>OU975438.1:1796522-7602821 GCA_918857605.2 Philereme vetulata | reverse complement strand
CGCCCCCAAACCATCGTGGATGGTCCGGGACACGATAGGACTCCCCTATTACGGCAAGAGCAATTGACCACTGCGCGAGGGGTTGCAAGAAAATATCCTGCGCACCTCGGCAGTGGTTCAAATTGCCCTGGAGGACTCGAATGGTTTGATCCATCACGTGGCCTCCATGGCCTCCTGGGGCGGGCCATGGCCCGCTGGAATGGCCGCCACTGTTGAGGCCGTTCCGCTTCCCGGTGTCGGGGCTAGAGGAGAGGCCTTTCTGCCCTTCCTCTTACCCTTAGGAGGGGTGCACTGCTTGCTACCCATCCTATGGTCAGCCTTACAGCCCCTGTCAGAGCACAGTGGACATTTGCGCGGACGCGTGCATTGGCTCGCCCGATGATCGGGTTTGCCACACGCGTAGCACAGGTTAGTGCGGTCCAATGTGCTCTGACACATGCTGCGTACGTGCCCGTACTCCAGACGCCGGAAGCACTGCAGCGGCCTTGAGGTCAGGTAATCCACCCGAGCCGAGACCCACCCGATGACGACGCGCTTTGCCGCGGCAAGCTTGCGCACTGCCGCTAGTGGGCAACGCACCCACACCGTGCCCAGGGCAGTGGGCCAGCGATAGACTTCACCCACTTTGACGTCATCAGCCGAGCAGTCCCCAGCCTTGGCGACCGCCTCCGCTACCTCCTGTGGTGTGACGGCTTCGTTGAGGTCTTTGAGCCTCAATTCAGCCATCTTCATCGGGCGCGCAATGCGCACACCCAGATCTGCGAGGGCTACGCGCATGCGAGCTGCCAACGCGTCAGCTTTCGGCGCACATTCCGGGCCCAACACCTCTAAAATTAACCCCCCCGTTAATGCTCGTTTGGGGCGGACCGTGTCCAACCCAACGACCGCCAGCCTAATACGTGCTTTTGCGGCCGCATTACCGCAGTGTATGTGACGTCGGAACCCTCCGGAACTGTCACAGTGATCGCCGCAGTGGTAGGCAGCCGCATTGGCGTTGCCTTGAGGGCAGGCTTAGGCACAGCCTTGGTGCCGGCTTTGGGCGCAGCCCTGGAGCCAGCTTTGGGGCTCGGCACTGCCGGTGGCAACTCACTCGTTGCCTTGGGAGCTTTTTCCTCTTCCCCTTTCCACCCCTGACCACCGTAACCCAAGATGTCATCATTGGAGCTGACGGCACTTGATTCGCGGTGGGCTGCGAGTGCACCGCTGGTGGGCTCACCACTGGTGTTGGCGGCTGTTGGCGCTTCGCCTTCGTTTTCCCTGCCTGCCCTGGCGGTACTGTGGGAGCCGCGCTTCTTTGGAGTGGTATTTGCTGTGGCTTAAGAGCCTCAGCCAACTTCCCGTCCATGAGAGCGCCTATGCGCTCCATGAACCTCCCCTCCCATTCCTTTCCACCAGCGACAGATGGTGACACCACCGCTTCGGCTGTGCTCCCAGCACTCGCCTGCCTACCTGCCTGCTGGCTGACGCACTCAGTCAGCTTTTCTATCTTTACAGATAAGTCAGCGATCTGCGCTCGCAGCTCAGCATTCTCCCTCTCAAGGCACTTGACATTCTCATCAGCATTCGCCCGCTGGACGACCACCAATGAAGCCGCCTGCGCCTTCCTCGCGGACATCCGCAGGCCGTGAATATAGTCACCCCGTATGTTCTTGGACTTGTTGGCGATCTTCTCGACAGTCTCGAGGTTAGCTTTAATCACGGCACACGAGTCCTCAGTTGGCCACGCCTCCATTTCTCTCTCGAGGTCATCTCCCCTCGGCAGCTTCCCCTTCGTCCTTGTGTTTGAAGGGGAAACGGACGGGTCGAAGACATAGTCCTCGTGCGAATTCCCCTTCTTCAAAAACGTGGTGCGCTTGGACCCCGGAAGGCCCGAGGCGCCATCCTCTGGCTTCCTCCCTCGCTTCCGCGCGGTGCGGGATACATCCGACACCGTCAAAGCAAACGAGCAGACGGACATGCTGGAGCAGTCCTACTCCTCACCACCAACACTGGCCACACTAGACGACCTAGTGACTGGATTCCTAAAGAAGCCCGTTCCGGCAGCGGTTGTCGAGGGAAAAGACCCCTCGCCAACCACTTTCGAAACAATCATCTTCCGCGCCGGAGCGCGGGAAGATCCCCCTACGTCTTGGCATTTCTTGCCCCCCTCAGATACGATGGAGCTGAGTGCCGTAGCACTGTGGGATTCTACAGCGTCGAAGACGCTGATACCCACCTGATGTATTTGTTTGTTAGAAGATGCCATCATTTTTATGTTACTTTTTTAAGGGGTGAGGTCCCCTGTATGGCGCCCTATCGGCCGGGTTCCCCCCGACCATACCGCGCATGTAAACCCGAAGCAGCACTGAGCATAAAATGCAGCAGCGCAGGTCCGGATTTACAAACGCATTACTCCCCTCGGCAGGCGCCAAAACCATATATTGGGATTTGGCCCTCCACTGATCCCGACGGATCCATCACGTGGGCAGCTTAAAACAGACCGCCCCACTTTCCCGGCGGAGTAGGAAACTCTTTTTCTCCGCCAGGCTTCATCCACTGCGGCCTATGCTAATTTCATAGAGACACGCGGAGAAGCCTCCCCTTTCACTTCCCGAGGCCCCCAGTCTGCTAGTGAAGCGCCGACCCACCCAGAATCCCGCAAGGAAGCTGACCCATACAGCCGACTCGCAGGAGACCGAGCAGGAAGACGCCACACCAACAGTTCGGGAACCTCCCCATTTCCCCCCCAGTGTTTGGTCCGCGCCGGTAAACCGGTAACTCCCATTTCTGGGAGCCGTTCCTCTATCCGCCGCCCGGGGACGCGCCGCGTTGGGGTACACCTCCCCACCCACTGGGACAACCCAGCAGGTCCGCGGAACCTAACCTAACCAGCTGTACCAATTGCGTCAAGTCTGGAGTGGGTAAAGCGGAGTATAACGCTTTCAGCATCGACTGCCCGGTGAGGCGCAAGTGGGAAACACTTGCGAGATCCACCGTAGCGTATTGCTGAGGGCGTTTTTACGGTTTCCCCATTTATGATAGCACAAGCAAACCTGAGAGACCTACCTCAACAACTATGAGATAAAGAAAGGCCACACCCAACGAGTAATAGGAGACCGCGAGATGGAAAGACCAGTTGCTTTCGGTGGCGCACTACATCCTGCGGAGCAGACGGGGACAGAATTCACCTGCGTGGTGGACGAAGCAGCATTGGCACAAAATTACAACAACAATGGCCTGAACATCTTCACTGACGGCAGCAATCTGGAGGGAAAAGTCGGTGCCGCATTGTTTGTATGGAGCAATAAGAAGAAGAAGAAGAAGATTTGTATGGGTCAATTTTTTGTATGAAAGTCTATTTTTTTATGGATCCGGATATAAAGAAATGTCCTGAGCAACATTCGTTTTGGCACTAATGCTCTTAGACTTTTACTTTTCAAGATACGAGAAGGATGGTAGCGAATGGGGGGGAAAAAGGGGACTTTAGGATTTATTCCTAACTCACTAAAACTCCCTCTATACGATTCTACTAAACATTTCCACCCTACGAGCGGGCATCTGGGAGAACAATGATGTCAGTGAGTCAGTCAGTGTTAATGCAGTTATATATAACTAGCTGTTGTCAGCGGCTTCGCACGCGTGGTTTGCCAATAAAAAGTAGCCTATGTGTTAATCCAGGGTATGATCTAAGTACATACCAAATTTCATCGCAATCGGTTGAGCCGTTCCGGCGTGAAAGAGTAACAAACATCCATACATACAAACTTTCGCGTTTATAATAATAAGTAGGATATATTAATAAAGTAAATTATTTAACTTTTAAACAAAGAATGGTTAGAAAATTTAAATTCAAACCAAAGAGTTTTGCGATTAGTATGAATATGTGCATAGTTTCGATAGTATTCAATAATTAATACCAAAGAGTTTGTATGAAAAATAAATCTAGCTCCCTTTTGACAAGCTTTTTATAAACTTGCAATGTGTGTACTTGTATGTTTGTCCGGGTGGAATCTTGCAATTGAATTTTAAACCGGTTTCCCTTTCCTTTCCTTTTACCGATTGAGTTGAAATTTAGAATACATATTATGTAACTTCGATAACAATGCATATGGTAGCTCTTGGATCAGACGTCGCTTCGACCCCCAGTCGCCCAGAAAGAATTTCGAAAACGCGATGTGCCCCGGTACCCTATGGACCCAGTGTCTTGACCCCAAATGGCTCAAATATGGAAGTCTCGACAGAGCTTACGTATTTGAGCCATTTGGGAATTTTGGGGTCGTGACCCTGTGTCCATGGAGTACCAAACCAAGCTCTGTCGAGACTTCATATTTGCGTCGGTTGAGATATTCGGCTGAATTTGCCGCCGCACCGGCCCCAACTGCTGTACCCAACAGATGAGATGACGCAAGGGTATCGACGCACCTGGCGTCTCACACCAAAGGCCTACCCCTCCCCAAGGTATAAGAGTCATACCGTCTGGCCTCTTACCATCGTCACGTATCAGACCGTTCGGTTCGAGAACGGCTGGAACGTTGACGCTGCAAAACACAAAACACTATTGCTGCAAAAAGCCCGGCGGATGATATCATTAGCTTCATGAAAATCAATGAAAAATTGTTATCTTGATAACATGATGATGATATAAACGCAAGATTTTTCATATATATATATATAATGGATGTTCAAAACTACTTTTTCTTAGAATAAATTTCTCACAACGTGTCACAGAATATGAAATCCTCTATTGCTGAGCTTGATAAATGAATTTTTCATCAGAAACATTATTTATTTATAAGACCCGGAGTGCCTCGGAGAGAGTTATCAAAGAAAATGCGGAAGAAATAATGCTGTACTTATTTAGTATCATGTTGTATTTCAAGTTACCTAATACATATTATGAACAATTGTACTTCTACACCTACACTTATATTATAAAGGGGTAAGTAAGTAATAGTTATTTATTATACAAGAGTGCAAAGTTGCTTTTTAACCGCGAGCTCAATTTTGATGACCGAGCAAGCGAAGGATTCTAAAATTTAAAAATTAGAATCCTGAATAATTATCAGGTTTCTATTTTTTTAATTCAAAAGGAGGGAATCAAAAGAGCACGAGGTGAAAAATCTTTGCACTCGAGTGCAACACGTAACATTTCATCCCACCTCAACAAGGAAATGATTAAATGCAAAAAATGTAATACACCAAGAAGTTTTCCGAGTCTGAGTTTTAAACAAATTAAAAAAGGTTGTATGTTAAATTCAGCACCATGGAGGTAGAAGTAAATAGGTTTAATGATGTTTTGAATTCACAAACTGCACACGATGTTCTAAATTCCATTTACTTTGTCCTCTAGCGGATAAAAACGGCTTTTGCACTCAGATATCGAAGAGCAAAAATACTCTTTACGAGATGGGGGGATGAGAAATATTTATTTGATACACGATAACTGCACAGATAACATAAAACAAGGGATATAATAATAAAGTAGAACTAAGCACAAGATTAAGTTTGTCACCGCATTTTGTGAGGTGCGTTAAATAGTTTTTTTTAATTATTATAAAATTTTCTGTATACTTTTAAGGTAAGATATGATAACGTTTATTTGCGAGAACATAGTAAAAACATCAGTATGTCTTAGTCTATAAGTTAAGCACATGTATGTTCTACCCTAATACTGCATGCTTTTTTGCTCGTTTAAGAATAGTATACTATATACTACTATATATATACTGTATATATGTACTATATAATATATATACTGTACTTCTAAGAATAATTATCAAAGCTGAGTAGATTTTACTGGTTTACGAGCTGTAGTCGACCAACTTATGTCTGTAGTTGGGTTTGTATACAGTTTATTTAATATTTATACAAAATGACCAAAATCTACTGGAAAATTAACTTTGTAATTTATTGAAACCACCTAATTCATAATCATCATCATACATAGTCATCTTCATAGCACTCTTTTAAGCTGAGATTAAAGCAGCATTATCTTAGGGCACTTGTCTCTCCGCCGGCGAGTAAGCGATTAGCTATCAACTATTTTCTCGCTTAAGAAACGAATAAACGATATAGATTCCGTGTCAGTAAAAGAAACACGTATATTAATAGTTGATCGCGGGCCGTTCACACTGCCACCAGCGAGAACTCGCTTTCCACTATTTTGTCGCAGCGACTACAACACTCGCTCAGCGATGCTCGCTTGGCGGTCAGAACACACGCCGTGAGATGATGAGTATCACCCGCAGCACTTGCTCACTCGCTTTATAGCCCAGCGAGATAACTATAGGAACTACACACTCGCATCTCGCTGCTTGCCAACTCGTTTCTTTCTAGTTTCTAGCTGTACTCGCTTCTCGCTCATCGCCGCCGATGAAACAAGTGTCATTTGAGTTACCTGTTTATTTATATATTATTTATTTTAATTGTCTCCGTTTTAGAAGATTTGTAAGCATAATGATTTAAGTTATTAGTTGGGTACATATTATTCTATTTGTTTGTGTATTAGGATTATAAGTACAGTATTTTATTAGATATTATTTTTTATTATTCTTCATTTGTAGATATACTCTGTGCACCGCTGTCCATTACTGCTGCTCGCTCATTACTTTCCATCCAAAGCTTGCCTGGAAGAAATCGCTTTGAATAGTTAGTTTTTTTTAGTATTCCCGGTGAACAATAAAGCATTATTCTATTGTATTCTATTCATCATCATATCAGCTTTAAGAAGTCTACTGATACACATATGGGGAGACGCCCCATAGATTTCCAGAGTGGTATGAACATAACGGCTATGGCACAGTTTCCAGTGTATGGTCTACCCTCGAGAACATTTCTGCCCTAACAACCGTCAGTTCTTCAAGCAATGTCCACTTCAGCTTGCTACTCCTCTGGGCTATGACAGTACGTATTACATAACAACCTACAATACTACGGGAGTTATTCAACCTGAAGGTTGGTGCCTACGTGAAGCTAACACAAAACAAGCAATGAAACATGGATAGAGCTCTTCCCCGATGCCGGGAACACGTCCAAACCGAGTTTATTGGAAGGAGACTGTCGATACCACAAGTGAAACAAAACTAAAGAGTTAAAAAATAATGTTTTAAGAAGAGAAAAGAATAAGGAGAGCTGTTTAAATAATAAAAATGTGAAGAAAAAGAACGCAATAAATAGTTTTTACGGTTCTTTTAATGTTTTATTGCTCTTATTTCTAACTCCAATTTATATTCTGTAAAATTACCTAAATAGGGATTTTTAAGTCTTAGATTAAATTTGACATTAGTACAAAATTTAAAATAGGGCAGTACTTCAATAACTCAAAGCCGAAAAATATATTTTTAACAATTAAATATAAGATTATAAAATCATCTCAAAAATTTCCAAGCCTAGAACCCGCAACCTTCCTCTTGATACGAGGATGCACTACCAATTGTGCTACAGACTTTTGTCACGTCAAGGTAGAAATTAATTTTAATAGTCTTGGAATTTTTCGTAAGTGTTCGAATAAGACTATAAAAATACTAATTATATATAAGGTCAGATTGCAAGTTAACTGGTAGATGTGGGGAAAGGCGCAATTTCAGCTTGAAATCCAGCACTAAACCCGTTTGCACAAAACCCCTAAACGTACGTATTTAGCGACTAAAGATGTTTTAATTTGACGAATTTGTATGATTTGATATATTCACTCACTAAATAAGTTTAGACATCGTTGCGGAAGTCGCCTTAAGTATTTTACTGTAGCATACACCACTCGAAGACCAACATTGTAGAGGCCTTTAGTCAAGCTTATAGCAATACTCGTATTCGTACCAACAAGACATATTATCCAACAAGAAATACAAATTTAAAATAACTTTTTTCCTAAATTAATGAGCTTACTACTGATTAAAATTGGTATTTAAGGAGTATGTATACCTTTTTTATTTGTTATCCCGACGTTTCGGCTGTATTGTAACAGCCGTGGTCAACAGCCGTGGTCACGGGCAGACTGGAGTACTCAGAACTACCGTTGAGAAGTAATCGCAGCTGCAGCAACTACCCTCACTTGATCTTCAGAATTAGAAATGTTCTCGTTGATACGACACACTACACTACCCGTATCTACACACTGAGACGACCGATCACGATGCGCATACTTAGCAATCACCGGGTTTCAGGACCCTGAGAGTTTATAGCCATCTTCCCGATTGAAATTTGGAAATTTCTTGATTACAATCGCGATCGGTCGTCTCAGTGCATAGATACGATTAGTGTAGTGTGTCGTAATATGAACGAGGACATCAACCGTGACCACGGCTGTTGCAACACAGCCGTCTACAGCACGAAAGTTTGAAAAATACTACAATATCACTTTTTTGAACCAGATGCCTATGAATCTATGAAAAAAGTATAAAACAGGCTATTTGTTAGCCATCCTAACATCCCTAAGAGATCCTATTGAAATTAAACCAATTAAATTCAAGAAGTTTTTACTCCGATAAATCTGTACAGTTGTTTAATGAGTTGTGTCGCTGTATGTAGCTACTCTAGGTCCCATTCTCTGCCTTCCGTGCACATTGGGTCTGTGAAATTGGATTCGCTGACGGTGATGCATGCATTTATATCTACCTACTGCAACACAAATCGTAATATGAGAATACTAGGTTCCGCATGCGACTTCGCACGCGTAGTTTTTCAATAAAAAGTACTCTATGTTTTAACCCAGGTTAATATCTATCTATATACCAAGTTTAATCAAAGTCGGTTCAGCCGTTACGACGTGATTGAGTAAGAAACAAAAAATAAACAAACTTTTGCTATTATAATCTTAGTGTGATTCTTACTTACCTATTTATGCTTTATTTGTGAACGCCAAAATAGTCTTATTTTCAAGAGTTTGTGTGTGATTCCAAAAAAGCACCCTTAAAATTGTAGGCTATAGAGGGTGCTTTGGAAAGTGGGTCACCCGAACAATGTATGTTGTAAGACTTTTCAAAAATGTTATGTGTTTAAGGGTTTTGCACCTCATAAGGAAAAAAGAAACCCTTATAGGATAACTTCGTTATCCGTCTGTCTGTCTGTCCCTCTGATAGACCCTTTTACTCCGGAACGCGTGGAGATGCCAAGTTGAAATTAATATCAAATACATAGGTCTTAAATAGGTACATGAAATTTTGTAAAAGCGTTTCACAACATAAGTACACGACAAAATCCGAAAATTATTAATTTGTAGTTATATCACATAAATAGAATACTTTTACAGAACCCTCAGAGCGCGAGTCAGACTCACAAATGTCTGGGTTTTTTGAAGTAAAACTTCTTTACGCACGCTTGACTTGGGGGAGTAAGCTGATGAATGCGTTATAAAAAGTGCGAACGGAAGTTGACAGGGAGATATAAGCTAGTGAAGATAGAAAGAGAGAGAGTTACGTTTCGTATATTTTTAAACGTTAATGTGCGAGTGCGAGTTGCGTCTGTCCAGACTGAACATAGACCGATCGACCTACAGACGTGTGGACAATTTTGTAATTGAACAATTTTATAAATTAGTAATATGAAAAAGAAGTTTTACTTCAGTTGTGTGGTCTAAAGCGCACTCGTTTTTTTGTTAATGGAGCACTTGTTGAAAGCCTTGCTGTTTTTGTGGAAAATCCGTGCAAAATCTTTAGTCAAAGTTCACTTTTACATATATGTTAAGACTAGCACACAATCGAAGAATATTATTATTATTATTATTGATTTGAAAACAGACACTAATTTATCCAAAAATGTAGGAACAGTAAATTTAAAGTTCAAATCCATTTTATAAATTTGTACAAGCCAGTGTTACTTTTCAAATGGTGTTATCATAAATTTCCTCCGCTATACAAGTTACAAAGTGAACACTACATTGTTATAGAAATTAGCTCCTCTCCTCGATACGTTAACTTCCTGAAGCTAAATACAACTTCCTATGAAGTATCGATCGATTGCTAACTCTACAATGGAGGGTAGCAGAGGAATATCTTAGACAGTAAAGGATGTCCCAGAACTAGTATGTCATACCGTTGGGGGGACGGGGGAGGGGGTGATTCTCGACACTTGCGAGAATAACTAAATGTTCTAAGACTTTTGTAAATTCGATTATTTTCATTGAAGTATCACTTGGTAAAAAACTGCTGATTTTATAGTCGAACCAAAAAGTTTGAGAAATTTAATTTGAAAAATAAAATATTTCATGATTTTTTCTATGAAAAGTTGTCAATTTTAATTGTCGGAATCACCCCTATACCCATAGATAGATAACGCTTAATTGAACATTACACTTAAATTAAAAAAACCCTGTTCAAGCTTAACATTTCCGGGACATCCTGTGTAATATGTAGAGAATGCTTTTAGCATTAAGTCCTCCATTTGTGCAGTTTTCTGTTTGTGCAATAAAGAATAAAAACAAACAAACAACATGTAAGCGTAACGTAATTTCTTGCATTTCCTTTTAACACAAACTACTGAATTCAGTTCGTAATTGCTGCGTCTCGGGATAATATCGTGACAAAACCCGCAGCCTAATATGTTCTAGGTACTGACAATTACTTGTAGGTTTAGGGTGTCGAAGAACATCTAAAATCCTGTCACGTTCTGTCCGAGACATAAGCAAGTTTTTTTATTAATGATAGTCAAACACTTGATAGTAAGTGATGGTGTGATCGAAGATGGAGCACGCTTGCCTAAAAAGAACCTGTTCACTCTGGACTTGAAGGCTCCAAGATTATACTGGCCCGGAAAAACATACACCGGAAGTGAGTTCTACTCTTTACTCTTGCTAAGAAGAAAAGTTGAAGCAAATCGTTTGGTATGGCAAGGTGTATGCCGATCAGGAATGGTACTTTTGGTACGACTTGTCCGGTGGTTAAATAGTCGTGGTATAGCAATCTCATATCTCTGTTACGTTTTTTTACCCTTTGCGCATTGTGTATATTTCTACAAATAAAATTGGTTCTACAGAACAAGGAGTTTACTTCATCATCACCACTGGCTCCCACAGGCTCAAGAAGTTGCATACATCACCCAGTTGTGCATCTCAGCAGGCCACGCCTGCCGCGACTCAGAAATTAGATCATTTATGTAAAGTTGGGTGGACCGCGAATTTACAACTGACCGCGTCTGAACTTCGGTGTGCGATTTTATAATAAACATCCGGAGTGCTTCTAAGCTTCCAGTTCGTAGATTCAAATCTTATTTAAAAAGCAAGCTTATACAGAAAGTTTATAAGGCTATAGGTGACTATATTCATGATTAAATCCCGTGGCCCGATGTCGCTCAGCCTCTCGACAGCTGATATTACCTCAATTATGCAATATTAGTACACACTTTCTTCTGTTTTACGATTAGTTTATTTACTTGTGTTTTCTGTATTATTCTTATTGATATATAGTGTAAAGAATCATTAAAAAGAACAACCAGCGTTGCTTCTTGCCTGTTTCTTGCCTGGCTTGGTTGCGGAGGAGCAGGTGGTAAAATTAACGTTTCAAAGTGTTTCTGTGATTTTAATGAATAAATGAATATTGATTTTGATTCCCAATGCAATTTCACTCAACACCGCTGAACATATGCCTCTCCCACAGATCTCCAAATTGTACTATCTTGTGCGGATTGCACCCAACGACTCCCAACAACCTTCGACAGGTCATCTTTCCATCTAGTGGGAAACCGTCCCACGCTGCAGGTTCCTGTGCGTGACTCGCCACATTAGCCGAGCTAGTCTCGTTCTTTGAGCTATGTGTATCAAAGTCAATACATGTCTGGTACTGAATGTAGGAGCCGGCGGAAGATTAGCGCGCTGCGTACTAGTATTTACTAGTGCGCATGATGCTGAGCCGGATCCTAGTTTGCGGACGCTCAATAACTTGGACGTACTAACTGCCTATGTATATTTTATGTTTTCTATTTGTGTTTGTTATATTGTTACTCCTACTGTCGTATTGTTTTTGTTACTGTGTATGTCTTTGTTTTCTTATGTCTGCAAATAAATGTATTTTCTTTCTTTCTTTCTTCTTTTTTTATGTTCCTTTTAGAATAGATAACAATGAAAAAAATTACGTCTAAATTGTGACATTTTTGAATGAGTTGGAGCAATTTCAATCCCAAGCTTCTCTATCATCTAAATAATCCGATATTTATATGTTCTGAGCACCGAAAATAAAGCCCATATTTAGAAATTACTTCTGATATTTCCAATCATAATGTACCAATCATTATTCCTTCTCGGAAACGAGTTGTTTTCCAACATTCGTATTTTTTAATCAAAACGGAAAAATCAGCAACTCTGCATAAGAAGCCAGTATATGGGAATATTAAAAACGACGCGCTTTGATGAGAGTTGATTAGCTGTCAGCTGCGGAAAACAAGGCTATAAAACTATTGAGTTGTGTATTATATACACTTTCTAAGGAGACCATTTCGTGACATCACGAGGATGGCACTGAGAGATACTATAGAACGTATGGATAGTTTTTCAGTATGGTTTAATTATGTTTTTATACTTTCTTTATGTAAATGTATCCGTGTCTTGCTTTTTAGTCCTAATGTATGTGCAGTTACTATTTAAAACTTTTTTTTCTTGCTTTTTTTTCTTTGAAGTGAAAACTTCTTTAGCATTTTTTGAGATGGGAAAAAACCATTGAACTCGCGACACTGTTACCGACACCTGTCACTGACTGTTGACACTTGTCGCTGAGACTGACAGCTTTGTATATAAGTATCTGTAGTGTAGTCTGCTTTTATTCAAGTTTTCACTTCTGTCTTTGTGAGAGTGACTTTTTAAGTAGGTATCTAACATATAGAAGACGGACCACACGCTTAATTTTTTTTTATACTACTTATATGGCAAACGAGCATGCAGTCCACCAGATGTTAAGTGGTTACTGCAGCCCATGAATATCCACATAGAATTCAAAACAAGGTATTATGTTGTCTTGATCTCTATGTGGATACGTTGTCATACTATAGGACTTAGCTGTTATGCCTATGTGCCAGTAATAACAGGAACATATCATTACCATCTAACCGGGACACAGCAGCACAAGTACTGCTATTTGGCGGCAGATAAAGGTATGGCGGTGGTGACCACTTCCTCGAGCTCGTTCACAAAAGCTCTACCACCAGTAATATACAATAGAAAGGTTTAGAGGGAATAAAGGTAGGTCTTTGCCCTTGATTGTGCCCCAGACCCTACGTATTATTATACTCTGTGCCTCGAATTGAGATATCGCGATGTTTCGTATTGCTGTCTGATATTTTTAGTACTTGAACTTCGAAAGGTCCAATGTCTTTCGAAATAGATAGGTTTGATTTACACTATAAAATCATCCATAGCTATGTTATAAACTCGAATGCCTGTTTGTTACGCTTTCACGACGTAACCGATTTCGATGGAATTTGGCATATAGATATATTATGACCGGGATTGAAGCATAGGCTACTTTTTAATCGACTGCGCAGAAGGAGGGTAATGTTTTATTGACATAGTTTGTCAAGCTATAATAATATAAGTTTTTATTAGTTCTGTGCATATTTTCATTAGTTCCCTTTCCTGTGTACTACCTGCACATCTTTATCTACAATACTCAAAGGTTATCTGGAAGAGAATGCTCTTTAGCATTAAGTTCGCCTTTGTACTAGTTTTATAAGTGCAATAAAGTATTTTCAATCAATCAATCTATAAAATTAACCTGCCAACGAAGTTGACCCGTTTGATTTATAGGTAACTCAAAAATTAATACGACTATCATCATAATCATCATCTCAGCCCGTCTGCACCCACTGTTGGGTATAGGCTTCCTTTTTATTATGCCATTCTTTCCGGTCCCTTGCGAGTCTCATCCATTGACACCCAGCTACGCTTTCAATGGCATTAGACCATCGGATGGGTGTGGTCTGCCTCTTGGCCTACGAGCATCCCTTGGCCACCACTCTGTAATCGCCTTCGTCCAACGCCTGTCATCCCTCCTAGCCAAGTGTCCAACCCATCTCCACTTTAGCCCTGCGATCCTCATACCCACGTCCACAACCTTTGTGCGACGTCGAATTTCTACATTGGGTATGTGGACCAATACGACTATAATAATCATTATTTTATCTTTACCTTAAATAAACAATCAACCAATAAGAGACCTCATATTAATTTTTAATCATTTTATTTTTTAACCCAAATTGAGGTGGGTATTTAGATTAAACACATATTGAAAAACCCCTACGACACTTAGATTCTATTTGAGTTACCTATTTTTGCTGAAAAAAGCCCTGCGTCATAGGTTTTCAGAGCGACGATCCTTTGCGGCCTTCACCAAACACATAAACATAAACCGTGGAACTCTGATAGTATTTTTTAATGAAACAATCATTTACGACCGCTACGCGAAAATGCTACGGTGCTACGAAATGCTACGCCACCAAATCATGGCAACCTTATGAGGTAGAACGTACATACCTTGTCGAAATTTTCATAGATTGTGTTCTAGAAAAATAGTAAAACATTTAAAACAATATCTGTATGCGTTTTAATGTCAAAAAGTCTCTGTCTGCGCGAGTATAACTTTTAATCCCGATAACCAAGCGTGCGAAGTCGAACGCTGAAGCTAGTAATATTTAATTTTGTTGTGACATTAACGATTTCGACGAGGGTGTACGTTTTGAATCGATCAAGGGCCGCAATTAGGTTTAAAATCGTCGGGCAAACACTTATACCTCTAAGTGTAACTTTATACCCGGAAGATATCGAATTGCAGGGGGAAAGCAACTCAATTGCGTTGCAGGCTTCTTATTCCGTTACTAAGTTACCAATTTCCAATTTGGTTAGGTTTATTTTGGTCCTTTTCGTATTTTATAGCAAAGGTTTTAACACCTTTGTCCTGCTTTTAGTGTCTACAGATAATTTAAAACTATATCATTTTTTACAATTATCTTTGATCGATCGAAGCGATCAATCAACTTCAGCAAATCGGCGGTGTATATATGCTTTCGAAGCGCTTATTCGATCATCGTGAAATTTGGTATTTATATAGGTAGAGATGGCAAAATTTTGGTGTGACTAAATGAGCTAAAAATGTGGGGGTGTTGATGAGATATTGGGGTCCATGAGGGGTAAAAAAATGGGACTTTCCGGTCAAATAGCACGTCTTAATAGCGGTCTACGTGAGTACATTTCGACCCCGTTTTTATTTTTAGTTTATACCTCGTAGTTTTTATGTTATTAGCCATATTAAAAACTGAACTGTGACAAAATGCACAGGGCACACCAGTGACCCCACAATGCTGAAATTTGGTATGCGTGTAGCTTTAGTGACACAAATATAGGGAAAAGTCTGAAATCCAAAATAACTGCAATTTATACCCCACAATGCTCCCGTTAGCTGTAATTTGAATGGAACTGTAGGTCAAATTATTTAGTTACACATTTCGTGCCACAATTTTGATAGTCAAAGATTACAAATAATATTTTTTTGTTTTTATGGGAGACTCGCGAGATCTCAGTTCGGAGCGAACCACTAGTATATGCACTTTGTAGCATCTAAACTTTTGATAACGCTTGTATTTTATCGGTGTATTAGATAACGAAATTTCGTTTTGACTCTATGAGTGAGGCTCATGCTCGGCAGTAGTTGATATGATGATGATGATGATGCCAATGATAAATGTAATATCAATCTTAACACACAAGGAATGCGTTCGTATAAAGCGGTCTACTAGCGTCAATAATAATATTTTCATCACTTATGTTCCGAAAGTTGGTCATTGTCAACTCGATAACGGCTCCGTAAATGCATAAGTAAATTCGAAAATAGAAAAATTAGACTTATTGTATTCATCATCATCATCATCATCCACAGCCCGACTTCACCCACTGCTGGGTATAGGCCTCCCCAAGTTTGTGCCATCCGCCACGATCCTGCGCTAGTCTCACCCATTGACGTATTATTATTAAATAATAATAAATATTGCTGAACATTTCACACAGCGCTATCTAGTCCCAAATTAAGCAGAGCTTGTACTATGGGAACCAAATAACTAATAGAATACTTATATACGTTTTTTTGTAAGTACATACTTATAATATATAGAAAAACAATCAGACCCGGAACAAATATCTGCAGATCGTGCAAACATTTGTTCCGCGGCGGGAATCGAACCCACTACCTCCTGTGTCTCAGCCGGTTATTCGCCCACTGCGCCATCGAGGTCGTCATACTCATAATAAGTTAAAATTAAACACAATCTCCATGCTGAAAAATCCTTGTTAATTTTTAAAAATGAAAGAGGCCACATTCATTGTACATATTACAAGCAATGAGATACATAAAACAAACGATTGAACCAATATTATATACTTAATGGGCGGTATTATAGCTAAAAAGCGATATCTTTCAGACAACCTTTAGATGGAGAAGATTATTATTGTAATACTCACCTGTTCTTTCATTCACATTGCGTGTTGGTAGTTCATAAAACCATTATACAAATAAAAAACATCAATAATCACAGAAAGGAAATATAATAACGTAGGTTCCTATTGACAATAAGGCACAATGGAAGCAAATTTTAGACTACCTCCGTGGTGCAGTGGGCGAATAGCCGGCTGAGACGCAGGAGGTAGAGGGTTCGATTCCCGCCGCGAAACAAATGTTTGCATGATCTACAAATATTTGTTCTGGTCTGTTTCCCTATATATTATAAGTATGTATTTACAAAAAAAATGTATGTAAGTATTCTATCAGTTATCTGGTTCCCATAGTACAAGCTCTGCTTAGTTTGGGGCTAGATAGCGCTGTGTGAAATGTCCAGCAATATTTATTTATTATAATTACCTCCCAAAGCCATTGTCCATAGAACTACAAAACGAACCTGAATTATAGCCATTGTGTGTTACTTACTTCAAGCCCTGTGTGGCGCGGTGGACGGATAGCTGAGAAAGATACAAAGGGTTACGGGATAAAGTATATTTTTTTATACTACTTATATGGCAAACGAGCATGCAGTCCACGAGATGTTAAGTGGCTACTACAGCCCATGGATATCCACATAGAATTCAAAACAAGCTATTATGTTGTCTTGATCTCTATGTGGATACGTTGCCATACTATAGGACTTAGCTGTTATGCCTACATATGTGCCAGTAATAACAGGAACATATCATTACCATCTAACCGGAATACAGCAGCACAAGTACTGCTATTTGGCGGCAGATAAAGGTAAGGCGGTGGTGCCTACTTCCTTGAGCCCGTTCACAAAAGCTGTACCACTAGTATTATATTTTGAATTCAAGTAAGTTAATTACTAGCTGACCAATCTGCAGTTCCGACCTCGTCGTTTTTTAATACAAAACATTACCTTCCTTCTGCGTAGTTACTCAGGGATAACGTAGCATTCTAATGGTGCAATAGTTTTTAAAATCGGACCTGTAGTTTTTGAGTTTATTCGTTACAAACATACAAAAATACAAATCTTTCATCTTTATTAATAACTAGCTGACCAATCCGCAGTTTTTCAATAAAATATTACCCTCCTTCTGCGCAGTTGGGTAAAAAGTAGCTTATGTCACCCGGGGATAGTGTAGCTTCCCAACAGTGTCAGAATTTTTAAATCGGTCCAGTAGTTTCGGAGCCTATTCAATACAAACAAACAAACGAACAAACAAATTTTTTCTCTTTATAATCTATATATAAAGTCCTGTTAGTTACACTATTTATAACTCAAGAACGGCTGAACCGATTTGGCTGAAAATTGGTGGAGAGGTAGCTTAGAACCAGGAGACGGCCATAGGATACTTCTTATCCCGTTCGATCGCGTTCCCGTGACATAGGATACTTTTATCCCGTTCGACCGCGTTCCCGGGACATAGACTACTTTTTATCCCGTTCGACTGCGTTCCCGTGTGACGTGACATAAAACGTCGAAGAGAATACAAGTTACTATAAAACGTGGTATAACAAAAACGCATCTGACATGGAATAAAAAAACGCAAATGAGAGCTAAACGTAATTTTGTCTATGGTTAAGTATGGTTGTAAACATATATCGGGTTAGTAATGGTGGCCGGGGACAACAATTGACAATTCTACTAGGGTGACGTATATTGACAGCCCGCGTTATATGCATATCAAGGCAATACGAAGTTCGGCGGGTCAACTAGTATTAGTATAGATAACAATAATAAATATTACTAGACATTTCACACAGCGCTATCTAGATAGCGCTGTGTGAAATGTCTAGTTTGGGGCTAGCCCCAAACTAAGCAGAGCTTGTACTATGGGAACCAGATAACTGATAGAATACGTATATACATTTTTATATTCTTTATAATATAGATAAAGATATATTTATTTAAAAACCTTGTTCTTTTATCAAACCCCTTGCATCAAAAGTGCTGCTTTGCTTAGTTCAGATAAGTAGATAGCGCTGTGTAAAATGTCCCGCATTATTTAATTATTTTATAGAAATACGTGATGCATCATGGATGCAATCCAGGACCTATGTATGTTTACCTGAAATTTGGCATTCTAAACTAAACAATTTTTCATAAAAATAAAGCCGAAATTATTTTTTTTAATTAATATTTGATATTCAGCTTAGGGGCATTACTGAATTGTTCTGGTTTGTTCATTGAGCAAAATTATTCAGTGAGCTGTGACATTTTCGTCTCACCGCAATACACACTTGGGTATTGTGTGTTCGATGTTACAAATAAAGATTTTAGTTATCTATTTTTGTTGTATGTCAAAACCGTTTCCTGGACCGTGTTCCTATCTTAGGCCTTAACTTAAACATACCTACTAGATGTTTTATTTAGGATTTTGCAGCAGATTCTTACCAAATGATTTTTTATGAGGAAAACCAAATTTCCAACTATAGTGTGACCATTAGTGCTGTGCACTCCATGAAGTATGCGCGGCGAGGTGGGAGGCAAAGAAAAAACTGCATGAGTTCACATGAGATCAATACATGTCGGACATATCTTACGATATCAGTTTGCATTTCTAAGGCAAGACTTGTGGCGGGACGATGGTCGGAGGTTATCTATCTGTAATATATTATACTTACTTAGTTGATTAAAATGTAACTTAAATATACTCATATTTTATTAAAAATATGCAGGTTATAAATAAGAACTAAACTTATAATTCAAAGGACTTGTTTTATTGAACATTTTTTATATTTACAAACAATTATATATTCTAACGAAAGTTATTCTGACATAGATACTGTTTCAACTTCATCTTCCATTTCATATCACGAGATAACGCACGACCCATCTTTGAATATTTATCCCGTGTGCGTCTGACATAGACCGTCCGGTACAAAAGCTACCTACCGCCGTGAGCGTTGACGGCAGACTGATAGATCGGAGCGGCCGACACATCCCCCCCGTCTCGCCGCGCGCATACCTCAGGGAGTGCACAGCACTAATGGTCACACTATACTAACACAGCAGCACTATTTGTGTGAGTCTCCCTTTAGGTTAAAAACATCCTGTATATCCAAAACACTAGCTTTCAAACAAAAATTCCAAATTAGAATCGGTCCATCCATTTTGGAGCTACAACGCCACAAACAGAGCGGCTACTTAAACCATTACACTTTTTCCAACGAGTTCTAAGATTAGAATAGATTAGACACTTTATTGTACACCATATATAAACAAACATATCAGCAGTTTTATCCCTATGACTATATCATATTGTAAATCCAATCAAACGCAAGGTCATCTGGAAGAGAGCCGTCATAACGGTAAGACTGCCGATATGTTTGCTTATATATGATGAACAATAAAGTGTCTAATCTATTTTAATCTTATAACTCAATGCAAAAAGTGTAATGCTTTATGTTTGAAGCCGCTCTGTTTGTGTACACTATAACTTAAACATCTATCTTATATATAGTCATATATCTTAGTAAGTACCTACATAGTAAAAATACATACATATATTTTTTTCCCTAACTTGTACTGTTCCACTGCAGGGTCTCCCCCAATTCGTTCTTCTGCTGAAATGAGAGTGGGCGGGCCACGTGACCCGCATAGAACAAGATAGATGGGCAAAAGAAATCACAGGATGGATACCCGTAGACGCAGACGACGACGCGGTCGCCCAAGAAAACGCTGGCGCGATGACCTAGATGTCTTCAACAGTGATTGTGTAGAGTTGGCCAGGGATCGAGAGGGGTGGAAAATATATATTAAATATAAATAACTAGTGGTTCGCCCCGAACTGAGATCTCACGAGTCTCCGTTTAAAACAAAAAATATTATTTGTAATCTTTGACTATCAAAATAGTGTCACGAAAGAATAGCCAAATTACTTGACATACAGTTTCATTAAAATTATTCTGGATTTCAGACTTTTGCCTATATTTGTGTCATTTAAGCTACACGCATATTAAATTACAGCACTGTGGGGTCACTGGTGTACCCTGTGAATTTTGTCAAAGTTTAGTTTTTATTATGACTAATAACTCAAAAACTGTAAAGAATTTACGAAGAATAAAAACAGAGTCTAAATGTACTAATAAATAACTTTCATTTGTCGTCTCATTTGACCAGTTAACCTCATGTTCATTTTTTTATACCTCTATTGAACTCCAATATCTCAACAACCCCTTAACTTTTTTAGCTCATTTAGTCACAACAAAATTATACTATCACTACCTACTTACGTATTCAATTTCACGATGATCGGATCACCGCTTCGAAAGCTATCCTCAGACAAACATACATACAACGCCGATCTCGTTTCGCTCGATCAATAATTTATTTTGTATTGTAACAAAGCGCCTTCAGTAATCAGTGGTTTGCGATGCTTTTATGCACTTTATACTACTTATACTTTATACTTTTATGCACTTTATACTACTTATACTTTATACTTTTATGCACTTTATACTTGTTTGCCCTATACGAATGGGACAAACAAGTATAAAGTGTCATTACCTAGTAATAAGACCTTATTTAACACTTGTTTATGCAAATATATCTTGTATAATAAAAAAAATAGATTTATAAAGCACACTACTTATCCACAGTACACTACATAGTCACTACATAACAGCGATAAATAATTTTCCAACAAAATCCTTTGTTCGTTGTCTGAGCCATAACTATGCTTCGTTTAAGTCTGAATCATTGTCGCTCTTTATATTACCGTATTTCACGATTTTCACGGAACAACTGATTTGCCCTACATTTGAGTGATTCATCGTTGTGACTCATAAAATAGACCACCATTTTCTTGATAATCCTTGTTTTTGACCAACTTACAAAATTAAACTCTATTCGTCTGTTGGATAAAGACTAATGAGATTTTTCGTACAAAATTTTATTTTTTAGGCTTCCGTACCTCGAAAGGAAAAAACGGAACCCTTATAAAGTCACTTTGTTGTCCGTCTGTCTGTCTGGCTGTCAAGACCCTTTATCTCGGAAACGCGTATAGTTATCGAGTTGAAATTAAAACCATTTACTCAAGTCTACAGTCCCTTGAATCTGTGAAAAATCCAAATTTTAAGTTAATGTTAAAAAAAATTCGGCCGTTTATGCCGCAAAAAACGTATATTTCGACACTCTCAAGGGAATCAAAATTTATAGGGTACTTTCCGTTGACCTAAAACTATGAAATTTGGCAAATAATAACGTCTTATACCACAAGTACAGTACAGGGGAAAACCTGAAAACATTTACATTTGTAATTAAATCATAAAAAATATAGTATTTAATTAAATTACGTAATCAATCATCGAAACTGTCGGTATAAATTTGTACGGAACCCTCAGTGGGCGAGTCCGACTCGCACTTGTCCGGTTTTTTTTAATATAAACTACCATTTTAATTCGATCTTGTTTAAACTATTTTCATCTGTAAGGTTTACTGCAACTATATATCCTTACTGTATATACGAGTAGGTTTCTCTGTCTGACATCCTTCACGTTACATTTTCAGGACATTAATGGACCTTTTGCCATGGCTTACTATTCCACCACTGATTGTGATTGATCAACACGTGAGTTGGGATAACTTCTTGGGATTGAAACTTACGTCGAATAATAGGTAGAGTCAGCAACAAACATTTAACAAAGGTCTTAAAATACGAACTTTCGAAAGCTGTTTTAAAAAAAGGCATCATTAAAAGGCATAAGGAGGAAGAGGGGGGATCGCCCCCCCCCCCCTATTCTGTATCATAAAGTTACCCGGTGACTACCGTTTGACTAGTAAAACGCTTATCAAGAGTTGTCAAATCATTATTATAAATACGGGATTTATCACGTAGCGTCTTATCGGTGTTTCGACCGACAATGTTTCGGTTCAATTCGTGAACCTTCGTCAGGGTGAGTGCGATTCGCCCCAAATAACGTCTCACCTCGCACTGCGCGCCGCTGCCCTCTGCGCGCGAGTAGACGGGCGGGGTGGTGGGGATTGAGTCAACGAAGGCCCAGCGTATTGACAAGCTGTGTCATCATCATTATCATCACTGCTGCTCTCTTTGGTAGTTCTTGGTACAGGCAAACAAACACCGTTAGGACGGTACGTGATAAATCCCGTATTTATAATAATGATAGATAGATAGATAGATAGATAATTTCTTTATTGCACACCATTAAAAATAAAACAAACAAAAGAGAATACAAAATTAAATCAAAGGTACAATGGGCGGCCTTATCGCTAAAAGCGATCTCTTCCAGGCAACCTTTGGATGGACAGGATCTGTGTGAACAAAAGAGAACGGCGGCGTTAATCAAATAATAACTAACAGAATTAGTACATAAATGACTAAAATAAAATATACATATAAATAAATATAAATAATTTTATAATATTAAATAACCTACTTCAAAATACATTAGGTAATTAGAAAAAACAATAAAAAATTATATACAAAATTTAAGTTGCAAAGTCTTAGTGAGCGATGGACGACAGATAATGATTATTAACCATGTTTTTAAAAACAGGAAGGGATTTGGCGTTACGAATTGAAACAGGTAGTGCATTCCAGAGTCTGGTAGCCTGAAGAGTGAAGGAGTTAGTATAAAATACTGAGGTATGATGAGGAGTTTTCAATTTAAGGTTTTCAGAGGAGCGTAAGGACCGGGAGTTGGAAACATGAAGAAACTCAAAGCGTTCTTTGAGGTAATGATTGTCAAATCACTCAGTGAACGGTGTCCAACTCTTGCTGGGTGTCTTGACAAGATAGAAGAACGGGTTGAGGGGGGGGTTTAAAAAAGCATGACTATCTGAATTCAAGATTCCGCTTCAAGTTACGGCTTCACACGAGTGGTCTATCAATAAAAACATTACCATCCTTCTGCGCAGCCGGGTAAATTGTAGCCTGTATCCAAATGCAGGCCATAATCTATCTTCACGTCATCTATATATTATAGCAATTGGTCCAGCTGTTAGTCGTGAACATGTAACAAACAGAGGGAGACACACAAACTTACTTGCAAATTTAAAATATGGGTATGGAATTAGGGATGATATGTTTTAAACTGAGACATGAATGCTCACGAAGGAGACTATGCACAGGATTAGAACCGCACAAAGAGCCATGGAGCGCGCCATGCTCGGCATCACACTATCTAGACCGAGTCCCCAATACCGAAATTCGCAAGCGGTAAGTAGTATCTGAGGATCTGGAGCCGCTGAGTCTGCGCCGTGACATCGGAGCGCTCAACGTTTTCTATAAAATATATAACGGCGAATGTTCTGAAGAGCTGTTCAATTTAATCCCTGCTTCCCACTTCTACCATCGAACCTCCCGCAACCGGCAACGAGCTCACACACATATTGTAGATGCGTGGAAGTCTCACACAGTGCGTTTCACCCGCTCGTTTCTTCTACGCACCACGCACCTGCAAGTTGTGGAATGATGTTCCCCCGAAGGTTTTTCCGGTGGGATTCAAAATGAACGCCTTCAAGAGAGGTGTAAATAGGGTATTAAGTGCTAGGCAACACGAGTGCAGGAGTTTATAGGCGGCGGTGACCACTTAACATCAGGAGGCCCGTCAGCTTGTGTGTCTACAAGTTTAATATAAAAAAGCGGACTAAAGTTCAAAACGTATATTGGGACTCTAACGGAGTTGGGCAGGACATGCGGCTAGGTGAGGTGGTGACAGGTGGAGCAGGGACTAAGTGGTGGCCCCAAAATGGCCAGGAACGCATGTCGTCCGCCGGCAAAATGGGTTGACGACATTCTAAAAATCGCAAGTCGTATGTGGGTTAGAACGCAGGACAGAGACGAAAGGCGACAAGGAAAAGAGGTCTATGCCCAGCAGTGGGATGAGAAGGGTTGACGATGATGATGATGATGTTCCTACAAAAGAGCTACTCAGCCAATATGATAATCTTATAAATATATTTTACTTACATTTTGTAAGATAGTAGATATTTACCCTATTCGATTCCAAACATACGAATTGTTTTAGCCTTTACCACGACTCAAAAACCACATCCAAACTAACTTTTGGATTCTGAATAAATAGGTATTAGTCAGTACGGTGTTTCGTCAAAGCCTCAACCCTCTAACCCCAAGACAACCCCTCTAAGTGGTAACTCGCGAATGTATGAATATTGATGGTATAAGTGTGCCCTACAAATACGTTGACTCACTGGCCCTTAACAAAACGTGACAGTTGTATCACTGCCCTAAAAAATCAATAAAGAGGGCGCGATGTTTTCCTAACTTTTTCGGGTTTCACTTAAAAGTTTGCTTAATTTGTGGCAAGTCTCCGGGGCTATCAAAAAACTTGGATTAAAAGATAAAATAAAACATATTTTAATCAACTCCCATTTCTATGGGGCTTGCTTATTAAAAGCTTATATCTGCTGCTGGTCAACTTTCATAAAAAGGAGGAGGTGCTCAATTCGTCAGAATTTTTTTTTTTTTTTGTAGTGAAAACTTCTTTGGGTGCGCTGGGCATTTTTGTCATGGGAAAAAACCATTGAACTCGCGATACTGTTATCGTTACCAACACCTCTGTGTATAAGTATCTATAACCATGCCTGTAACAACCGATGTTATAATTAAGGTGAAATAAATAAATCTAAACCTAACTACTAAAATAAATAAGTTCAGAGGTTTGGTTACTGGAAGATGCATGGACCGCTTCAAGAAATTCTTTTTTTGTTTAACAGGGTATATACTCTTACTTCTCAGGTGGTCCCGTTGGCACCAAGTCAGGATTTGCTGATGGAATCCCAAAAAGTCAAGAGCAACCCTCAATTTTTTTATGGATGCAGTTAATTTTTATGTTTGTTATTCACATAGACCTCAAAACTCCGTCATTTCTTAAACGATTTAGAAAATTATTTTTTTATTTAAAAGAATATACTTACATATTGGTCTCATAAATATTTCATCAAAATCAGTTCAGTAGTTTGCTTATGTCGGTTATATTTTTGTCAAAAAGGAAACTATAGGTATGTAAACTTAATCCTTATTAATATAATAAATATTTAACTCTCTGTCTCTCTGTCTGTCGGTTCGTATTTACGACTAAACAGATTTAAAGAACAGACTGAACAGACTGATTCAAACGAAATTTGGTATTAGATAGATGGGATTGAAACAAAGGCTACTTTTACTGAACGCGCAGGACGGTAATGTTTTTATTGACAAACCACGCGTGCGAAGGCGCAAGCGGGTCAGCCAGTGACTTGTGTATAAATATTAACCTATGTCGCATCGACATAAACTAGTGGTTTGCCCCAAACTGAGATCTCGCAAGTCTCTCATAAAAACAAAATGATATTATTCTTAATCTTCGATTATCAAAAGCCACGTAATATATAACCAAAAACTTGACCTACAGTTTCATTCAAATTACAGGTAACGGGAGTTCATGTAACTGGTTACTCTTTTTTGGGGTGCATATTGCAGTTATTCTGGATTTTAGACGTTTGCCTATATTAGTGTCACTTAAGCTACACGCATACCAAATTACAGCACTGTGGGGATACTGGTGTAACCTGTGAATTTTGTCAAAATTCAGTTTTTATTGTGGCTAATATCTCAATAACTACAAGAACTTTACTAAAAATAAAAACAAAATCCAAATTTACTAATCAACCTTAATTAACCTTTCATTTAACCTCCCACTTGACCTATAATCTCATTTTCATTTTTTTTACCCCTCTTGAACCCCTATATCTCAACAACCCCCTAATATTTTTAGCTCATTTACTCACACCAAAATTATGACATTGCTATCTATCTATGTATCAAATTTCATGACGATCGGATCAACGCTTCGAAAGTTATCCTCGGGCAAATAAACATAAATACATACAACGCCAATTAGCCCAAGTTGATTAAAAGCTCTCGCTTCGCTCGATCAATAAATAGTAGCAAATAGCAAGGTAAATATCATGATATACAATGCAAGACGTGCAAGGTCAATAAACTAGTTTGGTTTTTAGACATTGACATAGACAGACATTTATTTGCTACCACAGCACACACAAATTCACAGAATACAATCAAAAGGTATAACATCAAAGAGAAAGCACAAGTAAGAGAAAACAGAAAATTACATTCAACAAACATAGGAACAATAGAATGAAATAATAAACATACAATGTAGCCAGGGAAAAATTAAAAAGAGGCAAGTAGGTGTGTATGTGCTACTGCAGCAAATGGGTTCCAGCCAAATGGTGTTTGACTAGAATGTTTTCGGTTTGCATTCAAATTATACATTCATCATCATCATCAGCCTGAAGACGTCCACTGCTGAACATAGGCCTCACCCTAGATCGCCACAACGAGCGGTTGGTAGCCGTTTGCGCCCAACGGCTCCCGCGATTCTTACTAGATCGTCGGTCCAACTTGTAGGGGGCCGGCCTACGTTGCGTCTTCCAGTCCGTGGTCTCCACTCGAGAACCTTTCTTCCCCAACGGTTATCGGTTCTACGAGCGATGTGGCCTGCCCACTGCCACTTCAACTTGCTAATTTTGAGAGCTACGTCGGCAACTTTAGTTCTTCTGCGGATTTTCTCATTGCGGATTTTGTCACGCAAAGAAACCCCGAGCATAGCCCTCTCCATAGCTCGTTGAGCGACCTTGAGCTTGGTCATAAGGCCATGAGTAAAGGACCACGTTTCAGTGCCATAGGTCATCACTGGCAACACACACTGGTAGAAGACTTATATATATAATACTATATAATTACATATATTATAGAATTATACATTCTACTAAAAATAACTTAGTTTACGAAAGATTTATCACATGCAAATTCAGATGAGAAATGTAGTCAGGAGTTAGAGTAAAAGTTTTCAGATAAGAGTGGCATCCGCGGCGGCTCAGATAACACTTTCCAGTGCTGGCACGGAGCCAAACGCCGGCCGGACCTACATCATAATTTTATCTTATTCTTTGTACCGACAAATGGTCCCTTTGAAATACTTACACCAGCTAAGATTATAATTAGTAAGAGTCAAAAACCTGAGGGCTTCACAGTTGAGATATTTTTCGGGACAAGGCTCATATGTATTTTCTGTTTTCTTGTTGCTTGTGTCGAAACAAATGTTCCTATATATATAGTTGCAGCACTACAGGGCATAGGGTATTGGATAGAGTATCACAGTTGCACAATACCTATAATTGATCGAGCGAAGGGAGAACTCTAAATCAACTTGGGTAAATCGGCGTTGTATGTATGTACGTTTGTTTGCTTGAAGCGTTGATTCGATCATCGTGAAATTTGATACATAGGTAGGTAGTGATGGCACAATTTTGGTGTGACTAAATGAGCTAAAAATGTTGGGGGTTTGTTGAGACATTGGGGGGTACAAGAGGGGTAAAAAAATGAAAATGAGACTATTAGGTCAAATGGGACGTTAAATGAAAAGTCTTTATTAGTACATTTAGACTCCGTTTTTATTTTTAGTAAAGTCCTTATAATTTTTGAGTTCATAGCCATAATAAAATCTGAACTTTGACAAAATTCACAAGGTACACCATTGACCCCACAGTGCTGTAATTTGGTATGCGTATAGCTTAAGTGACAAAATATAGGCAAAAGTCTGAAATCTAAAATAATTGCAATTTGTACCCCATAAAATATAACCACAACACATGAACTCTCGTTACCTGTAATTTGAATGAAATTGCAGGTCAAGTTTATTGGTTATTTATTTCGTGGCACTATTTTGATAGTCAAAGATTACAAATAATATTTTTTTGTTTTAATCGGAGACTCGCGATATCTCAGTTTGGGGCAAACCACTAGTTATAATAAGTCAACAATAAAATAGTTACAAGATGGTATACATAATATCCTCTCAGCTTGTAAAACATAGTCAATACGTGCAGAGCTAACTAATATGTGGGTTTCTTTAACTTAGTAACCATGTTATTCATCATTTAGAGCACGTTTAGATAGTTAAAATCAGAACCTAAGTTGTTTACTTTATCGTTAGTATTTAGTAGCTTTTACTATTTGCGAGTTCACATAATTATTTCATTGTTACAATGCAGAAATAGTTGAGTCAATGAGAAAACCTATTAAATTTATTTCGAGAGAGGTATGCGGGTATAACTAAGCCGAACTTTCAGAAAACTATGTTGATATTTAATCTAAATTGTTCTAATACAAACCCAAGTACTTACCTACATATTCAACTTTAAAAACATCACATGTTTTGATCGCATAACTGTCTGTTTGATAATATTGACAAACTTATCTTAAAATCTTTTTCAGCGACCCGCTATCCGCTCCGATCAAATTCCCGATTCCCAATTTTGGAGCTATGATAAAATTATTTTAGCGTGGCCAGGCAAGATTTCCGAAGCAGGGGAATTATTCTAAACATCTCGGAGATCAGGCCAAACGAAATTAAATTCCGACAGGGCGTCGAAGCCGGATAAAAATACCGTCGCGAAGTGTTCATGGAAATTTCATCTAATTTTTGAGCATTGTTTAATAAAAACGGAGCCATTTGCCTTGCTACACTTTTACACTGGGTAGAAAATAAGATGGTAAGGGTGGTGCCAATTCCTATTTGGGTTTATCCGCTCATCCCTGTTTGTAGGCTCATGTTAGGCTTAAATTAAATAATATAATTTTGCTTAGTAAGTAGGTATATTATTTATCTATAAGAACATCCGATAACCGTTGGGGAAGAAAGGTTCTCGAGTGGAGAGCACGGACTGGAAGACGCAGCGTAGGCCGGCCCCCCACAGAGTAGACCGACGATCTTGTAAGAATCGCGGGGTGCCTTTGGGCGCAAACGGCTACCAAACCGCTCGTTGTGGCGATCTAAGGGGGAGGCCTATGTTCAGCAGTGGACGTCTTCCGGCTGATGATGATGAAGAACATCCTAGTCAATTAGTAATTTTAAAACAAAAGTACACACCCATTATCTGTCCCTGTGTTGAAGTTGTAACACTCGTTAATTCATCATAACCATTTTTATATTTGCTAATTTTATTTTAATTAAATGTGTGTTATTATTATTTTAGGTTTATAGTATGTAGGTATGTTTTTAATATTTTATAGATGCACCGCCGTCATGTGATCAATTATTATCCTGTCCATACAAAGGTTGTCTGGAAGAGATCGCTTTTAGCGATAAGGCCGCCCATTGTACTAAATCTTTTTGTAAAATAATGAGTGTGCTTTAGACCACATGACTGAAGTAAAACTTATTTTTCAAAATAATAATTTATAAAGTTGTTCAAGAACGAAATGAAATTACGAATAATAATCAAACGAACTACTGACTGATATACCTAGTCAGGTCATAAATTCTGTCACATGTTTAATATAAAATAATTGAAACAAGTTTATTCATTATGTAACCATTTATATACCAAAATGAACTTAACAAAACATAGATTCTTATGACACTAAAGTTTATTCAAAATGACCTCCGTGATTTTGAATACAGGCCTTCAATCTGCGCGGCCAGTCGTCTATCGCAGCACGAACGAGGTCCATGTCAATATCGGCGGCTGCCTTAATCAAGGATGTATTGAGTGACTCCAAATTGGGATGAGGCTTTGAGCACGCCTTTTCCTCCAAGTGTTGCCATATCTTGTAATCTAACGGATTCAAATCTGGACTGGAGGAGGGCCAGTCTTCGTGCCGGATGAAGTCGATTTCACGCGTCGCCAGCCAGTCTTGTGTGCTCTTCGCTTTATGAGTAGTTAGGGTTTCGCCGGTTCTGGCTCACGGATCCAGAACCGAGAACCGTCTCTGGCTCGCGGATCCAGAACAGTCGGTTGCATCGACCTCGACGCCTAAAAAAAAAAAAAAAAAAAGTTTGGTGTCTTTTCCTAGGTTTTCGGGGTCGCTGAATCGATCTGTCGCATTAATTTTTTGATAGCTTGCACGGATCGTGAGATAGGTAAGCGATTTAAAGAGCTCCACTACATTGCTAATTAACCTAATTGTTCCCTAATCACCTAGTGAACTCGGTGTGCCAATGTTAATCACCTCTAATGCCTATCTGAAGCTAATTAGCTTATTAGAATGTTCTAGTAAAACACCGTTTTTGGATTGGTCACAAACCTTTATTTTCTTTAAAATAAGTACAAAATAGTTTGTATACAAATATATCGTTATTTATTTTATTGCTGCTGAATAATTTAATAAAATCCATCATTGTATTTCCATAAAATTTGTTATAAAGATATGTTAGACAATATTCTCCGCAAACTGATGTAAAATCATCTTGTAATCTATATCTATTAAAATCCCACTGCTTCGAATTCCTGTTCAAGAAACCTCTATGATATCCTGTAGGAGGTCGACCATATGAATCAAAATACTGACCAAACCTATTTCTATCTATGTGTATGGCCACCCAATGAGAACCTGGCATGCTGTCGGTGTCCAAATTGCTTATCAGGTACGTTGGAACTTTAACGTGTAGGGGTAACCTGTTTGCTGCATATACATTTTTTTGTAAAGTAGGATGGATGGTGTTCAAATATTTTTGAATCTCAATTGTGTTCATATTTAATCAACCTTTCGCGTATTAAAGCTGTGATATGCTTAATCTTCAAATCAAGAATGTGGAACTAAATAAACTGAACTTCTTTATAAACATTGTGCAAGGACATAAATAAAAAGATTGGAATATGTGTTGATGTTTTTTATTACAAACACTTATATATAGACAATGTTAACTTAACTGCTATAGTCTACGGTTACATTACGGTTCTTATCTATTTCAATAACATTATCAAATTCTGCATAAACAATACAATTTATAGTCTGAGTAAGAGTAGACTCAAAACGAACTTCTAATCTAACACTACCATGTTTTATAAGATTCCAATGTGTGTTTGAATTTGAGCTAAGGTCGGCTGTTAGATCAAACGCCAACAAACAGTATCCTTTTGCATATTTTTCCCTAGATATCCCATTACCTTCATTAAGAAAATGTATACCTGTTCCTGAAAATAGTGTGTGATAAGCAGCAGTAAAAATATTACTCTCAAACGATGGTTGCAAAGCTTTTGAAGGTATTTGCTGACCGTCAATGTATAAGCAAAATGTATTTAAATCATAGTTTTCAAAATTGAATGGATTTTTAGTCAGACACCCATTAAACGCTGCATTGTTTACAAATCCAACTATACATCTTTTAGGAACTTGTCCTAGAAAAATATTGTCAAGAGTCTTGCCCTGAATCCCTGAAGGTATGGTTAAAACTTTGACTTCAGCACGAGTAATAGGATATTTAGCGGTAGTAGAGGCTAAAACTTTCTGATGTGCAAGTAAAAATATTACTCTCAAATGCTTGCTCCTAAGCAATCACCATGACGGTTCTTATCAATTTCATTAACGTTATCCAAATTGTGTACAAATAAGGAATGCTGTTTGAATGTTGCCCTTTAGTCGTTTGTTAAATGTACATATTAGCCTAATGATCCTTATAGTGTCATAAGATATGGTATTGACTATAAAAGTCGTAATTTTTTTCAAACATTCACTGTCGAGTGCTTGTTCGTGCGACTTAGTCTCCAAATTAAATTTTGCGAAGTGTGTGTTTGAAGTGATCTACAGAACAATCGATGTAAATATTTCAATACAGTTCAATAAAACTTAGTTACTTTGCTTTAAATTTTTGTGGATATAGTTTCATAACTTTGATAGTGGTAATTGTATTGTTGCAGAACTCTTTCGAAGAAAATACATTTAAACAATATTTTTACACTTGTTCAGATGATGAAGATAAGACCCAAGAATCCCTTAAAAATTTCGAAGAAAAACCACCTAAGAAGCAGATGAAAAGGAATAAATCAACTGAAAGCTTAGATAATTTATTTGAAGTTAAACAAATAAAGAAGACAAAGTTATCATCATCACTTTCTCGTGCCCTCCAAGAAGGTGGAAATGTTTTTATAACTACCAATGAAGACGATGGCCCTCGATCGAATCACATGATAAAAATAGAAGTGTTTAACATGAACAAAATAGTTTATAAAATAACAAAAGAAATAGTATCAACACCCAATTGTAAAAAGTACAACTTCAATAATTAAAACATTATCAACATGTAACCGTACATGGTGTTGTAGTATACTACTATTTCGTTGGAACAATAACAGTTCATGCTTAAAAGTGTTCTTAAAATCATACTTTGTGAGTGAAGGTATAGAGAGTATAAAAAAAAGTGAAGTGACTCTTCGTATTAGTAGTAGACAATTAGTAATAACAAGTTTTTAATTTAAGATTTTATCTGTTGTCTGCATACTAATATAATTTTGTAATGGATTTAACAAACGTTAGGTTCTTGATTGACATCGATGGTTTTCCAGTTAAAAGTGATATTTACTTTAAAGAAATTGGTATTTATGATTTTTTAACGGGTGAGGTTATATTACTCCATATCAAATTACCCAACTGGTTACTGTTTGGGGGTAGATCAAGGGAAATTAGGTTTGTTGAAAAAAAAGTACACGGCTTAGAATTTAAAAATTTTCAAACAGATTTAAAATATAGTCAAGCTATTAATCAAATTAAAGAATTCGACGTAAAAAATCAATATACATGGTTATATAAAGGGGGAACTGTAGAGCGAAAGCTATTAAATATTTTAGGCATGACTTCTTTTAACCTGGAAACCATTGGTTGTCCAAAAGTAGAGAAAATTATTAGTAATTTAAATTTAAACTTTCTACAAAATTGCTCGCGGCACACTCTTTTTAACAGTAAATCCCGCACCTGCCACTGCAGCGGAGCTGAGATCCTAGCATTCGCTCAGTGGTATAAAAACTATCAAAAAAAAATGTATAGTAAATTATTAAGTGTGGACGCAAGTTACTAAGGTTTTTTTAACTACGTCTTAATTGTTTTTTTTTTCATTACTATAATTTATATCACATTGTATGTTTTAAACAATAAAAAACATGTATTTATTATTATATGTTTAATATAGATATAATTTTGTAAACATTACTAATTTAACATTAATTAACAACATTAATTGTAAACATATACTATAACTAAAATATCTCATTATTCAGTTTTGTTTTTTTTTATCTGAATATCAATTGTATTCATTATTTAGAATGATATTCATATACCTATAGGTAAGTATGTTGTAACACGTTCAATTTCCAAATCAATAATGTGAAACTAAATATTCTACACTACTTCAAAAGGGAGTTATTGAAAGAAGTTGGAAATAATAAAATAAAACTACATGTTGTTATTTTATTTATTATAACTTAAACACTAGATACAATTTTATTTAGTCTTAACTACTATAATCTACGGTTACATTACAGTTTTTATCTATTTCAATTACATTATCAAACTCAGCATAAACAATACAATTTATAGTTTGAGTCAGAGTCGATTCAAAATGCACTTCTAATCTAACACTACCATGTTTTATAAGGTTTCAATGTGTGTTGGAATTGGAACGTTTTTTTCATCAGTTGAATCCATTTTTCCTGTTGTATCTTCATACCAAAGAACACAAGTCAGATGAGAATTTTTAGATGCAGGTGCATAGTTTAACAAAGTTTCCATATAAACACGATATGCATATGTATTGTTTGGAGGTGATACAAGTTTTTGATTTAAATAAACATCAAGCTGACTGAAGAGTGAATGAAGCCAATTGTTGATTGGAGCTATAACAGCGGTTGAAGCTATTGGCGTTGAGTCTGATAATAACTAACTGAGGATTTTTTCCATCAAACATACTAAGGTCAGGTATCCCCTGACAATAATTTACAGTTTTAAGGTTGTATAATGGTTGCATTTCATCAAAACACCAAGTTATTTGAATAAAATTCACACTACAAATTTCTGTTGTATATTTTATAAAGTTCGTAACAAAGTAAGATTTCCCACATCCACTTGGACCAGCTACTATTGCAGTAAATGGATGGTTGAAATGATACATTTTTTCAAATATGTGTTAATTGTTAGGAGGATAAGAAATCAATGAAACAATTGTTTTTAAATAACTAGTATTTATTATTGAAAATGTTTTATATACAAAATATCTGTCTTATAAATCTTTACATATCTGTGGATTAAAAGCATTACTAACTAATAAACTTACATTATATTCACATACTCCTTACATTCGATTTTTTCATTTTATTACAACATATAAAACTATCTACGATTTGGTTTAATCTTGCATACGAATATTTTATTTATTAACACTAATTTTATTAATAATAATCTAACTTATTTTATAATGGCCCCCAGCTAATGTATCAACATTATTAGGTAAAATATACCGCTTAGTATCATTATAAGATAAACATATTTTGTTGACTTGCTGAGTTAATATTCTACGTTTTAGTGATTTGAATAAAATAATAGTGTTATACTGAATATTTTTATCGAAAAGACATGATTTATAATTTCCATTTTCATATTTTTTGTAGTCAATTTTGTAACACCTTTAGCTTTCGCTGAAAACTTATTTTCTACATTTAAAGCATACATTTTGGATCGTAGCCCCACAAATTTTTTAAATATCCATCCATTATTTTCATCTTTAAAATAAGCCAATCTTTTTTTTATTAATTTTTGGGTATCCAAACCTGTTATCATCAGGGTAGTCGGAAGTATCAAATTTTGAAGACAGATCAGGTTTAATATCTTCATAAAAATTAATTTGTAAAAACTTGATATATCAAACTATCAGTGTCGGTGTAAAGCAATTTTATTTTATTATTGAACTTGTTCATCATGTAGTTATAATGGAAGTCATACAACAAAGTTTTTGATATATCCAAAATACTAAAACCTAAGGGTTTATTATAAAATAACTTTAGCCTTCTTAACTGAACTGAAACTAAATTCTCTCCAAATGTTGAAGATTTTGGAATTCAGGCTTTGCAATCCAACCTCGAACACCAAGTATTTTACCACAATTTTCCCAGTGCGTTAATAGTTTAACATTAACCCTCTTTTCAATATTTTCCATCGTCTTTCCAAAAACAGAATTATTCATTAGTTTGTAAAAACCTTTTTCAAAATCTGATTTAGCAGCTGTTCGTAAAGTAGTATTTAAATCAATATACCGTTTTAACCAACTTGATATATCAAACTATCAGTGTCGGTGTAAAGCAATTTTATTTTATTATTGAACTTGTTCATCATGTAGTTATAATGGAAGTCATACATCAAAGTTTTTGATATATCCAAAATACTAAAACCTAAGGGTTTATTATAAAATAACTTTAGCCTTCTTAACTGAACTGAAACTAAATTCTCTCCAAATGTTGAAGATTTTGGAATTCAGGCTTTGAATTTAATTTGAGAAGAATTTTGTGCATGTTAAACACTTCTATTTTTATCATGTGATTCGATCGAGGGCCATCGTCTTCATTGGTAGTTATAAAAACATTTCCACCTTCTTGGTGGGCACGAGAAAGTGATGATGATAACTTTGTCTTCTTTATTTGTTTAACTTCAAATAAATTATCTAAGCTTTCAGTTGATTTATTCCTTTTCATCTGCTTCTTAGGTGGTTTTTCTTCGAAATTTTTAAGGGATTCTTGGGTCTTATCTTCATCATCTGAACAAGTGTAAAAATATTGTTTAAATGTATTTTCTTCGAAAGAGTTCTGCAACAATACAATTACCACTATCAAAGTTATGAAACTATATCCACAAAAATTTAAAGCAAAGTAACTAAGTTTTATTGAACTGTATTGAAATATTTACATCGATTGTTCTGTAGATCACTTCAAACACACACTTCGCAAAATTTAATTTGGAGACTAAGTCGCACGAACAAGCACTCGACAGTGAATGTTTGAAAAAAATTACGACTTTTATAGTCAATATCATATCTTATGACACTATAAGGATCATTAGGCTAATATGTACATTTAACAAACGACTAAAGGGCAACATTCAAACAGCATTCCTTATTTGTACACAATTTGGATAACGTTAATGAAATTGATAAGAACCGTCATGGTGATTGCTTAGGAGCAAGCATTTGAGAGTAATATTTTTACTTGCACATCAGAAAGTTTTAGCCTCTACTACCGCTAAATATCCTATTACTCGTGCTGAAGTCAAAGTTTTAACCATACCTTCAGGGATTCAGGGCAAGACTCTTGACAATATTTTTCTAGGACAAGTTCCTAAAAGATGTATAGTTGGATTTGTAAACAATGCAGCGTTTAATGGGTGTCTGACTAAAAATCCATTCAATTTTGAAAACTATGATTTAAATACATTTTGCTTATACATTGACGGTCAGCAAATACCTTCAAAAGCTTTGCAACCATCGTTTGAGAGTAATATTTTTACTGCTGCTTATCACACACTATTTTCAGGAACAGGTATACATTTTCTTAATGAAGGTAATGGGATATCTAGGGAAAAATATGCAAAAGGATACTGTTTGTTGGCGTTTGATCTAACAGCCGACCTTAGCTCAAATTCAAACACACATTGGAATCTTATAAAACATGGTAGTGTTAGATTAGAAGTTCGTTTTGAGTCTACTCTTACTCAGACTATAAATTGTATTGTTTATGCAGAATTTGATAATGTTATTGAAATAGATAAGAACCGTAATGTAACCGTAGACTATAGCAGTTAAGTTAACATTGTCTATATATAAGTGTTTGTAATAAAAAACATCAACACATATTCCAATCTTTTTATTTATGTCCTTGCACAATGTTTATAAAGAAGTTCAGTTTATTTAGTTCCACATTCTTGATTTAAAGATTAAGCATATCACAGCTTTAATACGCGAAAGGTTGATTAAATATGAACACAATTGAGATTCAAAAATATTTGAACACCATCCATCCTACTTTACAAAAAAATGTATATGCAGCAAACAGGTTACCCCTACACGTTAAAGTTCCAACGTACCTGATAAGCAATTTGGACACCGACAGCATGCCAGGTTCTCATTGGGTGGCCATACACATAGATAGAAATAGGTTTGGTCAGTATTTTGATTCATATGGTCGACCTCCTACAGGATATCATAGAGGTTTCTTGAACAGGAATTCGAAGCAGTGGGATTTTAATAGATATAGATTACAAGATGATTTTACATCAGTTTGCGGAGAATATTGTCTAACATATCTTTATAACAAATTTTATGGAAATACAATGATGGATTTTATTAAATTATTCAGCAGCAATAAAATAAATAACGATATATTTGTATACAAACTATTTTGTACTTATTTTAAAGAAAATAAAGGTTTGTGATCAATCCAAAAACGGTGTTTTACTAGAACATTCTAATAAGCTAATTAGCTTCAGATAGGCATTAGAGGTGATTAACATTGGCACACCGAGTTCACTAGGTGATTAGGGAACAATTAGGTTAATTAGCAATGTAGTGGAGCTCTTTAAATCGCTTACCTATCTCACGATCCGTGCAAGCTATCAAAAAATTAATGCGACAGATCGATTCAGCGACCCCGAAAACCTAGGAAAAGACACCAAACTTTTTTTTTTTTTTTTTTAAGCGTCGAGGTCGATGCAACCGACTGTTCTGGATCCGCGAGCCAGAGACGGTTCTCGGTTCTGGATCCGTGAGCCAGAACCGGCGAAACCCTAACTACTTCTATGAGCTGGCGCCGAATCTTGTTGGAATACCCAGTGCCTGTTATTGAACATGGTATGAGAAACAGGTTCGACAAGGTTCGTCAGGACTGTATTTTGATACACAACTGCATTCGTTTTTACACCTTTCTCACAAAAATGTACCTTTGTTAAGCCCCAATAAGAAACTCCCAACCATACCATGAGCGAGGATGGAAAATGACCTCGTTGGACACGCGGAATACGGTTGCTCGCTTTTTCACTACTGTGTGCGTACACCTTATCATTTTGTTTGTTGTAGCTCTCTTCTACGGTAAAAAATTTTTCATCCGAAAAAAGAATTTCCCGATATTTTTTGTCCGCGTACCGCTTCAACAAAGCGCGGCATCTCTTCAGTCTCAGGTCCATTAGACGAGCATTCAAACGATGTCCTGTTTTTCTTCGATATGCCCGAAGCCCTAAGTCTTCATTTAACACCCTTTTCACCGTGGTTCTGCATAACCCCACCTGAAGGGCCAACAGTTTCTGCTTACGTTTGGTATTTCTTTGAATTCGCGCCTTCACAGCTTTTGTCACTGCTGGAGTCCTAACAGACCGAGGGCGACCACTTCTTGACCTGTCATCTACACTAGAGTCTTCATTGTATCGTTTGATGGTGCGATAAACGAATCTTTTGGTTATATTCAAATTTTTCAGTAAGTCAAAAATTTGAATTGGCGCGTAACCGCAACGATGCAACGCAATAACTGCAACACGGTATTCTTTAAGCGTCCACTTCATATTTAAAAATGAGTAAAACTCTAAAAAGTATACATTTTTATTTTCATGAACAATTCGAAATTCGAATTCTATAAACTTTTTTGTGGCCAGCATTCTAAAAGAAAAGTTTTTACTGTGTGACAATACTTATGACCTGACTAGGTATACTGTGCTATTTTTTAACTGTAACAGTACGGCAGCACCCATAACCAGAGGAGATACAGGTGCAGTTTCTTTTAAAACATCAGCTCGTTTTCGAAGAAAAACATTATGGCATTAAAATTTTTTTTGGTCAAGTGTGAGTAGCGCCTTAAAATGAATCAAGTCGGTAAATTTTTTTTTGATGCTGATCGATGCAGTCTTTTGTAAGGATTATTTTATAGTATCGGATGAAAAAAATCTGAACAGCGAAAGTTAGTCAAATTTGATAAAAAGTATTCTCATACAGCAGGACAAACAAAATTCCTTCTACAAACATTTTATTAGATTCTAATTGCACATTAAAGAAATATTAATACTGTAGCGATTAAGAAGTTTAGGAACTCTATGCTTTCATAAGCAATTCAAAAACATTTCGTATTTCAGAACAATTTTGAATTTCGAACATGATTCTTGCACCCGTCGGACTTTTATATCAGTCATTGCATCATCTTATTTATCAAAAACGCAAAAAGTAGACTTAATTGAAGCATACATTCATACACAATCACATATGCAAGCACACACACATACCACACATTCACACACGCACTTACACACACACAATAACACACCCACGCATACACACAAAAATTATGCAACGTAATGCTGCCCTCAATATTCAAAATCTATTAATTAATTAATGCATGTCCTTTATAAAAAAATATTACATTTTGTTTAATACTCTTGAGTACCTACCTACTGTACAAAAACGGACGAAAGAGATTACCTTCCCACAACACAGGTTTATACCTAACGTGGGAGATAGTGATCTTTTAATGTTCACATACTGTCCTGTGAATAGCATGAATGTTATACTTTTGTGAAAAATAAATTATTTGATTTGATTTAATACTTCCTCAATCGTGGTCTGGGTAGCGTTCCTGATACAACTTCAACGCATTAGTTGGGCTTCGTCGGTTGAGAAAGTATGCTTCAATTGAGTCTACTTTTAGAGCTGATGTTTTAAAAGAAACTGCACCTGTATCTCCGCTGGTTATGGGTGCTGCCGTACTGTTACAGTTAAAAAAAACACTCCGTATATATTTCATGCACTGGCAACGAGAGGAAGAGAGAAAGAAAATGTGCGTGCGCACCTCTCTCTCTCTTGCTCCTACAGTAATATACGAAACGTAACTCTCTTTCTGTCTTCACTAACTTATATCTCCCTCTCAACTTCCGTTCGCACTTTTCGTAACGCATTCACCAGCTTACTCCCCCAGTCAAGCGTGCGTGAAGAAGTTTTACATCAAAAATATGTTCTGTATGTTATTTTGGTATGCAATAATCTATCTTTTTCAAACAAGATAGATACCCAAAGGTACTCAAACCTAACCTAACTCTAAAGTATACCTACCACCTACACCGCAGAATGTCGTAGATCGTAGTTGTTTCTGTTTTCGTAGTACCTACCTATCAACATAAAATCAATCTTGTAAAAAACCAAAGTACCTTTAGAAGAAACTCAACAAATCAATTCCTCTGCAAAATGCAACACAATACAAAATGCAAAAGCCCCGACAAAATATTTCATACTTCTGAAAATCTCTCTAGATTCGTACAAAGGCGAGAACAAAACGTTCCTATCTCCTTCGAAGCCTTATTAGCTCCGTGTTGTGCACATTGCAAGATGCGCCCGCCACGTCAATCGATGTTGGTAGCCATGGCAACGCCGCCCACGTCCAGACGAGCCTTTTATAGGGTACGATTTGGACGTAGCATACAATGCTGAACGTGAGAACTTTATTTTTCACAGTTTTTTTCTTATGGGGTAATAAGCCGTAGAAACACTAGAAACGTTCTGGTTAACTAGAAGACCATGGGAAAGTATAGATTTCTCATCATTAATCGGTCTCATCAGGTTTCTCTAAGTATTTACCTATTTCACAACCTGCGAGTAGGTAACTTTGATTGACGGTTTAAAATCTTTCTCTCATTATTTGTTTTCATGTGAAAAAACAAATGACGTATATATTTTTTAACCCTTAGCGTTACTACAGAGGTGGTGAAATAAGCACTTATGGGGGGTTCCTTTATCCTTTCTCCTTGAAAACGTGTCAAAAGTACGACACTAGTTCGACACTTTTTCAAGGAGACGAGTCTCGTCTTACGAGTCGTCGGTTACCGACGGATATAGGAACCCGCCATTAGTCGTTTACTCTATAGTCGTCCGCTGTAAAGGTGAAACCGCACACAAAATTAGCAAACCTATGAAGGAGATAGATCGAGTTAAGTTCGCTTACAAATATTATCATCAACAAAGATTTTACGTAGAATTCGTCCCAATTGAATCATACAGATTTTTCAAAGCCGTAGGTAGGCTAAAATTAATAATGCTGGACATTTCACACTGCGCTATCTGTTTAACTAAGCACAGCTTGCACACACGGCTACACATCAAGCTATACATTTCCCGTATAAGCTGACCTCGCATTGTGTAGGCTTTTCGTAGAATGAGAGGTCAGCTTATACTGGAAATTTATAGCTTGATCTGTAGCCGTGTGTACCTACTATGGGAACCAGATAACTGATAGAATACTTATTATACCTACTTTTTTTGTAAATTCATACTTAGAGTATGCAGAAAAACACCCAGACCCGGAAGAAATATTATGCGTTCCGCAGCGGAAATTAACCCGCATCCTCCTGCGTTTCAGCCGCCTAGTCGCGACACTGTTACTGTTACTGAAACTTCTGTATTTAAGTATCTGTAGTGTAGTCTGCTTTTAAATTTTGAATACCCAAATCACCGCTTCGCCGACGACATCGTTCTGTTCTCCTCCTCAGTCACAGAATTAGGCAGTATGCTGAACGATCTGAACCAAGCCAGCCTCGAGGTTGGACTTGCGATGAATATGTCAAAGACTAAGCTCATGACCAACAGCACACGGCAACGGCTGCACATCGAGGGGGTCGAGATCGAGTATGTCCCTGAGTATGTGTATCTCGGCCAGATTGTCTCCTTCCAGGCGCGACAAGAAAAAGAAGTTGCTCGACGCACAGAAAACGCCTGGAGGAGATACTGGTCGATGAAACAACTAATGAAAGGCGAACTACCACTCTGCCTTAAACGCAAACTCATGGACGTGTGCGTTCTTCCCATCCTCACCTACGGTGCACAGACTTGGTCTTTCACCATTCAGCAAAGGTCCAAACTCGAGGTATGTCAGCGGGCTATGGAGCACAGTATTTTAGGTGTCCGGCTATCAGACCGAATACGGAACTCCGTACTGCACTCGCAAACAAAGATTCTGGATGTCACAAAAAAATCAGCACAGCTCAAGTGGGATTGGGCTGGCCACGTCTGTCGCATTCCCGAAGATCTATGTGCAAAGATAATAACTGATTGGGTCCCTAACGCAACTCGCCCACGCGGCCGACCACCACGGAGATGGCGTGACGACTTGGATATGCATTTACCAGACTGGCCCACTACAGCAGGGGACAGAAAAAACTGGAAAAAAGGGAGGGAGGCCTTTGCCCTGCAGTGGGACAACACAGGTTAAAAATAAATAATAATAAATAAATAAACATTGAGCGCTAAAGTTTTCACTTCTGTCGGCACTCCCGGAGTGCCACTTTATTTTTTACTAGCTGACCAATCCGCAGCTTCGCACACGTAGTTTTTCAATAAAAACATTACCCTCCCTCTGCGTAGTTGGGTAAAAAGTAACCTATGTCACCCGGGGATAGTGTAGCTTCCCAACAGTGAAATATTTTTTTTAAATCTGTCCAGTAGTTTCGGAGAATATTCAATGCAAACAAACAAACAAACAAATCTTTCCTCTTTATAATATTATTTTTGTAGATATTGATATGTTATTTAATATTGTAGAACATACTTTTGTTCTATTAACAATAGTTTCCGCAGCGCATGCGACGAAAGACGTTTTAGGGCACTTTTGTACACCTTGGGTTACGTTACTTAAGTTTTAGTAAGGATCCCTAATCTTTTCTAGCAATAAATATATTCTGTCACTCAAGGTGAATGTAGCTTTCTAATGGTGAAAGAATTTTTGAAATAGGCACAGTCGTTTTTGAGTAATTAATTACAGACATACCTACACACAAAGATACAAATCTTTCATCTTTATAATATTAGTATAGACTAACCTAATAGGTTGGGGAAAAAGTCTTTTCGCATTATAGTATGTATGAACTTGTAATAAAATCTCTTTGGCTATACTATTTGTATCTGGCTGGTTTTGGTATCATTCAAAGTTTAAATTTTAAAGAAGATAATTCCAAATTCAAATTAGCAAAATGTGTGATTTTTATTTGTTTTTCGTACTGTAAAGATGAGTGAATCTAATGAAGAAATTCGATACATTTTAAAATTTTACTACAAAAAAGGTAAAAATGCAACAAAAGCCTCGAAAAAAAATTGCGATGTTTATGGACCTAGTGCAGTGTCTGTGAGAGTAGCGCAAGTTTGGTTTAAGCGTTTTCAATCCGGAAATGTTGATGTCAAAGATGCACGTCGCCCTGGTCGTCCTATTACGGATAAAATTGATACCATTTTTGAAAAAGTGGAGCAAGATCGTAGTTACGACGTAGCTGAAGAACTCGGAATTGACCACAAAACAGTTTTGGCGCATTTGAAAAAAACTGGGTACACAAAAAACCTCGATATTTGGGTACCCCACGAGCTCACTGAAAGAAACCTAATGAACAGTGTACTCATTTGTGATTCTTTATTACGACGTAATGAAACCTAACCATTTTTGAAGAAGCTGATAACTATCTGCTGATATATGGTGATGAAAAGTGGATCACGTACGACAAGAACGTGCGAAAAAGGTCGTGGTCAAAGGCCGGTCAGGCTTCACAGACTCTGGCGAAGCCCGGGTTAACTCGCAACAAGGTGATGCTGTGTGTGTGGTGAGATTGGAAGGGCATTATTAATTATGAGCTGTTACCACCAGGCAGGACTATCGATTCTAAACTCTACTGGGAACAACTGATGAGATTAAAGCAAAAACTTGAGAGAAAGCGGCCGGAATTAATCAACAAAAGGGGTGTGGTTTTTCATCATGATAACGCTAGACCTCATACATCTTTAGCCACTCAGCAAAAATTAAGAGAGTTTGGCTGGGAGGTGTTAATGCATCCGCCGTTTAGTCCTGACCTTGCACCTTCAGATTTCCACTTGTTTCGGTCTCTTCAGAATTCTTTAGGCAGTGTCAGGTTAACATCACGAAAGGACTGCCAAAACTACTTGTCGCGGTATTTTGATCAGAAGCCCCAAAATTTCTATAGCAATGGGATCATGTCCCTACCTACAAGATGACAAAAAGTTATCGAACAAAATGGTACCTACTTTAGTTAAATGTAAATAAAGTATATTAAAAAAATGTTTTGCATTTTCTTAAAAAATGCGAAGAAACTTTTTCCCCAACCTAATATGTTGTCCCACTGCTGGGCAAAGGTCTCCCCATCTCGCCTCCATCCATTACAGTCCACAGCCAAATCTGACCAATCTGGTTTGAATGCATCCAAGTCGTCTCTCCATCTTTTTCTGGGCCTACCACGGATACGTCGTCCGTTAGGTATCCACTGGGTGACTAGATTCGACCAACGTTCTGGATGCATTCGAACCACGTGGCCTGCCCAATCCCATTTTTAAGCGGACGGTCTTAATGCCTACATCGGCTATATGGTTTCGGCTCTTACTTATAATATTATAGAAAAAAATCCAAACCCAGAATAAATATCGGTAGGTCATGCAAACATTTGTCCCGCAGTGGGAATCAAACCCGCAACCTCATGCCTCTCGTGGAATTATTCGTCCACTACGCCACAGAGATCGTCAAATCTCCAACTTCCAATCAAGTGAAAGTATAACTGTATTTTCACTTCAAGTCTTTTCGAATTCATTGTCCAAGTTGGAATGACAAGTAACTTTTTAACAATAATATAACATACTTCAGATAACAGAAAAAAAACAAACTACTGAACCAATTTTGATGATATTTCTATGGGACACTCTGATAAATCATTTCAAATTAAAAAGAATTTTCCTAATCGGTTGATAAATTACGAGTTCTAAGGTAACACCACAGTCCACTTAGATGTACTACGCATTAAAAAAATACAACCGAATTGAGTAGGTACCTCTTTTTTTGAAGTCGGTCAAAAATTCTTTATAATAAGAAAACCACTGAATTATTAAGACAACTTTTGGATAAAGGAAATGTCTTCCTAAAATAAAGAATTATCCACTAACTCCTAATAGTTAAGGAGTTATATTTTCCATCATCAGCTCAGCAACATGCGATCATCAGTAGGTACCAGACGCAATTACTTGAATAGTTTTTATTTATAGAAAATATATAAACACAATAAGCGCCCTAATAAAATTTGAGGGTTGCCCTTGATTTTTTTGGATTCCCATCATCAGATCCTGACTTGGTGCCAATAGGACTGTACAATGACACCTGGGAAGTATACCTACCCTTTTTAACAAAAAAGAATTTCTCTAATCGATAAAGGCGTCTTCGAGTAATCGGGAAACACACATAAAAAAAAGATTCCGACGAATTGAGAACCTCCTCCTTTTTTGAAGTCGGTTAAAAATTATGTCACACTTGCCTTCCTGAGCGCCTGACTTCGATCTTGAGGAAACAGTTTGTTTTATACCACTCCCCCTTTAGAAAGCTTATTATTCACTGAAAACAATAAAAAACACTTTTAATCACTATTTTGGTGTTTGAATTTAGAACGCACCAATATATTCCACCTCTATCTCAATTATACAACCTCCTTACGCAAAAAATACTCGATACGAACTCCTTGTGCAAATAACTCCTCGTTTGATTGGTCGACATTTTCGACAAGGAGTTTAGCAATAGAATAAAAACTGTTTTGTGTTCTATGCTGTTATTAGTAAATTGGCTCTATTTTGAATACTGTAAGTTGTACGGACACACAGTTTAGTGTTACTTACTAATAAATCGATTGAAAATGCATTCAAGTGATGAAGAAGGCGTGTTAACACCTGAATTTATGAAAGAGAGGGCTACTAAAGTACCTATAGTAGAAAACTTGCTACCCAACAAATCACGGCTGGTTTACATATATTAAATAAATAAATTTAGCTGGACATTTCACACAGCGCTATCTACCCCCCAAACTAAGCAGTGCTTGTACTATGGGAACCAGATAACTGATACAATACTTACATACTTTTTTTTGTAAATACATACTAATAATACATAGAGAAACAACCAGACCCGGAACCAATATCTGTAGATCATGCAAACATTTGTTCCGCGGCGGGAATCGAACCCGCTACCTCCTGCGTCTCATCCGGCTATTCGCCCACTGCACCACGGAGGTCGTCTCAACATCAAAGCCTACGATGAGTTTTGCAAATGGAAAAATGAATATCAAGCTTCTGACACATTTTCAGAGTCTGTTTTCCTAACTTATTTTAATGAGCTGTCGAAGAAAAAAAAGTCATTCCAATTTGAATGTGCATTTTAATTAATTTAACCTTCCTTTTTTCTTCATTATATGTCTATTTTCGCTTAAATCTTTCTTTTTCTCGTAGTCATGGTATAAAGTAGGTATATTATGCAACTCTTATGAACTTAGCTAACTTATGAATTTAGCTGATTTATATCGAGGGCCATGAATCACTCGCGTTCGTTACTTTATGGCCCTCGCTTTAAATCCGTCCTATAATCCCTCACTAGTTGCTTATTATACTATCTTATTCCAGTTATTGACATACCTATTTTAATTTCCGTCTTTATGGTGTTGTACTTACTTGTTATTACGGATTACGGGTACTACCTACTTACCAACGCTACATTTTTTAAATTATCTGGCAGATGTTTCATTTTGAATTTGTTTTAACTCGTTTTTTTTAAGTGAAAACTTCTTTAAACACGTTGAGCATTTTTTGAGATGGGGAAAAAACATTGAATTCGCGACACTCACTGTTGACACCTGTTACTGACACCTCTGTATTGTATCTGTAGTGTATTTTCTATATTATAGTCTATTTTGAATTTACCGCACTTTCATTTGAAGCCACAGATAAAAATATGTAACTTACAAATCTTTTTTAACCTATATTTTCAGTATTGACATACGTCCTACGGTTTCTGAACGAAAACTTGGAATGTTGCCAGATTTTGAAAGCTCCTTGAAATGAGGTAAATTAAATATCAAACAAACTGCCATTCTCATTTATAAAGAAATATTTTTTGGAATCTCACTTCCGAGTTTAGACATTCATCTTGGTAGACGAACATATAGTTTTTTATTTTTAAATAGACCTAGTTTTAGTAGTTTTTTCAACACTGACCAACATAATATTTATGATAATTAGGTACCTACACATATGATGTTACGAAACGCAGACACTGCAGACTTCAGCACTAAAATCAGAAGGTTGTTGATGGAAAAGTCTCATTATACCCTTGACGAAGCTTGTTATGATGTCACAATACCTACCTACCATCTAATAACGACTGCAATCATCAAACCTGCATTCATTTCTGATTTTACATATGTATGTACATACTTACCAAATTATATCCTTAAACATTTTTATGTAAATTTTTGTACCTACTTATCTGTATTTGTTGTGATAATAACTCTGTAAGACATAAGAAGTTATGACTTTATCATGTGTTCATACCTATCTAATAAAATATAAATAAAAATAAATAAAATGGAACAAAAATATTTATATTTGCTTTAAGTTGTATAAATGTTTGTTCGTCTTGGTGTCCCCTATCCATAAAATTTATGGGTTTTTAACGTGCACCGCAAATTTTCGGAAAAAACTTTTCTTATCATGTTCCTCTTATATTAATGTTGACATTGCCAATTTACTTTCTTTTAATAACAGCTTAGGATAGAGCAGCACCATCTGTTAGCAGTGCTAAAAACATGGCCGTGAAACCACTCATTATTACGGGTAACAAAATAATCTGGATGTGTCAGTCGAGTCTATTAAAAAAAGGACTCTTTGGGGTAGACCGAGCGTTTTTGTTGGCACCATCTTTAATTAGTTACAGGATCTGTGGTCGTTCTACTCGTTCTAGTTCGTTTTCAATAATTTCATTCATTCGTTAACGTCAAGCACGTCATCATCACAGCGTTGCTTGCTTGTGTGGGTGTGTGCGTTTATGAAATAGTGAGTGGTTTTTTCATGTTTGTGTGTATTTTGAAGCCCGTTGTGAGTTGTCTGTCATCTCTCTAATTTTGGATTTTATCAATAAAACTCCTCAAACTGTCGTCTATCGGTATGTACCCTTGCATATCACCTTCTATCTGATCGTGCGATAACCTGGAATGTAGTTTTTGTAATGCATAAAACCCGTCAGACAGGCGTTGTCTTTCTCCAAATTTTGGGTCTACCTAGGATGCTATTGCAGCGAGGTGTTGCTGTGTTAGATTGCATGTTTTTTGGGATAAACGGTCGTAGATAGCGTTATCTGTAGGCCGGCTATCGTTCGATTCCGAGAGAAACTCGTGTGATTATCATAGTGCGGGGGCTGTCGGGTTCGCGAGACACCTAGCCCACTCGATTCGATCCACTAGCTAGTCAGTAGTCGGCTCCTCGATGCCGGTCAGTGTACAAGTGCCGCGCGTGTAAATAATGGTGGGGAGTTGTTCTGTCTGTTTGTTTTGGTGTTTGTGGCTGGTGCTAGCTAAGTGCTTGTTCTGTTGCAGGCCGGCAGGATGCTAAAGTTCATACGGGGTAAGGGGCAGCAGCCCTCAGCTGAGAGACAGAAGCTTCAAAATGAGCTGTTTGCCTTCCGCAAGGTATGTAATGCTTGTGTTGTGGAAAGAATAGATCTTTTGTAATTAGAATTACTATTCACAGTTCATTCAACCTGTGTTTTGTGTTTAGTTCAATAGGAAGCTTTTGAACTTGTATTTGCAAAAGTAAGACTATAGTTTTCTAGTTTCTTGAAGTTACAAAACTGTCACAAGACATGCCAATAAGACTTTTCCTCTTGTTATTCAGCTTACAACTACAAATCTATTGTTTGTGATTATCATTCTACTGGAAAAAATATATACAATGATGATTCTACATAACACCTACTAATAACAATGACTTAATCATTCTACATAACGATATAGTCATTGATTTAACATACTAGGTACATGCAAAGTACATTTTCTGCAACACATTTATTTCCAAAACAGTTGGTCATTATTTTATTTAGCTCGGAGAATTGGTCTAATGAATGAATCATAACATACACAATTATTAAAACATCAATCATTCTCAAGTGCTGAACACTAGATCTAATTTGATCTGCCTCAATAGATCACACTAGTAAACAGAATCTTGCTTCCTATTTATATTTAAAGAATATTATATTACTAAATTGTATTTTTGCAATGAAGTGGCTGGTGGTGTCTTTTTTATAAATAACATGGAGATTGAACAAGCTTACCTGATGTTATGTGGTTACCATCACCTTTACAAAGCATTGCCTCGTAGGCACACAGCTTAGGAATGTGCCCTATAATGCACAGCCCTGCGTAAATCAACTTGAGGTATACAGGTGTAAAGCCTCATGTGCCTGTCCAGCGTCAGAGTTTTAGCTGCTTGTAGCCCTTTGACTTGGATGGATACATTTTCCCATGACATCTGTTAATTTAACCAACAATTGGACACTTATTAATATTTTTAACCCCTGATGTTAAAATGAATTTTTGTTATCCTTCAGTTTTCGTAATAAAATTAAGTACTTACTTACTACTTATACTTTTGTCTAGTTCGGTTTACATTAAAATTTTATTGTACACTAGCTGACCCGCCCGTGGCTTCGCATACGTGGTATTTCAATAAAAACATTACCCTCCTTTTGCGCACTCGGGTAAAAATTTGCCTATGTCCATCCCCAGGATATAGTCTATCTCCTTGCCAAATTTCATTACGATCCGTTCAGCCGTTTAGTTATGAAACAAACAGTTACTTTCGCAGTTACTATGTATCATATTATACATATAAACCTTCCTCTTGAATCACTTTATCTATTGCTGAAAACTGCATTAAAATCCGTTGAGTAGTTTAAAAGATCTAAGTGAAGGGCAATGCAAGCAGCTAAATTTTGTACAATGTAAAGAAGATGTGGTCGCCAGTCATGAAAGGAGGATTCTATTATAAGAGCTGTGTCAAAAGATTTTGCTAGTGTTTCGTTAGTTGGTGATCCTAAGTAATTAAACATCTTTTAAAAATCCTGTTAAATAATCACGTCAATAATAATCACCCGTCCTTTGTACTGTTATTTTTTGTTTATTTCCTTTGTTACTGTATTTTTGTTTGGTGTGCAATAAAGAGTATTTCATTCATTCATAATCAGTTTTTAGTGAAAAAACTTTATTTTTTTAATTAATATATTTTTTAAGGAGCTTTGCGTATTTTAACGACGATGTTAGTTCCATAGTACTCTCTATAAAAACAATACAATTAGTCAAGCACTTTCATTTACCAGCTCGTATGGGAACCGGTAGAGCATGTTAGCTGCATCTGATGATTGTTCAGCTAACATGCCCACATCGAGCCGGTTGGCTTTGCACGCTCCAAACAGTTCTTCTCTCATAGATGTACTCCAGGCACATTCCAACAAAAGGTGGTAACTAGGGCTTTGATTTTTTCATAGCTTTAATCTATCTTCGTTTGACCACAATCTCGCTCGATGGTAAGCAATGATGCGGTCTAAGCTATTCTTAAGCTGGACACTCACTGTATTTTAATACATTTAATCTATACTAACATTATAAAAAGGATAGATTTGTATTTTTGTGTGTATGGTTTGTTATGAATAAACTCAAAAACTACTGGACCGATTAAAAAAATTCTTTCACTGTCGGGAAGCTACACTATCCCCGGGTGAAAAAAGCTACTTTTTACCCAACTGCGCAGAAGGAGGGTAATGTTTTTATTGAAAAACTACGCGTGCGAGGCTGCGGATTGGTCGGCTAGTTAAGTATAACCCAGTAAAACTGTTTATTATCCTTGGTAATACAAAAGAAGTGTAACCTGAATTTCAAAATGTTTGTATAACTATCTTATCTAAGCCCTATGTTATTTGTGTTCAGATTAGATGTGTCAGGTAATTTTTACAGTATATTATGGGCTAGGCTGAAATTAGGCCAGGGCTAGATTTAAAAACTTTTGCTTTAGTTAAATACTACTTATAAGCCAAAATTTCATTTACTTCATGGTTGTTGTTTTTATTTTTGCAGGGAGTTGTTTGTATTTTCAGAAACTACAAATAAAATTGTTGTGCCCAACAGCGTCCATAATGATCTTGTACATATCAATTAAGTACCACCTACTAATGGAATACAAAAAACTATTGGGTATTGAAACTACTGAACCAATTCTAAAAATTCTTCTTGTCGAAACAAGATCTAAAATTATGTTTGATAAATGGTGATGAGGTATAATAATATGGTCATAGTATTAAAATTTTTAAGACATCCCGAAATTACGACCTGTGTGACGCAGCGGGCGAATAGCCAGACGCAGGAGGTAGCGGGTTCGATCCCCGCCGCGGAACAAAAATGTTTGCATGATCTACAGATATTTGTTCCGGGTCTGGATGTTTTTCTATATATGATTCGCACGCGTAGTTTTGCAATAAAAACATTACCCTCCTTCTGCTTAGTTGGGTAAAAAGTAGCCTATGTCACCCGGGCATAGTGTAGCTTCCCAACAGTGAAAGATTTTTTTAAATCAGTCCAGTAGTTTCGGAACCTATTCAATACAAACAAACAAATCTTTCCTCTTTATAATATTAGTATAGTATAGAAGAATGTATTTACAAAAAAAAATGTATATAAGTATTCTATCAGTTATCTGGTTCCCATAGTACAAGCTTAGTTTGGGGCTAGATAGCGCTGTGTGACATGTCCAGCAATATTTATTTATTTTTATTTTTTGACAATACATATTGGACTGTAGATAAAAATAATCATAATACAAGTTAATTAATAAATTATTTACTTTATAAACGGATAACATTACAGTACCTTTATATTTCAAATGGAAAAACCTCCTGCGTCTCAGCCGGCTATTCGCCCATTGCGCCACGGAGGTAATCAATAAGTAGGTGCATTGATAATCCTGCATGGTATTTGTAAATTTAAAGCACTCTTCAATAAACCTAGATAAATGTATAAGTCTTTGATACATAATGGCGCATGTGTGAATTAACATTCAACGTAGGATTTTTTAAAGTTGTAAAATAACTACCTCTAGGTACTCATTGACCTAAGGGCTCGTACACAAAACTGCGATGCGAATTCGCAACGCAGAAAATTGCGACACGAAATGCTGCGATGCGATTTCGTGCGGCAAGGCGTCTCCCAAGGTGACCATTTTTTCGACGACCGTCAACCGTACTGAACGTATTTAGAAAACTAGGTCGTGACATGGATCGTAAAAAGAAGTGTGCACTTTTGTTATTGCTAAGGAGATACAGGAGAAATGAGATGCGAATCAATTCGCAAGTACTTGCGATGCGTCGAGGGAGCTCGCAGGTTTTTACGATGCGACGTCGCATCGCAGTTTTGATTACGAGCCCTAAAGCAGAGTGACCAAGAAAGACAAGTAAGAAGGCCAATAAATTCCCAAAAGCTGACATTATTATTAATCAAATAGCAATAATAATGAATCTGCTGCCTCGCCCAATTTACTCCAATCATGCAATCTGAGAGTGAATACTTTATACAGCGCGCATAAACATGAAGACGTATGAACTGTAAACACACACTTGCACTCGTGCCATAACACTCAAATGTTACCTGACACTATTTATCAAAAGTAAGTTTAAATATAACCAATAGTAAAATTGGAGGGTTCCAAAGTAATAACTCGAAGTACATAAAAGCCCTACTATTATTATTAAAGTACAGTAATCGTCATAAGTTGATTAACAACTTGTATTAAGGGGGCACCGGAGGGACAATCGCCCATACAACACGTACTACCAAGATCATTTCTAATTGGAGCATATTTCTACCTTAATAAGGTATTATTTTAATTTTAATAGTATTTATCTAGGTTCCCAACCATATATTAGATCAAAATACTTACCTAAAATGAAATAGAAGCGTATCGCATTCTGCATGTTTTTACGTCATAAAAAACCTGTTTTCAACCTAATTGTTGCGTATTAAAAACAACAACATCTTACGTATCCTAGCCATGGGAACATAGATTATATCGTCTAGTTACAGAATAACAACACAATGAGAAAAATACAATAAGTTTTCAGTCATCATTTTTGGTATTACGGAACACGGTCAAAATCTAATCAAATTTAGAATCGTTCTATTGCTATCACTGTCGCTCTGCGTGGCTAAACTTCGTCACTAAACAGGGATAGCGATATTCAGGCCGAAGTTTTTGACGTGGCCGAATTGAAGTTGCGCTCAGTGTTCGCCGGCGCGTTAAGAGGAAACACCAAGGGCTAGAGAATTGAAAATTAAGTAGGTATTTGTGAAATTTTTTGCTGTCGCGCAGTATGGCGCAGTATGCGCGATAGAGACAACTGCAGCTTGGACCGAAAATACCTATTAAAATTACACAAAATCAAAGATTCGTAGTCCCCTGATTCCTTCTCCAAAACTTGACCGATTTAACTACTTTCTTCATTATAAATTAAAGATAGGCTTTGACCGTGTTCCTAGGTTGCCTTTTTTTATATAATTTAGTCAAATTTGTTTTCTGGAAGTTTGAACACAGCGGAAAATCTGACAAATTTTATACGTTTTTGAATTTCCATATCTCTTTTAAAAATTAATTTATGAGAAAAAGGAAAACATGCCAATAGTGGCCATAGATTTTTGAGAAAAAAAAAATATTGCTGTACTGGCATTATCCAGGGAGGAAACAGGGGACTACGTTTGTATGGAAAAACGGCCCCTGTGTTTCCTCTTAACAAGTCCAAAATGTTAACTTGATTTTATGGTTGTTCACTCGGGTTCGGACTATATGGCTGACATCCGGGTCTCCCCGATCCTACGAATCCGAAGCATGTCCCGGTTGCTTCCAGGTAAAAATCGTAGTCAGATGTGTGTATTCGATGCAGGAAAGATTCAAATGTTTGGTTGTGCGACTGATGGGTCAAGGGCCGTTAAAAAACGGTCCCTGACAAGCCCCCGGATGCCAGATATAGTCCGAGCCTTATACATGGCGACTTTGTAAATAATCATATTCTTTTAAGAAATGGCTTTCTTAGGGCCTATTATTTATTATTAACTAGCTTCCGCCCGCGGCTTCACACGCGTGTTTTGTCTATAAAAGTAGCCTATGTGTTAATCCAGGTTATAATCTACGTACATACCACATTTCGTTTAAATCCGTTCAGTAGTTTTTTTGTTAAAGAGTAACAAACATCCACACATACATCCATACAAACTTTCGCGTGTATAATACTAGTTATTGCCAGCGGCTTCGCCCGCATTGTTCTGGGGTGTAAAATACAAACATATATAAACGTTGACATACTATTTTTATCCCATGATAACTGATTTATGGGATAAATGGTAGCCTATGTGGTGGTCCAGGTTATAATCTACGTATAAACCAAATTTCATCGAAATCAGTTCAGCCGTTACGGCGTGATTGAGTAACAAATGAACATCCAAACTTTCGCGTTTATAATATTAGTGTGACTAGTTGTTGCCAGCGGCTTCGCCCGCGTTGTTCTGGGGTGCAAAATACACATATAAATTTTGACATTCCATTTTTATCATACGGGAACTGATTATGGGATAAATGGTAGCATATGTGGTGATCCAGGTTATAATCTACCATCTACCAAATTTCATCGAAATCAGTTCAGCGGTTACGGCGTGATTGAGTAACAAACAAACATCCAAACTTTCGCATTTATAATATTATTGTGATTGACTGAAGAGATAGCCAATATTGTTTCTCTCTCCAAGTACACCATGTAAATTGATTGATATCAAGGCTATCATATTGTTTCTATTACCATAGAAGTATGATGTGTGCTGATTGAGATCACTCAGCTCTTGATCGCTCTGCTGATGAAATTTAAACCTTACCTATTCATTTGCAATAACACACAACACTGGTATTTATATAATCTTTCTTAGAATTTTGTGTCCATGTAAGCTCTTTCGTCGATTCACTTCCTGATTGTATTCACATTCATTCATCATTCATCAGCACATACGCTAAAGATCGGATTCCTATTTCCTGAAATATAACTTAATCCGAATGAGTACTAAATCGATCAAGAATCGAATCTTATGAAATGTGTTAATATAATTTATGTAAAAACAAGTATGACAAATGAAAAAAAACGTATACTAAAACTCATAAAACAACGTAAAACGGACATAGCTAAGAACGACCAGAGCTAGGCTCGGACTATATGGCATCCGGGCTTGTCAGGGCCCGTTTTTAAGGCGATATGTAAGAAAAATTGAGCCGCTAAGTAACTGTCGTGTTCAATAACGAAAAATGGTACTGATTTCATATTTAAGCAATAATTACTTGAGGATTTAAACTAAAATAAAGTCAGAAACGCAATTGGTGAAACCTTTCTCGATACAATTATTTGTCAAAATCGGCTCTTCTAAAACACTAATATATGTAGTTCATTCTCCGACTCTAGAAAAGATTTACAGATTTTTTTAAAATACTTAGTTATGTAGGTAATTATGGTACCTAAATTAATGAAAAAGCATTTTTTTTAATTTGTTGGTTCTCATGCAATTCGAGATTTTATCTTTTGTCACTTACGTCATTTACTCCTGCGACAATGCGGCGCGATGATACATGTTTGTCTCGTTCTTCACCTAAGCAAGTAAATAGTACTGTCACTTTTCTGCATTTCCGGATGCTCCGCCCAATCGTCACCGAATTTAAATTTGTATATCGCCTTAACGGTCCCAGACCAATCCGCCACACAATCAAACATCTGAATGATTCCTGCATCGACTACATACAATCCGAGGCCATCCGACTCCGATTTTTACCTGGAAGCAACCGGGACATGCTCCGGATTCGCAGGATCGGGGAGACCCGGATGCCATATAGTCAGAGTCTTAAACTATAGTTTGACCGAAACCGCTGAACCGCGCCTGAGGTATGCGCGCGGCGAGACGGGGGGAAGTATCGGCCGTTCCGATCCATCGTCAGACGCACATGAGATAAATATCCAAAGATGGGTCGAGCGCTATCTCGTGATGTCCAGACCGTCATCATGTCCAAAAAAATGAAAACAATTACTGGGATCTTGATAGTAGATTTGATATTAATATTGATCCATTAATAATAAATTTGCAGAACGACTCTGATTCAAGTTCCAATAGCGAAACGGAAGATGAAGTTGAATCAGAATATTTGTAGACAATTTAGTTACTTATAAAATTTTAAACATATCGTTTTATATATTAAACATATCGTTTACGATATCGTAAGATCTATCCGACAATATAGATATCTTGTGTACCTACGCTTGCTCTTTTTTCCTCGGCCCCTACCTCGCCGCACTTTCTAAGGAGCGGTACAGCGGTGTCGGTCGAGCTATAGCGTACTATAAAAAAACCGCATCTGAATCGGTCCATACGGACCTACTATGCCACAGACATAAATACATATACGTCAATCTTATAACACTCCTCTGTTTGCGTCGGAGGTTAAAAATGTTTTAACAATCGGTATTATTTATCATTATTATAAATACGGGATATTTCACGTACCGTTTTATCGGTGTTTCGACCGACAATGTTTCTGTTCAATTCGTGAACCTTCGCATCAGGGTGAGTCCGATCCGCTCCGCACTGCGTCTCGCCTCGCACTCTATTATTATTATTTAATTAAACTATAAAAAAAACTGTCTCGGTTCTGGGAGAAGGTTTTCTTCAAAAAGTTGAATAAACAACCATTTCTCTCGATCTTAAAATGACAATAATGTCAACTCTACCTATTTCATCGCGTCCACTCAGTTCATCGTATTCTCGGGTGACCGCGTCGTTTTATTTATGATATATAAAAGAAAGTCGTGTTAGTTACACTATTTATAACTCAAGAACGGCTGACCTGATTTGGCTGAAAATTGGTTGGGAGGTAGCTTAGAACCAGGAGAAGGACATAAAACGTCAAAGAGAATACAAGTCACTATAAAACGTGGTATAACAAAAACGCATCTGACATGGAATAACAAAACGCAAATGACAGCTAAACGTAATTTTGTCTATGGTTAAGTATGGTTGTAAAATGATGGCCGGCGACAACAATTGACAATTCTAGCAGGGTGACGTATATCGACAGCCCGCGTTATATGCATGTCAAGGCGGTACGAAGTTCGGCGGGTCAACTAGTTTATAATAATAATTAGGTATTCTTTTATAAATAATGTTAGCAAATACACAAAAACAGTCGGTCGACGCGCCCGTTATCAGTCCTATTTGATAACGATTGTACTTACAATCGGTATCTTTGTTATCGATTGTTAGAAACGGGTAAATTTTACCTACATTCTTTCAAATTAAAACAAAGTTTGTTTGAGAAAAATACCCGTTAATGCCGCGTTGAACGCGGATTTACTATTAAAAAGGTAACTTTAGTATCAGAGTGGCAGTTGCACTGGGGATTGTGGTAGTGTAGAATGAGGATCAGTAATGTTATAGAAAATTCAATAGAACTAGTATCCACGTTATTCTTTAAGACATATAAATGATATATCTTTTTGAATTATCAAAATCGGACCATTATTTACGAAGATATTAGGTAGTAAACTTATACCGTTCCTCCCGCTAAACGTCAATGTGCGCGGGTGCGTGTGACGTCACTACGACGGAACCGAGCGCAAGCGGCACACTCTTAGGGCGTAGAGGCCACGCGTTTGTTCACTACATTTGTCAATTTGTTTACTTATAGAGTTGTTAGAGTATAAGTGAGTGTGTAAAAAACGTATATATATATATATATATATATATATATATATATATATATACATAATATGAGTACTAATAAAATAGAACCTGGTTTTGTGCAAGCTCAATTACCTAGGTAATCATTCTAAGTTCACAAGCGCTGAAATCCGTGGTTGGAAACTACAAAGGTAAGGTTGCTGCTTATTTATCTACGTACATAGGTGCTTAATAGTAATGTTTAGGTCTACGCTATTAGTTGTAGGTAAAGTACCTACAATGTTAAGTATAGGTACAGGGATGTATTCAGAACGTTTGAGGTAAGTGTAAAAAGAATCAATGTAAACTTAAACTTTTTAAACTTATGAATCTTTATTCATAGTTATAGCTTTATTCGTGTTCTTAGTATCTTGATAAACGAACGTTGTTTTCGTTGTTGTAAATCTTTTCGCTGATGACTTTTTAACCAACTTTCGCTTTATACAGTGCATGGTTCTCTGCACTTACTGATCATTCTCATTATTATTACTACGAGGAGGGATCAAAACGTAGTGAGAACGACGTACTCCTTGGTAAGAAAAAATAAATAAATACTGGCAGGCATAGCTCAGATACCTATTTGTAATATTAATAAAGAAAAAAATATTAGATTCTCTTTTGTTTTTTCTGAATGTAGTCATTTGTTTGCTTCGTGTCGGAACGTGTTCTCGTAAATGGAGAAAAACGAAGTGCGAGCCGTTATTAAATACCTCTGTTTAAAAAAGTTAACGACGCAAGAGATACATTGCTATTTGGACGCAACATTATGAGAGTCTGCTCCGCCGTATTCCACTGTCGCAAGGTGGGTTTCTCAATTTCGAGTAGGGAGAACGAGCACGGAAGACGAACATCGTTGCGGCCGTCCATCGACGTCAGTCACCCAAGAAAATGTTGCGAAAGTCGAGAAAATTGGATTGAGCGATCGAAGAGTTACCATCCGATACTTAATTCAAGAAACGGGCATTTCATATGGAAGTATTCAATCCATATTGAAACAATCTTTGAATATGAGAAAAGTCTCCGCAAGATGGGTGCCGAGAATGTTAACCGACAGTCAGAAACAAAATCGACTTGACATTTCAAAGATATTGTTGGACAAGTTTCAAGAAGATTCTGACAACTTTTTGTCCCGTTTCGTAACGATGGACGAAACATGGGTCCATCATTTTGATTCCGAGACAAAACAGCAATATTCGCAATGGAAACGGCGATCATCACCGACCCCGAAGAAGTATCGTGCCGTGGCATCGGCTGGCAAGGTTATGGCTTCAATATTTTGGGACTCAGTAGGGATATAGTTGATTGATTACCTGGAGCGTGGAACCAATTATACAGGCCAATATTATGCAGCTTTAACTCCCAAGTTGAGGAATGTCATCAAAGAGAAAAGGAAAGGGAAACTTCGAAGGGCGTGCTGTTTCATCACGACAACACACCCGCGCACAGGTCGGCAGTTGCGATGGCTGCCATTCAGCAAGCTGGCTTCGAATTGGTTGACCGCCCCCCTTATTCACCAGATCTGGCGCCTAGCGATTTTTATATGTTCCCCAAATTGAAATAATACTTAAGGGGAAACAGGTACGACGACGATAACGAGGTGATGGATGCCGTGAAGAGCTTTTTGCAGGACTAAGATAAAACTTTTTTTTGAAAGGGATTGAAGCCTTGGAAAAGCGCTGGACTCGGTGTGTAGAGAGACTTGGAGACTATGTAGAAAAATAAATTATTAAGTTATCAATAGTCATTATATTCTATCTCATTCTCACTACTTTTTGATCACTCCTCGTATCTCGGCCATTGTTACAAATCATTAATTCGGTATGTACTTACTTAGGATGGGTTGAATATAAATATCTAGTGGTTCGCCCCGAACTGAGATCTCGCGAGTCTCCCATAAAAACAAAACAATATTATTCGTAATCTTTCACTACTATTGAAATAGTGCCACGAAATGCATATCCAAAGTACTTGACCTACAGTTTCCTTCATATGGAGTTCATGTTATTTGGTTATTCTGTTTTGGGGTAAAAATTGCAGATATTCTGGATTTCAGACTTTTGCCTATATTTGTGTAACTAAAGCTACACTCATACAAAATTTCAGCACTGTGGGGCACTGGTGTACCCTGTGAATTTTGTCAAAGTTCAGTTTATATTATGGCTAATAACTTAAAAATTACAAAGTTTAAACTAAAAATAAAAACGGGGTCGAAATGTACTCACAAAGACCTTTTATTAAATGTGCCATTTGACCGGATAGTCCCATTTTCTTTTTTTTTACCTCTCTTGAGCCCCAATATCTCAACAACCCCCCAACATTTTTAGCTCATTGAATCACACCAAAATTGTGCCATCACTACCTACCTATATACCAAATTTCACGATGATCGGATAAACGCTTTGAAAGTTATCCTCGGACAAAAAACATACATACAACGCCGATTTGCCCAAGTTGATTTGGAGATCTCGCTTCGCTCGATCAATAATTTGTTTTTTACTTCACTATCATATGTTTTTACTTATATATATTTTTATTCCGTTTTATTTACTTAGTTATTACAGATCTGCTCGTGAAACCTATGGAGATGATGCTGTAGGATTTGTCCAAGTCCAGAGGTCGGGACATGTTTGTACAGTAAAAGCAAAAATAACGCCTGAACATAGAATAAAAAGTAAGGCCTATTGCTGCACATTTACATGTGATGATAAAGAGGAGACGGGTTTGAACGTGGAATGTCTAGACTGTGCTGTTTTTTTATCATCTCTTTTTACAACAGAATACCATTTTTTACGAAGTTTTGGTTCTTTTGGCACGTAAAAAATAGTTTTTCTTGGGTTTTAATAGAAGTGTTTGTACATTTCGGCACAATACAATTTTTATACATAGTTAAAAAAGTGAATTAGACACAAATCAGACCCTTAATTTCTTTTAAAGTCACAACTAACCAAACAAAACACTGCGCGCTCTAACGCTGCCAACGGCTAACTGGCGGCGACCGTCCCAGTGACGTCACAGCTACCGCGGCGGCCGTTCAGTGAACTTCGCTAATAATTTGGTCGTAACTTCGTAAATTTTTGTCGTAGAACAAAAATTTATGCAATATATGTTAAGGATTTCTTAGCTCTGTAAATCTGCATTCTCAACTAAAAACGTTACGGATTCTCATTCTAATTCTGGGGTGCGGGGAATTTTTTGTTTATTTATTTATTTATTTAGAGAACCCAACGGCGATACAAATTGTTTGGATAAATAGCTTAGAACTAAACGTAAGGCTAATAACAGGTTTCTACGTTTGAACATTGTAAAGAAAAGATGTCGGGAACAAAAACAAAACAAAAACAGCCTAGTTAGCCTATTTTAGAGTTACAAACAAAATAGTATTAGTAGGTTGTACACTGCACTTATAAATTTAATTTTAATTAGAATAAGATCTGCACTGACGTCCCGCATACACCTCATATTGTGCATTACTCCCTTCTAACCTGAACCCAGCAATCCCAACTCCTTCAAGTAGCGGAGTAGAACTTTGGGTTGGTGGCAGCAGTTTTACTGAGTCCCCGAGGTCGTTGCTGGCGGGGTAGTGTCTAGGGTAGTATGTGCGTTACCTAGGGAGGATGTAGCTCGTCATCAGGCTACAACTTGGCCGCGAGTAGGGACTGGGGTAGTGAAATTAGTGAGGCTCAGTGCCCGGGGAAGTAATTTTTTTTATCTCGACAATTTTACAGTAGCTTCACTATCAAGTACATTTTCCTCGGTAATTTCCAAAACAAACACGCAAAATCCGCTAGTATCCAATAGTTTTTGGCGTGATAAAATCTATCTCCTAATCGAAGTGTGTCATCGATGTCTTTACGGAGCAATAAACGCCACGCCGGACCTAGCCTCTACTGTTAATCTTTATCGATAATAACTGATATACTTAACTCAGATAGTGCTGCGTACACAGATAAATTAGAAGTCCCCCCGAACCATATATTCGTACATAAGGTACGATAAGGGGGAAAGTACCTTGTAGTAAAACACTCAGTTTGTATCAACAGATTATTAATTTCTATCCGCGGACGAATACGAACAAAGATGACCGAGCGCCACTAATAATTTTGAAGTGAAGCACCAAACTTATGAATTTATATAAATTTTAGAGAAGTTCTCTGAAAATATAAATTTAGTTTCTTTCGTAAAGATGTATCATTCCAACAGTCTAATTGTCTTTACTCTACAGGTACATGCACCTACTTATTCATCCTCCTCCCCCCCTCCCTAACTGAGACAACAAACGAGTTATTCTCCGTAATATTTAAATGGTACTAGCTGAGCAATCCGCAGCTTCGCACGCGTAGTTTTTCAATAAAAACATTACCCTCATTTTGTTCAGTTGGGTAAAAAGTAGCCTGTGTCGCCCAGAGATAGTGTAGCTTCCCAACAGTGAAAGATTTTTTTAAATCTGTCCAGTAGTTTCGGAGCCTATTCAATAGAAACAACAAATCTTTCCTCTTTATAATATTAGTACAGAAGACTGTTTTGAAACAGCATTTCTAAAGCACTCAAATGTAAATGAAACCTTGCACAAACAACACGTTCGATGTCAGCGTGTAGGTAGGCGACCCTACTTAATACTGTAAATTCTGTAATCTGGTTCATAAAATGTTGTATTCTAAATCTAACTATTTAAGTACTAGTACTGCCAACCTTTTTTGGGACATAAGGGACAAATGAAACTATGGAATATCTCATTTTTAGCGTACGGGATATTCCATACTTGACCGGGACTCGTAAATAAAAAATTGTCGCGGCGGGCGGTGACACGTTTGAAGGAATGTCAAAAATACGGGAAATCACATCCCGGAAAACGACCTAAACTATACGATAAACTGTAATATTGAGTAGTCAGAACTTCTCTTTGTTGATGCACTAAGCTCAAAGTTTGCGAAATGCTTGCTTTGATTCAGACGTTCTTAGTCTGAGAAGTTTCCTCGCTATCTCCTAATAATGCTGTAAACTTGTAATGCACTCGTAAGTTAGTTCGGCAAACAATATGCGTAAATGTTTGTCGAATGTGGATGAATCAACGGTATTCTGTAAGATTAACTTTGTTGTCGTTTATATAGTACCTACACTTTAGAACTTCGTGCGGTTGAGAACAATCTCAAATGCTTTTCAAACACTATTCAATACAGTTTGTAGACTGTAGAATCCTAGTAAAGTTTCCAAATAGTAATTCTTATATTTATTAAGCTGAATCTAAAGTTAAACAGTGATTCGCCCCGAACTGAGATCTCGCGAGTCTCCCAAAACACAAAAGGGGCAAGTCTTAGAGCAAGTCGCCCTAAGTATATTTTTTTGCAAACGCAACCATGCCTAAACGTATTTAGTGGCTAAATATGATTTAAGGAGTTGTCAAATCATACAAAAACGTAAAATTTAAACATGTTTAGTCGCTAAATACGTTAAGGGATCGTTGTGCAAGCTGGCCTTAAGGGGAGACCGGAGGGGAATCGGCCATACAACACGTACTTACTACTAAGATCATTTCTAATTGGAGCATATTTCTACCTTAATAAGGTATTATTTTAATTTGAATAGTATTTTTCTAGGTTCCCAACCATATATTAGATCAAAATACTTACCTAAAATGAAATAGAAGCGTATCGCAGTCTGCATGTTTTTACGTCATAAAAGACCTGTTTTCAACCTAATTGTTTCGTATTAAAAACAACAACATCTTACGTATCCTAGTCATGGGAACATAGATTATATCGTCTAGTTACAGAATAACAACACAATGAGAAAAATACACCCAGTTTTCAGTCAACATTTTTGTTATTACGGAACACGGTCAAAATCTAATCAAATTTAGAATCGTTCTATTGCTATCACTGTCGCTCTGCGGGGCTAAACTTCGTCACTAAACAGAGATAGCGATATTCAGGCCGAAGTTTTTGACGCGGCCGAATTGAAGTTGCGCTCGGGTTTCGCCGGCTTCTTAACTTTGTTTTCGTTTACATAGTACACTTAAGAACTTTGTGCGGTTGAGAATAATCTGAAATGCTTTTCAAACACTATTCAATGCAGTTTGTAGACTGAAGGATCATAACAAAGTTTTCAAATAGTAATTCTTATATTTCTTAAGCTGAATCTAAAGTTAACCAGTGATTCGCCCCGAACTGAGATCTCGCGAGCCTCCCAAAACACAAATAAAATATTCTTAGGGCGACTTGCGCAACGATGCCAAAACGTATTTAGTGGCTAAATATGATTCAAGGAGTTGTCAAATCATACAAATACGTAAAATTTAAACATGTTTAGTCGCTAAATACGTTTAGGGATCGTTGTGCAAGCTGACCTTAATCTTTGACTGATAAAAAAGTGTCACGAAATATGAACCAACAAACTTGACCTACGGTTTCATTCAAATTACAGTTAACGGGAGTTCCATGTAATTTAGTTATTATTTTTTGTGGTAGAAATTGCAGTTATTCTGGATTTCAGACTTTTTCCCTATATTTGTGTCACTAACACTACACGCATACCAAATTTCAGCACTGTGGGGGCACTGGTGTACCCTGTGAATTTTGTCAAAGCTCAGTTTTTATTATGACTAATAACTTAAAAAACTACAAGTTTTAAACTAAAAATAAAACCGGGTCGAAATGTACTCACGAAGGCCTTTTATTAGACACCATTTGACCGGATAGTCCTATTTTGTTTTTACCCCTCTTGAACCCCAATATCTCAATAACCTCCCCCCCCCCCCTCCCCACCCACATTTTTGGCTCATGTAGTCACACCAAAGTTGTGCCATCACTACCTACCTATATACCAAAACATACATACATACATACAACGCCGATTTGCCCAAGTTGATTGATGGCGGGTTCCTATATCCGTCGGTAACCAGCAACGACTCGTTTCTCCTTAACCTGTCAAAAGTTTGACACTAGTTTGAAACTTTTTCAGGGAGATACGAAGCGTAGTCGGTTACCGACGGATATAGGAACCCGCCTTTAGAGATCTCGCTGCGCTCGATAAACTAAATACGTAAAGGGCTATCCTTAACGCTAAACACGCTGCTCTTCAGTTTAAAGAGTAAATTACATAATCAAAAGAACTCGAATCGTGATCTCCTTTCTTTCAAGGCAAACCAATCAATTACCGAAAAAAACAGGAGTTACCAACGTGACAAAAACTTATAAGGCCTCTATTAAACGTGCCACCCAACCTATTAATTTTGGCGAACTTTTTGCCTTGTACATGCTTAAAACTGACTCATGATTGGAACTGGTCTGTCATAGCCTGAGGATGATATAATAGCCACAAACTGGTTGTACTTGTCAATACAATTTCTTTAAACGTATCGTGAGAGAATATTTTACATAGCCATACATACACCCAGTCTTTCTCTACGAGATTGTAAAACGCATTGTTACGAGGAATTTTGTTTTATTGGTTCGAGAAATCGGGTAATACTTTTCTCTCGTTATAACTGTTCGGTATTTTATATATGCCTAATCTGAACGACTTTATGACCGATGTGATTTCTAACAAACGCAGGTGCCAAAAGTCTGCATTGAATGTAAATCGACAATAAGCGAATCCGTAAAGTTGATTTAGGTACTCGTCAAGCCTAGGAGCATGATGATGCCACAAGGAAAACAGACACATTTTCCATATTTTACAAAACTAAGTGACACTTGCCCTAGTTCAGACCACACCTTAGTCTGGAAAACAGGGCGTGACTTATATAAGCTAATTCAATAACTTTGTCGAGGCTTGGTTAATGCTAATTCGCAGAAATTGTAAATGAACGAAGTTGCCTGTTACATTGGTATTCGAGGCATTGTTTCTATTCATCATAGAAACATTTGAAAACATTGCAAATAGGTTTGTTGGCTTGTAGGCGTTCCTGTAAATGGCCGAAGATTTTACCGCTACAGAAGAGGTTGGTAAGTCCTAATTATTAGGTATTATGTTTGTTTTTCTTAAACAAGCATCTATTAGTTTAATTAAACTGTCTTAGACCTCTCTTGAATTACTTACTTTTTTCAGAACGCCTCACATAAGCTCCATTTGAGCTGTGCAATTTATGCTACTTCGAGTTAAATCTTACGTAGAAAATCAGTAAATCTTTAGACGAAGGCATTAGCAAATCAACTTGCTGCTCTAATAGTATTGTAATGAATAATGATACAACAATTATGTGGAACAGGCAGGACCGCATTCCACGTGCTGCCACTATTGTAGTTACCGGACCAACTTTAGATCTTTATTTTGTATCGTCGTACGCTTAAAAATAGTCACGCCTAAGATTACGGGCAAGTTAAGATTGTATTGTGTAAACTTTCTTTAGATTTGTTCAGATGGTATACTGTATACTTAGTGTGTTCACGGCGTTTTGTAATTTTCATGGAATTTGTATGAAAATAGAAGAAAAGTATGAGATCAATATAGGTAAAAATTAATAATTATTAACACTATGTAACGCAATGTCCCTCGAACGGTGAATGTGAGGAAACCAGTTTATTAAAACTAAAAAATCAAGACATGTGCCATGTAAAATTACTAATACGACAATGGGAACTTTGCATGCAATGCAACTCGGCCAAATCAAAGTCTGAACTTGCTTGATCCTCCCTCACTAACCATACCTAGGTACTTATGAATCTCAGTAAAGTTAAAGATTAGGATGTCCAACATTTAGATGAAAGTCGTGGATCTATGTATTTTGTTGATGTACCATTACCATACGTTTCGGTCCATCACTCGTGATCGTTCAACTCATCCAATTTGTGTGCATGGCGTGCTTGCGTCAAACAAGGCGCGATGCTCGTTACACGGGGGCACATATCTTAACCTTCATTAAGCCGCGTCATTGCCTGAATAGTGTGCCTCCCACGGTATCCTACTTGCTCCAATCGACAATTCAGGCTATCACATTTAGACCATTTGGAATCACTGCCCGAGGGTGGCGTTTGGCGTTTCTTATTCTAGTCTCGCAACTCTCGCGTCCTGCTTAGCGTTAATTGGCCCCACTTGTAAGAAGAAAGAACGCTTTTAAACTTTAATCAATCTCGAGTCTAGACTCTGCCATGAAAGTTTTCCTCGTTACGGAGTTGCAAAGCTATGTAATTTATTTGTTGAAGCGTTTCAAGATCCCTTGCAGGCAAATATTAGCTTTTGAAAACGTTTCCGCAACCCGGTAGAGTCGCCGTACGATAAGCCTGCTTGAGTTCATTCACACTAAAACGTCTCCAACCATTTCGTATCTCTTAATCGCATTTTTCTTATCTCAACGAATTTAAATATCAAAACCAATATTTGCTTTGTGAAATATTAGATATGCTTCTGCAATATTAACTGCCAACATTTATTATCTCGGTAACATTTGGAAGCAAACTTTAACTGCAGTGGATTTCTCATTTATATTAATGATGAAGTATTTCGTAAAGTAATAAAGTCGCGTTAACATTTGTCACCGAAGACGCTTTTGCATTCTCTACATTATCCTTTTAATTGATTTCGTACCCCAAGGCTTGTTATTTTAATTCATATTTTTAAATCGGGGTATCTTCCCGCAATGACAATTCTACTAAATTATTTTTAAAATCCTTTAAAATTATTAGAATCTTAATATAGGTATCGGTGGTTTTCCTGGATTTTTTTGTGTTTAAATGTATTTTAATCCTATTGTGATATCGTTATAAGTGTATATTGGTTCGAATTTACAGTCCACGTTCCAATATTTACAATTAATGGATGCCTATTCGTATGATCCCATTAATCAATGGGAAACCACGGACGTTACATTTATTCGGCTGGCACACGTCTGGCGATTACCCTCGAACAAGGGTTGATGGTTATTCGAATTGTATCCATCAGCGTCTGTAACTATGAGAAGTCATGTCTGGGGCACATGTGCGTCATTGTACGTACCATCTATTGCAATTAATATATGATCGATCAGTAACGCGTAGGTAATTGCAAAAAAATCTTGTTTTTTTTTTGCGCCTAAATAGTGTCGAATAGTTTTTTGTGCAAAATGATTAATAGAAGTACGTTTGTATTTATACCTGTATCTAGTAACTGGCAAAGCCTTTGTGGCGGGGCGATCACCTCTAACTGAAGGTCAGAGGCTTTATCGCGACTGTGTATGCATCCTTTACAAGTTTACACCTTTGTAGTTCTTCGAAACTTATCGATATGTTTTCTCGAAATACACACAAAGATTATGTTTGATTAAAGTTTCTACTATGTGGTTATTATGAAGCTGACTTCTACTCTCTATTTATACTATAACTCTTGTTTTTTTTTGTGATTTTCATATAAAATTGTAAATGGAACTGAATAATTTACATATTTCATATTTTCAATCACAGTCCAGTGAAATATGCAAACAATGCATATTTATGTATATAGAGTATAGGATATCACGAACTCAATATTATTAATTTTGCAGTTGACATGCCACATTTTATTTTATTAAAAAAGTACCTACAACGCCTGATCTCATGTTTTATTTTCTTGTTAATCTCAAACTTTAAACACAGACTTGATGCAGTCATCGGCGTTCATATAAACTACACAGATAACTGCAATAAAAACTATTCTGCAGTCTTACATAATACATATCCTTGCGTCGACAAAACCCATAAAAATAGAGTAGGTAATACAACCGTAATCTTGTTGCAACAAAACGCATAACCTGTAATGGTCTGCTGCACTCGAAACCTTAGAAAGTCAGGTGGATATCAGAAATCACCTGCTTGCAGCGACAGCTTTAGAAGCCCCACGGCTGGGTTCGACGCACTCAGTATTGATTTTGCTGCCTTTTTATGCTTGTTGGCTACGCTTCAGATTGAAATATTACTAAGTTGTGATGTGCAACCTAGATTCGTTTCGGTACTTATACCAAAACAACTCGGTGGTTTTGAGATTTTCTTTAACATCCATAAGACTGAGTTAGCTGTGGTTGCCTTCACAGAGTGAGCACAGGGAGCGCGAGTATTGTATTTTATTTTAATTTTAGTCTGTGTATTACTCATTGGAAATCCTTAATAAATAAATTAAATTAAGACTCATAAGAGTAATTAACTTGTATGCAGAATAAACAAGCTATAGATAGAATTACCAGATTTTGTAATAGCTTGTAGTCACGTGCGTCACGTAGTACAAGACCTTGCTAAGCTTTGATTATTTTATAACAACACGAGCGGAATTACTGTTTGTTAATATGCAAATTGGAGAACCATAATTCACGGTTTGGTTGTATGATATACACACAGTTAAATGCACGCTGCAGAAACTAGACTTAAAGTTTGGGCCTGGCTTAGATTCCACTCTTTGACTCATATTGTATATTTTATACTTGACTGACAACTAAAAATTGGCCATTCGGTTCCAATGTTTTCTATCAGCATTTCGGTTCAGTTACCCAATTCCCAGGAACGCATGCTAACGTGGCAAATATGTATAATCCTTAGCCCATTTACACTCTAAATTAACGTCAAATAGTATATTAACCATAGCATTTTGTTAATTTTGCTATTCCCACGCCATTAGTGAATACAGCTGCAAATTGTAGACAAATACGCTATGTAGTCGTAACAGTTTTATTGTTGACGTAATGCGCCTTTAATGAATGTCTATTTTTGTTGTCTATGTTATTATACTGTCTCACTGTTTATTTTAGCTTTGTAATGAATGCCAAGGGAATCCCTAGGCGCATTTATTAGTGATACTACAATTTCGTAGTGTTTGAAACTAAATCATCACCATCATCCACAGTCCATAAGTACCCACTGCTGGGTGTAGGCTTTCCTTTAGAAACGCCACCCTTCCCGTTCCTGTGCTGCGCGCATCCAGTAGTTGCCCGAGATTTTCTTTATGTCGTCGACCCACTGCGCCGTCGGGCGTCCTGGCCTTCTTAGAACTGTTCTTGGCCACCATTCGGTCAAAGATTTACTCCACCTGCCATTACCTCGTCTAGCCAAGTGTCCTGCGCAGTTCCACTTAAATTTCACCACCCTTGTTCCGATGTCTTGGACTTTCGTCTTGCGTTGGATTTCGGTATTAGGAACTCGATCCAGCAAGTTGATGCCAAGCATGGCGCGCTCCAAACAGATACGAAATATAATTGGGAAATGTTTGTTTTTCCTTTGTTTAATTTAAATATGTGCTCACATTTTTACAAAAATGATATCATACTCCCGAAATATTGATAGTGACGTTCAAATATGAATTGATAAGCCTTATCTTGGTATCGATCATCAGTACTTTTGCACTTTGTAGGTTTAATATGAACAAAGAATTATCTTGTACTAAGCCTGGCTCAACGCCAATGTAATCGGTACCAAACCTGTAGAAAGTTCTGCCTGCGAAATCATTATAAAATAAATGGAATCCCACCAAAGTTGGACATCGAATAAAACAAGTTTTGCATCCTCCCACTGGCAAAAAATAAAAGATTAAAGTTCAGCCTAGTTTAACCAAATTTTAGATGCGAGACGCATTCTTGTGCGAAGGTCGTATCGGACAGGTATGTTATCGGACTGTTCATTACCTACATACCTTTATCGGTGAGCCCATTATGGATATATTCAGTTGCTATGTGCTTTTGTTTTGGAGCTGGGTAGAGATAAATTGAAATATGTTCGTCAGAACAGCTCGAATCTGCTCCCATTGGGTTCATATTCCTTAACTAACCTATTAGCAAGAGATCTAAAGATTGTTCTGGCAATCTGGTATGATACAAAGTAGACAGGATATGATGAGCATTGAAATAAATTGACGAGATAAAGTTATGATTCAATGAAGATTTTGCACTTGTCTGAATTAGACCAGTGACATCATGACGTTAATTCAGAGCTCTTTATCCTTGTTCCTGGGCATCTTGCTATCAATTGGGTACAGGGGAATTACTTCGAGCATTTCAGCTGAAATAGAATTCAGAGCAACTTAACATTTAGTAATATTGTTGTAACTTATTGCTCCCAAGTTATACGTTGTGTATCTAGTAACGGTGTCTGCATTAATTTTGCCAGCTTCAAGCTTTATATGATCAACCGTAAAATATTTAGTTCGTTTTATGTTACAGGGTACATCGAAAATAATAAAAGAATCATCGATATTTTATCGTTGTTAGAGAGGGAAGATCACTAGTCGCTAGTTAAACCTGGTGCCCAGAGCTCGCGCTACCTGGTTGTGGCTTTATATACCACATTACAGGTACCCATTTATGCTGATGTTCCTTCTACACAACTCATATTATTGCCTTATTTAGCAAATCATATAAATTCGCATAGCTAATAGGTATATCTAGATTCTCAATGACAACCGCGCCCGCGTTCCGCTGTTCGATATTGAGATCACGCTGCTTGCTCCATTTCCTACTCATTGCATAATTCAATCGTTACTTGAACACGATACCAGAATCGATTTTCACTTTTGCGTGCATTCGTTTCTATGGAAAAATTCATCCAACTGTCGTATTACATTTTGAGCTTGCTCTGGCGATAAAACAGCTCAATACACGTATTGGGGAAACACTTGAGCTCAAGTAGGCATCAAGTGTACCAGATGGTTACAATTTATACTGGTAAAAAGAAACCATGAATGGGGTTGGGTTGGAGTGAATTCATGAACTTATCCTAGAGTTAGTAAGCGGGTAATAAAAAAAAAATATACGGTGATAAACCCTTTCTAACTCGTATCTTGTGTGAACATGAACACGTAACACCCCGAAAGAACAATACGCAAATTGCAATACCCATAAATATGCCGTTATGGTTCATTACCTACTTTAGCGTGAAGCTTGCATAACCAAACATGAGTTCGTCCGCTGAAAGTGGCATTCAAAATTACGACTTATTACTTTGGAATAATGCAGGTCAAACTTTGGTGAATCACTTTATTAATGAAGGCTGTAGACTGTAGAAATATGTGGGCTATGTTCAAATTTTACGGTACACTGTACTTAAAGATTATAGTAAATTATTGGTTTTTGTCTGCTATAGCATTTGCCTTAGAGAAACAAGGTCTGTTGTAGAAGCTATCACGCTCCCTATTATTAAATTGATTTTGAATTTTGATATCGTGGGCTCATGGTAACATAGACCAGACAGAGGTTACGGGAATAATCAACATGTCATGATGTAATCTCCAAGCCAGACCCACGCTCCACAAATAGCTAACAGTTCCAGCGGTGGAGGAAGTAAAGAAAACGTGTTTCATTCATTTATTGTTGAACTTTTCGTTGAATCAACTGACTGCTTACGTCTCTTACCTTCTTAATTGTAGAGAATAAAGTTTGTTGAAATTTGTTAGTTAGAACTTTACTTTTTTTTCGACTTACGTCGTTCTCTGAAACTCTGTGTAGTTTATTTGAATCGGTTCAGCAGTATACTGTGCAAATTCTATTTTGTAAAAGGAAACCACTATCGTACTGCGTGTATCCATGAATGTCAATGGGTATGTTATGTATGACTCACGCGCATGCCTCAGCAATCACCTGCGAGATTCATTATGCGGTCACTATTATCAATGACGTTTACCTCATTCCAGTTTACATCGACGGCTTTAAATAAACAATTTTACAAACACACCACTAAAACGCGATCTGTAAAAGCTTTACTCGTAATATCACATTAAATACAGAAGATATTATGTCCTACCAGATGATTCACTTTAGTGATGCTAACAACGACAGCGAGTATTATGAATCTGTGGCACGCATTCCGGACGAATGTAATATGTGAACAGCATAATATTCCATTTGACAACACTACAAAAACAATAAGTTTTTTCGTCACCAAAATCAACCATACAAAATGTAAAAGCGCATTATGATAAATATTACGTTATATTTAATCTAGAGTGACACAAACCCATTTTCTATTGGCGTTTGATAACTGATTCATGTTGTTTGTCACACGATAGCGGTCTTACTGTATAGAACAGGTTATCTTTTCCAAAAACCTGATTCATTCTTTTGCATTGTGTGCGGCGCCGTATATCTGGTTTTCCCTCGGAATTATATCTAGGAAATTGTTAATCAGGTGACACATCCGTGTTTGCAAAAAGTAGAGTCAGTCAGTATTAACACACATTTCTTATTATTTCAAAATAATTTTGTTTAATGTATATTGAATATAATTTACGACATTAAAATTATCAAACCATGCTATCGCACTGTCATAATCATGAATAGTGCCTATACGTATTTTCTATTGAATATCTGATCTAGTACTTTAATTTCAAAACGATTTTGCATTGAAATCAAGTTAGGTACTGATTTTACTATTTAAAACTTTATCGTTAGTATTAGTAGTGAAAGAATTGTGTCTCATCTCGTATTATTCTCTTCTGTCTCCCTTGTGTTTATGATATCATTTGTTAGCATCAAGCGCCGGCGCAATCATTGAACTAAGTTATAGCTGTCACTGTAAACGACACGCGCGCGCCGCAATACGGTCGGTAAAGGAAATCATTCATATTCTACCAATATGACAACGTATTACTTAACTGACTTAATGGCACTTTGATAACTCACACCAGTCTTATGTTTGAATAGCTACACGGAGTTTTCGTTGATCGCTGCTGCAATCGTGTTTCTTCGCAGAATTGCTAATTCATTACATGTTTAAAATATTTTGGTGTCGCTCGTGAATGCAACTTGCGCCTATGACTCAGGCGTATCCTTCATTTTGTTACTACTTTACACCCAACACGTATCTGTAAGAAGAATACTTTTTGTGTTGTTGGCCTTATACCTTATATGCGTTATGTCATTGTCATTGTGCAATCTAGACGCCTAATTTCACAGTCTGATTGGTACCTTTTCCTCGTGACTACTATATATACTAGAATATACCTACAATAATTACCTTAGTGACTACTAGGTTTTTTTTATACTACATAAATGGCAAACGAGCATGCAGTCCACCAGATGTTAAGTGGCTACTGCAGCCCATGGATATCCACATAGAATTCAAAACAAGGTATTTATGTTGTCTTGATCTCTATGTGGATATTTTGCCATAATTTAGGACTTAGCTGTTATGCCTATGTGCCAGTAATTACAGGAACATACCATTACCATCTAACCGGAACACAGCAGCACACAAGTACTGCTATTTGGCGGCAGATAAAGGTAAGGCGGTGGTGCCCACTTCTTCGAGCCCGTTCACAAAAGCTCTACCACCAGTAAAGTAGGTCTTACTAGCATCATTAGTATCAATCACAATAATTAACCTCTACCGTCAGGTAAATACATCGTTACTCAGATCAATTATCTGTGGATGTGTACCTAATCATAATGGCATCATATAATTTTGCTTATTTCGGATGAATTTTCCTTTATATCGATTTACTATAGTTATCCTATTGACCGTGACCGTTTTGCTGTCTGCTCTGCTGTTCTGAGTATTCATACGTATATTTATAAACTGGCTATAGAACTAGTTAAGATCTAGTTATATATCTCAACCATCTAGGTTTAGTTCCGCCACCGTTTCTTCTTTTCTGACATTCGTTAATATATTTTCTTGCGTTTTATGAACTTTTATCTCGTCAAGATGAAAAACAAGAAAACGTTATTATTTGTCTAATACTATACTCAATCGAGCTGATCGGATGATGGAGTCAAGAGCTGTTCCACAGAACTCCTAAGCAAATTGTCCGATGGAGCTGAAACTTTGTTTACCTGTCGCGTTCCAATGACAAAAGCGTGTTTGTTCGTTTTTTTAGTTATGTATGTGATGGACATCGAGACATCTAGAGTCTACTAGTAATAGGTGGTAATTACGAGTATGCAGATACATGATCATTATGAACCCTATTGTGATCTATTGTAACCTTTTGTAAGTATTCATACTCGTTTCTATTGTTCATATCTCGAGCAATATCCTCTAGCAGCTGTTATTGAACTATTGAACTTTCTGGGATCTACCAACATGCACATTAGAATAATCTGCTGATGTTTCACATGTTAAGGCAGGCGTGTACCATCGTAGACTGCATCATCGCTTACCACCAGGCGAGATCGTGGTCAAACGCTAGCCTATAATTTATAAAATAAAAATGTTAATACCAAGTGTGAAACGCCTAATATGCGATTCATACAAGCGCCACACAATAGGAGGCGGTCGCTTACGTTCTGCCCTCCGGAAATGGTGCCAGGAAACCGCTGGCCTGTGACACCTCGAAACTATCTGTCTGCGAATTCTAACATGAATACATTAGGATGGGAAGCTATTTAATGGTTTTACCCTTGTTTGCAATTTTACTGGAAGAACTTCGTCGTTGACCAGGCATAAGTATGGTGCGGCATGTGATAAATCTCAGAACAGCAACAGTTGTGCAAGTACGGAACTTGTCGATGTAAATTTTGAATTATTCCCATCTGTCACCTGACATACTAAGTCGAGACAACTCCCGAATAGTTTTATGGTTTTGTGAAATTTGAACGTCAATTTCCGTATTCGCACTGCAGGATAAAAAACTTGTACCTACTTAATAAATTTAAAGTTAACAGCTGAGATACATACACCAAAAAGGAAGAGTGTTGATAATCTTCGAATCGGTTTACCTGATCTACATCACACATAGCTAAGAACTACCCCAGTTAAACCAGCTTTCTATTTAGGGGGGCGAATAGCCGACTGAGACGCAGGAAGTAATGGGTTCGATTCCCGCCGCGGAACAAATGTTTGCATGATTTACAGATATTTGTTCCGGGTCTGGTTGTTTCTCTATATATTATAAGTATGTATTTACAAAAAAAAGTAGGTATATAAGTATTCTATCAGTTATCTGGTTCCCATAGTACAAGGTCAGCTTAGTTTGGGGCTAGATAGCGCTGTATGAAATGACGAGCAATATTTATTTATTTAAAAAACCGCGGCCGAATCGGTCCGTTTGGGGAACTACGATGTCACTGACAGACACACAGACATATAAACTTATAACACCCCTATTTTTACGTCGGGGGTTTAAATAAGAGCTGTGATAGGCACAAGTCTAGTCTGTAAAGTCAATAAGGGACTCCCAAAGTAGATAACAAGCTTATGCCCGTCCGCAACCTTGCACGCGTGGTTTTCAATAAAAAGGAGCCTATGTCAATCCAGATTATAATCTATCCATATAAATGTACCAAATTTCATCGAAAGCGGTTGAAACATTACGACATGAAAGAGTAACAAACAAACTCACTTTCGCATTATATATATATTGATTATACCTGTGTACTTATGAACTCGAAACTAGAAGACTTAAAAGTTCCCTTTACGTATCAATTGTTATGGTACTTAATTACTTGCAAGCCTTTCCGCACAGTCTGGACTTGCCTGATGTCAAAGTTCTTGACGATGTTTTTACCCCACAGAGCTCTTTGTCAAGTTGTTTTGAACTTTAGCCTTATGTTGTTATGGTCTGATTTTAGTATTCTTCCTATAAAGGATGTCTTTACACTTCGAAACTGTATAAAAGCCCGTTTCAAAGCACTTGCTACTCTGTCGTCAAAGTAGCTCTTTGCGCTGTTCGTCTCTTCTAGCGTACAAGATTTTCCATCACTCATGCTCTAAAAGTTGGTGATTTTAAACTTAATATTTGAAAATAGAATGACGCTCCTTGCATTCATAATAAGCTAAAATGAAATATGTACGATCATCATGACAAATTCTTATTTCAATTTAAAAATAAAAAAGGTTCCATTATTTTAAGCTAAAATCAAATACAATCCTTTTTTCTATTTAAGTTTGAAAGAGGCCATAGTTCCGTTGTGAAAAAATAGCAATGGATACCAGGAACGGAAATTTTCTTTTTAGCAACAGTTTGTTCTAAAAATACTTTTATATTTTCCTCGCGTTCGCGATAAAAAGTTGTGTAATACTCGGGTGTAAGCGATCTATTGGACACACATAAAATAATTTGAGATTATTATCCTTGAAATTATTATAATTATTATTTGATTATTTTGCTATCGAGGGTTTTATTTAATCGAGGGTTCTTGTAATAACAATGTATTATTACAGCGTGTGTAACTTGTCCTATTCCTATTTTTTCTTTTCAATACAAATCAGAAAGCCATCCGAATTCAATGTTGCATCTCATTATCTGCAACATTTAACTGCCCTCATAATATTACGTCATTTGGCACTGAAAGCTACAGCTGTTGAAACGGCCTGGTGACATCATTTTTGCACACTACGTAGGTGCGTATCATCGTAATACTTGACAATTTGTCACTACTAAACTTACATGTCTTTTTTATTCTTTTTTTATACCATCTGGGGGCCACCCCCGTATGTTAAGTGGTAACCATCGCCTCTTCTTCGTGCCCTTTTCCCACATTACGTTGTTGGCACAACATGTATTTTTTTCCATACATCTCTATCAGCCGTCATCTCCGTTGTCACTTCTTTCTTACCCATATCATTCTTCACACAGTCGATCCATCTCTACTTCGGCCTTTCTCTACTTCTATATCCATCCACATTCATATCTAACACATTTTTGTAGTCACATGATTTTCTTCCCTCCACATGACATGCCCATACCACGCTAGCTTATTACTCCTCAACTTTTTTATCACTGGCGCTACTTTCAAACTACCTCTAATATACTCATTCCTTATCTTATCCATTCTCGTTACCGCATACATCCATCTCATCATTCGCATTTCCGCCGCGTGCACTCTTCTTTCATTCGTCCCTTTCGTGGCTCCACACTCTCTTCGTAGGGCACGTCTCTTAGAAACGTGCCCTGCGTCCATCAACTTGATGCATGCAGGTTTAAAGCCTAAGTAAAAGTGCTTGTAATTTCTCCAGCGACCGTACCCTTCATACCGACACATTGTGAAGGCGATACGACATGCTATAGGCGATGGTTACCACTTTACCATCTGGTGGGCCATATGCTTGTTCCATCTCCAAGTAAAATAAAAAAAGGTAAGTATCCGGAATTTATAATTAATACCTTTCTAGATTAGATAAAAAATTGGATTTAAGTTAAACAAAAAATAGTTATTGCATTATTAAAAGAAAAGATTGCTCAATGGTCAGTTAGTTCCTTATCTCAGGCCTTTCAAATTTAAAAACGTGGAATTCGTTTTAGTACTTGTTAGCATGGACTGGTTTATTAATCTTATTTTATTGAGAATGTAAGACATTTGAATCAGTTGAATGTGAATCTGCTTCTATTGTGTAATTTATATTAACTCTAATAGAAGACCTTGGCATATACATTATATCAAGATGCACTATGCATCTTTGATGCTGCTTTGAAATTTAGATTTTATTAGAAGGTCTAGGTCTTCTTTAGTTCATGAATTTGAATGATAAATTGAACAAACTATTTACAGTTAGTACAAACATTTTACAAAAGGTTAACAAATGCCTTTGTTCTTAATGAGTTTCGTGTAACAAATAGTTGAATGCGACGCTCTAATTGGCACTAAATGGTACACATTCATCAAATTCCACCAAAGCACATGAATGAACAATATAAAAGTACAATGTTCACTAAAGCAGGAAGTGCTTTTGGATTTAAAATGTGAGGCTTGAACCCTGACGCAAAAAGAGGAGTGTTTAAAGTTTTCATTGTCTTTGGTGTTTGATAATTTTATCGTGTAGGATACTATACAGATATAGTGGCATCATAGCTACCAAAATTATCATCATCATCATCCACAGTCCATAAGTACCCACTGCTGGGTGTAGGCCTCCCTTTGTAAATGCCACCCTTCCCGGTCCTGTGCTATGCACATCCAAGAGTTACCCACGGCTTTCTTTAAGTCGCCGATCCACCGCGCCGACGGACGTCATGGACTTCTTAGGTCTGTTCTTGACCACCATTCGGTCATAGATTTACTCCATCTGCCATCACCTCGTCTAGCCAAGTGTCCTGCCCAGTTCCACTTGAGTTCCACCACCCTTGGACTTTCGTCTGGCGTCTGATTTCAGTATTAGGAATTCGATCCATCAGGTTGATGCCACAAGCATTGCTCTCTGTGCAACTCGTACTTTGTACACAGTTTCCTTACTGAGCGCGCCCATGTTTCGGCACCGTAAGTTATTGTTGGCAGGACACATTGGTTATACAGACGGACTTTCAAGCATTGTGGGATCTTCTTACCAAAATTATAGTTCGATTTAAATAAGGTTTTTTGTCTTAAACACGAGTGAATGCGAGTTCTAAGCTAATTAGGAAATTAGTGCAGCCGGTCCAAAAACCGGGATTTTTAATTTATCTAAATTTTACATGTGTATTCTGTAATTATTTTCGCATTAGTATAGTGGATAGTAGTCGTAATTACTGTGTAATGTTTTGTTCGTATAATTAACACACGTATACGCAATTGACTTGATTGTAGAGCGACACTAATTTGTGGGATTAATTAATGTTGCATATCAATTTTGATTAAAGTTACTACTGATTGGAATTGTGTAATCTGATTGAATTTCCAATAAATATTATTCAATTTCACGTTTACTAGCGCAGCAGTCCGCAGCACATACACAATGTTTTTGGGATTAATAATTTTCAGGCATATCATTTTTAGTATTCATTGTAACGGATTCGTACATACAATTTATATACCTAGTCAGGTCATAAGTGTTGTCACACAGTAAAAACTTTTCTTTTAGAATGCTGGCCACAAAAAAGTTTATTGAATTCGAATTTCGAATTGTTCATGAAAATAAAAATGTATACTTTTTAGAATTTTACTCACTTTTAAATATGGAGTGGACGCTTAAAGGAGACCGTGTTGCAGTTATTGCGTTGCATCGTTGCGGTTACGCGCCAATTCATATTTTTGACATATTCAAATCTTCTTCACTACTGTGTGCGAACACCTTATCATTTTGTTTGTTGTAGCTCTCTTCTACTGTAAAATTTTTTTCATCCGAAAAAAGAATTTCCCGATATTTTTTCCCCGCGTACCGCTTCAACAAAGCGCGGCATCGCGCACACAGTAGTGAAGAAGCGAGCAACCGTATTCCGCGTGTCCAACGAGGTCATTTTCCATCCTCGCTCATTGTATGGTTGGGAGTTTCTTATTGGGGCTTAACAGAGGTACATTTTTGTGAGAAAGGTGAAAAAACGAATGCAGTTGTGTATCAAAATACAGTCCTGACGAACCTTGTGGAACCTGTTTCTCATACCATGTTCAATAACAGGCACTGGGTATTCCAACAAGATTCGGCGCCAGCTCATAGAGCGAAGAGCACACAAGACTGGCTGGCGGCGCGTGAAATCGACTTCATCCGGCACGAAGACTGGCCCTCCTCCAGTCCAGATTTGAATCCGTTAGATTACAAGATATGGCAACACTTGGAGGAATAGGCGTGCTCAAAGTCTCATCCCAATTTGGAGTCACTCAAGACATCCTTGATTAAGGCAGCCGCCGATATTGACATGGACCTCGTTCGTGCTGCGATAGACTGGACGCGCAGATTGAAGGCCTGTATTCAAAATCACGGAGGTCATTTTGAATAAACTTTAGTGTCATAAGAATCTATGTTTTGTTAAGTTCATTTTGGTATATAAATGGTTACATAATGAATAAACTTGTTTCAATTATTTTATATTAAACATGTGACAGAATTTATGACCTGACTAGGTACACTTTAAATGTATCCGTTAAGAAAAGTAGAATACGCGCGAAGTTATTTGCCAAAAGCTCTCCTCTGCCAAAGATTACAACCGATTGAAATCTATCCTAAGGTTCAAAATTGCGAAGCAGCATTATTATCCTTTAGTGAATCTAAGCTTGACTGGACTCTAACGGTAGAACCGGTTTAAAAGAGCTCGAATCACGATGCAAGGTTTAGTGCTAGTTTACATAAAGGATCCTACGTGGGTACAAGTATGGATAAATTTATATAAATGCATAAGATCTACCACGTTCTTCTTTTTCTTGGACACTTCCTAGAATATATTTAACTCCCATTAAACATCGGTTTTTATCCAGTTATAACGCGAGAACAAAAATAGTCAGAGGTAGAATATAGATTCTTATTCAAGTAGGAACATTTCTCTCTACTATGTTGTTATTTAGGTGACGCATAGAGGCATATATATTTTTTGCAATTGGATGAAATGACACACAAACGATCATAAGCAAAAACTACTTCTTAGTATTAAACTTAGTTAAGGTCAAAAGTCATGCTGTCTCCACGAGGAACACCATTCTCGTTGAGGCAGCATCGACTCGTAGATGCACTGAACTGAACTATAACCACATTCCAAACCGGACCACACTCACTAATCATTAGGTTTCAATTCCATTAAACATCTTTATAATGTACTTACCATTGGGTTATCAAGAGAATTGAATGTTTGTAGTATTGTATGTAATTTGACTTTCACATCGGCCCAAATATTTTAAATCATCAGTTGCTGTTCTATGATTTATGGTAAAATGCTTCTCTGTTATTACAGCTCTTAACTGCCCGTAAAAGCATTATTGTGAAATTATTACATTCTATATCAAGTCTTATTCACAATGTAAATGTACTTTTGAACATCAGTTGTTTTACCCGTGCGCGATAAGTTGGGACCTGAGCGCGGTGACGTCATATTGGCGTGTTTGTACCGCCCGCAAAAAAGCGAACATAACAAGCAGCCGCCCGCGGCTTCGTCTTTGTTTTTTTAACCTAATTTATTATGTTACTCAGGGAGAACGCTGCTTTTTATCTAATCTTTTTTACACTATTTGAGTAAAATAAAAATACAATGTTTAAGTTTATACATTTATTTTATCTATTATTTACATTATCTCATCTTCGTCACTACTTAGTGGATTTATGCCTTCTAATGGTTGTTCTTCGTCCTCAGTCTCACTATAATCACTTGACGAAGAGGTATCCGATAAATTTACAATTAATTGCGATTCATTCGTCTCTTGTAAGAGGTCATCGTCCCAATACTTTTGTCGAAGCCTTTCCACATGGTTGACTTCTTTTTTCCAGTCACTCTCACTTATGCTGGTAATTGCATCTCTCGTTAATTTTTCTATTACCCTTTCTGACTGGTTGATATTTTATCGGCTACTCTTTGCTTGACCAAATTCCAAATGTATTCTATTGGATTGAGGTCACACATGTATGGTGATAGACGAACTACTTCGTGGCCATGCTCTTTAAAAAGTTCGTCAATCAAATATTTTTTTGGGGGCTTATTTATCTGTAACAAGTGATACATTTCAGATTTTGTCATTCTTTCATCAAATGTTATATTGTGGTCTAATAACCATTGACGTATAGTCCCCTTCGTCGCTACACTTGTGGGTGGTTTTTCTATTTAAGTTGAGTGGTACGGTGCATTATCTAGTACCACGATACTGTTAAGTGGCAAACTAGGAATTAACTTTTCAAGAATCCACTTTTTAACAAGAACTATAACAACAAAAACTACAACAACAAAACAATGACACAAACTAGAACAACAAAAACTACAACAACAAAACAATAACACAAACGAAAACTAAAAGAATTCCAGAGCGCGTCGTTACGTGACGTAGGCCAGTACGAGACTAAAAACCCTAGTAAAAAATAGTGATGCGAACGGTACAATACGGGCGCCATCGGGGAAGTGCAGGGGAAGCGGTCGGGGAGTCGCATTCCTAGCAGGTCCCAAGTTATCGCGCACGAGTAATATGTAGGTAAACGGTAAAACCACAAAGTATTCTGTTGGGTTTTACCTAAATTGCGATGGGCTAGTTGGACACTTATCAAATAATGCGTAATGCGTATAACGCATAGATATTATTTCCCATACTTGGAATGACTGGTTCTCTGTTAGTCTGAATTTTTGTTTGGTTCTTCGTGAAAATCATCAACCCTCGACCGTGCCATATCTTAACTTTAATTAAACTATTCTCTAGACTGTTTCTTTGAATATAAACTCTATAATTGCATTCGATTCGAAAAAAAACATGTTTAGAAACAGTAATGGGTAGGAACTAATTTGTTGTCTATACTAAGAGGAAAGATTTGTTTGTTTGTTTGTATTGAATAGGCCCCGAAACTACTGGACCGATTTAAAAAAATTTTTCACTATTGGGAAGCTACACTATCCTCGGGTGACATAGGCTACTTTATACCCAACTGCGCAGAAGGAGGGTAATGTTTTTATTGAAAAATGACGCGTGCGAAGCTGCGGATTGGTCAGCTAGTTTGTCATTATGTTAGTTGTTACTCTACTTACTTCTGTGGTGTTACTTTGATTTTATTTGCTCGTTCTTGTTCTTTTGTGTATATCCAAATAGATTTTTTTATATTCTATACATATCTTACAGCAATTTAATCATCTACATATACCTATAACCTTACGTATGTCCGTTCTCACGTTCATCATTCGCAGAACTCCCATTCACAGTAAATTATGAAGTTTTAGCAACAAAAGACAGCATGTATGGTTCCCACGTACATATGCTCTTACGGTTTTTGTGGACGTTCGTAGGGTTATCATTATGCATATTTTATGTATTCAGCCAATAATTGTTTTTGTTGACCCGTTGCCCCAGATAGGCTGGTACTAGTACCTACTTGTTCTGCCTGCTTTGATTAACCTATTTTGAACTAAGAATTCATTGAATGAAAATATTGACTCATTTTGTGTTTATTGTAAGTTCAATATTTTCTTGCTTCGCCGTTAACATATTGCCGTCTCAAATGTTTAGCTTATCAAACTCACTAATGTTGATAAAATAAAGATTAAAAATAAAGATTTTATTTATGATGTAGGCACGGTATGTCGTTATTTAGTTATTCTCATGAAAAGTATAACACTGCCTGCATAAAACAAAGTCATCATAACTCGTTTCATTGTCTATACTATACACTGTTTGTTTGTTTGTATTGAATAGGCTCCGAAACTACTGGACCGATTTAAAAAAATATTACACTGTTGGCAAGCTACACTGGCCCCGGGTGACATAGCTACTTTTTACCCAACTGCGCAGAAGTAGGGTAATGTTTTAATTGAAAAACTACGCGTGCGAAGCTGCGGATTTGTCAGCTAGTAAATAATGTTTCGACACAACTATAAATCTAGGTTTCAATCTAGACAATGCACCAATCTGTTGGTACGCCATTAAACGGGCTACTTTCAATCGATCTTATGAACTAAATATAAAAGTTCGGGCATCTTGCCATTGTGAAATGCTAGAATACCACAAAATGTATTGCGGTTGTCCTGAATCTATTTGGCAAGAATATCTCCTGTATCCTTACCACTCTACTGAAATTGCTGTAGATTGATATTCTTTGTTTAATAAATTAGATCAATATAATAAAATAGATGTCGCTATTCTTAATAATGCAGAGTATACCGTAGCGGTAAAATTACAGACACAAACGACTTATCACCTGTTTTTGTCAAGGTGATGCCATATATGTAGGTCAAGTTATTGGACGTAACCCGTGAGGTAATGGAATGTAACCACATAACGTCAGGTGGAGCGTAGGCCGTAAGTATCTTATAAATAAAAACCGGCCAAGTGCGAGTTGGACTCGCGCACGAAGGGTTCTGTATTCCATTTTCTATAAAAACGGCAAAAAAATCACGTTTGTTTTATGGGAGCCCCCCCTTAACTATTTGTTTGATTTTAATTTAATTATTTATTTTTAAAGTAAATATATAACGAAATATTCTATGAATATTTCAAGCGTCTGCCCGTTGCCGTTATCTATATCGAGCTATAACGACCAAAAAAATCACGTATGTTGTATGGGAGCCCCCCTTAAAATTAATAGTAGTCTGTTTTTAGTAATAGTATTAGTTATAGCGGCAATAGAAATACATCATCTGTGAAAATATCAACTGTCTAACTATTACGGTTCATGAGATACAGTCTAGTGACAGACGGACAGACAACGGAGCCTTAGTAATAGGATGCCGTTTTACCCTTTCGGTACGGAACACTAAAAATCACACCAATAAATAAAACTGGTGGATTTGATTACCGAAATGATAAAATTAGAGACGCTTTAAATGAATCACACACTCACAATAATTCATAGGTCCTATTGGAACTGCCTAGTTGCGTGCGTGCCTATTTGTTGTTCCATTGTGAGAGTGAAGGTGTTAAATCCACGGCAAAAACTTTATTCTTCGCTTGATTGCCTGCCCATTCATCTTGCAATTAATTCCCTCTTGCGATTTTACGATTTACTCAATTGTTATATGTATGATGGTGTAGCTTTTCTATCTAATTGGTATGCGAGTACTAAAAGATGCATTAGCCCTTATTTATCGGTTAAATAAAGGCTTTGCGCACTGAACAACTAACCCCAAATACATACTTGAATTCTTAATGAATTGCACTGATTAATTATTCCTCTGCAGCACTATTGAGCCCCAGATTTTTGCAGCTTGAACTTTTCACTATCTTATTGCGTTCAGCGTTTACTCATAGGATTAATAAGTTTTTCTTTGTTACAGACAGTACAACACGGCTTCCCACACAGAGCTTCAGCGCTCGCATGGGACCCACTCCTCAGACTGTCAGCTCTGGGCACAGCGACTGGCGCGCTCAAGGTCTACGGACGGCCTGGAGTGGAGCTATACGGACAGCACGCCAACCCGGAGATCACCGTCACACAAATTCGATTTATACCTGGTATGTTCCTTGAATATTCGAAGACTCCTTAATTAAATGTATAGTTACATAGGACGTCTTTGGACTAACAGCTCTGAGCGGTGACCGGCTGGTGAAGGAACTTATAGGAATGGTTCGGTTTTGTTAACACCTACGTGTCAATGGTTATTTCTTGGTAATCCTGCGATCAGTAATCAGGTTCTGTGGTGACTCTTATAAGACCGAATGACCGATGATAAAAGAAACAGATGGATTCAAGCGCACCGCACGCTGACTCCTTTAATGCACATTTTTTAGGATGTGCCAGTTACCTTACGATATTATTCTTCACTGATTAAAAGCACATAGTAGTAGGTAGGTATACGTGTAGCAAAGCTTCCTGTGAACGTTGTTTTGTAACATTACAATTTTTTGTATTGTAATGTATAAATGTATTAAGCCTGTCAGCAATTTCAGCGGAATTAGACCCTGTCATTGCTAAACTGTTTGTTTAGCCGGGGAATGTTAATGTTCAAAGGCTGAGCTTTATTGAACTGGAGTTTGGATCCACTTCAACCGAACCACGTGTAAACACGACAATTGATTGGATTGAAATGTGTTTACATCCGTTCAATGCCGATTCAGCTGGAATCAAAGTACTACTTTACTAATTTTATCAACTTTGCATCCTCGTTCGGTGAAAACGCCGCCATTTCGATGTATTTCTCGCCTGCGTCGCGTGTCTGCACGCACTGCCTCCGATGCGACCGGGTCGCGGTCGCCACGCCGCTCTCTAGCAACGCCCACCGATAGCGCGACGCGGTCGCCAGCTTTGTTTAGTGTTCCATATAAATCCATACTAAGCAGTGGGTCGCGCGACCCGGACGAGGTCGCGGTTGCTAAGAACCGAATGCTACCTTTAATGAGCATTTACTTAAGGGGACACCGGAGGGGAATCGCCCATACAACACGTACTACCAAGATCATTTCTAATTGGAGCATATTTTTACCTTAATAAGGTATTATTTTAATTTGATTGGTACTTATCTAGCTCCCAACCATATATTAGATCAAAATACTTACCTAAAGTGAAATAGAAGCGTATCGCATTCTGCATATTTTTACATCATAAACGACCTGTTTTCGACCTAATTGTTTCGTATTAAAAACAACAACATCTTACGTATCCTAGTCATGGGAACATAGATTATATCGTCTAGTTACAGAATAACAACACAATGAGAAAAATACAACAAGTTTTCAGTCATCATTTTTGGTATTACGGAACACGGTCAAAATCTAATCAAATTTAGAATCGTTCTATTGCTATCACTGTCGCTCTGCGTGGCTAAACTTCGTCACTAAACAGGGATAGCGATATTCAGGCCGAATTGAAGTTGCGCTCGGAGTTCGCCGGCTTCTTAAGTTCGCACCGAACTTTGACATTATGGACTATTATGAGTTATGCTTATACGGCAAAAATATGAACTCTTCTGTTTCACAATAAAATTTCAAAATCTGTTCCTTTCATTTCTTTGACACTGCTTAAATCTACTGTCTTGTGTCCCCTTTGTACTAAAATAGAACAAAATATTATTAGTTCAGTGTAAATAGGTACCAAAAGATAACCCTTATCACAAGATTCTCTTTCATTTGAAACAAGGAGTGGTCGATGATAACGCACCTTCTGCACACATAATACGAATACCTCGCTTTTATCAGATACTAATAACGTCAGAATTCAACAGGGATTTTCCACTGCACAACAGGTTTTCTCGTGTAGTGCTAAAGGCCTATCATGAAGTCCCATGATACATTTTCCTGACGATAACCTTTTAGGTTAAGGCCTGAGTGCACTTGAGTCTAGCGGGCGAGGCGGAGCGTCTTGCGTTCAACAAATACATAGAAGGCCACTAGGGCTAGCATGACCACCCCAGAAAAGTATCTCTATACAGAAGAATAGAGTAAAATGACATTTTAGCATAGACAATTGAATCATTTGTACGGCCATGTTTCTACTCTCTACGCTAAAATGTTAGCCTATTCTATTTCTTGGTAAAGAGAAACGTTTCTATGGTAGTCATACTACTAGGGCTGCGTGACGAATACACACCCGTCAAGCTGCACGCCCCGCAGAACGCTTTTCCCATCGGTTTGCTTTTATACCGAACAAACGATACCCAAAACGGTATCAAATTAATTTTATAATTTTAGACGTTCTTCTTTAAGATATGTGATAACATACTGGTGGTAAAGCTTTTGTGAACGAGCTCGAGGAAGTGGGCAGCACCGCCTTACTTTTATCTGTCGCCAAATAGTAGTACTTGTGCTGCTGTGTTCCGGTTAGATGGTAATGGTATGTTCATGTAATTACTGGCACATAGGCATAACAGCTAAGTCCTATAGTATGGCAACGTATCCACATAGAGATCAAGACAACATAATACCTTGTTTTGAATTCTATGTGGATATCCATGGGCTGCAGTAGCCACTCAACATCTGGTGGACTGCATGCTCGTTTGCCATATAAGATGCATAAAAAAAACATCGTGTTTTGTTCTACCAGACGAAGATAACTCCTTTATTTTACAACTGCAAGTCGTTGTCAATTTAACTTTGTAAAATTTAAAAGTCTTAAATTTCAGGCACAGGAAGATTAATATCGCTATGCGACGACAACACTCTCCACCTGTGGGAGATCAACGAGAAGTCACTTGTAGAAATCAAGACGCTGTCATTCGAAGGCAAGAACAAAAAGGTGTCAGCAGTATGCGTGGAGTCATCTGGCAAGCATCTGCTGCTGGGTACAGAGGGAGGGAATCTTTACAGCCTCGAGCTGACCACATTCAGTATCACAGAGGATGTTATTTATCAAGAGGTTGTTATGCAAAAGTAAGTCCTGTTGATAATGAATAGAAAACTCTTTATTGTACATCACATAAATATTAACAGTAGAAGAAATAATTATATCACGAAGTACCATCGACGGTCTATTAGCAGTAGTACACTCTTATAAGATAACTCCCGAAAACGTCAAAAGTAAAGTACTTACCTCGTGACGCAGTAAGAGCGATAAATAGATCAGGCCGCAAACCACATTTTTTTAGAAAACCATGTTTTAGGAGCGTTTTGTTTCAAGCTTGTAGCAACATTACTTTTTGAACCACAAAACTTAAACATTACTGTTATAATCCTAATAATGTAGTATAGTTAGTGCTTTCTAGTGATTACACCACGTTCAGTATAAAACTACGCGAAAATAAACACGATTTTTTCTTACTTTTTAAGATAATTGTACGCTTTATTTGAGCTCTAATGTGAAACGTTTTGAGTAAACGATTTATGGTGACGTCACCAAAACTGCTTCGCCTTTACAATAATAAAGTAAGCTTACTAATTGAGGGTCATAATACGAAATGTCATTGTAATATTATATTAATTAAAATAAAATTCTTCTTTATTGCAGCCACACTGATCTATATTTTAAAATGTACTCTAAACTAAAATTAAAAAAAAACTAATTTTAACAATTGCACAATATTTATTTAAAAATTAAAAATTACATTGAGTCTTACTGTCGATGTACACATGTCGACTCTGGACATGAAGGAAGCGATCCTCTTTCTTTAGATCGCATTGAAAGAGTCAACCCCAGCTTCTGCGTACATTTCCGAAGCGCTACAATAGCGCCTCAGACCCATCATGTGTCTGAAGACGTTATTATAAGCCACTCGTATACCGCTGTGCGACTTCTTGTGTAATCTGTCCAGAGTTGACATGTGTAGAACGACTGGCAGAAAGATCTGAAGAGCGTTATTTTCACGTCAGGCGATGACTTAAAGAACTTTCTGGCCTACTACACACTAAGGCCTACGTTGCCGCTCTATGTCGTTAATGTTGCTATAAGAGATTGAGGTTGGCCCCAGCTATTTCATACAAAAATGTAAGCAAAAACCGTTTTTTTCGCTCTCCTAGTGATTGTTCTAAAGTGAAAACTGTTTATATTGATGAACACTTTCGTTCGCAAAGTTTTCCCGGAGTAGTTTTTACAAATTTTCCTACTAAATATGACATTTTTCTTAAAATAGTCCATAAATGTGTGTTTGGATGTTTGCGCAACAGCAGAACAGATGTTAATGAGATTTAATAGATATAGATTAGATAATTTTTTACCATAAAACAATACAACTAAAAAGAACACTGTAAAACTATGTGATACAATTGGCGGTCTTATCGCTCAATACCTAGATATACTTAGTTCCATAACCTGGTGCAGACCCAGTGCAGAGGTTCAATATTCAATTCCAATTCAATATTAATATTGAGTTGGCTATTTTCGATCTGGATTCCGCATGAATGCAGCCGTGGGCATATGTTTATAAATAATAAATATTTGCCACTAACGTTCAACAAACGTCTATAAAATGTTGATGGGCAATGATCATAAATTATCACGTCTGGCGGATCACTTTAAAGTGAATAACGTCCAATATCGCAACTCAAAAGATTCAAGATCGTTTAAAGATGATGTGAATAGTATCTACAATTTCACACTACACTATTTTTTTTATACCGCTAATGAGGCAAATAGGCCTTCCTCACCTTCCAATCATAAAGAACGATTCCATTTCCTCCATCAAGCCAATCCTCGATCCCTGCGTTCATCTAGGCCACAGCTTACGCTTTTCTGGGAAACAGGGACTCAACTCATCTATGTAACTGTCATGGTCACAATAAATATATTTCTATCTGGCACACTCCAACTCAGGACACCTGTACACTCCTCCTAAATTGATGTCTTTTACAGTGCAGTCTGTCCGGTTATGGAACGCGCTGCCGGTAGCTATCAGATGTGCCAACTCACTTGCCATTTTTAAACGTATGCTCAGAGAACACTATCTGAGTATTTGTCGCTTAATATCTATGTATTTATTATTAATTAATATGTTTCTAAGTAGTTATTTGTTGATTCCATTTAAATTGCGTTAACTTAATATTATGTTTAAACAACTATTACAGTACATTAATTTCTACAAAAATAAAATTGTTAAAAATAATAGGTTAACCACTAAAAGAGGATATTACAACACAACATTTTTGGTATATTCGAATCTAAGTAAGTCTTAACTGATAATTTAGTAAAGCCAACATGTTGACGAAGAAGAGTCAACAAAATAACTAAGTTAAATATATATAATCAGGTCAAATTTACCTCTATAGTTCATCTATTTTTATTTTGTTATTTCAACAAATCATATCGGTAGGTGCTATATTAACCTAAAATATAGATTGAAAAAAGGTTAAAACAACCTATTCGGTTTTTTAGCGTACAATCCCGTTGGTGAACTATTACACCATGGAAGTTAATCAGTTTAATCACTGACATACAACGAGATATCCCATTAGTGAAGTGTACTGCTGAGCGCTTCTGTGACATGGAGACATTCGGAATGCCTAAATTTCCTAGTTTCCTATAGGCTATAGCCTTAAAAAATATTATTAAAATATAAAATACTAGCTGACCTGCCTCCGGCTTCGCACGCATGGTTTGTCAATAAAAACATTACCCTCCTTCTGCGCAGTTGGGTAAAAAGTAGCCTATATTACTCAGGGATAATGTAGCATTCTAAGGGTGAAAGAATTTTTGAAATCGGACCAGTAGTTTTTGAGTTTATTCGTTACAAACATACACACAAACACAAAAATACAAATCTTACCTCTTGATAATATTGGCATAGAAGTATAGATATTTAAAATAAATTTTATAAAATCGTGTGAAGCCGGGGCCGGTCAGCTAGTATTTAATTAGTTCTTACGCCAATGACATCAAAGTTTATGACACAGACGCTGCTGTCATTCGCTAACATTTTACTAACGTCTCGCTAGCGTGTTAATGTATATTCGTGCCCTCTGCAGTTTGAAAGTTTTATATAAATTTACGTTACGTGCTTTCAGTTTATTTATTACTAAACGCACAAAACACATTACAATCACTTACAATTAAACATTACAAAATGCTGTTTTGATCTGGATTGTAACATAAACACATGTGCGTACAGCTTAAATAACTTACAAATCAAGCAGACGTTATGTTGAAACAGATAGAATATGTATATATTCAGAATATAGATAGAATATCTATATATTCAGAATATAGATAGAATATCTATATATACAGAATATAGATAGAATATCTATATATTCAGATTATAGATAGAATATCTATATATTCAGAATATATAGATGAGGAGGTAAAGAACAAAACCACACTTTTCCACTTTTTCAATTTTTAGAGAAAACAATAATATATAAATAACTTAACAGATTTAAACTACCGGATTTGTTTTGATTGTGTCATATGAAACTTCGTGTTTCACTCGATTTTATACACCTAATTGCTGATAAAAATAGTTAATATCTTTGCCAATATTTTAAAATGAATTTTGGAAAAGTGTGGTTTTTATTAAACTTTTTTGGAAAAGTGTGGTTTTGATAGAAGCTTCTGGAAAAGTTAGGTTTTGATATATACCGAGATAAAAAAAGTGTGGTTTTGAAGCAAATTGACAAGACAACCTCACTTTTAAAGATAACTTTATTTACGAAGTTTTCTTCACTTTCACTTTTTACCTAAATTCTTATAGTGCTTCTTCATCAGGTTCAAGGCAATCACAATCACTGACATCTCCATCTTCTGCCCTATGCAAAGAGCTATGAACAATTTTATACAAACTTGGATCAACCTGTTCTTTCTGCCGGTCAAATAGAAACTGGAACATTATTTTCTGCCTTTCTGCAAACAGCCTTGTCTATCCGGTTGTCTCTTTCTTTGAGGTGCATGCAGACACCAATATTGTTAGATACCCGTATGTGTCTTGTGCAACTTTGGTTTTGTTTTGGTAAAATAACTTTCTATTTTTCAGTAATAACGGTAGGCTTAACTTTTTGCACTTGAAAATGCTTTTTGGCCCGTGGTTACAATTCATCTGCAAGTTAGGTGGTACCAAACCAGTATCTTGATACCTGCAATAGAAAAAATTGGTATTTTAGAATAATTTTAGGTTTATGACTTCAAATCCCAACCGAATTGATGTAAAATATTACTCACTTGGTAGCTGATTTTCTAATCGTTGAACGTCCTGGCCGTGGCCACTGTTTAATGTGGCGACCTCAGTAGTTCCGCCTTCACCCATTTTATTAAAATTTCAAAATAAAACTGCGTTAAATTCAATGAACCATGAAATTGAAATTAGCACAATGAACAAAGTTTGAATTGGAAAAAAATACAATTTATGGTTTGGTTTGACAGATTCGACTTGACATTCTGTCAAATTTTCGAAAAATGTTGCCAGAACTATGAAAAATAAATCATAAAATATTTTAGTTACCAGATCAGACAATTGCAATTTTAGAACGATTATTGTATCAATCAATTAATTCATTGTTTTTAGGTGGTTTTGATGAAGTGTTACTGATACCATTGAATTTTACTCTAAAAAGTGTGGTTTGGAAAAAAATCGCAGATGACTGATTTTTCCAGTCAATAAAGTGTGGTTTTGTTTGAAATCCTGGATTTCAAATGAATTTTTAGTTGGAAAAGAGGTGTTTTTGACAAGATCTCGCATAGTCACGACAACCAATTTAACATTTTTTACACGAATGTGAAAAAAACCGAAATTTTCAGAAGTGGAAAAGTGTGGTTTTGTTCTTCACCTCCTCAGATAGAATATCTATATATTCAGAATATAGATAGAATATCTATATATTCAGAATATATAGATATTCTATCTGTTTCAACTTAACGTCTACTTGATTTGTAAGTTATTTAAGCTGTACGCACATGTGTTTATGTTACAATCTAGATCAAAACAACATTTTGTAATCTTTAATTGTAAGTGATTGTAATGTGTTTTGGTGCGTTTAATAATAAATAAATAAACAAATATATATATTCTATATAAATTAAAAAAATTAAGTACTTATCCTACTAATATTATAAACGCGAAAGTTTGTATGTATGGATGTTTGTTACTCTTTCACGCCGGAACGGCTGAATCGATTGCGATGAAATTTGGTATGTACGTAGATCAAAAGCTGGATTAACACATAGGCTACTTTTTAATGGCAAACCACGCGTGCGTAGCCGCTGGCAACAACTAGATGTAAATAAAGAGTAAAAATAAAGAAGTTAGTTTTTGTTCTTCAGTTGCCCAGAAGACTTCAAAGTGAACCCCGGCGCAGTGGAAGCGGTCTGCGAACACCCCAAGGTCCCAAGTCGGCTGCTAATCGGATATAACAGGGGACTGGTCGTTCTCTGGGACCGAGGCACCGCCGCGCCCACACACACATTTGTCTCAAACCAGCAATTGGAGAGCTTATGTTGGAATGATGACGGTATTTATACGACCAACTTAACTTTTCATTTGACAGCGTTGCTATTTTTATTTATTTGTGTAACTAGAACGGCCATTGCCAATTATACTAAGTAGTGGTTCTCCCCGAACTGAGATCTCGCGTAATCTTTGACTATCAAAATAGTGCCACAAAATATTAACCAAAACACTTGACCTACAGTTTCATTCAAATTACAGGTAACGGGAGTTTATATTAATTGGTTACTATTTTGGTGTACAAATTGCAGTTATTCTGGATTTCAGACTTGCCTATATTTTGTGTCACTAAAGCTACACGCATACCTAATTTCAGCACTGTGGGGTCACTGGTGTACCCTGTCAATTTTGTCAAAGATCCGTTTTTATTATTGCTAATAACCAAATAAAAACCGGCCAAGTGCAAGTCAGACTCGCGTACTAAGGGTTCCGTACCTTATCTATAAAAACTGCAATAAAATCACGTTTTTTGTATGGGAGGCCCCCCTTAAATATTTGTTTTATTTTAATTTAATTATTTATTTTTAAAGGGAATATATATCTTTAAGTCGCGAGTTAATACGTTTCTTCTAGGCAAGCGTGTACCATCGTAGACTGCATAATCGCTTACCATCAGGCGAGATCGTGGTCAAACGCAAGCCTATAATATATAATAAAAAAATAACTAAATATTCTGTGAATATTTCAAGCGTCTAACTGTTGCCGTTATCAATATCGAGATAAAACGAGCAAAAAATCACGTTTGTTGTATGGGAGGGCTTCCCTTAAATATTTATTTAGTTCTGTTTTTAGTATCTGTTGTTATAGCGGCAACAGAAATACATCATCTGTGAAAATTTCAACTGGCTAACTATCACGGTTCATAAGATACAGCCTTGTGACAGACGGACAGACAGACAGCGGAGCCTCAGTAATAGGGTTCCGTTTTACCCTTTGGGTACGGAACCCTAAAAAAAAAGGACTAAACTAAAACTAAAAACGGGGTCGAAATGTACTAATGAAGACCTTTCATTTGACGTCCTTTTGGACCTAATAGTCTCATTTTAATTTTTTTTACCCCTTTTGAACCACAATATCTCAACAAACACCCCCCCCCCCCTTCCTATCCCCCCCACACACACTAACACACCAAAATTGTGCCATCTCTACTTACCTATGTATCAAATTTCATGATGATTATATGTACGCTTTGAAAGTTATCCTCGGACAAACAAACATACAACGCCGATTTGCACCAAGTTGATTAGGAGATCTCGCTTCGCTTGTTCAATTACAATACATGTCATAATAATAATAATTTGTGATAAAAATAGGTACATCAGGTCAAGTAAATTAAACATTTCAAATTATTATTAGGCACATTTTTGTCCTAACCTATCTCGTCCCACTGCTGGGCAAAAGTCTCCCCCAATTCCTCCAAGCATCCCTATCTGTTGCTATCTCCCACCATCCTCTTTGGAAGGTGTCGAAATCGTCCGACCCCGACGTCGCCTTCCGTCTTCAGGCGTCCATGGTGTTTCAATATGGGCCCATTTCTCGGAGTGCATTCGGGCAACGTGGCCCGCCCATTCCCACTTAAGTCCAGCCTATCTCTTCCCTACATCTGCAATGCCGGTAAGTGAGCGCAGCATGGTGTTAAGCATTCGGTCGACACGTTTAAAGCCGAGAATATTGCGCTCCATTGCCCTTTGACAAATCTTGAGCTTTGACTTTTGGGCTTCAGTCAGAGACCATGTCTGCGCACCTAAAGTTAGGATGGGCAGGATACACATGTCGATGAGTTGGCGCTTAAGTGTCAGAGGAAGGTCACCCTTCATGTGCTCCTTCATGGACCAGTAGCTCTTCCATTCTAGATACGGCGATCGATTTCCTTATCTTGTCTGTTGTCGAATTAGGCACATGAATTAAATATTTAAACGTTGTTGTTAAACATATTTAAACATTGTTGGTAAACTTAAGTCATATTAGTAATAACATTATAGGTAAATGTCGACCTTATTTTGTTACATATTATCAGCAAAGAATAAATGGCTTATTAAGTTATGACAAATACTTATTACCTAGCCAGAAGAAATATGGAATAGCTCGGTTAAATTGTATACACCAGGAAATAAGGTGTGAAGTATGAACATGGAGTACTGGGCGAATATTCCACAGGTTCGAAATTATCTGAAGAAGCTGGAAGCCTTTGCCCAGCAATGGGACAGAACTAGCTCATAATAAGTATGCTTCAAATAGTTAGGGTTTTCAGATTATCTGAAAGGATTCAGTGAGCCTCGAGACGTCCCTTCCTGCAAGAACATAGTATTGATACACGTCTGATAGAACCTTCCTTACAACGGAGTAGGTATGCATGATGAAAGCCATTCCAGACACAACTCCTCACTTATTTCAATCATGGGAAGTACAACCATACCTATTTCTGCCGCCAAGCAGCATTGCTGTGTTTAGGAAGGGTGTGGTTTTCGGTGAAATTACAGGCACATGAGGCTTTACACCTGTATACCTCAAATTGATGGACGCAGGGCAGTGCATTGTAGGGCACGTTATAAGGTGCATGCCCTACGAGGCAATATTTTTCTATAGGCGATGGTTACTACTTGTTTTTTAACTGGATAGATCTTCGTTTGACCACAATCTCACCTGATGGTAAGCGATGATGTGGTCTAAAATGAAGCACGGAGATCTAGAAGAAACCTATTCACTTTTACTTTAAAGAGACTGATAGTATTCTTTAGGAAAAACAGACGACGGCAAAGTGTTCCATACCATATCTGTGCGCATCAAGAACGTAGAACCAAAACGGTGCGTGCGAATGGGTGGTATATCAACTAGGTACGGATGGTACTGAGCCGTGCGCCGCCTGCTTGCCCTTTGATGGAAGGGAGATGGCGGGATCAGATCGTATAGTTCCAGGGCACATTCCCCGAAATGTATTCCGTAAAAGATCGATATGCTTACAACTTTACGGCGGTGTTCTAGACTTTGGGTCTTAGTCTCCGCCATATATTGCTAACCTATAAGCCTAAAAGCCCTAGGTTCTATCGAGTCTAGTAGCGAGCTGGTATTTGGCCGTACCATCCCAAAGGTGGCACTTAACATCAGGTGGGCCATAAGCTTGTTCCATCGCAAGACAGTAAAAAAAATCAGCCATAGCACGTCTAATGTTGAACATAGACCTCATGCATAGATTTCCTTAACGAGCGATGTTATTTTATTCATGAGTATTATTGTTTCAGCTGGTGAACACTTTACATCATCACACAACGATGGATCGTACGTGACGTGGGAAGTAGCCGGCGCGGCGAGCGACCGCCCGCTCAAGGAGCCCGTCACGCCGTACGGCCCCTACCCTTGCAAAGCAATCTCCAAGATACTGAACCGGTCTAGTATTGATGGCGAGGAAATCACTATATTTGCTGGTAAGCATAAACTTAGGAATCTGGGACTGCATATACGCTTGTTTACGAATTTTCGAATTCCAATGCTCTAAATCACGGGAGTGACATAAGCTATAGAAATTCCTAAATGGCTGTTAGCCGCTACATTAAGGATGAGATAATATCGCTTTTAGCGATAAGACCGCCCATTGTACTTATCTTTTTTTATGTATTTCTTTGTATTTTTAATTTTGTTGGTGTGCAATAAATAGTTTTTATATTCTATTCTATATCAAAGATAAGTACTAAACAGCACTAGAATATAGAAAAATATCAATTTAATTAAATAAAAACCCCGTTATGTCATTTGAGATTTGTTTTTTGGTATCAACAAATCTGCAATGAAACTTGACTGCTCGCTAGTTCTTCTAAAAACGTTATTTTGTCGTTCCAGGTGGCATGCCCCGGTCGTCATACTCCGACAAGTACACGGTGACAGTGCAGCAGGGCGAGAAGCACGTGGCCTTCGACTTCACGAGTCGGGTCATAGACTTCTTCACTTCCACCCCGGTGCCGCCAGATGGCGTACCTTTGCAAGAGGAGAGGCCTGAAACTCCTGCACAGTTGCAGATCCATACTGTTAATCAGGTCGCAGCTACTTTGGTAAGTCATTTTCAAATGAAAAGGATAATAATAATAATAAATATTGCTGAACATTTCACTCAGAAATATCTAGCCCCAAACTAAACAGAGCTTGTACTATGGGAATCAGATAACTGATACTTCTATACGTTTTTTTTGTAAATACATACTTATAATATGCAAAAACACATCCAGACCCGGAACAAATATCTGTAGATTATGCAAACATTTGTTCCACGGCGGGAATCGAACCCGCTACCTCCTGCGTCTCATCCGTCTATTCGCCCACTGCGTAACTGAGGTCGTCTATAATCGTAGTCGTAATGGGTTTATGTTTATGGAAAATACGATTTAAAATCCTTCAGCTGATTTTTTTTTAAACGTTGGCGCTTCATATTTTTTTTTTCTTAACCTGTATCGTCCCACTGCTGGACAAAGGTCGGCCACAAATAAATAAATCAACCCCATAGATTTCAACCAATCACAAGTATACATAAATAATATGGACAGGTAACTTCTGGCGCGCTGGACGCAAGACACAATGGGTTCCTGGTTCGATTCTCGCAGTGGAGCTAATTTTTTTCGTAAAATATTATGCAACTGTTATAGCTATTTATCTATTTGGCCTAGCGGTTTCAGACGCTTTACAAATTATATATTTCCATCATAATCCTTGAAGTCCCCGATAATAAAGGCAAATTTTATCTGCAGGTGGTGTTAGCCGAGGAGGAATTGGTGGTCATAGATCTATGCGATGCGAAATGGCGGCCGTTGAGGCTTCCTTACTTGGTGTCCATCCACGCGTCAGCTGTGACCACCGCTCAACTGGTGGACAATGTAGCTGACAATGTCTACGACAACATAATTGCTGCAGGTAACGCTTAAATATATATATATATATATATATATATGTACTAGCTGACCCGCCGAAATTTTTACCGCCCCTAGACATGCATATGACGCGGGCTGCCAATGTACGTCGCCGGTACATTTCATTTTAAACTTCGCCGTCGTTCATTTTAAACTATTCTATCAATTTGATTTCTGAATTACGGGGGACACATCAAAGGAAAACCCAATTATTTGTTTTTATTTAATTCCGAGCATTTTCATATTTATTCACCTTTTAAACCTTCTCTGGACTTCCACAAATAATTCAATACCAAAATTATCCAAATCGGTCCAGCCGTTCTCGAGTTTTAGCGAAACTCGCGAACAGCAATTCATTTATATATATATATATAGATATTTGATAAGGTTATAGTATAGGTACAGGACACTCTTTCTTCATTTTATTTGTAATCTGAGATGTCGATTGGTTGTTCACATTTTTTCTGTTTCTATTGTTGTTTACAATAGCTAAACGGTATTCACGTAACTGACAATACAAAGGTATGAGTTGACTGGCATGCGAATATACACTTTATTTATATCAAGCTAATATTGTAATATTAATGCAGCAGAATGCCAAAATGTGTTTAATTCATAATCCAATCTCATTTGGGTCAACTTTCCTTAGGTTATGAAAATTGTATTACGTGAACCCTGTAAGTTATAATATAACAGCTGTTGGTTTTCCTACTCTTCTTCTACCTGCCCTTTTTCCACATTACGCGGGGTCGGCACACCATATATTCCTTCTCTACATCTCTCTATCAGCCGTCATCTCCGTTGTCACTTGCTTCCTACCCATATCATTCTTCACACAGTCCATCCATCTCTTCTTCTGCCTTCCTCTACTTCTATAACCATCCCCACTCATATCTAACACTATTAGTCACATGATTTTCTTCCCTCCGCATGACATGCCCATACCACGCTAGCCTCAATTTTCCTCCTCCTCAATTTTTCTATCACCGGCGCTACTTTTAAACTTCCTCTAATATACTCATTCCTTATCTTATCCATTCTCGTTACCACACACATCCATGTTGGGTTTCCTGCTAACAAAATAAATTGTCTCGCACTGGCAATCGAACAACTCCTCAGTCGTCATTAAATCAAGCTTTTCCCCACAGGACAACAGCAAACAGAGAACGTATACTCGGACAGTCCGTGGCCGATATCTGGCGGTATCGTCGAGTCTCCCGAGACGACCGAACGCCAGCTGCTCCTGACGGGGCACGAGGACGGCTCCGTCCGCTTCTGGGACGTCACCGGAGTTGCTATGACGCCGCTGTATAAGTACACCACCGCTCAACTTTTCAGGTTAGTACCATCCATACTTATGTCGGGGGCGTCAGGATTTCTACGAGCTCTATCACGTGGGCAGAGAGTGGATAATCGTGCAATGAGAAAACACTAAGATTAAGCTCATAGTTTATTCTACTCAGCACATAAATTCACTCGCCGGTTTTTTATTTAGGTAATGTTACTCATTTTATATTGATAAAAACACTCATATAAAGTAGTAGATACAATTTACTAGTCCTTGTTCTCGAATAAATCTAACGACATGACGTAAAGTCGTACGATACGACGAGTATAGATTTCAATAGAAAGACGTAAACTCTTGCACGATTTTCTCCTCGCTGTTCTTATTCATAATCAGAGCATCGCTTCGCTCGCTGGTGGCGTTTGTTTTCATATATCAGGAAAACCTTTATTTGTCCAGAAAGTAGTTAAATGTATTCTACTCTCGATTCTAATCAAACTTAGGTTTTGTGTAATTTCATAAAAACGTATATCTAGATACTTTGTGTCGTTTTTCTGCAGCGTTCACTAAGGATTTATTAAACTGAAATTTCCTGTGGTAAGGGGCCGTTCAAGTATTACCTAAGCAGATTTATTACAATTATTTACCCCCCTCCCCCTGTCAGCAAAAGTAAGCAAAGCTCTTACAAAATGCATACGTAAACATTGGTATATGCATTTTTCTTTTAATGTAAGTTTTTTTATTGATTCTTAAGCAGCAGTTATAATTCTAGAAATAAGAAAATAAGCTTAGTATAGAGGTCTTCAACGCACATAATATTCATTTAAACAAACTTTATTGACACGGTATTCAACATAGAGTAAGAAACAAATATTATAAAATTAAGTAATATTACGAACAATATTACTGCTGACGTAATCGCCATCTAGGATCCCTTTCCCCCATGTCATCAAAAATAAGCAAAGCATAACAACACCCCCCCCCTCCCCCCTCTCACCCCCCCCCCCTCCCTCCCTCCCTCCCTCCCTCTCTCCCTCCCTCCCTCCCTCCCTCCCCTATAGTACTTACGTAATACTTGAACGGTCCCTAGTATCTTCTGCTCTGTTCCGTTTGCTGTAACACGAACATATTGTACACACGGTTACACATCAAGTTATAAGTTTCCAGTATAAGCTGACCTCGCATTGTGTAAGCTTTTCGTAGAATGAGAGGTCAGCTTATGCTGGAAATGTATAGCTTAATGTGTAGCCGTGTGTACCTACAATGTAACCTAGTTCCGTAAATTATAAAGATCTATTTGATAAATAGCGCTAGAAATTTATCTTTTTCCCAATTAAAAATAAAATTGAATATAATAATTAAAGCGCTGTTTAGTATTAAAAACGCTGTACAGAATCGACACTGCTACTAACAAATCACATGCTAAAATTAACCATAATATACGTAATTTTTATAGCTAAATTAAAATAACCCTAGCTATGTCTTCTGCTTGTTGCTTTCGAAGTGGGCTGAAAAGATCGACTCCGAGGTAAATCCCTATATTGTAAATCACTGCATTTGTAGAAAAAATAGGATATTGTTGCATTTATTTTTCTTGCAAGCCAATAGTTACGCATTAATAAAATATGCTTTTTGAACCGCTTCGAAACTAGGTATATTTTATCGTAGTTGAAGTTTTTTTTATTATACGACCTAGAGATGGAACAAGCATATGTCCCACCTGATGTTAAGTGGTAACCATCGCCTATAATTAAAGCATTGCCTCGTAGGTCATCAACTTCTGCTGGTGCTTCTGAACGGACCATGTTTTATGGAAGTGTCAATTTGGAGTATGCCTGTGTATGCACAGTGCCGTCTTTACAATAAAGGCACACGGGGCCCGTGCCCAGGGCCTCTATCGTCACGTGGGCCCCGAAAGGCCGATCTATACAAATTGCCTTACTTATTCTGGTATAGCCTGGATTTAGCCTGAACTCTGTTATTACATAATTACAGCTAAAAAATTAGCCAATTATTCGGACACCAGAACAGGTTTTTTAATAGTTTCTAAACAGTGAACATTTTAATAATTATAAATAATACCTATAAAGTAAAACTAATAAGCTACACCATCTAGTGGTCACTGACACAAACCACTTTGAATAGCAGAAAAATATTTTATTCATTCACTTTACTTTCCAACAGGGCCCCAAATTCTTTTGTGTCCAAGGGCCCCGGCATAGCCTAAGACGGCGTTGTGTATGCAATAAAATTATGACACAAAAACACACGTGGCCTTGCAATATTTCTGTAAAACAGTGCCTGTTTAAAATCACCGTTATAGGTTTTGCGATGGGTTTGCAACCTGTCACGTTAATGCTTCTATGCAAAAAGTGGGAATGGTTCAAACGTAATATTTGAACTTGCCCCAGGCTACCCACTTGTGGGATATCTGCATGGGTCTGCGTAAGAGATCCGAGGATGTCCATCATGGGGAATTATATAGTCGTGAGCTTATATTATTATAGGTTTGGATCAGACAGCTTATGTTTGTGTTTTTCAGTTGCTCGCAAACTCAATAACCATGTTTTAGCACCAAAATGCATGTCACAAAGATCAATTAAAAGACACCTTTACACACTTTAGAGTGATGGTGCACCATCACTCTAACTGACGAATGGTATACCAGGGCAAAGTAAGGTGTTGCAAGTTTTGTACATCAATGGCACCACGGAATATTTTTTCTGAGACTGTTCCATCTAAGGGACTATGGTGAAAAAAAAACCTAACGACCTACTGCCATGCAGAGTGGTAGAAAGCTGTAGGGTTTTTTTACATAGATTTGTCCCTATCATTTATTTCCTGAGTGCACAGTGTGGAATTCGGCTGGATTTTCGGACATGGTCTTTTTATTGCAGAAATATGTAGTATTTAGGATTTAAATCGTTAGAGAACTCCCGTGTCACAATTATGCATTTTTTCAGAGCAGTGAATTTTTGAAAATACCTCCTTTTGAGATTAGCTTTTTGTTTTGTTACCACATATTGCTCATAGTTTGGGGATATGTATAATGAAAAATATATTTGCTAATACAACATGGTTTAAGAGGAAAAATATAAAAAAGAAAAATTCAAAATAAATAATAACTCGTGTTTTACTGACCGCAGAAGATTCAAAATTACTTTAACAAATTCCGCTTTTAGACATTCTCATATATACAGAAATCAAATTATTAAAAAATCATAAAACCTTTAACAAATATTTAATTTTTCACTTCAGCCAAATAAGGAGGTATTTTCAAAAATGCACTACTCTGAAAATATGATTGAGACACGGGAGTTCTACTACAACGTTTTAAATCCTAAATACTACATAATTCTGCAATAAAAAGACCATGTCCGAAAAACAAGCCGAATTCCACACTGTGGAATGGTACCACGGCAATGGAAAGAAAAAAACATCATTTTTAGAAGAAAGATATTTTTAATTGTTTACCTGTCTGATCGTTCAGTCACAGGACATTTGAAGCGCAGTTTTTTATGAATCTGTTACAGCACGTGGGTTTGATAAAATGTATTGCATCTTTTAAATTTATTCCACTGATATAATTAATTAAGTATATGATTAAGTGTGTCGTTTATTACAGCGGTGAAGAAATCGGCGAAAATAACGACAGTCAGACGACAGACGACGAAGAGTGGCCACCGTTCAGGCGAGTCGGCACCTTCGACCCGTATAGCGACGACCCGAGACTCGCTGTCAAAAGGGTGTGTCACTCATTCCAGAAATATAAATGACCTCCGTAGATGGTAGCGGGTTCCATTCCCTCCGCGAAATAAATGTTTGCATGATCTACAGATGTTTGTTCCGAGTATGGGTATTTTCTCTGTATATAATACTATAATTATATTATATTATTCTGTGTATAGTCACCCGGGGATAGTGTAGCTTCCCAACAGTGAATATTTTTATAAATCGGTCCAGTAGTTTCGGAGCCTATTCGATACAAACAAACAAATCTTTCCTCTTTATAATATTATTAGTATAGATATAGAAATAGGCATTCATCAAGAAAATATAAATGTATCTGAATATCGTATCAGTTATCTGGTTCCATATTACAAGCTTTGTTTAGTTTGGGGCTAAATAAAGTAGTGAGAATTGCGCACAACGCTATCTACACGACTTTCTCACAGGCGTCCAGCATTATTTATTTATTTATCTCCTGGTATATTCATCCAAAAGTGTTTTGATAAAATACTATTCGTACCATGCACGCATTCATTATCCAGCTTTAAAATGAACGGCCTATGGAACATTAAGCAAATTATGCACATACAAACTCGCATTAATCTCTTAAGTACTTCCAGATAACGCAAACTCAATTAATGAGACCCTATTCTTCTTCCTTTCTCAATAACAACCTATAACAGACTACGTTATCTGAATCTTAAATAAAAAATATACATCATCTTTCAAATCACGAAGCTAAATCAAAAATTAAAAACTGGTTATTACAATAGTTGGCTTACAATGAAACGGAACTATTACTGGAACCATTAAAATGAAAGTATCTTTAACAACATAAATACCAAACATTTACTCACACACACACCCACAAACTCATCCATTCAAACACGCACATATATATACCCACACACAAATATACACCTACACACGATCAACACTCACTCACTGATATAATAATGATAGCACTACGCAAGTTATATTACTTAAACTAAACACTAAAAACTAAAAGGTGTCTGTAACTAGCTCAGATGTCAGACACTTCATAGGATGTCTGTTACAAATAGTTTTTGAGGTCAATGAAAATATTTTTATTTATATTTTATAATTCCCCAGGTGATACTCTGCCCGTTGTCCGGCATGCTTACAATCGGTGGCGCAGCAGGACACATCGTCATCGCTAGCTTGAAGACCACAACTAACACTGCGGAAGTCAAGGTATGCCTTATTACAACATGTTTAAAGAGCCAGGGTCATAGACATAGCCCAGAGGTATGTCAATGACCCTGCAAGCTGAAAAGTAAATGTCAGTGGATAGGCCATAATGTGCCGAAGAACCGACAACAGATCTGTACTGACACTGACGTCCCCGCATTGAGGTGTATTGTGCATTACTCCTCTTCTAACTACTCCGTTACTTCAAGGCGTTAGGTTAGACAACGAGTTTTTCAATGAACACCGTGTCTTGGCAAAACGTTGTGTGGGGCGCTTCCGTCTATGTCCAGCAGTAGACTAATGTGGGGGGGGTTGATGAAAGTTTAAAATACTTATTAGCTTTTTAACCCTCGACGCAAAAAGAGGAGTGTTATAGATGTGACACCCATGTCTGTCAGTGGCATTATATTTCCCAAACGATGATTTGATATGATTTTATAATCTAATTGCACCTTAATTAATTTAGATAAAAATCAAAATGTTAATAATCTTGTTTTGTTTTAGTCTGTGTCAGTGAACATAGTTTCCGACCGCGACGGCTTCGTATGGAAGGGGCACGATCAGCTGACGCTGAGGTCAGGCTCCCTCACATTCCCACAGGGATATCAGGTAACCATTTACATAACCATTACAAGCACTCGAGCTTATGAACCCATAACTGACACTAACTTTTTTTATCTGTAAATTAGTGAGTTTCCCAAAAGTTTCCAAATTGTGTAGCGCACCGTTCTTTTGGTATGCGTTGTTATTTTTTGCCGACTTTTACAATTAATCAAATCCATTTATTTCTTGAAATTCATGTAATAAGGATATTAAGAGTAATATTAGATGGTATAGATGTCATTCGTCTGTGATGTTTTACTCATATTTTGATTGACATGTCAGGCAACTTCAGTGGTGCAACTGCAGCCTCCGGCGGCGGTGACGTCACTCGGCGCGCAGTGGGAGTGGGGAGTGGTGTGCGCGGGCACGGCGCACGGCTTGGCTCTACTGGACGCGGTGCGAGCCGCCCCGCTCACACACAAGTGCACCCTAAACCCACACGGTAAGACTCATATTGCAATAACAACTGTGGTTCAGCCTCAAGTGAACTTATTCAGCGCGCAATTCGAGCTGCCTCGCTTACTCACAAATGCACCCTAAACCCACACGGTAAGGCGCATAATGCTTTGACAATATCAGTAGTTACTCCAGCGGTGATGTCAATCGGAACCAGATAACTGGAAAAATACTACATACCTACATTTTTTTTTGTAAATGCCTGCTTATGATTTATAGAAAAACACGCAGATCTGGAACAAATATCTGTAGATCATACAAACATTTGTTCTGCGACTTAACTAACAAATGTCTACTTTCAGACACGGCTGGCGCGGGAGACACTCCCATTTCAAGGAGGAAATCGTTCAAGAAGTCGTTGAGGGAGTCCTTCAGAAGGCTCAGGAAAGGCAGGTCGCAGCGACGACAGACCACCACAGCTAGCCCCACTTCACCCACACAAGTAACTACCACATTTTTACCTAGTGATTTATAAGTAGGCACGTTTATAATTATTGATTAAAACGGGTATTTATCGCGTATGTACCTATTTTATTTGTTATCCCGACGTTTCGGCTGTGTTGCAACAGTCATGGTCTCGGGCTGACTGGAGTACTTGGGAGCTACCGTCGGGAAGTGCGGGTAGCTGCAGCATCTACCCTCACTTGGTCTTCAGAATTAGAAATGTCCTCGTTCATTATACGACATACTAAACTAACCGTATCTACGCACTGAGTCGACCGATTACGACGCGCACACCTAGCAATCACCGGGTTCCAAGACGCTGAGAGTCTATAGCCATCTTCCCGATTGAAATTTGGAAATTTCTTGATTTCAATCGCTTCACGAACTATTCTCTTGTAATAACGGCGTTCACTAGAGAGAACCTTTGGATCATGAAGTTCAATCCAATGATTCGGTCCCGAGTCTACCAGATGCTCTGCTATCGCCGACTTGTTTTCCTGGCGATTTTTGACAGCTGTGATATGCTCATTGACACGCTCGGCAATGGTACGTTTTTGTTACTGACTGTACCTGGCATCCTGTAAATTTCCGCCTAGCAATCAACTTTTGTAACTTCTTATCGTGCTGCTCTGTACACAAAACAAAAGTTCGCTGTGATTGATTGTACGTTACCCGGTCACATAAATCGAAATCACTCAAAGATAACACATCACTGCATTCCAAGTGTAGCTCGTATAACTCGCACTGCACTCCGTTTAAATAACACTGGTTATTCCTAATCAACTGTTTTAGAAGACGGACACTCGCATTCCCTAGAATTCTGTCGGAATATTCAATATATCGCGGCCTTATCCGAACACACGTAGGTATTAAGTCCCAATCACGACAATTTCTAGTCTTCATAGACCTACTATAGTGCAGTCGCCAACATTGTATGGTTTACCTAGGGTGCATAAGAGTAATGTGCCTCTTCGTCCCATTGTGAGCCATATTGATTCGCCTACCTATTATCTGGCGAAGCATGTTACTTCAATTTTGCAGCCTTTGGTGGGAAAAACGACATCTTTTATAAAGGACTCGCGCCATTTTGTAGACATACTGGGGAGTTTAAAATTGGAACCAGACGACATATTGATGAGTTTCGATGTGGAAGTGCTCTTCACCAACGTTCCAACAAAGGATGTTATACGAGAGAAGCTAAAGGATCACAAACTGCCTGACCAGTACATTGTTCTCCTTGAACACTGTTTAGATGGGAACTTCTTTTTATATCATGGGCAACATTACCTCCAGATTGATGGAGTGGCCATGGGTAGCCCAGTGGCACCGGTTTTGGCTAATATCTGGATGGAGCATTTTGAAACTAAATTAGATCTTACAGCTCATGGTATAAAGTTATGGAAGAGATACGTGGATGATGTCTTTTGCATAATGAAGGGGAGTAAACGAGAAGTTGAACAATTTACTGTATACCTAAACTCCATTCACCCGAATATGCGGTTCACTTATGAAATGGAGGATAATAGCACATTAGCTTTTCTCGATGTCAAAGTTATGATGAAATCAGATGGCCGTCTAGCGCACTCTGTTTACAGAAAGCCAACACACACTGGCCGCTATTTTAACGCTGCGTCACACCACCATCCTCGCCATTTGCAATCTGTTGTTTCATCGTTAACAAACAGCTTACGATCTCTGTGACCCTGAACATCTGGAGAGTGAGCTGGCCCATGTTCAGGAGGTTCTAAAATCCAACGGATATGTAAATAGACGGCAGCCAAGACGCACAAACAGAGAAAAACCAACGGAGGCATGTAGAAAGCCAACCTTTGTTGCCGTACGTGAAAGGAGTGACGGATAAAATTGGAAATGTGTTGAAAAGGTTTTCAATCAAGTCGGTCTTCACTCCTCTCTCAAAGATGGCCAAGCATTTACGGACTCCAAAGGATGTTATACCTCTGCAGATGCCTGGTGTTTATAAGATAGACTGTAGCTGTGGCCGCTCTTACATCGGGCAAACCAAACGTACCATTGCCGAGCGTGTCAAAGAGCATATCGCAGCTGTCAAAAATCGCCAGGTAAACAAGTCGGCGATAGCAAAGCATTTGGTAGACTCGGGACCGAATCATTGGATTGAACTTCATGATCCTAAGGTTCTCTCTAGTGAACGCCGTTATTACAAGAGAATAGTTCGTGAAGCGATTGAAATCAAGCAATTTCCAAATTTCAATCGATAAGATGGCTATAGACTCTCAGCGTCTTGGAACCCGGTGATTGCTAGGTGTGCGCGTCGTAATCGGTCGACTCAGTGCGTAGATACGGTTAGTGTAGTGTGTCGTAATATGAACGAGGACATTTCTAATTCTGAAGACCAAGTGAGGGTAGATGCTGCAGCTACCCGCACTTCCCGACGGTAGCTCCAAGTACTCCAGTCAGCCCGAGACCATGACTGTTGCAACACAGCCGAAACGGCGGGATAACAAATAAAAAAGGTACATACGCGATAAATACCCGTTTTAATCAATAATTATGTACAGTGATCGCGAAAGTTTGAAAAATACTAGGCACGTTTATCTTTGTTCTCTGTTTTTGCCTTTCTATGCAGACTTACTTGGTAACAATGTGTTTGTACTGACGGCCGGTGGAGAAAAAAGTTTCTAGATTGGAGACCACGCACTAAAAAGCGCGCAGTGTATGACGTAGATCCATTCATTAGAAGGAAAGACGATCTAATAAAGGTTGCTGGGGGCCATTGGGTGCGGACTGAACAATATCGGTCACTGGAAATCTATGGGGAGGACGGAAGCACCCATCGAAAGATGTGCGTGTGTGTGTGTGTTTATGTGTTTGCGGGTGGGTGTGTGTGTGTGTGTCAAGCTGCGCATGTGATTTATTTAAACGAGTATATTAGTGTGATTTAGAGGGTTCGGCACTTGAATTGCAAATTTTTTTTTGTTCTCATTGTTATCTGCAATCAGTTGAAGGACTATACGCGGATGTGTGGTTTTATTTTGGCGTTCGGGATCGAGACACATTAGTCCTTCTTCCCTTCTTTAGAAGCAGCAAGCAGGTTGTCTAAGACATGGACTCTTTTCAGGCGCTTTGTATCAGAACGATTTTCCATGCATGTACAATGTTTACGGGCGGGAAGTTGACGCTCCGTTTTATCTTATTTTATTTGCATGTGTAAGATACGTTTTAGTACTAATTGACTTTATTTTCCAGCCCGCCAAAAAACCCATCGACAAAGCGATATCGGAAGCGGATGCAGAGGTAAAACCGATAGAGCGCGCGGTCGAGGCGCGCTCCACAGACGACGCGTTCGGCTCTATGGTGCGGTGCCTCTACTTCGCCAGGACATTCCTTATTAACAGTATGTATAGAGTTCATTTTTGTTTGGTTACTAGATACTCCAGACAAATTCGATGTGAAATGTTTGAAAACAAACCGCCTATACTCCGACTAATAATTCAATTAATATTTTCATGAAAATGTGCGGTAAGAGTGATTCAATTCAGCTCAAATGCAGTTAATATAAAATACTGCTGGATATTTCACACAACGTTATCTAGCTCCAAACTAAGCAGAGCATGTAATATGGGAACCAGATAACTGATAGAATACTTATATACATTTTTTTGTAAATACATACTTATAATATATAGAGAAACAACCAGACCCGGAACAAATATCTGTAGATCATTCAAACATTTGTTCCGCGACGGGAATCGAGCCCGCTACCTCCTGCGTCTCAGCCAGCTATTCGCCCGCTGCACCTCCGAGGTCGTCTGTTAAATTAACGTTAATCTTTTTCACGTCACTATGTATTTTTCCTCTAAAAGTGCCAAAGAACTAAACGTCAAAAATATGAATTGAATTAATTGTCAGACTATAAAAGTCACAATGCGCTGAGAGAGATCTCTTCCTGCCAACCTTGGGATGGAACAAAATCAGTGAAAAATAGTAGTTAGGTGCGCGGATTAAGACTGGATCTCGATTGGATTTTCGAGCACTATTAATCCCATCTTTACGTAGGTGGAAGAATGTTTGTTCATTTTGTTTTGTAACAATTGGATTTCATCTTTTCTTCTCTGATTTGGCTTATCTGACGATTCGGACACCACTGAACAAAAAGCTTCAGGTAGGTTATTAAAAATTGCTTGTGTTGTTTTTTGTGTTATGGCCGGCTGTACACTTTCACGTGAGATTTTGGTACCAAATTCTACGTTCACATCGCGCCCTCGAACCGCAAAGAAACTGCATAGGTTGACCTAATTTTTTCTCAAGCTGATCGTAATTTAAATTCGGAGCACATTACTTCCTGTTGTGTTCCTTTTAACCTATCAATATCTAAAACAAGATCTTACTACAAAAAAGTAAAACACCTGTTAAACACGTGTTTAAAAAATTCCTAACCAATAATTGGTATGATTAGGTAGATTTTTAAAGAGGCAGTTTAGGTCGATTTTTAAAGAGTTTGGGCAAATCTTTTTACGAAATTGTACAACCGCCCTCAAAAATTACTAGTCATACTTACCAGTAGTATTTATCTACAGTTTTATATATTTTGTATGTTTAAGTATATTCTATAGAAGATCCATTGGCAAGATAATTTATACTGGATTCGGAATGTGTATGTTAATTCAAAAGGAACTTCTAACTATGAAAATAAACAACTTTTAGGTATAATTGTATCGCTATAATCTTTCACTAACGTAAGTAGTGACACAATATAGATAAGTGCAGAAGTCAAGCTCGGGCCGATTTTTATTTGCACGAGCATAGCACTGGCACCTACAATATTCTACAACCAACTACACAACTTTATTTTGCAAGTTTAGATGTGGCAAGTGGCAAGTACATTCTCAACCAGCTAACAAATTATGTCAAACAAACAAAAAAAACATGTTTTACGTCTCGCCAAAGCGCGGCACTCGCAGTTGGCGTTCGACCGATCTATGTGTATATGCTATATAGCTTTTATTAAACGACTTCAAAAAAAAGGAGGTTCTCAATTAGGTTGTATTATTTATATATTCGTTACATCAGAACTCTGTCATTAATCATTCGATTTGGAAAATTTTTGTTCTCATAGATATTTCATTAAAATCAGTTTTGTAGTTTGATTTTTTCTGTTATTTGAAGTCGGTTATATTTGTGTTAACAAGTTACTTGTTGACAAAACACGTGTGCGAAGCCGCGGGTGGAAGCTTGTTAATCACACTAATGTTATAAATGTCAAAGTTTGGATTTTTGTTTATTTATTTGTTTGTTACTCAATCATGTCGAAACGGCTGAACCAATATCGATGAAATTCAATATATACGTAGATTATAACCTGAATTACCACATAGGCTACCTTTTATCCCATAAACCAGTTCCCATGGGATAAAAATGGAGTGTCAAGTCAAGTTGCAACAGCGAGTTTAGCTTTATTTCTAGGTTACCTATACATTTAGTAGTGTAACGCGTACGAAGTCGCAGGTAACAGATAGTTATGAAATAAGGCATTCCTTTGGATAAACATACATATTCCTAACCTGTATTGATTTGTAGGTGTTAGAATTATGTTTGTTCTCTGTATTATAGACGAAAATCAGGCTGATGACGCGACTGATCGTGAGTTATGTTCGTTGTGATTGGCTTGTTATGTTCCCCTTTTCAAAATGTAGTTGATTTAGCTGATTAGTTCCTTATTTCAACTGCCATAAAGCATAATTTTGCTCCAAAATTGTTAAAGATTTCGCAGTAAAACAGCCTGTATTTAGTATGTAGTTTGGAAGACTTAGTGCCTATTTCACGATTATCGAGTAACTTTAATTGACGGATAACAATCATTCCTTCCTTATCTGTTTTCATGTGAAAACAAAAGACGTATTTATTTTTTATCAGTTGAATAGCGTTACTCAGAGGTGGTGAAACAGACACTCATGGAATAACAATCTATCCTTACAATTAAATTGCAAAGGAGAATTGAAGATTGGTGAACGTCTAAGTACCATATCGCATTGGCGAGTTGCGACCGTTTTTCCGGCGAGGCGATTTGTGAACGTGTTAATTCAATAAGTAAACTTATAACACACTGGTGGTAGAGCTTTTGTGAACGGGCTCGAGGAAGTGGGCACCACCGCCTTACCTTTGTCTGCCGCCAAATAGCAGTACTTGTGCCGGTTGGATCCGCAGTATTCTTTATTGTACACAAATAGATTTACAGATAAAAATAGCTTACAAAATGGACATGTACAAAGGCGAGCTTAACCCTAATAAGAGTTTTCTTCCAGCAAACCTTTGAAGATAGAGATATTTGATTATAGTGGTGGGTACGTGCACAGAGAATGACATTGGAGTAGAATACTAATATATAGCATATACTATAATAAATACAACACTTAACCATATTAAAAAATAATAATAATACCTTTATACTATACCTACATTAGAGATAAACATAATACATTATACAACATATAAATAATATACCTACTTATACATAATAAATAACCTAAAAGCTTACAAGGACAGGTAATGCTCTTTGACTCTAAGCTTAAAAGTGCTTAGTGATGGACTTGCGCGGATAGAGTGTGGTAGAGAATTCCACAGGTTGACTCCATGGACAGTGAAGGAACCGCCATAGCGACTGGAGGAATGAGGAGGGGTTTTGAGGAGGGACTTAGATGACCTACAAGTCATCTCCGATCTAGATGGTAATGATATGTTCCTGTAATTACTGGCACATGGGCATAACAGCTAAGTCCTATAGTATGGCAACGTATCCACATAGAGATCAAGACAACATAAAGCTTGTTTTGAATTCTATGTGGATATCCATGGGCTGCATTAGCCACTTACTCGTAACATCTGGTGGACTGCATACTCGTTTGCCATATAAGTAGTATAAAAAAAACGCGCGCCCAACCACACTTCAGTCATTCATATTGTAGAAAGTACTGGAATCATTTACGTTCACAAATCGCCTCGCTGGAAACACGGTCCTACATATCGGATTATTTATTTAGACGTTAGAGAAGCTTGGGATTGAAATTGCTCCAACTCGTTCAAAAATGGCAAATATTCTCTAAAGCAAATACAATAAAAATATATTATTTTGCGTCACGCCTTTTATTGGAGTCACGCGCGTGTCTAGACAAAGATTTATCGATATTATTATATGAAAGCTGTATGAAAAGTTCTTGTTTTAAAATCTAGACAATATTTCCCATATGCTTTTCTTATTTGTTTGTCCGTAATTTATTTTCTTTATTGTGGTATTCTAAAAGGATCATTAAAAAGAACAACCAGCCTTGTTTCCTGCCTTTCTCTCCTGGCATGGTCGCGAAGGAACAGGCAGTAAAATTGACGTTTCAATATGATCCTTGTGATTTTAATCAATAAAAAGATTTTGATTTTTTGGTCGCAGCTCGCCAGTGTGATGGCGGGTCCCTATATCCGTCGGTAACCAACTACGACTCGTATCTCCTTGAAAAAGTGTCAAACTAGTGTCAAACATTTGACACGTTTTCAAGGAGAAGAGACGTCTCACTCATTCATTCAAATCGATCACCATGGACGCAATAACTTAAACATTTTCTGGAAGTTTCGACAAACTACATTTTCTATGATAATGATCGAGAAATATTTTTATATTGTTTAGATCCAATAAATAAATATTGCTGGAGACATTTCTCACATCGCTATCCAGCCCCAAAATAAGCAAAGCTTGTACTATGGGAACCAGATAACTCATGACATTTTTTTAGTCTCGCTAATGTCCGTTTATAAACTCAAAAAGGTGCTGTTTATTTTTCTAAGCTATTCAGTGGGTATAGAACATCCCTGCCTTGTATACTGCTCAGCGCGTTTGCTGCTATAATTATTTCGTAGAATATTTAGAACTTGTTTGGATAATAGCTTTCTGAACTTAGTATAGTAGAGTATATGAGGCTGAATTTAAAATAATTTTCGTAAATAACTTATACTGCTATAATGCGCAATATTGGCTTAGCTCGCGTATTAATCTTTCTATTTTCATAGATCAAATGTCGATGCTCGGAATTAATAAACAACTTTCTAATTGTTTGTTTATTGTCATGGACGTTATTAACTTAGAATACCAAACATAAGCTCTTTTCAAAAGAAATACTAACCTAGGGTAGTCATTTCTACAAATCTTTGACGTCATAGATAACGCAAAACCTGAAATCAATTTTTATCTGAATCTGAATCTGAGTTTTTATAGTATCGTTGTTTAGGTATTACGGTAAATTTATAAAACAATATTTGCTCCAGCGTGTTGATAAGATTCGTAGAGTTATAAAGCGATCAGACTACTCAGAACAACATAAATACTACAATAAATGAATAGTTTACTACACAAACAATTTATTGATAGATCATTTATCAATAATCTTTGTATTATGATAACTTTCGTGATTTATTTCAATCATTATTATAAATACGGGATTTATCACGTAACGTTTTATCGGTGTTTTGACCGACAACGTTTCGGTTCAATTCTTGAACCTTCATCAGGGTAAGACGTAGTTCGGAGCGGATCGCAATCACCCTGAAGTTTTACGAATTGAACCGAAACACCCATAAAACGGTGCGTGATAAATCCCGTATTCATAATAATGATATCAATAAATTATTCGATCAATCTATTTATGAAACAAATATTCCTAAGGTTTTGCGTTATTTCTCTAAGGCGTCGTATGTCTTCATTTATCATAGCTTTATTTTTAATATTTTTGTGTATTTGCAGCCCAAATGAGCGTGCCTACGTTATGGGCGGGCACTAACAACGGCACTGTGTTCGCGTTCACACTCAACGTACCCAGCAGCAATAGAAGGAAAGAAGAACCGGTAAGTCAATATACTACGTGTTTGTTGATGTACGACATGAAATGAAAACACGGCTAGTATTGATGTAAAATAGGTTTTATCAAATTAATTATCATGGAAAATTTAAATTTTCAAACAACCTTTAATATAAAGTCCTAAAATATCAATCAATGAAACAGCCTGTATAAAATAGATAAACAAATCATATTTATTCATCATGTAAGTAGGTATAACCTGTTAAACTGACCAAGCGGCATCGTCACAAAGGCGCCGCCGATTTACACTAAAATTTGTTTATTGGAAATGTATCAATTATTAGATAAATATCCAAGCTACCGGTATTAAACCCACCCCTAAAATCAGATAATACGATTCCAGATGTGTGTTTTAAATTAATGTCATACATAACAAAACATAAAACAAAAAATAATTAGTGCCCGAGCAATGTGAGTTGAATGAAGTAATTAGTGTATAGTTTATTTTTTTATTTTTTATTGATGATAGCCAAGCGCTTGACCACTACCTCACCTGATGGTAAGTGAAGGTGTGATCGTAGATGGAGCACGCTTGCCTAGAAAGAACCTATTCACTCTGGACTTGAAGACTCCAAGATTATACTGGTTTGGAAAAACATACATAGTTATTAAAATGTACAGAAAACAGCACTAATAAATAAACCCTTGTAAATTGGAAGATTGAAATATAATGTGTCCAATGGCAACTAGTTGCCATGGGGGAGTATTTTTTCTTACTAAGCAACTCGGTTGCCAACAAGGAAGTTCTATAAAGTTTAGATGCAATGGAGGAATATTTACGAGGAGGTTACCTACCAGCGCTGTTTTCTGCAAATGTATCCTGACTTCAAAGCCAACAATTGTATACGCTCTTGGGCAGTTGACTTTACTATAATAGAATGTTTTTTCTTGTAAGCTCATTTCATTTCTTATAACTTTAAAGAAAAGGCCGTCATAAGCAAAATAATCAATCAAAGATTATGAATCATATATTCTTTCCTTTTTCAGGTGACCTGCCAGCTCGCGAAAGAAATCCAGTTGAAGCACAGAGCGCCTGTTATAGGCATCACTATATTGGACGGCGCTTCAGTGCCACTACCTGACCCGTTAGAAGTGAGCAATACTACCAAGTTTTTTTATCTAGACTGTACTGTTTATCCTGTTCATCAAAAGGTTGTCTGGAAGAGACCGCTTATAGCGATAAGACCACCCATTGTACGGTTGTTGTATATTTCCTTTGTTACTGAATGTTTATTTGGTGTGTAATTAAGAGTATATCTATCTATTGGGACAGATAGATAGATATACTCGTAATGCTCTTTCTGCTGGGCAAAAGCCTTCGCCTCATCTAATCTCGGTGACGTCCAGAGTGCTTGACTATTACCAATTAAAAAAAGTACATTAGAATATAGTAGAACAAGTTTTTTTCCATTAGAAGAAAGTAATAACATACAAGAAATAAATAAATATAAATAACCTTTCTGCCTCAAAGGCAGTCAGCTCTTCGAGCTTTGTGCCCTGCCCGCTGCCACTTCAGCTTGCTAATCCTGTGCTATGTCGGTGACTTTGGTTTGTCTACGAATCTCCTCATTTCTGATTCGATCTCGTAGAGAAACACCAAGCATAGCCCTCTCCATAGCACGCTGTGCGACCTTGAGTCTTATAAGTGGAGACCACGTACTGGAATGCGCAGCGAAGGCCCCCCCCCCCCCCCCCCCCCCCCCCCCGCACTAGATGGAAAGACGACCTGTTAAAGGTTGCTGGAAGCCATTGGGTGCAGGCTACACAATATCGGTCGCTTTAGAAATCTATGGGCCTATGCTCAGCAGTGGACGTCGAAGGCGAAGTCACGGGCGGGTCAGCTAATACAAATAAATGTGAATAACCAATATGTTTTCCTTCAGGTTGAACGCGGTGTATCGCCGCTACCAGACCCGGGCACACACCGCGTGGTAATAACGTCGGAGGAGCAATTCAAAGTGTTCACTCTACCCTCTCTGAAGCCTCACAATAAGTACAAGCTAACCGCGCACGAAGGCGCTAGGGTACGTTCATTTCTAACTACTTAGTTAAAACAAGACCGGTCAAGTACGAGTAGGGCTTGCGCACCGAGGTGCAGAACCCTCGGCTAGCAACTTATGCTAATTTAATTATGTGAGCGGTAAACCAAGAAAACTAAAAAACTGTTCTAGATAGAGACTTCGTTTTAATCTTCCTGTAATTTTTGCATATATATCCATCAATCATATTTATTTCAGATTTTCGCTTTGCAAACTTGGAAGATAAAGGGGGAGGAACGGCATTTTCTTGACATTTTTCATCTTAACTCATGATGACAAATATCAGTAAAATACCGCCCTAACTACGGGTTTGGAATGTATTAATTAAGCTCGTTTATATGATACCCTATTTGACCTAGTTACTCTATTTTGACATTTTTTTTTCAATAGAGGTGTTTCAATATTATTTTAACTATTCTAAATTTCAAGTCGATAGCTTCAGTAGTTGCTGAGATAACCAGCTGACAGACGAACGGACTGACAAAGTAGCACCGTAAAGTTTCCGTTTTTACTAAACGCACGGACAAAGTCGCGTCGTTTTTACCATTTTGGTCCGGAACCCTATTATTAACATAATTTAATTTTTATGCATCTTATGCTGTGCCACAGCTGGTCAAAGACTTGCCCCTTTATCTCGATCTTGTGCCAAATCTTGCCAGTCCCTATAAAAAGCGTCCAAATATTCGCGCCAACCCTTCTTTGGCCTTTCACGGCGTCACTTTCCATCCACAGTTTCATATGATCTCTAGAAAATATAGCAATTATTTTTATGTCATTTGAACTTCGCAGGTGCGAAGAACAGCATTCGCGTGGTTCGAATGCGGCGCTGGTGTTGAAAAACATCGTGAGTGGTGTCTACTCTGCCTGACGAACTTGGGCGACTGCCTTGTACTGAGCCCTGAGCTAAGGCGGCAGATCAACGCAGCTGCTGTAAGGAAGGAGGATATCAAGTGAGTATAAGCTATAATATATGCTACACACCCGCACGCTCACGCACACACCCACAATCACACACACCCATTCATCACAATTATAAGTATCTTTATACAGTGTTTTTTTAACTGTAACAGTACGTCAGTACCCATAACCAGAGGAGATACAGGTGCAGTTTCTTTTAAAACATCAGCTCGTTTTCGAAGAAAAACATTTAGGCATTACATTTTTATTCTGTAAGTATGCTTCAATTAAGTCTAATTTTTGCGTATTTGACAATGCCATGATAGGACAAATAAGATGATGCAATGACTGATATAAAAGTCCGACAGGTGCAAGAACCATGTTCGAAATTCAAAATTGTTCTGAAATACGAAATGTTTTTGAATTGCTCATGAGAGCATGGAGTTCCTAAACTTCTTAATCGCTACAGTATTAATACTTCTCTAATGTGCAATTAGAATCTAATAAAATGTTTGTAGAAGGAATTTTGTTTGTCCTGTTGTATGAGAATACTTTTTATCAAGTTTGAATAACTTCCGCTGTTCAGATTTTTTTCATCCGATACAATAAAATGATCCTTACAAAGGACTGCATCGATCAGCATCAAAAAAAAATTTAACCAACTCGATTCATTTTAAGGCGCTACTCACACTTCAAAAAAATGTTAATGCCAAAATTTTTTTCTTCGAAAACGAGCTGATGTTTTAAAAGAAACTGCACCTGTATCTCTTCTGGTTATGGGTGCTGCCGTACTGTTACAGTTAAAAAAAACACTGTATAATTGTTCCCTTTAACTTTCATTTTTCTTTGCTTTTATTTACTTATTTTACTTAGTTTTAAGCCTAAATTATTCTTATGGTTTAGACCAGGGATTCCCGAAGTGGTCGATATCGACCCCGGGGTCGATATCGGATTCCTAGGGGTCGACATAAACGGAAACTGATTTTAGGAGTCGACGAGGTCAAAAAATCGACCCCTATTTAATTAACACAAGTTCTTATTTAAATCCTTCAAAATTACTTTCAAGGTAGGTACTGTATTGTTGATGTTGTGTTACGTGTACTAAGAATAATTAATAATTTTGTAGGAAATAGCATTGTTGTAGTAATGTAGTCTCAAGTTCGTACAAGATGAAAAACTCGGCAAGTCAGTGTGGACAAATTTGTGCAAGATAATGAGTTCGAGCGTACGTCTTTCAGGCGCGTTTTGACTTGCTCTCTATTTGACGCTTACGCGATTAAATACGAACGAATTCATGATCAACTTGCAAGTCCAAACATGTTCCCGATATTTTACTATTTAACGAGCTTGCACTTAGGTTGAAAGTTCATTTGTGTTTTGAAATTCGTTGGAGCTTGAACGATAATAACTCATATAAGTACTCATTTATTTCAAGAGATCACAAAGTTATAACATAGCTAAATTAAGTGAAGTAAAGTGATTGAAAAAGAATTTCCAAAATGCTGAGCTCCCTACGCGAGTTAATAGCGTAACCATACAATATCTGCAGTTTATGAAAAATTAACAGGGTAAGTACCAAACAGTTTTTATCCGGCACAGCGCATCAGCATTGCCATACAATGGGGCAATGCAGCCAGCGTCTTGGGGACGCTGTCTGCATTGCCCCACTGTGTGATAGTGATCAGTTGAGCTATGTGTAGATTGTTTGCAACAGTTTGTAGTTGCCTCAGTTGTTTCTATTGTAAAAAAATACCAGTAAATTTAACAGTTTATTATTGTTTTTTATTTAGGTAGTTTCTTATTTTTTATTTGCAGGATTACTGAGAGTTTTATGATGGCGGACACGAAAAAAAATGCAGAGAATACAGTTTGGACTACTTGAAGTTCGGATTTATTGCATCTCCATCAAATCAACACTTGCCGATGTGTCTCATATGTGAAAAAGTATTCAGTAACGATGCCATGAAGCCTTCAAAAATGGATGACCACTTATCAAGAGTACATGCTGACAAAAAAAGTAAGCCCTTGTCATTTTTTCAAGCACTTAAAGAAAAACTAGACAAAAGACCATCCATAAGATCGATGTTTGCGTCATTATCTATTAAAGACGATGATGGTTTACGAGCGTCCTATAATATATCTATACTAATAGCGAAGTCGGGGAAACCCCACACAATTGGAGAGCAGCTTATCTTACCAGCCATTGCGGAGGTCCCTAACAATCTATTGCACAAACCCGCACATGATATTTTAAAGAGAATACCTTTGAGTAATAACACCGTTCAGAGACGCATAGACGAGATGGGACGGGATGTGGAAAACATTTTATGCAAGTTCTTACAGACCAACAGATTCTCAGTAGGACGAGTCTACATTACCCGGCAATGAAGCTCTGTTGTTAGGATATGTTCGATATATCAAAGATGAAAATATGTGCCTAGAACTGCTTTTTGCTACATATTTAGAGACTGATACCAGAGGAGAATCGATTTTTCAAGCCGTGGAATTTTTTACTGACAAAGCTATTCCATGGAAAAACATTGTTTCTGTTGCGACTGATGGTGCACCGTCTATGGTTGGTCGTCATCGTGGTTTTATAGCTCACTTAAAGCGACAACTGCCTGATGTACTGGTCATTCACTGCGTGATTCACAGGCAGCATTTAGTAGCAAAAAAGCTGAGTCCTAGATTGAATAAGTCTTTACAATATGTAATAAATGCTATCAACAAGATTCGAAGCAATTCTTTGAACTCTCGGTTATTTGCTCAGCTATGTGAGGAAAACGACGAAGTCTTTACTCGATTATTTCTGCACACTGAAGTTCGCTGGCTATCAAGAGGCTCTTGCTTAGAAAGATTTTCAGGCATTTTTGAATCTGTGTTGGAGTTTTTACAAGAAAAAGATCCCAATTTGAAAGAAAATATGAACAATTGTAAAACAGATATTTATTACTTGACTGATATCTTTGGAATATTCAACAAAGTTAATTTGCAGCTGCAGGGTGACGATCTTAACTTGATTGAAACAAAATCAATAATATCGGCCTTCGTGGGTAAACTAATCCTTTATAAACAAAATTTAGGCAGAAAAGAATATTCGCAGTTTCCGCATTTGTCAAAATTACCAGAAATGCTTCAAGGTGATGACATTTTATTATATGTCACTCACTTGGACGCATTACACAAGGATTTTACGGAGAGGTTTGAGGATCTTTTAAATTTACAAATTCCTCAATGGATAATAAATCCGTACAATACCACAGCCATAGAAGAAGCCAATGTGATAATGCAATAAGAGTTGATTACCATCAGCACAGACGAAGAGCTTAAGCAGAAGTTCAACCAAGGCTATCAGAAGTTCTGGTTGCAACGCAACATTGAAACACAGTATCCTACATTGTGGAACATTGCTGAAAAATACCTTATCGCTTTTCCATCATACCTAGTTGAAAAAAGCTTCAGTGTGGTAACAAACAATTTGACGAAACAAAGAAACCGTTTGAAAATCAGCGAACGTGGAGATTTAAGGCTACAACTCACCAATATTGAACCGGATGTAGCTAGATTGGTAGATGTCACCAGGTTCATCCATCACACTGAATGTTTTATTTTCTCTTTGCGAATTAATACTTTTTTAAATATAATGTCCTACCTACTTAAGATTCTTTAAGTACTTAATTTGTAATAATCATTATAAATTAAACTTGATATTTACTGAATTGTATGTCTTTTTATTTTGTTATATTTTGATGAAGTCAACTTTACTCACTTAACCAAGTGCAAAGTTTTCCAATTGGTACCTTAGTACCTAGGTATTTTGTATCAATAGGAAAAAACGAAAGATAGGCACCCTTATTCATAATAGTCTGCTAACTAATTTAAAGCATTGCTAATTCTCACTCTGTCTTCTTCTATTGACCTAAGTCAGAATGAAAAATAACACTCTGTAGCAGCTGTTTTAAGTTAGCGGACCATTATGAATAAGGGGGTTGATCTTAAAAGTAGGTAATTTGGCCATGGGGGTCTGGGTAACAGTTCATTTTGGTAAAAGGGTCACTTGTCCAAAATAGTTTGGGGATCCCTGGTTTAGACGGAACGATGATGTATCTTGCTTTGTTGTCTGAGGAGGTGGGCGTTGAAGCTGCTCCACAATTTTTATAATTTTTGCAGTTTCATCGTGCTATTAGTAATCTGTTTGTACTACTATTTCTAAATAAATGAATTTGAATATACCTTCATCATCATCACTATATCGGTCATATGGCCTTCCCCATAGACCAGCACCAAAACCGTCCTGGCAATGATAGCCACCAAGGTAGACTGCCCATACACAAGGTGCTGTTGTGAGCGACACCGCACCGCCATTCTCATTAGTTTTTAAGATATTTTATGTGTCCCTTTGTATATGACCTTGGTTACTTTAAATAAATGTATTATATTAATGTATTATTGTAATTTTGTTTGCTTTCAGCGGGATATCAAGTTTGTGCTTCTCGAAGCGAGGCGAAGCTCTCTACTTGCACTCTTCATCCGAATTACAACGGATTTCACTTGCAGCAAACAAGGTATAGCACTACCGATATTATAACTATACAAGCTACCGCCCGCGGCTTTGCACGCGTGGTTCTGTCAGTAAAAAGTAGCCTAAAATTATATTGAAATCGGTACAGCCGTGAAAGTGTAACTAACAGAGGTCTCCTTCAAATTTATAATATTAGGAGGTACTCAAAAATAGTGTAGCTTTCTTATCAGTAGCTAAATCGATAGAAGTCGTTCTTGAGATCGTCCTACTACAAAAACGACTTCCATGGCACAGTGGCCGAGAAGCAGGAGGTAGCGTGTTCGATTCCCGCCATGGAACAAATGGTTGCATGATCTACAGACATTCGTTCCGGCCCCTTTATTACCTAAGGCAAATTGCTTTCGTGTCGCTATCGCTAGTGAGGCCATCCCTTTCACACGTACAGTACATACCTCACGTTTGAAAGGGATGGCCTGACTAGCGATAGTGAAGCGACAGCAATTTGGTTTAGGCAATAAGGCTACGGGTCTGGTTGTTTCTCTATATATTATAAGTATGTATTTACAAAAAAAAAGTATATAAGTATTATATCAGTTACCTGGCTCCCATAGTACAAGCTCTGCTTGGTTTGGGGCTAGATAGCGGTGTGTGAAATGTTCAGCAATATTTATTTAATTAAAATAAACCTTTTTATAATATACTAGCTGACAAATCCGCAGCTTCGCACGCGTAGTTTTTCAATAAAAATATTACCCTCCTGCGCAGTTGGGTAAAATGTAGCCTATGTCACCCAGGGATAGTGTAGCTTCCCAAAAGTGAAATATATTTGTAAATCGGTCTAGTAGTTTCCGAGCCTATTCAATACAAACAAACAATACTTTCCTCTTTATAATATTAGTAATATATGTATAGCGTTGTGTGCGTGTGTATGCATGCGTACAAGTCGCACGCTCTTTCGGTTTCTGAAGAAAACGTACAGTTGTAGATTGTTACTTTTCGGTTATATTTTTGAGTTATATTATTGATTCTGTGTTATAATTACAATAAAGAGTTATCTTATCTTATTGTTTCCAGGTTACGATCGCGCAATGCCATATCATCCTGTCGCCATGGGCGGCCGCGCTTCGAGGGCCCGCGGAGGAAGTTCCACTCACTAACGGAGAGCACAAGGTTTGTTAGCTTTAACCTTATAAAACGGCTATCATCATCTCAGCCCGTCTGCACCCACTGTTGGGTATAGGCCTCCTCTTTATTACGTCATCCATTTAGATCCCTTGCGAGTATCATCTATTGACACCCAAACGGTATATCAGATTATTTAGATGATAGAGAAGCTTGGGATTGAAATTGCTCCAACTCGTTAAAAATGTTACAATTTAGACGTAATTTATTTTCTGTATTGTAATGTATTCTAAAAGGATCATTAAAAAACAACCACCCTTGTTTCTTGCCTTCTTTTCTGGCTTGATCGCGAAGGAACAGGCAGTAAAATTGACGTTTCAAAGTGATCCTTGTAAAAGATTTTGACTTTGACATCGAAATATTTATTACATAGATTTAACTCTAGATTAATTAAACAATATTCAGTTTTTACGTTATTTTATTAAAACATTGTATAAGAAACATTAATTAGGTGGCTTAAACTAATGTCCACACAGTCCATTCCGTCCAAAGGTTGTCTAGTAGAGATTGCTATTTACCGATAAGACCGTCAATTGTATCAATAAATTTACGTTGTTCGTTATAATTGTGTTATTTTACGGTGTGCAATAACGAATTATCTATCTTCTTACTTAGTCATTTAGAGTTTGTAATTTTTTTTTGATGTGGTCTAAGATACTTCTTAGACCCCATCATCGCTTATCATCAGGTGAGATTGTGGTCAAACGAAGTTCTATCATGTTTAAAAAAAAATAACAAACTCTAAATGACACAGCATCTAATCTAATCTAATCTTCATGCTACAACATGAAGATCTAGAAGAAACCTATTCACTCTTACCTTAGAGGCCCGGATCGTATTTATTAGGAAAAACAGACGACGGTAAAGTGTTAGTTTAGAGATATTATTATTACCGTTGAAATACCTTTTTTCCCTGCGCACGACCAGGATGACTGGTAGATAATGCATTGAGTACTTCTACTAATTTGTGTTCTGTGAAAGTATTAAAAAAAAATTGGGACACATTTCATCATCATCAGCCCACATTAGTTCGCTGCTGGACTTAGGCCTCATAGGCACACATTTGAAGAAAGCTATTTATAATATAGGAAGAAGTGTCCGAGGCGCCTCATGACGTGACGGCGGCGTCCGCCGACATCACAGTCGACTCCGTGAGGGATCACACCAACGCCGCGCCTGAAGCGCCGCCTGAACTCAACATCAACTTACAGGTACTCACTACATTTATGGTTCCGTACTCCGACTGGGATCCCTTAAGCTAGGGACAAATCTAAGCGGTAAAACCCGGAGGAAAGAGCCATATTTGTGCAAATAATACGTAACAATATTACTCAAGCGAAATACCGCCGCTTTTTCCGCTTAGATGTGTGCCTATCCTTATAGTTGTGGTGTAGTCGTATACATAAAGAAACATTTAGACCTGAAACAAATATCTGTAGATCATGAAAACATTTGTTCCGCAGTGATTTTGACACTTATTGGTTGCTATCAATTAATCTTCGCTTGATTCTCGACTTGCACTTTCAGAACTCGCAAGTTAACACAAGCTCCATGGTAGTGAAGACGACGACTCGCACGACGATCAACGAGAACAGCGCCGACGGCGGCGCCACCACCACCACGACTACTGCCAGCAATGCCGCTAGCGAGAACAGTGAGTTATCTGCTTCTCTCGTCTCAATGCTTTACAATTAGGGCATCTTCAGATGACAGGCGTTCAGTTTTTGTGTAGAGTACACATGCTGAGCGCGCGTTGCCTAGATTCAATTCGATTTCTGCATTTGACCATAATCAGAGCGAGTAAAGTACACATTAGATGAAATTCAAGTGTTCAGCTATATAAAACATGGAAAGTCCTGATTATAAAAATAAAATATTAAAAAAGTGTGCTTTAAACCACACGACTGAAGTAAAACTTCTTTTTCAAAATAATAATTTATAAAATAGTTCAAGAACGAAATGAAATTGCGAAAAATAATCAAACTAACTACTGACTGATATATATATATATATATTTCATGCACAGGCTATTAGAGAAAGAGAGAAAGAAAATGTGCGCGCGCACCTCTCTCTTGCTCCTATAGTAATATACGAAACGTATCTCTCTCTCTCTCTCTCTTTCTATCTTCACTAACTTATATCTCCCTCTCAACTTCCGTTCGCACTTTTCGTAACGCATTCACCAACTTACTCCCCAAGTCAAGCGTGCGTTAAGAAGTTTTACTTCAAAAGTAATTGGGAGGAGATAGTTAACATTTTCAGTGATTGTGAAGACAATTTGGAATATTGGATGCACACAAAATTCTATTTACCTCTGCCGACGTCTTTTATAGCGACGGTATACACACAAGCAATCAAGACGTCCATTTCCGAACTGAGCCAGTAGCATGGACACCTTGGTAATGCTCGTTAAGCACCGTGCTAAGCGCGCTGTGTGTACGCTACTAACGCGCGCCGAACGCAACGCCGGCCGCTTAATGTGTGCTCGCCTTAAGATTCGTATGGTTGTAAGCGCGCGTTACCAAAACACGTAACGCCTGTCATCTGAACATGCCCTTAATATGTAATAATGATTTCTGATTACGGGAGAGAGTGGCGTGATTATATAGGCTGAGTATAGATCAAAACTCAATGAGTTCTGATAAAGGTTGCTGGGAGCACTTGCACGCGGGTCGCATAAGATCGGTCGCTCAAGAAATCTATGAAGGCCTATGTGCTCAGCGGTGGACGTCCTGACACGATGATGATCTCAAATGGTGATAAATTCTGATCATTGACAGACAGACATACATGTAGAGATACCAGGAATAATACCAAAATTTGTGTGTAAAGACCGATACCACCTAAAATTTGAAAAAGGAGTTTAGGGTGAAAAGATTAGCCGTTTCAAATCTAAGAAGCTTTGGACATTGTAATGTCTGTAAATAGATTGTCATGGGTCTCTATTTGCTAGAGATATTGAAGGAGGGGGTCTAGCCGAATGTCGTCCAATCTCACGTGGGGGAGAGGGGGAGGGGGTCTCGGCTAATATCACGTATTTTTTATTTTATCACTTTAAATCTAGACATGCCGTTAAATAATGTAGCCAATGTGTTTTTTTAAATAAGTCCAATGCATTTACCCTATGAATACAAAGTTTAAAAAATCTCATGTGAGATAAAGGGTGGGGGGAGGGGGTCGAATCAAAACTCGCAACATCTCACCAGGGGGAGGGGGGTCAAAAGTGGTTCGCTCCCAGAGGGGTTTTTATTTTATTTTTAAATATTCCTCCAGTTACCTTACAATGATGGTTAAGGGTGCAAAACCAGCTGAAATATTTTTTTGGATTTGTGTCCTTAATAAAGCAAGTTTTTGGGTTAAGTAGGCCATGTTGCATGAATGCAATATGTTGCTTTCTATACTTAAAGTATATTATTATTGTTTTTAAAATTATATTATCCACTCTCCTATTCTTTAATTGAAAAGTGACTTTTCAAAAGACGTCTTCACGCTAAACTACACAATTTCCTACATTTATTTTGACGCTTAAAGGATCGCCGCTTAATCGTCCGGAAATTAAAAACACGGACACTTAAAAAAGCCTATTCGTAACAAAACGGGATATTTACAGTGTAAAAATGAACCTTTTGGTTTTCAGTTTTCTTTATAGACTGAAAAAAATTGTGTGATTCAAATATCCTGTTTTAAAAAGTCACTCCTCAGTTATGCTTTAGATAATGATAATTATTTTATTAATTTATGGAATTTTCAGTACGTCATGATGTTTTAAAACGTGTTGAAGGTTCTTCTTATTCGTATTGAATTTAAAATCTAAATTGTACAATCTGACTGAGAAGTTTAGAACACAGTTAAGGTAACCATACGATAATTTATCTCTATATTTTTTCTCGTGTTCTCTCTTTTGCTCTTTTTTTTTACTAAACTTTTCAGTCAAATAATCTCGCTTCATATACCCCTACTTATATGTTTACCCACCGAACTTAATCGTTAGAAACACCCTTACTCCAAAAAATATGAGCAATTTTGTCGTAAGGAGAAACAAGCAATCTTTGATTTTAGGGCATATATGTGATGATGACGATGGCGTTATTCAAAATGAACTCTGAATGAAAAGTCGTATAATCTAAGATATTTCATTGCAATAACATTATTGTGTTGTAATGATGAATAGTATTATTTTTGTAAACGACATCTCAAAAGTCAGGCACTTTTGAATCAGAGAAACTAAATATCGAGTGGCAGAGTGAAAAGACGCTTATACTCAACAATGGCTATCTCAAACAAATTAACTATTTAAATTAATAATAAATTAATATATTTATGCTAGTGGTCTCCGCACTAAAAGTCAAAGTCAAAATCTTTTAGTCATTAAAACCACAAGGATCACTTTGAAACGTCAATTTTACTGCCTGTTCCTTCGCGACCAAGCCACGAAAGAAAGGCAAGAAAACAAGGCTGGTTGTTTTTTTTAATGTACCTTTTAGAATACATAACAATACAGGTAATAAATTGTAACATTTTGAAGGAGTTGGAGCAATTTAAATCCCAAGCTTCTCTATCATCTAAATAATCCGATATTTTAGAGTAGGCTTTTTTATAAAGATTTTGTTTAATTGCGTTTTTAAATTTGTTAATTGTCAATTTTTGTAGATCACTTGGGAGTTTGTTATAAAAGCGAACACCTTGCCCTTTAAACGATTTACTAACTTTATGGAGTCTACAAGTGGCAACAGCGAGTTTATCTTTATTACTAGTATTAAAATTATGATTATGGACTAGGACTATTTTTACCCGACTGCGCCGAAGGAGGGTAATGTTGTATGTCTGTTCATTTGGCGCATCGTGTAGGCTAAACTGCTTGAAAGATTTTATCAAATAAGGAATTTTAATATCATTGGATCGTCTGAATCACGAGATTCCTAATTGGAGGTTCATGTCATTTTACCTAATAACTATATTAACGCGCGATGTGATCACGACTGTCGTTAGGACACCAATTCGACATGAGTATGTTTGATCGCGATTTCGTACGAACTAGCGACGATCGCGCAATCTGCTTATAATAGGACACAGCCTAACATATGCTATATATTAATTTGCTGAAGGTTGTTTCAAATGATTTGATCGGTGGCTTATCCTTTGTTTGTATTTTTGACGGCGCTTTATGTTTTGTTCGTAGTCCTAGAGCACAGTCGCGAGGAAGGAGTCATCACGCGCATCGAGGTATCCGACACTTTGCTTTAATATACCTTATTATTATACCAAAAGAGCAGATTATTGATTGACCAAGTTTGACCCTTTTTCACTCTAATATTAATATGCTGGAATACTCTTCAGAAAACGATTGTATGCGTTTGTTAGAAGCAGCCAAATACAAAACAAAAGGTAAACAAAATAGTGATTGATTTAAAATACTTTATTGCACATATAATATAGTACAAATAAGTATTTTCCTTTGAGTATTTCCGATGAAGATGCGACGGTCAATAAAAATACTGAGTTAAACATGTGTAATTTTAAAAAAAACTTCAGCCAACATTTATCTTAAGACTTCAGTGTACTTGGTCTATCAATATTGCATGATAACTATCCCCTTCTTAACTATTTACAAATAATAACATACATGCGTATTGCGCAGTTTAATATTCGCAATATTAAGTATTCTAAGCTTCCTTGCCTTTTCAAGTAACTAACTAACTAACTTTACTGTGTTTTACAACTAACAAAAATTAATTGAACTAACCAATTACAAAAATATTGTACAGCAATGTTGTGGCGTCCGCTCGTGTTGTCCTCGTTCCAAGGTTCATCTTTCATCAGCAACAGTAAGATGTGTTTAGAAATTTATAAATCTACTTGTAATTTCTCAATAAAATATTAAAATATATTAAAACCAGTAGAACAACGGGACAGTCACTCGCGGCCGCCACGCGTTGCGGAGAAGAACGTGCGATGGTACTCATAAGGCGGTGTTACACAGACGGGAACGGTGACCGTGCCGGCCGGGACAGACCCGAAGCTGATCCTTGAGATGTTCGACCGACAGCGCTCGCCTCTCTCAGTACCAGTGCCGCCCGCCGCTAATGCCACGGAAACCAACTGAACAACATTGTCAACTAACTGAACAACATCATCAACCAACCTTGCAACATTGTCAACCAACCTTAAAACATTGTCGTAAGAAACATCTGATGCCACGTAACTAAATAAACAACATGGGACACCAAACAACATTATTATAAACTGTCCCACATACGGACTTACGAACACTGATCTTACTAGTGTGCAACTTTTCAACATTATTATAAGATGTACAACATTTTCAATTTTAAATCAACTCCTTACATTAATTGTATTAAGAAACATATGCCGCGGGAACCAAACACATAACATTGTCATAAAAAGTTGCCCCATTCTGTGTTCGCAATTTCTTATCCATACGTATTGGCTGTTGTTGCATGGGGCATAGTTGTTTAAATGTCCGACAATGGACTGGTCTGACCATATCAAATTGTCTTGGTAACCTGCTCGTCCATTTTGAAACGCATTTTTCTTAGCTGTTACAATCTTAGTTAGCAATATACATTTGTTAGAACAAAGTAATCTTGACGTCAGATTAGTGGAATATAGAGTTTATACATCCGATATTTGCGCCACCGAAAATTTACTTCAAATATCGGACCTTATTGGTGTTACAGAATAAGTTACATTTATACAATTATAGTATTATTTTCTTCACTGCTAGACAGCTAAATTCACTGCTGAGTAATCGTTTTGTAGCAGCAAATATCTATAGGCATTTTCATGTACTTACTTCTAGGACAGAAAATAAAAATGATGATTGGATTAGATTTTGTCAAGTTAGTATGACTGCTAACATTGCTTAATTAATTTTATAATATACAGGTTGTTTGGTAATATACTGACGATATTCAAGTGACGGTTTCTCAAAACATAAAAAAACTACTAGTTATGTTATGAAATTTTAAAGAAAATCGACTATGTTTAGGTGATTAATTCAATATTAAACTTACTGCCTACTCTTGCAATCGACATTCAAAAATAAAGCGGGTTTTAGGTTAGAAAGGGACAACTAGAGATATCTCAATAGTCGTAGTGTCGAGACGTCACCAATACAGTATCTGTTGTTAGATGGCAAGCATTATGCAATATCACAACATAAGTTTAATAAAGTATTTGTTTTTACATGCCAAAATAAATTTCACATTTCTATGGTAAACATTTCACAAATTTATTTATTATGATCATCAAAATAACCCCTTTCATTTTTGTGCGTATATTATCAAACAGCCTATATAACAGATTTCACAGTAAAATGGTGTAGACGCATTTTAAGGTTGCATGTTATATTAGCTGGATACATCCGGATGTAAGTTTCATTGTAATTTTCCCATTATTTTGTATCTAACAGTTTCGCTTGTTTACAAATTGAGATTATAAATAATGTGTTTTATTTAAAGAAATTAAGTGAAAAAAGTATAATTTTAGTACAAATCCAGGAAGCCATATAGTCTGCGCCAGCGATACATGCTACAATGTAATTGTGGATTGTATTTCAATCAATATATTATTTTATTTATGTAAGTGAATTATTTGTTTAATTAAACTTAGCAATTTTAATGATGCAAACATTTGCAGCGAATGTGATGTGCCTATTTATTTTCATTTTTATACTGAAGAGAAATTGTACGTAGGTAAATTATTAGAGATATTGACAATTAGTTACGACTACATAGTATTTTTTTATATCTAGTTTATTCCCTGCCGAGATCAGATGAGTAATATACATTTTTATTTTCGACGCTTTATTTTTTTGTTGTAAATTCATTAAATATATCTTATAAGTTGTAAGTAACATAAACGATTTGCAATATGTTTAGCGTTACAGATAATTTAAATTTTGTTTGCTATTACAGTAACACAATGCGCGACTTTACTTGCTAAGTGGGAAATATTAAAGAGATAAATAAATAGTACACATATTGATAGTTAAGGAATTGTGTAAAGTTGCGTGGCGTGTACTGTATAAAGGCGATATCAGACGGTTCACTCAGGAGATTGGTCATTCGAGTGAAGTTTCACTTTTAGTTCGGTCAGCTTATATCAGGCACGATTGTGAATGAATGAATGAAAATTCTTATTGTACCTTACAAGCTAGACACAACTTATAGAAATAAATAAATAAATGTAAGCATAATGGGCGGTTGTTATCGCAAGTCAGCCTGTAATTTAGAAAAAGGAGAGTTTATTGTGCATTCACGCAGATAATACAGAATTTCACTCGTCATTCACCGCGAAGTCGAAGAGGAGGCGTTCTACATGTGTCGCTTTTATTCAATTATAGCAGACGAAACATTCCAATATTGTTTCATTATGTATTCAGATGTTTAATTCAAAGTGAAAAAAAGCAAAATGAAAGAGAAATGAGCCAATGAGCCACCTGATATCGCCATTGTGTTATTTTAAATTGTTGCAAGATTGAAATATAATGGCAGCTGTTACTTGAATTTAAGCACACCGTAACTACATCACAATTTGTGATAAGTATAAGGGATTGATATGTTTTAGACATTAATATTTTATTTTATAGATATAAGTTTAATGTGCCTGCCTATTTTATTTAGAGAACATCTATAATGGTCACTGAGCCGAAGGTATACTGTAGGAAGCATTGACGTCATAAATGCTTCACTCTATAATAATGTACAATTTTTCTCTATGTATTGTGGCATTTTTAAATATTTGATACGGAATATGCTATTTGTATCCTAACATTCTTACACGAAGATTAAAGTTAAGATATAATATATATGTTGTTTTAATATCAATCCTTTTCTCTTGTCTTAGCGCCCTAACACTAGCGATTTGCGAACGTATTTCCTCCCAGGCGCTAACACAGTTTTATAACGCCGTTATAGGACAAAAAAATTGAAAGGTGGTTAGTCTTTAATATAGAAAGGAGGGCATAAGGCTATTAATATACATAGGTAGTGTAAGCTGATTATAAAAAAGTCGGTATTTGTTTTTAGTATTTAAACATACAGTATTAGAGTGCGTTAGCAGAGCTGTGCTAGTAAGCTAAGCAATGAGAGGAAATAATGCACCAGTAGTATCAGTGATTTTCCTAACCTCGCTCAGAGCAGCTCTGGTGGAAAGAGTCACACCGGTTCACAGCTTCGCTGCGCATCCTCGCACATCTATAGTGGAAACGCACCCTTAGAAACCAATGAGTTTTTTGAACAAGGAAATAATTTCTTTAAAGTTCTCTACTGAATGGTTGGATACTGTCATGCTATTTATTTAATAGGTGCCTATCTAGCTTTATTTTGACAAGAAATAAAGCTAGTTATGAAGAAAGAAATAGAGCAGCCAGGGCAAAGAATGGTTGAAAATAGTACTGTAGTCTGAAGGGGTTGTATGTTAGGTTATATGTGTTCTGTGGTTGTATTTATAGTCTTAACCAAGCCATTACAAGATTTATATGTCAGTGTCACACACTATTGATAGGTAAGTCAATGTCATGTGAAAAAGTTCAACCAACCAGTGTCTCCAACAACGCCGTAATTACGGTAAACCTACCGTAATTTGAACATATCTACCACCTACTGTAGACATGTTCAATTCTACCGTAATTAAAATAAGTGTTAGAACTAAAGGTCCCGAATCTTGACCATTCTATAATTTATGCTAGGAATGTTGTCATTGTCCCACTCAAACGCCGACGATTGCGAGCGCATTTTCAGCCACATTACGGATATAAAAACAAAAAAGAGAAACCATTTGTTAACCAAATCTATTGCTAGGAATTTATTTACGCAGCAACTCATAAAAGAGATTAGGAAAAAATAGCGTAGATTTCCACCCCACCGATAAAATGATAAATGTTTCCATGTACAAAATGGCTGAAACGCCTAAAACTTAATGTTTAATAGTGAAATAAAGTTACTCTATTATTAATTTTTGATCACCCGTAATTTTCCGCCATTTACCGTAATTTTGACAAATAGAGTTGGAGACCAACCAAAACAAGTTGTTTGTTGTGTTAGCCAGCCGTTCTCTTTGGTGTTAGTAGACTGTGGATAGTTCCTTCTAGAAAAAATCAGATTTTACAGCCCTGAAACTGCTGAAGCTATGAGTGTTTGTAGATTTTGCCTTGATCTTGAACCCAAGAAAGATATCACCCAACTAAAACTTTCGAAACAATTTATTAGCAAGAGTTACACAGAGATCATGTTGTTCTGCCTAGGAACACAGGTAACAATTGTTATTTGGAAGCACAAAACTGTCTAATAGAACAAAATTACTGTTTATGCAACGCTTTTCTAATATATAACTTGTTATCTATTTACTTATGTTTATTTTAGGTGGAAGAAGATTCAAAAGTTAGTACAAAGTTGTGTTTGAAATGTTTTGATAAAACTATAGAATTCTACATGTTCAAGGCTGAGGCGCTGAGAAGTGAAGTTTATTTAAAAGCTGAAGCTAGTTCACAGTTCAAAGATGGGGTTTCTGAGGATAAAATCAAAACGGAGATTGAAACAATGGATGTTGAAGATGTTACTGACAATGGGTTTGAATCCGATGCTAGGTTTGATGAGTTAGAAGTTGACGTCAAAGATGAACCTAAAGAGGAAGACGGATCAGATGATGAATTACTTAGCGTTTTTCAAAAAATTAAATATGAGTTCATACCAGACAAAGTAACGGAAAATGGTATGTCTCATCAAATTAAAATCTGGTAAACTAAATTCCAAGTTTTGATTTCATTGTTGTGTACCAGATATTATTGTTTTTTTTGTACATTTAATGTGTATGTTATGTACAAGCCTATATTTTCATGTTTTTCTGTTTAGCTCCAATCAAAAAGAAAAAAGGCCGTCCAAGGAAGATACAGACTCTTAAGATAAAAATTCCAAAAAGCAAGCAAGATCTTAAAGCAGGCCCCATGAAGATTTGCGAAGAATGTGGCAAATATGTAAGGAACCTAAACACGCACAGGCTTACACATCTGCCTGTAGAACAAAGAAAACTAATAAAATGTGAAATCTGTGAAAAGGAATTTCTATCTGCTCAATCAAAATATAAACATAAAAAGCGGAAACATTTTGGGATAAAGAAAGAATGTCCAATATGTCAAAAAAGTAAGTAGTGGGTTTATATCTTGGCTGTAAACTGATAGCAGCTTATAATATAGCTGTTGAGTGTACATTAGAGATGAAACGGATATCTGGTAACTATCCGGTATCTGGACTATCCGGCCTTGTTTTCACTATTCGGCCTTGTTTTCACCGGATAGTAATTCAGTATAAGGCCAGATTCCAGATAGTAAAAATCAAAAATTTACATTATTTTACACAAGGCAAATCTTACCAAAATAAGTTATAGACAGTGGACACTGTTTATTTTTATAATCGCACATTAAAAATGTTTGTTTTATTAATTAGTTTAGTACTCAAAATTAACAAGTGGCAAATTGTGGTGAATGAATACCAAATTTTCCGCATTTGTTGGTAAGAGGCGACTCCGCTTGGCTTCGAATACCAGACCTGCTTTTGAAAATAGTCTTTCGCTGTAAACGCTACCGCCAGGTGCTGAAAGATAAATTCTAGCAAACATAGACAACTGGGTAATGATTTAAATTAACTGACCACCAAACTGATCGCGTCGTTTAACGCGATAAAGGGCCGAATATCCGGTAGCCAGATATCTGGCGCTCCGGCCTCGCAGCTTGCTGAATATCCGGTATCCGGCCAAACCACTATCCAATTCAACACTAGTGTACATCAATTTTTATCAGTACAGGTCAATTTGTGTATGTTCTATTTCTATAGTTTAAGAGCAAGTAAATATTTGGGCTCAATTTGAGTTGGGCAGGACATTTGGCTAGCAATTGGTGATGACAGTTGGAGCAGGGTGCTGAGTGGTAGCTCCGAGATGGAAACAGAAATGCAGGTTGTCTGCTGGCAGGACAGGCGAACAGCGTCAATGAAGAGAGGCCTATACCCAGAAGTGGAATGAAAATACTCAGAGTGCTATAGACAATATTTTATTTTCATAACAATCTGTGCAAAGCTGGGGCCAGTCAGGTAGTCACAAATAATGCAAATATTAACAAATGAATAATTTTCGTCTTTAGTGGTGATGAACCTATCGGTGCACAAAAAGATGCACATGCCAGAGGAGATGAAGTACGAGTGCGTGTCGTGCGGGCACCGGTTCGTGACTAAAGCACGCCTCGAAATGCATATCTCTATACATACCAAGGACAGGCCGTTCGAGTGCGACATCTGCCATGCCAAGTTCAGGCTTAAGCTGTGCATGACTTTACATAAGTGAGTATAGCATAGATCAAGCCACAAAGTGGCCCGCCGACGTATTTAAAATTTGCAGAGCGAACGCGATCGTCTTGTCTAGACAGTTACCAGACATAACTTTTGAAACTATCATGGTTATGAACACTATTTATACTAAAAACGGGATATTTACCATGATTTGTGAGTATTTGAGTATCCCGATATTTCGGCGCAGTTGCATGCGCCATGATCACGGGTAAACTGAAGTCTTTGCGAGTAGGTAGTTATTGGCAGATATAACGATCTACCCTCTTTCTTAGTCTCTTGCTAGGAATTAATTCGCTAATTCTATTACTACCACCGGCTTCTATCTCGATCATAACTCGATTCCGACACATAACACTCACGGTATCAGGACGCGTAATTGACACTTCACTTCTTCTGTTCTTACATGAATCATGTAATGATCTAACATGTATTATTTTCAGTATCATTTTTAGTATAAATAGTTACCAGACACATTAAAATACAAGTCAAAAATACAATCAATGGTTGTCTGAATTTTTTCAGAAAAGTTTTCAGGATTTCAAGCCTGAGAGAAAAGTATTTTGCTAGTAGTTATAGTGTAGTTTATAATATAAACAGCTGTAACGATGCTTTTAGTCTCGTTACAGGAACCTGGTTTGGAGTTGTGTTTGGCTGGATTTTTGAGCAGTATTGCTGTAGTGGTGAACATTGTTTTGATTCTGACGTTTGGTTGGGTCTTTGACACTGACAGTTCAATTGTTGTCATGCAATCATTCACTGGTTTTTTTTAAAAGAGATCGATTCGACTGTTTTCAGGAAATCTTTACCGCATCACTATTTTTGAAAGAAAAAAAAAACCACTTTTCTTCCTGTCACAATGTCGTGTTTTATTTTTCAAGATTTTTTTTATCAAATTTAATCTCCAGGTTTTGAGGGGATTTATCATGTTATGTGTTAGAAATTGATTAGAAATGGCTTAGCGTTAGTGTCTGTCTAAAAATTTTGGAATTTTCAAAGAAAACGTTTTCAAAGATGTTTTCTTCGTATGGGATTTTTGAACGTTGTTACTTGTTTGAGACGAGTCGTTTGGGTAACCCTACGGCTTGGCTTCCTTTGGTTTTCTTACCTATTATTTGGATTTAATTTAATTTACCTAACTCATTGGAAACCCCACGTTTTGGAGGACAAGATTTTCAATTGGAATTTACAACTTCACCCTAGCTTATTAGATTCTAATAGAATACACTAGGAGTTAAACCTTTATACTAGCCTTCTGCTAATTTCCTTTTTATTTTTATTGAATTGCAATAACGACAGTCAACCACAGTTTACAACTTTGTTTAGTTTTTAACCTCCGGCACCGTAGTTTCTAGGATCTACTGGTTTAATTAATATGTAAATTTAACTTCACATTGCCCGCATACAGAGTTCAGATTTCGGGCAAAGACTTACAATAAACTCTAAAAATGATATACAATCTTTCATTAGCCTCCCCGGCCTTATGATTAGAAGCTCAATCTCTTCGGCAGATTTATCCAGGTAATTTGTTTTTCAAAATGTAAGTAGGCATGGCGCCCGAGTTTTGTTTGATATTTGTTTTTTGTATTTTAGTTTGCCTACTTGTACCTTTATTAGTTAGATTCACTTGGCACTTAGCCAAGAAACTAGAAATTAAATTCACCCACCCACATTATTATATTATATTTTATTTTTTTATATTACAGAGCAAAAAACTGTTGTATACTAATTTTCTAATTTAATAAAAATCTGGCCCACATGAAAAAAAAATTGGGCAGCCTTGGCATAGATCAATAATGTACAGAAAACGCTTCCACCTGAAGCCACTATTTTACTTATTTCCTTCACTTTCGGTCGGTGGCGGCCACACGACCACACGAAGCGAAACGTTCGTGGCGTGTACCTACCACTGCCGTCAACCGGATACGGGGAGTTCATATAAAATGTACAAGAAATGCAGTCCACAGGTCAGTGACGCGTGGCTCGTTTGCATACTCTGATTATTAATTGATGATCTTATAGACCAGGGTAGAAGTCTTTAAAAATAATAAAAAGTGAAAAAAAAATAATAGTAGGATGAAACACATTAGAAAAGGAGGGGAATATTATAAAAATGAAAGGAAAAATAATTTACGGGCGATCTGAGGTCGGGAAGGGGATGGGGGTGAGTTTTTAAGGGTAAAAAACGGGTTTTCTCGATTTCCGTCAAAACTAAAAGTCCTATCGAAAAAAGTCAAATGGCAAAGTTGTAGGTAATAAAAAGATCTAAAACTTTTGTATATACACTTTTTTCACATAACCTCAAAATTTATGTGAAAATTTCAAAAAACCAAGTATTTGGTTTTATATTTTTATCTTTTACAAAAAATTTGTTTTTAACGAAATTTGGTGAAAACTTACCTTTTTATGTCCCAAATACGCTGTAATTTATTTGATTAAAAATATTAATTTTTTCACTTTATTTTGAATTAATATCGAAAAAGCACCCTAATTTTCAATCGAAAATTCACCCGTCAAAATATAAGCTTTTTTCAAAAAGTTGGTATGTTTTCTGTTCGTTGAAATCTCTACTTTCAGATGGTGAAACAAAATATATGTTGCTATAGTAAATCTTCTCAGAAAATTTAAAAATCGAAAAAAACTCGAATTCGTGTTTTTTTAATTATTATAAATAATTTTGAGCTATTTATTAAAATTTACACTTTAATTACTCGAAAAATGTTTGATTACATATTACATTGATAAAAAAAATTGCAAATCAAAATATACTACTATAATTAACAAACAAATAAGTTAATAAAATTAATATTTAATAAGACATCTACAATATTTGGAGAAACTTTCTCGAATCTTCTTTAAATTATATGCGTAGATTATAACTATTTTAAGATAACTTATATACCTGAGTGACCTACGAAAAATTGTAGCCCATCAAAAGGTATTTCATGGAGAAGTGGGGAAGGGGCTAGGCGGGTCTGGGTACATACATACCTACTATTTCGTAGCAGCTGTTACAACCGCTAGCCTAGGCAGTATTCGAAATACAGTACAATATACAACATCGTTTATAAAAATACACGTGCACGCTGAGTTTCTTGAAGATAATTGTGACAAGTTTACTTTAAAAAAAACTTTGAAATCTGCATAGGAAGGTAAATACTATCTCTATTTTTATCTGTATCAATCAACTCAAATATAAAAATAGTAATATTTTCTTTAAAAAATAGTATGCTTAACGTAACATAACCTAAAGATTAAAATATAATGATATTTTAGTACAAGATTAAAAAATAATAATCTCCTTAATTTTGCACAAACAAATTTATTTAATCCCATGAAAAATATATTTCAAAATTCATAAAAAATATATTGAAAATCTATAAAAAATATATAAAATATATATCGTAAATATATTTAAATAACTAACTTTTGGTCGATTTTCATATATATTTTAAACATTTTAAATATATGTCAGATATATTCAAAATATATTTTTTTATATTTTTAGCTATGTTTTTTATGTCTTTTAACATATATTTTGAATGTATCTAAAATATATTTAAAATGTATGAAATATACATGAAAATCGGCCAAAAGTTAGTTATTAAAAATATATTTACTATACATATTTTTTACATATTTATACATTTTTTATACATTTTTTATATATTTATAATATATTTTTAGACATTTTGACATTTATTTCTTTAATATTTTTTTTTTCAGGGGGGTATACTCACGATAAAATAGTGAAGGCATTATTAATTCGATTTTGTCTTTTCAGATTATCAGTATGGATGAATCTGTTTGTATCATCTGCAATAAGGCAGATGATAATATAATATATATATATATATATATATAATTTATAATACAGTGTAAACTCTATATAACGACACTCAAGGGACTGAGCCTATTTTGACGTTATAGAGAGTTGTCGTTAAATGGAGAGAAGTAAAATCAGTATTAGAAAAAGAAAACGTTTATTTCTGATATGTCTTGAAACTTTTTCGTCAATACACAGTGATTTTCTCTTACTAGCCATGTTTACAATTTGAAAGTTTGTGAGCTACTAAGAATATGACAACGTATAGATAAAATCCATCACTTCTACTAACAACAGTCTGCAGGTACACGTGCAAGCAATCCCATTTTTGTAAACAAAAGAACGGATTTCTTAGAAAGTTTGGTGTGTATGATGCCGACAGTCGAGTTTATTATGGTCTAGGATAATAAAACGACAAAAGGATATACACAGCTGCGCAGTTTTTACTAATTTGGCAACTTAAAAAGAACTTTTTATTACAACTTGTTGTCGTTATTGAGAGTGGGTGTAATGCTTTACAGAGTGTTCCATTGTATGCAAGACAGGCTAAACCAACCAAAGCCGAGTGATTTCGACGCTTTAGAGAGTTTGTCGTTAAAACGAGTGACGTTACATGGAGTTTACACTGTAATTTAAAAAAAATCGAATTCGTGTTTTTTTCGACGTTTTTGCATTTTCTGAGAAGATTTACTATGTATATACTATGTATATACATATATTTTTTTACTATGTATATACATATATTTTTTTTCACCATCGTAAAGTAGAGATTTCAACGAACATAAAACATACCAAATTTTTGAAAAAAGCTTATATTTTGACGGGTGAATTTTCGATTGAAAATTAGGGTGCTTTTTCGATATTAATTCAAAATAAGGTGAAAAAATAAATATTTTTAATCAAATAAATTACAGCGTATTTGGGACATAAAAAGGTAAGTTTTAACCAAATTTCGTTAAAAAAATTTTTTTGTAATAGATAAAAATAAAAAACCAAAAACTTGGTTTTTTGAATTTTTCACATACATTTTGAGGTTATGTGAAAAAGTGTAAATACAAAAGTTTTAGATCTTTTTATTACCTACAACTTTGCCATTAGACTCTTTTCGATAGGACTTTTAGTTTTGCCGGAAATCGAGAAAAACTGTTTTTTACCCTTAAAAACTCACCCCCATCCTCTTCCCGACCTCAGATCGCCCGTAAATTCTTTTTCCTTTCATTTTTATAATATTCCCCTCCTTTTCTAATGGGTTTCATCCCACTATTATTTTTTTGGAAGTGGATAAGCCCCCCCCCCCCCCCCGCTCGCTCTCATGAAAAACTGACATTTTACTTTTTTATTTATTTAAAGATAATACACATATTTTATCACTTTATAGCTAGTTACCAGATTTATGACGATAGTCATAAACACATTTCTCATACATATACAGCATTCGTCAACGACGGTGAAAATATAATAGAGAGTTTTAACTAACAATAAAACTTACCTATTATTTTTCCAACGATATCTGGAATCCATCTTGAGTCAAGCACCTGTCTTTTTCACGTTTTTATCGTAGCAACTTCCTCTCTTCGACTTCCGGTGCGCCGTGATTGGTCGACGCATTTTGTCGGTTACGATTGTGGCAAGTTTGCGACGACCCATAGGGCGCTCTTTTGCTTCATTATACTTACTCATGATGTACCAGGTAGGCATTACCTGGATTCCGGATATCGTTGGAAAAATAATAGGTAAGTTTTATTGTTAGTTAAAACTCTCTATTATTTGTTCCGAGCCGATATCCGGAATCCATCTTGAGTGATGTGTTTGTTATCTCCTGGTATGCCCATAATTTATATAATTATGTTGATGCTATAATGTGTAATGTATTGAAAACATAAAAATAAATATAACTAAAGTAAAATTTATTTATTTCTCATATCACAATAAATCATAATAATCATAAACAAAGATCATGTATGGAATCATTATCGAATTGGTTGAAAGAAATTAGATAAAGAAATTGAATTATCATTGCTAACTGCATTATCTGAAATCACTTTTTGGTAATATGTTCTAAAAGTATGTTCTTGCCGCCAATTTCCATTCTCAAGAATTTGATCACTGGGAAACTTTTCTAGCCAATTGAGAGACGCTACAGCAGATCGCACTGAGCCTGGTGTGGCTTCTATACCCGCGTCCTTAAGCACGGACTTAATCCAACCACCGATAACCGTTTTAGATGCTGGCTTAGGATCTCCTCTAGCAGTTATAAAAAGTTCTGACAAGGTACCTGGTTTCCGACGATCTTGTGAAGTGCTGATTAACTGACGAATCCAAAATACACAGTCAAGGTTTTTGTTCGGATGTGCTTTGACTCTCCATCCAGATTGTCTGTAATTAATGTCGTCTGTCTTCGATCCAAAACAAGGCCACAAGACAATGGCGTTACCTTCATCTATGTATTGGTCCGGTTTGGTGTTCAGCAGCGTGAGGTCGTGCACCCGTCGCCCTGCCGCTAGCAACAATAATATAGCGGCACGTCGTGATACTTGGTACAAACTATTCTCATCTGGTGCATTATTTTCCAAATATTGAATTACACTTTTTGCGTTCCAAATAGGTGGTTTCATTTTCTTACCCTTTGCAACTGAAATAGCTTTAAGAATATGTTTAATAAGAAAGTTAGATGACAATGTAGTATTTCCTGGCAAATCGGTAAAGGTCGCAATTACAGATTTGTGCACCAATATGGTCCGATAGGCTAAACCTTCGCTTTTGTGTAGATATGCCAGGTAACGAGCTACTTGTTCTGGGTACGGATTTTTGTAAGAAGCATTGTTAGAGACACACCATGCTTTCCATTTATTCCATGCAGGTACGTAAGTGCTTATAGTAGATGGCCGACAACTTGAAAATAGCAGAGATTTTTCTTCTACTGACCAATCTTTGATTTTGTCTGTCCACCCAAAATCAGCCAGGCTTCCAAATGAATGTCTTGTATTTCTGGCGGGTGTATTCCGGTTCTCGTGTCGATCAGAACCTCCGGAAGATGTGGGATGCGGTAAGGGCCTCGAATAGCCCGGGCTTGTAGGTCTGCTCGCCAAAATACCATCTTCCACTTTGGAGCGATCAAGATGTACTGACCTTTCGCTGTGTTCAGCTGAGACAATACCTGGGGTATCAAGTTCGGTGGAGGAAATACCCACGCTAGTTTGTAATCCCACTGGCGAAGGAACGCATTGTGATATAGTGCCTTCGAATCCTGCGTGTTCAGTGACACGTACCTCATTACAACGCGAGCTGTTACCGACGCAAATAGGTCTACTAGCGGTGTGCCCCACATCTGGAAAATTTTGTTCGTCGCTGGGGGCAACAGATGCCATTCTGGACAAGCCTTGCCTCGTGATAGGGCATCTACTTCGCAATTGAATCGGCTCGGAAAGTACTGTGCTGTCAGATAAATATTCAATTGATCCATTACCTTCAATAGCTGGCGCGTGAGATCCAGAAGTTTCTTCGACTTCGTTCCACCTTCTTTGTTTATATAAGCTACCACTGTGCGGTTGTCTGTTTGTAATAGAATGTGAGCATTCAGTAACTGATTGTTCTCTTGTTGGATCGCTGCATAAACTGCAAACAGCTCTTTGAGATTGACATGCCACGACTGTTGTCGCTTTGTTCACTGACCTGACATTTTCGTGTCGCCTAGTTGGGCTCCCCAGCCGTAGTCTGATGCATCCGTTGTAAGCAAGTGTGAGATCGGGCCTGTATGTATAGGCAGTGAGCCCTGGGCTTCTTGTAACCACCACTTCATTTCGGCGAAGACAGGTTCTGGTAATTTCACTTGTCTGTAGGGGTGTTCCTTGGGAAGGTGACGAGTGTGAAATTGCAGGGTTCGACAATGTAAGCGCCCCCTGCGTACTACAAACGAGGCAAAGTTGAGTCTCCCCAGAAGGGATTGGGCCTGTCGTGAGGGACCAACTGCCTTTGGCCGTCTGACTGAGAAGTGCCCTGCGTAGCGTTAGGCACTTCGGTTTCGACAGGGACTTCGTGTTGAGTTTGGTGTCCCACGTGAAGCCCAGAAATTCTAAGCGTTGTGTCGGAACCAGTACAGACTTGTCCATGTTGATAGTCCAACCGAGTTGTCTCATTAGGTTTACCATAAATGCAATGTGCTCGCGTAAAACTCAAGCGAGGACTGGTTCACCAACATAAAATCGTCCAGGTATACTACGCACCTTATATCTCGGCTCCTCAGGTACTCGGCTACCCAGTTCGTCCGGGAGGAAAACGTTCGTGGTGCTGATGAAAGTCCGAAAGGCAGACACGTCATTTGGAGAAGGTAGCCTTTGTAGCTGAGCCTCAGAAATCGTCGGTGCTCCTTGGCTACAGGCAGGTGAAAATATGCCTGGCTCAGATCTACCTTCACCATCCAATCTTCGCTCTGCAAAAAACTTGGCATTCGGAAATGACTGAAAAGATGAAAACCCTTTAGTTTGACAAAATTGTTTAATCGTTTCAAGTTAAAGATAGGGCGAAACGATCCGTCTGCTTTTGGAACTAGGAAAAAAGTTGATAGATAGCTGGGATTGACCTCGGCTTTTTCTAGAACATGTGTGTCCAACATATTTTTTATAAGTTGTGTCATACGATGACTCTTCTTTGTCTGGTAATTTTTTATAACAGCTTGATTCGGATATATCAGGGGCGGCTTCATCACGAACGGAATACGTACTCCTCTGAGAAGTTTGCAAATATGGTGGGGCGCTCCCAGATTCTCCCAAACATGCATGTATTGCTTTAGACTGCCGCCTCGAAATGCTTGCGAGTCATGAGCGATTGTTTCTGTATTTTGATGAGTGAGAATTGGATTTTTTACCTCTTGATGAGTATTGGTGTTTGTTTTTGGTGTTGAACGACTTGTTGTCCGATGACTTCGCCTGACCTGTACTTGTCTTTGGAGCCAGAAGTATTTCTTCGAAAAAAAAGTTATCAGTCGCCTGCTTGCTTGTCGATGGTTTCGGTTCGATCCACCTCCTATTATCGTATGCACGTTTCTGATTAGTAGCTGCGGCTGTTGATGCAGTTGGCTGGAAGCAAGCCATTAGTTTTTCGGCCCCCCCCCCCCCAATTTTTTGAAGGTAGGCTGCAAGCATTTCTCCGTCAAATATATTTTCTGCGCTCAGTGGAATTTTTTGTAATGCTCCACAGTGATACTCCTCCGGAATTTTCTTAATTAAAGATTCCCTACGCGTGCTGATGCAGTCAACTCGTCGGCCACATGCAATTTGCAAAATATCGTCAGTCACTTTTGCATAGTTAGAATCTTTACCGAACGATTGTTCAATTTTATCGAAAAGAGAACTCTGCGATAGTTTTGTATTTTTATCATTTGACCAATCTACTAGGTTCTGCAAAGTTGTCCGCAATTCATCTTTCTGAGTTAGTATAGCATTAGATAATGCTGGAAAAGTTCTCTCTATCAGATACAAGCGGTCTTCATTGGTCCCGGACGCATTGAAATGTCTCAATTCATCGTTTACATTTAGCTCTATAAAACCCGGAGTAGTGACGTACTTTTTCTGAGCCTCCGAAAAACGAATTGCATACCAATCGTTACATTTAAATCTTTGTAATTGGGTTATCTTCTCTAAATGATTTTCATTTGATTTTGGGAATGGCGGATCTTTTAACGAGGTCGATAACTCGGACAATTGGAGTTATTGTGTGTTCACATCACTAGTGGCCAGTGGTGGGCGTAAGCCTAACTCATCCGTTGTACAATTATTGGTTTCACTAGACGCCTTAGTTGCACCTGAGACTGTCACTTGAGGCTCATGGGATTTTTGAGAAATTAGATTTGTCAAAAATGCCACTTGTTGGGAAAGAAATTCGAATTGCAAATCACTTACATGGTTTGAGCGCTTTGACCTTCTATCCGGACTGGACTCCTGCGACGATGCACTGCTCGAACTTGGAGAACGGGTTCTTTTTCGCGACACGTGTTCGATAGAATTATCACTTTGTTCTAAATTATTTTCGTCCTCCATAATCGAAGAGAGGATTTGTAATTATATAATACAAATTCAAAATGAATAGTTGGTAGACGTGTTAACGCTACGAAAAACGACGCTATAATGAAGCAAAAGAGCGCCCTATGGGTCGTCGCAAACTTGCCAAAATCGTAACCGACAAAATGCGTCGACCAATCCCGGCGCACCGGAAGTCGAAGAGAGGAAGTTGCTACGATAAAAACGTGAAAAAGACAGGTGCTTGACTCAAGATGGATTCCGGATATCGGCTCGGAACAAATAATAGAATTTTTAGATATACATAACTAAATTAATAAACTGATACTAACTAATAAGTGTTCCAATGACATTTCTTTGTTTACATAATTTGCAGAGAACTTTAAAATAGAGTATGAGTTTATTTACCATATCTTGTTCTCTCTCTTGTTGATCTGCCCCTCTTGTTGTTGCCTGAATTAAACTGTTTGATTATTTTTATTAATATTTCAGACGACGGGTGCACGATAAAGAAAAATCACATCTTTGCCAATACTGCTCGAAGAGTTTCTTCAAGAAACACCATTTACAAATACATTTGAGGTAAGAGAAACGCGTAAATATATGAGATGGGTCGGGACAAAACTTGGCACGTTACCTGAAGGCCAATTCACGTAATATAAAATAGTAAAATTCAAGATTCGATCTATCTATCTCGATATGTTAAATGTCATTTAAACGGTATTCACGTAATGACAATGCAATACAAAATTTATTTATTATATATTTATTTGTAATAATAAATTATTTTTATATTTTATAATATACTAGCTGGTACCTGCGCATTTATGGTTTACTGTTTTGGCGATAATGGCTTACTCATAAAAGTTAGATATATGCTGTTGCGGACTTTTTTGTAAGACTAATTAAGATAAACATTTCTCTTATACATTATATACGTGTCAACTCTACAGTTTTTGCAGCGTACGCCAGAATAGCTCGCAGATGGCAGATTTTTTTCCGACTTACTTGACAATTATCGTTATATTTTGGACAATTCACACACTATCTTTAAAAATTACAGCCTATGTGTTATTCTAATATATAAGCTATATTATTCTTAACTTTCATTAAAATCCATTCGGTAGTTTTGCGTGAAAGAGGAACAAACATCCATACATACAAACTTTCGTGTTTATAATATTAGTAGGATTAGTAGGATTGTACTAAACATCTATTGTAAAACCAACATCACACTACTATTATAAAAATAAAAAATAAATATTGCTGGACATTTCACACAGCTCTATCTAGCCCCAAACTAAGCAGAGCTTGTACTATGGGAACCAGATAACTGATAGAATAAATAATAAATAAATAAATAAATATTGCTGGACATTTCACACAACGCTATCTAACCCCAAAATAAGCAGAGCTTGTATTATGGGAACCAGATAACTGATAGAATACTTATATACTTTTTTTTTGTAAATTCATACTTATAATATACAGTGTTTTTTTAACTGGAACAGTACGGCAGCACCCATAACCAGAGAAGATACAGGTGCAGTTTCTTTTAAAACATCAGCTCGTTTTCGAAGAAAAACATTTTGGCATTAAAATTTTTTTGGTTAAGCGTGAGTAGCGCCTTAAAATGAATCAAGTTGGTAAACATTTTTTTTTGATGCCGATCAATGCAGTCCTTTGTAAGGATCATTTTATTGTATTGGATGAAAAAAATCTGAGCAGAGGAAGTTAGTCAAATTTGATAAAATGTATTCTCATACAACAGGACAAAGCAAAATTCCTCCAACAAACATTTTATTAGATTGCAATTGCACATTAAAGAAGTATTAATACTGTAGCGATTAAGAAAATCTGTGCGCGAAAAGACCCGTTTGTCTTAAAAACATGAGTATAGTTCGCGAAAATTTAAAAAGTTTTAGCGATTAAGAAGTTTATGAACTCCATGCTTTCATGAGCAATTAGAAAGCTTTCGTATTTCAGAACAATTTCGAATTTCGAACATGGTTCTTGCATCTGTCGGACTTTTATATCAGTCATTGCAGCATCTTATTTGTCCTATTATGGCATTGTCAAATATGCAAAAAGTACTCGTAGACTTAATTGAAGCATACTTCCTCAACCGACGAAGCCCAACTAATGCGTTGAAATTGTATCAGGAACGCTACCCAGACCACGATTGAGAAATTATGCTTCAATTAAGTCTACTTTTTGCGTATTTGACAATGCCATGATAGCACAAATAAGATGATGCAATGACTGATCTAAAAGTCCGACAGATGCAAGAACCATGTTCGAAATTCAAAGCTTTTCTGAAATATGAAATGTTTTTGAATTGCTCATGAGAGCATGGAGTTCCTTAACTTCTTAATCGCTACAGTATTAATACTTCTTTAATGTGCAATTAGAATCTAATAAAATGTTTGTTGGAGGAATTTTGCTTTGTCCTGTTGTATGAGAATACATTTTATCAAATTTGACTAACTTTCGCTGTTCAGATTTTTTTCATCTAATACAATAAAATGATCCTTACAAAGGACTGCATCGATCGGCATCAAAAAAAATAACCAACTTGATTCATTTTAAGACGCTACTCACGCTTGAGCTTGACCAAAAAAATTTTAATGCCAAAATGTTTTTCTTCGAAAACGAGCTGATGTTTTAAAAGAAACTGCACCTGTATCTCTTCTGGTTATGGGTGCTGCCGTACTGTTACAGTTAAAAAATAGCACAGTATACCTAATCAGGTCATAAGTATTGTCACACAGTAAAAACTTTTCTTTTAGAATGCTGGCCACAAAAAAGTTTATAGAATTCGAATTTCGAATTGTTCATGAAAATAAAAAAGTATACTTTTTAGAGTTTTACTCATTTTTAAATATGAAGTGGACGCTTAAAGAAGACCGTGTTGCAGTTATTGCGTTGCATCGTTGCGGTTACGCGCCAATTCAAATTTTTGACATACTGAAAAATTTGAATATAACCAAAAGATTCGTTTATCGCACCATCAAACGATACAATGAAGACTCTAGTGTAGATGACAGGTCAAGAAGTGGTCGCCCTCGGTCTGTTAGGACTCCAGCAGTGACAAAAGCTGTGAAGGCGCGAATTCAAAGAAATCCCAAACGTAAGCAGAAACTGTTGGCCCTTCAGATGGGGTTAAGCAGAACCACGGTGAAAAGGGTGTTAAATGAAGACTTAGGGCTTCGGGAATATCGAAGAAAAACAGGACATCGTTTGAATGCTCGTCTAATGGACCTGAGAGTGAAGAGATGCCGCGCTTTGTTGAAGCGGTACGCGGGAAAAAATATCTGGTAATTCTTAATTAAAATTTTTACCGTAGAAGAGAGCTACAACAAACAAAATGATAAGGTGTACGCACACAGTAGTGAAGAAGCGAGCAACCGTATTCCGCGTGTCCAACGAGGTCATTTTCCATCCTCGCTCATGGTATGGTTGGGAGTTTCTTATTGGGGCTTAACAGAGGTACATTTTTGTGAGAAAGGTGTAAAAACGAATGCAGTTGTGTATCAAAATACAGTCCTGACGAACCTTGTGGAACCTGTTTCTCATACCATGTTCAATAACAGGCACTGGGTATTCCAACAAGATTCGGCGCCAGCTCATAGAGCGAAGAGCACACAAGACTGGCTGGCGGCGCGTGAAATCGACTTCATCCGGCACGAAGACTGGCCCTCCTCCAGTCCAGATTTGAATCTGTTAGATTACAAGATATGGCAACACTTGGAGGAAAAGGCGTGCTCAAAGCCTCATCCCAATTTGGAGTCACTCAAGACATACTTGATTAAGGCAGCCGCCGATATTGACATGGACCTCGTTCGTGCTGCGATAGACGACTGGCCGCGCAGATTGAAGGCCTGTATTCAAAATCACGGAGGTCATTTTGAATAAACTTTAGTGTCATAAGAATCTATGTTATGTTAAGTTCATTTTGGTATATAAATGGTTCCATAATGAATAAACTTGTTTCAATTATTTTATATTAAACATGTGACAGAATGTATGACCTGACTAGGTATATCGAATCCGATATGCTCAAAACGTTAGACTTAAAAACTATTTACCACGAATTTAATGTCGGAAAAAATCGCAATTCGTATTTAATAAATAAATAAAAAGGTTTTGGTTTCTAATAATAATTAATTAATTACTTTACTCCTACTCTACCTACATTTCTTTTTCGTCTCTCATATATATGTCGCAGCCAACTAGCTTAATTAACCGTTCAATCAACAGCCTAGCCTCTTTACTAAACAGCGCGGTTCAACTAGCGGCCTGAATGATATTCAGCCGTTGCGTTTGTTACAACATCTAAATTCTAGTTGGGGGGGGGGGGGGGGGGGTTGTTCTCTCTGAGTCTGCACTCTTAGTTTATATATATACATATTCTGGGGAGCCCCGTTGGCGTAGTTGCTAGTGACCCTGCCTTCGAGGCCGGGGGTCGTGTGTTCGATTCCCACCCACGGTCAAATGTGGCGAACACATATTTTGACTGTGTAAGATGTTCCCGAGGTGAGTTGACGTCAGGTAGGTGGCCGGTCGTAAAAATACAGCCCAATCTTAGGACAACATGTGAAATCATGTTGTGCCGACCCCACCTAGCATGGGCAGGAGGAACAACACATACATATTCTACCTACGATACGCATTGTATTTTTTTATAAATTAATTCTTTGTAGTTCATCTAAGGATAGAGGGGCTCACAGAGGAAGATTGCTAAGAGCATCAAGTTACCTTAATCCGGTACTGGATCAAGGTCTTCTATTAGACAAGATTTTCAGTTAGAACTGTTTCCCTACAGATCCCATACGAAAGAGAAACCACATCCGTGCACCGTTTGCAACAAGATGTTCAGCTCGAGTACGACACTGAAGAACCACCTGCTCATACACAGCGGGGAAAAGAAGCACGCTTGCACTCTCTGCGACATGACCTTCATACGAGTCGGGTGAGTACTCCTGCCTTCTTAAATCATCATCATGAGTCTGCAACACTTCGACCATTGCTGTTTGGGAAGTGTGGGCAAGGGTCGGACTTCCGTGCGTAACCCTGGCTTCAACGTCAGATACGACTATCTCTGAGTCACGGGGTGATATCCGAAGTGCCATCCTAGCTTGCAGTTTGGCTTCTGAGATGTCTTGGCTAAAGTTGGTCCTCTTGTGGCGTGCGCTATGGAGAGGATGGTGGGCACAGGAGCTCCCGCGGCAATAGACGCCAGGGAGTTCGAATGTCGGGTGGCCGGAGCATAGCTCTGGCGGCGCGGCTTTATTGTAACGCGCGCTCGACCTGAGAATTCATCCTCAACCAACTATCGATGTCGATGCCAAGGTATCGGAGGGAGGTTTTCCATCCTATGTTCTGGCCTCGCAGCTTCAGTGGTGGGAGCACGGTTCGTCGGCGTGTGTCAAGGAGCGCAGTCGTCTTACCCACGTTGACTGCCACGCGCCACTTGTCTAACCATGCCGGCAAAAGGTCAAGCAGGCGTTGCATGTGGGAGACAGCGACCTCTGGGCTGGAGGATGATGAGAAGAAGGCGCTGTCATCTGCAAAGAGTGCCAGGGTGACATCCTTCTCCCAAGGAAAGAGATGGCCCTCCAGGGTTGGGATGTCATCGGTGTAGTATACGTAAAGGGCCAGGGCCGGATTATCCATAAAGCGGATTAGGCAACTGCCTAGGAGCCCCGCACCGACTAGGGGCCCACGGGGTTCTAATCGATGCGGGCTACGCACCAAAAAAAACGTTACATTCTTGGCATTCCCCATTATTTACATCTGGTAATGTTGCGATGGAAAAAATAATTTTACTTACTATAAAAAGCGCTACAATCATCTTTCCCGAATGTATTATTAGCATTGCAAATATGTAGAAGTCTGATGATATCAAACGCCACAGGTAAACAACATTTTTCGACATTAAAATTAATAACAACTGACTTCGTTCAACAATATAACAGAACCGTTTAAATTCATTGTTGATAATGGCGATTGAAAATGATGTGTTGGAAAAGGTCAACTTCCAAGATGTTTTAAACGATTTGTATCTAAAAAAGTTAGAAGAGTTGCTATTTAAACTTATTGTACCTACTTCACAAAAATATATTGTAATAACAATATATTTTATTTCATTTAACAAGATCAAATTTAAAATCACCGCGTCGCGTCTCATTTCTCTTTGCTACTCCATCATGAGACCTGGATCATCACTTATCTATACCTAACTATATTCTCTATTCCATAAGATCATTTCAATAAAAGCAAAAAGCAGGAGTCGATCTGATTGATTCGATTTTGTAATAGAAAAAATATATTTTAAAAAGTAAGAAAAGGGTAAAGGAAAGGGGTTCCGAGAATTGCATTGCCTAGGGCCCCCGATAGGGTTAACCTGGCCCTATAGAGGGCGGGTGAAAGACAGCCGCCTTGAGGCACTCCAGCGAAGATAGATAGCTTGTTTTACAGCTAAAGCCGCTGCATATTTTATACATATGTTTTGGTTGCAGATATCTAAGAGCGCACATGCTGAGCCACACCAAAGAGAAGCGGTTCCCATGCCAGTACTGCGGCGTGCGATTTCACCGCTCTGACCATCGCAAGCGGCACGAGTACACCGCGCACGTAAAGCACGCGGCTTCTGCCGCTCCCACGTGAGTGCACTCGCACTGCCGACTCGCGACCCCACCTATATAATATACATTATGGCCTTATTGCATGAATGAAAGATTCTTTATGTGACGTCAGTATCTTGTATACATACATACGTATGCACATAGACAGGGTTTTGCAATTCAAACTAATTATATTGAAGGGATTGTTTCTATACAAGAAAATAATAAAGATATCTACAAAATTTTCTTGTTTAATAATCAAAATCTTAAAAAAATCTATAAAATGCAGCTCGAGGAAATGTTAGTGAACTAGCGTATTGTGAGATGCCACAGATTGTATAGTAACTGGAGCCGTTCAACAGCCCCGATCGTTCAATGACCCCGACCAGTAAATTACCCCGCCCGGTCAATGTTACGTACAAAAACACAAAAATAAATTATTTGGATTAAAAAAAAACATTTTTTTAAATTATTTATGGTCTCAAAAATATACTCTGTTATTATTTGTAGTTTAAATTGTAACACCTCATACGTAATGCATACAAACAAACCATTAGTCCCGCTGCGGCCGACAGAGCGCAGCCGCGGCACTTGCAGTCGGTAGCGTCATTCGGAAAAGTACCGTACTGTATTGCCGATACAAATCGCTTCGCCGGATCGATCGCAACTCGCCAGTGCGATAAGGCTCTAACCTGGAGTGCTTGGCTAGATTTGACTTGGGAACAAGGGACTGTCAACAGTCCCGGAGTGGATAGAATAGTTGCATAATCAGTATTTATAAAACTATGAATGAAGATTTTTCTCTACTTGTATGAAAGGTTATGACGCCAGCGCTCTCCAATCAACTTGCGCAAATCGGTGTTGTATGTATAAATGTTTGTCAGAGGATAACTTTCGAAGCGGTGATCCGATCATCGTGAAATTTGATATATAGGTAGGTAGTGTTGGCACAATCCTGGTGTGACTAATTGAGCTAAAAATGTTGGGGGTTTGTTGAGATACTGGAGTTCAAGAGGGGTAAAAAACCAATCAAAATGAGATTATTAGGTCAAACGTCTAATGAAAAGGTATTCATTAGTACATTTCGACCCCTTTTTATTTTTAGTTCAATCCTTGTAGTTTTTGTGTTATTATTTTATTAGCCATAATAAAAACTGAATTTTGACGAAATGCACGGGGTACACCAGTGACCCCACAGTGCTGAAATTTGGCATCCTTGTAGCTTTAGTGACTTGTGTCATCTAGGGAAAAGTCTGAAATTCAGGATAACTGCAATTTCTACCCCTGAAAAGAGTAACCAAATATGAACCCCCGTTTTTTGTAATTTGACTGAAACTGTACGTCAAGTTAGTTGGTTGCGTATTTCGTGGCACTATTTTATTAGTCAAAGATTAAGGCCGGCTTGCACAACGATTCCTTAACGTATTTAGCGTCTAAACATGTTTAAATTTGAAGTATTTCTATAATTTGACAACTCCATAAATCATATTTAGCCACTAAATACGTTTAGGCATCGTTGAGCAAGTCGCCCTAAGAATAATATTGTTTTGTTTTTTGGGAGATTCGCGAGATCACAGTTCGGGACGAAACACTGGTTTATATAATAGATTATTGCACAAAAATTTAAAAGCCATGCTCGGACGATATAAGCCATAAGGCATAGCTGGGCTGTGGAAATAGCTTTATTTTTTTATGTTACGCCTTTTTCTCTGAGGAGCATGGAAACTAACACCCGTTTTCACTGGTGGCGATTCTGTTGTTTACGCTGACTAACAAAAATTGTGTAAAATATGAACATTCTTATTTTGTTTACGCTAAAGATCCAATTACAATGACATTTCTAAAATTAAGTATTTTTTTACTAAGATGGCGTGTTTTGGGCTAGTTGTAGTCAGCAGTCATGCTGATTAAAACTAGCCCGCAAACACGCCATCATAATAAAAATTACTCAATTTTATAAATGTCATTATAATTTGATCTTAAGCGTAAACAAAATAAGAATGTTCGTATTTTACACAATTTTAGTTAGTCAGCGTAAAACGCAGAATCGCCACCACTATAGTCTGTCAAATGAAAGTAGACCCTGAAAAATCGCGGCAAATTCAAAAAATATCAGTGTGGCAACCCATTAATAATAACGATGCCACACTCCGATTCTCCTTTTCCCTAATCTGTTGAAAAAAAGTCAAGCGTACCTACCTTAAACGACGACCTATTTGAAGAATATAAAGAGAGAGACTGAAACGAAAGAAGTTAGTCAGATTCATGGGAAATGGTCATCCGTGGTTCCTGCCTACATCTTCGGGAAAAGGCATTTTTAGCCTATTTTTCCGGTTCAAAATGACAATACCTATATAATAGTTCAATTTTAGTAATCTGCAGTTGATAAGAGTGGGTTACAATTCGTTATTATTATAGTTATTTATAGTACGTGCAATTATTATTTTATACCACCCTTAATTTACCCAGCTGTAGAACATAGCGTCCGTAGGTGGAAACACATTAGTATTGCCATGTACGAAAAAATGCGAGTGCCTACTTTCGTTTGACAGACTCTAACTATGAACAAACGCCTAATTTAAGCTAAACCTTTAGCTTATACTTTCTTTTTACCTATCGATTTCCAATAGTTGAATCCTAAACTAAGAGATTATCATTTATCGCGCAGTTAACGTGAAAATGTTGACTGTGACTGACATTAACACACATCTGTCAGTTTATAAAATTGCCTAGCATTACGCACCGCCAAATCGGTGTCGTAACGTAAAAATCGGTTTAGACAACGCCCGACGTCTCTAGTCATCACCTGAAACCTGTTGGTGAAACAATTTTTTGCTCTAGGCAACTCCTTAATATTTAGACATGTGATTTAGGCGTCTCCTAGAGTTAGTGAAAACGGGCATAAGCTATGCTCATAAGTACCCCGTTCACATACATATAGGAAAACGGAAAGAAGCGGAAAAGAGATGGTGATGGATATAACTATAATATTTTATACAAATTACTGTCGAAATTGGTTGTTTTTGTAGTGGCGCCTATCATGTAATTTATTATTACGCATAGGACATAGCAAACGTCTTTCCATACAAAATGACTCAATTTTCCTACACAAAAAATCAACTAGATCGGATAACGTTTTGGGGGTAAGAAAATACCTTTTTGTAAGCAGAGGCGTTTAGTAGACAGTCTATTATAAGTAGGTTAGGGTCCGTTCACACAGACCGGCTTGGAGAGCATCGGCGCGTATTTTTCTTTTCACACAGACCGGATCGTATACGCTTGGAGTTGGTCGGAGCGGAGCCGCCAACTATTTCATATAGACCGGCTGGAAGCGATCTGAAAGCGGATGCGCTCGGAGCCGGTCGGATGTGCTCGCAGCCGGTCGGATGCGCTCGGAGCCGGGTGGATACACTACAAAGGCAGACTTATTCCGAGACATTTGCTAATTTCCTCCCATGCATTGTCTTTCATTACCCGATCGTTATATGATGGCTTGGTTATGTCAAATAAACACTCATATTTTGACACGAGAATTATTAATGTTTTATCAGTCATGTTTTCGTACAAGTGCACACAACTGTTACGTTTTAAATTGTGGTATCAAAATGGCGGTCGGCGTGGGGCGGCGCGCACGCAATCGGAGCCGCTCGGCTGCGCGAGCGAGAAAGAGTACGCGATCGGAGCCGGTCAGCTGCTCTTATTATTTCACACCAAGCGCGTTCAAGCATTCTTAATGACAAAAGCAGTGCATATGCAAAAATAAACCTTACAACAAATACTAAAAACTCTGTTTTCAACGTGATAAGAATCTGCTCTCTCCGAGCCGGTCTGTGTGAACGGACCCTTAGTCATAATAATGCTCGCCACACACGTCAACACAAAGAATGACGTCTGCGGGACCCATAACATCAAAATATATTTTTATTACTAAAAAGACCAATATTTGGAAAAGTAGTTATTAGTGTTAAAATCCTGAAGTTTTACCTCAATAAGTTGTTATGTATTCAAATGATATGTTAGTAAATAAGCATTATGGGGGCGATTTACAAATGGTTTTAATAAATATACAATATTGTTAAAAGTGTTTATTTTACCAAAAATTCCCTATCACATATAATAAGTTCAAAAATCTATAATAACACACACACACACACATTGACAATTATAGGTTCTACAAATCGGAGGCCATTGCATTGAAGATACAGCGCCTGTTGGCAACATGCAGAACTAAACTACTTATGGCGGGGTCCTATCTGTCGGTAACCAGCTACGTACGACTCGTTTCTCCTTGAAAACGTGTCAAAAGTTTGACACTTTTTCAAGGAGATACGAGTCGTAGTCGGTTACCAACGAATATAGGAACCCGCCATTAGACGCCACAGCAGCACAAGCAACGATGTTATTGCTAACTCGCTCGCTCTTACAGCCCTTACGGGAGCCGTTAGTGATGCGCCGAGTGCCTATCGATAACACTAATTTCCAGTAATTGTATGAAAAAGGAAACAAACGTTAATTGGTCTGCTCCGACCGCTACTAGTCTTAGCGTACGGACAAAGTCGCACCATAAGGGTTCCGTTTTTAGCATTTTGGTCCCGAACCTTTAAAATGTGTCTTGAACCCTTAGCTTTACTTGAAAATTAGGGTTGGCCGCTACATCTAGTGGTCAATCTAGAAGTTACGACTTCACACAACTACATATTATATAAATGGTTTGTCAGTCACATAAGGGTAGAGTTGCCATCTCTAAATTTTTAAATCCAGGACATTTCGCATTAAAACCAGGACGCACTTGTGTTTGGAATCCTCGTGAGAGCTCGTTTATGTTTTTATTTGAAAAGGTACAGAAAGCTTTCCACGTTGCTTCTTTGTTTTAAAAAGCAACTTTTAACAAATATATAACCTACAAATGGTTTTAATAAATATACAATATTGTTAAAAGTGTTTATTTTACCAAAAATTCCCTATCACATATAATAAGTTCAAAAATCTATAATAACACACACACACACACATTGACAATTATAGGTTCTACAAATCGGAGGCCATTGCATTGAAGATACAGCGCCTGTTGGCAACATGCAGAACTAAACTACTTATGGCGGGGTCCTATCTGTCGGTAACCAGCTACGTACGACTCGTTTCTCCTTGAAAACGTGTCAAAAGTTTGACACTTTTTCAAGGAGATACGAGTCGTAGTCGGTTACCAACGAATATAGGAACCCGCCATTAGACGCCACAGCAGCACAAGCAACGATGTTATTGCTAACTCGCTCGCTCTTACAGCCCTTACGGGAGCCGTTAGTGATGCGCCGAGTGCCTATCGATAACACTAATTTCCAGTAATTGTATGAAAAAGGAAACAAACGTTAATTGGTCTGCTCCGACCGCTACTAGTCTTAGCGTACGGACAAAGTCGCACCATAAGGGTTCCGTTTTTAGCATTTTGGTCCCGAACCTTTAAAACGTGTCTTGAACCCTTAGCTTTACTTGAAAATTAGGGTTGGCCGCTACATCTAGTGGTCAATCTAGAAGTTACGACTTCACACAACTACATATTATATAAATGGTTTGTCAGTCACATAAGGGTAGAGTTGCCATCTCTAAATTTTTAAATCCAGGACATTTCGCATTAAAACCAGGACGCACTTGTGTTTGGAATCCTCGTGAGAGCTCGTTTATGTTTTTATTTGAAAAGGTACAGAAAGCTTTCCACGTTGCTTCTTTGTTTTAAAAAGCAACTTTTTAACAAATATATAACCGACTTCAGATAACAGCGAAAACCAAACTGCTAATGGTGGGTTCCTATATCCGTCGGTAACCAGCTACGACTCGTTTCTCCTTGAAAACCTGTCAAAAGTTTGACACTTATTCAAGGAGATACGAGGCGCAGTCGGTTACCGACGGATATAGGAACCCGCCATAAACCGATATTGATGAAATTTCTATTAGACCAATCTGAAAGTATATCCTTTCAAATAAAAAATATATAAAACACATAATGCGTCCCTATAAAAGTTGAGGGTTGCCCTTGATTTTTTGGGATCCCATCATCAGATCCTGACTTGGTGTCAGTGGGACCACCTGGGAAGTGCCTACCTAATACCCTTTTAAACAAAAAAATAATTTCTCGAATCGGTCCAGGCGTCTTCCGAGTTATCAAGGAGGACAAAATGATTGGAGATAGTATAGTGGCCCGTCAGTTTTAAAACACAGTATCCTTTAAAATCCCAGGACGCTACTTATTAACTACCCAGGACACCCCAATAAGCAGGACATGTGCTGGGAAAACAGGACGGCTGGCAACCCTACATTAGAGGCACTTAGAGGTTGGCATTAGAGGTTACTTTAAAATAAAAATGAATGAATGAATGAAAACACTTTATTGTACACAATATACACAAAAAAATATAATCAAAACAGAAAACACAATGCAAATAGTACAATGGGCGGTCTTATCGCTTAGAAGCGATCTCTTCCAGACAACCTTTGGATGGAGAGGATTTTGTTATAACAAAGATAATGGTCGGGGGTGTACATTTATGGCCAAACTATTAGTTTATTCTTTTTACACCTCGGCCAATCTTCCATTAAGCAATGATCCTCTCCATCCAAAGGTTGTCTGGAAGAGATCGCTTTGTTAAGCGATAATACCGCCCATTTTGCTAACATTTAATTGTTTATATTTTTGTATCTGTTAAGGTATAATAAAGAATTTTCATTTATTCATTAAATGATAGAAATTAAAAATGAACTAATAAAAATGATAGAAATGCTTTTAAATACTGAGGTAGGATCTCCTATACTAGGGTTGCCATAAATCCCCAAGGCCTCGTCGGGACATTTACAATTACGAGTCCTTTTTTTTGTATACAGCGTGTAACAGAAATCATGGGAAAAAATCTAGGTATTATTATGTCATACACATCTGTATCTCTAGCTAGATGTAAGAAACCTACACACCTGAAAATAATACCCAAGATAGATGATAGATTGTGTAGTGTAGATGATACATAATAGAAAATCTGATCCAAATAGCACAAATAAGAAGAAAAAAATATTCATAATTTGCATTAAAATAAAAAAGTCGTCTGTTGGCTGCTTGCGCGTCCTGCGCGGAGCGCTCGATTACGTATGTCGGGACATTTTAGAACTTGTCGGGACGTCGGGACACCACTGTTAATAACGGTTGCAACCCTATCCTATACCATCCGTAGATATAACAGCATTTAAATATTATAAATCGTGAAAATAAGCTCTACTTTAGGGGCACAGTGGTTTTTCCGCCACATTCTCTTCATCCTCTTGTATGGAAGAGCACGCCGCCTCTTCAGTGAGCCTCGGGGAATTCCCCGGGCTATAAATATTTAATGTGTTCGCGATAGTGTCAAGTTTATCTGCAAAATGCGGGTACTCTTTGTTCAAGCATTCTACTATGTATCGAATTCGGTCGTTCAGAGCGCGAGCTTGGTTGTACTCTGTTAGTACCGCTGATTTGGGCTTCTTGACGCGAACGGATTTGCGTTTGATGGCAATGGATAGCTCGTTTCCGAGACGCTGGCTGCGGACCACTCGTTCAAGGAGCTGTAACAAATATTGTATGCGATCAAATGAACTTCCAGGTCATGTTCGATCATTATGAGGAGGTTCTCAATTTTGTTGTTTTTCGTGTATTTTTCATTTGTATGTGATATGGGTCGTATTTTTGTGCCTGAAATAAACGATTTTTTTTTTAATTTTATTATTATATAACGTGATAAGAGCCTGTAGCGCAATTGGCAGTGCATCCTCGTATCAAGAGGAAGGTTGCGGGTTCAAGTCAAAAATCAAAAATCTTTTATTCATTAAATCACAAGGATCACTTTGATTCGTCAATTTTGCTGTTGGTTCCTTCGCGACCAAGCCAGGAAAGAAAGGCAAGAAAAACAAGGCTGGTTGTTCTTTATAATGATCCTTTTATAATACATACAATATAGAAAACAAATGATGTCTAAATTGTAACATTTTTGAACGAGTTGGAGCAATTTCAATCCCACGCTTCTCTGTCGTCTAAATAATGCGATATTTATAGTAGGTTTATATATATTAAATATATATATATATATATTTAATTTGTTAATTGTAAATTTTTGTAGATCACTTGGGAGTTTGCTATAAAAGCGTACACCTTGCCCTTTAGACGATTTACTAACTTTATGGAGTCTACAAGTGGCAACAGCGAGTTTATCTTTATCTATAGTATTAAAGTTATGATTATCGCTATTTTTCTTAGACAAATTATTTATTATTAAAGAATAAAGCAAAAAAAATATAATTGCATACTTTATTGTATGTGTTATGTTGCGGTTAAATAATATGATATCGTCGAATTGTATTGTCTGTGGTAAACTAAACCAATATATTTTTACCCCAACAGAAGTTTTATATTGTCTAATTCTGGCTTGGAATGTACAAGTAGAAAGTATCTATATGAAGTAGTAGGTACCTGCAGTTATGTATTCAGGGCGCCTAGCAGAAAAGACCTGAATTCTTCTAGGCGCCCGGAATTATTTTTACCACACTAACATTATCGATCACAATTCAAGGCCACCATACATTATCCACAATCTTGATCACCTTGCGTCAGGCAGGGGAGATCATTGGGCGACCCTTGAATCCAGTGACACAACGTAATTTTTATAAATTTTTTTGACCTGTATATGGAACTTGCTTATGGCCCACCTGATGTCAAGTAGTAACCATCGCCTATAACAAAGTATTGCCTTGTAGGTCACGCACCTTAGGTGAGTGCCCTACGATGCACTCTGCGTCCATCAACTTGAGGCATACAGCTGTAAAGCCACATGTGCCTGTAATTGATGACGACCTCCGTGGTGCAGTGGGCGGATAGCCCGCTGAGACGCAGGAAGTAGCGGGTTCGATTCCCGCCGCGGAACAAATGGTTTGCATGATCTACAGATATTTGTTCCGGGTCTGGTTGTTCTTCTATATATTATAAGTATGTATTTACAAAAAAATAATGTATATAAGTATTCTATCAGTTACCTGGTTTCCATAGTACAAGCACTGCTTAGTTTGGGGCTAGATAGCGCTGTGTGAAATGTCCAGCAATATTTAATTTTTATTTTTTTTTTATTTAATTTAATTTCACCAACATACACTTCAATGCTTCAAATTGAAACAGCAATGCTGCTTAGTGGCAGAAATAGATATGGTGTTATTTTTACCGTTACTCACCCATTGCTTCTGTCGGTCTGTCTCGCGAACCTCTCTCATCAGGGTCGCGACTTGCTCCTCTAACTGCGCGTTCAGAGCACTCGTGTCGGCGACCTCGCGGTCCAGCTTCGCTTGTTCCTCTCGTAGCTCTTTCAGTCTAGCTTCGGCTTCAGATAGATCCTGTGAAATATAATGGGATACTTCAATTCAATTTGTGAGAAGTTTATTTCATTGGTAATTGACAACGTACAGACAGCATCGCTAACAGGTAACCCCTGCAAATTTAAAGATTGAAATAGATATTAAGGTTCAAGAGGGGTAAAGAGACAATCACGTCAAATCGGACGTCTAATGAAAGGTCTTCATCAGTACATTTTGACCGCGTTTTTATTTTAGTTAATGCCTTGTAGTTCTATTTGTATTCTTGTACCTATGTCTTCGTTTCTAGCAGAGACTCGCGAGATCTCAGTTCGGAGCGAAACACTAGTTATAATACCATAGGTACCTATATTTTTTTATGGGAGCTCCTTTTGGGAAAACCACCAGCTTTACCTTGGTGACCCTCGCCACGTCAGCTCTCGCTAGCCGTAGCTTGTGATGGTAGGAAGACTGCGTGGTCCCGCTCGAGCCATGGGCCTTCTCGACGGCCGCAGCGGCGCGGCTCTTGTCCATCGCGGTCTCGCGACGAGAGACGAAAAGGGCCAGGTCTTCGGCTAGCTTCTCGCCTGTGCGACGCAGTTGCTCTCGACGAACCTAATTTGAACAATTTGGGTAGGTAAGCATTACGTTGCGATTACAAATCAGTTTCAATAAGTGTTAAAGAAACAAAGAAAACATACCTACTATTAAAAACCACACAGTAAAAGAAGGAAAAAAACAGAGTGTGCTTTAGAACAGAAGTAAAACTTCTTTTTCAAAATATTAATTTATAAAATTGTTCAAAATTACATAATTGTCCACACGTCTGTAGGTCGATCAGCCTATGTTCATTCTGGACTGACACAACTCGCAATCGCACATTAACGTTTAAAAATATACGAAACGTAACTCTCTCTCTCTCTTTCCAGCTTCCTTATATCTCTCTCTCAACTTCCTTTCGCACTTTTCGTAACGCATTCACCAGCTTACTCCCTTGAAATTAAGTCAAGCCTGCGTAAAGAAGTTTTACTTCAAAAACACAACAACATCACACTTAAGCACTAACAAACTTGTGTGGGGATGAATTGGTACTCAGCTCAGCATGATGCTAAGGCATGTTAATTTGCCACATATTGACCAAGGGTAAGGTTGTTAAAGAAAAATCTGAAAATTGCAGTGAATTCCTTCGATTACTTGTCTTGTGTTTCTTTCAATCTAATAATGAAGTTGAAAATCTACCTCCTCCTAGGTATATTGCAGTGTCATTAGACAGTGCGGTTTGTGTGGAACAGTGATAATTCAACTTTAATATTGGATTGAAATAATCAAAGATTATTGTTGAGGGTCACGGTCAGACCTGTCCCTTAAAATTTATTAAATGTTTACTTATTCACCTTGTTCAAGTTAATAAATAGGTATTTTCATCATGCTGAACCCATAATGTCAGCCCATAGACTTCCAGAGTGACCGATTTTGTGCGACCTGGTCAAATGCTCCTAGTATCCTTTATCTCGTGGTGGGCCGTCCTACGTAGCGCTTTCCATTCCAGGATAACTTTCGCTTTGATTTTCTATGAAATATCATAGGTATTAAAATGCGTGCAGAGAAATCTTTGTACCCCCTTTTAAACTAAATGCGCGCACGGAGGAGTCTACGATTTCACATAGGTATTTAATGTTTATAAGGAAAAGGAGCGGCAAATTGTAAATTAAGATTTAAAAAAAATTGAGGTCGAATTTTGCACTAGCAACTTGTATAACTTGTTATAAGTAGGTACCTACCTACCACTTTTGTGATTTTTGTGATAATTATAAACAGTCCTCGTAAACCTATGTACCTCCATTCTGTGAATTTCAGCTCTCATTTGTCCAATTTCTCCGACAGCCGACTTAGCATCTTGCACGTTCTTTTTCAGCTCCACTGCTAATATTCCCTACAGACAAAAAATGCGAAAATAACTGTTTTTTTCAACACACTTGCTCGTAAAGTGCGCCTTATTATATCGTTATTAGGGCCATAAACCGAATTATAACACACGCGTGCGTAATAACATTACACGTTAGTGCATAATAGAGTTATTCCTACAAAGTTAAGTTAGTACCTAACTGCAAATTATATGCGAGTAAACAGAGCTTTTTCAATTTAACCGGGTAATACAGTTTTTTTTTGTAACAACAAAGAGGTTTTATGCCGCTGAAAATCCATTTACATTTTTGGAATAAATAAATGTATCCCTAATTAGGACGAAAAAACATTTAGGTACCTATCAAATTATTTATAATTCACAATATTTTGTTATAAAATATTTGCATTTTATCACTAAAATTATAATTTTGAAGTAGGCTGTATGGCTACCTATATGTAATCCTGTAAATGTACCTACCTTACATTTAGCGCGTGCATATAAAAATATGGCGCGCCATTTCCCATTTATTAGTTTGTATCGCATTTGTTGCTGTGTGTTAAATAATTGTAAACATGTCAAGTTTTAGTACAGAAGATGAACAATTGTTAGATTTAACCCTGTCAGAAATACTAAATGCAGCACAAAATGCAAATGAAAACCTACATAATAACTGCAAAATCTAGAGAAAAGTACTTAGCTGCTTACGATAGTTTCCTACAATGGAAGTGCAACAAAAAACCCAATCATTTTCTGAACAAGTGTTTTTGGCGTATTTCTCTGAACTCGCCAATACATACAAACCTAGCTCCCTGTGGTGCATCTATTCAATGCTCGGAAGCATGGTTAAGCTCAAACATGGTGTTGATATCAAAACGTACTGTAACCCACAATCATGTACCTACTTACATCTCGTAGCATGAGTTATTTGGTGTCTTCTCCTTCCAGTAGTTTGTATGATTTACCTTTGTCGCCGACATTTACACAAGAAGTAAATGAAGGTACTAAAGAAGTGGCAACTATCATTATAAGACTATAAGACTGTGAAATTGCCATCAAAAACAATCCAATATCGTTTTGAAAATTGTACATTCACGAATTGTTTTAATAATTAAACGTTTAAATTTTATGCAATACATGTTTGGTTTTTCCTCGCAAGTGTGTTGAAAAAGTGCGTATGAAACTCGTGAGCAACTTTCTCACTAGACACTCGGCTGATTTACACCCTCGCCTACTGCTCGGGCTGCATCCCACAGCCTCGTGTATAATGAGCAACTTAGCTCACTATAGTATCTTAATATATTAATTTAGAATAAACGAAAGTTATGAATAGTTTATTTTGGGATTTGTACCTTTTGATCAAACGATTGATCGCCTATAACAAAGTATTGCTTCGTAGGTTACGCACCTTAGGAACGTGCCCTACGACGCACTGCCCTGCGTCCATCAACTTGAGACGTACGGTGTAAAGCCTCATGTGTCTGTAATTTTACGGGCAAACATACCCTTCAAATCGAAACACACTAATGCCTCTTGGTGGCAGAAATAGGTATGGTGGTAGTTTTATCCGGGGATTGATTGGATGTTTGTATCATCCGAAAAAATCATCTTTGTGAGGAAACCGGCATGCGCTTACTATACAAAATTTGGGCACATAATATTTGGACTTGCCTAAGACTACCCCCAATTAGGGGACAAGTATTCTTGACCTTGCGTATTTACCTTTCGCTGCCATATCAGCGCTTCCCTCTGTATGCGATCCAGATCCTGCGTTAAATTCATCTTGTCCTTGTCCATTTGTTCGATTTCTTCTTCAAGCTCTATGATATCTACTTCAGCGCCCTACAAATTAAAATCACATATAAAACTTATGTTAGAAAAATATTCCAATACTGATTTAGTCAAATCAAATCATTTAACTTGCTGGTTGTAGGTACATAGATTTACCACAATTCACCAGCTTATCTAGTTGCAAATAGGTATGTAGGTAATTTATAAACAAATGTCAATTATAATCATAGTAATTATAAGATAATTTATAACGCATTGTTATATTTGAAGAAACAACATCTGTTGCCTGTTTTCAATTAGAAAATCGTTAGCATCACTATCCTCTGGTGCGATTTGCTTAAAACTACTGAATAGAAGATCTGAGATAGAGCTTTTAGGGTATTCTTCAGCACTATAAGTCTTTATTAAGTTTCACCAATTATTGGTGTTATAAGCCAATTTATTTAAAGGCCGACAAATTGACTAAAGGTGGGCATCGAAAAAAAATTTTCTCTATGCCCCTCAAGCTCATTGAAAGATACATCTTATTTTCTGAAAGGAACTAACCTTCAAATTAGCAGAATACTCATGTGTTATCGCCACATTAGCTCTCTGTGCGTTGTCATTCCTCTCTAGCGAGTCCTTTCTGGTTCTTTCTAGAACCTCCAGCCTTCCCCTCAGCTCACGCAGCGTTCTTTCAACACGACCTCTCTCAAACAACACTGTTTCGCAATCTGCTTGGATGCGCATCGTTTTCTGCTCGCAAATTTGTATCTCTGAAACCAGTCAAGTCCAAATCAATAAATAGTATTTTTGTAATAAAGTTCTAGGATATATTTCAATACCCTGATAAGACGTGTTTACACCTGTTCGTAAGCGACCAAGTAAAGAGTTTTTATTAGACTACGGATACTGATTACCTACATAGTATGTTACTGATGCTTTTAGTAGAAGACTGGAATTAAGAATGGAATAATGGATAAGATAAGGAATAAGTATATCCGAGGAAGTTTGAAAGTAGCGCCAGTGATAGAAAAGTTGAGGCGTAAGAGGCTAGCGTACGGTACGGGCATGTCATATGTAGGGAAAAAAATCATGTGACTAAAAGAGTGTTAGATATGAGTGTAGATGGATATAGAAGTAGAAGATGACCGAAGAAGTGATGGAAGGACTGTGTCAAGAATGATATGGGTAAGAAAGAAGTGACAACGTAGGTGACGGCTGATAAAGAGCTATGACAGAAAAATACATGTTGTTCCGATTCCGCGTCATGTGAGAAAAAGGAAGGGAGAAGAAGAAGAGCTTTTAGTAGAAGACTGATTTAAAAAGAAAGCAGTCTTTATTACGGTGTATATTATTGTTAGCCGGAAGGTTTGCCGTTCAATAAAGTATGCCTTACGTTTGTTCACCAGGTTTATATCAGCTAACATCTTCTGGTGCTGTTCAGTGAGCTTCACCACGTGACCTTGTAGCCGCAGCCACTCGTGCTGCATACTCTCGGTACGTTCGCGTAGCGATTTGATCTGCTGTTCCAGCTCTTCGATCCTGCGTTCTTGTGGGGATTTCAACTGAAATTTATTGTATTAAGAATTTAAAATTTGTATCAAGTTATCTACGTAACTACTTGATATTTACGCATTCGTCAATCTCAATATTCGTGTATTCAAGCTGTCGATGGACAAAGACAAATTGAAGATAATGCTTTCTGACCTTACGTAATTAATGCAGATCCACTTGAAAAAGAAGAGGACTTAAAATTAGTTAAATTTGGTGTAAGATAAGAGGAACAAAAGTTGAAACCAAATTACACAAATCACATACTTATTCGATGTTCCTTAGATTATTTAAGTTACTAATAACTGTTTATTTTGTAGATGAGCTGTTTTTGATGTGTTATTCACAGATTCAGAGATTACAAAAAGTTTTCGCAGTTTTACTTACATCAAAGATATCTTTCAAAATCTGATACTTCTTGAGAATAATATCCAGTTCTCGTTGCTTCCTTGTAATCACCAGAAGTTTTTGGTCATACTTCTCTTGTAATTGGTCTAACTCCTTCTCGCGTTCCTTGACTTTCGCCAGTGTGTCTTCGAGGATAATATTGTTTTTTGCTTGACGATTCCTGCTAACTTCTATTTCCAGCATCATTTTCGCATGTTGGTTCTCCATCGCCATAAGGGCTATTTCCTAAATTATTAAATCATTTTCATCTTGTATAAGCATAACATATTTATTTAAGTAGGTGCCTACCTACAATAACTATGTAGACGGTTTTTGAAACGACATCAAGTCAAATCAAATCAAAAAGTAATTTATTGTAATTTAACGTCGCCATCTAGAAAAGCATTCAGTTTTAATTTAAAATGCGCTATAGTTATAGTATACGCCAAGACTCGTGCGTAGCAGATAGGGCCAACCAATAAACATGATTGTTTCCTTTTCAATATCATCATCATCATCATCATCCACAGCCCGACTGCTGCTGACCGACCCACTGCTGGGTATAGGCCTCCCCAAGTTTGTGTCATCCGCCACGATCCTGCGCTAGTCTCACCCATTGACGGCCCGCGACTCTAACGATGTCGTCCACCCATCTCGCTGCTGGACTTCCAACCCTTCTACAGCCATTCCTCGGCCACCATTCAGTTGCCACCCTGCTCCACCTGTCATCACCACGTCTCACCAAGTGTCCGGCCCAAGACCATTTGAGCTCCATAACTAGATTCCCAACATCATGAACCTTCGTTCTTCTACGGATCTCGACGTTTGGAACTCGATCTAAGAGTTTGATGCCGAGCATGGTGCGCTCCATGGCTCTCTGTGCAACTCTTAACCTGTACACAGCCTCCTGCGTGAGCGTCCATGTCTCGGCACCGTAAGTCATGGTGGGCCGAACACATTGCACAAATAAGCGGGTAAAATATTACTTTATTACTTTTCAATATAATTACTGGTAATTAATGTTATCGATAGGCACTCGGCGCATCACTAACGGCTCCAGTAAGGGCTGCAAGATCAAACGAGATAGCAATATCATCGTTGCTTGTCCCGTGTTTTATGACCCCGTCTGCCAGGAGCGCTGGCGTCTGGTATAATTTATTATTGATCACAAATTCATGGTTTCTTTTAATAAAGTGTTATACCTGTTTCCTTGACATCTCCCTCATCTTCTTGATGCCGCTGGCCATGGACCCCACCGCCTTGTCATTTAGCAAGCACTCCTGTAGATTCACCAAGATCTCGTTTTCCAATTTCAGTTTGTGTTGTATCTTATGTTCATATTCCTTTTCTGTGCTTTTAAGTATATTTCTCATTGTTTGGTTTTCCTGTAAAAAATCAAAAACTACACCAGGTTGCTTATTTTAACGCTTGATGCAAATAGCGGAGGTATATTATATTTTTGATGTCTGTGCCTATGCCATCGTAGCTTCCAAAAGGATGAACCGATTTTGGTTTACTTTTTTTTGTTTTAAAGGTGACTTGATTAGTTTAGACACGTGAAACTAAACTAAACTTACCCTTAATCAAACTAATCATATCTACAAACACTCTTCACCTTCCAAACAATAAAAACCTTATGTTCGTTTTGTTAATTACGTTGAAATTAACTTGTTTACCTACATTAGTTTCCGCAGGTATAATCCTGAAATAATGTTATCTCTAGGTATTTTCTTCTGTAACTAAAGGCGTATTTGGACTTGGATGCTTTCCTTTATCTAACTCTTTTAGGTGTGCATAATAATCTCGTAAAATGATGACAATTTCCTTGCACTGTTCTATGATCTAAGCTAAACCTGAAACTATGTTTCTCTTACCATAAGTATCATTTGCTCATCCCTCTCCGTCATTTCGATAGATTCTGTGAGCTCTTGAATTTGGTTTTCGAGGCATACTCTCTTTGCATCTTCGTTATCATCTGAAACACATAATGGTTTTTATAAGTAACTTGACGTTATATAGCGAGAATTACTTTCAGTAGTCTTGAATCAGTTTGTAACTCACATAATTTTGTGGCGTGTTCAATGTCATATATCATTTTATCCTTGTTCATAGCAATTTCTTTTCCTTTTTTCATTTCCTCAGTCACCACCTTTTTAGTGATCTCGAGGTTGTTTATCAGCGTGCGGTAGTTTTCTTGCAAGGCTCTGTAAATCGTAAAAAGATTTTTTTTATCTATCATGAAAGCAGAATTTAAAAATAATGGAAATCTATTTCTAATCCAGGCTTTGATAATATCAGTATTAAATTTCAGGGGTAAAATAGAAAACAGGTGCTCTACTTTTAAAATCAGGTATTTATTGGAGTATCTAAAATATAACTGAAGTGACATGACATGTTAAGACTGATGATGATGAACCAAAATATATATAAATAAATAACAAACCTGTAATCGTCCCTAACTGAGTCATACACCTTGTCTCTCTGCTGTATATTAATAAGTACGGAATTCCAGAGGCTGACCAAACGGCGTTTGTCTAAGTCCAAGTCTTCAAGTTCCACCGCGTATGCAGTTACCTTAAAAGATAATTAGTATAGGTAAGTATGTATAGTTTAATTTTGTTATTCTGTAGTTGGTGTTAAGTAGGTACCTACAATAAAGATTAGATTAGATAATATCTTGATTGCACACCATTAACATATAAATAAACAAAAAAATATGTTTAAATCATAGGTAGATACAATGGGCGACCATATCGCTAATCGCGATCTCTCTAAGGAGTTATTCTGTCTACTTACTTAACTATTTATCCTATCCTATAGTGGTACGCCATTGGTTCAAACGTTAATCCGATCGATTAGATGTAATACGGTTCGGCATAATGACCGTCGGTTCTGATCAAATATGTATTCTTTGGTACTGAGATCTTTGTTTACTTATTTTTCACGAATAATCTAAATTGGATTAACCTCATCCATTGACCCCTGTGTTTTATTGACACAATAGTAGTTCAAACTGTGCAGTCTGATATACGAACCTTGAATTATTCCATTCCTCAGGGAACTTTTCTAGGATCTGTCTTGTTCATTATCTATATCAACGACCTATCAAAAGCTATTGACTCCTCTTGCATTATTTTTGCCGATATCGTAGGTCTCTTCTTTTTAAATGTACACCAAATACTAACTCACTGAACAATATCAAATATTCCTTTTCTAAAGTAAAATCCTGGCTAGAAACTCATAATTTAGAAGTAAATAGGTACTAATAAAACTAAAATAATGTAATTCATTCCATATAAAACACCGCTAAAAATAACCTCACTAAGCATCACTCTTAACGTAAAAGAAGTTAAAGATTAAACCCTTTTGGGCATAAATATTGACACCCATCTAAACTGAAAAGAGCACATACAAAATAACTAAATCCCAACTATCTCAATTTGTTGATTGCAATGAATGCCTACTATACTTAATGCTAACGCATAGCAGCGATACGGGGTAGTGATAATATGGGGTAACAGCGTTGACATTGACGAGCTGTTCACCATGCAGAAAAAATGCCTAAGAATAATCCTGAACATTCACCAACGCATCAGATGCCGCCTGCATTTCACTCATTGGAATACTTTAACTTTACCATGTTTTTATATTTATGAAACTGCCGTGTTTGTAAGAAAACATATAGAACTGTACGAATATGACAAAAATCCGCGAAGACAGACATATCTAGTACTTTCAGTACCCACCATCAGTACCAGTACCTATGCTGTCCCACTGCTGGGCAAAGGTCTCCCCCTCATCTCTCCACTTTTCTCGATATTGTACCAAATCCCGCCAGTCCCTACAAAAAGCGTCCAAATCATCGCGCCACCGCTTTTTATACCTTCCACGGTGTCGCTTTCCATCCACATCTTTCCATCCAGTTACGACCTTAGCCAACCTATTTGGTTGCATGCGGGAGACATGACCCTATACGATAAAATTCTAATTGTGATCAAAAATTAATTTAAAGATCAAACATTTTTTAAGAAGCTTAGAAAGTTACAATAGCAAATGCTATTATAATTTAAATGATTTTTTGAAGATAAGTTAGTCTTAATCTAAATAATGACAGTACCCACAATTTATATTTAAATAGAACTTAATATAGATAGGTAGCCTATATTACCTATTCACATGTTAAATTCTGTCACATGTTTAATATAAAATAATTGAAACAAGTTTATTCATTATGTAACCATTTATATACCAAAATGAACTTAATGAAACATAGATTCTTATGACACTAAAGTTTATTCAAAATGACCTCTGTGATTTTGAATACAGGCCTTCAATCTGCGCGGCCAGTCGTCTATCGCAGCACGAACGAGGTCCATGTCAATATCGGCGGCTGCCTTAATCAAGGATGTCTTGAGTGACTCCAAATTGGGATGAGGCTTTTCCTCCAAGTGTTGCCATATCTTGTAATCTAACGGATTCAAATCTGGACTCGAGGAGGGCCAGTCTTCGTGCCGGATGAAGTCGATTTCACGCGCCGCCAGCCAGTCTTGTGTGCTCTTTGCTATATGAGCTGGCGCCGAATCTTGTTGGAACACCCAGTGCCTGTTATTGAACATGATATGAGAAACAGGTTCTACAAGGTTCGTCAGGACTATATTTTGATACACAACTGCATTCGTTTTTACACCTTTCTCACAAAAATGTACCTCTGTTAAGCCCCAATAAGAAACTCCCAACCATACCATGAGCGAGGATGGAAAATGACCTCGTTGGACACTCGGAATACGGTTGCTCGCTTCTTCACTACTGTGTGCGTACACCTTATCATTTTGTTTGTTGTAGCTCTCTTCTACGGTAAAAATTTTTTCATCCGAAAAAAGAATATTCCGATATTTTTTTCCCGCGTACCGCTTCAACAAAGCGCGGCATCTCTTCAGTCTCAGGTCCATTAGACGAGCATTCAAACGATGTCCTGTTTTTCTTCGATATTCCCGAAGCCCTAAGTCTTCATTTAACACCCTTTTCACAGTGGTTCTGCTTAACCCCATCTGAAGGGCCAACAGTTTCTGCTTACGTTTGGGATTTCTTTGAATTCGCGCCTTCAGAGCTTTTATCACTGCTGGAGTCCTAACAGACCGAGGACGACCACTTCTTGACCTGTCATCTACACTAGAGTCTTCATTGTATCGTTTGATGGTGCGATAAACGAATCTTTTGGTTATATTCAAATTTTTCAGTATGTCAAAAATTTGAATTGGCACGTAACTGCAACGATGCAACGCAATAACTGCAACACGGTCTTCTTTAAGCGTCCACTCCATATTTAAAAATGAGTAAAATTCTAAAAAGTATACATTTTTATTTTCATGAACAATTCAAAATTCGAATTCAATAAACTTTTTTGTGGCCAGCATTCTAAAAGAACAGTTTTTACTGTGTGACAATACTTATGACCTGACTAGGTATAATTATCTATAGAAATGTTCCTATATAATAATTATGAAACAAGAATATACTAGTAAAGTAACAAAGTTACGATTAGGACCTAATATAATTTAGCTATTATAATATTAGTGTGTAATAAAATAGATTAAGTAAGTTTTTATTAGAAGATATACTGTTCGTGCTTAAGTAGGAGCATTATAGGGGACACCGGAGGGACAATCGCCCATACAACACGTACTACCAAGATCATTTCTAATTGGAGCATATTTCTACCTTGATAAGGTATTATTTTAATTTGAATTGTATTTATCTAGGTTCCCAACCATATATTAGATCAAAATACTTACCTAATATGAAATAGAAGCGTATCGCATTCTGCATGTTTTTACGGCATAAAAGACCTGTTTTCAACCTAATTGATTCGTATTAAAAACAACAACATCTTACGTATCCTAGTCATGGGAATATAGATTATATCGTCTGGTTACAGAATAACAACACAATAAGAAAAATACAATAAGTTTTCAGTCATCATTTTTGGTATTACGGAACACGGTCAAAATCTAATCAAATTTAGAATCCTTCTATTGCTATCACTGTCGCTCTGCGTGGCTAAACTTCGTCACTAAACAGGGATAGCGATATTCAGGCCGAAGTTTTTGACGCGGCCGAATTGAAGTTGCGCTCAGGGTTCGCCGGCGCGTTAAGCTGTTTCTTTACCTTGCCACGCCCTTACAGGGTAACTACATACTTTTTTTAGATTACTTTTAAGAAACCGTTTGCATTGAAATAAGTAAAATACTTTAAGATTTTTTCTAGCGTCGACAAATCAAGCGTTGTATGTAATTTTACATGACATACCCTATCGTTGACTTGCTCCATCTCAACGTTCTTGATTTTCAATTGTTTCTGGAACATTTCCAACTTGGACTCGAGCTTCCACACCTCTTGGCCGACGCTGAAAATTATCATGTCCTGAAACACACATACGTTTTTTAGTCAATTGTTTTATTTGTTTTGTTAACAGTAGAGCAGCATTATTGTTGATATGTGATACATCACACAGTGCTGAAAGTCTCGTATTGTTCATTTTAGTAGCAATCTCATATTAATTCATAGCCGATAACGAGTTTGTTAAAGTAGCAGAAACAACACTAAAGGAAATCTAACAAGTCCGATTTGACGTCATTATATGCATGCCGTGATAACTTTGCACAAACGTCTACACAAGAAATCGAAAAATTACCCCCAAAATGCCAAAATTAAGTTACTAGCTGTTGCCTGCGACTTCGTACGCGTTACACTACTAAATGTGTAGGTAACCTAGAAATAAAGCTAAACTCGCTGTTGCAACTTGACACCCCATTTTTATCCCATGGGAGCTGATTTATGGGATGAAAAGTAGCCTATGTGGCAATCCAGGTTATAATCTAGGTACATAGGTACTAATTTTTATCGAAATCGGTTCAGCCGTTACGACGCGATTGAGTAACAAACAAATAAATAAACAAACATCCAAACTTTTGCATTTATAATAATAATGTGATCCATACACTAAGTATAACAATAAGTAATAACAATAAGCGCAAATTTTAACTTTATATGGTAAAACTATACTCAGAAATACTAAATAATCATGATTCAATATTTCCACAACATGATAGTACAATGTAATCATTTGATTCTGTCATTCATTGGTAGTATAAATAAATAAATATTACTGGACACTTCACACAGCGCTATCTAGCCCCAAACTAAGCGAGCTTGTACTATAGGAATCAGATAACTGATAGCATACATAAATATTTCTTTTTTTGTAAATATTTATCTACTTATTAGACCTATATAGAAAGACCTCCAGACCCGGAATAAATATCTGTAGATCATGCAAACATTTATTCCGCGGTGGGAATCGAACCCGCTACCTCCTGCTGCGTCTCAGTCGGCTATTCGCCCACTGCGCCACGAAGGTCGTCGTATATTTATATATTACGTAGTATTTTGATATCTGACACCTATTATATTTCCGCGAGTATAATGTACGAAAATGTATTTGAAGATATAACTATGGCACCCACCATCTCCCGTTTCTCATCAGCCAGCGTTTGTTTCTCGGCGCGCATTTTCTCCGACATTCGCTGGCTGATCGTCAGATCGGACTCCGTCTCCTCACGCCATTTCTCCAGCTGCTTGCACAGTGTTGTGAGAGCTTCCAGTTCTTCAGTCGCCTCGCGTTCTAATAAGAGATTAAGAACTTGCAATTGTTTTGGCTACTGCAACGAATACAATGGTACAGAAACACATAGCGCCAACAACTTTCCTCTTACGACTTTTGTACAATTTGTCCATCTATAAGGGATATATGTTACAAGGGGTTATTCCTCGTGTGGCCAACTTTTTAATCTATTTGATTTTTCCAACATGAATCATTTTCTTTGCTAATAAACTGATGGGATAGAAAGGTCTGGGTAATGTTAGCAAACAAAGCACCATGCTTTGTTATAAAAAAAACATAACGACCTACCGTAGATGATTATTTTATTTTTAGTTTTTTTATTACGGACAACAAACAATTATACTATATTAATATAGTGGTTTTTTACTCTATGCAATTAGTTCGACTAGAAGATAAATTATTCCTGTAAGTCCAAAAATAAAAATCTAGCCCGGTGATACAACTAACTGCTGGGTAAAGGCTTGTTTCTATTGAAAATGACCCAACTGATGTTAAGTGGTAACCATCGCCTATAACTAAGTATTTCCTCGTAGGTCATGCCATGCACCTTACAAACGTGCCCTACGATGCACTTCCCTTCCTTCATCAACTTGAGTCATACAGGTGTAAAGCCTCATGTGCCTGTAATTTCACCGGCAAGCACACCCTTCAAACTGAAGCACAGAAGTGCTGCTCGGCGGCAGAAATAGGTATGGTGTTGGTACTTCCACGGGCGAGTCCTTATTTTCCCACTGTTTCTTAGTCTGTTACAAACTGAACCCGCCATTCAATGTTCGACCACCTCTAGTCCTTTTCTACTAATGGACAAGTAGGTAATAGCATTTTCTTGACCGCAACTGCATTGCTGAGGTTATGTTCCTTACCATTAAGTTGATCTTTCTCCAGCTTCTCCCTAGCCCGTTTGTGATTCTGGTTAGATTCCTTGGCCCGACGCTCGGCTGCCTCTCGCTCTGCTGTTCGTATGGCTAGAGTATTCTCGTATTCTTCTATTAGTACCCTTTGAGCGTTGGTGTCGTGGTCGCTGCGGTAGATCTTTTCTAGGTCATTGTTGTAGCCTAGCTTGCTCAGCTTGACTTCGTCGCGCTGGAATACAATAACTGTTTATTTTCCAATAGTTAAGAGGTTTATTTAGCTATCTTTGTTAATATGTAGGTTTTTCCTACGTTTGATAACAATAAATCTATGTAAGTATCTATTATAATATACAATATATAAATCTTTATTTCAGGGAACAATAGAAAAGTACTAGATGATAAACTTAATTCTACAACCCACATAAATGTATACCTTAGTGACTAACATACATACTTAAAACTATTTGCTGACACATACAGTCTGCAACGTGTCACGCACTTGCGCTGTGTTGTGCAGTCGCCCGCGAAAACGACAAAACAACGCACTTTTCATTATGGTTCCGACCTTGTTCTATTCAGTCACAGGACGTCCAATACTGAACATAGGCCTCCCCCATTAAAAGCCAGAGCCACCGATCTTGTGCGGTCTGAACTCAACGGCTCCCAGCAACCTTTATCAGGTCATCTTTCCGGTGGGGGCCGTCCTACGCTGCGCTTTCCAGTGTGTGGTCTCCACTCAAGTGCCTTTGTGCCTCGACGGCCGTCAGTTCTTCGAGCTACGTGCCGTCCCCACTGCCACTTCAGCTTATTAATCCTTTGTGGTACGTCAGTGACTTTGGTTCGTCTACGAATCTCCTCATTTCTGATTCGATCGCCATAAAGAAATACCAAACACATATTCAAGCTAAGCGACCTTAAGCCTTCGTATGAGGCCCATAGTGAGAGAACACATTTATGTACCATATAACAACGTTAAATTCTATGTAGGTAATATTAGAATTAATACCAAGTTAAGGATCTGCTCCTCAGCAATAGCATTCTCCTTCTGAAGGAACTGCCTCAATGTCTCCTGGAAGCGCTGCATCAGAGGGTGGGTAGCCTCCAGCACCGCCGGCATCGCACCAATATCGCGTTTGCTGCGCCATCTAGAGTCAAACAGTACAAATACAATAAAAGATGAAATATACTTTATTGCACACCATACATAGTAAATAGAAATAATTTAACCAGAATAATGTAAATCGTACCTATATGATATAATTGGCCGTCTTACCGCTACCTCTACCAGACAACCTTTGCATGGAATTGATTGTGTTTGGTAATTATGTGAAAAAAGTATTTTTTAAGAAAATTTGATGTAGGTAAACCTTCGGGAGTTATCTTCCAGTTTTCAAATGCGCGTCCAAAAATACAACAACCACGTCTTACTGAGAGTAAACTTCCAGGAAATGCGGTGGATGGGCGCGCTATGTAGCTTGGCATATGAGTAAGATTTAAGAATATTTATTTTCTCAAAAATAAATAGTAGTTACACTTTACAAATGTTAACAAAAGATTTTTTAACTACCCGCAAAGTCACGATATACTAAAGCGGCAGGCATCGAACGCAAAGTCATTCCTCGCGTCACAGCGTAATCACAAGATTAGGTATCTTTAAGTCGCGACTGAATAGGTTTCTTCTAGGCAAGCGTGTACCATCGTAGACTGCATCATCGCTTACCATAAGGTGAGATCGTGGTCAAACGCAAGCCTATAATGTATAAAAAAAGATACATATGTTAACTATTTAAAAAATGTAAGGTACTTATAAATGTTTTCAGTTTTTTATAATATACTTATTAAAGGTATCCGCGTTCTTTCACCTTCTTCGGCAGTTTATTGTATAATTGTACCCCCTCAAAACCAATTGTTTTTACCACCAAGAGAGATTATAGAAGTACAATATAGTCTTTTCTACGACTATTTCGATTACGCACGGTGTCCTTTAAATAAAGAGATATTTGTGTGTGTGTTGATTTATTTAGAATCTTTCTTATAAGTAGGTATACAAGTGCATTATGTATAGAGTGGTTTTATGTTCATGAGCTTTGTGTGCATGTAAATTTAGACTGGGTATTAAGGTTGTATTACATTATAACGGCACGGATCCAGCACAGCTCCAACCCAGCAATTTACTTGTCATTCAAATTAGAGCATTAAAACCAGTGTCGTATAGTATATTTCGTAATGTCAATATAAAAAGCCGCCGGCGGGCAGGCAGCGCGCTTACAGCTACCATACGACTAGTCGCGGAGCCCGCGCGCTGTAAGCGAGGAGACCGCACGCTGTAAGCGAGGAGACCGTGCGCTGTAAGCGAGGAGACCGCGTGCGTACAGTGCGCTGCCTGCGTGCCGATTATTACTAGTTCGCGCAATGTAAACTGAGACATTATGAAGTCGTGCGAGTCCTAGGCGTGTTCATTCACGAATACGTGTTCGCGGTGATAGTAAGCTACACACTTTGCGGATGGCTCGCTGCTAGCGAGCTGGCACCTCGCGATCGGCGCGCTGCCAACGAGCTGGCACCCCGCGGACGACGCGCTGCCAACGAGCTGGCACCTCGCGGGCGGCGAGTGGTAGCCGAAATTTGAGGCGGTGCTGTGGTGCAGCTGTGTCGTTGCCGTGCCGCATCCGTGCGGCTACAATGTAATACAACCATTAGGTAATATACTCGTATACATAGTCTACTAACATGTACTGGCGAGAAAAAATCAACTGTTATCTAATGCAGGACGCTGCTTCAAACTTGAACCGATGACCCAGGGGCAAAAAATGCAACTTACTCGTCAAACACTTCTCTACCAGCTTTTTTACACCGACACTGGTCAGGCAGACATCCGCAGCAACGGCAGACACCGTCCTCAAACGTAGGAGATGTACATTCACACTCCTCTGGCTCCTGGAAGAAAATTGAAAAATACTGGACTGAAAGGAAATAGGTAATCTTCGTATTAATTTTAACGAACTAAGTGTGTGATTTTTCCAAAGTACCGAGCGAGAAAGCTGAGCAGCGAGCGAGGAAAATATTCACCAATACGATTGCTTAATGTTCTAGCACAACACAGGCAGTTCTCCTGATGGTGGATATCATATTGGCGGATTTATTCCTCACTCACCTCAGTTTTCTCACACATGTATACTAATATTATAAAGAGGAAAGATTTGTTTGTTTGTATTGAATAGGCTCCGAAACAACTGGACTGATTTAAAAAAAATCTTTCACTGTTGGGAAGCTACACTATCCCCGGGTGACATAGGCTACTTTTTACCCAACTGCGCAGAAGGAGGGTAATGTTTTTATTGAAAAACTACGCGTGCGAAGCTGCGGATTGGTCAGCTAGTAAATAATATCTTTGTTGCACAACACTAAAAATAATCAAACTAAAAGAGAATACATTTACAAAGATAAGATAAAAGGTTGCTGGTTCAATTCTCGCTGCGTGAAGAAAGTTTGTACCTACGAATCTGAAAATTTTACCTAAACTTTAACCTAAAATGTTCAGATTGGAGTTCAGTATGGAGTCAGGATTATAGTATTGTGATAGTTTGTTAATAACCTTCATAAACATCATAATAGGTTGGGGGAAAAGTCTTTTCGCATTATAGTATGTATGAACTTGTATTAAACTCTATTTGGCTATACTATTGGTATCTGGCTGGTTTTGGTATCATTCAAAGTTTAAATTTTAAAAAAGATAATTCCAAATTCAAATCAGGAAAATGTGTGATTTTTATTTGTTTTTCGTACTGTAAAGATGAGTGAATCTAATGAAGAAATTCGATACATTTTAAAATTTTACTACAAAAAGGTAAAAATGCAAGGCAAGCCGCGGATAAAATTTGCTATGTTTATGGACCTAGTGCAGTGTATGTGAGAGTAGCACAAATTTGGTTTAAGCGTTTTCAATCCGGACATTTTTATGTCAAAGATGCACGTCGCTCTTGTCGCGGATAAAATTACGGATAAAATTGATGCCATTTTTGAAAAAGTGGAGCAAGATCGGCATATCAGTAGTTACGACGTATCTGAAGAACTGGGAATTGACTACAAAACATTTTTGGCGCATTTGAAAAAAACTGGGTACACAAAAAAGCTAGATATTTGGGTACCCTACGAGCTCACTGAAAGAAACCCAATGAACCGTGTACTCATTTATGATTCTTTATTACGACGTAATGAAACCGAACCATTTTTTAAAAATCTGATAACTGATGATGAAAAGTGGATCACGTACGACAAGAACGTGCGAAAAAGGTCGTGGTTAAAGGCCGGTCAGGCTTCACAGACTGTGGCGAAACCCGGGTTAACTCGCTACAAGGTGATGATGTGTGTGTGGTGGGATTGGAAGGGCATTATTCATTATGAGCTGTTACCACCAGGCAGGACCATCGATTCTGAACTCTACTGCGAACAACTGATGAGATTAAAGCAAGAAGTTGAGAGAAAGCGGCCGGAATTAATCAACAGAAGGGGTATGGTTTTTCATCATGATAACGCTAGACCTCACACATCTTTAGCCACTTAGCAAAAATTAAGAGAGTTTGGATGGGAGATGTTAATGCATCCGCCGTATAGTCCTGACCTTGCACCTTCAGATTTCCACCTGTTTCGGTTTCTTCAGAATTCTTTAGGCAGTGTCAGGTTAACATCACGAGAGGACTGCCAAAACTACTTGTCGCGTTATTTTGATCAGAAGCCCCAAAATTTCTATAGCAATAGGATCATGTCCCTACCTACAAGATGGCAAAAAGTTATCGAACAAAATGGTACCTACATACTTTAGTTAAATGTAAATAAACTATATTAAAAAATGTTTTGACTTTTCTTAAAAAATGCGAAGAAACTTTTTCCCCAACCTAATATCATAATATATAGGTACTTGTTCTAATATTATCTGATATACACCGCCGCTCTTATTTGTTCACATAGATACTGTCCATCTTTAAAAGCCTGGAAGAGACCGCACATTCTACCTATGAATTAAAAGTGTATTTTCTTTCATTTGTTTATATTTAATTGTGTGCAATAAAGACATCATCAATGTATATCAGTAATATGACGCCCACTCCTGTACATAGGAGCGCTACATACACTGCGTGGTATAAAAGTATTTTGCGTGATCTCCACTCGAGAAAACCCTCCGTCGTCCGAGACACGTTCTCTGAGACTCGGATGTCGAAAGCACCTCCGCTAATGCGGAAGGAATTTCATTTCATTTATTCCTTGTAAATCTAGGTACAATGTTGGAAGAAGGTGTTTTATATAAGCGCTAGATTTTGCCTTCCGGCGTACAAGTATTTGTTATTTAATAATAAACATAGCATGCAAATACAAATACATTAAAATTACACAATTACTTAAATTCCTAAAAACAAAATGTCTAGAAATAATAATTATGATAATAAAATGTCAAAAATGGTAATTATGACTTAAATTAGGATTCATTTCAATTTAATGTGAAAACTATATAGGTACTTAATATTTTGGTCACCTAACAACTCATTAACTTTATATGCTTTCATAACGAATATGTCATTATGTTTATCAGAATCAGAAATATTTCATTGTTAAACTGTTGTACAACAAAGGTCTTAAATATTAGGCACAATTTCTGAGTCATCTACATTAGACAGAGCAAACACTTCACAGATACACCGACCTCGTCGGCGAGGTCGACGAGTCCCTTCAGTCGCCGCCTATACGAGGTACAAGCACGTACGCCCGGGGCGTTTCTCTCCTATCCCCATCCTGGCAACGGCCCAAGCCGAGGTTCGTACCTAAGTGGTGCCCTTGCGCTAGTTGCCCCATCAAAAACTAACAGGGCTGAGCGCCATCTGCGCTTGCCAAAAGTTCGGTTAAGCTGCAACGGCCTCAGAGGCCAACAGCGAGATTAGTCCATTTGAAAAAAAAATCCACTCGAGAACATTCCTGTCAGTTCTTCGAGCCATGTGTCCCGCCCACTGCTTCCTCAACTTTTTAATCCTCTTGGCGTTTCTCTTCTACTTCTGATCGTATCAGAAATTAATATTTCCGCAGACAAGTCACAGACATAATCAACTTGTTTTTTCTACAAAACTTTTTCCCACTGCTGGGCAAAAGCCTCCCATAACTTCTTCCGCCTATCGCGATCCGTAGACAGATTCCCATCATTCAATCTCGAATGATTGAATCTTCGCGTCATCGCTTTCGCGACGCGATAATAACTTACGTGAGGAAAAATAAACTTCTCATTTTTGAACTGGAGGCAGGTCTCCTCATGGATCACGATGTCATGCTCATCTCTTAGGCATTCACAGTGAGAAGACAGGAGTGTATCCTGTGAGGAGCTGTCTATCGTACACGGGCATGCCCCGGTAGACCCGGATCTTGAAGACTCGGACATCTTACTCACAGATCACAATACAAAAAAATATGTGTTTCTCAAACGATTTCAATAACTACAAAAAACTCAAAACTCAAAGCGTCATTAGCTTGGCAACTGAGCAACACATTTTTTTTGCTGTTATTTAGGTCGTATAAAAATTTTGATAGCAACCTTTTTGTTTTATCAATTGGCGTTTCTGTAATAAATAGGTTGTATTTCATTTCTGCCGCGCTTTGATAGCAACCTCCTTGCTACGTCGATGAGCGGCAGTTGTTATGACAACTGAAAGCGACAACAAACGCGGTTTATAGTGTAGAAAAGTATAAATTGGATAGAATAAAAATAATAAATAAAAATGGTAAGGAATAAATATTTGTTAATGTATTGAACATTCACATTAAATGTTTTATTCATCAATCATCACCTGGAACTTTATATCTATTTAAGCTGTTTTTGACCGTGAGGTTGATTTGATTTAAACTGTTTATGATACAGAAAAATAAACTTTCATTCTAAACTAATGAAAATACAAAACGAATATTTTATTTATTTTCCAATTTTAGATTCTCTCACGATCCAAGCCGGCTACAGACAGCCGCGCCAGCACGGGCAATAGTTCAGCTAAAAAGAACTTCCCAGAACTTGAGGACTACATCATGAAGAGAGACTATGTTGGAGCCCTAACGCTACTTGAGGTAAGCATTCCATTGCTTGACACCAGAATTGATTCAACACCATACCTGATTAAAGTGACCTGTTCGTGCCTTACCTAGGTAGGTACCTAAGAGTTCGGCCTGGCCGGTCTGCATATAACAACATATTTTCCTATAACTACTACCCTTACTACAAAAAAGTTAAACACCCGTTGACCAATCATTATTATAAATCCGGGATTTATCACGTACCGTCTTATTGGTGTTTCGGCTGACAATGTTTCGGTTCAATTCGTGAACCTTCATCAGGGTGAGTGCGGTCCGCTCCGAATATCGTCTCGCCTCACACTCAACCGATAAGACCGATAAGACGGTACGTGATAAATCCCGTATTTATAATAATGATTGAAATCAATCACGAAAGTTTTCTAAGTAAAACCCGTTGACCACCTGTTTAAAAAATGCCTAAGCATTAATTGGCTAGAAAGGTAAACGTATACCCTGATGTGCTGGGTGGGTGGATGTGTACTGAGTGCAGAGAACAGATAACTTACCTAGGAACTAATTCTACTAAAAGTTTACATTCCTTAAATACTAATATTAAACAGATATTTATACTGGTGGGCTTTTGTGAACGGGCTCGAGGAAGTGGGCACCACCGCCTTACCTTTATCTGCCGCCAAATAGCAGTACTTGTGCTGCTGTGTTCCGGTTAGATGGTAATGGTATGTTCCTGTAATTACTGGCACATAGGCATAACAGCTTAGTCCTATAGTATGGCAACGTATCCACAGAGATCAAGACAACATAATAGCTTGTTTTGAATTCTGTGTGGATATCCATGGGCTGCAGTAGCCACTTAACATCCGGTGGACTGCATGCTCGTTTGCCATATAATAGTTTTAAAAAAAACATTTCACGTATTTACCTTTTTATTTATAGTCCCGATATTTCGATTGTATTGCAACAGCCGTGGTCACGGGCAGACATATAAAACGCGATAAATACCAGTTTAATATTAGTAATTATGTACGGTCGTGAATATTAGAAAATATTTTAACTATTCCAGTTTCTAAAACACGAAGGCAGCACAGATGTGTGGATGGATGTGTGGGAGGCGTGGTGCTGGTTCCACCTGGGCGAGTACAGGAGGTCTCTAGACCTGTACCTTGCGATTCGCAGCAGGGAGAAGCTGGATGAAAAAATTGGTGATACAATCGCGCTGGATATCGCCGTCTGCTACTTTTACTTAGGTAATGAAATACATAGATACAGAAACAAAAGCAAGTTACTTTTTAACAAAAATACAACTGTCTTTAGAAAACAGAAAATCTAATTAACTTAAACGGAACTCTAAAATGAAAAATAATTAATCAAACGTCTACTTAATTTTAGAGTTTTCCAACAATTTCACTCACACTGGGATAATAGGAAAAAAAATATCGGCGCTCGGCTGTGCACGTTATAAAAATTTGTACACACGGCTACACACCAAGCAATCATCCAGTATAAGCTGACCTCGCATTGTGCAGGCTTTTTGTAGAATGAGAGGTTAGCTTATACTGGAAGGTATAGCTTGATGTGTAGCCGTGTGTACCTAAGTGTTTATAAAATTTGGGGTGTGCTTTAGAAAGCGACTGCACGTTTTTGTGGTTACTGAGGGTGGGATTATGTGTGGGTTATCTTTACCTACCCCTTGGTACTATTTTTTCTGCAAGCAAACATTTTTTTATTAAATTCTCAAATTAGTCTAAGAACCCACGTAGGATAGGTTATGTCCAATAACGGTCACATAACCGACTCAGTCTTCCCTGAATAGAATAGGTTAGGTAAAATACGGACACAAAACCGTATCAGTCAACACCGACTTGAATAGGTTAGGTCATATAGGTGCGGTTACAGAACCGAATCAGTCAACCCCGACCATGTAGTCTTATCTAACGCATACTAGAGTGTTTTTATAAATTCGGACACGCGGAGGGAGAGCAGCCTCCGCCAGCCGTAACAATGCACAGACACCGCACGAACGGTAGCGTCTGAGGCTAGTCCCTAAGTTAGCTACCGAAAATTGACTTTTTAGTTATAAGTTTGTGCCAATCAATCACAACATTTTGAGGTTAGAATCGAAAACTTTAAAGTTGATTTTCTCGAAAACTATACCTACATTTGCGGGCGAAAGTAGTGGTACCGGGGTGTAACCCTCCCCGCCTTTCGAAAAAACCCTATGCGTGTAGACGCTTTCTAAAGCAATCCCAAAAGGAGAACGGGCATCCTGGTCTACAGTCCAATAAAAATGAGCAGCACATTTTCGAATTGGCATACAATAGTACATCAAAATATACTATTGGAACTTTCCCCAAAAGTCTGTCCGTTTTGAGTTACAGCCATGCAAACACCAGCATTTTTTGTTTTAAAGAACATAAAATAACGGTTTCACGATTACTATATCCATACATAAAGGCTCCTATACAATGCAGTAGCAAGAGCGAGATGGGAGAAGAGCGATGTAAGGGCCGTGGGGAGAGGGATGCGTACGCGGGGGAGGGGAACGGTTGTGTACGCGCCGCGCCGGACGGCTACAATAATCAGTCGCATCGCATCAAGTGAGTGGCTACGTCACGTCTTGTTACGATAGTGCTGTGTTTGAACTTCTTTCTCTGTTTTTACTGACCCTGGCTTGCTTTTGGACCCTGTTTCTTTCCCTAATGTGTTAACTTTGGCTCGACTTATTGACTTTTGAACTGCCTACCGATAATGGAAGTTTTTCGAAACTGTGTGATGTGTCGTCGAGGACATTACCGCGGACGGTACCAGCAGCATATCTTGGCTGATAACCTGCAAAGAGAACGACCAGAATTCGCCGCGTTTATACAACAACATGCTGTGTTGGAGGTTAGTTACCTTTTATTTTTATTATATTGAGTAGTTAGGCATAGGATTTATTTATTTTAAGTATTAATTGTTATTATTTTCAGGTGGTGTTCGACAGTACTCGAAGCTTGTGTCACCGATGTTGGCAGAGGACTGAGCGTGATCATAGACCTGCACAGCAAGCGGCGCGAGCGCCTGGTACATTGCACTCTCAAGAATACACCAGGGCACCGAACACTTCGGTGCATTGTATTTACAACAACTGTGCTAATATTACCCGTAATCATATACCAAACGCGATAAGAATTAATGTATTTTGTGAGAGCAAGCTTTTTATTCCTGATAGCGCTAGGGTGTGTACAGAACACTTACAAAATAATGAATGGAGCAACCTGCCGCAAATGTGTAATGTGACACATGATTTTAATGACGCTCAGTTTACATCGCTCTGTGACTTGATGAGAATGGCTGCTAACAACCAGCCCAGAATCGACTTCGAAAACAGAGGCACCTTGTCTAATGAAGAGATGCACTTATGGACTGGGCGCACTTACGATCAGTTCGAAGCTATATTAGAACAAACTCCGTCACTAAGTGAACGTTGTAACCAGCCTAGAACTGCATTAGGCATCTATTTAACAAAACTTAGAACTGGAGACTCTGATGAGAGACTGGCAACGTTATTTCATATGTCTCGTCGAAAACTAGAACGTTTTTTGCCTATAGTTCGAGAATGTCTGAGCAACGATTACGTTGTGCTGCATCTAGGTGTGGACCACATTACCAGAAATGATATCCTTCAAAGAAACTTAACAATTCCAAGGGCTTTATTTGGAAACGATGAAAACATCAAAGCCATAATTATATGTGACGGTACATATATATATATATTAACAAAAGCTCCAACTTTTTGTTTCAACGGCTGTCATACAGCTTACACAAATATCAAAACTTGTTGAAGCCGTTTTTAATGGTATTCACGGACGGCTATATATTAGATGGCAAAGGGCCATTTGCCGCTACCAGAACCGATGCCCAGATCATGAGTGAAATAATGAATAACGAAGATGAGCCGCTGCATTGGTTACTCGAACGTAATGATGCGTTTATCCTAGACAGAGGATTTAGAGATAGTTTGCAGGATATAGAAGCTTGTGGCTACGAACATCATGTGCCACCAACTAAAGACAGAAGAGAAAATCAACTCACTACAGAACAAGCTAATCAGTCTCGTTTGGTCACCATGTGCCGATGGGTGGTGGAAGTAGTAAATGGGAGATTTAAGCGAGATTTTAAACTTTTGCGTCAAAACTATTTTAATAAAACGTTGCCAAAAATGTTTGTTGACTTCAAAATAGCTGCAGCCATTCTAAACCACTTCCACGCCCCCATCGAAGATAGTTCACACGCAGCAGCCTTTTTGAATTCAATAAGAGCTAAAATACACATACCAAACACATTGCACAATTATGTGGAAGCAAAGAGATTGAATTATAGGAGAGCAGACTTCATGCGAATCGAAGCAAATGAAATAGAAAACTTCCCAAGGCTTAGTGAAGAACAAGTCATACATTTTGCCTTGGGAACTTACCAGTTAAAGCTCGCTCGATCATATTGTAGCGAGCACTTACAAAATGGTCTTTATATAATCGAGACGTATAGAGATAACGCTCTAGAAGACTTGGCACAATATGATATCAACGAAGAGGCTTGGCTATTACGTGGACGTATACAGTCTCGACATGTCCGAGCCAGGAAATATTTTTGTTATATATTAATCAATAATATTAATAACAATATTACACAATATTATTGTACCTGCTTGACAGGGCGACGTACTATAGGTACTTGTGCCCATGTACTGTCAATTATATGGTACGTAGGTTATGCCCGTCATGAAGGGTTCAATGAACCTGCATTGTTCCTTAACAGTATTCTCATCGATGATGATGATGATGATAATGTTTAATAACATATTGTTTTGATTTTTTAAGAAGATGTTGTTTTTATTTGTATTACTACTTACCTAACTTAAATAAAATCATTACATTACACAAAATGTTTTTTTAATTACCACGATATTCAATGTTTGGCACTAAATATTATCAGATTCAATTTTTAGTAGAACTCAGATCGGACAATACTTAGAGAAATGCGACTTTCTACATATGAAAATACATAGAATTACCTTTATATTGACATATGACTCATTTTTATTGCAAGGTAGACCAGCTTCCATACACTTATGCCCGTTCTCCTTTGACCACCTGCCAAATATGGTCCGCAAAATTGCCAGAATCGATAAGGACAGCAGCGTCCGTGCCTATATTTAAGAGTAGGCTTAAAAAGTGGTTGTTGAGTGGGTTAATCTATAGTGTAGACGAGTTTTATGAACTACCTACACTGTCAAATATTGCACCAGGACTAATATAAATTAATGGAGTGAAAGGAATTTTATAATAATTAAATTATATAACTTATTGTGATTTTTAATGACTTGTAGCTATGGAGTTATAAATAAAGTATTGTATTGTATTGTAAAAGATTTGAAACCAAGTCGTCCGCGGATCACCGCGAACTGGTTGGATACCACTGCTCTAACTGATCCTATGCAAATTGTATACCATCTTCTAACTAATAACATAACATTCAAAGGTTTATGCAATGGGGATTAAAATCGTGACCCTATTTGAAGCACTTTGATCATTAGATATATATTTTAAATCCTTATTTTATAAAATATCATCAGCAAAAAATAAATGACTTATGAAGTTTGGTATTCATAAGTAATTTTAATTAATGTTATAATAATAATAAATAATAAATATTGCTAAACATGTCACACAGCGCTATCTAGCCCCAAACTAAGCAGAGCTTGTACTATGGGAGCCAGATAACTGATAGAATACTTGTGTACTACTACTTATGAATTTCAGGAATGAACAAGGAGTCTCAAGAATCTATACAAGAAGCTCCGAAATGTGCATTGAAGGTAGGTTACTTCGAAATCACTTATCTACTAAGATTATAGATCATATCAAAATAAATGGTACAAGACATGGCGGCAGACTTCTTTAATAAACTACCGGACGAGCTCAAAAACTCAAGTAATAATAATCTATACATATGTATAAGAACAAAATAAAAATTTATTAATACAAAAAAGTTATTACTCGTTGGGAGAAGCTTTAAATGATGTTAATTTTAATGTGACCTGTTGATTTATTTGATTTTTTTTCTATTTCTTATCTATTTTTGTCCGTAACTTATGTGTCTTTTTACAATACTGACAAGGCCCTTTTACAGTAACAGTAACTTGTAATTCTTTAATTTATATAATTTTATTTTGACTTAATTTTATGTTTTTTAATTTTATTTTTTATTTTGTTTAGTTATAGATCTTTTGACATTCTGCAATTTTTTTTATATAAATTATATGGCAAACGAGCATTCAGTCCACCAGATGTTAAGTTACTGCAGGTACATGTTAGGCTACTGCAGCCCTTAGATATCCACATAGAATTCAAAACAAGCTATTATGTTGTCTTGATCTCTATGTGGATACGTTGCCATACTATAGGACTTAGCTGTTATGCCTATGTGCCAGTAATTACAGGCAGATACCATTACCATCTAACCGGAACACAGCAGCACAAGTTCTGCTATTTGGCGGCAGATAAAGGTGAGGCGGTGGTGCCCACTTCCTCGAGTTCGTTCACAAAAGCTCTACCACCAGTATTATTATAATTTATTGTAATGACAAGGCTCCTTTACAGCCGCAATTTGTAATAATTTGTTTTTGAGATGAAATACATTGATTAAGATTTAGCATTGACATTGATTGACTTATTTGACATTGTTTTGTTCTGTATTTTATTAATTTTTGTTTAATTTTTATTATTTTAAGTTAACATTCAATTAAGTTGAATAACTTAATTAGTCCCGATACCTGCCTGTTACCCCACAATATGGACCAACGATCTAGTAAGAATCGCGGGGAGCTGTTGGGCGCAAACGACTACCAACCGCTCGTAGTGGCGATCTAAGGGCGAGGCCTATGTTTAGCAGTGGACGTCTTCCGGCTGATAATGATAATGATGACCTGTTTTTTTGAGCTACTGTAATAATATATTCTAAATATGACGTAACTTAGTGTTCTTTAATGTACCTACAGTGGAAAATAAATGAAATGAAATGGATCACAGTCAGATTATACTACTAGCCGACTAAAGGGTTCCGAGTGACTACCGACTGCAACTTCCGACTGCACGTGCAGCTGCCGCGGTGCTCGGAACGTCATACATTATCAAAATTATGATATACTAATTAACATAATTGTTTACAAGTGTTCTTACAGACCACTGATTAAAATGGGACACTTTGTTTACAAGTGTTCTTACAGACCACTGATTAAAATGGGACACTTTGTTTACAAGTGTTCTTACAAACCACTGATTAAAATGGGACACTTTGTTTACAAGTGTTCTTACAGACCACTGATTAAAATGGGACACTTTGTTTACAAGTGTTCTTACAGACCACTGATTAAAATGGGACACTTTGTTTACAAGTGTTCTTACAGACCACTGATTAAAATGGGACACTTCTAACAAAGGCTTTTAACTTATAAGAAGAGGCTCCAACCCTAACATTTAAAAATGTACTTTTAACAAATAATAAAAAGATCTTTGTATATTTTTTGTCTGTCATGCCGCTGCGGCTGACTGCGTGCAGCCGCGGCAGTTGCAGTTTTCAGCGTCGCTCGGAATAGTAGCATATGATGTAAGCAGTTGCGAGTTTCTTGAGCTGCAAATATTTGTTCAGGATTTGATGTTGTGGTACCATGGAACTCGTAGTTCCTGATAGCGAATCCGAGTGTTGGGTCAGGTTACGAGCGTGCGATGCCGCGGGCGGGTCAGCTAGCTTATACACTATGTATTAAACACACACATACAAACACTCACACGTAAATCACGCAACGAACACACTCCCACACTTCACATACATTCACTGAACATTCCATTATGACCATAGTCCGGAGGGAGGTACAGGTATGCCATCATACAGGTCCATCCTAGTTTGGGTACCTATGTTTTCGATCCTGAATTGTATTATACTTAGTAAACCATTGTAATTTTTGTTTGTGAAATACTGAAGTTTGTTGCTGAATAAATAAATTATTATTATTATTATTAAAATAATTCCAGAACCGCCTCCTGTTCCACCTAGCCCACAAGCTGGGCGATGAAGATGCGCTGATGCAAGCCCACGCATCACTGCGTGAGGTTCACGAAGACCAGCTCAGCTTGGCCTCGGTGCACTATCTGCGCGCACACTACCAGGAGGCTATTGACGTTTATAAAAAGCTGCTTTTAGATCGACGGTAAGAAAAATATCTTCATTTTTACTGTATGTGACATAAGCACTCTTCGATCAAAAACCAATGGATTTTGCACCAACCGCCCGGCCGCGACTTGTCTAAAGATCAGCTCACACCGGGACGCGTTGCGACGCGACGAGGTGCGCTGATGTTTCAAGAAACTTGTGGTTTTCACAATCATCGCTGCTTAAAGCGGCTGCGTGAGGTGCACCGCGAGACCGCGAAATGCTGCTTTCAAGTATCTGCGCACTGTGTCTCGGTGCTTGCAGGGAACGACGAAACATTCCACAGCGCAACGCTCACTAACTTACTAGGCGTTACGTATTGTACCATTATTTCAGCTTTACAGCATTAATAATATGGCTGTAACTGATCGGACAGACAGACAGATGGGCATGGCGAAACTATAAGGGTTTGACTACGGAAGCCTAATAGCAAAGCCTGCGTAAGGTTACAAGCCTGTTTGTTCATTTAGTTTAGCTTACTGATGGTCACTCAACATAATTGACGCTTACAGATACAAACGGTATGAAAAAGAAGATATGGACTGGATCAAAGTTCTTTCGCATACATCTGGGTAAAACAAATTCGAACTAAATCTACTTTTGTTTTTGTGCCACAGAACTTTCAATAGAATAGAGCTAGTTGTTAGAATCGTAAGGAACGGATCCCTTAGTAGATCGTAGAACCAAAAAAACGAAATACACTTAGTAAGGTTTTTGCAGTGTTTACCTATCGTGCCTAAAACGGTAATGTCACTATCGTCCTATGGATGTTTATAAATGTCATTACTAACCTCTGAATTAACGAACTATTTTGTCCACTTAAATATTAGTGCACTTTGTAAGGTTGTTAGTAAATTACTTCAGGGTAGGAGTAGGGCGAGATATTAGATCGAGTTCCAAACGTCGAGATCTGTAGAAGAACGAAGGTACCTACATGACGTTGTGAATCGAGTTATGGAGCTCAAATGATCTTGGGCGGGACACTTGGCTAGACTTGGTGATGACAGCTTAAGCAGGACAGTGACTGAATTTTATTTTATTTTATTTATTTAGGAAGATAAACAGTCATACATTATGAAATAGAACAAAGTGCTAATAGTTACATAAATAAATGTATGACCCACGACATCATGCACAGATTAAGTAAAGAAGTGAACAATATTAATAATTTTACAAACAGGAGACATATGATTAAACAGTGAAAAAACAGAATAAATGTGTAGTGGGTAGTGGGGAGTGGGTATCTACATTATACCCACTATCAACTGCTCGAATGCCAGTAAATAACTAAATAACACAAAACTAATAACTAAAGTAATAACAGTAAATATTACAAATAAATAGGTAAAGTGAGTAATAATACAATAAATAGGTTAATTAGAGGTTGAGCCGCATAGACAAACTCAAACCCGTCAAAGAATAACCGTACCTACAAGTCGCATCGTAGCCACGCATGAATGGTGTCAGAAGACCGGGTATACGAGTAGAAGGGTAGGACGTCCAGCAGCGAGATGGGTGGACGATATCGTAAAGGTCGCGGGCCGTCAGTGGGTGAGGCTAGCGCAGGATTGTATTGGATGGCACAAACTTGGGGAGGCCTACACCCAATAATGGGTGAAGTCAGGCTGTACAGTCAAGGTACATTTTAAGCACACGTGGCGCTTTCCAATGCGCTCGCAATTTGTACTCGTATCATTCGTAAATAAATCAGTTTACGATTAGCTTCGGACTCGGGTGGTTATTATTTATCCCATCCTTACACTATCAATATCAGTAAAATCATGAAATGGTATCACCTTATATTTCTTCATCCCAAGAAACTGTGGATGATGATGATGATGATAGGGGTACGGACTTATAATTATATCCTAACCATGTAACATGCAAGCAGTATACGTAAGTATTATATTTTACAAAATTTCAGAACGTATATGGCACTTAACGTATACGTAGCATTGTGCTACTACAAGCTGGATTACTACGACGTATCACAGGAGGTGTTAGGGGTCTACCTCGCTCAGCATCCGACTTCAACGGTCGCTAGCAACTTGAAGGCGTGTAATTTGTTCAAGTAAGTCCATGTACACATCTACTACCACAACCTAAAATACTTGGATATAAGTGACCAACTTTGGAATTTTTGATACTTTGTAGCTTTGGGCAGTTTATATGGGTTTTACTTTTTTTTATACGACCTTGAGGTGGTACAAGCATACGGCATATCTGATGACAAGTGCTAAGGGAGCGTTCGTTAATTACGTGTGATGTTTTCGACGATTTTGACCCTTCCCCCCACCCCTCCCCCTCCTGGTAAGATGTCGCGATATTTGTTTCGACCCCCTCCCCCTCCCTTTATCTCACGTGAGATTTTTCAAAATTTGTATACATAGGGTAAATGCGTTGGACATATTTAAAAAGACTCAATCGGCTTCATTATTTCAAGATTGCTTCTCTCGTAATCTAGATTTACAGTAACCCCCCCCCCCCTATACCCCACGTGAGATCAGACGAGATTCGGCTCCCCCCCCCCCCCCCCTGAACACCTCACGTAATTAATGGACGGCCCCTAACAATTGCCTATATCAAAGTATTGCTTCGAAGGTGACCTTATTAGACCATCTTAGAAACATGAACTACGATGCACTAGCGTGCGTCAATCAACCTGGGGCGTACAGATGTAAAGCCGCATATGCCTGTTATTTCACCGGCAAGCGGCCCTGAACCGAAACAGTAATGCTGCTTGGTGACATAAATAGTTTTCCCGGGCGAGCCCTTTATCAAGGAACAGCATTTGCCAAGTAAGTTTTAAGAGTGGTAGACTCTTAGTAGAGAAACTTACTTGCCAAATGCTGGTCACCGGGAGATTATCAAAGATACAGAATAGGGAACTCCTTATCTCAACTATCATTACAATGTGTTAAGGCTATACAACGGGAAAGCAGCTGAGAATGAACTCAAGCAGATTTCCAGCGACCAGCACACTTTCGGACAAGACTTGGTGAAACATAACTTGGTGGTGTTCAAGAATGGAGAAGGTGCTCTCAAGGTAGATTTCGCGGTGTTCTTTTTGTGGTGCCTGACAATTCTAGTACGGTACGTTACAATTCTAGTTGTTCCTACTTTTATTTGTTCTATGGATTTTTAATCCTTTAACAGAATAGACTATACAAAAAAGCAGAAAAATTGTTCTTTTATCTTTCCACATTTTGGATTACGCCTCAAAAAGTATTAAAAAGCCCTTTCATATGACATGCCCATATGCCCCCCATTTTACCCTCTTTGTCCCCCATATCCTTTATAACCGTCCAACTAAACTCTGACGTTAGATGTAGATTTTTATAAAAAATATTTCAAAAATCTACGTCTAACGTCAGAGTTGAATGCTATGCTTGAGACTTGAGTAGTTCTGAAATACGCACCCTTATACATATCATAATATCTAGTCTTAGGTCAGGATTAGACATGCATAAAGTGTTATAGTTAAAGGTTCCTTTTGCAGACATTACCAGAACTAGTAGATGTGGTGCCCGAGGCGAGACTGAACTTAGCTGGTTACCGGCTGAGGAACAGAGAGCCGTTAGAAGCAAGGGCATTGCTGGAACCACTTCAGCCGACTTCACCACTCCATTACATACTCAGAGCTGTGGTCGCCGTGCGCCTTTACAATGAGACCAATGACGTAACTATTTACTTCTTTGAACTAACCTAACTGGCCTAACCCCTCGCTATATAGGTTTATCACCATACAAATAACTAACTAATGTATTCCTTACTTAACATTATCATGTTCAATCCGTGTCGACCTGTTGCTAGATAGAGACCTCTCTTTGTTTTATTAGTATCATTGTATTTGTTTTATCATTAAAACTATATTTTTGGCGGGTTATCTCCAGACAGCACCATCTATTACGATGACATTCATCCTGATCTTGTTAATTTCCTCTAAACCACATATTACACATTTTATTATGTTTCTTTTACTTAGAATTTAACTTAAATTGGGTCCAACTTAAGTTGTATACCAAATTCGATTCAAAGAAGTACCTAAATCTTTTATCTAATTCAAGGTTTTATTGCAATAACTTAAATTTTTTAACTACCTAGTTCAAAAAGGATTCCGTTATTTTTTGTATTGTATTTTGGTTTAGTGTCCATATATCTATCTTAACAATACTTAAACCAAGGTAGTGTCAAATGTTATGTTAAAATGGTGTGTCTATACTAATTTGCCTAATAAAAATACCTCCTGGTAGCCGGTAGGTAACTCTAACCGATGATGAGCCAATATTATAAGATTTGAGGACGTCCAGAGTATTAAAGTCGTGAGCCTTTCTCTTTCATCAGGATGACCAATTGAAGCTAGCTCAGCAAAGCTTCCACCTGGTCGGCAGTTCGACTTCAGAGTGTGACACAATCCCCGGACGGCAGTGCATGGCGTCTTCCTACTTCCTCGCTGGACATTTTGAGGAAGTGCTGGTTTATCTCAACTCTATCAAGAGCTTCTTCGTGAATGATGATACTTTCAACTTCAATTATGCACAGGTACGGCTATTACATTATTCAAACTATAGGAGACAACAGTAGGCGCGGTGAAAGGGTACTAGAAGAAGAAGATCTCTAGCATGTTTCTTGTGGTTTTTAATACCTATGAAACAAGGAACTCTGAGTGTGGTCAGGATTATTTATGTTACTACCTACATCATGCCAGATTGACCTGTGAAAATAATAGTAGAGTCATCGCTTTCGTGAAAATATGTCGCCAATCTGTGGAAATATTACGAAAATGATTGATATAAATGAGGAATTATGTATTTCTGTTTGTGTGGTAATTCAATAAAGAGTTATCTATCTATCTATCTATCTAATTATGTTGCTCCAAGTAGTCTGCCTTGGGACACTCCGTACGTATTGATTTCTTCTGCGCTGAAATCTCTTATTTTGACCCTTTGTTTCCGTCCAGGCAATCTATAATTGGGGAAAGCGCATTATATGCCAATGTTTTCAATCTTGTGCATAAGAATGTAGTCAGAAACTGTATCGTAGGCTTTGCTGAGTTTCTGTGACAATAGGAGTAAGTGCTAAGATACCACATATGAGCGTTTTAATATTCTGACTTCTGAATTATCATATTTTACAGGCGAAAGTAGCGACGGGTTTCTACCGCGAAGCGGAAGAGTGTCTCCTCGGCATCCAAGATGATAATATGCGCAGCAGCTATACGTACCTCGCTTGCCTCTGTCGCTGCCACGTTATGAACAAGGACGCGCATCTAGCGTGGGAGATTTGTGTTAAGGTATACACTAGGGGGATATTCCAAGCTAACGGACAAAGCAAGTAAGGAAATATAAAAATCTGAGGCTTCTAGTAGATACTTCTAATATCTAGGATCAGTTAGAGCGAAAATCTCCTATTCTTTATACTTACTAATTTTTTTATATTCTTATCTATATGAGAAAACTTGCGATTTGTGAGCCTAGTTTTTTATTCCTTACCAGTAAGAGAATCGAACGTATTGTTATGAAGAATTTTTTTAGTGATTATAGGCACTTATTTTACTGACTTATACTTATTTCATCAAAATCAGTCAAAAAGAAGTGAAATTCTATAATAGGGTTAGTTTTCTATGAACGTTTTATCGTAGCTATTACGGTTCCAGTAGCTGCAATTTGCGTCCTAGCTTTACTGTCCACCCTGTGCATTTCAGTCTGCCGGCACCCCTGATAGCTTCGCGTTACTACAGCTGGTAGCCAATGATAGCTACCGAATGGGACAGTTTCTTGTAGCTGCAAAGGCATTCCATATGCTTGATAGGTAAGTTTCTATTTATTTTATCATCGCTAACGTGCAACTTTTCATATACTTGTTTTTAAGTACATAACTGTCATACTACTAAATCACACTAATATTATAAATGCGAAAGTTTAGATGTTAATTTATTATGTTTGTTTTACAATAGATGTTTTACAAAAAATGCTGGTCCAATATCCATTAATATGATTATGCACTTATTACTATGTAGGTACTTACCTATACCTACCAATATCAAGTTTTTTTTTTTTTTTAGTCATTTTTTTATTTATCTAGCCTGTGCTGTCCCACTGATGGGCATCCCCCTCATCTCTCCACTTTTTTCGGTGGCACGATGAATTGGATGCTTTTTATATGTAAAAAGCGTCCAAATCATCGCGCCACCGCTTCATAGGCCTTCCCCGGTGTCGCTTTCCATCTACGGGGATCCATCCAGTTACAACCTTAGCCCACCTATTTGGTTGCATGTGGGAGACATGACCCGCCCAATCCCACTTCAACTTGGCAGCCTTGATACCTACGCCAGCGATGCCGGTCCTTGAGCGCAGCGTGGTGTTCCGAATCCTGTCTATTCTCTTGACACCCAAAATACTGCGCTCCGTCGCTCTTTGGCAAACCCCGAGCCTGGACTTTTGAGATTCAGTCAGCTACCAAGACTGGGCACCGTAGGTTAGGACAGGCAGAATAATAGGTTGGGGAAAAAGTCTTTTCGCATTATAGTATGTATGAACTTGTAATAAAATCTCTTTGGCTATACTATTTGTATCTCGCTGGTTTTGGTATCATTCAAAGTTTAAATTTTAAAGAAGATAATTCCAAATTCAAATTAGGAAAATGTGTGATTTTTATTTGTTTTTCGTACTGTAAAGATAAGTAAATCTAATGAAGGCATTCGATACATTTTAAAATTTTACTACAAAAAAGGTAAAAATGCAACACGCAAGCCGCGAAAAAAATTTGCGATTTTTATGAACCTAGTGCAGTGTCTGTGAGAGCAGCACAAATTTGGTTTAAGCGTTTTCAATTCGGAAATTTTGATGTCAAAGATGCACGTCGCTCTTGTCGCGGATAAAATTACGGATAAAATTGATGCCATTTTTAAAAAATTGGAGTAAGATCCGTAGTTATCCGTAGTTACGACGTAGCCGAAGAATTGGGAATTGACCACAAAACAGTTTTGGCGCATTTGAAAAAACTGGGTACACAAAAAAGCTCGATATTTTTGTACCCCACGAGCTCACTGAAAGAAACCTAATGAACCGTGTACTCATTTGTGATTCTTTATTACGACGTAATGAAACCGAACCATTTTTGAAGAAGCTGATAACTGGTGATGAAAAGTGGATCACGTACGATAAGAACGTGTGAAAAAGGTCGTGGTCAAAGGCCGGTCAGGCTTCACAGACTGTGGCGAAACCCGGGTTAACTCGCAACAAGGTGATGCTGTGTGTGTGGTGGAATTGGAAGGGCATTATTCATTATGAGCTGTTACCACCAGGCAGGACCATCGATTCTGAACTCTACTGCGAACAAATGATGAGATTAAAGAAGTTGAGAGAAAGCGGCCGGAATTAATGAACAGAAGGGATGTGGTTTTTCATCATGATAACGCTAGACCTCACACATATTTAGCCACTCAGCAAAAATTAAGAGAGTTTGGCTGGGAGGTGTTAATGCATCCGCCGTTTAGTCCTGACCTTGCGCCTTCAGATTTCCACCAGTTTTGGTCTCTTCAGAATTATTTAGGCAGTGTCAGGTTAACATCACGAGAGGACTGCCAAAACTACTTGTCGCGGTATTTTGATCAGAAGCCCAAGAATTTATATAGCTATAGGGTCATGTCCCTACCTACAAGATGGCAAAAAGTTATCGAACAAAATGGTACCTGAATACTTTAGTTAAATGTAAATAAACTATATTAAAAATGTTTTGAATTTTCTCAAAAATTGCGAAGAATCTTTTTCCCCAACCTATAATACAGAAGTAAAATTAACCTAAATATTAGTTATGGTTAGTGCAAAAAGTTAAGTTTGTTATTGTTTATTAACAGCATTTTTACTAAGAAAACTTTCGTGATTAATTTCAATCATTATTATAAACTAGCTCCCGCCCGCAGCTTCGCACGCGTCGTTTGTCGATAAAAAGTAGCCGATGTGTTAATCCAGGTTATAATCTATGTACATACCAAATTTCGTCGAATTCGGTTCAGCCGTTACGACGTGATTGAGTAACAAACAAATAAATAAACAAACATCCAAACGTTCGCATTCAATTAATAAAAAAAACCCGATTTATCATGTTCCGTTTTATCGGTGTTTCGACCGACAATGTTTCGGCTCAATTCGGAACCTTACGTACGTGATAAATCCCGTATTCATAATAATGATTCACTAGGTTAGACGGTGGTCCGGAAATGTGGGAAGGTCTTCGCGGAGCCGTATGTGGGTGCGCCCAGGCGGCCGCCGCGAACAGGAGCGCTGGTGCCGCAGACCTGAGGGATGCTTTGGCGCTGCTGAGGGGAGCGCGTGCGCACCCCAGGGCTGAGCAGATCTCACGCCCGATCGCTAAGTGGGCTCAACAGAATCGTATCAATGTTTAGACTGCAGTCCTTACTCTAAATAGGGACTTAGGGAATATACTCGTATATGTTATATTTCAAAAATTTTGTACGTAATCCATAAATCAGGTGCCGCGAATCCGCATTCTCGTATCAAGAGGAAGTTTTCAGATTCAAATACCATGCGGCTCGTTATTCATGAAATGATTTTAACAATATTAATGGTTGTTATATTTTATAGTGAGTAGAAGAAAAATTTAATAGGTTGCTGATTTGTATCGATTATCTGAGATACGAGATGGGTTGGACCCAGCGGCACAAGAAAACCAGGTCGACCAAGAAAAAGATGGACTGACGACATCACTGAAATCGCTGAGAATCAGTGGATGATAACAGCAAAAGATAGAAAGACATGGAGTAAAAAGGAGGAGGCCTGTACCCAAAGAGGGATTCCTAATCATACTTAATATTTACAACTTTAGAGAAAAAAAAAAGAAAGATAAGGAAATAAAGAAGGCTTTAATAATAATAATAATCGATTATGTGACTGTCGATTTTAGTTGGTGAGCTTTTTTTGTAAGAATTGCGCGTAGTGTTTTGTCAAGTTTAGTTACTTACATAATTATTATCGTTCCAACTACTATCGACCGTATCAGCTCAGACTTAACCTTTGAATTTAAATGCAACCTAAGCGACTTAGTAGTGTTTTTTTAATACATTATAGGGCTTACGTTTGACCACGATCTCGCCTGATGGTAAGCGATGATGCAGTCTACGATGGTACACGCTTACCTAGAAGAAACCTATTCACTCGCGACTTAGATACCCAGGTTGTAAGTAGCAGGAAACACAGACTCTGACATGTTCCACTCTTTGGCGGTGCGCTTATTAAAGGTCGAAAAGAACCGCTTTGTGCTAATGGGAGGTATTTCTATCATATAGCGGTGGCGCACCGCAGAGCGTCTGGTTGTCCGTTGATAGAATAGAGATGGTGGGATTAGGTTGAAAAGTTCCGCCGCCGCCGCACACTCCCCGAAATGTACTCGATAAACAACCGAGAGGTTAACAACCTTTTGTCGATGCTCCAGGCTGAGGAGCCTTTTTTTTGCGATGGGAAAATGCTTTACGCATGTCCTTCAACTCGGGGAGAGCTAAAGGGGTCTGTCGGACTCTCCGCAGGCTATCAACCAACGGCATACCGATTAAAAACCCACCGATATTCCTTCATTCACCTCAGTGCCAGTGCATCATCAAACCGCCCATCGGATGAGCGGTTCGATGCTGCACTAGCACCTGACAAGGTCACGGGGTCCCGATTGGATTCAACCGCGGCCCTGTCGGTTAATGTTCGCCTTAAGCGGACCCCTCCGTCCCCCTCCTGGGAGGGAGAGGAATGTCCTGGAATATGGATGACATTCCCCAGCGTAGGAGGCCTGTGCGATGCTGAGTCAGAGCTCCCCGCACCCGAACCCTGCTGGCCTCCATCGAGCTGAAGATGGCGAAGAAACTGTCTTCGCTTCCTTCCGGTCCTTCGTCTGCGGAGCGGCTCAGCGAGAGGATCATCTTCTCTGATACGCTCTGCAGCCTCCTTCTGCATCCCAGGCTCTAGCGCTGCTAAGCATAGCCTGAATTATGCTCGGCAGCGAGAGATCCCGGCCTACCATTGCCACCAGCGCCTGCCGTTGTGTTGCCCAGGCAGTACAAAACTCCAACGTGTGCTGCGATGTGACCACGAGAGCACCACAGAGGTGACACTTCGTCGTCGATTCCCGTCCGATTTGGCATAGGTACTTTGCGAAGCAACCATGCCCCGTGAGCACCTGTGTCAATCGGAAGGTCATCGAGCCATGCTCCCTAGTGAGCCACTCTTTTAAAAGCGGACGAACCGCTCCGACAATATCAGTGCCGGCGCTAGGTGGCGCCAACCTCTGGAGCCACTCTTCAATGAGTCCCTCGTGCAGTTCATCCCTTTTGCCTTCAACCTCTCTTAGAGCCGGTCTTTGTCCCCTAGCTAGTTCCTGCCCTCGCCAAAAATATATTGCCGAGAGACAGTTGGCATTCAAGTCCCACGGTAGTGAGCCCGCCAATACGCATGCGGCTTCGTATGATATAGTGCAGTAACCGCGTATCGCTCTAACCGCCATTATCCTCTGTGGCCTTCGCAGAATAGCTTTGTTCCTGGCAGTTAGAGCGTCCGCCCACACCGGCGCACCATACATAGCCATAGATTTGATAACCCCTCAGGCTGAGGAGCCTTGCATCAACTAGCTCATCGTTGCCCATGAGCTTCTTGGCTCTCCTCTCAATTAAGTTTATATCAAAAATTACCGCTGCATCGGAATTCTTGGGTTTCATTAAAATATTATGGGAAAGAATTTCAGCATTGGAGATGGTGGAAAGAGTAGTCCATGAGTGGGGACAACGTGACATATTCGTAAGTTAAGACGTGTTTTTCTTAGTTATGATACCTAAGCCTTTCTTGAATAAAATATTATTAATAAATTTAATTGCTTTTGTTATTTGTACTTTCATTCGGTAGTATAGAGACAAAAAAACGATTATTTGACACACAGGAATACGGAACGGACATAATTTCTCTCACGTTATTTTCAATCTAGTCCATACAAAAGTTGCCTGGAAGAGATCGCTTTATGCGATACGGCTGCCTATTGTACCACCGCATATCAGTTTTAAGTTTTTTAGGTTATGTAATTATAATTTGGTGTAGAATTAAAGAGTTATCTATGCATAATTAGATTATATAAACAAAACATAACTGTTGATACAATTGATTGATCATATGATAACACTATGGTAAGTACGTTTATGGTAGATACATTTTGGAATGCATGGATCCATTCCATCTAATGGTGGTGTGGTTTAGATCGCTACTTAGCGATAAGACCGTCAATCGTATACATTCATTTAAAATGTGCTAATTTATAGTTAGTAAATTCATAATTACTTTGAGGTAAAATATTTTTTGAAACTTCACGACTTCAGTCTCAGAAAATGTTTAGGGATTGCTTAGGGAATGGATCTGGGTCCCACGTTCTTAGTGTTAGACGTTTGCCAATATTCTGTTTCTAATACTGGGTAACATATCAACCATGTTGCAACTGTGAGATACCGAATACCGAAAGTATATGTACCAAATTGATTATATTGATGAATTGATAAAGATTTCTTATTCAGGCCAAGAATTCTATTACTAGCGCGTTCATACCAACTGGCCAGAAAAACGGAGTTTTCCACCGATAAAATACCTTAACTTTAAATTATATTCTGCCTTATTAGACCGGACATTGCCCAACTCGCACGACGGACTTGTTTTACCAATAAGCCTTCAATGAATATCGACCTAATGAATATGTATCGAGTATATCTTACTAACACCATAAATCAAGCAGTACCTACTCAAGTAATATCGACCTGCAAGATAAACGGAATTTATCCATTAAAAAAATAGAATGGGGTAGATAGATTTTGGTGTAGTCGTATGCATTCATTCAATTCAATATATTTATTGCTCCGTTAATTTTAGTTTATTTAGCAGCATTTTAAGCATAATTACTGATTAAAACGGGTATTTATCGCGTATGTACCTTTTTTATTTGTTATCACGACGTTACGACTATGTTGTAACAGCCGTGGTCACGGGTAATAACGGCTTAACGTCGGGATAACATATAAAAAGGTATATACGCAATAAATTCCTGTTTTAATCAGTAATTATGTACAGTGATTGCGAAAGCTTGAAAATACTTTACCTATTAAGCATATTTGTAATTTTTTTGTGATGCACAAAATTTCCACCTCTATACAAGGATAAAGGGCATTTACTTCTTGGCACTAAATCACGTTTCCGAGAGGAAACAAAAATTAACCATATAATAAACTAGCTGACCAATCCGCAGCTTCGCACGCATAGTTTTTCAATAAAAATATTATCCTCCTTCTGCGCAGTGGGGTAAAACGTAGCTTATGTCACCCGGGGATAGTGTAGCTTCGCAACAATCCCAACAGCGAAAGAATTTTTTAAATCGGTCAAGTAGTTTCGGAGCCTATTCAATACAAACAAACAAATCTTTCCTCTTTATAATATGAACCATATAATAAATAATCATATCCTATAAGTTAATGTTTTTTGCTCGATTTAGTGTCCTTTATCCGTTTATATAGGTTTAATTGTGCTCCGTAAGTTTAAGAAAAAAAGCGCCCTTCTACGCCAGCCATACTCGATATCTTCATACCTCTTTTAAGGATAATCAAATAAATTTGATTTATTTAGAGTACTGGCTCTTAATTTACAACTAACGTATGATTTACCATCGAAGTAAAAAGACAATACTTTAATCAAAGTATCCACGCGAGATAAGTCGGGGACAGAAGTTTATTAACTGTATGTTCCTTAGCTTTGGTATAACTGACATGTGTCACGCCTTTTAGAGTTGAACACAGTGACACAATTTTCTAAATTAGATAAGTTACAAGGCTTCTTGTCCATTAGAATTAGAGTTATTTCAAAGATACGGTTCTTGTTATAATCTAGAAATCTCTAACTGCACTCTAATCTCATAAGAACCGATCTGACAAAGAACGTACTAAAATTACGATAGAGAACCTCCAAGACATTGCGTAAGGCCGACGTAGGTAGGTTAAGATGATAAAAAGTTCCAGATTTCTCAGGGCGCAAATAAGTTGCACCGTTTTTAATTCGATCACGGTATTATGGGCAGGTGCAAGGTCTAATTTGGACTCAAACCGGATACAATTAAGGTTCTAATTTAGCAGTTATTTGGTGACTAGCCAATAAAGTTAATATGTAGTGCAAGGAACGTGTCTCGTTAAATATCTGCACACATATTTTCCTCGATATGGTAGTTGAAAGGAAATGTGGCGAAATCCTGCGCTCTAAGGCTGCCAACGTTTTTCTTATGGAAGTCACGATTATTTTTATGGACTTAAAGGAAACTTGAATATTTTGGCCATTTCTGTTTGCCATTCATATTTAATTAAGCAATCAAATGCTTGAACTTGTACTCACATGTAACGTTTATGGTATAATAACGATCCCAAAGAACGTATGATATGCTTTAATAGTGATCCGATTACTAGTTATTGCTCTATTTGGCATTGCATAAAAGGGCAAGGTAATGAAACAGTGAAATTTACTGCAGAAATTGCATTTATTTAAAACTAAACTATATTTACATAACGTAAATAGGTACAAATCGTCAAGATCGAGTCCGTAGGCAACAGTCCAAGCAATACAATAATAAATAAACAATTCATTTAGAACATTCCGTGAGCAACGTCAAAATCCCTATTAAATTGCTGAAAAGAGACAAACAAAGACAACGGCCAGATTGCAAAGAAATAAAAAAATCACAAAACGAAAATAAAAACTAGCTTTTCTTTGCGATGTAGCCGCGGTCTGCTCCATCAAAACAGCCCACCCATTTCGCAACAAAAAATCTTACTAGATAACATCAATTTGGCACTTTCAATACCTTCAAAGCTCTCCAGCAATGGAATAGGGAAACGCAATCGTATGGTAGGTATTAGCCCCAGGGGTTAGCGACGACGCCGCCGTAGCCGAGTCCGACGTGGCCGAGTCCAACGTGTCCTGGCAGGGTCAGCCTGGCGACGGGAGCGGCGACTGCGACCGGGGCTGGGGCTATGACCTTGGCGATGGGTGCTGCTACCACTGGTGCGGCGACCTGCCGACCAAAATTACTTTCTAAACACGCGATTATTAAAGGTGGTAGACATTTCACACAGCGCTATCTAGCCCCAAACTAAGTAGAGCTTGTACTAAGGGAACCAGATAGAATACATAATTTTACTCATAAATTACGTTCTCGGAAACAATCACAACAATTAAAAGTACCCAGATATTTCATATAAGAGTCGTGGTTCTGTTTATTTACAACTAGCTGACCCGCCCCTGGCTTCGCACGCGTGTTTTGCCAAAAAAAACATTCCCCTTCTGCACAGTCAGGTAAAAAGTAGCTTATGTTTCAATCCCGATCATAATCTATCTATATGCTAGATTTCATAATAATCAGTCCAGCCGTTCTTGACTTAAAACTGGTGTTACTTTCGTTAATCCGACTTTGTTTTATATATCAAGATGAAGTTATTTATTTTGAATGAGCAATAGCGATAGCTTCATTACTCATTTTTTTCTATCCCTGGAGTTAGGGTAGGAGAATAAAACTGGGTAAATCGGATAGTTCTATTATTAGTCTATCATTAAATTCGTAAAGTTGAATAACAATGTATTTATTTAAGTAGCAGAATAACTAGTGAAACTCAAATCGATATCAAGAGCTGTAGAACTTTTGACAAAGGAAACTTTTGTAATTTTTTTCAATTAACTTACAAATACGGGAGTTTGGGTCATCATACTTGGACCATTAGCAAACTCACCGCGTGAGCACCACCAGTCCTCTCCACGACAGCATTGAAGCCATTAATCTTATCGGCGGTGTAGGTCACCCTGCGCAGGTGACCGTCCGGCTCCACCAGACTATACGACCCGTGCACGACGCCGTTCTGCAACGTCTCCGAGGCGTCCTTGTGGTCGCCGGTCGCTGGGTCAGCCACTCCGTATGAGAAGCTGTAGGCTGGGTTCGGATCTATAGGCTCCGCTCGGACCACCTAAATGAACAACGAATATAATTTATATACAACTTATATACAACTAGCTGACCAATCCGCGGCTTCGCACGCGTGGTTTACCAATACAAAGTAGCCTGTGTGTTAATCCAGGTTATGATCTACGTACATACCAAATTTCATCACAATCGGTTCAGCCGTTCCGGCGTTAAAGAGTAACAAACATCCATACATACAAACTTTCGTGTTTATAATATTAGTAGAAGTACGATATGTGTTAGGTGGTAATAACCAACGCCGTAGTATCGGAGAAAACTGATAACCAATTGACGCGATATTGGAAAATAGTGCTAAAATTAACGCGTTGATGTCTTTTTATCCGCGTAGCACTCCGCTACGACGTAGCGCCCAATGACCGTGAAAATTGTAGAGTTTAAAGTATTATATTTTTTTGTGAACCATGCTCCCATGCTCAAGCATTGATTTGATGACCGCATTCAATAAAAAATCTTTAAAATCTATGATTTCTTCACTCAATTTGAAGTATACTTCTAGGATACTTTAGTAACAAATATGGGGTGTGTATGTTAAGTGAGGGAAACCTAAAAACCATAAGAGATATAAAAAACGTGCAAAGGAATTGTGTCTTGGTTGGTATTCAAACATACTGCATACATTTCCCACTGCTTTCAATAATACACCCTGTATACACCTGTGTTTCAACACTTTCAACTGCTCACAAATAATGAATTTGAATTTGTAAATAACTATAGGTTCGCTCCAAACTGAGATCTCGCGAGTGTCCCATATCAAAAAAAATATTATTTGTAATCAAAATAGTGCCACGAAATGAATAACCAAATAACTTGACCTACAATTTCATTCAAATTACAGGTAACGGGACTTCATGTTAATTCGTTACACTTTTTGGGGTAGAAATTACAGTTATTCTGAATTTTAGACTTTTGCTTATTATTGTGTCACTAAAGCTACACGAACACCCAATTTTAGCACTGTGGTCACTGGTGTACCCTGTGAATTTTGTCAGAGTTCAGTTTTTATTATGGTCAATAACTTAAAAACTACAAGATTTAAAATTAAAATAAAAACGGGGTCAAAATGTACTCACAAAGACGTTTTATGAGACGACGTGCCATTTGACCGGATAATTCCATTTTGTTTTTTTTACCCTCTTGAACCCCAATATCTCAACAACCCACCCCCTACATCTTTAGCTCATTTAGTCACACCAACATCGTGCCATCACTACCTACCTATATACGAAATTTCACGATGATTGGATAAACGCTTACATACGACGCCAATTTGCCCAAGTTGATTTGTAGATCTCGCTTCGCTCGGTCAAAAAGTTGTAAGCACAAACATGCACATGACTGCAATTATTTGACTATTTGCTTTTAAAATACACACAAGAAATTCATGGAACCTTGCCTTCTTCCTCAAACGGTCCAGTTACATTCGCATACAGGTCTTACCCTCGGCGGTCTCTATATCGTCCCCCATCGGGCATCAACCCGGAGAAGAACATCAGAACCATGGCCTCTGTTGCCGTCTCTCGGCCACCACTCAGGCAGCCAACATAATTCACTTAAAGTTTTATGAACACTAATGCCATAGATGATAAGATCTTTTTCAGAGGCAACTCTCTCTGGGTCACTGGTTACGGTGTGACTGAAAAACCTATGGCCTTGCCACAAAAAAAGATAAATACCAGTTGGACATCTGTTTAAAAATTCTTTAGCAATAATTGGTAAGAATTTTTTAAACAGTTGTTTAACGGGTGTTTTACTTTTTTCTTGTAATACCCCTAGAATCTGGGTTTATAGATAAATAAAGAGGAACCTCGTCTTAAAAAATAAAACTGGCCAAATGCGAGTCGGACTCGCGCAGAAATGGTTCCGTACCATTATCTATAAAAACGGAAAAAAATCATGTCTGTTGTATCGGAGCCCCACTTTGCTTAACATGTTTACAGAACGTGTATACCTTGTTTGTATATTTTTTTTGTAAATACATACTTATAGTACATAGAAAAACATCCAAACCCGAAACAAATATCTGTTGATCATGCAAACATTTGTTCCGTCGGGGGAATCGAACCCGCTACCTCCTGCGTCTTAGCCGGCTATTTGCGCCACCGAGGTCGTCCACCGAATGTCTGTGTTTTGAATGGTTTTAGTTACCGGTGCTGCCACAGCCTTGATGACTGGAGCGTGGTAGGCAGGGGCGGCGTAGTGTGCTATCGCTGGCGCGTACGCAGGAGCTGCTATAGCGCCGTAGCCGATGCCGTCGTAGATGCCGGGTGCCGCCACCGCCGCTGCGCACGCGCAACACAACACGAAGAACTACAACAAAACCAAACAAATAAGTCAAAAATGAAGGCACAGGTATAATTCCGCGTTCGCGCATTTGTACTATTAAAACGAGACTAACAGCGCACGCATGTGTTAACGGTATGTTCGTCACTCGTTTCGCTCGCGGTAACATAATCTCACTAATATTATAAATGCGAAAGTTTGGTTGTTTGTTTGTTTGTTACTCAATCACGTTGGCTGAATCTATTTTGATGAAATTTGGTGTGTTGATAGATTATGACCTGGAGTCAAACATAAGCAACTTTTGTTACAAACAACGCGTGCGAAGCCGCTGGTGGAAGCTAGTAATTGATAAAATGTTCTTAATAATTTTATTTAATAAAGAGTTTTATGACAAGTTTACTAAGAAAACTTTCATGATTGATTTCAATATACGGGATTTATTACATACCGTCTTATCGGTGTTTCAACCGGCAATGTTTCGGTTCAATTCGTGAACCTTCATCAAGGTGAATGCGATCCGCTCCGAATAACGTCTCACCTCGCACTCACCCTGATGAAGGTTCACGAATTGAACTGAAACATTGTCGATCGAAACACCGATAAGACGGTACGTGATAAATCCCGTATTTATAGTAATGAGTTTTATGACATTTTATGTTTGAGTTGCTTTATAACTTTTAAATCAAATAAAGTAGGTAAGTACCTGAAAATAACGCTCGCTATCAAAAACTTCTCTATCCTAATGGTATCTAGAAATCTATAGAAAAAAGCAGTTTATTTTAATTGAAAATTAAATAACCTATAATGAAAAAACTTTACCTATTTATAAGGTAGTAGCACTGATAAATAATATACGTATAATTTTGGCAATTATTCTATACAGAAATAAGTTCAAAAAATGTAGCTTATAAACGAGTATACTATACTATCGGCCCGTCCCGGCTTCGCACGGGTGGACATTTATTTTTTAAATATTTTTTATGGCTAATTTTTTATACCTTGGGTTACATTATTGAAGATTTAGTAGGGTTCCCTGATTTTTTTCTAGTAATAAATATAGAATATTAAGAATATTAAGTTATTGTAATGTATATTAAGTTAAGTAATGTTACTGTTATAGCACTGGACATAATCCAGTACAATAATGTAATTAAATGTTATCTCTAAGTGAACCCTGTTCTTTGAGAATAAATATCTTTAAAGCAAGTAAGTTTGAAGGGTGACGACTTTTAGGTTTTTTTTAACAACTGTATCTCTACTAAAATGTAAAATATGCACAAAAAAGACATATTTTATTAAAATTGAACATATAGTCAAACGCTTTGTGAAGATAGTAACGCGAATTATAATACTTTTCTTGATAAAAAAAAATCATAAAGTTGATACCAAATTGTTACTTAAACGGTCGATACTAAGAGGTTTCTTCTTGAAATCATGTCAAATTTATACCAAAAGAGCTTATTATTAACCAAGTAATTATGAAAAAACAATATGTAACTCAGTTATTATTAATCTCTGTGAAAGAAAACTATCAAAATCTACTCGTTCAGGCACTCGCGCCGGGCGGCCAGTGCCCGTCGAGACGTCTTCGAGGTTGGACGTATGCCGTTTGTCTCCCAAAAATTCCCCCGCGTATCAAATTAGTGCAATGCAGATACGTTTAGATTGGCGGGGCCTGAGGTAGCGTAAAATACCTAAAGTTCCGAAACAAGCCCGCCTTAACCACAAATATAGCCTATGTTACTCAAGGTTAATGTAGCATTCTAATGGTGAAAGAACTCTTGAAATCGGAAGAGTAGTTTTTTGAGTTTATTTGTTACAAACAAATAAATAAATATTGCTGGACATTTCACACAGCGCTATCTAGCCCCAAAATAAGCAGAGCTTGTACTATGTGAACCAGATAACTGATAGAATACTTATATACATTTTTTTTTGTAAATACATACTTATAACATATAGAAAAACAACCAGACCCGGAACAAATATCTGTAGATCATGCAAACATTTGTTTCGCGGCGGGAATTGTACCCACTACCTCCTGCGTCTCAGCCGGCTATTCGCCCACTGCGCCACGAAGGTCGTCAAACATAGAAATCTTTCCACTTTATAACATTAGTATGGATTATTATCGAGTCTATTTTTAAAAAGTTCTATGTTATAAGTTCACTGAAATAAATAAATAAAATAACATAAAAGAAATATAAATACCTTAGCAAACATGATGGCTCGTGCTTACTCCGTTAGGGCCAGGGCACGTGTGTGGACTGTAGATGCTGTGCCACTATATAAAGCTCCTGTGTACAACTCTACATATTACTATACTGGTATAGGCTGCATTTACAAAGCCTGCACTTGATACATATTTCGCAACGCATAAAGATATGTGAGACAGCGCACACACTCATTAGGAGCAAGTTTATCAAGTCGATTGTATAGGTTAGGTTCTAAAACGGCAACTCATATACATTAGCATATATTATCAGAATGGGATATAGATAAGTTCGTTTGAGTCGACCGAACCAGAGTCTGTGTCCCCCGATTAGTACAACCTGGGTGACTATGTCACAGGTGAACAGGTTTCTTCTAGGCAAGCGTGTTTCATCGTTAGACTGCATCACGCGAGATTGTAGTCAAACGCGAGCATTATTGCCTATATTTTGACGACCTCCGTGGCGCAGTGGGCGAACAACCGGCTGAGACGCAGGAGGGAGTGGGTTCGATCCCACCGCGGTACAAATGTTTGCATGATCTACAGATATTAGTTCCGGGTCTGGTTGTTTTTCTATATATTTTACGTATGTATGTACAAAAAAAACGAAAAAAAGTATTATACCAGTTATCTGGTTAGTCAGTAGTCAGTAGTTTGGGGCTAGATAGCGCTGTGTGAAATGTCCAGCAATATTTATTTTATTTAAATAAATAAAATAAAATAATAACGCCTTTTATTTCTTCCAGAAAATGCTAGTATACAAGTTTTACAAGTTTTGTTAGTATCAGGATTTTTTTGTAGTTTAATAAGTAATGGTTAGTATTTTCAGATTTATATAAAGAATTTTGCATACATTTTTATCGTAGTTAGAGTATATACCTGTTTTTAATAAAATTATTCTGTAAGAACCCCTCTTTTCTGAATTGAGCCAGTTTTCTCTGGATTGTGCTGTTTTTGTCCAGTTTGGACCCGCTATGTGTTTGATTTCGTCCTCCCATCTGGTGGAAGGTCTCCCTTTCTTTCTTTTGGCCACTGGCCCCCTCCATTCTGTCACTCTTTTTGTCCACCTTTGATCTTGCAGATGTGCTATGTGTCCGGCCCACTTCCATTGTATTTTATTTATTAAATAATAATATTAATGTTATCGTAATCACGTGACATCACATATCATCATCATCATATATAGCTATAGCTTGACGTGTAGCCGTGTGTACGATGGTTTACGAGAAAACTTGTTCTTCTAAAGGGGATTGTCAAAATAAGTTAGAGGCAGCCTTTCGATCTCCCCGCGGTATTTGGGTAATATTGTTTAAGTTATTAGATTACTAGCTGTTGCCCGCTACTTCGTACGCGTTTCACTACTAAATGTGGTAGGTAACCTAGAAATAAAGCTAAACTCACTGTTACAACTTGACTTGACACCTCATTTTTATCCCATGGGACCTGATTTATGGGATAAAAAGTAGTATATGTGGTAATCCAGGTTATAATCTACGTATATACAAAATTTCATCGAAATCGGTTCAGCGGTTACGACGTGATTGAGTAACAGTAGTATACAAATAAATAAACAAACATCCAAACTTTCACATTTATAATATAAGTGTAATATCCGTTGAATAGCGTTACTCAGTGGTGGTTGTAGTGTTTGTATTTAAATAGATACAATGTCTTGTCTCATGTACACAAGTGGTGGGGTGGCACCGGGCACGTCACTATACTTGAAAAAACATAGCTTGATCTCTGCGACATTTGTTAAACTGACATTCCTAGGGTTGTCGATAGAAGCTTTGCAGTAAGACCAATTGTTGGACTTTTGAGGGCTCCAACAACCCGTAACGACTGCCATTAGATATTCGTATGGCAGCCGGGACCGACGGCTTAACGTGCTTTCCGAGGCACGACCAGGCCAGTGCAAAAACCAATATTCATGCATACAAATATTTGCACTGAGCGAGGATCGAACCCGCGACCTCCTGCGCAGCAGTCGTGTTCACTACCGCTTCGCCACGAAGGCTGTCTGCCATAATTATATGTATATTGGATTATATTATGATTTGGGTAATAAAATAAAACGAATATTTTAATACATACATTTATTTATTCCAAAAGAGTACACCCCAAATCAATATCCGAATCACTTTCAGAATCGCTAGAGCAATCTTGTTAATGAACTCTTGTTCGCAAATATTATCAAATCAAAGCTCCCAATCTTCTTCCATTAATTTTCTGCATTTGGTAACTACCTTTTTCCAATCTTCTACAGATACATTTTCAACCGCAGTGTTTAGTAACTGCAACATTTTATTTGCCGTGAAAGGCGGTGTTGTGTTATGTCTAGCAGCGTAACCTTGAAAGAAAAACATATTTTATTATCATAAATTATACAGGAGTTAATACATAAAGAATCTGTCTAACTGAAATTCGAGCAAACAAACCTTTTACTTTGGCCCAGATAAGCTCGATCGGATTATACTGGCAGTGATATGGAGGCAGTCTTATGACGTTATGACCCTTTTCTTGGGCTATGTCATCTAAGACATACGTTGGTGTGCTGGGTTTGTGCAGACCAACGAGTCTCAATAATTCGTTTTTAAGCATTGTTTCATTGGCCTCTATTCCTTTTTCTTGAAGCCCTGCAATTATTTCTAACTTCCTGTTTGCGGAAGTTGGTGGTTTGTGCTTTTGGACCGAGTGATATGGGGCGTTATCTATAATTATATAATGTGGCTCCTTCAAATTATCTAATAACTTTAAAAACCACTCATTAAATTTTTCAAAATTCATTTCTTTATGGTATTTATTGGTCTTTGTAGATTTGAATGCCAATAGGCAATTAGGCACAAATCAGATGATGTCCCAGCATGATTTATTATTAATCTTTGACCTTTGCCTTCGGGTACTTTAGTGGTCGATTGTGCCGTATCATCGATCCAAGCTTTGGATACGGTATGATTGGCGTTTAGCCATGTCTCGTCTAGAAAGACAACTTTATCCCAATTTGTAATTTTTGACTTTCCGGACAAAATTCACTCGAGCAAGAGCAATGTCGGTTCGTTCCATTATAATTTTTCTTGTGTCACTTTTGTTGTAGGAAAATCCAATATTTTTCAAAATCTTCGATAGTGACGGCAAGCTTCCTTTAAACAAGTCTGCGTCTTTTAGGGACGCCGCCAGTTTTTTTTAATATAGGTAATTCGCCCCATGTATAATAACCATATACATGGTTGCGAATCGCAGCGGCGTCAAAGTCGTCAATTTTTGTGACAGGAGCAGCCTTTCTTCTTTTTTTATTTGGCGTTGAAAGCTTTTTTTCCTCGTCTTCAGTCAATACTGCGGTTGAAGATTCGCCATATTTTTCTTTACTGATGCGAATTACTGTCGCACGTCTAATGCCAAGAGCATCTGCAACTCTGTCACAAACTTTTGCCATGGGTAATAGCGGTCCACCATTTTGGTTTTCTCGCTCAAAATATTCACGCAAGCGAATCACAAACACACGACTTTGACTGTTCAAAACAGTTTTCTTTGTTCTTTTTGGCATTATGCCAACAAACAATAAAAACAAACAATAACAACAAAGAAACTAACAATAATAAATAAACTTAACAAATTAACAGCAATAGTAACAAAAACATAGTGATGTGAACGGAAAACACGTGGCGTATACAAGGCGTTAGCACTCGTACTTACTGAGGAGAATGGGTCATGTCAAACAAGATGGCGGCGCGTTGGCGCCATCTTGCGGAAGAAAACACGCCGCGGCCAAACTTCTCTCGAACCCCAAAGTTGTCGGAAGGAATGTTAAGAGTAGGTTAGAATTTAGATTTTATTTACTCATTATTGTAAATAAAGTTATTTTTTTAAATATTCATTAATGTTATTTTTTTTAAATTAAATGATAAATTAATTTTGATTTAAGTTTTATACAAAATATCGATAGTTTATAGTCTGTGGTCACGATGATTCATCGCTCATCACTATAATTAGCTCAGCATGCCCATAATGACATTGACTGGTACGTTTGTCCGTACTGTTAAATTCAGAACTTCATAGCCAAGCAATGTTCCAGAGATCAAGCAATGTTTTTTCTAGTATAGTCAAGTAGTCAGTCGTTGACAGGTCGTCTCTGAGACTGGAGGCACGCTCGCACTCGGCACTCGGTGTTACAGTGAGCCATAGGAAAGGTGATACGAACCTTAACTACTACACTGGTGAAATGGGCACTTGCACTTACGCCTAATTTATAGTTATCGGTCGAATTCGAACACTTTGCGACCTGCTAGTTAAAATTTACTTCTTGCTCAGAGTTGGCACCTTTACAACAGAGGTAACAACGGCTCAGTGCAAAGGCTGGGTACCATTTAACACAATTAGTGTCTAACGCGAGTCGACGCGGTGCAGTCTCCCTGGGACTCATTTAATTTGCTCGTTATCTCGAGATTCCCTCCACTTATTATGTAGTAGGTAAAAGAAGTCAAAATCAAGTTAAGTCAATCACTCAAAATCCCCTACTTAAAGGTTTTACATTACGGGTTTTTTAATCAATTTAATCTTACGGAATTTCATGGCAGTTTCTGTTTTTTCAGCCGAAAGACGTCCACTGCTAAACATAGGCCTCCCCCTTAGATCGCCACAACGAGCGGTTGGTAGCCGTTTGCGCCCAACGGCTTCCCGCGATTCTTACTAGATCGTCGGTCCACCTTGTGGGGGGCCGGCCTAGGCTGCATCTTCCAGTCCGTGGTCTCCACTCGAGAACCTTTCTTCCCCAACGGTTTTCGGTTCTACGAGCGATGTGGCCTGCCCATTACCACTTAAACTTTCTAATTTTTTTAATTTTAATTAATTTTACATTTGGTATAATTATTCAGCAAAAATGCTACCGTAGGTAGGTAGGTATACAAACAATACACTTAACCTTAAGATACAACTAAATAATTGACTTACATACAAATGTTTTGTTGGATAATATAAACTCTAATACCTAAACTAGGCCGAGCCTGTACTATAGATATTAATTTCTTCCACAGTTTTGCAATACAATTTAATGAGTGCAAATATTAAGTTTTACAACGTAGGCAGGTACATATCTCCTCAACCAAGGTTCGCCAAAGTATTTAATACTGTAGACATTTTATAGACTGACGAAGCGAGTTCTTCAAATCAACTTTGGCAAATCGGCGTTGTATGTATGTTTGTTTGTCCTAGGATAACCTTCGATCGTGAGATTTGGTATATAGGTAGGTAGTGATGGCACAATTTTGGTATGACTAAATGAGCTAAAAATGTGGGTTCAAAAGGGGTATAAAAAACAAAATGGGATTATCCGGTCAAGTGGCACGTCTAATAAAAGGTCTTTGTATGTACATTTTGACCACGTTTTTATTTTTAGTTTAAACTTTGTGTTTTTAAGTTATTAGCCATAATATAAACTGAACTTTGATAAAATTCACAGGATACACCAGTGAACCCCCAGTGCTGAAATTTGGTATGCGTGTAGCTTTAGTGATACAAATATACGGGCTGTTTGAGATATTAGGGTTCAAGAGGGGTAAAAAAATAAAATGGAACTATCCGGTCGTGGCCCGCCTAATAAAAGGTCTTTGTATGTACATTTCGACCCCGTTTTTAAATTTAGTTTAAACTTTTTATTTTTTTAAGTTATTAGCCATAATAAAATCTGAACCTTGACAAAATTCACAGGGTACCTATACAACTGTGACACAGTGCTAAAATTTGGTATGCGTGTAGTTTTAGTGATACAAATATAGGGAAAAGTCTGAAATCAAGAATACCTTAATTGTTATAGTTTTAATCTTTTTTAGGGTAGAAATTGGTGGCGATTCTGTTATTTACACTGACTAAGTAATTTTGTAAAATACGAACGGTCTTATTTTACTTACGCTAAAGATCAAATTAGAATGACATTTAAAGTGACATTTCTAAAATTAAGTATTTTTTACTAAGACGGCGTGTTTTGGGCTAGTTTTAGTCAACAGGCAAATTGGTGTTGATTAAAACTGGCCCGTAAACACGCCATATTAGTAAAAATTACTTAATTTTAGAAATGTCACTTTAAAAGTCATTCTAATTTGATCTTTAGCGTAATCAAAATAAGACCGTTCGTATTTTACACAGTTTTAGTTAGACAGCGTAAACAACAGAATCGCCATCATTGTCTACCCCAAAAAAGATTAACCAATTAACATGAACTCCCGTTACCTATAATTTGAATGAAACTAAACGAAGGCGCTATTTTGATAGTCAAAGATTACAAATTTATTTTTTGTTGTTCGGGGCGAACCACTAGTATTTAGTATTTTTTTCTTTTGTATAATAGAACAAACTGTTCTATAATACTTTTTTAATTCCTCGCATTCATGGTAAAAAGTTATGTACTCGTATTATACTCGGGTGTAAGCTATCAATAATACCCTCGATTAGCATCCTCGCTCGCATTCTGGTGTACAATAGATCGCTTACAGCTCTTGTATAACAATGTACTATTCTAATTTCCTCTCATTCTGGCTGAATAGTTGTCCATACTATTATTGTTCCTTTGGTGTTAATGGTAATTGTGTATATATATATATATATATGTATATATTGTTTATCTGTATGATACCCTCAGTATAGATATAACACCAGAACACGCATTCAGCTGTGATTGCAAGCTGTGCGCTGTGACCATAAAACAAAACCCGCGTCCCGCGCCTTCCTTACCCTCACCCGCGTAATCTTGCTAGCTTAGTCATTAAATACCCATTTTGGGGTAAATGTTTTTGGTAAGATACAACTAATGTAACTATGGCACTATTTTATTAGTCAAATATTAAGGCCGGTTTGCAAAACGACCCCTAAACGTATTTAGCGACTAAACATGTTGAAATTTTCATATTTGTATGTTTTGAGAACTCCTTAAATCATATTTAGCCACTAAATACGTTTAGGCATCTGTCGTGATTATGATTATTTTACTGTAAAATGTTCTTTCTCGTAATGGCAACAAGACAGTTTAAGTATATTGTATTTTTATAAACTGGCAACAACGCGCGTACGTGGTTGGGATTGAAATAAAACTCGAACCAATCAAACGCGCTGGCGTGGGTCGAATGATTAATTTTCGCTTGACTTGAAAGCCTCAACGAAGATGTCGCGAAGAGCCGGCAGATCTTCGTTGGCGCTCGACAAGTTAACACGTTCTTAAAATAAGTAGTAACTGTATTAAATAAGTTAAAATTGTACCTGAATATTCTATCTTGCATTTTATACTTAATAAAGAAAAAGTATTCCGAAGTTTATTTGTCTGTCTCTTTCAATATACATCAATTGTATACTGTTTGTGCAAATCGCCCTAAAAAATTATTTATTTTTATGGGAGATTTGTGAGATCTCAGTTCGGGGCGAACCACTAGTATAATTTAAAACTACAACTAATAAAAGTTTTTAATCTCAGAATTATAGAGTAGGGAAAAAAACACTGGATATTTGGCAACACCAGCAAAATGAAGGATCATTATTTAGAACAATTACAAACCAAACAATTTATTCAATAATCAAATAACAAAAACATCTGAATGCGCTGTTTACGTATGAAATGTGATCCCATCTTGTTTTGCCCAGCTGAATTTTAACACGTTGGGACGACACAAGAAGACATAAATTAATTAAATTGGACACTGTAAAACACGTCACGCGTGACGACCGACGTTTACATGCAACTAATGGCGTTCGCGTACAACTACTCTATTTGGAATAGATGTTGACGCTTCAGTATGAGACGCGTTCACTTCTTCTGGTGTTTTATCTCTTCTGTGATGATACCAATAAACATTAGGTATTTGATTTGATTGTTTACATGAGTCTATCGATACTGAATAAGTTAGGCTGGCCTCACACAGCCGGAAAACCTATCTGAATTAAGAATCTTAATTCAGACTCTTAATTCCGGCTCCTTCAACTCGCATTATCTTAAAAATTGAGATAGATCAGTAGTCTCTTGTTTCACGACACACGCAAACGTCTCAAAATGGAGGAGGAATTAATACTAATCGCATTGTTATTGGCTCAATACAGAAAAAAAAAGAAATGCAAACGCATACACTGGATTCATCCTCTTAATGTAAACAGAATAAAAGAGAGTCAGTTTTACATTACGGCGACAAAGTTACGACAATTTCCTGAAAGATTCTTCGATTACTACAGAATGTCGATAGCATCATTTGATGAATTACTAAGTTTGCTGAAGAATAAACTCCAAAAAGAAGACACACATATGAGAAAAGCCATTTCTGCTGAAGAAAGACTCACAATAACTTTAAGGTAAGATTATTTATGTAGGTAGGTACATATTTTAAAATCATAATAAAGTAGTTAAGTCAGATAATTTTATTCAAAAAGTACAGTACTCATTTGAAAGTCAAATAACTACTGATTTGTTGTTTACATTCGTCATAAATTAAGTTTTCGTCTGTTTCTGAAGTGGACGCAGTAGGTTGATCGTAATAATTGCCATGAGCATTGGACTGTTGACCACTTGAAATAGATTCAACGATATCCTGCTGAGCAGAAGTGGATGCAGTAGGTTGGTTATAGGTTTCCAATGAATTTATGATAACATTCGGGGCAGAATCAATGTCGGATAGAACTCCACGTGTTCGAGCAGATGGTCCAGGAATGGTGATTACAGTTTGCGGGCCACTAGTGGATGTCCCTGAATATCTTGATTGCGCTGAACTGCTGCGGGAAACTTGTTGATAGATCGGAGTGTACATAGTTGGTGGGCTAGGGGTGGTTGAATTAATATAGTACGGCGAAGAGATGTTCGCATTTCCATTAAATATTGTTTTGAGTAACTGCATCATGCCTAACTTAAAGTAAATTTTTTGCAAATGCGTCATTTTTTTCATATCACCATGAAAACTCAAAAGATATCTTTTATCATCATCAATGTCTTCAGTTGGAGTATTTTTTTTCGTTTTTAGTATATTCAGTATTTCTCCTGGTACATCTACTGTTTTTTTTCTTTTTTGATTGTGATTCTTCATTGGTATTCTTCTTGGCATTTTCGGTTTTTGTCTTTTCTAGCGCTCTTCGTGTTTCAATATCTATTTGTTCCTTATTTCCATCTTCCATAGGTGTTTCTGTATCTCTTACTGATAGCTCGTCATTTTCTTCTGCTTCATAATTACCCTCGGGGTTTCTCCGTGCAACTACTTTGTCCAAGAAACTTAAAATGTCTGCGTAAACATATCTTTTTCCCCTTTTTGCAGCGGATCCTGTAGGACAACTCTTAAGTTTTTGTTTATCTTTTTTGTAATAATCTCGACAGTTACTCCATTTCCTTTTAAGTTCTAAACCTGTAAGTAAAATAGAAGTTATAAGTAATTTACTGTTATTGTTCCAGATACCTCGCTACTGGTGATAACTTCGAAGTTTTGAAGTATGCTTTTCTGATGGGTAGTACCACAATCTCCAGTATTGTTTCGGAAACTTGTTCTATTATATGGGAAGTATTACAACCATTAGAAATGAAACCACCACCATCACAAGAGCGGTGGCTTGAAATATCTGAAAACTTCTATAAGAAAACTAATTTTCCTAATTGTCTGGGAGCTGTGGATGGAAAACACATAAGACTGATTTCGCCACATCACAGTGGCTCAAATTATTACAATTACAAGAATTTCAATTCAATTGTATTGATGGCCGTTGTTGATGCAGACTATCGTTTTATAGCGGTGGATATTGGTTCATATGGCAGAGAAGGAGATAGCAGTATATTTAAGCAATGGAATTTTGGAAAAATGCTGTCCGAGTATCGCCTTAATTTGCCAGCCCCAAAAGATTTACCTAATTCCACAATAAAGACCCCTCACGTATTTCTTGGAGATGAAGCTTTTCCACTAAATGCAGACTTTCTAAGGCCTTATCCAAGAAACTACTTAAATAACACTCGCAGAGTCTTTAATTACAGACTCAGTCGAGCGCGCAGAGTAGTGGAATGCGCTTTTGGTATTCTGAGCAACAAATGGAGAGTTTTTCACACAAATATGACAATACCGCCTGACTTTGCTGTAAAAGTAACGAAAGCAGCATGCGTGTTACATAATTATGTTCGTTCAAGAGATGGGTACAAATTTGAAGATATGTTAACACACTGTTTCGATGATCTTCCATATGATACACCGCATTACAGAGCATCTAATACGGGAAGGCACGTTAGAGATAACATTGCACAGTACTTCATGATGCCATGCGGTGAAATAACATGGCAATACAATAACCGATTTATTAGCAATGATGACTGAGTATTATAATTTTTGTACTTACTTTTTATTTTTCTTTCTTCGACACTTAATTGGTCATAATTTGGAATTAAAACGTTAAATATTTTCAACCATGCTATGTCTTTTTTTTCCCTATCGTGATAGTCTTCAATAGAAGTGTCCCATAAGCAAGGATGGCTTTCGATGCACAAAATCAAATTTTCCGTCTCAGACATCACGCATCAAAACTCGTCGTGACACGTCCAGCCGCAACCACTAGCAGTGTGAACTGAGCAATTCATAATCTGAACTCAATATGTGTGTGTTGCTCTATGCAAATGTATGGGATTACGCGCGTTCTGAATTCAAAATCTTAATATTCCGATCAGGAATTCAGAACGCTCGTCAGTATCATTCTTACAGATCGATCTGATAAAATCAGAATCTGAAAAAATCAGAATGTGTGTGGAGAATGTATAAATTGTATGGATTCCGGGCTTTCTGAATTAAGAATCTGAATTCCGTTTCTGAATTCAGAAAGACATTCCGGATGTCTGAGGCCAGCCTAATAGTGCTCAATTTTAACAATGTCTCATTAAATTTATAAAGGCAAAGTAAAACAAATCATTTTATTTAATTTTTTATTTATTTTGTAAGTATCAAAACAAATAACAAAGTGATAATTTGCCGTTAGTATTTTTAAATAAACAACCAAAGTCTTGCTTGAACAACCTACTTGGAGTTTTTCTGTTGTTAAAATATAGCTGAGGTTTTGTTTTTACATGGTAGGAAAGCAATTCTCACAGACGATGATTCTAAAAATAAAAATCCATTTATTTTATGTAAAATCGAATCGCTTACAAAATAAGTATCGTTACTTACATTCTTACATTAGGTATATATAAGGTTCGCATATGATTGGCAAAATGATTAGAACAAAACCTATCGTTCTAATAATTTTGTCAAGTATAGGCGAACACAACATTGATATTATTTAGTATCTATCAATAATATACCTAATCAATATCATCTACACTTCCACTGTTATCTAGGTGTTTGATATCAGTATTTTCATTAATATTATTATATTGCATAAGACTGGACTCCATTTCGCATATAAAAGGGACTCTGTAAGATTTGTCGACGTCATCTAACAAGCCGCTCCTGAACATCCCACCTCCTAGTTCCTTGTTCTTGCCTCTGCTGGAGGGGTTACCGTAGCTCCACCTTGCATATCCAGCCTGCTCCAACGTTTGTCCTGGAATTAAAACAATACTGCTGGCAGTAGTTTCTTGTAGATGTACCAATATACTACGTGTTTTGTTATGAAACAACCTTAATATGGATGTAATATCTGAAAAATATTGTGTTTAATTGAATAACAACTTCTAAAATATCACTGAAACAGCCTGTATAAAATAGGTAAACAAATCATATTCATAAATCTTGTAAGCAGGTACACACGGCTACACATCAAGCTATACATTTTCAGTACAAGCTAACCTCGCATTGTGTAGGCTTTTCGTAGAATGAGAGGTCAGCTTAAACTGGAAATGTATAGCTTGATGTGTAGCCGTGTGTACCTGTTAAGCTGACTAAGCGGCATCGTCGCAAATTAAGGCGCCGCCGATTTACGTTAAAAATTGTTTATTGGAAATGTATCGATTACTGGATAAATATGCAAGCCACCGGTATTAAACCCATCTCTACAATCAGTTAATACGATTCCGGATATGTATTTTAAATTAATATCGAACATAACAGAAGAAAGAGGGGACTCTTAACAGAGGAGATCCAAACCCCACAATTCTCGTAAAATAATAAAGAATTTTAGATTTTTTTTATAACAAAACAGGTTGTACAGATGGAGTCAGTTAGTTACTGTAATAGTTACTGGCCGATGAGGTAATTAGCAAAATAGGAAAATAAAGTCAAAACTTCTTTAGGCGCGTTGGGCATTTTTGAGATGGAAAAAACCATTGAACTCACGACACCGTTACCAACACCTTTGTATATAAGTATTGTTCAAGTTTTCACTTCTGTCGACACTCCCGGTCTGCTAATTTTTTTTTATTGAGTCGACGGAAAGGCCGATGATCCTCCTGATGCTAAGCATTTACTTCTGACTATAAAAGACTATAAAAATTTCAAATTTGAAATTATTGCACAAGTCTTTTAAACTTATTAAATTACCACACTTACCATGGATAGTAATATAAGAGTCAGCTTGATGCCAATAATAAAAGCCGACTGCAAGAACACCCCAATTCGGGTTGGTACCATTCAGCTTCTCAAACGGATACTGGTCGAAGAGATCTGTCAGGACTTCTCTTTCAGTGTCGCTGTTAATGATAGCGAGGTGAGCACCTTCGGCAAGGCAAGTCCGGTGAGCGTCGTTCCAGGGCTGAGCTTGCCAGTGGAACTTATAACAGCTGCCTGTGCGCCTGTCCAGATAATATCCTACACAAAAATAACAATTTAATTTAAATTTGATATTCTTCAGACTTTTATTTATACATATTACATATTAAATTTTATACATTTCGGGGAATGTGCCCAGGAACATTACGATCTGATTCCGCCATCTCCTTTCTATCAAAGGGCAAGCAGGCGCACGGCTCAGTACAATCCGTACCTAGTTGATATACCACCCATTCGCACACACCGTTTTGGTTCTACGTTCTTGATGCGTACAGCTAAGGTATGGAACGCTTTGCCGTCGTCTGTTTTTCCTAAAGAATACAATCCGGGCCTTTTTAAGGTAAGAGTGAATAGGTTTCTTCTAGATCTTCGTGCTTCATCTTAGACCACATCATCGCTTTCCATCTGGTGAGATTGTGGTCAAACGAAGATCTAATTAGTTTAAAAAAAAAGACTTTCTACTAATGTTTTTTACAGCTTAACTATTACAGGCTAAGTGTGTGTTCTTATCATCATATCAGCCAAAGCACGTCCACTGCTGGACACAGGCCTCCCCCATTGCTTTCCAGAGTGACCGATCTTGTGCGGTCTGCACCCAACGGCTCCCAGCAACCTTGAGCCGCTAAGTAACTGTCGTATTCAATAACAAAAAATGGTAGGTACTGATTTTATATTTAAGGAATATTTACTTGATATTTAAATGAAAGTCAGAAACGCAATTGGTGAAACTTTCCTCGATACAATTATTTGTCAAAATCGGCTCTTCTAAAACACAGTGCTTCATTCTCCGACTATAGAAAAGATTTAAAGTATTCTTTTATATAGTTATATAGGTAATTATGGTACCTAAATTACTGAAAATCTATTATTTTCATTTGTAAATATTTTTTTTTTCAATTCGAGAATGTATCTTTTGTAGCTTACGTCATTTATTCCTGCGGCAATGTGGTGCGGCTATGTGGTGATACAAGTTTGTCTTGTTCTTTATGCAAGTAAATAGGACTGTCACTTTTTTACATTTCCGGATAGTCAGCTATATGCTCCGCCCAATCGTCACCGAAATTAAATATGTATATCGTCTTAATCAAGTCGTCTTTCCATCAACTGGAGGCCGTCCTAAGCTGCGCTTCCAGTGCCCTGGTCTCCACCCTAGAGCCTTTCTGCCGCGACGGCCGTCAGTTCTTCGAGCTATGTGCCCACCCACTGCTACTTGAGCTTGCTAATCCTCTTGGCTATGTGTTCCTATGCGTGGAATAGAACAAGGTAACAATAAAAACTGAAACTCACCTTGAGTTTTATTCCCACAAACTGGGTCCAGTGTCGGTGAGGCGTGGGCGTAGCATACGTAATGATATTTGAGTCGACAATCAACCCATGACTGGTCTCCGTTTGCGAGATATGTCAAGCAGCGGTCCAGCAAAGCAACTTCAACTGGATCCAGAGACAGAACCTCCTTCCCTGTAAAAAGCCATAAAGAGATATTAGAGGTAACCTACCCAAAAGCTTATGTAATTACTTAAGTACTAGCTTCCGCCAGCGGCTTCGCACGCGTGGTTTGTCTATAAAAATTAGCCTGTGTGTTGATCCAGGTTATAATCTACGTGCATACCAAATTTCATCGAAATTACTTCAGCCGTTATGATTTGGTTGAGTAACAAACAAATATATAAACAAACATCCAAACTTTCAAATTTATAATATTAGTGTGGTAAATGAAAATGACACATACCGACTTGCTCAGTATACTTACACCATATTAGTAATCAAAATACAAATAACAATTAAGCAATCATTTAATGCATGGGCGAGCCTATCGCTAAAAAGCATTGTATTGTATCCCTACTAATATATCTACACAAACTGTAGATATATTAATTTCATGTTTTTACCTTTTGTTTTATTGGAAGACAAGCTATTCACCGAGCTAACTATAGGAAAATCAGCCCAACATATATTAGCTAGCTAGTTTTTTCATTGAGGATGAGGTGACGCCACAAGCCTATTGCCCACCTGATGCTATGCGACTTCAAATGCCTATACCAGGTGCATCACCTCACACGTACAACTAAGACTTGGCCTATATGGCATTGCATTGGGCCAGTTACATCTGTGCATGTAATTTTACCGGTACCCTTCAATCCGAAACACAGATATGCGAGCAGTACGGCTTGGCAAGCTGCGGCAGAATTATTAGATCTTACCGTCTTCATATTTATACACTCCTTCGGGATAATCGAGGTGAGCTGCAACGTATATTTGAGTTGTCGAGCCATTTTGGTTAGACATCATTTTGAATAGAGTAGATTCGAATTCAGTATTCAAGGGTGCTGCTAATACTGCATCTAAAAATAAAGATTTCGGACAATTAGTTTCAACATATTATACAACGTTCGATTCCCGCTGATGGACAAAACACAGACTTCACTACATTAGCACACAATATATAATACAATTGAATTTTGAAAAATAAAAATAACAGAAAAAGATACAATGAAATAGTAGAGATGGAAAACAAACAAAAACAAAAGAGAACTAGGTAAATACTGAGTGCTGAGTAAAAGCAGTAAATGGGTTTCGACTAAGCATTATGCTGGTAAGCGCTGATATTCCGAGACCGATTTAGTCACTTATTCATAGGTAAGAGCCGTAGACATAGGTACTTATATGTAGTTCACTCAATCATTTATTAACTACACTAGCTGACCCGCCGAACTTCGTACCGCCCCTGGACATGCATATGACGCGGGCTGCCAATGTACGACGCCGGTACATTTCATTTTAAACGTCGCCGTCGTTCATTTTAAACTATTCCTTCAATTTGATTTCTGAACGACGGGGGACACATCAAAGGAAAACCCAAATTGTTTTTTTTTTGTATTCAATTCCGAGCATTTTCATATTTATTCACCTTTTAAACCTTCTCTGGACTTCCACAAATAATTCAATACCAAAATTAGCCAAATCCGTCCAGCCTTTCTCGAGGTTTAGCGAGACTAACGAACAGCAATTCATTTTTATATTTAATTTAATTAAGATTAGCACACATACAATCCAATTGCATTTTGAAACTAAAGACAGAAAAAGATGCAATGAATTAGTAGAGATAGAATCAATTTAGTCACTTACCTATTCATATGTAAGGGCAGTAGACATGACTGAATTAAGTACCTAGGTACACAGCTTGATAGACGTTTATCCAGGTAAATAAACAAGTTCACCGTTGTCTTTTAGGGTAAATATATTAGCTTTGAGTAATCAATTTGTACAATAACTGTTAATCTGTACATATAAAAATGGATTTGGATAATGTATTTATTAATCCACAAAACTTTACTTGCGTAGTACTTGTGGTTATGTACACGATACCAGGAATTCACATTGGGTCAGGAGTGTAGTGATGTTGCGCTAAACAAACCTGCAGGCTATGCAATGAGTCGCCAGAATTGCCACTAGGTAGGTACATCTGTTAGGCGAGTGTGGTCCATGCGCATACGTACATTCATCTGGGCAAACATATTCTTAGCACGGAGGAGCTAATGGTTGTCACTCCTAAGAAAATCCTTCAGTTCCTAACAGCTGCAGGACTTGAACGCCCCCATAAACTAGGGCATAAAAACAAGTGACAACCACGATCGGCCTCGTGGCAGTGAACTAAAGCCACAAAAGCTAATTGATCGAACGAAGCGAGATCTCCGAATCAACTTGGGAATCAAATCGGCGTTGTATGTAAACGTTTATCCGATCATCGTGAAATTTGATATTTAGGTAGAGAGTGATGGCACAATTTTGGTGTGACTAAATCACCTAAAAATGGGGGGAGCGGATGTTGAGATATTGGGGTTCAAGAGGGGTAAGAAAAAACAAAATCGAACCATCCGGTCAAGTGGCACATCTAATAAAAGGTCGTTGTGAGTTCATTTTGACTCCGTTTTTATTTTTAGTTTAAACATTGTAGTTTTTAAGTTATTAGCCATAATAAAAACTGAACTTTGACAAAATTCACAGGTTACACCAGTGACCCCACAGAAATTTGGTATGCGTGTAGCTTTAGTGACACAAATATAGGCAAAAGTCTGAAATCCAGAATAACTGCAATTTCTACCCCAAAAAAATAACCAAAAAACATGAACTCCCGGTACCTGTAATTGAAACTGTAGGTCAAGTAATGTGGTTATTCATTTCGTGGCACTATTTGATAGTCAATGATTACAAATAATATATTTTTGTTTTAATCGGAGACTCGCGAGATCTCAGTTCGGGGCGAACCACTAGTCCAAAAATAATAATATTAGTGGTGAACTTTGATCGGCCCATAAACACAAGTGGCGACAAAACACAAGTTGCGATCACAAATCACACGTTGAATGTGATGGTAGGTACACAAATGTCGGCCTTATGGCCGCACCGCAGTGATATTAAAGCCGTAGAAAACTAATAACATAAAACGAATCAAAACATGGGGTGTGGGTGTACTATAGGTATTCAGAGCAGCTTTGTTACCTTCATCATGGCACATCATTCTTGCTGTTTGCCAGTCGGCAGTTTCTGTGGACAGTTTCAGCCAGCCCGCAATTTCTGGATGGAATTCGTAGCCTTGTCTGCCATTGTTGTCTGTACCTAAAAATGTACTATTTTGGTAATTTACACTCTGGCAATATTAGTTAGGTACAGGGAGAAAAGTTGTGATGGAGCACAAAAGGCAGTCACATTTCTTTCCTAGATCCTTGAATTTTACAATATTCATGGAAACTTAGTCGAATACATAAAATAAAAGATTGCAAGATATGCAAGAGTCGCAGTAACTAACAATATCTATTTTAAATTTTCGCGAAACCTAGGTACTCATGTTCTAAGACAAAATGGCCGAAACGTCAATGATTAGTCAAAATTATAATTTTGATATAAATCTGTGCGTGAAAACATCCGTTTTCTCTTAAAAACATAAGAATAACTAATAATAAAAAAAGTTATCATAACGTTTTCTGTTCGTCTTACTAAACCGATCATACCCAAAGTGGTCTAATAGCGGGTTCCTATATCCGTCGGTAACCGACTCCGACTTGTATCTCCTTAAAAAAGTGTCAAATTAGTGTCAAACTTTTGACAGGTTTTCAAGGAGAAACTAGTCGTAGCTGGTTACCGACGGATATAGGAACCCGCCATTAGAAATCTTAGTGTCTACTAAAATTTCTATGAGGTATGGGGGTCTAACAAAAATATTGGGGGTACACGATAACGGATCTCATATTTTAAGCAGGTGTTAATAAATTTAGCCGGTTAATTTTACCTGGTTTTCAGCTTAATTTTCATGACTGGAAAAATCCACATGACACACAAAGTATCTATTATTTTCTAAGTTTTTCATACCATAATTAATAAAATAAATATTTCAAAGTACTACAGTATGTTTATTATGCCAAATTTCTAACTGTCATAAACTCATAGAATTCGATTAATTTGCAATAACTTAATATTAGGTGAGCAGGGGGTCTACTTAAAACCGAGAAACATGGCAAGTGGTCTACAAGACAAAAAGTTTGGGGACCTCTGGTCTAAACTAACCCGACCATCTGTGGAGACTTTTGTAGAACTTCTGCATTCAATTTCTTCAATTTCAACATTATTCTAGCTTCAACTAAGGTGGGTCTTAAGATGAACATGTCCAAAACCAAGAGTATGACCAATCTTGCTGGTCCAAAACCTAACATAATTGTAGGTAACTACCCAATAGAGGCAGTGGACAACTACATTTATCTTGGACACTGTTTATCCTTTGGCTCACTTTCCCAGAAACAAGAGATCTCGAGACGAGTCCAGCTAGTAGCTAGGGTCGCCTTTAGTAAGTTAGAAGATGTCCTAAAGTCTAAAACCCCTCAATGCCTCAAGACCAGGGTGTTTAACCAATATATCCTGCACATTCTTACTTACGATTCCGAGACATGGCCGCTCACAAACGTATACATGCATAAGAATAGAGTAAGAAAGAAAGAAAAATATTTATTCAGACCACCACAAATGGACACAGAAACAAATGACACTAAAAATATAATATACCTAAAAATTTTAAATGTAGTGGCGAAAGGGTCCTCAGCTCAGCATTTGCTACAGCATGTTGCCATACTGCAGCGCTGGTATTCTGCTGAGGCCAGTGTTGACCTGACAGACACCCAGACATTTATACAACCTATAAGATTTAAAACATTTACATAACAATTTTTCAACATTATATCTAGCACCTTCTACAGATCACTAACTCAAAAAGTCATACAAACCATGACTGACAATTTATTATTAATTCGTGCCAAGCAATAAACAGAGTGACGACAGAGGAAAGTGAGTGGAGAGTGAGAGAGACACTACTATGGCTACAATGGTTGGCTGATCTTAAGGGCAAAAACATAGACTTTTAACTTTAACCTAAATACGTTAACCTTATTTATATTACTTAGAGGTGGTGGAATAGTGTTCCAACACCTGGTAGCGGCATAGCGGAAGCTGCCATGGAAGGCTGCAGAACCATGTAATGGTGTTGCCAGTAGAAGTTGAGAAGCAGTTTTTGTGTCATACTTGTTCCCACCTCGAAACCACCCCAGTTTGTTGAATAGGTACTCAGGTTTTCGACTTTTAATAACACCAAAAAGAAGAATAGCAAAATGAAGATATCTTCTCCATGTAATTTTTATAATTTTTCGAGTTGCTCAACGGGCAATGGAGCGTGCCATGCACGGTATATCACTCTTGGACCACATACCCAATGTCGAAATCCGACGCCGCACAAAGGTTGTGGACGTGGGTATGAAGATCGCACGGCTAACGTAGAGATGGGCTGGACACATGGCTAGGAGGGATGACGGGCGTTGGACGACGGCGATTACAGAGTGGTGGCCAAGGGATGCTCGTAGACTAAGAGGCAGACCACCCGCCCGATGGTCGAATGACATTGAAAGCGTAGCTGGGGGTCAATGGATGAGACTCGCAAGGGTCCGGAATGAATGACGTAATAAAGAGGAGACCTATACCCAACAGTGGGTGCAGACAGGCTGAGATGATGGTGAAGTACAAAGATGCCTTACTCAAATAAGAAAATTTAAAAACTTACTTTCAATTTTCTTGAAACATAAGATGGACAAAACAATCAGTTGAACTAACATGATGATAGTTTACCAATTATTCCACTTTGGTCTGGTTTTCATGTACGTACTGTATCCAATCAAACGTTACAATAATAGGTGCTTTACATATCCCGTCGGTTTTATACAAACTCTTTATCAGTGGTTTTCCATTGGGTAGGTACTATTATTAATATCGTAGTAGGTTTAGTACCTATAGGTATAATGACTTGTTTATATAAATTGTTTGTTATTTATTGACGATGAAGACTTCTTTGGTATGGTGGATCAGTAGCCGATTTCCGCAGGATAAATATTTGCATATCCATACTATTTATTGATAGAGCGAAACGAGATCTCCAAATCAACTTGTCATATGTATCTATATAATATGTATGTTTGTTTGTCTGAGGATAACTTTCGAAGCGTTGATCCGATCATCGTGAAAGGTCATTGGGCATTTTGTTCGGACATATGACCCACGGCGCACAAAAACGAAACAGGGCTAGGTATGTAGTTAAATGTATATGTTACTTAATGGTATGGGTCGCATTATTGCAGGATATGGGAGAACCGCAAAAAAAATTTTTTTAATTAATATTATAGCATTTTTAAAATAATTATTATAGCATTTTTAAATTATTATTATATCATTTTTATAATGAACTAAGTAAAAACTATTGGTCTGACTGTAAAAATACTTTGTAAAACAGTTGTTTTGAACAATTTCCAGGAATACGAAAATAAAATCCATTTTGCGGTAATAATATTTTTATTCTGCATTATCAAAATCTATAGTTAATTCATCTAAAAAGGCTGCAGGCGCGTCTATCACGTCTTGATGCCTGGCCCATGACAGAAAGTATACGACGCTTACAACATGTGCACAGCTTCCGACAGTGCGACGGCCGTGTATACACGAGCAGTAATACTGTTGGATGCTATTTCTTCCAATATGGGTAGGATCTACTAAAATATAGGTGTAGTACTGCTTTGCACGGACGTGTCGTGACTGTATTCTGCCTCTTATCAATATCTTATTTTCAATCATTTCTTGGTGCCGGTATAGTTCGATAGTGTATACACCATCCTCACGCATGTGCTCGTGGCAATACGATCTTGCGATTCTCAAGTGGTATGATCCCAACGTAAACAATATTAATTCGTCAAATGTAAGCCGAGGAAAGTCATCAAAATCCGGATCATTGCCATCGAGTCGCACAAACGCTACTCTCTGCCTGTTTAAATTATGGTTAATCACATATTCTGCCATCTCATTGGGTTCATTCATTCGTTCATTTATAATTCTTATGAATTGTTCCGCATACATATGGTCCTCATATGGATGGCGAGTAGCATTAATTATGGCCGCAGTTATTTTGAAGTCGACCATCATGTTTCTCATGGCAACGTTAAAATATACATGGCGGAAGATTTTAAAATCTTTCTTGAATCTGCCGTTAATGGTTTCCACTACCCACCGGATCATTGTTATTAATCTAGATTTATTAGCATCTAGTGTCGTCAGTTGTTCTCCTCTTACTCTTGTAGGCGGCATGTGAGGATTATACCCGCATTCCTCAATTTTATCAATCGAATCCCGAAATCCACGATCCAATATAAAAACATCATTAACTCTCAAGAACCCATGAATCGGAGAATCTTCTTACATCAGGTCACGCATAATGCTTGCGTCCGAAGTAGTCGCAGTGTAAGGCCCCGTAACATCTACTATGTAGCCGTCGGTACATACTATAAGGAAGGGTTTTACTAAGTTCCGAAACTTATGAAGACTGTAAGTTTTGCGCTGGAAAAGGAAATTCGAACTCTTTTGTAGATAAATATATGTTCCATCACATACGAGAATGGCCGCCGGTTCATTATAGTTACCACCAAAAAAATGGCTTGGAATTGCAAGATTCTTGGCCACCACATCTTCCCTAGTAATATGATTTAAGCCCAAATGCTGTGGAACAAAATCATTACTTAAGATTCTCTTGCTATCGCCAACTTCCTTTCTAGGGTTCTCCTCGACATATTGAATTTAGTGGCTAATCGCTCATCTGGTTCACCGGTTCTTATTTTTGTTAAAAAAATTCCAAGAACTGTGGCAGGATGAACTGATCGATCACCCAGTGAAGGCGTTTGGTTCAAAATAACATTAAATTGATATTTTGTTAGTCCCGTCCAAAAGTGAAATTCATTGTCCTCTATTTCTTCAATATTTTCGAAATCAAGGTTGCTTCTTTGTTCGATACCCCATTTATATAAATTCATCATACCAACAACATGAGTACTGTCAAAGTTTTCGTGGGATGTAGTGTTGAGCAAGTCTACCCAATCATTCCTCATAAAATGAGCATTGCAAACCCGAGCTAATTCTGGTATATAAAAATTGTGATTGTGTAAGAGTTGGAACTTAGCATATAGTGGAACATTATGGGCCACTACATTTCTACAGTTTGTAAAAATACAATGTCTCGCTGTATTCGATGCTCGCTTATTATTTATTCTAGGCGTAACAAAACTAGGCTGCAATTGTACTTGATCTTGCACTGGTTGCTCTTCAACTGGCTGATCTTGTACTGGTATATTTTGTACTTGTTCATTTTGTACGGGTTGATTCCGTAAACGACGATCTAACCTTGACCAACAAGCATGGCACATGGCCCGTGAGCCATTAAAAGTAATCTGAAACAATTGAAAAAAAAAAATATATATTCCTCCATTTATCAAGAAGTAAAATGAGCCATTACATTGAGCAAAGCAACATTTGTACAATCAAGAGCACGCGACGAGTCATACACATACGATGACAGTGTAGTGTACTTACCTCACGTGGTATTATTTCTTGCAATAATAAATCTACAAGATCCCTTTGTCTTTCCAAAAAGAGAACTGTCAATATGTGTTTTCGTCGACGTAAAACAGATCGATTACACGACACGCAACTATTTTGTCTTTCCATGTTAATGTAAACCAATCGTCAAGCAAAATCAGGGGTCCATAAAACACGCTCAAGTAATCAATAAAATGCAAAAATCGGAAACACGAGTTTAAACGCACAGATCGAAACGAAGGATGACGTACGACTGCGGGGCGGTCAGAGCGGGTGGGGCGCAGGCGGCGCGTCGCACGCGCACTTCGATACCTTACTGTTATTTTCTACCTGTCGAAAGTGCGAGCGAGAGAGACATACAATCTGTTATGCGATACAAACATTTTTCTTATGCTTGTACATACATTTTCACAATGCTGACAGTAAAATCTTTAGTTTTTAGTCTAATAGAATTATAGTTAGACTCACATACATACTGTTACATAACATTTTTCCTCCAGCAGATACATAAAAAAAATTTACATATTTAGAAAAGTGGAATTGAATACTTTACTTTAAAAGTGATTTGAACACTGTGCGCGAAAAAAAAAAGTGGGTCAAAACCGCCCAATGATCTTTAGAATATAGATAGGTAGTGATGGTACATTCCTGGTGGGACTAACTGAGCTAAAAATGTGGGGGGGTTGTTAAGATATTGGGGGTCAAAAGGAGTAAACAAAAAGAAAATGAGCCTATCTACACATTTCGACCTTATTTTAAATTTTAGTGTAAACTTATGAAATTTATTAGCCATAATAATAATTGAACTTTGACGAAATGCACAGGGCATACCAGTGACCCCACAGTGCTGAAATTTGGTATGCGTGTAGCTTTACTGACACAAATAAAGTCTGATATACAGAATAATTGCAATTTTAACCCTAAAACAATGTAACCAATTAACATAAACTCTCGTTTCTTGTAATTTGTATAAAACTGTAGGTCAAGTAATTTGTTCATCATTTCGTGGATCCTTTACAGCTTACATGCCACTATTTAATAGTCAAAGTTACATATACATTTTACAAATAATATCTTTTTAGGGTTCCGTAGCCAAATGGCAAAAAACGGAACCGTTATGGATTTATGTACGTCATGTCGGTCTGTCTGTGCGTCCGTATGTCACAGCCACTTTTTTCCGAAACTATAAAATATAGTCGAAATAAAGTCTGGTAACCTATTATACTACCGGGAGGGCGACCAACAGTCCCAAGGTGGTGTTGGGTTTCTCGTTCACAAGTCACTCATCAACAACATTATCACCATCGACATCAGACATCGTGTGTCGAGCAGGGTCGCGTACCTGACACTCAGAATATCTAAGCGATATTCGCTGAAGGTCGTTCAGGTATATGCGCCGACCTCTTCACACCCAGATGAAGAAGTAGAGTCTATGTATGAGGACATCAGTAGAGCCATACATACGAACAAAACTCACTTTATTGTTGTTATGGGGGACTTCAATGCAAAGCTAGGCATGAGAAGCGATGATGAGTTGAGAGTGGGGCAATTTGGATATGGGCAACGGAACCCCAGGGGACAGAGGCTGGCCGATTTTCTGGAGAAAGAAGGACTCTTTATGATGAATTTTTTTTTCCAGAAGCCGCCTCTCAGGAAATGGACCTGGATGAGTCCCAACGGTTCCACGAGAAATGAGATTGATTTTATCTTGACCAACAAGAAACGGATGTTCAATGATGTCTCTGTGATTCACAGGGTGAAAACCGGCAGTGATCACCGAATTGTTAGAGCCACATTGAATATGAACGTTAAACTTGAAAGGTCCCGTTTGATGAAATCTACGCTCCAACCCACTCGCGCACATATCCAAAACCTCGAGAGCTTTCAATTCGAACTTGCAAATCGCTTTGACTGTCTAGAAGTAGATGCATCAGTGGACGAGATCAATAACAGGTTCCTAGAAACCGTCCATACGGTGGGGTCCCAGTTCTTTAAGACCCCCCGTACCAATAGACCTCAGAAACTCTCTGATGACACCCTTAACCTCATGGCTGAACGACGTTCTTTGCAACTGCAGTCTCCTGATGATGCTCAGTCACATAGGCAGCTCAATAGAAAGATTTGGAAATCCTTGCGGCACGATATTCGTACCTATAATACATCTCGTATTAAAGATACGATAGAGCGGAATAAAGGCTCCAAAGTGTTCGCGAGAGATAATTCTATTGGGCAGAGCCGCATGACGAAGCTGAAGAGGGAAGATGGCAGCATAACGTCAAGTAAAGCGGAAGTGTTAAGGGAAGTCGAAAGGTTCTATGGACGGCTCTACGATTCGGTCACTAAACCTGTTTGCAGTGCGGCCAACGACCCAAGAGCCAAACTGACCCGACATTATACCGAAGATATTCCGGACATCAGCCTGTATGAGATCAGGATGGCCTTGAAGCAGCTTAAGAACGACAAGGCGCTGGATGAGGACGGAATCACTTCAGAGCTTCTGAAAGCGGGTGGATCACCGGTACTTAAAGTCCTTCAGAAGCTCTTTAATTCCGCCTTGCTTGAAGGTACGACGCCAAAAGCATGGAACGGGGGCGTGGTGGTTCTGTTCTTCAAGAAAGGTGACAACACCTTGCTTAAGAATTACAGACCCATCTCGCTTTTGAGCCATGTTTATAAACTGTTTTCGAGGGTCATCGCGAACCGTCTCGAACGCAGGTTTGATGACTTCCAGCCTCCCGAACAAGCCGGGTTCCGTAAAGGCTACAGTACCATAGACCACATACATACGCTGCGGCAAGTCATACAGAAGACCGAAGAGTATAACTTGCCGCTATGTCTCGCGTTTGTGGACTATGAGAAAGCCTTCGATTCGATCGAAACATGGGCAGTGCTTGAGTCTCTCCAACGATGCCGTATTGACTATCGGTACATCGAAATTTTGAAGTGTTTGTATAAAAACGCCACTATGTCAGTCCGAGTACACGAACAGAGCTCGAAGGCGATTCCCTTAAAAAGAGACGTAAGACAGGGAGATGTAATCTCTCCGAAACTGTTTACGACCGCATTGGAAGATGCCTTCAAGCTTCTGGAATGGAAAGGACTGGGCATCAATATTAACGGCGAATACATCACTCACCTTCGGTTTGCCGACGGTATTGTGGTCATGGCAAAGTCGATGGAAGAGCTCAGCACGATGCTCAAAGGCCTCAATCGAGTTTCCCAACGGGTAAGACTTAAAATGAACATGGACAAGACGAAAATCATGTCGAATGTCCATGTCGTCCCTGCCCCAGTTATGGTTGAGAACTCGGCTCTTGAAGTTGTCGACGCGTATGTATACCTAGGACAAATAGTCCAATTAGGTAGGTCCAACTTCGAGAAAGAGGTCAATCGTCGAATCCAACTCGGATGGGCAGCGTTTTGGGAAACTTCGCAACGTCTTTTCGTCCAACATACCTCAGTGCCTTAAGACGAAAGTCTTCAATCAGTGTGTGTTACCAGTGATGACATATGGAACCGAGACGTGGTCCTTCACTATTGGCCTTATGAATAAGCTCAGAGTCGCTCAACGAGCTATGGAGAGTGCTATGCTCGGGGTTTCTCTACGGGATCGAATCAGAAATGAGGAGATACGTAGGGGAACTCAAGTCACCGACATAGCCCGACGGATTATCACGTTAAAGTGGCAATGGGCAGGCCATATAGCGCGCAGAACAGATGGCCGATGGGGCCGAAAGGTTCTCGAGTGGAGGCCACGGACCGGCAAGCGCAGCGTAGGACGTCCACCCACAAGATGGGCAGACGACTTGGTAAGAACCGCAGGTCAGCGTTGGATGCAGGCCGCTTCCAACCGTAGTTCCTGGAGATCAATGAGGGAGGCCTTTGTCCAGCAGTGGACGTCCTACGGCTGATATGATGATGATGAGTAAGGTAGGATTATATCAAATGAAAATTATATACAGCTAGCTGACCCGATGAACTTCGTACCGCCTTGACATGCATATAACGCAGACCGCCAATGTACACCACCGGTAAAATTGTCAATCGGCCATCATTAGCTGCATCTATGTATGAAAAACTGAATATTCTTCATAATTTTTGAAGTGAAAACTTCTTTAGGCGCGTTGGGCATTTTTTGAGATAGGAAAAAAACCATTGAACTCGCGACACTGTTACCGTTACCGTTACCGACACCTCTGTATATAAGTATCGCGTAATTGTTCAAATTTTCACTTCTGCCGGTTTGTATTTTTCCGATATTTTAATAGTTATTCTGCTATTCGGGGCGGACACAAATCAAATAACATCAAAATCGGTCAAGCTGTCCTTGATTGAGTTATAAATGGTATAACTAACCCGACTTTGTTTTATATATATAGTTGATTAGTAGGTTAGTAACTAAGGGTGACTTGCGCAAGTGGCTAAATGTGATTTGGGGAGCAGCCCATTTTGGGGATCTAGGAGGGGCAAGCCGGGGCCTATGCCCCGGGCGGCAAGTTTACAGGGCGGCCAAATTCACACTTTACAGACGAATGGACAATTCACCAATCATCATTTACTTAACTTTGACCACAGAATAAATAATAGTACACATACAGTAATTTCACTCTTGTTTTGTCACTGTGGCCATATCAACTCGACCGATACCCAGGGCACGGTAATGTTATCTGTACAGTATTCTTCATACAAACGGAAAGAAAGAAGATATTATCCTTGCCCGTTCCGTCGCACTAATGGATGGTCTGCTCAAAACTTTGCAAAAAATGAGACAAAATCCAATGGAATATTGGATAAAAGAGGCTGGAGAAGTTGCTAAAAAAGGTGGTGTTGTCCCTATTTTGCAAAACAAACTAATTCGATAGGTACGTAAAAAAACATTTCGATGAGATGTGTGATGACGAATTACAAACACTCCAACCTGTTTAACTATTTTCTAAAGAAATAATGATGGTATTTGATCGAATCATATCAGAAATTAAAAAGAGGTTTGATTGTGCTACTATGCTGAATTTTAATTTTGCTTTTCTTAATGGTACTAATATTTTGATAATAACAATTGAAGAACTGCTAAAGTATGGAGCAGATCTGGCTCGAAAATACGAGCGAGATTTAAGCGCCGTAGAATTCTGCCAGGAACTCTACGTTTATAACAGCAAGCTCCGCTTTTATTTGGTGATATAGAAAAATCTAACGATTTTTATCTCTTGCAACAGATCTATGCGCATGATTTGCAGGATGCTTTTCCTAACACATATTTGTATTGCCCTGCGAATTTACTCTATGCTTCCTACTATATCCGCAAGCTGTGAACGAAGTTTTAGCAAACTAAAACTAATTAAAAATTATATGCGATCTTCTATGAACCAGGAATGCTTATCGAGTCTTGCAATCTTAGCGATAGAAAACCGAATTGCACACTAGTTATATTATTGACGAGGCCGTAGATTTATTTACTGAGCAAAAAGCTCGAAGAGTAAAATTGTAATTGCAATTCACAAATGCAATAATATATTTGATTTTTATTTTCATTATACATATTTTTTTTAAATCCTATCATGGGCTGTGTATAATAGTACATTATGATATAAGTGCGGTAAGTTGAAAATTACAGCGGAGGCAATATTGCTACAAGAAGCAGAGGCTGTAATTATCAAAGAGCACGTATGTCATACGACGTTTTATAACATATTTGCGAGGAAATAAATAAAACTCGGACTTTCTTAAACGAATAAATCTTTAATCACTTGTTAAAGCAGTTAGAAAAATTTGAACAATTTGTAATAAATTTTACTTGTTCACAAATTAGCAATGCGCACGCATCAGCGCTTTTTTAAGGCAAAGGTACAACAGCCAGTATTACTAATAAAGTAAATTATTATTTTTTTGTTTTTGTTACAGATAAATGGTAGTAATTTATTATCAAAATAAATTAAATAAAATAATTAAATGTTTATCTTTTATATTTATCTCCCAAAGTTAATTTTATTCATAAAATGTTGACCACTTTTCTGACATAAAAACTCTTTGCTAAGATTTAAAAAAGTACCGTTCCTTTTAGATGGAGCATCTTGATAAACCGTACGTTTTACCTTATTAAAAAGAAACTCGTGCGTTTTACATTACAATAACGCACCAGTACGTAATGACATACATTACGATATTGAATTAGTGAAATGAGAGACCCTTTACGAGCAAATGTGTTATAAAATATAATATATCCTACACGTTCATGTCTCTATATCTGTACATAAATAGACTTAACGCAGAAAGAACAGCGATGGATGCATTATTTCCGGAAGGCCTATCCAAATGTTAATCAATTAGTGGAGATCTGATAGCTGAAAATATAAAGATGATAAAGTTAAAAATAAATATAAGTGGGCGGGGGCGGTATTTTTAAGTGTTTGCCCCGCCTAAAAACAATTGAAGATCCGGGGCTGTTGGGGAGTTGTCAAATCTTACAAATACGTAAAATTTAACCATGTTTGGTCGCTGGAAGTGTTTGGGGATCATTATACGCGCGTTGGCGAGATACTTGGCGCCAATACTCTGCGTCCACAAGCATCGCGCGAATTTAAAATACGCGCGTAAATCGCGTGCACTTCGCCAGACTCTCGACTCGCGCGTTATACGCGCGTGTTGCGCGCGAGACGAGATACTAGAGACGCTTTGTTGCGTCCAGATTACGCGCGAACTTCAGAGCGAGTGTACGTATCAAAAGAAATGAAGCGCCAAAATTTTTACCTTGAATTATTTATCCGTCCCCAAATGCTCGCGCGTTAGTACGCTCCTTCTGGACGCAACGGTCGTCGGTAGAGAATCGCGGCAATTCGCCTTTTCTGGACAAGCACTAAGAATCTTTGCTTGGTGTATTGCATTTTTCGATTGTTTGCATGTTATTTGGTTTATCAAGAACATAGTAGAAATAGTGTAGGTTCATATTCTGGGATACCCGGTATAAACTAAACCTGCCAAATGCGTTAGATTAGACTGGCCAAGCCCTATGCCTAACATGCCCAATGCCCTAATCGCGACATACTCGCTCGTATTATGCATAACACAACTTTGTAGAAATTGCATCAGATTTTAATGTTACCTTGAAGGCTTGTATGCAACGGGCTTGATAGTATTGCCCGGCTTGTAGCCATATTTATCGCGCGAATTTTATTTTGGGTATACTACCATTATTTTGGCTGAGTGCGAATATGGCGCTCGATATACGTAGGTCAGGTCACACTAAAAGTTTTGCCTAACTTAGAAATGTTAACAAAGTTTTCAAACTTTAAATTTTTCGTGTAAAATTTTCTGAATTTGCCCTTTTGCCCTTGACGAAATTCGTTATGTAAAGAAACCCGACCAAATTCAGCAAACGCCTTACGGTGCTCAAACAAGGTGCTTCTCTCCCAAAAGCATTTTGAAGACGAGCGGCACAGTCTTGCGGAGAGAAAGAACTTTTAAAATCATAAAAAATCAGCGCTCTAAAATCTTTTCGACTTAATTCCATTTTCGTTGCGTACGTAGAACTTTGATGTGTGATAAAAAACAATTGACAAATGATTTCCCGCCAATTTTTTTTTTTTTGCTAAGAATGTTGCAACGTTTCAAAAAATATAACATTCTAAATTCAAATAGTTCCGATTAGCTAGAAGTGCAAAACTTTTAGTGTGCCCCATGTACTATAAAATAAAGTATAAAGTTTTCGTATACCTACCTTATTTTCTATTGAGATGGGAACAGCACCGTGACAACTAAGTTATCTATACTTCCTGCTTAGGGCGCTGTTCACATCTCCATGGAAAATAAGATATACGGAAATTTTATACTTTATAGTATATCGAGCGCCATGTTCACACTCAGCCTACAGTACATGATATACACTGGCCAGATATAATCATTATGAAAACACGTGTTAGCTTGCCTAAAAATTATTTTTTATTTGATTGCAATTTTTTAATTTAGTAGTTCATGATCGATGTAAGTTATAATTAAATTTGGCATATATAGTACCTTGTTTAAAATAATGAGATTATTTATTTAAAATGTGTCAAATAAATAAACCGATTTTAGGATACATTTTTGTAATTTATTCATTAATAAATTGTTATTGAGTAGCTCAACGGAAGTCGTGGCTATCGTTAAAAAAACTCGTTTTAGTGAAACTGGGAATAACATTTTGAATTGGTAACGTTTTCTTTGGTTGTAGATTTGAGACTTGACAGCAACGGCAGTCTTTATCGAGCTGCGAAGCGTATCGGTCAACTTAAAGTGTATAATTGTAGTATTGGCCATAAAGAAGTGTACAAATTAATAAATGAAGACTTGTAACGCATCGAGGTGTTTTTCTACTAAGCTCGCATTCACACGATTTATAAATAAAAATAGTAACGTTCCAATTTCAAATATCCCTCCACATTTTTTTACGTGGTAAATTGACCTAGTGTGCTTTTCGGGCTAGAACTAGCTCGTTTTACAGCGGCGAGCCAGTTTTCGCCCAAAAGGGACAATCTAGTCCTTTTTGACACCTCCCTAAGATTGATTCATACATACCATTTATCACACTAATAATATAAATTCGAAAGTTTGGATGTTTATTTATTTGTTTGTTTGTTACTCAATCGCGTCGTAACGACTAAACCGATTTCGATGAAATTTAGTATGTACGTAGATTATAATCTGGATTAACACATAGGCTACTTTATGTTCCATAAATCAGGTCCCTTATGATAAAAATGAGGTGTTAAGTCAAGTTGCAACAACGAGTTTAGCTATTTCTAGGTTACTTTCATTTGAAAGAAAGAAAGAAAACATTTTATTCAAAAACCACACAGTAATAAAGAAAAATAAAACACAACAACAATAAAATCTAATCTAAGCACTAACAAACTAACAAACTTAAAAGCTCTGTGTGGGGATGAATTTGTACTTTTTTTTTTTTAACTAAATAGTTCTTTGTTTGACCACAATCTCATCTGATGGTAAGCAATGATGTGGTCTAAGATGAAGCACGAAGATCTAGAAGAAACCTATTCACTCTACCTTAAAGAGGCCCGGATTGTATTCTTTAGGAAAAACAGACGACGGCAAAGCGTCCCATACCTCAGCTGTACGCATCAAGAACGTAGAACCAAAACAGTGTGTGTGAATGGGTGGTATATCAACTAGGTACAGATGGTACTGAGCCGTGCGCCGCCTGCTTGCCCTTTGATGGAAAAGAGATGGCGGAATCAGATCGTAAAGTTCATGGGCACATTCCCCGAAATGTACTCTGTAAAAGATCGATAGGCTTGCAACTTTACGGCGGTGTTCGAGACTTTGGGTCTTAGCCTCCGCCATATATTGCTCACCTATTAGCCTAAAAGCCCTACGTTCTATCGAGTCTAAGGTAGCGAGCTGGTATTTGGCCGAACCATCCCAAAGGTGGCAGCAGTACTCCATACCAGACCGGACTTGTGCTTTGTATAGACTAAGAAGCTGTCCTGGTGTGAAGTATCTCCTGACCCTGTTAAGGATGCCCAGCTTCAGGCAGCTGTTTTAGCCTTAGACTCGATGTGTGAGCTAAAGTTGAGAGTAGGCGTGAGCGAAACCCCTAGAAGCTCGAGGTGACCTTTTACGGCTACCGGTACATCTCGGAAAATGGGAACTTGGAGAAACTGACTCCTTTTCGCCGAGAAAAGAAATGCCAATCTCGCTAAATTCAATGCTGCAAAAAGGCAACTTTTTGCAGCATTGAATTTAGCGAGATTGGCATCGCCCCAGTCAGAGACGGCCTTGAGTGTCAAATTCAAACGCTGCAGCATCTCATCTCTCTGCCTTTGAATTTCAGCCCTGCTGGCTCGAGCATTAGAAGTGTACCTCTCCACAACTGTACTGTCGTCTACGTACCCAATGATACCGGGCATGAGCAAATCATTGATATGCAACAGAAACAGTGTAGCAGAGAGAAATGACCCCTGAGGTACCCCGGCGTTTATAGCCAATTGATCAGACGAGCGGCCAACAATGACTACCCGAATAGATCGTTCCCTCAGAAAGTCTGCAAGCCAAGAGCAGAGCTGAGCTGGAAGTCCATATGAAGGAAGCTTGCCAATAAGGCTAGCGTGCCAAACCCTGTCAAAAGCTTTCGAGATATCTAGTGAAACAGCCAGCCAGCCAGGTACTCTACTCAGCATGATGCTACGGCATGTTAATATGCCGCAGCGCTGGTCTTACGCTGAGTCCAGTTTATATTACCTCACGTACATCTTGATCAAGGGTAGCCTTCATAAGAAAAACACAACTATTGTTAAATTCAAACCAAACCATATTAAGAGGAAACACCAAGGGCTAGAGAATTAAAAAATAAGTATTTGTAAAATCTATTGCTGTCGCGCAGTATGGCGCAGTGCCCGAACAAGTGCGATAGAGACAACTGCAGCTTGGACCGAAAATACCTATTAAAATTACACAAAATCAACGATTCGTAGTCCCCTGATTCCTTCTCCAAAACTTGACCGATTTAACTACTTTTTTCATTATAAATTAAATAAGGCTGTGGCCGTGTTCCTATGTTTTCTTTTTTTTATATAAATAAGTCAATTTTTTTTCTGGATGTTTGAACACAGCGAAAAATCTGACAAATTTTATACGTTTTCGAAAATCTGTTTTAATAATTAATTTATGAAAAAAAGGAAAACATAGGGACATGCCAACAGTGGCCATAGATTTTTAAGAAAAAAAATATTGCTGTACTGGCATTATCCAGGGATGAAACAGGACTACGTTTGTATGGAAAAACGGACCTTGTGTTTCCTCTTAAATACATACCTACATAACACAATTAAATACCTAGTATTTTAATCCAATAAATCTATCACTACTAATTATCAAAGAACATTTCACTGGTATATTTTAGACTAGACATGGAGACCAGGAAAAGAGAGAGAGAGAGCTTCAGCTACTGCCACTACGGTTGGTTTAGCTGTATTGACATAATATCAGCTTAGAAATGAAGTTAGTTAGTTGTTTTAGAAGTGTAACGCGTACGAAGTCGCGGGCAACAGCTAGTTTCTATTATTAGAAACCACAATGTATTTTGTCCTTATAGATTTATATCTATACGGACAAAATACATTGTGTTGTATTAAATTTTATTTTTGAAAATGTAAATGAAGTAGGTGCCTATTTTTACACTTGGTACCTACTAGCAACCACAGAACACAAATATACTTGATACTAGAGGTACTGTAGGTCTATCTTATTTATGGTAAAAAGGGGGGGGGGGGGGTGACCGGGTTCACCTTTTATGCATATTATTTGACCTGATAATAAATTGTACACAAAAACCTCACCTGATTTTTTAATAAATGTTTTCATAAATTTATTAATTTAAAAAAATATTTCTTGTTTGCCCTTTCTAGACCTATTTTAAAAACCTGATTTAGGCAAACCTAGATCTTTTTAGCTTCATATTAGCCCCCTTTTCAAAAATTTAATTTTGTTTTAAATATTGCTTTTTTGCCCTTTCTAGACCTATTTTAAAAACCTGATTTAGGTAAATCTAGAACTTTTTAGCTTCATAGTAGCCCCTTTTTCAAAAAGGAAGACGGCAACGTTGTTTGTGTGTCTCATTCAAAAATGGATCTGCATCGGGAATATATTGTTGTGCGATGTTTTTTTACGATTCAAAATATGTTGCCTTTATTGGGACGAATCATTCGATAGACTTCAAATGCCATATATGAAGGCATCTAAGGCAAACGTGCTGATTAACGAATATGGTCTATTAATTTTGTGGGATGAAAAGTGGTCGCCATTCGACAGCTGTTACGTGCTAGAAGTGAGAAATTTATTCAGGAATATAGGTGAATTACGTATGAAGAGATGCAGCATACATTACAAGCGCTTTCCGAATGTCTTTTCAGCGACTGGAGTCCAGTAGGACTACTAATTTCAAGTCCTACACCCTCCAGATTCTGGCGAAGAATAAGGATGTGCTACTTGATCCGGATTTCTGGGCAGTCGGCATCGTTTACAAGTGCTACAGGGAAGCGGCTACGAAGCAAAATCCCTCAAATAAATAAGTGTTAGTTTTTAAGTTTACTGTTTTATGTATTTTTTGTTACTCTTAATGGGTCTTGTCATCATATTTTGTAGGTATGTGCACAGTGTTGCCTGAATACGCCAAAACACATTTTCAGAAAATAACTGGGTTTTTTTGTTGCTTTTCCATTGTATGAAACTCTCGTAAGCAGCTAAGTACTTTGCTTTAGATTTTGCAGGTATTAGGCTTTCATTTGCATTTTGTGCTGCATTTAGTATTTCTGGCGGGGTTAAGTCTATCAACTGTTAATCTTCTGTACTAAAACTTGACATTTTTGCAATTATTTACCACACAGCAACAAATGCGATACAAACAAAAAATGGGATGTGGCGCGCAAGCTTTTTTTTTGCACCCGCCGCCAAATGTACCTAAGTTGATTGATTACATACATATAGCCATACAGCCTACTTCAAAATTTAATTTTTAGTGATAAAATGCAATGCAAAATTTTATAACAAATTATTGTGAATTATAAGTAATTTGATAATAATAAATGTTTTTTCGTCTTATTTAGGGATACAATTATTTATTCCAAAAATGTAATAAGATTTTCAGCGGCATAAAACCTCTTTATTGTTACAAAAACTCTATTACCCGGTTAAATTGAAAATGCTCTGTTTACTCACATATAATTTGCAGTTAGATACTAACTTAACTTTGTAGGGATAATTCTATTATGAACTTGTGTGTTATATTATTACGCACGCGTGTGTTATAGTTCGGATTAAGGCCCTAATAATGATGTACTATGGCTAACTTTACGAGCAAGTGTGTTGAAAAATATATTTCAACATACTTCGTCGTAAAGTGAGTCTTATTACATCGTTAGAGCTATAAACCGAACTATAACACACGCGTGCGTAGTAATATTACACACTAGTCCATAACAAAATTATCCCTACAAGGTTAAGTTAGTACCTAACTGCAAATTATATGCGAGTAAACAGAGCATTTTCAGTTTAACCGGGTATTACAGTTTTCTTTTGTAACAACAAAGAGGTTTTATGCCGCTGAAAATCCTATTACATTTTTGGAATAAATAATTGTATGCCTAAATAAGACGAAAAAACATTTATTAGTATCAAATTACTTATAATTCATAATAATTTGTTATAAAATATTTGCATTTTATCACTAAAATTTAAATTTTGAAGTAGGCTGTATGACTATATGTAATCAATCAACTTTGTTACATTTGGCGGGTGCACAATAGTATATTATGATACAAATGCGCTAAGTTGCTCAATCATTAATTTCATTATACACGAGGCTGTGGTTTGCAGCCCGAGCCGTAGGCGAGGGCGTAAATCAGCCGAGTGTCTAGTGAGCTAGGTGCTCACGAGTTTCATACGCACTTTTTCAACACACTTGCGAGGAAAAAACAAACATGTAATGCATAAATCGTTTAATTATAAAAAAAAATTGGTGAATGTACAATTTTCAAAACGATATTAGATTGTTTTTGATTGAGATTTGACAGTTTGTCTTACATTGGTACTTGCCACTTCTTTAGTATCTTCATTTACTTCTTGTGTAAATTTCGGCGACATAGGTAAATCATACAAATTACTGGAAGGAGAAGGCAGCAAACAACTCATGCTACGGTATGTACATGGTTGTGGGTTACAGTTCATTTTGATATCAACACAATGTTTGAGCTTAACCATGCTTCTTACCGTGGAATAGATGCACCACAGGGAGCTGGGTTTGTACGAGTATTGTAGTTTGTATGTATGTATTGGCGAGTTCAGAGAAATACGCCAAAACACATTTGAAGAATTATTACTGGGTTTTTTTGTTACTTTTCCATTGTATGAAACTATCGTAAGCAGCTAAGTACTTTGCTCTAGATTTTGCAGGTATTATTAGGCTTTCATTTGCATTTTGTGCTGCATTTAGTATTTCTGCCGGAGTTAAATCTATCAGTTGGTAATCTTCTGTACTAACCCTTGACATTTTTACAATTATTTACCACACAGCAACAAATGCGATACAAACATAAAAAAGGGAAATGGCACACAAGTTTTTTTTTTTTTTTGCACGCGCTTATTGTAAGTTGATTGATTAGGTACATTATAGCCATACAGCCTACTTCAAAATTATAATTTTAGTGATAAAATGCAAATAAAAAATTACAAATTATTGTGAATTATAAGTAATTTGATAATAATAAATGTTTTTTTCGTCTTAATTAGGGATACATTTATTTATTCCAAAAATGTAATAGGATTGTCAGCGACATAAAACCTCTTTGTTGTTACAAAAACTCTATTACCCGGTTAAATTGAAAATGCTCTGTTTACTCGCATATAATTTGCATTTAGATACTAACATAATTTTGTAGGGATAATTCTATTATGCACTAGTGTGTTATATTATTACGCACGCGTGTGTTATAGTTCGGTTTAAGGCCCTAACAACGATGTAGTATGGCACACTTTACGAACAAGTGTGTTGAAAAAAAACTTGCGCGCCATTTCCCATTTTTTTGTTTGTATCGTATTTGTTGCTGTGTGGTAAATAATTGTAAACATGTCAAGTTTTAGTACAGAAAATGAACAATTGATAGATTTAACCCCGCCAGAAATACTAAATGCAGCACAAAATGCAAATGAAAGCCTGCAAAATCTAGAAAAAAGTACTTAGCTGCTTACGATAGTTTCCTACAGTGGAAGAGCAACAAAAAACCCAGTCGTTTTCTGAAAATGTGTTTTTGGCGTATTTCTCTGAACTCGCCAATACATACAAACCCAGTTCCCTGTGGTGCATCTATTCCATGTTAAGAAGCATGGGTAAGCTCAAACATGGTGTTGATATCAAAACGTACTGTACCTAACCCACAACCATGTACATCTCGTAGCATGAGTTATTTGGTGCCTTCTCCTTCCAGTAATTTGTATGATTTACCTTTGTCGTCGACATTTACACAAGAAGTAAATGAAGATACTAAAGAAGTGGCAAGTACCAATATAAGACAAATTGTGAAATCGCCATCAAAAACAATCCAATATCGTGTTGAAAATTTTACATTCACCAATTGTTTTATTATTTAAACGATTAAATTTTATGCAATGCATGTTTGTTTTTTACTCGCAAATGTGTTGAAAAAGTGCGTATGAAACTCATGAGCAGCTTACTCACTAGACACTCGGCTGATTTACGCCCTCGCCTACAGCTCGGCTGCAACCCACAGCCTCGTGTATAATGAGCAACATAGCTCACTTGTATCATAATATGCTATTATATTATTATTACAAATTGGATCGGAAAGCGTTTACGAGGTTCTACATGAGCATTGAGCACCTTCGCCTGAGGAGGATAGTTTCACGCTGGGTACCGCACAACCTCACCGATGTGCAGAAGCAGTCCGCTCTCACTCAGCGATAAAGAAAACAAAATTCAAAATGTTTTTATTCATTAAAATCACAAGTCTATCACAAGTTATTATTCATTAAATCATAAGTACTTATCACTTTGAAACGTCAATTTTACAGCCTGTTTCTTCGCAACCAACAATGCTGTTGTTCTTTTAAATGATCCTTTTAGAATGCATAATGAAAATAACTTACGTCTTAATTGTAACATTTTGACCGAGTTGGAGCAATTTCAATACCAAGCTTCTGTATCTCTCTCAAAACGAGGTACTTCCTAGATACCGTACCGGTTAGACTTTTGTGTAACCTTCCTTACAGATCTGATTTGGCACCGACTTCATTTTATTCCCTCAAATAAAATATACATTTTTTTTTCACCTTAATTATAACATTGGTTGTTACAGGCATGTCTATTTTTACAATATAAAACTTATAATAATTAAATTATAATAATATAATTTAAAAACATGTCAACTAAAAATGATAGGTTCCTAACTAAAACGGTATGTCAAAACTAAATTATAATAAAAGAAAATATAATGGTGGAATATGTCAAATAATTGCGTCAAAGGAAGATTCTAATAAATTAAATTCATAAATTCATTTAAACAATAAAAGCATGTCTTTCAAAAAAACATTTGATTTTTTTTTTAAATGTGTAATATATTCTAAATTTACAATTTTTGTTGGCAGTTTATTGTACATTATTAATTTATTATATCCTCCCTACTTTTGCACTTTAGCTAGTCTTGCTTTTGGTTCATGAAAAATGAATAAAGATTTATTTATTTATTTATATAATTTCTCTTTATTCCTTAAATTATAGTTGTGTGTGTCTTTTTTCTTAATATACTCTGTAGGTATCCTTGTTTTAGTGAATTTCGAGGAGACTTTTAAATATGTACAGGGATATTACAGTCATTATTTTATGTTGCTCAGAATATTTTCTAACTGATGTTGTCCTTTTTAACCCGCATATAATTCTTATTGCCCTTTTTTGAGCAATAAGCACGTTGCGTATGTTCGAACTATTCCCCCATACCGTTATAGCGTAGCTAATTATTGAATAGGCATATGCGTAATAAACTGTTATTAATGTTGTTTTGTCTACTGTAGGTTTTAACTTAAGAAGGGCATAGTTTGCACTTGCTAATTTCTTACAAACTGTTTCAACGTGTGATACATGGCTGATAGTGTGATCTATCGAGTACCCTAGGAAAACATGTTTTGTATTTCCGACCGTATTTTTTGTGTTTCTTGTTTGATACCTTACTATACTTTTGTCAGCATTTAAAATAATTCCATTTGCTTCGAACCAACTGGTCAGTATTTGGAGCGATTTGTCTATATTATCCTCTAATTGTTGTGATTTCTTTTCTTTTAATCCAATATGTGTATCGTCTGCGGATAGATTTATAAAAGCCCAAACGGGTACACAACTAGCCAAATCGTTAACATAAATCAGAAAAAATACCGGCCCTAAGATTGACCCTTGTGGTGCCCTATGTCCACATGCCCTGCCTCAGATTTTTTTCTATTCAAAGAGATACAATTTTTATCGGCGGAAGATGCACTAACAGCGTTCGAGAAGTCCGTTGAAGATATGTCTGAGGCGAACTCGAAAAAGTGTTTCCATAATCGGTTTAGACGGATAAAGATTCCGTCGTGAGACCGCTTCGATTCAAATTTTATATTAACGATTTCGGTCTATGTTTCCAAAACTCTTATTTTTATTATACCTATGCAGGCGGCATTACAAAGCATTAGTAGGCATCCATCTATAGATTATCAGTGTCAAAGGTTAGGGAAAATCTATAAAAACAACAGAGTTGTGGTAAACAAACTCTGGTTAAACCCAGATGATAAGAAGCTTGAATCGAATCGGTATTATTAGCCTACTACGGCAAAGCCATGTGGTGCTGGAGATGAATGCTGCGAATTCCCTGGACGGCCCGAAAAACTAACCTTTCAATACTCAAGGAACTCAAGATAACTACCAGGCTATCAACCATCTGCCTCCAACGAGTACTTTGGTCACAAAGCGAGGAAACATAGTGACAACTTGGAGAAACTCATCATCACTGCACAACTTTCGACTCTAAGCTTCTTGATGCCATAGGTACACACGGCTACACATCAAGCTACACATCCAGTATAAGCTGACCTCTCATTCTACGAAAAGCCTACACAATGCGAGGTCAGCTTATACTGGAAGTTTATAGCTTAATGTGTAGCCGTGTCTACATGTCGCCGCCAAGAGACACCACCAAGAGCACGTCACGGTCACGACCCTGCATTGAGGATTACGACTCGAAGAGAGAGAGACGGCAAAGCCAAAATGATGGGTTACGTTTTTAGCAGTCTTGATGTATGTTCCACCTAAACTACTCCGATTTTATGAATGAGGTGTTAATTGATTCATTACTAGTGGTTCGCCCCGAACTCAGATTTCTCGATTTTCCAATTTAAACATAATAATATTATTTGTATCAAAATAGTGACAATCAAAATCTTTTACTATCAAAATAGTGCCACGAAATAAACATCCAAATACTTGACCTACAGTCTCATTCAACTTACAGGTAGGTAACGGGAGTTCATGTTATTTGGTTAATTTTTTTTTGAGTACAAATTGCAGTTATTCTGGATTTTAGACCTTTGCCTATATTTGTGTCACTTAAGCTACTCGCATATCAAATTACAGCACTGTGGGGTCACTGGTGTAGGTACCCTGTGAATTTTGTCAAAGTTTAGTTTATATTATGGCTAAAAACTCAAAAACTATAAAGAATTAAAAAAAAATAAAAACAGAGTCTAATTGTACTATTGAATACCTTTCATTTAACGTCCCATTTGACCCAATAGCCTCAGTTTCATATTTTTTATCCCTCTTGAACCCCAATATCTCAACAACCCCCACAACATTTTCAGCTCTTTAGGCACAGTTAGGCAGCTATTTATACTAAACATAGTTTTAAACAACACAGAGCACTTCCCTATAGCACTGAAAGTACTAACAAAAGACGAAAAGATATCGTCCGCACTAACAACACCCCAGTAAAGCATGCTTTTGCATCCAGATTTCTAATGTTCCTAGGACCATTGCTGTGCAACAGGCTAAATCGTAAATTGAGCATCCACTCAATGAACTTCTCAAACTGTAAAAGAGCCTTACAGTCTGCTCGATCCAATCTATCTTACGAGGAAACTGAGGAGCTACTAACCGTAATAAAGTAAGACTTTAAAGGTTGTATAGTACATACACTCATATCTGCCATGCCATGTTTGCACTTAGTTTATTTAGGAATTTTTTCTCATTGTGTAAATAGATTCTAAGTTTTGTTAATTTGAGTATACATTAGTTACCTCAGTCCAGTCTTTTTTGCCTGAGATACATGTTTTCCTAGTTCAGGCAATGTATAAAGTGTTCCATATAATCTATGTTACCTTTAATATGTGTTAGGTACCTATAATATTATCCCTAATGTTAATCCTAGCAATAAGAAAAATGAATAATTACTTATTTATTTATACATACAATCAACGGCGATTTGCCCGAGTTGGATTAGAGATCTCGCTCTACTCGATCAGTTATATTCCGGGTGACATAGGCTAGCATCGACACCAGGTACCTATTACGTAGTCGGGTTTCAGTTTTTAAACCTAACAGATTGTATCATAAACGGTGAACAAATGCCTTTGTTCGCTATTTAGTAGGTAAATTATAAAACATCTATAAATTCAGTCTACATTTAGTGTTAAAATATTCAGACACAAGTAGGTAGGTACTTATATTTAAAAAAAAACTCTGCGTCGTAGGTTAAAAACGAACATAGCTAAGATCTCAGTTAAACTAGCTTATTGCTAATCATAAAAAAACACGTTTATAAACCGGAACTACGTTGCATAGACACGCGTCAAATTTATACACCCCTATTTATGCGACGGGTGTTAAAAATGATGAAAGGACTCGACCACAGCGACCAATTCTACTAAAGAAACGCAGTGTATCGTGCAGAGTTGCGCCTAATGTAGGTCACATTCGGTCACCGATATTCCAGTATATGCTAGGTAGTCTAGGTATCTAAGTGTGTGTAATTCATATTGAATGCCCGGCCGCGCCCTTACATGTGGGCCAGACACATAATTCGCAAACTAGATTAGTACAGATTTCTATGTTGCAAGCTTGCAAGCTTTTATTAACAATACCTACAATATAGCCCGGTCAAAATAGACATTGACCCTTGCATTTATTCACAACAAGATGAAAATTTACAGGCACATAAGGGATACCACTCTAATGAAATCCCGAAAAGTCCCCATTGATCCCGTGCGTGTGCAAAAAAAATATTCAATATTGTATTCACTAAATACAATATCTTTAAAAACTAATGTTGAATTTAATCATTTAGACAAATTATAAAAGGAAAACTTAATTTTCAAAGACTAAACATACACATGGACAGTTTATATTCAGAAGTAATAATTTAAAAAAAACTCCAAGCCGAATTGTTTAATAAAACAGATTTTATGCAAAAATCCACTGCAGAAAAATGGCAATTTATTTAAAAAAATGTCCTGATGAATATGATTGTTTAAAAAAAATGATTAGCTATAAGTATACTCTCTGTTCCCGCCACTTCAGCATTTACTGAAAGAGTCTTTTCGGTCATGAATGTGAAGTGGCGAGAAGAGAGAAACAGAGCTTCATTGAAATTTATCAAAAATGAGCTCTTGATATATATAAATTTAGAGTTGGAATGTTTGGACTCATACAATTCCTTTAAAAACAATGAAAAATTGTTATGTGCTGCAAAGAGTACAAAAAAATACCTTTTTAAAAGTACAAAATATACTCTTTTAAAAATACTCTTTTTTGTAAGTCCATACTCTTTATTTACCTCCTTTAAAATCAGACATACTCTATTTCTTCTAAAAAAAGTTGGTAACCCTACACACGGGATCAATGGGGACTTTTTATTTTTGTCGGATCTGAGCTATTTTTATCGTAAAACTAACCGTTTGGCCAAAAAAATCAAAAAACCCATTTTCCGACCTTTGACCTTAAATATTTTTTTTTACACACACGGGAGCAATGGGGACTTTTTATTTTAGTGTGAGCTATTTTTATAGTAAAACTAAACGTTTGGCCGAAAACTTCAAAACCCCCATTTTTACGATATTTGACCTTGAATATACTTTTTTGCACACACGGGATCAATGAGGACTTTCCAGGATTTCATTAGAGTGCCCTTACGTGCCTGTAAATTTTCAACTTGTTGTGAATCAATGCAAGTGTACCTCTATTTTTTGGACTAATTTGACCGGGCTAACAGTACAGATCTCTATTTTGCAGATACCTAGATAACGGCCTCATACAAAAATGATGAAAACTAAGTACTCAACTTAAGTACATAATTAAGTACCTAGGTAAAACTGATAGAATATTTACATACACACATTTTTTGTAAATACATACTCATATAGGTAATATATAGAGAAACAACCAGACCCAGATCAAATATCAATATACCTAATTGTATTGGTGAGATAGATAGACCAAAGCTGCGGTATTATCCCCCGTCACGGATTATGAAAAATAGCAACCTTGTTTACTTGTTATGGCCGGGTTTTTTTGTAATCAAATATATTTTTTTCAGGTTTTTTATTGCTTATGATTCCTAACTAGCACACTTTATCTGTTAATTAACTTACCTAATTAGTAAAAAGTAGAAGAGAGTAGAATTTTTATTAAAAAAATGTACTACCTACTTACTCACTGATACTTTTTACCTATCATATATAGGTAAAAAGTATCAATGAGTACGTAGGTGTATATGGAATGTGGTTTTAAATACCTACCTTTATTTTGGAATGTAGTTATATTATGTTATATTATATATTTGGAATGTAGTTTTAAATACCTACCTTTATTTTGGTAGGTACCTCCCGATAATTTAACTGAAATACATCAAGGTTGCTGGCACATGCAGCCGCCATATTGGAACTTCATATACTTAGCCCCTTTGATTCACCTAATTCAATGATACCTTATTTGTCAAAATCGGTCAAGCCGTTTAGACTACACGATACGCCAAATAAACAGACAGACATAGATAGATACATACACCCTAAAACACATTATAATCCTTCTTCGCAGTCGGGTTAAAAAATAATGCACCTTCCATCAAATCATCCAATACAATCATCTAGCCGATTCCGTAACGTAAATAATAGCACACTTTCTTAATTCTTCTTTATTTCGTTCAACGCGAAATTACATTGGTACTTACATTTAAAATAATACAAACTATTTTAATTCAGACACGCCTACACATATAGGGTCTTACCAAAAGAAATAATAAACACTGTTTAGCGGATGTTTAAATAAAAAAGTGGCACTCCGAGAGTGCCGACATAAGTGAACACTTATTTTTTTTTTTAATTTATTTATTAACTTAGAAATAACATAACAGTTTACTAGAAACCAAATCGTTATAACTAATACATAAGAAAATGAAAATACTGACAAGTTCAAAATTAACTGCATAGGTACAATAGAAATACCAACTATAAAACAGATAATACTAACAAACACAAACCTATTAAGTACTTTTTTACTCTTATATACACAAACCTATAAAGTACTTATATACACACGTAAAAAAATATTCTTAATACCTTATAATTTACACAAGTACCTACCTACAATTTACTATTTTGGGATAATATCTCCCTCGCAGTACTGAAGGCATACCTGCGTCAACGTAACATGTACAATATCTACAAATACATCAGTTTTCAGATAAATATTTTGAAGTTCGTAGAACAATTACGAGATACTTATGTACAGAGGTGTCGATAACGGTAACAGTGTCGCGAGTTCAATGGTTTATTTCCAATTTAAAAAAATGCCCAACGCGCTCAACAAAGTTTTATCTTCAAAAACTCCTATACAAAAATTGGTAAGGAATTTTTTAAACATGCGTTAAACTATTGTTTATTTTTGAAGTGAAAACTTCTTTAGGCGCGTTGGGCATTTTTTGAGATGGGAAAAAAACCATTGACCTCGCGACACTGTTACCGACACCTGTTACTGACATCTCTGTATATAAGTATTTGTAGTGTAGTCTGTTTTTATTCAAGTTTTTACTTCTGTCGGCACTCCCGGAGTGCCACTTTTTTGTGGTACCAAGTTTAGTATTAAATCTTATACAAAACCAAGTGCCTAGATATGGTAGGTAGTTCAGTAGTAGGTTTCTTGTTCCACCCACTTTGATATATTGTTTCTGATTACGTATCGTCTCATTTCGTCACCAACGATCATGAGTACCATGAACGGTGTAGCAAGAAAGAAATGGTACCAGGATAATGGCTCTGTCCCAAATATTTCATTGCAGAAGGGAAGGTAAGTCACGAGCAACGATGCTACTATTTCAACTACAATGCTCACGTTTAAAACGTGATTTTTCATTCCTTTCTTCAACAGCGATATTCGACGAGTCTTGCAAACTATGACGTCAGAAATTTGAGTCATGCAGATCGCTACAAAGTAAGCGGTCTGCGCTTTCCTCTCAACTCTCTTCCTATCGAAGAAATGCCAACCACGTCCAAGTGTATCTTTCACGAGCGCCGCCTCATCCTCCCAATCTGTGCGAACAAACACCAGACTGGACGGAAAAAACCCATCCTGTGCGAAAACCATAAAATATGCAAACATGCCTCCGAAAAATTGAATCATTCCTATTTGAAAGTAAGCCATAAAAATCAAGACTCTGTTTACCAGGTGGTCTGTCGATTTACGAGGTGGTATACACATGATATCTTCTTCAGAGTCTTCGTACGCCAAACTCATGGCTGGAAGCAAATCAGTTCCCACATTAATAACCAGTATCAGCATAAGAGTTAGAGGCAGAGGCATCCCTACAAGGGCGTATAACATGAATGGAAGCATTTCTGGCGTGTTTGAAGTCAAAGTGTAAGCTATCGTCTTCTTTAAATTATCGAAAATTCTTCTACCTTCTTTGATGCCCAACACGATGGAACTAAAGTTGTCATCTAAAAGTATCATATCGGCAGCTTGTTTAGAAACTTCAGATCCATTAATACCCATAGCGATTCCAATGTCAGCTTTTTTTAAAGCCGGCGAATCGTTGACACCGTCGCCGGTGACGGCTACGACATGATTGCACGCTTGATAAGTCTCGACGATGAACAGCTTTTGCTGAGGACTAGTTCTGGCAAACGCTATTTCTTCATATTTATTTTGAGCAGCTTTTAAATCGCTCACGCTCATTTTCCGGAGCTCATCACCCGTTATCACTGCAGCTTTGAAAGTAGCCTTTATATGAGCTGGTACATCCGTCAATTCTATGTGGTGTTCGAACGCGTAATCGTAAGCAGTTGGCTGTGTGATAGTTCCACATTGTCGAGATATGGCAAGCGCTGTCACGGGATGGTCGCCTGTCACCATCACTACTTTGATCCCTGCTTGCCTGCAAAGCGCAATCGACTTATCAATATCTCGTCTAGGAGGATCTATCATCGATATGGCGCCTAAAAAATTAAGACCTTCGGTTGGAAAATTAGGTTCTTGAGTATTAAACTTATATTGTGGTGGATATTTTGCTAAAGGTAGTTTCATATCACAGTACCCTAACACTCGCTCTCCCATATTTGCTAGCTTCATGAAATTAGCTTTCAATTCCTTCTTTACTTGCGGGGTCATAAGTTGTTCGCCTTCATCAGTGTGAGTAGTAGTGCAGTATTCTAAAACTATTTCTGGAGCACCTTTCATGATCAAGTAATAGCTTTGCGACGCCTGCATAAGGTGAATGGTGACCTGATATTTCCAGGCTGAGCTGAAAGGTATCATCGCTACCTTCGGATTTTCTTCTCGGGTTTGGGTAGCGGACCGATTTAATTCCATATAACGTAAAATCGCTGCTTCGGATGCGTCACCCATTATAGTCCTTTTTTCAACTGGTAAGTGCATAGTTTCATTATCGAACTCTGCCTGTAGGTTAAGGGAAGCCGCTAAAGAGAGAGTCGCGTAAGTCGGATCAGACACGTGCGTGTGATCGTTTTTATCATTGATTTTGAAGTTGCAAAACAAGTGGGATACCATCATTTGATTCTCAGTCAGTGTGCCGGTTTTATCAGAACAAATACACGACGTGGATCCTAAAGTTTCAACTGCTTGAAGGGTTTTAGCGAGACAATTCTTTTTTTTCAGCTGTTTAGCAGACAGAGTCATGCACACCGTTAATGTAACGATTAATCCTTCTGGTACGTTCGCTAAAACTATTCCTAGCATATATTGAAGTGCAATGAGCCAGTTTTTCTGTACAAAATATACCATCAGGAAAAATACGAAGCCAAAAGCGAATGCCACACCGCAAATTAACTTTATGAAATGAGTGATTTCCTTCGCGATAGGAGTTTCTTCTTTTTCCAGACCAGTAACTAAACCAGCAATTTTACCCATCTGCGTCATTTCTCCAATAGCTACCACTAAGCCTCTTGCAGTTCCTTCAGTTATAGGGCATCCAAAGTACGCCATATTCTTCGACTCAAGCGGGTTCGAGTGAGTGCACTTCTCACTGTGTTTTATAGGGTCCGACTCACCAGTCAGAGACGACATGTCCGTCTTAAAACCGCTTTCAGAGAGTATGCGAACGTCAGCCGGGACCACCTGTCCGCCAGACATATCTACTATATCGCCGAGGACGACTTCGCTGTTGAGTATACTTTTCTTAATCCCTTCGCGAATGACGACAGCGCTTGGCGGGACGAGTTTCTCGAAACCGCTCATGACGGCTATATTTTTCGCTTCCTGATAGAACCCGAACAGACCTGTTCCAATTATAGTCATTGTGATAATACATCCCAGGTAGAGGTATTCCACATCTGAATGTCCGCTGTTGTCGTAAGGCGCGTATTTAGTGAAGAAATAAACTACGAAGTTGAGCGCGGCTCCAACCCAGAGCACGCATTGGAACCAGCCGAATAGGTTGTGTCGGAAGATCTTCCCGTAGCTGGATCCTTTCAATTCCTTAAGGGAGTTAGGTCCGTTTATTTCTAGAAGTTCCCTGGCTAGGTTCTCGGATAAGCCGCTGGTGATGTTTGTTCTGTAAACGACTTCAAGCTGGGCCGGGGTGAGGAAGTGATCTCCCGTGCGGGTTTCCTCTTTTAGTAGGTTAAGTTCTGAGATATCGACCGCTCCAGTGCTGTGAAAGAGGATGCTAGTGTGACGGTTACTCACTAACGAAGTGCTGGACCTCCGAGTGGCGTAAGGCATTTTTAAGTAAAACTATTTTTCTTCTTAAATTAATTTACGTTTGCAATTCACTATCACTATTGCATGACATTGACAAGTAACATTTTTATGCTAGAATTGAAATAACCTTTTGTCCAGAATAAAAAGTTTTTGTTGTAAAACCAGAGCAGAATTATTGCACTAACAACCAAAAAACTGACATACCTAAGAACCACCCCAGTTAAACTAGCTTTCTATTTAAAAATCGCATCCAAATCGTTCCATCCATTTGGGACGGACATACAGACACTCGTCAAACTTATAAAAACCCTCAAAACATAAAAATCCCTGATGCGTCTCTACGCCTTTACCTACTTTAAGGGCTATATCTCACTGGGACACCATGGTGGCGCAACCAGTCGCCGCCACCAACAAAATGTATACAGCTCTAGGGAGGGTATCTCACCTGACGTCCACTTGGTTGCGCAACAGATACAGGTAGCAGCACAACCAGCTTAGACGCGTGCATGCAACAGTACTGCACAGACCACTTAGATGCAGTACTGGCAGCGCCGCCACGTTGGTTGCGCCACCACTAATTAGTATGGCGCTGTATGCTATCTCACTCACTCGGCTGCCCGTCGCGCCACCAGCGCTCCCTTCCTCCGCGCACTCCGCATTCTCTGGTGTAGTATGTTGTTGTGAAGGCGTTTTTAAACGTAATTAATTTTAAATTTCGAAGGCGATGGATAATTTTGATACAGAAAAATTTATAATCGAAATACAAAGTAGGCCTTCCATTAGGGATAGTGCCTCGCCGGATTATTCCCTAAGAGAATTAAAAAAAACAATTTTTTTTTTAATTTTTCTTACTTAACCGTAGTTTTCATAACTTTCTTATTCTTCGTACGTACAGCATCAGTATCTCATCGGCGTCCATTTTGAGACTGCGGCGAATCTGGTGTCTCTATTGGTGGCTCGGTTTGGTAGCCAGACACCACGGCTGCGCGACTGGTTGCGCCGCCATGGTGTTCCGGTGAGATATAGCCCTAAATAAAGCTGATAATGTAGCCACAGTTAATGAAACATTATATTTATGTCTAAAAATACTTTTATTACAAAAAATACCATTCCTAAATACATATTATGCATATAAAGACTATTGTGATACATTTTTACCTATCTTCGTAAAATGTTAAACAAATCGGAAGCAATTTTGATATATTCTAAGGTAAGGGGAAAAAATAAGTATATTACAGCCGTTTTGTCGTGAAAACGTAACAAACAAACAGACAGATAGACAGTTACTTTCGAATTTACTAGGAACCATAGATTACACCTAACACTACTCTATCCTATTTGGACAAATATATATCTTTGATTTTATATAAACACTACTACCTAAATAATAAAAAATGTAAATTAACATTATGCGTAAATTATGCATTAAATTATGTGCACACGGCTACACATCAAGCTATACAGTTCCAGGTTAAGCTGACCTCTCATTCTACGAAAAGCCTACACAATGCGAGGTCAGCTTATACTGGATTTTTATAGTTTGATGTGTAGCCGTGTGTACTACACCAGCTGACCCACCCGCGGAATTTCTCGCGTGTCTTGCCAATAAAAACATCTACCCTCCTTATACGCAGTCGGGTCTATAGAAGCTTATGTATCAATCCCGGTCATAATCTAAACAATATGTAACAAAAACCCTGTCAGATCTTTAAGGGTGTGATAAAGTATCGATATTTGGTCACAATCATGTAATATTTACCCGAAAGAAAAATAAAAAAAACACCCGAATTATTTGGCGCTCAAAACTTACCTCTGGCAACACCGGCGGAACTACGCGCTGCGCCAAGGCGGTGTGGAGGCGTCAATAACCCTCGTATAATGCGCGCAGTCAAAGATGAAACCTGTCATACCTGTCACCTACCTTAACTTGGGACCACAGCGGCATATGCGCGGGCTGCGGGGAACGACACACGACTGAATACGCATGCGTGACGCCATACCTCGCCGTCCCTCCCCGCTTGCCTCGCATACCGCCAAAACCGCCATGAACTATCTACTGCGCAGGTATGACCACGTGACCCGTCAAGTCTCATCTTTGGCTGCGCGCATTATACGACATTGTACGACGTATAAAATTTGTTTTTTTTTTTGGGGTAAAATTCAGATTATTTTCGAAATTAAAAATGAAATAACTTTCAATTTATTTGATGCAGATGTTTTTTTAATTATCTGTCCGACTTTTATTTCTACGTCGGAATACGCTCCTCATGGATCTGACAGGGTTTTTGTTACAATATATTGTATACCAAATTTCATCGATAACGGTCCAGCCGTCGTGAAAACGTAACAAACAGACAGAGTTACTGTCGAATTTGTAATATTAGTAAGGATTATGATTATAACAGACTAACTATTGCCCGCGACTTCGTACGCGTTACACTACTAAATGTGTAGGTAACCTAGAAATAAAGGTAACCTGTTGCAACTTTACTTGTTTACTTGACACCCCATTTTTATCCCATGGGAACTGATTTATGGGATAAATGGTAGCATATGTGGTTGGTGATCCAGGTTATAATCTACGTATATACCAAATTTCATCGAAATCGGTTCAGCTGTAAATTTTTAATTTTGAATTTAAACAACCATCCAAACAAACATCCAAATTTTCGCAATTATAATATTAGTGTGATTGGCATATATTTTTGGTAACTATTATTTGTACATACCTATTATTTCTCTTTGCTAGTAGGTATCACTTTGTACTTTTTTGTCGTAAAATATGAACAATACAGGTAGCTTCTGAACATGCACATATATATATACCATGAAAAGGGTTAATGTCCTCTTCCAGAAGAACATTTATTAGTGCTATAACTTTTTAAAATTCGGTATTTTTTTTATTGAAGAAACATTTTGTGAAACCAGCGGAGTAGATCTATCTACTCAGCGATAAAACTCAGCTGTTTTCGGTACCTATCTAAATAACGGAAAGGCCTTTTATGGTCAAATAAATCATAAAGTATGCACAAATCCAACAAAACAACTCCTTTATAGGCATTAAAATCTATACATGATATGATTTCATTTTAAATGAAAAATAAATCGAAATTAAACTTAGTTTTATGAAAAGTTATTCATCTCCATGTGTCAATAACCCGGTTTTAGGTTAATATGCATGTTTCGAAGCACCCTGTACGTATAACATTGATATTAAATTTTAATTTAATGTTTATTATTGATATTTAATTCTGTTTTTGTATCTTTTCAAATATATCTCTAATATATTTACTTTCTTTAGATGATTCAACTGTTTCTTCTGTATTTTAGTCATGTAAATAATTGTATATACTTTTTGTTATTAAAGGCATTTTGCCCCTTTCCTAATATATTTTATATTGGTTTATTGAAAATTATTTATTGTTAAAAATTATGTACTCGGGCGAACTTAATACTAGAAAGCATTCGCATGTGGTTTTTCTCAATGTGTAATTTGGAAAAAATTGTAGCTAGTGCAGCAATAGGTGGAGGGGGGAATTAAAAAAAACCTAAAATACATTGATATAACCATAATATACCTAGATAAATACAATAATATTAGTTATAGATCTAGGAATGTTATGAAACATTTTATACATTTTTTAAAAGCTGCAATTTTTGTCTTATTTTTTTATCTTTTGTTTTATTGTGATACATTTTTACAAATTAAATACAATTTTACTTAAATTATACCCTATACCTTATTCCGAAATTTACAATAAAACTACCAGTTTCAACTTCATCTTACATAATCGTAAATAATTATTATTCCTATTAATATAATACATAAAGAATATCGAGATCATAATTTTTTACACGTAAACTAATCAATACTAAGATTTTTAAAATCCACTCAAAAAAATTTTTGAGTGGATTTTAAAAATCTTGGAATTTTCCGTATGTGTTCGGATAACACTATAAATAAAATACTATTAATCAATATTAATCAATTATACATTACCAGCTGACCCGCCCGCGGCTTCGCACGGGTGGTTATACAATAAAACATTACCCTCATTTTGCGCAGTTGGCTAAAAAGTAGCCCACGTCCTTTCCCAGGACATAATATCTCCTTGCAAAATTTAATTACGATTCGTTCAGCTGTTAAGTAGTGTAAGGTAACAAACAAACAGAGTTATGTATGTATTATACATATAAACCTTCCTCTTGAATCACTCTATCTATTGCTGAAAACTGACATTAAAATCCGTTGAGCAGTTTAAAACATCTAAGGTAACAGACAGCGGAAGCGACTTCATTTTATACTATGTAAAGATACTTAAATGTATACAAACGTGATGTTTGGACTTACCCCTGACTACCTTCTTGTGGGATATCTTTACGGGTCTGGGTTTAGAGTGAGAGATCCGAGGATGTCCATTATGGGGATTAATATAATCGTGATCTAAATTCTTATTTTATTAATAAACAAACAAATTCAAATGGATTTAAGTTTTATATACTAGGTGTTTTGTTATGTTCGACATAAAATGTAAACACGGGTAGGGCTAATGGCTAGTATCGTTGTAAAATAGGATTTTTCAAATTCATAACCAAAAAAATTTATAATTTAAAATAATCCATAAATGAAACAGCCTGTATAAAATAAGTAAACAAATCATTTTCATTCATCATGTAAGCAGGTACCTATTAAACTGAGTAAGCGGCATCGTCGCAAAGGCGCCGCCGATTTACGTTAAAAATTGTCTATTTAAAACTAGCTGGTGCCAGCGGCTTCGCCCGCGTTGTTCCGAGGTGCAAAAATACACATATAAACTTTGACATCCCATTTTTCTCCCATGGGAACTGATATACGGGAGAAAAAGTAGCCTATGTGGTAATCCAGGTTATAATCTACGTACATACCAAATTTCGTCGAAATCGGTTCAGCCGTTGCGACGTGATTGAGTAACAAACAAACAAACATCCAAACTTTCGCATTTATAATATTAGTGTGATGTATCGATTACTGGATAAATATTCAAGCTACCGGTATTAAACCCACCTCTAAAATCAGTTAACACGATTCCGGATGTGTCTTTTAAATTAATGTTGTATTATGGTACACAACGGTTTTGCGAATCCAGTTATGCAAGTCACGGTTTAAACTACTGACCCGCGGAAACACGCATAGCACGAGAGCTCATTAAGAATTTGAGAAAGGTGTTTCAGGACACTTGAAAACAGAAGTGAATCTGGAATCGAGAGATCACCCCAAAAAGTTGGAATCCTATGCGCAAAACGCAGCGTTGCGTTTGATGAATTTATAAAAAAATAAAATTAAAATAAAAACCAACGTGCCTAAATAATGGATTTTTGGATTATTTGCAAATGGTATATACTGCGCAATAGCGAAATAACCGGAAACTCCTTACCGGACTTTCGATTTTTTATTATGACTGCAACTGCCGACCGCACGCGCAGCTGCCGCGGCACTCGGAACATATGTCATAGAGATACGTACAAACCAGTAGTGCCACTGCAGCCGACTGCGTGCAGCTGCGGCACTTGCAGTCGGCAGCAACCGTAGTCTTCTAGTCAACACACTCGAACGTGTCTAAACACACGCTAAAACTTTGTACAAAAACATGCTAGATACTGGAAAGTACGAGGTTCTGGCTTACGATTGACGACTGTGGAACAGTGTACGAAAAACTGTCTAAGATACAAGAGAATGCAGTTCTGAGTCCGTGCAGGATTCCTTGCATAATGCGCAAATATTTGTTCGGGGGTTACAGGAGAACATGTAGGGTGTTTAAATTTCAGCACAGCAAGCTTATAGTCCCATTATCGCTGCCCAGTAGCAGAAGTCTATTCAACGGGAGTACTGACATACAAGTCAGGACACCCTTAAACGAGTCTGAACGAAGCTTGGTGCTTGAGAAGGAGGCGTCTTGGCTGAGCGACGTGTGGACTCCGATGCGGTTGTTCGTCGTCCCCGATATAAGCTCGCTGTAGTACACTGATAGACAGTGAACAGGTTCTGTGCTGCCCCTACAAAGAAAAAGAATAGTTATCTATACCACAGATAAGATAATAACACTTACTAGTACAGATGCCTCACCTCATACAACGAAACTCGCGGGGTATTTGCTCAGACCAGTGTTGCCAACTTGGAGGGTTTCCCCCCTAAATTTGGGGGATACGTTAGATAAAAGTTAGATGAAAAGAGGTATTTTTAGGAGCTAAATGTTCAGGGCCACTAGGGTTACAATTCTTCAAGAAGCATTTTTCAGGAGTTACCTTTTTTTAGGGGAATTTCGAGAGACGCTGGGGGGGGGGGGGGGGGAGGTGCTTAGTCGAGGTCGGCAACACGGGCTCGGACTATATTTCTTGGTTCGCATAAGCGCTAGATGGCGCTTAAATAATTATAGTCCAAATAATCAACAATTTAAAATTCTGCGCTCGCGTGGTTTGTCTATAAAAACATTACCCTTCTGCGTAGTCGGGTCAAAAGTTGCCTATGTCCCAAAGTCCCAACTCCGGTCATAATCAAAACCCTGGAAATTTGTAATGGCCCTAAGCATACATGAACTTTGTATGTATTATAATATAATTAGTTTTAAGGTTTAATAATAAAATAAAAATTAAATAAATTATCTGGTAGAAACATCATAGGTAAGACTCACTTGAGATGAGCGATCAACTCGCCGTCGTCCGGCCTCCAGAGCGCCGTCACTTGATCCAGGCCGGAGCTAAGCAGCCTATTCTCATCTACCGCTGCTATTCTCAGGACCTAAAACACAACATATATAGTTTATTTAAAAACAACTCTCTTCACAAAGGTCATCGTTAGGGTAAATTCATCACACCAGTGAACCTGTATTGTGGAGAGTTGGTGCCTGATATAGGTTTAAAAAACCTGTCACCAGGCCTCCACTCGACTGATTATATATACATAAGAATGAGTAGGAGAGTAGACGTGGACCTATTACAGATAATAATAAGAAAAGGAAGAACAAACAACAGGGCATTAACAAAAAAAAATTATCAAAAAAAATGGTCAAAAATACTAAAACTAATGAATAATCTAGTAAATTAGGGATACTCAAGGGAACGGTATGGGTATTTGGGGAGGTAGATGCAATGCGAGGTCTGGGATGGTTTGGGGAGAAAATAAATAGGAGGATAATATTGGATAAGTAGCGCAAGTAGAACGAATACTGAGATGTATACTAATTTGTTTATAGGTAAGGTTATAGTTTAAATTGAGTCATATACGTTACACAGGTCGTACAGCAGACTGTACCACCTAGGTATTGTCGCAGTCCGTTGAAATTGTAATCGAACGTTGCGACACGAGCGATCCCTGCGACTGTTGTTACGTGTACGGTCCGTGGAAGGATCTCGGACGTACCACGTACCTACAATAATGTACTAATGTTTCTTAGAATTAGGCCGGCTATACTTAACTAGCTTTATTTAGTACTTATTGTATGTACCTACTTTGTCAGCTTATTAGGTGAGTGTTTATTTATTATATTTGTCACAGATAGAACGCGTTTCCCTAGTTAGAACTAGTTTCTTACTAAATGCCTTTGTTAAAACTAGAATTAACTAATGCTCAATATTGAATTTCCGTTAAAACTAGTTCTTACTTATATATTTTAACGTAGCGACAACAGACAGTTAAAAAAACCTAACGACCTACTGCAATACGGTTATTGCAGTAGGTCGTTAGGTTTTCTTAATAAATAAAATAGAATAAAAGACTTTATTTTAAATAAATATATGTTAATGATACAATTAAAACCAGTTTTAACCTCGGTCAGAACCGTTTCAACGGACTCGCTTCGGAAAAACGCGTTTTTAAGAACTAGTTTTAACTGAAATTCAATTTTGAGCATTAGTTAATTCTAGTTTTAACAAGGGCATTTAGTAAAAACTAGTTCTAACTAGGGAAAACGCGTTCTATCTAAAAACTGGTTTTAACTGTAACATATGTATTTAAAATGGATTCACACACACAGGCTGCGGTCTGTGGCCGTCGGCTATGCGGGTAACATTCTGTAAAATGACAGACCGCGGGAAGCCACTGTAAGAGAGGCCTCATTAGTATGTTGCGATGACGCACAACGTCGCAACGCAATAGGGCGACGCACGCCATCGCAGCGCAGCGTTTCAGTGTGGATTTCGTCTAGTTTGCCCCTCTAGCAGTGGAATAGTGTCCGTCGTCACACCGGAGCTCCGACAGCGCGACGACGCAACGCACTAATGAGAGCCTCTCTCTTAAGGTGGCGGTTCGCGTCGCGACAAAGACAGAATACTGAGACGGGAGACCGCGACCGTTACTTGACTTTAGGAAATGTATAAGCATCAGTTAGCGAGCGAGACAGAGATAGGAGACTGAGACGCGAGACCAGATACTGCGCGACAGTTGCTGCCCCTGACCAGTAGTGTCTCGTGTCGCGCTCGAAAAGTGCCTACGTGTGTTTATTGTAAAAAATTACTACTTTTTCTGACGAAGACTGTGAAAAGCTGATTGAACTGATCAGACAACACCCTCTGATGTACGATGCACAACTATACTCCTACATATACGAAAATTTCCATCGACAGACACTCAGATACTGAATGAATTGTAGCTTTGGTTGCGGTCTCAGTTTCGACCCACAGTACATGCAGAAGAGACCGAGACTTGTCGCGGTCTCCCGTCTCAGTCTCCTGTCTCGGTCTCTGTCTTTGTCGCGACGCGAACCGCCACCTTCAGAGACATAGAGTTAACACGTTGGTACCTCTCCATCGTGCGCCTTCCACGCGTGCCGCGGCAGGCCGGTCCGCAGGTCCAGCACGGCGATGTGTCCGCTGGCGAGCCCGCACGCGGCCCACGCGCCACCCGCGCACACGCACATGCTGCGCACGAACGTACTCGCGCTCAGCGGCACCTTACCAATATACACACAACTTCATTTTTATAACATTTTAAACACCCCTAAAACCCCCGGGGTAGAGCATGTTATTGCGGCAACAGAAATACTATGAAAATTTCAACTGTCTATTTATCACGGTTCATGAGATACAGACTGGTGTCAGACGGACAGACAGACAGCGGAGTCTTAGTAATAGCATAGACCAGTATAATTTACTGGACTGTGGTAATAGGATCCCTTTTTACCCTTTGGGTACGGAAACCTAAAAAGCACTCGCCTAACAGATGTAGGGGCGATTCTGCTGCCGCATTACAGAATGTGCAGGTTTATGTCCTTGAGTTCATAGTGTTACCTTGAGTTCATAGTTGGAGTGCGGTGCTCGTGCGTCGATGATCCGCAGCGCGTCGCTGGTCGCTGCGATGACGGCGGACGAGCCGTCGCCGAGCGCGCGGACTATACTCACGGCCGCTTTCAAGTTATCCAACTGTACAATCAAATTAAAAATAATATTAAAATGTGTTTATTCATTAAAATCACAAGGATCGCTTTGAAACATCAATTTTACTGCCTGTGCCTTCGCGAGCAAGCCAGGAAAATAGGCAAGAAACATGGCTAATTGTTATTTTTAATGATCCTTTTAGAATACATAACAATAAAGAAAATACATTACATCTAAATTGTAATATTTTTGATTTCGTTCTCCGTCTGTCTGTTCGTCTGTCAAGACCCTTTTTATCTGGAACGCGGATGTATCAAATTAAAATTAAAATCTAATACGTAGGTCAAACGACGTAACGAGCTGTAAAATAAAACCGGCAAAGTGCGAGTCGGACTCGAAGCACGAAGGGTTCCGTATCTATAAAAACAGCAAAAAAAACACGTTTGTTGTATGGGAGCCCCCCTTAAATATTTGTTTTATTTCAATTTCATTATTTATTTTTAAAGTGAATATATCAATCAATATCGAGCAAAAACGAGATAAAAAATCACGTTTGTTGTAAGTGAGCCCCTTAAATATTTATTTTATTCTGTTTTTAGTATTTGTTGTTATAGCGGCAACAGAAATACATCATCTGTGAAAATTTCAACTTTCTAACTATAACGGTTTATGAGATACAGCCTGGTGACAGACGGACAGACAGACAGACAGCGGAGCATTAGTAATAGGGTGCCGTTATAGCGTTTGGGTACGGAACCCTAAAAATCAACGCAATAAAACAATGCGGCCATTTACGCCGTATATTTTCCTCGCAAATAAATCAAAACCAATTTCACATAAAAACCCACGCGAGTCAGACTCGCACTTATTCGGTTTCATTTTAATTACTTTTGAAAATTACCTGTGAAACGACGCTCTCCATAAACGGATCCCATATGTGCACCACAGAGTCGGTAGACACGGCGAGACGCAAAGACTCCAGGAAAGAAAGAGATAGAACGCCCTTTTTGTGACCGGTGTACGTCCAGTTGCATTGCGTCGTTGCGTTGCCGTCGCCCTATGATTTAATGTAATATTATATACAACGACTTCAAACCTATTACTTATCTTATTAGTAAATATAACAGAACAGAGATCTAAATAAATCGGTGTTCTAATTTTAATGATAAGGTAATTCTTAGTTATATAACATATAACATAACTCCAAGATTTTTAAAATCATCGCAATAATTTCAAGCCTAGACGGGACTTGAACCCGCAACCTTCCTCTTGATACAAGGATGCACTAACCAACTGTGCTACCAGGTCATTTCACGTCTAGGTCGAAATTAGTCATAACGTATCAAGAGGAAGGTTGCAGGTTCAAGTCCCGTCTAGGCTTTAAATTTTTGAGATGATTTTATAAATCTTGGAATTTTCCGTATGTGTTCGGATAAGACTATAAATAAAATACTATATACAATACGCCTGGGAATACAACTGAGATTACTATTTTCTGAGTTAAATTCATTAATCCGGCTGTTTTTTAGGGTTCCGTACCTTAAAAGGTAAAAAAGGAACCCTTATAAGATCACTCTTGTCCATCGTCGTCTTGTCTCGTCTGTCCGTGTGTCACCGCCGACTTTCTCAGAACGGGTGGACCTAGCAAGTTGAAATTTATACCAGATACTGAAATCTATAGTTCCTATTAAGTGTATAAAAATCAAGGTCCTGAGTCAACACCATAAAAATATATAGGCAAATTTAGATTTTCGAAAACTTGTAAGTACCAAAATTTATCTTAATTTTCCCTTTACTTGTGCTGACCTTGCATTTAACCAAAATTGACAAATCTAGGTCAACCGGAAGTACCCTATAGGTTTTGGGATCGAAAACCTATATGGTAGTTCCCATTGACGTTGAAACACAAAATTTGCCAAAAAGCAAGGTCAACTTAAGTGTAGACTTAAGTTGCTAATCGTCAACGCACTAGGTCTAGTATGTATCGCAGGACTCCCGATTACAAAGAAAAGCAGCAGTGGGTCTGTGGATGATGATGGTAAAAACATCCGTTTCAACCTTGTGCATAAAACAATAGAGCATACAATTCAATAAACCGACCTGATTCCGAAGCGACCATAACTTGACAGTTTTATCCTTAGATCCGCTCATGAAAGAGCTCTCGTTGTCCAAGCAGTGTATTGACTTCACAGAATGCGTGTGTCCTAAGAACGTCTGTAATTTAATCTGTTTCAGATTAAATCGGGTTTCTTTATCGGGCCGCCCGATTTCGTGCTCCCAGTATATCAGCCAATCTCCGCGCAGGTGCCTGAAATAAATAATAAAATAAAGTAAATAAGTATGTATTTACGAAAAAAAGTACCTACATATGTATTCTATCAGTTATCTGGTTCCCATAGTACAAGCTCTGCTTTGTTTGGGGCTAGATAGCGCTGTGTGAAATGTCCAGCAATATTTATTTAATTATTTTTGTTATGTTTTATAAAACAGATTCAGTTAATGTAACGGATGATTCCGATCTCGGCAGTAAGCAGCAGTGCTGCGCAGCAGGACTGCCTGACTCCGAGCAAGGCGGCAGTGGCATTGTCGCCTTCGATTTAGACATTAGTGACAGATAGCCACATTTGATGCCAATCACAATCTCACGGTCAGTTTTTTAAGGTAGTTTACCATGTTTGAGTCTGATTCAATTATTATTAAAGTGTCTTTTGAAATTTCCCGTGTTGCCACATTCATAACAAATTTTTACTCAAAATCACAGATTGCCAACTTTGATGCTATAGGACTCAAATGTCTAAAATCACAAAGCAAAATCTCTTTATATTTCTTGCAGAATTATATGCTAAATGTAACAGATATAAGTAAATCGCATATAAGTATTCTATCAGTTATCTGGTGCCCACAGTACAAGCTCTGCTTGGTTTGGGGCTGGATAGCGCTGTGTGAAATGTCCAGCAATATTTATTTATTATTATTATTATGTAATGTTGATTCGAGACGACACATAATAATGTTATTAAGTTTATAATTCTTTCTCATTGTAAGTGACAATGTTTTAAATTAAAAATATAGATTATTTAAACTGAACAGATGTGCTTGACATTTCGATTAACTGCTACCTTTTTGAGACAATAAATAACAGTGTAAAAAATTTTAAACCTCATTATCGTTTTATCTAATTTATTAGTTTGATATAATATTATGTACCTAGATTATTTAATTACTGTTAGATTAGATTAGCAATTATCTTATTGCACACCATCTTTACAAAGTATAAAATGAAGTCGCTTCCGCTGTCTGTTCGCTTAGATTTTTTTAACTACTCAAACGGATTTTAATGCAGTTTTCAGCAATAGATAGAGTGATTCAAGAGGAAGGTTTATAAGTATAATACATACATATTAACTGCGAAAGTAACTGTTTGTTTGTTACCTTTTCATAACTAAACGGCTGAATGGATCGTAATGAAATTTGGCAAGGAGATAGATTATATCCTGGGGAATAGGCAACTTTTTACCCGTGTGCCCAAATTAGGGTAATGTTTTTATTGAAGCCGCGAGCGGGTCAGGTAGTTAAAAATAAAACATGTTATTGGTTCCCACCGTGTTGATTAAATTAAACCATCCACTACCAGCTTTTTGTAATGTTCTCACGCATCTAAATCTTGAATTTTGACACCCATCTCGCGGTATTTAGAAGAAAAAAGCTCACATAGGAGAAAAAGGCGTACCCGACAACTGTGTCTGGAAGAGATCGCGTTTAGCGATAAGACCGCCCAATGCACTTACACTTACACAATTATTTTTGTGTACATCTTTTTATATTTAAATTTGGTTTGGTGTGCAATACAGAGAATGTCTATCTGTTTTTTTATGACGACCTCCGTGGTGCAGTGGGCGAATAGCCGGCTGAGACGCAGAAGTTAGCAGGTTCTATTCCCGCTGCGGAACAATTGTTTGCATGATCTACACATATTTGTTCCGGGTTTGGTTGTTTCTCTATATATTATAAGTATGTATTTACAAAAATATATATATATGTATTATATCAGTTATATGAACCCATAGTTCAAGCTCTGCTTAGTTTGGGGCTAGACAGCGCTGTGTAAAATGTCCAGAAATATATTTATTTATATATCTGACGAGATGAACGGTGCTAGCGTTACTTTTGGTAGTCAGACAAACAGGTAAACTCACCGATTACTCTTCACTCCATTATCCACCTTACAAGCCACAACATCAAAGCCATACTGGCAGTTCGTCTCACACGCATCACTGGCGACATCTATCCTGTTGCCCACGAGCGTGACGTTGGAGCCGAAGCTGTTGGAGTTGGATATGTGATCGTTCACGATATCCGGCTTACTGGGCGGTACGTCCCGTCGGTGCAGAGGCTCGTCACTGTGCGATGATTGGAAGCGTTTGTCGCGGTTTATAGATAGTGGTGAGCTAGAAAAAATAAACATAAACGATAAAAAAATGTGGCAACAAAATTGGTCACCGCTCAGCGATGTGTTAACAGCAGTGGAAACACAGAAGTAGCGCTGGTATTCAGCGGTGCCGTACACGCACGAGGAAACAAAATGCAGATACGTGTTTAACTGAAAAATTATAGTAAGACAAAATTATAATAAAATCATTGTATTTCACACTAACATTATAAATGCGAAAGTTTGGACGTTTGTTTGTTACTCAATCACGCCGTAACGGCTGAACCGATTTCGATTAAATTTGGTATGTACGTAGATTATAACCTGGATTAACGCATAAGCTACTTTTTGTTAACAAACAAGGCGTGCGAAGCCGCTGGCGGAAGCTAGTGAGGTAATAAAAAATACAGTAATATCCCACGCAACTAGAACGCAACGAGAAAAGCCAAGAAGCTCATAGGCAACGATAAGCTAGTTGGTGCAAGGCTCCTCAGCCTGGAGCATCGACGAAAGGTTGCTAGCCTCTCGGTTTTTTATTGAGTACATTTCGGGGAGTGTGCGGCGGAACTTTTCAACCTAATGCCATCATCTCCATTCTATCAACGGACAACCAGACGCTCTGCGGTGCGCCACCGATATATGGTAGAAATACCTCCCATTCGCACAAAGCGGTTCTCTTCGACCTTTATTATGCGCACCGCCAAAGAGTGGAACGCCTTGCCAGAGTCTGTGTTTCCAGATAGCTACAGCCTGGGTATCTTTAAGTCGCGAGTGAATAGGTTTCTTCTAGGCAAGCGTGTACCATCGTAGACTGCATCATCGCTTACCATGAGGCGAGATCGTGGTCAAACGCAATCCTTTAATGTATAAAAAATAACTTCCATCATAATTACGAAATACAGAGTGTGTTAATGCGAAGTTAATGCCAAAATGGCGTCAGCTCAGCATGTGCTAAGTAGTTAGGCTAGAACCTAGCTACTTAACGCTGGTATTCTGCAGGCCCAAAATAGTGACGTCACGTACGTCTGGAGCTTGCACTGCTCTCGGGGATTGAGTGAATGTAGATACGCAGTACCTACCTATATAAATATATAGTATTGTTTGTTAGACAAAAAACCATAATTAAATACCTGATAGAGTGATTTTGTTCGTATTTCCGACACAACGCCTTTATAGTATCACTGTTCTTAAGGCATCGCTCCATCGTGTCCGCGCCGACCAGTTTCACAAACGACGTGTACGTTTGGTAAGCTAGCTCTTCGTCGAACACCATCAGGAGTTCTTCTTGAGCCTACAACAAAATGATAACTATTTTAAACAGGACTTCATAATTCAATTATTGTCTGTAAACCCTAGGTACGTAAAGACGGTTGAGCTTAATAAAGAACTAGACTAAGTTCCGCCATTTTAGAGTATATATATATTTATATATATATATTTAGAGATATATATATTTGTATGAATTTTGTCATTATATGAATGAATGATAAAATGACATAGATTAATCACCATTTTAGGCTTGCGTTGCCAAATGGCAAAAACGGAACCCTTATGGATTCGTCATGTCGGTTTGTCCGTCCATATGTCACAGCCACTTTTTCCCGAAACTATGAGAACTATACTGTTGAAACGTAATGTTGGTAATGTATTCTGTGAAGCGCAATAAGATTTTCACACAAAAATACAAAAAAACAATAAATTTTGGGGGTTCCCCATACTTAGAACTGAAATACAATTTTTTTTATCAAACCCATACGTGGGTATCTATGGACAGGTCTTGAAAAATGATATTGAGGTTTCTAATATCATTTTTTTCTAAACCGAATAGTTTGCGCGAGAGACACTTCCAAAGTGGTAAAATGTGTCGCTGTAACTTCTAAAATAAGAGAATGATAAAATTTAAAAATTATGTACATTGCCATGCAAACTTCCACCGAAAATTAAATCGTAAACCGCAATTTACCTTTCCTGTCCGAATTTAATTTACGCACGCTTGACTTGGGGAGTAAGCTGGTGAATGTGTTACGAAAAGTGCGAACGGAAGTTGAGAGGGAGATATAGGTTAGTGAAGATAGAACGAGAGAGTTACGTTGCGTATATTTTTAAATGTGCGAGTGCGACTGATCGACCTACAGACGTGTTGACAATTTTGTAATTGAACAATTTTATAAATTAATATTTTAAAAACTAATTTTTACTTCAGTTGTGTGGTCTAACTAAAGTAAACTCGTTTTTTTATTCTCAAAAGAACTTAATGTTGAATACAGTTCAATTATATGTAACATAGTTTTATAATACCTAAGTAAAACCTAAGTAAATTTATGGTACATATTAATAAGAGCTGGTGACAAACAATGCGTTTTACTGAGCTATACTTGGTACTTACACCTAGTATAGTTAAAGATAACAATACAAAAGAGAAGAAGTGGGTACGTTCTTCTAAATAATTAGGTAATATTTATATTAGGTTTTATTTATTTTTAATGTTCTCTTTGTGATCCGCAATCAGTTGGAGGACTATGGGCGGATGGGTTGATTGATTTGTGGCGTTCGGGATTAAGGCACATTAGTATTTCCTCCCTTCTTTTGAAGCAGCAAGCAGGTTGTCCAAGACATGGACTCTTTTCAGCCGCTTTGTGTCATAGTGATTTTCCACCAGCACTCTTGCCAGCGAATTTTCATGGCTTTTTAGGCGATCTAGGTATCTTTTAATTTTGAAGCCCATTTCCATTTAATTTAAGTATATAATAAATTATTTGACAATGCCTAGCTGCAGCAGCATCTTAAGTACTTATTAATTAGTGTTTTGATGTCTATTATGAGCTTCTCTTTCTAGTACCTCCAAATTTATAGTGCAATGAGCTACTAGGTTGATATCCAAAAGCCTATGTAATAAGTGGAGCGTCGATTATTGGAACGTCGCTCCACCGAACGACCGCATATCCGAACTGCTACGACCGCCCGACCCGCGCTTGCTTCTCTCCCACCTCCCATGCTACAGTGGTCGCGCACTTGTCGCGACTTGTTTATTGTACTCGTATATCACTTTCAAGTAACCAACAAGAAAATCCCGGGTACCAAATTATGCAGGATAGTGAAATTTTAGACCTCATGACTAGTAAGGCTGACGCCACCGCTAGCACCTCATCAACTACAAGTTCAGATAATGAAGATGAAAACATAATTGGTGCTTCTAAAGCGTTTACTTGCTTAGATGTCGCCTTGCGTTGGTTTGAAACACAGGCTGAAAGCGACCAGTATCAAATATCTGTCCTTAAAAAAGTACCAAGCCTAGCCGCTCGTAAGCGGGTAGGCTTGCTTCAGCAGACGAAGATTGAAGATTTTTTTGAGCGTTAATTGTACCTAGTATATACATGTTTTACTACAAGATTATCTAGACTTTTTATGTTCAATTTCTAAATATAAATATGGTTTTCATTTACCTTTACGTAAATATGGATGGCTGAATCAATATACATATAGGTAGATTGATTATTCGAACACCCACGTCCCCCCCCCCCCCCCCCCCCATTAGTTCGGATAATCGACGCTCTACTGTATTACCAAAAGTATTATTGACGTAACCAAGTGTTTTATTGTGTCCCTACGGTTTGAATAAATGAATATGAGTATATGTAGGGCACTACAGGTAGTGGTTGATGCTGATGAACTCACAGTGAGCGCGGAGGAGTCGGCGGCGCGGTCGGGCGGGCTGTACGCCAGGTCGGGCAGGTCGGGCAGGTCGGCTCGCAGCACGCGTCCGTCCTGCACCTTCCACTCCGCGGTCGTGCCGTCGCGGCATATTTCCAGGAACCCCTCCATTTTCGGCTCTGAACTTTCTACGTCTGATAGCTGAGGAACAAAAGTTGAATGTTTCTAATCTATTTTCTAGAAAGCACTCCCACTCAATCTACAATGCATAGCTGGAAGGAAATGCTAATCAGTATTAAGTCCGCCTATGTATTATTTTATTAGTGGAATAAAGAATTATATCATCTAACAAAATTAAGCGCTGACCCCTGTTATCCGGTGGGTTAAATTATGGGTTCGACTGCTGCTGCGAAATACAATGTTAGCATACGCAAAAAATTGTTCCGTCTGGGTATTTACAGACCGAGAACAACCGAATTTGGGAGTTTAATTTTTTTTATACTACCTGGTGATGGACAAGTATACGGTCTACCTGATGTTAAGTGGTAACCATCGCCTATAACAAAGTATTGCCTCGTAGGTCACGCAACATAGAAAAGTGCCCCACGATGCTCTGCCCTGCGTCCATAAACTTGAGGCATACAAATGTCTGTGCCTGTAATTTCCACAGCAATGCTGCTTGGTGGCAGAAATAGGTATGGTGGTAGTACTTCGCCAGACAAGCCGTTTCACAAGGAGATTTACTACTCTTAAAACCAGTAGTATCATGGATACTCGCAGTTTCAGGCGCACGCGAAATAGGGTTTATTTTTTTACCTTTGTATATTTCTTTTATACGACCTGGTGATGACCATCATCAGCCAGTCAGTGGTAACCATCGTCTATAGTAAAATATTGCCTCGTAGTACCTAATGTGAGGTAATAACTATGAATGAATGAATCAAAATACTTTATTGTACACCACAAAAGAAACAAACATAAAAATAAAATTCACAAAGCAACAAGTACTATGCGCGGTCTTATCGCTTAGAAGCGATTTCTTCCAGACTACCTTTGGATGAAGAGGATGTATGAACTATGTTTATTATTGTAGGTGTTATTAATTTACTCTCACGCCTGTTTTCTGAAGGAGTGGGCGGTAAGGATCTCCCGTTGCTGTTAAGGAGCGGAGATTATCGTACGCGACATCAGAGTAGAATCAATAAATCCTTAAGCATCGACTTCATCTACTGTTGGGTATAGGCCTCCCCAAGTTTGTGCCATCCACCACGATCCTGCGCTAGTCTCATCTATAGACGGTCCGCGACTTTAACGAAGTCGTCAAACCATCTCGCTGCTGGACGTCCTACCCTTATACAGCCACTCCTCGGTCATCATTCAGTCGCTGCCTGTTCCATCTTTCATCACCACGTCTAGCCAAGTGTCCATTTGAGACAAGACCATTTGAGTGTAGGGAATAACTCGATTCCCAACGTCATAAACATTCGTTCGTCTACTGACGTTAAGCATCAAGGTTATATAAAAATAGCAGTACCTTATCTGCAATATTGTCGTCCTGCTTCGGCCAGTTTTCAATATTTCCCGTCGCTTTATCAAAGACCAAGAAGAACCTGAAAACGACATGCGAATTTAATATGATAGTAACTAATTGTGACGCTGATCAGTTTACATTGAGTATGTGTGTCACATTGAGAGATGCATGACAATAATTTGCGAGGGAAAAGTACACTTTACTGCCCAGCAACGCTAAATGCTAATAAATAAGTTGTTTGCGAAGATAACCCTGATAGTGACGTGGTTAACCCATTATGAAAATACTATATACCTTCACAAGTAAATCAATTGGTATTTTTGACGTTTCTGAAATGTCTTAATGCGTAATAATGTTACCGCACCCCAACCTAGCGTTGGTACAGCACATATTTTAATTAAAGAGTGATTCAAATCAGCTCAATTACAGATCTATTTGCTTTATACTGACTCAAAGTCTCAAGACTTAAATTCTCATCAACTAGTGATGCCCCTGTACACCTGCAGAGGAACAACCCCCTGGTCAACACCTACCTTGGCCGGTGTGGAGGATCCTCAACAGACTGCGTATCCAAGTCGGCCGCTGCAGGTGTAATCTTAGTAAATGGGGTATTATAGACAAATCGGCGACGCAATGCCAATGTGGTGCCCTCCAAACAATGGCACACGTCCTTGCATGCCCATCCTGCCCTACCACCTGCACGATGGGGCAACTAATGACCTGCTCCGACGCTGCCATGAACGTGGCGGCGTACTGGTCAAAATGGCTATAGTCTTGAGATATCGACACGAAAGAAGAAGAATTCTCATCAACTCAATGAGCAATTGTGATGTCAGATTAACAGTAATTTTTTTCACGTCACTATTAATTTTCCCCATAAAAGTGGCAACCCGCTTCTTCTTCTTTAGTATCAATGGCTGCTTGATTTCTAAAGTTTATTAGCCCAATAGAGAGCAACTACCACACCCCTCTCTGTACCTGATACAAGTCCTCTCGTGTCAGGTGGTTGGGCAGAGAGGACACGAGGTGGGATATTGCTTCTAAAGTGGCCCCGCTGAGGCACTGGCTCCGGAATGGGTCGATGTAGCCCCACTAGGCTAGATTGTCTCGGCAGCGGCCAACTTGAGTGCGCAACCGGTTTAGGGACTTTCAAATTGGCCACTGCAGCTTGTAGCCGAAAGGAATATGCTTCGCCGGTGGTATTTAATCCGGAGGAACCGAGTGATGGGAGGACCATAATTTGCTTTTGTCCGTGGGGTTGGTGGATTGGAGGAAGCTCTTACGGCTTTTCAGTCGGGACGATGGTGTCTGATGGCAGTAGATTTTTGTAGGTTTTTAATTACTTTTTTCAACACAGCAAGTAACCTCATGGCGAACGCTTGGCAACCCGCCTAAAGTCCAAAATAAGAATTGAATTATTCGACAGAATAGAGAAGTTAGTCGTACCTTTGTAAAGCCGGCACACAGAGATGTTTCCTCGTCATCTCCGGCCCCACTCGCAAGGCCACAGCGTGCAAGGCCACAGCGAGCTTGCGACACAGCGCCCCGCGCGCCGCCGCGCCGCCCGGGCACGCGCTGCGGGTACTACCCGCGAGGCGGAGGGAAGGCTGGAGAATGCTCTTCAAGAATGTATCCTAAGGAACAACAAAAAAAGTTAAACACTACATTTTTTTTAGTTCACACAGCGCCATCTAGCCCCAAACCAAGCAAAGCTTGTACTATTGGAACCAGATAACTGATAGAATACATAAATACTTTTTTTTTTGTAAATACATACTTATAATATATAGAGAAACAACCAGACCCCTAACAAATATCTGTACATCAAGCAAACATTTGTTCCGCGGCGGGAATCGAACCTGCAATGTCCTGCGCCTCAGCCGGTTCAGCCACTGCGCCACGAAGGTCGTCACACGTTAGAATATTGATGGATGGATTATCGTAAAACGAAACGTAAACTACGTAGTATTTAATATTATGGGGTAAAACATTTCTGAGACTTTATGGTCTCATGTTTTAGACGTTCGCCATCTTCTTTATAAAAATTACTGTTTACGAACCCAACCAGACATACGTTGGTCGACTACTGCTCATAAACTAGTATAGTCTTTTGATGCAATAAATAAATAAATATTGCTGGACATTTCACAGAGCGCTATCTAGCCCTACACTAAGCAGAGCTTGTACTATAGGAACCAGATAACTGATAGAATATACATGACCTAACGGGCGTAGCCAGGGGGGAGGAGTATTCAAAATATTACATTAAAATAAGAAGTGGCGAGGAGTATAAATTACATTAATATTTCAAGCAATCATTTTTATCGCTTGCCGATTAAGTGCATGACCGACAGTCAAACTTCTGTTGTTTTTTCACATATTTTTTTCATATGTTGTTTTATTTTCTTGAGCCCCCTTCAGTTTAGTTACCTGCAACTGTTCCATGATCTTAACATCGGTCATGTAGGGCACCAGGTACTTGATCAGCTGGAGGCAGGCGACCACGCCTCCTTCTAATGGGGCTGAGAGTCGCTTGCGGCAGGAAGCGATGAGCTCGCTCATATGCGGCAGGTATTGAAATATTATTAGCTGCTCGCCGTACATTGCTGGAAAATAACGGAAAAGCAAATTATGCATTAGATGAATTCTTGTCTGACCAAAATGTTATTTAATGTATTGTCCGACTTTTTTTTTCGTTTATTGTGGTTTATTTTGTTTTAATTTTAAATTTGTTATGGCATTCCAATCACATCGATAGATAATGTATTTATTGCCACCATTAAAAATTTGCAAATAAAAGAAAATACACTTTTAAATCATAGGTACAATGAGCAGCCTTATCGCAACTAAGCATATTATATATAGCATACATATTTTCTAAGCAACCTTTTTACAGGATCTATCTATATGAACAAATGAGAACATTGTTCCTTTGACATTTTTAGGGTGCCGTACCTCAAAAGGTAAAAAAAAGGAACCCTTATAAGATCATTCTCTTGTCCGTCAGGAACGGGTCGACCTAGCAAGTTGAAATTTATACCAGATACTGAGAGTATATAGTTCCTATTAGGTGTATAAAAATCAAGTACCTGAGTCAAAACGATAAAAAGATATGGGCAAATTTAGATTTTCGCAAAAACTTGTAAGTACCAAAATTTACCTTTATTTTCAACATGTTTTATTTTTAAGAATTTTTCCTTTACTTGTGCTGTAAGAGATTGCTTTTAACTAAAATTGACAATTCTAAGTCAACCGTACGTACCCTATAGGTTTTGGGTCGAAAACCTATATGGGAGTTCCCGTTGACCTAGAATCACGAAATTTGACAAAAAGCAAGGTAGCAGCACAAATAAAGCAAAATACTATAATATAAAAAAGTTGAAAATTAAAGAGTGTCCCCATACATACATAGTTGACGCCAATTAAGATAGTCCTCTGAGTTGTATGGGCGCTCATACAATTTAGAGGACTAGCTTAATCGGCACCAACCTCAAATAAGGTAAATAAATAAAATTGCGCTATTGAATAAAATAAATGTTTATGTGAGGCTCCCATACAAACAGACATGATTTTTTTGCCGTATTTATAGATAATGGTGATACACCCTTCGTGCGCAAGTCCAACTCGGACTTGGCCGGTTATGAAATATTTGTATACCTCAAGTAGGTGAAACATTGAATCCTCTCTGATAACGACATCTGTCTTGTACAATTTACCTGTGTTTCGTGCAAATAAATAGCTTGAAATCTGAACATTTTAAGGGCTCTGCAAACTGAATGTGCAATTTATAAATACATACAAACAACCATCCAAAAATTGACCTCAGTCATTTCGGTCAACAATCAGTGCAAATTAAACAGCTGAGGGATAAGTTGAGAACGTTAAAATTGGTTTAAGATACTCACCAACAATAGAAGTAAGACATTTTATAACCTTCATAGCATTCTTATCGCCAACGACTTTACTATTAACAATTGATATCTCATCGAACTCGTCTTTTTCATCAGTCTCCCACGGACTTAGGTTTTCTTTACCAATGTAACATAGTGTCAGCATTTTAAGTAAATTCCTAGTAATATATCTACATGTTAGCACTGGGCCTAGTCTGTGCGCCAGCCATATCAGACTTTCTGAGCTCATGTCCGAGATCTTACAATTTTCCTTACAATCACTATAGTCCTCATTTATATTACATGTTGCTTTCGTGTGATTTTCTAAACTCTTCAAGTCTAGATTATTCACGTGGCGATTATTGTCTTTCCTCAATTCCACTTCATCGTTTTCTTCTTCAGCGAAATGAAGGTAACTAGTGAACATAGATTTACTTGGGATTTCTATTGACGGAGAAGTCTTTTTAGAGTTTGCTTCTGGATATTCGTCTTTCGTGACTACAACATTAGGTTCTTTGTTGATTGGATTATATTTAGTTGTCGCAAATTCACTGGTGGGAGATGTATTTACGTTGTTCTCTTGAGCGTTCGAAGAGTTAAAAGAGTCTATAGATCCAGCGGGAGATTTGCTTCTACTGTTTCTGCTGGGCAATCTATCCTTGTCTGTCTCGAAGTGAAACAGTTCGTTTTCACTCCTATTATCACTATCTTTATCCTTTAATGACTCATGAATCGTTTTATCCACACTCGGCGTCGTTACGTTCTCAGACCCGTAAGACGTGTCGGGAGAAAATATATCAATGTTTGTCGACAGACCGTTTTTGACATTATCGTCTGAGTACCTAGGCTTTTTGTTCGCCATAGCTCGATTGTGACACAAATGTCCAGGAGATCCCACTTCGGAACTAACATCCTTGTAACCCCCCACAGCTTCGACCAGATGCTGAGTGAAGTTGTCGAGAAAGCACTGAAGACCAAGACGAACCATTAGTTGTAGTAAGAATATGTTGTGGTATAGTTTGACGAACTTCTGCCTGCTCGCCATTCCTCCGATCGCCATCGCATCGACGTCTGTTATTTTATGCTGTTCAGGCTTATCCGTTACATAGTCATCGTCTTCATATAGATTTAGTATGTGTCTCATTAGTTTCTTTCTGGTCTGCGCTGGACCTAGAGCCTTGCTTACTGTATCGAATAAGTACCATGCAGCTAATACTGAAGTTTCTTTACTTTGCAACAGTTGTATATAGTGAGCTAAGAATATATCTAGCACAACAAACTGACTAGTATTGATTTGATTCAGAAGCACATCTAAATATGCAGCGCACGATTGTATTTTTCCTTCTGCAATTTTTTGCGTAAAATACATCTTCGTTTTGTCTACATTCTGGTAAATCTCGCACTGCGTTCCATCGCACTCGTACATGTATAGAATGTTGAGTTCTGTGCTCGACAGCTCATATTCATGCAGAGTGCTTAGCAAATTGTAAAGCGTACTGAAGTTTTGAGGGAACGGAATCAAATGTTGCATTAGTAGGGGTTGGAGCAACTGCGATGGACTAGGTGTAGGCAAGCCTTTACAAGTTACAGGTGCTTTTTTCGTGGGCTCCTCTCTCTTTGGAGTCAACTCGTTTTTGAAGCTGCAGCTTGGAGGCTGCACATTCAAAAGCAAGGACGCTATGTAACTAACGCACTTCGGCATCGCGTTAAAGTTGTGTTTTAAAACGATTCGACACGTGTTGAATCGTTCGACGAAATTATCGTTTATAGTTCTGAGCGGGCGCATATAGGTGTGTAGAAATATTTCTACAATCAGACAACCTATCACCAGCATGTCTTGTCGTCTACTTTCTGTGACAAATTGCTTATACACTGCAGCATCCGTTGTGTACCTCGTATTAAACGATCTACTCTTTCTTTCTTTCAAAACACTTTCTATATGCGCATCTTGACTGATTTTCTTCAAGTAACTTTGTTCATATGAAGCTAAAAACATGTGATTCGTAAACGCTGTATCATCATCTTTCGACACATTAACATTTTCCTGTCTAACTTCTTGCTGCATTGGAAAAAGGTTCAAAGTCGTGACGCTGTCCTTTTGTTTCTCCTTGTCTTCCGCTTTACTGAAAAAGCATTTCGTCCTAAAATTGTCTAAAGATTCTAAAGCTTGTATGGACGTGACTGGATTAAACTCCTTTGGTAGATATATCACTCCTTTCCCTAGCTCTGATCGCTGTACCCTGTAATGCCTGGAATGTGAAGAAGCTCTTCCTTCGTGTGAATTAGTTTGTTGTGAATCGTCTACGCTTTTTGATAAAGATCGTGCTCTACTACTACTGCTTTTGTGTCTAGTCCTGATGCGTTGTGGTGGTACGTGTAGTCGAGAGACGTGTTGAGGCAGGTGCTGGCTGGTTGATTCCTCGTCCTCGTCTGATATGTCATCGGAACTGTCGTTTTTGATTGATCTTCCTGTAAAGGTATAAAAATGACTACTAGATTTTTTAATAATAAACAATTTAGATTAACGCTTTGGATCACATTTTTTAATAGTTTTTAGTAAGTATTTCCTTTTTCTTACGAAATATATTATTACATTGTTAGATTTTAAATTCTATACATTTTTTTATGTTATTTGTGGGAAAACAGGCTTACGGCCCACCTGATGGTAAGCGGTCACCGTCGCCTATTGACACCGGCAACACCCGGAGTATTATCGATGCGTTCCCTACACTGTAGAAACCTCTTTACATTTCTCTTTAAGCGTGCCATGTCGTAGCCTAATGGGAAAACCTCAGGTGGTAGCTCATTCCACATCTTGCATGTATGGGGTAGAAAAGATCGCGTGAAGCGAATACATAATAATGACTTGCAAATTCATTGGCTTCAAGGATAGAAATAATAGATGGAGTACCACAAGGGTCCATCTTAGGGCTCTTACCATTCATTTACAACTTAAATCATATTAGATACCTAACGATTTTGGTGAAGAAATTATACAACTGGTTTCCATAAATTGAAAAAACTTTAAACCTACTAGAATCTCTAGTAGTCGTCCAATGTAGCCTCGGTGGAGCGGGTGGCAGAGCTCTTGAGGCTCTAGGTGGGTGTGGCGCCGTTAACAGTTGAACGGTGCCGCCTCGCCTCGTTCTTGTATGCCCATCGACAAGTGATAAACACACGTTTTTGGCTTTTATTGACGCTGTTCCAGAAAGCCTGAAAGGAAGAGGAAAAAGTAAGTCTCTAACTGAACGTTTTGTCAAAATAAGATCTGCATCGTACCCATCAAGGTTTGAAGCAGTTTATACTGACAGGGACCAATTTGTCGTCACATTTTGTCCATTATTGTCTTAGTATTTGCCCAGATCTAACTGTAGGCTCTGACAGAAAACCATCGCTGCATACACATCTTGATAAAACCCTTGGTTTGAAGCAGCTTATGCTGAGACAGGGACCATTTTGTCCCCACGCAACACCATTATCGTCTTAAAATGTGCCCATGTCTAACTGTAGGCTCTGTCAGAAAACCAGCGTTGCATGCATATCCATCTTGATACAAACCTTGGTTTGAAGCAGGTTATGCTGAGATAGGGGCCTTTTTGTCTCCACGCAATACCGTTATTGTCCTAATATTTGCCCAGGTCTAACTGTAGGCTCTGACAAAAAACCAGCGTTGCATGCCCATCTTGATACAAACCTTGGTTTGAAGCAGCTTATGCTGAGACAGGGGTCATTTTGTCCCCACACGACACCGTTTGTCTTGGTAGGTGTCTACTTACCAATATTATAAAGTCCGATGATAGAATGGGGATGGTGGGATCAAATTGAACAATTAGGCTGCACACTCCCAAATGTATCCGATAAAAAACCTAAAGGCTTGCAACCTTTCGACGATGCTTAAGAAGCCGGCGAACCCCGAGCGCAACTTCAATTCGGCCGCGTCAAAAACTTCAGCCTGAATATCGCTATCCCTGTTTAGTGACGAAGTTTATCCACGCAGAGCGACAGTGATAGCAATAGAACGATTCTAAATTTGATTAGATTTTGACCGTGTTCCGTAATACCAAAAATGATGACTGAAAACTTGTTGTATTTTTCTCATTGTGTTGTTATTCTGTAACTAGACGATATAATCTATGTTCCCATGACTAGGATACGTAAGAGATTGTTGTTTTTAATACGAAACAATTAGGTTGAAAACAGGTCTTTTGTGACGTAAAAACATGCAGATTGCGATACGCTTCCATTTCATTTTAGGTAAGTATTTTGATCTAATATATGGTTGGGAACCTAGATAAATACTATTCAAATTAAAATAATACCTTATTAAGGTAGAAATATGCTCCAATTAGAAATGATCTTGGTAGTACGTGTTGTATGGGCGATTCCCCTCCGGTGTCCCCTTAAGGTGGTTGAGCATTGCAGCTCATAATTTCAAATGAGTTGTTTGGCTCTTCTGTCAATTGGTTGTAAGGCTCCTACCATATTAATGTTACAACTTACTTATATCCAAAGGTAATATCGATCCAATGGTGTAAATTCTCTGAGACGTGTGTACTCTCCAACGCTTCTCTGTGTTTCGTTATGAAATCCTCAGCGCACGAGGCCCATATTGGTATTCCTAAATCCTAGAAATATTTGTCTAAATCATTAGAGGTTCAGATTTTATCACTACATTCGAAAGATTTCTCGATTGGCTATATTTATACTTGAAGTTAAAAATCCTCCGATTCCCATTAAGGCCAGGCAAAAAGGGTTGGGAAACCCTGGATAGATGGATGGATATAAATAGATAGATAATTGATAATAGTCTGGATGTTTTTCTATCTATATATTATAAATATGTATTTACAAAATAAAATGTATAGAAGTATTCTATCAGTTATCTGGTACCCATAGTACAAGCTCTGCTTAGTTTGGAGCCAGATAGCGCTGTATGAAATGCATAGCCATATTTATATTTATTTATTTATAATTCTTTATTGTTACACCAAATTACAATAACTTAACCTAGAAAATTTAAAGACTACCTACTACGGTGGGGTCTTTTCGCTCAAAGCGATCTCTTCCAGAGGGCGTAGCCAAGTTACATTCGATTAGCGATGACGCTAGTTGATAAGTCCGAAAATGTATGGGATTTGACACATACTATAGAAATATCACGTGATATATCGACAACAAACCTATGTATGTGGAAATCGAATCGATTCGACGCGAATATAACTTGGCTAAGCGCTCAGGCACCCTTTGATGGAATGGATTGACAAAACGTGAGAGGAGGCGGTGTTACAATAAATACCTATTTAAGCAGGATATAACAACAGCACTATTCACAGAAGATAACAAACATACCGGCAAATCCTCATGTATGCTTTTGAAGACGGTGGGATCTGTGTAGAACTCTGGCACGCACTCGTCGGGAGTCCACTCCTGCATCCGTTGGATCGACGCAGGGTATTCCGCTGGCACCCAATTGTTACGTACGTGCTTGCATAGAACCCCTTTGGGTGTCCTAAAGAAAACCATATAAATTCGGATAATCACTGCACACTGGCATTAACTAAAAGGGGTCATTGATCTGATTGATTGAGGTCTTGATTTGATGCTGATTTGATGTTCAAAATTTTGTAATAAGTAGGCTATGAAGTCTATCGTTTTGAATCATGTATGGATGCCAAACTCCCGCAGATTTCTTTATTACAAACATCTTAATCTGCCTTGAAACTAAACAGATAATATTAAACACACATCATCCTTCACTCTAAAATCTGCTTTGCTACTCACTTTCAAGGTTCAAAATACAAAATACCTTCTAGCTAGATACACATAGCAAGTGATATCGGATAGCGCATCGGACACATGGTGTGGAATCTGATCTGGTGCGCTAACATCATACGTCATATCCAGCTGCCTGTCGCCTTTGTTCAGACGGTATTTGGATCTAGACAGGTCCCGCCAGTTTCTACCTGGAAAGAAATTAAACTTTTTGATAAATCCTGTATAACTACTAGGAATGGAACGTTACACGAGTAGCATGTGAAAAATCATTTGTCACACCTGCTATTGTCCTTGGCATGACCTGCTAATAATCATTCAAATGAAATCACCTTCGGTTTTCATCGTATATCGGTCGGAGTCATTCGCTGCTACAAATCGCAGTCGTTCGCATTTCGTCGAAATTCATCGGTCGTTTTCGTTACGTGTGATTTCTCACTTTCGAAATAGCACTAGCAAGAATAACAAGTGTGAGACTATGGCATCATAATGAAAAATCGTTGCCCATAATTTTTGACATGGAAAATCATTGGCTGTGATTTTTCACATGTGAAACAGCAGTGATAAAAATAATCATACGATCATATGAAAATTATTTAAAAATAACAATCACGTCCATGCCTAATAACTACAGTACGTTTGGTAGCACTAGCTACGTTCCAACCTAAAATCAACAAGAATTTCATTAAACTGTTAATATCCAGGATTAAACAAGTAACTTTTTAACAAAATTATAACAGATTTCAGTTAACAGTAAAAACCAAACTAATGAACCGATTTCGATGAAATTTCTATGGGACCAATCTGAAAGTATATCCTTTCAAATAATAAAAGAATTTTCCAAATCGGTTGATATATGACGAAGTTCAGAGCCCACAAACATAACATAACATAAAAATTACACAAATTTAAGACATATGGTTTTCTCATGGATGCCATGGACAGAACTGGACTAAATGGAAATGGGACCACACGGGAAGCACCAGCTTTCAAATAAAAAAACGAATCATCAAAATCGGTTCACCCAGTCGAAAGTACTGAGGTAACAATCATTAAAAAAAATACTATTGAGAGATCGCTTTTAGCGATAAGACCGCCCATTGTACTAAATATATTTGTAAGAATTATGTTCTGTATTTTACTTTGGTGTACAATAAAGAGTTATCTTATCTTATCTTATCGAATAATATTATCGAATACCTTCTCCTTTTTTGAAGTTGGTTCAAAACAATCTGTGCTGCTAATAAATTAATATAATACTTCCAGCAAGACTAGCAGAGCGATTTCCTTGTCTATTCCTCAAAGAAACGACGACGTTCTGACGATACTTCCGAAATTATCTCGGGTCACGAACACGGTCCGATGATTTCTTCTTAGAATAGGTATAGCATTTGTATGTAATATCGAACACACGCATACTACTCGTATTATTAACAAAAAGACTCAAGTACTGTCTATAGCAGTGATTCCTAAAAGGTGGTCCGGGGAAAAAGACTCAAGTACTGTCTATAGCAGTGATTCCTAAAAGGTGGTCTGGGGAAAAAGACTCAAGTACTGTCTATAGCAGTGATTCCTAAAAGGTGGTCCGGGGAAAAAGACTCAAGTACTGTCTATAGCAGTGATTCCTAAAAGGTGGTCCGGGGAAAAAGACTCAAGTACTGTCTATAGCAGTGATTCCTAAAAGGTGGTCTGGGGAAAAAGACTCAAGTACTGTCTATAGCAGTGATTCCTAAAAGGTGGTCCGGGGAAAAAGACTCAAGTACTGTCTATAGCAGTGATTCCTAAAAGGTGGTCCGCGGAACCCTGGGGTTCCGTGAATGGGTCACAGGGGTTCCGCGGTCTGTCCGAGAGTTAAAGATGAATTGTAGGTACTTAAAGAAGAATACCCGGCAATCGTTGAGAAAGCTGTCCTGGTTCTGATTAAGTTTGTGAAGACTTACCGATGTGAGATTGGTTTGCTTTCAATTGTCAGACATAAAGCCTAATTTTACGGCTATTATAAGAAATAATGTGAAAAAATTCTATTCTGCACAATAAATTATTACCTAGGTACATCGTATCTCTTTGTTACAATAAATTATTTGCAATACTTATAATAATTGTTTTCATTTATAATTTGTTCATTCTTCGAGTCTAACGTTAATATATTCAAACTACAAGATAAACACTTTAGTTATCAAAATAGCCAGTTAGGGTTCCGCCAAAAAAGTATGATCAATTAAGGTTCCATGGCCAAATAAAATTGGGAACCTCTGGTCTATAGCAACGCATAACAACGCCCCGATTGATATAGACACAGTTTTTCTCACCAAACTATCTATAGAATCAAAATACAACCCATAAGCAACTTATTCATAACAGAACGTTATTCATGTTTTATGAGCCTAAACGGATTTTTATGGATTTTGTGCTAATTTAATTATGATGCTTTTTCAACTCCTGATCCTTACGCTTCTCTGAAAACCTTATATTGAAAACTCCTCATCATACCTCAGTATTTTATACTAACTCCTTCATTCTTCACGCGACCAGACTCTGGAATGCCCTACCTGTTTCAATTCATAACACCAAATGCCTTTCTATTTTTAAAAAACTCGGTTAATCAACATTATCTGTCATCCATTGCTCTGCGACATTAAAATTTGTTTATGTATTTACATTATTATTATTATTTTTTACACTTATGTATACCTACTTATTTAGTAGTAGGCTATTTAATTATTGTATAAATATTACTTGTTATGTTAGTTATCATTTGATTTACGCCGCCGTCTTCATTTGTTCACACAGATCCTGCACATCCAAAGGTTGCCTGGAAGAAATCGTTTTCAGCGGTAAGGCCACCCATTGTATCTTTGATTTAATTGTGTATTCTCTTTTGATTGTTTTATTTTTTAAAGGTATGCAATAAAGAAATTATCTAATCTAATCTTTTTATCTGTTCTGTAATATCGTCATGGAATGTCGCCCAATCGTGATTATATCCATTCGTCATAATCAGATACTTATCTCAATCAAGAAAAAGAGACAATAAAACTGTTGTCTTGGATCGCGAAATGTAAACAATGCCAGAAGTTCTAGATAGATAGAGAAAATGACGTTCATCGTGCTCGGTGTCGTAATCTTTTGTCTTGAAAGTGTAGAGAACGTTTCATACCTGTCATTCTCACAAACGCCGTGCTCGAGACTGTAGACAAGTTTCGTCTTTCAAATGCGCCATGGTTTATCACAACCGAGGAACTGCATGAACAGTTGAAAATGCCCACTGTGAGGGAAGAGATTAAACTCAAGGAAAAATCGTACAAAGTCAGACTATCGAAGCATCTTAATCAACTAGCTGTGAAGCTTCTCGAACCAAACCTGCGAAACCGCCTTAAGCGCCACAACATACTAGAACTGAGTGACAGAAACTAGTTTTTCCATATGTGCAAACTCAATGGAGTCAAGCACAGCACACCAATTATGCTCCCCAAATATCTGCTTAAAGCCAAAGGCTGATCGTAGATAAAACCATAAAAAAAAAAGTCTTACGAAAAATTATATTTAGATCAAGAGAAAACCTTTTCTACAGTTACTGTGCTATGCCTGCTGGAATAGTTACATTATTTGGTCTCTGGCACTGTGGGAATATTCAAATTCTATCGAAAGAGACAAAACAAGGTGTGACTGTTCCAGGATGAGATAATGATTTATACTTAATTGTGAGCTGGATTAATAATGGCTTCTTACCACATCTTGAAGCAAAGTCAGTCACCCAAGGCACCATGAAATGAGCCTGAGGGTCATCAGCGCTCCTCCCCGCCAACATATTTAAATGCAGGAGGTAATCCAAGTTCGAAATCCGGCCACGCACCCACAGCATACAAAGCTTCTCCAACTTAACCACATCACTGCGCCAACAGTTGTCTTGCTTATCTTGTTCCAGTTTAATGCCCTGAGTCTGAGTGGTTACGGGCGGACTTTGCTTACTCCTGTTCTGCTCATAGATCAATGAAGCATCCAGACAGTGTATGTTATTTGTTATCACAGGCAATACTTGCAACCATAGATCCTCTGACAAAAAGATGTCTTGTAATGTCAGCATTCCCATACTGAGACCTCTATCACTCAAGGCTTTCGAGAAATTCAGCAGTTGGTAGACAATAAATAATCCTCGGCCATAGTTTACATCTATGAGATTCGGACTAAAATTCAAGCAATCTAAAAGAGTATTCTCATAATGTCCTCTGTACACTATAAATATATTATTATCAGTTTCTATTGCAAATAAAGCTGCCAGTAAATTGACATGAGTTTCATATGCTTTAAGAACATTTTTGTTTGTAATTTCTTTGTACTCTACATGGTTACCTGCACCATCAGTTTTAATCCTAATAATGTTACAGCCGTACAGACGCAGCACAACTTCTGAGACTAGCTGGTCATGTTCTAATAAATTAACTATAGTACTTTCTTTACTACCTTCTATGTTCTGGCAGTATTTCTTATAGGATTCTTTCCATAGTGATCTTTGGTTGCTATGTGATACATACTGCAGTAGCTGTGATATAGTTAAAGGTGTTTCCGCATTGTTTTCACCGAGCTTGTAACGTGGAAGTGGCAGGACCTTGGAGACCTTTTTGTTCAATACCTACAATGGTTACAATGATATTAGCATGCTAATCAAAATTAACCACTTACTAAATATATCTGAGGTATTAAATACCTTGATAAATATCTTTCGCCACGGATAGTGAACACTTTCACCAGGTTGCAACGAAAATTCAACATTGTTCGTGCAATTATGAATTTCAACATTTTTTAACCATTTCTTCAACCAGCTCGTGTGTACGATCACGGCAAATAAACTCGGAGAGACAGTAGGTTGTATATTTTTTGCACTCAAACCCAATTCTCTAGCAATATTATCCATAGTTCATAATTTTAAAAGCAATGTTTTGTTTTGTTGTATGTAGTAGGATCGAATTTGCTTACAAGTTTACAACTAACAGTGATAAGAAATGTCAAAAAAAACATGACAGTGACATACATCCTGCATGCCCAACAGAAAAGGGATAGGGATGAAATGAAACAAATCGATGTGCAGACCGACGCGACGTGACGGTGAAGAATATTCATATACTAAAAATTACAATTTAGAGAGAATCGAGTTTTAATTATTAATTAAAAAATATAACTAAACAAATTTTGCTGGGCGTTTCACACAGTCCGTTACACGGCTGTTGCAACACAACCGAAACGTCGGGATAACAAATAAAAAAGGTACATACGCGCTAAATACCCGTTTTATTCAATAATTATGTTGAGATATCGCAAAAGTTTGAAAAATACTACACACAGTATCATAGCCTACACCAACTTATCCAACCACTCTTCCGATAACTTATAGACCACCTTTATATGTATACCCACATAACTAAATAAAAGAACACCCAGACCCGGGGCAAACATGCGAAAGATCATGCAAACATTTGATTCACGGCGGGATCGAACCCGCAACCTCTTGTTCAGACGGACGGCTATTTACCCACTGCGCCACGGAGGTCGTCCATTCAAATAATTAATAATATATTAGCTGACATTTCTTATTAGTTTTTAAATGTTTGTATTCTGTCAGTTCAACTGGTTCCATAGTACAAGCTTTGCTTAGGTTGGGGCTAGATGGCGCTGTGTTAATTATTGAATTTATTAAGATATCTCTTAAGTATGTAGGTATTGATAAATTTTTACACGGGTAAAAATACCTACAAGATGCTACATACAAGTTGTTTAAATTCGGGTTTTGGCAAAATTAGCCAATATGCTAAATTTTAAACTACACCCTGGACCATGTCTAAATTAAGTACTGGCAAAGAATAAGAAGTTTTTTTGTTTCTAAATTTTTATTGGTAGGTAGGTATATCTTAAAATACATCAACAATCAATAGTTAAAACTATTGAAAATATGAGTAGGAACATTAGTATACTTATACTTAACTATATAAAGAATGTATGTTTGGTCCCGTAAAATATGATATTATTGCTTCTGTCTGAGGTAGCTTCTTACACAAAGACCTCGTCATGGTTTGGAATAAAAATGGCGTATTTAATAATTTACACGCCATCAGCAGAAACTCGTTTCAGATAACTTTTCCATAACGCTTCTTTGTATAACACCGCTTCAGTTTCCGGGTTTTTCGCTGCAACAATGCCTCGGCCCACCACTACTACATCAGCTCCATTTTCTAAAACCACTTTCTCTGGACTGTTGTAAATCTGACCAAGGTCATCACTGGAACTTTCGAGTTTAACCCCTGGGGTCAATTGTATCTGGCCCGGGTTCTTGAATGTATCTTTGTTTTGGCAAACATAACCAGTAATTAACTCTTGGTATTTGGCAGCAATGTTGACAGTTGCATCTTTATACTCCGGTGAAATAAGGTTGCCCTGAAAAAATTTAAAGGAATATATATATTTTTAGGGTTCCGTATTGGAACTTGGATCACTTAGAATTTCATCATGACTGTCCGTCTGACAAGTTACAGTCGTCTTACTCATAGACTGTATATATATTGTACTGTATATCTGAAACTTGACATGATGATACTTTTAATGACTAGTTTGTTTTAGGTTAGGTACCCTCCCCTTTGTATTAGAAGAGAGGGTTATTTTTTTTTACTCGCGTGCCCTGTCCTTTTGAGTGTCGTTAAATATGTCTTCTAAAAACATAAAAAACCGGCCAAGTGCGAGTCGGACTCGCGCACGAAGGGTTCCGTACCATTATCTATAAAAACGGCATAATAATCATGTATGGGAACCCCCACTTCAATATTAATTTGATTTTAATTATTAATTTTTAAAGTGAATAATATAACTCAATATTCTGTGAATATTTCAAGCGTTTACCTGTTGTCGTTATCAATATCGAGCAAAAACGAGCAAAAAAATCACGTTTGTTGTAAGGGAGCTCCCCTTATAAGTATAACTGTTTTAATTTAATATTTTTTTTTTAAAGTGTCTACCTGTTGTCGTTATCAATATCGAGCGAAAAAAATCACGTTTGTTGTATGGGAGCCCCCTTATATATTTATTTTATTCTGTTTTTAGTATTTGTTGTTATAGCGGCAACACAAATAATAGGTTGGGAAAAAAGTCTTTTCGCATTATAGTATGTAAGAACTTGTAATTAATGACTAGTTTGTTTTAGGTTAGGTACCTCCCCTATACCCTCCTCTTTGTTTTAGAAGAGGGGGTTATTTTTTTTACTTGCGTGCCCTGTCTTTTTGAGTGTCGTTAAATATGTCTTCTAAAAACATAAAAAACCGGCCAAGTGCGAGTCGGACTCGCGCAAGGGTTCCGTACCTTATCTATAAAAACGGCATAATAATCATGTATTTACACTTGCCCCACTTAAATATTAATTTGATTTTAATTATTTATTTTTAAAGTGAATAATATAACTCAATATTCTGTGAATATTTTAAGCGTTTACCTGTTGTCGTTATCAATATCAAGCAAAAACGAGCAAAAAAATCACGTTTGTTGTATGGGAGCCCCCTTATATATTTATTTTATTCTGTTTTTAGTATTTCTTGTTATAGCGGCAACAGAAATAATAGGTTGGGGAAAAAGTCTTTTCGCATTATAGTATGTATGAACTTGTAATAAAATCTCTTTGGCTATACTATTTGTATCTGGCTGGTTTTGGTATCATTCTAAGTTTAAATTTTAAAGATAATTCCAAATTTAAATTAGGAAAATGTGTGATTTTTATTTGTTTTTCGTACTGTAAAGATGAGTGAATCTAATGAAGAAATTCGATACATTTTAAAATTTTACTAGGTAAATAAAAAGTAAAAAAGCAACGAAAGCCGCGAAAAAATATGCGATGTTTATGGGCCTAGTGCCACTGCACTGGCCTGTGAGAGTAGCACAAATTTGGTGTAAGCGTTTTCAATCCGGAAATTTTGATGTTAAAGATGCACGTCGCTCTGGTTGCTCTATTACGGATAAAAATGATGCCATTTTTGAAAAAGTGGAGCAAGATCGGCATATTAGTAGTTACGACGTAGCTGAAGAATTGGGAATTGACCACAAAACAGTTTTGGCGCGTTTGAAAAAACTGGATACACAAAAAAGCTCGATATTTGGGTACCCCACGAGCTCACTGAAAGAAACCTAATGAACCGTGTACTCATTTGTGATTCTTTATTACGACGTAATGAAACCGAACCATTTTTGAAGAAGCTGATAACTGGTGATGAAAAGTGGATCACGTACGACAAGAACGTGCGAAACAGGTCGTGGTTCAAAGGCCGGTCAGGCTTCACAGACTGTGGCGAAACCCGGGTTAACTCGCAACAAGGTGATGCTGTGTGTGTGTGGTGGGATTGGAAGGGCAATATTCATTATGAGCTGTTACCACCAGGCAGGACCATCGATTCTGAACTCTACTGCGAACAACTGATGAGATTAAAGCAAGAAGTTGAGAAAAAGCGCCCGGAATTAATCAACAGAAGGGGTGTGGTTTTTCATCATGATAACGCTAGACCTCACACATCTTTAGCCACTCAGCAAAAATTAAGAGAGTTTGGCTGGGAGATGTTAATGCATCCGCCGTATAGTCCTGACCTTGCACCTTCAGATTTTCACCTGTTTCGGTCTCTTCAGAATTCTTTAGGCAGTTTCAGGTTAACATCACGAGAGGACTGCCAAAACTACTTGTCACGGTATTTTGATCAGAAGCCCCAAAATTTGTATAGCATTGGGATCATGTCCCTACCTACAAGATGGCAAAAAGTTATGGAACAAAATGGTATCAACATACTTTGGTTAAATGTAAACAAACTATATTAAAAAATGTTTTGAATTTTCTTAAAAAATGCGATGAAACTTTTTCCCCAACCTAATACATCATCTGTAAAAATTTCAGTCTGGTGACAGACAGACAGACACAGACTGACAGCGGGGTCTTAGTAATAGGGTTTTACCCTTTGGGTACGAAACCCTAAAAAAGGTTTCCTGAACACTTTTTTTGTAACAAGAGCCCGTTTGCGAAATATAAAGCTTTAACGATTTTCGTAGTTGTGTGTATGTGTTTTTGTGTGTCCCTAGTGTCTACTAGCCAAACCGATATTCTTGTACACCTAAAAACTATCCACAATAGAAGTACATATACTGTAATTGTAAGAAGAATTTTACTATCAAAGCCAAGTAAACTTTTATAAGTTTACGACCATTAGTAGACCAACTTAATGTCTTAATTTGAGTTTGCTAATAGTTCATTAAAGTGTTCATACAAAATTTCCAAATTCAACCACAAAATTAACTTTGTATTATAAAAGGAATAAAGATACAGCCGTACTAAGTGACTATGGAAACCTTCACTGTGCATGGTCCGACACGCATTTGGTAAATTATTAAATAGAAATAAGGATTTATCATGGAGATTGTATTTATTTGATATTGAGAGATGGTAATAAGCCTCATGCTATTTGCTAACAACACGATTCAAGTTAACAATGACCTACTTTCAGAGCAACTTGAGTGATAAAAAGTTTCAAGTGATTACCATCCGTATCAACTATGCACCGACCTGTACTATCAACTCGTCGTTTCCTATTGATTACTCAACAGCATAACACTGCTTCTTATTCGGACTCTTACACAATAACTGCTACTCGTAACTCTATCATATTTTTTTCAACACACTTGCTCGTAAAGTGAGCCAAAGTACATCGTTCTTAGGGCCATAAATAGAACTATAACACACGCGTGCGTAATAATATTACGCACTAGTGCATATTAGAATTATCCCTACAAAGTTAAGGTAGTACCTAACTACAAATTATGTCCGAGTAAACAGAGCATTTTCAATTTAACCGGGTAATACAGTTTTTGTAACAACAAAGAGGTTTTATGGCGCTGAAAATCCTATTACATTTTGGGAATAAATAAATGTATCCCTAATTAAGATGAAAAAATATTTAAGACGAAATATCAAATCATTTATAATTCACAATAATTTGTTATAAAATATTTGCATATTATCACTAAAATTATAATTTTGAAGTAGGCTGTATGGCTATATGTCATCAAATCAATCAACTTACATATGGCGCGTGAAAAAAAAACTTGCGCGCTATTTCCTATTTTTTTGTTTGTATCTCATTTGTTGCTGTGTAGGAGGAAAAAACAAATCTGTACTAAAGCTTGACATTTTTACAATTATTTAATTGTAAAAATGTTAAGGTTTAGTACAGATTTGTTTTTCCTCGTAAGTGTGTTGAAAAAGTGCGTATGAAACTCGTGAGCAACTAGCTGACTAGACACTCGGCTGATGTACGCCCTCTCCTGCGGCTCGGGCTGCAAACCACAGCCTCGTGTATAATGAGCAACTTAGCTCACTTGTATCATAATATACTATTTTATAGAAACTATTTCAAGCTACTTCAGTGGAAGCATCCAGATTGAGAACCTTCTCAGTCGAACTGATAAAGAATAAGCAATTTAATCTTTCCTTATCACTTCTTTTACTGTTAAATATGTATTTTTATTTGATATAGGTATAGTTTAGTCTATTTTATATTATGTATTTAAGTAGGTTTATTTATGTAGTACCTATATTATGCTATTTTTAATAAAAATAGTCCTGTGCAAATTTTCATTAGTTGTTTTTCTGTGCACTGCCTACACATCTTTATCTGCAATACACTAAGGTTATCAGGAAGAAAATGCTCTTAAATATAAAATTCGACTGTACTATTTTTATAACTGCAATAAAGTATTTTTAATCAATCAATTTTTAAGGAATAGTTACCTCGCTGCTCATCTCGGCTAGCAAGAATACGCCTCGGTTGAGCCCTTTCGACACAGCATTCAGAGCTTTCAGTATTCCCTCTCCAGGAAGGGAATGTACTGTCACACAATCAGCCCATTCAGCAACTTTGTACAACCCTTTTGAGTATTGCAAGGATACTGTGTTACCAATATCAGCATACTTTCTGTCTTCCAAAATTAGAAAGTTAAATCTATCTGCTAGCTGCTTCAGACGAGAGATGAAATCTGCATTGAAATCCTCAATGATGTCTACGTGAGTTTTGACCAAACAGACATGTTCACCAACTTTCTCTATAAGATCAAGTATTTGTGTTGTGGTTGTCAGATCAACTGATAGGCAGAGATTCGTTTTTTTCACAGCCATTATGTTGAACAATTGCTTAGCAATAGAGTTTATGGCTAATTCAGCTCGATTTTCGTATGGCAGTGATATCCGGTCAATGGCTTTTTCTGTACAAAAAAAATATAAAATAATAATTAAGGATGTTATAAACTTCATTATAATTAACCAATATTAAAATAGTAAGATAAATAATATAACTGATATGTATGTACTTAGGTAGGTGGTTTGATTATTAATACATAGTCTTACCTAAGTATTTAGTTATGGTATTTATCAAATTAGGTACTACAGCATAATAACTTACCAATAACCGGTGCCTGTGTTTCTCTCAGATAATCTTTAACATTTTTCACAGTTTCCTTAGTAATTTTTCCATTTTCTAAGAGTATCTCAATAAGAGTTGACATTGTAAACAATGATTTGACTTGTACATTGTTTGCATTCAGGTTTTTAAGTCCACCTTGCTCTCTGTCTAAGATAACAACAGTGTTGTTTACAACAAGGCCTTCTTTACGCAGATCTCTTACAGTTTCCAACACACTGGAGCCTGAAGTAATAACATCTTCAATTATAAGGCAGGTTTGACCGACTCTATAGTGTCCTTCAATCGACTTTTTAGTACCATACGCCTTGGTTTCTTTACGCCTCATCAGCATTGATTTCTTTACCTTAACACCAAGGAGTGTTGCTATCGGCAAAGCTGTATATGGTACACCGCATACATGATCGTATTGAATATTTTTTGTTCCAAAGTCGTGGAGCAATGATGTTATTAACTCCTGTAAAAATGATAAATTACAAATCTTTATTGTGATTATGGATCGTATAAAATAGGTAGGTACTTAATAATCACCATAGAACATTTGTGTATACCATATTACGTAGATATGTAAGTATATTAATTTTATTATTACACCAAACTAAAGTTATAATTATTTTAAAAGTACGTACCATTACACCTGGGTAACTAACTATAACCCTCAAATCAAAGTAAACTGGAGTTTTAATACCACTTTTTGTAGTAAAATCTCCAAACTTTACTGCGTCTATTGAGAAAAGCTTTGTAGCCAACTCAACAAGGTTCTTTTCGTAGTTCATATTAATATTTTTCTACACGTGAGCTGATTACTAACAACAACACACACAGCCGTCACTGCTTGCCAATTAACTCAAACAAACTGTTAGTGTTAACAAAATAGATATTTTATCGATCTATCGTGATTTCCTACAAATCGATTTCATACTTCAGTGAAAATAAAACCGTGCACCTCACTACTAGCAGGTTTTTCTTTTGACATTGACAGAAAGAAATCAGTTCATTCATCATTCGATCAATCAACCAACATTCAACATTTTCATTCAGTCATTCACTCACTCACTTATCGTTTGGGAATCGTTGAAGGTGGTCGTTTTGTTGTTGTTTTTTGTAAACAATTTTTATTGTGTTTTCGTGCAGTGTTGTGTTTGTGGTTTTTCTGACGATTTATTATTATGCTTTATGTAACCCCGTTGTTATATAGGTAAGATTTATATTACAAATCCTTAAAAAAAGTAGGTATGTAAAAAAACTTTCGCGCGTAACCAGTTTTAGAAATAAATATTGTATTAGCTACTCCAGAGAATTCTTACCAGACATAAAACAATAATGTAAAATACTACACATTATTATTACATCATTCTAAACCGGGTTAGGGACTCAGGTAGAGGGATTTCGAATCGATGTCGGCTTGGGTGCGATCCACCCCTCCTAATAACACGGAGTGGGGTCCCCCTTCCCATAGGGGATGTTAGGCAGACAAAGGGTAGTCGCCCCAAAACGGAGGGGAGCGCGGTCCTGGGGGCGATATCCGTAGGTAGGGGAGGGTTCAAGTTCACCTTTTTTCGTCGTAACGGTTGCGCGTGCTTGCTGCTGTAGCCGGTAAAAGTGAATATCCTCTGCTAATATTGCGATTTTCTCTATAGGTACTCTAAAAAATAATGGACACAAGGGAACAACTTACTGAAGGTTTGTATTTTTTTTTAAATGTAAAAAATATCTTTATAAACTCTTATGTACGATCACAGATTTGTGAGTATGATGTGATGATTGATGAAAGTTTTTAGTGAGTAGACTAATGTAATGCATTAATCTATCTGTAGGAACTTAGATAGATTACATTATTATTCAAAGTTTCTAATATATTCCCTACATTTAAATCTGTACAATCAATATCCATAATAATCTTGCAACAAAATATAACCAGCCCAAGTTCCAGATGTTGACTCTATGGAGTACCTGGTGAAGCGGAGTCTCCTAGCCAAGAACAAGCTCGCGATCATCATCAACCAGGGAGAGGAGACACAGTACTGCTGCGTCCAATGCCCTGTCCGCAGCTCTGATAAGGAAGAGCTTGAGAAGCATCTGCTGACTCACAATAAAGAGTACAAGCATTTGTGTGGGATTTGTGGCACCGGGTGAGAAGTTATTTATCAACCGACTTCAAAAAAGGAGGAGGTTCAATGTTCGTCTGTATATTTTTTATTTTATGTATGTTCACCGATTTCTCAGTCAATTGTGGGCTGATTTTCAAAATTCATTTTTTATTTAAAAGGATACACTTTCAAATTGGTCCCATAGAAAAGTCTGTTGTATATTTATTTAAAAGTTATTTTGTATTTTGACTATTCATTCATACTAGTGGCCAGTAATTCATTTTTATTTTAATCTTAATATCAGCTTTTTCCCCACCTAATTATAATTCTAGTGTGGGGGGAATAAGATCTGCAATGATGTCCAGCATAAGGGTGTATTGTGCTTAAGCCCCCTTCTAACCTGACCCCAGCCATCCCAACTCCTTTGTAGGACTTTGGGTTGGTGGCAGCAGTTTTCCGGAGCCCCCGAGGTTGTTTCTTTCTATGTGTTCATGCAGTCCCATCTTTAGTCTGACTTCGTCTGTGGCCCTACATTCTCTCCTTCTTCTCCAGTTAAACTTAAACTATGCCAAATATCACACTTCACACTCACTCATTAATATATAGATTTTACGGAATTTATAATGTATGTATTATAAAAAAAATAATAAATAAATATTGCTGGACATTTCACACAGCGCTATCTAGCCCCAAACTAAGCAGAGCTTGTACTATGGGAACCAGATAACTGATAGAATACTTATATACATTTTTTTTTGTAAATACATACTTATAATATATAGAGAAACAACTAGACTCGGAACAAATATCTGTAGATCATGTAATCATTTGTTCCGCGGCGAGAATCGATCCCGCTACCTCCTGCGTCTCAGCCGGCTATTCGCCCATTGCACCACGGAGGTCGTCACGGTATTGGAGATGGGCTTGCAATCTCTCATGTGAATGCTAACTAGGTACTAGGCAAAAAGATGACAAGTATCAAACATAATGTATGATTTACCTCTGGCTACCCCCTTGCTGGATTGACGAATATTATGTTGAGGTACATTTTATCTGACCCCCAACCATCCTAATTCCTTAAATTAACGGAGATGGAAGCAGTTTTCTAGAATCCCCGAGGGTGAATAGTCATTCAGCCATGTATAAACTAATGTTAATAAATTAATTAATAAATAAATATTGCTGGACATTTCACACAGCGCTATCTAGTCCCAAATTAAGCAGAGCTTGTGCTATGGGAACCAGATAACTGACAGAATACTAATATACAATTTTTTTTAAATACATACTTCTGTAGAAAGTACTTTACAACATCTGTACTTCTGTACAGAAAAATACCCAGACCCAGAACAAATATCTGCTTATCATGCAAACATTTGTTCCGCGGCGGGAATTGAACCCGCTACCTCCTGAGTCTCAGCTGGCTTATTAGCCCACTGCCCCTTTTATAAATATTTCAAAGTAGGTATATTCCTAAGTTCTTAATATTTTGTCTACTCTCATTTAACCAGTTATTGAAACTGGGTACAGTCGGACATGGTGAATCTTTAAGGTTTCCTAGTTTGACTCCATAGTCAAACTAGGAGACCTTAAAGATTCATAACCTATAAAACCATGTACTTTTATAGGTTTCTTCCATAACCCTATAAAAGTACATGGTGGAAGTATACTTAGGTACTACTTATCATATTCTAATCTTAAAACTTATTTCTTAACTCAGGCTTAAACGCAAAGAGCACTTAGACCGGCATACACTGGAGCACCAGCAAGTGAGGCCACACATCTGCACCGTCTGCAGCAAGGCATTCAAAAGGAAAGAACATCTCAACGTTCATCTCAGCATTCACAGCGGAGACAAAACTGAAATCTGCATGCTCTGTGAGAAATGTAAGTTTTCTTTACTATCTTCAACTAGCCCTCCTTCTGCATGGTCGGGTAAAAAGTAGCCTATGTCTCAATCCTGGTCACAATCTATCTATATATAATATTTCAGTGAAATCGGACCATCCGTTCAGTCGTGACAGTGTAACAAACAGACAAAGGCAGACAGGGTTACTTTCGAAGTTATAATAGATAATAGCAGGATTTCATCAAAATCTGTGCACCCATTTAGTCGTAACAGCGTAACAAACAGACAGTTACATTCGAATTTATAATATTAGTATGTGTACTACAAATATATTACAGACAAAAAAGCTTACAAAATCTATATATATATAAAAGAAAGTCGTGTTAGTTACACTATTTATAACTCAAGAACGGCTGAACCGATTTGGCTGAAAATTGGTGGGGAGGTAGCTTAGAACCAGGAGACGGACATAGGATACTTTTTATCCCGTTCTTAGAACCAGGAGACTGACATAGGATACTTTTTATCCCGTTCGACCGCGTTCCCGTGTGACGTAACATAAAACGTCAAAGAACAAGTCACTATAAAACGTGGTATAACAAAAGCGCATCGGACATGGAATAACAAAACGCAAATGACAGCTAATCGTAATTTTGTCTATGGTTATGTATGGTTGTAATAAAAATCGGGTTAGTTACACCATTTATAACTCTAGAAAGGCTGGACAGATTTTGATGATCTTTGATTACTTGGATTTGTCTCTGCTCCAAATAGCAGAATAACTATTAAAATATCGGAAAAATTCACGCAAAAAGACTAGGATGGCCGGGGACAACAATTGAAAATTCTACCTGACGTATATTGACAGCCCGCGTTATATACATGTCAAGGCGGTACGAATTTCGGCGGGTCAATTAGTATACTATGTTTTTTAATCATTTTCTCTAGGTGACTAATTTCTTATAAGTTAAGTCTATGCTATTACATTGAGAATCTGTTATTGGCATTAAGCATTAGCTATAAGAGATTGTTCACGTTATTAACAAGCGCTGTTGATTCTGTAATGAATAAATAAAAAAAAACTTGGCTCGCCCACGAGTAGCGACCGCGAATGTATACCGTTGATAATTCATGTGGGAAGGTGATTAATCAAGAACCTTTCTGCCCCAACGGTTATGTGCTCGAATAACCGCCACGAAATATGTGCCCCGCACAGTGCCACCTCAGCCTGCTAATCCTCTGAGCTGTGTCAGTTACAGCCCCGGATCTAGGGGTGGGGGGGGGGGGGGGGGGGGGCATATTCTTCAATAAACATATGTTGGAAAAATAATCTTGTTTTAAAAACGCTTGGCAGCGCACGTCGTAATATCAATTCCCTGCCCGTGGTCCACCCACATAACTATGTTTGAAAGTGAACTCACTTGGCTGTTCACGCCCCCCTCCCCCGCTCAAGCGCTGGAGGAGAGGGGGCGCCACATCAAGGTTCTGCCCGGGTTATGAAAAATTCTAGATCCGAAGCTGGTCAGTGACCTTGGTGCAGGCCGCACTAGATCGATCGCTCTGGGGGGAAACCTATGTTTAGCAGTGGACGTTTGACTAAGGTGAGAACGGTTACATAAAAACGCTTGGAAGGCCTAGTCCATCTAGAATCTCTACAGACTCTAAATTATCACATAACATAAAGATAGCTGCAAACCCCATATTCAAAAAAACTAAATTCTTACCATACCATGTATTTATATTATGAAAATATCTAAATTTGCTAGGAGATACAAGCATTTCTACACGGGATGAAATGCATACGATACACTTTTTGCGATACAAAAATCAGCTTATGATACCTACTACTTACTTTAACAAGTAGATTTTAATGTTTTATTTTTAAAATGAATATAAACCAACAAAATGCATTAACGAAATGCATACGACACGCTTTTTGCGATACAAAAATCAGCTTATGATACCTACTACTTACTTTAACAAGTAGACTTTAATGTTTTATTTTTAAAATTAATATAAACCAAACAAAATGCATTAACGAAATGCATACGACACGCTTTTTGCGATACAAAAATCAGCTTGATACCTACTACTTACTTTAACAAGTAGATTTTAATGTTTTATTTTTAAAATGAATATAAACCTAACAAAATGCATTAACGAAATGCATACGACACGCTTTTTGCGATAGAAAAATCAGCTTATGATACCTACTACTTACTTTAACAAGTAGATTTTAATGTTTTATTTTTAAAATGAATATAAACCTAACAAAATGCATTAACGAAATGCATACGACACTCTTTTTGCGATACAAAAATCAGCTTATGATACCTACTACTTACTTTAACAAGTAGATTTTAATGTTTTATTTTTAAAATGAATATAAACCTAACAAAATGCATTAACGAAATGCATACGACACGCTTTTTGCGATAGAAAAATCAGCTTATGATACCTACTACTTACTTTAACAAGTAGATTTTAATGTTTTATTTTTAAAATGAATATAAACCTAACAAAATGCATTAACGAAATGCATACGACACGCTTTTTGCGATACAAAAATCAGCTTATGATACCTACTACTTACTTTAACAAGTAGATTTTAATGTTTTATTTTTAAAATGAATATAAACCTAACAAAATGCATTAACGAAATGCATACGACACGCTTTTTGCGATACAAAAATCAGCTTATGATACCTACTACTTACTTTAACAAGTAGACTTTAATGTTTTATTTTTAAAATTAATATAAACCAAACAAAATGCATTAACGAAATGCATACGACACGCTTTTTGCGATACAAAAATCAGCTTGATACCTACTACTTACTTTAACAAGTAGATTTTAATGTTTTATTTTTAAAATGAATATAAACCTAACAAAATGCATTAACGAAATGCATACGACACGCTTTTTGCGATAGAAAAATCAGCTTATGATACCTACTACTTACTTTAACAAGTAGATTTTAATGTTTTATTTTTAAAATGAATATAAACCTAACAAAATGCATTAACGAAATGCATACGACACGCTTTTTGCGATAGAAAAATCAGCTTATGATACCTACTACTTACTTTAACAAGTAGATTTTAATGTTTTATTTTTAAAATGAATATAAACCTAACAAAATGCATTAACGAAATGCATACGACACGCTTTTTGCGATACAAAAATCAGCTTATGATACCTACTACTTACTTTAACAAGTAGATTTTAATGTTCTATTTTTAAAATGAATATAAACCTAACAAAATGCATTAACGAAATGCATACGACACGCTTTTTGCGATACAAAAATCAGCTTATGATACCTACTACTTACTTTAACAAGTAGATTTTAATGTTCTATTTTTAAAATGAATATAAACCTAACAAAATGCATTAACGAAATGCATACGACACGCTTTTTGCGATACAAAAATCAGCTCATGATACTTACTACTTACTTTAACAAGTAGATTTTAATGTTTTATTTTTAAAATTAATATAAACCTAACAAAATGCATTAACGAAATGCATACGACACGCTTTTTACGATACAAAAATCAGCTTATGATACTTACTTTAACAAGTAGATTTTAATGTTTTATTTTTTAAATTAATATAAACCTAACAAGAACAATGACGTCCTCATCTTTCCTGTATATTGTTGCGATATGATCATGTAGGTACATAACAATTGCCACCTATTATTACATTGTGGAATACAATAAATGATTGAGTATTATGTATAGCTAACTAGTGGTTCGCCCGAACTGAGAACTCGCTATCCTATAAAAAATATCATTTGTAATCTTTCAGTATAATAGTGCCACGAACTTGACCCCAACTGTATTTAATTCAAATTACTGGTAATGGAAGTTCATCTTAATTGGATCAACGCTTCGAAAGTTACCCTCGGACAAACAAACATACATAATTACTATTTATACTAAAAACGGGATATTTACCATGATTTGTGAGTATATGAGTATCCCGATATTTCGGCGCAGTTGCATGCGCCATGATCACGGGTAAACTGAACTCTACATGCGGATTCACATCATCCCCGACAACTTAATTCGGTGGTAACATTACTTACCAATCGTGCATTCGCCTGTGTGATGAGGATCACATTCAGAGTGAATTGGCGCATGTCCGAAATGTATTGGTGAAGAACGGTTATAAACTGCGATCCTTACCAGCTCGACCAAGACCTAAAGCCCACAGTTGCAGAGTGGAACGAAAACCTGCTTTTCTACCATATGTTAAAGGAATGACAGATAAAATCGCAAACATTCTACAAAAAATTTCACTTAAGACCATTTTTACTCCTTTAAAGAAAATTACACACTACCTGCGCTCACCAAAATATTATTTTCCACTAGATAAACCAGGAGTGTATAAAATAGACTGTAGCTGTGGGAGTTCTTATATTGGTCAAACCAAACGCACTATAGCTTGTCGGGTGAAGGAACATATCAGGGCGGTGAAGAATGCTGACAGACAAAAGTCTGCCATAGCGGAACATCTGCTGGACTCAGGCTCAAACCACTGGATCGAGCTACACAACCCACAAGTAATCTCAACTGAGCGACATTACATGCCAAGACTGGTTCAAGAGGCAATTGAGATTGCCAAACACAAGAATTTCAATCGTGAAGATGGTTTTCAATTATCTGGAGCCTGGAATCCTGTTGTGAGAATGTGTAAGAACAGAAGAAGTGAAGTGTCAATTACGCGTCCTGATACCGTGAGTGTTGTGTGTCGGAATCGAGTTATGATCGAGAATGAAGCCGGTGGTAGTAATAGAATTAGCGAATTAATTCCTAGCAAGAGACTAAGAAAGAGGGTAGGTCGTTATATCTGCCAATAACTACCTACTCGCAAAGACTTCAGTTTACCCGTGATCATGGCGCATGCAACTGCGCCGAAATATCGGGATACTCAAATACTCACAAATCATGGTAAATATCCCGTTTTTAGTAAAAATAGTGTTCATAACCATGATAGTTTCAAAAGTTATATACATAATTACTGATTAAAACGGGTATTTATCGCGTATGTACCTTACATACATACATATATACAACGCCGATTTACCCAAATTGATTTGGAGATCTCGCTTCGCACGATCAAATATACAATCTGTGATGTAAATTTACAAACAGCTAACAAATTATGTCACACAAAACATGATTTAAGTCCTGCCAAAGCGCGGCACTCGTGGCTGGTGTTCGACCGACTCGATCCGAGATCCTCGTACGCGCACGTCTATTGTACTAAGCTTAACTTCTGTTTATACAGTGTAACATATGTAGAGTCCACCCGTGACCACGGCTGTTGTAGCCGTGGTGTCGGGATAACAAATAAAAAAGGTACCTACATACGCGATGAATATCACCCGTTTTAATCAGTATAACAAATGTAAGTTCATCACTTAAAGAATGAAAGAGCAGTCAATCAAAGCGATGTTGAATGACCTTGAGACGCCTTCAGCCTCTGTCTACCCACTATCATTCATTGCAAAGTCATTGGTCTATTAAGCGGGCGCTGCGCTATCCTACAAGTTCAGCTTATAACATTACTAGCTGACCTGCCCGCGGCTTCGCACGCGTGATTTATAAATAAATCATTACCCTCCTTCTGCGCAGTCGGGTAAAAAGTAGCTTATGTCCCAATCCCGGTCGTAATCTATCTGTATACCAAATTTCATCGAAATCGGTCCCGCCGTTTAGTCATGAAAACGTAACAGACAGGAAGACACAAGTAACTTTCAAATTTATAATATTAGAATGGATTTTCAGCCAAACCTACTAATGAATTACTGTAGGTGTCTATGTTGGTAGACTAGGTAGGTATGTGCTTCTCAAACATTCTACGAGCTCGCAGTGCTGAATTTTCAAAGTTCGTAGAAAAAAAACTCGTAGGGTCACCCTGTAAATTCCCTATAGTTACATTATTATTTTAAAGAAACTGTACTAGACACTAACTTAGATAAGCCAAACCTACAAATTTACTAGCAAGTCCCTTTCCCAAATGTTAATTCAACCCAAAGCGTCAGACTAATCCAAAACTCAAAACTTCGGCTTTCATAAAGCCTACCCTAAAAAAGGGTAAAAGCTAAGATTTCCGGGAAACTTAGCTTGCCGTAAGCGCCCCTTAAAAGTTCGAAAACTCGAGAGTCTCACACCGCCTTTAAACTAACAAGAATTGTCGAGTGATTCTGAAAAGCTTCTCATCCTCTCGTGATATGCTGGGATTCAATTTTAACCTATTTTTCCCGTAGTTGTAAAGACCGCATAAAGACCACTAGATCCGAAATCGAAACTGATTCGAGACGAGAGAAGGATTATAATAATAAGAAACACATCTTTATTACTTGTCTTAAGACTGTTTTAGCTTTCGTCCCTCCTACTAACTACGCTACGCTACTAGCTCCGTGCGCGCAATACGCTTAAAAGGGGACACAATGTTTTCTCTTTACGTATAAATTTAAAGATTAAATTCAAATTTGAATTAAATTCAATATTATTTATTTGGAACTATGAACACGACGGTGCCGAGACATGGACGCTCACGCAGGAGGCTGTGTACAGGTTAAAGGTTGTATTACATTATAACGGCACGGATCCAGCACGGCTCCAACCCAGCAATTTACTTGTCATTCAAATTAGAGCATTAAAACCAGTGTCGTATATTCGTAATGTCAATATAAAAAGCCGCCGGCGGGCAGGCAGCGCGCTTACAGCTACCATACGACTAGTCGCGGAGCCCGCGCGCTGTAAGCGAGGAGACCGCGCGCTGTAAGCGAGGAGACCGCGTGCGTACAGTGCGCCGACTGCGAGCCGCCAGCTAAACATCGTCGCGTCGCCTCTTCCTTCCATCTCCTCTTTTTATTGTTCTGTTCTTCATCGAGAGCAATAGCGATTATTACTAGTAAACTGCAATGTAAACTGAGACATTATGAAGTCGTGCGAGTCCTAGGCGTGTTCATTCCCGAATACGTGTTCGCGGTGATAGTAAGCTACACACTTTGCGGATGGCTCGCTGCCAGCGAGCTGGCACCTCGCGATCGGCGCGCTGCCAACGAGCTGGCACCTCGCGGACGACGCGCTGCCAACCAGCTGGCACCTCGCGGGCGGCGAGCGGTAGCCGAAATTTGAGGCGGTGCTGTGGTGCAGCTGTGTCGTTGCCGTGCCGCATCCGTGCGGCTACAATGTAATACAACCATAAGGCGCTAACCGTAGCCGATGACCTTGAGCGAATGGGCGTAGCTATTGTTTTGGCCCCGCACCATCCGCCACACGCAACTAACCGACCAGCAAAAATGTGAGCGCGAGGCAGACGAGCACAACCCTCCCGTATGACAGTCAGCGGTACACTGCCGCCCGTCGCTTGCGCAACCACCTTCTAAAGATAATTATTCGGAAAATTTTTAAATAATTAATTGCCACGTGAAAGACCGTCGCAGCACAGCATCATTTGTTAAACTTAAAGGTCTTTGCCCACATTTAGGTGAAAGTAAAATTACAAAATTTTACGCCGTTTAGAAGTTGAATATAATTGAAAGTCAAAAACAGCTACATTTTGTTATTTTTTTTCTCATCTATACTAATATTATAAAGAGTGAAGATTTGTATTTTTGTGTGTATGTTTGTAAAGAATAAATTCAAAAACTACTGGTCCGTTTTCAAAAATTATTTCACCATTGGAAAGCTACATTCACCCTGAGTAACATAGACTAATTTTTACCCAATTACGCAAAGGAGGGTAATGTTTTTATTGAAAAACTACGCGTGCGAAGCTGCGGATTGGTCAGCTAGTAGTAAATAAACAGGTAGAACTTTTTTGTATGTTCACTTTGCAGATAAAAGGTCAATGAATGACATATATTTTTTTGAGCACATAAAACTGATTCCTCTCTGAGGATAAAGGCTCCAAATAAGACCAATCAGCTACTATATTCGCCTTAAGAGTTGCACAGAGAGCCATTGAGCGTACCATGATCGGCATCAAACTTGTGTTCCAAACATCGAAATCCGTAGAAGAACGAAGGTTCATGAAGTTGGGAATCGAGTTATGGAGCTCAAATGGTCTTGGGTGGGACACTTGGCAAGACATGGCGATGACAAGTGGAGCAGGGTAGCAACCACGTAGCAACTGAATGGTGGCCGAGAAATGGCTGTAGAAGGGTAGAACGTCCGGCAGCAAGATGGGTGGACAACATCGTTAAAGTCGCGGGCCGTCGAATGGGTGAGACTAGCGCAGGCTCGTGGCGGACGGCACAAACTTGGGGAGGCCTATACCCAGCAGTGGGTGAAGTCGGGCTGAGAATGATGATGATGATGAACACGAACTACGTGTTTTGTTAGTACGACATTAAATGAAAACACGGGTGGGGTTAAGGGCTAAACATTGTTGTAACATAGTTTTTTTAAAATTCATAAGTTAAAAAAATTAGAGTTTTTAAAGAACCTTACGCGGTCGGGGTCGGCCAAGAAAGCGTTAGCGAGACGATCTTGTTGCCTTCGAGCAGGAGTGGTAGAGTGTCGCACAGGATAGAGATGGGAGGACTTGGGGTAGACCTTTGCCCAGCAGTGGAACATTATAGGTTGACAAGAAAAACAACCTTGATATCAATGAAACAGCCGGTTTAAAATAGGTAAACGAATCATATTCACTCATCATGTAAGCAGGTACCTTTTAAACTGACTAAGCGGCATCGTCGGAAAGGTGCCGCCGATTTGCGTTTAAAATTGTTTATTGGAAATGTAACGATTACTGGATAAATATTCAAGCTACCGGTATTAAACCCACCTCTAAAATGAGTTAATACGATTCCGGATGTGTTTTAAACTAATGTCGATAACAAAACACGTAGTATGTTGAAAGCGTTGGCAACTGCAAAAGTTATATAAAACAGTGGCTGTGCCAGTGCCCTCCTTAACATAGAGATAAGTTCCTAAAAATATGTATTGCGTTACTAGAACATTATAGGTAACAATTTACACTATTCCAAACTAGGAAAACCAGTGTCTTTCACGAAAAAGGCTAACTGGGGTAACTTATGAATAAACGAATTAATAAACATAAAATCTATAAAAATACTTAAAAAAACCGGCCAAATGCGAGTCGGACTCGCACACGAAGGGTTCCGTACCATTACCTATAAAAACGGCAAAAAAATCATGTCTGTTGTATGGGATAAATACTTGTTAAATACTTTTGTTTTACTTAAATATTTATTGAAGTAAAACTTCTTTACGCACGCTTGACTTGGGGAGTAAGCTGGTGAATGCGTTACGAAAAGTGCGAACGGAAGTTGAGAGGGAGATATAAGTTAGTGAAGATAGAAAGAGAGTTACGTTTCGTATATTTTTAAACGTTAATGTGGGAGTGCGAGTTGCGTCTGTCCAGAATGAACATAGACTGATCGACCTACAGACGTGTGGACAATTTTGTAATTGAACAATTTTATAAATTAATATATTGAAAAAGCAGTATTACTTCAGTCATGTGGTTTAAAGCACACTCGTTTTTTTTATTCAATCGCACAATTTTATTTATTTGCCTTATTTGGGGTTGGTGTCGATTAAGCTAGTCATATAAATTGTTTGTATCTTATTTGGCGTCATTTATGTATATATGAGGACACCATAAAAAAATCAAATAAAAAAGGTACATACGCGATAAATACCCGTTTTAATCAATAATTATATATGAGGACACCCTTTAATTTTCAGCTTATTTATTGACCTGTTTTAGACCTTGTTTTTTGCCAAATTTCGTGATTCTAGGTCAACGGGAACTACCATATAGGTTTTCGACCCAAAACCTATAGGGTACTTCCGTTTGACCTAGAATTATCAATTTTGGTTAAAAGCAAGGTCTTACACAAGTAAAATAAAAAAATTCAAAATTAAGGTAAGTTTTGGACAAGTTTTCGAGAAAATCTAAATTTACCCATATCTTTTTATCGTGTTGACTCAGGACCTTGATTTTTATACACCTAATAGAGACTACAGATGTATCTGGTATACATTTCAACTTGCTAGGCCCACCCGTTCCTGAGAAAATCGGTGGTGACACACGGACAGACGAACAAGAGAGTGATCTTATAAGGGTTCCTTTTTTACCTTTTGAGGTACGGAACCCTAAAAATAAGATTGTTGATAGTTTCTTCATAGGAAGCCGTTAATAAATCTTCGACCGAGTCTCGATTCACGCATGAACACAGTTCTAGAATACGAATGGACTCCGCTTATTTACAACTGTCACCCCAAGTTAATGCTCGCGTAGCGTAGTGAACGCATAAAAACAGGAGTCAACTAAGCGCACATTTTGCGACGTATCTAAGTATGTATATGTAAATGTACATTATAGACATAGACAGACATTTATTTGCTATCATAGCACACACAAATTCACACAATACAATCAAAAGGTATAACATCAAAGAGAAAGCACAAGTAAGAGAAAACAGAAATTACATACCTTTCGGTCAATTACATACCTGATCCCACCATCTCCATTCTATCAACGGACAACCAGACGCTCTGCGGTGCGCCACTGCTATATGGTAGAAATACCTCCCATTCGCACAAAGCGGTTCTCTTCGACCTTTATTATGCGCACCGCCAAAGAGTGGAACGCCTTGCCAGAGTCTGTGTTTCCTGATAGCTACAGCCTGGGTATCTTTAAGTCGCGAGTGAATAGGTTTCTTCTAGGCAAGCGTGTACCATCGTAGACTGCATCATCGCTTACCATCAGGCGAGATCAAAGTCAAACGCAAACCTATAATGTATAAAAAAAACATACAACTCGCCACCGATCGACAGCTCGGCGCTGTTATTCTGCAGAAACCTTTTTTTAACCTTTTATTATCATAATTATTTGATGTGTTCCCGTAATCCCGTTGTCTATAAGAGTAAGAAAGCGAAGGGTAAGGAATACCTAAATAACTACAATATATTCCAGCTAATCCAAAAGTAAAAGGTCGCACGGTTAGCTGACGCTGGACAGTTCCCAAAATAAATATAAAAGGCATTGAAAGGGGATGGAAGGATACCATCCCCATCCTTTACCCGGTAGGGTGCGTCATTTTTTGCCAGCTTATTTTACCCACCCTTTCACGTGTAGGAGAGGGGAGATTTTGTATTTTTTATTATTCGATAGCGAAAAGGATGATCAATTTGACTTAAATACTTTGCATATATTCTGGAGTATATCTATACTAATATTATAAAGAGTAAAGATTTGTTTGTTTGTATTGAATAGGCTCCGAAACTACTGGACTGATTTAAAAAAATCTTTCGCTGTTGGGAAGCTACACTATCCCCGGGTGTATGACTTTTGGTGCGTGGAATGTACGTACTCTTTTAGACCGACCCAACAACCTCTGCCCAGAACGTAAAACCGCCATTGTGGCTCGCGAGCTCAAACGCTATGACGTCGACATAGCCGCTCTCAGCGAAACACATCTAGCTGACGAAGGTGAGCTTGTTGAACGTGGTGGTGGGTACACTTTCTTCTGGAAAGGCACACCAGCTTCTGAGCCTAGACGGTCAGGAGTAGGCTTTGCTATTAAAACTACTTTAGCCTCTAAGTTGGAAGAACATCCAGTTGCTATCTCTGATCGTGTCATATCCTTACGTTTCCATCTTCGAAACAATAAATACTTAAATGTTATCAGCGTATATTCGCCAACACTCGACAAAAGTGATGACGTCAAGGACAAATTTTATGAGGAAGTGTCAGAAGTGCTGACTAAAATCCGGCGCTGTGAGAAAGTTTTGCTTCTTGGCGACTTTAATGCTCGCGTCGGACGTGATTTTGAAGCTTGGCCTCGGGTGATAGGGCGACATGGCATTGGTAACATGAACAGTAATGGGCAACTGTTACTAAGCCTCTGTTCCCAATTTCATCTGGGTATTACCAATACCATGTTTAGACTCCCAAATAAATACAAAACTACCTGGATGCACCCAAGGTCCAAGCATTGGCATCTTATTGATTATGCTATAGTCCGTCAACGGGATATAGCGGATGTCAAAGTAACGAGAGTAATGAGGGGCGCAAACTGTTGGTCGGATCACCGACTTGTTGTTACAAAACTATTTTTGCGTCTTAGCCCTTGCCGTAGACCTCGCAGGGCTAAGCCTAACTGTCTTCATCTGAAAAAGCTAGAGTCTGCTGAAATATTGGCAAATTACAGGGAAGCTGTCAATACCTTTACAGCAGGCATACACCCCGAAGATGAACAGTTAGACGAGGGCTGGAAACTGTTAACTACAAATACCATCAATGCGGCTACTGAGATCTTAGGCCAAAAACCTCGTGTCTGTGAAGACTGGTTTGACGAAAATGATAATACATTGACAGTCGCCCTAGAAAAACACCGCCAGCTCCTTCGAAAGGGAAATCAGACAACTGCTTCTGAAAAAATAAAGGAGAGTACGAGCCAAATAAGGAGACTAACTCGAAACGCAAAAGATGAGTGGTGGCTGAACAAGGTTCGCTATATTCAGTGGCTTGCTGATTCGAATAGACTCGGCGATTTCTTTAACGAGATTAAAAAGTTAGTAGGAAGTCCACATCGAGTAAACGTACCACTGAAATCACTTTCAGGTACCCTCCTGGTAAGCAAAGGAGAAGTTCTTACTCGCTGGGCAGAACACTATAACAGCTTACTCAATGTGGATCGTTCTGCTGACATAAACTATTTAGCATCACTTCCTGCCTTACCACAAGCCGTAGATCTGGATCAGCCTCCTTCTCTTGAGGAAGTTATCATCGCCATCAAAGCGCAGAAAAACAATAAGGCTGTCGGCATCGATAACATACCAGGAGAACTATTAAAATATGGCGGAGATGAGTTGCACTACAAGATTTGGCAATTTTTCCAGCGCATGTGGGAAATGGAGTTCGTTCCTCCTAGTTTTGGCGTATCACTAATTTGCTCTTTGTATAAAAATAAAGGTGATCGATCTGTTTGCAACTCTTATAGGGGTATATCACTTCTGTCTACTCCAGGAAAAACTTTTGCCAGAGTACTCTTAAATCGTCTTATGGAGCTCTCTGAAAGTATATTGCCTGAAACGCAATTTGGGTTTAGACCCAATCGCGGCACATGCGAGGCCATATTCTCTCTTAGACAACTGCAAGAGAAAAGCAGGGAACAGTGTCAACCTCTGTTTCTCTGTTTTGTTGATCTGGAGAAAGCTTTTGACAGTGTACCTCGCGAAGCTTTGTGGATTGTGCTTTCGAAACTTGGTTGCACCGACAAATTTATACGCTTGATAAGACTTCTTCACGACAACATGACTTGTTGCGTAACCGTCAATGGTGAGCAGACAGAGCAATTCCCTGTCACTTGTGGTGTAAAACAAGGCTGTGTATTAGCACCCACTCTTTTTGCTCTGTACTTTTCCGTTGTCGTGAGGGAGACTTTACAAGCCAACACCGAAGGGATCCGCATACGTTTTCGCACAGATGGCAGTATCTTTAACCTGGCTAGGTTAAAAGCGCACACAAAGGTATCGTATGACCTCATTACCGAATTGATGTATGCTGATGACCTATGTTTCGTTGCGGAATCTTCTGAGGGACTCCAGGACTTGATGACTCGGCTTGACGCTGCGTGCTGTAGATTTGGCCTCAAAATTAATATTACAAAGACAGAGGTGATGGCCATGGACACTGTTAACCAAGCTCCACTGAATCTGCAAATCGATGGAAAGCCCATAAAACAGGTCGATACATTCAGATATCTGGGAAGCAGCATAACAACAAAATGCGACCTTGACTCGGAGATCAACAGCAGACTTGGCTCCGCTATGGCTGCTTTTGGTAAACTACGAGTCCAGGTATTTCGCTCCCATAACATCAAATTGAGTACCAAGATTAAGGTGTATATGGCTATTGTACTTCCTAACATCTTGTACTCGTCAGAGACATGGTGCCTGTATCGCAGACACATACGCACGTTAGACAGATTCCATCTGAAATGCCTCCGCGACATTCTTAACATCAAGTGGTCGGATCGGGTCCGTAATACCGATGTTCTACGACGGGCTAATGTCTGTGGCATAGAGGCATATTTGATGCGGCGTCAGCTGCGTTGGTGCGGGCACCTGTCTCGGATGTCTGATGAGCGAAGGGCGAAACGCATTTTCTTCTGTGAACTGGAACATGGTAAGCGGAAACGCGGAGGTCAGTTCCTACGTTTCAAAGACGTACAGAAGAGGCACATGAAGAGGTGTTGTATCGATCCGTCGCGCTGGGAGGCTCTCGCTGAAAAACGACCTGAATGGAGGCGTCATGTTCAGGACAAAGTGTACGAGTTTGAAGAAGAAAGGAGGCAAGAACTAGACTTAAAACGAGATCAGCTTAAAAGTCGACCGCCGGCTAATATCAATTACAACTACATTAATGGCGCCTTAACTTGTGTTCATTGTAACCGGACTTTTAGCGCAAAAATAGGGTACATCAGCCACATACAGGCTAAACACCTAGGCCAATAATCACAAAGTCAAGTCTCTGTAGCCGAAATCGGCTAGGAGGATTATTATTATCCCCGGGTGACATAGGCTACTTTTTACCCAACTGCGCAGAAGGGAGGTAATGTTTTTATTGAAAAACTACGCGTGCGAAGCTGCGGATTGGTCAGCTAGTTTTGTATAAGAGAGCTAAACACCGGTTTAGTTATTTATAGTAGGTATATTTAAGGTCGTGCATTATCTCAAGTGACTTGGAGAAACAAAACTTTGAACTCCTATAAAATAAAATAATAACTTTAACCAGCACATGCTGAGTTAAAGCCTTTTTGTGAGACATGCAGTGAGTACGATGAGACACACACACTGCAACATTCTGCATTTTTATTTTTACATTTTGTTATGTCTCCTGTGTGTGTTTGTTCTGTTGTACTATTGGTGTTGTTCACAAATAAATGTTTTTGATTTGATTTGATTTAAACCCAAAAACTCGAAACTCTTCAAAATCACTCGTCACGCTTTATTTTGTTTAAGTATATTAAACTTGTAGAAACAGCCAGCCTCGGCCCAAACTCGAATTTTACCCCCGCTTCTCCGCGCGCCGCTGCACGTCCTATCTCGGCGTGGTTCATATGTTTGGCGGTTTTTTTATCATTCAGTCCCTTCATTATCTTGTTGTGTTTATTTCTCATTACTGCGTCTTTACAAAAACCAACTAAATATAAATTCTACCTTAGAATTACGTGTTCGTTTTGAGCGACAAGCGTCACGGGTACCCCGTCTGAAAGCCGAGGCCAGACTGAATCGTGAAACGGGCGTCCGGAGCGAATGGTTTCATTAGTGCAAAACTTAGATATTTTCATTTTATGATAAAATCAAAAGGTATTTTGAGAATTTAAAACACAGGTGCCCTTATTTATGTTGTGTAGAATTACTGTACGAAGTTTCAAAATCTAAATTGTAGTATTTATCGCATAAGAATTGTTTTAAGATAAATTTGGAGTCATCTTTGGATTTTTTTTCAATAGAGAAAATTTTATGGAATCGTGTTTTCACAACACAGGCGCTCTAGCACGTGTCATTAACTATATGAATTACAAATTGAAATCACAAAATTTGTTGAACAAAACATTGTTTCAAAATAAGCGATTTATCGTCTCCCCAGGTATAGTGCGCCCTTAAGTGGTCACAGCCGCGTATAAACTCCTGCAGCACTCGTGGTACTGCAGTCGCGTTGCCTAGCACTAATTACCCTCTTGAAGGCGTTCATTTTAAAGCCCACCGGAAATACCTCCGGAGGACGGTCATTCCACATCTTGCAGGTGCGTGGAAGAAATTTGCTTTTTTCTGTGGGTATTTCTAAAGGATTACTAAGAAGAATTACTTAGAACTAAGTAGTAGATAAAACTCTACTGTTATTTCCGTTGTTAATCTGAGTATCAAAAGAACACAAAAACTCCAACATGTCCCTAAAATACACCAAACTTTTTGCTGCTCAGGTTCCACAAAGGGTCATTGGGTATTAAGTGCGTGATGACTACCTGCGTACTTTTCCCTCCCAATTCCGAGTAACGGTGAAGTAGGGGTTGGGGTTTGGCATCAAAGAAAGGGACCTTTATCATGATAATGAACGTTACCGAACATCAAGGAAAAAAATTCATGCAAAATACATGGAGACTAATTTCTGAAAGAATCTGCTGATAGCAACATTATGTTGTCAAATCCACTTTCAGATAAAATTAAATATTTAGTTACGCTTTATGAGTTGAAGTGCAGCTCAGATCGTTGATGGTACCATCATCATTATCATCAGCCGTAAGACGTCCACTGCTGACCATAGGCCTCCCCCTTAGATCGCCACAACGAGCGGTTGGCAGCCGTTTGCGCCCAACGGCTCCCCGCGATTCTTACTAGATCGTCGGTCCACCTTGTGGGGGGCCGGCCTACGCTGCGTCTTCCAGTCCGTGGTCTCCACTCGAGAACCTTCCTTCCCCAACGGTTATCGGTTCTACGAGCGATGTGGCCTGCCCATTGCCAATTCAACTTGCTAATTTTGAGAGCTATGGCGGCAACTTTAGTTCTTCTGTGGATTTCCTCATTGCGGATTTTGTCACGCAAAGAAACCCCGAGCATAGCCCTCTCCATAGCTCGTTGAGTGACATTGAGCTTGGTCATGAGGCCATGAGTAAAGGACCACGTTTCAGTGCCATAGGTCATCACTGGCAACACACACTGGTTGAAGACTTTAGTCTTAAGGCTCTGGGGAATTTTGGACGAGAATCCAACTCGGCTGGGCAGCGTTCGCGAAACTTCGCGATATCTTCTCGTTCAAAATTCCCCAGATGGTATCAGTTGAGCTTTAATTCAAGCTAGGGTTGTTGATTTCTAGATTACCTACCAATCTGATTAGTTAGTAATGTGTTTTTGTTGTAACAACTTAGCGGCATAATTACCATTGTGATTAAGCTCATTCATCATCATCATCCACTGCCTGACATCACCCACTGCTGGGTATAGGCCTCCCCAAGCTTGTGTCATCCACCACGATCCTGCGCTAGTCAAGCTCATTAATAAAGTTAAAAAAAATACATTTTAGTTTTATTTATTGAGTAACAACAAACAACTACATTATACTATTTAAATACAATTCGTGTAGGTACATTCTGTGAATGTAAAAGTTATTGATAATGTAGCCCACAACGTTATCCACATATTAAAACAAATATTTGTTACAAATAAGGAGCTGTTATAGAGTCAAAGAGTACAACGACAAGTGTCGAAGTCTCACATATTTACATGAGTAAGTAAAAATAAAGATCTACTTAGGTACTAGAACATAGGGATACAAAGTGAATTTATACAACTAAAATAGGTAACTAAGATGAATACAGGACAGAATCAGCACTAAAAAGGATATGTAATATTAACTAGATTTTTAAATTTATAGATATTACAAGCAAAAATATCTATATCTACAAAGTATAAATTATACGACTCAACCATGCGATGAATGGGGACACGAAGCCCTGAGTTAGTGCGGCAGGAGCTAAGCGCAAACAGAGTTCGAGAGCGAGTTGCTCGTGGGGTGCAAGTACATGGAGACTAGCTCTAAAAATCGTTATGAAAGTACTGTCTGCTGTTGCTGTCGATCCGGTCACAATACTCTTATTTTCTCAAGGATACGATATACGTAATGTGCTCATATCTAGGTACATATAGTATAAAGCAGTGCTCGAAATGGACCGGAGTCCGGAACGCGGTCCCGGTTCGTCAAATCACCGTTCCGTTTCGTAAATATTCTCCTCGTCGGCGAAAAACATTTTATGTCATTTTTATTCACCTGAAATAAAATTAAATAAAATGTTGTGAAGGGCGCGCTCCGGTTTGTAAGTCCGATTCGACCACTGGTATAAAGATTTTAATCCATAGTACAATCGCGGTCTTATCGCTATTAGCGATCTCTTCCGAAGCATAAGTAGGATTGTATTTACACTATGTTATAGATAGATAGATAACTCTTTATTGTTACACGAAAACTACAATGAATACATAAATCTGGTAAACTTCTCGGCTTATTAATCTTGAAGTTTACTAGATTTATGAATTGTAATTTTCTGCTTACGCTTGTAATACAATTTGCGACCTCATCACTAAAATTACCTTGAATTCATAAATATAGTAAACTTCTACAGTTCGTAACAGTCGTAGTAGTCTAAAGTAGAAGTCTAGAAGTTTACTAGATTTAAGAATTAATTATCGTTTAAAACGGGTATTTATCGCGTACCTTTTTTATTTGTTATCCCGACGCTTCGGCTGTGTTGAAACTGTCGTGGTCACGGGTGGACTAAGAGGAATTAAGAATTAATTGTAATTTTCTGCTTACGCTTCTGGTACGATGGGCGACCTAATCGCTTAAAGCGTTATCTTCCAGGCATATTCAGGATATAGGACGATGGTTCAGGATATAGGATTATTATGTATCGCGTGTGTGGTGAAACGGTTCTGGATGCCAGGATGACATGAAAGCAGAGCCGGATTAACCCTATCGGGCCCCCTAGGCAATGCAATCCTCGGGGCACGTTTACTTCACCCTTATCTTATATTTTAAAATATATATTTTTCTATTACAAAAGTCGAGTCGATCAGATCGACTCCTGCTTTTTGCTTTCTGATTGAAAGATCTTAATGAATAGATTATAGTTATAGCGTCGCTGTTCTGACTAAGTGACGTAACCGACATTTTGGCGTAACTGACATTTGTAATGTTACTTTTATCTACTTTTGAAGACGAACCGATCTGTCTAATCGGCGTACCTGTATCTTCTACCTATGCCTAGATGTATGTTTGACGTATCTACATATCTTAAAATTATAAATCATTCGATGTGTCCTAAGTACACTTACGAGTTTTAGTAATATTTTCTAAAATGTCGGTTACGTCACTTAGTCAACAGCGACGATAGATGACCCAGGTCACATGATGGAGTAGGGAAGAGAAATGAGACGCGACGCGGTTTTTTAAATTTGATCTTGTTAAATGCAATAAAATATATTGTATAACGAAAGAAAATAAATTTGTGAAATAGGTAAAATAAGTTTAAATAGCAACTCTACTAACTTTTTTTAGATACAAATCGTTTAAAACATATTGGAAGTTGACCTTTTCCAACACATCATTTTCAATCGCCATGATCGACAATGAGTTTAAACGGTTCTGTTATATTGTTGAACGAAGACAGTTTTTTACTATTAACCCGCATCGACTAGGCCCCCGTGAGCCCCTAGTCGGTGCGGGGCCCCTAGGCAGTTGCCTAATCCGCCTTATGGATAATCCGGCCCTGCAGGAGAGAGTGGCTTGATAACGAGCAGGCTTTTACCCAGGTGGGTGGATGTGGGCGGAGTAGAGATTGAAGTAAATTAGTGGTTCTTCCTGAACTGAGATCTAGCGAGTCTCCTATAAAAACAAAAAAATAAATATTTGTAATATTTATATATTTATTTACTATTAAGAAGCCGGCGAACCCCAAGCGCAACTTCAATTCGGCCGCGTCAAAAACTTCGCCCTGAATATCGATATCCCCGTTTAGTGACGAAGTTTAGCCACGCAGAGCGACAGTGATAGCAATAGAACGATTCTAAATTTGATTAAATTTTGACCGTGTTTCGTAATACCAAAAATGATGACTGAAAACTTGTTGTATTTTTCTCATTGTGTTGTTATTCTGTAACTAGACGATATAATCTATGTTCCCATGACTAGGATACGTAAGATGTTGTTGTTTTTAATACGAAACAATTGGGTTGAAAACAGGTCTTTTATGACGTAAAAACATGCAGAATGCGATACGCTTCTATTTCATTTTAGGTAAGTATTTTGATCTAATATATGGTTGGGAACCTAGATAAATACTATTCAAATTAAAATAATACCTTATTATGGTAGAAATATGCTCCAATTAGAAATGATCTTGGTAGTACTTGTTGTATGGGCGACTCCCCTCCGGTGTCCCCTTAAAATAGTGCCTTGAAATGCACAACTATCTAACTCTAACTTGACCTACAGTTTCATTCAAATTTCAAATTACCGGAGTTCATGTTAATTGGTTATACTTTTTTGGGTTAGAAATTGCAGTTATTGTGGGATTTTCCATATGTTTGTGTCACTAAAGTTCGCCTACCAAATTTCAATACACTGGGTTTACTGGTGTACCCTGTGAATTTAGTCTGTTTAGTTTTTATTATGGCTAATAACTTAAAAACTACAAGGCTTAAACTAAAAGTAAAAACAGAGTCAAAATGTACTGATACCTTTCATTAGACATCCCACTTGACCTGATATCTTAACAACCTCACATATTTTTAGCTCACCAGGATTGTGCCAAGACTTCCTACCAACAAGCCAAACTTCACGATGATCGCATCAACGCTTCGGACGTTATCCTCGGACGAACAAACACAAACATACGTACATCGCCGATTTGTCTAAATTGATTTGGAGATCTCGCTTCGCTCTATTAAAAATCCACGGTCCTATAGTATAGACAAACCGCTTATAGTGTTTAGCTGTATAGTGAGTTAGTGACGCTGTAATATATATGAGAAGGTTGGCATTTTTTTATGTATGTTCGTTCAGGCATAACTTCTTTTTTTATGAACTGGTTTGAATGGTTGTTTTTGCGTTGGGTTCAGTATAGCTCCAAGGTGTTTTCTATTTAAGTATCAATGAGGTCAAAAGATTTTGAAGGTACCTATTTAACAGTGGCGTAGCGTGCCTTGTCGGGGCCCCGTATAAAAATTTTTTTGGAGGCCCTTATACGGAGGTAAAGATTTTTAAGATGAAGTAAGTAAAACGGGGAAGTCCCGCAGCCCGCCATAACGATGTAGTGTTGCTAACTTTTGAACGCACGCTTAAGGCGGGAAAAAAAGGAATTGCTTTATAGAATTTTGTCATTTGTAAAATAAAATAAATTAGAAAGTTTTTATTCTTTTTCCTTACACACTTTGGGGGCCCCCGTGGCCCGGGGGCCCCGTATAATTGATACGGCAAATACGGCGGTAGCTACGCCCCTGCTATTTAAGTAAAGAGGGGATGAAAAAAAATATTGCCTACATCCCAGTGTGTGTGGTGTTATTGGAAATCTCTTTAAAAATTAAGTACTTAGATCGAAATGGGCCGTTTAGTCGTGGAAACGTTTTTAGTGAAAATAGTTTTCATAACCATCATATCAAAAGTTAATCCTACTCGTCATTACACCGTAATAATACTCCACTCATAATACTGAGCTATAAGGGGGCCTCCTCCCTTATATTGACTTCGATTAATTAGACCATCTGCTAGCATTTTTAGGGTTCCGTACCCAAAGGGTAAAACGGGACCCTATTACTAAGACTCCGCTGTCTGTCTGTCTGTCTGTCCGTCTGTCACCAGGCTGTATCTCATGAACCGTGATAGTTAGACAGTTGAAATTTTCACAGATGATGTATTTCTGTTGCTGCTATAACAACAAATACAACTAAACACAGAATAAAATAAATATTTACAACAAACAACAACAAACGTGAGTTTTCTTGCTCGATATTGATAACGGCAAGAGGTAGACGCTTGAAATATTCACAGAATATTTAGTTATATATTCACTTTAAAAATAAATAATAAATTAAAATAAAACAAATATTTAAGAGGGGCTCCCATACAACAAACATTATTTTTTTTGCCGTTATTATAGATAATGTTACAGAACCCTTCGTACGCGAGTCTGACTCGCATTTGGAAGATTTTTACCATACTTCCATCCAGTTTGTTAGTTTAACATAGTGAATAGAAACTGGTTATGGAATAAAGCGTCACTTATTACTCACTAACGTCTGCCGAGGGCTTGGCTCGCGTTGTTTCTTAATAAATATAGCCTAGGTATAGATATGTGTTATGTTTTAAACTATTTATGGGCTCGTACACAAAACTGCGATGCGACGTCGCATCGTAAAAGTCTGCGAGCTCCCTCGACGCATCGCAAGAACTTGCGGATTGATTCGCATCGCGCATTCCTGCGACACCGGGATTCATAATAGTAATAAATGGATGAACCCAAAATCTTCGTTGTTTCTTTTTCCTGGATCTCCTTAGCAATAACAAAAGTGCACAATTCTTTTTACGATCCATGTCACGACCCAGTTTTCAAAATACGTTCAGTACGGTTGGCGGTCGTCGAAGGATTGGTCACCTTGGGAGACGCCTTGCCGCACGAAATCGCATCGCAGCAATTCGTGTCGCAATTTTCTGCGTTGCGAATTCGCATCGCAGTTTTGTGTACGAGCCCTTAATCAAAACTCAAGACTTGTCATAAGGCAATGGAACGTAGCTTTCTTCTAATCGTACGCGAGGCACGATCACCGCTAGTTCGAAGTTAGTTAGTTCACGAACAAAGCGCGATCAAACATACAAGACAGTCGCGCGATGGTAGGATGAGCGCGCAGCACACGGGTCGCGTTACCCGAGTTTTTCCATCGCGCGAACGTGCGATGATTGCATCGCTTATTCGCGCGATAGTCGCGTAATCGCGTTCTATTAGGACATCGCCTAACACCTTGCTGCGCTTACTAACCGGCATTGCTGATGTAAGGACGGGATCTGATAGCTAGACTCAAGGGACTGGGCGCGGCCTGCGTTGGCCGAATGTTTCCGAGAAATGTCGATAGAGAAAGCGTTGAGGGGACAATCTCGTAACTTTCGAAGATGAAAGATAAGAACGGATGGTTAGAAGGACTTTGGTAATGTGTTTTTTGAAGTGAAAATTTCTTTAGGCGCATTGGATATTTTTTTAAATGGGAAAAAACTATTGAACTCGCGACGATGTTACCGTTACCGACACCTCTGTATATAAGTATCTCGTAATTGTTCAAGTTTCCACTTCTATCGGCACTCACGGAGTGCCAATTTTTTTGTTTTGCTTGAAACCTGGTGAATGCGTGCTACCCACAGTCCGCTGCAAACGAACTGTAGATGTCTCGACTGACCCTGATTCGATTATTATTTTCCTAACCTATATGTATATCACAAAGACCTCACGACAGGGAACCCTAGTGTGAGACCTAGAGCTCAGTTAGTGTCAACACACTTTAATGAGAAGCTCATTTAAAAACTGTCTTCAATATCTATATTGATCATATACCTACCTACCAACTAGAATGTTAAGCTTCTAAATATATAAATTTAATTTCAAATTTTAATGTGAGATTGTTCTAAGCTATGTTTTATAAATTAGAGCAGCCAGTCCAATGATCGAGGGGTTGTTAAATTTTGCAAAAATAGTACTACTAACATCCACCAAAATATTGACATTTATAATTTTAGTAAGACATATCTAAGCAATTTAAAAGCAAGCGAGCTCGACGCAAGGAAGGACGCAGTAAGGGGTCGATGTCAAGCCAAAGGCGTGGGTTTGGAAACCGGTTGGGCTACAACTACTATGATGTTTCTTGTTTATCTAAGGCGTAAAGTAGTCCTAACACAAGACAACTAAAATCGGCCCCAAACGCATTTGTTTATTTGTATTACTAGAACGACCATGGCCAATTATAATACATGTCATAATATCATTGTTATAAAGACGGTATTTCACGTACCGTTTTATCGGTGTTTCGACCGACATTGTTTCGATACAATTCGTGAACTTTCATCAGTGCGATCCGCTCCTGACTACGGCTCGCCTCGCAATAATGAAACTGATACATGGCTTATTAACTAGTGGTTCGCCCCGAACTGAGATCTCGCGAGTCTCCCATAAAAAAAATTGTAATCTTTCACTATCAAAATGGTGTCATGAAATGCACAATCAAAAAAAAACCGAGTGTGCTTTAGACCACACGACTGAAGTAAAACTTTTTTTCAAAATATTAATTTGTTAAATGGTTCAAGAATGAAATGAAATTTCGAAAAATAATCAAACGAAGCAAGGCAGGGTGAACTTGATGAAAGAAACTTTCCTTCGTCCTCTCTCGGTTACATAATCGTCTACATGACGTCCATAGCCCACTTAAAGCCCATATTAAACCCGCTTTCAATCCTATATTTCACCATCTTTTTCCAAGAATAATCCGAAGTATATCATAGTGATGTAATGTTGTTCCTCTCTAATCCTTCTAATTTAAACAGACTTCAAAAAAGGAGGAGGTTCTCAATTCGTCGGAAACCTATTTTGAAAGAAGACATTTATTTTCAGACATAACAAAACAAAGACATATACAGTAACAACAACAAAAAAAATAGAAAACATAAAATATACATAGGTAGTTATTAGTACGTCCAGGTTATTGAGCGTCCGCAAACTAGGATCCGGCTCAACATTATGCGCCACGCACTAGTAAATACGAGTACGCAGCGCGCTGATCTTCCGCCGGCTCCTACAAATGTTCAACAATTTATACTATTGTACAAATGTTCAACAATTTGTACAATAATTGTTTTAGGTTTTTACCTCGGAATTCTGTCATTTATCAACCGATTTGGAAACATCTTTTTTTATTTGAAAGGATATACTTACATATTGGTCTCATAGATGTCCAATCTATCTTAAGAGGAAACTGAGGAATTACTAACCGTAATAAAGTAAGATTTTAAAGATACTTAAACTCATACCTTCCATGTTTGCACTTAGTTTATTTAGTTCTGTTTATTTTTTTCTTTATGTAAATAGATTCTATACTATCTATTTATATATCTATCTCCGTGGTGCAGTAGGCGAATAGCCGGCTGAGACGCAGGAGGTAGCGGGTTCGATTCCCGCCGCGGAACAAATGTTTGTATGATCTACAGATATTTGTTCCGTGTCTGGTTGTTTCTCTATATATTATAAGTATGTATTTACAAAAAAAAAAGTATATAAGTATTCTATCAGTTATCTGGTACCCATAGTACAAGCTCTGCTTAGTTTGGGGCTAGATAGCGCTGTGTGAAATGTCCAGCCATATTTATTTATTTATTTATTCTAAGTTTTGTTAATTTGAGTATTCATAAGTTACCCCAGTCCAGCCTTTTTCGCCTGAGATACAGGTTTTCCTAGTTCAGGCAATGTATAAAATATTACCTATAAGTAGATATTAATCCCTAATGTTAATCTTAGCAATATGAAAAATGAATAAAGATTTATTATTATATACACATATTTATTTTATAACTAGTTTATAAAAAATACATTTTTTTATTATTATTATAGATATTTCATGTAGTAGTACAACATTAATATAGACCCAAAGACGACCCAGAAAAGACATATCTGGAGACAAATGATTAGGAGAGCCGACCCCAAATAAAAATGGGAGAAGGCCTGAAGAAGAAGAAGAATACATATTTCATCAAAATCTGTTCAGTAGTTTTGTTTAGTCGGTTATATTAGTACTATTTATTACCCTTCACGTAATGATTTGTTATAATTTAGATGCATCATACTCATACCTTCATCGTCGACTCACGTTTTTGGTATGATAAACATTGGTACCTACAGCCGGGCCAAAAGCCGATGTTTTTACATATTGTTAAAATTATATCTTCCTTCCAGCATTCTACCGCAAGGACCACCTTCAGAAACACCTCCAAACTCACGGCAAGATCCTAATGGAGCAGAGCATGCAGATACTCGGTGACAAGGAACTCTTGGCTCTGAAGACCGAGGTCATGGACGAAGACTACAATAGTTCGCCGAACTCAGAAGTAAGTTGTAACAAACAATTAAGTCTACTTTTTGCATATTTGACAATGCCATGATAGGACAATTATGATGATGCAATGACTGATATAAAAGTCCAACAGGTGCAAGCACCATGTTCGAAATTCAAAATGGTTCTGAAATACGAAATGTTTTTGAATTGCTCATGAGAGCATGGAGTTCCTAAACTTCTTAATCGCTACAGTATTAATATTTCTTTAATGTGCAATTAGAATCTAATAAAATGTTTGTAGAAGGAATTTTGTTAGTCCTGTTGTATGAGAATACTTTTTATCAAATTTGACTAACTTCCGCTGTTCAGATTTTTTTCATCCTATACAATAAAATGATCCTTACAAAGGACTGCATCGATCGGCATCAAAAAATAATTTTACCAACTTGATTCATTTTAAGGCGCTACTCACACTTGACCAAAAAAAATTTAATGCCAATATGTTTTTCTTCGAAAACGAGCTAATGTTTTAAAAGAAACTGCACTTGTATCTCCTCTAGTTATGGGTGCTGCCGTACTGTTACAGTTAAAAAAAACACCCTGTATATAGACAATATCTCGGGATAACTCCGACCGAAGCATCTGTTTCAAACGATATTCATTTTTTTTACATCCTCTTTGACGATATTTGCAGCACGCATTCTGTCAATTCTATGTCAAACGTCATAAGGTTACATTAAAAAAGCGCTAAGGTTAGATTATAAATAATTTTATATGGTGGTTAAGTATTCTTAAATTTTCAAATTTTGCGCGCATTTTTCTTAATATTTTCTTTCGTAAGAACCTTCTCCTGACAATAAGAAATACAACAAAAAAATAATTAGCGTAATCGGTCCAGCCGTTCACGCGTGATGGCGTGACCAAGGGAAATAGGGATTCATTTTTATATATAGAGACAAGAAATACAGTTGAGATATCCAAAGATCGTTGCAAACGATGTCAACTGCTCTTGACTATTAGTTTGAAGTACCGGCTGTATTTCTCCGCTGAATTGCAATGCTACAAGTAACTTTTTAACAAATATATAACCGACTTAACCAAACTACTTAACTGATTTTGATGAAATTTCTATGAGACCAATATGAAAGTATATCCTATCATATAAAAAAAGATTTTTCCAAATCGGTTGATAAATAACGGAGTTCTGAGGTAAAAACATAAAACGATTATGCGTAAAATTTGAGGGTTGCCCTTGATTTTTTGGGATCCCATCTTCAGATCCTGACTTAGTGCCGATGGGCCCACCTGGGAAGTATACCCTTTAAAACAAAAAAGAATTGATCGAAGCGGTCGAGGTGTATATGAGTAATCGGGGAACATACATAATTTTTTTTTATTCCTATTTATTATAAGGACCTTTATAAAGATACATGTCGGTGCTATCGTATGTACAATTAATTAGATCAAAGTTACAAAGCAAACAAAATAAAGTTGAACAAAACAAAAAAAAAAGGTTCCGACGCATTAAGGACCTCCTCCTTTTTTTTAAGTCGGTTAAAAACGTTGACCCAGCACTAGCTCTCTAATCTCTCATGGTGCCATAAAACTTTTTTCATCACTCATGCTTTGAAAGATGGTCATTGTGCGATTCGATAGCTTTGAATCAAAATAATTAGGTATTGAAATATTCGACACTTGATAAATGATCACTCACCGTTTTATTTCGCCAACTAGCCAGGTCCCGGGACACACTCACTTTGAGGGTTGCACAGACACTCTAGGCTCAATCACGAAGGTTTTACTGCTTGCTTGGAAATGAGGAATTTGAATATATTTCATAAAATGTTCGAGATGCGTACGCGCGCTCTTTTTGTTGTCAAGTAACAGACTGCCCTGTTATTAGCGATGGAATATTTCACAGGTAGCATGTGAAAAATCATATGAATGAAATTTCATTTGTAGCATCTGCTACTTTCGTTCGCATAACCTGCGAAAAATCATTCATATGAAATCACTTCGGGTTTCATCGTTCGCAGATCGTAGTCATTCGGGTCTGCTAAAAATCGCAGATTGTGTCGCAGTCGCAGCGCAGATGAGTCGAGTCGTTCGCTCTTGGCGGACGGAACTCGGGAGCTCGGCGGGACTCGTCGAGCGTTTGCGTAAATTTCATGTCATTCGTTTTTTTTCGGAAGACTTCGGTTAGTTTCGTGTCGTGCACTGCTAATTATAATTAGGCCTACCTACCTAGGCGTGCGTGCGAGAAAAAGCGAAATACTAGTTAACTTCCAAAAAATACGTGGCATATAAACCATTCCGCCATCATTATATAATATTATTATCTATTGAGTCTGTGAAAAATTTTTGTTTGATTGTTATTTGTTGAACGCAACAGAGTTTATAATCGCCACCATTTATATTTCTAAATAGAGCCACGAAATAAACCAATTGGAATTTGTCGTGGTTTCCTAGGAAAATATTTTTCTTTAGACTAATATCATCCCGATAATATAATAGACTCTTTTCGTTATTTTATTTGTTTGTAACAAATTTAAGTACTCATAAATTACATACGCCATTATTTATATTTTTACATATTGTCAGTCCCAAGCCTGTTTAAGTATGAGGGAAAGTTCATTGTAAATAAATACTTCAACTGTATAAATAATTGTACACACGGCTACACATCAAGCTATACATTTCCAGTATAAGCTGACTTCGCAGTGTGTATGCTTTTCGTGGAATGAGAGGTCAGCTTATACTGGAAATGTATAGCTTGATGTGTAGCCGTGTGTAGCTACATAAAAACAATGAACTTTTAAATTTTAATACGCCATTATGCATATTTTTACAAAGGTATTGCCAGCACAGACCACTTAATACGTAAATGTGATTTACGCCCCTGGGACCGTAAGTAAATTTGAAAATGGAATGAGACTCATTGCATACATAATATACCTAGTCAGGTCATAAATTCCGTCACATGTTTAATATAAAAAAATTGAAACAAGTTTATTCATTATGTAAATATTTATATACCAAAATAAACTTAACAAAACATAGATTCTTGTGACACTAAAGTTTATTCAAAATGACCTTGACTATCTCCGTGGTATAGTGGGCGAATAGCCGGCTGAGACGCAGGAGGTAGCGGGTTCGATTCCCGCCGCGCAACAAATGTTTGTATGATCTACAGATATTTGTTCCGTGTCTGGTTGTTTCTCTATATATTATAAGCATGTATTTACAAAAAAAAATATATAAGTATTCTATCAGTTATCTGGTACCCATAGTACAAGCTCTGCTTATTTTGTGGCTAGATAGCGCTGTGTGAAATGTCCAGCCATATTTATTTATTTATTTACCTCCGTGATTTTGAATACAGGCCTTCAATCTGCGCGGCCAGTCGTCTATCGCAGCACGAACGAGGTTCATGTCAATATCGGCGGCTGCCTTAATCAAGGATGTCTTGAGTGACTCCAAATTGGGATGAGGCTTTGAGCACGCCTTTTCCTCCAAGTGTTGCCATATCTTGTAATCTAACGGATTCAAATCTGGACTGGAGGAGGGCCAGTCTTCGTGCCGGATGAAGTCGATTTCACGCGCCGCCAGCCAGTCTTGTGTGCTCTTCGCTCTATGAGCTGGCGCCGAATCTTGTTGGATTACCCAGTGCCTGTTATTGAACATGGTATGACAAACAGGTTCCACAAGGTTCGTCAGGACTGTATTTTGATACACAACTGCATTCGTTTTTACACCTTTCTCACAAAAATGTACCTCTGTTAAGCCCCAATAAGAAACTCCCAACCATATCATGAGCGAGGATGGAAAATGATCTCGTTGGACACGCGGAATACAGTTGCTCGCTTCTTCACTACTGTGTGCGTACACCTTATCATTTTGTTTGTTGTAGCTCTCTTCTACGGTAAAAATTTTTTCATCCGAAAAAAGAATTTCCCGATATTTTTTTCCCGCGTACCGCTTCAACAAAGCGCGGCATCTCTTCAGTCTCAGGTCCATTAGACGAGCATTCAAACGATGTCCTGTTTTACTTCGATATGCCCGAAGCCCTGTCTTCATTTAACACCCTTTTCGCCGTAGTTCTGCTTAACCCCATCTGAAGGGCCAACAGTTTCTGCTTACGTTTGGGATTTCTTTGAATTCGCGCCTTCACAGCTTTTATCACTGCTGGAGTTTTAACAGACCGAGGGCGACCACTTCTTGACCTGTCATCTACACTAGAGTCTTCATTGTATCGTTTGATGGTGCGATAAACGAGTCTTTTGGTTATATTCAAATTTTTCAGTATGTCAAAAATTTTAATTGTCGCGTAACCGCAACGATTCAACGCAATAACTGCAACACGGTCTTCTTTAAGCGCCCACTCCATATTTAAAAATGAGTAAAATTCTAAAAAGTATACATTTTTATTTTCATGAACAATTCGATAATTCGAATTCTATAAACTTTTTTGTGGCCAGCATTCTAAACGAAAAGTTTTTACTGTGTGACAATACTTATGACCTGACTAGGTACATACATATCATCGACAATTGGGTATCACGCACCACACGCTTCACGCGATCTTTTCTACCCCATACTTGCAAGATGTGGAATGAGCTACCATCTGAGGTTTTCCCATTAGACTACGACATGGCACGTTTCAAGAGAAATGTAAAGAGGTTACTATAGTGTAGGGAAGGCATCGACAATACCCCGGGTGTTGCCGGTGTCAATAGGCGACGGTGACGAGCTTACCATCAGGTGGGCCGTAAGCCTGTTTCCCCACAAATAACATAAAAAAATATACTAAAATGAATTATAACCTCTATGCCAAATCCTCATTTATATTAAATAAAATAGGCACATAGTTAAGTAGTGATTTTTTTCTTTTTAGCAACAAACTGTTATAAAGACATTTTTAATTTGCTCGTATTCATGATGAAAAGTTATGTTATACTCTGGTGTAAGCGATCCATAGCACCCTCGACTAATAGCGTCCCGGCTCGCTTTACAATGTACTATTATCTAAAGCTGGGATGCACAGACCACGGCCCGCGGGCCGTATGCGACCCGCCGGTCGAATACTGGTGGCCCGCCGACAGCAAAAATAATACTCTCATACATTCGAAAAATATTGAATTCTATTCCAGAATAAAACCAAATAAAATATGTTCGAAAAGTAATTTGAATCTCGCGCGCGCGCTCTTAAGTGCGCTTATCGGTGCGCCGTGCATGCGTCGGTAATGTTCGTGCCGATCTCGGTTAAATTCGTTTTCTTGAGGAAGCGCCGCGGCCGGAGGCGCCGGCGCGGCGACAACGGCAGCGCGGTGGCGGCTTATCCACGGGTTATATTGTTAGAGCAAGCGAGATAGCAATAGTCCCGGATTCCCGATTGCTCGCGTAGGTAGATACACGAAGCTTCCAGAGTCGGTTTCGAGATTTCTCCAGACAGTTTTCGACTCTATACGCGCGGTATAAAAGCCACGATAACCGCAGCGACCGACAGTTCGGTTTTAATTTGAGTGAAGTGTCAATAGTTCTAGTGTAGATTTTAATTAACTCGACTAGCCGGTGTCATATATTTTGATCCACATTCAACGTAGATTTCCCGTCAAGTGCCGTGTATAATTATTAATTGTGTTGTGAAATCGTAAGTAAAACTCTGTTATTAATAAGTGTTTCCCTACATATTTAATCAATTATTTTTGGTAATTTAAAAAAGGATGGGTAATTTAAGTAGGTACTGTAATTGTTTTTAGGTGCTGTGTTAATCATAGCCAGGATTAGAACGCAACATGGACAAGCCAGGGCCTAGTAAAAAACGTAAGGTTAAAGATGAAAATCGGCAGTTTCAAGAAATTTGGACTGAGAAATACTTTTTTGTATGGTCGCAAAACAAAGTCGTTTGTTTAATTTGCAAAAATTCTGTTGCGATTGCAAAGGAATATAATGTAAAAAGGCACTATGAAACGCAGCATCCTACTTTTACCAAGTTTACAGGCGAATTAAGAAAGCAAAAATTGTTGTCTTTAAAACGGGAGCTTACTGGTCAGCAAGCTATGTTTACAAAACCCATTCAAGATTCAGAAACAGCTACAGAAGTTAGTTATGAAATTTCTCGGATGATAGCAAAGCGAAGTCGCCCGTTCAATGATGGGGATTTTGTAAAAGAATGCATAGAAATTGCCGCTAAGAAAATGTGTCCAGAAGCAGCAAAAAAATATCCAAAGACGAATAATGTCTTTGTCAGGTAATATTGCGGAACAATTAAATGAAAAAACTAAGATCATTGAATTTTTTTCATTAGTACTCGACGAAAATATTAGTTCCACAGCTCAACTTCTCATATTCATACGAGGTGTTACTCAAGATTTTGAAGTCTTAGAAGAGTTATTAGGAATGTGTTCATTGAAAGGTCAAACCAGAGGAGTTGATATATTCAATGTACTTTTGGATGAGTGTTCAAAAACTGATTTGGACTTATCAAAATTATCGGGAGTTGCGACTGACGGTGCTCCTTCGATGATTGGTGTCAATACTGGGCTAGTTACTTTGCTGAAAAAGCATCTACAAGAAAAAAACAAACGCTGAAGATCTCATGCAGTTTCACTGCATTATACACCAAGAAGCCCTCTGTTCTAAAAAAATTTAATTTCAAAATGTCATGAATCACAAGGACTCAATCACAGGCAATTCAAACAATTCCTTGATGACATCGAAAGCGAATATGGAGATTTACTGTATTATACAGAAGTAAGGTGGCTAAGTCGTGGATTGACACTGGAACGATTTCTAAATTTAATAGAAGAAATTGGAATATTTCTGGCGGAAAAGCAAAGGGATGTCCCGGAACTTAAAAATCCTGATTGGTTGTGTGATTTGGCTTTTTTAGTTGACATTACAAATCATTTGAATGTCTTGAACACACGGCTTCAAGGCAAAAATCAACTGATATCCCAGCTCTACGCTCATGTATCATCCTTTCAATGCAAGCTGACACTTTTCAGATCGCAATTGAATTCTGGAAATTACAATCATTTTCCGAAAATGGCTGAAAAATTCAACAAAACTGCGATTAATTTCAGTTATGTAGAAAAGCTAGATATTTTGATTCAATCTTTTCAAGACAGATTTTCGGAGTTTAAAAAAGTGAAACCTCTGTTGGACATATTCAGCAATCTTTTCACGATTTCAGTTGAAAATGCGCCAGAGTCAATGCAGTTAGAAATTATCGACATTCAAAACGACCAAGATTTACGCAACAAATTCAACGAAGGAGACTTGCTGAACTTTTACCGCTGCATTGATAAAAATACGTACAAAGAGTTGCGCATTAACGCTCTGAAATGTGCCAGCTTATTTGGTTCTACCTATATATGTGAACAAACCTTTTCAATACTAAATAATAATAAAACAAAAAATCGAAACCGCCTTGCAAACGAAAGTTTGGAAGCAGTTTTACGTGTTGCTACAAGTAAATTTGAGCCAAATATAAAAAAGATTGTAAGCACTATGCAGTGCCACGCTTCAAATTAATAAATTCTTTTTCAAATTTAATACATTAGTATCAATTCTTTATTGTCTTTTATTACCTATACTTCTGGCGGCCCTCCATCAGTTCATAATTTGCCCGAGTGGCCCCTAGTCTTGCATCCCTGATCTAAAGACTGAGGTCTGGACTGCTCGTCAAACTCTGAAGTAAGGTGGGCAATCGATGTTATCCCAAGGTTCATCTTCAAGGGACGTTCCACTTGTTAACCGTTCGAGTGTTCGAGGTTTCAGGATTTTTAAGGTTGAAAAATGAACTTTACCGCTATAAACTTAAAGAAATAAATTGTGTTCGAGAGCTTCCACCGTGCTTGACCTACTGGCATGTGATTAAAGTTTCTAGACCAAGTTTAAAAAGGTACATACTATTTAATGAAGTTTAATTAAAGTCCAAGGTGTACAGGTAACATGGACGGAAAAGTAACAAACGGAAGATTAGTAATATCACTCCGGTAGGTATATATTTCCACATTACACAAAGGTTGCCGAGAATGATTACTGGCATATGTAGATATGTTTATTTTGTTCATTATAGAATCTTGTTACACCATCTGCTCGACAATGTCAAAATAGATGTAATGTAATTTGAATTTGGAACCTCATCTGTATTAAAATTTGAACAAAAGAGACCCACACAATAAGAACTTATTCGTATATTGAACTAAGCTCTGCAAAGAATGCACCAACCTAGATTTGGTTTTTATTGTCTCGCAGAAAGTGGGAAAAGTAGAGTATTCTCCTTGTGGATAAAACTGCCTACATCTGGGTCGTACTCATATCCTCTCTGCGCTCAGGATTCTAGCAACTCCTTCGCTCCGCTCGTTAGTTAAGATGAAAGTATTGATTGGAACATATTGGGTTCAAATTAATTTTTAAATATTTCTTTAACCATATCAATAAACCCAACCACCGGACTTTGTCAATTATTTAGTTAGAGATATTCCAAACACCCGTCAGGAACCACGCCAATACATTTTTGTATGGTCCTGGTGCTGGACCGATTAAATTGCATATAGTTGAGGTCCACTCACGGTTTCAAATAATAAAAACTTGATATTGACATATTGCAGACATTGCAGTAGTGGGATGCGCAATAACATAGAGGTGCCTATAATTCTATAGAGGGGGGAAAAGATCTGATCGTCCCGCATAGGGGTGTATTGTGCATTACCCCCCTTCTAACCTGACCCCAACCTCTACGTGTCTATTCTCATAAAATTTCAAATCAAAAAGGCAGCCCATAATTTACAATCCCGTAGTACTAAACTGCCTTTAAATAAAATACCTTAAAAGCTAACATGTTTACCTATGACGCACGCTTCTGCGACGGGATATACAGAGGTGGAAGTGGGGGGGGTGTCAGTGAGCCTTCCACGAAATCGCCGTTATATGATACCCTTCGGCCAGACTTCCTTAGCGATAGATAGCATTGCCTTAGCCATTTCGGTTTAAAGATGTTTATTCTCAAAAGAACTTAATATTAGAAACAGTTCACTTATATGAGACATAGTGCGCCAAAGAGTGGAACGACTTGCCAGAGTCTGTGTTTCCTGATAGCTACAACCTGGGTATCTTTAAGTCGCGAGTGAATAGGTTTCTTCTAGGCAAGCGTGTACCATCGTAGACTGCATCATCGCTTACCATCAGGCGAGATCGTGGTCAAACGCAAGCCTATAATATATAAAAAAAAAAAAAAGTTTTATAATACCTAGGTAAAACCTAAGTAAGTATACTTATAATACATATTAATTGGTGCTGGTGACAAACAATGCGTTTTATTGAGCTATATGTACATGTTACTTATACCTAGCATAGTTAAAGATAATACAAATCACAAGAATGCAATATACTATTAACAAAAAAAGGGAGAAGAAGTAATACGTTTTAGTAAATAATTACCCATTTAGGACATGAACCGAGAGAAGCTGCCGTTTTTTTTAAAAAAACTGAATAGATCTTCGTTTGACCACAATCTCACCTGATGGTAAGCGATGATGTGGTGTAAGATGAAGCACAAAGATCTAGAAAAGACCTATTCACGGTATTTTTTATGGTATTTGTGGGGAAACAGGCTTATGGTCCACCTGATGGTAAGCGGTCACCGTCGCCTATTGACACCGGCAACACCCGGGGTATTGTCGATGCGTTCCCTACACTGTAGAAACCTCTTTACGTTTGTCTTGAAGCGTGCCATGTCCTAGCCTAATGGGAAAACCTCAGATGGTAGCTCATTCCACATCTTGCAAGTATGGGTAGAAAAGATCACGTGAAGCGTGTGGTGCGCGATACCCAATTGTCGGTTATATGTGGATGAGCTTTATTACGTTGTCGAGAAGTGCGGTGGTAAAATCTCGACGACGGGATGAGATCAAATAGCTCCTCAGAACATTCCCCATTATACAGGCGGTAGAATACACTGAGCGATCCGATGTCACGGCGTTGACTCAGCGGTTCCAGCCTGTCGGCGAGTTTGGGATCACCTATGATTCTAATGGCTCTTCTCTTACCGTAAAGAAGCCCGGATTGTATTTTTTAGGAAAAACAGACGATCTATCCTCCTACTTAGATGTGCCTTTTGTGATCCATAATCGAGCACAATCTTTTTGTAAATATAAATATTGCCGGACTTTACACAGCGCTATCTAGCCCCAAACTAAGCAGAGCTTGTACTATGGGAACCAGATAACTGAAAGAATACTTATATACTTTTTTTTTTGTAAATACTTACTTATAATATATAGAAAAACAACCAGACCCGGAACAAATATATGTAGATCATGCAAACATTTGTTCCGCGGCGGGAATCGAACCCGCTACTTCCTGCGTCACAGTCGGCTATTTGCCCACTGCGCCACAGAGTTCGTCATAATCGAGAACAGTCTTTTTGTCTATAGTTATTTTGTGTGATGTACTCCCACAGACAGCATCGCTAGTTTGTAGACCCTTGTGTGTTTGTGTGAAGACTTCAAAAAAAACGTGTAGATATACGTAGTTTCAAAAGTATATTTCTCTTGTTAAAACTGTATCTTTGAACTTATAAGGGGGTTACCAATTAGCGCTGCTTTCAACCTAATACTAACATACCTAGAATAAGATTAAATTACTAACAAATTCAAACAATTAATCTAAAAATAAACACATTTTTATTTTTAACCTCCGACGGAAAAAGATGTGTTAATAATTATTGATTAAAACGGGTATATATCGCGTATGTATCTTTTTTATTTGTTATCCCAACGTTTCGGCTGTGTTGCAACAGTCATGGTCTCGGGCTGACTGGAGTACTTGGAGCTACCGTCGGGAAGTGTTGGTAGCTGCAGCAACTACCCTCACTTGGTCTTCAGAATAAGAAATATTCTTGTTCATATTACGACACACTACACTAACTGTATCTACGCACTGAGACGACCGATCACGACGCGCACACCTAGCAATCACCGGGTTCCAGGACGCTGAGAGTCTATAGCTATCTTCCCGATTGAAATTTGGAAATTTCTTGATTTCAATCGCTTCACGAACTATTCTCTTGTAATAATGGCGTTCACTAGAGAGAACCTTAGGATCATGAAGTTCCAATCAAGAACCTCAGAATCCAATGATTCGGTCCCGAGTCTACCAGATGCTCTGCTATCGCCGACTTGTTTTCCTGGCGATTTTTGACAGCTGCAAAAATCGCCAGGTAAACAAGTTTTAATCAATAATTTTGTACAGTGATCGCAAAAGTTTGAAAAATACTAAGATGTGTTAATGTTGACGCCTATGTCTGTCTGTGGCAATGTAATTCCCAAACGCATGGACCGACTCACATTCGTTTTTGAAGTAAAACTTCTTTACGCACGTTTGACTTGGGGAGTAAGCTGGTGAATGCGTTACAAAAAGTGCGAACGGAAGTTGAGAGGGAGATATAAGTTAGTGAAGATAGAAAGAGAGAGAGTTACGTTTCGTATATTTTTAAACTTTAATGTGTGAGTGCGAGTTGCGTCTGTCCAGAATGAACATAGACTGATCGATCTATAGACGTGTGGACAATTTTTAATTGAACAATTTTATATTTTAATATTAAAAAAAAAGAACTTTTACTTCAGCCGTGTGGTCTAAAACACACTCGTTTTTTTTAACAGAAAGCTAGTTTAACTGGACATGTTCATAGCTATGTCAGTTTTACATGGTGTTACGGGCTTTTTTATAAGATAAGTCCACCAAAATAAAATACAGAGGACTCTACCAAAATAAAATACATAACATAATTTTTACAAACGAATTTAGTACAATGGGTGATCTTATCGCTAAAAGCTAATATCTCTTCCAGAAAACCTTTTTTTTACGTGTCTATTTATTCCCCGTGACAACTGCTTGGCTCAACAGTAGTGCCATAGGATTTTTTCTTTCCCGGACACTATCGATAATGTCACGGGTAAATCCTAAAAATCGTAGTACGTTCCCGTAATATCCTAAGGTTATCTGGAAGAGATCGCTTTTAGCGGTAAGACCGCCAATTGCACTATCGCGTATCTCGATCTAGATCTCTAAGTCGTTCGCAATACAATCGCGTTGTACGCCAATACATACAACGCCGATTTGCCCAAGTTGATGTTTGTTTGTCCTAGGATAACTTTCGAAGCGTTCATCTGATTATTGTGAAATTTGGTATATAGGTAGGTAGTGATGGCACAATTTTCGAGAGACTAAATGACCTATTGTTGTTGAGATATTGGGGTTCAAGAGGGGTAAAAAAAAAGGGTCTATCCGGTCAAGTGTCACGTCTAATAAAAGGTTTTTATGAGCCCATTTCGACCCCGTTTTTATTTTTAGTTTAAACCTTATTGTTTTTAAGGATCCGTACCCACAGGATAAAACGGCACCCTATTGCTAAAGCTCCGCTGTCTGTCAGTCTGTCACCAGGCTGTATCTCATGAACCGTGATATTTAGACAGTTGAATTTTTCACAGATGATGTATTAAAGATAACAACAAATACTAAAAACAGAAAAAAAAATATTTAAGGGGGCTCCCATACAACAAACGTGATTTTTTTGCTGATAACGGCAACAGGTAGACGCTTCAAATATTCACAGAATAGTTAGTTATATATTCACTTTAAAAATAAATAATTAAATTAAAATAAAACACTTAAGAGGTCTCCCATACAACAAACTTGATTTTTTTGCCGTTTCTACAGATAATGGTACGGAACCCTTCGTGCGCGAGTCCGACTCGCACTTGGCTGGTTTTTATTTTTAAGTTATTAGCCATAAAAAAACTGAATTTTGTCAATGTCAATAAACCCACCCCACAGTGCTGAAATTTAGTATGCGTGTAGCTTTAGTGATACAAATATAGGGAAAAGTCTGAAATCCAGAATAACTGCAATTTCTACCACAAAAAAGTGTAATCAATTAACATGAACTCCCGTTACCTGTAATTTGAATGAAACTGTAGGTCAAGTATGTTGGCATTACGTGGCACTATTTTGATAGGCAAAGATTTACAAATACCTAATATTTTTTTGTTGTTATGGGAGACTCGCGAGATCTCAGTTCGGGGTGAACCACTAGTTTAAATATGAATAGAATAATAGTATAGAGTAATGCTTTATTGTACACCAGGAATACTTAAAAAAACTAAATAATGCTAAATATAGTACACACGGCTACACGTCAAGCTATACATTTCTAGTAAAAGCTGACCTCTCATTCTACGAAAAGCCTACACAATGAGAGGTCAGCTTAAACTGGAACTGTATAGCTTGATGTGTAGCCGTGTGTACAATGGGCGGCCTTATCGCTAAAAGCGATTTCTTCCAGACAACCTTTAAATGGAAAGTAATGAGCGAAGCAGTAATGCACAGCGGTGCAAAGTACAAATGATGAATAATAAAAAATAATATCAAATAAAATACTGTACTTATAATCCTAATACATAAATATTACCCGTGCGCGGTTGGGACCTGAGCGCGGTGACGTCATATTGGCGTGTTTGTACCGTCCGCAAAAAAGCGAACATAACAAGCGGCCGCCCGCGGCTTCGTCTTTGTTTTTTTTAACCTAATTTATTATGTTACTCAGGGAGGACGCTGCTTTTTATCTACTCTTTTTTACACTATTTGAATAAAATAAAAATACAATGTTTAAGTTTATACATTTATTTTATCTATTATTTACATTATCTCATCTTCGTCACTACTAGTGGATTTATGCCTTCTAGAGGTTGTTCTTCGTCCTCAGTCTCACTATAATCACTTGACGAAGAGGTATCCGATAAATTTACAATTAATTGCGATTCATTCGTCTCTTGTAAGAGGTCATCATCCCAATACTTTTGTCGAAGCCTGTCCACATGGTTGACTTCTTTTTTCCAGTCACTCTCACTTATGCTGGTAATTGCATCTCTCGTTAATTTGTCAATTTCCCTTTCTGACTGGTTGATATTTTTATCGGCTACTCTTTGCTTGACCAAATTCCAAATGTATTCTATTGGATTGAGGTCACACATGTATGGTGGTAGACGAACTACCTCGTGGCCATGCTCTTTAAAAAGTTCGTCAATCAAATATTTTTTTGGGTCTTATTTATCTGTAACAAGTGATACATTTTAGATTTTTTCATTCTTTCATCAAATGTTATATTGTAGTAAAAAATAGTGATGCGTACGGTACAATACGGGCGCCATCGGGGAAGTGCAGGGGAAGCGGTCGGGGAGTCGCATTCCTAGCAGGTCCCAAGTTATCGCGCACGAGTAATAAATACCTAAAGATAAACCTATATCATTATGCTTACAAATCTTCTAAAATGGATTCAATTAAAATAAATAAATAGGTAACAAAAATGACAAAAAGCTAGGCCCTGGTGTACAAATTACAATAAAGCGTTTTCTATTTAAAATAAGCATTTCCCGTGACACTACTATGAGGTCAATTGCGTCATAGGAAATTAGATCTCCCGTGGCACTATACGTGGTACCCGGATATATTAAATTGTACTAGTTATTTATAAAATGTAACTTTCAGGACAGTGGTATGTCAACTGACACATCGCTAGTGATAGACACGGCTGCGTTCCGCAACGATGCCCGGCCCCATGCCTGCACCATCTGCCACAAGACTTACAAGCGAAAGGACCATCTGAAGCTTCATCTGCAGACGCATCTCAAGAAGGAAGGCCGAGCCTGTTCTGAATGCGGGAAAGGTAAGGATTCATGTTTATTTTACTACTAGCTGACCAATCCGCAGCTTCGCACGCGTAGTTTTTCAATAAAAACATAACCCTCCTTCTGCGCAGTTGCGTAAAAAGTAGCATATGTCACCCGGGGATAGTGTAGCTTCCCAACAGCGAAATATTTTTTTAAATCGGTCCAGTAGTTGCGGAGCCTATTCAATACAAACAAACAACTCTTTCCTCTTTATTATATTAGTACAGACTAAGCTGAGACTACTAAGCCAGCGGATTAGCATGCGTGGTTTGTCATTAAAAACATTACCCTCCTTCTGCGTAGTGGGGTGAAAAGTAGCTTATGTTCTAAACCCGGTCATAATCTATCTGTATACTAAATTTCGTTGAAATTGGACCAGCCGTATAGTCTATAGAACTATCATCTGACGATCTAAAATAAATAAAAGCATCGTAAATAGATAGTAAATTAAATAGGTACCTAAAAACACAACCCTGAGTAACGAAATCTAAAATACTTACGCCATTTTACGCTGACCACCAATTAAACTATTACTCACAAGCTCTACACTACACAAAAAAGTTATCAGAGAATTCCATCACTTAGATTCTCAAGTGGTTAGGCAAAAGTTAAGAACGAGGAACTTCCCGCCATACAACGACGACGTTCCGTTCGAAAACCTATTAAGGTTGTGATTTTGACATACTAAGAAATAAGTACTTAATTACATACATGTAATGAAATTTCTAACACTACGTTCATTCTTTGGTAAATTCTATCAACATTTTATTAAATTGAATTATTTTTCTCACTAAATGTGTTAGAAAATAAAACCGTAACATTCCGAAAAATATTCAGCAGCGTTTCTGAACGTTGCGGGTGAAACATAAAAACCGGCCATAGACAACGTATCTGTAACAAGCCAGCTTGAATCCGGCCAGCGTTAGGTACCTCATATTACCAAATAGAACAAGGCAGTATTAGGCCGTAAACTGAACTGCCTGGAACTTGGATGTTTAATATAAAGTTCGTATTAGGCCCCCTGAAAACGTAGGTAACATACAGAGGGACAGAGTTGCGAATTTAAAATATTAGTATGAATTTGTTTATCTTTTATAAGGTTTTATTTATTTGTGTCTTTTGTAAATTATTTTAGAAGTTTTTATGAATCTTCTTAAGAGTTTCTGGAGAACACTTTTCATGTTCATGTACCGCAAATAGTAACGGGACTGTCAAAACCTTATTGATCTTTTAAATAGTGAGTTTTGAATTTTTTAGTCTTATGTCCTGTTTCATAGAAATGTTTGTAAAGGGTTTGGACTAAGGATTTTTCTTTACTCCTCTTGAACCCCAATATCTCAACACCCCCCCCCCCCCCCCCCCCCCCCCCCCCCCCCACATTTTTAGCTCATTTAGTCGCACCAAAATTGTGCCATCACTTCCTACCTATGTAGCAAATTTTACGATGATCGGATCAACGCTTTGAAAGTTATCCTCGGACAAACAAACATACATACAACGCTGATTTGCCCAAGTTGATTTGAAGACCTCGCTTCGCTCCGCAAGTTTACGAAACATAGTCGCTAATGCTGTTGATACTTTCTTTATCGTCCTGTCAAGTCGTTAGTGGTTAGACTTGTATTTGTATCGATTTCCATAGCCTATAATTGAAACATAAAATCGATCGTTCAAAATACCTTCTATCTAAAAATACTGGGTCCACAGAATAGATAAAACACCAGAAGACGCATTCAGCTGTGATTGCAAGCCGAGCGCTGTGTCCATAAAACAAAACCCGCGTCCCTTGCCCACCTCACTCCCACCCGCGTAATGTTGCTAGCTTAGTCATTATATACCCGTTTTGGGGTAAATGTTTTTGGTAAGATACAACTAATGTAACTATGACACTATTTATTAGTCAAATATTAAAGGCAGGTATCAAAACGACCCCTAAACGTATTTAGCTACTACATTTAATTTGTGTGTAAATTTGACATATTTGTATGATTTGAGAACTCCTTAAATCATATTTAGCCACTAAATACGTTTAGGCATTGTTGCGCAAATTGCCCTAAGAATATTTTTTTTTTTGGGAGATTTTCGGGGCGAACCACTAGTATAATTTAAAACTACGACTAGTAAAAGTGTTCAATCTCAGAATTCTAGAGTAGGGAAAATAATAACACTCGATATTTGGCAACACCAGCAAAATAGAGGATCATTATTTACAACAATTACAAACCGAACAATTTATTCAATAAACAAATAACACAACATCTAATTACGCTACTTACGTATGAAAGGTGATCCCATCTTGTTTTTTTTTTTGCCCAGCTGAATTTTTACACGTTGGGGCGACATAAGAAGGCATAATCCAAATAAATTTAAGACTGTAAAACACGGTCACAGACTGACTAATGGCGGCGTACTCTACTTTGATTAGATGTTGACGTTTCAGTATTAGGCGCGTTCACTTCTTCTGGGGTTTTATCTATTATGTATGAGACTGGGTCTTACCACAAATAAAATTAAATACAGTTTAGTGCATGTTTAAATATATCATATACAAAAATGAGTAAGGATTTTTAAACACGCGTTAAACAGTGTTTAACTTTTTTGTGGTAACAAGGACTTTCTTTAAATCTGATACAATATCTGTTGCTTTGACATCACAAATGATTTGGTATTGTTCTACCAGATGCAGCTACATATTCTTCTTCCTGCCCTTTTCCCACATTACGTGGAGTCGGCACATCATGTATTTTTCATCCATACCACGACCTCTTATAGTACAGTGGGCGAATAGCCGGCTGAGACGCAGGAAGTAGCGCGTTCGATTCCCGCCGCGGAACGAATGTTTGTATGATTTACAGATATTTGTTCTTGGTCTGGATGTTTTTCTATATGTTATAAGTATGTATTTAGAAAAATGTATATAAGTATTCTGTCAGTTATCTGGTTCCATAATTCAAGCTCTGCTTAGTTCGTGGCTAGATAGCACTGTGTGAATGTCCAGTCATATTTATTTATTTTTATACCTCTATCAGCCGTCATCACCGTTATCACTTCTTTCTTACGCATATAATTCTTGAAATTCTTCACACAGTCCATCCATCTTCTCTTCTCACCATCAGTCTCTTCTTCGGTCTTCCTCTACTTCTATACCCATCCACACTCATATCTAACACTCTTTTAGTCACATGATTTTCTTCCCTCCGCATGAGATGCCCATACACCTCAACTTTTATAGCACTGGTGCACATGGAACATTTAACAACATGGATTTAAGGATAAATATATAAAATTGTTGGACATTTCACTCGGCGCTATCTAGCCCCAAACTAAGCAGAGCTTTGTACCAACTATGGAAGCCAGATAACTGATAGAATACTTATATACATTGTTTTTGTACATACATACTTATAATATATAGAGAAACAACAAGACCCGAAACAAATATCTGTAAACCATGCAAACATTTGTTCCGCGGCGGGAATCGAACCCGCTACCTTAAATACACAATACATAATCATCTCCTAAAATTTCAACCAAAATCGATCGTCGAGAATACCATCCGAAATACCCTTTCCGAGTCACCCTCACAAATTGGATTTCTAAACCGGTCGGCGCACCCCCTATCCTAAGCCGTCCATGGGGGACGCTAGAAAAGGGAGGGGAAAGGTCACAGGGCAACTCGACATCGCTACTCGCATGACTGTAGCCTTTATTACGGGTAGTTAGAGTTTACTGTTCCGTGTGATCGTGGACAGGATATTGATTTTCAAGTGAGGATGATTCAGAAGCTTCATTTAAATCATCGTTCCTCGTACATGTAAAACTTTATTTTAAGTCTGAAACTTGGACGAAAGTTTAAATTTGGTTAAAGGTTACATGGTTTCTTTTAGTGCACCAGCCATTTGGGATTCACCTGTATGTCTCAAGATGACGGACGCAATGCAATCAAATCAACTTATTTGCTGACTGTAGGCACAATGATGACTCGTAAATATAAATAAACTAGTTGACCCGCCGAACTTCGTACCGCCTTGACATGCACATAACGCGGGCTGTCAATATACGTCACCCTGGTAGAATTGTCAATTGTTGTCCCCGGCCATCATATGTATGAGAAAATGAATATTCATCGTAATTTCTTTTTGCGTGAATTTTTCCGATATTTTTTGTATTCTCTTTGACGTTTTATGTCACGTCACACGGGAACGCGGTCGAACGGGATAAAAAGTATCCTACCTATAATGTGTCCTAGTATGCTTCAATTAAGTCTACTTTTTGCGTATTTGACAATGCCATGATAGGACAAATAAGATAATGCAATGACTGATATAAAAGTCCGACAGATGCAAGAACCATGTTCGAAATTCAAAATTGTTCTGAAATACGAAATGTTTTTGAATTGCTCATTAGAGCATGGAGTTCCTAAACTTCTTAATCGCTACAGTATTAATATTTCTTTAATGTGCTATTAGAATCTGATAAAATGTTTGTAGAATGAATTTTGTTTGTCCTGTTGTATGAGAATACTTTTTATCAAATTTGACTAACTTCCGCTGTTCAGATTTGTTCGGACAAAGGATTGCATCGATCGACATCAAAAAAAAATTTACCAACTTGATTCATTTTAAGGCGCTACTCACGCTTGACCAAAAAAATTTTAATGCCTAAATGTTTATCTTCGAAAACGAGCTGATGTTTTAAAAGAAACTGCACCTCTATCTCCTCTGGTTATGGGTGCTGCCGTACTGTTACAGTTAAAAAAACACTCTGTATATATATATATTGCTGGACATTTCACACACCGCTATCTAGGCCCAAATTAAGCAGAGCTTGTACTATGGGAACCAAATAACTGATAGAATACTTATATACTTGTTTTTGTAAATACTTATTACATAGAAAAACTTCCAGACCCGAAACGAATATCTGTAGATCATGCAAACATTTGTTACGAGATCATTTTGTTATATAATTAATGTTTCACTACAATCAATCAGAGTCATAATCTATCTATATATCAAATTTCATCGAAATCTTACAACCAAACAAATAAATAAAAACATTTGCATATACATATAATAACTATGAAGTACATAATAAATAAATATTGCTGGACATTTCACACAGCGCTATCTAGCCCGAAACTAAGCAGAGCTTGTACTGTCGGAATCAGATAACTATTAGAATACTTACCTATATACATTTTTTTTTTGTAAATACATACTTATAATATATAGAGAAACAACCAGACCCGGAACAAATATCTGTAGATCATGCAAACATTTGTTCCGCGGCGGGAATCGAGCCCACAGAGGTCGTCAATAGTCTATATACTGCACTAAAAATTAATTCATAATAACACGGCCGAATGTTACACTAAAACCACCTAATCTACCTACCTTAGGTCAATTGAAACGTGTTTTTGGTACTTAATCAACTATTTTTTTGGGATCCGTACCCAAAGGGTAAAACGAGACCCTATTACTAAAACTCCGCTGTCTGTCCGTTTGTCTGTCCGTCTGTCACCAGGCTGTATCTCATGAACCGCGATAGTTAGTTGAAATTTTCACAGATGATATATTTCTTTGGCCGCTATAACAACAAATACTAAAAACAGAATAAAATAAATATTAAAGGGGGGCTCCCATACAACAAACGTAATTTTTTGGCTCGTTTTTGCTCGATATTGATAACGGCAACAGGTAGACGCTTGAAATATTCACAGAATATTTAGTTATATATTCACATTAAAAATAAATAATTTAATTAAAATAAAACAAATATTTAAGGGGGGCTCCCATACAACAAACGTGATATTTTTTGCTCGTTTTTATAGATAATGGTACGGAATCCTACGTGTGCGAGTCCGACTCGCACTTGGCTGTTTTTTTTAGCCCGTAGTGTCCCACTGCTGGGCAAAGGCCTCCCCTTCTTCCTTCCATTTATCACTATCTAGAACCAGATCCCGCCAGTCTTTGGAAGACGCCCAAGTCGTCGCTCCAGCGCTTTTTAAGCCTTCCTCGGCGTCGCTTTCTGACTATAGGAATCCATATGCTTGTGATCTTGGCCCACCTATCGGGTTGCATACGGGAGACATGACCCACCCAGTCCCATTCCAGCTTTGCAGCCTTGATGCCCACGCCAGCGATGCCGGTCTTCGAGAGCAGCCAGGAGTTTGGAATCCGGTCTATCCGCTTTACACCCAAAATGCTGCGCTCCATCGCTCTTTGTCAACCTCCTAGTTGGAAAACTTCTGAGAGCCTGGGCACCGTAGGTGAGGACAGGCTGAATACACATGTCAATGAGTTGCCGTTTTAGCGATAAACAACTATTCGATAAGTATTTTTTCTTTTTCCTTTACTCCGTCTTAATTTATCGAATTTATTGTTTTTATTTACTCGCAGAAAGAGGTGTAATATGTGTATACAATATAGAAAGAAAGAAAATACATCTATTCGCATCACAAAAGAATCATGAGAATATAATCTTAAGCAATTAAAACTAAACATATTTTCATTAAACATAAAATTAACAATAACAGAGGCACGTGTTTTTTTTTATTTTATAATTCAGTGTGACGGCGAAAAGGCCTGCCGCTCAGCATATGCTTCTGCATGTTACCATGCTGGAGCGCTGGTCTTCTGCTGAGGCCAGTGTTGATATACTTGCTTACATACACACATCTGTTCTCTACCAAATCTTTTGGCAGTGACTGATCATTAGTGTATGGGAACGTACCCAAATTAACTTGTTAAAATGTATACTTGCGCTGAGTGATAGGTATGGCTGGTATTCACTTATGTCGGGTTCCTATATCCGTTGGTAACCAGGTACGACTCATTTCTCCTTGAAAACCTGTCAAAAGTTTGACACTAGTTTGACACTTTTTCAAGGAGATGCGAGGCGTAGTCGGTTACCGACGGATATATGAACCCGCTATTAGTAGTTATGATTGAATAGCCATATGTACAAAACAAACTAGAAAGAATAAATAAATAGGTATTTACATAGTGTATTTCAGTTATATAGTTCGATTCTTATTATTTCATGGTTTATCTTTACATAGTATAAAACGAAGTCGCTTCCGCTGTCTGTTACCTTAGATCTTTTAAACTATTCAACGGATTTTTATGTAGTATTCAGCAATAGATAGAGTGATTCAAGAGGAAGGTTTATATGTATAATACATACATAACTCTGTTTGTTTGTTAGTTTGTTTGTTACCTTTACAAGACTAAACGGCTGAACGGATCGTAATGAAATTTTGCAAGGATATAGATTATAGCCTGGGAAAGGACATAGCCTACTTCGACATAGCCGACATAGCCAGATCCTGTCCATCCAAATGTTGCCTGGAAGAGATCGCTTATAGCGATAAGGCCGCCCATTGTACCTTTGATTTAATTTTGTATTCTCTTTTGTTTGTTTTATTTTTAATGGTGTGCAATAAAGAAATTATCTATCTATCTATCTACTTGTTAGCCAACTGCGCAAAATGAGGGTAATGTTTTATTGAAAAACCACGCGTGCGAAGCTGCGGATTGGTCAGCTAGTATAACATAAAACACAATAATACACATTAAATTCATTTCATTATAGGTGCAGTGTACAACCCACTAATATTATTTGATTGTAACTCTGAAATAGGCTGTGGCTGGTTTTGTTTTTTTTCCCGACATTTTTTTTTACAATGTTCAAACGTAGAACCCAGTTACTAGCCGTTTAGTTCTGAGCTACTTGTCCATACAAATTGTATCGCCGTTGGTTTCTCTAAATAAATAAATGTTTCTACTCTCTACGCTTAAAGGTCATTTCACTATATTCTCTGTTCTCGTTCTGGATAATAAGAGAAGTGTTATTGGAGAGATTCATCCCACTAATATTGTAAACGCGTTAGTTTGTATAGATGTACGTGTGGATGTTGTTACTCTTTCACGCAAAAACTACTGAATGGATTTTAATGAAACTTGGTATGAACATAGATTATAACCTGGATTAACAAATGGGTAACTGTTTGTTGACAACCAATACATGCAAAGCCGCTGGCGGAAGCTAGTAGATTATAATTTAAAAAAACTAGTTCAAAATCAAATTACTTATTAGCCTATATTATATGGCTGGATTGTAATTATTTACTAGGGTATTTTATAGAATTATACACAAGGAATAAAAAAACGAGTGTGCTTTAAACCACACGACTGAAGTAAAACTTCTTTTTCAAAATATTAAATTGTAAAATTGTTCAATTACAAAATTGCTTACACGTCTGTAGGTCGATCGGTCTATGTTCACTCTGGACAGACGCAACTCGCACTCGCACATTAACGTTTAAAAATATGCAAAACGTAACTCTCTCTTTCTTTCTATCTTCACTAACTTATATCTCCCTCTCAACTTCCGTTCGCACCTTTCGTAACGCATTCACCAGCTTACTCCCCAAGTCAAGCGTGCGTATAGAAGTTTTACTTCAAAAAATAAATAAAAAGTAAAAATAGGAATAAAAGCAATCCGCACTCCGGGAGTGCGGACAGATGTGAAAACTTGAATAAAAGCAGACTACACTACAAATACTTATATACAGAGGTGTCAGTAACAGTCAGTGTCATTAGTCAGTGAAAGGTGTCGGTAACAGTGTCGCGAGTTCAATGGCTTTTTCCCATCTCAAAAAATGATCAACGCGCCTAAAGAAGTTTTCACTTCAAAAATAAAAGAGAACATCCCTTTCCGCAGTATTCTTAAGAGAGGAGCAACTGCTGGCCCATATGAGCGTGCATCTGAACCAGTACACGATGGTCTACGATGAGGACAACAAGACCGAGCTACATTGTATGCTGGCGGAAAACATCATCGACCCTTCTACATTCGTAAGTAACCCATTTTTGGTTTTCGGTTTAAAGTGTTTATTCTCATAACAAATTACAGTTCACTTAAAATGAGCTTAAATATACATATTATAACAGTAAATTTAGGCTAGTGTACAAAGCATGCATTCAGTATTTAATTTAAAGCATTGTAGGTACCAACACACTCACACTATAACGATTTTAGGTAGGTTATTGAAATTAAATTCTGTTAGCACTGACCAAAAGTATACTTAGACCCTTCTATCATATATTTTTTTGGTTATGTTTGAGTGAAATGGTGTGCCGAGACGAATTGCATTCCAGTCGGTATGTTTGTGCGCAGCGTAAGCTATTGAGGAATCGAATTGAGTTGCATTCATTATTATAAATACGGGATTTATCACGTACCGTCTTATCGGTGTTTCGACCGACAATGTTTCGGTTCATTTCGTGAACCTTCATCAGGGTGAGTGCGATCCGCTCCGAATAACGTCTCGCCTCGCACGAAACATTTTCGGTCGTAACACCGATAAGACGGTACGTGATAAATCCCGTATTTATAATAATGAGTTGCATTCGTTTGTGTGCGTATTGTACGGCGGCCCCTTACTAAGTTGTAGATAATTTAATTAGACTAAAGGATTAGCAATTATATTAGTTTTATTTGTGAAAGGTTAATAGATATTGTATTTTATTATTTAGATTTTAAGGTAATATACAGAAGGTGTGTACATTAAATATGTTGGAAAATCTTGTTATGAAAAAAAATTATGCTGCTAGTACAATAAGATTAGTACAAATGCACAAAGTAAGGGTTTTAAACATTTATTATTTAGATTATTACGCAAATAATGCGGCGCTAATTGCTAACCCATAAGATAAAAACTATTAAGAAGCCGGCGAACCCCGAGCGCAACTTCAATTCGGCCGCGTCAAAAACTTCGGCCTGAATATCGCTATCCCTGTTTAGTGACGAAGTTGAGCCACGCAGAGCGACAGTGATAGCAAATGAACGATTCTAAATTTGATTAGATTTTGACCGTGTTCCGTAATACCAAAAATGATGACTGAAAACTTGATGTATTTTTCTCATTGCGTTGTTATTCTGTAACTAGACGATATAATAATGTTCCTATGACTAGGATACGTAAGATGTTGTTATTTTTAACCCTTAACCACTGACGTGCATATACTTATATTAAAACTGACGTACCGTTTTTTTAAATACTTATAACTAGCTAGTGTATCAATATTATCTATGTTTTAGTTAGTAGTGTTTTTAATACGAAACAATTAGGTTGAAAACAGGTTTTTTATGACGTAAAAACATGCAGAATGCGATACGCTTCTATTTCATTTTAGGTAAGTATTTTGATCTAATATATGGTTGGGAACCCAGATAAATACTATTCAAATTAAAATAATACCTTATTAAGGTAGAAATATGCTCCAATTAGAAATGATCTTGGCAGTACGTGTTGTATGGGCGATTCCCCTCCGGTCTCCCCTTAATAATCATTATATTCGACTAGATAACAAAAACGTATATGAATATTATTAATTTTATTAAGAAAACTTACGTGATTTATTTCAATCATTATTATATAATTATTGTGTTTATCACGTACCGTTTTATCGGTGTTTCGGTTTAATTCGTGAACCTTCATCAGGGTGAGTGCGATCCGCTCCGTACTGCGTCTCGCCTCGTACTTATACGGTAAATTCCGTATCACTCTAATATGATAAATGTGAAAGTTTTGATGTTTGATTATTTGTTTGTTTGTTACTCAATCACGTCGTAACGGCTGAACAGATTTCGATGAAATTTGGTATACCTATACGTAGATTATAACCTGGATTACCACATAGGCTACCTTCTATCATGATCATCGTACAATTTGGTATATAGGTTGGTAGTGATGGCACTATTTTGTTGGGGTTCAAGAGGAGTAAAAAACAAACAAAATGGGACTATTCGGTTAAGTGGCACGTCTAATAAAAGTATTTGTGAGTTCATTTCGACCCGTTTATATTTTTAGTTTAAAGCTTGTAGTTTATAAGTTATTATTATTAGCCATAATAAAAACTGAACATTGACAAAATTCACAGAGTAAAAATTCACAAAATTCACCAGTGACTCCAGTGCTGAAATTTGGTATGCGTGTAGCTTTAGTGACACAAATATAGGGCAAAGTCTGAAAACCAGGATAACTGCCATTTCTACCCCAAAAAAGTTTATCCAATATCATGAACTGCCGTAACCTGTAATTTGAATGAAACTGTAGGTCAAGTAAATTGGTTAATCATTTCGTGGCACTATTTTGATAGTCAAAGATTACAAATAATATATTTTTGTTATTATGGGAGAATCGCGAGATCTCATTTCGGGGCGAATCACTAGTTATTTAGTTGTTACTGTCCCGCACTTCAAAGCAAAAGGCTTCTCTTCTTCGACACTTCGTGATTTAACGCCATCTCGTTCTGGATCTTCCACGTCGCTGCCTAGCATTGGGTGGGGTGGGGGCCACTCTGGCATGCGGCAAACATGTCCGGTCCAGTTCCACTTTAGGCTGATCTTTTCGGACAAAGACTGCGATCTGAGTTTTGGACCGCAGTATACTGTTCTGCGGTCAGACAGTTTATATCTTATCTCCTAAAGGAACCCACTGATTAACAGTTCGCCTGTAGTTTCTGATCTTATGGGGCGGCCTGCCGTCCAAGACCTTTATAGAACGAACTTAAAGTTCTTAAAGGGAACTGCGAATGTGGTCTATTGCAATTAACTGACAGGCTGATATCCGCCGGCCGACTAGTCAGTGGGGCCTTTAAGATACTCCGCTCCATGGCTCTGAGGTGGCATACTCCAAGGGCGGACCTTAACCTCAACCGGCTCCTCGGAGAGAGTGCGAAGGAAACGGAAGCCCTCCAGCCGGAACCAGAGCGGCACTGCGCAGACCGGGCCGAACTATCTCATGCGCCCGGCTATACCTGCGACGCTGCTCTACTTATCGCGTCTTCACCTTTCCACGAAGGTGTAGGACGTGCTGGAATATGTGAAGAAGGCCAGTGTACAGTTCAGGGTCGAACAGTTGAAATCGCGCCATAGTGATTTCAAATATTTTGTTTTGCGTGTTCCAACTGCAGATCATACGACCAAAGGAAGAGTTTTGGCGGAAACGTGTGTTGTTTCGTCGATTACACGGGCGACTATACGACACAGCGCAAATGCGTGACACATCGCAGACTTGATGTGTCAGCAAATAGTTTTACTTATTATATGTTAGTCACTAAGTTATATTATATGGGCCTTAGAATTAAGTTTTAACATCTTGTACCTTTCTATTGTTGCCTGAAATAAAGATGTAATTAAAACCTTGGTATTTTTTTATGTTATTTGTGGGGAAACAGGCTTACAGCCCACTTGATGGTAAGCGGTCACCGTCGCCTATTGACACCGGCAACACCCGGGGTATTGTCGATGCGTTCCCTACACTGTAGAAGTCTCTTTACATTTTTCTTGAAGCGTGCCATGTCATAGCCTAATGGGAAAACCTCAGATGGTAGCTCATTCCACATCTTACAAGTATAGGGTAGAAAAGATCGCGTGAAGCGTGTGGTGCGCGATACCCAATTGTCGATTATATGTGGATGAGCTTTATTACGATGTCGAGAAGTGCGGTGGTAAAATCTCGACGACGGGATGAGATCAAATAGCTCCTCAGAACATTCCCCATTGGTATTTCCAGTTAACAGAGGACAGCCTGCTAGTCCCCCGCGAGTGCGCCCCCGCGTCCGCCCCCGTGCTAGACGCCGAGCGGCGGCATGAGTGCGACGTCTGCCGCAAGCGCTTCAAGCGGAGACAACATCTCAAAGTGCATTACAACACACATACCAGAGGCGAACCGCTTCTCCGGTGCATCAAGTGCAATAAAGGTAAATATGCATTAGTTCATTACTTTATATTCACTAGCGGTTCTCTTAAAATATATAGTCACTAGCTGTCGCCCACGACTTCGTACGCGTTACACTACTGCATGTGTAGGTAACCTACCTAGAAATAAAGGTAAACTCGCTGTTGCAACTTGACACACATTTTTATCCCATGGAACCTGATTTAGGGGATGAAAAGTAGCATATGTGTTATTGCAGGTTATAATTTACGTACATACTAAATTTCATTGAAATCGGTTCAGCTGTTACGACGTGATTGAGTAACAAACAAACAATTAAGTAAACATCCAAACTTTCGCATTATTAGCGGTTTTTTGGTGGAGAGGCACTTTGAGGCAAACTTTCAAGTAGATTGTACATGTTAAAACTTAATAAATGCAGTTTGACTCAGTAGACTACATGGAATAGAATAATCTATTGATCGGTATACAGAAAATAACACATGAAACAATTATAAGGAACAGTGGGTATAATTGAATCTAATAAGACATTACCACAATGGCGTTCAGCTCAGCATAATGTTGGATGTTATTTAAAGCGTGTTTGACAATATACGCACAAGGGAGGTTAGAAAGGGGGTATTTTGATGAACATAATAAATAAATTTCTGAAATGTTTACCATAGAAATGTAAAATTTCTTTTGGCATGTAAAAGCAAACACTTTAATAAAGGTTAAGGTTAATAATAGGTTTTTCATATTAAAAATAGACTGGATTCCTGATTCCCTGCAAGATCTGTGAACTGTTAGGCGAGCAAAGTATAATTACTTAGTATATAAGCGCAAACCTATATAGGATTTTTGATAACATACGCACAAAAATGAAAGGGGTTATTTTGATAAGCATAACAAATAAATTTGATTACCATAGAAATGTATTAAACTTATGTTGTGTTATTGCAAAATGCTTGCCATCTAACCACAGATACTGTACTGGTGACGTCTCGAGATATCTCTTGTTGTCCCTTTCTTACCCAAAACCCGCAGCCATTTCCGAAAGAGATATCAAATCGGCCTTTATTTTTGGATGTCGGGTGCAAGAGTAGGCAGTAAGTTTTATATCGAATTAATCACCTAAACTCAGTTGATTTTCTTTAAAATTTGATAATATAACTAGTAGTTTCTTTTTCGAGATTTTTTTTTATGTTTTGAGAAACTTTTGACTTACGAATCGTGAAACTTACTTGAATATCGTCAGTATATTACCAAACAGCCTGTATACATCTTTTCTATATTTGATTCAAGTTTTTAAAAATACCGTTCACGTACTAATCGCATGTTATTGACACTTTTGGGTTCCACTATGTTTCTAACAATAAGTATGAACTGACAGGCGAAGTTTAAACCCCCAGACCCGTAACAAATATTTGCAGATCATGCAAGTATGGTCAATATTTGCAAATTATGATGACTTTTTTTATTAAAAGCGTCCATTAACATATCATACACTGACAAACAAACATTCTATTCTCCAAGTCCAAGTGACGCAACTTCTATTCTCCAAGTATTAAACCATGTATTATCATACTAGCTTCCGCCAGCGGCTTCGCACGCGTTGTTTGTCTACAAAAAGTAGCATATGTGTTAATCAAGGTTATAATCTACATACACATCAAATTTCATCGAAATCGGTTCAGCCGTTACGACGTGATTACAAATAAACAAACATCCCTTTCGCATTTATAATATTAGTGTGATTTTCAGGGTTCAATTCCGACGCAGACTTAGATAACCACCAGTGCAGTGCTGTGATGGTTCCCGTCCAGGACAACTTGAACATCAAAATAGCGAACGCGCCCGTCGACGCTAAGAAAGAGAACCAATATCCTACACAAGTTATATTGCCGGTAACTAACCAAATAAATGCATATAATAATATAAGTAAATCCCACAACACTATTTAGACACGCTGAAGCGTGTCAAGCTAACAGAACTGGCGAGCAGCACCGTGTGTAATTACACGAACCATTTGGATCCACTTTTGACCACCTCATAACTCAAAAACTATTTCACATAGACATGTAAATTTGGCTCATGTATTGAGACTTGCATGATACAAATGTGCTCCAAATTTCATAAACACACCTCAAACGGTTATTTAGATATTAACGTCCAAAAATGGACATTTTTATCACTGACTGACTAACCTAAAGATAGATCAAAACTCTAAGCCAGTTCCAGATGACCTAGAAAGTTCAAATTTGTCATCCAGATAGGTAGTTGGGTGAATAAAAAGGAATAAATCAGAAACTGGTATTTTTTTTATCATTTTATTATAATTTTTCAATTAATTGATTATATCAAGGACACTTATAGTGCCTGTAATATAAGAATCAGCGATCAAAACTGATTGCTGTTTTTCTATCAACAAAACAGACAATTATACCGCGTAAACGTAGGAAAATACAGTAGATTAACAAAAACTATCTGGTATTAATTTTATTATAAATAAGTACCTACTAATAATTTCTCTATAAAAAGTAATGATATCCCATCAAACACATAAATATGAAATGAGAGCCAAGTTCAACTTGGTTGTTGACTTCAACGACAAAAGCAGTGTGATCTAAATGGGTGCTAAGTTCAATGGTCACACCTGAAATGTATTTATAACACCTTTAAAATATAACTTAGGATAATATATTGAAGCCTAAGGTCTGATTTGGCTAGTTTTCATATACGAATTATTATTAAGTACCTACTAAACCAATCATGGAAGAGCCCTATGTTTGATGGCTAGTTTCTACCAGCAAGCCAAATTTTCGAAAGATTAAATATAATGAGAACTTACAGCTTTCAAACAATGTTGTTAAACTGACGCGATACACTCATGACTTCACGTCAATTAACGACGGATTATACATATTGTTCATACAAAAATACCAAAATCGCGATTGAAAATAGGGGGTGGGGGTAGGAGGGTGAAAAATACTTGAAGACCTATTCTCATACCTACCAATTTGGTAGGTGTGAGAATTGTTAGTACCAGAGACTAGTAATATCAATAGACTGTCAATGTCCATATAAGAAATCGTAGCCCGCAAAAAGTTCAAAATCCTGTATTATTTGTAGATGCGCTGTCTCATAGCCTGGAAACATTCATAGCGGCCATTGCACCCAACAAATAAAAATATACTTCCATAAATAAGATTTAACTATTTTATTTTATATTGATGATTTGCCACTTTCATATGCTTAATCACAGATGGCGTGGGATGGTAGCACATCGTTTTTACCTAGATGGCGTTTAACACAAATTTAACACAAAGTCCGAAACAAAGGGAACGAAAGAGAACCGTGAACTGACTGACATTGACAGCCGGGAAGCAAGCAAAGTCACGCTTTTTGTACCTAAACTAGAAAAAACAGCTTGATCTCTGGGACAGCTGTCAGTAAAATCGCGCCTATGAAGTTCTGAATTTAACAGTACGGACAAACGTACCAGTCAATGTCATACTTTATGGGCATGCTGAGCTAATTATAGTGATGAGCGATGAATCATCGTGACCACAGACTATAAACTATCGATATTTTGTATAAAACTTAATTCAAAATTAATTTATCATTTAATTAAAAAAATAACATTATTGAACATTTAAAAAAAAACATTATTTACAATAGTGAGTAAATAAAATCTAAATTCTAACCTACTCGTAACATTCCTTCCCACAACTTTGGGTTTCGAGAGAAGTTTGGCCGCGGCGTGTCTTCTTCCGCAAGATGGCGCCAACGCGCCGCCATCTTGTTTGACATGACCCATTTTCCTCAGTACGAGTGCTAACGCCTTGTATACGCCACGTGTTTTCCGTTCTCATCACTTTGTTTTTGTTACTATTGCTGTTAATTTGTTAGTTTCATTGTTGTTATTGTTTGTTGGCATAATGCCAAAGAGAACGAAGAAAACTGTTTTGAACAGTCAAAGTCGTGAGTTTGTGATTCGCTTGCGTGAATATTTTGAGCGAGAAAACCAAACTGGTGGACCGCTATTACCCATGGCAAAAGTTTGTGACAGAGTTGCAGATGCTCTTGGCATTGGACGTGCGACAGTAATTCGCATCAGTAAAGAAAAATATGGCGAATCTTCAACCGCAGTATTGACTGAAGACGAGGAAAAAAAGCTTTCAACGCCAAATAAAAAAAGAAGAAAGGCTGCTCCTGTCACAAAAATTGACGACTTTGACGCCGCTGCGATTCGCAACCATGTATATGGTTATTATACACGGGGCAAATTACCTATATTAAAAAAAACTGGCGGCGTCCCTAAAAGACGCAGACTTGTTTAAAGGAAGCTTGCCGTCACTATCGAAGATTTTGAAAAATATTGGATTTTCCTACAAAAAAAGTGACAAAAGAAAACTTATAATGGAACGAACCGACATTGCTCTTGCTCGAGTGAATTTTCTCCGGAAAGTCAAAAAAATTACAAATTGGGACAAAGTTGTCTTTCTAGACGAGACATGGCTAAACGCCAATCATACCGTATCCAAAGCTTGGACCGATGATACGGCACAATCGACCACCAAAGTACCTGAAGGCAAAAGTCAAAGATTAATAATAACTCATGCTGGGACGTCATCTGGTTTTGTGCCTAATTGCCTATTGGCATTCAAATCTACGAAGACCAATGAATACCATGAAGAAATGAATTTTGAAAAATTTAATGAGTGGTTTTTAAAATTATTAGATAATTTGAAGGAGCCACATTATATAATTATGGATAACGCCCCATATCACTCGGTCCAAAAGCACAAACCACCAACTTCGGCAAACAGGAAGTTAGAAATAATTGCATGGCTTCAAGAAAAAGGAATAGAGGCCAATGAAACAATGCTTAAAAACTAATTATTGAGACTCGTTGGTCTGCACAAACCCAGCACACCAACATATGTCTTAGATGACATAGCCCAAGAAAAGGGTCATAACGTCATAAGACTGCCTCCATATCACTGCCAGTATAATTCGATCGAGCTTATCTGGGCCCAAGTAAAAGGTTTGTTTGCTCGAATTTCAGTTAGACAGATTCTTTATGTAGTAACTCCTGTATAATTTATGATATTAAAATATGTTTTTCTTTCAAGGTTACGCTGCTAGACATAACACAACACTGCGGTTGAAAATGTATCTGTAGAAGATTGGAAAAAGGTAGTTACAAAATGCAGAAAATTAATGGAAGAAGATTGGGAGCGGGACGTTCGATTTGATAATATTTGCGAACAAGAGTTCATTATAAATTTACAAGATTGCTCTAGCGATTCTGAAAGTGATTCGGATATTGATTTGGGTTGTACTCCTTTGGAATGAATAAATGTATATATTAAAATATTCGTTTATTTTATTACCCAAATCATAATATAATCCAATATACATATAATTATGGCAGACAGCCTTCGTGGCGAAGCGGTAGTGAACACGACTGCTGCGCAGGAGGTCGCGGGTTCGATCCTCGCTCAGTGCAAATATTTGTACGCATGAATATGGGTTTTTGCACTGGTCTGGTCGTGCCTCGGAAAGCACGTTAAGCCGTCGGTCCCGCCTGCCATACGAATATCTAATGGCAGTCGTTACGGGTTGTTGGAGCCCTCAAAAGTCCAACAATTGGTCTTACTGCAAAGCTTCTATCGATATTGTTTTCTGTATCATAACAACCCTAGGAATGTCAATTTAACAAATGTCGCAGAGATCAAGCTATGTTTTTTCAAGTATAATTTTGTTACATGCTGTGCTGCCAAACCTCACTTCTCAAAAGTCGCGACTAGTAAGTCGATATTTTGTTGTACATAATGTATGTACATATTGTGTACGTATTGAGTTCATTATTTTAGTAGTTATGTTTCCAGTTCAAATTAATAGAACGTATTATCTTGTAGTAGGTTTGCATTTGCCGGGTACTTACAAATTAATTTTATTTTCTTTCAAAAAGTGTTACTTATCTGTACATCACTATAAATATGTATTTTTATTTTACAAATATGTAGGTATTTCCGCATTTAAGTGATAATGGTACGATCATAGACGTATGTAATGAATAAAAGATATCTATCCTTTCCTTTCCTAAAAAAATCCCTATTTTGACGGAAACTTTCATGTTCTGGCAATTCTGAGAAAATGTGCACAAATCTCTAAAAATTGCTAGAGACTAAAGTTTTAACGAAACTGAAGAGCGGCAACCTCGCACAACGTAAAGGTCACAACTTCGCAATAATATTATCGCGCACGTGTAATTGGAAATAGCGCCATCTATTTTTCTTCGTACTATTATGAGCGGTAGTAAGCTAAAGGTTGGCATATATTTAACGATTTGTAACTCTTAGCGACATCTCGCGTCCTAGCAGGTAATCAAATATCGAGTTACATTATCTTGTTTGAGACTGTCAGTCCATTTAAATTATATTGGTCTGTGTTAGTACCAATGAACCATACAATTTTTTTTTCATATTTGGTAGTACCAAATATGAAAAAAATATTAAAATCGGTGGACCCGTTTCGGAGGAGTACGACGTGTGTATCTATCCAGCGGGAACACCTGTCTAGGGAGAATGTCTTAATTCAAGGAATGTAGCTTAAAATTAGATCTAGCAATTTGTAATATAACTAAAATTGGATCCGTGCTAATTACGGAGTTATAGGTCATTATGTAGAACCTATGTATGAATTTATGATATAACTACTCATATATTATATCGACGACCTCCGTGGCGCAGTGGGTCATTAACCGGCTGAGACGCAGGAGGTAGTGAATTCGATTCCCGCTGCGGAACAAATGTTTGCATGCTCTACAGATATTTGTTCCGGGTCTGGTTGTTTTTCTATATATTATAAGTATGTATTTACAAAAAAAGTATATAAGTATTATATCAGTTATCTGGTTCCCATAGTACAAGCTCTGCTTAGTTTGGGGCTAGATAGCGCTGTGTGAAATGTCCAGCAATGTTTATTTATATATATATGTGTATTCTATGTATTTTATCAACATTTTTGTGCTTATACACGTAATTTGTTTAGTTCGTATTTTTAGTTTAATTTTATAAATAGTTTATTATATTTAATATTTTATTTTATTTATTATTTGCTATATTTATAATAGTTTTTAGATTTATAGGTTATAAGTTCTACTTGAAGGCCTATAACTCCGCAATTAAGACGGTACAATTTTAGTTAGTTAGACATATTACAAATTGATAGATCCAATTTTAAGCTACATTCCTTGAATTTAGACATTCTCCCTAGACAGGTGTTACCGCTGGATAAAGACACGCGAGTGCGACCACTAAAACCGTGACATGAGACTTTTATATATATGAAGATTATGCTACATACAACTAATATAAACATAAACTAAACTATCATTTACGCTGAATATGGCTGAACTTAAACTATGTAATACTAAACACCTTGTACCTTACCCATATGTTTCCCCAGATGGAGGCGACTCTAGAAGACGAGACCCAGTACGTAATCCGGGATGAGAGCGACATCCCGATCCCGCAGAAGGTGTTCGTGTGCAAGTGGTGCTCCAAGCCGTTCAAGCGCAAGGACCACTACAAGATACACTTGCATATCCACACCGGGGTCAAGTCTTTCTTCTGCACGGACTGCGGGAAAGGTAAGGGGTTTTTTTATTAATGGTAGTCATTCTTCCCGTTCTAACATATGGCTCGCAAACCTGGTCTTTGACTAATATACGAAAAAACAAATTCAAGGTGTGCCAATGGGCGAAGGAGCGTAGTATTCTTGGAGTTAAAATAACTGATCGCGTCCGTAATACCATACTGCTGTCCAAAAGCAAAATCGATGTAGGGGAGAAGGCGCCAGGCTGAAGTGCGACTGGACCGGCAACGTCTATCGCATGCCTGACGAGCTGTGGGCCAAATTAACCATGAAGTGGAGCCCTGAGACAGGGCGCCGGTGCCACGCCAGACCACGCCGAAGGTGGCGCGACAAGCTGAACACCTTTGAGAGGGACTAGCATACGCTGGACCGTTGTGAGTAGCGGAAATGCGGGGAGGGCTTTGCCCAACAATGGGACAATATGGGCTGATAGTAATAGTAATGATAGCCAACCGCTTGACCACTACCTCACCTGGTGGTAAGTGATGGTGTTATCGAAGATGGAGCACGCTTGCCTAGAGAGCACTCTGGACTTGAAGACTCCGAGATTATACTGGTTCGGGAAAACATACGCCGGAAGTGAGTTCCACTCCTTACTTGTGCTAACAACAAAAGTTGAAACAAATCGTTTGGTTACGGCAAGGTCGTATGCCGACCGGGTATGAGTGGTACTTCTCGGTACGTCTGCTTGTCCGGTGGTGGAAGGGGGAAGGAGGGATAAGGTTATGAAATTTATGCCCACATTCACCAAAATGAATCTTGTAAAAAATTTAAAGTCTGGCTGGGTGGGAAGGCTTATCTTTGAAAAATTATTTAAAAATAAAAAATGGTTTATTGGGTATACTATAAAATTAGTCAGTAAATAGGTCAATGTATAAAAAAAACAAAATTTGTTACAGCTTAGGCACTGGGGTGAAATAATTACACTTTTGGATGAGTTTGGATGTTTGTTTGTTTCTCAATGACGTCGTAAATGCTGAAACGATTTCGATAAAATTTGGTATATAGATAGAATTATAACCTTGATTAAAACAAAGGCTACTTTTACTAATAGATTGCGTGTGAAGTCGCGTCGGTAGCTAGTTATTTAATCAAATATTTCTATATGTATAATCGTGCGTCAAAAGCCGTACTAGATATTGTGTGTTTCGGCTCCTGACATCTTTCATCAGACAATCAGCTCAGGACAAACACATCTTTGATTGCGTTGCTCATACGAGCTTAATCATCACCATTGTATGTGCCGTAGTGCGTCCACTGTTAAACATAGGTCTTTGGATTTCCAGTGTGACCGATCTTACATGGACTGAAGACAACTGCTCCCACCAACCTACCACCAGCTCTATGCATCTAGTGGGGGCCGTACTATCCTGCGCTTTTTTCAGTTCGTTGTCTCCACTCGAGAATATTGTGACCCAAATCCAATCAAAGTATTTACAAAAAAAATATTAAGTATTCCTTTAGTTATCTGGTTCTCATAATACAAACCTTGCTTAATTTGAGACTAGATTAGTCCCAAACTAAGCAAAGCTTGTACAAAAGGAACCAGATAACTGATAGAATACTTATATACTTTATTTTTTGTAAATACATTCCTACAATATATAGAGGAACGTCCCCAGACCCGGAACAAATATCTGTAGATCATGCAAATATTTGTTCCGTGGTGGGAAGTCTCATCCGGCTATTCGCCTACTGTACCACGGAGCTCGTCAAATAAAATATTTATTAACTAGCTTCCGCCAGCGGTTTCCCACGCGTTGTTTGTCAACAAAAAGTAGCATATGTGTTAATCCAGGTTAAAATCTGCGTACATATCAAATTTCATCGAAATCGGTTCAGCCGTTACGACATGATTGAGCAAACAAACATCTAAACTTTCGCAATTATAATAATAATAAAGCCTTTATTAACAATCTTAAATACACATTACATATTTCTACTTAGTACTACAAAATTTGTTTATGTATAGGTATAAAATATACTAGTTTCAGATTAGAGTCCGGTTTTTTTATTGTCTTGCTTTTCAGCGTAGGCCTCTTCGAGTGTTCTCCACAAAGATCTGTCTCTTGCTTTTCTCGCCCAAATCGTTCCCGTCATTTTTTTAATATCATCTTCCAATCTACGATACTGTCTACCTTTACTTCTCGTTTTATATCTAGGGCACCACAATTATAATATGAGTGTGACATAAATAAAATAATCAGTGTGCAAAGAAAATCAAAAGGATTTAACTCGATTAAAAGAAAATTTAAGATTAAAATAACAATGTTTATGCTAATTCTAGGGTGGTGGGGAATACGATCTGCACTGCCGTCCCGCATTGGGTTGTATCGTGCATTACCCCCCTTCTAACCTGACCCCAGCAGGACTTTGGGTTGATGGATGCATCTTTCCAAGATCCCCGTGGTGTCGATGAGCTCCTGCAGCTTCAGTGTTTGTTATTAGCAATGTTCTCGTTCCAGGGTTCTATCGCAAAGACCACTTGCAGAAGCACTCGCAAGTGCACAGCGGCAAGCCGAAGCCGAGGAAGCCGCTGCCGGCGCTGCTGTCCCTCGACATGGTGATGAAGAAGAAAGATATCAAGCCGGAGATTACCATCACTGTGAGTTACCACCGTATTATGGTTTATTTTATTCATTTAGGACTGGCTGTTGCCCGCGACTTCGTACACGCTAAAATCGCTGTTGCAATTTAACACCCAATTTTTATCCCATGGGATCTGATTTATGGGATCAAAGGTAGCCTATGTGGAAATCCAGGTTATAATCTACGTATATACCAAATTTCATCGAAATCGGTTTAGCCGTTACGACGTGATTGAGTAACAAATAGATAAATGAACAAACATTCATATTTATAATATTAGTGTGGCTATGACTTTTTTTTAAATTATTTAATTATTAAAATCACAAGGATCACTTTGAAACGTAAATTTTACTTCCTTCGCGACCAAGCCAGGAAAGAAAGGCAAGAAAACGAGGCAGGTTGTTATTTTAATGATCATTTTAGAATACATTACAACACAGGAAATAAATAACGTCTAAATTGTAACAATTTGAACGAGTTGGAGCAATTTCAATCCCAATCTTCTCTATCATCTAAATAATCTGATATTTTATAGTAGGCTTTTTTATAAAGATTTTGTTTAATTACGTTTTTAAATTTGTTAATTGTCAATTTTTGTAGATCACTTGGGAGTTTGTTATAAAAGCGTACACCTTGCCCTTTAAACGATTTAATAACTTTATGGAGTCTACAAGTGGCAACAGCGAGTTTATCTATATTTCTAGTATTAAAATTATGATTATCGCTATTTTTCTTAAACAAATTAATATTTTTGTGAACAGACATCAGAGTTTCATAGATGTATTGACAAGGGAATGTCATAATATTTATTTCTTTAAACTTATTGCGTAACGATTCTCTGGGGCCCATATTATAAATAGCATGAACAGCCCTCTTCTGCAGCACAAAAACGGTGTTTATATCTGCAGCGCTCCCCCACAGCAGTATACCGTATGACATAATGCTGTGGAAGTAGCTGAAGTAAACTAGTCTGTGTCCACGTCTGTAAAAAGACGGATCTTTTTGACTGCGTACGCCGCAGAACTAAGTCTCTTCGACAACTTATCAAGGTGAGGGCCCCGTTGAAGCTTATTATTTAGGGTTGTACCTAAGAATACGGTAGTGTCCACAAGAGCCAACTCCTCGTCTTTGATTTTATATCTGCTTTAACTTGTGTAACATTAGGTAGTATAAATCTAATACACTTTCTTTTCTTTTCATTTAGAAGTATGTAGATTGTTTTGACTATAGGGACATAATCCTAAATTATGCCTATAATATAATTCATTCTAAATAAATTCTTTCTTTTTCTAAATAATTATAGATTAAGAAGTAAAGTAAGTCAGAAGTTGAGAATCGCGTTATCTCTGCGTTTAAAATACGCCGTGCGCATAGCGGGCGAATAGCCGGCTGAAACGCAGGAGGTAGCGGGTTCGATTCCCGCCGCGGAACAAATGTTTACATGATCTATTTATTTTAAGTATGTATATACAAAAAAGTATATAAGTATTCAATGTATTATCTGGTTGCCATAGTACAAGCTCCGCTTAGTTTGGGTCTATAGGGGGGGGGATAGCGGTGTGTGAAATGTCCAGTAATATTTATTAATTCCAGGCGCCCTCAAGCTCTAAACTGCGTGTGCCGTTACAAATGAAAGTGCCATATCAAGTAGTGATGTCGATGGACAACGGCGAACAACGCGCTGTCACCTACGACCCTCGCTCAACGCACGAGATTAGCGCGTAAGAAATATTCGTACTACAATCCACGTGACTGTCTGTCACGTGGCGCGACAAAGCGGGATACAGTGTTGCCAACCGTACGAGGACGCTGTCAACCTCGTACAGTCATTACGAAATTTTGACATAGCTGCATAAGGCTTATTTTTCCTAGAGAAGTCAAAACCCCACAGCGTACACCGTGAAAATCAAATAATTTTTTTTGTAGGTCATTCTTAAAAATAAGTCCGAAATACACCAATTTACTGTGATACTGAATGTACGAGGTTTGAGATCCAGAACGAGATTAATGCTTTTGTACGAGGAAAAAAGTTCTACGGTTGGCAACCATGGCGGGATGTTTACAATGACTAGTATAGTCAACGTCAACGCTACTGGCAGACGGGGTCATTGAACGAGGGACAGTGACCCTATGTCACCCGGACAGATCCGATAACGAATCGATTGACACCTCATTCATCAAAATTGAGATGAGTAGTTTAGGCGCTATGGAACATATGTAAATACAAACATAACCCTTCTTTTTGGCTTTGCCGTAGTCGGGTAAACAGGATACCTTTATCTTGCTATCTCGCTCTTGCAGCCATAACAGGAGCCGTTAGTGACGTGCCGAGTATCTATCGATACACTAAATTACCAGTAATTGTATTGAAAAGGAAACAAATATGTTTTCACACCACCTGCTCGACAATGTCAAATTATATGTCATGTTAACCTCACCGAAAGCAGGTGATTAAATCCCTACGGCGGAGACGGGAATAAAGTTGTACTGAGTCTGATTATGCACACGAGGGCATAATGAGATTTGAATTTGGAACCTCAACAGTATTAAAATTTGAACCAAAGAGACCCACACAGTAAGAATTAATTCGTAAATCGAACTAACCTCTGCACAGAATGCATGAACCTAGATTAAGTTTTTATTTTCTCGCAGAAAGTTTGAAAAGTAGAGTATTCTCCTTGGGCGTGCTTATATCCCTCTAGTAGCTCCCTCGCTCGACTCGTGATTTAACTCTAGAATCCTTCGTTGCGTTCGGGATTCAATAAAGCGCCGGAGCCGCAAGACACTGCTTTGTCCCCTCGTTTAATAATCTACTATTATTGGTTCGCCCCGTCTGCCACGAGTCTTGGCGTATACTATACTGGACGAAATTCGATCGTAAATCATGATTTATTTTAGCTTAATTGAAGCATTTGACGTGTTCTCCATAATATATACTTTATTTATGTCAAATCTCACACTCCTCCGTGCGTGCAATAATGTTCAAAAGGAGTACAAAACTTTCTCCTCACGTATTAATAATATAGATTAATTAAGCTACGGGATCGCATTCGATAAAATAGTGATTGAGCACCTTTGTATTCTTTTTTCATATTCTTAGTACTTTTTGCTAATTACAGGTATACAGGGTGAAAACGAAAGGTATCATGCAATAATTACAATTTGCGATATTATTAAAAACATAAAACTGATATCGATAGAATTTGGTCTATTAAGTCAAATTGCATTTCTTAATTTTTAAGAAGTATACAGGATGTACCTGAATCTTTATACTTTTTGTTTCCAACCTGTATATGTTTTAAAGTATTCAATAATTAAGTGTGTTTAAAAGTGAAAAATATTATGTGCATAATAAAATTGGTATTTATTTAAAACACATTCCATTCACTATTTGTGTTTTTGGTAATATAAGGGTCCAAGTTCTGTATGAAATATATAAATCCTAACAAATATACACATATCTTGGAGTTAATTACATTCTTACCGTAATTTTTTAATTTTTTTTTAGCTAACAATACGTAGTTGCCTGTATTTCTCTATACAGGGTGTATTTATAAACAGTCTACAAAGTTTAACGAATGGCACTGTCCGTAATCCAAAAAAAACCTGTATGTATTTCAATCCAATAATGACGTTCAAAGTCGATCCTCGTACATTGCGACGTCATTAGAAAATGCTATTTGTATGTCTGTTGGAACTGTGGATTTTCGACAGTTTTAAAATTCATTCTGTATACAAAAGATTGCGAGTGTTTCGTGTGTTTTACTTTTAAAAGTAACAGTTTTAGGCTTAACGCAGACGAACGATTACAATATGGTACGGATTTGTTCGAATACGGCCGATTAGTCAGTTTGACCGTAATGTGTCCGATTTTCGTACGACATGTGCATTGCAGTACTTATGTTTTGTGTTCTATTTTGGCCGGCTATCGTGATCTGCTATCGGCATAAACTACATTCAAATACAGTAAAAGCTCTTTATTCGCGGCGTGTATGTTACGTAAATATGCCGCGAATACGGAAACCGTGAATGGCAATTTATATGGAATTACAGGGGATACGCAATTTAATTGAACTTTTTGACCATATTGATTAATGATTACCTTCAGGTTTAGGCAATGATTTAAAGAACTTTGTAATTTCTTCATGCTTGGCATGTTAAAAGCTTGATTCAGACTGATATTCAGCAGTGGCATTAGCAATTAGCCTCTTAAAAATAAGACTTCATTCCATAGACGGATCAATTTTCATAAAGAAATCACAAAGCTCATTTGCCATTCTTAAACCATCATTATTATTTTTTTTCTAATTAAATATCACGTTTCCAGTGCTTGTTGAATCCTCTTCTTTAATGGGCTGTGAATTTAACATTTCCTCCAAGTGGGTTTTAGTCAAAGCCGAACCAATTATACAACGGCGATAGCAATTAACAACATACTTTAGGTGTAGTTGTAATAACGTCTATTTTACTTTTTTATTAGTCCATTAGCCAACGCATTTCAATAGGATACCGAATGCTTTTTATTAATATATATGTACCGATATACCCTTTAGATCTGCGAATAAAGAAATCTTTCGCCGCGAATATAGGAATTGGGTCGCATTTTTTTAATCCGCGAATAGCAAAAACACGAATAAAGGAAGCGCGAATAAGCTTTTACTGTATTTAAAAAAAAACTCAATTTACAATGTATTTGCATCCCGATTTTTTCTGTTTTTTTTATAAATGTAATTTTGTAAATAATAAATGTCATAGTTTAAGTAACCAAATGTTTATTAAATACTCATTATCTTCTATTATTAGGATTTAAATGCCCTAAGGCAGCTTTGCGTTGTGCCATCGTTCCTTAAAATACAGGGTGCCTCATCATGATGGGAACGTACCCATACTACGTGACCCATTTTTACAATGTTATGTCCTCCTCCTCTCGGTGACCACTTGTAGTAACCCCCCCCCCCCCCCCCCTAGTTTTCACATAGTATATCGTAAATATGTTTTTGCAAACAGAAATTAAAAAAATAATAATTTGGCTCATATTTGCCGCATGCCGCCAAGAGTACCTACATACCTATAATTACAAGTTAAAAAATCTACATGCGCCATATTTGAATATAGCTTGAAAAACGCGATATTTCACTAAAGAATATCCCCCCCCCCCCCCCCCCCCCCCCCCCCCCAAACCTAACGTGGTATTTTGAAGATCCCCTGAACGGGTCACGTAGTATGGGTACGTTCCCTAGTCTAATTAGACCTAGATTAGTAACTTGAAATCACTCTGTGTCTACCGATTGACAGGTAAAACGCATAACAAGAACCCAATGTTACCACTGAGAACTGTCAAATGGCATAAAAAAAATGTGGCCGTCACGGAACGCACGGCAGATGTGAAACATCTAAATTGATGGTTATTAAAATATATATATAATTAAAGAAAACCGTTTATAATCATCTTATCTTACGCAAGGCGCGTGACGGCAAACGGCGTCATGCCGTCATAATGCCGACGGCGAGTATGTCTTATCTAGGGTTCCCAGATTAAAAATTTGAAATTCCAGAGTAAATTTCTGGCATTTGATGAAAATTCCTGACTTTCTTGTAAATATAACAATAATGTCGATGAACGAAGTTCATTTTATGTTTTATTTTTCCCGTTACCTACCTAAATTGTAGATGTTCTGGACGCTTTAGGATTCCCCCCGTATTCCGGACAATGACCTATATTACCGGACATGTCCGGAAAATTCCGGACGTATAGCAACCTAGTCTTACCCCCAAGCCGCGCCGATAGATATTTCACATCAAAATTACAATAAATAAAAAAAAATAAAAAATTAATAAATAATAATTACATTAATAAATTATAATTAAATTACTCGGTGACCAACTCTTACTGGGTGACTTTCAAGACAGGCTAGGCACCCTGTATGGTGACCAACTCTTACTGGGCGACTTTCAAGACAGGCTGGGCACCCTGTATATGTAGTACCTATTGTACTTAGTTCTACCAAAAATGTATTTGTGTAATGGAAGGGAGTTTGTATAAAGTTCCTCAATTTTCGTGTTTTAATGAAATATTGTGATTTTATCGTAAGGCAATTTATGTACGTAACAAAAGTACAAATAAAAGTATTTTGCACATTACTCTTATTTTTTTTACTATCCCACTGCTGGGGAAATGTCTGTAAATCCCTGATTCCTGGCTGCCAACCACAATCTTTTAGAAAACCATCATGTTCAAAAGCGTTTTGTTTCAAGCTTGTAGCAACATCACTTCGATTTGAACCACTAAACTTTTAAACATTACTGTTATAATCCTAATAAAGTAGTATAGTTAGTGCTTTCTAGTGATTACACCACGTTCAGTATAAAACATTGCGAAAATAAACACTATTTTTACTTACTTTTTAGGATAATTGTACGCTTTATTTGAGCTCTAATGTGAAACGTTTTGAGTAAACGATTTATGGTGACGTCACCAAAACTGCTTCGCCTTTACAATAATAAAGTAAGCTTACTAATTGAGGGTCATTGTACGAAATGTCAGTGTAATATTATTTTAATATTGCTATAAGAGATTGTGGTTGGCCCCCTGATCCCTAATTCCTTGCAATCTTCCATCCCCTCTCAAAGGCGTCTAGATCGTCCCGTCGAAGTCTCCTTAGCCAACAATGACATCGCTTTCCTTCAGGCAGCCAAGGTGGTGTGATATTTTCATTAAACAAATTGTTATTGACCATCTCTGTGGCGTGGTAAGTGGTTCGGAACAAAGGTTTGCATAATCTGCATGTGTTTGACTACCTCCGTGGAGCAGTGGGCTAAGACGCAGAAGGTTGCAGGTTCGATTCTTGCCACGGAACAAATGTTTGCTTGATCTATACAGATATTTGTTTCGGATTCCGGGTCTATCTAGGTTAGGTTAGGTAGGAAGGCTTGGGCCTCCCAAGGTTTTTAACGATTACCTTTAAACACCTACCTACCTCTCTCTACCCTTCTCGATATTATTAAATAATAATAAATAAATATTGCTGGACAATTGAGCTCTCCCAAGCTGTTTAACATTTATGTTAATGATCTCATAGTTGAGCTCAGCAGCATGCGTGTCGGATGTCGTATAGACGGCATTAGTATTAATAATTTAAGTTATGCGGACGACATGGTGCTGCTGGGACCAACTGTGGGATCTATTAGTAAAATGCTGCGAGTCTGTGAGCGGTATGCCATATCACATGAACTTGTATACAATGTTAAAAAATGTGAATATATGGTCTTTAAGGCCGCCGGTAAGTGCCCAGAAAATATACCGAATATTACCTTAAATGGTATAAAAATACGTAGGGTTTTTGAATTTAAATACCTTGGGCATTTCCTCACTGACGACCTTAAAGACAATGTAGATATTGAGAGGGAGCGTAGGGCGCTGGCGGTCCGTGGTAATATGTTGGCCCGTAGGTTTGCCCGTTGTACAGATGAAGTTAAAATATCGCTTTTTAAGGCCTTCTGTCAGAACTTCTACACGGGTAATCTGTGGGTAGCATATGCCAAAAGATCACTGGATGTCCTACGCATCCAATATAATAATATTTTTAGGATGCTGTTGAGGTTGCCGCGTTTTTGCAGTGCGTCGGAGATGTTTGCCCAACACAGGACTGATGGCTTTCATGCCATCATCCGTAAAAAGACAGCATCTCTGATGAGCAGATTACGGGATAGTCACAACAACATCTTAAAAACTGTTGCTGAGAGATGCACCTCTCCTATTTGGAAGCATTTCGTAAAAAAAAATGATTTATTAATTAAGTAGTTGATTGTCTGATGTGTTCTTTCTATTATTATCTTTATTATTTTGTCATGTCTTGTCTTTTACTAACCAATTATGCATAAGTTGTACTAACAAAATGGACTGTAAACCGTCTTAAATAAAAACTTTTGATTTGATTTGATTTCACACGATCCGTGGAGACCACGGACTGGAAGACGCAGCGTAGGCCGGCCCCCCACAAGGTGGGCCAACGATCTGGTAAGAATCGCGGGGAGCCGTTGGGCGCTAAAGGCTACCAACCGCTCGTTGTGGCGATCTAAGAGGGAGGCCTATGTTCAGCAGTGGACGTCCGCCGGCTGATGATGATGATTTCACACAGCGCTATCTAGCCCCAAACTAAGCAGAGCTTGTACTATGGAAACCAGATAACTGATAGAATACTTATATAATTTTTTTTTGTAAATACTAACTTATAATATATAGAAAAACATCCAGACCCCGGAACAAATATCTGTAGATCATGCAAACATTTGTTCCGTGGCGGGAATCGAACCCGCTACCTCCTGCGTTTCAGCCGGCTATTTGCCCACTGCGCCACGGAGGTCGTCAAAGTAACGTAAACGTAAATATTACAGTAAATATATTTACAACGGGAAAAATGTATATAAAGTATTCTATCCATACAAACTTTCTTAGTTTGGGGCTAGATAGCGCTATGTGAAATGTCCAGCATTTACGAGTCGCAGGATAACTCGTTTATTTTATCTGTTCCGACCGGGTATAGGTACTTATCAATTTACCTGCTGGATGATATCTAACGGATAAAAAAGATATTTCGATTTAATAACTTTTTATTTAGGTAGATTTAAATGCAATAACAATTTCTGGAGTATATTAACATCAAGAGTATGAACTTATAGGAATTGAGTTCGAATATAGAATAAAACCAAAATAAACCTTGTGTAGTATACTGATGGTTGATTTTGATTTGGCCAAATACTTATATATGCTAGGGTTGCCAACCGTCCTTATTTCCCAGGACATGTCCAGCTTTTTGGGGTGCTTGGACTGTCCTGGATAGTTTATAAGTAACGTCCTGGGTTTTTAAAGGGTTTTGTATTTTAAAATTATTCTTAACTCGTTCATTGAACTTTAAAAAGACTAAAAACAGATTTATGATTTGGATAGCTTACAATAAACTGTCAGCAAAACGCTTTTGTATTTTTTAACCTATAAGGCACCAGGACACAAGAGTGCGTCCTGGTTTTAAACTAAAATGTCCTGGTATTTCTACCTTCAAATCCTGGATTCCAAGATGAAGATGGCAACCCTAATATATGCAAATATGTTTAGCTAGCTTAGAGAAACTATGGCAGTAAAGGAGATTTAGAGTACCTAGTAGACTTAGCCTGGCTTGCACAACGATCCCTAAACGTATTTAGCGACTAAACATGTTTAAATTTAATATACCTATTTATACGATTTGACCTCAAAATAATATTTAGCCACTAAATACGTTTAGGCATCGTTGCCCAAGTCGCCCTTAGTACATACAGAACTTTCAGAATTTGCAGTAATATTGATGGTACCTAGGTCGGGTTTAAAGCATTTAAAGTTTTTAGGGTTCTGGAGCAAAATGGTAAAAACGGAACCCTTAGGCCCGGACTATATGGCATCCGGGTCTCCCCGATCCTGCGAATCCGGAGCATGACCCCGTTGTTTCCAGGTAAAAATCGGAGTCGGATGGCCTCGAATCGTGTGTAGTCGAAACAGGAAAAATTCAAATTTTTGATTGTGCGACGGATTGTTCAGGGGCCATTAAATAAAAACCGGCCAAATGCGAGTCGGATTCGCGCACAAAGGGTTCCGTAGCATTAACTATAAAAACGGCAAAAAACATGTCTGTTGTATGGGAGCCCCACTTAAATATTTATTTTTAGTATTTGTTGTTATAGCGGCAACTGTGAAAATTTCAACTGTAACTATCACGGTGCATGAGATACAGCCTGGTGACAGACGGACAGACAGACAGTGGAGTCTTAGTAATATGGTCCCGTCTTACCCTTTGGGTACGGAACCCTAAAAACGGTCCCTGACAAGCCCGGATGCCATATTCCGAGTCTTATGGTGCGACTCTGTCCGTCCGTTCGTCTGTCACAGCTTGAAATTTTTAATAGTTAGAAATATGTAATACTGACCTTCCTCTATAAAAAGTTCAAAAATATTTTCATTTTGCTGATCAAAAGAACCAAAAAAGTGGGGTCAACATTTCAAAATAGGGGTCAAATTAGGTCAAGTGGGTCAATCAAAGAGATTAAGTACTCATGTACTAGTAGAGTAATAATTAAAAATGTCGAAAAAATACCATTCTCTCCATATCTCCGCGTGCAAAATCTGACATTTATATGATTGATATGCAAAGATTACAGGAAAATTATAACGAAGTCTCGATCTAGTACAGCTTTTTAGTTATCTGTCTTTAAAGTTTTCTCGGTTTACCGGTCATGTAACTAGATGGCGCTGCATAATTAACATAAATAAACCTATCTAGGTTCGGAACATTCGGTGCGCGAGAACTACTCGTGCTTGACTGGTCTTGTTTACGTTTACTACTAACTATGCCCAATTAAATTGTTACTGTTAAAAAAACTTAAGTCTACTTTGGCCATTTACTAATTTAGGTGGGACAAATTACACTCGTATAAACTCTTGGATTTTACTTTCTAGGAAAGATACTTAAAGATTTCGTCAAAGTACTCATTTTCATAAATAAATTCTGAAAGTTTAGTTTCCACAAACCTATACAGGTTGTTTGGTAATATACTGACGATATTCAAGTGACGGTTTCTCAAAACATAAAAAAGACAGTAAAAAAGCTACTAGTTAATTTATCAAATTTTAAAGAAAATCGACTAAGTTTAGGTGATTAATTCGATACAAAACTTATGCCTTCTCTTGCAATCGACATCCAAAAATAAAGGCCGTAATCCACAAAAGCGTAGATTTGCTACTAGTACCTACTTACTACCATAGATCTAGGCAGGCATGTATTTTTGATATCTCGAGACGTCACCAATACAGTATCTGTGGTTTGATGGCAAGCATTATGCAATAGCACAACATACGTTTAGGTACATTTCTTGGTAATCACATTTATTTGTTATGCTCATCAAAATAAACCCTTTCATTTTTGTGCGTATATTATCAAACATCCTATATAGGTTTGCGCTTATATACTGAGTAATTATACTTTGTTTGCCTAACAGTTTACAGATCTTGTAGGGAATCAGGAATCCAGTCTATTTTTAATATGAGAAACCGCCCACGGTTTCTGATAAAGATGAGTAGGGACACAGTGCGTACAGTTCAGCACTTATGTCTAACTTTATGAGGCTTGACAAATCAGGGCATTAGGATAGGTAACTTTATAAATATGGTATAACAAAAGGGGCAATAATGCTGGCACAAACTAAAATTTGGCAGCGCTAAAACACCATTTTTTTACAAGCTTTCATATAACTTGCAATGTATGTAGGTATGTTGGGTGGAATTTTGCAACTGAATTTTAAATCAGTTATCTTTAACCGATTGAGCTGAAATTTGATATACACGCTTATTTTGGACGACAATGCGTGCTTAGCTATGTGACATCATTCTAATTCCAAGATGGCGGATCACCCAAGATGGCGGACTAGTTATTTTTTCTGCACTACCACAGTATGGGTATCAAATGAAAGGGCGTGCTGAGGAGAACACGAAAACTAATACATCGTCATATTAAATCCTATATGGCGGGACCTCCAAGATGGCGGAGGATGTTTTCTGGTTTGTATAAATTGTATAAAAGCTTATTTAGAAAAAGTAATTTTTCAACAAAAAACTTATTTGTTACATGCGGACAGAGTGACAACATTTGCTATACTATACCTCAGATAGCTTTGTATTATCCTAGATTTAATTAGTAATGCTGCATCATTTGCATTGTAATCAACTTATGTAAAAGTTAAGGATATTTAAGAAGCCGGCGAACCCCGAGCGCTACTTCAATTCGGCCGCGTCAAAAACTTCCGCCTGAATATCGCTATCCCTGTTTAGTGACGAAGTTTAGCCACGCAGAGCGACAGTGATAGCAATAGAACGATTCTAAATTTGATTAGATTTTGACCGTGTTCCGTAATACCAAAAATGATGACTGAAAACTTGTTGTATTTTTCTCATTGTGTTGTTATTCTGTAACTAGACGATATAATCTATGTTCCTATGACTAGGATACGTAAGATGTTGTTGTTTTTAATACGAAACAATAAGGTTGAAAACAGGTATTTTTTGACGTAAAAACATGCAGAATGCGATACGCTTCTATTTCATTTTAGGTAAGTATTTTGAACTAATATATGGTTGGGAACCTAGATAAATACTATTCAAATTAAAATTAAATAAGGTAGAAATATGCTCCAATTAGAAATAATCTTGGTAGTACGTGTTGTATGGGCGATTTCCCTCCGGTGTCCCCTTAAGATCGTGAAACTTTAACGCATGTGCTGTGTTTAGATTGTGCATAGTAACCAATGGTTTTGTTATAAATCATTATTTTATACAATTTAATTGGCGCTCTCGCTCCTCGAATAAGTCCTTGCACTGCGAAGATTTTGGCATGGAGTGACAGACGGTTGCACTAGGTATAATAGACTCCTTATGTCATACCTAAATTTAGTTTAGTTTGTGCCAACGTAATTGCCTCCGATAACTAGTTAAGTTGAAACATTACTTAAACTAGAACTTTTTACTATAAAAAATATAAAAAAGTTTACTATAGGCAACTACTATCAGATGAATCTAAGTTACAACTGTAGGAATTTGATTCAGTTTAATAACTGGAATATTACAATTGGGAAAATTAATAATATTCTATATACATTAAGCCTTCTACGAATCGGTAACTAATTTTTCATTACTTAAGGTACATTAAATCACAATAAATAGAGCCAACCAAATTACAATATTTTAACAAATAACATACTCACATAAACTTAACGCTTTATAGAATACCAACAAGAAACTTCAAGAAATAAACATAATTTTGAACCTTATAAAATATTTACAACTTAGATAATTTTCTTAAATGCTAGATTTGCGCGCGAACTTATTGCGAGACCGCCACGCGCTGGACGCTTCTGTTACGCTCTGCCTGCGTGACGTCGCGTCAGGCAGGCGGTCTGTCATCTTCCTTAGAATTTCTTAAATTAGAACCACTGCGTACACGCACCCATATCTGGTGTGCACCGGCCTTTATACTAATGGGTAGTGGTAGTTAGCTATTGCACAATAGTTTTACAAACATTTGGGCGCGTCGTCGATTGATTCACAAAAAGTGTTCAATTCTACGCAGTGGCGGATTTCACGCCCGTAGTAGTAGTTGAATTTAAGGTGGGGCAGCGATGGTTTCAGGTAGGGCGGAAGTAGAATTGTGAATAAAAGTAAAATATTTATCTGGTTTTCGTCGTTGACTTGTGTGTGTGAGTGAGTTCCTAGAGTCTGTCTAATGAAAGTAGAGGCTGAAAAATCGCGGTAAATTAAAAAAAAAATATCAGCATCACAGTCCCAAAATTAGAATATTGTAACTGGAATAACCCAATTTGATACAAATAATTATTCTAAGGTATCAAATAAATTTGCCACGCTTTTTCAGTCTCTACTTTCATTAGTCAGACTCTACCGTGCCTGGGGCAATCGAGCGGGATTCCCTCCTCGTATCATTGCAATACGGGCGCATAGCCCACACATACTTTAAAAGTCATCTGTCATCATCATCTTCCACAGCCCATAAGTACCCACTGCTGGGTGTAGGCCTCCCTTTGTAAACGCCACCCTTCCCGGTCCTGTGCTGCGCGCATCCAGGAGTTGTCCGCGACTTTCTTTATGTCGTTGACCCACCGCGCCGATGGACGCCCTGGACCTCTTAGGTCTGTTCATAGGCAGAATAAATACCTTATAAGTATTATAATTATTCTGACATTGTTTAGTCTCTACGCTGCTGGTAGTAATTTTATTTTCATCATAATCATACCATGAAAAAACAGTTTACTTAACATTTAACTTAGTTGATGGTATTTTTAAGGTAGGACGTTTTAAGGTGCCCCTTAATGCTCCCTACCCCCCGCCCTAGCTACGGCCATGGCGGATTTACACATTTCATTTTAAATATTACATTTTTGCCGCCCTTCAATCTAACATTTTCTGAGTTGTACGATAAGGCGATAATATATACGATAAACGATAATGTACCGTGTGTGGTTGTGGGCCGTAAACATATAGAAGTTTGTGGTACCGTTGCTTGAAATAACAATGAAAGGGAAGAGGGAAAAGTCATCGCCGACTTCTTTTGCAAAACATCAGAAAACCGCCTTGACAAATCATAAAAATAAACAATCTCCGCAAGTTTACCGCCCTAAGCTCAAGCCTACTCAGCCTGCTGGTAAAACAACCAGTCCGCCTCTACGGGACAATTGTTCCCGGTGGACGTTGTGGTACAGTCAGCGACATAAGATCATTAACAATTTGAGAATATTTGTGTAATAACAGATAAAATGTGTTTTACATGACATTAGTAAAGGGCTAAGGTGTATAAACATGCCTTGTTCTAGATTTGTTTCGATTTAAAAATCTTAAACTGTTAACCTATGTTGCTGACCGTACCAGAGTACGTAGTTTCCAATACTGAACCACGAACGTACAAAAACTCTGGACTGTCCGACGCCATATTGTTCACTGAAGGGCACGTCAATCAATGTGTACGTGCTAATAGCAAGCGTTTATCTCACACATATCGATCGCGCAATGGTGCCATAAAAAATGCTTTCTATAAAAAAAACCGGCCAAGTGCGAGTCGGACTCGCACACGAAAGGGTCCGCCGATCTTAATTGGCGTTAACTATGTACGCATGGGGACACCCTTTAATTTTCATGTTTTTTTAATTTTTTGGAATGTTTTCTTTATTTGTGCTATAAGACTTTGTGCTTTTTGCCAAATTTCGTGATTCTAGGTCAACGGAAACTACCATATATCTATTAGACCCAAAACCTATAGGGTACTTCCGGTTGATCTTAGAATTGTCAATTTTGTTTAAAAGCATGGTCTTACAGCACAAGTAAAGGGCGAATTCCGAAAAACAAAAAAAAATTGGTACCTACTTACAAGTTTTTGCGACAATCTAAATTTGCCCATATCTTTTTATCGTGTTAATTCAGGACCTTGATTTTTATACACCTAATAGGGACTATAGAATATCTAGTATAAATTTCAACTTGCTAGATTTAGCCGTTCCTAAGAAAATCGGTGATGACACACTGACAGACGGACAAGATCTTATAAGGGTTCCTTTTTTTACGTTTTGAGGTACGGAACCCTAAAAGTCGCGTCCGAATCGGTCCACCCGTGTCAGAAGAAACTACGATGCCACAGACAGATAGGCGTCAAACTTTTAACATCCCTTACACACGCCGAGTGCGCAGAGCACTTTGTGTCATTTTCTAGGTAGGTACTTTCGTACTCCGTCCAGAGTTTTTGTACCGTCCCACCAACGATACGGGATCGTATATAGAGTAGGACTTTGTATCTGACTGCTGCGTTATTATAACAATCATCCACCATTGCGTCAACAGTATAGTTTGTCAATCACTGTTCTCGGAACGCCTCTTTAGCCGCCGCGATGAGCGTCATGAGATCGTTCTTGTCTTCGTGTCAGGAGGGGTCGGGCTCGGGGGCGGGCGCGGGGGCCGAGGAGAGGGGCGGGGAGGCGGTCCCCTGTTGCGACAACTCTGCCTTGACGCGTCGCGCGATGTGGGACCGAGTGTGCTTGCGGAGGTGGTCTTTGCGGTAGAAACCTGGGGACAATGTTGTGCTTTAGTTTTGGGTATAGTTGGCAGTGCTGGTAAATCAATTTTATTTTATTTTTCTTTATTAAGGACAACAAACAATTATACAATTAGGTTACTTAATGCTAATATTAAATAAGGTTCTTTATGTATAATCAGCCCCGGTGTCCACAGATTGGGGTTGACAATTCATTATAAGGGCATAAAGTGCATGCTTATGAAAGAAGACAAACAATATCTGTAGGTCACATTACATACAAGAACAAGATTTTACCTTTTACTTTAGGTCAGACAGAAATAGTGTATCCGACATTATGACATCAGATACACTCTTTCTGAAAGAGCCGGGTGAGGTTGCAAACAGTTCGATACCAGTAAAGAGATCATTATGTTGTGAGCAATGTGAGGGATATGTTAAAACAATACTTTTGTTTTGTAACGAGCTTTAAATAATCACTCTTTAATGCTAATAAAAGGGTGTATGAATACAGGATGCTTCGGAATTTGCATGATAACTAAAAAAGAATTGTATCAAATTTTATAAAAAATGTTATTTTGGTATTCCGCCGATCAAATAATCTGTCGGTCGGTAAACTTCGTTTGACATCGTGTCGTTGTTTGATATCGGGACCCAAAAATCAGGTGGTTTTTTACCGAATTATATACCAAATTTCATCGAAATCGTTGCAGCCGTTTAGTCGTGAAAACGTAACATAGACGAGAATTTATAATATTAGTATAGATGTACGTTAGATGCGCGTTCTTGCCTCTTAGGAACGTGCATACTACATGTGTTGTTATGTAAGTACGACATTAATAGAAAACACGGGTAGCGCTAATAACTTGTATTGTTGTAAAATAGGGTTTTTTCAAATGGTATTTCAAATAACCTCAATATCAAGTCCTAAAATATCAATGAAACAGCCTGTACAAAATAGGTAAACAAAAAAAGAAAAGAAAGAAAGAAAAATATTTATTCAGACCACCACAAATGGACACAGAAACAAATGACACAAAAATATAATATAGCTAAAAATTTTAAATGTAGTGGCGAAAGGGTCCTCAGCTCAGCATTTGCTACAGCATGTTGCCATACTGCAGCGCTGGTCTTCTGCTGAGGCCAGTGTTGACCTGACAGACACCCAGACATATTTATACAACTAAAGATTTAAAACATTTACATAACAATTTTCCAACATTATATCTAGCACCTTCTACAGATCACTAACTCAAAAGGTCATACAAACCATGACTGACAATTTATTATTAATTCGTGCCAAGCAATAAACAGAGTGACGACAGAGGAAAATGAGTGGAGAGTGAGAGAGACACTACTATGGTTACCATGGTTGGCTGATCTGAAGGGCAAAAACATGGACTTTTAACTTTAACCTAAACACGTTAACATTACGTTAACAAAACATATTCATTCATCATGTAAGTAGGTAGGTACCTGTTAAACTGACTAAGCGGCATCGTCGCAAAGACGCCGCCGTATATCGAATACTTGATAAATATTCAAGCTGCTGGTATTAAACCTACTTCTAAAATCAGTTATTACGATACCGTATGTGTGTTTTAAATTAATGTCGTACGTAACAAAACAGATTTGATTCGATGTCTTTTCACACAACATGCTCGACAATGTTAAATTATATGTCCTGTAAACCTCACCGAAAGCAGGTGATTAAATCCCTACGGCTGAGCCGGAAGTAAAGTTGTACTGAATTTCATTATGTCCTCGCGGGCGTAATGTGATTTGAATTTGGAACCACATCTGTATTAAAATTTGAACCAAAGAAACCCACATGATAATAACTTATTCGTAAATCGAACTAACCTCTGCACAGAATGCACCAACCTACTTAGATTTGGTTTTTATTGTCTCGCAGAAACTGGGAAAAGTAGAGTATTCTCCTCGTGGATAAAGCTATCTGCATCTTGGGCGTGCTTATATCCATCTCTCAGGATTCTAGTAACTCCCTCGCTCCGCTCATCGTTAACTCTAGAATCCTTCGATATGTTCGGTAATCAATAAAGCGCCCGTGACGCAAGACACTGCTTTGTCCCCTCGTTTAATAGTCTACTACATATTATTGCACACCATTTAAAAATAAACAAATAAAGAAGATACAGTTTTTAACTATAACTTTTTTTAAAACGGGTTGTATATGTAAGTGGTAGGTACACCATTTATACCCTAGGTAAAACTCACATGATCCATTCCATCCAAAGTTTGTCCGGTAGAGATCGCTACTTAGCGATAAGACCGCTAATTGTATACATTCATTTGAATGCTGTTTCCTTTAATTATTTTGTTGTTATGGTGTGCAAAAAGTGTTATCTTATCCTTACTTCCATACTAATATTATAAATATGCGAAAGTAAATCTGTTTGTTTGTTAACTTTTCACGACTAAACGGCCGAACAGATCGTTATGAAATTTGTCAAGGAGATAGACTATATCCTCGAGAAAGACATAGGCATCTTGTGTCTCAAAATATAATCTTGAAGGGGGTGCAATAGGGTTGAAAGTTTGTATGGGCAATCCATAATACCTTAAGTTGGGGATCTAAAAATTAATATTTAGGCTTTTGGTAAGAAATAAAGAAGTAAGTGTTTCAATTTTTTTGCAAAATCATCTTTAAAGGGGGGGATTAAGTAAGGGGTTAAAATTATGAGGTAGGTATTCTTTAGATGCACTCCCTATGTACCGTTGGTATATTATATATAGATTGTGACCGGGATTGGGACATAGGCTACTTTTTGTCCGACTGCGCAGAAGGAGGGTAATGTTTTTATTGACAAACCACGCGCGCGAAGCCGCGGGTGGGTCAGCTATTATATACATAAACCGTATTTATTTATTTATTAACAGCCCACTGTGTCCCACTGCTGGGCAAAGCCCTCCCCCATTCTTTCCAGACACTTCTTTCAAGCTCTAAGATGGTCCAGTCCGCTCGGAAATTAGTGAGCTCATCCCTCCATCTCTTCTTTGGTCTGCCGCAACGTCTTCGGGCTGTGTCGGGGTTCCACTCGGTGGTGAGCTTAGCCCGCTGATCACCCGACATACGGCATAAATGACCAGCCCAGACCCACTTGAATTTGGCGGCTTTCTTAGCTACATCTACGATTTGTGTTCGAGAGCGCAACTCGGTGTTGCGTATGCGGACAATACCTACGCTTGAATCCAAGAATGCTGCGCTCCATCGCACGTTGGCAAACCTTGAGTTTTTGCTTTTAATGTTAGTCAAAGACCAGGTCTGCGCACCATAAGTTAGAACGGGGAGGATGCATACATCAATTTTCGCATCAACGAAAGAGGAAGGTTACCTTTCATCAAATCTCCCATGGACCTACATAAACCGTATTTATATATATATATTTAGATATTTATTTACCTTTCCCACCCTCGGTCGTCCGAGACACGTTCTCGGAGACCCGGATGACGAAATCACTTCCGCTAATGCGGGTGAGTCATCCACATTAGACAGAGCAAACACTCCACAAATACACCGACCTCGCCGGCGAGGTCGACGAGTCCCATTAGTCGCCGCCTACACGAGGTACAAACACGTACCCGGGCGTTTCTCTCTTATCCCCGTCCCGGCAACAGCCCAAGCCGAGGTTCGTACCTAAGTGGTGCCCTTGCGCTAGTTGCCTCATCAAAAATAAAATTATAGGGCTGAGCGCCTTCTGCGCTCGCCAAAAGCTCGGTTAAGCTGCAACGGCCTCAGAGGCCAACAGCGAGATAAGTCCATTCAAAAAAAAAATATTTACCTTTCCCGCACTCATTGCAAATATGCCGCTTCTCGCCGGAGTGTATGACGAAGTGCAGCGTCAGTTGCTCCTTGCGCTTGAACGCCTTGCAGCACACGCTGCAGACGTGCGGACGCTCCGGGTTGTGGGACTGCTTGTGCCGCGTGAGGTGGTCCTTGCGCTTCAGAGCCGCGTTGCAGATGTCGCAGATGAACCTAGGTACAACAACACACGCTTTATTGTACACCAGCCTTTACCATGGAAGAAAGAGCTGTAGCGTACTTTAAGCACACATGTAAAACCCATTAGACCGAACTGAGATCTTACGAGTCTCCCAAAATGAAAAATATTATTCATAATCTTTGACTACTAAAATAGTGCCCCGAAATGCACAACCAATTTACTTGACCTTCAGTTTCATTCAAATTACAAGTAGGTAATGGAAGTTCATGTTAATTGGGACATTTTCCTATATTTGTGTCACTAAAGCTACACTAATACGAAATTTCAGCACTGTAAGGTCACTGGTGTACCTACCCTGTCAATTTCGACAAAGTTCCGTTTTTATTAGGGCTAATAACTTAAAAACTACAAAGTTTAAACTAAAAATAAAGACGGGATCGAAATGTACAATAAAAAGACCTTTTGTTAGACGTGCCAATTGACCGAATAGTCCCAGTTTGGTTTTTTTACCCGGCTTGAACCCCAATATCTCAACAACAACCCCCCCACATTCTTCCAGATCGCTTCGCTCTATGAATTATGTGTTTTCGGTTTTACCTTCGTTCCATGGTGTGTCCCAATAGATGCTGCTCCAGTAAGCCACGTTCTGGATAGGCCATGTGGCATTCAGGACAGCAGTATAACGTGCTCCCATCTGTAACATTTAAGTATATCTTGCTTAAATTATTCGTGTTTGGCTCAGGACAGTACCTACGGTAAACGGCATGTTTGTATACCTAATCATGACAAGATGTAGAACTCAGCTGTGCATGGACTAAGTCACATTGATTTATCTAATCACAAGGCGCAACTGGAATACAATGATAAGTTTCTTACCCAAAGCAGTGGTCAGTCGTATCTCGCCCGGCTTCAGTCTCTCCTTCTTCTCTTTACTGCTGCATTTCTGCTTCTTCTTTTTCTTGATATTGCTCTGTTTGTTGAACACTATCGTGTTCCCTTGGTTGACAGCCTGGTTCACTACGGTCGCTGTTTGGACCACTACGCTGTTGGCTGGGACCTAGGAAAGAAAAACATTTTGTATTTACTAGAAGATATAAAAGTAAAATCCGTACTTCTATACTTAACCAATATATTATACCCCGACTCCCAATTTTTGCTTGGAGACCGCGCACTGGAAATCGCAACGTAGGACGGCCCCCCACTAGATGGAAAGGCAACCTGATGAGGGTTGCTGGGAGCCGTTGGGTGCAGGCTGCAGAAGATCGGTCGCTTTGGAAATCTATTGGGGAGGCGTATGTTGACTAGTGGACGCCGGCTGATTTTGGCTGATATTGTTTTTTTTATACATTATAGGCTCGCGTTTGACCACGATCTCGCCTGATGGTAAGCGATGATGCAGTCTACGATGGTACACGCTTGCCTAGAAGAAACCTATTCACTCGCGACTTAAAGATACCCAGGTTGTACACAGAACACAGATTCTGACAAGGCGTTCTACTCTTTGATGGTGCGCATAATAAAGATCGAAGAGAACAGCTTTGTGCGAATGGGAGGTATTTCTACCATATAGCGGTGGCGCACCGCAGAGCGTCTGGTTGTCCGAGAGAGAAAAAACCGAGAGGCTAGCAACCTTTCGTCGATGCTCCAGGCTGAGGAGCCTTGCATCAACTAGCTCATCGTTGCCTATGAGCTTCTTGCCTCTTGTCTCAATTGATTCCAGAGCTTCAAGTTGGTACTTCGCTGATCCGTCCCAAAGGTGAGAACAGTACTCCAAACACGATCGGACTTGTGCTTGGTAAAAGTTAATATGATGATGAACATCACCGTTGGGATAAACGTATTCTAGAGTCGAGACCGCGCGCGCGTAAGCGTAGTGTAACGCCCGTACCGACTAGCTAGCTGGATGGAGTGACGATCCGCGCTGCAGGTAGTTAGAGGTTGACTACGGGATCCGAAGATCAGGCTCAGTGGCGCACCTTAGAGATACCTACGCCTAGCATTGGACTTGGTTGATGATGACCACTCACCTGGGTGATAGTAGTAACAGGTATAACGTTAGCATTGACAGCGGTGACAATAGTTTGATCCTCCCGCTTGCAGTCAGGCGGTGCGTACTTCAACAGCTGGTGCAAAGGCAGCGGGAGTGCTGACAGGTAGTCAGCGACTCCGCCGCCTGTTAGAGTCTGCCATGTGGCACTGTCGGTGACGTCGCCTATACCTGGAACGTTTCATATTTTTTTAGACGACTCCTCACTCCTCAATACAGGTCTTAGTTCTTACTCATTTGATGATGTGGTAAGTACTTGGTCGTAGAGTTTGACGAATAGGGGCTGTCTTGGAGACGACGGACAGTCACGTGGCATTCTTTAGAATACAACGTTCCAGAATGGTGGAGGTTCTAGCATTGACGCTCATTGGTGCGTCCTACCTGTCATTACTAATAAATAAATGACAAATAACACGTTTCAGTATCAGCTATCTCTATCTCTAGAAAACTCTTGTTAGGGTAAAGCTTGTAAGTTTTTATGTTGATAATATATTTATATCTTTATTCTTTATTGTACACATAGTACAATAAAGAATAAAGAAAGAATAAACAGTTGAACCATTAGGTAGGTACTTCTTAGGTCACATCTCACATGGAAATGCCAACAACATAGAAGGATTGATCGTAACAGGCTAAGAAGAAAGACCAAGAATCCAAAAGGTTAAAGCGATGGTCGGACCAGTTGTCTCAAAACATGGAAATGTCGATGAACCTGCGACATGTCCATCAGACGATCCACCAAACTAAAATTTGTTGAAGGAGGAAAACTATCGAAAGAGTACTTGCGTGCAAAGCACCACGCTCCTCTGCATTGACGTACTGACTGAAGAGGAGGAGGAAACAAGTGAAGGAATTTAATGGGACCTGCCTAAATTAACAGCAATCTAAAGTAAGAACTGAAGTAAGGAGTCTTACTGATAAATTCATGTGCAGTGGCATTGCGGTCCTGCCTGCCTTCCTGCTTGATGGCACGAGCGATGGCTGCGGCGTCCTTCGGCTCGTGGAGAACTACCAGCAGCTGCTGCCCTTGCTGGAGCGGGGCTTGGTTCACTGGAATCATGTAGGCAAGTAATATTTGATTTTTATTTTAATTTTTACAGCGACCAGCCTAGACCAGACTTGATGGTATCGCGAAACAAGGAATGGCATTTATAATGATTCTACAGTACAGCAAGAAATATAGGATGAGTTGGAACAGTCCCTAATCATTAGTATTAGTTAAATAACAAAGAAGAACCCGACTTTAACCGATTTAAAAAAAATTTATATATCGGGCAGTATTTTAAATAACCATAATGCTAAATGCATAATGCATAATGCTTTGAGCAGAGTCAGACACAGTTTTTTTTTCATAACTAATTTGTTCCTAATACACACCTTGATGTTGCTGCATCATCGTCGCCATCAAATCATGGTGCAGTTCCTCTCTGAACTCTCTCTTCTCCATTCTCTGTTCGGCTTTCATCTGGTGCACGGTCTCTGCCTGCACGTAGCTCGTCTGCCCGCCATACGCGATGTTTCCGAGATTCACGGACGAAGAGGCGGATATCGTCTGGTATTTCACCCCGGTGTTAACTGCGAAACCGCTCTCTACTTCAACACATTTTCCCATATCTTTTTCAAACGAAATCTCAAAGGACGGCAGCTTCTTTCTATGATACTGACCGACTTGTATGGGCGCGAGGCCGGCCAGCGTGACCGTGCCCGGCTGCGCGGCGCTGACCACAACCACGCTCTCGGCCTGCCTGAACTTAACTCCCTCCACCGTGAGCTGACCCGAGCCCGGGCTGACGGCGAACTGCACGTTGTTACCCGCATTGTGGTACCGCGTCTCCTGGACCACCCCGGGGCCGGTCCCGTTGTCGTAGCCCAGCTTTGCGGCGAACTGGTGGATGGTGGGCAGCGCGTTCGCCGTCGGAATGTGCCCCGAGAACGGAGCGAAGTTCATCTCGCCTCAGACCTGAAACCGCGGGAAACATTGCAGTCTAGTCGGCGTCACGGACACTAATGCACCGGCAGGTAGCGGTCGCGAAGGGTGCGGCCCCTGCAGGGCGCTCACTCAACCCCCGCCATTCTGCCTCACCCCAGTCGTTTCTAACACTTTATTTTTACCGGCCCGTCCCACACCATCGATGTGGGAGCGGGGTTCGGAGCGCGCGGCTCGGGAACACGCAAAGAACGGACGGATACGGAGGTGATTACCTTCGCGGAGTTGGTACAATGGGTTTTCATAGCGTTTTAATTGTTCGTTGTGCCTGAAATACGGTTGTGGAGGGTCGTTGGGGTGCGCAGAAATGGTGCGCAGTGGGGTGGCGGCTGCGCGAAACGCCATTGAGCCGCGGCGGAGTGAGGTCGGGGGCGTGACTGGCGTCGCACGTGTAGGGATGACCCGCGACTGTAACACTGACACACAAAGCGAGCGTAGAGCCGCGATCACGGAGAAAGCAGATTACCGGTACCGGCCTTTCAGCTAAACACTCGCGCACTATAACATACTTTGTTATAGCTAAACTAACTCTTTATAACGGTAGGGTAGGTTACCTGCTTTCTGCATAAAAGTAGTCGGCGTCTGAACAGCTGAACACCTACGAGTGGTATGGTGTGGGGTATTTAGTATCCACCTTTCAAGCCCCATCCTTCCATGATCCTTACACCACAATGTTGTTGTTTGAAGAGGGCCACTTCTATTTTTATTAGCCTTTCGTTACTGAACTGATAAATTTACTCATGAAGATATTTTTACGTCATTGATCAAGTGAAAAGTGATCTTCAAATCTACTTTTGGCGTTTGTATGCATGTTTGTTCGAGGATAACTTCGAAGCGTGTCTGCGTGTTGCGTTGGTCCGATCTTCGTAATAATTTGGTTATTAAAAATGTGGGGGGATTGTTAATAGGTATATCGGGGTTATATGGGAGTGAAAAAAATATTTGTGAGACAATCAGGTCAAGTGGGATGTCGAATGAAAGGACTTTATTAGTACCTACATTTTCAACCGCGTTTTTATTTTAATTTTAGACCTTGAAGTTATTTACTAGCTTGGACGAAATTCACAAGGTAAGTACCTAGGTAGGTACTCCAGTAAACCCACGGTGCTGAAATTTGGTATGCTTGTAGCTTTTGTGACAGAAATACAGGTAAAAGTCGACTTCTACGAAAATGCCCACTTTGAAGCAATAGGTACCTACTTCATAACCACAAATCTTACTTAACCCGGCGCCAATGACGTAAAAAATATACGCGGGCAATGACGCTGGGTCATTGCTACCCAGATTTTAATGTAATTTTTTTGCAAAATCAAATAGTATGTGATCTTAATTTTTGAAACGGTTTGTTAAGAAAGGGATATAGAATAAATTAAACTTTTATTAGCTTCCAAAGTAACATGCAAAATAAACGTTGGATGTAACAACAATCTTCTTTTATTTTTAAAACTATTCTTACAAATGTTCAATCATTGAACATGGATGTTCATACGTACCTAAGTACGAACATTATCTTATCCATGAGCACACTCCAATATATTATTCTTTAAAAATCTAGTTAGAACTGCTCAGCATTGCAGCGTTAGCTCGATAATAGTACAAAGGTTATAAACTAAATAAAATATGCTGTGTTGAGTATTTACACCGACGACACACAAGTATAAAATTGTACACACGGCTACACATCAAGCTATAAAATTTCCACTATAAGCTGACCTGTCATTCTACGAAAAGCCTAAACAATGCGAGGTCAGCTTATACTGGAAATGTATAGCTTGATGTGTAGCCGTGTGTACTAGTGTTTATAAGATAAATTTATATATAAACTGTAAAAATTTCTGAATAAAATCACTTACCAACAAGTCGTGGAGTTTCACTCATCTCCAAGCTACCTAACAAGAAGACCCTGGGAACCCCTGGACGAGCATCCCAAGAAGTGCCTAACAACCGCTAGAGGAGCAACCCAGGACCCAGCAACCGCTGGTTTAGGCGCCCACAGAAGTACCTAGCAGCCGCTAGAGGAGCAGCCCAGGCTCCAGCAACCGCTGGTCCAGCCGCTCAGAAACGAACCCGGCAACCGCTGGAGGAGCCGCCCTGACGTCCCCAGCACCCTCTGAACGACCAACCCCGACGTGCCCAGCATCCGCTGGAGTAGCCGCTCTGACGCCCCACCGCTCACTGGACGAGCCACCCGGTCACATTCAGCATCCGCTGGACGATCCTTCTGAATTTCAGCTTCCTCTCACTGCGGCCAAGAAACCTTTAGCCGTCCGTAGATCGGTCTTGTGAGTCTGCTTGACCGGCATCGGCAGTGAGAAAATCCTGTCCAGCGAACATTGTACGCCGTACACTATCCTTTTCCTACCAACCTTCCGTCTGCTATCTTAGGTCTCATGGTAACAGACATCCCGTACTATCTATATATACATTATATATTTATATGGTAGGTTAGGGCACACGCTGTTCGTAGACACTATCTACGCGACGTAACCAGGTATGAGTAGGTAGGGCTTACTAAGTAGGCAGGTACAGTAGGGTAAAGCAAGGTTAGGTTGAGACACTTAGTGCTTCGTGTACACAGGCCAAGTACCTACTAAGCATTAGGTGTCTCTAAGATAGGTAGTAACTCCGTAATTTCACCTACTAGTCACACATCCGTGCGTTCGCCTTGGGTCACATGTAGGGTTAGCTGCAGACTGGTAGGTAATCTTACGACAGGAATCAACAATCTGAGGTCATAGAAGTATTCTATTATAAAGAAAAACTTCCAATATTATACAATTAATAAGAAATCAGTACTCTACAGTTTCATTGATAGACATAGTCTGCAATTATTGCAGTAAGGAATGATATCTCGCTACACGTAATTTTACCGTCCGACATTTTACTTTTTCCCTATTACGGGCCGGAACATATTCTTTCGTCCTGCCTCAATGTATTGTGGTAGGTATATGTAAAATGACCCTGTCAGGTACCTTTCACATAAAAGGGGATGAACCCAAAAATCTTCTTGTCTTCTAAGTCTTCGCACGTAATTGATCAAGCGAAGCGAGATCTCTAAATCAACTTGGGCAAATCGGCGTTGTATGTTTGTATCTATGTTTGTCCGAGGATACCTTTCGAAACGTTGATCCGATATCGTGAAATTTAATACATAGGTAGGTAGTGATGGCACAATTGACGACCTCCGTGGTACAGTGGGCGAATAGCCGGCTGATACGCAGGAGGTAGCGGGTTCGATTCCCGAAGCGGAACAAATGTTTGTATGATCTACAGATATTTGTTCCGTGTCTGGTTGTTTCTCTATATATTATAAGTATGTATTTCCAAAAAAAAAAAAAGTAATATATAAGTATTCTATCAGTTATCTGGTACCCATAGTACAAGCTCTGCTTAGTTTGGGGCTAGATAGCGTTGTGTGAAATGTCAAGCCATATTTATTTATTTATTTAATTTTGGTGACTAAATGAGCTAAAAATGTTGATAAAAATGATGTTGTTGAGATATTGGGGTTCAAGAGAGGTAAAAAAAATAAAAATGAGGCTAACTGGTCAAATGGGACGTCAAATGAAAGGAATTTATTAGTGCATTTAGACTCTGTTTTTATTTTCGTAAATTATTTGAACTTTTTGAGTTATTAGTCATTATAAAAACTAAACTTTGACAAAATTCACAGGGTACACCAGTGACCCCACAGTGCTGTAATTTAGTATGCGTGTGGCATAAGTGACACAAATATAGGCAAAAGTCTGAAATCCAGAACATCTGCAATTTATACCCCAAAAAAGACTAACCACAATCATGAACTCCCGTTACCTGTAATTTGAATGAATCTGTAGGTCAAGTTATTTGGTTATTTATTTCGTGACACTATTTTGATAGTCAAAGATTACAAATAATATTTTTTTTTGTTTTAATTGGAGACTCGCGAGATCTCAGTTCGGGGCGAACCATTAGTAAAGCCAGCAACTGCCGACGTTCCAAGAAACTCATCGTTCCTAGCGTATTTGCGCGTAGTTTCAAAGAGAGCTACCCTAAACTGCGCCGCACTGCACGAGTAAAGACGGAAAGTGCACAAAAAAACGAGTGTGCGTCTTAGACTGAAGTAAAACTTCTTTTTCAAAATATTAATTCATAAAAATGTTCAATTGCAAAATTGTCCACACGTCTGTAGGTCGATCAGTCTATGTTCATTCTGGACAGACGCAACTCTAAGGGGCAAAAGGAATCTTTTATTTTTTGCCGTTTTACAGAAATCAAAACAATTACTGTAAGACGGCTTTCTGCTGTCTTGCAGTAAAAGTCTACAAGACATCTTTCCGGTGTCTTTTTACTCTTCCCTTTCATTGAACCGGTACCTCCCTACCGCAAACTTATCTTTATAAAGTTGCGTTCTATCTTAAAACACCCAATTCGCGGCCCCCAACCAGTAGCATTACCACCTTATGGTGGGTTCCTATATCCGTCGGTAACCAGCTACGACTCGTTTCTCCTTGAAAACCTGTCAAAAGTTTGTTTGTCACTTTTTCAAGGAGATACGAAGCGTAGTCGGTTAACGACGGATATAGGAACCCACCATTAGTCTCACATGCTTTGATTAGCTCAGATATACAGTGTTTTTTTTTACTGTAACAGTACGGCAGCACCCATAACCAGAGGAGATACAGGTGCAGTTTCTTTTAAAACATCAGCTCGTTTTCGAAGAAAAACATTTTGGAATTAAATTTTTTTTGGTCAAGTGTGAGTAGCGCCTTAAAATGAATCAAGTTGGTAAATTTTTTTTTGATGCAGTCCTTTGTAAGAATCATTTTATTGTATCGGATGAAAAAAATCTGAACAGCGTAAGTTAGTCAAATTTGATAAAAAGTATTGTCATACAACAGGACAAACAAAATTCCTTCTACAAACGTTTTATTAGATTCTAATTGCACATTAAAGAAGTATTAATACTAAAGCGATTAAGAAGTTTAGGAACTCCATGCTCTCATGAGCAATTCAAAAACATTTCGTATTTCAGAACAATTTTGAATTTCGAACATGGTTCTTGCACCTGTCGGACTTTTATATCAGTCATTGCATCATCTTATTTGTCCTATCATGGCATTGTCAAATACGCAAAAAGTAGAATTAATTGAAGCACTTAGGACAAATAAGATGATGCAATGACTGATATAAAAGTCCGACAGGTGCAAGAACCATGTTCGAAATTCAAAATGGTTCTGAAATACGAAATGTTTTTGAATTGCTCATGAGAACATGGAGTTCCTAAACTTCTTAATCGCTTTAGTATTAATACTTCTTTAATGTGCAATTAGAATCTAATAAAATGTTTGTAGAAGGAATTTTGTTTGTCCTGTTGTATGAGAATACTTTTATCAAATTTGACAAACTTCCGCTGTTCAGATTTTTTTCATCCAATACAATAAAATGATCCTTACAAAGGACTGCATCGATCGGCATTAAAAAAGTTTTACCAACTTGATTCATTTTAAGGCGCTACTCACACTTGACCAAAAAAATTTTAATGCCAAAATGTTTTTCTTCTAAAACGAGCTGATGTTTTAAAAGAAACTGCACCTGTATCCCCTCTTGTTATGGGTGCTGCCGTACTGTTACAGTTAAAAAAAAACACTATACCAAAAAACTATCTCTTGTGTAATTTCTACCAAATTGTTTGATCGTAAAAATAATCTATGAACTGTAAAAGGGCGGCAAAAAACGGCCTATCTTGGGAAATGTGCAAGTATAGGTACACAGCGCGCTGTCTTGCAGCTTCGCTAACATGAAATAAAAAAACTGTACATTTTACACAGCGCTATTAAGTCCCAAATCAAGCAGAACTTGTATTATGGGAATCAGATAACTTATAGAATATTTATATACTTTTTTTTATAAACATATTTTAAAATATTACAAATTTATATTTTTAAAATATTACATATAATACAAAGAAACACATCCAGGCACGGAACAATATCTGTAGATCATGCAAACCTTAGTTCCGCGGCGGGAATCGAACCCGCTACCTCCTGCGTATCTGTCGGCTATTCGCCCACTGCGCCACGGAGTTCGTCCTGTATAAAATCTTGTTATAGGATGATTGCAGTCTGTACATACCCAGGTTTGTATAAAAGACGTATCTAGTAGACTGTGCTGGATAAAAATTACAGCACATCCATCCATCCTAACCCTACTAAATCGATCAGACAACAAAACCATACAAAAATGTATTGGCGTGATCCATGACGGGTTAAAAATACTATGAAAAGAACTAAACCTAAGGTATCCTTCATTGGTAAATAATATCACTGTTAAAGCAAGTCATTTAAATATCCCGCGCAGTATTTCACGGTGAGTATTTATCGGTGAGTGAACTGTTGAACACATCTATTCCGACTCCTCCATTCCATTCAATCATTCCTTTCCACTCACTTTTGCGTCCGCTCTCCCAGCGTAACCAGGACGTGTTTTCCCTAAATCCACCGTGTCCTCAAAGCATTTAACCCACCATAAATCAAGCACCTAACAAAAACGGAGTGCTACCATCACCAACAACCAAGGGGCGCCCCTCCGACGAGAAAACAGCTTCCAGCCGGCGCACATAGGTAGATTTGCACTAAAAACGTGGCCAAAAATGCAATTCACAAACAATTGTTTTGCGAGTAATGAGTCATGCTACCAGGTACAAAGATTGTTAGAGCACAATAGGACACCATTTTGAATTTTAGTAGTGCAAGGGGTAAGGCTCAGTCAGTTGTGATACTAACGGCTTTGCTAACGCACATTTTATCTGAACTTTTTAATATTTTTAAATTGTAATCTTAAATTAGCTCTTTAGCAAAAAATTTTAGTGATAAGTGCAATTATTCATTATGGATACTTCAGAACCAGGTCAGTAAAAGAAATTTTAATAGTTTATTTTTAAAATTAAATACATTTTTCAAGTTAAAGCTTATTTCGTGAGCCGCATATAATCATAATAGTCAAATATCAGAAAGTTGAAAAGATTAGTTATTTTGTTTGGTATGCGTACATGATCGAGTCATTGTTTCTTCTTAGTTTATATAGGCTGGTTCACGTAGATGTCAGATGTAGAAATATATAGTGCCGCAAAGTGCCTTTAGTTATTATTATGGTACATACTTTGTCTATAGGAATTACCAAAACAAAGTTAGTTTTGCAGTCAATTTTACTAATCGGTAAAATGTATACCTCCAGGGCCCTCTGGTGTCAAAATAATGACTAGAAGAGACATATACAACATGCTGCAACACACCAATGAAAAACATTTTTCAAAAAAATTGGATACCGTTGAGTCAAAAACATACTCAGTGAAGAAAATTTTCAACAAGACCAAAAAAAAAAATTTTTGACCAGCTTTCGATATCTCAAATCTGATATGAAATCCAAATGGGAAGCAGCACACAGAACAGAGAAAACTTTTTTGCAGAAAAATTAAAAATGGCTGCAAGGTAGGTGAAGGGCCGTTTTCTGTTATTATTACATTCATTTATTTTACAAGTGATTTCGGATAGTACCAAACTGTTTTTTTTTTCATTCACAGGAACAATACAAATTCCTTATAATAATAAAACCAGTCCTGGTCGCCCCCAAAAACAATTCTCCGAATTATCAGAGCGTTCCAAACGTAGAAAAACCGAAGAATTGAGAAAATCGGATCAGAACGAAAAAGTGTTGTACGCATCCCAAATGATCTTAAGGGAAACTGGGAATACTGCAGGGGCTACTGTGGTAAAAGAAGTAATGATGTCACCAACACGTGGAGATAAATATCGAAAACTGATGAAGCAAAGTGGATCGGAAACAACAGGAAGACAATTGACGCCAGCACGAGCTTTATCAATGTTTGTCGAGGCACAACTAACTCGCGCACAATACGAAATTGTTAGAACAAGTGATCCAAAGTTGTATCCTTGCTATGATGTTTTACTGAGTGAAAAAAAGAAATGTTATCCTAAAACAGAATCTATAAAAATAACAGAGACATGTGCTGAAGTACAACTACAAGACCTTTTGGATCATACATCTGAGCGGCTTATGCTGTACTTGGAAGACGTTATGCAAACGTTTTCTGATAATAATGAAATTGAAGCAGAGCTTATTTATAAATGGGGCTGTGATGGTTCACACCAATCCAGATTTAAACAAAAGTTTCACGACACGTCGGCTTCGGATTCCAATATTTTCCAGTCCTCATTAGTTCCGTTAAGACTAGTTTGTTCACGCACCAAGACAGTTCTGTGGCAAAATCCTCAACCGTCTTCTCCCCGATTTTGTCGACCAATGAGGATACGATTTCTTGCCGAAACCAAGGAAGTAACAAAGGAGGAAATTGCACATTTTGAAAGACAGATTACTGCGTTACATAATACACAGATTCAAAAAGAAAACTGTAACGTTTCCATTAAACACACTTTGTGTTTTACAATGATAGACGGAAAAGTCTGTAATGCAGCTACTGAAACATTGTCAACAATGCGGTGCTATATATGTAACGTGACACAAACGAAATTTAACAATTTGGATAACATAAAAAAAGATGTAGACCCGGAAAAGCTTCAATTCGGACTATCAGTACTACATGCAAGAATCCGGTTTTTCGAGTCATTACTTCATTTGGCATATAAAATACCTGTGCAAAAATGGCAGATTCGAAGCCCAGAAGATAAAATTGCTGTACATACCAAGAAGGAAGAAATTCAAGTTAAATTCAAAGAAGAACTAGGGTTATTGGTGGATGTTCCGAAGCCCGGATTTGGAAACACCAATGATGGGAACACCAGTCGTAGATTCTTTGCGAACCCCGAGGTTTCCTCTCGAATCACCGGCATAGAACTCCAGTTGATTCAAAGATTCGGTACAATATTGGAGGTGATTTCAAGTGGCTTTGAAATAGATGCACAAAAATTTGAAAGCTATTGTACCGAAACAGCCAAATTATATGTACAAAAATACAACTGGCATCCCATGTCACCAACAGTCCACAAAATTCTAATACACGGGCCCGCCATCATCAGCCATGCCTTGTTGCCTATCGGGACATTATCAGAAGAAGCAGCAGAGGCACGAAATAAACATTTTCGTGAATATAGGCTTCGATATTCACGAAAATTTTCCCGGGAAGAATGTATGTACGATGTTTTTCACAGGCTTATGCTAACATCGGACCCGTACATAAGCAGCATACGGCCTAAGCCTCAGAAAAACACGAAACCTTTTAGTGCCGAAGCGAAGGATATTATGGTGGAAGAAATAGAGCAGTCTTTTGCAGACGAGGATAAAGAAAATGACGAAGAAAGTTACAGTTCTAAGTAACGTTTTGTTTATTTTTGTGTAAAAATGCTAATAAAAAGTTAAAATTTCACTTATTTTCTTTATCGTGGTTCCATATAGCTAATTCTTTGTTAACTTGAATAGTAAAGACGTACATAAGCTAAAAATATTGCTAAATAATTTTGGCCACGTTTTTCGTGCAAATCTACCTATGTGCGGCGTCGAGATTTGGTGAGTCCCATATCCTTTTCGAATTCCTTCCACATCAAATATACAGTCCACTTTCTCTATTAATTCAAATTGCAAACCTTAACAATCACTAATTGCAAAGGTATCGAAGTAAAAAACATTATACAAAATCAGTGGTTTTATTTTGTAATCTCATTATACCGAAACTAATAAGTTAAAAACATCATACAAAAGTTTACATCTAACACCCGGCGGGCGCCGCTACAGCTCGCAACTATAATACTTGCAACTACTTCCAAAAATACAAAAATATTACATCGGCGCTCAAGACCTAATTTCAAAATATAAACTAAAGTACCTAAACAATAACTAGGGCAAAAATATATACGAATCTGATAATAATTCTAAGTTCACATTCTAGTACGATACTCATGCATGTAGCTGAACTCAAGCGAAGATATTTAATCACTTTTGATATTTGGTATACAGATATGTACATATAGACCGGAATTGTGACATAGACTACTTTTTAACAGACTGCGAAGATGTAACAGTTTAGAAGAGGTTCTTCGTTTAGTAACAACTGTGTAATATTGTCTCCTACACATCAGCTATGCGTAACATTTAGGAAAATGTTATAAATGTTTTAAGAAGTTATACACGGTGTCCTTTAAATCACTGTTTTTCCAGAACAAACGTTGTTCAGACCATGCTCTACTAACAGTTTAATAACATCAAATTAAAAAGCAAAACGAAATCGGTCTTTGAAAAATATTAAAAGTTGCGAACTTAAAACGTCTATTTTAACGTTACGCCCTAATGGCGGGTTCCTATATACGTCGGTAACCAGCTACGACTCGTTTCTCCTTGAAAACCTGTCAAAAGTTTGACACTAGTTTGACACTTTTTCAAGGAGATACGAGGCGTAGTCGGTTACCGACGGATATAGGAACCCGCCATAAAACATAGTCAGCGCGCTGACCGGTAGCTACTAGGTACCTATCTAACTTAGGAGTAGGTAATACGCTACGGCTAGCTTAAGTTCATGGGAACTTTATGTCACGGTTAGTTTTTGAACAAAGTTAGACTTATTTGAGGTCTAGATTTTATTTTTTTATTCTCTTATTTGATGCTATAAACCGTTATTAGACCATGGTTTGAGCAACGTTTGTTCTGGGAAAACAGTAATTTAAAGGACACCGTGTATAACTGCTGTGTGGGAGCACAATATGGACAACAATGTTTACTTACATGGAGTTTTATCATGAATACTATTACTCGTATCTAGGTAAAAGGTAATCTATACGAAAGCACCTTGCAAACTGCGTAGCACACTAAGGACAGAGCCCTTTCATAGACTACATAATACTGATACAAAACCGGAAGATCTATAATTAAGAAAAAAGCAGCCAGACTGGAGCGAGCATCCTTCAAAGGTCTCAATGAATTAATGCAAAAATGAATTATTTGATTCGCAGAAAAAGGGTGTACATGTGTTGTTATTAAAATATTAAAATTTGTCGTTTCACTATTATTTAGACGTCAAACAACGAAAAAAAGAAGACGATTAATGTAGTTGTAACAATGAATAATAATAAAAAAATATGATTCCTGTATCACATGTCAAACTCGGAAAAAAAATTATGTAATAAAATATAAAATGTCAGTTATGAAATTGTACGTATATCAAACTCGTATGTAATTATCGATTTCACTGTTTACTGTTTCACGGTAATGTAACTGTGAATTAAGTAATAACAAATCATTACATGGTATAAAATGAAGTCGCTTCCGTTGTCTGTTCGCTTAGATCTTTTAAACTACTCAACGGATTCTAATGCAGTTTTCAGCAATAGATAGAGTGATTCAAGAGGAAGGTTTATATGTGTAACTAGCTTCCGCCAGCGGCTTCGCATGCGATGTTTGTCAACAAAAAGTAGCCTGTGTGCTAATCCAGGTTATAATCTACGTACATACCGATTTGAAAGTAACTCTGTGTCTCGGTCCGTTTGTTACCTTATCACAACTTAACGGCTCGACCGATTTCGATTGAATTTGGTACCTAGATAGATTATGAATGGACTTGAGACATAGGATACAGAAGGAGGGTAATGTTTTATTGACAAACCGCGCGTACGAAGCCGCGGGCGGGTCAGCTAGTAAAATAAAAAAAATAAAACAATAAATGAGTAAAACAATGTCGCGCAACTAAGCTTCGGGACGGCTAACTATAGCCTGATTAAAACACACCGCATCAGACAAGGGCAGCATTGGAAGTATAGACATACCATAAAATTATACTGAACTATGACTTCCTGTGCAAAACGTAAAACTTCACACAAATACTTAAACTTAATCTAAGTACAAAAATATGTTTCCAAACTAATTAAAAACACCTAAGTTAAAGCTGACAATGTTATTAAAACATGCAATTTCACGAACAATTCCTGGAAATTATGTTGATTATAGTTTATTTTGAGGTAAAGCTCTGCCTGTAATCCTTAGTAATATTATAAATTTGAAAGTATGTAGCTCTGTCTGTCTGTTTGTTACGTTTTGACGGCTAAACGGCTGGACCGATTTCGATTAAATTTGGTATATAGATAACTAGCTGTTGCCAGCGACCACGTACGCGTTACGTGTAGGTAAAGTAGAAATAAAGTTAAACTCGCTGTTGCAACTTGACACCACATTTTTATCCTATGGATCCTGATTTATGGGATATAGTAGCCTATGTGTTAATCTACGTACATACTAAATTTCATCGAAATCGGTTCAGTCGTTACGACGTGATTGAGTAACAAACAAACCAACAAATAAATAAACAAACATCCAAACTTTCGCATTTATAATATTAGTGTAGTAACGTTATATAGTAACGTAGGCTACTTTTTACCGGACTGCGCATAAGGCGGCGGCGGCGGCGGCTAGTCTAGAATAAATAAATAACGCTGGACATTTCTCACAGTGCTATCTAGTCCCAATCTAAGCAGACCTTGTACTATGGGTTACCAGATAACTGATAGAATACTTATATCAAACAATGTATTTAATTTTATTTCAATTCAATATTGAATTTGAAAATTAACATTTTCATACATTGCGGCGTCTAAGATAATGCGGTTTGTATGAAATATATACGTATAGATTAATGGATTACAGACACAACCATTCCTCAAAACTTGTTTACTGTTTATAAATCCTCCCGTATATAAACGCCATATCATAAAACACACTAAAATGTAAGCAGGAAAACCATCAAGTTTCCACTTTCAACTTAATTTAAAACTTAAAAGAACTAACTCTATACATAGTAGAATAGAAAGTGTAAAAAAAACATCACCTCATTATATACTGCAGCATGTACAATGCTAGAAATAATATCAGATTATAACATGCTTTTAAGTTTAAACACATATCACAGTGATTATGATATTTACAATGAATTGATGTGGCTAGTTTATACAGATGGTCTATAGTACCAAAACTCGCTGGCGACCGGGCCTTAACACCACATATTAGTGATGACTGATGAGCAAGTGTCATCTTAAATTGTCGATAATATTCATATTCATTTATTTTCATGAAAACGATATTCCTAATATATGAATATGATATTCATAATATATGAATATGATATTCATAATATATGAATATGATATTCATAATATATGAATATGATATTCATAATATATGAATATGATATTCATAATATATGAATATTAATGTTACTAATCGACCTACAAGTGCGAGTGAGCACTACATTATTTACTCCGTTTCATCAGGATGATGTATGCTAGACCGTGGCGGGCCCGATCCGTGCCCCGTACGAGGCGCGGACGTGGCGTCCGAGTCCAGAGGGCCAATTTCCCTAACATAAAATAGTAAAATTCGAGTATCGCTCTAGTCTCATGTTAAATGTCCTAACGGTATTCACGTAACAGGCAATACAATGGTGTGAGTTGACTGCCATGCGAATATAGACTTTATTTATATCAAGCTAAAATAAAAATATATTAAATTCTTATTCCAATGTTATTTGAGTCAAATTTCATTGTTTTTAAGATTGTATTACGTGAAATTGGCCCCCTGTGTATGTTACACGTTTATATAACACTAGAGCGAGTCGGAATGGAGCGGGCACTATCTAGCATAAACCATCCTTTATGGTCCAGCCAACGGCAGCAAGTTAGTACTACTATAGTATGAAAATTTACGTTAACACTAGCTTATTATAATGACGACAGCAGCGTTACCTATCACAAACGCTTAAGTTTATAACGTACACATTTTCGTTGCCTATGAACTAATAAACAGATACGTTTTAGAATCTAAGGAGTTTGTGCATATTCTAATATACTAATTTTATTATTAATGAACAATATTACGAATCGGAAGACGATTTACAGGGTTTCGGGACATAATTCTACTTGAATATCCTAATCAGCTATTTCTTATTTTAAAATACAAAGGAAACGAAGAATATTTAAAACGTGACTTAGTTATGTTCAGCTCAAACACATCCTACTTACCACGATATACTTAGTACGATGTAGTTCAATAACTATTTAGTACGTAATTTGTTTTCTTTTAAGTGTTATTTCTTTAAATCAGCCGAGTGCCCGACGAATTTTGGGCTCAAATCGACCACGGAGTGCCTTCCAAACGAACGGCGGCCATGTGTAGTAAGGCCTAGGACTCGTGAGATTAGAACTGGCTATGAATAGCACAAAACAGGGACACATAAGACCTACTCCTCTACTTTAATGAGTTGAGATGGGTGGGGTCAGGTTATAAGAGGGGTAATGCATATACACCCCTATGGCGGGACGACAGTGCAGATCTTACCCCCCCCCCCCCCCCCCCCCCCCACCCTAGAATAAGAATTAGGGTCACTAAAACTGTTTAACTGCTGTAATATAAGAGCTGAAGACTTGACGTTTTCTATTTGTCTAATCCATGCTAATATTATAACGAGCATAGATTTGTTTGTTTGTATTGAATAGGCTCCGAAACTACTGGACTGATTTAAAAAATTCTTTCACTGTTGGGACGCTACACTATCCCCGGTTGGCATAGGCTACTTTTTACCCAACTGCATAGAAGGAGGGTAATGTTTTTATTGAAAAACTAAGCAAGCGAAGCTGCGGATTGGTCAGCTAGTTAATGATAAAATTATAAACGCAAAAGTAACTGTTTGTTTGTTACCTTTTCACGACTTAAGAACTGAACGTATCTTAGTTAAATTTGGCAAGGAGATAGATTATATCCTGGACACAGGCTATCTTTTGTCTCAAAAATCAATCTTGAAGGGGATGAAATAGGGGTTGAAAGTTTGTATGGGCAATCGAAAATTCAATTAGTCAGGGATCTGAAATATCATATTTTCAGATTTGGGGCATAGGCTACTTGGTACCAGACTGCGCAGAAGGAGGGTAATATTTAACGCGTGCGAAGCCGCGGACGGGCCAGCTAGTGTTTGTATATAAGAGGGAAGCCCTTGCTCTGCAGTAGGAAACATCGGGATAAATAAATAAAATCTATATGTACGTTCGTTGCTCGTAACAATAAAACGAGGTAAAGTTTGTTGACTCCGAAAGCTACGCTTTCCCTGGCAGGTCAGCTTATAAAAGACAAAAATCCTTTTTATAACTAGACACAACATGGTACATAGGTTGTTTGATAATATACGCACAAAAATGAAAGGGGTTATTTTGATGAGCATAATAAATAAATTTGTGAAATGTTTACCATAGAAATGTGGAATTTATTTTGGCATGTAAAAACAAACACTTTATTAAGCTTATGTTGTGCTATTGCATAATGTTTGTCATCTAACCACATATACTGTATTGGTGACGTCTCGAGATATCTTTTATTGTACCTTTCTAACCCAAAACCCGCAGCCATTTCCGAAAGAGATATCAAATCGGCCTTTATTTTTGGATGTCGATTGCAAGAGTAGGCAGTAAGTTTTATACAGAATTAATCACCTAAACTCAGATGATTTTCTTTAAAATTTGATAATATAACTAGTAGTTTTTTTTCTAGAAGTCTTTTTTTTATGTTTTGAGAAACCGTCACTTGAATTTCGTCAGTATATTACCAAACACCCTGTATAATGTATTGCAGTGTTTGAACTGCATCGCAACAAGCCGCCGCGTTATCTGTACTTACAACGTCTTCCAACTTAATTCACCTTCGATTGTCATGTTTTAGTCTTTTATACTCTAAGTCTAAGCAATAGTTAATAATTACACTGGATTTTTATATTTTATAGTCAACACTGATATGTTTAATTACTTCTGCTTATAACTATTTAGTCAGCGTTCTAAACAGTTTCAAATCTTTGATACACATGATTTGATTAAAGATTCAATATTTTGTAAAAATTCGACAGGACCTGAATGGCCAACCCAGGTTGGCCGCTGCAGACTTAATATGTGCAAATGGGGATTCAGGGACCCTATCTTAACGCAGTGTGACTGCGGTGATCCCACGTAGCACTTGCTATGTGCCCTTTGTGTCCGAACACCTGAACGATGGAGGACCTAATAACCGCCTCCGCCTCACTGCTATTGTTGTGGCCAAACAACACCTGTCCAACATAGTATAAATGAAAACGTAGAACTCTTGACACGCTAAGAAGAAGAAGGAACTGAATGGCTCTGCCTGTAATACAGAACAGATAAAATAATAATAATATAAGGTGTTGCAATTTAAAGTAAATATATAGAAGGGAAAGTTATTACGGAAAAAAAAAATTATTTGTACTAAAAACGGGATTGCTACATTATCCCTGAGTAACATAGGCTACTTTATACCCAACTGCGCAATAGGAGGGTGATGTTTTTATTGAAAAACTACGCGAGCGAAGCTGCGGATTGGTCGGCTAGTGTATTTATAAAAAAGTACCGGTCTACATGTTAGGCACAAAAACGAAAAAATTAAGTTTTTTGGATTTAAAAAATAAACATTATTTTTTTATTATTTACGGTCTCAAAAATCTACTCCTTCATTATTTGTAGTTTAAATTGCAACACCATATATAAAAGTCTGTTGTCTGTCTGTCCGTCGGGGAAGAAAGGTTCTCGAGTGGAGACCACGGACTGGAAGACGCAGCGTAGGTCGGCCCCCTACAATATAGACCGACGATCTAGTAAGAATCGCGTTGAGCCGTTGGGCGCAAACGGCTACCAACCGCTCGTTGTGGCGATCTAAGGGGGAGGCCTATATGTTCAGCAGTGGACGTTCTCCGGCTGATGATGATGATGATATAAAAGTCACAACTATATTCATTCCCATTACGGACATCCTCAGGTTTCCCACTCAGTACTGAACCCTTTGAAGATATCCAACGAGGGTTTATCAGAGGCAAGTCCAAACACTACGTTTGACACTTGCATTCACATGACAGTTTTCAAATAACTTTGGTTCTAGGACAAATTACTTTTGACATTCGAACTCCATGGCGTCCAATACCGCGGGAGCTCCTGTGCTCACCTTCCTCTCCATAGCGCATGCCACAAGAGGACCAACGTTAGCCAAGACATCTGAGAAGCCAAACGGCAAGCCAGGATGGCACTTTGGATATCACCCCGTGACTCAGAGGTCTTCGTCTCTGACGTTGAAGCCAGGGTTAAGCACGCAAGTCCGACAGTTACCCACACTTCCCAAACAAAAATGGTTGAAGTGTTGACCCATGAGTTTTTTATAAACTGTTAACTTTTTACAAATTCACTCTGAATCCCTACTAATAATAATATTTATAAATTCGAAAGTATCTCTCTGCATGTTACGCTTGCAACACTAAACGTCTGGACAAATTAAAAACAAATTTGGTTCTTAGATTATGTCCAGGATACATACTTTTAGGATACTTTAGGAAGTTGGAATTATCAAATTAGTATTCAAGTAGTTTCAGCTGTTCATTATCTAACACTCGTTGTGGACCTTAACATATCAAATCCACAATTAAACCAATACATTCTCAATTTCAATATCTAGTTTTATGGTATAACTTTACATAGGTTGTTTGATAATATACGCACAAAAATGAAAGGGGTTATTTTGATGAGCATAATAAATAAATTTGTGAAAATGTTTACCATAGAAATGTGAAATTTATTTTGGCATGTGGCACAAACACTTTATTAAACTTATGTTGTGCTTTTGAATAATGCTTGCCATCTAACCACAGATACTGTATTGGTGACGTCTCGAGATATCTCTTGTTGTCCCTTTCTAACCCAAAACCCGCAGCAATTTCGGAAAGAGATATCAAATCGGCCTTTATTTTTGGATGTCAATTGCAAAAGTAGGCAGTAAGTTTTATATCGAATTAATCACCTAAAATTAGTCGATTTTCTTTAAAATTTGTTAATACAACTAGTAGTTTTTTTACGAGAAGTCTTTTTTTATGTTTTGAGAAACCGTCACTTGGATATCGTCAGTATATTACCAAACACCCTGTATGTATTTTCTAATGAAAGAAGTGCATGTAAGTTAGGGACTCCTCGGCAACATTCGTCTATCATCGGTAATACGGAATATATCGGAATCTATCTATTTATCTAGCCTTAGAAGCTCGCTGGTGACGAGTAGGGATGGAATGTTTCACGAGCAGCATGTGAAAAAAAATATAGATTTAAAAATCATATGTCACACCTGCTATTTTCCTTCGCATAACCTGCTACAAATCACAGTCGTACGCATCTCTTGGGAATTCATCGGTCTTATTCGTTGCCCGTGATTTTTCACATGTGAAATAGCACTAGCAAGAATAGCAAGTGTGACATTACGGCATCCTAATTAAAAATCATTTCCTTAGATTTTTCTCACGTGAAATAGCAGTGATAAAAGATAATCATATGATCATATAAAAATGATTTAAAAATGGCAATCATGTCCAAGCCTACTGTCGGACATTGATTGCATAATCGTACTAATTTTGAAACAAGAACGTTGCCGAGGCGTCAACTTATATCGCAGTAGTGTACTATCATGACTACCTATGGCTTACTGAGTACTTTCTGCCTTTAGTATATACTATAGGGTACTTCTTTTAAAGCATTTATAGGTACATAAGTACTTGCGAATCTGTGCAGTATTCTCTAAGGCTAAAAATATCCCCTTACCAGATGGAAGGGTGCCACAAAATAAGTTGCTCTGAAATTCTACGAGACAAGGGAAGTCATTACTATCCCATCATATTTGTGGCAGCTGCCATATTACGACTGCGTTTTCTTTTTCTCGCTGTATTTTTGTTACAAACATTTTTTTTTCACTTTGGTACACTGACAGTACTACGATTTCAGTTGGACCACTCGGCAAATTTCGTCTATCATCGGAAATATGGAATCTATATACAGTCGAGTCTCACTAATCCAGAACTATTAAAAACAAGGGGGTGCCGGATTATTGGTATATTGGATTGTATAGAAAAAAATCATAACATTTAAATAAAATAAAGCATTTTATAAAAAAAAAACACTACGGAAGTGCCGACAGAAGTGAAAACTTGAACAATTACGAGATACAGAGGTGTCGGTAACGGACAAACAGTGTCGCGAGTTCAAAGGATTTTTCCCATATCAAAAAACGCACAACGCGCCTAAAAAAGTTTACACTTCAAAAATTTGGATGTTGCAAAATGATCTTAATGATTGTGGCATACACATGATAAATCACTAAAAAAAGTTGTATTAAGCCCCTCCACAAACTAAAACATTATATTATATATTAAATCAAATTATATACAGAGGTGTCGGTAACAGAGTCGCGAGTTCAATGTTTTGTCCCATCTCAAAAATGCCCAACGCGCGTAAAGTTTTCGCTTCAAAAATTGAGCAGCGAGGGGTAAGGGAGGCGTAAGCGGAGGGTGCCGGATTATTGGATGCACCTACTGAAGTGCCGGATTAGTGAGACGCTACTGTACTTCCAAACTCTGGAATTGAACGTTCCGTCACGAACTGCGCGATCAGTCGCAAAATAGCACTAATTCGGAAACACGAACGCTGCCGAGGCATCCAACTTAAAACGTAGTACTGTAAACTGTTCAGATATTTTTTTTTTTTTATTATAACTCCTTATTTTCTTGCAATCTGCCCATCAGGGCATTGAGCTAGAGGTTGGTCATGTATGGAATAAGCCCAGTGGCACTTCCATATTCCATTTAGGTGCTATATGAGGTCTTGAGGGGCTGTCCTCTTTAATCTAATAAAGGTTGTGGTTTTTTTCATTAGATCGTTGGCAAGCTCATTTGGGTGATGCTTCATTCGTAGCGTAAGATTTCAGCTTTTTAGCTACTTCTTGTTTCACCGTTGGCACTTCTTGGTCGCGATGCAGTTGGATGTTAGTGATATACCATGGTGCGTTCGTTATCATGCGTAGCATTTTGGATTGGAAACGTTGAAAGATTTCCAAGTTTGAGTTCGCTGCTGTACCCCACAGCTCGGCTCCGTAAGACCACACGGGTTTTTGGATGCATTTGTAAAGGAGGAGTTTGTTGTCCAGGGTCAGTTTGGATTTGCGTTCCATAAGCCAATAGTTCAGATAAATTAATAGTACGTCCATAATAATTGTTTCACGTGCCACAATAATTGTTATTGAACTGTTGCGACAGTCGCAGTCACGGGCAGACTGGAGTACTCGGAATTCATGTCTTGTGTCATAAAAATGAGTCCCTGTTTCCCTTGGTCACGCCATAACTTGAGAACGACTTTGTGTAGGTTCCTGGATGGTTTAGATTGACAATTGAACCCGGGAGGTGGCGCTATTGTCGAGATCCAGAAAATCGCAGACGAAGTCGCAGGCATACAACTAGTACTAAATAAATGTTTATTCTATTACTTCTTCCTTTATCTGTGGTAGAGTTGTCGTGGGATAGTCGATAACGCGAGCACCGTCACCGGTGTGGTGCTCGTGTCACGAGTGCTGCGCCAGCAGCGCCTCGAGCTGCGCCTGCGTGTCGTGCTGCTGCTGCTGCGTCTGTTGCGCCTCGAGCGACGACACCACGTGCTGCGGGATGTTTATCTGCACAGGCACGCTGACGTTCGAGCTTGTAGGTACCTGATGGTAAAGAGAACACTCAATGGCGTCATTTCAGAGTTAAACGTAATTTGGTTATTGAGAGCACTTTTATACTATGTAAAGATGTAAGTATAGTTTATTGCTTTTACTTTTAATAATGTATGATGTAGTTATTTATTAGTTTCATACTCCAATATCCTTTTCTGTGGACGTACCCACCATTATTATCAACTGTCTATCTTCAAAAGTTTGCTGGAAGAAAACTCTTACTAGGGTTTAGCTCGCCTTTGTACATGTCCATTTTGTAAGCTGTTTTGTCTGTAATACAGTCAAACCTGGGTAAGTGAGAACTGGATAAGTGAGAAAACTCTATAAGTGAGAATAATAGCCAGGACCCGTCATTTTAAGCTCCCAAAACCTCTATTAGCGAGAAACAGAAACCTCTGTAAGAGAGAGTTTTTTCCCTCATGGACCTCCGTAAGTGAGACTGCTACTTATCTGTACCTCTATAAGCAACAGTCGAGCTTTATATACAAATTTAACATCTGCTATTTTATAACTCATTCTTAACTTTCGTGGAACTTCCTACCATTGTTTTTGTATTGTTTTCTCGTCAATATTGTACCTATTCTATTTCGTAGAACTAAATAACGTTGTTATTTTATCGCATTCTTTTCGAATGGACACGTGTGCCTGTGTACCGTCCTGTTTGTCGGACTTACTCAGTTTATAGTTAATCAATTTCGAAGGAAAGTTCTGTTCTGCATCATGTCAAAACGGAAAATTAAAGTACTGTCATTAAGTGATAAACTTAAAATAGTGAATGCGTTTGAATCCGGAAAATCGCGAAACGAAATTCAGAGGGAGTTTAATTTACCAGAATCGACCTATTATAAAATTGCATCACCATAAGAGAGAAATGCTACCCATGTACCTGCATTAGCGAGAAACTCGGGTTAGTGAGAAACCTCTATAAGCGAGAATGAGATTGTGCTCCCTTGAACTCTCGCTTATCCAGGTTTGGCTGTATATTTGTGTACAATAAGAAGGTAGGTAAACTCACATGTATAGTAATTTCTGGCAGTATGGTGTTGGTACTGGCGCTGCTAGAGGGCGGGCTGGGCTCCACTTTGAATATCTGCGTGTTGGTGTTGGCTTGCGTCTCGTCGCGTTGCCGCTTCGCCTCGTGCGAGCGCGCGTGTTTGCGCAGGTGGTCCTTCCGGTAGAAACCTGCAACATTACAATACCAACTAAATTAGTTAGAAACTAATGCCCTAGAATACTTGCTACTTGCTGGCTTGTATATGCAACATGTTTAAATTTCACGTACTTGTATGATTTGACAACTCCTTAAATCATATTTAGCCACTAAATACGTTTAGGCATAGATGCGCAAGTCCCCCTAAATTATATTTAGTCACTAAATACGTTTAGGCAATGTTGTGCAAGTCCCCCTAAATTATATTTAGCCACTAAATACGTTTAGACATCGTTGCGCAAGGCGCCCTTAGTGCAAGGTACAGAAGGATAACTACGCAGACATTAAATAAATAGTGAGTCTTGCTACATTTGCAATAAAGCGCAATTCAGCTTGCACAGCGCTGCGTGCTCTAAATTATATTCACGTACACGGTGCCTCTCTTTCTATCGCCTTACTTTATAATAGGTCTTTACCTATGAAATTGCCATTCTTCAGTAGGTCATTTCAAATAGAAAAAAAGTTTGGAATGGCTTTGTATTCTAAATTCAAATTAATTTTGCTTTAAAAACTTGACATTCTTTTTACAAACTTTCAGTCTTTTGTTTATTATTAGCGTTGTATTTTCATTACATTTTAACATTTTTGGTCATAATGGATACTTTAAAAAAATCGTGTAATTATGGAATATGAGTTCCGTCGTGGCACCAACGCGACACAAACGGCACGTAACATCAAAAATTTTTACGGAGAGAACTGTACAAACGAACGCACAACCCGTTATTGGTTTTCCCGGTTCCGTTATGGAAATTTTGACTTGAAAAAGGAAGCTCGTGGTCGTCCGGAGACTTTGGTCAACAATGATGAAATAAAGACGATTGTGGAAGCTGATGAAACTCAATCTACAGCTGAGCTAGCAGCAGCTTTTGATGTTAGCATCAAAACAATTTTGATCCATTTGCGACAAATAGGCAAGGTAAAAAAACTTGATAGATGGGTGCCCCACGAACTTAACGATCGCCAGCGCAACGTACGCGTCGAGACCTGCCTCGGGCTGCTCAATAGGCAAAGAAATGAAGGAATTTTGAACTGAACTGTTACGTGCGATGAAAAATGGGTTCTGTTCGACAATCGAAAGCGCTCAGCAAGTTGGTTAGATCCTGGTTCAGCACTAAAGCAATGACCTAAACCAAAAATGACCCCTTAAAAGGTGGAAAGGATGGTCACTGTTTGGTGGTCTAGTGCGGGTTTGATTCACCACAGCTTTTTACAAAACGGCATGAGCATTACTGCAGATGTGTACTGTGAAGATCTGGAGACAATGATGGAGAAGCTTGCACATCGGCAACCAGCTTTGGTCAATCGGTCGTCCCCACTGCTCCTTCACGACAAACCGCGACCCCATACTGCACAACAGACTGTCTCCAAGCTGCAAGAGCTAGGGTTGGAAGCTCTCCCTCATCCGCCATACTCACCAGACCTTGCACCTACCGACTATTAATTTTTCCAAAATTTAGACAACTTTTTTGTGGGTAAAAAATTCAATTCCCGAGAGGCAGTACAAAATGCCTTTGAAGAGTTTGTTGCCTCCCGTCCAGCTGATTTTTACAAGAATGGCATCAATAAACTGCCAATGCGTTGGCAAAAATGCGTCGATTGCATGGGTGATTACTTTGAATAACAGAAATAAAAAAGTTTAAAAAAATAAGTACTTTCACTTATTCCGTACAAAACGGCAATTTCATAGATAAAGACCTAATATATCGCTTATCTCTTCTAACGTACTTGTACTGCCGATATACTAAAAATATGACTAAGGAAAAATAAGAGTAGTAGAGTTCCTTGTGAAAGAGCTCGCACGGAGAAGTACTACCACCATACCTATTCCTACCGCAAAGCAGCATTGCTGTTTCGATTTTAATGGTATGGTTGCCGGTGAAATTACAGGCACATAAGGCTTTACACCTTTATGCCTCATATTTATGGACGTGACCTACGAGGCACAAAGTATTGCCTCGTAGGTCATTCATATTGGCGATGGTTACCACTTAACAACAGATGGGTCATATGTTCAAATTTCAGGAGGTACTTATAATAAATAAAAAATAAAGTAATATTTAAATTGTGCTTTTTATAATGTTACAAGCTGAGGGTTCGGGATAAAATAATTAAAATGAATCTAACCATAATAACACTTTTATTCAACACTAAAATGCAATATACACGATCTTAATCACAACACTATCGCACAATAAACCACTAAAAGTCACCGAAATGTTCGCACGTATAGCCAAATCCAGACTGACTCTGCGGATTTTTTTTTTTTTTTTTTTTCGAATGGACTAATCTCGCTGTTGGCCTCTGAGGCCGTGACAGCTTAACCGAACTTTTGGCGAGCGCAGATGGCGCTCAGCCCTGTAAGTTTTTTTTTTAGGCAACTAGCGCAAGGGCACCACTTAGGTACGAACCTCGGCTTGGGCTGTTGCCGGGATGGGGATAGGAGAGAAACGCCCGGGTACATGTCTGTACCTCGTATAAGCGGCGACTGAAGGGACTCGTCGACCTCGCCGGCGAGGTCGGTGTTTCTGTGAAGTGTTTGCTCTGTCTGATATAGATGACTCACCTTCCGCATTAGCAGAGGTGATTTCGTCATCCGGGTCTCCGAGAACGTGTCTCGGACGACGGAGGATTTGTTGACTCTGCGGACGTCTCTACGCACTATTTATACTCAGCATTATTTCCAGAACATTCCACTAGTATCTAGAAAAGTATAGGTATTTAAATTGTCTACTATTTCTTAATCTGTGCAACGGTAGGTAAAAACGTGGTAAGTAGGTCATTCCATACCAAGTATTACCTATTCTGTGACACAGTAGGTATAACTTCGAAATAAAACCGACTATTACTTATTCTGTAACAGCCTCGGTGTAACAATAATACTGATTGGACATCATTTCCTCAGTAACAGGCTGGTCCATAATCCGTTACTGATCTGTCCAGAAACAGTTGCTACTGCTACTTCAATGAACTCATTTCAAAACAAACTCGATAACTGGCTATGAATTAATAAGACATAACTATAAAAGTGAACGGTGTGATGTAGACATATCAGTAATAATACTGCTCGTCCATCCATCCATCCATCCATCTCAGCCCACATCCACCCATTTTTGGGTATAGGCCATTATCACGCCACTCTCTCCGGTCGTTGATGTGGGTAGAAGGATCAACCAGCTGAAGTGGAGATGGGCGGGACACTTGGCAAGGAGAAAAGACAGAAAATGGACGAGGGCAGCAAGCGAGTGGTGGCCGCGAGAAGGAAGCAGACCAATTGGTCGAACGACATCGCGCGAGTTGCGGGAAGGCAATGGATGCGTTTGGATTAAATAATATTACTCAATATTTGACTAATAAAATAGTGCCACGAAATTACCAACCAAATAACTTGACCTACAGTTTCATTCATATTACAAGTAATGGGAGTTCATGTTAATTGGGTACTCTTTTTAGAGGTAGAAATTGAAGTTATTCTGGATTTCCGACTTTTCCCTTTATTTGTGTCACTACACGAATGTGCAGCTTACCAAAATTTCACCACTGTGGGGTCAATGGTGTACCCTGTTTTCGTCAAAGTTCAGTTTTTAATAAGGCTAATAACTCAAAAACTACAAGGATTAAACTAAAAATAAAAACATACTCGAAATGTACTAATAAAGATCTTTTATTCGACGTCCTATTTGACCCAAGTCCCATTTTGTTTTTTTATACCCCTCTTTTATCTTTTTATCTCAACAATCTCCTCAAATTTTTAGCTCATTTAGTCACACCAGGATTGTGCCAACAATACCTACCTATCAAATTTCACGATGATCGGATCAACGCTTCGAAAGTTATCCTCGGACAAATAAACATACAATACATTGCCGTTTCGTCCAAGTTGATTTGGAGATCTTGCTTCGTTAGATCAATAAATCACACTAATATTATAAAAGCGGAAGTTTGGAGGATTGTTTCTTTGTTTGTTACTTAATCACGGCGTAACGGCTGAACCGATTTCGATCAAATTTGGTATGTACGTAGATTATAACCTGGATTAACACAGGCTACTTTTTGTTGAGAAACAATGCGTGCGAAGCCGCTGACAGAAGCTAGTAAACAATAAAATAATGATTTCGATGAAATTTGGTATGTACGTAGATTATAACCTGGATTAAGGCATAGACTACTTTTAGTTGAGAAAGCCGCTGGCGGAAGCTAGTGTACCTTTCCCGCACTCGGTGCACATCTCAGTCTTTACGCCGGAGTGTATGACGGTGTGCAGGTTGAGGTGCTCGCGCCGCTTGAAGCCCTTCCGGCAGACGCCGCACACGTACGGCCGCTCCGGGTTGTGCCCCAGCTTGTGCCGCTCCAAGTGCTCTTTGCGTTTCAATCTGGACACACACAAAACATTCATTACACTTCATCATACTTATACTGACTGGCGGGATAAATATATATATAACAAAGTCGAGTTAGTTACACCATTTATAAATAAAGAACGGCTGGACCGATTTTGATGATCTTTAATTTGTTGGATTTGTCTCCAACTCGAATTGCAGGTTAACTAATAAAATATTTAAAAATTTACGCAAAATAAAATTTTCTCTAATTTTTGGGAGTGCCGATTACGAATATGACCTATATTTGGAGATTCAAGATGGCGGACCCGAATTTTTGAATAAAATCAATATGGGTATCGTTTCCATAATTTTAGGGGGGTGACGATTATGAATATGGAGTAGTGATATCTTTGCACAACCTGATTCATCTATAAACAAACTATTATTAGTATTTTAACATTATATTAATATATTTCAGATGTCAGGTTTGGATTGAAGCATGTAGGAGACTCGATTTATAGTGTGACCATTAGTGTTGTGCACTCCCTGAGGTATGCGCGCGGCGAGACGGGTGGGAGAATCGGCTGCTGCGCTCTGTCAGTTCGCCGTCAACGCTCGTGGCGGCAGGTAGTGTTATTTGTATCGGACTGTCTATGTCATACGCACATGACATAGACAGTCCGATACAAATAACACGCACATGACATAGACAGTCCGATACAAATAACACTACCTGCCGCCACGAGCGTTGACGGCGAACTGACAGAGCGCAGCAGCCGATTCTCCCACCCGTCTCGCCGCGCGCATACCTCAGGGAGTGCACAGCACTAATGGTCACACTATAGTTGAAAAAACTTCTGATAGCCTGAAGAACACACACATTAGTGACAACCCTAAAGCAATGACGAATGCCTACGCAAAAGCGGCATTTCGCGCGACTTCAAACGCTATGTCCCACTGTTTGTTTTTTACGCTGTGGTTATGCCGTGTGATTAGTGAAATGTTAATTTTGTAAAGTTTCGTTTAGACCTTGTTTCTGTAATTTGTCTGCGTACCATTTGAACTGACATCCTACTATAATATTATAAACGCGAAAGTTTGTATGTATGGATGTTTGTTACTCTTTCACGCCTGAACGGCTGAACCGATTGCAATGAAATTTTGTATAAATGTAGATTATAACCTGGATTAACACATAGGCTACTTTTTATTGACAAACAACGCGAACGAAGCCGCTGACGACAGCTAGTATAAAAATAAATAACAAATAAAAAAGGCGCGATAACAAATACATACGCGATAAATACCCGTTTAAATAAGTAATTACGAGACAAAATTACTTACCCAGCACCACAAATGCCACATATAAACCGCCTCACAATCTTATGCACTCCTAGATGTAGCTCCAGCTGTTCCTTCTCGGGGTACGCCATCTGGCACTCGGGGCAGCAGAAGATGGGCGTGCCGTCCGCCGCCGTCGCTATGACCACCTGCCCCGGCTTCGGCCGCGCTGGCTTCGGCGGTTTCTTCTTGTACTTTTTCTTCTTTTTGCTTTGTATTCTCACTGAGCCGTCTGGAAGGGAGTATACTGTTGTATGTTTTTAGTCAAAAGCTTTTTTTAGACTTGTCAAGATTGTTTTTTTATGTTATTTGTGGTGAAACTGGCTTACGGCCCACCTGATGGTAAGCGGTCACCGTCGCCTATTGACACCGGCAACACCCGGGGTATTGTCGATGAGGTCCCTACACTGTAGAAACCTCTTAACATTTCTCTTGAAGCGTGCCATGTCATAGCCTAATGGGAAAACCTCAGATGGTAGCTCATTCCACATCTTGCAAGTATGGGGTAGAAAAGATCGTGTGAAGCGTGTGGTGCGCGATATTTTTATAAAATAATGCATACATAATGTAAAAAAGACGGTTGTTCAAGTTTTCACAGGAGCTGTCATCGAGAATATAAACAAAATGGAAATATGTAGCTTTCTATTTTATTATTTAAAACCCCATTATTTTATTATTTATGGTCTCAAAAATATACTCCGTCATTATTTGTAGTTTAAATTGCAACACTTTATTTATATTAAGAATGTATTAACAAAAAATGAGTATTATAAGAATTCTATCATTGATCTGGTTCCCGTGGCACAAGCTTTGCTTAGTTTGGGGCTAGATAGTGCTGTGGGAAATGTCCAGCATTATTTATTTATATTTGATATATATATATATATATATATATATATATATATATATATATTGCTGGACATTTCACACAGCGCTATCTAGCCCCAAACTAAGCTTAGCTTGTACTATGGTAACCAGATAACTGATCCAATATTTATATACTTTTTTTTGTAAATACATACTTATTATATATAGAAAATCATCCAGACCCCGAACGAATATCTGTAGGTCATGCAAACATTTGTTCCGCGGCGGGATTCGAACCCGGTACCTCCTGCGTCTCAGCCGGCTAATCGCCCACTGCGCCACGGAGGTCGTCAATAATATAAATATATAATAATATAAATGCCAAAGTGAGTTTATTTCATCATCATCATCATGTCAGCCACAGGATGTCAACTGCTGAACGTAGGTCTCTCCCATAGATTTTCAGAGCGACCGATCTTGTGCGGTCAGCACCTAGCAGCTCCCAGCAACCTTTACCAGCCTAAGCCTACTAGCCTACTAGCCTACCTAAGCCAAATTGCTTACATGTCGCTATCGCTAGTCAGGCCATCCCTTTCATACGTACAGTACGTACAGTACGTACTTCACGTGTGAAAGGGATGCCTTGACTAGCGATAGCGAAGCGACAGCAATTTGGCTTAGGTAATATGGCTACAGGTCTTCTTTCATCTAGTGGGGGCCGTCCCACACTGCACTTTCCTGTGCGTGATCTCCACTCGAGAGCCCCAGTTTAATGATCGAGGCCATCATCGTCATTTTACAACTAGTACCTTCGCCTATAATAGCTTCCGCAACAGCCTCCTCTTCTTTCTTGTCCTCTATCTCCACATCGATCTCAATTTCCTTCCTCATGTCCGTCGGGTTCGGATTCAGTTTCAGGAACTGCTGGAGTGACAGCGGCAGGGTTTGCGTTTGCTGGAAATAACTTATTGTGAGCTAGTGACATAACTTTGGATAACTTTGATGTCAGCTTTTAGACGATCGCTCGTACACTGCGCTCCAGACATATTCCATGAATAGCTTCAAATACTTAATGAAGAAGGTAGACAGCCCTATTTGTGACATGACGTGTGGAGTGACAGATGACCTATACCTCCGGTCCTTACGCTCCGCTGAAAACCTTAAATTGAAAACTCCTCATCATACCTCAGTATCTTATACTTACTCCTTCACTCTTCAGGATACCAGATTCTGGAATGCAATACCTGTTTCAATTCGTAACGCCAAATCCCTTCCTGTTTTTAAAAACATGGTTAATAAACATTATCTGTCGTCCATCGCTCACTAAGACTTCTGAACTTTAAATATGTATATATAATTTTTTATTTTTTTTACCTATATATTTAGAAGTAGGTTATTTAATATTATAAAGTTATTTATATGTATATTTTATTTTAGTAATGTATGTACTTGTTCTGTTAGTTATTATTTGATTAACGCCGCCGTCCTCATTTGTTCACACAGATCCTGTCCATCCAAAGGTTGCCTGGAAGAGATCGCTTTTAGAGATAAGGCCGTTCATTGTACCTTTGATTTTATTGTGTATTATCTTTTGTTTGTTTTATTTTTAATGGTGTGCAATAAATAAATTATCTATCTATACCACCTTTTGGTGGAATGTGGTCGGAATACATCTATGAGAGAGGAACTATTTGGAGCGTGCAAAGCCAACCGGCTCGATGTGGGTCTATTTCAGTGTTAGCTGAAAAATCATCAGATGCAGCTAACATGCTCTACCGGTTCACATACGAGCTGGTAAGTAAGAGCTTGAGTAATAGTAATTGTATTGTTTCTTCGTAGTTAAACGACGGAAAGTTCCTTTAAAAAAATTATAAATAAAAAGATATTTGTTCCGGGTCTGGATGTTTTTTCTATATATTATAAGTATGTAGTTACATAAAATAAGTATATAAGAATTCTATCAGTTATCTGGTTCCCATAGTACAAGCTCTGCTTAGTTTGGGGCTAGATAGCGCTGTGTGAAATGTCCAGCAATATTTATTATATATTTATTTATTAGAAAAAGTTTTAGACCACCCGCAGTGGCGGATTTACTAGCAGGCTGAAAAGACTTGAGCCTAGATCGGCAAATTTAAGTGCCGTTTTTTTTTAAAGATCCATTAACGAAGCCATATTTCCGATAACTTTTCTCTCTTCCCTTTCATTTTACGTTCAAGCAACGGTACCACAAACTTTTATAGTATATGGTGCAACAACCGGTAGCATACCTACATTACCCCGCCTTATCCTACATGATTGAGCTTAGATTAGCTCGGAAACATACCCAAAAACTATTTCCTGAGCAATATCAAATAAATTAAAGGATTAAAGGGCAGCAAAAAATTTAACAGCCTATACTTGGGATACGTGTAAACCCGCCACTGACCACCCGATACCCTTAACATGCCTTAACACCTTTTATAGCACGATCAACATCTTCATTTTTAATTAATATTATTTTATGAATGATTTTTATTACGTGTACATGACTATGGATATGGATTATTATTGGTTCTGAGACAGTTGAAACTGTTTTGATATATTTTCGATATTTTAAAACCGTACTTTAGTAGAAAGCTTTACTAAAAATTACTTTACATGGCGAACGAGAAAGAACGAGTTACTAGACAAGAAGAAAAGACAATCTGACGTGTACATAATTAATAATAGTACTTCTTCGTCGTGTCAGTGATACAAAATATTGTGGTGTTCAATTATGTGCTCCCAGTATTTGGCCTCTTCTATGGCGTTTCCGATGGCAGCTCAAGTTTAAGGCAACGCGACTACAGTACCTTGAGTCCTGCAGAAGATAATAGGCGACGGTGACCACTTAACATCAGCAGGCCCGTCAGCTTGTATGTCTAAATGTATAATATCAAAAAAAGCATAGAGGTAGCTGAAGGTGCAGCTGTTGGGGCACAATAAGCAGGACAGCAGATGTTGCATGACTTGAGGATGGACGCCACATTCACAGCACGTCGCTGTCTCTGCGATTAAACCCCATGGCTCATGTTGAGCCTACAACCACTTGGGTTCGGAGACAGTTAAGTGACTTCCAAGTGAACCAGGGGTGTTCATGCCCTGCTGGGAGTTCTTCAGAAGGTTCAATGATCTAGCTAGATGGTAAATGCCCCGGCCACTGATTGATGAAAGATAGTTATGAAGAAATAAAACAAAATTTTTGAATAGTTCTAATAAGTTAAAGTATGTACCTGTGGTGGCAAACTGTTGAGATACTTGACGAGATCCTGTTGACTGCTGGACATTGTCCACGGCGTGCTCTCACTCGTTTCTGTGCCCTGAGAGCTCTCCTGAAACAATAAAGACATATACAGGATAAACTTTTGAATTAGTAATAGTAGAGTTCTTTATGAAACGGTTCGCCCGAGGAACAACTACAACCATACCTTATTCTGCCGCCACACAATGTCGCGGGACATTTGTCCCCTTTATGAAGTAATCTATACGCACGTTTGACTTGGGGAGTAAGCTGGTGAATGCGTTACGAAAAGTGCGAATGAAAGTTGACAGGAAGATATAAGTTAGTGAAGATAGAAAGACTGAGTTACGTTTTGTATATTTTTAAACGTTAATGTGCGAGTGCGAGTTGCGTCTGTCCAGAATGAACATAGACTGATCTACCTACAGACGTGTGGACAATTTTGTAATTGAACAATTTTTAAATTAATATTTTGAAAAAGAAGTTTTATTTCAGTCATGGTCTAAAGCACTCGTTTTTTTATTTATTTATTTTATTTTATAAGACACACATTACACATTACAAGCAATAAAAATATAACTTGACTAAAATAACAATGACTAGCTTCCGCCAGCGTCTTCGCACGCGTTGTTTATCAACAAAATGTAGCCTATGTGTTAATCTAGGTTATAATCTATGTACATACCAAATTTCATCGAAATCAGTTCAGCCGTTACAACGTGATTGAGTAACAAACAAACAAACATCCAAACTATTACATTTATAATATTAGTGTGATAGTAAAGCGCTTGGCCACTACCACACCTGATGGTAAGTGATGGTGTGGTTGAAGATGGAGCATGTTTGCCTAGAAAGAACATGTTCAGTCTAAGACTTGAAGACTCTTGACTGATTCTCACCGTCTCGGCGAGTATAGGGATTCTGGGAGTCGAAATTTCTAATGAGGTGCAGTATGGGAGTCACTTAGAAGCAAAAGCTGTGCTCACCTCCAAAAACTTGGGAGTCCTTAACCGTGCCAAACAGTATTTTACGGCACAACAACGGCTATTGCTGTACAAAGCGCAAGTTCGGCCGCACGTAGAATACTGTTCCCAACTTTGGCACGGAGCTCAAAGTACCAATTGCTTCGTTTTAACTCCCTTCAGAGAAGAGCCATTAGAATTATCGGTGATCCCAAACTCGACGACAGGCTGGAACCGCTGAGTCAACGCCGTGACATCGGATCGCTCAGTGTATTCTACCGCCTGTATAATGGGGAATGTTCTGAGGAGCTATTTGATCTCATCCCGTCGTCGAGATTTTACCACCGCACTTCTCGACAACGTAATAAAGCTCATCCACATATCATCGACAAATGGGTATCGCGCACCACACGCTTCACGCGATCTTTTCTACCCCATACTTGCAGGATGTGGAATGAGCTGAGGTTTTCCCATTAGACTACGACATGGCACGCTTCAAGAGAAATGTAAAGAGGTTTCTACAGTGTAGAGAACGCATCGACAATAGCCCGGGTGTTGCCGGTGTCAATAGGCGACGGTGACCGCTTACCATCAGGTGGGCCGTAAGCCAGTTGTGAGACAACCAGTTGCTATACATTTAAACTCAAACTGAAGCGCTGACTCCTGAGTAACACCTTCTACAGTTATGAGGAATTTATTGATATGACGAATTAACAGATGTTATAATTTTATTGGATATTGACTGTTTTTATATTGACTATCTTATTGATTATGTTGTATGACTATTTGTATTGTATTATTATTAAATTTGACTTGTGTAATTCTTTATTACTTAATATCCAAATTTGTTTGTTTTTTTTTTATTAATATTCTAAATAACTTTTATTATTTTATATTTAGATTATTCCTACTCAATATTGTAAGAACTACCTAGGTATATTAAATGTGTACAGTGTGTACCGAATTACCGATACGAGGTACCATTATAAAATATAACATGTAATATTCTTACCAAATAAATGATTATGATTATGATAAGCCTGTTTCCCATGTTCCCCTGTTTACATAACTTGAGATTATACTGGTCCGGAAAAACATACACCGGAAGTGAGTTCCACTCCTTACTCGTGCAAACTATCGAATGCCCCTTGGGAATACGAGGCTTTAAAGTGGAAGTGGTAACTCACATCATCATTAGCACCGTCCTCGCACTCCTCCTTGATGACGATACTGCTGCACGCGTCGTCGTTGTGGTTGTTGTTGCTCGTGTTGTTGTTTAGGGCTTTGCTGTCGTCTGGTCCATTGATGATTATCTGCTGGTTCGGCGTTATGAATACCTGACATTACAAGTAAGTAGTTATGATACATACTTTTGTAAAATCCTTTGAAATTAAAGTTAAATGTCTGATTGTGTTTGCCTCTGTGGGTCAATCTAACTGCTGAAGCGATTTTCTAGTATTTTTTTACCCGTGAATAGATGTTCATTGGCCACAATCTCTTCTGATGGTAAGCGATGATGTTGTCTAAGATGAAGCACGGAGATCTAGAAGACATCTATGAGAATTAAGCTATAGGGCGGTTTAGAAACTACATTACCTTGGATTGGACAAAGCTCAATGAACTTGCTTATTTGAATCATGTTAACTCAATGAACTTGCTTATTTGAACTATTTTAGCTCAATGAACTAGCTTATTTGAATCATGTTAGCACAATGAACTAGCTTATTTGAATCATGTTAGCTCAATGAACTTGCTTATTTGAATCACGTTAGCTCAATGAACTTGCTTATTTGAATCATGTTAGCTCAATAAACTTGCTTATTTGAATCATGTTAGCTCAATGAACTTGCTTATTTGAATCATGTTAGCTCAATGAACTTGCTTATTTGAATCATTTTAGCTCAATGAACTAGCTTATTTGAATCATGTTAGCTCAATGAACTTGCTTATTTGAATCATGTTAGCTCAATAAACTTGCTTATTTGAATCATGTTAACTCAATGAACTTGCTTATTTGAACTATTTTAGCTCAATGAACTAGCTTATTTGAATCATGTTAGCACAATGAACTAGCTTATTTGAATCATGTTAGCTCAATGAACTTGCTTATTTGAATCATGTTAGCTCAATAAACGTGCTTATTTGAATCATGTTAGCTCAATGAACTTGCTTATTTGAATCATGTTAGCTCAATGAACTTGCTTATTTGAATCATTTTAGCTCAATGAACTAGCTTATTTGAATCATGTTAGCTCAATGAACTTGCTTATTTGAATCATGTTAGCTCAATAAACTTGCTTATTTGAATCATGTTAGCTCAATGAACTTGCTTATTTGAATCATGTTAGCTCAATGAACTTGCTTATTTGAATCATTTTAGCTCAATGAACAAGCTTATTTGAATCATGTTAGCTCAATGAACTAGCTTATTTGAATAATGTTAGCTCAATGAACTTGCTTATTTGAATCACGTTAGCTCAATGAACTTGCTTATTTGAATCATGTTAGCCCAATGAACTTGCTTATTTGAATCATGTTAGCTAAATGAACTTGTTTATTTGAATCATGTTCAAGCTGTCTGATTATGGAACGCCTTGCCGATCTCCATTAGGAAATCCCCATCACCTTCCGTATTTAAAGCTAGACCCAAAACTTTTATTTCCATGAAGAGTCGTGATTCATTCATCTGGTCTATAATATTAATGATATATATGTATATAAGTACTTATTTATTTACAATTATTTATGTACCTAATTCGTATGTATATAACTATATAATAGGTTAAGTAATTTTTCTTTTTCTATTATTAAGTTTATTCTTTTTACACCTTGGCCAATCTTCCATTAAGCAATGATCCTCTCCATCCAAAGGTTGTCTGGAAGAGATCGCTTTGTTAAGCGATAAGACCGCCCATTATGCTTACATTTATTTGTTTGTTATTTTTGTATCTGTTGTGTTTAACTTGTAAGGTATAATAAAGAATTTTCATTCATTTCATTCATTCATGTTACCAATATAAGATCAATAGCTATGGAAACCTATGGGCTATGAGGGAGGCCTATATTCAGCAGCGGTCGTTTTACGGCTCATATCATGATTATAAACCAATAGTGAAAGAATTATAGTGCACCTTACATCGGTTCCTTCATACATATTTTTTTTCTTATATGAGGGACAGTAATGCTTACCTGGGACTGTTAATCGACCAGATGTCGCTGGAAGGAAGGATGATGTGGAGAAAGATCTCCACGTTTTTTTATAATCAATATGTAGTAAGATTATTTTTTTCGAATATAAACAGCACTTTGAGAGCAATAACATACGAATTTCCATTAACAATTTTCACATGAAGCTTGCTTGTGTATGTATTACAGGCAACTTGATTAACAAACCAGTATTAATATGGACCGGTCATTGTAAATAATGATCAAGAGCGTCTGTCAAATTGATAAATATATTACTTTGGCCGGTCCATCAATAATGTTCGACGGCCCGTGGTCCATTTAATAAATCAAGGTGTGAGATAAACCTAACAACCTACTGTATTAATAAACAAGTACACTATACAGTTCATCTGTTTTATTATATTGCCCGAGATAGGGTAGTCATTATAAATACTGACCGGGAAAAGTGATTAGTCATGCAGTTTTATTTACATTGCCCACTAGATACGGGCGTTATGTATACAGACCAGTCATTATTCATAGCGACCAGACTTCTCAAGTTGCCCGTAACTTAAATGTATAAAAGCTGTGTACAGTAAAATGGTTATACCTGATGCTGCAGCGTGGCTTGTAATTGGCTCTTGTCGTCGCTGGACTGCGGTTGCTGGACGAGCATCTCTTGCGGTATCGTCGTCATTATCATATCTGACAGAGAGAAATACATTTACAGATACATTTAGTCATCATCTCGAACGAGTTTTCAGTACTTTGATCTGCATTTAAATTAAATGTAATTTACTATCTGCCAGCCGCGGCTTCGCACGCGTGGTTTATCAAAAAAACATTACCCACCTTCTGCGCAGTCGGGAAAAAAGTAGCCTATGTCCCAGTCCCGGTCATAATCTGTCTGTATACCAAATTTCATAGAAATCGGTCCATTCGGTTAAGTCGTGAAGACGTAACAAACAGACAGTGTGTGTTGTGAGCCACAGATACATTTGAATTCATAATAACGATTGACACTGTACATAGTCTTGGTTACTGATTGAATTTCAGAAGTTCACACTTGAGGTTTGCCAAAAAGCGGTGGAGCGTAACATTTAAATAATCATCATCATCATCTCAGCCCGTCTGCATCCACTGCTGGGTATATGCCTCCTCTTTATTACGCCATTCTTTCCGACCCCTTGCGAGTCTCATCTATTAACACCCAGCTACGCTTTCAACGTCATTAGACCATCGGGCGGGAGGTCTGCCTCTTGGTTTACGAGCATCCCTTGGCCACCACTCTGTAATCGCCGTCGTCCAACGCCCGTCATCCCGCCTAGCCAAGTGTCCAACCCATCTCCACTTTAGCCCTGCAATTCTCATACCCACGTCCACAACCTTTGTGTGACGTCGGATTTCTACATTGGATATGTGGTCTAAGAGTGATATACCGAGCATGGCCCGCTCCATTGCCCGTTTAGCTACTCTTAATCTTATGCATGTATTCCTTTGTGAGCACCATGTCTCGGCACCGTAACTAAGAATGGGCAAGACACATTGATTAAACACCCTGGTCTTGAGGCATTGAGGGATTTTAGACTATAGGACGTCTTCTAACTTACTAAAGGCGGCCCATCCTAGCTGGACTCGTCTCGAAGTCTTTTGTTTGTGGGAAAGTGTCGACATTGGGTATGTGGTCCAAGAGTGATACACCGAGCATGGCACGCTCCATTGCCCGTTTAGCTAGTCTTAATCTTATGCATGTATTCCTTTTTGAGCGGCCATGTCTCGGCACCGTAACTGAGAATATGCAGGACACATTGATTAAACACCCTCGTCGTGAGGCATTGAGGGATTGTAGACTTTAGGACGTCTTCTAACTTACTAAAGGCGGCTTATCCTAGCTGGACTCGTCTCGAGATCTCTTGTTTCTGGGAAAGTGTATTAATTCAGGCAACAATAAAATAGGTACAGGATATTAATTAACTTATTGTACGGCCCATAAATATAAAGATAACCTTAGCCTAAAATACATAATATTATAACAAAAACTTTAATTAATTTACAACATTACTTACTTATATTTATTTACTTTAGCCGTGCAGACAACACAAGAAGATCACTAGCCCATATCACCATTATCAGGCCATCTAACAGCTCCCATCAGCCTTTAATAAGTCGATAATTCATCTAGTGCGAGGCCATCTTCCATTCCGTAGACGAACGAAGGTTCATGACGTTGGGATTCGAGTTATGGAGCTCAAATGGTATTGGGCGGGACACTTGGCTAGACGTGGTAATGACAGATGGTGCAGGATAGTGACTGAATGGTGGCCGAGGAACAGGTATAGAAGGGTAGGACGACCAGCACCGAGATGGGTGGACAACATCGTAAAGGTCGTGGGCCGTCAGTGGGTGAGACTAGCGCAGGATCGTGGTGGATGGCACAAACTTGGAGAGGCCTATACCCAACAATGGGTGAAGTCAGGCTGTGGATGATGATGAGGCAATCTTACGCTGAGTTCTCCAGTGCACGGACCTTCAGTTCTGCGGGCCACTTCAACTTACTTAACTTACGATGATGTTTTCCTTCGCCGTTTTTTTTGAGTATGTATATTTAGTACTTACTGTCAGGTAGTGTATTCTGCGCCATAAGCTGCATCGCGGCGTCATTCGCTTCAGGCGAGTACGCGACGGTCAGGACAGCGCCGCCTGTAATCAGAAATCACTTATAAGGCACACAATAAATTATAAGAAATTATCGTATTAAGAACTAGGTAAATGGAAAAATAATAAAAAGGTAAATGGTTAGTTCGTTGGTATAAGTCCCGGCACGTAACTTTAGCGCTAAACGATACGCGGAGGGGATAGCTGCGCATGGGTACTATCGCGCAAGCAATACAATAGCCAATAGCCACTATTGGCTTGTTTGGAGATGTTCTTTGCCGTTGCAATTGACGTATTTGTTGACTCTGCTGTTCTTTTTTGGATTTTCCCTAAATCGCAATTTAATTGAATGTTTCCCACCTTAATTTCGGCAGTTTGTTTTATCTGGCTCAAATTTACAGTGCTGCTGTTCGAACGACTGGGTAAAGTACTTGTAGCTTCATCAATCATCTTTTGATTTGTTTCAAAGAATCAATTAATTAATAGATTCCCTTTTAAAAAAAATCAATTTACGTCATAAACAATTTTCCTTGCCTGTCTTTTCAAAACAGTATTTCTTTTAGGCATATATATTCACTTTAAAGTCACAAACTTAAAAAACTAAATTTAACAAACAAATTCAAATAACAGCAATAACAATACAATTAAGAACGCGACTGTACACTGGATGTGCGCGGAGTTTTAAGAAAACAAAATGTGGAAAGATAACAGGAGGTTGATTGTCTGTCATAAACCTAATCGGTAAGCGATAAAAATGTTTGCAATAATGTACTAAATCATTTATACTCCTCATCTCTTATTTCAATATTATGTTAATGTAATATTTTGAATATTTCTGCCTGCGCCGCGCCCGTGAATTGCTAACCATATTTTTTTATTCGTGGCAAATGATAATACCTAAATTACAAACCACGAATAAAAAAACACAATAATATATATCTGCGGAAACTTTTTAATTGGCCATCAGCACACATGCACTGGTATATACCGGCATGTATTATGTAAATAACTATTTTTAAGGCCTAGCTGTAAGTTTTCCAAAAAATTTTGAAAATAAAATAAGCATGAACGCCGCGTCACCTTTTTGTCAACTGAAGCACCATTTAAAAGATGGTGCATTAAAACTGTAATATTTAAAATTATTAGAGCCGTTTTAATAGTAGGTATTCCTGTTAATATCTGTAAATAAGAAATGTGTATAGTTTCAAAGAATGGAATCGGAGAATTTCCATTTATTAAAACAGGAGGCCTCTGCCCTGCAGTGTGAGAGTACAGGCTTTCATCATCATCATCGTCAGCCTTTCTCATCCCACTGCTGGGCATAGGCCTCTCTTCGTTGTCGCCATTCTCTTCTGTCCTGCGCTGTTCTAACCCACATACGACCTGCGATCTTTACAATGTCGTCGTAGTACAGGCTTTCAATAATAATAATAATTTATTAATGTCGGTTACTTACAGTTATAATTCCGTTTCGGAATATAGAATCGGATTTTCTAAGCCAACAAATCCATACAAAATTAGAAAAAAAATCGAACGGTAAATGACAAATGAAGTACGTGTGCGAGGCCGGTCACATACAGTCAGGATTCCATTTCGGAATATTAAATCGGATTTTCTAAGCCAACAAATCCATACAAAATTAGAAAAAAAATCGAACGGTAAATGACAAATGAAGTACGTGTGCGAGGCCGGTCACATACAGTCAGGATTCCATTTCGGAATATTAAATCGGATTTTCTAAGCCAACAAATCCATACAAAATTAGAAAAAAAATCGAACGGTAAATGACAAATGAAGTACGTGTGCGAGGCCGGTCACATACAGTCAGGATTCCGTTTCGGAATATTAAATCGGATTTTCGAAGGCAGCAAATCTATACAAAATCGGAAAAAATCGAACAGAAAATGACGTACGTGTGCGAGGCCGGTCACATACAGTCAAAATTCCATTTCGGAATGTTGAAGGCAGCAAATCCATACAAACTCAAGGACCTTAACACACACGTACGTAACGTGACCGGATCTATCAAATGAAGATGATTTTTTCAGATAGTAGATAGCTAGTAGCAAGTTGAAGCACTAGTTAGGTTTAGGACACAGCCGTTGTATTGCCCGGGGGAGGATGAACATACCTCCTTGGTATCCCTGTATAGGTATCTGCATCTGATACTTCTGCTGCTGACCCTGCAGCAGGTTCGGGTTCAGCACTTGGATCTGCACCATGGGCTGGGGTTCACCTGACAAATTACACTATTATTATAAATGTGAAATTTTGAATTTGTTTGTGTTTTACTCAATCACGTCGTAATGGTTGAACAGATTTCGATGAAATTTGGTATGTTGATACATTATGACCTGTATTAAAACATAGGCTACTTTTTGTTTACAAACGCGTGCGGAGTCGCTGGCGGAAGCTAGTAAATAATAAATATTGCTGGACATTTCACACAGTGCTATCTAGCCCCAAACTTAGCAGAGCTTATACTATGGGAACCAGGTAACTTTTTAAATATACTTTTAATAGAAAAGACATGCAGACCCGGAACAAATATCTGTAGATCATGCAAATTTTTGTTCCGCGGCGGGAATCGAACCCGCTTTCTCCTGCATCTCAACCGGTATTCGCCCACTGCGCCGGAGGTTAACATTCAACAACAAACAAGTTTAACTTTAATTATATTTTTAAATCTTTTAATGGTGTGACGCAAGCTTGTTAGTTTTAATAGAAACTAGTTTATTTTTGGCATCGGCGAGCCTACAACGACTTATTGCAATGTAATTAAAAAGTATAAGGTTGTTTTTAGCCAGATACCAAGCTTGTTTTTACGGTTTATTTTACAGAGTATTTAGTTTATTTCAGGCCCATTCTGTGGTGGTCTTCGCCCACATTGTGTCTGACATACAGCACACGCGTCCAGCCCAATCCCACAGAATGGGTCCCAAACAACGGACGACGCCCGCGTGGAAGGCCCCAGGCGATGGTTGCGGGATGAGATAAACTCCTACCTCAAGAATCGGTCCTTACTTGCGAACAACAGAGACGAGTGGAAAGAGGGGCGGGAGGCATTTTTGCCCTGCAGTGAGACACTACAGGCTTATAATAATAATTATTATTATTTCAGGCGACAATTTCCACATACAAAATATGATTATAAGGCCCTTAACTATAAATACCTTAAAAACAAAACAACAAACTTAAAACGAACACGTCTATTTATTTGGAATAGTAACAGTAGTGTTATTCTTATAAAAGAATCATCATCATCATCATAATAAGCCATAAGACGACATCCACTGCTGAACATAGGCCTCCCCCATAAAATTCCAGAGCGACCGATTTTGTGCGGCCTGCACCACGGCTCCCAGCAACCTTTATTAGACCTTCTTTCCACCTAGTGGGGGCCGTCCCACGCTACGCTTTCCAGTGGGTCGTCTCCTCTAGAACCTTTCTGCCCCGACGGCCGTCAGTTCTTCGAGCTTAATGGAATATACTCAGTAAATAATGGCTCAGCTCAGTAAATACTGAATAATTTGGAGCAAATGGAAATACAAGGATTGAGACCTAACTGCGAATCACGCTGGACTGGCGTTCGAGGGAGGAGCAGTGCGCTATCATTTATTCTGCCAATGATGATAGATAGTAATACTGTAAATGTAGTACCCTGGCCAGGTTATAAATAGATACATTTATAACTCTATTGTTACACCAATATTAGAAAAATTCTTATACATAGGAATTAGTTTCCTATGTATAAGAATTTTTCTAATATTGGTGGTTTTCTAATATAGGGTAACTAATACGCGTACGGTACAATGGGCGGCCTAGTCGCTTAAAGCGACCTCTTCCAGTCAACCTTTGGATGTACTAGATTGAAAAGAACGTGAGTGGAGGTGGTGTTACAAAAAGTATGTTATAGTTATTAGACTCATTGGTGATCACTCACTAGTGGAAGCCAATTTACAAGTCTAGAGCACAGACGCCGAGCAGCCAGACTTTCAGTTTTTTACAAGATTATTTTTGGTGAATGTGCGCAAGATTTTCATGACCTTATCCCTCCTTCCCCCTTCCACCACCGGACAAGCAGACGAACCGAGAAGTACCACCCATACCTGGTCGGCATACCACCTTGCCGTACCAAACGATTTGCTTCAACTTTTCTTGTTAGCACAAGTGAGGAGTGGAACTCACTTCCGGCGTATGTTTTTCCGAACCAGTATAATCTCGGAGTCTTCAAGTCCAGAGTGAATAGGTTCTTTATAGGCAAGCGTGCTCCATCTACGATCACACCTTCACTTACCATCAGGTGAGGTAGTGGTCAAGCGCTTGGCTATCATCAATATAAAAAAAAGTTAAATAATAGTCAATATGTACAAATGGGGGTTCAGTGATCCGAGCCTAACGCAATGCGACTGTGGTGATCCTGCAGAGTCGATTAAACACCTGCCATTGTACCCCTTGTGCCCGAACACCTGCACAATGGAACACTTGAAAACGGCTTCTCTTGAATCCATCCATGAGCCATCAATCAAGAACACAATATAAGCAGAGCTATTGACCCGCTAAGAAGAAGTTAAATACTAACCAGGTTTGGCTCCTGGCAGCGTGATGGGCACGGATATGAACTGCGGCGCGGCCTGTATGCCTCCGTACTGCAAGCCCTCGCTGACGGCCACTCCGCCGACCATGCCTACCACCTGAAAAGTAGCGTCATTTCATACAATTTTAACAACATCTAACAACCTATTATCCATTAGTTCATTGTGAAAGGTGTGATCACCAAGGCATGGACATGCCGCAAAACCTTGGCATTATGGTATAATTACGCATATTTTTATACCGGGAGATGGAATGAGCATATGGCCCACCTGATGTTAAGTGGTAACCATCGCCTATAGCTAAGTATAGCCTTGTATTTTCTTTAAAAGTATATACTTTCAGATTGGTCCCATAGATACTTCATCAAAATCGGTTCATTAGTTTTGTTAAGTTGGTTATATTTTTGTTAAAAAGTTACATGTTTATAAAGCTAGTGGTTTCGGTTCTTAGCTATGTGACGAAGCTCAGGTCAGCCGATCGATCGGTTTTCGATGTGTTTTGATATTCTAAAGCTTTATGAAGGAAAATTTCCCAGATAAATAAAAGTGTTAGTTTTTAAGTTTATTGTTTTATATATGTTAGCCCTTAAGATATTAAAAGATATGGCCCTTGTTATCATATTTTGTGCGTGCACTTTTTTGTCTGAAATAAACGTTATATTATTATTCCAACATATTTATTTTAAAACTCGTTTATAAAAAATACATTTTTCACTATAAAGTATCGCAAAAACAAACATTATAGTAATAAATATATTTATAAAAACCACCGACCGCTATGCAAGAGATCGTTGGCTAGGGCTGCACAGAGAGGAACCTCCTGACGGTCAGGCGGTACTCCTGAACTCGGCACGCGAGTTCAGGAGTACCGCCTGACCGTATCTGACCCTTGATCCAACTTCCTAGCGAGAGCCTCATCTGCATATGGTACTGGTCGATTTATTATTTTATTTTCGTGCACCAACAGCTGCAACTTGAGCGACCTCTATGCTGCCATCGGAAACGCCATAGAAGAGGCCAAATACTGGGAGCACTTAATTGAACACCACAATAGTTTGTATCACTGACACGATGAAGAAGTACTATTATTAATTATGTACACGTCAGATTGGCTTTTCTTCTTGTCTTGTAACTCGTTCCTTCTTGTTCGCCATATAAAGTAACTTTTAATAAGACTTTCTACTAAAGTACGGTGTTAAAATATCGATAATGTACCAAAACAGTTTCAATTGTCTCAGAACCAAGAACGCTATAAAAAGGGTATTTACTTGTTGTAAGGAATTGTTGGCTATGCCTTGCTGCATCTTAGTGACCGGCATCTGCCCGCCCGTGGTAACGAAGTGCGCCCCATTGGCGCCCACCGCCGAAAACGCGGCGAAATTCATATCGCTGTCCTCCTCACTGGAATAATAAGATAAAAGGTTAAAAGTATTATTACCAAAGCTGGGCAAAATACATGCTTGGCACCTGCGTGGCACAGTGGGCGTATAGCTGGCTGAGACGCAGGAGGTAGCGGGTTCGATTCCCGCCACGGAACAAATGTTTGCATGATCTACAGATATTTGTGCCGTGTCTGGGTGTTTTTCTATATATTATAAGTATTTATTTACGAAAAAAAAGTATATAAGAATTCTAGGAGTTATCTGGTTCCCATAGTAAGTACAAGCTCTGCTTAGTTTGGGGCTAGATAGCGCTTTGTGAATTGTCCAGCAGTATTTAATTATATTTATTTGCGTTAATTAAATTACAAAATACTATCTCGCACGTATTTAAAATACGAAATACAAAATATTTTAAAGTCATGTATTTGAAAAATAAAATACAGTATTTTAACTATTATTATTTAAAATACAAATTACAAAATACAGTTAGGTGTTAGGTACATGACAATTTGACGTACAGTACAGGTGCATTGCCAACTTTAAAGATTGACATAGGTATTTAGCGGTCGCTATTTTCTGTAGAACGCAACATTAATAAGATCAAATGTATTATGAAGCCACAAGTATTTGAAATACTAACTACAAAATACCTCATCGTCAGTTATTTGAAATACCAATTACAAATTACATTTTTACGAAGTAATTTAATTACAAATACAAAATACGTATTTGTATTTCAATTACGTATTTTAATTACACATAATTCAAACACTGCCCACCCCCCCTGTAATAATCAGTTATTACAAGTAACTTTTTAACAAAAATATAACAGACTTCATAAAACAGAAAATCTAAAAAGTCACAGGAAAATACGCAATTTCGTCTGCTTGGATGGCATACTTTTCCCGTTCATTTGATTATAAAACCAAACCACTGGATCGATTTTGATGAAATTTCTATGGGACCAATCTGAGGAAGTATGCTTCAAATTAAGTCTACTTTTTGCGTATTTGACAATGCAATTATAGGACAAATAAGATGATGCAATGACTGATATAAAAGTCCGACAGGTGCAAGAACCATGTTCGTAATTCAAAATTGTTCTGAAATACGAAATGTTTTTGAATTGCTCATGAGAGCATGGAGTTCCTAAACTTTTTAATCGCTACAGTATTAAGTAATATTTATTTAATGTGCAATTAGAATCTAATAAAATGTTTGTAGAAGGAATTTTGTTTGTCCTGTTGTATGAGAATACTTTTTATCAAATTTGACTAACTTCCGCTGTTCAGATTTTTTTCATCCAATACAATAAAATGATCCTTGCAAAGGTCTCCATCGATCGGCATCAAAAAAATTTACCAACTTGATTCATTTTAAGGAGGATTATACTCACACTTGACCAAAAAATTTTTAATGCCATAATGTTTTTCTTCAAAAACGAGCTGATGTTTTAAAATAAACTGCATCTGTATCTCCTCTGGTTATGGGTGCTGCCGTACTGTTACAGTTAAAAAAACACTGTATATATAGGACCACCCCAGACGCAACCCCCCTTAATTGAAATTCTTTCTAGAATCATTGAAATTGGACAACGTGGTAAAAAACAATAGCTGGATATATTATTATTTTTTTTAAACTGAAGATTTTAGAAACTACTTTTTAGGAGAAAATGGGGTACGAAGCATCCTGTCTCCTGGAGGTACCTAGCTTCCAATTTGGTGGTATTCTTAATTGATGAGTTAACAAACTCAGTCAAAAATGTTACAATTTAAGACGTAATTTATTTCTTTACTATTATATATTCGAGGTTGGACTTGCAATGAATAATATGTCAAAGACTAAGCTCATGACTAACGGCACACGGCAACGGCTGAACATCGAGGGGGTCGAGATCGAGTATGTCCATGAGTATGTGTATCTCGGCCAGATTGTCTCCTTCCAGGCGCGACAAGAAAAAGAAGTTGCTCGACGCACTGAAAACGCCTGGAGGAGATACTGGTCGATGAAACAACTAATGAAAGGCGAACTACCACTCTGCCTTAAACGCAAACTCATGGACGTGTGCGTTCTCCCCATCCTCACCTACGGTGCACAGACTTGGTCTTTGACTATTCAGCAAAGGTCCAAACTCGAGGTATGTCAGCGGGCTATGGAGCACAGTATTTTACGTGTCCGGTTATCAGACCGAATACGGAACTCCGTACTGCGCTCGCAAACAAAGATTCTGGATGTCTCAAAAAAATCAGCACAGCTCAAGTGGGATTGGGCTGGCCACGTCTGTCGCATGCCCGAAGATCTATGGGCAAAGATAATAACTGATTGGGTCCCTAACGCAACTCACCCACGCGGCAGACCACCACGGAGATGGCGTGACGACTTGGATATGCATTTACCAGACTGGCCCACTATAGCAGGGGACAGAAAAAACTGGAGAGAAGGGAGGGAGGCCTTTGCCCTGGAGTGGGACAACACAGGTTAATAATACAAAATAAAATAAAATAAATTATATATTCTAAAAGGATCATTAAAAAGAACGACCAGCCTTGTTTCTTGCCTTTCTTTCCTGGCTTGGTCGCGAAGGCACTGGCAGTAAAATTGAGGTTACAAAGTGATCCCTGTTCAAAAGTGATTTTAATTAACAAAAACAGTTTAATTTGATTTGATTTGTGATACTATTCCTCCTAATAATAAGATGGCATAGAGTTGTAATTTGTATGTAGAAAGATCTGCTTGGTGGTAGACATGCATGGTAGACATGGTTTACTCCTAAATTAAACCTTATAATATAGAGGTCCAAAGACTTAAATTTGATTGATGCTTTCATAGTATTTAGATAAAATACATTAAGTACCAAGAGACAGGTAGATTATCTTTATTGCACACATTAAAATAAACAAACCAGAGCACATACACTTATAAGGGCAGCATTATCGCATAAAGCGATCGTTTCTAACTAACCTAAGGCTAAGATTTTTTTTAAATAAATACTTTTTATTATTATTATTTATTTTATTTAACTTTATTTTGATTACTTTATTATTTTTCATAATATCAATAAAAAATGTTTTTGTTGAGGAAGGAAGGAAGTTGCTAATTTCGACATTAATGTGCAAAGTGAAAGCAGGAAGAAACTAGATACGTACAGAATCACTGCGTTAAAACCTTAGCTAGTACGTAACGACGCTAGTTAATATTAAATTAATTACATCATTTAAATGATTACCTAAAACTTGAATTAACAATAACAAAAATTATTTTTGAAGCAAAACTTCTTTACGCACGCTTGACTTGGGGAGTAAGCTGCCGTTACGAAAAGTGCGAACGGAAGTTGAGAGGGAGATATATGTTAGTGAAGATAGAAAGAGAGTTACGTTTCTTATATTACTGTAGGAGCAAGAGAGAGAGGTGCGCGCGCATATTTTCATTCTTTCTTCCTCTCATAGCCAGTGCATGAAATATATATACATATACCTCAGTCAGTAGTTCGTTTGATAATTTTTTCGTAATATCATTTCGTTCTTGAACAAATTTATAAATTTAATAATATTTTGTAAAAGAAGTTTTACTTCAGTCGTGTGGTCTAAAGCACACTCGTTTTTTTATCATAACAAGAAATAGTCTTGTGATATATTTAGACAGAATATTATTATGGCATCATGTTCCGCGATCTACGACCTCAATACTTAAGATGGTTCGATTCCTATACAATCGTTCTGTGCCGATTCATTAGATAACTGAACAGCTGAAATGTATACATATATACATATGCGTATTGAATTACTTATGCCATATTTTTGTCAATGAATCAATAAAATTGCACACTTTCATTCATGAATATCTAAATATTTAATTGTAACTTATTTAAAATTTAATAATTTATTCGAAAAATTATTTTTCGAATAAATTTTTGTCAATGAATCAATAAAATTGCACACTTTCATTCATGAATATCTAAATATTTAATTGTAACTTATTTAAAATTTAATAATTTATTCGAAAAATTATTTTTCGAATAAATTTTTGATAAATTTTTTTTTTTTTTAATTGTTTGAATGTGATTAATTTTATTGATTTTCCGACAAAAATAATACTTAACTAATTCGATATGCATATGTTTAGACATTTCAGCTGTTCAGTTATCTAGTGAATCAAACCACCTTAAATACGGAACTTATCACTCTATGCTGAACAAACAAAATTATTCAAACGCTTATACCCCGCATTATCACGCGGCATTTTCTGCATATCACACATCTTCACGCTGCGCCGGCGCCCGGGACAAAAACGAAACCGAAAAATGTTTGTAAAAAAACACACAGTGTCCCACTTGAGTCAGTCAAGAGTGTCGCGTATCCCCACACCATCCCACCACCGCGGCGGGACCTGGGACACTGATGGTAGGGCACATACCACTAGTCTACCAAACACCACACACAGAACAGCACTAAAGGCAATGCAGCCGCGGTGAGAGGCGAAAGATGATCGCCGCCGACCAATAAGAAAGTGGGTTAAAGAAAGTTTTTTATGCAGGCTTGATAGTCGACGGACGAGTTATACATACTGGCGGCTGTGTATGTCTAGTGTGGAACTCACTTTCTATTGGCTGTACTTTCACAAGACCGCGTGTGGTTTGAGGTTCAATGATTGTGGGAAAATCTGGTGACTATGTTTTTAACATGCTCTGTAACTATATAATCAGACAAATATCAACACAACCTTGTTGGAGATCAGATGATTTTTAATCCGTTTCGCGATTATGATATGGCATTGCATGTTAAAGAACAATATTCAATTGACAAAGAGTCGAGATGGTAGTAGAGAGGGAAGGTGAACAACTAAACTCCTCAATAGAAAATGGACCAGTGGGATACAGGGTACATTCTGGTATTGAAAATGTTATGAACGGAGGCAATTTATAAGTTTGGCACTGGTGTATTTGTCTGTAACATTGTAGTTCCCAAATTGTGTGGACTGATTCGGATGCAGTTTTTTTTTAATAGTAAGCTAGTTTTTATGGAGTGGTTCTTAGCTATGTCACTTTTTAACCCCTGACTTTTAAAATTTTTAATTTATACTTGTTTTAAAAAATTTAGTTATAAGTGAAGGATAAAGTCATTATAAAATAAAGTGACAGATTTATACTTTTAAAACATATTCCAAGTAATTAAATAGAAATAGAAAAATATTTATTTTGTGTCCATTTTTACATTCTAAAAATACACCAGTTATTTTCTTAATTGGTTATTTAGAGTCTGTATTTATAGTTTCTGTATGTCTTAATTTTTTTTTTGTAGGTTTGAAATACCATTTTTCCTGTGTCACGCCTTACCTTCTTTTAGCACAACCATGATGACTGGTAGATAATGCTATTAGAATTAAGCCCTCCTAGCACTATTCTATTTTTGTGAAAGTATTAAATAAAATAAATAAAAATAAACAGTTAATACTTTATACCAAATACAAGACAACAAAATAGGTCGTCACTCAGCGATGTGCCACTGCAACACATAGCTACTGTAGCGCTGATAGGTTTGTGACGCCTTTAGTGCGTGTGAGCAGCAGAAAATAGAAACACGCATTTACATTATTATTCAACATATAAAATTTTACAAGATTCACAAAAAACAAAATAAAAAAATTAAATAATATATTATTACACAATAACTACTAAACATTGCACATACCTAACTTATTAAAGCCAGACTATTCATGAGATCAAAAATAAATAATAAAAAATAACAATAAAATAAACAACAAATTTCGGAAAATTATTAAATAAATAAAACATTAATTATAAAACAATTTTGAGGAATTATTAATTTAATATACAGAACAAAAGTAACCCTTGCAACTAAATCAAACTAAATGTAGGCCCAGAACGACTGCCTACTGATGGAGTTGTTTGTGAAAGCAATAGAAGTTACTTAAGTGAAATTTTAAGAGTGAACCGATGTTCTATTTATACTGAACATTAATGTATAGAGATAAATTTAAATACCTACTTCGAAACAAATTATCATGCAGATTGATTTGCTCAGCTTAAGTTTTTATTTCAATAGCATGGTATCTATTAGCAATTCTTAGACATATACTTGCTATACTTGAGAAACCTTGAAAGTATGAACAGAAAGTTGGAATGAGGTCATCTGAGAATGTCAATGACCTCAATCAATCAATATGGGTTTATTCAAAAATAATAAATCCTTTTGAATCAGAGAATCATCATGAATGAATTACACACGGTGGTATTTTTATTTTAAGTTAGAGTTTCATGACTAAAAATTATGCAGGAGACAGGGGGGCTTTAGAGACTTGAAACAACATTATGGTCAAGACAAAGAAACTGCAACAAATATGGCTGCTTTTGTCACACAAAAATGTAATAATTAATAATGTTTATCAAAATCATTAATGAATTAGAATTCTGAAAGGGTCTCCACATGGTTGTGGGCGGGCCCAGACAGAGATCGGAGGTTATTCACCCCTACCAGTTCCTCTCGACCGATGACAGAGTGGAACGCATCCCCACCAAGATTCGGGATCCCCTCCAAGTGCGAATCACTCCCGGCCGACTCCTTCCTCCACCACCGCGCACAGGAAACCGCGAGAGGAGGGGTTGCGCGGCCCTCTCTGAGTGTGACTCGCGGCACTCTCTCGCTTGGAGCCATGGGGCCACGCGCCCCGTATAACGGTACAACTAAGTACCGCTTCAGAAATAAGGTCATGGATATTCACACGTTGTAAACAAAACGGTCAATAAAAACACTCACCTGTTCTTATCATAAAAACCAGCGGGAGTAAAATATCTCCATAAAATCACACACTTCTCATTCTATACCACTTATAACTGAAAACATGTCAATAAAATTCATGCCCTTTCTCTTTTGCAATTTACAACAAATGATCAGCCATATTGTTTTTTTTTGTTTGTTTGTCAATTTCCGCCAGATGGCGCAAAAAATCTTGTACGTGATTGGCTGAGCACTAACAGTTATTCTGACACTCAATACTTGCCATTAAAAAAAGTTCTTGAAAATGATTCAAGCTTTTTTTGTAACTTTACAAAACAACATTATTATTTTCTTACAGCTACAAAATCATCAGCTGTTGTATAACTATCAAAAAAAAGCTAAAAAGAAAATTTACGCTATCTTTATTGTGTGTTGATAGTAAACTGCTCGCTTTGCTAACGCCATCTATTGTTGGTTTGGTTCATCCAAATGTTAAAATTGCACACTAGATGGCGCAGTATTCGGTTAAGTTGATTTGCGAAACGCATAGAGATGGCAGCACAAACATTTTTAAACTAATTTTAGCCAGTCCAATTTATCATAGTAATAAAAAACAGAAAGATTTGTATTTTTGTATGTTTGTAACGAAAAAACTCAAACACTAATGGTCTGATTTTAAAAATTCTTTCACCATTAGATTGCTACATTATTTCTGAGTAACTTAAGCTACTCTTTACATAACTGCGCAGAAGGAGGGTAATGTTTTTATTGAAAAACTATGCGTGCGAAGCTGCGGATTAGTCAGCTAGTATGTTAAAAATCAGCACGGGTAATATATCTACTGGTGGTTTTACTGGTGGTAGAGCTTTTGTGAACGGGCTCGAGGAAGTGGGCCCCACCGCCTTACCTTTATCTGCCGCCAAATAGCAGTACTTGTGCTGCTGTGGTCCGGTTAGATGGTAATGGTATGTTCCTGTAATTACTGGCACATAGGCATAACAGCTAAGTCTTATGAAACATCAGTATTTTTAAATTTTTCAAATTTTGGCGGAACTTGCGCGTGCCATCGACAGTATTGCCAGCCGGTAAAACGTTGGGCGTTGGGACTCGCCCGCGGCTCCCAGTCTCAGCCACGGTAAAAAAAGTACATAATGCATTGTAAAATAAAACCGGCCAAGTGCGAGTCGGACTCGCGCACGAAGGGTTTCGTACCATAATATTGTATATAAACGGCAAAAAAATCACGTTTGTTGTTTGGGAGCCTCCCTTAAATATTTGTTTTATTTATTTATCGTACCCACCCAACGGGTAAAACGGCACCCTATTACTGAGGCTCTGCTGTCTGTCTGTACGTCGATCACCAGGCTGTATCTCATGAACCGTGATAGTTAGACAGTTGAAATTTTCACAGATGATGTATTTCTGTTGCCGATATAACAACACATACTATAAACAGAACAAAAGAAATATTAAAGGGGGGCTCCCGTACAACAAACGTGATTTATTTGCTTGTTTTTGCTCGATATTGATAACGGCAACAGGTAGACGCTTGAAATATTCATAGAATATTTAGTTATATATTCACTTTAAAAATAAATAATTAAATTAAAATAAAACAAATATTTAAGGGGGGCTTCCATACAATAAACGCAATTTTTTTGCCGTTTTTATAGATAATGGTACGGACGGAACCCTTCGTGCGCGAGTCTGATTCGCACTTGGCCGGTTTTTTTTTTATTTGTTATCCCGAACGCGGCGACCGAGGTGCCGACTGTGTTGCAGCACATAACGCGATAAATAGCCGTATAAAAAAGAAATTATAAAAAAGTCTGGAAATTCCACACAGCGCTATCTAGTCCCAAACTAAGCAGAACTTGTACCTGCTATGCTTGTATTATGTTATATTACATATTTATATGATTTTGTCATTTATAGCACATTATGCATGAACTAGTGGAATGTATGCCAGTTAGCAGTTTCCCTTACACAATCCCGAGAATCAACAATAGATGGTATCAGTTTCAAGTTTACTGCAATCTCTGTTCTCATGAAGAGTTCACGTGAAAGTATAGCTTATGTAGCTATTATACAAGGTGCTTCGGAATTATGTTTACCCGAAATGGAGAATTTGATATTTTTTTATATAATTTTTTTTCTGAGTCGACTTTACATGGCAGAAAAAATAATATCCTAAAAATATTGAAGTTAGCAAAGTTTACTCAAGGGTTAGGCAACTCAGAGGTGTAGGTTTCTGAAAGAATTTTCAAAATCGGTTCCATTGTTTTACCCATTACCCATTACAAACAAATTTTTATCTCTTTATAATAAGTGGTACCTACCTGCAGAAATAATTCTAAAATACTGTTGGAGAGAGTGGTGATGATTTTTTTTATACAACTTATATGGCAAACGAGCATGCAGTCCACAAGATGTTAAGTGGCTACCGCAGCCCATGGATATCCAAATAGAATTCAACACAAGGTATTATGTTGTCTTGATCTCTATGTGGATACGTTGTCATACTATAGGACTTAGCTGTTATGTCTATGTGCCAGTAATTACAGGAACATACCCTTACCATCTAACCGGAACACATCGGCACAAGTACTGCTATTTGGCGGCGGATAAAGGTAAGGCGGTGGTGCCCACTTCCTCGAGCTCGTTCACAAAAGCTCTACCACCAGTGAAGTGTGTGAACAGATGATAGTGTGTATTGTGTTTTTTTTATATAAAATTTAACATTTTGACACACAAGCTGACGGACCTCCTTATGTTAAGTATGTGGTCACTGTCGGTCGCCTATTAACTCCTGCAGCACTCGAGGTACCTACTGCAGTCGCGTAGCCTAAAACTGCCTTTTTTACACCTCTCCATATGTGAAGATTAAAAGAGCTAATTAGAAGAACTATAAAGAAATTATGAGTATAATTCGTTGAGAAAATGTTCACGACTGAGTGTTTTAAAACAGTATTTAGAATCAACTTGGGGAAAAGGGATCGCTAAGGTATTATAATTAAACTTTTTTAAAAAGTCGCGAATCGAACCAATACAAATGCGACAAAATAGCACACCTGTAGATTTGTTTGCTATACTAATATTATAAAGAGGAAATATTTTTTTGTTTGTATTGAATAGGTTTCGAAATTACTGGACCGATTTAAAAAAATCTTTCACTGTTGGGAAGCTACACTATCCCCGGGTGACATAGCAATACTTTTTACCCAACTGCGCAGAAGGAGGGTAATGTTTTTATTGAAAAACTACGCGTGCGAAGCTGCGGATTTGTCAGCAGTCTCTAATAAATGACAAATCTGGAGGATCTTGAAATCTGTCTCTATAGTGTTTTGTTCAATAAAAACATCAAATTTCGCAATGAAGTAGATAATAGATTGTTCTCTTGGACAATGCCGTTCTTCCGGGTTAACATTCTTCCGAAGAACCCTGTATAAGTAAGTATTAAATAGAGAAAGTATTGAGAGTAATGAATGTGAAGAACGGAACTTTATGAAAGTATCAACTCATTGCAGGAAACTAGTCTGCACTTGAGTATTTAGGAGACAACTGTTTATAATTGTAATTTGGTACTCTGGTAATTTTTAAGAACCACTGCACCTACCTATTTCTACTGCCAAGCAGTAAGGCTCGCACTGTTGTGGTATTGGTGCCGACGAAATTATAGGCACCTAGGTATGCACAGGACAACGACTACTGTTTACGTGAGTTAAGTATTGATTTTTTTCTCAAAATTTGCATTCAATAAATTATATGTACCTACATTTTAAAAATACTAATTTTCTTTTGTATATAATTATTGATTAAAAAGGGTATTTATCGCGTATGTACCTTTTTTATTTGTTATCCCGACGTTTCGGCTGTGTTGCAACAGTCGTGGTCTCTGGCTGACTGGAGTAATTGGAGCTACCGGCGCGAAGTGTGGGTAGCTGCAGCATCTACCCTCACTTGGTCTTCAGAATTAGAAATGTCCTCGTTCATATTACGACACACTACACTAACCGTATCTACGCACTGAGTTGACCGATTACGACGCGCACACCTAGCAATCACCGGGTACAAGACGCTGAGAGTCTATAGCCATCTTCCCGATTGAAATTTGGAAATTTCTTGATTTCAATCGCTTCACGAATCTTGTAATAATGGCGTTCACTAGAGAGAACCTTAGGATCATGAAGTTCAATCCAATGATTCGAATGAATGATTTTTTTTTGTATGCCGACGATCTTAAGGTTTACCGTGAAATCACTTGTGTTGATGATTGTTACAAATTGCAACATGATCTTGATCGCCTTACTAGTTACTGCAAAGCAAACAAACTACATCTTAGTTAGTCTGGCTAAATGCAAGTCCATTACCTTCACAAAGAAAATCAATTTCATAAATTTTACTTATTTTCTGTGCGGAACGCCGCTGGAAAAAGTACCTATTTATGATAAAAGATCTAGGAATTCTGATGGACTCTAAACTACACTTTGATGTTCATATAAATCACATAGTTAGTCAATAAAGCATTTATGATGTATGTATTCGTAACGTGAACTAGTGTTCCGTTCAGGAGACCATAAACTCATTGATTCGATCTCAAATAGAGTACGCTACGCCTGTGTGGAACCCGTTCTATGCTAAATACCATGACCAGATATAATCCGTCCAACACAATTTTTTGCGTTCAATGAACTATTGCTGTTATCGTTCGAAGTCCTCCTACGATATACTTCTAAATAAATTTTCTTTACCAACACTTAAGACGAGAAGACTGCTCCTTGATCAACTGCATTTATATAATATCTGCCATAATAAATTTGACTGTAACAAACTAGTTAACCAATTCGTATTCCATATCGTTTGTATTCCATCCGAGAGACCCGCAAGCGTTATCTATTCGCACTTGCTACCTACTTGTAACACGAACGCAGGTGAGCGAGTTCCTGTGTTATTTAACGATCATTTCTTGGAAATTGAATTTTTTGCAAGCTAACCCGCCTTGTTTAAGAAAGCAACCAATCAGACAATCCTGTCTGATTGTCTAATTTTAATTTAAAGCGACTAATTTACTCATTACTACCTAAATGTGAACCTGTATTGTGTAGGTACGTAGGTACCTAGGCACTTGCTTGCCTGCATAATATAGGTTCATCCGTATATTCATATTTTTTGTACTTAAGTATTTGTATACACTCATGCCCACCATCTGTCTAACGTAATCTGTGGACAACGGTGCTGGTTATGCCTTTAAGACATCTTGTAATAGGCATAATTGTTTGTTGTCTCAAATAAATAAAAATAAATAAAATAGGTACCATAGGACCGACATGTATCTTTATAAAGGTCCTTATAATAAATTAAAATAATAATAAAAAAATAGGTACCATTATGGTTTATCGTCCATTTGTTTGGGACTTTTGCTGCCTACCAAAGACATACAGACAAAGGACTATTTAACTAACACCCTTCCTTGTATCAGGGCTGCAGGGCTAAAAATAGATTTCCTCACATTTTCCTCAGCCAAGTTCATAGACCTAGTTCCTATTGTAGGTAGGTTTATTGAACTACTAGCTGTTGCCGGCGACTTAAAACGCGTTACACTCCTAAATGTGCAGATAATCTAGAAATAAAGTTGAGCTCGCTGTTGCAAATTGACTAGACACCCCATTTTTATGCCATGGGAATTGATTTATAGGATAAAAGGTAGCATATGTGGTAATCCAGGATGTAATCTACGTATATACCAAATTTCATCGAAATCGGTTCAGCCGTTACGACGTGATTGAGTCAGTTAACAAACAATCAATAATACGATGCCCGTGCCTGGGTATACATATATACCTACCTAACATGACTATTCGTCTCGCTTTGGGCGGGACAGTCCCGCTTTCAGGCTGTCTGTCCCGTTGTCCCCAACCAGAGCAAAAATGTCCTGCTTTTACAAAGGGTCCAAACGATACGTACCCTTACCTACCTATAGGTATGAGTTTATTCATTGGATTCGAAACGCGTGGGTGACAGCGGTAGCGAATCAAAATACATCAACAAATCGTGTGTTATGCTTAACGTGACCATTTATTTTTTATGTCAGAGCGGGACGCTTGCGGAATTAAACAAAACAACTTATTTTTCTAGGTATTTATTATAAAAGAAAAGGAAAAACTATATATTAGGTATATTAATATGAAATTTTAACATTAGATTGCGGTTGAAGACGCATCTGTTTTGTATGTGTCGGTGGAGCAAATTAGTTTTAAAATGTCGGGTCTAATTTATAAGTAGGAATGGATCTTATCACATGATTTTACGATGTCTGTCTTTGTAATTAAAATGGCTTTCAGAACTGGGACACTTGGTCCCGTTGAAAAAGCGGGACATTTTGCTCTGGTTGGGGACAACGGGACAGACAGACTGAAAGCGGGACTGTCCTGTCCAAAGCGGGACGAATGGTCACGTTAGTTATGCTCCATTCCTTCCTACTCATAAATTAGACCCGACATTTCAAAACTAATTTGTTCCACCGACATGTACAAAACAAATGCGTCTTCAACCACAATCTAATGTTAAAATTTCATATCGGACAAACAAACATAAGTACATATTACTCGTGCGCGATAACTTGGGACCTGCTAGGAATGCGACTCCCCGACCGCTTCCCCTGCACTTCCCCGATGGCGCCCGTATTGTACCGTTCGCATCACTATTTTTTACTAGGTTTTTTAGTCTCGTACTGGCCTACGTCACGTAACGACGCGCTCTGGAATTCTTTTAGTTTTCGTTTGTGTTATTGTTTTGTTGTCTGGAAAAAAGAAGTCAACCATGTGGACAGGCTTCGACAAAAGTATTGGGACGATGACCTCTTACAACAGACAAATGAATCGCAATTAATTGGAAATTTATCGGATACCTCTTCGTCAAGTGATTATAGTGAGACTGAGGACGAAGAACAACCTCTAGAAGGCATAAATCCACTAAGTAGTGACGAAGATGAGATAATGTAAATAATAGATAAAATAAATGTATAAACTTAAACATCGTATTTTTATTTTATTCAAATAGTGTAAAAAAGATTAGATAAAAAGCAGCGTCCTCCCTGAGTAACATAATAAATTAGGTTAAAAAAACAAAGACGAAGCCACGGGCGGCTGCTTGTTATGTTCGTTTTTTTGCGGGCGGTACAAACACGCCAATATGACGTCACCGCGCTCAGGTCCCAACTTATCGCGCACGGGTAATACATACATACAACGCCGATTTGCCCAAGTTGATTTATGGCGGGTTCCTATATCCGTCGGTAACCAGCTACGACTCCTTTATCCATGAAAACTTGTCAAGAGTTTGACACTTTTCAAGGATATACGAGGCATAGTTGGTTACCGACGGATATAGGAACCCGCCATTAGAGATCTCGCTCCGATAGGTATACACGGCTACACATCAAGCTATATATCTAGACCCGGAAGCCACAAGCACTTAAGTCAATAATCGAGTATCTTGAAAAGTTTACAGGCCGATGTTTTTAATGTCTGGTATAAAAAAAAACTACTGAGATGGTATTTATTATTATTTTTTATTAGTCACTTAGTAATTAGCTATACACCAAACTAAACTAGTTACTCTATGTTTATTAGTACATAATAAAATCTGACTTAAGTTTGTTTGACCGCTTATAAATAGGTAATGAGACATGACTTACGTGTTTCTAACACGTAAGTCATATCACATAATGATCTCAAATAATAAGTCATACGCCTTACCTACTACAAAACTACAATATAAGTAAGTCATTATACCTACTAAATTTTTTAATAACTGAGCATGTATAAAAATGCGTTAAACATTAATCAACAAAAACAAATCCATAAAAAAATTAATCACTATCTTCAGAGCTTTGCAAATCAGGGTCGACGTTCCTAGCATCTGCAGCGGTTGCTAAATTTTTGTAAAAATGGTGGAAACATTCCGGTACGAGAGGTAATAGCGAAATTATGTCTCGTTTTTTTTCCATACTTATTGGCACTGGGTTGTTTGTTATCGGTGAAACAGTCAAATTTATGGTGCCGGTTCGTGTGCTCCTTCTGAAGTTAATGGCTTTAAAATCTTCATCTCTGGAAAGTGAGTTTTTATATTTTATTACTCCAAAGTCCGCCTCGTACCACAGCCACTTCACATCATGCCATTTAAAAACATTGTTTGAAGTGTCTTTTTTTCGGGCTACTAGTGGCCCTTTTAGCAAACTCGCAAAGTCCATGAACTCCGCTTGTTGCATTTCGTGCACGGTAAACTTTTTACTGCTCGACCTTACTAACTGCATCCAGTCATGCGGGTGATATACTTGAATAGCAGATTTTTTCTTTTTTTTCTCAATGATGGCATGATCTAAATCCACTTCCATGTGAGTGTGGCCTGGTACCATAAATTTGTGATGAATTATTTTTAAGGAGGGTTTCAGTGTCATCAGGTATGTAAACATTGCGGCTACGTGGGTATTCTTGTTTTGACCTCCACATGTATCGGAGTACAAAATAACTTCAGAAATGTCCTGAGGCAGTTCTTTGAGGTGCATGAATAAACAAGATGCTATTTGATTAGCACCTCGACCCGAGATTCCCTCATGCCACATGTAATGTGTAGACAATCCCGTTGCATTGTCGTGCACAGTAAGATTAAATGTCCAAAGCTGCCTTTTATAAAAAGCTACGGATGACTCTAAAGCTGGAGTAGGTAGACACTGTTGGAGATCAAAAGAAAGGCACTTCATGGTTTTGTCTATTGATGCAGTCATTTTGTCAGACTTTTTTTCATTATAAGCCATATCAGCTGCAAGCAAATGTGACTCACGTTCCGCCTCAAGGGTTAATTTTGCAGTTTCGTCGTTGGCGACACTTATCTTCATTTTAATGATGTCACAGTGGTGGCAAGTGTCAACTTTTGGCTTTTTAAAACTCAACTTTAATTTATGAAACTCTCTTCGGTAAATTTTGTCACTGACGGGGTTTTCATGAGACGTTTTATATAAAGAATACATGATTGAAATTGTTAAGTGTGATGGTAAATACTTTCGGCTACTTTTTCGTCTTGTGTAGTGGCTCTCGTATAACGGGAAGGAATTAATATGCCTAATCACTTCAAGAATCTTTAGATCTGAATGTTTATTTGCTGGAGTTTTCTTTCCACGTTTATCTGGTTGAATTATTCCACTGGAAGTGCTGCGTTTCTTTAAACCTATCAGTTTAACAAAATTATCCGTTATCGCCAAGGTTTTTAAAAAGCAACCTTGACATACGGATATTTTTTCACTGTTAATGTCTAAATGATACCTGTAGGTACATTGTCTAAATTTTTGCCGCTCAGGATCCTCGACACGATGTCGTTCTGTTTGTTTTTCCTGGATGGTGATTAGAGATGAAACGAAAGCTGCTCTCAAATCATATGACCCAAGATTCCAAAATTCCTTATGAATTACAGCACGTTGTTCATTACTTATCTTTTCTCGGCATTTATTTCGACAATTAGGTAGTTCCTGCATTTTGCGTTCTTCTACATTTTTCCCAGAAGCCGTCACATACGAAAGACCAAGATTGCGCTTCAATTTACTTTCTCGTTTTCTTTTTCGGCTATGTACTGATTGTTGAGGTAGAGATTGTGGCAGTTCTTCATCTTCTGCAGATAGGTTGGGACTTGGTTCAGTGCGTGTAGGGTCAGGCACAGAGTATGTTGGGTCAGCCACAGAGTCATCACTAGAAAAGTCACTGGGTGTTTCATCAGGAGCTGTATGTGTTTGAGTTCCTGATGTGCTTGGTTCAGGATCAATAAAAACACTTTGATCACTATAAACAGCGGTATCTTCTGTGAGCAGACTAGGGCTGGTTGATGATTTTTGAATTATTGTCACGTGGTCAACGTCAGACTGTTCGTTTTGTGGCTCGACAGAAGTTGTTGGTTTCTGCGTCCCAGATGTACTTGGTTGCACAGTAGTAGTTGTACTATGGTCACCTAAAATAATACAGAGCTATGTTATTCGCATAAAAAATTAGAAAAATAATAATGGTCTCTAAATAAATCAATTAGGTATTTAGTAAATTTATCATTCAAAAATTTTCATAAAATGTTACTCCTATTTTTACATTAGACTAAAATAACAAATGCTAAATTAAAATGTAAGTATTTATTAAAAAAAATATGATAATACGTACCAGTAGTTGTATTTTTTGTATTTATAACAAGGTTTAGTATTTTTCTCCCTCTCGATTCCATAGTAACTTATAACATTATCATTAATTGCACAACACAACCACAGCATGGGTCAGAATTATTTATAATGGTGGCTCAAAACAAAATCTTCACGAAGGCACTTCACTTCTTAAAATCCTGGAATTTCTAATGGCCATAATGCATTTTAACAAAAAATAAAGGGTAGGTCGAGAATCTTGTGGGTGAAACAACTTAAGTCAGATAGCTGAAGTCAAAAACAATAATAAAACTATAACGAACAAAAGTACTTAAGTCGACTTAAGTGCTTACGGTCCGGCACTAGAAGTGTTCCAAAAACATAAGTTGTTTGGTGCGTATTACTACCGGCTCGCGAATTGAAGCCCTGTGACTTAGTTGCTTACTGCCGTCGAAGGATTATACAAAAAGCAAAGCCCTGTCAGTTTTTAGCATTTCGAGAAAAAAATGACTTAAGTGCTTATGGACGCCGTGTCTAGATATATCTAGTATAAGCTGACCTCTCATTCTACGAAAAGTCTACACGATGCGAGGTCTGTTTATACTGGAAATGTATAGCTTGATGTGTAGCCGTGTGTACCTAAATATTGTTTTGCATGTCCTTTTCTTTTTTTAATAAATACCTAGAAAAGTAAGTTTATTTTTGTTTAATTCCGCAAGCGTCCCGCTCTGACAAAAAAAATAAATGGCCACGTTAGCCGTAATACCTAAATATACGATTAAAATAACAGGGTTAACATTTTAACATTTATAATTTACTTTTTTCTAAGTGGACTGAATGAAATTGAATCCACGATCTCAAGTGGTATAAAGCCATGAGATTGTTATGGACAGTAGCTGAGTACGATCTAAGCATGAGCGCTGGGAGGACAGGTACCTACTCTTCTGGTGCATTTATACTTACCAACCTTTATTCTTGAGAGGAAATTTTAAGTTTTTTTGTTAATCAATCGAAGCGAGATCTCCAAATCAACTGGGGCAAATCGGCGTTGTATGTATGTATGTTTGTTTGTGCGAGGATAACTTTCGTAGCGTTTATCCGATCATTGACAAATTTAGTACCTATATAGGTAGGTAGTGATGGCACAATTATCATCATCATCATCATCATATCAGCCGTAGGACGTCCACTGCTGGACAAAGGCCCTCATTGATCTCCAGGAACTGCGGTTGGAAGCGGCCTGCATCCAACGCCGACCTGCGATTCTTACCAAGTCGTCTGCCCATCTTGTAGGTGGACGTCCTACGCTGCGCTTGCCGGTCCGTGGCCTCCATTCAATAACTTTCCGGCCCCATCGGCCATCTGTTCTGCGCGCTATATGGCCTGCCCATTGCCACTTCAACGTGCTAATCCGTCGGGCTATGTCGGTGACTTGAGTTCTCCTACGTATCTTCTCATTTCTGATTCGATCCCGTAGAGAAACCCCGAGCATAGCCCTTTCCATAGCTCGTTGAGCGACTCTGAGCTTATTCATAAGGCCAATAGTAAAGGATCACGTCTCCATACGTCATCACTGGTAACACACACTGATTGAATACTTTCGTCTTAAGGCACTGAGGTATGTTGGACGAAAAGACGTTGCGAAGTTTCCCAAACGCTGCCCATCCGAGTTGGATTCGACGATTGACCTCTTTCTCGAAGTTGGACCTACCTAATTGGACTGTTTGTCCTAGGTATACATACGCGTCGACAACTTCAAGAGCCGAGTTCTCAACCATAACTGGGGCAGGGACGACATGAACATTCGACATGATTTTCGTCTTGTCCATGTTCATTTTAAGTCCTACCCGTTGGGAGACTCGATTGAGGCCTTCGAGCATCGTGCTGAGCTCTTCCATCGACTTTGCCATGACCACAATATCGTCGGCAAACCGAAGGTGAGTGATGTATTCGCCGTTAATATTGATGCCCAGTCCTTTCCATTCCAGAAGCTTGAAGGCATCTTCCAATGCGGTCGTAAACAGTTTCGGAGAGATGACATCTCCCTGTCTTACGCCTCTTTTTAAGGGAATCGCCTTCGAGCTCTGTTCGTGTACTCGGACCGACATAGTGGCGTTTTTATACAAACACTTCAACACTTCGATGTACCGATAGTCAATACGGCATCGTTGGAGAGACTCAAGCACTGCCTATGTTTCGATCGAATCGAAGGCTTTCTCATAGTCCACAAACGCGAGACATAGCGGCAAGTTATACTCTTCGGTCTTCTGTATGACTTGGCGCAGCGTATGTATGTGGTCTATGGTACTGTAGCCTTTACGGAACCCGGCTTGTTCGGGAGGCTGGAAGTCATCAAACCTGCGTTCGAGACGGTTCGCGATGACCCTCGAAAACAGCTTATAAACATGGCTCAAAAGCGAGATGGGTCTGTAATTCTTAAGCAAGGTGTTGTCACCTTTCTTGAATAACAGAACCACCAGGCCCCCGTTCCATGCTTTTGGCGTCGTACCTTCAAGCAAGGCGGAATTAAAGAGCTTCTGAAGGACTTTAAGTACCGGTGATCCACCCGCTTTCAGAAGCTCTGAAGTGATTCCGTCCTCACCCGGCGCCTTGTCGTTCTTAAGCTGTTTCAAGGCCATCCTGATCTCATACAGGCTGATGTCCGGACTATCTTCGGTATAATGTCGGGTCAGTTTGGCTCTTGGGTCGTTGGCCGCACTGCAAACAGGTTTAGTGACCGAATCGTAGAGCCGTCCATAGAACCTTTCGACTTCCCTTAACACTTCCGCTTTACTTGACGTTATGCTGCCATCTTTCCTCTTCAGCTTCGTCATGCAGCTCTGCCCAATAGAATTATCTCTCGCGAACACTTTGGAGCCTTTATTCCGCTCTATCGTATCTTTAATACGAGATGTATTAAAGGTACGAATATCGTGCCGCAAGGATTTCCAAATCTTTCTATTGAGCTGCCTATGTGACTGAGCATCATCGGGAGACTGCAGTCGCAAAGAACGTCGTTCAGCCATGAGGTTAAGGGTGTCATCAGAGAGTTTCTGAGGTCTATTGGTACGGGGGGTCTTAAAGAACTGGGACCCCACCGTATGGACGGTTTCTACGAACCTGTTATTGATCTCGTCCACTGTTGCATCTACTTCTAGACAGTCAAAGCGATTTGCAAGTTCGAGTTGAAAGCTCTCGAGGTTTTGGATATGTGCGCGAGTGGGTCGGAGCGTTGATTTCATCAAACGGGACCTTTCAAGTTTAACGTTCATATTCAATGTGGCTCTTACAATTCGGTGATCACTGCCGGTTTTCACCCTGTGAATCACAGAGACATCATTGAATATCCGTTTCTTGTTGGTCAAGATGAAATCAATCTCATTTCTCGTGGAACCGTTGGGACTAATCCAGGTCCATTTCCTGTGAGGCGGCTTCTGGAAAAAAGAATTCATCATAAAGAGTCCTTCTTTCTCCAGAATATCGGCCAGCCTCTGTCCCCTGGGGTTCCGTTGCCCATATCCAAATTGCCCCACTCTCAACTCATCATCGCTTCTCATGCCTATCTATGCATTGAAGTCCCCCATAACAACAATAAAGTGAGTTTTGTTCATATGTATGGCTCTACTGATGTCCTCATAGATATAGACTCTACTTCTTCATCTGGGTGTGAAGAGGTCGGCGCAATTACCTGAACGACCTTCAGCGAATATCGCTTAGATATTCTGAGTGTCAGGTACGCGACCCTGCTCGACACACTGTCGATGGTGATAATGTTGTTGATGAGTGACTTGTGAACGAGAAACCCAACACCACCTTGGGGCTGTTGGTCGCCCTCTAGTATAGTAGGTTACCAGACTTAAGGGATATCGTGTCCTCGCCCTCTCTACGGACTTCTGATAACCCCAAAATGTCCCAGTGTAATCTACTAATTTCTTCTTCCAGCTCAACAATCTTTTCGTCTGTCCTCAAAGTGCGGATGTTGTGTGTTACCAGGGCCAGTGGTCGTCGTAGGGTTTGGTAGCCGATCGTCTCCCGGGGATTCTTAGCACCCCTGGCCTCGCCGTTACCGTGGCTGCTACCGTAGCCAGGATTAGCGGGGCCGCCGGGGACTCGGGGCCTTATTTTATGTTGTAAATCCATGAGGGGGTTGTTGCCATACTCGCCACGCTTGGCAGGCGGGTTGGCGAGCGCAGTATAGGTATTGAAAACACGAAAAGACGCTGCTGCCCATCTTTCGGAGGTATCCCTTAGCAGACTCCTACTGCATCCACGGGCAAGAGCGGAGGGGCAACATTCTATTGCCGGCGCCCCACGGCAAAATGCTAATATTGTTGGCACAATTATGGTGTGACTAAATCAGCTAAAAATGTAGGGATGGGTGGGAAGGGGGGGGGGGGGTTTGTTGAGATATTGGGGTTCAAGAGGGGTAAAAAAATTAAAATGAGACTATTAGGTCAAATGAGACGTCAAATGAAAGGTTTGTGAGTTATTAGCCACAATAAAAACTAGGTAAACTTTGACTAAATTCACAGGGTACACCAGTGACCCCACAGTGCTGTTATTTGGTATGTGTGTAGCTTATGAATCACAAATATAGGCAAAACTCTAAAATCCAGAATATCTGCAATTTCTACCCCAAAAAATAATAACCAAAGTCATGAACTCCTGTTACCTGTAATTTGAATGAAATTGTAGGTCAAGTACCGTGGTTACTCATTTCGGGGCCTTATTTTGATAGTCGAAGATTACGAATAATATTTTTTGTTTTTATTAGAGACTCGCGAGATCTCAGTTCGGGGCGAACCGCTAGTACGACTAAGGTAGTAAACAAGCATACGACCCACTTGATGGTAAATGGCCATAGCCCTTTTTGAAGAACCCCATACTAAAGTCACTGGGGAAAACCTCGGCAGGGAGACAATTCCACAAGCGAAGTATTCGCTGAAGGAAATTCCTCTGGAACCTCACGTTGTGCGATCACATCGTCTCCAAGGTGTGTGGATGGATTCCCTGCCGATATGGCGAGCGGTGCGATGATAAGAGGAACTTGCCAGGCACCATGTCGATGGCCTCAATGATAGGTTCAATGTGTTCTAATGCACAGGGTGTATACACCTGAACCATTTGAGCCTATCATTCAACCCGGCGCTAATGGATTTAAGAAACGACATTTTATTTCTGTACTGCTACTGGTAAGCTATGGTTCTAATGCGGATATACGAACAGAATCACATCTTACCAAATAGTTTGTATGCCTAAATCAACCATCAACATCATGGTCAACGACATGCCAGACTGTATCCAAAACAGTAGGTAAATGTATTTTGTAAACAGATGATCTTTTAATAGTGAAATCTATAAGACCCACAGAAGTTTACAGTATGTTCTGAATGCAATGCAGCACTGGTGTGAGAAAAATGTATTGTACCTAAACTTAGGAAAGTGTAAAGTTATGAGTTTTATTCGCGCACACCGACCAACAATTTGTAACTATGAGGTAAATGGTCAACCAATAACCAGATGTTTGACAGTAATAGATCTTGGTGTCGTATTTGACTCTATGCTCACGTTCCATGATCCCATCAGAGCACTTACGACAGAGTGCTTCAAATGCTTAGGGTTCAGTACCCGAAATTGTAAGGAGTTCACAGCAATGTATGTCATCCGGCTGTTGTAAATCACTTATACGATAAAAATTGAAAATAGCTCTTGCGTGTGGAATCCTTACGAATCAACGTATGCACTGATGTTGGAAAAGGTACAAAAGCGTGTCCTTCGTTTTCTGTACCTTAAAAAATGCGGATACTACTCATATATGTAGGTACCCTACTAAATATCTGCAAGGTTCACTTGGGTTTAACTCACTTGAAACGCGGAGGTGGTGGGATCAGCTCATGAGTGTTTGTCGCGTCTTGCGTGGTGTGGTAGATTGCCCGGAACTGGTGAGCGAAGCGAGCCGCCTATGCGTGCCTGAGCAGCGAGCTAGGTTCCGCCTTGGGCGAGTCCCACTCCTTGCACCGATCCCTCCGCGTACTGTAGGACTGTAGCTAGACAACATTCACCCATCTGCCGTGCTCAAACGCATCTGAATGAGCTTAAAAGTACATCCTGAGGTTGACATATTCGCGGATACATTCCATTGACAGGATGTGTCTCAGCTTTTGTGAAACACGTATGAATTAGTACCTAATGAGATACATACCCACATCAATTTCATTTGTGTTATAGGTGTAAAGTTGCATAATGGGTAAGGTATATTGAGTAATTTAGTGTTATATTTTTGTTAATTATTGTGTTTATTGTTCATTTTATTGTATTTGCTTGTTTGTATAACTTTTTTTGTGTTCTATTTGTTTTTACCTATGTATGTAAGGATAACTGTATGTTTCATATTTTATATTTGTTTTGTAGTAGGTAACTAGTTATAACGTTTTGTTCTAGTACTTACTGTAAAGTTGTAAACTATTTTTATAGAAGTTAATTTCCAGACTAGATTGAAGCCTCGCGTGCTTGAAAGTGCGCCGGCGCGGAACCACCCCCACAGCTTGTCGCGAGTTTTCGCCTTATATGGTAGTTAGCGAGGTCTAGGGGAGGGATTCACTGGCTTGGTCTAGAGAAGGGGGTCTGTTGTTCTTGCCTCCTTGTTGTTGAGTTGGTTGATGAGAGAACTATCGGTATGTTTGTTTCGCATGGCATACATGCCTAAGAAATCAACTTCTGTGGTAGACAGGTACTAGGTATTTAAAAAAACCGGCCAAGTGCGAGTCGGGCTCGCGCACGAAGGGTTCCGTACCATTATCTATAAACACGGCAAAAAAACTACGTTTGTTGCATAGGAGCCCCCCTTAAATATTTGTTTTATTTTAATTTAATTATTTATTTTTAAAGTGAATATATAACTAAATATTCTGTGAATATTTTAAGCGTCTACCTGTTGCCGTTATTAATATCGAGCTGAAACGAGCAAAAAAATCACGTTTGTTGTATGGGAGCTCCCCTTAAATATTTTTCTTATTCTGTTTTTAGTATTTGTTATTATAGCGGCAACAGTAATACATCATCTGTAAAAAATTCAACTGTATAACTATCACGGTTCATGTGATACAGCCTGGTGACAGACAGACAGACAGCGGAGCCTCAGTAATAGCACAGGCCAATATAATTTAAATAGGGTGCCGTTTTAGCCTTTGGGTACGGAACCCTAAGAAAATAGAAGCTTGTATAAAAACAGTGGAGCTCTTTTTAGTTGGGGAGGGCTGGGGAGGGGGAGAGGGAGGGGGGGAAGATACCTACGTATATATATATATATATATAAAAAAAATTCTACTAAATACCTTTGTTTTTCCGAAATCAACCTATTTCTATAGTGATTTTTCAATACAAAAACATCCAATTTCGAGAAGTGTACACTACAACAAACATTGTGCCTGTAAATGGGGTCAATGACTCCCTTTTGGATTAGCATGTATCTCCGAAGCACCCTGTATGTATATTAATGTATCTTACCTATATTAAAAGTAACGTAGGTACCTAGAGTATTTACCTGCCTGAGACATTTTGAAATGATTTGTCTGATCGGATCTGCCAGATTCTGGAGCCACAGTTACTGTCCTTCAAGTTGACCCGTAGTTTAAATAGGTACCTATGTTGACATCTGAATCGAGCTACAGGGCGACAATCGCAATAATATTAACAGTTTGTTACCTAGTAGGTACCTACTGGAACCCACAACCATGTACACACGGCTACATATCAAGCTATACTTTTCCAGTATAAGCTGATCTCTCATTCTACGAAAAGCCAACACAATGCGAGGTCAGCTTATACTGGAAATGTATAGCTTGATGTGTAGCCGTGTGTACATCTCGTAGCATGAGTTATTTGGTGCCTTCTCCTTCCAGTAATTTGTATGATTTACCTTTGTCGCCGACGTTTACACGAGAAGTAAATGAAGATACTAAAGAAGTGGCAAGTACCAATGTAACACAGACTGTGAAATCGCCATCAAAAACAATCCAATATCGTTTTTAAAATTGTACATTCACCAATCGTTTTCATAATTAAACGATTTCTGCAACACATGTTTGTTTTTTCCTCGCAAGTGTGTTAATAAAGTGCGTATGAAACTCGTGAGCAACTAGCTCACTAGACACTCGGCTGATTTACGCCCTCGCCTACGGCTCGGGCTGCAAACCACAGCCTCGTGTATAATGAGCAATTTAGCTCACTTGTATCATAATATACTATTGTTTAACCGTTTATTGTTTGGTGTTTGTTTAAACAATAGATGATTAGTACAACATTTTTGGAAGGTATCCAAGTTCTAGTACTTCTAATAATAGGAAGGTACCTAATATGCAGGGTAAAATAATTATTAACCCCTACCCCCAGGGGTAACAAAGAAATAATAGGTAGGTACTAATATAATCATGCGGTGCCGATGTGATAGTTATGTAGGTATGAACTAGAAAAGAATGCATCACAAAGGGCAGGATATAATCCATCGCACTTATAGAAAGATAACACGCGACTCCTAACTTCACCTTGTTTGGCCAGTTGAGAGGCCTGCCATACCTAGATTTTTTTTTTATACTATTTATATGGCAAACGAGCATGCAGTCCACCAGATGTTAAGTGGCTACTGCAGCCCATGGATATCCACATAGAATTCAAAACAAGGTTGTATTGATCTCTATGTGGATACGTTGCCATATTACCGCCAAAAGTAGAATATCTTCAAAAATAACGATACCACATTACGGTATTAGAACCCTGATATCAACGAGATATAGGTAGTTGTACATGAAAGGTAAACTATTGGGTAAACTTCACAAATTTTTTGGTCAGTGTAAGAAGAACGCATATTTCAATAATTGCCGTTTTCAACAGCTCCAAAGCAACCGAGACATTCCATTTCACTCGCTAATTGATGAAATCTCGTTCGGATAATCGCTTCAAGATATTTAACATTCGTCCGATCAGTGGGTTAGTAGTTAGTAGACAGACAACTTGGCCTAGAAAAGACGATGAGTTGGATTTTTCCGCTATGGAAGCAAATACAGTCATCTAAACTTATTTATACGGTATCTGCTTTATTTAGAACTCGTTGACCCGCCGAACTTTAACCGCCTTGACATGCATAGGTATAACGCGGGCTGTCAATAAACGTCACCCTGGTAGAATTGTCAATTGTTGTCCCCGGCCATCATTTTACAACCATACTTACCCATACACAAAATTATGTTTAGCTGTCATTTGAGTTTTGTTATTCCATGTCAGATGCGTTTTTGTTATACCACGTTTTATATAGTGACTTGTATTCTCTTTGAAGTTTTAGGTGACGTCACACGGGAACGCGGTCGAACGGGATAAAAAAAATCCTATGTCCGTCTCCTGGTTCTAAGCTATCTCCCCACCAATTTTCAGCCAAATCGGTTCAGCCGTTCTTGAGTTATAAATAGTGTAACTAACACGACTTTCTTTTTTATATATATAAATACATATATAGATAGATGTCAACATACGGTTTTCATTAGATCATTAGTTTTCCATCGTGCTTGATTGTTCAGAAACACACATTATCACAACATGTACGGTAGAAAAAAAAGTAGTCTGAAGCTGTTGCTGGACTTTAACTGCATTGAGGTGGCGATTTCTCACCACAGTAGAGACAATATAGCGGTCTTCTCGGGTACTAGTGCACCTGGGTCTGCACTTACAAGGTCTTCGATGTGATGTCTACCTACCTATCAAAATGAAGACGATTTTATAGCAGCTAGTAGCAAGTTGGATTGCAGCATCCATCTGGGTAAAGACGCAACTGCCCGCCTGCTAGGGACAGCAGGATGGAGTAGGCATACCCAGCACCTAGGTAGGTACTGCGTTTTTTTTGTTGAGGTCACACATCTTAGAAACGTGCCCTATGATGCACTGCCCTGCGTCCATCAACTTGAGGCATACAAGTGTGAAGCCTCATGTGCCTGCAATTTCACAGGCAACCTTAACCTTCAAACCGAAACACAGCAATGCTGCTTGGCAGCAGAAATTGGTATGGTGGTAGTACTTTCCCAGACGAGGCCTTTCTCAAGGAACGCTACTACCTGTGGCTACTACCGTGGCTACTACCGTGGCTACTACTCATCGTCTCATCTTGCCTACAATCCGCACGCAGGAATGAAAAAAATACTGTACCTAGTTGATCGAATACAAGCAAGTTGCAAGCTACATACCTAACCTAATAGGTACATCGCAAATTTAATGGTGTGCGGCCAAGACCGATGATATAATTTCACTGTCGTGTATTTGAAGTGACGTTAGGAATAGCTAACGTCAAAGATCTTTCCTGTCTCCATTCAAGGTCATGGCGGCGCGGAATTACAACGTGCTTCAGTGGCTACGAACATTTAACTGCATTACCATTTATTTTCGACTCGATCAGCAGGAGTTTCTATTCCAAACTTTTTGGCAAAGATATCAGGACTTTTTGAACTTTTTAGTAACTAGGTTATAAAAATAAGTATGTTATTCGTTCGATTGACTTTGACACAGTTTGACAACTGGTAGGTACGCACTTTATGTACGGGTATCAAGGGATAGGTAGGAGACGCGTTAGCATCCTAGTAGTCTGTGGGTAGGAGTAGGAGTTGCGACTAATTTATTGGTGACGCCTAGTCACGGAACAGTTTGAATTATTCTTAGATAAAGAACATAAAAATGAAATGAACGAGCGCAAAAAGTATTATTTAATTGGGTGAATGTACCTACGTAAGTTGGTAAGTAGGGTTGGAAATACATAGGTACCTGATCTATCCAAACAATTAAAAAATAAAATAGGTATATAAAACATCGGAAATTACCAGCACTAATTAAGTAAGTACCTATAGTAGATACATCATTTGCAATTTTTATTAGATTTTGCGTAGATTACTATGTTAGTTATATTGATATTATCCGCTTTACATATAGGAAGATGGGTAGGTAGTCAATTGATTCTTCAAATTCGGCTTATCTTTTACATTATCGTAGGCAGGTATTTAATCAGCTTGTATCACAATTTATAAGATATTCTTTTTTCCGTGGTTGCTGCAGGACTGCGGCGTGCCAACAACGTCAATAAATAGATAGGTAGGTAATACCTACCTACTATCTACTTAACTACCTAAGTCAAATAATAAATACCAACTTAAAACTGCAAAATCATTCATGATGCATAAATAAAAACATGATGACAGGTGGAGCAGGGTAGCAACTGAATGGTGGCCGAGGAATGACTGTAGAAGGGTTGGACGTCCGGCAGCGAGATGGGTGGACGACATCGTTTGAGTCGCGGGCCGTCAATGGGTGAGACTAGCGCAGGATCGTGGCGGATGGCACAAACTTGGGGAGGCCTATACACAGCAGTGGGTGAAGTCGGGCTGTGGATGATGATGATGAAGTAAAAAAATAACCGGAAAAGTAAATTAATCATTTTATAATTCAATGTTTTTAGGGGTTAACAAAGTCATTGATGACGTCGCGTCAGCATTATGTACTTTACTTTTTTTACTCTAGTAGCTACCAATTTAAATTAAAATTTTTTTATCTACAAACTATCTGAAACAAAAAGGAAGTTATGTTTTCTACACCTATATACGGCTGGAAGTTGCGAGAACTTTCCGAGATCAGAACAATGGCTCGTAAAGACAATGGTAGGCACAACACAACCGATATACCTAAGCATCGTTAACCAAATCTGCCAGTTACGTAGATGAGCTAATAGTCCGCACTAGACGCGTTGAATTCAAATTTTAACGGCCCGACTGGGGCCAAGGACCTTCTGGTTTGGTGGAATTGCGAATGTCTGGTCGCTAATTGAATACCTACTCGATACCTATACCTACCTAACTTAAACTTTATTATGAAAATATGGCTTGTGTTTTATAAAATACTAGCTGACCCGCCCGCGGCTTCCCATGCGTTGTATTTCAATAAAAACATTACCCTCCTTTTGTGCACACGGGTATAAAGTAGCCTATGTCCTTGCCCAGGATATAATCTATCCCCTTGCCAAGTTTCATTACGTTCCGTTCAGCCGTTTAGTTATGAAAAGGTAACAAACAAGCTAACAAACAAACAGTTACTTTCTCAGTTACTATGTATGTATTATACATATAAACCTTGCTCTTGAATAACTCTATCTATTGCTGAAAAGTGCATTAAAATCCGTTGAGTAGTTTAAAAGATAACTAAGCGAAGGTAAAACTAGTCTGTAGTAGCGTGATAGTAGGTACTCTATTCGCTCCCACTACCAGTTTAGTATGGTAAGTTAGAGTAGGTAGGTACCTAAAAGAAAATTCCAAATAAGTAGGTAGGTATAAATGGCAAATGCACAAACCGTGCGAAGCCAAAATAAAAAGTAGGTACTAGGAGCACTGACTAGGAGGCGTTCTTTACTCTTGAAAACGTTAAACTTCTCAGTTGAATAACTTATGTAGTAGGGCAGTAACTACAACACAGCTTCAGGCTAGAACTGGTTTTCTGAAGGTCAATCAAAATGTCTAGACAAATGCGCTCATCAGTCAGACAGAACCAAGTCCATACGTACGATTGGTATACTCAATTGACAGTTGGCATCTAAACTCTACATTTTTTATTCCGTAGAATTCTGACATTTCTTAAGTGTTGCTACTAGAAAAGCTCTCCAACTGAGAAGGGAACCTATTTAAGTGCAATAAAAAATAAAATGCTTGAATAATTATTATGTTTTACCTAGAAAAAGCTAAATTTTAAACTTTCTGGTATATTTAAAATGTTATGACATTTTTTTAATATCGAATTATCAAAGTTATATTTTTAAGTTAGCAGGTTATTTTTCTTTAGCTGGCCACACTCTCTACATATGTCATGTTTAATAAACCTTTTTAGTAGTCATATTTTTTTTGTGATTTTTATGGTCCGGATATTGGGCAACTTTGAATTGGTTTTTTTATATAAACTACTCGTTCTATGCGAGTATTTTACTCTAGCTAGTGCTTAAAATAACAAGAAATAATGATTTTTTTTAAATAAAAATAACATGCAACAAAATTGGGCTTCATAATCATAACACACAAAAACCCTTTAATTTTGTTCCTTTAATTATGTTGGGAATTATAATGTTGCGGAATTAACAACGTATGTATAGAGCAGAGGTTCCCAATTTTATTTGGCCATGGAACCTTAATTGATCATACTTTTTTTGGTGGAACCCTAGCGGCTATTTTGATAACTAAAGTGTTTACCTTGTAGTTTGAATATATTCATGTTAGACACGAAGAATGAACAAATTATAAATGAAAATAATTAATATAAGTATTGCAAATAATTTATTGTAAGAAAGAAATACAATGTACCTAGGTAATAATTTATTGTGAAGGATGAAATTTTTTCACATTATTTCTTATAATAGCCGTAAAATTAGGCTTTATGTCTGACAATTGAATGCAAACCAATCTGGCATCGTTAAGTCTTCACAAACTTAATCAGAACCAGGACAGCTTTCTCAATGATTGCCGGGTATTCATCTTTAAGTACAATTCAACTTTAACTCTCGGACAGACCGCGGAACCCCTGTGACCCATCCACGGAACCCCAGGGTTCCGCGGACCACCTTTTAGGAATCACTGGTATAGAACACGTAAGCGAATCGAAAAAAAACAAGTCACTCGCTATAGTAGTTACCTACTAGGTACGTAGGTACCTAACCTGATGGACGTGACGATGACGTGACGTGACGATTCACACTGCTAGAAATGAAAAAGCCTTTTTTATTCCATTTTCCTGCGACTTATATATTACTAGGAATTGATCAGATAGTTAGGTCTAGGTAATTAGGTATGGAATCCCTTTTTGTAAAGGAAAAATATCAGTATTTTTATTTAGGGTTCCGTACCCAAAGGGTAAAACGGGACCCTATTACTAAGACTCCGTCTGTCCGTCTGTCACCAGGCTGTATCTCATGAACCGTGATAGTTAGACAGTATGTTTGTTGCCGCTATAACAACAAATACTAAAAACAGAATATGGTATGCATTTCAGAGCACTTTATTTACACCTCACGTATAGGTAATCCAAGGCTCGGATGTGGTTGTCGCACTCACTCAACCTACGTGCGCAATTGTAATGTGACCGTGGCCTTACCATCCATGGCGATTTGCCACTTTAGCTATTCTAAAATAGATACAACTCAATATTAAAATAGCTCGTGATGAGAAATCTGAGGTATTTATCAACGAAGTCAATATTTCATATCGAAAAAGCTTCGCTTTCGCTTTTGCAATAAAAAATAAGCAACATAACAGGTTAACCTTGACTCGGTAGTTGTTTATCAGCCTACTTCCTCGGGTTCCTTCCGCCAGATGTTAGCTGCCACCTGTTCTGCATCATTTGGTCAAGATATCTCGAAATAAATACTTGCATCTCACAGCTTGATGCGCTTGGCCATAGAGTTTGAAGTTTAAAAATAAACGTTGACTTAACCATAGAGAAATACTAATAGCTAAACTGACAGAGTAAAAGTTGCAATATAAATATAGGTAACTATAGGTCAAGTTGACCCCATAGCACTTCAGGATTTTCCATAGACGATACAGACCATATGAGTTTATGGGTATGCCATCTGGACTGGACAAAGCCACCAAGGTTTCAACTTCCAGCTCGACGGTCGCCCAAAAAAGGTCTGCAGTCGATTGGCCGCGCCTTTGCCGTACTAGGCCTTTTATGGCTTCCAGGCAGCTTTTAGATGGCTAACTGCTCTGACCTGTTCGGTCTAGCGAAGGTAATCGTCAAATAGGGCGGAAATTATCCTAGAAATGTATCGGGGTCTTATTTGGATGTTACAAACATTATACGTTTCATTTGAATGTTTAAAATAGGTAGGTTTATGTACAGTGTAGGGGTTTTCGGCCTTGATTAGTACTTTACAAATACTAAATACAGCATAAAACAAATATTTAAGGGGGGCTCCCATACAACAACGTGATTTTTTTGTCGTTTTTATAGATAATGGCACGGAACCCTTCGTGCGCGAGTCCGATTCGCACTTGGTCGGATTTTTTATTTCGCTAAGAAAAATACATTTACAATCAAACTCGAGCTACGAGTAGATATAAGTTGATATAACATAAAAGCAGACTGTCGTCGCAGGAACAGGAATCCTCATTCATAGGTATTACATAAATACTAAAAAAAAATCTAGTACTGCTGGCTGTCTAATATTTCACCTTTTTCTGGAGTCAACTCCATTTGATACATAAATATTAATACATACAAGTTACAAGTATGCAACACATTTGTTTTGATAAAAGTAATTTCAAATTGCTAAAAACAATTTTTACAGAGTAGGATAACATACTACTAAAATAAATAAAATCGTCCAAATGCGAGTCGGACTCGCGCACGAAGGGTTCCGGCAAAAAAATCACGTTCGTTGTGTGGGAGCCCCCCTTAAATATTTATTTTCATTTAATTTAATAATTTATTTTTAAAGTGAATATATAACTAAATATTCTGTGAATATTTCAAGCGTCTATCTGTTGCCGTTATGAATATTGAGCTAAAACGAACAAAAAACTCACGTTTGTTGTATGGGAGCCCCCCTTAAATATTTATTTTATTCTGTATTTATTATTTGTTGTTATAGCGGCAACAGGAATACATCATCTGTGAAAATTTCAACTGTCTAACTACCTATCACGGTTCATGAGATACAGCCTGGTGACAGACGGATAGACATACAGATAGACAGACAACGGAGCCTTAGTAATAGGGTGCCGTTTTACCCTTTGGGTACGGAACCCTAAAAAGATTAAATACTATACCGCAATTATCTCGGAGATAATTGCGTAGGTATTTAATCTTTTTTTATTTAAATTGTTTTTGGCAATTTGAAATCACTTTTATCAAAACTAACTTCCCAAAAGTCACACACACACACACACCCAAATGTGTCACAGTTTTTGGGATTTTTTAAGTAAAACTTCTTTACGCACGCTTGACTTGGGGAGTAAACTGGTGAATGCGTTACAAAAAGTGCGAACGTAAGTTGAGAGGGAGATATAAGTTAGTGAAGATAAAAAGAGAGAGGGTTACGATTCGTATATTACTGTAGGGGCAAGAGAGAGAGAGAGAGGTGCGAGCACACATTTTCTTTCGCTCTTTCTCTCATAGCCAGTTGATTTGTCGCTTCGATTGATTTGTCTCCTGTCCCAAATTAGCCTAAATTATACAAACTGCAAAAACAAAACACTCCTTCATGCTGTATCATAGAGTTCATTTTGCTATAGATAAAATAAATTATTTACGACGTTTCGTATTTTGAATGTACTAGCTTCGATTTACGAAAAAGTTCAGCTATTCCACAACAGATGGCAGGCACCAGCAGAAAATAACTTATGTATTACTCGTGCGCGATAACTTGGGACCTGCTAGGAATGCGACTCCCCGACCGCTTCCCCTGCACTTCCCCGATGGCGCCCGTATTGTACCGTTCGCATCACTATTTTTTACTTATATGCTATATTGTTATATACCAAATGTATTGATAAGTAAAATGAAAATGAAAAAATGAAATACTCTTTATTGCACACCAAATAAAAATACAATAATGGAAATAAACAATAAATAAAGGTACAATGGGCGGTCTTATCGCTAAAAGCGATCTCTTCCAGACAACCTTTGGATGGACAGGATAAACAAAATCAAAAGACGGCGGTGTAAGAGTACCTACAGACATAAACAGAACCCACAAAATAAAATATACCTATTAATTATACTAATAAACATAAACTTAAATACATACAAATAATATAAGAATAAATAAACTACACTACATAAAGAGGATAAATAACATAAACACTAACTAGCAGTTACGAGACAACGAAAGGAAATGGTTGTATACCTTGACTTTGAAAATAGGAAGAGATTGGGACGACCTTACAGACAAAGGTAAGGCGTTCCACAGTCGCACAGCTTGTACTGTAAAGGAGTCACCATAAAATTGTGAACTATGGATGGGAGTTCGAAGCTGTAGAGCTTCGGAAGAACGAAGGGTTTGAGAGTGTCCCTGATACAGAAACTCGAAACGCTCCTTTAGATAAGAAGGTGAAGTGGGATTATAGAGAATGTTATAAAGAAGTGATACAATATGTGCATTCCGGCGAAGACGTATAGGGAGCCACTTGAGTTTTGCGCGGAATTCTGAGACATGGTCATACTTGCGCAAGCCGAATATGAACCGAATACAAAGGTACTTATTACTTATTCAATTTCTTTATTTCAGACTAGCACTAACATACAAGGCCTAGTCCATCCACATTAAAAACAACACAACAATACTTAAACAAATAACATAAAAACATGAAATAGGTACACAAAAAAATAACAGACAGGATCATTCGACTCCTCCATATAGTATATATTTATTTATTTTGCTTATGTAAGTACACTGTTTATTCAATATTCAATTAAATTTTATCAAAAGCTACCATCCTATAACGTTCTCGTGCAATCCAGTCCATCCAAAGGTTATCTGGAAGAGATCGCTTTTAGCGATAAGACCGCCACTTGTATTTCTGCGTGTATTGTTATTTGTTTTTTTATATTGTTTTATAATATAAGTGTGATTTACATTAAAGCGTTTACATCTATCTATCTATCTATCTTGCTTAGTTTACCTACAGAAGGCACGCAAGCTTACAAAGCCAACACACACTCAAATCTAACAAAAAAGATTTATTAGGTACTACTCTAAATAGCTATATCTGATAACAGTTTCAAGGATTTCTGGTGCCTAGGTGCATTAGATAAACAAACACGATAGAAACCTTATCATGTTTTTTTTATCCAGAAGACAGTTATTATTTTATGTAAATACCTAGGTAGGAAGCTATATCATAAGAATGAACAATGAACTTGAGTCCGCAATCCGCATGTACACAGCGTAAGCAAAGCTGCTCGCCTCGACCTTGTGTGTATTCTTTGACCTCGTGCACCCGCAAAATCATACATTTTGTCGGAAGGTAAATAAATACTGATTTATATCTTATTATTATTGTATTTTTTTATCTTGTAGGTAACACTAATTTAAAAAAAAAAATATTTATTTACATAAACATTGTGGTGGTATGGTATATTTTTACTTACGTGTCAATTTACGTCTGAATATCTCCTCGCCTTATCATAATTTTCAGCCCGTGTCGACCCACTCCTGGGCATAGGCCTCTCTTTGTTTATGCCATACTTCCCGATCACACCGATACATACCGATTGTTTATGCCAGTCTGAACCACGTACGACCCACGGTCTTATGGATGCCGTCGACCCAACTCGCTGGTGGACGTCCCCTATTTTGGATACCCAGTTCTCGTCCTTCACTCTGTTAGTATTCTGTCCAACTCCACTTGAACCCCAATATTCGCCTGCTGGCGTCTTGCACTTTAGTCTGCTTTCGAATTTCAGTAGGTAGGTAGGTATTGTGAACTCGATCTTAAGAGTGTGATGCCGAGCATGTCGCGCTCCACGGCTCTCTGTGCTACACATATTTTGTGCACAGCCTCCTTCGTGTGCCTCCATGTCTCGGCACCATAAGTCATAGTTGGCAGGACACATTGGTTATAGAGACGTGTTTTTTAATATGTCATCTAGTTTACCGAAAGCTGCCCGTCCAAGTTGAACACGCCTGGTGACTTCCCATGTGGAAGGGAGGGAAATTTCCTCGCCTACTATTTACTATTAATTGTCGCGAAGAGCAAAACAAATAGGAAAATATTTTGAGAAGGAGACAATCCCGATTCAATACCAACCATGCGCTTAATAATAATGTTATTAATAATACCAAAAGCTATATACTTTGTCCTGTCAATAATTTTGTCCTCTTATAATAAAGTCATGTAGGTAACTAGGTACAAAAGGTTAAAATTATTTAAATGGAAAAACATGACACTCGGTCATTGTATTCGAGTAAGGCTATAAGTTTATAACTTATGATTACATAAATAAACAAGGACGCACCTAAAATTACCAGAGCCAAGTTCATCAAGCTCGCTTCTAAACGACATTATGAACTTGCCACTCATCATCCGAATAGATCCGCCCGCGAACAAAACCCTCCGTCGTCCGAGACACGTTCTCGGTGACCCGGATGACGAAATCACCTCCGCTAATACGGAAGAGATTACTGAGTCATCTACATTAGACAGAGCAAACACTTCATAGATACACCGGCCTCGCCGGCGAGGTCGACGAGTCCCTTCAGTCGCCGCCTATACGAGGTACAAGCACGTACCCGGGCGTTTCTCTCCTATCCCCACCCTGGCAACAGCCCAAGCCGAGGTTCGTACCTAAGTGGTGCCCTTGCGCTAGTTGCCTCATCAAATCTTACAGGGCTGAGCGCCTTCTGCGTTCGCCAAAAGTTCGGTTAAGCTGCAACGGCCTCAGAGGCCAACAGAGAGATAAGACCATTCGAAAAAAAAAATACCAGAAAAGCTGGCTCGCTTAGACACACATTACCTACCCATAAGGAAAAGCTCTAGATAAGTAAGTATGACTCGAACTTATTATTAACTACTACGGCTCATTATATATATAATAATTATAACTACATGCCACTGCCGGTTGACGACCTGACTATCGTATGAATCACGGTCTGTTCCATTTTTCCTGTCTGTTTTATTTTGTCACGAGCAAACAAAACTTATGTTATTGGTAAGTTACTTACAGAGCTCTTTTTCCTTATATACCCTTTATAAGTACCTTATTTGTAAACATGTTATTGTATAATAAAGTATTGTAATATAAAAATAAATTTTAAAGAACATTACCGGTTAATTTAATTTAACATCGTCAAACACAAATGACGATGTTAAATTGTGGACTATCTATTTTTTAAGGCACCTTTGAATATTTGTTTTGTTTCTGAGTCTGGTCACTTTATCCCTACATCTGAGTGTACACCTACTGGGAGAGTGAAGTCTTGTACGTACAGTCAGCAATATTAATTTTTGTAACCCCCTCAAAATCTAAGTTCACAAAGTCCCTCAAAAAAAATCTAAAGTTTAAAAATTAAAATGCGAGGAAATAGAATTTGAATAAATGTCACAACATTTTGAGGCTTACACATTTTTAAATTTTCAACAAATATTAATTTTAATGGGCGTTATCCATTAGCGCTGGTGTCTGGGCATACAATAGTCGCCTTCGTTTTTTAGGGTTCCGTACCCAAAGGGTAAAACGGCACCCTATTACTGAGGCTCCGCTGTCTGTCTGTCCGTCCGTCTGTCACCAGGCTGTATCTCATGTACCGTGATAGTTAGACAGTTGAAATTTTCACAGATGATGTATTTCTGTTGCCGCTATAACAACAAATACTAAAAACAGAATAAAATTAATATTTAAGGGGGGCTCCCAAACAACAAACGTGATTTTTTTGCTCGTTTTAGCTCGATATTGATAACGACACTTGAAATATTCACAGAATATTTAGTTATATAATCACTTTAAAAATATATAATTAAATTTAAAAAAAACTAATATTAAAGGGGGGCTCCCAAATAACAAACGTGATTTATTGCCGTTTTTATAGATAATGGTACGGAACCCTTCGTGCGCGAGTCCGACTCGCGCGTGGCCGGTTTTATTTATCATTATGGTATTTATTTCAAAGTCGAAATCGTCAAAACACAGCAGTGAAATACTGACGTCACCAACTCACCACGCTCCTAGAGATCAAAATATGTGACGAGACAAATCGTCACCATCGATTAGTCTTAGATTGTATGTGATTCATGCTGATGAAATGTTGTACTAAGAATCGAGCTGGAATACACTTGAATACTAATGACTCAACTGAAGCGAAGGGTCCTTAAGATTCTTTATAGAGATCCGTAAGAGCACAATCGTCTTTTCTTAGAAATACTTTTCAATAAAACCAATAGGTACACACGGCTACACATCAAGCTATACATTTCCAGTATAAGCTGACCTCGCATTGTGTAGGCTCTTCGTAGAGTGAGAGGTCAGCTGATACTAGGAATGTATAGCTTGATGTGTAGCCGTGTGTACATACAGTTATTTTTAACCGACTTCAAAAAAAGGAGGACCTTCCTTGTATAGAGGAAGGTTGCGGGTTCAAGTCCCGTCTAGGCTTGACATTTTTGAGATGGTTTTAAAATTCTTGGACTTTTCTGTATGTATTCGGATAACAGCATAAAAATAAAAATACTATCTAAAAAGGAGGAGGTTCTCAATTCGTCAGGAATGTTTTTTTTTTTAATATAGGTACTAGCTGACCAATCCGCAGCTTCGCACGCGTAGTTTTTCAATAAAAACATTACCCTCCTTCTGCGCAGTTGGGTAGAGTAGTCTATGGCACCCGGGGATAGTGTAGCTTCCCAACAGTGAAATAATTTTTTTAAATCGGTCCAGTAGTTTCGAAGCCTATTCAATACAAACAAACAAATCTTTCCTCTTTATAATATTAGTAAACCTAGATTAATATAGATAAATATCGCTGGACGAACATTTAATTTTTTGTTTAAAAAGGGTATATTTTCCAGGTGGTCACATTGGCACCAAGTCAGGATCTGATGATGGGATCCCAAAAAAATCGAGGGCAACCCTCAACTTTTAAAAGGACGCATGATGTGTTATATATATTTTCTATCAAAAAAAAAAACTAAAGTATTTGCGTCTGGTACTGATCATCTCATGTTGATGAGCTGATGATGGAAAATATAACTCCTTAACTATTACTTAGGAGTTAGTGGATAATTCTTTAAATATTATAGGCTCGTATAGACCGCTATTCCTTTGAGTTATTCAGGTGAGCTGATGATGGAAGGTACAACTCCTTGTTTATCAACTGGTTTGGTAATTTTATTATTTACAGGGATATACTTTCAGATTGGCCCTATAGATATTTCATGAAAATCGGTTCAGTAGATTGAACTTTTCTGTTATCTGAAGTCGGTTATATTTTTATATAGCAATTAAGATGCGAGATATCTGTATTAACAAAGTTTTGCTGACCGCTGACTAAAGATTAATCTCTGAATTATCTATCACTTTCTTATGTGATTCTAAAGGATGGTTCTGTTAAAAATTGCTACTTTTGCAAACAAGTTTTATCACATTCAAAATATTTCACGATAAGAAACATCGTATAAGTACCTACTTAATAATAATAACCAATACCCATTCTGCCTGTCCTAACCTACGGTACCCAGTCTTGGTCACTAACTGAATCTCAAAAGTCCAGGCTCGGGGTTTGCCAAAGAGCGATGGAGCGCAGCATTTTAGGTGTCAAGAGCATAGACAGGATTCGGAACACCTCGCTGCGCTCAAGGACCGGCATCGCTGACGTCGGTATCAAGGCTGCCAAGTTGAAGTGGGATTGGGCGGGTCATGTCTCCCGCATGCAACCAAATAGGTCGTAACTGGAGGGATCCCTGTGGATGGAAAGCGACACCGTGGAATGCCTAAGAAGCGGTGGCGCGATGATTTGGACGCTTTCTATAGAGACTGGCGGGTTTTAGTACAAGATCGAGAAAATAGGAGAGATGAGAGGGAGGCCTTTGCCCAGCAGTGGGACAGCATAGGCTAGATAAAAAAAAACATTCTCCTCGAAAACTTGAATATTATTTAGAATTTCGTTAAGATTATTATCGGCAGATTTAACAAATATCTTTGGAAATGCGAGGGTGCGTCAGATGAGTCATTTACAACCCCATGACTGCACCCCTCCAGACAGGGCACGGCGCGATGCACCGCGGCGGCACCCACCGCCGGGTTGGCGAAAATCGATAAGCGCAGACTACGGTAATGGACGCAAAATACGAACGGAGTCTGCGAAAGAGAAATGTAATACAAAATAATGAGAAGGTAGATAATGTTGAATAATTTATAGAAACAGTAAAAAGACCACAGCAAGATGGCTGAAAACGTTCAAATCTATAAAACATCAGCTAGATATACCTAACTAAAAGGAAACTTTAAATATTTTTGAATTGACTCAGCAAACTTTATTCCAACATGACTATAGTAAAGAAACATAACTTTGAACAGCTGGTTACGCCTGTTTTGACCTTCGGTAAAGTAAAATACAGTAGTAACATTCGATACAATATCAACGAAACAGACTTTTCATACGATTGGATAATATTGGAATATTTTTTTGGAAGATATCTGTATCATCACGTATTTCACAATTATTATCACGTTACCGGTAAGTAGGTATCATTATCTACTTTAACATCACAATACAAAATACTGTATTCTATCACCATTGCGAAGATAACAATTTCATGATGCAACTATCTCATAAATACCATACCACAGACGTCGCTTCTCTGAGAGTGTACTGTGGCGATATTTTAATAGAGCTATTTTACCATCTTTCCCTCAACGTCAGTTTGTAATGCTTTCTGATCTCTTCATAATTATAGTGATAATGTTCTTCAACGCTTAATGTAATTACGCAGCAGACGGTGCAGCGAATTCTAAACTAATTAAATATTTTTAGGTTAATCTCAGGCGTTTGTGGCAATTAGCGCGAAGCAGCCGACTCACACTAGAGAAAGCAATGAAACACCGAAGTGAAAATATTCAGCTTTTTTACGTAGAAAGAATGCGATCATTGAGTTAGCTGGAATCGAATCAAAATAATCCTGGTTCCACGTGAGCGGCTACGCGTAACGTAATCGCTTATCGGGGCATACAATTGTTATCATCTGATGTACTGTACGAACGCTGATAAAGTCGAGTAGCCTTACCATATATGGTGACAAAAATTGAGGCTGCTCCATCCAGCTCGTGATTGGTCGAAAACGTAGTTGCCGATGTTAAGTGAACTCTGATAAGGCACGTTTTATATAGTATATCCTCAAGAGCCAGCATTCATTTAGTGAGGTGTGCTCGAACGAAGCACAGCTGAGTCTTACCTAGTCATTAAATTTATTTAAACTGTAAGTTTATTTATTAGATTTAATTAAATTATTTATACTTTGATTGTAAAACTTATATACAATATTCAGTACCAAAATAATTATATCCTTTTCTTTTAACTTTGTGCTTCTGTGGTTGAAGTGATGAAGTCATACTTGTTACATAACCCTTGTAGAAAAAGGTTGCGCAATCTGTGTGTTTGACGTTCACGTTGCATACCGTTACTTACGTACGTTACGATACGAATGATTGCACATGCAATCCATTTCATCTCATTTGGTAAAATTAAATAAGGATAACTTTTTACATCTTTATCATTGAATTTTTTAACTATTTCAGACTAATTCATAATGTGCGACGAGGAAGTTGCCGCGTTGGTAGTAGACAATGGCTCCGGTATGTGCAAGGCCGGATTCGCGGGAGACGACGCACCTCGCGCCGTGTTCCCCTCGATCGTCGGCAGACCCCGTCACCAGGGTGTCATGGTCGGCATGGGGCAGAAAGACTCCTACGTAGGAGACGAGGCCCAGAGCAAGAGAGGCATCCTCACACTCAAATACCCCATCGAGCACGGTATCGTCACCAACTGGGATGATATGGAGAAGATCTGGCACCACACCTTCTACAATGAGCTGCGTGTGGCGCCCGAGGAGCACCCCGTACTGCTCACAGAGGCCCCCCTCAACCCCAAGGCCAACAGGTGAGTGTCTCTCTCTCTGTCCCTGAGCCCCTGCGACGCTCGCTCGCTCGTCCGCCGCAAGACTGACCGGAACGTTTCTATTTCAGAGAGAAGATGACACAGATCATGTTCGAGACCTTTAACACACCCGCCATGTACGTCGCCATCCAGGCCGTGCTCTCGCTGTATGCGTCCGGTCGTACCACCGGTATCGTGCTGGACTCCGGCGATGGTGTCTCCCACACCGTGCCCATCTACGAGGGTTACGCGCTGCCGCACGCTATCCTGCGTCTGGACTTGGCCGGTCGCGATCTCACAGACTACCTGATGAAGATCCTCACCGAGCGCGGTTATTCCTTCACCACCACCGCCGAGCGTGAAATCGTTCGTGACATCAAGGAGAAGCTCTGCTACGTCGCTCTCGACTTCGAGCAGGAGATGGCCACCGCTGCGTCCAGCAGCTCCCTCGAGAAGTCCTACGAGCTTCCCGACGGACAGGTCATCACCATCGGAAACGAAAGATTCCGTTGTCCCGAGGCTCTGTTCCAGCCCTCATTCCTGGGTATGGAAGCCAACGGCATCCACGAGACCACCTACAACTCGATCATGAAGTGCGATGTTGACATCCGTAAGGACCTGTACGCCAACACAGTATTATCTGGTGGTACCACCATGTACCCTGGAATCGCCGACCGCATGCAGAAGGAAATCACCGCACTCGCCCCATCGACAATGAAGATCAAGATTATCGCGCCCCCAGAGAGGAAATACTCCGTATGGATCGGAGGATCTATCCTTGCTTCCCTATCGACCTTCCAACAGATGTGGATCTCGAAACAGGAGTACGATGAGTCCGGCCCCTCCATCGTGCACAGGAAGTGCTTCTAAACATCAAGTAAGACTTTTAATAATTTATGATGCCCTACACCAAGCCCCTGAAAGGGCGGCTCAAATTACGCTTGTGATCTTTTTACATAATGTTAGTTCAGTATTTAAATACCTAGGTTGTAAGGTATCGTAATATGCATATTACGTATTTGTGCGTAACATTGTTGTTACCATTTTTGACAAAGATTTTTATTTATTTTTAATGATCGTTACTAACCTGAACATTTTTAATAAAACTTAATTTATATACCGGTATAAACATGACTTTTTCTTTGCTTTTCCTTTTCGACTTCCTTCGTTACTATAAACTTTGTACACACGGCTACACATCAAGCTATACATTTCCAGTGTAAGCTGACCTCGCTTTGTGTAGGCTTTTCGTAGAATGAGAGGTCAGCTTATACTGGAAGTATATAGCTTGATGTGTAGCCGTGTGTACAAGTGAAAGATGCAGGAGAGTACCGTTCATGGCAGACACCTCACCAACAATCTCCGTTCAGCTTGCTAAAGTTTCTAACTGCTATGTTCATTGACCGCTCGAATTTACATAATTTTCCATTTCTTGGCAACAGACAACCGACATTCATTTTATTCATACTTGGAAGTAGGTATTTATATTTTATGCATTAATTATTATAATAATTAATTTATACATAACTAACAGTCAGGTGTTTGGATTTTACGGTATTTTAAATAAATTGTTTCCGTTTTGATATTTTATCTAGGCTCAGTTAAATGCATGCATAAAATAGCCCATTTATTAATTTATACTATACATGCAATGCAACATAATGTATCATCATCATCATCATCAGCCGGAGACGTCCACTGCTGAACATAGGCAGTGTACAATAAAGTATTTGGCCTCTCCCTTAGATCGCCACAACGAGCGGTTGATAGCCGTTTGCGCCCAACGGCTCCCCGCGATTCTTACTAGATGGTATAATGTATATCTTCTTATAATGTATATATGTAATTCAAATACTTAACCAAACATCGTAAGTACAAAATTCTCATATATAATATTACTAATTTAAACAAATAGGTAAACAACTAAATGTACACAACAGAAAAACCAGAATCCTGTCCTCAATAACGTCCAAAGGATATAATAAATAGCACATTGATATCTTTATCCTCGTATGTGGCTAGCGAATACAACCACACACCAGTATGACTCATAAAATATTTTACTAATGACGTTAATTAATGTTGTTATTTTGAACCGATAAGGGATTTTATAAATTGACTCTAGGTACCTTAGTGAAGTAGGTAGGTATTTAGGTAAAGGGCCGTCCATTAAACCGTGAGGTGTTCAAGGGGGGAGGGGGTCTAGCCGAATCTCGCCCAATCTCACGTGGGGGAGCGGGCGAGTCTAGGCTTTTTCTTCTCAATGGTAACGCTCTCAGAGCGGTCGTAGTCAACATGTTGTATCATTCATTATTTTTTGGGGCAGATGAGATACACGCCTCACGATATCTCGCTATTTGTCTCTGTTGACAGACATTCTCGTGCATTCATGCAGTTGACCGCCCAATGCAGCTTTTATTTGATCGGTCCACCGCATGAGCGACCTTCCGCGCGGTCTGATGCCCTCCACTTCTCCTTGTACGACAAGACGCTCAATAGAGTCAGTGTCCCGCCTCGAGACGTGGCCGAAGAACTTCAGAATGCGAGTCTAGGCTAAATTTCATCGTGAAATTTGATACATAGGTAGGTAGTAATGGCACAATTTTGGTGTGACTAAATGAGCTAAAAATGTTGGGGGGTTGATGAGATATTGGGGTTCATGAGGGGTAAAAAAATTAAAATGAGGCTATCAGGTCAAGTGTGACGTCAAATGAAAGGTATTCATTAGTACATTTAGCCTGTTTTTATTTTTCGTATATTCTTTATTGTTTTTGAGTTATTAGCCATGATAAAAACTAAACTTAGACAAAATTCACAGGGTAGGTACACCAGTGACCCCATGCTGTAATTTGGTATGCATGTAGCTTAAGTGATACAAATATAGGCAAAAGTCTGAAATCCAGAATAACTGCAATTTGTACCCCAAAAAAATTTACCAAATGGAAAAAAATGGAAACAGTAGGTCAAGTTAGATAGTTATTTTATCGTGACACTATTTTGATAGTCAAAGATTACAATTAATATGTTTTTGTTTTAATCGGAGACTCGCGAGATCTCAGTTCGGGGCGAACCACTAGTTTTATCACTGTAAATCTAGATTACGAGAAGCAATCTTGAAATAAAGAAGCCAATTGTGTTTTTTTTAAATAAGTCCGTTTAGGCACCACGAGTCCACGATGACAGACACACAGACAGACAGAGACGTAGGCAATAGTAAGTAATAGTGTTCTGTGGACGTAGGCGTCAAACTTATATAATAACACTAAGAGGGAGTTTGCGTCGGTCAGGGGTTAAAAATGGTATTTATTTAGTACTTACCTACAATAAATTAAATTTAAGACGATATAGGTACAAATCTAATTTCGGTGACGATTGGGCGGAACATCCGGAAATGCAAAAAACAATTGTTTTTTATGTTCTGTGGAAGAACGAGACAAACATGTGGGTAACTATCGTAGCCACAGAACACAAAAAACAAGTTTTCATAGTGAAAAGTCATCATGCTAGTTCTATTGTTTTTTATGTTCTGTGATCGTAGCCGCGCCGCATTGTCTCAGGAGTAAATGACGTAAGCGACAAAAGATAAAATCTCGAACTGCATGAGAACCAACAAATGAAAAAAAAAATGCTTTTCCATTAATTTAGGTACCATAATTACTTACTTAACTATGTAAAAAATACTTTAAATATTTTCCAGAGTCGGAGAATGAACGATATTAGTGTTTTAGAAGAGGATTTTGACAAATAATTGTATCGAGAAAAGTTTCACCAATTGCGTTTCTGACTTTCATTTATGTAGTACTTAGGTAGTATAAATCCTCAATTAAATATTGCTTAAGTATGAAATCAGTACTATTTTTCGTTATTGAATACGACAGTTACTTAGCGGCTCAATTTTTTTACATACTTATCGTCATTTTTACATTTTACAACATATCATATAGGTACTATATTGTAGTAAGATGATACAGTGCCGCTTGGTGGCCAGTTACGGCACTAATTGGGTGAAGACAGCAGCCACTGTTGCATGGGATGGGACAGGATTTTTTGATGAAGTTGCCCTGCCATACATAATCGATGTTGACACCTCGTCTTTGTCTTCAAAGTTAGACAATTACTGCGCTGCCCAGTACAGTCTGTTTCATAAAAAAGTTCCACGGCGGGCGCTAATGTCTATGCTATGTCGAGAAAATTAATTTTCAACATTATTGTCATCTAATAACAGAACTGTTAGTTCCTCAAACCGCAGCGCGATTTATTTTACGAAAATAAATCTATTACCGTCATCCTATCAGCTTACTCAATACTCAAGCTAATTCCGTTTGTCTCTATCTATATCTATACTAATATTATAAAGAGGAAAGATTTGTATTTTTGTGTGTAAGTATGTTTGTAATGGATAAACTCAAAAACTACAGTGCCGATTTCAAAAACTCTTTCACCATTGGAAAGCTACATTCACCCTGCGTGACATAGCTTATATTTATTGCTAGAAAAGATTAGGGATTCTTACTAAAACTTAAGTAACGTAACCCAAGGTGTATAAAAGGTGCCCTAAAACGTCTTTCGTCGCATGCGCTGCAGAACCTATTGATGATAGAATAAAAGCATGTTCTACAATCAATCAATAAGTATGTAAGCAGGTACCTACAAAGCTAACATATAACATGATGTTATAACATCAGGTGGGCGAAATGCTTCTTCTATCTCTATGTAGTAGTAAAAAAACCAAGCCACAATAGCATACATTTTTCATGTAATCAAATCTATTGGGAATATTTAATAAAGTAGGTAATATCTAAAAAATACTATACCTACCTATAGTCTAACTTTTTATTAGCTGCAGTAAAATGACGTTTTGTGGGTTGCCGGTTTTTGAAGAAAAATAAATAGGGATGTAGCTAAATGAGTGAATCATAAATGAATAATCAGTTTGGTTTTTTTTTGAGATTTAATATTAAGTTGTAATGTATTTTTTTAACCTATTATTATTACTATACTAGAGGATTGATCTTTTTTAGTGGAAGTATAGGGAGGTACATTCAAAATGAATCAAAAACGTCATAATAATGTTATTTAATTAATTTTTGTGAACTGAATCACATCCCTATTGAGATTAGGCTGGCAACATTATTTTACGGAATGACATTTAGAAACGTCATTTTACTGCAGCTAATAAAAAGTTAGACTATAGAGAAAACTTTATTAAAAAAATAATTATTGATAGAGCGAAGCGAGATCTCTAAATCAACTTGGGCAAATCGGCGTTGTATGTACCAAAGAGTGTATGTTTGTTTGTCCGAGAATAACTTTTGAAGCGTTTATCCGATCATCGTGAAATTTGGTTGTAGGTAGGCACAAATTTGGTGTGCTTAACATGTGTGGGGGTTGTTGAGATATTGGGGTTCAAGAGGGGTAAAAAAAAACAAAATGGGACTATCTGGTCAAATGACATGTCTAATTTTACGTTAAGGCCTTTGTAAGTACATTTCGACCTTTCTGCCTTAATACAAACTGAACTTTGACAAAATTCACAGGGTACACCAGTGGTGACTCCACAGTGCTGACATCTGGTATGCGTGTAGCTTAAGTGTCACAAATACTTATAGGCAAAAGTCTGAAATCCAGAATAACTGCAATTTGTACTCCCAAAAAGATAAACCAAATAACATGAAACGTTACCTGTAATTTGCATGAAACTGTAGGTCAAGTTATTTGGTTCCGCATTTCGTGGCACTATTTTGATAGTCGGATTACAAATAATAATTTTTTGTTTTAATGGAGACTCGCGAGATCTCAGTTCGGGGCGAACCACTAGTTAATTTGATTTACCTACCTAAGTAAATTTTGTTTTAAAAAGTTGGCAGTCCCAATTGTGACTGACAGGAGTGGTAGTTGAATGAAACTGTGGACATAGAGGTCGACTCCAAATAGAGATTAGAAAAGTATCTAGGAGTAAGGAACGGACTTGACTTCTTACCTTCATTAATTTATAATTCGATTGTATCTGAATGGTACCTACCTACTTGGTATTTATACGCTTCTTCATTCATTCTATTTTATTCTATTAGTAGGTATTGACCTAGTACAACATTTAGAATGCTTTCCAATCTAATTTATGCACACAGGTATATTTAATACACAAAACAGAACAGTCACAGATTATCAAACATTAATTTATAATCAAGCCAACTCACTCGTTCGTTACCGTGCCGCGCCCGTTCCATGGCGTTGTCGACGGGCGGCAGACGAGGGTCAAGGGCGGGCGGGGCTAGGGATGTGGCGAAAATCGATATTATGAGAGTACGTTCAACCGAACGTTACGTTACCATTTCGAATGAAATAATACCTTCCTACTTAGCTATATTTTCTGTCGAATCATTAGGGGACTATCTTAGGTAGCAGCTTTTGTTGTTATGCTTTTGATAAATCGATAGACACTGTTAAAAGGTCTTCAATGTAGGATGAAATTATAATAAACTAGCTGTTTGCCCCGGCTTCGCACGGATTTTTATTATTATAAATAAGCTTACCTATAGCACTCAGGGATATAATTTTCAGAATTAGTTCACTAGTTTCTGAGGTTATCCTATAATAATTTATTTGCAAGAATGTAGGTATAATTAAGTAGGTATGTAATAAAGCTCCTTTATATTCTGCCTCGTAAAGGCGTGCAATATCTGATCATATAATACAATTGAAAAGTAGAAAAGATTGAAGTGCGAGGTGAGACATTATTCGGAACGGATCGCACTCACCCTGATGAAGGTTCACGAATTGAACCGAAACCTTGTCGGTTAAACATCCTATAAAACGGTACGTGTTAAATCCCGTATTTATAATACCTAATTGAAAAGTAATAATAACAAAAAAATATGTCAGCTAGTTTTTTCATGTCAGCCTGTCATTATAATATTATATAAAAAATATGTTAAAATATGTGTTAAAATATGAATATAAATCAGCAATGTCTTGTCAAAGTACAAACGTTAGAATAAGACCAGGGATCAAAACTACGCAATTGTTTGCTGACGAATCACGTGTGCGAAGCCATGGGCGGAATCTAGTACAAAAATAAACCACATATTTCAATTTGTTTATTTGAACAAAAAATATAAATACAATTAAAAATCGAACACAGATAAAACAATAATTGTAATAGGGGTCGGTTGACGTTTTCCATATTCTTACACCTACTTCAATAATATTTTGATGACGATTACTTATATGGATTTTATAAACTGTTATTTATAATCTATGATTATTACCCTATAAACAACTGTAACTATGTTATTTCTAGGGTAATAATCGATTTTAATTTGATTTTTCTTGAAACTACAAAAATGTACGACGATGTTGTGTTGACGAGTGTACGACACTGATAGTACGACGATAGTAGGTGCTAAGACATAATAAATATAAATAAATATTGCCGGACATTTCACACAGATCTATCTAGCCCCAAATTAAGCAGATCTTGTACTATGGGAATCAGATAACTGATAGAATACTTACATAATTTTCTTTTGTAAATACATACCTATAATAAATAGAAAAACATCCAGACCCGGAACAAATATTTCTAGATTATGCAGACATTTGTTCCGCAGTGGGAATCGAACCTGCTACCTCCTGCGTCTCAGCCAGCTATTCGCCCACTGCACCATGGAAGTCGTCTAATTTTCAATGTAAACTAAATCCATCGAAGTATTAGTCAGTAGATAGGTAATACCTCTACAAGGTATGCATCACCGCCAAGGATTTACAATGCACCTGGCCTTATAAGAACGAACGAACAAATCGTAAAAGGACGTGTTATTTCCAACTGGCTAATGTTACTGAAATTTGAATTAGTATTGGATCCCAGGAAACATACTGGGTCAGTTTCTGTTTTCCTTATTTACGTACCTTCCTGCTAGGGTATTTTTAAAGTTTAACTTTGCATTATGCAGTCTTCTTCAAAGTATTTGCAACGGTGGTGTTTTTAATATTATAATGTAAAAGCTGCTTTTTATTTTTCTTTTAATAAAATATATACAATACATTTTTTATCTGAAATATATAATACAGGTACTGAAAATTATTAACATGACTGTAAAAATACATAAGAAACTTTTGAATCATATAAAAACAGTAAGTAAACATTTATAGATAGATTAACCGCTCCAAATAACTTTTCACTACCAGGCGGAAATATCCTCAAGATACTGGTAGCATTAAAATACTAGAATCTATAAATCGTTCTCGTCATCACAATATTATTGACAAATATTCGCAATGAAATGCCGAGATGGATAGCTATCGAGCATTCGGTGCGGGCTGAAGACAGCCCGGGGCGGGTAACCCTCGTCGGAAGGTTCGATCGATTCCTCACCTCCTCTCCGCAGCAGCGCCCCTCAATGCGTCTGCCTACTCGGTTCGACTAGACACGCGGTTAACGATAAATATCATAAAATAATAAACAAGAATTTATATAACATAAAAAAAACAAATGAAACAGTTGAATCATCTAGAGACCGCAAACGATAGAATTATAACGAACTATAAATATTTATATAAGTACTAGATTAAACAAACAGCTTCACCCAGGTTATTGAATTATATAGTCACAGAGTAAGTACCTTTTTATACTGGACTTACAGCTAAGCAGAGGCAGTCGGACGGCAAGATTAGAGTTAATGAGCTAAACTTTAAAATTGATTAAGCAGCGACCGCTCAGTGAACTTACGGTTGAAGAAACTTTATTCTCAAAAAAGAATTATGCATTCACTTAATATGAGAACTTAAAAAAACTAAATAGGTGCTTAAAACTACGACAGTAACTTCGCTAATAAATTGGTCATAACTTCGTAAATTTTTGTCGCAGAATAAAATTTTTTGCACATTATGTTAAGGATTTCTTAGCTTTATAAATCTGCATTCTCAACTAAAAACGTTACGGATCCTCATTAGGTACTTACTTATACTACTACTATCTAATCTAGTTAATTACTAGCTGTTCTAATTGTAATAATTGACAATTTACTCATTCATAAAGGTTTAAAGAAGTTAGGTAATTGAAAGTCATATTTTTAGATACACATGTGCATAAATAAATGCACTTTCATCAACTAGAACTAAATGGCAGGTTTACAAAGCGGGCAACAAGAGGCAAACCTGTTTTGCCAATCCAGTCCTTTGTCAGAAACGTTTCTTGTTTTTTGTACTACCTTTGGCCATAACGATTGAATATGGATCCTATTACCCGATCTTAAAATGCAAAACTCCTCTATTAGGTATTCACCATGCAACATTCCACACGTAAATGGTAAAGTGGCAAGAGTTTTATATTTTTAGTAAGTAGGCCAGTTTGCATCAGATGATCAGACAAATGATGCGATCACTCGTGAAATGTGATCGTGAACAATTAATTTATGTCCCAGTTACAGTTACTGCAGTTTATGAAGCTACTCGTGTATGGTTTAAGTTAGTTATAGTTTTCAGTCCAGTAAGTTACTTAATACTGGTTCTTTTTTTATCACCTTGCTAGCATAGCTTGAAGTATTGAGGTCCTGAAAAGGAGCATTATTATTATGAATAAAACATTAAGGAAACCACTGCGCCTCTCAGAGGTTTATTTTAACAATAATTGCGTACCTACAATATAAATATTACCTAAATACTTCTAGCTAGTTAGAAGTTCTCTAAAAATATTTTCTTATAAATTTATATATTTTTCCTTTAGAGCTAAGAGCAGCAAGTAGTAATTCTTTAATATAAAATATAGGTAGGTACTTATTTCTGCACTTTCAGCTAAAATCCCATTTATTAAAACAAGTCATAGTTAGGCTTGGTCTTGTTTATTCTCCGCAAGAACGTTTATTTATTACATCTGTTATTTAAAAAGGAGATAAGTATCGAAGTTTTGGTCTAGGTACTCTAGCAATGTGTATTCTGCATTGCACTTTACAGTTTCTTTTTGGACTATATCTTGTTTGCAAATATTTACGATAACAGCTTTATAGTCAGTGGGAGCTATTATCATCATACCAGAGACGACAGTGACCAAGTCCCTCCCAAACCTACTGTGCATACGCACACCATAATGACTCATTCTTAAGTATGCCATTTAATATTCTGAACTCGACTCTCTTTTCAATACAATGCTCTGGCACTTAGTAATTCTGCACAGAACATGTGTTTCCTTCGTTGAGTCATTATTTGCTTAAATATTAATCGTTGAAGTTTTCTTCAAAACGCGCAATATATTTCTTTAGACACTTTAATTCGTGAATCTTTTGAGTAACTACTAAATAATTATGTATCTAATAATAGGTAGGTATATTATGTTCATTATTGGTGCAGTACTTATCTACTGTTATCATCACCTAGGTGCATTGCGTTCGGCTTCAGACAGTATAATTTTGTAAACATAGTCAAAATAACATTACCTTTCATTGTGGATACTTTATGGATGTAAATAAGTAAGTAGGTACCTACTTGTACTTACACAAGTACCTATCAAAAAGTAATAACTTAAGATACAAACAGATAGGTTAGACCTGACAAACATGTTTCCAAAACAGTATTACACATTGCATTAGTCATGATAAGTGACAGTGAAGTGAATTAGTAACGTGGTCCCCTACACGCTTTGACTTACCAATAGAGTACGCAACTCAGTTGTGGATGACTCATGCCTGGGTAGTCATTTAATGCATAATGTGACCAGCAGATAAACGTAGCTTAATCACTATGTTGATTAAACAACTGAAGGTTAACGGTCAGGAAACGATGAACTCATGGCTTCTGCACTGACTGATACCTAGATGTCGATTCATATTAACATAAAAAATGAAGATAAGCTGCGTAAAAACATTGACATCATTTTTATGTTTAACTATTAGGCAATCGTAATTAAACGTAATAATTGGAAAAAATTGCTTACCTCACTAGCTGTCACAGATACAAAAACAGCACTCCCAGGATTGTTATAAGGAAGGGAAGAAACAGAATTCAAAAATAACATTGAGCAACAGATTTATCCTTGTGGTACCCAGTCATCAATCCACAAATGCGACGAATAACAAGTAGGTACCTACGTACCTATTACCTACATATATTTATAGTTATTTCAATATTTAGGCTGATAAGCTCCACTTTTCTTAAAATAATTATAAAACAGCTAAGTATAGGTAGGTATCTATTACCACCTGTATGTACCGGCGCGGCAGGGAAAGTTTGAGAGAAGCTATTTGATGAATTGATTTAAATAAACTGTCTTCATAATTCCTCTTACTTAGCAAACGTTTCTACTGTTTAATGCATAATTTAATAAGTTTCGTTTCGTTTTCACTTCGTCATAACCATTTAAAAGTCAACAACATCATATGAAAGTAGGTAGGTAAGGAGCCTAAGTAGGTACCTACTTACTACATTAATATATGTATAAGCATAAAGGTTTGATTTAGTTAGACAGCTAACGTATCGAAATAACAAAATAATGCAAATAAGTTCCATGTTACGATTTATACCTACCTAACGTATAATCGTAACAATCAAGGTCAACTTTTAAGTAAAGAAATGAAAAACTACCTCAACTTACTAAGTGTAGTAAACGAAAAATAAAAGCATTCGATTTATTTGTACGATACGAATCTATGTCCAATCGATTAATGATTTCAGAAATACAAACAATTTTTTATCGATACCTTTTAAAAACTTCTTTGTAACTGGCCGCACTATTTGCCGCCTTGCCGCGGAACGATATTGAATGGAACTTGGTTTGGTTACTATTTACAAACACAAGCAAAAAATATGTTCATCGTTCTATGTGTGCGCCTTGTACGAACAGTGACCGTTGCTACCGTGCACCAATCAGAATCCAGGATTTCACAGATGCCCATATATGGTAAGGCCATCGGTTGCGCCAAGTGGGGAGGTCGGACGAGTCCAAGTTGATGTTTTATTTTTTCCACATTCCTCTTTTAAAATGTGAAGACTTTTTGACATTGTCACTTTAGTTTGAGAATTGATAAAATTTGAAGGTGATTTTTGTAGCCTAGCGTAGTGTATTTTATTGAAAAAATACGATATTTTAGCACACACTGAGGTCTGTTGGGTGAGTCGATTGCGTTGCGGGGCGCCGCGTACGGATTCCAGTGAAGCAAATCGACCGACCTCAACGCAGTGTTGCCACCTTAGCCCTTTTCGGATAGATCTAGCTCTTTTTACAGCGCGGACCCTGTTTTTTCACTGCTTAGCACGAAACGTGCAATCTAGCTCTTTTTGTCACATACCTACCTAAGATTAATTAACACTGTTCATTTCTAATCAAAACTATAAAGAAAAAATACATAAGTATCAGAAAATGTAAATGAAGTGGGTGCCTATTTTACACTCAGTAATCGCTACACTTGATACCTACTAGATGTAGGTAGGTACCTAGGTCTATCTTGTAAAATGGTACAGACTTTGTAAAATGGCGAGGATTGATTTTTTATGCATGTTATTAAATCTTAAATTTAATTGTGCCTAAAACCTCAACTGATTTTTCAATAAATATTTTACCTATTGCTTTTATAGCCGTTTCTAGTCCCATGTTTAAAACCTGATTTAGGCAAAATTTAGCCCTATTTAGCTTCCTACTAGCCCCCTTTTCAAAAAGTAAGGTGGCAACGCTGCCTCAACGTGGTGCGAGCGAGTAACAGAAGTAAACCGGCCGGCGTTTCTCACGGTTCGTTCGCAATCGCTCCGCTAGATAAATTATCTTTTCGTGTGTGTACTTAATTCATTGGTAAGTTCATTTGTATTATTATTCTATCGACAATTCCGTGAATTATGATTGTAGGATCCACAGGATTGTAGGATCTGAAGTTAAAAACTACAAATTGGGTCGTATAACCTCGAGTATTTATCACGGTCAAGTCTACGGTGTGTCTGTCCGTTCAAGATATTATTTTTAGATGCATGCATCTTACTCTACTGGGTTCCCCGTTTAGGATGCGTCATCCCTTATCTCGTGCATGCTAGCCGCGCCGTTACCAACGGTTTTTGGAAGATTGCCAAGCGATACCGTTGAACTTTCAGGAGGTGGGTAGATAACTAGATAGATAGGCTGTGTACTTCTGATTACGTACGTAGGTACCTATTAATGTATCTAGTTTACGTAGTATTGTCTACATGTCTGTCTGGATGTCGTTGAGGAGTCAATGTGAGGTTCCGTTGAAAATCTCTGCGTTATCAAGTGGCGCGCTATCAGAGTCGGGAGGGGCGCGGGGTCCGGGAGGGTGGCGCAGGCTCCCTGCAGCGGAATACCATATATGGCCACGAAAACTCACGTATTGTGAAGTAGCGCTGCCATTGGTCGAGCCAGCCTGAGGCGGGGGTAGGGGCGCCTCGATAACCAGCCTCATTTATATACTCCGACGGACGCGCTCGCTGATATTCCACGGAGTGAGCTCGAGTTGTAGCGTTGTACGGCGATCTAGGCTGTGCAATAGCAAGTTAATTTATTTATTAATTTAGGACTATTTAAATTAAAAGTAAGTTTATTATCCGTGACATCATCATTTTTGTGAAACAGTTTTGGTGATAGTGGAAATAGTGCAAATTGATAGTGGTTGCGGTCAGTGACACGTTAGGGTTGGGCGGTGACATCGATTCGGGACTTGGGATAGCCGGTTGCGGTAGGGCGTGGCAAGATTGCGAACTGTGCCACTGAGCTTCAGTTATTTTTAAAATCATTGAACTTGAATATTCATCCATCGGTTTAGAAAGTGGCTCATCTCGTGATAGACTTTCTCGGCGGGTAAGAGCGGGGCTTTTCTTGCGAGATGTGGTCGCGCAGAGTCTGCCACGTTCACGCCATGCCGCGGCTAGTTAGACCGAGCCTTATTTGGTTCCAATTTGAGAGTTCGCCCACTTATCGTTGTCCTGCAATGCCTGCGTAGGCTATCTGCCCACCCGACTCTTTATATGGGGATCGAGGACATATCGCGCTATTTCGAGATCGATTCTAATTGCGACACAGATGTCCGTCTACCGCAGTTATTTTATATTATCCTATGCATTTCATGAGAATTTGTTAGTAACGGCAGTTGTTAGTATAAACAGTTATAAGTTTATTTTCCTCTATTTCAGACTAATTCAAAATGTGCGACGAGGAAGTTGCCGCGTTGGTAGTAGACAATGGCTCCGGTATGTGCAAGGCCGGATTCGCGGGAGACGACGCACCTCGCGCCGTGTTCCCCTCGATCGTCGGCAGACCCCGTCACCAGGGTGTCATGGTCGGCATGGGGCAGAAAGACTCCTACGTAGGAGACGAGGCCCAGAGCAAGAGAGGCATCCTCACACTCAAATACCCCATCGAGCACGGTATCGTCACCAACTGGGATGATATGGAGAAGATCTGGCACCACACCTTCTACAATGAGCTGCGTGTGGCGCCCGAGGAGCACCCCGTGCTGCTCACAGAAGCCCCCCTCAACCCCAAGGCCAACAGGTGAGTGTCTCTGTCTGTCCCTGAGCCCCTGCGACGCTCGCTCGCTCGCCCATCGCAAGACTGACCGGGACGTTTCTATTTCAGAGAGAAGATGACACAGATCATGTTCGAGACCTTCAACACACCCGCCATGTACGTCGCCATCCAGGCCGTGCTCTCGCTGTACGCGTCCGGTCGTACCACCGGTATCGTGCTGGACTCTGGCGACGGTGTCTCCCACACCGTGCCCATCTACGAGGGTTACGCGCTGCCGCACGCTATCCTGCGTCTCGACTTGGCTGGTCGCGATCTCACAGACTACCTGATGAAGATCCTCACCGAGCGCGGTTATTCCTTCACCACCACCGCTGAGCGTGAAATCGTTCGTGACATCAAGGAGAAGCTCTGCTATGTCGCTCTCGACTTCGAGCAGGAGATGGCCACCGCTGCGTCCAGCAGCTCCCTCGAGAAGTCCTACGAACTTCCCGACGGACAGGTCATCACCATCGGAAACGAAAGGTTCCGTTGTCCCGAGGCTCTGTTCCAGCCCTCATTCCTGGGTATGGAAGCTTGTGGCATCCACGAGACCACCTACAACTCGATCATGAAGTGCGATGTTGACATCCGTAAGGACCTGTACGCCAACACAGTATTATCAGGAGGTACCACCATGTACCCTGGAATCGCCGACCGCATGCAGAAGGAAATCACCGCACTCGCCCCATCGACAATGAAGATCAAGATTATCGCACCCCCAGAAAGGAAATACTCCGTATGGATCGGAGGATCTATCCTTGCTTCCCTATCGACCTTCCAACAGATGTGGATCTCGAAACAGGAGTACGATGAGTCCGGCCCCTCCATTGTGCACAGGAAGTGCTTCTAAGCGACTGCTACGCTGCCTCCCGCAGCCCGCGGCCCGGCCGGTTCCGCGGCCGGCTGCTCAACTCAGGCTTGTAATCCGTTAATTTAATTGTACGTAAGATATTATGTAATTAAAACGTAATAGTGACGGCAGGACGGCGCGCGGCGCCGCGGGCGCGCTTTGTCCGGCCTCGGTACTGCACTCGCCAAAGGATTTTGTGTAATCTCATGAATGATGATTGTATGTGCTGAAACGGATAAGACTACTTTCTTACTAGGTCATTTATAAATTATAAAAAATGTGAAAATACAAAAAAAAAACTGAAAAATTTATGAGCTTTTCATTTTATACCCGAATTCCAATGCAACGGCAATGACCGACATTGACCTACGTTCAGAAATAGAACACGCATGAACATAAACGTGGCTAGAAATACAACGCTTGTTTCAATGCCAATAGTGATTGCTGTTTTTAGAATTAACTACAGATAGGGGTAATTGAAAACAAAATGCAATTCTAATTTATACTAATTAGGATTAACAGAAGTGTAAGCTCTACTATGGTAGGAATATAATAGGTACCCAACGTAGAGGTAGGTAGGGTAGAGAAAAAATATATATGTAATGGGTTGGTGTACATAGGTTCGTAAAAGATATATCGGCAACGTTCTGTGCGCATTCACACTACTACGATGGATTACTACAACGGTGTTTACAACATCGCTTCAAGCGTTTGCTTAGGGAAGGGAGACATGAGTTGTCCTTCGGTGCGTGGTGCTTATCGTTTGGCATTATCCGGCCTTCTTGACCTCGCTCTAACGGCCACTTTTTGCCTGACCAAGCATACCTACCCATAGTTCCGGTATTCCCGGTCTCGATCGCAAGAGATGCATCTCGGGGTTTTGGAGTTGGGTTGATCCACTAATTTGCAATCTTATTACTCTTTTTTATCACACGTAGCGCTAATAGAAAAAGCGCGCGCCACGTGGATGTTGCCTTCAATTAGTTACCAACATACATAATTTTCTAGTAGTAAAGGAGGTAGGCAATAAATGGTTGCATGGGCTTAAAAAAATACTTTAAGTCAGTCAGGGGGAGGGGGGTTTAAATTATTCTCTGCCCATGGTTAATGTGTTTTTACCCGGTGTGTGACTCAAAAATCAATGTTGTCAATAGCTTCGTCATCGGTAAACGTGATTTCTATGAACATTCGTTCTATTTTATTTACTTTATCATTCAACCGCTGACTCATCTCCAAAGATAGCTAGATATCGAGTTTCGATTAAACTTTTTGCAAACGTAATAACGACCAATTAACGTTTTTTTTCAGAGAACAATATTTTATGTATATTAAGTACTTACCTACTGAGATATGGTAGAAAGGGGCGGTTCTCTAATTATTTTTAATTCTACCATTTCCCATACCAGAAAACCAGTCTAACAAACTCATTAGTTAAGCCGTTATTGGCAATCACAGGTTGTTTTTCATTATATGATATTGGTAGGTCTACTGCTAAGCTGGGTTTAACTCAACAAAAAGACAAAGATCTCTTTAAACTTTTATTAAGAACATCACAAATATTTGCACTTAATTACATAACCATATTTAAAAATACATGCATTGGTTAGTATAAAAGTGTACAACTAAAACCTACACGACAACATAGTCAGTTTTATAAAATTACTTGAACTAGGTATATCGATTCAGTGAATAAATAGATAAATGAAGCCATATTTTTAACAAGACTTCTAAAAAGACGTATTGTAGTTTTTTTAAGTAGTAGTTATTTAAATTGTTTAAAAACCAAAATATGTGGTAACTTTGACTTTATTTTAAAGACGTGTTTAAATAAGAATGCCATGAACTTATTGTACATAAAAAGAGAAAAATAGTATTCTTTGATCACTATTCTGACTTGATATTAGACAAAAATAAAATGTAAAAAATACAAAAATTTAAAATTCTATTCGTCTTTATTCATTCAGCATCTTTGGTAATCTAATTATTATTTAATTTAAACTGTGAATGAGTTATATACTATTCAAGCAATAGTGAAGATATATCTTACATAATTTTTAGTGTAAGATAGCTATATCAGCTGCTGATCAAAATAATAGCTTAGAGGTTTGACATTATGAATGAAGTCAGCTCCAATTCACACTTGTATCGTGACATCCCAGCACATTATCAAACTTTTTCTCATACATTTTTGGAAATTTGACCATTATTTTGATAACCTTCTTAGAGATAAATCGAATTTGCTGTACTGGCCAAATACATGCGAGCAGCGGCCGGCAAAAGTTGTATGAAAATCCATATCTGTCGTGGTTTAGCGGCCAAATAAATAACATAGTAAACTCATATCTATCGTGTAATTTAAAAATGGAACTCTGAAACATGGCAACCAAGGAGGTAACTTATCAAAGGTTTTATTTAAATTTCGAACTGGCTTTCAAATAGAAAGCTGTTAACGCGTTTAACGCGGGAAAAATATTGTTGTTCGTCATTGATTTTGAAAAGTAATTGTATTTCAATAAAAAGTACTGCCTATGTACTACTTAGATTTAATTTCCGCGAGGGGTTTTTAGAAGCAATATATAAGATAAAATGTTCAGATTTTATAAATTACTCATGAATGAATGAAACGTAATTATCAAAATATTTTTATTCTATTTTTTACTATTTTTTTAATACTTGTCTTGATAAGGATGGTTCAACATGTTACAAAATGAGGTAACGCCATCTATGGATAGCATTGGAAACTTAATTTAAAATTGATGAAAATGAGTCATCTTCATGAACTTCAAATGCATTTTCAATTAAGCATGTACAGTGCAAAAATACTTAAATAAAAATATAAACTAGTAAGATCGTGATTTAGTAGGGACGTTGGGATTCCGCTACATACTAAATTAGTTTTGAGACAACTTTAAGTGTACTTATTTTATGTTATATCTAAGTGGACTAGCTCCTTCTCTATACCTATTACACATATTTTATTAACTTACGTTTAAAATTATTTTAAGAAAGACAGGACAATTCACAGAAATGTTTGAAGATATTGATGTAGAGAGATATAGTACGTGCAAAACGGCAGTTGGCCTGCCAAAAACCAGTTGAAGAAAAATATTATTATGAAGCTAAGGACTTGGTTAAAAAAATCAAACTTAGGTCCCCCTGTCTACCTGCTAAGCTTAGTAATAATAAAAAAAATAAAAACCTTAATTTATTAAAATCTAATACAAACATGATAGAATTGTAAATATCGGCTAAAATTTGATAACAACTAAGCGTATAGACCGGCATTGTGCGATATAAAACTAATATTACATTGAGATTTTTAGTGTCAATTCAGAGTTGATTTTCACTATACCCTTCTCTATATAAATATACTACAAGTTTCATACTATGCTTAAAACTTAATTGCGTTAGTGAATAAACTCAGAACTGAGTTCGTAACATGATTTCTAAGTCACAATTTGTACTCTTATTTATTTATAGTACACTTATTAAGGCCACAGTAACCTAATTACAACTAGGATATCCAAACGAAATGAACACTCACAATTCCAACACACACTTTGCTGTCTGTCACACAACTGCACTTTGTTGTATATTTAAAACTTTAACTTCCACATACATTAAAAACTTTTATGATGAACAAATTCATAATTAAAATTCTTTCAGCTTAGAAGTCCTGAATTTACCACAGGTGAAAGTTTCACGAGTTTTCTCACACACACAATTTTTTAGTCCTTTAAAAATACACAGTTCAGTTTCGAGAGCTATCTCACATAAGCAATTGCTTAAACACAGTTAATTTTCGTGCTACAACTCGCTGTCCAATATACTGTCCTCGGTCGCTTGACGGATATCAGTCAATGGATTGCCGTGAACCCTGAATCTGTAGACGCAGGTATAAGTAGGGTTGCCATGGTTGCTCTCCACCCGTAGTTCGATGATGTCATAGGCGACGGGGTATTCTACGCCCGCTATGAGCGTGGTCTTGGGGTATTTGACTGGGAAGTATTGTATAGCGGTTCCGTTCGCTTCGTACATGTAGTCTCCGAACAGATGGGGTTCTGGATCTTGGTCGCCGTGTAAGCCCTACAATGAAAGAAACAATAATTATAAAAACATTTAAGTACTTGAGACATTTTTTTTACAATATTTATTGATAGAGCGAAGCGAGATCTCTAAATCAACTTGGGCAAATCGGCGTGTATGTATGTTTGTTTGTCCGAGGATAACTTTCGAAGCGTTTGTCCGATCATCGTGAAATTTGGTATAAAGGTAGGTAGTGATGGCACTATTTTGGTGTGACTAAATGAGCTAACAATGTTGGGGGGTTGTTGAGGTATTGGGGTTCAAGAGGGGTAAAAATTAAACGAAATAGGACTATCCGGCCAAGTCGCACGTCTAACAAAAGGTCTTTAAGAGTACAGTTCTTTTCTTTTTAGTTTAAACCTTGTAGTTTTTAAGTTATTAGCCATAATAAAAACTAAACTTTGACAAAGTTCACAAGGGTACACCAGTATCCCACAGTGCTGTAATTTGGTATGCGTGTAGCTTTAGTGACACAAATATAGGTAAAAGTCTAAAAACCAGAATAACTGCAATTTATCAGAATAACTCCTGCTACCTGTAATTTGAATGAAACTGTAGGTCAAGTTAGCGGGTTATGCATTTCGTGTCACTATTTTGTTAATCAAAGATTACAATTTTTTTTTAATTTATTTGGGAGACTCGCGTGATATCAGTTCGGGGCGAACCACTAGTTTATTGGAACAGAATACATACAAAACGATATAAGGAAACGATGGTAACTGCAATAGTTATACATATCTAACGGAAAGTAAATAGAGGAATAGTTAAATTTTAACTGAATCCACACTGGGTTTAGGGTCAGTGATCAAGTTAACCTTCATCATATCAGCCGTAGGATGTCCAGCTGGACAGAGGCCTCCCTCATTGATCTCCAGGAACTGCGGTTGGAAGCGGCCTGCATCCAACGCCGACCTGCGGTTCTAACCAAGTCGTCTGCCCATCTTGTAGGTGGACGTCCTACGCTGCGCTTGCCGGTCCGTGGCCTCCATTCGAGAACTTTCCGGCCCTATCGCCCATCTGTTCTGCGAGCTATATGGCCTGCCCATTGCCACTTCAACGTGCTAATCCGTCGGGCTATGTCGGTGACTTGAGTTCTCCTACGTATCTCCTCATTTTTGATTCGATCCCGTAGAGAAACCCCGTGCATAGCCCTCTCCATAGCTCGTTGAGCGACTCTAAGCTTATTCATAAGGCCAATAGTGAAGGACCAAGTCTCGGTTCCATCTGTCATCACTGGTTACCTTATTAGTTAAGTTAACCTTATTAGGGTTTAATGATGAAAGAACTAGCGAGCCTTCTTAGAGATGTCTGTGGGTTTGATTCCCATTCCAGGACAAGTTGGTTGATCATAGAGCCTGGAGCCAGACACCGCGACGCTGATTCTTCGATCATACCCCATTTACCTGCTAAGGTTACACCTGCATTGGCAGACTTTAGTTCCCAGCTTGTTGAGGGTCTTTTACACTGGCCAAGGTACGTGTTTTGTTATGTACGACATATTTTTTTTTTCACACAGCACTATCTAGCCCCAAACTAAGCAGAGCATGTACTATGGGAACCAGATAACTGATAGAATACTTATATACTTTTTTTTGTAAATACATACTTATAATATATAGAGAAACAACCAGACCCGAAACAAATAACTGTAGATCATGCAATCATTTGTTCCGCGGGGGGAATCGAACCCGCTACCTCCTGCGTCTCAGCCGGCTATTCGTCGCCGCCGTCAAATGAAAACACGGGTAGGGCTAATAACTAGTATTGTTGTGAAATAGGGGTTTTTCAAATTCATTACCACAAAAAAAATGTAATATCATTTATATCGAGTACTAAAATATCAATGAAACAGCCTGTATAAAATAGGTAAACAAATCATATTCATATGTAGCATACCTAAACTAAGTAAGCGACATCGTTAAAAATGGTTTATTGGAAATGTATCGATTACTGGATAAATATTTAATCTACTGATATTAAACCCATCTCTATCAGTAAATACGATTCCGTATGTGTGTTTTAAATTAATGTCGTACATAACAAAACAGGTTGTATGTTGACCTTACTAGAAAATATAAACTCACATAGACGGAGAAGTTTTTGGGTGCAGACTCGATCTTTCCCTCGACGGCGAGCAGTCGCGACATGTGCTCTAGCGAGAATCCGGTCACTTCTATTATCGCGTAGGTCCGCACCACTGGAAATATTCATATTTGTAACAGATTCAATTAAGTAAGTAAAATCCCATCAAAAACATAAATGTGAAATGAGAGCCAAGTTCAATATATGCCTTGGTTGTTGACTTCCAACGACAAAAGAAGTGAGATCTAAATGAGTGCCAAGTTCAATAGTCAGTCCTGAAATTGATTTATAACGATATAAAATATTTTATAACAACTTATAATATAATTTCTTCTTATAACTTATGTTAATATATTGAAGCCTAAAGTCTGACTTGGCTAGTTCTCATATACGAATTATATTTATATAGCCTTCTCAAGTTTTTATAGGACGGTTTCTAAACAAAAAAATAAATGTATCTATTAAATGTTCTTGTTTTATCATCAAAACCTCGACAAAATCGATAAAATGCTGCTCGACGAAATGTTAGAAAACTAGCTTATTGTACGATGCCACAGATTACTAAAAAATTACTGCGAGCCGTTCAACAACCCCGCTAGTTCAATGACCTCGCCCAGTCTATGCACCCAACCAGTCAACAGAGCGTGTATTGTGCGTACTGCAGGGCGGTAAGTACCTGCATGATAGGTGCAAAAATTGAACAATAAAGCTTTTTGGATTAAAACAAACATTATTTATTATCTCAAAAATATACTCCGTCATAATCTTTACTTAAGAATAAAATGAAGTCACTTCCGCTGTCTGTTCGCTTAGATCTTTTAAACTACTCAACGGATTTTAATGCAGTTTTCAGCAATAGATGAGTGATTCAGGAGGAAGGTTTATTATGTATAATGCATACATACATAGTAACTGCGAAAGTAACTGTTTGTTTGTTACCTTTTCATAACTAAACGGCTGAACGGATCGTAATGAAATTTAGCAAGGAGATAGATTATATACTGGGGAAGGACAAAGGCTACTTTATACCCGTGTGCGCAAAGAGGGTAATTTTTATATTGAAATACCATGCATGCAAAGCTGCGGGTAGGTCTGCTAGTTTGTAGTATATATTGCAAAACCTTATATTGATGGATGTAGAGTAGAGAGCTCAGAGAGCTTATCGCTTTAAGAGATAAGACCGCCCATTGTACAGTCGACAAGAGCCAAGCTTGTCCAGCTTGAAAACATTTTCGTTTGCATGTATTGAATGATTCAATTCACCCTGGTTCATCAGAAATACTGAGCTGCATGACATACTTCGAATCAACACGGTCTCTGAGGAAATAAAAGCTAATGCTCAAGCCTACCAGGACAAACTAAAAATACACCTAAATAAGCTGGCACAACAACTCCCAAAGCCTTCATATAAGAAGCGACTGATGCTACTGAAAAGATGTCATGCTACTTGGTGACTGAAAAGAATGAAGAGTGAGATATAGGAGTGCACTCTGCCCGACACAAAACCCACAAACAATTTGCTCATAGTTGTAAAACTGATCGCAGATAATACTCGAAAAAAAATATGTATTGAATGAAGCTAGCCCAGTCCTTGTTTGGTTTGACCACCCCCATGTATTTTATCTATCTATCTATCTGAATGTGTTGAATGGTACCTAAGTATCCGGGGAAGCCTTGGAAGGCCCAGCACTCGGCGGGCATGGCACCCGGCGTGAGCGCGTACCGCGGGGAGGTGTACACCCACCACACGGGCAGCCCGAGGATCGAGTACTGCTTCGTCTTTATCTGGTACAGCTCGGTGCATTTCGTTGAGATTACTTGTCCGCCTGGAATTATAATAAAAACTAATCAATATATTATTACCATATACAGGAACAGCTCTGTCTGTAATCAAAAACAAACATTTGTACTTGTTTCAATCATATAATGTAGTGAAATGGGATTGGGCGGGCCGTATAAGACGCATGCATCTGGACAGATGGGCAACGATCGTCACACAGTGGATGCGTGACGGCGGGCGACGGCGCCGAAGATGGCTTAGTAGACGCTAGCATAATTAGATTAGATATTTTTTTATTGAACTAATAAAATAATACATAGGCGAACTTAATGCTAATTAGCATTTTCTACCAGCTAACCTTTGTGTAGTATGGAGAAAGTGGTAGTGCCAGAAAATGGAAATTTAAACAAATTTAGCTTAGAAATAAACTTACAAAAATTATAAATAATAATAATATACATACATAAACGAAATACATTACACATACACACGAATACAAGAGTTTTGATGGCAAGCGAACGAAAATTTTGGAAGATAATAAGCGAAACAAACCAACACCAACACATACCTATACTATACTTGACTATGCTGATGCTTCTTATCTAGATCTCACTGAACAGCAGCTAGATAAACTTCCATGGCATCTGGTTCATCTTCGGCTTGCGGAAGTATGACCATGTGTCCGAATTTCGCAGTAAGTTCAAGTGGTTACCCATACGCCTTCGCCGTGATACACACATCCTTCACCATTTACGAGGGGAGTTCAATGTATTCTCGGTATCGGGGTAATATACTAATGATGAGGGTAATTAAATTATCTCATTAGTTTATGACACTCATTGAGGGTATAAATACAAAATTTTATATGAATGTCGCCATTAGTATTCAAAATATCATTTCGGAAAGGCAACTACGATGACTGACTCGACAATGTTGAAAAAATCGAACATCGCGCTGTGATAAAATTCCTCACAAAACAAGAAAAGACTCAAAAAGTAATTCACGAAGAAATGATGGCTGTTTACCAAGATTATGCCCCTTCATTATCTACAATTCAGAAGTGGTCAAGTGAATTTAAACGGGGTAGAGAGAGTATTGAAGACGACCCTCGTGCCGGTGGGCCGGTTAGTGCCGCTACTGAAGAAAACGTAAAAATTGTTTAGAAACTTGTACTCGAAGATGCCCGTATGAGAGTGAAAATATTAGCAGAAAGAACCAAGCTATCCGTGGGTACCATTCACACTATCCTTCATGACCATCTGAATTTGTCAAAGGTCAGTGCAAGATTGGTGCCGCGAATGCTCACAGCGCTTCGAAACAAGTGCGAGTTGATTGTTGCAAGGAGTTTTTGGAGCTCTGCTGTGGTGAAAATCCGCAAAGTATTTATATGATCCTGAAAACAAGCAGGAGTCTATGCAGTGGCATAAAAAAGGAACAGCCCCACCGAAGAAGTTCAAAGTCAGCCCATTCGCCGGAAAGCTCATGGCCACAGTGTTTTGGGATTCCAAAGGAATCTTATTAATTGAGTACACAAAAAAAGGTGAGAGTATTACTGGCGCAACTTACGCTAACACCCTGCGCAATTTAAAGGAGACAATAAAAGAAAAAAGACGGGGAAAATTGACCGCAGGTGTATTGCTTCTGCACGACAACGCGCCTGTTCACAAGGCGCGCATTGCCAATGCTGCTGTGCGGTATTGCGGATTTGAAGAAATCAATCATCCACCCTACAGCCCGGACCTAGCCCCTAGTGATTACTTTCTGTTCCCAAATCTCAAAAAAGAACTTCGAGGCAAGCATTTTTCCGACGATGAAGAGTTAAAGGCATAATTTTTCATACCAGGAAAAAAAATATTTTTTGGAGGGAATTGAAAAGTTATTTTCCAGGACAAATAAGTGTGTTCAGATCCTAGGGGACTACATTGAAAAATAAATTTTACTCAGAATTTTCTGCTTATTCTTTCATGCCTATACCGAGAATACATTGAACGCCCCTTGTATATAACACCCTGTTTAACCCTTCCTCACCTTCGTATCTTAAAGAACGATTCCATTTCCTCCATCAAGCCAATCCTCGACCCCTGCGTTTATTTGACAGGACACCTGTAAACTCCTCCTCCTACTTTGATAAGTCTTGTACAGTGCAGGCTGTCCGGTTATGGAACGCGCTGCCGGTAGCTATCAGATGTGCCAAGGCACTTGCCATTTTTAAGCACATCCTCAGAGAACTCTATTTGAGTATTTGTCGCTAATTAACCATGTATTTATTATTTAGGTTAATTCATTTATGTTATTTTTATTTTTTATATTATTAGTATGTATATGTAGTATGTTAGGTACACTAGTACACCCCAAGTAATGTCCACACAGTCCATTTCATCCAAATGTTGTCTGGTAGATATCGCTATTCAGCGATAAGACCGCCAATTGTATCACATAGTTTTACGGTGTTCTTTTTAGCTCTATTGTTTTCTTGGTGTGCAATAAAGAATGAATCTAATCTTAGCAGGAGTTAAAAAAAATAATCACCTTCACATATGTACATTGCAGCGTTTTAAACCGCGCGCTTTGGAATGGTAGATTTTTTGATGTGGTTCACGAGCAGAGCGGTTTCTCAAAGCCCCTCTCATCGATCACAAAGGGGCCTTATATTCCACTCAGAGAATGACTGGTTTATGGTAACAGTAATGATCTTACCTGCAGACTCCAACGCATAATCCACAAGTCTAGTCTTATCAGCGTCATACACCTTCAACATTCCCGCAACTATTCTCTTCGCGGCCGCGGTCTCTCAAAGCCCCTCCCATCGACCACAAAGGGGCGATATATTCCACTCAGAGAATGACTGGTTTATGGTAACAGTTAATGATCTTACCTGCAGACTCCAATGCATAATCCACAAGTCCAGTATTATCAGCGTCATACACCTTCAACAATCCCGTAACTATTCTCTTCACGGCCCACAGTGAATCGTCTAGAACATGGTAGCTGGACAAAATTATTTTATGGGTTCACATGATCGCTACAGCCATAATAACATATACTGAATCATTTTTTTTGCGTTATGTGGTAAAATAAAAAAACTTAGTACGAAATAAAAATTATGGATTTTGGATTTGTGGATTTTGCCATATAATATGTTGGCCGTCACATAATTTCAAAGGAACTAATGAAAACATGAACAGGAATTCATCAGTAGCATTAGCATCTTCGAACCTTTGCTTATAGGTACTGTGGCCTGAACTGCCGTCACAGCCCCATTTGCTAATTAATGTAAGGGATGAATTAGAAGACACAACATTTCTTATAACATCACTTTGCGCTTCAATTAAACGATCAGCAGTTTTGTTTAAAATGCCTTGTAGATTAATTTCAGCGCGCGTTTCCGTTACAGAAATATACTCATCTAAAGGATAACACATTTTTTTAGACTTAACTACACTATGATAAGATGGAAATATCTGATGTCCCGCCTTCAATGACACCTTACGCGTCTGTTTGTAACTATGGCTGGTACACTTAGCATCAACATAATGAGCTAAAGCTTCATCACTGCTCAATTGACGACCACCACACGCAACATTGGTTGTTTTAGCTTTTGGAGAGTTGTCAGATATTTTATGAATTGAACTAGCTACATTTCTTCGACCAGATACTCGATTGGCTACTTCAGCGGCTATGGTTAACTCACTAGCACTTCGCGATTGCACTAAATCTTCAACCCTCCGTTTTTTGGTTTTGAATGACGATTCGTCAAATTCTTTTCTGGGTCTGCCTGTAGTCCGACTTGGTCCAGATGACGAAGACGCAGACGGGCGATGTACTTGAACTTCAAATTGTATTTCATTACCCTCTAACCAATCCTTATTGTTATTCAAAAACCTATTGAGGGTATTTTTCGATGCGGACCACTTTTCAGCAAATTTTGAAGAAATACTTGAAATTTTCGTACAAATATTCTTCTTTGAATCAAGAGTGACATCTGAACAGTTGATTTTGTTCAATACAAACTCTGTGAGCTTTGAATTACGGTCCTCTTTCTTGCGTTTACGCCATTCTTCAAAGAAATCGATTTTTGAAATCGAAATCACAACTTCTGAAAAAAATAATTAAAAAAAATGGGGTGAGTTGGGGTGGCAAAACTATATATCATTTTAAAGTTAAATATTGTGGCTATTACATACGTAAATAACGGCCTGGATATATTTGGATAAAAAAAGTTACACTCGATGAAAGTTACTAAATAGAAAAATTTACACGATATAAATGTCCATTTCTATAAAGCCTATAAACATCAACGTCAACAAGTTAAATGATCCCAATTTATGAAGAAATTTAAAGTACATACCTTCAAGTAGAAAATCCATAACACTCACAATAATATAAATAGCACAAGTGGTCATAAGATGTTGTCGTAAGCACTGCAAACTATCAACTGATTTATTTGCATAAATGCATTTTCCTTATTACCTCACTTTCCAGTACTATGGCGGTGTGCTACAAAGGGTAAGGCACGTGTTATACCTGGAATTCTGAGTTTTGAGGTGTGGTTAATGAGACAGGATTATGATTTAATCGATTCTAGGAATCGACTTTTGTCCAGCTGGCTAGTTCTAGGTAATTCACTGTGCGGCCGCGGTTTCTCAAAGCCCCTCTCATCGACCACAAAGGGGCGTTATATTCCACTCAGAGAATGACTGGTTTATGGTAACAGTAATGATCTTACCTGCAGACTCCAACGCATAATCCACAAGTCTAGTCTTATCAGCGTCATACACCTTCAACATTCCCGCAACTATTCTCTTCGCGGCCGCGGATTCTCAAAGCCCCTCTCATCAACCACAAAGGGGCGTTATATTCCACTCAGAGAATGACTGGTTTATGGTAATAGTTAATGATCTTACCTGCAGACTCCAATGCATAATCCACAAGTCCAGTCTTATCAGCGTCATACACCTTCAACATTCCCGCAACTATTCTCTTCACGGCCGCGGTTTCTCAAAGCCCCTCTCATCAACCACAAAGGGGCGTTATATTCCACTCAGAGAATGACTGGTTTATGGTAATAGTTAATGATCTTACCTGCAGACTCCAATGCATAATCCACAAGTCCAGTCTTATCAGCGTCATACACCTTCAACATTCCCGCAACTATTCTTTTCACGGCCTCTACATCTGTTCCACTGCCCGTATGCACTTCCACCTCGCTCACATATTCTTTTAACCTCGCATATATAACCTCCATCTGTTTCTTCTCAAACACCGACATATGCTCCTGGATCAATCGACGGATAGCGTCCTCGTCCATATCAGGCTTCCAAGTTGAAATCAATCGCTCGTGTACCTCTTGACTCAAAACCTGTAATTGTTCACTGGTCATATAGTATTTGTCGAAGTAGCCTTTGAGTTTCTCAGCTAACACCTCTGTATTTTCAGTATTGAAGACCTGAATAAGGTTTTGCTGGAGGTATTTGAATGAGTACTGTTCGATTTGTGCTTCAAGGTTGTCGATTTTGGAGAGTTTTTGGTTGAAGAATTTGAGGCGGTTGTCAACGTTCAACGCCCAGTCTTCTAAAGCTACAATCCGTTTGTTTAGGTCTGGGTTTTGCATGATTATCGGTGATTTGTAAGTGTCAGTTGCGATAGGCTTTTCTTGGTAACTCTGCGTTTGAGGCAGCTCGATGGCAGCGTAGTTATAACCTGAAAGAAAAGCTGGGTTAGTTTTGTTGTTCAGGCTCTGTCCTTCCCACATAATTCTGTAAAGAGATTTCAACGAACAGGGAAGGACAGAGTGATATAATTAAACAATTATAAAAGTCAAAAACTCACCTAAAAGTGTAGCGTCCTTGAGTACGTCCACTTTCTTAAAGGTGATGTTTCCTCTATCCTTCCCCGACATTTAACCTAGTCTCTTAAGTACAACCGAAACAAAATCGGTTTACAACTGTCACAGAAACAATTTCGATTTTTTAAATGTGTCTACTTACGTTTTGGTTGCTCAGAGAGAATTGGTTTTATTTAAATATGTGCTATAGGGAAGAATTATGTGGGAATAAAAGAATGGTTGCATACAAAAATATTATTATTAGCTCAGAATTAACACGAACAGGGAAATGCAAAGAACATAATTTTAAGCTTACAGAGTAACATAATATATGCATAAACCCAGAATAACATAAAATAATTTAAAAGCTATACTTTATTTCACATAGGATGGTGTGGGTGACGCATCTATAGAACGTAAACCTTCTATGCTATGACGCACTTCCGGTTAGAAAAATAATTAAAAAAACTTTCGTGATTGATTTCAATCATTATTATTAATACGGGATTTATCAGTGCGAGGCGAGACGTTATTCGGAGCGGATCGCACTCACCCTGATGAAGGTTCACGAATTGAACCGAAACATTGTCGGTCGAAACACCGATAAGACGGTACGTGATAAATCCCGTATTTATAATAATGATTAATTAAAAAAAATTCACCAACTTTTCTACGTCTAAGAAAATTTTGTTACTTTCTTTTATTTAATACTAGCTGTTCCGCCCGCGGCTTCGTACGCGTGATTTCTCAATAAAACATTACCCCCCTTCTGTGCAGTCGCGTAAAGTGTATCCTATACCTCAAGTCCATTCATAATCTATCTAGGTATATAGGTACCAAATTCCATTGAAATCGGTTGAGCCGTTAAGTGGTGAAAAGGTAACAAACAGACAGAGAGACAGAGTTACTTTCAAATCGGTATGTACGTAGACTATAACCTGGATTAACACATAGGCTACTTTTTGTTGACACACAACGCGCGTAAAGCCGCTGGCGGAAGCTAGTTACACATATAAACCTTTCTCTTGAATCACTCTATCTATTGCTGAAAACTGCATTAAAATCCGTTGAGTAGTTTAAAAGATCTAAGGTAACAGACTACGGAAGCGAGTTCATTTTATACTATGTAAAGATGTGATTTTATTTAAAAATTGCTATTAATTAGTACAGCAATTGAAACTTGAATATACGTGATACGTCATTTGATGAGACCAACAATCCTGATCTTAAGGTTATCCTAGCGAACGCCATTATTACAAGTGAATTGTTTCGACCCCGCATCTTCCGCCACACGCATCTAACCGACCAGAAAATAGGTGAGCGCGAGGCAGACGAGCACAACCCTCCCGTACGTCAGTCAGCGGTACACTGCCGCCCGTCGCCAGCGCATCCACCTTCTAAGGATACGCCCGCTAATTATTCGGAAAAATTTAAAATAATTAATTGCCACGTGAAACACCGTCGCAGCACAGTATCATATGTTCAACTTGAAGGTAGTCTTTGCCCACATTTAGGTGAAAGAAAAATTACAAAATTTTACGTCATTTAGAGGTTGAATCAAATTGAAAGTCGAAAACAGCTACATTTTGTTATTTTTTTTCTAATAGTAAATAAACATGTAGAACTTTTTTGTATGTTCACTTTGCAGATAAAATGTCAATGAATGACATATATTTTTTTCATAATTAGTTAATGCGATGTTTTTTCAATGCATCTTTATTAAAATAAATACACAAATTTCACCGCACCCATGCTATGTGAGATAAACCATAAACAAACAGATGAAATCTTGTGACATTGATACAAACACAAAATGATTCCTTTTAGTAGAATTAACACAAATAAAATGTATTTCATTTGGTATGGTCACAACTAATTTCGTATTAAAGCATCAAATATACACCAAACCAAACATTTTTCGTTTATGACTAGGTGTTAGTCTTTTTGTGAACACAATACTTTTACCGTTTATAATTTACAAAAATAGCTAAACATTTTGACATTAAAATAACTTCAATATGGCCGCATTTAAAGGTATAAAGCGATGATAATTCTAAAATAAAATCTACATAACATAATTCTAACATAAATAACTAATTAAACATTATTTGTAAGCTGATGGGAAAACTAGGTTATTTTCTAATCGTAAATTTAGAAAAAAAAACCTTCCATCTAATTTTGTACATAGATTACAAGATACAAATGAATTAGAGCTGAATAGAAAAATAATTAGAATAAAAATCTGCATATTAATAAAAATAAATATTTGTACTTCAAGAATGACACAACTGAATCACATAAAAAAAGACTTATTCTACTTAACAATAATTTTAAACGCGCAAATCCAAATACAACTTATCTGGACCAATGGACAAAATCTTTACAAAAAAAAACCGGCCAAGAGCGAGTCGGACTCGCGCACGTAAGATTCCGTACCATTGTCTATAAAAACGGCAAAAAAATGATGTCTGTTGTATGGGAGCCCCACTTAAATATTTGTTTTATTTTAATTTAATTATTTATTTTTAAAATGAATATTTAACTAAATATTCTGTGAATATTTCAAGCGTATACCTGTTGCCGTTATCAATATCGAGAAAAAAAATTACGTTTGTTGTATGGGAGCCCCCCTTAAATATTTATTTTATTCTGTTTTTAGTATTTGTTGTTATATCGGCAACAGAAATACATCATCTGTCTAACTATCACGGTTCATGAGATACAGCCTGGTGACAGACGGACAGACAGACGGAAAGACAGACAGCGGAGTTTTAGTAATAGGGTCCCGTTTTACCCTTTGGGTACGGAACCCTAAAAAGCTTACCATATCGGATTATTTAGTTGATAGATAAGCTTGGGATTGAAATTGCTGCAACTCGTTTTAAAAATGTTTCAATTTAGACGTAATTTATTTTCTTTATTGTTATGTATTCTAAAAGGATCATTAATAGGAACCACCAGCCTTGTTTATTGCCTTTCTTTCCTGGCTTGGTCGCGAAGGAGCAGGCAGTAAAATTGACGTTTCAAAGTGATCCTTGTGATTTGAATAAAAATATTTTGATTTTTAGGGTTCCGTACCCAAAGGGTAAAACGGCACCCTATTACTGAGGCTCCGCTGTCTGTCTGTCTGTCCGTCTGTCACCAGGCTGTATCTCATGAACCGTGATAGTTAGACAGTTGAAATTTTCACAGATGATGTATTTCGGTTGCCGCTATAACAACAAATACTAAAAACAGAATAAAATAAATATTTAAGGGGTGCTCCCATACAACAAACGTGATTTTTTTGCCGTTTTTATAGATAAAGGTACGGAACCCTTCGTGCGCGAGTCCGACTCGCGCTTAGCCGGTTATTTCCAATTAATTTCAGTTGATTGCCTGCGATGAAATTCGGTATGCACGTAGATCATAACCTGGATTAACACATAGGCTACTTATTATTGACAAACCACGCGTGCGAAGCCGCGGGCGGGAGCTAGTCCATACTATAATATATGTACTGATTATCTATACAATGTACCAGTATGACTATATTTCGTCATTTTCGGAAACAGTGATTTTATTTATGGCGGAAACATGGACAGTGTAATTGGTATTTGAACTTGGAACTCATAATCATACTATCAGTAGACGATAAATTTGTGAATTCGAAAATTAGCCGGCTATTCTTTGAGCAACTATAAAACTAAAGTTAGTATTAAAATTTGCGCGTTCTAAGCCTAACTTAATGTATTTTCTAAGTACAAACCGCTATTGGGTTTGCAGTAAATCGTTTTTTATGTATGAAAATACAAGATAAAATTGCTTCAGTCTTAAAGAAATAACGCAAAATCTGAATATCGATAGTTTTATCAAAATCGAGGAAAAGAGTCAAAGTAACTACTTTTTTTTGGAATGTTAATTTATTTTAAACTAGCTGACCCGCCCGCGGCTTCGCACGCGTGGTATTTCAATAAAAATTTATTTACCCTCCTTTTGCAAACTTGTGTAAAAAATAGCATATGTCCTTCCCCAGGATATAATCTATCCTCCTTGCCAAATTTCATTACGAACCGTTCAGCCGTTTAGTTATGAAAAGGTAACAAACAAACTAACAAACAAACAGTTACTTTCGCAGTTACTATTTATGTATTATACATAAAAACCATTCTCTTGAATCACTCTATCTATTGCTGAAAACGGCATTACAATCCGTTGAGTAGTTTAAATGATAAGATAAGATAAGCGAACAGACAGCGGAAGCGACTTGTACTATTAATTAACTTGTGTTCTGTAGACGCGACACTGATTAAAATTCGCAGAGTTATATAGCGATCACAACTTTTTAGGATAACATAATTAGTAATAACAGATGTCTCCTGTAATCATTATCTAACACAAAAAAATAATCTAATCAATTTATAATAACAAAAAATCCTTAAGGTGTCTGAGATTTTGCGTTATTTAATTAAAAACTATAAATATTATGTACATATCATAAAAAAAAAAATCCCTAAATATACTTTCTTTATAATATATTTGCACATTGTAAATACTAATTCATATAAAATTGTATTTAAGTAACGCACTTTTGTGAATAATAAATATTGTATGTTCTTTCAAGGCGGATATGTTATCCGTTTCCGCGTTTATCTTTAAGTATCAACAATTGTAATTCTGGCCCCTATTCCAGAACAAATATCACGCAATGAATCAAGAGTCAAGCATAGAGTACACTTTACGACTCGCGTAAATAACATCGTTCTTATCGCTGTAAGTGATCTCTTTCACACAATCTTTGGATTTGATTTTATTTATTTAACAAAATCCACAGATAATAACAAACGATATAATAAATAATAATAATAAAATAAAAGCATTTATTGAGGAACAACAAATATAAAATTATGTGTACGATTTGAAACGATGATGCCTGTATAAGTATGAAAACTGTGTTACAGACACCAACGCCCTCCTCCTTTACAGCATATATATATGAATAGATATAAGATAACATAAGATACAAACACACACACACACACATGTTTATATAAGATACAAACTTATACTAAGCGTAACATACGGCCAAAACGGATTTACTTTATATAAAAAAGAATGTATAAATAGACAGTCTAAATTAAACTAAAAATACTAAACAAATTACGTGTAAAAACACAAAAAGGTTGATAAAATACATAGAATACATACATACATACATATACATACATATACATATATATATATATATATATATATATAAGTAGTTGTATAATAAATTCATAGTTATATATATTATATACATATATATATACCATAATAACTATGATTTTTTGTTGCGTGATATCATGCGTGTTATCATGCATGTGTCTCATCCTCCATAATTATTATTAAAGTTTTACTTTGGATGAATGAGAAATCACAATTGAGGTAAGGGTTTGTTTAGAACGTTCTTTAATCTTAATCTACACTATCCTGCTTTCCCTAAAGTCGTCTGGAAGAGATCACTCACAGCGACAAGACCGCCGACTGTTCGAGATTGATCTCTTTCTGTTGTAGTAAAGTTTTTTCTTTTTATACGTACAAGTGTTATCTATTATGTTCTTAGCAAAAACTATAGGCTTGATCCAGTTAGAAATTTAGTTCTTAAACACGGGCGTAATACTAGATTACCTTATTATTGTCATTGAATACAAAATGTATCAAATATACACTATGGTTGTAACAGTTAGGTTAAAATAACAACGGATTTCTGTTTGTTTGAAATGTTCAATAACAGTAAAAGGGTCGTCATAAAGCACTCGAGAAATTACCAAATTGGCTAACTGAGGGTTCCTATATCAATCGGTAACCGACTACGACTCGTATCTCCTTGAAAAAATGACAAACTAGTGTCAAACAATAGACACTTTTTAAAGAAGAAACGAGTCGTAGCTGGTTACCGACGGATATAGGAACCCGCCATAAGACATCCTCGATTAGAGTTAGAAATGCGGGTTCAAATTATTGAAAAAATGATGGTTGCATTTTAAACAATGTGATTTGGCATGTATTTTCACATAAGTAAAGAATGTCTAAATTGACAGATTGTTATCAAAATGGGAGTATTAAATTTAGATTGATAGTACAAAATGTCCATAAGGCTCTAGATGTGATGTCATTAATTATTTATTTATTAGAGAGATAGTCTTAATACACCATTATGATAAAACATCAAAGAATACAAATAATAATAATTATTAGTACAGTATACCAATCAATATATACCCTGTTTTGTTATGTACGACATTAATTCAAAACACACATCCGGAATCGTATTAACTGGTTTTTAGGTGGGTTAAATACCGGTAGCTTGAATATTTATCCAGTAATCGATTCATTTTCGATAAACAATTCGACGGCGCCTTTGCGTCGATGATTTAACACTACCTACTTACATGATGAATTATTATAAATTGTTTACCTATTTATTACAGGCTGTTTCATTCATATTTTAGAACTTAATGTAAAGATGAAAGAAAGAGAAAGATATTTATATAAAGATTGTTTGAAAAATAAAAATTTAAGGTTATGAATTACATTATAATACATTATGAAAAAAATCTGTTTTACAACAATACTAATCACTAGACTAGGGTTGCCATTCGTTCCGATACGGCGGGACATGTCACCGTTATTAACAGTGGTGTCCCGACGTCCCGACAAGCTCTAAAATGTCCCGACATACATAATCAAGCGCTCCGCGCAGGACGCGCAAGCAGCCCACAGACGACTTATTTTTTATTTTAATGCATAATAATTTTTATTTAATAAAAAAAAATTCTTCTTATTTGTGCTGTTTAGGTCAGATTTTCTATTATGTATCATCTACACTACACAATCTATCATCTATCTTGGGTATTTTTGTCAGGTGTGTAGGTTCCTTACATCTAGCTAGATATACAGATGTGTATGACGTAATAATACATACCCAGAATATTTTTCTATGATTTCTGTTACACGCTGTATACAAAAAAAGGACTCATAATTGTAAATGTCCCGACGGGGCCTTGGGGATTTATGGTAACCCTACACTAGACCTACCCGTGTTTTCATTTAATGTCGTACATAACCAAACACGTAGTAGATAAATATTATATAACCCCGCGCCAAAATCGCCTAATCTCTTCAAAGCAACTTTCTGCCACCACTTTCATATAATCAGATGCATCGACCATTCTATTCTGCACTATATCTTTATATTCATTGTACGTTTTCCTAACTTCAGGCATATTCTCGCTTAGATCTGGCATTGTGATGTTTATATCTGGCATAGTAAGGTTCATTTTCGGTAGAATGTTCAGGTCGGCAAATGTTATATTGGGCATAGCAGGTATTTTGTTTGTGAATTCGGCGAGGTCGAGTTGGAAATCGGTAAAGTTAGGTACGACGATGTGCTCCCAGTTTTCATAGGTGTAGTGAGCTGGAAGGAATCATTATTTTGTTTATCACTATTGTGCTAACACAGGCGTATAAAGCTGACCATATACGGTGACGCAGATTCCATCGCTCCGCGTCGTGAGTTAACCAACGAGCACACACACGAAGATGTGACGACCTCCGTGGCGCAGTGGGCGAATAACCGGCTGAGACGCAGGAGGTAGCAGGTTCGATTCCCGCCGCGGAACAAATATTTGCATGATTTACAGATACTTCTTCCGGGTCTGGATGTTCTTCTATATATTATAAGTATTTATTTACAAAAAAAAGTATATAAGTATTCTATCAGTTATCTGGTTCCCGTAAAACAAGCTCTGCTTAGTTTGGGGCTAGATAGCGCTGTGTGAAAAGTCCAGCAATATTTATTTATTTATATATTCATTCAAAACTGTCAAAAACCCCACTGCCCGATTCCAAAAGGGTGTGGACTTCAATTATACCGATTGAGATTTTTTTTTTGGTAGGTTTGTGTACAATGTTCATTCGACCTACTCCGATGGCTGCGCACTGCCAACCAGTGTTGCCAGCACCTCAATCAGAAAAAGACAGGTAAGCCCTTTTGAAAAAGGCCGATTTTCGGCCCTAAAGGCCGAAATTGAAATAAAAAAAGTTATTCAACTGAAAATATACATTTAAATGGTGCAAACAACAAAAACTAGACACAAACAACTTCTTTGCTTAGATTATAACTTATATATTAACAGTCTTCACTTATATCTTATTTTAGAATTTTTAATTTCTGGCGATGGCTCGAAATTTATTATACCACCACAGTTTTCTATACCTGCAGTGGTAGTCATTAAAGAAGCTATCGTCTCCGTATTGAGACGAGTGCGGCTTTCAGTTATTATCCTCTTCAGTTTACTAAAAACTCGCGTTTGAAAATGGGAGAACCAGCAGTAAGCTAATTAGATCATGTAGGTAAATTAAAATATTGGCGATCTCCTGCTTTTTAGGGAATTCTAAATTTACCAAGACCTTATTTTTATTTTTAATAATTGTAAGTAATCTTTTTATTATTGGCTAGTAAAGGCCACGAAAAGGCCGATTGCTGCCAAGGGCCGATAATTGGCCCCGTAGGGGCTGATCTGGCAACCCTGCTGCCAACTGAGCGCGAATTGGATTTATTGGAATGTTGTATCGGCCACAAAAAGCCGCGCGCGGCGTGGAGTCGCCGCACTCCGTGGCCTTGGATTTTTGAATGATCGGATATATCGACTCCTAGGACTCCACGCAATCCGCTTGAGATTTCCCACACCCGGACGGCTTTTCGTGACTTTTGGAGTGTTGGCGTGGAATCCTGTCCTCGTATATGATATGCCAGCTTTACACATTGAAATGGCGACGCCTTTCATGCTATCATCGCTCATCCTCGACAGCGCAATGTCAACTCCATATATCTTCTCTATCCCCTTAAAAATACATTATAAAAGTGTGTTTTTTCATATTATATATGTATGCACAAAACCAGCGCCAATAGGGTTTGATCCGAAAGTTGTGGTCTTTGCATTTTTTTAACGACAAAAATGACTTCTACTGTTTAAAAATCTTCCCCTTTTTTGTGTATACATAAAGCTACACTTGCCCACAAAAAACTCTTGTCGGGTGTATCGACCTGGGACAATACAACCCTTGGTGTATCTCTAACGATACACTGGCACTGAGCGTGTTAACTAACTAACTACACCTAAGGCATTTGAAGCGCAAAATTTTGGGAAACGTGGCACTTTACCCTTATTTTAAACTTCCCGTATTTTCCGATGGAAATCACCATCATCATTTTTAGCCCGTGTCGAGCCACTGCTGGGCATAGGTCTCTCTTTGTTTCTGCCATTCTGTCCGATCCTGTGCCAGTCTGAATCACGTACGACCCGCGGTCTAATGGATGTCGTCGACCCATCTCGCTGGTGGACGTCCCCTATTTAGATACCCAGTTCTCGGCCTCCACTCTGTTAGGGCCTTAGTCCACCTGACGCCACCCATGGAAATATCTTACAATAATAATAGTATGTATTTCCATAGTCTGAAATAAATAATTCTATTCTATTCTATAGCCAGTCCATTACATGACTTCATGGCAAAGGTCTCATTTTTCCAATTTGCAAGCGAATAATACTAATAAGTAGTGAACCTCTTATACTATTAAGTTGTATGTACTTACAGGTATATCCAACAGCGGGCAGTAGCAGCAACAGAAGCCAGGGCCACCAGCGACGTTTAGCGGCTTTAGGCGCGGGCCGCGCAATGTACGCCTCGGTCTCAGTCTGAGCCACGTGGTTCGGTGTTATCTGTGACAAAAGAACAACCTATCATTCTTTTATTAAAGTTGATTTGATTTGAAAAAAAACAAAACAATAATAAAAGTGACTTAACGCGCCGGCGAACCCCGAGGCGCAGCTTCAATTCGGCCGCGTCAAAAACTTCGGCCTGAATATCGCTATCCCTGTTTAGTGACGAAGTTTAGCCACGCAGAGCGACAGTGATAGCAATAGAACGATTCTAAATTTGATTAGATTTTGACCGTGTTCCGTAATACCAAAAATGATGACTGAAAACTTGTTGTATTTTTCTCATTGTGTTGTTATTCTGTAACTAGACGATATAATCTATGTTCCCATGACTAGGATACGTAAGATGTTGTTGTTTTTAATACGAAACAATTTGGTTGAAAACAGATCTTTTATGACGTAAAAACATGCAGAATGCGATACGCTTCTATTTCATTTTAGGTAAGTATTTTGATTTAATATATGGTTGGGAACCTAGCTAAATACTATTCAAATTAAAACAATACCTTATTAAGGTAGAAATATGCTCCAATTAGAAATGATCTTGGTAGTACGTGTTGTATGGGGTCATTCCCCTCCGGTCTCCCCTTAAATAAACATTAAAAGTGTGTGGATGCCTTTGCAAATGGAAGAGTTTGATGGTTTTATCATTGGTCCCATCATCAGATCTTGACGAAATTTATATGGGACCACCCCTAAGCTACCCGTTTTTAACAAAAAATAATCATTGATATAGGACGTGGTAAAAAATAATCGCTGAAAATATATGAAAGAAAACCAGCCAAGCGCGAGTCAGACTCGCGCACGAAGGGCTCCGTACCATTATCTATAAAAACAGCAAGAAAATTATGTCTGTTGTATGGGAGCCCCACTTAAATATTTATTTTATTCAATAGCACATTTTAATTTATATACCTTATTTGAGGTTGGTGCCGATTAAGCTAGTCCTCTAAATTGTATGAACGCCCATACAACTCAGAGGACTATTTTAATTGGCGTCAACTAATGTGTGTATGGAGACACCCTTTAATTTTCAACTTTCTTTATTTTTGGGAATTTTTCCTTTATTTGTGCTTTTTGCCAAATTTCGTGATTCTAGGTCAACGGGAACTACGATATATGTATTCGACCCAAAACCTATATTGTACCTACTTCCGGTTGACCTAGAATTGTCAATTTTGGTTAAAAGCCAGGTCTTACAGCACAAGTAAAGGGAAAATTCCGAAAAATAAATAAGTTGAAAATTAAGGTAAATTTTGGTATTTACAAGTATTCGCGAAAATCTAAATTTGCCCATATATTTTTATCGTGTTGACTCAGGACCTTGATTTTTATACACCTAATAGGGACTATAGACCCTCAGTATTTGGTATAAATTTCAACTTGCCAGGTCCACCCGTTCCTGAGAAAATCGGTGGTGACACACTGACAGACAGACGAGAGAGTGATCTTATTAAGGTTCCTTTTTTACATTTTGAGATACGGAACCCTAAAAATAATAATAATAAGCCGGGAGTGGCGCGTACTGAAACTGCAGCACACCTTTCAAAATCCTTTAACCGCCCACACCAACGTTGCCTTCTATTGCCGGCACTTATGGGGGCCTGTGTAGTGGGTGCCCTGGCCAGTCACCACCTGCCTCAACCATGCTTGATATTACAGGATTGGCAGGTGCCGTATCTCATTTCTCTGATAACACATACTCTATTTCATAAGCATTACTCTAACAATAGCCCGAACTCTAATCCATGTGTTGCAATAGTACTACCATCCTATTGTTTTTGTATATCATGTAGGTATTTGTTATTATTATTGTTATCATTGCTTATTTATTATATAAATATGTTTATTTATGTATAATTGGTCTTATTATGTTTAAATTAATATCAGAAATGAGGAGATACGTAGGAGAACTCAAGTCACCGACATAGCCCGACGGATTAGCACGTTGAAGTGGCAATAGGCAGGCCATATAGCGCGCAGAACAGATGGCCGATGGGGCCGGAAGGTTCTCGAGTGGAGGCCACGGACCGGCAAGCGCAGCGTAGGACGTCCACCTACAAGATGGGCAGACGACTTGGTAAGAACCGCAGGTCGGCGTTGCATGCGGGCCGCTTCCAACCGCAGTTCCTGGAGATCAATGAGGGAGGCCTTTGTCTAGCAGTGGACGTCCTACGGCTGATATGATGATGATGATGATGTTTAAAATTGTGACGTCACCCTACATAAGGCTCAGCCTGAAAACCAGCGCTGCTTTGCATCATTTATTGCAAAGAAGCGTAAAGCTGAGGCAGAGCCTGTTTGGGCACGCGTGACACGGAGCGGGACTAGTTGGTGCACCTACCTACTACCTACTGGTACGTATGTGTACAAGCTGTAGGTCTAATATAATCTCATTGTATTGTAATTTTCCTGTCTATCTACCTATTTTGTTTGTGATCCGTTCTATGTTTCTTTGTGTGTCAAATAAATAATTTCTATTCTATTGTATCGTCTCACCTCCATCTTGTCATAGTAATTTTTATAATAACTAAGCAGGCCTATAACCTATATAACCTGAGTTATGAAAAATATACGTATAATAATAATAGAAATGGTACCGTGTCAGTGACAGTGGTGACTGTGGTGGTCACCACCTTCTCGATGACGGTGTAGATCCAGTAGAAGGGCGCCGCAGCCGCAGATGCCGTCCGAGATACTAAGCTGGCTGGAAGTCAAATAATACAATTTATTAGCTAATACGTACACATAAAGAATATAATAGAATAGAATAATTCTTTATTGTACACCAGGAATACTTCTCAATGGGCGGCCTTATCGCTGAAAGCGATTTCTTCCAGGCAACCTTTGGATGGAAAGTAAAGAGCGAAGCAGTAATAGGCAGCGGTGCACAGAGTATATTTACAAATGAAAGAAATACTTATAATCCTAATACATAAATAAATACCTAAAGATAGACTAATACATAATATACGAAACTAATAACCTAAATCAATATTCTTACAAATCAAATAAAACGAGGACAATAAAATTAAAATAAATAAATAGGTAGGTAACTCTAATGACAAGAAAGCTAGGCATTTAGGTAATGCTGATTTAGGTAATCTCAGCTTAAAAGAGTGATGTGAAGGAGCTTGTTTAATTTCCACATGCAAAGCATTCCAAAGGCGCACTGCTTCGACAGTGAATGATTTTCCGTAGAAGGAGCATATTATATACTTTTTAAACACAAAGACATCCCACTAATATTATAAACGCGAAAGTTTGTATATGTGGATGTTTGTTACTCTATCACGCAAAAACTACTAATGGCGGGTTCCTATATCCGTCGGTAACTAGCTACGACTCGTTTCTCCTTGAAAACGTGTCAAAGATTTGACACTTTTTCAAGGAGATACGAGTCGTAGTCGGTTACCAACGGATATAGGAACCCGCCATGAATGGATTTCGATGAAATTTGGTATGTACACACGGCTACACACCAAGCTATAATTTTCCAGTATAAGCTGACCTCTCATTCTACGAAAAGCCTACACAGTGCGAGGTCAGCTTATACTGGAAGTGTATAGCCTGATGTGTAGCCGTGTGTGCCTAGATTATAACCTGGATTAGCACATAGGCTACTTTGTATCGCATAAATCAGTTCCCAAGGGATAAAAATGGGATGTCAAAGTTTCTATATGTAGTTTTGCACTCCAGAACAACGCGGGCGAAGCCTCTGACAACAGCTAGTCACACTAATATTATAAATGCGAAAGTTTGAATGTGTGTTTGTTTGTTACTCAATTACGCCGTAACGGCTGAACTGATTTATATATATATATTATATAGGTAGGTCGTGGTGGCACAATCCTGGTGTGACAAAACGAGCTTAAAATGTGGGGGGGGGGGGGGGGGGGTGGATGGGGTTTGTTGAGATATTGGGGTTAAAGAGGGGTAAAAAAACAAACTAAGTGGGACTATCCGGTCAAGTGCCACGTTTAATGAAAGGTCTAACAGCAGAGATGTATCCGAACATTTCAACTCCGTTTTTATTTTTAATTTAAACCTTGTAGTTTTTAAGTTATTAGCCATAATATAGAATGAACTTTGACGAAATTCAAAATAAAAAGTACACTAATGACCCCACAGTGCTAAAATTTGGTATGCGTGTAGCTTTAGTGACACAAATAAAGGGACAAGTCTGAAATTTAGAATAACTACAATTTCTACCCCAAAAAAGAGTAACCAATTAACATGAACTATTTGTTTGTGCATTTCGTAGCATTACTATTGATAGTCAAAGACTACAAATCTACAAATAATATTTTTTTTTGTTGTTATGGGTGACTCGCGAGATCTCAGTTCGAGGCGAACTACAATAGTATTTTTTATTATTAGTAAGTATTGGTATTACCTTTAGATGGTCGCCTGTCTGTGTAAGGATAGCGGTGCGTCGGCCCCACCACCTTCCTGTACGCGTTGCTGGTCGCGGTGGTGACGGTAGTGATGATGGTGACGAGCAGTCGCGTGATCCACCACCGCTGCTCGGCGGAGTACTTGGCGCCGTTGTGCAGCCACGTGCCTTCGTCGTCAGAACTCTCTACGGCCTACAATATAATATGTATATTATGTGTTTATTGAATTATTTACGAATTATATTGAAGGGACGCGTGGACGGCTTCTACAATAGTATATTAAGATACAAGTGAGCTAAGTTGCTCATTATACACGAGGCTGTGGGTTGCAGCCCGAGCCGTAGGCGAGGGCGTAAATCAGCCGAGTGTCTAGTGAGTAAGTTGCTCACGAGTTAATACGCACTTTTTCAACACACTTGCGAGGAAAAAACACATGTACTGCATAAATGTTTAATTAGTAAAACTATTGGTGAATGTACAATTTTCAAAACGATATTGGATTGTCGATATTGAAGATTGTCTTACATTGGTACTTGCCACTTCTTTAGTACTTTCATTTACTTCTTGTATAAATGTCGGCGACAAAGGTAAATCGTACAAATTACTGGAATAAGAAGGCACCAAATAACTCATGCTACGAGATGTAAGTAGGTACATGGTTGTGGGTTACAGTACGTTTTGATATCAACACCATGTTTGAGCTTAACCATGCTTCTTAACATGGAATAGATGGACTACAGGGAGCTGGGTTTGTATGTAATGGCGAGTTCAGAGAAATACGCCAAAACACTTTTTTAGAAAATAATTGGGTTTTTTGTTGCTCTTCCATTGTAGGAAACTATCGTAAGCAGCTAAGTACTTTTCTCTAGATTTTGCAGGTAATAGGCCTTAATTTGCATTTTGTGTTGCATTTAGTATTTCTGACGGGGTTAAATCTATCAATTGTTCATCTTCTGTACTGAAACTTGACATGTTTACAATTATTTACCACACAGCAACACATGCGATACAAATAAATTATTGTGAATTTAAAAATAATATGATGATAATACCTAAATGTTTTTTCGTGTCAATTAGAGACTTTATTTATTCCAAAAATGTAAATGGATTTTCAGCGGCATATAACCTCTTTGCTGTTACAAAAAAAACTGTAATACCCGGCTAAAGTGAAAATGCTCTGTTTACTCGCATATAAATTGCAGTTTGGTACTAACTTAACTTTGTAGGGTTAAATAGGATTTTTATTTATAATGTTATCCGAACACATACGGAAAATGTCAAGATTTTTAAAATCATATCAAAAATCTTTTGTAGGGTTAATTCTATTATGCACTAGTGTGTTATATTATTACGCACGCGTGTGTTATAATTCGGTTTATGGCCTTTAATGGATTTATTATGGCTCACTTTACGAGAAAGTGTGTTGAAAAAAAAATGTATCGATAAAATTGTCTTATTTTATTACAAAAATTTCGAGAAAATCGATAAATTTCTACTCGACGAAATGTTAGAGAACTAGCGTATTGTACGATGCCACAGATTACTAAAAGTTACTACGTGCCGTTCAACAACCCCGCTCGTTCAATAACCAGGCCCGGTCAATAAACCCAACCAGTCAACAGACCGCGAAGGGTCGAACGGCAAGGCGGTAAGTATAAGTACCTACATGTTAGGCACTAAAACTCAAAAATATATACTCTGTCATTATTTGTAGTTTAAATTGTCACACCTTATACTACGTGTTTCGTTATGTACGACATTAATTGAAAACACAGGTAGGGCTAATGGCTAGTACATATTGTTGTCAAATAGTTTTTTTCAAATTCTTTCCCCTAGAAAATTTGGAATAAAATAAGTAACAAATCATATTCATTCATCGTGTGTAGGTATCTGTTAAACTGACTAAGTGGTAGCGTAGCAAAGGCGGACACTACTGTTAGTGTACGTGCCTAATGGCGGATTCCTATATCCTTCGGTAAACAGCTACGACTCGTTTCTCCTTGAAAACCTGTTAAAGTTTGACACTTTTTCAAGGAGATGCGAGGCGTAGTCGGTTACCGACGGATATAGGAACCCGTCATTAGTCGACACGTGAGAGCAGATGCGGAGTTTTGTACTATTCCATAAATCAAATTGCACACTTTCATTCAATAGTATCTAAGTATTCATCATTTTCATTTTTTTAATTGTATATAAAAAAAGTCAAGCTAGTTACACCATTTATAACTCAAGAACGGCTGGAACGATATCTATGAAATTTGATATACAGATAGATAATGATCGGGATTGATACATAGGCTACTTTTTACCCGACTGCGAAAAAGGAGGGTAATGTTTTTATCGAAAAACCACACGTGTGAAGCCGAGGGTGGAACATAAGCCTCCCCCATGGATATCCAGCGCGACCGATCTTGTGCGACTTGCATGTTAGGTATGTATACAAAGCCTAAATTTTGTTTACCCATTACGGTATATTGGCAGCTATTTGCACATACTGCTGGTCTAGAATCACCAAATTAGAATTATTCCATTTACATAATAGCGGTACTATTTATGTACCTGTACGATTACCTTGACTGCTCTGAATGCACACACCCGGTACTGTACTATTTGTATTATAAATTCACGTTTTAAGTTAGGAAGTACATTACGGTTAAGTAGATACATATATTGTCACTGTTCTGACTAAGTGACGTAACCGACATTTTGGCGTAACAGACATTTGTAATGTTACTTTTATCTACTTTTGAAGACGAACCGATCTGTCCAATCGGCGTATCTGTATCATCTGTATCTGTCTAGAGGTATGTTTGACGTATCTACATATCTTAAAATTATAAATCATTCGAAGTGGCCTAAGTACACTTACAACTTTTAGTAATATTTTCTAAAATGTCGGTTACGTCACTTAGTCAGAACAGCGACGATATTACACCGAAGACCATCAATAAATTAATAAAAAGCATCCAACATCCTGGCCTCCGCTCCCACTAGGATAACCGTATCTCTAGTTTCAACTTCTCTAACTGCGATTAACATTGTACTACAACACCCAAACCATGCTGGTCCCCGGACTGAACTCTACCAGTTAGACCACAGTTCTGCACTCAAGCGAAGCGAGCCACGAATCCTCGTTTGCTTGTGTACAGGTAGTGGTGGCGTGACGATGAGGTAATTCAATTTGTTAACGCTTACGTAGGTTCCCTGCTTGCAGATCTGGCTGAGCTACCTCTCCCACATAGAGTGAGTTCTACGTGTTAAGCGAAGCGAGCCTAGAGTTTTAACCTTTTAATTACTTACAGTATACCGCATACGCAGTGTGCTAGAAGTCCAGGCAGTGGCAGCAGCGAGGCGGTCCACTTTGTATGCGCTCACGTAGGTTGACTGCTTGTAAAACTGGCTGAGCTACCTCTCGCAGATGGTCATGTGTGAGAGGTAGCTAGGTCTAGCGTGAGTTCTACCTGGTAAGCGAAACGAGCCTAGAGTTTTAGCCTTTTGAATACTTACAGTATATCGCTTGCGCAGCGTGCTAGAAGTCCAGGCTGTGGTAGCAGCGAGGCTGTCCACCTTGTCTGCGCTCACGTAGGTTGACTGCTTGTAAAACTGGCTGAGCTACCTCTCGCACATGGTTATGTGTTAGAGGTAGCTAGGTCTAGCGTGAGTTCTACCTAGTAAGCGAAACGAGCCTAGAGTTTTAGCCTTTTGAATACTTACAGTATATCGCTTGCGCAGCGTGCTAGAAGTCCAGGCTGTGGTAGCAGCGGGGCGGTCCACCTTGTCTGCGCTCACGTAGGTTGACTGCTTGTAAATCTGGCTGAGCTACCTCTCGCACATGGTCATGTGTGAGAGGTAGCTAGGTCTAGCTTGAGTTCTACCTGGTAAGCGAAACGAGCCTAGAGTTTTAGCCTTTTGAATACTTACAGTATATCGCTTGCGCAGCGTGCTAGAAGTCCAGGCTGTGGTAGCAGCGGGGCGGTCCACCTTGTCTGCGCTCACGTAGGTTGACTGCTTGTAAATCTGGCTGAGCTACCTCTCGCACATGGTCATGTGTGAGAGGTAGCTAGGTCTAGCTTGAGTTCTACCTGGTAAGCGAAACGAGCCTAGAGTTTTAGCCTTTTGAATACTTACAGTATATCGCTTGCGCAGCGTGCTAGAAGTCCAGGCGGCGGTAGCTGCAAGGCGGTCCAGATCGTCCGCGCTCACGTTGGGTCCCTGCACACGGAACTGGCTGAGCGATCGCCGCGACATGTTCGGCATTGCGACTTGACCCGGGGCGAGTTCTACCCGGTCCTTGGAGAGCGGCGAGTATGTGTAGTCCGTTTTGGGGTATTTGCTGTGAATAAACACACAGAAATTATGAATTGAACCTAAGACATCAAAGTGTCAATTTATTCGAAAGTCCTAAGACTAATAAAGTAGAATGTGAAATAAAGCTTTAGTGGAAATGTACACAATACTACACTCGATCATTCTTAGGACTTCAGGATCAAGGTAGAAGACGATGAAAGCTATTTTATATTTTAAGCCTCGACGCAATAAAGAGGGGTGTTACAAACATAGGCCTGTTTCTGTGGCATCTTAATTCCCAAACTCGTTTTTTTAATAGAGGTGGATCTTAGCTGTGTATGGATAGTGGTCAGCCGATCTGAAGATTATCAGCACTTTTCTTTTTTGGTGAAGAGATCTCAGCTGTAAAATGGAAATGTATTTGGTAATTATTATTTTTTTACTATAGAATTGAGTCCAATCCTAATCTAATTTCGCCCAGATTTGGCGCAGGCCGGTAGATTGCAAAGTCACATACTTATCTGTAAATCACGCAAACAAAGCATGAAATACTGCGGCTATTCGTGTAAAAGTTTGTTCGTTCATTGATTAATATATGTAAGTAACAGGTACAATAACCCAGTCTATTTCTATTTCTGTGGGACGTGTACATCTGAGTATTTGCCGGTGAAATGAAATACCTTAGCTTCGACTGTCATTACTTTATTATGCATAAATATGTATACTTATACCTGATGATAACTAACAGGCAACAACAATTTTTTTTACATTACTAATCTTAAAAAGAGAAAAGATTTGTTTGTTTGTATTGAATAGGCTCCGAAAGTACTGGACCGATTTAAAAAATTCATTCACTGTTGGGAAGCTACACTATGCCCCGAGTGACATAGGCTACTTTTTACCCAACTGCGTAGAAGGAGGGTAATGTTTTAATTGAAAAACTACGCGTGCGAAGCTGCGGATTGGTCAGCTAGTACATTATAAGCTTGCGTTTGACCACGATCTCGCCTGATGGTAAGCGATGATGCAGTCTACGATGGTATACGCTTGCCTAGAAGAAACCTATTCACACGCGGCTTGAAGATCCCTAAGTTATAGTTATCAGGAAACAGACTCAGGCAAGGCGTTCCACTCCTTGGCGGTGCGCATAAAGGTGGAAGAGTACCATAGCCATTGTTAAGGTTATTATGAGACGCAGAAAACAAGATCGATCAAGGTACATAATTACAAGACTTGAAGTTTCCATTTTGCAAACTAAGATCATTGATTAATGACAAAATAAAAACTACCCAAGAACATTTACATATTATGGACGAGTTTCAATGCCAGAGTTAATAAGTTAAAAACGTTCCTTTCAATACTAAATAATCGGTAATCAGTTTTTTTTTGGAAATATAGGAGATTTGAGTACATAATAATATAATAATAATATATAATAACATATACATATTAGAAATTGATGATGCACAGTTTGGTTTCCGTCGCGGTCTCTCGACGGATTCTGCTATGAGTCTAAAAAGCACAGTAAATTATTACACGTCACAAAACACTTCAGTGTATGCGTGCTTTTTAGACCTGAGTCGTGCTTTTGACCTCGTAAATGATTTCATTCTCTGGGTCAAACTGATTGAAGCAAAGGTGCCAAGTCATGTAGTGAACCTGTTGAGATACTGGTACGGAAACCAAACTAACAATGTTAGGTGGGGCAACACGACCTCTAGTGACTACAGACTAGAATGCGGAGTTCGCCAAGGGGGGTTGACCTCTCCTGACCTGTTTAACCTGTATGTTAACAGCTTGATCGGGGAGCTACGGAGCACCAGGGTAGGCTGCTATCTTGGCAACGTTTGTGTCAATAACCTAAGCTATGCCGATGACATGGTGCTCCTTAGCCCTTCGATTAAGGGTTTGAGAAAGTTGCTTTTAGTCTGTGAGCAATATGCTGTTGATCATGGGCTAAAGTATAACGTAAAGAAAACCGAATTGATGGTATTCAGGTCAGGACAAGGTCCAGGACCTGTGCCCGAGGTACATATGAACGGTACAACCATTAAAATGGTAAAACAGTTCAAGTACCTAGGTCACTTACTGACGGAGACGCTGAGAGATGATGACGACATCGAGCGAGAGCGGAGAGCGCTCGCCGTCCGGGGTAACATGCTCGCACGCCGCTTTACAAACTGCAGTCCAGACGTAAAACACACCCTATTCCGGGCATATTGTCTGGGTATGTACACATGCCAACTTTGGTCTAATTTTACTAGAAAGGCTATCAACATCATAAGGGTCCAGTACAATGATGCCTACCGGGCTCTTATGAGGTTGCCGAGGTACTGCAGTGCGTCGAGAATGTTCTCCGAGGCGGGTGTTCCCGACTTTTTCGCTATTATCCGAACTCGCGTAGCGTCGTTTTGGAGTAGGCTGAGTCGCTCCAACAATAGCGTACTGAGAGCTGTCTCTGACCAGATCAATTTTGTTGTATTCCGTTCCTTAGACGGAAATAAAAAATGACTATACTGGAGCATCTGCTCCGCGTCGCATATGCTGTATTTTTAACCAACTTCAAAAAAGGAGGAGGTTCTCAATTTTGTTGTATTTAGTGTATTTCATATTTGTATGTGATATGGGTCGTATTTTTTGTGCCTGAAATAACCGAATTTTATTTTTATTTATTTTTTATTTTTATAATAAGGTAGGTAAGAGTTATTACTTATTAGGCAAGGCTATACTTATGGCATATCATATGTGAATTGTTTGTTAATACTTGTAGATAAATTGCCCATACTGGTAGGTGCATGAATTAATTTTGCTGAAGTATGAAGAAGTCAGTTGAAAATGGGCTTGTTACAAGTTTTGCGAAGTGAGTATACAGGCGCTGTAGATTCTCAGAAAATCATAGGTCTAAGTTATGAGTCGTATTTAAAAAGCGTTTAAAATACGCCGTGTGCATCCTAAGACACCTTTCATTCATTCATTCATTTTCAGCCCGTGTCGACCCACTGCTGGGCATAGGCCTCTCTTTGTTTCTGTCATTCTTCCCGATCCTGTGCCAGTCTGAACCACGTACGACCCACGGTCTTATGGTTGTCGTCGACCCATCTCGCTGTTGGAAGTCCCCTATTTCGATGCCCTTACCTACTATTTAATTCAGTGCAGTTCAAATTCAAAATAAATTCGGCACAATAATAAAAACCGGCCAAGTGCGAGTCGGACTCACGCACCGTACCATTATCTATAAAAACGGCATCTCACGTTTGCTGTATGGAATGGGAGCCCCCCCGTAAATAATAATATTATTTTAATTTAATTATTTATTTTAAAGTGAATATATAACTAAATATTCTGTGAATATTTCAAGCGTCTACCTTGTTGCCTTTATCAATATCTATGCTAAAACGAGCAAAAAAAATCACGGTTGTTGTATGGGAGCCCCCCTTAAATATTTATTTTATTCTGTTTTTAGTATTTGTTGTTATAGCGGCAACAGAAATACAATCATCTGTGAAAATTACAACTGTCTAACTATCACGGTTCATGAGATACAGCCTGGTGACAAACGGACAGACAGCGGAGTCTTAGTAATAGGGTGCCGTTTTACTCTTTGGGTACAGAACCCTAAAAAGGACACAATCAATGATAGTAAAGTGGAATTACCTTAATATTGAAGTGAACCTAAGGCCTTCACACATGACTGACCACCAAATTATGCGAGACTTCAATGTAACACTTGATTACACCAAATTTAAAACTCAATCATGAATTAAATTAGAATTTAAATTTTCAGTCTTTCCTCATTTATTTACATACTTATTTATAAGTCATATATTTATTCATCATATCGTTCAATGAATCTTATGCATTTGGTAATAAGAACCGTTTTATTAAATATAACCGATGAGACCTGGAAAAAATCCCAGTAGTATTCCAGTCTATTCACTTGATCCACGATGAGACCATCATAGATCTAGCGAATATAACTACTGGGACCACGCGGATGCGACCAGCCCAGGGCAGGTGGTATAAAATATAGATGGGAATCCAGATGGGAATCAGCTGATGTTGATGATAATGGCGATGGTGACTAAGAAAGATATAATTTTCATTACAAAAATGATCTCGGTATATCTTAGTTTTACGCATGCACTCAATACCTATCACTTTTATACGACGAAATTTCATCGAATATTCTTTGTATTCAGTTGTCAGTCAAATTTCAACAAAAAACACTGTATTTGATTAATATTGGATAGCAATTATTACGAATGCACGACACTCAGAAATACACGTTAATTCACTCGGCTGCTTGTATTGTACGTTTAAAAATCCTCACTGTTTTTAGATACTAAACAATCACAGTATAATTTTAACAGTTCGCAAACAGATGCTAAGCTAACAAGCCATGAAAACAAAAACGCTATATGTACATTATTTTGTGTTTGTGCCCACAATAGTTTTTCTATCGCCTAATTTGAATTCTAATATGCAAAGAGTCTCTTACTACGCGCGGTTGGCATTTGACTGGGCACCGGGGCGGTGCAAATATAGAAGCATACTAATTTTATTGTTGCCTGTAGTACTGTTTTGTTTTATTTACAGGACATACCAGGATAGATGCAGTAGGATAATGAGTCAAATACTCAGAAGTGTGAGATTGATTTAGACTATTTTTTGCGTTTATTAGGGCGACTTGAGCAACGATGCCAAATCGTTCAAATACGCCAATTTTAAACATGTTTAGTCGTTAAATACGTTTTGGGGTTGTGCAAGTCGGCCTTAGTGTTTTTCCTAATAATATCATATTAATATTATAAAATATGCGAAAGTGAGTTTGTTGAAACAATACCAAGACAAAGTGAGTAGAAAGTTGTTTTTTTTATTCAACCTGTGTCATCCCACTGCTGGGCAAAGGTCTCCCCCCACTGTCTTCCAGGACTTTCGCTCGCGTGCCAAATCCCACCAGTCTCGAAGGCATCGAAATCATCACGTTATAGTAGACACGCTGTCTACTAGGTCTTCCTTGGCGCTGTCGCCCGTCTTCAGGCACCCACTGCGTGACGATCGTTGCCCAAAGTTTGTTATGTAACTGTTATTGAAATTGTTATTCTATCTAGTTAGACATTTGTATCTTTGCATTAAGGATACGGTGAAGATCTTTGAAATTATAATAAAGGATTTCAAGTTACCTTAGCGTCAATCTTTCTTCAACAGTTTCAACTTCTGTCAGAGTCAGAAATTTTGCCATTGTCAACAGTAAAATCAATTAAAACAAAATAAATAATGATTAAATGAACATAAACCACAGTACAATAAAATTCAATCACATCACACTATAATAACTAACTGTTTAATTTTTACGAACTACCCCCATTAGGTCTACTAATTTAAACGTCATTACTATCCATACGAAAACGTTCCATTTCACGTGTTTGTTTTAATTATTTATATTGGCATGTTTGTTTTCCATAAAATTGTTTGCCTGTTGTAATTTTAATGTGGACCGATAATGGTTAATTTATATCACGCTTTTATTAGCTTGGTTTGTATGTATAGGCCTCTTTAGCCATGAAAGAAAGTGTCTAAACTATCCAACCCCAATCATCTTCTATAGATGAAAAGGCTCATGATGATGATGTAAACTACTCAAAACAAAATAGGGCCCACCCAATAAAATATGATTTAAATTTAAATAAAAAAAATACGTATGTACAATTTATTTCAAGTTTAATTTTAGAAATAGTTTAACACATTCAGAATCATTAAAAAACATTACAATGCCTTATTTTTGCCAAAAAAATCGTCAATAAATGCACGTTTTACATATTAACTTAAAATTACACGGTTTTCCAAAACAACACGTTGAAGACACGAGCACATTTTTTTTAAACATGTTCTTAGGGTTGCTTCAATGCCTTATGTTTAGTAACGCGTAGGTCCTCCCCTATTGCGCACATACTCTCTGAGTCGGTTCGGAACACTCTCTATAAGGTGGATGACGTTTTCATCTGGAATTTGTTCCCAACACACTTTTAAAGCAGTTATCAACTCCTGTCGGCTATGAATTTCAGTGTGGTTGTCTTTAAGGCTTCTTTTCAACTGGTCCTAGATATGCTCGATCGGATTCAGATCCGGACTCATGGCAGGCCAGGGTAGAACTGCGATACCAACTTCGGAGATTGCACTTTGGGTCACTCTGGCAGTATGCGGGCGAGCGTTGTCTTGCATCAGAATAAAGTTAGGGCCTACTCGCTGTGAATGTGGGATCACATGAGGTCGGATGACATGCTGAACATAGCTGGCGGCCGTTACATTACCCTCATCAAAAATCACTAGCTCGGTTTTGCCCATTATGCTAATCCCACCCCATAACATAATACTGGGTCCACCAAAGCGGTCAGTTTCACGAATACATGGTTCTGTAAAACGTTCTCCACGTCGTCGCCAAACTCGTACGCGTCTGTCATCATTAAAAAACTTTACTTTAGATTCATCTGTAAAAAGCACTGTCCTCCAATTATTCATGGTCCATTCGAGGTGATCACGTGCAAACCTTAATCACGCTGCACGGTGGGCTCTGGTGGTGGATTTCAGCCGAATAACTGGCATTCTGGAGCGTTGTTGGTCTTCATGAAGTCTGCTGCAAACAGTTTGGTCACTCACTCGCGTTCCAGTGGCGTCACGTAAGCGGTCTCTCAATATGCGTGCAGTTACAGTTCGCTCGCGACGTGCAGAGAGTCGGATGTATCGGTCTTCTTGGGAGGTTGTCGCTCGGGTTCTACCTGAACCGCGCCTCCTACTCACACTACCTGTCTCTTGAAAGCGTTCCCACACATTTCGAATAGCTCGTCTTGACACACCTAAGCTTGAAGCTACCGATCTATGCGAATTTTCCTGCTGAAGCAAAACAATGGCTCTAGTTGCAGATTCCGTGCCCATGTGATGTCGAGAACAAGGCATTGTTTATGCAAACAGTAATGTAATCGATAATCAAAGGTTACGATAACTTCTTCGTTAGACACAACAAACCCCACTGAGCAACAATGTAATGGCACTCACAGATTCTGCGGTATATCGTAAGATTTTGTTCTTGTCTACCCACTTAGAACTACCCTAAACTTGGCGTTTAAGTGTTAATTTATGATCAATAAATATGCCTACTTAACATTTCCATACATCAGTATGCCAACAACTCGCAAAAAAAATGTCTCGGGCAAAATATCGAAATATTTCAAGTGGGCCCTATTTTGTTTTGAGTAGTTTATGTATGTAACCTAAGATGTTTTTAAAAGTTATAGATACGTCGTACACGCTCTAGAATGACCAGACGAATGGCAGGTAATTGCCCGGAGCGCATTCAGTTAGGCACGAGATCACTTTACGGCTATACGTCCCGACAGCGCTATAAAGAATTTCGCGTTTCCTGGTAAAAATGCCTTCCTGTGTGTTTAGGATATGTACCAACTACACTGCAACTGTTAGAGACAAGAAAAATGTGTCATTTCATTCGTCAAGTACAGTTTTTTCATTTAAAAGTAATAAAACATAATAAACGTATTTAGTTTTGGCATAACTTGGCAATGGCTGTCGCGGGTAGGCTAAAGAGCGAGATGTACTAATCTGTTTTATGCGTGAGTAAAAGAGACAATGTTAGCGCAGGCACGTGGCGGCCGGTTCCAGGGGAAGTTGGGTGAAATAACATTCATTATCCCAGATTTCTTAATTTTGTTTTATGTCAAGTAATATGCCAGATTTCTTAATTTCGTTTTATGTCAAGTAATATGAAATCTTATTGTCTAAGATTATATACAGTAATACAAAACATATAATGACGATAACAACTTTTATAACTTTTTGAATCGTTATATCTCAGAAACAGTGGCTCGTAAGAAAAAAAGTATTGATACATTTTTTATAGATAATTTTATGATCTACAATTTTTGTCTGAGGTACTTTTATGATAAAACATACCGTTTTTCTGAAAATCGCGAAAAACAATTTTTTTTGACCTTGAGTACAATTTTTCCATACACGGGAATGATGGGGAACTTTTAAACATTGTTTATTTAACAATTTTACTTACTAATTTACGTTTTAACAATTTTACTGATTTTCAGCTTGTTGGGATTTTATGTAACTTCGAATGTCTAAATTGACCGGACTATTAAAAATAAATTTTATTTTGTTCACAATTGTATTTATTATTTTACACTAGTAAAATCCAGCGTCCACTTTACTCAATCTCCTCTTCGGTAAGTCATGTCACGCGCTCGCACCAATGAGCGCTCAGCAGCAATCAATACGTACCGAATGATGTATATTTATCTCTTTCTAACAACAGGCATGCCCCATCATTTGTCTCTATTAGCGCAAAGTGTCATAAATATACAACTATACGTACGTATAGAGTACTCCTTGCGCCACTTTAAAATATTCTAATGTTGGTGTATAACCTGTCTATCTTTTTGAACGTCATTGTATGTAACGGAATCTTTGAACTTGATTTTCAACCGAATACATTTTTTTGTTAATCACACTTTTCTTTATTTAAATTTATTAAAAATTATTTTCTGCTTTTTAGTTCGGTTCTCTCATCGTTCTCGATCTACAAAATCGTGTTTTTAGTTTTTTTAACTATTATTTAGTTAATGTGTGAAATGTTTGATAGACGATAGATAGATAGTAAATGTCTTTATTGCACACTATCCTACTAATCCTAAAAAAAATTATAAACGCGAAAGTTTGTATGTATGGATGTTTGTTACTCTTTCACGCCGGAACGCCTGAACCGATTGCGGTGAAATTTGGTATGTACGTAAATCATAACCTGGATTAACAAATAGGCTACTTTTTATTGGCAAACCACGCGTGCGAAGCCGCGGCTTGGTCAGCTAGTTAAAAATAAACAAATGAGAGAAAATACACTTTTAAATCATAGGCAAAAATGTTTATTTTCGCTTATCGCCAAGCGATTTCTTTCAGGCATACTTTGTATGGACAGGAGTTGGAGTTTGTAGTATTGTATATAATTATTATAGCTCTTTATACTTTACCTAGTCACGGTAGCCTGTTAGGTACTTTTGATTACATATCACTGAGCTTGGCGATTTTTTTATTCAAACCCTAATATGATCTACAGAAGATGGTTTATTACAAAGCAATTTGTTGAGAAATCAGGCAAATGCGAGTATGTCTCGCGCACCGAGGGTTCCGTATTTTTTTAATGAGTTATAACGAATAAATATTATCCATTTTCTGATTTTTTACTTTACTTGTACTGTGAGACCTTGCTTCTTACCAATTCTCACGAATCTAGGTCAACAGGAAGTACCCTATAGGTTTTTATTTATTTGCGAATGTCAAAATATGCGGCATAAATGGCCGTATTTTTTGATTGTGTTGATTTAAAAGCTTGATTTTCTTACAGCTCCAAAGGATCGTAGACCTAAGTATTTGATACTTATTTCAACTTGATGCCTCAACGCGTTTATGAGTAAAAAGGTTTTGAGAGACAGACACAACAAAGTGATCCCTATACGGGCTCCTCTTTTCCTTTTCAGGTACGGAACCCTAAAAATTGTAAAGCGGTTTACCTCTTGCCTATGCCTATACTTTTGGTGTACATTATATTTTGAATGATGGACTAGGGGAGATGGTTAGCACACGGTACGAGCAGGCAGTTTTTTTTTAGCTTTTGTATCACTACGGCCTAATGTGATCGCCACTTGTGTATAAATCGCCTCTAGTTTATTTAGGCGTTCATAGTTCACCACTAAGCCCTACAGCTGTTACAAACTGAAGGATATTCTTAGGGGTGATGAAATTACAGGGGGCACGGGTGGTGTGACGACAGGGGCGATAAAATTACAGGCACATGAGGCTTTACACCTGTATGCCTCAAGTTGATGGACGCAGGGCAGTGAATCGTAGGGCACGTCCCTAAGGTGCGTGACCTACGAGGCAATACTATTTTATAGGCGATGGTACACACGGCTACACATCAAGCTATACATTTCCAGTATAAGCTAACCTCGCATTGTGTAGGATTTTCGTAGAATGAGAGGTCAGCTTATACTGGAAAAATATAGCTTGATGTGTAGCCGTGTGTACCACTTAACATCAGGTGGGTCATGTAGCTTGCACCACATAAATGTAGTATAAAAAAGGAATGTGCACTAAGAACATATAGTTTTTAGGGCTATGGTTGGCCTAAAACCTCTGACACCAGAGTTAGTAACTAGCTGATACGAATTTTACTTGCTTACTTAGCACTTACTGATCAACTACCTCTATAAATTTAATAACCGTTTATTTCGACCTCTATAAGCGGGGGCCTCTGTAAATGAGACAACTATAATTTTAAACCTGTCTAATTGGAAAACTGGATAAATGAAAACCTTGAATGGTACAAAACCCTTGCCCCTTGAGATCCCTACGACAGTGTCCGAGCAGGCGGCATATCTAGAAACTAAATAAAGGTCTACTCACTTCCAATATTCTCCAGCCATTTTATAAAGCCGCGACGGTAGATGCTCGTTGTTGGGGTTTACTATCAGCAGCGCGCTGCTGTCCGCCAGAGCCTGCTCCACGAACGAGCTGTCCGTTGAGCAGATCGACGTCGCTGGACTGCGTTTTGACCTATACAAGAATAAAATAGAAGAATAGAATAACGCTTTATTGTAAACCAGAAATACCGAAAGAACTCAATTTCAATTTAAAAAGCCTGTATTTAACAACCTTAGAACTAAGTTTTCGAATAGAACACAAATCGCAGATGTAGCTACGAAAGCCGCCAAACTCAAGTGCTTATCATTTATGTATGTCGGGTGATCAGTGGACTAAGCTCACCACCGAGTGGAACCCCGATACAGCCCGAAGACGTCGCGGCAGACCAAAGAAAAGACGGAAGGACGACCTCTAATTTCCCAGCGGATTGGAGCATCGCGCTTGAAAGAAGTGTCTGGAAAGAATGGGGGAGGCCTTTGCCCTGCAGTGGGACACAGAGGGCTTCTTCTTCTTTCGTGTCAATGGCTAATTGACTATTAAATTTTTAAATTTGATTAGTCAACTTCCACACCCCTCTGTTGCCTGGTACAAGTCATTCCGTGTGCAGGTGGTTGGGCATAGAGGACATGAGAGCAGGTGGGCCATGGTTTGTGTGGTGGCCCCGCAGTTGCACAGGCTCCGGAATGGGTCGATGTATCCCCACTTGCCTAAATTGTCTCGGCAGCGGCCAACTTGAGTGCACAACCGGTTTAGGGACTTCCAAATTGGCCACTGCAGCTTGTAGCCGGAAGGAAGATGCTCCGCTGGTGGCATATAATCAGGAGGGGCAGTGTGATGGGAGGACTATAATTCAAGTCTCGCCACTGCCGGGCTTTTGTCGGTGGGATTGGTGGATCGGAGGAAGCTCGTCGTAACATCAGGTGGACTATAATGATTGTTCCATCTTCTGATCGTATATAAAGAATAAAAATAAAGTATCATTACAAAAAGCATGGTATTTGACAGGCATTAGCAGTATCCCTCCGGTAATTGGGCCAATGCACGAGATTTGACGCGAGCATATTAAAAACTGGAATACAGCCAAGTGTGTCGTTGTCTGCGTACGTAATGTTTTATAATGTTTTGTTTTCTTCTATCGATTTGGTTGCATAATCGGTGACCCTGACCTAATTTATAGGATTTGGATTCCCTGCACCGTTTCGTAACGTTGTGGATTGAATACATAAATAAATAACATTACTTTGTATTAAATGGCAAATGTGTCTGTCTAGCTAGAATTAAGCACATACGACAGAATAAAATACGTACTAGCTTTGAGCTGTAAAGTAAAATTTCTTTTTCAAAATATTAATTTATAAAATTGTTCAATTACAAAATTGTCCACACGTCTGTAGGTCTGATCAGTCTATGTTCATTCTGGACAGACGCAAGTCGCACTCGCAAATTAACGTTTAAAAATATACGAAACGTAACTCTCTCTTTCTATCTTTACTAACTTATATCTCCCTCTCAACTTCCGTTCGCACTTTTCGTAACGCATTCACCAGCTTACTCCCCAAGTCAAGAGTGCGTAAAGAAGCTTTACTTCTAAAATTTTATCATGGATCACGGAAATATTTCCGTTCCGCAGCGGGAATCTAACCCGCGATCCATTGCGTCAGTCGGCTAACCGTCCACCTCACCACAAATAACACAATTGAAACAGTGTAGATTTATCAATCGGAAGGAAATGGCACCACTCCAAGTCTGCTGCAATCTGCTGAATACCGTCGGATACTTACTATGGATAGGATAATGCGACATTATCAGCTCACCTGTCCTGAATCACGTTGAATGAGGTTTGTATCGGGCTAAGCGTGACGTCATCGAGCGCGCTGTAGCCGTGATGCGAACTCGTCGACACCCGCTCATATTGGCTGTTGATCTCGTTCTGTAGACAAGAAGTACACATAAATACTGTGTTTATTTTTTTAATTTTATTTTATTCAGTACAAAATCAATAGCACCTGATATCAATGTAAACAAACTCTTATAGCTAATGCTTAATGCCAATAACAGATTCTCATTTTATAGACATAACTTTTATCAAATTAGTCACTTAGAGAGAATTATTAAAACCACAATATAATATTTCTAATTTTACGAAATACGAAATATTCAGCAACTTTGGAAGAGCCAACTCTAGTGTCGGAGGTTAAGCCATAAAGCCTCCGAAATGCCACGATCTTGAAAATGCCCACTTACACTTGCATATCTTCTCGCGCTAAGAATAGTCGGATATTATTACATCATTGGGGATTCTGGAACTGCTGTCAATAACCCAGTCCTTCTCCGTTACTTGAAGGAGTATGGTTGAATTCAGGTTAGTAGGAATGAATAATTCAACCCAAAGTAGGACGTCAGTGCAGGTTATATTCCCATATAACTACCATAGAATAAGGATGTTTCCTGTTACTCTTAGGTGCATAAAATTTGTAGAAGTTTGGCTCAGGCCTGAGGAGATTCGTTTATAACGGTTCAATGATTACTACCCGCAAAATTGTTACCGATTAAACTGTGGTGAACGACATCTAAAAGATGCGTTGTGGTTGTGATCCAAAACATTGATCAAGTAAGAAAGAAGAAAGAAAATACATTTGATAGCCCCAAAAACAACATCAAAATTAAAATAAAAAGACACCAGAAGACCATAATATTTTTTTCAACACACTTGCTCGTAAAGTGGGCCCATAGTACATCGTTCTTAGGGCCATAAACCGAACTATAACACACGCGTGCGTAATAATATTACACACTAGTGCATAATAGAATTATCCCTACAAAGTTAAGTTAGTACCTAACTACAAATTATGTGCGAGTAAACAGAGCATTTTCAATTTAACCGGGTAATACAGTTTTTATAACAACAAAGAGGTTTATGCTGCTGAAAATCCTATTACATTTTTGGAATAAATAAATGCATCCCTAATTATGACGAAAAAAACATTTATTAATATCAAATCATTCCTAATTCTCAATATTTTTGTTGTATAATATTTGCATGTTATCACTAAAATTATAATTTTGAAGTAGGCTGTATGGCTATATGTAATCAATCAACTTTGATTTGGCGCGTGCAAAAAAAAAAACTTGCGCGTCATTTTCTATTATTTTGTTTGTATCGCATTTGTTGCTGTGTAGTAAATAATTCTAAAAATGTCAAGCTTTAGTACAGAAGATTTGTTATTTCCTCGCAAGTGTGTTGAAAAAGTGCGTATGAAACTCGTGAGCAACTAGCTCACTAGACACTCGGCTGATTTACGCCCTCGCCTACGGCTCGAGCTGCAAACCACAGCCTCGTGTATAATGAGTTTAATGAGCAACTTAGCTCACTTATATCATAATATACTAAAATATCATGATGCGTGGCGTGGATGGCGAAATAGGGTTGCGTGTATTTGACTACTTGATTTGCCCCTAAATTCTAACCCATCTACAGAACTTTGGTAATCGAATCCAGCTCTGAAGTTTTACAGTTATTTATAATCGTCCTATCTTTGTGTATAGTCTTATCGGAGCTAACTTTATCCACGCTTATCAGTAATCAGCACTTAACCAAAGTGAGGTAGGTATTTACTGGATAGGTTTACCTAACCGCGATAAACTAAGGACGAAGCTAGGCTTATGAATATCAATAGGCTCACCAACGCTTGCATTCAAATATTCAAATTCTAGTTCTCACTAATAATAAAAAACAAAATTAACAGAAAAAATATACAATTATATACAAGACTATATAAAATACATAAGAAACAGTTTAATGATCTAAAGACCGTTGCAAACGATCGATAGCTTAGGGAACGTACCCATACTACGTGACCCGTTCATGGGGGAGGGTAGTCTTCGAAATACCACGCTTGGTCACAGGGGCGGTGGAGGGGCTTAGGTTTTCGTCACGTAGTTAATATCCTGCAGGGAAATATCGCGCTTTTTCGAGCTATATTCATATATGGCGCGGAGCGTTTAGAGATTTTTAAACTTGTAATGATAAGTATGCACGCTCTCTTGCCGTCATGCGGCAAGCGCCGTATTAATAAACACAAATATGAGCCAAATTATAATTTTTTTAACTTTCTGTTTGCAAAAAAATATTTAAAACCATATTTATAAATTACCACGTAACAACTAGGGGGGGTCATGGCATATACTTACTACAGGTGGTCATCGAGGGTTGGGGGGGGGGGGGGGGGGGGTAAAATGTGTCACGTAGTATGGGTACGTTTCCTTAACTGTTCCAGATCACTACCAGGCGGAAGTGCCCCCAAAACTCTGCTGAATCACAATGCTTATGTGTTGACCCAGATAAGCACCAGCTCTCGGATCACACGCCGCTTCAACCAGACGCCCAGAAAGAATATTGAAAACGCGATGGGCCCAGGGTCTCACTGGACCCCAATTGGCTCAAATACCGCTCTGTCGAGATATCCATATCATAGATAAGTACACTCCGAGTGCGAAAAATGCATCGCCTTTTCATCAGGTTTTTAACGATTATCCTAACATTAGTGTGTTCACTTATCAGTATCCTTTGTAATACAGATAACACACCAATGTTTTATTTTCATTGTTTTGGTGTCAATCGAATATAAAAAACTGCATCGTAAGACAACAGATCCGAAAGTGCATCTGCTGTTTGGAATAAATAAGTATTTTTTACGCTGAGTGAAACGAAACGGCTGCGATGGAAACCAATCCGGCAACTCAGCATAACTAATACCTACCACGAAGTACTGTTATTTATCATAATCTCTCAAGGTCTAGTGGCTAAATGGAGCGGTCGCGACAGAATATCAGCGCTTACCACCACGGCGGGCATAATGCTGAGTCGAGTCCCATTTACTGCTGCATTTACACAGTATCTACCAAGTTCTCCATTTTTTTTTGTTTATGTTTTACGTTTATACTGTTTAATTTTTTTGTATTTTCTGTCTTAAAATATAACTGTATTGTATATTGTGTGCTAATGTAGTGAATAAATGATTGTCTATGTCTATAATAATGTCTATAATAACATGACTTCACACACTGCTGGGTATAGGCCTCCCTAATTGTGTGCCATGTCTTAAAATGTAACTGTATTGTATATTGTGTGCTCATGTAGTGAATAAATTATTGTCTATGTCTATAATAATGTCTATAATAACATGACTTCACACACTGCTGGGTATAGGCCTCCCTAATTGTGTGCCATGTCTTAAAATGTAATTGTATTGTATATTGTGTGCTAATGTAGTGAATAAATGATTGTCTATGTCTATAATATTCCACAACCTGACTTCACACACTGCTGGGTATAGGCCTCCCTAATTGTGTGCCATGTCTTAAAATGTAACTGTATTGTATATTGTGTGCTAATGTAGTGAATAAATGATTGTCTATGTCTATAATAATGTCTATAATAACATGACTTCACACACTGCTGGGTATAGGCCTCCCTAATTGTGTGCCATGTCTTAAAATGTAACTGTATTGTATATTATGTGCTAATGTAGTGAATAAATGATTGTCTATGTCTATAATAATCCACAACCTGACTTCACACACTGCTGGGTATAGGGCTCCCTAATTGTGTGCCATGTCTTAAAATGTAACTGTATTGTATATTGTGTGCTAATGTAGTGAATAAATGATTGTCTATGTCTATAATAATGTCTATAATAACATGACTTCACACACTGCTGGGTATAGGCCTCCCTAATTGTGTGCCATGTCTTAAAATGTAACTGTATTGTATATTGTGTGCTAATGTAGTGAATAAATGATTGTCTATGTCTATAATAATCCACAACCTGACTTCACACACTGCTGGGTATAGGCCTCCCTAATTGTGTGCCATGTCTTAAAATGTAACTGTATTGTATATTGTGTGCTAATGTAGTGAATAAATGATTGTCTATGTCTATAATAATCCACAACCTGACTTCACACACTGCTGGGTATAGGCCTCCCTAATTGTGTGCCATGTCTTAAAATGTAACTGTATTGTATATTGTGTGCTAATGTAGTGAATAAATGATTGTCTATGTCTATAATAATGTCTATAATAACATGACTTCACACACTGCTGGGTATAGGCCTCCCTAATTGTGTGCCATGTCTTAAAATGTAACTGTATTGTATATTATGTGCTAATGTAGTGAATAAATGATTGTCTATGTCTATAATAATCCACAACCTGACTTCACACACTGCTGGGTATAGGCCTCCCTAATTGTGTGCCATGTCTTAAAATGTAACTGTATTGTATATTGTGTGCTAATGTAGTGAATAAATGATTGTCTATGTCTATAATATTCCACAACCTGACTTCACACACTGCTGGGTATAGGCCTCCCTAATTGTGTGCCATGTCTTAAAATGTAACTGTATTGTATATTGTGTGCTAATGTAGTGAATAAATGATTGTCTATGTCTATAATAATCCACAACCTGACTTCACACACTGCTGGGTATAGGCCTCCCTAATTGTGTGCCATGTCTTAAAATGTAACTGTATTGTATATTGTGTGCTAATGTAGTGAATAAATGATTGTCTATGTCTATAATATTCCACAACCTGACTTCACACACTGCTGGGTATAGGCCTCCCTAATTGTGTGCCATCCATCATGATTCGACAGCCCGCGACTTTGACTAAGTCCCAGTACTGGTACTAAGGCCTGAAAACCCTGGAATAGAATCCGGACATGCGAATGAACATGACGATCAAATGAAGAGTTCGCAGTGTCGTGTTGGGCCTTCATTGAAGGAGTATACGTATTTTTTATTCTTCAAAGTCCAGAACATGCAATATATCCAATCAATATTTTGTAGAAGACTCCGATAACGCGTTATGTTGCATCACATCAAGTTGATTGCCATTGCATCTGCTTCTTAAATATTTAAACTACTTGAAAGCCTTCATAAAAGTCGTTTACCAAAACTTATCTTAAATAGTTTTAATGAGTTCGTCATCGTATGACATCACCAGTAACAGCTAACGTAAAAACTTTTATCTAATCTGCGCAACAGCTAACAAAAACATGCTGTAACTATTTTTTACAGAACCTAATTGAACCGCGAAGCAAACAACGACCGTTGGTTGCCGACATGATTCATTCCACGAGGAGATTGACTTTAGTTCGGCCAGAAAGCGGGCGGGAATGAACTTCCCTCACCACATGTACAGTATAACGAAGTGTGTTACGTAATAGTATCGCTAGGCAAATGACGTCCAAAATTTAGAAACTTACGGGTACTCGAGTTCACAGGTAAGGTTCAGTCAAGTAAGTTTATGTTACACGAGACTACGGTAAAATATTGGCCAGCGTTCATTTTTTAAACGACATTTACATCAGCGTTTGAGGAAACACTTCCAACAAGCGTGTGACGTCACGGTGTCGCTAGGTCACGTCCGAAACTTGAAAATCCGTTCGTCCGTTGAAAGACTTCCACTGTTTTGATCTGAATACTTTTGCATTCAGATCATAACAGTCAAGGCGAGAAATGGACGAAATTAAAGTGGTTAAAATCCAGGAAATGGTACATGGTTTGAGGGTTGACCCGAGCAAACCGACCAACTCCATCAATTATTGATATGAATTGAAAACCACGATATGTAAAGAAAAATTTAAACCCATCGACAATACCCCGGGTGTTGCCGGTGTCAATAGGCGACGGTGACCGCTTACCATCAGGTGGGCCGTAAGCCAGTTTCAACATAAATAACATAAACAAAGATATACAAGATCAGAAGAAATATGTCAAAGTGAGGAAGCCCAACACGGCAGCTGGTGATGGCAGAAAATATAGGTAATCCTTATTTGACCTTTATTTTAGATACATAATAATAAATAAATAAATATAATATTTCTGGACATGCCACACAGCGCTATCCAGCCCCAAACTAAGCATAGCTTGTACTTTGGGAACCAGATAACTGATAGAATACTTATATACTTTTTTTTTTGTAAATACATACTAGCATATATAGAAAAACATCCAGACCCAGAACAAATATCTGTAGATCATACAAACACTTGTTCCGCGGCGGGAATCGTACCCGCTACCTCCTGCGTCTCAGCCGGCTATTCGCCCACTGCGCCACGGAGGTAGTCAAGATAAGGAAAATAAGCACAGAAAACACCGCATAACCACAAACAACAATATTTACCGCATGTATGCTATCAACTCCAACATCAATGTTAATATCAGTAACGCTTGCGTGAATGTCGCGCTTTTAATAGCCTTGGAGAAGAAATGGCATAGCGTGTCTCGCTCGGGCGTTAGTTTCGGAAGTTGTCTGCCGGTTGCACGCATTTATTGATCAAATAATAACAAAAAAAACCCAACAGACCTAACCCCATATGATTCTCTGAATCGTAGGAATAGGACTTGCTGTCGATTCGGACAAAATATATTGGGACGCAATGTCCCAATTGACACTTTTGATTTTAATATTTTTGTTACTGTCGATTCGGACACCATTATAAATAGCTGCATTGTACAGACAGTTAAAAAAACAGGTTTTTACCGAGGCGCGGCGGCGGCACAGCCAAATGACGAAATAGATGCATAGCAAGGTCACACTCTCTCTATCTCTTTATTTGAGATATTTTTAAGTGATCATTAAATAGATGCCTAAGTATACAAGATGTTGATTTATACCAAATATACGCTATGAATGAAACTTGTGTTTTTTTAACATTAATGTAGGTCACCACACGCTCGCAAAGCAATTTGATTAGCTTTATCATATTATATTATATGTATTTTGCTTAAACATTTTTCACCTGACTGTACTCAACAGCTTTAATAATTTGATAGTGTCGGAATCGACAGTAAAAAAAATATTAAAATCAAAAGTGTTATTTAGGACACCGTGTCCTAATAAATTTTGTCCGTATCGTCAGCAACTCAGGAATAGGAGTACCATGTAAACTGAGGAATATTATTATACTAGCGGAATTTCATTTGTCATTGTCGCAGATGTTTTGGCGGTCAACGGTAAATATTATGGGCAAATGCAGCTGCTGTGTCAAGGTGGGACAGATGCGTTCACAGCTTATACAAACATGCCTACAAATTAATTAATGAATAAACTAAAATATGGAGTCATCACACTAAGAGCTCCCAACAGACTAAATGATCTGCCGATAGTTCAATCTTATCGTGATAAACAATTGAGATCGCGCACTCACTTTTAGTCTTCACGGTAATCAAACAACGATTTAACTGTATCTGTCTGTAGTCTGCGAGGCTATAAAGAGACGATATACTGTAGAGAAGCACTCAAAACCATAATCACACTAAAAATACTATTACTACAGTGCCGTCTGTGTTTAGCTTAGATAAACTGACCTTGTGAAGAAACATTTCCAACAACCACTTAAAAATATTCAAACAAACTGATTCAATTCGCGTAGGACAACACTGCCATTTTCATGGCAACTTCCTGAGACCTACCTCCCTCTCCTTGAAATCCTCTAAATAAAGAAACTAGGTCAAGACTACGTAGATTCACGTTATAAAACTCCAATTGAACACCAAAACTGCGATTGCAACGGACTCTGATATCTTTAAGCGACTGAAAGCAGCCAGATGGCTTGGAATAATAATGCCCATATGCAAAGGTTCAGAAATAAAACCACGCGGGGGAATGTTACTGGCATTTATATTTGGACGAATTATAGTCATGTTTTCCTGTAGCGACCCAGTGCTTTTTATACTTCAAAGATGCTCTTAAATAAGCAATTTACTGCTTACATATAATATCATATCTTTCTTATAAATACGCGCAACTTGCTCCATTACGCTCAATAAATCGCACACTTGAATGGAGTATTTCATTCAGCGATTCCTAAGGACTGAAATTATATTGCAGTCTGGCCTGATATGTAATTTACTGCGTGCCATTAAAATGTCGTGCATCTTAATTAAACAACTTGCTTTTTGAGAACATAAGTTTGAGTAAAGTGCTATGGAGATGGCTATGCTTGGTGTTTTTCTACGAGATCGAATCAGAAATGAGGAGATTCGTAGACGAACCAAAGTCACCGACATAGCACAAAGGATTAGTAAGCTGAAGTGGCAGTGGGCAGGGCACATAGCTCGAAGAACTGATGGCCGTTGGGGCAGAAAGGTTCTCGAGCGGCGACCACGCACTGGAAAGCGCAGCGTAGGACGGCCCCCAACTAGATGGAAAATCGACCTGTTAAAGTTTGCTGGGAGCTGTTGGGTGCAGGCAATATATGGGAGAAGCCTAGTTTTAGTAGTGGATATTAAATTTATATTTTAAACATATTTTTCACCCTCGAGGGACGTGACTAGCACTTGGTAGTCAACAGTGAATACGTGCCACTATTTGCTTTCTCGCAGAAGCAAAATGCAAATTTACAAGTTACATTCAAAATATTAGATTACCATAGAAACTATTCAAAGGCGTTAATAAATTAGTAAATTATAGTTAACCAACCATCTTATCCGTCTTCTCTCTCGATATCAGCATAATTTACCATTTGACGTCTGATATGCAATCTCAGTTATAGGTGTAATATCTAGTTGCGTTGTAGACAATAGCAGTAGTAATATTTTAGGGTCATCGGATGTTAACTGGTACTAGAGGGGAAGTCTTAACGCGCCGGCGAACCCTGAGCGCAACTTCAATTCGGCCGCGTCAAAATCTTCGGCCTGAATATCGCTATCCCTGTTTAGTGACGAAGTTTGGCCACGCAGAGCGACAGTGATAGCAATAGAACGATTCTAAATTTGATTAGATTTTGACCGTGTACCGTAATACCAAAAATGATGACAGAAAACTTGTTGTAATTTTCTCATTGTGTTGTTATTCTGTAACTAGACGATATAATCTATGTTCCCATGACTAGGATACGTAAGATGTTGTTGTTTTTAATACGAAACAATAAGGTTGAAAACAGGTCTTTTATGACGAAAAAACATGCAGAATGCGATACGCTTCTATTTCATTTTAGGTAAGTATTTTAATCTAATATATGGTTGGGAACCTAGATAAATACTATTCAAATTAAAATAATACCTTATTAAGGTAGAAATATGATCCAATTAGAAATGATCTTGGTAGTACGTGTTGTATGGGCGATTGTCCCTCCGGTGTCCCCTTAAGGTAAACTATCGATTGGTTACCGACGTATGCCACTTCACAATGCAAGGTCATCATAACTCAAGTGATAGCTCGGTTATGTGTTATATGATACGGTGAGCATGGATTACCAGAGGGTAGACTTCTAGGGAGAATTCTGACCCTTATCGATAACGCGACGATAGACATAGACATACATCTATTCAAACTTTATAATCACTAGGATCGCTTAGTTACGTCAGATTACAAACAAATGCAAACATAAAAGCACAAAGTGAAAGATGTAGCTGTATGGGGGCTTTGTCAAATAATATAAAAATTTAAAAACAACAAATAATTAAAATTAGAACTGCTGTAATAAGTCCTTGTCCGATAAAATACAAATTTAGCAGCTGTACAGGGCTTTGTCAAAACTAAAACTATTCATTCCAAATTTCCGAGTCTAAGATAAAATTATTGATGCTATAATATGCTTTTTTTGTAAAGTGTTTTTTTATATATTTCTTGAATGCATTTTCTTTGAATTCTATGACATGTTTGGATAATTTATTATAAAACCGCACTGCGTTGTCAACAAAGCTGTTGTTAGATTTTTGTAATCTAAAGGCAGTGTTTATCAACTTATCCTTAATACGTGTGTTGTAACCGTGCTCATCACAACGCTTTTTATAAAGTGTGATATCTTTGCGTATGTACATTATGCTCTCATAAATATACAATGAAGGTAGGGTTATTATATTAATATTTTTAAAAACCTCTCTTGAGTGAATCTCTATATCTTAGATTATACCTACATATAGCCCGAATAGCCCGTTTTCGGAGAATGAAGATTGCACTACTGTCAGCACCAGCACCCCATAATAAAATGCCATTGCTCATAAGGATAGGAAAATACGCAAAATATACATGTCTAGCAGTAGATACATCCGTCAGTTTTCTAACCTTTCGAATTGCATAAACTGCTGAACTCAGCTTATCTCTTAGCTTAGCAATATGAGGTCCCCATATCAACATTTATTTATTATTATTATTTATTTTTAACCTGTGTTGTCCCACTGCAGGGCAAAGGGCCTCCCTCCCTTCTTTCCAGTTTTTTCTGTCCCCTAATATCAACATGATATTTTCAAAATCAACTCAAAAATTTCAAGTCTAGACGGGACTTGAACCCGCAACCTTCCTCTTGATACGAGGATGCACTATCCAACTGTGCTACCAGGCCATTTCACATATAGGTCGAAATTAGTGAGATGATTCAGATTACGACTGAAGCGCCGTTAGCTCCATTTACAGGAAAAAAAATTGAGATGATTTTAAAAATCTTGGAATTTTCCGTATGTGTTCATATATAACACTATAAAAAAATACTATTTCAACATGATATGTTGATACCTTGGTATATTAGGAGCTTCTCTTTTAGGCGCACTCTGAATTCTTTCACCACGCCCGCCGATGGTTTCAGTAATGAGAGAAAACACGTGAGTTTTAAGAAAGAAATCAAAGTTAAATTAAAATAATGCCTTGACGAGCCATAAAAGTTTGCCTCGATCTATAAACTTGCGGTTAAAAATAAAGGCAAGATAGGAGCACTAGATGAAACCGAACTAATAACGTAATAGTAAACGCATAATAAGGGCAAAGCGTCCGCTAAGCGCCAACCTGACCAGTTATTCCAAAGTGAAGCTTGTGCACGCGTTCCTAAGGTGCACTCTCAAGAACAATGTACAAGGAAATAGAATATTATCCATGTGGGCGTCTGCTCTATTCAATTGCTTCATTGATATTTACGCTGTGGTTATAATTGTAATCCAATTAAGATACTACAGTACGTTCCTCTGTAATGATGAGCTTCGATTTTTCTGTGGAACGGAATATAAAATTTGATTAGGGAGGTGAATGAACTACGAAAGTAAGTGGATTAAAAGGTTCTCTAAGTTATCTGTTGGATTGTGAAACTTGTTTGCTTTGGGAGTCGAAAAAGGGCAGTTTCGAAACTGTTTGCTTGCATTTATTCGGAGCTAGATTCGAGTCGGTGAAGTGTTTTAACGTCCATGAATTTTTTTTAAACTATTTTTCTTATTATATAATAATACCAATATTATAAAGAGGAAAGATTTGTATTTTTGTGTGCATGTTTGTAATGAATAAACTCAAAAACTACTGGTCCGATTTCAAAAATTCTTTCACCATTGGAAAGCTACATTCACCCTGAGTAACATAGACTACTTTTTACCCAACTGCGCAGAAGGAGGGTAATGTTTTTATTGAAAAACTACGCGTGCGAAGCTGCGGATTGGTCAGCTAGTAAATAATAAAGTCTCCATTTTTAAATGGAAATATGATAAAGGCATGGAAGAAAACGGGATGCTGTGCCTACCTAATGTATAACGTAATGTGGGAAAATCAGGAAAATGATGATGATGCTATGGAAACCTGATGCAAGAACTATGGTCCCACCTAATTATTATACTTTTGAGTGATATCTCTCGTCATTCGATTTAAGAGCTCTTGTCCGGGCAATTCATGCTGTTCCCTTCCCTCCATTTATGTTGAAGGCGGTCTCAATTACTATTTTTTTAACATTTATTGTCTGGCGTTTGACCACGATAAGCGATGATGCACTGATGCAGTTACCGATGGACCACGCTTGTCTAGAAACCTGTTCACTCGCGACTAGACTCTCAGGTTCTAATTATAAGGAAACACTGACTCAGGCAAAGCGTTCCATTCTTATACGCGAAACAACGACCTTCTCCTTTATCTGGCTCATAAAACACTAGCGACCTTCCTTTTCCTCGTTTTCCTTCTATTTTTCCTTCGATGAAGCTGTCATGTCATATAAGTTAACCACCTTTCCCCTTATATTCTGAACAGTATTCATTAGAATGAGATCTTTAGTAGTTTACAAAAATAAGATAAACCATCCACCTTTCATGAGTAAAACAATTGAAGGTTACCGGGCCCTTGAATTAATTTTATTGCTGTGTAAAACACAGACGGGTCTGTGAGTGCTAATGATGTAAAACATGATTCAAACACGATCGCAAGTTATTCGGTTGCAGAAGTATATTCGACGGAAATACTTGCATCTAAATTCCGTAACATGCATGACTCTTACTATTGTTGATTCAACTAGCTGACTCACCCCACTAATCACGGATTTTTTTAAATAAATAATGCCTATGGCATTCAGGGATAATGTATCTTCCTTATAGTGAAATAATTTTCAGAACCGTATCAGTAGTTCCGGAGATTACCTCCTACATACAAACTCACAAATTATTTCTCTTTATAATATTAAAATAGAAGTATAGATATACATTCTCCATGTCTAAAGACAACGCAATTTATGAGAATATGCAAGGGCGGATTTAAGGGGTGAGCGGGGGCTCCCCCCCCCCCCCTCCCCCGCCCCCCGGGATTTTTGTGTACTGTGGAGATTCCATTACAGTACATACTTAGAAGCAAATCAAATTATCAGAGTTGTTAAAATATATGAATATAATAACAGAAAGAACATGAGTGAAACTCTTGTCTGTTTCTGGTTGGAATTGCAAAAATGGACGCTAATGCAGTGCTGGACATCTTTAGCAGGAAACATAAAAGAAAATAACTGTTTTTATTAAACATTTAATTTTTCTATTGTTTTGACACTTTCATAAATCTTCCTATACATACTTGTAGAAATAAACTTGAAGTATGATACTTCAATGTTTTTTCTAACAGTTACTGTTGATTTACTTGCCCGTCCGCCCCTTGTGCCTCTCCCAGAAAAAAATCCTGGATCCGCCCTCGAGAAGATGGTTTTTCAACTACATTGTTGATTATTGTTCACAAAATTTGTCGACTGTGAATCCACCCCTCTGTATAGTTCTCAAGGATAATAGGATTAGATTGGATTAGATGCACAGTCATCTTATGTACGACTTAGCTATGCTTATGAATAGAAGCCTTTTTCATTTTTACTTTTCACGATTATTGTATTCTTTATTGTACACAATAAAATACATTATAAAGTACAGATATAGAGGACATGTACAAAGGCGAGCGTAACCCTATGAAGAGTTTTCTTCCAGCAAACCTTTGAGGCTAGAGAGAGATGATTTTAAAGGTAGGTGCGTGTACAAGAATCATAAATATGTACATATATCTTAAACAAATAAAACTAAATATACCAAAAGAAAGTAATAAAATGAATGAATATAATAAATAAAATAAATAGACTAATATATACCTACAATAAAATAAAATTACAGAGAAAATGTTAAACGACGGACTAGCGCGAACTTCATGGGGCAGGGCATTCCAAATTTTCCAATTGTAATAGGAGTATTTAGGAGTAAGCGATTCGGGTTGCGAGTCTAAACAAGGGGAGCCTTTGATTACGCGTGTTACCTGAATAATAAGCCTTTGAAATGGTGGTCAATGGGCATACACGTACTGTAACCTGACATGTTTACCGTGCAACCAGGCTATTCATGGATAGATAACAGAGTGTTAAGCAGACGCGAAATTGTTACAGCTTTGCGACTCAGATCTGGACACATTCCGTGCAATAAATTATCTTATCTAATGCGTAAAACTACCTCTCCAAATTGCTTGACTTGCAATGTTATTGATGATGTGTATCACATATTGATGGAATGTGTTCAGAATGCTGGTGCGAGAAATACTTCTAATTTTAATATTGGTGATTGTAATAGTATTTTGGCAGATCCGTTATCAGATAATGCCAAAAAACTATTTAAGTTGGTAGATAGGAGGTAGCTAAATAAGTTTTGACCTGTATAATTAGTTAATTTTCTTATGTTTACATTACCAGGGTGTCATAATCGCATGAGCGACAAAGCCCTTTTGTTAATTGATTAAAAAAAAAAATCAGGCTAGCAATGAACATTGAACACTCTAGAAGCAAATAATACTAACTCTAAAGAATTATAACGTATCTCTACTGAAATTTGCTTGAGTGTGGAAAATAGTGCTATAATAGCTATAAAGAATAGTTTGATGAAAGAAGTAAAGAAAAAGGGATTTGGTATTAAAACTATACAATGTCAGCCTCCGCGTATACCGTGGTTTGTAAGGGGGAACTTGACTAGTTCTTTCATTGTATTTATTAATAGAATAGGATCTGGGCACTATCCATCTAGAAAGTTTGGATATTATTATATATTTATTTATTATTACTATGGTTGGATACCTTATGATAAAAGTTGATTCACCTAACTGTGAGGTATATGGCTCACTAGATGATGTGCACCACCTCTTGATGGATTGCGCCAAGAACAGGACAGAGAGAGAATCACCGATGCAAAAGTTAAATTTGAACAGACTTGACATAGGTACATTTGTGAGCATCTTAGCAGAACCTATATTTTATCAGAACCCGATATTTTTGCTTGTAATGCCTACAAATTTTAAAATTTAGTTAATATTATCCTTTTTAGCGCTGATTCTGTCCTGTATTTATCTTAGTAACCTACTTTAGTTGTATAAATTCACTTTGTATCTTAATGTTCTAGTACCTAAGTAGATCTTTATTTTTACTTACTCATGTAAATATGTGAGACTTCGACACTTGTCGTTGTACTCTTTGACTCTATAACAGCTCCTTATTTGTAACAAATATTTGTTTTAATATGTGGATAACGTTGTGGGCTACATTATCAATAACTTTTACATTCACAGAATGTACCTACACGATTTGTATATTTAAATAATACTAATGTAGTTGTTTGTTGTTCCTCAATAAATAAAAAACTTCAATAAAAATAAAACCTAGTACAGAAGCGGCTAATCTGCTAGCTGGAGCTTTTATGCATCGGTGATTCCTATCAATGTACGTGAGATACGATGTATGTAATATGATTTAATAGTGTTGTAAAGTAAAGGGTATGATGGGGCTGTTATACCATGTTGTAGGTAAAAGTCCCTAATAAAATTTAAATTAAAAAAAAAATCTCTACTGAAGAGTAGAGAATGTCATTTTAACGCGAGACGGTAGAAATGTTACAACATTCTACACTATTATGTAATTTTACACTATTCGCTCAAAAATAATAGGCTTATCATGGAGGATCTCTCAGTACACAGACTCGTGTCAGGTTGCATGCATGCCAATTGCCGCACTGATGTTTTTTTTTTCGAATGGACTAATCTCGCTGTTGGCCTCTGAGACCGTTGCATCTTAACAAAACTTTTGGCGAGTGCAGAAGGCGCTCAGCCCTGTAAGTTTTGATGAGGCAACTAGCGCAAGGGCACGACTTAGGTACGAACCTCGGCTTGGGCTGTTGCCAGGATGGGGATAGGAGAGAAACGCCCGGGTACGCGCTTGTACCTCGTATAGGCGGCGACTGAAGGGACTCGCCGACCTCGCCGGCGAGGTCGGTGTATCTATGAAGTGTTTGCTCTGACTAATGTAGATGACTCAGAAATCTCTTCCGCATTAGCGGAGGTGATTTCGTCATACGGGTCTCCGAGAACGTGTCTCGGACGACGGAGGGTTTTGTTCGCGGGCGGATCTATCGGATAACCGCACTGATGATCATGGATCAAGCTAATATAACAATTCGAAGGTTCCGGTGCTACGAATAGAAATACTCATATTATAATGGGTATACCTACTAATGCTACTAATTCTGGCCTATCTTTTTTAAATTTAACAAAGCTACAATAAGGAATCTATTTGGATAACACATTTCTGCACCTGCTATGCTAAATAGCGGAGTCGTGCTCTGAGCGACACATATTTTATAGAAGTAGGTAAATTCCTTAGCATGTGCATTTCTATGAGGTTGCTAGTTCACACGATCGAAAAACGCACAGACTACATAATTAGATACTAGCTTCTGTCTGCGGCATTGCACGCGTGGTTTGGCAATAAAAAGTGCCTTATCTCAATCCAGGTCATAATCCTTTTTTTATTGGTGATAGTCAAGCGCTTGACCACTGCCTCGCCTGATGGTAAGTAATGGTGTTGTCGAAGATGGAGCATATATTATTCCTTGCCTATAAAGAACCTGCTCACTCTGGACTTGAAGACTCCGAGATTATACTGGTGATTATAATCTCTATATTGGTCTACCCATGGAATGGATAATGTCCACGCAGTAAAGAATGAACTGTCTGCTAGCATCTATAATGTATGAAACCCGGCATCGCTCACGTGATCCAGAGGGACGTAAGAAGGAACAACGTACCTGGTAGATCTCTTTCCGAGCCCCTCGGAGCCTCTCCAAGCCGTCTTCCGAAGAGTAGTCAGAGGTTATGGCGTCAGCGTTCCTCGTGGACTGCCGCGTGCGGTGGGCAGGTGGCGCTATGTGCTCTTCAATGGACTCTGATATCATCTCTGTTATTTTGGTTGTAGGTCCGAGTTGCCTGAAGACAATTTAATAGATAAGTTGTCTGTAGTGGGTATAAGTGTTACTATAAATAACGTTCCGACTTCCATACATTTTGACCCCACAGGTCCATATTACGATTCTTTGTATCGACGAATATTTGCAGATAATGCGAACATTTCACTAGAAACCTCTCGAGTTTCAGTCGGCTACTCGCCTACCTCGCCACTGAGATCGTCTATGGAAGAAAGGAGGTCTCAATTTTGAAGGAGCAAGTGTCAAGACCATGTTTTGGAATTTATAGGGTGTATCTAAGTTCTTCAAGATTTCATAATCAGGGCCAACATTGCAAATGATAATTAAAAGATAGGTAGGTTATCCGTGAAGCTTTATTGAAGTCAAAACTTCTTAAGGCGCGTTGGACATTTATTGAGATGAGACATCTCTGTATACATTATAAGTATATCTGTTGTGTAGTCTGCTATTAAATTTTGAATACCCAAACATTGAGCGCTAAGTTTAAAACGTAATTAATTTAAAATTAAAAAAAACACTTCATTTAAAAGTATTTTCTGCACAATAAAATATTTCCTGACGATTCAAAAAATACACACGTACCTAGTTGTTCAAATTTTCACTTCTGCGGCAATCCACTAGTGCCACTTTTTTTAATAACCTACTTAGCTATTACGAGAAAGCTTAGGTGGCGGAGTGTTCTGGACGCCTTTGAAAAAAAAGGTATCAGAGATGGTTGGATGGAGAGAAGAACATTGCCTAATAGTAGTATGATATAGGAATTTTCATTCCCCTTCATATCTTTAAAAGTATAACCGAATTCTTTCGCGGCATTAGGTGACTATTTGCAAATGTCTGTAGCTAGCTGGCTTAAGATAATACTGCACATAAATGAAGGCCAGGTTTTATCATTTCAGCTGTCAAGGTCAAACTATAATTATCTTATCACGAAAAAGAAAGTAGAACAATACATTGAATTCAATGTTAAAAAATACCTATCATCTTAATTTTGTATGTTTTGTAAATATTTATGTACAAACCATACGCTATACTGTACATATAGCATACCTACCTAGCTTGGGAACCTACAATATTGTTTACAAGTGACTTAGGTACCTACCTATTCGTTAAATAGTGTTAAGATAGGTATTGCATTGTTGCTCTTAAATAAATTCTGTGCCAACTCAAATCAGTAAATAGAAATGCTACAATAATAATAATAATAACAGACATTTCACACAGCACTATCTACCCCCAAACTAAGCAAAGCTTGTACCTACCTACTATGAGAACTAGAAAACTGATAGATTTACTTCAATACTTTTTTATATCATGGGATACTCAGATGGGATAATAGGCTATTTCCAAGAATCAAATAAATATGAATTTCCAAAAACATTACTAAGCATTCCATTGACATCAAAGTTTCAAGGTTTATTTGATATAAGGCCGCAATGGTATAAAACCTCATGACCTCATTTTAAGTTCTATGTGATGTGTCGTCACAGTGTAGACAAATCTGTCCTTACCTAAGTTAGCCTTGAATAAGATTTCAGATTATGGATTGTTGGCTTAATTTGACATGCTTTGTCCTGAATAACTTATAACATGACTAAAAGTCCAATGTGGTATCACGGTTGAGATTATTTGTACACCCATCAGTGGGCTCACTGTACCCATACATACTTAAAGGATGGTTTTAGAACTTTTGTTTATGGACTGTGAAAGTGTTAAAGTATTGTAACAGTTTGAAATAAGGTAATTACAGTATGAAGTAGGTATGGGAATATTGTCTATATTTCCTTAGACCCTATAGAAAGGTAATAATTAGATAGATGGATAATTTATTTGCAACATCATATGATAAAGAATTAGAGAAAACAGATTATATTGATAAATTTTGTACCAACCCCACATAATGTGGATTAGGAGCAGGAAGATGAAAAACCGGCCAAGTGCGAGTCAGACACGCGCACAAAGGATTCTGTACCATTATCTATAAAAACAGCAAAAAAATCACGTTTGTTGTATGGGAGCCCCCCTTAAATATTTGTTTTATTCTGTTTTTAGTCTTTGTTGTTATAGCGGCAACAGAAATACATCATCTTTAAAATTTCAACTGTCTAACTATCACGTTTCATGAGATACAGCCTGGTGACGACAGACAGACAGCAGAATCTTAGTACTAGGGTCCGTTTGACCCTTTGGGTACGGAACTCTAAAAATGTTGTACCAACCCCACATAATGTGGATTAGGAACAGGAAGATGAATAAGATAATAGTAGAGAATGTCACAATATGAACATAATTAAAATCATATTCAGCATCATGGTGTTGGCTGATAAATCAGTGCTGATCATCTGCTTGGACCGTTATGTGATGCCACTATATAAATGTATATTTAATCATTGAAATAAATATGTAGGTAGGTACCTTATATTAGGAGGGTCAAGTTTTTTGCAGATAAATTGTTTTTTTTTACATTGTGATTGAAACTAACTACTAATAGGTACTTACTAATAATATAAATGCGAAAATTAGTAGGTATGTTTATTATTCTTTCATACCGTAAAGGTTGATTTTGATGGAATTTGGTTGAATAGATTACTTATGAATTGGATTATGACATAAGTTACTGTTATTGATAAAACACATGCATGCTGAGCTGCGGGCAGAGCTAGTATTAAAATAAATTTAAGAATGACAAGGATTTGCAATAATATAAGTGAAACATGTTCTGTTATGGCATGTTACCTGTAATTTATACCTGTACAAGATGTCCAACTAACAGTCTTGCGATTTTTATTACAAATAGAGAATACAAAGAAACAAACCTATAGATATTTTGATCCAACAAATTATGTTCATTGAAGAACTCTTAGAAATAGATGGCAAGCAATTTTGGTGAAGTTGTGAGTTTGCTTACTTTATAGGAGTGCTTCTTTTGATAGGGGTCTTCCTTCCAGATTTATGTGTTGTTTCTTCCGCTTCCTGGTCAATACTCGATCGCAAGAAGGGTGTCTTCGAGCGAGACCTTGACCGCAATCCACTAACTGTTGGGTTATCCATAATTCTGACCACTGATATGTACGTCTTTTTTATCACTTCCTTGCAACCATCTTTACATGGTCCTCCAGCTCAAAATGTTCCAAATTTTAACCTTATCCCAATAATATTTCTTGATTTTTGTACACACTGTTTAATGCACAAGGAAATCTATTTTTGTGGCATCATTCGATGCCGCCAAAAGTAACGTAATGTCTCGGTGACTTTCAATGGTATTAAAGGTTATTTCATAACATAATAACTTGTAAATAATAATTAGTAATGGTTTATATAAGAATTATTACACTGTACAACAGTTTTTTCCTAAAACAAGCGCGTTACAACGAAAATTGAGTATTTCGTAACTTCACACTTCTCGCTAAACATAAACTGATGACGTCATCAAAAAATACGTTAGTGGGGATTAGGGATGGGCATTAGGGCAATAGTGAGAGATCAAAACTAAAACAAGGTAATAATTTTGAATCTTTTTGTGTCGAGCCGTGTAACCTCAATAGTGGGATGTACGTACCCCGCCTCGGCTTCAAACTTTTCCTCCGATCTACTGTAGGTAGCGAGTTTGAATCCCAGGCATGCACCAATGGATGTTGCTCTCTAAATGTACCTATATGTGTTAGTGACGATGTCTTTTGTCTGCGGATTAAGGCTGACCATGTTGAGAGGAGAACATTGGAGCCGAGCAAGTCTTCTATGTCTCAAAATTCTGACCAAGGTACTAGGTACATACATTAGCTGAGATTCCGTCCTTTAAACACCTACCTAATTAATTTTACAAATTGTCACCAGGCGCTGGGTACATTGTTTGCACTTATTAATAGGATGTAAAGGCCCGAGTTACTAGGTGTGCGGATGGAAATTAACATTGAATAAACACAAAACGGAATAAGTTACAAATAACACAACAGCACAAATTATGTTTTCTGTTCCTACTTGCAAAATATTATAGACTTAATCATAAAGCATATAAAAATCAGCGATCACTCGTTATATTACACTCAATAATAAAGAAAAAACAAGTAGGTATTTACCTAATCAGAATCAGATTTGAAATCCTACCCATCTTTTTAAAATCGTCTTACCATGATCATTATTGTTTCCCATATCAGTATGACACTGCATTTGGGTGAAAAAAGGTTATTTTAGTTTTTCTTAAACTCGGTTGGGTGACGCGTAATGGGTGAGGGGCTTGAGGTGGCCGTAAGTCAGGTAAGTCAGAGACCGCACGATCTGGTTAAGTGATATTTATTGAGATGGTTATGTGATACGCGCTCTGACAATTTGACAAGTCCATTTTCAAGACCGATATATAGTTGGTATGAGACATCACTATTCTTGATGCAAGTATTTTCTTGGCGTAACGAGGTTTTAGCATTGCACCAGACCAAATCTATCACTGTCAAATACTGTTAAATGTCATTTTTACTGTCAAACATTTTCTTTTGTTATTATCACTGTCAAAGTTATGGCGGTAAAAGGTTTTGTTTACAAAATATATAGATTCGAAATTAGACGATCATTTTGCATTTTAGTTAGTTTTCTGTAGATTTTAGAATGGGTGAACAAATATTTTCTAAACTAAAAGAACTAGGGTGTGATAATAAAAGGCGCGATGAACTACAAATATATTGCGTTCAAGAATTTGATCAGGTAAACATTCTTCTGCAGTCTGCAAACTGTAGTAAGTACTAGCACTTACCAGTGAGCAACCCCAAATAATTACTATTTATTTTTGCAGATTATGAAATATATACCCAGACGTACACTAAACAGCGATGGTGAATGTGTGCTGGATTATATTTTCAATGGGCTGCCTGGCAATACAACGGCATCGACAAAAAACAAAGCTCGGGTAATTCATTCATACTATTTACTATTTTGCTATGAATTTTCTCGTTATTACTTGATTTACTTAGTTATATTAACTCTAGAGGGTTAGACCCATCATCATCATCATCATATCAGCCGTCGGACGTCCACTGCTGGACAAAGGCCTCCCTCATTGATCTCCAGGAACTGCGGTTGGAAGCGGCCTGCATCCAACTCCGACCTGTGGTTCTTACCAAGTCGTCTTCCCATCTTGTAGATGGACGTCCTACGCTGCGCTTGCCTGTCCGTGGCCTCCATTCGAGAACTTTCTGGCCCCATCGGCCATCTGTTCTGCGCGCTATATGGCCTGCCCATTGCCACTTCAACGTGCTAATCCGTCGGGCTATGTCGGTGACTTGAGTTCTCCTACGTATCTCCTCATTTCTGATTCAATCCCGTAGAAAAACCCCAAGCATAGCCCTCTCCATAGCTCGTTGAGCGACTCTGAGCTTATTCATAAGGCCAATAGTGAAGGACCATGTCTCGGTTCCATATGTCATCACTGGTAACACACACTGATTGAAGACTTTCGTCTTAAGGCGAGGTATGTTGGACGAAAAAACGTTGCGAAGTTTCCCAAACGCTGCCCATCCGAGTTGGATTCGACGATTGACCTCTTTCTCGAAGTTGGACCTACCTAATTGGACTGTTTGTCCTAGGTATACATACGCGTCGACAACTTCAAGAGCTGAGTTCTCAACCATAACTGGGGCAGGCAAGACATGGACAGTCGACATAATTTTCGTCTTGTCCATGTTAATTTTAAGCCCTACCCGTTGGAAGACTCGATTGAGGCCTTCGAGCATCTTGCTGAGCTCATCCATCGACTTTGCCATGACCACAATATCGTCGGCAAACCGAAGGTGAGTGATGTATTCGCCGTTAATATTGATGCCCAGTCCTTTCCATTCCAGAAGCTTGAAGGCATCTTCCAAAGCTTGCCTCACTCCTCGACCGCCGTACAGTGACAACCACAGTAAATTTGCTCCTTCAAATATAATAAAAAATCACTGTAAAAAGTTGCTAAAGTGTTGCATCTTTGCTATAAGTAGTATATATATATTGCAAGTATTATCTCTCCAAGTGTTTATGCTAGTGTATATATTATTTTTATGATTAAAAACTGTATTTCAACCAAGAAGTGACGGACACTTTACAAAACATACCGGCAAAAACTCGTGTGTGCAGTGCATCTCGGTTAAACGCGTAAGTGACGCGTTCTCCCCGGCGCTTACGACATTTTGGACTCGACCGGCCCAGTGCAGTCCTAATTACTAGCGGTTTACCTGCACAACTTCATTGTTTTTGGAATTGTAAACAGACTGTAGGTACTACCGCGTTACTTCTTCGGAGTTCGGACTGACATTATCATCAGCGATTTCTGCACCGCTCGATTAACACAAGCTTTTCAACACAATGCCGTTAAATCGTACTCCCCCGCCAGTTAAACCCTCGACATCGCCTACGGGTGCTCGTCCCATCGTAAGCATCTCACAACAGCATAGCTCGTCGGAACCAAGCCTCATCAATCACAGAGCCTGTTCCCGAATATGGGACACCTAGAGGCAGTACGCCTATTCTGACCTTTCGAAACACCAAACGTAAACGCTCCGAGTGTAATGATGATAATCTCGTCACACGTAAATTATTCTTATTGTTGAATGAACGATGTATCTTGCTTTGTTGTCTGAGGAGGTGGGCGTTGAAGCTGCTCCACAATTTTTATAATTTTTGCAGCTTCATCGTGCTACCAGTAATATGTTTGTACTATTAGTTCTAAATAAATGAATTTGAATTTGAAAAGCGGTCGTAAACAGTTTCGGAGAGTTGACATCTCCCTGTCTTACGCCTCTTTTTAAGAGAATCGCCTTCGAGCTTTGTTCTTGTACTCGGACTGACATAGTGGCGTTTTTATACAAACACTTCAACATTTCGATGTACCGATAGTCAATACGGCAACGTTGGAGAGACTCAAGCACTGCCCATGTTTCGATCGAATCGAAGGCTTTCTCATAGTCCACAAACGCGAGACATAGCGGCAAGTTATACTCGTCGGTCTTCTGTATGACTTCCCGCAGCGTATGTATGTGGTCTATGGTACTGTAGCCTTTACGGAACCCGGCTTGTTCGGGAGGTTGGAAATCATCAAACCTGCGTTCGAGACGGTTCGCGATGACCCTTGAAAACAGCTTATAAACATTGCTCAAAAGCGAGATGGGTCTGTAATTCTTAAGCAAGGTGTTGTCACCTTTCTTGAAGAACAGAACCACCACGCCCCGGTTCCATGCTTTTAGCGTCGTACCTTCAAGCAAGGCGGAATTAAAGACCTTCTGAAGGACTTTAAGTACCGGTGATCCACCCGCTTTCAGAAGCTCTGAAGTGATTCCGTCCTCACCCGGCGCCTTGTCGTTCTTAAGCTGCTTCAAGGCCATCCTGATCTCATACAGGCTGATGTCCGGAATATCTTCGGTATAATGTCGGGTCAGTTTGGCTCTTGGGTCGTTGGCCGCACTGCACACAGGTTTAGTGACCGAATCGTAGAGCCGTCCATAGAACCTTTCGACTTCCCTTAACACTTCCGCTTTACTTGACGTTATGCTGCCATCTTCCCTCTTCAGCTTCGTCATGCGGCTCTGCCCAATAGAATTATCTCTCGCGAACACTTTGGAGCCTTTATTCCGCTCTATCGTATCTTTAATACGAGATGTATTAAAGGTACGAATATCGTGCCGCAAGGATTTCCAAATTTTTCTATTGAGCTGCCTATGTGACTGAGCATCATCGGGAGACTGCAGTCGCAAAGAACGTCGTTCAGCCATGAGGTTAAGGTTGTCATCAAAGAGTTTCTGAGGTCTATTGGTACGGGGGGTCTTAAAGAACTGGGACCCCACCGTATGGACGGTTTCTACGAACCTGTTATTGATCTCGTCCACTGATGCATCTACTTCTAGACAGTCAAAGCGATTTGCAAGTTCGAGTTGAAAGCTCTCGAGGTTTTGGATATGTGCGCGAGTGGGTCGGAGCGTAGACTTCATCAAATGGGACCTTTCAAGTTTAACGTTCATATTCAATGTGGCTATAACAATTCGGTGATCACTGCCGGTTTTCACCCTGTGAATCACAGAGACATCATTGAATATTCGTTTCTTGTTGGTCAAGATGAAATCAATCTCATTTCTCGTGGAACCGTTGGGACTCATCCAGGTCCATTTCCTGTTAGGCGGCTTCTGGAAAAAAGAATTCATCATAAAGAGTCCTTCTTTCTCCAGAAAATCGGCCAGCCTCTGTCCCCTGGGGTTCCGTTGCCCATATCCAAATTGCCCCACTCTCAACTCATCATCGCTTCTCATGCCTAGCTTTGCATTGAAGTCCCCCATAACAACAATAAAGTGAGTTTTGTTCGTATGTATGGCTCTGCTGATGTCCTCATACATAGACTCTACTTCTTCATCTGGGTGTGAAGAGGTCGGCGCATATACCTGAACGACCTTCAGCGAATATCGCTTAGATATTCTGAGTGTCAGGTACGCGACCCTGCTCGACACACTGTCGATGGTGATAATGTTGTTGATGAGTGACTTGTGAACGAGAAACCCAACACCACCTTGGGACTGTTGGTCGCCCTCCCGGTAGTATAGTAGGTTACCAGACTTGAGGGATATCGTGTCCTCGCCCTCACTACGGACTTCTGATAACCCAAAAATGTCCCAATGTAATCTACTAATTTCTTCTTCCAGCTCAACAATCTTTTCGTCTGTCCTCAAAGTGCGAATGTTGTGTGTTACCAGGGCCAGTGGTCGTCGTAGGGTTTGGTAGCCGATCGTCTCCCGGGGATTCTTAGCACCCCTGGCCCCGCCGTTACCGTGACTGCTACCGTAGCCAGGATTAGCGGGGCCGCCGGGGACTCGGGGCCTGGTTTTATGTTGCAAATCTATCATGAGGGGGTTGTTGCCATACTCGCCACGCTTGACAGGCGGGTTGGCGAGCGCAGTATAAGGTGTTGAAAACACGAAAAGATGCTGCTGCCCATCTTTCGGAGGTATCCCTTAGCAGATTCCTACTGCATCCACGGGCAAGAGCGGAGAGGCAACATTCTATTGCCGGCGCCCCACGGCAACCCATACCCATACTAAACCATACTAAAGGCGAATTGTTGATTCTTACAGATTATTGAACTAGTGCTTAGAACAATGAGAAAGGAGTCTACCTCACTTAGTCACTGCGGAGGAGTTATCAGCAGACTGTGTATGGAGCTGCCGAGGCTACCGGTTGAGGATCTAGTGAGGTGGTGCAATGACAGCGTGCAGACCATTGTTGATGACAGCGATGTGAATATGATGTGAGTACATATGTCTATACACATCTTAAATTTGTTTGAATTGTAAACTGAATGTTAGGGTTATATGGGTGATAAAAACTCTGATACTAAGAGATTTAGTTTATGTCCTTAACCCCTTGAGTACTGCCAACTTGACATCAATCCTATATTAATGTCAAAATTATGATTTTGATATAAATCTGTGCACGAAAAGACCTGTTTTGTCTTAAAAATATGAATCCTATATTAATTGTAAATGGATGTGGATGTGGGTCAGCTTTAAATAGACAGAGGAACCAAGAAGAGAACATGATCTTTTACAGATTCAAATGGCTACCACACAAGGGAAGCCAGAAGAAATAGCTAATAAAGTAACAATTTCATCTTTTAGCTGGCACGATGTCCTGCCAGAAAGCATGAGTGTCTTAGTGTCTACATACGACACAATCAAACACTGTGACACGGAGATGCCGAGCAACGACTTCAAAGAACAGTGTGTCCACACGCTCTGTCAGTGCCGTTGGAGTGAGAGACAGTTGGTCCAACTAGTTGCTATGTTTAAGTAAGTTTGCATTTGGTTTTCTGGCCTGAGACCAGACTGACTGTTTATACTATGATGGAATTAGTACTGTTTTGTAATGTGTTTAATAATGTGAAAAATTTACATATATTGACGCATGTGAGATCCAGACAAACCTTGCATGGTTTTTAGGGTATAATCTTAAGTTTTATGTACTTACATCGTAGTAAATAAATAACTAGTGGTTCGCCCCGAACTGAGATCTTGCAACTCTCCCAAAACAAAACAAAATATTCTTAGGGCGACTCGCGCAACGATGCCTAAACGTATTTAGTGGCTAAATATGATTTAAGGAGTTGTCAAATCATACAAATACGTAAAATTTAAATATGTTTAGACGCTAAATACGTTTAGGGATCGTTGTGCAAGCCGGCTTTAATCTTTGACTAATAAAATAGTGCCACGAAATGTTACCAACGAAATATAGGTATATATGTATATATAGGTTCAAATTATAGGTAACGGGAGTTGACGACCTCCGTGGCGCAGTGGGCGAATAGCCGGCTGAGACGCAGGAGGTAGCGGGTTCGATTCTCGTCACGGAACAAATGTTTGCATGATCTACATCAGATATTTGTTACGGGTCTGGTTGTTTCTCTATATAATATAAGTATGTATTTACAAAAAAAAAATGTATATAAGTATTCTATCAGTTATCTGGTTCCCATAGTACAAGCTTTGCTTAGTTTGGGGCTAGATAGCTGTGTGAAATGTCCAGCAATATTTATTTATTTATGTAAATTAGTTCCTCTTTTGGGGTACAAATGCAGTTATTTTGGATTTCAGATTTTTGCCTATATTTGTGTTACTAAAGCTACACGCATACCAAATTTCAGTACTGTGGGATCACTGGTGTACCCTGTGAATATTGTCAAAGTTTAGTTTTTATCATGGCTAATAACTTAAAACTATAAAGAATTTACGAAAAATAAAAACGGAGTCTTAAATGTACTAATCTTTCATTTGACGTCACACTTGACCTGATAGCCTCATTTTAATTGTTTTTACCCCTCTTGGACCCTAATATCTTAACAACCCCCTTAACATTTTTAGCTCATTTCGTCACACGAAAATTGTGCCATCACTACCTACCTATGTATTAAAATTTCACAATGATCGGATCAACGAAAGTTATCCTCGGACAAACATACATACATACATATATACAACGCCGATTTGTCAAAGTTGATTTAGAGATCTCGCTTCGCTCTATCAAATATCCTTTAAAACGATACATTTTTTTTTTCAGAGATATGCGGTTATCCAAAGCAAGTCACAAGCAAGTTGTAAACAAATTATGCTCATACATTATAGACATACCACCAGACACATTACCTCCACTGGTTCATCAGTTAATAAGGTAAGTGGGACTCTTATAATAGTCTGTTTTGATTTAATTTAATTTTATTTGATTTAATTTAGGTTATTTAATTTAATTTCCATGTCTATTTGTAATGCGCAACATCAATGGCTTGAAATAAACAATTTTTATTTTATTTTTTTAATATTTATAGTAAAGCTTTATTTTTATCAAGAGATAAATAGCCATTATTGATAGTCTGCAGACTAACTATACACAGTAAATTGAAATAATTGTACCGGCACAGTATCTCATAGGTAATTTTATGGATAAGTTTACGACTGCTGTTTTATTTCTAATGATTTATTTATAGATAAAAAGATAAGTGACAAAACTGTGTCATGGGGGCGTCATCCTAACAAACAGCACTCTTCTTAGTCATCAAATGAAATTAGTACCTACCGTCGAATTTGCCGATTTATTTGGGCAACTTAGAATTTTCTTCTTTGAGTCTGGTCACTTAATTTACATCTAACTGTTACCCCCCCCCTACTTCATTACCCCCTCTACTTTATTACCCCCCCTTCATTACAACCCCCCACTTAATTACACCCCCCCCCCCCACACTTAATTACAACCCCCCCACTTAATTACACCACCCCACATAATTACCCCACCCCCCCTACATACAAAATTCAGTCAAAAGTAATAAAAATCATGTTTGTGTACGAATATAACCAGTGTTCTAACAATAAGAAAATTATTACTGAGGGAAAAAGTTGGACTAGTTGGAAAGATGATCTAATTTTTTTTTCTGGGAGCCATTGGGTGCAGGCCGCATAAAATAGAGCGCTCGCGAAATCTATTGGGGCATACGTTCAGCAGTGGATGTCCGGGGCTGATAGGATGAAACTAAAAAAATACTAGGTTCTAAGTGCAAAATTCTTTCAGACTATGCAAGACCTCTAACCTAGAGATAGTACTAGGTCACTTGAGTAACTACTTCAGTGTGAGGCTGTACAGCAGGCTGGAGCCTCCACCACAGGATTCCGAATCTACTACCATGGATATGGATGAAATTGGTAACCTTCATATTTCCTAATCTATTTATCTTTAAATATGACGTATATCTAATATTATTCTTTTAATTTGACGACCTCTATGGTACAGTGGGCGAATAGCCGGCTGAGACTTAGGAGGTAGCGGGTTCGATTCTCGCCGTGGAACAAATGTTTGCATGATCTGCAGATATTTGTTCTAAGGCTGGGTGTTTTTCTATATATTATAAGTATGTATTAACAAAAAAAAATAATATATATAAGTATTCTATCAGGTATCTGCTTCCCATGGTACAAGCTCTGCTTAATTTTGGGCTAGATAGCGCTGTGTGAAATGTCCAGCAATATGATGATTATCTAATGATTATAATTAATCATAACTAATTAATAAATAATTAATTAATTTAATTATAATTAATTATTTAATTTAATTTAATTCATAATTATGATTATCTTTAAATATACATAAATCAAAATCTATTACTGCATGTATGAAAGATCATCACTTGAGTACGGCTTGATTTGGTTGATTTTTTTTGAGTAACTGACATAACTAAATCATCCAAGTTAAATTAGCTTTCTATTAAAAAAACCGCATCCGAATCGGTCAATCCGTTTAGAAGCTAGCTGTGATGTCATCGTGTCCAGTATAATAATACTTTCAGGACGCTGTTGAGGCTGCCGCGTTTTTGTAGTGCCAGAGATGTTATGGTGATGTTGATGATGATGTTGATGATGATGTTGATGATGATGTTGATGATGATGTTATGAGATGTTATCGCAGACCAGGACTGATCGATCCCATGCCATCATCTGCATCTCTGATGAGCAGAGTACGAGGCAGCCACAACAGCATTCTGAAATCAGTAGTGAAATACCAGCTAGAGGCTCTAGATTTAATTGAGAGAAGAGCGAAGAAGCTCATTTGCAACGACGAGTAAGCAGATGCAAGGCTCCACAGCCTCGAGCATCGTCGAAAGGTTGCATCTCGGTTTTTTATCGGATACATTTCGGAGTGTGCTGCGGAGCTTTTCAACCTGATCCCACCATCCCCATTCTATCATCGGACAACCAGACGCCCCGCGATGCGCCACCGCTGCATGGTAGACATACCTCCCATACGCACAAAGCGGTACTCTTCCACCTTTATTATGCGCAGCGGGAATAGAACCCGCAACCTCCTGCGTCTCAGCCGACTATTCGGCCACTGCGCCACAGAGGTATTGTCTAAACGGTTTACTTTATATTACAGTTCCTCACAGTCCAGCTGAACTGAGCCGCTGTCTGTCTACCTGCATCTACCACATATCCCAGGGAGCTGTGGAACCGGAGCTGATGAGGAAACACATCAAGATGTGGCCGAAGACGCAGCTTTTAAGAGCACCCTTCATCATCGATCTGGCGCTGGCTATATCAGACAAAGGACGGGATTTTAGGACTGTTTGTTTGGATGTTAGTATTTTTTTTTTATACTTTTTGGAGATGGAACAAGATTATGGCCTACCTGATGTTAAGTGGTAACCATCGCAGGTCACGCACCTTAGAAATGTGCCCTATGATGCACTTCCCTGCGGCCATCAACTTGTGGAATACAGATGTAAAGCCTCATGTGCCTGTCATTTCACCAGAACCATACCCTTCAAAACGAACATAGCAATGTACTACTCCCGGGCGAGCCCTTTCACAATGAATACTACTACTCGTATATCATATTTTACCGTTGTTTTATTTTTTTATTCACTAGTGGTTCGCCCCGAACTGAGATCTCGCGAGGCTCCCATAAAAACAAAAAAATATTATTCGTAATCTTTGACTATCAAAATAGTTCCACGAAATGCTTAACCACTTGTCCTATAGTTTCATTCAAATTACAGGTAACGGGAGTTCATGTATTTGGTTATCGTTTTTTGGGGTAGAAATTGCATTTATTCTGGATTTCAGACTTTTGCCTATATATGTGTCACTAAAGCTACACGCATACCATATTTCAGCACTGTGGGTTCACTGCTGTACCCTGTGAATTTTGTCAAAGTTTAGTTTTTATTATGGCTAATAACTTAAAAACTACAAGGTTTAAACTAAAAATCAAAATGGGGTCGAAATGTACTCACAAAGATCTTTTATTAGACGTGCCACTTGACCAGATAGTCCCATTTTGGTTTTTTACCCCTCTTGAACCCCAATATCTAAACAACCCTCCACATTTTTAGCTCATTGAGTCACCAAGATTGTGCCATCACTACCTATCTATATACCTATACTACCTACCTATATACCTAGTCAGGTCATAAGTATTGTCACACAGTAAAAACTTTTCTTTTAGAATGCTGGCCACAATAAAGTTTATAGAATTCGGATTTCGAATTGTTCATGAAAATAAAAATGTATACTTTTTAGAATTTTACTCATTTTTAAATATGGAGTGGACGCATAAAGAAGACCGTGTTGCAGTTATTGCGTTGCATCGTTGCGGTTACGTGCCAATTCAAATTTTTGACATACTGAAAAATTTGAATATAAACAAAAGATTCGTTTATCGCACCATCAAACGATACAATGAAGACTCTAGTGTAGATGACAGGTCAAGAAGTGGTCGCCCTCGGTCTGTTAGGGCTCCAGCAGTGATAAAAGCTGTGAAGGCGCGAATTCAAAGAAATCCCAAACGTAAGTAGAAACTGTTGGCCCTTCAGATGGGGTTAAGCAGAACCACGGTGAAAAGGGTGTTAAATGAAGACTTAGGGCTTCGGGCATATCGAAGAAAAACAGGACATCGTTTGAATGCTCGTCTAATGGACCTGAGACTGAAGAGATGCCGCGCTTTATTGAAGCGGTACGCGGGAAAAAAATATCGGGAAATTCTTTTTTCAGATAAAAAAAATTTTACCGTAGAAGAGAGCTACAACAAACAAATTGATAAGGTGTACGCACACAGTAGTGAAGAAGCGAGCAACCGTATTCCGCGTGACAACGAGGTCATTTTCCATCCTCGCTCATGGTATGGTTGGGAGTTTCTTATTGGGGCTTAACAGAGGTACATTTTGTGAGAAAGGTGTAAAAACGAATGCAGTTGGTTATCAAAATACAGTCCTGACGAACCTTGTGGAACCTGTTTCTCATACCATGTTCAATAACAGGCACTGGGTATTCCAACAAGATTCGGCGCCAGCTCATAGAGCGAAGAGCACACAAGACTGGCTGGCGGCGAGTGAAATCGACTTCATCCGGCACGAAGACTGGCCCTCCTCCAGTCCAGATTTGAATCCGTTAGATTACAAGATATGGCAACACTTGGAGGAAAAGGCGTGCTCAAAGCCTCATCCCAATTTGGAGTCACTCAAGACATCCTTGATTAAGGCAGCCGCCGATATTGACATGGACCTCGTTCGTGCTGCGATAGACGACTGGCCGCGCAGATTGAAGACCTGTATTCAAAATCACGGAGGTCATTTTGAATAAACTTTAGTGTCATAAGAATCTATGTTTTGTTAAGTTCATTTTGGTATATAAATGGTTACATAATGAATAAACTTGTTTCAATTATTTTATATTAAACATGTGACAGAATTTATGACCTGACTAGGTATGTATAATTTCACGATGATCGGATAAACGCTTCGAAATTTATCCTCGGACAAACAAACCTACATTCATACAACGCCGATTTGCCCAAGTTGATTTGGAGATCTCGCTTCACTCGATCAATTAAAAATACAAGGACCATTTTGAAACGTCAATTTTATTACCTGTTCCTTCGCGACCAAGCCAGGATAGAAAGGCAAGAAACTAGGCTGGTTGTTCCTATTAATGATCCTTTTAGAATACATAACAATAAAACATTAACATTGCCAAAATTCTCTCTTTTCACTTTTCACCTAATTTTTTTAAGAATCTCTTTCTTTCATGCGCGTAATATGCTTAAAAAAGGTCAAAGATTTCACTTCACATATTAATCTCCTTGACATATAAAAAAACGTGATTATTTGGATTGATCTGGATCAATGGTTGTATCCGAAGAGTCCAACTCGGCTGGGCAGCGTTCGGGAAACTTCGCGATATCTTCTCGACCAAAATTCCCCAGAGCCTGAAGACTAAAGTCTTCTACCAGTGTGTGTTGCCAGTGATGACCTATGGCACTGAAACGTGGTCCTTTACTCATGGCCTCATGACCAAGCTCAAGGTCGCTCAACGAGCTATGGAGAGGGCTATGCTCGGGGTTTCTTTGTGTGACAAAATCCGCAATGAGGAAATCCGCAGAAGAACTAAAGTTGCCGACATAGCTCTCAAAATTAGCAAGTTGAAGTGCCAATGGGCGGGCCACATCGCTCGTAGAACCGTTGACCGTTGGGGAAGAAAGGTTCTCGAGTTCTCCACGGACTGGAAGACGCAGCGTAGGCCGGCCCCCCACAAGGTGGACCGACGATCTAGTAAGAATCGCGGGGAGCCGTTGGGCGCAAACGGCTACCAACCGCTCGTTGTGGTGATCTAAGGGGGAAGCCTATGTTCAGCAGTGGACGTCATTCGGCTGATGATGATGAATGGTTGTATTTTTTACAAGCTTTTTATTAACTTGCAATGTATGTATGTTTGTCCGAGTGGAATCTTGCAACTGCATTTTAAACCCGTTCTCCTCAACCGATTGAGATGAAAGGTCATTGGGCATTTTGTTCGGACATATGACCCACGGCGCACAAAAACGAAACAGGGCTAGGTATGTAGTTAAATGTATATGTTACTTAATGGTATGGGTCGCATTATTGCAGGATATGGGAGAACCGCAAAAAAATTTTTTTTAATTAATATTATAGCATTTTTAAAATAATTATTATAGCATTTTTAAATTATTATTATAGCATTTTTATAATGAACTAAGTAAAAACTATTGGCCTGACTGTAAAAATACTTTGTAAAACAGTTGTTTTGAACAATTTCCAGGAATACGAAAATAAAATCCATTTTGCGGTAATAATATTTTTATTCTGCATTATCAAAATCTATAGTTAATTCATCTAAAAAGGCTGCAGGCGCGTCTATCACGTCTTGATGCCTGGCCCATGACAGAAAGTATACGACGCTTACAACATGTGCACAGCTTCCGACAGTGCGACGGCCGTGTATACACGAGCAGTAATACTGTTGGATGCTATTTCTTCCAATATGGGTAGGATCTACTAAAATATAGGTGTAGTACTGCTTTGCACGGACGTGTCGTGACTGTATTCTGCCTCTTATCAATATCTTATTTTCAATCATTTCTTGGTGCCGGTATAGTTCGATAGTGTATACACCATCCTCACGCATGTGCTCGTGGCAATACGATCTTGCGATTCTCAAGTGGTATGATCCCAACGTAAACAATATTAATTCGTCAAATGTAAGCCGAGGAAAGTCATCAAAATCCGGATCATTGCCATCGAGTCGCACAAACGCTACTCTCTGCCTGTTTAAATTATGGTTAATCACATATTCTGCCATCTCATTGGGTTCATTCATTCGTTCATTTATAATTCTTATGAATTGTTCCGCATACATATGGTCCTCATATGGATGGCGAGTAGCATTAATTATGGCCGCAGTTATTTTGAAGTCGACCATCATGTTTCTCATGGCAACGTTAAAATATACATGGCGGAAGATTTTAAAATCTTTCTTGAATCTGCCGTTAATGGTTTCCACTACCCACCGGATCATTGTTATTAATCTAGATTTATTAGCATCTAGTGTCGTCAGTTGTTCTCCTCTTACTCTTGTAGGCGGCATGTGAGGATTATACCCGCATTCCTCAATTTTATCAATCGAATCCCGAAATCCACGATCCAATATAAAAACATCATTAACTCTCAAGAACCCATGAATCGGAGAATCTTCTTGCATCAGGTCACGCATAATGCTTGCGTCCGAAGTAGTCGCAGTGTAAGGCCCCGTAACATCTACTATGTAGCCGTCGGTACATACTATAAGGAAGGGTTTTACTAAGTTCCGAAACTTATGAAGACTGTAAGTTTTGCGCTGGAAAAGGAAATTCGAACTCTTTTGTAGATAAATATATGTTCCATCACATACGAGAATGGCCGCCGGTTCATTATAGTTACCACCAAAAAAATGGCTTGGAATTGCAAGATTCTTGGCCACCACATCTTCCCTAGTAATATGATTTAAGCCCAAATGCTGTGGAACAAAATCATTACTTAAGCATTCTCTTGCTATCGCCAACTTCCTTTCTAGGGTTCTCCTCGACATATTGAATTTAGTGGCTAATCGCTCATCTGGTTCACCGGTTCTTATTTTTGTTAAAAAAATTCCAAGAACTGTGGCAGGATGAACTGATCGATCACCCAGTGAAGGCGTTTGGTTCAAAATAACATTAAATTGATATTTTGTTAGTCCCGTCCAAAAGTGAAATTCATTGTCCTCTATTTCTTCAATATTTTCGAAATCAAGGTTGCTTCTTTGTTCGATACCCCATTTATATAAATTCATCATACCAACAACATGAGTACTGTCAAAGTTTTCGTGGGATGTAGTGTTGAGCAAGTCTACCCAATCATTCCTCATAAAATGAGCATTGCAAACCCGAGCTAATTCTGGTATATAAAAATTGTGATTGTGTAAGAGTTGGAACTTAGCATATAGTGGAACATTATGGGCCACTACATTTCTACAGTTTGTAAAAATACAATGTCTCGCTGTATTCGATGCTCGCTTATATCCTCTAGGCGTAACAAAACTAGGCTGCAATTGTACTTGATCTTGCACTGGTTGCTCTTCAACTGGCTGATCTTGTACTGGTATATTTTGTACTTGTTCATTTTGTACGGGTTGATTCCGTAAACGACGATCTAACCTTGACCAACAAGCATGGCACATGGCCCGTGAGCCATTAAAAGTAATCTGAAACAATTGAAAAAAAAAATATATATTCCTCCATTTATCAAGAAGTAAAATGAGCCATTACATTGAGCAAAGCAACATTTGTACAATCAAGAGCACGCGACGAGTCATACACATACGATGACAGTGTAGTGTACTTACCTCACGTGGTATTATTTCTTGCAATAATAAATCTACAAGATCCCTTTGTCTTTCCAAAAAGAGAACTGTCAATATGTGTTTTCGTCGACGTAAAACAGATCGATTACACGACACGCAACTATTTTGTCTTTCCATGTTAATGTAAACCAATCGTCAAGCAAAATCAGGGGTCCATAAAACACGCTCAAGTAATCAATAAAATGCAAAAATCGGAAACACGAGTTTAAACGCACAGATCGAAACGAAGGATGACGTACGACTGCGGGGCGGTCAGAGCGGGTGGGGCGCAGGCGGCGCGTCGCACGCGCACTTCGATACCTTACTGTTATTTTCTACCTGTCGAAAGTGCGAGCGAGAGAGACATACAATCTGTTATGCGATACAAACATTTTTCTTATGCTTGTACATACATTTTCACAATGCTGACAGTAAAATCTTTAGTTTTTAGTCTAATAGAATTATAGTTAGACTCACATACATACTGTTACATAACATTTTTCCTCCAGCAGATACATAAAAAAAATTTACATATTTAGAAAAGTGGAATTGAATACTTTACTTTAAAAGTGATTTGAACACTGTGCGCGAAAAAAAAAAAGTGGGTCAAAACCGCCCAATGATCTTTGCAATTCATTTGTAACTTCGGTGACAATGCAATAATATGGTACCATGGAGGTGGTCTCATAGACATATATATAGACAGACATTTATTTGCTACCATAACACACACAAATTCACACAATACAATCAAAAGGTATAACATCAAAGAGAAAGCACAAGTAAGAGAAAACAGAAATTACAACAAACATAGAAACAATAGAATGAAATAATAAATGTACAATGTAGTCAGGGAAAAATTAAAATGAGGCAAGAAGGTGTGTGTGTGCTACTGCAGCAAATGGGTTCCAGCTCAGCATTATGCCTTGCCACCGATCGACAGCTCGGCGCTGTTATTCTGCAGAAACCTTTTTTTGATGAGACTCACGATGGAGACGGATGCTAGACAACGGAGCTTCTGAATGGATTATAGTAGGCTACTAGTGTTTGGGCTCATTTGAATCGGCTGGCTCCGATTATGAGTTTTATTAAAGTTTGTTTTGAAAAAGTAATTTTTCAACAAAAAACTTATTTCTAAATGACTAAGTACAAAAAAATAACTTTTCCAACTGTACCTAATAGTTGGGGGCATTGGATCTCATCTTAACTATCTTTTATGCCCATTTTATCCATACTAATAATATAAATTCGGAGTCTCTTTCTGTCTGTTTGTTTGTTGCGGTTTCGTTACCAAACGACTGGACTGAATTCGATGAAATTTGATATACAGTATTTTCAAACTTTCGCGATCACTGTACATAATTACTGATTAAAATGGGTATTTATCCCGTATGTACCATTTTTATTTGTTATCCCGACGTTTCGGCTGTGTTGCAACAGCCGTGGTCGCGCTAATAAACAAGGTACATACGCGATAAATACCCGTTTATATCAGTAATTGTGATGGAGACATAGGCTACTTTCAACTCGACTGCGCAGAAGGAGGGTAATGTTTTTTTTTGACAAACTAGGCGTACGTAGCTGCGGGTGGAAGCTTGTTCTTAATATGCCAATTTCAATCTTGTTTCAAGGCGATAAAGTCGGCAATCGAGCAGCGAGCTATGGACGAGCTTCTGAGTAAGGAATCGGCGTGGGTCCGGTCTGTGATACCGCCGGATGTAGATGTCGCTAGTGTCCTCAAAGTTCTCACTACTGAAAGGTAATTTGACGACCTCCGCGGCGCTATGGGTTGATAGCTGAGACGAAATAGGTTGCGGGTTCGATCCCTGCGTGATCTACAAATATTGTTTTCCCGACTGGGTGTTTCTTGAATTGTACTAATGCAAAAGAAATAACATGTACCTAATTATAAGATGTTAAATATCACTGTGTACCTAATGCGTGTACTTAATGTGTACCTAATGTATTAAATATCACTGTGTACCTGTACCTAATGTGTTTTTTCATTTATAGGTATGTAACATGTAGTTTTCTTTCTAATCGTGAGAGCACTTACTAAATTCTCTTAAACCTTAGTAATTGTTCGTCTCTTTCTAGCGCTGACCACAGCCAACTAACAGTAGTTGGCCTCATCAACCTGGCATTCTGTCTCCTGTCGGTATCCCGCGTAAAGCTCTCAGCCCCGAGCTGCTGGTCGCACGGCAAGCTGATACTGGTGAGGTTGTGCAAGTCGCAAACTGAGACTGCCTCGCACATACTGAGCCAGCTCGCTGACAGGCTGGCTGCGGACAGTATGAAGCAATACGCAGGTAAGTACTCAATAGTCCACCACAGCCAACTACTGCTGTTAAGTTTTACAAAATAAAAAAAAAACCCCTACACTTAAAAACCCTGTGCACAAATACAAATAAAATTAATGAAAATTCTCGTAAAATTAAATAGATCCTTCAGGTCATAAAAAATGTGTCCCAAAACCATTTTTTAAGACGGGATTTAAAGGCACCGGTGGAAGGAGCACGTATAAAGGCAGGCAGTCTATTATACACACTGTCTATTCTCCATGGTCCATTGGGAAACTATTCCGGGCCTTTAAGGTTCTTCTCCACTCTGATGAAGCCATCTTTGTCTTCTTGATTCTCCTTGGCTATCTTACAGTGTTTATTACCTGAGGAAGCCTCCCTATTGAGAGGCGCCAGAGCGGCCGGTGCCGGTGGAACTTTTTTTACTGATAGTACTACACAATTTTTGAGTGCTATTAGATAACTAATACCTAGCTAATTAGCTACTATTGGTTAAATAAATAGGTGGGCTAAGGTTGTAACTGGATGGATCCCTGTGGATGGAAAGCGACACGGTGGAAGGCCTAAGAAGCGGATGATTTGGACGCTTTTTATAGAGATTGGCGGGATTTAGTACAAGATCGAGAAAAGTGGAGAGATGAGGGGGAGGCCTTTGCCCAGCAGTGGAACAGCATAGGCTAGATAAAAAAAATAGTTATATTTCACTTTGATAAATAATAACGTAAGCGTAAGCCTAGCCAATATAATATTATAATATCCGTGAGTGGGACGGAGAAAGAATACAATTTTCCCCTCCGCCGCCGGGTAGCGTGTAGTAAGAGCCGACTAACCCGGTCACCTGCTGGTGGTAGGGCTCCGAAAGGAGTCCACCTGGCTAGCTACCACCCTCCTACTAGAGTCTACCGTCAAACGCCGAAACTTCTAGTGTACGCGTGTTCCGGAATCAGTGTATGAGTGCCAGTGCCCCCCCCTGGTAGAGAGTACTCCTGTCATTACTGGGGACCGTTGGCTTGTCTTAGCAAGGACCTTTTTTGGGCCGGGGTAGTGGGTTGGCGGGGTGTCCAGGGAGACCCGATGAAACGGCTGCCCGCTGGCCGCCCGTGGGTCAGTAGGGGACCCGAACCCAGGGATAACTTTTCAAACTCTGACCTGGGAGGCTGTCCTGCCAATCCGCGAAAAAAGCTTGCGAGTGACTGTCGTGCCGGAGTAGGAGACCGGAGTGGAACCCGGCAGCTGCTCTCAGGTTGGATCGGGGGCTCTTCCGTACATTACGCCAGCCATCCACATCTGGAACAACTGAGCCCTTGTATAAGCCATGTTTGCCCTTATTTCTGGCTGAAGTACTCTTTACTACTTTCCATTTTTATTAAATTTCACATGGCCAGTCAGAATAAAAGTAAAAGTTTACCAGCGGCTTCAAAATCCACTCTCAGAGTTGACCTCTGCAACATCCGCGGATTACACTCGAACTTAAATACTGTTCATCATCATCTTGAGACAGCCAAGCCTGCCCTGCTCTTTTTGACAGAGACTCAAATCTCCTGCCCGGCTGATACATTTTATCTCCTCTACCATGTATTTACTAGAAGAGCATTTTCTCCGGAAAGTTGTAGTATGTATGTACGTTCGGGAAGATGTTTGTTGTCGCCGTCTCAACGGCCTTGAAGCTACAGACCTGTCGTGTCTTTGGGCCGATTACGGGGGTCAAACACGTATTTACGCTTGCTTTTATAGATCACATAGTGGTGATTCAGACACAACTCGACTATTTGAGCACATCGCTGAAGGGATAGAATGTGCACTCGGGCAGTACTCCAATGCAGAGTTGATCGTTCTCGGCGACTTTAATGCTCACCACGTTGAGTGGCTGGGTTCCCGATACACTGATCATGCTGGGAGAACTGTCCATGATTTTGCAATCTCTCATGGCCTTACCCAAATGGTCTCCTGTCCAACTAGGATTCCAGATGTTGATAACCATGTACCATCCTTGCTTGATCTCGTGCTGACTTCACATCCGGATAAATACCAGGTCTCTGTGGAGGCTCCTCTTGGATCCTCTGATCATTGCCTGGTAACCACGTCAGTGCTGACCGTTCGTCCTAGTTTATCTAGTAAACCAGGAAAGCGAAGGGTTTGGCATTTCCGAACAGCCTTCTGGGATGGATTACGCGAATTCTACGCATCCTACCAGTGGAGGAAGCTATGTTTCTTAACGGACGATCCATACACTCGCGCTGACTCCGTCGCTGATGTCATACTTCAGGGTATGGAATGTTTCATTCCCAACTCTGTGGTGCGTGTTGGTGGCCGGAGTCAACCCTGGTTCAACCGGGCTTGTGCCGATACAGTCAGCAGCAAATTGGCTGCCTTTAAGAACTGGACTGTAGCGTGTGAGTGCCAGGATCCCGAAGTTTCCCGTTTGAGAAAAAAATTCAATGCTGCCTCCAGACAGAGCAAAAAGGTCATGGCTATAGCGAGGCAGCAGCACATCAGCAGAATTGGCGACCAGTTGGTGGGGTATCCTTCTGGAAGTAGAGCCTTCTGGTCGTGTGGCACGATCGGGTGTGGCACAAGGCGCTTCTCTCGAAGCTTCCCTCATACGGCCTCCCCGGGGGACTTTGCAGTCGGGTCGCCAGTTTCTTATCCGGGCGGAACATAAGAGCCGTTGTAGATGGTTCTTGCTCGGACTCAATGCCCATTAACTCTGGTGTACTTCAAGGGTCAGTGCTATCGCCCACTCTGTTTATTCTTCACATCAATGATATGCTGCACATAAGCGGCCTTCATTGTTATGCGGATGACAGTACGGGTGATACTTTCTACACTGGCCGCCCTAATGTCTCTCGGTCTGAAGTGGAAGACAACAGACAAAGGCTTGTGTCTGAGGTTGAAGGCTTTTTGGAGCGCGTGTCAGACTGGGGTAACCTTAATCTGGTCACCTTTAACCCATCCAAGACGCAAGTCTGTGCGTTCACCACAAAGAAGGCCCCTTTCACAATAGTTCCACGGTTCCAGGGTATTCCTCTCCCCGTCTCGGCGAGTATAGGGATTCTAGGAGTCGAAATTTCTAATGAGGTCCAGTATGGGAGTCACAGAGCAAAAGCTGTGCTAACCTCCAAAAAACTTGGAGTCCTTAACCGTGCCAAACAGTATTTTACGGCACAACAACGGCTATTGCGGTACAAAGCGCAAGTTCGGCCGCACGTAGAATACTGTTCCCATCTTTGGCACAGAGCTCCAAAGTACCAATTGCTTCGTTTTGACTCCCTTCAGAAGAGCCATTAGAATCATCGGTGATCCCAAACTCGCCGACAGGCTGGAACCGCTGAGTCAACGCCGTGACATCGGGTCGCTCAGTGTATTCTACCGCCTGTATAATGGGGAATGTTCTTAGGAACTATTTGATCTCATCTCGTCGTCGAGATTTTACCACCGCACTTCTCGACAACGTAATAAAGCTCATCCACATATCATCGACAATTCGGTATCACGCACCACACGCTTCACGTAATCTTTTCTACCCCATACTTGCAAGATGTGGAATGAGCTACCATCTGAGGTTTTCCCATCAGGCTACGACATGGCACGCTTCAAAATAAATGTAAAGAGGTTTCTACAGTGTAGGGAACGCATCGACAATACCCCGCGTGTTGCCGGTGTCAATAGGCGACGGTGACCGCTTACCGTCAGGTGGGCCGTAAGCCTGTTTCCCCACAAATAACATAAAAAAAAATCGAAAGCATGTAATTCTGTATGTCTGTTAGTTTTCATGGCTAAACGGCTGTACTGATTTCGATGAATATTGGTATATAGATCTGGCCTACTTATTGTAATCGTCAATACATGGGCTACTTTTTATTGACATACCACGCGTGCGAAGCCGCGGGTGTCTATGCCAATTGGTAATGGGTCTGAGTAAAACTAACTTTGCCTACAGATTGCCTATATATCCTCTGCAAGCTGACCCCAGCCTCAGTGGAGCGCTGCACCCAACTTAGAACAATACTTGAGAACTGCCGACCTTCCGCCACCGAGTATCGTTCTGCTGCACGTGTGCTAGATGCCGTACATCCACTCCTCAACTTCAGCACGCGACTCAGGGATGCTATGTTTATGGTGTGTCGTAAGGGATTGTACTCCAGGTAAGCGAAAGTAGACTTTACGCTCGCCCTGTCAGTGCCTAAATCTGTGTGACATGCCGCAAAGGACTATAATTTTAGGCAAGCGAAGGGAGAGTATGCACTGTCCACAGTGTCGCCAGTGATGCTATTTCGGAGTGCTCTATTTATGATGTGCTCCGGTTAAGCGAAACAAGACTTTATGTTCTGTTTACAATGTCACACTCAGATTCGAAAGGATTCAGTTTTAGTACTGAAGTAATATGAAGATCCATGTGTAGCGAGCAGTATTCCAACAGTGCTACTTCTTCTAACCGTGGACTCTAAAATGCTGAGCACTGACGGCTCCCTCCTGTAGGGGCTCTTTGCACCGCTGCCTGGCTCTCTCCGGGTTCCTGTCAATGATGCGGCACATAAAACTGGCTCCACCAGAGAGAGCATATGTAAAGAGCAGTAGTCAGCACTGACGGTCTCTCTTGTAGGGGCTCCTTGCATCGCTGCCTGGCTCTCCGGGTTCCTGTAACTGGCTTCACCAGAGACAGCATACGTAGAGAACAGTATTCCAACAGTGCTACTTCTTCTAACTGTAGACTACTATACTCAGCACTCACGGTCTCTCCTGTAGGGACTCTTTGCACCGCTGCCTGGCTCTCTCCGGATTCCTGACGGTGCTGCGGCACATGAAGCTGTCTCGCGGTGCGTTCTCCTCCAGCCAGAGCGTGTGCAGCGAGCAGTATTCAAATAGCGAGACTTCTTACCTGACGCAATTGACTATGGACTTTAACGTGACGGTACACGGAGCTACGTGAGTTTACTGATACGTTTTAGTTAAAATATTTATTTTTTAGTGCCATGGTCATTTCCCGACCACCATAGCTTGTCCTATAAATTGACTATACCCACAACCATTGGCGCCCCGGTAAGCTGAACAAGCAATCAAGGTGGATTTCACAAACTAAGGAAACCCTAAACTCAGCAATGAATGAACTTTAATTATGATAAGGTATTTGACAACTGGGTCAAAATTGACTTGCAAAATTTAGACTTTATTAACATAAGGTAATGTAACATACAATTTTAATTATTATACACGGTGTCCTTTAAATCACTGTTTTCCCAGAACAAACGTTGTTCAGTCCATGGTCTATTAACAGTTTAAAACATCAAATTAAAAAAACAAAACAAACCCGGTCTTTGAAAAATATTAAAAATGTGCGAACTTAAAACGTCTATTTTAACGTTACGCCCTACAACATAGTCAGCGCGCTGACCGGTAACTACTAGGTACCTAACTAAGGAGTAGGTAATACACTACGACTAGCGTACTCATGAACTTTGTCACGGTTAGTTATTGAACTTTTAGACTGATTTGAGAAGGTCTAGATTTTTTTTATTCCCTTATTTGATGCTATAAATAGTTATTAGACCATGGTCTGAGCAACATTTGTTCTGGGAAAACAGTGATTTAAAGGACACCGCGTATGGCTGACCCGCCCGCGGCTTCGCACTCGTAGTTAAAATATTACCCTCGTTCTGCGCAGGTAAAAAATAACCTATGTCTCGATCCCGGTCATAATCTTTATACAAAATTTCATCGAAATCGGTCCAGCCGTTTAGTCGTCAAAACGTAATAAACAGAGAGAGAGAGACAGAATTACTTTTAAATTATAATATTAGTAAGGATTTCAGTTCCGTAATGAGGAAACCCGCAGAAGAACTAAAGTTGCCGACATAGCTCTCAAAATTAGCAAGTTGAAGTGGCAATGGGCAGGCCACATCGCTTGTAGAACCGATAACCGTTGGGGAAGAAAGGTTCTCGAGTGGAGACCACGGACTGGAAGACGCAGGGTAGGCCGGCCCCCCACAAGGTGGACCGACGATCTAGTAAGAATCGCGGGGAGCCGTTGGGCGCAAACGGCTACCAACCGCTCGTTGTGGCGATCTAAGGGGGAAGCCTATGTTCAGCAGTGGACGTCTTCCGGCTGATGATGAAGGATTTCAGTTTAGCACAGCTATAAAAGCGTACTTTTGTTGGTGGCTTCTTTTAGAATGTTCTATTTTGTTCAGAGTGGCGTCTCGAGTACACAACGAGGCGGTTTGCATGGAGGTGGTGTCGATACTGCGGCGCTGCCTGATGCAAGACGCTTCAGTTAAACAACTACTTTATACTAGTAAGTGTTTATGATTTCAGCTTGTGCACGTTTTTCAGTTGTAAGTTTACTGGTGGTAGAGCTTTTGTGAACGGGCTCGAGGAAGTGGGTACCACCGCCTTACCTTTATCTGCCGCCAACTAGCAGTACTTGTGCTGCTGTGTTGCGGTTAGATGGTAATGGTATGTTCCTGTAATTACTGGTACATAGGCATAACAGCTAAGTCCTATAGTATGGCGACGTATCCACATAGAGATCAAGACAACATAATAGCTTGTTTTGAATTCTATGTGGATATCCATGGGACGCAGTAGCCACTTAACAACTGGTGGACTGCATGTTCGTTTGCCATATAAGAAGTATAAAAAAAAATTAAAAAAAATTGGGATATCAATAAATCTGGATTCGATTGGCAAAAGATCGGAAAGAATGGCTTGCTAATGATGCCATGAGAACCCAGCAGTGGGTTGATTAGATATACATAAATCTTTTTCAGTATTCATCATCATCATTATCATATTAGTCACATGCGGAAAAAGGAGTCCACCAACATAACATAACATAACATATCATAACATATTAGTCACAGCACGTCCACTGCTGAACATAATGCACACAACTTTATCATGCAAAAGCTTTATCAGGTCGCCTTTCCATCTAGTGGCCGTCCTACGCTGCGCTTCCAGCTCGTGGTCTCCACTCGTGAACCCTTTCTGCCCCAATGGCCGTCAGCTCTTCGAGCTATGTGCCCTGCCTACGGCCACTTCAGCTAGCTAAAAAAGAACAACATGATCTTCTTCTTCAGGCCTTTTCCCATTTTTATTGGGGGTCGGCTCTCCTAATCACTTGTCTCCAGATATGTCTTTTCTGGATCGTCATTGGGTCTATATTGTCATCCTCCAGGTCTTTCTTTATTACAGCCATCCATGTTAGTAGGGGTCTTTCGCGCTTGCTAAAAAAGAAGAACATGATCAATGAATGAAATAACTTTCTCAGGTATCTACGAGTGTGCAAAGGAAAAGCCGGCGCTGCACGAGAGCTTACTGGAGATGTTCTGTGAGCACCTCGACCGGTATTTACCGGATAGCGACAGGGTGCAGCGCGAGCCGCCGCTGTGGGACAAGTGTGTGCAGATGACGGCCGCTACTGCTGTTTTAAATGTAAGCTCTTTACACTTGTGGTTCGCCCCGACCTGAGATCTCGTGAGTCTCCCAAAAAACCAAAGAAAATTTACTCGTAATCTTTGACTAATAAAATACTGCCACGAAATACATAACAAACTAACTTGAACTACAGTTTCATTCAAATTACAAGTAACGGGGCTTCATGTTAATTGGTTACACTTTTTTAGGGGTCGAAATTGCAGTTATTCTGGATATCACACTTTTCCCTATATTTGTGTTACTAAAGCTACACGAATACCAAATTAAGCACTGTGGGGTCACTGGTGTACCCTGTGAATTTCGTCAAAGACTCAGTTTTTATGGCTGATAGTGATAACTCAAAAACTAAAAAGAAACGGGGTTGAAATGTACTAATGAAGACCTTTCATTGGACGTCCCATTTGACCTAATAGTCTCATTTTTGATTTTTTTATCCCTCATAAACTCCAATATCTCAACAACTCCCTAACATTTTTAGCTCATTTAGTTACCAGTTACCAGGATTGTGCCTACCTATATATCAAATTTCACGATGATCAGATCAGCGCTTCGAAAGTTATCTTCGGACGAACAAACATACATACATACAACGCCGGTTTGCCCAAGTTGATTCGGAGATCTCGAAAAATTATTAGTATTCTTGATCTTTTTGTTATTTTCTAAAGATGTAATATATTAAAAATATGATTAGGAACCCCGCTTTGGGTATAGGCCTCCTGTTTACTCCATGTCTCTATGTATTTTGCTGTTGTCATCCACTGATTACCAGCGATTTCAGTGATGTTGCCAGTCCATCTTTTTCTTGGTCGACGCAGGTCATTGTGGATGACGGAGTAAACTGGACACCTTATTAATAATAAAGCATCCTAGTGGCTAGTACGTATGATAAGCTACGTGTTTATTTATTTTTAAACGCTAGACCTAATTTTTAGGGTTCCGTACTTCAAAAGGTAAAAAAAGGAACCCTTATAAGATCACTCTCTTGCCCGTCTGTCTGTCCGTGTGTCACCACCGATTTTCTCAGGAACGGGTGGACCTAGCAAGTTGAGATTTATACCAGATACTGAGGTCTATAGTCCCTATTAGGTGAATACAAATCAAGGTCCTGAGTCAACACGATAAAAAGTGGGCAAATTTAGATTTTCGCAAAAACTTGTAAGTACCAAAATTTAACTTAATTTTAAGCTTTTTATTTTTCGTAATTTTCCCTTTACTTGTGTAAGACCTTGCTTTTAACCAAAATTGACAATTCTAGTTCAACCGGAAGTACCCCCTATAGGTTTTGAGTCGCAAACCTATATGGTAGTTCCCGTTGACCTAGAATCACGAAATTGTTGCATGATCTACAGATTTGTTCCGGGTCTGGTTGTTTCTCTATATATAATCTCTATGTATTTACAAAAAAAATGTATATAAGTAGTTTATCAGTTATCTGCTTCCCATAGTAAGCCCTGCTTAGTTTGGGGCTAGATAGCGCTGTGTGAAATGTCCAGCAATATTTATTTATTTAATTTATTGAATAGGCTCCGAAACTTCTGGAGCTATTTAAAAAAATCTTTCACTGTTGGGATGCTACACTAGCCCCGGGTGACGTAGGCTAATTTTTACCCAACTGCGCAGAAGGAGGGTAATGTTTTTATTGAAAAACTACGCGTGCGAAGCTGCGGATTGGTCAGCTAGTATGTTATACAAACTTTTGTTTTATTATGTATCACTTTGAAGTTTGTTAAATTATAAACTAACTAGCTGACCCGCCCGCGGCTTCGCGCACGTTTTTTCGTAAAACGTTTTCCCTTCTGCGCAGTCAGGTATTCGACCTTTTTAAGATATACAATTCCGTAGTACATTAATTTGATCAATCTTTTAAGGTTTAGCCAGCGTTTGCGATTTAAGCACACAAAATTATTTTTTTTGACTTTTCTGTACTATAATTATGTATGTTATTAGACACATAAACCTTCCTCTTGAATCACTCTATCTATTGCTGAAAACTGCATTAAAATCCGTCGAGTAGTTTAAAAGATCTAAGCGAACAGACAGCGGAAGCGACTTCATTTTATACTATGTTAAGATATTTTTAAGGTTCTCTGTGAATGTATTTCTTTGAGAAATAAATATCTTAACCTGAACTTTTAGTAGATTAACTACTGGTGGTAGAGCTTTTGTGAACGAGCTCGAGGAAGGGGGCACCACCGCCTTACCTTTATCGGCCGCAAAATAGCAGTACTTGTGCTGCTGTGTTCCGGTTAGATGGTAATGGTATGTTCCTGTAATTACTGGCACATAGACATAACAGCTAAGTCCTATAGTATGACAACGTATCCACATAGAGATCAAGACAACATAATACCTTGTGTTGAATTCTATGTGGATATCCATGGGCTGCAGTAGCTATTTAACATCTGGTGGACTGCATGCTCGTTTGTCATATAAATTGTATAAAAAAAAAAGATTAAAGAGGACAGCCTTTCAAGACCTCATATAGCACAAAAAATGGAAGATAGACGAGCCACTGGACTTATTCCGTACATGCCCAGCGCGAACTATACACCGAACTCTAGCTTAATGCCCCGATGGAAACTGATGAGGCTTAATAAATAAACCGTAATGAATAGCTCTCATTGTTTTAGGAACCTCTGCCTTACCTCCTGTACAGCATGGCGCAATTCCTGCAGTCGAGTGACGAGGAATCTCTGGAGGATATCCTGGCGAGTCAGGTGGTGGAGACGGCGAGCGCCTGTTTAAAGAGCGCGCTCTCTATGACGCTGGACAAACTGTGCGCGAATGACTCACTGGGGAACATTGATATGGTGAGTTAAGGGCGCACTATACCTGGGGAGACGATAAATAGCTTATTTTGAAACAATGTTTTGTTCAACAAATTTTGTGATTTCAATTTGTAATTCATATATGTTATAGTTAAGGATACGTGCTAGAGCGCCTGTGTTGTGAAAACACGATTCCGTAAAATTTTCTCGATAGAAAAAAATCCAAAGATGACTCCAAATTTATCTTTAACTCGTTCTTATGCAATGAATACTACACGTTAGATCTTGAAACTTTGCACAGTAATTTTACACAACATAAATAAGGGCACCAGTGTTTTAAATTTTCAAAATACCTTTTGATTTTATCATATGAAAATATCTAAGTTTTGCACTAATGAAACCATTCGCTCCGGACGCCCGTTTCGCGATTCAGTCTGGCCTCGGCTTTCAGACGGGGTACCCGTGACGCTTGTTGCTCCAAACGAATACGTAATTCTAAGGTAGAATTTATATTTAGTTGGTTTTTGTAAAGACGCAGTAATGAGAAATAAACACAAGATAATGAAGGGACTGAATGATAAAAAAACCGGCAAACATATGAACCACGACGAGATAGGACGTGCAGGGGCGCGTGGAGAAGCGGCAGTGAAATTCGAGTTTGGGCTGAGGTATAGTCAACTCTTATGCGCCTCGTCCACGATTGATTAAAATTAAGGAGAGCGACTCTCATAGGGCAATCTACGACGTGTACACATAAGCGAGACTAATCCTAGCTAGAGTATCACTAGTCTACGTAGACACTACGTGTACTACATCTCTACGTGTACGTAGAAATTAGAGTATAGATTAGATTAGTCTCCAAGCGGTCTAGCTCTATTCTCTCTCCGTGGACAAGGCGCTTTAAAAAAATCAAAATTCAAAATAAAAATACAAACAAAATGTTTTGTTTATTAAAATTACAAGGATCACTTTGAAACGTCAATAAGATAACTCTTTATTGTACACCAAAGTAAAATACAGAACATAATTTTAACAAATAGATTTTGTACAATGGGCGGTCTTATCGCTAAAAGCGATCTCTTCCAGACAGCCTTTGTATGGACAGGATTAACTTATCACTACATACTATAAACCTGAAATACTAATAATAACACAACTTCAACATAGGGACAGATAATGGGTGTGCACTTTTGTTTTAAAATTACTAATAGACTTGGATGTTATTATAGACAAAGATTTTTCTTTCGCGACAAAGCTGGGAAAGAAAGGCAAGAAACAAGGCTGGTTGTTATTTTTAATGATCTTTTTAGAATACGTACAATCATCATTATCATCATCATCCACAACCCGACTTCACCCACTGCTGGGTGCTGCCTCCCCAAGCTTGTGCCATCCGCCACGATCCTGCGCTAGTCTCATCTATAACTATAAAAAAAAAATACGTGTAAATTGTAATAAAGTAAATCATCATATGCAGAGAGGCAAGGTCATAAGCAGCATATGCAGATATGCTGCTTATGACCTTGCCTCAATCTCTACCGGCCATCACCAACATAATAAATGGGTCAATGTCTAGTGGGTTGTTTCCGGAATGCTGGAAAGTCTCAGTAATTAAGCCAATACCAAAAAATAGTCAGCCTTCCACTATGGGTGACTTGAGGCCTATTAGTCTGCTTCCATGTCTATCTAAAATATTAGAAAAGATAGTTTGTATGCAGCTGATTAAGTTTCTGGAAGATAACCATATCCTCCCTCAATTTCAATCTGGATTTCGTCGAAATCACAGTACATCAACTGCTCTAATAGATATTGTGGATAACCTTTTGGCAGCTCAAGATCATGGAAAATGCAGTATCCTGGTTCTTCTTGACTTCTCACGTGCTTTTGACTCGTTAAATATTTCCCTTCTTCTTTCAAAGCTTGCCTTTTATGGATTTGATCCTAATACCATTAATTGGTTCTCTAGTTACCTTACAGGGAGACAACAGTGTGTTGAACTTCGATTATCTAATGGAATTTCCTCAAGATCCTCTTTTTGTCCTGTTCCTAGAGGTGTCCCCCAAGGATCTATACTTGGGCCCATTCTTTTCATTCTTTTTAGTGCGGACATAGTCAAGGACATTTCACACTGCCAATTTCATCTATATGCGGATGATTTGCAGCTGTACTATTCTTTTCTACCTTCGGACTGCGCCAACGCGGTAAATATGATAAATGATGATTTAGCCCAGGTATATCAGTGGTCAGAGTCTAACTCCTTAGTCCTTAACCCCAAAAAATCAAAGTATATAATGACCGGTACTAAAGCTAATTTGCAAAAACTATCAGATTATCACATTAATATTTCGGTTAACGGGGAATCCGTTGAATATGTAAAGGAAGCAAAAAGTCTTGGACTGACTCTTGACCCTCATCTCCGTTTTGAAAGGCATGTGGCTGATGGGGTTCGTAATAGTTTTTACAGATTAAAGCTTCTCTACAAAATACGACCCTATTTAAGTGAGGATGTTAGGATCACCTTATGTGAATCTTTAGTGCTTTCTAGATTGAATTATTGTGACGTGGTTTATGGGGCGTGCTTGTTGGCTCGGACTGAAAGGTTAATACAGCGGGTTCAAAACGCCTGTGCGCGTTTTTGTTTCCACATTCCCCCCCGCACACATGTCACTCCTTACCTAAATTCTTCAAACATGTTAAAAATGAAAGCGCGCAGGCTTTTGCACCTCGCATCTCTGCTCTTTGGTATTGTTTCTAATAAAATACCTGTTTACCTTTACGATAAACTCAAATGGGTTCAAGAATGGTCTCGCTACCAAAAGCGAGTCTGTACTCATGTGTTTTTGACACCTAGACACAAATCTGTCGCATTTCGTGGGTCCTTTAGGTTTGCAGCTTCTCAGTGCTGGAACGACCTGCCGCCACCTTTACGTGCCCTGAAAACAGTAACTTCTTTTAAATTTGCACTGAAGAAAGAATTACTAACGCTACAAAAGCGCTCATAGCTTACCTTACTTTACGTGGGCATAGAGTGCTGGCCTTTCAGTCACACAGGAAACAGTGTAGGTAGTATATTTTTCTCCTACTTGTTGCACTGCCCACAAACACTACTCCACACTCTCTGCTCAATCGTCTTCTGGTCCTGGCTGTTGCCTCCAGTATATTTTTCTTGAACGTTCACTCCTGTTCGCTTTCCGTGCGCCTATATATAACTATTTTATTCTTTCAAGTTTATTTTATTATTTACGTATGTGTATCCATGTATGTCTATATATATGTTTAATCATTTATTTTTCTGCGCTCGTGAGGCTACCCATGGGTCCCATCTGAAAACCAGCGCCGCTTATCTTCCGGTAGGCAGGTAGGCAGCAATACGCTGAGATGGAACCTGTTTGACCCACACAGCACGGAAGACCATATTATCTGTACCTACCACATACCTATGTATGCTTAAGAACTAAATTTTTATCTTGTGTTTTTTCTTTAACTCTGTACTTAAATAATTTTTCTTTTTACTTTTATATTCTTTAGGTAAGTAGGTATGTTTTTTGTATTAGTTCTGTTCTGAATGGTCTGTCCTATGTGTGTGTCAAATAAATGTATGTTCTTTCTTTCTTTCTTTCTTTTCTTTATCATCATTGTCATGATGACGGCCTCTTTGGCGCAGTGGGCGAGTACTCGGCTGAGACGCAGGAGCTTGCGGGTTCGATTCCCGCTGATTCTGTTTTTCTATACTACGTGTTTTGTTAAACGACATTAAAATAAAACCGGGTAGGGCTAGGAGCTAGTTTTATTGAAAAATAGGTTTTTTTCAAATTCATTACTAGAGAAAATTTAAATTTTTTAAACAACCTTAATATCAAGTCATAAAATAGTAATGAAACAGCCTGTTTAAAATAGGTAAACAAATCATATTAGAAAGAAAGAAAGAAAATATAATTTAAAAATATCATAAAAAAAAAAAACAAAAACGACCTCCGTGGCGCAGTGGGCGAATAGCCGGCTGAGACGCAGGTGGTAGCGGGTTCGATTCCGGAACAAATGTTTGCATGATCTACAGATATTTGTTCCGTGTCTGGTTGTTTTTCTATATATTATAAGTATGTATTTACAAAAAAAAAAGTATATAAGAATTCTATCAGTTATCTGTTTCCCATAATACAAACTCCGCTTAGTTTGGGGCTAGATAGCGCTGTGTGAATTGTCCAGCGATATTTATTTATTTATTATGCCAACCACTAATAACAATAATTTACAACACAAAAACAAAATACATTACAACAAAAGATAACATTGATATTAGTTATTAGTATTAGTAGCCGCCACAAAAAATGGTTCCAACTCAGCATTTTGCTTTGTCACAGCAAGGTAACACAGCGCTGGTCTTCCGTTGGAACCTTTGTGAATACACGGAAGTCTGCTAACACATACAACAATATAAAAAATAAACAAATACTTATAATAAAACCCAACTAGCATAATACATCATCATCATCATAATATCAGCCGTAGGACGTCCACTGCTGGACAAAGGCCTCCCTCATTGATCTCCAGGAACTGCGGTTGGAAGCGGCCTGCATTCAACGCCTACCTGCGGTTCTTACCAAGTCGTCTGCCCATCTTGTAGGTGGACGTCCTACGCTGCGCTTGCCTGTTCGTGGCCTCCATTCGAGAACTTTCCGGCCCCATCGGCCATCTGTTCTGCGCGCTATATGGCCTGCCCATTGCCACTTCAATTTGCTAATCCATCGGGCTATGTAGGTGACTTGAGTTCTCCTACGTATCTCCTCATTTCTGATTCGATCCCGTAGAGAAACCCCGAGCATAGCCCTCTCCATAGCTCGTTGAGCGACTCTTAAGGCCGAGCTTATTCATAAGGCCAATAGTGAAGGACCACGTCTCGGTTCCATATGTCACACGCACATAAAACATAAAAACAAAATATACAAGTAACATAATTTAAATTAATTAGTGCGCTTAATGCCAAAACTTACTATAAAACCCTAAAAATATTGCTAACAAGGAGTTATAGGATGGCAGGACAGTTAGATCAATCAGTCAATCAAATGCGTCACGTAAACGGGTGCCGACACCATAGCTCTCAGTGCGACTGCACCGCGCGCTTTATTCAAAATGTTATTAATTCAACACGTATCTGTATCTGTTAAACTGACTAAGCGGTATCGTGGCAAAGGCGCCGCCGATTTACTTTAAAAATTGTTTATTGGAAATGTATCGATTACTGGATAATATTCATATGATATGACGACCCACAGTATGAATCCACAGCATTATGTCATACGGCATACTGCTGTGGGGGAGTGCTGCAGATATAAACACCGTTTATGTGCTGCAGAAGAGGGCTGTTCGTGCAATTTATAATATGGGCCCCAGAGAATCGTTACGCAATAAGTTTAAAGAAATAAATATTATGACATTCCCTTGTCAATACATCTATGAAAATCTTATGTACGTTCACAAAAATATTAATTTGTTTAAGAAAAATAGCGATAATCATAATTTTAATACTAGAAATAAAAATAAACTCGCTGTTGCCCCTTGTAGACTCCATAAAGTTAGTAAATCGTTTAAAAGGCAAGGTGTTCGCTTTTATAACAAACTCTCAAGTGATCTACAAAAATTGACAAAAACAAATTTAAAAACGCAATTAAACAAAATTTTTATAAAAAAGCCTACTATAAAATATCGGATTATTTAGATGATAGAGAAGCTTGGGATTGAAATTGCTCCAACTCGTTCAAAATGTTACAATTTAAACGTAATTTATTACCTGTAATGTTATGTATTCTAAAAGGATCATTAAAAAAAACAACCAGCCTTGTTTTCTTGCCTTTCTTTCCTGGCTTGGTCGCGAAGGAACAGGCAGTAAAATTGACGTTTCAAAGTGATCCTTGTGATTTTAATGAATAAAAAAAAAGATTTAGACTTATACTTTGACCCCCGTGGTGCAGTGGGCGAATAGCCGGCTGGAGGTATCGGGTTCGATTCCCGCCGCAGAACAAATATTTGCATGATCTACAGATGTTTGTTCCGGGTCTGGTTGTTTCTCTATATATTAAAAGTATGTATTTACAAAAAATAAGTATATAAGTATTCTATCAGTTATCTGGTTCCCATAGTAAAAGCTCTGCTTAGTTTGAGGCTAGATAGCGCTGTGTGAAATGCCCAGCAATATTTATTTATTTATTTTATTCAAGCTACAGATATTAAACCCACCTCTAAAATCAGTCAATACGATTCCGGATGTGTGTTTTAAATTAAGCTCCCACATTACAAAATAGGTTGTATATATAAGTATGTATTTACAAAAAAAAGTATGTAAGTATTGTATCAGTTATCTGGTTTTCCAAAACAGGCTCGACTTAGTTTGGAGCTAGATAGCGCTGTGAGAAATGTTTTTTTTTATTTATTAAATGTATTTTTGTAAATTGATGTTTTAGGATGAGCCCGGGCTAACCGACCTCACTCCGGAATCGAAAGCCAAGTGCATCAAAGTGCAACAAACACTGCAGTGCTATGAATCGCTCATCGCTTACAAGATCATGACGTGGAAAGCGGGTAGCGACGTGGCTGCTACTGTGTACAAGCTTTATAAGGATTGTAGTCAACTACTGGACCTTGCAAAGGTAATAATTTTTGAAGTAAAACTTCTTTACGCACGCTTGACTTGGGGAGTAAACTGGTGAATGCGTTACGAAAAGTGCGAACGGAAGTTGAGAGGGAGATATAAGTTAGTGAAGATATAAAAAGGAAAGAGAGCTACGTTTCGTATATTTTTAAACGTTAATGTGCGAGTGCGAGTTGCGTCTGTCCAGAATGAACATAGACCGATCGACCTACAGACGTGTGGTCAATTTTGTAATTGAATAATTTTATAAATTAATATTTTGAAAAAGAGGTTTTACTTCAGTCGTGTGGTCTAAAGCACACTCGTTTTTATCTTCGTACGGCTACAATCTCTCCTGATGGTACGCGATGATCTGGTCTAAGATGAAGCACGGAAAAAAAACTAGGGAACTACGAGATCTAGAATCTAAATCTAGATCTAGAAGAAACCTATTCAATCATTTTTTTTAGTTTGTTCATTTGTTTGTTTGTTACTCAATCACGCTGTAACTGCTGAACGGATTTCGATGAAATAGAGTATATACGTAGATTATAACCTGAATTAACACATGTAGTGTAACGCGTACGAAGTTTCGGGCAACAGCTAGTTTTAAATAAAGAATTTACATTCACTGTGTCACAATATTCATTATTCCACATTGTTATTGATTATTTTGCTAGATTTATTTTATTTGGGTACCCATCTTTGGGCAAAGGCCTTCTCCATCCGTCGCCACAGACTCCTGTCTGCGGCATGTCGCAGTATTATCAGTTATTATCATTATAAATAATAACTTTGTATTGTAACCAACCATTGGAACATTTGGAACATTGTACCAAATGTTCCGACACAATAATGATGTATTGTCATCAATCAGTCAGTCATTTCTTGCAGTCCTCCACTGGCTGTTAAACTATATGAAAACGTAGTATCTATGTGTGTTGTATGTAATAGTATTTTTTGTTTTATACCTATAAATATATATATATATATATATTTGTTATATTTCTCATATATATATTCTAAATGTATTATTATTGTTATATCAAGTAGGTTTATGTATTTATTCTAACTGTAATCGGAGTTTATTGTTATTTGTGTTTCTTTTGTTTTTTTATTTAATTAACATTAATATTGTTAAAAGTTAGCACGCCAACCTTTTTTGTTACCTCTGAGGTTGGCAGGTACAAAATGCTATTAGCATTAAGCCCACCTTTTGTACATGTAATTTGTATTTTTGTGCAATAAAGTATTAAATAAATAAATAAATATTGTTTGCGAGTTGAACCTGGAAAACGTAGAACTCTTGACACGCTAAGAAGAAGAAGATGTTTGCGAGTAAAAGGAAACTGAATATGCGGTCAATTCGCGTTATACCATTTTGTAATATAACAACAGTTGACCCAAACAAGTTTGAATTATGAATTCAATACATTTTGGAATTCTGCTCCACCATTACAATTATACTTAGAAAACTTTCGTGATTGAATTCAATCATTATTATAAATACGGGATTTATCACGTACCGTCTTATCGGTGTTTCGACCGACAATGTTTCGGTTTAATTCGTGAAGTGCGATCCGCTCCGAATAACGTCTCGCCTCGCACCCGAAACATTGTCGGTCGAAACACCGAAAAGACGGTACATGATAAATCCCGTATTTATAATAATGATATTATTACAATATTATCTTAATATGGGCTGGTCAGATTTTGATGGATAGTATACAGATAGATTATGACCTAGATTGAGACAGGCTACTTTTTATTGACTAAAAACGCGTGTGAAGCCGCGGGCGGAATCTTGTTCAAGTATAAGTCTTATAATTAGTGTCTTCATATATCCATTCCAAATTCTATTCAAAACACGTTAGCCTTCACGATGAACAATAGACAACTCTCGCATTTATAACTTAATAGCTGACGCCCGCGGCTTCGCACACCTCTTTTCAATCCTATGGGAACTGATTTAAGGGATAAAGAGTAGCCTATGTCGAATTCCAGGTCATCATCAACCTGTGTTCCAAATTTCAGCCAAATTGGTTCAGTAGTTTTGGCGTCAGAGAGGAACAAACATCCATCCAAACATCCTCCTTATCGCATTTATAATATTAGTGGGAAGTGAGATTTGTAGTTTATACTTTTGTATTTAATTATTTCATAGTTATTTATTAATTATAATAAGAGACGACCTCCGTGGTGCAGTGGGCGAATGGTCAGCTGAGACACAGGAGGTACTGGGTTTGATTCCCGCCGCGGAACAAATGTTTGCATGATCTACATATATTTGTTCCAAACCTGGATGGTTTTCTATAAATTTATGAGTAAACGAGTATATTCACAAAAAAAAAGTATAAGTATTCTATCTGTTATCTGGTTCCCATAGTACTCTGCTCTGCTTAGTTTGCGGCTAGATAGCGCTGTGGGAAATGTCAAGAAATATATTATTATATTAATTTCAGGAAAAACCAAAAACCGGCAAAAAAGGATCAAAATCATTGAACGAGACAAAAGAGACCCAAAAGAGCCAGAAATCTCAAAAGGAGAACAGAAAGGGGCCGACTAAAGCGGGCAACTCGGTGAAGGATAGGGCGGGGCCCTTCAAACCTTTGCCTTGTGTTTGGGACGTGAGGTTTTGCGTCCGGCTCCTCCAATTATTGTACAGGTATGGTAACAATTTTTCAGCACTCATGCTCTGAAAGCTGGTCATCGTAACTGCCGATAACGGCAGTTCTAAGAATCGTGACTGCGGCTAGGCTCATTGGCGATGACTCCCTAGTGGGAGCTGACTTACAGATTCTCGAGCACTGACGCCGGGTTGCCAGACTTTTAGTTTTGTACAAGATACATTTTGTTAAATGTGCGTAAGATCTTCATGACCTTATCCCTCCTTCCCCCACCCGCCACTGGACAAGCAGATATACTGAAAAGTATGAGTACAGTACCCATTCCTGGTTGGCATACCGCCTTGCCGTACCAAACTATTCTTTCATTGTTAGTACGAGTAAAGAATGGAACTCACTTTCGGCAACTATTTTTCCGGGCCAGTATAATCTCGGAGTGTTCAAGTCTTGAACAGGTTTTTTCTAGGAAAACGAGCTCAATCGTCGACCACACCACATCACTTACCATCAGGTGAGGTAGCGGAAAAGAGCTTGACTAAAAAAAAGACTTCAATAGGCTGTTACGATGTGAAAATCAGCATGAAAACGGTCACTTTCAATTTCAATTTCAAAGGCATTTATTTAACAAGTTAGCTGGATGAAAATCCTGATTACCATTAACGCGCCGGCGAACCCCGAGCGCAACTTCATTTCGGCTGCGTCAAAAACTTCGGCCTGAATATCGCTATCCCTGTTTAGTGACGAAGTTTAGCCACGCAGAGCGACAGTGATAGCAATAGAACGATTCTAAATTTGATTAGATTTTGACCGTGTTCCGTAATACCAAAAGTGATGACTGAAAACTTGTTGTATTTTTCTCATTGTGTTGTTATTCTGTAACTAGACGATATAATCTATGTTCCCATGACTAGGATACGTAAGATGTTGTTGTTTTTAATACGAAACAATTAGGCTGAAAACAGGTCTTTTATGACGTAAAAACATGCAGAATGCGATACGATTCTATTTCATTTTAAGTAAGTATTTTGATCTAATATATGGTTGGGAACCTAGATAAATACTTTTCAAATTAAAATAATACCTTATTAAGGTAGAAATATGCTCCAATTAGAAATGATCTTGGTAGTACGTGTTGTATGGGCGATTGTCCCTCCAGTGTCCCCTTAAGTTCGCCTAAGTATTATTTGAGTAGTGCTATAAATAATTTTCTAATAGTTAATAGAAGTTTAAAAGTAGCGCCAGTGATAGAAAAGTTGAGAATTAAGAAGGTATGGGCATGTCATGCATGACAATTATGTTAATAAAAGAGTGTTAGATATAAGTGTGGATAGATATAGAAGTAGAGGAAGGCCGAAGAAGAGGTGGATGGGACTGTGTGAAGAATGATATGGGTAAGAAAGTGACAACGGAGATGACGGCTGATAGTGAGGTATGGAAGAAAAATACATGTTGTGCCGACCCCACGTAATGTGGGAAAAGGGCAGGAAGAACAATAGTTATTTGTTATACGAGAGTACAAAGTTGCTTTTAAACGGCGTGCTCAATTTTGATGACCGAGCAAGCAAAGGATTCTAAAATTAGAACGAAGTTAAAAAAATTATAATCCCTGAGCGTTAGCGAGGGAGTCAAAAGAGCACGAGGGGAAAAATGTTTGCACTCGAGTGCAACACGTAACTTTTCATCCCACCTCAGCGACGAAATGACCAAATGCAAAAAAAAGTAATACACCTAGAAGGTTCAGAGTCTGAGTTTTTAACAAATTAAAAAAGGTTGTATGATAAATTCGGCACCATGGAGGTAGAAGTAAATAGGTTTAATGATGTTTTGAATTCACAAACTTAGTGCACACGATGTTCTAAATTCAACTTACTTTATCCTGTAGCGGATAAAAACGGCTTTTGCAGTCAGATATTGAAGAGACAAAATACTCCTTCCCCCATCTGGGGGTATAAAAAAATAAATTAAATCTATGATATCGGTAATAGCTCGATTGTTTGGCTGCTATTTCAGCGAGGAGGTACCCTGGTGTTCGTTGGAACAGCGCAACCAAATCCGGAGTCGTCGTGACTTCCACCACTGGGCGCTGCGATGCGTGCAGTCCGTGCTGTGCGAGAACATTGACAGGCGTGCTATTAGCCACGTGCTCTCCATAGCCACCGTTCTCTACGATAGATGTGTTTGTAGGTAAGTTTATGCATGGTGACGACCTCCGTAGCGTAATGGCCCAGGAGATTGCGGCTTCGAATCCCGCCGCGGAACAAATATGTTGCAAAATCTACAGTTATTTGCTGTGGGTCTGGTTAATTCTCTATACATAAGTTAATTATTCTATCGGTTCACATAGTTCAATGCAACGCACACATTTTATTATGTTATTTTATATTATTTACTAGCTGACAAATCCGCAGCTTCGCACGCGTAGTTTTTCAATATAAACATTACCCTCCTTCTGCGCAGTTGGGTAAAAAGTAGCGTATGTCACCCGGGGATAGTGTAGTTTCCCAACAGTTAAAGATTTTTTTAAATCGGTCCAGTAGTTTCGGAGCCAATTCAATACAAACAAACAAACAAATCTTTCCTCTTTATAATATTAAGTATAGATGTTCTTTTTTATATCTTTTGTGCTTTTTTTTATATTTCTTAATTGTTTGATAATGAGTCTTTTTCTTATTAAGTTTGTGTGTGTTCGATATTACGAATAAATGCTATATCTAATAAATCTATATCTATATATTCAAGCTCTGTTTAGTTTGGGGCTAGATGACTTTTTGTGAATGACGTTGCTAAAGTATTATATGGACCGTAGAATAATTAAGTCTTAACATCTTGTACTTATCTATTGTTGAAATAAAGATTTATGTTATTACTAGCTGTTGCCTGCGACTTCGTACCCGTTAAATTACTAAATGTGTAGGCAACCTAGAAATAAAGCTAAACTCGCTGTTTCAACTTTACTTGACACCCAAATTTTATCCCATATGACCTGACTTTCGCATTTATAATATTGGTGTGATATCTAGTACACTTTTCTCATACTCGATATATTTGGGTAATAAAGGGTCTTTCGTTAAGCGCTTCCTAAATTTAAATAAAACAAAGTGTGTGTGAGATATCATCAATTTTTTTTATTCGTTTGAAAGGCCTATCGACGCCATTATGTGTGGAATAAAACAGACTGACTGAACAGACTCAAATTAATCCACCACACTGCGAATAGTCCCGTCTCGGTAGGACGATTATGGCTACCGTAAAATTGGCGAAGCGCGCGGAACGTTGCCCTGACAGAACACCCATTTTGATAAAACAATTTTATCATTTGCACGTCTTGTTGAACGCTATATCCGTCCATGGTGATTTGGCGAAACAGACTGAATAAAAGACGGCCCTTTTGACAGATGTAGCTTCAACAAGATGGCCGCTATCAACTATCAAAGTTCGGAAGTTGGAAGTCCCTATATAATACCATTGTTATAATTATGTTTTGTGTTTTACTTAAATACAATCGAAAGAGACAAAACATGGTCTAATTCTAATTCAATGATATCGTCATCATATTAGTCACTGGACGTCCACTACTGAACACAGGCCTTCCCCATAGATTTCCAGAACGACCGATCATATGCGGCTTGCACCCAACGGCTCCCAGCAACCTTTTTCAGCAGGGCTAGCACAGTGATTTTCTTGTCTACTCTTCGAAGAGACGACAAGCCTCTGACCGCCATTTGTATTTCTGCGTGTATTGTTATTTGTTTTTTTATATTTGAATGTGATGTAACAATAAAGCGTTATACTATTCCATTCTCTGTCGATTCTTCCGAAATTGTCTTTGCCCCGAGCAGGCTCAATAAGTTTTATTCCTAGACAAGAGAAGGATACTCTGTCTATAGCAACGTACGTTGTATATATAACTAATTAAATATCTAACCAAAAATTGTTGGCAAGCGCGCGATTGAGAAGAGTGTGAAAGAGACAACTTGAGAAGACAGTGTTGTCTAGGCATCGCAAGACCTAGACAATTTCAGAAGAAAGTTGTATATCCTTAAATGGCAAGGATAGAGAAAATGATGGCTATCGTGCTCTCGGCGTTATAGCCTACTGTCGAGGAAGTGTCGACAACGTTTCTTCCTGTTCACACTCCCAATCGCCGTGCTCGAGACGGTCGACAAGTGTCTTCTTTGTACCAAAAAATGACTCATGACTAAATCCTTCTACAGTTACTGTGCTAGCACAGTGACTGTAGAGAAGGATTTAGTCCTAGCCTACAGGTCTTTCCATCTAGTTTCAATAATATGCGAGTTTATTATTATAATCTGTTTGTTTTAGATTCCAATCGATGTGTGAATTCGATGATCAAACCGCCCTGAGTTGTCTGGAGCTGTTCAAGACTTGCCTCACATTACTCTTCTCGACGAACTATGGATTGAAGTTGGAGAGCATTCTGCCTAAAATAAGTAAGCTAACCTTTTCACGAAATAAGACCCACTGCTATTTGAGGAACTAACAGCTATTGAATGAAAATAAGGTTTAAAATTAATGTTTCCAATTCTTGGAGCGTTGACACTACTACCCAAAAATTAGGTAGGTTAGTCTAAATTATGATTTTGATATAAATCTGTGCGCGAAAAAACACGTTTTGTCTTGAAAACATGAGCATAGTTCGCGAAAATTTAAAAAGTTCTACTACCACCTAAACTAAGGGGCTCTGTGTTTACCTAACTAAGGTAAACAAAGAGAAAAAAAAACAAATTAATGTTACTTACATTAATTTGTTTTTTTTCTCTTTGTTAAAAGCTAGGTATAGAAAACATGCATTTCGTTTTACAGCCAGGATCGAGACCGAGGCACCCGTCTCAACCAGCATAGCCGCGATCCTGGAGCACGTGTACGCGGCACTCATGCAAGTCGAGTTGGAAAGTGAGTCGGAAGGACGAGATATGATGGCCAAGAAGTTATTAGCAGCTTTGATAGCGCTCGCTACAGTGCTACTAGAGGTGCCCACTCCGGCTTGCACTAATATGAGCAATGTAAGTTTTCATTATTAAAAACTAGCTGAACCGCCCGCGGCTCCGCACGCGTAATTTGTCAATAAAAGCATTACCCGGAGCTCCAAAGTACCAATTGCTTTGTTTTGACTCCCTTCAGAGAAGAGCCATTAGAATCATCGGTGATCCCAAACTCGCCAACAGGCTGGAACCGTGACATCGGATCGCTTAGTGTATTCTACTGCCTGTATAATGGGGAATGTTCTGAGGAGCTATTTGATCTCATCCCGTCGTCGAGATTTTACCACCGCACTTCTCGACAACGTAATAAAGCTCATCCACATATCCCATACTTGCAAGATGTGGAATGAGCTACCATCTGAGGTTTTCCCATTAGGCTACGACATGGCACGCTTCAAGAGAAATGTAAAGAGGTTTCTACAGTGTAGGGGACGCATCGACAATACCCCGGGTGTTGCCGGTGTTAATAGGCGACGGTGACCGCTTACCATCAGGTGGGCCATACGCCTGTTTCCCTACAAATAACATAAAAAAACCCTCCTGCGCAAACAGGTAAAAAGTAAGCTATATCCCAAACTCGGTCACAATCTATTTATATACCGAATTTCATCGAAATCGGTCTAACTGTTTAGTCGTAAAAATGTAACAAACAGACAGAAAGAGAGACAGAGGAACAAACCTTTCCATCCCTATCTCACCTCTTTCTAGTTTATTTTTTGGGACAAAAGATAGCCTATGTCCTTCCCAAGGATATAATCTATCTCCTTGACAAATTTCATTACGATCCGTACAGTCGTTTAGTCGTGAAAAAGAAAGAAAAAAACGAACTAAAATACAAACAAACCTCTCCGTGGCGCAGTTGACGATGGATTGAAGAAGAGTGCACGCGGCGGAAATGCGAATGTTGAGATGGATGTGTAACGAGAATGGATAAGATAACGAATGAGTATATTAGAGGAAGTTTAAAAGTAGCACCTTGATAGAAAAGTTGAGGAGTAGGAGGGTACGGCCATGTCATGTGGAGGGAAGAAAATCATGTGACTAAAAGAGTGTTAGATATGAGTGTGGATGGATATAGAAGTAGAGGAAGACCGAAGAAGAGGTGGATGGACTGTGTGAAGAATGATATGGGTAAGAAAAAAGTGACAACGGAGATGACGGCTGATAGAGGTATGGGAGAAAAATGCATGTTGTGCCGACCCCACGTAATGTGGGAAAAGGGCAGGAAGAAGAAGAATAAACAAATCTAATAAGAAATATTAATAAAATTATACCAAAATCGTACGAAAAATTATATTTGATATTATTAACTTATTTCAGGTTTTAGTGAAACTAGAAGACTACGTACGCACGAGTAAGCAGGACTGGCTGCCACTGCTGCCGCCGCTCTTGACAGCAGGCTGTAGGGAACAACAAGAGGCGCAGTTGTTGGACGAACTGTTGGCCAAACTCACTGCGGTGTTGGGCAGGATCGATGTGAGTTTGATACTATCCTTCAACTTCCATAGAAGTTTACCTGTGTGTAAGTTGCTGTTTTTATATCTCACTAGCTGCTGCCGGCGGTTTCGCACGCGTGGTTGTTCTATAAAAACATAACCTTACTTCTGTGAAGTCGTGTAAAAAGTAGCCTATGTCCCAATCCTGGTCGTAATCTTTCTGTATACCAAATTTAGTCGAAATCGGTCTAGCTGTTTAGTCGTGAATAGGTAACAGACAAACAGAGTTACTTTCACATTTATAGTGTTAGTGAGTATGGATCATCGATAGGTATTTAAACTATCTGCCACAATAATGATTAAAATTATAAGCACAAATCTGCCAATTACACGTCAACTCGACTCCGTTCAAAGTATCTCCTATAGAAAGTGAGAGGATTCTGTGACTATGACTGGTTTACGTACGTGCAAATAAGCAAGACTGCCTGTTACACCTGCCGCAGCTGTTAGGCGAGCTGTAGGGAACAACAAGAGGCGCTGTAGGACGAACTGTTGGCCAAACGGTGTAGGGCATGATTCATGTGAGTTTTTGAAGTAAAACTTCCTTACGCACGCTTGACTTTGGGTGTAAGCTGGTAAAAGTTAGTGAAGATAGAAAGAGAGAGAGTTACTTTGCGTATATTACTGTAGGAGCAAGAGAGAGAGAGAGAGAGGTGCGCGTGCACATTTTTTTTTCTCTCTTCCTCTCATAGCCAGTGCATGAAAATATCTCAGTCAGTAGAACGTTTGCTTATTTTTCGTAATTTCATTAAGAAGTTTTAACTTCAGTCGTGTGGTCTAAATTACACTGTTTTTTTTGTAATTATTGGCCCGCTAAACTTAGTTTAGTTAAGTTTGATTGATAGTCATAGTATTTTTTTCTAATTCATTAAAATCTCTTAGGTCCATTTGAATCATCAATTTACGCCCATTACTCGTGACCAATCACCGTTTAGACTCGGGCAACAAACCGGGCTAGTTTAGAAAGGCTTCTTTAATGTCTATATATCCACATTCACCATTAAACAGACATCAATCAGTTTAGTAAACACTAAAAAGACTATTGGTGTATTTACAGGAAGAAGACACATCAGCCGGCACTGAAGAATCCACCACCTTCCCCTTCATAGACTCCCGCACGGGACAGTACGCGCTGTCGCATGTATGCGCACAACTCACGGCGCGCTTCCGCTGCGTGAGTCACCTGCTGCAGCGCGCGCGCGACCTCGCCTCCGCCGCGCCCTCTGCCGGCAGGCACGACCAGCGTGTCGATCGCGGTATGTACAGCTAGGCTGAACATTACTGACGAGCACTAGCTGCGTGAGTCACCTGCTGAGCGCGCTATTCGGCCACTGCGCCACAGAGGTCGTCAAATATTAATAAAAGTTGAAGTTGAATGCCGAACATGGTCACTGATACAACCTTTTCGTTGCAGAACTGAAAGAGCTGTACAAATCGATAGTGATCCAGTTCTGCCAGCTGACGAACTGGACGTCTCGATGCGGCAAACTGCGGTGCTCCATCGGTACAGGCAGCGACAAGGTTAGCTTTACTTAACTTAATTTTTGTAATCGATACTATGCTCCTTCATTTTGTATTATTGAATATAAGTTTAGCTTATCTATAAGGTGTTGCAATTTGAACTACAAATAATGAGGGATTTTGAGACCATAAATCTAATACATATATAAAAATCTCGTGACCGATATTAATTTTTTTTTTGTAGGTATATTTGGTAGGTATGAGAATAGATCGTAAAGTGTTTTTCACCCTCCTACCACCCCCTTTTTTTACTCGCTATTTTAGTATTTTTGTATGAACAATATCCATATAATGTAACCGTCGTTCAATGACGTGAAGTCATTTACATAAAGTGTCGCGTCACTTTGACAAGAGTGGTTTATGTAGTTTTTAACCGGAAGTTCCCACGGGAACGGGAAATTTCAAGCGTGCGAAGCCGCGAGCGGGTTAGCTAGTAATAAATAAATATTATTATTTTTGAAATCCAGAAAACTTTATGTTAGAGTTTTTAGGCCTAACATATAGGTACTTACCGCCCTGCCGTACGCACTATACGCGCTCTGTTGACTGGTTGGGTGTATTACCGGGTCAGGTAATTGACCGGGCGAGGTCATTAAACTAGCGGGGCCGATGAACGGCTCGTTGTAAATTTTTAGTAATCTGGGGCAATCAGTTCTAGTTTTAGTTGCTAGTTCTCTAACATTTCGTCGAGCAGCATTTTATCGAGATTTTGATAATAAAACAAGAACATTTTGTATTGGTACATTTATTTTTTGTTTTGTGTATAGAAACCATCTCTTCTGTTTAATTAGTTTAAATAGCAACACCTTATATTTGTTAAGTTTTATGGAGAGCGTTGATGCCTGTATCACACTATGTTACTCATGCGGGTATCACCGATTTCATTTTGTTTCTGTATACTGTTTAAATGTTCAAAATAAAGATGTATTTGTTATTTTGAAGGTGCTGAACAATTTCGTGAGATTGTACTCCCTGCTCGCGTCTCTCACTAAGCAGCTAGATGTCGCTACAGCGCAGATTGTCAAGTACGTATAGTTAGTTTTGTTTAGATTTATTTGTTTGTTTTTTGTTTATTTTTCAGTCGTTGGTAGTTTGCAATTTTTAATTTTGTATGTTTGTATTAGTAGAAATTGTACAGAATATTTATAAGATATAATTACTGATTTAAACGTGTATTTATCTCGTATTCCACAGCTGTTGCAATACAGTGGAAACGTCGGGATAACATCCTATGTCGCAATCCCGGTCACAATCTATCTATATACCAACTGCACATAAGGGTGTACGTGTTTAAATTTTTTTGCAAAAGTTGAAACGTGTATTTCTTTATTTTTTATCAAAAGCCTAAATATAAAATTTTCTGATCCCTAACTTGAGGAATTGTTGATTGCCCATACAAACTTTCAACCCCTATTTCACCCCCTTCGAGATTATTTTTTGAGACAAAAGATATCCTATGTCCTTCTCCAGGATATAATCTACCTTCTTGCCAATCATTATTATAAATACGGGATTTATCACGTACCGTCTTATCGGTGTTTCGACCGACAATGTTTCGGTTCAATTCGTGATCGTTCATCAGGGTGAGTGCGATCCGCTCCGAATAACGTCTCGCCTCGCACTGCGCGCCGCTGCCCTCTGCGGGCGAGTAGACGGGCGGGGTGGTGTGGATTGGGTCAACGAAAGCACAGCGTGGTGACCGGCTGTGTCATCATCATTATCATCACTGCTACTCTCTTCGGTAGTTCTTGGTACAGACAAACACACAACACTAACTATGTCTCTACCAGGTTCACTCACTCTTCTGTCACTTGCATCATGAAGTCATGGCCTCCAGGCTGACGGTAGAACCCATCCTCTATATCTGTTAAAGTTCGGCACACGACTTATTTCTATCGCCCCTCGGATTGCGAGGAACGAAAAACTTCTTTCTCGGTAAGACCCGGGTCTTGTCGAAACGTATGTAGTGCGTTGAATCAGAATCTAGGGCATGTTCCGCCACTGCAGAACTGTTGGAGTCGACATTCTTCATTGCACGTATGTGTACAGTCAACCTAGTTAGACGTTATTCGGAGCGGATCGCACTCACCCTGATGAAGGTTCACGAATTGAACCGAAACATTGTCGGTCGGAAACACCGATAAGACGGTACGTGATAAATCCCGTATTTATAATAATGATTGAAATCAATCACGAAAGACTTCTTGCCAAATTTCATTACGATCCGTTCAGCAGTTTAGTAGTGAAAAGGTAACAAACAAACTATCAAACAACCAGATTTACTTTCGCATATATACTAGTTGACCAATCCGCAGCTTCGCACGCGTAGTTTTTCAATAAAAACATTACCCTCCTTCTGCGCGGTTGGGTAAAAAGTAGCCTATGTCACCCGGGGATAGTGTAGCTTCCCAACAGTGAAAGAATTTTTTAAATCGGTCCAGTAGTTTCGGAGCCTATTCAATACAAACAAACAAACAAACTAATCATTCCTCTTTATAATATTAGTATATAAGTATGGATAGTATGGATTAATTATATTTTTGCTGGTCTATTTTCAACTAATGTAATTTAAACTTGCAGATTCGAACGACTTGTAAAGTTGAGCGGCAAAAAGCTGTCATTTATAACAGACAACTTCATAACGTACCTAGAAGCGTCGCAATCTCAGCAGAGCGCCAGCAAAGTGCTGCGCGACACCAAGCTCATCCCTAGACTTGTGCTAGAAGCTGAGCAGTACACCAAGAATGTTATAATATTAGCGGGGAAAGCTAAGGTTAGTATTCTTCTTAGCGTGTCGATGCTTCATCATCATTATCATCATCGTCCCTTCTCATCCCGCTGCTCGGCATAGGCCTCTCTTCGTTGTCACCCATTCGTCTCTGTCCTGCGCTGTTCTAACCCACATACGACCTGCGATTTTTGTAATTCGACCCACTTTAAGGAGGTGGATAGCTCGGGTCAGGTTAGAAAAAAAAACAAGAAGTTAATGCACAATACACCTCTATGCGGGATGTCAGTGCAGATCTTATGCCCTCACCCTAGAATTAGAATCCATCGATGGGACTAATTGTCGGCGGACGATATAATTTATTGATGCGATGCGTTACAGGGCGGGAGGGGGATTCGAACAACGCGTTACGTAACATTGTTTTTTTATTTAAATAAAAAAAAATATTAATGAATTAAAATCTTCCAAGTTGGCAACCTATTTCGTTTAGGTTTTACGGGAAATCTCTCGATTGTATTGTACGTCATTTTTATTTTGTTCTCCCAAGTTGCAACATAATTGTAATATTTAGGTAAAAATGGTCACTTGGGTGTTACGTAACGTTTAGGAAGAGGGCGGGGGGGGGGGGGGGGGGGGTACAGAAAATGTTACTGGGGGTTGCACATTTAGATAGATGGCAATAGTACATAGTTCTAATTACTGGCTTAAAACTTTTCCCACAGTTGGATTGGCAGCATCACCTGTCCATAGGCACGGCACGCGACTTCAGAATCAAGACATCGGTCTTGGAGGAAGTGCTCAACGCGAGAGACAGACCGGATGACGCCGATCAAACTATGGATGAAGGTATGTTAAACTGTAACAAATATAATAAACTACCCGATGGCGCTCTCTTCTCAGAACCTACCTACGTCTCAGAACTCAGAAGCTTTCGATAGCTCTTGAGAGCTCATAAGATAACCCTGGAGGAAATTGTGGATAAGGAATGTGCGCACTGATCGCTTAAATCCTGGAACGGCCTTGATGATGGTCCTTTTTTCTTTTTTTCCCTTCAATTAAAAACTCCTCATCATAGATAAGATTAGATAATTTCTTTATTGCACACCATTAAACCAGTGTGTCTTCAACCAGTGTGTGTTGCCAGTGATGACCTATGGCACTGAAACGTGGTCCTTTACTCATGACCTCATGACCAAGCTCAAGGTCGCTCAACGAGCTATGGAGAAGGCTATGCTCGGGGTTTCTTTGCGTGACAAAATCCGCAATGAGGAAATCCGCAGAAGAACTAAAGTTGCCGACATAGCTCTCAAAATTAGCAAGTTGAAGTGGCAATGGGCAGGCCACATCGCTCGTAGAACCGATAACCGTTGGGGAAGAAAGGTTCTCGAGTGGAGACCACGGACTGGAAGACGCAGCGTAGGCCGGCCTCCCACAAGGTGGACCGACGATCTAGTAAGAATCGCGGGGAGCCGTTGGGCGCAAACGGCTACCAACCGCTCGTTGTGGCGATCTAAGGGGGAGGCCTATGTTCAGCAGTGGACGTATTCCGGCTGATGATGATGATGATGACACCATTAAATACAAACATATAAAAGAAAATACATTTTTAAATCATAGGTACGATGGGCGGCCTTATCGCTAAAAGCGATCTCTTCCAGGCAACCTTTGGATGGACAGGATATATATGAACAAATAAGGACGGCGGCATAAGATATTTTTTTTTAGAATCAGGTTCATCATACCTCAGTATTTTATAGTACCTTTTTTACTCAGCAGGCTACCAGGCTCTGGAATGTATAAATATGGAAATACCAGGACTACCTGTCTCAATTCGTCGCGCTAAATTTCTCTATATCTTTAAAAACATGGTGAGACAACACTATCTGTCATACATCGCTCACTAGGCCACTTATTAATTTACACATTTTTATAATTTATATATGTAGGTATGACAATACATATTTTTTATGTATCATAATAGTAATATTTATGGAATTTTATGATTATATTATATGTCTATACTAATATTATAAAGAGTAAAGATTTGATTGTTTGTTTGTTTGCATTGAATAGGCTCCGAAACTACTGGAACGATTTAAAACATTCTTGCACTGTTGCGAAGCTACACTATCCCCGGGTGACATAGGCTACTTTTTACCCAACTGCGCAAAATGAGGGTAATGTTTTTATTGAAATTACGCGTGCAAAGCTGAGGATTGGTCAGCTAGTATATTATAATTATGCATTTTATTTTAAATTATCTAAGTATATTCTTTTTTTAAATTGTAATTTAAACTAGTTCTATTATGTCTGATTTACGCCGCCGTCCTTATTTGCTCACATAGATCCTGTCCATAAAGGTTGCCTGGAAGAGATCGCGTTTAGTGGTAAGGCCGCCCGTTGTACCTATGATTTAAAAGTGTGTTTTCTGTTATATGTTTATATTTAATGGTGTGCAATAAATTTATCTACAATCTAATCTAATCTTATTGTGCACACTTCGCGAAATCACCAGTAGGCCTAGCACAGTAACTGTAGAGAAGAATTTAGTTACGAGTCATTTTTCGGAACATATAAGACACTTGTCGACCGTCTCGAGCACGGCGATTGGGAGAGTGAACGGGAAGAAACGTTGTCGACACTTCCTCGACAGTAGTCTATAACACCGAGCACGATACCCATCATTTTCTCTATCTTTGATATTTAAAGATAGACAACTTTCTTCTGAAATTGTCTAGGTCTTGCGATGCCTAGACAACACTGTCTTCTCAAGTTGTCTGTTTTGTACTCTTTTCAATCGCGTGCTTGCCAACATATTTTGGTTAGATATATATTAAATTATATATACAACGTACGTTGCTATATACAGAGTATCCTTCTCTTTCTAGGAAAAAAACTTATTGAGCCTGCTCGGGGCAAAGACAATTTCGGAAGAATCGACAGAGAATGGAATAGAATAACGCTTTATTGTACATCACACTCAAATATAAAAACAATAAAAAAAAACAAATAACAATACACGCAGAAATACAAATGGCGGTCAGAGGCTTGTCGTTTTTTAGAAGAGTAGACAAGGAAATCGCTGTGCTAGCCCTGCAGGGTCGCGTTATTTCATAGAACACACATAAAGTTTGAGGCTTTATCAATGCTCTGGTAAAACAATTATTTGTATGAAAATAGCGGAATTCAGCGGTTTGCGGTATAGCGGCGGTTTTAGCGGATTTCAGAAGGTCAATAATTCGACCAACTCGCGCGGTGTTGCGTAATTGTCTGTGTCTCTCAGTAGCGCCCCCAGAGTGCACAGTAAAAGGAAACGGGTTTGAGGATGGAATATGGGGCAAGGAAAGAGTTGCCTTATACAGTTGATAGATGGCGTTACCAGTAGCTGATTCGCTCGCGGCTTCGCACGAGTGGTTGGTCAATAAAAACATTACCCTCCTGTGCAGTCGGGTGAAACAAGTCTCAACCCGGCCATAATCTATCTATACTACGTGTTTTATTATGTGCGACATTTTTTTTATACTACTTATATGGCAAACGAGCATGCAGTCCACCAGATGTTAAGCTACTGCAGCCTAAGGATATCCACATAGAATTCAAAACAAGCTATTATGTTGTCTTGATCTCTATGTGGATACGTTGCCATACTATAGTACTTAGCTGGTATGCCTATGTGCCAGTAATTACAGGAATATACCATTACCTTCTAACCGGAACACAGCAGCACAAGTCCTGCTATTTGGCGCCAGATAAAGGTAATGCCGTGGTGCCCACTTCCTCGAGCCCGTTCACAAAAGCTCTACCACCAGTAAAAAAGCTCTACCACGTTAAATGAAAACGCGGGTAGGGATATTATTGTTGTAAAATAGGGGTTATTTCAAATATATTACCATAGATTTTTTTACATTTTATACAACCTTAATATCAAGTCCTAAAATATCAATGAAACAGCCTGTATAAAAAATAGGTAAACAAATCATATTCATTCATCGTGTTAGCAAGGTACCTGAGCGGTATCGTTGTAAAGGCGCCACCGATTTACTTTAAAAATTGTTTATTGGAAAATGTTACGATTACTGGATAAATATTCAAGCTTCAGGCATTAAACCCCCGATTAAAATCAGTTGATACGATACCAGATGCGTGTTTTAAATTAATGTCGTACAATAACAGGTTTTGTGCCAAATTTACGCCTACAAAGTATTTCATTATAGTATTTTTTTTTATTGATAATCATAGCCAAGCGCTTGACCTCTACCTCACCTGATGGTAAGTGAAGGTGTGATCGAAGATGGAGCACGCTTGCCTAGAAAGAACCTATTCACTCTGGACATCAAGACTCCAAGATTATACTGGTTTGGAAAAACATACGCCGGAAGTGAGTTCCACTCCTTACTTGTGCTAACAAGAAAAGTTGAAGCAAATCGTTTGGTACGGCAAGGTGGTAAGCCGACCAGGTATGGGTGGTACTTCTCGGTACGTCTGCTTTTCCGGTGGTGGAAGGGGGAAGGAGGGATAAGGTCATGAAGATCTTGCGCACATTCACCAAAATGTATCTTGTAAACAACTAAAAGTCTGGCTACTCGGCGTCTGTGCTCTACGACTTTGTAAATTAGCTTCCACTAGTGAGTCATCACCAATGAGTCTAGAAGCACGTCGCTCAAGGGCTTCAAGCTGATACTTGGCCGAGCCATCCCAGAGATGGCAGCAGTACTCCATACATGACGAGTATACGCCAAGACTCGTGGCAGACCAATAAACAAGTTTTTTTTCAATACAATTATTGGTAATTAATGTTACCGATAGGTTCTCGGCGCATCACTAACGGCTCTCGTAAGGGCTGCAAGAGCGAGCGAGATAGAAATATCATCAGCGCTTGACCCACGTTTTATGCCCCGCTCTGTTAGGAGCGTTGGCGTCTGGTATTGAAAAAGTTTGTTCTTGCAGATGAGGACCCAATCAACGATGTCTTATCGGATGCTATGTCGCAAGCGGGGAGTAAAGCAAACGTCGGCGTAGAGCGGAAGAAGAGAAAAGTTTCTAAGTTTTAAGTTGATCTAATACTTTCATAGTAATTTCATCATGCTTTTTAAGTTGATTTAATACTTTCATAGTAATTTCATGATACGTTTTAAGTTGATCTAATACTTTCGTAGTAATTTCATGATACGTAAGTTGATCTAATACTTCCATAGTAGTTTCATCTCAAAATCTCTTTGGCTATATTTTTTGTATCTGGCTGATTTTGGTATCATTCAAAGTTTAAATTTTAAAGAAGATAATTCCAAATTCAAATTTGGAAAATGTGTGATTTTTATTTGTTTTTCGTACTGTAAAGATGAGTGAATCTAATGAAGAAATTGTAAAAAAAAAAAAAAAAATTTTACCTTTTAAAATTGTACAACAAAAAAGGTAAAAATGCAACGCAAGCCGCGAAAAAAATTTGCGATGTTTATGGACCTAGTGCAGTGTCTGTGAGAGTAGCACAAATTTGGTTTAAGCGTTATCAATCCGGAAATTTTGATGTCAAAGATGCACGTCGCTCTGGTCGCCCTATTACGGATAAAATTGATGCCATTTTTGAAAAAGTGGAGCAAGATCGGAATATCAGTAGTTACGACGTATCTGAAGAACTGGGAATTGACCACAAAACAGTTTTGGCGCATTTGAAAAAACTGGGTACACAAAAAAGCTCGATTTTTGGGTACCCCGCGAGCTCACTGAATGAAACCTAATGAACCGTGTACTCATTTGTGATTATTTATTACGACGTAATGAAATCGAACCATTTTTGAAGAAGCAGATAACTGGTGATGAAAAGTGGATCACGTACAACAAGAACGTGCGATAAAGGTCATGGTCAAAGGCCGGTCAGGCTTCACAGACTGTGGCGAAACCCGGGTTAACTCGGTGATGCTGTGTGTGTGGTGAGATTGGATGGGCATTATTCATTATGAGCTGTTACCACCAGGCAGGACCATCGATTCTGAACTCTACTGCGAAAAACTGATGAGATTAATGCAAGAAGTTGAGAGAAAGCGGCCGGAATTAATCAACAGAAGCGGTGTGGTTTTTCATCATGATAACGCTAGACCTCACACATCTTTAGCCACTCAGCAAAAATTAAGAGAGTTTGGCTGGGAGGTGTTAATGCATCCGCCGTATAGACCTGACCTTGCACCTTCAGATTTCCACCTGTTTCGGTCTCTTCAGAATTCTTTAGGCAGTGTCAGGTTAACATCACGAGAGGACTGCCAAAACTACTTGTCGTGGTATTTTGATCAGAAGCCCCAAAATTTCTATAGCAATGGGATCATGTCTGTACCTACAAGATGGCAAAAAGTTATCGAACAAAATGGTACCTGAATACTTTAGTTCAATGTAAATAAACTATATTAAAAAATGTTTTGAATTTTCTTAAAAAATGCGAAGAAACTTTTTCCCCAACCTAATATTTTAAGCATTATTATATTAAATTTTATTTTGCCAATCGATTTTGCTTATAAATATTATGTATTTGTACTATTTAAATTACATTACTTTTGTCTCGTATCTATACTAATATTATAAAGAGGAAAGATTTGTTTGTTTGTATTAATTAGGCTCGGAAACTTCCCGGGTGACATAGGCTACTTTTTACCCAACTGCGCAGAAGAAGGGTAATGTTTTTATTAAAAAAGTACGCGTGCGAAGCTGCGGATTTGTCAGTTAGTATTATATACTTTTGTAATCTTATTTTATTACAAAGTAGGTAAGTACAATGTAAGATATTTGATTTTAATTTTTGTTTTTTGTTAATTTTTTATGTTATTTGTATTTAATTAAGAATTTTGGTAGTATAAGTGCTAATACTGACCTTGTCCGGATATGTGACTGGAATAAATCCTTTGGCCTTACAGTCAACCCAAACAAAACACAGGCAATTATAATTGGTAGCTCCATACAGATCTCCAAAATCAATTTTGCACAACTACCATCCATAGTTTTTGACGGAACCCGTATAGACATCACCCAGTCAGTGAAAAATCTAGGAATACAGATGGATACCTGTTTAACCTGGGTTCCCTGTATCAATGAAATTAGCCGCAGGGTATTTGCATCATCTGGATCTTTACGGAGACTTCGTAACTACTTGCCGACTGCTACCAAGGTTACGCTTGCACAGACCCTTTTACTTCCAATCCTGGACTACGCCGACGCCTGCTATCTTGACATCACTGAAGCCCAACTGAGCAAACTTGAGCGCCTTCAAAACCTCTGTATTCGGTTCATATTTGGCTTGCGCAAGTATGACCATATTTCTGATTTTCGCACAAAGCTCAAGTGGCTCCCCAACCGTCTTCGCCGGAATGCACACATACTGTCCCTTTTGTATAACATCCTTTTTAACCCTTCTTCTCCCTTCTATCTTAAGGAGCGTTTTGAGTATCTCCACCAGGATTTGCGTTCTTTAGATTCCCTCCAACTTAAAACTCCTATCCATACGACAGAGTTTTATAGTCGATCCTTCACTGTAACAGCCGTACGATTGTGGATCGCTTTGCCCCTCTCTATAAGAACATCCAAGTCTATTAGTAATTTTAAAACAAAAGTGCACACCCATTATCTGTCCATGTGTTGAAGTTGTAGCTGCTTGTTAATTAATCATAACCACTTTTAGAGTTGCTTATTTAAATTAAATTTGTGTTATCACTGGTAATTTAGGTTTATAGTATGTAGATATGTTTTTAAATTTATATAGATGCACCGCCGTCATGTGTTACATTTTGATCCTGTCCATACAAAGGTTGTCTGGAAGAGATCGCTTTTAGCGATAAGACCGCCCATTGTACTAAATATATTTGTAAGAATTATGTTCTGTATTTTACTTTGGTGTACAATAAAGAGTTATCTTATCTTAATATTATATAAATGTATGTTTTATTTGCAAGAACCCTGCGAGAGGTGAAGGCCTTCAAAGATTTTTCATTGCTTCATTTAGTTTTGTTGTTTTTTAGTACTTATTTTAGTTGATTGTTCATAATTTTCTATTGATTTTTTTAACTTTGAAGGGTTGGATTGGGTTAAGTTTCAATATTTATAATTTTAAAACGGAAAATTTACTGGCTGTTCCTTCGCCGGAGAAAATCGGGCTAAAACGTTACCCTCCTGCGCAGTCGAGTAAAAACAAGGCTAGTAGTTCTCATAATATGCAAGAAATTAATGTTCTGAATTAATTAATCAAATCAACATGATCGTTGTGATTATCATAATAATATTATAAACGCTAAGGTGAGTTTGTTTGTTTGTTTACATTTTCACGTTATATCGGCTGAACCGATTTCGATGAAATTTTGTATACATATGTTTGTTTTTGTTTTATAGATTATGACCTGAATTGACATAGGCTACTACTTCTTATTGACAAATCACGCTTGCAAAGCCGCGGGCGGGAGCTAGTAATGAATACATTAATATTGAATTTGAATTATGGGCAGAGCCTTTTTTCAAAAACTATGCTTGGGGCCATTTCTTCTTCCTGCCCTTTTCCCATATTACGTGGGGTCGGCACAACATGTTTTTTTCTCCCATACCTCTATCAGCCGTCATCTCCGTTGTCATTTCTTTCTTACCCATATCATTCTTCACACAGTACATCCATCTCTTCTTCAATCTTCCTCTACTTCTATATCCATCCACAATCATACCTAACACTCTTTTAGTCACATGATTTTCTTCCCTCCACATGACATGCCCGTACCCTCTTACTCCTCAACTTTTCTATCACTGGCGCTACTTTTAATTTAAACTCCCTCTAATATACTCATTCCATATCTTATCTATTATCGTTACCTCCCGCACATTCATCTCAATATTAGCATTTCCGCGCCATTTGCTATATTTATAGGCTTGGGGTCATTTTTTTTTGCCAAAAATATGAATAGGTGTGGTACTTTGTACAAATTTGCGGCAGATCTCACAGTGCAACACGAAACCCAGCGACTCGTCGCAGTCGCCCGGAGCCCTGAAGCCCCGACCAGAGTTATTTCTACGTTGTAGTTTTGCGTTGGCGGTGTACGGATCCAAACCAAATTGGCTTTAAATGCTTGTAATTAGAACAAACAGACATGGTAGAAGAAAGCAAATAATTATTTTCAGTGAACTCGAGGTTAACTTACACCCAGAACGCTACTCGAGGTTAACTTACACCCAGAACGCTTCGATAGCGCGATTCAGAAAATGTACAAATTTAGGGGCGCCATCTAGTTCTGTCGGTAGTCACTAAACACGAGTCTATACAATAATTATTGTTTAAACTGATTTTACGTTGAACAGGTGGAATATTTTATCTTCTGGAGCCCACTTATTTCGGAGTTCTCGGAAATATCTAAGTATTTATATATTTTTACGTCAAATAGATTCATCGACGTCGTACTTCAATTAGATTATTAGGTCGTCGCGACGGTTTTCTGTGAAATGATATATTAATACATTTGGAATTTTCAAGGTTATTTTGGATTATATCAAAGCAATGGAGATTAGGTATTTTACTGAATTGAAAAAGTCAGGGTTCAACGAATTAACTTAGATTAGGTACCTATTGAAACTTATCTATCTAACGGATAGGCTTTGATTAGATATTGGTCATGCTACTCGTGATTTGTGCCTTATTACGATCTGCACAAAAGACGAACTAAAGGCGAGTATACACTGGAACATTTTTCGAGCATTTCCATGGAATGTAACGTTCTTACGAATGGTAGATAGTAAAGTAAAGTAAAAGACAGTTGTTGAGATATTGGCGTTCAAGAGGGGTAAAAAAAAATTCAGCCTACGGTTCTTGCAAGGGTGACACATCACGGCTTTGCGTGCCCGAACAACGTGCCAGATTTCGATCAGGCCGAGTGCGTTTGTTGGAACCACTGCGAGCACGTACGTTGCACTGCCAACAGTCACCCATCTCCCGTGCGCAGCGCAGCCATAATGAGCTCATTAAAATCCATCCTCATTTTGACGTGTTTGCGGATGACTGGAAGACGATCGTGCGAGTGTGTCTCAAATATTGTGAGAGTATTTAATTAGTTAAGTATACCGATGTTATGTTAGTTATGTTTAGTCCCTTATTGTATTTGGTTTTGTTGTGTTTTTGTGTACCTTTTTGAACTTAAATATGTAAGTTTTAAAATGAATGTACTTATATTATAATTTGTATATTTTCTTATGGTAGTTTTAGATATAGCGTTTTAGATTAATTCTGTAAAGTTATATTTAAGTGTAAATAAACGAATTTGTATTTGAATTTGAATCAGACCAGCTCGATGTTCTACAAGTAAATTCTCTAGTGTATACCAAGGTACTCCCTAATGCGCGCCTTCCACTGTTAAAGGGTAATGAATGGGAAATAGCTGAGCGGAAAGGTGTAAATAGTCCTCACTATCCATTATGAAAGAGTTTCAGTGAAAAATGGGGTTTGCCTTCTATTGCCGGCGAGTTTCGAGGAGTGAGCTAAGGCGCGAAATGAGAGGAGTCAGATGAGCGAGTTGTTTGCCTTCCAGCAGCATTGTCAGCAGCCATGAGCGAGGAGGCGCAGTAAAAAATATCTCAGTGTCAGGCGGTCCGCAGAGGAAGCAAGTCGCGCGGTAGATTTTGCGATAATGATGTTTTTTTTATCCCCATGACGATAATCTTTGTAGTTGGTGCCCCACAACAATGGGTACTGCCGCACTGCTCCAATGAACAGATCCATGTCGACAAGTTTCGCAAGCGCAGGCGTCCTGAACTGACTGACAAAGAACGAAAGCGGCCGAGGAAAGGGGCAGGGATGGCGGAGCTGTAAGCAGAGTCAGTTCAAAAGTAGTGTGCAACACATTGACACAACGGACTCACTTTAACTCGCTCAGTCCGCTTCGCTTACTCGTTCACGGTGGAAGCATTTCTATGAAATTTTGCTTTGCTAGTCGAGCGGAGTCCGTTAGAAATCCGCTCAACTCTGTGGCTACTTTTGTAACTCTTCTTTGTACTCTTGCTCCGCTCCGTTCGCTCATTCACAGTGGAAGCACTTCTATGAAGATTGCTGCGAGTTAAACGGAGTCCGTACGAAGCCCGCTTCGCTCGCAGTGGAAATCGAGCATAAGCCACTGAGGTCGCAGTAGAAGTAGCTCATCTATATTGTAAAAACTAAAAGAAGATTAGTCTCCGTGAACCCAGTGTTAAGATCGCAAAGTACGAAGGTCTAATTATTTATTTGTTGGATGTCCAAATATAAATAGAATAGTTATTTTATTACCTTCTGTAAAATAAAATAAGATAGGTTAGGTAAGGTCGAAACGATCACGAAAATCATTGATCTCATCACGACACGATACGAAAAAAAAACCCGGTAAGATGATCAATGCATGTATTAGGTATTGCAGGTAACTACCTAAGTAATCTACAATCTATCTCAATAATTAGTATCTATGACTCATCTTGTATTTTAAGAGAAAAATACCAACGTAGTTTTAATATCCAGTTACCACGAAATTTGTATGTAGAACGAATGCCAGCCTTAATTAATCATAATTCTGTGAAAACATTGTTTTTGTTATCATTTCAAATGCGATATTGCATAAAATTCTACGAAGCGACCTTCTGTGGAAGACTATTTTGGGGAACTCGAGTTTTTGCCTACATACCTACTTGCCTACTTACGATATGAAGTGGGTCTTATCACCTACTTACACTTACTGATGATGTCATCCAGGCCGATTTCGGCTACGGCGACATTGTCCCTTCTTGGTTCCGTTGATGCGCTCTTTGATGACTAGCATAGCCAATGTGCGCGAACATAATGTGCATGTCAGAGCGACATTTATGTAAATATAGTGTACTAGCTGTTGCCAGCGGCTTCGCACGCGTGGTTTGCCAATAATCTATGTATCTATGCCAGTAATATATATCAATAAATATGTGTTAATCCAGGTTATGATCTACGTACATATCAAATTTCATCGCAATCTGTTCAGCCGTTCCGGCGTGAAAGAGTAACAAACATCCATACATATAAACTTTCGCGTTTATAATATTTCAGGATGTTGGCAGGTGGTTAATTTTTAAGATGATCACGTTTATTGTCTAGATCACACCTGCGCTCATCTTCAAAGTTGTAGATACTTTGTTGAACCAATCGTCTCCACTCTGGCCGATTTTCTGCCGGTGATTCCCACTGAGAGGGCTCAATCTTGCACTTTTTCATATTTCTCTTCTGAGCGTCTTTGTATCTGAGCAGCTGGCCACCGCTCTTTCGCTTGCCGTCCTGGAGCTCTGAGTAGAAAGTGCGTTTCGCCACCTTGTCGTTGGACATACGCGTTAGGTGCCCGCACCACCGCAGTTGTCAGCGTATAAAATAGCTTCCATTCCGCAGATATTAGCTCGTCGAAGAACATCAGTGTTTCTAACACGATCCGACCAATGAATATTCATAATATCACGGAGACACTTGGGGTGGAACCTATGAAGGGTTCTTATATGTCTGGAGTACAGGCACCATGTTTCAGCCGAGTATAATAAGTTAGGTAAAACGATCGCCAGGTACACCTTGATCTTTGTGCTTAGCTTTATATGGTGTGAACGGAAAACTTTGACCCTAAGTTTTCCAAAAGCAGAGGAGGCAGCACCGATTCTATGATTCGTTTCACAGTCAAGGTCGGTTTTTGAAGTGTTGGTGCTACCTAAATATTTAAATTTCTCCACCTGCTTTAAAACTCTTTCGCCAAGAAGCAGATTTGGCAGAGCACGATCTTCAGCATCCATTACCATCACTTCAGTTTTAGTAACGCTTATTTTAAGACCAAATCTACCACATGTAGCGTCGAGTTTCCGCATTAAGTACGCCTTCAGATGTATCGGCTACAAAGCACAGATCGTCAGCGTACATTATTTCTGTTATTATATCGTATGACACTTTGGTATAGGCTTTGAATCTGGCTAAGTTGAAAATGCCACCGTCTGTGCGAAACCTTATACGAATGCCATCTGTATTGTCGTTTAATGCTACTCTAACAACTACTGAAAAATATAGAGTAAACAAAGTGGGTTCAAGAACACAGCCTTGTTTAACTCCACAGGTGACAGGAAAGAAATTAGATTGCTGGCCATTTGCGAAAACGTAGCAAGACATGTTGTCATGAAGAAACCTGATCATTTTAATAAACTTTTCAGTACATCCAAGCTTATCCAGCACTATCCAGAGGGCATCTCGGGGAACGCTTTCAAATTCTTTCTCGAGGTCCACAAAACAGAGATACAATGGTTGTCCCGGCTCTCTACTTTTTTCTTGTAACTGACGTAGTGAGAATATTGTTTCACAGGTTCCTCGGTTTGGCCGAAACCCAAATTGGGTTTCAGGTAGTATACCTTCAGACAGCTTCATGAGATAACTTAGAAGTACTTTCGCAAAGATTTTGCCCGGAGTCGATAAAAGTGAGATACCCCTGTATGAGTTACAGTCTGCCCGGTCCCACATGCGTGAGAAGAACTGGAAAATTATGCTATGTAAACTTTCCCCCCGTATTTGAGTAATTCCCCTAGTAAGTTGTCAATGCCAACTGCCTTTTTATTCTGCTGTGCCTTAATTGCTCTGCCAACCTCTTCAAGGGAAGGAGGTACATCTAGATCACTTGCTCGCGGATATTCTGGAAGTGAACTGATGAATTTTAAATCTGCTGAACGTTCACAATTAAGTAATTGGTTAAAATGTTGGGCCCATCGCTCTAAAACATCTTATTTGCTGGTGATAATCGTACCCTCGGTCGACCTAAGAGGAGTGTTTCCCCGATATGGCGTCCCAGTCAATTTTCGTACTTCAGCAAAGAATGCTCCAAGCTGATTGGTATCTGAAAGCCACTGAATATGATTGACCTTATTCACCCACCAATCTTTTGTTGCTCTCGTCAGCTACCTTAGGTCTGATGCACTTTGCTTGATGTTAGCTGCGCGTTCCTGGTTAGCTGGACCACTTTGATGGAGGAGAGTGCGATGCTTTGATATGGCCGCATTAAGAGTGATATCATTTTCATCAAACCAATCTTCATTGACGCGGGGTTAAGCCAAGGACGTCTTTAGCTGTGTCAGTTATATGTGCAGACAGATTTTGCCAGCCTTCTTCTAAACTAGTTTCCTCGGCTAGACCTTTTCCGAATAATACGCTGTTTAAGGAATGCACATACTGTAATCGCACTTCCTTACTTTCCAGTCCCTGCAAATTAAAACTAGTTGGCTTAGCTCTGGTAGGTGTAATAGGTGGCCGATGACGCAAGCTCAATTTAGTGATTACAAGTCTGTGATCTGTCCAACAGTTTGCACCACGCATAACACGCGTCACTGTAACTTGTGAGAGATCTCCTTGCCTCACAATCACATCGGGTGCCACTGAAGTATGTAATATAACTTACTTTAATAGTTTTTTTTATTTGTATTTCTTTATATCACACTTTTATTTTATTTTGTTTGTTTTGTTATTCTGTACTTATAAACATAACTAGTCCGCAATAAGTAAAATGGCCTTAACGGAAGACCAGCGCTGGTTTTTGCTACCGGCACATGCTGAGTTAAGGACCATTTTGCAACTATACTTTGTGTTTAAATTAAGATTTGTTTTTTTTACTTTACTTGTTTTTATTTGTTTTTTATGTATTAACTTTAAGTAAGTATGTTGCAAATAAAATATTATTCTATTCATAGTCAATTAAGTGCCAGTGTTTCGAGCGCGGATGCATCCATGTTGTCTTATATTTCATGGAAAGTCTAAACATGGTGTTAGTAATAGCCAGATTAAATGTACAGCTTCGAACTCCCGTCCATAGTTCACAATTTTATGGTGACTCCTTTACAGTACAAGCTGTGCGACTGTGGAACGCCTTACCTTTGTCTTTAAGGTCTTCCCAATCTCTTCCTATTTTCAAAGTCAAGGTATACAACCATTTCCTTTCGTTGTCTCGTAACTGTTAGTTAGTGTTTATGTTATTTATCCTCTTTATGTAGTGTATTTTAATATATCATTTGTATGTATTTAAGTTTTTGTTATGTTATTGTTATGTATATATGTTTATGTAATAGGTATATTTTATTTTGTGGGTTCTGTTTATGTCTGTAGGTACTCTTACACCGCCGTCCTTTGATTTTGTTTATCCTGTCCATCCAAAGTTGTCTGGAAGAGATCGCTTTTAGCGATAAGACCGCCCATTGTACCTTTATTTATTGTTTGTTTCCATTATTACTTTATTTTTATTTGGTGTGCAATAAAGAGTATTTCATTCATTCATTCATAAAGTAAGCAAAAGCTGTCCATTACTGTTCATGGCACCAACTCCATGTCTTCCCAAAACACGTGGCCATGCTTCAAAATCACGTCCAACACGTGCGTTAAATTCACCCAACAGTAATAATAATAACAGTATAACAGTAAAAACAGTAGAAATTTCGATAGGGTGAATTTTTGTCAGGGTTTGTGTTAGCTCTTCATAGAACTTATCTTTAATTTCATCACTTTTATCTAGCGTTGGAGCATAGATGCTTATTATGTTAAGGTGGTTTCCATCAAAAATCATAAACCAAAACGTAGAGATATAACTCGATCTGATATTCCAGTTGGTTGCTCTTCTAGTTTTGAGACCATTTTGTTTTTAATTGCAAAGGCTACACCAGATCTTCTAGGCTCAGTGGCCGCTGTACCTTTCCAGTAAAACATGTATCCTCCACCTTGTTCCACAAGCTCACCTTCATCAGCCAGATGGGTTTCACTGAGAGCAGTAATGTCCACATCATAGCGTCCAAGTTCACGAGCTACAATTGCAGTTTTCCGTTCAGGGCACATACTGGCTGCACGGTCGAGGAGTTTTCGCACGTTCCAGACACTAAGTATCATCTTGCTGATGTGATGTTTTTTCGGTTTATTAGTATTATTATTTTTATTTCGACCACGAGTTGATGGATGCGTAGGCAGCCGCGGTTACTACCTCCCATATGTGTTTGGGGTAAGCAATTTTTAGGACACCTTTTCTAGTCTCCTCCCCGGCTGAGCGGGGGAAGCAGTACCTCTCTTAATAGAGCTGCTTCGTCACAAAGGGTGCTGCCGAGCTCACACACACTGTTACCACCTGCAGTGCAAAAGCGACCACTCTCCCTTTGCCGCACAATTGGAGAAGGGGTGGATGCAGTGTCTAGCCGATAATAACTATATGACCCCTATCATCGCTTTTAAAGCCTTCCATCACTGCCTTGCTGCCTCGCCACCGTAAGCGGGCTGCTAACTGCCAGGGCAGTCTTTGTGCACTATGCGGGGAGCAACCGCCAGGCTTAAATGCCGAAACACTTAAGCCCCCCTCTAACAGGTTTAGCCCATGAGCCGACGTGGTTTCCGGGGTGTGGCCGTTGCATGCAGGACAACTTCTTGTAGCCACTGGTGAGAGTTTATAGACCAAAAACGAATTTAACTGAATATTCTACCGCCCAAGAGGGCCGGCGGGCAGAATCAGACGCTGATAGTCCACGACATCCCAATATATCTAATATACTACTAAGCATTGATTACCTACTAAGTACCATTTAAATTACGTTGCTTTTGATCTCAAAATCTATTTTTGTAGTCTCAGCAGGGTACACGTTTGAAGTTATTAGTGGTTCACTACCTACCTATGCTCTTTTATACGAAAATAAAAACTCTTCGGCAATAATCTTCTTGCCAAATCTCTGATAAAAAATAAGTAAACCACAAATTATGATTGCTTATTCGAATCTAAATTCGAATTTCAAACCATTCAAAGTTTTCCTTACCTATGCAGCAGAACGAAATATCATTCAACATAAAAACATCAAACCTTCAACACTCCGGTCTACAAAAGCAAAACAGTGCAATTGATCAATCTCTCATATCCTTCCCCGCAAGTAATCGTGACTGTTCCGAAAGTCGTCCAGAAACTTCTACTCGACGCCAAGATGCCTTGCTACCCGTGCTACAGCTCGTGTTACGCCCCGTGCTGTGGGCCGTGCTACTCGTGCACGCCGTGCTACTCTCCTTGCTATGGATGCTGCTACGGTGGCTGGTGCCGCTAAGTGATGCCGTCAAGCAAGGTGCTGTTGAAGTAGAGCCGTGGCGACTCGAACCGTGTCGAATGTTTGCAAACCAGCGTTTTAAAGCTCGCTCGTCGGCTCCGCTGCGGCGTTGAGCCTGACGTGAGCGGGTCTCCGTCGCGTGCTTGAGCTCTTGGGCCTTCTCGAGCTCGGAAGGCCGTGAATGCTGCTAGCTGGATGTGCTGCCGCCGGTTGCAGATGGAAAACAGGGTTGAATATTGCAGTCATCCGCTACTGGACGGCACGGGTCGTGTCGACTACTTCGACTTTCGGCAACATTGTCAGGATTCTGTTAGCTGTTGCAAACAGTGTATATTACTGTATGGATTTTCTGTAATAAAAATACGTTCAGGTCACTACTTCTGTATTTTTTTTTGGAAGGATAGACTGAACTTTGGGGTACTTCGTAATGTACCAAATGGTTCATTCTTTGCGTCGCCGCACATGAGCCACGCACACCACAGCAATTATAAAAATAGCCAGACCTTTGTATAGGGTACGGCAGGTAACGAAAACATAGGAGCCTTTATATTTTAGCCACTTGTATTTACGATGTCCGTCTACCTTTTACAGCGGTTTTATTAATAGAATAGTGGTATAAAGCTGTTTGGCATGGATACGTTTTAGTGACGCTTAGCAAGTAATATAAAAATACTAAAATAACCAGTTAATAGAAAGCTATGAGACCACGCTTATAGACATAGCTCCCTGAGCAACCTTGAGCTAAATAGCTCAAGGTTGCTTAGCGAGCTATGGAGAGGGTTATGCTTGGCGTTTTACTGTGAGGTCAAATCGGACATTATAGATGAATGGTACTTTGATTGCCATAAGAGGTGGGTTTCAGTTTTTACTGTGTTGTTCGCCGGCCAGCCGTTTGTCCCTACAAATCTGAGCCCGAGTCAGGGGCTAGAACCTGATTAGCTGCGAGGCAAATAAAAGTAGTAAATCGTATTCTAAATTTTATTTCGTTCAGTATCTATCACAAATTTAGCTTGTTCGTAAAAGTATTTCCCGAGAGGAACCCCAGTATGATTGTGGCAAACAATAGGTAACACGAAGACTGCAAAGGACGTTACGAAGCAGATATTCTCCTTCAACAGCCATTATATTCTTTAGTAGGAATCTGCAAAAGACAAGAATCTGTTGAATACCGAGAGTACAAGAACTGTCTTTTCAATAAATAAATAAGTACACGAGCCACGCACCATAGCCACAAAAAGCTAAAGAAAGAAGCAAGGTAGCGCGCGACACCTACTTTTTTCTTTCAATTTCAGTTGATGGTGGCTTATGACCACACGAAGCGAGCTGCCGCTGCGGCGTTTCGTAGCTAGTAGGTCACTGGCGTAAACAGAGTACGGCGAATACAATGTACAAAAAATGCATTTTGAGGTTGTGGTTCGTCGCTCGTTTGCGGCGACGCTAACACCCAATAGACTAATAAAATTGTCCTGACCATGTCCGGGTTAGGTTATTATGGTTTGGATTTGTCTGGAACGAGTGGAAAAAGTTCTTAGCAGAGAGGGGAATTAGATAAACGTACTATGATGTATTATCCACAATTTTCTTACCAGATAATCAACAAGAGGACGGGCAGCAAGGACCTTGAGATGGACAGCACGGGTTCGGTCCGCAGCCTCCTGTGGTTGGACTACAGGGAGGGGAGTACAAGCAGTAGCCACCCCCTTGCGGGCCACCGACGAACCCCCCAAAGTACGCAGGCATGCTAAAAAAATGCGAAAAAATATTGGATAAAAAATTCACGGCAGCTGTAGAAAAGCGCTGGGATACTGATGAACTGCCAGTTCGAATGAAATTCGAATTTAGATTTTTTTTCTTGCTCTAGCGAGCCAGTGTTTTTAAAACTCATTGGTGCATAGAACGTTTGCCTTCTTCTGTCTATGAGAGTTCGGAAAAAAAGATGCAACTTGCAGGTGAAATGAAACCTCTTTGAGATTTTTCTTGGTTGCTGTACCAAATAACGTGTGTTGTATCCTACAATATATTTTTATCCCAAATAAATCATTATTACTATTATCCCATACTGTCCCATTGTTGGGCAAAGGCATCCCCGCATTTCTGCCATTCACAATGGTCCAGTGCCACCGTTTGCCAGTCCCGCTCAAAGTAAATAATTAACATTTTACATTAATTGTTACAAGTAATTAGTAATTAGTTAATTGTTACAGTAAATTGTTACAATTGATAATAAAAAAATACTATATATATAATGTGATTTTTGAAGAAACCATAAAAGAACTTAGTTTGGGTAACGCTGTGAACCTAATATTAAAAAAAAATGTTTGTACCTACCTGAATCATGTAACCTGGCATCAATGATGTATTTATGTAAGATAAATAAACATTTTTATCTTAACTTTATCTAGCATAATAATATATTAACTACCATGACACTTAGGGGTCTATCTGTATAAACTAGCACATGACCCCCTAACTAAACCGTCCAAAAATCCTGTCAGTCCACGCGCCAAACACACTGTAGTATACCTACTCGTAGACTTTTGTAGAATGTAGAGTCAAGAGGCAAACTTTACAGCATAGCTTATAGTTGAGTTGATACATCCAAAACCAGAGTCCGACCAATGTAAACTAGTGTTGCCGAAATATCGATAGGTTCCCTATCGATAGTTGACGTCATAAATCAGTTACCCTATCGATTGTTCTATCGATAGTATCGATACTATCAATAGCGTGATATGAGGCAATAGTATCGATTTCGTCCAATACTATCGATAGTGTTAAACGTCAATGGTGATGAAACTTACGACCGTATCGATACTATCGATAGTATTGCATAAAAACTATCGACACTATTGATAGTATCGATACTATCGATAGTTGTGTACTGTTGATAGTAGCATATATTTCGATCGTATTTTTCATTATATGCAAGTCTATATCTATCGATAGCACACAACTATCGATAGTATTGATAGTTTGTATGCAATAATATCGATATTATCGATAGTTTCGTCACCATTGATGTTTAATACTATCGATAGTATTGGACGAAATCGATACTATTGCCTCATATCACGCTATTAATAGTATCGATACTATCGATACACCTATCGATACTATTGAATTTTTGTGAATATCGATACACTATCGATAGACTATCGATAGTCCACTATCGATCGGCAACACTAATGTTAACAGGGCATCTAGAAGAATAGCGGTTGTAATCTCTTTGGAAGTAACCTGAAAAAAAATACTGTCAAAACCTTGTCATTTCAAAAAAAATCCAATAAAGCGTCGAAAAAATTTGCAAAACCTTTTACAAAATAAATTAAGAACTTACAACGAAATGCCTTACCAATACGGTTGCTACAGAGACTTCGCGATAGGGACTTACTCTCGGTGTCCAGGAGGCTGCGACAGACCTATGCCAAGATGCTGCCTGCCGTGTGTTCAAGGCTGTTGCTGCTCTCCTGTCGGGCCCTGCTTCAACTGTCACAGTGGAGCTGTCCCTTGAAGCACCAAGAAGAAGAACAAACAAGACCCTTGTTTCTTTTTATGTACATACACCCTAAAAAATATAACTTAATGTTCTGATATCCTGATATTCTCTCTACACACTAGATGCTAGATTAAGATTTTGTATAGACACACTAAGTTGACACACTATATAACATACTAGCTGACCAATCCCCAGCTTCGCACGCGTAGTTTTTCAATAAAAACATTACCCTCCTGCGCAGTTGGGTAAAAAGTAGCCTATGTCACCCGGGGATAGTGTAGCTTCCCAACAGTGAAAGATTTTTTTAAATCGGTCCAGTAGTTTCGGAGCCTATTCAATACAAACAAACAAATCTTTCCTCTTTATGATATTAGTATCTAGACTAGGGCGCTAGACGCGGACACTAGGACACTAGAGCGGCACTGTCGATATTTGCACTAAGGCCCGTAAGATCAATATCAGTTTAAACTAAAATTCTAAGCTTAACTAAAACTTTTCTTTCTCAGTGATGGTTTAAGCTTAGAATTTTAGTTTTAACTGACTGAACGCTTTTGGAGGGTGGACGTGTCGCTCTTTGTCACGAGCACTATACATAGTTACGTATACATAATACTATAGGCAACAGCATACAATTATAGCGCGACCGAGTGATTTGATCTGTATCTGTACTTACAGATCTATAAAATTAATGTTTTGTAAACTTTAATCAGATTATAATTATTTATATTAACTATTAGAATTGAGGGGTGTAAAAGCAAAGTCGACTCTGTCCATGAAGTGTCAAACTGACTTAAGTGCCAAAAACCAGTTTAAATCCAATGGTGGTTTTTATGAAAAGTTTTAAGAATATATATTAATCAATAACGTGTATGGTATGCACACAATAAAAGTAAATGTGAATATTGCAGGATTATTATGCTAATTTTAGAACAAAAGTTTGGACATAGGCGAATTTGCTTTTAACCTTTGGACATAGGCGTTTTTGCTTTTGACCTGTCAGGATAGAGCTGCTTTTGCATTTAATAGGACTTAGGTAATGACTGCAAAAAAAGTACAACCTGTTTAAGTACAAAGTTTATTAACTTTAATCTTAGAATAGTTAAATACATAAATCAGACTCTGGAGGAGCTGCGTCACACATTTCGATAGTATCATCGGCGTCTTCTGCGCGCCTCGAAGGATTGTCTATCAATTTCTTATAGAAATTTAAATTGGATAGAGACTTCCAGTTTTGTCCAAAATGTTTTTTTAAAAGATTATCAACATCCTTTAATTTGGCATCTTTAATAATCACTTTGTCCTTCTCAATCTCATTGGGTTCAATATTGTGAAACGATTTTCTTTGTTTTAATACAGATTTGTACACACCATTTTCATGGTGGTAATGTTGTTCTCCTCTCACCAAAACTTTATTATTTTCTGTCCTCAATAAAAAGTAACGTTTACATGATGAAAACTGGAAGTGCCAGTTTCCAGGTGGTTTTATAATGTCATTAAGAGCTGTCTTCCAATCTAAATTTGTACTGAACTTAACCATATTTCCGCGAGTTTTAAATACCTCTTCATACTCTTCTGGAGTTAAGATTTCTTCCTTTTTTTTAAGTTCCTTTTCTATGATACCAAAAACTCTGTCTGCGGGAAGGAATGAATGTCCTGGGATGGGGAACACAAATTCTATTGATTTAACATGTGTTGGAGCTGCAGCGAGCCAGGTGGCACACATACCCACCATTATAGAATTTTTGTTTTGTGCCCCACACCCATCTGCAACTAGTCTTATGGTATTAATATCACTTGGGATATTAAGAGCATTCAGTCTATGAAAAACCGCTGATGCAATTTCATTTGCTCCTTTTTTATATTGGTCCTCTGTCCAACAATACAAAAAGACAGTTTCTTCGTTTAATTTACCAGATGGGACTGATTGTACTATTGCAAAATTATAAATATATAACTGCCTACTGTAGTAGGCAGCCTGATCAGGCACCTTAGGTAGAGGCTGATTCTTTTGGCAATCAAAGCTAAATGTTATCATGCCATCTTTTTGTTCTTTCAAGAGGTGATAGAATGCCTTTGCCTTTAAATTGTGTACTCTTTTTTCTATGATCAGTCTATTTTTCTGGTTTGTATCGGTCTCATTTTTAATTTTTTCCAATAATTCAGTACATTTTGAGCATGTGTCAGTCCTTGGCGAGCCGAAACCAATATTAAAGCAAGAGTTAAATACTCGCCGAAAGTAACATTCTTTTACCCTTAACGCTGTCTGGTTACTAAACATCTTCCACATCTTGCGAATATTCAGTGTCGCCGGTAAATATTTCCGTTCAACTGAGGATCGGCAGTAGTGTGATTCTAAACACTGAAACGATTTGATGAATCTTTTTACTGCTATAAGTTTCATGGCATTATTCTGCGAAGAATGATCCCCACCCCTATTTTCTTTTATAATGCTTCCAGTTATTTTAAATGTTTTGGCCACACTACGAATCCTGTTCACTGTAATGTGCAAAATGTTTATGAACGTCTTTTGGCATACGGGAATTAACCGATTTTTATCGCATTGCTTGACAAACAATTTTGTTGAATATTGGACAGCTTTTCTTGTACGCTCGCCTCGGGCACGTCGCCGCTTAATATCATTTACTTTGCAAAATTTCAATAAATATGCATCTTGTTCTGGTTTAGTTTTTAATGCGTAGAAAGCTCTAAAAAATTTCATTATATCTGCCATAGTTAATGTTGCACATTTGTAACTTTGTGAGTTATGATTGCATCTAGGCAGTGTAGGCAACATTTTTGCTTCGTACCTAAAACAAAATTTAAAAAGTTAAACAATAGCCTATCAACATACACAATGTAATTAAAAAAATATTTCAACGAGGTTAGAAAGTATGTATAATTTTTGTCCCGGAAACTAATAAACACATGTCATATTATTAAACGAATTCCACGCGGGCGAAGCCGCGGGTAATCACTAGTACTTTATATAAATTTCTGCAACCCACAATAAACTCAAGTAGCGTATGTATACTTTTTGTCCCGGAAACTAATAAACACGTCATATTATTAAACGAATTCCACGCGGGCGAAGCCGCGGGTAATCACTAGTACTTTATATAAATTTCTGCAACCCACAATAAACTCAAGTAGCATCTTTCTGCTATCGGTACTCACCGTGCCATTTTTTCAACAGCTCTTTTCCACCGTTTAGGGTCACGTTTTCTCTTCCTTGCTTTGTTTTGTGCAACCTCTTCTACGTTAACTTCCATTATTTTATAGTTTCTGCTTGGAAAAGTTGATATTATCGCGTAAAATCACTATTATAAAACACGAAATCCACCATGAAACTTGCCAAAGAACTTGTGATCGCCATGACAGTTTTCAATCAAATACCGACGTCTGATTGGTCGAAAAGGACAGAGTCAACTTTGCTTGTAATGTAACTATGGACAGAGTTGGTTTTGCTTCTAAATGCATTTTTTAAACTCAATTTATAGTACGATTGAGTCGAATTTGCTGCTTACATATTTTACCATACCATAGAGAAACAACCATAGAGTAAAACTGCATTTAAGGATCAAAATAGACGAAAAGTGGACAGAGTCGACTTTGCTTTTACACCCCTCAATTCTAATGACTATGGGTACAGTAACCTGATCTGATGATGGAGTCAGGAGCTGTTCCATGGAACTCCTCAGCAAGTAGTGCGACTGAAGTAAAATTTTGCACATCGGTAGAACTAAAATGAATATTCTCGACTACACTAAAAACGCTCCGATCTGATGATGGAGTCAGGAGCTGTTCCATGGAACTCCTCAGCAAATTATCCAATTGATGTGAAACTTTGCACACCGGTAGAACTAAAATAAAAATTCTAGACTATACTAAAAACGTTTTGATCTTATGATGGAGTCAGGAGCTGTTCCATGGAACTCCTCAGCAAATTATCCAATTGATGTGAAACTTTGCACACCGTTAGAACTAAAATATAAATTCTAGACTATACTAAAAACGTTTTGATCTGATGATGGAGTCAGGAGCTGTTCCGTGGAACTGCTCAGCAAGATAGATAGATAGATAATTTCATTATTGCACACTATTAAATACAAACATATAAAAGAAAATACACTTTTAAATCATAGGTACAATGGGCGGCCTTGTCGCTAAAAGCGATCTCTTCCAGGCAACCTTTGCATGGACAGGATTCTAATTAACAAATAAGGACGGCGTTATAAGATTTTTTTTAGAATCCCAAGAACAAGCATATATTACAATTTATAAAAAAAATAGTTAATATAAAATAAAATGCTTTATTATATTATATAATATAATCATAAAATTACATAAATAGCAAGTTGTCCGATTGAGGTCAAACTATGCATACCGGTAGAATTTAATTAAAAGTACTTTACTATTTTAAAAACGCTCTGATCTGATGATGGAGTCAGGAGCTGTTCCATGGAACTCCTCAGGAAGTTGTCCGATTAAAGTAAAACTTTGCACACCAGTAGAACTAAAATGAAAATTCTCAACTGCACTAAAACGCTCTTATCTGATGATGGAGTCAGGAGCTGTTCCATGGAACTCCTCAGCAAGTTGTCCGATTGAAGTAAAACTTTGCACACCAGTAGAACTAAAATGAAAATTCTTTACTATACTAAAAATGCTTTGATCTGATGATGGAGTCAGGAGCTGTTCCGTGGAACTCCTCAGCAAGTTGTCCGATTAAGGTGAAACTATGCATACCGGTAGAATTTAATTAAAAGTACTTTACTATTTTAAAAACGCTCTGATCTGATGATGGAGTCAGGAGCTGTTCCATGGAACTCCTCAGTAAGTTGTCCGATTAAAGTAAAACTTTGCACACCAGTAGAACTAAAATGAAAATTCTCAACTGCACTAAAAACGCTCTGATCTGATGATGGAGTCAGGAGCTGTTCCATGGAACTCCTCAGCAAGCTGTCCGATTGAAGTAAAACTTTGCACACCAGTAGAACTAAAATGAAAATTCTTTACTATACTAAAAACGCTTTGATCTGATGATGGAGCCAGGAGCTGTTTCTTGGAACTCCTCAAAAAATTTACTGGTTGAGCTGAAACTTTGCACACCGGTAAAATTCGAATGACAATACTTTAATCGATCGAGCAAAGCGAGATCTCTAAATCAACTTGGGCAAATCGGCGCTGTATGTATGTTTGTCCGAAGATAGCTTTCGTAATGTTTATCCGATCATCGTGAAATTTAATACATAGGTAGTGATTGCACAATTTTGGTGTGACTAATGAGCTAAAAATGTTGGGGGCTTGTTGAGATATTGGGGTTCAAGTGGGGTAAAAAAAATTAAAATGAGGCTATCAGGTCAAATGTGACGTCATATGAAAGGTATTTATTAGTACTTTTAGACTCCGTTTATTTATTATTTTATTTTTCGTAATTTCTTTTATTCTATTTTTGAATTATTAGCCATGATTTGTGTAGCTTTAGTGACACAAATATAGAGAAAATTCTGAAATCTAGAATAACTGCAAATTCTAATCTAAAAAGAGTACTGATTAACTCCCATTATTTGTAACGTGAATGCAACTGTAGGTCAAATTAGTTGGTTGTGAATTTCGTGGCACTATTATACTAGTGGTTCGCCCAGAACTGAGATCTCGCGAGTCTCAACAAAAATAAAAAAAATATTATTCATAACCTTTGACTAATAAAATAGTGTCACGAAATACACAACCAACTACTTGAACTACAGTATTATACAAATAACAAGTAACGGGAGTCCATATTAATTGGTTACTTTTTTTAGGGACAGAAATTGCAGTTATTTTGGATTTCAGACTTTTCTTTATATTTGTGTTACTAAAGCTACACAAATACCAAATTTCAGCATTGTGGGGTCATTGGTGTACCCTGTGAATTTCGTTTAAGTTTAGTTTTTATGACGCCTAATAACTCAAATACTACAAGGATGGAATAATAAAAACGGGGTCTAATATACTAATGTATCTTTTATTGTATTTCACGGCCCATTGGACCTAATAATCTTATTTTTGTTGTTTTGCCCCTAGTGAACTCCAATATCTCAACAACCCCCACACATTTTTAGCTCACTTAGTCACCAAGATTGTGCCAACACTACCTAACTACCTAGTCAGGTCATAAGTATTGTCACACAGTAAAAACTTTTCTTTTAGAATGCTGGCCACAAAAAAGTTAATAGAATTCGAATTTCGAATTGTTCATGAAAATAAAAATGTATACTTTTTAGAATTTTACTAATTTTTAAATATGGAGTGGAAGCTTAAAGAAGACCGTGTTGCAGTTGTTGCGTTGCATCGTTGCGGTTACGCGCCAATTCAAATTTTTAACATACTGAAAAATTTGAATATAACCAAAAGATTCGTTTATCGCACCATCAAACGATACAATGAAGACTCTAGTGTAGATGACAGGTCAAGAAGTGGTCGCCCTCGGTCTGTTAGGACTCCAGCAGTGATAAAAGCTGTGAAGGCGCGAATTCAAAGAAATCCCAAACGTAAGCAGAAACTGTTGGCCCTTCAGATGGGGTTAAGCAGAACCACGGTGAAAAGGGTGTTAAATGAAGACTTAGGGCTTCGGGCATATCGAAGAAAAACAGGACATCGTTTGAATGCTCGTCTAATGGACCTGAGACTGAAGAGATGCCGCGCTTTGTTGAAGCGGTACGCGGGAAAAAAATAAAAGGAAATTCTTTTTTCGGATGAAAAAATTTTTACCGTAGAAGAGCTACAACAAACAAAATGATAAGGTATACGCACACAGTAGTGAAAAAGCGAGCAACCGTATTCCGCGTGTCCAACGAGGTCATTTTCCATCCTCGCTCATGGTATGGTTGGGAGTTTCTTATTGGGGCTTAATAGAGGTACATTTTTGTGAGAAAGGTGTAAAAACGAATGCAGTTGTGTATCAAAATACAGTCCTGACGAACCTTGTGGAACCTGTTTCTCATACCATGTTCAATAACAGGCACTGGGTATTCCAACAAGATTCGGCGCCAGCTCATAGAGCGAAGAGCACACAAGACTGGCTGGTGGCGCGTGAAATCGACTGCATCCGGCACGAAGACTGGCCCTCCTCCAGTCCAGATTTGAATCCGTTAGATTACAAGATATGGCAACACTTGGAGGAAAAGGCGTGCTCAAAGCCTCATCCCAATTTGGAGTCACTCAAGACATCCTTGATTAAGGCAGCCGCCGATATTGACATGGACCTCGTTCGTGCTGCGATAGACGACTGGCCGCGCAGATTGAAGGCCTGTATTCAAAATCACGGAGGTCATTTTAATAAACTTTAGTGTCATAAGAATCTATGTTTTGTTAAGTTCATTTTGGTATATAAATGGTTACATAATGAATAAACTTGTTTCAATTATTTTATATTAAACATTTGACAGAATTTATGACCTGACTAGGTATATATCAAATTTCACGATGATCGGATCAATGCTTCGAAACTTATCCTCGAACAAACAAACATACGTATATACGGCTAATTTGCTCAAGTTGATTTGGAAATCACGCTTCGCTCGATCAATTAGTCAAAGATTGTGAATATTATTATTTTTTTTTGTTTTGTACTCGCGACTCGCGAAATCTCAGTTCGGGGCGAACCACTAGTTATTTTACTTGTAAAAATCTTGTCAGACCATTATAGTCTCGGAGTCTTCAAGTCCAGAGTGAACAGGTTCTATCTAGGCAAGCTCGCTCCTTCTTCGACCTTACCATCAGATGAGTACCTAAGTATTCAAGCGCTTAACAAATAAAAAAAAAAAAACTTTATGTTACAAATGAAGATACGAAGATACACAATATACTATAAATAAACATTTTCATTCGATCGACATGACAAAGGATCAAAATTATTTGTCCTATAATGAGGTGTATAGGTTCCGGGAGCCGCGCATTTACGAGTCGCGTGCCTGCCGGACTTCGTAAATACCTAAACTTGACAGCGGCAGATTTGGGAACGGATTCTTAATTTTTTGGACAATATTGAACTGTTTGTGATCAACACTACCTGACTGTGAATGATTGGAAGAATAAGAATTTTTTTTTCTTTGGCTTATAAACGAAAAAAATAGTGTCTACTGTATAGTTCATGTCCGTTGGGTGCAGGCCACACAAGATCGGTTGCTCTGAAAATCTATGGGGAAGGCATATGTTCAGCAGTGGACGTCCTTTGCTGATATAATGATGACACTTTATTTAAACAAAATACTAGAAATACATTTGGGCAAGAATCAGGAGAGTGGCAAGGAAAAAGTAAAGTAGGGCTCATAATGGAGGGCCGAGAGAAATATATTTACTAACTACAAAACCAAAACAGACGACTAAAATTAAAATAATGACAAGAGTGATTCCCAGAAGCACCCCGGACACCGGCCGTCGCTAACAACCTACCAATTTCCCCGAATTGAACACCCCACATAAAAAGCCAACGAACCCTGCGTTGTCTATGTGTGAGACTCGGCGCAAAAGTGAATTCCCATTAAACCAACTGTGTCCATGTGTCTTTCCTAGTATGTATTCCTGAGGATAATGGAATAAGGAAATTCAATCTAATCACCCATTTCTCCAAAGCAATTACCATAAACGGAGAGATACAAGTGGCGTCGCCTATTTAATCACCAACGCAACTGATATACTGACTACGGAAGGCTTTGCAAACTTGATGTAAGAACTTGGAACGTAGTAATTACAGTTCATAGAGCGTGATACCCGCTTCAACACACGGCTTCGCACGCCTTGTTTGCCAATAAAACATGCCTATGTTTTATTCCAGGCTCTAATCTATATAAATAACAAATTTCATCAAAGTCGGTTCAGCCGTTACTGCTTGATTGAGTAGCATCCAAGATTTCGCTTTCAAATTATTAGTGTGACTAGGTAGAGATTATTCATGATTCTAGAAACAAATTAACATTATAAACTACAACATAGATTTTCAATTAATCAAAAGCTTTTGATGATCTGAAGTGACGTAAGTGCGTGATCAGAGATGAAGAATTCTGTGTGGCAGAATACAACATTTGTGCCTGCTCTTACAGGAAACTTGCTTGAGTAGTATAATTCATTAGGGGATATAGTCGAGAGACTGTCACGGGAACTTTAGCCATTTGCAAATGTCGTGGAATAAAGTGCGACACGTCCTCACTAGGTACTAACATGCTGTCGGGCGACTATCGAGAGACACGAGTGACGGGGTTGACACTCTGTGAGCGACACCAAGCGACATGTTCTGCGATACGTACCTAAATGTCGCAGGGGTTTCGGCCGATATGTGCCGCGAGTGTCGCACGACACCTAGATTTCGTGTCGGGTGAAAATGTCGCGGGACAAACTTTAGGAACACTGGAATTCGTAATACCGTGTTCGCACATAGGTACGAATTTGTCAACTCAGTAGGTACTATAGCATAGTTGATGGATAACTAGTATTCTTTGGCCTGACGGCATGACTCTTGTACCTTGGGAGAAGAGTAGGCCTATGGTATGGGAAGTCACGTGCGTTGATACCTTTGTGCCAACTCATCCGTCTGGGGCAGCAGTTAGGGCCGGTGCGCCGGCAAATAGCCGAAGATCTCGAGCGACGCAAATATAAAAGTTACGACAGATTTTTTTTTATGTGTGCTTGCGTTTGACCACGATCTCACCTAATGGTAAGCGATGATGCAGTCTACGATGGTACACGCTTGCCTAGAAGAAACCAGGTTGTAGCTATCAGGAAACACAGACTCTGGCAAGGCGTTCTCTCTGGCGGTGCGCATAATAAAGGTCGAAGAGAACCGCTTAGAGATTACGTATTTGAGCCATTTGGGGTCGAGACCCTGGTTCCATGATGTATCGTACCCCTTCGCGTTTTCAAAATTATTTCTAGGCGTCTGGTTGAAGCGACGTGTGATCCGAGAGCTGGCGCGTATCTGGTGAACGCCTAAGCATTGCAATTCAGTGGCATCTGAAGCAGTTGAGCTGTCTTGTTTTGATTTTTTTATGGATATGTGTAAATGATTGTATCTATACTCTTTCGGCAGCCCGTTGAGGGCAGAAAGGTCCTCGAGTGGACAACGCACTGGAAAGCGCAGCGTAGGACCCCCCCCCCCCCCCCCCCCACACACACACTAGATGGAATACTTATAAAGGTTACTGGGAGCCGATGGATGCAGGCCGCACAGTATTGGTCGCATGGAAATATAAAGAGGAGGCCTGTGTTCAGTAGTGGACGTATAATAATGATGCTGATGATGAGTTTCTTATATCTTATCCTATCGAACTAGAAGATTTAAATATAAGTACCTAACAAAAAAGCATTAATATTATAAATAAAGTGAACATGCGAAACCCATTAGCTTGATGGCACGACGAGACGAAATGTGATTTTATCGCCAGGACATCGTACTTCCGCCCGCCATTTTATCAGATGGCGAATGTGCTACATAATGAGTGAACTTCCGGTTTACACACCTTGCTGTCTTCGCGTGAAAGCTTTTGCAGTTCGTTTGAGGTGGAGAATTGAGTTTTGAACATTAAATAGCGTTTAACGTTTATTACCTTAGAGAATATCTGAAAGTGTGTTCTCTGAAAGTCTGAAAGTGAATGCTGCGTGCGATAAACGGTTACTTGGTTTATTAAACCGATAGATGCAAATTGAAACACATAATTATGTAGGACTTACCATATATATTTTTCTGAAAAAGTACCTACTAAGGTACCTCTCTCTAAAATAACTATATCAACAAGAGAATAAAGTTTTCAGTATGCGCGAGTTTGTACCTACCTATATTATGGGTCAGTATACCATACCACGGGTCGAAAGGATCTCGAGTTCTCGAGTGGAGGCCACGGACCGGCAAGCGCAGCGTAGGACGTCCACCCACAAGATGGGCAGACGACTTGGTAAGAACCGCAGGTCGGCGTTGGATGCAGGCCGCTTCCAACCGCAGTTCCTGGAGATCAATGAGGGAGGCCTTTGTCTAGCAGTGGACGTCCTACGGCTGATATGATGATGATACCGTACCAGTACCTATGATTTAATTAATGAGACATGTTCTATATTGCAATATGTACCTAGTAGGTACTCCTGATAAGCATATAAATTAATATTCTATTCAGGGCCGGATTATCCCTATCGGGGCCCCTAGGCAATGCAATTTTCGGGGCCCCTTTCCTTCACCCTTTTCTTACTTTTTAAAATATATTTTTTCTATTACAAAAGTCGAGTCGATCAGATCGACTCCTGCTTTTTGTTTTCATTGAAATGATCTTAATGAATAGATAATAGTTATAGATAAGTGTTATGATCCAGGTCTCATGATGGAGTAGGAAAGATAAATGAGACGTGACGCGGTTATTTTAAATTTAATCTTGTTAAATGCAATAAAATATATTGTATACCGAAAGAAAATATTTTTGTGAAGTAGGTAACTACAATAAGTGTAAATAGCAACTCGTGTAACATTTTCAGATACTAAATCGTTTAAAACATCTTGGAAGTTGACCTTTAGGTAAAATATTTATTTCTATGGCAACATTACCGAATGTAAATAATGGGGAATGTCACGAATGAAACGTTTTTTTTTCTTGGTGCGTGGCCCACATCGACTAGACCCCCGTGGGCTCCTAGCCGGTGCGGGGCCCCTAGGCAGTTGCCTAATCCGCCTTATGGATTATCCGGTCCTGATTCTATTGAGCTATTCAGTAAAAGACTTTCAGTACAACACCATTATTTAATTTTTAGTAACACAAACTTATCACGTCCACTCTAGTTCAGGGGCAGGGGCCAGGTCCATATCTCCAGCTGTAGGATCCGAAGGGTTTCCCACAGGGTCCTATGCAGACCCCTCCACAAGGACCACAGAAGGGGGAGGGGTACATTAGACCAGCGACTTGCCCGCATCCAGGCTTCCCGCAGGTCGGCTGAGGGCATCCAGGCATTTTGGAGATATTGCTAACATAAATTAATACTAGGTAGGATTTTTTGGTATTTTAATAAAATTGGTGTTGATATTTTTTGAAAAAAATTCTGTTCTGCAACTTTGTTGTGGGTATGTGAATCAAAGAGATTATAATGTGAATGTCAAAATCCAATCTATTAGTATTTCTCTATGGTCTAAACTTAGTTCAAAAAAGTTATTTCTATCCGAATCATTCCGAATAAATATGAACAAGGATATCTAACAAATAAAAGGGGTAATCTATGAAAAATAATTAAACCTTTTCCGTCTCTAAAAAAGAAACCAACCAAAAAAATGGTGCCAGGCGTGGTGTCATTTTTAGGTCACTGTTTTTGTGAGCTGTGTTTTCACATATTTTTGTACAAAATTTATCATTCTCAAAAATAAATATCCATTCCGTTTTAACTAAGCATTAGTAAGTACTTACTTCTATTTTACCAACCTAATAAGCGAGAGCTATTGTGGTCGATTACAGTAAAGTCGTAGAAAGACTGAATCAGATCCTTCTCTTTATCTAATGCTTTATCATATTCGCCGAACCTTGATCCAATTATTTCCAGTCCACCACCATGCCTGTTCGGAACTGCTGTCTAGGCTGCCAAGGTCCCATGGCGGGCCCTTGTGGGGCGCTGGCGTACCGCAAGGAGTGTTGTGGTAATGACGTGGGCCCCTGCTGCGTCCACTCTTTCGGATGCTGCTGTTCGCCTTGTGGTGACAAGGGGGTGTTACACGGGTAATTATGGCTTGTTCTATTCAATAGTTAGTACTGGTAGTTGAGGGTTTGGAGAAGTGGAAGCAGACAGGTGATAGAGAAGAGCCACGCCACACCGCTGAAACTGTCGTAGAGTCGTGATAAGTCCGCTTTCCCAGTTTTGGAGTAAAGTTAAGAATTTTTAGAAATAGATCGATAGATAGTTTTCCATCAAGGTGCTGTCTTTTATCAGCTAAATGTAATTCAGAATTCATCGGAATTGGGAAAACTGCCTCGGTTCCGGTCGTGGGTCTTCTCGATCATCTCTGCCTTTTGCCTCCCTTTGCTGCTTCCAAACCCTTACCAACTTTGGAGGTGGTACTCTCCTTGCAGTGAACTTGTGTGTTCTTTTAACACACTAGCCTTTTACCAATGGACAAGAAATCAAAGCTATTATGCAAAATAAAAAATATGTAGAGTGGCTTCTAATTTGTCCTAGGAAAAGGCTCAGATGTTTCTTCGGAGAAACTGCTAAAGTACGTTTTTGTTATACATTATAATCAACTTAATTTCATTTAAGTATTCCAGCAGGTATCTGGTTCCCATAGTGCAAGCTCTGCTCAGTTTGGGGCTAGATAGCGCTGTGTGAAATGTCTCGCAATATTTATTTTATTTATTTATTGCTCGCTATCATTTGTAAGCATTGCTCCACAAAATGTACTTCAGTGTGGACGCACCTCTAAAGAAAGGAACTACGGAGAACAATCTGGTCCAGAATGTATTTTTATCTTCAGGGCACGAGGAGGAGTAGCGGGCTCATACTACTCCTGCGGAGATGGCTGCATCGGTGGCTGCACCGGTGGCCTTTGTGGGTGCTGCTGCGGTCCTGCTTGTTAGACTGTGTCTGTCTCCGAACTGTCTTGTAGCAATTTCTGAACCTAACTTTGGGTGTGTAATAGTGTTTATCAATAAATTTGTGATCATTTTATAGTTTGTTTTTACGAAGAGGCTTCACAGGAACTTCCCACGCGTTGTCCCCTATCTCCAATTTAAAACCCCACCACCACCACTTTAAAGCCCTACCACAACTTCACAGACCTTGCTTCATTTTACATACCTACGTCCACTTCACAGCCCTACCTCGGTACCTCCACAGACCTTTCTTTATTTCACATATTTCCACTTCAGACCTACCTCCACGTCGCAGACTTTTATTTCTCCGACCTACCTCCACTTCAGAGCCCTACGTACTATAAGTAGGTATAAATCTCGTGCCTAGATTGAAAAACAGGAAATAATTTTGAACATAATTTTATTCATACATTACGTTCTCGGAAACAATCACAACCACCGCCCTGGTCCTCGCAGGTAAATCCAGCCCGCGTCCAGGTTCACGTTTCAAAACACAGGACTAGGATATAAGGTATTCAACAAGGACCGCAGGACACGCAGGGTCCGCATGCCGGGGCACAGGACGGCGGGCGGCAGCAAGGAGGCCCACAAGGCGGGCCGCATCTGCTAGGTGGTGAACAAGGTGGGCCGCAGGATGGAGTGCAAGGACCACACATTGCCATACACGAAGGGTTGCAGAACGATGTGCAAGGTGTGAAACTGTTTCGGGACGGTCCGCAATAGGACGGTGGGGGGCACGGCCCACAATAGGATGGCGCGGGGCACGACGGCGAAGGCCGACAGCACGGCATGCACGGCCCATACTGCCCGCAACACGGGCCACAAGGTCCGCAGCCCGGGAAGCAAGGTCCACCACAACAGGCCATTTTCTTCAACGTAGTTCCTCTAAACACCACGCGACGTCTTCAAAATAGAGGGATTTTCACTGAAATTTTTTTTGTTTATTTTTGATTTTACAAAGTGTTTTTTATAATTTTTTATGTGTCCTGTGTAAAATTTTATCGAAAATGACGCTTGGCATTCGTCATTTCAAGGTAAAATTATATTTAAAAAAATTCAAACGTTATTCTTTTTGATATTACAGCGTTTTATTAACCAAAGAGTTTTTATTAAATCTGTGTGAATGACCTATTTTCGGGAGACCAAACGCATATAAAATAACGAGACCGCGTACTTACATCAGAACCGGAATAATGCCGACCTAAGCCTATAAAGTGGGTGATAGACGTACGAGCAAGTACGCGTACTTATGGCTCGACGACCTTTCTCGCTTGTGTGTCACCATAAGTACGCGTACTTTAAAACCGCCGCGCAAAATCGTCGGCGATCCAATCGGTTTGAAATCTTGCTCGTAGCTCGTCTTGGCTCGTACGTGTGGCAGCACTGCGAGCCGCGAGCCGCCATTTTGTTCGCTAGTTCGTGGACGCGCACGCTTGTCGTGTTTAGAGATTATAGCAATTTTTGTTATTTTTGATTCAGAAATTTCTCAATACGAGTGATTTCCGAACTTATTCGCATGAACTGTTAACCGAATTTATAGAAGCTTTCCGAAATAACCCTTGTCTTTAGAAAATTACAAGCAACGATTACAAAAACAAAAATATGAAGCTTCATGCTTTTAAAATGTAATCCAACTAATATTATAAACGCGAAAGTTTGTATGGATGTTTGTTACTCTTTCACGCCGAAACGGCTAATCCGATTGCAATGAAATTTTGTATAAATGTAGATTATAACCTGGATTAACACATAGGCTACTTTTTATTGACAAACATTGTGAGCGAAGCCCCTGGTGGCAGCTAGTACGATATAATTCCTAAATAACACAAAGCTTCTTCTGTCGACGACATCGCAATGCAGAGTGAGTAAGCGTCACGTGTGTCACTAACGTCGAGCCGAGTAAGTTCGCGATCTTAAAAACCGCGTACTTTAAGTTCGTACGTCTATCACCCACTTAATATGTTTTATTATAAAAACTTCTATTTATTTAGGTACTTACTACATAAACACTGCAATTTTAGACGTGAGTTATCGGTGTTTGGTATCCGTCCTCGGTAACGACGAAATACGACACCCTTCGGCCAAAAAGCTTCCTTCCTGAAGGTTGACATGCCGGTTCATGCCTATCAGTAAACCAGTATTCACTGAGAAACAATGTTTCGGATACACAGATTCTGAAACATCACGTAGATGTTTCCAGCAGCAATCTTTCGGAACAGTTGTTTATTGTCATCGTCTTCCCACGCGTCATTTTACTTGATTTTATTTTTGTAATTTGTGGACGAGCAAACCCTTAATAAGCGCTTTGTTTCAAATATAACAATTACTTAATTTTTAAAAATGATGTTTTTCCCACACTGTCTCCATGTTTCATAAAAGTGAAACACGCGTCCACACTCGTACACACGACTATACATTTTCAGTATAAGCTGACCTTTCATTCTACGAAAAGCCTACACTTAGAATTTAGACAATGCGAGGCAGCTTATACTGGAAATGTATAGCTTGATGTGTAGCCGTGTGTACCTACACATCTGTTGCGAAACTGATTTGTTTCTGTGCCCCCGCTTCGAGAATCAAGCCGAGAAACACGTAGATTTTGTTTCTGAAACAGTGGTTATAAACAATTGTTTCTCAGTGGAATACATGGCATAAGTTGCAATATGCTGCTCTCATACTCGTATACCTATGCGTAGGTCCCACAGTGCTAGACACTAGAGTTGAAATGGTTTTTGAAATAAGAGAACCTAGAATGCGGTCCACTTATGAAGCACTTACCCGAACAGTTAGCACTTAGCAGTAGTGTATGTACGACAAAATGTCATTACGTAAGCTGTGCAATGGAAACGCGCAAATTGCACAGTTTAGCGGCTTCCGGTGCGTTTCCACGGAAATACGTTGCGTGCGGCCGTTCGTTCCTGTGAACCTACAAAATAATGCTTGTAATCGACTGAATAAAAAGGTTTGCAACATAAATCTATGTAAAGAATACGTTGTACCTCTTTTTATACTGAAAAACCGAATAGGTTGTTTTAACCTTTTTAGGGTTCCGTAGCCGGAACCGGATTCGTCATGTCTGTCTGTCTGTCCGTCCGTATGTCACAGCCACTTTTTTAGGATACTATATAGAAAAAAAAACAATAAATTTTAGGGGTTCCCCATACTTAGAACTGAAACACAACAAAAAAAATTTCACCAAACCCACACGTGTGGGGTATCTATGGATAGGTCTGCAAAGATGATATAAGAGGTTTCTAATATCATTTTTTTCTAAACCGAATAGTTTGCGCGAGAGACACTTCCAAATTGGTAAAATGTGTCCCCCCCCCTGTAACATCTAAAATAAGAGAATGAAAAAACAAAAAAAATATATGATGTACATGCAAACTTCCACTTGGCTTGAACGAGATCTAGTAAGTAGTTTTTTTAATAAGTCATAAATCGTAAACCGCAATTTACCTTTCATTCAATCAACTCAAATATAAAAAAAAAATAGAACGAACTACAAGAACTTTTATATTAGGTTACTTGCTGCTACGGAACCCTTCATGGGCGAGTCCGACTCGCACTTGGCCGCTTTTTTCAACCTATACCTATTTTAGTTTAATATAGCACCTACCGATATGATTTGTTTATTTTGTTGACTTGTTGATTATGTTTTTGACGTTTCAAAGTGATCTTTGTGATTTTAATAAATAAAAGATTTTGACTTTGACTCTATTACTGTCTGGTTTCACTTTAATTGTTTCGTATTAAAAACAACAACATCTTAAGGTGAGTATAGACTACAACATTTACTTGTAACAGAACAACGAGCCGGTCTGTGATATGTTCTACTGTAAAATCCTAAACGTCGAGCACGCTCGCCTCTTTGTTACAGCCTATTGTACAAACCAATGAGCATATTGGTGAGCATTTCGTCGAGCGTATTGGTGTAACATTTCGTCGAGCCTTTGCACGAGCCATTTCAAAGAAGAATGAAAGCAAGGTAGGGTCATTACGCTGGATCGCGGCCGTGCGTTGTTTCGCGGCCTCTTAGAGGACCAACAGTATAAATATTGCAATAATAAGAATTCTATCTCACTGTTACCAACGCGTTGTGGCACTTTAAAAAGTAGGATAGTTGCAGAATGTAATGCCTATTCAAATTAATCGGTTAACCTAATCCGTGTGCCGGAAATAAATCGTCAATTTTGCCAGCCGCGCTGTCAGCGTACACACGTACGTAAAGCTGCGCAAAAAATAGCGAACAGGTCCCGCTTTCAACGTAAGTATTTCAAGTTTACGATTACTTATTACTAGTGGGATTGTTTTTTGAGTGATCATAGTTGATTGTTTCATGTAATTCTGCATTTATTATGGGAGTAAATTACATTAATACCAGCTTTATTTGGTGGCCGCCAACCAACACAATATTTTTTTAGTAAAGTGGGTATACGGCCGGGTGGCCGTGGCACTAGCTCATTGAATGCAATAAGTTTGCTTTCTTTTCTATTATTAATGTAAATAAAGCTTCTCTTTGTGCAACATTTATTTATTGTTGGGGTTGGTTTAAATGATATGGTTAGTTCACGGCCACCAAAATATAATTTTATACGGATTTTATCTATAATGTGGTAGCAAACTAAAACATGCTAACAAAACAAATCGGGTTCGCGGCCGTCCGAAAATCATATGAAAAATAGACGGCCGTTATCTGACTATTTGCAAATAGAGGTGTAAGTTTACGGCCACTTCTTTCAAACATACGGTTTTGTTTGGTTTTTCGATAAGTTTTGTTATTAAAGATGTATACGAACAAACCCAAAGAAAACTGACTTACACTCCTGAAACTCTGCAGTAGACATTAAAAGAAATTCGCGAAGACCAAGTCCCAATCAGGAAAGCATCACGTAAATTCGGTATTCCGAGACGTATAATTCAAGATCGGTTATGTGGCAGAAGAACTGACGAACTAAAAAAACTGGGCCCTGAGCCAGTGCTGGGAGAAGAAGGCGAAAAAAAGTTATAGAGTGGCTTATAAATATAGCCAAATGTGGTTTTTCCGGTGAAGAAACAAGAGCTATTAGATACCGTGCAAAAAATTTCAAAGATTTAAAAAAGCCGAATCCTTTTAAGGATGATCGTCCTGGACAGACATTGTATCTAAACTTTTTAAAACGACAGAGATGTCAGTAAGATCTGCAGAAGGAATCAACAAAGCTCGCGCTAGGGTGACCGAAGAATCGTTTCGACTGTGGTTGAAGACCTAACAGAACAGAATATAACCTAACAGTACTCTCAACATTTAACGTTAATGGTGAGATGTGCCCGCCATTGGTAGTTTTTCCATATAGAAAAACTTAGACTTAACACAAACTTTTTGGTGGTCTAATACATATTAGACCACCAAAAAGTTTATCAGACGGCATGCCACAACACTGGAGTCCAGGAAGAAGCGAATCCGGGTGGATAAATGGATGACAGAATTCATCAATTGGATAACAGAAAATAATATCAAGAAGCCCGTTCTTCTGCTAGTCGATGGACATAAGTCGCTCAATATTAAAGACATAGGTAATGTCTTTAATGTTGAGCTCTATCTGTGAAGAGCTTGGTATTATTTTATATGCTCTTCCCCCGAACACTACGCATATGCTGCAGCCTGCCGATGTCAGCGTGTTTGCTCCGTTAAAAGCCCAGTGGAAGAGTCACGTCAGAAAATTTCTTGGAAAGCCAGAAAATTTGAACAAAGCTGTAACAAAAACAACCTAGTGGTTAGGAGTTTCAAGTAAGGAAAAAAAGGAGGAAAAATAGAGAAAGGAAAGAAGAAAGGACAGAGGGAAGAATTGTTGCAGAAATTATGAAGGTGAGTTGGGAGTAGAAGGTAAAATGCTGTAGAGATTAGAATGCCTGGATGACGAGATTGTAGTGCGTGACCCCAGGTTAGATGAACAAATCCTGTGGAAATAAGAGATGTTAGAATAGTGTAAGGTAAGGTTAAGTTAGAGCACAAGAAAGGAAAGAATACTGAAGAGAACGTGCTTTTTAAGAGTATAGGCATTTGAGTGAAAATTGCAATCATTATGCCCTATGTGGAAATTTATGATAGAACCATTATATGGTGAAAAGTGTACAAAAACGCAAAAAAGTATGAAATACTCATAAGTCATTATTGTATGTAAAACTGGCGGCCGCGAACTAACTTTAGGATGGCCGCGAACTGAAAAAAGTGGCCGTCAACCAGCATTTTGAGCAAATTTTAGGTAATTATTTATTTTAAAAAAAACTGTTACAGTAGTCCTCCAATACTAATTTCGAAAAATAACTTGATGATATCTGCTACGCCTAAAGAAACAATCAGAACCTGAATAATGGACATATCATACTCATTTCAAGGAGCAAAGGTGGGAAGGCGACTAAAAGGCCGCCAACCGGCGCAACGACCCTACAACGAAATGTTGGTAAATGCACACTGGCTGTGAGCATTTACCCGTAACATAACAACGCCGAGCATTCCCAGGAACGTTACATTACATGGAAATGCTTTGGAAACGGAGCTTTTGCCTGTATTGTACCATTCGTAAGAACGTTACATTACACAGAAACGCTCGAGAAAATATTGTAGTCTATACTCACCTTTACGTATCCTAGTCATGGGAGCATAGATTATATCGTCTAGTTACAGAATAATAACAGAATGAGAAAAATACAACAAGTTTACAGTCATAATTTTTGGTATTACGGAACACGGTCAAACTAATCAAATTTAGAATCGTTCTATTGCTATCACTGTTGCTCTGCGTGGCTAAACTTCGTCACTAAACAGGGATAACGATATTCAGGCCGAAGTTTTTGACGCGGCCGAATTGAAGTTGAGCTCGGGGTTCGCCGGCTTCTAACTTAAATGGAATCAACATTGTGGAGTTCAACCTATTCGATTTTTCAGTGTAAGCTTGTTGCGCGTACGGAGGGGTCTGAGATTTTTCTTTGTTAAATGTTATAAGAAGGAGGGGTGAATGCCAACACTAAGCAATTATTAATGTTTTCAGACAGTATTTTGCATGAAAACATTTTAGTTCCACCTGTAGCCGTGTTCTGCTTTTCAACTTCTTTTCAGCCATATCCCAAGGTTCTTTTCTCTATACGTGCAAAGCCGTGAGCATATTAGGCTAGTAATGCGCAATTGAACAGCGCAAGTTGCGCCATTTACCTGTTTCCGCTTCGTTTTCATGGAAAAGGTTGCGTGTGGGACATGCTACGCACCGCAGAGCCCGTCCACAATCGAGGAAACCTTAGGCACTAATGGCGGGTTTCAATATCCGTTGGTAACCAGCTACGACACTTTTTCAAGGAGATACGAGTCGTAGTCGGTTACCGATATAGGAATCCGACTTATGAGGTTTAGACAAACGGTATTCTTAGCTTCTTTTCAAAGCTATTATTACTGCTGTTGTATTTATTGTAGGTACACAAGAAAATAAATGAAAAAAATACATAAATAGAGGACATAGGCGAGCTTAACTGTAATTAGAGTTTTCTTCCAGCAAACCTTGGAAGCTGTTATAGTATATTAGGGTAACATTCGACACATGAAAATTTATATCAATGCTTTCAAATTAGTTTATGAAATAATCACGTTTGAAATAATCATGGTTATGAATACTTAAAACTAACAAAGGTAAATATTCCGTTTTTTGTGAAAATAATTATGCAATGTTGGGAAATTATGGCATTTTTCGAAACAGGGGTAATATCCTTTTATCGTCAAGGCTGACTAGCGTCGGTAAAGGCGCTTTGCAAGCCTTTTCAACATAAAAAATCTGACAAGGAGCCTAATACCGGTTGCATCTTTAACCCAAATAATGCTTGCTATCAGTGATCAGAGGCCCAATTCTACTAAACCAATCGCTTCACTATGTCGTATCGTCGCAAAATGTCCACTAGGATACCTTATGGTATTCTACTAACACAATCTTTTTTCAATGACCGCCGTTGCTATCACATCATTGAACATTTTTCTTATAATGACAGCAATAACAATCATATTCTTTAAATAATGGTATGGCTCCCTAATAGTTTTCCTTATAAATTATCAGAAATGAGCCCCAGGCGCTGTGTGTGCTTTGTTAGTTTTTAATAGACGCCATAGTACCCTTATCTGTCTTTTGTATATGTCCGTTCGTTAATTCAGGAATCATCACCAATATTATAAAAAAAAGTAACTCTCATGTCTTGTTTTTATTGACAAACCACGCCTGTGAAGCCGCGGGAGGGGCAGCTAGTGATTTTATAAATCCTTTTTTTTTATACAACTTAGGCAAACGAGCATGCAGTCCACCAGATGTTAAGTGGCTACTGCAGCCCATGGATATCCACATAGAATTCAAAACAAGCTATTATGTTGTCTTGATCTCTATGTGGATACGTTGCCATACTATAGGACTAAGCTGTTATGCCTATGTGCCAGTAATTACAGGAACATACCATTACCATCTAACCGGAACACAGCAGCACAAGTACTGCTATTTGGCGGCAGATAAAGGTAAGGCGGCGGTGCCCCCTTCCTCGAGCCCGTTCACAAAAGCTCTACCACCAATCTTACTAATTAAGTACTTTTAGGTAGATATTTTGATGTGGAATAAACAGACGGGGTAGAGAAATCCAAATAAGTATGCGTTATTATTTAAACTTATTCTCAGTTAAGTAAAACTAGCTGACCCACCTGCGGCTTTGCACGCGTGGTTTGTCAATAAAAACATTACCCTCCTTCTGCGCAGTCGGGTAAAATGTAGCATACTTCACAATCACAATCTGTCTCTGTATACCAACTGCACATAGGGAGTGCATCTAAAGAATACTATATTATTTTAACCCTAATGCATGGAAGAGCTTCTAAGGGAGACCTTCCATTGTCACGATCCGTTGTATTCTGCTCGTCCTTACCTATGGTGACCAAACTTGGACATTGACAGAATCTCAAAAGTCCAAACTCGAGGTTTGCCAAAGAGCCATGGAACGCAGCGTGTTAGGGGTAAGAGAATCGACAGGATCCGCAATAGGCACCACACTGCGGGCGAAGACCGGCATCGCAGATGTTGGTGACAAGACTGCCAGGCTGAAGTGGGACTGGGCGGGTCACGTCAGTCGTATGGTCACAGACAAATGGGCAACAGTCATCACACAATGGATGCTTGTAGATGGGCGTCGAAGCCGGGGCAGGCCGAGGAAGCGTTGGCGTGACGACCTCGATGCATTCCAAGATGGCTGATGGGACGTGGCGAGTGATCGTGAGATATGGAGACCTTTGCCCAGCAGTGGGAAAGGAAAAGTTAAGAAAAAAATTTAACCCCTTTATCCATCTTAAGGTAATTTAGGGATGTTTTTGCAATAAAGTTGAAACACGTATTTCTTTATTTCTTGCCAAAAACCTATATGTATACATATGAATTTTCAGATCCGTAACTTGAGGAATTTATTGATTGCCCATACAAACTAAACAACCCCTACTTCACCCCTTCAAGATTATTTATCGAGACAAAAAATAGCCTATGTCCTACCTCATCTATCTCATTGCCAAATTTTATTACGATCCGTTTATCCGTTTAGTCGGGAAAAGGTAACAAACAAGCTAACAAACAGAGTTCCTTTTGCATTTATTATGTTAGTATGGATGTGTTATCTTGTTCAGTATGCAGGGAGCATCGAAGCCTCCTTCCCACGACAAAAATTGTAGGAAAAGGCCTAAAAGTGCCGCTATTTTACACTCGGCAGCCATTCAATGCATTCGGTAGTGGCAGGTTAAAAACGTATAATTAGTACAAAGTCAGGGTTAGAAAAGTAGACTAAAAATTAAAATTTTATAAATATCAGTTTAGTAGCCCCAAAATTTGATACTTTAGAAGTATTGACGACCTCCGTGGCGCAGTGGGCGAAAAGCCGGTTGAGACGCAGGAGGTAACGGGTTCGATTCCCAGCGCTGTATCTGTTTGCATGATCTACAGATATTAGTTTCGAATCTGGATGTTTTTCTATGTGTTAAAAGTTTGTATTCACAAAAAAAGTATATAAGTATTCTATCAGTTATCTGGTTCCCATAGTACAAGCTCTGCTTGGTTTGGGGCTAGATAGCGCTGTGTGAAATGTCCAGCAATATTTATTTATATTCATTTATATATCTAAAGTATCAAAATAGGATAATCTAATTTCGTACTAAAGGGCATTATGTTTTTCCATCCCTGAGGGAGACTTGCGCAACGGTGCCTAATCGTATTTAGTGCCTAAATATGTTTAAGGGTCAAATCATACAAAAACGTTAAATTTAAACATGTTTAGTCACTAAATACGTTTAGGGATCGTTGTGCAAGCCGCCCTTATTATTATCCGATATCGATGATTTTTTGTAGTTAAATTCTCGCCTACCTTCTGCCACTTTCATCATCACACATACTATCATAATTTTTGCATTAATTCCTAATTGTGTGTTCAAGCTGAAATAAATAAATTTACATTTGATTCTCCGAGGTCTTTTTCATTTAGCAATATTAATTTAAGCTATACTTAAGGTGTGATCTCTTTATCTAGGATTATGCTAAAAAACGATGTTATACCGACCATCTACTTCAACCTTGATATACACGGGACGCGTGGCCTACAAAAGAATCTTCAATTCCTAAAATAGTATTTTATTTGCTTTTTTCGTCAGCCTAAAACCTCAGAACGGAAGTCCTTTGTGCCTACCACAACACGTAAATAAATACTTCGTCAGCTGGCCACAGAATACTCACTAGTGGAATAATACGTGTATCAGAGCACAGACTACCTCATTAGGTTATGAATATGTAGTTCCCAGAACAGAATGACATTTCAATAAACATGCGCAACGAGAGCTTTACATTTTCGATTTAAAAAAAACTAGTTCCAACTTGCGAAATAGATGGCGCTGTCTGAAGATAAGCCGCCGAGAAATATTCGTCAGATAAACAAACACAATTGATTTTTAAAGTGATAACTTCTTTAGGCGCATTGAGCATTTTTTGAGATGGGAAAAAACCATTGAACTCGCGACACTGTTACCGACACTTGTCACTGATTAATGACACTGACAGTTACTGACACCTCTGTATATAAGTATCCGTAGTGTGGTCTGCTTTTATTAAAGTTATCACCTTGGTCGGCACTCCCATCATCATCATCCACAGCCTGACTTCACCATCCGAACAGCCGGCTGAGACGCAGGAGGTAGTGGGTTCGATTCCCGCCGCGGAACAAATGTTTGAATGATCTACAGATATTTGTTCCGGCTCTGGTTGTTTTACTATATATTAAGAGTATGTATTTACAAAAAAAAAGTATATAAGTATTCTATCAGTTATCTGGTTCCCATAGTATAAGCTCTGCTTAGTTTGGGGCTAGATAGCGCTGTGTGAAATGTCCAGCAATATTTATTTTATTTATTTATTTATTGTTGGGTGGTGCCTCCCCAAGTTTGTGCCATCCACCACGACCCTGCGCCAGTGTCACCCACTGACGGCCCACGACCTGTACGATGTCGTCCACCCATCTCCCTGTTGGTGGTCCTACCCTTCTATACCCGCTCCTCGGCCATCATTCAGTCATTGTCCTGCTCCATCTGTCATCACCACGTCTAGCCAAGTATCCTGCCCAAGACCATTTGAGATCCATAACTCGAATCCCTACGTCATAACCCCCTCCCCCTCCCGGAGTGCCAATTTTTTTAAATTCAATTTCCTCGGAATATAATGTTGACACGGCAATTGACATTGACAATTCACTTTCATTGACAATAAGCTTATCACAGAGCAGCGCCATCTGTTAGCAGTTACAAAAACATGGCCGTGAAAACCTCTTAGTGTATTAAAATTGGAAATGGGTACTCCGGATTTACGGCTGTCCCATCAAGCACTATGCGTTTTCGTCCAATCATCGAGAGTTGCTAACTTTCTATCAGGGGCTGTATTAATCATATTCAGATCTCAGCACCTATATAATATACTTCAGGGATTCCTGACTCCACATAATATCGACTATTACTACAACATAGTTATTTTTGTAGGTAAAGATGAAGCTGGTGAAAGGCGTATTTTTCGTTGTCACCACTGATTTGCCATCGATTATATCGCCTATATAAACGACTTCAATATGCTATGCTCGGGGTTTCTCTACGGGATCGATACGATACGTAGGAGAACTCAAGTCACCGACATAGCCCGACGGATTAGCACGTTGAAGTGGCAATGGGCAGGCCATATAGCGCGCAGAACAGATGGCCGATGGGGCCGGAAAGTTCTCGAATGGAGGCAAGCGCAGCGTAGGACGTCCACCTACAAGATGGGCAGACGACTTAGTAAGAACCGCGGGTCGGCGTTGGATGCAGGCCGCTTCCAACCGCAGTTCCTGGAGATCAATGAGGGAGGCCTTTGTCCAGCAGTGGACGTCCTACGGCTGATATGATGATGATGATGATGAAACGACTTCAAAATAAGGAAGTTCTCAATTCGTCGGAATATTTTTTTAGGGTTCCGTACCCAAATGGTCAAACGGGACCCTATTACTAAGACTTCGCAGTCTGTCTGTCTGTGCGTCTGTCACCAGGCTGTATCTCATAAACTGTGATAGTTAGACAGCTGAAATTTTCACAGATGATGTATTTCTGTTGCTGCTATAACAAGAAATACTAAAAACAGAATAAAATATATATTTATGGGGGCTCCCATACAACAAACGTGATCTTTTTGTTCGTTTTTGCTAGATATCGATAACGTCAACAGGTAGACGCTTGAAATATTCACAGAATACATATTTAGTTTTATATTAACTTTAAAAATAAATAATTAAATGAAAAATGAGAACAAATATTTTAGGGGGGCTCCTATACAATAAACGTGATTTTTTTGCTCGTTTTTGCTCGATATTGATAACGGCAACAGGTGCTTGAAATATTCACAGAATATTGAGTTACATTATTTACTTTAAAATAAATAATTAAAACAAAATTATTATTTACGGAGGGGCTCCCATGCCATACAACAAACGTGAGATGCCGTTTTTATAGATATTGATTTTTATAGTACGGAACCCTTCGTGCGTGAGGTCGACTCGCACTTGGCCGGTTTTTTTAATGTACGTTCACCAATAACTTTTTACTGGGTGTACGAATTTTAATTGATAGGTTGCCATTTAAGTTTAATTGAGGTAAAAAAAATTAAGGTACATTCCGTTGAGTAGAAGGCTCATAAAAAAAATTGTTTGCACTCGAACGTGTGTGGTATTGACGGAAAGCTCTTTAAAAATTAAGTAGAAGTTTCATTACCATCTGATTCCGATTTTTTTTCGATTTTCAGTTTTCTGAAGTCGGTTTTATTTTTTGGTAAAGAAGTTATTAGGATATTGTCAGAAAGATGAGAAAAAAATTTGCGTAATATTTTATTCAATAAAATCTACAATTAATAATTAATATCGTTAATTTCGTAATTTTCTTATGCATAGAAGAAACACATCTAGTGATTTTTATGTTTATCACACTGGTTAAGAAATCGCTCATCTGAGGAATGAACTGTTTTCCTGCTTTAAAACCTTACTTATTCTTGTTTCTGTTTATCGGAGCCAATAACCGCGGCAACTTTCCAGAAAAGTAACATTCTCCTGTCAATTCTGATAAAACGATTTACCGTGAAGTTATCGTAAAGAGATTATTCCAAGAAACAGTGCGGTGTAGAAATGCCATTACTGCGTCAGTGACGCGCGGACGACGACGTCACGTCGCGTCGTTACCAAAATAGCGTCCAATACACGCGTACATCGTCAATCCTATTCCAATGATTCACGCACAAAAAATTACGCAAAACAAAATGATCACTCGCGAAATGCGTCGTCATTACACTCGGGCGCCAAGGATTAAAGGTCGAACCGCACTTCAGCGACGCGGCGCGGCGCTGTAGCGGAGCGGCGCTGCCTCTCCTAAACGCACTATCGCGGCAGCGAAGCGGTGCGGCGCGGCGTAAAATGCCAGACGTAGCAAAATTTCATTAAAGATGGACGCAAGTATGGAAAAAGCGATAGTAGTATCTATACTGTGCGAAGAGGCAGAAAGATTAGAAAAAAAGAAAAAACACAAATGGGTACACGATATCCCAAGTTCTCGCTATGAAGAGGGAGAATACCACACTCTTTTCCCATGACTTCTGAAAGTCTCCGATCGTTTTCATACTTATTGAAGAATGTCAAAAGAAAAGTTCTATGAATTGTTAAAAATTTTGAAGCCTCATATGGAACTAAAAGATATGACTGACTCATATCGCGCTGCGGCGCTGTAGCGGAGCGGCGCTGCCTCTCCTAAACGCACTATCGCGGCAGCGAAGCGGTGCGGCGCGGCGTAAAATGCCAGACGTAGCAAAATTTCATTAAAGATGGACGCAAGTATGGAAAAAGCGATAGTAGTATCTATACTGTGCGAAGAGGCAGAAAGATTAGAAAAAAAGAAAAAACACAAATGGGTACACGATATCCCAAGTTCTCGCTATGAAGAGGGAGAATACCACACTCTTTTCCCATGACTTCTGAAAGTCTCCGATCGTTTTCATACTTATTGAAGAATGTCAAAAGAAAAGTTCTATGAATTGTTAAAAATTTTGAAGCCTCATATGGAACTAAAAGATATGACTGAGTTAGAATATTTGTCGCGCCTCGCCGCGAGCTATACCGCACTAGCGGTAGAGGCGCGGCGCGGCTCGTCGCGACTAAATATTCTTTCTAACCCAAATCTGCAGCGCCGCGCGGGTCCTCGCCGCGCCGCACCGCTATAATGCGGTTCGCCTCATTGCAATTAATAGAAATAATATTTGGCCGCGTCGGTCCCCCTCGCCCAACGCCGCGCCGCGCCGCGCCGCTGAAGTGCGGTTCGATCTTTACGATAAAAATAACCAGTTTGTATGAATTTCCCAGAAGTTCTATATTTGTTTACATGTTTCTCGCGTTATTTGCGTTGCCTTGCGACCTTGAAATGCTGCATTCTTATCTACCTTGATTTATATCTAGATCTAATGGTTTCTAATATTAAATCCAATGTCTGCCTTTAAGTCTGTTAGCTGTTAGAAGTAGGTAAGTCTGACTTGTTTAATTTAAAACACGAGTGCTGGCGATAATCCTAGGTAAACCTACTTTATCTGGCCAAACTATGTGGGTAGGTACCAGTGGCGGATTTGCCCTAAGGCCCAGTAGGCTCGGGCCTAGTGCGGCCAATCGTGACAAAAAATTCACTGATGATAAAAAGAAATAACTCAAAGTACTTACGGGCCGCACTAAATCGCATCGTATAACAATAATCTTCATATGTCACTTGCGTACATCCTGAGTCGAAAATAAAACTTACTATGGGTAACTACTAGGTCTTAAAATTTAAGTTAAAATTATGATGATTTTATTTAATCAAATTAAGACAAAATCAAGTCAAACTTTGCTTTTTTTAGAAATATAAAATTGCCATACCATTTGAGTTGGTTTCTACTTATTTGGCTTAGTTAGGATTGATTTATGACAAAAAAGTCATATTTAAGTTTAAACTTGACTTGGTTTTGGCTTAATTTAAGTCGAAAAGGTAAAAGTATGACAAAATAAAACCAATTTGGATAGTTTTACTAAATGTTAGATTATAATGGTTAAAAGCAAGAAGAAAACATTATATATTCTGAATCTGCTGCAACATGTGTGTACCTATATTAAACAATAAAAAAAAATATTAAACAGCGATTTTGACTCGGGTATTTGAATGGTGAACTATTCCGTAATCAATTATTATTAATTTAAATTCTGGAGTTAGTTGAGTATATTATGTACTAGAATATCGAGAAGAAACAGACATGGCCGCCAAGACTAGGGCAGCCAAGACTAGGGCAGCCAAGACTAGGGCAGCCAAGACTAGGGCAGCCAAGACTAGGGCAGCCAAGACTAGGGCAGCCAAGACTAGGGCAGCCAAGACTAGGGCAGCCAAGACTAGGGCAGCCAAGACTAGGGCAGCCAAGACTAGGGCAGCCAAGACTAGGGCAGCCAAGACTGCAAATCCGCCACTCACTGGTAGGTTCCTACTATTCCTACGTAAGTGCAATGCTCAATAAAACTTATTCAGAATCTGTGATAAAATTATGTAAGTCCCAGAATAAACTGTTTCTGGTATGGAAGAGTGTTTCTGATGTAGCTGAGCTTAGGCATTTGAACTGTTATCTACGTCATTTCTAATGATAATAAAATGTAAGTACTAACAATAATATAATCCGTACTGTTACCAATATTATTAATTCGAAAGTAACCCTGTCTGTCTGTCTGTCCCTCTAACTGTAAATTTGTTACGTTTTACAACTAAATGGCTGGACCGATTTCGATGAAATGTGGTATAGGTATAGGTAGAATATAACCTGGAGTGAGACATAGACTAGTTTTTACTCGATTGCACAGAAGATTGGAAGTAAATAAAATTAACGTGTCTTTGATTCTGTGAGAACCTCGCGAGCCCTTATAACGAAAATTTTACAAGTCCCAGAAAATTAGTTCATAAAAAATATATCATAACTTTATATAATATGCTTTATTATAATGCAAATACAAATCCAAAAATTATTTTGCGCAACAAAATTAACAAAGAAAGTCCAATTTTAAATCGTATTTTAGGTGGTTTAATATAGGCTTACCTCAGTAGACTTTTGAGCAAAATATTGGTATAAGTTTTAGCGATTACTCGCGTTCCCTTGGTCTTAGGAGGTCGAATCTGGTGTACGGGTTCGTCTCGTGAATGCGGAGAGGACTGCGTAGTTTGGTTGGTATTGGTAGGTACGTATACATTTTCCGAAAAAAAATAATTAAATCCATTCATTTTTAACGCTACAGCAAACTTCACCCCCCTTTACCACCTCCATTCCCCACTTTAGGAAATCTAAAAAAAAAAAAACAAGGAACTTGAGTGCCAATTTTCGTCAAAATCGGTTGAAAAAGGCGACCTGCCAAAACAGACAGACTGACAAAAGCATTTTTTGGCTAATCTCGATACTGAGACGCTTCGCTCCCTCGGTCAATGAATATAAAATTACATTTATATATACTTACAAAATAAACAGTTGAGGTATATAAAGGCCGTCGCAATTAATTTAATAAATTGATTGATTAATTGAAACATTCGGTCTCTTCCGTAATTAATATTTCTTTGTTCTTACAATAAAATATTGTATGCTTTAATATAGGCATAAACATCTTCATTGTGTTTCACCAGTGAGTTAAAAAACAAAGTGGCATATTCGCCAGCGCGGCGCTTGTACCAGGAAAACGCGGATTCCAGTGAGCGGGCGTATTGTGGAGGATTCCGCGAACGGCCCAGGCGCACGCTTTCTATATGTTACAGTGACTATCATTCCGGAACAGACAGAACTTTCAAAAATAAAATTATATCTTACCGTAAAATTACCTTGTGTATCGTACTACCTTAGGTCGTTACTATGGGCCGTCGATTAAGTTAATTTTCACACCACCTGATCGACAATGTCAAATTACATGTCATGTAAACCTCACCGAAAGCAGGTGATTAAATCTCTACGGCTGAGCCGGGAGTAAAGTTGTACTGAATTTCATTATGCCCGCGCGAGGATAATTTGATTTGAATTTGGAACCTGTTTTGTATTAAAATTTGAACCAAAGAGACTCAAACAATAAGAACTTATTCATCAATCGAACTAACCTCTGCACAGAATACACCAATCTAGATTTGGTTGTTATTGTCTCGCAGAAAGTGTGAAAAGTAGAGTATTCTCCTCTTGGATAAAGCTGTCTGCATCTTGAGCGTGCTTATAAATTCAATATAGTGCCCGTGATACAAGCCACTCCTTTATCCCCCCGTTTAATAATCGACTATTACCATTCTATAACTATTTTATATTATACAACGTATTACATAATTCCCCATGAAAGAGAAAATATTTGTTAAACAGAAATAAACGTCAATTAGCTGAATTTTCATAGATTATTTTAACAAGAGATAATAATTTTTAGTGCCTAGTTTAATCATATTTAAAAAGGTTTGCAATCTCAATAGAAGAAAATCAAACCGTCTTAAAAAGACAGCAAAAATATGGTGACGATTACAAGTCATCTCAATAAATGTTCATCAGCGTATTACATTACACAACTTAAATACTTTCGTGTTTTTGTTCCAATTCGTCTTAAATTGAGAAACATGAGCATACTCTAACTCTGAGTATATTATGTGTAGGCCATGAAGACGGCAATTTAAATAGTGCCCGCGAACTGTATCGTCAACGGTTTATTGATGGCAAACCACCTGCTGACCAGCGAAGGTTACCTTCGTACCAAGGCTTCGTGGATATGGCAGGCCGTATCCCGTCGAGCGAGGTTATGTATCCAGCAAGACGGAGCACACTTTGAGCCGCTCTGCTAAATTAGTTAAGTAGACTCGAAAATTAGATCTTAATTTAGGTTTTCTTAAAGTTTAAAACAAAACCTGTTTTTATTATTACTGTAAATAATCAGGTAGTCTTTTATGGTTGTAGTCATTAGCCTCTCAGATGAAATTAGGTAAGAATGTAAATAATTTTCTGGGTAGTCTACTCTTTCGTTTTATGTTTTCAGGGTTACATTTCGATGCTGATTATTTTATGTTTTATCCAAATTCTCGTTTTTTTTGGTCATACTACGGTTTTCGAATATTGCCAATAGACTCTTTACAAGGGACCTTTTAACCCCTTTCGGGTTTAGGGGTATTTTTATTACACGTAACAATATAACACGTAAAAAATATTTGCATGATCTACAGATATATTTGTTCCGGGTCTGGATGTTTTTCTGTATACCATAAGTAAGTATGTATTTACAAAAAAAGTATATAAGTATTCTATCAGTTCACTGGTTCCCATAGTCCAAGCTTAACTTAGTTTAGGGGCAGATAGCGCTGTGTGAAATGTCCAGAGCATTATTTATTTATACCAATCGTGGTCACCCTACTATAGCACGAGTGCCGTGAATTGGCACATTACGACCTCGAAGCATATTTTTATGGTTTTCCATTCGCTTCTTGGAAAAAGAGAGTAGGTAGAATTAACCTACCATAAGACAATTTTGAGGTAGTGATGTCACTGGTTGGTTTCTCAAAACAGTAGCATGCGGTTTCGTTATTTATTTTGTTTTGTGAAAGGACATTAGTTACAGGACAACTGTTAACGATCGATGAATACATTATTGATTGTGGTATTCGACGAAATTCTATTTGGTATCTTTTACGGTTTACCTTCCATTCCGTTCTAATTTCCATGAAATTTTATGAATAAATTTGTATAATTCCTGTTTTAAAAGGATACTTTAAAGGATACATTTCTGTGATAATGAATACTGGTTTTATGACAAACATTATTGCCCCGGTTTATTTGTTTTCTAGTGAACTTGTTACATATTAATAGGAAACGTGTTTCAAGATATTGTCCTCTAGTCGCTAAGGTCACCTAGTTAATTTTGAATAGTAAATTTTCACCTGAAACCGGACTGGATGACGCAGCGTAGGCCGGCCTCCACAAGGTGGACCGACGATCTAGTAAGAATCGCGGGGAGCCGTTGGGCGCAAACGGCTACCAACCGCTGATGATCTGATGATGATGATGACCTGAAACCTATTAACACACTCTAAAAAAGGAAACCTGAGGATCTAATGTTCCCATTGTAGGTGTATCATCATACAAACAAGGTTTCGTCTTCCGTTAGAAATAACACGACTTCCTTTAAAAGGATTTAAACTAAAACTAACTCTGTTTTTTTGTTAGTTTGTTTGTAACCTTTTCACGACTAAACGGATCGTAATGAAATTTGACAAGGAGATAGATTATATCCTGGAGAAGGATAGGTTATCTTTTGTCTCAAAAATAATCTTGAAGGAGGCGAAGTAGAGGTTGCATTTTTGGTTAGGCAATCCATATTCCTTAAGTTAGGTTATACAGTAGCGACTGCGCAGAAGGGTAATCTTTTTAAGAGTTGACTATACCTCAGCCCAGACTCGAATTTCACCCCCGCTTCTCCGCGCGCCGCTGCACATCCTATCTCGCCGTGCTTCATATGTTTGCCGGTTTTTTTATCATTCAGTCCTTTCATTTTCTTGTTGTGCTTATTTCTCATTACTGCGTCTTTACAAAAACCAACTTAATATTAAATTCTACTTATGAATTACGTGATCGTTTGGAGCGACAAGCGTCACGGGTACCCTATCTGAAAGCTGTGGCCAGACTGAATCGCGGACCGGGCGTCCGAAGCGAATGGTTTCATTAGTGCAAAAATTAGGTATTTTCATTTTATGGTAAAATCAAAAGGTATTTTGAAAATTTCAAACACAGGTACCCTTATTTATGTTGTGTAGAATTACTGTATAAAGTTTTAAGATCTAAATTGAAGTATTCATCGCAAAAAAACGTGTTTAAGATAAATTTGGAGTCATCTTTGGATTTTCTTTCTATGGAGAAAATTTTACGGAATCGTGTTTTCACAATACAGACGATCTAGCACGTATCCTTAACTATAACATATATGAATTACAGATTGAAAGCACACAATTTGTTGAACAAAACATTGTTTCTCAATAAGCGATTTATCGTCTCCCTAGGTAGTGCGCACTTAATTACAAACCACGCGTGCGAAGCCGCGGGCGGATCTGATGTATTCATTTATATGATAAAACTTATCATATAAATGAATACATCAGCTGTTAATTTTCTCATGGTATCTGTAATAAATGAATACTGAATACTGAACACACTTTTTCTTCTTTTCAATTCAGTCCATCCCAAGGTTGTCTTGAAGGGTCGCTTTGAGCAATAAGACCTAACATTGTACAACCGTGTATATAAAGAGTTTTCTGTCTATCTATCTATCATTTTAGATATTTGAAAGACATTTCATATGTTATTGCTGGGGCTAATAAAAGACACATAAACACCCAATATGACAAAATTCGACACCCATCAAATGTTAAAAAAAATGTATGAATAAAAAACTGTCTGTTATAGGGGCATAGATAATAAAATAAATCTTTTTGCTGTAAGGTTAATTCGTTTTTAGGCTTCTAATTTACAATAGTAGATTATTAACCAAGGGGATAAAGCAGTGTCTTCTGTCGCGGGTGACGATTTAAATCGCGAGCGTAACGAAGGACTCGAGGTTTACTCCCGAGCGTAGCGAGGGTGTTAAAAACTTAAATCACGAGCGAAGCGAGGGATTTAAGACGAGTCCTGAGTGTAGCGAGGGATTTAAGTTCACCCAAGACTAAGACAGCTTTATCACCGAGGAAAATACTCTACTTTTCGTACCATTTGCGAAAAAATTAACACAATAATAATATGAGATAAGCATTTATTAAAAATAATGACAATTAAAAGTAAAAATAACTTAAAATAAACTTAAAGTTTATGTATTTGAAGAAAACAAAAACGCGGCAAATTCCTAGACTAATATTTTTTTGTCGGAAAAGCAAAGGCATCAAGCTCATACGGCCTCGTCGGTTTTCGTAATTTTATTTAATAATCATAACTGCATAATAAATGCGTATTCCTTTTTCAAAAAGATGTATAATGCTTTATATACAAACTCAATGGAGTAAACACAGATGTAGTTCAGTAAAAATTTCGGTAAGTATTCCAAATTTAAATCACATTCTCCCGCTAGAAGATGAATTAAATTCAGTACAATTTTCTTTCCCTGTTTTTAACAGATTAAAAATGACTATTGTTATATTCGCTTTTTGTGGCATAGAATGTCACTTTTTTGAGCAAGTGGTACGAAAAGAACTTTTACGTCACTCATTCTCTGAAAGTTGGTCATTGTAAACTTGACAACAGCTCCGTAAATCGTTTGAAGGCCCCAGGGCCGTAATTAAATTTGAAAATAGAACGAGACTCATTGCATTCATAATAAGCTAAATTGAAATATAAACTCCATGACAAATCCTGATTTCGATCGCCATAGTTAGAAAGTGAAAAAAAAAATGGATACTGGGAATGAAAATGTTTAGCAACAAACGGTTGTTAAAAGACTTTTTTAATTTCCTCTCCTTCGGGATGATAAATTATGTGTTTCCGATAATACCCTTGATAAGCGTGCTCGCTCACGTTCACTCGTTGGTACGCCCTTACAACTTACAGCCAGGCCATCATGGTCGAGGCCAGGCCCCCCAAGGGGTTCTAGCAGAAAACCACCTGTAACAGTCCTTGTATAACAGTGTCCTATTTATCTAGTATCTATTGATGTTCTAAGAATAAAATAATTGCAAAAACAAAACTTATTAAGGTAAAGTGGAATCCTAGAAAAGCAGAGTCATTGTAGGCAAGTTAGAGTCATCAAAGTTATGGCAAATATTACCTAGACTTAGAATGTAGACTTCCTTGACCTAAACCTAGAAAATAGCGATGATTAAACCTCTATTTCAGACAAATAGGCGACGGCTTATGACGTAAGCTATAAACCTAACGGTGTAAATGAAGCTATTATGATACCTATTTTCCTGTTTATTTTCAATACCATAACTCATACGTAATACGGAAACTGGAAGCAGAGTTGTAATAGTAGGCTATCCTTCCAATGTCCATAGATGCTAGTACGTCGATTACCAGCGTAAACCTAAATTATTATTATTATCAACCCACTGTGTCCCACTGCGGGGCAAAGGCCTCCTCCCATTCTTTCCAGACACTTCTTTCAAGCGCTAAGATGGTCCAGTCCGCTCGGAAATTAGTGAGCTCATCCCTCCATCTCTTCTTTGGTCTGCCGCGACTCGCGCACGAAGGGTTCCGTATCCATCTATGAAAACGGCAAAAAAATCACGTTTGTTGTATGGGAGCCCACCTTAAATATTTATTTTATTCTGTTTTTAGTATTTGTTGTTATAGCGGCAACAGAAATACATCATCTGTGAGAATTTCAACTGTCTAACTATGACGGTTCATGAGCCGGGTGTCGACAGACAGGCGGACAGACAGCGGAGCCTTAGTAATAGGGTGCCGTTTTACCGTTTGGGTACGGAACACTGAAAATCAAGACCCACGGTTTCTTTTGATGCTATTCCTAGATTTCTTTCTCAGTATGCGAACATGTGAAGATATATCACAAGGAGGTAGTGAGAGGCAAGTCCAAACATTACATTTATAATACCCACGTTTTGTATGCATTCCTTAGGTGACAGGTAGCCTATGTCGATTTCCTTGCAATGTTTTTCTTTCTCGAAAGAAAATAGATACATTTCTAACGTGTTAAATGCGCATATATGCGTGTTAAAATGTATATTTAGATAAACTAGTGGACTCCCGCCGAACTTCGTATCGGCTTGACATGCATAGCTATAACGCGGGCTGTCAATATAAGTCACCCTGGTAGAATTGTCAATGGTTGTCCCCGGCCATCATTATGTATGAGAAAATGAATGATTTCCACAAATAATTCAATACCAAAATTAGCCAAATCGCTCCACCCGTTCTCGAGTTTTTAGCGAGACTAACGAATAGCAATGAATTTTTATACATATAGACAATATATCTCGGGATAACTCCTACCGAAACATCTGTTTCAAACGACATTCATTTTTTTACATCCTATTTGACGATATTTGCAGCACGCATTCTGTCAATTCTATGTCAAACGTCATAAGGTTACATTATAAAAGCGCTAAGGTTAGATTATAAATAATTTTATATGGTGGTTAAGTATTCTTAAATTTTCTAATTTTGCACGCAATTTACTTAATGTTTTCTTTCATAAGAACCTTCTCCTGACAATAAGAAATACTACAAAAAAAGAATTGGCCAAATTGGTCCAGGCGTTGTTGAGTTATGCACTTACCAACACATTTTGCGATTCATTTTTATATTATACTCGTAGATAGATAAAATAAATAAAATATAACGGACTTCAGGAAACAGAATATCAAAATCAGTTGTTTTGATTTACAAACCTAAAATCATTTTGATGAAATTTCTATGGGGCCAATATGAATGTAAATAAATTGTGTAAAAAAAATTTCCAAATCGGTTGATAAATGACGGAGTTCTGAGGTACCTAACAAACATAAAAAAAACACCCGAATCGAGAACAGTTTTGAAGTCAGATAAAAATTGCAAAAATTAAAATCACAGTCTCCGAATCGGTAGTCAGGCTAAATTCTACATAGCTGCATTTTAATTGCAACTTCTTGAATTATGGGTACTAGTGGTTCGGTTCGACTTGAACTGAGATCTCGCGAGTCTCCCATAAAAATAAAAAAATATTACTTGTAATCTTTGACTATCAAAAACGTGCCACAAAATGCTTAAACAAATAACTTGACTTAATGTTTCATTCAAATTACACGTAACGGGAGTTCATGTTAAGTGGTTAATCTTTTTTGGGGTAGAAATTGCAGTTATTCTGGATTTCATACTTTTCCCTATATTTGTGTCATTAAAGCTACACTCATACCAAATTACAGCACTGTGGGGTCACTGGTGTACCCTGTGAATTTTGTCAAAGTTCAGTTTTTATTATGTCTAATAACCTAAAAACTACAAGGTTTAAACTAAAAATAAAAACGGGGTCGAAATGTACTCACAAATACCTTTTATTAAATGTATCATTTGACTGGATAGTCCCATTTTAGTTTTTTTTACCCCTCTTGAACCCCAATATCTCAACAATCCCCCCACATTTTTAGCTTATTTAGTCACGCCAAAATTGTGCCAATACTACCTACCTATAAACCAAATTTCTTGATGATCGGATAAACGCTTCGAAAGTTATCCTCGGACAGACATACATACAACTATTTAATTATTGATTAAAACAGGTATTTATCGCGTATGTACCTTTTTTATTTGTTATCCCGACGTTTCGGCTGTGTTGTAACAGTCATGGTCGCGAGCTGACTGGAGTACTTGGAGCTACCGTCAGGACGTGTGGGTAGCTGCAGCATCTACCCTCACTTGGTCTTCAGAATTAGAAATGTCCTCGTTCATATTACGACACACTACACTAACCGTATCTACGCACTGAGTCGACCGATTACGACGCGCACACCTAGCAATCACCGGGTTCCAAGACGCTGAGAGTCTATAGCCATCTTCTCGATTGAAATTTGGAAATTTCTTGATTTTAATCGCTTCACGAATTATTCTCTTGTAATAATGGCGTTCACTAGAGAGAACCTTAGGATCATGAAGTTCAATCCAATGATTCGGTCCTGAGTCTACCAGATGCTCTGCTATCGCCGACTTGTTTACCTGGCGATCTTTGACAGCTGCGATATGCTCTTTGAAACGATCGGCTATGGTACGTTTGGTTTGCTCGATGTAAGAGCGGCCACAGCTAGTCTATCTTATAAACACCAGGCATCTGCAGAGGTATAACATCCTTTCGAGTCCGTAAATGCTTGGCCATCTTTGAGAGAGGAGTGAAGACCGACTTGATTGAAAACCTCTTCAACACATTTCCAATTTTATCCGTCACCCCTTTCAAGTATGGCAAAAACGTTGGCTTTCCAAATACCCGTTTTAATCAATAATTATGTACAGTAATCGCGAAAGTTTGAAAAATACAACTATTTGCCCAAGGTGATTTGGAGATCTCGCTATGCTCGATCAATAAAAAAAATGCCAAGGCCAATTTCGTTCGTTGTCACAATTAGATTTCGCTGATTATTTGCGTACTACAGAGGCACTCTTCGGCGTATCGCAAATCGTGATGGATGATACATTAGGTAGAATATACAAGGTGCTACGAAACATGACATTACTGACTATTAACCTGGAGGGCGCAATTCTGCCAAAGAAAATGAATAACTTTTCCTTAGAGTAAAAACAAATTACAGCAATTTTAACGAGAAAAATCATAAAACCTTAATTGCTTTTTCAAATCAGCTGTTTCTCGAATGTATCTGTACCGAAAATGTTTTTTACGGGTTATGCACCGAAAACCATACACTTTAATTTTACGTTTTTTCTCCGAATATATCAAATTTCGAAAAGTCAACAATCAAGTCAAAGATAACCAGACATCAATATCCTTACAGATTAACATACATAAACAAAGCACATTGTATGTACTCGTATGTACGCACTCTGTATGAAGGGGTAATATATTTCCTGGAAGTGGGAAGATATTATTCACCTTAATGTTATCATTTATCATCACATTAATGATTGAGGAAAAATTCAATGGTGAGATAATAAATGGTTCTCGGAAATGACGTAGAGATAAGGATAACTTATTTTAAGCCTAGGTTTACCTTTAAAGTGGTTATAAAATCTATGACTTACCTATGACGTAATTACCATGTCTTTCACCGAACTGAGCTTAAAGAGAGATTTTATTGATTAGGTAGGTACTAGTTATATGTCGTTAAACACGTATTTCTTTATTTCTTACCAAAAGCCTAAATATAAATTTTCTGACCCCTAACTTGAGAAATTTTGGATTGCCCATACAAACTTTCAACCCCTATCTCACCCCCTTCAAGATTATTTTTTGAGACAATCGATAGCATATGTCCTTCTCCAGGTTATAATCTATCTCCTTGCCAAATTTCATTACGATCCGTTCAGCAGTTTAATCGTGAAAAGGTAACAAACAAACTTACAAATAAACAGAGTTACTTTCGCATTTATAATTTTAGTATGGACTAGCTGTTGCCCACGACTTCGTACGCGTTACACTACTAAATGTGTAGGTAAACTAGAAATAAAGCTAAACTCGCGATTGCAACTTGACTTGACACCCCATTTTTATCCCATGGGAACTGATTTATGGGATAAAAGCCAGCCTATGTGGTGATCCAGGTTATAATCTACGTATATACCAAATTTCATTGAAATCGTTTCAGCGTTTTCGACGTGATTGAGTAACAAACAAACATCTAAACTTTCACATTTATAATATTAGTTTGATTATTCTAAGGATAAAATAATCTGAGCATAATATCTATCCAGCTATATGGATCCTCATTTTCAATAATCACTCATTTATTTTATTCTTGAGACACAAGAAACAGAATACAACCAATCAGATACAAAATATACATAGTTATCGACTCTTCGACCTATATTGTATCCCAAAGCATGTGTACACAGCATAACTCTAGCGCAGTTCTGTGTAGACCAGCTGAAGGAAAATATTCACTTACATGTGCAAAAAAGTAACAACAAAAATGAAAAATAAAATACTTATCCTATAATAATGAGATAAATAAAAAAAAATAATCAAAAAATTATAAATAGTATATATTCTCATCAATATAACTGTCTTCCTTATTGTCTATGGATAAACCAATCGTAGGATAGCATAGTGGTGACTAAGCCGGAATGCGTAAGGTTTCCTAAAATCTCGCTCAAAAATGTTTCCTTCCTTAATGATACTTATTTATTATTAGTATTTATAGAGAATTACCTCATTAAAAAATATTTTATGCGGGACGTTTCCTGTAGCGGTTATTATAAAGAGTATTCTTGGTATTTCAATAAAATACGTACATAATTAAACGAGATATCTTCCATGAAAGCCTCTCCAAACAAAATGTAGGAGATAGGAGGGTACCTAGTAACAGAGTGGCCACAGATTTGGCAGTACATTTTTTGTTAAAGTTCAAACCAATTAAATATTAAATAATATATAATCTTTTTGGCAACAAAAACATCAGATGATTTTTTAATATAAATACCAACTATCAAAATATGGTTTTATGTTACTTATATATAGTTTATGATATTTGTTCCGGGTCTGGTTGTTTCTCTTTACATTATAAGTAGGGATCGGCGTAGGTAGTGCTATTTTGGGGCAATGAACCTGAATGATAAGTTAATATGGATATGCCCCCGGATTTATTCCCCGATTCCCGGGAATATTTTTCTAAATGTCGATGTAATTGAAGTTAAACTGTCGATAAAATGTTAATGTCAATGCAAATGTGTGCGTATAGTGAAACCGAGTCCTCACCCGCGATAAGCTACACAAGCGTGAGGGAAAGGGATGACTGTAGTGACCAATACAACATGTATTTGCATAAAGCTGAATAGTTTATTAAACAGGTTTTTTACCCTGTTAAATAAAATAAAAATATATTTCCCGGGATTAAGAACGCATATCCATGTTAAGTTAACGGTCACTAATTTCCGTGTATAGCACTAACTACGCCGATCAGTAATTATAAGTATGTATTTACAAAAAAAAATGTATTTAAGTATTCTATCAGGTATCTGGTTCCCATAATACAAGCCCTGCTTAGTTTGGGGCTAGATAGCGCTGTGTGAAATGTCCAGAAATATTTATTTATTTATATGTTTTTATTTTTTATTATTTATACTTCAAATTATTTCAAAGATAGTGAATCTTCTAACATCCTTTTCTTTAGCCCGACTATATTTTCCTGATTTCGTTTATTTTTAACTAACTTCAAAAAAGGAGCAGGTTCTCAGTTCGACCGTATTTTTTTATGCTTTTTAGCTCAGAACTTTCGACTGGGTGAACCGATTTTGATGATTCTTTTTCTATTTGAAAGCTGGTACTTCCCGTGTGGTCCCATTTCCATTTGGTCCAGTTCAATATATATACCTATAAGTCTTAATTTGTTTAATATTTATGTTATGTTATGTTTGTGAGCTCAGAACTCCGTTTGTATCAACCGATTTGGAAAATTAGTTTTTTATTTGAAAGGGTATACTTTTAGATTGATCCCATGGAAATTTCATCAAAATTGGTATAGCAGTTTGGTTTTTACTCTTATCTGAAGTCGGTTATATTTTTGTTAAAAAGTTATTTGATAACTGAGTTATTCTATCAGCTACCTGGTTCCCATAGTACACACGGCTACACATCAAGCTATACATTTCCAGTACAAGCTGACCTCTCATTCTACGAAAAGCCTACACAATACGAGGTCAGCTTATACTGGAAATGTATAGCTTGATGTGTAGCCGTGTGTACAAGCTTTGCTTAGTTTGGGGCTAGATAGCGTAGTATGAAATGTCCAGCACTATTTATTTATTTATTTTATACTTTCCTAACTCTGTATCGACACTTACGTAAGCAAACAAAAAATCCACGAAACTCATAAACACGTTTACAAAGTCGGTGAGTAGATGAGTTTCCTGCGCTGAATACGAAACAACTAAAACAGTTTCCCACGTCAATTACTCCACAAATAAACCGGATTACGACATGCCCTACGTAGCAAGGAAACCAATGAATGGATTCCCAGAGCATCACGTGGAATCCCATTCATGAGTGCTAGTGGAGATAATATCTTAGAAACTGGTTTTACTGTGACACTTTTGGTGATTTTACATGTGTAATAGTAGGTACACACGGCTACACATCAAGCTATACATTTCCAGTATAAGCTGCCCTCTCATTCTACGAAAAGCCTACACAATGCGAGATTAGCTTATACTCGAAAAGTATAGCTTGATGTGTAGCCGTGTGTACATTACTGCAGCGGCCAGCAAAAGAATACGTAAGTCCATCAATACCTAGTCGTGGCCAAGACTTGTATAGTACTTTTCTCAATTAATGCGCGGAAATTATGAAATAAAATAAACAATACAATTGCTTTTCAAAATCAAAGACGAACAACGAACAACAATAATGTTTCCCGCGTTAAAGTGTTCATTTGTTTTTTTTTTTCAATAAACAGGTATAAACAGGTATAATATGCAAGCCAGTTCGAAATTTAAATAAAACCTTTGATAAGTTACCTCCTTGGTTGCCATGTTTCGGAGTTAAAGATCGTTCCATTTTTAAATTACACGACGGATTATACTATGTTTACTATGAAACTTATTTGGCCGCTAAACCACGACAGATATGGATTTTCATACAACTTTTGCCGGCCGCTGCACGCATGTAATTGGCCAGTACAGCAATTCCGATTTATCTCGAAGAAGGTTGACAAAATAATGCTCAAATTTCGAAGCATGTTTGAGAAAAGGCTTTTACGTCTATCAATTGAAGATCGGGGCAACTTGCCCCGATCCTACCAAGTTACTGTTGAAGTTACCGAGGTAGGTACCTACTGTATCAAACTAGTTATGGCTAGAACTTTTTAAATTTTCGCGAACTATACTCATGTTTTTAAGACAAAAGACAAAACAGTATCTCGTGAACACGGCCGATGTAACTTGGTCGAAACGTCGAGGTTAGTCAAAATTATAATTTTGATATAAATCTGTGCGCGACAAGACCCGTTTTGTCTTAAAAACATAGTTATGGCTAAATGGAGCGAGCTCGACAGCAAATCAGCGCTTGCCATCACAGAACACAATAAACAACTGCGCTTGCCATCACGGCGGGCATAATGCAGAGTCGAGTCCCATTTACTGCTGTATCACAGTAGGTATTAACCAAGTTCTCCCTTGTTTTTGTTCCTGTTTTACGTTTATTGACCGAGCGAAGCGAGATCTCCAAATCAACTTGGGCAAATCGGCGTTGTATGTATGGATGTTTGTTTGTAACGAGGATAACTTTCGAAGTGTTGATTCGATCATCGTGAAATTTGATACATAGGTAAATAGTGATAACAAAATTTTGGTGTGACTAAATGAGCTAAATATGTTGGGGGGTTGTTGAGATATTGGGGTTCAAGAGGAGTAAAAAAATGAAAATGAGACTATTAGGTCAAGTGGACCGTCAAATGAAAGGTCTTCATTAGAACATTTCGACCCCGTTTTTATTTTTAGTATAATCTTTGTTGTTTTTGAGTTATTAGCCATAATAAAAACTGAACTTTGACGAAATTCACAGGGTACACCAGTGGCCCCACTGTGCTGAAATTTAGTACGCGTGTAGCTTTTGTGACAAAAATATAGGCAAAAGTCTGAAATTCAGAATTAGTGCAATTTGTACCAAAAAAAACCAATTACATGAACTCCCGTTACCTTTAATTTGAATGAAACTGTAGGTCCAGTAATTTTGTTATTATTTCGTGGCACTATTTTGATAGTCAAAGATTACGAGTAAAATATTTTTTTGGGAGACTCGCGAGCTCTCAGTTCGGAGCGAACCACTATTTATATGTTTGTTTTTTTGTCTTTTCTCTGCCTTATAATGTAACTGTATTGTGTGCAAATGTAGTGAATAAATAATTGTCTATGACTGTGTTATTTTATAAGTAAGAACTTTAGATTTTAGCCGATGGTATACCATAAGAACCATCACGCAAATGCCTGTTTTTAAAAAAGATTTATAATTATTCTCATTTATCGATTTATAGTCAGTATGGGAGCCATATATGATGCCACAGATAGTACAACACCTCTTCTTTCCTCCCATATTCATAAAAGAGCTGAACCTACGACTACTTGTGTCTCGGTTAAGCTGCAACGGCCTCAGAGGCCAACAGCGGGATAAGTCCATTCGAAAAAAAAAATACTTCTTAGTCGTAGGTAAATCTTCTAACTAAGCCTCCCAGCTTCGCGCGGAGTGTTATCACAGTAAAAATATTCAAGGGGTCCTTACATGTTTCGCGAGGAGTTTTGTTACTCTTGTTCTTTTAAACCGACTTCAAAAAGAGGAGTTTCTCAATTCGACTGTATTTTTTTAATGTTTGTTACCTCAGAACTTTCGACTGGATGAACCGATTTGGATGATTCATTTTTTATTTGAAAGCTAGTGCTTCCCGTGTAGACCCATTTCCATTTGGTCCAGTTCTGACAATGACAGCCATGCGCAAATCATATAAGTCTTAAATTTGTTTAATTTTTATGTTATGTTATGTTTGTTAGCTCAGAACTCCGTCATTTATCAACCGATTTCGATGAAATTTCTATGGGACCAATCTGAAAGTATATCCTTTGAAATAGTGTAAGAATTTTCCAAATCGTAAAAAAAACCAGCCTGGTATGTTTCTTTCCATTCTTTCCTGGCTTGGTCGCGAAGGAACAGGCAGTAAAATTGACGATTCAAAGTGATCCTTGTGATAAAAATATTTGTGATCGATTAAGTTTTTTTTTTGACAATGTTTATTTTTTTTTTTCCCCTTAAATTCTGCCTCTTCAAAATATAAGACAAAATGTCAAATATACTTAATATTAGTATTAAAATAACAATAGCAAAATAAATTAACAATGTACTCGTAATACCAGCAAAATAAAATTAAATAAAAATTAATAAATGTCATTATATATGTTATTACAGAAAGAAGATATGTATGGATGTATGGATGTTTGTTACTCTTTTACACCGGAACGGCTGAACCGATTGCGATAAAATTTGGTATGTACGTAGATCATAACCTGGATTAACACATAGGCTACTTTTTATTGGCAAATCACGCGTGCGAAGCCGCGGATTGGTCAGCTAGTTTACAATAAAAATTCAGAAGAAACAGTTGAATCATCTAAAGACCATTCAAACGAACTATAAATAGCTCAACTGCTCCAAATCACTACCAGGCGGAAGTGTCCCCAAGACACTGGCTGCATTGCCCCGCTCAATTGCAATATTTATGCGATTACCCAGATAACCCAGACGCCCAGAAAGAATTTTGAAAACGCGATGGGCCCCGGTATTCCATGGACCCAGGGTCCCAAATGTCTCAAATACGTAAGCTCTGTCGAGACTTCCATATTTGCGCCGCTTGAGATCTTAGGCTGAATTTGCCGCCGCACCGGCCTCAACTGCTGTACCAGACAGATGAGATGGCGCAAGGGTATCGACGCACGTGGCGTCCCACAGAAGATCTCTAATTTTTTATTTAAATATTCATTAATGTCGTTATATAAATGTATTTTATTTTTTATTTTAAAATGTGCTTTCAGGGATAGTGTAGCATTCTATTAGTGAAATTATCAAAGCCAATAGGAACGATTATGTTTTTAGCGGTTTAATGTATGCATGTATGTCTGTATTCACCTATGTTTCAGCGTAGCGTCTAAACCACGCCTGAACTACTGGTCCGAGTTTGATGGATGAGGTGTCAATCAATACGTTATTATGATCCGGGTGACATATGTTACATTTTACTCGACTACGACAGAGCCAAAAGGAAGGGTTAGTTTTTTTGCAGTCTAGTATGTATGTTTCGCCGTAGCATTTAATCTACTTATGCGATTTTGAAGAATGAGGTGTCAATCGATTCGTTATTATGGTCCGGGTGACATAGAATTAGACATAGGTATTATAACGTAGTCGGGTTTCAGAGTTTTTAGGGTTCCGTAGCCAAATGGCAAAAACGGAACCCTTACGGATTCGTCATGTCTGCTGTCTGTCTGTCCGTCCGTATGTCACAGCCACTTTTTACCGAAACTATAAAAACTATACCGTTGAAACTTGGTAAGTAGATGTATTCTGTGAACCGCATTAAGATTTTCACACAAAAAATAAAACAGTAAATTTTGGGGGTTCCCCAACTTAGAACTGAAACTAAAAAAAAAAATTTTTCATCAAAACCATACGTGTGGGTTATCTATGGATAGGTCTTCAAAAAGACAGAGAGAGACACTTCCAAAGTAGTAAAATGTGTGCCACCCCCCCCCCCCCCCCTGTAACTTCTAAAATAAGAGAATAATAAAACTAAAAAAAATACATGATGTACATGACCATGCAAACTTCCATCGAAAATTGGTTTGAACGAGATCTAGTAAGTAGTTTTTTTTACCTGTCATTCAATCAACTTAAATATAAAAAAGTTACAAAGAACTACAAGAACTTTTATATTATGTTACTTGCTGCTACGGAACCCTTCATGGGCGAGTCCGACTCGCACTTGGCGGCTTTTTTAATATAGCTTGTTGCTATATAATTGCTAATTGGCGTTCGATATCAACCTTGTTTATTAGTTAAAATCTTAAAGTGTATATCGTTCTCAAAATTAATTACCCAATCACACACAAATCGATTTCAGAAATCACATTAATTCTCAGAAACCTTCTACGAAAATTATATAGCAAGATCTGGTCTCTACATTTAACATTTCAATACGTACTTAAATAGCGGGTAATTTCCGCTTAAATGTTCTTAATACCCTTGTTAATTTGTTCCGAGCAGCATAATTTGTCCTCGGCTCACTGTGTCCAGTCGAAGAGTGGAAATAAGAAAGACAGAGTAGAGATGTGGTAGATTGGGTATGCAAGAGTATATAATACATATATCCAAAATATTTTATTTTTAATTTTTGTTGTCTATATGTATTTATACGTCTATATATATTTTTGTCTATACAGTATGTCGATGAGTACATTTACTTGGGCCAGTTAGCTAGCTTCGGAAACAGGCAAGATAAGGAAATCGATCGCCGTATCGAGAATGCCTGGAAGAGCTACCGGTCCATGAAGGAGCACATGAAGGGTGACTTTCCTCTGACACTTAAGCGCCAACTCATTGACATGTGTATCCTGCCCATCCTAACTTACGGTGCGCAGACATGGTCTCTGACTGAAGCCCAAAAGTCAAAGCTCAAGATTTGTCAAAGGGCAATGGAGCGCAGTATTCTCGGCTTTAAACGTGTCGACCGAGTGCGTAACACCATGCTGCGCTCACTTACCGGCATTGCAGATGTAGGGAAGAGATCGGCTGGGCTTAAGTGGGAATGGGCGGGCCACGTTGCCCGAATGCACTCCGAGAAATGGGCCCATATTGCAACATCATGGACGCCTGAAGACGGAAGGCGAGGTCGGGGTCGGCCGAGAAAGCATTGGCGGGACGATTTCGACACCTTCCAAAGAGGATGGTGGGAAATAGCGACAGATAGGGATGCTTGGAGGGACTTGGGGGAGACCTTTGCCCAGCAGTGGGACGAGATAGGGTAGGAAAAAAAAAGAAAAAAATATGTATTTATATAACTAGTGGTCCGCCCCGAACTGAGTTCTCGCGAGTCTCCCATAAAATCAAAAAAAAGTAAATGTAATCTTTGACTATCAAAATAATGCCACGAAATGCATAACCAAACTAAAACCTACAGTTTCATTCAAATTACAGGTAATGGGAGTTCATGTTAATTGGTTATATATTTTGGAGTTTTCCCTATATTTGTGTCACTAAAGCTACACGCATACCAAGTTTCAGCACTGTGGGGTCACTGACCCTGTGAATTTTTTCAAAGTTCAGTTTTTATTATGGCTAATAACTTGATAACTACAATGTTTAAACTAAAAAAAACGAAATCAGAATGTACACTTAAATAGCTTTTATTAGACGTGCTTGACCGGATAGTCCCAGTTTGTCTTTTTTACCCCTCTTGAACCCCAATATCTCAACAACACCCCCACATTTTTAACTCATTTAATCACACCAAAATTGTGACATCACTACCTACCTATATACCAAATTTCACGGTGATCGGATAAACGCTTTGAAAGTTATCCTCGGACAAACATACATACATACAACGCCGACTTGCCCAAGTTGATTTAGAATTAGAATTTTTTCGAATTCTGGCATTTATATTATTATATGTAAAAATTAACGTAATTAGCAAGAAGTCTAGTAATATTATTCTGTATGTCATGTCATTTCAAATCAATATTTTCATTTCATTTATCAAAATATTCATAAGAGGGTATTTTTTTACTTGGCAGACTAGTTTTACCACCACCTTTAGTGACCCTATTATTTTTGATAGACGCAAAATGACTTGTAATCTTTCAAGTAATTTTGCTTCAAGAAGAGTTAATAAGAAATGTTTGTTGAAAATTCAAGCTTCCACTGTGAACCAGGCACGGAACGTTCTCTTTGCAAAATTAATACCGGATGAAACACGTTTCTTAAGAAACTATTTTTTAAATTTCTCAGAATGCCTCAATCAAATAACCCTTTTCTGGAATTTACTTATCGAGGAATATTATGCGGTGACTGGTCGATCAACATCCTATTAGTTGATCGAGCGAAGCGAGATCTCTAAATCAACTTGGGCAAATGTGCGTTGTACGTATGTATGTTTGTTTGTTCGAGGATAACTTTCGAAGCGTTTATCCGATCACTGTGAAATTTGGCATACTTATAGGTAGGCATGGCACAATTTAGGTATAACTAAATGAGCTAAAACTGGGGGGGTTGAGATATTGGGGTTCAAGAGGGATAAAAAAAACAAAATGGGACTATCAAATCAAGTGGCACGTCTAAATAAAATGTCTTTAAAAGTACATTTCGACCCCGTTTTTAGTGTGCACCAGTGACCCCACAGTGCTGAAATTTGTTATGCGTGTAGCTTTAGTGACACAAATATAGGGAATTATCTGATCAACATCCTATTAGTTGATCGAGCGAAGCGAGATCTCTAAATCAACTTGGGAAAATCGGCGTTGTACGTATGTATGTTTGTTTGTCCGAGGATAACTTTTGAAGCGTTTATCCGATCATTATGAAATTTAACATACTTATAGGTAGGCATGGCACAATTTTGGTATAACTAAATGAGCTAAAACTGTGGGGGGTTGAGATATTGGGGTTCAAGAGGGATATAAAAAAACAAAATGGGACTATGCAATCAAGTGGTACGTCTAAATAAAATGTCTTTAAAAGTACATTTCGACCCCGTTTTTAGGGTACACCAGTGACCCCACAGTGCTGAAATTTGGTATGCATGTAGCTTTAGTGACACAAATATAGGGAAATATCTGAAATACAGAATAACTGCAATTTGTACCCCAAGTAATTTGAATGAAACTGTAGGTCAAGTAGTTGGTAATGCATTTCGTGACACTATTTTGATAGTCAAAGATTAGGTACAAATAATATTTTTTTGTTTTATGGCAGACTCGCGAGATCTCAGTTCGGGGCGAACTAGAACACCAGTTAAGTAGATTCGTATGAGCTAGTAAGCTTATTGGTGCATTTAAACAAACTCAAAATGGAGACCTGGGGCATAGTTAGTTCTGCATTTGACCATGCCCTGCCTTTTTTATACGACCTGGAGATGAAACAAGCATATGTATAAACCTGATGTTAAGTGGTAACCATCGCCTATAACTAAAGTATTGCCTCGTAGGTCACGCACCTTAGAAACGTGTCCTACGACGTACTGCCCTGCGTTCATAAACTTGCGGCATACAGATGCAAAGCCTCATGTGCCTGTAATATCACCGGCAACCATACGCTTCAAATCGAAACACAGCAGCATCTGCTTAGCGGCAGAAATAAGTATGCGCCTGCGGATTATGGTTGACTAAGTAAGTAGGTAAGTGTATATATAATATTCGGAATATATTGTTATAGTTAATAATATATTTCGAAAGGAATGACAATGTTTAGGCACTAGAAGACACTGTACTAAGTACAGTTTGGAGACCTCATTTTTAAAAATACCTACGTAAAGTTTTGCCATGTCTGATTGAAATCGGCAAGTCATTCCATAATCTGACAGCTCGTACCGTAAACGAGTCTAAAGAAGTTGGAATTATGCGCTGGAGTTTTCATCTGGAGAGTAGTGGAAGTACAGCAGGCACAGCAGCTTACCATTACCACCATTCGCTGTGTAATAATCTTCATGCGCAAAGCCTCACTGGTACTCAACTTTGGTATCGAAGATTCTAGGCCGTCCGAAGGCCTTCTTACCCAGTATATTACCCCCTATGTTACTCTAACCATCGTAATTGTTTCATTTCCCGCAAATAACTAAGTATCAGCCGGTGTGTAATTGCGAATTTTAGCTTGTGTAACAGTCTACGTTTCCCCGAACACTGCATCTACCTACATAATTGTACGCACAGAGGGGCCGACGGTTACCGCGAACTCTGTAATTACTAATTAGACCCTTCATTACACCGATACTCGGAACCGTGATACGTTTTAAAGATGTAAAAACGAATTCAATCGAGCGGATAACGAGTTAAGATATATAGCTGGTGTTTTGTCGTTTGGCGCTAACATTCTCAGGGGTGTTTTTCTACTGGAAACAGTCCCCTTTCACCGATTCGCTTGACTGACTAGTAAGTGCAACTAAAGTCAGGTCATTTTAATAGGTAACATTTGACGTCTGTTGACGTCTGTCAGTTCGGTACAACTCGTACCGAACTCGTACTCGTATCGGCCATTATTACAATAAATTTTTACGACTCCGTGGTGCAGCGGGCGAATAGTCGGCTGAGATGCAGGAGGTAGCGGGAGCGGGTTCGATTCCCGCCGCGGAACAAATGTTTGCATGATCTACAGATATTTGTTCCGGCTCTGGTTGTTTCTCTATATACTATATAAGTATGTATTTACAAAAAAAAATGTGTATAAGTATTCTAACAGTTATCTGGTTCCCATAGTGCAAGTTCTGCTTAGTTTGGGGCTAGATAGCGCTGTGTGAAATGTTCAGCTATATTTATTTATTATATGTAATCGTAATTGAAAAAAGTTAAGTAATTGTGCAGTTCTAACAAAACGAAAAAAATATATTATTTTATGCCCGCCGTTACAAGGTTACGTTGTTGAATTTTGATGAACTGTCAAATGTTACCTATTAAAATGGCCTGACTTTAGTATAACAACAGATGTGCTGGGTGGACCTGGCATAGGTACTCTATTTTGTAACCATATTTTTAATTCTGTGAATTTCTGTGTAGCTTTTCTATAAAATAACCCTATAGTGCTAGCTATTCATATTGTCTATAGGTATTCCATTCTCACAGCGGTTCTCCTCGACCTTTATTATGCGCACCGCCAAAGATTGGAACGCCTTGCCAGAGTCTGTGTTTCCTGATAGCTACAACCTGGGTATCTTTAAGTCGCGAGTGAATAGGTTTCTTCTAGGCAAGCGTGTATCATCGTAGACTGCATCATCGCTTACCATCAGGCGAGATCGTGATCAAACGCAAGCCAATAATGTATAAAGAAAATATAAGTGTGTTAGTATTATCTATCACAAAATATGTAAGAACAGAAGTAAAGTTCAGGCCGATTCTGACTAAATCAAAGTTCAGCTTTCGGCACACGGTCTACGAGTTAAACATTTGTAACTGTTCAGACAAAGAAATATGATGAAACTATGTCTAAAAGTGCATCTTTCTCCTTCTATTTTATCATCACACTAATATTATAAATGCGAAAGTTTGGATATTTGTTTGTTTGTTTTTTTGTTTGTTACTCAATCACTGATTTCGATTAAATTTAGTATGTACGTAGATTATAACCTGGATTAACACATAGGCTATTTTTATCCCATAAATCAGGTCCCATGGGATAAAAAAGGGGTGTCAAGTCGAGTTGCAACAGTGAGTTTAGCTTTATTTCTAGGTTACCTACACATTTAGTAGTGTATCGCGTATGGAGTCGCGGGCAACAGCTAGTAAATCATAATTATGTAAATCTTTATTATTTGTGGATCTGGGTTACAAATGTTCCAATGTAGGTACAAGATGATCGTGAATCCTGTCTTACAGCAAACAAACAGAACAGAGAACAGAACATTCAAGGTTTCTGATGTAAAAATTTGCATATTATCAGAGTAAGCAGAAAGCAGACTCGAATCCAGTTGCATGCAGTGCCCTTACAGGGTGAATATTCTTCCCTCTTTATGTAGGTATATATAAAATGGGTTTCTAGTTCGACTACGCAACCCTAAAATCTAAAACCCTATGTTAATTACACCTATGCTAGTTGTTTAAACTAATACGTGGTACTTGTCACAAACAGTCGTTTTCATAGCAATTAGCCGGTGCCGCTTCCAAGAGGCGATTGTTGCGAGATCCGAGAAAGCATACCCACAAGGAGTACTGGGAAACACAGAGTAATTAATAAGTTGTGTTTCCATCTAGTTTTGTACACCAGACGTGTACTGCAACCAGCTCTACCTCATCGTGTTCCAGCTTCAAACCTACACAGGTTAACGGAGGACTAATCCATACATTTACTGGCGGTAGAGCTTTTGTGAACAGGCTCGAGGAAGTGGGCACCACCGCCTTATCTTTATCTGCCGCCAAATAGCAGTATTTGTGCTGCTGTGTTCCGGTTAGATGGTAATGGTATGTTCCTGTAATTACTGGCACATAGGCATAACAGCTAAGTCCTATAGTATGGCAACGTATCCACATAGAGATCCAGACAACATAATAGCTTGTTTTGAATTCTATGTGGATATCCATGGGCTGCAGTATACACTTAACATCTGGTGGACTGCATGCTCGTTTGCCATATAAGTTGTATAAAAAAAAACTTCATCATCCTTATAGAGTACTAGACTTTCTTGTGAAAGTACTTACCCGGGGTAATACTACCATCATGCTTATTTATGCCGCCAAGTAGAATTGCTTTTTTTTTTGGTCATATTTTTTTTTTACGCTTTACGCACTTACGATATTTTGTTATAGGCGAATGTTACCACTTTACATCAGGTAGGCCGTAAGAAAAGTGTTATAAAAACGTACTCTACTGAACATAGGCCGCCCTCATAGATTGCCAGAGCTTCCGATCTTGTGCAGCCTGCACCCAACGGCTCCCAGCAACCTTTATCAGGTCTTCTTTCCAACTAGTGTGGGGGGGGGGGGGCGTCCTATGCTGAGCTTTTCAGTGCGTGGTCTCCACTCGAGAACCATACATCCATACTAATTTATAAATTCGAAAGTATTACTCGTGCGCGATAACTTGGGACCTGCTAGGAATGCGACTCCCCGACCGCTTCCCCTGCACTTCCCCGATGGCGCCCGTATTGTACCGTTCGCATCACTATTTTTTACTAGGGTTTTTAGTCTCGTACTGGTCTACGTCACGTAACGACGCGCTCTGGAATTCTTTTAGTTTTCGTTTGTGTTATTGTTTTGTTGTTGTTATTTTTGTTGTTATAGTTTGTGTCATTGTTTTGTTGTTGTAGTTTTTGTTGTTATAGTAAATGTTGTAAATTTATCGGATACCTCTTCGTCAAGTGATTATAGTCAGACTGAGGACGAAGAACAACCTCTAGAAGGCATAAATCCATTCAGTAGTGACGAAGATGAGATAATGTAAATAATAGATGAAATAAATGTATAAACTTAACATTGTATTTTTATTTTATTCAAATAGTGTAAAAAAGATTAGATGAAAAGCAGCGCCCTCCCTGAGTAACATAATAAATTAGGTTAAAAAAAACAAAGACGAAGCCGCGGGCGGCTGCTTGTTATGTTCGCTTTTTTGCGGGCGGTACAAACACGCCAATATGACGTCACCGCGCTCAGGTCCCAACTTATCGCGCACGGGTAATAGCTCTGTCTGCCTGTTTGGTTTTCACGGCTAAACGATCTCGATGAAACTTAACAAGGAAATACTGTGTAGCATGAGAAAGTACAAAGGACAGTTTTTTTGGGGCAATTAATTTTCATCATCAGCTCTCATTAGTCCACTGCCTCTCCCAATACGCGCCACTGAGCCCTGTCTTCGGCTCTTCTCATCCAATTTTTGTCTGCAAATAAAAAATAATTTTATTTACAATAAACTTATTTAAAATAAATCAAACACTTGTTTCATCAAGATCGGCTATACGTACACAGTGGACTTACATTGATGAATAAGTAGGAAAAAAATATCTATAAGGTAATGTCTCAAAATGGAATCATACCTACCTACATCACTAGGGCAAAACAATAATTGATGTGCTCTAGAAAACACCCTCAGGCGCGGGACAAACACAAGAGGCGGAGGTGAGGCGCCACTTCTTTGATATTTTATACAAAATGTATAGAAGTGTGGCGCGAAACATACTGAGACGGCGGAGCGCGGGCGCCGCTTTTTCGCCCTCGGCGCACCCGCAGTTAGCAGTGGCATGCTCCTGTCCTGCTTGCCACACAGGGTGGACCGCATATCTTCTGATTTTTTGTAAGTTCTCCAAATGCACCAGAGATTGCAGATCCTCTTCATCTGACGAAGAAGACGTCATGTTGTCGTGATAAAATCAAACACTAGAATGCCCCAAATGCATCCACTGTGTTCGCCCGCGCCTCGACTTTCCAGCACCGTTAGCGCCTGTCCTGCGCTGCACCGAGACGCCGCGCCCGCGCCTCGCGCGCGCTTCGCCCTAGCCCGACACCTCTTGTATTTGTCCCACGCCTAAGCGGCCACTTTAGTACTGTATGAGGTACGATTACTTGTTGTTACTGTGACTCTATTAGTAGTTAGAGAGTTTTCTTAGTATTGTTCTCTTGCGTTTTGTATTGACGGGCGAACGGTTTTTTCCCTTATAAGTTGATGTTTCCTCAGGGGTTCTCGCGCAACGATGCCTAAACGTATATAGTGACTACATATGATTAAGAGAGTTGTCATATCATACAAATACTTCAGAATTTAAACATGTTTAGTTTTAACTCTTTATTAATCTATAAAGGGCGTAATATTATGTTCGTAGTATTGCGATATGCGCTATCGAGATGATGGTAAAATTCATTCTTATTTATAAATTCGAGAGTAATCTATCGTTCGTGTTACATTTTGACTACATAACAGCTGGACCAATATCGACAAAAATACCTGAATTGAGACTTGTTATCGACAAACTACGCGTGTGAAGCGGGGGCGAAAGCTCTACTACGCGGTCACATTAACTCGACGCATCACTGGAATGCGGGTCCCCGCCCGCTTCCCCCCGCATTCCCTTTTACGCCCGGCAAATGTCAGTACGGTCAGCAAATATGAGAAAAAGGGAATTGTATCCAATAATAAAAAAGGCAAAGCAGCCGAAAAGAGCAGGTTTTTTTCCACACCGAACTTGAGCGCCAAAATGACGTCACATGGTCAAGCGTCTAGTTAATGTGACTAAGCGTTGTAGTTCCACTAATACCGTCTAACGAAAATGTGAATCAGGTCCTTATTCCAGAAATCCCCACTGCTACGTCCCCTCTGGTGGGAGTGGCTCATGTTTTAACTAACTTCAAAAAAACGAGGTTCTGAATACGGTTGTATATTTTATCCGACGACCTCCGTGGCGCAGTGAGCGAATAGCCGGCTGAGACGCAGGAGGTAGCGGGTTCGATTCCCACCACGGAACAAATGTTTGTAGGTATGATCTACAGATATTTGTTCCGGGTCTGGTTGTTTCTCTATATATTATAAGTATGTATTTACAAAAAAAATGTATATAAGTATCATATCAGTTATCTGGTTCTCATAGTACAAGCTTTGCTTAGTTTGGGGCTAGATAGCGCTGTGTGAAATGTCCAGCAATACTTATTTCATCATCATCATCATCATATCAGCCGTAGGACGTCCACTGCTGGACAAAGGCCTCCCTCATTGATCTCCAGGAACTGCGGTTGGAAGCGGCCTGCATCCAACGCCGACCTGCGGTTCTTACCGAGTCGTCTGCCCATCTTGTGGGTGGACGCCCTACGCTGCGCTTGCCGGTCCGTGGCCTCCACTCGAGAACCTTTCGGCCCCATCGGCCATCTGTTCTGCGTGCTATATGGCCTGCCCATTGCCACTTCAACGTGCTAATCCGTCGGGCTATGTCGGTGACTTGAGTTCTCCTACGTATCTCCTCATTTCTGATTCGATCCCGTAGAGAAACCCCGAGCATAGCCCTCTCCATAGCTCGTTGAGCGACTCTGAGCTTATTCATAAGGCCAATAGTGAAGGACCACGTCTCGGTTCCATATGTCATCACTGGTAACACACACTGATTGTAGACTTTCGTCTTAAGGCACTGAGGTATGTTGGACGAAAAGACGTTGCGAAGTTTCCCAAACGCTGCCCATCCGAGTTGGATTCGACGATTGACCTCTTTCTCGAAGTTGGACCTACCTAATTGGACTGTTTGTCCTAGGTATACATACGCGTCGACAACTTCAAGAGCCGAGTTCTCAACCATAACTGGGGCAGGGACGACATTCGACATGATTTTCGTCTTGTCCATGTTCATTTTAAGTCCTACCCGTTGGGAGACTCGATTGAGGCCTTCGAGCATCGTGCTGAGCTCTTCCATCGACTTTGCCATGACCACAATATCGTCGGCAAACCGAAGGTGAGTGATGTATTCGCCGTTAATATTGATGCCAAGTCCTTTCCATTCCAGAAGCTTGAAGGCATCTTCCAATGCGGTCGTAAACAGTTTCGGAGAGATGACATCTCCCTGTCTTACGCCTCTTTTTAAGGGAATCGCCTTCGAGCTCTGTTCGTGTACTCGGACTGACATAGTGGCGTTTTTATACAAACACTTCAACACTTCGATGTACCGATAGTCAATACGGCATCGTTGGAGAGACTCAAGCACTGCCCATGTTTCGATCGAATCGAAGGCTTTCTCATAGTCCACAAACGCTAGACATAGCGGCAAGTTATACTCTTCGGTCTTCTGTATGACTTGCCGCAGCGTATGTATGTGGTCTATGGTACTGTAGCCTTTACGGAACCCGGCTTGTTCGGGAGGCTGGAAGTCATCAAACCTGCGTTCGAGACGGTTCGCGATGACCCTCGAAAACAGCTTATAAACATGGCTCAAAAGCGAGATGGGTCTGTAATTCTTAAGCAAGGTGTTGTCACCTTTCTTGAAGAACAGAACCACCACGCCCCCGTTCCATAATTTTGGCGTCGTACCTTCAAGCAAGGCGGAATTAAAATATTTATTTATTATATTTATAATGTTTGATACCTCAGAACTACTTCATTTATCAACCCATTGGGGATTTTTGAAGTGAAAACTTCTTTAGGCGCGTTGAGCATTTTTTGAAATGGGGAAAAATACCATTGAACTCGCGACACTGCTACCGTTACCGTTACCGACACCTCTTTATAAGTATCTCGTAATTGTTAGTTTTCACTTCTGTCGGCACTCCCGTGGCCTAATTACCTAAGCCAAATTTCTGTCGTGTCGCTATCGCTACTCAGGCCATCCCTTTCGTACGTGAGGTACGTACTGCGCGTGTGAAAGGGATGGCCTGACTAGCGATAGCGACACGACAACAATTTGGCTTAGGTAATACGGCTCCCGGAGTGACACTTTTTTTTACTTTTAGATTCGTCCCATATAAATTTCATAAAAATCGGTTAGGTCGGTTATATTTTTATGTTAAAAAGTTACTTGTTCATAACTTTAATCTTGAAATCCCCACTGAGCATTCATTATCTATACTCTAATACCTACTATTAATAAAAAGAGAAAATATTTGTATTTTTGTGTGTATGATTGTAATGAATAAACTCAAAAACTACTGGTCCGATTTCAAAAATTCTTTCACCATTGGAAATCTACATTCACACTGAGTAACATAGGCTACTTTTTACCAAACTGCTCAAAGGAGGATAATGTTTTTATTGAAAAACTACGCGTGCGAAGCTGCGGATTGGTCAGCTAGTAAGTAATATTCGTGCCGATTGTTCTGGGAAACACAAGTCGTCGCAAAATACCTACGTAGTTTCCTTCCGAATCGTGAGATTATATATTATTATGAAAAGATCAAGCACATTGCAATGACAAATGCAGTGCCTTTTGCAATATTACTGGAAGCAATTACAGGAGCGTGTAGCGTGACCAACAATTCTCAGTAGATATGACCGCATCTAAGTATTACTTACGGAGTTAGATAATACAGGGTGTCAGAAACGGTCTCCTTGACATTTCTGTAAAATTAATAATTAAGCGAGATCCTTAAATCAACTTGGGCAAATCGGCGTTGTATGTATGTACGTATGTCTTTCGAAGTGTTGATCCGATCATCGTGAAATTTAACGCATAAGTAGGTAGTGATGGCACAATTTTGGTGTGACTAAATGAGCTAAACATGTTGGGGGTCGTTTTTTTTGGGATTCAAGAGGGGTAAAAAAATGAAAATGATGCTATTAGGTCAAATAGAACGTCAAATGAAAGGTATGTATTAGTACATTTAGACTCCGTTTTTATTTTTTGTAAATTCATGATACTTTTTGAGTTATTAGCCATAATAGAAACTAAACTTTGTCAAAATTCACAGAGTACACCAGTGACACAAATATAGGAAAAAGTCTGAAATCCAGGAAAACTGCAATTTGTACCCCAAAAAAGGGTTACCAGATTATATGAACTCCCGTTACCTATAATTTGAATGAAACTGTAGGTCAAGACAGTTGGTTATATATTTCGTGACACTATTTTGATAGTCTAAGATTACAAATAATATTTGTTTGTTTTAATCGGAGACTCGCGAGATCTCAGTTCGGCGCGAACCACTAGTCTATTATGTATGAAAATGAAAAAAATATTTATTTGCAGCAAAAAACTTAAAACAAAAACAATTTTTGTAATTAACCTTAGATACCTGGTATAATAGCAACAAACATGAATAAACAAAGTTTGAGGCAGAAGGCACTACCTACGATCACAGTTTATGTAGCATTTGATAATGTTTTAGATTTTTTTTGTAGGTACTAATAAAATAATAAATACTTATGCGAACTTAATGCTAATTAGCATTTTCTTCTAGCTAACCTTTGTGTTGTGTAGATTGAGTGGTAGTTTGTGTATGTTTTTGTTTTATGTAAGTTTCTTGTTGTTGCAAATAAAATTAATGAATCTATATTATAAATAACTAGCTGACCCACCGAACTTCGTACCGCCTTGACATGCATATGACACGAGCTGCCAATATACGTCGCCGGTAGAATTGTTAATCGGCCATCATTAGCTGCATCTATGTATGAGAAAATGATTTCTTCATAACTTTTTTTGTGTGAATTTTTCTGATATTTTATTAGATATTCTGCTGTTCGGGGCGGAGACAAATCCAACAATTCAAAGATAATCAAAATCGGCCCAGCCGTTCTTGAATTGTAAATGGTGTAACTAGCTCGACTTTGTTTTATATATATATATATATAGATTTATAGCTAGCCTAACAAGGTAGACACAACATCAGTAAATTAAAAAAAAAACTAATAAATGTAAGCATAATGGGTATTAAAAACCTAATATATAAAGCCATATAAACCAAATATATAAAACTTAATATAAAAAACCTTTGGATGGATCATTACATGAACTTACTTCTACTTATAAATCCATAAAATAAAAAAAAATACTAACAATGAATATTAAGTATTTTAATATTTTTCCATTTTCATATACACTGACTGTGTTCACAGAAAATATTAAAATCAAGGCCAATAACTGTTATGAATTCTAATCAATTTCATGCCTATCAATGGAACTGTCTTGATTTTCATTGAAACGTAGCCGAGTCAAAAATTAACGCGCCGGCGAACCCTGAGCGCAACTTCAATTCGGCCGCGTCAAATACTTCGCCCTGAATATCGCTATCCCTGTTTAGTGACGAAGTTTAGCCACGCAGAGCGACAGTGATAGCAATAGAACGATTCTAAATTTGATCAGATTTTGACCGTGTTCCGTAATACCAAAAATGATGACTGAAAACTTGTTGTATTTTTCTCATTGTGTGTTATTCTGTAACTAGACGATATAATCTATGTTTCCATGACTAGGATACGTAAGATGTTGTTGTTTTTAATACGAAACAATTAGGTTGAAAACAGGTATTTTATGACGTAATAACATGCAGAATGCGATACGATTCTATTTCATTTTAGGTAAGTATATTGATCTAATATATGGTTGGGAACCTAGATAAATACTATTCAAATTAAAATAATACCTTATTAAAATAGAAATATGCTCCAATTAGAAATGATCTTGGTAGTACGTGTTGTATGGGCGATTGTCCCTCCGATGTCCCCTTAATAAATAATGTTACAAATGTTCGCGCCACAATAACTGTTTGTTACTGATCTGAATTAAATTGAATTGAATTTATCTTATTATATTTTTGAAGTGAAAACTTGTTAAGGTGCGTTGGACATTTTTAAGATGGGGAAAAAACCATTGAACCCGTGACACTGTTACCGTTACCGTCACCGTTCTTGACGATTCAAAAAATATTTCATGACGATGCAAAAAATACACACGTAATTGTTCTAGTTTTCACTTCTGTCGGCACTCCCGGAGTGCCACTTTTTGCTTTTTTTATAATTACGTGTTTATTTTTTAAATCGTCAGGAACGGTGTCGGTAACGGTAACAGTGTCCCGAGTTCAATGGTTTTTCCCATCTCAAAAAATGCCCAACGCGCCTAAAGAAGTTTGCACTTTAAACATATACTAGGTATGATAAATTGTAGTGATACTGTAGTGTAGTCACACTACAGATATTATATACAGAGGTGTCAGGTAACGGTAACAGTGTCGCAAGTTCAATGGTTTTTTCCCCATCTCCAAAAAATGCCCAACGCGCTTAAAAAAGCTTTCACTTCAAAAAACATTTATTTAAAAGGTAACTTATAACTACAAGGTTTTTGAGAACATGCCTGTGTCAGCAATGTCTGGTGTACGGGGCACGGGCAGTCTACTCTGCCGGCTATCATTGCCAATTTATACACCCTATATGACCTCTGAGAACCTGAACTTACCAGAAGGTACAAGAGGAACCGTTTCTACGGTAAATACATTATATGGCAAGTTCTGTGTACAGCAGTTACACTGAAAATGCATTAAAAAGAAATGCGTTATTTTCCTTCGAACACACACATTGTAATTTACAAACAACCACCGCTTAGAATATTTTGTACATTTTCTGAAAATAATAATAATTGAATCGTATAGAATCAATGCCGTGGGGTGCCGGTAGTAGAATGTTACCCCTCCTCTCATGCCCGTGGATGCAGTAAGAGCCTGCTAAGGGATAACTCCGGAAGATGGGCAGCAGCGTCTTTCCGTGTATCAACATCCCGTACTGCGCTCGCCAACCCGCCTGCCAAGCGTGGTGAGTATGGCAACTACCCATCATGGAGATCCATGGAGGCCGGTGTTCAGTAGTGGACGTTTTACGGCTGAAATGATGATGATGATAGAATCAATGTTCGTAATCTAACATTTTCAGTAAAAATCTGTTATGGATGTAGCAACACGGGAAATTAAAAAGACAGTATATTAATAATTGATTCAGGATCAAACATGGCAAACTACCTTAAAAAACTGACCGTAAGATTGTGATTGGCATCAAATGTGGCTATCTGTGTCTATTGTTAAAATCAAAGGTGACTATCTGCCTTATTAGACCAATCTTAAGCGTTTATTCCAGCATGAGCTACAACAGATTTCAGTTGGACGTCTAATGGAGTCTGTTTTTCGATTTATCAACATTCTGAGAAATGACAGATTGTCACCTTTGATTCTATACGACTCAATTATAAGCCTTGGTGGAATCTAGCCTTATTTTGTTGCGAATAATAGATTTAGGTACACACGGCTACACATCAAGCTATATATTTCCAGTATAAGCTGACCTCGCATTGTGTAGGCTTTTCGTAGAATAAGAGGTCAGCTTATACTGGAAATATATAGCTTGATGTATAGCCGTGTGTACAAGGAACTAGAGTGTACGGGTGTTACCTATTAACCTGTCGTCCTGTCGTCCACCAAAGTTACATTCTTTTGAAATTTTAGAGTGTTTACTTATTATTGCAGGCGACTGTACAGAATCTGAAACAGCCTATATGTAAGTACTCTTTGAAACTACCAGGCTTACTGCTACGTGAATTGGCGGATGAGTGAGGGGGTGTAATAGTTGGTGTTCATTGCTATACTTGAAAAAACATAGCTTGATCTGTGCGACATTTGTTAAACTGACATTCCTAGGGTTGTTAAGATACAGAAAAAAATATCGATAGTAATTATCGATAGAAGCTTTGCAGTAAGACCAATTGTTGGACTTTTGAGGGCTCCAACAACCCGTAACGACTACCATTAGATATTCGTATGGCAGCCGGGACCGACGGCTTAACGTGCTTTCCGAGGCACGACCAGACCAGTGCTAAAACCCATATTCATGCATACAAATATTTGCACTGAGCGAGGATCGAACCCGCGACCTCCTGCGCAGCAGTCGTGTTCACTACCGCTTCGACCGATAATGTCTGCCATAATTATATGTATATTGGATTATATTATGATTTGGGCGATAAAATGAAACGAATATTTTAATACATACATTTATTTATCCGAATCACTTTCAGAATCGCTAGAGCAATCTTGTAAATTTATAATGAACTCTTGTTCGCAAATATTATCAAATCGATCCTTTTTCCAATCTTCTACAGATACATTTTCAACCGCAGTGTTTAGTAACTGCAACATTTTATTTGCCGTGAAAGGCGGTGATGTGTTATGTCTAGCAGCGTAACCTTGAAAGAAAAACATATTTTAATATCATAAATTATACAGGAGTTAATACATAAATAATCTAACTGAAATTCGAGCAAACAAACCTTTTACTTGGGCCCAGATAAGCTCGATCGGATTATACTGGCAGTGATATGGAGGCAGTCTTATGAATAATAAATTAATTTTGAATTAAGTTTTATACAAAATATCGATAGTTTATAGTCTGTGGTCACGATGATTCATCGCTCATCACTATAATTAGCTCAGCATGCCCATAAAGTATGACATTGACTGGTACGTTTGTCCGTACTGTTAAATTTAGAACTTCATAGGCGCGATTTTACTGACAGCTGTCCCCGAGATCAAGCTATGTTTTTTCTAGTATAGTAATAATCTATCTTATTATTTCATTGTGTTTAGTTCTAAAAATAGAGGATTGAAGACCTTTCACCATTTCTGAGTAAACCGACAAAGGATGCGGATAAACAGGGAGAGCGGGGGGTTGGGGGGGGAGGCGATCGTGTAGCTGAACGTGGGATTATTGGATTTAAGGTAGAGATGGCGCGTTTATGAATATTATATAAGGAAAATTTTAGTATAACTATATCAACAGTTTTTTATTATTATTATTTTGTTTTTATTATTCTTCATTTGTAATTATACTGTGCACCGCTGTCCATTACTATATCAACAGTTTTTTATTATTATTATTTTGTTTTTATTATTCTTCATTTGTAATTATACTGTGCACCGCTGTCCATTACTATATCAACAGTTTTTTATTATTATTATTTTGTTTTTATTATTCTTCATTTGTAATTATACTGTGCACCGCTGTCCATTACTATATCAACAGTTTTTTATTATTATTATTTTGTTTTTATTATTCTTCATTTGTAATTATACTGTGCACCGCTGTCCATTACTATATCAACAGTTTTTTATTATTATTATTTTGTTTTTATTATTCTTCATTTGTAATTATACTGTGCACCGCTGTCCATTAATATATCAACAGTTTTTTATTATTATTATTTTGTTTTTATTATTCTTCATTTGTAATTATACTGTGCACCGCTGTCCATTAATATATCAACAGTTTTTTATTATTATTATTTTGTTTTTATTATTCTTTATTTGTAATTATACTGTGCACCGCTGTCCATTACTATATCAACAGCTTTTTATTATTATTATTTTGTTTTTATTATTCTTCATTTGTAATTATACTGTGCACCGCTGTCCATTACTATATCAACAGTTTTTTATTATTATTATTTTGTTTTTATTATTCTTCATTTGTAATTATACTGTGCACCGCTGTCCATTAATATATCAACAGTTTTTTATTATTATTATTTTGTTTTTATTATTCTTTATTTGTAATTATACTGTGCACCGCTGTCCATTACTATATCAACAGCTTTTTATTATTATTATTTTGTTTTTATTATTCTTCATTTGTAATTATACTGTGCACCGCTGTCCATTACTATATCAACAGCTTTTTATTATTATTATTTTGTTTTTATTATTCTTCATTTGTAATTATACTGTGCACCGCTGTCCATTACTATATCAACAGTTTTTTATTATTATTATTTTGTTTTTATTATTCTTTATTTGTAATTATACTGTGCACCGCTGTCCATTAATATATCAACAGTTTTTTATTATTATTATTTTGTTTTTATTATTCTTTATTTGTAATTATACTGTGCACCGCTGTCCATTACTATATCAACAGCTTTTTATTATTATTATTTTGTTTTTATTATTCTTCATTTGTAATTATACTGTGCACCGCTGTCCATTACTATATCAACAGTTTTTTATTATTATTATTTTGTTTTTATTATTTTTCATTTGTAATTATACTGTGCACCGCTGTCCATTAATATATCAACAGTTTTTTATTATTATTATTTTGTTTTTATTATTCTTTATTTGTAATTATACTGTGCACCGCTGTCCATTACTATATCAACAGCTTTTTATTATTATTATTTTGTTTTTATTATTCTTCATTTGTAATTATACTGTGCACCGCTGTCCATTACTATATCAACAGCTTTTTATTATTATTATTTTGTTTTTATTATTCTTCATTTGTAATTATACTGTGCACCGCTGTCCATTACTATATCAACAGTTTTTTATTATTATTATTTTGTTTTTATTATTCTTCATTTGTAATTATACTGTGCACTGCTGTCCATTACTATATCAACAGTTTTTTATTATTATTATTTTGTTTTTATTATTCTTTATTTGTAATTATACTGTGCACCGCTGTCCATTACTATATCAACAGTTTTTTATTATTATTATTATGTTTTTATTATTCTTTATTTGTAATTATACTGTGCACCGCTGTCCATTACTATATCAACAGCTTTTTATTATTATTATTTTGTTTTTATTATTCTTCATTTGTAATTATACTGTGCACCGCTGTCCATTACTATATCAACAGCTTTTTATTATTATTATTTTGTTTTTATTATTCTTCATTTGTAATTATACTGTGCACCGCTGTCCATTACTATATCAACAGTTTTTTATTATTATTATTTTGTTTTTATTATTCTTCATTTGTAATTATACTGTGCACCGCTGTCCATTACTATATCAACAGTTTTTTTTTATTATTATTTTGTTTTTATTATTCTTCATTTGTAATTATACTGTGCACCGCTGTCCATTACTATATCAACAGTTTTTTATTATTATTATTTTGTTTTTATTATTCTTTATTTGTAATTATACTGTGCACCTCTGTCCATTACTATATCAACAGCTTTTTATTATTATTATTTTGTTTTTATTATTCTTCATTTGTAATTATACTGTGCACCGCTGTCCATTACTATATCAACAGTTTTTTATTATTATTATTTTGTTTTTATTATTCTTCATTTGTAATTATACTGTGCACTGCTGTCCATTACTATATCAACAGTTTTTTATTATTATTATTTTGTTTTTATTATTCTTCATTTGTAATTATACTGTGCACCGCTGTCCATTACTATATCAACAGTTTTTTTTTATTATTATTTTGTTTTTATTATTCTTCATTTGTAATTATACTGTGCACCGCTGTCCATTACTATATCAACAGTTTTTTATTATTATTATTTTGTTTTTATTATTCTTCATTTGTAATTATACTGTGCACCGCTGTCCATTACTATATCAACAGCTTTTTATTATTATTATTTTGTTTTTATTATTCTTCATTTGTAATTATACTGTGCACCGCTGTCCATTACTATATCAACAGTTTTTTTTATTATTATTTTGTTTTTATTATTCTTCATTTGTAATTATACTGTGCACCGCTGTCCATTACTATATCAACAGTTTTTTATTATTATTATTTTGTTTTTATTATTCTTCATTTGTAATTATACTGTGCACCGCTGTCCATTACTATATCAACAGTTTTTTATTATTATTATTTTGTTTTTATTATTCTTCATTTGTAATTATACTGTGCACCGCTGTCCATTACTATATCAACAGTTTTTTTTTTATTATTATTTTGTTTTTATTATTCTTCATTTGTAATTATACTGTGCACCGCTGTCCATTACTATATCAACAGTTTTTTATTATTATTATTTTGTTTTTATTATTCTTCATTTGTAATTATACTGTGCACCGCTGTCCATTACTATATCAACAGCTTTTTATTATTATTATTTTGTTTTTATTATTCTTCATTTGTAATTATACTGTGCACCGCTGTCCATTACTATATCAACAGCTTTTTATTATTATTATTTTGTTTTTATTATTCTTCATTTGTAATTATACTGTGCACCGCTGTCCATTACTATATCAACAGTTTTTTATTATTATTATTTTGTTTTTATTATTCTTCATTTGTAATTATACTGTGCACCGCTGTCCATTACTATATCAACAGTTTTTTATTATTATTATTTTGTTTTTATTATTCTTCATTTGTAATTATACTGTGCACCGCTGTCCATTACTATATCAACAGCTTTTTATTATTATTATTTTGTTTTTATTATTCTTCATTTGTAATTATACTGTGCACCGCTGTCCATTACTATATCAACAGTTTTTTATTATTATTATTTTGTTTTTATTATTCTTCATTTGTAATTATACTGTGCACCGCTGTCCATTACTATATCAACAGCTTTTTATTATTATTATTTTGTTTTTATTATTCTTCATTTGTAATTATACTGTGCACCGCTGTCCATTACTATATCAACAGTTTTTTATTATTATTATTTTGTTTTTATTATTCTTCATTTGTAATTATACTGTGCACCGCTGTCCATTACTATATCAACAGCTTTTTATTATTATTATTTTGTTTTTATTATTCTTCATTTGTAATTATACTGTGCACCGCTGTCCATTACTATATCAACAGTTTTTTATTATTATTATTTTGTTTTTATTATTCTTCATTTGTAATTATACTGTGCACCGCTGTCCATTACTATATCAACAGCTTTTTATTATTATTATTTTGTTTTTATTATTCTTCATTTGTAATTATACTGTGCACCGCTGTCCATTACTATATCAACAGTTTTTTTTATTATTATTTTGTTTTTATTATTCTTCATTTGTAATTATACTGTGCACCGCTGTCCATTACTATATCAACAGTTTTTTTTATTATTATTTTGTTTTTATTATTCTTTATTTGTAATTATACTGTGCACCGCTGTCCATTACTATATCAACAGCTTTTTATTATTATTATTTTGTTTTTATTATTCTTTATTTGTAATTATACTGTGCACCGCTGTCCATTACTGCTTCGCTCATTACTTTCCATCCAAAGGTTGCCTTGAAGAAATAGCTTTCAGCGATAAGGTCGCCCATTGTACTATATTTAGAATTAATTAGTTTTTTTAGTATTCCTGGTTCTGACAATAAAATGGATTGTGACAAATAAATCTATCATCCAAAGACTAAGTTTTTGTAAACTTAATTTTAAGTACTTGGTAAAGTTTTGAGGAAGTTCAAATAAATTGCGTTTATAATTTAGGTGACACGTATAAATAAATAATAATAGGTATTGTTGGTGGACCTGGTCTGGTCATTTCTGCGCCCCTCCAGGGTCTGCGCCCTGTGCCTGGGCACTGCCCTAATTACAGCACTGCCCCCACAAAATATATATGTGGAAGCAGTAGCAACCGATCCTGTCTGCGTGCACTATCAGGTCTTCTTTCCACCAAGTGGGGGGTACGCTGCTGCACTAGCCAGTTTGGTTTGATAGAATAGAATAATGCTTTATTGTACATACTACTAAAACTAAAAAACGAATTAATTCTAAATATAGTACAATGGGCGACCATATCGCTGAAAGCGATTTCTTCCAGGCAACCTTATTTTTGTTCGTGGGCGGATCTATCGGATAGTCCGGAATGGTATGTACCAAAGGATTCGGATGATGAGTGGCAAGTTCATAATGTCGCTAACTGACTCCTTCGATTTTTTTTTTTTTTCTTTTTTTTTCGAATGGACTTATCTCGCTGTTGGCCTCTGAGGCCGTTGCAGCTTAACCGAGCGTTTGGCGAGCGCAGAAGGCGCTCAGCCCTATAATTTTATTTTTGATGAGGCAACTAGCGCAAGGGCACCACTTAGGTACGAACCTCGGCTTGGGCTGTTGCCGGGACGGGGATAAGAGAGAAACGCCCGGGTACGTGCTTGTACCTCGTGTAGGCGGCGACTAATGGGACTCGTCGACCTCGCCGGCGAGGTCGGTGTATTTGTGGAGTGTTTGCTCTGTCTATTGTGGATGACTCACCCGCATTAGCGGAAGTGATTTCGTCATCCGGGTCTCCGAGAACGTGTCTCGGACGACGGAGGGACTGACTCCTTCGAGCGTCTCTACGCCCTATTTATACCGCGCGTTATACCTAGAACCTTCTCGATGTTTCCACAAGTAACTAGAAAAGTGTAAGTATTCACTACTATTTCTTACTCTGTGCAACTGTAGGTAAAAACGCAGTATGTAGGTATATTCCACACCAAGTGTTACCAGTTCTGTGACACAGTAGGTATAACTTCGAGAAGCCGACTATTACTTTACTATTACATATTCTGTAACAGCCTCGGCGTAACAATATGTTCAGCAATGTGTCAAAGTAATACTGAACCAACAGACATACAAACACTTAAACCTTTGAATTTTGTATTGAAATATTGAGTAGGTCGATTAACGTAATGATAAACGATTCTAAGAATCAAAATCTTCGGTATTTAATTGTTTATAATCATAAAACTGGTAATATAATTGACATGTTTTTGTGGAAGGATGGTTATGATTCCAAGAACGCATAAAATTAATAAGTATGTTAGAACCCACTATAAAATAAAATCGACTTGTTTGACTGTAAATTATTTATATGATAGAGAAGCTTGGGTTGAAATTGCTCCAACTCATTCAAAAATGTTACACTTTGGACGTAGTTTATTTTCTTTATTGTTAAGTATGTATTCTAAAAGGATCATTAAAGAAAACCTTGCCGCCAAATAGCAGTACTTGTGCTGCTGTGTTCCGGTTAGATGGTAATGGTATGTTCCTGTAATTACTGGCACATAGGCATACCAGCAAAGTCCTATAGTATCCACATAGAGATCAAGACAACATAATAGCTTGTTTTGAATTCTATGTGGATATCCATGGGCTGCAGTAGCCACTTAACATCTGGTGGACTGCATGCTCGTTTGCCATATAAGTAGTATAAAAAAACCAGCCTTGTTTCTTTGCCTTTCTTTCCTGGCTTGGTCGCGAAGGAACAGGCAGTAAAAATGGCGTATCAAAGTGATCCTTGTGATTATAATGAATAAAAGATTATGACTTTGACTTTTGTGCAGTTACATCTCATTGCGGGATTTTTCTCATTGATTTGATTAGTGTCAAAATACCTACTACCAACGAACAACAGAACCAAATTACAACATTGGAATATAGTCGTGTCGAAATATTGATTCAGGATTAACTAGTTTTCAGAGTGTAATTTTTCAATTTAAAGGAAACTTGGTTAATAATAATACGCATTGTTATACCTAATGTATGGATAACTTAATAATTCGTTATCATTATGTATTTGATTTTTGATTTCTTGTGTATACGTCCGTACAAAGTTATTACAGCATTCAAAATGATAGACTAGATAGTTAAATCGGTTAGATTTGTAGAGTTTTTTTGGAACGAAGTTCCTTAAGGGGACACCGGAGGGACAATCACCCATACAACACGTACTACCAAGATCATTTCTAATTAGAGCATATTTCTACCTTATTAAGGTATTATTTTAATTTGAATAGTATTTATCTAGATTCCCAACCATATATTAGATCAAAATATTTACCTAAAATGAAATAGAAGCGTATCGCATTCTGCATGTTTTTACGTCATAAAAGACCTGTTTTCAACCTAATTGTTTCGTATTAAAAACAACAACATCTTACGTATCCTAGTCATGGGAACATAGATTATATCGTCTAGTTACAGAATAACAACACAATGAGAAAAATACAACAAGTTTTCAGTCATCATTTTTGGTATTACGGAACACGGTCAAAATCTAATCAAATTTAGAATCGTTCTATTGCTATCACTGTTGCTCTGCGTGGCTAAACTTCGTCACTAAACAGGGATAGCGATATTCAGGCCGAAGTTTTTGACACGGCCGAATTGAAGTTGCGCTCAGGGTTCGCCGGCGCGTTAACGCACGGTACGGACTTGGCAAATGGCTATGCGAAAACAAATGTAAGAGTTAGCAGTCACGAAATTCCGTCACGACCTTAGTGCAGACGGTTATCCATAGCGCGTATGCTATTAAGTATATAATATATATGATATATAATACTATATTTATTTATATATATTATTATTAATAAACTCACTCAAACGCCAAACTCAAGTGGGACTGAGCTGGTCATTTATGCCGTATGTCGAGTGATCAGTGGGCTAAGCATACCACCAAGTGGAACCCTGACACAGCCCATAGACGTCGTGGCAGACCAAAGAAGAGATGGAGGGATGAGCTCACTAATTTCCGAGCGGACTGGACCATCTTAGCGCTTGAAAGAAGTGTCTGGAAAGAATGGGGGGATGCCAGCAGTGGGACGCAATTTTTTTTTATGTTACTTGTGGGGAAACAGGCTTACGGCCCACCTGATGGTAAGTGGTCACCGTCACCTATTGACACTTGCAACACCCGGGGTATTGTCGATGCGTTCCCTACACTGAAGAAACCTCTTTACATTTCTCTTGAAGTGTGCCATGTCGTAGTCTAATGGGAAAACCTCAGACGGTAGCTCATTCCACTTTTGCAAGTATGGGGTAGAAAAGATCGCGTAAAGCGTGTGGTGCGCGATACCCAATTGTCGATTATACAGTGGGCTGATAATAATAATAATTATATAAATAATACTATAGGTACTACGAAAGGAACTACGTTCCAACCGAGTGTTCCACGACACTCACGCATTTATTTTTTTATTTTCGAAACATATGAACATTCACTCAAAACACAAATTATATGGATTCAGTGGAGCAACTAATTATCCTGCCCCCTCCCCATTTCAAACGAAACCGTCAAACATTCTGCAGTGTAATGTTTCTTTCTAGGAATAGTATTATTGCTGTACTGTTCCTATCATTATCGTGGTAGTGAGCATTTCTGTGGAAGCCGTGCCAATGTGGAGCTGGGATGAGTAGCGCAACTCAACGTATAACATTGTAGTTAGGTGGTATCGTACGATTTTTTTGAAGTGAAATTTTTTTTAGGCGTGTTAGTCATAGTAAAAATTTCTTTAGGCGCGCTGAGCATTTTTTGAGATAAGAAAAAATCATTGAACTCGCGACACTGTTTCCGACACCTGTCACTGACTACTGACACTGACATTTACTGACACCTCTGTATATAATATCTGTAGTGTAGTCTGCTTTTATTCAAGTTTTCACTTCTGTACTTTTTTACGTTGTTAAAAAAACTGATGACACTGATGTTACGTGGTAACCATCGCATATAACAAAGTATTACGACGACCTACGTGGTGCAGTGGGCGAATAGCCAGCTGAGACGCAGGAGGTAGCGAGTTCGATTCCCGCCGCGGAACAAATGTTTGCATGATCTACAGATATTTGTTCCGGGTCTGGTTGTTTCTCTATATATTATAAGTATGTATTTACAAAAAAAATGTATAAAGGTATTCTATCAGTTATCTGGTTCCCATAGTACAAGCTTAGTTTGGGGCTGGATAGCGCTGTGTGAAATGTCCAGCAATATTTATATATTTATTACCTCGTAGGTCACGCACCTTAGAAACGTGCGCTACGATGCCTGCCCTGTGTTCATCAACTTAAAGCATACGTATTTTAAAAAAGAGTTTAAAACTCTAAAACATATCATTGAAGAGTTATACACTTAGAACCAATTTAGTTATGTGTGGTATCACGGTGACCGTTTTTTACAGTTTTCAGTGAAACTGTAGTGTAGTCCCTACATTTAAATTGATGTCTTCTAAATTACAGGTAGATGTACCTAGATAAGTTATAAGCTAACATCGTAAAGCAGCGGATTCATCGCAGAGAATTTCGGAAAGCTTATTTTACCAGGTTTTAAAACAACTTTACTGAAATCTCTAAGAATACGTGAAAGTTTCTTTGAACTTCGATATAATTCTAAGATGTCTATAGGTATTTATGCATCAATGGGGTTCTTATTATCCCGTATCCAAAAATCATTGTTGACAGGTGTTTCGGCGCGGTAATGAAGTCATTAAACGCGACTCCACTTGCGGACAAATAAAGAACTAGAACAAGAGATAGAAGATGACATTCGTCTTCTTAGAACGCTGCACTACGATCACCTCAATATGGACACGTTGCCTTCCATCCAAGGGTTTGTTCGTAGTTTCTTATCTGCTGTTTTTGTCTTCTTGATTAAACCAGTAGCGGCATTCGATATCTGTCAGCGACAGAAGTAGTCGTGGCGCGGTAACGACGCAAATACGGCAAGGAGCTTTTTTTATTGATGATAGGCAAGCGCTTGACACCTACCTCACCTGATGGTAAGTGAAGGTGTGATCGAAGATGAAGCACGCTTGCCTAGAAAGAACCTATTCACTCTGAACTTGAATACTCTAAGATTATACTGGTTCGGAAAAACATACGCCGGAAGTGAGTTCCACTCCTTACTTGTGCGTACAAGAAAAGTTGAAGCAAATCGTTTGGTGGTATGCCGACCAGGTATGGGTGGTACTTCTCGGTACGTCTGCTTGTCCGGTGGTGGAAGAGGGAAGGAAGGATAAGGTCATGAAGATCTTGCGCACATTCACCAAATAGAATCTTGTAAAAAACTGAAAGTCTCGGCGTTACGTTCTAGACTTTGTAAATTGGCTTCCACTAAGGAGTCATCATCAGCTTGACGTGAGGTGAGATTGTCGAATTTGCTACAAAGTTGTTGTATTGTTTAGATTTTATGATTATAAAGAAGTTTATGCGGTTTTCGAAAGGGTTTAAAACTCGAGCATTCACAATCGATATGTGTCAATCACGGACTGACTCGAAGTTACGCGTAAATGCTAGTGCAAGCGTTGACAGCGACGAACAAAACCTGTCGGCGATCTGCTTATAGTTGCGGGTAGGAAAATAAATAAGTGTCGAAAACAGGTTTATAGCAAATATGTTAAAATATCAATTATCTAAATTATTATATTTTTTAGTCCGGCGAAAACAAATCAGTGTTGCACCATTGCTAAGTCTTTTCAAAGAGATTTCCACGAATAGATTAGGTACTGTTAAATTGCATTTACAGTGTCGCGGTCAATACACTAGCAATGTCAAATGAGGCAGCCTTGACGCGTTCCGAGAGCGTTATCAGGATAAGGGTTCCGTGCTGTTATCGCATCAAACGTTTCACACGATTTCACTGTTTCCTGGAAATATTTTGCAAACACTCCTTCAAATTTCCTAAGCTAATGAACTAAAATTTATAAATTATTACGCTTTGTACTTTTTAGGGTTCCGTACCGACAGGGTAAAACGGAACCCTATTACTGAGACTTCGCTGTCTGTCTGTCTGACCGTCTGTCACCAGGCTGTATCTCATGTACCGTGATTGTTAGACAGTTGAAATTTTCACAGATGATGTATTTCTGTTGCCGCTATAACAACAAATACTTACCTACTAAAACAGAATAAAATAAATATTTAAGGGGGGCTCCCATACAACAAACGTGATTTTTTTGCTCGTTTTACCTCGATATTGATAACGGCAACAGGTAGACGCTTGAAATATTCACAGAATATTTTGTTAAAGGTATATTCACTTAAAAATAAATAATTAAATTAAAATAAAACATATATTTAAGGGGGGCTCCCATACAACAAACGTGATTTTTTTGCCGTTTTTATAGATAATGGTACGAAACGAAACGAGTTTTTAAGCTAGGAGGAGTATGGAGGAGTACGAGGGGTGAATGCTAAAATTAAGATAAAATAAAATCATTAATGACTACCTTAATTTTTGACGACCTCCGTGGCGCAGTGGGCGAATAGCCGGCTGAGACACAGGAGGTAGCGGGTTCGATTCCCATCGCGAAACAAATGTTTGCACGATCTACAGATCTTTGTTTCGGGCCTGGTTGTTTCTCTAGATATTATAAGTATGCATTTACAAAAAAAAATGTATTTAAGTATTCTATCAGTTATTTGGTTCCCATAGTAGCTTTGCTTAGTTTGGGGCTAGATAGCGCTGTATGAAATGTCAAGCATTATTGATTTATTATTTATTCAAATCGCGATCTTTTCTACCCCATACTTGCAAGATGTGGAATGAGCTACCATCTGAGGTTTTCCCATTAGGCTACGACATGGCACGCTTTAAGAGAAATGTAAAGAGGTTTCTACAGTGTAGGGAACGCATCGACAATACCCCGGGTGTTGCCGGTGTCAATAAGCGACGGTGACCGCTTACCATCAGGTGGGCCGTAAGCCTGTTTCCCCGCAAATAACATAAAAAAAATGTCCCTAACCCTAACTAAGCTAATGAACTGAAATCTATTTAATAATATGTGAAGTATAACTTTGTACTTTTTAGGCTTATTGCGCGCTCGGAGGACTATGAGATTTATGGAGGAGGGGTGAATGTTAAAATTAAGATAAAATAATTAATGAATTACCGTCGAATTTAGATCACTGTGAAACTATTTACTAGTAATTATTTTTTCCTAACCTATCTCATCCCACTGCTGGGCAAAGGTCTCCCCCAAGTCCCTCCAAGCATCCCTATCTGTCGCTATCTCCCACCATCCTCTTTGGAAGGTGTCGAAATCGTCCCGCCAACGCTTTCTCGGCCGACCCCGACGTCGCTTTCCGCCTTCAGGCGTCCATGGTTTTGCAATATGGGTCCATTTCTCGGAGTTCATTCGTGCAACTTGGCCCGCCCATTCCCACTTAAGCCTTCCCTACATCTGCAATGCCGGTAAGTGAGCGCAGCATGGTGTTACGCATTCGGTCGACACGTTTAAAGCCGAGAATGCTGCGCTCCAATGCCCTTTGACAAATCTTGAGCGTTGACTTCTGGGCTTCAGTCAGAGACCATGTCTGCGCACCGTAAGTTAGGATGGGCAGGATACACATGTCGATGAGTTGGCGCTTAAGTGTCAGAGGAAGGTCACCCTTCATGTACTCCTTCATGGGCCAGTAGCTCTTCCAGGCATTCTTGATACGGCGATCGATTTCCTTATCCTTAACTAATATAATAACTAACTTTATTTAAATCTACTAGGTAGATATGCAAAACGTCTATGCCTCGATATGCACCGAAGCAGTAATTACTGCTTCATTCATTACTTTCCGCGCAAAGGCTGACTGAAAGAAATGCATAGATAGATTAAACTTTATTGTGCACCATAAAACTAAACAGTTTAATAACTAGTGTTGCGAGGTGTCCCGATTCACGCGGGACATCCCGATATTGAGGGGTCAGGTGACACGTCCCGATTCACCCTTGATCTGGGACACGGCATGTCCAGCGTAAATCGGGACACCTGGCAACACTAGTTATTAAATTGTTTATTCTATATACCTACTTAAATTGTTGGTCTGTGGGGGGGAGGGGGGGGGGGGGGGGGGGGGGAGAAGGATAGAAATACCTACATTATTATTGACATGACTATTAAAATAAACCACCCATCCGAAAAAATAAAATATTACTCACAAAAACCTGTTTTATGTGTAGCCTGTCACGATTTAAAAACCAAAATCCCGATTATTACAACCTTCCGTTCAGAAATTTGAAATACTGGACCTGGCAACACTATTAATAACGGTCTTAATGCAAAATAGCGATCTCTAACAGACAACCTTTAGATGGAATAATCTAGTTTGATAGGTAATCCTCGGTGTGAAAGTTGCCTCTTGAAGAGAAGCTTTCAGTCCTCGATTCGTACGGATCTCTATGTCCAGGTTTTATTGGTATATTTTTTCCATTGATATTAATCTGAAGTAGGCAGCCAAAAGTATATCACATCTTTTCGTAGTAAATTGATAACGTTATCAACAATACTTAATTCATAAAGTCGAGGATAAAAAATACTATTTCCGCCGCCGAGCAGCCTTGCTGTATCGGTTTGAAGGATATGGTTGCCGGTGAAAATACAGGCACATGAGGCTTTATTACGTCTTCAAACACAATTGAGGCAGCTGCTGCGTTCGCCGAAGGATAGAGACACCCTGGGCGTCCCCGGCGTACATATTTATACCGTGTGACTGCAGTAAATGCTACATTGGTGAAATAAAACGAAACGTATATCTACCAGGTTGACTGAACACATATGTACGTGCAATGAGGAATGTCGACTCCAACAGTTCTGCAGTGGCGGAACATTCACTAGATTCTGATTCGACGCACTACATACGTTTCGACAAGACCCGGGTCTTAGCGAGAGAGAAGTTCTTCGTTCCTCGCAAGATCCGAAAGGCGATAGAAGGCGAAGATTTTTTTTATTTTGATGTCTACATGATGCAAGCAACAGAAGAGTGAGTGAACTTGGTAGAGACATAGTTAGTGTTGTGTGTTTGCCTGTACCGAGAACTGCCGAATACAAAAGCAGTGATGACAATGGTGTTAACACGCTGGGCCATCGTTGACGCAATCCCCACCACCGCGCCCGTCTACTCGTGCGAAGAGGGGAGCGGCGCGCAGTGCGAGGCGAGACGCTATTCGGAGCGGATCGCACTCTCCCTGATGAAGGTTCACGAATTGAACCGAAACATTTTCGGTCGAACCACCGATGACGGTACGTGATAAATCCTGTATTTATAATAATGATTGCTGTTTTGACTTCCGTCTAAAGCCGCAATCGGGTTGATCACGTCAGGTTTTTTTAGGAGGAGAGGCCGCCATCTTTTGGTGTACGGAACATCTTGTAGCTGGGTTAAATGTCCTTATTCCTTTGTAGTTGTTTTGCTTAGTACTAAAATACTGAATTGTTGGTGAAGTTCTGCATAGGCTTGTTTTTAAATTTAGTTACAAGTATTCAATAAATTGATTGAAGTGAATTAAGCGTAATTTATTTTGATATGGCTTCCATTCCTTTCAAAACATATATCGAATAGGCCTTTGCCCCACTAAGCCCCATTAGTGGGGCAAAGTGGAATGTCTTTTTTTGCAGTGGAATCTGCCTCTTAATACTATTAAAAAAATACCTACTGCCATCCAGTGTAGAGTAGTGAAGAATTAATCATCATGACACTACAAATGAACTGATTCAACTACCTCTATTACAAGCTCAGCTATCCAATCAATTCCCACACATACAAACCGCGGACTGGTCGCTGCGCTTGTGGAAATAACAAGCAATTACGAGTAATATCAGTTCGTTTCTGTGGAGTGTCAACCATCTAAAGGCATCTACTTGAACGGCAGCTTTAGACCATTGGTCGTTGACGACCACGAAAACAATATCGTTTCTTAAAATTCAAAGAAACGTTACTAACTTGAAAAGTTTAATTGATTCTCAAAACCAATAGCTCCTCTCAGAAATTAAAACGAACGTTATATTTCTCAAAACCGAGCAACATCTGAAGAAAACATTACTCTAATTTACCCGATAACGGCAAAGTTAAACGCAGAATAATCTCGAAGTCACAAAACAAAAAGCTTAAAAAAGCGGCCAAGTGCGAGTCGACTCGCCCATAAAGGGTTCCGTAGCAGCAAGTAACAAAATATAAAAGTTCTTGTAGCTCGTTGTAACTTCTTTTATATTTGAGTTGATTGAATGAAAGGTAAATTGCGGTTTACGATTTATGACGTATTAAAAAAACTACTTACTAGAACTTGTTGAAACCAATTTTCGGTGGAAGTTTGCATGGTACATCGTATATTTTTTTTAGTTTTATGATTCTCTTATTTTAGAAGTTACGGGGGGGGGGGGGGGGGGGACACATTTTACCACTTTGGAAGTGCCTCTCGCGCAAACTATTCGGTTTAGAAAAAAAATATATTATTAGGTAACCTCAATATTATTTTTGAAGACCTATCCGTATGGGTTTGATGAACATTTTTTTTTATAGTTTCTGTTCAAAGTATGGGGAACCCCTAAAATTTATTGTTTTTTTTCTTCAAGTTTCAACAGTATAGTTTTTATAGTTTCGGAAAAAAGTGGCTGTGACATACGGACGGACAGACATGACGAATCCATAAGGGTTCCGTTTTTTGCCATTTGGCTACGAAACCCTAAAAACCGTCGAGTCTGTTCCACGAGCTTTACTTGGATCGTAAATATTAATTTAAACTTCTTTTCATCCGTTATCCGTCAATTCCTCTGAATGCGGGTCGCCGCGGGACTTCTTTCAAAAAAAGAACTTTACGTTATTCGATTCTTCAAATTGGAACGAGGACGTAACCCTATTCTAAAAACTTGAATAATGTTACCCTATTCTGAATACTGGAACGACGTTACCTCATTCCGAAAATTGGAACGGACGTGAGTACGTCTCGGAATTGTACCCTCGCTTCGATTCGCCGTAGCCGGACACGGACCGTTCAGAGAATGTACTATTGTATGATACATATAATGTTAACACAGTCTACTATGGTAAGAAGTTTGTTTTGGTAGATTAAACGACTTCATACCTTGGCAAACGAACCATCAAGATGCCAGCCGACCCGACACGTCCAAAAATTCTGTGTTGCTACTGCTATGGTCACCCTGAAAAGCTTAGCCACTGATGGTAGCTGTATTCAGACGAAGAAATAGCATGCATGCATGTCATAAAAAAAGAATGCACATGCCGGTATTTTGGGTTTCAGATATACCTATTGAATTCTGTAGATTACAGCACTGTCCTCTAATTTTTGAATAACACAGTAAAAACAATTTAAAATCGCCGAGGCAAAGGCGTAATATGTTTGTTATTTGTCTGTTGTTTATATTAATTATTTTAACTTCCATCATCAGATCTTGACCATATGAAATATAACCCCTGAGGTACCTATGTATACCTAGTCAGGTCATAAATTCTGTCACATGTTTAATATAAAATAATTGAAACAAGTTTATTAATTGTGTAACCATTTATATACCAAAATGAACTTAACAAAACATAGATTTTTATGATACTAAAGTTTATTCAAAATGACCTCCGTGATTTTGAATACAGGCCTTCAATCTGCGCGGCCAGTCGTCTATCGCAGCACGAACGAGGTCCATGTCAATATCGGCGGCTGCCTTAATCAAGGATATCTTGAGTGACTCCAAATTGGGATGAGGCCTTTTCCTCCAAGTGTTGACATATCTTGTAATCTAACGGATTCAAATCTGGACTGGAGGAGGGCCAGTCTTCGTGCCGGATGAAGTCGATTTCCCGCGCCGCCAGCCAGTCTTGTGTGCTCTTCGCTCTATGAGCTGGCGCCGAATCTTGTTGGAATACCCAGTGCCTGTTATTGAACATGGTATGAACAACAGGTTCCACAAGGTTCGTCAGGACTGTATTTTGATACACAACTGCATTCGTTTTTACACCTTTCTCACAAAAATGTACCTCTGTTAAGCCCCAATAAGAAACTCCCAACCATACCATGAGCGAGGATGGAAAATGACCTCGTTGGACACGCGGAATACGGTTGCTCGCTTCTTCACTACTGTGTGCGTACACCTTATCATTTTGTTTGTTGTAGCTCTCTTCTACGGTAAAAATTTTTTCATGCGAAAAAAGAATTTCTCTTTTTTTTTTCCCGCGTACCGCTTTAACAAAGCGCGGCATCTCTTCCGTCTCAGGTCCATTAGACGAGCATTCAAACGATGTCCTGTTTTTCTTCGATATGCCCAAAGCTGTCTTCATTTAACACCCTTTTCACCGTGGTTCTGCTTAACCCCATCTGAAGGGCCAACAGTTTCTGCTTACGTTTGGGATTTCTTTGAATTCGCGCCTTCACAGCTTTTATCACTGCTGGAGTCCTAACAGACCGAGGGCGACCACTTCTTGACCTGTCATCTACACTAGAGTCTTCATTGTATCGTTTGATGGTGCGATAAATGAATCTTTTGGTTATATTCAAATTTTTCAGTATGTCAAAAATTTTAATTCGCCCGTAACCGCAACGATGCAACGCAATAACTGCAACACGGTCTTCTTTAAGCGTCCACTCCATATTTAAAAATGAGTAAAATTCTAAAAAGTATACATTTTTATTTTCATGAACAATTCGAAATTCGAATTCAATAAACTTTTTTGTGGCCAGCATTCTAAAAGAAAAGTTTTTACTGTGTGACAATACTTATGACCTGACTAGGTATAGTAGTAGGTATCTAACAAAAAATAATAATCGAAATTGGACCAAGCGGCAAAGAATAATCGAGAACAAACCTAAAAAAAGTGACTAATTGAGAACCTACTTTTTGGAAGCCGATAAAAAAATAAGTAGGTACACACGGCTACACATCAAGCTATATGTTCCAGTATAAGCTGACCCCGCATTGTGTAGGCTTTTCGTAGAATGAGAGGTCAGCTTATACTGGAAACTTATAGCTTGATGTGTAGCCGTGTGTACCTCAAGTTCGCGGCAGTTTCTTAACGATATTTTCCTTTACCGTTACGATTCTAAGTAAATAAGTAGTTATTTGTTCAAGCAAGAAGTAATTTCCCCGAACAAAACTTCCTGGATGGGTGGGTTCCGCTTGGTGGGCAATTCCACCGTAATCGTGCCTCGGGAACTGTCCTAGGAAATTGTTAAAAAAAAAGTCTTTATGCAATTTTAATAAGCTTTGTGCCTACGAGTATATAATAAAGAGAAAAATTTATATGTAGATACATACAGGCTATTCTAGAATATGTATGATATCCAGAGAGGGCTTTGTCTTAACTAATCTATTAGAATCTAATTATTACGACGACCTCCGTGGCGAAGTGGGTGAACAGCCGGCTGAGACGCAGGAGGGGTTCGATTCCCGCCGCGGAACAAATGTTTCCATGATCTACAGATATTTGTTCCGGGTCTGGCTGTTTTTCTACACATACATATATTATAAGTACTTAACAAAACTTCCTGCATGGGTGGGTTCCGCTTGGTGGGCAATTCTACCGTAATCGTAACTCGGGAATCTGTCCTAGGAAATTGTTAGAAAAAAAGTCTTTATGCAATTTTAATAAGCTTTGTGCCTACGAGTATATAATAAAGAGAAAAATGTATATGTAGATCCATATAGGCTATTCTAGCAATATTTATTTATTTATTTTCAAACAAAAAGTTTATAAGTATTCTATCAGTTATCTGGTTCCCATAGTACAAGCTCTGCTTAGTTTGGGGCTAGATAGCGCTGTGTGAAATGTCCAGCAATATTTATTTATTTACTAGTGGTTCGGGGTGAACCACTAGTAAATAAATAAAATCATAATATAAATAATAAAATAAATACGATTAAAACAAAAAATATATTATATGAGTATCAATATATGTAGTGCCATGAAATGAATAAGATAACCAAATTACTTGGCCTACAGTTTCATTAAAATTACAGGTAACGGGAGTTCATGTAATTTGATCATACTTTTTTGGGGTACAAATTGCAGTTATTCTGGATTTCAGACTTTTGCCTATATTTGTGTCACTTAAGCTACACGCATACCAAATGACAGACCTGTGGGGTCATTGGTGTACTCTGTGAATTTTGTCAAAAGTTCAGTTTTTATTATGGCTAATAACTCAAAAACTATAAAGAATTTACTAGAAATAAAAACGGAGTCTAAATGTACTAATGAAGACCTTTAATTTGACGTCCCATTTGATCTAATAGTCTCATTTTCATCCATATATACCATATATCATATATACATATATGGTCTGTACTTATTAAAGCATTTTCTTTGTAGGGTCATAATGCCGCGTCAATACGAGAGAAAGTCACTGCGGGCAACATCGTATTCGCAGGAAGATTTAACGCGCCGGCGAATCCTGAGCGCAACTTCAATTCGGCCGCGTCAAAAACTTCGGCCTGAATATCGCTATCCCAAACAGGGATAGCGATATTCAGGCCGAAGTTTTTCATGACGTTTCAGTGACGAAGTTTAGCCACGCAGAGCGACAGTGATAGCAATAGAACGATTCTAAATTTGATTAGATTTTGACCGTGTTCCGTAATACCAAAAATGATGACTGAAAACTTGTTGTATTTTTCTCATTGTCTTGTTATTCTGTAACTAGACGATATAATCTATGTTCCCATGACTAGGATACGTAAGATGTTGTTGTTTTTAATACGAAACAATTAGGTTGAAAACAGGTCTTTTATGACCATGGATCATGGTAAAAACATGCAGAATGCGATACGCTTCTATTTCATTTTAGGTAAGTATTTTGATCTAATATATGGTTGGGAACCTAGATAAATACTATTCAAATTAAAATAATACCTTATTAAGGTAGAAATATGCTCCAATTAGAAATGACCTTGGTAGTACGTGTTGTATGGGCGATTGTCCCTCCGGTGTCCCCTTAAGATGTAATTTTAATGTCTAAGGACAAATAATTAGTCTCAATACTTAAGACTGATTAGTTATATAAATAAACAGTTTCTCTTTCTATGAACTCAGTGTTCTAAGCCTCAATGGCGATTTTAGAAGGTATTCCGATCTTTACCCATGAATGTCCGATGTTTCCCAAGGTTTTAAAATTTTATTCAAATTTTAAATACCCGATTAATAGTAGTTGCTTCATTTATAACTACATAAAACACATTATATCTATATTTGCAATCAATTTTCACTATAATTTATTATGCTAACTATTGTAACTGTCGTGCAAAATCAATTTTGCGAACATCTTCCAAATACAACTAAAAACCTTCAAAACTTACCCCAACGCACCTTATTTTGCAGAAGCCAAATAATGACAGTTCGTTGGGTTTATTTTTATAACGACATTCGAAGCGAAACACCTGATTTGGGTTAGATAGTGCTGTGTGAAATGTCCAGCATTATTAATTCGTAGACAGCAAGTCTAAACATCATATTCTAGGCATGACCACTTTTTCATAATACTGTGCATTTCCAGTGCTAAAGACATTTCAAAATCAGTTTAGTAATTTTTGAAATTACCAGCATTCAAACTTAGAAATGAACTTTACCTATACTAGTGGTTCGCCCCGAACTGAGATCTCGCGAGTCTCCCAAAAGACAAAAAAAATATTCATAAGGCGACTCGCGCAACGATGTCTAAACGTATTTAGGTACTAAATATGATTTAAGGAGTTGTCAAATCATACAAATACGTAAAATTTAAGCATGTTTAGTCGCTAAATACGTTTAGCGATCGTTGTGCAAGCCGGCCTTAATCTTTGACCAATAAAATAGTGCTACGAAATGCATTACCTCCTTGCTATCTTAAAGAACGTTTTTCTCCTCTTTTTCCACCTGATCGTCCTTCTCAACATCTTTTATTCAAAACGCCTGAGCATAACACTTCTTTCTTCACTAACTCGTTCACTGTGACTGCTATCTGCTTGTGGAACTCTCTTCCAGTGGAAATCCGCAAGGCCGCCTCTATGAGAATCTTCAAATCCAAACTCTTTAAATACTTCACCTCTCTTCAAGATACCCAACAAAATTAAGCACTTTATTTTGATATATTTGTGTATTTCGTTTATGTATGTGTATTATTTTTAATTTTTGTAAGTTTATTTCTAAGCCAAAGTTTGAATAAATTTTCCTTTTTCTGGCACTACCACTTTCTCCACACTACACAAAGGTTAGCTGGAAGAAAATGCTAATTAGCAATAAGTTCGCCTATGTATTATTTGATTAGTGCAATAAAGAATTTTCTAATCTAATCTAATCTAATTACCAATCTACATGACCTACAGTTTCATTCAAATTACAGGTAACAGGAGTTCATGTAATGTGCTTATTCATTTTTGGAATCCAGAATAACTGCAACTTATACCAGTTGCAGTTATTCTGGATTTCAGACTTTTGCCTATATTTGTGTCACTTAAGTTACACGCATACCAAATTACATCACTGTGGGGTCACTGGTGTACTCTGTGAATTTTGTAAAAGTTCTGTTTTTATTATGGCTAATAACTCAAAAACTATAAGAAATTTACTAAAAATAAAAACGGAGTCTAAATGTACTAATGAATGCCTTTCATTTGACGTCCCACTTGACCTAATAGTCTCATTTTCATTTTTTTTACCCCTCTTGAACCCCAATATCTCAACAACACCCCAACATTTTTAGCTCGTTTAGTTAGTCACACCAAAATTGTGCCAACACTACCTACCTAAGTATCACATTTTACAATGATCAACGCTTCGAAAGTTACCTTTGGACAAACAAACATACATACATACATACAATGCCGATTTTCCCAAGTTGATTTAGAGATCTCGCTTCGCTCTATTATATATAATATACTTATATATAGATGTTGTAGCTAGAATTTAGAGTCGTCGAAGAACATCTAACAAGTTTATTTTTATTTTTATACTACTTATATGACAAACGAGCATGCAGTCCACCAGATGTTAAGTGGCTACTGCAGCCCATGGATATCCACATAGAATTCAAAACAAGCTATTATGTTGTCTTGATCTCCATGTGGATACGTTGCCATACTATAGTACTTAGCTGTTATGTCTATGTGCCAGTAATTACAGGAACATACCATTACCATCTAACCGGAACACAGCAGCACAAGTCCTGCTATTTGGCGGCAGATAAAGGTAAGGCGGTGGTGCCCACTTCCTCGAGCCCGTTCACAAAAGCTCTACCACCTGTGCAAAAGCTCTACCATCAGTAAAATAGATATCTATACCAAAAAGTGATATCTATACCAGCTATTTCGATAATGTTATTTTAATCGAGGAATAATTTACCTGTCATTGGGGCCGCAGAAGCTGCAAGAAACTAATTACAGCTACTTCTCGGAAATTGGGTAAACGCTTCATAGTAAATAATTAAATATCAACATAGCTAATTGTATGAGTCTTGTTTTTGTTGCGGGGCATTCGGCGATGTTATATGTTACTATTGCTACTTACTTTATGGCATGTATTTAAATGATCATTTTTATTTTGCAAAGACAGCTAGCAAAAAAATATAAGCGGTCATCTTTTTTAATGATTGGTCCTCTTTTAGTGAGACATAAGATAAATCAAACAAACGATACTTTAATCTGTTTGGAGCTACGCAACAAAATGTTTGAGATGTAGAAATTAAGTTTGATAGATCCATGTTGAGTCCAAAAACTAAGAGTAGGTAAGTACTTACTCCACCGTAGTTTTTTGGGGTGGGGTCTCGCCAGAACTCTCGCGGTGTCGCCCCGAGTGTCGCTTCACCCACTCTACCTTCACTCCGCTCGGCTTCGCGGGCTTGCTCCACTCAGGACTTTACACGCGAGCTTTTGGCTCCACGCCTTTTAAGGTTCCGTATCCAACTCCGACTCCGCTGTCTGTCTGTCCGTCTGTCACCAGGCTGTATCTCATAAACCGTGAAAGTTAGACAGTTGAAATTTTCACAGATGATGTATTTGTTGCTATAACAACAAATACTAAAAACAGAATAAAATAGATATTTAAGGGGGGCTCCCATACAACAAAGGTGCTTTTTGCTTGTTTTAGCTCGATATTGATAACGGCAACAGGTAGACGCTTGAAATATTCATAGAATATTTAGTTATATATTCACTTTAAAAATAAATGATTAAATTAAAATAAAACAAATATTTAAATAGGGCTCCTATACTACAAACATGATTTTTTGCCTTTTTTATAGATAATGGTACGGAACCCTTCGTGCGCGAGTCTGACTCGCACCTGGCCGGTTTTTATTGACAAACCACGCGTGCACTAGTAAAGAAATTCGGCCGGCCATCTTTCTTAGAACAATGTGTTCGTAAAAATCTTGACCTGATTTCAAAGTTCCAGTAATAGGTACACCTGTGTACAGTTAATTGCAAATGTGCAAGTCCTACCATAGATGTGCAGTGCACTGCTAACCAAAATAGAAAATTACATATAGCTTCATTGTTTACCATAAGACAAGATCGTTTTTTTTTAAACTTCGTTTGACCACAATCTCACCTGATGGTAAGCGAGGATGTGGTCTAAGATGAAGCACGGAGATCTAAAAGAAAACCATCCACTCTTACCTTAAAGAGGCCCAGATTGTATTCTTTAGGAAAAACACACGACGGCAAAGTGTGTAAATTTGCTGTACGCATCAAGAACGTAGAACCAAAACGGTGTGTGCGAATGGGTGCTATATCAACTAGGTACGGATGGTAGGTACTGAGCCGTGCGCCTGCTTGTCCTTAAATGGAAAGGAGATGGCAGAATCAGATCGTAAAGTTCCTGGGCACATTCTCCGAAATGGTAAATGCTACCATATAATTTAAAAAAATATTAAAAATAATAAATATTGCTGGTTTCACGCAAACTAAGCAGAACTTGTACTATGGGAACCAGATAACTGATAAAATACTTAATTTTCTATTTTTTTGTAAATTCATACTTATAATATGTAGAAAACCATCCAGACCTGGAATAAATATTTGTAGATCATACAAACATTTGTTCCGCAGTGGGAACATTTGTGAGCATGCTTTCGCTCACTGCGTCACGGAGGTCGTCAAAGGTTGCATTTATTTGGGAGCTATTGGATGCTGCACGAGTTCGATCGCACTAAAAATCTTGGGAATATCTATATTTAGCAGTGGACGACCTCATCTGTAAGTATTTAATAATTAATTACCAGATGACCTTAAACTGTAATATCTGTGTAATACACTCATGCTCCGAAAGTTAGTCATTGTAAAATCGATAGCGACTCCATAAATGAGATTTACGGCCCTAGGGCAGAAAGTTAATTTGAAAATAGTCAACTTCATAATATCCATGACAAATCCTTATTTCTATTTAAAAATTAGAGGCTGTAGTCTAGTAGTAAAAAAAGTGCAATGGATATGTAACGGGATTGCAAGATTTCTTTTTATCAACAAACTGTTCTAAATTTTTTTTTAATTTCGTGATTAAAAGTTGCATTCGGGTTTAAGCGATCAATAATATCTATAATTAAAAAAAAGTCGGGAGTTCAATAGATCGCTTACAGCTCTTGAACAAATTAACAATGTAGGTAAGTACTATAATATTTTTTGCGCAAAAAAAACATGTGAATTATTTAATTCATAAACTGATTAATTATTTTTTGTGAATGTCCAACACTGATATGCGAGTAAGTATGTATAATCACATTTACCACAGAGAAATAATTTAATTTGGATTAGTAACTTTAACATAAAAAATATATTTTCATAATCTCTTTTTAAAAATTACAAAATAATCAGTTCAATCATCTAAAACTCTAAACCGTTGGAAACTATCTGTAGATTGCTCAACGGCTATAATCACTCTAGACCAGGCGAAAGTGTTCCCCGCTGTTTTGAAAAGTAACTGAATTAACTTTCGTTCCAGCCCCGAGGCGAGGCGACTAACCAACGGTTGTAGGGAAACTTTAGATAAATATTTAAACCCCGAGCTATTTTTTAATGAAGTCACAAATTACATTATCAACTAGGTTATATTGTGTTATTTTTATGTAGTCACAAACTAAGTATAACTCCGTCAACTTAACTCGGTAACTGGCTCGAAACGCGACCCCTCTCCCGTTCCCCATTGCCTCACTCCCGCCAGTAGCGTTGGTATACTCTTGTTAATGATACACGCCTCACCGCCAGTAGCGCTGGTAGGTACTCATAATTTCAGTTCACTTCTGAGTTTCTGAAGTAAAATTCTTTACGCACGCTTGACTTGGGGAGTAAGCTGGTGAATGCGTTACGAAAAGTGCGAAAGTAAGTTGAGAGGGAGATATAAGTTAGTTAAGATAGAAAGAGAGTTACGTTTCGTATATTTTTAAACGTTAATGTGCGAGTGCGAGTTGCGTCTGTACAGAATGAACATAGACTGATCTACCTACAGAAGTGTGGACAATTTTGTAATCGAACAACTTTATAAATTAATATTTTGAAAAAGAAGTTTTAATTCAGTCGTGTGGTTTAAAGCACACTCTTAATTTTCTTTTATTACGTTTGGACTTTGTTATTACATATTTATAACGAGTCGGGGAGCGAATTTGAGGACGACGATGGCAGTGATACCATGTCTGGGGTAGAAGTATGTATTAAAGCAGTGATTATTCTTTTCAATTTTAAAATATAAAATCATTGTCAATATTTTAAGATTATTTTTTTCATTATGTATTTTAATAATTATATTTTGTTCAATCTAAGTACCTACTATTTTTTTGTTGCTGACATTACTTAACAGAACTGTAATTCGAGCAAGGTACAGAGTTAAGTTGACGGAGTTATAAGCACTTTTGCAGACGACTGTATGTGTACCATCTGTGAAATTCTTCTAAGAACGGTTCGTTTTGTGAATGCTAAATAGAAACCTCGTTTGTTATGTTATTGCTCAAAGCAATGTAGGTACTTCTATCTTGCTATCTATCTCTTCAAAATTAGCTTGCTGGGAGCCGTTGGGCGCAGGCCGCAACAAGATCGGTGGCTCTGGAAATCTAAGGAGGCCTCTGTTCAGCAGTGGACGTGCTATGGCTGATACGGGATGATGATGGTGATGATACATAACATTCATACAGTACCGATTCACTCAATTCAACCGGAGTCGCTCGCTCGAACAATTACGTATATCTTTGGCGCATGGCGTTATACGATTATATTGGCCATCTCGCCCAATAAATAACGAGGAATATTCGACGAATATTGGCGAACACAAGTATGGGGGGACAGTTAGGACTACCTAATCGAGAGGCTAATGTAGACGTGTCCAATCTGTCCTTGGCAAATGTTTGCCCGAGAGGATAATATGTAGTCTAATTACTATACTACTGTTTGTTTGTTTGTATTGAATAGGCTCCGAAACTACTGGACCGATTTAAAAAATTATTTCACTATTGGGAAGCTACACTATCCCCGGGCGACATAGGCTACTTTTTACCCAACTGCGCAGAAGGAGGGTAACGTTTTTATTGAAAAACTACGCGTGCGAAGCTGCGGATTGGTCTGCTACATATTAAAATAAATAATAAATAAATATATCTGGACATATTATCTGGCCGTGCGCCTGCTTCTCCTTTCATGGAAAGGAGATGGCAGAATCGGATCGTAAAGTTCCTGGACACATTCCCCGAAATGGTCAAATGCTACCTTATAATTAAAAAAACATTAAAATAAATAAATATAGCTGGAAATTTCACACAGCGCTATCTAGCCCCAAACTAAGCAGAGCTTGTACTATGGGAACCAGTTATCTGATAGAATACTTATACACTTTTTTTTTGTAAATACATACATATACGAGTAATACCTACATATATAGGGAAACAACCAGACCCGGAACAAATATCTGAAGATCATGCAAACATTTGTTTCGCAGCGGGAATCGAACCAGCTACCTCCTGCGTCTCAGCCGGCTACTCGCCCACTGAACCACGGAGGTCGCCTATTATCCTCTCGGGAACGTTCAAACGTGGAAAACGTAAAACACAGATATGAATATTTTATCATGTATCTAATACCAGTAGTTACACCATTACACCCAAGGCAATGTCCACACAGTCCATACCATCCAAAGGTTGTATGGTAGAGATCGCTATTTAGCGATAAGACCGCCAATGGTATCACATAGATTTACGTTTGTCCTTTTTAATTTTATTGTTTTATGATGTGTAATAAAGAATCATCTACCTATGAAGATGATATAATATTTTTAAACGACTTAAAAAAAGAGGTTCCCAATTCGGTTGTGTTTTTATATGTATTACCTCAGAACTCCGTCATTTATCAACCGATATTGGAAAAAAAATATTTGAAAGGATGGCCACATAGAATCTTCATCAAAATCGGTTCCGTAGTTTGGTTAAGAAGCCGGCGAACCTCGAGCGCAACTTCAATTTGGCCGCGTCAAAAACTTCGGCCTGAATATCGCTATCCCTGTTTAGTGACGAAGTTTAGCCACGCAGAGCGACAGTTATAGCAATAGAACGATTCTAAATTTGATTATATTTTGACCATGTTCCGTAATACCAAAAATGATGACTAAAAACTTGTTGTATTTTTCTCATTGTGTTGTTATTCTGTAACTAGACGATATAATCTATGTTCCCATGACTATGATACGTAAGATGTTGTTGTTTTTAATACGAAACAATTAGGTTGAAAACAGGTATTTTATGACGTAAAAACATTCAGAATGCGATACGCTTCTATTTCATTTTAGGTAAGTATTTTGATCTAATATATGGTTGGGAACCTAGATAAATACTATTCAAATTAAAATAATACCTTATTAGGGTAGAAATATGCTCCAATTAGAAATGATCTTGGTAGTACGTGTTGTATGGGCGATTCCCCTCCGGTCTCCCCTTAAGTCGGCTATGTTACTTGTAAGCATGAATTGAATTGCATGGCGAGCGATGTTTATATTAAAGCACCTTCGTCGTGTGTTACGCGCTTTATTCTTAATACTTTATGGTACACAACTAAATTACAGATAAAAAAGCTTACAAGAAGTACATGTACAAAGAAGATCTTACCCCAATAAGAGTTTTCTTCCAGGAAACATTTTTGATCAAGCGAAGCGAGATCTCCAAATCAACTTGGGTAAATCGGCATTGTATGTATGCATGTTTGTTTGTCCGAGGGTAACTTTCGAAGCGTTGATCTGATCATCGTGATTCTTAGGTAGGTAGTGATGGCACAATGTTGGTGTGACTAAATGAGCTAAAAATGTTGGGAGGTTGTTGCGATATTGGGGTTCAAGAAGGGTAACAAAAATTAAAATGAGATTATTTGGTCAAATGGCACGTTAAATGAAAGGTCTTCATTAGTACATTTAAACCCTGTTTTTGTTTTAAGTAAATTCTTTATAGTTTTTGAGTTATTATCGTTAGCCATAATAAATACTGAACTTTAACAAATTCACAGGGTACACCAGTGACCCCACAGTGCTGTAATTTGGTATGCGTGTAGCTTAGTGACACACATATAGGTAAAACTCTGAAATCCAGAATAACTGCAATTTGTACCCCAAAAAGAGGAACTCCCGTTACCTGTAATTTGAATGAAACTGTAGGTCAAGTAAGGTTAAAAATTTAAGCCGGCTTGCACAACGATCCCTAAACGTATTTAGCGACTAAACATGTTTAAATTTTACGTATTTATTTGATTTGACAACTCCTTCAATCATATTTAGCCACTAAATACGTTGAGGCATCGTTGCGCTAATCGCCCTAAGAATATTTTCTTTTGTGTTTTGGGAGACTCGCGCGCGATATCTCAGTTCGGGGCGAACTACTAGTAATAAATATAAATTTAATTTTTATTGCTCAAGGGGTACTTAAAATACGACACTTTTAGGGGCCGTAGAGCAAAATGTATCCCACGAACTCTTATGTACACACGGCTACACATCAAGCTATTCTATCCAGTATAAGCTGACCTAGCATTGTGTAGGCTTTTCGTAGAATGAGAGGTCAGCTTATATTGGAAATTTATAGCTTGATGTGTAGCCGTGTGTACACTTAACCTAGGGGGGTAAAATCGTTATAATTGAAAATTCGTTACGAATTACGACCCAGCTGCATCCCAAGCTTAAAAATATGTTTATCCTATTGCCATGTTATATGACCCCAAAATATAACGGCCGTTGGATCGTTTTAAAGGTGAATGTTCGCGTTACTAACGGCTCCCTGAACTGATTGATACTTTGTTTTGAGCTCGTAACATTTATACAGGGTGCATCCGAGTACCTAGCCTACCTATTTATGATAAGGTACACGACGACACTAGATACTCAGTCTACAGACCGAGAAGAATGACAATATCAATGTCATTAATGTCATCGTCATGGACGGAGTATATTTTTGAGACCATAAATAATGTTTTTTTTTAATTCAGAAAACTTTATTTTTGAGTTTTTGTGCCTAACATATAGGAACTTACCACCCTGGCTTACGCGCTATACGCGCACTGTTGACTGGTTGGGTGCATTGACCGGGCCAGGTCATTGAACTAGCGAGGGGCGTTGAACGTCTATTGTAACTTTTTAGTAACCTGTGGCATCGTACAATAAGCTAGTTCTCTAACATTTTGTCGAGCAGCATTTTAACGATTTTCTTGAGATTTTGATGATAAAACAAGAACATTTTATAGATACATTTATTTTTTGCTTGGCCAGGTCATTGACTGGGTGAGGGTTTTAAACTAGCGGGGTTGTTAAACGGCTCGAAATTTGTTTTAGTAATCTGTGTCATCGTACAATAAGATAGTTCTCTAACATTTCATCGAGCAGCATTTTATCGATTTTCTCGAGATTTTTCTAATATAACACATTTTCTGCATACATTTTTTTTTTATTTAGAAACCGTCCCTTCAATATAATTAGTTTAAATTGCAACACCTTATATAGTTTCACAGATGCTCAGTGCCTGTCCCCAGATTTCGTCGTGTATGCCTACTAATAACCCGAAAGGGATGGCAACACTTATAAGAACATATTAACCACTTATCACTAAAAAGTGATCTCTTCCATACAACCTTTGGATGGAGAGGAGTATTATTACATGGAAGGTTGGCCGAGGTTTAATATACCATGACATGTAATAATAACCTTTGGATGGAGAAGAGTATTATTATATGGAAGGTTGGCCGAGGTATAATATACCATGACATGTAATAATAACCTTTGGATGGAGAAGAGTATTATTACATGGAATGTTGGCCGAAATTTAATATACCATGACATGTAATAATAACCTTTGGATGGAGTAGAGTATTATTACATGGAATGTTGGCTGAGGTTTAATATACCATGAAATGTATTAATAAAATTTGGATGGAGAAGATTACTATTACATGGAAAGTTGACCGAAGTTTAATATACCATGACATGTAATGGAAACCAATGTACCATAACCTTTGGATGGAGAAGAGTATTATTACATGGTATATTATACCTCGGCCAATAATACTCCTCTCCATCCAAAGGTGGTCTGAAAGTGATCGCTTTTAAAGTAAAACTTCTTTACGCACGCTTGACTTCGGGAGTAAGCTGGTGAATGCGTTACGAAAAGTGCGAATGGAAGTTGAGAGGGAGATATGAGTTAGTAAAGATAGAAAGAGAAAGAGTTACGTTTCGTATATTTTTAAATGTTAATGTGCGAGTGCGAGTTGCGTCTGTCCAGAATGAACGTTAGACTGATCGACCTACAGACGTGTGGGCAATTTTGTAATTGAACGATTTTATAAATTATTTTATTTTGATAAAGAAGTTTTACTTCAGTCGTGTGGTCTAAAGCAGACTCGTTTTTTAGCGATAAGACCGCTCATTATAAATTTGTTGTTTCAAATTTTTGTTGAATCTAGCTTGTAAGGTTTATTCTACGACTAATAAACTTCAAATATCATCATAATTATCATACCAATTATAGGACGGTACGTTCACTCCTGAACTTAGACCTCCCTCAGATAAACATCAACGACACGTTTCTTACTGAAAAAAATAAAAAAAAGCGGCCAAGTGCGAGTCGGACTCGCACATGAAGGGTTCCGTAGCAGCAAGTAACATATAATAAAAGTTCTTGTAGTTCGTTGTTGTAACTTTTTTTATATTTGAGTTGATTGAATGAAAGGTAAATTGCGGTTTACGATTTATGACGTATTAAAAAAAACTACTTACATACTAGATCTCGTTCAAACCAATTTTCGGTGGAAGTTTGCATGGTAAATGGTAATGTATATCATATATTTTTTTTAGTATTATCATTCTCTTATTTTAGAAGTTACAGGGGGGGGGGGGGGGGGGGGGGACACATTTTACCACTTTGGAAGTGCCTCTCGCGTAAACTTTCTAAGTAGAGGGAATTCCCAAAAGATGTTGTTTTTTTTCTATTTTTGTGTGAAAATCTTAATGCGGTTCACAGAAAACATCTACTTACCAAGTTTCAACAGTATAGTTCTTATAGTTTCGGAAAAAAGTGGCTGTGACATACGCACGGACAGACAGACAGACAGACATGACGAATTCATAAGGGTTCCGTTATTGGCAACGTAATCCTAAAAAACAACGTTCCGTGTCGTTATCGGTTAACAATGTTTATAGGAACCGTCCATTAATCATCTGACAAAATAATAAAAAAAATCTACACATTAAGTACAATATAATAGAAAAGGTTTTGGATATAAGCCTCAGCACATGTGCACCATCTGCCGGCCGGTACACTCGACAACAGAAGCGTTAATTGTCGAATATAGGTCAGTCACGCGACCGACAAACGCTGACGTAACTAATTGTGTAAGACAATGCCAAGCGGAAGCATTTTACGTCGCGTGCACAACTATGTGATAACGTGTGATATACGAGACTTTAATATATGTAAAAATAGTTATCCGAATAGTGATTTGATTTATTTTATTTTATAAGGCACACATTACACATTACAAGCAAAAAAATATAACTTAAATAAAATAACAATTTTACCTGGCTTGAAACGTAACTTATGTGCGCACAGAAAAACAGAAATAACATCGAGGAAACAAAAGGAAACGCATGTTTAAGAACATAACTACTACTAAATAATTCAAATGAATACACCCAAAACTGAGAATCAGAAGAAAAAAATCTAATAAACAATAATTAAAACAAAAAAAAAACACGTAATATATACAAAATACCTAAATATACATCAACCGATTTAGAAGCTCACGACGCTATTATGAGCGTCTGTATCCCGGTTAAAATGGAGGATGTCTTTGAGTTGTGATTCCCTGAATAAAGAGCTAGCCTTTACGAGTACCCACCCACTTATTCATTCTACTTTATTCATGTATTGTTTGTAAAACTAGTGGTTCGCCCGAACTGAGATCTCGCGAGTCTCCCATAAAAACAAAATATATATTATTTGTAATCTTTGACTATCAAAATAGTGCCACAAAATAAAGAACCAATTAACTTGATCTACAGTTTCATTCAAATTACAGGTAACGGGAGTTCATGTTAGTGGTTAAGTTTTTGGGGTACAAATTGCAGTTATTCTGGATTTCAAACTATTACCTACATTTGTGTCACTTATGCTACACGCATATTAAATTACAGCGCTGTGGGGTCACTGGTGTACCCTGTGAATTTTGTCAAAGTTCAAATAACTCAAATACTATAAGGACTTAAATAAAAACAGAGTCTAAATGTACTAACGAAGACCTTTTATTTGACGCCCCACTTGACCTAATAGTCTCCTTTTATTTTATTTTTACCCCTCTTGAACACCAATATCTCAACCACCCCCAACATTTTTAGCTCATTTAGTTACACCAAAATTGTGCTATCACTACCTACCTATGTATTAAATTTCACGATGATCAGATCAACGCTTCGAAAGTTATCCTCGGACAAACAAACATACATACATACAACGCCGATTCGCCCAAGTTTAGAGCTTCGCTCGATTAATAAATAATGTTCACTTCTTCATTTAATCCGTGGATGATGTCGTAGGCACAGAACATAAAAAACAATAGAACTAGCATGATGAATTTTTACTAAGAAAACCAGTGTAGCTAAACTCACACATGTAAAAACTAGCACACTTAGAAATAAAAGTTATAATTGGTTGAAAGAGAACGTTCAAAGAGGCCTAAAACCATAAAACCAATTTAACGGATATAAAACCTTAGCTACTATGGAACATGGTTTAAAATTCAATAGAATAAACGTAGAAAAAATAAAAGTTTACTTCTTCTACTCGGCAAAAGATGGCGCTTTAGAAAATATTTCTATTAATTATTAATGTCTCTATTAATTAGACATAAGACTGATAATGCAATGGCTGTTATTTGATTACCCACAAAACAAAGCCACTCAACAACAGATGGCGCTGTCGCTAACGATTTTTGTTATAGTCTCTAACTGCAAAGAATAAGATTGATAATGCAATGGCTGTTACTCTCATGCTCAAATAACAGCGCTACTCACTTACTGATGTACCAATGAGCATACAAGACGAATGTATCGATATCGATTATCACCTACCTACTACGGGTAACGAAATAGGTACGTCAGGTTATATTTGTGGTGGTCGAAATAAAAAGCTTTTCTTTTCTTTCTTTCTTAACATAATCACAGGTATCCAACTCATAAATGCTTACTTATAAAATATTATATTACTGGAATATTATATATACTGAATTATTATTTGAGGGGCACACTAAAAGTTTCCGGAATCAATAAAAAAATACTAATAATAGTCAAAAAAAAATTTATGTCTTGCGCCTTGGGGAAACTGAAAACAGAAGTTATTATATTATTTCACACCATAGGTCTAAAATACATTCAACAAATCATCAATAAAACAACAAGGAATTGACGCCTTAAAACTTATAAACCTTTTAATAGGGGGTAACTAATTAAAGCTATCGATAACACATTCATCAGTATATTGGGGTCACATCCCTAATTGAGTAGCTTAAGTTGAGGTTTAAGAGAAACGCGACCTTAAGAAGTATGATTCACAGTCTATTTTGTTTGACGATTTTGCATTTTAAACAAAACTAACAAAAAACAATAAAATAATACTTACCGGTGATAGAATATGCCACCTTTTGTTAAATTTTTGGTTCGGCTATAATATTTACACTCCAAAACGGCACAATATGGCATTTTTATATTTTTTTTGAAGTACGTTTACCCCACAGTAATTGAAACACGACTGAAGTGAGCGAAGCTTGTAGTGCGCGGAACTCCGCGTACTTGGTGTTACGCGGGCCCCGCCTACTTACGACTTCTATTGTTTTTTGTGTTCTGTGGTCGTAGGTCATACATTTATTTATGTAACTACTAGCACTATGTTTAACTTCATAATGTATGACTGTTTATCTTCCCAAATAAATAACATAGTCATTATTATAAATACGGCATTTATCACGTACCGTCTTATCGGTGCTTCGACTGAATCTTTCGGTTCAATTCGTGAACCTTCATCAGGGTGAATGCGATCCGCTCACCCTGATAAATCAGTTCTGAGTTGACGATAAATCCCGTATTTATAATAATGATTAAAATCAATCACGAAAGTTATCTAAATATAATAGTATTATTATAAAGAAGTAAAGTTTGTAAGTTGTGTTTTTGTTTTTATATAGGAAGTAATCTCAAAACTAGATTCTGAGAAAAATCTTTCTCTGATACAAAGCTACACTATGCCTGAGCGCTATTGGTTTTATTAAAGGTATACAGATAAAAATATTTGTCACTACGAAATCTCAATATTTGTAATTCAAGTCGAAGAAAACCGGCCAAGTGCGAGTCGGACTCGTGCACGAATCTATAAAAACGGCAAATAAATCATGTCTGATGTATGGGAGGCCCCCCTTAAATATTAATGTTACTTTAATTAAATATTTATTTTTAGAGTGAATAGTATAACTAATATTCTGTGAATATTTCAAGCGTCTACCTCATATATGGGCAACAACCGGCCCGCGGGCCGGATCCGGCCCGCTGTAAGATATGATCCGGCCTGCGGAGACATTTTGAAAAAACCCAATTAAAAATATTACATTAGGTTCTTATACTCACGGGAGTGACAGTGAGGCGGCGACACATCAAAAGATTTATTGCTTCTCAATTATTCTAAACTAGTTTATTCCAGATTATTCCTTAATTTTGCCTATATAAGCGGGTGGATGGCCCGAACGTTAGTTCATTACCGTCCGAACACGAAATCACTTCCGCTAATGCGGAAGAGTCATCCTCATTAGACAGAGCAAACACTCCACAAATACACCGACCTCGCCGGCGAGGTCGACGAGTCCCTTCAGTCGCCGCCTATACAAGGTACAAGCACGTACCCGGGCGTTTCTCTCCTATCCCCGTCCCGGCAACAGCCCAAGCCGAGGTTCGTACCTAAGTGGTGCCCTTGCGCTAGTTGCCTCATCAAACAAATTACAGGGCTGAGCGCCTTCTGCGCTCGCCAAAAGCTCGGTTAAGCTGCAACGGCCTCAGAGGCCAACAGCGAGATAAGTCCATTCGAAAAAAAAAACGTTAGTTCAGTTCTATTTGAGCTACCGAGGTGATAACTTGGACAAGCAATATCCTAGCGAACTGCTCGAACCGTCAACTTGCTTTGTGACTTTGTGTGCATCTTGAGTGGTTACTAACTATAGTTTGTTATTAAATTTATTGAACGAAAAGTAAACAAAAATGATGTCTGGTGGAAAGAAACGAAAAGTAGCTACAGAGGGTCGGCACTTTCAAGAAAAATGGACTGAAGAATTCTTTTTTATCTTGCACAATGGTAAGCCTATTTGTTTGCTGTGTAATGAATCCATTTCAGTAATGAAATAATTCAATATGAAGAGGCATTACTCGATTAAGCATGCTACGCTGCAATCACTGACAAGATAATTAAGCACAGACCAAATCCAGAAGCTTACCGCAAATTTGGAAAAACAACAACAAATGTTTCATAAACAATGAACACAACTTGATAATGTTGTGAAAGCTAGTTTTATAGTTAGCTCAAAATTGGCAAAGGAATTAAAACCATTTGCCAAAGGAGAATTTATCACGGAGTGTATGTTAGAAGTTTGCGGTATTTTGTGTCCTGAAAAGAAAAATGAATTTGAAAAAAATAGTTTGTCAAGACGAACTGTTGTTCGACGTATAGATATAAAAAACAACATTACTGACCGTATGGCTGGTTTTGAATCATTTTCCATAGCATTAGACGAGAGCACCGATTTGTCTGACACAGCTCAACTGGCTATATTTATTCGAGGTGTTGATAAGGAGTTCACTGTTACTAAGGAATTGCTTGCTTTACAGCCGCTAAAAGGAACCACTACAGGAGAGGATATTTTTATTGAAGTTCAAAAGGTATTCACAAGTTTTGGCTTGCCATGGTCAAAATTAATTGGAGTATGCTGATGGTGCACCTTCTATGGTCGGCTTACGTAAAGGTTTCATTAAACTTTGAATGAAAAAGCAACAGAATTAAATGTGCGAAAAAATGATTTGATAGTCCTTCCGTGCATTATCCACCAACAGAACTTGTGTTCTAAGTCCATTCGATTCCAGAATGTTATGAATGTGGTAGTAAAAAAAAAAACATCAACTTTATTCGATCCCGAGGGCTTAACCATCGTCAGTTCAAGGCGTTTTTGGATGAAATATCAGCTGAATATAACGACGTAACATATTAATGTGAAGTCAGATGGCTGAGCAAAATAAAATGTTGAAATGATTTTACGAGCTTAGAAATGAGATAGCAGTCTTTATGAAAATAAAAGATAAACCACTATCTGAATTAAGTGACCCAAAATGGATATGTGACTTAGCATTTCTGGTCGATCTTACAGGCTATTTGAATGATCTAGATTTGAAACTTCAAAAACAAGGACAGTTAGTACTCGTAAATGATTTGTACAGCCATTTGAAAGCGTTTCAGATCAAACTACGCTTGTGGGAGTCACAGATGCTGTCTGGTAACAGTTACCATTTCAACACGCTCTCTGCGCATGAAAATATTGCTTATGCTCAATATGCTGAAGAACTCAAGTTACAGTCGCAACAATTTTCGCACAGATTTAGCGACTTCAAAAACATGGAAGACTGTGTCAGTTTATTTGCTACTCCTACAAAATGTAATGTAAAAAATGCTCCAATACACTTAAAAATGGAGTTGATCGAGTTTCAAGAAAACTCACTCATAAATACAAATTTGAAGACGTAGAGTTGTGCGATTTCTACAAAAAATACCTAGAAAAAGACAATTTTCCGCAGCTTAGAAAATTCGCAAGAAGATTGATTTGTGCGTTTGGTAGTACTTATAAATGCGAACAGTTATTTTCATTTATGAAAGTTAATAAATCAACACATCGTACAAGACTGACTGACGATAATTTGGAAAATTCTTTACGTGTTTGTATCAGTGGAATTAATCCAAATACCGATGGATTAGTTTCCCAAATTCAAGCTCAAGTGTCTCATTGATTTCGGTGTATTTAACTTTCGTAGTTTGTAACAATTGCAAATTTAATGATTTAATTATAATGCACCATTATTATAAATTTCATTTTAATATTTTAATAAATTGTACTATAATAACATTGTCGTATTATTTCATGTCTAATATCTATCGCAAAAAAATATTATCACTACTTTAAAATGCACTAAGTACTTTTAAACGCGGCCCGCGAACGTATTTGCACGCTAAAGTTTGGCCCTCAACATGTCAAAGATTGCCCCATACCTGCTACCTGTTGCCGTTATCAATATCGAGCAACAAAATCACGTTTGTTGTATGGGAGCCCCCCTTAAATATTTGTTTTATATTAATTTAATTATTTATTATTAAAGTGAATATATAACTAAATATTCTGTGAATATTTCAAGCGTCTTCCTATTATATCCAGCAAAAACGAGCAAAAAAATCACGTTTGTTGTATGGGAGTCCCTTTAAATAAAAAACCACGCATGCGAAGACGCGTTTTATTTAAATTTAAGTTCTGTGTAAGTATGCCTAATAATAATAAGAAATCACACTTCTACTAAACTATTTGACATGTTTTATTAACAATCCGTGCAAAGCCGGGTGGGGGGAGGGAGGTCAGCTAGTCTATCATAAATTTAAATCGGGTACATCGCTTGTGCGCGCGTGTGTACCCGTCACGAAGACGCGTTCGCAGAAATATGGCGCATGTCACACGCGTTTTTCGAGGAAGACGCTATTATCTCTCTCTTATTGATTATAACTCTGCTGGAGAGAAATCGACTATTGTTAGCGAGTACCTTTACAGCGATACAATGCGTTCATGGAAATCAATGAGGAAGATTCAGGCTGTGACATCTTTTAAAACAATTTTATTCGGGACGATTCAAATCAAATCAACTCAAATTAGAAACGTCAATTTTATTACTTATCGGTTTCTCCACGACCAAGCCAGGAAGAAACAATGGTTGAACTTTTCAAATTTTCGTGAACTATACTCATGTTTTTAAGACAAAACGGGTCTTTTAGCGCACAGATTTATATCAAAATTATAATTTTGACTAAACTCGACGTTTCGGCCAAGTTACATCGGCCGTGGTCACGAGAGACTGACCCGTTTTGTCTTAAAAACATGAGAAACAATGGTTGTTATTTTAATGATCCTTAGAATACAATACAGAAAATACGTCTAAATTGTAACATTTGTGACCAAGTTGAAGCAATTTCAATCCCAAGTTTCTGTATTATCTAAATAATCCGATATGTTAAAGTAGGCTTTTTTATAAACATTTTGTTTACCTAATTACATTTTTAAATTTGTTAATTGTCAATTTTTGTACAAGTGGTGCAACTGAATTTTATAACAGTTTCCCCAACCGATTGATCTGAAATTTGGAATACATTATGTAACTTCGGTGACCATGCAATATTAACACAATATTAAGGTACCATGGAGTGGTATTATAACTTAAAATAAAACCCGGTAGGTATAGCGACGTGGTAAGACAATTACCTACTAATAATATCTTTTAGATCCTAGTTTACAAAACCCTAAAACATGATACCTACCAGTTCCTTTGAAATCTCAACCAACATCGAAGGTTGATATTTCGTTTCTTTGAAAAGCAGAATTCTTAATGAGTCTCATGTTCCTTCGAGCCGGATTTCTCCGAACAGTGTCCGTAGTTTTAATTCGTAAAATTGACAATGCTCAAATTGCTAGACTTACTGGCAAAAGGCACTCTGCTGACTTTGCTGTCTTTGAAATGAAACACCGGCTTAGAAATACAATCGTAGGTATTTCTGCTTCGGTCATTACTTTCCATCCAAAGGTTGGAAGAAGAGATCTTTCAGCGATAAGGCCACTCATTGTGTTATATTTGGCATAAACTAGTTCTTTAGGTATTCCTAGTGTTTATAAAAGCGTCATTCTATTTTATTCTTTTCTACTTTATCTGTCCAACTTTATAACAGGCGCCATACATTAAAGTTTTCAATAAATTAGGTTCATAAAATTATTTCATTGCCTTCTGCTGCTGTAATGTCATCCTTGAAGATAAGTACAGATGAATCAAGCTTTTTAAGAATTTCACAAGAGAAAGTTTTGGATAAGTACCTAAGTGAACGTTTTATCGATGAAAGAAACACAAATATCTATGTAGATACTATCTCCAATCCACGTTTCTCGTTCACACAAAATAGACAAGAAGTGAATGAACTTTCTAACGTTCACGATGCCATGCCTTATGGTAGAAGGGGCCGGCCGGGCCGCTCGGCTTGATTGATGGATAGATACAAGTTACCTAATTTAACAAGGTGCGGTCACGGAGGTCAACAGTCGAGGCATCTTGCGATACAATCACGCACAAAGCTCGCGTCAAGCGTCGCCTTGGACTAAAGAACACACCTAGTACCTACCTAAGTTTTATAAATGAGTGACAATGGCTTGAGTTATTTCGTGGAAGTGGCATGGCTGGTCGTTCTCGGAAGCGGCTTGACAAGTACGGCCTGCGAGCGTGCTTCTGCTGGGTAGGTTGCAGGCGGAGCGCCCCCCTCGCGCCACGCGTGTTTACCTCGCTACTCGCTCGCGCGGCCGAGCCGAGGCCGCCGAGTCAGTCTGCCTCCGCTCACGCTTCAGGACCGTCTCGGCCCACGGCGGCTCTCGCTCCCGAACTTTCACCTCCGCGATATCATTATCTGTGATAAACACATCAGTGAAATTGAATGTGCGTGCGCTTAGAAAGCGTCCCCGCCGCGGCACTCGGACGGACGCCGCAGACGGCGATTTCTGCAAATTAATTTCTCCAGTGCGGTCTGCTTCTACGAAACTGCTTATAAGAGTTTTACCGAGAAGCGAAACGGCCGTAAAGTAGTTTTGAGGAAATATCTAAGCAATTACAAAGTGAACGTTGTGTTTCCGTGTTCGGTTGTATCACAAGGCGTTTACATTGGATCCCAATAAACCATTCACACCTCCAATGGTGGTCAAACTGCCAGGTGAGATCTAGAGCTTAAATAAGTTAATCTAGTTTTTTCTGTGAAGTTTCTAGCAGACGCTCGCCGGCATTTAAAGCATTCCATTTATAAATATCATATTGTTTACGGCTGCGAAACACGTGCAAAGTGATGCTAAAATAACTAGTTGTGGCGCCAGCTGTTATCATTGCCATTCCTCGGCGCTGTGGCGGCGGGGTCGTTGCGTCGCGAATGATAAGCTGTAATACTGTAAAGTACCTACTCGCTGACGTCACAACAACATACATATTTGATGGCCGACTACTACTATAACATACTACAACCTCGTGTCCTCTGGTTTCGTAGCATGTCATCAAATCGTCTATACCTAGTATATTAATAAACCAACTAGGACATAGATTATATTAAGTAGATAGGTAGGTAATTCTTTATTCCACACCTTATACCTAACAATACAACAAAAAAGAACACCATAAAACTATGTGATACAATTGGCGGTCTTATCGCTGAATAGCTCCCTACCAGACAACCTTTGGATGGAATGGACTGTGTGGAAATTACCTGGGGTGTAATGGTGTACCTAACATACCTACTACATATAGGTACATACATAATTTATGATATAAAAATAACACAATGAATGAACCTAAAAGTAATAACTACTATAAGAAACATAATAATTAATAATAAAACATAGATATTTAGCGACAAATACTCAACAGATGGTGTTCTCTGAGCATACGTTTAAAAATGGCAAGTGACTTGGCACATCTGATACCTAACTACCGGCAGCACATATCATATTATTTAAAGAATAAAGAACCTAAAATATTTCATATTTGAGACGACGATGCTATTTTGATTAGGTACATATATTCAAATAAAAAATTGTCAATGCCTTAAAAAAGATAGGAGTCAGTGCATTACACAGGCAACGAACAGCCCAAAGTAATAATTTAATGTCTAAACACAAAACTCTTCAAATAATTTGCACATTTTCAATGTGTCGAGTGGAGATACTTTCGTGGGAGTACACAAACAGGTTTATTTATAGACAATTGTGATGCAGTAATGAATGTAAAAAATATGTAAATCATGTAATTGCAAGTATTTATGCAAAGTCGTGGTCGGGTGCGCTAATGACACTTCGCCACTGTCTATGTATGACTGGCTAGTTATCGGTTCAGTTGAAAGAATTATCGCGCCACCAGCCATCACGCTACTGGTTTCCTTAGTACTGTTTTCAAAACAATGATTTGTAGAACTAACGTTGATAAACACTTTACAGTTAGGGATCATCATCATCATTATCCACAGCCTGACTTCACCCATTGTTGGGTATAGGCCTCCCCAAGTTTGTGCCATCAACCACGATCCTGCGCTATTCTCACCCACTGACGGCCCGCGACCTTTTCGATGTCGTCCACCCATCTCGCTGCTGGACATCCTACCCTTTTATACCCGCTCCTCGGCCACCATTCAGTCACTGTCATCACCACGTCTAGCCAAGTGCCCCGCCCAAGCCATTTGAGCTCCATAATTCGAATCCCAACGTCATGAACCTTCGTCTGTCATGATCCTGGTGCCGAGACATGGACGCTCACGCAGGAGGCTGTGTACAGTTAGGGATATTAAGTTGAATTATATACCGATTTAGAACCTATAAAAATATAAAAGAAAAGAGATAACAACACAGTTAAAGAAAGTGATTGATTTGACACAGATACAACATAGGTACCTACAACACATAGAAAACTACATCATTACGAAAGAGATTAATGAATTTAAAACAATACAATTATAAGAAAGTGGGTACGATAAAGATAACATAAAGTTAACTACTAATGAAGTAGTAGAAATCAATAAAAAAAGAAGGAAGAAACATAACAAATTAATTACCTAAGGAAACAGCGGGAGTCACCCTTCGAAATCATCAACATGTTACATGAAGGTCTTATATTGAATTTAGTTTCATAACTAACTTCAATATAAGAATATAATATACTTCATTAGTTTCGTTAAATTGATATAATTATCAATATATCAATACCCTTCAAAATCATCAACATGATAGTGATGATAGGTCTTTTATTGAACTTAGTTTCATAACTAACTTCAATATAAGAATATAATATACTTCATTAGTTTCGTTATATTGATATCAATATCAATACCCTTCAAAATCATCAACATGATAGTGATGATAGGTCTTTTATTGAAGTTAGTTTCATAACTAACTTCAATATAAGAATATAATATACTTCATTAGTTTCGTTAAATTGATATAATTATCAATATATCAATACCCTTCAAAATCATCAACATGATAGTGATGATAGGTCTTTTATTGAACTTAGTTTCATAACTAACTTCAATATAAGAATATAATATACTTCATTAGTTTCGTTATATTGATATCAATATCAATACCCTTCAAAATCATCAACATGATAGTGATGATAGGTCTTTTATTGAAGTTAGTTTCATAACTAACTTCAATATAAGAATATAATATACTTCATTAGTTTCGTTATATTGATATCATTATCAATACAACGAAACGTGTAAACAGACCTACTTTAAAATATTATGAAAAATCAATATATTTTTATAAAACAACTAGGTACCTATCATAAGGGATTCTAAAGATATCGAGAGTTTACTACGAAGATGTTATCTCAATCTAATTCCATTGAAATGGCACACCAGGATAAGATAAGAACTAACGATAACAGACTTAGCAGAAGTTGTGACGACTAAAAGGAAAATCAGTCTACTGAAATTCATATTACTGGAAGATGTATAGTAAACCAGAATTCCTCTAACCTGAGAATATAATTTCGATGTAGAGTTGAAAATTAAACATCATTACATGAAAATTGCTTGCGGCTTCTTTCACTAGAATCAGAAATTATTGGAAATGGTTTTGCAAACTTCAGGAAACTCACGTAATTTCAGACAATAGTGAGAGGTAAGTATTATTGATTCCTAGGACTCCGTAACAAATCGATTCAGTTGAAAAGGGATTGTGTTCGTCGCTGCTATTGTTTACAGAGTAGTTATAGTTACAACTAAGGACACAATCATATTTTTTCAACGTACTTTTAAGGCTAGAAATCCTATTGTTAATGTTAGTACTATTGACGATGATAAGTTACGTGGAACCACATAATTTACTGATAAGGTTGTTCGAAATCAATTAATTTGTTAAATGGTTGGATACCAGAAAATCACATCACACTAACTGTTTGTTACTTAATCACGTCGTAACGGCTGAACCGATTTAGATGAAATTTGGTATATACGTAGATTATAACCTGAATTACCACATAGGTTACCTTTTACCCCATAAATCAGGTTCCATGAGATAAAAATGTAACAGCGTGTATTGCTTTATTTTTAGGTTACCTACACATTTAGTAGTGTACTGCGTAGGACGTCGAGGGCAACAGCTACTAATTAAATATATAAATAGCTTTTAATTAATTTCGCGATACTTTTGTAAATGCGTGACTTCACTGCGACGACACTTCTCAGTTTGTCCTAGTTCACCTGTTCCAGGTTATAACTTTGTTTCGCGGACGAGTTATTTCAAGGTTGTAGATAAAATTAATGCCACGTTATGTTATGTAATTTATCTGTTTTTATAGAATTCAAGATGACTTTTACAATACAGATGATCATTTACATGTAGTAACAATGGTATCGTTTACTAGCCCTATACACAGCTCTATTACGGCTTCTATTTAAATGTTTTACACGGAATACCTACATTAGGTACACTACCTACCTCACTTATACATCTAGCTTTCCTAGAAACTTATTAATCATGTTTTAACACAATACGATTATTTATACACAGAAATGAAATGTAAATGCTATACCAAGAATTCCATGATAATTTATGATTGTCTGTTTCGAGCACGCTTCTGAGCAAACTGTAAACAGCGCCTTGGCTCAGTACAACAGATATAATATGTACGAGTACCTACTGTGTGAATTGTGTGATACAGTTTACATTAGATGCAGGATGAAAAAGAGAAAATGTTACTGAGAGTGGTACTAGGAAAATGTGTCGTTCTCTCGAATCGTCGTCGGCGGAACAAGGTGGGATACTGCGCGGGCGCAGGTATGCGTCTTCTCAGAACGCGCCGCGTCCGTTTTTGCTCCTTTTTCGATTCGAGTTTACCGAGAATCGAATGGCCCGGTGGCGGCCCTACTCGGAACTCGTAATTAATCCTTGGAAGCCTCCGACCCGAGGGTGGTTATGAGAAATTGCCAGCATTATGACTTCAATTTTTATTTGTTTTTTGCATTGTCTCATTTCAAAATTTGTATGCGGGATATTGTTCCGAGAAGGAGCTACATTATGCTCTATAAAGCTTTTCAACAGAACTGCATTTGACCCCGAGCTATAGAATGCTGCGTTGATTTATTGTTGATCATCTGGTGCATCCGAGAAACTGTTGTCAGACGCAATATCAATTCTGATCATCGGTCTGCTGCCAAGTGACTTCCAATAGGCAAATTTTTTCATACCCTTTCTTTGGTCGAAGTGCAAACCCATCAATACTAGCATAGGTACATTAGGTACACACGGCTACACATCAAGCTATACATTTCCAGTATAAGCCGAGCTGACCTCGCATTGTGTAGGCTTTTCGTAGAATGAGAAGGTCAGCTTATACTGGAAATGTATAGCTTGATGTGTAGCCGTGTGTACCTAATCAGGAAATGGATTTGTTGAATTTTAGGTGCCGCTTGAATCGTGTCAGAATAGCTCCATCTGATTGTTTTTGGATTACCACGGAGTCCAAGAAATGAAGATAGAAAATGAATATAATGGATTCGCCTCGCCAGGCCTCGCCAGGCATTCTTCGTTGAGGAAGGACCGAACGGAGAACTGAAACAAAGCAAAAAGGCATAAAGCCGCTTGTGTCGTTTTCCCAGAACAAGCTAGTTTAAATTTCAATGGCAGACTACTGCGAACGGCCGACAGTTTCGTCTAACGAACTGATTGAAATACGGCTTTGATCTGAGCATGAAAGTAGCCAGAGCTCTGTGCAATTTGCGCCCCTATAAGAGCAGACGCAAAGTCCACTTTGCAATTTAGGACTTTTACGTTTCAATTTGACGATTCTCTTTCGATGTCAGGTTTTTCGAATTCGCTAAAGTATTTTATCTTGCAGGATTACTCTGTATTTTTTACGACCAACTTTGTTGTTATTTATACTAAAAACGGGATATTTACAATGATTTGTGAGTATTTGAGTATCCTTCCCGTTTTTAGTATAAATAGTGTTCATAACCATGATAGTTTCAAAAGTTATAACTTTGTTGTTTTCAGCAATCATATCACAACCATTTATTGCAATAACAAGTCGAATTTTCTGAGAAGTGGTGTGTTTCGAAAGTCATATCATAATGGATAGTGAAGTGTCGTTGAACTGTTAAGGTAGCAGCAATAAGGTGAAGGCAAACCATTAAGTCACCTCTAGAGACTACGACAGGCGTGCAATGACCGACCGTGTGCTGGTTGACGTCATAATCTACTGCCTAAATTATTAAGTCCTCATAACACAGAATAAATCTAACACAGAATCAATCTATGTTAGGCTAATCTATAATATAAAAATGAATCGCAAAATGTGTTGGTAAGCGCATAACTCAACAACGCCTGGACTAATTTGGCCAATTCTTTTTTTGTTGTATTTTTTATTGTCAGGAGAAGGTTCTTATGAAAGAAAAAAATAAGAAAATTGCGCGGAAAATTAGAAAATTTAAGAATACTTAACCACCATATAATAGTAGATTATTAACCAAGGGGATAAAGCAGTGTCTTCTGTCGCGGGTGACGATTTAAATCGCGAGCGTAACGAAGGACTCGAGGTTTACTCCCGAACGTAGCGAGGGTGATAAAAACTTAAATCACGAGCGAAGCGAGGGATTTAAGACGAGTCCTGAGTGTAGCGAGGGATTTAAGTTCACCCAAGACTACGACAGCTTTATCACCGAGGAAAATACTATACTTTTCGTACCATTTGCGAAAAAATTAACTCAATAATAATATGAGATAAGCATTTATTAAAAATAATGACAATTAAAAGTAAAAGTTAACATTCGAAACATTGGTCCAATTATTGATAGAGAGAGTTACATTTTTGTTTGGTACATTTATTGTTGATGAGTTGATTTGAGTATTTTAGAACATTAACTTATTTATAAAAATAAATTAAAATAAACTTAACGTTTATGTATTTGAAGAAAACAAAAACGCGGCAAATTCCTAGACTAATATTTTTTTGTCGGAAAAGGAAAGGCATCAAGCTCATACGGCCTCGTCGGTTTTCGTAATTTTATTTAATAATCATAACTGCATAAGAAATGCGTATTCCTTTTTCAAAAAGATGTATAATGCTTTATATACAAACTCAATGGTGTAAACACAGATGTAGTTCAGTATAAATTTCGATAAGTATACCAAATTTAAATCACATTCTCCCCCTAGAGGATGAATGAAATTCAGTACAATTTTCTTTCCCTGTTTTTAACAGATTAAAAATGACTATTGTTATGTTCGCTTTTTGTGGCATAGAGTGTCACTTTTTTGAGCAAGTGGTACGAAAAATTATTTATAATCTAGCCTTAGTGCTTTTATAATGTAACCTTATGACGTTTGACATAGAATTGACAGAATGCGTGCTGCAAATATCGTCAAAGAGGATGTAAAAAAAAATGAATATCGTTTGAAACAGATGCTTCGGTAGGAGTTATCCCGAGATATATTGTCTATATATGTATATAAAAATTAATTGCTGTTCGTTAGTCTCGCTAAAACTCGAGAACGGGTGGAGCGATTTGGCTAATTTTGGTATTGAATTATTTGTGGAATTCATTCATTTTCTCATACATAATGATGGCCGGGGACAACAATTGACAATTCTACCAGGGTGACTTATATTGACAGCCCGCGTTATACCTATGCATGTCAAGCCGATACGAAGTTCGGCGGGACCACTAGTATCTAATATACTAGATTTACTCTGTAATGTTAAATGACATTTGAATTAATAAAAGCGTCTACGAGCAAAGCAAATTATGAACTATCTGTCGATTTGGGAGTTGCTTCACCCATGACCTTATCTTATCACTATATCTAAGTTACACTTCTGATAGTATAACATAAGTTTACTTGAATAAATTCTTGTGACTTCCCTTTGGAGCTTGAAACCAAATGACAAAGAAAACAGTCGTGCTTATATTTGCCTTGCATACATTTTTACGAAAAGGATATAAAAAAATGCGAGTAGGTAGTTTTTATCTCCCACCTCTGTTTTTGTTGTTACTACATTTACTCCCCTTATAGACCATGTGGGTATATATAGACTACATTACCTTATCGAGAATCGAGATAGAAACAAGGGTACCTACCTACAGTGAGGTGTGTCACATTTTAAACTATAGTTGATACATTTGAGCTTGTCTATGGTTCTAAGACTTCGAAGTCACTTTTAAAAATATTCCTCTTGAATATAAAGAAACGAAACTCCTACAAAAACCTTCGAAAACATCAGAAAGTATTTGAATTATAGTTGGTTCTTATTTACTTGCTGCACCATTCAGTTCATTGCAGAGAAACATTCTTCGTTCATGTCTATTCATAGACTTTCTATTTTAGTACAAAAACAGAGCCAGTACTTCAGTTAATTTTTCGATCTCAACATCAGAGGAAAGTTTTTAAGTCGATAACCCGTTTCGCAAGTCAGTAGGAAACCCCTTTCACTCGGAAACTAGTCTGAGCGTGGATAAAAATAGTCACTCTCATTTACTGATTACACAAGCATTTAATTGATCATAAATCTGGGCCCAAAGCCTATTTTATTTAAAAATCGAAACCGCGGGTCGACATTCTGGGAACCGCGCCTCGAAGCGACGACCGGTCCACGAGTTCTCAGAAAACGCGAAGGTTGCTGTTAACCTCCTACATTGGATCGGAACGGTTATTGCCAAACGTCTTACGGTCTTGTCGGCATTCATTGGTCGGTGGGCATTAGCGCTTTATTGTGAGATTGAGGTCAATAACTACGTGATCCTGGCAATCATGAGAATCGCAAAACATTAAATACAAATTCTGGTTATCTTGGATCTGTTATATCTCTACCGGTCATTAGGGAATTCCTGCGCTTAGAGTTGTTTGATAGGAATCAAATGGGGCTCGGCGCCCCGCTAGATGGCGCTCGCTCGATGCAGGCGGCTGGCTGTGCTTGCGCAAGGCACCTCTTCCACGAATACAAAACATCGACAACTCTTACTTCCTGAACCGTTGATATCATCTTTCTGCGTACAAGAAGCGAGGTTAGCACGAGTTTCTGGCGATATCGAGTCGGTGGCGAGCTGGCGACGTGGTCTCAAATGTCCAATGGTCAATAGAGTTTTGATAACTCTAACTAGCCCCAGAATATCAAAGAAATTCTCAGTCAACCTCATTTCTTGTAACGCTTAGCACCTACCTAAGTGCTTTATTAATGCTTTGATACTATTACTTCACTAGTTAGTTATACCTAGTTACCCAACACCCAGATAGACCCACGTAACTAAAACATGACAAGTACTATGACAGCCCTAATAACGTGTCGATTAAAAGATTATTAAGACTCATTCATTCTGAATCAGCTGCAGTTTGTTTTTTCTTGCAGAGATATTCATTTATATTTTAGTTAAAGTATTGGAGTAGCTAAGAAGGCCGTTTCTAACGGTTCAGTACGGGCCGTCCATCTATGAATTGCATTTTTCTATTAGTTAATTGCGTCATACACGTGCTGCAATAGGTAGGTATTTACTGTACAATTTCTATATGGACTTCCTCGACCTTTTTTTTTATACATTATAGGCTTGCGTTTGACCACGATCTCGCCTGATGGTAAGCGATGATGCAGTCTACGATGGTAAACCCTTGCCTAGAAGAAACCTATTCTCTCGCGACTTAAAGATACCCAGGTTGCAGTTATCAGGAAACACAGATTCTGACAAGGCATTCCACTTTTTGGCGGTGCGCATTAAAGGTCGAAGAGAACCGCTTTATGCGAATGGGAGGTATTTCTACCATATAGCGGTGGCGCACCGCAGAGCGTCTGGTTGTCCGTTGATAGAATGGAGATGGTAGGATCAGGTTGAAAAGTTCCGCCGGACACTCCCCGAAATGTACTCGATTAAAAACTTTGAGGCTAGCAACCTTTAGTCGATGCTCCAGGCTGAGGAGCTTTGCATCAACTAGCTCATCGTTGCCTATGGCTTGCTAGCTGTGACCTACCTGTAGATAGGCATGTTGGTGTAGTGAATCACCCACATATTACCTACATTTAATTAATTTACATTTTAATTGTATATACCTACCTATCACTATTACATATATCATCAGTTCATCACACTAATATTGTAAATGTGAAAGTTTGGTGTTTGGTTGTTTTGTTTGTTACTCAATCACGTTATAATAGCTGAACCGATTTCGATGAAATTTGGTGTGTTAATAGATTAAGACCTGGATTCAAACATAGACTACTTTTTGTTGACAAAGAACTCGTGCGAACCCGCTGGCGGAAGCTAGTAATATCAATATAACTAAGAGAGATAGTGTAGAATTATTGGTCACACTCACACCCTGATATGTAGGTAAATTTTTTTATGGAGTGTCGAATTCTGCGAGGTTGCTCCTAATTATTTAACTGTGGGTAAGTATCTATACTAATATTATAAAAAGGAAAGATTTGTTTGTATTGAATAGGCTCCGAATCTACTGGACCGATTTAAAAAAACTCTTTCACTGTTAGGAAACTACACTGTCCCCGGGTGACATAGGCTACTTTTTACCCAACTGCGCAGAAGGAGAGTAATGTTTTTATTGAAAAACTGCGCGTGCGAAGCTGCAGATTGGTCAGCTAGTATTTTATAAATTACCTACTAGTTTGATAGATCTATTCGGCCAACTGACAGAACATCGCATTGTCGTCTGCTGACAAATCTTGTTAAGTCAGTTAAAAGAATAAACCGTGCTAGTTTCAAATATCATAGCAATTCTGTTTCTATATTCCAAACTACTCTATCTCAAGACTCTAGAAAAGTCTACACCTACTTGTAATCTTTGTCTTCACCGACGTCGAAACCATTGTCTACGCTGACCATGCTAAGCCGACTGGTACAGTCATCATCATCATCATCAGCCGGAATACGTCCACTGATGAACATAGGCCTCCCCCTTAGATCGCCACAACGAGCGGTTGGTAGCCGTTTGCGCCCAACGGCTCCCCGCGATTCTTACTAGATCGTCGGTCCACCTTGTGTGGGGCCGGCCTACGCTGCGTTTTCCAGTCCGTGGTCTCCACTCGAGAACCTTTCTTCCCCAACGGTTATCGGTTCTACGAGCGATGTGGCCCGCCCATTGCCACTTCAAATTGCTAACTTTGAGAGCTATGTCGGCAACTTTAGGTCTTCTGCGGATTTCCTCATTGCGGATTTTGTCACGCAAAGAAACCCCGAGCATAGCCCTCTCCATAGCTCGTTGAGCGACCTTGAGCTTGGTCATGAGGCCATGAGTAGAGGACCACGTTTCAGTGCCATAGGTCATCACAGGCAACACACACTGGTTGAAGGCTTTAGTCTTCAGTAACTACAGTAGTACTGGTACAGTAATTTCTACTAATCTTTTGAGACCAATTTGTTATATTTATGTGCAAAATAGCGGATATTGTACATAATTATAACAAATTGGTAGGTAGATACTTATACAAGACCGTAGTGCAAACTAGTAGCGAAACCTCTGTGCAGTAAAATTAATTAATTTTCAGTAGAGTTGTTTACTGGTGGTAGAGCTTTTGTGAACGAGTTCGAGGAAAAGTGGGCACCACCGCCTTACCTTTATCTGCCGCCAAATAGCAGTACTTGTGCTGCTGTGTTCCGGTTAGATGGTAATGGTATGTTCCTATAATTACTGGCACATAGGCATACCAGCTGTTTGCCGACGATATTGTGGTCATGGCAAAGACGATGGAAGAGCTCAGCACGATGCTCGAAGGCCTCAATCGAGTCTCCCAAGGGGTAGGACTTAAAATGAACATGGACAAGACGAAAATCATGTCGAATGTCCATGTCGTCCCTGCCCCAGTTATGGTTGAGAACTCGTCTCTTGAAGTTGTCGACGCGTATGTATACCTAGGACAAACAGTCCAATTAGGTAGGTCCAACTTCGAGAAAGAGGTCAATCGTCGAATCCGACTCGGATGGGCAGCGTTTGGGACGTCTTCGCAACGTCTTTTCGTCCAACATACCTCAGTGCCTTAAGACGAAAGTCTTCAATCAGTGTGTGTTACCAGTGATGACATATGGTACCGAGACGTGGTCCTTCACTATTGGCCTTATGAGTAAGCTCAGAGTCGCTCAACGAGCTATGGAAAGGGCTATGCTCGGGGTTTCTCTACGGGATCGAATCAGAAATGAGGGGATACGTAGGAGAACTCAAGTCACCGACATAGCCCGACGGATTAGCACGTTGAAGTGGCAATGGGCAGGCCATATAGCGCGCAGAACGGATGGCCGATGGGGCCGGAAAGTTATCGAATGGAGGCCACGGACCGGCAAGCGCAGCATAGGACGTCCACCTACAAGATGGGCTGACGACTTGGTAAGAACCGCAGGTCGGCGTTGGGTGCAGGCCGCTTCCAACCGCAGTTCCTGGAGATCAATGAGGGAGGCCTTTGTCCAGCAGTGGACGTTCTACGGCTGATATGATGATGATGATGATGAGGCATACCAGCTAAGTCCTATAGTATGGTAACGTATACACATAGAGATCAAGACAACATAATACCTTGTGTTGAATTCTATGTGGATATCCATGGGCTGCAGTAGCCACTTAACATCTGGTGGACTGCATGCTCGTTTGCCATATAATTGTATAAAAAAAAAGTTGAGAAGGGCAAAGTATTCTTTGAAAATTATGCAGAAACATACCAATGGCAAATTTCTATTAGGAAAGTATCTTTTTCCTCATTTACAGAAGAGAATGGCAAAAATGAAGAGAGTCCACTAGGGAATGATTTTGGGCAGAGATGATATTGAAAACAAGTAATTTGTAAAACTAAAATTTAACCTTCAGAAAAAGGAAGTTGTAATGAAATTTAAGAGTTAGATGATTTTCTCACGGATAATCAGATATATACCAAAATATGGGACCCTTAAAGTTTCCACATCCTAACAAAATGAGAATCATTAAACTCGGACAACGTTGTAAAGTGTTATTGCTAAACATACATTAAAAAAACCACCAATTGAGAACTTCCATCAAAATTGAAGAATTTATTTCTAGGGTTCCGTACCCAAACGGTAAAACGGGACCCTATTACTAAGACTCCGCTTTCTGTCTGTCCGTCTGTCACCAGGCTGTATTTCATCATGAACCGTGATAGTTAGACAGTTGAAATTTTCACAGGTGATGCATTTCCGTTACCGCTATAACAACAAATACTCAAAATAGAATAAATTGATAATATAAGGGCTCCCATACAACAAATGTGATTTTTTTACTCTTTTTTGCTCGATATTGATAACGGCAACAGGTAGACGCTTGAAATATTCACAGAATATTTAGTTATATATTCACTTTAAAAAGAAATAATTAAATGAAAATAAAACAAATATTTAAGGGGGGCTCCCATGCAACAGACATGATTTTTTTGCCTTTTTTATAGATAATGGTACAAAACCTTTCGTGCGCGAGTCCGACTCGCACTTGGCCGGTTTTTTGAAGTTAATGAAGTATTAAGTGGTCAAATACAAGTCCTAAAGTGAGTTATAAATTTATAATGACGACCTCCGTGGTGCAGTGGGCGAATAGCCGGCTGAGACGCAGGAGGTAGCGGGTTCGATTCCCGCCGCGGAACAAATGTTTGCATGATCTACGGATATTTGTTCGGGTCTGATTGTTTCTCTATATATTATAAGTATGTATTTACAAAAAAAATGTATACATATAAGTATTCTATCAGTTATCTGGTCCCCATAGTACAAGCTCTGCTTAGTTTGGGGCGAGGAAAAAAAAAGCCTATGGAGAGTAAATATAGAGACTGAAACATTCCTTCCTACAGTTTTTAGGTAGGTATGTATATGGTGGCACAGGAATTTATACAATAGCACGACGCCGACCGACGACGAACTGAGAATTTGCATTTAAAAATTGCTTCACAATAGGTCGGTTCCATTGCCCTTATGAATAGAAAAACAGATGCAATGACACATCTGCTTTTCCCAAAGAGCAAATTAACTGACACACATGCACCAAATACCTTTGCAATTATTCAACAGATCCGCCACGGCTGGCTTCGCGCGCGTCTTTGAAGATTTCTGTTCTAGGTAATGTCAAAACTTATTCTACATCTTATTTTCCTTGAAGCGCCTCTAGCCCGCGGGAAATCGATAATTTGGGGCGATAATATTGAAGGAATTTGTCCTCTATTTCGGACAGATTTTGGTTGACTTTTACTTGGAGGAGATCAACTGAATAAGTACGTAACTATAGTCCTTCTAACAAGAACTATTGATTTTATCTTGGGCGCTTTCGTAAGCTTTACGTAAGTATTTGAGAAAGGAACCTACTTACAAGAAATTTGTACTTGCTTATTATTTGTACTAGCTGACAATCCGCAGCTTCGCACGCGTAGTTTTTCAATAAAAACATTACCCTCCTTCTGCACAGTTGGGTAAGAAGTAGCCTATGTCACCCGGGGATAGTGTAGCTTCCCAACAGTGAAAGAATTTTTAAATCGGTCCAGTAGTTTCGGAGCCTATTCAATACAAACAAACAAACATATCTTTTCTCGTTATAATATTATAGTATAGATTATAAATTTGAGAGTATAGGTTGCTCCGAAAAAAGGTGCCTCATTTAGAAAAACAATGTTTTTTCTACGACTTTTCGAAATTCGATGTTTATCATTGAAGAATCATTTGACAAAAAATTTTGTTAAGAAAATCTGTTTATTAGCTGTAAATGACCCTAGTAACGCGGGTAAACCTAGATTTACTTCTAGTATTACCCGTACGTAACAAACAGACAGACAGAGCTACTTACGAATTCTTAATATTACGTAGACAATAGAAGTGTTTTTGCTTCCATACCGGAGCCCCGAACAGTCTAAGCTCAGGTTTGTCACCAGCTAATAAGAACTTCAATGAGTAAGCACTTACTTTCATTTTAAAAGAACAAAACCAACTCATTCTTTACTACAAAATGTTATTGATAAAGACACACTTTTAAAAAGAGCTTCATTGTCTTCATGATAATGAGTAAACACTGCGAGCATATATTTTCGGAATTATATAAAGTGGCGTCTACTCAGAACAGGTGTGTCATGTCGTTAAAATTATCGTGGCTATTCTAAAAATAGCCTAGCCCTAGCTGCACATACACCTGACTCACAGCAAAGAAAACTACAAATTCGCTCAGAAGCGACACTAAATCCTATAGCTAAGTATAGTCTTTGAGGCTACCTACAGTTATGTCATTGTGAAAGCTGCTACGCTTACAATACTATGAAGTAAGTTAGTCGCCTCGGCAAATTTAGTCTATCATCGGAAATATGGAATCTACATAATATAATGTACTTCCAAATGATAGAACCAGCCGTCACGGGCCGCAGGACGGCCGGACAATGCTTGCGCCGGCGAACACTGAGCGCAACTTCAATTCGGCCACGTCAAAAACTTCGGCCTGAATATCGCTATCCCTGTTTAGTGACGAAGTTTAGCCACGCAGAGCGACAGTGATAGCAATAGAACGATTCTAAATTTGATTAGATTTTGACCGTGTTCCGTAATACCAAAAATGATGACTGAAAACTTGTATTTTTCTCATTGTGTTGTTATTCTGTAACTAGACAATATAATCTATGTTCCCATGACTAGGATACGTAAGATGTTGTTGTTTTTAATACGAAACAATTAGGTTGAAAACAGGTCTTTTATGACGTAAAAACATGCAGAATTCGATATGCTTCTATTTTATTTTAGGTAAGTATTTTGATCTAATATATGGTTGGGAACCTAGATAAATACTATTCAAATTAAAATAATACCTTATTAAGGTAGAAATAGGCTCCAATTAGAAATGATCTTGGTAGTACGTGTTGTATGGGCGATTGGCCCTCCGGTGCCCCCTTAATCGTCGGAAACACGAACGTTGCCGAGGTATCTAACTGATATCGTAGTACTGTATCACGTTAGTTCGAATTATTCCGTTTACTTACCGTTCTTGCTATGTTGCGAAGTAAGCTCGCCTCGTTTTTATTGCCACAAGGTCAAAGCTATCTTAAGTAGTGCAGTCACAAAGAAAATACAATTCTGTTATCGCGTATAGTCGTTGGCAAAGTTATACTAAACACACTTTGTTATTGATGATTTATTCGTGATTTTATAATGAAGTTATACTATTTACATACTACTATTTACATGATTTGGAACGAATCTGTTGTTAATTTATTTTTCCCAGTATAAATAGTTACTTTAAGTTTCAATAATAACAATTGTGTAAATCCGTAAAATTTTACTCCACTTATTAATAAAACGATTTATTTCAAACAAAGTGGTTTTAAATTTTAAATTTCCTGTACTTTGCTATTCGGTAAGTAAACGGAATTATTAGCATAAACCATAAAATTTAAGAACAATAGTTGTTTATTCGGTACTAGCGACCCGCCCCGGCTTCACACGGGTACAATGCTCAATATACTACAGAATGTATTTATATACAACGTTCACAGCTTTTTTGTCATTAGAGAATACATACATGTTTTCTTTAGAGGTTTCTCTTGAAAGAGTATTAAGAGTATTTACGACATCACATTAGAAACCTCTAAAATTATCAGTGTTTCTCTACTTATGCATGTATTATACATATAAATCTTCCTCTTGAATCACTTTATCTATTAAAAAAACTGCATCAAATTCCGTTGCGTAATTTTAAAGATCTAAGCATACATAGGGACAGACAGCGGGAAGCGACTTTGTTTTATACTATGTAGTGGTAATGATAGTGATGATGTATCTATGTAGCAAGCGAGGTAAGTAAACGGAACAATTCGTTAGTTAAACACTAAATCTAATAATCGATTGTAGGATTCTCACTACCTCTACCTGTAATGTAAGTCTCGATAGTCAGATAAAATGATAGTTCAAGTTCTAAATGGCATTATCAAGGTCAGATAAAAAGTGCATTCTGTGCATTCGTAGACTGAAGACTGCGGATTCCATTTAAATATTTTGAAGCTTTGACAAATATTATGACTATTCTGCAATATCAGGTGTCCCGCAGGTTTGTATGTTAGGTACCGTACTATTTATTACTTAATAAAATATTATATATAGGTAGGTACCTATATAATTAAAGCCGTCGTCGTTGGCTTGTAAAGACGATCTCAGAATATTAAGGTCTATAACATCTCTTCTCTTCCACAAGCTTGATGGAAATACTGCCATAAAAACCAACTTTTTATTAGGCAATATGCAAAATAGTATCAAACAGATTAACAATAAAAACTGCAATTATATCAAATAACTAAAACTAAATGCAAAATAGTATCAAACAGATTAACAATAAAAACTGCAATTATATCAAATAACTAAAACTAAATTTAAAATAAACCTATAAATAAAAAACTGCATTTAAGTCTCCATCTGCGGGTAAGGTGCCCAAAAAACTGGCAACATTACCTCTTTGAATGGCTAGGCTGATCCGTTGTCAGAGGTAAGTTCCAGCTCTTTGGTCACCTGTAGTGTCTATGAGGCGTCTGGACAGCTCTAATGAATTTTTGGCCACTCGAGCCCCAACGACCCATAGTTTCGACACTAAACGGAAGAAATATGTATTGATCTCCCAGGAAATCATATTTCCTCCGTTTGAGGGTCTCCGCAGCCTCTGCTGCCGCACCAGCCACCCGGGAAGTACTATGAAGGTGAGAAGGCGCCAGTGTGTCAACACAAGTTGCAAAACCAACATATTAGATTTAAGCATATCTAGATGTTACTAGATAACTAAGCTTCTATTTGCAAAAACTTAAAAATATACCGACGAATTTAACTGATTAAAGTAGGGTGACATGTTAGTCAAAGCCTAAAATAGCTTTGAGAGTATAGGGTAGACGAAATATTGATTACCCCTCGGCAGCTGCGTTGGAAACCCATCTGGTGACTTTACTATGATCATACAAAAACTATAATGGATTTGACTTTGGCTATAAGGTGGAGCCTGAACATGCGTCTCTTATACAACGTTATATACCTATATGCAACGTATAACAAAGTAAACTCACAAAATTACATACCCGTTTTTACCGTAGATCGAGTAACTTAAGCTACCACTGACATTAGGTATTACGTAGTCTGGTTTCAGTTTTTACAAGCTGTTTATTAACTTGCAATGTATGTATGTTTGTCCGGGTGGAATCTTGCAATTGAATTTTAAACACGTTCCCCTCAACCGATTGAGCTGAAATTTGGAATATGTAACTTCGGTGACAATGCAATAATATGGTACCATGGAGACGGATGCTAGGCAACGGAACTTCTGAATGGAATAAAGTAGGCTACTAGTGTTTGGGCTCATTTGAATCTGCTTGCGGTTCCGATTATGAATAAAAGCTTGCTTTTAAAAAGTAATTTTTCAACAAATAACTTCATCATCATCATATCAGCTATAGGACGTCCACTGCTGGACAAAAGCCTCCCTCATTGATCTCCAGGAACTGCGGTTGGAAGTGGCCTGCATCCAACGCCGACCTGCGGTTCTTACCAAGTCGTCTGCCCATCTTGTAGGTGGACGTCCTACGCTGCGCTTGCCGGTCCGTGGCCTCCGTTCGAGAACTTTCCGGCCCCATCGGCCATCTGTTCTGCGCGCTATATGGCCTGCCCATTGCCACTTCAACGTGCTAATCCGTCGGGCTATGTCGGTGAATTGCGTTCTCCTACGTATCTCCTCATTTCTGATTCGATCCCGTAGAGAAACCCCGAGCATAGCCCTCTCCATAGCTCGTTGAGCGACTCTGAGCTTATTCATAAGGCCAATAGTGAAGGACCACGTCTCGGTTCCATATGTCATCACTGGTAACACCTGGTAAATAACTTAATAAACTTATATACATTGTTAGTATAAGTTTCAAAACGTTTACCGTTTTATAGTGATTCTATTTCTCCTGTTATAGTACCTTGAATTGAAGTAGCAAAATGACCACTGTATAATGGTAATCAATACATTAACGGGAACGAATAAACGGTTATGCGGGCGATTTGCATCGTCGCGTCTGCCCAGTTTACCTACACGTGCTCAAACCGTTAGATAGTGTTGCCAACTTGGCGGTTTTCCCCCTAAATTTGGGCATTAGTTAGATGAAAAGGAGTGCAATTTTTTGACGCATTTTTCAGGAGTTACCTGTTTTTTAAGGGGAAATTCTTTTGTAGCGGTTTTTGTGACGTAAATTAGAAGATCATTGATTGGATTGATAAATTAAATTTTATGAAGGTGTGTAGGTAATCTCGTAGACATAAGCAGAAAAATGTTCTCTGTAAATTAAGGTAAAAACTAAATAATATTAGTGTATACTCAAGCGTGTATAATAATAGACTAGGGTGATCTTGAGTTAGTGTTAGGGGGATTGAAGGGGATTTCGAGATGATGCTAACGCTTAGTCGAGGTTGGCAACACTGCCGTTAGGGAAGCTGGTGGTTGCTTTTGTGATTGACGTGATAATTGCCAGTGTCTAAAGTTATTAACCGGTCAGAGATACAAATACATATTTCATTTGTATGCAGAAGCACTATGCACCAAGTGTAAGCGTTCGGGCTCGATTCTGCTAATTTATAAGAAATTTAACGAATATGATTGTTGTTCTTGTCATAAGCTGACAAATGTTTAATGGTGTTGTCGTACCAACGGGGCGGTCATTGACAATTAGTAGAATAGCAAAAGGTATCCACAGTGGCGATTTTGCGCCGATGCCATTGTCATAGTGAAGCGATTGGTTTAGTACAATTAGACACGAATCAATGTCTATAGTCTAACTTTTTATTAGCTGCAGTAAAATGACGTTTTGTGGGTTGCCGGTTTTTGAAGAAAAATAAATAGGGATGTAGCTAAATGAGTGAATCATAAATGAATAATCAGTTTGGTTTTTTTTTGAGATTTAATATTAAGTTGTAATGTATTTTTTTAACCTATTATTATTACTATACTAGAGGATTGATCTTTTTTAGTGGAAGTATAGGGAGGTACATTCAAAATGAAACAAAAACGTCATAATAATGTTATTTAATTAATTTTTGTGAACTGAATCACATCCCTATTGAGATTAGGCTGGCAACATTATTTTACGGAATGACATTTAGAAACGTCATTTTACTGCAGCTAATAAAAAGTTAGACTATATGATTCGTTGCAAAATGGCCACTATAATACTTATTTCTCAAAAATGCTTGGGAATTTGAGAATTATTTTGACACCCTTCTTCGAGTTGAATCGAAATTGCTGTACTTGCCAAATACATACGAGCAGCGGCCGGCAAATGTAGTATGAAAATCTATATCTGTCGTGGTTTAGCGGCCAAATAAATTACATAGTAAACTCATATCTGTCGTGTAATTTAAAAATGGAACGATCTTTTACTCCGCAACATGGCAACCAAGGAGGTAACTTATCAAAGGTTTTATTTAAATTTCAAACTGGCTTGCAAATAGAAAGATGTTTATTGAAAAAAAAAAACAAATAAACACTTTAACACGAGAAAAAATATTGTTGTTCGTTGTTCGTCATTGATTTTGAAAAGTAATTGTATTTTTTATTTTATAATTTCCGCGCATTATTTGAGAAAAGTACTATACAAGCCTTGGGCACAACTAGGCCTTAATGGACTTACGAATGTGTGCCTCGGCCCACATTTACACGTTCGTCCATCAATGCCTCTTTCGCTGGCCGCTGCAGTAATGTACTAACACAATCTGTTTTCAACGCGGGTTTTCAATGACCGCCGCGAAATTGCTATGACAATACCATAGAAAATTTGACAGCTTATGACAGGAACAACATTCCTAGTCGTGATACCGATAATAAGAGATTTTACAAAAAAATTGTTTAAGACCTAAATGAAATATGGTTATACCTAAATAATAAAAATACACATTAAAAAAATTAAGTAAAAAATATAAAGAATCTGAACTTTAAAGCAAGGTCTTGGTAATTGAAAGCGCTGATTTATAATTAATAAAATACGTAAATGAGTTTACAAAATAATTTCAAATTTTTTTCTCATATACTGTCATCACATCAATTACCTACGATAAATAAGCAGTCAAGAGTGAATAATACTCACGAGACATAGGGTTCCGTAACTTTATATTACTGTACCTACTGTGTGATAGTTGATAAAACGATGTTAATCACTTTTTGTTTGTAAACTGGTATTAAATTAGTGGAATTCCGTTTCATGGATCGTTTTTTAGGGTTCCATACCCGAAGTGTAAAACGGGACCCTATTACTAAGACTCCGCTGACTGTCTGTCTGTCCATCTGTCACCAGGCAGTATCTCATGAACCGTGATAGTTAGACAGATGGAATTTTCACAGATGATGTATTTCTGTTGCCGCTATAACAACAGATACTAAAAAAAGAATAAAATAAATATTTAAGGAGGGCTCCCATACAACAAACGTGTTTTTTTTTGCTCGTTCTTTCTCGATATTGATAACGGCAACAGGTAGACGCTTGAAATATTCACAGAATATTTAGTTAGGTATACATATATTCACATTAAAAATAAATATGTAATTACATTAAAACTTATATTTAGGCGGGGCTGCCATACAACAAACATTTTTTTATACAAGTTATATGGAAAACGAGCATAAAAAAGTTTTTTTTTATACAACTTAGGCAAACGAGCATGCAGTCCACCAGATGTTAAGTGGATACTGATATTGTTAAGTAGCCCATGGATATCCACATAGAATTCAAAACAAGGTATTATGTTGTCTGGATCTCTATGTGGGTACGTTGTCATACTATAGGACTTAGCTGTTATGCCTATGTGCCAGTAATTACAGGAACATACCATTACTATCTAACCGGAACACAGCAGCACAAATACTGCTATTTGGCGACAAAAACATGATTTTTTTTGCTTGTTTATATAGATAATGGTACGGAACCCTTCGTGCGCGAGTCCGACTCGCACTTGGTCGGTTTTTTACTGGTGCCTGTGCCACATACAAATATTCAATGTCAATATTATAAAATTTCTTGAAATCACAAAGATCATTTTGAAATGCCAATAGGAAATGTCAAAATCAGTTAGGTTTCGACAGATTTCTGTGAACCATTGCAAAACAGTTTTCCGCGCAGCGCATTGTTTTGTAAACAAAGTGCAGTTGAATGAAGTCGACATTCGGAATGCAAGATCGTGCGATGAGCCGTTGAAATAACTATTATACAGACGTTCCGATATGGTCGGCTCCCGATCTCTGTCGGATATCCAACTGTGTCCCAAAAGAACGTTTAAAGGGGAATTGGTTAGGTATATTATATATATAATAGGCAATAAATATATCGGTTCTGATCTTTGGTATCGTCGGAAAATTCTACTGCGTCCAAAAAAACGTTTGTAAGGCAATCGGACGAGTGTTACAATATTTAATGTCCGGTATGTATGGTCGGTTCCGATAACTGTAATAAAATACTGTGTGCGTCTAAGCTGCCGATGTTTACTGTATTACATACATCTGTAGTTCTGTAGGCTGTTTGAACATTGCGCTCTATATACTATAATAAAGTACATCGAGTGTAGAATATGACTAAATTAAACGGTCTCCCTTCATAACCCAATGTAGTAACACATCATCGTACATTTAAATTCAGTTGCATAAATAATACAGGGTCGACAACATTTAAAAAACTTAGTACATATTATATTATATATATTTAGTATATTAGTATTATTCAGACTTGTCACCAGCATCCTACGTCGTCGGAACGTCTGTAGTAATACGAATGATGAAATCATATTCTCGTGACTGTTGTGGGTGCTGCCGTGCCGCTGCCTAGTAGGTAGGTGCGATGTAGCTATAGGTGTATATGTCATTGCGTGATGCCTTCGCTTCGCCTAGTTATTATTACTTAATCTGTATAAGTTCTAGGGTTGCCAGATATCTTGAATTGGCATTATATTAACCGGCTTCAAACAATGGAGGAGGTTCTTAATTTTTTAGGGTTCCGTAGCCAAATGGCAAAAAACGGAACCCTTATGGATTCGTTGTGTCTGTCTGTCCGTCCGTATGTCACAGCCACCTTTTTCCGAAACTATAAGAACAATATGTTAAAACTTGGTAAGTAGATAATGTATTCGGGGTTCCCCATTCTTAGAACTGAAACTAGAATTTTTTAATCGAACCTATACGTGTGGTGTATCTATGGATAGGTCTTCAAAAATGATATTGAGGTTTCTAATATAATTTTTTTCTAACCCGAATAGTTTGCGCGAGAGACACTTCCAAAGTGGTAAAATATGCCCCCTCCCCCCTGTAACTTCTAAAATAAGAGAATGATAAAACTAAAAAAAATATATTGATGTACATTACCATGCAAACTTCTACCGAAAAATGGTTTGAACGAGATCTAGTAAGTAGTTTTTTAATACGTCATAAATCGTAAACCGCAATTTACCTTTCATTCAATCAACTCAAATATAAAAAAAGTTACAACGAACTACAAGAACTTTTATATTATGATTATGTTACTTGCTGCTACGGAACCCTTCATGGGCGACTCCGACTCGCACTTGGCCGCTTTTATTTTTTTTTCCCGATTACTCGAAGACGCCTGGACCGATTTGAGAAGTTCTTTTTTTTTTTGTTTGGAAGGGTGGTCCCATTGGCACCAAGTCAGGATCTGATGATGGGATCTAAAAAATCGAGAACAACCCTCAAATTTTATAGGGACGCAATTCGGTTTTATGTTTTTACCTTAGAACTCCGTCACTTATCAACCGAATTGTATTTTTTTTGGTCTCATATAAATTTCTTCAAAATCAGTTCAGTAGTTAGGTTAAGTTGGTTATGTTTTTGTTAAAAAGTGACATAATTGTTTTTGTCTGATGTTTAAAGAGAATTCTTTGTTATAAAATGTTTTTCCTAATTGAATTCCCCTTTAAATATAAACATATAAATGCATACAAACAAAATAAATGTTTTTGTGCCTTAAAACTTTTTATATAACTTTGAGATGAAACACACATTATGCCTCTTTGTCTAAGTACTTATAGAAATCGATTAAAATGGATAAACCCAATATCTAAATGCGTTATATTTTGAAGTAAAACTTCTTTACGCACGCTTGACTTGGGGAGTAAGGCTAAGGACTCACGAAGCGGGTTTTACCCGCGCCCGCCGCGGTGGCGGAATGGAGTTTTGTTGCCAAAACTCACGAGACCGGAGTTTTGTGCGGTTACGCAGCCGTCGCGGTTGCGATTATCGCTCGCAAACTTGGAGGTTGATTATCGCAAGACGTGCGGTTAAACGATCAGTTGCGTCACTACGCAACGAGTAATAACAAGTCACTGCAAAATGGCGTCGGATTTCTGTAACCCCCCCGCTGCCCACTGCGGTCGCCCGCCAACCAAACGCAGAGCGCGCGGGGACCGCGACCCGCGCCCGCCGGTACAAGATGACCGCCGCGCCGGTGCAGTGGGACCCGCAAACAATCACACACGCCGCGGGCGTAAAGCGCGTCGTGAAATGTGCTTTAATTTTTTACATATATATCTGTATTCTACAAAGGCTGCCGGCCGCAACCACGGCGGGCGCGGGTGAAAACCGCTTCGTGAGTCCTTAGCCTTAACTGGCGAATGCGTTACGAAAAGTGCGAACGGAAGTTGAGAGGGAGATATAAGTTAGTGAAGATAGAAAGAGAGAGAGAGAGAGTTACGTTTTGTATATTTTTAAACGTTATTGTGCGAACTGCGAGTGCGAGTTGCGTCTGTTCAGAATGAACATAGACTGATCGACCTACAGACGTCTGGACAATTTTGTAATTGAACAATTTTATAAACTACCAACTGACCAATCCGCAGCTTCGCATGCGTACTTTTTCAATAAAAACATTACTCCCCTTCTGCGCAGTTGGATAAAAAGTAGCATATGCTACCCGGGAATAGTGTAGCTTGCCAATAGTGAAATAATTTTTTAAATCGGTCCAGTAGTTTCGGAGCCTATTCAATACAAAGAAACAAACAAACATTTCTTTCCTCTTTAAAATATTAGTATAGATTATTTTGAAAAAGAAGTTTTACTTCAGTCGTGTGGTCTAAAGCACACTCGTTTTTTTTTGTTTGAAAGACAACGTTTATTAAATATTTCTCAGTGTTAAAAATAAATAAAGATTAATTTCCACCTAAGATCAATCAAGTCATAAAAAATGTTGTAAAATACAATATTGTATGTAGTAACCCTGGCTGCTGTATATAGTACGTATAGCAGCTGTCGTCGACCGGACCTCAACGATTCTCGGAATAAGCTAAATGAGACTCGTATGTTTTATTCGGAGAAATCATTCATTGCAATATCTTTGTGACCTTTCGTGATCTTTGCAGTGTAATAACACCCTTTTTCACTGATTTAAATGTTAACTTATAAAGTTTAATGCGGCATTATATCTGCAACCCGTTTTCTGTATACATATACATATATAAATTATATATATAAATTTCTCTTTGTACAACTTTTTTGTGAAACAGCTATATCCGCTTGTCAACATAGTTTTAGTGCATGTTGTGTTCACCTGTAATTGGTTATGCATGTAGCCATAAGATATAGGCATAAGAACTTTAGAATTATATCATATAACAACTGTTGGTGGACCTAATACATAAATTTAAATCTAATCTATTTATTATCTATTATTATTACAAATAATAACCCAGTGACAACTTGTCAAGTCATAGTTAAACCGAGGTCAAAAGAAACTCAAAAATAGATTGCACTTGCACTTAATTTCATCGTGTCACTTACAATAGAAATCACTGACTCCGCAACCACTCAATGAGTCAAGTCGAGATAAAAACGATAAGAAATTACGAGAACGCATATCGAAATAACTAATCGGAATAATTACTCATTTCACACGTGACTAAATTAAACTGTTTTGGTTTATTTACTCGGAAATAAATTGACCTTTGACAAGCGCTGATTTATATATGGTCAACACTTTATAAAAACGTCTTGTTCACTCCACAGATTATAGTATTTCGCTGTGATTCAGCGTAATGGCACCTCTACACGATGGGCCATCATATTAGCCCACTAAGATGGGCCAGCGTGTGGAGGGCGCAGTTGTATCGGATGGCTTATGGCGCGGCCGGATGGCGATGGGATGGTAACCGGTGTCGGTTTTTCATCCGCACATCAAAGGTAGTGCTAGTGGGCCAGCGATGGCAGTACGCGTCTTCACGTGGCCCGTCGCGTTTCAACCATCGCATGGCCATCGCGCTGGTCCAGCCCTGGGCCATCATGTAGAGGAGCCATTAGTGTGCACTTTTCGGGAAGGTATAATTTTGGATGGTCAATTATCATTTTAAGATATTCCTGTTTGTATCGCACCTCTTTCTAAAAGGCCATTTATAACTTTATATTAATTTTAAATCTGTTACTATATTAGGCACATTACCTATTATTTTAATAGTGGAGTTACTTGTGAAAGAGCTCACCCGGGAAAATGCTACCACCATACCTACTTCTGCCGCCAAGCAGCATTGCTGTGTTTCGGTTTGAAGGGTATGGTTGCCTGTTAAATTACAGGCACATGCTGCACAACTGTATGCCTCAAGTGGATGGATTCCAGAGCAGTGCATCGTAGGGCATGTTTCTAAGATGCGTGACCTACGAGGCAATACTTTGTTATAGGCGATGGTTACCACTTAACATCAGGTGGGTCAGGTGGCATTTTCCATCACGAGGCTTGTTCACAACGATGAGCTAGTTGATGCAAGGCTCTTCAGCCTGGAGCATCGACGAAAGGTTGCTATCCTCTTGGTTTTATATTGAGTACATTTCGGTGAGTTTGCGGCGGAACTTTTCAACCTAATCCCACCATCTCCGATTTAAAAAATTCTTTCACTGTTGGGAAGCTACACTGTTCCCGGGTGACATAGGCTACTTTTTACCCAACTGCGCAGAAGGAGAATAATGTTTTAATGAAAAACTACGCGTGTGAAGCTGCGGATAGATCAGCTAGTAATATATATATAGTGTTATAAAAAAACATACATTATCTTTACAGTAAGTAACAGTATCCAGACTCTTCTATAAAAAATAAAACAGTTCATCTATCTACGCTTGCGTAAAAACGGTATCGAAATAGAAAAACCGTTTACACCTGGCCAAGCTTAACCATCGCCCCCTACACATACATATTTATACTTAACATCCAAGAAAATCCATTATATTTCAAAGAATCTTTTCTGTTGGTAATTCCTCTTTCTTTTGAAAGTCATGACTCAGTGGTTTTTAAGGCCGAAGACTTAATGTTTTTTATTCACGATATTAATTTTACTCTTTTCAAATAAGGCGATTTCCTGTTTGATATGGCATCAACTATGTTCGTTGCTTTTACCTTTTACCTATTGGTATTCGCTTGTATTATGTGTGCTTGTTTGTTTATTGATCGAGCGAAGCGAGATCTCCAAATCAACTTGGGCAACCCGGCGTTGTATGTGTACCTGTTTGTTTGTCCGAGGATAACTTTCGAAGCGTTTATCAGATCATCGTGAAATTTGATATATAGGTAGGTAGTGATGGTAAAATTTTGGTGTGAATAAATGAGCTAAAAATGGGGGGGGGGGGGTTGTTGATATATTGGGGTTCAAGAGGGGTAAAAAAACAAAATGGGACTATCCGGTCAAGAGGCACGTCTAATAAAAGGTATTATAAGTACATTTCGACCCCATTTTTATTTTTAGTTTCAACATTGTAGTTTTTAAGTTATTAGCCCTAATAAAAACAAAACTTTGACAAAATTCACAGGGTACACCAGTGACCCCGCAGTGCTGAGATTGGGTATGCGTCTAGCTTTAGTAGCACAAATATAGGCAAAAGTCTGAAATCCAGAATAACTGCAATTTGTACTCCAAAAATAAGTAACTAATTAAACCTAGAGTTTTACTTGCGAGGTTTGGTGTACCTATCTAGGTAATGTATGGTTTACTTAGATAGGTACATCATCTAGGATCACGTTGATAATAGCAAACATAAAAAAATGAAGTCGCTTCCGCAGTCTGTTACCTTAGATTTTTTAAACTACTCAATGGATTTTAATGTAGTTTTCAGCAATAGATAGAGTGACTTAAGAGGAAGGTCAATATGTATAATTAGCTTCCGCCAGCGGCTTCGCACGCGTTGTTTGTCAACAAAAAGTAGCCTATATGTTAATTCAGGATTTGAAAGTAACTCTGTCTCTCTGTCTGTTTGTTACCTTTTCACGACTTAACGGCTCGACCGATTTCGATAGAATCTGGTACCTATATACCTTGATAGATTATGAATGGACGTGAGACATAGGATACACTTTACGCGACTGCACAGAATGAGGGTAATGTTTTATTGACAAACCGCGCGTGCGAAACCGCGGGCGGGTCAGTTAGTGATAAATAAAATGCATAAAAACACGTTACGTGGTGGGTTTGTACGTCGCACTCGTCAGCGACAAGTAACTTATGTCTGCTCGCAGCATGGATGAGTGAGCTGAATGTGTTTGTATCTAACTGTTATTGGCCGGACGTTTAAGTCAGTAAGTCCAGAATTTTGCTGCTATTTAGTATTGGTACTTATCATTTTCTAGGTACTAAAACATAACATTTAAGTAACGATAATTTTAACAATTTTGAACAATTGTAATTATTACTATCTGTGTTAAATTGTTAATAAATCTCAACTCTAATACCAAAACTATCGTGTTGAGGTTATGGCACTCAAGTGAACGTTATCTTTTAAGAGTTTTTTTCTTTTTTATATATACGTCTATAGTACGAAAACGTCTAAAGTCTCTCTTTGAAAAAGAGTCAAATTTTATAACAAGTTTGTTACTTTTGGAAATAGAAACGTATCGTTGACGTTTTGCGGTTACCGACCGACGTTAATGGTCATAGATCGAATTACTGTAGTTGGCCTTCGACCTTACATAGCCTTATGCGTAACAAACGTAACCACTTAAGACTTTAAGTAGGTATAGTTACACAACGTAGGTAAACTAGGGACACAGAGATTCCGGGAAAGATATCGTCATTCAACAGTTTCAAGAAACCTCTCCACTAACAATATAAAATAAACAGCGAATGCTTTGGTCCGGAGAATGTTTTGAATAGGTGAGTAGGTAGGACTTATAAGGATTTCAGATAAAAAGGTTTTGCAAAGCTGATTCAATAGGTAGAAACAATACGACGCTGAACTATGGTACCGTACCTAGTGTTCTAGAATTACTTTTGGTAAAGGAAATTTCACTAATGTTACAGCTTTTTTGAATAAAGAAAACCATCCTTAAAATTTGATTAATGCCAAAATTAACACATAACACCTTCTTGTGAGGGATATCGGTGAAGAGGTCTTTAAAAACTGAAATATTCATTGACTTTCTTTCGATGCTACGAATTAAAGAACTTTAAAGTCGCCATTTTTATTAGAATCCTATATAGGTATATAGGAGACTACTCTGTGTACCTACTTAGGACCTACCTAAGCCTTAGGTGATTGATGGGTTTTAGGCATCAAGTTATTCTCTATAAGGTTATTATATAGACAATATTTACAATTTATTATGTAATTCAGATATAAAGCCTGTTCGCTTATTATTGTGTGCCGGTTTTGTTTCCTAGAAATACAAACAGCACGAAGTTATTATGAACCTATTCTTGTTAAAACTCATTTTAGTTTTACTCGGAAATACATTTACTTACAAGCTAGTTACAACAAATTGATACCTAAAAGATGCTATTTTATATATACCGACCGGACCTTCTAATAAAAGACGAAGGCGTCACTTAAATCGAACGGTACCATCGATCACCCAAACTGGGTTGCACTGAATAGTTTTTCCGTACCCAAAGGGTAAATCGGCACCCTATTACTGAGGCTCCGCTGTCTGTCTGTCCGTCTGTCACCAGGCTTTATCTCATGAACCGTGATCGTTAGACAGTTGAAATTTTCACAGATGATTTATTTATATTGCCGCTATAACAACAAACACTAAAAAAACAGAATAAAATAAATATTTAAGGGGGGCGCCCATACAATAAACGTGATTTTTTTACTCGTTTTAGCTCGATATTGATAACGGCAACAGGTAGACGATTAAAATATTCACGGAATATTTAGTTATATATTCACTTTAAAAATAAATAATTAAATTAAAATAAAACAAATATTTAAGGGGGTCTCCCATACAACAGACGTGATTTTTTGCCGTTTTTATAGATAATGGTACGGAACCCTTCGTGCGCGAGTCCGACTCGCACTTGGCCGGTTTTATTAAACTTGTAATTTGACAGGTAGGTACAAAAGCCATTTAAAGTTAAACCTCACGCAAGCATGATATGCTGACGCACGGCTCAACTACCTACCATCCAACCATGTAGGAACAGATTGTAGCCTTTAGGAAAAAACGGATACATCGGGTCTCTGAATAGGGGTCTTCTAGATCTTCGTGCTTCATAGATCACAATCAGGTGAGATTGTGGTCAAACGAAGGACCGGGTTTAAATGTTAACTAGGTGAATAACAGTCCACCAGTCCAAACAGATCCATGTTGTTGTGTTACTCTGTTATTCGTGAAGTGGATAATCTTAGTTATATCGTCGCTGTTCTGACTAAGTGACGTAATCGACGTTTTGATGTAACTGACATTTGTTATGTTACTTTTATCTATTTTTGAAGCCGAACCGATCTGTCTAATCGGCGTATCTGTACTTCTACCTATGTCTAGATGTATGTTTGACGTATCTACATAACTTAAAATTATAAATCATTTGAAGTGTCCTAAGTACACTTAGGACTTTTAGTAATATTTTCTAAAATGTCGGTTACGTCACTTAGTCAGAACAGCGACGATATTAGAAAACACAGATCGATCAGACACCACACTGAAAAAAAAATACATTAAATAAAATTGAAAAAACGTTGATGTTTACTGCTTTGCGCAATACTATATGAGCCAACTAACCGAAACAATAATTTCTACTGGTCCGAAAACAGTAAAATATCTTACCGCTTTGACAGTAAACTAAACTGTTTATAACAGTAAAAATTTGTACTGTTCAAAACAGTATAAAAATTTGGTTTACATAGAAACAAAAGTTTAATGTTTTAAACAATAAACTATTTTAATGTTTAAAAACATTACAATAGTTCAATGTTTAAAACATTAAAATAGTTTAATGTTTAAAACATTAAAAAAGTTCAATGTTTAAAACATTAAAATATGTAGTTTATTGTTTAAAACCTTAAACACTTTAATGTGCAAACATAGTAGTTGGTACTGTAAGAGCACAGTAAGAGGTACTGTGAATGATAGTATTGTTTAATGTGTAAACACAGTAGTTGGTACTGTAAGAGCACAGTAAGGGGTACTGTGAATGATAGTATTGTTTAATGTGCAAACACAGTAGTTAGTACTGTAAGAGCACAGTAAGAGGTACTTTGAATGATAGTATTGTTTAATGTGCAAACACAGTAGTTAGTACTGTAAGAGCACAGTAAGAGGTACTGTGAATGATAGTATTGTTTAATGTGCAAACGCAGTAGTTGGTACCGTAAGAGCACAGTAAGAGGTACTGTGAATGATAGTATTGTTTAATGTGCAAACGCAGTAGTTGGTACCGTAAGAGCACGGTAAGAGGTACTGTGAATGATAGTATTGTTTAATGTGCAAACACAGTGGTTGGTACTGTAAGAGCACAGTAAGAGGTACTGTGAATGATAGTATTGTTTAATGTGCAAACACAGTAGTTGGTACTGTAAGAGCACAGTAAGAGGTACTGTAAATGATAGTATTGTTTAATGTGCAAACACAGTAGTTGGTACTGTAAGAGCACAGTAAGAGGTACTTTGAATGATAGTATTGTTTAATGTGCAAACACAGTAGTTGGTACTGTAAGAGCACAGTAAGAGGTACTGTGAATGATAGTATTGTTTAATGTGCAAACACAGTGGTTGGTACTGTAAGAGCACAGTAAGAGGTACAGCGAATGATAGTATTGTTTAATGTGCAAATACAGTAGTTGGTACAGTAAGTGAACAGTAAGAGGTACTGTGAATGGCTGTATAGTTTAATGCGCACAGTAACGAGTATTGTAAAGGACAGTGAGTTTTACTGAGCAGTTGTATGCACATGAAAACGTACTGTCCTTCACAATACCTTTAACTGTGCACATACAGTACGTGCTACTAGTAACAGCTATTGAAAAGGACCTGTTGACCACTTGTCAACGCAGTACCTGCTACTGTATTGGACTTACAACAATATACAATACTGAAGAATATAGAACTTTTGTAGAAGGTTCAGTTGTCTTCGGAGAAATAAGCCCGCAAAATGAATTGTACCTGCATCTAACTGTGCATCTTGCCACAGTAAGTTTCCAGAGTATCAGATACTGTATAGGTGTGAAAATATGGTAATCCGTAGCAAGCCTAAAATAAATACAAAAATTGTACATTAGATTTTTTTATTTTACATAGTAAGTTCTTTTTACATTTATTTTATACTATTTGGGAAACATATAATCATTATAACAATTCTTAAATAATTATTATTGTACATACATCAGTGAAGTTTTCACTGACACATAAATTATACTTAAAAAATAAAATTTTATTTAAATATTTTGTAGTTTAAATTTGTTTTATGTTTAATTTTACAATTATATTTGTAAAGCGTTTCTTAATATTCGCCACAAAATACTTAAGGACTAACCACTTACATTGGCAAACTACTTACAATTCTGTCAGTACCTCTAATTATTAGTTATTTAAGTTTGACAGTTCTTGGCTTTAGACAGAAAGAAGGGACTAAACTTAATTTTAACTTGATGCGAAATAAACTAAAGTAAAAATACTAAAATAAACTTACTAAAAATCAATCCGATAGTTCAAGCGATAATTCGATTTATTTTTAACAAATCAATTTGAGAATAAGTGTGAGAACAGAACAATATAATTTAAAATAGGAGGTGTAAAACTGGATTTACTTATTGAGTCTGGATGTATGGTAAATTTAGTAACGGATCGTACATGGGAACATTTGGGTAACCATTTTTTTACTTAGTCAATATACCACAGTCACTTAATAAACTTGAAACTGATGGTGTAAGTCTGTTGTTTGAACCAGCATTAACAGGAAAATTGTAAATAGCTCTTTCGAGAAATTGCCACACAGGTAAACATTCACCAGGATATTCCAAGTTCAGAGCCCATACGATCTTAAAACATGTATCTACAGTCTTGCTGATATTCGGCAATTCATAGATAACGTCATCGACAACAACGTAACGTGCAGTTATTTTTTTCAGAGGACCTGCCACTACTATATATGGTTGGATGGTTATTCCTAAAGCTTTATACTGATCTTGTCTCTTGTTTCTTTCCTCCAGCAGCTGCCTTTCCTCTGCAATATGTAAAATGAAGCTTTGACGCACTTCCGCTGCGGAGTGTCTCTTCCTTTTCATGTGAACCGGTCCAATCATGTGCGGAATAAGTAGTACAGCTGCGAGGTTACTTGTTTCGGGATCTTTATCTGTCAAGCAATAAGAACGAAATATTAGTGGCCTAGGATCTAGATAAATGGTGAAATGATATTTTTAGGACGATCGAAATTGGTAACGCGCGTTAGGAGAGACATATGCCCAAATAAAACACTAATATTTTGTTTGACCCTCAATTTGGATCCCGTTTACGAAGAAACTAAAAGATATTTAATATTTATTTCAAATGCGGTAGAAGCGGGTCGGCATTATTTATTACTGCTCCAAATTTCAAGTTGATAGTTAAAGTGATTACAGATATATCCAGCTGTGACAGACGGACAGACAGTCACATAAAATCGCACCATAAGGGTTCCTTTTTACCCGACTGCGCGACGTAAAGGTGGGTAATGGTAATGGTAATATAATTAAGCATTTTATTTTATATTAACTATATTTTTTATAAATTGTAATATATGCTTGTTTTTTTAAAAAAAAACTGATTCTAAAAAATCTTATGCCGCCGTCCTTATTTGTTCATATAGATTCTGTCCATCCAAAGGTTGCCTGGAAGAGATCGCTTTTAGCGATAAGGCCGCCCATTGTACCTATGATTTGAAATTGTATTTTCTTTTATATGTTTGTATTTAATGGTGTGCAATAAAGAAATTATCTAATCTAATCTAATCTAATGTGTTTATCAGCCTATGTATGTATGTACATATGTGTGTTCGGTACTGGGAATTTTTGAGCCGATTACGATTTTTAATGGGTCCTGACCAATGAACTCGCTATATTCCGCAGTAGAATTTATTATGTGTGTTCCAGGCTACTACGCTTGTATTTTTCTTTTTAGTTTTTTTGAAAGATTGTGTTGTCGTCGGGTTTTATGATTTTATTATTACTTTCTTTCATACTTATTAGTTAGCCTTATAAGATGGTAAATTTTAAAATCTTGTAATTACATCGAAAGAGTTGATATTGTAGGGATTATAAAATCATTCCTTTAGATCAAGTCTCTGTGGAAGTTAAACCAACTCCTTTAGGACTTTAAGCCGTAATATATCCTAAAAGGTCAATCTAAACGAAAAATGATATAAGTAACCTAATAATGATTTTAAAATACCTATTCAACGCTACCCCACATAATGTAGTTCAACTTTATTTTTTTCATTTTTTACAATATGCCGTCTGGTCGTCGCCATATTGAATTTTAATTACCGTCATGTCATTAGTGACACTCGCAAGATTAAGACAAATCGTAAGAATTTGATGTATGGATTATCAAAATCAGCCCACGTATTTGGTCTACATACATACATAGAAAGATTTTTAAGCTGTTGGATTTTTTTGTATCAATTTGGTTGGAACCCTAATAATCAAAATTCTTTGCCAATATGTACCTTGCGCAAGTTGCTTCAGTTCCTCTACAAATGGCGATCGTCTTGATGTGGATTCAGATGCCGACAGTAGTTTGCTCTTTAGTAGTGGAAGTTTATTTTCCAATGAGTATTTATGTTCGGGATACCAGGCATCGAAATCTGCAATGAGCTGGAAACAAAAGTCGTAGTTGAAAAATCGTAATAGTTTACGACTTGAGTAACACTAAAAAACCTCAAAATTACCAATTCGTATCCAAAGGAGCGCTTCAGACAAGGGAACTCTTGGAGATACGACGCCTTTTCGTTGGAGTGCACTCGTTGCTTGCGTAGCTTATTGGTTTTTTCCCACTTTTCGGCACACAAAGCGTAATCGTCAGAAGAGCAACGTAACCACTCCATGCACTCCTTTTCCTCTTGCGTGGTAGTTTCTTCAACGCTCTGGTTACATGTAGATGTCGACGGTTCTGGAGTCAAGGTCTTGTCTAGAGAGCGTCGTGCTCGCGGTTGGTACATTTTGTGTCTTCGGTACTTAGCTTTTAAATTAACGACTGCGTCGAAGAGTCGGCCGTGAGCTCGGTGTACCCCTGTTATCGGTTTGGTATAATAACATTCAAGATTTTCTGACGGAAACAACCGTTCTAAAACAAAAAATCATCAAAAACATGATTGTAAAGGTGGTAACTAATATGTAATCTGTGGCAGGATTCCCTGATTTTTTTTTTATTGAAAATGTTTTTTCATCAAACCCATACGTGTGGGGTATCTATGGATAGGTCTTTAAAAATGGTATTGAGGTTTCTAATATCATTTTTTTCTAAACCGAATAGTTTGCGCGAGAAACACTTCCAAAGTGGTAAAATGTGCCCCCCCCCCCCTGTTACTTCTAAAATAAGAGAATAATAAAACTAAGAAAAATATACGATGTACCATGAAAACTTCCACCGAAAATTGGTTTGAACGAGATCTAGTAAGTAGTTTTTTTTAATACGTCATAAATCGTAAACCGCCATTTACCTTTCATTCAATCAACTCAAATATAAAAAAGTTTCAACGAACTACAAGAACTTTTATATTATGTTACTTGCTGCTTCGGAACCCTTCATGGATGAGTTCGAATCGCACTTGGCCGCTGTTTTTATATATAAGTATAGAAGATTACATTAAATAGATTTGAGTATTTTATGTGAGTAATTTCTAGGATTTTATATACTGTATGTGAAAATACGAACCGTTAAGATTAAAACCGAGAGGTCCCGAGTCTCAAACTGGAAATAATTCACCTGTATTTCATATATTTAAATAGTTAAAATTAACTGTTTAAATTGAGTCCCGCCTGGTGGCCAAACATCAGACTGAGGAAAAGGGCATTACTAAACACACTCGATGCAGTCTCGCTAAAATATTACTTAGGTACCTACATCAGTTACAAGTGGCGAGACAAACTTTATGTAGATGGTACTTACTTATCTCTTGTATCCAAGCTGAGTAAATATCCGCAGTGACATGCGTCTTTGGGTCATTTCTCACAATCTCTTTAGAAATGGCGCGTACTAATATTTTCCGATATTGTTCTCCCAGTGGCTTTTCTAGATTATGCTTAAGTAGCAATTGACCATCTGGGGTGTTACGCAAGAGCAAGGCGAGATCCTGAAAAAAATGGGTAAGATAGTTCAGACACCCTTTAACCAGCGCAAACAAAAAAAACCTTGATAATTTATTACTTACAGACTGGGTTTGTTGTAAACAGAGAGAGATGGAGGACTCTGATCTTGACGAGGTGCTGGGACTCCTTGTACTCAATTCATTCAAAGAGTCATAATTTGAAATGAAGTTTTCTAATTCTTCATCTTTTTTTGATATGAGATCCTCCAACACCTTATGTGCTACCTGCAAAGAAAGATTATAAAGATTTGTAAACCACTAGATATGATTTTTCGAAATCGACAGTCGTGACTTCATTACGTTTATCTTCCAGTCAGACAAGGCTTTTTTAAATTTAGCCTGTGGACCAATTGTAGGAATGAGTACCCTCACTTGCTCATCATCCAATAATTCTAAAGCGCATATGTCCACTTCATTTTCTGAAAACAGCAATGAACATGAAAAATAAATTTAACTCAGAATGGTTAGAAAGTCAACTTGGTTGACCAGAGCTGGAGTAAAGGCTTGAGGCAGTCAGGGTGCACAGAGGGAGCTGCTTGGTTCACTCGCAGCTTGAACTATTTCAAAGTTAGGCCCTAATATAACCTATATGGCACATAAAAATAATACAGTGTCAAGTAGGTAATGGTGTAGTTATAGGTAAATTAGCATGATCTGGTATGGTCTTGTTAGTCCTAATTAGATAGAAGGCACCATCTCCCAAAAAGATACATCTAGGTTATTTACAGACGTGCACGTTCAACATGCCTAACTTAAGCTCAATGCATGCATACAAAAGGAGGGAGGGATTAGTAGGCTAGGAACTTTCAGAACACAAACATTGATTAAAGCTTGGACAGCCCTCTTAACTTGCTAGCTGTGGGGTGCGCGCGATTTCGTCGATCTTGCTAGGCGCCCCACCGGTGGCACGGAGTTTCCGGTTTTACTTCCGGTTTTATAATCGATTGTTGTATCGAAACTACTGGATCGATTTTATTCATTCGACTTTTTCCAAGAAAATTTTCCAGGAAACGAAGATTAAAGAGTTTTTTACGTTTCCCGCCATTTTTAACGGTTTGTTTATTTTAGTGAAATTCATTTTTATTTTTGTTTTCATCTTACGTATTAATATGGTGGCATTTGCTATTGTTTTATTGGTTTTCGTGTCTAGTTTGTGGAATAAGTATTTGCGACAACAAAAAAAAATAATGGTTTTTGGATTAAAACAATTATTGTTCGTTTATTTTTTTGACGGTTTGTTCGCCGCGGCTACATTGTTTTGATTTTAATTAGTTGAATTTATTACTTAATCCTTATCTTAATTTGTATTTTATTAGGCTTAATAAAACCATAAAAATGATAAATAAAAAATAAAAAAATCTCTACGATAAACCATATATACCTATAACAATTAGGTAACATAGGTCATGCGTTTTTACCGCGAATCGGGACCGGATGCAGTTAAAAGTTATTTATTTTCTATTTATTACTCATTTTCTTTATTTTACTTATACAATCTCGTAAATAATGTTTTGGACTAGAATATTATGTAACTTAACTATATATCTGTTAAAATTTATCAATATAATGAATGAGTTAATGACTTACTTTCAGAAAACGTCTGAACACGTCTAGCAATGCTTTGTATACTCTCGTATTTATAAACAAAACAGTGTCGAGGTCATTGTTATGAGAAACTAGAATGTTTATACCATTGTAAAAACATGATCCTCATCAATCGTCGCCTATTACAACTCAGGTACCTGGATAAAAAAGGGACGAGGCACGCATTTTTTGCGGCTTGACGTCGGCACGTAATGGTTTAGAGTTCCGTAATTATAAGTTGGGAACGCTTTGCATATTTTTTTGATTGAACCTTATAAATAATATATTAAGCTATCAAAACAAACAACATTTACACATATAACTGTTATATTTTCTAAATCATAAGCATTTTAATCCGAAATTTGCGAACAAAATCATAATATTTTATGTTTTCAACCTGTGATTTTTATTACAACTTATTAATAAAATGGCATAAAAGTTATACCATCAGAAAGCCTAATTTTATCTAGATTTTAGTAAAATAATATTTTATACGGTGCTGATAGAAAAAAATCTTAGTCCAAACGCAGCGCGGAATTTTTTTTATTTTTTTGCGCGCGAATTTTTTGCCCTGAGAGCACTCTCCAGTTTTTTACACTTTTTGTGCTGACAGGTGATTGGAAGTCCATCACGATTGATCTTGATCGGCTCGCTTGCGCAGCTCGACATGACTTTCTCACCGAAGACCCGGGTCCCGCGATCGGATCTATTTGACTCGATCATCTTGCCAATGGGTCGCGATCGACCCGGGTTGCTTTACTGGGTACGTTAAACGAAGTAAACACACACAGCTTCCTAGCTATACTTAGGCAGATACCTGCGGGCTGCTCTTCACCCTATTTTGTAGCCAGCGACCAAGAACTGACTCGAGGCAGGGATTCTCATCAGTCACACTGAGTTCATGGAAAAGAAAAATGAAAGTTGGTAATCCATCCATCCATACTAATATTATAAACGGAAAGTAACTCTGTTACGAGAAGGACATAGGCAATTTTTTATGTCACTACTTTTTATGGACACGGTCTCCCACCACGCGGGCGAACATCGGGCGAAGGTGCTGGCAAAATGCTAGTTTTTTTGATAAACTGACTTGGCCGAGTTGAAATGACAGGCTATCTATATATAAGAAGGTAGGTATGTTTTCAAGGGTTTTCTACTGATTACCTAGAAGTACTTGGATGTTTTTGATGAAATTAATAGAAGTCTTACTTACCTTTAAACACATCTATATATTTTTCGAATCCCCACTTTAAAAGTAGTGATTCCACTGTGTCACTCATTTCTTGTTACGCACGTTCTTGGTAAGCACTACGTTTTTAAACTCACGTTAAACACACATTATGTCCAACCATCCACTCAGACTGGAATTCACTACACGACTGAAACGTACTGAAGCGTACGCGGCGGGTGAATGACGAACCGCCATTCGTCCGATGCGATGTGCGCAATTTATTAGAGATGTGGTCAAGCGCAACACTTGCATGTAGGTAGTATCGATAAATCACGGAAAACAATCACATCAACCATCCACCCTAGGAATGCAGACAACTACGAGTACGTATATATTTTTTTAACATGTAAAAACCAGCCAAGTGCGAGTCGGACTCAAGCATCGAGGGTCCCTTAGCAACGTAGAGCCCATAGAAGATCGAAATAATACATTTTTTCCTACCGCAAAACGACTTGATATATTAATATAAACTTTATTAAAGTAAATATATTTTACTTAAAACTAACAATATATCAGTACATAAGCACTTAAATTACCTATTTTATATTTTACGTTTTCCCTTAAGGTATTCATTTTGGACACCTTGACCCTTCTATCGACTTCAACTGCCAATCTGTGGGGAATTCCCCAAACTGCGGGGAATCTCAAGTTGATTGGGGATTTATTGGGGATTGGCATTATGTGGGGAAAATGCGGGGATTTTAACATCTTATTCTCATCGGTAAATATTTCATCATTAATTATCGATGTCGACATTTTTTTAATCATTTTGTATAGCACATCCCTAGTTTGTCAGTTGTCTATGATCAGGGAATTCCCTTTTTCGTTCAATTTTTGTGAATTCTTTCAAGTCTGTTCCCAAACATAAAACCCCGTTTGCGACTGTTGATTTTTAATGTTCAAGCAGTAACTTTAACCAATTTTGTTATTATAAACGCTAAGTTTAATCGTTTGGACGAATTTACAAATTTAAGCAGTAAGTATAACCTAAGTAAACAGTAACTAGGTAAGCTAAATAGTTAGAATTTTATTTTCGGTTTTAGGTATTCTGTGGTTGTGGTAGGCATATGTAGCCATAATAATCATCATCATCATGCCAGTCGGAAGAAACGTCCTTCACCAAAGATGTCTACGATGAACGGTCCTGTTCTGCGACCCGCATCCATCGGCTACCCGCGACCTTTACTACCCACGTCATCGGGACGTGCCTCCACTCTCGAGTGGAAGCCACGGTAACCTTCCGGCCCCATCGGCCATCTGTTCTGCGCACTATATGGCCTGCCCATTGCCACTTCAACGTACTAATCCGTCGGGCTATGTCGGTGACTTGAGTTCTACGTATCTCCTCATTTCTGATTCGATCCCGTAGAGAAACCGCGAGCATAGCCCTCTCCATAGCTCGTTGAGCGACTTTTATTCATAAAGCCAAAAGTGAAGGACCACCTCTCGGTTCCATATGTCATCACTGGTAACACACAGGTACCATCCGAGTTAGATTCGACGATTGACCTCTTTCTCGAAGTTGGACCTACCTAATTGGACTGTTTGTCCTAGATATACATACGCGTCGACATATTCAAGAGCCGAGTTCTCAACCATAACTGGGGTAGGCCCGACGTGGACATTCGACATAATTTTTGTCTTGTCTATGTTCATTATAAGCCCTACCCGTTGGAAGACTCGATTGAGGCCTTCGAGCATCGTGCTGAGCTCTTCCATCGACTTTGCCATGATCACAGTATCAACTCCAATAGAAAATTTAAACCCCTATTATATATGAAATTGCCGATTATTTTTTCTATTAGTATTGTACTACTTAATTGGAAAATTAACTGTTTCAGTCATTTGGCACTACTTTTTTAACATTTAATCTAACTGTTAACAGAGAAATGGTGACATATCTGGTTTTCGTTTATTATAAGCAATTAATAAATCTGTGCTATCATTTAAACTAATTGTTTCGTTTCTTTTTGTTTTTATTTGATAATGATGTTCGAACCAATAGCATTTATGGTATAACTTACCTACTGTTATGTGTTTTACTATTTTTTAACCATTACTTGTTACTATTTATGACTAGTTAGTCTTACTGAAACCTGCTTTGCTTTTTAATGTTTTTCAGTTTAATGTTTGTAGTAAATTAAACTAATTGTTTCGTTCACTTGATAATAACATTCGAACCATTAGAGTTTCCTGCTTTAACATAATGAATTTTTGAAATATAGTGGTCAGTAAGATCTATTAGGCCACCATTAAAATTAACTGTTTCAATCATTTGATTATACTGTTTCAAGCAGTAGTTGTCACTACTACATTAAATTTATTTTTTGATAATTATATCAATAAATCTTACTGTGTTAAATAGTTCATTTTACTGTCTTGTTCATTTTGAGACACGATTCTAACCATTAAAACTAACTGTTAATAAAGTAATGGTTGCGATTGATTTCTATTATTGTGATTTCAGTAAAAAGTAATGTTCTAACAGTTACAGTTATTGTTTTGTATTTTACTGTTTTTCAAACATTAAAATGTTACTATTTATGACTAGTTAGTCTTACTGAAGACCGCTTTGCTTTTAATGTTTTTCAGTTTAATGTTTGTAGTAAATTAAACTAATTGTTTCGTTCACTTGATAATAACATTCGAACCATTAGAGTTTCCTGCTTTAACATAATGAATTTTTGAAATATAGTGGTCAGTAAGATCTATTAGGCCACCATTAAAATTAACTGTTTCAATCATTTGATTATACTGTTTCAAGCAGTAGTTGTCACTACTACATTAAATTTATTTTTTGATAATTATATCAATAAATCTTACTGTGTTAAATAGTTCATTTTACTGTCTTGTTCATTTTGAGACACGATTCTAACCATTAAAACTAACTGTTAATAAAGTAATGGTTGCGATTGATTTCTATTATTGTGATTTCAGTAAAAAGTAATGTTCTAACAGTTACAGTTATTGTTTTGTATTTTACTGTTTTTCAAACATTAGTTGTTATTATTTATGACTAGTTAATCTTACTGAAGACCGCTTTGCTTTTAATGTTTTTCAGTTTAATGTTTGTAGTAAAAAAATATTTTTTTCAGTGCACAAGCACAACCGTACAAAAATATATTGGCGTGCATGATCCTTGCCGGGTTTCTGAGAACTTATTGCTAGAACAAGAAAATAGAGATGTGCTCTATCTAGGCCAATGGAGCCCGCCCACACACCTCAACGAAGTCTTGCACAAGCATAGAAATTTGTACAAAGAAATCGTAGACTTGTGCGGGAGCCCTTATGGCTCCAGGCTTGTAAAACAATAAATAATAATAACAAATAATACAAAAGTGGCTAACTACTCTGACGTACGCTGATACTGAGACTATTCTGAGTGTTACAACCTAAAAGTCCCAAATATTTATCCTATAGTCTAACTTTTTATTAGCTGCAGTAAAATGACGTTTCTAAATGTCATTCCGTAAAATAATGTTGCCAGCCTAATCTCAATAGGGATGTGATTCAGTTCACAAAAATTAATTAAATAACATTATTATGACGTTTTTGTTTCATTTTGAATGTACCTCCCTATACTTCCACTAAAAAAGATCAATCCTCTAGTATAGTAATAATAATAGGTTAAAAAAATACATTACAACTTAATATTAAATCTCAAAAAAAAAACCAAACTGATTATTCATTTATGATTCACTCATTTAGCTACATCCCTATTTATTTTTCTTCAAAAACCGGCAACCCACAAAACGTCATTTTACTGCAGCTAATAAAAAGTTAGACTATATGCATTTACATTACATTACTTATATATGTATATTTAAATGTATTATATACATATTTATATTTAATACTTTATTAGAAGTTGTATATATATTTATTTGTATGTACATATATGTATATATTTATTTATGCATTATAAATTTAGGTTATATTAGTATATAGGTTTTTAATTGTTATTTTAAATTGAAAATATACATAGTTTGAAATATATATATACATATTTCAAACATTATTAATTTATTAGTCCGAGGTGTAAACAACTGAATAATCTATATAAGAATTTAAAGGTTTTCACGATACAGGCTAGTGTGCCTAGTGTGAAAACCACCGACTAAACCTTTTAGTTATTAAGCCCTCTCAACAATAAGTTCATTTAAAAATTATCTGTTTTAAAATTATTAGTCATAAGGTGTGCTTTTTGTTGCTAAATTAAATATTTTTCATTTTTCAACTAATTGGACAAGGAGTTTCGAATTTAGAGCTCCAACGACATTCCAATCGAAGGAAGTAAAACTCCTTACGTGCGCAGCGCACATAAAACTATAGGCAGGTACTTAAGCTTGTTTGTAAGCTGCATTGCTGCTGTTTTTAAGAAACTGCGATAGGTATATTTATTTCTTTACGTTCCTAACTTTTTGTAAGTACCTAGATAGATAAATAGGTAGTAAGTAGGTACCTTTTGTTCCACTTGGAAACTTAACTCTAAAATTCCTAGAAACTCCAGCGATTACATGGCAAAACGACCATAAAATCACCTACTTGGCACTCGCTCCGCGTTTTATTAGGTGTTTGTATCAACACGATCTTCTTTATTCAACATAATTATGGTTTATATGTTTTTATTAATAACCTACTTACTTAAAAACAGGTTTGGACCTCGTCTGTAAACTACAAAGACCTAAAATAATGTTAAATAGGTACGTTATCCGTAATAATCGATGGCAAAACAATAAGGTTTTGATTAGGCATGTAATTATAGTATCGAACTTACCATCTGTCCTAACCTAAAGACCCTCCAAAATTTGGATAATAAAATTCGTCAGTTGACGATAGAATTGAATGAGCGGCAGCTGCAAGCGACTGGGGCAAAGAGCGAGCATTTTATTACGCCAGTGACAGACGGCCACTCGGCAGATGGCTGTGAAAGCTGCGCCAACGCAGGTACGGAGTTCCGAGAACGCCGAATATAATCGCGATTCGTGGAACTCGCCTCTATCTGTATTGTGTGGCACGCTCGAATGCGAATCGAACACCTGCGTCTTGCTCTTTACGTTATCGTATAAATTATCTAGGTAGGTACTTTAATATTAGAGACTTGTTTGCCTAGGATTCTATTGTCCTGTGCATATTGCATACCTAACTAGGTACCTACCAGGGCAATCGTCAATGTGAAACTCACAAACTGCTGTACAAAAATTTACATTACAAACACGCAGCTCGCCCTCCCATTCTCAGTACAATTTCTAGCACATTACGCTGTCGCCCGTGTGTATGTGTGTAGTTTAGTTTTTTTTTGCATTGTACATAGTTTACATTAATTTACATTTGTTATTTTAGGTTTAAGGGATTAGGGATGCGACTAAACATTGAAAAATAAAAAATATCATAGTTAATTCTACCACTAATATACTTACCTAAGTAATATCATACTAAAGACAAAAGAGGCCAAGTTTACCACATACCTACTACCTATCACCCTTTAAATTATACAAAAAAAGCTACAGAGCAATCAACCACATACCTATTTATTTCAACGGCCAGTAGGTACAAATAAGCCATTAAATTATTAGTAAGCAGCTAGGTATGTACCTGAAACAATTAAAGAGAAAATTGCTTGTAAATGATATAATTTTTTGTTGCACTTATCGTATTAGTAAGAAAGAAATTATTAAATTGATAATTGTTAATTTTTTACCAAGAATAATTCAACTCACAAAGCTGAGTACAACGAAGATACCTAGAATAAATAACTGGCTAATTATTATGGCTCAGTAAATGCAATTCTTAGAAGTCAGTGAATGGTTGAGTCGGGTTTTGTTCGTATCATATCACGTTTTGTTCAGTCGTCGGTCTCCCTAGGTCCCTAGGCGCTTTATAAGTAGGTAGGTAATAACTTCACTTTTATATGCATTTCTCTGAGATGTTTAGTGTTTACATTAATTACGTTACTACAGTGTTCCGTCTACTCAAGCAGGCAAGAGCGCAGTCAAGTAATAAAATATGATTAGGTATGTAGGTTATCTTTTGATTGAAACGAATAATCTAAAAGAGGTGACGTAGTCACACACAGATCAATAGAGCATAGACGTGAAGTACAATCACAGTAAACCTTCAGAAGTTAAGTTTAGTACAACAGGCGTGTTAAACTTCTGTACCTACCTATCTCTTTTGTGCTACAATACAACATTACGTTCGATCATCGTCCAAAGCAGACAGTCTTGCCTGCCGAGCGCTTCTCAAAGCCCAGCCCGCACTGCACGCATGCAACAAACGCACGCTTCTCATTCCGTCCTGCATCGTTCAACGAGTAACATGCTTCGTAAATAAATTAATTTGAGAAAAGTTATTCTAAAATTTTTAACTTTTAATCACTACAACTGTCAATTTGATTGATCGTATTGAAGTGAATGTGAATTGTCAAACCAAACTTAATCCAGCAGTCAGTCAGTGCCAGTGTCCAGTGTCAGTCAGTTTGTTAATGGTTGTGCGTGACGGACGTGTTCGCCTCCATTTCTAGTGCGGGTTTGACGAAATTAAATGTTGACATACAAGTGAATAAATAAATCTATATAGTTATATTGCCTTGGACAAGGATACAATAGTATTAGAGAATAAGAGTTAAAACTGTGTGAGCTGTGGTATTTTTAACACAAAGAAGCCTGAACTGTGCCTTTTGGAATAAAGTGAATGGAGCTGATGTTGTTTTCTGGATTGTGAGCGAATGTGCTTGATGTAAAGGCAACAATTTGTTCGTTGGAAATGACTTTGGCCGCGAGAATGCCTCCTCAAAGTAAGTTAAATGACTAAAATTTTTGAGGTTAGTTCCAAATTCCGGTTTCTATCTGATGATCTCATCAGTTTCATCTTAATTACAGTTTTGGTCAACGTTATGGAAAAACTTACGTCAGAAAGTGCCGCAACATCCTAAAGTAATATCCAAAATACTTTTTATTTCTCTTCTACTTTCGAGAGAGAGACCTATTAGAAGAAACATTCGTAATATTTATTAGTAGATAAATACTAAGAAAAATGTACCTACATGTTCATTTTGTAAAAATCTATTTTCATAATAAGTTGCATAAATTAGCCATACCAATGTTCATTTTAAAAAGAATCTGCGCGTAAAAGCCAAAAAACCATTTTTCTCGAAACTCGACTCAGCGGGTTACCGCTTCTCGGCTTTTGCGGGCAGGAATGTAGTTATCACCCATGTCAATGTTCATGTTGTCAGTCAGCCTGTATTAGCACTATCAACTCTGTAGGTATCTCACTGATAAGAGGAAAAACACGCTAGTGTTATGTAAATGTCATAATATACCTAATGGTAATGGAAAATACCTAAAGCTAGTCAAATAGTGTTTAATGGGAAAATAATATACATAGTGACTAAAAACCCTACGTCTAAAACTAACTGAGGATATTTAAACAATAAGCCTATACCTACCAAAATTTCAGGATGTTCAAAACTCAAAAATGTTGGTAAACATTAGAACAAAATAAGCCTTGCTTATATGCTTGACTGTTCTTTGTACTGTACCACCTGCACGATGGATGACATTAACCACTCTACTGACAGCAATATAGTAGCTTATATTCATTTATATTATGGTCGTAAAGTGAATCAAAAAACTTCTGTGTGGCAGTAAAAGTCTAACAAAACATCATCGTACAACTCCAAAAATAAAAAATAAAAAAACCAGACACCATGTTTTTTTTTCAATTTCCAAAATAAGCTCCTGTAAAGTAAATTTACTTTACAAGAGCTTGAAAAAAAAACATGGCACAATAAATGATAATATTTCAAAGAAAAATCAATTCTTGATTCTAATCAGCAATTATGTTCATTCACCTTTCTTGTAATAGGTACTTATAAATATGTGCTGATACTAATTTGCAATTGTAATATGATATAGGTTCTGGAAATTACTTAGTATTCTTTGTAGTACAATTAAAGATAATTATTATTGACACATCTATCTAAATTAGCCTTAATTTGAAGTTTCCTTTTTCTAAGAAAGTACCTATAGATATCTAATACAGAAAACTACATCTGTCATGAATATAGAAGTAAGTGGTGTCTACCCAACAAGCAAAGTAATCCTATAAAGAGAGATTATAAGTATGTCAGGACTAATAATGTTCTTATAAATGCATTGCGGTAGACTCTTTAACTTATAATAGCATTTGCCAAGCCTTAACATACTCAAGTGCATTCGTTTTTATATCTTAGTCTTGTAGTTCGCTACAAATCTGACTTTTAAAATAATTACAGGACACTTTTACTATAGTGTGACCATTAGAGCTGTGCACTCCCTGAGGTATGCGCGCGGCGAGACGGGGGGGATGTGTCGGCCGCTCCGATCTATCAGTCTGCCGTCAACGCTCACGGCGGTAGGTAGCTTTTGTACCGGACGGTCTATGTCAGACGCACACGGGATAAATATTCAAAGATGGGTCGTGCGTTATCTCGTGATATGAAATGGAAGATGAAGTTGAAACAGAATCTATGTCAGAATAACTTTCGTTAGAATATATAATTGTTTGTAAATATAAAAATTTTTCAATAAAACAAGTCCTTTGAATTATAAGTTTAGTTCTTATTTATCACCTGCATATTTTTAATAAAATATGAGTATATTTAAGTTACATTTTAATCAACTAAGTAAGTATAATATATTACAGATAGATAGCCTCCGACCATCGTCCCGCCACAAGTCTTGCCTTAGAAATGCAAACTGATATCGTAAGATATGTCCGACATGTTTTGATCTCATGTGAACTCATGCAGTTTTTTCTTTGCCTCCCACCTCGCCGCGCATACCTCAGGGAGTGCACAGCACTAATGGTCACACTATAGTAATAGCGTTTCACAAGCGTAGATATCCTCAAGAGTATTTGCTTTTCTATCTCAGTCTTATAGTTAGCTACAAGATTATCTTTTAGGACACGTTTAGGAATAAGTCTCCTGTAATTGTTTGCAGTAAGACTAAATAATCCTGAATAACTTTTTGATCTTATATTAGCACTTTGTGAGAATAGGTACAAGATATTATAACATACTGAGCTGAGATCACTATAGGTTTGCACCGTTATAGTCTTGCTCGAAACTCTTAAGTCTAATATTACTCACTAAGAGCGATAATATATCAAAAAAGCTTATAAACTACTAGATCAATAACTACTTATTTTATTACTAGCGATTGATTAGTGCTAAGCCGAGGGTGAAACCTTGGTTTCCAGGTTGGTTTGTCAATAAAAATAGCCTGGACCATAGGCTCCTGAGATCCAGGCCATATTTACCTAATTTTATCAAAATCAGTTCAGTCGTGTAGTCGTGAAAACGTAACAAACAGAATTCATAATCATCATCATCATCTCAGCCCGTCTGCGCCCACTGTTGGGTATAGACCTCCTCTTTATTATGCCATTCTTTCCGGTCCCTTGCGAGTCTCATCCATTGACACCCACCCATATTAATTCATTATATTTATTCTTAATATTGTACACAAGAAAATACATTAAAAAGTACAGAAATAGAGGACATGTACAAAGGCGAGCTTAACCCTAAGAAGAGTTTTCTTCCAGCAAACGTGTAAAAGCGTGTAAAAGAATCATAAATATGTACATATATCTTAAACAAATAAAACTAAATATACGTAAAGTAACTAATAATATTATGAATATAATAAATAAAATAAAAAAACTAATATATACAAAAATAAATATACCTACAATAAAATAAAATTACATAGAAAGATAATGCTCTCTAACTTTCCGTTTGAAAGTGTAGATATGTGAATTATATAAATTACTAGCTGCCGCCAGCGGCTTCTCTCGCATTGTTTGTCAATAAAAAGTAGCCTATGTTTTAATCCAGGCTATAAACTACATTTATACAAAATTTCATCGCAATCGGTTCAGCTGTTCCGGCGTGAAAGAGTAACAAACATCCATAGATACAAACTTTCCCGTTTATAATATTAGTAGGATATTGGACCAAAAGATGTTGGCAGATGCTCTATTGTGATTGTTTTATTATATCAAAACTTGCCTATTTACTACTTTTATTCTACTGGTCGAATTTTAATGCGGTGTCGTTTCCATGTATGAATATTTCTTTCAATTGTTACCCAATAGCTCATCTTGTATATTCTCAGTTTTGCCATTATACTCTGTAAGGAAATCTCCCCTCGCACATTCATTTCCATCCCACAGCCGGGCAAAGGCCTCCCTTTTTGCAGTCCACCAGATGTTAAGTGGCTACTGCAGCCCATGGATATCCACATAGAATTCAAAACAAGATATTATGTTGTCTTGATCTCTATGTGGATACGTTGTAATATTATAGGACTTAGCTGTTATGCCTATGTGCCAGTAATTACAGGAACATACCATTACCATCTAACCGCAACACAGCAGCACAAGTACTGCTATTTGGCGGCAGATAAAGGTAAGGCGGTGGTGCTCACTTCCTCGAGCTCGTTCACAAAAGCTCTACCACCAGTACCTCTCCCTTTTATTCTACTCTGCACAATCTCGCAATTTCTTTGGTCTTGTGGTTCCTCTGTATCATGTAACTCAATCTCTTTTTCCTCGTTACAGATGCCTGCATGGAAGTAGGCGTGCCTCTGGGCAGCTGGGCCTCAGGTGTGGCATGCTGCCCGCACTGCCGGCACGAGCTACGAGTCTCCGTGACGTCAGCGGGAAAGTGCCACGCGCCCCACACCCCGCCGCCCTTCACGATACAGCCCTACCTGCCTCACTATACCACCCCGTCGGTGCCGGTCCTCCCGCCCTACAATGATGAACTTAGGCGGCTGGCGGATACGCTGAGAGCGTTGAGGCTATCTGGCTGGTATTATGGCGGCTTAGATTGGCAGGTTGGTGTTACAAGTTTTGATGTTTAACCCCTGAAGACAGCAAACACCCAAAGTCATATAGTCTGGTTGGACCCCTTACCTTGATTCACTATGTCGCAGGTATTAGTATCTACGAGAGCTCTGTTACCGCAACACTCCAGAACAAATATTTGCAGGTCATGTAATAATTTGTGTCGCTCCTGGAATTGAACCGCGCAACCTCTTGCGTCGCAGTTTGGGCTACACAGATCTTGTCTAATGTGCGATCCTTTACACTTAGCACTTTAAAGACGTAGGTTTTGCTTGTGAAAAACAATAGAAGAAACGTTGAGTTCTATATTAAAAATAAATAAATATTACAATCAGTCTGGGGCGCTGCAAACTTAAGTTAAAAGAACCGGCCAAGTACGAGTCGGACTCACGCTCGTAGGGTTCCATACCATTGTCTATAAATACGGCAATAAAATCATGTCTGTTGTATGGGAGCCCCACTTAAATATTTATTTTATTCAATAGCACAATTTTATTTATTTACCTTAACCTAGTCCTCTAAATTGTATGCCCATACAATTTAGAGGACTATTTTAATTGGCGTCAACTATGTACCTCAGTATCAGTAATAGACCTCAGTATCTGGTATAAATTTCAACGTGCCAGGTCCACCCGTTCCTGAGAGAATCGGTGGAGACACACGGCCAAGAGAGTGATCTTATACGGGTTCCTTTTTTACCTTTTGTGGTACGGAACCCTAAAAGAGCGTCCGAATCGGTCAATCCGTTTGGGAACTACTATGCCACAGACACGCAGACATAGGCATCTAACTTATAACACCCCTCTTTTTACGTGGGGGATTTAAAAATGGTTTATTGTGTTGCCAAGCAACAAGCGATCAAACAATAAGATTGACATCACCACACCATCTGATTTCGAAAACCAGCCAATCATCATTACGCAAAGGCTTTTTATAGAGTTTCCCACGTAAGAATTTATAGTTTAATCTACTAAGAATGTTTCCTCATGCAATACTACATCATAGCTATTCTTGGTATTTCCATCTTTGTATTCAATTAGTTTGTAATTGGGCTTAGATTCAGTGGAGTTTCTAATAAAGTCTCATTTGTCAAAATCCTCTTTATAAGAAAAATCTAGGTTATTTAGTTATGATAACATTTCGAAATGCATTAGGACTGGCGACTGTTAGAGATAGTTATTGTTTTAATCTCATATTAATTAGCCGTATATGTAATCCGAATAGGATCAAAACTTTTTTGAAGATATTTAACGTCCACTGCTGTATGCACCCACTGCTCCATATGGGCCTCCTCGCCAGGCTGTGGCGTAACTACAGGGTGGCAGGGCTGGCAAAATGTAAATTGTTACGGAACAGAAAACTCGGAGAAAATAAATTTAAACGTAATACGCCTTTGAAAATTAAATTTATTAGATTACACATCTAACTAAAATGCACACAATATTAGTAACTATGTTGGGTAACATTATATTACACCGTGACGATTTTTACTGGGGCCACAACACCATCTAATGCATTTGCCTCTGATGGTATAGTTACGCCACTGTAGCCCATTCTCTCTGCTCCGGTGCCAAGTGCATCAATTGTCTTCCCCTCGCGCTATGTAGAAACCTATTGTATAAAACTAAAGATTTTGTCTCTCCTTCCAGGCAGCTCGTATTCTCCTCAAGGACGCGGAGGTCGGCGCGTTCATCGTCCGGGATTCCGGAGACAGGAACTTCATATTCTCGTTGTCTGTGCAGACGGAGCGAGGGGCTACGTCTGTCAGGCTCCACTACGAGCAGGGATTTTTTAGGTAAGAATCTACAGAAACCCAATTTATGTAAATCTATTCCAATTTAATCAATCTGTTAACTGTTTATGCAACATTTCGTGTAACTTGAAATGTGATGGCTCTATAAATCGTGAATTGGGGTAGAGTTACTGAAAAAGTAAAAACTATACCTACCTCTGCATTGTTAGCTTTCTTATGATATGCAGTCCTGGATTTGTCAATAGGACGTATAGGCCGCGGCCTAGGGGCGGCAGATTTCAGAGGATATAAGTCAAAGAAGTTCACTGGTTTTCTCATGGTTTCTAGACTAATACGTTAAATCCCTATAGAAACTCATTCCTATCGAAAATTATCAATCATAGGTACCTACTGTTAATACAAATGGTAAATTATTATTTTAGAAAGGTACATGAGGCGGCGGAAATAAAGTGGCCTACACTCATCTCTATATATAAAAATGAATCCCTATTTCCCTTGGTCACGCCATCACGCGTGAACGGCTGGACCGATTTCGCTAATTCTTTTTTTGTTGTATTTCTTATTGTCAGAAGGTTCTTAAGAAATAAAAAAATTAAGAAAATTGCGCGCAAAATTAGAAAATTTAAGAATACTTAACCACCATATAAAATTATTTACCTTAGCGCTTTGGACAATATAAACTTTTATAATGTAACCTTATGACGTTTGACATAGAATTGACAGAATGCGAGCTGCAAATATCGTCAGAGGATGTAAAAAAAATGAATATCGTTTGAAACAGATGCTTCGGTCGGAGTTATCCCGAGATATTGTCTATGCCGGGGACAACAATTGACAATTCTACCAGGGTGACGTATATTAACAGCCCGCGTTATATGCATGTCAAGGCGGTATAAAGTTCGGCGGGTCCACTAGTAAAAAATAGAAATCCGGCACTGATGATACGAACTCAATCATAAAACAACAGGAGATACCAAAACAAGCCTTCACTAATCCTAATTAGGTCCTCACTCGTATATTAGGAAAAAATATTAAATTCATTCAGGTAAAATCCACATAATTGTTATGAAACAAACAAATTAGTTAACTAGGTATCTACTGGCGACAAAGTGCATACCTACTTACCCTCACAGAGTTTCCTGGTAGTTCGGGCTCATCGAATATTGAGAAATATAGGCGTAAAAGCCAATTATATAACAAACGCAGCTAAAGGAAACAGAAACGTTATTGTGTGAATTCCATCGCTCAGTTTACGAGCTAAAGCCGCAAGAGATCAAAACAAAATCCTATGAACACTTCAATCGTAACTCTGCACCTGAATTGGAAAAAAACAAATGATCTGACGCATCTGGGGATTTGGATTGAATTTCTCGATTGGCACAAGAAAGCAGGATGTTATTGTTCTGCCAGAATATTAAGATATTTCGAATTTGATTTCCGGATTTTCAGGCAGGTTACACTTTCGGCTAATAACTTATCAAGCAGCTCTTTCAAACGTCAAGTCGTCATCTTTGTAAAAACCCATTCAGCGCACGTGTGATATGTCAAATGAAATCCAGGTCTATCTAAAATCTATGTTAAAATCTGTTCAGTCGTTTAGTCGTGGAAAATGTAACAAACAGTTCGAATATTTATTATTAATGTTATTCCTTGAAATAGCTCTTTTGAAGATAAGTTTAATGAGACACAAATATTTCATCTAATATTTTCGTTATACTGCGATCATTTCCTCTGAATGTTCTATTTACCGAAACTAATTATTTACTTATAGTAGTGCGGTTAGTCCACAGAGAAATGAGGATTTCAATGTCTCACGTCACTCGTTCTCTACGTATTATAACTTGTGATTCATATTGACGACCTCCGTGATGCAGTTGGCGAATAGCCGTCTGTGACGCAGGAAGTAGCGGGTTCGATTTCCCCCGCGGAACAAATGTTTGCATGATCTACAGATATTTGTTCCGGGTCTGGTTGTTTCTCTATATATTATAAGTATGTATTTACAAAAAAAAAAGATGTATATAAGTATTATATCAGTTATCTGGTTCCCATAGAACCATAGCTCTGCTTAGTTTGGGGCTAGATAGCGCTGTGTGAAATGTCCAAAAATATTATTATTATTATTTGTATTACCGAGAGCTGCCTTTGAATAGTGTATTTAGTAGTTATATAAAAACTAAAATCGAGAGGCTGGGAGGCCGCTCTGGAAATCTATGTGCGAGGGCCACATAGATTTCCAGAGCGGCTCCCAGCAACCTCTACCTTTATCAAATAAATAATAGCCTTATTAATACATGATACCTAGTACTTAACTACTTAGGGATAGTTTAGCTTTTTAGTAAGAATTTTCAGAATCTGTTAAATCGTTTCTGAGATTACCCCCTACAAACATTACATAATATTAGTGGAGATAAAAATATTAAAGCTTCTTTAAGGGGAATAACTCTGAAATTTGATTGTTCTGACTAAACCTACGGTTACAATTGTCACTAAACTGTATCACCGGTCTTTTTATTTTTAAATGAAATGAAATTTATTTGCCAGAAGCATGGTGTATAAGTTGTTACAGCTGTAGGTTTCACATACTTCACCGATTAACAGCGTGCAAATTACAGTTACATAAAATTAATTTAGTTATACATAAAAATTATTCAGTTTAATAAAAATCAATCAATAATATCATCAAGTATCGTGAAGACAGTAAAAAATCAATAAATAAATTAAAATTATAAAAAATTAATAAATTAAAAATTAGTACTGATGTCAGAATTTCATGTCAAAGAAATCATTAATCATATAAAAACATTAGTCAACTTTCGGAAATATAACCGCAGATTCCGCAGACTACGAGTTTCCATAGAAAGTTAATGACGTTTTATGCCAATCCCACTATTCCACTATATAAACGTAAACGTAACCAATATTATAAATGCGAATGTTTGTATGTTTGTGTGTTTGTTACTCTTTCACGTCGGAATGGCTGAACCGATTTCGATGAAATTTGGTATGTACGTAGATCATAACCGCGGGTGGAAGCTTGTAGGGAAATAAATGAACTGAACTAACGAGTTATATCTTCTTTCCAGATTAGACTGCGACGTCCCTCTGGCAAGGTACATGCCTCGGTTCCGCTGCGTGGTCGACCTGGTGCAGTATTACACGAGGCTCGGCGCGAGGAACTCCGCCGGCACCGTCTGGGTCGACCGGGAGGGATGCCCCCACTCCCCCGTCCTCCTCAGGCACCCCATGAAGAAATCACCCCCGAGCCTCTTGCACGCGACACGACTGGCGATACACAAAGCTCTGGACTCGAACCCGCACACGCCGAGACTGTGGACCGCGCCGAAACACAGGCTCCTACCGCTACCTTCCACACTTATAGACTATCTCGGTGAATATCCTTACTCGATCTAACAAAACGCATAGGGATCCGTTTATGTCCAGGGGACGTCTTCCGGCTGATGATGATACTAATTAATCAATCTGATCTTACCCAGTTTGAAGTTTATCGTTTGGACAATTTAGTTCCTAAAATGTATTGGACAAACGGTTTAGTTTAGACGGTGAGGATCATTCGGTATTCTTTAGGTAGATTCCTATTGCATTATAATTGTACAAATAGATTTGTCTAGAACACAGGGCCGGCTCCTTATAATTCTAATTTATAAGTATAATACCTGTATTTATTAAGTATTTGAATATGGGACTCAACTATGGTATTTAGTGAAATGTTTAACGCAGATATAATTTGTTTATAAGCCGATATAAATGTTTTGAATAACGCAAGACTGATTCCTTGGATTATAATATTAACATCTCCTTGTTGTATGTCGCTTGCGTCAAGTTATATAGAAATTAATGTTATTTGTCCAGGCCCTATAAATGGACATCGAAAAACTACTAAAACACTCCTAAAATGTATGGAAATCACGTGTCTTATAGCGCCTCTACACTATTGGCCGTGATGGGCGATCATAGACGATCTCCATCGTGTGTATCATAATTATCTGTAATGACCAGTGATCGGACTAGGTAGAGCTATTTTGTGTACTTGCCATATGTAAGAATAATATGGATATTCCCCAAATCCCGGGATATGCTTTTTAAGTAAAAAAATAATAAAAAGCTATTTACGCCTTAAGGAGTAATGAAAGAATACACTTCCTCTCCGACGGGCAAGTATAAGGACGGGTTTAAGGATAGTATATACTAAATAGATAGAAACTTGATTCATTAAACCACATATATTTTTTATGTTACAATTTCTTATATTCATACAAGACTCAACAATCATTTAACATTATCATTCTGAAGTTGTACAAGAACATATTACCATACAAATTATTTGTTCCTCAAAAAATTGAAATATACAAACAGAACAAGCTATATGTATTTACAATAAAATCCTGATTAAATTGATCAACACGTTATACAATAATTTACTTATTCAAACAAAAAATGTCATTATTGCAGAATTTGAAGAAAAATTGTCAAAAAATGAAATAAATGATGAAATTTTGTCATATAAATTTGTTCCACTAACATCCACAGATATCGAACGCTCCTTTTCTTCTTCAAATCCTCTGAGGATATCAATGCCAGGATTCCTATCCAAAACTTTTTCAATTTTTATTTTTATTCTATCAGAATCACACTCATTTAAAGCAGCTCTGACTTGATCAAAAGCCAAAAATGAGTCGCTTAATGTTAAATATCGTTTCTGCAACTCTTTTAAAGAAAGTAAAATAATCGTATAATGATTTTCTATATACAGTAATTGATTCCGTAGATTCTCTTTTTCTAGAATATATTTCGCATTTCGTATTGCCATTGATTCAAAGCTGTTTAATCGAGAAACAACATTCATTATTTCTTCATATTTTCTATAATACGATGCAGCTTCAAGCAATTCCGGAGGATTAGTCGGAATCTAATGGAATATCCATATGAACATCAATGTTTGCCGTCAATGAACCTAAACAGCTCTACCTACTCCGATCACTGGTAATGACCCATGATCGGTGACGATCGAGCGTAATCGCCGCTATGTCGGTTTTTCGGACAAACATCAAAGGAAGTTTGCGGCCATGATTGTAAGCGTGTCCATACTATTCGTATTTGTTTACTGTACGGTGCGGACGCGCTTTTACAGTGAACATTTATATAATGGTTATATACACTAAATAATAAATAGCGGCAGCTTCTACTGTTTCGACGTCCATAATTTTAACAAAAGTGCGCCAATGAGAGTTGCAATCATGGCGCATTCTGTGATTGTCCATCATGGCCCATAGTGTAGACAGCTGCGCAATCATGCTGGCAATCGTAGCGCATTCTGTGATGGTCCATCATGGCCCATAGTGTAGACAGCTGGGCAATCATGATAGCAATCATAGCGCATTCTGTGATTGTCCATCATGGCCCATAGTGTAGACAGCTGCGCAATCATGCTGGCAATCGTAGCGCATTCTGTGATTGTCCATCATGGCCCATAGTGTAGACAGCTGGGCAATCATGATAGCAATCATAGCGCATTCTGTGATTGTCTATCATTGCCCATAGTGTAGACAGTTGCGCAATCATAGCACATTCTGTGTTTGTCCATCATGGCCCATAGTGTAGACAGCTGCGCAATCACGGTGGCAGTCATAGCGCATTCTGTGATTGTCCATCATGGTCCATTTGTAGACAGCTGCGCAATCACGGTGGCAATCATGGCGCATTCTGTGATTGTCCATCATGGCCCTTGGTGCATTATGGTTTTCATTGTCTATTTATTTTGGGGTTATTCACCTCTGATAATATTTAGCAAGTTGTTCACTAACGCCTGTTCTTGTCCATTGACTTAAGAGATCATCACATTATTAATAGACCTTTATTTATTTCTCTGCTAATTTAGTTTTAATCGATTAGGTTTTCCTTTGTTCCTATCTGTTTGGTTTGTTGAAATCTCAAGCTGAAATTTCTGGCACCTCACTTCCTCAACTGTTTAAATTAAGTGCCATCAAAACTTGAATTTAATTCAATTGTGGGAAGATTTTTTTGAGGCTGAACATGTAAATAATTATTTATTTTTAATGATAAATTCGTAAAGCATACTTAAAGGTGTCTGCGGGCTAAACCATACAATCAGCGATAAACTTTCAATACTTCGATTTCAATACGTCTTGGGTATGTGCTTGATAAAATGATAAATTATTTATTAGTTTAAACAAGAGTATCACATAAAATAACAAATTTGTTATACATATAGTTCGAAGATACTGGGGTAATAATTATCATAGGATCTATAACAAATCAATCAGGACCTAAGTATCAATGGTGTGAACCATCTGCTAGTATTGCATTAAGCGACTATAGACTTACTATATGGTACATAAGAAAATAACTATGCCATAGATGGATATCTATCAAGTTTAATTTTGGATTTGCCTCATACATACTAGATTATTGATTTACAGATATCTTTACTATGTGGATTAATGAATAGGCCTTTTTTATTTTTAATCAAAAGTTTAGCCAGCAAACATCCTGGAAAGAAGTTTCGGCTAGTGATTTTCACTTATCTAGGTTTATGATGTATGTACCTTGAATAATCTCAAATAGAATAAATTAGACGTTTTTAGTATTTATAATATTTATGAAAATTGAGTCTGACTTTTTAATCAGCCTCAAAATAAGTTACGATGATAGATAGTTTCCTGTATAGCTGTATCTCCAACGCTCCAACATTTATAATAATGGTTGGTGTTTTACCTTAAATATTGTTCTTAGACCAGTTAATATGGTAACACACCAATTCTAAAATAAGTGTGACATAATATAAAATCGTGTTAACGTTTGTAGACTAATGTATGAAAAGAACTGCAATTAATTTATATAAAGAAACAAAATATACATTCTGCCTTTAAAATTGCATTTTATTAGCATTGCCCCTTCAAACCTACACCTAACCTAAACCTTCATTGTAGTTTATCCCAAACAATCGAGAATTACATTATACTATTCATTCATGCTCTGAAATTGGTCATTGTTAGCTCCTACCTATTGCGTAAATGCGATTTACGCCCCTAGGGCGGTAAGTAAATTGAAAATTGAATGAGGCTCATTGCATTCATAAATGCTGAAATTAAATACAACCTCCATGACAAATCCTTTTTTCTATTTAAAACTGAAAGAGGCCATGGGTTAGTAGTGAAAAAATACAATGGATATACCCGGGAAAGCAAAATTTCTTTTTATCAACACACTGTCAATAAATACTTAATTTCCTCATATTTGTGATGTAAAGTTATCGGGTGTAAGTGATTAATAGCACCCTCTACTCATTAGCGTTCTCGCTCACTTTCGCTCGATCGTACGCCAAAATATCGCGGGTGCAATTGATCACTTACGCCCCTTGTATAACAAAGTAGTCAATGTACTTACCTGGTAGGTACCGCGCGCGAGCATAGATAAAATAATAATAGACTGGGGAAAAGAGACGATACACACAATACGATACAGAAAAGCGGAAGCCGGAAGACGGAAGCAAAGACAGAAAATTTTAAATGCCTAAAATTTAATGAAATTAACTAAACACATCATCCTAATTTTGGGCTGCAATGCTGGTGTTTTTTTCACCGAGCTTTCAGATTTGTCCGCGCATTAAACCTATACTTGAAAAAACATAGCTTGATCTGTGCGACATTTGTTAAATTGACATTCCTAGGGTTGTTATGATACAGAAAAAAATATCGATAGTAATTATCGATAGAAGCTTTGCAGTAAGACCAATTGTTGGACTTTTGAGGGCTCCAACAACCCGTAACGACTGCCATTAGATATTCGTATGGCAGCCGGGACCGACGGCTTAACGTGCTTTCCGAGGCACGACCAGACCAGTGCAAAAACCAATATTCATGCATACAAATATTTGCACTGAGCGAGGATCGAACCCGCGACCTCCTGCGCAGCAGTCGTGTTCACTACCGCTTCGCCACGAAGGCTGTCTGCCATAATTATATGTATATTGGATTATATTATGATTTGGGTAATAAAATGAAACGAATATTTTAATACATTTATTTTATTCCAAAGGAGTACACCCCAAATCAATATCCGAATCACTTTCAGAATCGCTAGAGCAATCTTGTAAATTTATAATGAACTCTTGTTCGCAAATATTATCAAATCGAACGTCCCGCTCCCAATCTTCTTCCATTAATTTTCTGCATTTGGTAGTTACCATTAATTTTCTGCATTTGGTAGTTACCATTAATTTTCTGCATTTGGTAGTTACCAAATGCAGAAAATTAATGGAAGAAGATTGGGAGCGGGACGTTCGATTTGATAATATTTGCGAACAAGAGTTCATTATAAATTTACAAGATTGCTCTAGCGATTCTGAAAGTGATTCGGATATTGATTTGGGGTGTACTCCTTTGGAAAAGGTAGTTACCCTTTTCCAATCTTCTACAGATACATTTTCAACCGCAGTGTTTAGTAACTGCAACATTTTATTTGCCGTGAAAGGCGGTGTTGTGTTATGTCTAGCAGCGTAACCTTGAAAGAAAAACATATTTGAATATCATAAATTATACAGGAGTTAAACATAAAGAATCTGTCTAACTGAAATTTGAGCAAACAAACCTTTTACTTGGGCCCAGATAGGCTCAATCGGATTATACTGGCAGTGATATGGAGGCAGTCTTATGACGTTATGACCCTTTTCTTGGGCTATGTCATCTAAGACATACGTTGGTGTGCTGGGTTTGTGCAGACCAACGAGTCTCAATAATTCGTTTTTAAGCATTGTTTCATTGGACTCTATTCCTTTTTCTTGAAGCCATGCAATTATTTCTAACTTCCTGTTTGCCGAAGTTGGTGGTTTGTGCTTTTGGGCCGAGTGATATGGGGCGCTTCCATAATTATATAAAATGGCTCCTTCAAATTATCTAATAATTTTAAAAACAACTCGTTAAATTTTTCAAAATTAATTTCTTCATGGTATTCATTGGTCTTCGTAGATTTGAATGCCAATAGGCAATTAGGCACAAAACCAGATGACGTCCCAGCATGAGTTTTCTTATTTATTAGTTTATTAATCTTTGACTTTTGCCTTCGGGTACTTTGGTGGTCGATTGTGCCGTATCATCGGTCCAAGCTTTAGATACGGTATGATTGGCGTTTAGCCATGTCTCGTCTAGAAAGACAACTTTGTCCCAATTTGTAATTTTTTTGACTTTCCGGAGAAAATTTACTCGAGCAAGAGCAATGTCGGTTCGTTCCATTATAATTTTTCTTTTCTCACCTTTTTTGTAGGAAAATTCAATATTTTTCAAAATCTTCGATAGTGACGGCAAGCTTCCTTTAAACAAGTCTGCGTCTTTTAGGGACACCGCCAGTTTTTTTAATATAGGTAATTCGCCCCGTGTATAATAACCATATACATGGTTGCGAATCGCAGCGGCGTCAAAGACGTCAATTTTTGTGACAGGAGCAGCCTTTCTTCTTTTTTTATTTGGCGTTGAAAGCATTTTTTCCTCGTCTTCAGTCAATACTGCGGTTGAAGATTCGCCATATTTTTCTTTACTGACGCGAATTACTGTCGCACGTCCAATGCCAAGAGCATCTGCAACTCTGTCACAAACTTTTGCCATGGGTAATAGCGGTCCACCATTTTGGTTTTCTCGCTCAAAATATTCACGCAAGCGAATCACAAACTCACGACTTTGACTGTTCGAAACAGTTTTCTTCGTTCTCTTTGGCATTATTCCAACAAACAATAACAACAAAGAAACTAACAATAATAAATAAACTTAAAAAATAACAGCAATAGTAACAAAAACAAAGTGATGAGAACGGAAAACACGTGCCGTATACAAGGCGTAGGACTCGTACTGAGGAGAATGGGTCATGTCAACATGATGGCGGCGCGTTGGCGCCATCTTGCGGAAGAAGACACGCCGCGGTCAAACTTCTCTCGAACTCCAAAGTTGTCGGAAGGAATGTTACGAGTAGGTTAGAATTTAGATTTCATTTACTCACTATTGTAAATAATGTTATTTTTTGTAAATATTCAATAATGTTATTTTTTTAAATTAAATGATAAATTAATTTTGAATTAAGTTTTATACAAAGTATCGATAGTTTATAGTCTGTGGTCACGATGATTCATCGCTCATCACTATAATTAGCTCAGCATGCCCATAAAGTATGACACTGACTGGTACGTTTATCCGTACTGTTAAATTCAGAACTTAATAGGCGCGATATTACTGACAGCTGTCCCAGAGATCAAGCTATGTTTTTTCTAGTATAAAAAAAAACTGACAAGAAAACTGACACTGACAGTTTTCTCACTGTGCAATGTATGTCATATCAAAATGGAATGGCGTTTCTGTTTGATTTTTGATTGCTTCTTGCTTGCTTGGTTTGGTTGTCCGTCTGTCTATCTTCGTTCATTCTGTACAATCAATCAAGCAAGTCTTGTTTTGATTTATTGATTTGTGCGATAAATTGCGTTGCGTGTATAGTCCAAATATAGTTTGCGAAACGATTGAAAATCCTAATTTCTAAATATATTGTGCACTGTTACAATGTAAAAGGTATAAAGTAAATACTACCATGTCGACAAACGGAACCGGTGGCATCTATGCACCTCTCAAACAGATACTCTCCGATTCGGAATCCGAAGATGATCACAAACTAGAAAATGCCACCATGAAGGCTGCCGATAGCTGCAACAATCTGGATTACAACAGCGGCCTGCAGTCCTCCAAGAACTACAGTATCAGCGATATGGACGAGTTCAACACCAACATGAATACTGTGGAAAGCACAATGGACAACGTAAGTTTCCTGCAGTCGGATATGTCAACTAAAATGTCCTTTCCTCGTCGCTGCGCCTTCATAGCCTCGGTCTTCATGTGCGTGTTCACCGTCGGTATATTTCTATGGGGTATACCTTGCTCGGAAGTGGGCAGCTGCGCTATGAGTGATTGGCAAGACAAAACCACCAGTTGGGAACTTCCGTACGATGAAATTGAACTTTCCGGGGCAGTCCAGGTCGTGGAAGGAGCCATACCTCACACCAAGAACCTGATATTCATATACCGCGGCAATCACATGAAGCTGGAAAAGAAAACCAATGAAAACGTGAATGGCGTTCTACTTATAGTCGGTAACTCTGGCAAAGTGGGCTGGTATACTAGAGAAAGTAGAATACCTACAGAAATCAACTGCCATCTCATTGATGTGAACCAGGATAATCTCAAAGACTGTATTGTCTCTGGCTCAGAGGGACTCCTTGCTGCCTTGAATCCACTATATGGAACTTATTACTGGTATATTCACAAGCAAGGGAAGATATTCAGTAATATTGCAGCTATAGATTTCCCAATTGTTATGAAAGACATGGACAAGGACAGGGTGAATGACCTCCTTACTGTGGCAACTGTACTGCCAAGTGCAAACCACAATTCTCTTATAATTATTTCAGGATTAACTGGAAATATAATTGGGGAGCCAATGGCTGTAGAAGACTGCTTGTCAGTGAAACTTCTTACTGAATCAGAAATGATAACTTACATCTGTAAGAATGGTACTTCAGAAGCGGTGCGACAGATAACATACCCTATGCTCTACAGAAAATTGTTGAAATTGGATCAAACTGTCAATCATATACAATCCTCGGTTCCAGTATCTAAGAGAATAAACCAGAGCCTTAAAAAGAATATTGGCAATACCAGAGAACTATTCACCAATGGTCCGGGAAAGCTTATTGTAGAAAATTCTGGTGAATGTCCGAACTCTTGCAGAGTCAATTTGAAGCTAATACTGGAAAGAAATGGAACCACTAATGTAAGCTGGGAGTATTCAGCCAATCATGTTTACGCAATGAGGCCTAGCTCTTTCTCTTTCGCAAACTCCATTCGAGGATTTGTGCTGAAATTATGACAGTGGAACAGTGCACACTTGGCAAAGGGTGCACTGAAAGTTGACGAGGTTAGATACAACAACATTCAAAACCAGAGCCCTAAGAATACATACGATCTGTTTTACTACCGGCCATCTATCAATGTCGCCTCAATATCGTCTTTCATTAAATATCCAGAATTTACAGCTCATGACATATCAGAGAGAATTGTTTTGGTATCATTTGATAGATTGCAAACACACAATGTGAATGTAAGTCAGACTGACATTGTTCAGATTTGTGCGCGTGGTCCCGTTGACACCCATGCACCATTGCCGCTATGCCAACCCGATCTAGAATACCAGGAGAAGTCTCTCATGATTGCAGATTTGGACGGCGACCAGTCTCACGAGTTGATCTCATATTACAGCACTTTTATTCCGCCTGAGTCATACACTCCAAAGAAATCTAATCCGTATGATAACTGGCGATTGACTTCTATAGTTAGGGTAATTCGTTTGGAATCTGAATTGCCAAAACTATTTGTGTCTGATAGTTAGTTTTTAGTAGAATTTTTTGATTCTCAATTGCCTGTTAGCTTGTTGTAAGTAGCAGCTAGCTAGCTAGCATAGTGATAAGACAGTCATTATTTATTTAGCTAATAAATAAGTAGGTACTCATGCATGATAATTAAAATAACTTTCCTTGCCTGGGGTGTTCAATTTAGATTTCTAAGATTAGTGTTTTCTAATTGAGTCTGAGTCTAGTTTAGTTACTAATGCCGGGTTCCTATATCCGTCGGTAACCAGTTACGACTCGTTTCTCCTTGAAAACCTGTCAAAAGTTTGACACTTTTTTAAGGAGATACGAGGCGTAGTTGGTTACCGACGGATATAGGAATCCGCCATAACCCTAGTATTTATTGTGTACTTATTAGATTTGTAATTATATTATCAAATTTCACTTAAAATGAACCCCTCAAATGAAGTTTTCACCTACAGACAGCATGGATCTAGGGCACAAAAACAGTGCGATTTCAGATTTACTTGGCAACTAATGGACACTTTCTTATAATACAATAAATGATTTACTTTATGTACTTTATTTAAGGTGAGAGAGAAAGTGCCTTAGAGGGGTGAATGCTTATTTGTTGTTTTATTCTCATGTGTATTATTGTAATGTAATTTAGGAAGCTGAATGTCGTAATAAAAATCTCAAATTTTAATATTTTTTTATTGAAAATGAAGTGATTTTAATCCAGGTAGAAATTGATGCTTGACTAAAAATATCACCTTGTTTTTATGCTTCATAAAAGGTAAATTAGAAGTAATTTTAAACAAAATTAGCCAATAATATTGCATTTAAAATCAGAGCCTCATATTAAAAAAAAATCACAATTTTATTTTATTTACTATCCACACAAACATCAGTGGTTTAAGAGGTTTAAGAATGATAATAAAAATTGCTAAGTTAAATGAATTGTTAATGCATTCACAACATTCTACTGTTGAGAATTGAAACTTAAATTAGTAATTACAAACCTACTTTTTTATACTTGCTCACTTCAAGCTTAAAAGAATCATAGCATCAAAGCAGCAAAAGTACAAATCAAAACAAAAAAAAACTGTTGGTAGTATAAAATATTATGAAATTATTCGAGTGTAGCTTTATCGCGAATCAATTACAGTTATTTTTCATTTATTTCGTTCTTCTCTATTCTATATTCTTAAGAATATTATTTTTGTACATCTGCCTTTATTCTACTGGTAAAGTTGAGTTACACAGCCTCTTTAAAAATGCTACTTAATAAATCTACATAAGTAAATAAATCTACATAATTTGTATAAACAAATTATCAACGCCGTTAATACAATTTAAAGGGTGAAGTTAAACTGCGAACCCATCAGTCATTTAAGTTAGCGAATCAAGTCGAAAAAAATAAGGCACGACGGACAGTCTTAGACATTATTGCCAAGCGAAGCGAGCTACAGTATTTTTTTTGTATCTACGTTAATTTAACAATATTTCTTTGGAGATTCTTATGTACAATATATAATCGGTACAAAGGACACCGTAGCTACCCTAATTCCCGTGATTTATGTTCCTGTATCCGTCGGTCACAGACTACGATTCGTATCTCCTTGAAAAATTTACAAACTTTTGACACGTTTTCAAGGAGAAACGAGTCGTAGCTGGTTCAGTGACGTAGCGTGGGTGTTAGCCGCCCGGGGCGGAAGAAAATTTTGCCGCCCTCTTATTTAGGTAGTCTGATTTAAGACTATGTACAAGGAATGAAAAATTCCGTGCTCAACTCGATCGGTCCGAATCGTAGGTGCGCCTAAAATATGACATGGTTCAAATATTTATGAGATATAATTTATTGTGAAATTTTGGCGCCCCCTAAAGGTGCCGCCCAGGGCGAGTGCCCCTGCCGCCCAAGGCCCCTGCCGTCCCGGCACTGAGCTGGTTACATACGGATACAGGAACCCGCCATTAGAAGTTATATCAAACTAGATATTGCCTTTTAACGGTTTTTTTGAAAGGATTTTTACTAAACCATGACGCGTTCTTTTCAGAGTAAAGTAAACTACGTCGAAAAATAATTGGCTATCGAAACGAGCAACATTATTATTACCGCGAGACAGGAGTCTATGCCTTACGTATCGACCTATTGCCCTTATTAGGTAACGACCTACTGCCATCTGCCCCTGGATGGCAGTACGTCATTAGGTTTTTATAACAAAGCAAGGTGCTTTGTTTTCTACCTCGCTTCGTTTTTCGGTTTCTATATCAGTACCTAGATAACCGAAAACGAATCGTAAATCTCGTTTAATAAAAAAATACACTATTTTAAAGAGAAATGAGTCGTTGCCGGTTACCGAAGGATATAGAAACCTGCCATTTGTCAATGCATTGTCAGGTACGAGCCCTTAAGATGGTAGTGTTACGCATGTGTTACGAGCTGAAGGTAGTGTTACGCCGAGGCTGTTACAGAATACGTAATAGTAAAAGTGGCTTCTCGAAGTTATACCTACTGTGTCACAGAATAGATAATACTTGGTGTGGATTATACCTACATACCACGTTTTTACCTACAGTTCCACTAGTAACTATAAAAGTGTAGGTATTTCGACCGACTACTATTCCTTATTCTGTAACAGCCTCGGCGTAACATTATTAACCTGTTTGAAAAGGACAAAACAGTAACTAGGATAGTACAAATTGATTATAAGATTTATAAAACCATTTCAATAACTTTAAAGCCAGAGATGTTTTTAAAAATCTTAGAATTTTCCGTACACGTTTGGAGTATAAAAATAAAATAGTATAAAATAGATTATGGGCCTAAATAAGTACAGTGTCGTTAGGGTACAACAAGTTTCTGTGTGATGTGATCGTCGGAGGCCACAGTATACTCCACTAGGTGGACGAGGTCGCTCTCCGCGAGCCGCTCCGCCACGCTCTGTCCCAGCGTTGGGTCTCGCGGGTCGTCGTACGTTATCAGCTCTACGATGATCTCGTCGAAATCGCGCCCGCTGCAATTAAACAAAAACTATTTTATTACAAACCTACAAACAAATGATAAACTGTGTTATAGGTAAACATATGTAACGTTACATATTATTGGTTTACTAATTTAGGTACATTCAAAGGTTTCTGGGTGAGATCGCTCTCAGCGGTAATGCCGATTGTATTGCCTTTTTGGTGTTATATTGTTTCTGTGTGGCAATTAAATATAATCATATCTTATCGTAAGAGTGATTTTGCATTGCATTCATGTTATTGACATTTTTGCAACGAAACGGTTCCATTCTTGTACTTTGTGAGGTAGGGAGTCTGCAATAGTACCCCGCCCGCCGGTATATTTCATGTGTTTCTGTTATGGGCGCCTTGAAGAGGCAGCAGTGTGAAGCGCATGAGTACTCACATGACGTGCGCGTCCACCTCTCGGTCCTGCAGCATGTCGGCGAGAGCTCGCTTGGCGCGCGCCCATTGCGCGGAGTCTCCGCGTTGCTGCACGCCTGCGAGCGTGCACTGCACCGCCTGCATCGGCAGCTGTGTGAAGCGCGGCTCTAGTGCGCGGATACCGTCCTCCTTCACCCATAGCACGGTCCCGTAGTCCACGTACATCACCTATACAAAAATATTACAATTCATAAACATAGTATTCATAGTATAGTATTTGACGACCTCCGTGGTGCAGTGGGCGAATAGCGGGCTGAGACGCAGGAGGTAGCGGGTTTGATTCCCGCCGCGGAACAAATGTTTGCATGTTCCACAAATATTTGGTCCCGGTCTGGTTGTTTCTCTATATATTATAAGTATGTATTTATAAAAAAATTTATATAAGTATTCTATTAGCTATCTGGTTCCCATAGTACAAGCTCTGCTAAGTTTGGGGCTAGATAGCGCTGTGTGAAATGTCCAGCAATACTTATTTATTAAATCTGGAAAAAAATCCTCACAATGTTGTTTAACGGTTTTCTTAGAGCACAATACATTCCCCTACAGTGGGAAGGAAAGTGTCACAACATCTAATGATCCACAATCCAGGCAAACCCGGTCACGATGTATTATCATACAGACTAATCAGCGTGCTACCACTAGTATCCTGTTTGAACTGTTTGAAAGGGTTCTCCTGCAATGGATTCTACAAAAGCTTAAAGATAACAATATCATACCGAACTACTAATTTTGCTTTAGAGAGACAGTGGAACAAGTACATAGAGACTGAGACACAATCGGGACATCACTAGAAAATAAACAATAATCTTCAACACTCTTTCTAGACATACAACATGCTTTTGACAAGGTGTTGCACAAGGGGCTGCTATTTACAATCAAAGAAAACCTATCACACAGTTTCTATTGAAATCATACCTAGCAGAACGGATCTTCCAGGTCAGGGCAAAATGAAGCTACCTCCATGATTTTATGAAATATAAGCTGGAGTTTCACAAGGTTCTAAACTAGGCCTGATTCTCTACTCTATACTACAGACTTGCCGGAGATAGAAGTCACCACTTTTGCAGATGACACAGCAATAATGTCTAGAAATAACGACCCGCAACTAGCATCTGAAGCACTCCAGAATCCTGGACAGGATCACAGATTGGATGAAGAACTGGAGATTCAGAGCTAGTACCACAAAGTCAGTACAAGTGACCTTCATCCTAAGAAATGGAAACTTTCCACTAGTGATACTTGGAGATGACTACCTGCCACAGAATGACCACGTCAGATATCTTGGACTTCACCTACACCGACGACTAACCTGACAAACGCATATTGCGACAAATTGTAATATATAAAATAAATAAAAAAATATAATAATAATAAATTGGGTGGGTGAATTTAATTTCTGGTTTCTTGGCTAAGTGCCAAGTGAATCTAACTAATAAAAGTACAAGTAGGCAAACTAAAATACATAAACAAATAGCAAACTAATCTCGGGCGCCATGCCTACTTGAATTATGAAAAACAAATTACCTGGATAAATCTGCCGAAGAGATTGAGCTTCTAATCACAAGACCGGGGAGGCTAATGAAAGATTGTATATCATTTTTAAAGTTTATTGTAAGTCTTTGCCCGTGGAAATCTGAACGCTGCGTATGCGGCAATGTGAAGTTAAATTTACTTATTAATTTAACCAGTAGATCCTAGAAACTACGGTGCCGGAGGTTAAAAACTAAACAAAGTTGTAAACTGTGGTTGACTGTCGTTATTGCTATCCAATAAAAATAAAAAGGAAATTAGCAGAAGGCTAGTAAGGCTAGGTTTAACTCATAGTGTATTCTAATTAGAATCCAATAAGCTAGGGTGAAGTTGTAAATTCCAATTGAAAATCTTGTCCTCCAAAACGTGGGCTTACCAATGAGTTAGGTAAATTAAATTAAATCCAAATAATAGGTAAGAAAACCAAGGAAAATTAAACCGTAGGGTTACCCGAAAGACTCGTCTCAAACTGGAACAATGAGACTAAATATTAGAACTAAAATTACTTTCTTAGAGTACCTAAAATCAAATAATTTTCAATTGCTTACCAAGCAACAACGTTCAAAAATCCAATAAGAAGAAAACATCTTTGAAATCTGTGAAAAACACAAAATAAACTCGGATAAGTTCATTGTTCGGACGCGTCCTCACATCATGGCGTCTCTACAGATCAAATACTTACCGAATTCCAAAATTTTTAGACCGACACTAACGCCAAGCCATTTCTAATCAATTTCCAACACAAAACATGATAAATCCTCTCAAAACTTGGAGATTAAATCTAATAAAACAAATCTTGAAAAACAACGTCTTTCTTACATTGTGACAGAGAGAAGTGGTTTTTTTTCTTCCAAAAACAGTGATGCGGTAAAGATTTCTTGAAAACAGTCGAATCGGAAATAGATCTTTTTAAAAAAACCAGTGAATCATGACAACATGCAATCATGACAACAAATGAACTGTCAGTGTCAAAGACCTAACCAAAATGTCAGAACCGAAACAATGTCTACCTCTACAGCACTACTGTCCAAAAATCCAGTCAAATACAACTCCGAAACAGAATTCGTGTAACGAGACTAAAAGCATCGTTACAATATAAAAGCAAAGAAAGATCCAATAAAAAAAAGAAAAGAAAATAGAATAGAAACTTCTCTTGGATTCTGGTAAGGAACTCGAAAATGTCTACAGACAACAAGCTGCTTATATACAAAGTCATATTGTAACCAATCTGGATATACAGAATCAGTTATGAGGATTCGATATGATGCTTAAGACAATAGCGAATGTACCATGGTTTATAACTAACACTGAACTTAATGAGCACAGATAAAGAGGCAATAAGAATAACTGCAAAATACAAGGGGCGCTTAGCACACCATCCCAACAAACTGTCAGCCAAGCCTGTCTCAACATCTATGTAGAAGATAGATGGGCCTCAAGGCTTATTCCACTCATGCCAAGTACGAAGGCCTCAAAGACCTCATGGGCAAGATTGAAGATTATGGAGGTATAACAAAAAATGAGGCGTGGCTGTGTCATGGACATGGCCGTGTGTTGTACGTGAATGTAATAGGTAATATGTTCTATACAATATATAAAATATTTTGTGTATGTTATAATCATGTTTGTACACTAAGAAGTCCTTCGGGTCATACTATAGGGAAATCATAAAACGCAGCAAAATGACCTCAAAATGGCGGCGCTTCCCCCGCCACCGCGCGCGATGCACATTTCATCTTCGCTTAACGAATTTTTTGATCCTTTAGCTATCAATTTTGGATGGAGATGATAGATATGTAGCTGTAACACCAAACTATCCCCCGATGTTGTTATCATTCGGTTTTTGAATTGGCTCTCACTATGGAAGCAATTTTAAAAACGTATTTACGTATCAAAATAAGTTCGATTAAAATATACCTCAACGCTTTGGTCGGCGCGCATGAGAGTCTGAACTCGTGCGCGATACCAGCAGTTGTCCAGCGGGTAGAGAGCCGCGACATACTCGCCCAGCGCCGGAGACATCTGGAACCGAGAGAATACGGTACTTCAACACTAAATCCGCAAGTTTAAAACACACCATATCGACACAACACTGACTCGAATCAAAGTAATACATACATTGAAATGTGAGCTGTATAACAGTGAAAAGTAAAAGTAGGGGAGTTAAACCAGTCGATGTTCCGCCGATTATGCTCAGCGGTGCGGCTCTGCAGATGGTGCGTAGCTTTAAGTATCTGGGGCATGTTGTGAATGAGAAGCTCAAGGATAACGATGATATGGAGAGGGAACGCTGGGCGCTGGCAGTTCGAGGAAACATTAGGTAGGTTCGCTCGCTGCTCGAGAAAAGTGAAAGTCACACTCTTCAAGGCTTACTGCCAGTCTTTCTACTCGAGCAGCCTCTGAATACACCACACCCAACGGGCGGCCAGCTCCCGGCGAGTTCAGTATAATAACATCTTTAGGATGGTGATGCGGCTGCCTCGCTTTCGCAGTGCATCTAGCATGTTCGCAGAGGCGCGCACGGACGGCTATCATGCTATCATTCGCAAGAAAGTCGCTTCCTTACTCCAGCGGGCGCGAGGCAGCGGCAACACCATCCTGCAGATGATCGTAGCTCGCGCGGACTGACCCATTCAACATAAGTGGATGCGGATGGTGATGGGCTCCTCATATATTTAATTTAGTTATGTCTGAAGATCTGTTATAAATGTTATGTTATTGAATTGATTAGATTAATAAGAATGGTTAGTTGGTAATTTGAATTAAGTATTTAAATTAAATTTACTAATTTTTATTTTTTGACATTTTTATTGTAATTTAGTCCCATTCTCATTATTATTTTATTACATTTTTGACATTTATATAATAATGTTGAGCATTTTTAATTATTTAATTAATTTAATTTTTGTATGTATTTTGATGTGTAATAACTAGTTAATTGTTAACTATGTATCTTGGTCTGAAATAAATGAGTTAATAACGTGTGTCGAATCACATAACCTTTCATCACGAATGCGAGGAAATTAAAGTCCTGTAAATTTTAATTATTCTAGTTTGGGTTCGACTCGGCCTGGTCCGCTTCGGTTCGGCTGGACTGGGTTCGGTTCGATTAACCCCTTGAGTGCCACCTACTCGATATTACGATTCCTGACCCGACCACGACACGGAACGGAGTTTTGAGGGTTCCGTACTTCAAAAGGTAAAAAGGAACCCTTATAAGAACACTCTCTTGTCCGTCTGTCTGTCCGTGTGTCACCAACGATTTTCTCAGGAACGGGTGGACATAGCAAGTTGAAATTTATACCAGATACTGAGGTTTATAGTCCCTATTAGGTGTATAAAAATCAAGGTCCTGAGTCAACACGATAAAAAGATATGGGCAAATGTAAAGTAGGTACCAAAATTTACCTTAATTTTCAACTTTTTTCATTTTTCGGAACTTTCCCTTTACTTGTGCTGTAAGACTTTGCTTTTAACCAAAATTGACAATTCTAGGTCAACCGGAAGTACCCTATAGGTTTTGGGTCGAAAACCTATATTGGTAGTTCCCGTTGACCTAGAATCAATAAATTTGGCAAAAAGAAAGGTCTTAAAGCACAAATAAAGGAAAAATTCTAAAAAATAAAAAAGTTGCTAGTTAAAGGGTGTCCCCATACATAGTTGACATCGATTAAGATAGTCCTCTGAGTTGTATGGGCGCTCATATAAATTAGAGGACTAGCTTAATCGGCACCAACCTCAAATAAGGTAAATAAATAAAATTGTGCTATTGAATAAAATAAATATTTAAGGGGGGCTCCCATACAACAGACATGATTTTTTTGCCGTTTTTATAGATAATGATACGGAACCCTTCGTGCGCGAGTCCAACTCGCACTTGGCCGGTTTTTTTCTTTTTCACAATTGTTTGTATAGGAATCGTACCATCTTAATGAAACATTTATAAACATGATTCCTACCGTCAACTTCTTGTAGGCTTGGATAGTCGCTGGACTGTTCATATCCCGCCGTAGACTCTCCAAGGTCATCGGCGGCAGCACCACGCCAAATTCTGGCACCTCTTCCTCTGCAAACAATTCATTAGTATTCTAAGGGTTACAGTTTGGACTACTTGAATATGGACCGAGCATATTTATGGCCCACCCTGATGTTAAGTGGTAGCCATGCGTACATAAGACACAAAAGCTTTTCTTTATTCTTTATTGTACACAAGAAAATACATTAAAAAGTACAGAAATGGAGGACATGTACAATGACGAGCTTAATCCTAAGAAGAGTTTTCTTCCAGCAAACCTTTGAGGCTAAAGAGAGAGATGATTTTAACGGTAGGTGCGTGTACAAGAATCATAAATATGTACATATATCTTAAACAAATAAAACGAAATATACCAAAAGTAAGTAACAAAATGAATGAATATAATAAATAAAATAAATAGACTAATATATACAAAAATACATATATACCTACAATAAAATAAAATCACAGAGAAAGATAGTGCTCTCTAACTTTCCGTTTGAAAATGTTAAACAATGGACTAGCGCGAACTTTATGGGGCAGGGCATTCCAAATTTTACATTAATTAATAAATTAATTTAATTTTAAACTTGTGATGATGTTAAGTGGTCACCATCACAACGCGTTTATTATATGACGTTTTTGCATATTTTTTTTCTAGTAATAATGGCATCAGTGGAATAGCGAATTTTTGGAAACAATACCAATCACACTAATATTATAAATGCGAAAGTTTGCATGTTTGTTTGCTCAATCACGCCGTAACGGCAGAACAGATTACGCTGAAATTTGGTATATACGTAGATTATAACCTGGATCACCATATAGGCTACCATTTATACCCATAAATCAGTTCCCATGGGATAAAATGGGATGTTAGTTTATATATGTATTTTGAAATCTAGAATAACGCGGGCAAAGCCAATGGCAACAACTAGTCAGAACATAAAGCTGTACAAAAAAAAATCACCGGATACCCCATAGTCAGCGGATATCCCTTGCGTCTTGTCTAGTTCATTTTGCAAACTGGCATAGAAAATTCATTTGTACCCACTGATCTTCATAAATTGTTTCATGTATAGCAAATTAATGATTATTATAATTTATTCTAGTAAATACCTTCGTCTGTGTTCTCGACGATTTGTACATAGACCCTGTCAAAGTGACAGATCGCTGTCACGACGACCTTAAGCCAGGAGCCCGGACCAGGCAGCGGGACTGTCTTCAAACTTCCCACTACCTCCACCTGGTCCAATGTCCAACCATCTGAAAGGACCAAAAAGAACGTATTATAAACGACAAGGCTTCGGCAAACAGAATGCGCGTCAACGCGTTATAGCATCGCACATTGCTTTGTCAATAGCATTTATTTTTTTCACATGGTGTTACACAAAGTTGTTGCAGGTAGATTGTTTCACATATGAACTCTGGCAGGGTATAAGCAACAGGAAGGCAGACCGTGTTTTTCGTAAATAATTTAGTTATTATTTTTAAGCATATTTTTAGTATTTCAAATTTATCATAAAATGTACTCTACACATTAATTATTTTTATTTTATTATTTTACCGACATATCTAAGAATATAATTGTCTTGTACTATTTAAGATAACAAACAGAACGCGCGCGCTCGTCAGGACGCAGCGTTTTATTAAAGACTGAGAAATTTAAACACAGAAACTGAAATACAATTAAACTAATGGTGGCGGTTCGCACCGCGACCGCAGATCGAGACCAGAGACAAGAGACCGCGACAAGTGTCTCGATGATCGGCATGTACTATGGGTCGAGACAAACCGCAGCCAAAGCTTACGCGGGCTACATTTAGTCCATACAAACGTACTCCCCTGTTTCCTCTCTGGATAGTGACGCTAGAGTAAATATTTGCTCATACAATCTGTTCAGACTTCGGCTAAATCCTATCCTTCCTTCACAATACCTCTCGACAACTTGCAAATTCAAATTTGGCGCCACAACACGGAAATGAACGGTGATCTACTTTTGTAGAAGAAAATAAGATGGCTGCCATACCTTGAAAAGAGCTGTGCGTGCGCGCGACAAAATCCAAAAATTAATGTGAAAACTTTCACCGTGAACTGAAAATTGATAGATATCCAAAACAATCCAAATATTGCTGTGATCTATTCCAACTATAAAGTGTGCAATAAAAACTTACAATACTTACCCGTATCCTGCTGGAGTCTGTCGAAGGAACTCTAATTTCACCTCGTTTAAGTTAACACACAATCTATAAAGTACCACTGTCATGCCCCTATGTTTTGTTTTTCGCCATGAATTAATAACTATAAGAACTAGCGACTGATGCGCTCTCCCCCAAGACTATCCGCCTCCCTATTCGCTCCCCTGAGTCCGGTAAGGAAGGTCTGGAATTATCCAACACAAGCGACCGTAGCCGCATGCTAGGCATATCAACTACTAATGGATAAACTCGGACCCGCCCAACCTAGCCTAACCTTTTTTTTTCGTGGGGAAATCCTCATGGATACCACTCCAGCGTGGGGGCGCCAGAGTGGCTAGACAACCTTCTAAAATAACAAAAATTGCTCAGTTTTACCGCTCTTATCAGACGCACAGCAAACAAATTTGGCGAATATAAAAAATAAAAGGAAAACATAGAGGCATTAAAAGCTTTTCTTATTATTATTCATGAGAAATATATTAAAATCGGTTTAGTTTTGGAGGAGAAAACAAGGGAATACGAAATAGTGATTTCGTTTATTTTAAATACGTATAATCAGTCCGACCTGCAGTTGTATCTATCGCTTTCTATTCAGGAAGCAATAAATTTGCGCGACAGCAATAGATCTGTTGAAAACTTTTTTACAAATTTTTTGCTGCCCGCGGATCCTCTTAACGAATTATATTCAACTAGAGGCCAAGAAAGATAATTTTCGCTATTAGTGAAGAATCACCTATTGTTTGATGCCAATATGTTCAGGGTGTATTTTCCGCTGAATAAACACACTTTGATTACGCATTAAATTTACTGAAAAAGTCTCTGTAGGAGTCTTCTCTCCTCTAGAGAGGAAAACTACATAACACTGTATAAGTTTTCTTGTAGATGGAGCAAAGTCGTAATCTGAATCATCTCACTAATTTGACCCTGACGTGACATGGCCTGGTAGCACAGTTGGATAGTGCATCCTCGTATCAAGAGGGGCGTATTGCGAGTTCAAGTCTCATCTAGGCTTGAAATTTTTGAGATGGTTTTAAAAATCATAGTATATTTTGACGTGGATACGTTTTTAAAATTAATTTCATAGTGGGAGGAAATTAAAAAAACGAATGATAACAAAATCGGGGGATACAGTTTGGTGTTACAGCTGCATATCTATCATCTCCATCCAAAATTTAATTACACCACTAGATAGCTAAAGGATCAAAGAATTCCTTACGCCAAGTGGGGACTGTGACTGTGCGCGCGGTGGAAGGGAAAGCGCCGCCATTTTGATTATAACATACATAAAATAGCTTTTTTTTATATTTTGTATAGAAAATATTACCTGATACGAACACATATTCACGTACAACACACGGCCGTGTTCATGACACAGCAACACCCCATTTTTTTTTATTAATCGTAATATTGGTTCGTGTAACGTGCAGTTTAATAGGCCAAATTAAAAAAAAAACAAACAGTCACACCTTAACGCCGCGGCAGATAAGCATTCTGTTTGCCAAAGCCTTTTTGATACTAATGTAGCGGAAATCGATTTTAACACGAGTTAACATGCTCGCTGCGATATGAGGCTTATAATATAGGAGTTATGCATGAACTCGCAGTCAGTGCGGAGCGCATACACAGCGTTCTCCCTCTGGTACGAAGACAAGATTTCTTGATAAGTGATAAAGACAAATATACATTTGAGATAGTCTCTTGAACGGATACTCATTTGAATAATAATATTTGTGTAAGGTCTTTAAACCTCTTACCGCACTGGAGGATAAAAATTGTCAATTCTTGCGGCCACTTCCATAGGCCTTATGCAAAGCGTATGTACCTGACATCTTTCGCTTTTGTTAATTATCTTTCGCTAATGAACAAAATGTGATAAATGACGATCAGTAACTGTTGTGCTAAAGACGAATGACACCCTTGCAACCAAAGGATTAATAAGAAGAAACTGTTTGGGCTGTTACAATAGGCTTCGTGTTACCTTGAATAGCCGAGAAGCTAAAAAAAACAACAAAAAAATAAATCTTATTGTACTTAATGTATTCAAGGATGTTGTGCTAAGTGTTGTTATGAAAATCATTAATTGTACCTTGTAAACCAGATAAAAGTTAAATATAATAATAAAGCTGATTTGGTTTTATGTACCTACTGTTTTTGATTTTTCCCATACCTAAAATTATTCTAATTGTACTCTATAGGTCGATATGCCTTATGTTTTCTTTAAAAGTAGCCATCGGAGAAGTTTGCGACGATAGTATACGTCCACATTTTTACAATAGCCTAGTTACGCGTAGATATTGGAGTTTGAAGACACCAATGTCTTATAAAGCTTATTGACCTATTAACGAACCGGTGGAAAGTTTAGCTCTAAGGCCTATTGACCTTGTAACGCACCAGGGGGATATTGTCTCAAATATTGGTCGCAGCGAGCGTGTTAAAATCAATTAGCAAGGTCAGTCCGACCGCGATTCTTGCCTGTTATATCCGTGACTAGTGCGCGATAGGAACAGGGGGTAAATTCAATGCTTTTCCCTGATCCATTTAACTGATCCAAAGATACTCCTGAACAAAAAAAAAGGATGATTAATATCTTTGCAAATGTAGTATAAGTTTACGTTGTATGTTTGTTTATTATCCAATATTTAAATTAAAAATAGCTAGATAGCGCTGTGTGATATGGCCAGCAATATTTATTTATTATTTATAACGATTTGTTTTATTTCCTGGATTTCGACTGGTAAAGGTGAAAAGTCAACATAAGGAATGGCCCTTTAATCCAAATCAATAATCAATTTTCCGTCCATTGTAGTATATTTTGCATAAATTCGCTCTTTATGTACTCCTGGTATACAATAACGCGTTGTTCAATTAAAGTATTAAAAAAAAAAATATTTCAACTGTTCTGTTACAAAATATAAATAAACAATCCGTTATTTTAATATTGCTTCAACTTTATTGAATTACAATCCGAACTAAGCTGATATTTAGAATAAAATCGACAAAAATACAGAAATGTTCAGTGCACTCTGTAGGTAGATAAAAAGTGTATTAAAAATTGTTGTAGACAATTTAACATCATATTTAATTCTTTGGTAAGTATATGTTTTACCAGCCTAATTCCGATTGTAGCCAGCACCTATAAACCATTAGGAAACTTCAATGAAGCAAATCCTAGGATTTCATTAGGTCACCAAGACATGCGTATGTGTGTTTATTTCAATATAATACAGTTAAAAACCACTTTCTGGTCATTAACTTTAGGCGCGCGGTTTGTATAATGGTGTTTCTATACAAACCCTATTATTCCCAGTACCGTATAGAATTCTATACAAACCCTATTATTCCCAATACCTTTTGACCAAGTGGAAACGGAACACTATCATTCCCAGTTGCCACCACTGGGGCAACTGGGAATGATTTATAACGAAATTCCCAGTTACCTCTAATAGCGGCAATCGAAAAACCATTATACAAACCGCGCGCCTAAAGTTAATGTCCAGAAAGTGGTTTTTAACTGTATTATTCAAAACGTCTGCATTCGATTCATATTTGGCTTGCGCAAATATGATCATATTTCCGAGTTTCGTGTTAAACTCTTGTGGTTGCCAATCCGCTCTCGTCGGAATGCTCATATTCTAACTCTTTTATATAAAATTCTATTTACTTCTTGTCCGCCGTATCTCAAACAATGCTTTGAATTCCTAAATCTATCCCATACCCGCAATCTGCGTTCTTCCACTACTCTCCAGTTGAAAACTCCATCCCATAATTCCAACTTCTTTAGTAACTCGTTTACGGTACGAGCTGTCGGATTATGGAATGACTTGCCCGTTTCCATCAGAATTGCTAAATCTTTACCTATTTTTAAAAATGAGGTCTGCAAACTATACTTTGCAGCTTCTTTACAGTAAACATTGTATTTCCTTTGGATATTTATTGTAACACCGCCTCCTCACACGTCTTTTCAATCCAGTACATCCAAAGGTTGCCTGGAATAGATCGCTTTGAGCGATAAGGCCGCCCATTGTACCACCATATATTAGTATTTAAGTTTTCTAGGTTAAGTTATTTTAATTTGGTGTAATAATAAAGAATTATCTATCTATCTATTAGGTTGGGGAAAAAGTTTCTTCACATTTTGTAAGAAAATTCAATTTTTTTTTATAGTTATTTACATTTAACTAAAGTATGTAAGTACCATTTTGTTCGATAACTTTTTGCCATCTTGTAGGTAGGGATATGATCCCATTGTTATGAAATTTTGGGGCTTCGGATCAAAATACCGCGACAAGTAGTTTTGGCAGTCCTCTCGTGATGTTAACCTGACACTGCCTAAAGAAATCTGAAGAGACCGAAACAGGTGGAAATCTGAAGGTGCAAGGTCAGGACTATACGGCGGATGCATTAACATCTCCCAGCCAAACTCTCTTAATTTTTGCTGAGCGGCTAAAGATGTGTGAGGTCTAGCGTTATCATGATGAAAAATCACACCCCTTCTGTTGATTAATTCCGGCCGCTTTCTCTCAACTTCTTGCTTTAATCTCATCAGTTGTTCGCAGTAGAGTTCAGAATCGATGGTCCTGGCTGGTGGTAACAGCTCATAATGAATAATGCCCTTCCAATCCCACCACACACACAGCATCACCTTGTTGCGAGTTAACCCGGGTTTCGCCACATTCTTTTTCACGTCAGACCACGACCTTTTTCGCACGTTCTTGTCGTACGTGATCCACTTTTCATCACCAATTATCAGCTTCTTCAAAAATGGTTCGGTTTCATTACGTCGTAATAAAGAATCACAAATGAGTACACGGTTCATTAGGTTTCTTTCAGTGAGCTCGTGGGGTCCCCAATTATCGAGCTTTTTTGCGTACCCAGTTTTTTCAAATGCGCCATAACTGTTTTGTGGTCAATTCCCAGTTCTTCAGATACGTCGTAACCGATCTAGCTATGCTGATCTTGCTCCACTTTTTCAAAAATGCCATCAATTTTATCCGTAATAGGGCGACCAGAGCGATGTGCATCTTTGACATCAAAATTTCCGGATTGAAAACGCTTAAACCAAATTTGTGCTACTCTCACAGACACTGCACTAGGTCCATAAACATCGCAAATTTTTTTCGTGGCTTGCGTTGCAGTTTTACCTTTTTTGTAGTAAAATTTTAAAATGTATAGAGTTTCTTCATTAGATTCACTCATCTTTACAGTACGAAAAACAAATAATATACACACATTTTCCTAATTTGAATTTGGAATTATTTTCTTTAAAATTTAAACTTTGAATGATACCAAAACCAGCCAGAAACAATAGTATAGCCAAAGAGATTTTATTACAAGTTCATACATACTATAATGCGAAGACTTTTTCCCCAACCTATTATATTGAAATAAACACACATACTTTAATAGAACAACGCTTTATTGTATACGAGGTGTACAAAAAGAGCGAATTTATGCAAAATATACTACAATGGACGGAAAATTGAAAATTGATTATTGATTTGGATTAAAGGGCCATAGCCATTCCTCATGTTGACTTTTCACCTTTACCAGTCGAAATCCAGGAAATAAAACAAATTGGTATAAATAATAAATAAATATTGTTGGCCATTTCACACAGCGCTATCTAGCCGCAAACTAAGCAGAACTTGTACTATGAGAACCAAATAACTCATACAAGTCCGAAGTCGGGTTAGTTACACCATTTATTACTCAAGAACGGCGGGACTGATTTTGATGATTTTTGATTTGTTGGTTTTGTCTCCGACCCGCATAGCGGAATAACTATTAAAACATCGGAATAACTCACGCAAAACCAAAACTATAAAGAAAATTCATTTTCTCATACATAGATGCAGCTAATGCTAGCTGATTGACAATTCACATTGGCAGCCCGCGTCATAGGTATGCATATCAAGGCGGTACGAAGTTCGGCGGGTCAGCATGTAATATTTATAAAACATTCTAACCAGAACAAACATTTTTAGAGGCAAACATTGGCGGGAATCGAACCCGCTACCTACTGCGTCTGAGCCGGCTATTCACCCACTGCGCTACGGAGGTAGTGTTAAAGGCTCGATATAGAACTATTTTCAGCAGTGGACCTCCTATGGCCGATATGACGATGATGATGATAGGCTCGATATAATGACGATATGGAGTAGCCGGTAAAAAAGGGGGCACAGTACGTTAGGGCCATCCATAAATTAAGTCACACAAATCTTATGGTTTTTTAAATTTTCATGTATGTCCTTGTCAGAGTTGGTCACACATGTGGAACCCTCTTCCCCATGGTGTGACGTCACATATTTTTCAATTTTATATTTAGAAGTAATTAAATTAAAAAAGCAGTTTCTACATAAAAAAATATATTTACGTTCAAAATAATCTATAGTTAAATTAACATAAAGTCTAACAATTTAGATAATAGACAAAACAAAACGACTTAAACCTTATATTTTAAAGTTTTAAATTTAGCATTTTAGATTTTGACATGTGACATCACAAAACTTTTGACACCTCCCCCCCGCCCGTCCTCCCCTGCCCCTTGTCACACAATGTCACATTTTGTTGATCGCCCCTTAATGTGTGACGTAATTTATGGACGGCCCCTTTTTAGCATCGACAGTAAATAAATAAGTAAAATGAGGAACCTGGATGATGCAAGATGTGTTTTTTGGTGCACCGGGACCCTTTGAAGCACGTCTTCTCGGGACCTCCTTTGTAGTGCTTGCAGATGTCTGCCTCGTCGCGATTGTGGTAACCCTGGATAACACATACATCAAAATAAAAAAAAAATCAAAATGCTTTTATTTCTGTAAAATGTATAAATATTGCCAAACATAAATATTGCTGGACATATCACACATCATTATCTAGCCCCAAACTAAGCAGAGCTTGTATTGTGGGAACTAGATAACTGATAGAATACTTCTATAGTTTTTTTTGTAAGTACATACGAGGAGGGATCAAAAAGTAGTGAGAACGACATACTCCTTGGTAAGAAAAAAAAATAAATACTGGCAGGCATAGCTCAGATACATATTTGTAATAATTATTAAGAAAAAAATCTTCGGTTCTCTTTTGTTTTTTCTGAATGTAGTCATTTGTTTGCTTCGTGTCGGAACGTATTCTCGAAAATGGAGAAAAACGAAGTGTGAGCCGTTATTAAATACCTTTGTTTAAAAAAGTTAACAACGCAAGAGATTCATTGCGATTTGGAGGCAACATTAGTAGAGTCTGCTCCGCCGTATTCCACTGTCGCAAGGTGGGCTTCTCAATTTATAGTAGGGAGAACGAGCACGGAAGACGAACATCGTTGCGGCCGTTCATCGACGTCAATCACCCAAGAAAATGTTTCGAAAGTCGAGAAAATTGTATTGAGCGATCGAAGAGTTACCATCCGATACTTAATTCAAGAAACCGGCATTTCATATGGAAGTATTCAATCCATATTAAAACAATCTTTGAATATGAGAAAAGTCTCCGCAAGATGGGTGCCGAGAATGTTAACCGACAGTCAGAAACAAAATCGACTTGACATTTCGAAGATATTGTTCGACAAGTTTCAAGAAGATTCTGAAAACTTTATGTCTCGTTTCGTAACAAACGACGAAATATGGATCCATCATTTTGATCCCGAGACAAAACAGCAATGCAAATGGAAACGGCTATCATCACCGACCCCGAAGAAGTTTCGTGCCGTGGCATCGGCTAGCAAGTTTATGGCCTCATATTTTGGGACTCAGAAGGGATATTGTTGATTGATTACCTGGAGCGTGGAACCACCATTACATGCCAATATTATGCAGCTTTAATTCCCAAGTTGAGGAATGCCATCAAAGAGAAAAGAAGAGGGAAACTTCGAAGGGGCGTGCTGTTTCATCACGACCACGCACCCGCGCACAGGTCGGCAGTTGTGATGGCTGCCATTCAGCAAGCTGGCTTCGAATTGGTTGACCACCCCTCTTATTTACCAGATCTGGCGCCTAGCGATTTTTTTTTGTTCCCCAAATTGAAAGAATACTTAAGGGGAAACCGGTACGAAGACGATAACGAGGTGATGGATGCCGTAGAGAGCTTTTTGCAGGACCAAGACAAAACTTTTTTTTGAAAGGGATTCAAGCCTTGGAAAAGCACTGGACTCGGTGTGTAGAGAGACTCGGAGACTATGTAGAAAAATAAATGATTAAGTTATCAATAGTCATTATATTCTATCTCATTCTCACTACTTTTTGATCCCTCCTCGTACTTATAACATATAGAAAACATCCAGACCCGGAACAAATATCTGTAGATCATGCAACCATTTGTTCCGCGGTGGGAATTGGAAAACGCGCTACCTCCTACGTCTCAGCCGGCTATTCGACCACTGCGCCACGGAGGTCGTCATAGAACTTTAACAAGGTTGTTGAGATCTTCTTTTAAGTATATTATACCTAGTCAGGTCATAAGTATTGTCACACAGTAAAAACTTTTCTTTTAGAATGCTGGCCACAAAAAAGTTTAAAGAATTCGAATTTCGAATTGTTCATGAAAATAAAAATGTATACATTTTAGAATTTTACTCATTTTTAAATATGGAGTGGACGCTTAAAGAAGACCGTGTTGCAGATTGCGTTGCATCGTTGCGGTTACGCGCAAATTCAAATTTTTGACATACTGAAAAATTTTAATATAACCAAAAGATTCGTTTATCGCACCATCAAACGATACAATGAAGACTCTAGTGTAGATGACAGGTCAAGAAGTGGTCGCCCTCGGTCTGTTAGGACTCTAGCAGTGATAAAAGCTGTGAAGGCGCGAATTCAAAGAAATCCCAAACGTAAGCAGAAACTGTTGGCCCTTCAGATGGGGTTAAGCAGAAACACGATAAAAAGGGTGTTAAATGAAGACTTAGGGCTTCGGGCATATCGAAGAAAAACAGGACATCGTTTGAATGCTCGTCTAATGGACCTGAGACTGAAGAGATGCCGCGCTTTGTTGAAGCGGTACGCGGGAAAAAAATATAGGGAAATTCTTTTTTCGGATGAAAAAATTTTTACCGTAGAAGAGAGCTACAACAAACAAAATGATAAGGTGTACGCACACATTAGTGAAGAAGCGAGCAACCGTATTCTGCGTGTCCAACGAGGTCATTTTCTATCCTCGCTCACGGTATGGTTGGGAGTTTCTTATTGGGTTTTAACAGAGGGACATTTTTGTGAGAAAGGTGTAAAAACAAATGCAGTTGTGTATCAAAATACAGTCCTGACGAACCTTGTGAAACCTGTTTCTCATACCATAATCAATAACAGGCACTGGGTATTCTAACACGATTCGGCGCCAGCTCATAGAGCGAAGAGCACACAAGACTGGCTGGCGGCGCGTGAAATCGACTTCATCCGGCACGAAGACTGGCCCTCCTCCAGTCCAGATTTGAATCCGTTAGATTACAAGATATGGCAATACTTGGAGGAAAAGGCGCGCTCAAAGCCTCATCCCAATTCGGAGTCACTCAAGACATCCTTGATTAAGGCAGCCGCCGATATTGACATGGACCTCGTTCGTGCTGCGATAGACGACTGGCCGCGCAGATTGAAGGCCTGTATTCAAAATCACGGAGGTCATTTTGAATAAACTTTAGTGTCATAAGAATCTATGTTTTGTTAAGTTCATTTTGGTATATAAATGGTTACATAGTGAATAAACTTGTTTCAATTATTTTATATTAAACATGTGACAGAATTTATGACCTGACTAGGTATTTATATGTCGCATCCGGTCGTGAATGGGGACACAAAACGGAACACAGCGGTCGGCTGTCATTGATTGGAACGAAACGCAAGCGCATCGCGTGGCGTTAGGCGGAATCCACTATTTAAACGGCGATTTTACCGAGCGAGGGCTCAGTAGTTGTTCAGTTGCTCAGTTGTTGTTGGTCAGCCGTACAGTATAGACGTGGGAACTGCCCGCGTTCCGTGTCGTGCCAACTTCTAGCAGTGCGTACTTAGTTATACCGTGTGATTAGTGAAGTGTTAATTAGGGTAAAGTTTCTATTAGACGCTGTTTCTGTAATTTGTCTGCGTACCATTTGAACTGACATTACCCACTACACGCCCACAAGGAAATATACTATCATGACTGATGGAGACGGTGGTGGTGAGCCTCCGGCCCTGGCGCCCTCCGACGTATATAAAAAAAAAGTATTCTATCAGTTATCTGATTCCCATAGTACAAGCTCTGCTCAGTTTGGGGCTAGATAGCGCTGTATGAAATGTCCAGAAATATTATATATTTAGTAATAGGGCAGGTCGGCGTTGGATGCAGGCCGCTTCCAACCGCAGTTCCTGGAGATCAATGAGGGAGGCCTTGGTCCAGCAGTGGACGTCCTACGGCTGATATGATGATGATGAATAGAGTAAGGTTCCATGAGATATATAACTGAATACAATCTTACAGTGACTGCAACCACTGGGTCTTCATATTCAGGGCACATGGTGATGTCTATATCACTCATCAATTCCTCATCACTGCCATCTCGGGGCGGTCCACGGGTGATTACTGGCGGTTCACGTGGGATTCCATGCGGTACACGGGTGATTCCGAGTGGTTCACGAGTGATTCCATGCGGTTCACGAGCCGGTTCCCGCATGCCTTGAGGCGGCTCTGCTGGCACTTCTGATACGCCTTGCAAAGTATTGTCTACTGTAACATTTTAATTAACTTCATTAGTGATTTTTTATATTCTGAAGGATTCAGCAGACTGATAAATGATTAAGGAAGTTCTAGATGTTATTTCAATGAAGTATTTTAATTAATTACTTTGTACTTTATCTACGAAATTGTGCTTTTCACGATACGTATTTCTACTTAGTTAAGTAAGTTTTAAGCTATGTACCTCATTGCATGGTATTTCTTTATGAAAAAAGTTTTAATTAATATGACAAGCACACGTTTTACTAAGATGAAAGAAAGTACTTACATGGAATAGCTAGACGATTTTCCACCAGAAGGTCGTTCAGTGTAGTATTTTTTGAATGTATTATCACATAAACGCCGAGGGATTCCGAAGAACTGAGAAAGGAAACAAAACATAACTACAATAATACAATACATAACAAGCTCTGCTTAGTTTGGGGCTAGATAGCGTTGTGTGAATTGTCCAGCAATATTTATTATTATTATTATTATTAATACATAGATATTAAACAGTTTTTTAAACGACTTCAAAAAGGAGGAGGATCTCAATTCGACTATGGTTTTGAAGCAAAACTTCTTTACGCACGCTTGACTTTGGGAGTAAGCTGGTGAATGCGTTACGAAAAGTGCGATCGGAAGTTGAGAGGGAGATATAAGTTAGTGAAGATAGAAAAAGAGAGTTACGTTTCGTATATATTTAAACGTTAATGTGCGACTGCGAGTTGCGTCTGTCTAGAATGAACATATACTGATCAACCTAAAGACGTGTGGACAATTTTGTAATTCAACCATTTTATAAATTAATATTTTGAAAAAGAAGTTTCACTTCAGTCGTGTGGTCTAAAGCACATTCGTCTTTTTATGTATGTATATTCCCCGATTACTCGAAGACGCCTGGACCGATTCGGATAATTCTGTTTTGTTTAAAAGGGTATGCTTCCTAGGTGGTCCCATTGACACCAAGTCAGAACCTGATGATGGAATCCCAAAAAAAATTATAGGGACGCAATTCGGTTTTATGTTTGTTATTATCTCAGAACTCCGTCATTTATCAATCGATTTGGTATTTTTATATACCAAGTCAAGAATACCGCCGGGGGGGGGGGGGGGGGGGGGGGGGCACGAGTGAACTGTTACTACAAAACCATGTGCAAGCGGTGCACACCCCTGGGGCGCAGATTTCGGGCCAGCTCCAACGGTATACTGAATGCGTTCTCAAACAGATTTGACCGTGAGCATCTAAACCATTGTTGTATGGTACATGCGCAGTACCTACACTTGATGCTCACATACAAAAAAAAGAACATCTCGAATACACTCACACACATTACTGGTGGTAGAGCTTTTGTGGAAGGGCTCGAGGAAGTGGGCACCACCGCCTTACCTTTATCTGCCGCCAAATAGCAGTACTTGTGCTGCTGTGTTCCGGTTAGATGGTAATGGTATGTTCCTGTAATTACTGGCAGATAGGCATAACAGCTAAGTCCTATAGTATGGCAACGTATCCACATAAAGATCAAGACAACATAATAGTTTGTTTTGAATTCTATGTGGATATCCATGGGCTGCAGTAGCCACTTAACATCTGGTGGACTGCATGCTCGTTTGACATATAAGTACGAGTGATCAAAAAGTAGTAAGAACGACATACTCCTTGGTAAAAAAAAAAAATAAATACTGGCAGGTATAGTTCAGATTCATATATATTTGTAATATAAATAAAGAAAAAAATCTTCGATTCTCTTTTGTTTTTTTTCTGAATGTAGTCATTTGTTTGCTTCGTGTCGGAACGTGTTCTCGAAAATGGAGAAAAACTAAGTGCGAGCCGTTATTAAATACCTCTGTTTAAAAAAGTTAACGAAAAAAAAGATACATTGCGATTTGGAGGCATTATTAGGAGAATCTGCTCCGCCGTATTCCACTGTCGCAAGGTGGGCTTCTCAATTTCGAGTAGGGAGAACGAGCACGGAAGACGAACATCGTTGCGGCCGTCCATCGACGTCAGTCACCCAAGAAAATGTTTCGAAAGTCGAGAAAATTGTATTGAGCGATCGAAGAGTTAACATCCGATAATTCAAGAAACGGGCATTTCATATGGAAGTATTCAATCCATATTGAAACAATCTTTGAATATGAGAAAAGTCTCCGCAAGATGGGTGCCGAGAATGTTAACCGACAGTCAGAAACAAAATCGACTAGACATTTCGAAGATATTGTTGGACAAGTTTCAAGAAGATTCTGAAAGCTTTTTGTCTCGTTTCGTAACAATGGATGAAACATGGGTCCATCATTTTGATCCCGAGACAAAACAGCAATATTCGCAATGGAAACGGCCATCATCACCGACCCCGAAGAAGTTTCGTGCCGTGGCATCGGCTGGCAAGGTTATGGCCTCAATATTTTGAGACACAGAAGGGATATTGTTAATTGATTACCTGGAGCGTGGAACCACTATTACAGAACAATATTATGCTTTCATTCCTAAGTTGAGGAATGCCATCAAAGAGAAAAGGAGAGGGAAACTTCGAAGGGGCGTGCTGTTTCATCACGACAACGCACCCGCGCACAGGTCGGCAGTTGCGATGGCTGCCATTCAGCAAGCTGGCTTCGAATTGGTTGACCACCCCCCTTATGCATCAGATCTGGCACCTAGCGATTTTTATCTGTTCCCCAAATTGAAAGAATAATTAAGGGGAAACAGGTACGAAGACGACAACGAGGTGATGGATGCCGTGGAGAGCTTTTTGCAGGACCAAGACAAAACTTTTTTTTTGAAAGGGATTGAAGCCTTGGAAAAGCGCTGGACTCGGTGTGTGTAGAGAGACTCGGAGACTACGAGTATGTAGAAAAATAAATTATTAAGTTATCAATAGTCATTATATTCTATCTCATTCTTACTACTTTATGATCCCTCCTCGTAGTATAAAAAAACCTATACACCTACACTCGCATACACAGACTCCCATGTACGTTTTTTCGTCCTACCCGCATTTGTCAGTGCGCACGCGTCTCTCGGTTTTACTACGAAATAAAATATTTACAGTGATCTTCTAACTAATTGGACATATTAATAGCAAAATAAGTGACAAAATACAGTGGTGCAATATATAAAAAAAATTAAAAACAATATCTTAAACCTTAAAATCAGTGAACAAAAAATTTCGTGTGTGAAAATGGCGTCGTCGTGTATGAGCTGTTCTTTAGTGCCTAAAATTGATGACAAAAACCCTAAAATAGTGTGTGGCGGCTGCGCTAAAATAGCTCGTCAAATTTGCGTAAAGTGCAGTGGGTTGTGCGCCACAGAGCTACGTGTGGTGATGCTCCAATCACCAACACTAAAGTACTTGTGCCCCGATTGCAAGCTTGGAATTCGGCAGCTCCCAGCACTCCGAAAATTAGTCTCTCAACTGAAGGATGAAGTTGATGCGTTGAAAAAGTCGCACAGTCATGGTTTTAATGTAGAAACTGTAATTAGCGAAATTAATGAACGTGAAAAAAGGCAAAGGAACGTCATCATGTTTGGAGTACCGGAACTGTGCAACGGAACTGATGCGGATATCTGCAAGCGCCATGACCTTGAGAAGGTGAATGAACCATTGACCAACATTCCAGAGTCGGAAGCACCTGTAGCGGCCATCCGTCTTGGTAAACCAAGTCAGACCCCACGGCCGATGAAATTGATTTTTACTCGCAGAAGTTCAGCCATAAATATCCTGAAGAATGGAAAGAAGCTACCTGTGGGAGTTGAGGTAGAAAATGATATGACCCCACATCAAAGGGAGTGCCTAAAAGGCTTGCGTGAGGAGCTCGAATCAAGAACCCAAAATGGTGAGTCCGATCAGACTATCAAATATGTCAACAATGCTCCAAATATCGTTAAGAAGGGAGATCCCCCAAAAAACTAGACAGCGATCTCACAGAGCTCACATTCTGGCTTCGATATTGGCAAAACGAGACTTACTTATGATTGAAATTAACAAAATGAAACCTACTTTTATAATATGGCAGAAACACATCTCAAACCGAGTATACCAAATAGTCTAATTGATATTAAAGGTTATAGTCTAGAAAAGATAGAGACGGTGGAGGTGCCTGGGGAGGAATTGCAATCTATGCCGCACACGAACACAGAGGTATACCTATACATATAGCCCCCCACAGCACTTTTAATAACAACACTCAGGTCGATGCACTCTGGTTAAACATGACTTATGGAACTTTCAGATTACTTATTGCCGGAGTGTACCGTCCCACAGACTATTCATATAAAGACACGGATAAAGTACTTTTTTAAACAACCCTACAGGCTGACAGGAATAACTCTATTCTTATAATGGGAGATTTCAACTTACCAAGCATTAAATAGCCCCTTACAGACACGGATGGGTACGACCAACTACATGAAAAATTTATTGAAATGTTCCTTGATAGTAACCTGCAGCAACTAGTAACTGAAATAACTCGGCAAAGAAACGCCCAAAAGTCCCTATTAGACCTTATCTTATGTAATGAGGAAAACCTATGCACTATGCTTGAACATCTCCCAAACATTGGGAAAAGTTATCACCAAGTACTTCTTGCGACTTTACAAATACCTGTACAGAATCAGCGTCATGAATCTACCTCAGTCCCAAGATATAACTTTCTTAATGCCGACTACACTGCAGTGAAACAAGACCTTGAAAACACAGATTTTGAAATAAATAACACAACTTCAATCCAGATAGCATGGAACTCTTTCAAATCATTAACACATGGTATTATAAAATCGCATATTCCACTCCAGAGAAAAAAGGGACAGAACAGACAAAACAAACCCTGGAGAGGACCCAAAATTCTTAAATTATCCAACGAAAAAGCTGTTGCTTGGAAATCATACCAACTTGTCTCAACCGAGAGCAACTATGCTAAGTACCGAAAAGCAAACAATAGGCTAATATCCGAAGTAAGAAAAGCAAGAGTGAAGTTTGAAACTCGGATTGTCTATAGAGGACCAAAGTCTTTCTATGGTTACATCCGCCAACAACTAGCATCCAAGGCATCAGTGCCGCCTTCGTTACTGGATGATCAAACCGGTACAGTAACAAGAGACCACAAAGGTGTCGCGGAACTATTCGCCAAACAATTTGACAAGTCGTATGTCAGGGAACCCTCTCATATACCAATACCACAAATCCAGGCACCGAGATTTGTGGAATCTTTAGAACGAGTAGAATTCTCAACGGACTCTGTCAGAAAAGCCATCATGACCTTTAAAGATTAAACTGCTATGGGCCCTGACGAAATCCCTGCTATTTTGCTCAAGAGATGCAGTGAAGCTATATGTGCAAGGTTAGTGACCATAATGACTTCTTCTTTCTACCAAGCGAACTCCCTCATGACTGGAAAGAAGCTATTGTAACACCCATTTATAAGAAAGGGAATAAACGAATCGCAGCCAACTACCGTCCTATAAGCCTCACTCGTATTATCTGCAAAACTATGGAGAAGATGATAGCCACAGAGATCAGGAGCTTTTTAGCCAAGAAAAAAGTGCTGTCTGATAAACAACATGGCTTCATACCAGGTAGCTCAACAGTCACAAACTTACTTTGCTGTTTGGACATGTGGACACAAGCTTGGGACAAACGTCAGCCGACAGACATTATATACCTTGATTATGAAAAAGCCTTTGACAGAGTCCCAATAAAACGGCTTATTTCCAAACAGGAACACTTCGGTCTCCGAGGTAGGCTTCTGAAGTGGATAGAGGGATTCCTATCAGGGAGAACATTTAGAGTTCGGGTTGGCGAAGCTCAGTCTGAGCCTCATAAGGTAAGCAGTGGGGTGCCACAAGGGTCTGTGTTCGGACCAATCCTTTTTGGAATATTTCTGACAGACCTGGACCAGCACATTCAATCTCAGCAATCACTTTTTGCTGATGACACAAAAATAATGGGAAACCCACTCCTCACCCAAAACGTCATTCAAAAAGACCTTGACAGAATACACCAGTGGACCCAGGACTGTCTTATCACCCTGAATGAAAAGAAGTGCACAGTGTTGCACATTGGAAGCAAAAACCCAAAATGCAACTACTTTATTAATGGAACTTCACTTGAAAAGGTAGACAGACAAAGAGACCTTGGAGTTCAAATCACAACTAACCTAAAATGAGATGTACAGATTGTAGAGATTGTGAAAAGAGCAAATTCTGTGATGTATATTATAAGAAAGGCCTTTACTTACATTAACAGGGAATTGTTTCTGAAACTATATAAGACATACCTTAGGCCATTGTTGGAGTATGCAATTCAGGTTTGGAGCCCGTACTTCAAAAAGGACATTAACCTTCATAATTCATAATTATTTATTGTTCATACCTTATTGAACGAGTACAACGAAGAGCAACGAAAATGGTACCTAGTCTCATAGCACTTACATATGAGGAACGACTTCAGGAACTTGGGCTAACTACCCTTCAGCAACGTAGAGAGCGCGGAGATCTTATAGAGACTTACAAGATTCTAAACAACCACTACAGCATACCTGACTTGTCACATACTTATACTACAACTGACTTGTATATACCATGAACAATAATGCATGGTTGAGAGGACACTCACTGAAGCTGCAACGCGGGCCAAGTACCAGCAAACCAAGGGAGCACATATTGCCCAATCGCGCTTGGAATCGGTTACCAGAGTTAGTGATCAGTGCCCCCTCAGTGAACGCTTTCAAAAACAGACTGGACAAATATTTAAAGCGCACTGACAATAAATAAGATATACACGCATCAGCTCCAAGAGCTGCCTGTGTATTACAAATAATAATAATAATACATACACTTACATACGCACGTGATACATTATTTTCAAAATATGTTGTAAAATAGGTCAATTTAATACATGTTGCTCTAATACTTACTACATAATTAGTTTTATAATTATTATTCGTTGTAAAGCAAATGATTTCTTGTTCAGTTTCCGTTAAAAATGTCATATTTCTTTGTCTAATTAGGTATGTACATTGTTACCTACTTGTTTATTAGTATGTATTCAATAGAGATAACAATAATTAAAATTATAGTATGATTTATAAAGTATTATACGATAGAATTGAGTTTCCTACTAAAAACACGTTTACTCGCTGCTATAAAGGTTCGGAGCTCGGTTCGGCTCGGGGTATTTTGCCATCGACCGCCGGAGAGGGCGAAGCTCTGCCCTTTTGTACAAGTAAAATACATACCCCAAGTGAGGGATACCACGTGTTGGGTGCTGAGCTAAAAGCTAAGTAATTATTATCAAGTATTTTAGATTTAGATTCTTTTAGTATTGTTATCTATGAGGTAGTTACCATATACTTTTATAATATTGATTTTGCGGGTAGTTTAAAAAGTTAAAATAAATATTTGTTTAACGATAATATAATTTGATTTACTGTTCAATTGTGGTTTGACTTTAATGAATAAAATAAATATCTATATAAAGGGTTTTGCATATTATTTTAAAAAGCCCACACATAGTAAAAATCTATTACACGCACAAAACACACCCCCGCACACCAAAGTTGTAACTCGTACAAGCCTTCATTATATCGTATTTATATACTTATTATATTTATTTTTTCTTAAGTTAAAAATACTATATTTCTGTTTTTATGTAAGTAATACAATTTTGCATATTCCACATTAAAAAACCCAAATGAAAATAAACTGACCAACCGCGAATGCAACTAGCACAGGATCAACCTAGTTTAAGCAGCCAGAGAATATTTAGTCATTATTACATTTAAATTATGTTACCACCTACAGGAAAGTCATTGTTATCAATGTTATAAATGCTTGTAACCAAGTTGTTTGAATAAAGATTTATTATTATATTTACCACATAGACTGTCGAAGAGTGGCTAAGAAGTCCGAGCTACTCTGATACTGAACAACTTTTAGGCCCCTTAAAGTAATACAATATTAATTAACTTGTTGTGTCGCCAACCTTATGCTCACTTTCCACTGCTATCGCTCTTCGACTACACACTCCGGACACACGCACACACACACCCTTACTTCACTAATAATATAGCACTTTGCAAGATGATTATGATTATCAAATGTAATGTAGATACTTATTTGTTGTTTTGTTATTAAAAATAAATTGAATAAATTTAAACCAAAATTTTAAACTTTAGAACTACTAGAAACTTCTAACTTTTTAATAACCATTTTTACTAAATTATTATAAAGGTTGCTTATTATTATTATTGATTATTACTATTAAGTTTATTTTTTGTTTCTTTTTTGGGCAGAGCACACGACACAGGGAATCCTAGTGTCTCCCACACTAGGATTCCCTGTGTCGTGTAGTGTTCATTATTATAAGTATTACTCGTGCGCGATAACTTGGGCCCTGCTAGGAATGCGACTCCCCGACCGCTTCCCCTGCACTTCCCCGATGGCGCCCGTATTGTACCGTTCGCATCACTATTTTTTACTAGGGTTTTTAGTCTCGTACTGGCTTTTAGTCACGTAACGACGCGCTCTGGAATTCTTTTAGTTTTCGTTTGTGTTATTGTTTTGTTGTTGTAGTTTTTGTTGTTATAGTTTGTGTCATTGTTTCGTTGTTGTAGTTTTTGTTGTTATAGTTCTTGTTAAGTGTTTTTGTTATCATTATGAAGGGTAAACCTTTGCATAGCGAAGAAAGAAACCTCGTGCTAAAAGTGTTAGAGTTTTTTGAAAACGAAAAACGGAACAAACAGTTTTGTTTACCTGTTTACTAAGTAGTGACGAAGATGAGATAATGTAAATAATAGATAAAATACATGTAAATGTATAAACTTAAACATTGTATTTTTATTTTATTCAAATAGTGTAAAAAAGATTAGATAAAAAGCAGCGTCCACCCTGAGTAACATAATAAATTAGGTTAAAAAAAAACAAAGACGAAGCCGCGGGCGGCTGCTTGTTATGTTCGCTTTTTTGCGGGCGGTACAAACACGTCAATATGACGTCACCGCGCTCAGGTCCCAACTTATCGCGCACGGGTAATACCTACCTACATGTATACCTACTAATTTAATATAATATCGTACTATCTACACTTTTTGTGTGAAAAATTCTGGATCAATATTTTTTTTTATTTATTTACTGTACTTTCTAATATTATTTTTTGTTTAAATTATATTCTTTTGATTAAATTGCACTTGTACTAACCATTTGACATGTTTAATTAATTTTTTTACTAACAATTGTGGATTATTGACATTTGAAAATTAAATAAATCAATTGAATAAAACAATAGCTAAATCAGAGTATCAGATACACCACGTGACCTTTATACGAGAACTAGGTAATTTTACCACCACAAACAAATTTAGCTCAAGCATTTTTTTTTCGAATGGACTAACCTCGCTGTTGGCCTCTGAGGCCGTTGCAGTTTAACCGAACTTTTGGCGAGCGCAGATGGCGCTCAGCCCTGTAAGTTTTTGATGAGACAACTAGCGCATGGGCACCACTTAGGTACGAACCTCGGCTTGGGCTGTTGCCAAGATGGGGATAGGAGAGAAACACCCGGGTACGTGCTTGTGCCTCGTAAGGCGGCGACTGAAGGGACTCGCCGACCTCGCCGGCGAGGTTGGTTTATCTGTGAAGTGTTTGCTCTGTCTAATGTAGATGGCTCGGAAATCTCTTCCGCGTTAGCGGAGGTGATTTCGTCATCCGGGTCACCGAGAACGTGTCTCGGACGACGGAGGGTATTTAGCTCGAGCAACGGTTTCGCACTATATTTATACGGTGGTTGAGCAAGTCTCTTGGTGTGGGAGTTGCCAGAGGCGGCGTAAGACGTGGACGACGTCGGCCTACGTGACAGCAAAAAAATACAGTTTCAAGTGTATTTTATAAAAGCCGTCTTCTTACGACACCACGGGCTTGATCGGCTAACTTTTGAGTTACTATTCAATTCCCTGTACGCAGTACGTTTAGTGGTCATATCACTCCATTGTCAAGATGATTGCAACAATAACAGATATGGACAGCGAACAATGAATGGAAAACTAGTAAACATAATGGAAAAGAATGCTTGCTAGCATTAAGTTCGCCTATGTACAGATTTATGTATTTTTGTGCAACAAAGAATTTTCAATCAATCAATCAATCAACAAACATGTTCGAAGAAGAGAAGGGGGCCTCGCGATATTTACTTAGTCCACATCAAATTAAAGTCTTGCCCCGCCACTGGGAGTTGCTAACAATATATACTTTTTTTTTTTGTAAATATATACTTAGGGGTCGTCTTTTAATCACGTGAGATTTTGTCGGACACTTTTTTACCCCCTCATCTCCGTTGGTGATCAATTCTCTAATGTCTAAATGGACAATTTAAAAAAAAAACACCCACACACAAACTTATTAATTTTAAAGCTTTCGTCCCCCCTTCTTTTTTAACTCGTATGAAGTTAATCATTCCGTCCTATATGTGCACACCTCACATATACATAGGTGGGTTGAAATACAGAAAAGGGCACTCAGTCAACAAGCTCCTACATCCTATTTTTTTTGGTAATAATTAGTTTGTTTGGTCGATAACTCTATAATATCTTATCTTTATCTAAACACCAACTATTGCAATAACTTAGGCTAATACGCGGTGGTACAATATAGGCGGCCTTATCACATAAAGCTTTGTGTTTTGACTTACTTGTCATCCACCAATATAGAGCATTGTGTGCCACAGTACTGCTTCATGAAGGCATCCTGCTTCATGATCATTTCTTTGTTGTTGTAGTTCTCTCCAAGGTCCACCTAAAACAATTTTTAATTGAGGTTTCTACATATTTTATCTATAAACAAATATAAAAATCAATTGCTGTTCGTTAGGCACTTGTCTCACCACCGGCGAGTAAGCGATTAGCTATCAACGATTTTCTCGCTCAAGAAACGAACAAAAGATATATGTAGATTCCGTGTCAGTAAAAGAGAGACGTATATTAATAGTTACGCCGGCCGTTTACACTGCCACCGGCGAGAACTCACTCTCCACTATTTTGTCGCAGCGACTACAACACTCGCTCAGCGATGCTCGCTTGGCGGTCTGAACACGCCGAGAGGTGATGAGTATCGCCCGCCGTGTCTTCTTCGCTCTCTCACACACCGGCGCAGCCGGTGTGGGGGGTAGCAGTACCGAGCTTTATTGCCCTTTCCTGCGGAGTTCTTTCCGCCCCCCGTTTCTACGGGGGGGTCATCGGGTCGGCTCGCGGAGCCTCAGGTGACTTACTCACGCGTTGCTGGCCGCCCGATGGTCTCTCCGCAGGACGGAGTCCGTTGTTAGCCCAGCGAGACAACTATAGGAACTACACACTCGTTTGTTGCTGCTCACCAACTCGTTTCTAGTTTCTCTACTCGCTTCTCGCTAATCGCCGGCGGTGAGACAAGTGCCTTAGTCTCGCTAAAACTAAAAAACGACTAGGCCGATTTTGATGCATTTTTTTGTGTGTTGGTCTCTGGGTGGTTTAGATTCACAATTGGACCCGGTGGGTGGCGCTGTTGTCGAGATTCCGAAAATTGCAGGACAAAGTCGCGGGCATACAACCAGTTTAAATATTTTATGGTTCCGTAGTCGACCTCAGAACCCTTATAGTTTCGCCATGTCTGTCTGTCTGTCCGTTCGTCCGACCAGTTACAGCCGTTTCATTCCTAGTCCTGTAAGTGTGCGTTACCTAGAGGGCAAAAAGTGGTTTCCTTTCTAGATTCTGAAACAGTAGGGAATTAGTGCATTGCCACGTGTAAATGTGCGCGAAATCTGGTAATTGGTGCATTCAAGGTTTACAAGTTATTCCTGATAAATAGATTTTGCTGGGGTAATGTTTGCCCCTACACGCCAATTTTTTTCCTGATAAAATTAGCTGAATAAAATTAGCCAGAAAGCTTATAATTTTTGCAAACTAGCTGACCCGCCCACGGCTTCGTATGCGTGGTATTTCAATAAAAACATTACCCTCCTTTTGCGCACTCGGGTAAAAATTAGCCTGTAAAATGTCTTTCCCGGGATATAATCTATGTTCTTGCCAAATTTCATTACGATCCGTTCAGCCGTTTAGTTATGAAAAGATAACAAACAAACAGTTACTTTAGCAGTTACTATTTATGTATGTATTATACACATAAACCTTCCTCTTCAATCAATCTATATATTGCGGTAACAGACAGCGGAAACGACTTCATTTTATACTATGTACTCGTAAAGATGTACATAATGTAATTCAAGTCCGGCGAAGTATAAGGATGTACTTCTTAATCCGGATTTCTGGGCAGTTGGCATCGTTTACAGGCGCTACAGGGAAGCGGCTACGATACCAAAATCCCTCAATTATATCAGTATTAGTTTTAAGTTTATTGTCATATGTATGTTAGTCTCTAAGGTATTTATAGATATGCGCCTTGTTATCATATTTTGTATGAGCATATGTTGCCTGAAATAGGCGTTATATTATTATACGCACAAACGCACACACACCCTCCCACACCCCCTTAGGGCTATCGCAAACAGGGCGACTAGACGCGTAGTTGTCGCTTGCGTCGGCGACAGACGATAGACGTCGTGCAGGAAGCGATCATTAGTATAGTAGAGTATTCGAGAGAGACGGCCGTGTCGTTCATCTTGTGAATGAATACAGAGCCTCTAGTTGCACTTGTCTTGGTCCATCGTAGTTATTGGGTCCATCCAATACTAATCTCTCGTCAAGAACGTGGGTAGTTTTCTATGATTTATAATTAGCTTAAAATGCACCACGAAAATTTTTTAAACTACTATGTTGAGATTTTCAATAAAATAAACACGTGCACCTTCCTCAGCGCTCACAGCGAGACTGACGCTGCGCTGTCGCGTGACTCTAGCTTCCCTAGCTTGTCGTCGCGACTCCGTGACTCTGACGCCAAGTGTTTGTCGGCCGCAGCCTAACGTCGCGTCTAGTCGCAGAGCTGTCGCTGTCGCGTGTCGCCTAGTGTGCGCCTCCACTTACACTTATACACGTACACTCACGCTCACACAACACACACACCCTCTCACAAAAAAACAACCAAATAATGAATAGCGCCTTATAATTAACTGTATATTTTAACATATTTGTTGGATCTTTGCTCATTAAAAATATAAGGTAGATGAATTCTGTTTGTCATCCGCTTTTTCTACGGCTACCGTCGTTTTGAAAAAAGTTTGGATAGGAGGTTGGCGATAACTGCCGTGCCTCGCCCCGCGCGCTCCTCCGCGCCGCTTCTTGGCAGCGCGGGCGCTGAGCAGTTGACTTGCACGACCGCACCTTGCTGACCGCGTTCTTACCTTCTGAAGAAACTATTCCGTGAATATACAAGTTTTTAACTCTATTTTGTAACTCCCGTGAACGAGGAGTTCTCGTGAAGTGCTGTGCATTTTCAATAGTGCCTCAGAAGACATTCCATCATCAGGACACTAAGCTGAACCAAGTCCACGTCTAGAAACGTGCGGTTCGAAGTAATTAAGGTAGGTGGCATTCCTTGTTCGTCTACTTTGTATAATTGAGCAAGGATTCTTCTTAAGCATACCTACATGTACCTATTCTACACTTATTATATCAATTTAAAAGGTCCTTCGATATTATTTAATCTCATTTACCAGCGCCCTATATTCATCCGCAACAATATTTTTTACCGATATATATTGTTACGCATACTTACTATATAAAGTGTTACTGGCATGGCTATAGAAGAGCGGTATCTTCTAATACCTACACGCATATTTTTTTGCTGGAGATAGTAAACTATTTATAAGTTATCGAAATACTCAATTTTATTTATTCATTACAAGTACTAACCCCCGCTAGATGGCAGTAGCGCGCGTACGGCGGTCGGTCGCAGAACTGCTTCACTAACGGCTGAAGGCTGTCCACGGAAGCGCTGCGGATCTCGCCCGTGTCCACCACGTAAACATTTACTGTTTTTTGATCTTTCTGAAAATATACAATTTTAAATGATATCTTCCTCTATCCATAGACCATGCACACTAACGACCTCCGTGGCGCAGTGCGCAAGTAGCCGGCGGAGACGCAGGAAGTAGCGGGTTCAATTCCCATTGAGGTACCTTTTTTGTTACCTCTGAGGTTGGCAGGTAGAAAATGCTATTAGCATTAAGCATAGACTGATGGCGGGTTCCTATATCCGTCGGTAACCGACAAGGGCTCGTATCTCCTTGAAAACGTGTTAAACTAGTGACAAACTTTTGACAGGTTTTCAACGAGAAACGAGTCGTAGCTGGTTACGACGGATATAGGAACCCGGCAATAGACAATCATTTATTCGCTAAATATACAAAAGGTGATTTAAAATAATTAACATAAAAATAACCATTACACAGTACCTACATGCAAAACAGACACAAACAAACAATATAACTATTAATTTTAAACATGAGGTAGGTATGTTGTGTGGTATAGCAGCAAAAGGGCCTCGACTTGACGCTGTTATTCTACCCAGACCGCTTATAGCGGGTTCCTATATCCGTCGGTAACCAGCTACGGCTCGTTTCTCCTTGAAAACCTGTCAAAAGTTTGACATTTTTTCAAGGAGATACGAGGCGTAGTCGGTTATTGACCCATATAGAAACCAGCCCTTAATCACCCACTATACCCTGTGAGAGCAAAATTATGATAATTGTGTGATGGCAAGGATGAAATATGTGATGTGTATCATAAATAAACATATAATAATATCAGGTGAATTGATATATATATACAAATTATATGAATAAATTGCAAAAATAGTATTAAAAATAAAAGAGCCACCAAAATAAACCCACCTTTTGTACATGTAATTTGTATTTTTGTGTATTAAAATATTAAAACAAATAGGAACTGATGTTTATATGACCTACAGATATTTGTTGTTAGATGTTTCTAAGTATGTATTTCATTATTATAAATACGGGATTTATCACGTACCGTCTTATCGGTGTTTCGACAGACAATGTTTCGGTTCAATTCGTGAACCTTCATCAGGGTGAGTGCGATCCGCTCCGAATAACGTCTCGCCTCGCACTCACGAAACACCGATAAGACGGTACGTGATAAATCCCGTATTTATAATAATGATTGAAATCAATCACGAAAGTTTTCTAAGTAAAAGTATGTATTTTTTTAAAAAGTATATAAGTACATATTCTATCAATTATTTGATTCCCACAGTACGAGCTTTGCTTAGTTTGGGGCTAGATAGCGCTGTGTGAAATGTCCAGCAATATTTATTAATTTTATTATTTACTAAACACGCAGACGATGCGCGTTTTAGGCGCTGTAGTGGCCCAATAAGCAGATTGTGCTGGTTAGATGGTAATGGTATGTTCCTGTAATTACTGGCACATAGGCATAACAGCTAAGTCCTATAGTATGACAACGTATCCACATAGAGGTCAAGACAACATAATAGCTTGTTTTGAATTCTATGTGGATATCCATGGGCTGCAGTAGCCACTTAACATCTGGTGGACTGCATACTCGTTTGCCATATAAGTAGTATAAAAAAAAAAGATTGCAGCATTTGTATCGATTTAAACTCGCGTACTGTACACGCGTTTAAAATATGCCACGTGCATAGGCCCTTACGACTCCCAGCTGACTCGATATGGAGACATAACAATCCATAATCTATACTAATATTATAAAGAGGAAAGATTTGTTTGTTTGTGTTGAATAGGTTCCGAAACTACTGGAAATTAAAAAGTTCTTTCACTGTTGGGAAGCTACACTATCCCCGGGTGACGAAGGCTACGTTTTACCCAACTGCGCAGGAGGGTAATGTTTTTATTGAAAAACTACGCGTGCGAAGCTGCGGATTAGTCAACTAGTAATATAATAAATTCGAAAGTAATTCTGTCCCTTTTACGTTTTCACTACTTAGGGCTGGACTGATATCGATGAAATTTGTACGAAAAACGGGATATTTACCATGGTTTGTGAGTAACCCGATATTTCGACGCAATTGCATGCGCTTTGATCACGGGTAAACTGATGTCTCGGATATCGGGACACTCAAAAACTCATAAATCATTGTAAATATCCCGTTTTTAGGGTTCCCCACCCAAAAGGGTAAAACGGGACCCTATTACTAAGATTCCGCTGTCTGTCCGTCTTGTCACCAGGCTGTATCTCATGAACTGTGATAGTTAGACTGTTGAAATTTTCACAGATGATGTATTTCTATTGCCGCTATAACAACAAATACTATAAACAGAATAAATATACATATATATTTTTTTACCAAACGCGATTTTTTTGCTCGATATTGATGACGGCAACAGGTTAGATGCTTCAAATATTCACGGAATCTTTAGTTATATATTACCTTTAAAAATAAATAAAAATAAAACAAATATTTAAGGGGGCTCCCATACAATAAACGTGATTTTTTTTGCTCGTTTATATAATGGTATGGAACCCTTCGTGCGCGAGCCTGACTCTCACTTGGTCGGTTTTTAGTACAAAGAGTGTTCATACCCATAATAGTTTCAAAAGATATCGATACATTATGACCGGGATCGAAATATATTCTACTTTTTACCCGACTGCGAGAAGGAAGGTAATGTTTTTATTGACAAACCACGAGGGCGAAGCCGCGGGCGGGTCAGCTTTACATAAATACTCTAAGAGACACTTTGTACTTCTTTTTAAGCGCGGAGGAGTGCGAGAATTGCATAGTTAATGTTTTAGACGCTGAGCGATGATGACGATATCGAGCGAGAGCGGAGAGCGCTCGCCGTCCGGGTTAACATGCACGTACGCCGCTTTACGAACTGCAGTCCAGACGTAAAACACACCCTATTCCGGGCATATTGTCTGGGTATGTACACATGCCAACTTTGGTCTTTACTTCACTAGAAAGGCCAAAATAAGGGTCCAGTACAATGATGCCTACCAGGCTCTTATGAGGTTGCCGACGGTACTGCAGTGCGTCGAGAATGTTCTCCGAGGTGATCCCGACTTCTTCGCTATCATCCGAACTCGCGTAGCGTCGTTTTGGAGTAGGCTGAGTAGCTCCAACAATAGCGTACTGAGCTGCTCTGACCATATATATAAAAATGCAACTTATAAGTATTGGATTTCCGTAAACTTGGATGGAAATAAAAAATGATTACACTGGAGCATCTGCTCCGTGGCATAATCTGTATTTTTAACCAACTTCACAAAAAGGAGGAGGTTCTCAATTCTATTGTAGTGTATTTTAATTTTGTTTGTTTATATTTGTATGTGATATGGGTACGTATTTGTTGTGCCTGCAATAAACGAATTTTATTTTATTTATACAGAAAAGCCCTCTTTTTTGGAAAAGCGAATGCAAAAATTAAGCTAAAAAAATATGATTAACAGTCGAATTTGGCTAGTATGTACTGGCTGAAATACCTTCGGTTTTTCAAGAAACATAGCTCTGTAATAAAAGTTTTCATCGTAGTAGGCGCAATACGTCATTTCCGACAATTCCGCAGCACTCAGGGTTTTCTGGTTGTTCACGTAGTAGTCTGTCATTTCTAACATGAATCTGTGGGACAAAATTTTATTTTTATTTATAAGTACATAAATTAAACACAGAAAAATGCAGTAGTTAAAACTGTGTCGCACTTTCTAGTGCGCACTAAGACTAAAGGAGACATTAGATTAGATAATTTCTTTATTGCACACCATTAAAAATAAAACAAACAAAAGAGAATACACAATTAAATCAAATGTACAGTGACATTTACATTCAAACGTGGGTTCAGTGAATTTGATCCAAAAGTAATTGAAAAAGCAAACAAGGAAATTATTCAAAATAAATATGATAAGTAAAAAACTAATAAAAGGCACATTTGTTTTAAAGAGTAGGTGTGTATTGGGATGAGGGTGAGAGTGTGTGTGTGTTTGTGTGTGTGAGTGAGGATGTGTGTGTGAAGATGAGGATGTGTGTAGGTGGGTGAGGATGTGTGTAGGTGGGTGAGGATGTGTGTGTGTGGGTGGGTGTGTGTGTGTGTGTGATGGATAGACAACAGGAATTGGCACATTAATTAAATATAATATTGCTGGACATTTCACACAGCGCTATCTAGCCCTAAACTAAGCAGAGCTTGAACTATGGTAACCAGATAACTGATAGAATACTTATAAACTTTTTTTGTAAATACATACTTATAATATATAGAAAAACAACCAGACCCGGAACAAATATCTGTAGATCATGCAAACATTTGTTCCGCGGCGCGAATCGAACCCACTACCTCCTGCGTCTCAGCCGGTTATTCGCCCACTGCGCCACGGAGGTCGTTAAAATTAATTTTTACTCGCGCGATCTACCTAAAGTTCCTCCACGGTCGACGTCTTGGCAATCCGTGACATAACTTTAAGGTGTTCCAATTCAAACTACAAATAATGCCCCTCATTATTTGTATTTTTTTTTGAGACCATAAACAATAAATAAATAATGTGTCGCAAACTAAGACAGTTAAGACTAATAATATAAATAAGACAGTATGTCTAACCTGTATCAAGAAATACGATTGGATTTGTCATAGAAATGAGGAAGTGCCATAGAATAAGGAAAAAATAACATAGTTAGTTTAATAAAAGCATACTGCCTATCAAAGAAAACAAAGGAATCCGCTCGCACATAAATACAGCGCACAGACGCAAACAGATTCATAAAACCCTCCGTCGTCCGAGACACGTTCTCGGAGACCCGGATGATGAAATCACCTCCGCTAATGCGGAAGAGATTTCTGAGTCATCTACATTAGACAGAGCGAACACTTCACAGATACACCGACCTCGCCGGCGAGGTCGACGAGTCCCTTCAGTCGCCGGTTATACGAGGTACAAGCACGTACCCAGGCGTTTCTCTCCTATCCCCATCCTGGCAACAGCCCAAGCCGAGGTTCGTACCTAAGTGGTGCCCTTGTTCGTACCTAAGTTGCCTCATCAAAAACTTACAGGGCTGAGCGCCTTCTGCGCTCGCCAAAAGTTCGGTTAAGCTGCAACGTCCTCAGAGGCCAACAGCGAGATTAGTCCATTCGAAAAAAAAGACAGATTCTTAGTCTCACTTGACTTTAGAGCAAGCGGACGCCTACGTATAAGCTACGTGGGTTTACTAAAGACAGCGCGTTTTATTTTTCTGCTGACTTATCCACGGTTGAGGTGGCTAGGCATTTTGAAGAAAGGAAGACCACCTACCCAGGCAGGATATTTGAAGATACCTGGACAGGCGGGGCTTCACCACCACAACATAATGTTTATTTTAAAACTCTACTTTCGAGTTTCTGTGCCTAGCATGCAGTACTTACCGCCCAGTTGATCTGTCAGGTCAATGACTGGGCGTGGTTATCGACTGGACGGGGACATTGAACGGCTCGTAGTAACTTTTTAGTTATCTGTGGCATCGCACAATACGCTTGTAACGAAATGTTAGAAACATTTCGTTTCGCAGCATTTTATCAATTTTCTCGAGATTTTGATGATAAAACCAAACCATTTTATAGATATTTTTTCAAGTGAAAACTTCTTTAGGCACGTAGAACAGTGTTTGAGATGGGAAAAAACCATTGAACTCGCAACACTGTTACCGACACTAGTCACTGACTACTGACTGTTACTGTCAGGTATTATTCATTTCTGTCGGAACTCCTGGAGTGCTACTTTTTATTATTTGTATAGAAACCGGAAACCAATATAATTAGTTTAAATCACAAAACCCTTTAAGACTCATACAAGCTGCAGCCGCGGTAAGGGAACATACCACCCATACCTACGTGACCCATTTTTTCTTTTTTCTTACCCCTTCCACCCCTCGGTGACCACCTGTAGTATATACCAAGACCCTCTAGCTTTCACGTAGTAATTTATAAATATGGTTTTAAATCACCATATTTGAATAAGGCTCGAAAAAAGCGCGATATTTCCTTAGAGGATATTGACTACGTGACGAAAACCTAAGCTCTTTCCCCCGCCCCTGTGACCAAGCATGGTACTTTGAATACCCCCCCCCCTCCCCCTACACGGATCACGTAGTATGGGTACGTTCCCTAATTGAACTAACCTGCTAACTTCTGCAGGCTCATCGGTGATGACCCAGAAGGAGCCTCCGTCCACACACATAATTGTCGCCGGGTATTCGTGGTCTATCTGCAATTTATTTATTTATTAGGTCTGGTTTATCAGGTTTATTTATTAGATGGTTTATTTATTAGATGGAAACATAATCCTTAAAATACTTGGCACATAACAGTACAGTTAAGGTACTATTCCGAGCGACTGCAACTGCAAGTGCCGTCGCTGCACGCAGTCGGCCGCAGCGGCACTACTGGCTTGTAAGTATTTTTATGATAGACGTTCCGAGCGCCGCGGCAGCTGCATGTGCAGTCGGCAGTTAAAGTCGGCAGCTGCACGTGCTGTCGGCAGTTGCAGTCGGCAGCGGCGCTCGGAATAGTACCTTAACGTATAATAATTTATCATACAATGTTAATTAAGCCAAGTCGCATGCTCTTACATTCCAATACCACAGTTGGTCACTAGCTCAAACGTGTATAGGGTTACCATGACAGGCATTTTAAGGCTCAGGCGTGCGGCCGGCATTGATCTGACAGGCATATTTAAATTACACACCGATTGCTGCAACTTGCGAGGCAGGGCAAAAAAAATATCTTATGAAAAAAAAATCCACTCTTAGTTGTTACTAGGTGACATACTTTGAATTAAAAAATATCCCGCCGCAGGACAAATGTTTGAATGGTCTGCACATATTTCCTAATCTGGGTGTAGTGTCTCAATCAATATTATACTGTGAATTATCAATACCTCCAAGACTGGCTGTGCAGCTGTGATGCAGCACTCTTTCCAATGTAGTGGATTGTATTCAGTGGCTGAAGAGGAAGGCGGCAAGGCAGGTTGAACTGGCTCTGAAACTGTACAATTGTAAACATAAGTACCTATACCATTTTTTTTAACTACACTACAGAAGAGTACAGAAGCTCAGTACAACAAGCGATAACACACACACAGGGACGCTATGCCAATAAAGGTTTACATTATAAAAAAAGTCGTTGTACTTTGTTTGGACACGATATACCACGCGCACAAAGGCGCGGTCGGCAGCTAGTATAAAATATAAATAATATACCTAGAGGCCACCTCTATAAATTTCCAGTGCTACCAATATTTCCAGCGTTGTGATCTCCACTCGAGAACTTTTCTAGCTCAAGCCTAGTGTCAGTGAATTTGGTTTGTACAATACTACTGCTGATTGATCGAGCGAAGCGATATCTCCAAATCAACTTGGGCAAGTCGGCGTTGTATGTATGTATGTCCGAGGACAACTTTCGAAGCGTTGATCCGATCATCGTGAGATTTGATACATAGGTAGGTAGTGATGGCACAATTTTGGGATGGCTAAATAAGCTAAAAAGTTGGGGGTTAAGATATTGGGGTTCAAGAGAGGTAAAAAAAAAAAAAAAATGGGACGTCAAATTAAAAGTCTTCGTTATTACATTTCAACCCTGTTTTATTTTTACTTTAATCCTTGTAGTTTTAGAGTTATTAGCCATAATAGAAACAAAACTTTGACAAAATTGACAGGGTACACCCAGGGTGTAATAACGAAGACTTTTAATTTGACGTCCCATTTTTTTTTTTTTTTTTACCTCTCTTGAACCCCAATATCTTAACCCCCAACTTTTTTAGCTTATTTAGCCATCCCAAAATTGTGCCATCACTACCTACCTATGACAAAATTGACAGGGTACACCAGTGTGTACCCTGTCAATTTTGTCAAAGTTTTGTTTCTATTATAGCTAATAACTCTAAAACTACAAGGATAATAATTTATAGGGTCACTGGACCCTACAATGCTGAAATTTGGTATTCTTGTGGCTTTAGTGACACAAATAAAGGCAAAAGTCTGAAAACCAGAATAACTGCATTTTATAACCCAAAAAATGATAACCAATTAATATGAACTCCGTTACCTGTAATTTGAATGAAACTGTAGGTCAAGTAACGTGGTTGTGTATTTCGTTTTACTATTTTGATAGTCAAAGATTATGAATAATATATTTTTGTTTTCATGGGAGACTTACGAGATCTCAGTTCAGGGCGAACCACTAGTTATTTTAAAATCACTTTTAGAGGTCAAAAGTTATTCTATAGTACCTAATAAAAATAATAATGCGGAGACAATTAAACAAAATGAGTTTTTACATTTTACTTTGCAATAGAAACCAACCAGAATGGAAAAGTATTTATTCCAAACGGATCAAGTCACGGGCATACAGATAATTCATTTATATAAGTAGGAAGAGTTATTCACCTCTTATAGATAAGTTAGCCATTTCATCCACCATCTGACATTGTGACGTCTCCTTTTCAGACCTCCTCGGCATACTCTCAGCAGATGAAGAGCTTGAGAAAACGATCAGCCTCTGTTCTTCCTTCGGTGTCTTCACCTCGAGGGGTCTCTGTGGAGGACAGAGGTTCTGGCAGGCATGGGAAGTAGCTGGGCTGGGCTCCGTCAGTGCATCGATCAAGTTGAAGGGGCTTAGAGATGCAACGACAGGATAGGAGTTCTGAACAGGAATGGAATTTTGGGCTGATGTGTGTTCACTGCTGACTGTCTCAGCTATGGAAAGAAATATATGAATGTTAATTTGTAACATTAGGGCTTTTGTGCACTGTGGTTTATCATTAGAAACAAGTTATCTGTAATCTAATAATAATGTAACTACATCATCATCATCATCCACAGCCCAACTTCCCTTGTTGGGTATAGGCCCCTATTGTTGGGTATAGGCCTCCCCAAGTTTGTGCCATCCACCACGATTTTGTGCTAATCTCACCCTCACCCAGACGAAGTAAATATGATACATCCACCCATCAGTTACTACACACCTAAAAAATAATTGGTCAAGTGTGTGTGTACAGTGTGGGGTTCCATAGTCAGTTGGTACAGCTGTTTCTTAGTCATTTAAATATACAAATTTAATTTTCTATGGATATTATAATGTCTGTTCACAAACCCAACTATAGACATAAATTGGTCGACTACTTCTCGCACACAGCAGTTATGTAACATGTTTTGTACAACATTTTATCCCTTACACTTAGTCAAATGTTAAAAAATGTTATTGCGTTACATTAAGTTATACAAAGCTGCTTTGTGGGAGCACCAATAGAACTACATCGTTAGTCTACCCTCATTTTGTTTTGTCAATTATCTAAAATAGACTTATTGTTTAATATTAACTTAATTAGACTTTATGTTAATTTAATTAAGTAATGATTATTCTTAATGTAGATAAAAAAAATTAAAAAACTGCTGTTTTGATTTAATTACTACTAAATATAAAATTTAAAAACATGAGACAACCAGGGGGACAGTGTTTCACAAGTGTCAAAAACCATAAGATTTGTGTGATGTAATTTATGGATGGCCCCTTATTCACATTGTGAGTTGTTGTTTCATCATATTAAAACTCAAAAGGTATTACGAGTTTAGTAAGTATTTAGTAGACTAACCAGTTTGTGTCATAGCGAGATTGAAATCTGTTATTAGGTACATGTACTCGTCAAGCTTTTGCATCACACTTAGGAAGCGTTCCTTCAACTCTGATGGCTCACAGTTGAGCTGCGTTATAAAACCGTTCGCCTGAAATATATAATCAATTATTAGAATATTTTTTAAGACAGATGCATATTGACACAGCCCTACAGTCAAAATTATTTTTTCGGACATTGGATTTGTTTGCTATATGGCTGAGACCTCTCTAACCTTTTCCACTCCTCACATTCATAATGTGGGTAGATGTAATATACCAAACTACAGCTATTTTATGTGATTATTGGAAATTCAATCAAAAATTGATTTTAGTAGTGAGAGGGCTACAATTTCGCCAATGTAATGTAGAAATGTGAATAAATAGCAAACTATCCTTAGTGTACCGTTTATTTATCAAAATGGTACATAAACTTTTTGTTACCTTCATTTTCAAAATATAAATATCGTTGATCGCGCGAACACATTTTTCGTCAAATATACGGATTCGGCTTTCCAACTCGTGGCGGCGGTGCATCGTCAGAGTGGCGAGGTCCACGAAGCTCCTAAGATTAATTTATGCCATGTTAGATTTACAATAAATTTTGAAAGGTACCTACATACCGTACATACATACATTCAGAAAGTTTGTGAAACTTACATTTTGTTAGCGTATTTTGTTCTTTTGTTTTGTATGAGTTGAGTGGTCTTTGATGGTAGATATATAACTAGTTTAAATCTTAGTTATCACAATGATTCGTGTAGAGGTTTAGAGCAGCAGCTTGGAGAAAAGTTTCACATTTTCTAAACACAGCCCGCAGCAGGCACACACAGCACAGACCAACAAAACAAAAAGACGAAACAAAACTCCCTCTATCACTGAATGATTTCGGCTAAAACAAAGTCAATGTCATGTCAACTGTCAAGTATCAAAATGAACGAATGGTTTTTTTCAGTGTTGTATGAGTGAGTGAAGTACACTTACTCAACCCTCACAGCAAGGAAGGATGTAGGTAACCACTGGTGGCGATTCTGTTGTTTACACTAACTAAAACTGTGTAAAATAAGAACGGTCTTATTTTGTTTATGCTAAAGATCAAAATAGAATGACATTTAAAGTGACATTTCTAAAATTAAGTTGTTTTTACTAGGACGGCGTGTTTTTGGGCTAGTTTTAGTCAACAGGCAAATTGGTGCTGATTAAAACTAGACCGTAAACACGCCGTATTAGTAAAATTACTTAATTTTAGAAATGTCACTTTAAATGTCATTCTAATTTGATCTTTAGCGTAAACAAAATAAGACCGTTCGAATCGCCACCACTGGCTACCTAAGTATAATTAAACTCCTATATTAATTTATATATTCACAGGAACATCAATAGCAACTACATATTTTTACACTCACTGAAATTTTAACATTCGAATTCTAGGACTGAAACGTACCTATGCCTACTATCAGGCGTACACAACACTGAATTCAGTTAGACAAGATAATTTATATGATCTAAGATTTCATGAACTTAATAAAACCTGCCTGCAGTTATAGGTACTTTCACATAAAAACAAAAACTTAAAGAAACAGCTTTTAGGTAGGTACACACAATGTTGGTAAAAAGTTAAAATTAGGTATATATATAATTATCTTAAGTAACAAGAAAAATAATTATAAACAAAAAACATATCTAAAGAAAAATATACGTGAGTATTATAAATAAATACATAACAATTCACTTCGTTGCTGATGAAAGTGTCCCAGCAGGTTCTTTTCTTTAGTTACCCTTTACTGGCTACCACTGGCCAACCTCTGGCCTACCTCTGGCTCTACTTATTTTATCTTTTCATAACCCTCGACGCAAAAAGAAGGGTGTTATTAGTTTGACGCCTGTCTGTCTGTGTGTCTGTCTTTGACATCGTAGTTCTCAAACCTAGGGACCGATTCGTACGCGGGGTTTTTTAGAGAAAGCTAGGGGGTTCTTCGCTATGGCTATGTTAGTTTTGAGTCTCCTTTGTAAAAATGGGGACCGAGTTTTTTTAAATTTTGTAAAAATTAACTTGTTAGTAAATAGCTACTAGATTTTTTAAGGGATTCAAACAAAAGATCCAAGAACTGTTATTTATTAAAGTAAATATTAAATTATTTTTAATACTTTACTGCCATCTTCTGGAAGATGGTAGTAAGTTATGCTACTCGACGCTAGATGGCGTTAGGAGTAGTATAGTGTGCGTTATTTTAGAGAAAGCTAGAGGGGTTCTTCGCTATGGCTAAGTTAGTTTTGAGTCTCCTTTGTAAAAATAGAGACCGAGTTTTTTTTTAATTTTGTAAAAAATAACTTGTTAGTTAGCTATTAGATTTTTTAAACGATTGAAACAAAAGATCCAAAAACTGTTATCTAATAAAGCAAATATTAAATTATTTTTAATACTTTATTGCCATTTTCTGGAAGATGGTAGTAAGTTATGCTACTCGACGCTAGATGGCGTTGAGAGTAGTATAGTGTGCGTGCTTGTACAAATACAAATAGATACAATATTTTATTTTTAACTGACTTCAATAAAAGGAGGAAGTCCTCAACTCGTTGGTTTTTATGTATGTTCTGTGATAATTCTTTACTACGTTGGTTGTCCTAATTCAATTATTTTTTTATTGTTCGAAAGGGGCTGTACCGCAGTGGCGATGGCAGCCCGATCTAAGTTTTCAGACCTGTCCAAATCCAGTCCTCGATATTCCTGAAAAATTACCTTTGTGTGTTTTTTCACATGCCCTTCACAATTTATTTAATGTAAGTAGATATCTATAGCGAGTCTTACTTACCACATTTACACCGAAGACCGAACTTAAACAATTCAAACCTACAATACAAGTTCATTGTGTAGGTAGGTGGTAGGTTATCCCATGGACTTTAGTTCCTGCCGTGTTTAATTTCCGCCGTGCTACCAGAAACCCGCGAGCAAAAGTGAAAACGTTCCCAAAGCAGTCATGTTCATTATAGCGGCGAGTTACGCACTACATTTCAATTAAAAAGAGCCGCAAACTAAACAAAACCTGCCTAATAAATTCACGTACCACTCTCACACTAATTGGATTCTGAGGCTCGAGCAACCAATTAGAGGGAGTGAGACAGTCGAGACTGAGGATGGCAGGGTGTGATGCCAAATTATGAATAGGGGGGGAGACAAGGGCGGATCCAGGGGGAGGGTCAGGGGGGTCATGACCTGCAGAGTGGGCTTTCTGGTGTTCCCATGATGTAGAGGTGTTTGTTGAGGGGACAATATCCTGTAAGGGTCCCCACGATGATTCGAAGGTCCAATCTCTGAAGGTTGAGCACGTCGACGTGTCAGTCGTGTTGAGACAGCCGGCAGATTTCCTGGCCTGGGTCCAGGACCTAGGTGGGCCACTAATTAAAAATGTTAAACATAATGTTTTTATGTATTTTTTTGTTACAATGTGGATTTTATGTAAGTACATTCAATATTTAATAAATTTAATATAATATTTTGATTTGAAAAATTGATTTTGTTATTTATATATATGTATTTTTAAGTACAGTATGTAAGTACATTAATAAAGTACCTACTTTTGACTTGTATCTATGATTATAAAAATTAAATTATAACTTCTTGTGACTTGACCACGACTATGTGACCCCCCCCCCCCCCCCCCCCCCCCCTGGAACCAAAGCTGGATCCGCCCTTCGGGGGAGAGTTCTAAACTCTAGTTGCGTATCTACTCTATGTACCAATGTGCATCCTTTCAGTGTTTCGGTTTTCAAAGGATCCGGTCAACGCAGGTTTGTGTTTTTGTTACCTGCAGCTTTTGATAACAATTTTATTGGTATAGGATAAATACACATCATACACTTTTTTAAAAATAATAATTAATTTTTTTTCTAGCCCATACTGTCCCACGGCTGGGCAAAGGCCTCCCCCTCTTCTTTCCACTTATCACGGTCTAGAGCCATATTCCGCCAGTCTCTTTGGAAGGCGTCCAAGTCATCGCTCCAGCGCTTTTTAGGCCTTCCTCGACGTCGCTTTCCGTCTTTAGGAGTCCATATGCTTGCCTTCTTGGCCCACCTATCGGGTTGCATACGGGAGACATGACCCGCCCAGTCCCATTTCAGCTTTGCAGCCTTGATGTCCATTTGGAATCCGGTCGATCCACTTTACACCCAAAATGCTGCGCTCCATCGCTCTTTGGCAAACTCCTAGTTTGAACTTCTGAGACTCGGTCAGTGACCAAGACTGGGCACCGTAGGTTAAGACAGGCAGAATACACATGTCAATTAGTTGACGTTTTAGCAATAAGGAAAGGTCACCCTTCATAAGTTCCTTCATGGACCAGTAGCTTTTCCAGGCGTTGTCGACACGACGGTCGACTTCTTTGTCCTGCTTGTTGTCGAAGGAAGCTAACTATATGAATGTATATATTATAATTTGTATTTTTTCTTGTAGTAGTATTAGATATAGCGTATTTGATTCATTCTGTAAAGGTATAAGTGTAAATAAACGAATTTGAATAAATATAACATTGTCATAGAATTGAACCAAAATTTGTGAATTACGGTCAAATTTCGACCACTGTACTCATCGAAATTAATTAAGAATAATATTTAAAATACGCGAACGAAGTAAATTGACTTGAATACGTTTTTAAAATTGCTTCCAAAATGGGAGGAAATCTGCCGGCCAATTCAACACGACTGAAACGTCGACGTGCTCAACCTTCAGAGATTGGACCTTCGAATCAACGTGGGGACCCTTACAGGATATTGTCCCCTCAACAAACACCTCTACATCATGGGAACAACAGACAGCCTACTCTGCAGGGGATGTCTCACCGAAGAAAAATCAGCTGCCCACGTAGTCTTGGAATACGTGGGGGTAACAGCACAACGTGCAGAAATCTTGTCACAAGACTTTGCTACGTCGTCCCGAGAACCTGCACCCCGCGAGCAACTCGCTCTCGAACTCTGTTTGCGCTTAGCTCCTGCCGCACTAACTCGGGGCTTCGTGTCCCCATTCCTCGTATGGTTGAGTCCTATAATATGTACTTTGTAGATATAGATATTTTTGCTTGTAACATTTAAAAATCTAGTTAATATCCTTTTTAGTGCTGATTCTGTCCTGTATTCATCTTAGTAACCTACTTTGGTTGTATAATTTCACTTTGTATCCCTATGTTCTAGTACCTAAGTAGATCTTCATTTTTACTTACTCTTGTAAATATGAGAGACTTCGACACTTGTCGTTGTACTCTTTAACAGCACCTTATTTGTATCAAGTATTTGTTTTAATGGTTGGTAAATGTTTGTCAAAGTTGGCCTTTGACCAGAGAAATAGTCAGAAAAGTAACTTCATTTCAAAGAGCAACGGAGAGATCAATGCTGAACCTGAAATTAAAAGATAGAGTCAGGTGCAAATATATCAGAAATAACACGAAGGTTACTGATGCAGTCAGTATGCTATGTAAACTTAAATGGAAGTGGGCGGGTCACATTGCCAGAACACATAAAGATGAGCGCTGGAGTGAGCGGATCTTGCACTGGTACCCAAGAGATGCTAGACGAGCGAGAGGCAGGCCGAGGAGAAGGTGGGGCGACGATGTCGTGGAGGCAGCGGGAAGGACTTGGACTCGTCTAGCACAATATCGATTACAATGGAACCGTATGGAGGAGGCCTACACTCGACTTTGGGTGCCAAAGTGTACGAAAGAGAGCACGTAAACTTAGATTCTAAGACATTTTGGAAATAATGGCTTTATTTTTTTTTTTTTTTTTATTTGTTTTAATATGTGTGGATAACGTTGTGGGCTACATTGCAGTGTACCTACATGAATTGTATTTAAACAGTATATTGTAGTTGTTTGTTGTTCATCAATAAATAAAATAAAATAGATTAGTCGGCCAATCGGCTAGTCGGCCCAACTCTACTAGAAATCCTTCCATGATATTATTATAAAACTAAGTTGCATTCCTCATGTTGCTTTTTCGTGTGTTAATCAATTCTTATCGTCATTTTACAGTAGTAGTTTCTGCCAGGACAATCAGCAGGAATAAGAAAAAATTAAAATAATGAGCGGTGATTATCGTGTTTTTAACATGGCCGCTAACAACCTCCTGTTTTATGAACGCACCTCTTTTGATTGAAACAAATGTCATGTTACGAAACGAAACCTAATGCTGTTTGATTTGATAGCCGACCTACCCTTTTTTTTACGTGGAGGAATCCTCATGGGTACCGCTCTGAAAAAGCCGACCTACTCTCAATTAACCTCATTAGATTGTTTTTGAATGTTTTAAGAAACAAAATACACGTGTGTGTCGGTGTGTTTTTCAATAAAACTTAAAGTCTAACTTTTTATTAGCTGCAGTAAAATGACGTTTTGTGGGTTGCCGGTTTTTGAAGAAAAATAAATAGGGATGTAGCTAAATGATTGAATCATAAATGAATAATCAGTTTGGTTTTTTTTTTGAGATTTAATATTAAGTTGTAATGTATTTTTTTAACCTATTATTATTACTATACTAGAGGATTGATCTTTTTTAGTGGAAGTATAGGGAGGTACATTCAAAATGAAACAAAAACGTCATAATAATGTTATTTAATTAATTTTTGTGAACTGAATCACATCCCTATTGAGATTAGGCTGGCAACATTATTTTACGGAATGACATTTAGAAACGTCATTTTACTGCAGCTAATAAAAAGTTAGACTATAAAGTTCATTCATTTGTGTTTAATATTTTTTACATCATTCATGCTCTGAAAGTTGGTCATTATATGCTCGATACCTGATGGATAAATGCGACTTACGCCCCTAGGCCCCTAGGGCGCATCGCATTTACCCATCACAGTTATTCGAACTTTTCTGAAGAGATAGATTCTATAGTGAGCAAAATCAATTAAATCATATTAGTCGAGGTTTAATGCCAATATTTGAAATTCTTGTTAACTAGAGCTCGAATTTCAAATAGCAATGTTCCAACATCTAGTTCGTTCGGTTGTATCATTCGGCCAATTTCGGTCAGTCGCTGGCGGCCACTAAGAGGGATTATTACTGTCAGAGAGCGTTTAACTCAATTTGAGGTAATATACTTACGCTGATCGATGCTAATAGCTTTTATTGATATAGGCTAGGTGTTATTAGTTTACTAGCGGGCTATGGCGGCAAATTGCGCTAATATCTCCGTTGGAAGCGGTCGTGAGCCTTCAAATTGCAGGCTGTTACGGCTTTTGAGTTATTTGATAATTCATAGGTGCGTGTAAGAGATATTATGCCGTTTACGCACTTTAAAAATATCATGAGCATCTATTGGGATATTATAACGTGTTGGAAATGCACTCAAGGGATGGAAATGATTGCAGTTGGTAAGGAAGTTAGTTTTATGGCAGTTTGTAATGTTGGTTAAATTGCAAATGTGCACATTTGGTTTCAAATTAGACCTATACTAGCACCTCGTTTTGTGTTAAACTTAGAAAGCAACCTTTAGTGCCTTTTCACACGTCCCGGTTGCCGGGTAGCCGGCGCCGGCTACCCGGCAACACATTTAGCTTTCACACGACCCGAATTTATACTCAGAAGCGTGTACCTAAACCGTCAACGCGAGTGCAACCTGTGACTGCATACATAATTAAATTTTCTCTGTTCTCTAAAAAATTGAACGCGAACAATTATTAGCAATGTGGATTTTGTACTGAAGATACCGCCGCCAGAAAAGAAAGTTAAGAAATTATTGGGTTCATCCGATTAACATGAAAAGAGACCAGTGTGGAGCATTCTATACCTGATTTCCAGACCTACTACAAGTTGCAAAATTCAACAATTTAATAGGTTTTGCAACGAATTAAGTGGGTACTATTTACGACACGAGGTTGTCAGACAAAACGAGTTGCGCTCTCCGTGGTTGTACCTGCGCGACTGGCCCGCCGGTACGTATGAAAGCTTACAGCGTGTTCCATACACTACTGTGAGTCCGGCCGCCGGCTAACCGGTAGGCAGCGACCGGACGCACAGTGGTGGATCCGACGACCGCTTGTCGACCAAATTCCGCCGGTACGTGTGAAATCTAACGTACACGGCCATACACTTCGCCACCGGGTAACCGGCGCCGGCTACCCGGCAACCGGTACATGTGAAAAGGCATTTACTGTGTTTTTATATTATTTTATCACCACTTAGAAAGTTGTTCATTATAAACTCAATAACGACTGTAAATTTGAAAATAGAACGATGCTCATTCACAATGCTAAAATGAAATATAACCTCCATGACATATCTTTTTTCTATTTAAAAAACGAATGAGGCCACATTCATAATATTGTTATAATGAAATACAACCTCCATGACAAATCCTTATTTCTATTAAATGAAAGAGGTCATAGTCTAGTAGTGAAAAAGAAAATAATGTATGCCGGGAACCCAAATTTTAATTTTAGCAACAAAATATTATAAAGACTTTTTAAATTTGTAATAAGCAATATCATTGCTTAATGTAAGATTGGCCGAGGCGTAAAAAAGAATATACCTACTTAATAATAATATAAAAATTACTTAATCTTAAATACATACATACTGACGAGTATTAGGTAGGTACATAAATAATTGTACCACTGCTGGGCAAAGGTCTCCCCCCTGTTCCTCCACATCTCACGATCACTCGCCACGTCCCACCATCTTGGAATGCATCGAGGTCGTCACGCCAACGCTTCCTCGGCCTGCCCGAGGAAGTAATAAATAGTAATAATTATGTAATAAATACCTTAAATAAAATAAATAAATATGTACTTACATACATACATGTTAACAATATTAAAGATTAGATGAACGAATCACGTCTTTTCATGGAGATAAACGTTTTTGACGTTTTTTTGATATATAGATGATATTATATATGTTTCTTAGCAAAATAAAACCTCTCTGTACTCGTGCAGCCTGTGGGCGAAGTATACGCAGGCGGCGTACAGCGCACTCCGCGTCCAGTATAACAATGCACTCAGGGGCTGCCCCGCTACTGCAGTGCATCAGGGATGTTCGCAGCGGCGCGGGTCGACTGCTTCCATACCGTCATGCGCAAGCGAGCCGCGTCCCTGGTGCACAGGCTGCGGGCCAGCGCCAACACCGCCTTGGCAATGATAGCCGGCAGAGTAGACTGCCCGTATACCAGACATTGCTGTCACAGGCATGCTCTCAAAAATCCTGTATAAACATTAGTTTACTTATTGTGTTGTGCGCTTTCCTATATGAGCTACATAATTGCTTGAGATAAATGTATTTTATTTTATATGTTTATTTAAAACATACGAATGATCTAATTTCCAAGTTGTACACTACCCACCGTCGACTACTTACACCGACCCATTTGAATCACATTAATATAAACACAAGTGTAACGTTTCTATTAAATTCATCTGTGAGGCGTGTGTTTGATCCTAACTATGTTTTAATTGCGGCCTCGAAATGACTTCATGTTAATGATTACAGACGCCGGCCGCGCCGATGTAGAGCTGCGTTTGCATAGGCTAGTCACTGGCTTGCTAGATTATTATTTTATATATTTATCAACAAAATCCACAGCTCTTAAAAATAAAAGTTTACAATGCTTGTGTGTCTATCCTACAGTCAAAAACGGATTTACAATTTACAGATCTAAAAAATTAAATAACGACGACAATCACCAAAAAAACATATAAATCCATCTATTTATATTAGAATCTATTAAATCTAAATATTATAGTTATGTTTTTTTTAAATGCACACATAGAGGTAGATAATATAAGTATCCTGTCAATTATCTATCCACATCTAAATACACATTCATAGAGATACTTCGATAAAGTAAAATTGGTTTGGTTATTCAAAGGAAAGTTATGAGGTAAGCATAACTAATTTACCTAATAAACAAAAAAGAAAGCATAAACCTACTTAAGTGAAACAAACTCATGAAAACAAAATATATTTTTCATTCCCCCATCTCGGAAAGAGTAGTTTTGCTCTTCGATACCTATCTGAGTGCAAAAGCCGTTTTTATCCGCTAGAGGATAAAGTAAATTGAATTTAGAACATCGTGTGCACTAAGTTTGTAAATTAAATCAATACATCATTAAACCTATATACTTCTACCTGCATGGTACCTTATTTACGCTCAGGATTCTAATTTTTCAATCACGGCCTCAGCGAGTGATTGAAAAATTAGAATCCTTCGCTTGCTCGGTCATCAAAATTGAGCACGCGGTTAAAAAGCAACTTTGCACTCTTGTATAACAAATAACTATTAGAATGCTTGTTTGTGTAAAGAAAGAATGAAAACGATTTATTTAGACTTACTGCTTATTGCTTTGCTCATTATCCATCCAAAAGTTGCCTGGAATGTTGGCTGCCAATTGTACGTTATTAAGCTAGTTCAAAGCAATTTTAGTGTAGGTACACACGGCTACACATCAAGCTATACAGCTCCAGTATTAGCTGACCTCTCATTCCTACGAAAAGCCTACACAATGCGAGATCAGCTTATACTGCAAATTTATAGCTTGATGTGTAGCCGTGTGTACAATAAAGCGTATATTTATCTATCTGTTAAAATTAAAGTAGGTGGGACAAATTACAAAAGAAAAATACGGTAACTATGAAAACTCTACCAAAATGACAGCTTAAATGAAAACTAGTAGGCTGTGAAACATTATATTACTTATTCACCTATGTACTTATGTCTGCGGTTATGTTTAGAAAGGAAGAAAACACTGCTCTTCACTGGTAACCTATGAGTTCTGTAAGTAAAAGGTATCTCCAATAACATACAGAACAGCCTCTATAAACAGGCTTAAAATTAATCATCAATTGTGTTTGAAATCTACACCGACGCCAGCGCAATTGGATATAAATAAATAAATAAATATTGCTGGACATTTCACACAGCGCTATCTAACCCCAAACTAAGCAGAGCTTGTATTATGGGAACCAGATAACTGATAGAATACTCTTATAATTTTTTTTTGTAAATGCATACTTATAATATATAGAAAAACATCCAGACCCGGAACAAATATCTGTAGATCATGCAAACATTTGTTCCGCGGCGGAAATCGCACCCGCTACCTCCTGCGTCTCAGCCGGCTATTCACCCACTACGCCACGGAGGTCGTCAAAAACAAGGATAGATCGTTTCAGACAATACTCGTACAACCTCTAGAGTGTGTCGACTACCCAGAGTCACTGACTCTTAGCTGAGCATTAGCTACTGACTCTGAGTCAGTAGCTAATACTCAGCTGATAGACCATGTGAACGATGCACTGGGCGTATTGACGCCTCCAATACCACTGCACGAGTTGTAATAGCAATTAGTAAGTAGGTGAATTAGCCCCCAAGTGATGTGTTTTAATTATTCGCTTAATAGCGAGAAACTAACGCGTCTGTAATGACCAGCATGTTTGTGTAATCGAATTTACTCTCGCCCGAGTACAACGTAAGAAGTTTCTAAAACTTACTCTGTTCAAAGATGAGCTGTGAGAATTGTTGAGAATCCCATTCTGAAAAACGGTACTGAGCCCTAAAGTCTCAGGAGAGATTTTGCCTGCCTGTGTGTGTTCTACCGCTTGTATAATGGGTTGTGTTTTTTTTTATACATTATAGGCTTGCGTTTGACCACGATCTCGCCTAATGGTAACGATGATGCAGTCTACGATGGTACACTCTTGCCTAAAAGAAACCTATTCAGTCGCGACTTAAAGATACCCAGGTTTTAGCTATCAGGAAACACAGACTCTGGCAAGACGTTCCACTCTCTGGCGGTGCGCATAATAAAGGTCGAAGAGAACCGCTTTGTGCGAAAGGGAGGTATTTCTACCATATAGCGGTGGCGCATCGCAGAGCGTCTGGTTGTCCGTTGATAGAATGGAGATGGTGCGATCAGATTGATTAGTTCCGCTGCACACTCCCCGAAATATACTCGATAAAAAACCGAGAGGCTAGCAACCTTTCGTCGATGCTCCAGGCTGAGGAGCCTTGCATCAACTAGCTCATCGTTGCCTATGAGCTTCTTGGCTCTTCTCTCAATTGATTCCAGAGCTTCAAGTTGGTACTTCGCTGATCCGTCCCAGAGGTGAGAACAGTACTCCAAACACGATCGGACTTGTGCTTGGTACAAGTTGAGCAACTGTGTGCTGAGGAGTTAAAAAAGGTACATACGCGATAAATACCCGTTTTAATCAATAATTATGTACAGTGATCGCGAAAGTTTGAAAAATACTATTGCTGAGGAGTTGTTCGATATGGTTCCTTTTATCATCGCACCGCTCGCCATCGGCAGGTAATCGATCCACACACCTTGGAGATGATGTGGTCACGTACCGTGAGGTTCCAGAGGAATTTCCTCCCGCGAACACTTCGCTTGTGGAATTGTCTCCCTGCTGAGGTTTCACCCAGGGGTAGGTATGGGGTTCTTCAAAAAGGGCGTTTTGAAAATTTTAAAGGGTCGGCAATGCGCGTGGTTCTTTTGGTGTTACAAACGTCCATAGGCTACGGTAAACGCTTAATATGAGGTAGGCTGCTTGTTTGCTATACCTTAGTGAGGCTTAGTGGTATAAAAAAAACTTAGCCCAACTTGGACAACGATCCTAAATGTATTTAGCAACTAAACATTTTTAAATTTTAAGTATTTTTATGATTTGATAACCCTCAAATTATATTTAGCCACTAAATACGTTTAGGCATCGGTGCGCAAGTCGCCCTAAAAAGAGATGAGGTTAAATTCCTTGGTTTTTGTTTTATTCCGCCCATTGTACCACCATGTATTAGTCTTTAAGTTTTCTAAGTTAAGTTACTTTAATTTGGTGTAACAATAAATAATTATCTCTCTCTCTCTTAATCGTCATCGTCATTATCAGCCATAGGACGTCCACTGTTGAACATATACCTCCCCCATAGAGGAGGGAGGGAGGGGGTCCAGAGCGACTGATCTTGTGCAAAATATATTAGGGAAAATTCGTGAACTTTATGTCGGTAAACATGACTGAATCGAGACTAAATTGTACATATTACTATTTTATTGATTTTTGCTTATTAGGTCGGGACAGCGTCATGGTTTATAGATTGAAATAATTTTATCTAAACAAAAGATGCTAGGACATCATCCTTTCTACAAATTTCTAGTTCAAGGGGGTTATCATTGAGTTGATCTAAGAAAGCGAGCATAATGATTGTTTCCGTAGTTTTGTAGTTTAGCGTTTTCAAATGATTTTACGATGGGTTGCAAAAAAATTCAGGAATTTATGAAAATGAGAGAATTTTCAAAAACTCCCGTTTGACTACCTGGGCGCTAAACACATTCTTTTAGAAAACCATCATGTTTCAGGAGGGTTTTATTTCAAGCTTGTAGCTACATTATCTACTTCGATTTGATCCACAAAATTTTTAAACATTACTGTTATAATCCTAATAATGTTGTATATTTAGTGCTTTCTAGTGATTACACCACGTTCAGTATAAAACTACGCGAAAATAAACACGAATTACTTACTTTTTTTGGATAATTTTATACTTTATTTGAGCTCTACTGTGAAACGTTTGGAGTGAACCATTTGCAATATTGTGACGCGTGTTGTGACGTCACCAAAACTGCCTCGTCTCTACAAGAACACAGTAAGCTTACTAATTGAGGGTTATAGTACAAAATGTCAGTGTAACATTATATTAATATTGCTATAAGAGATTGAGGTTAGCCCCTTGGTAGCTGTGTTTTTAAATTAACGCTTGCATAACGATCCCTAAAAGTATTTAGTGACTAAACATGTTTAAATTTGAAGTGATTGTATGACTTGACTACTCCTTAAATCATATTTAGCCACTAAATATGTTTAGGCATCGTTGCGCAAGTCGCTCTAAGAACAATTCGAAATAGCTAAACCACAAAACTACTGGTGCACAAATGAAACGGGCAAGAAACATGGGCGGGGCGAGAAAAAGGCTTAACATGTCATACAGAGCGAGACAGCTAATATTAATACTAGTAGTGTAAGAAAGAGAGTGTTGTTCCTTCTATGCGCAAGAGCACAATGCCTATTGTTTTCCATTTTGAGCAGTTAACGCCTGTCTAGTTATTGATGCGGTCTGGGTTTGGTTTATGGCTCTATTGTCTATAGTCTAGTGCTACTGGAAAATGTTTTACGGTTTGTGAGATCGTAAAATACTATTTTAATAAATCAAACTTTATTTTTTTATTCGAACTTGTGATTATTTTTAGCGAATAGGCGTTTTTTGATTTTTAATCGACTTCATAAAAAGAGGGGGTTCTCAATTCGACTGTATTTTTATTGTTACCTCTTACCTCTGAACTTTCGAATTCGGGCGAACCGATTTAAATGATTCTTTTTTTTTATTAGTAAGCTGGTGCTTTTCGTGTGGTCCTTTTTTTATTTGGCCCAGTTCTGACAATGGCATCCATGAGAAAACCATATCATCATCATCATCCACAGCCTGACTTCACCCATTTTTGGGTATAGGTCTTCCCAAGTTTGTGCCATCCACCACGATCCTGCGCTAGTCTCACCCACTGACGGCCCGCGACCTTTACGATGTCGTCCACCCATCTCGCTGCTGGTCGTCCTACCCTTCTATACCCGCTCCTCGGCCACTATTCAGTCACTGTCCTGCTCTATCTGTCATCACCACGTCTAGCCAAGTGTCCCGCCCAAGACCATTTTAGCTCCATAACTCGAATCCCAACATCATGAACCTTCGTTCGTCTACGGATCTCGACGTTTGGAACTCGATTTAACAGTCTAATGCCAAGCATGGTACGCTCCATGACTCTTTGTGGAGAGCGGGTCGAAAGCAAAATTACCAATCTTCGATTTGAATTTTACCCTTATTAGATCGTGTTCAAAATTGTACGAAAATATGTATGGATAATTCATTATAATTCCAAGGGCTGTACGATTTCAAAAACGTAATAGGAAAATATTTTCTCGATAAAAAAATTTTTCAAAGTTACCTCTCCATTTTGGATATTTTCGTTTTGCTCTCAATATGGTACGGATTTTTGGGTCAAAAATTTGATAAATCCAATCACTTACAACTAACTGAGGGCTATGCTAAATTTTTGTATGTAATTTGCTATAATTTACGAGATATTCAATTAAAATGCTTTTGGCGCTTACGTTATTTAATTCCGCGAATGATGGTATCGTCTGTCTCGCCCTAACTCGAACTACAAGCATACAATTGTCTCGGCCACCACTTGCAGCTACTCCGTTGAGACGTGAAGACCACGACACTTTGCGAGGTAAATTCGTTACGTAAATAGCGAAGTGATAAAATGGGAAATAAAAAAAATACATACAAAAAACTTAATAAAAGAGAATTAAAACAGCTGATGAAAAAAAGAGAGATGGCGAAATGTAAAAGGTACGTAGGTACTACTAGTATTTATTCTTCTTTGGTAGGTAGGTCATACCTATAAGTTTGCAAGGAAGTAAGCAGCAACCTAGCAACGGTCTTTAGATGATTCAACCGTTTCTTCTGTATTTTATAGTCATGTACCTAAATCATTGTAGGTACCAATGTAAGTATATTATTTCTGTTACTAAATAATGTTGTCTAGTAAGTAATTAAATCTTGAAATGTAGACGGTACGTATACTACCTATAAGTTCAAGAAATTATGTAGTAAGTTATTAAATTTCAACTCTCATTACATAGCAATAAATAGCAATTTAGCTCGTACAGTACTGTGCGGCTAAAAATTATATTCACGTAGGTACCTACAAACGCTCGCCCTGACCGTGCATCGTAGGTACCTACTATGTATCGTATCACTACGTGCGAGAGCTTATTTTGCATTGCAGCGTCGAGGATGGTGGCGAACGACTGTTTAATTTTGTCGTACCTAAACTAACAGCAGTAGTATTTATTGAATTTAATAAATCACTTCAAATTTTATCTACCTAGATAGGTACATTTTATTTGTTTTCGAGTTATGTCATAATAATTGAATGCAAATTCGAATCCGCACGCGTAGTATATGCATAAATAACAGAAACTTCTTATCACGGGTTCGGTCACTACAACGATCGGTTGGTAGATAAAATTAGGTAGGTAGGTAGGTAGTTAGGTACTTTATATTATTTACTTTTTGACAAACGGATTTATTGCAGATTTGTTTGAAAATTTTGAGAATATTATCGACGAAAAAAAAGGGAGGAGGTTCTTAATTCGACGCGTATATTTTTTTTTATGTATGACCACGCATAACTTTTTACAGAGTAGCCCGATTTTGATGATTCTTTTTGTATTGGATAGTTTGTACCTTGAACTTAGTATTATACAAAATTAAAAAGAATATCCGCCCCTATGTAAGCCACAAAAAAAACAAATAAATAAAAACTTTTCAGTTTCGTTTTTCGTCGGTTTAATTTTTTGTTAAAAAGATTTTTGTTTTTTTTTAAACTCTCCACGATCTCGCCTGAATTATAGGTTTTATAATAAGACGCGACTTTTTTGAGTCTCAGTAGTTATGCCAGCCTTCAAACAAAAATTATCACACTCCTTTAGGAAGAAGTTTATTTATATTAGCACTATTTATGTACGTATCAGATTATTTTCCAGACGCGCGTCTGAAAGTTACGAAAAAATCCTAGAAAATTCAGATCCAAATAGCTCGTATAGAAATGGAGGAAACCTGGACACACCTGCGACGCAAGAAGAATTTGTGCCACAAATGTAACTACTTCTATTATTGATTTCAAAAAAATAACTAGGGTGATGTTAATAATATAAACACTCTCGAACGCAACATTCAATTTAAACTACCTACTCTGTCTTACACACAGGTACACAGCTACTGCATTGTTTCTTAATAAACTAATCAAACTTTTTTTATAACTTTTAGACCTCGGTTTGAGATTTTGGAGAATGTTACTCTAGCAACAACAGAAGATGATATGCCAAATGGGCTCAATGAGGACGCTATATGTGTAACCCCTGCAAGGTACATTCACGTGTTAATATTATTAAAGCGGTTGTAAGTTATTATAATTTACAGAGAGTCTCTTATGAGTATTTGTGTGTTTTAGGCAAGATTTAACCGAAGAAAATGTCGGTTCCATAACACGTCTGTTTCCCAGAGAGGTCGGCAGAGACCATAGATTTCCAATTGCTGCAAATTTATGAATATAATTCCTAATATTGGTTTCATTTGTTTATTACAGTGACTTCAACTCCAACACGAGGGTTTATAAACGACCGGTGACTGTTCCACTAAATTGGAAAAATAAAAATAAAAACGAAGATGAGAATACTTTCGATGCTGCGGAAAGGCTAATAATTGATAAGTTTTATTTTTTTGAAAAATTAAAAATTGTTTCAAACCATGCACCTCAATTTGGCTGCACTCTATCGAACCTGGACATCATAGGTGAAACAAAAACTGGTTTAAATTCAAAACTCAAACTTTTATGTAACATGTGTAGAGCTGAATTTATAGTTAACACTTCAGATCCTCAGCCAACCCAAAACCTTGACATTAATACAGCAGCAGTTTCTGGCATTACAAACGCTGGTATTGGGTTACATCAGTTTCAAGGGTTGTGTGCTGCAATGCATCTACCTACACTGTCATTTCAGTTGTATAATAAAAAACATAATGAAGTATGCGATCAATGGGAAAAAACAGCTCACGAGACTATGGCAGCCGCAGCGGAACGCGAAAGACAGGCTGCAATAGAAGAAGGTCGAGTAAAAGACGGTGTAGCTGTCATAGATGTGATTGCTGATGGCTGTTGGTCAAAGCGGTCCTACAAGAGCAACTACGGTGCGCTTTCCGGAGTAGCAGCCATAGTTGGTAGGTAATACAAGGAAGTGATTTTCTTGGGGGCTAAGAACAAATACTGTTGTGTCTGTGCTCGTGCACAAAGTAAAGATGTAGCCCCAAGTGAGCACCGATGTTTTAAAAATTATTCTGGTTCTTCCTCTGGCATGGAGGCAGAAATCATTGCAGAGGGTTTTAAAAAATCAATTGAAATGTACAACATCATTTATGGGCGGCTTATTGCGGATGGTGATTCCAGCACCTACTCAAAGATTTTTTCAGAAAGACCTTACAAAGATATTACCGTGGAGAAAGTAGAGTGCAAGAATCATGTACTTCGAAACCTGTGCAATAAACTTGTTGCTGTTTCCAAAGAAACTAAATACCCCATATCTATGAGGAAGTTGCTCACCACACAAAGAATCTTAGCCATCAGAAAGGTTATTTGTGCAGCAATCAAAAAACATAAAAACGATGATTCTGCATTAGGAGTGAAAATAAATAATCTTTATTCTGACATTTGTAACTCCTATAATCATGCGTTTGGACATCACGATCAATGCCTCGATCACTACTGCACGAGTGAAAAGAAAAATGAAGATTTCGTTGCAAAAATAAAAAGCTCTGTGTTTTGGGCTAAAATCCAATACATAGTGGGCATAGTTGCTTCACATTCCAGGAGTCTAATAAACGACTGTGATAGCAATGCCGTCGAGCAATTTAATAGTATTGTAGCCAAATTTGTTGGTGGTAAACGCACAAATCTTATTCAGCGGCGAACTTATCAATCTAGAGCTGTGGCTGCTGTTGTGGCATATAACACAAAGAGGCCACTTTACTGCCTACAAAAAGCTCTTCTTGGTAAGAGCCCTAAATCCAAAATAAGAGCGTTTGAAGAGAAACGAGCACGATCTAACCAACTAAGACATTCTAAGCCCAAAAGAATTAATTTTGCACGAAAAGTGACTACAAGAGAAACAGATAAAGATTACGGGATAGATAGCTGCCAAAAACCCGATATGGACAATGACGTATACAAAATGGCAAAACGAAGATTTTTGCAAAATTTAGAAAAAAGTGACTTGGAAAGGTCGCAGATTGAACGGGCTACTATCTTACAGAGACATAGTAGCGAGTGGTTGGAACTTCGTAGAAATTTATTAACAGCATCCAATTTCGGGAAAGTTATCAAACGCCGTCCTACCACTAGTGCGAGTATTGTTAAAACTTTATTATATAAGAGCGATATTTCCAATGTCGTTTCTATTAAGCATGGTGTGGACCATGAAGCAACTGCTCTCAACCAGCTTGCAGCACAGGAGCAAGTGCAAATACGCCAATGTGAACTATTCATAGACAGTAAAATACCATTTTTAGCAGCTACCCCAGATGGTCTCATTGGAAATGATACAATCGTGGAGCTCTGTCTGCTTTTAAAATGCCAATTAGAGAGGCGGTTGAGACGAAAAAAGTAAAATTTTGGAACATAAAAGACGATACAATGGTGATCAACAAGAACGATTCGTGGTATTTTCAAATACAAGGCCAACTTCATATCAGCAACAGAAATATTTGTCTTTTTGCCGTGTGGTCTGGTGAAAATCAAACTGTGACCGTTGAAAAAATATTTCGCGATGACGATTTTTGGGAAAAGAATATGGTTAAAAAACTTACCGAATTTTATATGGACCATATGTTACCCGAATTAGTTGACCCACGCCTAACAAGAAACATGCCACTGAGGCAACCAACAATTTCAAAAAAACGTCAAAGCAAAGATATAACTGATTCAAGACCCTCAAAATTATCACTCATACGGTATTGTTCAGATATATCAGATTCTACAGATAAAATTACTGCTCAACCCTTAAATAATTTAAATTCAAAGGCTCAAACCGTAACACAAAAAGTATTATCAATTACTGAATATTGATCTATCACGAGGTAGTTCTCGTGAACCATATTAACTCAAAAAAATGTAAATCAAAATATTTTTATTCAATAAAATCACAAGGATCACTTTGAAACGTCAATTTTACTGCCTGTTCCTCCGCGACCAAGCCAGGAAAGAAAGGCAAGAAACAAGGCTGGTTATTTTTTTTTGTGATCCTTTACAAACAATAGGAACAATAAAAAAGTAAGTTACGTCTAAATTGTACATTTTTGATCGAGTTGGAGCAGCTTAAATCCCAAGCTTTTTTATCATCTAAATAATCCGATATTATGAAGAAGGCTTGTGTATAACATTTTTAAATTTGTTGATTGTAAATTTTTGTATATTAAGGGTTAATTAATTGAATTTTCTAAGGCTCAAACTCAATTGCAGTGCTCTTACAGGGTACACGTACTTTCCCAAGCTACATTACGCTGTATAAAAAACAATAAATATTTCCTGTTAATTTTTTATGACTCCTCGACCCTATATTTCTTTAATATCCCCTTTATAGGAAGGAACGGTAGGAACTTATTTTTTTCATTACATGAAAGAGTGTGCTCGAGGACGCTGCAGTAACTTTATCTTTTTCAAGACTCACGATGGTGACCTTATATAAATTAAAAAAGTATAGCACACTTAAATGCTGCGGAAGCAGCCAAGAAGCAGTAAAATAAGAGCCAAGAAGCGTAAAGAAGTAGCAAAAACCAAACCTTTCTATGAAATCTTTGACAGCTCATTCCTATTCTATGGTAACTGATCCATGGGATAAAATGGTTTTCCAGGACTTAAACTATATTATTGATGCATAGTTTAACCTAATCTGTTCAGTAGTTTTGGAGTGTAGGTGTAACAAAAATAAAATCATATTAAAACTTGGATACCCCATTATCATCTCATGGGAACTGGTTTATAGGATAAAAAGTAGCCTGTGTAATAATCCAGGTGGTATTCTATTGATATACCAAATTTTATTAAAATCGGTCCAGCCGTTTTGGCCTAATTGAGTAATAAATTTAATTTACAATTATGTATTCGAGTATAAGTAGGTATTTGAATTAAGAACCTCCTGCATACGCATACAAATATACCTAGATAAGTGGGTACAGGAACAAAATAAATATCAAAAATAAATCAATACTAATTAAGGAGATTGAATTATTTGTGTGACAAACAAACTACGTAGGTGCCTACAGTATCGTATACTTATTTGTCTGATGATATCCCTAAGTAATACTATCAAATTCGCAAGGATTTTAATATATCTACTATTTTTATATTTATTATGGTATAATAGGATGTTACTTACTTAGTATCATTATATTAATAAGGGAATAGAACTTTCTGAAAAACGTTCCGTTTTGTCTGATGGTTTGCATTATACTATGGTAGAACTGAGCGAATCGTCTAGTCGCGACTCTAGCTCGAGGGGCACACCTACCTATTCTGTGGCATCGTGCATCGCTGTGTTTGTTTTGTAGGTAGATACCTATAAGTAATATAGTATGAGTACGGAGCGGGGGGCGGCTCGAGACGCGCGGGTGAAATCAGATTTTTCCTAGCATTATACCCGCTCCTGTACACAGCTTCCTGCGTGAGCGTCCAAGTCTCGGCAGCGTAGGTCACGGTGGGCAGAACACATTGGTTGATTAAGCGGGTCTTCAGACACTGTGGAGTTTTAGGCGACCTAAGGATGTCGTCTAACTTGCCGAATGCAAGCCCATCCCAACTGGATCCTTTTAGAGATCTCCTTCTGCTGATGCTCTTTACCAAACGATAGAATAATTATGTCTTCTTTATGCCGAAAATCATATAAGTCCTAAATTTGTTTAATTTTTATGTTATGTTATGTTTGTTAGCTCAGAACTCCGTTATATATCAACGGATTTGGAAAATTAGTTTTTTATTTCAAAGGATATATCCTTTTATTTTTGATTGATCCCATGAAAATTTCATCAAAATTGGTAGAGCAGTTTGGTTTTTACTGTTATCTGAAGTCGGTTATATTTTTGTTAAAAAGTTACTTGTTGTATAGCGTTTTCATTCAACAGGCTTCTTTTTTAGTTATTTCAGAGAGTAAAGCGGAAGCTACTATCTTCATATATATGTAGGAACAAACCTCTTAACACCGGGTCATAACCCACGGCCTCAAATAGAAAGCTGATAAAAACAGACATCAAACTATTGATACCCTTTTTAACAGTTGAAAGATCATTTCACAGAACCACTTTAATAACAATACGTGTCAGTACAGTCGAATACAGTTGTAGGTACTGTCGGCGACAAATTGTGGCACATTACGACTGTCACAGAGACTTCAAATTAATATGGGAACGCGATTGACACTTGAAGAATTAGGGTGACCATGTTCACCTGTAATCTTCGACTTTTGGCATTCTTGTCCTAAGTCTTCATATCCTTCTATTTACACCTATCATCTACTTCTTAGAGCCAGAAGTCAAGATTCAATATTACAACTATGTCACCATCTTCTTTTATGTTTTTATTTTATAGCTACGTGTGTCGTGTCAAATAAATGTTTTAATTTTAATTTTTTCATTTGAATTTTTTGGAGACGTCGTATAACATCGTTTTTGGATGTTTTTATGTTTATTATTAGCGAAAATATTATCAGTTAATTAATTAAAGTTAAAATGAATCATACGTAATATGCTGACTGCTGTGACGACAGCAGACATACAAGACTTAAACGATACATATACTTTTTATTGCACACCAAAACTAATTAAATAGAGAAAGAAGTTAAAGTCACTACAATGGGCGGTGTTATCGCTAAAGGCGATCTCTTCCAGACAACCTTTGGATGGATAGGACAGAACGAAATCAAAATGAACGGTGTAACTATGATCATAACCTTATTGCAGCGTGGCATCTCGAACTTTTTATTAATTATAGCTGAAATTTATCATCATTTACGAGTTGGCGTGAATGGCTAATAAGTGACGGAAACGAGAGCTAGAAGATACAAACGAATTGTCTAGTAGCTGGAAAGGAGAGAGAGACGTTGCACATTGGTGTCAAAAATCCTTATTCCTGAACAAAAGTTATAAAAAAATCAAGACCCGGACATAGCTTTTTGACAGATCTTTCATGATTCTCGTTTCATCGTTTCTCGAGTAAGAATTGAGAATAGTGATATCAATATATTTCTATACTAGCTTCCGCCAGCGGCTTCGTACGCTTTTTTTGCCAGCAAAAAGTAGCCAATATTTGAATCCAGATCATAATTTATCAACACACCAAATTTAATCGAAATCAGTTAAGCCATTACGACGTGATTGAGTAACGAACAAATAAACAAACATCCAAACTTTCACATTTATAATAATAATGTGATTGATATCCAATTTTATTATGTTGTTACTCAATATAACTTTTATATTTTCTGATTATTTTAATATTGTAACCATTACGTACGATTTGAGGTACCATTATAAATTACAATGGTACCATTTAATTTAACTTACCAAATAAATGATTATGATTTTTATGATTATAGAATATCCTTAGAGTGCACTCCGGAGACTGCTACTTATCTCATTGGTAAGAAACTTGACACATGTAAAAAAAAACGAGCGTGCTTTAGACCTCACAGAAGTAAAACTTATTTTTCAAAATATTAATTTATAAAATTGTTTAATTACAAAATTGTCTACACGTCTGTAGGTCGATCAGTCTATGTTCATTCTGGAGAGACGCAACTCGCACTCGCACAATAACGTTTAAAAATATACTAAACGTAGGTACCTCTCTCTCTCTTTCTATCTTCGATAACTTATATCTCTTTCTCAACTTCCGTTCGCACTTTTCGTAACGCATTCACCGGCTTAATCCCCAAGTCAAACGTGCGTAAAAAATTGTTACTACAATAAACGATTTATCCACGTAATCCCCTAACTCATAGTGACCCCAGCACTCGTGAGCGCGAGGTGTTCTCACGGCCAGTTACACAAATAGCTTAATTCAACTTTAATGAGTCCCTCGCGTGAAAAGAATTGATTTGACAGATGGACTTTCTTAAATTTTGGCCTGTTCTTTTCTGACAGTACTTTTACATGCTGAATATCCATTAGAAGAGGATCCATTTTAAGTATATACAGACGTAAGACAAGAGTTCCTTGTGAAAGGGCTCTCCCGAGAAAGTGCTACCACTTGTATTTCTGCCACCAGCCTGGTTCGCTTTGAAGGGTATGGTAGCCGGCACATGAGGCTTTACACCTGTATGCCTCAAGTTGATGGACGCAAGGCAGTGCGCTTTTCTTAGGCGCGTGAAAGGCGATGGTTATAACTTAATATCAGATTTATATTTTATATTTATTTATTTGGAAAACCAACAGCAAATTATACATAATATGAAATACAGTAGATAAAAGAAAGCCAATAATAGGTTTTCACGACTAAACCACATAATAAAACAAAATAGGAAGTGAACAATAAAAAAAGTCAAAAAAAGTAGATATAAATAAATATGGATAATAAGTTACATAGAAGCTACTTCATCATCATCATCATATCAGCCGTAGGACGTCCACTGCTGGACAAAGGCCTCCCTCATTGATCTCCAGGAACTGCGGTTGGAAGCGGCCTGCATCCAACGCCGACCTGCGGTTCTTACCAAGTCTTCTGCCCATCTTGTAGGTGGACGTCCTACGCTGCGCTTGCCGGTCCGTGGCCTCCACTCGAGAACCTTCCGGCCCCATCGGCCATCTGTTCTGCGCGCTATATGGCCTGCCCATTGCCACTTCAACGTGCTAATCCGTCGGGCTATGTCGGTGACTTGAGTTCTCCTACGTATCTCCTCATTTCTGATTCGATCTCGTAAAGAAACCCCGAGCATAGCCCTCTCCATAGCTCGTTGAGCGACTCTGAGCTTATTCGTAAGGCCAATAGTGAAGGACCACGTCTCGGTTCCATATGTCATCACTGGTAACACACACTGATTGAAGACTTTCGTCTTAAGGCACTGAGGTATGTTGGACGAAAAGTCGTTGCGAAGTTTTCCAAACGCTGCCCATCCGAGTTGGATTCGACGATTGACCTCGTTCTCGAATTTGGACATACCTAATTGGACTGTTTGTCCTAGGTATACATATGCGTCGACATCTTCAAGAGCCGAGTTCTCAACCATAACTGGGGCAGGGACGACATGGACATTCGACATGATTTTCGTCTTGTCCATGTTCATTTTAAGTCCTACCCGTTGGGAGACTCGATTGAGGCCTTCAAGCATCGTGCTGAGCTCTTCCATCGACTTTGCCATGACCACAATATCGTCGGCAAACCGAAGGTGAGTGATGTATTCGCCGTTAATATTGATGCCCAGTCCTTTCCATTCCAGAAGCTTGAAAGCATCTTCCATAGCGGTCGTAAACAGTTTCGGAGAGATGACATCTCCCTGTCTTACGCCTCTTTTTAAGGGAATCGCCTTCGAGCTCTGTTCGTGTACTCGGACTGACATAGTGGCGTTTTTATACAAACACTTCAACACTTCGATGTACCGATAGTCAATACGGCATCTTTGGAAAGACTCAAGCACTGACCATGTTTCGATCGAATCGAAGGCTTTCTCATAGTCCACAAACGCGAGACATAGCGGCAAGTTATACTCTTCGGTCTTCTGTATGACTTGCCGCAGCGTATGTATGTGGTCTATGGTACTGTAGCCTTTACGGAACCCGGCTTGTTCGGGAGGCTAGAAGTCATCAAACCTGCGTTCGAGACGGTTCGCGATGACCCTTGAAAACAGCTTATAAACATGGCTCAAAAGCGAGATGGGTCTATAATTCTTAAGCAATGTGTTGTCACCTTTCTTGAAAAACAGAACCACCACGCCCTCGTTCCATGCTTTTGGCGTCGTGCCTTCAAGCAAGGCGGAATTAAAGAGCTTCTGAAGGACTTTAAGTACCGGCGATGCACCCGCTTTCAGAAGCTCTGAAGTGATGCCGTCCTCACCCGGCGCCTTCTCGTTCTTAAGCTGCTTCAAGGCCATCCTGATCTCATACAGGCTGATGTCCGGAATATCTTCGGTATAATGTCGGGTCAGTTTGGTTCTTGGGTAGTTGGCCGCACTGCAAACAGGTTTAGTGACCGAATCGTAGAGCCGTCCATAGAACCTTTCGACTTCCCTTAACACTTCCGCTTTACTTGACGTTATGCTGCCATCTTCCCTCTTCAGCTTCGTCATGCGGCTCTGCCCAATAGAATTATCTCTCGCGAACACTTTGGAGCCTTTATTCCGCTCTATCGTATCTTTAATACGAGATGTATTAAAGGTACGAATATCGTGCCGCAAGGATTTCCAAATCTTTCTATTGATATAAAAGTCCGACACGTGCAAGAACCATGTTCGAAATTCAAAATTGTTCTGAAATACGAAATGTTTTTGAATTGCTCATGAGAGCATGGAGTTCCTAAACTTCTTAATCGCTACAGTATTAATACTTCTTTAATGTGCAATTAGAATCTAATAAAATGTTTGTAGAAGGAATTTGGTTTGTCCTGTTGTATGAGAATACTTTTTATCAAATTTGACTAACTTCCGCTGTTCAGATTTTATTCATCCGATACAATAAAATGATCCTTACAAAGGACTACATCGATCGATTTCAAAAAAAAAATACCAACTTGATTCATTTTAAGGCGCTACTCACACTTGACCAAACAAATGTTTAGGCCAAAATGTTTTTCTTCTAAAACGAGCTGATGTTTTAAAAGAAACTGCACCTGTATCTCCTCTGGTTATGGGTGCTGCCGTACTGTTACAGTTAAAAAAAACACTCTGTATATCTAATCGCTTACTCAGCTTATTAAAGTTGTCGCTTGCTCGCCACAAAAATGAATTTTGCCTCTAGTCGTTACCAACTACAGAGGCATGGATAGGAGGATTAAATCTCTTTGGCTTAAATGGTTCACTAATTTTAATATTCCTTAACAAATCGGCACAGTTAATATTGTTCGAAACTATTTTTAATAGAAATAACAGGTCGGCGACTTCACGCCTTTTAACCAGGGGAAAAAAATGGAATTTCTTACATACATTTATATAATTAGAAGAACTATAAGGAATGTGCAGACGAAAGCAGAGGTATTTCATAAATTTAATTTGGATGCGTTCAATTCTGTCAATATATTTATCACTAGTGGACCCCCCGAACTTTGTATCGGCTTGACATGCATAGGTATAAGGCGGGCTGTCAATATAAGTCACCCTGGTAGAATTGTCAATTGTTGTCCCCGGCCATCATTATGTATGAGAAAATGAATGACTTTCACAAATAATTCAATACCAAAATTAGCCAAATCGCTCCACCCGTTCTCGAGTTTTAGCGAGACTAACGAACAGCAATTAATTTTTATATATATAGACAATATATCTCGGGATAACTCCTACCGAAGCGTCTTTTTCAAACGATATTCAATTTTTTACATTCTCTTTGACGATATTTGCAGCATGCATTCTGTCAATTCTATGTCAAACGTCATAAGGTTAAATTATAAAAGCGCTAAGGTTAGATTATAAATAATTTTATATGGTGGTTAAGTATTCTTAAATTTTCTAATTTTGCGCGCAATTTTCTTAATTTTTTCTTTCATAAGAACCTTCTCCTGACAATAAGAAATACAACAAAAAAAGAATTGGCCAAAATTGGTCCAGGCGTTGTTGAGTTATGCGCTTACCAACACATTTTGCGATTCATTTTTATATTATAGACTAGCTGTTGCCCGCGACTTCGTACGCGTTACACTACTAAATGTGTACTAATTCATCACAACATATCATATTAATTTATGTGATGTTCATTGAGGATGTGTGTTTATTTATTTGTTTGTTACTCAATCACATCAGAATGGCTAAACCGATTTCCATGAAATTTCGTATATATATAGAATTTAATCTGGATTAACACATATGCTACTTTTTATTCCATAAATCAGCTAAATAAATTGTAGCTACATAAGCGTCTTGCAGTCTATTCCCTTTAAGTTTAATATTGTCGCAACGGTGAGCCATACAAAACGCTAGCCGTAGTGACCTCAGCCAACTCTCTGCATGTTAGATATAGGCGCAATGATGAGTCAAAAAAAATCTTAGCTGTTACCAGCGGCTTCGCGCACGTTGTTCTATGGTGTAAAAATACATGCCTACAGCTAATTTTACGAGACTCTAGTGAGACTCTACCTAAAAAAAAACCAGGCTGAAAAACTCATCTGTAGCTAAAAATTTGTTATCACTCATCCTTGCGACTCTATTTATCTTAAAGAGGGTAGGCTGGGAGATGCTGCGCTTTCTATAAATTTTTAGACTTATCATTTCAACCCTATAGTTAGATAGGTTATTGTTATTGATGTGAGTTGGTCAGGGGACGCTGCAGTTTTTGCAATCTTCTATGGTCCTGGGGAGTGGGGACGCTGTGTTGGCTGAAAACTTTTATCATTTATCATTGCGATGCCATCAAACTTAAAGGCAATGGGCTGCGGAACGCTGTGGTAGCTCCAAATTTTGTAGCCCTACCTAACTTGTAGTGGGTTGAGTGGGACACGATGCGTTTTTTATGACTATTTATCGTAATGAGGGTGGCCTAGGAAATGCTGCGCTAGCCGATTATTTTTAATTGCTAATAATTTTTACGACCCAATTTTTCTTATAAAGATTGGGCTGGTGGATGCTGCGGTAGCTGAATTTTTACGACTCATCGTTGCTGCCCCTTGTGAATTGTAGTTAGTTGGATGTGGGTGACACTGCGTAGCTGCAAATTTTTACTACTCATCATTGTGACCCTAATTATCTTAAAGAGGGTGGGCTCGGAGATGCTGCGGTAGAAGTTAATTTTTTAACTGATTATTACCCTATTCATCTTAAAAAGGCCTTAATAAAAATTCCCTAAATTATAATTGAAGAGAGTGAGACACTGCGGTAGCTGTTTTTTTTTACTTAACATTGCGACTCTTTTTAACTTAAGGGAGTGGGCTAAGGGGCTCTACGCTAGCTACATTTTTTATTTCTACCATTTTACCTATAAAACTCGAAGAGTATGGGCTCGGAAAAACTTCGGTAGCTGAAAATTCTTCTTATATCTCATCACTGCGACACTAATATTCTTAAAGGAAGTGGATAGTAAGACGCTGCAGTAGCTGGTATTTTTTTATTGTTTATCCTTGAGACTCTATTTATATATAAGAGGTTATACTGGGGGATGCTGAGGTAATAGTTTATTTTATGACTAACCATTGCAACATTATAAATCTTATAATAATTGGGTTTAAAATCATAAAAATAATCTAGCTACCGCAGCATCCTCCAGCTGCGGTAGCTGGATTATTTTAATGATTCATTGTTGCGGCCCTATCTGACTTGTAGTGTGTTGGTTGGAGGACGCTGCGGTAGCTGAAATTGTGTATGATTCATCACTGCGACTCTATTTTCATTGAAGAGTATGCTGGAGATGCTGCAGTAGCTGCTTTTTTTATTACTCATAATTCCGCCTATATCTAACATGCAGATAGTGGACTGGGGTCACTACGATCGATGGCTGAATTTTGTATGGCTAGCCATTGCGACTATACTAAATTTAACTACAGAACGCTTATGTAGCTAAATTTTTTTTTTATTAATTTACCTAACCTTTTTTTTGAGAATATGTCTCTATTTCTATGTATTCAAATCTATAATACTAAAATAAAACTTATTTATGTGATAAAAAGAAACATTTTTGTTATTTTAGGTTTAATAGGTTTAGTTTTAAAACTATATTTAATGCTGTACATTTCACACAGCGCTATTTAGCCTCAAACTAAGCAGAACTTGTATTATGGGAACCAGATAACTGATAGAATACTTATATGCTTTTTTTGCAAATACATACTACATACCTACTATATCGAAAAACATCCAGACCCTGAACTGATCTGTAAATCATGCAAACATTTGTTACGCAGCGGGAATCGAACCCGCTACTTTCTGAGTTTTAGCCGGCTATTCGCCCATTGCGTCACGGAGATCGTCAGCTAAACTTTTGCAAAGTTTAAACTCAATCCGTTTAGTAGTTTGGTCGTGAAATGATAACAATGACCAAAATAATTTTCCTATAGAAACTTTGACACCCCATTTTTATTCCATGGGACCTGATTCATAAGATAGAAAGTAGCCTGTTTGTTAATAAATAAATATTGCTGGACGTTTCACAGAGCGCTATCTAGCCCCAAATTAAGCAGAGCATTTTTGTAAATACACACTTATAATACATAGAAAAACATCCAGACCAGAAACAAATTTTTGTGGATCATGCACCCATTTGTTCCGCGACGGGAATCGAACCCGCTACCTCCTGCATCTCAGCTGGCTTTTCGCACACTGCGCCACGTAGGTCATCAGGACTAATTTAGGTTATAATCTACGTAAATACTAATTTTCATCGAAATCGGTTCAGTCGTTACGACGTGATTGAGTAACTAACAAACAAACAAACGATGAACGATAAGACCGCCTGTTATATCGAGCGCACACGTACATATATCAGTGGTGTACTTAAATAAAGTCCCGCACGCTAAACTGAATCTTAGGCACAATCATTACCGCCCATAGAAAGCACACAGCCAAATAGTAATTATTTGTCAATGTATTTTCTATGTTTTTGTATATTTTTTTGTTTATATGGTGTATACTAAAGTGTTTATTTTATTTTTTCATTCATTCAAACAAATAAACGAAGACAACTTTTAATGTAATACTAAAAATACTTAAATAAATATACATACTTATATAGCCTAGTATTTTATGTATATACAAAGAAACAAATTTATAATCCTACCTGTGATTCTGAATATAATATACAAATAAACAAACAAATGTACCATATCATTATCTGAAGAACAAATCATCAATGAAAGTAGTATTAAAAAAAGAATTTAGTCTTGTATCAGTTAGCTGGTTCCCATACTACAAACTTGACTCAGTTTGGGGCTAGATAGCGCTGTGTGAAATGTCCAGCATTATTTATTTCATATTTAATGTTATGTATCTAGTACCTAGGTACTAATATAATAACAATATGAGTTCACTAAAATTCATTCATTCAAATGCGTAATAAAATTAGAATGAAACTCATTGGTTCAAATGGGTTTGAGTTTTCAAATTTGGAACGCGTGGATATCTTCCAAATTGCCGCCATAAAAGCGATAATTGTAACAGCTCATTGATCGGTAGCTAAATGAAAGCAACTGTTAAATGCTGGCTTTTTGTATATATTATTTTTATATATTGTTTGTATGTAGGTAGGTATAAGTATGAGGTAAATGTGTTATGTGTAAATGTTCTACTGTGGGCCGTTGGTGAAAGTATAAGCTTATAAGTTTTCTTTTATTCAGTAAATAATATTGACTAAGAAACCACGTTCTCGGTATGTAACTTTACGCTTAGGGGTGCCAGATCAGAAAATTGAAATATCTGGATAAATTTTCAAAATGTCGGGATTTTGGTAATTTTATCGGGATAAATAAAAAACTAATCATGTTAATTTTTCTACTTATTTTTATGTTGCCACTTAGAATTTGATTTACTTAAACTTTGATTTCTCAGACTACTAATTTCGTTTCTTGTGGTGTGCCCAAAAATTTCTTAAAATTTAAAACTTAAAATTAAACTTAAGCATTTAAAATTTTAAACTTAACTTAAATTTAAAGTTAAGTTAAATTTTCAACTTTTAAACTTGAACTTTATGTAATTATGATCTAAACTTAATCGGATAACAAGCTTGGCTTTAATTAGATCGAATGCCATGCGGTTTCGTTCTTTCGAAAGCAAGCTATTAAAAAGACTAAATACCTTCTCACAGATTGCTTACAGGAATGGACAGAACAAATGACATAATTTTTTTTTAATTTTTTAAGTCATTTTATCAAATATTTAGCAACTAGGGCAATTCTGAAATCTCTTCCCATTTAAGGATATCGCCATTTTTCAAAGACAAAGAAGTGAGCGTCTTGTATACATATAGAATTATTCTAAAAATCATAGCGATCTTGCAAATATTGGTTGGATCATTTAAAAAACGTTCAGCTTCGACACAAAAAATATTTTTCTCATGATCGGATACATTCTTCAATAATGTCTTATTTGTACTTCCGAAGAATTTGTCATTCGAACGGTTTCTGTCCGATAAAAGTCGGGATATTTTGTAGTTTGTCGGGAGTCGGGATATCATATGAAAAGTCGGGGTTATCCCAACGAATCCCGACCATCTGGTAAGCCTACTTACGCTTGAGTTTATTTATTTTTAGCGTTACACGGATTGTGTAAGTATTTGACATATTAATTTTTATATTCCTCTAAGTTTTACTGGTGGTAGAGCTTTTGTGAACGGGCTCGAGGAAGTGGGCACCACCGCCTTACCTTTATCTGCCGCCAAATAGCAGTACTTGTGCTGCTGTGTTCCGGTTAGATGGTAATGGTATGTTCCTGTAATTACTGGCACATAGGCATAACAGCTTAGTCCTATAGTATGGCAACGTATCCACATAGAGATCAAGACAACATAATAGCTTGTTTTGAATTCTATGTGGATATCCATGGGCTGCATTAGACACTTAACATCTGGTGGACTGCATGCTCGTTTGTCATATAAGTAGTATAAAAAAAAAGTTTTCGTAAAATTATTAACTGTATGTAGAAGATAATAATTAATAATAGCTGATTGTTGGAAAAATCCTATTAATGAGACAATAGGATGTGGTCGGTACAACTTAAATAAATACTGCTTAGTGGAAGTTTCAATTTAGCAGTTAGTGTTCCATAACTAAATTTTGAAAGTTGTTACATTGTAACTAATTTATACTGTTGGGTAGGTATTTTCATAGTTCATAGTTCATTTATTGATAACAAAAAAGTTACCAGTCATTTGCATTGTTAACAATGGAATACAGAATTAAATAAAGATATTAAAACCAGTATATTAAATACATTGAATAGTATCGTAATATAGGTTTCATGACTCTAAAATGTCATCAATTCTATAACACGAGTGTATAATAAGCCATTTTTTTTTATTTACACGAAAAGGATTGCTTTGATTGTGCATTAATAATGTCCATTGGTAAGCGATTGTCGAAGGCTGGCCCCAACACATGTACCAGCTTCGACGTTTTGATAAGGCGCCTCGGCACGGCCCTCAACTTTTGGGCATTCCGTTTCATATACCTATGACCATCACCGAGTCTCGAGTACTCCGCTCAAGTGATTTCGTGCATAGGTAGCGGCACGAAAGATGACAAGGGCTTGGACCAGCAGGAACTGTCATGATCCTTAGCGAACGAAAGATCGGACGAGCTATGTGATACGATTCGAGGACTTTTGCTAAATAGTGATCTCTACCAGATACCCATAAAATAAATACGATAAGGTACATATGTATTTATAAAAAAATAGTAAATAAAGTGGTCTAATTTAATAGCACACCCAATTTACTTATAATCAGCTACACCAAAATTAAAATTGCACTTTTTATGTAAGGTACCCAAGTAATTTTGTACTGCAAAGTTAGAAAATCACGCGTGATTTTTTTTTAACTAATTTTATGGCAAACGAGCATGCATTCCACCAGATGTTAAGTGGCTACTGCAGCCCATGGATATCCAGATAGAATTCAAAACAAGCTATTATGTTGTCTTGATTTCTATGTGGATACGTTGCCATACTATAGGACTTAACTGTTATGCCTGTGTGCCAAAAATTACAGGAACATACCATTACCATCTATCCGGAACACAGCAGCACAAGTACTGCTATTTGGCGGCAGATAAAGGTAAGGCGGTGGTGCCCACTTCCTCGAGCCCGTTCACAAAAGCTCTACCACCTGAAAAATTGATATTCCGTTTTCCCCATTTCGTAACAGAACTCTAACAAGCAAACTATTCTCAGTTTAAATATACAATAAATAACACTGGCCACGAGCTCATTTGAAAGGTAAAAAGGTTCGTAAAAATGAAGCGTTCGAAATTTAATTTATTCAAAATTGAAACGTCACGGAGTACAAAGGCGCGGCGCACAATGGCGACGAGAACGCGGCGCGCGGCGAGTGTTAACACGAAAATTAAATGCTGATATCACAATTAATCAAGGGTCCATATTAATAATTGGCTATTCACTCCGTGAGGTGTCAAATTATATTGCTCAATTAACGGTGAATAGAATAGGGCGTTTGGAAAACACCTTGTTTTCTATTTTGATTTACGATACCTAAATAATGTGTGTGGTAAAAAAAGCATCATACATTCTGGAAATATTCATTTTTTGTTTGATTGTTTACTAAAATGTCCCAAAATAGGGATGTCATAAAATTACACTCTGTTATTTTTACATGTTTGTTCTTCATTGTTTCTTCATTGGTATAATATACGTTTACTAATATAACACAATTAATATATAATTTAAAAATAATGTTAGTATTTATAAAAATATAAAATGGGCGCACGCACTGCTCTCTCTTGCTCATTATCATCATCATATCAGCCGTAGGACGTCCACTGCTGGACAAAGGCCTCCCTCATTGATCTCCAGGAACTGCGGTTGGAAGCGGCCTGCATCCAACGCCGACCTGCGGTTCTTACCAAGTCGTCTGCCCATCTTGTAGGTGGACGTCCTACGCTGCGCTTGCCGGTCCGTGGCCTCCATTCGATAACTTTCCGGCCCCATCGGCCATCTGTTCTGCGCGCTATATGGCCTGCCCATTGCCACTTCAACGTGCTAATCCGTTGGGCTATGTCGGTGACTTGAGTTCTCCTACGTATCTCCTCATTTCTGATTCGATCCCGTAGAGAAACCCCGAGCATAGCCCTTTACATAGCTCGTTGAGCGACTCTGAGCTTATTCATAAGGCCAATAGTGAAGGACCACGTCTCGGTTCCATATGTCATCACTGGTAACACACACAGATTGAAGACTTTCGTCTTAAGGCACTGAGGTATGTTGGGCGAAAAGACGTTGCGAAGTTTCCCAAATGCGGGCAGCATCCGAGTTGGATTCGACGATTGACCTCTGTCTCGAAGTTGGACCTACCTAATTGGACGGTTTGTCCTAGGTATACATACATACGCGTCGACAACTTCAAGAGCCGAGTTCTCAACCATAACTGGGGCAGGGACGACATGGACATTCGACATGATTTTCGTCTTGTCCATGTTCATTTTAAGTCCTACCCGTTGGGAGACTCGATTGAGGCCTTCGAGCATCGTGCTGAGCTCTTCCATCGACTTTGCCATGACCACAATATCGTCGGCAAACCGAAGGTGAGTGATGTATTCGCCGTTAATATTGATGCCCAGTCCTTTCCATTCCAGAAGCTTGAAGGCATCTTCTAATGCGGTCGAGCTCTTCCATCGACCTTGCCATGACCACAATATCGTCGGCAAACCGAAGGTGAGTGATGTATTCGCCGTTAATATTGATGCCCAGTCCTTTCCATTCCAGAAGCTTGAAGGCATCTTCCAATGCGGTCGTAAACAGTTTCGGAGAGATGACATCTCCCTGTCTTACGCTTCTTTTTAAGGGAATCGCCTTCGAGCTCTGTTCGTGTACTCGGACTGACATAGTGGCGTTTTTATACAAACACTTCAACACTTCGATGTACCGATAGTCAATACGGCATCGTTGGAGAGACTCAAGCACTGCCCATGTTTCGATCGAATCGAAGGCTTTCACATAGTCCACAAACGCGAGACATAGCGGCAAGTTATACTCTTCGGTCTTCTGTATGACTTGCCGCAGCGTATGTATGTGGTCTATGGTACTGTAGCCTTTACGGAACCCGGCTTGTTCGGGAGGCTGGAAGTCATCAAACCTGCGTTCGAGACGGTTCGCGATGACCCTCGAAAACAGCTTATAAACATGGCTCAAAAGCGAGATGGGTCTGCAATTCTTAAGCAAGGTGTTGTCACCTTTCTTGAAGAACAGAACCACCACGCCCTCGTTCCATGCTTTTGGCGTCGTACCTTCAATCAAGGCGGAATTAAAGAGCTTCTGAAGGACTTTAAGTACCAGTGATCCACCCGCTTTCAGAAGCTCTGAAGTGATTCCGTCCTCACCCGGCGCCTTGTCATCTCTCTCTCATATACAGACAATAGGCCTGCACTGTATCTTAGATATACGAAACGTTAATGGCTATGAGAGAAAGAGAGATAGACAATGTGCTCGCATCTCTCTCTCTTGCCCCTACAGTAATATACGAAACGTAACTCTCTCTCTATCTTCACTAACTTATATCTCCCTCTCAACTTCTGTTTGCCTCGCCCGATCACAGTTTTCGTAACGCTCTCGTCACACATTCACCAGCTTACTCCCCAAGTTAAACGTGCGCAAAGAAGTTGTACTTCAAAAACGCATTGACAATTATTACACTAATATTATAAATGCGAAAGTTTGGATGTTTGTTTATTTATTTATTGGTTTGTTTATTACTCAATCACGTCGTAACGGCTGAACGAATGTCGATGAAATTTAGTATGTAAGTAGATTATAACCTGGATTAACACATAGGCTACTTTATATCCCATAAATCAGGTCCCGTACAATAAAAATGGTGTGTCAAGTCAAGTTGCAACAGTGAGTTTAGCTTGATTTCTAGCTTACCCACATTTATTTTATTTTATTTTATTTACGGTTACAGTTACCCACAACAATAATAATAAAAAAGTGGCACTCCGAGGTGTCGGTAACGGTAACGGTAGCAATGTCGCAAGTTCAATGATTTTTTCCCATCCCAAAAAATGCCTAACGCGCCTAACGTAGTTTTCAGTACTTATATACAGAGGTGTCGGTAACGGTAACAGTGTCGCGAATGCAATGGTTTTTTCCCCATCTCAAAAACTGCCCAACGCGCCTAAAGAAGTGAAGTGAACCACTTCAATAAATTCCTGATTTAGCAAACTACGCATTTAAAATATGCGCAGGTATTTTGCTTCGCAAAGGTCAATAAGATTTAATCCTTTATCTGATGTTTAATAGAGAGTTCTAGATACTGTTACCAGGATCTGAAAGCTGATATTTACATTATGATTAGAATAACTGTTATCACAGATTCTTAGAAAAAATGAACTCGTAAATAACACTCGCTAAACGGTATAGTCGTTAATCCTCGTATAAAAAGGATTACATGGATTAATCCGGCAAAATTGTAACAACTTTCCACTAATTTCTAATACTTAGTGAATAACAAACTCATAAATTACAGACCCCATGGGGTCCTTAAATTTATTGAGGAATCTACGACTTTCTGTGACTTTTTCATCCTTCAACTAACCACATTTTCGGCGACTTCTTTCATTCAATAAAGTTCCTCTGTATTTATTAGCGTTAATTTTAACGGTTTTAGCGATTTATTTAATAGTTTTAGTTTAAAGAACGGAGGGAAGAAATACAGCTAACTATGTTTATCTAAGCCACGGAATAGTACAGAAGGTCAGCTTAGTACAACGAGCGATAAGCGATGCGCGCGTACAACGATTTCGAATCAAGGCAATCGAACTCCATTCGCGAGTGCTGCGCTTTGGCGAAACGTTATTAGTATTATGTGTGACGCTACGGCACTACGGTCGAACTAAGGTAGCTAATTATTGTCAAGATCGGCCCGAGCTGGCATTCTGTACCTATTTATTTGATCGAGCGAAGCAAGATCTCTAAGTCAACTAGGGCAAATCAGCGTTGTATGTATTACATGTATCACATACATATTTTTTTTAATATGTATGTTTGATTGTCTGGATAACTTTCGAAGCGTTGATCCCATAATCGCGAAATTTGATACATAGGTAGGTAGTGATAGCACAATTTTGTTGTGACTAAATGAGCTAAAAACGTTGAGGGATTGTTGAGATAAAAAACAAATGAAAATGAGACTATTAGGTTAAGTGGGACGTCAAATGAAAGGTCTTCATTAGTAAATTTCGACACCGTTTTTATTTTCAGTAAAGTTCTTATAGTATATGAGCTATAATAAAATCTGAAGTTTGACAAAATTCACAGGGTACACCAGTGATCCCACAGTGCTGTAACTTGGTATGCGTGTAGCTTAAGTGACACAAATATAGGCCAAAGTCTGAAATCCAGAATAACTGCAATTTGTATCCCAAAAAATGAGTAACCATATAACATGAACTCCCGTTACCTGTAATTTGAATGAAACTGTAGGTAAAGTTCTATGGTTATTTATTTCGTAGCACTATTTTGATAGTCAAAGTTTACAAATAATATTTTTTTGTTTTAATCGGAGACTTGCGAGTTCTCAGTTCCAGGCAAACCACTAGTTTAACACTAGAGTGTACGCGCGCTCTACTATAGTAGAATGCACTTACTTATTTTATCACTATTCATTCGTTCTTACACCTGATTGCCCGCGTTACTAGATAAGCCTCGTCGACAAAATCGCGGAACGGATTGGTACAGCGCCCACTGGCAGCGTAAGCGCATGTTCTCGTAATTAGGTGTCTAAGTTCGGCTTCTACCATTGTAGTACATGCGAGTATTGGCATAATAAAACTGAATGTAAGTAAAGTAGTATAAGCGATGTGCTAGGTGGATTAATCGTGATCACCAAGTTGTAATCTGTATCGAACGCGAGGATAGTGACCAATAAGATAGTCATCGCTTATTAGATATTTTTTTTGAGCTGATCTCAACAACCATGCCAAAAATGTTGATTATCTTTTTGATATCGTAAATTGTTTCTAATTAATGTGTATTCTATTAAAAATGTGATTTTTTGCAATAATTGTGTGTAATAATAAATAGTTGACACATATTATTTAGTTTTATCATTTTAAAACTACCCATTTTTCAAATATCTGATATATTGTTTTTTACTATGGTAGAGCACGCGAGCACCCATGTAAAATAAAGGGGCGCGTGCACTGTAGTGTTAACAGTTTTTGCTTAAAAAACGGAGGCAATAAATATAGCTAACTATGTTTACCAAGACTACATACACCACAGAATAGTGCAGGAAAGCTTAGTACAACGAAACGATACGACGAAAAACGACGAAACGTTATTAATGTTATGTGTGACGCTACGGCACTACGGTTAAACTAAGCTAACTAATTATTATCAAGATCGGCCCGAGCTGGCCTTCTGTACCTATTTATTTTGTGGCTAGACTATGGTTCTCTGTTTGTGAGCGAATTCTGTTTTCGTCTTTTGGATAAGTATACTAAACAAAAGGAGTTGAGGTAGGTTAAATAAATATATTATGAAAAATAAACAGACGTCCAGACATAACTTTGATATTATATTATACTTACTAGCTTTATACAGCGTGTCTCGGTACTAGTCTTTTGAGTCTAGATTGTTGCGATTGTTAAGTTTGAATTGCAAATCAACAACATTTCATAGAAAAAAAAAACTTGATTTTGACGTTAATTCAGCAGTTTTTGAAGTTATACTTCTTTTGGAGCGTTTGGAGTTTATGAAGCGTTTCTCTCAAAATGTGAGAGTAAAATTTTTACCATGCTCGCGCTCAAAAAGTTACATGATGAAGTTAGCCGATAACTGTCTCCTGCGCGCGCACACCGACAGCCAAAAAGCTACATGATGAAGTTAGCTACAAACAAAGAGTTGTGGCGTACGGGATGAAAGCTTTGGCTATTTTATAACTTTCACTAAATTAAGTATAACTTCTTATGTGCGTAGGTACATAAGTACACACACACGTTTTTTTTAGACTTTGCGCCTTCTCTAGAAATTACAACTACTCTAGAACAAACGTAATGTTTGACTTAAGGTCTTTGACCTGAAACACCTGATATACAGAATTTTAACAGCAATCAGCAGATTTTTACAAAGTCATATTTATACTTCAGATAGATCAATCTTATGGCCCACCTGATGTTAAGTGGCAATCATCGCCTATAACAGAGAATTACCTCGTAGGTCACGCACCTTAGAAATCTGCCCTACGATGCAGTGCCCTGGTTCCATTAACTTAAGGCATACGTATGTAAAGCCTGTAATTTCACGTTAAGTGATTCTGCAATGAAAATAATTGAATTCACAAAAGTCGTACTGCTGCCACCTTTGGGATGGTTCGGCCAAATACCAGCTCGCTATCTGACTCGATATAACGTAGGGCTTTAAGACTTATAGGTGAGCAATATATGGCGGAGACTAAGATCCAAAGTCTCGAACACCGCCGTAAAGTTGCCAGCCTATCGATCTATTACAGAATACAATTCGGGGAATGTGCCCAGGAACTATACGATCTGATCCCGCCATCTCCCTTCCGCCAAAGGACAAGCAGTCACACGGCTCAGTACCATCCGTACCTAGTTGATATACCACCCATTCGCACGCAACGTTTTGCTTTTACATTCTTGATGCGTACAGCTAAGCCGTCGTCTGTTTTTCTAAAGAATACAATCCGTGCCTCTTTAAGGTGAGAGTGAATACGTTTCTTCTAGATCTTCGTGCTTCATCTTAGACCACATCATCGCTTACCATCAGGTGAGATTGTGGTCAAACGAGAATCCGAGTCGATACACCGATAAGATGTGATAAATTCCGTATTTATAATAATGATTGAAATCAATCACGAAAGTTTTCTAAGTAAAATATATTTCTCCACATCTCTTTATTAGCCGTCATCTCCGTTGTCACTTCCTTCCCCACTCATATCATTCTTCACACAGTCCATCCATCTCTTCTTCGGTCTTCCTCTACTTCTATATCCATCCACATTCTTATCTAACACTCTTTTAGTCACATGATTTTCTTCCCTTCGCATGACATGCCCGTCCACGCTAACCTCTTACTCCTTAATTTTTCTATCACTGGCGTTACTTTTAAACTTCCTCTAATACTCTTTCCTTATCTTATCCATTCCCGTTACCCCACACATCCGTCTCAACATTCGTATTTCCGCCGCCTTAATGAAAAAAGTTGTAGAACGTTTACCACGGAGGTCGTCAAGAACTTGTATGTTACAAGTTCTTGACGACCTCCGTGGTACAGTGGGCGAATAGTCGGCTGAAACGCAGGAGGTTGCGGGGTCGATTCCCGCTGCGGAACAAATGTTTGTATGATCTACAGATATTTGTTCCGGGTCTGGATGTTTTTTCTATATATATTATAAGTATGTATTTACAAAAAAAAAGTATATAAGTATTTTATCAATTTGGTTCCCATAGTACAAGCTCTGCTTAGTTTGGGGCTAGATAGCGCTGTGTGAAATGTCCAGCCATATTTATTTATTTATTCTGGGACACCCTGTACATTTCGTAAGTGTCAAAGTGTAAAATCTGTATCGAACGAGTTATAAAGGATTATGTACGGAAGGTCGTAGAACTACAAATAAAACTAGGGCCATAAAACAGAATTAACCCGCGGTACTTTACTGGAAAGTGGTTCGGATCGATGACAATAAAACGAATATTTTAATAAAAAGGCAATACGTTATTGGAGCGTAAATTTAATCTACACAAATGTCTTACTCGATACCTACTTTAGGTAAGCATTTTAGGGATGGGACGCAAACTTTAATTTTAATGATTTGAAATTTTAATTTTGATTTTGATTTTACAATACATTTTGGAATTTGAATTTTCTATAAATTGAGAATTTGTTATTGGCATTAAACATTAGTTATAAGGATTGTTTACATTGTTAACAAGTGCTGTTGATTCTGTAATGAATAATAAAAAATAAAATAAAAAAAAAGATCTCAAGCGGCGCAAATATGGAAGTCTCGACAGAGCTTACGTATTTGAGCCATTTGGGGTCCATGGGGTACCGGGGCCCATCGCGTTTTCAAAACTCTTTCTGGGCGTCTGCTGGTCGAAGCGACGTGTGATCCGAAAGCTGGCGCTTATCTAGGACAACGCAATTTAGCGGGGCAAAGCAGCCAGTGTCTTGGGGATACTTCCGCCTCGTAGTGATCTGGAGCAGTTGAGCTATCTATAAATAGTTTGCAACGGTCTTTAAATGATTCAACTGGTTCTCCTGTATAGTCTTGTACTTATGTACCTAATAAAAAACAAACTTATTACCCCATTTGAATAACATAATGTATTGTAACTATGTACTTTATTTATTGAATCCAGGAACAATGTACATTTATAAATGTGCATAGCCCTCGACCTATTTACCACCACCTTCTACCTTGGTGCTACCTACAATAATGTACTAATGTTACTTAGAATTAAGCCTACTGTTGTACCTACCTAGCTTTATTTAGTAATTATTGTACCTACCTACTTCTGTTAGCTTAATAGGTGTGTGTGTAAATAAATGCCTTTTATTTATTTATTTATTTATGTACCTAATAAAAAAACAAACTTATTACCCCATTTGTATATCATAATGTATTGTAACTACTTTATTTATTGAATCCAGGAACAACATCTAGGAACAATGTACATTTATAAATGTGCATGTTCCTGGAAGTGTGTTATGGTATACCAAAACACAAGTATTCTAACTAAGTTTGGTAAGAAGAGCTAAATTGTAAGAAAATGTACTATGAAATAAATAATACTTAATTATTATTAAATTTTAATATAGTTTCTGGTGGTAGAGAACCATGCGAAAGGGTTCGCCAGGGGAATGCTACCATCATTCTTATTTCTTATTATATATAAACTCGATAGTCATTTTATGTAAATTAAAATCACTAGGATCATCTAGTATATATAATTATAGGTTGACTCTAAAATGATAATGTAAACAAAATGTTTAATAAATAATAAATAAATATTGGTACACATTTCACACAGCGCTGTCTAGCCCCAAACTAAGCAGAGCTTGTACTATGGGAACCAGATAACTGATAGAATACTTATATATGTTTTTTTTTTGTAAATACATTCATATAATATATAGAAAAACATCCAGAAATATAAGTACATATTATCTATATTTTATCTACCTACAATATTCTGCATGCTCACTGAAAATTTAATCTAAGTTTAAATCTATTGTTTCTGATAAAGTGAAATGTATATTTTCTTTTGAGAATAAATTCTTTAACCACATTTCTGCCTCCTGTGCATTGCATTGCTATGTTTCGGTTTAAAGGGTATGGTTATTTTTTGTTCATTTGTGTTCTTTATCGATTTACATATCTAGGTTTTAATGTGCTTTTTTATACGTCCTGGAGATGGAACAGACATATGTCCCACCTGATGTTAAGTGATAACCATCGCGTATAACAAAGTATTGCCACGTAGGTCACGCACCTGTGTCCTTTAACTTGAGGCAAACAGGTGTAAAGCCTCATGTGCCTGTAATTTCACCGGCAACCATACCCTTCAAACCGAAACAGCAATGCTGCTTGGTGGCAGAAATAGGTGTGGTGGTAGCACTTGTGCCCTAGGAACTCTACTCTTGAAAGATAAATACAATCACAAAATTTGCACACAAATAACAATCTATGAATTTTAATATTTATTGTTTCTCGATATATGTATAGGTATATGTGCTGCGGAACAAATGTTTGCATGATCTACAGATATTTGTTCCTGGTCCGGTTGTTTCTCTCTACTTTATATTTATATGATACTTTTTCTCTCAGGTCATCGGAAAACTTATCCCACAAAACACACGTACACTCTAGTTCCTTCTACGGAAAATCATTTTCTGTAGAAGCAGTGCGCCTTTGGAATGGTTTGCCTGTGGAAATTAAACAAGCTCCTTCACAGCACACTTTTAAGCAGCATTACCTAAATGCCTAGCTTTCTTCATTAGAGTCATTCGTCATTTGAGTTAAGTACATATTTATTTATTTATTTAAATTTTATTGTCCTCGTTTTATTAAATTCGTAAGAGTATTTATTTAGGTTATTAGTTTGGTATATTTTAGTCTATCTTTAGGTATTTATTTATCTATTAGGATTATAAGCATTTCTTTCATTTGTAAATATACTCTGTGCACCGCTGTCTACTACTGCTTCTCTTTTTATTTTCCATCCAAAAGTGAAAGAAATCGCTTTCAGCGATAAGGCCGCCCATTGTACTATATTTAACATAAATTAGTTTTTTTAAGTATTCCTGGTGTACAATAACGATTTATTCTATTCTATTATAAGTATGTATTTACAAAAAAGATGTATATAAGTATTCTATCAGATATCTGGTTCGCATAGTACAAGCTCTGCTTAGTTTGGGGCTAGATAGCGCTGTGTGAAATGTCCAGCAATATTTATTTATTTTATATATCAATATTGATACTTAGGTACAACACTATAATAGGGCTTAGACAGACAACGCACCGCCTATAATTTATGATCGAAATACATTTGGATTAGTAAGAAAATTATTTCATTTTGAGATCGCGTATTCTTGTGCCCCGTAATTCATGAAGTACTTGGCGATGATGTTAATTTTATTTATTTAGGTAGGTTTATATAAAAGGACACCGCTTGAGTATTTAAAAGGTATTATTGTAAATACTTAGTACTTTTCAAACTTTAGCGATCACTATACATAATTACTGATTTAAATGGGTATTATAAGAGGCTGGCTAATCCTTTCAACATGATTATGTTTTCCGAACCATATCGACACGAAGAAGAAGAACAGGTTATTTATCGCGTATGTAACTTTTTAGTGTTCCATACCCAAAGGGTCAAAGGGGACCCTATTACTAAGACTTCGCTGTCTCTCTGTCTGTCTGTCCGTCTGTCACCAGGCTGTATCTCATGAACCGTGATAGTTAGACAATTGATTTTTTTACAGATGATGTATTTCTGTTGCCGCTATAATAAAAAAAACTAAAAACAGAATAAAATAAATATTTAAGGGGGGCTCCCATACAACAAACGTGAGTTTTTCCTCGTTTTTGCTCGATATTGATAACGGCAACAGGTAGACGCTTGAAATAATCACAGAATATTTAGTTATATATTCACATTAAAAATATTTAATTAAATTAAAATAAAACAAATATTTAAGGGGGGCTCCCATACAACAAACGTGATATTTTTGCCATTTTTAAAGATAATGGTACGGAACCCTTCGTGCGCGAGTCCGACTCGCACTTGGCCGGTTTTTTATATTTTTTATCTCGATGTTTCGAATATGTTGCAATAGCCGTGGCCGCGGACAGAGCGAACGTCGCGATAACACATAAAAAATGTACATACGCGATAAATACCCGTTTAAATCTGTAATATTGTAAATGCTCCAGATCACTACTAGGCGAAACTGTCAGAGATAGCAGTTGAGCTATCTATAGATCGTTTGCAACGGTCTTTAGATGATTAAACTGTTTCTTCGGTCTTGTAAATATTTAGAATAATCATTTATTTGGTACATATAAAATGACACATTAAACAATTTTAAGGTACAGTAGATACAATTGAATCCAATAAAACAGGTTCGACTCATGTGTCTGCGTACCAAAATGGCGTTCAGCTCAGCATAATGTTGGATGTTAAGCACCCAACGCTGATTTCCAGCTGAAACCAGAAGCGAAGGTAGTGAGCAGCTATGTAGTAAAAAAATAAATAAATAAAGAAGCGAGTAAATAAAAATTGTGTAAAGTTTTATTAAAATGTAAATATAAAATTTTATAAACATACTTTTCTAAAATAATACTTTATACCTAATATTTGTATATACTATCTTTTAATAAATGTATTATTCATATTGTAATTTGGAAAGTAATGAAAACATGGTCCTTCCTATTGCTATACCCTTTCAGGGTTCATATGTGGAACTATCTACATTACATACTACCTGTAACAACTTTGTCACCGTGTGAAAGCAATAAATGTATTGAGTATTGAGATATATTGCCCTCCTTTTGCGCAGTCCGGTAAAAAGTAGCTCTAACAGCATTTGGGGTTAATACTAGGGTTGCCAACCCTACTATATAATATAGGACTATACTGTATTAGGGGATCAAATACTGTATTTCTAAAAAAAATATTTATATACCTAGTAGGCAAAACTACTATATTTTGCGTAAAGCGGAACGCAGCCTTAATCTTATTTAGAGATTCAAAAAATGAATGACGACATGAAGATGAAAGCTTGACGACAAGCTTCTGACGTCCGTGACGACACTATCTGGGGTCAGCAGAATACCAGCGTTAAGTAGCTAGGTTCTAGCCTACCTACTTGGCACATGCTGAGCTGACGTCATTTTGGCATGACTCGACCTTGTAATTATGATGGAAGTTGCGTGAAATATTCCTGTATTTTATGATTAACCTGTAATCTTCGACTTTTGGCATTCTTGTCCTTTTATGTCTTCATATCCTTGTATTTACACCCACCTACTTCTTAGCGCCAGAAGTCAAGATTCTGCTACAACTTTGTCACCATCTTCTTTTTGTTTTTATTTTGTACGTGTGTCGTGTCAAATAAATAAATATTGCTGGACATTTCACACAGTGCTCTCTAGCCCCAAACTAAGCAGAGCTTGTACTATGGGAACCAGATAACTGATATAATACTGATATACTTTTTTTTGTAAATAAATACTTATAATAAATATATAGATAAACATCCAGACTCGGAACAAATATCTGTAGACCATGCAAACATTTGTTCCGCAGTGGGAATCGAACCCGCTAACCCCTGCGTCTCAGCCGGCTATCGCTTACTGCGCTGCGGAGGTCGTCAATAAATGTTTTCATTTTTCATTTCATTTTTTTTCATTTTATATGAAATGGAGAGATGAGCATAACATGGCCAGTTTGAATTTAATAAAAGCACAATTAATGGTGTTTTTCAAGTTAAATTTGAACTGCCATCAAGCATATGAATGCTTTCTTAAAAATAAAAATTGAATTATTAAGGCGCAGAGCAGGAATAAATATTCATTTAAAAATAAATATAACTACATACTATATTTTTTGTCATCTACTATATTTCTAGAAAACAGCTTCGAAAACAATATATTTGATAGAAAAAAAGTTGGTAACCCTAGTTACTACATGCCTGAAATTTTTATATTTCACTATATATCACTTTGCTAATGAATTTTGGCAGTTGGGAGGTCAGTGGCATACAGACAGGCAACCCAGCAAAACTCAAAAAATGAAAAAAAAACACGGAAGGCTTTATTCGATTAGAATTTAACGAGAAACCTTTTTCGCTATCCATTTCAAACCAATAACTGTTATAATTTTATAATAACAACTATGTTTTATCAAACTTTATCGTCATCATGACTGTCGGCTTGAAAATAGTTGATTATACAGGATGCTTCGTAATGCAAGATAAGATAATACTTTATTTATTTATTTGAACACCAACATAGTATTCATTATCACGTTATAATGAATCAATTAATATTTCTACGAGCTAAATGTTACTATAATTACAGGGGAAGACTACATAGACTATTATTGAGCGAGAAACATAACAAAAAAAAAACACAAAACACACTGAAATAAATAAAATACACAAAAATTAATTACAAAATCATAATCCCTCTAAACTAAAATAATCATCATCATCTCAGCCCTCATCCACCCACTGCTGGGTATATGCCTCCTCGTTATCACGCCATTCTCTCCGGTCCTGTGCCAAGCGCATCCATTGCTTTCCCGCAACCCTCGCGATGTCGTCTGACCATCTGGCTGGTGGTCTGCCAACTGGTCTGTGCTCTTTATGTGGCTACCACTCGGTTGCTACTTTCGTCCATCTTCCGTCTATCCTCATTGTCAAGTGTCCAGCCCATTTCCACTTCAGCTGGTTGATCCTTCTACCCACATCCACGACTTTGGTTCTGCGTCGTATTTCAATGATGGGTATGTGGTCCAATAGCGAGATGCCTAACATGGCACGCTCCATTGATCTCTGAGCAACTCTATTTTTAACTAAAATATTGGTTAGAATGAATTAAATTTAAAATTTATTGTATAAGACAAGTCAATATTTTAAAGTTTAGAGTATTGTATAGAGTTATTGAGACGCAATAGGTAGCGGGTTCGATTCTCGTCGCGGAACAAATGTATGCATGGTCTACAGATATCTGTTCCGGGTTTGGGTATATTTCTATCTATACTAATATTATAAAAGGAAATATTTGTATTATGGTATGTTTGTAACGAATGCACTCAAAAACTAGGGGTTCGATTTAAAAAAAAACACCATTAGAATGCTACATTATCTAAGAGTAACATAGGCTATATTTATTACCAGAAAAAATTAGGGATCCCTACTAAAATTTCAATAATGTAACCCAAGGTATTTTTCAAACTTTCGCGATCACTGTACATAATTATTGATTAAAACGGGTATTTATCGCGTATATGTACCTTTTTTATTTGTTATCCCGACGTTTCGGCTGTGTTGCAACAGTCATGGACTCGGGCTGACTGGAGTACTTGGAGCTACCGTCGGGAAGTGTGGGTAGCTGCAGCTTCTACCCTCACTTGGTCTTCAGAATTAGAAATGTCCTCGTCGACACACTACACTAACCGTATCTACGCACTGAGTCGACCGATTACGACGCGCACGCCTAGCAATCACCAGGTTCCAAGACGCTGAGAGTCTATAGCCATCTTCCCGATTGAAATTTGGAAATTTCTTGATTTCAATCGCTTCCCGACGGTAGCTCCAAGTACTCCAGTCAGCCCGAGACCATGACTGTTGCAACACAGCCGAAACGTCGGGTTAACAAATAAAAAAGGTATATACGCGATAAATCCCCGTTTTAATCAATAAATATGTAACCCAAGGTGTAAAAAATTGCCCTAAAATGTTTAAAAATAAATGTCAGCCCGTGCGAAGCTGGGACGAGCTGCTACTGATAACACTAACACTATAATGTAGACTTGTGTGGCGAATTGGCGAATAGACGGTAGCAGGTTGTTAGACGGAGATTGCGGGTTCGATTCCCGCCGCGGGATAAATGTGTGCATTTTCTACAAATGTGTGTTCCAGGTTTGGATATATTTCTGGAGCAGTTGAGCTATTTATAGATCGTTTGAAACGGTCTTTAGACGTCTTTAAACTGTTGCTCCTGTATTATATTTTATAAATAATGTTATATTCTCTATGTTATTAAAGGCGTTTTATTCCACCTAAAAACAGGTATATTTCAATAAGTACAAATTTACAAAAAAAATGTGTTGGTATTCTTTTAGTTATCTGGTTCCCATTGTACAAACTTTGCTTAGTTTGGGCCTAGCCCCCAAACTATAATGTTGGACATAGAGCGCTTTGGGAAATTTCCAGCTTTAATTAATGTATTCATCATCATATCAGCCGTAAGACGTCCACTGCTGGACAAAGGCCTCCCTCATTGATCTCCAGGAACTGCGGTTGGAAGCGGCCTGCATCCAACGCCGACCTGCGGTTCTTACCAAGTCGTCTGCCCATCTTGTAGGTGGACGTCCTACGCTGCGCTTGCCGGTCCGTGGCCTCCACTCGAGAACCTTCCGGCCCCAACGGCCATCCGTTCTGCGTGCTATATGGCCTGCCCATTGACACTTCAACGTGCTAATCCGTCGGGCTATGTCAGTGACTTGAGTTCTCCTACGTATCTCCTCATTTCTGATTCGATCCCGTAGAGAAACCCCGAGCATAGCCCTCTCCATAGCTCGTTGAGCGACTCTGAGCTTATTCATAAGGCCAATAGTGAAGGACCACGTCTCGGTTCCATATGTCATCACTGGTAACACACACTGATTCAAGACTTTCGTCTTAAGGCACTGAGGTATGTTGGACGAAAAGACGTTGCAAAGTTTCCCAAACGCTGCCCATCCGAGTTGGATTCGACGATTGACCTCTTTCTCGAAGTTGGACCTACCTAATTGGACTGTTTGTCCTAGGCCTAATTAATGTATTAACCACACAAAAACATTGGTGGCGATTCTGTTGTTTACACTGACTAACTAAAATTGAATAAAATACGAACGGTCTTATTTTGTTTACTGAATGACATTTAAAGTGACATTTCAAAAATTTGATAATTTTTACTAAGCTGGCGTATTTGCAGGCTAGTTTTAATCAACACCAGTTTGACTGCTGACTAAAACCAGCCCAAAACACGCCATCTTAGTAAAAAATACTTAATTTTAGAAATGACACTTTAAATGTCATTCTAATTTGATCTTTAGAGTAAACAAAATAAGACCGTTCGTATTTTACACGAACGTTAGCGTTAACAACAGAATCGCCACCATTATAACACTAAACTAAAACTAAAAACATAAATAATCTATAATTCGAATTATTCCGAAAACAATAAGTACCAACATTTTTTTTCGACTGTTCTTTAAAAAAGTTATTAATTTCATAAATAAAATCACCGCCACACCCTGTATACGATACGAACTCTGGTTAGTTTTGTTTTCAACCGTGACAAGCGATTAGAAGTGTTAACGAAATATTGTTAAAAAAACTATGGATTGGATAACATCGTTGACCATCTGTTGTCCCGTTATAATTCCGTTCTGTTTTTGTAATAATGTTTTTGAATCTTACCATCTCAAATAAGCTAATTAATTTTATTTATACTTGTTCGGTAGATATGGCTATTTTTTGTAAGCTAATTACGAAGACTTCCAGAATATTAACCGCAATTTCACTATTTATACTTAATTCCTTGATAGAAATACATGTAGTTAAAGAGGAACTACATATGACAATGCACATACATAATTATGATACTGGAAACAGAGAAAAATTATACATACATACCAAGAACCAGACTTGTCAAAACCTATAAACAAGGTACCTGTATAAAGCTCGCTATGTACAATAAGCTTCCGTTACACGACTTCCTTTGAAAGAATTTAAATTAAAGCTAAAAACTTTCTTAGAAAACCATGCATTTTATAATTTTAATGAATATATGAGGTGTTCATTTTCTCATCTGCATGAGTAGTATCTGCTGTAATCTCTTAGTTTAGTTGTAATTATTTTGTATTAATTTTGTTTATTATATAGTTAGTTACTTAACTGACATAATTTGTAATATATTTTTAATATACCACTATTATGAAATGTAATGAAATGGGGAATAAATGAATACTGAAAAAATGTGCACGTAAAAGAAGGTCGATTATTAGACATAAACCTAATCAACAAGCGATACAAATGTTTGCATAATAGTACATTATGATATAAGTGCGGTAAGTTGAAAATTACAGCCGAGGCGATATTGCTACAAGAAAGCAGAGGCTGTAATTATCAAAGCGCACGTATGTCATACGATGTTTTATAACATATTTGCGAGGAAATAAATAAACTCGGACTTTCTTAAACGAATAAATATTTAATCACTTTGTTAAAGCAGTTAGCAAGTTTCTTTTTAGAAATGCTAGCAAGTTGGAATATGACTTGATATCAATACCATGTTTTGTTTTCACAGTGCTTTTTAGCATTGAATAGTAGCATCACAATGAGCTTGACTTATATTTTTGAGAAAGTTCCATGAAATAGGCTAAAACACACTTTCTGAAAATGAATTTGCATCTTTCCTTGTTTTCTATAAGACGACACTTTGATACGCTTGTACGAGTAAGTATCTATCGGTCGATTTTTCGGGCAAGAGGCTTAGAGTAGCCTTTTTCGCTGCCTCTGAGAGTTTTCGATTATTAAATTCACCATTACTTGACGACATTTTCAAATAAAAACAATACAGCGAAAAGAAAAAGCGCGCGGAATAATTTTTTCGTACCACTTGCTCAAATAAGTAACATTCTATGCCACAAAAAGCGAACATAACAATAGTCATTTTTAATCGGTTAAAAACAGAGAAAGAAAATTGTACTGAATTTCATTCATCCTCTAGGGGGAGAATGTGATTTAAATTTGGAGTACTTACCGAAATTTATTCTGAACTACATCTGTGTTTATACCATTGAGTTTGTATATAAAGCATTATACATCTTTTTGAAAAAAGAATAGGCATTTATTATGCAGTTATGATTATTAAATAAAATTACGAAAACCGACGAGGCCGTATGAGCTTGATGCCTTTGCTTTTCCGACAAAAAAATATTAGTCTAGGAATTTGCCGCGTTTTTGTTTTCTTCAAATACATAAACGTTAAGTTTATTTTAATTTATTTTTAAGCAGTCAAGTTAACAAAAATATAAAACTTAATCCATCAGAGCCACAACCATCAACTTCCGGCATGTTATCTTCGTCCGTAACTCACGATGCACCACCACAACTATCTCCGACGTATACTATCTACAATGAAACGCAAGTTCCTCAGACGCAAGAACAGAGAAATACTCAAATCAACTCATCAACAATAAATGTACCAAACAAAAATGTAACTCTCTCTATCAATAATTGGATCAATGTTTCGAATGTTAACTTTTACTTTTAATTGTCATTATTTTTAATAAATTTAATAAATTTTAACTCATATTATTATTGTGTTAATTTTTTCACAAATGGTACGAAAAGTAGAGTATTTTCCTCGGTGATAAAGCTGTCTTAGTCTTGGGTGAACTTAAATCCCTCGCTACACTTAGGACTCGTCTTAAATCCCTCGCTTCGCTCGTGATTTAAGTTTTTAACACCCTCGCTACGCTCGGGAGTAAACCTCGAGTCTTTCGTTACGCTCGCGATTTAAATCGTCACCCGCGACAGAAAACAATGCTTTATCTCCTTGGTTAATAATCTACTATTCTTGTTCACAAATTAGCGATGTGCGCGTATCAGCGCATTAATATTTTTGTTTATGTTACTGATTTTTTGGGTTGTAATTTATTGTTAATTAAATAAATTAAAGAATTAAATCTTTATTTTTTATATTTTATCTCCCAAAGTTAATTTTATTCGTAAAATGTTGACCACTTTTCTGACATAAAAACTCTTTGCTAAGATTTAAAAAAGTACCGTTCGTTTTAGACGGAGCATCTTGATAAACCGTACGTTTTCCCTTATTAAAAATAAAACTCGTGCCTTTTTCATTACAATAACGCACAAGTACGTAATGACATACATTACGATATTAAAATTGGTAAAATAAGAGACCCTTTACGAGCAAATGTGTTATAAATTATTATTACATATTTTATACTCCTCGTCTCTCCCTATTTCATCATCATCATTAGCCCACATTAGTCCACTGCTGGACATAAGCCTCTCCCAATACGCGCCACTGAGCCCGGTGTTCTTCACGTTCCTTATTATTTCAATATAACCTAATATTATATAAAAAATTAACCGAAACCGTTACGAAAGCCAATTTCTCAGTGAGATGTACCCTGACTTCCAAACTGGAGGTTATAATAGATTCAAATGCGGGGCGTGCACAAATGCTACCCCCCTCCCCAACCCGCCCCCCGAATATTCAAAATATTACAATAATATTCTCTTTTTCTTAGTCGTAGTGCTGTGTCAGGGTTGTGGCGCGCTCAACTACCCTTCGCCAATTTTCTCGCATCGCTGCTCTTCTAGCACATTCATTCAAAGGAACATCTATGGCAGCCTTGATTTGATCCGTCCATCTCATAGGCGATCTGCCACGCGGTCTTTTGCCGTTATCCTTCCCCTGTTCTTGTTGTTGATGTTAAAAGGCGTATGGCGATTTTTAGATCGGCAATGGACTGAATAAGATATGGAGAAACAGGAACATTACGAAAGCCACCAAGACTCGTCTCGTCAGAGCGCTAGTATTTCCCATATTCCTGTGCGTTTCAGAGACATGAACGCTCCGGGAAAGTGAGAAAAATAAGGTAGACGCTCTCGAGATGTGGTGCTGGAGAAGAATGCTTGAGGTATCATTGACAGAACTCCGTACCAATCAGTCCGTACTTCAAGAACCCGGCATCAAGCAACGTCTATCTTCCACGGTACAGTCTCGCATCCTCACCTTCTTGGGACACGTGTTGCAGAGCGGGAAGATCTCCATTGAACGCTTCCTGATGCAGGGCAAGGTTGAAGGCAAAAAAGCGCGTGAGATCGCCTATGAGATGGACGGATCAATTATAGGCTGCCATAGATGTTCCTTTGAACGAATCCGCCAGAAGAGCAGCGGGGAAAGATAAAAGAGGCGAAGGGTAGTTAAGCACGCCACACATAATCCAGACCACTACGACTAAAAAGAAGAGTATATTGGTGTGACGTATTTTAATGTGGACTGTATTTTTTTATAAAGATGAGGTTATCCTTAGGGCCTGCAGGAACGGGTTCTACCTAATCAAAAACAGGGATAAAGGGAGTATGTAGACTGCACTGCACTGACCCGGGTAATTCTGGATACTCCGTCACTGCTATCCAGAGGCACTAAAGATTGTTTATTTCACCGTTCGATTTCACAATTATTGCTATTACCGTGGCCACGTTCACTATATTTTGCGTAAGGGGTCATAAGACTGCCGATATGTGATACTTAGCGTGCGTTGCGAGATGCGGGTTAGGGTACACATCACTCAGAAACTGGCATCCGTAACTGCTTCGCTAATTACTTTCTCACTCAAATGTTGCCTGGAAAATATTGATTTATATGTGACTAGCGTCAGCCAGCGGCTTCGCACGCGTGATTTGTCAACAAAAAGTAGCCTATGTGTTATTCCACGTTATAATCTACGTACATACCAAATTTAATCGAAATCGCTTCAGCCGTTACGACGTGAAAGAGTAACAAACATCCATACATACATCCATACAATCTTTCACGTTTATAATATTACTAGCTGTTGCCAGCGGCTTCGCACGCGTGGTTTGCCAATAAAAAGTAATGTGTTAATCCGGGTTATGATCTACGTCCATACCAAATTTCATCGCAATCGGTTCAGCCGTTCCGGCGTGAAAGAGTAACAAACATCCATACATACAAACTTTCGCATTTATAATATTAGTAGGAAGTGGGATATTCAAGAGTTTGACCACCTGATGGTGAGTGATGGCGTGGTAGAAGATGAAGCACGCTTGCCTAGAAACCTGTTCACTTTGGACTTTCTGTGATAGAGCTGTCCATTTTACTATATTTGGCATGAACTGTTTAAATTAACATGGTGTCGAATAAAGTGTTATTTCTTCTACATTTATTTTAGTTAGTAGATGTCACATTAAAAGTGTTCAGGAATTTGAGATAAGAATCGGGGAATGTTCAGAAGCGTTCGAACGTCCATTTAATTGTGAGTAAAGTGTTAGACAGATTAAAACTATGTTTATGGGCTGTTCGCGTGTTTATCGACAATCATTGGAATGCTACTGTTAGTTTTTACCGATTTCTAAATTAAAAGATAAAGAAGGTTAGGCAAGATAATTAATTATCATCGTCATTTATTTCATTATCATCATCTCAGTCAGTTTGAACCCACTGCTGGGTATAGGCCTCCTCTTTATTACGCCATTGTTTCCGGTCTCTTGCGAGTCTCATCCATTGACATAGCTACGCTTTCAATATCATTCGACCATCGGAGGTCTGCCTCTTGGTCTACGAGCATCCCTTGGCCACCACTCTGTAATCGCCTTCGTTTAACGCCCGTCATCCCTCCTAGCCAAGTGTCATTTATTTATATTTATTTTATTTATTTCCAAAGCGATCTGTATTCTGCGGCCTGCACCTATTGGCGTAGCTACCGGGCTACCGGAGGGCTAGACGGGGCAGTGCCACGGGGCCCCAAGTTCAGAGGCCCTCGGATACTGACTTACAAACTATAAGTTGAATTAGTGAAAATTTCTCCCACTTTCACTACTTTCAATAAACCAGATTCTAGGAGTAAGTAACAATTTGTATTTGATTTTAATTTTATTATAGAGTCGACTAGATTACGACTAATTAAATTAGTAAATAACGATTTTAAACAGTTTACTTGGGTCCCTAGTTTATTTACTGCCCCAGAGCCTTTGGTTACTTAGCTACGCCACTGCACCCAATGGCTCCCAGCAACCTTTATCAGGCCGTCTTTATATTTAGGCCGTCCTACGCTGCGCTTCCAGTGTGCGTTCTCCAATTGAGAACCTTTCTGTCCCAACTTTCTTCGAGCTATGTGCAAGCTAAATAAATACATAAATTTTGCTGGACATTTCATACAGCGCTATCTAGCCCCAAACTAAGCAGAACTTGTAATATGGGAACCAGATAACTGATAGAATACTTATATATTTGACGACCTCCGTGGCGCAGTGGGTGAATAGCCGGCTGAGACGCAGGAGGTAGCGGGTTCGATTGCCGCTGCGGAACAAATGTTTGCATGATCTACTGATATTTGTTTCGGGTCTGGCTGTTTTTCTATATATTATAAAAGTATGTATTTATAAATAAAAATGTATATAAGTATTCTATCAGTTATCTGGTTCCCATAGTACACACGGCTACACATCAAGCTATACATTTCCAGTATATGCTGACCTCTCATTCTACGAAAAGCCTACACAATGCGAGGTCAGCTTATACTGGACACATCATCATCATCATATCAGCCGTAGGACGTCCACTGCTGGACAAAGGCCTCCCTCATTGATCTCCAGGAACTGCGGTTGGAAGCGGCCTGCATCCAACGCCGACCTGCGGTTCTTACCAAGTCGTCTGCCCATCTTGTAGGTGGACGTCCTACGCTGCGCTTGCCGGTCCGTGGCCTCCACTCGAGAACCTTCCGGCCCCATCGACCATCTGTTCTGCGCGCTATATGGCCTGCCCATTGCCACTTCAACGTGCTAATCCATCGGGCTATGTCGGTGACTTGCGTTCTCCTACGTATTTCCTCATTTCTGATTCGATCCCGTAGAGAAACCCCGAGCATAGCCCTCTCCATAGCTCGTTGAGTGACTCTGAGCTTATTAATAAGGCCAATAGTGAAGGACCACGTCTCGGTTCCATATGTCATCACTGGTAACACATACTGATTGAAGACTTTCGTCTTAAGGCACTGAGGTATGTTGGACGAAAAGACGTTGCGAAGTTTCCCAAACGCTGCCCATCTGAGTTGGATTCGACGATTGACCTCTTTCTCGAAGTTGGACCTACCTAATTGGACTGTTTGTCCTAGGTATACATACGCGTCGACAACTTCGAGAGCCGAGTTCTCAACCATAACTGGGGCAGGCACGACATGGACATTCGACATAATTTTCGTCTTATCCATGTTCATTTTAAGTCCTACCCGTTGGGAGACTCGATTGAGGCCTTCGAGCATCGTGCTGAGCTCTTCCATCGACTTTGCCATAACCACAATATCGTCGGCAAGGCAAACCGAAGTTGTGTGATGTATTCGCCGTTAATATTGATGCCCAGTCCTTTCCATTCCAGAAGCTTGAAGACATCTTCCAATGCGGTCGTAAACAGTTTCGGAGAGATGACATCTCCCTGTCTTACGCCTCTTATTAAGGGAATCGCCTTCGAGCTCTGTTCGTGTACTCGGACTGACATTGTGGCGTTTTTATACAAACACTGCAACACTTCGATGTACCGATAGTCAATACGGCATCGTTGAAGTGACTCAAGCACTGCCCATGTTTCGATCGAATCGAAGGCTTTCTCATAGTCCACAAACCCGGCTTGTTCAGGAGGCTGGAAGTCATCAAACCTGCGTTCGAGACGGAAATTTATGGAAATTTATAGCTTAATGTGTAGCCGTGCGTACAAGCTCTGTTTCGTTTGGGGGTAGATAGCGATATGTGAATTGTCTATTAATGTTTATTTATTTACATTTTTTTTATATTTTTTGTTGTAAATACTTTCTTATAATATATAAAAAACATCTAGACCCGGAACAAATATATTATCAGTAGATTATGCAAACATTTGTTGCGCAACGGAAATCGAACCCGCTACCTCCTGCGTCACAGCCGGCTATTCGTCCACTGTGCCACGGAGGCCGTCATTACTAGTATTAGTAGATGATTAGTGATTACACAATTATTTAGGAATATGTTGAAGTGTGAAAAACCACGCGTTTGAAGCTGCGGGTGGGTCAGCCGGGTTCTATAGTTTGACTTTTCTGTGTCATGTCATGTGTAATCATATTTAATTTTAATTTTATTTGTGAAGATTGATGTCATGTTTGTTTTATTCTGAGGCAACTGAATTTCGTGATAAAACGTTACCTGATTTAATACGTATAATCAGTTTCTGTACAAACAACTTCAAACAGATTTGGCGCGAGAACCCGATTAAAAATAAAAACGAGTGTGCTTTAGACCACACGACTGAAGTAAAACTTCTTTTTCAAAATATTAATTTATATAGTTGTTAAATTACAAAAATGTCCATACGTCTGTAGGCCGATCAGTCTATGTTCATTCTGGACAGACGCAACTCGCACATTAACGTTTAACGTACGAAACGTAACTCTCTCTTTCTATGTTAACTAACTTATATCTCCCTCTCAACTTCCGTTCGCACTTTTCGTAACGCATTCACCAGCTTACTCCCCAAGTCAAGCGTGCGTAAAGAACTTTTACTTGGCACTTGTCTCACCGCCCCGGAGAGTAAGCGATTAGCTATCAAATATTTTCTCGCTCAAGAAACGAACAAAAGATATAGATTCCGTGTCAGTAAAAGAGACACGTATATCAATAGTTGATCGCTGGCCGTTCACACTGCCGGCGAGAACTCGCTCTCCACTATTTTGTCGCAGCGACTACAACACTCGCTCAGCGATGCACGCTCGGCGATACGCGCTCAGCGATGCTCGCTTGGCGGTCAGAACACACACCGAGAGGTGATGAGTATTGCCCAACGCACTCGCTCACTCGCTTTATAGCCCAGCGAGACAACTATATGAACTACACACTCGTTTCTCGCTGCTCGCCAACTCGTTACTAGAATCTGTCAAACGAAAGTAGGCACTCGCATTTTTTCGTAACTTTTTACATGGAAATACTAATGTGTTTCCACATACGGACGTTATGTTCTAGTAAATTAGCTGGGTAAATTTAGGGTGGTATAAAATAATAATTGCACGTACTATAAATAATTATAATAATAACGAATTGTAACTCACTCCTATCAACTGCAGATTAATAATATTGAACTATTTTATAGGTTTTGTCATTCTGAACCGGAAAAATAGGCAAAAAATGCCTTTTTCCGAAGATGTAGGCAAGAACCACGGATGACCATTTCCAATGAATCTGACTTACTTCTTTCGTTTCAGTCACTCTCTTAATATTCTTTAAATAGGTCGTCGTTTAAGGTAGGTAGGTATTGACTTTTTTTTCAACAGATTAGGGAAAATGAGAATCGGAGTGTGGCATCATTATTATTTCCTAATGTTTGGGTTGCCACGCTGATATTTTTTGAATTTCCCGCGATTTTTCAGGGTCTACTTTCATTTGACAGACTCTAGTTTCTATCTCTACGCGCTTTTCGCTCAGCGCCTGCGGTGGCCGGTGAGACAAGTGCCTTATGCGGACGACTTTCCAAAGCGTTCTAATTTTAAATATTTGATGTACCAAAGAACTCTTTCTGAAAGAAGCACTAGAGATTTCTAAACTCAAAATTAAAAATTATGATGTCATTAGAATCTGATTGGGCGAGCGTGAGATTAAAAAAATAAATCGCTGGGACAACGAAATCACGGGAATATCGATAACGTTATTAATTAATTGAATATTCGATAGCCTCATTATGAATTTTAACGCGCGGCGCTAATGAGCACGAACACGTAGCAATTTGTCTTCGTTATTTGACAACTATGGTTAAGCTAGAAGGTTTTTGTCGGACGCGACTTTTTGATGCGACTTTGTGATACCAATATTAAATACACCAATATAAATACAAATTACATACAAGTTTTATAATATTAAAATCTTTTTTAAGTTGTACTCAAAATGATGAAACGTCCAAATAATTTTAATGATTTTTGGAACATAGATTTCATTTAGATAAATTTTTAAATAATATCTTAGAACATAGCAGGCATAAAAGCAGCTTTAAGCGGGTGATTGCTTTTAAAATAGCATTACTTAATTCTTCCAGTGCCGACTAAATTAAGTCAGTATAGTATTTTTAAAACAAGTGGATTTGATATATCTTTTAAAGTGGTAGATTCATTCGTTTGGCTCTACCACTTATATAGATATTTAACTTTGATGTAAAAATGTTTGACCTCTAATCCAAAGCAGGGATGTTGCAAATATTCACATCTCCATCCGCAAATACGGAACCTCCGCATCGATTTGTACATCTGCATCCGCATCCGCAATAATGGATGTGGATGCAGATGCGGCGCAAACACTTTACCGTCGTCTGTTTTTCCTAATAAATACGATCCGGGCCTCTTTAAGGTAAGAGTGAATAGGTTTCTTCGTGCTACATCTTAGACTACATCATCGCTTACCATCATGTGAGATTGTGGTCAAACGAAGTTCTATCATGTTTAAAAAAAATATAGAATTTGATTCGCGACCAAAAGTCGCGTTTAAAAATATTTAGATATCAAAAATAATCAAATTGAATAATATTATGTGATTTACTGTAAATTAAACGGAGAAAATATGCGGCTGATTGGTATAAGGTCGCCATTGAGGGAAATGGTTCTATCAATGGATACATCTGCATATAATTTATTTAATTACCCGTTCTTTTCATTAGAATTCCAAAGGTTTAATAAAATCGTTGATTGAAAACAGATTAAAACAAGATTATATACACTGCAACCCACGTTAGATCTATCGGATTACCGGAAAATCTAATTGACAAACCTAAAAAATTAATTGCCTAAAGCCAAACTGAACAAAATGTGATGGAGAAGACATCTTCACTTTGCTATTCTTCTGTTAGTATCTTTACAATATTTGAGGACCTCCGTGGTGCAGTGGGCGAATATCCGGCTGAGACGCAGAAGGTAGCGGGTTCGATTCCTGCCGCGGAACAAATGTGTGCATAATCTACAGATATTTGTTCCGGGTCTGGTTGTTACTCTATATACCTAAAATAAATATTTACAAAAAATATTGTATATAAGTATTATATCAGTTATCTGGTTCCCATAGTACAAGCTCTGCTTAGTTTGGGGCTAGATAACGCTGTGTGAAATGTCCAGCAATATTTATTTATTTATTATTATAATAAACTAGGGTGGTTTCGTGATGGAAACAGGTATGACACATGAGCTGCATCTCAACTTCTACTGACAACACCATCACATAGTTCGGCAGTCTTTCATAGCAGCTTCCGTTATGCCGCTACCAAGTGTTGGAACACAATCCCACCAAGCCCTAAAAATATTATTAACTAGCTGACTAATCCACAGCTTCGCACGCGTAGTTTTTTAATAAAAACATTACCCTCCTTCTCCACAGTTGGGTAAAAAGTAGCCTGTGTCACCCGGAGATAGTGTAACTTACCAACAGTTAAAGAATTTTTTAAATCGGTCCAGTAGTTTCGGAGCCTATTCAATACAAACAAACAAACAAACACATCTTTCCTCTTTATAATATTACGAAGTTTTTTGTAGATATTGATATGTACTTTAATATTGTAATGTAGACCATACTTTTGTTCTATCATCAATAGTTTCCGCAGCGCATGCGACGAAAGACATTTTAGGGCACGTTTTTTACACCTTGGGTTACGTTACTTAAGTTTTAGTAAGGATCCCTAATCTTTTCTAGCAACAAATATAACCTATGTCACTCAAGGTGAACGTAGCTTGCCAATGGTGAAATAATTTTTGAATATGGCAAAGTAGTTTTTGAGTTTATTCATTACAAACATACACACAAAAATACAAATCTTTCCTCTTTATAGGTAATATTAGTATCGATGTTGATGTGTTTAGGCTAAAGTTAAAAAAAAAACATGTAATGACCTTACAACTCAACCAACCAAGGCATAGTAGAGGCAAATCTCTTTCTGCGCACTCTTCACATCTGTCCCTGTGTTGAAGTTGTAGCTGCTTGTTAATTCATCATAACCATTTTTATAGTTGCTTATTGTATTATAACTACACTTGTGTTAGTACTAGTGTTTTAAGTTTATAGTATGTAGGTATGTTTTTAATTGTATATAGATGCATCGCCGTCATGTGATACATTATAATCCTGTCCATAGAAAGGTTGTCTGGAAGAGATCGCTCTTAATATAAGACTACTCTTGTACTAAATCTATTTTAAGAATTATGTTCTGTATTTTACTTTGGTGTAGAATAAAGAGTTATCTTATCTTATCTTCACTCTATCTTTGCGTCACTTTGCTTTTTATTGGTCAGTCATGATTTATGTTTCCTATAGTGTGCTTATATTGTTATTGTGGACGTTTTTAGTGTAGTTGGGGTATGTTTATAAAATTAATGTTACATTTAGTTAATAGTACCTACTGCTAATAGTCAAGTTCTGTTTTTAGGTTAGTCAGGTCGTCCGCGAAATCAACATTGGCCTCAGCAGAAGACCAGCGCTACACCATGGTAAGCTGCAACATATGCTGAGCTGAAGGCCTTTTCGCCATCACAGAAGATCACTAATTGGTTCTTTTAACTGCAGTATTTAGGTTAGGAGTAGCTAGCCGTTGGATCAGAAAGATTCTTGAGTGGAGGGTGTTCCCCCACAATATGGAAGGATGCCCTAATAATACGGATTGCAGACCAAGAGTTAAGCTAAGTTAGTTTAGCTTAGCTCGAATAGCTGACGCAGTTTTCCATAGTTGTGTGCAGACCGCAAACTATGCGAACTATGTAAACTATCGAAAATAGGCGAAGCTAAGTTAGTTGTGCATGCCGAGCGCAGCTACACGAGCTAAGCTAAGCCCCTCCCGCCTTCCCCGCACGCCCTTCGCACATCCTTCGCCAGCGCTGTCCAGTGTCCTTCGTGGTACGCTCGGTCGTTTTGTAGCGATAACACAATAACACGATAATATAACTGAAAATGTTCATCATTTCTCTCTCTCTCTTCCCAGCTATGTATCCCACATGGTGGTGGGGTCAGCTTTCCTGGTCGTTCTTCTCCACTTCGCTCTGTCCTTGACGTCGTCATCAGAAACTTGGCACTCTCTCATGTCTTTTGACATTACATCTCTCGACCTTGTCTTGGGTCTACCTCTAGATCTTCGACCGGGGATGGAAAGTTGTAGTGCCAAATTCCCTATGTAGTTAGGTGGCCTCCTCTTCACGTGACCGAAAATGTTCATCATCTAACTCGTAAAATAATGTTATAAGCTCTCCACTAGTGTGCCGAGATTGAATGTGTTGACATATCCAAGATCTGGAATGTCTTTTTTTTAATAATAATAATCAGTATTAATCTTCTTTTTCTATTTGTAACATATTCATCATCGGAACTTTCTTCATCGATTATATTCATGGCGAGCGTCGTCAGTGTACCTTTTTCTTTTTAAATCTTATTTAGAGATTCAAAAAATGAATGACGTCATGAAGATGAAAGCTTGACGACAAGCTTCTGACGTCCGTGACGACACTATCTGGGGTCAGCAGAATACCAGCGTTAAGTAGCTAGGTTCTAGCCTACATACTTGGCACATGCTGAGCTGACGTCATTTTGGCATGACTCGACCTTGTAATTATGATGGAAGTTGCGTGAAATATTCCTGTATTTTATGATTAACCTGTAATCTTTGACTTTTGGCATTCTTGTCCTTTTATGTCTTCATATCCTATCCCGATCCGAAATCGATCGGAAATTGAACTTCGCAACACTGACTGAACTTTGAAATCAAATCAAATCAAATATTTTATTTGCAACAACACTTAATACAAAACTAACTACAAGAAATAATACAATAGGTATATCAATAAAAATAAATATAATAACATACAGCTAGGTAATGGTAATGTACACAAATGTGTTGCAAAAAGGTCTCAACTCAGCGTCTGCTGGACGTTTGAACCTGCGCTGGTGGTCTGCCGTTGAGACCTTTAAGACCAAGAGAGATAAATAAATACATACGGACGCGATTTTAAAGGACATTAAAAAAATAACACTTTGGCTTAGCTCTTGGTGTGCACGCCATTTATTTCTAGCTTAGCTTAGCTTAGCTGAGCCTAGCTTGCTTAGTTTAGCTTTGGCATAGCTTAGTTTTCGGTCTGCAACCGGCTTATCGGTGGGAGCTGTCGGCTGCAGGTCGCACAAGATTGTTCGCTCCGGAGACCTAGGGGAAGCCTATGTTCAGTAGTGGACGTCCTTAGGCTAATAAGAGGATGATGGTAATAATTTAGTTTTTTTGTATCAATGATGCAAATCACAAATGTTGAAATGCGGGACTTGGACCCGCATCTTTACCACTAATCTGTGATGTTAGCCAATTAGGTCATGGATCTGTTGACGCAGGCGTTAAAATTATAGGCAATAGAGATAAAAATGCAGGAACTACCGCTGGATTAAGATTGTTGGGTTACATTAACTGTCGCGTCGCGTTAGTATAGCGAGCGGCAGATGAGAGATAGAAGTATAGTTACCTATTTAGCTAGCCCTTTAGTGGAGGGTAGGTAGCAAAACCAGGATGAGTTTCATACATATATTTACTTACTAATACTAACAGATAGAAAGATAGTTAGATAGCTAAGGCTGGAAGAGCCTTAGGCCTGGCTATGGGGGGTGGGGTGAATTAAATTCTCTCTCTCAGGTAGACAGACAGGAGCGAGCAGATTGATACGCGGTGGAATAGGGTTCCGGCTGAACGCAGCACTCCCCTGATTTAGTTCCTTGGCTCTGGAGACCATGTGGCAGCGTAGGTAGAAAGGACGAGGCTTCGTCTTGGGCCGTGTAGGTACGTCCCGTAGCTGGTCCGCGTGGTAGTCGTTCAGTGGTAGCAGCCTGATAGTAGGTAGGCCAGTAGCAGAGAAGATAGGCAGTGTTCTAGAAAAGGCCGATCATAGTGTAAAGACGGGTAGCGGAAAGCCCGGTAGCTGGACCCAAGCTTGGGTTATCGGCGTGTAAATAAGTTGTTCAGTTGGCTTCGAACGCTGGAGAAAGAGAATTAGTTTTTTTTTCGAATGGGCTAATCTCGCTGTTAGCCTCTAAGGCCGTTGCAGCTTAACCGAGCTTTTGGCGAGCGCAGAAGGCGCTCAGCCCTGTAAGTTTTGATGAGGAAACTAGCGCAAGGGCACCACTTAGGTACGAACCTCGGCTTGGGTTGTTGCCAGGACGGGGATAGGAGAAAAACGCCCGGGTACGTGCTTGTACTTCGTGTAGGCAAATACACCGACCTCGCCGGCGAGGTCGGTGTATTTGTGAAGTGTTTGCTCTGTCTAATGTAGATGACTCATCCGCATTAGCGGAAGTGATTTCGTTATCCGGGTCTCCGAGAACGTGTCTCGGACGACGGAGGGTTTTGTTGTGTTCGGACGGTTCAATCGTATAGTCCGGAATGGTATGTACCAAAGGATTTGGATGATACAGAAAGAGAATTAGCAACGCGCTCCCAGCCTTATATAGTTTTCGTCCGAAGGCGCGCATTCAGCGGCGCGGCGCGGGCGGGGGAACGCATCATTCGATATGGCGTGATATTTTGAACGGGCCTTGCCACAGACTAAATGCTTAGATGTACCATCAAAGAGTAACTAACAGATGTGGCTATCCACATAACGTAACAACAAAATTCATCAACATGTAACAGTCCACTGCTGGACGTAGGTCTCTCCCAGGGTGCGCCATTGAGCCCAATCCTCAGCTCTTCTCATTCCAATCCTTGCCAGCTACAGCGCGCAAATCATCACTCCATCTAGACGAAGGCCCTTCTACACTACGCTTGCCTAGACGTGATCTCCACTCCAGAACACGTTTACCCCAGCGGTTATCGGTTCTGCGGCAGATATGACCCACTGCCATTTCAACTTGCTGACCCTCTGAGCTATGTCGATCACCTTGTTTCTTGGATAACCTCGTTTCGGATTTTATCCTACAGAGAAACTTAATAACAAAATTACATAAATCTAAAATAGCAAAATACAGGATGTTTGGTAATATACTGACGATATTCAAGTGACGGTTTCTCAAAACAAAAAAAGACGTCTCGAAAAAAAACTACTAGGTATATTATTTACTACTAGTTATATCGTATTGATCACCTAAATTTAGTCAATTTTCGTTAAAACTTGACTAAGTTTAGGTGATCAATACGATATAAAACTTTCTGCCTACTTTTGCAATCGACATCCAAAGATAAAGGCCGATTTGATATCTCTTTCGGAAATGGCTGCGGGTATTGAGTTAGAAAGGGAAAACAAGAGATATCTCGATACGTCACCAATACAGTATCTGTGGTTAGATGGCAAGCATTATGCAATAGCACAACATAAGTTTAATAAAGTGTTTGTTTTTACATGCCAAAATAAATTACACATTTCTATGGTAAACATTTCACATAAGTATTTATTTATTACGAGTATGCTCATCAAAATAACACCTTTTCTTTTTGTGCGTATATTATCATTATCAAACAAAATTGTGCGTATATATACCGTTACTTAATATATATATAGGGATATATATTAAGTAACGGTATATATAACTTTAAAATGCGATGTACCGAGTAAAACCTATTTTCTATAGTTTATAAGCATCTCATATCTATATCCTACAATTCCGTAGTTAAATTTCAAAACAAAACACTGAATGAGTGGAGTGGTGCCTTGACTAAATAGCAAAAAACGGAACCCTTGTGGATTCTTCATGTCTGTCTCTCTGTCCGTCTGTATGTCACAGCCACTTTTATCCGAAACTATAAGAACTATACGTTTGAAATTTCGTAATTACCTACATTAAACTTCCGCCAAAAGTTGATTTGAAAGAGATCTAGTAAGTAGTTTTTTTTAATACGTCATAAATCGTAAACCCCAATTTTTCCTATCATTCAATCAACTCAAATATAAAAATAGTTACAACGAACTACAAGAACTTTTATATTATGTTACTTGCCGCTTATTATGATGTTTTTTAACGAAAATTCGTTCCTAATATGAAGGCTCGCGCCTCGAATTCGTTTATTTCTGGACGTGTCAATTTGAATGTTACAAGAATGTTAATGTTACAACTCCACAAAGCATATTTGTTTTGTTACAAACATAATTTATTGTTACACTTGAATTGAATAGATCAGTATTAATTCGAACACGATTATAACTCGTCCAAGTTTCGGTTATGGGCTGTAAATCTCGACTGTCCCGGCAGACGATAATTTAACGCTCACATACGAATTAACATATTTAAATATTTTAACACTATATTGTTTTTTTATTTATTTTGTGATTTATTAACTGGAGTTGTGGTGAATGTAAGATCTAGGATGGATAAGAGGTATACCTACCTACTATGCATTAAATTAAGTAAGTTCTAGATTATACCTACTACTGTTTGAATAAGTATAATGTATATTTAAATTGTTATGAGTAGTTATTACTTAGGTTCACTCATCATCATCATCATCATCATCATATCGGCCGCAGGACGTCCACTGCTGGACAAAGGCCTCCCTCATTGATCTCCAGGAACTGCGGTTGGAAGCGGCCTGCATCCAACGCCGACCTGCGGTTCTTACCAAGTCGTCTGCCCATCTTGTAGGTGGACGTCCTACGGTGCGTTTGCCGGTCCGTGGCCTCCATTCGAGAACTTTCCGGCCCCATCGGCCATCTGTTCTGCGGGCTATATGGCCTGCCCATTGCCACTTCAACGTGCTAATCCGTCGGGCTATGTCGGTGACGATGAGGTTCACTCATTTATGCAATATTTATTTTTATATTATTAGTATTAATTTGTAATAACAATACATATTTACGTGACTGTTAATTTTATTATTTGATTTATAATTTAATTTTTTATTTTTTTTATTTTATTTATTTATTAAACAATTGACAATACTTTTGCAGATACTTGTAATTGTATTTATTGTTATTTTATTCATTCCTTTTGTTAAAGTAGGTATTCGGCATCAAACTCTTAGATCGAGTTCCAAACGTCGAGATCCGTAGAAGAACGAACGACGTTGGACGTTGGTTCATGACGTTGGGAATCGAGTTATGGAGCTCAAATGATCTTGGGCGGGACACTTGGCAAGACGTGGTGATGACAGGTGGAGCAGGGTAGCAACTGAATGGTGGCCGAGGAATGGCTGTAGAAGGGTAGGACGTCCGACAGCGAGATGGGTGGACGACATCGTTAAAGTCGCGGGCTGTCAATGGGTGAGACTAGCGCAGGATCGTGGCGGATGGCACAAACTTGGGGAGGCCTATACTCAGCAGTGGGTGAAGTTAGGCTGTGGATGATGATGATGATGATGAAGTAGGTATTTCATTTATCTTGTAAAATTGGTTAATCACTATTGACATCATAATTAAATTCTACCAATGTGACACTGTAATTAAGCTAACTATTTTTAATTGTTTTTTTTATTATTGTTCCTACTGACATATGCTGACATATGGCACATGTAATTTGTCAAAAGATGAAATAAATGATATTACCAGCCACTGTTGGGTATAGGCCTCCTCTCTATGTCGCCAGACAATCGGTCTTGAAAAAGTCTCATTCATTGCTGTCCAACTTCCGTTACGAGATCGTCAGAACATCAAGCCGGTGGTCTGCCCTACGATCGACGTCCATCTCTTGGCCACCACTCTGTGACTGCCTTGGCCCACCTGTTGTCATTCCGCCTAGCCAAGTGTCCTGCCCATCTCCACGTAAGCCTCGCGATTCGTACGTACATCTTCGACTTTAGTTCGACTTCAATTAAGTCTACTTCTTGCGTACTTGACAATGCCATGATAGGACAAATAAGATGATGCAATGACTGATATGAAAGTCCGACAGGTGCAAGAACCATGTTCGAAATTCAAATTTGATCTGAAATACGAAATGTTTTTGAATTGCTCATGAGAGCATGAAGTTCCTAAACTTCTTAATCGCAACAGTAGTAATATTTCTTTAATGTGCAATTAGAATCTAATAAAATTTTAGTAGAAGGAGTTTTGTTTGTCCTGTTGTATGAGAATACTTTTTATCAAATTTGACTAACTTCCGCTGTTCAGATTTTTTTCATCCGATACAATAAAATGATCCTTACAAAGGATTGCATCGATCTGCTTCAAAAAAAAAATACCAACTTGATTCATTTTAAGGCGCTACTCACACTCAGCCAAAAAAATGTTTATGCCAAAATGTTTTTCTTCGAAAACGAGCTGATGTTTGGAAAGAAACTGCACCTAAATCTCTTCTGGTTATGGGTGATGCCGTACTGTCCCAGCTTAAAAAAACACTGTATATAGAAGAACATCCAGACCAGAAACTATATAGTTCTGTAGATCATTCAAACATGTGTTCCGCGGCGGGAATCGAACCCGCAACCTCCTGCGTCACAGCCACTGCACCATAGAGGTCGCCAAGTGTGTGTGAAGTGTGGATATTAATCTACCCACTTAAGATAACATGAGACTAGTGAACACAAAACGAAAGGTGTGAAGAATCCTCGCGTCGATACACATAAAGCAGAAACGGATCTCTGAATCCGAGAATACCTAACTCGCCATTACGTTTGTTCGTTAAGCTCTCATATAATTACAAGGCTCACTAAAACATATAAATCATAATACTTTAATGCGATCCTTTCTCGCGCCGACTTACAAATGTTTTTAGGGTTCAGTGCCTCAAGCCCCTCAAGGTATTACCGATTACTATAGACGAAGCGCCGGTTTGTTAGAGTAAGATACCTTCTTTTTTACCTTAAGGCGAATAAAGTAGCTGATTGGTCTTATTTGGAGGCTTTCTCATCATGAAACAGTTTTATGTGCTCAAAAAATACATTTCATTAATTCATTTTATCTGCAAAGTGAACGTACAAAAAAGTTCTACCTGTTTATTTACTATGAAAAAAAATGAAAATGAAAAATGAAAAATATGTTTATTTCAGCAAAGCAATATAAAACACAAGTAACAATATAAGACACAAGTAACAATAGTAATCTAATCCTACAATTACATAAATAGAAATAATTTAGTATGTAAATATTTATATTTATATATATAGTATTTGAACTACATATACTGATATAATAATAAAAATGATAGACACTAATAATCATGTACCTTGTTTGTTTTAAGAGAAATAAATTGATTTGCGAGCGGGAATCATGATACGGTTTCCTTTAATACCCACACTAGATAATAATCTGTATCGTGGGTATCTATACGATTTAACATAAAGAGCTAATGAGCCTCGGTTGGCAGCTTTGTTCACTAAGGTATATACGTATATATGTATACTACTAATAAATTTTAATAATTATTAATATGATATATTTAGTATGTAAATATAGATGGACATTTTCATTTAAGTTTTGTTTAAGCTAAAGATATTAGTAGGCATTCTGTGCAGTCATATGTTAGAGTAGTAAGCCAATTTGTTATCACATGTTTTGCTTTGGAGCCGGAATAATGTTTTATGTCACATGCTTTGACAACTTCATTATATAGTAAAGATGAAACGAAATAGCTAAATCGTTTGGCAAAGGACGTATTCACAGGTGCAGTGTGAATTTTAAAAACCCTCTGAGTTAACAGGTCTTGGTAAATATCACTGTTGAGTACAGTCCTGTGAACAGCAAGAGAAATGTTCAGGACAAAAAGTTGTCGAACAGAGAGAACACCACTTTCTTCGTAAACTTTTACAGTGGGATATCTGAATAGCTTTTTTAACATAGTCTTTAAAACTGATCTCTGTGCTCTTTCTACCTGTATAAACGTTGTTTTTGGAGCACTCCCCCAACAGGTGATACAGTATGTCAAAAGGGATTGGCAGAGAGCCAAGTACGTAGACCTCAGGGTATCAGAGTTAGCTGCGTTCCTAAGCTGCCTTATAACATTTATAATTTTGCGAGTTCTAGCGGATAAACTGTTAATGTGTTCTTTGAAATTAAGATTCTGGTCTACAAGGACACCCAAATATTTCATAAACCTAACCTTATTTCATAAATAACAAAATGTATCTGTTTTCGACGTAATTTTTTTTAATTTTTCTTTCACTTAAATGTGGGCAAAACTATACCTTCACGTTGAACATATGATGCTGTGCTGCGACGGTCTTTCACGTGGCAATTAATTATTTTAAATTATTCTGAATAATTAGCGGGCGTATCCTTAGAAGGTGGTTGCGCGGGCGACGGGCGGCAGTGTACCGCTGACTGTCGTATGGGAGGGTTGTGCTCGTCTGCCTCGCGCTCACCTATTTTCTGGTCGATTAGATGCGTGTGGCGGAAGGTGCAGGGACGAAACAATAGCTATGCCCATTCGCTCAAGGTCATCGGCTACGGTTAGCGCCTTAACGAGGGTCTTTAAGGTAGGTGTCTTTTACATATTTTGATGTACTGTAGTCTACAGGAGAAACAGACGACGGTAAAGTGTTCCATACCTTGGCTGTACGCATTAAGAAAACAGAACCAAAATGCGAATGGGTGGTATTACGTGAGTCATGCCAAAAGGAATATGATACTCAAAAATTATAGAATTTATTCAATAATACAGTTTTCGATGTTTTCTAAGTATTCACCTGCTCGCTTCTGAGAGCGCCCATTGTTTTGGTACTATTTGCTTAGTATTTTCTATTTTGTTTGCATTTTTTAAATTATTAATGTGTACAGTAAAGTGTTTTAATTCATTCTCTCACCTTGGACATGTTTACACTTTTCCATTCGATCAAACCACTTCGGAAATACCAATGACCACCCTGCTTTAGCGTGTCTATCCTACCTCACCCACCACATTCCCCTATCTAGCTAAGATCTAAGCTAAGCTTAGATCTAGCACCTTGTGATTTTTACCTATTTCCAAATATTTTAGAGATAATAAAGGGAAGGAGATTTGTGGGCAAAGAATTGTGTAAGTTATAAGCAGCCCCATATGTATTGTATCACACTAATAATATAAATGTGAAAGTTTGGATGTTTGTTTATTTATTTGTTTGTTTGTTACTCAATCACGTCGTAACGGCTGAACCGATTACGAGGAAATTTGGTATATACGTAGACTATAATCTGGATTACCACATAGGCTACCTTTTATCCCATAAATCAGTTCCCATGGGATAAAAATGGGTCAAGTCAAGTTGCAACAGCGAGTTTCGCTTTATTTCTAGGTTACCTACACAATTTAGTAGTGTAACGCGTACGAAGTCACGGGCAACAGCTAGATTGTTTACAAAAGACATTTAGTCCGGCTAGCACAACTATCCCAAAACGTATTTAGCAACTAAAGATGTTTCAATTTGATGTATTGGTATGATTTGACAACTCCTTAAATCATATTTAACCACTAAATACGTTAAGACATCGTTGCGCAAGTCACTCTTAGCCCTAGTAAATAAATAAGAATATCAGCGATACGGAACCCTTATTAATAAAGTTCTACTGGCACTTTTTATTTGCTGGGTTACGACCGTGTTCGCATCTGCGCTTCTCCTTTACCTGAACCCAAAATACGATTGACAGCTAAATAAGAATGGACTCGCCGTGTTATTTGTGTGAAAGCCTGTGTTTACGTGCTATATATGATTATTTCTTAATTTCCATCTCTGGGCCAATGAACTCTGTTTTTTAATTGTCTATGGCTCATATTCCAGAATTGAACTCAATACGTATACAAAATACAAATACTAATTTATTTACCATTTATTGCGTAGGTTCTATTTTAGTTGTAATAACAATGTCAAAATTATTGAGTTACCCGAGTGCGCAAAGGAAGGGTAATGTTTTAATTGAAATACCACGCATGCGAAGCTGCCGGCGGGTTAGCTAAAGTCAGGCCATTTTAACAGGTAACATTTGACAATTCATCAAAATTCAACAACGTAACCTTGTAACGGCGGGCATAAACTAATATATTGTTTCGTTTTGTTAGAACTGCACAATTGCTTTACATTTTTCAATTACGATTACATATTTATTGTAATAATGACCGATACGAGAACGAGTTCGGTACGAGTTGTACCGAACTGACAGACGTCAACAGACGTCAAATATTACCTATTAAAATGGCCTGACTTTAGTAAGAAATAAATAAATTTTGCTGGACATTCTATCTAGCCCCAAACTAAGCAGAGCTTGTACACACGGCTACACATCAAGCTATACATTTCCAGTATAAGCTGACCTCTCATTCTACGAAAAGCCTACACAATGCGAGGTTAGCTTATACTGGAAATGTATAGCTTGATGTGTAGCCGTGTGTATTCTGGGAACCATATAACTCATAGAATACTTATATCTAAATAATATTAAACAAAATCGGGTTAGTTACACCATTTATAACTCAAGAACGGCTGGACCGATTTATATGAAATTTGGTATATAAATAGACTATGATGATTGGGATTTAAACAAACGCTACTATTTATCCAACTGCAAGAAGGGTAATGTTATTATTGACAAGCCATGTGTGCGAAGCCGGAGGCAAGTCAGCTGGTCACACTAATATTATAAATGTGAAAGTTTGGATGTTTGTTTGTTTGTTACTCAATCACGTCGTAACGGCTTAACCGATTTCGATGAAATTTAGTATATACGTAGATTATATCCTGGATTACCACATGGACTACCTTTTATCCCATAAATCAGCTCCCATGGGATAAAAATGGGGTGTCAAGTCAAGTTGAAACAGCGAGCATTATTTCTAGGTTACCTACACATTTAGTGTAACGCGTACGAAGTCGCGGGCAACAGCTAGGATGCTATAAATGAAGAGATAGTTCTTTTGTTAAGACAGGCGCGATCTGTATTTCTTGTCTCCTTCTCCTTTGCGTCGAAAATGCCTGGAGGAGCTTCTGGTCCATGAAGATGCTAATGAAGGGAGACCTTCCATTGTCACTTAAGCGTAAACTCATCGACATGTGTATTCTGTCCGTCCTTACCTATGGTGCCCAAACTTGGTCATTGACAGAATCTCAAAAGTCCAAACTCAAGGTTTGCCAAAGAGCCATGGAACGCAGCGTGTTAGGGGTAAAAAGAATCGACAGGATCCGCAACACCACACTGCGCGCGAAGACCGGCATCGCAGATGTTGGTGACAAGACTGCCAGGCTGAAGTGGGACTAGGCGGGTCACGTCAGTCGTATGGTCACAGACAAATAGGCAACAGTCGTCACACAATGGGTGCCTGCAGATGGGCGTCGAAGCCTGAGCAGGCCGAGGAAGCGTTGGCGTGACCTCGATGCATTCCAAGATGGCTGGTGGGACGTGGCGAGTGATCACGAGATGTGGAGGAACAGGGGGGAGACCTTTGCCCAGCAGTGGGAAAATATAGGTTAAATAATAATACATTTCCTTTCAATATTTTTCTGTTATTATGGCTTAGGATTTCCCTACGTTTGTGCGTTCCCATCTCAGTGAAACACATACCCTGATTTACAATAAGTGTGTAAGTATTTTTGAAAGTGCACAAGAACACCAATTTAAATACATTTCTACAAATCACACCAAATTACGTATGTATGTAAATGCACACATACTAAGTAAAATGTGTTAATAATAACGTTCTTGTCAATCCGATTCGCCACGCCACAATCACAAACCACAGCCGCACATAAAAACCTACTTTGCGGTGAACATTTTAAAATCTAATTTCCAACACAGTTTTTAAAATCCTCCAAGAAGCGAATATGTTATTTATATCAATAGAAATAAGGTTTAAATTGAGGAAGAAAGTGATGATAGAAATCTGGAGCCGGTGACCGCTCGTAATGATGTTGTCGGCGAAGAAGTCATTATTCATTTTTTTAATACAGTGTTTTGTTGAAACGACATTTCCACTAGTGTAATCACGATTTGTACAGGCAATATATCAAGGTAATAAAAGGCACATTACGGACGCAGTACACATACGTTCAGTAATTCATCTTCAAAGGATCTTCGCGTAGAGTTACTTCTGGGCTAGCATGCGCGCCGTCAGATGATTATACTATACATTTAATTACATGGAAAATATTATTATGGAGCTTATAAGTTTTGTTATAGAGTACCCACATCCAGAATATTTATTATTAACTAGCTTCCGTCAGCGGCTTCGCACGCGTTGTTTGTCAACAAAACGTAGCATAAATATTAATCCAGGTGCATACTAAATTTTATCGAAATCAACTCAGCTGTTACGACGTGATTGAGTAACAAACAAACATCCAAACTTAAACATTTATAATATTGGTGTGATATTACATTGATTGATACAATTGACGTATTATGTCACACAAGACACGAGAAATTTTCTCGATTTTGACTAATTTCTCGTTAACTCTACCATGCACGCTTTTTATACTAGGTAGGTACGTGTTTTGTTATGTACCTACGACATTTATTGAAAACACGGGTAGGGCTAATGGCTAGTACTGTTGTAAAATGGGATTTTTTCGAAATAATTAACATAGAAATTTTTCAATTTCCAATCAACTTTAATATCAAGACGACCTCCGTGGCGTAGTGCGCGAATAGCCGGCTGAGACGCAGGAGGCAGCGGCTTCGATTCCCGCCGCTGAACAAATGTTTACATGATCTACATATATTTGTTGTCTGGATGTTTTTCTATATATTTTAATATGTATATAAGTATTCTATCAGTTATCTGGTTCCCATAATACAAGCGCTGCTTAGTTTGGGGCTAGATAGCGACGTGGGAAATGTGCAGCAGTATTTATTTATTCTCTAATCAACTTGGGCAAATTGGCGTTGTATGTATGTATGTATAATATATATATATGTCCGAGATAATTTCGAAGTGTTGATCCGATCATTGTGAAATTTAAAACATGGGTAGGTAGTGATGGCATAATTTTAGTGTGACTAAATGAGCTAAAAATATGGAGGGGGGGCGGTCACATTATATGAACTCCTGTTACCTGTAATTTGAATGAAACTGTAGGTCAAGTAAGTTGGTTATTTATTTCGTGGCACTATTTTGATAGTCAAAGATTACAAATCATATTTTTTTGTTTTAATCTGAGTCTCGCGGGATTTCAGTTTGGAGCGAAGCACTAGTTTATTAAGTCTTAAAATATCAATGATACAGCCGACTGCGCAGAAGAAGGTACTGTTATTATTGAAAAACCACGCGTGTGAAGCTGCGTTGGTATTCCATATATAAGATTTGATTCCTAACATACATTCCGAAACACCCAAAAAATGGTTGTCGTGGAGGTGTTTCTAGAAGAGTTGTGGTACTAACTAGTGTATACTATCTTATTGGTTGGTAACTGCTGATGGTTTTCAATTTGATGTCTTCATCGTGTTTATACGATCACTCAATCAGTGAGCCGATGGCTCGGCGAGAACTTGACGACAAAATTACGGTCACAAATGAGCCGAGACGTTTTATAAAGTAACATGAGGGTAGATTTAAATGTCATATTCAATATATAATGTCAATCCAACAAATATGTTAAACTAGTTGACCTGCCGAACTTTGTACCGCCTTGACATGCATATAACGCGGGCTGTCAATATACGTCACCCTGGTAAAATTGTCAATTCTTGTCCCAGGCCATCATTTTACAACCATACTTAACCATAGACAAAATTACGTTTAGCTGTCATTTGCTTTTTTTTATTCCATGTCAGATGCGTTTTTGTTATACCATGTTTTATAGTGACTTGTATTCTGTTTGACGTTTTATGTCACGTCACACGGGAACGCGGTCGAACGGGATAAAATTACCGCGGGAACTCCTGTGCTCACCATCCTCTCCATAGCGTATACCACAAGAGGACCAACGTTAGCCAAAACATCGGCCACGTAATGTCTGAGAGGCCAAACTGCAAGCCAGGATGGCACTCCGGACACCAGAGGCACCCGTGACTCAGAGATAGTCGTCTCTGACGTTGAAGCCAGGGTTAGGCACGAAAGTCCGTCCCTTACCCACACTTCCCAATCAAAAATGGTCGAAGTGTTGAAGACCCCATGATGATAAAAAGTATCCTATGTCCGTCTCCTGGTTCTACTCGTAAGCTACCTCCCCACCTATTTTCAGCCAAATCGGTTCAGCCGTTCTTGAGTTATAAATAGTGTAACTAACACGACTTTCTTTTTTAGATATAGATTATAACTATCAAATCAACAATCAACGAACTAATTTTAAATTCCGAATGAATTAAAAAATAAATTGAAAATCAAATTACAATGTCACCTTTTTATAATATATACAGAGTGTTTTTTAGTGTGAGTAGCGCCTTAAAATGAATCAAGTTGGTAAATTTTTTTTGATGCCGATCGATGCAGTCTTTTGTAAAGATCATTTTATTGTATCGGATGAAAAAAATCTGAAGATCGGAAGTTAGTCAAATTTGATAAAAAGTATTCTCATACAACAGGACAAACAAAACTCCTTCTACAGACATTTTATTAGATTCTAATTGCACATTAAAGAAGTATTGATATTGTAGCGATTAAGAAGTTTAGGAACTCCATGCTCTCATGAGCAATTCAAAAACATTTCGTATTTCAGAATAATTTTGAATTTCGAACATGGTTCTTGCACGTGTCGGACTTTTATATCAGTCATTGCATCATCTTATTTGTCCTATCATGGCATTGTCAAATACGCAAAAAGTAGACTTAATTCAAGCATACTTCCTTAATCGCGGTCTGGGTAGCGTTCCTGATACCACTGCTGAGCTGATGTATTAAAAGAAACTGCACCTGTATCTCCTCTGGTTATGGGTGCTGCCGTACTGTTACAGTTAAAAAAAACCACTCTGTATATTATTTGAAATTATCTTAGTTAATGTCAACTTTAAATAGCTCGCAAGGAATTATTTTTAACGATTTTTGGTGATGATATTCTGTTTTCATCTTGGAAAACACGGATACCTACTTATTTAATGCAACCGAGCTTAAAAACAAAAAGCGGTTATTGGGTTTAGGGTTAAAAAACAAATGAAGATTATTTTCAATAACCGTTTTCATTAGTAATCCTTTAACTTTAGCATTATTTGAAATACTTGAAAACAATAACATGGACAGAGCACCATAGAATCGTGCGTGCAAAATCTTATTCATTTTGCAAAAAAAAAAACAAATTTACTCACAATACATACTTACAATGTAAAGAAACCGCAACACATAATAGTTTCCGACTGTACATGTGAGTTACGGCAACTTACTTCAAAGCCAACCAACTTGTTTTGACACATATCAAACTAAAAGTCATTATATTCTAGACTCTATTTTTAAAGCTTTAGGGGTGTTGAGTTTTGTGTTTGAGGGTAGTTGTAAGTTTGGTGAGATGAGCAGCTCAGCTGAAATAGCGCCAGTGATGGCTCAATCAATGGAGGCGGTGGGTGTTTAGACATGTCGTCGAGAAAACAATTTTCTTTACAATGTACGCGAACATTCTTCGGCTTTCTACTTTTTATTGCGATTGTACCTACTGGGTGAAAAGTTTGCTGACTAGGATTATGAAATAAAAATACTAAGGGCGACTTGCGCAACGATTCCGAATCGTATTTAGTGGCTAAACATGATTTATAGTTATCAAATCATACAAATACATTAAGTTTAAACATGTTTAAACGCTAAATACGTTTAGTGATCAATGTGCAAGCCACAAGTGTTTACCTAAATCCTATACAAAAAAAGGATAACTTTTAACAAAAATATAACCAACTTCAGCTAACAGTAAAAACCAAACTACTCTACCAAACTTTATGAAATTTCCAAGTGATCAATTTAAATTTAATTTCCTTTCAAATAAAAAACTAATTGTCCAAATCGGTTGATATATAACGGAGTTCTGAGCTAACAAACATAACATAACATAAAAATTAAACAAATTTAAGACTTATATGACTTTCTCATGGATGCCATTGTCAGAACTGAACTAAATGAAAATGAGACTACACGGAAAGCACTAACTTTCAAATAAAAAAAGAATCATCAAAATCGGTCCATCCAGTCGAAATTTCTGAGGTAATTAAAAAATACAGTCGAATTGAGAACCTCCTCCTGTTTTGAAGTCTATTAAAAAGTACGAAACATTGTCGGTCGATACACCGATAAGACGGTACGTGATAAATCCCGTGATTATAATAATGTTTAAAAATAGGTAAGGTATTTTATAAACACGCTTTAAAGAGTTGTTTAACTTTTTTGTGGTATCTTACATTTGATTAAATGGCGCTTAATATATCGCTTAATATATTATATCGCGATTAAATATATCGCTTCATAATAACACTTGACTTGATCTCAGACTGAAGATGAACGAAGAGCTGAGATCTCACGTAATCTTTGACTACCAAATAGTGCTACGAAATGCATAACCAAATAACCTGACCTACATTTTGATTAAAATTACAGCTAACGGGAGTTCATGTAAATTAATTAATCTTTTTAAGGGTACAAATTGCAGTTATGCTGGATTTCAAACTTTTGCCTAAATTTTTGTCATTATAGCTAAACGCATACCAAATTTCAGCACTGAAATTGGGTCACTGGTGAATCCTGTGAATGTATCGCAAACGACAGCGACCGACTTACGTAATAAGATAAGAACCCAATTCGAAATTATAGTTAAGTACTTACCTTGATACCACAAAAAAGTTAAACAACTCTTTAAAGCGTGTTTAAAAATACCTTACCTATTTTTAATCATTATTTTAATTACGGGATTTAACACGTACCGTCTTATCGGTGTATCGACCGACAATGTTTCGTACTTTTTAATAGACTTCCAAAAAGGAGGAGGTTCTCAATTCGACTGTATTTTTTATTTACCTCAGAAATTTCGACTGGATGAACCGATTTTTATGATTCTTTTTTTATTTGAAAGTTAGTGCTTTCCGTGTAGTCTCATTTTCATTTGGTTCAGTTCTGACAATGGCATCCATGAGAAAACCATATTACTCGTGCGCGATAACTTGGGACCTGCTAGGAATGCGACTCCCCGACCGCTTCCCCTGCACTTCCCCGATGGCGCCCGTATTGTACCGTTCGCATCGCTATTTTTTACTAGGGTTTTTAGTCTCGTACTGGCCTACGTCACGTAACGACGCGCTCTGGAATTATTTTAGTTTTCGTTTGTGTTATTGTTTTGTTGTCTGGAAAAAAGATGTCAACCATGTGGACAGGCTTCGACAAAAGTATTAGGACGATGACCTCTTACAAGAGAAGGCATAAATCCACTAAGTAGTGACGAAGATGAGATAATGTAAATAATAGATAAAATAAATGTATAAACTTAAACAATGTATTTTTATTTTATTCAAATAGTGTAATAAAGATTAGATAAAAAGCAGCGTCGTCCCTGAGTAACAATCTTAAATTAGGTTAAAAAAAAACAAAGACGAAGCCGCGGGCGGCTGCTTGTTATGTTCGCTTTTTTGCGGGCGGTACAAACATGCCAATATGATGTCACCGCGCTCAGGTCCCAACTTATCGCGCACGGGTAATATAAGTCTTTTTGTTTCATTTTTATGTTATGTTATGTTTGTTAGCTCAGAACTCCGTTACATATCAACAGATTTGGAGAATTAGTTTTTTATTTGAAAGTAAATTAAATTTAAATTGATAACTTGGAAATTTCATGAAGTTTCGTAGAGTAGTTTGGTTTTTACTGTTAGCTGAAGTTGGTTATATTTTTATTAAAAGTAACTTGCTAGTTATCTATATTTGTATAGGATTTAGGTAAACACTTGTGGCTTGCACATTGATCACTAAACGTATTTAGCGTTTAAACATGTTTAAACTTGATCTATTTGTATGATTTGATAACTATAAATCATGTTTAGCCACTAAATACGATTCGGAATCGTTGCGCAAGTCGCCTTTAGTATTTTTATTTCAAAATCCTGGTCAGCTAACTTTTCACCCAGTAGGTACAATCGCAATAAAAAGTAGAAAGCCGAAGAAAGTTTAGATTTTATTATGGCTAATTACTTAAAAACTAAAAGGTTTAAACTAAAAATAAAAACGGGGTCGAAATGTACTCACAGATACCTCTTATTAGACGTGCCATTTGACTGGATAGTCTCATTTTGTTTTTTTACCCCTTTTGAACCCCAATATCTCAACAACCCCCCCCCCCCCCCCCACATTTTTAGCCCATTTAGTCACACCAAACCTACCTATATAGTAAATTTCACGATAATGAGATAAACGCTTCGAAAGTTATTCTCGGACAAACAAACATACAACGCTGATTTGGGAGCCGTTAGGCTGCACTAGATTGGTCTAGAAATCTTAAGAGAATCCCTATGTCCAGCAGTGGACCTCATTATGGCTGATATGAAAAAATGGAAAACTTGATAGAATTGACTCGTATATATGGACGATTGGACCACACGATCACAATAGAGTGGAGTGGAAGGTAGAAAGGTCTTTGCCATGCAGTAGGACAATATATCCTCAAAAAAAAAAAACACCGGACAAGTGAGTGTCTGACTCGCGCACCAAAGTTTCCGTAATTTTTTTTATGTGATATAACTATAAATTAACAGTATTCGGATTTTTTTCTTTAATTGTGATTAAGACCTTGCTTCTTGCCAAATTTCATGATTCTAGGTCAACGGGAAGTATTCTATAGGATTCGATTTATTTGCGAGCAAAATATGCGGCAAAAATGGCCGTATTTTTTTAGTGCTTTGACTTAGAAGCTTTTTCTTGATCTGTTTCAATTCCGAGAGACCGTAGACGGGTTTTTATAAATTCCAACTAGATACCGCGGAGCATCTTCCTTCCGGCTACAAGCTGCAGTGGCCAATTTGGAAGTCCCATATCCGGTTGCGCACTCAAGTTGGCCGCTGCTGAGACAATCTAGCCAAGTGGGGCTACATCGACCCATTTTTTTTTATACTACTTATATGGCAAACGAGCATGCAGTCCATCAGATGTTAAATGGCTACTGCAACCCATGGATATCCACATAGAATTCAAAAACAAGCTATTCTCCTCAAAACACCTCAACACACTTGAAGCCGCTATGGTGGCTCTTTTACCGTTTATGCGGTGAAAATTTGGAATGCCCTGGCCCATGCAGTTCGCGCTAGTCCGTCGTTTAACATTTTCAAACGGAAAGTTAAAGAGCACTAGCTTTCTCTGTAATTTTATTTTATTGCAGGTATATATTTATTTTTGTATATATTAGTCTATTTATTTATTTATTATATTCGTTCATTTTATTACTTTCTTTTGGTATATTTCGTTTTATTTGTTTAAGATATATGTACATATTTATGATTCTTGTACACGCACCTACCTTTAAAATCATCTCTCTCTCTAGCCTCAATGGTTTGCTGGAAGAAAACTCTTTATAGGGTTAAGCTCGCCTTTGTACATGTCCTCTATTTCTGTACTTTATTATGTATTTTCTTGTGTACAATAAAGAATAAAGCTATTATGTTGTATTGATCTCTATGTGGATACGTTGCCGTACTATAGGACTTAGCTGTTATGCCTATGTGCCAGTAATTACAGGAACATACCATTACCATCTAACCGGAACACAGCAGCACAAGTACTGCTATTTGGCGGTAGATAAAGGTAAGTGTGCCCGGTGGTGCCCACTTCCTCGAGCTCGTTCACAAAAGCTCTACCACCTGAAAACCACCATTCCGGAGCTAGTGCTAATGCGGAGCCACCTTACAAACAATGGCCCAACTGCACACGAGACGACTTCTACCAGGTAACAGAGAGGGCTGTGGAAGTTGCTCTCTAATGGGCCAATGAAAATTAGAAGAAGAAGACTAGATACAACCACACGTTTCTGAAAAAAGGGTCTCAGACGGACAGACCGAAAGGCAGACGGTTCACGAAGTGATCATTATAAGGGTTTTTTTTCCTTTTGAGGTACGGAACCCTAAAAAAGTGTCAACTCTTATTACCTCCGTAGTTAATTCAATGACACGATCTTTATGTCATCTCATGTTATCATGTCACTTTTATGGCAGGATTTAATAGGTTGGACTAAAATGCATGAATCGATTAACATGATATTTAATATAGGTACAGTTTCTTAGTTATTTATTTATGTTATTGATCGAGCGAAGCGTGATCTCTAAGTCAACTTGGGCAAATCGGCGTTGTATGTATGTTTGTCCGAGGATAACTTTCGAAGCGTTGATCGGATCATCGTGAAATATAATACAGTAGTGATGGCACAATTTTGATGTGACTAAATGAGCTAAAATTGTTGGGGAGTTGTTGAGATATTGGGGTTCAAGAGGGGTAAAAAAATGAAAATGAGGCTAACTGGTCAAGTGGGACGTCAAATGAAAGTTAAATTAGACTTAAATTAGTAAATATAGACTCCATTTTTTTATTTCGTAAATTCTTTATAGGTTTAGAGCCATAATCAAAACTGAACTGTGACAAAACTCACAGGGTACACCACACCACAGTGCTGAAATTTGGTATGCGTGTAGCTTTAGTAATACAAATATAGGCTAAAGTCTGCAATGATTGCAATTTGTACCCCAAAAAAGAATAACCAAATACATGAACTCCCGTTACCTGTAATTTGAATGCAACTGTGGGTCAACGAACTCTGAACGGATTTAGCGACTAAACATGTTTAAATTGTGCGTATTCGTATGATTTGACAACTCTTTAAATCTTAATTAGACACTAGTTTAGGCTCGTTACGAGTCGCCCTAAGAATATTTTCTTTTGTTTTGGGAGAATCGCGAGATCTCAGTTCGGGGCGAACCACTAGTTTATTAAGGATTAATACATATAGAAGAAAAGAAAGGCCGAAGAAGAGATGGATGTAGAGCTTTTGTACTGGTAGTAGAGCTTTTGTACTGGATGTAGAGCTTTTGTACTGGTAGTAGAGCTTTTGTACTGGTAGTAGAGCTTTTGTACTGGTAGTAGAGCTTTTGTACTGGATGTAGAGCTTTTGTACTGGTAGTAGAGCTTTTGTACTGGATGTAGAGCTTTTGTACTGGTAGTAGAGCTTTTGTACTGGTGGTAGAGCTTTTGTACTGGTGGTAGAGCTTTTGTACTGGATGTAGAGCTTTTGTACTGGTGGTAGAGCTTTTGTACTGGTGGTAGAGCTTTTGTACTGGTGGTAGAGCTTTTGTACTGGATGTAGAGCTTTTGTACTGGTGGTAGAGCTTTTGTACTGGTGGTAGAGCTTTTGTACTGGTGGTAGAGCTTTTGTACTGGTGGTAGAGCTTTTGTACTGGTGGTAGAGCTTTTGTACTGGATGTAGAGCTTTTGTACTGGATGTAGAGCTTTTGTACTGGTGGTAGAGCTTTTGCACTGGTGGTAGAGCTTTTGTACTGGTGGTAGAGCTTTTGTACTGGTGGTAGAGCTTTTGTACTGGTGGTAGAGCTTTTGTACTGGTGGTAGAGCTTTTGTACTGGTGGTAGAGCTTTTGTACTGGATGTAGAGCTTTTGTACTGGTGGTAGAGCTTTTGTACTGGTGGTAGAGCTTTTGTACTGGATGTAGAGCTTTTGTACTGGATGTAGAGCTTTTGTACTGGTGGTAGAGCTTTTGTACTGGTGGTAGAGCTTTTGTACTGGTGGTAGAGCTTTTGTACTGGTGGTAGAGCTTTTGTACTGGATGTAGAGCTTTTGTACTGGTGGTAGAGCTTTTGTACTGGTGGTAGAGCTTTTGTACTGGATGTAGAGCTTTTGTACTGGTGGTAGAGCTTTTGTACTGGTAGTAGAGCTTTTGTACTGGTGGTAGAGCTTTTGTACTGGATGTAGAGCTTTTGTACTGGTGGTAGAGCTTTTGTACTGGTGGTAGAGCTTTTGTACTGGATGTAGAGCTTTTGTACTGGTGGTAGAGCTTTTGTACTGGTGGTAGAGCTTTTGTACTGGATGTAGAGCTTTTGTACTGGTGGTAGAGCTTTTGTACTGGTGGTAGAGCTTTTGTACTGGATGTAGAGCTTTTGTACTGGTGGTAGAGCTTTTGTACTGGTGGTAGAGCTTTTGTACTGGTGGTAGAGCTTTTGTACTGGATGTAGAGCTTTTGTACTGGTGGTAGAGCTTTTGTACTGGTGGTAGAGCTTTTGTACTGGTGGTAGAGCTTTTGTACTGGTGGTAGAGCTTTTGTACTGGTGGTAGAGCTTTTGTACTGGATGTAGAGCTTTTGTACTGGTGGTAGAGCTTTTGTACTGGATGTAGAGCTTTTGTACTGGTGGTAGAGCTTTTGTACTGGTGGTAGAGCTTTTGTACTGGATGTAGAGCTTTTGTACTGGATGTAGAGCTTTTGTACTGGATGTAGAGCTTTTGTACTGGTGGTAGAGCTTTTGTACTGGTGGTAGAGCTTTTGTACTGGTGGTAGAGCTTTTGTACTGGTGGTAGAGCTTTTGTACTGGTGGTAGAGCTTTTGTACTGGTGGTAGAGCTTTTGTACTGGATGTAGAGCTTTTGTACTGGTGGTAGAGCTTTTGTACTGGTGGTAGAGCTTTTGTACTGGATGTAGAGCTTTTGTACTGGATGTAGAGCTTTTGTACTGGTGGTAGAGCTTTTGTACTGGTGGTAGAGCTTTTGTACTGGTGGTAGAGCTTTTGTACTGGTGGTAGAGCTTTTGTACTGGATGTAGAGCTTTTGTACTGGTGGTAGAGCTTTTGTACTGGTGGTAGAGCTTTTGTACTGGATGTAGAGCTTTTGTACTGGTGGTAGAGCTTTTGTACTGGTAGTAGAGCTTTTGTACTGGTGGTAGAGCTTTTGTACTGGATGTAGAGCTTTTGTACTGGTGGTAGAGCTTTTGTACTGGTGGTAGAGCTTTTGTACTGGATGTAGAGCTTTTGTACTGGTGGTAGAGCTTTTGTACTGGTGGTAGAGCTTTTGTACTGGATGTAGAGCTTTTGTACTGGTGGTAGAGCTTTTGTACTGGTGGTAGAGCTTTTGTACTGGATGTAGAGCTTTTGTACTGGTGGTAGAGCTTTTGTACTGGTGGTAGAGCTTTTGTACTGGTGGTAGAGCTTTTGTACTGGATGTAGAGCTTTTGTACTGGTGGTAGAGCTTTTGTACTGGTGGTAGAGCTTTTGTACTGGTGGTAGAGCTTTTGTACTGGTGGTAGAGCTTTTGTACTGGTGGTAGAGCTTTTGTACTGGATGTAGAGCTTTTGTACTGGTGGTAGAGCTTTTGTACTGGTGGTAGAGCTTTTGTACTGGATGTAGAGCTTTTGTACTGGTGGTAGAGCTTTTGTACTGGTGGTAGAGCTTTTGTACTGGTGGTAGAGCTTTTGTACTGGATGTAGAGCTTTTGTACTGGTGGTAGAGCTTTTGTACTGGTGGTAGAGCTTTTGTACTGGTGGTAGAGCTTTTGTACTGGATGTAGAGCTTTTGTACTGGTGGTAGAGCTTTTGTACTGGTGGTAGAGCTTTTGTACTGGTGGTAGAGCTTTTGTACTGGTGGTAGAGCTTTTGTACTGGATGTAGAGCTTTTGTACTGGTGGTAGAGCTTTTGTACTGGTGGTAGAGCTTTTGTACTGGTGGTAGAGCTTTTGTACTGGTGGTAGAGCTTTTGTACTGGTGGTAGAGCTTTTGTACTGGTGGTAGAGCTTTTGTACTGGTGGTAGAGCTTTTGTACTGGTGGTAGAGCTTTTGTACTGGTGGTAGAGCTTTTGTACTGGTGGTAGAGCTTTTGTACTGGTGGTAGAGCTTTTGTACTGGTGGTAGAGCTTTTGTACTGGTGGTAGAGCTTTTGTACTGGTGGTAGAGCTTTTGTACTGGTGGTAGAGCTTTTGTACTGGTGGTAGAGCTTTTGTACTGGTGGTAGAGCTTTTGTACTGGTGGTAGAGCTTTTGTACTGGTAGTAGAGCTTTTGTACTGGTGGTAGAGCTTTTGTACTGGTGGTAGAGCTTTTGTACTGGTGGTAGAGCTTTTGTACTGGTGGTAGAGCTTTTGTACTGGTGGTAGAGCTTTTGTACTGGTAGTAGAGCTTTTGTACTGGTGGTAGAGCTTTTGTACTGGTGGTAGAGCTTTTGTACTGGTGGTAGAGCTTTTGTACTGGTGGTAGAGCTTTTGTACTGGTGGTAGAGCTTTTGTACTGGTAGTAGAGCTTTTGTACTGGTGGTAGAGCTTTTGTACTGGTGGTAGAGCTTTTGTACTGGTGGTAGAGCTTTTGTACTGGTGGTAGAGCTTTTGTACTGGTGGTAGAGCTTTTGTACTGGTGGTAGAGCTTTTGTACTGGTGGTAGAGCTTTTGTACTGGTGGTAGAGCTTTTGTACTGGTGGTAGAGCTTTTGTACTGGTGGTAGAGCTTTTGTACTGGTAGTAGAGCTTTTGTACTGGTGGTAGAGCTTTTGTACTGGTGGTAGAGCTTTTGTACTGGTGGTAGAGCTTTTGTACTGGTGGTAGAGCTTTTGTACTGGTGGTAGAGCTTTTGTACTGGTGGTAGAGCTTTTGTACTGGTGGTAGAGCTTTTGTACTGGTGGTAGAGCTTTTGTACTGGTGGTAGAGCTTTTGTACTGGTGGTAGAGCTTTTGTACTGGTAGTAGAGCTTTTGTACTGGTGGTAGAGCTTTTGTACTGGTGGTAGAGCTTTTGTACTGGTGGTAGAGCTTTTGTACTGGTGGTAGAGCTTTTGTACTGGTGGTAGAGCTTTTGTACTGGTGGTAGAGCTTTTGTACTGGTGGTAGAGCTTTTGTACTGGTGGTAGAGCTTTTGTACTGGTGGTAGAGCTTTTGTACTGGTGGTAGAGCTTTTGTACTGGTGGTAAAGCTTTTGTGAACGAGCTCGAGGAAGTGGGAACCACCGCCTTACCTTTATCTGCCGCCAAATAGCAGTACTTGTGCTGCTGTGTTCCGGTTGGATGGTAATGGTATGTTCCTGTAATTACTGGCAATAACAGTAGTATAACAGCTAAGTCCTATGGTATGGCAACGTATCCACATGGAGATCAAGACAACATAATAGCTTGTTTTGAATTCTATGTGGATATCCATGGGCTGCAGTAGCCATTTAACATCTGGTGGACTGCATGCTCGTTTGCCATATATGTAGTATATAAAAAAGACCCTTGTAGAAGAAGATAAGTGTTGTATTTATTTAAGTATATATTATATATTAGTATTTTACTCGAATGTCCTTCTCTGTGCACGTACCCACCACTATAATCAAATATCTCTATCTTCAAAGGTTTGCTGGAAGAAAACTCTTATTAGGGTTAAGCTCGCCTTTGTACATGCCCATTTTGTAAGCAATTTTGTCTGAAAATATATTTGTGTACAATAACGATTAAAGAATAAAGAAGAAGGAATATAAAATCGAAGAGTGAAGGTAACTTAGATAGTCACTTTCAAGAGTAACAAGTCTACATATATCTGAATTTGCACTAACAAGTGAGTCTAATACCGATAACAGATAACAGGATGGATGAGATGCTGTTGCCCTGTAGGTTTTACCTTTAAATATACTGTTGTTTAGATGTTTATTGCTTTTTTACGGGTAGAACTACTTTTAGTCAATACTCTAAACTCTAAATTGGCCTTATGAATAAGCTCAGAGTCGCTCAACGAGCTATGGAGAGGGCTATGCTCAGGGTTTCTCTACGAGATCGAATCAGAAATGAGGAGATACGTAGGAGAACTCAAGTCACCGATATAGCCCGACGGATTAGCACGTTGAAGTGGCAATGGGCAGGCCATATAGCGCGCAGAACAGATGGCCGATGGGGCCGGAAGGTTCTCGAGTGGAGGCCACGGACCGGCAAGAGCAGTGTAGGACGTCCACCTACAAGATAGGCAGACGACTTGGTAAGAACCGCAGGTCAGCGTTGGATGCAGGCCGCATCCAACCGCAGTTCCTGGAGATCAATGAGGGAGGCCTTTGTCCAACAGTGGACGTCCTACGGCTGATATGATGATGATGGTGATGACTCTAAACTAAACTAACTAAACCTTATTAGGCAATATGCAAAATAGTATCATACAGATTAACAATAAAAACTGCATTTAGATCAAATATCTAAAACTCAATTTAAAATAAACCTATAAATAAAAAAACTGCATGTAAGTCTTCATCTGCAGGTAAGGTGCCCAAAAAACTGGTAACATTACCTCTTTGAATGGCTAGGCTGATCCGTTGGCAGAGGTTAGTTCCAGTTGTTTGGTCAGCTGTAGTGTCTATGACGCGTAACTAAACCTTAATATACAATTTATTAGAGATCTCTGAAAATTTATAAAGCTTCTAACTCTTAAAAAATGTAATGTTTGTTAATTGTGTTTTTAATATTTTCTCATAAAAGGAATACTAAAATTGAGTAAAAATTTGCTCCAGTATCTAATTTTCCTTTAATTGATTTAACTAAAGGTTGAAATCGTGTTCAAAATTTTTAATTTTTTTTTATACCTACTACCTGTTGATGGACCAAGCCTATGGCCTACCTGATGTTAAGCGGTAACCATCGCCTATAACAAAGTATTGCCGTAAGTCACCTTAGAAACATGCCCTACGATTTGCCCTGCGTTCATCAACTTGAGGCATACAGGTGTAAAGCCTCATGAGCCTTTAATTTCACTGGCAATCATACCTTTCAAACCAAAACAAAGCCAGTATTTCTCCGGGTGAGCCCTTTCACAAGGAACTCTACTCTTAAATATACGGTAACCAAACTCACGACGATAGAGGCCCATCTAGCCACTACACTAAGTGAGACATCACGTCGAGCGGCGTCTATTGAGGTAGTTATGAAAGATGCATAATACTTTAGCTAGGTATAGTTTCCTAAATTGCTGTTACCGTTAAACTATGACGACCGTAAAATGAAGAATAGTGTACTCTTATTTCTTCACATTTAAAATAAATTCGAAATCTTACACTGTAATATTCGCTAGTATATGTAGGATATATACCTAGTCAGGTCATAAATTCTGTCACATGTTTAATATAAAATAATTGAAACAAGTTTATTAATTATGTAATCATTTATATACCAAAATGAACTTAACAAAACATAGATTATTATGACACTAAAGTTTATTCAAAATGACATCCGTGATTTTGAATACAGGCCTTCAATCTGCGCGGCCAGTCGTCTATCGCAGCACGAACGAGGTCCATGTCAATATCGGCGGCTGCCTTAATCAAGGATGTCTTGAGTGACTCCAAATTGGGATGAGGCTTTGTGCATGCCTTTTCCTCCAAGTGTTGCCATATCTTGTAATCTAACGGATTCAAATCTGGACTGGAGGAGGGCCAGTCTTCGTGCCGGATGAAGTCAATTTCACGCGCCGCCAGCCAGTCTTGTGTGCTCTTCGCTCTATGAGCTGGCGCCGAATCTTGTTGGAATACCCAGTGCCTGTTATTGAACATGGTATGAGAAACAGGTTCCACAAGGTTCGTCAGGACTGTATTTTGATACACAACTGCATTTGTTTTTACACCTTTCTCACAAAAATGTACTTCTGTTAAGCCCCAATAAGAAACTCCCAACCATGCCATGAGCGAGGATGGAAAATGACCTCGTTGGACACGCGAAATACAGTTGCTCGCTTCTTCACTACTGTGTGCGTACACCTTATCATTTTGTTTGTTGTAGCTCTCTTCTACGGTAAAATTTTTTTCATCCGAAAAAAGAATTTCCCGATATTTTTTTCCTGCGTACCGCTTCAACAAAGCGCGGCATCTCTTCAGTCTCAAGTCCATTAGACGAGCATTCAAACGATGTCCTGTTTTTCTTCGATATGCCCGAAGCCCTAAGTCTTCATTTAACACCCTTTTCACCGTGGTTCTGCTTAACCCCATCTGAAGGGCCAACAGTTTCTGCTTACGTTTGGAATTTCTATGAATTCGCGGCTTCGCAGCTTTTATCACTGCTGGAGTCCTAACAGACCGAGCGCGACCACTTCTTGACCTGTCATCTACACTAGAGTCTTCATTGTATCGTTTGATGGTGCGATAAACGAATCTTTTGGTTATATTCAAATTTTTCAGTATGTCAAAAATTTGAATTGGCGCGTAACCGCAACGATGCAACGCAATAACTGCAACACGGTCTTCTTTAAGCGCCCACTCCATATTTAAAAATGAGTAAAATTCTAAAAAGTATACATTTTTATTTTCATGAACAATTCGAAATGCGAATTCTATAAACTTTTTTGTGGCCCGCATTCTAAAAGAAAAGTTTTTAATGTGTGACAATACTTATGACCTGGCTAGGTATATATACATATATCGGATTGCCGCAACATTGCAGCGCGTCAGGAATGTTCGCGAACGGTTTTCACGCGATCATGCGGAATAGAATCGCGTCTCTTTTTCACAGATTGCGCGGTAGTCCCAACATTATTCTGAAAATGATAGCTGCTCGTTTTGATTGCCCTATTCAGAAGCACTGGGTGGGGATAACTACTGGCAATTTAAAACACGTAGGTAATTAATTAATTAATTTGTCTGTTGTTTATTTAAATTTTATTTTTAACTTACCTACTATATTATAATATTTATTGATTTAATATAAGTTATTTTGATTGTAATTAATTTGTTTTAACTTATTGTGATTATGGATAAAAATTATGTGATATAAATGAATACAATACAATATAGATATATATACTAAAGAATATTACAGTGTAAGATTACTTACGAATTTATAATGATCGAGCGAAGCGAGATCTCCAAATCAACTTGGGCAAATCGGCGTTGTATGTATGTAGGTTTCTTCGTCCGAGAATAACTTTCGAAATTAAATCCAATCATCGTAAAATTTGGTATATGGGTGTTTGGTAATATACGCACAAAAATGAAAGGGGTTATTTTGATGAGCATAATAAATAAATTTGTGAAATATTTACCATAGAAATGTGAAATTTATTTTGGAATGTAAAAACAAACACTTTATTAAACTTATGTATGTTGTGCTATTGCATAATGCTTGCCATCTAACCACAGATACTGTATTGGTGACGTCTCGATATATCTCTTGTTGTCCCTTTCTAACCCAAAGCCCGTAGCCATTTCCGAAAGAGATATCAAATCGGTCTTTTTGTTTTTGATGTCGATTACAAGATTAAGCAGAAAGTTTTATATCAAATTAATCACCTAAACTTAGTCGATTTTCTTTAAAATTTGATAATACAGTCAAACCTGAGTAAGTGAGAACTGGATAAGTGAGAAAACTTTATTAGTTAAAGTAATAACCTGGACCTGTCATTTTAAGCTCCCAAAACCTCTATTAGCGAGAAACCTCTATAAGAGAGAGTCGTTTTTCCATCATGGACCTCCGTAAGTGAGACTGCTACTTATGCTCTATACCTCTATAAGCGACAGTCGAGCTTTATTTACAAATTTAACATCTGCTATTTTATAACTCATTCTTAACTTTCGTGGACCTTCCTACCATTGTTTTTGTATTGTTTTCTCGTCAATATTATACCTATTCTATTTCGTGGAACTAAATAACGTTGTTATTTGATCGCATTCTTTTCGAATGGACACATCTGCTATTTTATAACTCATTCTTAACTTTCGTGTAACTTCCTACCATTGTTTTTGTATTGTTTTCTCGTCAATATTATACCTATTCTATTTCGTGGAACTAAATAACGTTGTTATTTGATCGCATTCTTTTCGAATGGACACATCTGCTATTTTATAACTCATTCTTAACTTTCGTGTAACTTCCTACCATTGTTTTTGTATGGTTTTCTCGTCAATATTGTACCTATTCTATTTCGTGGAACTAAATAACGTTGTTATTTTATCGCATTATTTTCGAATGGACACGTGTGCTTGTGTACCGTCCTGTTTGTTGGACTTACTCAGTTTATAGTTAATCAATTGCGAAGGAAAGTTCTGTTCTGCATCATGTCAAAACGGAATATTAAAGTACTGTCATTAAGTAATAAACTTAAAATAGTGAATGCGTTTGAATCCGGAAAATCGCGAAATGAAATTCAGAGGGAGTTTAATTTACCAGAATCGACCTATTATAAAATTGCATCACCATAAGAGAGAAAACTACCCATGTACCTGCATTAGCGAGAAACTCGGGTTAGTGAGAAACCTCTATAAGCGAGAATGAGATTGTGCTCCCTTGAACTCTCGCTTATCCAGGTTTGACTGTATAACTAGTAGTTTTTTTTTCAAGAATTTCTTTTATGTTTTGAGAAACCGTCACTTGAATATCGTCAGTATATTACCAAACACCCTGTATAGGTAGGTAGTGATGACACAATTTTGGTGTGACTGAATAAGCTAAAAATGTAAGGGGATTGTTGAGATATTGGGGTTCAAGAGGGGTAAAAACACAAAATGGGACTATCCGGTCAAATTGAACGTTTAATAAAAGAGATGTGCGAGTACATTTTGACCCCGTTTTTATTTTTAGTTAAAACCTTGTAGTTTTTAAGTTATTAGCCATAATAAAAATCAAACTTTGACAAAATTCACAGGGTACACCAGTGACCGCACAGTGCTGAAAATTAGTAAACAAATTTATTATTTATTTTAAAATTAATAGATAATATAATAATATAAAATATTAGTTTTATTAAATTTGTAATAATAATGATTTAGGTTAATAGTTTGGTATATATTAGTCTATCTTTAGGTATTTATTTATATACATATTAGGATTATAAGTACAGTTTTTTTATTAGATTTTTTTTTATTTCTTTCATTTGTAAATATACTCTGTACACCGCTGTCTATTACTGCTTCGCTCTTTAGTTTCTATCCAAAAGTTGCCTGGAAGAAATCGCTTTCAGCGATAAGACAGCCCATTGTTATTACCCAATATTTAACATAAATTAGTTTTTGTAAGTGTTCCTGGTGTATAATAAATAATTGTTCTATTCTATTCTATTCTACAGATAGATTATGACCGGGATTGGGACAAAGGCTACTTTTTACCTGACTGCGCAGAAGAAGGGTAATGCGAAGCCGCAGGCGGGTCAGCTAGTACCGTTAGAAATCCTAACAAACAGACAGAGAGACCGACTTACTTTCAATTTTATAATATTAGTATGGATTTTGCTATTTATGTTAATATCCAGCCGAATGTATTGATTAATGGTTATCCCCGGGATAAATACGGTCGTAAAATTACGATCACCATATCCAAGAAATCCAAGACTTTACGATGATTAACGACTGACGTGTTGTGAGTAAATCAATAGCTGTAATTATAGGCAGAAAGTAGGCACTGGAAAGGATAAGTCTGGACGAAAAGGGTTATCAGGACTTACTTAACTTGGAGTTGGAAGAGTTTTGGTATTATAATACAAGCCTTAAGTTTAGGCAATTCAAGTTGAACTCTACAATATTAATCATATAAATAAATAAATATTTCTGGACATTTCACACAGCGCTATCTAGCCCCAAACTAACAGAGCTTGTATTATGGGAACCAGATAACTGATAGAATTCTTATATACTTTTTTTTGTAAATACATACTTATAATATATAGAGAAACAATCAGACCCGGAACAAATATCTGTAGATCATGCAAACATTTGTTCCGCGGCGGGAATCGAACCCGCTACCTCCTGCGTCTCAGCCGGTTGTTCGCCCTCTGCACCACGGAGGTCGTCATATTATATTGTAACTAAATCATTATATTTATATATACATGAGTTACAATACATCACATACATCATTATATTGTAACTCAACTACTTTTTACATTCGCCTGCTAGCCAAACTCATCAATAAACTGTAAAAATAAGATATTTGCTAATACCCTATCCTATTACTAAGACTCCGCCGTCTGTCTGTCTGTCTGTCACCAGCCTGTATCTCATGTACCGTGATAGTTAGACGGTTGAAATTTTAACAAATGTATTTCTGTTGCCACTATAACAGCATATACTTAAAACAGATTAAAATAAATATTTAAGGGGGGGGGGGGTTCCCTACAAGAAACGTGGTTTTTTTGCTCGATATTGATAACGGCTACAGGTAGACGCTTGAAATATTCACAGAATATTGAGTTATATTATTCACTTTAAAAATAAATAATAAAATTAAAATATTTTTTTTAAGTGAGGCGTGATTTTTTTGCCGTTTTTATAGATAATGGTACGAAACCCTTCGTGCGCGAGTCGGACTCGCACTTGGCTTTTTAGTTTGTTATTTATTGTATACAAGAAAACATATAAGCAAAAAATAGAAATAGAGTAATATAACCTCAATAAGTGTCTTCTTGGAGAAAACCTTTGACGCTAGATAGAGATAAGGGTATGGGTAAGTATTCCACTAAAGGACGAATAGAGTGGTGATATCAAGTACAGTCTTGCTATAAATAAAAAACCGGCTAAGTGTGAATAAGACTCGCGCACGAAGGGTTCGGAACCATTATTTATAGAAACAGCAAAAAAATCACGTTTGTTGTACGGGAGCCCCCTTTAAATATTTGGTTTATTTTAATTTAATTATTTATTTTTAAAGTGAATATATAACTAAATATTCTGTGAATATTTCAAGAGTCTACCTATTGCCGTTATCAATATCGAGCTAAAACGAGCCTAAAAATCACGTTTGTTGTATGGGAGCCCTTAAATATTTATTTTATTCTTTTTTTAGTATTTGTTGTTATAGCGGCAACAGAGATAAATCATCATCTGTCTAACTATCACGGTTAATAGATACAGCCTGGTGACAGACGGACAGACGTCTGTCTGTCCGTTAAAACACACACGGACAGCGGAGTCTTAGTCTTAGTTTGGGGCTAGATAGCGCTGTTTGAAATGTCCAGCAATATTTATTTACTTATTTATCCTCTAATATGATAGCCAACAAAATCGACTGGAGTTGGTCATCATGAAATTGAGAAATGTCCTGATAGATAAACTTGCAGATATAAAAACTGGGATACCGACGAAAATAAATGCTGCAGAAACTTTGAATACTGTCGAGTCAAACATTATTGCAATAACTGGAAGTATACCTTACATAAATGTAATGTTTATTTTATTGTTACTAGTCCATGAAACTCGTAGAAATAAAAAAATAAAATAAAAACGTTTTACCCTTTAGGTACGGAACGTTGTTGAAATCGTTGTAACCAATCTTTTCATCTATATGTTTACAGATGAAAAGATTGGTTACAACGATTATTAGAAGATTACTGTTTCTTATGTGTTTTATAGTATTGTAAATAATTGTATATACTTTCTGTATTATATGTATACTTAACCCCAAAGAAAAAAAAATATACCTAGGTATACGAGTATAATATAAATATTTTATTTCAGGTCACTCTTAGCCCAATATTAAATGAATACACACTAAGTCTATGTCGGACCCCTCCAAATAAAGAGCTGGTACATACATTTTAAATAGCTCTAACATCGCCACATTTGAGAATCAGCGGCCCTAAAAACTCTAACACCAGTGTTGACCATAACAACTTACCAAGGTGATACTTCCGCCTGGTAGTGATCTGGAGCAGTTGAGCTATCTATAGATCGTTTGAAAAGGTCTTTAGACGTTTCAACTGTTTCTCCTGTATTATCTTGTTATTAGTTTTATACTCTTTCCGTTATTTTAGAACTTACCGTATTAAAAATATAGTTTTTTGTAGCGAAGGGTAGCTCTAGCAACATTTCCGCCATATTCGACAAACAGTGGGCTTGATTCCCGCCAAATCCAACAATGAATATTAACTAGGGTTGGCTGAACTAACGATATTAAAAATAGTTTTTTTGTGGCGCAAGGTGGTACTCAATCCCGCCACATTCAGCGCACAGCGGGACGCGCACGGCGGGACGCCTCGTTATTAGCACCTCTTGAATCAAAGAACGCCGCATCCCTCCTTGAGAGGGGTTACCTCTGCCTCATACTGGCTTTGATTAGATGAGTAAATTGTTAGTGATTTGCGTCGAAATAGGGCTCTGATTTTATAAACTCAATCATACCTAAATATATTTAAGGACCTTACCACAAAAAAGATAAAAGATTTTACTGGTGGTAGAGCTTTTGTGAACGGGCTCGAGGAAGTGGGCACCACCGCCTTACCTTTATCTGCCGCCAAATAGCAGTACTTGTGCCGCTGTGTTCCGGTTAGATGGTAATGGTATGTTCCTGTAATTACTGGCACATAGGCATAACAGCTAAGTCCTATAGTATGGCAACGTATCCACATAGAGATCAAGACAGCATAATAGCTTGTTTTGAATTGTATGTGGATATCCATGGGCTGCAGTAGCCACTTAACATCTGGTGGACTGCATGCTCGTTTACCATATAAATAGTATAAAAAAAGATAAACACCCGTTGATCACCCGTTTAAAAAAAATCCTAAGCGTGATTTTCCTATAAGTTTTTTTAATTTTTTATACTACATGGAGATAAAACAAGTTTATGGCCCATCTGATGTTAAGCGGTAACCATCGCCTTTAACAAAGTATCGTAAGTGCGTACAGCAATACTACTACATACTAATAAAATAACATAGGTACATACTACTTAAATACTTTTTGCGTACCACTTGCTCAAAAAAGTGACATTCTATGCCACAAAAAGCGAACATAACAATAGTCATTTTTAATCTTTTAAATACAGGGAAAAAGAAAATTGTACTGAATTTCATTCATCCTCTAGGGGGAGAATGTGATTTAAATTTGGAATACTTACCGAAATTTATACTGAACTACATCTGTGTTTACTCCATTGAGTTGGTTTATAAAGCATTATACATCTTTTTGAAAAAGGAATACGCATTTATGCATATTATGCAGTTATGATTATTAAATAAAATTACGAAAACCGACGAAATCCACATAGAATTCAAAACAAGCTATTATGTTGTCTTGATCTCTATGTGGATACGTTGCCATACTATAGGACTAAGTTGTTATGCCTATGTGCCAGTAATTACAGGAACATACCATTACCATCTAACCGGAACACAGCAACACAAGTACTGCTATTTGGCGGCAGATAAAGGTAAGGCGGTGGTGCCAACTTCCTCGAGCCCGTTCACAAAAGCTCTACCACCAGTAAAAACCGTTTGTTGGTCAGTTCCATTTTAAAATAGAAATAAGGATTTGTCATGGAGATTATTGTATTGTAGCATTATTATAAATGTAATTAACCTCGTACTATTTTAAAATTTTGGCCGGAAATCGCATTTCAGAGCAGTTTTTGGGTTAACAATGACCCACTTTTATAGCATGAGTGATGAAAATCTTTATAGCTAACAAAAATCGTTCGTAGAATCTTCGTTTACTTTGAAACAAATCTGTCTGTCTACGCCTTTCTTATTGGCTGTTACAATCCCGCCCAATTTACACTCACAGAGACAATGATAATATTGCCGTAGACACTAATAATTAATTTGATTAAAGAAACTGAAGTTACAAGAGCACTATAATTAAAATGAGTTGTAACTTGTAATTTGTTATAATTTAGATCTATTTTCTTAGTTAATTGCTTAATTAACTGTAAGTAAGTTTAATTTGGGTGAGTATTAGTTTTTTTTTGAGGCAGAGAAATGATTTTAAATAAAACTGCAAACCGTGACTTGTTTCCGTTGACTCAGTTTCTTAAAATACGATATCATTAAGTTTATTCTTTTTACACCTCGGTCAATCTTCCATTAACCAATGATCCTCTCCATCCAAAGGTTGTCTGGAAGAGATCGCTTTGTTAAGCGATAAGACGGCCCATTATGCTTACTTTTAATTGTTTATTTCTATAAATCAGTGTCTAGCTTGTAAGGTACAGTAAAGATTTTTCATTCATTCAATATTTTTACAAAAACATTAATGTTCATGGGTGACAATAATGGTCTTTAAAAAAACATTTGGGTCTCGAAATCTCCATCGCTATGTAAGATCTCTTTGCACCGGTATGGGTATACCGGTGCAAAGAGATCTTGTAACTGGACAATTATTAATAAATTCTTGTATTCTATACTCTATACTAAAATTATAAAGAGGAAAGATTTGTACTTTTGGTCATTTGTGTGTGTGTTTGTAATGAATAAACTCAAAAACTGCTGGTCCGATTTCAAAAATTCTTTCACCATTGGAAAGTTACATTTACCTTGAGTAATATAGGTTTCTTAATACTCAACTGTGCAGAAGGAGGGTAATGTTTTTATTGAAAACCTACGCGTGCGAAGCTGCGGATTGGTCAGCTAGTCTCTTATATTCTTGTACTAAACTTAACTTCTTTAACATTCTGTGGTGTATTCTTGTTTGCCACTGTAGTGGTTTAGCAAATACTTACCAGTAGTTCTATAAATCTTTAATCTCCGGCATTTTCAGTGCTACGCCGGCGCCGTAGCAACTAGGTAATAGATATTTTCATAGAAAAGACATCAACGCGTCTGTTCATTTTTACCGCTTGATAAATAAGTGTTACTCGAAATCTTTTCACTTAACAGTACCGTTATTTAAAACCTATTTTAAAGTTAAAATAATTGTTAATTTTAAACCAAAGTTTAAGGAAACAGTTGATTCTAAATCATGGTTTCCCCGGTATATTCTCGAAAACCCCATCGCTACGTCCCCACCGGTGCAGATGGGTAGAGGCCTCGTAACTGGATATTTGCCCCTTGTAGACTCCATAAAGTTAGTAAATCGTTTAAAGGGCAAGGTGTTCGCTTTTATAACCAACTCCCAAGTGATGTACAAAAATTGACAATTAACAAATTTAAAAACGCAAATAAACAAAATCTTTATAAAAAAGCCTACGATAAAATATCGGATTATTTAGATGGTAGAGAAGCTTGGTATTGAAATTGCTTCAACTCGTTCAAAATGTTACAATTTAGACGTAATTTATTACCTGTATTGTTATGTATTCTAAAAGGATCATTAAAAAAACAACCAGGCTTGTTTTCTTGCCTTTCTTTCCTGGCTTGGTCGCGAAGGAACAGGCAGTGAAATTGACGTTTCAAAGTGATCCTTGTGATTTTAATGAATAAAAGATTTTGACTTTGACTTTGATTACTACATGGTTTAACACACGTTTAACACTAGACATTCCTTTTCAAATTATTTAAACACAACTATATTTGTATTTTTTTTATCTAAATTTAACTACATATGCCTGGTTTTTTTGGCATGATCGCTGAAATTATATTCAGTCTCTTTATATGTATGAACACATTCGAATTCATAATTCATTTTTTTCTTGTAAATCTAAGAACACATTAGAAAAAAAATAGCACTCCGGGAGTGCCGACAGAACTGAACACTTGAACAGTTACGAGATACAGAGGTGTCGGTCGGTAACAGTGTCGTGAGTTCATTGGTTTTTTCCCATCTCAAAAAATGCCCAACGTGCCTAAAGAAGTTTTCGTTTCATATCCAGAGGTGTCGGTAACGTTAACAGTGTCGTGAGTTCATTGGTTTTTTCCCATCTAAAAAAATGCCCAACGTGCCTAAAGAAGTTTTCGCTTCATAAACAGAGGTGTCGGTAACGGTAACAGTGTCGCGAGTTCAATGGTTTTTCCCATCTCAAAGAATGCCCAACGTGCCTAAAGAAGTTTTCGCTTCATAAACAGAGGTGTCGGTAACGGTAACAGTGTCGCGAGTTCAATGGTTTTTTCCCATCTCAAAAAATGCCCAACGTGCCTAAAGAAGTTTTCGCTTCATAAACAGAGGTGTCGGTAACGGTAACAGTGTCGCGAGTTCAATGGTTTTTTCCCATCTAAACAAAAGTGCCCAACGTGCCTAAAGAAGTTTTCGCTTCATAAACAGAGGTGTCGGTAACGGTAACAGTGTAGTGAGTTCATTGGTTTTTTCCCATCTAAACAAAAGTGCCCAACGTGCCTAAAGAAGTTTTCACTTCATAAACAGAGGTGTCGGTGACGGTAACAGTGTCGCGAGTTCAATAGTTTTTTCCCATCTCAAAAATGCCCAACGCGCCTAAGAAGTTTTCGCTTCATAAACAGAGGTGTCGGTAACGGTAACAGTGTCGCGAGTTCAATAGTTTTTTCCCATCTCAAAAAATGCCCAACGTGCCTAAAGAAGTTTTCGCTTCATAAACAGAGGTGTCGGTAACGGTAACAGTGTCGCGAGTTCAATAGTTTTTTCCCATCTCAAAAAATGCCCAACGCGCCTAAAGAAGTTTTCTCTTTTAAAGCGGTAGATTTGGCCTTAAACTTTAACTTGGTGTTTAGTGACTTTGTTTAGTTAGATACTTAAAACTTATTTATGTTCAAGCAGGTATACCTTATTAAGATATTAATTGTATGGAGACCATAAATGAAATAGCGCTTGGGAGTGGTCGACCTCGACTTTTAGCTCCAATGATTTATTTCAATAGTTTAATATACATACTTCGATAAGTGAAACTTAACAAGATTTAAGCGACCATTTATAATAATTGGTTCTGCATATTTAAATTAACTTTGATAAAACTATGCTGGGTAATGTGGGTAGTTGCCGGATTACGAATAAACAGTCAGTCACCTACTGCTAGTTTCACTGTACGTTTCAGATACTGGTTGACTCGTTGGCGGCTTCGCACGCGTTGTTGGTCAATACAAACCCTCCTGAAACACGTATTTCTTTATTTCTTACCAAAAGCCTAAATATGAATTTTCCGATACCGGAATTGAAGAATTATGGATTGTCCATACAAACTTTCAACCCCTATTTCATCCCCTTCAACATTTTTTTTGAGGCAAAACATAGCCTATGTCCTTCTCCAGGACAGCTCCTTCCCCGGTCCTTCTATGTCTATCTCTTTGCCTAATTTCATTACGATCTGTTCAGCCGTTTAGTCGTTAAAATGTAACAAACAAACAAACAAGCAAACAAACGACTTTCGTATTTTTAATAAATAAATGTTACACCAGAATAGCTCTTATATTTTGTCTCTTGTCGCAAACTTATAAAACATTCACATAAAGCTTACATATTTCCATACAAATTTTCATCCCCTATTCCCTATTGTTATTTTACACCATTGAGGGTAAAACTTTAAAAATTTTTACAAAATTTGAATGTCATATTTATTTTTATCAACAGCCTAAAATAATTTTCAAGCTTCTAGCTCTAAAAATGTCGATACTTCCATACAAATTTTCATCCCCCCTCCCTTTCAACCCCTTACAACCCTTTTTTTCCCATTAAAAAGTAGCCTATGGCCTTTTTCAGGCTCTAGACTATATGTGTACCAAATTTCATTTTTTTTTATTATATTTTTATTATATTGCGGAATAAATATTATCTAAGTTTTAATTTGGATGGACTTAATTATGCGTTTTCAAATTTCTTTCTGGGCGTCTGGTCGAAGCGACGTGTGATCCGAGAGATGGCGCCTATCTGGGTCAACGCATAAGCATTGCAATTGAGCGGGGCAATGCAGCTAGTGTCTTGGGGACACTTCCGCCTGGTAGGGATCTGGAGCAGTTGAGCTATCTATAGATCGTTTGCAACGGTCTTTAGATGATTCAACTATATAATTTTAAATTGATTCTATATATATTATTATTAGAGTCGGTACATTGTTTTCCTTAATCTTGTATAAAGTGTAAGGTATTTTAAAAAAGCTTATCTGCATACCGCATACTACGAGTAGGTATATATACAGTGTTTTTTTTAACAGACGAAGCCCAACTAATGCGTTGAAGTGGTATCAGGAACGCTACCCAGACCGCGATTGAGGAAGTATGCTTCAATTAAATCTACTTTTTACTTATTTGACAATGCCATGATAGGACAAATAAGATGATGCAATGACTGATATACAAGTCCGACAGATGCAAGAACCATGTTCGAAATTCAAAATTGTTCTGAAATACGAAATGTTTTTGAATTGCGCATGAGAGCATGGAGTTCCTAAACTTCTCAATCGCTACAGTATTAATACTTCTTTAATGTGTAATTAGAATTAGAATCTATTAAAATGTTTGTTGGAGGAATTTTGCTTTGTCCTGTTGTATGAGAATACTTTTTATCAAATTTGACTAACTTCCGCTGTTCAGAATTTTTTCATCCGATATAATAAAATAATCATTACAAAGGACTGCATCGATCGGCATCAAAAAAAATTTTAACAACTTGATTCATTTTAAGGCGCTACTCACACTACCAAAAAAAATTTAATGCCAAAATGTTTTTCTTCGAAAAGAGCTGATGTTTTAAAAGAAACTGCACCTGTATCTCCTTTGGTTATGGGAGCTGCCGTACTGTCCCAGTTAAAAAAACACTTCTGTATATATACATACATACATATTTTCTTTACAGAAGTTCTGAAAAAAAGTTGTCCCTCAAATGCTTTTGCGTAAGTATTATTATTTAAACTACATTATTAACCACATCTTTATACAATATTATTTAAACACGACGACCTCCGTGGCGCAGTGGGCGAATAGCCAGCTGAGACGCAGGAGGTAGCGGGTTCGATTCCCACCGCCGAACAAATGTGACTTCGCCCGCGTTGTTCTGGGGTGCAAAATACATATATAAACTTTGACATCCTATTTTTATCCAATGGAAACTGAATTATGGGATAAATGGTAGTCTATGTGGTGATCCAGGTTATAATCTACGTACATTTAAACATTCGCATTCATTTAAACGTGTCTACACTTTATTGGTAAATGCTAGGAGTAGGTTCGTATGAGTGGGTGGCCAGCTAGTGCGTTGTTGTGGGATTAACTTGTCGTGTGTTCTATTTTAGTTCTTGTTGACTCTCTCCGGCTTCACAGTAAATAGGTAGGCGTTATTATTGATATATTTTATTATGTTATTTATTTTTATCCATATTATATTTAATTGTATTTAGTTGTTCAATGCTTAGTTAGTGGGCGGATATCCGTGGTCTACTCAAAGAGGCACTAACGGATGACCAGCGCTGGGTAGCCAGTGCAACCCAGTACATGCTGAGTTAAAGCCTTTTTGTGACACATGCAGTGAGTACGATGAGACACACTCACTGCAATATTTTGCATTTTTATATAATTTTAATCTTTTAGTTATTGTTTCTTTGTTCTTGTTGTTGTCTCCTGTGTGTGTTTGTTCTGTTGTACTATTGGTGTTGTTCACAAATAAATGTTTTTGATTTGATTTGTTTTGATATTGTTACGAGCTGAGGGTTCGGGATAAAATAATGTAAATCAATCTAATCAAAATAACACTTTTATTCAACACTGAAATGATAAATACATGAACTTAATCACAAGTAATCACAACACACTAATTCATGACACTATCGCACAATAAACCTCTAAAAGTCACCGAAATGTTCGCACGTATAGCCAAATCCAGACTGACTCAGCGGACGTCTCTACACACTATTTAAACCGCGCATTATTTCCAGAACCTTCTCGATGTTTCCACTAGTAACTAGAAAAGTGTATTTATTTCAACTGACTACTATTTTTTATTCTGTGCAACTGTAGGTAAAAACGTAGCATGTAGGTATATTCCACACCAAGTATTCATATTCTGTGAGACAGTAGGAATATCTTCGAGAAGCCGACTATTACTTTACTATAACTTATTCTGTAACAACCTCGGCGTAACAGTATATACCAAATTTCATCGAAATCGGTTCAGCTATTACGGCGTGATTGAACGCACAAACAAGTAAACATCGTAACTTTCGCGTTTATAATATTAGTGTGATTAGTATGTATTTACAAAAAACAAATGTATATAAGTATTCTATCAGTTGTCTGCTTCCCATAGTAGCTAGATAGCGCTGTGTGAAAGGTCCAGCAATATCTCTGTATATAAAAATGAATCCCTATTTCCCTTGGTCACTCCATTACGCGTGAACGGCTGGACCGATTTCGCTAATTCTTTTTTTGTTGTATTTATTGTCAGGAGAAGGTTCTTATGAAAGAAAAATTAAGAAAATTGCGCGCAAAACTAGAAAATTTAAGAATACTTAACCACCATATAAAATTATTTACCTTAGCGCTTTGGACAATATAAACTTTTATAATGTAACCTTATGACGTTTGACATAAAATTGACAGAATGCGTGCTGCAAATATCGTCAAAGTGGATGTAAAAAAAATGAATTTTGTTTGAAACAGATGCTTCGATCGGAGTTATCCCGAGATATTGTCTATGCCGGGGACAACAATTGACAATTCTACCAGGGTGACGTATATTGACAGCCCGCGTTATATGCATGTCAAGGCGGTACAAAGTTCGGCGGGACCACTAGTTGTATTTATAATAATGACTACAAACAAGACCATGACAACTCTAATGAATTACAATTCGTGTAACCCAACCGAGTTGAACATTAACACATCACCCGCGCAACGGGACTCGTCAGATTATTATTTAGCCGGATAATAATGGAGTCATCATTTCGCCGTGACAGCTTCACACCTTGAGACGAAGTGAATTGACTCTCTTTATTATACTCTCGGATTTTTTCTTATTTTCCAACTCATGTCGGGTTTACGATCGGCTTTGTGAGCTGCCCGCCTGCCGGTAAACTTAATCGTGAAGTGCTAAAGATACGCCAATGTACGAAGATAAAATTAAATTGTAGGTGAAATTTAATAAGTAAGATAATTAAACTGATTTCTGAAGTGACGATGACGTGATGATTGTAGTGTAGCGAATAAAGGGTTAATGTAGAGTATGTAGTATAAGAATTTTATTTTTTAAAATAAAGATCAGTATTCATTAAAATTGGTTTATTTATCTCGTAATTTTATATAAACTCGTTCGCCCCGTACTGAGATCTCGCGAGTCTCCCATAAAAACAAAGAAATATTATTTGTACCTAATCTTCGACTATCAAAATAGTATCACAAAATACATAACCAATTAACTTGATATACAGTTTCATTCAAATTACAGGTAACATCTTTTTTGGGGTAAAAATTGCAGTTATTTTGGATTTCAGACCGTTCCCTATATTTGTGTTACTAAAGCTACACGCATACCAAATTCAGTACTGTGAGGTCACTGCTGTATCCTGTGAATCTTGTCAAAGTTCAGTTTTTTATTATGGCTAATTACTTAGAAACTACAAAATTTATACTAAAAATAAAAACGGGGTCGAAATGTAGTCACAAAGACCTTTTATCAGAAGTGCCACTTGATCGGATAGTCCGATATGGTTTTATTTTTACCCCTCTTGCACCCCAATATCCAAACCCCCTACATTTTTAGCTCTATAAGTCACATACACGCATTATTTTTCATAAATAAATAATGCGGGTCAATTCACAAAGCGATAACTAGTCCCAAACTAAGCACAGCTTGTACAATGGGAACCAGATAACTGATAGAATACTTGTATAATTTTTTTTTGTAAATACGTGTTTATAATATGTAGAAAAACAACCAGACCAGGAACAAATATCTGTAGATCATGCAAACATTTATTCCGCGGCGGGAATCGAACCCGCTACCTCCTGCGTCTCAGCCGGCTATTCGCCTACTGCACCACGGAGGTCGTCATAACTCATAACTTTAATAATTTTATTAAAATGCCTTCTCCTCCGATTTATAATTTCTTACAAGCTATATTGAGGACCAGCTAATCGGTCCGATTGTCCGATTCAATAATGTACCTCGTAGTATCTCGGCATCACCAATCATTACATCGTATTGTGATATCTCTATCCCAATAGTTACTATTTATATCTCATTGTCAATAATATTTTATTAGCTTCAAGTCATTTCGTCTTTCAACTGGCAGATTTATCCTACTAATATTATAAACGCGAAAGTTTGTATGTATGGAAGTTTGTTACTCTTTCACTCTGGAACGGCTGAACTGATTGCGATGAAATTTGGTATATACGTAGATCATAACCTGGATTAACACATAGGCTACTTTCTATTGGCAAAACACGCGTGCGAAGCCGCTGGCAACAGCTAGTCTACTATATTTGGATACATTTTTAAAATCGATTTTTGTTAGTAACTTGATTGACAAACTAAAGTTTGACATCAGAAATAGGGGCTTTTTGGTACATTTTAATAGATAGACTAATGATTAAATTTGTTTTGAAAATAAAAGAAAAAACTGTTTGCAATAACATGTTCCGCGTTCCAATAAGTTCCTACAAATAGTTTCTGTTAGATTATGTAATCCAGTCCTGGTGACATAAAGTTCGTAAATCGTTTAAAGGCCAAGGTATACGCTATAACAAACTAAAAACATAATTAAACAAAATCCTTTTAAAAAGCCTACTATATAATATCGGATTATGTAGATGATAGAGAAACTTGGGAATGAAATTGCTCCAACTCATGCAAAAATGTTACAATTTAGACGTAATTTATTTTCTTTAATGTTATGTATTCTAAAAGAATCATTAAAAACAACCAGACTTGTTTCTTACCTTTCTTTCCTGGCTTGGTCGCGAAGGAACAGGCAGTAAAATTGACGTTTCAAAGTGATTACAATGATTTTAATGAATAAAAGATTTCGACTTTGACTTTTATCTAGCTTCTAAACATATAAATACAATGTTACCACAAAAAGTTAAACACTGTTTAACACGTTTTTATAAAATTCCTTACCTATCTTGAACAACTGTTCAGGGTTTTTTGTGTGTTTAGCGTGATTAACTTTTTTGTGGACCCACTATTCTTCAGTAGCCGAGGTACTTTACTGATAAATTCTGTATTAAAACACAGGCAGTATACCCAATAGTTATTCACATACATAAAGGTAGTACTGCCCCCTATTCCCTATCTTGAAAATCAGGCAATACAATGAGACTTGGCCATTGAGTAATTTGACAATTTATGATAGCATTTTTTTGTCAAGTTTTACTACCAAAAGTTGGTCACCGGGTGATTTCAAAGCTAAGAAGTTTTTGTTGAAAAATTATTTTTTCAAAACAAGGTTTTATACAATTCTTATTCGGTACCGCAAGCAGATTCAAGCCCAAACATTACTAGCCTACTATAATCCATTCAGAAGTTCCGTTGTCTAGCATCCGTCTCCATCATGAGACCACCTCCATGGTACCATATTTAATTATTCATGGCATTGTCACCGAAGTTACACATGCATTCCAAATTTCAGCTCAATCGGTTGAGAGGAACGGGTTTAAAATTCAGTTGCAAATTCCACCCGGACAAACATACTCGTACATACAATGCAAGTTAATAAAAAGCTTTTAAAAAAGGGGGCTCACCTGCACGTGACTAAAATTATTCGTTCCTTATTTCCTCGATTTTTTTCTTTGGATCTAGGTATGTTTTTAACATAATTTTGTATCAACAAGGTCAGGAGATACTTCACACCAGGACAGCTTCTTAATCTTTACAAAGCTCAAGTCTGGTCTGGTATGGAGTACTGCTGCCACCTTTGGAATGGTTCGGCCAAACACCAGCTCGCTACATTAGACTCGATAGAACGTAGGGCTTTTAGGCTTATAGATGAGCAATATATGGCGAAGACTAAGACCAAAAGTCTCGAACACCACCGTAAAGTTGCAAACCTATCGATCTTTTACAGGATACATTTCGGGGAATGTGCCCAGGAAGTATACGATCTGATCCCGTTATCTCCCTTCCATCAAAGGACAAGCAGGCGCACGGCTCAGTACGTAGTTGATTTGATATACCATCCATTCGCACACATCGTTTTGGTTCTACGTTCTTGATGCGTACGGCTAAGGTATGGAACACTTTAACTCTTTAAGGTAAGAGTATATAGGTGTCTTCTAGATTTTCGTGTTTCATTTTAGACCACATCATCGCTTACCATCAGGTGAGATTGTGGTCAAACTAAGATATATCCAGTCTAAAAAAATCTTACTTAACAGTTCGTGAAGAATTATCTGGACTTTACCAAATACCTTCCTATTTTACATAAATATGTAAATTTCCTTGAATAAGCCAGCGATTTCATTAACAAGTATTAACACCCAATTCAATCGATGGTTCGTTTCAGATTCTTATTAACTCGATGGCTATCATCACCATTTAGAATATTATATGGTGTTTTTTTTTTAATTTATGACAGAATGTCGTCTTAAAATTGACTGAGTTAATGCCAATAAGCTTCGTCATGTCAATATTGGAATGAAATTATCGAAAAGTGATGACTTACATTCTCGAGAATTAGATTGAGTCATAAGAAATGTTAATCTCTGTATACACCAAAACCGTTTGTATTTTGACAACTCAAGAAGAAGAGAAGATCAGCGCGCTGCGTACTAGTATTTACTAGTGCGTGGCGCATGATGCTGAGCCGGATCCTAGTTTGCGGACGCTCAATAACCTGGACGTACTAACTGCCTATGTATATTTTATGTTTTCTATTTGTGTTTGTTATATTGCTACTTCTACTGTCGTATTATTTTTGTTACTGTGTATGTCTTTGTTTTGTTATGTCTGCAAATAAATGTATTTTCTTTCTTTCTGTCTTTCCTTCTTTCTTTTTTTCTTTCTTTCTTTCTTTCTTTCTTTCATTCTTTCTTTCTTTCATTCTTTTTTTCTTTCTTTCTTTCTTTCTTTCATTCTTTCTTTCTTTCATTCTTTCTTTCTTTCTTTCTTTCTTTCTTTCTTTCTTTCTTTATTCATTCTTTCTTTCTTTCTTTCTTTCTTTCTTTCGTTCTTTCTTTCTTTCTTTCTTTCTTTCTTTCTTTCTTTCTTTCTTTCTTTCTTTCTTTCTTTCTTTCTTTCTTTCTTTCTTTCTTTCTTTCTTTCTTTCTTTCTTACTAGAACTTATAATATTTTATTTTGTTTTGAAATAAGTACCTATTTAGGTAGTAACATTTAGTAACACAACGAATATACTTACATATTTATTTGAAAAAGTTGAACATATCGTTCATTAAAGACCGTTCATCATCATCATGATGATTCAACTGCTTATGTTGAGATTTTTCATACACATATTTCTTTGAAAAAATTCAACATAAGCAGTTGAATCATCTAAAGACCGTTGTCAACGATCGATAGATAGCTCAAATGCTCCATTTCACTTAGGTAATTGATTTGTGCAATGGAAAGCGATGCATAGGACGCCCCTCTCAAATAGCAATATAGTTAGTAGTAGTAGCTAAGTGACGTAACCGACATTTTAGAAAATATTACTATAAGTCGTAAGTGTACTTAGGACACATCGAATGATTTATAATTTTTAGATATGTAGATACGTCAAACATACCTCTAGACATAGGTAGAAGATACAGATACGCCGATTATACAGATTAGTTCGTCTTCAGAAGTAGATAATAGTACATTATGATATAAGTGCGGTAAGTTGAAAATTACAGCCGAAGCGATATTGCTAGCCCGAGCTGTAGACGAGGGCTACAAGAAAGCAGAGGCTGCAATTATCAAAGCGCACGTATGTCAGATGATGTTTTATAACATATACAGAGGAAATAAATAAAACTAAGACTTACTTAAACAAATGAAAAGAACGAACGAAAGGAAAAAGCGCGGAATAATGTTTACTTGTTCACAAATTAGCGAAGTGCGCGCGTCAGCGGATTTTTAAGGCAAAGGCACAAAAACAGCCAGTATTACTAATAAAGTAAACTAATATTTATTTTTGTTTTTGTTACAGATAAATGGTTGTAATTTATTGTCAAAAATAAAAGATTAAATCTTTATTTTTTATATTTTATCTTCCTAAATTAATTTTATTCATAAAATGTTGACCACTTTTCTGACATAAAAACTCTTTGCTAAGATTTAAAAAAGTACCGTTCATTTTAGACGGAGCATCTTGATAAACCGTTACGTACGTTTTACCAACTCGTGTGTTTTACATTACAATAACGCACAAGTACGTAATGACATACATTACGATATTGAAATTGGTGAAATTAGAGACCCTTTACGAGCAAATCCTACTAATATTATAAACGCGAAAGTTTGTATGTATGGATGTATGGATGTTCGTTACTCTTTCACGCCAAAACGGCTGAACCGCTTGCGATGAAATTTGGTACGTACGTAGATCATAACCTGGATTAACACATAGGCTACTTTTTATTGTCAAACCACGCGTGTGAAGCCGCGGATTGGTCAGCTAGTGTGTTATAAAAGTAACATTACAAAATGTCAGTTACGCCTAAATGTCGGTTACGTCACTTAGTTAGAACAGTGACGATATACGTTGTACATTTCTCCCGATAAGAGCTGTTTCTTACCAATTCTAAAAACATCAAGTTTCAAAAACTTTAATAGAAAATGTTTACTGTTAAGACCTACTTTCAGTTAGCACAAATATTTCTAGCCTCCTGTATTTTATTCTGCCAAAAAATCACTTTAAAAAATGGAGAAATCTGATTTTATATCCCACAAGCGACGTACCGAAATGGTATCATTGAATTAATCAGATAATCATGACTCAGTTAATTTTAAATTAAATTATGTTAATGAGTTCGTGCGCACATAAACAAGTAGGTAGATAATGAGCTTATAAATTATAAATTCAATTAACTATGCTCATTTAATTAAGTTTTGTGGAAGCACGCAAAAAGTTGTATAACTTTAGAGTCGGTTTGATAAAAGTGAATTTGTATGAGCTGTAAACAGCGAGATGGGTATTTTTAGGCTGAATCTTTTTTACTGGTGGTAGAGCTCCTGTGAACGAGCTCGAGGAAGTGGGCACCACCCCCTTATCTTTATCTTCCGCCAAATAGCAGTACTTGTGCTGCTGTGTTCCGGTTAGATGGTAATGGTATGTTCCTGTAATTACTGGCACATAGGCATAACAGCTAAGTCCTGTAGTATGGCGACGTATCCACATAGAGATCAAGACAGCATAATAGCTTGTTTTGAATTCTATGTGGATATCCATGGGCTGCAGTAGCCACTTAATATCTTGTGGACTGCATGCTCTAAATATCTGCTGGGGCTTCCCACTAGGGCTGTGCTAGAAAGCTAAGTGGTGAGTGAAGAAAAAATCCACCAATAGTATACGAGGTGCATTCAATAAGTACCTAGCCTCATCGCCAGAGGGCGCTGTAGTTTCAAAAGAGTTTTACCACAGTGTAGCACATTCTTTTTTAATTCTTTTTTCAAATTTTCATCCCAATCACTTCATTTGTTTTAATTTGACAACTTATGGAAGCGAACGAATCGATCGGTTTTACAAAAATGGAAAAAGAGCAATATCGTTCGATGATTCGATTCCTATTTTTGGAAGGGAAAACGCGCATCGAAATCAAAGAGCGCTTGGATGCTGTGTACGGTGACTCTTCTCCATCGATGGCCACCGTCAAAAATTGGTTCAACGAGTTTGCACGTGGCCGTACGTCGGTTTTTGATGAACCACGTCCAGGTGCACCGAAAACAGCTGCTACGGAGGAAAACATTAAAAAAATCCATGATCTCGTATTGGCAGATCGCCGATTGAAGGTTCGGGAGCTAGCTGAGACTGTAGGCATTTTAGAAGGAACAGTGCATCATATTCTTCACGAGGAACTCGGCATGAGAAAGCTGTCGGCGCGATGGGTGCCGCGTTTACTCACACCGGAAAACAAGTGCAACCGTGAGACCACATCGGAGACGTGTTTGGCGCTGTTTAAGCGGAATCCAGCGGAGTTTTTGCGTCGTTTTGTGACCGTCGATGAAACTTGGATCCACTGGTACACACCAGAGACCAGAGACACACCAGAGCAATCAAAACAATGGATCCAGACCGGGGAACGTGCTCCAAAGAAGGCGAAAACTGTAAAATCGGCCGGAAAAGTTATGGCCACCGTTTTCTGGGATTCACAAGGTGTGATCTACATCGATTACCTCGAGAAGGGTAAAACAATTACAGGGCTTTACTATGCCGATTTATTGGGCCGATTCGACGCCGAATTAAAGAAAAAACGACCCCATCTGGCGAAGAAAAAAGTGCTGTTTCACCACGACAACGCACCGGTTCACACGTCTGCCGTTGCCATGGCCAAATTGGTCGAATTACGCTACGAATTGCTGCCCCATCCACCGTATTCTCCAGATTTGGGCCCTTGTGACTTCTTTCTGTTTCCTAATCTGAAAAAAATCTCTCGCTGGGAATAGATATGGATCAAATGAGGAGGTCATCGCCGCCACGGAGGCCTATTTTGCAGAGTTTGACAAAAACTATTTTTCGGACGGGTTAAAAAAGTTGGAGCATCGCTGGGCTAAGTGTATCGAACTAAAAGGAGACTATGTTGAAAAATAAATTGCCACTTTTCCAAAATTTTCGTTTACTTTTTGTAGGCTAAGTATTTATTGAATGACCCTCGTAGCTGGGTCACCAACTGCCTCAATCATTCTTGATATTGCAGAATTGGCAGGTGCCATATCTCATCTCTTCTATAGCCCAGCATCCATTCCAATAGCATTACTCTAACAATAGCCATTAGGCCTAACACAGTAACTGTAGAGAAGGATTTATTCATGAGTTATGTGTATTTTATAAAGTATTTAGGTATTAGTTGCACTCTTTTCATCCATATAAATAATATAAATATAAATATTGCTGGACATTTCACACAGCGCTATCTAGCCCTAAACTGAGCAGAGCTTGTACTATGGGAACCAGATAACTGATATAATACTTATATACTTTTTTTTTGTAAATACATACTTATAATACATAGAAAAACATGTATATATATCTTAGTCATAAAAGTACCCCCACCATATCTTTGACATATCTAAATCCTCTCCATCCAACGGTTGTTTGAAAGAAATCGCTTCAAAGCAATAAGACCGCCCATTGTACTATTTGCTTTGTGTCTTCTATTTTGTCTGTAATTTTTATTTTTACATTGTAAGTACAACAAAGTGTTTTCATTCCTTCATTTATTCATTTTTCGGAACGTAGAAGACCGTCTCGAGCGCGGCGATTGCGACAGTGAATGGGAAGTAACGTTGTCGACACTTCCTCGACAGTAGTCTACAACGCTGAGCACGATAGCAATCATTTTCTCTATTTATGACATTAAAGATAGACAACTTTCTTCTGAAATTGTCTAGGTCTTGCAATGCCTAGACAACACTGTCCACTCTAGTTGTCTCTTTCGCACTCTTCTCCATCGCGCGCTATCCAACAATTTTTGGTTAGATATTTAATTAATTATATATACAACGTACGTTGCCATAGACAGAGTATCCTTCTCTTGTCTAGGAAAAAACTTATTGAGCCTGCTTGGGACAAAGACGATTTCGGAAGAATCGACAGAGAATGGAATAGAATAACGCTTTATGGTAAATCACACTCAAATTTAAAAACAATAAAAAAACACATAACAATACACACATAAATACAAGTTGCGGTCAGAGCCTTGTCGTCTCTCCGAAGAGTAGACAAGGAAATCGATGTGATAGCCTTGCTGTACTCATAATCCATTATTGCTATAATTTAACCATCTGTCCTACCTATATCATGCGATTTATGAATTTTATAGATACTTATGACTAATGAGAACAGACCTCTTTCTGTTCGCTTTGCCTTGGTAATGCCTATATTAAAAGTCCAGGCTTGGTGCCTGAGTCTTAAATAATTACTTGGAAAATATTTTTCAATAAAACTTTTAATTATCTACAGATTTATAAGGACATTAGGCTAAGTTCATATGATCGCGCGGTACCGCGCGGAACTACTAACCACGCGGTACAAGATTGAACTAAATAGTGTTTATCGTCTACATTACCGCGCGCTACGATAGCGCGCGGTAATGTAGACGATAAACACTATTTATTTCGATCTTGTACCGCCCGATTAGTGGCGATATGAACGTAGCCTTATTAATCATCTGTCACAGACTATACCAGTATCTAAAATCTAGAATCTCGAGCCAATATAAACGCAATCGGCGTTCCTTTAATTAATAAGAGAAACGCTAATTATTATAAAGTGAAGTATTGTATGGGCGAGAACACCACGCTCGATGCTAATCGTAAAAACTGAACGCCCTCTGGATACCATGGATACCTGTAATACTTCTTGCGACTGGAAATAAACTTAAGATTTCTTAAAGTATATCATCATCATCATAGGACATGCTGAAAATAGCCCTTCCAATACGTTTCCAGAGCGACCGATCTTGTGCGGCCTGCCCCCAACAGCTCCCAGCAGCCTATATCAGGTCGTCTTTTCATCTAGTGGAGGGGCCGTCCTACGCTGCTCTTTCCAGTGCGCGGTCTTCACTCGTCGACAAATGTCTAAGTAATTGAGAGAAGCCTAAAGTTTTAATTATATAAGTCTTACGTTTTTCGTTTGTCTTTTGACTAAAGATATAATTTAATTATGTAGTTACCTACGTTTATTGCCATTCGGTCCGTTGAGTCTACTGGTCTACAGGACAATAGAGTAATTGGATTTAAGAGGAAATGGACAAAGGGAGCTATAGACTACGAGGGATATCGACAAAATGGTTAACTGGAGGTAATGGACCGACTATACCAAAAGGTAACCTAGATATTATTAATTTATAATTTAACTAGGCGACGTCGGGGTCGGCCGAGAAAGCGTTGGCGGGACGATTTCGACACCTTCCAAAGAGGATGGTGGGGAATAGCGACAGATAGGGATGCTTGGAGGGACTTGGGGGAGACCTTTGCCCAGCAGTGGGACGAGATAGGTTAAGCAAAAAAATAACTAATAATTTAATAGTTAATATAATTAATAATAATAATTTATTTGTGTCTATTTGTTTTTTATTTAGGTATTAGTTGTAATCCGTTCATCCATATGCACCCCCGACCATATCTTTGACAATACTAAATCCTCTCCATCCAAAGGTTGTCTGGAAGAAATCGCTTCAAAGCGGCAAGATCGCCCATTGTACTATTTGCATTGTGTCTTCTATTTTGTCTGTAATTTTAATTTTTTAATGTGTGTGCACAATAAACTGTTTCATTCGTCTAATGAACCTGATGGAATATAATATTGAATGCCATTTTCAAAATATTTTTTGGTTCAATTCCCACAGTGCGGCACTGGCCAATCATACAAAGGCGTTTCTTGCAAGTGTATTGTGTGACCCCGATGGTATCGCGGGTTCATGCCGCCGTGCCGCACCGCAAGTAATAGCCTACCCACGATCACTACTTCCTTTTTTATTTAAGAAGACATATGGGATTATTAATACTTATTAAGAACGATTATTAGAACATACATACCATCCAAGTCGTCGAAATGAAGATGCTGAGGTGGATATGCGGCGTCACCAGGCTCGATAAAATCCGTAACGAGTACGTGCGAGGAAGCCTGGGGGTGCGCGACATCGCTGACAAGATGCAGGAGAGTCGGCTGCGATGGTACGGTCACGTGGAGAGGAGGCCACCTGACTACGTAGGGAATTTGGCACTACAACTTTCCATCCACGGTCGAAGATCTAGAGGTACACCCAAGACAAGGTGGAGAGATGTAGTGTCAAAGACATGAGAGAGTGCCAAGTTTCTGATGACGACGTCGAGGATAGAGCGAAGTGGAGAAGAACAATCAAGAAAGCTGACCCCACCACCATGTGGGATACATAGCTGGGAAGAGAGAGAGAGAGATTAAGATCGATAAGGCCTCCCCAAGTTTGTGCCATCCACCACGATCCTGCGCTAGTCTCACCCACTGAAGGCCCGCGACTCTAACGATGTCGTCCACCCATCTCGCTGCTGGTCGTCCTACCCTTCTATACCCGCTCCTCGGGCAGCATTCAGTCACTGTCCTGCTCCATCCTGTCATCACCACGTCTAGCCAAGTGTCCCGCCCAAGATCATGGGTGGCACAAACTTGGGGAGGCCTATACCCAACAATGGGTGAAGTCAGGCTGTGGATGATGATGATGATGAAAACGATTTTGTGGGTAAGCAACACCTTTTCTATGTTAAATAAATAAATAAATATGGCTGGACATGTCACACAGCGCTATCTAGCTCCAAGCTAAGCAGAGCTTGCACTATGTAAACCAGATAACTGATACAATACTTATATGTATACATATACTTTTTTTTTGTAAATACATACTTAACATATATAGAAAAACATCCAGACCCGGAACAAACATCTGTACATAATTATTGATTAAAACGGGTATTTATCGCGTATGCACCTTTTTTATTTGTTATCCCGACGTTTCGGCTGTGTTGCAACAGCCTCGGGCTGACTGGAGTACTTGGAGCTACCGTCGGGAAGTGTGGGTAGCTGCAGCATCTACCCTCACTTGGTCTTCAGAATTAGAAATGTCCTCGTTCATATTACGACACACTACACTAACCGTATCTACGCACTGAGTCAACCGATTACGACGCGCACGCCTAGCAATCACCGGGTTCCAAGACGCTGAGAGTCTATAGCCATCTTCTCGATTGAAATTTGGAAATTTCTTGATTTCAATCGCTTCACGAACTATTCTCTTGTAATAACGGCGTTCACTAGAGAGAATCTTAGGATCATTAAATTTAATCCAATGATTCGGTCCCGAGTCTACCATATGATCTGCTATCGCCGACTTGTTTACCTGGCGATTTTTGACAGCTGCGATATGCTCTTTGACACGCTCGGCAATGGTATGTTTGGTTTGCCCGATGTAAGAGCGACCACAGCTATAGTCTATCTTATAAACACCAGGCATCTGCAGAGGTATAACATCTTTTGGAGTCCGTAAATGCTTGGCCATCTTTGAGAGAGGAGTGAAGACCGACTTGATTGAAAACCTTTTCAACACATTTCCAATTTTATCCGTCACCCCTTTCACGTATGGCAAAAACGTTGGCTTTCTACAGTATCCGTTGGTTTTTCTCTGTTTGTGCGTCTTGGCTGCCGTCTATTTACATATACGTTGGATTTTAGAACCTCCTGAACATGGGCCAGCTCACTCTCCAGATGTTCAGGGTCACAGAGATCGTAAGCTCTGTTTGTTAACGATGAAACAACAGATTGCCAATGGCGAGGATGGTGGTGTGACGCAGCGTTCAAATAGCGGTCAGTGTGTGTTGGCTTTCTGTAAACAGAGTGCGCTAGACGGCCATCTGATTTCACCATAACTTTGACATCGAGAAAAGCTAATGTCCTATTATCCTCCATTTCATAAGTGAACCGCATATTCGGGTGAATGGAGTTTAGGTATACAGTAAATTGTTCAACTTCTCGTTTACTCTCTTTCATTATGCAAAAGACATCATCCGCGTATCTCTTCCATAACATTATACCATGAGCTGTAAGATCTAATTTAGTTTCAAAATGCTCCATCCAGATATTAGCCAAAACCGGTGCCACCGGGCTACCCATGGCCACTCCATCAATCTGGAGGTAATGTTGCCCATGATATAAAAAGAAGTTCCCATCTAAACAGTGTTCAAGGAGAACAATGTACTGGTCAGGCAGTTCGTGATCCTTTAGCTTCTCTCGTATAACATCCAGCAGTCCTTTGTTGGAACGTTGGTGAACAGCGCTTCCACATCGAAACTCACCAATATGTCGTCTGGTTCCAATTTAAAGTCCCCAGTATGTCTACAAAATGGCGCGAGTCCTTTACAAAAGATGTCGTCTTTCCCACCAAAGGCTGCAAAATTGAAGTAACATGCTTCGCCAGATAATAGGTAGGCGAATCAATCTGGCTCACAATGGGACGAAGAGGCACATTACTCTTATGCACCTTAGGTAAACCATACAATGTTGGCGACTGCACTATAGTAGGTCTATGTAGACGGTTATAAACATCTTCTGTAAAAAGATCCTTGTATTCCGAAATCAGATTTCTAATACGCTTTGTCACTCTGGCAGTTGGGTTGTAAGGTACTTGCTTTTACACCTTATCATCACATAACAAACTCCTCATTTTTTCATCATAGTCAGTGGAATTACTCACTACAGTGGCGTTACCCTTATCGGCCTTAAGTACCAAAGGGTCTGAGTGCTAGACGCTCTTCCACGGTGATATTCGGCTTAGGTAACCTGGACTTTCGTAAAATTATTGCAACATCTTGTCTCAGCGTTTCTGCGTCAGTGGATGGTATTTTGTTGCTTATAATAGATTCCTCTACACTGCTAATAATGTCTTCGTAAGGAACGCGCTTAGTTGTAGGTGCAAAGTTTAAATCATTTTCTAGTATATTCTGTGTAGTTGTATCCCAAGTAACATTCGATAAATTTATGACGGTATCACGATTTTTTGTTACTGACTGTACCTGGCATCCTGTAAATTTCCGCCTAGCAATCAACTTTTGCAACTTCTTATCGTGCTGCTCTGTACACAAAACAAAAGTTCGCTGTGATTGATTGTACGTTACCCGGTCACATAAATCGAAATCACTTAAAGATAACACATCACTGCATTCCAAGTGTAGCTTGTATAACTCGCACTGCACTCCGTTTAAATAACACTGGTTATTCCTAATCAATTGTTTTAGAAGACGGACACTCGCATTCCCTAGAACTCTGTCGGAATATTCAATATCACTACGCGGCCTTATCCAAACACACGTAGGTATTAAGTCCCAATCACGACAATTTGTTATAAATGTCGCATAAGATGTAGCATGTTTCACACTTTTCTTCCGTAAGTATTCTAGCCGCCGAACTTTGTTACAATATCCGGCCCGTACCGGTTTGCAATAGTATTTTTCAAACTTTCGCGATCATCTGTAGATATCTACGATTCGCGAATATCTGTAGATCATGCAAATATTTGTTCCGCGGCGGGAATCAAACCCGCTACCTCCTGCGTATCCGCCGGCTATTCGCCCACTGCGCCACTGTCAAAAAACCTACAGATGGTCGCGAATGTACTCAAATACGCGAACAATGTTTGTTTTACAAAATTTCGCAATTCGAAAAAATTCAGTTAAATAAATGTATGATAGAGCTAGTACTTATCTCCTCCTCGTTATTAGTCCTCGCCCTCCATAGGTTGTCTGGAAGAAATCACTTTAATCAATAAGACTGCCCGTAGTACTTTTCTATTTCTTTTAGTTATTAAATCTTATTTTTTTTTTTTTTTTGTACATAACAATGTAAATAAAGAGTTAATCTATCTATCTTAACGTATTATATAATCATTTCAATTCAGCGATAAGTCTTGGAGGCACTTCCACCTAGTATCTAGTGAACATCTTCCCCCAGGACCACGACCTTCCGTGGCCAGTTTCCCTATAGTTCCCGTGGCCTGGTTGTTTCTCTATATATATAAGTATGTAATTACAAAAAAAAAAGAAGTATATAAGCATTCTATCAGTTATCTGGTTCACATAGTACAACCTCTGCTTAGTTCGGGGCTAGATAGCACTGTGTGAAATGTCCAGAAATATTTATTTATTTATTTTGGTGCCACGAAGTAAATAACCAAATAACTTGACCTAAACCCTAAACCCTTGAATTGGATACACTTTCTGGGGGTAGAAATTCCAGCGATTATGGATTTCAGACTTTTCTCTAAATTTGTGTCACTAAAGCTACACGGATACCAACAGGTGTACCCTGTGAATTTTGTCAAAGTTCAGTTTTTATTAAGACTAATAACTTAAAAACTACAAGGTTTAAACTAAAAATAATAAACCGGCCAAGTGCGAATCGGACTCGCGCACGAAGGATTCCGTACCATTACGGCAAAAAAAACCACGTTTGTTGTATGGGAGCCCCCACCTAAATATTTGTTTTATTTTAATATAATTATTTCTTTTTAAATCTTCGATCAAAAATCGAGCAAGAACAAGCAAAAAAATCACGATTGCTGTATGGAAGCCCCCCTTAAATATTTATTTTATTCTGTTTTTAGTATTTGTTGTTATAGCGGCAATAAAAATACATCATCTGTAAAAATGACAACTATCTAACTATCACGGTTCATGAGATACAGCCTGGTGACAGACGGACAGACAGACAGACAGCGAAGTCTTAGTAATAGGGTCCCGTTTTACCCTTTGAATACAGATAAAAAACGGCGTCGAAATGTAACTACAAAGATCTTTTATTAGATGTGCTATTTGACCGGACAGTCCCTTGTTTGTACCCCTCTTGAACCCTAATATCTCAACAACCCACCAACGTTTTTAGCTTATTTAGTCACACCAAAATTGTGTTATCACTACCCTACCTGTATACCAAATTTCACGATAATCGGATAAACAAACATACATACAAATACAATGCCGATTTTCCCAAGTTGATTTGGAAATCTCGCTACGCTCGATCAATTATTATGTTATCCATACACTAGATAGATAGATAGATAATTTCTTTATTGCACACCATTAAAAATAAAACAAACAAAAGAGAATACAAAATTAAATCAAAGATACAATGGGCGGCCTTATCGCTAAAAGCGATCTCTTCCAGGCAACCTTTGGATGGACAGGATCTGTGTGAACAAATGAGAACGGCGGCGTTAATCAAATAATAACTAACAGAATTAGTACATAAATGACTAAAATAAAATATACATATAAATAAATATAAATAATTTTATAATATTAAATAACCTACTTCAAAATACATAGGTAATTAGAAAAAACAATAAAAAATTATATACAAAATTTAAGTTGCAAAGTCTTAGTGAGCGATGGACGACAGATAATGATTATTAACCATGTTTTTAAAAACAGGAAGGGATTACTATAACAATTATTATCAATAAGATGCACCAAGTTTATTTTATATTGAAAAATTACACACCAAAACATCTTACAGTTAATCCTGGATTAATATTATGACAGAACGATATTACATTGTATCATTTGGTTTTGTTTCTTTTACTGTTTTGTGTGTGTTTTGTACTGGTTGGGTAGGTACCTATGTGTTCTAGCTGTAGGTCTAATATATTTCAATCTATTGTATTTTTTCGTATCTACCTAACTATTTTGTTTGTGATACGTTCTGTGTTTCTTTGTGTGAGTCAAATGAATATATTCTATTCTGTTCTTTGGTAGTATTTCGACACCTTACATATCCGATCCATTATATTGACGACAACCTCCGTGGCGCAGTAGGCGAACAGCCGGCTGAGACGCAAGAGGTTCGGTTCCCGCCGCGGAACAAATGTTTTCATGATCTACAGATATTTGTTCCGGGTCTGGTTGTTTTTCTATTTATTATAAGTATGTATTTACAAAAAAAAGTATATAAGTATTCTATCAGTTATCTGGTTCCCATAGTACAAGCTCTGCTTAGTTTGGGTCTAGATAGCGCTGTGTGAAATATCCATTTCCACGAGTATAAGTCGGATAAATTTGATATTCCACTAGTTCCGTACTTGCACAGCTGTATAAGTAAAATCTACTGTCAATTCTAAAAGAAACCATAATCGGTTGAAAAACTTCGAAACCAATTTAAAAAGGTAAAATAAAGGGCGTACAATCAGCGGAATTTATCAAAATAATAAGGCGTTAAGAGAATACCTTTAATAGTTTGTTAAGCGTTATAACGCGGGGAATAAGCGAACCGCTATAACAATAACACTGAAAAATAATAACCGGCCGATAACGAACTCGAGTGGGTTCGTGATTTGAAATAAGCTGACTTTAAAGCTAAATATTTTGCCTTTTATTCATTTAAAAAAAGAGACGCAAATTCTAAAACTACGCTTAAGCGCTGAGCTAGACACACATTTTGATTTTTACACAATCTAAATTTCATTGAAATGAAAGAACTGTCAATGACCATTTATCAAGGATGATAAAGGGCAAGGTGTTCGCTTTTATAACAATTACAATTAACAAATTTATAAACGCAATTAAACAAAATCTTTTTAAAAAAGCCTAACTATAAAATATCGGAATATTTAGATGATAGAGAAGCTTGGGATTGAAATTGCTCCAACTCGTTCAAAATGTTACAATTTAGACGTAATTTATTTTCTGTATTGTTATGTATTCTAAAAGGATCATTAAAAAAACAACCAGCCTTGTTTCTTGCCTTTCTTTCCTGGCTTGGTCGCGAAGGAACAGGCAGTAAAATTGACGTTTCAAAGTTATCCTTCTGATTTTAATGAATAAAAGATTTTGACTTTGACTTTTCTAATAACTGTTCTAAGGTCAGATGAAATCATAACAAGTAACTTTAAACAAAAATCCGAATTCAGATACCAGTAAAAACCAAACCACTAAACCGATTTCTAAGAAATTTCTATGAGGCTAATCTGAAAGTATATCCTTTCAAATAATAAAATAATTTTCAAAATCCGTTGATAAATGACGGAGTTCTGAGCTAACAAACATAACATAAAAATTAAATAAATTTTAGACTTATATGGTTGTCTCATAGATGCTATTGTCAGAACTGGACCTTTCCAATAAAAAAGAATCATCAAAATCGGTTCACCCAATCAAAAGTTCTGAGGTAATAAACCTCCTCCTTTTTGAAGTAGATTCAAAAGTAGTACTAATGTAGTGAATCTGAAACCGAGACTCGGGCAAGGCGTTTCAAGTTATTTCGGTAAAGCCTAGTATAGGACATTTGAAAACAAATATTGAATAGTGTAACAATAATAACTTGGAATTATTCATTTTTAAGTTTAGCTTATTGAATCATCATCATCATATCAGCCGTAGGACGTCCACTGCTGGACAAAGGCCTCCCTCATTGATCTCCAGGAACTGCGGTTGGAAGCGGCCTGCATCCAACGCCGACCTGCGGTTCTTACCAAGTCGTCTGCCCATCTTGTAGGTGGACATCCTACGCTGCGCTTGCCGGTCCGTGGCCTCCATTCGAGAACTTTCCGGCCCCATCGGCCATCTGTTCTGCGCGCTATATGGCCTGCCCATTGCACTTCCACTTCAACGTGCTAATCCGTCGGGCTATGTCGGTGATTTGAGTTCTCCCACGTATCTCCTCATTTCTGATTCGATCCCGTAGAGAAACCCCGAGCATAGCCCTCTCCATAGCTCGTTGAGCGACTCTGAGCTTATTCATAAGGCCAATATTGAAGGACCACGTCTCTTATTATCAGCTTATTGAATACTGAAATAAAAATCCCCGATTATTTGGACGATTTGAATGTAGACACAGTCTCGATTACGTTTTGCGTGTAGTTTTGGAATAAGTTCCTTAATATACTGACTAAAAAGTTTTTAGGTATATCTTTAATCATGAATTTACTAGGTCTCGCTAAATACTTCGTATTTTTTGAATGCAACATTATAACACAAAGCATTTTATTAAGCAATAATCTACACAATTCCCATCAATATTCCAGTAAACAGGCTTCAAAGAAATGGCGGGATAATAAATTAAATAATTTAGCGCTTTCCCATCGATCCGGCGCGGGATTTGGCACAATACAAATGGCGGGGCGTTGTGGTGCGCACGATTACTGATACCCGAGCTCTGCGCACGTGCAACTGCGCTGTTAATAACTATTATGGAAGTGCATTCTGTTTAAAATATTTGATTTTGAAAGAACTTGAGACTAATGAAATGAAGTGTTTTACGATTTGTATTTTGAGATTCCTTAATGCATTTAGATCTGAATGTGATATTATACGATAACTAAATTAATGAATGAAAACACTTTATTGTATACAATATAAACAAAAACAAAATAGAAAATACAAAGCAAATAGTACAATGGGCGATCATATCGCTTAAAAGCGATCTCTTTCAGACAACCTTTGGATGGAGAGGATTTTGTTATAACAAACATAAATTGAACTCTATAATGACTCACTAAATTGAATTCTTTCCATCCAAAGGTTCATAATTCATAATTTATTTATGGTCTGTGAATCTAGTACTTATTACAGTTGAGTTTAATAAAGAACTATACTAGATTCCGCCATTTAAGCGTTGATATAAGTTTTGTGTTGAAAATTATTTTTTCAAAACAAGCTTTTATAAAATTCATAATCGGAACCGCAAGCAGATTCAAATGAGCCCAAACACTAGTAGCCTACTATAATCCATTCAGATGTTCCGTTGTCTAGCATCCGTCTCCATCATGAGACCAGCTCCATGGTACCATATTATTGCATTGTCACCGAAGTTAAGTATTTCAAATTTCAGCTCAGTCGGTTGAGGGGAACGGGTTTAAAATTCAGTTGCGAGATTCCACCCGGACAAACATACATACATGGCAAGTTAATAAAAAGCTTGTAATCAATACCAAGGCTGTTTTTTTAGCACATTTAGTGTTTGTCCTATTGATTATTATAACTTCTTGTTTGTAATAATGTGTAAATTAAATATTTTTAATTAATTAAATGAATTAAATTAGTTTTGAGATCGATACACTCCTGGCTAAGTTCATATGAACGCGCATGTCGCGCGGAACTACTAACCGCGCGGTACAAGATCAAACTAAACGGTGTTTATCGTCTACATTACGCTACGCTACGGTAGCGCGCGGTATGTAGTCGAATAGCGCGCGGTGATGTAGACGATATACACTATTTAGTTTGATCTTGTACCGCGCGGTACCGCGCGGTCATATGAACTTAGCCTAAATGAGAATAATATATAAATTTATGTTTATATGTATACCCTGATTATGCCCCCAATCTCTGTGTCGGAAGGAAAGTGCAGAAAAATCTTATTTCTTTAGAAAAGGATAGAAAAAAGGGGAAAAAAAACTCTCAGCCTAAATGAGAATAATATATAAATTTATGTTACCCTGATTATGCCCTCAATCTCCGTGTCGGAAGGAAAGTGCGGAAAAATCTTATTTCTTCAAAAAAGAATAGAAAAAAGGAAAAAAAAACTATGCAGAAATGCCAAAACTAAGCCTTTAAATTTCGTTTATTTGGACATTATAAAACCATTCTGTCAGTAAGGTTGTTTCCGTTTCTTGTAAAATAAAAATGGAATATTAACAACGTCTATAATTGACCCCGGATATTGCAATACTATCGCTGACCACTTCAAATATAATAAAAAAACATCCAATCCATCACTGATCGACCCAAAGTCCGTAATAAAACCGGTCAAATTATAACGACCCTAAGCAAACATTATAAAACCTAATCGATCAGCTTATAGACTACTATTGATTGAAGTTATAAAATCGATTATCAAAATGGGAATAAAATGGTCAGTTTTTTTGCTTCTGGTCAACGGTTCGACCCACTGCTAAATAAATATGGTGTCAAGTTTTAAAAATAGAAATCTGAATCATTTCTCTACGGTCTAGTTTAAAATTACCATATTTGTTCCAGGTCTGGTTGTCTCTTTATGTCTTACTAGCTGTTGCGCGCGACTTCGTACGCGTTACACTACTAAATGTGTAGGTAATCTAGAAATAAAGCTAAACTCGCTGTTGCAACTTGACTTGACACTCCATTTTTATCCCATGCGACCTGATTTGTGTGATAAAATCCCTAGCCTAGCGCTATGTGGTAATCCAGGTTATAATGTACGTATATACCAAATTTCATCAAAATCAGTTAAGCCGTACTACGTTATTGAGTAACAAACAAACATCCAAACTTTTACGTTTATAATATTGGTGCGATAAACTTGTATTTACAAATAAAACGTATATAAGATCAAACTAAACGGTGTTTATCGTCTACATTACGCTACGCTACGGTAGCGCGCGGTATGTAGTCGAATAGCGCGCGGTGATGTAGACGATATACACTATTTAGTTTGATCTTGTACCGCGCGGTGCCGCGCGGTCATATGAACTTAGAATATATAAATTTATGTTATAATTAATTTATCATTTATCTGGTTCCCATAGTAGGTACAAGCTTTGCTTAGTTTGTGGCTAGATAGCGCTGTGTGAAATGTTCAGGATTAATTATTTATTTCTTCTTGCAATCATTTTAGATGTTTTGTTTTCATCATCATCATCTTATCATCCATAGGTTCATTGCTGAACATAGGTCTAAGAGGGACATAGGTTTCCTGAGCGGTCGATCGACATAGTAATGGTTACTATAGTTATTTCATTTCTTTATTTTCTCGTAGACAGCTCCTGTGAAAACTTGAACGAGCGTCTTTTTTACATTAAGTATGCATTATTTTATAAAACAATCCAGAGAAAACTGGCTCAATTTGGATGAGGCCTTTACCTGCAGAGGGGTTATTACAGAATAATTTTATTAAAAACAGGTATATACTATAACTACGATAAAAATGTATCCAAAATTCTTTATATAAATCTGAAAATACTGACCATTACATATTAAACTACAAAAAAAATCCTGATACTAACAAAACTTGTAAAACTTGTATACTAGCATTTTCTGGAAGAAATAAAAGGCTTTTTTATTTTATTTATTTATTATTTTATAAAATATGACGCTTACGCACGTACAAGGTTATACCAGAGTCGGAGAAACTGATAGGGATGGAGCTATCGATAAACGTAACACGATAACAGACCCGATATTTTTTTACAAAATGTAAGAAACTAAACTACTGCCGGATACTTTTGTACAAATTTTTAACTATAATATTATATTTCATTACAAGATGTTACACGTATTAATTATTGATTGATAATGCCAACTTCTTTAAAATTTTCGAAGCTGTTGTAAAATAAGTAGGTATAGGTAGGTACTCGACAATGAAACGAAATAATTATAACGACAGGTAATCTTTATTTATTTATTTTAATCAAAATCTGATGAATCGTCACTGTCACACGATGAGCTCTCCCCAACATTTTAGCTCAGCCACAACACTACAACTATCAAATTAGAACTGTCATCGAGAAAATAAAATAAATGGAAAGACTATAGTAGACCGAACGACTACTCTCGACTAACAATTACCAGGTCTACGTACCGTTTAGTATTATGTTTAACATATAAAACAATATTTTCTATGTGTGTATACTAAAACAGATATCCTTGTTTTAAAGACTAAAAGCATAAGCATTTTAAACTGTAAACAAAGTCTCAATAAAAACTACGAGCCTTACAGTAGTCGCATATGATGTGTAACATCTGACCACCGCGCGCGCTCATTGGTCAAATCAAATAGCGCGCGCTTTCCCGGTTTTCTGTTACACATTTCCGTCCATTTTGTTAAAATCACTCCCACAAACCGAGAGGAAAGATGTTGCATATCAATAATTATCATATGTTTTGTTATCCCACGTTACAAAAAAAGAATGATTAGCTAACTTTCACTCCGTTAATACGTTCGGGAATAGTTCGTTTACAGTTAGTTAGTTAACAATAAGTTAAGTAAGTTATTAAGAAATAAATAAAACTCAGACTTTCTTAAACGAATGAAAAGAACGAACGAAAAGAAAAAGCGCGCGGAATAATGTTTACTTGTTCACAAATTAGCGAAGCGCGCGCATCAGCGCTTTTTTTAAGGCAAAGGCACAAAAACAGCCAGTATTACTAATAAAATAAATAAACATTTTTTTATTTTTGTTACAGATGTAATTTATTGTCAAAATTAACGAATTAAATATTTACTTTTTATATTTTATCTCCCTAAGTTAATTTTATTCATAAAATGTTGACCACTTTTCTGACATAATAACTCTTTGCTAAGATTTAAAAAAGTACCGTTCGTTTTCGACGGATCATGTTGATAAACCGTACGTTTTACCAAGATCGTGCGTTTACATTACAATAACGCACAAGTACGTAATGACATACATTACGATATTGAAATTGGTGAAATAAAAGACCTTTTACGAGCAAATGTGTTATAAATATTATGACATCTATGAAAATCTGATGTATGTTCACAAACATATTAATTTGTTTAAGAAAAATAGCGTTAATCATAATTTTAATACTAGAAGTAAAGATAAACTCGCTGTTACCACTTGTAGACACCATAAAGTTAGTAAATCATTTAAAGGGCAAGGTGTTCGCTTTTATAACCAACTCCCAAGTGATGTACACAAATTAACAATTAACAAATTTGAAAACGTAATTAAACAAAATCTTTATAAAATATCGGAATATTTAGATGATAGAGAAGCTTGGGATTGAAGTTGCTCCAACTCGTTCAAAATGTTACAATTTAGACGTAACTTATTTTCTGTATTGTTATGTATTCTAAAAGGATCATTAAAAAAGACAACTAGCCTTGTTTCTTGCCTTTCTTTCCCGGCTTGGTCGCGAAGGAACAGGTAAAATTGACGTTTCAAAGATCTATAGGGTTTTAATGATTAACAGAGTTTGACTTTGACACCCTGAATGGCCAGACGGGAGTAACGTCTCGCTTATACTGATTACATCTTAGAGCACCGTCTCTTATTTGAAAACAAAACACTATTATTTAATAAGCTCTTGTTGGTGCAAGCTATTTAATTCTTGATGGCGGGTGAGGTGTGTATTTGAGAAATTACAGTTCAGATACTGCATACATTGTTATTGCCTTATAAATAACCAGAGTTAAATCGAGCCGATAATCGCCTGAAGCGGTATGCCATGCTAAATACTGATGCTGTGTAGTTTTGACAGTTTAGAAGATACATTTGTAGACACTATTTAAGTTATGTGTATAATTGTGTATATTTATTAAGACTACGAAAGTTTTCAACATGAACAACTGTCCTGTAAAGAAAAAATATTGTGAGCTTGAACAAAACGAATTGCGCGTATATTCGAATTTTGAAGTAAAACTTCTTTACGCACGCTTGACTTGGGGAGTAAGCTGGTGAATGCGTTACGAAAAGTGCGAACGGTAGTTCAGAGGGAGATATAAGTTAGTGAAGATAGTAAGAGAGAGTTACGTTTCGTATATTTTTAAACGTTAATGTACGATTGCGAGTTGCGTCTGTCCAAAATGAACATAGACTGATCGACCTACAGACGTGTCGACAATTTTGTAATTGAAGAACTTTATAAATTAATATTTTGAAAAATAAATTTTACTTCAGTCGTGTGGTAAAGCATACTCGTTTTTTTTGAAGTGAAAATTTCTTAAGACGCGTTAGGCATTTTTTGAGATGGGAATAAACCATTGAACTCTCGACACTGTTACTGTTACCGACACCTCTGTAATCTGTAGTGTAGTCTGCTTTTAAATTTTGAATACACAAAAATTGAGCGTTAAATTTTTCACTTCTGTCGGCACTCCCGGAGTATGTACCACTTTTAAAGGTGAAAGTTGGTATCGATTGCTACTTTAGACTCATATTTAAAGTTTTGAGGAGTACTGACTTCTCGAAACTTCAGTTTAGTAGAAGAATTCTGGTTGATTCACCCTATACTGCGCTTGCCTTAGCAAAAGATCAAACGAAAGTAAATTAACTTGTAGGTAAATTGATAATTAAAACTTCCAGCTTAGAAATTATTACAAAGGTCAAGGTACACCGAGCCCTCACGTGAATTGCAATAATAGATTATGGAGTTATACATTTATATCTGTTGTAATAGGTTATGGGCCTCGTATTGCAAGGCATGTGTCATAAACAGCATTGCGAGTTAATCGTGCGTGAAGTGATAAAATCTGAACAATGATAGGTGAACTTTCGTTTAAAAATAAACTAGTGGTTCGCCCCGAACTGAGATCTCGCGAGACTCCGATTAAAACAAAAAAAAAATATTATTTGTAATCTTTGACTATCAAAATAGTGCCACGAAATTTATAACCAAAATACTTGACCTATAATTTCATTCAAATCACAGGTAACGGGGTTATAACTGGTTCCACTTTTTTGGGGTACAAATTGCAGTTATTTTGGATTTCAGACTTTTGCCTATATTTGTGTTATTTAAGCTACATTATTTAAGCATACCAAATTACAGCACTGTAGGGTCACTGGTGTACCCTGTGGATTTTGTCAAAGTTCAGTTTTTATTATGGCTAATAACTCAAAAACTATAAGGACTTTACTAAAAGTAAAAACAAAGGAGTCTAAAAATACTAATAAAGACCTTTCATTTGACGTCCCATTTGACCTAATAGTCTCATTTACACTTTTTTTACTCAAGAACCACCAAACATTTTTAGTTTATTTCATCATCATCATATGAGCCATAGGACGTCCACTGCTGGACAAAGGCCTCCCTCATTGATCTCCAGGAACTGCGGTTGGAAGCGGCCTGCATCCAACGCCGACCTGCGGTTCTTACCAAGTCGTCTGCCCATCTTGTAGGTGGACGCCCTACGCTGCGCTTGCCGGTAGCTCATTTAGTCACACCAAAATTGTGTCATCACTACCTACCTATGTATCAAATTTCATGGTAATCGGATCAACGCTTCGAAAGTTATCCTCGGACAAACAAACATACATACATACAACGCCGATTTGCCCAAGCTGATTTAGAGATCTCGCTTCGCTCGATCAATTGTCTCACGAATCATTTGTTTAATTTCGGAAACAATTTAATTAAAGACGCAGAGATTGACAAAAACATTTCAAAAATAAAAGAAAAAATCCTCGGCATACCTGAGGCCTGGCACCTTGTGGCAAATTGAAAAAGGACGCGCTTGCTCTCGAAGCTAATAATAAATTCTCAAATAATAATAATTCATAAATAATAATCGTGAAGAAACAAAATAAAAATATACACGTCGAAATAATAAAGGATTTGGCCGAGAATCGTACGTCACGGGTCACTTTTTATTAAATGTGTTGAGATTCGTTTTTTGATTTATTTATACAGATGACATACTCAATCTTACCTTGACTACAATGCTATGGAAAGTACCTCATAGTCTAGCATATAAAATATAATTTTATGTTTAAAAAAACCTAATGAATAAATAATTATCGAGTAAATAAATGTGATTTGTGTAATGGAATAACCGTAGCGTGCTACGAGCACAATTTCGGCAGCCAATCCAATAGTTCTAACACATAAATTCATGGTGAATGCACATTACTTTTATCATTCTGCTAAACATATCGGCCCAGTAGTCGGGAGGTATAATCAGACATCGTAAAGGCACCTAGTGTGCGCCGACCCAGCGAACATAAAATTGTTTTTTCCTGCAACAGCTATAATTAGGCGATACGTAACGTTTTTGTTTGGCCCACATTTCTCGATCCTCTAATTTTTGTGTTTTTTGCCGCTCCTTTTGTAGTCGTTAATATGATTACACCGTTGGGATGATGGCTTCATACGTGTTTTAGGTTATAACTTAATTTACTCGGGTTATTTGTTTTTTTATTGTTGTCCGACTTCCTGAGAGTCTGTCGTGTTTTTTGCGGCCGGTCGTTAGCTAGAGGTGATTGAATGAGATGGTCGGCAAATTGTTACTCGTCCCTATCTTGTTCACATACACTTCTATGTAGGCACGTATTGGGTTTGATTTCGAATGTTGATTCGGTGTGGTGTGCTGTAAATTGGATGGCTTATTTATTTTTTTAGTTGCGTGGCATCACGTATACTTTCGTTAGGTATTTGTAGGTGTAAATTAATTTTTAATGAGGTAGCAGTGCGGCCGGTCGGCACGTTAGGGCTGCGAATGTCTTAATAATATTCGCGTCTAGTGCAATTCAGCGCTGATCTATACGAGAACTGAAGCGCTTAAAGCTGAGGTGTGATGTGATAGTTTACTCAGGGACCAATTACTTTTGATAATTAACAGCGCTGTAAATACAAGAGTAATCACTGAAGCAAAATAAATAATTGCTGGAAATTGCCTTCTCCTACAATTTCTCATTTAAAGACTTACTTACGGACTATATAAAACGAGAGGCTCTTAAAGTGTTATTATTTTTCGAACACTTGAAGTTAAGATACAGCTTTGGTACTAAAAATCTCAATTTTGCTGTCAAACTGACAGAGGTTAATTCTTTCTCATAGAATTTAATAATATTATTTTGGCTGATGAATAATCAGGCTCCTTTAGCGCGATGCAGCGGCTGGCTTGTACCAGGCAGGCAGTAATAGCGAGGAGGTCGGCTTGACAAGTAAATTGTGCGATCGGACGCGCGACGTGCAAATTGGTAAGCAACTACACCGCGCCCCAGCACGCAATCACTCTGTTGCGGCGGACGGCGAGACGCGGCGCGGGGTGCACTGTGTCACTGCCCTTATATTAAGTAGGAAGAAATAATCCGGCCATTAAACCTGTAATTTAACTAAATAGGTAACAACAGTATTTGCCTTATATACTTATAGTCTCTACGGCGGCGGTGTCACCGGGATGTCGACGAGAAACGAGATCCGAACCGAACGTGACGTCGGCATATGTATGTATCGCTACTTTATTGTCGTTATTTCGTTCTTAGTGACGTCCCGGTGATAAGGCGTGTGGTAGACAGGACATGCGGCCATAGTAAATGTTCATATCACTACTTCGATGTTGTAATGTTATTCTCGGTGATATCCCAGTGACAGCGTGTGGTGGACACACGGCCATAGTAAATGTATGTAGCGCTACTTTGGCGCTGTCATCTCGTTTTTGGTGACGTCTCGGTGACGGCGAGCGGTCGACACGTGGCCATAGTAAATGTATGTAATGGTTCACACAGCAGTTATATAACGTTATATCGCATGTGTTGTATAACATTTATCGTTATATAACATAATATCATTATTATAAATATGGGATTTATCACGTACCGTCTTATCGGTGTTTCGACCGACAATGTTTCGGTTCAATTCGTGAACCTTCATCAGGGTGAGTGCGATCCGCTCCGAATAACGTCTAGCCTCGCACTGAGTTATTCGTTATTCGAAGCAAATCGCACTCACCCTGATGAATGTTCACGCAATGAATCGAATCATTGTCGGTCGAAACACCGATAAGATGGTACGTGATAAATCACATATGTATAATAATGATTGAAATCAATCATGAAAGTTTTCTAAGTAAAATAACGTCTTAAAATAAAAGATTTTCATGACCTCATTCCTCCTTCCCCCTTCCACCACCGGACAAGCAGACGTACCGAGAAGTACCACCGATACCTGGTCGGCATACCATCTTGCCGCACCAAACGATTTGCTTCAACTTTTCTTGTTAGCACAAGTAAGGAGTGGAAATCACTTCCGGCGTATGTTTTTCCGAACCAGTATCATCTCTGAGTCTTCAAGTCCAGAGTGAATTGGTTCTTTCTAGGCAAGCGTGCTCCATCTTTGATCACATCATCACTTACCACCAGGTGAGGTAGTGGTCAAGCGCTTGGCTATTTTCAATAAAAAAATAACATAATAATATAGGCAAATATCACAAAAAATTTATCGTGTTAAATAAAGTTATGTATCGTTATGCACCATATCACTGCTTCAGCGCCGTCATCTCGTTTTCGCTGACGTACCAGTGACGGTGGCGGTGGACAAACTTCCTTAGGGTTAAATAAAAATATTAAATGCAATGGCAGTAGATAAAGATTTCTGCAATAATATTTACCTAAGTTGTTCAAGCAGTATAATAAAAATTATATACAAGTTTATTTACAATTAATTCTTAATTTTAGAAGTTTTAGTCTCAAAAACTGGTCTCTTTGCACAACAAAAAAAATCAATATACAAAACATGACATACTGTCATGACGACCTCGGAGACGCAGTGGGCGAATAGCCGGCTGAGACTCAGATTGTAGGTTCGATTATTGCCACTGAATAAATATTTGTATGATCTATAGATATTTGTTCCAGGTGTTAAGGCTGTTTTTCTATAATATTAGTAATTACAAAAAAAATATAAGTATTCTATCAGTTATCTGGTCCCCATAGGTCCATATAGGTTAGCTTTGCTTAGTTTGAGGCTAGATAGCTTTGTGTGAAATGTGCAGCATTATTAATTTATTTAAAACCTAAGATGTTTTTAAAAGTTATAGATACGTCGTACACGCTCTAGAATGACCAGACGAATGGCAGGTAATTGCCCGGAGCGCATTCAGTTAGGCACGAGATCACTTTACGGCTATACGTCCCGACAGCGCTATAAAGAATTTCGCGTTTCCTGGTAAAAATGCCTTCCTGTGTGTTTAGGAGTTGTACCAACTACACTGCAACTGTTAGAGACAAGAAAAACGTGTCATTTCATTCGTAAGTACAGTTTTTTCATTTTAAAGTAATAAAACATAATAAACGTATTTAGTTTTGGCATAATTTGGCAATGGCTGACGCGGGTAGGCTATAGAGCGAGATGTACTAATCTGTTTTATGCGTGAGTAAAAGAGACAATGTTAGCGCAGGCACGTGGCGGCCGGTTCCAGGGGAAGTTGGGGGAAATAACATTCATTATCCCAGATTTCTTAATTTTGTTTTATGTCAAGTAATATGCCAGATTTCTTAATTTTGTTTTAGGTCAAGTAATATGCAATCTTATTTTCTAAGATTATATACAATAATACAAAAAATTCTAGAAAAGTATGAAGCGAATAGAATAATACCTATCATTTATTATTTATATTTTTAGATTACCTAAAGATGGTTTAATGAAAGAAAAGTGGCTGAAAGTAATTAGGACTCAAAGACGCGAAGATGATTGGATGCCTACTAATTACTCTACAGTGTGCTCCGAGCATTTTCTGACAAGTGATGTTTATCTTACAAAAAAATATATACGAAGATTGAAAAGAACAGCAGTTCCTGTAATTAAGGTACCTAACTAAATATAACTTTATTATTTTTTATGCTCCCTTGATGAATTTTGTAACCACCTAACAATACATATTATGTTTTAAAATTAGGGAAATATACCTAAATGTTATTTAGTTTTATTAAAACTATTTTACCCGACGGCGTCCGAATGAGTGAATGACATAGGCTATATACATTTTGTAAAAGGCACCCGCAAATGAAAAAAGGGTTGTTGATTTTCTTACTTCTTGTTTTTTTTTCTTAAATTTCGGAGCTATAAACATAATACAATGACATAAAAATAGGGAAAAATATTAGTAGATAGTAGAGAGTAGTAGAGATTAGATTTGACTTTTTATTATTTATCTTAAATTTTTTTGTTTCAGAAACAAGAACAAAACACCATAGCATCATCATCAAGTTTGCAAGAAGTTAATGTATCCGACAAAGATTCAATTTTTGATACCCCTCGAAAAGCATTTTTGAAAACAAAAGTTAGAAAAATTTCTATGGAGAAACGCCGGCTACAGTTAAAGAATTATAATTTGACTAGAAAAAATAAAAGACTAAAAGAAAAGTGTAACAGTTTAAAAAACACTGTGGCAGTGCTCAAAAAGAAAAAATATTTCACGGTAGATCAGATTAGGGAACTAAATCTTAAAGCTGAAGCCGTAGATTTTGCTAATAGACTGGTTCAGAAAAGCAAGCATAAAGTCTTCCGCCAAAAATTTACACCAGCTTTACGAAAATTTGCTGTCACTTTACATTACTATTCTGTAGCTGCATATAAATATGTTAGAGCAACATTTAACGGATGTTTGCCACATCCTCGTGTGATAGGTAAATGGTATGAGAATAGCTCTGGTGATCCTGGTTTTAACAAAGAAGCTTTGAATGTTCTTGAGAAAAAACACAAAATGAGTGGGCAAAGGCTATTGTGTACGTTAGTTGCTGACGAGATGGCGCTTCGTCACCAAACCACCTGGACAGGAAAGAAGACTGCAGGTATTGTAGATTATGGCGCCGGTACTGCCAAATCATGTGAAATAGCAACTCAAGCTTATATGTTTACATTAGTCTGTTTGAACGAAAGCTGGAAAATCCCTGTGGCATATTTCCTTGTAAATGGGTTATCAGCTGAAACTCGGGCAACTTTAATGAAAACATGTTTGAGCGAATGCTACCAAGTCGGGGTAGACATTGTTGCTATCACGTTCGATGGCTGTGCTTCAAATATAAGTGCAGCTAATTTATTAGGTTGTAACTTAAAACGCCCGGGAACTCTCAAAACAACTTTTAAACATCCAGAATGTGATTTAAAGGTAGCAATCATGCTTGACGCTTGCCACATGATTAAATTAGTTCGCAATACATTCGAAGCTAAATGACTTATTTATGACACAAGTGAAAAAGAGATACGTTGGCAGTTTCTAATCAATTTAGTCAAGCTTCAATCAAACGTTGGTTTAAATTTCGCTAACAAAATTACTCCTCGCCACATTCATTTTCGAAACGAAATAATGAAGGTTAAGTTAGCAACTCAAATTATGAGCATGAGTGTTGCAAACGCACTTAAGTTATGCAATGAGATTTTGACGTCCTCTCTCTTTGTAAACACTGAAGGCACGACAGAGTTTATAACTATATTTAACAATTTATTCGACATTTTCAACTCCAGATCTTATGGTTTATATGGGTTTAAGAAACCACTTTCGATAAAGAACGCCGATGAAATTTTCGCATACCTTGAAAAGGCCAAACAATATATACTAGGCCTAAAAATATGGATTAAATATAAACGCATCAATCGTAAACGAATCCAAATGACAGTTATAAAGAAACATCTCGTTGAGACCAAAAACAAAATAGGATTTTTGGGCTTTTTAGTATGCATAGAAAGTTTGAAACATCTATACTCCACTTTAGTAGAAGGAGAACGCCTGAGATATATTGCGACTTATAGGCTATCTCAAGACCACATCGAAATGTTATTCGGTGCGATCAGACGACACGGAGGTTACAATAATAACCCTAATGCAATGCAGCTAAAAGGGATTTTCAAAAAAATCCTTCAACACTTAGAAATGAAGTCCTCGTTTTTAGGAAATTGCGTACCACTAGAAGACATTCCTGTGTTGACGTGTTCATCCGCAATTGAGAAAATTAATACTTCAGTTTTAAGAACGAACGACGAGGAATTGTACTCACTTGTAGGACAAAATCAAAGCAGAAAAGAAAATGATGACACTCGACAAATAAACGAAAATGTTGAGGTACTTTCAACTATATTAAATCGCGAAAGTGTCAAAAAGACCACAGACCAGATTATTGGTTATATTTCAGGTTGGGTATCCAGAAAACTTGTTAAATCACTTAACTGTGATGTATGTACAAACAGTCTGCTTTCTGATACAAAGCAGTGGTTTCACAAATTAATTGTCTTGAAAAATATGGGAGGACTTTGTTTTCCAAGTGAGGATGTTTTTAAAATTTGCTTGAAGTCAGAAGCAATTATCAAAAATCACATCAAAGAAAAAGGGCATATTTTACTTCCCGACCCCAGAGAGATAACAATTATAAAGATGCGAATTTTAAAATCTTTTCTCAACAGTAATGACGTATTTTCGTCCTTAAATTTTCATTCCCTAGAGCAACATCCGACTTATAATCACAGGCTAAATCTTGTACGCGCTATTATTGAGACATTTACAAATGTACGCATACATTTCGCACACAAAAATAATCCAGAATTAAAGAATGATTACAAACGACAAAAAAGAAATAAGCTAAGTTTATTTGAGGGAATATAATTAAAAATACATATCGTTTTCATTTCCACAATTTACTTACTAACTAACTTTATTTATTTACTTACTAAAAATAAATTGTATTTTGTTCACAATTGTATTTATTATTTTACACTAGTAAAATCCAGCGTCCACTTTACCCAATCTCCTCTCCGGTAAGTCATGTCACGCGCTGGCACCAATGAGCGCTCAGCAGCAATCAATACGTACCAAATGATGTATATTTATCTCTTTCTAACAACAGGCATGCTCCATGATTTGTCTTTATTAGCGCAAAGTGTCATAAATATACAACTATACGTACGTATAGAGTACTCCTTGCGCCACTTTAAAATATTCTAATGTTGATGTATAACATGTCTATCTTTTTGAATGTCATTGTTTAAAACAATGAAATTTTTAACAAAAATGTAACTGACTTCAGTAACAGAAAAACCAAACTACTGAACCGATTTTGATGAAATTTCGATGTAAGTATATCCTTTTATATAAAGAAAAATCCAAATTGGTTGATAAATTACGGCGGTCTGAGGTTACAAACAAAAAAAATACAACCGAATTGAGAACCTACTCCTTTTTAAGGTTCCATGCCTGAAAAGATAAAAAGGACCCTTATAAGATCACTTTCTTGTCCGTCTGTCTGTCCGTAAGTCACCACTGATTTTCTTAGAAACCGGTGGACCTAGCAAATTGAAATTTATTCCAGATACTGAGGTCTGTAGTCCCTATTAGGTGTATAAAAATGAAGATCCTGAGTAAACACGATAAAAAGATATGGGCAAATTTAGATTTTCGCGAAAACTTGTGAGCACCATAACTTACCTTAATTTTGAACTTTTTTATTTTACTTGTGTAAGACCTTGCTTTTAACCAAAATTGACAATTCAAGGTCAACCGGAAGTACCCGGTAGATTTTGGGTTGAAAACCTATATGGTAGTTCCCGTTGACCTAGAATCACAAAGTTTGGATAAAAGCAGCACAAATAAAGGTAAAATTCCAAAAAATAAAAAAAATATTAAAAATTAAACAGTGTCATAGTTGACTCCAATTAAGAAAGGCCTCTGAGTTGTCGGCACCAACCTCATATAAGGTATATAAATAAAATTGTGCTATTGAATAAAATAAATATTTAAGTGTGGCTCCCATACAAAAGACATGTTTTTTTTGCCGTTTTTTATAGATATCTGTACGAAGCCCTTCGTGCGCGAGTCCAACTCGCACTTGGCCGATTTTTTGAAGTCTGTTAAAAATGAAGGCGTCGTTGAAGTGATTTTGAAATGAATATGAAGTAATTTTTTTGTAACTAACATCGTACCAGTTTTGTTTTTGCAGGTAAAAGGGGTATCGTAGCAAACAAACTAGTTAGGTATCAATTTTATAATTCAGTGTGTTCTCACTGAAATGATTTCATACATACTTCCATACTTTTGAGAGCACTGTATCCATTAAAAAGACAAAGTGAAACAAATTACTTCATTACTTCACCTAACCTTAACCTGTTCGAATTCACTTCAAATTTATCCAAATAATTGTATCTAACGACTGCCAACCGTATAATCAAAAACGTATCAGGCGAAATCAATTTTTCATCAGTGAGGTCGATTTAAAAATTATCATACAAACTGGAGTCGATTCCGCCCACTTTAACGAGATACCCGCGCCACCTAACATTAACGGACGATTGGTTCTTTTATTAGGGATCCATACGTAGAACTCTAAAGCTGTGGAAACAGGGCGTCTCGGAGCCTACTCACGTAATTTTTTTGAAGTGAAAACTTCTTTAGGCGCGTTGGGTATTTTTTGGTATGGGAAAAAATGTATCGCTAAATCGGCGCCGTCATCTCGTTGTCGGTGACGTCCCGGTGACGGTGGCGGTGGACGAACGCCCTAAAGGTTGCGCAAAGAAATCTTTGTCGTGTGTCAGCATTAGAGGTCATAAGTCTAGTCAGGAAACTTTACAAGGAGTGCATTTGAGGCGGCCATATTTGTTTTTCTTATATATTTGGGAAATTACTTAAATATCTTCTTTTACCTCTTTCACATTTTTTTTGGTGTGTAACATCTTTCCTCTCAGTTTGTGGGAGTGATTTTGGCAAAAGGTACCATCCGTACCTAGTTGATATACCACCCATTCGCACACACCGTTTTGGTTCTACGTTCTTGATGCGTACAGCTGAGGTATGGAACGCTTTGCCGTCGTCTGTTTTTCCTAAAGAATACAATCCGGGCCTCTTTAAGGTAAGAGTGAAAAGGTTTCTTCTAGATTTTCGTACTTCATCTTAGACCACATCATCGCTTACCATCAGGTGAGATTGTAGTCAAACGAAAATCAATTTAGTTTAAAAAAAGGGACGGAAATGTGTCACAGGAAACCGGGGAAGCGCTTTGACCAATGAGCGCGCGCTGGTGGTCAGATGTTTTTCATTACAAGACTATGATATGGCCTCTTTCGTTTAATAGAAATAAGGATGTGTCATGCAGGTTGTATTTAATCAGAGCATATAATACAATGAGCTTCATTTTATTTTTAAATCTAATAATAAAATTATCTCCGTCGGTAACCGACTACGACTCGTATTCCTTTGAAAAAGTGTCAAACTAGTGGCAAACTTTTGACACGTTTTTAAGGAGAAACGAGTCGTACCCACGGATATAGGAACCCGCCATATGTATGTCTGTTTTTACACAGATTAGCAGTTTGCAGAGTGCTAACTAGAAGATTTTGTTAGTGACGGAACCCTAGATCTTTTACCGTGACTCACACTTATCCACCTATCAGAAAGCCCTGGGATGAAGGTGTCTGGCCTGTCTGGTCGGTTGTAATTACTCAACAAGAACGCGGCGCTATGGACCAATAAAATTGATTTAGATTCACGAAGCAATTGATATAATCGGTATGTGTGTACGAATTGGAAGAATCCTTTATACTGAGGCGTTATAGATAATATTTTTTTCAAACTTTCGCGATCTCTGTACATAATTATTGGTTAAAACGGGTATTTATCGCGTATGTACCCTGTAGTATTTGTTATCCCGACGTTTCCGCTGTGTTCCAACAGTCGTGGTCACGGGTTGACTGGAGTACTTGGAGCTACCGTCGCGTCGAGAAGTGTGGGTAGCTGCAGCATCTACCCTCACTTGGTCTTCAGAATTAGAAATGTCCTCGTTCATATTACGACACACTACACTAACCGTATCTACGCACTGAGACGATCACGACGCGCACACCTAGCAATCACCGGGTTCCAGGACGCTGAGAGTCTATAGCCATCTTTCCGATTGAAATTTGGAAATTTCTTGATTTCAATCGCTTCACGAACCATTCTCTTGTAATAATAGCGTTCAGTAGAGATAAGCTTAAGATTATGAAGTTCAATCCAATCATTCGGTTCCGAGTCTACCAGCTGCTCTGCTATCGCTGACTTGTTTACCTGACGATTTTTGATAGCTGCGATTTGCTTTTTGATACGCTCGGCTATGGTACGTTTGGTTGGATTTCATGCAAGCGTCTCAGTTAAGAGAGACAGAAAATACATTTTCCCACCACCTGCTCGACATTGGTGGCGATTTTGTTGCATACACTCTAACGCTCACACTAAAAGTCTTATTTTGTTTACGCTAAAGATCAAAGTAGAATGACATTTAAGGTGACAAATCTAAAATGAAGTATTATTTACGGAGATAGCATGTTTTTGGGCTAGTTTTAGTCAGCAGTCAAATTGATGATTAAAACTAGCCCGCAAACATGGCATCTTAGTAAAAATTACTTAATTTTTGAGTTGTCACTTTAAATGTAATTTTAATTTGATCTTTAGCGTAAAAAAATAAGACCGTTCGTATCTTACACAATTTTAGTGAGTATAAACAACAGAATCGCCACCAATGTCAAATTATACGAGTATGTCATGTAAACCTCACCGAAAGCAGGTGACTAAATCCCTAGAGCTGAGCCGAGAGTAAAGTTGTACTAAATTTCATTATGCTTTCGCGGGCATAATGTGATTTGAATTTGGAACCTCTTCTGTATTCAAATCTGAACCAAAGAGACCTACACAATAACTTATTCGTAAATCAACTCTTCATTGAATGCACCAACCTAGGTTTGGTTTTTATTGAAAGTGTGAAAAGTAGAGTATTCTCCTCGTGGATAAAGCTGCCTGCATCTTATATCCCTCTCTGCACTCGGGATTCTAGTAACTCCCTCGCTCCGCTCGAGAGTGAACTCTAGATTCCTTCGTTAATTCGGTATTCAATATAGCGCCCGTGACGCAAGACACTGCTTTATCCCCTCGTTTAATAACCTACTATTATTTGTTCCCACAGATCACACTAATATTATAAATGCGAACGTTTGGATGTTTGTTTGTTTGTTACTCAATCACGCCGTAACGGCTGAACCGATTTCGATGTAATTTGGTATATACGTAGATAAAAAAAAGGCTAGATAAAAAATATAAAAAAAACTTAAACTGTAACATAGTCTTCGATTGGAGCCAACATTGTATAAATGTTAGTGTATTACCAATCACAAATCGGCAATAAATCACGTAGTTTATGTTTACAACCTTGTTCACTTTATACAGCTTTATTGTGGCATAATTTTGTAATACAATACACTGGAAAAGCATTTATATATAAATTGTTACACCCATTATAGATAATGTAAGTAAAAGGCAACCTCCGTGGCGCAGTGGGTGAATAGCCGGCTAAACAAATGTTTGCATGATCTACAGATATTTGTTCCGGGTCTGGTTGTCACACTAATCACAATAATATTATAAATGATAAAGCTTGGATGTTTGTTTGTATGTTACTCAATCACGTCGTAACGGCTGAACTGATTTCAATGAAATTTGGTATGTACGTAGATTATAACCTAGATTAACACATAGTCTACTTTTTACTCCATAAAACAGGTTCCATGGGATAAAAATGGGGTGTCAAGTCAAGTTGCAACAGCGAGTTTAGATTTATTTTTAGGTTACCTCCACATTTAGTAGTGTAATGCTTACAAAGTCGCGGGCAGCAGCTAGTTTCTCTATATATTATATATATATAAGTATTCTATCAATTATCTGGTTCCCATAATACATGTTTTGTTTGGGTCTAGATTTCATGAAATGTCATTATCTATGTATTTATTTAAAAAAAAATATTTTCTTTATTAGATCTTTTTTAGGTATCGCGCTATTAGACCACATACCCAACATCGAAATACGACGCAGAACCAAAGTCGTAGATGTGGGTAGAAGGATCAACCAGCTGAAGTGGAGATGGGCTGGACACTTGCCAAGGAGGAATGACGGAAGATGGACGAGGGCAGCAACCGAGTGGTGGCCGCAAGAAGGGCGCAGGCCAGTTGTCAGACCACCAGCCAGATGGTCAGATGACATCGCGAGAGTTGCGGGAAGCCAATGGATGCACTTGGCACAGGACCGGAGAGAATGGCGTTATAGCGAGGAGGCCTATACCCAGCAGTGGGTGGATGTGGGCTGAGATGATGATGATTAGATGAACTTTTTTCTATCGTGATAGATAGCTATACCAAAATATGATGTGTGAATGAAGTAAAAGCGGTAGCAAGTGGAGATCTATGGTCTCCGTCTTGACCATAATCATCGGTTTAAGGTATTCTTGTCCTAACTTTTCTCCAAAACTAAGGGCTTGCCTAGCATCTGTACAATGGAGTAGACGAGAGAGATGGCCTTTACCCGAGAAGAAATTGTCCTAACTGAAAAAGAGTAATAAAAAAAAATTACAAGCAAAAAAAAAATCAAAAATGTTTTATTTGTATTATACCATTTTTTACAAACCTGGTTGAAGCCTCCTGAACTAGCGTGAGCTGTATATCAGAAGTCAGTTTCTTCCCACATTAAATGATAAAGAAAATACATAAGTGGTACAATAGTTACAATGATAGATAAACAGTCAATTGATACAATACTACAATGGTAGTTAAATACTCAATACAATTTTGTAGATTGTATACGATTCCTGGTGTATAATTAAGTGTTTATTTATTTTTAAACTTAAATTTATTATATAATATAAATGTGTTGTGTGTAGGCAAGTTAGGGTAAAACTAAAAATATACAATTATGAAGTGTCTGTGGATTCAGGTGTGTCTATTATATTCGTCATTCTTAGATAAATCTATTGTAAAATTGTTAATAAATTTTCTGTTTCAATGTATGATAATGTACTTAACCATTCTTTAAGTTTAGGTTTTAACTGATAGTTAGAGAGGTATTTTACCTTATATATGTAATTTTAAAATCATCATCCACATCCACCCACTGCTGGGTATAGGCCTCCTCGTTATCACGCCATTCTCTCCGGTCCTGTGCCAAGTGCATCGTTGCCTTCTCGGAACTCTTGCGATGTCATCCGACCATCTAGCTGGTGGTCTGCCAACTGCCACCACTCGATTGCTGCCATCTTCCATCTTTCCTCCTTGCCAAGTGTCCAGCCCATCTCCACTTCAGCTGGTTGATCCTTCTACCCACATCCACGACTTTGGTTCTGCGTCGTGTTTCGATGTTGGGCATATGGTCCGACAGCGAGATGCTTAACATGACACGCTCCATTGCTCTCTGGGCAACTCTAATTTTATAATAATTTAATTTATAAATCTTAATTATAATCAAACCAAGCAGAAATAATTGAAATTGCATGTGTTGAAATTATTACCTATCTAATTTATGAAATATACCTTCGAATATACGCGACCAAGAAGTGCCAACGGTGAAACAAGAAGTAGTTAAAAAACTGAAATGTTACGCTAAAAAAATAGAGCATCACCCACATGAGCTTTCTAATGAGTTAATAATAATAATGATAGGAATACAAGACCAAGTAGTTGAGACTCGAACCTATCAAAAATATATCATGAAGATAAAAACATGCAAACAGATTTATGTAGACGTTGCAACAGTTCGTCCGAAACAATTCAACACATAACGGGGGCCTGCAAGGCGCTAGCACAAACGGACTATAAATTCCGGCACGATCAGGTGGCCAACACCAAAGATTAGCCGCAAAATACAACCTCATCGACACGTCTGCAAAGCCCGCACCTTACTATAAATACATACCTGAAATAGTACTAGAAAATGCAAACTATAAACTTTATTTTGCTAGAGCTATCCTGACCGACAAGACCACTCATTTCAGTAGACCGGATTCAACACTTTTAGATAAAATCAACAAAACAGCACTTCTTATCGACGTAGCCATCCCATACACTCATAACCTACATAACACTATATCAGAAAAGCTCTCTAAGTACATAGATCTAAAAAATGAAATCACCCGTATGTGGCGCCTGCAGAAGGTATCCATCGTACCAATAGTTATTTCCAGTACAGGTGTACTTCCAAAGCTACTTTTTCAATCACTTGCCGTATTAGATCTCCCAAAACACACATATATTCTTATGCAAAAAGCGGTTAGACTGAACACCTGCAGAATTGTGCGAAGATTCTTGCAAACGGTCCTTCCAAGTGAAAGTCCAACCAATCATACGTTAGGTACTGATGTGCACTTGGCTTAGGCCCTTGCAGCTCAGGTATATCCCCGGTTATAGTAGAACCGAGTGAAAAAAATACAACACCAAAATAATAATAATAATAGTAATTTATTTCAGATATCCATGGTCCATATCAATGTTAATACTAATAAAAAAGTTCTTAAAAACTATGTCAGTAAATTGTAGTGAAAAATTAAATTAAATTAAGATTGTATAAAAATTAAAACAAAATCAAATAAAAAATTAAATAAAAAACCTAATCAAAATTAAATAAAAATCAAATCAAAATTAAATCAAAATCAAATCAAAATCAAAATTAAAACAAAATCAAATCAAAATCAAATCAAAATTAAAACAAAATCAAATCAAAATTAAATCAAAATCAAAATTAAATGAAAATCAAATCAAAATTAAATCAAAATCAAATCAAAATTAAAACAAAATCAAATCAAAATTAAAACAAAATCAAATCAAAATTAAATCAAAATCAAAATTAAATCAAAATCAAATCAAAATTAAATCAAAATCAAATCAAAATTAAATCAAAATCCAATCAAAATCAAAATTAAAACAAACTCAAATCAAAATCAAATCAAAATTAAAACAAAATCAAATCAAAATTAAATCAAAATCAAAATTAAATCAAAATTAAATCAAAATCAAATCAAAATCAAAATTAAAACAAAATCAAATCAAATCAAAATTAAAACAAAATCAAATCAAAATTAAATCAAAATCAAAATTAAATCAAAATCAAATCAAAATTAAATCAAAATCAAATCAATATTAAATCAAAATCAAATCAAAATCAAAATTAAAACAAAATCAAATCAAAATCAAATCAAAATTAAAACAAAATCAAATCAAAATTAAATCAAAATCAAAATTAAATCAAAATCAAATCAAAATTAAAACAAAATCAAATCAAAATTAAATCTAAATCAAAATTAAATAAAAATCAAATCAAAATTAAATCAAAATTAAATCAAAATCAAATCAAAATTAAATCAAAATCAAATCAAAATTAAATAAACAGCAAATCAAAATTAAATCAAAATCAAATCAAAATTAAATCAAAATCAAATCAAAATTAAATCAAAATCAAATCAAAATTAAATCAAAATCAAATCAAAATTAAATAAACAGCAAATCAAAATTAAATCAAAATCAAATAAAATTAAATCAAAATCAAATCAAAATTAAATAAAAATCAAATCAAAATTAAATCAAAATCAATTCAAAATCAAATCAAAATCAAATCAAATCAAAATTAAATAAACAGCAAATCAAAATTAAATCAAAATCAAATCAAAATTAAATCAAAATCAAATCAAAATTAAATAAAAATCAAATCAAAATTAAATCAAAATCAATTCAAAATCAAATCAAAATTAAATCAAAATTAAATCAAAATTAAATCAAAATTAAATCAAAATCAAATCAATATTAGATCAAAATCAAATAAAAATTAGATCTAAATTAAAATGAAAACTAATGAAAACAACCACTTTATGTAGATTAAAGAGGACATCCCCTCAAGACCTCATATAGCACCTAAACGATGGAAGTGCCACTGGGCTTATTCCATACATCATCATCACCATCAGCCGGTTGACGTCCACTGCTGAACATAGGCCCTTTGATCGCCACAACGAGCAGTTGGTAGCTGTTTGCGCCCAACGGCTCCCCACGATGCTTACTAGATCGTCGGTCCACCTTGTGGGAGGCCGGCCTACGCTGCGTCTTCCAGTCCGTGGTATCCACTCGAGAACCTTTCTTCCCCCAACGGTTATCGGTTCTACCAGCGATGTGGCCTGCCAATTGCCACATCAACTTGCTGATTTTGAGAGCTATGTCGGCAACTTTAGTTCTTCTGCGGATTTCCTCATTGCGGATTTTGTCACGCAAAGAAACCCTGAGCATAGCCCTTTCCATAGCTCGTTGAGCGACCTCCATACGTCCCATACATGCCCAACGCGAACTATTCACCAAACTCTAGCTCAATGTCCTAATGGGCTGATTGCAAGAAAATAACAAGACTATAAAAAAAATTATGAAATTAACAGGCTTTTTTATTTTAAATCAATGTGATACAATTGGCTGTCTTGTCGCTTAATACCGATCTCTACTCCTAATTATTCTCCTTTTGTCTTTAGTCAATTCACCGCATGTGATGTTAAAAAGAGCATTCTGTCAATTGCTTCAAATGCCATGGGTAGTGACAATATTGGACGGAATATGTTAGTTCCAATTATTGATGAGGTACTTCCAATAATTTGCCATATCCTCAATTTCTCTACTTTGTCTAGTTCTGTTCCACTTTTGTGGAAAGAAGCGCATATAATTCCACTTCCTAAAAAATCCAAACCCACTTCCTTTACCGACTATCGTCCCATCTCTATTCTCCCATTCCTATCAAAAGTCCTTGAACGTCTCGTCCACAACCAGCTTAGCTCCTTCCTTATCACAAATGCCCTACTCAATCCTCTTCAATCCGGTTTCCGTCCCGGTCATAGTACTGTAACCGCACTTGTTAAAATCACGGATGATATAAGATCGGGCATGGAAAACGGCTATCTTACTATTCTAACACTGCTCGACTTTAGCAATGCTTTTAATACTGTCGACTTTGACATCCTGCTGGGTTTGCTTCGCTCAATTAACATATCTCCATCGGTGGTTGACTGGTTTCACAGTTATTTGCACGGACGCCGGCAACGGATACGTTGTGACGATTCCTTTTCATCTTGGTGTTGTACATCAGCCGGTGTACCGCAGGGTGGCGTCTTATCTCCTCTTCTTTTTGCACTTTTTATAAATTCTATCTCTCGTCAACTCACTTCATCCTACCACCTTTATGCAGACGACCTCCAAATTTACACCCAGGCTCCACTTAATGAGTTGCTTGATGCGATCACCGTCACTAATAATAACCTGCTTTATATAAGTGAATGGAGCAAGGCTTATGGATTAAGAGTTAATCCTAATAAAACACAGACCATCATACTGGGAAGTTCACGCACCTTATCGAAAATCAACTACACAACACTCCCTCAAATTAAGTTTGATAATGTAACTGTTCCCTACTCAAAGGTTGTAAAAAATTTGGGCATCTTCATGGATAGCTGTATGTCGTGGGGTCCTCAGCTTGAATCTGTGAGTCGGAAGCTATTTGCCTCTGCTGGTTCGCTCAGGAGACTGCGAAACTTTCTTCCGATAGCTACTAAAATTGCGCTTGCACAATCTCTTCTTCTCCCAATTTTAGATTACGCTGATTCCTGCTATCTTGACCTCACGGAGGAGCAGCTCTATAAGCTTGAGCGTCTTCAAAATTTTTGCATAAGGTTTATTTTCGGACTTCGGAAATACGACCACATCTCCGAATTTCGTAATAAACTCAAATGGCTCCCCATTCGTCTTCGCCGGAATACTCACATCCTATCCCTCCTATTCAACATCCTTCGTAATCCTTCCACGCCTTGTTATCTGAAGGAACGCTTTGAATTCCTTTTTTGCACAAATTCCCAAACACTCCGATCCTCTGAAAACCTCCTTCTCAAAACCCCGATACATAGAACCAGTTTCTATGCAAACTCCTTTTCCGTCCTAGCTGTCCGATTATGGAACGCCTTGCCGGTCTCCATTAAGAAATCCCCCTCACCTTCCGTATTTAAAGCTAGACTCAAAAACTTTTATCTCCATGAAGAGTCATGATTCATCTGATCTCTAATATTATTATTGTAAGTATAAGTATGTAAGTACATATTTATTTATTTTATATATGATATTTATTTATTTATTTAAAGTTACTTATGTACCTAATATGTATGTATATAACTAATTTCTTTTTCTATTATTAAGTTTATTCTTTTTACACCTCGTCCAATCATCCATTAAGCAATAATCCTCTCCATCCAAAGGTTGTCTGGAAGAGATCGCTTTGTTAAGCGATAAGACCGCCCATTATGCTTACTTTTATTTGTTTTTTTTCTATAAATCTGTTGTGTCTAGCTTGTAAGGTATAATAAAGAATTTTCATTCATTCATTCATTCATTCTACCAGACAACTTTTGGACGCCTATTACCTCACTCTACATGCCCAATGGGCATACTTTTTAAAATTATCATTACTATTTATTCTCTTATCTCTCTCTCTTATCCTCAAAGGGTCTATTACTAAACGTCTGTCTGTCTGAACGTCTGTTCGTCTGTCACCAGGCTGTATCTCATGAACCGTGATAGTTAGATAGTTGAAATTTTCACAGATGATGTATTTTTGTTGCCGTTATAAAAACAAATACTAAGAACAGAATAAAATAAATATTTAAGGGGGGCTCCCATACAACAAACGTGATTTTTTGCCGTTTTTATAGATAATGGTACGGAATCCTTCGTGCGCGAGTCCGACTCGCACTTGGCCGGTTTGTAACTCTACAATTGTCTCATTCTCTATTAGAAAAACATCTAACAGCTTTCTCTAATTATTTCCCGAAAAACAAAAGGTTATTAAGTCATTAATTCCTATTCATAACAACACAAAATTGAGCAATTTTTATTAGGTATTCGTGGGCAAGTGAAAATTTTACTATTTCGTGTTTTGAAACGGATGTACAAGTACATAACGTGCATAGTGCATTGTTATAGTGACCATAATTGCTGTAAACTAAAGAACATTAATAGTACATTGTTACACAAGGGCTACAAGCTATCTTTTTTCGTTTTCTTTAACTAGATAGATCTTCGTTTGACCATAATCTCATCTGATGGTAAGCGATGATGTGCTCTAAGATGAAGCACGAAAATCTAGAAGAAACCCATTCACTCTTACCATAGAGAGACCGGGATTGTATGGAGTACTGCTGCCATCTCTGGGATAGCTCGGCCAATTATCAGCTTGAAGCCCTTGATTCGATTGAGCGACGTGCTGCTAGACTCATTGGTGATGACTCACTAGTGGAAGCCAATTTACAAAGTCTAGAGCACAGACGCCGAGTAGTCAGACTTTCAGTTTTTTACAAGATACATTTTGGTGAATGTGCGCAAGATCTTCGTGACCTTATCCCTCTTTCCCCCTTCCACCACCGGACAAGCAGACGTACCGAGAAGTACCACCCATACCTGGTCGGCATACCACCTTGCCGTACTAAACGATTTCTTGTTAGCACAAGTAAGGAGTGGAACTCGCTTTCGGCGTATGTTTTTCCAAACCATTATAATCTTGGAGTCTTCAAGTCCAGAGTGAATAGGTTCTGTCTAGGCAAGCGTGCTCCATCTTCGATCACACCTTCACTTACCATCAGGTGAGGTAGTGGTCAAGCGCTTGGCTATCATCAATAAAAAAAAATGTATTCATAAGGAAAAACAGACAACAGACAACGGTATTCCATACCTTAGCTGTACGCATCAAGAACGTAGAACCAAAACGGTGTGTGCGAATGGGTGGTATATTAACTAGGTACAGATGGTATTGAGCCGTGCGATTGTCCTTTGATGGAAGGGAGATGGCGGGATCAGATCGTATAGTTCCTGGGCACATTCCCCGAAATGTAATCTGTAAAAGATCGATAGGCTTGCAACTTTACGGCGGTGTTCGAGATTTTGGGTCTTAGTCTCCGCCATATATTGCTCTCCTATAAGCTTAAAGGCTCTACGTTCTATCGAGTCTAAGGTAGCGAGCTGGTATTTGGCCGAACCATCCCAAAGGTGGCAGCAGTACTGCATACCAGATCGGACTTGTGCTTTGTATAGACTAAGAAGCTGTCCTGGTGTGAAGTATCTCCTGACCTTGTTGAGAATGCCCAGCTTCATGGCAGCCGAACCATCCTAAGGTGGCAACAGTACTCCATACCAGATCGGACTTGTGCTTTGTAAAGACTAAGAAGCTGTCCTGGTGTGAAGTATCTCCTGACCTTGTTGAGGATGCCCAGCTTCATGGCAGCCGAACCATCCCAAAGGTGGCAACAGTACTCCATACCAGATCGGACTTGTGCTTTGTAAAGACTAAGAATCTGTCCTGGTGTGAAGTATCTCCTGACCTTGTTGAGGATGCCCAGCTTCATGGCAGCCGAACCATCCCAAAGGTGGCAACAGTACTCCATACCAGATCGGACTTGTGCTTTGTAAAGACTAAGAAGCTGTCCTGGTGTGAAGTATCTCCTGACCTTGTTGAGGATGCCCAGCTTCATGGCAGCCGAACCATCCCAAAGGTGGCAACAGTACTCCATACCAGATCGGACTTGTGCTTTGTAAAGACTAAGAATCTGTCCTGGTGTGAAGTATCTCCTGACCTTGTTGAGGATGCCCAGCTTCATGGCAGCCGAACCATCCCAAAGGTGGCAACAGTACTCCATACCAGATCGGACTTGTGCTTTGTAAAGACTAAGAAGCTGTCCTGGTGTGAAGTATCTCCTGACCTTGTTGAGGATGCCCAGCTTCATGGCAGCCGAACCATCCCAAAGGTGGCAACAGTACTCCATACCAGATCGGACTTGTGCTTTGTAAAGACTAAGAAGCTGTCCTGGTGTGAAGTATCTCCTGACCTTGTTGAGGATGCCCAGCTTCATGGCAGCCGAACCATCCCAAAGGTGGCAACAGTACTCCATACCAGATCGGACTTGTGCTTTGTAAAGACTAAGAAGCTGTCCTGGTGTGAAGTATCTCCTGACCTTGTTGAGGATGCCCAGTTTTATGGCAGCCGAACCATCCCAAAGTTGGCAACAGTACTCCATACCAGATCGGACTTGTGCTTTGTAAAGACTAAGAAGCTGTCCTGGTGTGAAGTATCTCCTGACCTTGTTGAGGATGCCCAGCTTCATGGCAGCCGAACCATCCCAAAGGTGGCAACAGTACTCCATACCAGATCGGACTTGTGCTTTGTAAAGACTAAGAAGCTGTCCTGGTGTGAAGTATCTCCTGACCTTGTTGAGGATGCCCAGCTTCATGGCAGCCGAACCATCCCAAAGGTGGCAACAGTACTCCATACCAGATCGGACTTGTGCTTTGTAAAGACTAAGAAGCTGTCCTGGTGTGAAGTATCTCCTGACCTTGTTGAGGATGCCCAGCTTCATGGCAGCCGAACCATCCCAAAGGTGGCAACAGTACTCCATACCAGATCGGACTTGTGCTTTGTAAAGACTAAGAAGCTGTCCTGGTGTGAAGTATCTCCTGACCTTGTTGAGGATGCCCAGCTTCATGGCAGCCGAACCATCCCAAAGGTGGCAACAGTACTCCATACCAGATCGGACTTGTGCTTTGTAAAGACTAAGAAGCTGTCCTGGTGTGAAGTATCTCCTGACCTTGTTGAGGATGCCCAGCTTCATGGCAGCCGAACCATCCCAAAGGTGGCAACAGTACTCCATACCAGATCGGACTTGTGCTTTGTAAAGACTAAGAAGCTGTCCTGGTGTGAAGTATCTCCTGACCTTGTTGAGGATGCCCAGCTTCATGGCAGCCGAACCATCCCAAAGGTGGCAACAGTACTCCATACCAGATCGGACTTGTGCTTTGTAAAGACTAAGAAGCTGTCCTGGTGTAAAGTATCTCCTGACCTTGTTGAGGATGCCCAGCTTCATGGCAGCCGAACCATCCCAAAGGTGGCAACAGTACTCCATACCAGATCGGACTTGTGCTTTGTAAAGACTAAGAATCTGTCCTGGTGTGAAGTATCTCCTGACCTTGTTGAGGATGCCCAGCTTTAAGGCCTTAAGTTCGATGTCTAATGTAAACCCGAGATATTTTACGAGCGATTGCGAGCGAGGACGCCAATCGAGGGTGTTATTGATCGCTTACACCTTTATATAAGACTAGCTGACCAATCCGCAGCTTCGCGCGCGTAGTTTTTCAATAAAAACATTACCCTCCTTCTGCGCAGTTGGGTAAAAAGTAGCTTATGTCACCCGGGGATAGTGTAGCTTCCCAACAGTGAAATATTTTTTAAATCGGTCCAGTTGTGTCGGAGCCTATTCAAAACAAACAAACAAATAAATCTTTCCTCTTTATAATATTAGTATAGACTTAACTTTCATCACAAATGCGAAGAAAATAAAAAAGTATTTTATAAAAGTTTGTTGCAAATATAAAATTTGTGTTCCATTTATCCATTGGTTTTTTTTCACTATTAATCTATTGCCTCTGTCCTTTTTAATAGAAGTAAGGTTTTGACATGGAGGTGGTATATTACTATATCTTTTTAAAAAAATGTGGCTTCTTTCATTTTCAAATAGAAGTAAGTATTTGTAATGGACATTGTATTTATTTTTAGCATTTATAAATAAATAAATAAATATGACTGGACATTTCACACATCGCTATCTAGCCCCAAACTAAGCAGAGCTATGAGAACCAGATAACTGATATAATACTTATATGAGTATTTTTTTTTGTAAATACATACTTATGATATATAGAAAAACATCCAGACCCGGAACAAATATCTGTAGATCATACAAACATTTGTTCCGCGGCAGGAAACGAACCCGCTACCTCCTGAGTCTCAGTCTTTCGCCCACTGTACCACGGAGGTCGTCATTTATGAATGTAACCATTTTTATTTTTTTAATAGATATAAGGATTTGTCATGGAGATTGTATTTTATTTTAGTTTAATGTGAATGCAATGAGCCTCATTTTATAATTTACTTATGGCCCTAGGGCCGTAAATCTTATTTACAGAGCCGTTGTTAAGATTAAAATAACTAACTTTCAGAGCATAAGCGATGAAAAAAATGTGAGTGCTATGAGATCAACTAAACGTCCATAGCCGAATAAGCTTAGTCATTGCCGATATATGTTAGAATTTCAGGATCTCATCAGCGCGCGCACACCGACAGCCAAAAAGTGTCATGATGAAGTTAGCTGATAACTGTCTCATGCGCACGCACACCGACAGCCAAAAAGTGTCATGATGAAGTTAGCTGATAACTGTCTCATGCGCACGCACACCGACAGCCAAAAAGCGACATGATGAAGTTAGCTGATAACTGTCTCATGCGCACGCACACTGACAACCAAAAAGCGGCATGATGAAGTTAGCTGATACCTGTCTCATCGCGCGTACACCGACAGCCAAAAGCGACATGATGAAGTTAGCTGATAACTATCTCATGCGCGCGCACACCGACAGCCAAAAAGTGTCATGATGAAGTTAGCTGATACCTGTCTCATCGCGCGTACACCGACAGCCAAAAGCGACATGATGAAGTTAGCTGATAACTATCTCATGCGCGCGCACACCGACAGCCAAAAAGTGTCATGATGAAGTTAGCTGATAACTGTCTCATGCGCACGCACACCGACAGCCAAAAAGCGACATGATGAAGTTAGCTGATAACTGTCTCATGCGCACGCACACCGACAGCCAGAAAGCGGCATGATGAAGTTAGCTGATAACTGTCTCATCGCGCGTACACCGACAGCCAAAAAGCGACATGATGAAGTTAGCTGATAACTGTATCATGCGCGCGCACACCAACAACAAAAAGCGACATAATGAAGTTAGCTAATAACTGTCTCATGCGCGCGCACACCGATAGCAAAAAAGCGACATAATGAAGTTAGCTGATAACTGTATCATGCGCGCGTACACCGACAACAAAAAAGCGACATGATGAAGTTAGCTGATAACTGTCTCATGCGCGCGCACACCGACAGCCAAAAAGCGACATAATGAAGTTAGCTGATAACTGTCTCATCGTGCGCACACCGACAGCGACAGGCAAAAAGCGATATGATGAAGTTAGCTGATAACTGTCTCATTGCGCGCACACCGACAGCAAAAAAGCGACATAATGAAGTTAGCTGATAACTGTATCATGCGCGCGCACACCGACAACAAAAAAGCGACATGATGAAGTTAGCTGATAACTGTCTCATTGCGCGCACACCGACAGCCAAAAAGCGACATGATGAAGTTAGCTGATAACTGTATCATGCACGCGCACACCGACAACAAAAAAGCGACATGATGAAGTTAGCTAATAAATGTGTCATGCGCACGCACACCGACAGCCAAAAGGTGACATGATGAAGTTAGCTGATAACTGTTTTTTTTTTTTTTTTTTTTTTTTTTTTTATTCTTTATTGTACACAAATAGATTTACAGATAAAAATAGCTTACAAAATGGACATGTACAAAGGCGAGCTTAACCCTAATAAGAGTTTTCTTCCAGCAAACCTTTGAAGATAGAGATATTTGATTATAGTGGTGGGTACGTGCACAGAGAATGACATTGGAGTAGAATACTAATATATAGCATATACTATAAGAAATACAACACTTAACCATATTAAAAAATAATAATAATACCTATATACTATACCTACATTAGAGATAAACATAATATATTATACAAAATATAAATAATATACCTACTTATACATAATAAATAACCTAAAAGCTTACAAGGACAGGTAATGCTCTTTGACTCTAAGCTTAAAAGTGCTTAGTGATGGACTTGCGCGGATAGAGTGTGGTAGAGAATTCCACAGGTTGACTCCATGGACAGTGAAGGAACCGCCATAGCGACTGGAGGAATGAGGAGGGGTTTTGAGAAGGAGGGACTTAGATGACCTACAAGTCATCTCCGGTAGGACAAGAAAATCGAAGCGCTCACGGAGGTAAGAAGGAGCTAAAGGATTGAAAAGAGTGTTGAAGAGAAAAGTTACAACATGAAGATCACGTCGACGACGAATGGGAAGCCATTTTAGCTGGGATCTAAACATGGAGACGTGATCAAACTTGCGCAACCCGAATATGAATCGGATACACAAATTCTGAAGACGTTCCAGTTTATTTAGAAGTTCCTCGGTGGCGTCAAGAAAACAGACATCGGCATAGTCTAAAAGGGGTAACATGAGTGTTTGAGCAAGAGTAATTTTAGTTTCAAAGGGTAAAAACTTTTGGAGACGCTTAAGAGATTGAAAAGAGTAGTTAACCCTTTTACTAATCTCATTAACATGCCGCACCCAAGACAGATGATTGTCAAAATAGACGCCAAGGTTCTTGGCATTGGCCGAGTAGCTAATCGGTGCTCCAGCGTATAAAACTGGAGGAGGATTACACTTACCGACAAGATTTAACATATAAGGGCTCCCAAAAAGTACAACCTGAGACTTCGATGGGTTGACCAGGAGACCAAAAGCCTTTGCCCACGAGTAGATATGGTTGAGATCAGAGTTGATTTGGTCAATACCCATTGAAACCTCGTCCAATTTGAACTGGTGATATATTTGTAGGTCGTCAGCATAAAGATGGTAGTGCGAAGTAAGAACGTGGGTTATGGCGTTAATAAACACCGAAAAAAGGAGAGGAGACAGAACACCACCTTGAGGTACGCCAGCGGTGATGTCACACCAGTCAGAACAAGACTCGTCCGAACGTACACACTGCGTGCGACCCGAAAGATAGGAGGCAAACCAAGAAGTTACTGAGAGAGAAATATTGAAGGAGGAGAGGATGGATAGGAGAATGTCGTGATCAACCGAATTAAAAGCACTGCTAAAGTCTAACAATACGAGGACTGTAAGGTATTGGTTATCCATGCCCCAGCGAATGTCATCGGACACTTTAGTTAGAGCACTAACCGTGCTGTGACCTGGACGGAACCCGGATTGGTAAGGACTCAGCAGGCAATTAAGGGCAAGGAAGTGGGAAAGTTGCTTATGCACAACGTGTTCTAAAATTTTAGATAGAATTGGTAAAATGGAGATGGGTCTAAACTGAGATACCAGGGTGGGATTAGATGTCTTTGGTAGAGGGATAACAAAAGCCTTTTTCCAGACCGCAGGATATGAGCTCGTTTCGAGAGAATAATTAATAATGTGAGTGATTATAGGAACAAGCTCAGAGGAAAGGAGTTGAATCATAAGGATGTGAATGCCATCTGTACCGACGGCCTTAGTGGAAATAGAACGAAGGAACTTCAAAACTTCAGTCTCAGTAACATCCACAAAGATAAAAGGAGAACACTGAGGTCTAGTAAGGTTAGATAAATGATCAAGAGTGGAACGTTTTATGACATCGTCCACGCAGAGAGGCGATTTAGAAAAATGAGTATTAATAGTGTTAAGGTCAAAAGAGATAGATGAATCATTTGATCCTTTACCAATTCCAAGTGAATTTAAAAATTTCCACATTTTAGCGGTGGTACAATTTTGGATGGAGCTATGTATGTGGTGTCTCTTTGCATTTCTACACATCTTGCTGCACCGATTCCGAAGCTTTTTGTAGACTGCCAAGTTCTCTTCGGAAGGTATCTTCTTGTAGATCCTCTTTGCCTTATCTCGCTTAGACATCATCCTTTTAATAGGTTTTGTCAGCCAAGGCGCTGGAGGATGTTTCACTTTGACGCGTTTCAACGGAGCGTGAGCATCATAGAGTTTAGTGACAATTGAGTTTAAGACAGATACTTTATCATCCACACTTGCCGCATTGACTACTGGAGACCAATCGATGTTATTGGCATCCACCTTTAAACGCTCCATGTTAATATCCTTAAAACTACGAAGGAGAAGATTTTTGGGCTTACGCCTGGGACAGCGAATTTTATAAGATACGAACAAAAGATCGTGGTAGGAGAAAGAGGCTGACAACTGGCCGTATGTTGCTACACGGTCAATGTCCGAGACTATAATTAAATCTAGAAGTGAAGGAGCACAGTGGGGAGCGTGGTGAGTGGCAGAAAGAGGAAGAACGTGCATGTTAACAGAGGAGACTAAGGAAAGAAGTTTATTCGCACGAACGTCACCCTTTAGCAGGCATGTATTAAAATCCCCGAGAAGAAGAGTGTGATCGTATAGAGTGGAATAAGATTCAAGTTTTGATTCCAGAGAGGAGAAGTAATCAATTTTACTGGAGGGAGGGTAGTACACGCCAAGCAGTATTTTGGAATGGTTAACAGTGACTTCAACAAAAAGATGTTCAGCAAAATTACAGTACTGACTAGGCGAGAGATCAATAATTTTCGAAGGGATGTCTGCGCGTAGATAAATCGCTACGCCACCACAACCCTTGCCCACTCTATCATTTCTTATAAGTTGGAAACCAGGTAGGGGGTATTGAGTAGAGGGCACAGTGGGCTTCAGAAAAGATTCGGATACAAGAACAGCATCAATTAACTTGCTGTCGAAGGAGGAAAGCATATCTTCGAAGTGGGCTGGGATACTTTGGGCGTTAATGTGTACTATATTAAAGTTTTTTGGAAACTCACGGAATTTAACTTCCAGCTGGTCAAGCAGGTGGATTGAGTCATCACTAAAAGCACTAGCATAGTCGTTGTCAGAAGAACATGAAGAAGAGCAAGAAAAGAAACTGTCATCAAATACAATATTATCCATTAAAATAATAAAATAAATAAATACCAAATAAAAACTGTCTCATGCGCACGCACACCGACAGCCAAAAAACGACATGGTTAATTTAGCTGATAACTGTTTTATGCGCGCGCAAAAAGCGACATAATGAAGTTAGCTGATAACTGTCTCATGCGCGCGCACACCGACATCCAAAAAGCGACATGATGAAGTTAGCTGATAACTGAAGTATAACTTCTTACGTGCGTACATAATTACACATGTTTTCTTTAAAACAACTATTTTATTTAATAAATTTTACTTTACACATTCGTGTTCCAGGTTGGTGTTCCAGGGACAAAATACCAAGTAATCTGTAACCTTGGATGTAAAGTCGTTTATTTGATCGTGTTGGATAAGGTTAAAAAAGTACCGGCATTAAATAGTTTCCTGCCTGTAATTTTATTTCATGATTAAAACAATATTTTTCACATTTAATTTCCTGTTACAACTTAATTAACTTACAGCAGGTATTTTATGAATATTTTTGTTATTCGGTATTATTATGTTGTGATTTTTATGGATGTTTTCAGTATAGTCAGGAATGGTACGTAGCTAGGATTAGTGTTTAGGGATTGGAAGTTTTCATCATCATCATCATATCAACTGTTCGATATACGAACACCTTTTAGCTCAGCCAGCAATTTTGATTACGTAGGTCGAGTGCCGCCTCCTCGAGGCGACGCGCGGTTTACCTAGTCAGTGCACAATCGGCTAGCGGTCGAGCCACTCGTAATCATTATCATCATCAGTAGTAAAGTTAAGCTCAATAAAACATCTTATTATCTTATCTCTCGTATATCATTCCACGACTGAGCCGCGCTTAATATCTCCTACATCAACCTCAGACGACCTCCTTGGAACAGTGGACGAATAGCCGGCTGAGACGCATAAGGTAGCGGGTTCGATTACCGCCGCGGAACAAATGTTTGCATGATCTACAGATATTTTTTCCGGGTCTGGCTGTTTGTCTATATATTATAAGTATGTATTTATGAAAAAAAAACATTCAAGCGTATTGACCGCATACGCAACACTTAGCTGCGCTCTCGAACACAAATCGTAGATGTAGCTAAGAAAGCCGCCAAACTCAAGTGGGACTGGGCTGGTCATTTATGCCGTATGTCGGATGATCAGTGGGCTAAGCTCACCACCGAGTGGAACCCCGACACAGCCCGAAGACGTCGCGGCAGACCAAAGAAGAGATGGAGGGATGAGCTCACTAATTTCCGAGCGGACTGGACCATCTTAGCGCTTGAAAGAAGTGTCTAGAAAGGATGGGGGGAGGCCTTTGCTCAGCAGTGGGACACAGTGAGCTGATAATAAATAATATTTACAAAAAAAACATGTATATAAGTATTATATCAGTTAACTGGTTCCCGTAGTACAAGCTCTGCTTAGTTTGGGGCTAGATAGCGCTGTGTGACATGTCCAGCAATATTTATTTATTTAACCATAGGACGTCCAATGTTGAACATAGGCCTGCGCCGTAGTTCTCCATAACGACCAATGTTCGGCTCGCGGCAGGCATTATCACGTCGTTTTCCATCTAGGAGGGCCGTCCTTCGCTGCGCTTTCAATGCGGTGGATCTCTAGTTAAAGCTTGCTGGGAGCCGTTTGGTGCAGGCAAGATCGGTCGCTCTGGAAATCTATGGGGGAGGCCTATGTTCAACAGCGGTCGTCCTGAGGTTGGACATTTCACACAGCACTATCTAGCCCTAAACTAAGCAGATCTTGTACTATGGGAACCAGATAACTGATAGAATACTTACATACTTTTTTTTGTAAATACATACTTACTAGTGGTTCGCCTCGAACTGAAATCTCGCGAGTCTTCCATAATAACAAAATAAATGTTTATTATTTGTAATCTTTGACTAGCAGAATAGTGCAACGAATTAAATAACCATATGACTTGACCTACATTTTCATTCATATTACAGGTAACGGGAGTTCATGTTAATTGGTTAATATTATTCTGTAATTCTGGCTTTCAGACTTTTCTCTATATTTGTGTCATTAAATCGACACGCATACAAAATTTTAGCACTGTGGGGTCACACTGCGTACCCTGTGAATTTTGTCAAAGTTCTTTTTTTTTTGGCTAACAACTTAAAAACTATAAGGTTTAAACTAAAAATAAAAACGGGGTCGAAATGTACCTACTCACAAAGATTTTTTATTAGACGTGCCACTTGACCAGATAGTTCCCTTTTGTTTTTTTGTACCCATTTTTAGCTCATTTAGTCACACCAAAATTGTACCATCTCTGTACTCGTGCAGCCTGTGGGCGAAGTATACGCAGCGTACAGCGCACTCCGCGTCCAGTATAACAATGCACTCAGGGCGATGCTGGGGCTGCCCCGCTGCTGCAGTGCATCAGGGATGTTCGCGGCGGCGCGGATCGACTGCTTCCATACCGTCATGCGCAAGCGAGCCGCGTCCCTGGTGCGCAGGCTGCGGGCCAGCGCCAACACCGTCTTGGCAATGATAGTCGGCAGAGTAGACTGCCCGTACACCAGACATTGCTGTCACAGGCATGCTCTCAAAAACCCTGTATAAACATTAGTTTACTTATTGTGTTGTGCGCTTTCCTATATGAGCTACATAATTGCTTGAAATAAATGTGTTATATTTTTATTTTATTTTTTACTACCTATCAATATACCAAATTTCACCATGATTGGATAAATGCTTCGAAAATTATCATCGGACAAACAAACATACATTTAGAAAACAGCCAGACCTGGAACAAATATTTGTAGATAATGCAAACATTTGCCTCCTGCGTCTCAGCCAGCTATTCGCCCACTGCGCTGAGCCATGACAATGATGAATGGCAGTGGTGTTAAAAAAATCAACAAAAATGTTTTAATGTTTCAGTCGTGGGCTTTTACCCCCCTTAGCTACCTCTCCGTCTAGAACTAATAGTTTTATGGCTATTGTGAAAGGCATGCCCTGGAAATATGATTTCGATTGCTACGATGTTTGGATGTTGTTAATAGCGTACAATAAATGTGATAAAATCAGGATAAATTATGGGGAGTACTGAAGAATGAGTAATTTTACGACTGAAAATCATGCTCACATTGAATAATAATAAAAAAATGTATATTATACAATGTATAATCACACTAATATTATAAATGCTAAAGTTTGGATGTTTGTTTGTTACTCAATCACGTCGTAACGGCTGAACCGATTACGATCAAATTAATTATCTTCAATTATAACCTGGATTAACACAATGGTACTTTTTATCACATAAATCTGGTCCCTTTGGATAAAAAAAAAACGAATGTGCGATTGTGTGATAATATAATATAATGTGTTGTAACGTAAATTAAACACAAGTTTAATTTAACTTGAATTTATTTACAAAATTAGATCTCAGGGTGAGGGTAGTTACAATATTTGCGTCCGAACCACGCTGAACTTAAAATGTAGTAAGCCACTGGCCTTAGCTGTAGAAGAAGCAGGAAATCCGCCGTAGTCAGGAAGTAGGTACGGGTATCGGGTCTTCAGCTCCCGCAACGGTGTGTAGCTAGTGGAGCTTGCGCAACGGTGTAGGTAGATAGTGGAGCTCGCGCAACGGCGTAGTAGAGGAACTCCAAAGCAGATAGGCTGGCCTCAGCCCGGTAGAAGGAACCCTGGAATTCCCATCCAGTGGTTTAGAAAAATGACCATTTTCCATGTTTGACTGCGACATCCTCCCTTTTTTTTTCTAAGCGAAAGCGCAATGGCTACTAGCAAATGGTAGTGATCGATGATGTCGCAGTCAAACAATGGTAGGCTAATAATGGTAGGTATATGCACTTAAATTAGAACAGACAGTCGGTGGGTAGAAGGTTAATGAATCTAATGAGATAATTTAAATGGTATCTGAATGGTAAGAATGGTATAGGTTAAATGAGATAGAAATGGTTATAAAAATGGATAGTGAACATGTATATTTGTGACGTATAACGTCACAAGGTAACTTGCAAGCTTAGCATTGACCTTACACTATAATAAGCTCTACTAAATTAACGGTATAATGACAACGACAGACTACACATTGTCCGTTACAATTGAATGATTCAGAACAATAGAACTATAGCTATATACACAAATAACCAACACTCACCCAATATGGGGTACACACGGCACTGATTTTAGGTTGTACTATAGGTTTATGTAAGGATTATGTAGCACAAGGTAGGTAGGTACCGAACAGGTATAAAATATTGTTCCGCGTACAGGCAGTTATTGTAGCTCGCCTCACACGACAATGGCTCGCTCGTCGCTCGTGTCACCTTCAGTGACCGCGTCCCTCGTACTTCTTACTCCTGCGCCTTCCCACTTGGGGAGATTGCTAATTGTGGTTACGAAGCTAATTTATAATAGGTTCTAAGTTTAAAACACTTAGGTAGGTTTTTCAGTAGCAGTTTCCTAATAAATTGGTAATTAGATTTAAATATGTTTAAAAATACTAGATATTTTAAAGTGGTATGCACGTAAATTTTAGACTGTTACATACCCCCCTTTTAAGATCAGGGTTTTGCCTAGGGAAAATCCACAAATTAAAGAACTGAAAACAAAAAAAATAAGGCTAAGTAAGCTTAAAGTCCTTGATATGCCATGACCCTAGATTATGGCCGGTCATATCTTCAAGCTCATAAACAAGTTTAGACAATTTTTTTATAAATCGACATTTAATAAATTTGGGTGCTAGCTTCTTACAAAATCTATTATCTTTGTCGCTCTGGTAGAAGGTACGTTTCCATATAAGGTCTCCTATATTAAATTCAACATTTTTACGACGTAAGTTGTAGTTTGTACTGTTTCGGGAGTGAGCCTTAATAAGAGCGAGTTGGACCTTATCGAATACCTTTCGAAGTGCTCCCAAGTTTTCGGCATAGCTATCCCGAGGTGTAAAAACAATATTACTCTCTAAATCGGGGTCGATATAGTGTGTTCCACAGCTTACAAGCTCACGCCCAAAAACTAGAAATGACGGAGTAAAACCTGTGACCTCATTGACGGCACTGTTCAAAGCAAACTGGATTTTAGGGATGTTAGTATCCCATGTCCGATGGTCGTTATCAACAAAGGTAGAAACAGCAGTAATTATAGTTTTGTTATAGCGTTCCACTGTATTGACTTGGGGAGTATATAAAGGTGTGTAGTGGATATTAGGAACGTTGTAAGTTGCGAGAAGGTTGCGCAATGTATTGCTGGTGAACTGTTTTCCGTTATCCATCAGAACAGTGCTCGGCACCCCATGTACAAGAAAAACATTTTCTTCGAGAATACGAGTAATAATGTCAGCCGTAGCACGTCGAATCGGATATATCAAGCAGTACTTAGAGAAACAGCAAGTTACAACGAGCAGAAACGTTTTCTAGTGTTTTCTAGTAACGGGCAAGGGTCCGACTAGATCGATACTAATCATCTGGAATGGGCGGCTACAGTCTTTAGGGCGGCCCATTGTACCGAGGGTAGGATGATTTGGATGCTTATGTGAAAGGCAAGCGTCACAGCGCGATACAAAACCTATTACGTCCTTATGCATGCTAGGCCAGAAGTACTTTAAACAGAGACGTTTGTGAGTTTTGAATATGCCAAGATGGCCAGATGTTGGTACCGAGTGATTTTGTGAGATGATATCGTGGCGGTGTTCCAGCGGTATCACTTCTTTCCACTCAAATTCCCTTGTTAGGGAGTTAAGAGATTTAACATAGCGGAATAGTTTCCCTTTTTCGATACGGTAATTCAAAAATGATGTCGGGGATGTTTTGCACCCTTGAAAAATGTTTAGAAACCAAGTCTTGATGAAACTTGTCATAATAGCCGGAGAGTCAGATGAAAAGTCAATAGCTGCAACAGGAACAGAACGAGATAAGCTGTCAGGGACGGCGTTCTCAGAGCCTTTTCTATGTTTTATTTCGAAATTATAAGCTGATAGTCGTACACCCCATCTAGCCAGTCTTCCAGTTGGGTTATTATTATTTAGGAACCACTTGAGAGAGGAATGGTCCGTGTAGACAGTGAACGTGAGTCTATTTTCAAAATAGCAACGCCAGTGTTCTATGGCAGATAGAACAGCTAATGCCTCGCGTTCAGTAGCACTGTAATTTCTCTCTTGTTGGGAAAGTGATTTGCTCATGTACGCAATTACTTTTTCCTCACCATCGAGGTTTTGAGTAAGTACAGCACCTATACCATAGTCGCTTGCATCGGTGTGAAATTTTGTAATTGAACAATCTTATAGATATAAATGAGGGAGGCCTTTGTCCAGCAGTGGACGTCCTACGGCTGATATGATGATGATGATGATAGATATAAATAATTATTTTGAAAAAGAAGTTTTATTTCAGTCGTGTGGTCTAAAGCACTCTTTTTTTTAATATAAATTAAGGTATTGTTGCACTAAAATGTGTTTAGTTATAATACGTTGTTAACATTTATGTTGAATAAAGAACTTTTAAACAAAAAACCCAAAGGTCTTGCCTTAACGTTAAATAATAGATTAGATTAATTTAGAAAATTGTAGAATGTCTCCTAATTAACTTTAATTTAAGAATTTTTGCGGCATTTATTGTTTTTTCTGTTAAGAAAGCTTTATTATCTCATCTTTTTTGTTTATATCCATACTAGCGATCCACCCCGGCTTCGCACGGGTGCAATGATGATACTAAATATACTACAGAATGTCTTTATATACAACGTTCACAGCTTTTTTTTTCATTAGACAATACAAACATGTTTTCTTTAGAGGTTACTCTTGAAAGAATATTTAATTGAAAGAGTATTTTGAAAGAATATTACGAGTATTTACGACATCACATTAGAAACCTCTAAAATTAGCAGTGTTTCTCTACTATACTATGCATGTCTTATACATATAAACCTACCTCTTGAATCGCTCTATCTATAACAAAAACCGCATCAAAATCCGTGGCGTAGTTTTAAAGATCTAAGCATATATAGAGACAGACAGCGGGAAGCGACGGTTTTTTATACTATGTATTCATATATTTAATTTTCATTTACGTTTTCATTGTTTTTTCTTGAAAGGCAAGTTATATACTTAGATACTTAGTAACTGACTAAAAAAATTTACACAATATTATAGATATTTTATAGTATATGTTATTTAATTATTTTATTTTATAGTAGTTTTATATTGTGCAGTTTCTACTAAGAAATCAAATTCATTGTTTATTCAATTTAATCATCGTTCAGGCACCACTACCATTAATAAATGTATTGGCGTAATTTTTGACAGGTTAAAAACCATTATTAATTAATTTAATAATTTATTTATTCAAAATTAATTATAAATTTAGATCAAGTAGGTACTTATACAAAGCAAAATTGTATATGTAAAACCCTAATATAACAAGCCACTGCCAGCGGGCAGCGTGCCCAGGATGCTGGCCACATTTGCCACGTTGAATGGCAAAAAACTGGCCAGTATTTCGGCCAACGTTTAGGTCACGCGTCGCTTCGACCAGGCGTTTTGAAAGGTTATTAAATTTTTGTGGGCGCTCGGACCCCACACACAGACCAAGGGTAAATGTTATATGTAATTACTAAATGTAATTTTATATGTTTTGTAAGATTAACGTTTTTGAGTTACGGCTAAATTGTTACATTTTTTATCAAGTTGGGGCAATTATACCAGTCTTATTAATATCGGTAGAATTACGATAACCAGCTTTATGTGTAAATGCATCCTAGTGTGACTCCTGAATCAGATAAGGGCGAGTTCCCATCGCAGTGGAAAGCAAGAACGGGCGATCCCGCAATTATAAAGGAATTAGCCCAAAATTGCGCCTTCAATGGGCACAAATTGATATAATAAAAAATAGTATGGTTAACGCTGACTCTGCGGCAGTTAGGGCTGTCACAAACAAATAAAATTTGAATAAAAAATATGTGCTTTCAAAGTCGAAATCGAAAAAATACAATCAAATTGTGTTAAGATTTTTATTTGCAACACTTATCTATACTAATAATAAGAAGAGGAAAGATTTGTTTATTTGTATTGAATAGGCTCCGAAACTACTGGACATATTTAAAAAATTCTTTCACTGTTGGAAAGCTACACTATCCCTGGGTGGCATAGGCTACTTTTTACCCAACTGCGCTGAAGGAGGGTAATGTTTCTATTGAAAAACTACGCGTGCGAAGCTGCGGATTGGTCAGCTAGTTAATAACTAAAAATAATACAGTATACACCTATGAGGTCATTTACTAATGTGAACAGGACCGAAATTGACAACGCTTTAATCTGTCATAAAAAATGTGTTACAGACGGAAAACAGAACACGAAAAACACAATTCAGTTTTTTTATTTTTATATTTCCCTATGTAATAACACTTCTGTGTTCTGTATAAAAAAACGAGTGTGCTTTAGACCACACGACTGAAGTAAAACCTCTTTTTCAAAATGTTAATTTATAAAATTGTTTATGAACGAAATGAAATTACGAAAAATAATCAAACGAACTACTGACTAGAGAACAATGCATTATAATAATATAATAATATATTAATGCACTGGGTATGAGAGGAAGAGAGAAAGAAAATGTGCGCGCGCACCTCTCTCTCTTACTCTTAGAGTAATATACGAAATGTAATTCTCTCTCTTTCTATCTTCACTAACTTATATCTCCCACTCAACTTCCGTTTGCACTTTTCGTAACGCATTTACTAGCTTACTCCCCAAGTCAAGCGTGCGTAAAGAAGTTTTATTTCAAAAATCTAGTTCGTACTAGCCAACCCTAGTAGAAATATTTTTTATCTAGCTTAATATTTACGTGGCAACCCTAGTCGCAGGTTAAGGTGTCGCCCAATAATTAAGTGATTACGTGAGGTACGCGTGTCCAAGGCGCGATTTGTATCAATGCGGCCCAATCATTAATATGGAGCCTTCGTGCCGACCGACTTAATGTTTTATTTTATTTTATGTGTCAATCCATTTGACGCGTAAACTTTTTGAACGTTTCTGTCTCGATGTAAAGGAGAGAGAGGTGTATTATATAAAATACTAGTTGATCCGCCGAACTTCGCACCGCCTTGACATGCATATAACGCGGGCTGTCAATATGCGTTACCCTGGTAGAATTGTCAACTGTTGTCCCCGGCCATCATTTTACAAACATACATAACCTAGACCATACATACCATAGACAAAATTACGTTAAGCTGTCATTTGCGTTTTGTTATGCCCGCTGGCAGTGGCTTGTTATATTAGGGTTTTACATATACAATTTTGCTTTGTATAAGTACCTACTTGATCTAAATTTATAATTAATTTTGAATAAATAAATTATTAAATTAATTAATAATGGTTTTTAACCTGTCAAAAATTACGCCAATACATTTATTAATGGTAGTGGTGCCTGAACGATGATTAAATTGAATAAACAATGAATTTGATTTCTTAGTAGAAACTGCACAATATAAAACTACTATAAAATAAAATAATTAAATAACATATACTATAAAATATCTATAATATTGTGTAAATTTTTTTAGTCAGTTACTAAGTATCTAAGTATATAACTTGCCTTTCAAGAAAAAACAATGAAAACGTAAATGAAAATTAAATATATGAATACATAGTATAAAAAACCGTCGCTTCCCGCTGTCTGTCTCTATATATGCTTAGATCTTTAAAACTACGCCACGGATTTTGATGCGGTTTTTGTTATAGATAGAGCGATTCAAGAGGTAGGTTTATATGTATAAGACATGCATAGTATAGTAGAGAAACACTGCTAATTTTAGAGGTTTCTAATGTGATGTCGTAAATACTCGTAATATTCTTTCAAAATACTCTTTCAATTAAATATTCTTTCAAGAGTAACCTCTAAAGAAAACATGTTTGTATTGTCTAATGAAAAAAAAAGCTGTGAACGTTGTATATAAAGACATTCTGTAGTATATTTAGTATCATCATTGCACCCGTGCGAAGCCGGGGTGGATCGCTAGTATGGATATAAACAAAAAAGATGAGATAATAAAGCTTTCTTAACAGAAAAAACAATAAATGCCGCAAAAATTCTTAAATTAAAGTTAATTAGGAGACATTCTACAATTTTCTAAATTAATCTAATCTATTATTTAACGTTAAGGCAAGACCTTTGGGTTTTTTGTTTAAAAGTTCTTTATTCAACATAAATGTTAACAACGTATTATAACTAAACACATTTTAGTGCAACAATACCTTAATTTATATTAAAAAAAAGAGTGCTTTAGACCACACGACTGAAATAAAACTTCTTTTTCAAAATAATTATTTATATCTATCATCATCATCATCATATCAGCCGTAGGACGTCCACTGCTGGACAAAGGCCTCCCTCATTTATATCTATAAGATTGTTCAATTACAAAATTGTACACACGTCTGTAGGTCGATCAGTCTATGTTAATTCTGGACAGACGCAACTCACACTCGCACATTAACGTTTAAAAATATACTAAACGTAGCTCTCTCTCTCTTTCTACCTTCACAAATGGGTCTGGATGTTATTAAGTATGTAAGTATGTATTTACAAAAAAATGTATATAAGTATTCTATATCAGTCCAGCAATATTTATTATTTAAAATACAATTAGAAATAAATTTACAATTAGAAACATCTCCCTCTCAACTTCCGTTCGCACTTTTCTTAACGCATTCACCAGCTTACTCCCCAAGTCAAGATAAAGAAGTTTTACTTCAAAAACTCAGCAACTTTATAAATTTTTTGATAAAATTATTAAAAGGCAAGGTCCAGCAAATTATAAAAACCCGGGGATAGTCGCCAAATCTTTTTAAACTATTTTGTTTTAAGCTATTTTCTTTTTTCGACTGAAACCATGAAAACCTGCTTTGTATGTGATGAGACTCTTCTTATCAGATCCAGGAGTCACACTAAGCATCAGAAACATTAGAAAAACTAAAAGTTGGGTCTAATGGCTCTTTTGGAAGCCTCAGCCTGTGTTTTGATGAGGGCGATTATGTTGGTAATGTTATTGCTGGATATGTTAAAGTACGTCTACTTACACAATACCTCATATTATTTGGCACTTAAAATTTACTTAACTATTTGATTTCATGATATATGAGTATAATCATGATGATGCTTTTAATTATAGGTACTCATAACGCTAAATTTATTTATTCAGTGAAATCTTTTATTTGCTGTCACTAACACAATTGCTGTTATTTTTAGGGTTCCGTACCTCAAAAGGTAAAAAAAGGAACCCTTATAAGATCACTCTCTTGTCCGTCTGTCCGTGTGTCATCACCGATTTTCTCAAGAACGGGTGGACCTAGCAAGTTGAAATTTATACCAGGTACTGAGGTCTATAGTCCTCTACCACAAAATCCTTAAACGCCTCTCCGATAGTCGCGGAGTCATTGTTAAAAGAAAACTTTAGGTTAGGTTAGGTTGGGCGGATCTGGGCAGGTCTGGGTTTATCCATTAGTAGTTGCTATGCCTAGCTTGCGTGCTTCGGCCGCTTGTATTGGATAAATACAGGCCTTCTTTACTCGGCTCAGGGGAAGGAGCGAGTAGGGAGGCGAAAGGTCTTGAGGGAGAGCGCATCAGTCGTGAAGATCCCCAAGGCAAGTCTGGTGGGGTCGTCCTTCTCGTGGTTGCTGCCTGTTATAGGTCTATTTCCATCTGAAATAGACGTAACTGAAACCACCAGACGCCGGCACTTTGCCGGTGGGTTAGGGCAGGAGGGCTTGGGACTCGGTGTTGTGGATTGAGTTGGGGCATTCCAATACCTTATCTTGCTGGGTAGGGTATTGAATGCAGGGGGGAATAGGGATAGCTGGTGAGATACTGTAGGAAGAAGTCTTCTCCGCACGTCTCTCTGAGTAGCAGAGGGCGTAGTGGATGAAGATGTGATGGGTAAGCGGTCTGTGGGAGGTCCAAGAATTCGTCCATGGATGGTGGTTGGCACAGCTAGTGTGGTGTTGTCCGGCTTGGTTTTCCGCGAGTTGGCTGTATGGGTCAGTCTCCTCGTGGGGTTCTGAGTTGGCTGGCGCTTCGCTGGCAGTGTTGGCGCTTATATGTCCCAATGATCCCCAAGGCGATACTGGCAGGGCTTGGAGGGAGGGACTAGAATAAGTGCATCTACCTCGGCGGGGTCCATTATGGGCCTGTTAGGCGAGGCGGGTGCGTCCTTTTCACGGCGCGCTGACAGGGGAGCTCACCCCTGAAAAAAGAGACGACGATGTGGAGCATTGAAGTAGAAACCAAAATGAACCAAAGCATAAGTGAAAATGGTCCCCAGGTGGGTCCCCGAAAGGGGGAATCCCACCCCGCCGCTTCTTTGGAAGTGGAGGGCTGCCCCTCGTACTCTGGAGGGGGGGGGGGGAAGGCAACTCATGCTTCGTAGGTCGGCACTCCACCGGCCTTCGTGAACGCGACACTGGCTTTTCTTTCGACTCGGATTCCGATATTACTTACGATTTGGACAAAGACGATATGCAAGTGCAGGCGTGCACCTCGAAGATGAACGCTAACACTACTGGCAATAGGCCACTGACGGAACCTCAAGTCTCTCGAGCAGCTGAGGAGGTTGTTTGTGAGTCTTCTCACGTTTCAGCGCGAAAGAAAAAAAAAGGTGGTAGGAAAAGACATGACGGTACGCTTGTGTCTGATTCAGAGACAAGCGCACGGCCAATGTCAATAACACGTGCAGGGAATGTGGTCAGCGGTAGCACGGAGCTTCTCGTCGGATCGGGACCATCGAGACCGGATTCTGCGACTAGCTTTACTGGTTTAGGCCGAAAGCGACAATTTTGTGGCTCTTGAGGAAAATTGAAGATTTCGGATACCCGTATTGGGTTTTCCCGCGCAATGGAAGACCTGGCAAAGCCTGGTACGGAGACGTATAGGTTGAATAAAAACGTAGCCGACCAGCAGCCGAACAAGGCCAAATCGGCCAAGAGAGTTTACGCTCACCTTAGTGGAGAGGAATTAACCGCAGAAGAAATGCGGGAACGTGCCACTAAGGAGTTAGACGCTATTCAGGAGGCGTCCCGAAAATCCAAGAACCTGAAAGGCACGATCCAAGGGACGATAAACCAGTCTCTAGTTACTATTAGAGACATAGTTGACTGCCTGAAGCAGCGAACCGTAGACGACGAGACCAGGCGTCTTCGGGCCGACAATGACCGGCTCAGCCGTGAATTGGCTAACATCAGGGACGAACTAAAAGCCCTTCGGCGAGACTATGAGGAGATAAATACGCGCGCTAATACGTCCGCGATTGTCACTCCAGTCCCGCCCCTGCCGCTTACGTCAGAGATGGACTTTGAACATGTGATACGCAGAGTGACCATTTCTGTGGGGGAAATGGTGAATGCTCGCATAGCTGGCATAGAAGACCGTCTCCTCCCTGCCAAGACGCTACGTCCAGCACTGGCAGCAAACAAGAAGGGGTCCTCTGCAGTGACCACGCCGGCCCCAACTGCGGCCTCTAAGGCGCGCAGACAGGCTATTCAGACGGCAGGACCTGTCAACTCTGGCACACTACAGGGCGATCCACACTCTATTTCGAGCCAAGGTGCAAGCCCACCTAAAACTGATAAGGAGGGATGGTCAACTGTAGCCAAAAAAGCTCGCAAGAAGAAAGAAGCTGTTCCTGCTCCCGTTTCCAAGCTAACACCCAGGCTGCAGCAGCCAAAGACTAATCAGCCTGCAAAAGCTCCTTTGGTAGTCAAACCTAAGAGAGCGAAGCGCAAAAGAAAGTGTAAGCTCAGTGCCCCACGATCTGCGGCTGTCGTGATCACCCTCCAACCTGAGGCTTTGGAGAAAGGGGTGACCTACTCTGAAGCCCTATCTAGGGCCAAAACGGCTATTGATCTTGCCCAACTAGGTATCGAGGGAGTCAAATCCAGACAGACTGTGACTGGATCCAGAATGTTGGAGATCCCAGGTGCCACCAGTGGCCCCAAGGCAGATCTACTTGCCGAGAAATTACGTTCCTCTTTGGCGGACATAGCACGAGTTTCTCGTCCAGTAAAGTGCGTAGACTTGCGCATTTCTGGGTTGGACGACTCTGTCTGTAAGGAGGATATCATTGATGCAATAGCCAGCCAAACTGAGTGCTCTCGAGAGCAGATTAAAGTCGGAGAGATTCGGGCGGGACCTGGTGGCGTAGGTGTTATAACTGTCCAGTGTCCTGTTTCTGATGCGAAAAATATCATTGCAAAGGGTAGGCTACTGGTTGGCTGGAGTTCTGCCCTGGTCAGTGCACTGGACTCGCGCCCATTACGGTGTTTCCGCTGTTTAGGCATCGGTCATACTCGGCCGCAGTGCAAGTCAACGGTGTACCGCGGCGAGCTTTGCTTCCGCTGTGGGAAAGAAGGGCACAAAGCGGCGACATGCACCTTGACACCTTGCTGTGCTGTATGTGCCGACGCGCGGCGTCCAGCTGTTCACACGATGGGAGGCAGGAAGTGTAATCCTCCTGCCCCTAAAGGCAAAATAGTTTTAGCTTCCCGAACTGCCCCTAAGCCTGCTCGCAGCGATGCGATCGAGTTGGTTGAAATGTCTGACTAATATGTTTAGTTTACGACATTACAACCTACTTCAGACGAATCTGAACCACTGTGCCAGAGCTTGTTTATGCAGGTGCTGGCAGAATGGTCCATTGATATTGCTGTTGCTACTGAGCCATATTGTGTCCCCGATAGTCCCTCCTGGGCTGGAGCTACGGATGGCCTTGTAGCTATTTTTTCTCGTAGCAGCGCCCGATCCCCTCTCCTTTCAGTAAGAGAGAGAGGTTCGGGCTATGTTGCAGCTGCATGGGGTGATGTGGCTCTTATCGGTGTTTATTTCTCTCCCAATAGAGGCCTCTCCAAGTTGGAAGCGTACCTGAAAGTGCTTGATGGTGTCGTCAGGAGGATGTCTCCATCACAGGTCATTGTAATGGGGGACCTCAATGCCAAGTCTGCAGCTTGGGGTTGCCCTATGACCAATGTCCGTGGTGAAGCGGTGGCGGACTGGGCCGCGACGGCTGGTCTTGTTCTTGTCAACCAAGGCAACGCTAACACGTGCATGAGGCGTAGTGGGGGCTCAATAGTGGACATTACGTTCGCTACCCCTGCTCTTGCCGTGCGTGCGTGCAACTGGAGGGTCCTACAAAACGAGGAGACACTGTCAGACCACCTTTATATAAGGTTTGAGGTCGCACCTTCCTTTGGTCTTGGAGTGGCGCCATCATCACCTGGCCTCCTGGCTGCGTTCCCACGCTGGTGCTTGGGGCGCCTAGATAGAGAACAGGTGAAGGAGGCTGCCATTGTGCAAAGCTGGTGCCCTGTGTCGGAAACAGACCTAAGTGTAGACGCAATAGCAGATCATTTTCGGGAGGCCTTAACAGCGGTGTGTGATGCATCTATGCCTCGCGCGCGGAGACTTCCAGAGAAAAAGCAAGTATACTGGTGGTCGGGCGAAATATCTTCTCTCCGGTCTAACTGCATCAGCTCTCGCCGCGCGTATACACGTTGCCGTAGAAGGCGTATCCGCACCGCTGACGAGGAGACAAGCCTCTATGAAGCTTATGGGCAGACAAAAAAGGCTTTGCAGGTGGCAATCTCCAAAGCCAAGTCTGATGCTTGGCAGGAGTTTATCGAAGATTTCAACAGGGATCCTTGGGGGCGCCCTTATCGTACAGTTCGCAAGAAACTGTGCAATCAGGCACCCCCAACCGAATCGTTTGAGCCCCAACACCTTGCGCACATCGTAACAGGGCTTTTCCCTGCCTGCCTGCCACATGACCCGCCACATATGATTCCTCCTGATCCTCTACTGGGGCTCTCTGGCGAAGAGGTTCCCCCGGTCACCAAGGGGGAGTTTGGTGCCGCGATTCTACACCTTAGGGCTAAAAAAACCGCTCCTGGGCCAGATGGTGTGCCCGGTCGTGTTTTGGCACTCGCCTTGAAGCAAATGGGGACACGACTTCAAGAGCTATTCAACGCGTGTTTGGAGTCTGGTCGATTTCCTAAAGCGTGGAAAGATGGCCGTCTATGTCTGATTCGGAAAAACGGACGCCCAGCTGAATCACCCTCTGGATACAGACCCGTAGTGCTGCTTGATGAGGCTGGCACACTACTTGAACGCATAGTAGCTGTCCACATTCAGGAGCACTTGTCAGGCGCGGGGCCAAACCTGGCAGAAGAGCAGTTTGGATTTATATCCGGGCGCTCTATTATTGATGCGTTGTTGCGCCTCAAAAACATTTCCCAAGAGGCTGTTGCTCAAGGGGAACGAGTGTTGGCGGTATCCCTGGATATTGCCAATGCGTTCAACAGTTATCCCTACGAATGCATCGAAGAGGCCCTCCGATACCACGGAGTGCCTTTTTATCTCCGGCGGTTGGTAGGGCACTATCTCAGACAGCGGGATGTGCTCTACCTCAACGACAAAGGCAGGGTCTGCTCTAGGCGCATGACCTCCGGTGTTCCGCAGGGCTCAGTGATGGGTCCTCTGCTGTGGAACATCGGTTATGACTGGGTGCTGCGTGGTACACTGCTTCCCCGAACGCATATTATCTGCTATGCAGATGATACTCTTTTTATCGCGCGAGGAAACAGCTATGATGAGGTTGCGCATTTAACGTCTGTGGGCTCTTCCCTCTTGGTCAGCCGCATTCGATTGCTGGGTCTAAAGGTGGCACTAAACAAAACTGAGGTCATCTCGTTCCACGGAAGAGGGGGTAGGCCACCAGCTGGTGCCTACGTCCTGGTAGATGGTGTGCAAGTCATGGTGACCCCATACTTGAAATATCTGGGGCTCTCGTTGGACAGTGCTTGGAATTTTACCGAGCCCTTCAAACGTTTAGTCCCAAAGGTGCAAAGTGAGGCAAGCTCATTAGCGCGCCTCCTGCCGAACAAAGGTGGAATCAGAGCCTCTTGTCGCCATCTTTTTGCAGGGGTTATCAAATCTATGGCTATGCATAGTGCGCCGGTGTGGGCGGACGCTCTAACTGCCAGGAACAAAGCTATTCTGCGAAGGCCACAGAGGATAATGGCGGTTAGAGCGATACGCGGTTACTGCACCATATCATACGAAGCCGCATGCGTATTGGCGGGCTTACTACCGTGGGACTTGGATGCCAACTGTCTCTCGGCAATATATTTTTGGCGAGGGCAGGAACTAGCTAGGGGGCAAAGACCGGCTCTAAGAGAGGTTGAAGGCGAAAGGGACGAACTGCACGAGGGACTCATTGAAGAGTGGCTCCAGAGGTTGGCGCAACCTAGCGCCGGCACTGATATTGTCGGAGCGGTTCGTCCGCTTTTAAAAGAGTGGCTCACTAGGGAGCATGGCTCGATGACCTTCCGATTGACACAGGTGCTCACGGGGCATGGTTGCTTCACAAAGTACCTGTGCCAAATCGGACGGGAATCGACGACGGAGTGTCACCACTGTAATGCCCTCGTGGACACATCGCAGCACGCGCTGGAGTTTTGTACTGCCTGGACAACACAATGGCAGGCGCTGGTGGCAATGGTAGGCCGGGATCTCTCGCTGCCGAGCATAATTCAGGCTATGCTTAGCAGCGCTAGAGCCTGGGATACCGTAATCGCCTTCTGTGACGAAGTTATGACTCAGAAGGAGGCTGCGGAGCGTATCAGAGAAGATGATCCTCTCGCTGAGCCGCTCCGCAGACGAAGGACCGGAAGGAGGCAAAGACAGTATCTTCGCCTTCTTCAGCTCGATGGAGGCCAGCAGGGTTCGGGTGCGGGGAGCTCCGACCCAGCATCGCACAGGCCTTCTACGCTGGGGAATGTCCTCCATATTCCAGGACATTCCTCTCCCTCCCAGGAGGGGGACGGAGGGGTCCACTTAAGGCGGACATTAACCGACAGGGCCGCGGTTGAATCCAATCGGGACCCCGTGACCTTGTCAGGTGCTAGTGCAGCATCGAACCACTCATCCGATGGGCGGTTTGATGATGCACTGGCACTGAGGTGAATGAAGGAATATCGGTGGGTTTTTAGTCAGTATGCCGTTGGTTGATAGCCTGTGGAGAGTTCGACAGACCCCTTTAGCTCTCCCTGAGTTGAAGGACATGCGTAAAGCATTCTACCATCGCAAAAAAAAAAATTAAAAAAAAGGTTGGACGGATCTGGGTTTATCCATTAGTAGTTTCTATGCCTAGCTTGCGTGCTTCGGCCGCTTGTATTGGATAAATATAGGCCTTCTTTACTCAGCTCAGGGGAAGGAGCGAGTAGGGAGGCGAAAGGTCTTGGGGGAGAGCGCATCAGTCGTGAAGATCCCCAAGGCAAGTCTGGTGGGGTCGTCCTTCTCGTGGTTGCTGCCTGTTATAGGTTTATTTCCATCTGAAATAGACGTAACTGAAACCACCAGACGCCGGCACTTTGCCGGTGGGTTAGGGCAGAAGGGTTTGGGACTCGGTGTTGTGGATTGAGTTGAGGCATTCCAATACCTTATCTTGCTGGGTAGGGTATTGAATGCAGGGGGGAATAGGGATAGCTGGTGAGATACTGTAGGAAGAAGTCTTCTCCGCACGTCTCTCTGAGTAGCAGTGGGCGTAGTGGATGAAGATGTGATGGGTAAGCGGTCTGTGGGAGGTCCAAGGATTCGTCCAAGGATGGTGGTTGGCACAGCTAGTGTGGTGTTGTCCGGCTTGGTTTCCCGCGAGTCGGCTGGCTTACTACCGTGGGACTTGGATGCCAAATGTCTCTCGGCAATATATTTTTGGCGAGGGCAGGAACTAGCTAGGGGACTAAGACCGGCTCTAAGAGAGGTTGAAGGCAAAAGGGACGAACTGCACGAGGGACTCATTGAAGAGTGGCTCCAGAGGTTGGCGCAACCTAGCGCCGGCACTGATATTGTCGGAGCGGTTCGTCAGCTTCTAAAAGAGTGGCTCACTAGAGAGCATGGCTCGATGACCTTCCGATTGACACAGGTGCTCACGGGGCATGGTTGCTTTGCAAAGTACCTGTGCCAAATCGGACGGACGGAGTGTCACCACTGTAATGCCCTCGTGGACACATCGCAGCACACGCTGGAGTTTTGTACTGCCTGGACAACACAACGGCAGGCGCTGGTGGCAATGGTAGGCCGGGATCTCTCGCTGCCGAGCATAATTCAGGCTATGCTTAGCAGCGCTAGAGCCTGGGATGCCGTAATCGCCTTCTGTGGCGAAGTTATGTCTCAGAAGGAGGCTGCGAAGCGTATCAGAGAAGATGATCCTCTCGCTGAGCCGCTCCGCAGACGAAGGACCGGAAGGAGGCGAAGACAGTTTCTTCGCCTTCTTCAGCTCGATGGAGGCCAGCAGGGTTCGGGTGCGGGGAGCTCCGACCCAGCATCGCACAGGCCTTCTACGCTGGGGAATGTCTTCCATATTCCAGGACATTCCTCTCCCTCCCAGGAGGGGGACGGAGGGGTCCGCTTAAGACGGACATTAACCGACAGGGCCGCGGTTGAATCCAATCGGGACCCCGTGACCTTGTCATGTGCTAGTGCAGCATCGAACCACTCATCCGATGGGCGGTTTGATGAAGCACTGGCACTTAGGTGAATGAAGGAATATCGGTGGGTTTTTAGTCGGTATGCCGTTGGTTGATAGCCTGCGGAGAGTCCGACAGACCCCTTTAGCTCTTCCCGAGTTGAAGGACATGCGTAAAGCATTTTCCCATCGCAAAAAAAAAAAAAAAAAAGGTTAAGTTAGGTTAGGTTAAGACCGAGGCGGGCGGGTCTGGGTTTATCCATTAGTAGTTGCTATGCCTAGCTTGCGCGCTTCGGCCGCTTGTATTGGATAAGTCCAGGCCTTCTTTACTCGGCTCTGGGAGCGAGTAGGGAGGTGTTTGGTCTTGAGGGAGAGCGCAGGTCGTGTAGATCCTCAAGACAAGTCTGGTGGGGTCGTCCTTCTCGCGGTTGCTGCCCGTTATTGGTCTATTTCCATCTGAAATAGACGTAACTGAAACCTCCAGGCGCCGGCACTTTGTCGGTGGGGTAGGATGAGGAAGGGGAAGCTTCTCCGCGCGTCCCTCTGAACGCAGAGGGCGCAGTGGACGAGGCTGGGACGGGCTCGTGGAGCCGTCCATGAGTAGGGAGGATGTTGGTGCGGCGTCTTTCCGCTTGGGTTTCCTGCGAGTCGGTTGTATGGGTCAGCTTCCTTGCGGGATCCCGAGTTGATCGATGTCTCGCTGGCGGTGTTGTTGGTGGGCGTGCCCTTTTCAGGGCGCGCTGACAGGGGAGCTCACCCCTGAAAAAAGAGACGACGATGTGGAGCATCGGTGTTAACAAAATGAACCTAAGCAAAAGTGAAAATGGTCCCCAGGTGGGTCCCCGAAAGGGGGAATCCCACCCCTCTGCCTCATCCGAGGTAGAGGGCTGCCCCTCGTACTCTGGGGGGGGCAACTCTTGCTTCGTAGGTCAGCGCTCCGCTGACCTCCGTAAACACGACAATGGCAACTCGACTATGGACTCCGAGATCGCTCGTGATTTGGATAGCGGTAGGACGGTCAGGATGATAAGCAGTGGCAAAGAGGAGGTAGAATGCGCATCTGCGCATAGTGACGACGGCAAGACGCTTGCGTCTGACGTGACGGTGCGCCCATTGCGTGATGCGAAGGGCAAATTCATAAAACGCCCTACTCAGGGCCGTTCGGTTGGCTCTTCGCAACGCAACTCTGACGTCTCAGACGGTGCGTCTGAGTTAGACGTGTCGCGCGGTATCAAAACCGCGACTAGAAAGATGAGTGGTCGCAAGCGGCCGCCTGCTCCGTTCATCGCGTCCGAACGTTTGGACTCGGACACGGAGACCGAGGGGACGGCGGCTGCGAAAGTAAACACGGCGAGGAGAGGAAGAGGAAAAACCGCCAAGGCGGGAACTTCGCGAGCGGATTTCCTCAAGCCTGATCCGGTGCCGTTAGACGGCAAACTGGAGGACGTACTGCGTCGCAGGCAGTACGAAAGAAAGAAGAAGGGGGTGGGTGCTGGTTCAGACCTCACGACAGACACGGGCAACGAGTCCAATGTCATCGCGAGGTCTGATGATATCAGCACGCTGAACGCCCAGGAATTGAGGGCGCACGCGGGCGAAGGGCTCGCCTGCATTTTTGAGGTAGCAAAGAGGTCGGGCAACCTGAAGGGCGAGTTTGTGGCTCGACTGAAAAAGTCTGCGTCGTCCATAAGGGAGGTTGTCGATGCCTTGGCTAGCAGAAGCGAAGCAGAGGAGACGCGGCGCCTAAGGGCGGAAAACAGCCGCCTGCGACTTGAAGTCGAGTCGCGCAAAGCGGAGGTGAAGGCGCTGCGCCGCGGCTTCAACGAGGCCAAGTCGGAGGTAGCTGAGGCCAACACCGCCGCCGCTGTGGCCACTTCTGGAACGCGGGCACCACCCATCGCTGGAGCTGGGGGGGTGGAGGAACTAGTCGAGGAGCTGAAGCGATCCTTGACCAGCACGCTTGGGCAAATGCTCAACGCCCGACTAGCTGGGATCGAGGACCGGCTTTTGCCAGCCCCGGTAGTTCGTCCGCCGTTGAGAGCGGATGCAAAGAAGGCCACCAAACCCAAGCCGACGCCTGAGCCGCCTCGAAAGTCCGTTTCCAAGGCGGATAAGCGAGCTGGTCAAGGCCCAAAGACTTTGGCCGCATCTGCAGAGGCACCGGTGGCGGGCCCCTCTAATCCTGGGCCTTCCAAAAGTGCCACTGAAGCTGCCCGACCCACCGTTTCCCAGACGGAAACGTGGGTCACAGTAAGCAGGAAGGGGAAAGGAAAGGGGAAGGGCAAATCCTCTACCCCGGTACCTGCCCCCTCGGTTCGTACAATTGCGACGACACTAAAGCCGAAGGCCACCGCCAAGCCCAAGGTGGCGCTGAGGGCCCCTAAGACTGCGGCTGTGGTGCTGTCTTTACAGCCTGAAGCCGCGGAGAAAGGGGTCACATATGGCGCCGTCCTCTAACTGGCGCAAGAGAAAGTCAATCTCCAGGAGCTGGAAATTGATCGGCTTCGCTTCCGACAGACGGCCACGGGTGCCAGAATGCTGGAAATTTCTGGCACCCAAAACAGTCAGAAGGCGGACAAGCTTGCCGAAAAGCTCCGTGGAGTTCTGTCCGAGGTGGCAAACATCGCAAGGCCCGTGAAATCGGCCAATTTGAGCATCACGGGTCTACACGATGCAGCCACGAAGGAGAAGGTGGCGACGGCGGTCGCAAAGGCAGGTGGCTGCGACCTGGCCGCAATTAAGGTGGGCGAAATTCGCCGCGGCTTTGGCGGCACCGGCTCCACCATTGCGACCTGTCCGATCTCGGCAGCCAAAGTGCTGTCGGGAACCGGTAGGCTTTTGGTCGGATGGAGTTCGGCGCGAGTGGTGATCTTGGAGGCGCGTCCCATGCGCTGTTTTAGGTGCATGGGGCTGGGACACACGCGCCCTCAGTGTCCAGCATCAGCCGACAGGGGAGACCTGTGCTTCCGGTGTGGATGTACGGGCCATAAGGCGGCCAGCTGTAAGAAGGCTGACCCACGCTGCGCGATTTGCGCAGAGGCAGGGAAGCCTTCTGGGCACGTGATGGGGGGGCGCAGTTGCGTTCCTCCGAAGAGGAGGGGCAAGGCCACCAGGACCCAGGCTAACCCTGTGGCTGTAAGCCCAATTGCGCTGGAAGTTGCTCGTCCAGTGGCAAGCGAGGAGGTTGTGATGTCTGACTGATGGATCAAGTCCGACATCACAACTTCCTCCAGACGAACCTCAACCACTGCGCCCAGGCCCAAGACCTGCTAATGCAGGCCCTGGCGCAGTGGCAAATAGACGTGGCGGTAGCAGCGGAGCCGTACTACGTCCCCTCTTCCCATCCTTATTGGGCTGCGGATCTGGACGGCTCCATTGCTATTGTGGGCCGATCGGGTGGTCCGCCCCTCACAGTAAAAGAAAAGGGTTCCGGATATGTGGTGGCACAGTGGGGAGAGTATGCTGTAGTGGGCACGTACTTCTCCCCCAACAAAACCGCTGCAGAACTAGAAGTCTTTGTAGACCTCCTGGCCGCAGCGGTAGGAAGACTGGCGCCCTGTCAGATCCTCCTTTTGGGGGATTTGAACGCCAAGGCCCGGGATTGGGGCAACCCCTCAACTGACTCTCGTGGGGAGATTGTCAGGGAGTGGGCGGTTGCCACGGGACTGACCCTGCTCAACAGAGGGTCGGCCCATACGTGCGTGCGACACAACGGGGGATCCGTGGTGGACCTATCGTTTGCCACCCCGTCTGTTGCTGCACGTGTCCGGGCCTGGAGGGTAATGTCGGAGGTGGAGACTCTCTCGGACCATAAGTACATAAGGTTCGAGATATCCACCTCCCACAACGCGGGAGGGTCTCGGTGCGTGGCTCGAGCGGATTTCCCGCGCTGGGCTGTTAGCCGCCTTGATGTCGAACTGGCAAAAGAGGCGGCGATCGTCCAGTCGTGGCTTCCTGCTCCCACGCACCCAGATGTCGACGTCGCTGCTGTCCGTTTCCGCGAGGCGGTGACGGCCGTCTGTGACGCGGTCATGCCGAGGTCCCACGGCCATCCCGAGCGCCGCGAGGTGTACTGGTGGTGCTCGGAGATCGCGGAGCTCCGAGTTGCCTGCTCAGCGGCGCGGCGCTCCTTCACCCACTGTAGGAGGCGGCGTCATGGCCGGACCGACGAGCAGCTGTCGGCTGAAGAGCTGGAGGTTGAGGGCCAGCTGCATGAAGCGTACCGCGTCGCCAAGCGAGAGCTGAGAGTGGCTATTGTCAGGGCCAAGTCACAGGCGTTCGGCGAAGCCCTGGCCAGCCTAGACAGGGATCCTTGGGGACGCCCGTACAAGGCAGCTCGGAAAATGTTCCGGTGCCGAGTGCCACCAGTCGCGGAGTCCATGGAGCCTGAGCTCCTAGACAGAGTGTTGGGCGGACTCTTCCCTGACAGAGACCCTACCCACACCCCTCCTCCGATGGTGGATTCCGTCTCTTTCCCCGAGGAGTTGCAAGCGTCCCCCATCCCAACTGTGTCAGAGGTGGAAATGGCGGTGGTGGCCGACCGCCTACGGGGTAAGAAGACGGCGCCCGGCCCAGACGGGATCCCAGGGCGGGTTCTCGGTCTCGCCCTGAAGCAAATCAAGGATTGGCTTCGGGAAATTTTCAGCGCGTGCCTAACGTCAGGGCGGTTCCCGAAGCCGTGGAAGGAGGGGCGATTGTTCCTGTTGCGGAAGGAGGGACGACCCGTCGACTCGCCTTCTGCATACAGGCCCATAGTGTTGCTGGATGACACGGGCAAGCTGTTCGAGAGAGTGGTGGCTTCTCGTGTCATCCGGCACTTGGAAGGGACTAGGCCTGGCCTTTCGGAGGCCCAGTACGGTTTCAGAGCGGGGCGATCCACAGTCGATGCCCTGCTCTGGCTGAAGGACTGGACACAGGCGGCGGTCATGGCGGGGGAAAAGGCGTTGGCTGTCTCCCTCGATATAGCCAACGCCTTCAACAGCCTCCCGCACCAAACGATACAGGAGGCGCTCCGCTATCACAGAGTGCCACTGTATCTGCGGAGGCTGTTGGACGATTACCTCCAAGACCGCGAGGTCCTGGTGGTAGGACGCGACGGTTTGAGGCGCCGTCGTGTCTCCTGCGGGGTTCCACAGGGGTCGGTACTGGGACCGCTCCTGTGGAACATTGGCTATGACTGGGTGCTCCGCGGAACGCTTCCCGCAAGTGTGCGGGTCGCGTGCTATGCGGATGACACCCTAGTCGTCGCCAAAGGAAGAGACCTCGGGGAGGTGAAGCGGTTGGCCACAGTGGGTACAACACTCGTGGTCGACCGCATACGCACCCTGGGGTTGGAGGTTGCCCTCCCCAAGACCGAGGCTCTGCTGTTTCATGGGCCTCGGGGGGGACCCCCTCCAGGTACGCAAGTGACCCTGGACGGTGTTAGCATCAGGGTTGGGACCCAGATGAAGTATCTGGGTCTCGTTTTAGATGGGAGGTGGGCGTTTGGAGCCCACTTTGCATGGTTGGCCCCCAAAGTCATGGGGGCTGCAGCCGCCCTGGGAAGGCTGCTGCCGAACGTGGGTGGCCCAAGTGCCAACTGTCGTCGGCTGTACTCCGGAGTGATCCGGAGTATGGCTATGTATGGGGCACCCGTCTGGGTGGACGCCCTCAACCGCTAAAACAAGACCCTGCTGCGACGTCCGCAGCGGGTCATCGCGACGAGGGCGATACGCGGTTACCGGACGGTGTCGTGGACGGCAGCGTGCGTGTTGGCCGGGGATCCTCCCTGGGAGCTCCAGGCGGAGATCCTCGCCGAAGTATATCACTTCGTGGCGGCGAGGAGATCCCAAGGGGAGCCTCCAGCGTGGGAGGAGGTCACGCGCATGCGGAGGCAGGCGCGGGCTACCTTGTTAAGGCGGTGGTCGGAGGACCTGGCACCACCGGTCCCGGGACAGTGGACGGTGGACGCCGTGAGGCCGGTCCTCAGTAGGTGGGTGAGGCGACGGTTCGGGGCGTTGACCTTCCGATTGGTGCAGGTACTTTCCGGACACGGATGTTTCGGGAAGTACCTGCATGGAATCGCAAGGAGAGAGGTAAGCCCAGCTTGCCACGAGTGTGGAGCGCCCGAAGACACGGCGCTACACACTCTGGAAGTGTGTGCGGCATGGGGCCCGCAACGGCACGCGCTTTCGGCGAGCGTCGGAGTGGATCTCTCTCTGCCGAGCGTAGTGAACGCCATGCTCGGCAGTGAGGGATCGTGGCAGGCGGTGGTCTCCTTCTGCGAAGAGGTGATGATGCAGAAGGAGACTGCGGAGCGGGCCAGGGAGGATGACGCCTCTTCGGACCCACTCCGACGCAGACGAACTGGAGGTAGGAGGAGGCGGTTTGCCCGCCTCGTCACTCCGCCTTCATAAGTGGGTCACTGGCTGAGAGTCGGGGGACTCTCGGCTGGCTTGCACGACCTATCATGTCTTCTTGAGGGGGGCGTCTTTGTGAGGAAGGCGATCCCTCTCCATGCTGGGGTCTAGTTGCTCCCAACTAGGCCAGCCGCCGGGGTAGGGTGGTGAATGGTAGCCCGACCCTACCTTGCCCCATCTGGGCGGATGAATGCTCACCGTGGTGGGTTAAGACCGAGGCCCGCGGACCTGCTGGGTAGTCCCAGTGGGTGCGGAGGTGTACCCCAACGCGGCGCGTCCCCGGGTGGCGGATAGGGGAACGGCTCCCAGAAATGGGAGTTACCGGTTTACCGGCGCGGACCAAACACTGGGGTGGGATGGGAGGGGGGGGGGGGGGATTTAGAGCGGGGATGCCGTCCATCATGGTTCCCGTGAGTCGGCTGTATGGGTCAGTTTCCTCGCGGGATGTCGAGTGGACAGGTGCTTGGCTTGAGTTCAAGCTTGAGCTTGAGCGGAGGATAGCCTTCTTAGGCTTGCGGAGAGGTGTCGGGCCTTGGCGTGCACTTACCCTGCCGCCGGGCAGGCAGTGGGAGTTTTCTTCCCTGCCACCGCCCCAAAATCGTAACCCCGCAACATGGTCGCAGTCATGTTTTGCGATCTGAGCGGGACCGATAGGCCTTGGCTTGGTCGCCTGGGCTGCGAGGAAGACAACCTCTATAAAAAATTACCCGAGGATAAGCGGCGGCGCGGCGTAAGGTCTAGAAGGCTGAACGGAGTTTCAGTCGCTACCGCGTCCCCCGCCAGGGAAGTGTCGCTCCCCTGAGCGGGTTACGTTAGACTTCCCCGGTTACAGTGGGCACTGTCCGGGGTGACCCACCCTTCCCACTTACTCGTGGGATCTGATTATGAATAACTCTTTAAACAAATCTAGGTTAGGTGAGACGGTAGGGAGCGGTGAGGAGGTTGTATGCGCGTCTGCGCATAGCAACAGTGGTAGGGCGCTAACGCCTGAGGAGGCGACGACGCCTCAATTGCGGGACGCCTTCGGGCGTTTCAAAAAAGGCCCTTCTCAGGGCCAACCAAAAGGCCCTTCTCAGGGCCAACCAAAAGGCCCTTCTCAGGGCCAACCAAAAGGCCCTTCTCAGGGCCAACCAAAAAGCCCTTCTCAGGGCTCCGCGGACGACGCTACTTCGGCGTCAGAAGCTAGCCGCGCACCATCTGCGGCTAGCTTTTATTGCAGGGCTGGCGAGTTGTCAGAGTCAGACAACGCGCTTGAGTCGGACTCAAGTTCGGCGATGGAGGTCGAAAATCGCCTCCAAAAGCGTAAGCGGGCTTTCCTAAAGGATGGTAGTGGGGGCTCTTCGGACTCGACGAAGAGCACCAAGTCGAAGAAGGTGAAGGCCAAAAAGCCGACATCGTCTTCGATTGTAGCGGACACCCACGACGTGGGTCTAGCGGATGCCAAACGGCAGCTAGATTTGTCTCGGCGGAAGCAACTCCAACAGGATCTGGAGGAGAAGGTTGCCGCCAAGGAGCAGCAGGCACGCGCCGCCCGGGCCAAGACTGGGTACGGCGCGTCCAGCGTCCTCTACGCGGACCACTCGCTGGCCGAGCTAGAGCGGATGGCGCAAGAGGATGAAGAGGAAATTAAGGAGGTCGCCTCTAAGTCCTCTAATCTTAAAGGGACTCTACAGAAGTCCCTTAAGTGCAGAGCCGCCAGCATGGCCAGCATTGTCCGGGAGCTGGTGCAGCGCACAGCGACCGAGGAAACAAGGCAGCTGCAGGCGAAGGTAGATCGCCTGCAGTCGGAGGTCAGCCAGCTGCATAAGAAGCTGGCTGAAGTCATGGCCCGGCCATCTCAAGCCGAGCCGAGACCTGCGGCCGAAGGTCCTTCCTCCTTCAACCTTGAGGATATTATCCGCAAGGTAGTCATGGAGGAAAGGGCCTTCAGGAGAGCCTGATTCGCCGGTATAGAGGACAGGCTCTTGCCGGAAAAACGCCTCCGGCCGCCTCTCGCGGCGGACAAGAGGCCGTCCAAGCCGGGGCCATCCTCCCAGGAGCAAGACGCTCTGCTCCCCTCGACCACCCAGTCTAATCAGCCGTGGACGAAAGTGGTCAAGAAGGGGAAGGATAAGGGCAAGAAAAAGAAGACAGGAACGGGCGCCGACCCTGCCTCCCACGCCAACAACCCTCCTCCCAGCTCGTCCCAGGCGATTGGCAAGGGGAAGGGGAATGGTAAAGGGAAGGGGAATGGTAAAGGGAAGGGGAAAACGTCGGCCTCTAAGCCCAGCACCGCTGCTCCCGCAGCTAAAAGGGCCTCTGCCGGTGGGAGGAAGCCTCTTGTTGCTCCCAAGACCGCGGCCGTCGTGGTGACGCTGACCGCGGAGGCTGCACAGCGAGGGGAAACGTACGAGTCAGTGCTGAGACGGGCTCGTACCAACGCCGATCCCACCCACCTGGGAATCGGCGCAATGACGTGCCGTCAGACCCAAGCCGGGGCTCGGATTTTCAAGTTTCCGGGGGCTCAGGGCGGCGCCAACGCGGACCTCTTCGCAACCAAGTTGCAAGAGGTCATTGCGGATGCGGCCAAAGTGGTCAGGCCCGTCAAGTCCGCCGCCTTGGAGGTGTCCAATCTGGACGATTCGGTCACCAAAGAGGAGGTGGTGGCGGCGGTCGCAGCCATGGGGGGCTGTAGCGTCGCAGCGGTACTGGGTCGGGACATCAGGCCCGGTCGCGGTGGCATGGGCACCATTCGCCTTGAGTGCCCAGTCACCGCAGCCAAGGCCGTCCTCGCCAAGGGACGGCTCACCGTCGGGTTTAGCTCGAGTGTGGTTCGGGCACTTGAAGAGCAGCCTCTGCGCTGCTTCAAGTGCTTTGGCATTGGACACACTCGGGCCCTCTGCACGTCCAAGGTGGACAGGTCAAACTGTTGCTACCGCTGCGGCAAGGAGGGACACAGATCCGTCTCCTGCAAGGCCGCCACGCCACACTGTGCGGTGTGCGCCGCCAGTGGCCGCCCAGCGGGCCACGTCATGAAGGGGAAGAATTGCAATCCTCCCCCAAAGAAGGGCAAAGCACAAGCTCCGGCTCAGCCTGCCGCCACCGCCGTCGTCCCTGTAGCTGGGACCTCGGTCGCCGACGAGGAGGGTGCGATGTCCGAATGATGGATGGGACCGGTCATCGCATCCTCCAGGCGAACACCAACCACTGCAAAGCAGCGCAGGACCTGCTGATGCAGGCCATAGCTGAGTGGTTGGTGGACGTGGCAGTGGTTGCCGAGCCGTACTCGGTCCCTGGCCGTTGGCTGGGCGATCCGGATGGCTTGGTGGCGTTGGTTGCGCGGCCTTCCACAGACTCCCCTCCCCTCTCGCTCTTAGAGAGGGGACCGGGATACGTGGCCGCCGCATGGGGGAATATAGCTCTGGTGGGGGTATATTTCTCCCCAAACCGCCCTCTATCGGATTTCGAGAATTTTCTCGAAATCCTCACCGCAGTCGTCGGGAGGGCGGCGCCGCGCCAGGTCGTCGTATTGGGCGACCTAAATGCCAAGTCGGCGGCCTGGGGCAACCCGGCCACCACCTGCAACGTTCGCGGACGAGCCGTCGAGTTTTGGGCGACCTCGTCCGGCTTGTCCCTCCTTAACAGAGGGACAGTCCACACGTGTGTGCGGCAACTGGGAGGGTCGGTGGTCGATGTCTCGTTTGCCACCCCCGCACTTGCCGCCCGCGTCGTTGACTGGCGGGTGGAGATGGTGGAGACCTTGTCGGACCACCAATATGTGCGGTTCGACATCTCCACCCAGAGCCCCCGGGGGGAGGCCCGCCCGGGCCGATCCCCCTTTCCACGGTGGGCCCTCACTCACCTGGACCGGGGAGCGGCCAGGGAGGCGGCGTTCCTCCAGGACTGGCTCGCGCCTCCCACCAATGTCCAGGACGTGGACGCCGCAGCGGTCCAGCTGCGAAAGTCCCTGACGAAGGTGTGCAACTCCAGCATGCCTCGGTCTCGCCGACCACCTCCCCGTCGCGCCGTCTATTGGTGGTCGGAGGAAGTAGCGGGGCTCCGGGCCGCCTGCGTGAGGGCCAGGAGGGCCTACACGCGAAGCCGACGACGCAGCTTGCGGAACCCGGAGAACGAGGACCTTCTATACGCCTCATATTTAGAGGCAAAGAAGGTCCTCAAGGTGGCGATGTTTGCCGCCGAAGACGCGGCTAGAGCGGAGATGCTCGAGGGTCTCGACAGTGACCCGTACGGGAGACCGTATAAGGCGGCGCGGAATAAACTGCGCCCCTTTGGTCCCCCAATTGCGGAGACCCTCGAGCCGTCATTGCTGGATGGGGTGGTTCGGTCCTTGTTTCCGACTGGGACCAGATTCACCCCACCAGTGATGGACCCCCCGCAGGAGGCGGTTCCGCCGCAGGCAGAGGTCCCTCCGGTAACGGAGGTGGAGTTTGGAGTGGCGGCGCTCCGCCTCCGCGCCAAGAAGACAGCCCCCGGGCCAGACGGCGTCCCCGCACGGGTGGTGGCCATCGCCGCCACCGAAATGGAGGAGAGGTTTCGGGACATCTTCAGCGCGTGTTTCGCGGCTGGGTGGTTCCCGAAACCTTGGAAGGAGGGGCAGCTGTGCCTCCTCCGGAAGGAGGGACGCCCGGCGGACTCCCCCTCGGCATACCGGCCCATCGTTCTGCTCGATGAGGCTGGTAAACTATTCGAGGGGATCGTCGCCGCTCTGCTTAATGGCCACTTGGGGGGGATAGGGCCGAACCTGTCGGACGCCCAATTCGGTTTTCGAGTGGGGCGTTCGACAGTCGACGCGTTGACCCGTCTGAAGGGCCAAGTGAGGGAGGCCGAGGAGGCAGGGGACGGAGTTTTGGCTGTGTCATTTGACATAGCCAACGCCTTCAACTCCATCCCCCATCCGACAATACTAGAGGCGCTCCGCTACCATGGAGTGCCTCAGTATCTACGGAGCCTTCTGGCTGACTACCTGGAGGACAGAGCAGTCCTCCTTGTAGATGGAGCGGGCCAGCTTCAGCGGTACAGCGCAGAGTCCGGTGTTCCACAGGGGTCCGTCCTAGGACCACTCCTGTGGAATATCGGATTTGACTGGCTCCTGCGGGGATCTCTCCTCCGTGGCACGAGTGTCATCTGCTACGCGGATGACACTCTCCTCACTGCCCGGGGGAGAGACTTCAGAGAGGCGGCGAGCCTGGCCTCGGCTGGCGGATCCTTAGTTGCGGGAAGGATCCGCCGCCTAGGATTGGGGGTGGCGCTGCATAAGACCGAGGCCGTGTTCTTCCACGGGCCCCGGCAGCGCACCCCTACTGACGCCCACATTGTTGTAGAGGGCGTCAGGGTCGAGGTGAATTTTTCAGATATTTCATCTGGGCCTAGTCCTCGACAGCAGGTGGCGCTTTGGCCCGCACTTCAGCGGGCTATCGACGCGCCTGCTTAAGGCCGCGGGCGCGCTCGCTTGGCTCCTCCTAAATCTGGGGGGGCCCAAAGCGCGATGCCGGCAATTATACGCCGGCATCTTGAAGAGCATGGCCCTATACGGGGCCCCCATCTGGGCGGACTCCCTCCAAAGGAGGGAGAACGCAACCGCGATCCGCAGGCCCCAGAGGGCTATCGCGCAGCGGGTGGCGAGGGCCTACCGCTCGGTGGGCTTCGCGGCGGCGTGTGCTCTGGCGGGTATCCCTCCTTGGGAGCTCGAGGCGTGGGTACTCGCCAGATTGTATGAGTGGACGGCGGGACGCAGGGCGCTCGGAGAGCACCCTACCCGAGAAGAGCGGGAAGCCGTCCGGCGAGAGGCGAGGGACGCGATCGTCCACCATTGGACGGAGGACATCGCCTCCGCCACCTTCGGCCGCCGAACGCTGGAAGCTCTAGGTTCAGTCCTTCAAGACTGGCTGGGGCGGTCCCATGGTGCCCTCTCTTTCCGTCTGGTGCAGGTTTTGTCCGGGCATGGTTGCTTCGGATCATGCCTGCACCGGATAGGAAGAGAGGAGACCCCGTCGTGCCATGAATGTGGCGCGGCAGAGGACGCGGCGCAGCACACCCTCGAAGTGTGTCCGTCGTGGTCTGAACCGCGCCGCGACATGGTAGCGGTGGTTGGTCAGGACCTCTCACTTCCAGGCGTGGTCTTATCCATGCTGGGAAGCGAGGAGGCCTGGACAGCCGTAGCCTCCTTTTGTGAGGACGTAATGTCCCAAAAGGAGGCAGCGGAGCGCGCGCGGGAGAATGACCCCCTCGCGGCACCGCTCCGCAGGCGAAGAAGGGGTGGGAGAAGGCGTTTGTACAACAACTGCCTTCCCCCTCCTGGTGGAGGATAGCGGGAGACAGGCGCGGGGGCGTCTTCTCCTGCATTGCAGATCCTCCACCTCCGCTGGACGGGGATGGCCGAGCATTCACGGTCATTCCCGGGCCTCTCCCTGACGGGAGAGGCGTGAAGGCCCCGCTGTAAAGGCGGGCGATCGTCGGCGGGGGACTGGAAGTAAGCCAGTTTCCCAGTCCTCCGTCACGCAGACGATGCTGGAATGCCGCTGGGTTGTTTAGTGGGTATACCGGTCCTTTCGGATCGGGGAGTCCCACATACCCCCCCCATCCCCCAATGGGGGGGCATGCGTAACGCATTTTTCCCAGCGCAAAAAAAAAAAAAAAAAAAATTGGCAAGAAGAAGGATTTAAGAGTAGTGGTGACGCGCTTGTCGGACTCTGACACCGACAGGAGCATGGTTACCGTGTCGTCCGGGAACGGATCAGACACTGCCCGCCGATTCTGGCGTAAGAGGCCTGGTCCACTGAGTGCCGTAAGCTCTGATTCAGACACGGACGTGACGGTTACGGAAGGAACTTCGTCGCCTAAGGTGACGAAGTCAGCGACAGGGAGAGGCAGCGGCCGCCCGCTCACTTCTGGGAAGTTCGTGGAGAGGGCGAAGGCGAAGGCCGCCAGGCGTGAGGAATTCCTCTTAGACGCTTCAGAAGAGGTGACCCAGGCGTTGGAAAGGACCCGTCAAAAGCGAGTCACGTGCCCATCAAAGATGGCGCAATTATTGACGTGTGAGGTGGATGACGAGCTTGCGTCGGCCCTAAACAAGCAGGTGCTGGACTGCGTAGACTTGATAAAGACGGTGTCACGCAAGTCCAGCCACCTGAGCGGGCCGTTCCAAAAGTCCCTCAACGAGGTGACTAAGTTTATCGTGGAGGCGGTGGAGGTGCTGAGCAAGCGCTCCAGCTCCGAGGAGACAGCAAAGCTGCAGGCCGCCAATATATGCCTGCAGGCAGAGCTCACTGCACTCCGTAAGGAGTTCGCAGAGTTCAGGACGGAGTTGCTGCAGGCCCGTCCTGCAACGGAACCTCAGGCCCGAGCCCAACAGCTAGACGTTGAGGGGCTGTCGCGTGCTATCATGGTCCAAGTAGGGACCATGATGAATGCCAGGCTAGAGGCCCTAGAGGGGAGGCTTCTGCCGGAAGCGCGTCTGCGGCCACCGCTAGCTGCGGACAAAGCCCGGCAATTGAGGCCGGAAACTATCCCTGAGCCTGAGGTGCCGGCTGTGGTCTCAACGCCGAAAGCCACCACCTCAGCCCAGAAGAAGGGGAAGAAGGTTAGCTTAGCTGCCAAGGAGGCTGCCGCGGCAGTTGAGCCGCGTTTAGACCGCACTGCGCCCCTGATTCCAGGCGAGGCATGGAGTACTGTGGCCCGAAAGAGCAAGAAGGAGAAGGCCAAAAGGGCTGGCAAAGGGGCGGCTAGCGTTCCCAAGCCTGCTCCCAAGGTTAAACTTTGCCCTCCTCGCTCGGCGGCCGTCACGCTCACCCTGCAGCCCGGGGCCGAGGAGAATGGTGTGTCGTACGAATCTCTTCTTAGGAAGGCTAAGCAGCACCCTGAGGTTGAGAGCCTTGGCATTGACGGGTTGCGCTACAGGACGGCAGCAACAGGAGCTCGGGTGCTAGAATTAACCGGTGCCAAGGGTGCTGAGCAGGCCGACTCCCTGGCGGAGAAGCTCCGGGAGGTCTTGAGTGCAGACGAGGTACGCGTGCAGCGGCCGGTGATGCGCGCCGACATACGAGTCACAGAACTCGATGACTCCGCAACAGCAGACGAAGTCGTGTCAGCTGTTGCAGCACAGGGTGGGTGCTCTGCCGACACCATCAAGGCCGGTGTGGTATCGCCCCATGGCTCACTATGGCTAAGCTGCCCAGTTGCGACTGCTAAGAAAGTAGTGGGTGTTGGTCGGCTAAAGGTGGGCTGGATCTCAGCACGCGTAGTGCTACTCGACCGCCTGCCTTTAAGGTGTTTCCGGTGCCTCGAGACTGGCCACGTCAGTAGCAAATGTACGGCTGGGGTAGACCGCAGCAGCCTCTGCTATCGCTGTGGTAAGCCTGGCCATAAAGCGAGGGATTGCAAAGCGGAGCCACACTGTGCTATATGCACAGCAGCCGGCAAGCCTGCGGCGCATCCGATTGGTGGGAAGGAGTGCCCCGATACCAAAATCAGTCCCCAAAAGGGGACTCAAAGGAATCGCAGAGGCCAAAAAAGAAGGGGGAAGTCTAAAGAGGGCCCTAAAGCTACTCAGCCGACCCAGCGCAAAGCGAGGGAGGAGTAAATGGACACCTGTATTTAGATGGCGCTACCATTTCTGCAGGCGAACATCATGCACTCTGCCAGGGCTCAAGACCTTCTGGTTCAGAGCATGGCAGAGTGCATGATAAAGGTAGCTGTAGTCGCCGAGCCATATGTGGTCCCTCTCCGGGCTGACTGGGTTGGTGACCACGACGACTTGGTGGCTATAATTTCAACGGCCGCCGCAGGGTCCCCACCTATTGATAAGGTGTCGAAGGGTCGAGGGTACGTGTCGGCCGTTTTGGGTGGCATTACGGTAATAGGGGTGTACTTTTCGCCCAATCGGAGCCTTGCCGACTTCGAGCAAATGCTCGTAGAGGTCGGGGCCCTGATTGGGCAGGTAGCCTCCAACCCCGTGCTTGTTGCTGGGGATTTCAACGCCAAATCAACGGCGTGGGGATCTCCAGCAACAGATGTAAAGGGAGAGGCGTTAGAGGAATGGGCGGTGTCCATGGGGCTGGCCGTACTCAATAGGGGATCGGTAGACACGTGCGTGCGACAACAGGGCGGGTCGATCGTGGACATTACGTTCGCGTCCCCTAGCCTGGTGCATTGTGTCCAGGGTTGGAGAGTGCTGGAGGACGTGGAGACGCTGTCGGATCACCGTTATATACGGTATGATGTCTCTGCGTTCCCCACCACTCCGAGAAGAGATGACTTCCGCTCCCCTATTGGGTGTGGCCCACGCTGGGTGCTGGGACGTCTCGAGAGAGACCTAGCCATAGAGGCCGCTATTGTGGAGGCCTGGAATGCCGGTTCTGACCCGTTCGAGGAGGTGGACGGTGCGGCTGAGCAGCTGCGAGCCGCTTTGACCCGCATTTGCGATGCGGCGATGCCGAGGGCTAAGCCATTCCCGCCTCGGCGGGCAGTGCACTGGTGGCGCCCAGAGCTGGGCGATTTGCGGAGGGCTTGCGTGGCTGCACGCCGTCAATACACCCGTTACAGAAGGAGGAGGGTCCGCGTCTAGAGCTAGGAGGAAGCTCTCTATAATGTTTATAGGGCTAAATGCAAATCTCTGCAGGTGAGCATTGCACAAGCCAAGGAGGCAGCGTGGGAGGAATGGTTGGGGACGCTTGACAGGGACCCCTGGGGGAGGCCATATCGCGTAGTACGGCAAAAACTTCGACCGTGGGCCCCTCCGCTGACGAGCACTCTCCAACCGCTGCTTCTGGATCAAGTGGTGGGCACTCTGTTTCCTCAACGAGATGAGTGGGTGCCACCATTGATGGGCAATTCACAGTTTGCTCAGGAGACAGAGATGGACTCAGTTCCTCCAGTGACCGAGGTAGAATTTGGGGTGGCTATTCTAAAACTTCGGTCGAAGAATACCGCCCCAGGCCCAGATGGGGTGCCGGGGCGAGCTTTGGTGCTTGCACTGGAAGAGATGGGTGAGTGGGTGAGGGCCCTTTTCACCGCGTGCCTGGAGCAGGGTCGGTTTCCGCAGGCGTGGAAGACGGGGAAATTCGTACTTCTTCGGAAGGAAGGGCGCCCGGCTGATTCGCCGTCAGCCTATCGCCCCATTGTGCTGCTCGACGAGGTGAGCAAGCTCTTTGAGCGTGTGCTTGCTTCTCGCTTATTCGAGAGCATGGAGCCGGGGCTGCACGACGCGCAATTTGGCTTCCGCCGGGGCCGATCGACGCTGAGCGCAATTGCGCGGGTCAGAGACCTTGCCGAGGAAGAAGTCTCTCGCGGCGGAGTGCTGTGGGCGGTGTCGCTAGACATCTCCAACGCCTTCAACACTCTGCCTTGGGAAACTGTGAAGGCTGCGTTACAGTTCCACAACGTGCCGGGATACCTACAATCAGTCGTGTCCGACTACTTCGCAGGTAGGGTGGTCGAATTCCCAACCAAGCACGGCTGGGGGAGGAGAGCAATGTCGTGCGGTGTTCCACAAGGTTCGGTCCTCGGACCGCTCTTGTGGAACATCGGCTACGACTGGGTGTTGCGCGGAGCTACGTTACCCGGAGTGAGTGTAACGTGTTACGCGGACGACACGCTCGTGACGGCCCGCGGAGGTACTCATTGGGAGGCGGCTCACCTCGCAACGGCGAGTGTTGCCCAGATGATACACAGAATCTGGGCTCTGGGGCTAGAGGTGGCAATGAGCAAATCCGAGGCCCTAGCATTTCATGGCCCTCGGAATGCGCCACTGCCCGGGGCGGCGATAATAGTGGGTGGAACTTCCATAGCTGTCGGGTCGACGATGAAGTATTTAGGAATCGTCCTCGACAGCAGAAGGAAGTTCGATGAACACTTCCGGTGTTTAGCCCCGAGGCTGGTGGCTGTTGCCGGAGCGCTGGGCAGGATTCTCCCAAATTTGGGAGGTCCGGGAGGTGCGTGCTGCCGCTTATACGCTGGCGTAGTGCACTCAATGGCGCTTTACGGTGTTCCGATTTGGGCGGATGCTCTGTGCGCCCGAAACGTGCCACTGCTGCGGCGCCCGCAGCGTGCTATGGCACTCAGGGCAGCACGAGCGTACTGCACGGTATCGCATACCGGGGCGTGTCTGCTCGCCGGAAGCCCACCGTGGGAGATGGAAGCGCAGGTGCTCGCGGCGAGATATTGGCGAGGCGTGGAGGCGCAAGAGGCAGGGGACCGTCCGCATCCACGAGAGATCGCGCAGTGGGAAGTCGAGGCACGCAACGATCTCTTCCAGAAGTGGACGGCGAGATTGGAGATCCCGGGGGCTAGCCGGGAACTAGTGGAGGCAGTTCGGCCAATCCTTAGGATTTGGGTCGAACGCAAGCACGGTGCGATCACCTATCACCTTGCGCAGATGCTAACCGGACACGGGTGCTTCGGCAAGTATCAGTGCCAGGTGGTGGGAAGGGAGCCGTCGACGGCGTGCCACCACTGTGGAAGGGGGGTTGCAGATACGGCACAGCATACGCGCGAAGAGTGCCCAGCCTGGGCGGAGCCTCGCGCTGCCGTATCAGCAATTGTGGGAAGGGACCTCTCGCTGCCGGCCCTGGTTCAGATCATGGCTGAGAGCGAAGAGGCGTGGAGTGCGGTCGAAACCTTCTGCGCTACCATCATGACGCAGAAGGAAGCGGCGGAACGGGAGCGGGAATAAGACCCAAGCTCTCTTCCGATTCGTCGCACGCGGCACGGCCGGCGGCGCTTGGCTTTCATAGCGCGAATGCCGCCATAACGGGGACCTATGGGCGATGGATCGGGGGGTCTGTCGCCTGCACAACTAGGTCCCGAGCTGGAAGGCGCCTTTTGTGTTCTGAGGCGCCTTAAGCGGAGAGGGAGGAGGCTTTGAGCCCATCCCCTTGGAGACGGGCCTGACGGGGCGAACCAAACGCTGATGGGGCCGCGGTAAGAGCTATAGCTTTCCCGTGACCCCACCAACGCGAGGGAGCAGGAACACCCAGGTGGTTTTAGTCGGTATGGCGTCTTTAGCTGAGTCCGACATATCCTTTCTGCCCCCGGCGGGAAGGAATCCATAAAGGATTTCCCCTGGTAAAAAAAAAAAAAAAAAAAAAAAAAAAGTTTAAGACCGAGGCGCTGTGGTTCCACAAATTCCCGAGGGGAAAGGAACCAGCCAGCATGTCCGTTCGCGTGGGTGACGCCAGTGGTGATGTCCAGGTGGGGCGGTACTTCAAGTACCTGGGCCTCACCTTGGACAGCCACTGGCGATTTGAGGAGCACTTCAGCCGTGCGGTTCCCCGGATCCAGAGGGTGGTGGGTGCTCTGCACAGACTGCTGCCCAATCTCGGGGGACCAAGGGAGGGGGTTCGCCGACTCTACGCGGGGGTCGTGCGATCGATGGCTCTCTACGGAGCACCCGTGTGGTCCAGTAGACTGACGGGTGTTAGGCGCTGCAGGACTATGTACAATAGTCTACAGCGCACTATAGCTATTCGTATCGCGCAAGGATACCGTACGATGTCGTATGAGGCGGCAACTCTCTTGGCGCGGTTTCCGCCCTTCGACATCTTGGCGGCGATGGACGCACGTGTGTACGTTCGTCTTCGACAGGATGGCGGGGGCGGAGCAACGCCGGTGGAGGTGAGGCATGAGGAGCGACAACGTGCGCTCGTCGAATGGCGCGAGCGGTTTGACGAACCGCAGTACTCGCGCCAGCGCATCGTTGGCGCAATTCTGCCGAGCTTCGAAGCCTGGCTAGGGAGGGAGTATGGAAATGTCACCTATCGACTTACTCAGGTACTCACCGGGCATGGATGCTTCAGTGAGTACCTGAATAGGATTGGACGCGAACGGACACCGCAATGCCACCATTGTGAGAGGGATCGGGATTCCGCCCAGCATACGCTCGGGGAATGCTCAGCGTGGTGCGTGGAAAGGCGGAACCTGATCACCAGGATCGGGCAGGACCTCCGTCTGCCAAGCGTAGTAGCGGCTATGTTGGCAGACGAGGACGGCTGGAAGGCCGTGGCCTCTTTCTGTGAGACCGTATTGGTTCGAAAAGAGGCCGCTGAGCGAGATCGGGAGAGGGCCGATCCCGCTCGCAGAAGGCAGCGGCGGGGGGCAGGCAACGGCCGCCCCGCACCACCCACCCCGTAAAGGGGCAGAGTAATGTTTTCCCCTGCCAAACAGGGGGCCTTTCGGGTTCTTGGGTAGTCGGAGTGAGGGCTCTGGCCAACCCGGATAGCGGACTCAGGGAGGGCAGCCGCACAGTGTGGCATGTGCAGCTGTGCACCGCGAGGGTGCTTGGGGCAACTGCCCCCGGGACGTGCTCTATATGGGCGGTGCGTGAGAGGGGGCTCTGGTGCGTTTCGTGTGAGGTCCTAGAGCCCTTTGACATGCATGGAGGCCGGCCACCGGGGAGATTTTAGTGGGTCGTCGAGTTTGACAACCCCACATAACCCGTATTGTGCCCTACATGCAAAACAGGTAGCAAATTTCCTCCCCGAAAAACAAAAAAAAAAAAAAAAAAAGTTAGGTTAGGTTAGGTTGGGGCGCGGTGTCAGTGCAACCTTCTCGAGCGCCTATGGCTGTCAGTCTCTTATGAATCCTTTCGGATCCGGGGGGAACGGCAGCTTATAGGACGGTGTGCCCCGTTAAAGTCCGACAATAACTTCTCCTACGTGGGATCTTGTTGTCGGATAACGAATCAATGATACGGAAGGAGACCGTCAATGGGATGAGCCCTTTTGAGGGCGTTTGAAGTGCCCCGTATAGCCGCGAGTGTGCTTTCGGCTGCGAGTGGAGAGGAGTTGCCCTCTTATCCTCCAGCTTGCCATGCTTCTGGAGAATGAGATGGCGAGTAGGCGGGCGGTCTCTCTTCGGATCATTGCGGCACACCACGATAATGATGCGGAAAAAGACCGCTAACGGGATGAGTTGGCGCGGCGACGTCCTTGGATTCCCTTGAGTCGGCTGTATGGGTCAGCTTGTTCTCGGGAGTTCAGTTCATTCATGGTCGTCGCCTCGCTGACATTAAGGTGGGCTCGGATTTTTGTTGACCTAGCCGCAAGTCCGAGCGCCGACTCTCCTCGTGACCCTCTGATTAGCAGATGGCGCGGGGACGAGACGGATCGTGGGGCCCAATTGGGCGAGGTGGTGCACCCCCTGTTGTGTCTGGCTGAGGGCTTTTGAGCGCTCTTCTGCATACAACGGGTGGTTTTGCAGGGAAGGGCTGTTTTCTCCTGTATTTGTTTGTGCAGCAGCATCTTCAAATATGGAGCAAACGGCAGTAAGTATTCCTTTGGCTTCCTCTGTCTTCCGGGCATGGTGGGACTATTCCCGGTTGATAGATGATAGCAAGGATGGAAGCGACATCACCCTTAACCGTCGCCGGGTTGGGTGTCATTAGCCCGTACCTTCGTGGTGGAAAAGGGAGATGTTCGCTGGGCTCGTGAGTAGTCGAAGTGAGTGCTCTGGCTGCTCATTGCACACGAATCAAATGGTGAGCGGCAGTCTGGTATGGTCTTCTGTACTGCCGCCATGGAGGGACGTGTTGGTGGCTGGCGCAAGCTGGCCACACGGATGGGCCCTTTACGGGGCATCACGCGTATGTGGGTTTTCCGGCGAAGGTCCTTGCTGAGATCCCGGAGCCCACTTACCGCGCAGAGGATTGGCCACCGGGGATGGTTTTAGTGCGTCGAATCGCACATAACTCGCTGTACCCTCATGCAGCGGGTATCTGGCTTGCAGATTTCCTCCCCGAAAAAAAAATAGGTTAGGTTAGGTTAGGTTAGATATGCCTTATCTTGCTCCACTTTTTCAAAAATGCCATCAATTTTATCCGTAATAGGGCGACCACAGCGACGTGCATCTTTGACGTCAAAATTTCCGGATTGAAAACGCTTACACCAAATTTGTGCTACTCACACAGACACTGCACTAGGTCCATAAACATGGCAAATTTTTTTCGCGGCTTGCGTTGCAGTTTTACCTTTTTTGTAGTAAAATTTTAAAATGTATCGAATTTCTTCATTAGATTCACTCATCTTTACAGTACAAAAAACAAATAAAAATCACACATTTTCCTAATTTGAATTTGGAATTATCTTCTTTAAAATTTAAACTTTGAATGATACCAAAACCAGCCAGATACAAATAGTATAGCCAAAGAGATTTTATTACAAGTTCATACATACTATAATGCGAAAAGACTTTTTCCCCAACCTATTATAAATTAGAGGGACTAGCTTAATCAGCACCAACCTAAATGAATAAAACTGTGCTATTGAATAAAATAAATACTTTACAATACAACACACATGACTTTTTTGTCGTATTTATAGATAATGGTACTTACGGAACCCTTCGTACGCGAGTCCGACTCGGACTTGGCCGGGTTTTGACAATTCAAACAATTTCGGAGTTATACCAACCGGACTATTGACAACAAAAAGTATGAGTAGTTCGGTGCTTTTACGGTGTAGCTTTGTATCAGTAAAATAATTTTTAGAATCAGTTCAGTAGTAGTTTTTTTCAAACTTTCGCGATCACTGTACATAATTACTGGTTTAAATGCGTATTTGTTTTTATATGGCAGACTTATATTATATTTTTATATGGCAACTTATATGGCAAACGAGCATGCAGTCCACCAGATGTTAAGTGGCTACTGCAGCCCATGGATATCCACATAGAATTCAAAACAAGCTATTATGTTGTCTTGATCTCTATGTGGATATGTTGCCATACTATAGGACTTAGCTGTTATGCCTATGTGCCAGTAATTACAGGAAAGAAGAAGAAGAAAGAAGAAGAACATATATTTATTCGCCTTACAAAAGAACCTCATGAATATGATCTCATACAATAAAAACTAATCATATTTACATTATATTTAAAATTAAACATTATCAAAGGCACGTGTTTTATAAAATTATAATTATGCAACAGTGTGACGGCGAAAAGAACGTACCATTACCATCTAACCGGAACACAGCAGCACATGTACTGCTCTATTTGGAGGCAGATAAAGGTAAGGCGGTGGTGCCTACTTCCTCGAGCCCGGTCACAAAAGCTCTACCACCAGTATTTATCGCGTATGTACCTGTTTTATTTATTATACCGACGTTTCGACTGTGTCGCAACAGCCGTGGTCGCGGGCAGACTGGGAAAGGTACTACGCGATAAATCAGTAATCAGTTCAATAGTTTCAAAATTACCCCATACAAACTATTACAAACTGTTCACTCGCGTATCGGAATACTCGGGACTTACTCAAACTAAACAAAACGCTTGCACTGTATGATTTTAACTCATTTATTCAACACACCTAAACCTTATTAAAGTAATTCCCAAAACGCGTCGATAGCGCGTTCTAGGATTCGGCACTTTTTACTAGCGACATCTAGTTTTAACCGAAGTAACTAAACACAAACAATAAACTTTAGTTCTTTAAAATTTTATTAGTTCAGATATAATTGGGCATTTTATCTTAAATATATTATAATAATACAAATTTACATAACTAGTCACGTAACAACCCTAATTGAGCAAAGCTTCTACCGAATCATCATTTCTTTTTCAATCCCCACCCAGCCGAATAATAAGACCCACCCCCTATTAAATTAAAAACAAAATGGAACACAAATAGCTACAAATGATAAGTCTTCTACGATATGGATATCCAACCACGCTAAGTCTGCATGACGGTAGGCAGGATATATTTATATTTTATTAAAACTTACTTGCTACATAAAACAATGAGTTGTTTTTATAGCTATGTTTTTATAACTTTTAACAGATGGCGTTGATCTGACAAGCGGATTATCAAAGGAAAGTGTTGTAAATCTCAATTAACGTGTCAACATTAGTTACCGAGGAACTTTTAATAAAATAGTAATAAGAAAATAGTTCACTTACAAAATTGTCCACACGTCTGTAGGTCGATCAGTTTATGTTCATTCTGGACAGACGCAACTCGCACTCGCCCATTAACGTTTAAAAATATACAAAACGTAGCTCTCTCTCTTTCTATCTTCACTAACTTATATCTCCCTCTCAACTTCCGTTCGCACTTTTCGTAACGCATTCACCAGCTTACTCCCCAAGTCAAGCGTGGGTAAAGAAGTTTTACTTCAAAAACCTTTGTGTTTTTATATCTCATAAAGTGATATTGTTTTTGGCGACCTTTTTTTGGCAGCGTATCTTCAAATAGCGGCTGGCATCTATAACGCTAACTAAAACTAGTGTTTTTAAATCGGAAATGAAAAGCACTTTTTGAAGATTTGAAACGTAATAAAAAAAAAAATAAAAACAAAAAAAAAACACAAAAATATGTCCGTTGTAAATCTAAACAACAACACAGTATTTTATTTAGAAAACTTTCGTGATTGATTTCAATCATTATAATAAATACGAGATTTATCACGTACCGTTTTATTGGTGTTTCGATCGACAATTTTTTGGATTTGCAGATTGCATTTTTCGGTTCAATTCGTGAACGCGAAACATGCAATCCGCTCCGAATAACGTCTGGCCTCGCAATACGCATCCCAGCCCTCAGCGCGCGAGTAGACGGGCGCGGTGGTAGGGATTGCGTCAACGATGGCCCAACGTGTTGACAGGCTGCACCATCATCATTATCATCACTGCTGGTCTCTTCGGTAGTTCTCGGTACAGGCAAACACTCAACTCTAACTATGCCTCTACTAGAATCACTCACTTCTCTGTCGCTTGCATCATGAAGACATGGCCTCCAGGCTGGCGGTAGAACCCATCCTCTATCTCTGTTAAAGTTCGGCACATGACTTTTTTCTAACGAAAGATGTATGTTTTATCTGTTTAGCCTTATTCAGAGGTGGTGAAACGGGCACTAATAGTATATAAAATTACTATCGTGGCGGGACATAGTTATTTCCCACTACTAAGTCTCATGTTTTTAATGTTACGCAGATTTAGTGTGACCAGCATAAAGGTAGAAATAACAAGTTTTCCACAATAGGGATATTAATTGCCCAAGTTGGTAGATTAGAGTCGCGATACCCGAATTAAACGAAAACGCGCCTCGAATTTCATTTGAATTGAATCATTTGGAAATGAATAACTTCATTTGCATACTGTACGTAATTACTTCGTAGTTCATGCCAGTTGTTACAGAATAGTACAGTTGGATAAAAACGGAAGCTTTTGCATCAATGAGGGAAACTTACAATTATTTTACTAAAGTAAAACTTCTTAACGCACGCTTGACTTGGGGAGTAAGCTGGTGAATGCGTTACGAAAACTGCGAACTGTGAACGGAAGTTGAGAGGGAGATATAAGTTGGTGAAGATAGAAAGAGAGAGAGTTACGTTTCGTATATAACTGTAGGCGCAAGAGAGAATGGTGCGCGCGCACATTTTTGCCAGTTCATGAAATATATATATATATATCTCGTCAGGTCATAAATTCTGTCACATGTTTAATATAAAATAATTGAAACAAGTTTATTCATTATGTAACCATTTATATACCAAAATGAACTTAACAAAACATAGATTCTTATGACACTAAAGTGTATTCAAAATGACCTCCGTGATTTTGAATACAGGCCTTCAATCTGCGCGGCCAGTCGTCTATCGCAGCACGAACGAGGTCCATGTCAATATCGGCGGCTGCCTTAATCAAGGATGTCTTGAGTGACTCCAAATTGGGATGAGGCTTTGAGCACGCCTTTTCCTCCAAGTGTTGCCATATCTTGTAATCTAACGAATTCAAATCTGGACTGGAGGAGGGCCAATCTTCGTGCCGGATGAAGTCGATTTCACGCGCCGCCAGCCAGTCTTATGTGCTCTTCGCTCTATGAGCTGGCGCCGAATCTTGTTGGAATACCCAGTGCCTGTTATTGAACATGGTATGAGAAACAGGTTCCACAAGGTTCGTCAGGACTGTATTTTGATACACAACTGCATTCGTTTTTACACCTTTCTCACAAAAATGTACCTCTGTTAAGCCCCAATAAGAAACTCCCAACCATATCATGAGCGAGGATGGAAAATGACCTCGTTGGACACGCGGAATACGGTTGCTCGCTTCTTCACTACTGTGTGCGTACACCTTATCATTTTGTTTGTTGTAGCTCTCTTCTACGGTAAAAATTTTTTCATCCGAAAAAAGAATTTCCCGATATTTTTTTCCCGCGTACCGCTTTAACAAAGCGCGGCATCTCTTCAGTCTCAGGTCCATTAGACGAGCATTCAAACGATGTCCTGTTTTTCTTCGATATGCCCGAAGCCCTAAGTCTTCATTTAACACCCTTTTCACCGTGGTTCTGCTTAACCCCATCTGAAGGGCCAACAGTTTCTGCTTACGTTTGGGATTTCTTTGAATTCGCGCCTTCACAGCTTTTATCACTGCTGGAGTCCTAACAGACCGAGGGCGACCACTTCTTGACCTGTCATCTACACTAGAGTCTTCATTGTATCGTTTGATGGTGCGATAAACGAATCTTTTGGTTATATTAAAATTTTTCAGTATGTCAAAAATTTGAATTGGCGCGTAACCGCAACGATGCAACGCAATAACTGCAACACGGTCTTCTTTAAGCGTCCACTCCATATTTAAAAATGAGTAAAATTCTGAAAAGTATACATTTTTATTTTCATGAACAATTCGAAATTCGAATTCAATAAACTTTTTTGTGGCCAGCATTCTAAAAGAAAAGTTTTTACTGTGTGACAATACTTATGACCTGACTAGGTATCCCAGTCAGTAGTGCGTTTGATTATTTTTCGTAATTTCATTTTCTTTTTGAACAATTTTATAAATTAATATTTTAAAAAAAAAGTTTTACTTTAGTCGTGTGCTCTAAAGCACACTTCTTTTTTTATTTTTAACTAGCTGTTGCCCACGACTACGTACACGTTACACTACTAAATGTATAGGTAACCTAGAAATAAATCTAAACTCGCTGTTGCAACTTGACTTGACACCCCATTTATATCCCATGGGACCTGATTTATGGAATAAGTAGTGGTTCGCCCCGAACTAAGATCTCGCGAGTCTCCATTAAAAACAAAAATATTATTATTTATTATCTTTGACTATCAAAATCGAAATAAATAACAAACCAACTTAACCTACAGTTTCATTCAAATTACAGGTAACCGGAGTTCATGTATATGGTAACTCTTTTTTGGGGTACAAAATGCAGTTATTCTGGATTTAAGACTTTTGCCTACATTTGTGCCACTAAAGCTACACGAATACTAAATTTCAGCATTGGGGGGTCACTGGTGTACGCTGTGAATTTTGTCAAAGTTTTGTTTTTATTATGGCTAATAACTCAAAAACTACAAAGACTAAACTAACAATAAAAACAGGGTTGAAATATACTAATAAAGACCTTTCATTTGACGTCCCATTTGACTCAATAGCCTCATTTTCATTTTTTTACCCCTCATGAACCCCAACAACTCAACAACCCCCCAACATTTTTAGCTCATTTAGTCACACCAAAATTGTGCCATCACTAAGTACTTATATACCAAATTTAGCGATAATCGGATCAACGCTTCGAAAGTTATCTTCAGACAAACATACATACATACATACAACGCCGATTTACCCAAGTTGACTTAATTGCTGACCCTCCCGCGGCTTCGTACGTGGTTTGTGAATAAAAATATTACCCTTCTTCTGCGCAGTCGAATAAAAGGTAGCTTATATCTCAATCCCTGTCCTGATCTTTTTATATAGGTAACGTGTTTTATCAAAATCGGTCCATCCGATTGGTCGTGAAAACGTATAGAAACATACAGAGAGACTTTCGAATTTATTATATTAGTAAGGATAGCCTAGGAGGCTTATGTACAGTAGTGGACGTCCTGTGGCTGATATAATAAATCATCATCATCATCATATCAGCCGTAGGACGTCCACTGCTGGACAAAGGCCTCCCTCATTGATCTCCAGGAACTGCGGTTGGAAGCGGCCTGCATCCAACGCCGACCTGCGGTTCTTACCAAGTCGTCGGCCCATCTTGTAGGTGGACGTCCTACGCTGCGCTTGCCGGTCCGTGGTCTTTATTCGAGAACTTTCCGGCCCCAACGGCCATCTGTTCTGCGCGCTATATGGCCTGCCACTTCAACGTGCTAATCTGTCGGTATATGTCGGTGACTTGAGTTATCCTACGTATCTCCTCATTTCTGATTCGATCTCGTAGAGAAACCGCGAGCATAGCCCTCTCTATAGCTCGTTGAGCGACTCTGAGCTTATTCATAATGCCAATAGTGAAGGACCACGTCTCGGTTCCATATGTCATGACTAGAAACACACACTGATTGAAGACTTTCGTCTTAAGGCACTGAGGTATGTTGGACGAAAAGACGTTGCGAAGTTTCCCAAACGCTGCCCATCCGAGTTGGATTCGACGATTGACCTCTATCTCGAAGTTGGACCTATGTACCTAATTGGACTGTTTGTTCTAGGTATACATACGCGTCGACAACTTCAAGAGCCGAGTTCTCAACCGTAACTGGGGCAGGCACGACATAAATAAATAAATAATAAATATGACTGGACATTTCACACAGCGCTATCTAGCCCCAAACTAAACAGAACTTGTACTATGGGTACCAGATAACTGATAGAATACTTATATACTTTTATTTTGTAAATACATACTTAAAATATATAGAGAAACGACCAGACACAGAAAAAAATATCTGTAGATTATACAAACATTTGTTCCACGGCGGAAATCGAAGCGGCTACCTCCTGCGTCTCAGCCGGCTATTCGCCCACTGTACCACCGAGGTCGTCATATATATGATGATGTTATGTTATATGATGATGACGATGATGATGATATTTCATTAAAATGTATTTATGAGCAAATATTTTTATGTATTATTTTACGCTCTACAGATTTAATGGGCAAGTCGTAACTCAATTAGAAATAATTGTCTATGGTAATGATAGTCCATATATCATGATTAGTAAATTGTGAACAAGACATATACATGTAAATTGGTCTTAATAACAAGGATGAGGCATTAAGAGATCTAAGAATGTAACTAGAATCATGGCGATGTGTGCTTGAGGTTATGTACATGCGGGACGCGTCTATCCGAGGATGCGCCGCAGCGTGCCGTCTCGCGCTTACAGCTCATACTATAACAGCTTGTCCATTTCTTAATTCACAATAAAGTAATAATAGGTCTTTACCTATGAAATTGCCGTTCTTCAGTACTGGTCATTTCAAAAAGAAAAAAGTTTGGAATGGCTTTGTATTCTTTTAAATTCAAATTAATTTTGTTTTAAAAACTTGACATTATTTTTACAAACTTTCATTCTTTTGTTTATTATTAGCGTTGTATTTTCATTACATTTTAACATTTTTCGTCATAATGGATGTTTTAAAAAAATCGTGTAATTATAGAATATGAGTTCGGTCGTGACACCAACGCTAAACGCGTTGGTGTCACGACCGGAGAGAACTGTACAAACGAACGCACAACCCGTTATTGGTTTTCCCGGTTCCGGTCTGGAAATGTTGACTTGAAAAATGAAGCTCGTGGTCGTCCGGAGACTTTGGTCAACAATGATGAATTAATGGCGATTGTGGAAGCTGACGAAACTCAATCTACAGCTGAGCTAGCAGCAGCTTTTGATGTTAGCATCAAAACAATTTTGATCCATTTGCGACAAATAGGCAAGGTTATAGCCTAGGGTAGTTGCTGCAGCTACTCGCACTTCCCGACGGTAGCTCCAAGTACTCCAGCCAACCCGAGACCACGACTGTTGCAACACAGCCGAAACGTCGGGATAACAAATAAAAAAGGTACATACGCGATAAATACCCGTTTTAATCAATAATTAAATCCATTGATGTACGGATAGCAAACACCAACATAGACCTATGATCACAACACGTTTAAAGATGATTGTTTACAAAAAACAAGCCATTTTCACTAAACACAACTATTAGGCTCGGTGTATACGAGCAACTATTACGTCCCGTAAATAAATTGCAGATAATAACAGAAATCGCTAACGATGATGCTTCGCGCCGAGTAGAACGACTTGCATCACTCATGGAGATTGATGTTGGAAAGTAGGATGGATCAAATCAGGTCTAAAATGTGCAGCTATTTATGAGTAAGTGTTATTACTCAATGCATCGGTATCGTACTAATATTATAAATACGAAAGTGTGTTTGTTTGTTTGTAATGATTTCATGTCGTAACGGTTGAACTGACTTAGGTACAATTTTGTTTAAGCTATGCTACGAAACTGTATGTCAATTTTCACCAAAGTTAAAGCTGATGATGAGTAGTGAAGACCCGCTTATTTGACCAATGTGTTCTGCCCATCATGACCTACGGTGCCGGGACATGGACGCTCACGCAGGAGGTGTAGGTGTATTCTAAATCAACTTGGGCAAATTGACTTTGTATGTAAGTATGTATGTATGTATGGACGACCTCCGTGGTGCAGTGAGCGAATAGCCGGCTGAAACGAAGGAGGTAGCGGGTTCGATTCCTGCAGCGGATCAAATGTTTGCATGATCTACAGATATTTGTTCCGGGTCTGGTTGTTTCTCTATATATTTTATGTATATATTTACAAAAAAAAAGTATATAAGTATTCTATCAGTTATCTGGTTCCCATAGTATAAGCTCTGCTTAGTTTTGGGCTAGATAGCGCTGTGTGAAATGTCCAGAAATATTTTTTTATGTATGTATGTTTGTTTGTCGGAGGATAATTTTTGAAGCGTTGATCCGATTATCGTGAAATTTGATACATAGGTAGGTAGTGATGGCACAATTTTGGTGTGACTAAATGAGCTAGAAATGTTGGGGGGGTTGTTGAGATATTTGGGTTTAAGAGGGGTAAAAAAACAAAAATGAGATTATTAGGTCAAATGGGACTTCAAATGAAAGGTCTTTACATTTCGAATGTACGTATGGAGGTACATTTCGACCGCGTTTTCATTTTTAGTACAGGTTAAGAGTTGCACAGAGAGCCATGGAGCGTACCATTAGACTGTTACGAGATCGAGTTCCAAACGTCGAGATCCGTAGACGAACGAAGGTTCACGGCGCTGGGATTCGAGTTATGAAGCTCAAATGGTCTTGGGCGGGATACTTGGCTAGATGTGGTGATGACAGATGGAGCAGGACAGTGAATGAATGGTGGCCGAGGAGCGAGTACAGAAGGGTAGGACGACCAGCAGCGAGATGGTTCGACGATATCGTTAAAGTCGCGGGCCGTCTATGGATGAGACTACTCAGGATCGTGGTGGATGGCACAAACTTGGAAAGGCCTATACCCAACAATGGGTGAAGTTGGGCTGTGGATGATGATGATGAAAGCTGATGATGTAGTGATGAAGATATGTAACACGAAGAAGAGAGAAGAGACTCTCCATGAAGAGTCATGATTCATCTGATCTCTAATATTATTAATGTAAGTATAAGTGTGTAAGTACATATTTATTTATTTTATATATGATATTTATTTATTTAAAATTATTTATGTACCTAATATGTATGTATATAACTAATTTCTTTTCTGTTATTAAGTTTATTCTTTTTACACCTCGGCCAATCTTCCATTAAGCAATGATCCTCTCCATCCAAAGGTTGTCTGGAAGAGATCACTTTGTTAAGCGATAAGACCGCCCATTATGCTTACTTGTATTTGTTTTTTTCTTTAAATCTGTTGTGTCTAGCTTGTAAGGTATAATAAAGAATTTTCATTCATTCATTCATTCACGCAAGCACGCTTTAACGAGTAGGCACATAAAAAGATTAGCTTCTTTGAACCCCTCTCCACCTAAGCTAAGCTAAGGTACGAAAGTCAAGCGATACTATTTGGTGTGTTTGAAACACATCCATAGCAACTTAGCACATATCTGGTAAAAAGACAGCCTATAACGGAGACAGAAAATTGTCCACGAAAAACTGACATTGAACCTGTCAAAACTAAACACAAACGAAATAAAAGTTTTGACAGTTCATACATAACAGTTCTAATGAGTAATAGAATGATCCTTGTGAAAGGGCTCGCTCGTGGAAGTACGCTCGTGGACCATACCTATCTCTACCACCAAGCAGCATTGCTGTGTTTCGGTTTGAAGGGTATGGTTGCCGGTGAAATTACAGGCACATGAGGCTTTACACCTGTATGCCTCAAGTTGATGGACGCAGAGGCAATACTTTGTTATTCAATGCAATTTCTTTATTTCAGACTAGCACTAACATACACGACTTAGTACATATTAAATGCAATACAACAATAAATAAATAAATATTTCTGAGCATGTCACACAGCGCTATCTAGCCCCAAACTAAGCAGATAATGATAATGTTTATTTATCTTTCGACATTTAGATGTACTAACATAACAGTAATATATTATTATAGAATAACTTATCGTAACAAACCACACTGTCACTACACACACCTAATACACCTAATACATTTTCTACAAAACTAACACCAAAAATTATAATACATAGGCTGCACTAAAAGTATCGGGAATGGAATATTTCCACTGTTTCTGTCATATTAAAATCTTTTTAATTGAAAACTCCTTGGTTTTAAAAATCGAATACCATTTATTTATTTAAAAAAATATTCTCGGTCTTGTCACAAGGTCTTGTCACAAGGTCTTGTCAAACTTGTTTAGTCGTTGAGAAAATGGTATTGACTCGAGAAAATTCAAGAGCGATGATTTATTATGACTTTCGAAGTGGTTTAACACAAAAACAGTGTGTTGACCGGATGATTTCCGCATTTGGTGATGAAGCCCCATCCAAAACCACAATTTATCGCTGGTTTGCTGAATTTCAACGTGGACGTGTCAAGCTCAGTGATGATCCCCATCAAGGTCGTCCAAAAAATTAATTTTGCTTGTACTATAGGCTTGTAGTATACCAGAGCTTGTATTATGGGAACCAGATAACTGATAGAATATTTATATACTTTATTTTTTGTTAATACATACTTATCATATATAGAAAAACATCCAGACCCGGAACAAATACTCGTATCTGTAGATCATGCAAACATTTTTCCCACGGCGGGAATCGAAAACGTTACCTCCTGCGTCTCAGCCGGCTATTCGCCCACTGCGCCGCGGAGTAGTCAAATGAAATAAATAATTAACAAACGTGATGCACATAACATAAAAATAACAGACAGGATCATTGGAGTAAGGAGGCACTAGACGTGCACAGTGCGCGCTCTCGTCCAGTGTTCCATTAAATAACAGTCAAAGTCCAGCTTCTCTGCAATGAGTTGCAGGTAGCTGTTGGGGCTGCCGCGCACTCTGTGCATCAGGGACGCCATTCTCTTGCGCAGTATCGCTGTGAACCCGTCTATTCGCGCCTCCACAAACATTCCCGATGCGTTACAAAATCCCGGCAGCCCCAGCAACGCCCTGAACTCATTATTGTATTGTTACGAGCTGAGGGTTCGAGATAAAATAACGAAAATCAATCTAACCAAAATAACACTTTTAATCAACACTAAAATGCAAAATACACGATCTTAATCACAAGTAATCACAACACACTAATTCACAACACTATCGCACAATAAACCACTAAAAGTCACCGAAATGTTCGCACGTATCGCCAAATCCAGACTGACTCTGCGGACGTTTCTATGCTCTATTTATACCGAGCATTATTTCCAGAACCTTCCACTAGTATCTAGAAAAGTATAGGTATTTCGACTGTCTACTATTTTTTAATCTGTGCAACTGTAGGTAAAAACGTGGTATGTAGGTATATTTCATACCAAGTATCACCTATTCTGTGACACAGTAGGTATAACTTCGAGAAATGCCAACTATTACTTATTCTGTAACAGCCTCGGCGTAACAGTATTATTGTTTTATGCGATGGTTACTATTTAATATAGATTTATGGAGGAGTCATGAGGACAATCAATTAGTAACTTCTTTAATTAATTTATTCACGGCATCTTTACATCTTGAGAGAAAAGGACGAGAGAGATTGAGAAGATGGCGGCACAGTAAGGGTGCGTTCAGCCATGTCAAACTACAGTCTTAGGATACGTTCATAATATCTAACAGTTACAACCTGGTGGGTCCTATGTTTGTTCCACCTCCAGCTTGTATAAAACAAACATTCCGAAAGAACAGTTTATAATAAGCGTATTTGTACTTATTCCCACTTTATCCAATGGTAATCTCTTGGTAGCTCTACCTAGATCTAGATTGTGAATGTATAGGGTTGCGTTCTCGCAGTTGATCGAGTAGAAGTTATGATTACAGATTCGACACGGCACCGCCGGCTCTGCAAGATTATTTACTGAGAAATAAGTTTTCTTTGTCTGATTTAAATAAAAGATGGAAAATACGAAGATAAAAATTATTTTCTACAGTGTGCCTGTTATTCATAAACATCAAAATTGCACTGAATCCGCTGTGGTAACTCACATTGTCGGAAATAAATGATTCTATTCTACTGGCATGAGATTTAACGGTACTGTAGAAAGTAGGAGTTAGGGAAAAGTGAGCTAACATTGCGGTTAAATTGCAAATCCTAATGATTACGGTAGAGCAATTTGTGCATTAAAATCGCGATGGTTTAAAACACAGTTATAAAAATTAAGAATATGAACGTATTCTTCGTCACAAAACTGTATTCAATAGTTCAAACCAATAGCGGCGTAATAGGGAGGAGGCCTCCAACAGTACCGGAGGCTGTCTAGAATAAATAAATAAATATTGTTGGACATTTCACACGGCGCTATCTAGCCCCAAACTAAGCAGAGCTTGTACTATGGGAACCAGATAACTGATAGAATACTTATAATAGTTTTCGTAATGTTTTTTTCGCGTAATGGTTCATTCAAGTTAAACATTACTTGTTATTTAGTTTCGACCCTGACGTGACCAGAGCCTGTAGCACAATTGGCAGTGCATCCTCGTATCAAGAGGAAGGTTACGGGTTCAAGTACCCGTCCAGTTTCAAAGTTTTTGAAATGGTTTTAAAAATCTTACTAAATATATTCTGTCTTTATTTTTATTTTTATCCGCCTTGCAGTTAACTCTGCACTCTTGCAGTTTGCAGTGACCCTTGCAGTTTTTAAAGAGCTCATATTATGTGGGTTATTATCCCAAATATCGCCACATTTGTGTGGCGTGTCAAAACGTCCATTACACGGGGATCAAATGTCAAAGTCGCCGTTCCCGCGGCGAGAACTCGACCGGATGATTCGGCCACATTTAAAATTATTATTCGACTTATACGCCTGTATTCGACACGCTGCGCAGTAGGTCGACACGTAGCATTGTTTTTGATGTAGGTACCTACCTACATAAAGTCTTGATAACATAAAGGTATTACAGATAGATAGAGTAAGTTTCATTCGTCAGTTCGTGTCGTGCGTGAGGCAACAGAATTATTATACCTACACGCAACGCCGTCTTAGGCTATGCCGGGGCCCTTGGGCCCACAAGAATTTGGGGCCTTGTTGGAAAGTAAAGTGAATGAAAAAACCATTTTTCTGCTACGATCGATTCGAAGTGGTTTGTGTCAGTGACCGCTAATTGGTGTAGTTAATTAGTTTTACATTATAATGTACTTTTTAGGTATTATTTAAAATGTTCACTATTTAGAAAATGATTCAAAAAATTGTTCTGGTGTCTGATTAAAATTCGCTAAGTTGCAGTTAAAAACAGAGTTGACAGAGGCTTGTTGCTCTCAGGTTTGCCATAAAGTCGCTCACATTCACTGTATGATTTTTTTTCATAGTATGTCTTTTGCATTTGTCAGGTTATATGTACCTAAAATAGAAAAAAATATATAGGCGAATATATCTGCATTTCGGGGCTTCCGTGACGATAGGGGCCCTGGGCACGGGCCCCGTGTGCCCTTATGGTAAAGACGGTACTGCCTACACGCTCACCGACATGCATCCTCTCACGAATTATTTTGCTCGCCTAATGTTAAATGGGGCCTCCCCCAAAGATTTCCAAAGATTTTAATTTTTTTTTATACGACTTGGAGGAGAAACAAGCTTACGGCCCAACTGGTATTTAGTGGTAACCATCGCCTTTGGCAAAGTATTACCTCGTAGGTCATGCGCCCTAGATACGTGCCCTATTATGCACGAGGATGCAGAGTGACCGAACTTAGAAAAAACAAACTTTACTTCTTTTTAATCCATAGGTGGAGTCTTGGAGTCTTCAAGTCCAGAGTGAATAGGTTCTTTCTAGGCAAGCGTGCTTCATTTTCAATCACACCTTCACTTACCATCAGGTGAGCTAGTGGTCAAGCGCTTGGATCAATAAAAAAAAGGTATTTTAAAGTGACGCAGTGGCTGAGACGCAAAAGGTAGCGAGTTCGATTCCTGCTGCGGACATAATGTTCCGATGTATTTCATCATCATCATCATCATCCACAGCCTGACTTCACCCATTGTTGGGTATAGGCCTCCCCAAGTTTGTGCCATCCACCACGATCCTGCGCTAGTCTCACCCACTGACGGCCCACGATCCTTATATATTTACAAAAAAAATTGTATATAGATAGGTAAGTATTCTATCAGTTACCTGGTTCCCATAGTACAAGCTCTGTTTAATTTGGGGCTAGATAGCGCTGTGCGAAATATCTAGCATTGTTATTATTTATTTAAATTCGAAAGTAACTCTGGGTCTCTGACTTTCTATTATTTTCATGTTTACGAGTAAACGGCTGAATCGATTACAATGAGATTTGGTTCATAGATAGATAACCTGGATTGAGACATAGTTTTTATTGACAAATCACGTGTACGAAGCTGCGGATGGAATCACACTAATAATATATATGTAAAAGTTTGGATGTTTGTTTATTTGTTTGTTACTCACTTAGTAGGTACAAAATGGGCTATACAAATTTTGTTGAAATTTGGTGTGTTGACAGATTATGACCTAGATTCAGAGGTAGGCATTGACTGGCGGAAGTTAGTCTAGTGCAGAGGTTCCCAAACTTTTTTTCTCATCGACCAAAGCTTTGCTGGTTCCGGTGGACCCCCTGCAGTCACATTTCTACCATATTCCCAGTCGACATAAAATGTGAGGATTAGATCTAACTATGAAAATTTGCGTTGCGGCTGAGTTCAACCACGAATTAACAGTTCTCGCTTTGCAAGTGTCGGCACTTTGTACTGAATATGGAATATGCAAGTTTTTACAAGTAACAGTCGCTGAGCTTCTTAAAATAATATCTGCCTACATTGATAGGTGAAGTCAAGCCAACATTTTAGTTCTTCACTATCGAAGCCAGATAAATTTTCGTGGACGCTTACGGATTGTGAACCCCCATTTTTTGTCAAGCCAACGTAGACCCCCGTCGAGTCTCATGTACCCCTGGGGGTCAACCTGTACCACTTTGGGAATCAATGGTCTAATGTAAGTATCGATATTTGTAGAGCAGCTAAGTTTTAGGTACTGACTTTAATTCTCTTCCAAATAAATGGACTTTAGAAGGATGCAATAAAAATACTAAAATGCGTTTTATACGTGTTATATTTTGATTTAATAAATTACTCGCTTAATATAACTTTTTACATTGTTATAATCAATATAGAGAAGTATCACCTCTCGTACGTCTAGACAAATGATTATAAATAACTTATAAATATTTTTGTACCTAATTTAAGTTTTCAGACTACATAAATGTACATTTATTTTAATATAATGATGTTATATGCAGTACGTAATTAATATTATGTAACAGTATAGACTTTCATTAAGTCAATGCGTATTAAAAGAAGAAATTAAAGAATCAGGAACCAATTTATACATATTACCCGTGCGCGATAAGTTGGGACCTGAGCGCAGTGACGTCATATTGGCGTGTTTGTACCGCCCGCAAAAAAGCGAACATAACAAGCAGCCACCAGCCACCCGCTTGTTATGTTCGCCGCCCGCCGCCGTTTAGCCGCCCGCATAGTGATGCGAACGGTACAATACGGGCGCCATCGGGGAAGTGCAGGGGAAGCGGTCGGAGAGTCGCATGGACCTAGCAGGTCCCAAGTTATCGCGCACGAGTAATATTTTATATTATACAGTCTGTCACCGTATTCACGACATTAATTTAAAACACATATTCAGAATCATATTAAATATAAATATTGCTGGACATTTAACACAACGCTATCTAGCCCCAAACTAAGCAGAGCTTGTATTATGGGAACCAGATAACTGATAGAATACTTATATAACATTTTTTTTTTGAAAATACATACTTATAATATATAGGGAAACAACCAGACCCGGAACAAATACTTGTAGATCATGCAAACATTTGTTCCGCGGCGGGAATCGAACCCGCTACCTCCTGCGTCTCAGCCGGCTATTCACCCACTGCCCCACGGAGGTAGTCTATATACTAACTGATTTTAGAGATTAGTACCGATAGCTTGAATATTTATCCAGTAATTGATACATTTCCATGTATGGATGGATGGACTGTGTGAAGAATGATATGGATAGGAAGGAAGTGACAACGGAGATGACGGCTGATAGAGAGATGTGGAGGAGGAACACATGTTGTGCTGACCCCGCGTAATGTGTAATAAATACATTTCCAATAAACAACTTTTAACGTAAATCGACAGCAACTTTGCGCCGATAGCGCTTAGTCAGTTTAACAGGTAGGGCCAACCTACTAACATGATGAATGAATATGATTTGTTTACTTATTTTATGCAGGCTGTTTCATTGATGTTTTAGGACTTGAAATTAGGATAGATTGAAAATAAAAAAAAATCATGGTAATGAATTTGAATAAAAACTATTTTACAACAATACTAGCCATCAGCTCTAACCGTGATTTAAATTAATGTCGTAGATGAGGTGACACGCAGTATTACTGGGTCAAAGCGCATGGACTAAAATGTATTGGTGTATCTATGTTCAAGATATTATATAGGTATACCTAAGTAACATTATTTGATTGACCAGCAGTTTCGAAATAAATAATACATTATTTATATGTTAACAATTTCCGATTTGCAATATATTTTTAGCTTCACATAATAATTATAAGGAATCTATATAAATCCATAAATGAAGGGCTATTTAATATTATTTCACGTGTCAGTAATTCGAGACAATACCTCCGGAACCAATTGCGTGGCATTGTTATCCAACCAAATACATTATCAGCCTTTATTCTTCACTAACAAAGGCTGTTTTCGAATAGCAAGTTGGAACTTATGTGGTTGTTCAAAGTAAAAATGGCAATAAAGCGAGTCAGCCATTTTGTTTTACTAATTGGGTCTCTTATCGGTCGTTTTAAGCGTTCGTTTATAATTGTTACTTACTGTGATATTATTTCTTGTTTATAATTTTTCTACGTCATTTTTAGGGTTCCGTACACAAAGGGTAAACCCCTATTACTAAGGCTCCGCTGTCTATCTGTCTGTCTGCCCGTCTGTCACCAGGCTGTATCTCTGTTCTCTGTTCTGTGGAGATCATGTATTTCTGTTGCCGCTATAACAACAAATACTAAAAACAGAATCAAATAAATATTAAAGGGGACTCCTATTCGTTTTAACTAGATATTGATAACGGCATTAGGTAGACGCTTACAATATTCACAGAATATTTAGTTATATATTTACTTTAAAAATAAATAATTAAATAAAAATAAAACAAATATTTAAGGGGGGCTCATACACAACAAACGTGATTTTTTGCAGTTTTTATAGATAATGGTACGGAACCCTTCGTGCGCGAGTCCGACTCGCGCTTGGCCGGTTTTATGATTATATTTACGATATCCATTAGTTATGAGCTTTTGAAATTGTTTTACATTATATGGCTTTCAATGAATAAGTAATTTTTGTAAATATTTATGAACCATAATACCTATACCATATTTCATCGTAATTTCCACCTAAATTCAAAATAATTGCAGGAAAGTGACAAAATTATCATTTATAACAACCAACCATCTGTTATAATAAATAATATTATTTATGACGTGTCATTATTTTAAATGCTCAACGATCAAAAAATGGACGATTATAGTTAAAACATTTGACAATTTAACTATCTAAGTCTAGGCGTGAATAGTGATGTCGTCTCATTATCATAATTGCTCGGCTCATGTCCTATTAGCAAAACAACGTTGACTCTCAGGGCACTTTACAAAGTTGTTGGAGCTTTATAGAGTCATATGTTTGTACACAAATACATATTTTGTACACGATATATGTTTTTTTTGTACACGACATACACTGTGCCCTTTAAATCACTGTTTTCTCAGAACACACATTGCTCAGACCATGGTGTAATAACTGTTTGTACCATCAAATTTGAGAATAAAAAAAATCTAGACCTTCTCAAATAAGTCTAACTTTGTTCAAAAACTAACCGTGACATAAAGTTCATGGGTACGCTAGCCGTAGCGTACTACTCCTTAGTTAGATAGGTACCGGTCTCCGCGCTGACTATGTTGTAGGGCGTAACGTTAAAATAGACGTTTTAAGTTCGCAACTTTTTATATTTTTGAAAGAACGATTTCGTTTTGTTTTTTAATTTGATGTTATAAACTGTTAGTAGACCATGGTCTGAACAACGTTTGTTCTGGGAAAACAGTGATTTAAAGGACACCCTGTACAGTTTTATTCTAGTATTGTATTCTACTTTATAAGTTATTAACAAAAACAGTTCGTTCTTACACCTAGAGACATGATAATATTAGTATATCTCAATCAGTTTACAGAAAAAGCCTCCATAGAAGTAAAATATGCAATGTCACATTTGGTTAGAATAAAATCTTCACAATTAATAAAAACACTCATCAACTAAATATAAAATTATTGCCCCGAATCCAAAAAGAAAATAAGATATAATCTTCAGAAAAATAAATACATAAGCTTATATACACTACACATAGGGTCCATATAATACATTCATCTACATCTATATTCACACGGGATATGTTAGGTGTATTCGAGTCTTAAGCTGCGTCAAGCAAAGGAACGTTTCAGAATGCCTTTCTATTAGTCACTGGTACACAAGAGCCTCTACAGTCATTTTCACGTGTTAAGCAACGATTCTATACTAAACGGATTGTATTTTCTTGTTCCCCCGCTTTTAGACAGATTCTGCTCAGTGGTGGTTCGGCCACTTCCGCTCAGATCCAAGGACACGGCTCTGCCGGAGTCAAAGTCGAATTTTTCAAAGTTTGCGCTCGCAGCTCCAAATTGCTGGAAGAACGACGTTTGAGGATCTGGGGTTGGACTGAAGTGTCTCCCAGAATGTGCGTCAGAGGTCGAGCTATCTGAATTGTTGATGCCATCGGCTCCGGACGGCGCTCGTAGTCGGCCCGTCATGGAGAAGTCTTCCGGGCCGGAGTGAGAAGAATCACCACCGACGACATCGATCATGCATTCTTCTCCCTCTCCTTCTCCATCAGAGTCTGAGTACATGCCGCTGTTCCGGTGTTGCGCTAGGTACTCTGTCTTCAACGCCTCGAGATCGACCGCGATGCCCTTTGCCCGCAGCTTCCTGGCCTGACGATCTAGCGCTTTTGCCAGCTTCTTTCTTCTTCTCGCCCTGTTGAGGTATAGGGCAAAATTAGTATAGAACCTAATTTTGAGTAGATTTTGGATCTTTGTATGATGGGAATGAAGAGTTAAATTAGTATTTTTTCTATATTCACAAGGAATTAAGTATTTTAATCGGAATACACAAAATCGCAACTAATCCTAGCTGAAATTAGTTTGACAATGTTGATGTTTTAATTGCAACTTCAATAACATCTCAATTTTGACGTGACTTTCTGGGGGTGCATTAATTAACAACTTATTTGGATGGCTTTAAAACTGCCGATAGCTTGGATAAATTCTATAGAGATATAAGATGATAAACTGATCGTGCTATATGGAAAGATAACCTATACACTTTTCGCCCCTTTCTCTATTTAACCAACTTATTATATAAGTCGTGTAAAGTTCTAACAGTTAGGCAGCTATTTATACTAAACATAGTTTTAAGACAACACAGAGCACTTCCCTATAGCACTGAAAGTACTAACAAATGACAAAAAGTTATCGTCCGCACTAACAACACCCCAGTAAAGCATGCTTTTCTATCCAGATTTTAATGTTCCTACGACCATTGCTGTACAACAGGCTGAATCGTAAATTGAGCATCCACTCAATGCACTTCTCAAACTGTAAAAGAGCCTTACAGTCTGCTCTATCCAATCTATCTTACGAGGAAACTGAAGAATTACTAACCGTAATAAAGTAAGATTTTAAAGATTGTATTGTACGTAAACTCATACCTTCCATGTTTGCACTTAGTTTATTTAGTTATTAATATTTTTTCATTATGTAAATAGATTCTAAGTTTTGTTAATTTGAGTATTCATAAGTTACGCCAGTCCAGCCTTATTCGCCTGAGATACAGGTTTTCCTAGTTCAGGCAATGTATAAAATCTTACCTATAAGTAGATATTAATCCCTAATGTTAATCTTAGCTATATGACAAATGAATAAAGATTTATTTATTTATTTTAACAGGTCGCTGATAGCCGTTTGGTCGGTCTGAACTTTTGGGGACGTAATATCCAACAGTGTACGACTTGTAGATGATATGATGAAGGTCTACGTTGTAAGTTCCTCACCTCTCGCGGGCCCTGAGCTCGTGGGGTGGAATGGGTTCGCCGGAACACGACTGCGGGTGAGCGTTATGCGCAGGTCGGCCGGGCCCTTTCTTCGTATGCTCCTTTTTACGCCATTTCGCTCTGCGATTCTGGAACCACACCTGGGGACAAGGAAATAAGATTAATATTTTAGGATTTAAAAGAGGCATTGGTTATCATTATTATAAACACGGGATTTATCACGTCTAATCGGTGTTTCGACCGAATGTTTCGGTTCAATTCGTGAACTTTCATCAGGGTGAGTGCGATCCGCTCCGAATAACGTCTCGCCTCGCACTGATTCCGTTTTTATAATAATGATTGAAATCAATCACAAAAGTTTTCTAAATAAAAGAGGCCTTGGTGGATCTACAGCTAGATGGATGGATTACATCGTTGCCGTAGAAGGAAAGACTTAGATGCATAAGTCTCAAAAAGACTGATATGCGTTTAAGGGAAATGCTTACTTATTGATGAATATACCTAACCTATATCAATAAAATCAATCCAACAGTCGTGAAATTGTTCCTTTTTAACTGACTCTGAAAAAGGAGGAGGTTCTGAATTTGACTGTATTTTTTTGTTAAATGTTTGTTACCTCAGAACTTTCGACTGGGAGAACCGATTTTGACGATTCTTTTTGTATATGAAATCTTGTGCTTCCCGTATGGTTCCATTTCCATTTGGTCCAGTTCTTACAATGGCATCCATGAAAAAACCATATAAGTCTTAAATTTGTTTAATTTTTATGTTATGTTATGTTTGTTAGCTCAGAACTCCGTTGTTTATCAACCGATTTAGAAAAAAAAAATTCTTATTTGAAAGGATATACTTTCAAATTGATCCTATGGAAATTTCATCAAAATTAGTAAAATAGTTTGGTTTTTACTGTTATCTGAAGTCAGTTATTTTTTTGCTAAAAAGTTACTTCTTTAACACCCTGAAAATAAAAACAATCCTAAAGTTGAAGTATTGAGGGTCCGTAAAAGAACCATGCAACTAAAAATAAATACTAATATGTAAAATTGGGCCGGTCACATCTGCCGCAGAACTGTTAACCGTTGGGGTAAACGTGTTCTGGAGTGGAGACCACGTCTAGGCCAACCAAAGTGTAGGATACCTCCGGCTAGATGGAGTGACGATTTGCGCGCTGTGACTGGCAAGGATTGGATGAAAAGAGCTGAGGATCGCGCACAATGGCGCACCCTGGGAGAGACCTACGTCCAGCAGTGGACTGCTATAGTTGATAAAGATGATATGAATTGGCATTCAAAGCACACTAACTTTATTAAATTCGAAAGTTAAACGATCTCTCTATCTGTGTTTGTTACATTTTCACGACTTAAGGGCTAGACCTATTAAGATGAAAATTGGTATAGGTAGGTACAAATAGATTATGGATTGGGACATAGGCAACTTTTTATTGACTAACATGTGTGAAGTCGCGGTTAGAAGCTAGAAAAAAATATATTTGGTTTAGTGTGTCTGCTGGACGCTTCACTTATGCCTTGCGTCTGGTTGATTGAGACGCAGCATTTGAATACACGTTTACATGCTAATACATGTGTGCGCCTGCATTTCACGTGCATACAGGGAGGTAGCCAGGCCATTGCATAAGTTAAAAAAGTCAGTTTTTATTTATTAAAATCACAAGGATCAGTTTGAAACATCAATTTTACTGCCTGTTCCTTCGCGATCAAGCTAGGAAAGAAAGGCAAGAAACCAGTCGGGTTGTTTTTTTAATGATCCTTTTAGAATACATTACAATACAGGAAATAAATTACGTTTAAATTGTAACATTTTGAACGAGTTGGAGCAATTTCAATCCCAAGCTTCTCTATCATCTAAATAATCCGATATTTTATAGTAGGCTTTTTATAAAGATTTTGTTGAATTACGTTTTTCAATTTATTAATTGTCAATTTTGTACATCACTTGGGAGTTTGTTATAAAAGCGAACACCTTGCCCTTTAAACAATTTACTAACTTTAAATTTGTGTTTAATTTAGTAATATTATTGCACAGTATAGATAGATAGATAACGCTTTATTGTACATAAAACTTTTTTCTTTACATAGTATAAAATGAAGTCGCTTCCGCTGTCTGTTACCTTAGATCTTTTAAACTACCCAACGGATTTTAATGTAGTTTTCAGCAATAGATAGAACGATTGAAAAGGAAGGTTTATATATGTAATATATACATAGTAACCGCGAAAGTAACTGTTTGTTTGTTTGTTACCTTTTCATAACTAGACGGCTGAACGGATCGTAATGAAATTTGGCAAGGAGATTATATCCTGGGGAAGGACATACTTTTTACCAGAGTGCGCAAAAGGAGGGTATGTTTTTATTGAAATGCCGCGCATGCAAAGCCGCGGGTGCGTCAACTAGTAAATTATAAAACAATATAAAAAACAAATAACAATCCACGAAGAAATTGAAGTCGCGGTCTTATTGCTAAAATCGATCTCTTCCTTAAACTATAGCATTCATAAACGTGAATTGAGAAAGACGTTAACTTTTTTAGCATAGTGTTCTGATTTTTTAGGTTAGGTTGAAGCATTTCAGAGCAATCATTAGATTGAAAACAGATGATTGTTATTGGCTTTTAGTTATTGGTCCTAAGGTTGTCTGAACAAGATCGTTTATCGGTGTATCGTTCATATTACGAGTTATTTACTAAGCTGGCTTTAGTCATTTAGTTTAATAGCATACACTAGACAACACAACTGAAATAACGTAAAAATATTTTAAATATATTTTAATGTTACTTATATTTGCTGTAAAATTGAGCGCATGGTTAACTTTAGTGTTTATCTCTATGGCCTATTTTAGTTCGGAATTTCTCTATCATAATCGGTTCAGCCCGTCTTCACCCACTATTGGGTCTTTGGGTATAGGCCTCCTCTTTCTGGCCATTCTCTTCAGTCTCGTCCATTGTTTCCCAGCTACTTTGACAATGTAATTTGACCACAGGCGGGCGGTCTGCCTCTTGGTCTACGAGCAACTCTTGGGCCACCATTCTTCGCTTTAGTACAACGCCCGTCCTCCCTTCGACGACCTCCGTGGCGCAGTGGGCGAATAGCCGGCTGTGACGCAGGAAGTAGCGGGTTCGATTCCCGCTGCGGAATAAATGTTTGCATAATCTACAGATATTTGTTTCGGGTCTGGATGTTTGTTTATATATTATAAGTATTTATTTACAAAAAAAAGTATATAAGTATTCTATCAGTTATCTGGTTCCCATAATACAAGCTCTGCTTAGTTTGAGGCTAGATAGCACTATGTGAAATGTCCAGCAATATTTATTTATTTATTTTCTAGCCAAGAATCAAACCTATCATTATTATAAATATGGGATTTATCACGTACCGTCTTATCGGTGTTTCGACCGACAGTGTATGCGAGGCGAGACGTTATTCGGAGCGGATCGCACTCACCCTGATGAAGGTTCACGAATTGAACCGAAACATTGTCGGTCGAAACACCGATAAGAATGTACGTGATACATCTCGTATTTATAATAATGATTGAAATCAATCACGAAAGTTATCAAACCAATTTAGCCTTGCAATCCGCATACCTTAGTGCGATTTCAAATTTCGACATTAGAATTACTCTATCTGGCTAGAAAAACACCACGTAAATCGAGGTATTTCTATAAATTGCAACACAGGATGATCACAATCTCATAATGAATCAACTTTATTTGCTTCTTTCCTTCGCTTGGACTCTAGATCCTGGGTTATACCAGGGATCTGCTTTACGGCCGGTATTATACATTATGTATGTAAGCGGTGATGTGTAGGGTCTTGGTGCAAATCCTTTGACAATTAGCATGAGATGATACAGGGCAATCGACGTAACCATACTGCTAGTACAGTAACTGATGTGTATTTCATCACCATTATCAGCCATACGACCACCATAGCCCGCCTCATAGATTTTCAGAGCGACTCAAAAATTATATTGGTTTTAGATTTAATGTTTTTTATAATATTTCAACTTATTAAATCAATAAGTACCAATTTACTAAAGGCAATAATAATAATAATATTGCTGGACATTTCACACACCGCTATCTAGCCCCAAACTAAGCGAAGCTTGTAATATGGGAACCGGATAACTGATAGAATACTTATATATTTTTTTTGTAAATACATACCTATAATATATAGAGAAACAACCAGACCCGGAACAAATATCTGTAGATCATGAAAACATTTGTTCCGCGGTGGGAATCGAACCCGCTACCTCCTGCGTCTCAGCCGGCTATTCGGCCACCGCGCCACGGAGGTCGTCAGGGTATTATATTAGTGTCAATTTATTTATCAATTTAGAATTTAATAAAGAATTTCCTATGAAAAGTTCCACCTGGAAACGAAATAAGTACCTACTTAGCACTTAAGCATCATTAAATCTGGTTCCCATAATACAAGCTTCGCTTGGTTTGGGGCTAGATACTGTGTGAAATGTCCAGCGATATTATTATTACCAAAACTTTAAACCTAATTGAATCTGTCAGCCGACCAACTTGTAGGCTTTATGTTCCGACTTTCCTAGCTTTGGTTTCCTCGATACAGGCTACGCCTAGTTAGGAAACCGATAGATAATACTAATAAATAGTTATAAATATTGTTTGCAAAATTCATGCATACAAATACTTGTTTAAACGTAGTTATAATTGTAAATTGTTTAGATACTGTGTTTTTTGTAGTAATAATAAGATATTTTTATTTCACTTCAAAATACTGTAGCAATTTCATTATTTGTATGTTCCAGGTAAAAAGTCTACATAAAAATACTTTGCCAGGTACACAGTCCGTAATAATACCATTAAGGCGCTAACCGATGACCTTGAGCGAATGGGCGTAGCTATTGTTTCGGCTACACGCATCTAACCAACCAGAAAATAGGTGAACGCGAGGCAGACGAGCACAACCCTCCCGTACGACAGTCAGCGATACACTGCCGCCCGTCGCCCGCGCAACCACCTTCTAAGGGTACGCCCGCTAATTATTCGGAATAATTGAAAATAATTAATTACCACGTGAAAGACCGCTGCAGCACAGAATCATTTGTTCAACTTGAAGGTATAGTCTTTGCTCACAATTAAGTGAAAGAAAAATTACAAAATTTTACGTCGTTTAGAGGTTGAATCAAAGTGAAAGTCGAAAACAGCTATGTACTAGCTTTTGTTATTTTTTTTCTCATAGTAAATAAACAGGTAGATCTTTTTTGTATGTTCACTTTGCAGATAAAAGGTCAATGAATGACATATATTTTTTTGAGCACATAAAACTGATTCCTCCCTGAGGAGAAAGCCTCCAAATAAGACCAAGCAGCTACTATATTCGCCTTAACATCTTCAAAACTAAATGACTAAAACTATTGCTAATAAATTCATGTATTATATTTATTATGAGTACATTTATATCAAACTCAATTACAAAAACACATCTCTCCGGGGCGATTGAATAAAATATACATGTACCCGCAGGATCGGTCAACGGGTCAGAATGCCGGGGCTCTTTTACGAGCATCCCATCCCATTTTATGGCGAAGGACGTATTTAACGATGCCCACGGATTAATTTGGATTAATTTAATAAAATGAACTTAGCGCCTTTTACGTCTGCTCGTAAGTATTGTAACTAGCTAGCAGTACAGAAGCTGCGATCGCAGTGCGCTTTTCAAGCAATAATGAACTGCGCGTAACATCTTTTCTGACAATTTCTACTGACAAACTGACAAACTATACCACTTTGCAATCTATATATACCAGTGGTTCGCCCCGAACTGAGATCTCGCGAGTCTCCAATAAAAACAAAAAAAAAATTCGTAATCTCTGACTATCAAAATAGTGCCACTAAATAATAACCAACTTACTTGAACTACAGTTTCATTCAAATTACAGGTAACCGGAGTTTATGTTAATTTGTTATCTTTTTTGGGGATAAATTGCAGTTATTCTAGATTTATGACACATGCAAAACTGCTACACACATACAACATTACAGCGCTGGGGGTCACTGGTGTACCCTGTGAATTTTGTCAAAGTTTAGTTTTTATTATGGCTAAATAACTCATAAACTATGAAAACTTTACTAAAAATAAAAACGGGGTCGAAATGTTCTAATGAAGACCTTTCATTTGACGTCTCACTTGACCTAATAGTCTCATTTTCATTTTTTACCCCTCTTGAACGCCAATATCTCAACAAGCACCCAACATTTTTACCTCATTTAGTCACACCAAAATTGTTCCATCACTACCTACTTATTTATTAAATTTCACGATGATCGGATCAATGCTTCGAAAGTTCCTCGGACAAAAAAACATACATACAAAGCCGATTTTCCCAAGTTGACTTGGAGATCTCGCTTTGCTCGATCAATAAAACAGGGTTAGTTACACTATTTATAACTCAAGAACGACTGAACCGATTTTAATGATCTCTGATTTGTTAGATTTGTTTCAGCTCCGAATAGCGGAATAACTGTTAAAATATAAAAATAATCACGCAAAAAGAAATTATGAAGCAAATTCCTTTTCTCATAGATGCAGCTTATGATGGCCGATTGACAATTCTACCGGTTAGACGTACATTGGCAGCGTCATACGCATGTCAAGGCGGTACGAAGTTCGCCGAGTCAGCCAGTATTATATAGATAAATCATAAGTTTTTCTTATTTTGTGTACCAATTGACGTTACTACCCAGAAGTCAAGGTATCCCGCCATCCTTTATAAACATAGACAGATCGACCTACAGACGTGTGGACAATTTTGTAATTGAACAATTTTATAAATTAATATTTTGAAAAAGAAGTTTTAGGTACGTCAGTCGTGTGGTCTAAAGCACACTCGTTTTTTTTTTAATAGAAAGCTGGGTTAACTGGTGTGGTTTATAAACTAAACTTTTTATGGGTTCAGGAAAATATTTAAAATGTTCCTCAATAAACGGCAAAAGGAGAGCGAACACCTCAAAAATGAGGTGTTAAAATTAAAATGTGTATACACTTTATTGGTAAATGCTAGGAGTAGGTTCGTATGAGTGGGTGGCCAGCTAGTGCGTTGTTGTGGGATTAACTTGTCGTGTGTTCTATTTTAGTTCTTGTTGACTCTCTCCGGCTTCACAGTAAATAGGTAGGCGTTATTATTGATATATTTTATTATGTTATTTATTTTTATCCATATTATATTTAATTGTATTTAGTTGTTCAATGCTTAGTTAGTGGGCGGATATCCGTGGTCTACTCAAAGAGGCACTAACGGAAGACCAGTGCTGGGTAGCCAGTGCAACCCAGTACATGCTGAGTTAAAGCCTTTTTGTGACACATGCAGTGAGTACGATGAGACGCACTCACTGCAATATTATGCATTTTTATTTAATTTAAATCTTTTAGTTATTGTTTCTTTGTTCTTTTTGTTATGTCTTCTGTGTGTGTTTGTTCTGTTGTACTATTGGTGTTGTTCACAATTAAATGTTTTTGATTTGATTTGATTTGGTTCTTAGCTATGTCAACTTTTAACCCTCAACGCAGAAAGAAAGGGTGGGGAATTCTAAAAAATTTGTTGTTATACGTGTATGTTTTAGGGACACAATTCTAAATAATATACAACCAAAACATCCTTTTTAAAAGTAATACGACCGATGATAAACTTTTTCAGCTCACAAAGTAATTAAGTTAGGTACAGACGAGAATAAAAGAAACAAGTCACTCGGTGAACTAATGGTAGGGAGGAGTGGGGGGGGGGGGATATATAGGGGAGGTAGACACGTGACTCATTAGGAGAGGGCACGATACTAACAATTGCTTTCTCTGTGGTTAGGGTTGATCCAAAAATCCGGAAAACATAAAAGATGTACTGTTAGCTTATACAAATACATATATTTGTTCAAAACAAATAAATGTAGTAACAGGTATTGATAGAGTGATAGGTCAAAAGTATTGCACATACATATATGAAAAACAAAATTCTTTGAATGCGTCATCTAAAGACTATCTACAGAGGCAAGTAGCAGTACTACCTTAAAAGTAAACTGTATACAACCTGTATAGCTATGTACGACATTAATTTAAAACACACACACATCCGGAATCGCATTTGCCGATTTTAGGCCATTTTCATTTTTAACATTTTTAAACATTGTATCAGCAGCGCCTATGCGACGATGCAGCTTAGTCAGTCTACTTAGATTTGTTTACCTATTTTATACAGGCTGTGGTGGCGATTCTGTTGTTTACGCTAACTAAAATAGTGTAAAATACGGACGGTCTTATTTTGTTTACGCTAAAGATCAAATTAGAATGACATTTAAAGTGACATATCCAAAATTAGGTAATTTTTATGAAGATGCCGTGTTTGCGGGCTAGTTTTAATCAACACCAATTTGACTGCTGACTAAAACTAGCCCAAAAACACGTCATCTTAGTAAAAAATACTTAATTTTAGAAATGTCACTATAAATGTCATTCTAATTTGATCTTTAGCGTAAACAAAATAAGACCGCTGTATTTTACACAATTTTAGTTAGTCAGCGTAAACAACAGAATCGCCACCACTTTCATCAATGTTTCTAGGACATGATACTAAGTTTATTGAAAATTTTATAAAATTATAGACCTACTCGTGTTTTGATTTAATGTCGCACATAACTTAACACGTTATAAAAATATATTTTAAACTAACTACTACCTGCGTAGATTAGATTAGATAATTATATGTATATTGCACACCATAAAATTACCAAAAATGAGCAACTTAATCTTTCCCTATCACTTCTTCTATCGTTAAGTATGTACATATTTTTATTTGATACTAGTGGACCCGCCGAACTTCGTACCGCCTTGACATGCATATAACGCGGGCTGTCAATATACGTCACCCTGGTAGAATTGTCAATTGCTGTCCCCGGCCATCATTATGTATGAGAAAATGAATGACTTCCACAAATAATTCAATACCAAAATTAGCCAAATCGCTCCACCCGTTCTCGAGTTTTAGCGAGACTAACGAACAGCAATTCATTTTTATATATATAGACAATATCTCGGGATAACTCCGACCGAAGCATCTGTTTCAAACGATATTCATTTTTTTTACATCCTCTTTGACGATATTTGCAGCACGCATTCTGTCAATTCTATGTCAAACGTTATAAGGTTACATTATAAAAGCGCTAAGGTTAGATTATAAATAATTTTATATGGTGGTTAAGTATTCTTAAATTTTCTCATTTTGCGCGCTATTTTCGTAATTTTTTCTTTCATAAGAACCTTCTCCTGACAATAAGAAATACAACAAAAAAAGAATTAGCGAAATCGGTCCAGCCGTTCACGCGTGATGGCGTGACCAAAGGAAATAGGGATTCATTTTTATATATAGAGATTGGTATAGTTTAGTCTATTATATTATGTGTTTAAGTAGGTATATTTATGTAGTATGTACCTATATTAATCTATTTTTATTAGTCTTGTGCAAACTTTAATTAGTTCCCTTTTCTCTGCACTACCTACACATCTTATCTACAATACACAAAGGTTTTATGGAAGCGAATACTCTTTAGCATTAAGTTCGCCTTTGTACTAGTTTTAAAAGTGCAATAAAGTATTTTCAATCAATCAATCAATAAATGAAATAATACAATTTAAAAAAGAACAATGTATATCTATGTGATACAATAGGCGGTCCTGCGAAGTGCTTTGGATAAGATTTTCCCTTATCCGGACAAAAAGCCGAACACCCGAACACCTCCCTAGCACTACCCTACCCTAGCACTACCCTACGCAACCAATGGCTATTACAGCTCGTACTTCTGTACCTAATCAATGTATTTCGATTAGAAGGTAGAAAGCCGGAGTTTAATTAAAACGTATATTGGACCATCTATATCGACGTAAATAGTGGCATGTGACGTGCTCTTACCCTATCATAGATATTTATGGGTGATGTTTGAATACCCGGTAATATAATAAAATGAGATGTTCTTAGTTAATAAGATTGCCGGTGAGTTTGCTCGTGTTATGTTAGGTTAATGAAAGTATTTATCTATCTTGTTATCTTTAGTAATAAATATAAAATATACGGACTAGCACGTTCAAATGGCAATGGGCAGGCCATATAGCGCAGAACAGATGGCCGATGGGGCCAGAAAGTTCTCGAATGGAGGCCACGGACCGGCAAGCACAGCGTAGGACATTCACCTACAAGATGGGCAGACGACTTGGTAAGAACCGCAGGTCGGCGTTGGATGCAGGCCGCTTCCAACCGCAGTTCCTGGAGATCAATGAGGGAGGCCTTTGTCCAGCAGTGGACGTCCTATGGCTGATATGATGATGATGATGATGGCATTTTCTAAGCCGACTGTACATTTAAAAACCCAAATGCGGTTGTTATTTTCTTCAAAATAAACCTATAATTTTGTAAGTACAGAACCTTTCAGACAGCGCTATCTAGCCCTAAACTAAGCAGAGCTTGTATTATGGGAACCAGATAACTGATAGAATACTTATATAAGTTTTATTTTGTAAATACATACTTATAATATATAGAAAAACATCCAGACCCGGAACAAATATCTGTAAATCATGCAAACATTTGTTCCGCGGCGGGAATCGAACCCGCTACCTCCTGCGTCTCAGCCGGCTATTCGCCCACTGCGCCACGGAGGTCGTCTGCACGTTATTTATATTACAGGTATGCCCATTTATTCTTGATAATCTAATCAGAAATGAGTAGATTCGTAGAAAAAGTCATAGCACAACGGATTAGCAAGCTGAAGCGGCAATGGGCAGGACACATAGCTCGAAGACCAGCTAGAGGTTCTAGATTCAATTGAGAGAAGAGCCAAGAAGCTCATTTGCAATGACGAGTTACCAGATGCAAGGCTCCACAGCCTCGAGCATCGTCGAAAGGTTGCAAGCTTCTCGGTTTTTTATCGGATAAATTTTGGAGAGTGTGCTGCAGAGCTTTTCAACCTTACCCCACCATCCCCATCTATCATCGTACAACCAGACGCTCCGCGATTTGCCACCGCTACATGGTAGACATACCTCCCGTACGCACAAAGCGGTACTCTTCCGCTTTTATTATGCGCATCGTCAAGGAGCGGAACGCCTTGCCTGAGTCTGTGTTTCCTGACTACAACCTTCAAGTCGCGAGTGAATAGGTTTCTTTTGGACAAGCGTGTACCATTGTAGACTGCATCATTGCTTACCATCAGGCGAGATCGTGGTCAAACGCTAGACTATAATTAATAAAAAAAACAAGTAACTTTAAAAAAAAATATAACCGACTTCAAATAACAGTAAAACCCAAACTACTAAACCGATTTCGATGAAATTTTTATCCGACTAATCTGAAAGTATATCCTTTCAATTAATGAAATAATTTTGCAAATCGGTTGATAATTGACGAAGTTCTGAGTTAACAAACATAACATAACATAAAAATTAAACAAACTCATGGATGCCATTGTCAGAACTGGCCCAAATGGAAATGGGAGCACACGGGAAGCACCAGCTTACAAATAAAAAATAATCATCAAAATCGGTTCACCCAGTCGAGAGTTCTAAGGTAACAAACATAAAAAATACAGTCGAAAAGAGAACCTTCTACTTTTTTTTAAGTCGGTTTAAAAGAGATCTTTTTAACATTTTATCACCTGATTCCATATAAAATAGCTATTCTCTGTCCTACCCGTCAGTAGGTTAGAATTTTGCGATAAAGAATAAGTTAATCAAGCATGATGATTCTGTTGAATGAATTTTTTTATTGTGTCAGCTCAATTTCTCCCTACAAATCACCCTCTTACAAAATCAGCTATCTAAGAAAACATTTGCGAAATCCCCGCTTCCTCAATTGTCGCCTTTCCCCCTAACTTGATTCTGTAAATAAGAAGCTCCCTCCAAATGTGGCAATCGAGTGGCAACCACATGTAGTGTACAGTCAGCGATGTCAGTTGATAACAGGAGACAGAAACACGAAAATCACTCTGCGAGAACAAATAATGAGTCTTAAGTTTTTTAAGATTTTTAAATCCATCATTAATTGTAAGTCTAGACGGGACTTGAACCTTCATTTTGATACGAGGATGCACTATCCAATTGTGCTGGCAGGCTATGTCACGCACGGCAGGACCGAAATTAGTGAGATGATTCAGATTACGAGTAAAGCGCCGTTAGCTCCATCTACAGTAAAACTTATACAGTTTTTGAGCTGCTCAATGCCAAACGTTGCAGTTTAGTACCAGAACAACGTACAAACGTTACAGAGATGTGGCGTTGCATAATTCAAATAGTATTTTTATTTTTATGGTGTTATCCGAACACCTTGATAATTAGTCATATTTTTTTTGTGTTTTTTTAATTTGACAACCTCCGTGGCGCAGTGGGAGTATAGCTGGCTGAGACGCAGGAGGTAGCGGGTTCGATTCCCGACACGGAACAAATGTTTGCATGATCTACAGATATTTGTTCCGTGTCTGGGTGTTATTCTATATATTATAAGTATGTATTTACAAAAAAAATGTATATAAGTATTCTATCAGTTATCTGGTTCCCATAGTACAAGCTCTGCTTAGTTTGGGGCTAGATAGCGCTGTGTAAAATGTCCAGCAAAATTTATTTTTTATATATAAATCCGCAACGGAAGCTAGGTACACAAGTTATGTGTGCTTCGTTGTGTGGATATTTAAGTGCTCTATAACAAGTAAACTTTTAACAAAAATAACCCGACTTCAGATAACAGTAAAAACAAAACTACTCATCAATCAATCTACTTGTATATCCTTTCAAATAATACACTAACTTTCCAAATATGTTGATAGTTAACGGAGTTCTGAGCTAAAAAACATAACATAACATAAAAATTAAACAAATTTAAGACTTAAATTGTTTTCTCATGGATGCCATTGTCAGAACTGGACCAAATGGTGGTAGAGCTTTTGTGAACGGGTTCGAGGAAGTGGGCACCACCGCCTTACCTTTATCTGCCGCCAAATAGCAGTACTTGTGCTGCTGTGTTCCGGTTAGATGGTAATGGTATGTTTCTCTAATTACTGGCACATAGACATAACAGCTAAGTCCTATATTATGGCAACGTATCCACATAGAGATCAAGACAACATAATAGCTTGTTTGAATTCTATGTAGATATCCATGGGCTGTAGTAGCCACTTAACATCTGGTGGACTGCATGCTAGTTTGCCATATAAGTAGTTTAAAAAAATGGAAATGGGGAACACACGGGAAGCAATAGCTTTCAAATAAAAAAAGAATCATAACGTCATTAGAATCAAGAGGCAACAAATATAAAAAAAATACAGTCCAATTGAGACTCCTTTTTTGAAGTCGGTTTAAAAGGTTAAATTGAGCAGAAAAAACGATCTTGAGTGATAAGTTGTGTCAGGTGATAGATTACAAAACGTTCTAAAATTGCAAGTTCCAAGTAATGCCGGCAATTACAGACGTATTCAATGCCGTGCCAGAGGCAGTGGGAACGGGCTCGGACAGTCGAGCGGTTCGCACCGAAATCAAAAGAGCTCCAGAACCTATCAACAGAATTAGTGAGGCGCCTTCGTGAGCGCCGTAGACTTAAAGGGTTGGGCGCTGTTAGTGAAAAATTCAATATATATGTTTTTTTTATACAACTTATATGGCAAATGAGCATGCAGTCCACCAGATGTTAAGTGGCTACTGCAGCCCATGGATATCCACATAGAATTCAACACAAGGTTATGTTGTCTTGATCTCTATGTGGATACGTTGTCATACTATAGAACTTAGCTGTTATGCCTATGTGCCAGTAATTACAGGAACATACCATTACCATCTAACCGGAACACAGCAGCACAAGTACTGCTATTTGGCGGCAGATAAAGGTAAGGCGGTGGTGCCCACTTCCTCGAGCTCGTTCACAAAAGCTCTACCACCAGTAAATGTATTTGCAGTATAACACAAAAACATATCTAGTGATTTACATACTAGGCCCACCTGTATCGCACTGATCACTAGTTAATTTTTTGGTTTAAATGGATACCTACCAACTCTGTTGTAAAATTGACCATTAACAAATTTAAAAACGTCATTAAACAAAATCATTATACGAGGGCTGCTATTTATGTATCCGGAATAAAATAAAATAACTATCATTGACTGTTAAATATGGTTTTATTGCTTTTCAAAATATTCGCCATGATGATCAATGTACTTTTGCATTCGGTGAAACCAGTTTTCATAGCACTTTTTCCAATCGGAAGATGGTATCTCCAAAACATGATTTTTGAATGCCTCAACGGCTTCTTCTCGGTTTGAAAATCGTTGACCACGTAATTTATTCTTCACGGTTGGGAATAAAAAGAAGTCGTTGGGTGCCAAATCAGGGCTATATGGCGGATGACCCGTTAATTCCACCGTTTCACCCTCCAAATATCGGGTCGTTTCACCCGAAGTGTGACAGCTTGCATTGTCGTGATGGAGAATGATTCTGCGTTGTGGATTATTCTTCCTGATTTCTGCAAAGACTTCTGACAAACAAATGGTCGTGTACCACTCTGAATTAACAGATTTACAATTTTCTAGGGGTACAGTAGCCACGTGTCCATCTATACCAAAAAAACAGGCGACCATTTGCTTCAAAGTGCTTTTCGCACGAGCAACTTTTGTTGGGTTCGGCTCATGTTGGAAGACCCAAACTGTTGACTGTTGCTTAGTTTCGGGGTCATATGCATAAATCCAGGATTCATCACCTGTGTAGATATTATATACAGCTTTTGATGCACCACGATTGAATTTTTTTATCATTTTTTTGCACCAATCGACACGAGCCTGTTTTTGATCTATTGTCAAGTTGTGCGGTATCCAACGCGAACAAACTTTTTTTGCAGCCAAGTGTTCGTGTAATATCTTATGTATACTCGTCATACTAATGCCCAAGATCGCCTCTATTTCTCGATATGTCACATGACGATCTTGCATTATTAGTTTACGCACTGCGTCGATGTTTCGTGGCACAACAACTGATTTAGGCCGACCATCTTTAATTTCGTCCGTGAGCATACGACGTCCACGATTAAACTCACTAAACCAGTGATACACAGTAGTCTTCGATGGTGCTTTATCCCCAAAAGTCGAACTGAGTTGATCGATACACTGCTGTTGAGTTAGACCACGTCGAAAATCATAAAAAATCATCGCACGAAAATTTTCTCGAGATAAATCCATTGTGACAATGACACGCAATTTTTGAAATCGCGCCACACAATGAAAACAATTGACAGACGGACGATATAACCTGCATTCTACAGCCAAAGAGTTCCATTTTTAAACGTGATAATTTCTTTTTAAATATTATTTATGCAGTGGCCAGTTCCGGATTCTTAAATAGCAGCCTATGTAATAAGTCAACTATTACGTATTGGGTTATTTAGATGATAGATAGATAATTAAAAAAAAATAATATAACTTAACCTAGAAAACTTAAAGACTAATACATGGTGGTACAATGGGCGGCCTTATCGCTCAAAGCTATCTCTTCCAGATAGATAGAGAAGCTTAGGATTGAAATTGCTCCAACTCGTTTAAAAATGTTACAATTCAGACATATGTAATTTATTTTCTGTATTGTTATGTATTCTAAAAGGATCATTAAACAGAACAACCCGTCTTGTTTCTTGCCTTTCTTTCCTGGCTTGGCCCCGTAGGAACAGGCAGTAAAATTGACGTTTCAAATTGATCCTTGTGGTTTTAATAAATAAACACACTGGTTTAACTAACTGAGTTATTTGTATTCTAATTTATTCGTTTTATGTGTTAAAAAAAATCGATAAATAATTTTTTTTGTAGATTTTTTTGTTGTACGGCTACTGGGGACTATACTACTATATACTATATAATAAAGACGTTTTCATATAAAAAGAATGACAGTACTGTAAGTAGCGATACTATACCCAGATTTTTTATAAGAGCCCTTATTAAAGTTTGGAATTACAAAATGTTAAACAGCTTTTGTCGCTGACAGTACAAACACAATTCTTTCGGAAGTTCGTCGGTCTGAAGGCTCATTTTGGGGCTGAATTTTTGGTTTGTTTTGTAAGTTGGATATAACATTTCCAATGTTGATATGGCTACATAGACCAAGAAAAACATGAGAACTTATTTTTTACTTTACATCGTTTTTTTATTATATAGGTACATATATAGTAAGATTATGTGTAACAATTTTTATAAATTATGAGGATCTAATTGAATATTTCAATGATTTTGTAATTTTTTTTAAGGACTGTAGGTATGTCTTTTTAGCACTACTAGGTATTTTTTGTACTCGTGAAGAAGTCGTAGGCACTTACGCTAGCTATCTAACCAATAATCGCATCATCTCGTGTTTTCACATGAAACCATACGCGATAGAAAGGAATGCCCTTATTATTAAAGTTAGGTGTCAACCAAACCAACCTACTAACTGTTCGGTTGCCGAATATATTTAGGTATCTAACACTGCAGTTTTTGCAGGGAATGTCAATATGATTGTTTGTTTCTTCCTTCACTTTGTCATCCTTTTTTAAAAAATAAGATTAAATCTTCTAATTTTCCGGTAAGTGTGATTATGAAGATAAAGAGAATGATCCTGTTTAAATATATGTAATTAGCAACAGCAGTGCCTAATTACATATAATACGAAGTAAATCTTGTTTGCGGCGAGAAATTATTCACATGCGATAATTCATCGCTCGGGGCAGCCCTACGAGCAGGCTCCGTGTCTATCTTTTACCGCTAAGCCTCCGGCGCCCATATCACCCTCCGAGCGAGAAAACAGATACAGAAAACAGGAGAGTGATAGGGATGGCGACGACTCCTTAAATTTTATATTCTATCCGCATTTTGTCGCCTAAGCGTTCCATTTAGTGTTCCATATTTAAACCTCGCGCCGTTCTTTTTGCTTTTTCGGTAAGTTTTTCTTTTGGGGTGTTCTCGATGTGTGCAGAATACTGATGTGTGCGTGCGACCGCCGACGCCCTGTTACGGAATGAAATTGGCATATAAATGTAAATTTTATGCTATGAATTTTAAAATGAAGTCGATACTTCCGCGGTTTCGAGGAGTTTCCGTCGGGCCGGGGATGAAATTAGATTAGAGAACGCCACTTTACGTAAAGAATGGGCCTATAACGGCTGCCGTGATGTTATGTTACAGCCAGTTTAGTGCCTCGTGCTTCTATACTGGCAACACATTATATATATAATGACAAGGAATAAGACGTAAACGATTCGATTCAATAGTAATTTTCAAACGATTGTTTCATTGAAAAACATTACGATCATTGATAGATGAAATCTCAGAACTCCCTTTAATAGAAAAGCATTAATGTTTCGAAACGTTATAACTGGCTATAAAGAAAACCGATTGCGGGCCCGACGATCCCACCATATAAAATATCCGAGCAAAAGAAAATAGAGAAATCAAAGAGGAAAAAAATCCACTTTACAGACGCAAACAAGTCACTTTAACTTTATTGAGCTGTAATCGAATTGTGACGTCCCTGCGAGCCGCGGCTCACTCGAGGTCGGAACCGCGGGATCTGCAGCCATCCTTATCTGACCCGCCCATTTAAATCTATGCTATTCAATCGTGCCGTCTCGCTCGCGTCCCAGGGGTGCCGCCGAGATTGCAATCTTTTGATTTATACCAACTATTAGGAGTGGTAGGATATTCTGTCTCGAACGAGATTTGCGATAAACGGCGGTACAATAGACGTTAGTACTGATTATAGAAACGGATTAACTTATTTATCTCTCGTATTTATGAAGATGAAACTCTTTGTTCCTTCTGTACCTATAAAGCTTGCTCGAGTTTAAATCCTATCAATAGTGCCTCATAGAAACAGTTATAAACCTTAAATAAACTCTGCTTATACACCGTGAAAAACTATGAAGACCCAGTCCATTCCAATCTTTTTCAAACCAAATCTTTACTGGTGGTAGAGCTTTTGTGAACAGGCTCGAGGAAGTGGGCACCACCGCCTTACCTTTATCTGCCGCCAAATAGCAGTACTCGTGCTGCTGTGTTCCGGTTAGATGGTAATGGTATGTTTCTGTAATTACTGGTACATAGGCATAACAGCTTAGTCCTATAGTATGGCAACGTATCCACATAGAGATCAAAGACAACATAATAGCTTGTTTTGAATTCTATGTGGATATCCATGGGCTGCAGTAGCTACTTAAAATCTGGTGGACTGCATGCTCGTTTGCCGTATAAGTAGTATAAAAAACCCCTACTAAATAGGTTCGATTAAAAAGTATCTATATTATCTCCACAAAAGGTTTATTTAGTGGGATCAAAGTATAAGAAAAACTTACAGAAATTTCACTAGATACATTTAATTGCCTGGACGAGATGGTTTTCAGCAATATTTTTTTTTCTATCCTGAATAGATCTTCGTTTGACTACAATATATCCTATACTGAAAAGGTACAATTACTATACCTATTCAGTGTTTTTTTTTTATATTTTATACTACTTATATGGCAAACGAGCATGCAGTCCACCAGATGTTAAGTGGCTACTGCAGCCCATGGATATCCACATAGAATTCAAAACAAGCTATTATGTTGTCTTGACCTCTATGTGGATACGTTGCCATACTATAGGACTAAGCTGTTATGCCTATGTGCCAGTAATTACAGGAACATACCATTACCATCTAACCGGAACACAGCAGCACAAGTAGTGCTATTTGGCGGCAGATAAAGGTAAGGCGGTGGTGCCCACTTCCTCGAGTCCGTTCACAAAAGCTCTACCACCAGTCTTGCCTTGAGACCCGGATTGTAATCTTCGGGAAAATCATACGTCCTTTATCTTAAATAATTTGGTTTTGTTTGTTATTTTTTAATGCTTATCAATATTATATATCTTTAAATAAGTGTGTAGGTACACGCAGTTTCAATAGCACACATGTAAGCAATAGAACCTAGCTATCAGAAAATTTTCATTTAACTCTAGATTTACTTCTAAAGCCTCATTGAATCATGGTAATAAGGCTCATTTTACATTGAAGCTGTATTTTCAGTGAGACAAAGGGTGAGGTTTATATAAAGTTGACCGTCCCCAATGGCCGCTTAGCCCCGAAGGTTCCAGAAAAATAAGGGAAATCGTCCCTCATTTATATTGAAAGGAAACCTCCCGGAAAGTTATTTTGGTTGCTGTATTTTTGGCTACATGTGTCGAGGGTATATTTACCCATTTTAGTATAAACATAGACATTTTCAAAGACAATTTTGCACACTTTGACTGTATACGATAGGTAGAAAACAATTTATTGCATTAGTATTTTTCAAACTTTCGCGATCACTGTACATAATTATATATTAAAACGGGTATTTGTCGCGTAAGCACCTTTTTTATTTGTTATCCCGACGTTTCGGATGTGCTGCAACAGTCGTGGTCACGGGTTGACTGGAGTACTTGGAGCTACAGTCGAGAAGTGATGGCAGCTGCAGCAACTACCCTCACTTGGTCTTCAGAATTAGAAATGTCCTCGTTCATATTACGACACACTACACTAACCGTATCTACGCACTGGGACGACCGATCACGACGCGCACACCTAGCAATCACCGGGTTCCGGACGCTGAAATTCTATGGCCATCTTCCCGATTGAAATTTGGAAATCTCTTGATTACAAACGCTTCGCCAACCCTTCCCTTGTAATAATGTACTTTACATACGCGATAGTTTGTTGGATTTGTTGCCGCCCCAAATAGCAGAATAACTATTAAAATATTGGAAAAATTCGCGCAAAAAAAAGAGTTACGACGAAAATTCATTTTCTCATACATAGATGCAGCTAATAATGGCCGATTGACAATTCTATCGGTGACGTACATTGACCGCCCGCGTCACATCAGGGCGGTACGAAGTTCGGTGGGTCAGCTAGTATTATTATAAAATATTATAGCATGTTCATCGTTTGTGACGCACTTTAAGTCTAATTTTATCCAAGTTAGTCTAAGCAGGTTATTAAAAAGTACATTAACTCAACCTTAACTGCTACAGATTTGTTCAAAGGAAATGAAGACATTTGACCGTAAAGTGCTAAACTGCTAACCCAAAGTTAAATGCTAAAATTAAGACCGCACGGTGTGTTATGCGCAGTGTTAACAGATGCAATAGATTTTAGTCTCGCTCTAACACGTGCGTCTGGCTATTTCTATCTCGTTTTATTTACTAACTTTTCAAGCAATAGGTAAAAGATATCACAAAATACAAGTATACAGTCACTTAGAAGCAAAAGCTGTGCTAACCTCCAAAAAACTTGGAGTCCTTAACCGTGCCAAACCGTATTTTACGGCACAACAACGGCTATTGCTGTACAAAGCGCAAGTTCGGCCGCACGTAGAATACTGTTCCCATCTTTGGCACGGAGCTCCAAAGTACCAATTGCTTCGTTTTGACTTCCTTCAGAGAAGAGCCATTAAAATCATCGGTGATCCCAAGCTCGCCGATAGGCTGGAACCGCTGAGTCAACGCCGTGACATCGGATCGCTCAGTGTATTCTACCGCCTGTATAATGGGAAATGTTCTGAGGAGCTATTTGATCTCATGCCGTCGTCGAAATTTTACCACCGCACTTCTCGACAACGTAATGAAACTCATCCACATATCATCGACAATTGGGTATCACGCACCACACGCTTCACGCGATCTTTTCTACCCCATACTTGCAAGATATGGAATGAGCTACCATCTGAGGTTTTCCCATTAGGCTACGACATGGCACGCTTCAAGAGAAATGTAAAGAGGTTTCTACAGTGTAGGGAACGCATCAACAATATCCCGGGTGTTGCCGGTGTCAATAGGCAACGGCGACCGCTTACCATCAGGAGCGCCATAAGCCTGTTTCCCCACAAATAACATAAAAAAAATACAGAATGAACTTTTCTACAGTTAAAAAAAATAAGTGTGACCCGAATCCGCGCTCTTTTAAAAAGCTTCAATGTATTTTATCTATTAAAATAAATACAGGATATTATTTTAGATGTCGACTGTGTACAAATTAACTCTGTGTTTACTTTTATAGTTATTGTTGACGACTTCCGTGGCGCAGTGGGCGAATAGCCGGCTGAGACGCAGGTAGCGGCTTTGATTCCCGCCGCGGAACAAATATTTGCATGATCTACAGATACGAGTATTTGTTCCGAGTCTGGATGTTTTTCTGTATATACTAAGTATTTATTTACAAAAAAAGTATGTAAGTCTTCTATCAGTTATTCGGTTCCTATAATACAAGCTCTCTGCTTAGTTTGGGGCTAGATAGCGATGTGTGAAATGTCCAGCTACATTTATTTTATTTATTTTGCGTTCAGTGGATATGTAATATAAGACCAAAGTATATTAGACATGTATTTAAGGAAATAAAAACAATTATATACTGGAAACATTTACACCTAGTAATTGATGTAGATGTTTCCTTGTCGATTTTTTTATTAGTCGTCCAAAGAGGTTTAAAAATTTTTGTATCAAGGCTGGTATAGTCTCAATTCGACACTGTTTTTTTCCAAATGCCGTTGCAAAATGACTCTTGTTCATTTGGATTGGGACATACTCGTAATAGGCGAACAAAAAATGACACATTACATAATGCCCTTAAGGCACTTGTCTCACCGCCGGCGATGAGCGAGAAACGAGTAGAGCTAGAAACTAGAAACGAGTTGGCGAGCAGCGAGAAGCGAGTGTTTAGTTGTCTCGCTGGGCTATAAAGCGAGTGAACGAGTAATACTCGTGCCACTCGCTGAGCGCGTGGCGCGTGCGTTCCGTTCCGCTGGTTCATCTCTCGGTGTGTATTCTGACCGCCAAGAGAGCATCGCTGAGCAAGTGTTGTAGTCGCTGCGACAAAATAGTGGACAGCGAGTTCTCGCTGGAATAGGCAGTGTGAACGGTCAGCGATCAACTATACTAACTATACTATCCGTGTCTCTTTTACTGACACGGAATCTTTATCTTATGTTCGTTTCTTGAGCGAGAAAATAGTTGACAGCTAATCGCTTACTCGCCGGCGGTGAGACAAGTGCCTAAGTGTCACGTAATGAAGACAATTGGACATAATCTTTATTAGATATTATTTACAAGCTATATAAGTATAAAAACTGAAACACGACTACGTAATACCTATGTCGATGGTAGCATGTCACCCGGACCATAATAACGTATCGATTGACACCTCACCTCGAAATCGGATGAATAGTTTAGGCTCTACGGTAGAACATACATCGGCTTAAAGAGTTTATTCTCTTATGAACAAATTACAGTTCACTTAAAATGAGCTTAAATATATTACAACAGTAAGTTTAGGCTAGTGTACAAATCACGCATTCATCATGTATTACTCGTGCGCGATAACTTGGGACCTGCCGACCGCTTCCCCTGCACTGTCCCGATGGCGCCCGTATTGTACCGTTCGCATCACTATTTTTTACTAGGGTTTTTAGTCTCGTACTGGCCTACGTCACGTAACGACGCGCTCTGGAATTCTTTTAGTTTTCGTTTGTGTTATTGTTTTGTTGTTGTAGTTTTTGTTGTTATAGTTTGTGTCATTGTTTTGTTGTTGTAGTTTTTGTTGTTATAGTTCTTGTTAAGTGTTTTTGTTATCATTCTAAAGGGTAAACCTTTGCATAGCGGAGAAAGAAACCTCGTGCTAAAAGTGTTAGAGTTTTTTGAAAACGAAAAACGGAACAAACAGTTTTGTTTACCTGTCCACTAAGTAGTGACGAAGATGAGATAATGTAAATAATAGATAAAATAAATGTATAAACTTAAACATTGTATTTTTATTTTATTCAAATAGTGTAAAAAAGATTAGATAAAAAGCAGCGTCCTCCCTGAGTAACATAATAAAATAGGTTAAAAAAACAAAGACGAAGCCGCGGGCGGCTGCTTGTTATGTTCGCTTTTTTGCGGGCGGTACAAACACGCCAATATGACGTCACCGCGCTCAGGTCCCAACTTATCGCGCACGGGTAATAGGTATTTAATTTCAAACATTGTAGAAACTTGTAAATCAAAGGTTTTGTAAAAGTAGGTACCATCACACTCACACTATAACGATTTTAGGTAGGTTATTGAAATTAAATTCTGTTAGCACTGACCAAAAGTATACTCAGACCCTTCTACTATGATTTTTTTGAAGTATAACATCTTTATACACGCTTGACTTGGGGAGTAAGCTGATGAATGCTTTACGAAAAGTGCGAACGTAAGTTGAGAGGGAGATATAAGATAGTGAACATAGAAAGAGAGAGAGAGTTACGTTTCGTGTATTTTTAAACGTTAATGTGCGAGTGCGAGTTGCGTCTGTCCAGAATTAACATATACTGATAAACCTACTGACGTCTGGACAATTTTATAAATTATTTTTTTAAAAAGAAGTTTTTCTTCAGTTGTGTTGTCTAAAGCGCACTCGTTTTTTTTTGATTATGTGTGAGTCCGGAGCCCTGATGGAAGACGCGGTCGGGGTCGGCCAAGAAACCGTTGGCGAGACGATCTTGTTGCCTTCGAGCAGGAGTGGTGGAGTGTCGCGCAGGACAGAGATAGATGGAGAGACTTGGGGGAGACCTTTGCCCAGCAGTGGGACAATATAGGTTGACAAAAGAAAATGTGTATGTGAAATGGTGTGACGAGACAAATTGCATTCCAGTCGGTATGTTTGTGTGCGCAGCGTAAGCTTTTGAGGAAGTGTGATATACATACATAGGATAACCCTTCCTCTTAGCTTTGCCGTAGTCGAGTAGCTTAGTATTAGCTTAGCTTTAAGCCGCACTAAGCTATAAGCACTTTTAAACATATTTCGGGACATCCTGCACCAAAGGATTGGAAGTGTCTAAGCACCATAACTAAATGTAACAGACGGTCGGTCGGTAATTTCGTTAAGTTCTAACGTGTTTCCTGCACCCGCGCCGGTTTATTTTCAAGTTTAATGATCTGGTAAAGTTCTCCAATTTTGGTAAAGTCGTTTAATTTTAATGGCTGCACATTGACACTTTAAAATATTATACTCTAGCTTATCCGCTCGCGGCTTTCAACGCATGGTTTGTCAATAAGAACATTACACTCCTGCGCAGTTGAGTAAAACCTAGCCTATGCCTCAGGCCCGTTCATAATCTATCTACATATACTAGTGGTTCGCCCCAAACTGAGATCTAGCGAGTCTCCGAAAAATATTATTTGTAATCTTTGACCATCAAAATAGTACCACGAAATAAATTTCCATATAACTTGACCTACAGTTTCATTCAAATTACAGGTAACGGGAGTTCATGTAATTTGGTTATAGTTTTTTGGGGTACAAATTGCAGTTATTCTGGATTTCAGACTTTTGCCTTTATTTGTGTCACTTAAGCTATACGCATACCAAATTACAGCACTGTGGGGTCACTGGTGTACCCTGTGAATTGTTCAAGTTCAGTTTTTATTATGACTAATAACTTAAAAACTATACGGACTTTACTAAAAATAAAAACGGAGTCTAAATGTACAAATGAAAACCTTTCTTTTGACGTCCTATTTGACCAGTTAGCCTTATTTTCATTTTTTTTACCTCTCTTGAACCCCAATATCTCAACAACCCCCCAACATTTTTAGCTCATTTAGTGACACCAAAATTGTGCCATCACTACCTAACTATGTATAAAATTTCACGATTATCGGATCAACGCTTCGAAAGTTGTCCTCGGTTAAACAAACATACATACATACGACGCCGATTTGTCCAAGTTCTTTGCAACAAATTTCATCGAAATTTTGTAGGACGTTTAGTTGTGAAAACTTAACAACCAGACACAGAGACAGATATTTACTTTCGAATTTATAATATTAGTAAGCAATGAAAAAAAATACTAAAAATATACCTTATAACAAATATTCTAATAAAAATACGTACATTAACAGTACTTACAGCCACTCTGCTCTCTTTCAGGTCCAGCCTCATGGCGAGGGCTTCCCTCATGAACACGTCGGGGTAGTGCGAGGCCAGGAACGCGCGCTCCAACTCCTCGAGCTGCCAGGAGTTGAAGTTGGTTCTCGAGCGGCGTCGCTTGCCGCTGTCGCCGTCATCATCGCCCACGCCACCTGGCCAGAACAGACCTTTTATTGGTGAGATTGATTACACTTTGTACACGGCATTCAAATTAACAAACAATGTCGGTCACCTCGACCATTCAAAATGTATTGGCATTTGACGTGATCCTTGATGGTTAAAAATAGATAACTAGGCACGCTTAAATAAATAAATAAATTGAAAAAAATATGCTGGACATTTCTCACAGGCGCCCATCTAAGCAAAGCTTGTACTACGGGAACAAGATAACTGATATCAGTTTTGTTTCACATACAAACATTATTTTGCAATGAGATTCGTACCCGGAACCTCCTGCATCTCAGCATGACCCATACATATACTGTAGGTATGAATAAATAAATATTGCTGGACATTTCACACAACGCCATCTAGCCCCAAACTGAACAGAGCTTGTGTTATGGGAACCAGATAACTGATAGAATACTTATATACATTTTATTTTGTAAATACATACTTATAATAGTATATAATACCTAAATACTATGCCACGGAACAAAATGTCAACTCAATCATCTCTCTCTCTCTAGCCTCAAAGGTTTGCTGGAGAAAAACTCTTCTTCTACTTTCTAAGCTCGCCCTTGAACATGTCCTCTATTTCTGTACTTTTTAATGTATTTTCTTGTGTACAATAAAGAATAAAGAATATTTGCATGATTTACAGATATCTGTCAGGGTCTGGTTAATTCTCTATATGCATATTTTATGTAGGTATTTAAAAGAAGGTATTTATGTAAATGTGGCGGTCTTATCGCTCATCCAGGTAACTAGAGATCTGGGCACGGATAAGATACATAGATAAAAATAAACAAATCTAAGAAAATACACTTTTATATCATAGGTACAATGGGTGGCCTTGTGGCGAAAAGCGATCTCTTCCAGGCAACTTTTGATAAGGTTTTTAAAATTATCCCAATAAATTACGAACCAGACGGAATTTGAACCCGCTTTTGAATTTCTTATTAACGAGGACGCAGTACCATATTTTGCTAGTCTGTTCTGGACTTGTCACCTTTTACTTTGCCCACTGGTAGGTACAAAAAAAACCTAAAACCTACTGCCATCTATTGTGCCTGGTTGGCAGTGGGTCGATAAGTTTTTTTACTTATTTTGTACCAAATACGAATTAATGATGATTTTAGAAGCTTTTACTTAACTTGCAATGTTTGGTAGTTAGATTGTTTAGGTATTCTTGCAACTTAATTTGACGACCTCCGTGGCGCAGTGGGCGAATAGCCGGCTGAGACGCAGGAGGTAGCGGGTTTGATTCCTGCCGCGGAACAAATGTTTGCATGGTCTACAGATATTTGTTCCGGGTCTGGTTGTTTCTCTATGTATTATAAGTATGTATTTACAAAAAAAAAGGATATAAATATTCTATCACTTATCTTGTAACTATAGTACAAGCTATGCTTAGTTTGGGGCTAGATAGCGCTGTGTTAAATGTCCAGCAATATTTATTTATTTATTATTTAATTTCAATATTAAGGTAAATATGCCATAATACCTACAGTATCATGGAGGTGGTCTCATGATGGAGACGGATGCTAGACAACGGAACTCCTGAATGGATTATACATATACGGCTCGGTTCCGATAAAACATTTTAAATGCGTTTTTATAAGTATTTTTTTATCATAAAAACTTTTTTGAGTAAAAGCAATAAACGAAACGGGCAATGTAAGAATGGGGGCAAATCGCGAAGACACCGCTTTGCCGTGGATGTACTATTATAAAGATGAGCCATATGTTTTGCTCTAAAATTAGCTAAAAGCTACAAATAAAAATTCCCGAGTAAAATAAGGTTCGCTCTTGGTTTTCGTTGCCGTAAATCATCTTTAAAAATATAATATATTCACCGAAAAAATATAGGTATATAAGTATATACATATATATAATAATATACCGATATTGAAGTACTGTTAGACCTAGACGCTAACACTGAAGGAAGAGAACAAGCTCTTGGTGGCAGAGCGGAAGGTCCTCCGTAAGATACTGGGACCAATCCGCTTGAGATCCGGGACGGAAGCTTGAGAGTCCGAAAGAACTTAAAGATCGAGGAGCTAGTGAAGGAACACAACATCATTGGTGAAACAAAAGCGCATCGCCTTCGCTGGCTCGGCCATTTAGAGAGAATGGGAGAGGATCGACAAGTTCACAACGCGTATCTCGGTCTCCTCGCCGGCCGGCGACCCGTTGGACGGCCTCGGTACCGCTGGAAAGATGTAGTGGAAGCGGACCTGCGTGAGCTAGATCTGCGGAAAGCTGCACAGGACAGACCAAAATGGCGACTGCTTTTATCGGAGGCCAAGACATTCGGCTCGCTGAGCCATAGGAGTAAGCCATTCAGTAAATCAAATAAAATATTTTTCTAAAAACAAATATTTTACCTACATTTAAAAATAAGTGCATTAATACCATGTTTAAGTTCAGGTATGACACAAACTCTTCCAAGTTCCGTAAAGTTTAGGTAAAAAGCTAAAAGTGGAAAAAATATTTTAGGAAACAAATCCTCGTAACATTTGTAGCTAAAAATAAACCCGTTTCTTTATATTAAACTATATGTGTTAACTTAAACACATAACTGTATTATGTATATTTATGAAATATGAAAAGTAGCATAATATTATTCAATTGAAATCAATAAATAGGTTTGACCTTTCCAAATGTCGTCATCATCATTAGTTTGACCTTCTTTATAATCAAGCGTTTCAAGCGTTAAAAGATATTAAACTACGGTAGGCATTTACACATTAAATTTTCAAATTAAAACTTCACACTAGCAGAGATAAATCAAATAATTCTACCAGAAAATTAATAAACTTTGAGCATTCCCAATCACGAGCAGATTGAAATGAATAAGACATAATCGTAAAAGACGGTTGTAGCTAGTGTTGCCATCAAATTAAACAAAAAACCGGAAAATTTTAAGCGTTATCGGATTTGGTACAGAACCGGATCTTCAGAACCATATTACCATGACTCTAAATTATAGTTTGTAGTCAAAATGGTTTGCAAAACGCCCGTTATCTATTATTAATGATAGAGTAAGTTACTATTATTTTCAGAGTCTACGAGATTGTGAGTTTGTTATTCTGGTTATTAAAATGTCTGTAATAAAATATATATAAAATGCATAAAATTCCACTTACCTATAGGAAACATCAAGAGAAAAAAAACATTACCTACCTTACCTACCCTGTGCATAAAAGGTACCTAAGTCAGAGGCTTTACGAAGCGTTCCAAGTCGTTTAAAACAAGGAGTTTTTACGTTGTATAAGCGTTTGGATATCTAGCGCTTACTGACAGAAAAGAAGTACCTACTCATCAATATAACAGCTTTTACTATGGAACCCAAGCGGTAAGCGCAAAAAATCTACCATTCCAGATATTTTAGCCGAATAGGGAACTTTTATACCCATGAAGTCGTTTATAAAATGATTAGGTAGAAGGTATGTTAAAAGCCGGATTGCCTGTCCACTGCGGATATGGCCAGCTCTACCGGCATAAAACTCCAACTCAACTTGAAGATTCCCGCCAGTTGAAACAAAGCCGCGACCAGAGACTCATAAAAAAGAGATAATCTCGAACAAACCGCCAGAACAAGTTTTTGAAAATAGAATATAATTTCTAATTTTCTCCCGGTGATTTTAATTAAAAATGGTCCCAGGAGAGCGAGACGGGTGCGCCGCGCCGCGTTAGGGGTTGGAAAGGGATGGCGATAAATTACGAGCTCGGTCCTCGGAGGGACTAAATAAATTAGAAGTGATTAAGAGGTACGCTTCTGTTGCGTTCAATATATCGTTGTTTTGTGAGTATGATAATTTTGTAAATAAGCTTTTTACACGATTTAATTATAGCTTGCCGTTTGTTACCGTTGAACAAAAATACGTACTTACCAAATAATTAAGTCATATGGTTTTTAAGGCTCTAATTTTTTATGCCTAATCCTACATATAAGTCCATGTTTTTATGATGTAACATTATAAACAATTGATTCAAATTGACTGGATCTATTAAACGCGTAGATACTGAACAACCTTGCTAAATCAATTATCTCCTAAATAAATCATTTCCTGCTAACGAAGGCGAATAGTTTCAACTTGTTATTATGACTGATGGTCTACGCTGTCGCCTTAAGAGAAATCGCTAAATTACTCCATCAGAATGAGATGGATATACATATACGTTGGGGGGAGAGAGAGATGGGTGCAGTTATTGTATTAAAACAAACGACCGCCTTGGGCCCACAGACAACAGTTTTGGCGCGCTTTAATTTAGTCTGCTCGATGTTTTAATGTCTCCAAAGGGGGAGTGGGGGTGAGGGGGTGGAGGAGAATTATTAAGTATCTATTTGAGGGTAGAATGAAGTGGTTAATAAATTCACATGGCGAATTATTCTGGAGCTTTATCATTTTTCTATGAAGTTTCGCTGTTTATTATTTTGAGAGCATTTTTCTAAATTTGTTCTAACCCTGAATCGAGCTATGGAGAGGGCTATGCTCGGGGTTTCTCTGCTGGATCGAATCAGAAATGAGGAGATACGTAGGAGAACTCAAGTCACCGACATAGCCCGACGGATTAGCACGTTGAAGTGGCAATGGGCAGGCCATATAGCGCGCAGAATAGATGGTCGATGGGGCCGGAAGGTTCTCGAGTGGAGGCCACGGACCGGCAAGCGCAGCGTAGGACGTCCACCTACAAGATGGGCAGACAACTTGGTAAGAACCACAGGTCGGCGTTGGATGCAGGCCGCTTCCAACCGCAGTTCCTGGAGATCAATGAGGGAGGCCTTGGTCCAGCAGTGGACGTTCTACGGTGATGATGATGATGATGATGATGAACCCTGAATCTCAGATCTAATCTTATTTAAGTTTTTAATAATTTAAAAAGTCATCGAGGACGCTATTAGTTCGTAGGTGTGTGATACACCTGAGTATAACACATAACTTTTCATCCTCTTCATCCTCTCCCCTTCAAACCAAACCGAAACAGCAATGCTGTTTGGCGGCAGAAATAGGTATGATGGTAATACTTCCCTGGGCGAGCCATTTCCACAACAACAAAAAAATAAAAAAACACTGTTATTACGTACTTATTAGTGTTATTTTATTTCTTATTATCTAATAGTACTTAGTCGAGTTTCAGTTTTTACAAGCTGTTTATTAACTTGCAATGTATGTATGTTTGTCCGGGTGGAATCTTGCAACTGAATTTTAAACCCGTTCCCTTCAACCGATTGAGCTGAAATTTGGAATACATATGTAACTTCGGTGACAATGCAATAATATGGTACTATGGAGGTGGTCTCATGATGGAGCCGAATGCTAGACAACGGAACTTCTGAATTGATTTTAATAGGCTACTAGTATTTGGGTTCATTTGAATCTGCTTGCGGTACCGATTATGAATTTTATAAAAGCTTGTTATGAAAAAGTATTTTTTCAAGAGCTTAAAAAAACTTATTAATCTTATTTTTCACACCAACTGTTCGAGAATGTCAAATTATATGTCATGTAAATATCACAGACAATGATAATATATCAATGATTAAATCCCTACGTCTGAGCCGGGAGTAAAGTTGTAAGTATTGAATTTCAATTTTAATAATTTGAATTTCGAACTTTTTCTGTATAAAAATTTGAACCGAAAATACCCATACAATAAGAACTTATTCGTAAATCGAACTAACTTCTGCACAGAATGCACCTAATTTTGGTTTTACCCGCCTAAATTTGGTTTTTATTGTCTCGCAGAAAGTGTGAAAAGTAGAGTATTCTTCTCGTGGATAAAACTCCCTCGCTCTGCTCTGTGAGCTAACTCTAGAATCCTTCGTTACGTTCAGGATTCAATATACCGCCAACTGCTTTATCCCCTCGTTTAATCCACTATTTTGTTCTGATAATTAGCTGAAAGCGATATTATCCTTCTATTTTAATTATTCAATGCCTTTTGCAAAAAAATTATTTCTTAACTATGTACCTACATAGCTATGTGTTTTAACTTTTAACCAAAATACATGTATTAACAAAAATAATATGCAATTATGTACAAGACCAAAATACAGAAGAAACAGTTATTTATTTATTAGGTCCACCAACAGTTGTTACATGATATAATGCTAGAGTTCTTATGTCTATATCTTATAGCTACATGCACAACCAATTACAGGTGAACACAACATGCACTAAAACTAAGATGACAAGCGGGATATAGCTGTTTCACAAAAAAAGTTGCACAAACTATGAGAAAAATATATATTTATATATATGTATACAGAAAACAGGGTTGCATATATAATGCCGCATTAAAAAGTAAAAGGTAAAATATAAAATTAGCAAGCGCAACTATGACAGCTCCAACACAGTACAGAATGAAAACAGGAAAATAGCAGTGTTGTCAACGACGTGTTGTTGATAAGTTTCTACTAGGGAATGCAATCCCGATCCCGATCTCGTGTAATTTTTCGGGATCAATCCCGACGCATCATATGACGAGATCCCGTTCGAGATTGACGGGATTAGGCGGCAGTGGTCAGCGACGCTACACACGTCCACTCGGGGCGCAAGCGGCGCGCTGACTGACGCGAGCGGCAGGAACGCCAAACAGCGTTAGAAAACTATTCCGACTATTTCCGAATATTAGCGACAGGTCACGATAATTATTTAGTTGGTAAGATTAAAAAATAAAGATTTTTATTTTCTTACGAGTAATAAGTTATTTTAGTTAACCTCACTATCACAAACAAGCAGTTATTAGCTTTTTCAGTCATCCGAATATAACATTTTTTTTAAACTAGACGGGATCTCGAATTTGCAATTTCGAGTCGGGATTGCATTCCCTAGTTTCTACGTACTAGGGCCCAAAACACAAAATCGTAATTTTGCTGGACAGTTAATGTGAATGCCCACATCAGTTTGAGCATTAATAAGCTTACTTAGTCGAGGTATTGGAGAGTTAGCGCCTAAAACGGTGCACCTGTTGTTACATAATCTTAATAAAGTTTCAAACATTAAAGCTGTCTGCAAGCGTTCCAATGTAGGTACCTACAAGTACAAACTAGAACTACCTACATCAACATTAAAAATGCACAGCTCAGGTCCGAATGTAATCGCAGTTAAAATATATAACAAAATACCAGAACAAATTAGAGCACAAGAAAACGACAACATCTTTGAACATAGATTAAAACATATACTAATGGAAAAGAGTTACTACACACTAGGCGACTTTTTTAACGACAAGACACGTACATAATTTTCTACGTTAATGATTTCACTAAACAATACAATTAAAAACATAAAATCGCTCAACTTTGACTCCACTGGAGCTGCCTAATTAATAATAATAATTAATCATAATAATCGAATCTGATAGTAAATATACACCATTAAGGGGACACCGGAGGGACAATCGCCCATACAATACGTACTACCAAGATCGTTTCTAATTGGAGCATATTTCTACCTTAATAAGGTATTATTTTAATTTGAATAGTATTTATCTAGGTTCCCAACCATATATTAGATCAATATACTTACCTAAAATGAAATAGAATCGTATCGCATTCTGCATGTGATTACGTCATAAAATACCTGTTTTCAACCTAATTGTTTCGTATTAAAAACAACAACGTCTTACGTATCCTAGTCATGGGAACATAAATTATATCGTCTAGTTATAGTATAACAACACAATGAGAAAAATACAACAAGTTTTCAATCATCATTTTTGGTATTACGGAACACGGTCAAAATCTAATCAAATTTAGAATCATTCTATTGCTATCACTGTCGCTCTGCGTGGCTAATCTTCGTCACTAAACAGGGATAGCGATATTCAGGGCGAAGTATTTGACGCGGCCGAATTGAAGTTGCGCTCAGGGTTCGCCGGCGCGTTAAATCTAGTCGATAAAAAGCGTGAGTTCCAAACCTTAAATGATAATCTCACCGCGAAACTTGAAAGATGGCGTAGCAAAGAGCTACACGGCAGGCACATATGTACATGACCTAGAGCAACCTCATGTAGATTTATAAGCATCTAATAAATGGCTGAAGTTCGGAGCGCTTTTCCCGGAAACGGAAGGTTACATGGTTGCAATACATGACCAGGTTATTAACACCAGAAATTACAGAAAATTCACTTTAAAAGACCCAACCATGGAAAATGACAGATGCAGGAAATGCCACCGCTTACCTGAAACAATCCAGCATATCACAAGTGCCTGCCCCAGCCTTGGACAAACAGATTACACCCATAGACATAACCAAGTTGCAAATATTATTCACCAAAAACTTGCCCTCAAACACAAACTAATACAAGGTAAACTTCAACCATACTACCAATATTCCCCAAAACCTGTGTTGGAGAATCGCACTCACAGAATGTACTTTGACAGAGCAATACTTACTGATAAAACAATTCACTATAATAGGCCGGATGTAACTTTAATCGATCAAACTAACAAAATTGCTTATTTAATAGATATTACTGTTCCTAACACACATAATTTACCTCCGTACTGACCTTCCGTACTTAAAGCTAGACTCAAAAACTTTTATCTCCATGAAAAGTCATGATTCATCTGATCTCTAATATTATTAATGTATGTATAAGTATGTAAGTACATATTTATTTATGATATTTATTTATTTAAAGTTATTTATGTACCTAATATGTATGTATATAACTAATTTCTGTTGCTATTATTAAGTTTATTCTTTTTACACCTCGGCCAATCTTCCATTAAGTAATGATCCTCTCCATCCAAAGGTTGTCTGGAAGATATCGCTTTGTTAAGCGATAAGACCGCCCATTATGCTTACTTTTATATGTTTTTTTCTTTAAATCTGTTGTGTCTAGCTTATAAGGTATAATAAAGAATTTTCATTCATTTCATTCATTCATAATTTACAAAAAAAAAATTACAGAGAAAATTTATAAATATACCGAACTGAAAGAAGAATTATTACGCATTTGGAAGTTAAACAAAGTGTACATTGTGCCTTTGATACTCTCCAGCACTGGAATAATACCGAAATGTCTTCATCAAGATCTCAAGGTAATTGATATTCCAGAGAACACTTATATACCCATGCAGAAACCTGCTGTTCTTAATACGTGTCGGATTGTAAGAAAATTTCTACAAGAAGACACAAGCGTTCAATCTCAACATGATTCGCACTTGGCTTAGGCCCGTGAGCTTCATAAAAACCGAAATATCAATATTACGAGAGAAAAAACAACTAAAAAATTAATACTAATTAATAGTTAGCTTTAATATTGTTACGCCCTTACTTGCAGGGTATATATGAAGTGCCGGACTCTTAACTATTCAATGAGATCTGACATGTAACATTTTAGTCAACTTTGTATGAATGCAATACAATACTGAACGATCTATAGATAGCTCAACTGCTCCAGATCACTAGCAGGTGGAAGTGCACCCAAGGCACTGGCTGCATTGCCCCGCTGAATTGCAATGGTTATGCGTTGACCCAGATAAGCGCCAGCTCTCGGATCACAAGTCGCTTCGACCAATATTAGTTATCAGGTACCTACCTACTTATTTCGTATTTTCGTTTGCTTCGTATTAAATAAAACCATCTTTTGTTAAAAACAGTTCACAGTAAAGATATTATGTTTATTCTAAGCGGTATGGTGGAATAGAGACGCCGAAAGCAAACCATAGACAATATTAATATTTTATCCATAAATTATTATCTAAGCACGACATCCCCAGCCAGAATTAAATGTATAGTCGGAGACTACGATATACGGACCGTTAAAGACTTAGAACTACGTTCTCGTAGCACCAAACTAAGTAGAGCTTGTACTAAGGGAACCATATAACTGATAGAATACTTTAATACTTGTTTTTTTAATACATACTTATATTATACTAGCTGACCCACCAAACTGCGTACCGCCTTGACATGCAAATGACGCGGGCTGCCAATATACGTCACCGGTAGAATTGTCAATTTTGCATCATATTTTTTTGCGACTATCTTATAATATTTTCATAGTTGTTCTGCTACTTGGGGCGGAAACAAATCCAACAAATGAATTATCATCAAAATTAATCCAGCCTTGATTGAGTTATAAATAGTGTAACTAACCTGATTTTGTTTTATATATGTAGGTAGAATAACACCTAAACCAGGAACAAATATCTGTAGACCATGCAAACATTTGTCCCGCAGGAAATCGAAGCTGCAGCCTCCTGCGTCTCAGCCGGTTATTCGCTCACTGCGTCGGTCATAAAATATTTAAAAATAACAAAAAACGAGAGTGCTTTGGACCACACGACTGAAGTAAAACTTTTTTTAAAAAAATATTTATTCATAAAATTGTTCAAGAACGAAATTAAATTACGAAAAATAATCAAGCCATAACCGTTCACGTAACGCTAGCAAACTCAAAAACGAACTACTGACTGAGATATATATATATTTCATGCACTGACTATGAGAGGGAGACAGACCGAAATTATGCGCACGCACTGCTCTCTCTTGCTCCTACAATGTGATACAGATAATAGGCCTGCACTGTGTCATAAGCCTCCTTTACACGTCAACAGATGCGGCAGCGGACTCTGGCAGATGCATCCGCAGATGAATTTCCACGATCTGTCCACACGTCTGTAGGTCGATCAGTCTATGTTCATTCTGGACAGACGCAACTCGCACTCGCACTCGTCAAGCGTGCGTAATGAAGTTTAACTTCAAAAATGTTTATGAAGTGGCACACGTTTCAAAGTCCCCGTGCTATTCAATAAAATAACATTTTGCTTTTATTTTTCTATTACTAGAAGCAGTAAAGAGAAATTGATATGTTTCCAGCGAATTAAAGATGATTTATAGATAGATGTTTGCGCGATTGTAATCTTTATTGTTGATTGTCTTCAAAGAGTGGGGACGCAAATTGCTATGAGCTGGTTCTGTATCATAATGTCGATTACAAAACTGTTTAGCACTAGCTGACCCACGTCGACTTCCCACGGATTTTAAAATTAAATAAGGCTAAGTACATATGACCGTTTGGTACCGCGAGGAACTAACCGCGTACAAGATCAAACTAAATAGTGTTTATCGTCTACATTACCGCGCACTACGATTATTAACCAAGGGGATAAAGTAGTGTCTTCCGTCGCGGGTGACGATTTAAATCGCGAGCTTAACGAAGGACTCGAGGTTTACTCTCGAGCGTAGCGAGGGTGTTAAAAACTTAAATCACGAGCGAAGCGAGGGGTTTAAGACGAGTCCTGAGTGTAGTGAGGGATTTAAGTTCACCCAAGACTAAGACAGCCTTATCACCGAGGAAAATACTCTACTTTTCGTACCATTTACGAAAAAATTAACACAATAATAATATGAGATAAGCATTTATTAAAAATAATGACAATTAAAAGTAAAAGTTAACATTCGAAACATTGGTCCAATTATTGATAGAGAGAGTTACATTTTTGTTTGGTACATTTATTGTTGATGAGTTGATTTGAGTATTTCTCTGTTCTTGCGTCTGAGAAACTTGCGTTTCATTGTAGATAGTATACGTCGGAGATAGTTGTGGTGGTGCATCGTGAGTTACGGACGAAGATAACATGCCGGAAGTTGATGGTTGTGGCTCTGATGGATTAAGTTTTATATTTTTGTTAACTAGACTGCTTAAAAATAAATTAAAATAAACTTAACGTTTATGTATTTGAAGAAAACAAAAACGCGGCTAATTCCTAGACTAATGTTTTTTTGTCGGTAAAGCAAAGGCATCAAGCTCATACGGCCTCGTCGGTTTTCGTAATTTTATTTAATAATCATAACTGCATAATAAATGCGTATTCCTTTTTCAAAAAGATGTACCTAGTCAGGTCATAAATTCTGTCACATGTTTAATATAAAATAATTGAAACAAGTTTATTCATTATGTAACCATTTATATACCAAAATGAACTTAACAAAACATAGATTCTTATGACACTAAAGTTTATTCAAAATGACCTCCGTGATTTTGAATACAGGCCTTCAATCTGCGCGGCCAGTCGTCTATCGCAGCACGAACGAGGTCCATGTCAATATCGGCGGCTGCCTTAATCAAGGATGTCTTGAGTGACTCCAAATTGGGATGAGGCTTTGAGCACGCCTTTTCCTCCAAGTGTTGCCATATCTTGTAATCTAACGGATTCAAATCTGGACTGGAGGAGGGCCAGTCTTCGTGCCGGATGAAGTCGATTTCACATGCCGCCAGCCATTCTTGTGTGCTATTCGCTCTATGAGCTGGCGCCGAATCTTGTTGGAATACCCAGTGCCTGTTATTGAACATGGTATGAGAAACAGGTTCCACAAGGTTCGTCAGGACTGTATTTTGATACACAACTGCATTCGTTTTTACACCTTTCTCACAAAAATGTACCTCTGTTAAGCCCCAATAAGAAACTCCCAACCATACCATGAGCGAGGATGGAAAATGACCTCGTTGGACACGCGGAATACGGTTGCTCGCTTCTTCACTACTGTGTGCGTACACCTTATCATTTTGTTTGTCGTAGCTCTCTTCTACGGTAAAAATTTTTTCATCCGAAAAAAGAATTTCCCGATATTTTTTTCCCGCGTACCGCTTGAACAAAGCGCGGCATCTCTTTAGTCTCAAGTCCATTAGACGAGCATTCAAACGATGTCCTGTTTTTCTTCGATATGCCCAAAGCCCTAAGTCTTCATTTAACACCCTTTTCACAGTGGTTCTGCTTATCCCCATCTGAAGGGCCAACAGTTTCTGCTTACGTTTGGGATTTCTTTGAACTCGCGCCTTCACAGCTTTTATCACTGCTGGAGTCCTAACAGACCGAGGACGACCACTTCTTGACCTGTCATCTACACTAGAGTCTTCATTGTATCGTTTGATGGTATATTCAAATTTTTCAGTATGTCAAAAATTTGAATTGGCGCGTAACCGCAACGATGCAACGCAATAACTGCAACACGGTCTTCTTTAAGCGTCCACTCCATATTTAAAAATTAGTAAAATTCTAAAAAGTATACATTTTTATTTTCATGAACAATTCGAAATTCGAATTCTATAAACTTTTTGTGGCCAGCATTCTAAAAGAAAAGTTTTTACTGTGTGACAATACTTATGACCTGACTAGGTATAATGTTTTATATACAAGCTGTGTAAACACAGATGTAGTTCAGTATAAATTTCGGTAAGTATTCGAAATTTAAATCACATTCTCCCCCTAGAGGATGAATGAAATTCAGTACAATTTTCTTTCCCTGTTTTTAACAGATTAAAAATGACTATTATTATGTTCGCTTTTTGTGGCAAGGAATGTTACTTTTTTGAGCAAGTGGTACGAAAACACTATTTATACTATTTCCATTTCTTTATTTTCTCGATGACAGCTCCTGTGAAAACTTGAACGAGCGTCTTTTTACATTATGTATGCATTATTTTATAAAAATATGACGCTTACGCACGCACAAGGTTATACCAGAGTCGGAGAAACTGATAGGGATGGAACTACAGTCAAACTTGGATAAGCGAGAGTTCAAGGGAGCACAATCTTCTTCTCGCTTATAGAGGTTTCTCACTAACCCGAGTTTCTCGCTAATGCAGGTACATGGGTAGCGTTTCTCTCTTATAGAGGTACGCAGCAATAACTAGTCACAGCAAGTACGAATGTAGTAAATATGTAATATGATAAAATTATGTGCATAATATACACAACATATATGTATTTCCTTCGCAATTGATTAACTATAAACTGAGTAAGTCCGACAAACAGGACGGTACACAAGCACACGTGTCCATTCGAAAAGAATGCGATAAAATAACAAAGTTATTTCGTTCCACGAAATAGAATAGGTACAATATTGACGAGAAAACAATACAAAAACAATGGTAGGAAGTTCCACGAAAGTTAAGAATGAGTTATAAAATAGCAGATGTTAAATTTGTAAATAAAGCTCGACTCTCGCTTATAGAGGTATAGAGCATAAGTAGCAGTCTCACTTACGGAGGTCCATGATGGAAAAACGACTCTCTCTTACAGAGGTTTCTGTTTCTCGCTAATAGAGGTATTGGGAGCTTAAAATAACAGGTCCTGGCTGTTACTCTCACTTATAGAGTTTTCTCACTTACCCTTGACGGTTTGACTGTATATATAAACGTAACACGATAACAGATAGGGAATGCAATCCCGATCTCGTGTAATTTTTCGGGATCAATTCCGACGCATCATATGAGATCCCGTTCGAGATTGACGGGATTGGGCGGCAGTGGTCAGCGACGCTACACACGTCCACTCGGGGCGCAAGCGGCGCGCTGCCTGACGGCCGCGAGCGGCAGGAACGCCAAACAGCGTTAGAAAACTATTCCGACTATTTCCGAATATTAGCGACAGGTGACGATAATTATTTAGTTGGTAAGATTAAAAAATAAAGATTTTTATTTTCTTTCGAGTAATATGTTATTTTAGTTAACCTCACTATCACAAACAAGCAGTTATTAGCTTTTTCAGTCATCCGAATTTAACATTTTTTTTAAACTAGAAGGGATCCCGAAAATTCCGGGATCCAAAAGATTGCAAATTCAAGATCCCGCGGGATTAGAAATATCAATCCCGCGGGATCTTGAATTTGCAATCGCGAGTCGGGATTGCATTCCCTAATAACAGACCCGATATTTTTTTACAAAATGTAAGAAACTAAACTACTGCCGGATACTTTTGTACAAATTTATTAACTAATATTATATTTCATTACAAGATGTTACACGTATTCATTCTTGATTGATACTGCCAACTTCTTTAAAATTATCGAAGCTGTTGTAAAATGAGTAGGTATAGGTAGGTACTCGACAATGAAACGAAATAACTATAACAACAGGTAATCTTTATTTATTTATTTTAATCAAAATCTGATGAATCGTCACTGTCGCGATCGATATCATTACTTATTTGGTCACAACACTACAACTATCAAATTAGAACTGTCATCGAGAAAATAAAGAAATGGAAATAGTATTACTATATTATTATAGTTTAATCTTGTACGCGCGGTTAGTAGTTCCGCGTACAGGTGTAAAGCCTCATGCCCCTATAATTTCACCGGCAATGATACCTTTCAAACCGAAACACAGCAATGCTGCTCTGTGGCAGAAACTGTACTGTGGTACTTACCCGGGAAAACACATTCACAAGGAACTCTACTCTTAAAATAATGTATATTATTATTATTACACGATAATCTTGAATCCTTGACCCTACTTGAAGCTATCCATTTTAATGTGCCTGGAAAGCGTATCGTCACACGCCACTTTTTTCACCGAATCTTAACGCGCCGGCGAACCCTGAGCGCAACTTCAATTCGGCCGCGTCAAAAACTTCGGCCTGAATATCGCTATCCCTGTTTAGTGACGAAGTTTAGCCACGCAGAGCGACAGTGATAGCAATAGAACGATTCTAAATTTGATTAGATTTTGGCCGTGTTCCGTAATACCAAAAATAATGACTGAAAACTTGTTCTATTTTTCTCATTGTATTGTTATTCTGTAACTAGACGATATAATCTATGTTCCTATGACTAGGATACGTAAGATGTTGTTGTTTTTAATACGAAACAATTAGGTTGGAAACAGGTCTTTTATAACGTAAAAACATGCAGAATGCGATACGATTCTATTTCATTTTAGGTAAGTATTTTGATCTAATATATGGTTGGGAACCTAGATAAATACTATTCAAGTTAAAATAATACCTTATTAAGCTAGAAATATGTTCCAATTAGAAATGATCTTGATAGTACGTGTTGTATGGGCGATTGTCCCTCCGGTGTCCCCTTAATAGTACTAACTATGCTAAGAATATGTTAATAAATAGAATTTGTACTGTTTACTATAAGCGCTTCTCGAATGTAGATATATTTAATAACAGCAAACAATCGTATCGGAATAAAATAATGGGCATCATGCTTGACACGGAACGCTGAACTTTGTATCTTTGTAAATTACTTGACACTTAGTAACTTATTAAGATTTTGATAACCAATAACTAACTTTATATGGTTATCAAAATCTTAAATATTTTTTTGGTGTAGGATCTTTTTTTTTGTGATAATTTACCTCTATCGAGAGAGACCTGTAATTGGCTGTATAATCTTTAACTATATCTTTATCTTATTTAAGACACTTGTATTATTAAAGCTGTTGGTATCTTCAATAAATAAAATAAAATAATTATTATTATAATAACTGGTGTCGTTTCCATTCATACAATTACTTGCAGCGCGTATAAGCGAGCTCACGCTTACGCTGGCTCCACAAGTTGGCCCCAACACCACGCTGGTACCAACGCCGCTCGTCCAACGTGTGGATCTAGAAAATAGCAATGGCCCCAACGTTTATGCCTAGCATTTAAACCAGCCAACGTTGGTACCGGCGTCATTTCGTCCGAGACACGTTCTCGGAGACCCGGATGACGAAATCACCTCCGCTAATGCGAAAGATATTTCTGAGTCATCTAAAGTAGATAGAGCAAACACTTCACAGATACACCGACCTCGCCGGCGAGGTCGGCGAGTCCCTTCAGTCGCCGCCTATATGAGGTACAAGCACGTACCCGGGCGTTTCTTTCCTATCCCCATCCTGGCAACAGCCCAAGCCGAGGTTCGTACCTAAGTGGTGGCCTTGCGCTAGTTGCCTCATCTAAAACTTACAGGGCTGAGCGCCTTCTCCGCTCACCAAAAGTTCGGTTAAGCTGCAACGACCTCAGAGGCCAACAGCGAGATTAGTCCATTCGAAAAAAAACCGGCGTCATTGGGGCCAACGTGTGGAGCCGGTGTTGATATACTAAAATCCCAGAACTGGGCTTACAAACTTAAAAAAACCAGTGTGGTTTAGACCACACGACTGAAGTAAAACTTCTTTATCAAAATATTAATTTAAAAAATTGTTCAAGAACGAAATGATATTACGAAAAATAATCAAACGAACTACTGACTGCAAGATATATACATATTTCATGCACTGGCTATGAGAGGAAGAGAGAAAGAAAATGTGCGCGCGCACCTCTCTCTATTGCCCCTACAGTAATATATGAAACGTAACTCTCTCTATTTCTATCTTCACTTATATCTCCCTCTCAACTTCCGTCCGCACTTTTCGTAACGCATTCACCAGCTTACTTCCTAAGTCAAGCGTGCTTAAAGAAGTTTTACTTCAATAAATAAATTAATATATAGAATTTTCTGTATAAATGTTGCAACACTTAAACTCCTCGATTCAAAAGCCGGTGTGACCAATCAGAATACTGGTCAACTCATCGACTTATAATTTCATTATTCTCAGAATCAATCCACCAGGGGCCGGACTCAGTACACTCGGAGAAAACCCCATAAAATACCGTTGTAAGTACCTACCAAAAACCAGGGTAACTCACAAGATACCATAATTCTGCGCCTATAATGTTCACACTGAAAAGACATTTCTCGAAAATTGATATTGTGCGAGCGGGACATCCGAACAACAAATTATATAATACAACGAGTGCGAGAGAGACGGACGATTCTGGAAACCGATAAAAATAGTTTACTTTACGCGTACGAAATTGTGGTTTGCGTAAGCAGGTAATTGGTTAATTTGATTAAATTGTCGGTTTGATTATGGAGTCGATACGAGTATGGAGACGGTGATAAATGACTTATTCCTTGGTGTTGGTACCTTCGGTAATGAAATTATATGTTTTGCTGTTAAATGAAAGGAAACTTTGAATAAGTACAGTGCTATGGCACACCTAAATATTTATTTAAGCTGAAAATATATTGAGCGTGGTGGGCATACCTACACCCAGTGTTACCAACCCTACTGTTTTAACAGTAGAATTGCTGTTTTCACATTGATGCCCCTGTTTTCTGTTTCATTACTAATTTTTACTGTTTTTAATTTAGCGTTCAGCGCCACCTATTTTACTATACACTAAATCCGAAATAACCGATTGCTACTCATTTGAAGCCACAGAAAGGCACAAGAAGAAATTTAACAAAAATCTGTATGATTTTGATAAGGAAAATGAGTCTGCAAATACTGAAGATAAGGTAGGTAATTGAGGATGAAAATTGAATATAATTTTACTTTGATGTTTGTTATGTTGTGATCAATAATATACCTAATATAACAATGTATGTGAGTCCTGGTAACTAATAAAAGTAGGTGATTGTTTTAATTATATGAGGAAAGTATGAAATCTGCCTTTTTTACTTTACCTACTGTTTTCTCCTGTTTTTTTATTGGTGAGCTGTTGTTTTTTAGTTTCTTGGGGTTGGCAACACTGCCTACACTATCTTAATTTCCGTGCCCGATACAACAAAACTTCTAATAATATTAATTTGCAAGTAACTCTGTATCTCTGTCTGTTTGTTAGTATTCTACCGCTACACCGATTTATATGAAATTCACTAGATATATGTATCTATACTAATATTATAAAGAGGAAATATTTGTTTGTTTATATTGAATAAGTTCCGAAACTACTAGACCGATATAAAAAAATCTTGCACTGTTGGGAAGCTACACTATCTTTGAGTGACATAGGCTACTTTTTACACAACTGCGCAGAAGGAGGGTAATGTTTTTATTGGAAAACTACGCGTGCGAAGCTGCGGATTGGTCAGCTAGTAGATTATAATTTGGAATATGATGTAGGCTACTTTTTATTGAAAAACATGCGCAGCTGCGGGAGGAAGCTTGTATTACATAAAAATTATTATAATTTTATTGTAAATTGTAGACTCGTAGACCCCGCGTAGACTTTTCCTAGAGTTATTTCATAGAAAAATGTGTATATTTTTTTTTATTTAATACCTTTTTTACTTTTGTGGGTACATTCGGTGTTTTAAAATTAACAAGTAGATTTACCAACAAGTTAAAATACCTGTAGGTGCTTTATATGTTAAAAATATCTTATAAAATCCATTCACTCACGTTTAACCCCACCTATATAATGTCCTTATTAAACAAATATTCCAAGGTAATAAGAAAAACACCGCAAAATGGAGGCCCGAAATTATAAAAACGGTCGAAGCTCACTGAGGTCGTTCACTATAATTTGGCTTCGATCTTCGGAAATTAATTTCCAAAATCACCGGCAATAATAAAGTTATAATTTTAACCTAAATACGTACCTGCTGTGAGGACAGACACGCTTTACAGGGACGGACTAGGACATTTAACAAAATTAATTTATGCGGTCGCAAATTTGCAAATCATATAATCACCAATGTCGAAGTCAACATTCATACATCACACTAATATTATAAATGCGAAAGTTTTGATGTTTGTTAGTTACTCAATCACGTCGTAACGGTGGAACCAATTTCGATGAAATTTGGTGTTTTAATAGATTATTACGTGGATTCAAACATAGGCTAATTTCTATTGACAAACAACATGTGCGAAGCCGCTGGCAAAAGCAAGTTTTTCAATTAGACCTTATAGATAATTTTGAATTAAGTATTTAGCCATGCAACCAATCACTGGGAAGACAAAGACAACAACCACGTTTTGTTTAGAAAGGGTTGTTTATTTATGTTCCTACATGGCTTCACTTGTTTGGTTTGGACAGAGTTGGAACAAATGCAGTACCTACAAATAAACATAACATAACATTAGGTAGAAGTACTCATAACTTAATATACCTATATCAGTGCGATGCGAGACGTTATTCGGAGCGGTTCCCACTCACCATGAAGAAGGTTCACGAATTAAACACGATAAAACGGTACGTGATAAATCCCGTATTCAAATGAATGAAATCAATCACAAAAGTTTTCTAAGTAAAACTTAATATTTTCTTTGAATACCCTATAAGTATTAATTGTAAGATTTTATACTCCGTGTATGCTACTTTTCCATAACAGAAACAATGTTTTGCGCATAAATACTAATTTGACATAGACATAGACAGACATTTATTTGATACCATAGCACACACAAATTCACACAATACAATCAAAAGGTATAACGTCAAAGAGAAAGCACAAGTAAGAGAAAACAGAAATTATAACAAACATAGGAACAATAGAATGAAATAATAAATTTACAGTGTAGTCAGAGAAAAAATAAAAAGAGGCAAGTAGGTGTGCTACTGCAGCAAATGGGTTCCAGCTCAGCAATATTCCTTGCCACCGATCGACAGCTCGGCGTTGTTGTTCTGCATAATTTAATATTAAAAAGTTCATTTTGTGTTTTATTTGAACCATTATTACTTCAATACGGGATTTATCACGCTTTATCGTAACACCGTAACGCGATAAATCCCGTATTTTTAATAATGTTTAAAGTTAATTTTAAATCCGTCCCCGCCATGTCTCGATAAAGACATTCGCGTCGAAAAGTGGCGTTCATTAAGGCCGCGTTTCTGCGAAGCGCATTACGGCTCTACCGGTATAATTGAATTTCTTTTATGTCGCGAGACGTATTGTCTTATATGAATTCCTTAAAGCTATAAAATCACACGTCGTTTTTCCTTCAGATGATGTGCATTTTGAAACGTTAATTATTTAGAAATATTGAAGGTTGAGGTTCTGCGTTCGTGAAGTCACCTACTCTGTTTTTTTTTTTGTTTTCAAAGGTCTTAATTAACAGAAATTCATATATAACAAAATATCGCTAAACACAGTCTAAGTATTTTAAACATCTAGTAATCCACTGACTCGACAGGCTGAAGCGCCTCTAGAAGTCTATTGTTATTTACAACTATTTTACGTAGTAAATCTAGAACTTATAAAATGATTTTTATGCACTTAGCCTGATAAACAATATTTTAAGTACACTTTGTCTAGCTTGACTTGTCTAGTCACCAACTCCACAAACATTTGTTCCGCGGCGGGCATCGAACCCGCTACTTCCTGAGTCTCAGCCGGCTATTCGCCCACTGCGCCACTGAGGTCGTCGGAGATATTTACCGGAGATATTAACCGTAAAGTATAAAACGCATTCAGTCTAAATGTTTAGATACTTTTGAGAGGGCAAGAAACAATCTCACATTACAACTTCGAAGGAATTAATATCATTGGCATTTACCATAATTACAGATTACGGCGCAATGGCGGATTATAATGGGAATTAAAAATTATTAGCAATAAACAATCATTACACGAACATTAGCGCCTATTATGGGATTATGAAGGCCTTAGAGTTTTAAACATGAAATTATTAAACCAGCTGCTCCATTTATATTTAATAATCGTTCTCTAAATACTTATAAGTTCAAAATTTTAGGACTTCGAGTCAATGTACATATGTCTCAAGTTACTCAGAGTAGCTATTTTTGAAATGAAAATTTCTTTAAGCGTGATGAACATTTTTTGAGATGGGGAAAAACCATTGAACTCGCGACACTGTTACCGACACCTGACTACTGACATTGACTGTTACTAGGTAGTATATAAGTATATGTAGTGTAGTCTGCTTTTATTCAAGTTTTCGTTTTTGTCGACACTCCCCGAGTGCCACTTTTTTTTGTATGACATAAGTAATTAGTTTACATTTTATTGGTAACTTGTTAATTTTTATCAGAATATAATTTTGTTTACATCACCTAAGGATTTTTTTCTTTAATTTAATTTTTGGAATCGGTTGATATTAGTTTTTGAGATTACTCCCTATCAAACAAACATACAAAACTGTATCTCTTTATAACAGACAGATAAAAAACGTTTAATAGTCACACTAATATTATAAATGCGAAAGTTTGAATGTTTGTTTGTTACTCAATCACGCCGTAACGGCTGAACCGATTTCAATGAAATTTGGTATATACGTAGATTATAACCTGAATCACCACAGAGACTACCATTTATCCCATAAATCAGTTCCCATGGGATAAAAAGGGGATGGCAAAGTTTATATATGTATTTAGCACCCCAGAACAACGCAGGCGAAGCCGCTGGCAACAACTAGTTTATTATAAATTACTAGCTGACTAGCCCGCGGCTTCGTACGCTTGAAATGTCTCGTTCCCGCGGGAATTCGGGATAAAAACTAAATAAAACACTCGTGTCAAAGTGACGCGACGTCTTTACGTCAATGAACGACGGTTAAATTATATGGATACTAGCTGACCAATCCGCAGCTTCGCACACGTAGTTTTTTAATAAATACATTACCCTCCTTCTCCGCAGTTGGGTAAAAAGTAGCCTGTGTCACCCGGAGAGAGTGTAGCTTCCCAACAGTGAAATAATATTTTAAATATGTCCAGTAGTTTCGGAGCCTATTCAATACAATTAAACAAATCTTTACTCTTCTTATTATTAGTACAGATAAGTGTTGCAAATAAACTACGAAAGACTTTTAGGGCACTTTTTTTACACCTTGGGTTACGTTACTTAAGTTTTAGTAAGGATCCCTAATCTTTTCTAGCAATAAATATAGCCTATGTCACTCAAGGTGAATGTAGCTTTCCAATGGTGAAAAAAATTTTGAAATCGGCACAGTAGTTTTTAGTTTATTCATTACAAACAAACACATAAAAATACAAATCTTTCCTCTTTATAATGTTACGAGGAAGTATAGATTGTTCATTCATAAATATTAAAATCGCGATTTATAAATTGGAGGGTGGGAGTAGGAGGGTAAAAAATACTTAACGACCTTTTCTCATACCTTGGTAGGCACATAGACAAAAAAAATCATTAAAATGGATCGACCCGTTTTAAGTGCGACCATTAAAACCGTGACACCAGATTTTTATATATTAGAGAATATTCTTAAAAACAGAAGTTTTTGAAATTATTTGTAATGAAAAACATTAAAGACTGGGTAATAAGTAGCTTCATTTTATCTCTAAAAGAATCTGAATAGAAAATGACTTCATTCCACGAGGTTCCTGCATTTTGGCGTGGCCGAATCGCCCGCGGCCCTTCGGAGATTGAAACACGATAAATTAAGCCTACTATACATTATACAAAGTTATAAACGCCAATTTTATGCCAGCGATAATAAAGGCGTAATAAAATTTAATATTTTACGTAAATTATATTGAAACGGCCATGGGACGTGAGGCTCATTATTTGATTGATTTGGTAGTTCGGGAAACTGAGGTATTTTCTGAACTAACACTTTTTACGACTTCTGTGGCAAGGTGGGCGGAATTTGACTAAGGCGCATGAGTTTGCGGGTTCCTTTCCCACCATACGACAAAAGGTTGCATCATAAGTCATACATAAGTCATTATTATATGCTGAAAATATGTTATAAAATAAGGTCTTAAAATTTAATATGATAGAGCTTATAGATATTATCTGCCGGTTAGGATTTGCAACGTTATACAAATTCTTGACAATATTAATTAATTTTGCCCGTGATGACCTATAGCACTGAAACGTGGTCCTTTACTCATGGCCTCATGACCAAGCTCAAGGTCGCTCAACGTGCTATGGAGAGGGCTATGTTCGGGGTTTCTTTGCGTGACAAAATCCGCAGAAAAACGAAAATTGCCGACATAGCTCTCAAAATTAGCAAGTTGAAGTGGCTATGGGCGGGCCACATCACTCGTAGAACCGATAACCATTGGAGAAGAAAGGTTCTCGAGTGGAGACCACGGACTGAAAGACGCAGCGAGGGCCAGCCCCCCACAAGGTGGACCGACGATCTAGTAAGAATCGCGGGGAGCCGTTGGGCGCAAACGGCTACCAACCGCTCGTTGTGGCGATCTAAGGTGGAGGCATCAGCAGTGGACGTATGCCGGCTGTTGATGATGATGATGAATAATTAATTTCAAAATAGTATTAAATCATCTTAAATTCAAAAATTCATTAACCGAGTAAAAGCAATGATTCAGTAGCCATGTGAATCTTTACATAGTATAAAATGAAGTCGCTTCCGCTGTCTGTTACCTTAGATCTTTTAAATTATTCAACGGATTTTAATGCAGTTTTCAGCAATAGATATAGTAACTCAAGGGGAAGGTTTATATGTATACATAAAAAGCTTCCGCCAGCGGTTTTGAACGCGTGGTTTGTCAACAAAAAGTAGCCTATGTATCCAGGTTATAATCTACGTACATACCGATTTGAAAGTAACCCTGTCTCTCTGTCTGTTTGTTAGTTTTCACGACTTAACGGCTCGACCGATTTCAGTGGAATTTGGTACTTATGTACCTAGATAGATTATGAATAGACTTGAGACTTAGGATACACTTTACGCGACTGCACAGAAGGAGGGTAATGTTATTGACAAACCACGCGTACGAAGCCGCGGGCGGGTCAGCTAGTTATATATATTATCTTTAGGTAACTTATTATACATTCTTATACACATGCCATATACATTTATATTATAAATTGCAAGTCTTATCACAACGCACACCTAGAACAAAACTAAGTCAAGTCAAAATACCTCATTTTTCAGGAGACTAAAAAAACGTTGGTCTACAATTTTGTCGTTTTTCAAAATATCCTAGTTTTGTACAAAACTCGCACACAATCTAGCGCTGACTTCTCAAGTGCAACTGAAAATATACCTGTTTAAGCGGGAAGGGATGAACGTCGTTCATTCACCAAGATAAAGTTAACGCCATCTATTGGGCCATTTTTAAAGCTTTTTTTGAACCTGTCTTTGTGGTTGGTTGCGTTAAAATATAGATTTATCAGATATAAGGTTATCTCCGATTTGATGTTTTTTGACTCGTCTTAGTTTTTTGATCTACATAGGTGTGCGATAAGTAACTTTAAGTTAGTATTACGAAGTCAGGCAGAATCATTAAATAAATAAATCGTATTTATTTCTAACAAACAAGCAAATCTCTTCTAGATATAAGCAAGGTAGTGCAAGTATTTTGAGAACCTTGAATAAAGGCCTGCATGATTCTTGAGGATTAGTTATGCCAGCAGCGCGCCTATGCATTTCTTTTGGACTATAAATGATTTGTCAACATCAACTTTCAACCTCTTTTCAACCTGATCCCACCATCCTCATTCTATCATCAGATTCATCAGACAACCAGACGCTCCGCGATGCGCCACCGCTACATGGTAGACATACCTCCCGTACGCACAAAGCGGTACTCTTCCACCTTTATTATGCGCACCGCCAAGGAGTGGAACGCCTTGTCTGAGTCTGTGTTTCCTGATAACTACAACCTAGAGGTCTACAAGTCGCGAGTGAATAGGTTTCTTCTAGGCAAGCGTGTACCATCCTAGACTGCATCATCGCATACCATCAGGCGAGAGCGTGGTCAAACGCTGGCCTATATAATTTATAAAAAAAAAACTTTGTTCCCCCCAAATTATTATTCCACACCTACTACTATTCCACAACTTCCGTGGCACAGTGGGCGTATAGCCGGCTTAGACGCAGGAGGTAGCGGGTTCAATTGTCGCCGCGGAACAATGTTTGCATGATCTACAGATATTTGTTCCGGGTCTGGATGTTTTTCTATATATTGTATTACTCGTGCGCGATAACTTGGGACCTGCTAGGAATGCGACTCTCCGACCGCTTCCCCTACACTTCCCCGATGGCGCCCGTATTGTACCGTTCGCATCACTATTTTTTACTAGGGTTTTTAGTCTCGTAATGGCCTACGTCACGTAACGACGCGCTCTGGAATTATTTTAGTTTTCGTTTGTGTTATTGTTTTGTTGTTGTAGTTTTTGTTGTTATAGTTTGTGTCATTGTTTTGTTGTTATAGTATATGTTGTAAATTTATCGGATACCTCTTCCTCAAGTGATTATAGTGAGACTGAGGACAAAGAACAACCTCTAGAAGGCATAAATCCACTAAGTAGTGACGAAGATGAGATAATGTAAATAATGGATAAAATAAATGTATAAACTTAAACATTGTATTTTTATTTTATTCAAATAGTGTAAAAAAGATTAGATAAAAAGCAGCGTCCTCCCTGAGTAACATAATAAATTAGGTTAAAAAAAACAAAGACGAAGCCGCGGGCGGCTGCTTGTTATGTTCGCTTTTTTGCGGGCGGTACAAACACGCCAATATGACGTCACCGTGCTCAGGTCCCAATTTATCGCGCACGGGTAATAAGTATGTATTTACGAAATAAAAATATATAAGTATTCTAACAGTTATCTGGTTCCCACAGTACAAGCTCTGCTTAGTTTGGGGATAGATAGCTCAGTGTGAAATGTCCACCAATATTTATTTATTAAATTATAAAATAGACGTTACATTTCTAAAGTACGTAGCTCTTGCGGAATCCTCTGATGCAATATTTCTAATATTTCCGATGGCATATACAAATTCGTCTACTTTTACTCACTTATTACTTTGAAACCTACTCTTTTAGTCAGATCACTATTTCCGCTGACTATCCATTGATTGGGCCGGAAAGTTATCGAATGGAGGCCACGGACCGGCAAGCGCAGCGTAGGACGTCCACCTACAAGATGGGCAGACGACTTGGTAAGAACCGCAGGTCGGCGTTGGATGCAGGCCGCTTCCAACCGCAGTTCCTGGAGATCAATGAGGGAGGCCTTTGTCCAGCAGTGGACGTCCTACGGCTGATATGATGATGATTTGCTAACTTCCTACAACCTTCAAATACTTCCAAACTGTAGCGATCATTTCAAATAATCTTTCGTACAAATCTTTCTGTCAGAAGTTATAATATTTTCCTGAACAAACAACCCGCCACTATTTTTGCAAGTTGTACATTATCTGCCGCCCCACGGGGGTCATATTTCAATGGATTCCGAAGCTGGTTGGTTACATGTTATTGGCTTGTTAGGGTTGTTTGTTTTATTTTGGTCGACCGAAATTGATTTGTAGCTAGATTTTTGAAATTATGACATTAACAGCGTCTTCGTAAACTGCAGATAGCTCGTTTTATTCCGATATGACTTATGTTTAAAAATCAATTCAGTATGAATAGGTATAGATATGCACTTAAAGTACAGGTCAGACTACATGACACGTCGCAGATTGTACATGTCAGTGAAGTTTTAAGTGTTTGATCGGGCGAAGCGAGATCTCTAAATCAAGATGTTCAAATCGGCGCTGTATGTATGTTTGTTTGTCCGACGATTACTTACGAAGAGTTGATCTGGTCATCATGAAATATTGATATATAGGTAGGTAGTGATGGCACAATTTTGGTGTGACTAAATGAGCTAAAAATATTGGGGGGGGGGGGGGGGGGGGGGTTGTCAAGATATTGGGGTAAAAGAGGGATAAATAAATTAAACTGAGACGATTGGGTCAAGTGGGACGACAAATGAAAGGTCTTCATTGGTACATTTAGACCGCGTTTTTATTTTTAATAAAGAACTTTAGTGTCTGAGTTATTAGCCATAATAAAAACTAAACTTTGACAAAATTCACAGAGTACACCAGTGACCCCACAGTGCTGTAATTTGGTATGCGTGTAGCTTAAGTAACACAAATATAGGTAGGAGTCTGAAATCAAGAATAACTGCAATTTGTACCCCAAAACAATAACCAAAATACATGAACTCTCGTTACCTGTAATTTGAATGAAACTGTAGGTCAAGTACTTTGGTTACTACTAGTATAATGTGTATGTTAGTCACTAAGGCATATATTTATATATAGGGGCCGTAGAATTAAGTTTTAACATTTTGTACCTACTTTTCTATTGTTGCCTGAAATAAAGATTTATATATTATTATTATTTTTAATCTAAAGTGAGCCTAATTTATATATATTTATTTAATAATATATATTTTGTATATTCTATGTACATAGTCTAAAATCAATTAATCAATTGTATTAACTCATTTGCATCCAATAGGTATAAATTTGCACAACTTCATTCTACCAACAAAAATAAAACGCAATGAATTTCCACAATCCTAAAATCCACTTGATGTAGAACGCACAGTTATAATCTATTGTCCTTATTATATAACAATGTGGAGGGTTCCGTGGGGAGCGATAGATCACGCCTGGGTCTGCAATCTGTGACGTCAGGGGCTTACATTCATACATCTGTACATGGAACCTTTGAATGGATCTTAATAAAACTCTATAATGAAGCGTAAAAATACTAGCTTGTGTCCGGTTCTTCACACGCGTGGTTTATGAATAAAAAGGTATCTATAGTACCTATATAAAAAATGATATAAGTATTGTATATAAGTATCAGTTAACTGGTTCCCATAGTACAAGCTCTGCTTAGTTTGGTGCTAGATAGCGCTGTGTGAAATGTCCAGCAATATTTGTATATTTGTTTCTTTAATACTACCTGACTAATTCGCAGCTTCGCAAGCGTAGTTTTTCAATAAAAACATTACCCTCCTTCTGTGCAGTTGAGTAAAATGTACCCTATGTCACTCAGGGTGAATATAGCTTTCCAATGGTGAAAGAATTTTTGAAATCGGTAAAGTAGTTTTTGAGTTTATTTATTACAAACATACACAAACAAATACAAAAATACAAATCTTTCCTCTTTATAATATTAGTCTAGAAGTATAGATTCTATAACAGAATGGACGTTTGAGACGGGGCTGTAGCTACGAGTACGCGAAAAAAGTTTTCTTAAAAGTAAAAAAAAATGCGCATTTTATCATCATCATAATTATCATCAGCTTTCATTAGTCCACTGCTGGGCATAGGCATCTCCCAATACGTGCCAAAGAGCCCGGTCTTCAGCTTTTCTCATACAATTCCTGTCGGCTACCCACCTAGCCGGGGGGTGCCCCACACTACGTTCGCCAAGACGAGGTCTCCACTCAAGAACTCATTTACCCCAATGGTTATCCCTACCGGTGGGCAGTGTCATTAATGCATTTTCTTGCTGACATTTTATTCAAAAACTGTAAATGGCGATCAAAATATCTTCAAAAGTTAATGACTATAACATAACTAGATAATGGGCATAACTGCCCCATTTCAAAAATCCACTCTGTATACCAAATTTCATCGAAATCGGTTCAGCCGTTACGACGTGAAAGCGACACTCAACTCACTTTCACATATAAAATAACTCTTTTTAACGCATATTCGTATTTTTTTTTAATTTTAGTTCTAAAAGTAAAGCTTCCACTCTTTGCCATTTATTTCATTCGTGAAAGTTACTGAGCTGAATAAAAACATTCTAGTCACCTTAATTGGTAAAGACGACCTCCGTGGTGCAGTGGGCGAATAGCCGGCTGAGACGCAGGAGGTAGCGGGTTCGAATCCCGCTACGGAACAAATGTTTGCATGATCTACAGATATTTGTTCCGGGTCTGGTTGTTTCTCTATGTATTATAAGTATGTATTTACAAAAAAAAAGTATATAAGTATTCTACCAGTTATCTGGTTCCCATAGTAGCTCTGCTTAGTTTGGGGGCTAGACAGCGCTGTGTGAAATATTCAGAAATATTTATTTGTTTATAAAGTTAGATGAAAACTTGTCAGCCGGCTTCATTTAAAGTACAATAAAAAAATGTAATTCTATTGATATTTTCTTCTGTAACAAGGAAGCTTTTAGGCGTAGCAGTTATCAAATGCTTGCTGAATCTGTTTAGATGAATAGATACATATATGTATAGATAGATAGAGACATAGAGGTAGATAAATGAATAAATAGAATAAAATTGCTGTTTTGGTAAATTGTTATAGATGGGTGGACTTTTAGATAAATAAACAGATATCAATGTGTATATTTGTGTATTTAGATGTGGATAGATAGATAGTAGGACAGGGTACATAGACTACTTTTACGTGTAGATGCATTTAAAAAAAGCAACATAACTATAATATTTAGATAGATAGATAAATACATGTATAGATAGATAAACGTATGGGTTGATAGATTCTAATATAAATATATGGATGTATGTTTAGTTTTTTGGTGATTGTCGTCCTTATTTAATTTTAGATCTTAAATTGTCGTTTTTGGCTGTAGGATAGACACATAAGCATTGTTAACTTTTCTTTTTAAGAGCTGTGGATTTTGTTGAATAATACATAAAATAAAAAAAAACTACAAAAAATAAACAATTTTACCCCATCCTTAACCTTTAAACATACAGTACAAAAGACCCCTAACCAAAATCGTCTACTTAAAACATTGTGCGCGCGAAGCGTAACGCACGGGTTAATTTTATGCTACATTACAAACGTAACAGGGGTCGGGGACCACTTTTTAATAGGGTTAGTTATGGTGCGGGGTCCCATAGGCCCCGCACGCGTCCGGATTAGCAATATGTTTAGGATTCAACAGGATTTGTGTGTTTGTATGAGGATGATGCGGCTTAATCCTGTTAATAGATAGCGTTTTGCTGGTTAAATAATTTCCCATGTTGATTAGAATAGAGTTGGTTTTGATCATACTCATACTCATTTATTCAAACCGTAGGGACACAATAGAACACTTGGTTACGTCAATAATTTTACATAGTTAATTACATGTCTTTTATTCTGTAAAGTTCTTATAGTTAGGCAGCTATTTATAAAAACATAGTTTTAAGACAACACAGAGCACTTCCCTATAGCACTGAAAGTTTCTAACAAAAGACGAAAAGATATCGTCCGCACTAACAACACCCCAGTAAAGCATGCATTTGCATCCAGATTTCTAATGTTCCTAAGACTATTTCTGTACAACAGGCTAAATCGTAAATTGAGCTTCCACTCAATGAACTTCTCAAACTGTAAAAGAGCCTTACAGTCTGCTCGATCCAATCTATCTTACGAGGAAACTGAGGAATTACTAACCGTAATAAAGTAAGTTTTTAAAGATTGTATTGTACGTAAACTCATACCTTCCATGTTTACACTTAGTTTATTTAGTTATTAATATTTATTTCATTATGTAAATAGATTCTAAGTTTTGTTAATTTGAGTATTCATAAGTTACCCCAGTCCAGCCTTATTCGCCTGAGATACAGGTTTTCCTAATTCAGGCAATGTATAAAATCTTACCTATAAGTAGATATTAATCCCTAATGTTAATCTTAGCAATATAAAAACTGAATAAAGATTTATTTATTTATTTATCTAAGTAGCTCATCGCACCATAATTTTGGAGGTGCCAGAAACAGACAAGTATTTCGTATACATTACATTTATTAAAAAAAAAAATAATATGTATCTAAATACTGATTAATAATTATTTAGGTACCTACTTGAGATTATAACTGCTGTAGCAAAACTGAGCATTGCCAAAGAAGTGTTTATAATACCTAATTTGAATTCTAAATTGCTGCGTATGTCTGTGTGTATTTTACATAACAATAAAATATAAGTTGAAATCGGTCCAGTAGTTTTTGAGTTTATTCATTACAAACATACACACAAAATACAAATCTTTCCTCTTTATAATATTAGTATAGAAAGACGATACTAATTCGGAGTAATCGTCGACTGGACTGCATTTCCGTCCGCCTTTATAATTTAATAAGAAATTGATTGTTCCCGCGGCACACCAATTAATGACCACGATACCAGTGTGCCGCGGCACACACTCTGCGGAACACTGGTCAAAACAACGTTTTTTCTGGGAAAACAGCGATTTAAAGGACACCGTGTACCTATACTAACTTGGCTACTATAGTGTGGATATTGCCGACTTATATTAGTTGTTATAAAATATTTTATGTAGTAACAATAATTATAAATATTGAATTGCCTTAGTCATCGATAATATTTTGAAGATATGTATTTTATAATGTCAAATCGTAGCTGCTGTAATAAGGCATTGTCATCTTACCTAAATAATGAATAACAAAAAAATGTATATACCTAATTCTAAGATCATTATTATAAATACGGGATTTATCACGTACCGTCTCATCGGTGTATTGACCGACAATGTTTCGGTTCAATTCGTGAACCTTCATCAGGTTGAGTGCGATCCGCTCCGAATAACGTCCCGCCTCGCACTGATCCCGTATTGAAATCAATCACGAAAGTTTTCTAAATAAAATAGTTTGTTTTGACGTGTGCTTTATTTTGAAGTTGACCTGTAACTGTTTAAAAATCTCAAGGGTAATCCGCAGTTTAGTTAGTTCTGAAGAACGCAGCGTAGGACGGTCCAATAGATGTTAAGACGATCTAAGAAAAAGCTGGGTGCCGAGGCAGCACAAGATCTTTCTAGAAATAAAAATCTATTGAGGAGAAGCTCAGCAGTGGACATCCATAATATGATGCTGATGTCTTTCCTCATGATTCTATAGGCAAAACCTTTGAGTCTAGAGAGAGAGAGCGATGATTTTAAAGGTGTGCGTATAAGAATCATAAATATGTACATATATCTCATACAAATAAAACCAAAATACGAAATTTACTGGTGGTAGAGCTTTTGTGAACGAGCTCGAGGAAGTGGGCACCACCGCCTTACCTTTATCTGCCGCCAAATAGCAGTACTTGAGCTGCTGTGTTCCGGTTAGATGGTAATGGTATGTTCCTGTAATTACTGGCACATAGGAATAACAGCTAAGTCTTATAGTATGACAACGTATCCACATAGAGATCAAAACAACTTATTAGCTTGGTTTGAATTCTATGTGGATATCTATGGGCTGCAGTAGCCACTTAACATCTGGTGGACTGCATGCTCGTTTGCCATATAAGTAGTATAAAAAAAAACCTTAAGTAACTAATCATAGTCATTCAACTATAGAGTTGCTACCAGGCACTGTTTAAATTATCTCCAGATTAGCCTAGAATTAATTCTATATAGGTTACAAGACATTCGTTCCCAATAGGAAAATCACAAAACTATTAAATAGATTTTTCATGTATACAAATAAACAAATTGCATCACATTAATATTACAAATGTGAAAGTTTGGATATTTATTTGTTTGTTAATCAATCACGTCGTAATGGCTGAACTGATTTCGATTATGATTCAGTGCGAGGCGAGACGTTATTTGGAGCGGATCGCACTCACCCTGATGAAGGTTTACGAATTGAACCGAAACATTGTCGGTCGAAACACCGATAAGACGGTACGTGATAAATCCCGTATTTATAATAATGATTGATTTCGATTAAATTTGGTATATACGTAGATTTTAACCTGGATTACCACATAGGCTACCTTCGATTCCATCAGCTTCCGTGGGATAAAAATGTGGCGTGATGTCACGTTGCAATAATGAGTTTAGCTTTAGTTCTAGGTTACACATTCAGAAGTGTAACGCGTACGAAGTCGCGAGCAACAGCTAGTATTTAAATAAACAAATAAGAAAATGGAAAACCTGCTAATATTAATTTCATATTTAAATAATTAATAATTTAATTTTAAATTAAACTTATTTGTTTTTAGAGCAATTCAACAAAAAAAAATCCCTTTCTGTGTATCACTGTGTGTGAGTTCATGACAAAAGTGTGACGTTAATTTATTCATTACCCATACTAAAGCGTAAAATTAGTATTTGTTTTTTGTTGCAAAAAAACGTGGGTGACATTTTTTATGTTCGTCCCATGAAATTATTTAAAAAAGTATCCTAATCAATTCGTTTCGATTAAAACAAAGGAGTGAAATGTGAGGGTAGTTAGTTTTTAATTAGTTAGGCTTGAGCAGTCGGAACACGTTATGACATTAAAATTAAATATTTTTTGTCAATTTTTTTAAGTTATTACGATTGTGCTTTTCTCATGATCTACATGATAAAATTACAAATCAATTTATATTTTAAAAACAGTTTTATATTTGTTTTTTCAATTAAACTTTACTACTTTTGTATTTATGAATGAATGAATGAAAAATTCTTTATTGCACAAAATAAAAATAATCTGTACATAGGCGAACTTAATGCCAGATACCATTATCTTCCAGTTAACCTTTGTGTAATGCGGACAAGTTTATTTGATAGGCTTACGGCTTACGTTAAATTCCAAAATACATAGATATAAACAAATATAACTAACCAATCCTAGATAAATACATGGTGTTTTAATAAACCTACTTTCTAATACTTATACATTAATAAACCCTAGTATCATCTCTGTACACAGATTTATAAGAAAACATCTCCAGATTTAATCTTATCCTGATATATAAAAATCAATTGCTGTGCGTTAGTCTCGTAAAAACTTTAAAATGGCGGATTAGCTGATTTTTTTTGTTGTTATTCTTACTTCCAGGAAAAGTTGGCTAAAAAAAGAAATTTCGAAAAATTGGCCAGGGAATTTGAAAGTTCTTGTATAACTGAAAATGTTTTTTTTTGGTATTTTTGTATGAACTCAAGACCAAGGCTATATTTTATTCAGAAATCTGTGCGAAGCCTCGGCGGGTAAACTATAGTCTATCCATTTCTTTATTTTCTCGATGACAGCTCCTGTGAAAACTTGAACGAGCGTCTTTTTTACATTATGTATGCATTATTTTATAAAAATATGACGCTTACGCACGTACAAGGTTATACCAGAGTCGGAGAAACGGATAGGGATGGAGCTATCGATAAACGTAACACGATAACAGACCCGATATTTTTTTACAAAATGTAAGAAACTAAACTACTGCCGGATACTTTTGTACAATTTTTTAACTATAATATTATATTTCATTACAAGATGTTACACGTATTAATTATTGATTGATAATGCCAACTTCTTTAAAATTATCGAAGCTGTTGTAAAATAAGTAGGTATAGGTAGGTACTCGACAATGAAACGAAATAATTATAACGACAGGTAATCTTTATTTATTTATTTTAATCAAAATCTGATGAATCGTCACTGTCACTCGATGAGCTCTCCCCATGAGGTCACAACACTACAACTATCAAATTAAAACTGTCATCGAGAAAATAAAGAAACTGAAAGACTATAGTTACAATTAATATACAGAGTATGAACGCCGAAGCAAAGCACAGAATCGCGAGGATATAACTAAGGGGCCACTAAAATTGTGATGACTATTAAATTTAGTGTATTAAAGCTATCAATTTCCACACCTATCAAAGCTGATAGTCGAATAGCTGCTGTAACCTATCCTAGGACCCAGGAGGCCAATTCGAATCGCAAGAACCCAATAAACCGCTAAACTATAGGACATATTGGCGCGAAATCTAACGTCTCCCGTGACCAATTTCTAAGGGTGGATGCGGACAAAATGGTACACTATCAAATAAGTAAATACTAAGCAGCCAAGTGCGTGTTAAGTCACGTTTGAGGGTTCCGCGTCTAATGACAATTTTTTTATGAAATGCGTGCGGCTTTTATCATATAGAATCCAGGTCAAAACTGTATATTACCATTTTTAGGGTTCCGTACCCAAAAGGTAAAACGGCACCCTATTACTAAGGCTCCGCTGTCTGTACGTCTGTCATCAGGCTGTATCTCTGAACCGGGATAGTTAGACAGTTGAAATTTTCACAAATGATGTATTTCTGTTGCCGCTATAACAACAAATACTAAAAGTAGAATAAAATATATATTTAAGGGGGGCACCCATACAACAAACGTGATTTTTTGCTCGTTTTAGCTCGATACGGGTAGACGCTTGAAATATTCACAGAATATTAAGTTATATATTCACTTTAAAAATAAATAATTAATTTAAAATAAATCAAATATTTATGGGGCGCTCCCATACAACAAACGTGTTTTTTTCCCTTTTTTATAGATAATGGTACGGAACTCTTCGTGCGCGAGCCCGACTCGCACTTGGCCGGTTTATTTGTTAATTTGCACACCTGAACACGTTTTATACAAACATACACAAACCTTTTGTGCTTCTGCATCTTCGTTGATGGAGAGTATTACAGTTAAATAAACTTAATCCTCACAAACAATTTACATTCATAGGTAGGTAGAGACCGTCTAAGCCAAAACTGAACGCCCCTCTACTTCATTACGTCAAAGCGAAATGATCTTTATTAACTGTATTTCATGGTTCATTTTGAAATGATTTGCTGTCCGTCAACTTTAAGTAAAAGCGGTAGAAGGGCGTTCAGTGTTAGATTATACGGTCTCCACATAAATCTATGATAGTATGCGAGCGTACTAAATCAAACTAATACTATAAATGTGAAAGTTTGGACGTTTGTTATTTTGTTTGTTACTCAAACACGTCGTAACGGCTGAACCGATTTCGATGAAATTTAGTATGGATTATTACCTTTGTTAACATATAGGCTACTTTGGATCCCATAAATCAGGTGCCATTGGATAAAAATGGGATGTCAAGTCAAGTTGCAACAAACGAGTTTAGCTTTATTTGTAAGTTATCTACACATTTAGAAGTGTAACGCGTACGAAGTCGCGGGCAACAGCTAGTTAACAATAAAATTAAGAAGGTACATTATTAGTACTTTTGCATGATCTTCAGATATATTTTCCGGGTCTGGATGTTTTTCTATATATGCTAAGTATGTATTTACAAAAAAAATATGTCAGTATTATATCAGTTATCTGGTTCCCATAGTACAAGCTCCGCTTTGTTTGGGGCTAGATAGCGCTGTGTGACATGTCCAGCAATATTTGTTTATATTTATATTAGTGTTTCTTTCAATATTTTATGGATGGGAGGGGGTAGTTTTGTGTTAACCACACCACTACGTCCGTCCTTTGGTGAGACTTCGGTACCAGCGAAGGGCAGTGAACGAGTTTACATATATGGGAAATAATTAGATGCGACAACGTGTTTACATGTGAGTTTGAACTACCAGTTTGAGAACTACAAAATAAAAAGATACAAAACGAACCACACCAATCTGAATTTGGACCAAACCACTGTATAGAACTTCACGACCCCAAAATTCTCTCCACCGAACGCCAATATTACTCAAGAATCGTTCGAGAAGCCGTCGAGATATCGCAATTTTAATCGTGAGGATGGCTTTAGATTATTTGCATCGTGGAATTCAGTTATAGTTAGGTGTTCACGTCGCGATTAGATCCACTTGCAACTTTAGATACTGTTAGTATTTTATATCGAAACAGTGGTACGTGCGGTTCAAAAAACCAAGTGCGGGTAGTAGGTGACAATATTCGCGCTTCCCGGCAATGACACCTGCCCGCTTTCAGTCTGGCAGATGTAACTTGGCCGAAACGTCGAGGTTAGTCAAAATTATAATTTTGATACATATCTGTTCGCGAAAAGACCCGTTTTGTCTTAAAAATATGAGTATAGTTCGCGAAAATTTAAAAAGTTCTGATACAAAACGATATTGTGATTTAAGATATTATTTCAGTATCAAACTTTGGATTGCGAGTCAACTGGGGAACCCTAAAAAGCGTGTCGAATTTGACAAATGCATGTTTTGGGGCCACGCGACGCTTATTCCGTCACGGCTCGTGCGACGCTACAATGAGTGTGTATTTTTAGAAACTATCAAAATTTATTGACATTTGTTGGACACATTGTGCTGGTGGTGGTGAATGTTTTTAGCCATGGATACGTAATTGGCGGAGTTCCTCCGTTTATTTCAATAGCTGTTTTGAATAACAAACCGATTTTAAATCATTTTTACGCTCTTATGTCATCTATTTTGATTCTAATCTATACTTCTATAGTAATATTATAAAGAGGAACGATTTGTATTTTTGTGTGTATGTTTGTAACGAATAAACTAAAAAATTACGGGTCCGATTTCAAAAACTTTTTCACCATTAGAATGCTACATTATCCCTGAGTATCATAGGATACTTTTTACCCGACTGTGCAGAAGGAGGTTAATGTTTTTATTGACAAACCATGCGTGCGAAACCGGAGGCAGGTCAGCTAGTGGTAAATATAATCGTTAAAACTATGAGCGACAGCTATACCAGTAGTGGTTTGAGCTTAGGGCAGCTGATTTAGGGACGGCAAATTTAGGGTGCAAAAATTGGTTTTTCTTTTTTCTTTCTTTTAGCCGTCTTTATCATCATCATATCAGCCGTAGGACGTCCACTGCTGGACAAAGGCCTCCCTCATTGATCTCCAGGAACTGAGGTTGGAAGCGGCCTGCACCCAACGCTGACCTGCGGTTCTTACCAAGTCGTCTGCCCATCTTGTAGGTGGACGTCCTACGCTGCGCTTGCCGTCTTATAGAAAACTATTTCTGTAAGACGGTTATCGGATGTCTTGCAGAAAATTGTCTACAAGACATCTTTACCGTGACTTTTCCCTCTTCCCAAAAAAATCGGTTTTTCTTTTCTTCTTCCTTTTAGATGTCTTATAGAAAACTATTTCTGTAAGACGTTTTTATAATATCTTGCAGAAAAAACTTTACAAGACATCTTTAGCATGACTTTTCCTTCTTTCCTTTCATTATAACGGTACCGCAAATTTCTGTATTCTAGGGTAAAACACCCAGTTCGCGGCCCCCAACCAGTATTAGCATATTACCGCCTTATTAGTCGCACGTGCTTTGATAAGCTCAGAAATATGTCTCAAAAACTATTTAATTTAATTAATTTTTGGGAAAACTAACAGCTGTTATAATTTATAATTAAAATTGTTTACCAGAGAGCCAATAACAGGTTTTCACGTTTAAAGAACAAGATAGAAATAGAAAAAATGTGAACATGATAATGCGACTCACATCACAGATACAGTGTTATAGATAGGTTATTTTTAGTTTCACATTAGACACTTTTCAGTTCCTTCACAATGGTGGCGATTCTGTTGCTTATTGACAATTATGCGTTTTATTTTGTTTACGCTAAAGACCAAATTAGCATTACTTCAAAAGTAACATATCTTAAAATACGTTTATAATTATATTGGCATGTTTGTAAATAAACACGATTTTTTTGAAGTGAAAATTTCTTTAGGCGTGTTAGGCATTTTTGAGACAGGAAAAAAAACCATTGAACTTACACCAATGTTACCAACACCTCTGTATATAATTTGAGATGGATAAAACTATTGAACTCGTGACACTGTTACCGACACTTCTGTATAAAATTTGATTTTTGAAGTGAAAACTTCTTTAGGTGCGTTGGGTATTTTTTGAAACGTGAAAAAACCATTAAACTCACGACACTGTTATCGTTACCGGCACTTCTGTAACCTGTATATAAGAATCTCGTAATTGTTCAAGTTTTCACTTCTGTCTGCGCTCCCGGAGGAGAGCTACGTTTTTTTTTTCTGACTGACCCTATACGTATTAATTCTGTATAAACGAAGATAACCCACATTTCCCCCTAAAAATCCCCATCAAAACCGCAAGCTACCAACCCACTGTCACCAATACCTTACAAAAACAGGCTCATTACAAACAAGTGACAAAAGACCAAAAACGGGTGTAATAAGGGCTATTACTTACTCGGTGGCAAGGTGCGCGAATAATCAGACGAGTCAATTTCAAGGGCCATTTCCCAACACACCCAGCGTAGGGAGTGCACGTTTAAAAATATAACCAAGGCTGAGGATACTAACAAGGACTTAGCGGAGACCGAATAGCGAGAGTCGCAATTTGGTCAAACTAAGGGCGAGGACATAAACGGACTGAGAGAAGACCGAAGAGCGGTAGGCGCAATTGGGATAAACTCAAACTTTAAATAAATAAATAGTTTTATTGAACCTAGTTTTTATTTCTATATACACACGTGATCTCGCGATCAATCACCGTGAAATCCGCCGTGTCACACACTAAAAAATGTCATGACATTTTTTAGTGTGTGACATTTTTGAAGTGAAAACTTCTTTAGGCGCGTTGGGCATTTTTGAGATGGGAAAAAACATTGAACTCGTGACACTGTTAAAAAGTGGCACACCCAGAGTGCCACTATTTTTTCTTTTATAAACATCGTTTATAAACACACATTCAAAGAACAAATTCCAATAAAAAATTGGGTGACACCAAATTATGTAAATGGTTCATGTAAATCACTTGATGTAATATTGTTCAGGTTCCATAAATATTTCACATTTTAATTATTGTGATTACCAGTCATTTGTGCATACACAAATAGCAGGCAGATTGAAAAACGATAGATATTTACTAATATTCCGTAGATGAGCACTGTCGCATCGCTTATCGCGCCGCTTATCGCTCAGTGCGTGAACAAGCCCCAAGATGTTTATTTCTCAGTTGACTTTTAAAACAGCTGTCGGCTTACAGAAGCAGTAATGAAGTCACTACATTTATAAATTGAGTTTTAGTTTTTTTTGGGATTAAACAATTATAATTGAAACGTTTTGTTATATTTTATTTTAGTTATTTGGGTAAACCAACAGTGATACAAGAGATTACAGCAAACTGAAATGTAGCAGTTGATTCATTGTGACTACAGCACACTTTACTAATATTTGTTACGTAACAAAACTTGACAGAAACTTGTTTGTTAATTGATTAGGCCGTGTTTGATGGCAGGTTTGAAATCAACAAAATAGTAAGTGGAGAATAGTCAGAATAAAACCGGCCAAGTGCGAGTCAGACTCGCGCACGAAGTATTCAGTACCATTATTTATAAAAACGGCAAAAAATCACGTCTGTTGTATGCCCCCCTTAAATATTTGTTTTATTCTAATTTAATTATTTATTTTTAAAGTGAATATATAACTAAATAGTCTGTAAATATTTCAAGCGTCTACCTGTTGCCGTTATCAATATAGAGATAAAACGAGCAAAAAAATCACGTTTGTTGTATGGGAGCCCCCCTTAAATATTTATTTTATTATGTTTTTAGTATTTGTTGTTATAGCGGCAACAGAAATACATCATCTGTGAAACTTTCAACTGTCTAACTATCATGGATCATGAGATACAGACTGGTGACAGCGGAGCCTCAGTAATAGGGTGCCGTTTGACCCTTTGGGTACGGAACCCTAAACATTAATGTAACGGTTACATTTAAAACTTTTTACTCCATTTCTAACATTTTTTAAAATATTTTTAGGCTGTCTTTATTAAACCGGGGATTTGTAAATCTTTTGAAAACAATATATTAAGTTCTTAAATTATTGCTAAAAAATATAGACGTGAATTGAGAATCTTCTTTTTGAAGTCAATTTTTCTTTATTTTTCGAAGCACTCTATCGTAGCGTAAGCCCTACATTTGTATCTCTCGTCTAAGTTCATTCGATTGCGACTGCAAAGGGCTTAGATAATTTATGCGTTTCCACCCCTCGCAACAACCCCATTTATTGATGTACTTTTGACTAGTTTAGATTTCTGTTTATTATGCCATTTAGCTTTCTTTATTGTACGTTTGTTTTGGTTGTAAGTGGCTTTGTTATTGTTTATGTTTTTTTTGATAAACAATATCTGACTGTATTCACACAGAATCGGTCAGTCACACAGTCAGACAGTCTGTCTCTATAACCAATGTGTCCTGCCAACTATGACTTATGGTGCCGAAACATGGAGGCTCAAGAAGGAGGCTGTGCACCAGAGAGCCATGGAGCTCGCAATGCTCGACACACTCTCAGATCGAGTTCCCAATACCGAAATTCGCAAGCAGACTTAAAGTATAAGACGTTAGCAAGCGAATATTGAGGCTCAAGTGGAGTTAGGCAGGACACTTGGCCAGACGTAGTGATGACACGTGGACTAAGTCACTAACAGAGTGGAGGCCGAGAACCGCGCATCGAAATAGGGGACGTCCACCAGCGAGATGGGTCGACGACATCAATAAGACCGGTCTTACGTGGTTCAGACTGGCACAGGATCGGGAAGAACGGCAGTAACACAGAGCCCTATGCCCAGCAGTGGGTCGACACGGGCTGAGAATGATGATGATGGATGTCTGACTAAAATTATCTTCTTCGTCTTTTTATGACAATCTACATTTTATAAAGGTGTTTTTAAACTTAAATACCGGGTGAATTTGTAAATAGTAGTAAAATTTAGAGTGACTGTATCCAAACAGTTACTGGCCGTAATCCAAATCAATAATCATTTTCACTAAAACCGGGATATTTAGTATGGGGGATATGGGTATTCCGGCTCTGCATGTACCATGATCACGGAATAACCTAGTATTTGAGAGGAACCGATGAAGTACAGTACTTATACTTACAACCATACTCATTTATTCAAACCGTTGGGACTCAAAGTCAAAGTCAAAATATTTTATTCATTAAAATCACAAAAATCACTTTGAAACGTCAATTTTACTGCCTGTTTCTTCGCGAACAAGCCAGGAAAGAAAGTTAAGAAACAAGGCTGGTTGTTTTTTAATGATCCTTTTAGAAAATAACAATACAGGAAATAAATTACGTCTAAATTGTAACATTTTGAATGAGTTGGAGCAATTTCAATCCCAAGCTTCTCTATCATCTAAATAATCTGATATTTTATAGTAGGCTTTTCTATAAAGATTTTGTCACGTTTTTAAATTTGTTAATTGTCAATTTTTGTACATCACTTGGGGGTTTGTTATAAAAGCGAACACCTTGCCCTTTAAACGATTTACTAACTTTATGGAGTCTCCAAGCGGCAACAGTAAGTTTATCTTTATTTCTTGTAATAAAACTGTGTTTATCGCTATTTTTCATAAACAAATTAATATGTTTGTGTACATACATCAGATTTTCAATTCTCAATTCTCGGTCTCAATTGTACACTTGGTTACGACATTAATACTTAGGTAAATATTTACATAGGCTTTTGGGTGTGAAGTGAAGTACCTGACACCGTGAGTGTTGTTTCTGAATCGAGTTAAGGTTGAAATTTAAACATGTAATAATAATATGTGTTTTAATAAAGTGAAAACTTCTTATGACGCGTTGGGCTTTTGCGAGATGGTAAAAAACCATTGCACTCGCAACACTGTAACCCTTACCGACACCTCTGTATATAAGTATATTATGTAATATAGTCTGCTTGTATTCAAGTTTTCACTTCTGTTGGCACTCCCGAAGTATCACTTTTTTTAAATAATTCATTATACTCCTTTAAATCACTGTTTTCCCAGAACAAAGATTGTTCAGACCATGGTCTATCTAACAGTTTAGAACATTAAATTAAAAAACAAAACGAAACCGGTCTTTGAAAAATTTAAAAAGTTGCGAACTTAAAACGTCTATTTTAACGTTACGCCCTACAACATAGCGCGCTAGATAGACTACTATCTAACTAAGGAGTAGGTAATACGCTACGGCTAGCGTACCCATGAACTTTATGTCACGGTTAGTTTTTGAACAAAGTTAGACTTATTTGATAAAGTCCAGATTATTTTATTTTATTCTCTTATTTGATACTATAAATATAAATAGTTATCAGACCATGGTCTGAGCAACGTTTGTTCAGGCAAAACAGTGATTTAAAAGACAGATTTAAAAGAAGATTTTAAAGACGTGTAGAATCGCACTATATCAATGTACACAAACTCTTATAGCTAATGCTTAATGCCAATAACAGATTCTCATTTTATAGACATAACTTGTAAGAAATTAGTCACCTAGAGAGAATTAATAAAAACACAATATATTTTCCTTGTTTTTTTTTAAGGAATTTAGTAGCAAGAGACTGAGATAAAGGGTAGATCAATATATCTGCCAACTAGTCATTGCCCGTGACTTCGTACGCGTTACACTACTAAATCTGTAGGTAACCTAGGAATAAAGCTAAACTCGCTGTTGCAACTTGGCTTGACACCCCATTTTTATCCCATAGAAACTGATTTATGGGATAAACGGTAGTATGTGTGATAATTACGGTTATAATCTATGTATATACCAAATTTCATCGAAATCTTTCAGATTTTTACAGACTTTCAGTTTTTTACAAGATACATTTTGGTGAATGTGCGCAAGATCTTCATGACCTTACCCCTCCTTCCCCCTTCCACCACCGGACAAGCAGACATACCGAGAAGTACCACCAATACCTGGTCGGCATACCACCTTGCCGTTCCAAACGATTTGCTTCAACTTTTCTTCTTAGCACAAGTAAGGAGTGGAACTCACTTCCGGCGTATGTTTTTCCAAACCAGTATAATCTCGGAGTCTTCAAGTTCAGAATGAATAGGTTCTTTCTAGGCAAGCGTGCTCCATCTTCGATCACACCTTCACTTACCATCTGGTGAGGTAGTGGTCAAGCGCTTGGCTTGTAACAGTAAACAAACAAACAAATAAACAAACGTCCAAACCTATATTTATAATATTAGTGTGAAAATGATAATCATATAAAAGGCATATTGTTAATTAACAGAGAAATGGTATTCATGTTGTTCTTAAAAATTTCCATGTGTGGATGAAAAGGTGTTTCAAGTGGCAAAACATGATTCCTTGGTTTAAAAAAGTCAAACTGTAAGTAATTGATTGAGCGAAGCGAGATCTCCAAATTAACGTTGGCAAATCGGCGTTGTATGTATGTAAGTATGAATCTATGTTTGTTTGTCCGAGGATAACTTGCAAAGCGTTGATCCGATCATCGTGAAATTTGATACATAGGTAGTGATGGCACAATTTTGGTGTGACTAAATGAGCTTAAAATGTGGGGGGGTTTTTGAGATATTGGGGTTCAAGAGCGGTAAAAAAAATGAAAATGAGACTATTAGGTCAAGTTGGACGTTTAGACATCCCACTTGACCTAATACTCTCATTTTGTAATGTACGTTGAAATGTACTAATGAAGATGTTTCATTTGTGAAAGGTCTTCATTAGTACAAGTACATTTCAACCCTGTTTTTATTTTTAGTTCAATCGTTGTAGTTTTTGTGTTATTAGCCATAGTAAAAACTAAACTATGACAAAATTCACAGGGTACACCAGTGATCCCACAGTGCTGAAACTTCGTATTCGTGCAACACATATATAAGCAAATGTTTGAAATTCAGAATAACAGCATTTTGTACACCAAAAATATTAACCAAATACATGAACTCCCGTTACCTGTAATATGAATGAAACTGTAGTTCAAGTAATTTAGTCGTATATTTCGTAGCACTATTTTGATATTCAAAGATTACGAATAATATTATTTTTGTTTTTATGGTAGACTCGCGAGATCTCAGTTCGGGGGAAACCACTAGTTATAGTACTTACAAACTTACTTAACTTACGTACTTAGTTTTAGTAGGTAAAGTAGTTGTATTACTTACTTAAGCAAGTTGTAAGCCTTTCCCAAAAATAAAGTAATAATGAACACTAGTATAATATAACTAGTGCTTTGCCTCGAACTGAGATCACACGTAATCTTTGACTATCAGAATAGTACCCCAAAATAATATCCAAATAACTTGACTTACAGTTTCATTCCAATCACATGCAACGGGAGTTCATGTAAATTGGTTACTCTTTTTTGGTGTACAAATTGCAGTTATTCTGGATTTATGACTTCTACCTATATTTGTGTCACTAAAGTTACACGAATGCTAAATTTCAACACTGGGGGAACACTGGTGTACCCTGTGAATTTCGTCAAAGTTCAGTTTTTATTATGGCTTTTTTTTAATATACTCAAAAACTGCAAACACTAAACTTAAAATAAAAACGCCGTTGAAATGTACTAACAAAGAACTTTCATTTGACGTCCTATTTGACCTAATAGTCTCATTTTTTTACCCTTTTTGACCCCCAATATCTCAACAACCCCCCCAATATTTTTAGCTCAATTAGTCACACCAAAATTGTATTATCACTACCTACCTAGGTATGTATTAAATTTAACGATGATCGGATCAACGCTTCGAAGGTTATCTTTAGACAGACATACATACATACAATGCCAATTTGCCCAAGTTGATTTGGAGATCTCGCTTCGCACGGTTAATAATGCGGTCACTTACTCATATCTACAATAGTATTGTTTTTAAGCGTTCAAACATTTTACTTTGCCAACCACAACCGCAGTTAATGTAGAGATAATGGTAAAAGAAAAAAGTGAAACCGTGTTTCATCTTCCACCTCGTCTTAAACAAAAAACGATGAAAAGAGAACCCCCTTCTTTTTTTTATCGGTTAAAAATAACTTATTCACTTTAAACTTAAGACTCCTAGGCTTGCACAACGATCCCTAAATGTATTTAGGGACTAAATATGTTTAAATTTGATGTATTTGTAACGTATTTGACAACGCCATAAATTAAATTTAGCCACTAATACGTTTAAGCATCGTTGCGCGAGTCGCCCCTAGTAAAATAATTTAAAAATAGGCCGTCAGATTATTTTAAAAATGTCTAGAAAACCTGCTCTTACAAGTTTTAAAAGCTCCAAGTGTAATCTTAGTATATGGGGTATTATAGACAAATTGGCGACGCAATGCATAAGTGGTGCCCAGCTCGAAACAATGGCACACGCCCTTGCATGCCCATCCTGCCCTACCACCTGCACGATGGGGCAACTGATGACCTGCTCCGACGCTGCCATTAACGTGGCGGCGTACTGGTCAAAATGGTTATAGTATTGAGATATCGACACGAAAGAAGAAGAAAAGCTCGAAAGTAAGCAGTTTTTATTGTTATTCTAACCTACTTATTAAATAAGTCGTGTAAAGTTCTAACAGTTAGGCAGCTATTTATACTAAACATAGTTTTAAGACAACACAGAGTACTTCCCTATAGCACTGAAAGTACTAACAAAAGACGAAAAGATATCGTCCCCACTAACAACACCCCAGTTAAGCATGCTTTTGCATCCAGATTTATAATGTTCCTAGGACCATTGTTGTACAACAGGCTAAATCGTAAATTGAGCATCCACTCAATGCACTTCTCAAACTGTAAAAGAGCCTTACAGTCTGCTCGATCCAATCTATCTTACGAGGAAACTGAGGAATTACTAACCGTAATAAAGTAAGATTTTAAAGATTGTATTGTACGTAAACTCATACCTTACATGTTTGCACTTAGTTTATTTAGTTATTAATATTTTTTTTCATTATGTAAATAGATTCTAAGTTTTGTTAATTTGAGTATTCATAAGTTACCCCAGTCCAGCCTTATTCGCCTGAGATACAGGTTTTCCTAGTTCAGGCAATGTATAAAATCTTACCTATAAGTAGATATTAATCCTTAATGTTAATCTTAGCAAATATGAAAAATGAATAAAGATTTACTATTATTTATTAAATTATTATTGTATTGGATTTAAAAAGGTTCCAAGCACGCAACATAAGTAAAAAGGGATTATCAAGTTGCGAAGACAATCGATTCCCGCGTTTCGAAATCATTCAGAGTTGCGTTTTACGATAAATAAAATAATTGATTAGGTTTGCTTAGAAATATCACGTTATTGTTTTTTTTTTGGCGCCACACGGTTTTGTGCTATTGCCAGAAGCAAATATAAAATTAAGAAAACAGAATAAACACACAATACGGAAGATAACTACACAACATTAGGAAAGGATCAGGAGAGGAAAGAAATACATAAAAGAGAAAAATATATTTACAACAACAACATTCACAAAAATAAAATCGGCCAAGCGCGAGTCGGACTCGCGCACAAAAGATTCCGTACCATCTATACTAATATTATAAAGAGGAAAGATTTGTTTTTTTGTGTGTATGTTTGTAATGAATAAACTCAAAAACTACCGTGCCTATCTCAAAAACTCTTTCACCATTGGAAAGTTACATTCACCTTGAGTTACATAGGCTATATTTATGGCTAAAAAATATTAGAAATACTTACTAAAACTTAAGTAAAGTAACCCAAGGTGTAAAAAAAGTGCTCTAAAACGTCTTTCGTCGCATGCGCTGCGAAAACTATTGATGATAGAACAAAAGTATGTTCTACAATATTAAAGAACATATCAATATCTACAAAAGTAATATTATAAAAAGGAAAGATTTGCATTGAATAGGCTCCGAAACTACTGGACCGATTTAAAAAATTCGTTCACTGTTGGGAAGCTACACTATTACCGGGTGACATAGGCTACTTTTTACCCAACTGCGCAGAAGGAGAATAATAGTTTTATTGAAAAACTACGCGTGCAAAGCTGCGGATTGGTCAGCTAGTTATTTATAACAAAGGCAAAAAATCACGTTTGTTGTATGGGAATATTATCAAATATTTATTTTATTCTGTTTTTAGTATTATTGTTATAGCGGCAACAGAAACACATCATCTCTAAAAAATTCAACTGTAACTATTACGGTTCATGAGATACAGCCTGGTGACAGACGGACAGACAGATAGACAGACAGACAGCGGAGCCTTAGTAAAACGGTCCCGTTTTACTTTTTGGGTACGGAACCCTAAAAATCACCTAACTTAGTTCTCGGCAGTTATTTCAATGAATATCAACTTTAATTACCTATGTAGGCGTTTTGTATTTTTTTCTGTATTTAATTTAGGATGCTTGCATGTTTCGTCTGTCTGTAATCTCTGTATCACCCTATTTTATATGCGAAAGTTTGGATGTTTGTTTATTTATTTGTTTGTTACTCAAGTACGTCGTAACGGCTTAACCGATTTTGTTAAAATTTAGTATGTACGTTGATTATAACCTGGATTAATACATAGGCTAATTTTTATCCCATAAATCAGGACCCATGGGATGAAAACGCGGTGTCAAGTCAAATTGCAACAGCGAGTTTAGCTTTATTTCTAGGTTACCTACACTTTAGCTAGTGTAATGCGTACGAAGTCGGGGGCAAGCGCTAGTCCTAATTTAAAATATTATAGTACCTTCTGTTGTTTTAAATAAACTAATATAAATATTGAAATACACGATAATTAAATGAGAAACGTTCTTATCGTAACTTTCATTTGCAATAATAAGTGATGTTGAATCATTGTTTCTACATGACAAATAACTGTACAATAACAAGCTTTTGTCTGCAGCTTCGCATGCGTGGTTTCACTTAGTAGTTTCAAAAGTCAGGTAAAAATTAGCCTGTGTCTCAAATCCGGTCACAATCTATATAAATACAACAATGACATTGACAACCTCTGTGGCGCAGCGGGCGAATAGCCGGCTGAGATGTTTGCAAAAAAACAAACAAATGTTTGCATCATCATCATCATATCATCCGTAGGACGTTCACTGCTGGACAAAGGCCTCCCTCATTGATCTCCAGGAACTGCGGTTGGAAGCGGCCTGCGTCCAACGCCAACCTGCGGTTCTTACCAAGTCGTCTTCCCATCTTGTAGGTGTACGTACTACGCTGCGCTTGCCGGTCCGTGACCTCCATTCAAGAACTTTCCGGCCCCATCGGCCATTTGTTCTGGTTTACCCATTGCCACTTCAACGTGCTAATCCATCGGGCTATGTCGGTGACTTGAGTTTTCTTACGTATCTCCTCATTTCTGATTCGATCCCGTAGAGAAATCCCGAGCATAGCCCTCTCCATAGCTCGTTGTGCGACTCTGAGCTTATTCATAAGGCCAATAGTGAAGGACCACGTCTCGGTTCCATATGTCATCACTGGTAACACACACTGATTGAAGACTTTCGTCTTAATGCACTCAGGTATGTTGAATGTTTGCATATTCTACAGATATTTATTCCGTGTTCGGGTATTTTTCTATTTAATATAAGTATGTATTTACAAATTATAGTGTATATAAGTATTCATGAGTTATCAGGTTCCCAAGTTTTCGGTATGGTTACCAGTAAAATTACAGACATATGAGGGTTTACACCTGTACGCCTCAAGTTGATGGACGCAGTGCATCGTAGGGCATGTTTCTAAGGTGCGTGACCTACGAGGCAATACTTTGTTATAGGCGATGGTTACCACTTAACATCAGGTGGGCCATACGCTTGTCCCATTTCTAGGTGGTTATACAAAACAAAAAGCTATGCTTAGTTTGGGGCTAGATAGCGCTGTGTAAAATGTCCAGCATTGTTTATTAATTTAATTAATTATGTATAACGTAAAATAGAAAGGAATACTACAAAAAAATAATAAAAAAAAACAAATGCTCACTTGCTGTGGAACGAGGAACACTGTCCCACTAATATTATAAACGCGAAAGTTTGTATGTATGTATGTGTGGATGTTTGTTACACTTTCACGCAAAAACTACTTAATAGATTTTAATGAAATTTGGTATGTACCTATGTAGATTATAGCCTGGAGTAACATGTAGGCTAGTTTTTATTGACAAACCACGCGTGCGAAGCCGCGGGTGGAAGCTTGTGAATAATATTGTGTAAACAAAATCGTAACAGAATAAATGTGAAAAATGATATGCCTCTTGAGTTATCTAAGACGATTCCTCAAACTGATGCAGCAGCAACCATCTCACTGACCGTCGCGCGGTACATCTTTACTTTATTTGTTACTAGCTGACCCATCCGCAGCTTCGCACGCGTAGTTTTTTAATAAAAACATTACCCTCCTTCTACGCAGTTGGGTAAAAAGTAGCATGTGGTACCCGGAGATAGTGTAGCTTCCCAACAGTGAAAGATTTTTTTAAATCGGTCCAGTAGTTTCGGAGCCTATTCAATACAAACAAACAAACCAATCTTTCCTCCTTATAATATTACGTTATATTAAGTTTTTGGTAGATATTGATATGTTCTTTAATATTGTAGAACATACTTTTGTTCTATCATCAATAGTTTCCGCAGCGCATGCGGCGAAAGAGGTTTTAGGGTACATTTTTACACCTTGGGCTACGTTACTTAAGTTTTAGTAAGAATCCCTAATCTTTTCTAGCAATTAATATAGCCTATGTCACTCAAGGTGAACGTAGCTTGCCAATGGTGAAATAATTTTTGAATATGGCAAAGTAGTTTTTGAGTTTATTCATTACAAACATACACACAAAAATACAAATCTTTCCTCTTTATAATATTAGTATAGACTAGCTTACACCAGCGGCATCGCACGCGTTGATTGGTAAACAAAAAATAGTCTATGTGTTAATCCAGGCTATAAGCTACGTACATACTAAATTTAATCGAAATCGGTTCAGCCGTTACGATGTGATTAAGTAACAAACAAACATCTAAACTTTCGCATTTTCAATATTAGTGTGATGACTGTGACCTGAGTTACGGGATAAAATAGCCTATGTGTTAATCTAGGTTATAATCCACGTACATACCAAATTACATCGAAATCGGTTCAGCCGTTACGACGTGATTGAGTAACAAACATCTAACTTTCGCATTTAAAATATTAGTGTGATGTATGTACCTATGTATAGATAAATAACTGTTAAAACATGATATTTTTTATGACTTCACTGGTTTAATTAGCTGTAAAGCAATTAGCATAAAACATGATTGTGATTATGTATTGATATTATATATGATATTTATTTGTTGTAAATATTTTTGAAATAAGAATCACTTTGACGTGTTATTGTTAAATCAGTTCGTTAACCTTCTTAGCATCTATTGATATTTAAAACTAATGACATTTAAATTCAAATTAAATATTAAATTAATTTTGCTACAGTAACTTTTTTATTCGTTTATTTCAATGAATTATTTTATTATAAAAAATCTGAATATGCAGTTCCATATTTTAGGTAGAAAGTAGAAACCATTTTTAACACAATGACAGCAGTCAACATATTATAATGTTCATCTGAATTGGAATTAAATATTTGCAAGATATTTATTTATGCCTTCTTATTCTGTTCTTATTCATTTTTGTTCAATATTTTTAATTTTTTTCTATTGATGATAGCCAAGCGCTTGACCACTATCTCACCTGATGGTAAATGATGGTGTGATCGAAGATGGAGCACGCTTGCCTAGAAAGAACCTATTCACTCTGGTCTTGAAGACTCCGAGATTATACTGGTCCGGAAAACATACGCCGGTAGTGAGTTCCACTCCATACTTGTGCTAATAAGTAACTATTAGCTATCATTAAAAATACTTTGAAACTTCAAAAAATTTACCGTATTTTCCAGTTCCTGTTAATTAATAATATTTTTGTTTGAAAAATTATTTTTTCAATACAAGCTTTTATAAAATTCATAATCGGAACCACCAGCAGATTCAAATGCCCAAGCACTAGTGGCCATGCAAGTTCCGTTGTCTAGCATCTGTCTTCATCATGACACCACCTCCATGGTACCATATTATTGCATTGTCACCGTAGTTACATATGTATTCCTAATTTCAGCTCAATCGGTTAATGGAAACGGGTTTAAAATTTAGTTGCAAGATTCCACCAGGACAAACATACATACATTGCAAGTTAATAAAAAGCTTATAAAATTTTCCTAATCATCATTATCCACAGCCCGTCTTCACCCACTGCTGGGTATTTGCCTCGCCAAGTTTGTGCAATCAATCCAAACTTCCTAATCTTAACAAAATACCAACTGAGTTGCATTAATATAAGCGTATCTCTGAAATTAAGAAACAACAACCGGTCAAGTGCGATTCGGTCTCGCGCACGAAGGGTATCTATAAAAACTGCAAAAAAATCACGTTTGCTGTATGGGAGCCCCCCTTAAATGTTTGTTTTATTTTAATTTAATTATTTATTTTTAAAGTGAATATATAACTAAATATTCTGTGAATATTTCAAGCGTCTACCTGTTGCCGTTATCAATATCGAGCTAAAACGAGCAAAAAACCACATTTGTTGTATGGGAGCCCCCCTTAAGTACATATTAGTCTATTTTTAGTATTTGTTGTTATAGCGGCAATAGAACTACAACATCTGTAAAAATTTCAACTGTCTAACTGTCACGGTTCATGAGATACAGCCTGGTGACAGACGGACAAACAGACAGACAGATAGACAGACAGACCCTCAGTAATAGGGTGCCGTTTTACCCTTTGGGTACAGAACCCTAAAAAACAGATCTACATTTAAATAATTTCACACATTATCATCTTCATAATTTATTACGGTCAGCAAAAAAAACTATTGATATATCTATTACTTAATCATAAAAAATATACAAAGCAGAATGCGGGCGGACTATGCGTCATCCACAAAACATTTAACATCCTAATTTCGTGAGTAACACCTCAGCTCTAGTGCCGACAAAAGAGTCGATAAAAAGATTCGATAAAAATCTGGTATCGACATCGAGAGCGAGGGACCCGCACAGCAGGCGGCCCGGCTTGCTGATAGGGTTGCCGAGAGATGCAAAAAGCCTGTCTATATTTTTAATATAGTCCGGCTTTTTTTTTATCTAGCCTGTGCTGTCCCACTGCTAGGCAAAAGCCTCCCCCTCATCTCTCCACTTTTCTCGATCTTGTACTAAATCCCGCCAATCCCTATAGAAAGCGTCAAAATCATCGCGCCACCGCTTCTTAGGCCTTCCACGGTGTCGCTTTCCATCCACCGGGATCCATCCAGTTACGACACTAGCCCACCTATTTGGGTGCATGCGGGAGACATGACCCGCCCAATCCCACTACAACTAGGCAGCCTTTATACCGAGGTCAGCGATGCCGGTCCTTGACCGCAGCGAGGTGTTCCGAATCCTGTCTATTCTTTTGACACCCAAAATGCTGCGCTCCATCGCTCTTTGGCAAACCCCGAGCCTGGACTTTTGAGATTCAGTCAGTGACCAAGACTGGGCACTGTAGGTTAGGACAGGCAGAATACACATGTCAATGAGTTGACGTTTTAGTGATAATGGCTTTTTTATAGTCCGGCTTTTTACATCTCTCAGCGGCCGGCCTCTACATCATCAACTCTCTAGATTCAGATGATGATGTAGAGACCGTAGTAGAAATGCTTGGATTTCAACACCACAGATCGGTTATATTAACGTTCACAAGAGGCTACTTTTTTACCAAGGTACTTGAGTGATGATGATGATATTTATTAGCCGAACAATTGCTTATCTTTTTATGCTACGTTAAAAACCGTACTAAATTTAATTTTGTCCTTACTGATATTTTTTCGTTCGCTGGAACAACACTGATTAATTCTTTAATTAATTCATCTAATTATTACTTTGTTAGGTATAATTTTGAATATCCAAGAGAAATCACTAAATATTATATTTATTAATATTCATTTATAATAAAAGTGTTAACGTTTATATTATTTAGATGATAAAAAAATAACTATTTATTTATAAATAACATAATTCTTTATAAATAATTATTTGTTTAATATTTGATTTGATTTTCTGAATACCCTTAAGTACCCACTATACTGTACCTTCCAATAAAGTTTACGGCTAAGGTAAGAAATAGTGACCATTTGTGTTCAATATATCATCTTGTGAATATAATGTATCCTATACGTTTGTGAAAAAAATAATTATAATTATAAATTATTTACAATTCACAAGTAATCACAAGTAAAACTTTTAAAGTAAACGCTTACAAAATTTACTACTATAAAATACTACATTTCATAATAATTAAGGACAAAAAATTACATAATTAAATACCTATGCAAAATCTCTCCCTATCTTTAAAAACATGGTCAGACAACAATTTCTGTCATCCATCGCTCACTAGGTCATTTATTTATTTATACATTTTTATAATTTATGTATGTACAAGGTATGACAATATTTATTTTATGTATCTTAATATTAATATTTATGTAATTTTATGATTATATTAGATAATATAACTAAGCATTTTATTTTATATTATCTATATTTTTTTATAAATTTTAAAATATACTTGTTCTAGGGATTCTAATAATATCGTACGCCGCCGTCCTTATTTGTTCATATAGATCCTGTCCACCCAAAGGTTGCCTGGAAGAGATCGCTTTTAGCGATAAGGCCGCCAATTGTACCAATGATTTAAAAGTGTATTTTCTTTTATATGTTTGTAATTAATGGTGTGCAATAAAGAAATTATCTATCTACCTATGATCAACAACATGATCCCGTTTCGGCCAGTTAGATCGGACAATCCGATTAATGGCGGGTTCCTATATCCGTAGTTAACCAGCTACGACTTGTTTCTTTGAAAACGTGTCAAAAGTTTGACACTAGTTTGACACATTTTTAAGAAGGTACGAGTCGGTGTAGGTTACCGACGGATTAGGAACCCGCCATAAGTCCGGAGGTACAATGGGCTGCGGCCGGACGCTGGACATCCCTAGCCAGAACTAATAACTTACATTTGGATTACGCTCGTTAGCCTCTTAGCACCTTGCCCGACGTTTATTTTTTATTAATACAAAATTTATTCAAACGAGCCCGAACATATTTCGGGAATAATGCCTTAATATTACAAAAGCAATATGTTATGCCTAGAGGATAAGTGTACGAGCGAACGCATATCATTTTTTATTCTATTATTTGAATAATTTTTGATGCCGCGTTGGCCTAGTCTAGTAGCATGTTCTACTCCCATCGAAGGTTATGAATTTTTACTTAGATTTAATTTTTATTTTACGCTAGCTAACCCGCGATAGCTTCGCGTCACCATCAACAGCCTGACTTCACCCATTGTTGGGTATAGGCCTCTCCAAGTTTTTGTTATCCACCACGATCCAGCGCTAGTCTCACCCACGGCTTCGCATGGATTTTATAAACTAAAATATACCTTGTAGCACTCCAAAATAGTGTTAATGTAGTTTCAGATATTACCCCTAGATAGTGACCTATAAAATATTACACTAACAAACTTAACCCTTTTGGATATTAGCAAACAATAACTCCCAAACTACAGATTTCTATCAATTATAGATAAATTTCTTCCAAGCAACCTTAGGGTGAGATAACATTATTGAAATAAAAAAAAATTCTCTAGCTCCGCGGCATAGTCTAACTCTCTTCTCATTTTTACTTGAGAAAATATAATATAAACTCTTTTTTTATAATCTTTAGAATAACTTGCAGTGTATGTATGTTTGTCCGGGTGGAATCTTGCAACTGAATTTTAAACCCGTTCCCCTCAACCGATTGAGCAGAAATTTGGAATACATATGTAACTTCGGTGACAATGCAATAATATAGTACCATGGAGCTGGTCTCATGATGGAGACGGATGCTAGACAACGAAACTTCTGATTGGGTTATAGTAGGCTACTAGTGTTTGGGCTCATTTGAATCCGCTTGCGGTTCCGATTATGACTTTTATAAAAGCTTGTTTGAAAAAGTAATTTTTCAACAAAAAACTTATTTATTTTGCATCTTCTGAGATAATGTCTGACCTTAAAACATGTACCGCAGTAGTTATAGCTATCTATATCTATACTTATATTAAAAAGAGGAAAGATTTGTATCTTTGTAACGAATAAACTCAAATACTACGGGTCCGATTTCAACAACTCTTTCACCGTTAAAATGCTACATTATCCTTGAGTAACATGGGCTACTTTTTACACAACTGCTCAGAAGGCGGGTAATGTTTTTGTTGTCACTAAGCGTGCAAAGCTGCGGATCGGTCAGCTAGAGTCATATATGTCATGGTTATTTCATATAAATTATTTTATGCATTTGTACAAAATTAATATTGGAGTTCTATGTCGTCAGTCATTCAGACACGCTTTCTATATTAGTAATCATTATTTCAGGTATGTTTTAGGGTTCCGTACCCATAGGGTAAAACGGGACGCTATTACTAAGACTCCGCTATATGTCCGTCTGTCACCAGGCTGTATCTCATGAACAGTGATAGTTAGACAGTTGAAATTTACAGATGATGTATTTCTGTTGCCGCTTAAAAGCAAAATGCTACTCTCAGTAATAAATAATAAGCAATACTAAAAACAGAATAAAAAAATATTCAAGGGGGGCTCCCATACAACAAACGTGATTTTCTTGCTCGTTTTTGCTCGATATTGATAACGGCAACAAGTAGACGCTTGAAATATTCACAGAATATTTAGTTATTAAATATATTCCTTTTAAAAGTAATTAATTAAATTATAATAAAACAAATGTTTAAAGGGGGAGGGGGGCTCTCATACAACAAACGTGATTTTTTTGCTCGTTTTCATATGATAATGGTACGGAACCCTTTTTATAGCTACCGTCCTATAAAGTTATTGAAAAATCCAGTTCATCCAAAGGTTGTATCAAAGACAAAGATCAAAAGGAAGAGATCGCTTTTAGCGATAAGACCGCCACGTGTATTTCTGCGTGTATTGTTATTTGTTTTTTTTTTTATTTTAAGTGTGATTTACAATAAAGCGCTTTCTATCTATGTATATATATATATCTAAACCTTCGTGCGCGAGTTCGACTCGCACTTTGCCGGTGTTTTTATTACAATACAATAATAAAGTTTAATGTGTTAGTTTGCTTATAAAGAATTAAATTGATCTGTATCTGATTATGTTCTTGTTAGAAGCATGATGAGCGCAGAATAAGCATTATTTAACTTCTTCGTGACTTTCTTAACACGTACAAATTGCAGTTAGAAAGGATTTTTAAAAATAGAGATCTTATTAGATTTGGTGTTATGTTTTTTTGAGTGAAGTGAAAACTTCTTTAGGAGCGCTGGGCATTTTTTGAGATGGGAACAAACCATTGAACTCGCGATACCGTTACCGTTACCGACACCTCTGTAAATAAGTATCTCGTAATTGTTCAAGTTTTCACTTCTGTCGGCCGGCGCTCCCGGACGTGCCACTTTCTTACTTAGTTTTTATTCGATATTAATGAATTTGTAACGACCGGCGTAGATTTTTATATAAATATTTTTAATTCTCTTAATATACACATATCCGGATTCAATATATTTTTTTAATAAATTGATTGATTGATGATAACACTTTATTGTTAAACCACAAAAGCAAAAAATATTTCATTCAGTAAGTACACACGGCTACACATCAAGCTATACATTTCCATTATAAGCTGACCTCTAATTCTACGAAAAGTCTACACAATGCGAGTTCAGCTTATACTGGAAATGTATAGCTTGATGTGTAGCCGTGTGTACCTAATTAAGTAGTTATATTCAAATTATTTTTTCATAAATTTATTTTACACACTCAAAATGGTTTCAACTGAAACTGATAATTTCAATAAAAGTATAGGTAAGAATTTACTAACGCATAGGTATATATTTAATAAGAAAAAAAATATCTGTAGCATTTTTTTTTAATTCTTTCACGATTCTGATTAGAATATACGTTCGCGTTCGTTCTAGTTGAATCATGGTAATAAAATTGAATATTATAGTATGAATAATATATAAATATGCATTCTTACTAGATATAAACATAAAAATAAACACTTAATATTTGGTAGGTACTTTGATATCAAAAAAAATAATAATTACTTCAAAAACTACTAGTTCTACGGAGGGTCTACGAAAGGTCTACGGCACTTTTTTCTCGTTTAAAAGATTTAAACGCGCTACGTACTCGTATATTCTTGATCATAAAGTTTTTGTTACTTTAATATTTTTGATGGATCTATGCTTTAGTGGTAAAAGATTTAACGCGTTGTTTCCTTGTTGTTACAGATCAAGGTAATAATCTAAGTATTTACCTTTCGTACTCCCGCCGTCTTCATTAGAATCCTCGCTAGGCGGTCCGTGAGGCGCCCTCGACGGCATAGGATGCGGCAGCCTCGGCCTCGTCAGAAACGGCGGCGGAACTCCGAAGAAGGGCAGGAACGGTGGCCAGGTGGGTCTCGGAGCCAGCTGCGCCGCCGCCGCCGCGTACAGCTGCAGCGGCGCCGGCAGCCCGCCCTCCAGCACCATGCCGCGACGTTCCCTCGATATCTTGTCTATCGACAACGCACACCACAACCTACTCACCGACACGCATTCTCAACTGTCATTATTCAAATTCAAAGAATCCTCAACTTTAAATCACTCGCACTTTTTCAATAGGATAAGTTCACGTTTGTTTTATTTATTGGGCGCGCAATCCGCGGCGGCGTGGTGTGTCTGCGGTGCAGTCGCCCGCGCCAGGCCCGGCACTGAGATGGCGCGCCGCTCGGGGCGGGGCGAAGGCCCCCCTACCCCTACCCACGCACAAATTAATTCCCCGCCTCCTTCATATTATAGATTTATTCCTCCGACAGTACATCGCGCGCGGCTGCTAAACGCTTTCAAACCTTATGCTTTAAAGTTAGAGACCTGTATTGAATAACGGCTAATAAATTAAAGGCAGGCATACATTGAATTAACGACAGCGTAGACGGTGGATTGTGCTATATTAAAATCAGCTTTATTCGTTCAATGAGAGTGTTTATTATCGCTCGGCCACTGGTTAAACATACGATTTATAGGGTTTACGTTCCTATGGAAGAGCTTGTGGGGTTGTCATAATCTTTTTTAGCCGCATGGCGCGCCTCTACAAAGATACATGCGGGAATTCTGTAAGAACTTATGTTGTGGAATTTCACCGCAAAATGAATGCGTTTTGTATTATTTCTGCAAGTTATCGTGAAGTTTTATGCAAATAGCATAGCAATAATGTATAAACTATTTAATTAAACGTTTTGATTTTAAATTTATGAATACTGTTACGTGCGGACAATGTTTTTAGATGAAATTTTACCGAATTATCTTTCTTTTAAGTAGGTATTTATCTTGATCGATAGTGGTATGGGCTTCAAGAGAGAATTTAATAACATATACTTTTATGCTGTGTTTTTATCTATTTTTTTAATTTATCAAAAATATAATAAGCGCCTTCAGAGGTGACTACTTTTATTTATATATATATCTAATTAAATAGTGACAGGCGATAGACTGGTCGATGCGCAATCAACATCTAATTCCCCATCAATAAGAAACAGCATTATGGTGTCCGTACAATAGCATTGCGTAAAACTAGATAACATCAGACTCTAATGACGGACCAACAATCAATCATACGAAATTAACACGTTTCAGATTATATTTTTGACAGTGATGAATCATAAGCGAAAGGCAATCAATTTCACAACCAATTCCTTATTTCATTAAACAAAAAAAAAGTAATAAAGTAATTGGCATAAATAATAATAAAATATGTCAAGACGTAACGAGCGCTCGGACGCGACGTGACAGCTCTATCAGGCATCTCGCACTGACTGTACTAGGCACCCCGCCCCTCCTTTGTGGAAATGCCGCCGGCTCGCCCGATTGGTGAGTACTGAGGAGAGGGGGCTTGGAGGCGTGGTTTATTCAGGGGGTGGTGGGAAAGCTTAGTGTTGCATGAATTTAATTAGTGTGAACAGCACCTCAAGCGCATTAGGAGTCGCGATGGGCGAAGCAATAAAAGATATAAAGGAATGAGTATAAATTAAAAGTTAAATAGAGAGTGTGGTGTGTGCGAGCGAGAGGGGTGATCTCCCGTCTCGCTCCTCAGCTGCAGATTACCCGCTCGTAATTGTTTGACGATCTTATTAGTATCAGTTAAATGTCGTGGTCTCTTTTTCTCTCGCGAATTTAATTACTTTTTAATTAGTGCTCGCTTAATGAGGTTTATTTCTTTCTTCTTGATATTTTTTTTATTTTTCAGACTTTAATAAGGATTAGCTTAGGATTTTAATTTTTTTTGCAAATGTTTTATAATTTGATAGAAATTGAGACGATTGTTTAAAGCATTTTTGAGTAAGGCAAAGCAATTTTATTTTTAAACTGTTAACCGACACTTACGGGAAGAAAAAGAAAAAGGTTGCGGGTTCAACTCATGTTTGTTTCGATTTTTTTTGAGATGGATTTATCAATATACATTGTGTTTTTTTTTACTGGGACAGTACGGCAGCACCTATAACTAGAGGAGATACAGGTGCAGTTTCTTTTAAAATATCAACTCGTTTTCGAAGAAAAACATATAAGCATTAAATTTTTTTTGGTCAAGCGTGACAATGTCGTGATAGGACAAATAAGATGATGCAATGACTGACATTAAAGTCCGACAGATGCAAGAACCATGATCAAAATTCAAATATGTTCTGAAATACGAATGTTTTTCTTCAAAAACGAGCTGATGTTTTAAAAGAAACTGCACCTGCATCTCCTCTGGTTATGGGTGCTGCCGTACTGTCCCAGTTAAAAAAAACTCTATATACCTAAATAATATTGTTAAAAAAATGGTTTTTGTCTCATTTTCTTAGGTAAAAACCAACTTATCAAAAGTATAAAAAACTTAAGCCTAATTTTCCCGTTTTCGATTTAAAATAAATACTCCCAAAAAACGGTAAAAAATTCAGGGAAAAATCACAAAAACCGGAAACATCACACTACATCATCGCAAAAACCAAAATGAATACAAATAGTTCCTTCCGTATTCCACCGCTCTTCATCGCATCTATCACCAATTTGTAGATATCAACATCTCGAGGTTATCTTCCCTCTTGTTCTCTCCCCAGTAGTTGTATACATCTGTCTCGCTCAAGGGCATTAAGCGAGCCATGCACGCGCGGACCGTTTCTCCTCATTACGTCTGGCTTACGCGCGGCGTTACAATGAATGGCGCGCTTTAGTTGTTTTTATCGACTTATGGTATTGCAGTTTCAGAGTACTTTTAGGTAACTGTTTATTTTTGTTTTGAAACTCTGTCGTGAGCATTCTGCGACCATGACTGTTGTTTCTAAAATACTTAGTGAGTTTAATATAATACATTGCTGAAGTCATCGTGAATGAATGAATGAATGTTATTTGTTATATTATTTGACGACTTCCGTGGCGCAGTGGGCGAACAGGCGGCTGAGACGCAGGATGTAGCGGATTCGATTCCCGCCACGGAACAAATGTTTCCATGTGACATGGTGACATGGTGACTTTGATTCGTCTACGAATCTTCTCATTTCTGATCCTGAAACCAAGCATGGTAATAGTAATATAAATCTTTATTTCTCAAACATGCTTAGATATTTGAGCATTGATTTGACAACCTACTTCGAGATAAATCGAATTTGCTGTACTGGCCAAATACATGCGAGCAGCGGCCGGCATAAGTTGTATGAAAATCTATATCTGTCGTGGTTTAGCGGCCAAATAAATTACATAGTAAACTCATATCTGTCGTGTAATTTAAAAATGGAACGATCTTTTACTCCGAAACATGGCAACCAAGGAGGTAACTTATCAAAGGTTTTATTTAAATTTCGAACTGGCTTGCAAATAGAAAGCTGTTTATTGAAAAAAATGCAGTCGAATTGAGAACCTCTTCCTTTTTTGAAGTCTGTTAAATAAACAAATGAACACTTTAACGCGGAAAAAAATTATGTTGTTCGTTTTTCGTCATTGATTTCGAAATGTAATTGAATTTTTTATTTTATTTATCTACGCATTGTTTGAGAAAAGTATATACAAGCCTTGGCCACAACTAGGCATTGATGGACTAACGTAGGACCGAGGCGAACCATCAATGCCTATTTGCTGGCCGCTTTAGTAATATACTATTTCAGGTAACAATAGAAAAGTACAAGATGTTAAAATTTATTTTACAGCCCATATAAATAAATACCTTAGTGAATAGCATACATACTTATAATACTTAAAACTCTTTGCTGACACGTATAGTCTGCGACATGTGACGCACTTGCGCTGTGTCGTGTATGTTTTTTTTTATACTACTTATATGGCAAACGAGCATGCAGTCCATCAGATTTTAAGTGGCTACTGCAGCCCATGTTTATCCACATAGAATTCAAAACAAGCTATTATGTTGTCTTGATCTCTATGTGGATACGTTGCCATACTATAGGACTTAGCTGTTATGCCTATGTGCCAGTAATTACAGGAACATACCATTACCATCTAACCGGAACACAGCAGCACAAGTACTGCTATTTGGCGGCAGATAAAGGTAAGGCGGTGGTGCCCACTTCCTTGAGCCCGCTCACAAAAGCTCTACCACCAGTAAAAAATGAAAACGACGAAACAATACACATTTCAGTCAAAACTCTTCCTTTGTAAAGGTCGAATGATCTGCATAGCATAGCCTTCTTCCTAGCACGCCGAGCGACCTTGAACCTTCTACACTCTAATGATCGCAGCCACTGAACCCGAACTAAGCCGACAATCATTTCGCAAAAACCGTTTATCCCAACCCGTTCTCAGGGGCGTGACGTAACACCAATGACGTCATCAATCACTTTTCTATTTATTTTTAAATCAATTGGCGTCGCGCGTGCTCGCCATCCATCTTGCGTTATCAATATTTGTAATGTCTTTGTTGACGGGTTAAGTTTTTGACAGGAAATTAAAATTGTACTTTCAGTTATAATCAAAATCTGTTTGGACGTATTCATCATCATGGATTCCTGACAAAATTTTTGAATACTATGCAAAATTCCAGACATTTATTGTGATTATATTTAAGGCGGAAAGATATTATTAATAAAGAGAGTGCTTTTATGTAACAATTGCCGGAACATATCAATTTTTTACAAGCTTTTTATTAACTTGCAATGTATGTAGGTATGTTTGTCCGGGTGGAATCTTGCAACTTAATTTTAAAACCGTTCCCCTCAACCGATTGAGCTGAAATTTAGAATACATATGTAACTTTGGTGACAATGCAATAATAGGGTACCATGAAGGTGGTCTCGTGATGGAGACGGATGCTAGACAACGGAGCTTCTGAGTGGATTGTAGTAGGCTACTAGTATTTGGGCTCATTTGAATCTGCTTGCGGTTCCGATTATGAATTTTATAAAACTTTATTTTGAAAAATAACTTTTTCAACAAAAAACTAATTTTTATTGTTACTTTATTTGGTTAATGTCAGTACCTAGTTCCTTCAGCTAGTCTACACAGAACTGCTCTAGAATTGTCACATTGTGTACCTACACATGCTTTGGTATACGATCTAGACCTAAAAGATTATATTTTGTATCTGTTTGATTGTACCTATTCTGTTTTGTGAGCCATAATAAAACTAGTGATTCTGTGAGAACAGTAGATCTCGCGTCCCAAGTCCAAGAAGTAATTTAACACAAAATTAACAAAGAAAGTACAATATTTAAATCGATTTTCAGATGCTTGAATTTTCCAACAGGCTTATCTATGTAGACTTTTGAGTAAAATATTGATATAAGTTTTAAGGATTACTCGCGTTCCCTTAGTCCAAGGTCTAATCTGGTGTATACAGGTTTGTCTCGTAAGAGGACTGCTTAGTCTAATTGGTATAGGTAATAATTTTCCAAAAAAAAACAATAATTTAAATCCATCCATATATAACGTTATAGCAAACTTCCCCCTCTATTTCCCCTTCCACTCACCCCTTCTAGAATTTTTTTTTTCGCAACATCTTGTGTAGAATAAGGAATTTAGTGTGCCTCTCAAATTTGATTGAAATTCATCGATAAAAACCAATACAGAAAACTTCGCTCCCCCTTCCCCCCGCCCGTATTTTCCCCCCAATCAAAATCGCGATCGACTGAAAAATTTAAGTAAATCAAGAAATTTGTGTGCCAATTTTCGTGGTTTGTCAATGACATATTACCCTCCTTCTGTGCAGTCGCGTAAGGTGTATCCTATGTCTCAAGTCCATTCATAACCTATCTAGGTATCTTCTTCTTTTTCCAGTGCCTCTTTAATCCTGAAGGTTGGCCGTTAGCTTCCTGTATTCATCTCTATCAGCAGCCAGCCGGAACAGCTGTTCGACGGAGGCAATACCGATCCACTCCCGGATATTTCGGAGCCATGACTTCTTTCTTTGCCCAGCACGTCTCTTTCCGTCCACTTTGCCCATCATTAGGTACCAAATTCAATCGAAATCGGTCGAGCCGTTAATTCATGAAAAGGTAACAAACAGATAGAGAGACAGAATTACTTTCAAACCGGTACGTAGATTATAACCTGGATTAACACATAGGCTACTTTTTGTTGACAAACAACGCGTGCGAAGCCGTTGGTGAAAGCTAATTATATATATTAACCTTTCTCTTGAATCACTGTATCTATTGCTGAAAACTGCATTAAAATCTGTTGAGTAGTTTAAAAGATCTAAGGTAACAGACCACGGACGCGACTTCAATTTATACTAAGTAAAGAAACAGCGCATAACCTAAAAAAGTTTCAAAAAAAGATAAAAGGGTAAAAAAGATTTCTTGGACTCACGGAACCCTACAAACCAAACATACCTGCATTATTCCAGAGTACATAATAAATACAGGTCCATAACACCTGTACATATAGCCGGTTCTACATACTGCTGATGCAGGTGAAGCAATCAACGAAGGGAGGCCTGTTTGATTGATGATCGCTGCGGCCGTTGTCGAACGAACCACTTTTATTTCAGCTCCGTTATAAAACATCCAACAGCCTTATACCAACACAAATATTTAAATTAGATGTTAACATGACTATAGTAAAATTTTTGCCAATGACAGAGCCTTTAGTAAGAGTCATAGTAGGAGTAGAAGTAGTAAGAGCCATAGGCATAAAGCTCATAGGCAACGATGAGCTAGTTGACGCAAGGCTCCTCAGCCTGGAGCATCGACGAAAGTTTGCTAGCCTCTCGGTTTTTTTATCGAGTACATTTCGGGGAGTGTGCGGCGAAACTTTTCAATCTAATCCCACCATCTCCATTCTATCAACGGACAACCAGACGCTCACCGCGCCACCGCTATATGGTAGAAATACCTCCCATTCGCACAAAGCGGTTCTCTTCGACCTTTATTATGCGCACCGCCAAAAAATTGGAACGCCTTGCCAGAGTCTGTGTTTCCTGGTATCTTTACGTCGCGAGTGAATAGGTTACTTCTAGGCAAGCGTGTACCATCGTAGACTGCATCATCGCTTACCATCAGGCGAGATCGTGGTCAAACGCAAGCCAATGTATAAAAAAAGTTAATATAATATACAAAGAACAATGATTTTGTAAACTGAACTATGATTACAACTAGTGGTTCGCCCCGAACTGAGATCTCGCGAATCTCCCAAAACACAAAAAAAAATATTCTTAGGGCGACTCGCAACGATGCCTAAACGTATGTAGTAGATAAATACGATTTAAGGAGTTGTCAAATCATACAAATACGTAAAATTTAAACATGTTTAGTCGCTAAATACGTTTAGGAATCGTTGTGCAAACCCTAATAAAATAGTGCCACAAAATGCACAACCAAATAACTTGATCTACAGTTTCATTCAAATTACAGGTAATGGGAGTTAATGTTATTTGATCATCCTTTTTGGGGTACAAATTGTAGTTATTCTCGATTTCAGACTTTTGTCTGTATTTGTGTTACTTATTATACACGTATACTAAATTACAGCACTGTGGGATCACTGGTGTACCGTATGCATTTTGGCAAAGTTCCGTTTTTATTATGGTTAATAACTTAAAAACTACAAGGTTTAAGCTAAACGTGAAAACAGGGTCGATATGTACTTATAAAGACCTTATACTAGACGTCAAAAACTCCTTCACATTTTTATATCATTTAGTCACACGATAAAAGTCACTAACCTACCTATATACCAAATTTCACGATGATCGGATAAACTCTTCGGACAAACAAACATACATACATACTTACATATTACGTAAATACATGCATACAACGCCGTTTTACCACGAATACAAGGTCAATAAAAACGCTGTTTTTAACAGTAAGTTGGTAAAAAGAAAATTTGTGTTCCCGGCATGCCTGGTAATGTCCCCTACAAGATCGACGACCGTAAGAATGAAAGACCGATGCAATAGTCCAGATGACAGGAAAACGCTAAATTTCCTAATCTGTGACCTGTGCGATATTTTCCATTCATTCATTCAATCCATTCGCCGGATCCGGAACCGTTTTGTAATTTTTTAACATAGACCGATTTGTTGTCTATTGAAATAGCTGGCATTACAACAAACAGAAATTTGTTCGTGTTGATTAATTTGTTATTGTTTATTAATTTCTGCTACAATATTCAGTAATTTCACAGTTCAATAACAGTTCAGCTCATGAAGCTTCCATTTGCATTGAAACAGGTAAAACATATGTACAGTTTGTTTGGTGAAACATGGCTTCTGAAGTTAATGTTATTCGGCGGCGCAGCATGAAATAATCAAATTCATTGTAATTTTCAGGGCCGCAAATTCACACAGACCACAGGCAGCCACACCGTGATCACACTTATTGTGCATCAAACAGCACTCAAAGCGAGTCATCACTGATCAACAGTTCAGCTCACGAAGCTTTAATTTGCATTAAATCAGGTAAAACATAGTTATGTTTGTTTGGTGAATCATGGCATCTTGAAGTTATTGTTCCTACCTGTTGTTCCACACATTAAGTTTGTCACTCAGTTCACTGTGCCTCTTGGTGAAGTCCCCTTTTAACGTTTTCAATTGAGATCTGTTTCAGTCAATTCTGACAAATGTATATCTTGATAAATTCAATATTATTCCCGTTATTTACAAACGTTATATTTTTTTCTTATAGATGCAGTTATGGACACCATAATATTAACAGAGAGCACCATATCTGACCAGCTGGAACATGGAACTGAGACCCAAAATATACAAGGTGATACGAGTTATTTTATGAGCTTCAATAGGCAGGATAAAACTGGTACCTAATTAAAAGAGAATATGTTCGTGGACAAAATTTAGTGCAAAATTCTTGGTTTTTGGTGTCAATATAAAGATTCTGGGTACAAAGTGTAGCGTAAAGAAAATTGTAAATCTCTTTATTTTCAGACTGTTCAACTCCAAGAAACAGAAAAAGGGGTTGATCTTAGATTTAAAATCTTTGACTCTGAAATGCAAGCTTCTAAACAAGAAGTTTAAAAGAATAAAACGTCAAAGTCAAAAAAATGTTGAATTCAAGATCAAAAGGATAACGCCTACATACTAAAACAAACATAATTATGTGCCAAATTTCAAACTCGTACTCTTTGTAGTTTCGAAGATATCGTGATGAGTGAGCGTCAGTGGACTGGTTTTCTATATCTATACTAGAAAAAACATAGTTTGATATCTGGGACAGCTTTCAGTAAAATCGTGCCTATGAAGTTCTGAATTTAACAGTACGGACAAACGTGCCAGTCAATGTCATACTTTATGGGCATGCTGAGCTAATTATAGTGATGAGCTATGAATCATCGTGACCACAGACTATAAACTATCGATATTTTGTATAAAACTTAATTCAAAATTAATTTATCATTTAATTTTAAAAAATAACATTATTGAATATTAAAAAAAATAACATTATTTACAATAGTGCGTAAATAAAATCTAAATTCTAACCTACTCGTAACATTCCTTCCGACAACTTTGGGGTTCGATAGAAATTTGGCCGCTGCGTGTCTTCTTCCGCAAGATGGCGTGTTAACGCGCCGCCATCTTGTTTGACATGACTCATTCTCCTCAGTACGAGTGCTAATGCCTTGTATACGCCACGTGTTTTCCGTTCTCATCACTTTGTTTTTGTTACTATTGCTGTTGATTTGTTAAGTTTATTTATTATTGTTAGTTTCTTTGTTGTTATTGTTTGTTTTTATTGTTTGTTTTCATTGTTGGTTGGCATAATGCCAAAGAGAACGAAGAAAACTGTTTTGAACAGTCAAAGTCGTGAGTTTGTGATTCGCTTGCGAGAACATTTTGAGCGAGAAAACCAAAATGGTGGACCGCTATTACCCATGGCAAAAGTTTGTGACAGAGTTGCAGATGCTCTTGGCATTGGACGTGCGACAGTAATTCGCATCATTAAAGAAAAATATGGCGAACCTTCAGCCGCAGTATTGACTGAAGACGAGGAAAAAAAGCTTTCAACGCCAAATAAAAAAAGAAGAAAGGCTGCTCCTGTCACAAAAATTGACGACTTTGACGCCGCGGCGATTCGCAACCATGTATGGTTATATATGGTTATTATACACGGGGTGAATTACCTATATTAAAAAAAACTGGCGCCGTCCCTAAAAGACGCAGACTTGTTTAAAAGAAGCTTGCCGTCACTATCGAAGATTTTGAAAAATATTGGATTTTCCTACAAAAAAAGTGGCAAAAGAAAAATTATAATGGAACGAACCGACATTGCTCTTGCTCGAGTGAATTTTCTCCGGAAAGTCAAAAAAATTACAAATTGGGACAAAGTTGTCTTTCTAGACGAGACGTGGCTAAACGCCAATCATACCGTATTAAAGCTTGGACCGATGATACGGCACAATCGACCACCAAAGTACCCGAAGGCAAAGGTTAATTGCCTATTGGCATTGAAATCTACGAAGACCAATGAATACCGTGAAGAAATGAATTTTGAAAAATTTAATGAGTGGTTTTTAAAATTATTAGATAATTTTAAGGAGCCACATCATATAATTATGGATAACGCCCCATATCACTCGGTCCAAAAGCACAAACCACCAACTTCGGCAAACAGGAAGTTAGAAATAATTGCATGGCTTCAAGAAAAAGGAATAGAGGCCAATGAAACAATGCTTAAAAACGAATTATTGAGACTCGTTGGTCTGCACAAACCCAGCACACCAACGTATGTCTTAGATGTCATAGCCCAAGAAAAGGGTCATAAGACTGCCTCCATATCACTGCCAGTATAATCCGATCGAGCTTATCTGGGCCCAAGTAAAAGGTTTGTTTGCTCGAATTTCAGTTAGACAGATTCTTTATGTATTAACTCCTGTATAATTTGTGATATTAAAATATGTTTTCTTTCAAGGTTACGCTGCTAGACATAACACAACACCGCCTTTCACGGCAAATAAAATGTTGCAGTTACTAAACACTGCGGTTGAAAATGTATCTGTAGAAGATTGGAAAAAGATAGTTACCAAATGCAAAAAATTAATGGAAGAAGATTGGAAGCGGGACGTTCGATTTGATAATATTTGCGAACAAGAGTTCATTATAAATTTACAAGATTGCTCTAGCGATTCTGAAAGTGATTCGGATATTGATTTGGGGTGTATTCCATTGGAATAAATCAATGTATGTATTAAAATATTCGTTTCATTTTATTACCCAAATCATAATATAATCCAATATACATATAATTATGGCAGACAGCTTTCGTGGCGAAGCGGTAGTGAACACGACTGCTGCGCAAGAGGTCGCGGGTTCGATCCTCGCTCAGTGCAAATATTTGTATGCATGAATATGGGTTTTTGCACTGGTCTGGTCGTGCCTCGGAAAGCACGTTAAGCCGTCGGTCCCGGCTGCCATACGAATATCTAATGGCAGTCGTTACGGGTTGTTGGAGCCCTCAAAAGTCCAACAATTGGTCTTACTGCAAAGCTTCTATCGATAATTACTATCGATATTTTTTTCTGTATCATAACAACCCTAGGAATGTCAGTTTAACAAATATCGCAGAGATCAAGCTATGTTTTTTCAAGTGTAAGTAATAGAAGATTATGTATCTACTCTATTAATAAAAAAATAATTTTTATGTTATGTTTGAATAAAATAGTTTGACTGCTTTGCTTGTTTTGTTATTTCTTTGATGTCAAGTAATATTGGTAGTGCAACATTATATGGATGTAGGTATGTATGTAATAAAACCTCGTTCGCTGGTAGAATGCGCATGCTGGCAGTTGCCATAAAAGAGTGACCAAAAAGGAAAAAAAAACACTTGTCAAAATCTATTGTGGCATCGGTCCATTCGCTCCTTTACGCTCCAACTCCAATGTACGTCACATGACCGTCTGTACGTAGTACATCTAAGTTGTCTATGGTTCCCGGTATCCATTGATTTTCACTACTAGACTATGGCCTCTTTCATTTATTCGAAATAAGGATTTGTCATGGAGGTCGTATTTTGTCATAACATAATTTATGATTGTGGCCGTTTTAATTTTTTAAATAGAAATAAGGTTTTGTCATGAAGATTGTATGTAATTTTAGGATTTATGAATGTAACTTCATTAATTTTTATATAGAAATAAGGATTTGTCATAGAGAGTGCTTAAGCTTATTATTAACTAGCTTATTATTTAGCCGCGACTTCGTACGCGTTACACTATTAAATGTGTAGGTAACCTAGAAATAAAGCTAAACTCGCTGTTGCAACTTGACTTGACACACCACTTTTATCTCATGGGACCTGATTAATGCGGTAAAAAGTAGCCTATGTGTTAATTCAGGCTATAGTCTACGTACATACTAAATTTCTTATATAATTTACATAAAATTTTTTTTAATATGGTTTAATTTGAACAATAGTTGTGTTTGTCTTCTTATGGCTACTCTTGATCAAGATGTACGTGAGGTAATGTAAACTGGACTTAGCGGAAGAGCAGCGCTGCGGCATATTAACATGCCGTAGCATCATGTTGAGCTGAGTACCTATTCATATCCACACAGAGCTTTTAAGTTTGTTAGTTTGTTAGTGCTTAGGTTAGATTTTATTGTTGTTGTGTTTTATTTTCCTTTATTACTGTGTGGTTGTTGAATAAAATGTTTTCTTTCTTTCTCTCTTTCTATTTCATCGAAATCGGTTAAGCCGGTACGACATGATTGAGTAACAAACAAATAAATATACAAACATCCAAACTTTCACATTTACAATATTAGTGCAATGAGCCTCAATCTATTTTTAAATTAGCTTACGTAAATCGCATTTACGGAGCCGATATAATGACCAACTTTCAGACCATAAGTAAGTGAAAAAATATTAATTACCAAACAGTTCGACAATATTCTGATCAAGGCGCAGAAAAAGTTCCTGGACACAAACCAATTTAGAAACATTCTTAAGACATCGGATTAGTACATTCCAACATTTCACGCAGTGGTATCTAGTCCCAAACTAAGCAGAGCTTGTACTATGGGAACCAGATAACTGATAGAATACTTAAATACTTTTTTTTGTAAAGACATTCTTATAATATAAAGAAATACATCCAGATCCAGACATAATATAAGGAGACATGAGACATTGCAATATCCTTGAAATACTTTCGATCAAAACCAACCCTCATTCCACTGAATGTTTAAAGAAAATAGGCCCATCCCAAACCTAATTCCAACCTTTCAAACATTACGTACGTAAATACTCCTAAGACAGTCGCGCTCAAAACTGCTACAACCTACTTAACTCCCCTATGTAGATACAACCACTTAAGGTACAAAACTACAAGGCTTCTTAAGTGTTCAACTCAAAAAGCGGGCTTCATAATCTTGTTAGCGCTGAAATTTGCATTAATTAAGGCGCTGAGGCCTCAGTTACCTCTAAACTGGGGGGTGGGGGTTGTGCACCCCTGGGGGGGTAGATAATATTCAAATGGTACATGTAACGGTGCGCCCCGAGACCGCCGAGCCGCCCGCAAGCAATATAGATGATACTGGTGTGTAGAGAAGTGTTTGATATTTTATTTGAAAGAACTTAGACAAACAGTCGCAGTGTTAATGACGTAACGTTAATAAAATCTTAAATTTGTAATGTGTAACATAAATAAACCAATAAAAGTTATATTCAGATCCTACGCTGTACGCTATACATGTCATATTGCTCTATTCGTCCATAGAGAGCAACTTTTCTAAGAAGATCATGCTGGGTAACCATAGTCGAAACGTCGGTATAATAAAAAAGGTACTCAAGTAATATTAGTAAAAAAACATATCCCATCTGTCTACTAGAGAAAATACCTACTAAGAAAACAGAATAAACAATTATTTACAATAGAATACAAAAGAAACAGTTGAATCATTTAAATACCGTTGCAAATAATATATGTAGATAGCTCAACTGCTCCAGATCACTACCAGACGGAAGTGCCCCCAAGACACTGGCTGCATTGCCCCGCTGAATTGCAATGCTTATGCGTTGACCCAAATAAGCAACAGCTCTCGAATCACACGTCGCTTCGACCAGACGCCCGGAAGGAGTTTTGAAAACGTGATGGGCCTCGGTACTCCATGAACCCAGGGTCTCGAGCCCAAATGCCTGAAATACGTAAGCTCTGTCGAGACTCCCATATTTGCGCCGCTCTGTCTACTTATAATATTACTAGTGGTTCGCCCCGAACAGAGATCTCGCGAGTCTCTGATTAAAACAAAAAAAAAATTATTTGTAATCTTTGTCTATCAAAACAGTGCTACGAAATAAATAACCATATTACTTGACCTACAGTTTCATTCAAATTACAGGTAACGGGAGTTCATGTTATTGGTATGCTTTTTTGGGGTACAAATTACAGTTATCCTGAATTTTCAGACTTTTGCCTATATTTGTGTCACTTAAGCTACATGCGTACCAAATTACAGCACTGTGGGATCACTGGTGTACCCTGTGAATCTTGTCAAAGTTTAGTTTATATTATGGGTAATAACTCAAAAACTATAAAGCACTTGCGAAAAATAAAAACGAAGTCTAAATATACTAATGAATACCTTTAATTTGACGTCCCATTTGACCTCATTTTCAATATTTTTTGCCCCTCTTGAACCCCAATATCTCAACAACCCCCCAACATTTTTAGCTCATTTACTGACACCAAAATTGTGCCGTCACTATCTATCTACGTAATAAATTTCACGATGATCGGATCAACGCTTCGAAAGTTATCCTCGGACAAACAAACATATATACATACACACAATAAAGAGTTGAAATTTGTGAATTTGTTAGTTGTGTGGCACACGTAAAATGTGTACCTTTAACTAGAACATTATCTCTATTAGAAGCGCCATCGGAGTTTTAACACGACCATGGGTGAGTTAGCTGGCTATTATGATGGTATTAACACCTAAATGTTAAAACACACGAGTTAATATAAGCAAAAAAATTCAACCTTGTCTACCAAAATCGGCCGTTTTGCACCAAACTAAGATACAACTTTCAAATAACTTAAAATACATTGAACAGGTCCGTCAAAGACAGACAGTGACTTCTAATTTATAAGTTTATAACACTCCTTTTTTGAGCGTGGACTAAAACACAGACCTACACATAATCACACCTAAATAAAATCAGAGACACTACAAACATCGGCCAAACAAGATTTAAACAATGTTACCTGGAGTTTTGTAAAATCGTCCGCAAAAATTACGAAACACACTGGATTTGAATCTGCTGTCTATTCCTTTATACCAATTTCGCACTCACTGCTCGTCCAATGCATAATTATTGGGATGTTACTTTAATTTCACTTACGGGAAAATCTATTATCATAAGATTCCCGTAAGTGTCAGTTAACACTATAGAATCCTACCATAAAAAAGTAGGTACTTAAACACTGTTTAGTGCGTGTACAAATCTTATACAAAAATTGTGTTGGATTTTTTATTTTAGCACAAAAGTAGAACGGTATTTTACTGGTGGTAGAGCTTTTGTGAACGAGCTCGAGGAAGTGGGCACCACCGCCTCACCTTTATCTGCCGCCAAATAGCAGTACTCGTGCTACTGTGTTCCGGTTAGATGGTAATGGTATGTTCCTGTAATTACTGGCACATAGGCATACCAGCTTAGTCCTATAGTATGGCAACGTATCCACATAGAGATCAAAACAACTTATTAGCTTGGTTTGAATTCTATGTGGATATCCATTGGCTGCAGTAGCCACTTAACATCTGGTGGACTGCATGCACGTTTGCCATATAAATTGTACAAAAAAAAAAAAGTTTTACCTTTACTTGCAAAACTTTTGTGATTTATTTCAATTATTATTATAAATATGGGATTAATATTTTAACATCTTTGTGGTAACAAGGATAATGTTTTACTTTGAGCACTTGCGTGCTCGCCAGTACCTCTCTGAGAGCATCGAGGGTACGCTCGACAATTTCCTCGTCGGGTAATTCACTAGGATTTAATTTAAATTAGTTTTGGCTTGGCTTAATAGCTTCCCCCTACCTTGGGAGGATGGCAGTGGTCCAGCGCACCTATTCTGGGACACGCTTTGTTTAGACTGATATATTTTATACCACCAAGATGGTAAATCCTAAGAAGGCTCAAGGCTCATTTATGAATGAATGAATGAAAATTCTTTATTATACCTTACAGGCTAGACAGAACAGATTTAAAGAAATAAACAAACTAAAGTAAGCATAATGGGCGGTCTTATCGCTTAACAAAGCTATCTCTTCCAGACAACCTTTGGATGGAGAGGATCATTGCTTAATGGAAGATTGGCCGAGGTGTAAAAAGAACAAACTTAATAACAGAAAAAGAAAAATTACTTAACCCTAAATAGTTATATACACACATATTAGGTACATAAATAATTTTAAATAAATAATAATCATATATAAAATAAATAAATATGTACTTACATACTTATACATACATTAATAATATTAGAGATCAGATGAATCACGACTCTTCATGGAGGTAAAAGTTTTTGAGTCTAGCTTTATGAATTAATGAATGAATAAAACACTTTAATGTACACCACAGAAATAAATATCACACAAAGCTAATAGATGCGAAGCGAGATCTCCAAATCAAGTTGGGTAAATCGGCGGATGTATGTATGATAGATAGATAGATCACTCATTATTGAATTTCCACACAAACAGAAATTAAACAAAACTAGGTACTAGGCTAGAATAAATAAGGCAATACAATGGGTGGCCTTATCGCTGAAAGCGATCTCTTCCAGGTAAACTTTGGATGGAGCGTAATTTACGAAGATACGGAGTGCGGTGTACTTTGGATATATTTACACATATAACCTACAATATACGCAAATAATGCAATGAGAAGACTTATCGCTTTGAAGCGATTTCTTCCAGACAACCTTTGGATGGTAAGTATTTAGTTAGGTCAAGGATAGATAGATAGATAGAAGGATATGGTCGGGGGTGCACATTTAAGAATAAGATATGGATGAAGGGAGGTCATTTATCTACGAGATCATATCAGAAAATAGGCTATTCGTAGAAAAACCAGTCACTGACGTAGTTCAGAGAAATAGCAAGCTGAGGAGGGCGGGCACACAGCTCGAAGAACTAAATTCGTTAGCGCAGAACAGTTCTTGAGAACTTTTCTATGTGCCTTTTGTCTGTGTCTGTCTATCTGTCTGTCTGTGGTATCGTACCAAACGGATGGTCGGATTCGGACTCGGTTTTGTTTAAGTTTTTTTTTTGTGTGTGAGGAGGATCAGGTCAGCCGATCTGAAGATTACCAGCGCTTTTCCTTTTTGGTGAAGAGTTCTCAGCTGTAAAATGGAAATTTAAAATAACTGTTTCGCCCCGAACTGAGATCTCGCGAGTCTCCCATAAAAACAAAAAAATATTATTTGTAAACTTTGACTATCAAAATAGTGCTGTGAAATGAATAGCCAACGTACTTGACCTACAGTTTCATTCAAATTACAGGTAACGGGAGCGCATGTTAATTGGTATTTTTTGGTGTAGGAATTCCAGTTTTTTTTTTATACTACTTATATGGCAAACGAGCATGCATTCCATCAGATGTTAAGTGGCTACTGCAGCCCATGGATATCCACATAGAATTCAAAACAAGCTATTATGTTGTCTTGATTTCTATGTAGATACGTTGCCATACTATAGGACTTAGCTGTTATGCCTATGTGCAAGTAATTATAGGAACATACCATTACCATCTAACCGGAACACAGCAGCACAAGTACTGCTATTTGGCGGCAGATAAAGGTAAGGCGGTGGTGCCCACTTCCTCGAGCCCGTTCACAAAAGCTCTACCACCAGTAAAAAACAGTTATTCTGAATTTCAGATTTTTCCCTATATTTGTGTCACTACAGCTACACGCGTACCAAATTTCAGCACTGAGGGATCACTGGTGGGCAACAGGCGGGCAACAGCTAGTTTAGAATAAAATTAAAGAAATTATTGTGCGCAAAAGTCTACTATAGTGTGACTGAATATCGACTGAATATCTATCTGACAAGTTATAGTATATGGTAATTATTAATTTGTTGATGCAACTTTTAACGTTTATATTTCATTTTCTGTATGTGGTTAGGCTTTAGATACGTTGTTTGAAATAAAATATTTTTGATCGAGCGAAGCGAGATTTTCAAATCAACTTGCGTTGTCAAAATCGGCGTTGTTTGTTTGTTGTCCGAGGATAACTTTCGTAGCGTTTATTCGATCATCGTGGAATTTGGTAGGCAGTGATGGCACAATTTTTGTGTGACTAAATGAGCTAAAAATGAGGGAGGGAGGGGGGCAGTTATGGAGATGTTAGGGTTCAAGAGGGGTAAAAATCCAAAATGAGACTAGCCGGTCTAATGGCACGTCTAGTAAAAGCTCTTTGTGAGTACATTTCGACCCCGTTTTTATTTTTAGATTAAACTTTTAAGTTATTATTCATAATAAAAACTGGACTTTGACAAAATTCACAGGATACACCAGTGACCCGACAATGCTGAAATTTGGAAATATAGGCAAAAGTCTGAAATCCAGAATAACTACAATTTATACCCCAAAAAAATGTAACCACAGTACATGAACTCCTGTTACCTGTAATTTGAATGAAACTGTAGGTCAAGAATTTGGTTATTTTTTCGTGGCACTATTTTGATCGTCAAAGATTACAAATAATATTTTTCTGTTTTAATCGGAGACTCGCGAGATCTCAATTCGGGGCGAACCACTAGTAAATCCAGTTTGCACCAGAGTAAGACAACGCAGTACAAACACAGTGCGAGCGTCGGTAAATAGGCATCTCGTCCAGCTGTGCGTTCCGTTTAGAACGACAGCGATTATATTAGCGTTCTTCGTTTGGGCCCTTGGTCTCTCATTTGTAATACTTCTCAAGTTTAATTTATGAAAATAATTATATTCATAAGAACATTTCAGCTTAAACAGGCTATTGGTTCTATCTGCAGTTTGACGTTAACCAACGCCTGTGAGTTGAGATTCATCATCCACATCATTCCTCTTTCAGAAATTGAAAGTATCGCTGTGCTCCAGTTTTCAAAAATTGTTTATCTCGACTGGAATAAAACAAGAAAATGGCAGCCGCCAGCGTCGTCTCAGGTAACTTGAAGGACATCGAGAAGCCTCAGGCCGCATGACGCTCACGTCTTGCAACGTGCTTTTGTGAACAGGCTCGAGGAAGTGGGCACCACCGCCTTACCTTTATCTGCCGCCAAATAGCAGTACTTGTGCTGCTGTGTTCCGGTTAGATGGTAATGGTATGTTCCTGTCATTACTGGCACATATGTAGGTATAACAGCTAAGTCCTATAGTATGGCAACGTATCCACATAGAGCTCCAGACAAGATAATAGCTTGTTTTGAATTCGATGTGGATATCCATGGGCTGCAGTAGCCACTTAACATTTGGTGGACTGCATGCTCGTTTGCCATATAAGTTGTATAAAAAAAACGTGCGCTTGCTGGAGAAGGTTTGCACTGACGTTATCAACGTAGCTAAGAAACAGAAGCTCCGTGTCAAGGGACCAGTCCGCATTCCGACCAAGATCCTTCGCATCACCACCCGCAAAACTACTTGTGGTGAGAGCTCAAAGACTTGAGATCGCTTCCATATCCATATCCGCAAGAGAGTGATCGAACTGCACTCTCTCTCCGAGATCGTAAAGCAGATCACATCTATCAACATCGAGCCTGGTGTAGAGGTTGAAGTTACTATTGCTGATGCGTAGCACAACTGTCAATAAACCAAATAACTCTTTCCTATCTACTCGATCATTAAGCTTTTATTAAACTTGTAATGTTTGTTTGTGTAGGTCAAATCTTACAAATGCATTTTAAACCAGTTCGACCAAACGATTGAGCTGAAATTGGGAATACCTACCGACATAATTATGTAACTTCGGTAGGATAACAAATAAAAAAGGTACCTACATACGCGATAAATATCCGTTTTAATCAATAATTATGTACAGTGATCGCGAAAGCTTGAAAAATACTAATAAACCTGATTTTTGGCCTATAGCTAAAATGATGTCGTAAATGCAAGCTTAGAAAAAAAAATAGAAATAGCTCAATTCATTTGGAAGTTAGGATGCTACATTCAAACAAGCTAAAATGTTACGTTGATGATAGCTAAATTTCTCGCAGCGTTAAAGTTTACAAACACAATCGTTTCAAAATGCTTGCAGTAAATAAGGATTGTTAGATTTTGGCGTATCTCGTTTTAAAGAGTTTATTCTCATAACAAATTACAGTTCACTTAAAATGAGTTTAAATATATTATAACAGTAAGTTTAGGCTAGTGTACAAAGCATGCATTCATCATGTAGGTATTTAATTTCAAACATTGTATCTAAAAAATATTACTTTAGCTTCTTACCAAAAATAACAACTAACAGTAACAACTATCATTGCCGTCCCCATTGCTGGCTGAAAACCAGCGTTGAGCAATAAGTGTATTGCTCAACATAATGCTGAGCCATTCTCCTTTTTCGGCACAGAGCTCATAGTGACTCGGTACGTATCTTTTGTTTTAATTTAATTTTATTGTTTAGTTATGTTAACGTGTTTTTGATTGTCTGTATTTAATTATCCACTGTATGTAGTTTCTGTGTGTTTGTAACTTGTGTCGAAATAAATGTATATATCTATCTATCAGTACAGACAGACAGACAGATGCGCTAGTTAAAGATTACGGCCCGTTTGGGATGGCCCGTCTCAGACCCCACGGGACCCCACAGACTGAGGGGTCCCTGGGCACTGAGGAGTCGTTATCGTGCAACTGTGATTAGATCCTGTGATTGTTATTGATTTGAGTTAATAGTAATTAGGTTGAAAGATATTGGGCACTCGCTATTAAAACCATCCTACGAGTTCATGACTGAAAATGTCACCGAATAGGATCCAATTGTTCTGCCATGTCATTAATTAAAATTAATATGGGTTTTTATCAGGTACAAATCTGGTATCTAAGCCGGTTTTTAGGTCATTTTATCATCAGTCATAGAACGCTATTGCGTAAAATGGCGAGTATTGTCATGAGTGACAGCTGTCAAGCCAACAGCTTTTATTACGTCAAGATAGCGGCATTTCGGGTGTTGGTACTACAATATTTGAGCCCGTCAGAATGTAATATGACACATGTTTCAATTATTGTTATCAGTTTATCTCTTTTTGATGACATTTTGGCCTATTTATAATTGTGTTACACCCTTTATATTGTACCATACAATCTGGTGATGAAGTTTGAAAATGGCATTGTCATCAGCAGCATATCAGTAATGGACGTCCACTGCTGAACATAGGCCCCCTGTAGATTTTTAGAGTGACCGGTCTTGTGGGGCCCCAACGGCTTCCAGCAATCTTTATCATGTCATCTTTCCATCTAGTGAGTAGCCGTTCTACGCTGCGCCTTCCATTGTTGGGTCTCCACTCTTGAACATTAAATAATACCGAACAAAATAAAATAACTACTGGTTCGCCCCGAAGTAAGATCTCGCGAGTCTCCCAAAACACAAAAGAAAATATTCTTAGGGCGACTCGCGCAACGATACCTAAACGTATTTAGTGGCTAAATATGATCTAAGGAGTTGTCAAATCAAACAAATACGTAAAATTTAAACATGTTTAGTCACTAAATACGTTTAGGGATCGTTGTGCAAGCCGGCCTTAATCTTTGACCATTAAAATAGTGCCACGAAATGCATTACCACATAACTTGACCTACAGTTTCATTCAAATTACAGGTAACGGGAGTTTATGTAGTGTGAATATAATTTTTGGGGTGCAAATTGCAGTTATTCTGGATTTCATAATTTTGCCTATAGTTGTGTTACTTAAGCTACACACATACCAAATTACAGCACTGTGGGGTGACTGGTGTACCCTGTGAATTTTGTCAATGTGCAGTATTTATTGTGGCTAATAACTCAAAAACTACAAGAATTAAGTTAAAAATAAAAATAGGGTTAAAATGTACTACTAAAGACCTTTCATTTGACGTCATTCTTGACGTATGAGCCTCATTTTCATTTTTTTTTTTACCTTTTTTGAACCCCAATATTCAACAACCCCCCAACATTTTTAGCTCATTTAGTCACACCTAAATTGTTCCATCACTACCTACCAAAGAATCAAATTTCACGATGATCGGATCAACGCTTCAAAAGTTATCGTCGGACAAACAAACATACATACATACAACGCCGATTTGTCTAAGTTGATTTGGAGATCTCGCTTCGCTCGATCAATAAGATAATAAAATAAAATAATAAAACACGACAGACAGCGTTTATAACAATTTAATTTACTGAATAGAATGAAGTCCTTTAAAAGATTATCTCAGTACATTCACCGCAATCGATACCTATTGTTGTGATTGCGACATCTGGCATAACTCGCTCCCTGTTGTAGTTATTGACACAGTATAAACAGAGATCAGCTAGGTATGTTCGTCTAACGAAACATCAACTGTCATAATGATGCTGGCTGATGTAGTGCTACGAGCGTAGCGGAGGTGTAGCTGCGTACCACTGATAAACATCTTAGACTCATTTAAAGTCATTAAGATTTGAATTTATACAATTATTAATTTTGAAAATTATTATTACGCGTAAAAAACTAGCGAAATTCAGTTCGGATAAACATACGTTTCCGGAAGTTTCCCGTTTGAGGAAAAAATTCAATGCTGCCTCCAGACAGAGCAAAAAGGTCATGGCTATAGCGAGGAAGCAGCACATCAGCAGAATTGGCGACCAGTTGGTGGGGTATCCTTCTGGAAGTAGAGCCTTCTGGTCTCTTGCCAAAGCTGCTGAGGGTAACTTCTGCAAGTCCCGCTTACCATCTTTACTCAAGTCGGACGGATCTCTGGCCCATAGTGCAAAAGAGAAAGCCGATCTCTTTGGATCTCTTTTTGCCTCCAATTCGACCCTCCTCGACGGAAATGCTTCAGCACCGGTTATACCTCGGTGTCCGAGTTCCATGCCAGAGGTACGTTTTCATCAGAAAGCGGTACGGAAGGAACTCCTTTCCCTTGATGTGAGAAAGTCGAGTGGGCCGGATGGCATTCCAGCCATTGTGCTCAAAAAGTGTGCTCCTGAGTTGTGTTCTGTCTTTACGTCCCTCTTTGAATTGTCTTATATCACTGGTATCGTGCCGTCTTCTTGGAAAGTGACCCATGTCCACCCAATCCCTAAAAAAGGGGATCGAACCAATCCGTCTAACTATCGGCCTATAGCAATAACCTCCCTACTCTGTAAAGCGATGGAGCGAGTAATTAATACTCAGCTTCTTAGGTATCTTGAGGAACACCAGCTGATCAGTGACCGCCAATACGGCTTTCGTCATGGGCGATCAGCTGGTGATTTTCTAGTTTACCTCACTCCCCGCTGGGCGGAAGCCGTTGAGAGTAGGGGGGAAGCTCTAGCTGTTAGTCTAGACATCGCGAAGGCGTTCGATCGGGTGTGGCACAAGGCGCTTCTCTCGAAGCTTCCCTCATACGGCCTCCCCGGGGGACTTTGCAGTTGGGTCGCTTGTTTCTTATCCGGGCGGAGCATAAGAGCCGTTGTAGATGGTTCTTGCTCGGACTCAATGCCCATTAACTCTGGTGTACCCCAAGGGTCAGTGCTATCGCCCACACTGTTTATTCTTCACATCAATGATATGCTGCACATAAGCGGCCTTCATTGTTATGCGGATGACAGTACGGGTGATACTTTCTACACTGGTCGCCCTAATGTCTCTCGGTCGAAAGTGGAAGACAACAGACAAAGACTTGTGTCTGAGGTTGAAGGCTCTTTGGAGCGTGTCTCAGATTGGGGTAACCTTAATCTGGTCACCTTTAACCCAACAAAGATGCAAGTCTGTACGTTCACCACAAAGAAGACCCCTTTCACAATAGCTCCACGGTTCCAGGGCATTCCTCTCCCCGTCTCGGCGAGTATATGGATTCTGGGAGTCGAAATTTCTAATGAGGTCCAGTAAGGGAGTCACTTAGAAGCAAAAGCTGTGCTCACCTCCAAAAAACTTGGAGTCCTTAACCGTGCCAAACAGTATTTTACGGTACAACAACGGCTATTGCTGTACAAAGCGCAAGTTCGGCCGCACGTGGAATACTGTTCCCATCTTTGGCACGGAGCTCCAAAGTACCAATTGCTTCGTTTTGACTCCCTTCAGAGAAGAGCCATTAGAATCATCGGTGATCCCAAACTCGCCGACAGGCTAGAACCGCTGAGTCAACGCCGTGACATCGGATCGCTCAGTGTATTCTACCGCCTGTATAAAGGGGAATGTTCTGAGGAGCTATTTGATCTCATCCCGTCGTCGAGATTTTACCACCGCACTTCTCGACAACGTAATAAAGCTCATCCACATATAATCGACAATTGGGTATCGCGCACCACACGCTTCACGCGATCTTTTCTACCCCATACTTGCAAGATGCGGAATGAGCTACCATCTGAGGTTTTCCCATTAGACTACGACATGGCACGCTTCAAGAGAAATGTAAAGAGGTTTCTTCAGTGTAGGGAACGCATCGACAATACCCCGGATGTTGCCGGTGTCAATAAGCGACGGTGACCACTTACCATCAGGTGGGCCGTAGGCCTGTTTCCCCACAAATAACATTAAAAAAAACATACACAACAAGTAACTTTTTAACAAAATATTTATAATATGTAGACTTTAGAATAGTTTTATTTATAGAAAATATATAAAACAAGGTATGTATCTCTAAAAAATTGGAAGGTTGCCCTCGATTTTTTTGAAATCCCATCATCAGATCCTAACTTGGTGTCACCTGGGAAGTTTAAATAAATAAAACAATTTTTCGAATCGGTCCAGACGTCTTCGAGTAATTGGGGAACATACATAAAAAAAAGATTCTGGTGGCTTGAGAACCTCCTCCTTTTCTTAAGTCGGTTAAAAAGCATATAAACTGATTTAATATTATTTTATATACGGTGCTATCCTGTTTTCATCTTCTGCCCCCCAATCTTAAAAGTCACTCTTGAGGGCGTTTGACAGATCTTAAAAGTTACTTTGTGCAGTTAATAGGCGTTTCAATTGTCAAACGTTAGCCAACTGATGATTTCAAGATCCAGAATAGGGGGGAGGGGGGCTGAGCTAAAACATAATTTAGGTATAATTTAGAAGTAAGTTCTCGTTTTAACTTGTGGTTAGGGCTGGTGGGCCCCACCGCTACGTCTCTACCGGTGCGTAGAGGCCACGTAACTGGAAAATTACTATAAACATACATTCTTAGTAGGTGTTACCTACCTTAACTCAATCCCCGAGAGCAGTGCAAGATCCTGACGTCCGTGGCGACACTATTTAGGGTCAGCAGAATACCAGCGTTAAGTAGCTAGGTTCTAGCCTACCTACTTAGCGCATGCTGAGCTGACGCCATTTTGACATGACTCAACTTTTTAATTATGATGGAAGTTGCGTGAGATATTTCTGTATTTTTTTGATTAACCTGTAATCTTCGACTTCTGGCATTCTTCTACCTACTTATTATTCTTAGTATATAGATTAAGATCTTTCTCTTTTGTGTTTTATTTTGTCCATGTGTGGTGTCAAATAAATGTTTTCATTTTCATTTCTTTAAAACAGACAATTAGTTTTCAAATAATTTAATAAAATAAATCCCATGTTAAAGAATACACGTTTGTAGTAATGGTCCGGTTACAAGGTCTTTACGCGCTAGTGGGGAGGTAGTGGTGGGGATTTCGAGAATAATCCAGGCTGGTGACACTAAAAGACGTGAGCTCTAAAGCTGCGTACGGATAGCGTATTCCTGTGTTACGTGTAGTCGGGATACGCTGTCCACGCGTACAGTGCAGCTCCTGTACGGACCGTGGCGAACCTGAACGCGAGGTCAATCGATCCATAGCGGTCACTGCGCGAGCTCGACTCATCCGCCATAAGTCTGAGAAACATAGTCTATCCATTTTGCAGTCCAAATATAGCGTACACGGGCGTGCGCTTTGACGCGCGACCAAAAACCGACTGACGGCGGCTTGCTCGCGCGGCACGCGTTACCCAAGAGTGTACGCGTAGTTGCAAGGTATGGACATGACGTTCCAGGACACGCGTACCAATGTACACACTGTCCGTGTACGCAGCTTTAGGTTTTTATGTCACATAAAGTGATCTAGCTACTTTAAATACGCTGTGTCATTAGGGTCGTTTTGAAGTGTTGCAGTCAAGGGTTGTAATGGTACAGTAGTTCATTGTTGCCATTTAAATTGAATTGTTGAAAGAGTTACAAAGAGATCGTGGTCAAGATTGCCTATTCATGAAATGTACTTACAACTGTTTTGTTAGGATGTTGATGAATTATGGACAATATTTGATTTGATAGATAAGTTGGTACTTTTTTTAACAACTGAAAGAATATATTAAGTTGGGGAAAAAGTTTCTTCGCATTTTTTAAGAAAATTCTAAACATTTTTAATATAGTTTATTTACATTTAACTAAAGTATGTAGGTACCATTTTGTTCCATAACGTTTTGCCATCTTATAGGTAGGGACATGATTTCCTTACTATAGAAATTTTGGGGCTTCTGATCAAAATACCGCGACAAGTAGTTTTGGCAGTCCTGTCGTGATGTTAACCTGACACTGTCTAAAGAATTCTGAAGAGACCGAAACAGGTGGAAATCTGAAGGTGCAAGGTCAGGACTATACGGCGGATGCATTAACACCTCCCAGCCAAACTCTCTTAATTTTTGCTGAGTGGCCATAGATGTGTGAGGTCTAGCGTTATCATGGTGAAAAACCACGCCTCTTCTGTTGATTAATTCCAGCCGCTTTCTCTCAACTTCTTGCTTTAATCGTATCAGTTGTTCGCAGTAGAGTTCAGAATCGATGGTCCTGCCTGGTGGTAACAGCTCATAATGAATAATGCCCTTCCAATCCCACCACACACACAGCATCACCTTGTTGCGAGTTAACCCGGGTTTCGCCACAGTCTGTGAAGCCTGACCGGCCTTTGACCACGACCTTTTTCGCACGTTCTTGTCGTACGTGATCCACTTTTCATCACCAGTTATCAGCTTCTTCAAAAATGGTTCTGTTTCATTACGTCGTATTAAAGAATCACAAATGAGTACACGGTTCATTAGGTTTCTTTCAGTGTGCTCGTGGGGTACCCAAATATCGAGCTTTTTTGTGTACACAGTTTTTTTCAAATGCGCCAAAACTGTTTTGTGGTCAATTCCCAGTTCTTCAGCTACGTCGTAACTACTGATATGCCGATCTTGCTCCACTTTTTCAAAAATGGCATCAATTTTATCCGTAATAGGGCGACCAGAGCGACGTGCATCTTTGACATCAACATTTCCGGATTGAAAACGCTTAAACCAAATATGTGCTACTCTGAGAGACTCTGCACTAGGTTCATAAACATCGCAATTTTTTTTCGCGGCTTGCGTTGCATTTTTACCTGTTTTGTAGAATTTTTTTTAAATGTATCGAATTTCTTCGTTAGATTCACTCATCTTTACAGTACGAAAAACAAATAAAAATCACACATCTTCCTTTTTGAGTTTGGAATTATCTTCTTTAAAATTTAAACTTTGAATGATACCAAAACCAGCCAGATACAAATAGTATAGCCAAAGAGATTTTATTACAAGTTCATACATATTATAATGCGAAAAGACTTTTTCCCCAACCTATTGCTATGTTTACAAGACTAAAATACAGAAGAAACAATTGCATCATCTAAAAACGTTGCAAACGATCTATAGATATATAGATGTATATCAGTTATCTGGTTCCATAGGACAAGCTCTGCTTAGTTTGGGGCTAGATAGCCCTGTGTGAAATATCCAGCATTATTATTTTTATTGCCCCGCTGAATTGCAATGCTTATGCGTTTAGACTAATGAGTTATTAACACGAGAAGAAGAAGAATTAAAAGATTTAGGGCGAATTACGCAACGATGGATGCCTAAACGTGTTTCATCATCATCATCATCATCCACAGCCTCACTTCACCTATTGTTGGGTATAGGCCTCCCAGAGTGTGTGCCATCCACCACAATCCTGCGCTAGTCTCACCCACGACCTTTACGGTGTCGTCCACCCATCTCGCTGCTGGACGTCCTTAGAGGCTAAATATGATTTAAGGAGTCGGTCAAATCATACGAATACGTCAAATTTAAACATGTTTAGTCACTAAAAACATTTAGGAATCTTTGGGCAAGCTTGCCTTTAAAGACCTCCGCGAAATAAAATACAAAAAGCTCCACCACTTCTGAAATTCTACGATATTCTAAAATAACAATATTTGAAGAGCGAAATAACGAACACAGTAAATATACCTACACTGTGTATACTTCCTACAATTGTGGGGTCGAATGAAAAAATATATCTCTCCGGGAAAATCAGGGGAAATCATGACTTATGGGTTCAACCGCCTGCTGTCATTAACGCTCGTGTTTTATGAGGAAAACTTGCCAAAAAGATGGCTTCTTTCTTAGGGGAGTCTCATGTGGGAAGGAAGGGACTGTATACGATTCTTTAGCTAGGTAGAGAGGTGTTTATTTCTTCAATGGTTTTTGCAGGTGTGCTATATTGCTTGATTTTAGTAGATTTACAATCATTGTATCTAGTTTCTTAGAGTGATGATCAATTGATTATCATTTAAGTAGAAACATAAGTCATTTTCTAAAAAAAATACACGATTTGCTTAAAGTTGGTCTGTGCTTAAAGATGATCAATAATTTGTGACTCCTAAATCGAGTTTTAACTTGTCTAGAATATTATTTATGGTACGATTACTGATAATTAAATGTCTAGTGGCCGGTTTTTATATCCGTCGGCAACCGATAACGCATTTCTCTTTATAAAACGGTCACACTTTTAACAATTTTTCAGGGATAAACCAGTCGTTGTAGGTTATCGACGTATATAAAAACCAGCCGTTAGTCAATAGACCGTCCTTTTTTATAAAACTGCTAGGTAAAGATTACAAGGAGATTCAAAATCTCAATGTGCTAACTTTATATAAAATTGATAAGAATGAGAAATGCCACATATTCATATTTCTTTATTTGCGATACGAAAATCAGTTACATACAAACATCTGATACATCATCTGATGTATCATAATGATACATCATCAAACACTTTGTAGTAGTTTGTAACAAAATCCGTACGGGAGGGGAAAGAGGGACTAAGTGGCTTTTCATTTTTCCCGCGCCGCAGCCTCTCTTTTATTTATTTTTCATCGCCCCAGGGCCTGCCCCGATATACTCGTAATATCGGCCATTTTGTTTATTTTTATTACGGTACATGCTCAAATACACCTATTATTTTTTATAGAATGCGCGCGATGAACCTGTACTTTGCTACAACGCTACAATGTAGGCGATTACTTTGTAAATTGAATGGTTTGTTGGGGATGTTTACGGTGGTAACATTTATTTATTTATTTTTACGAATGGAAAAAATGATACTATTCCCGTGAATTATTTAATGTTCTTTCTTAACTAAAAAGTAAGTTGTAGCTTTTTTGGAAGCGTTAATGTGTATCTAAGCTTTTTAGTGTGTTTTGCAACTTCTTATAGTTAAGTTTGTGGTTGTAGCCAGCCATGTAAACGTATTATCAAAGCCAAAGTTGCAAACATTACCCTCCTTCTGCGCAGTTGAGTAAAAAGTAACCTTGTTGCTCAGGGATACTATAGTATTTTATAGTGAAAAATTTTTTTGAATCGGACCTGTAGTTTTTGAGTTTATTCATTACGAACAAACAAATATATAAATATTTCCTCTTTATAATATTAGTATAGATATAGGTGATGGTTGGTTGCCCTTTTAATATTAGGTGGCCCAATTGATTGTTCTATTTCAAAGTTCTATAAAAATAAAAATCTTGAAAAAGGAAGGAGCATCGATCTCCAGCTTCTGTTTTACCTTAAAATTCCTTCTTTGTCAAAATGTTCTGAGCAGCTGTTCCGCACTTTTTTACGGGATACATTCTACACACGAGAGTAGAGCAAAGCAGAGTGGAAAGACAATGAAATTAGTGCTAAATTAGCAACCCTAGATTTAGACCCTGCTCTTAAGATCCGTAAATCATTGCAAAATTATAGACTCAACAGAATTTGATTAGAACCTTCCAATACGAGAATACAATACCCATTATAACTTTTGAAACTATCATGGTTATGAACACTATTTATAATAAAACGGGATATTTACCATGATTTAAAATTTTCACTTAAGACCATCTTTACTCCTTTAAAGAATACACACTACCTGCGCTCACCAAAAGATTGTTTTCCACTAGAAAGACCAGGAGTGTATAAAATAGACTGTAGCTGTGGGAGTTCTTATATTGGTCAAACTAAACGCACAATAGCTTGTCGGGTGAAGGAACATTATCAGGGCGGTGAAGAATGTTGACAGACAAAAGTCTGCCATAGCGGAACATCTGCTGGACTCAGACTCAAACCATTGGATCGAGCTACACAACCTACAAGTAATCTCAACTGAGCGACATTACATGCCAAGACTGGTTTAAGAGGCAATTGAGATTGCCAAACACAAGAATTTCAATCGTGAAGATGGTTTTCAACTATCTGGAGCCTGGAATCTTGTGGTGAGAATGTGTTAGGACCGAAGAAGTGAAGTGTCAATTACGCGTCCTGATACCGTGAGTGTTGTGTGTCGGAATCGAGTTATGATCGAGAATGAAACCGGTGGTAGTAATAGAATTAGCGAATTCATTCCTAGCAAGAGACTAAGAAAGAGGGTAGATCGTTATATCTGCCAATAACTACCTACTCGCAAAGACTTCAGTTTACCCGTGATCATGGCGCATGCAACTGCGCCGAAATATCGGGATACTCAAATACTCACAAATCATGGTAAATATCCCGTTTTTAGTATAAATACAATACCCATTTCCCATTGGATTATAAAATTATCTATTAGAGGTATAGAGATTTTTCTGCATGAAATACTAATGCTGATCACTTTACTGTATCACGGCTATGCCCAGTTAATTATGGACCAGCCTGAACTTCAGCCCACACATCGAATCTAGGGCCAAAATTGCTGCTATAAAGCTGGGCATCCTAGCTAAGGTTCGGCGGTACTTCTCACCGGGACAGCTGCTCAGTCTCTACAAAGCACAAGTCCGCTCATGTATGGAGTACTGCTGCCATCTCTGGGATGGCTCTGCCAAGTATCAGCTTGAAGCCCTTGATTCGATTGAGCGACGTGCTGCTGGACTCATTGGTGATGTCATACTAATGCAAGCCAATTTACAAAGTCTAGAGCACATCAGATGGCGAGTAGCCAGACTTTCAGTTTTTTACAAGATACATTTTGGTGAAATTGCAAGATCTTCATGACATTTTTCCTCCTTCCCCCCTTCCACCACCTTCCACCGCAAGCAGACGTACCAAGAAGTACCACCCATACCTGGTCGGCATACCACCTTGCCGTACCAAACGATTTTCTACAACTTTTCTTGTTAGCACAAGTAAGGAGTGGAACTCACTTCTGGCGTATGTTTTTCCGAACCAGTATAATCTTGGAGTCTTCAAGTCTAGAGTGAATAGGTTCTTTCTAGGCAAGCGTGCTCCATCTTTGATCACACCTTCACTTACCATCAGGTGAGGTAGTGGTCAAGCGCTTGGTATCGAACTGATGGCATTCATGTCATCATTCGGAAGAAAACAACATCTCTGATGAGCAGGACGCCAGCCAGCCTCAACACCATCCTACAAACTGTGGCAGGGCGTCCCCTATATGTACACACTTCGTCCGGTGTGTTGCTCATCAATAAAAAAAAATAGATATTCCTGTTCCATCCCACTTATAGACATAGATAATCATTTATTCACTGCATTACCTATTGGAGGTGTTGTTCTATGACTATTCAAAATAACGAATTTTAAAATTTTACGTCCATCAGTGTTATATCGGAATTAATTTATGAATTAATAATTTATTAGTGTCATAAGAATCTATGTTTTGTTAAGTTCATTTTGGCATATAAATGGTTACATAAACTTGTTTCAATTATTTTATATTAAACATGTGACAGAATTTATGACCTGACTAGGTATATATATATATATATATATATGTGTATTTACAAAAAAAACGTATACATGTATTCTATCAGTTATCTGGTTCCCATAGTAAAAGCTCTGCTTAGTTTGGAGCTAGATGGCATTGTGTAAAATGTCCAGCAATATTTATTTATTTATTAATGTTGTGGTGAGCCGACGAAGAATACTATTTCGTGAGCAGACTTTGGTTTTAGTTTTCTGGCAGTGGGTTTTGAAGAAAGCCTTTCATATAATTATGATAGAACTTCACATAGAGGTAAGTTCGTTTAATCAAATTGTCTGCCTCCATAAAGCCTAAAGTAACATCCGCTGTCCTCTCCGCTCACTTCTATACATCGAGATCTTATTGTTGACACATAAAACAGAATTGAATCGCGCTGCTGAGCTCAGCTACTGTTTACGTGAGCCGTTATATATGTAGCTTTCTGTAGTGAGGCTATTTTGTGTACTGCCAGTGTTGCTTTTGAGATACGAAGTCTGAAGTAGAGAGGTTTTTCTAGGATACCACTGAGATAGTATTATACCTAATAGTTTTGAAAACGTTTATGGATCTCGATATGCACTATGATTGAAATGTATGAACATCATTGTACTGGGTTGACGCTTATTTCTAGGTAAAAGAAGGAAATTGAAATAAATTTATTTATTTGATACAACTAGCAAATAGCATCTCTGGTTTCATGTGACAAATGACAACTTGACTTTATTAATCGCGCTAAGCGAGATCTCTAAGTCAAACTTGAGCAAATCGGCGTTGTATGTATGTATGTTTGTTTGTCCGAGGATAACTTTCGAAGCGTTGATTCGATGAACTTTTAAACATAGATAGGTAGTGATGGCACAGTTTTGGTGTGACTAAATGAGGTAAAAATGTTAGGGGTTGTTGAGATATTGGGGTTCAAGAGGGGTAAAAAATTCAAAATGGGACTATCCGATCAAATGGCACATCTAATAAAAGGTATTTATGAGTACATTTCGATACCGTTTTTATTTGTAGTTTAAACCTTGTAATTTTTAAGTTATTAGCCATAACATAAACTGAACTTTGACAAAATTCACAGACAATACACATTCCATCCACCTCGTATCTCTGAAAGTATAAGTCTTAGACCATTCGCGCCAAAACTAATGTTGCTCAGGATATTTTTTTATATCCGGATCCATAAAAAAATGCCCTTTCACACAAAAAAAAATTTGTCCCATACAAAATATTTTTGTGCAAATACCGTATATTTCGTTTGCCGTAACTTTCTTAATGTTTTTGTAGGGAGCCAAACGGCTTGTGGGTACTATAAAATATATTTTACTGTAATTTTATCTATTGGTGGAGGGGCATGAGATAACTATATTTTCAAGTTTATTCGATATCCATCACCATCATTATCATTTTGGAAGTCCATTTTTTTTTGTTATTGGAGGGGCATAAGGCAACTTGCTTAGTAAATGTTTCATGTTTATGCGACATCCATCATCATCATCATTTTGGATGTCCCAATTTTTTTTTTTAGTTTTGGAGTGGCTTAAGGCAACTTGCTTAGTAAATTTTCAAGTATAGGCGACATACATAATCATCATCATTTTGGAGGTCCAATTTTTTTTTTAGTTTTTAGAGGGGCATAAGGCAACTTGCTTAGTAAATTTTCATGTTTATGCGACATCATCATTATTTTGGATGTCCAATTTTTTTTTTAGTTGTTGGGGGGGAATAAGGCAACTTGCTTAGTAAATTTTCATGTTTATGCGGCAGCCATCATCATCATCATTTTGGATGTCCAACTTTTTTATTTTTTTATTTTTGGAGGTGCATAAAGCAACTTACTAAGTATATTTTATTGTTTATGCGACATCTATCATCATCATCATTTTGGATGTACATTTTTTTTTTAGTTTATGGAGGGCCATATGACAACTTGCTTAGTAAATTTTTATGTTTATGATTGCTTCTACCACCTCAATATCGCCTTTGATTGCTTCTTTGACTTCGTTTTCGTCTTTGAATGCTTCTTTTACTTCTTCCACTTCGATATCCTCTTTGATTGGTACTTCCACTTCGATATCGCCTTTGACTGCTTCTTCCACTTCGATATCTTCTTTTATTGCTTTTTTAAATTTAATATCCTATTCGATTGTTTTGTTAAATTCGATATCTTATTTAATAGAATCTTCCATTTTGATATCTTCGTTTATTGCTTTTTCCACTACGATATCCTCTCAACAAATATATGATTTTTCCTAAAATAAACTTTTATTGCTCGTATCTTCTAAACGGAAGCAGTTAGGCATAGTAAAGTTTATAAAATGGTAGTATAAATTTTTGATGGAATCGTTTTTTTATTGACGTCATCAATCTTGAGAGGTAAACTTTTTGATTTCACTTCGGTATCTTCTTTGATCGTGTTTTCTACTTCAGTATCCTCTTTGAATGCTTATTCCAATTCGATATCGTCTTTGATTACGTCTTCCACTTGGATATTCTCTTTTATTGCTACTTCCACTTTGATATCGTCTTTGACTGCTTCTTCCCCTTCGATATCCTCTTTTGTTGTTTTTTAAATTTAATATCCTATTCGATTGCTTCGTTAACTTCGATATCTTATTTAATAGATTCTTCCACTTCGATATCTTCGTTGATCGCTTCTTCCACTACGATATACTCTCAACAAAATTATCATTTTTCTTAAAAAAAACTTTAATTGCTTATATCTCCTAAACGGAAGCAGTTAGACATGGTACAGTTTACAAAATGGTAGTACAAATTTTTGGTGGAATTGTTTTTTTATTGTCATCATCGATCTTGATAAGTATACATTTTTATTTCTTTTTTCACTTCGGTATCCTGTTTGATTGCTTCTTCCATTTCGATATCGTCTTTGTTTGCGTCTTTCACTTCGATGGCCTCTTTGATTACTTCTTCCATTTCGATACCCTCTTTATTTTTGCTTCCACTTATCTTTTTTGATCGTGTTTTCTACTTCGGTATCCTCTTTGAATACTTATTTCAATTCGATATCGTCTTTGATTGCGTCTTCCACTTGGATATTCTCTTTTATTGCTACTTCCACTTCGATATCTTCTTTGACTACTTCTTCCACTTCGATATCATCTTTTATCGCTTTTTAAATTTAATATCCTACTCGATTGCTTCGTTATTTTCGATATCTTATTTGATAGATTTTTCCACTTCGATATCTTCGTTGATTGTTTCTTCTACTACGATATCCTTTCAACAAAATTATGATTTTTCTTAAAAAAACTTTAACTGCTTGTATCTCCTAAACGGAAGCAGTTAGGCATAGTAAAGTTTACAAAATGGTAGAACCAATTTTTGGTGGAATCGTTTTTTATTATCATCATCGACCTTGATAGGTATCCGTTTTGTTTTCTTTTTTCACGTCGGTATCATCTTTGATTGCTTCTTCCAATCGATACCCTCTTTAATTGCTTTTTTAAATTTAATATCGTATTCGATTGATCTTTGATCGCGTTTTCTACTTGGATATCCTTATTGATTTCATCTTTCCCTTTGATATCCTTTTTGGCTGCTATTTCCACTTGGATATCCTCTTTGAATGCTTTTTCCATTTTTATATCCTCTTTGATGATTGCTTCTTCCACTTCGATATCCTCCTTGATTGCTTCTCCTACTTCGATATCCTCTTTGTTTGCTTTTTCCATTTTGATATCCTGTTTGATAGATTCGTTTACTTTGATAACCTCTTTAATTGCTTTGTCTTCTTCGATATCCTCTTTGATTGCATTTTTCTTCGATATCCTGGTTGGTTGCTTTTTTCACTTCGATATCCTCTTTGATTGCTTCTTCTACAAATAAAAAAACACGGGAGCTGCGAGCAGCTCGCGCACTATGCAACCTCTAGTCTTATAATATAAAAATGAATCGTAAAATGTGTTGGTAAGCGCATAACTCAACAACGCCTCGACCAATTTGGCCAAATTTTTTTTTGTATTTCTTATTGTCAAGAGATGGTTCTTATGAAAGAAAAAATTAAAAAATTGCGCGCAAAATTAGAAAATTTAAGAACACTTAACCACCATATAAAATTATTTATAATCTAACCTTAGCGCTTTTATAATGTAACCGTATGACATTTGACATAGAATTGACAGAATGCGTGCTGCAAATATCGTCAAAGAGGATGTAAAAAAAATGAATATCGTTTGAAACAGATGCTTCGGTAGGAGTTATCCCGAAATATATTGTCTATAAATATAAAAATTTACTGCTGTTCGTTAGTCTCGCTAAAACTCGAGAACGGGTGGAGCGATTTGTCTAATTTTGGTTTTGAATTATTTGTGGAAGTCATTCATTTTCTCATACATAATGATGGCCGCGGACAACAATTGACAATTCTACCAGGGTGACTTATATTGACAGCCCGCGTTATACCTATGCATGTCAAGCCGATACGAAGTTCGGCGGGACCACTAGTATCTAATAAAATAAGTATAGGTACATAAAATGTTAGTAGTGGATTTTAAATTAATTGCTTTTAGGAATATTTGATTTTGTAACCTTAAACGTTTTTCTTGTTTTATAAGTTACGCCTATTTATTATATTACGGAAGAGCGAAATCTCATAATACAGGTATTATTTACTTAAAAAGAGGTTTCAACTACTAGTTAGGATATTGTAAACACAGGTTATGGAAATAAAACATTTGTAATTGTACTGTGCCTAAGCTTAGTAAAAATATATTATGTACCTAAATCGTTAAATTGTAGCTAACTAGATTTTGGTCAAATGATCTAATTGTTATTCGGTTTAACTAGTGTTTGTCATTTCGTCGGTAGGTCCTCGATCCTTTGTCTAATTTACGATCGTCCACAAACGTATCTTACGGATCAATCAGTAATTAAAGGGATCCTTGGCGTACAGTCGCCACCAAAGTGCTAATCCCAGTAGACAAACAAGCAAAGGCCACGCGGCGGTCGCGTGCCCACCCATTACATACACATTAGAGAGATATTCCAACTATTACAGGATATTATCGCGTTATCTTCGGCGTCGGATCAACCAGGATTATGAGCAGTCTGGGAACGGAGTCAGATTTGTATTTTGCATAATGTAATTTCGTTTTAAATACGCGTGGCGTTCAAATACAAACAAATACCAAAGCGGTGTTTAAAAATGGCCTACAGCATTTTAAAAACTACTAATGCAAGTAAACTGTTACAAGAAGTGTAAACAAGCTGAACTTACTTAAAAGTCAACAAGAATTCCGTTACAAATAACCAATTGGTTTTTAATTACAAAAGAACGTTATCAAGAAACGCTAGTCAATAAAGGGAATTTGCACAATACAATAAAAACGCCGTCATAACACCACTTTAATAAGAAACATTGCTTCCGATCCCGACACATCAAATTACAAAGCCGAGGGGGAGGACTCACTTAAATATGAATCATTTCATTATAATACCGTATTCAATCCGAGTAAACCTCACTTCATGTTGTTATTACAACAAGGGGAGCATAAAAATACGTACGTAAGCTCCGTGGAGACGATAACTGACACATAATACCATAGAGCGGGGCGGCGTGACCGCATTACTCTGTGATCTATGGTCCGCGGAATAGTGCACTTTATCTATGAATCCCGCGCGTATCTGTCAAAATTCGGAGGGAAACGAAACGAAGTCGATTTTGTGCAAAGCTGTACTCGCTCCCGACAGTGTCGCACAAAGTATTTTATATCTTTTCACTTTGGATTTAAAGCGCATAATAATGTGATTCATTCTGAGATTTCACACCGTTTGTAGGATATTGCGAATTTCGCTCGTATTTCCTGGGCGGTAAAGCTTTAAATGAAAGGTTGGGGGTTAGTTAGGGGAGGCAGGGGTTTATGGGAACAGCAAATTCGGCACGTGTCAACCGATGGAATTAGCCGTAATACTTGCATTAATAAAGTGTGAAATTGCCACCGAGCGGTGTTTGTTATAATTCTCTATTAGGTTTTTGAGTTCCCCTGGCACCGGCACATTCGGCGACCTAAATTAGATTGCTCTTTTGCTAATAATCGTTTGATACTATTTAGTGGGCCAATTATAGTAAGATGGCAAAATATATTCCGTAGAGTCATCTAAATTTACTAGATAAATGAATGGAACTTTATTTTTTATATAATCTCGACAGTCTCACCTAAGCAATGATCGAGTCTAAGATGGAACACGATGATCTAGATGACACCATCCACTATTATCTTCGAGACGGACTTGTAGTCTTTAAGAAAAACAGAGTAAAGCAGTAGGAATCATGTAAGTGTCCATTGACACTTATTAGATGCAGGAGTTTTGAGTGCAAGCAAGAAGTATGAACATGGCCGAACGTTAGTTACTGTAAGCCGGCAGTCAAGTGCAATGACGTGAATTAATCAACTTTTGGGAATAAATCAAATTAAACAATTTTGCACACCCAGAAGGATGTGTACAGGTTAAGAGTTGCACAGAGAGCCATGGAGCGTACCATTCTCGGCGTCAGTCTGTTAGATCGAGTTCCAAACGTCGAGATCCATACACGAACGAAGGTTCATGACGCTGGGATTCGAGTTATGGAGCTCAAATGGTCTTGGTCGGGGCACTTGGCTAGATGTGGTGATGACAGATGGAGCAGATGACTGAATGGTGACGGAGGAGCGGGTGTAGAAGGGTAAGACGTCCGACAGCGAGATGGGTGGACGACATCGTTTGAGTCGCGGGCCGTCAGCGGGTGAGACTAGCGCAGGATCGTGGCGGATGGCACAAACTTGGGAAGGCCTATACCCAACAGTGGGTGAAGTCGGGCTGTGGATGATGATGATGATGAAACAATTTCGTACCAAACCAAAGTCGCAAAGCACAGATTAGCAAGCTGAAGTGACAGTGGGCACATAGTTCGAAGAACTGGCGGCCGTTGTGGCAGAAAGGTTCTAGAAGGGAGACCATGCACTGGAAAGCGCAGCGTAGGAAGGCCGCCACTAGATGTAAAACGACTTGGTAAAGGTTGCCGGGAGCCGTTGGGTGCAACCGCACCAGATCAATCGATGTGAAAATATATAGAGGAAGCATATGTTCAGCAGTGATATGATGATGATAAAACAATTGCGTAGGTACATTTACCTAGTGTTTGATAATATACGCACTAAAATGAAAGGGGTTATTTTGATGAGCATAGTAAATAAATTTGTGTAATGTTTACCATAGAAATGAGAAATTTATTTTGGCATTTAAAAACATGCACTTTATTAAACTTATGTTATGCTATTGCATAATGCTTGCATCTAACCACAGATACTGTATTGGTGACGTCTCGAAATATCTCTCGTTGTCCCTTTCTAACCCAAAACCCGCAGCTATTTCCGCAAAAGATTTCAAATGGGCCTTGATTTTTGGATGTCGATTGCAAGGGTAGACAGTTTTATATCGAATGAATCATCTAAACTTAGTCGATTTTCTTTAAAATTTGATAATATAACTAGTAGTTTTTTCGAGAAGTTTTTTTTTATGTTTTGAGAAATCGTCCCTTGCATATCGTCGATATATTACCAAACATCCTGTATACATTTTATATACCTACTGATCAGTAACTCCCAATGCAGGCTCTTTAGAACTTGCTATAGGTAGGTAAGCAAGAACCCACAATCACATTTAGGCATTACATACATACAATATCACAGATCAAAGACCTCGGTAGGTATTCTGTAATCTAACATTAACAATCTTGAAGTAGACAGACAAATAAACTTCGGAATACTTTTTATTTATTAAGTATAAAATGCAAGATAGAATATGCAGGTACAATTTTAACTTATTTTTAGTTATCCTACTTATTTTAAGAACGTGTTAACTTGTCGAGTGCCAACGAAGATCTGCCGGCTCCTCCAAATTATCTTCGTTGAAACTTATAGGTCAAGCAAAATTAGCGAATGGATACATGCCGGCGCTTGTGATCGGTTCGCATTTTTTTCCAATCCCAAACACACACGCGCGGTGTTGTAACTTAAAAAATACAAGGCTTAAACTATCTTGTTGTCATTACGAGAAAGAACATTTTACAGTAAAATAATCAAAATCACGACAATCATCTCATTTCCTTACAAAGCAGCTGAATTATTTATTTTTAATTTTCTCATGCTTTATACAACTTCCACTCAAAAAGTATTTAATTGTGGTGGTTTCGGTCACAGTATTATTGATTGCGTCGGCCAGTGAGCCGTGTCGTCTCGGACTGGATAAACAAGGGATAAAAATAATAAAATAAAGATGGCTGAATGGTACCGCCCCCTGCTGCGAACCGGCTACCGTTCCGAATGTCATTCTGTTTTTAACTGATAGTGCGGGGAATATCGATAATCATTTATCGACTATTTATTATAATTATTATACTATATTTATAAACTAAAAGAACTAGTGGTTCGCCCCGAACTGAGATCTCGCGCGTCTCCCAAAACAAAAAAAATATTCTTAGGGCGACTCGCGCTACAATGCCTAAACGTATTTAGTGGATAAATATGATTTAAAGAGTTGTCAGATCATACAAATACGTTAAATTTAAACAAGTTTAGTCACTCAATACGTTTAGGGATCGTTGTGCAAGCCGGCCCTAATATTTGACTAATAAAATAATGCCACGAAAGCAACCAACTAACTTGACGCACAGTTTCATTCAAATTACAGTTAACGGGAGTTCATGTAGGCAAATTGGTTCTTTTTTTAGGGTAAAAATTGCAGTTATTTTGGATTTCAGACTTTTGCCTATATTTGTATTACTAAAGCTACACGCATACCAAATTTCAGCACTGTGTGTAATCCTGTGAATTTTGTCAAAGCTTAGTTTTTAACATGGCTAATAACTCAAAAACTATAAATAATTTACGAAAAATAAAAACGGAGTCTAAATGTAATAATAAATACCTTTCATTTGACGTCCTACTTGATCGCCTCATTATCACGATGATCGGATCAACGTTACGAAAGTTATCCTCGGACAAACATACATACATACATACAAAGTCAAAATCATTTATTCATTAAAATCACAAGGATCACTTTGAAACGTCAATTTTACTGCCTGTTCCTTCGCGACCAAGCCAGGAAAGAAAGGCAAGAAACAAGGCTGGTTGTTTTTTTAATGATCTTTTTAGAATACAGAAAATAAATTACGTCTAAATTGTAACATTTTGAACGAGTTGGAGCAATTTTAATCCCAAACTTCTCTATCATCTAAATAATCCGACATTTTATAGTAGGCTTTTTATAAAGATTTTGTTTAATTGCGTTTTTAAATTTGTTAATTGTCAATTTTTGTACATCACTTGGGAGTTTGTTATATAAGCGAACACCTTGCTCTTTAAACGATTTACTAACTTTATGGAGTCTACAACGGGCAACAGCGAGTTTATCTTTATTTCTAGTATTAAAATTATGATTATCGCTATTTTTCTTAAACAAATTAATATTTTTGTGAACATACATCAGATTTTCATAGATGTATTGACAAGGGAATGTCATAATATTTATTTCTTTAAACTTATTTATTACGTAATGATTCTCTGGGGCCAAATTATAAAAATTGCACGAACAGCCCTCTTCTGCAGCACAAAAAAGGTGTTTATATCTGCAGCACTCCCCCACAGCAGTATACAGTATGGCATAATGCTGTGGGAGTAGCTGAAGTAAACTAGTCTAGCTGTGTCTACGTCTGAAAAAAGACGGATCTTTTTGACTGCGTATGCCGCAGAACTAAGTCTCTTCGACAACTTATCGATGTGATACAACGCCGATTTGCCCAAGTTGATTCAGAGATCTCGGTTCGCTCGATCAAAAAATAAATAAGCTATGTCTGAATTGGATTTTAAATAAAATAAGATAAAATACAATCGATCACCGATACAAACGATCCGATGGAGAGCTAAAGTTCGGGAAACAGATATTTCTAGTCCGAATTCCAACGAACCCCTAAAATTAATGAGTACAATGTAATAGTTTTAGGAAATAATAGAATAATGTTTTATTCGCAACAGCAAGAACACATACATCAAACAAAAACACATAAATACCTATGACATAACACATATCACATAACACATATCACATAACACATATCACATAACACATATCACATCACACATATCACATATCACATAACACATATCACATAACACATATCATATCGACTTGACAAAGGTGCAGGACGCAAAGATCGGTTGCTCTGGAAATATAAAATAAAAATATTATATTTCAGACAACTAGAGTCCATATCTTAAGACTAACATACACACAAAAAAATAAAATAACAAAGAAGGACAGCTAAATATACACAAATACAAATAGGCACTGGGTGAAAATAGAAAACACCATTTTGTGCCAAGGGTGACTAACTGAGGAAATTATTTCCTTCATTAATCACCCTCCGCACAAAACACTTCCAGAGCGGAGATGTGCAGCACTCAGCCACTGTCCTCAGGATGCTGTTGCGACTGCCCCGAATTCTGCTCATCAGCGATGCCGTTTTTTTGCGCATGATGGCGTGAAAGTCATCTGTGTGATAGGAGGCAAACATCCCCGATGCACTGCAGTATCGGGGCAACCGCAACATCATCCGGAAGATGTTATTATATTGGATGCGTAGGACCTCTAATTATCTTTTGGTATTTCGGACCCACAGACTTCCCGTGTAAAAGCTCTGACAGTATGCTTTAAAAAGCGTAACTTTATAAATATACATATATAAATGGGGGAGGTTTATGTTCAGCAGTGGACGTTCTATGGCTAATATGATGATGATGATGACATATCAATCGCACTAATATTATAATTGTTAAAGTTTGGATGTTTGTTTGACGTTCTCCGTGGCGCAGTGGGCGAACAGCCGGCTGAGACGCAGTAGGTAGTGGGTTCGATTCCCGCCGCGGAACAAATGATCTACAGATATTTGTTCCGAATATTTCTTTCGGGGTTGTTTTTCTATATTATAAGTATGTTTTTACAAAAAAATATATTTAAGTATTCTATCAGTTATCTGGTTTCCATAGTACAAGCTCTGTTTACTTTGGGGTTACATAGCGCTGTATGAAATGTCCAGCAATATTTATTTATTTATTTTACTCAATCAGGTCGTAACGGCTGCCCGATTTACCTGGATTAACACATAGGCTACTTTTTATCCCATAAATCAGGTCCCATGAGATAAAAATGGGGTGTCAAGTCAAGTTGCAACAGCGAGTTTAGCTTTATTTCTAGGTTACCTACACATTTAGTAGTGTAACGCGTATGAAGTCGCGGGCAACAGCTATTGATTAAATAGAGTAAAAGTGGTTGCAAAGAGGTCCTTAACTCAGCATAATATTGGTTGCGTAACAACTAGCAACCATTTTACAAATAGTGGACGTAAACAAGTGTTTAAAAACGAAACCAAACTAAATACTTAAAAAAAATAAATATATGACAAAACATAAAAATCAATTATAGAATACCCTATTAGTGTTGTTTGCGATATTATAGAATCAATGTAGAAAAAAACTATTTGACTTGTGAACAGAAGATTTCTGAGAACAACTACATTTTAACGATATTAAATTATTTTAAAAATCATCTCAAAAATTTCAAGTCTAGACGGGACTTGAACCCGCACCCTTCCTCTTAAGAGAAAAGGTGCGGGAGAGGAAAGGTGCGGGTTCAAGTCCCGTCAAGACTTTCCGTCGTTTGTTCAAGATTTTTAAAATCTTGAAATTTTCCGTATGTGTTCGGATAACACTATAAATAAAAATACTAATTGATAATACATTATTTAATAAGATTTTTTCCTGTTTGGTTAGCTAATTAATAATACCAAATACTAACGTAAGGCTAGAAAATCCACATGAACTCACGAATCCAGATACCAAGCAGTATAGTTATTATCATTGTTTCATTGTATTAGTATAAGTATCGACGACCTTTTCCCATCACTACCGTTCGATTATCCACAGTTAACCGTGAAAGCAAATCGATCGAATATTTTTTTCAGTCAATCGTCTTTCAATTCCAGCTTTGGTGATATCGACTTATTCAATTTCGGGGGCCATTCTCATTTGATATGGCTCGATCATTTCCGTTGGCTTTTTTATCGATAGTCGATAACCTCGTCCGATTAGTGACGCGCATTCCTATCTTTCAAAATATCACGCTCATAGAATTTCTTTAAATCAGGTGGTTCTGTGAGTGGCTGTGTTTTTGTAAGAGTTTTAAGATTTTGACGACACGATCTGAAAACAATTTGCATTACCTGTACTTACTTTTATTTATTGTCAAAATATTTAGACTGGTTTAAAAACTCCATAATCAAAAAAACGAGTGTGCTTTAGACCACACGACTGAAGTAAAACTTCCTTTTCAAAATATCTATACTATACTAATCTAGGTATACTAATATTATAAAGAGGAAAGATTTGTTTGTTTGTATTGAATAGGCTCCGAAACTACTGGACTGATTAAAAAAAATATTTCACTGTTGGGAAGCTACACTATCCCCGGGTAACATAGGCTACCTTTTACCCAACTGCGCAGAAGTAATGTAATGTTTTTATTGAAAAACTACGCATGCGAAGCTGAGGATTGGTCAGCTAGTTAATTTATAAAAAATTTCAAGAACGACATGAAATTACGAAAAATAGTCAAACGAACTACTGACTGACATCTATATATTATATGTATATATTATTCCTCTGCATGAAATATATATACCTAGTCAGGTCATAAATTCTGTCACATGTTTAATATAAAATAATTGAAACAAGTTTATTCATTATGTAACCATTTATATACCAAAATGAACTTAACAAAACATAGATTCTTATGACACTAAAGTTTATTCAAAATGACCTCCGTGATTTTGAATACAGGCCTTCAATCTGCGCGGCCAGTCGTCTATCGCAGCACGAACGAGGTCCATGTCAATATCGGCGGCTGCCTTAATCAAGGATGTCTTGAGTGACTCCAAATTGGGATGAGGCTTTGAGCACGCCTTTTCCTCCAAGTGTTGCCATATCTTGTAATCTAACGGATTCAAATCTGGACTGAAGGAGGGCCAGTCTTCGTGCCGGATGAAGTCGATTTCACGCGCCGTCAGCCAGTCTTGTGTGCTCTTCGCTCTATGAGCTGGCGCCGAATCTTGTTGGAATACCCAGTGCCTGTTATTGAACATGGTATGAGAAACAGGTTCCACAAGGTTCGTCAGGACTGTATTTTGATACACAACTGCATTCGTTTTTACACCTTTTTCACAAAAATGTACCTCTGTTAAGCCCCAATAAGAAACTCCCAACCATACCATGAGCGAGGATGGAAAATGACCTCGTTGGACACGCGGAATACGGTTGCTCGCTTCTTCACTACTGTGTGCGTACACCTTATCATTTTGTTTGTTGTAGCTCTCTTCTACGGTAAAAATTTTATCATCCGAAAAAAGAATTTCCCGATATTTTTATCCCGCGTACCGCTTCAACAAAGCGCGGCATCTCTTCAGTCTCAGGTCCATTAAACGAGCATTCAAACGATGTCCTGTTTTTCTTCGATATGACCAAAGCCCTAAGTCTTCATTTAACACCCTTTTCACCGTGGTTCTGCTTAACCCCATCTGAAGGGCCAACAGTTTCTGCTTACGTTTGGGATTTCTTTGAATTCGCGTCTTCACAGTTTTTATCGCTGCTGGAGTCCTAACAGACCGAGGGCGACCACTTCTTGACCTGTCATCTATACTAGAGTCTTCATTGTATCGTTTGATGGTGCGATAAACGAATCTTTTGGTTATATTCAAATTTAACAGTATGTCAAAAATTTGAATTGGCGCGTAACCGCAACGATGCAACGCAATAACTGCAACACGGTCTTCTTTAAGCGTCCACTCCATATTTAAAAATGGGTAAAATTCTAAAATGTATACATTTTTATTTTCATGAACAATTCGAAATTCGAATTCAATAAACTTTTTTGTGGCCAGTATTCTAAAAGAAAAGTTTTTACTGTGTGACAATACTTATGACCTGACTAGGTATATTACATGCAGAGGAAGAGAGAAAGAAAATGTGCGCGCGCACCCCTCTCGCTTGCTCCTACAGTAATATACGCAACGTAACTCTCGCTCTTTCTATCTTCACTAACTTATATCTCCCTTTCAACTTCCGTTCGCACGTGTCGTAACGCATACACCAGCTTACTCCCCAAGTCAAGCGTGCGTAAAGAAGTTTCACTTCGAAACACGCCTACCTATTCTGTCTTGAAAATTGCCCGGTGACATATCATCAGGCATAACAAGTGTACAGCCGAACATAGGCCTCGCCCATGGATTTTCAGAGCGATCAATCTTGTGTGGCCTGCACCCAACGGCTCCCAGCATCCATTATCAGGTCATCTTTCCATCTAGTAGGGGGCAATTCTGTGATTTCCAGTGCGTGGTTCCAACTCGAGAACCATCCTGGCCCAACGGTTGTCAGTACTTTTACTGCCACTACCTAATCATCTGCGCTATGTTAGTGACTTTGGTCAAGGCGGTTGCGCGGGCGACGGACAGCAGTGTACCGCTGACTGTCGTACGGGAGGGTTGTGCTCGTCTGCCTCGCGCTCACCTGTTTTCTGGTTAGTTAGATGCGTGTGGCCGAAACAATAGCTACGCCCATTCGCTCAAGGTCATCTTGTTTCTATTTCGATCTCGTAGATACATACCAAGTATAGCTCTCTCCATAGCACGCTGAGTTAACTTGAGGGCTTTGAGATTGTTAGACTAAATCTAAATAATTACAATACCCACAACTTATATTTAAATATAACTTAATATGGATAGGTAGCCTATATTTTATTTATGTACCTCTAACAGAAATGTATACCCACATAATATAATAATTATGTAACAGACATATGAATACTTAGTAAAGTAACAAAGTTACGATTAGCACCTAATATAATTTGCCTATGATAATTTTAGTTTGTAATAAATATCCTTTCAAAACACTTGCTCGTAAAGTGCGCCATAGTACATCGTTATTAGGGCCTTAAACCGAACTATAACACACGCGTGCGTAATAATATTACACACTAATGCATAATAGAATTATCCCTACAAAGTTAAGTTAGTACCTAACTGAAAATTATATGCGAGTAAACAGAGCATTTTCAATTTAACCGGGTAATACAGTTTTTGTAACAACAAAGAGGTTTTATGACGCTGAAAATCCTATTACATTTTTGGAATAAATAAATGTATCCCTAATTAGACGAAAAAACATTTATTATTATCAAATCACAATAATTTGTAATAAAATATTTGCATTTTATCACTAAATATAATTTTGCAGTAGGCTGTATATATGGCTATATGTAATCAAATCAATCCACTTACATTTGGCGCGTGCAAAAAAAAAACTTGCGCGCCATTTCCCATTTTTTGTTTGTATCGAATTTGTTGCTCTGTGGTAAATAATTGTAAAAATATCAAGTTTTAGTACAGAAGATTAACAATTGATAGATTTAACCCCGCCAGAAATACTAAATGCAGCACAAAATGCAAATGAAAGCCTAATACCTGCAAAGTCTAGAGCAAAGTACTTAGCTGCTTACGATAGTTTCATACAATGGAAAAGCAATATAAACCCCCAGTCATTTTCTGAAAATGTGTTTTGGCGTATTTCTTCGAACTCGCCAATACATACAAACCCAGCTTCCTGTGGTGCATCTATTCCATGTTAAGAAGCATGGTTCAGCTCAAACATTGTGTTGATATCAAAACATACTCTAACCCACAACCATATAGGTACATCTCGTAGCATGAGTTATTTGGTGCCTTCTTCTTCCAGTAATTTGTATGATTTACCTTTGTCGCCGACATTTACACAAGAAGTAAATGAAGATACTAAAGAAGTGGCTAGTACCAATGTAAGACAAACTGTGAAATCGCTATCAAAAACAATCCAATATCGTTTTGAAAATTGTACATTCACCAATTGTTTTAATAATTAAACGATTTATGCAATACGTGTTTGTTTTTTCCGCGCGAGTGTGTTGAAAACTCGTGAACAATTAGCTCACTAGACACTCGGCTTATTTACGACCTCGCCTAGGGCTCGGGCTGCAAACCACAGCCTCGTGTATAAGGAGCAACTTAGCTCACTTATATCATACATAATATACTATTATGCTATTTGTTAACCTTGCCACGCCCTTACAGGGTACATACTTCTATAAATTACTTTTATGAAACCATTGATGTATGTGGCATTGAAATAAACAAATACTAATAGGTACATCTCATAGAAATCAGTTAATTCCACGATCGAACCAATAAATTAAAAGTTGCAAACGTAACGATTGAAAAAAGTCATTATTAGGACAATTATCCCACTTGCCGAAGGGTGTAAGTCATCGTCACCCGATTCGTGTTGAAAACTGGTAATTAATACGAAATGACGTCATGTGGTGTGATCCGCTCAGTATGGGGGCAGACTAGTCGGGATGGCTCCTTCGATAGTAGTGTAGCTATGAGTACATGGTAAAATGGGATAATTTTACGGCTTTGTCACCAGCGAAGTTGCTTGCGTCTTGCGCTCAGAGAGTTTTTAATAGACGTAAAAAATGATTCAATTAGCTAATCCTAATAACTAATAAGTGCATAATAATAATATTATTGTACTGTAGTGCCCCAACGGGGCTCATGTTTTGGACCAAAAATTTTTGTAAAACATCTATTGTAAAACAAACTTAAAACATAAATATCCACAGTGGCACTCCGGGAGTGCCGACAGAAGTGACAACTTGAACAGACTACACTACAGATACTTATATACAGAGGTGTCGGTAACGGTAACGGTAACAGTGTCGCGCGTTCAATGGTTATTTCCCATCTCAAAAAAAGCCCAACGCGCCTAAAGAAGTTTTCACTTCAAAAAAAAACATTAAAAGCGCTTGTCTCACCGCCCGGCGAGTAGGTAAGCGATTAGCGGTCAACTATTTTCTCGCTCAAGAAACGAACCAAAGATATAGATTCCGTGTCAGTAAAAGAGACACGTATAGTATATCAATAGTTGAACGCTGGCCGTTCACACTGCAGGCGAGAACTCACTCTCCACCATTTTGTCGCGGCGACTACAACACTCGCTCAGCAATACTCGCTGATGCTCGCTTGACGGTCAGAACACACGGCGTGAGATGACGTCATATCACGTCGGGGTCACCAATTATTGGAATCATGAGTCACCATCTGAAGGGAATAACTATTCACCATTTGTCGGGTTACTAGCTATCCTCTATCGGGTCTCACGTCGGGCAGGGTCTAGGCAATAGTCTTTGGTTCCTAGTCCAAGGTGCAAAGGAATGCAAACAACCGACGCGGATTTACTGAAGCACTATTTACTGTCCGTTACATTGCGTGAACTACTCTACTATGAAGACTGGTGACGACTGTTGCGGCGTCGAGCTAATCATGCCACGCGTTGGGCCAAAACGCAGACTTGCATTAAACTCAGTCACAGCATATACTACAATAGCTCTGCCCCCACAATAGGTATCGCCCAACGCTCTCGCTCACTCGCTGTATAGCCCAGCGAGACAACTATACACACTCGCTTCTCGCTGCTTCCCAACTCATTTCTAGTTTCTAGCTCTACTCGCTTCTCGTTCATCGCCAGCGGTAAGAAAAGTGCCTTAGGCCGGCTTGCATATTGATCCCTAAGCGTATTTAGCGACTAAACATGTTTAAATTTGACGTATTCGTATGATTCTAAACGTATTTAATGGCTGAATACGTTTAGGCATCGTAGTGCAAGTCGCTCTTATTCTTCAACTTAAATTTTTCAATGCTCTACTAACGCAAAAATAAGACGCAAGCTAGTTAACCGTAAAAACACTTCTAACCAAAACCCTTGGTCACCCTTTTCGGAAACGATGTCTTTTCATTTATACCAATTGATTTGAAATTTAGACCGTATCGAATGACCACTAAATACAGATGACTGTGGACATTCCACCTGTGTCCTTAGAATTCTGCTACTAAGAACTTCTCTGGGATTTAAAATAGTTATACTTTATTTATATTTCATTTTATTTTATATTTCTCCCACCTTCCAATGAGGATGGTGGGAGATAGCGACAGATAGGGATGATTGGAGGGACTTGGGGTAGACTTTTGCATAGCAGGGGGACGAGATAGGTTAGAAAAAATATATTTATTAGTAAATCTAATACTACTTGTACAACTCTTACAGTAGATAATATAAAATAAAATGCTTAATTTTAATATATAATATAATCACAAAATTACATAAATATACATATTATGATACTTAAAATATAAATTGTCAGTACATGTTGATGATGAATTAGTATTTAGTTCTCACTGATTTTCGTAGTAAACTGTTTTGACCGGTTATGAGTTGTGTCTGTAACATACATACCTCTTAACTTCGTGTTTTATTACCTTAGGTACTCGTATTAATTACAGACCGAAGTGTTAATTGCTTGTAGCAATAATTTATCAATGTCAATATTCCAAGTATTGATAAGAGCCAATAAAGTTGTCACTAGACGTTGACTTGTTGTATTATTGAACCTATTCATTAAGTAGGTACCTAGAAACAACAAGAATCATAAACAAGACGATAACACAAATTACATTAATTTCGTTCCTAGAAAAGTTACACATCTGTAGGTATATCTATTTTTTATTCGACAATAAGTTACATACCAAACATAAAGAATAATTAATAACTTGACTTTACATAGTATAATAAGTTTTTTGTTAAAAAATTACTTTTTCAAAACAAGCTTTTATAAAATTCATAATCGGAACCGCAAGCAGAATCAAATGAGCCCAAACACTAGTAGCCTACTATAATCCATTCAGATGTTCCGTTGTCTAGCATCCATCTCCATGATGAGACCACCTCCATAGTCCCATATTATTGCATTGTCACCGAAGTTAAATATGTGTTCCAAATTTCAGCTCAATCGGTTGAGGGGAACGTGTTTAAAATTCAGTTGCAAGATGCCACCCGGACAAACATACATACATTGCAAGTTATTAAAAAGCTTGTAAAATGAAGTCGCTTGCGCTGTCTGTTTACCTTAGATCTTTTAAATTCTGAACGGATTTTAATGTACTTTTCAGATTTCAGCAATATATGTACTGGTGGTAGAGCTTTTTTACTGGTGGTAGAGCTTTTGTGAACGGGCTCGTGGAAGTGGGCACCACCGCCTTACCTTTATCTGCCGCCAAATAGCAGTACTTGTGCTGCTGTGTTCCGGTTAGATGGTAATGGTATGTTCCTGTAATTACTGGCACATAGGCATAACAGCTAAGTCCTATAGTATGGCAACGTATCCACATAGAGATCAAGACAACATAATAGCTTGTTTTGAATTGTATGTGGATATCCATGGGCTGCAGTAGCCAGTTAACATCTGGTGGACTGCATGCACGTTTGCCATATAAGTAGTATAAAAAAAATAAAAAATGATAGAGTAATTCAAGAGGAAGGTTTATATGTATAATACATTCATCATAACTGAGAAAGTAATGTTTGTTTGTTAGTTTTGTTTCCTTTTCATAACTAAAAAAAACTGATCGTAATGAAATTTGGCAAGGAGGTAGATTATATGCTTGGGAAGGACATAGGCTACTTTTTACCCGAGTGCGCCAAAGGAGGGTAATGTTTTTATTAAAATACCACGCATGAGTAGCCGCGGGCACCCGCTTGCTAGTGCTTTATGAATTCTAAATAAAAAATATACATAGTTTCAACTTTCATAATTTATTATTCAACAAATAATTATCAAAATTAAAACATCTCCAGTCACACTAATATACAAATGCAAAAGTTTGGATGTTTGTTTGTTTGTTACTCTTTTTTTTACTGGATAGGTGTTCGTTTGAACACAATCTCACCTGATGGTAACCGATGATGTGGTCTAAGATGAATCACGAAAATCTAGAAGAAACCTATTCACTCTTACCTTAAAGAGGCTCGAATTGTATTTTTTAGGAATTATAGACGACGGCTGTACGTAGAATTAAAACGGTGTGCGCGAATGGGTGGTATATCAACTAAACTAAAAAAAAAATGTAGGTACGGATGGTACTGAGCCGTGCGTCTGCTTGTCCTTTGATGGAAAGGAGATGGCGAGATTAGATCGTATTATAGTACCTAGGCACATTCCCTAAAATGTATTCTCTAAAAGATGTATTAAAATGTATTCGTAATGTATTCAAGTTGAATACAAAACGTACGGTGTTCGAGACTTTGGGTGTTAGTCTCCGCCACAAATTGCTCTCCTATAAGCCTAAAAGCTCTACGTTCTATCGAGACTACTGTAGCGAGCTGGTATTTGACCGAACCATCCCAAAGGTGGCAGCAGTACTCCATACCGGACCAGACTTGTGCTTTGTAGAGACTAGACTAGAAGCTGTCCCGGTGTGAAGTATCTCCTGGCCTTGTTAAGGATGCCCAGCTACATGTTAGCTGTTTTAAGCCTTAGACTCGATCCCAAGAAGCTCGATGTGACCATTTACAGCATCTCAACAGGTACATCTCGGAAATAGGAACTTGAAGAAACTGACTCATTTTCGCCGAGAAGAGACATGCTTACGTTTTCATAACCATAAGTTCGTTTTCACCATAATAAAGGTGGAAGAGAATTGCTTTTTGTGTATGAGAGGTATTTCAACCATATAGCGGTGGTTGTCCATTGATAGAATGGAGATGGTGGAATCAAGTTGAAAGGTTCCGCCACACACTCCACGTAATTTGATAGGTAGAATATTTTTTTTTATAATTATACTTTATATCATTAGATATTAATACTTGTTTTTACTCGTTAGAACAATATATCTGATTGTTTCCCACATAACATATCAATTAAAGAAACACCGAAACAAATATCTGTAGATCATCCAAACATTTGTCCCGCAGCGGGAATTAACCCATTCTTTGTATCAACTGGCTACTCGCCCACTGTGCTACAGACATCGTAAAAGATTCTGTGTTTGCATCGATTTAACATTAATGAATGACCGATAGTAATTAGATAGCAAGGATCAGTTTTGAGTCAATGGAGCGGAAACATGCATAGGTCACAAAATTAGGACGTTGATAAAATTGGTACTAACTAGCTTTTACACACAGCTTCGCTACTGTGAATGAATGAAGACACTTTATTGTACACCATTATAAACAAAAAAACTACAAACATAATAAAAACACAACGCAAATAGTGTAATGGACGGTCTTATCGCTTAGAACAGATCTCTTTCAGAGAACTTTTGGATGGAGAGGGTTTTGTATGACAGTGGTACCCGTTAAAAAAATAGCAATCAAAACCGCGAAGCTCAAATAGGATTGGGCCAGGCACGTAAGTCGAATGCTTCCGGAGAAATGGGCCAACATCATAACACCTTGGGTACCGGAGAATGGACAGCGACGTCGGGGTCGGCCGCGAAAGCGTTGGCGCGACATCAGCGGATTCAAGAAGGAATGGTGGGAATCTGCCAAGGATCGCGATAGGTGGAAGGAGTTGGGGGAAGCCTTTGCCCAGCAGTGGGAAAATGTAGTTTAGATAAAAAAAAAATTAGCTAACACGCCCTGGTTTGCACGGAGTTTTATCAAAATAACTTATAGCAATCAGGAATAGTGTAGTTATATATCTGTGACATCATTTTCAGAATATCTTCAGTAGTTTCTGTGATTTACCCTACAAACATACAAACTTTAGCTTTTTATAAAATTAGTATAGATTATTTTTGCCAATACAAGGTGCTTCGAAACTTTGGTACACCTTTCGGGCTAACGAACTGATAAAAATGGATAGCTTTTTCTTAAAGATCTTAGTAGGTGTGATAAATAAGTATTTATCTATCTAAATCTAGTAATTCTTAAAATTTATGCCTTACTTAAAATATATCTGAACTGTTTATTATATTCGATTGAGATAGAATATATTGATATTTGTTCCAGGTCTGGTTATTTCTCTGTATATTCTAAGTATGTATTTACAAAAAAATTGTATATAAGTATTTTATCAGTTATCTGGTTCCCATAGTACAAGCTCTGCTTAGTTTGGGGCTAGATAGCGCTGTGTGAAATGTCCAGAAGTATTTTTATTTTATTTATTCGATAAAGTTATTCGATTATTCGGTAGGCATCAATATACCATCAATGCATAGCGTCGTTCAATTCGATTCAATGCACGATTTGATGTAATATTGACGATATTGATGGTGTCTAGTGTATTTCAGCACATATAGGTACTGTTTACATAATTAGAACTAGCAAGTCGATCACCACTTTTTATTAGGGTTCCGTACCCAAAGGGTAAAACGGCACCCTATTACTGAGGCTCCGCTGTCTCTCTATCTGTCTGTCTGTCCGTCTGTCACCAGGCTGTATCTCATGAACCATGATAGTTAGACAGTTGAAGTTTCTATTGCCGCTATAACAACAAATACTTAAAACAGAATAAAAAATATTTAAGGGGGCTCCCATACAACAAACGTGATTTTTTTTGCTCGTTTTAGCTCGATATTGATAACGGCAAAAGGTAGGCATTTGAAATTTGCACAGAATGTTTAGTTGTATATTCACTTTAAAAATAAATAATTAAATTAAAATTAAACAAATATTTAAGGGGGGCTCCCATACGTGATTTTTTTGCCGTTTATATGGATACCCTTCGTACGGAATCCTTCGTGCGCGAGTCCGACTCGCACTTGGCCGGTTTTATATTTATAATCGTTTGACTGAAAAAAAAAACAACTTCTATTTTTATGGTTGCAACAGAGTCACGGGCAGAGTGGAGTACTCGGGCTACCGTCTAGAAGTGATTGCAGCTGCAGCAACTACCCTCACTTGGTCTTCAAAATTATATATGTCCACGTTCATATTACGATACATGACACTAACAGTACCTACGCACTGATAATACCCGTTAAATCTATCTATCTATAGAATAGAACATAATACTTTTTATTGCACACCAACAAAATTAAAAATACAAAGAAATACACAAAAATGAAGGTAAATACAATGGGTATACAATGGTGTATATTAGTATACTCTATACGCGGTGTTCTTTAAATCACTGTTTCTCATAAAGTTGTTCAGACCATGGTCTACTATCAGTTTATAACATCAAATTATAAAACAAAACGAAATCGGTTATAAAAAGTTGCGAAATAAAAACGTCTATTTTAACGTTACGCCCTACAACATAGTCAGCGCGCTGACCGGTAGCTACTAGGTACTAAGGAGTAGGTAATACGCTACGGCTAACGAAGTTCATGGGAGCTTTATGTCACGATTAGTTTTTGAACCAAGTTAGACATATTTGAGAAGGTCTAGATTTTATTTTTTTATTCTCATAATTGATGCTATAAACAGTTATTAGACCATGGTCTGAGCAACGTTTGTTCTGGGAAAACAGTGAGAACACCGTGTATAAAGATGAAAGATTTGTTTGTATTGAATAGGCTCCGAAACTAAGTACTGGACCGATTTAAAAAAATCTTTCACTGTTGGGAAGCTACACTATCCCCGAGTGGCATAGGTTACTTTTTATCCAACTGCGCAGAAGGAGGGTAATGTTTTTATTGAAAAACAACGCGTGCGAAGCTGCGGATATGTCAGCTAGTATATTAAATTCGTGAATCTTTGTGCGCCCTTGAGGTGTGTGAGATTAGAGTTTATATGAAAAAGGTGGTATAAATGCTAAAAATTAAACTAAAATATATATTTATTTTTATGAATTACTAGTGACCCGCCCGCGGCTTCGCACGCGTGGTATGTCAATAAAAACTTTACCCTCCTTCTGCGCAGTCGAGTAAAAAGTAACCTGTGCAAGTAGCACGAAAGACCATATATTATCTGTACCTACCTATGTTTATGTACTAAATTTTTATCTTGTGTTTTTCCTGTAATTCTGTACCTAAATAATTTTTCTTTTTATTATCTTAATCTTTAGGTAAGTAGGTATGTTTTCTGTATTTGTTCTGTTCTGAATGGTTTGTCCTGTGTGTGTGTGTCAAATAAATATATTTTCTTTCTTTTCTTTCTTTTATGCCCCAATCCCGGTCACGATCTTATGAATACCTCATAATTTTAACCCCTTACTTTATCCCTTTAGGGATGATTTTGCAAAAAAATTGGAACACGTATTTCTTCATTTCTTACCAAAAGCCTTAATATGAATTATCAGATCCTTTACTTAAAGAATGATGTATTGCCCATACAAATTTTCAACCCCTACTTCACCCCCTTCAAGATTATTTGTTGAGACAAAAGGTACCATATGCCCTTCTCCAGGATATAATCTATTTCCTTGCCAAATTTAATGACGATCCTTTCAGCCGTTTAGTTATGAAAACGGAACAAACAAACAGACATACTACACTGGCAGTAACAATTATTAGGTACCTAAAACCGAAAACAACTTACTATTAACTGACTTACTAACCGTAACTGTACTAACTACTAACCGACATACCTATATCGTGTAAAGGCATGAGTATAAACGCCGAAATACATTGGTATACCATCAATTCACACCATCCTATAACGAACGTAAACAAATGAACGGTTGCTGCTACCATTAATCAATCCATAATTAACACGTGCGAAACACTCGCGCTCAATTATCAAGCGAAAATACAATAAAGATAAAAACGCAATTCTCACCTCTCAGCCATCTTTTATAGCTTACATCTCTGTCTTTCGTATTAGCTTTCAATCTGGCCGTCTTTGTCTTGGAGATGTTTGACAGGCCATAACTATGGCCAGAGGGCTTATTTTGGAGAGCACCTGCAAGATATTTGTTAATAAAAGTTGATCAAATTCGACTGTATCAGTATTATTTACACTTGAGATCACTATTATCTTGTTGAAAAGAGTCAATTAGTACTATAAATTGGGATATATCACGTATCGTTTTAGGTAATTTACGATTATGACGCAATAAAATAAAATCTACCGTGTAAGTGTTGCATATTTATTTACAACATTACGTAACCAAATCGGCAAACGTCAATTTACTTTAAAAAAATAGTTGCATCCGATGTGTGTCTCTTTTTAGGGTTCCGTACCCAAAGGATAAAACGGGACCCTATTACTAATCACTCTAATCAGGCTACATCTCATGAACCGTAATAGTTAGACAGTTGAAATTTCTCGTTATGAAATAAATGCATTTCTCGTTATGAAATAAATACATTTCTCGTTGATTACAAAACATTGCAAAATATTAATTTACGAAGTACTAGCTGACCACCCGCGACTTCGTACGCGTTACACTACTAATTGACCTAGAAATAAAGCTAAATTTTCTGTTGCAACTTGACTTGACACCCCATTTTTATCCCATGGGACCTGATTTATAGATTTTTTTTAAAACATGATAGAACTTCATTTGACCACAATCTCACCTGATGGTAAGCGATGATGTGGTCTAAGATGTAACACGAAGATATAGAAGAAACCTATTCACTATTACCTTAAAGAGGCCCGGATCGTATTTATTAGGAAAAACAGACGACGTTAAAGTGTACTATACATTAGCTGCAAGCATCAAGATCGTAGAACCAAAATGGTGTGTGCGAATGGGTAGTACATCAACTAGGTACGGATGGTACTGAGCCGTGCGCCTGCTTATTCTTTGATGGAAGGGGGATGGCGGGATCAGATCGTATAGTTGCTGGGCACATTCCCCAAAATGTATTCTCTAAAAGATCGATAGGCTTGCAACTTTACGGCGGTGTTCGAGACTTTGGGTCTTAGTCTCCGCCATATATTGCTCACCTATAAGCCTAAAAGTCCTAGGTTCTATCGAGTCTAAGGTAGCAAGCTGGTATTTGGCCGAACCATCCCAAAGGTGGCAGCAGTACTCCATACCAAACCGGACTTGAGCTTTGTAAAGACTAAGAAGCTGTCCTGGTGTGAAGTATCTCCTGACCTTGTTGAGAATGCCCAGCTTCATGGCAGCTGTTTTAGCCTTAGACTCGATGTATGAGCTAAAGTTGAGAGTAGGCGTGAGCGAAACCCCTAGTAGCTCGAGGTGACCTTTTACAGATACCGGTACATCTCGATATAAAGTAGCCTATATTTCATCCAGGATATAATCCACGTATATACCAAATTTCATCGAAATAGGTTCAGCCGTTACGACGTGATTGAGTAACAAACAAAAATCCAAACTTTTGCATTTATAATATTAGTGTGATATTAGATAGGTACAATTATTTAATAGATTATCAATTTATTGATAGATTGACATTATGTATTATTATTTAAGGTTTTTATTCTAATTTCATATAAGATTCTTGTGAAATTGAGATACAAAGTGCAATGTAGTATGTGCCTATAGAGAAATAAAATGAACTGAACTGAACTGTGTATTTAAATTGATTTAACTGAACTTTGTTTTTTAAATCCCGCGGTGACAAGTAAAAGACTTATCAAGAATACTCTTTACCAATAACTGACCGGGGCTGCTATCCGCTTGTGGAACTCTCTTCCTGTGAATCCGCAGGGCCACCTCTATGGCAATCTTCAAATCCACATTCTATAAACACTTCCTCTCTATTCAAGATACTTAACAAAATTGAGCACTTTATGTATTTCGTTTATGTATGTGAATTATTATTATTATTTATATATATTTTTTTCTCTCGAAATATTGATATTTCGGTTTTAATGAAGCTCACGGACCTAAGCCAAGTGCGAATCATGTTGAGATTGAACGCTTGTGTCTTCTTGTAGAAATTTTCTTACAATCCGACACGTATTAAGAACAGCAGGTTTCTGCATGTTTATATAAGTGTTCTCTGGAATATCAATTACCTTGAGATCTTGATGAAGACATTTCGGTATTACTCCAGTGCTGGAGAGTGTCAAAGGCGCAATGTACACTTTGTTTAACTTCCAAATGCGTATTAATTCTTCTGTCAGTTCGGTATATTTATAAATTTTCTCTGTAATGTTTTTTTTTGTAAATTATTTGTGTTAGGAACAGCAATATCTATTAAATAAGAATAATATTATTATTTCTATTAATATCTATTACTATCTATCTTATAATTATTATTAATTTTTCTAAGTTTATTCCTAAGCTAAAGTTTGTTTAAGTTTCCATTTTCTGGAACTACCAATTTCTCCACATTACACAAAGGCTAGCTGGAAGAAAATGCTAATTAGCATTAAGTTCGCCTATCTATTATTTTATTAGTGCAATAAAGAATTTCCTAATCTAATCTAATAATTAACAATGCATATAAAAATCGTCAATAAGAGTTGATCACTGAGTGATTATTGGACGGTCGTGGTTGCGGTGACCGACGCCGACGCGACGGCACGGTTCAACTAACAGACAATAATCATATCAGCTCGTTTGCACCCACTGTTGGGTATAGGCCTCCTCTTTATTACGCAATTCCTTCCGGTCCCTTGCGAGTCACATCCATTGACACCCAGCTACGCTTTCAATATCATTCGACCATCGGGCGGGTTGTCTGCCTCTTGGTCTACGAGCATCCCTTGGCCACCACTCTGTAATCGCTTTCGTCCAACGCCCGTCATCTCTCCTAGCCAAGTGTCCAGCCCATCTCCACTTCAGCCCTGCGATCCTCATACCCACGTCAACAACCTTTGTGCGACGTCGGATTTCTACATTGGGTATGTGAACGTTGACTTCGAAATTCTTCTTAGTACCCTACGCTCTCTTAACGTATCTCCAACAGTAATTGAGTGGTTTCACAGTTATCTGAACGGGCGCCGTCAGCGTATACGCATTGATGATAGTTACTCATCGTGGTGCACGATATCAGCTGGTGTCCCTCAGGGTGGCGTTTTATCACCTCTTCTATTTGCAACTTTCATAAACTCAATATCCCAACAATTAACTTCATCCTACCACCTCTATGCAGACGATCTTCAAATTTACACACAAGATACAGTAGAGCGGCTGCCTGAAGAATAAACCTTGACCTAGACCGTATTCTGGACTGGAGCAAGGCACATGGTCTAAGAGTTAACCCACTAACACACACAAAACTCAAGTAATCGTCGTTGGGGGTTCTAGGATGATATCGAGGATAGACTGGTCTTGCCTTCCACAAATTGTATTTGATGGCACCTACGTTAAGCAGAGTGAGACGGTGAAAAATATAGGCGTTCTCATAGACAGGCAACTGTCATGGGGACCTCAGATATCTGAAGTCAGTCGTAAGATGTTTGCCTCAGCGGGTTCTCTTAGGAGATTGCGTAACTTCCTTCCGACTGCCACCAAAATTTCGCTCGCGCAGTCGCTTCTTCTCCCGATACTAGACTATGCTGATGCTTCTTATCTAGATCTCACTGAACAGCAACTAGATAAACTTGAGCGCTTGCAAAACTTTGGCATCCGATTCATCTTCGGCTTGCGGAAGTATGACCATGTGTCCGAATTTCGCAGTAAGCTCAAGTGGTTACCCTTCGCCTTCGCCGGGATACTCACATCCTTCACCATTTATATAACACCCTGTTCAACCCTTCCTCACCTTCCTATCTTAAAGAACGCTTCCATTTCCTCTATCAATCCAATCCTCGATCCTTGTGTTCATCTGACACACTCCAACTCAGGACACCTGTACACTCCTCCTCCTACTTTGATAAGTCTTTTACAGTGCAGGCTGTCCGGTTATGGAACGCGCTGCCGGTGGTTATCAGATGTGCCAAGTCACTTGCCATTTTTAAACGTATGCTCAGAGAACACTATCTGAGTATTTGTCGCTAAATATATATGTATTTATTATTAATTATTTGTTTCTTAAATAAGTCTAAGTATGTATCTATAAATTATTATGAGTAGTTATTATTTAGATTCATGTAACTTTCATTTATGTAAGTTTCATATATTTTTTTTTTTATTTTTATATAATTAGTATTAGTATGTACATGTAGTATGTTAGGTACACCATTACACCCCAGGTAATGTCTACACAGTCCATTCCATCCAAAGGTTGTCTGGTAGAGATCGCTAATTAGCGATAAGACCGCCAATTGTATCCATAGATTTACGTAGTTGTTTTTTATATGTATTTGATTCGTGGTGTGCAATAAAGTATTATCTAATCTAATCTAATCTAATCTATGTGGTCCAAGAGTGATATACCGAGCATGGCACGCTCCATTGCCCGTTGAGCTACTCTAATCGTATGCATGTATTCCTTTGTGAGCAACCATGTCTCAGAACCGTAAGTAAGAATGTGCAGGACACATTGGTTAAACACCCTGGTCTTGAGGCATTGAGGGATTTTAGACTTAAGGACGTCTTCTAAGTTACTAAAGGCAGCCCATCCTAGCTGGACTCGTCTCGACAATAATTATTTCAATTTGAAAATCCAAAGTAAGCAAAACCAAAGTTCTCATAATATTCATAAACGAAATGAATGTGTTATTATTTTGACAGGAATTAATCGAAACGTTTTTTTTTCGTTTTTAAGAGTCGTAAGCGCATCTCATTCTGCCTGATAGAATGTTATTTCATTATTAACACTTCGGCTGCTAATGGAAATATTCCGGTTCTTCCATTGCAAGTTTTTTATTTGCTAAGAACATTGTTAATTTGCTTGAGTTATTTCGCTGAGAAGTTTACAAATGGCTAGCAATTTATAAAGTGCGTCTTGGATGTGTCCATTTACAGAAATTATTAATTCATACATAGAATATTTTCTTTTATTAGAGCTGGTTTTATCAAACCATTGTTACTTTTTGTTACTTTTCTATGGGACTACCACATAGTAAATAATAAATAAATAAATATTGCTGGACATTTCACACAGCGCTATCTTGCCCCAAACTAAGCAGAGCTTGTACTATGGGAACTAGATAACTGATAGAATACTTATGTACGTACTTTTTTTTGTAAACACATACTTATAATACATAGAAAAACATCCAGACCCGAAACAAATATTTGTAGATCATGCATACATTTGTTCCGCGGTGGGAATCAAACCTGCTACCTCCTGCGTCTCAGCCGGCTATTCGCCCACTGCGCCACGGAGGTCGTCAATAGTGGCGTGTTTATATTAAAAAACAGGATTACGAACAACGCGTTATTCAAAATTTGTCATCATTAACATTACCATATCAGCTACTATAGGAACTGCACACTCGTTTGTCGCTGCTCGCAAACTCGTTTCTAGTTTCTAGCTCTACTCGCTATCGCTCATCGCCGGCGGTGAGACAAGTGTCATAAGGTGGTTCGATTCCTATACTACCGCCGAGTGACGATTCACTAGCTAACTGAAATGACTAAACATATGCATATCGAATTATAACACAGGTAATTTAGACGAGAAGAGTTCACGCAGTTTCCCGAACGCTGTCTAGCCGAGTTGCAATCGTTAATTGTATGGCTACTGAAGAGCGGGGTATTCTGACACAAGTATAATATACTTACTTAAAATAAGATCTCAACAACTTTGTTAAAGTTCTATATTTTACAGAAATATAAACATTTTGATTTTTTTTTAATCGTCGTCAAAATTCAGTAACAGTTAACATATTCACTCTGTATGTGTGTGTGTGTGTTTAGCAATTGTTGTTTCTCTCGGGTGAGTGTCCAGACTAAGTTATCGTCTGTATCCATTCAATAACTCTAAATAATCTAAGCAATTGGAACATTTAGGTCGTAACAAATGAATGGCGGCCGACTTCGCCTCTCAATGGACGATAGATACCAGCTGATATTCAATGAGTTCAAATAATAATTAACGTTAAATTATCGATGCACAATTCATCGCGGCTGATGTGTTTTATTGTCCAATTAGAGTCTGAATGCTATATGAAATGTTATGTTTGAAGGAGCCAATTAATTTCATAAAGAACACCCAACAGTAACTTTTAAATACCCTATACTAGATCCTTTTTCCAACTTCGTTTTTTTCCATAAAGTCCTCCCTTTCCTAAGGTCATCATCATCATCCACAGCCTGACTTCACCCATTGTTAGGTATAGGCCTCCCCAAGTTTGTGCCATCCACCATGATCCTGCGCTAGTCTCACCCACTGACGGCCCGCGACATTTACGATGTCGTCCACCCATTTCGCTGCCGGTCGTACTACCCTCTATACCCGCTCCTCGGCCACCATTCAGTCACTGTTCTGCTCCATCTGTCATCACCACGTCTAGCCAAGTGTCCCGCCCAGGACCATTTGAGCTCCATAACTCGAATCCCAACGTCATGAGCCTTCGTTCGTCTACGGATCTCGACGTTTGGAACTCGATCTAACAGTCTTATGCCAAGCATGGTACGCTCCATGGCTCTTTGTGCAACTCTTAACCTGTAGGTACACAGCCTCCTGCGTGAGCGTCCATGTCTCGGCACTGTAGGTCACGGTGGGCAGAACATATTGGTTGATTAAGCGGGTCTTCAGACACTGTGGAGTTTTAGGTGACCTAAGGATGTCGTCTAACTTGCCGAATGCAAGCCCATCCCAATTGGATCCTTTTAGAGATCTCCTTCTGCTAATGCTCTTTACTATCTAATAAAAATCGCTTCAAGACCACAATTGTTCATGACTTCTATTTTTTTTTTGTATTGTGCTCTGTTATACAATAAAGAGTTCATACATCTATTTAGGTGTATTTAGATGGGTATCAGGAACTAAAAGTATGTGTCCCCATTAGATGGAGAGAAGTCCTGATAAAGGTTGCTGGGAGCCAATGGGTGCAGGCTGCTTTAGATAGGTTGCTCTAGAAATCTATAGGGAAGGCCTATGTTCAGTAGTGGACTTCCTATGGCTGATGCAATTTTTTTTAATTGAGAAGCGACCTCGTGGCAGACCGCGGCGAAGATCGGACGAAATTAATGCCCATTTACAGGATTGGTCCACAACAGCCCAAAATAGAGAAGACTGGAGAGAAGGAAGGGAGGCATTTGCTCTGCAGTGGGACAATACAGGCTCTTAATAATAATAATTGGATAGATCTTCGTTTGACCACAATCTCACCTGATGGTAAGCGATGATGCGGTCTATGAAGAAGCACGAAGATCTAGAAGAAACCTATTTACTCTTACCTGAATGCGGCCCGGATTAGGATTTAGGAAAAACAGACGACGGTAAAGTGTTCTATACCTTAGCTGTACGCATCAAGAACGTAGAACCAAAACGGATGTGTGTGATGGATGGTATACTAGGTACGGAAGGTACTGAGCCGTGCGCCTGGTTGTCCTTTGATGGAAGGAGGTAGCTGATTTAGATCGTATACTTCCTGGGCACATTCCCCAAAATGTATTCTGTAAAAGATCGATAGACTTGCAACTTTACGGCGATGTTCGAGACTTTGGGTCTTAGTCTTTGCCATATATTGCTCATATATAAGCCTAAAAGCCCTACGTTCTATTGAGTCTAAGGTAGCGAGCTGGTATTTGGTCGAAACATCCCAAAGGTGGTAGCACTACTCCATACCAGACCTGACTTGAGCTTTGTAAAGAATCTGTCATGGTGTGAAGAATCTCCTGACCTTGTTGAGGATGCCCAGCTTCGTGGCAGCTGTTTGATGTTGATGATAAGCTATAACATTGTATATTATCACTTGTGCCACGTTGCATCAACCTGTCCATGCGCGGGCGCACAGATGTCAAAGGAGCTGTTGGTTACGAGATAGTTTGAGTGTTGCAATAGGTTATCGAGATCCATTTGTACCGCTGCATCCGCTCTTATTGATAACGTTATCAGTCATTTGCAAAACATCACTTTTGTGAGGGTAAGAACTCATTTGATGGAGAAATTATCAGACAGGAGAAAAGGAGGATTTATTTTGTTATAGGTAAATTGAGATATCTTCATCATTGACACCCTCGATTAAACGTCTTCTTCCAAACGCCACTCCATCATGGAGTGGGCCTTAATGTGTAGAGATACTTTTGATCAAAGATTTTACACATATTTTCTTTTCTATTTTTATACAACCTAGAAAGCGCAGCATTTTGGGTGTATAACGGATCGACCGGATTCCAAACTCTTGGCTACGATCAAAGACCGGCATCGCTGACGTTAGCATCAAGGCTGCAAAGCTGAAATGGGACTGGGCGGGTCATGTCTCCCGTATGCAACCCGATAGGTGGGCCAAGAAGACAAGCATATGGACTCATAAAGACGGAAAGCGACGCCGAGGAAGGCCTAAGAAGCGCTGGAGTGATGACTTGGACGTCTTCCAAAGAGACTGGCGGGATATGGCTCTAGACCGCGATAAGTGGAAGGAAGAGGGGAGGCCCTTGCCCAGCAGTGGGACAGTATAGGCTAGTAAAAAATACAACCTAGAAATGGGACAAGCATGTGGCCCACCTGATGTTAAGTGGTAACTATCGCTCGCCTATAACAAAGGATTGCGTCGAAGGTCACGCACCTTATAAACGTGTCCTTGTGTGCGATGCATGCCCCTGAGTCCATCAACTTTAGACAAACAGGTGTAAAGCCTCATGTGCATGTAATTTCATCAGCAAACATTCCCTTCTTATCAAATAAATGATTATGATTAGGGCACGTTTCCAAGGTGCGTGACCTACGAGGCAATACTGGCGATGGTTACCACTTAACATCAGGTGGTCATAATTATGTTAAGTCCAACTACAAGCAGTATAAAAAAATTAAAATACTTTGTTTAAATACTTACTAATTTTGATTAACCCACTGATTAAGCCCACTTTTACACAGAATCGTCCTCAGAGCATCGGTCCTATTGACTGATAGATCCCATATCCATCCAGTCTCATAAGTCAAATAAAGACATAAGGGACCAGACTAGTAAACACATACTTTTAAAGTTATATGGATTCAAAATTGCCTAAATAGATTGGCATATTCAACGGTGCCCAAGTATATTCGCTGGCTCATGATGTTTGCTAAAATATGAAGGTATTAAGCAAACTGTAGAGGACTCTAGTCAATAAGAAGCTATTAAGCAAACTGTAGAGGACTCCAGTCAATATGAAGCTATTAAGCAAACTGTAGAGGACTCCAGTCAACTTGAAGCTATTAAGCAAACTGTAGAGGACTCCAGTCAATGTGAAGCTATTAAGCAAACTGTAGAGGACTCCAGTTAATATGACGCTATTAAGCAAACTGTAGAGGACTCCAGTCAATATGAAGCTATTAAGCAAACTGTAGAGGACTCCAATCAATGTGAAGCTATTAAGCAAACTGTAGAGGACTCTAGTCTCCAATATAAAGTTATTAAGCAAATTTTAGAGGAATCTAGTCAATATGAAGCTATTAAACAAACTGTAGAGGACTCCAGTCAATATGAAGCTATTAAGCAAACTGCAGAGGACTCCAGTCAATGTGAAGCTATTAAGCAAACTGTAGAGGACTCCAGCCAGTATGAAGCTATTAAGCATACAGTAAAGTGCTGTTTATGTAGATAGCTAGGACGCTTCAGTCGACTAGTGCCCCGCAACCCAGCTAGCACTGCAACTGAAACCCTCGATTCGAAGTCCATTATTTTTCACTACACTATCACCGTTCGGCTGTATAAATCGCGCCCTGTCTGTTCTGCCCAGCGGCGCTTTTGATCTGCGCGCGTTCGCTAAGTTATGTGTCCCTGGCGACTCGGCCTTGTTGGAGGTGATGCATAGTCCGCTTGTATGGGTAAGTTATGGCTTTGAGACTGTGTATTGAGACAACACCGAATTGGTCTGGACGAGGCCTACCCAACCAACTCAGCCTACTCGGTAACTTAGACTACTGTACCCCAATTTGCATAATTTAACTCTAGTGCACTTTCGGCCGTAATACGATCTATAGTGGTAGCATCTACTTTTTGTTACGTAGTAAGATTACATCACACCAGGCAATGAGGCATTCTCACTATTTCCCCATGGAAAATTTGTCCCATGGAACTAATGAGACCGCCTACAATGGTGAAAGCAAGATATGGATGTTTATCATGCCTGGGGTTGGTTTGAAAGCTCTTTTCGAATGTTTTCCATATTGCTACTGATTGCTAGTCCGTGTCACTTTGATATGGTTGTTTTTTTTTTGTTTCAACACGGTTTCAAGTATCACGCCAACTCATTTTTGTATGGCCTGAGATTAATGAAGAGTTTTCACGGCCATGTTTTTGTAACTGCTAACAGATGGCGTTGCTCTGTGATAAGCTGATTATCAAAGGAAAGTAAATTGTCAATGTCAATTGCCATGTCAACATTATATTCCGACGAAATGAAATACGAAAAAAATAATTTGTGTTTGTTTATCTGACGAAGTGAGATTGTGTTAGACAACTTTTGATATTGTGTCTTTGAGATTTAGGCAAAAAAAAATTTTTGGTGGCTTATATCCAAACAGCGCCATCTATTACGCTTGTAGGAACTAGATTTTTATCATATTTTTTCAATTACAATATACAAGTACCATTTATTAAAAGCCCTATATTAGATTTAGTAGACTAATATAACACTTTTTAAACTACGCGATGCCAAGGGCAGAAAGTATCCTAATATTCCTTCCAAAAATAGGGCACCTTGACTGAACCGATTACCTGCAAATTCCTCAAGAAAATATCAACAATATATCAGAAGCAATAGGAGTTACAATATAACAGTAGATAGGTTACAATAGCTGCCATAATTCAGGAAATTGCCGAAATGTGCCGCCGGAATTGCCCATAAAGATGATTCATAGGTAGGTACCAATAGTTTTATCGTAATAAAGCAGTTCTTTTATATATCTACTTAGCTACATTGTAGTCTTCGAAATGTGATGCAACTATATATTTGGACCCAGTAAATTGTTAGAAATATATTGAGTAGGTAAGTATTGTAAGTGTCATTTTTTAGAATTCAGTTACGAGTATAGGGATTCAATGTAGTATAATGCTTCAATTTATAATTCAGTATTCAGTTTATTGCCGACATAACTCGATGGATTAGCACGTTGAAGTGGCAATGGGCAGGCCATATAAGCGCGCAGAACAGGTGGCCGATGGGGCCGGAAAGTTCTCGAATGGAGGTCACGGACCGGCAAGCGCAGCGTAGGACGTCCACCTACAAGATTGGCAGACGACTTGGTAAGAACCGCAGGTCGGCGTTGGATGCAGGCCACTTCCAACCGCAGTTCCTGGAGATCAATGAGGGAGGCCTTTGTCCAGCAGTCCTACGTCCTACGGCTGATATGATGATGATGATTCAGTTTATTGAGTAATTAATTGCGTATCTGAAGTATGACAGTGACTCTTGGGAGAAGGGTAGGCCTTTGGTATGGGACGCCACGTGCGTCAATGCCCTTGCGCCATCTCGTCTGTCTGGTACAGCAGTTGGGGCCAGTGCGGCGGCAAATTCAGCCGAAGATCTCAAGCGGCGCAAATATGTCTCGACAGAGCTTACGTATTTGAGCCATTTGTGGTCGAGACCCTGGGTCCATGGGGTACCGGGGCCCATCGCGTTTTCAAAATTCTTTCTGGGCGTCTGGTCGAAGCGACGAGTGATCCGAGAGCTGGCGCTTATTTGGGTTAACGCATAAGCATTGCAATTCAGCGGGGCAATGCAGCCAGTGTCTCTGTGATCTGGAGCAGTTGAGCTATCTATAGATCGTTTGCGACGGTCTTTAGATGATTCCACTGTTTCTTCTGTATTTTATTCTAAATAAAGTATTAAAATAAAAATCTCGAATTTAAATGAACATAGCATCCGATAGACGTGCCCAGCCCACTTCAGCTTAGCGGCTTTCAAAGCTACAACTGCAATTTGTGTAAGCGAGCGCAGCTCGGTCAGGCGGATAGAGTAGTAGTGTTCCTTGTGAAAGGGCTCGTCCGGGAAATACTACCATCACACTTATTTCTTCGCCCAGAATTGATGTTTCGGTTTTAAGAGTATCGTTGACTACACCTGTATGCCTCAAGTTGATGGACCCTGGGCATTGTATCGTAGGGCACGTGAACTACAAGGCAATACTTTGTTATAGGCGATTGTTACAGGTCAAAAAAAAATACTGCCTTAGCCTGTTCACGTGTTATTATATATATTTATTAGGTCCACAAAACTTATTTTTCAAAATATTAATTTATAAGATTGTTCAACTACGAAATTGTCCGCACGTCTGTAGGTCGATCAGTCTATTTTTCCTCTGGACAGACGCAACTCGCACTCGCACATATACGAAACATAACTCTCTCTCTCTTTCACTAACTTATATCTCCCTCTGAACTTCAGTTCGCACTTTTCGTAACGCATTCACCAGCTTACTCCCCAATTCAAGCGTGCGTAAAGAAGTTTTACTTCAAAAACCGGACAAGTGCGAGTGTGACTCACGCACCGAGGTTCCGTAGATTAGAATAGACCAAACATTTATTTGGTACACACAAAATAGCACGTGAAACAATTATAAAGAACAGAAGGTACAAATTAATTTATGTAAAATGTCTATTCAACTCATGTGTCTGGTATTCAGCTCAGCATAATGGTGAAAGAATTTTTGAAATCGGACCAGTAGTTTTTGAGTTCATTCATTACAAACATACACACAAAAATACAAATCTTTCCTTTTTATAATATTAGTATAGATGGCACTGTCCCTTCGTGCGCGAGTCTGACTCGCACTTGGCCGGTTTTCCTTTTTAGTACGGTACCCTTAAAAACGATTATTAACTATGTTCTTAGTTTTGTATTTACAAACAGTCAAAAACTATCAGTCACCTTATCCTAACTGAAATCAATAACATAAAAATATAATTTACCACAAACATCCATTTAATTAGGCGAGAGGCAACCACGATAGAACGTGTTCTACATGTATCGACAAACAGGGTCAAAGAGTGATCATAATCGCTTGTTTTAATTTGCCTCTGTACTGTGGTGACATTGCTGTTGACTCGTTTACTTCTAACGCTCGGGTTTTTAGCGTCGCATATTGTAAGACACTTTAGAGAAAAGTAAATTTTTAAAATATTTAAACTTCCCCTTTTTTTGCATCGGGTGTTAAAAATAACCAAAATCTGTTTATTCATTAAACATCACTTTGAAACGTCAATTTTACTGCCTGTTCCTTCGCGACCATGCCAGGAAAGAATGACAAGAAACAAGGCTGGTTGTCATTTCGATCGATCGACCAAGAACCTTTTTAACTCCCGAAGCATTCACTATTCACTATTGGTTGTTTGGCCTCTGTGGCTAGTTGTTGCGACAATTATGCCAATGTCAAGTTGACAGGTTAAAACCGGTAAAACGATGGAGTTCCGAGTATTGAAATGGTTGGCCAGTGTTTACAGAGTGAGACTAAACCAGAATTTAGACTCTCCCGAAGCATAAAGATAATTTTAGAAGTTTGACACCTTAATGTAGCTGTCTGTGCCATTATGACAATACTTTTGACGACCTCCGTGGCGCAGTGGGCGAATAGCCAGCTGAGACGCAGGAGGTAGTGCGTTCGAATCCCGCCGCGGAACAAATGTTTGCATGATCTACAGATATTTGTTCCGGGTCTGAATGTTTTTCTATAGGTATATTATATGTATTTACAAAAAAAAGTATTTAGGTATTGTATCAGTTATCTGGTCCCCATAGTACACACGGCTCACATCAAGCTATACATTTCCAGTATAAGCTGACCTCTCTATGACTCTTTTATGACGACCTTCGTCGCGCAGTGAGCGAATAGCCAGCTGAGACGCAGGAGGTAGCGCGTTCGAATCCCGCCGCGGAACAAATGTTTGCATGATCTACAGATATTTGTTCCGGGTCTATGTTCTTCTGTTCTATGTTCTTCTATAGGTATATTATAAGTATGTATTTACAAAAAAAAGTATATAAGTATTGTATCAGTTATCTGATCCCCATAGTACAAGCTAAGCTTAGTTTGGGGCTAGATAGCGCTGTGTGAAATGTCCAGCAATATATTTATATATTTATTTTGCCCCACCTTTTAGGTAGTCACCGAGCATATACATTTAGTTACACATATGATAATCATCTTTTTATAACCAATGTTTCGGTTCCTCTGATACATAGTGATACTGAAGGTTATCAAGAACAGTGCCTAATAAATTACAAACTCGCTCTTTTTCAAGTAACCGCTCTGATAATGTGTTTATTGAATATTAATATCTCTGACGCTATTAAATGAGGTTGGATTTTTTAGGGCAAATCAGGGTCATCTTGCTTTTTGTCGGTAAAAAGGATGCAATACTTTATTGATAGTTAACAGAAAATGGAATTTTAACTATTGCATCACTTGTTGACCGTTTGGCAATTATCTTTTGAGTTTAGGTATACATAAGATTGTTTTTAATTGCCGTTCTACGCTGCGCTGTCCAATGCTACCAGTGGTTTCTACCCTAGAACCTTTTTGCTCCAACGGTCGTCAGTTTTTCGAGTTATGTGCCCCACCCACCGCGACTTTAGCTTGCTAATCATCTGATCTTTGTTTGTCAACGGACGCCCATTAGATTCAAAGACGACCTGATAAGGTAGCTGGGAGCCGTTGGGTTCAACAAGATCGGTCTCTAATGCGCTTAGTATACGACGAGCTTGCTTCCTCTTACCCTTTTGGCACTTATTTATTACTAGCTGACCAATCCGCAGCTTCGCACGCGTAGTTTTTCAATAAAAACATTACCCTCCGTCTGCGCAGTTGGGTAAAAAGTAGCCTATGTCGCCCGGGGATAGTGTAGCTTTCCAACAGTGAAAGAATTTTTAAATCGGTCCAGTAGTTTCGGAGCCTATTCAATAAAAACAAACAAACAAATCTTTCCTGTTTATAATATTAGTATAGAATAAATATTGTGCAAAAAATGGGCATGTAACAAATGTAACTGCCCGAAAATCCATTATGGCGATTTAATAATAAAATGAGCCATTTACTTTATTTTTATTATCTCTATTTAATTGTACGTACCATCTGGCAATTCTCTGCGAATTTTGAAAACTACATTTTATAAGGAAAACAAGAATGTACAGGATGTAGAGTCCGTTAATAAAGAAAGGCAACATCGCTGGCTCAAAACAAACGAAAAATAATTTGAATAAAGAATGGAAACGGCATTGCGGGGAATATACGCGATGCTCAGTGTTGCCAACCGAATAAAAATAAATCAAGTGTGATTTATTCTAGCAGCGAGGTCGCGTGCTATGTTCCGGATCGTTGCAGCCTGCAGTATGTATGATCCGCATATGTGAATACAATTTTAAATTCAAGAACTTTGTCTTTATGCATCTTTTTGTATTGGCTAAGTGCATGCCCGACCACGCACAGTTAAGGGTTCTGTAGTCAGTGCGGCTGTATCTTAGATAATTTAAATTAAAAATTGCATTTTGCAGTTGATTTTCATTATGTTTTACGAACCGTTTACTGTGAAACAACTGTTTACAAACTCAACTTTATTTAAAAATAATTTATTTAATAATAAAAACTGTTACAATTAGGGTTTCGTTCCCGGGTCCCGGGAATCGGTAAATCCCGCAAAAAGTAATTCCCGGAACCGGCCTAAATTTATTATTTCCCGGGAATTCCCGGGAATTTTAAAAGTATGTGATAGCTCTAAAACTTTGTATTTTATAGTCATATTAAACTCAATGTTGTGAAATAAAACCTGTAAAAAATGTCCACAGCCTTTCGGCCAGCCATCACTTTGCAGATGAGTATTTCGTGGTAATTTTTCAAGAAAAAAATGGTTTTGTCTTTATAGAACTGTTAGAAAAAACTAGATAACACCTACCTGCATTTCTTTGTTGCATTCATCTTTATTATATTTGCTCTTTCTTTGTGTTTACACAGGTGCTGTTCAATTTTTAAACTATCTTTTTGCTTAATTATGCGTATCTAGAAGTCTCTTTGCCTGTGCCCTTACCCTCCTCCTTCACCTTGCGCATTTAAGTGTAACTAAACAAACTGGTTCTCTTGTTTTATCAGATCGACCGACCAGTCAGTGACGCGCAGCGCAGTGTGGTGTCCGTACCTATTAAATTAAGTGACATTTGGCATTCGTTCGTCGGTAATATCTCTTTATTAGTGAATGTTCGTGTGTTTGAAACTCTGGTAACTACCTAAGCCCTGTCGTGTTGATTGTTTTGTTTTGTCTTGTCGCGCTGAGGAGCTATTTCGCCGATTATTTCCAGAAGTCTGAATCTGAATCGAGCTTGGAAGAATCGCTTCATGCTGTTGCTGAGAGACAAAAAAGATTAGTTTTGCTGAAGAACTTAAAGACGCTATTCAAAATGTTTTCAAAGGCACTCCTCCATCACGAACTCGATTTCCTAAACTAAAGAAAGAGTTCAATCTATACATCTCTTCTGGTAAACGGACACTAATTTGGAACTGCTATACAACGCTCTGCGCACGATTATGTCTACATCTACCGAAAGCGGACGTACATTTTCAGTATCGGAAAATTTTGCTACTAAAATTAGAAGTCGATTAAACGATAAATCACTCGTAACGTCACTCGTCGTAAATTACTCGTAACTGCTGCATAAATTTAAAGTATTTAAACACTCGACTCATTTTATGGTTTAATGAAACTCGGATTTGCTACGTTTGATAAACTACTCTCGTGTTTACATACCTTAATGATGCGCAGTTACGTATAATATTTTATCTAATCTTGTACTGCTGCCACACATCGATGGTAAAGTTTGTTTGGTATCATAAGAGCGTTTCGCAATATTTAATTACTCCGTTTATATTATGTTTATATCATTGTATGTGTTGAGAAGTTTTATATTATTAGTTAGATTTTGCATGCCTGAAACATATCATTAAGTGTTTATTATTCTACCTCTGTTTATGATCGATCGAGAATGTTTAATTATTTCTGAGTCAAATACATAGCTTATTTAATCCATAATGTGTTTATTGACTTTTTGTAGTTAAAAAAAGGAAATGAAGGACTAAAATATTCCCAGTTTCCCGGAATTCACGGGAAATTGAAAATATTATTCCCGGTTCCCGGGAACAAAAAACACCCGGGAAAGACGAAACCCTAGTTACAATACATAAACTAAACCTAACAACATAACTTAAATAACATGGTAAACAGATAAAAATACGGAGTTAATGCTGCATACACAACCTCTAATACCTAAACTACAGACATATGTCAACTACTGCTCGTTATCTAGTAGTTTCTACTAAAGTGTCTACTGTTTTTGCTAAAAACATTTAAGATTATTCTATTCTACTCAGCTTTGGTAATTCTTCTTAGAACTACAGTACATGTGCTACTATTGTAGTTACTTTTACGGTATACTTACACGACCAAGTGATTCTTGAATGAAAATCATCGTACTCGTAACTATTGAGAATCACCCTCCCTCGGGGTAACATATACTAGTTCTAGAACAGCCTGTTTAAGGGAGGTAAAAAATATTTTTTTTCGTAATTTTTACTTCTTAAGTTAAAGGCGTCCTAAAGAGTATGATCATGCCAAATTTCAGCTTTACACCTCCAAAAGTCTACAATTAAACGGCTGTAACTCGACGGACAGACAGACAGACAATGGCAAAACTATAAGGGTTCCTAGTTTGACTACGGAACCCACGCGATACCCTAAAAACTTAAAAGTTTATAATTTGCCTACTTCAATGCTCTTACTAAGTCGTTACCTACTTTAGTTTACTTACCAGCCATTTGAACTCTATTAAAAAAGTACCTATGTTGTTTTTTGTATCTTAAATAAAATCAAGTTTAACTTAACGAGTGTTGTATCTACGCGGCCATTAAAGTCTTTCTAACTACATACCTCAACATCTATTCATTATATTCTATCATTAACATCTCTATTAGTAGCATAATCAATCTTTTAAATTGCGCGTAGGTTAACTTTTGAAATATCCTGGCAACTAGCAAAGAATGATTGATACGTTCTTAAATTAAATTCGAATCGAGCGACGCCCACCGGAAATTGAAGCTCGAAGACGGAAGCTTGACCCGCGTTGTCAAAGTGACAGCTGTCAAAACCCTTGCCGCCATCTTCTATTGCAGTCACGCGCACTTGTCCTTTGACCGTGAAGGTTTGACCCTATCTATCTAAAGTTACAGTTACATGCATGGATACTTTCTGAGAGGTAGATTTTCCCCCGCGCCGAGTCAAAGTATCAGCTTTTTTTTCTCAGTCATATTCCATGGTAGATACTTAATAGAGTTTTTGCACAGGTTAAATTCCCAAATCTTAAAGCCGGGTTTGTGTGAACACTTATAACTCGAGAACGGCTGGACCGATTTTGATGATTTTTTATTTGTTGTATTTGTCTCCGTCCCGAATAGCAAATAGCTATTAAAATATCGGAAAAAATCACGCAAAAAGAAATTATGAAGAAAAATCATTTATTCGTACATTGATGGCCGACGTATATTGACAGCCCGCATCATATGCATGTCAAGGCGGTACGAAGTTCGGCGGGTCAACTAGTATAACATAAAAAACATACTTACCTACCACAAGCAGTAATCTAAAGCAATATCTACAAAACCTAATTATAATATCGTGTCTTGAAAATAATAAGATAGCCATTCACCGTTTTTATCTCAAAATAGAAACTTAAAAATCAATTGATGACCCCCGAGGTTATTCTCGAAGATACCACGGCCCACGATTGAGAGATCGCTCCGATAGTTTGTCAGAAAGTACGTTAAGTGGCCATCATAGCGCATTTACCAATAAATTCAGCTATTTCTCAGTACCAATGGATAAAGTACCAATAGATAACATCCTATGAGGCTGTACCGCTCTTCCTAGATGCTAACGACGAGTGGAGAACGTTTTTAAACGAAATGAAGCAACAAGCTCATGCAACACCAATTTTAAGAAATAAATAAATAATGCTAGACATTTCACACAGCGCTATCTAGCCCCAAACTTAGCAAACCTTGTACTATTGGAACCAGATAGCTGATGGAATACTTAAACATATAATTTTTTTTTTGTAAATACAAGACCCGAGACATTTGTTCCGCGGCGAGAATTTAACCCGTAAACACCTGCGTCCACGGAGGTCTAAATAAGTCTGGTCTTACCGTTTTCAATCGAAACCTATATTCCATAGTATATGTGGTATCAACCATCAATAGATAAATAGTACATAGGTACTATATATCTATTAATGGTTGATACTATAGTAACTATAGATAACTATAGTTTCTCTGAAGTTTATGTAAATTTTTAGAAAGGGGTATATGATAAGTTAAGATAACTCTTTTTTGTACACCAAAGTAAAATACAAAACATAATTCTTCCAAATAGATTTAGTACAATAGGCGGTCTTATCGCTAAAAGCGATATCATCCAGACAACCTTTGATGTACAGGATTATGATGTGACACATGACGGCGGTGCATCTATATAAAATTAAAAACATACCTACATACTATAAACCTAAAATACTAGTAATATTAATACAAATTTAATTTTAATACAATAAGCAACTATAAAAATGGTTATGATGAATTAACAAGTAGTTACAACTGATGATCAACAACACAATGATGTGTGTATTAAACTAATTTCCAGCAGAAATATACAATTTCTGAATATGAGTCTTTTTATGCAAGATTTCAGTAAATAGACAAATTATACACATTTATCCTGCAATAAAACCGTCTCCACACATCAGAGCCCTCACTCTTGTAATGAAGACATACAGTACCGGGCCACGCCTCCGCTAAGCGGGTAATTGAGTCATTATAGCTGCGCGCGCGCATGCCTATCTGCGATCGAGATGCGATCGGCCCGAGGGATCGTAGGATGCTATGGTTTATACTGTTATAATTAGAGTAACGAGACTCAAAGGGCAAAGTAAGATGTTTCATGAACCGCATTTTGAACCCTTTGATCCTTATTATACATAAAATCTTTGATTCTAGTAAATAATCAAAGCCTAGTAAGAAATACAAGGTAAGTAAATTATTTTGTAATAGACGACGTTTGAGGAACGACTATGCCAGTTACTCAGAACATTAATCAAGGTGGGTTTTTAACTTTTTGTGCTTGGGGTGAAGAGGAAGAATAACAATGAAATCAAAAATATAATACTTACCTACCTGGCTCAAAGAATTTGATTACGATGGTGTTGAAGCAATGTTAAATAGCTTCTATTTTTGATGTTTTCTTGTTGTATCCAGAAGTTTCTATCACTACACTACCCACATACGCGAATATCTTAAACACTAAATACATACATACATCCTACATATATGCATAGATTCTCTTAATTATAAATAATATACAGAGCGTTTTTTTTTAACTGTAACAGTACGGCAGCACCCATAACCAGAGAAGAAACAGGTGCAGTTTATTTTAAAACATCAGCTCTTTTCGAAGAAAAACATTTTGGCATTAAATTTTTTTTGGTAGTGTGAGTAGCGCCTTAAAATGAATCAAGTTGTTAAAATTTTTTTTGATGTCGATCGATGCAGTCCTTTGTAATGATTATTTTATTATATTGGATGAAAAAATTCTGAACAGCGGAAGTTAGTCAAATTTGATAAAAAGTATTCTCATACAACAGGACAAACAAAATACCTTCTACAAACATTTTATTAGATTCTAATTGCACAATAAAGAAGTATTAATACTGTAGCGATTAAGAACTTTAGAAACTCCATGCTCTCATGAGAAATTCAAAAACATTTCGTATTTCAGAACAATTTTGAATTTCGAACATGGTTCTTGCACCTGTCGGACTTTTATATCATCTAATTTGTCCTATCATGGCATTATCAGATACGCAAATAGTACACTTAATTGAAGCATACCTCCTCAAACGCGTTCCTGATACCACTTCAGCGCATTAGTTGGGCTTCGTCGGTTAAGGAAGTATGCTTCAATTAAGTCTACTTTTTAAATTTTTATGCCAAAATGTTTTTCTTCGAAAACGAGCTGATGTTTTAAAATAAACTGCATCTGTATCTTCTCTGGTTATGGGTGCTGCGGTACTGTTACAGTTAAAAAAACCCTCTGTATATAAATATATATACATATTATTATCTAATTACTAAGCAAAACAATCACATGATTATAGTACCTACTATGTAACAGACTTGAATTTGAGAGAGCTTATGTATTTCTTTTAAATACTTACTTAGTTATTTATATGATTTGATTTATTCTTTTTTTTTAATTAACGCTTAAACTTAACTAACCTATTTTTGCTAGACATAATTAAAAATATTCATATGATGGGAGAATGATTATTAGATTCATTGAGCGCAAAGTATTCTACGGATTACGGACAGAGCGGCCCTCAAATGTTGTCATCTGTTTACTACCCTATATGCACTTTTATAAGCCGGGTTGACCTTTGAGGTCATGTGTTGAATCTCAGCAGTGCAGCACTACATTTTTCTATTCAGAAAAAAATCCCTTACTTTTCAAAACGGTAAAGAGAAAGATCGTGAGGAATTGCGGGTCAGCGTTCGTCAGTGCTCTTTCTGCTATTTTCCACCAAGGGCTGTCTGTCTTTCTTTACATGTCGGCAAAAAAATGATAATTCAAATCAAATCAATTAAATTTATTTGCACCAAATAAGGTTTTAACAAAGTTCTTAAAACTATACATAAATGGGTCCAACTAAGATAAGCGACGTGTGATCCAAGAGCTGGGGCGTATCTAGGTCAACGCATAAGCATTGCAATTCAGCGGGGCAATGCAGCCAGTGTCTTAGGGACGCTTCCACCTGGTAGTGATCGGGAGCAGATGAGCTATAGATCGTTTGCAATGGTCTTTAGATGATTCAACTGTTTCTTCTGTATTTTATTGTAAATAATCGTATATTCGTTCTGTTATTACAGGCTACATCTACAATCTTATGTTAAAAAAACTTATTGAAAATTTAAACTCTTTGTGAGGAACCTAACAAAAGTTATCTTTTTGTGTTCAGTATTTCCTTAGAAAGAAAACTTCAAATAAATGTCATTTTGACAACACAGAGTTTTCTAATGGTTTTCTATGACTGGCAGAGAACAATGCTAAAGGAGATTGTTCTAATACAAATAAATAAATACGAAAGGCTATCAATAAAACGTAGGTAAGGATTAATCCTAAAAACTAAAGTTATTCAAACTACTAAGTAAAACGCTGACGCAAATTCTGCATAATCAGAGTATACGGTGGAATTTTGAGCTGGTGAAACCTCTGCCATAGCTGACTCGCCATCACCTGAGACTAAGAAGATGGAGACACTTTACATTCCGATATACGTGATGTCTGCTGTGTTCGGAACCATCTTTATCATCGGCCCTCTGCTTGTCCGCAAGTGTGCTAACAAAGGGTAAACTCTATAAAACCTCTTGTAGTACAGTTTGCCAAATAGATCAGCTTAGGACTTATAGCTTAGGGGTCTTCGAGTCGCGAGTGAATAGGTTTCTTCTAGGCAAGCGTGCACCATCGTAGACTGCATCATCGGTTACCATCAGACGAGATCGTGGTCAAACACTAGCCTATAATTAATAAAAACCGGCCAAGTGCGAGTCGGACTCGCTCACGAAGGGTTCCGTACTATTATCTATAAAAACGGCAAAAAACACGTATGTTGTATGGGAGCCCTCCTGAAATATTTGCTTTATTTTAATTTAACTATTTATTTTTCAAGTTAATATATAACGTAATACTCTGTGAATATTTCAAGCATCTACCTGTTGCAGTTATCAATATCCAGCTAAAACGAGCAAAAAAATCACGTTTGTTGTATGGGAGCCCCTCTTAAATACTTATTTTATTCTGTTTTTAGTATTTGTTGTTATAGCGGCAACAGAAATATATCATCTGTAAAAATTTCAACTGTCTAACTATCACGGTTCATGAGATACAGCCTGGTGACAGACGGACCGACAGACAGACAGCGGAGCCTCAGTAATAGGGTGCCGTTTTACCCTTTGCATACGGAAACCTAAAAAAACAAGCATTAAGCACCGTGTTGTGACGTCCCAAATTATACCATAGGTACAAGTACGAGATAGGCAAACTTTACCTGCAGGCAATAAACTAAGATTCCATACAAAGTAGCCGATGTTTCTGCACAGATGGATTAATACCTACTAGTTGTTAGTGCACAGTGTTTTGGAAGTGAAAACTTCTTTAGGCGCGTTGGGCATTTTTTGAGAGGGGAAAAAACCATTGAACTCGCGACTGTTACCGTTACCGACACCTCTGTGTATAAATATCTCGTAATTGTTCAAGTTTTAACTTATGTTGGCACTCCCGGAGTGCCTCTTTTTTGTTTGTAACGAATAAACTCAAAAACTACTGGTCCGATTTCAAAAATTATTTGTAGCTACTTTTTATCCAACTGCGCAGGAGTTTTTAGCTTCATAGTATTATTCGCTCCTCCTCCTCCATTTAAACTTTAACTATATGGAGTACTCAGAGTCAAGGTCACAAACATAGCCAAGAGGATTAGCAAACGGAAGTGGCAGTGGGCAGGGTACATAGCTCGACGAACTGACGGCCGTTGGGGCAGAAAGGTTCTAGTGTTGAAAGCACTAGAGAGCGCAGCATAAGTCGGCCCCTCACTAGATGGAAATACAACCTGATAAAGGTGGGAGCCGTTGGGTGTAGGCCGCACAAGAGCGGTCGCTCTGGAAATCTTTGGACGCCTATGTTCAGCAGTAGACGCCCAGCGGCTGTTATGATGATGATATACCTGCTAGGCAAGCCTACTATTTCTAACAATCATGAGCCAGGCGCTACAGCGACTGCGTTCTTTAACCAGCTAATTGCCACCAAGCACGGTTATATCATCTTAAATTATCTTACATCATCTGATGGCAAGTTATATCATCTGATGGCACGTTATATCATCTGATGGCAAGTTATATCATCTGATGGCAAGTTATATCATCTGATGGAAAGTTATATCATCTGATGGCAAGTTTTATTATCTTCAATTGACGGAACACATTCAATTGAGGCCGTGGTAATAGCACAAGTTGATTTATCAAATCTGGAAATTAAAAAACTTTAGTCATTATTAAAATAAAAATATTTTTCAGGATAATACGATGCTGCATCATGTTAGCAGTCTTTTGTATGTGGATGTTGTAAGTTTTACCTGCTGTTTTTATAATTCTTTTAGAATTAATTAATAACTTAGCGTTTTCTATAAAATATATAACGGCGAATGTTCTGAAGAGCTGTTCAATTTAATCCCTGCTCCCCACTTCTACCATCGAGCCTCCCGCAACCGGCAACGAACTCACCCACTATTTTTGATGCGTGGAAGTCTCACGCGGTGCGTTACGCCCACTCGTTTCTTCCACGCACCAGCAAGATGTGGAATGACCTTCCTCCGGTTTCCGGTGGGCTTCAAAATGAACGCCTTCAAGAGAGGTGTAAATAGGGTATTAAGTGCTAGGCAATGCGACTGCAGTACCACGAGTGCTGCAGGAGTTTATAGGCGGCGGTTACCACTTAGTATCAGGAGGCCCGTCAGCTTGTGTTTCTACAAGTTTAATTTAAAAAAAAAAACTTTTGTAAATATGAAATTGAAAACATTTATTTGATACGAGACACTTACAAAATTAAAACACAAAAGAAGATGGTGACATAGATGTTGAGTCTGCTTGACTTCACGCTCTAAGAAGTAGGTGATGGGTGTATATAGAAGGCTATGTAACAACAATGCCAGAAGTCTAAGATTACGGGTTATTAATAGCATGGTTATGAACACAATTCTCACTCACAAATCATAGTAAATATCCCGTTTTAAGTGAAAACAGAATTCTTAATAATATTTGCGTATGTTAATGACAAAAACCTGTTTCATTTATTATTAAAAACTAAAAACTTTTGTATCAGACACTTAGGGCGACTTGTGCAATGATGCTTAAACGTTATTAGTGGCTAAATATGATTTAATGAGTTGTCAAATAATAAAGTTACGTAAAATTTAAACATGTTTAGTCGCTAAACGCGTTTAAGGGTCGTTGTGTAAGCCAAGTACAATCCTTATTATTGTTACGAGCTGAGGGTTCGGGATAAAATAATGAAAATCAATTAAATCTAAATAAAACTTTTATTCCACACTGAAATCTATAGGTACTAATATTATAAAGAGGAAAGATTTGCTTGTTTGTTTGTAATGAATAGGCTCCGAAACTATTTCCGATTTAAAAATTCTTTCACTGTTGGGAAGCTACACTATCCCCGAGTGACATATGCTACTTTTTACCCAACTGCGCAGAAGGAGGGTAATATTTTTATTGAAAAACTACGCGTGCGAAGCTGCGGATTGGTCAGCTAGTGATAAATAAACGATCTTAATCACAAGTAATCACAACACTAATTCACACCACAGTTGCCAAATAAACCACTTAAAGTCACAGAAATATTCGCACGTATCGCCAACTCAAGACTGACCCTTTCGGGCGTATCTACGCACTATTTATACCGCGCACAGTACAACTCAATAATGTTACAGAGACTTACAGAATAAGTAATAGTCGGCTTCTCGAAGTTTTACCTACAGTTGCACAGAATAAGAAATAGCTATCCTGTTGTAATACCTACCCGTTTCTAGTCACCAGTGGAACCAAAAAGAACATTCGAGAGATAAGCATATCTCGTACGAATGCTATGTACGAATACGTGCGAATATTTCAGTGAGAGATATGTACATAATCTCTCGAACGTTCTCGATGGTTCCACTGGTGACTAGAAACGGGTAGGTATTTCAACAGAATAGCTATTTCTTATTCTGTGCAACTGTAGGTAAAAACGTAATATGTATGTATATTTTACACCAATTATTACCTAATCTGTGACACAGTAGGTATAACTTCGAGATGCCGACTATTTCTTATTCTGTAACAGCCTCGGCGTAACATTATTGAGTGAAAATTATACGTATGTAATTTTTAGTTGGATAACGATGTACATAGCTCAGATGAATCCACTCATCGGACCTCGACTGCACAACTCAACTGCAGCTTGGTTGGCTTATAAATGGGTACGTATACTACGTATTATTTCATAATATAAGACACATGACGCTCCAGGCTCCCAGCAACGCTTATCAGGTCATCTTTCCATCTAGTGGGGGGCTAGGCTGCGTTTTCCAGTGCGTGGTCTTCACTCTAGAACCTTTCTGCCCCCACGGCCGTGTCGTGAAGCTATGTGCCCCGCCCACTGCTACTTCAACTTGCTAATATTCTTGGCTATTTCTGTGGTTTGTCTACGGATTTCCTCATTTCCGATTCAATCTCGTAGAGAAACACCAAGCATAGCCCTGTCCATTCAATAGCACGTTGAGCGACCGCGAGCCTTCTTATGAGGCCCATAATCAGGGCCGGATTATGCATAAGGCAGATTAGGCAACTGCCTAGGGGCCCCGCACCGACTAGGGGCCCACGGGGGTCTAGTCGATGTGGGCCACGCACGCACCAAGAAAAAAAACGTTTAATGCGTGACATTCCCTATTATTTGCATTCGGTAATGTTGCCATAGAAAAAATATTTTACTTACCTATAAGTCAACTTCCAAGATGGTTTAAACGATTGTATATCTAAAAAAGTTAGAAGAGTTGCTGTTTACACTTAATGTACCTACTTCACAAAAATATTTTCTTTCGGTATACAATATATTTTATTGCATTTAACAAGATTAAATTTAAAATAACCGCGTCACGTCTTATTTATCTTTCCTACTACATCATGTGACCTGGATCATAACACTTATCTATAACTATAATCTATTCATTAAGATCATTCAATGAAAGCAAAAAGCAGGAGTCAATCTGATCGACTCGACTTTTGTAATAGAAAAAATATATTTTAAAAAGTAAGAAAAGGGTAAAGGAAAGGGGCCCCGAGAATTGCATTGCCTAGGGGCCCCGATAGGGTTAATACGGCCCTGCCAATAATAGAGACACACACACACACGTATCCTTTAATTAAATTTCATTAAATAATGCTGGACATTTCACACAGCGCTATCTAGCCCCAACCTAGACAAAGCTTGTATTAAAGGAATATTTTTGTTAATACTGCTTGTCGTATAAACAGGGTGTTTGGTAATATACTGGCGAAATTCAAGTGACGGTTTCTCAAATAATAAAAAAAACTTTACAAAAAATCTACTAAGTTGTTATAGTATCAAATTTTAAAGAAAATCGATAAAGTTTAGGTGATTAATTCGATATAAAACTTACTGGCTACTCTTGCAATCGACATCCAATAATAAAGGCCGATTTGATATCTCTTTTGGAAATGGCTGCGGGTTTGGGCTTAGAAAGGGACAACGAGAGATATTTCGAGACGCCGCCAATACAGTATCTGTGGTTAGATGGCAAGCATTATGCAATAGCACAACATTAGTTCAATAAAGTGTTTGTTTTTCATGCCAAAATAAATTTCACATTTCCATGGTAAACATTTCACAAACTTATTTAAAATACTAATCAAAATAACCCCTTTTATTTTTGTGCGTATATATTTTCAAACATCCAAACATCCTATATGTAAAAAAATCCCCCAAAATCCCCTAAAAAAGTAAAAGTATTAGTTTTTAAGTTTATCATTATAATTAGTTTAGTATTTAAGGTATTTACATAGGCTGCTATTTAAGAATCCGGAACTGGCCACTGCATAAATAATATTTAAAAAAAAATTATCACGTTTGAAAATGGAACTCTTTGGCTGTAGAATGCAGGTTATTTCGTCCGTCTGTCAATTGTTTTCATTGTGTGGCGCGATTTCAAAAATTGCGTGTCATTATCACGCGAGAAAATTTTCGTGCGATGATTTTTTATGATTTTCGACGTGGTCTAACTCAACAGCAGTGTATCGATCAACTCAGTTCGACTTTTGGGGATAAAGCACCATTGAAGACTACTGTGTATCACTGGTTTAGTGAGTTTAATCGTGGACGTCGTATGCTCACGGACGAAATTAAAGATGGTCGGCCTAAATCAGTTGTTGTGCCACGAAACATCGACGCAGTGCGTAAACTAATAATGCAAGATCGTCATGTGACATATCGAGAGATAGAGGCGATTTTGGGCATTAGTATGACGAGTATACATAAGATATTACACAAACACTTGGCTGCAAAAAAGTTTGTTCGCGTTGGATACCGCACAACTTGACAATAGATCAAAAACAGGCTCGTGTCGATTGGTGCAAAAAAATGATAAAAAAATACAATCGTGGTGCATCAAAAGCTGTATATAATATCTACACAGGTGATTAATCCTGGATTTATACATATGACCCCGAAACTAAGCAACAGTCAACAGTTTGGGTCTTCCAACATGAGCCGAACCCAACAAAAGTTGCTCGTGCGAAAAGCACTTTGAAGCAAATGGTCGCCTGTTTTTTTTTGGTATAGATGGACACGTGGCTACTGTACCCCTAGAAAATTGTAAATCTGTTAATTCAGAGTGGTACACGACCATTTGTTTGCCAGAAGTCTTTGCAGAAATCAGGAAGAATAATCCACAACGCAGAATCATTCTCCATCACGACAATGCAAGCTGTCACACTTCGGGTGAAACGACCCGATATTTGGAGGGTGAAACGGTGGAATTAACGGGTCATCCGCCATATAGCCCTGATTTGGCACCCAACGACTTCTTTTTATTCCCAACCGTGAAGAATAAATTACGTGGTCAACGATTTTCAACCCGAGAAGAAGCCGTTAAGGCATTCAAAAATCATGTTTTGGAGATACCGTCTTCCGATTGGAAAAAGTGCTATGAAAACTGGTTTCACCGAATGCAAAAGTGCATTGATCATCATGGCGAATATTTTGAAAAGCAATAAAACCATATTTAACAGTCAATGATAGTTATTTTATTTTATTCCGGATATATAAATAGCAGCCCTCGTATAACTATGGCCCTTGGTATCATTTTTTGCGTGCACATTGTTGCCTGAAATAAACGTTTTATTATTATTTGTTCTGAGGTAGTAATCAAAACTGCAATCTCAAATATCATAGTTGACTATTTCTGTTACATTCATAAGCGCTATTATCATACTTGTACTATCTCTTCGAGACAACTTTTATCGTACAAGATTTGCCTAGGTTGGGCTTCATAAGAAGGCTTAAGAGTTGACTATACCTCAGCCCAAACTCGAATTTCACCCCCGCTTCTCCGCGAGTCGCTGCACGTCCTATCTCGCCGTGGTTTATATGTTTGCCGGTTTTTTATCATTCAGTCCCTTCATTATCTTGTTGTGTTTGTTATGCCTTATTTCTCATTGCTGCGTTTTTACAAAAACCAACTAAATATAAATTCTACCTAAGAATTACGTGTTCGTTTGGAGCGACAAGCGTCACGGGTACCCCGTCTGAAAGCCGAGGCCAGACTGAATCCCGGACCGGGCGTCCGGAGCAAATGGTTTCATTGGTGCAAAACTTACATATTTTCATTTTATGGTAAAATCAAAAGGTATTTTGAAAATTTAAAACACAGGGGCCCTTACTTATGTTGTGTAGAATTACTGTATAAAGTTTCAAGATCTAAATTGTAGTATTCATCGCATAAGAACGGTTTTAAGATAAATTTGGAGTCATCTTTGGATTTTTTTTCTATAGAGAAAATTTTACGGAATCGTGTTTTCACAACACAGGCGCTAGCACGTATCATTAACTATAACATATATGAATTACAGATTGAAATTATACAATTTGTTGAACAAAACATTGTTTCTCAATAAGCGATTTAACGTCTCCCCAGGTATGGTCGCTCAGCGTGCTATGGAGAGAGCTATTCTTGTCCAGAATTATTTAATTTATTTTAATAAACTTGTTTCCTTTCAGGGTGATCCGCCGCAACCAGAAACTATTTGATTTCGCATTATGCAGTACCTACCTACTCCATACTGTTGTATGGAGAAATTATAGTTTTTAGGTCACTGTGTTCTACCACTATTTAAATAGATTGTAGGTTTATGTAGGAAATAAAGTTTCAATTATTTTTAGTTATTAAACAGATTTGGAAGATTCGTAAGTATTTTCTTCTCTTCGTCATAATTTTACAGTTGAAATCATTAAGTTTGAAATGGCACAGCAAGCAACGGTTCCCACACGGAAGAAATATCTGTAGATTATACAAACATTTGTTACGGGGCGGGCATCGAACCTCCTGCGTCTAAGCCGGCTCTTCGTCCACGGCGCCACGGAGGTCGTCGTCTAAAGGAGCTGCAGGCACTATATCGTGCTTTTCCCTTTTTTCGGTGAATGGCGGATTCTGGAAATGGCAGATTATTTAAATGGCAGATTCTGGCAATGGCGGATTCTTAAAACGGCAGATGTGCAGTTTAGTAATAAGTAAAATAAATAAATTAACATAACTACTTACCTACTTACAACAAACTTTTATTTTTTAACAATAGAAACATAACCTTATTTTTTTAACAAAATAAATATAACTCATATTTTTTTAACAAAACATACATAACTTTTATATTTTTTAACAAAACAAATATTACTTTTATTTTTACGCGTATTTTACAAAACAAAACTTAATTATTACCTTTGATTACACGACATAATCTTTTTAAACACTCTGTTGTTGAAATTTCGCTTTGTAATGTAAATTGTATTTTTTATTCAATCTTCTGATCTTTTTCTAGTTCTTTTCTCCTACGTTTTTTTACTTTCGCGAAAATGTAATTTTTCATCAATTTAAGAAATAGAAAAGAAACCAGAATCTGCCATTTCTAGAATCCGATATTCACCGAAAAAAGGTGCTATTCCTCAAACCACAACTTGTTATTTAATCAGTATGTAAAACACGTTTGAACACATCTAACTTAAGAGTCTAAACCGTAGAATTGCAACAATTTCCTTCTTTACATAAACCGCCTCACGCCGACAATGCAATCAAAAAAGAACGAAACGAATTGTAATCGTTGAGCCCCAAAACAAATCGAATGGTATCGTGAAAGATCAAAATAACATTTGTACCGAAATCATTTATCAGCGTTGGTTCTCTTTCCATTTGCCACCCCCGCGCCGGCCTATCTCGCTGTGATTGTGAGGGTGTCGCTGTTTCGGAGCGGAGCGATTTTTATTTCGTATGTTACTTTGTCTACACACTTGCTCTTAAAGTGAGCCATAGTGCATCGTTCTTAGGGCCATAAACCGAAGTATAACACACGCGTGCGTAATAATATTACACACTAGTGCATAATAGAATTATCCCTACAAAGTTAAGTTTATACCTGCTTTCTGATACTTTCCATATAATAAGTTAACTATGTAGTTGAGTAGGTAGGTACTTTTTTATTTAGCATTGCTCTATCATCACAACACAATTATAACTACTCTAATAAAATAGTTAATAAAATACTGTAAATAAGTAGTTTATAAGTACTACATATTAAGGTTTTGCACTGTCGCTTTGGTATTACTGTAATGGCTGTGTAAAATTTTAATAAATAAAATAAATTAAAAAATGTACGCATTTTTAGGATGCCATCTAGCCCATTAACCTATGTATTTCTTAATATTGTTACCGTCACTGGTTGTATTCTGTTTTGTGTACCTTATTTAATAAAATATGTAGTTCAACTGTTAATTCAACTACTTAGTTGAACTTTTTACACTGATTTTTTCCACATAGTTCAACTATTCTGTGATAACATGAAAGTAGAACAACGATAAAACGGTACGTGATAAATCCCGTATTTATGGCCCCTGAGGCTCAAAAGGGAGGGAAGAGGGTTCGGAAAAGATCACGAAATATGTAATTTTTATGGGGGGGGGGGGGGGGGGGGGGGATGTAGTGAGATATCACGTATATTTATTTTACATTGAACGCGCGATTTCTAAAACGAAAAGCGGCGTGTGACCTTGACTCGCCGCCGTTGCCAGGAAACGATTTCCCTGCCCACCGCGAGCTTTTGGATAGGGGCGGGATGGGGGGAGAGGAGGGCGGGGTGTATCTGAAACCCCACCACGTTTCACCAGAGAAGGGGGGGGGGGGGGGAAGTTGTTTAAAAACATCACTTGATTAATGTACGATCCGTCGACGATACGACAGTCGTAAGTAAATATTTTTACTTAAATCGCTATCGCTCATGAGTTTACCAGCGCCCCGTTCCCCAGCACAGCGCTAATGTGTTTCAGGGGAATTACGTCTTTGTGGGGAGCTCATCATTAATACTTGTTGACGAGCATCGGATTAAAATTTAATGTTTGTATTAAACTTTTGATGAATACTTGAACAGGTATGCTTTTTTATCTGTGAGTGTCTAAAAATAGATTTATCCTATCTGACAACCGACCGATTTCTTTCTTTTTTAAATTATTTAGGTAATATCATTTTTGCTATATATAAAGACAATATTTCCGCCATTTCCTGGTCGTCATACGTTTTTCATATTTATATGACTAGAGGATTTCAATGTTGACTACTCTCAATACACGAAGCTATGAGCTATACTCATCATGGTGACTATTCGTTTCAATATTTTCTAAAGTAGCTCTAAAATTTTTGCTACACCTACAAAGAAATAATAACGACGACTTTACTGACAATAGACCTATTATTCATATTTCGTAGTTAACCATATATAAAAAATTTAATCATATTTATTTTTGTAACATCTATTATAATTCTCCCCATGTTCTGGCAAATAAATAAATCTTTAATCGATGCGTTGTTGTTTCATTAAATATATTATCATTTTTGGAACCAAACTGAACCTCTACTCAAACAAAAACCAGCCGAAACGTCGAGGTTAGTCAAAATTATGATTTTGATATATAAATCTGTGCGCGAAAAGACCCGTTTTGTCTTATCAAAAATCAGTATAGTATGGCAACGTATCCACATAGAGATCAAAACAACATAATAGCTTGTTTTGAATCCATGGGCTGCAGTAGCCACTTAACATCTGGTGGACTGCATGCTCGTTTGCCATATAATTAGTATAAAAAAACAGTTCGTAGGACCAAACAAAGGGACTATTTTATTGATGAGTCATAAATAAAATAGTCTCGTTTTCAAAAAATAGGTGCGATTACTAAAATCCCTGAAATCCCCATAGAAATATCCCCGCCGTAACTCAATTGTCGCGTCGGCGTTTTGCCCCGACGAATTCGCGCCATATTGCCCACCGCCCATCTAAATGATAATTCGAGGACCCTTCTTACAATAAAAATTATTGCGGCCAGTTTACTTTATTACACTTTGTATTGTGTTCAAATACCTACACCAACCGATACACGTTTACAAATAGTTTTTATACAAGTCTAGACTCTATTCCCTTACAATAAAAAGTAGTTTTACGAATTGAGGGTAGGCATATGTTTGTCGAAGTATATTTGAACCTGTCACACTATGTCGTATTCGGCAAATAGACAGTGATTTCACGCCTTACCCTTTGACCAATTTGGTGCGATACGTCGAATTTACATTTTGGAGAGCAAGCCCTTTTCCGCGTTCTTTTTACTGCTGTCGAAAAACGTAGTTTTATTGCCGTGGTAAACGAGATTCCATGTATTGGATAGGTTTTTAGAAAATTTACCCGCGTTCAAATTATAGGACATTCCTTTCCGCTACGTTTGTTCGATTTATCGCTCGCAGGTAACCAGGTTAAAAGTACAAGTATACTTAGTTATTTCAATTCACTTAGGCCGTTACGTGATCTAACAGAATCGCATCAATTTCGAATCATTTAGACGTGGTCTACAAAACTCTGCCTTTTCTAACCTTTTTACTGAACTCATTTGTTTTTCAGCGAAATATTACGTCTCATTTTTAATACTGGGTGAAAATATACACACTTGTCCAAATGCTTGAACGAATCATATGGTCTTGTCAGTTTTTGTGATGAGTATATAACCACTACGTTTATGGATTTTCGCTTGATACCTCTTTTGCAATGACAGATAGTGTTGAATAGGCACAACTATCAACAATATAATTATTTCAATCACGTCACAATAGTAATCAAACGCAAGACAAAGCAACTACCCCTCGCTATCTCCCTTTCAGATCGCAATCAGTGCCGCCATGTTGGGTGCCATTATGAATCAAATTCCCGCCTTTTTTCTTTTTTTTTTTCATTCGCTAGGCAGCGTCAGATCTCACAGCTGATAAGTTCTTTATTATCCTGTATGATTTTTTAATCTGTGCTGCTACTTGTCTCGTGTTTCGCATTATCACAATTTGCCACGTACTTGCAAAATTGAGAACAATAGCATTGTGGGACTGTTAGATTGCTACTTTGTATTTAAATTATGATGTTTTCTGGATGTTCTTGCAGTTAAGTACTAAATAAAGGTCAATTTGCTGTAAAGTTTATTGATTAGGTTCTCTCGTTAACATTTACTAGATTGTATTTTACTTTATGCATCGAAACTTTTAATAACCTAAGAAGGTATGAAGTACAATTTACAGGTGCCCTTTTATTAAATAAATATAAATAAGGGGGATAGTTGAATGACGACATGATGGCGACTTTACCGCCATCTTTCCGCTTCAACAGCAAACATGTATGTATTCAATCACAATATGACATTTCATTTACAGTTCTCTTGGACCACAGACTATAAATAACGACCACTGACAATTTCCATCCGTCCAAGTTCCCGCTCCGAAGTTGGCCGATAAATCCCCTGTTCAAGTGAAAAGGCTCCTTTCCCGGCAGTAACGAGTTCTAAATTGGAAAATCTAGTTAGAGACTGAGTTTGAGAAGTTGGGGGATGCTTATTTTTCTAATTTTCGTTTTAGACCGTTGGTTTGCGTTGCGCAACTTGTTTTAGTTACTGTGTACAGAGTTTACAGTTGCCTGCATTTGCTTCCCCTAAAATTTCAAACGCCAATGTATCTACTTTTTTCAAGGTATAAATAAGTACGGCGTTGTGCAACTTGGTTTAGTAACGCGTACAGAAATATCAGCTCTTTGCTTGCATTCATTTTCCCTGCTTGCAAACAAGAAACCTAAAACGCTAATTACTTACATATTAAAATAAATTATTAAAATAAATAGGTACTTTTGCTATTTATGATACATTTCCTATAAAATTGAATGCTGTATATTTTTTTCTTTATATGACTTATATTATATATGAATATAACTAGTAAGTATAACTACACATTATGGTTATATTATATTGAAACAATTTAAACAACAAAAAACTTTAGTAAACACGACGATAACACAGCGCCTTCACCAGGCGACATAAGTTGTGGTATTCTACTAGCGGTGACTTTACATGCCATAGATACTCGTAAGTAGATAGAAAAAAAACTTAACCACAAAACATAATAATTATATGAGGATGACGTAAATCTATGTCTTACAATTAGCGGTCTTATTGCTAATGGCGGGTTCCTATATCCGTCGGTAACCAGCTACGACTCGTTTCTCCTTGAAAACGTGTCAAATATTAGACACTAGTTTGCAATTTTTCAAGGAGATACGAGACGTAGTCGTTTACCGACGGATATATGAACCCGCCATAAGTTGATTTCGACCAGATAGTGTTAATTACAATAATAAATAATGCTGAACAACCCCTCTTCGTTGCCTAGCTCAGGTCTGGTTTACAGTGATAATGACTCCATCCTTGGTACAAGGGAGAGGTACCTTTACTTATGCTCCGTCATATTTAGACACACGTGTTTAATGGGGTTTTAATCTAACTTCACTTATAAATGCAATTAGCGCCCTAATTGGAACTAAATCTTTTTTTGCCAATCACCATCACCTATTTCGCACAACAAACCGCCTTTATGTAATTATTTGAGCAGCTCTAGCGACGTAATGGCTTCGCTTCCGGCGCGGCCGCCATTAGTGCCCATTTCCTGCCAACTTCCGGTCGATAGTGACGCCGCCTGGTGGAGTTTTCTAGCAACCACTGAAGGCGTTAACTGCTTCAGTCAATTAGTCTTTTGTAATGATGATTTTATCGGGGGCTTTTATTTTTTTTGTTTTCAGTCTTATTTATAAATGAAGTTTAGCTTCGATTTATCTTGCCCCAGAGAGTAAAGAAGTGCTCAGGCAAACCAATAATTAACAAATTAATGATATTATTGATATATTTTGTGTTTTATGGATCTACATACAATACGTGGTAGGTACAGCCAAAAATTTAAATCGAAAAGTACTTAATGTAAATGTTTAACTTGCTATCATCTGCATTTAATCAATACCATTATTTTAAAGATGTATAATGTGTTGTTTGTTAGTTTATATGTTGGTAGGAGGTAATCTTTGAAACTACTAAGATTCTAAAAATTATTTAACTGATACAGTCCCTATTCACTACATCAAATTTGTATAAAAACCGTGAGAAACAGGCGTAGGTTAGCTACTATAGAACAATTTGATTACTTATTCATATTTTGATATTAAAAGTTAACATGTTTTTGTCAAAGTTAATTTATATTATGGCTAATAACTTAAAAACTACAAGTAAAAATAAAAATTGGGTCAAAATGTACTCACAAATACCTTTTATTAGACGTGCCATTTGACTGGATAGTCTGATTTTCATTTTTTTTACCCCTCTTGAACCCCAATATCTCAACAACCCCCCAACATTTTTAGCTCATTGAGTAACACCAAAATTGTGCCATCACTACCTATATACCAAATTTCACGATGATCGGATAAACGCTTCAAAAGTTATTCTCGGACAAACAAACATAAATACATACATTCATACTCATACGTATTGTTTTTCTAATCTACTAGATATTAAGCAGGGGAGAGCCCAGCTGCCTATCATACAGGCTTTTCAGTCTAGTTTAGGCAACTGAGGCTCATACATAATTGTTGTCACATAATCATCTTAATTTTTGTTACATGTACCTAATAATTATGTATTTTTGTATTCGTACATTTTGTCAAAATAAATATTCTTTATTCTTATTCTTTATAATATTCTTTATGCTTACACACAGCGCCGATTTGCCCAAGTTGATTTGGAGATCTCACTTGCTCGATCAATGAATTTTAAACCACGTGAAAAATTACTGTCAACCGATAAACATGGAAACGTAGGTAATTATTCAGTCAAAGATATTGTCAGTTTTTAAATCATTAAAAAGGTTTTACAATATTTTCTAATCTGTCATTTTTATCTAATCGTGAAAAAACTCGGATTACTCCCATTACAATAGTTCCATTGGCTAGTACCATAATGCATAAATCGCTAACAATTTAACAAGTGTTTCAATCAATTTGGCGGTGATTGTCGAACCAGTAGTCATTTAATAATGTTATATTCATCATCATCATCATCATATCAGCCGTAGGACGTCCACTGCTGGACAAAGGCCTCCCTCATTGATCTCCAGGAACTGCGGTTGGAAGTGGCCTGCATCCAACGCCGACCTGCGGTTCTTACCAAGTCGTCTGACCCTCTTGTAGGTGGACGTCCTACGCTGCGCTTGCCGGTCCGTGGCCTCCATTCGATAACTTTCCGGCCCCATCGGCCATCTGTTCTGCGCGCTATATGGCCTGCCCATTGCCACTTCAACGTGCTAATCCGTCGGGCTATGTCGGTGACTTGAGTTCTCCTACGTATCTCCTCATTTCTGATTCTATCCCGTAGAGAAACCCCGAGCATAGCCCTTTCCATAGCTCGTTGAGCGACTCTGAGCTTATTCATAAGGCCAATAGTGAAGGACCACGTCTCGGTTCCATATGTCATCACTGGTAACACACACTGATTGAAGACTTTCGTCTTAAGGCACTACAGTATGTTGGACAAAAAGACGTTGCGAAGTTTCCCAAACGCTGCCCACTCGAGTTGGATTCGACGATTGACCTCTTTCTCGAAGTTGGACCTGCCTAATTGGGCTGTTTGTCCAGGTATACATACGCGTCGACAACTTAAAGAGCCGAGTTCTCAGCCGTAACTGGGGCAGAGACGACATTGACATTCGCCATGATTTTCGTCTTGTCCATGTTCATTTTAAGTCCTACCCGTTGGGAGACTCGATTGAGGCCTTCGAGCATCGTGCTGAGCTTTTTCATCGACTTTGCTATGACCACAATATCGTCGGCAAACCGAAGGTGAGTGATGTATTCGCCGTTAATATTGATGCCCAGTCCTTTCCATTCCAGAAGCTTGAAGGCATCTTCCAATGCGGTCGTAAACAGTTTCGGAACATCTCCCTGTCTTACGCCTCTTTTTAAGGGAATCGCCTTCGAGCTCTGTACTCGGACGGACATAGTGGCGTTTTTATACAAACACTTCAACACTTCGATGTACCGATAGTCAATACGGCATCGTTGGAAAGACTCAAGCACTGCCCATGTTTCGATCGAATCGAAAGCTTTCTCATAGTCCACAAACGCGACACAAACGTTATACTCTTCGGTTTTCTGTATGACTAGCCGCAGCGTATGTATGTGGTCTATGGTACTGTAGCCTTTACGGAACTCGGCTTGTTCGGGATGCTGAAAGTCATCAAACCTGCGTTCGAGACGGTTCGCGATGACCCTCGAAAACAGCTTATAAACATGGCTCAAAAGCGAGATGGGTCTGTAATTCTTAAGCAAGGTGTTGTCACTTTTCTTGAAAAACAGAACCACCACGCTCTCGTTCCATGCTTTTGGCGTCGTACCTTCAAGCAAGGCGGTATTAAGAGCTTCTGAAGGACTTTAAGTACCGGTGATCCACCCGCTTTCAGAAGCTCTGAAGTGATTCCGTCCTTACCCGGCGCCTTGTCGTTCTTAAGCTGCTTCAAGGCCATCCTGATCTCATACAGGCTGATGTTCGGAATATCTTCGGTATAATGTCGGGTCAGTTTGGCTCTTGGGTCGTTGGCCGCACTGCAAACAGGTTTAGTGACCGAATCGTAGAGCCGTCCATAGAACCTTTCGACTTCCCTAACACTTCCGCTTTACTTGACGTTATTCTGCCATCTTTCCTCTTCAGCTTCGTCATGCAGCTCTGCCCAATAGAATTATCTCTCGCGAACACTTTAGAGCCTTTATTCCGCTCTATCGTATCTTTAATACGAGATGTATTAAAGGTACGAATATCGTGCCGCATGGATTTCCAAATCTTTCTATTGAGCTGCCTGTGTGACTGAGCATCATCGGGAGACTGCAGTCGCAAAGAACATCGTTCAGCCATGAGGTTAAGGGTGTCATCAGAGAGTTTCTGAGGTCTATTGGTCGGGGTCTTAAAGAACTGGGACCCCACCGTATGGACGGTTTCTACGAACCTGTTATTGATCTCGTCCACTGATGCATCTACTTCTAGACAGTCAAAGCGATTTGCAAGTTCGAGTTGAAAGCTCTCGAAGTTTTGGATATGTGCGAGAGTGGGTCGGAGCGTAGATTTCATCAAACGGGACCTTTCAAGTTTAACGTTCATATTCAATGTAGCTCTAACAATTCGGTGATCACTGCCGGTTTTCACCCTGTGAATCACAGAGACATCATTGAATATCCGTTTCTTGTTGGTCAAGATGAAATCAATCTCATTTCTCGTGGAACCGTTGGGACTCATCCAGGTCCATTTCCTGTGAGGCGGCTTCTGGAAAAAAGAATCTATCATAAAGGGTCCCTCTTTCTCCAGAAAATCGGCCAGCCTCTGTCCCCTGGGGTTCCGTTGCCCATATCCAAATTGCCCCACTCTTAACTCATCATCGCTTCTCATGCCTAGCTTTGCATTGAAGTCCCCCATAACAACAATAAAGTAAGTTTTGTTCGTATGTATGGCTCTTTTGATGTCCTCATACATAGACTCTACTTCTTCATCTGGATGTGAAGAGGTCGGCGCATATACCTGAACGACCTTCAGCGAATATCGCTTAGATATTCTGAGTGTCAGCTACGCGACCCTGCTCGACACACTGTCGATGGTGATAATTTTGTTGATGAGTGACTTGTGAACGAGAAACCCAACACCACCTTGGGACTGTTGGTCGCCCTCCCGGTAGTATAGTAGGTTACCAGACTTAAGGAATATCGTGTCCTCGCCCTCTCTACGGACTTCTGATAACTCCAAAATGTCCCAGTGTAATCTACTAATTTCTTCTTCCAGCTCATCAATCTATTCGTCTGTCCTCAAAGTGCGGATGTTGTGTGTTACCAGGGCCAGTGGTCGTCGTAGGGTTTGGTAGCCGATCGTCTCCCGAGGACTCTTAGCACCCCTGGCCTCGCCGTTACCGTGACTGCTACCGTAGCCAGGATTAGCGGGGCCGCCGGGGACTCGGGGCCTGGTTTTATGTTGTAAATCCATGAGGGGGTTGTGGCCATACTCGCCACGCTTGGCAGGCGGGTTGGCGAGCGCAGTATAGGTATTGAAAACACGAAAAGACGCTGCTGCCCATCTTTCGGAGGTATCCCTTAGCAGACTCCTACTGCATCCACGGGCAAGAGCGGAGGGGCAACATTCTATTGCCAGCACTGCGGCATATTAACATGCCGTAGCACCTTGCTAAGCTGAGTACAAATTCATCCCCACACAGAGCTTTTAAGTTTGTTAGATAGATTTTGTTGTTGTACTGTTTTTTTTTATTTGTGGTTTTTTAAATAAAATGTTTTCTTTCTTTGTTTAAATTTTATTGATATGCCGACAACAATTAGACGTAACTACTTCGTGTCGAAGTGGTCTTATTATTGCATATATTTAGAAATGTTTACTATTAAATTTTCCAGCGTATGTGCACTGATTGTTTGTACAGGAATCGAATGATTGAATGAAAACACTTTATTTTACACCACAAAAGAAACAAACATAAAAATTAAAATTCACAAAGCACCAAGTACCTACAATGGGCGGTCTTATCGCTTAGAAGTGATTTTTTCCAGACAAACTTTGGACGGAGAGGATTTTTGTTATAATAATGGAGGGGGCGTACATTAACAAAACAAAAACTAAATTTTAGGAGAGCGCTGATCATTTACAATAAAATAAAACAATATACATAAGTAAATATACCTACGTTGACAATAATATACCTACAACATATAAAATAACTTAAACATACATACATATCTATAGCGATACTACGACGTTTTTGAGAGTTATAATTTTTTCACTCATTTTTTAAATGTGGCTGATGATAAAGCTTGCCGTATTGAAACCGGTGGTAATGTGTTCCAAAGACGTGTTGCTTAAATGGTAAAAGAATCATCACAGAATCTAGTTCTTAGAACTGAGGTTTTCAGCAGCAAATTTTCAGACGATCGAAGGGGTTAAGGAGTTTTGGAGAATGTTGTACAGGAGGGAAAGTATATGAGCATTCCGGCGAAGACGAATAGGTAACCACTTGAGCTTGAGACGAAATTCATAGATGTGATCAAATTTACGGAGTTCAAAAATAAAACGAATGCTGAAATTTTGCAGACGCTCAAGCTTGTTTAGTTGGTCCTTCGTAAGAAACCACTTTTAGTAATTTTAGCATCACCGTGATTTCATCAAATCTTCGTTTTAATCATATTCCTGCGACATACATTTAGAATATAATCTGCCAAGTTGTTCCTGTAAAGCTGTCATATTCAATAGTGTTCTTAAATAACAACATCGTTCATTTAAAAAGGGTTCGTTAGTAGAATACCAAAAAGTATCTATAGTGGTTATTTTGTGACGATACCAGCGTCATAATGAAGCGATTGGTTTGGTGGAATTGGGTCCCAGAATGGTGATTGGCGTTATTTCGTCAATACAAACAGTGGTGAGTGGCGGAAGCTGGTCGCCCGCCGCCGCACGTGCACATGATCCACTCGGAAATGACCCGGCATCGCTTACTAAGTGACTTCAATCACAAATATGGCATTAGGTGTAAGGACCTACTCATTCGAGAAGGAAAAAAACCGGCAATCTATAAAAACGGCATAAAATTCATGTCTGTTGTATGGGAGCCCCATTTAAATATATATTTTATTCAATTGCACAATTTTATTCATTTACCTTATTTGAGGTTGGTGCCGATTAAGCTAGTCCTCTAAAGTGTATGAGCGCCCATACAAATCAGAGGACTATCTTCATCATCATCATCATCCACAGCCCGACTTCACCCACTGCTCGGTATAGGCCTCCCCAAGTTTGTGCCATCCGCCACGATCCTGCGCTAGTCTCACCCATTGACGGCCCGCGACTCTAACGATGTCGTCCACCCATCTCGCTGCCGGACGTCCAACCCTTCTACAGCCATTCCTCGGCCACCATTCAGTTGCTACCCTGCTCCACCTGTTATCACAACGTCTTGCCATGTGTCCCGCCCAAGACCATTTGAGCTCCATAACTCGATTCCCAACGTCATGAACTTTCGTTCTTCTACGGTTCTCGACGTTTGGAACTCGATCTAAGAGTTTGATGCTGAGCATGGTACGCTCCATGGCTCTCTGTGCAACTCTTAACTATTCAACTGGCTGAAATTGGCTTCAACTATGTATGTATGGGGAAACTCTTTTATTTTCAACATTATTTTATTTTTTGGAATTTTTCCTTTATTTGTGCTGCTTTTTTGTGATTCTAGGTCAACGGGAACTACCATATAGGTGTTCGACCCAAAACCTATAGGGTACTTAGGGTTGACCTAGAATTGACAATTTTATTTAAAATCAAGGTACAGGTAAAGAGAAAATTCCGAAAACTAAAAAAGATGAATATTATGGCAAATTTTGGTAGATACATACAAATTTGCGCGTATCTAAATTTGCCCATATCTTTTTATCGTGTTGACTCAGGATCTTGATTTTTATACACCTAATAGGGACTAAAGCCCCTCAGTATTTCTTTAAATTTCAACTTGCTAGGGCCGCTCGTTCCTGAGAAAATCGGTGGTGACACATGGACATACAGACGGACAGACGAACAAGAGAGTGATCTTATAAGCGTTCTTTTTTTACCTTTTGAGGTACAGAACCCTAAAAACACGTATATTTTTTCCAAAACTAAAAAACTTAAGACCTATAGCACCGATATATATAGCATTGTTTTGTTTGTGTCGGACTTAGTAGGTATTATCATAAGTAATGTGTAACTTTAACGTAAATATCGACGAAAGTGAGTACCCAGACAAACCTTGCCGGTTTTTAGGGTATAATACCGTTCCTATTTGTTCACATAGATCCTGTCCATCCAAAGGTTGCCTGGAATAGATCGCTTTAGCGAGAAGGCCGCCCATTGTAGGTACCTATCATTTAAAAAAGTATATTTCATTTAAATGTTTATTTTTAATGGTGTGCAACAAAGACATTATTCAACAATATAATATATATTTCAACATACCTCAGTTCCTTAAGACGAAAGTCAATGTGAAGAAATCAGTGTGTGTTACCAGTCACGACATATGGAACCGAGACGTGGTCCTTCACTATTGACCTTATGAATAAGCTCAGAGTCGCTCAACGAGCTATGGAGAGGGCTATGATCGGGGTTTCTCTACGGGATCGAATCAGAAATGAGGAGATACGTAGGAGAACTCAAGTCACCGACATAGCCCGACAGATTAGCACGTTGAAGTGCCAATGGGCAGGCCAAATAACGCGCAGAACAGATGGCTGATGGGGCCGGAAAGTTATCGAATGGAGGACAGGGACCGGCAAGCGCAACGTAGGACGTCCACCTACAAGATGGACAGACGACTTGGTAAGAACCGCAGATCGGCGTTAGATGCAGGCCGCTTCCAACCGCAGTTCCTGGAGTTCAATGAGGGAGGCCTTTGTCAAGCAGTGGACGTCCTACGGCTGATATGATGATGATGAAAGACATTATTTAATCTAATCTAATATTATGGTCGTTAGTACGTACATTGTAATCAATAAATAAAAATTTTAATCAACTACTCCCATACATAAATATAATAAATATAACATACGGAATAAATCATCAAACTTTTAAATCATATTTTGATATGAATTTAAAATACGTACTTACCATCCAAAAGTTGGCTGGTAGAGATCACTATTTAGCGATGAAAAAGAAAATAAAAATATTTTATTATTACTACAAAAAACACAGCAGGTATCTAAACAATTTAAAATATGATTTACAAGCTAAATTATAACTAGGTATATACAATTAATAGATAAGAGCGTCAATTCTATAAAATAGATTTGCGTTGTTCTTATGTAAATGTATTGTTTGTGCAATAATGTGTTTTTCTTATTCTGTTCTCTTCTACCTATAACTCATCTGTTTTCTAGAAATCTAAGGGGATACCTAGGTTCAGCAGTGGACGTCTTTTGGCTAATACGATAATGATAATGATACATCTATATCTATACTAATATTATAAAAAGGAAAGATTTGTTTGTTTGTATTGAATAGGTTCCGAAACTACTAGACCCAATTTAAAAAAGTCTTTCAGTGTTGGGTAGCTACACTATCCCCGGGTGACATAGGCTACTTTTTACCCAACTGCGCAGAAGGAGGGTCATTTTTTATTGAAAAACTAAGCGAAGCTGCGGATTGGTCAGCTAGTATATAAATATGCATATATCACTAAATACTTACATGGAGGTGATATGGGTCCTTTGCAGCCAAAAAATGAGGCTCTCAATTGGACGCGTGTTTTGTATTTTTTTCAATAAATTCTTGTTTTTTATTTACCATTTTAACCTTCAAGTGACATACGTTTTTGTGATTGTATGTATTAATTAGGTAACTAATTATTTTGTTCCTAAATGCATTTTTTTCATTAAAAAAGATATCAACGCGCCTCGCGCTACGCCGTAGAGTCGTAGGCTTTTTTATTCCAATTTATTATAAGGATCTTTAAAGAGATACTGTCTGTCCTATCGTATGCACAAATTACCTAATTAAATCGAAGGTACAAAGCAAACAAAACAAACAAATATTACGAACAACTTATTTAAATCGGTCTGGAGCCACAACCATACAAAAATGTGGTGCCTTGCCGGGTTAACTTAAAAAAAATATATTTAGACACGAGTAAATTAAAATAACTATCTATATGTATGTCACTAGTGGCGACTTACAGCACCAAATAATGCCTTAGCTGCATCTGATGTAGGGTCAGCTAAGATTTAATTGAAAATACCCACGTCGAATCTGTTCAAGTTGTAAGTCGCCACCAGTGACTGTCTTTCCCGCTGTATCCACATTCTACCAATAAATGGTGCACGTCCTCCACCACTCCACATGTGTCACAATTAGGTGTGTCAGCCTTCTTCATTAAGAACGCAACGTAGAGGCTTGACGTAATAAAGTAAAAATTGTAGGGTTGACTTATGCTGGGCAATGTGGGTAGTTGCCGGAGTACGAATAAACAGTCAGTCACCTACCGCGAGTTTCACTACACGTTCCACTGGCGACGATTCGAATTTACGCGTTATTATTAAAAATAAAGTGGTTAAAAGTGCATAAAACTATTAACAAAATGCCTATTGGCAAATTAGAACCATTCGACATCAGTAGTAAACAATGGCCCGCGTATATTCGCCGTTTGCAACAGTTTATCGTACTGAACGAAATCAAAGAAGAATTGCGGGTGTCGTTATTGATAACTGTGGTCGGCGAAGCAACATATTCGCTTATGTGTGATTTATGTTCACCTGCGCATCCAGAAACGAAAACTTTTAGCGAGTTGGTAAAACTAGTTACCGATCATTTGGAGCCAAAACGATCCGAAATCGCCGAGCGTCACATATTTCGTTTACGTAGACAAAATGGCGGCGAGTCACTCACAGAATATTTACAAAACCTCAAGCATCTCGCAACCACATGCAATTTTGGAGCAACCTTGGAGGAAAATCTCCGCGATCAGTTCGTGTCAGGTCTAGCTAATGAGACCATGCGGTCGCGGATCTTTGCCGAAAAAAACATCTTGTACAATCAGATTTGTAGACAGTGATGCCGACGAAACATTCGAAGATGCAGCGGGGGAGGAGTCGGAAGCGGATAGTCCTAAACGCCAGCCGTCAGCTTCCGCGCCGTCGGCGTCGTCGGCCCCGGAGCGGGCCGTGCCGGTGCGGCGCGTCATGCGCTCTCCTTCGCCTCCGCCGCAGGATGCATCGGCTCGTGCTGTGCGAGCTTACAACAGAGCTAAACAATAATGTTAAACAATATAGTTGATTTAGGTATCCGAGTACTAGAGTCTAACATGTAAGCAGGATCACGCAATGGGGGGGCTATGGTTTATTGTAATAACTAGTAAGTAGCATTAGGTTAGATTGTACATATTATTTAGTTAGTTTTAAGGTGATGGGTAATCTATAAGTTTTCAGAATTATTGTTAAAAGAGATTTAAAGGGGGAAAAATGTAGGGTTGACTTATGCTGGGCAATGTGGGTTGTTGCCGGAGTACGAATAAACAGTCAGTCACCTAACGCGAGTTTCACTACACGTTCCAAAAATAATTCTGTTAAAAAATCTATGAGCCGGTAAACCGAGTTTCCGCTAGTAACGGAACGGTATCATGCACTATATAACAATTTACCAATCCATGGACGCATTTGCGGTTCAGTAAATAATTCTTCAATGATCGTCATCAGAACAGGATGCGGGGAAAAAAGCTTATTGTACTTTGATTTGCTGTATTTTGGTTTTGTGCGCAAATAATGCTGGTTACTTCCAAGTCGTTTAATAAAAAAAATATGAGCCTTAAAGTAGTCATATATGATGTGGAACATCATTTTATATTGTACAACAAAAAATTCTTACCTGCTGAATTTATCACTCTGAAAGTTGGTCATTGAAAACTCGATAACGACTCCGTAAATGCGATTAACCGTAAGTAAATTTAAAAATAGAATAAGGGTAATTCAACCTCCAACACAAATCCTTATTTCTATTAAATGAAATGGCTATAAGCCTACAATATAGTCTCGTAGTGAAACACATCTGACCACCACGCGCACTCATTGGTCAAAGCGCTTCCCCGGTTTCCTGTTACACATTTCCGTCCCTTTTGGCAAAATCACTCCCACAAACCGAGCGGAAAGATGTTACACGTCAAAAAAAGACTCGAAAAGTCGAAGGAAAATCTTAGGGAAGACGATGATTTGTGATTTTTATAACAAAATCTTTGGATCACCTAATTGTGAGGTATTATTAATTTGTTTCCAACTTTTCTCAGGAATTATTTACACCTCTAGTAAAGTTCACTTAAATCGTTGAACGCTAAAAATCAAGATGTCTACCGCGGGCGAGGCGCAATCACCCGATAGATCGTCGGGAGCCGAACTGAATTATAATAGCTACACCCTTACATTTTTATTATTTTATCCTTATTTAGATAGTAATATTTCGTAGATCAAACGTATATTTTTTTAATAAAATTGGCGTTGTATTACATCCTTTAGTAAGCATTTCTGCGATTTTACTGCCTAAGCACCTACCAATATGTAGTAAATCATAGGAAATTCCGACCTACCTATTTCTCCAACGTACTTAATTCTCCTTTCTGAAGGTTGGCAAAAACATGGCACGAATTACGCAAAAGAACGCATGTATTATCATTATAAAGAGCCATTACTGATTAAATCTTATAAAAACATGGCATCATTTCCATATTCCGCTACCAGGCGAGGTAACGACAGCACTCATTAGCGTAAGCAGGCACTGGGAATGCGATGTCGAGGCATGCACAATGCCGCTAAATGAGCAAAACCACAAAATGCGAAAATGGCGCTGGCCGCTTCACCATATTGATTTCGACGCCATTAAAACGAACCGGAAATTAAAAAGAAATAAAAACATATTGCTTTCCCGCGCGCACCGAACTTCACCCAATTTGTACACATTCTGTTTTCGAACATCGTTCTTTTTTCAAGTTCAGAAATGGCATAACACGGTCGATTCGAATCACAATTTTTGACTCTGTTTCCATCACTTTTGATGATACTATTCTGAATCAAGATTGCCAACAAAAACCGTTCTGTTTTTAAAGTGATAAGTGTAATATAGGGTAGGTAGATTTTATTTGGCATGCCATTATTGTCAGCGTGATATAATTATTATATTATCGGGCGATAAACGGGCATAAAAAAGATATATCGTCGAGCAAGGCAATCATCTCAAACGAGGATTACGACGTTATTACACTGTTACATGTGGATTTATCGAGAATGTTTCGAGCTAATTATGTTTTCGAAGGGTAGTACGAGTGCTAATATGAAAGTGATACATGAGCTTTTTCTTGTTCTTGTACGTTTCTATATAATGAGTCGATAATAAAACAATATGTTCCGTATCGGAATTGATTAAATAGATCACACAATTTGGAGGGTATATCAATCCTCATGTTTTCTTGATATACCTACCCGCATTGGCTGAGCGAAGTGACTTACCAAGGTGAGCGTCAACGCGTCCCCGCGGGCCGACCAGTCCTCATGCGCCACTCTCAGGGCAAGCACCTACATATTAGTGTACAGCGCCGTCCGGTAGTTAAGTGGTAGTTTTCGCGCGTGTTACATCCCAGAAGTAGACGACATACCTACATCTTCCATCAAACACAGCAGCCTATGGATAGAGGAATTGCGGAGTTCCTGAGGGCACGCGGAACGTAAGACGGTGCAATCCAAGGTGATTTTTTATCTCGCTGTTGGCCTCTGAGGCCGTTGCAGCTTAACCGAGCTTTTGGCGAGCGCAGAAGGCGCTCAGCCCTGTAAGTTTTGATGAGGCAACTAGCGCAAGGGTACCCCTTAGGTACGAACCTCAGCTTGGGCTAGTTGCCTCATCAAAACTTACAGGGCTGAGCGCCTTCTGTGCTCGCTAAAAGCTATCCTCAGATAGGAGTGAAACGCCCGGGTACGTGCTTGTACCTCGTATAGGCGGTGACTGAAGGGACTCGTCGACCTCGCCGGCGAGGTCGGTGTATCTGTAAAGTGTCTAATGTAGATGACTCTTCCGCATTAGCGGAGGTGATTTCGTCATCCGGGTCTCCGAGAACGTGTCTCGGACGACGGAGGCAATCCAAGGTGAGTCGCTTTCGCATCAGCCTTTATTGAATTAACGTACACAATACATTACCGAATATCAAATGGTAGTTCCATTAGCGAATAATCTAACAGCGAATGACGCTGCCACTTCGGGAACGGTGTTATCGGCGTTTCAAAATATTAATAGATAATGCTTATAAATCAGTCATAGATTGTATCCGTAATCCAGGCGGCTAGTTTGTTACTCTTGACGGGTACATGCAAAACACATTATTGAGATAATGTTACTAATGGATAGCAAATATTGGCGTAAAGTTGAAAGCTCTTGGATTAGGTAGATCGCATGTCATGCGCGGTCTTTGTCGACGGTCAGATATTTTAACACAATGGATAACTTCTTACTGAAAATATACTTGATGATATCGTTTAGGCCAATTCCGGCCACGGCTGACTACTTCCTGCATTACACGGAGGAGCTTCGATCGTGTACTCGAGCAGTACATTCGTACAAGACCGTACATGGCTTAGGTATATATATTTCTGCAAACGCGTGCAATTGCACTACATAATGATTATCAACTTGACGCGTTTGTGGTCAAGATCGCGTCTTCTGTCGTCCAAAAAAGACCAAACATTCTACTTTTCGCCTTAGGTTTGCAGATAAACTCGTTATTTTTCCCAATTTAGGAGACCTCCGATGCCTCCAACTTATCCAGCAGTTGTACGAAGCTTATTTGGATAAATATATCCAAGACGAAGGTGATGACGTATGCTGTCGGATTCCCGAATTCAAACGAGAAACTGGAAGTAAGTAGTCGACAACTACATTATGGAAATACAAATCAGTTTATTGCGTTATATGGGTGTTTGTTAAATATACCTATATTGCTGGATATTGCTGGACATTTCACACAGCGCTATCTAGCCCCAAACTAAGCAGACCGTGTACCGTGGGAACCAGATAACTGATAGAATACTTATATACATTTCTTTTGTAAATACATACTTATAATACTTATATAGAGGAACAACCAGACCCGGAACAAATATCTGTAGATCATGCAAACATTTCCGCGACGGGACTCGAACCCGCTGCCTCCTGCGTCTCAGCCGTCTATTCACCCACTGCACCACGGAGGTCGTCCTCACAAGTATCACATAGTACCTAAAACTGCAGCCATATTCAACGTTTTACGCATGCAATGTCAAGTTTAATTAGTAGGTTCCATTTTAATTGTAGGTAATAACAATGTCAAAATTATTGAATTTTAACTATTGACATATTTTTATATTTACTAAAAAAAAGCATCAAAACAAGAAGGCCTCTAGGCGAATACAACTCGGGCGGGTGGGCTGCATTCGGAAAGCATATAGATAGATGTTTTTCAGTCGTAGAAGACTCCACATTGAAAACCTTCTCTATAACCAATGTGTCCTGCCAACAATGACGTAAGGTATTGAAACATGGGCGCTCACTAAGGATATACTGTGAACAGAGTACCTAGTCAGCCTAAGAGCACGCCATTCCTGAAGGATTGAGTTCCTAATATCCAAATGTTGTTTGGATGTTTTACAAAGTTCCTTTTCATATTATTAGATATAAACTCGATAGTTACCATATAAATTAAAGTCCCCAAGCTCATCTTGCATGATTACAGTTTGACTTTAAAATAAGAATGTAAACAAAATGTGTAAGTTTTACCTTTATTTTAACTACCTACAAAGTTCTTCATGCTCACTGAATATTTAACGTCAGCTCCCTATTGTTTCTCATGAAGTGAAATGTATATTTTCTTTTGAGAATAAATCATTTAACCTTAGCCAACGCCGGACGAAAGTCCAAGACGTCGGAACAAAGGTGGTGGAACTCAAACGGGACTAGGCAGGCACTTGGCTAAACCAGGTGATGACAGGTGGAGTACATCTTTGACCAAGACAGGCCAAAGAAGTCGAGGGTGTTCGACGGCGCGGTGCAGGTGGGTGGACGATATAAAGAAAGTCGCGGCCAACTCGTGGATGTGGCAGAGGACCGAGAAGGGTGGCGATTACGAGGAGAGGCCTACACACCCACAGTTATGGGTGGATGATGATAATCAAAAAGCACTAAGGAATTCAACAAATTATTACTGTTATAAATTTATGCATAAAGTTTTTGCAAGTTACCTATAGAATATAATTATTGTCCTTGAAATTGAAAATTATCAGTTTTTTAAAGTTACGGCTTTAAAAGTACTCGTAGCGACATCTGTTGTTGAGTAGAAATATGTTTTCTCTTAATTTTTCGCCAAGAGATGTCAGTTCTGTTCTACTAGTATTTCATCCACAGTCAATAGATGGCGGTAAATACGACACGGTGGTACTTCATTATTATCTGTGCAAACTATAGGAGCGAGCCACAGAACACAAAGAGCGAGCGGATTATGAATGAAGATAGTTTTGTTCTCTGTTCTGTCAAGCTGTCAAGTCAACAGTTGCCTGTCCAAAGTGTCAACTTCTGTCTGTCCGAGTCTGAGTGTGTTATTGCACCTGAGTGGTCAGGTGTCTTGCGTATTTTGTTGTACAGTTATTATTTTTATTTCGTACAATTCTAAAAGAAAAGTAAGAGTAAAGTACATACGGTGTAAAAACATTATATTATTTATTCGTAAGCAAATAGGTTTTTAACTGACTTGGTAAATAATTAACAAAGTGTAAAGTGACAAAATTAGAAAACTTTCACGGCATATCAGTTTCGCAGTACTAAAAAAACTGTAAAATGAGTTGAATAAACTTTGGTGTAGCTACTGGACTCTCAAAACTTTATTGTGCAAGTGTTTAATTCAAATAATAATGACTACAGACAGGTTTCACAAGTAAGTAACTATTAACTTTACGTCATATCTTTTTAGCAGCTCTATTATGTTCTGATAAGATTAGTCTTGTTATTTTGATAATATTGATTGTTTTAATTCTCGTTCCATTACATTTCCTAGTAGCTACCTACCTACTACCTATGTCCTTGCATTCCTTCCTACTTACCTGTTTATCAAACGGCATAAATATCCCTGTTATTTGCAAAAATAGGTAGGTATAAGGGATTCCGTCGCCAAAAGCCGGACTACAATTCGGCTAATTCTAACAAGAGTTCAACGAAAGTTTCTCCGAGCATAATAGCAAGCTGAATTTATATAACTAGACATACCTAGACTAGGTATAGGTACCTACTGTTATGAGTTTTTGACAAAAGAAAACTATTTTTACCTACCTACGTAGGTACTTGTGTGGTACGTACCTACTTTTTTACCTAGCTAGGTACGGTTTATATGAATCAAATCAGATGACTGTTTGTTTCTTGTCCATCTAGTCTATTATCCAGTCATTGGTATAGTTATTAGGTCAGTTAATGAGGTGGAGAAAGCTGACACCGATCCTAAACATACCTTGAAAACGACGACGGTAGTTACCTACCTACTACCATCGGAAACTTCGCCCTTTCTTGGGGAAACAAAATGCAAAAGCATTTACTTATTCCGATAATTAGTGTTTGGGTGATGCCACAGAGAAAAGGGCGCTCTTGAAATTAAAGTAGGTAAGGTATCTACCTAGATACATACTAGCCTAGTTGAACGTCGCCCACGGCCTCCCCTTAGACGTCCTATAGGTGATGATAACAGTGGATTAAGTACTAGAAGACAAAGAGGATGAGCCGTCAATTAAGCATTTAATAACGGCTCTCTCTGATTTCACAGCACACTCTTACCTATCACCGTTCTAAAAACCGGAAATGCTGACCGTATCCGGCAAAAAATGCCGCCAACCGCGTGCTTAGTTATTCAAAATAGGTAATCGGCACTGTCTGTGGCTCCACCACCTTCACGCTTGCCTGCACCCTGCCCCAGAGGGTCCAAAACATTGAACCTGGCATGTGTTTTATTGCATTAGTAATAGAGTTTAGAACCCGTAACAATACTATCAGTTTATCGATCGAGTGGTATGCGGGCTGTCGCCCTTGGTGACCGACTAGCGACCACGGAAGTGGCGGAAGTACCTATGGCAGTTCAATGACATAGGTTTGTACCAGTTCACTGTCATGTAAACTTTCTAGGCAAGAAAATCACGAGCATTTTTTTATACAACCTGGAGATGAAACAAGCATACCTAAGGCCCACCCGATGCTAAGTGGTAACCATCGCCTATAGCAAAGTATTGCCTCGTAGGTCACGCACCTTAGATACGTGCCCTACGGTGCACTGCTCTGCGTCCATCAATTTGAGGTATACAGGTGTAAACCTTCATGTGCCTGTAATTTCAACAACCATACCCTTCAAACCTTGCTGCTTGGCGGCAGAAATGGTGGTAGTTCTTTCACGGATGAGCCCTTGCACAAGGAACTCTACTAATCTTGCTTCTTATTTATTTATCCTACTCAATCACCTAGATAGTATGTATATACCTAGTTGTGTCTGCTAACAAATTTACGATGGAATAGACGAATGTCCAAATACGGATGATATGCTAAACACAAATTCTCAAACATTATCGTCGTATCCTTGACCAGTTACTATCAAACAATACCCTATAACTTAAACGTACAAATGTTAAATGGGTATTGTATAAGTAATAGATATCTTCTTCATTCACAAGAAATGTTATAAGAACTCAAACAATGTGGCTGGCGTCGCGTCGCACGATTGTGTCAACTCCATACAATTCGCAGAGGCGTGTGCCTGTGACATGTGAATATGTAGGAAACCATTAGAGGTAGTAAATCTATAGGTTTCATCATTAACACCCAGTTAAATCTTAATGGAAGTGGATATATAGTAGGTACATATGATCTACCATTGATGAGCATCCCAACGATGAGTCATGCAGAGAACACTTCAAGGAACTGGGCATCATGACTGTAAACTGTGAACATATATACCAAGTGGCCTGTTCCAGCACAGGCTGGTGATGAACAGATCGGTGTACATCTCGGGCCCGGCAGTCTACAATAGGCTACCAGATAGTATCCGAAATGCAGCCTCCATCGCGGCGTTTAAGGGTCGTTTGACATGGTGGACAACAAACATGGTTGTTGGTGATGGTTTTCTACAGCATGAGTGAATTCCTTGAACTACCCGAACTGTAGAAGATTCCCCCCCCCCCCCCCCTACCACCAACTGTTATATTATGTTATTTGTGGGGAAACAGGCTTACGGCCCACCTGATGGTAAACGGTCACCGTCGCCTATTGACACCGGCAACACCCGGGGTATTATCGATGCATTCCCTACACTGTAGAAACCTCTTTACATTTCTCTTGAAGCGTGCCATGTCCTAGCCTAATGGGAAAACCACAGATGGTAGCTCATTCCACATCTTGCAAGTATGGGGTAGAAGAGCTCGCGTGAAGCGTGTGATGCGCGATACCCAATTGTCGATGATATGTGGATGAGCTTTATTACGTTGTCGAGAAGTGCGGTGGTAAAATCTCGACGACGGGCTGAGATCAAATAACTCCTCAGAACATTCCCCATTATACAGGCGGTAGAATACACAGAGCAATCCGATGTCACGATCAGATATTATATACATAACTAGCTGTCGCCCGCAACTTCGTACGCGTTACACTATTAAATGTGTACTAATTCATCGCAACATATCACATTAATATAAGTGATGTTCATTGAGGATGTGTGTTTATTTATTTGTTTGTTACTCAATCACGTCAGAATAGCTTAACCGATTTCGATGAAATTTCATATATATGTAGAATTTAATCTGGATTAACACATATGCTACTTTTTATTCCATAAATCAGCTAAAAAAAATGCAGCTACATAAGCGTCTTGCAGTCCACTAAGTTTAATATTGTCGCAATGGTGAGCCATACAAAACGCTAGCCGTAGTCACCTCAGCCAACTCTTTGCATGATAGATATAGGCGCAATGATGAGTCTTAAAAAAATCTTAGCTGTTACCAGCTAAGATTTTTTCTATGTTTTTATGCTTTTTTCTATGCTAAGATTGTTCTATGGTGTAAATATACCTACAGCTAATTTTAAGAGACTAGTGAGACTACCTAAAAAAAGCAGGCTGAAAAACTCAGCGGTAGCTAACAATTTATTATCACTATCCTTGCGACCCTATTTATCTTAAAGAGGGTGGGCTGGGAGATACTGCGCTTTCTCTAATTTTTTTGACTTATCATTTCAACCCTATGTTATTGTTATTGATATGTTATTGTTATTGATGTGAGTTGGTCAGGGGACGCTGCAGTTTTTACAATATTCTATGGTCCCGAGGAGTGGGGGCGCTGTGTTAGATGCAATTTTGTATCACTTATCATTGCGATGCCATCAAACTTAAAGGCAATGGGCTGCGGGACGCTGTTGTAGATGAAGATTTTGTAGCCCTACCTAACTTGTAGTGGGTTGAGTGGGGCACGATGCGTTTTTTATTACTATTTATCTTACTGAGGGTAGCCTAGGGAATGCTGCGCTAGCCGATTTTATGATGTTTATGACTAATAATTTTCACGACCCAACTTTTCTCATAAAGATTGGGGGCTGGTATATGCTGCGATAGCTGAATTTTTATGACTTATCATTGCTGACCTTTGTGAATTGTAGTTAGTTGCTTGTGGGTGACGATGCGTAGCTGAAAATTTTTACTACTCATCATTGTGAACCTACTTATCTTAAAGAGGATGGGCTCGGGGATGCTGCGGTAGAAGCTAATTTTTTGACTGAACAGAATAGAATAGAAGATTATTTATTTGCAACATACAGATTTAACACAGAAAAACAATTAAAAAAAACAAGTAAAGTAAAAAAGCACATAACACAAAACAAATCAAAATGTACTTATGCACAAAGTATAGTTGCAAAATGATCCTTAACTCAGCATGTGCTGGTTGCAACAATTATTATCGAACCCGCTACCTCCTGAGCTTTAACCGGCTATTCGCCCACTACGCCACGGAGGTTGTCAACTAAACTTTTGCAAAGTTTGAACTTAATCCGTTCAGTAGTTTAGTCGTAAAGAGGTAACAAATACCAAAATAGTTTTCCTATAGAAACTTTGACACCCCATTTTAATCCCATGGGACCTGATTTATAAGATAGAAAGTAGCCTGTTTGTTAATAAATAAATAAATAATAATTTAATATTGCTGGACATTTCACACAGCGCTATCTAGCCCCAAACTAAGCAGAGCTTGTACTATGGGAACCAGATAACTGATAGAAAGCTTATGTACTTTTTTGTAAATACACACTTAAAATACATAGAAAAACATCCAGACCCGTAGCAAATATTTGTAGATCATGCACACATTTGTTCCGCGGTGGGAATCGAACCCGCTACCTCCTGCGTCTCAGCTGGCTATTCGCCCACTGCGCCACGGAGGTCGTCAGGGCTAATCCAGGTTTTTTTTTAATTTATTTTATAATCTACGTAAATACTAAATTCATCGAAATCAGTTCAGTCGTTACGCCGTGATTGAGTAACTAACAAACAAACAAACGATACGCGATAAGACCGCCTGTTATAAGTAGTTTTTAATTATCATCGAGCGCACACGTGTATCAGTGGTGTTCTTAAATAAAGTCCCGCAAGCTAAACTGAACCTTAGGCACAATCATCATCGCCCATAGAAAGCACACAGCCAATTAGCAATAATTATTTGTCTATGTATTTTCTATGTTGTTTGTATTTTTTTGTTTATATGGTGTACACTAAAGTGTTTATTTTATTCTTTCATTCATTAAAATAAATAAACGAACGTACAAACTTTCAAATTTATACTATTAGTGTGATTCACTCCTGGCTTCATGTTCAGACCCTGGTAGTCATTATAGTCTCGCAAAAACAATTTAATAGAATCCAAACACGATAAATCTACTGTTATACATTAAATAGTTCTGCTGGCTCCATCATCAGACCCTGGTTGACGATATCGTCAAACATCTCACAAAAACAATTTAAAAGAACACATACACGACCGATCTAGTAACTGTTATCCATTAAGGACTGTTGATTTCCTCTAGGCTCCATCATCAGCCCTGGCAGACATTATTGTACACACACAAACACAAACAACTTGAAAGGACCCAAAAACGACCGTTGTACTGTTATCCATTAAATTCTTTTGTTGATTCCCTCCTGGCTCCATCATCACACCCTGGTATACATTTACCATCATACATCTAACCCAAATAATTTAAAAGAACCCAAACTTAACTGTTCTACTCGTATCCATTAAGGAATTCTGTTGATCACCTGTTAGCTCCATTTTATTTTTGACGACATTTAAAACGACACCACTCTCAAATTTCTCATATAAGAGGTCTTATTCTGACCTTAGGGTTCCTGAAAATATTTAAATTTAAAACTAACTTTGACTATAGTCTAACTTTTTATTAGCTGCAGTAAAATGACGTTTTGTGGGTTGCCGGTTTTTGAAGAAAAATAAATAGGGATGTAGCTAAATGAGTGAATCATATATGAATAATCAGATTGGTTTTTTTTTTTGAGATTTAATATTAAGTTGTAATGTATTTTTTTAACCTATTATTATTACTATACTAGAGGATTGATCTTTTTTAGTGGAAGTATAGGGAGGTACATTCAAAATGAAACAAAACCGTCATAATAATGTTATTTAATTAATCTTTTTCGAAATCACTGTCGCTGTCGCTTTCGGTCACACTAATAACAAATCTATCTGTCACTTCATCTATAATATGATCGAGGTGGCACATTTTATCTAAAATATCAAAGTTATTCATGCACTCAAAACAGAAGTATGAAGCCGAATGAGCGAATGACAACCGAAACAAAATGGCGGTCAAGCGTCATCGTAGCACCGTAACCAAAAACCAGTACTACCAGCTTGAGAGAGCGTTTTCTTGAGTGTTACCTTGTATATGTCTAAAAGGATCAACGTTTATACAGCCTTTTATTTACATTAATATTAAATAGAATTTAGTATGATCATTATGAGTCAGCTATGGAACGATAAGATATTCTGTAAACTTTTGTGAACTGAATCACATCCCTATTGAGATTAGGCTGTCAACATTATTTTACGGAATGACATTTAGAAACGTCATTTTACTGCAGCTAATAAAAAGTTAGACTATATTTCAAAATACTCTTATATCTGGCTAAAACGAAAAATGAGATTAGGTTGTCAAACAAAGTGGTCCTGTACCTTTTTTCAGGAAAATTTCTGAAAGCGCTGAAATATCTATTAGTTCATTTTATTAGGGGAATCTACATTTAAAATTTGATCGATCTACTACTAACGATACCTGAAAAGCAGATTTTTGTTTTATTTTATACTCCTATTTTGGACCCCTTGGGGTGCGAATGTCAAAAAAATCCTTTCTTAGTCCACCCGTACACCGTAAAAAGAACACATCATCTATATTTCAAGTCTCTAGGATCAGCGGTTTAGGCTGTACGTTGATTTTCAGCCAGTCTGTCAGTCTCGTAACGATTATTTAATATACTGATGATGATATTGATGGTTAAGAGCGGTCTATTTTCCGGTCTTCAGACGCTGGTAGTCAATTGTATCGTGAAACGTCTAGCAGAAATAATTGTATAGAACTAAAACACGATACATCTACTGTTATACATTAAAGAGTTCTGTAGATTCCCTCCTAGCTCCATCATCAGACCCTGGTGGTCCTACCATGATAAAATGTTTCATTACTTGCCTATAAAAAGTATTAATGCAAAAGTTATACGTTCGTAAATGCAAAAAACATTGTTTTACAACAAACTACAACATCCCTTTTCAACCCTATGGGGTGATTTTCAGATAAAATTACTATCCCCTGTTTCATTATGCACCTTGCTTAGTATTTAAGTAAAGTTTTAAGTCTATTAACCCTAGAAATAATGTTTTGCCATACAAAGTTCAACACCCTTTTTCACCCACCCAGGGGATGAATTTTGAAAAATAAAAAATTACTGTTTCTCTTATTTTTGTTGAAAAATATGTTCGTTAAGTTTCAAGTTTATAAACCCAAGAACCACGGTTTTTCATACAACCGTCAAAACCTTTTTTGACTCTCTTAGGGGATGAATTTCCAAAAATCCGTTCTTAGTGTTCACTTTCACACCACAAAGAACATACCTTCCAAATTTCAAGTATCTAGGAACAGCGGTTTGGGCTGTGCGTTGTCTATATGTCAGTCAGTCAGGACAACGATTCTTATAAACTACTCAAAACGAAATAGGGCCCACCCAATAAAAAATGATTTAAATTAAAATAAAAAAAAATACGTACAATTTATTTCAAGTTTAATTTTAGAAATAGGTTAACACATTCATAATCATTAAGAAAACATTACAATGCCTTATTTTTGACAAAAAAATCGTCGAGAAATGCACGTTTTACACATTAACTTAAAATTACACGGTTTTCCAAAATAACACGTTGAAGACACGAGCACATTTTTTTTTAACATGTTTTTAGGGTTGCTTCAATGCCTTATGTTTAGTAACGCGGAGGTCCTCCCCTATTGCGCACACACTCTCTGAGTCGGTTCGGAACACTCTCTATGAGGTGGATGACGTTTTCATCTGGAATTTGCTCCCAACACACTTTTAAAGCAGTTATCAACTTCTGTCGGCTATGAATTTCAGTGTGGTTGTGTCTTTAAGGCTTCTTTTCAACTGGTCCCAGATATGCTCGATCGGATTCAGGTCCGGACTCATGGCAGGCCAGGGTAGAACTGCGATACCAGCTTCGGAGATTGCACTTTGGGTCACTCTGGCAGTATGAGGGCGAGCGTTGTCTTGCATTAGAATAAAGTTAGGGCCTACTCGCTGTGAATATGGGATCACATGAGGTCGGATGACATGCTGAACATAGCTGGCGGCCGTTACATTGCCCTCATCCAAAATCACTAGCTCGGTTTTGCCCATTATGCTAATCCTACCCCATACCATAATACTGGGTCCACCAAAGCGGTCAGTTTCACGAATACATGGTTCTGTAAAACGTTCTCCAGGTCGTCGCCAAACTCGTACGCGTCTGTCATCATTAAAAAACTTTACTTTAGATTCATCTGTAAAAAGCACTGTCCTCCAATTATTCATGGTCCATTCGAGGTGATCACGTGCAAACCTTAATCGCGCTGCACGGTGGGCTCTGGTCAATTTGAGCCGAACAACTGGCATTCTGGAGCGTTATTGGTCGTCATGAAGTCTGTTGCGAACAGTTTGGTCAATCACTCGCGTTCCAGTGGCGTCACGTAAGCGGTTTCTCAATATGCGTGCAGTTACAGTTCGCTCGCGACGTGCAGAGAGTCGGATGTATCGGTCTTCTTGGGAGGTTGCCGCTCGGGATCTATCTGAACCGCGCCTCCTACTCACACTACCTGTCTCTTGAAAGCGTTCCCACACATTTCGAATAGCTCGTCTTGACACACCTAAGCTTGAAGCTACCGATCTTTGCGAATTTCCCTGCTGAAGCAAAACAATGGCTCTAGTCGCGGATTCCGTGTCCATGTGATGTCGAGAACCAGGCATTGTTTATGCAAACAGTAATGTAATCGATAATTAAAGGTAAGGTTACGATAACTTCGTCGTTAGACACAACAAACCCCACTGAGCAACAATGTAATGGCACTCACAGGTTCTGCGGTATATCGTAAGATTTTGTTTCTTGTCTACCAACTTAAGAACTACCCTAAACTTGGCGTTTAAGTGTTAATTTATGATCAATAAATATGCCTACTTAACATTTCCATACATCAGTATGTCAACAACTCGCAAAAAAAAATGTGTCGGGCAAAATATCGAAATATTTCAAGTGGGCCCTATTTCGTTTTGAGTAGTTTATATGAGAAGATGTAGCAAAGTTTCACAAGATGAAGTCTGACACTGTCATCCGTAACAGACGAGATGACATAAAACTATGTCTGCATCCATCAAAAACTGCGTTACTTTGTAAGTGTTGTATGCATGGCCCCAATATTTTTTAATAAACTACCTAAGGATCTTAAGGAAATTAATATTAATTTATTCAAGAGAAAATTAAAAAAAAAATCATTACACAAATGCTATTATAATATTGAGGAGTTTTTAAATGACAAATTTGAATCATTTTATTAATTTCTATTGTTTTGATTTTTTTATTTATTATTTTATTATTGTTGTAGGTATTTGACGTTAATTAATTTGTAGTAAATAATAATTTGTATTTGATTTGTAATGATATGTTTCTTTTGCTATTTAAATCTGTTAAAAGGAAGAAAAAAAAATGTTAAATATGTTCTGGCACGCCATCTCACTATTTTTGCATACCACTCTTGGTAAAACATGTTGTTACTGCCACTAAAATAAGATCCAGCATGCTTATTAATATATTATGTTATATGTATGTTAACCCACACATGTTAAGCAAAATAAATATATGTTATCTTTTAAGATGAATCATAAATTATGTATTAATCATTCATTAATTATGATGTAATATTATTTATGAAATTTTGAGAAATCACGTGTAAAATATTACTTTTATTAGTAAATTCTTGTATTCTTGCAGTCGAGTAGGTATTGGGAATCTAATTGAATACGTACGACAAAATACATTCTACTATTTAGGTAAATACGAGTTATGAGTATCGTCGTCGAAAATGTGCTTATGAACAAAACCATGGCTAAGTAGGTAGTTTTTTTAAGATTTCTCTGAATGTAACTGCCAACAGCCGGTGAGATTTCGCATAAAACGCCTATAAAATGTTGTTTCTTTGATAATGGCATGCTAGAACCACGCATTAATCATGTTATCGTGGACAGTCACGTCTGTTGACGTAATCGCCCTCTCAAACTTTCGTTTTCCTCCAATTATGAGGTACAGGCTTTCTGAATTCATTTTAATGTTTTTGTTCGGATTGTCTAAGATTTTCATTCAAATGTAATGTACATACCCAGATCCTAGAAGATTCTCCTCCTCAGTAGCTCCATTATTGCTGAGGATCGTGTCACCTTGTCATTGCCTTGTTTATTATTGATCTCAGGGCTGTCAGTGGCTTGGTGTAGTGTTATCCGGCATTTCCAGTTCCTCCGAGATCTGGTCAGAATCAAATCAGCGCGCTTGGGTTCGCGTCCTCTTGTTCGTTTGTCATTTACTTTGACTACTACTAGATACTTTAAACTAGATTAATTCGAGTCTTTTCATTTTTAACCGAGTTCAGAAAAGGATTCTCCATTCGTTGGAATATTTAGTCAGCGATAAGTTTTTACCATTGTCCTATTACAATAATTCTCTTTGTCTCTGAAACTTCAATTTGCAAGAGCACGCAAGACATATGGGCGAAAACTTCTTTACGCACGCTTGACTTGGGGAGTAAGCTGGTGGATGCGTTACGAAAAGTGCGAACGGAAGTTGAGAGGGTTAAGTTAGTGAAGATAGAAAGAGAGAGAGTTACGTTTCGTATATTACTATTGGAGCAAGAGATAGAGGTGCGCGCGCACATTTTCTTTCTCTATTTTTCTCATAGCCAGTGCATGAAATATATATACCTAGTCAGGTCATAAGTATTGTCACACAGTAAAAACTTTTCTTTTAGAATGCTGGCCACAAATAAGCTTATAGAATTCGAATTTCGAATTGTTCATGAAAATAAAAATGTATACTTTTTTGAATTTTACTCATCTTTAAATATGGAGTGGACTCTTAAAGAAGACCGTGTTGCAGTTATTGCGTTGCATCGTTGCGGTTACGCGCCAATTCAAATTTTTGACATACTGAAAAATTTGAATATAACTAAAAGATTCGTTTACCGCACAATCAAACGATACAATGAAGACTCTAGTGTAGATGACAGGTCAAGAAGTAGTCGCCCTCGGTCTGTTAGGACGCCAGCAGTGATAAAAGCTGTGAAGGCGCGAATTCAAAGAAATCCCAAACGTAAGCAGAAACTGTTGGCCCTTCAGATGGGGTTAAGCAGAACCACGGTGAAAAGGGTGTTAAATGAAGACTTAGGGCTTCGGGCATATCGAAGAAAAACAGGACATCGTTTGAATGCTCGTCTAATGGACCTGAGACTTAAGAAATGCCGCGCTTTGTTGAAGCGGTACGCGGGAAAAAAATATCGGGAAATTCTTTTTTCGGATCAAAAAATTTTACCGTAGAAGAGAGCTATAAAAAACAAAATGATAAGGTGTACGCACACAGTAGTGAAGAAGCGAGCAACCGTATTCCGCGTGTCCAACGAGGTCATTTTCAATCCTCGCTCATGGTATGGTTGGGAGTTTCTTATTGGGGCTTAACAGAGGTGCGTTTTTGTGAGAAAGGTGTTAAAACGAATGCAGTTGTGTATCAAAATACAGTCCTGACGAACCTTGTAGAACCTGTTTCTCATACCATGTTCAATAACAGGCACTGGGTATTCCAACAAGATTCGGCGCCAGCTCATAGAGCGAAGAGTACACAAGACTGGCTGGCGGCGCGTGAAATCGACTTCATCCGGCACGAAGATTGGCCCTCCTCAAGTCCAGATTTGAATCCGTTAGATTACAAGATATGGCAACACTTGGAGAAAAAGGCGTGCTCAAAGCCTCATCCCAATTTGGAGTCACTCAAGACATCCTTGATTAAGGCAGCCGCCGATAATGACATGGACCTCGTTCGTGCTGCGATAGACGACTGGCCGCGCAGATTGAAGGCATGTATTCAAAATCACGGAGGTCATTTTGAATAAAGTTTAGTGTCATAAGAATCTATGTTTTGTTAAGTTCATTTTGGTATATAAATGGTTACATAATGAATAAACTTGTTTCAATTATTTTATATTAAACATGTGACAGAATTTATGACCTGACTAGGTATATATCGCGGTCTGGGTAGCGTTCCTGATACTACTTCAGCGCATTAGTAGGGCTTCGTCGGTTAAGGAAGTATGCTTCAATAAGACAAATAAGATGATGTAATGACTGATATAAAAGTCCGACAGGTGCAGGAACCATGTTTGAAATTCAAAATTGTTCTGAACTGAAATACGAAATGTTTTTGAATTGCTCATGAGAGCATGGAGTTCCTAAACTTCTTAATCGCTACAGTAATAATACTTCTTTAATGTGCAATTAGAATCTAATAAAATGTTTGTAGAAGGAATTTTGTTTGTCCTGTTGTATGAGAATACTTTTTATCAAATTTAACTAACTTCCGCTGTTCAGATTTTTTTCATCCGATACAATAAAATGATCATTACAATGGACTGCATCGATCGGCATCAAAAAAAAAATTACCAACATGATTCATTTTAATTTTTTTCATTTACGCGCTACTCACACTTGACCAAAAAAAAATTAATGCCAAAATGTTTATTTTCTAAAACGAGCTGATGTTTTAAAAGAAACTGCACATGTATCTCCTCTGGTTATGGGTGCTGCCGTACTGTTACAGTTAAAAAAAACACTGTATATCTCAGTCAGTAGTTTTTGAACAGAATTTCATTTCGTTCTTGAACAATTTTGTAAATTAATATTTTGAAAAAGAAGTTTTACTTCAGTCGTATGGTCTAAAGCACACTCGTTTTTTTTGTTACAAATAGGTTACTTCAAGGGTAGGTCCATATACCTAGTCAGGTCATAAGTATTGTCACGCAGTAAAAACTTTTCTTTTAGAATGCTGGCCATAAAAAAGTTTATAGAATTCAAATTTCGAATTGTTCATGAAAATAAAAATGTATACTTTTTAGAATTTTACTAATTTTTATATTTGGAGTGGACGCTTAAAGAAGACCGTGTTGCAGTTATTGCGTTGCATCGTTGCGGTTACGCGCCAATTCAAATTTTTGACATACTGAATAATTTGAATATAACCAAAAGATTCGTTTATCGCACCATCAAACGATACAATGAAGACTCTAGTGTAGATGACAGGTCAAGAAGTGGTCGCCCTCGGTCTGTTAGGACTCCAGCAGTGATAAAAGCTGTGAAGGCGCGAATTCAAAGAAATCCCAAACTTAAGCAGAAACTGTTGGCCCTTCAGATGGGGTTAAGCAGAACCACGGTAAAAAGGGTGTTAAATGAAGACTTAGGGCTTCGGGCATATCGAAGAAAAACAGGACATCGTTTGAATGCTCGTCTAATGGACCTGAGACTGAAGAGATGCCGCGCTTTGTTGAAGCGGTACGCGGGAAAAAAATATCGGGAAATTCTTTTTTCGGATGAAAAATTTTTTACCGTAGAAGAGAGCTACAACAAACAAAATGATAAGGTGTACGCACACAGTAGTGAAGAAGCGAGCAACCGTATTCCGCGTGTCCAACGAGGTCATTTTCCATCCTCGCTCATGGTATGGTTGGGAGTTTCTTATTGGGGCTTAACAGAGGTACATTTTTGTGAGAAAGGTGTAAAAACGAATGCAGTTGTGTATCAAAATACAGTCCTGACGAACCTTGTGGAACCTGTTTCTCATACCATGTTCAATAACAGGCACTGGGTATTCCAACAAGATTCGGCGCCAGCTCATAGAGCGAAGAGCACACAAGACTGGCTGGCGGCGCGTGAAATCGACTTCATCCGGCACGAAGACTGGCCCTCCTCCAGTGCAGATTTGAATCCGTTAGATTACAAGATATGGCAACACTTGGAGGAAAAGGCGTGCTCAAAGCCTCATCCCAATTTGGAGTCACTCAAGACATCCTTGATTAAGGCAGCCGCCGATATTGACATGGACCTCGTTCGTGCTGCGATAGACGACTGGCCGCGCAGATTGAAGGCCTGTATTAAAAATCACGGAGGTCATTTTGAATAAACTTTAGTGTCATAAGAATCTATGTTTTGTTAATTTCATTTTGGTATATAAATGGTTACATAATGAATAAACTTGTTTCAATTATTTTATATTAAACATGTGACAGAATTTATGACCTGACTAGGTATAAAGATCAAGATTTGATTATGGCATCTATGAAATAATCATCAAATTTGCAAAAGCACGACGTGGGGGGAGGGGGTCGTGCCGAATCTCGCCCAATCTCACATGGGGGTATGGGGGGTCTCAGCAAATATCACAATTTTTTTTTAACTTAATAAAATTTTATCACTGTAATTCTAGATTACGAGAGAAGCAATCTTGAATTAGTCTTAAATAAAAAAATAATTAAGCCAATTGTGTTTTATTAATAAGTCCGTTTTTAATAAGGCATTTACGCGTCCAAGGCAACGCGCGTTTAATAGGTACCTTGGGTGATACAAACGTCCATAGGCTGCGGTAACCGCTACCCCATCAGGTGGACCGTATGCTTGTTTGCTACCTTAAAAAAAAACCTAAAAAAAACCGGCCAAGTGCGCATCAGACTCGCGCACGAACGATTCCGTACCATTAGCTATAAAAACGGAAAAAAATGGGAGCTCCCCTTAAATAATTGTTGTTTTTTTTTTTTTTGACGACTTCCGTGGTGCAGCGGGCGAATAGCCGACTGAGATGCAGGAGGTAGCGGGTTCGATTCCCGCCGCGGAACAAATGTTTGCATGATCTACAGATATTTGTTCTGGGTCTGGTTGTTTCTCTAGTTAATATAAGTATGTATTTACAAAAAAAATGTATATAAGAATGCTATCAGTTATTTGGTTCCCATAGCTCTGCTTAGTTTGGGGCTAGATAGCGCTGTGTGAAATGTCCAGCAATATTTATTTATTTATTTTTAAAGTGAATACCTGTTGCCGTTGCCAATATCGAGCAAAAAAATCACGTTTGTTGTATGGGAGCCCCCTTTAAATATTTATTGTATTCTGTTTTTAGTATTTGTTGTTATAGCGGCAACAGAAATACATCATCTGTGAAAATTTCAACTGTCTAACTATCACGGTTCATGAGATACAGCCTAGTGACAGGCGGAAAGACAGACAGACAGCGGAGTCTTAGTAATAGGGTCCCGTTTTACCCTACGGGTACGGAACCCTAAAAATTATCCTATGAATACAAATTTTGAAAAATCTCACATAACAAAAGGAATGGGGGAGGGGGTTGAACAAAATCTCATCGACATGGTTATCTGAAGTCGGTTATTATATTTTTATAAAAAGTTACTTGTGTTTTCTTAGCACTATAGAGAATTATACTTAAATAAGATTTATTGATTAATACGTTGGATTATCACGTTGAAGTGGCAATGGGCAGGCCATATAGCGCGCAGAACAGATGGCCGATGGGGCCGGAAGGTTCTCGAGTGGAGGCCACGGACCGGCAAGCGCAGCGCAGGACGTCCACCTACAAGATGGGCAGACGACTTGCTAAGAACCGCAGGTCGGCGTTGGATGCAGGCCGCTTCCAACCGCAGTTCCTGGAGATCAATGAGGGAGGCCTTAGCTCAGCAGTGGACGTCCTACGGCTGACATGATGATGATTTATTGCGTGCAATTTAGTTAACAAGACCACTAATGCTCCTCATATCAATTCTGACGCGTCATTGGCTTATCAATATCAGTTAGGTATTACTTATCACCTGTTAAATCTTGCAATGACAATTCTTACTGTGATAATATTATAATAGGAAATAGTATACTATTATAACTTATAGGTAATATTTATAATAGGAAATACCTACACGCCTATAGTCCTATACGCAACGCCGTATCACTTGGGCACATAAGAATATGGGGCCTTGTTGGAAAGTACATGGTGTCCTTTAAATCGCTGTTTACTTAGAACAAACGTTGCTCAGACCATGGTTTACTAACTGTTTATAGCAGCAAATGAAAAAAAATTAAAAATCTAGACCTCAAATAAGTTGTTCATTGTTAAAAATCTAACCGTGACATTAAATTCATGGGTACGCTCACAGAACACAAAAAACAATAGAACTAGCATGATGACTTTTTACTAAGAAAACCAGTGTAGCTAAACTCACACATGTAAAAAATAGCACACTTAGAAATAAAAGTTATAATTGATTGAAAGAGAACGTTCAAAGAAGCCTAAAACCATAAAACCAATTTAACGGATATAAAACCTTAGCTACTATGGAACATGGTTTAAAATTCAATAAAATAAACAGTAACAAAAAATTAAAGTTTACTTCTTCTACTCGGCAAAAGATGGCGCTTTAGAAAATATTTTTATTTTAGTCTCTATTAATTAGAAATAAGACTGATAATGCAATGGCTGTTACTTGATTACCCACAAAACAAATCCACTCAACAACAGATGGCGCTGTCGCTAACGATTTTTGTTATAGTCTCTAACTGCAAAGAATAAGATTGATAATGCAATGGCTGTTATTCGCATGCTCAAATAACAGCGCTACTCACTTAGTGATGTACCAATGAGCATACAAGACGAATGTATCGATATCGATTATCACCTACCTACTACGGGTAACGAAATAGGTACGTCAGGTTATATTTGTGGTGGTCGAAATAAATAGCTTTTCTTTTCTTTCTTTCTTAACATAATCACAGGTATCCAACTCATAAATACTTACTTAAAAAAATATTATATTACTGGAATATTAATACTGAATTATTATTGGAGGGGCACACTAAAAGTTTCCGGAATCAATAAAAAAATACTAATAATGGTCAAAAATGAATTTATTGTTTCTCAAAATATTCTCCCTTTGCGTCAATGCACTTTTTCATAAGATTGAACAAATTTTGAAAACATTTGTGCCACTCCTCTGGTGGTGACGTCAGATACATGTTATTCATACTCTTCGAAAGCCTCTTCTGGTGATGAAAACCGTTGATCGGGTAATTGGTTCTTAATTTTTGGGTGTTAAAAGTCACACGGTGCCAGGTCATGACTCTGTATGCTGGATGACTCATAAGTTGTACGTTTTTTTAATTTTTTTTATGTCTTGCGCCTTGGGGAAATTGAAAACGGAAGTTATTATATTATTTCACACCATAGGTTTAAAATACATTCAGAAAATCATCAATAAAACAACAAGGAATTAACGCCCTAAAACTTATACACCTTTTGATAGGGGGTAACTAATTAAAGCTATCGATAACACATTCATCAGTATATTGAGGTCACATCCCTAATTGAGTAGCTTAAGTTGAGGTTTAAGAGAAACGCGACCTTAAGGAGTATGATTCACAGTCTATTTTGTTTGACGATTTTGCATTTTAAACAAAACTAATAAAAAACAATAAAATAATACTTACCGGTGATAGGATATGCCCCCTTTTGTTAAATTTTTGGTTCTGCTATAATGTTTACACTCCAAAACGGCACAATATGGCATTTTATATTTTTTTGTAGTACGTTTACCCCACAGTAATTGAAACACGACTGAAGTGAGCGAAGCTTGTGCGTGGAACTCCGCGTACTTGGTGTTACGCGGGCCCCGCCTACTTACGACTTCTATTGTTTTTTGTGTTCTGTGGGTACGCTAGCCGTAGCGTATTATCTACTCCTTAGATGCCTAGTAGCTACCGGTGAGCGCGCTGACTATGTTGTATTGTCTAACTTTTTATTAGCTGCAGTAAAATGACGTTTCTAAATGTCATTCCGTAAAATAATGTTGCCAGCCTAGTCTCAATAGGGATGTGATTCAGTTCACAAAAATTAATTAAATATCATTATTATGACGTTTTTGTTTCATTTTGAAATTTCCTCCCTATACTTCCACTAAAAAAGATCAATCCTCTAGTATACTAATAATAATAGGTTAAAAAAATACATTACAACTTAATATTAAATCTCAAAAAAAAAACCAAACTGATTATTCATTTATGATTCACTCATTTAGCTACATCCCTATTTATTTTTCTTCAAAAACCGGCAACCCACAAAACGTCATTTTACTGCAGCTAATAAAAAGTTAGACTTTTAGGGCGTAACGTTAAAATAGACGTTTTAAGTTCGTAACTTTTTATATTTTTCAAAGACCGATTTCGTTTTGTTTTTTAATTTGATGTTGTAAACTGTTAGTAGACCATGGTCTGGACTACGTTTGTTCTGGGAAAACAGTGATTTAAAGAACAGCTTGTATAGTGGATGAAAAAAACATTTTTCTGCTATGACCTTATATTTGAAGTGGTTTGTGTCGGTGGCCGCTAATTGGTGTAGTCAATTAGTTTTACTTTATAGGTATTATTTATAATTATTAAAATGTTCGCTATTTAGAAAATGTATTAAAAAACTGTCCTGCTGTCCGATTAAAATTCGCTAAGCTACATATAAAAACAGAGATGACAGAGGCTTGTTGCTCTATGAAATTTTGTCATAGTTTGTCTTTTACATTTGTCGGGTTATATCTACCTAAAATATAAAAAAAATGTAGAAAAAATGTGTGATGATACCCCTATCATCACACATTTTTTCTACATTTTACAAAAATTCATAGAGCAAATTCCTGGGCACAGGCCCCGTGTGTCCTTAGGGTAAAGACGGTACTGCCTATACGAGCTAATATTATCATCAAGCACTACATACTTTTTGCCATCATCAGGATGGTACCATCAAAACATGTACAAGTATGACGGCCCTCTATAAACGCTGCATATCTGGGGTTCTGTGTAGGTAATTTACCCGCTCATATCGTCGCTGTTCTGACTAAGTGACGTAACCAACATGTTGGCGTAACTGACATTACTTCTAATGTTACTTTTATCTACTTTTGAAGACGAACCGATCTGTCTAATCGGCGTATCTGTACGAGTATCTTCTACCTATGTCTGGATGTATGTTTGACGTATCTACATATCTTAGAATTATAAATCATTCGAAGTGTCATAAGTAGACTTACGACTTGTAGTAATATTTTCTAAAATGTCGGTTACGTCACTTAGTCAGAACAGCGACGATGTGTATACCTAAGCTTTGTAACATGTTACAATTTAATTATAACTTAAACTATATTTAATTTTATAACACTAGTGGTTCGCCTCGAATTGAAATCTCGCGAGTCTGCAATAAAAACAAAAATGTATTCGTAATCTTTGACTATAAAAATAGTGCAACGAAATAAATAACCAACTTACTTGACCTAGAGGTTTATTCAAATTACAGGTAACGGGAGTTCATGGTTACCTTTTTTGGGGTACAAATTGCAGTTATTCTGTATTTCAGAGTTTTACCAATACTTGTGTCACATAAGCTACCTGCATACCAATTTACAACACTGTGGGGTCACTGGTGTATCCTGTGAATTTCGTCAAAGTTTAGTTTCTATTATGGCTAATAAGTAATAACTCAAAAACTACAACAACTTTAGGTACTAAAAATAAAAACGGAGTCGAAATAAATACGATTAAAGACCTTTCATTTGACGTCCCACTTACCTAATAATCTCATTTTCATTTTATTTTCCCCTCTTGAACCCCAATATCTCAACAACCCCCCAACATTTTTAGCTCATTTAATCACACCAAAACTGTGCCATCACTATCTACCTATGTACCTATCAAATTTCACGATGATCAGATCAACGCTTTGAAAGTTATCCTCGAACAAACAAACATACTCGTACATACATACAATGCCGATTTGCCCAAGTTTATTTGAAGATCTCGCTTCGTTCGATCAATTACAAATACAATGTTTTTATATAATTAACTTGTGCTTACAATAGCTTAACTAGTAGTTGAAACCTCCTTTTAAGTATAAAATACCTGTATTACGAGATTTCGCTCTTCTGTAACTTAATAAAAAACATTAAAGTTAACAAAACTTCCACGATGTAAGGAATTATAACTTACTTACTATTTATACTAAAAACGGGATATTTACCATGATTTGTGAGTATTTGAGTATCCCGATATTTCGGCGCAGTTGCATGCGCCATGATCACGAGTAAAAAAAAACGTTTTTAGTATAAATAGTATTCATAACCATGATAGTTTCAAAAGTTATAACTTACTTACATTCATGTTCACAGGCCAAAGAAATTAGAAGGCCTACAAACTCTGCGAATAAGATTGATTACCTAACTAGCCACTAATTTACTCGCTCTAGAACTACATATAACTTATTTTCCTACACAATAAAATATGACAAATCGGTTCATCCCATTACAACTACACCAAGTGTATTTATTAGAAATACCCTCCGGATTATCATACCTGAAATTTGCGACAGCAACGCGATAGCAATTGGACGCGAAACGCCAACTTTTTTATGGGAAAATAAATTTATCTGTTTCCGTTCCTGTGGTAGCGCTAGTTTCTTTATTAAATTGACGTGTGCGACCGATTGCTGTCGCAAATTTTGGGTAGGTAATACCCCCTCGAATCTTTTAATTAAGGAGAGACCGGAGGGGAATCGCCCATACAACACGTACTACCAAGATCATTTCTAATTGGAGCATATTTCTACCTTAATATGGTATTATTTTAATTTGAATAGTATTTATCTAGGTTCCCAACCATATGTTAGATCAAAATACTTACCTAAAATGAAATAGAAGCGTATCGCATTCTGCATGTTTTTACGTCATAAAAGACCTGTTTTCAACCTAATTGTTTCGTATTAAAAACAACAACATCTTACGTATCCTAGTCACGGGAACATATGTAGATTATATCGTCTAGTTACAGAATAACAACACAATGAGAAAAATACAACAAGTTTTCAGTCATCATGTTTGGTATTACGGAACACGGCCAAAATCTAATCAAATTTAGAATCGTTCTATTGCTATCACTGTCGCTCTGCATGGCTAAACTTCGTCACTAAACAGGGATAGCGATATTCTGGCCGAAGTTTTTGACGCGGCCGAATTGAATTTGCTCTCGAGGTTCGCCGGCTTCTTAACTGCTTAACCAATTTCCACAAAACCAAGATCCGTCTCTTCATATCTGCCAAAGGACGTCCACGGCTGAACATAGGCCTCGCCATAGGTTTACAATTTAAATTTCTTTATTTGTGATGAAACACAGGTTATTAAAGATGTTAAATACAACGTGGTAAGTGCACTGTGATCTGCACTAGACGTTACAAATTTGAAAAAGTTAAACCTAGCTAAGCGGTTAATTGCTAATAATATATTAAAACGAATAAAATGAAAATAATGTCAAATATACCCTCAAAAAATTCCTGTATTGTATAAAATGTCTTCTCTACTAGATATGTAAATAGCTTTGCTTTGAATGTCTAGCAGAGAGAGAGTTACAGAGCGACCGATCTTAAGCGGCCTGAACCCAACGGCTCCCAGCTACTTTTATCAAGACGTCTATCTATAGAGGGGCCGTTTTATGCTGCGCTCCCCAGTGCGTGGTCTCCACTCGAGAACCTTTCTGCCCCAATGGCAGTCAGTTCTGCGAGATGTGTACCCTGCCCACTGCCACTTCAGCTTGCTAATCCTATGTGCTATGTCGGTGACTTTGTTTCTTTTACAATTCTCCTCATTTCTGATTCGATATCGTAGAGAAACACCATGCATAGCCCTCTCCATAGCACACCAAAAACCGTCTACCAGCGTACAAATAGAAAAATAAATTCTCAATTCATTTATTGCTTGTAAATCTATGTACAAAATGAGCTGGTATGTGAGTAGTTAGTTGTAATGTCTTCTGTATTTCCAGAGCAGCCAAGGACGGCTTACTCGAAGTCCTCCGAGAAGCGACGCGGAAGGAATGCAATAACAAGGATGAGTCTGGAATGACACCTACACTGTGGGCGGCATTTGAGGGCCACATAGAAGCTCTGAGATTGCTATGTGGAAGAGGGTTAGTACTAGCCGACCCAATCAAGCAAAGACGCGCGCGCACATGTTCTGTGCGCGCGCGTCTTTGCTTGATTTGTCAATAAAAACATTACCCTTTTTCTGCGTCTCAACCCCGGTCATAACATAATCAAATTTCATCGAAATCGTTCAAGTCGTATAGTAGTGAAAACGTAACAAATAAGTAGACAGAGAGACAAAGAACTAATATGCAGATTATTGCTTGCACATAAAGATTGCTGGGTATTTCACACTGCGTTATCTAGCCCCAAACTAAGCAGAGCTTGTACTATGGGAACCAGATAACTCATAGAACTTATATTAAATAGAAAAACATTCAGACCCAGAACAAATATCTGTAGATCATGCAAACATTTGTTCCGCAGTAGGAATCGAACCCGCTACCTCCTGCGTCTCAGCCGGCTATTCGCCGACTGCGCCACGGTGGTCGTCATATTAGTGTTATAATGTGACTAATGACGATATTACACGGTTCAACCAAATTGATTCACTTAGGCTGTAAGGTGCAGAAATGAAAGACAACAATGATTTTCGATGACATTGAATTGATACACTTCATGTTTACATGGATTAACTTGATTGCTTCATTCAAATTGAAAGGGAGAAGTGAACCGTGTAATATCGCCTAAGATAACCTGCTCAACTTTGAAGACGAAGACGAGATGTCAATATCGATTAAATTGTATTTCCCCCACAGTTTCTGATCTTGAGGATTACTGACAAAAATCTTACAAAAAGTTCACGAAGATGAGGTAAATTCTAGGCTAGACAATATCCGAAGATTGGAAACTGAACAGAAAATCGATCATCGACTTCTGACATCTCGTCTTCGCGTTCAAAGTTAGACAATAAAGGAAGCAAATATTTGCAGCGGGAATCAACCTCATAGATCATTCGGCTACCTCATGTAACTACGTCGGCAGAGTTTTGACATGCCAAAAATGCGGTCGGACCTTTACAAACAGAATTGGTTATATAAGCCACGATAGGGCGCATCGAAGGGCGGACCAGTGAGGTCCTCATTGAAAATTGTATTGTTGTTTCCTATAACAGAGTTAAATATGCCTGTCCGGGATGAATGCAATCGCCGTGGCCGAAATCGGCAAGGATATCATCATCATCACATCTTTCGGTTACTTGCCCTGTGCCAACCGAGCCACAGAGGTCGTAGTTAAATTGTAATAAGTCATGTAACTTACTCGTATGTTTGTTTTCTTGTGTGGTGTACAATAAAGAAGTGTCTATTCTATTCTAATTTATAGAAACAATAATATTACAACTTTATCACTGATACGGATAAGTGTTTGATAATGTTTATGGTGTACTTACCATATTTATGATGTACTAACGATAGATAATACTATTTTTTTTTGTTGCTAATGGCGTAATAAAACTAGATATCTGCTGTTCTGCGTGTATTGTTATTTGTTTTTATATTGTTTTATAATTTAAGAAATTTACAAATACGCGTTTTCTATCTAAACTAAACTTACGTACTATTGTTAACTGCACTCTAGAAGCCCAAAATAAAAGCTCCATGCTTAGTTTGGGTCTCGCTGGCAAGCGCTTAACTTTTTTTTTGTATCTGTTCTAAGTAACCTGGCAAATGATGTATTTTGTTCTTTTGATAATAACAGTTATTTGTTATACAAGAGTGCAAAGTTGCTTTTTAACCGCGTGCTCAATTTTGATGACCGAGCAAGCGAAGGATTCTCAAAAATATCAAAAGAGCACGAGGTGAAAAATCTTCGCACTCGAGTGCAACACGTAACTTTTCATCCCACCTCGAGCGAGGAAATGACTAAATGCAAAATAAGTAATACACCAAGAAGGTTCCGAGTCTGAGTTAACAAATTAAAAAAGGTTGTATGATGAATTCGGCACCATGCAGGTAGAAGTAAACAGGTTTAATGATGTTTTGAATTCACAAACTTAGTGCACACGATGTTCTAAATTCAATTCACTTTATCCTCTAGCGGATAAAAACGGCTTTTGCACTCGGATATTGAAGAGCCAAAAATACTCTTTCCGAGATGGGGGGGATGAAAACATTTTTATCATTATCTATGCCCGAATATAATTATGTTTTTGAAGAAATTCTATCATTTGTGAGATTTAATGTTAGCCGGATTTCGCTTTTCCCTAAACGCCGTAACCTAAGCCGCGCCGCCTAAACGCGTGTTTGTGTAGGTAACAGATTAACTTGTTTTTCTCTATTTGGTACAGTTTGATAAGGAGCGTGATAGTTGATTACTTGAGACGTCTTGCCTACCTCGCTTATTCAGCAATAGTCATTATTGATTTGTGTTATGAATTTATTTATGCAATACTTACACACAAAACATTACTTTTCCTTCATGGAACACTGGACGAAAGCGCACCGTGCACGTCTAGTGTCTCAGCAGTCGAATGATCCTGTCTGTTATTTTATGAGTACCTATTTTATGTTATTTGTTTATATCATTGTTTTTTTATTGTGTATTGTTGTATTGTATGTAATATAGACTAGGCCTTGTATGTTAGTGCTAGTCTGAAATAAAGAAATTGAATTGAATTGAAAATATAGTATTGGTAGGACTTATAGGCTAACGAGGCTATATACCTAGTCAGGTCATAAATTCTGTCACATGTTTAATATAAAATAATTGAAACAAGTTTATTCATTATATAACCATTTATATACCAAAATGAATTTAACAAAACATAGATTCTTATGACACTAAAGTTTATTCAAAATGACCTCCGTGATTTTGAATACATGCCTTCAATCTGCGCGGCCAGTCGTCTATCGCAGCACGAACGAGGTCCATGTCATTATCGGCGGCTGCCTTAATCAAGGATGTCTCGAGTGACTCCAAATTGGGATGAGGCTTTGAGCACGCCTTTTTCTCCAAGTGTTGCCATATCTTGTAATCTAACGGATTCAAATCTGGACTTGAGGAGGGCCAATCTTCGTGCCGGATGAAGTCGATTTCACGCGCCGCCAGCCAGTCTTGTGTGCTCTTCGCTCTATGAGCTGGCGCCGAATCTTGTTGGAATACCCAGTGCCTGTTATTGAACATGGTATGAGAAACAGGTTCCACAAGGTTCGTCAGGACTGTATTTTGATACACAACTGCATTCGTTTTTACACCTTTCTCACAAAAATGTACCTATGTTAAGCCCCAATAAGAAACTCCCAACCATACCATGAGCGAGGATGGAAAATGACCTCGTTGGACACGCGGAATACGGTTGCTCGCTTCTTCACTACTGTGTGCGTACACCTTATCATTTTGTTTTTTGTAGCTCTCTTCTACGGTAAATTTTTTTGATCCGAAAAAAGAATTTCCCGATATTTTTTTCCCGCGTACCGCTTCAACAAAGCGCGGCATCTCTTCAGTCTCAGGTCCATTAGACGAGCATTCAAACGATGTCCTGTTTTTCTTCGATATGCCCGAAGCCCTAAGTCTTCATTTAACACCCTTTTCACCGTGGTTCTGCTTAACCCCATCTGAAGGGCCAACAGTTTCTGCTTACGTTTGGGATTTCTTTGAATTCGCGCCTTCACAGCTTTTATCACTGCTAGAGTCCTAACAGACCGAGGGCGACCACTTCTTGACCTGTCATTTACACTAGAGTCTTCATAGTATCGTTTGATGGTGCGATAAACGAATCTTTTGGTTATATTAAAATTTTTCAGTATGTCAAAAATTTGAATTGGCGCGTAACTACAACGATGCAACGCAATAAAAATTAAATAAAAACACAATAAAAAACACGGTCTTCTTTAAGCGTCCACTCCATATTTAAAAATGAGTAAAATTCTAAAAAGTATACATTTTTATTTTCATGAACAATTTGAAATTCGAATTCTATAAACTTTTTTGTGGCCAGCATTCTAAAAGAAAAGTTTTTACTGTGTGACAATATTTATGACCTGACTAGTTATATATATGTCACCGGAAAATAACAATATAAACCTTCGTAGGATTCTAAACGAGAGATAAATTGTATTATTTTACGCCCACATTCTCGCAAATTGATAAACTTACCGAACTCACGCGTAAAATAATAAGTAAGCAATAACCAAACGCCATGTGCGCTCTGATTGGTTGAATAAGGCACGTGTTCCTTCTCCTTCCTCTCCACCGCCATTGTTCGCCACGGAACATAAACAAATCGGTTGCTCGTGTGTTTTTTGTAAAGTTTTTATGTTGTAACTATGTTGGAACTGTGAAAATAGTTTTATTTTGCTAATGTTACTAAACTAGACCCATAATGAGCGACCTAGAAGCTGCGGACAGCCAAAATGGTGAAAATAGTGCGGTAAATGCTAGAAAATTTGTTGACGAAGTGAAATTTACCACAGGGCTACGAAAGTATTATAGTAGCCATGACCAAAATAGTAAGAAGTCGGAATGGACAGAGGAAAAAATTAAAAATGTCATTAAAATGATAGAAGATTTTAATAAAGCTAAAGTTTTGAGACATCGGCCTACAGACAAACAATACTATCACGCCAAAAAGTATGATATTATGACTTTTAGTAAAGAAAAAGTCTTGATAGTGAAAAGGTAATCCCAGCAAGATCCAGTAGTACAAATAGTTCCAAGCAGTCAATACTATCAACGAATTCTCGATACACATGTTGCTACAGGTCACGGACGGCGTGACAAAATTATTTACGCCTTGAAAGACAAGTACATGGTTCCAGTATTTGCCATAAATATTTTTCTTCAATTGTGCAAAACTTGTCTTTCCAAGAAAAGTTTCCCTAAAACTGGAATAGTCGTAAAACCACTCATTTCAGACGACTTTAATAGAAGAGGACAGGTAGATCTTGTAGATTTTCAATCATCTCCAGATGAGGAGTACAAATGGATGCTTCAGTACCAGGATCATTTGACCAAATTTTGTTTTTTACGACCACTAAAGAGTAAAGAAGCAAAAGAAGTCGCAATAGAGATTTTGAAGATATTTTTAGAAGTTGGTTGTCCCAATATCCTCCAAAGTGACAATGGATAAGACTTCACGGCATCAGTATTGAAAGAAATTGTAAGCTTATGGCCAGCTTGCAAATTGTAAATGGAAGACCCAGATATCCCCAAAGTCAGGGAACTGTAGAACACTCAAACCAAGACGTGAAGAATATGATTCGAGCTTGGATGGTGAATAATAATTCCACTAATTGGTAAATAGGTTGTTACTTCGCTCAATTCCAGAAAAATTCATCATACCATTCTACGATTGCAAGGACACCGTTTAAAGCCCTGTTTGGAGATGATCCAAGATGCGGTCTAACTTCTACGCATTTGTATAAGAATATAATTTCTAAGTTGGAAATGGAAGAGGATTTGGAGACGTTCTTAGAAACTAAAAAAGACAATGAACATAAGACCGTAAATGAGGATGAAAATATAACTTCCGATCAAGAAAATCTTTGTACAACTCTTGATATTGCCACAGAGTCAATTATTATGACAGAAAGCATGACTGAGACTGAGCGAGTCAAAGTACTCGTAGTTGGCAGTGAAAGCACGGTCGCAAATACAAACCATATTTTGGACGACTTTGACATGATTGCACACGAAATCGAGAATCCTAAAAAAGTTGGCGAATCAAAAATTGTTTTGTCACATATGTAACAAGGAATCATCTGGGGCCCATACGTGTATTAAATGTAAACGTATCACACACGTAATCTGTGAAGAGTCAACAGAAAGGAATGACGAAGGATATGGTTCGCAGTTGATATGTAATTTGTGTACAAACGAAATAAACATCCTGAGAGAAAGGAAGGACTCGCACTTGAATTTAAAAAGAACAGCAGTAAAAATGACAGAAAATTCATCTAAGAAATTCAAAAATATGGATGTTGGTGCTACTGTGTTAGTCGAAGTTCCAAAAGTAGATAGAGGTCCTTTAGATAGCAAGAATGTGGTCGGCAAAGTCATAGAGAAAAGGAATGAGCTATACAAAGTTGGCACTTCTTTTGGAGTCATTATTGACTGGTTGCCTCGAAACGCTGTCCTTCCAACCCCAGAAGAAATTTTGACTGATCTTCCAGAGGTTCGATTACTATTTTTACTAATATACCTATAAACATGAATTCCATTTTTTTATGTAATCTATATTTTTATATATACAGGCCAAGTTACCATTAAGAAAAATATCTGCGATGTCTTCTACATTTGGTGGGCAAGGAATGAAGCAATGCAACTGCAAAAAATATTCTCAAGGGACAATGGTTAGCTAATAAGTGCAATTGTAAAAAAGCTAATATTTTGTGTAATTCGAGGTGCCATAAATCTATGACATGTTGCAATAAGTAGATAATCGTTGTTACATATTTTTACGCATATTTTTTATAAAGCTCTTACCTATCGTCTGTTTGGCAATTCGCGTGAGGCTCACTAATTTGTTTGAAATTTAATGTTTAAATGTTATTTTTTTTTTGGCAGAAGGCCGGTTTTATGTTTTATGATTGTTTTTTGTCTTTTTTAATAAACCTCTTTAATATCGTAGAACACGATTTCTGTTGTTTTATTTTAGTAGAGTGAAGTAGGGGTCATTAGCATATTATTTAAAAAAATAACACTGTATTATAGGTACCTACCTAGTTTTAAAGTAAAAATACTGTTAGGTAGGTAATCGAAACTGATAAATTTATAGTTTAGCAAGTCTATGGACACAAGCATTGCCACTGTCAACATCGACCAATCAGAGAGCAGTGTATTATTTTCCGTATTTTAAAGAAGCGTAAAATTAAAAGCTCTTCTGTGATTGGTCGAACCGTTTAGAATATTACGAATGGATATCCGTTAGTTTATAAATTTACCACGAGACGTCGCAAATTGATAAATTTGCGAGAATGTGGGCGTAAAATAATACAATTTATCTCTCGTTTAGAATCCTACGAAGGTTTATATATTTCCTAGGAAATTTATAAAGTTGATCTTGTTATCTTCCGGTGACATATACATATAATAAGTGCTAATAGCATTTTCTGCCTCAACCTGGGCGTGCAAAAAGGCGTGGCATAAAATAAAGTATTTCAGCGCTAATTACATTATAACAAAAAACCTAAATAAATAAATAAATATTGCTGGACAATTCACACAACGCTATCTAGCTCCAAACTAAGCAGACCTTGTATTATGGGAACCAGATAACTGATAGAATACATATATACTTCTTTTTTTTTTGTAAATACATACTTATAATATACACTTGAGAGCAATAAAATCGCACATCCGCACATTTTTACTTAAAAGTTAATTTTTTTTTTATTTGGAGCTTACAGCAAATTAAAATCAAATTAAATTAAAGTGCATAATCTAGGCATTCGCAGAACTGATAAAGGGTTGACATTTACCTTTAAAAACAACTCATTAGCAACAAAACAATAGACCCCCTTATGTCGCTCGATCCAGGTAAGGCCGGCGGCGGGATTTATCGCAGGTATAAAAGAGTGCATATTGAGGGAATGGTCATCATTTGCATACCAACGTACAGTGTGAAAGGTTCTCTATTGATATTGGCTTCAAACGGAACACGAAAATGGATACTACACCAGAAGTAGCCGCTCAAGTGGTTGCCCTTGTTGAATCGGGGCTTAAGCAAAGTCAAGTGGCTCGACAATTGAGTTTGAGCCGATTTACCGTTCGGCGTGTATACCAGAGGTATCAAGAGACTGGTGGCTACCAACGGCGACAAGGATCGGGCCGTCCCCGTGCTACAACAGAGCGTGATAACCGCTTTCTTATAACGACATCTTTAAGAAATCGTCGTTTGAACGCAGTTCAACTGGGCCAACGACTTCAAGAAGTTCGTGAAGTAGAAGTTAGCCGGTGGACAGTCAGAAGACGATTGAGAGAAGGTGGCCTGACTGCACACAGGCCAGCAAACGGGCCAAAATTGACCCCAGCCCACCGAGAAGCCCGCCTTCAGTTCGCTCGAGACCATTTGAATTGGACCGAAGAGCAGTGGAGTGCAGTCCTGTTCTCTGATGAGTGCAGGATGTGCTTGCATGGCAACGACGGACGGGGGAAGGTGTATAGAAGATCGGGAGAGCGATTTGCCCAATGCTGCATAACAGAACGTGTCGCCTATGGCGGTGGATCAATCATGTTTTGGGGAGGCATGTCTATGGAAGCAAAAACCGAGCTTGCCTTCATCACCGGACCGAATACTGGTCGCCAATCAAGAGGATTGACTTCCATACGATACATTGAGGAAGTACTCGAGAGCCACGTCGTACCTTATGCTGGGTTTATCGGCGTAAACTTTCTGTTTATGCAAGATAATGCAAGACCGCATACTGCTGGCATAGTGATCGAGTACCTTCAAGAGGTGGATGTGACCGTTATGGAGTGGCCAGCTCGAAGCCCAGACCTCAATCCCATCGAACATCTATGGGACGAGCTGAAAAGAAGAGTTCGAGGCCGAGATGCTCCTCCATCGACTCTACAGGAGCTGCAACAGGCGATTGCAGAGGAATGGGAGGCTATTCCTCAAGACTTTATCAAAAGTCTAGTAACATCAATGAAAACACGGATGGAGTCAGTGATTCAGGCTAGGGGAGGGAACACTCGGTATTAATAACAAACTTTTAATTAATTTTATCTTTTAATTTCATAACTTTGACACCAATACATGAATAAAGAATTTTTTACTAAACATGCATTTTTGTTATTGATCCACAAAAGCATTTTTATGTAATGATTGAAAGACAAATCAGATACCACTGGATAGGTATTAAAATAGACTATGAATCTGCATTACAGAAACATAATATTTTTTGTTTTTTTTTTAGTTATGTCAAAAAATCATGAATGTGCGATTTTTTTGCTCTCAAGTTTATATAAAAACAACCAGACCCAGAACATATAACATAATAGTAATTATAATTTATTATTATGTGTATCATAACTTATTTAATATATATATTTATTTATTTGTTTGTATTGAATAGGCTTCGAAACTACTGAACCGATTTAAAAAAATATTTCACTGTTTTGAAGCTACACTATCCCCGGGTGACATAGGCTACTTTTTACCCAACTGCGCAGAAGGAGGGTAATGTTTTTATTGAAAAACTACGCGTGCGAAGCTGCGGATTTGTCAGCTAGTATGTTATAATGAATAAACTTCATTTATGAAAAGTTACTTAGGAGATAAGTCCAAATATTACCATAGTTAAAACCTAAGTAAAACTCTTGAAGTTTACAAAATATAATTATTATATTAATTAGTTATTTCTGATTACACGCCCTATCGCAATCTACATAATTTACATACCATTCCAATTAGTCCAGCCGCTACTTATATGTAGGTATTGACTTTATCAACCACCAACATACAAATGAAACGGATATAGGCCACTTTTTACCATAGGAAACTCAAAGCGAACCCAATGCGGGTCAGCTAGTTTATAAGGTACCTTTACTAAGCATCAATATTGGATCGCTGCAAAGTTAATCTTCAACGGGGCTTTGCCTAATTTTGAACTCTAAGACGAGCTCCAGAAATATAATGATAAAAAAGCGGCCAAGTGCGAGTCGGACTCGCCCATGAAGGATCCGTAGCAGCAAGTAACATAATATAAAAGTTCTTGTAGTTCGTTGTAACTTTTTTATATTTGAGTTGATTGAATGAAAGGTAAATTGCGGTTTACGATTTATGACGTATTAAACAAAAACTACTTACTAGATCTCGTTCAGACCAATTTTTGTGGAAGTTTGCATGGTAATGTACATCATATATTTTTTTTTAGTTTTATCATTCTCTTATTTTAGAAGTTACAGTACATATATTACCACTTTGGAAGTGTCTCTCGCGCAAACTATTCGGTTTCGATAAAAATGATGTTAGAACCCTCAATATCATTTTGAAGACCTATCCATAGACACGTATGGGTTTGATGAAAAATTTTTTTTTTAGTTTCAGTTCTAAGTATGGGGAACCCCCAAAATTTATTGTTTTTTTCTATTTTTGTGTGAAAATCTTAATGCGGTTCACAGAATACATCTACTTACCAAGTTTCAACAGTATAGTTCTTATAGTTTCGGAAAAAAAGTGGCTGTGACATACGGACAGACAGACAGACAGACAGATTCCGTATTTGCCATTTGGCTACGGAACCCTAAAAACAAAGTAAAAAAAACTTACAAAAAGAACATGTAAAAAGCATCCTAACTAAAATACTCTTCTAGGAAACCTTTAAAGATTTGATTATAGTGGGTAGGTACTTTCCAGGGGAGAACCGGACAAAGCTGACTACTTTGGCAACACAGCGCTTCACCTAGCCGCGGCGCGCGGCCACAAGGAATGTGTGACCTTCCTCATCAACTTCGGAGCCAACGTGTTCGCGATGGACGTGGACGGACACTCGGCGCAGGAGCTGGCGGCTATCAATGGGAGGGAGGATATACTGCGGTATCTTGATCAGGCGACCGCTAAGCTTGAGAATAATGACAAGTCAGTACCTAAGTTTATCAGGTCGTCATCATCTAGTGGGGGGCCGTCCTACCTGCCTCAACGGTCGTCAGTTTTTCGATTCGATCTCGTAGAGAAACACCGTGTATATCCCTGTCCATAGCACGTTGAGCGACTTTGAGCCTTCATAGAGACCCATAGTGAGAGAAAGACCACGTTTCTCAACTTAAATTACACAAAAAAATATCAATATAATACTTATTCGGAGCGGATCGCACTCACCCTGATGAAGGTTCACGAATTGAACCAAAACATTGTCGGTCGAAACACCGATAAGATAAATCCCGTATTTATAATAGTGATTGAAATCATTAACGACAGTTATGTAAAATATCAAAAATATTTGAAAGACCGAAACGAATCACAATCTACGAAGTTGAGATAATGTTACATTTTCATAAGAAATCCAATTTTCTGAGATAGAATGTGTCCGGTGTTTAGTCTAAAGAGCAGTAACCAAAACATTCAGTTTTAACGAACATTTATCAATTCAGGAATTTACTGAAATTTGAGTTTAGCATAGTCTAAAATCAAATGCCTTTCTCAGTAGACCTCATATTAAAATATTCCTGCCGCACTTCAGTGCCTTTATTTACTTACCCGCGTATTATTTCTTCTAGAAAAAAATCCAAATCCCTCAAAGAGAAAGCGAAGAAAGACTACGAGAAATCGCACAAGCAGTACCAAAAGCGACAGAGCAAGGCCGAGGTGCTGGCTGAGAAGGAACTGAAAAAGCTGGCTAAGGAGTGGGAGCAGGGCTATGCGGAGGAGGTGTCCACTATGCCGCACCGGCCGAGCAACGTGCTGTTCGCGCTCAAGCAGAAGATGACCAGGTCTACCAGCTCAGGTAACTTTAGAAAATATTGTAGGGATGTGTTCTTCATTTAGGTCCGAGCAACCATCGACTCGGGTCCTAACCAACAACTGGAGAAAAATGTATACGGTATTTCTACGGCCTCGTTTAGAACTGCACCAGTGCGCGGGCATAGGCGAGCATGGTAGGGCTGACTACCTAAAAATATTTGATCGAGCGAAACGAGATCTCTAAATCAACTTGGGCAACTCGGCGTTGTTTGTATAATAAATAAATATTGTTGGACCAGATATGTATGTATGTATGTTTGTCCGAGGATAACTTTCGAAGCGTTGATCCGATCATCTTGAAATTTAATACATAGGTAGGTAGTGATGGCACAATTTTGGTGTGACTAAATGAGCTAAAAATGTTGGAGGTGGTTGAGATATTGGGGTTCAAGAGGGGTAAAAAAATGAAAATGAGGCTAACTGGTCAAATGCAACGTTAAATGAAAGGTAGTACATGTACATTTAGACTCCGTTTTTATTTTTCGTAAATTCTTTACAGTTTATGAGTTATTATTAGCCACAATAAAAACTAAACTGACAAAATTCACAGGGTACACCAGTGACCCCACAGTGCTGTAATTTAGTATGCGTGTAGCTTAAATGACACAAATATAGGCAAAAGTCTGAAATCCAGAATAACTGCAATTTGTACCGCAAAAAAGAGTAACCACATTACATGAACTCCCGTTACCTGTAATTTGAATAAAACTATAGGTCTAGTACCTTGGTTAATTATTTCGTGACACTATTTTGATAGTCAAAGATTACAAATAATATTTTTTTTAATCGGAGACTCGCGAGATCTCAGTTCGGGGCGAACCACTAGTTAGGACTATTACTTGTAAACAGGTAGATAAAGGTCATAGCACACATATAAACTCGGAAAGGGATCGTCACCGTATCAGCTGGAGCCGTTCAGTATTCTTTGTATGAAACTCCCTACTGCAACGCACACTAATCGGAATCGTAACGTAATCGTCTCGCCTCGGGACAAGCTCAGAACCGCGCTGCGGTGCGCTTACGGCTCTCCGTACCCGAGCGGTGAAACTGGTGCCGCCTAGTCGTCTACCAGCGGGCGGCGAGCCGTAAGCGCGGCGTCACCTAGCCGTAGCCAAGGAGCTGCTGATCTGTTGACGACAAGGCGAAAGGCGATACGGTACCTTAACGCGCCGGCGAACCCTGAGCGCAACTTCAATACGGCCGCGTCAAAAATTTCGGCCTGAATATCGCTATCCCTGTTTAGTGACGAAGTTTGGCCACGCAGAGCGACAGTGATAGCAATGGAACGATTCTAAAGATCATTGGGCGGTTTTGACCCACTTTTTTTTTTTCGCGCACAGTGTTCAAATCACTTTTAAAGTAAAGTATTCAATTCCACTTTTCTAAATATGTAAATTTTTTTTATGTATCTGCTGGAGGAAAAATGTTATGTAACAGTATGTATGTGAGTCTAACTATAATTCTATTAGACTAAAAACTAAAGATTTTACTGTCAGCATTGTGAAAATGTATGTACAAGCATAAGAAAAATGTTTGTATCGCATAACAGATTGTATGTCTCTCTCGCTCGCACTTTCGACAGGTAGAAAATAACAGTAAGGTATCGAAGTGCGCGTGCGACGCGCCGCCTGCGCCCCACCCGCTCTGACCGCCCCGCAGTCGTACGTCATCCTTCGTTTCGATCTGTGCGTTTAAACTCGTGTTTCCGATTTTTGCATTTTATTGATTACTTGAGCGTGTTTTATGGACCCCTGATTTTGCTTGACGATTGGTTTACATTAACATGGAAAGACAAAATAGTTGCGTGTCGTGTAATCGATCTGTTTTACGTCGACGAAAACACATATTGACAGTTCTCTTTTTGGAAAGACAAAGGGATCTTGTAGATTTATTATTGCAAGAAATAATACCACGTGAGGTAAGTACACTACACTGTCATCGTATGTGTATGACTCGTCGCGTGCTCTTGATTGTACAAATGTTGCTTTGCTCAATGTAATGGCTCATTTTACTTCTTGATAAATGGAGGAATATATATTTTTTTTTTTCAATTGTTTCAGATTACTTTTAATGGCTCACGGGCCATGTGCCATGCTTGTTGGTCAAGGTTAGATCGTCGTTTACGGAATCAACCCGTACAAAATGAACAAGTACAAAATATACCAGTACAAGATCAGCCAGTTGAAGAGCAACCAGTGCAAGATCAAGTACAATTGCAGCCTAGTTTTGTTACGCCTAGAGGATATAAGCGAGCATCGAATACAGCGAGACATTGTATTTTTACAAACTGTAGAAATGTAGTGGCCCATAATGTTCCACTATATGCTAAGTTCCAACTCTTACACAATCACAATTTTTATATACCAGAATTAGCTCGGGTTTGCAATGCTCATTTTATGAGGAATGATTGGGTAGACTTGCTCAACACTACATCCCACGAAAACTTTGACAGTACTCATGTTGTTGGTATGATGAATTTATATAAATGGGGTATCGAACAAAGAAGCAACCTTGATTTCGAAAATATTGAAGAAATAGAGGACAATGAATTTCACTTTTGGACGGGACTAACAAAATATCAATTTAATGTTATTTTGAACCAAACGCCTTCACTGGGTGATCGATCAGTTCATCCTGCCACAGTTCTTGGAATTTTTTTAACAAAAATAAGAACCGGTGAACCAGATGAGCGATTAGCCACTAAATTCAATATGTCGAGGAGAACCCTAGAAAGGAAGTTGGCGATAGCAAGAGAATGCTTAAGTAATGATTTTGTTCCACAGCATTTGGGCTTAAATCATATTACTAGGGAAGATGTGGTGGCCAAGAATCTTGCAATTCCAAGCCATTTTTTTGGTGGTAACTATAATGAACCGGCGGCCATTCTCGTATGTGATGGAACATATATTTATCTACAAAAGAGTTCGAATTTCCTTTTCCAGCGCAAAACTTACAGTCTTCATAAGTTTCGGAACTTAGTAAAACCCTTCCTTATAGTATGTACCGACGGCTACATAGTAGATGTTACGGGGCCTTACACTGCGACTACTTCGGACGCAAGCATTATGCGTGACCTGATGCAAGAAGATTCTCCGATTCATGGGTTCTTGAGAGTTAATGATGTTTTTATATTGGATCGTGGATTTCGGGATTCGATTGATAAAATTGAGGAATGCGGGTATAATCCTCACATGCCGCCTACAAGAGTAAGAGGAGAACAACTGACGACACTAGATGCTAATAAATCTAGATTAATAACAATGATCCGGTGGGTAGTGGAAACCATTAACGGCAGATTCAAGAAAGATTTTAAAATCTTCCGCCATGTATATTTTAACGTTGCCATGAGAAACATGATGGTCGACTTCAAAATAACTGCGGCCATAATTAATGCTACTCGCCATCCATATGAGGACCATATGTATGCGGAACAATTCATAAGAATTATAAATGAACGAATGAATGAACCCAATGAGATGGCAGAATATGTGATTAACCATAATTTAAACAGGCAGAGAGTAGCGTTTGTGCGACTCGATGGCAATGATCCGGATTTTGATGACTTTCCTCGGCTTACATTTGACGAATTAATATTGTTTACGTTGGGATCATACCACTTGAGAATCGCAAGATCGTATTGCCACGAGCACATGCGTGAGGATGGTGTATACACTATCGAACTATACCGGCACCAAGAAATGATTGAAAATAAGATATTGATAAGAGGCAGAATACAGTCACGACACGTCCGTGCAAAGCAGTACTACACCTATATTTTAGTAGATCCTACCCATATTGGAAGAAATAGCATCCAACAGTATTACTGCTCGTGTATACACGGCCGTCGCACTGTCGGAAGCTGTGCACATGTTGTAAGCGTCGTATACTTTCTGTCATGGGCCAGGCATCAAGACGTGATAGACGCGCCTGCAGCCTTTTTAGATGAATTAACTATAGATTTTGATAATGCAGAATAAAAATATTATTACCGCAAAATGGATTTTATTTTCGTATTCCTGGAAATTGTTCAAAACAACTGTTTTACAAAGTATTTTTACAGTCAGGCCAATAGTTTTTACTTAGTTCATTATAAAAATGCTATAATAATAATTTAAAAATGCTATAATAATTATTTTAAAAATGCTATAATATTAATTAAAAAAAATTTTTTTGCGGTTCTCCCATATCCTGCAATAATGCGACCCATACCATTAAGTAACATATACATTTAACTACATACCTAGCCCTGTTTCGTTTTTGTGCGCCGTGGGTCATATGTCCGAACAAAATGCCCAATGACCTTTGATTAGATTTTGACCGTGTTCCGTAATACCAAAAATTATGACTGAAAACTTGTTGTATTTTTCTCATTGTGTTGTTAATCTGTAACTAGACGATATAATCTATGTTCCCATAACTAGGATACGTAAGACGTTGTTGTTTTTAATACGAAACAATTAGGTTGAAAACAGGTCTTTTATGACGTAAAAACATGCAGAATGCGATACGCTTCTATTTAATTTTAGGTAAGTATTTCGATCTAATATATGGTTGGGAACCTAGATAAATACTATTCAAATTAAAATAATACCTTATTAAGGTAGAAATATGCTTCAATTAGAAATGATCTTGGTAGTACGTGTTGTATGGGCGATTGTCCCTCCGGTGTCCCCTTAAAGCTTGATTTCTTGATATAATGCACGCTATACAAAGTACTCACATCAACTTTTTACTAAATACCTACTGCATTATGTTTGCTACCTAAATTAATAAAAAATATTTACAAAGTCTAACTAAAAATATAAATAGTAACTTTACCAAAAACTTATAAAGGTGCTTATAGCCTGCTGAGTTATTTTAATGTAAAATAAGATATTGTTGTACTAAACTGTGTTTAACTATAATATGTTGTAAACATTTATCTATACTAATATTACAAAGAGGTAAGATTTGTTTGTTTGTATTGAATAGGCTCCGAAACTACTGGACAAATTAAAAAAATTAATTCACTCTTGGGAAGCTACACTATCCCCGGGTGATATAGGCTACTTTTTACCCAACTGCGCAGAAGGAGGGTAATGTTTTTATTGAAAAACCACGCGTGCGAAGCTGCGGATTTGTCAGCTAGTGACCTATAAAGACCTTTTTAAAACATTAACAAAGTGCGCGGGTAAATTGGATGCTGAAAATGAGTAGAGTACTCTTTAACGTACATTTCCACATTCTACGCAAGGGTCGGACGGTTGTTAATAGCTCTGGGAGTTCTATAGACGGTTGTTAGCCTAAAGCCGCCAGCATAAATCGTGACGGGACGCCGGCCCGGCCGGCGGGGTATTCCATAGTCCAATTATTTGTGTTTTTTGTCTTATTTTTTTTATTTTTCAATGTTTTCTTAAAGTTTTTAGTATGACTTTAATACATCAAAAGTGAAAGCTGTTTTTTAACTCCGCCTTCCCTAAAACTGTATTTGTAAAAACGTAATGTTTGACTTCAAGAAATTTAACAGACTCAGCTGATTTTAACCAAGTGGTTCTTCAATGAATATCATCGAATATAAATAAATAAATATTGCTGGACATTTCACACAGCGCTATCTAGCCCCAAACTAAGCAGAGCTTGTACTATGGGAACCAGTTATTAACTGATAGAATATTTTTTTTTTATTTTTTAGCTAGCCTTCATTTTCCCACTGCTGGGCAAAGGCTTCCCCCAACCCCTTCCACCCATCGCGATCCTTGGCAGATTCCCACCATTTCTTTTCGTATCCACTGATGCCGTCACGCCAACGCTTTCGCGGCCGACCCCGACGTTGCTGTCCATCCTCCGGTACCCAAGGTGTTATGATATTGGTCCATTTCTCCGGAAGCATTCGACTTACGTGCCCGGCCCCATCCCACTTGAGCTTCGCGGTTTTTTCTCCCACATCGGCAATGCCAGTTAATGAACGAAGCGTGGTATTCCTCACCCGATCGGTTCTCCGGAATCCTAGGGCGCTGCGTTCCATTGCCCTTTGACAAATCTTGAGCTTGGACTTCTGCAGCTCGGTCAATGACCATGTTTGCGCACCGTAGGTTAGGACCGGCAGGATACACATATCGATGAGTTTGCGCTTCAAACTCAGAGGAAGGTCACGCTTCATGTGCGTCTTCATGGACCAGTAGCTCTTCCAGGCATTTTCGATGCGGCGATCGATTTCCTTGTCATGCCTGTTTTCGAAGCTTGCTAACTGGCCCAAGTAAATGTACTCATCGACATATAGTATTTTCTGCCCATCTACCTTAGTGTTGCCCAAATGCAAGAACAAGACGAGACTTAGCCAGTCTTGGTCTTGGTCTTGCGCCAATACACCTGGTCTTGGTCTTGGTCTTGGTCTTGCGCTCCCAGTCTTGGTCTTGGTCTTGGTCTTGCAGCAAGAGTCTTGCAAGTCTTGCAATTACCTATTAGTCTATTACTATTTATTAAAGTTTACTTTAAATCTTAGAAAAACGTATTAGAATTGGAACATTGTGAGCTTAAATTAACATAGCCATAGTAAAGATCAAGCAGATTAATAAATAACTGAAGATTTGATAAGAAATTCGAAAAATCAACTGACCTATATGTCGTTTTCCATGGAAGTAACTGTTTCTTAATAAACATTTATGATTTATAAGCTTACATTTGCTAAAACATGTAAAAAAACAAATTAATTACAATAACTTGACTGTATTTTAAAGAACAATACTTATCTGTCTAGAAAGAGATTGAACCCTCAACTTATAAGAAATTTAATAAAAGAGTTTTACGATTTATCATTTATTTGAATAAAAAATAAAATACAACACAAATCAACAGCTTTATCATTAGGTTATGATACTTTATATAATTTTTTTTGACCAAGAATTAATACAAAGTAACCATCTGGCTGACTCATCACTTAACCTATTTCTATGTTTTCTAATTACTAATGATGCTTTAGAAAATAACCTCTCAGCAGGTACTGAAGTTGCAGGTATTGAGAGAAAATCACGGGCCATTTTCGATAAAATCGGATACTCTGTCTCATGCGTCCTCCACCAATCTAAAATGTCTTCCGAGCTGGCAGTTCTTGGTTTTCTTAGGTACTCCTCCAACTCGTCTATCACCAAGCCTTGAAGACAAGATCCAGATGACGTCGAGGGACATTCATAGAGTTTATCAAAGTCTATTACGTCTTCATCTTCATCACATACTTTATTTTCTTTTTCTGGTAATTCCAGAGATTTGTTCAGTGAGTGTAGACTTTTATATTCTTCATAAAGTTCATTGAACTTGCGCAGACTTTCTGTTTTAAGTTGCTTCCCCCACATTGTCAGGTCAAAAGTCTGAGCCTTATGCCTTGGGTCTAAAATTAAAGAAGTACAATAAATCCAGTTGCTCTTCTTGTAATGTTTAAGCATTTTGTCTCGAGCTGCTTGGAAAGCTAGAATGAGCCTTTCATCCACTTCAGATCGATTAGGTTTCTCATCTAACTGTTTTACCATGGATTCAATTTTATCTAGCAAGAGATTGAATGATACAATGACTAGCGGTAATGTAACATATTTGTCTCCACCAAGTTTTGTACTTAAAAGTTTAAAGTTTATTAGAAATTTATGTAATTTTTCGAGTACCTGCCATTCATTAGCTGTGATTTGAAAATCATTTAATTCGGTGACAGAACTGCACAATATGTCAATGCCCGCTCTCACTTTTAAACCAAATCCAATCATATCATGTGTGGAATTCCATCTCGTTGGACAGTCAAGAATGGCATTTAGATTTGATGGCACGCCAGCTGCTTCACAAGCAGACTGAAACTTCTTCTTCACTATCTCACTTCTTTTTATTTTACTGGAAATACTGCGTAACTTTGTTACAGATGTACGCGAGTCAGCAATATTTGGTGCAGATTCTTCATCTTCCTCATCCTCAGTTTCGTCTGCATAGTCTTCGTACTGCTGATCTTGCGCGTTAGTGTCAGACTCACAGTGTAATGCTAAGGTCTTTAATAAATCTTGTACACCAAGGTTTAAAATGTGAGCAAAGCACCGGAAATGTTGATTGTCTGAATCAAAGTGTGGCGGCAGCTGTTTGCCCAGTTCATACATAAATTTGGTATTTGCAGTTGCGTTGTCGACCGTGATACCTTGTATTTTATCAATTATGCCATATACCAATAAACATTCATGGAAAATCGTTGCAATATCTTCCCCAGTATGTCGACCGCGTGATGGTATAAAATCAAGAACTACAGATTGATACTTCCATTCGTTGTCTATATAATGAATAGTAACCCCGTAGTAACTCCTACCAGCAATTGACGTCCACCCATCAATGGTAAAAGACATTTTAGATGATAATTGTTGAAGTCGTTCCTTGAGATTCAATTGGAGCTCTTCAAATCGCTCTTTGACTTTCCTTCTAAGTGTAGACCTTTTAGGAAACACCATATTAGGGCAAATACGTCGAAAATATACTTGTGTAGCTTCGTCATCGAAAAATGAGAAGGGAAGATATTTTTTCACCACCCAATCAACTGTAGCTGTCGTGATGTTGTCACTGCTGTTTTCCGACTGAAACAAAACAATAAATCTTGTGTTATTATTTAAAACATACTAGGTTTGAGCGTATAAGAGGAGGAGGTTTGTTGTTGTTAAATCGAGAAAATCGTTAAATTGATATTTGTTATATTAAGGTTGCACTGTACTGTAATTTACCAAAATAAAGTACTTAGTTGTTACTGGCCGATTAAATGAAAATATGGGTGTTTATAAAAAATATTTAAGACGATAATTACATACTTAATATGTCGCACCCCTAGATGAAAACTGTGAAAACACAAAAATACTTACGTAAGTTAATGGCGTTTTTGAAAGTATCGCATGAATAGCTACGCGGAGTTAAAATTCTTTTAACTGTTAAAAAAATATTCTTACCTGTCCACTTCTTCCAGCGGTTACTAAAAAGCTTGTGATATCTCCACTTAATTTTGGTTTAACAGGAAGAAATATTTCTGATTCCTTTTTGTGGAAAGATATTAGATGTTTCCTTAAGCCTGAAGTGTTTCTGTTTTTCATTTTTATTTCAATCTTTTTATGTTGGCACAATTTACAGAAGGCAGTTTGGGATGCATGAATTATTTCGAAAAACTCCTCAAATTTGCTTTTGGGTCTTTTAGATCTGTGACTCAAACTCTCGTTACTCGGACTAGAATAATTTGAATCTTCGTCACTCATATTAAATTGTACACGTGATACGTTTTTAGAAAACAACGAGAATTAGTAAAAACAATTATTAAGTTAGACTCGAAGCACAGCTCAATTGGAAATGACTGGAATTAAAATAATTCCTTTATTTATAGTACGTTTCCTTGCTTTCTACCGCGCCGCCTCGCTACGTGCCGGCTCTATGAAAAGGATGCCGCCGCAAATCAAACAATGCCGCGTGCGGCGTACAAACACACACTAAATATAACCTACTTGTACAGACGCGACGCGTGAATAAAATAGAATTAGTGCCAATCACTATTCTTTACATATAAGTGAATGTTTTGGCGTACATCTATACTAATATTATAAAGCTGAAGAGTTCGTTTGTATGTTTGATGACAGAAGTTTTAAAATAAATAAATAAGTCCTGAACGTCACTATACCTCCAAAGTTACTATTCCTCGTGGACGAAGTCGCGGGCACAGCTAGTAAATACTTACTCTCATCATCTCTCTCAGAGATATTCGGGCTGGTAAGTAATACAAAACTCTTATCGCAGGTTTTTTATTTTATTAGTAGGTAAGTACCTACGCTTTTTATATTATTTTATTAGTTTCGTAGAATTTTTTTACACGTTTCAAGGATATTTAAAAGTGGCTACAATATTTATTAAACGGGTGATATTTGAACACTTTTTTGCTATTTTTTCTTGTAAAAACTTAAGAAATATAATGACTAAATGTACAACAATAGTACCTAAGTAATTAGTTTAAAACCATATAAGTAATCAATATTATAATATATACTTACTATAATGAATTAATATGACATCTACTACCTATCCTTACAATTTTATCCTAATCATAATACTACTTGCGTGATCAGTATAATGTATTCATTTTCATTCTAAGCACTCTGAAACTTATTTATTCTTTGGAACACCTGTAGGTACTCTACTAGGAAATTATTTTGCATGAGTATACCTACGCCCTATGGCGGCAATCAAATAGTGTCAAATGTTATGATTTCGGCGTGGCGGCAACGATTGTTTTAGATTTCAAAAGAAGCCGCCGGCGCGTGTATCATAACCATGTACTTCCGAAAAGCGGCAAATTTCTTTGAGAAGTAAGTACAAAACCTTTGACGCCGCATTATCAAAGTGCCGATGGTTAAAACATAACTATGCATGCACTCAGTTTGATTTTAATAGATATTTTTTTATTCGCTATGTTTATGGTATTAGTCGTAATGCGCATAGGTCCAGTTTTTCATATTCTTTGATACAGTTTTTTGCGTCTCATAGAATTCCTAAGCGTACCTACCTATACACCGAACTGTTACACCTAACTACTCAGTGAAATAGCGCTAAGTCCTAGCTGCAAGACGCAAGAGTCTTGCAGGCTATGTCTTGTTCTTGCTCAAGTCTTGCACGGTCAGTCTTGGTCTTGCTAAAAATACGCGGTCTTGTTCTTGGTCTTGGTCTTGCAAAAACGCAAGAACAAGACCAAGACTGCAAGACCAAGACTGAATTTGGGCAACACTAATCTACCTCGACCCTACGTTTCGTGGCATTGGTCATTAGAATACTAATACACATTTTTTTTTGTAAATACATACTTATAATATATATAGAAACAATCAGACCAGGAACAAATACCTGTAAATCATGCAAACATTTGTTCCGCGGCGGAAATCGTACCCATTACCTCCTGCGTCTTAGCCGGCTATTCACCCACTGCACCACGGAGGTCGTCAAAATTCACAAAAGTTGTAGAACATTTGTATTTCTCGTAAGCATTGAGAATCCCCCCCAACCCCCTCTGGATAACATACTAGTTCGGGGACATACTGTATAAATGGACTGTCTTCCAGGTAACCTTCTAGCTGAGGAAGCCCCCCGCCCCACCTACAGCGCACTAGTCGGTACCGTTAGTTCCGGAGCGCGCGGTCGCGGTGCTGTTTACAAGAAGGCGCTCGCCAGCAAGTTACGGAACAATACCATGGGACGCTCGGCTGCGCCGCCGGACTTCAAGGTATGAGTAGGACCTGCAATGTTCATTTGACAAATCGTTTGGTGCAAGGAACTTTAAATCTTAGTAGAAGGCTTAATTTTGCATCTTCATCCTCATATCATCATCCGGGGTGTGACTTGTTTGCGAATGGATGGACGAAAGTACTGACCGAGTGTCTGAGGTTCTGTGAGCGTGACGTTTTTTGCTAAGAATTGAATTTTGAATATGCTTATTTTTTTTTATTATTTTTTTTTACAACTTATATGGCAAACGAGCATGCAGTCCACCAGATGTTAAGTGGCTACTGCAGCCCATGGATATCCACATAGAATTCAAAACAAGCTATTATGTTGTCTTGATCTCTATGTGGATACGTTGCCATACTATAGGACTTAGCTGTTATGCCTATGTGCCAGTAATTACAGGAACATACCATTACCATCTAACCGGAAAACAGCAGCACAAGTACTGCTATTTTTTTTGTATTATTGTTATATATTTCACTCTTGGCATGATATTACTGATTAAATTTTATTATATATTATTTATCGCGTATGTAACTTTTTTATTTGTTATCCCGACGTTACGACTGTGTTGCAACAGCCGGGGTCACGGGTGGACTAGAATACTTGAGGCTACCGTCGAGAATTGGTGGCAGCTGTAGCAACTACCCTCACTAATCAATAATTATCATAAAAATAATTACTATTAATTTAATCAGTAATTATGTGCAGTGATCGTGAAAGTTTAAAAGATACTATTATCTCAACTGTATTTATATGTATTATTGTTGTAATAATATGTAAGAAATAAAGAAAATACATTTGCATGCAGACATAACAAAACAAAGACATACACAGTAACAAAAATAATACGACAGTAGAAGTAGCAATATAACAAACAAAAATAATACGACAGTAGGAGTAACAATATAACAAACCAAAATAATACGACAGTAGGAGTAACAATATAACAAACAAAAATAATACGACAGTAGGAGTAACAATATAACAAACAAAAATAATACGACAGTAGGAGTAACAATATAACAAACAAAAATAATACGACAGTAGGAGTAACAATATAAAAAACAAAAATAGAAAACATAAAATATACATAGGTAGTTAGTACGTCCAGGTTATTGAGCGTCCGCAAACTAGGATCCGGTTCAGCATTATGCGCCACGCACATGGTAAACACGAGTACGCAGCGCGCTGATCTTCCGCCGGCTCCTATCAGTACCGTACTGGTGTACTCCATTCAGTACCGTACTGGTGTACTGGTAGAGCTTTTGTGAACGAGCTCGAGGAAGTGGGCACCACCGCCTTACCTTTATCTGCCGCCAACTAACAAGTACTTGTGCTGCTGTGTTCCGGTTAGATGGTAATGGTATGTTCCTGTAATTACTGGCACATAGGCATAACAGCTTAGTCCTATAGTATGGCAACGTATCCACATAGAGATCAAGACAACATAATAGCTTGTTTTGAATTCTATGTGGATATCCATGGGCTGCAGTAGCCACTTAACATCTGGTGGACTGCATGCCCGTTTGCCATATAAGTAGTATAAAAAAATAAAAAAAAATGTGCCTAGAATATTTAATTAAAGTAATTGGGTCGCGCCGTGTTGATTTAAAATATAAATAATCTCAGTTAATTAAGACAATATGTAAAAAAAAATTTAGCCGCTAAGTAATTGTCGTATTCAATAACTAAAAATAGTACTGATTTCATATTTAAGCAATATTTACTTGAGGATTTAAACTACATAAATGAAAGTCAGAAACGCAATTGGTGAAACTTTTCTCGATCTCAAAATCGGCTCTTCTAATTCTAATCGTTCATTCTCCGACTCTAGAAAAGATTTAAAGTATTTTTTTACATAGTTATGTATGTAATTATTTTACCTAAATTAATGAAAAAGGATTTTTTTTTTCATTTGTTGGTTGTCTTGCAATTCGAGATTTTATCTTTTGTCACCTACGTCATTTACCTACTCCTGCGACAATGCGACACGGCTATGGTTCATGTTTGTCGCGTTCTTCACCTAAGCAAGTAAATAGCGCTGTCACTTTCTTGCATTTCCGGATGCTCCGCCCAATCGTCACCGAAATTAAATTTGTATATCGTCTTAATTAAATCAGCCATAGAACGCCCACTGCTGAACTAGGTTTCCTTCATGTGTGTCTCTATCCAGCAGGAACACCTGTCTTAGGGGAATGTCTTAATTCAAGCAATGTAGCATATAATTGGATCTATCGATTAGTATATATATATATATCCGACCTAATTACGGAGTTATAAGTCAATAAGTAGAACTTATAGCCGACGGGACACTTCATAAGTATTAAACTGATCGAGTTATAACATAACTCTATAGTTAGAGCTATATTAGACCAGTCTATTAGTACTGAAACTGGAATTGGATCCGACTTAATTGCGAAGTTATAGAAATTTAAGTAGAACTTATAACCTGACATGAGTACTCTTTATTCCTCAAAGTGAATGTATTCACTTATTCCGACTCCGCCATCCAATCTGATTCCTCTATTCCTTTGATTTTTTTACTCCGTACGTCCATAGTAGACCATTAATCGTTTCTAGCAAGGTATTATCGACGTGTGTCGTCTCGCTCTTGGCGCGCACAATAGTATAAACCTTGCTTGGTAGGTCACAGATTAAAGTCGTTTCTACAGGTAGGTGCTTATTAGGACTATACAGAAAATAAGTTAATGGACACAGGGTAGTGCATCATAGGGCACATTTCTAGCGAGCGTGACCTACAAGGCAATTCTCTGGTGATGATTACAAGACGATGGTTACCACTTAACATCAGGTGGACCAGAACTTGTTTCATGAGCATATAATAAAAAAATCGTTATATGGTATATGGTGATAAATAATAATGTCAAAAATCTTACATAATTTAAAGAAAATAATTGTCGATGTCAATGAAAATGATTTAAAAAAACATTCATACATGCCTGCCTAGTGTGCGACTGAACGAACCCGAGTGTACCAGAGTTTTTTAAGCTACATTCCTTCTTGTGCAGCCTGCATCCAACAGCTACCAGTAACCTTGATCAGGTCGTCTTTCCATCTATTGGGGGACCATTCTACACTGCGCTTTCCATTGCATGGTCTCCGCTCGTATTTTGCATACACATACTAACTATATCTCGAATTTCATCGAGCTTTGCCCATCATCATCATCCACAGCCCGACTTCACTCACTGCTGGGTATAGGCCTCCCCAAGATTGTGCCATCCGCCACGATCCTGCGCTAGTCTCACCCATTGACGGCCCGCGACTCTAACGATGTCGTCCACCCATCTCGCTGCCGGACGTCCAACCCTTCTACAGCCATTCCTCGGCCACCATTCAGTTTCTACCCTGCTCCACCTGTCATCACCACGTCTTGCCAAGTGTCCCGCCCAAGACCATTTGAGCTCCATAACTCGATTCCCAACATCATGAACCTTCGTTCTTCTACGGATCTCATCGTTTGGAACTCGATCTAAGAGTTTGATGCAGAGCATGGTACGCTCCATGGCTCTCTGTGCAACTCTTAAGCTGTACACAGCCTCCTGCGTGAGCATCCATGTCTCGGCCCCGTAAGTTATGGTGGGCAGAACACATTGCATAAATAAGCGGGTCTTCAGACTCTGTGGAGTTTTAGGCGACTTAAGGATGTCGTCCAGCTTTGCCCAACCGATAAAATATTAGACAACCCTTTGACATTAACCAACTAAGGGTTTCTAAAATGAGCTCCAAAGATCCACACTTCTCTCTCTTTCTCTCACCCTCTAGAGATCGAAGAGATCTTTTATTTTACTTCGTTCGCAAACACTTTATTCGTCTTCTAAATTTTTCGAGGGTTCGCTTCGCTTACACAGAGTGGAAATTGTATTGTATTCATTTATTTCAGATTATCATAATCCATAATCACAATCACAATAAAGTATATCAAATCAAATTAAATTATGTACAATCAAACAAATTAAATCAATATTATACATGAACATGGATAAGACGAAAATCATGTCAAATATTCATGTTGCACCCGTACCAGTAGTTGTTGGGGGCGATACTCTCGACTCTCGATACTTGTCGACGAATATGTATACCTAGGACAAAATGTCCATTTAGGTAAGTCCAATTTCGACAAAGAAGTCGCACGTAGAATTCAACTCGGCTGGGCAGCGTTCGGGAAACTTCGCGATATCTTCTCGTCCAAAATTCCCCAGAGCCTGAAGACTAAAGTCTTCAACCAGTGTGTTTTGCCAGTGATGATGACCTATGGCACTGAAACGTGGTACTCATGGCCTCATGACCAAGCTCAAGGTCGCACAACGAGCTATGGAGAGGGCTATGCTCGGGGTTTCTTTGCGTGACAAAATCCGCAATGAGAACTAATGTTGCCGACATAGCTCTCAAAATTAGCAAGTTAAAGTGGCAATGGGCAGGCCACATCGCTCGTAGAACCGATAACCGTTGGGGAAGAAAGGTGCTCGAGTGGAGACCACAGACTGGAAGACGCAGCGTAGGCCGGCCCCCCGCAAGGTGGACCGACGATCTAGTAAGAATCGCGGGGAGCCGTTGGGCGCAAAGGGCTATCAACCGCTCGTTGTGGCGATCTAAGGCGGAGGCCTATGTTCAGCAGTGGACGTCTCCCGGCCGATGATGATGATGAAAATTATATAATTATTAATCAATTTATAAATTAAAATCATGTATCGGTGTACGCACATGCTGGAGCAACACACCGGATGAAGTGTATTCATATAGGGGACACATAACGCCCTGCCACAGTTTGTAAGATGGTGTTGAGGCTGGTTCGCGTCCTGCTCATCAGAGATGTTGTTTTCTTCCTAATGATGGCATGAAAGCCATCAGTTTGATACTGAGCAAACATCTCTGAGGCACTGCAAAAACGGGGGAGCCTCAACATCATCCTAAAGGTATTGTTATACTATTAAAGTTGCCCACACTTTTTAAATACTCGATTTGCTCCTAGCATAGCAAATGTTCAATTCAATCAATACATTATTTATTTCAGGTTGGTGAAATAGAGACAACAGGTCGCCGTTCAGTGACGTCACTCAGTGGATTGCGACGCGATTCAGAGGTTATGTACGTTGGCACGTTCGGAGCGGGCCCGCAGCAGCGCGGCAATGTCGCCGATGTCTTCGTAGAGACTAAGGAGTCGAGGAAACCGCAACTTACCAGGTAAATTCATTGTATTGTAATAGATTGTATTGTGTGAATTTGTGTGTGCTATGGTAGCAAATAAATGTCTGTCTATGTCTATGTAAAAACTCCCATTAAAAAAAATTGCTATTTTAAATGCATAGATATTAGGAAGTCTATATTCGATAAAGTTTATGGAGGAGGGCGTTGATGCCTGCGACAACCTATTTTACTCCTGCTGGTAATAGCGTTTTAATTTTGTTTCTGTATACTGTTAATGTTCCAAATAGCGATATTTTGATTTTTTTTCGATTTGATTAGATTTTAATCTGTCGTGTTATATCTGAGATAAAAATATAATAATAATAAATAATTAAATAAAAAGTACAGTCTGTTTACCCGCGACATCGTTCGCGTGGATTTAAATTGTTTTAATAAGGGGTTATCACGGCCAAGTTTTATTTACTTCTTAGAGATGGCGTTGCTCTGTCATACTCTGGTTCAAAGGAAAGTGAATTGTCAATGTCAATTTCCGTATTATCATTATATTCCGAGGCATTTGAAAAAAAAAATGTTTTTCTAGATTTTTAAAATCATCTCAAAAATTTCAAGCTTAGACGGGACTTGAACCCGCAACCTTCCTCTTGATACGAGGATGCACTATCCAACTGTGCTACCAGGTAATTTCGACCAAGACGTGAAATGGCCTGGTAGCACAGTTGGATAGTGCATCCTCTATATCTTAAATGTGAAAACATGTAAATGGTAACAAATGTTTAAAGTTGTTTCTTGTTAGATGTAAGTACCTACTGTTTGTTTTCCGTATAAAAAAGAAAAAAAAATGATTAATTTTTAAACTTGTATGGTATAAAATCTTAATATTCCGAATAAAACTATCCTATATCCATCTTATACACAGTATTTCCTCGTTAAGTTTAATCAAGATCGGTCCAGCCGATTAGTCGAGAAAGCGCAACAAACAGACGGACAGTGTTAGTTCCGAATTTTAATATTAGAATGTATTTCAGATCGGCAAGTCAGCCAGACTTCCAAGCGGCAGCGGGCGAAGATAGCGGCATCGGACAGGAGGTGATGCTGCAAGAACCCGCCAGCATATTCGACAGGCCTGGCTTCGGCAGCGTTGCCTTTAGGTCAGTTACTATTCACTTATTTAATGAAGTAGAATTAAGTTTTAAGGGGAGACCGGAGGGGAATCGCCCATACAACACGTACTACCAAGATCATTTCTAATTGGAGCATATTTCTACCTTAATAAGGTATTATTTTAATTTGAATAGTATTTATCTAGGTCCCAACCATATATTAGATCAAAATACTTACCTAAAATGAAATAGAAGCGTATCGCATTCTGCATGTTCTTACGTCATAAAAGACCTGTTTTCAACCTAATTGTTTCGTATTAAAAACAACAACATCTTACGTATCCTAGTCATGGGAACATAGATTATATCGTCTAGTTACAGAATAACATTTCAATTCATTGCTATAGATGAAAAAGCAGTCTAAAACAGGTAAACAAAACACATTCATTCATCGTGTAGTTTATACCTAAACTGACTAAGCGGCATCGTTGCAAAGGCGCCGCCGATTTACGTTAATTTTTTTTATTAGAAATGTAACGATTACTAGATAAATATTTAAGCTACCGGTATTAAACCCATCTCTAAAATCAGTTGGTACGATTCCGGATGTGTGTTTTAAATTAATGTCGTACATAACGAAACAGGTTGTTTAAGTATTATCTGTATCTATTTCCCATAGCAAGCTCTGCTTAGTTTGGGGCTAGCTATAGCGCCGTGTGAAATGTCCAGCCATATTTATTTATTTTTAAGCCTACTCTTAAATATAGGCACGGACACTGCTGCCCTTATTGATTTTCGGCGACCTATTGGGTCGATGATGGGACAAGATGATGATACGCTGTAGTCTACTCGTCCACCGAGCCACAGAGGCTTTACTTTTGGAATGAAGTTCCTTATCGCGCGGTACGGACTTGTCGGACTAGGCGAAAAAAGTGTAAGAGTTTTCCGTCACGAATTTCCGTCTCGACCCATTCTTTAGTGTAGACGCCATGGGTATTCTAGAGGTCTTCAAGTCGCGAGTGAATAGGTTTCTTCTAGGCAAGCGTGTACCATCGTAGACTGCATCATTGCTTACCATCAGGTGAGATCGTGGTCAAACGCTAGACTAGGTATAATATATAAAAAAGACGGTTATACATAGTGCGTATGCTATATAATAATAATATAATACATATTATATATTTAAATATTCATTAATATATATAATAATATTTAATTTGATATTATTATTTCAATAATAATATACTACGAAAGGAACTCCGTTCTAAACGAGTGTTCCACGACACTCTTTTTTATCCCATAAATCAGGTCCCATGGGATAAAAATGGGTGCTCAAGTCAAGTTGCAACAACGAGTTTAGCTTTATTTGCAGGTTATCTACGCATTTAGTAGTTTAACGCGTACGAATTCGGGGGCAACAGCTAGATGATTACATAAAAATGGTTTTAGTTGATTAGGGACCGTTCAAGTCGACTCACCTGACGAGTTTGCTGTTATCAGCGTGCATGTGTGCGATCGCAGGCCGTTAGATAACACCATCAAATATTGTGTCGAATGAATATTTTTAAGATGTACATACTTTTGACCAGAACCCACGTTATCGAGAACCTGGTGTCTGGATAAACCTAGTATAGGTTTTAAGACATCATAGAACCAATGTGTAGAACCAGCTTTTTGAATCTGATAATAAATAAAATAATTGTCTAAAAAAAAAAGTATTACGTAAGCACTCTATGGGGACGGGGGGGGGGTCTATCTTTTGCTTATATTTATGACATGGGGAGTGGGGGGTTTGTAATATTACATATAATACAATACAATAGAATTATAACTGCTGCTCATGAAGCAATAAAAAAACAGAATACTTACATTAAAAGAAAAATGCATATACCAATGTTTACCTAAGCATGGGAGGGAGGGGGGGGGGGGAGAGCTTTGCTTACTTTTGCTGACAAGGGGGTCGGGGCCGGGGGTAAATTATTGTAATAAATCTGCTTACGTAATTCTTGAACGGCCCCTTATGACGTTAAAAATATGTGAATTTTCAGACGATCTATAACCGCGACGCTCAGCGCTATACCCGGCGCGCCGGGGGAGGACCTGTCCATCGGCTCTGCGGGCTCGCTGGCGGCGCGGCACACCTACCAGCCCGCCGAGTGGACCTCCGCACACTCAGGTCATTTTATTTTATTATTATTCATATGACAAAATCCGCAGCTCTTAAAAATTAATAATAATAAATGCTTGTCAAATCAAATCAAATATATTTATTTTGGTAAACTTAATCTATATACATTTCAGGGGGTTCAGATCCCCCTTCATTCGTTAATTCGGTTATTCCGATTAAGTATAATCTAAATAAATATCAATATTGAAACATAAACGAATTTATGTTAAGTAAAATTAAGTTTTAATCTTAGTAAATATGGTATTAAAAACGAATCGGCGACGCAATACCAATGTGCTGCCCAGCTCCAAATAATGGTCCTTGCATGCCCATCCTGCCCTACCACCTGCACGGGCAACTGATGACCTGCTCCGACGCTGCCATGAATGTGGCGGCGTACCGGTCAAAATGGCTATAGTATTGAGACATCGACACGAAAGAAGATGAAGAAGTTGGTGGCCAAAAGATGGACGTCGACCGCAGGGCAGACCACCGGCCCGATGGTCTGACGATCTCGTAACGGAAGTTGGACAGCAATGGAAGAGACTTGCTCAAGGCCGATTGAACTGGCGGCATAGAAAGGAAGTCTATACCCAACAGTGGGTGCTGGAGGCTGGAATGATAGAAAATTAAGTATTGTAGGTAAATTAAAGTAGATAGGCAAAAATTAAATTACTTTAGTTTAAGTAAGATTATCCTGTTTAGGATAAGTTAAAGTAAGTAAATATGTACGTTAAATTTTGATTATGCGTTTATGTGTGTAGTGTGTGTGTTCTCCTGATCAACAGTCTGCTAAGAAGCATGTGTATTTCAGGAGTACCCAGGCGTGTGTGTGTGTGTGTGTGTGTGTGTGCCCTTGTATGTGGGTGAGTGGGTGCTCCAGATCATCAGATCTCATAGAAGCATGGGTATTTCAGGAGCAGCCAGGTGTGAATTGAAGATTGTGTGTATGTTAAGAAACAATTTCCAGGAGTTGTTCAGCTTCCTCGTAGCTTAGTGACAATAGCCATTCAATTGACGACCTCCGTGGTACAGTGGGCGAATAGCCGGCTGAGACGCAGGAGGTAGCGGGTTCGATTCCCGCCGCGGAACAAATGTTTGCATGATCTACAGATATTTGTTCCGGGTCTGGTTGTTTCTCTATCTATTATTAGTATGTATTTACAAAAAAAAAATGTATCTATGTATTCTATCAGTTATCTGGTTTCCATAGTACAAGCTCTGCTTAGTTTGGGGCTAGATAGCGCTGTGTGAAATGTCCAGCAATATTTAATGTTTATTTATATATATTAAGGGATTTTTTGCATTTATAGGGTAGATATTTAAAGTTTTATTTACAGTGTTGTAGAGGTAGGTGGATTGCGTGGCATACTGTCGAGATGCAAACTGAAACCGAGCAGTTATTTTAGTAGCTACTCTATCTTTTCTTCCCTTATTGAGTTTTACAGGCTTGTACACAAGAGATCCATGCAACCTCAAAACGGCATTTAGGATGTAGAGTTTCCTGACTGATAATAAGTCCTGAATCTCGGTAGAGCACATCTGTAGTGTATCGGTAGCAAAAACATCACTTTTAATAGAGACCTCTGTGCTCCTTCGAGTTCCAAGAATATATAAATGGTAGCTCCTCCCCAGACTCTGGTATACAATAATTTTCAATTGACTGTGCCAAAAATGTGTAGATTTCTTTGATTAAGTTTTCTGGCGCAACATGACGTAACATTTTAAAAATTAATATTTATTTACGAACCCTGTTCGTCGTTTGGATACGACATCGTACTCTCAACCTACACAACGAACGTTAGGCACAGACCATGGACAGCAGACAGTCGAGGGCGGCTTTGCCGACCGTCTAGCGAACACGTCGACTGCTCAACCGTCAGAGATTGGCCCTTCGAATCATCGTGGAGACCCTTACAGGACATTGTTCCTTGAGCAAACACCTCTACGTCATGGGAGCAACAGACGGCCTACTCTGCCGGGGATGTCTCACCGAAGAAGAATCAGCTGCCCACGTATTCCTGGAATGCGTGGGGGTAACAGCACAACGTGCAGAAATCCTGGATAATCCAAGGTCACTCTGCGAAGCCTGCGGAGACCCCAGGAAACTTCTGCGCATAATGAACCACTTCAGAGTTCAAATGCGGAAAAGGGAGTCCACCAACATAACATAACCCTGTTCATCGGGAGTTCGATGTGTGCATGCCAGGACAGACGTTGATCAATCATGATTCCTAGGTATTTTGTGTTTGTTACTTTATTGTTGTTACGGCAATCACAAGAAGCGTCAGTGAGGTTACATTTGCCTATTTTTAGGCTAAAATCAAGATTGGGTTGGCTTTTTTTATATTTAGTAAAGGTTATAAAAGTTCGTTTTAGAGACATTTAGGGTAAGTAAATTTAGATTAAGCCATTTAGATATTTCAGAGAGTCCCTCTTCGGTTCTTTTTTTAACGTCATTCCATGATGCGCCAGTAAAAACGATAGCAATATGATCTGCATATGAAAAGATATTCGCTTTGTTTATTTTGAGGTTACAAAGATCATACTAAGAGTAGAGAAAGTCTCATCATCACTAATAAATTCACCAATTTTAACACTTTTCTTACGTTCACGTAAGTAGTCCGTCAGAAGGGCCCGCGGCACTTCTCGTACCCCTACATTTTTCAGCTTTTCGATAAGGATTTCTACAGACACAGTATCAAAAGCTTTCTTGAGGTCAAGGAAAGTCGTCAGGCACTTTTTCCGCTACCGACTTGTTGCACGATAAGGTTACTGACAGTTGCAACAGCATCTTCAGTAGAAAGTCCATGTCTAAAACCGTATTGTGAGTTTGATAGAATGTTAAGTTTATTTAAATACAGTAAAAGTCGGTTATTAATTTGTTTTATCCATTATTTTTGAGATAGCTGGCAACACGGATATAGGTCTGTAATTATTAATGTTATCTCTCGCTCTCCACTCTTATAAACCGGTGTTACAATCCATTGTTTAAGGAGATTATCGAATATTCCTTTAGTAAAACATAGACACCAGATGAAACACCAGATGACATAAAATTGGAATTAAAATATGCTTGGATAGTTTTAGAAATTTAATGGGTATGTTATCCCATCCGTGTGCTCTTTCAGATTTGAGATTCATTATGAGATTATGGAGTTCATTAGGCTTGACTTGACTGGATGGTAGAGTGAGAGCAGAAGATAAATGTGCGTCGGTCATATTTCGTACAGAAATACTTTCAGCCGCAGATTTTCCTACGCTAGAGAAAAAATGAATTAGTGAAATTAACTGCTTCCTTAGGTGAAGTTTTCGTATGAAGTAGTTGTATATTTGGTGTCTTTGTAGATTTATAATTAGTAATATTATTTATAGTTTTCCAGAAGATTGTACCGTTTTTTGAAGATTTATTAAGTTGCTTGTGTCTATCCAATAACGCATTTACATTTTCTACATACATACTGTCACGTCTTTATCCGGGAGGGGTATGCAGAGACCATGGATCTCTACTTGCTGCGATCCTGACATACTTCGTTTACCTCATTCACTCTCATCACATTCTTCATACATGCTTGTCGGTTTAAAGTACTCTTGACCTGGCCTTTCACCGTTTACATTTTCTAGTTGTTACAAATAAAGACGACAAAATGACACCACTGATCATCTTCATTCACTTAACCAAATAATTGAAAATCATTCAGAATTTGAAGTTCCGCTCTACCTTGCGTTTGTAGACTATTCAAAGGCGTCTGATAGTCTCAAACACTCTGAAATATTTAAATCGTTGAGTAATCAAAACATTGAAACCACTTACATCGACCTTTTGCGAAACATTTAACTACCTCAATAGGACAGCATGCATTCACATCCATAAAAACGGGCCACACTTCAATATCCAAAGAGGAGTCAAACAGGGCGATCCTCCGTCTTTGAATAAATGAATTTAAAAACTCTTCCAGAAAGCTCAACAATAACATCGGACGAGGAAAACGATGCCGAGGAGTCCGGCGACGCGTCGCTGGAGCGGTTTCTGACAGCGTGGGGGCTCGCGCAGTACCTCCACAAGTTCACGACGGAGCAGATCGATCTGGACGCGCTCATGCTGCTCACGGAGACCGATATGAAGACCTTGGGACTGCCTTTAGGACCTTACAGGTTAATAATAATATTACGTTTATGTCAGGCAACAATGTGATCATAAAATTATGACAAGGCCCATATCTATGGATACTTTAAAGACTCATCATCTCAGCCCGTCTGCACCCACTGTTAGGTATAGGCCTCCTCTTAATTACTCCGTTTTTCCGGTTCCTTGCGAGTCTCATCCATTGATACCCAGCTACGATTTCAATGTCAATCGACCATCGGGCGAGTGGTCTGCCTCTTGGTCTACGAGCATCCCTTGGCCACCACTCTGTTATCGCCTTCGTCCTACACCCTTACCTTAAAGACTAAAATACATGAAACAAACTTGAAAACTAACACTTTTATTTATTTGGGGGAATTTAATTCGTAGTCGCTCCCTTGTAGCGCCTGTATAAGTTGCGGCACGTAACTTTAGCGCTGAACGATACGGGGAGGGGATAGCTGCGCATGGGTACTGTCGCGCAAGCAATACAATAGCCAATAGCCACTATTGGCTTGATTGGAGATGTTTCTTACCGTTGCAATTGACGTATTAGTAGACTCTGTTGTCCTTTTTTGGATGTTCCCTAAATCGCCATTTAATTTAATCTTTCCCGCCTTAATAATTTCGGCAGTTTGTTTTATCTAGCTTAAATTTACAGTGCTGCTGTCCGAATGACTGAGTTATGTACTTGTAGCTTCATCAATCTCACTTTTGATTTGTTTCAAAGAATCAATTTTATTAATTAATAGATTCCCTTTTTAAATAAAACAATTCACGTCCTAAACCTTTTTCCTTGCCTGTATTTTCAAAACAGTATTTATTTTAGGCATATTCACTTTAAAGTCACAAACTTAAAAAACTAAATTCAACAAACAAATTCACATAACAGCAATAACCATACAATTAAGAACGCGACTGTACACCGTGATGTGCGCGGGGTGTCGTATCAGTACGGGGGACGTAATGCGACTGGAGAGCCAATCGGCGCTACGCACGCCCGCCCTTCATCCCGCTAGCCCCCCTCAGGTACCTTATTTTATACTGCTGCGCAATAACGGTCACCGCTAAAGTTTCGTGCCGCGACTTATAAACGATGCCGACTGTCCAGAAATCCGGATCAAGTAGCACATCCTTATACTTCGCCAGAATCTGAAGTGTAGGACTTGAAGTTAGTCCTACTGGACTCCAGTCGCTGGAGACATTCGGAATGTGCCTGCAATCCGGCCCTGGGTCCTCTCCCTCACGGATCGGAGTACATCTGAAGAACTTTCAACTATTCGGTAGATCTTGATTCAGTCGGTATTGTGCCGGTGCCGCGTTGATTGCGGCATGCTCTTGGTCGACCTTTCTTCTCCACTAGGGTGAAGCCACGTCAAGGTCGACTAAATCATGTGTACGATTTAAGTTTGACGCCTTCGCAACGTTAGCTTTGCCGAATTAGTATAATTATACAACCAATGTGACGACCTCCGTGGCGCAGTGGGCGGATAGTCGGCTGAAACGCAGGATGTAGTGGGTTCGATTCCCGCCGCGGAACAAATGTTTGCTCTACAGATGTTTGGTTCGGGTCTGGGCTTTTATCTATATATTATAAGTATTTATTTACAAAAAAAGTATAATAAAATAAATAAATAAAAGGTATTCTATCAGTTATCTGGTTCCCATAGTACAAACTTTGCTTAGTTTGGGGCCAGAAAGCGCTGTGTGAAATGTCCAGATTTATTATTTATTTATTTAATGTCCAGGCGGGTCGTGTCGTTTGTTAAAGTTTTCTCATTCTGTAAATAATAAATAAATAACAGTTAGAGTTCCTTGTGAAAGAGCTCGTCCGGGGAATTACTGCAACCATACCTTTTCTGCTGCAGCAGCATTGCTGTTTTGGTTTAAAGAGTACATGAGCCTTCACACACCTTAAGATGGTTTCTAAGGTGCGAGACCTACGAGGCATTAAGGTACTGACACATATGCTTATTTGAAAGCATGCTTCCAAATAAGCATGCTCTGCAGCTGTTCATATTTGCTAGAAATGAGCATGCTAGATTTAAGCATGCTTCCAAATAAGCCGTGCTCAAAGCAAACAATTAAACACACATGCTATTTAAGGACAGGCTCTTGGCTAAAATGGAAGAAGTACCGACCGCGTGTTCCATAGACACTCTTTATGTCTCTTATGTAAGTCACAAAGAGTAAAGTTTTTTCCTCCCCCCAACGAGACATTATTTTTTTTTATCGGAAACTAATTTACTTGTTACACCTGTCGCAGACTGAGATTGATTGAATCGTCATAAGCAAGACATGTTCAGACGTGCTTAAAGCATGCCCCCTTTCCACCCGCGCCTCAGACCGCATGCTCAAAAATCAAACGGCTGTTGATTTTTGAGCATGCTCATTACTAGCAATATCCCGACACACATGCCACCAATGAGCAAGTGCTCATTAGTTGCATGCTTTCGTGCTACTAATGAGCATGTGTGTCAGTACCTTTACTTTATTATAGGCGATGTTCACCACTTAACATAAGGTTCATTTTCTTATTGTCAAGATCGTATAATAAAATACATTGACCAAGTTGCTGAAAAACTATTTAGACTTAAATAACTGAGTCAATAATGTGTAAATTTATATAATATTTTTTTCCAGGAAATTGGTGACCGCAGTTCAAGAGAGGAAGCAAGCGCTGTCGCACCCCGGACCCATAATAGACACAGCCATATAAGATAACGTTTAATAGTCGACTCAGAAACGAAAAACCAGAAAAGTTACTAAGTTTAGGAACCCAAGGTGTGTTATAATCAATTTTAACTATTTAAAGTTTTATTAGATTAGGTTTACGTAATTTTGATTACCGATACTGTTCAAAATCCCAAAAAAGTTTTATTTAAAGGCGAATTGCGCAAAGCCTAAACGCACTTAGTGGCTAAATATGATTTGAGTTGTCAAATCATACAAATACGTTTAGGGATCGTTGTTAAAGCCGGTTTCAGAACATAAGTGGTTGAAAGTTTATAAACTGCTCAACATGTTTATGGCAACATCTGTCTGTCCGTAAATGCATTTTAAATAAAGTTATAATGGATTAAAATAGGGTTTTAATAGATAAAATTTATCGAGAAAGAAATGTATGAAACAATAATTAGGTCAAATACTACCAACATGAAAATCACCATCTCCGCCCCCTTATTACCTAAGCCAATTTGCTGTCGTGTCACTATCGCTAGTCAGGTCATCCCTTTCACGCGTACAATACGTAACTCGCGTTTGAAAGGGATGGCCTGACTAGCGATAGCGACACGATAGCAATTTGGCTTAGGTAATAAGGGGCCCCCTTATTACCTAAGCCAAATTGCTGTCGTGTCACTATCGCTAGTCAGGTCATCCCTTTCACAAGTACAGTACGTAACTCGCGTTTGAAAGGGATGGCCTGACTAGCGATAGCGACACGACAGCAATTTGGCTTAGGTAATAAGGGGGCCGGTAATGCTAAATGAGTGCAGATTATGACTAATTGCTCCAGTTGTCAGACATGTATTATTTTAACAGTCGCTTGGTCTTTATTAAGACTATTAAGAGAACTTGCTTTTCGTTCTGTTTTATAACGGTTATATGTAATGAACTGGGTCTATAAATGCCTAATGGTCAAAAACTGTGCCCAATCTTGCTCTAAGCTTTTTTTGTACTATAAGTACAGTCAGGTTTTATAACTCCTTGTTCCTATTAATAATATTAATGCTGGATATTTCACACAGCGCTATCTAGCTCCAAAATAAGCAAAGCTTGTGTTATGGGAACCAGATAACTCATAATTTTTTTTTCAAATATATAACAAAAGTTGGGTTATTTACACCATTTATAACTCAAGAACGGCTGGACCGATTTTGATGATCTTTAATTTCTTGTATTTGTCTCCGCCCCGAATAGCAGAATAACACGGAAACATTCACGCAAAAAAAAATTATGAAGAAAATTCATTTTCTCATACATAGACGAAGCTAATGCTGGCCGATTGGCAATTCTACCGGTGACGTACATTGGCAGCCCGCGTCATATGCATGTCAAGGCGGTACTTAGTTCGACGAGTCAGCTAGTAATATATAGAGAAACAACCAGACCCGGAACAAATATCTGTAGATCATGCAAACATTTGTTACTGTTACTGGTCATGGGTTTACTTTATGTTATAATTTTTTGTTATTATATCATATTCATATGATCACTTCGTAATATAGATCCCTGGATGGGTCGTGGGTCATGTATATTTATGTATAAAAATCGCGTTCTAGCAGTAAGTCTTATACAACCTGTTTTGTTATGTACGACATTAATTAAAAACACATATCCGGAATCGTATAAACTGATTCTAGAGGTGGGTTTAATCCCTGTAGCTTGAATATTTATCCAGTCATCGATACATTTCTAATAAACAATTTTTAACTTAAATCGGCGGCGCCTTTGCGACGATGCCACTAAGTCAGTTTAACATGTACACACGGCTACACATCAAGCTATACAATCCAGTATAAGCTGACCTCTCATTCTATGAAAAGCCTACACAATGCGAGGTCAGCTTATACTGGAAATGTATAGCTTGGTGTGTAGCCGTGTGTACCTACTTACATGATGAAACAATTTGCCCTAACCGTATTTTCAATTAATGTCGTTCATAACAAAACACGTAGTAATCAGTAGTGTAGTTTATCTTACCAAATAAAATAAAATTGCTTCTGTATGAGATTATCTAAACTGTAGACCATTTTGACGGCAAATTTCGACTCCACGCTCAATTTAGTATTAAAACATACCCTTTTTTTTAATTTGAGATGGTATATTTTCGTTTCTGGGTCCAATAAGCTAGTTTGTGTGTCCCACATTCCATTTTTTTAAATACTTTATTGTGATGCGAGTTTTGCGTTTAAACCATAGTTTTGTCCTCATGAAATGTGATACAATAATTCCATCCAGTAATCGTCAAAGCCATTTATTTTTATACATTTCAAAATATATTTTGTATGATTTTTAATGTTTTTTTTTCTTTCGGCAATCACCAGAAAAAACGCCAGTTTTCTTCTAATTCAATATTTATTTTGGAAAGTTTAAATACAAGTGGAAAATATTCCTAATCTCTTATAATTATTGTCTCGAATCAAGTTAATCTATCATTAATTTACATATTCTAAATGGTTACTAAACTAAAGAACTCAACATTTGACTAAGAATTAAATACAACATTGAAAATCATGAATGTCTAATCAAATACTTACTATTGAGGACGGTAATCGTCAGTCATACTTATCTACTTATTAAAATATAAAAAAAAAATATATATCAATACATAGATATATTATATTTCCATCATTCATCTTTGTATAATAGGTAAACGTATAGAAAATATTGAGCTAAAATACAGATCGGTCAATATAATTTTATTTAAATATTGATTGATATAGTCTTAAATGCAATGAGCATTTATATCATAACTAGTGATCGGATATTTGGATGTATATTTATCTAAATTTTATTTTTGCTAACATTAGAAAATTTTTATTAAAAATAAACTCCCGAGTTTGGATGCATATTAATTTAACGTTTAATATTAAGCAGCTAGAATTTGCCATCTCACTCGCACACTTACAAAATGCTTATGCCTGAGGTCTAATAGGCCTGATCTGACACTTGTTACAAGGTTGTTTTCGCTTCGTCAAAAATTACTGACAATAAAAGAAGGGGAAAAACATACATATTATGTTGTACCAAGGCGTACGTTGTAGGTAGTCGTAGGTAGTACGTTGTACCTAATATACCTATGTGACAAAGTGTGAGTTTTTTCATAGACTGAGAATTTCTTTAGACTATATGAGGGATGAATACATACAATAACCTACAGCTTTAATAGATGTCCAGGTTAAGTAGATAAATAAATTAAAAAATAACACATGATATATTTGTTGATACCGGAAACACGGATTTGTTTCGATAAAAAAAGTGCTGTCCATACTAGCCAACTTTTAACTTTAGGTAAATATGCATCCGAATATCCAATCACGTGATAGATAAGTGATATTAATTGTTCGTGATTTGTTCATTACACCCTTAGTAACTCTAGTTTATATATCCTATCCTCATTACCACAAAAAGTTAAGCAACTGTTTAATGAATGTTTAAAAAATTCCTAACTATTTTAAACATGCGCCGAACAGTGTTTTAATTTTTTGTGGTCCCCTATAAGTTTGTTTTATATATGGCGGAGTGAATCTCCTTACTCACCTGATAAGTACAATAATGGTTAAAATTCGTATTCGAGTTGAATCGCGTGAAGCGAAGCCAGAGGTGTTTAGAGTTTCGTAAAGCCGTGCTCAGGACCGGGACCCAGTTATATGATATGTCTATACATAACTAGGATGATTCAACCAATTCGCAATATTCCAACTAGTGCTGATTTAATAAAAGTAATACTTTATTTTTCGTGATCAACTTTTCAAGAGTCGTAGTCTGAATCATCTCACTAATTTTAATCTTTCGTGACAATAGCCGGTAGCACAATTGATAGTGCATCCTCGTATCAAGAGTAAAGTTTTTGATATAGTTTTAATAATCTTAGAATTTTTCGTAAGTGTTCGGATAAAATGAAAATAAAATACTTTATGTAATATTTTGTGATGATAATTAGATTACATTAGTACATTCTTTAATGCACTGATAAAATAGTGAACTTAATGCTATCATTTTCTTTCAGCTAACCTGTGATTAAGGGGTTGAGCTTTTTAAAAAAATATTTAGAAATATTAGAAAACATTAGAAATAAACATACATAAATTGCAAAATTTTGTTGGCTATTTTGAAAAGAGTATGTATGTGAGATATTCTACACACTCTGTATTATTTATTATGAGTAGTTTTAATGAATCTGCCTTTTAATAGTTTGCTTTTTAGTGTTCACAATTTTTCAGTAATGTAAAGAGTTGTTGCAGCGCAAGTTAAAAAGTAGGTTATTATCGAAATTCTATGTTGAAAATGATTTTACTAAGCTCATAAAAATAACATTGCGCCTAAATATTAGAAATATTGGTTGAATCTTCCTAGAAACGCCTAATTATCAGTCGCGACTGCACTCCCGGTCTAATAAAACGTGCGTATAGCAAGTTCTCTTTCTACCAGATTCGGGCCACCCATTTATCAAAGACAGTGTATGGTTTTAGAATAGATTGTTTTACATCGGAGGTATGGGTTTGTGGCGTCATACACTGTATCGGCTATCGAAACTCGTAACCTTATACATATCTGTGTACGCACCCGCGCTAGTACATGAACGCCAAATACAAGTTGCTCTTCGATGATATTTTCTTCAACTTTTTATTTTTCCTGAAACGGTTCAACCTACACCCGTCGTCGTGGTAAAAGGTGTACTCCGGGTAGGGGATGTACGCCCCCGTGGCGGGGTCGATGGGGACCATGATGGGCAGGTCGGTCATCGAGGCCGGCCGGTCGTCGTACGACGACGTGGAGTCGGACTTGGGCTCCGCGTACTGCGGGCTTCCGCTTTCTACCTGGTGGATCTCGAGGTCACGGCTCTGGTCGCAGACGGGCACGCTCCTGCTGGTGTCCGCTGAGATGTTAGAGCGGGAGCGGAGGATGCGGCCGGTGGACGAGAACTCCGCGGAGTGCTGGAGGCTCTTGGAGCTCGGCCTGGCCGGCGTCTCGTCGATGCGGGAGAGCGTGTGCCGGCGCGCGGGGCGGTACACGCGCCGGTCGCCGATGCGGTTGCGCACGCGCCGGTGCGAGTTGAACGTTTCGTAGGTTGGGGGGGTTTGCGTTCGCGGTGGAGAGGGGTTGCGCGCGGGTGCCTGCGGGGCGGGCGCGTTCGCGAAGTACGCCGCCACGAGGTCCCTGGAACGATTACATTAATTTTTGCTTTATCTGAACTCTATGGTAATAGGTAGGTCGCTGCAATGAGAATACAAGCTGAAATAAACTATTATGGAACTATTACTGTATTTGCGAGCACTGCAATGATTCTAATGCTAGAATTTTGTATAACTGTTTTCATAATTATACAGCTAAATGATATAGGCATGAAATAATCATTAAAAATAATAAGCAGCCTTGTTAAAAAATAAAGCCTTTCTTTTCTAGCTTGGTCGCGGAGGAACAGGCAGTGCACGTGAATTTTCTGAGAAAAGGACTCGCAAATATGGTACAGTACTTAAGTATATAAATACATATAAACTAGTGGTTCGCCCCGAACTGAGATTTCGCGAGTCTCCGATTAAAACAGAAAAATATTATATGTAGTCTTTGGACTATCAAAATAGTGTCACGAAACAATAACCAAGTAACTTCGCCTACAGTTTCATTAAAATTACAGGTAATGGGAGTTCATGAAATGTAAATACTTTTTTGGTGTACATATTGCAGTTATTCTGGATTACATAGAATTTGTCGAATGGACTAATCTCGCTGTTGGCCTCTGAGGCCGTTGCAGCTTAACCGAACTTTTGGCGAGCGCTCAGCCCTGTAAGTTTTGATGAGGCAACTAGCGCAAGGGCACCACTTAAGCACGAACCTCGGCTTGGGCTGTTGCCAGGATGGGGATAGGAGAGAAACGTCCGGATACGTGCTCGTACCTCGTATAGGCGGCGACTGAAGGGACTCGTCGACCTCGCCGGCGAGGTCGGTGTATCTGTGAAGTATTTGTTCTGTCTAATGTAGATGACTCAGAAATCTCTTACGCATTAGCGGAGGTGATTTCGTCATCCGGGTCTCCGAGAACGTGTCTCGGACGACGGAGGGTTTATCAGGTGGGCAGTATGCTTCTTTGCTACCTAAGTAGTATACAAAAATAGTTCACCCGTTTACCGATAGACGGTGCTGCTAAAACAATTACCTCATCTGGTCGCATGCTCAGTAGTTGTAGGGCCCGTACTGGGAGCCGTGGTAGTAGGGTCCGGCGGGGTACGCTTGCGGGGGCGGGTACCCGGCGTACGCGTACTGCTGTTTCTGAGGGTACACTGCGGAATATACAACGTAATGTTAGATTGATTATTTTTAGCTACACAAAAATCGAGATATTTTGTATTTGAAACTGAATTTGACATCAAACTTAACTAGATTGGACTTAAAAGAGTTTGGAAAAAGTTAAACTTCTATGACTACTAAGGATTGAACAAAATTAAAAATCCATTCTTTCACAACAGAATCGATAATAATACAATATTTTACAAATATAATACTTACTTATTTATATAAAATTGAATTCAAGTTATAAATTCATATAATCTGATATACCTACCTACTCATTAACATAAATATAACCAAATCCCCATCATGCATTTTAAAAGCACTATTATTTAGAAATGAATATTTACAAAAGGCATCTCATGATTCCTGTGGAAACTTGCTGACTGTGTTATCATAATTAAGTAATTAAATATTTACCTGATTAGAACTAATAATGATCAACCCTATATAAGTCATGATGTGACCTCACCTTAAGTGAGTAATCGTTTTATTTATGTTGAATTATACAAGGTGAATTTGTAAACAGAAGACAAATTTTGAGGATCTGCTCTGAACGGAATCCAAAACTATTAATCTGTTACTTCAATCCAATAAATAGGTAAAAAATCCACTGTCCCATACTGTTTTAAGAGACCACAATGTACGAGAAGGTGAATTTTCAACACACCAATTATTATTTTGCATTACTGGCAGAGCCGTTCAAAATCTGTTTACAAATTGATCATGTAATATGCTAGTTTTAAATGTGGTATGAAAAGCTTTACCCGGCATGAGGTACTGCATGTTAAGCGCCTCTTCCCTCTCCCGCTCGCCGCGTAAGCAAATGGCCGCCGACGAGAACAAAATGGCGGACACCAACGACAGTCCGACGCCGCACCACGCGACGATGTATGACCAGTCGTACCAAACTCGCGAGTTGTCACGCAATACCTGGTTTATAGCCGATTTTTTTGCACGGATGTGTAGTGTCAAAGAGGATAGGAAATGTGTTGATAATGTGGGCATCAAATGCCGTTTTTTTTGGCATGAAGTGTATATTAATATTGTTTTAAATGCACGAAAACCGAAAGAATTTGACGATTCGTGGTTTGGATTCCATATATAGGAAATTGTTGAATTTTTCAATAAAAGAATTTTTATATTTAGGGTTATGTTGAATCATGTACAACACCACAGAGAAGTTATTTGTAAGTGTGTTAGTAATGGCATAAACCAGATATTATATAGTAGCGCGAATCGCACGACCGCCGTTAACGCAGTAGCCAAGTTTCATAGAAACATGAAAAGAAAGAAAAAGCTTTTGTTAGTTCGAGATACTTACATGTGTTAAACTTACGTTACTGGTTTAAATCAGGTAATAATAATACTGGTACAAATAATAAAGTATTAATAGCTTAATATTTTGGGTGGAATAACAAAAATAAATATCATTAAACGAGCTTTTATTTAAAGGGGATTGAAACTTTCTGTTTTTTATATACCTAAGTATAGGACTTGATTAAGTTAATTTGGATGTCTTTAGTTTGTTGATATGATATAATAATAAATACATAGGTACAAACAACATACATACGTAGATGAACATTTAAAAATAATAATAAGTATGTAGGTAGGTACTACCTAGGTACATATAAATAAAAATAAAATACGTTGAACCTATCATAAAATTTCCTACAACTGAAATAAAAATGTACAAAAGTCTTCCGTAACCGACAAGCGTTAACCTTAGCAAGATGGCGGACGCCACAAAATGGCGGCTGCCACAAGATGGCTGACGCCACAAGATGGCCGCCTAACCTGGCATGATATACTGCACGTTATTCTGCTGCTCTCGATGCTTCTCCTTGCTCAGACAGATTGCGGACGAAAAGAAGAGAACGGAACTGCCGAAGGACACACCGACAGACAACCAGGCGAGAATGTACGACCAGTCGTACCATATCGACGAGTTGTCTTTTAGCACCTGTTAGGGAGACGGGGTCAATATTTTCCTAGATTTACATACTTATAAGTACTATTATTTAGCTCAACACAAAAGCACCGCAATTCGGCTCGGCAATGCAGTAAATATCTTGTGGACTTATTTTTAGGTTCAGTTTTAAAAATTGGGTTGTCTGTAGTCCGATGTCGGACGCCAATTGGGACCTAGTAGCCAAACTGACTTTCGTTTGTTTCCTGCAAAGTCAGTCCCTGGTGTCCAAATACTTACACCTATTTTCAGTCTAAACACTTATGATTTTATCTTGAATACGTATAATTGAGGGCGATTCTTTTTAGTTCAATGTTTGAGAGTTGGTTTATTGATTAGTTTTAGTAGGAGTGGAAACGAGTAGCTTACATTGGGCCATTGCTGGTAGTATTCCTCGCCGACGACCTTCTCTTTTTCGTAGAATTCCACTCCGTGCCAGAGCGCCATCGCGCCCGCTGCTAGCAAACCTGAAACGTGACAAGGGAAGTCTTAGTTTGTGTGATAATTACAGAAGAAGGTACTTATAGTCACTATAAGATGTTGCTGGGTTGCACGATGAGAACTATTCTCAAAATCTGCTGAATCTCTCTGCGTTCTGCGAGGGTCAAACTATTAAAGGATTTTTTTGACGCAAAGGTGTGTGATGTTCAGAAAGTTATTCAATTAGCATTGGAAAGGGACCTATCCGCTAAATGCACCCATTTTTCGTGACAATGTAATTCACACCAGCAGTATTTTAAGGACTCAGCATTCCCAATGACTTACGTTATACCATATCTGAAACGGTCACACAATCTTGACTAGGGTGGCAGTAGCGATGATAAAGAATACTAAAGCTTGCATCACTTTTAATGGGCGCTGGCGGAACGCTTAAAGGGAGACACTCCATATTATCTATGTAATATAAAGTAACGCTCTTTTTACGAGGCGCGAGCTGTACCTAAAGATAAGACTTAGCTACTGATCTGACTGATACTGAGCTGGGAATACTTACAAGTGACCAACATGAGTATAGCAGTGGCGGTGATGTTGCCGGGGCTTCGCTTCCAACAGCCGACCACGCCGGTCCAGAACGCGATGAAGAGAGATAAGAACGCTACCATGAACAGCGCTACCGTTGAACGCGCCATGTGTAGCCTGAAACGTGTTGATTATTTGCTTAAGAACGATCACAAATACACCCACCCCTGTCTCCCTGTGTAGTAGACAGACACTAATGATATCGACATGCATCTACTTTTTACTTCATTCATTCTTTTTACATTCTTCTCCAACTGTCCCAAACACGCTCAAAAATATTCCAAATGTGAACTGGTTCATGAAGATTTATTGATGTCGGCACTCGGTTCATATTATTATCAGATAAGCGGCTATGGAGTAAAATCCCTTAATTAAATCAGTGTTAGTTTTAAGTACCTATAATGTTATTGGTATACAATGGTATGTTAGTCTTTAAGGTATATTTATAGATATGGGCCATGTAGATAATCATATTTTTTACAAACTTTTATTTAACTTGCAATGTATGTTTGTCCGGGGCGGAATATTGCAACTGAATTTTAAATCAGTTATTTTTAACCGATTGAGCTGAAATGTATATTCGTATACACTCTCTTTATCTAGCTTCGTAAAACTATAGATAAGGATAATCTTAAGTAACTAAGCTAAGCTACCCAGCTAAACCCTGCTCCACAATGAACAAAAGTACTGAAATTGCTAGTAAATGATAAGATGCCAAGATACGCTCATTACTTGCTAGGCCCGGATTATAAGATTATCCGAAAACCTATTCAAACAAGCTTTTTGTAACCATGAATGATGCCATCACGTTAGTCAGAGCCTCAGAGGTATATGACATAATCTCTCATTTCATAAACTTAAAAAATAAATAAAACCCTATCCATGATTTGTGAGTTTTTAAGTGTTCCGTTATATCGATACATCCCAATAATAATCAATATCCCGTTCTATAGAGTTGTAAGATATAGCTGTTGTACTCACGAAGGCGGGTTGAAAATAAATATTGATCACGAAAAATATTTATATTTCACTACCAATCTAAACGCAACACAAATCTTACTACTGGAATTAATTAATTGATAATTAACTGTTTAATTCAAGTAGTAAGATTTTTGTTTCGTTTAGATTTGAAGTTAAATAAAAAAAATTTGGTGATCAATATTTATTTTCGACCCTCCTTCGTGAGATAAAACAACCTATAAAACCAATACCTATATTAATGTACCTATTTTTATTATACTTAAGAATATATGTGTAAATGTATCCTCTAAAGCAGAGGTTCCCAATTTTATTTGGCCATGGAACCTTAATTGGTCATATTTTTTTGGCGGAACCCTAGCGGCTATTTTGTTAACTAAAGTGTTTACCTTGTAGTTTGAATATACTCGAAGAATGAACAAATTGTAAATGAAAAATAATTATTGTATGTATTGCAAAGCATTTATTGTAACAAAGAAATACAATGTAGATAATAATTTATTATGAAGAATTATAAAAATAAAATTAGCCAGCAGTAAAATTAGGCTGACAATTGAACGCAAACCAGTCTAGCATCGGTAAGGCGTCACAAACAGAAGCAGAACCAAGGTTTTCTTAACAATCGCATTGTATTCATCTTTATGTACAATCTAACTTTAACTCTCTGACAGACCGCGGAACCCCTGTGACGCATCCACGGAACCCCAGGGTTCCGGGGACCACCTTTTAGGAATCGCTGCTCTAAAGTACACCGCACTCCATATTTTTGTAAATTTCGCTCCATCCAAAGTTTGGCTGGAAGAGATCGCTTTCAGTGATAAGGCCGCCCATTGTATTGCCTTATTTATTTTAGCCTAGTACTTATTTTTGTATTATTTCTGTTTGTGTGGTAATTCAATAAAGAGCTATCTATCTATCTATAATACCCGTCCACTACAAATAAAAAAAAAATCGATATTGTTTAGTCATACGACTTTTAAAACCATTTCAAAAGATTTCAAGCTTAGACGGGACTTGAACTCGCAACCTTCCTGTTGATACGAGGATGCATCGCTAATTGTGCTACAGTTTTTGCTTGAAAGTTTCTGAGATGGTTTTAATAATCTTAGAATTTTCCGTAAGTGTTTTTTTATAAAATTTGGCTGTTTTAAGGTATATTTGTTTTAACCTTTGAAATAACCACCTGCACAAAGCACGACTTAAACTTAGCCACTGACAACGCAATAGAAGTGGTAAATTTTTACTCATCCTTATTGTCATTGAGAAGTGAATCGTTGACTGGAAGAAGAAGAACCTTTGAAATTCTTAGATTCCTAGAAGCATATCAGGGGCAAAACCGAGCGCTGCTGGAGCCCCAAGCGATATACTTTTGTAAAAACTTAAGCAAACAGCTGTCTATCTGTATCTATACGGCCTCGAGCACCCACTGTTGGGTATAGCCTGCTCTAGACTAGTCGGTCTTAAGTAGGATCTATTGCTCGTCATTACAAAAAACAGCTTTAGGTACCATTAAATCAAGATATAAGCCACTACTCCAGAACTAAACTATTAAGCAGTCAAAAAAACTAGACTTGAGTCTCGATTCACGCTTAAGGATAGTTCCCAACTCAACTGGATTCAGTTCCCCGAAAACCTCCGTTATACGATAATCATTTGAAAAACCCTTCGTAATATGGTCCTGAATTGATCTGACATTCCGAAAATATTACTTTTGCTCTAAAGAGTTAACAAGACTCCACAAACAATTTAATCAAACGCATTGAAATAAAACAATGTACCGATTTGTTTTACGATCGACATACCTATTGGTTTGTTGGCCCACTTCCTTTCATTCGTACCAAGGTCTTCGAACCATGTGATTTAACTCCAAGATACCTCCATTAGTGGTAGTCCATTTCAATCGAAGGTTGTGTGGTAGAGATCGCTATTTAGCGATTAGACCGCCAATTGTATCACATAGATTTACGTTGTTCTTATTAAAATTGTTTTGTTTTATTGTATGCTAGAATTGATTATTGATCTGTCTATCTACCTACCTTCAAATTAACCATTTTGTCCTAGCACTATTAAAGATATTATGAACACGAAAAATTTACGGTCGTTACGTTAGGTAGAAAAGTTCTCGAGTGAAAATTATCGGCCCGTAATACAGGTTCGACCTAGGACGGCCGCTAAAGCTATGTTGCTAAAATGTTTTGATTGCTTGTGTCGTTTTAATAATAAATATACTATTGGTAGTGGTTCGCCCCGAACTGAGATCTCGCGACTCTCCCTATCTATATAAACAAAAATAATATTATTCGTAATCTTTGACTATCAAACTAGTGCCACGAAACAAACATCCACCTTACTTGACCTTTGACCTGTTAATTGGTTACTCTTTTTTGGGGTACAAAATGCAGTTATTCTGGATTTCAGACTTTTGCCTATATTTGTGTCACTAAAGCTACACTACTACCAAATTTCAGCATTGTCGGGTCACTGGTGTACTCTGTGAATTTTGTCAAAGTTTTGTTTTTATTATGGCTCAAAAACTACGACGATTACACTAAAAAAACAGGGTTTAAATGTACTAATGAAGACCTTTCATTTGACGTCCCACTTGACCAAATAGTCTCATTTTCATTTATTTTCCCCTTCTTGAACCCCAATATCTCAAAATCCCTCCAACATTTTTAGCTCATTTAGTCACATCAAAATTGTGCCATCACTACCTACCTATGTATCAAATTTCACGATGATCGGATCAACGCTTCGAAAGTTATCCTCGGACAAACAAACATATTATATACATATATCCAACGTTGATTTGCCCAAGTTGAATTGGAGATCTCGCTTCGCTCAATCAAAAAAATATGTAGATCACACTCTGGAAGGCGCTACGTAGGACAGCTCTCCATTAGATGGAAATACGACCTAATGAGGTTAATAGAAGTCGTTGGGTGTTGACCAGTTTGGCCACACAAGATAGGTCGCTCTGGAAATCTGCAAAGGCCTTGTTCACACGGCTACACATCTAGCTATACATTTCCAGTATAAGCTGACCTCTCATTCTACGAAAAGCCTACACAATGCGAGGTCAGCTTATATTAAAAATATTTATACTGGAAATTTATAACTTGATGTGTAGCCGTGTGTACGTCCTATGATTGGTATTCAGATGAAAGTATGCTTGTTGCACCAACTAACCCTAATTATATATGATATGGAGAAGGTTGCAGTATATTTCGTGACCTACAGGAAATATAGCTATCCTACCTACAAAGACTTTTCATCCAGGTAGAAGTACCATGAGCGAAGTCGTGGCCTCGTGGGCAAGAACTAGAACTTTTACAAAACGAAATCCTGTTTCATAGCAATTTTACTACGAGTAAATTTATGGTACTGTCAACTCTACACATACATATTTGCACAGTGCGCAGTACTTTTGTCTTGGTTAACTTTTACCTAAAGACCGCGTTATCTACAGTAGTCGGTACCCCTCATTATAACACGTCAAAGTGCAATGACACTTTATCAGTAACTACATAAAAGTTACGTCAATAAACATGACCCCAAATTGTTATCAATACCATGGACCAAATGATGTCAACACCCACCTTTTTGTGTCCTAGTTTAGACCCATGAAATAAACAACTTTTTGTTAAAATAATTTGTTTTTTCCGAACGCCTTTATACAAGTTGTTTATCGAACTTTGTGCCAACCTTAGAAAGCTTAAATTTGCAAAATATTTAACATCGGATACTCGAAACCAGAATATTTTAACGTGTGTGTGTCTTCATTTCGATATAATCGTGTGTTCTACCGATTGTATAACGGTTTGTGTTCTGAGGAGCTGTTTGCCATCTGCAGGGAATCCATCCACACACCTTGGAGGCGATGTGGTCGCGCACCGTGAGGTGCCTCGTGCCGAGGTTTTCCCCAGGGACTACAGTATGGGGTTCTTCAAAAAGGGCGTTTTGAGAACGTTAAAGGGTTGGCAACGCGCGATACCTTTGGTGTTACAAACGTCCACAGGTTACGGTAACCGCTTACCATCAGATGGGCAAATACAAAAAAAAAACAAAAGTATCGAATTACGGAAAGTCACAGAACAATTATTTTATTATTGTTCTCGTTTGCAAGGACAATGATATTCCCATGCACCCTATTGTAGCTCTTTTTTTAGGAACAAGTGCGGGTGGATGGTCGGTCGGTTTATTGCCTTGCTCTCCATTCAGCATCGCAATCAATAACAATACGTTTTTAAAATTTCTAGGTATTTTTGTAATTTTACAAAACGGGATGATCGGTCGGAATCGAGCAAAAGGGTCATCTTTTTTTATCTATCTAGTCTCTCGCTTAACAACAATCTGACCTGATGATAGTCTACAATGGAACACGGTTGCCTAGAAGAAATCTGTTCACTCGCGTCTTGATGACACCTAGGTTAGTTGAGATAGACTCAAGGAATCATTCATAATTTCCTTTGATAAATAAATTAAGGAAAGTTAACGAAGGCATAATTTACTGTGAATTACCTGTTCATAGCATCGTCTGATAGGCCTTTGGTCTCGTTGTTTTCGTCAGGGATTAAGTAGTCCACATTGCTGCAGTGCGTCTCTACAGGCGATAGGTAGATCTCCACTGAAAAGAAAAGAAAGGAAATTAAGTAAACGGGATCGCAGTAGCTATAGAAAAAAAGACTTTAGCCAATATTTTTGGTAGGGCTTGAATTCTAACACAAATAGAACGTACCCAGAGACTATAGTATAAAGTCCTCACTGAGGTAATGGTATAGTAATATTAGCTCAGTGGGGGTCACGTAGTCCTTCAAAAAGGTTGTAGGTACTATAATGTTTAAAGGGTCTACGACATCACGTGTTCGGATGTACCTTATGAAAACCGCAAATAAATATGACGTCAGTAGGTCAACAAAATGATCGCTACATCGCTGGCTACAGAAATACTGAGAACAGTATGAAATTCCAAAAGTTTGAGTCATGACGGTCATTTGACTTTATCCGTGTTCAGGGCAAGCGCACAACTAAAAACTACTAATTATTAAATTCATTGAAAAGTTTTGGTACCAGGGCATCTTCTACCGCAGGGAATGTATATTTGAAGGCGTTTCCTTAATTAATTTCGTATTCTTTGGGAAAAAAAATCAAACTCCATTAAAAAAAATTATCGGGCTTATTGGCCCTTTCCTCCTGTCTCCTTGGCGGAATCTGGCCATGGAGTGATGAATGTTGCTAATATTTGAATCTATGAGACAGATTTATTCAGCCTTCTTTAGAATTAGCAAAGCGATGCATCATGCTTGTGCAAATCAGACGGCCTTTATCTGGAGGGGAAAGTGTGAAGGCTATTCGCGATCCTCAATTCTGTAGGTCAGCGATTCGCAAAACATTTAACACATCAAATTTAAAGCAACTTTACGTTTGGCGCATTTATTGTTGCTAATAAAATCGTAATTAACCCGCGGCTTAGTTTCTTTCCTGCAGATTAAGGCTGACTTTTCTGAGAGTATGGTATAGGTGGTGATCTACAAATCATGTCCTAGGTGTTAAAGCAAGTCATTTTAAATCTCCCGCGCAGTATCCCCGCGCGCATGCGCGATCAATCGATGAGTGAACTGTTGAACACATCCGTTCCCACTCCTCGATTCCATCATCATTCTTTTTCCACACACTTTACGTCTGCGTTCCCTAGCATAAACAGGGAGTGTGTTTCCTCACATCCACCGTGTCATCAAACAATATCATAAAACCATATAACCAATCATAAATCAAGCGAATAACAACAAAAACGGAGTACTACCATCACAAACAACTGAGGGGCGCCCCTGCGACGAGATACAGCTTCTAGCCGGCGTCGACATCGGTGAGTCTTTTCCTATCCATTTTCGAATTCCTACACATCAAAGATACAGTCCACTCTCTTTATCAATTCAAATTGCAAACCTTAACACCCAGGTAACAGCCAACTTACCGCCAGGTGCTGCATAAATCATCTTCAATTTAATATTATATCGTGCCTACTAACTTTTTGTGTGAACAATTCTGGATCATTAATTTTTTTTTTGTAGACTACCAAAAAAAGGAGTTTAATATTAGAGTGTGGCTTGCTATGACATTACTTAGAGCAGAAGCAAAAGAAACGACAAGAAGAGACATAATCTCCCATAAAACTTTCAGAGCGCGATTAGAGTGAGTCCAGTCAGGACCAAGAAGATTATTTGTGTACTGAAATTGAAAGCAAAGAATTTACTTTAAAAGCTTTTGAATAAAAAATATATCATTTTAATTGTAGAGTGGGAGGAATGGGACCTGTATTGACGTCTCTTCTCGTATAGAGGTGTTTAGTGCATTACCTTACCTCTATTTCAAAATGTACTCCTCTTACTACTTCTAGGTCTACCTCGGCTGTCGCATGTAATGCAGGTCGATGGTAAAAATACAATGAAGTTGAGTGTTTTGCAAACTACTTCTAAGCAAAAATACTACATCTAAGCAATCTTGTAAATATCAGTAGTCTACCGGGATGCCCATAGGGTTATCTATATTCTTTCAAAATTGTAGATAAAGATGAGCGGACGTGCTCTATACAAATCAAGTATATCAGCGTCCATTGTTCCACCGTCATACCTCGGATGCGTTGAACCAGGAAGGTAGTGGGTGGTACGTAAAGCTGAGGCTATAATTTTAATGTCATTGTTTTATTTCAGTGTTCTTAGAAATTGAATGACTTAAGGTAACTATAATTGAAAAATATAGGTATATATTTAAATATGCAAAGCATAGGTACTTATTATGTAACTATAGTTGTTCTATGATCATTTAGGCTAAAAATAGAATTAAACTCAAATTTATAGCAGGTAGATGTGTATAGATATAAATGAATATTTTAGAGTCACCCTATCCATCCATATAGTAGATAGATACAGTTTTTTGCACAGCAGTCAATTCACAGTCAATCAATTCACAGCATAATATACCCCAATACGGTCGAGATCAGTGCAATCTTATTCCTTCCACCCTAGAATTAGAATGAAGTTAGTGAACTACCTCTTCTTCTTGCACTTTTCCCATTTACGTGGGGTCGGCACAACATGTATTTTTCTTTCATACCTCTCTATCAGCCGTCATCTCCGTTGTCACTTCTCTCTTACCCATATCATTTTTCATACAGTCCATCCATCTCTTCATCGGCCTTCCTCTACATCATATGACTAGCCTTCCTCATCTATATCTTAAACTTTTCTATCGCTACCAGCAAGAAAATAAAAAACGAGTGTGCTTTAGACTGAAGTAAAACTTCTTTTTCAAAGTATTAATTTATAAAATTGTTCTATTAGAAAATTGTCCACACGTCTGTAGGTCGATCAGTCTGTTCATTCTGGACAGACGCAACTCGCACTCGCACATTAACGTTTAAAAATATACGAAACGTAACTATCTCTCTTTCTATCTTCACTAACTTATATCTCACTCTCAACTTCCGTACGCACTTTTCGTAACGCATTCACCAGCTTACTCCCCAAGTCAAGAGTGCGTAAAGAAGTTTTACTTCAAAAACTGAATTCTGTTAAAAAATACTGTGGACATGTTTATGCGACTAAGTTTCAAATATTCACTTATGGATTGTACAAGATAAATAGCTGTTGAGTCCAAAACTCAAAATAAAATTGCATCCTAAAAACCTACTTCAGTTGGATTAAAAACAATTAAGTATAGATAATAGCAAAAATTACCCCATTGTCCCGACAGCTTCTCATGAGGCCATTCACAAACTTAGAGCAAGATGTTTGTCTCATTCTCGCTAAATACTAGCTTCTTGGAAACGAAAGTGACGGGTGTATAAGAGGTGATAAAAGTTACGTCGAGCGACCGCATTTCGATTTCACTAGAACAATAATTTTGCAAGATTAATTGGTAAGTCCAGATTACGATCAGTCGCGCGCCGTTAAATAAGTACAATAAATAATACAGCGAATGTACTATCAAATAGAGGTAAAATCAAGTGAGCAGCACATCTTCAAAAGCCTTTCACCTTTTTTTTTTTTATTTTATTAGTAGAGAGACAGGCTTACGGCTCAGCTGATGGTAAACGGTCACTTTCGCCTATTGACACCGGCAACACCCGGGGTATTGTCGATGCGTTCCCTACCCTGTAGAAACCTCTTTACATTTCTCTTGAAGCGTGCCATGTCATAGCCTAATTAAATACTTAGGAAAACCTCAGATAGTAGCTCATTCCACATCTTGCAAGTATGGGGTAGAAAAGATCGCGTGAAGCGTGTGGTGCGCCATATCCAATTGTCGACGATATGTGGATGAGCTTTATTACGTTGTCGAGAAGTGCGGTGGTAAAATCTCGACGACGGGATGAGATCAAATAGCTCCTCAGAAAATTCCCAGAAATACAGGCGGTAGAATACACTGATCTTATCTTCTCATTTACCTTTCAGAGATCGATAATATTTTTAAATTCTTATTAAATTTAAAGAAACAATGAAAAGACTGTCCTGACAGTGTTACTCACTCACGTACGCTTAGTCGATTCTTTTCTTCAATAATTCTTCACGCCATATTTACTTACCGTAGGAATATTTAGGGAAGTTTACCCACTTTTTGTAATGGTTCCTATAGGAAACCAGAGAGTCATCGACAGGACAGACTTCGGGCCAGAGAGTAACATGCAACATTTATGCGTCGGAATCTAATCCTCATCAATTCAACGGTATAATATTTCTCATTGTCAGATCTCAAATTACGACACGGCACCTGACTGAATAATGAGCAGGCGAACAAGGACGCAAATCGGCGACTTTCTACTGCGTGCGCCTACGGACGAAATGCCGCTGCCGGACCGGGTCACCTATTTGTGGCATAACTTCACGCCTCTGTGGTGCAAGTGTCGTTGAGAAGCAATCGGGTTAGCCAGGACATATGTAGGTACTCACAAGATCAATATTTAGAGAAACAATATTCCAACATATTCTAAAACAATATTCCACCGCCGATTCGGGACTTTCATAGCGTCCATGGTTTCAGAGCTAAACTGAGATTGTTCCTCTTTGATTTCAAAAAGTCTCACGAACTCCACAGAAACGAAATTTCAATCTTGTAGTTCTTCCATTTTTATCCACTCCTTTATAATATCCTTCCTCTCTTCTGGCAGCCTGGTTACTTAGCAGATTGGCCTTAGCTTAGCAGTGGGACTAATTAATGCACATTCTCGCCTTGTTCTCCCCAATCATCTAAATTTTTGTTTTTTGTTGTTACATAATATAGCTATTATTATTTATTTTTATTTTTTTTTTAGTGTGGCAACTTATATTTATCTATATATTCATATTTTTTGTAATTGTAGTACCGTGCGGGCAGTCATCCGTGACATCTATATTTTTAAATGGTTCAAACGGAAGATCAGCGTTGTGCCAAAAGCACAACAAATGCTGAGTTGGACGCCTTTTTGTGACGTCGGTCGTTTAGGTATACAGTAATTGTGAGACACACATTTGTTAGGTATTGCTGTTTTTGTGTGTTTGAATACCTTACTTGTGTGGGTGTGTTTTTTACCGTCACAAATAAATGTTTTTTCTTTCTTTCTTTCATAACAAAAAAAATCTACGAGATCGATCAAGAAGGTAAGCAGAAATCTTTTGAATTCTTCAAAGGGTATAGGTAAGGCTTGTTTCGTACTTCGTATACATTCATCCGTGTACCTACCTTCAATAATATGACTAATAATGTTTACAGTTTTTCTTTTTCTCTATAAATAATAACTGGATTCAAATAGAGTTTTACTGTATAGATTAGATTAGATATTTTTTTTATTGCACACCATTAAAAATAAAACCAACAAAAGAGAATACACAACTAAACCAAAGGTACAATGGGCGGCCTTATCGCTAAAAATGATCTCTTCCAAGCAACCTTTGGAGTTTGGATGGACAGGATATGTGTGAACAAACGAGGACGGCGGCGTAAATCAAATAATAACTAACTGACCAAGTAGGTACTGTAAGTGTATAGTTGTTTGTTTGAAGTAAAGTTTCAGGAATTAATGCAAACTGTCCGGGACGCTTTTATGATATAAAATCATAATATAATCATGACTTTCAAAACAAACAATAGTATCTTACGGTTACGACATAATAATAATAATATGCTGGACATGTCATACAGCGCTATCTAGCCCCAAACTAAGCAGAGCTTGCACTATGGGAACCAGATAACTGATAGAATACTGATATACTTGCTTTTTTTTTTGTAAATACTTACTTATAATACATATAGAGAAACAACCAGACCCGGAACAAATATATGTTGATCATGCAAACATTTGTTCCCCGGCGGGAATCGAACCCGCTACCTCCTGCGTCTCAGCCGGCTATTCGCCCACTGCGCCACGGAGGTTGTCTTACACTTACTTACACCAGTTATTTGCTTGGTATGTCAGATTGTCACACAGCATACCACTGCACTATGTCACTACCACCAGTCATGTAGGTGGAACAATGCTTCATATGCTTATTTATATTGATTGCATATTCATATTAGAACTAAATGGGTGATCAACAATGGCTCTGCTAATGCCGACCGGCCTTGTGGTGAAGTCTTGTGATCAGTTTCGAGATATGTTTGCGCAACGACCTCCACAACTTGATCCTATGCATGAAATTTGCATGATGATATTTTGATTCGAAAGGAGAATTGTCTTGAACTTGATGACCACTGGCCATTTGATAGTCAAAGCAAATTTTGAAGACAAATTGCTTTTTCTGTTTCGTTGATCTAACTCACTCTGCTGGTTCACGTTTTAACAGCCCCCAGCCATTTACATTTTGGGGTTTCAAAAATTTTGTTAATCTTACCAATATGTTTAATCTTTTGTACCTGGATCTGCGTGATGATCATGTAATTTTTATGAATGGATTGATTTTATAACAAATCAATAACAATCTTAACTATTCGATTGTAGTACTCACCATTCCCAAAACATAAAAGAATTTGAGTAATTTCTATCATAGACAGTTAGTATTAACTCCAAGTCATTTCGTTGTTATAACAATAAAATGTTTTTAACTTCCTAGTTTTCTTACGCAACTGTTACATAAATGATACGTTAGAATATTTAAAGTGTCTTAAAACAATAGAAGTGAAAAGTGTCTTACTTAGAATAACTTATTTAACTAATTCGTCACGCTAACGTAACTATGTAAGTATTTAGTTTCTAGGCTAGGCCCTTTAAGCTTCTTCTTCCTTCGTATCAATGGCTGTTTGACTTCTAAATTTTATTAGCCGAATAGAGAGCAACTTGAAAGAGAAAGAAAGAAAGAAAACATTTTATTCAACAACCACACAGTAATAAAGGAAAATAAAAAAACACAACAACAATAAAATCTAACCTAAGCACTAACAACATTAAAAGCTCTGTAGGGAGATGAATAGGTACTCAGCTCAGCATGCTGCTACGGCATGTTAATATGCCGCAGCGCTGGTCTTCCGCTGAGTCCAGTTTACATTACCTCACGTACCTCTTGATCAAGGGTAGCCATAATAAAACAAACACAACTATTGTTCAAATCAAACCATATTAAATACATGCATAACAAAATTAAATACTTATTATTTTAAACAAATAAAACTATCACTACTAACTATCACACTTAAGAACATTTCACTGGTATATTTAAGGCAGTGATGATATATGGAACCGAGACGTGGTCCTTCACTATTGGCCTTATGAATAAGCTCAGAGTCGCTCAACGAGCTATGGAAAGGGCTATGCTCGGGGTTTCTCTATGGGATCGAATCAGAAATGAGGAGATACGTAGGAGAACTCAAATCACCGACATAGCCCGACGGATTAGCACGTTGAAGTGGCAATGGGCAGGCCATATAGCGCGCAGAACAGATGGCCGATGGTGCCGGAAAGTTATCGAATGGAGGCCACGGACCGGCAAGCGCAGCGTAGGACGTCCACCTACAAGATGGGCAGACGACTTGGTAAGAACCGCAGGTCGGCGGTGGATGCAGGCCGCTTCCAACCGCAGTTCCTGGAGATCAATGAGGGAGGCCTTTGTCCAGCAGTGGACGTCCTACGGCTGATATGATGATGATGATGATGATTTAAGGCAAGACATGGAGAACGGGGAGAGAGAGAGAGAGCTTCAGCTACTGCACCAAACTTCCACACCCCTCTCTGTTGCCTGGTACAAGTCTTCTCGTGTGCAGTTGATTGGGCACAGAGGACATGAGAGCAGGTGGGTAATTTTTTTTAAGATGGGCACGCAGTGGCACTGTCTTCGGAATGGGTCGATGTAGTCCCACTTGACTTTATGCTAAAACAAAGCTACAGCCAGTCAATTAGCTGACATGTACGTTATCTATCATGAACTTGGAGCACATAAACATAGTATGACTGTCACTTATTTTAGTGTAAAAGTCAATAAACTTCCAAATTAGAAAAAAGTATTAGGCGACTTATAGTGATTGACTTTAAATATACGTAAACCTTGCATATAAATGACAATATCATATATCATCGACAATTGGGTATCACGCACCACACGCTTCACGCGATCTTTTCTAACCCATACTTGCAAGATGTGGAATGAGCTACCATCTGAGGTTTTCCCATTAGGCTACGACATGGCACGCTTCAAGAGAAATGTAAAGAGGTTTCTACAGTGTAGGGAACGCATCGACAATACCCCGGGTGTTGCCGGTGTCAATAGGCGACGTTGACCGCTTACCATCAGGTGGGCCGTAAGCCTGTTTCCCCACAAATAACATAAAAAAAATAAAAAAAAATATATAACACCTTGGCAATTTTCGCATTAAGCCAACCTTGAAACGACAAAACGATCATGAACTGGTTTCGAAGTGTAAAGTAGAAAATGACAGGATAGAAAATATAACATGGCGGTCCAGTATTTCCACGCGCTTTTCCCGCTAATTAGCAATTGCTAGTTTCACTTTCACGATTTTCCAATGTACTTTAAAAGAAAAAAGTATGTTTGCCTGCAATGAGCCATAGCCCGTTGATATAAGATCGTTTATAGATATACTGCTTCGACCGTACGTAGAGACGCCTGAGGCAGCTAATTTACTGTTCTTACCGCTTCGGTATGTAAATCGTGACCCTTCAAGGTGTGGTTTGCAAATGACAAATGTTTTAAAGATTGTAGAGAAGTGGTACGAAGAAAGTGGCCAGCCTTGTCCACATTCGGATAGATCAAGGGTTATTTATATCTACCACCGCACCGGCAAATTGCGCGATTTTATGAGAAAATGTTTAGTGAACTCCTGTCGTAAAATATTTACACTCTAACGTAAACACTCATAACTGATCTAGCCAGGCCACAACAAAAGATAAAAATAAATACTTATTCAAAAAATCAAATCAAAATCAAAATATTTATTTGGTTCAAAAACACAGGGTGGGTTGCACCATAGTACCTGTTAATGTAAAAGTTAAAGTCATATTTAACAGTAACAATAGCGGTAACTTTAACCGTTGTAGCGATATGGGTTGCACCATTGTATTCTGTAGCATTGTTAAAGTTACCAGGGTTGCAAGTGGAATGACGCGTAATTTAGCCCAAAATCATTGTGGGAAACAATTTGTAACATGCCAACACTCGACGTTACGTCAAAAAGCTTGATGTCAATTGTCAAATCGTGAATGTGTGAGATATTGTTTTCATTAGTTTATTTGTGTTATTATTTAAATTGTGTCTGCAATCTGCATTATCGGGATTATTAATAACGTGTGAGAGCGATTTCTATCGACTTATAACAGGAAAAATCATGGACAAAAGCTTGCTCGCAGATATTCCTACAAAGTAAGCATTTTGAGTTGCGTGTTATTTCTTGATTAGAATTGACTACAATCTTAAACGCTTTTAAACGTTTCAGGGAAAGGAGTGTGAATTTTAAGCCAGTGGAAATGGAGAGGCTGCAAACACTGATCGCAAAATATAAAAATATATTATTTTGTAAAAAAACTGATTGTATCAGCTCGAAGCAAAAAGAGAGTGCGTGGAATTTGATCCACAGTGAATTTAATGCTCTCGGAGACACTCCACGTACAATCAAGCAACTTAAATATAAATTTGAAAATTTAAAGAGGTCTGCGAAGAAGGTATTGTACTTTTTTATATGTATGTAGCTTTCTACTGCATTGGATTTTGTGTCATGTTGTATTATAAATGGATGTACGTTATGTAAGCCATATCCTGGTTTCAGGGAGCTAGCAGGGAACGCCAAGAAATGCGCCGCACTGGAGGGGGAACTCCAGCATCAGTGCCACCAGAGCAAGGCGATGCTACGGATTGGCTTAGGTCTATTATGCCAGTTTGTGTTGATGGAAATCCACCCATATATGACGATGATGTCATAATAACCCAAAATATTCTTTTTGTAAGTGCCTGTAGTTACCTACTATTTTTTCCCCCTTGAAGATGTTAAAACATAATAGCAAATATTATTATTTTATTGACCCATACTATTTTATTACATTTACAGCCTGCAAACCAACCAAAAGGAAATAAAGGTGAAGATGATTCTGACAGAGAGGATTCTCAACATGGAAAAAAGGTAAGTAAAGTACACTTTGAGAGCAAATTTTTCGGGTCACTTTGTATGAATTTCCATAGAAAGTGACCAAAAAATTTTGTTCTTGACTATACATCTATTGTATTTGATAATATTATTTATTATTCCATTCTTCTAATTATAGTGTATATATATATATCCAAAGATCTGCTTAAATTATGCAATGCGATTTTCACCATTACATATTATATAAATAGTACCCGGAGCGAAGCGAGGGTGGGTATTCATACTTATTTATATATCTATATTAACGATTGTCTTTGTCTCCTTTTTATGATTGTTTCTTGTTTATTCAATCATTTTGCTTATTTACAGATTTCTGTCAGCGAAACAACTATAGAAGTGGAAGACTTTGCCATAAAAGAGAAGAGTGAATTTGATACAAGCACCACATATAGTTCCCTCAAGCGACCAGTATCATCTCCACTAAGACGTAAAGATTGTTAACTATATTAAATTATATGCAAACTAATTGACAATCAATTAATCTAAAAATTTTATCTAACAGGTCAGGCTAAGAAACAAAAACCCGGTGAAAACTGCAACCTCGTCAGACAGCTGTTGCGTGAGAAGAAGTTGTCTATTATGGATGAGCTCCAGGAGATCGAGTTACAAAAAATTAAAGATTCCATCAAACATGCTCAGGAGGTGCATGAGCAAAAACTACGGCATAATGAGGAGCGCCACAAATTAGAATTAGAAAAACTACATTTAGAAATAGCCATTTTAAAAAAGTCTGATTTTTAGAAAGAAGTAAACAATATCAATATTATTTTTAATTGTTTTATTTAACATCCACAAAATGTGTAGATGCTTATTAACGTAATCTACTAAAATAATTATTGATCAATAGTGACCTATTGCAATTATCATTTCCTGCTGCTGTATATACTATATTGTTCTCATCATCTGATTCATCATCATCATTCCAATTTGATGGCAATGGTGGCATAGGATCTCGCATTTGTTTGCATATATTATATAATACCGCAGTGGCCACTATGACAGGCTGGACTCGGTCTATGTGATTTCTTAGTTTCATAGCCAGTGCAGGAAATCAAGGAATTGTCAAAATGGTGCAACACATTTTTTACTTAGCCGGTACTTTAACTGAGCTGCTATTGTTAAAGTTAGATGGTGCAACCCACCCATAGGAATCAAGAACAAATGGTCAACGTTGACAGCTGCAAAAAGTTTGAAAAAACAGTGTCAGTGTCAACGCCCGTCTCCTAACCCAGGACAATTGTTGTTCCTTAATTTGTGTTCTGTGGTTTAGACTACTGACTGTACATGATTGTAAGGGTGTGTGCATGTGTGTGAGTTTGTGTGTGAATTTGCGAGTGAATGTGTAGTGTATGTGAGTGTGTGAATACAATATGAGTATTTATTATTATATTATATTTATTTATTTTATTTATTTGTTACCTGAGGGTGGCTAACAGGTTCCTCTGTTTCTGCATATGAGAGAAATTGGAGCCATACAGTGATTTTTTTACATTTATAAAGTGGTAGAGGATAGATGTCTAGAACTCGGTTTATTTTAATATATAAGTGTGCAACTTAGGTGGTAAAATTGTCTAGAATTAGCCACTGTTCTACGCAACTCAAACGGGCATACTTTGTCAGAGCGTCGCTTTGTGGAGCTTAGGTTTGGATCGTAGGTCAGTTGTGAGTGTTTGCGCAGGACCGAAGCTAAGATAAACAGTTGTCTCACCGTTAGAACACCACAAAGTGAATACAGACTATCAGTGGGAAAGCGTCTTGGTTTTGAGGACATAACCTTCAGGACTGCTCTTTGTGCACTCTCGACTCTCAAGATTTAAGTCTTGATAGCTCCTCCCCACGCGGTGATACAGTAGGAGAGTATGGATTGTGCCAGAGCAAAGTAAACCATTTTCAGACAATCAAGATTAGCAGCACCTCTCAGGTTTCTAAAGACATATATCAGTTTTCTAACTCTAGAAACAGTGGACTCAATATGGGTCGTCTAAGAGAGACTACAGTCTAAGTGTAAACCCAGGTATTTTATATTAGGCGCACGATTTAGATAGGGACAAGAACCACTACATACCTATTCAAACATTAAGACGGCATAACATAACTTAGTTTTAGTGAGATACTAAGAAATTTTACCTAATTCCAAAAGACACAAACAACTTAGATAAGTCTACAAGTTTATTCTAGTATTTCTACTATTCTAAAACTGTATTGTGTAACCAATTTTAAGCAATGAACTGTTCCTAACAGACTGGTAGTTTTACTGGTTCATTGGGTACCTCGTAAACCAAAAACCTGTAGAATTGAATACAAATGTACCAGTAACTTGTTTAATTTAAAACGCTCATTTCACAGTAGTATTGTAAAATGAGCACAAGCCAATGCCAAGCACCCAGATACAAGTTAAATCTAAATGTAATGTATAGAAAACATGCCAGATGCCAGCATCTTCTTGGAAAATAGGAAAAGTTGTATTGGGCTCTGTTTCTCACACTGTTATTGTCGATATCAATGATAAGAAATACGTTTTTGCCAAAGAAGTGCAGTCGTAATAAGTAGTCCTCTATCTGCATGAGTAGAACTTATCTCGTATTCTTGAACTGTTCAAGCGAACTATAATTTTTGACAGTTTTCAATGAAAGCTGTCAAAAATGTGTTCAAGCACAGATTTTGTCCCGCTCGATTAAATTTAAGAAGATCAGTCTTAGAATACCGGTCTAATATCAAGAGTGTCTTGACTTTGAATGATAAAAATTCCGCCGCAAAACTTAAAAATTCGTAATTTTTGTCAACACGTGAGTCGTGAATCGTGAACTCGTGATTTTGTAACGCTATGGATCATGGTCGATATACCATGGCGAAGACGCGACACGATTATTGATACGGTAGCATGTGACAATATTACAAATTACTTTTTTGACCTCCAAGGGTTACTGCAGACAGAACACTCCACGTGGCTAAAAGTACGTAGTTTAGATCATAAGGAATGTTAAGAAGTTAGAAAACTTTCTTCATCCTAATATTGATACTTATTCGTTAAACACATTTTGAATCTATGCACCTGACCTAATTATATGTCAACTACACCTGACATTTAAGTTACTGCTATTGGAAACAGAACACTCCTAAGCAGGTTTTTTATTTAGGTAATATCATAATTCTTCAACTGAACTAAGTTACGGTACCTTCTGACAGCGAAATATACTGTACAAGCTGTTTTGTCATTTCAAGCCAGGCCAGGAACAGCTATTAATTTCGCTCGTTTGCAACCACCGCATCATCGGTCAAGCAACGGTATTGAACGAGTTCGCATGAATATGAGAAGCACTAACTCTCGGAAGTCTAATGTAGCTCTTATTGTAAGGAAAATAGGGTGCTATACAAGTTGGTAAATGAATAACAATAAAGATTAATTTATTTGCTTGAACATAATGTGAGTATAAAGGTATTTAGTTCAATGGTACTTATTTGGTTTTAATTAGGTATGTTCTATTCTACCTTATCTAGCATGCAATTTACAAAATACAAAGGAAAATGTCAAAAATAGAGGTATACATTTGAGATAAAACAAAATTTAAAAAACAATATAAATAAAAATTCAAAGTTAAAATGAATTATGGTAAATGCATGCAACTGTTAAGCCAATGCATAGCACAATAGCACAAAACGAAACGGGATAAAAATATAACAGGAAATCTCTTTTTGAAAAACTATACTACCTGTGTAGCTCTCAATATGGTCGTTTGATTTCTGATATAAAAGCTCTCACTGCCAAGACCACCAGTGACCAACATGAAATACGAATTAACTATCCAGTAGAAACTATCCTTGGGAAGAATTTAACGGAACTTGCACGCATGCTGTTGATATACCTTCGTGCGTAGCAAAGGTATATCAACAGCATGCGTGCATGTACATACTGAATAGATACTGATATGATTGGTCATGCAGGAAATGTGTCAAATAGGAGTTTAATAGGTGCTTTAGTAGAGTACCCAATAGAGCATGTAAACTTATGGCAATATTGTGACATAACTCCTGATTATAAGCATCACTTGCGGTGTACCTACCCTTTATGCATGCGGTGTCTTCCGTATTTATGTTATGCAAAGAATTTTAGCACTTGTGTCAAGTTGTGTCCATGCAATGTCCAGTTACGCGGACGGCGGAACCATTTAATGCTGATCAAAGGATGAGGTCGGTGCCAATTTGATGCAAGTTAGTTTGAATTCAAGGTCAGACACCGAACACGTTCCACATATTCTTGAGGATCTGTTAGGGCTGGACATATTTGACACGTTCTTTGCTTTCTTTCGTGCCTTTCCAGCACAAAGTGTCATAAATTTGATTAGAATCTGTTATGTGTTATATATATAGAAATGGAAATTACATCAAAAGGCATCGATTTTCCCGTTTCTCGAGTGTCCGCCAGTATTTCCAGTCCAGTTATAAATAACTGTCTCAAATTGCAAATAGGCATTCCGCACATATTTGTTTAACAATCGGTATTTTGCACCGCACGGAATACATTATATTTTTTTATGATCTATGGTATCTCATGTTCATATGGCAAGTAATTCCTAAAATGAGGATGTAATGAACTAACTTTAAGTTGTTGCAGCTTTTCGTTACTTATTTGATTTGTTGAAAGCTGCTTGCTACTCGTACTAAACCAATACCTTTCGTAATCGCTGACCATAATCCTACGACAGTTTTCAAGTTATGTTCTTGATAGGAAGTGTAGTAAATAAAATATATAAATAAATTCTTCTTTTACTTAGAGAACTTTCGTGATTGATTTCAATCATTATTGTAAATACGGGAGTTATCACCTACCGTCTTATCGGCGTTTCGAAATTCTTCTTTATTGCAGACACAGTGGATCCATATTTTAAAATCTACACTAAACTAAAATTTAAGAAAAATAATTTAAACAATTACACAATTATAAAATACAATAAAAATTATTTAAAAATTAAAAAAAAAAACATAAATTAAAATTTACATTGAATCTTACTTAGGTTAAGTGGCTATTTCCATCCAACGTCGATATGCAGCCGTCAGCATCAGTCTGTCCGCTAGACTCTTGATGATTGTGTTTCTACATATGTTGACTCTGGACATGAAGGATCCTCTTTGTAGTGTTCGTGATGTTACAGAACAGTTGTAGTCAGAAATTAAATAAATGATCCTAGCATGGCTAGATCACTATCGTTTCATTTTCACGCTCTTCTATACTAATATTATAAAGAGGAAAGATTTGTTTGTTTGTATTGAATAGGCTCCGAAGCTACTGGACCGATTTAAAAAAATATTTGACTGTTGGGAAGCTACACCCTCCCCGGGTGGCATAGGCTACTTTTTACCCAACTGCGCAGAAGGAGGGTAATGTTTTTATTGAAAAACTACGCGTGCAAAGCTGCGGATTGGTCGGCTAGTTAGATAATACTTTAACAGTAAGGTTAGCGAACTATAACCTTCCTTACATACAACACTAGCTAGTAAGTAATCATCTATGCCTTTGTGATACCTTTGCAAACTCAAAATTTGGTCCTTAAATATTACTAAAAGGCCCACTGTCACGTGATATAAATTAAGGCTATTTCTATAATTATTAAGCAATTGCTTGCGGATGTCCGAACCTCCCTGTACCTTCACGGTACGCTGCTACTTACACAATCCTGATATGGACTTAGATTCGCCAGTTGTTTGCGAAACCACAACTATTAGTTACGACTGGGTAAATACGGTTTTCTCCTTCATCGGTAACGGGTAAAACGTTACTTGGACTGTCGTGTGTGGGCAATTGCTAGCGAATTTCACTATAGGTTTTAGCTAATTGGCTGTTGTCCTGTTCTGGTATTATCGCTTAGAAATCAGTAAAATAAATTAAATTATTTATTTGTGTGAAGTACATAATGGTCAGGGGCGTGGTACCACATCTATATATGTGTCAGCCACATCTAGTAAATCCTCTAAAACTAAAAAATTAAACCAGAGGTGGTACATTTGTAACTTTGTTCATAGACTAATGTGAATCGAGCACATATCATATGACTTCGAGTCGGACTCCGGACTTCCTATCTGTATGTAATGTAACTACCTGATTGAAACTAGCAACCTGTCACAGTAGAGGCACTATTTCACTTATGTGACTCAAAGAAACAAAAAATAGAAAAAGCAAGCGCTAGATTAGACGTCTGATAACTAGTTTCGATTACTCATTAATAACCAGTCTTCGAAATGAAAGTACCTTAGATAAAAGACACATAAACACAGTGTACAGCTCAACTGTGTTTAATCATGCTCACGACACACACAGTGAAGTGACATCATTGGATTGTACTTAACTTGACATACACTTGGCAGGCAGCATCGCTAATTTAGCAGTGGTGATCTTATAGCAGGAAATTGCTAATTCAGGGGCATTAGACGATGATACAAAACAATACATACCTTGCGGATAATGTAATGAATGAGTTTAAAATAATGATGAATACAGGTAATATGAATAGCATATCCTTCTTCTTAGCGTGTCAATAGCTCTACTTAGATTGTGTTAGATAGGTAGGTACTTGGCTATGGCTATTGCTGGTGTCAGGAGAAGCCATTTTTAAGTCTTCTATTGTGCAGGTGTTCGGGCACACAGGGCACATTAGCAGGTGTTTCATCGATGCAGGATCACCACAGTCGCATTACGTTTGGCTGGGATCCCTGAACCCCCATTTGCACATATTGACTCTGCAGCGACCAACCTATGTGCAAAGCCTATTTAAGGACTTCCATACTGGTCACGGCAGCTCGTGCCCTCGTGGATGCTGTTCTTGAAGGGGAATGAAGTCAGGTGGTGGTGGTGGGGGGGGGGGGGGGGGGGTTTACTATCTATCTACAGTGCACGTGTAGTAACAGATGAGTCGTCGCTGGTGACATGCGTGGAACGCTGAAAACTCCTACGACTTTTCAGACGGCCTTGTGGAATTTGATGGTTATATAGAGGATGCGGACTCATATCATATCCTGAAAACTAAGTAGTACCTAAATATGATACAGTATGGGGTCCTTCAAAAATAGCCTTTTTAATTTTTTTAAATGGTGGTCGGCAACGCGCGTCAAGTCTTTTTGGTGTTTCAAATGTTCATAGACTTCGGTAACTGATTTGATTACTATCAGGTGGATCCTACAGATCTGTGGGTACGCTTGCTGGTCTCCTTGTTATCAAAAAATGAGTTCTAAGGCACGGACTAAGATTTCATGACACTTCGATTATGCCGCATCCGATAGTTCGTTCATTCACATAAATAACTGGAAACAAAGAAATGAATATGACACTTCTTGCACCCTCTCTCAGCAAGCTCACAGTTTAATTGCATTGTATAGAGTATGTACATTCAAGCAGTCTCTGTAGCGGATTCAAGGTCTTTTAATCATAACGTCTCGAATAACAATTTTCCGTGTCTGCAAGTCAGCATCAATTTTGAAGCCTTCAAAAGAACGTGTCATCATCAAACTTGACATTTGAATACCATAATAATGGTAGACAATTAATAATGGTAGTGGTGTTAAAATGGAGTGGGGAATACTTACTGACTGCATCATGTGAAGGTAGATATGTAGATAATAAGTATTATGCACTATTAGAAAAAACAGGCAAAAAGAAAATATGCATAATATTTTAAATCAAAGTCACAATAGTCCTTAATGTGGCCGCAGGTAAAGCTAAGTCTTTAAAATTTAAATTAAAGCAAGTAAGATTCAAAATTAAAAAAAAACCCTTAGTTTGTTTTTGATCGAGTGAATAGTGCGAGTAGAGTCCCTATTATGTATTAAGGAACCTGTACAACGGTCAAGTGTTGATCGCCATAGCTACAGATTCAATTGCGAGAATGTAGTTCAAGTATTGCCCTGGGTGCTGAATCGCCTAGCTCTGTCTGACGCCAAGTCTGATACAAGTTCTGGCTGCATTCCTACAAAGTTTCACATACAACGTATTAAGCCTTTTTTGTGTTATTTGAATACCGTGCTGTTTAGAAGTTGAATTGTTATCGTAGTGACGTGTAAACCGGTTTAAAAACTAAACGAGTTAAAAACCAATTAAGTTGTAAACTATTGGGCACGTTCAAAGCTTAATAATGACTTGATGTGGCGATGGCGGTTAGTTAGAAATAATAAAAAAAAAGTAGAGAGCGAACAGTTGCACATATCCCGAAAGAGAAATCTAAACTACCTGTTTCAACTTAACTCGTCGTGGAACGTTTATTAATTGGTTTGTTCTCACCGCTCATAAAACACCGATAACTCAGAAACCAAACTTCCTGTTGCTCATAATTCGAGATGAAGACGTGCATCTTAAAACAGCCTTCGCAGCATAACACATATCTGCTAAACGATAAAAACTGACAACAGGCGCAAAACTGACTCCGAAGCGGTAGGTACCGTATCTACCCAGATGCGACACAGTTTAAATTATAGTTGCGAAGGCAATTCAAGTTTGGCTCTCGACCTTCCCGTTTAAAAAAAGTCTGATAGTCTCGGTTAGTGAGATATAAGTATAAATGAACACGTCGCGTTAGATTCTTCCACGTGACTCTAATTTTCGTAATACTATCATTATTATACGAGCTTTAGTAAACCCTTGTAAACGTAAGCGTTTAAAATATCTGCTTCAAATTGAATTATTTTAAAATTTTTATCATCACGAAAAATTCGGAATGTGAAGTGTTAATAAGTTCGCAACCCCTGGGTGTGTCAGAGCAGAGCATAATGAAATAAAAAACAATTTAGACCGATCATTAACTTCACATTTTTCAAACCTCATCTAGTTAAATATAAGACGATCCAAGGCACATCTCGAAAGAGCAAGACGATACGAAGACCGGTTCTGACTCGGTTTGTGGCACAAAGATTTCACCTGCGAGACTGAGAAACCATCGATTCTGATGTAAAATGAACGCGCTTATCGAGAAAGTAACGTGAGTCAACGTTCGCAATAGAATTGAGTAAGTTACTATAAATTCCGGTAAAAATCAATTATTATGATTGATTCTGCAGACAAACATTAGCAACACCATCTTCTGGTGTTTTGTTTCATACAATTAGGATATCTGGGACGATTCTATCAACGAATCATTTACTAGCAGCTGTGCCGTTTGCTAGAGTAGGAAGACGCCATTAGGTCATTTGGTTCATTGAGTCAGCTATTAATTTTGGTATTATAGACTTTACTATTTAGTTGGAAGTTATAGAACTTGGCAAAATAAAAATTATTACAGGAAATTTTATACCCCGGCGCAAAAAGATGGGTGTTTCTTTCTGTCTGTTTTTTTTTATCGACCGAAATTGTACTCCTTCCAGTTTACCCACCCTGCTTGTTTATACCTTTGGCCGATGTTCTTCAGCTATCTTTCGAGTGAAGAAACATTGCAAGGTAAGTAATATTGCTAAGTAAATACGGTATGTAACCAAGCCTATCGCATTTTTCCCACAGAGTCAACAAGTTACTAAACAGTGTTCGCATGACCAATGACAATTAAATAATAATCTAGGCTTGCAAAGTTGCAAGTCAATTAAATGGTTACCCAACTGAGCGTTTGGTTTATCGGAACAACATTTGGAGGTAAAGGCAATACTAACCTAGTATCGTTTACGCTTATTACTTCATAGCTTAGCTAAAAATAGGTTTTTTTTACTAACTCTTGCTTAAAGTTTTGCTCGTGGGTTTATCTTCCACCGCATCATTGTTGACTTTCTGTAGCTTACGTTGGTGTTTAGATAATTATGTCTCCGCAGTCCGCATCAAATTGACTCGCAAAAAGAAAGCTTTCAAATCTATTGAAAACCATCTTCAGCACTCAAAAATAAATTACCAAATACTAAATATTGATAGACATTTCACACAACATTATCTAGCCCCAAACTAAGCAGAGCTTGTACTATGGGAACCAGATAACCTATAGAATATGTATATACTTTTTTTTGTAAATACATACTTACAATATATAGAAAAACATCCAGACCCGGAACAAATATTTGTAGATCATGCAAACATTTGTTCCGCGGTGGTAATCGAACCCACTACCACCTGCGTCTCAGCCGGCTATACGCCCACTGCGCCACGGAGGTCGTCAATTTATCAGCATCATCATCATCTCAGCCTGAAATTACCCACTGCTGGGTAAGTATAAGCCTCCCTTGCTTTCTGGCTGCCTCCCGTTTTAAAATAGCCACGCAGGTCCAGCCAGATCAGGTCTGTTCTATTTCAACACGCGAACATACAAACGTAGATAATATGATAAGCGCTTATATGCTTAGAGTCAAAATAAATGCATACACTTAATCAAATCAAGGTTACTATTATTTTTAATTACTTATGCGAATTTTTTCTTGCGTGTTGTTTAATGAGACTTGATTGCTTTTTACGTTATTTTCATTGATAAAGGTCACGACGAAACCCTTTATTTTGTATGACTACGGAATAATTTGACGTGACGCAATTTTATTTAATTCTTCTTCTTCTTTCGTGTCAATGGCTATTTGACTTCTAAATTTGATTAGCCTAATAGAGAGCATCTTCCACACCCCTCTCTGTTGCCTGGTACAAGTCATTTCGTGTGCAGATGGTTGGGCATAGAGGACATGAGAGCAGGTGGGCCATTGTTTGTATGGTGGTCCCGCAGTGGCACTGGCTCCGAAATGGGTCGATGTAGCCCCACTAAATCTATTTTAATCTAAATCTATTTTATTTAATGCTAATGATGTATCATGTTTAATATCATGGGGCTCTTCAATAGATATTAACTATACTTTTCGATGTAAAATGATAGCAAACCAACCACCAATACTACACTTATCCTAAACGACACTTGCTTCATATTCATTTTTAGACAAAATTAGCACTTGTTGTCGACTGATCACTTGATCTCTTGACACACTTGAAATTTAACATCAGTTTTGTCAAAAAATCCACGCGAAACAATTGAATATCAAGCGATTGGTTTACAAACAATTTACATCGAATGTATAGATACATATTACTCGTGGTTCCTGATGCCCACGATACGATAAACCCAGGATTCAGGGAATCTTTGTTGAATAACCAGAGTAACTTATAACGGTAGTCTTGTGATACATACAAGTAGGTATCTAATTATAATAATAAAGCCTTTATTAACAATCTTAAAATGCACATTGCATATTTTTCTACTTAGTACTACAAAATTTGTTTATGTATAGATATAAAATATACTAGTTTCAGAATAGACCCCGGTTTTATGATTCTCTTGCTTTTCAGCGTAGGCCTCACCGAGTGTTCTCCACAAAGATCTATCTCTTGCTTTTCTCGCCCAAGTCGTTCCCGCCACTTTTTTAATATCATCTTCCCATCTACGATTATACGATTACATACGATTCGTCTACCTTTACTTCTCGTTTTATATCTAGGGCACCATTCTGTCACTTCTTTTGTCCATTTTTTCGTCTTATTTCTTACTAGATGCCCAGTCCATTTCCATTTTAGTTGTTGGATTCGGTATTTAATATCTATAATATTGGTCTGTTTTCTTAACTTTGTCTTTTAATTTTATGTTTAGTATACTTCTTTCCATTCTGTGTTGCCAAGTTTCTAACCGTTTTAAGTTTTTATTTGTGCAACTCCATGTCTGTCATCCGTAGACTATAATATAAATTTCAGGCAACAATAGAAAATTACAAGATGTTAAAACTTAATTCTACGGTCCATATATGTATATATATATATGTAGATACCTTAGTGACTAACATACATATTTAAATTACTTAATACTATTTACTGGCACGTATAGTCTGTGACTATGTGGTGAAATATATAAAAATATCGTAGAATATAGTGTATTTAGATCAATCCAATAATTCTAACCTCTACTTTCATTGAGAAACACTTGCTTAATGTTACCTAAGTACTCCGTAGATTCTTATAACCTGTTGAATTGTGAATGGTTCCATGAACTTTTCATATTATGTCAAAGTAAAATTATTTACGCTAATTCAAAACAAATAAGCGTATCTACAGACAATTCGAAAATGTAAGTGTCAAGGCCGCAGCTCCTACAGTGGAGTGGAGTGACCTTTAGTTCCGTTCCTATGTCATTGTCTTGTTAGTCACAGAAGCTGGTTGTCAATATTCATAAATTACGAAGTTGTGATTGAACATGCGAAAAATTGTCGTTGAGGTTAGCGGGAAATTGAAGTGGCTGCATGATTTTGATATAATTTAGAAAAAACCCATCACTATTGTAATGCGAACACAAGTTATAATGGTGATCTACGAGTATCTCTTATGATATGAACTTGTGGCAAGTTGAGCCCTTTATTTGTTGTAATTCCCCAGAAGATAATCCCATATTTAACTATGAAACCTATATACGCATGATAGGCACTTAAAAGAGCATTTAGATTTATTACTTTTTAAAGTATAAGATGATAGTTGCAGGACAGGATAGTAAAGGATGCAAGTGCTGTAGTGCCTGGGATTTCATCCATCCTTTTAGCTTAATCATTAGTTAGTCTTAATTCATTAGAAAAGACACTTACCGCGGATTCATATATCCATCGGTAACCAATTACGACTCGTTTCTCTTTGAAAACGTATCAAAAGTTTGACACTAGTTTGACATTTTTTCAAGGAGATACGAGTCGTAGTCGGTTACCGACGGATATAGGAACCCGGCATTAGTCGATACGTGCAATTCTACTACGGTTTTCACGTTGTTTTCCTTCGCCATTTCGAGCATGTGTAAATGCGCACATAAAATTTAGGAAAATTTATCATTCTGTACAAAGTTTGCATCGTTAATTTAATAGTAGGTGCGATTAACGATGCCAACTTTTTACGTATAAGAATTGTAGGTACATACTTATTAATCACACAAAAGAGCATAAGTGCTTGATTAGTGAAAGAAAGATTTTCCTAAAAGTATTTATTTAACGCACCTCATAGCCGCCATTCAAGCATTATAATAACTGACAAGACCCACTAATCGTACAGCTACAGCTATGAATACAAGTCACGAAAATTATATCTCACTTGCCAAAAATTGCAACAAATCAATATGCGTTTCACACGTGCAACCTAGACCTTAGTCGAGTGTTCCTTCATCCAAATAAGGTCTCGCAAGGAAAAGTGGTACAAACATGGTACAATTTGTGACAGTAAACCATAGACACGGCTGTAGCGACTATAGACAATGCTTTTACGGCATGTTTCACTCGGGCTGAATATGAAATTTAATTAAGGCCACGACTTTCGAATGAGCTGGCGGAAATTGTAAGGACGTTGCAATGGTTCAAGGAACGTTGATAACTTGAATCTATATTTTTTATGGAAACATCAACAAACTTGTCTCAGAAAAGTAGGTAAATTTGTGTATGAGACAAACATACAAATGTGAGTCGACATTGTCACCAGTGGAGTGTAGCCTCAAGGATCTCTGATAGACCACCGATTTTAGGAATACTACGAGATATCAAGTTGTTATAATGTTTGAACTCCACTCCTACATGCAGGAGTGTCTCCCTCCCCCCCCCCCCCCCCCCCCCCCCCCCGCACACATGTTCATATTATACTTGAAGGAAACATGGGAGCATGCATATGTGTGTGTGTTACTATTTCCAGTCATTGACTCAGTAATTGAGTGTCAAAATCAAGGTCTGTTTATGTACTCTCGATAGACCTATGCTTTACGTAGAAAACCTAAGTGCCAGTGTAGAGACAAGCTAATGTTGAAACTGGAGCAATTCAAATAATCTCCTTATTCACCACCCACAGTCAAATACCAATAGATTAGGTACCTCGGTGAGTATTTGTATAAGAATTTGCGGATAAAATAAGTTTATTTAATGTATTGGTTCGGAGAAAACTTGGTTAGCTATTTAGTCATTATTGATTAAGCTGCTTAATTTTTACTCTGTTAATAACCAGTAACAGTAACCACCTAGCGACTTGTAGAAAGGTTTGTAAAATGTCCAGGAGATTATTGTTGCCATGTAGTTGGATCATCATATGTTTTATCAGCAGCCTTGTAAGCAGATCAGTGATTCTCTATTATTTAAAACGTGGACATGAACTGAAATGCAAAATGGAGCCCCTGGGTGTAGATGTGGACCGTGTAGCGATGTGATGGAATGAAATAAACCCTCCGTCGTCCGAGACACGTTCTCGGAGATCCGGATGACGAAATCACCTCCGCTAATGCGGAAGAGATTTCCGAGTCATCTAAACTAGACAGAGCAAACACTTCACAGATACACCGACCTCGCCGGCGAGGTCGACGAGTACCTTCAGTCGCCGCCTACACGAGGTACAAGCACGTACCCGGGCGTTTCTCTCCTATCCCCACCCTGGCAACAGCCCAAGCCGAGGTTCGTACCTAAGTGGTGCCCTTGCGCTAGTTGCCTCATAAAACTTAAAGGGCTGAGCGCCTTCTGCGCTCGCCAAAAGCTTGGTTAAGCTGCAATGGCCTCAGAGGCCAACAGCGAGATAAGTCCATTCGAAAAAAAATTATGGAATGAAAAAGGTATTCATTTAATGCAAATTTGCAATTAAATCATACCAAAACTTCAGTATGCATTTTTGCTCTAAGTAATTTAATTTCACTACGATACTTTCTACTTAAGTAGGCACTCGCTTACGAATGATTTATGCCTGCTTGAACTTGAAACGATATAAAATTATATACCGGCTGTAGTGAAATCAATCATCTAAGTTCATAGCACATTGACCTATTCATAGTGAATAATTTTCTCTGAGACACCAATCAATGGTCAGAAACAGAAACGTCATGGTCGGATAATTTGATCGCCATTACCATTTTGGCTGTAAGTAGCTCCTTTCATACCGGTCTAGGAGAAATTGAATTATATTGTCCGTTGAATTTTGTTATAAAATCATTCAAATGATAGAAAGTTACCGCCTATTACTGTGTCCCAGCCCCAGGCCTTAGTCAACATTATTTGTTTCGCGCTCAACGATAAGCGACTGCACCGCTTACTGTGCAACTACCCCCTTAATAATTTATTGTGATTTTCGTAAAATTTTGTTTATGTTGTCTAAATTTAATATTATTAGTTTGTATCACTACGCTTTGTGGCATTAATAAATGTATATTTAGTATAAGTTTATCTCAGTAAGTGAATTGTAAATTCTTATGAGATAATAAGGCATTCTAAACACCTAATGTTCATTAAAATGCATCGGTAACGAATGCATAATACATTTCAATATCTTTGCTATGTTTTTTTTTAAAGATTGCATAGACTACCTTTAAAATCGTTTCCTTAGCAATACTTTGCAAAGCGTTTACAATCCGCACTTCCGAAACCTTGGCATAAATCAACACATGAATGAAAAAAACATCGATAGCGATCTAAACAACAAACCACGACTCGGTCAATACCAAACCCAGATGTTAGTGTTTTAGTACAATTACGATTATTGTGTTTCTTAGCAACAGTTACACATTTGCCGCAATGTACCGTACACATGATCTACTGACCACCCGTCACAGCCAGTGCATTATCAACCATAACTAGTACAAATTAGAGATCACTTTTTATTGAATTAAACCTGATAAGATCGGTAAACTGAAGGCTTAGAAATGAGATGTAACTCGGGATAGTAAGGTCGGAATTGGTTTGAAAGGCATTGTTAACGCGCCAATAATTTTGAATAATCATCGCTTGTATGATCAATTAGAGTAAACACTGGTATTACAGTTTCTGGTATTTTCTAAGAGATTGCGGAACATGGTAATTAAAAGTCTTTGAAGGTAGTAGGTATTTAGCGCATTGATTTTATCTCAATCTGATATCTAATTAATAGGAATTTTTGCAACAGATCTGACCACATAATAGCCAGCCAACCTCTTCGAAAACCAACATGAAAAGGTGGAAGAGGGCATAGAATAGCAACATGTTGCAGAGTTTTAGAGAATCGTACCAGCCAGATGTGGAAAATCGGGATATAGGACACTTGACTTAGCGGGATGACAACAGGTGGCCTAAGGCAACCACAAAATGGTAGCCCAGAAATGGACGTCGACTCCAGGCAGACAACTGGCCGGATGGTTTGACGATCTCGTAGCGGAAGTCGGACAGCTCAAGACTGATTAGATTGGCGTAATAGAGAACAGATAAATAAACAACAGTGGGTGCTGGAGGCTGTATAGAACGAGATAGATAGATTCTTCTATCTCGCCTGTGACAATCTCCCAAAGCTTAGCGGTTCTCGCTACATATGTATATTGAAAGTTGAAATAAACAAATTATTCCTATGTAGGATTCAATGGGGTGATCCCTTCTACCATTGTTTAAAAGATGTAAAATATTGTCCTTTCACCTCATTAATACTCCGTCAAGTAGGTAAGGTTGTCTACAATCGTCATGCAATATTTATCTATAGAAATTTTAGCATGAGAGCGAGTGGTACAACAGTTTGCAACGGTCTTAAGATAGCTCAACTCTCAACTATTTTCATATTGTAAATACTTGCTCATTTTGTAAATTATTTTATATTCGATTCTACCTGTATCAAATCTGGTAAGCTAGCTTCGCTAACTAGGTAAAGGACACACAACTGTTGAATTGTCTATTCCAACACTATAATCTAAATAGATAGATAGTTTACCTGTCGGAGGTCGTTCCTTAGGATAGCAGATTCTGAAGAGACCTCTCGTTCTCGTGTAGAAGAAGTACTTGTTGTTTAGGTTCTCCAATATCGCCATGTTGCCCGCCGAGTTCTCTGCAGCATAGCTCTGGAACAAGGTAAAAGAATATTTAATTAACTTGCTGCTGATTTGGACAGTATAATCAATTTCATAGGAACGACTAACGACTTCAGAACATATTTTTAAGCACCTACGCAAAACTAAGCGTGTTATACCTAAGTCTAAGCCTGTCTTTCCGTGGCATGAAACATTGTCTCCCTAGACTCTCTACTGGGCAGGGCAAAGGCTTTGGTAACGGCTCACCTTCATCCATCGAGGCCCATAGCAAATTTTAGCCAAACTAGTTCTCTAGTTCGGTTAGTTAGTTGTTGTTAGTTTAGTTATATTTAGTGACAATTGCTGTAACCAGTTTAAACATGTCAAAATTTTGTCAAAATTTGCTTAAATTTTTAAATTGTACATTTCAAGGAAAATAAACCACAATTAGTGTGTTTTGTGTATTTTCAATAAACTACTCGCAAAACCGGTAGCACAACACAAGAATTCCAGTAATTATTACACATTGTCTCCGATAAACTAGCCAATGAGAAATACGATCAAAATGTTATTACGAGTAGTTGGGCATGACAATACAGTCGGCTTGAGTCGACACACAAAAGGGTCTAACATAATTACGGTCTAGGACCGGCTTTTTGAACCGCATTCTTGGAGTGGTTAACTCAAGGACGGAACTAATTTGATAGCCTTAGCATGTTAACCGTCGACAGTGCAAAACAAAAATAACAGTCCTTGAGGTGTTACTTCTTACATTCAGCTTTTAGTAAAACAACATGGCTGTATAAGATTCCTATTTTGTGACATGAAGAACTAAGTAATTTTATGTATCTATTTCTATATATTATAAAAAAAACATTGCTGGACATTTCACACATCGCTATCAAGCCCCAAACTAAGCGGAACTTGTACCTACTATGGGAACCAGATAACTGATAAAATACTTATATACATTTTTTGTAAGTACATACTTATAATATATAGAGAAACAAGCAGACCCGGAACAAATATAGATATAGATCATATAGATCATGCAAACATTTGTTCCGCGGTGGGAATCGAACCCGCTACCTTCTACGTCTCAGCCAGCTAATCGCCAACGGAGGTCGTCAAAATATAGGTACCTAGTAAGTTTTTGTATCTTGTAGCATGCCAAACGTCTTATCTACCACCACTATGGGTTTGGCTGTAAAAAAATGTATAAGCCTAAGCACTAAGCCTACCTATTGTAATATCTTATAATACAATAAAATACATATTATGAATACGAGTGTATAATTATGAAGGAAACAATGGATTTCCCTCTGGTTTCGAATATGAAGTTGTTGAGCAACAATCAGAACTTCAGAAGACAAGGCTGGACATTTTCATCTAAGTGCGCATTTGTGTCGGTTTCCATTTCAATGTTCGCTCCAGGGTATTCAGACATCAATAATTCAAGGCTGGCAACGAATATGGATACAAAGGAATGCACCGTCACATTATTACACATAATAAATCCTATACCAGAGTTCTCACGATGAATGAACTTCAAGTTTCAAGAATTTCTATGACTAAGTGACTTGTTGGTTAGTTTTTCCAGTGTTTTGTTTATTCATAACTGCTTTATGTTTAGATGTAATAGGAATTCTATGAAAGGGATTCCTCGCTGATTACGCGGAAAAAATAAGGGTTAAGAGCATAGTTGTGTTTACAGCCACAGTATTTTTTTTTTATTACTTACCTACCTGGTGATGGAACAAGAATATGGCCCACATGATGTTAGATGGTAACCATCGCCTATAGCAAAGTATTGCCTCGTAGGTCACGCACGTCAGTAACGTGCTCTACGATGCACTACCCAGCGTACATCAACATGAGTACTACAGTATGGATCTGATACCTTTTTTTATACCACTAAGTTGGTCAACAGGCATACAGCCACCTGACGGTAAGCCTAGCAACAAAAGGACCAATTACGCTATCGACCCTTTTAAAAAATATTACACACTTGTCACTAGTGCCGTGGGGCGCCGGCAATAGAATGTTGCCCCTCCGCTCTTGCCCGTGGATGCAGTAGGAGTCTGCTAAGGGATACCTCCGAAAGATGGGCAGCAGCGTCTTTTCGTATTTTAATACCTATACTGCGCTCGCCAACCCGCCTGCCAAGCGTGGCGAGTATGGCAGAAACCCCCTCATGATATTGCAACATAAAACCAGGCCCCGAGTCCCCGGCGGCCCCGCTAATCCTGGCTACGGTAGCAGTCACGGTAACGGCGGGGCCAGGGGTGCTAAGAATCCCCGGGAGACGATCGGCTACCAAACCCTACGACGACCACTGGCCCTGGTAACACACAACATCCGCACTTTGAGGACAGACGAAAAGATTGTTGAGCTGGAAGAAGAAATTAGTAGATTACACTGGGACATTTTGGGGTTATCAGAAGTCCGTAGAGAGGGCGAGGACACGATATCCCTTAAGTCTGGTAACCTACTATACTACCGGGAGGGCAACCAACAGTCCCAAGGTGGTGTTGGGTTTCTCGTTCACAAGTCACTCATCAACAACATTATCACCGTCGAGCAGGGTCGCGTACCTGACACTCAGAATATCTAAGCGATATTCGCTGAAGGTCGTTCAGGTATATGCGCCGACCTCTTCACACCCAGATGAAGAAGTAGAGTCTATGTATGAGGACATCAGTAGAGCCATACATACGAACAAAACACACTTTATTGTTGTTATGGGGGACTTCAATGCAAAGCTAGGCATGAGAAGCGATGATGAGTTGAGAGTGGGGCAATTTGGATATGGGCAACGGAACCCCAGGGGACAGAGGCTGGCCGATTTTCTGGAGAAAGAAGGACTCTTTATGATGAATTCTTTTTTCCAGAAGCCGCCTCACAGGAAATGGACCTGGATAAGTCCCAACGGTTCCACGAGAAATGAGATTGATTTCATCTTGACCAACAAGAAACGGATATTCAATGATGTCTCTGTGATTCACAGGGTGAAAACCGGCAGTGATCACCGAATTGTTAGAGCCACATTGAATATGAACGTTAAACTTGAAAGGTCCCGTTTGATGAAATCTACGCTCCGACCCACTCGCGCACATATCCAAAACCTCGAGAGCTTTCAACTCGAACTTGCAAATCGCTTTGACTGTCTAGAAGTAGATGCATCAGTGGACGAGATCAATAACAGGTTCGTAGAAACCGTCCATACGGTGGGGTCCCAGTTCTTTAAGACCCTCCGTACCAATAGACCTCAGAAACTCTCTGATGACACCCTTAACCTCATGGCTGAACGACGTTCTTTGCAACTGCAGTCTCCCGATGATGCTCAGTCACATAGGCAGCTCAATAGAAATATTTGGAAATCCTTGCGGCACGATATTCGTACCTTTAATACATCTCGTATTAAAGAAACGATAGAGCGGAATAAAGGCTCCAAAGTGTTCGCGAGAGATAATTCTATTGGGCAGAGCCGCATGACGAAGCTGAAGAGGGAAGATGGCAGCATAACGTCAAGTAAAGCGGAAGTGTTAAGGGAAGTCGAAAGGTTCTATGGACGGCTCTACGATTCGGTCACTAAACCTGTTTGCAGTGCGGCCAACGACCCAAGAGCCAAACTGACCCGACATTATACCAAAGATATTCCGGACATCAGCCTGTATGAGATCAGGATGGCCTTGAAGCAGCTTAAGAACGACAAGGCGCCGGGTGAGGACGGAATCACTTCAGAGCTTCTGAAAGCGGGTGGATCACCGGTACTTAAAGTCCTTCAGAAGCTTTTTGATTCCGCCTTGCTTGAAGGTACGACGCCAAAAGCATGGAACGGGGGCGTGGTGGTTCTGTTCTTCAAGAAAGGTGACAACACCTTGCTTAAGAATTACAGACCCATCTCGCTTTTGAGCCATGTTTATAAGCTGTTTTCGAGGGTCATCGCGAACCGTCTCGAACGCAGGTTTGATGACTTCCAGCCTCCCGAACAAGCCGGGTTCCGTAAAGGCTACAGTACCATAGACCACATACATACGCTGCGGCAAGTCATACAGAAGACCGAAGAGTATAACTTGCCGCTATGTCTCGCGTTTGTGGACTATGAGAAAGCCTTCGATTCGATCGAAACATGGGCAGTGCTTGAGTCTCTCCAACGATGCCGTATTGACTATCGGTACATCGAAGTGTTGAAGTGTTTGTATAAAAACGCCACTATGTCAGTCCGAGTACATGAACAGAGCTCGAAGGCGATTCCCTTAAAAAGAGGCGTAAGACAGGGAGATGTCATCTCTCCGAAACTGTTTACGACCGCATTGGAAGATGCCTTCAAGCTTCTGGAATGGAAAGGACTGGGCATCAATATTAACGGCGAATACATCACTCACCTTCGGTTTGCCGACGATATTGTGGTCATGGCAAAGTCGATGGAAGAGCTCAGCACGATGTTCGAAGGCCTCAATCGAGTCTCCCAACGGGAAGGACTTAAAATGAACATGGACAAGACGAAAATCATGTCGAATGTCCATGTCGTCCCTGCCCCGGTTAGTGATGATATATGGAACCGAGACGTGGTCCTTCACGATTGGCCTTATGAATAAGCTCAGAGTCGCTCAAAGAGCTATGGAGAGGGCTATGCTCGGGGTTTCTCTACGGGATCGAATCAGAAATGAGGAGATACGTAGGAGAACTCAAGTCACCGACATAGCACGACGGATTAGCACGTTGAAGTGGCAATGGGCAGGCCATATAGCGCGCAGAACAGATGGCCGATGGGGCCGAAAGGTTCTCGAGTGGAGGCCACGGACCGGCAAGCGCAGCGTAGGACGTCCACCCACAAGATGGGCAGACGACTTGGTAAGAACCGCAGGTCGGCGTTGGATGCAGGCCGCTTCCAACCGCAGTTCCTGGAGATCAATGAGGGAGGCGTTTGTCCAGCAGTGGACGTCCTACGGCTGATATGATGATGATGATAAACTATCTGCAATTATTCATTGTAGAAACGTTATTCGATAAATCCTCTCCCGCGCAGATCTCAGATCTAATGAGCATTAAAGCGTAAATGGCGAGTGCTAAATGAATGACACCTATCATAATTAGCGATCACATCGGAATTCCATCAGGTGTGAAAATAAAATGGCACGCTCAGATCCAAGCGATGATTTTATACAAAAATGTGTGGACAGAGTATTTTTCATACTCATGACTACACAGTCTCCAAGATTCTAAGAATGTCTCGAAGACTTAGATGTGAACGAGAGAACATGAAATCGTTTATAGGATTTCAATGAAGTGTTTTTCTATCCAATAAGAACATGATTTAACCACGCTACCAAAGATACGTTTTTTGTTGCTATGTCTTCATGACATGTAGGTAGAGGTACTCGTGTTTCTCCAGAAAATGAGATGAACAAGAAACCTGACAACTACATCGCAAGCACAATACATGTTAGTAAGAATGCTTTGCCTCTCCATCATTGCACTTTTCCAAGAACTGCGTTATAATGACTTTCCGTGGCAGGAAAGCAGGTACTGCATTTCCTAGACGTTGCTTATCTGATGAGAAGGCTGTTTTTTTATAGGAATTAGGTTCATCTTGACGATGAAGATGTGCTCGAGCATTGAATACTCAAGCACAGTTTCGAACTTTACAAAAACGATAGATAGGGTTTGTTTGAAAAATTTAAGTTGTCTTTGAGAAGGAACCGCTCAGTTGTAAATGCCGGTTACCTAAATGTTGCTAAACCCAGTTCATCTGATAAGAGCGACCAGACTACGTTACGAGCACTTCATAAAAGTAGGTGGGTTCCAATAAAATTCTCATTGCACATAATTTCTTATTACGTGCTCCAGATGCAATACTGGTTACATTACAACACGCGTGGAGACAGTTTCAACATGCGACAGATGAAAGTCAACCGCCTATCTGATTTTGTTGATTTTATCAAGATTTCCTCATTTCACTGCTATCTTATCAATCAATGATACTTATTGAGAAAGAACAACATCCATCTCACTCAACCTCTGGCTCTCTCGAGGATTCTTAGGAGAAATTCTCTTTATGTAGGAACTGGAGTATAATAGATGGCCAGCCTAATAAACCAGCCCCGAGTCATGGGGTTTCACTGTATAATTACAGCGAAGTATGTGTTAAAGACGATTGTGCTCCATATCTAGCAATGATCTGTGATCAATCACCAGAGCGCGACGTTCCTTCAACTCACGAGTTCATCGCTCATCGTTTTTACCCGATCGGATGGCGATAATCGATGGGAAAGTTAATGAAAGTCATCTAATACAGTGGTAATAATAACTTGAGAAGATTTAATTAGTATTTGACGCAGACTCATCAAGAACTAAGCAAAATAGTTTGTTTCTCGCTGGTTTAAGGAAAGCGAGCTGGTTTAAGGAGTGTTTGTGGTTTAAGTTACCTGGTCGTTCCAGATTAATAGATTTGCACAATGCGAGGCGAGATGTTATTCGGAGCGGATCGCACTCACCCTGATGAAGGGTTCACGAATTGAACCGAAACATTGTCGGTCGAAACACCGATAAGACGGTACGTGATAAATACCGTATTTATAATAAAAATTAGCATAGATATCTGATTTGCTTAAACAGATTCGGTCAATCTTTTTTTTGTTTTAGAGAACTTTTCCTAGCCCAGAAACAATGAAGATTTTCTGTTTCAAAGATCGTTTTCCGAACCAAGAGAGATCGGCAGGTTGTCTCAAATGGCCCAGTTTCCAGTCTAGTGTCGTCTTCAGTGGCATGTAAGTTATTTTTAGTCCATGGTCAATTTCGGTCACTTTCACACATCTCAACGCCTCTAGCCAGTAATTATTACACACCCATTGTCTGTAGACTTTCGCTAGCAAGTGCCGCTTCCGCAATTTCAAATCTTTGGCACACTGGTCACCATCAGGAAGTATTACATGGTAAACTAGTTTCCAAAAACGAGTTCTGATCCAGTGATCAAATCAGGAAAATAAAAACTTCATCCACTCAGCGGAGAAGTAATAATCTTCTTTTAATTGATAATGCGGAAATCGATTTATCACAAATTCACAATGTCATGCATCATGCATGTCACACAAATCGCAACGGATTTTTTTATGATTGAAGAATGTTTAATTTCCTTTACCCAGTTTGCATGTAGGTTTATGGCGTTATTTTGTGAAAAATAACACGATAACACATTGCTAAAGAAATTCTAGGTAAAATTAAATTAGCTTGAACTTACTGTTAAAATTGTTTTGTACCTTTTACATAGAAAAGATAGCAATGAACCGCGCGCGTGAGGAAGCAAAGATGATAGAATTTTATAACGAAATAATATGAGATGAGGTGCATATAATATTCTCTAAAACATATTTTGTACAATATAAAAGACTTCAATATCCGTTGTAGGTCTTCTATGATTTGAGTAACCAGCAAAAGTAGAGAAAGTATCCTGTTGGACTCAATGATTAAAATGTGTAAATATAAATATCTACTCTCAGTGCCAGTATGTATATAATAAACAAGTAGGTATGTGCAGTAAGTTTTCCCTAACTATGTGCGAATGCATGCGTACAGAAACATGACAACATAGGATCCGATACGATCAGCAGTGTATGATTGGGCACGTACGGGCCAAAACAAGGTCATTGCATATTACGAACTTATTTCTAAGAAATAAGGTTCATATTACGGTGCTACCGTTCAGATGATCTATTCAAACCGGTATTGGGTGCGACTAGAAGAAGCGTTCTAGGCGTATTCAAAGTACTTTGTTGGTTTCTGCTGAATACCAGAAGTTCTTTTTCTCGAGTATCTATAGAGATTCAACCTTCTTTATATTCAAAATCACCTTTAACAGACTAAAACCCATATCAACTACCTACCTTATTATTATTTATCTACCCAAAGTTACTCAATCTTAAGAATTTGTCAACATCTATTTCCATATTTTTAATTTATTTGATTGAGTATTTTATTTGCTTCACTGAGTAATTCTCAAGATACAGAATACTTAAATCAGTTTGACAAAGTCTACGATTTCTACAGGATGTGTAAAAACTGGATTGTCTTATACGAGTAGGTAAATGACAGAGATGGCAGAGGTTCCAACCAGCTAAATCAGTGAATGCTGAGACGCGGACAGATAAATAAACTTTCTGATATCTTGAAGAGCAGGATCAGTAAATCTTCATTTGTATTTTTTTATAACAACCAAACAAGAATATTGTTCTTTTAAAATAGCTCTGCCACTTTTATAAGTGTATATATCCTCTAAACAGATTTAAAATCTTCGTCTTCATTTAACTCTACAGGATTATCCCATTTTTGTTTTAAAGTAAAAACTGCACGTTAAACTTAAAATTGGTTTCCAACCTCCGAACCTGTTTTGTCCGTCTGTGTGTTGTGTTCCCGACACAGCTGTGGAGTCAACGTTTTTATAATGGGTCGGTGCGCTTGATCCTGACAAGGTCCCGTCCCGTCCGGGCTCGTTTACCTTGCAATGTCGGCTGTAGTACGATATAATCTTTCTAACTTATATTATACAAAAGTGACTTTGGCTTTGTGTAAGCCTTATTCCAACTTTGTATTCAATATACAAAAATGTGTATTTAGATTGTTTTAAACATTAGCATCAAGTCAGAATCAAGAATGCAGATTCATAACATCCTCCAACGAGTATAATATACGCATTTAGAAAAAACAGGTGTTGATACACGAGAAGTGATGAGAATTCGAATAACAGGACATTAACACGTAGATGCTCGGCTAATTTTAGACGCAGCTGATGCTTTATGGTACTTTTGAGGTCTGACAAAAAGCTGATAACCTTGAATAGGTACTTACCTACGTAGGCAGAATAATTGTAAGTTATTAGGTACCGCAATTGTATCATGATCATTAATTATTATAGGATGGTAAGGTTAAATTTCTGTTATTATTAAAATATGCTTGGTGAACGGTGGTGAATTACGTTACGGCAATAAGATATTTTATAGACTGTAAATGCAATTTTTATGATGATATGATTCATAAACATGATTAAATTAACACGATAGCCAAGAATAATGGCGATGAGTGTAGAATTAAAATCAAGAATCTTACTATTAAAGTTGCAAAGATACTTTCTCTTATTCATAACATAGTATAACCTGGAAGCTATTCAATTTCCTAACATAATTTTAGTAAAATGATCCTTAGTACCTACCTAAACAATAGTCTTATCTACTTGTCTATGAAGCAAAAAGTACCTAGACGCATAAAGGAATTTTCCATAAACTAGGTAAGAACAAAGGCTCTATAGGTACAGAAATAGCCCACACCTGCTTTGTATCAAGTATCATCTGCCGATTGAACTACCCTTAATGTGCCAGTTTCATTGAGCAACCTACCTTAAGGTTTTAATAGGAGAGTTGTGTAAATGAGAAACGATGAGATGGACATATAAGTATGAAGTGAACTTCCTGACGTAAGGTTACATTCTATATTACTTCGTTCAACACTGATTTGCTTCAGTTATTCCTATGCAATCGTTTTCACTAATTTCTATAGTTCGCGCTTCGCCCCAAGAACTGATAGCACGCAATTATTAACATTGATAAACTTTTTGCAATTCAAAGCAAAAAGGAAATTGAATACGTAATACTTTACGGACAGAAATTTATACATTGAAATTATTTTCTCTATATATTACCCGTGCGCGATAAGTTGGGACCTGAGCGCGGTGACGTCATATTGGCGTGTTTGTACCGCCCGCAAAAAAGCGAACATAACAAGCAGCCGCCCGCGGCTTCGTCTTTGTTTTTTTTTAACCTAATTTATTATGTTACTCAGGGAGGACGCTGCTTTTTACCTAATCTTTTTTACACTATTTGAACAAAATAAAAATACAATGTTTAAGTTTATACATTTATTTTATCTATTATTTACATTATCTCATCTTCGTCACTACTTAGTGGATTTATGCCTTCTAGAGGTTGTTCTTCGTCCTCAGTCTCACTATAATCACTGGTTTTCGATATTCCCGTTGCCATGCATGTTCGTTTTACTGCCTGGTCAACAGGTAAACAAAACTGTTTGTTCCGTTTTTCGTTTTTAAAAAACTCTTTTAGCACGAGGTTTCTTTCTCCGCTATGCAATGGTTTACCCTTCATAATGATAACAAAAACACTTAACAAGAACTATAACAACAAAAACTACAACAACAAAACAATGACACAAACTATAACAACAAAAACTACAACAACAAAACAATAACACAAACGAAAACTAAAAGAATTCCAGAACGCGTCGTTACGTGACGTAGGCCAGTACGAGACTAAAAATCCTAGTAAAAAATAGTGATGCGAACGGTACAATACGGGCGCCATCGGGGAAGTGCAGGGGAAGCGGTCGGGACGTCGCATTCCTAGCAGGTCCCAAGTTATCGCGCACGAGTAATAGGTACGTAAAGAGAAAACTTTGTACCTCTTTTTAAAGATTATTGCGCGAACAGAGGAGAATGAGATTTGGCATAGTGAGAAGGGCGAGTGCTAAAAACTAGTGGTTCACCCCGAACTGAGATCTCGCGAGTCTCCGATTAAAACAAAAAAATGTATGACTATCAAAATAATGCCCCTAAATAAAGTACCATATTACCTGACCTACAGTTTCATTCAAATTACAGGTAACGGGTGTTTTTTTTTTATACTACTTACCTATATGACAAACGAGCATGCAGTCCACCAGATGTTAAGTGGCTACTGCAGCCCATGGATATCCACGGATAGAATTCAAAACAAGGTATTATATTGTCTTGATCTCTATGTGGATACGTTGTCATATTAATAGGACTTAGCTGTTATGGCTATGTGCCAGTAATTACAGGAACATACCATTACCATCTAACCGGAACACAGCAGCACAAGTACTGCTATTTGGCGGCAGATAAAGGTAAGGCGGTGGTGCCCACTTCCTCGAGCTCGTTCACAAAAGCTCTACCACCAGTAAAAGTTCATGTATTGTGGTTACACTTTTTTGGGGTACAAATTGCAGTTATTCTGGATTTCAGACTTTTGCCTATATTTATGTCACTTAAGCTGCACGCGTATCAAATTAGATCACTGTGGGGTCAATGGTGTACCCTGTTAATTTAGTCAAAGTTCAGTTTTTATTATAGCTAATAACTGAAAAACTATAAAAACTTCAATAAAAATAAAAACGGAGTTTAGATGAACTAATGAAGACCTTTTATTGGACGCCCAATTACCTAATAGTCCCATTTTCATTTCTTTTTACCTCTCTTGAACTCCAATATCCCCCAAACATTTTTAGCTCATGTAGTCACACCAAAATTGTACCATCAATACTGATTTGTATTAAATGTAATGAAATTTGATACATAGGTAGATCTCTCAAATTTCACGATGATCGGATCAACGCTTCGAAAGTTATCCACAGACAAACAAACATACATACATACAACGCCGATTTGCCCAAGTTGATTTAGAGATCTCGCTTCGTTCGATCAATAATAGTATCCTATATCGTCTAATTGTGCACTGGCAACATTATATACTAATCTTTGTATAGTTTCCTGACCCCATGTCGCAAATTTACGTCCATGTAGGTATTTTAAAACGAATCTTATTCAAGCCTGAATTTAGTAAGACCTTGTGTGTAGGTATATTTTTGAGAAGACAAAATTCATGATAGGAGGACTGTTATCAAAAGTATATAAATACAGTTGCAAACGAACAATTAAAAATTTCAAGTGACACAACCTCGATGATCGTGAGAGTGCGATGCGAAACTGCGAAGTGTGTACAAGAAATCTTATGCAACATCGTTTTTAATTCTAAGCCAACAAAGTCTATTAACGTTTCATTATGCGTCTGAGTTTGTAGACTACCCGAAGCCCCAATAAAATCATGTCTTTACAGAGAATCGCCCCTATTGAAGACAACAGGGCAGAGAAGTGCGTATGATTTAGCGTGGGGACAGCCCTGGTCTCGACGTCAAATGTCTATGTTTTAAAATCACGTGTCCTTTCTTATATATGGAAAAATAAGATGGAAACTTTAAAATATGCCTTCAGTGAAAGGACAGAAAACTATAAATGAAGTTTAGTGAAAGGCAATTGTAATGACGAATCACGGAATTATCAACACTTTCCAAGATCTATAATGTTTATTTGTTTTATGGGGAAGCTTTGGAGTAATATTTAGTTTAGTAACTGGATTATGATTGAAACTAATTGAGTTATTCTATCAGAAAGAACACAAATCTAATGTAACATTGAATAAATTCTGCGGTTAAATGCGAAATGGGAAAGTTTTTAGTAAGAGCAGTACTTGGTTTGCCACAAAACGGTTTGTTCCGATTCTAATGATTTGTTTACGTGTTTGATATAGTTTTTATACTCACCTGGGTATTCAGCTAAGCATGTTATTCTTCATCAAGGTCTTCTTCCACCTCAATGCATAACTTGTTCATTTTGCGTTATGATTGTGATAACATTCGTATCCGTTCATTAATTCATATCCAAATCATCTTTCGTATTTTTAGTGCGAGCAGCGTTGTTGATATGCAATATTTTATACTGTTTTACAATAACTTATGTATAACATCATATATATGGGCCAAGCTGCATACTGCTAGTGCTTCAAGCCTTATGTTTAAACTAGGAATATAATAAGTGTTCCTAACAGTTCCTGATTCAGACTAGATGTCAGTGTTTAGGATAACCGCCGAGTAGCCAGACTTTCAGTTTTTTACAAGATACATTTTGGTGAATGTGCGCAAGATCTTCATGACCTTATCCCTCCTTCCCCCTTCCGTCACCGGACAAGCAGATGAGCCGAGAAGTACCACCCATACCTGGTCGGCATACCACCTTACCGCACCAAACGATTTGCTTCAACTTTTCTTATTAGCACAAGTGAGGAGTGGAACTCACTTCCGGCGTATGTTTCTCCAAACCAGTATAATCTTGGAGTCTTCAAGTCCAGAGTGAATAGGTTCTTTCTAGGCAAGCGTGCTCCATCTTCGATCACACCTTCACTTGCCATCAGGTGAGGTAGTGGTCAAGCGCTTGGCTATCATCAATAAAAAAACCACTATCTACCCTGACAGAAGATGCATTGGCGCTTGACCAAGCATTATCCGAGACTTGTTAGGCAAGCATTCGTAAAATATAGGTTTTAATATTTGATCCTGTCGCTTCCTTAAATACTGATAGCATTATTTCGGAAAAGGATAAACACAGACATGTCCTCAAAGTAAATTGTCTGCATTTCACTGGATTCTGTAATGCCAGCTAAATGTTCATCCGTAACATCTCTCAGTTCTAAGATGACATACATAATACAACTATGGTGACAAGTTGCAAGTTCCAGTTTGGTGGATGCAACAGCCGTTCAGTGCATGAGACCAGATGTTAGATGATCTAAACTTGCCCAGCATCTATATCTTCAACTTTGACAGAGATTTTTAATAGATTGCAGATTGTAATGGCAATCAAATAATCATCGACTTAAAGTCTAGGCAGTACAAAATAGTCAACAGCAACACTAGTAAACCTTTTAAGGCTTTTTATTGCATTTCCCGTTTAGGTATTTACGAAAGCGGAATGGGATAAAAACCGAAGTCGTGAGAAATGGGTGTTTTCTATCATGAAGAAAGCAGGGTTCCGCAATATAATCGCCTATTGTCAACGCATCTTGGAAATTATGGTGTGCTTCGAGTACTGAATAGAACTTCATTAATTTGTTTATTAATTGATTTGATTATTTAGCCCCACATGAAAGTATATTCTGGAATTATATTAATTTATTCAAATAACTTTAATAATAATAATTATCTATAATATAAAAATGAATCGCAAAATGTGTTGGTAAGCGCATAACTCAACAACACCTGGACCAATTTGGCAAATTATTTTTTGTTGTATTTCTTATTGTCAGGAGAAGGTTCTTATGAAAGAAAAAATTAAGAAAATTGCGCGCAAAATTAGAAAATTTAAGAATACTTAACCATCATATAAAATTATTTATAATCTAACCTTAGCGCTTTTTTAATGTAACCTTATGACGTTTGACATAGAATTGACAGAATGCGTGCTGCAAATATCGTCAGAGGATGTAAAAAAAATGAATATCGTTTGAAACAGATGCTTCGGTAGGAGTTATCCCGAGATATATTGTCTATATATATAAAAATGAATGGCTGTTCGTTAGTCTCGCTAAAACTCGAGAACGGGTGGAGCGATTTGGCTAATTTTGGTATTACATTATATGTGGAAATCATTCATTTTCTCATACATTATTATGGCCGAGGACAACAATTGACAATTCTACCAGGGTGACTTATATTGACAGCCCGCGTTATATCTATGTCATGTCAAGCCGATACGAAGTTCGGCGGGACCACTAGTATAGAATAAAAAAATACGGGTTAACCCGTGAAGGATCACGCCACTACATTTTTGTATGGTTGTACATAGTGCCTGACTGAAGATGACGACGTTAGTTAGTTTTTAGTTTACTATTCTTAGATACTTGTCCTAGTTATTACATATTTATTAAAAACTGATTGGTATTGAGAGGCTAAAAGAGACTTTATTGTTTTTTTAACTGATAATTTCTTCATATTTGTTATTTGTGCTCTTTCTAATCCATGTAGTAACGAACTTGTATTAACTCTCGCTATGCTTAGGTACCTTATTTATGTTCTATAGTAAATCTCGTATTTGTCTGTTGTCTACTCCGCTGTAAAATAGTAGGTGCCTATTTACCAATGGTGAATAAATGTGTCTATATCGAAAGTATTATGTAATACAGTAATATTACGTCTGTCCTCGCAAAATAATTTCACACAGAAGTTAATATAATCTACACCGTCTTAAAAAGACTTGGTGTTTACTTATCACGTTTTGTTGGTACCATTGTCTAATCATTGACTTACCCATAGTATCGAAATACGTCACACATACTTTTTTTACGCTGGCTCTGTTTATTTTGGTGAGTTCAACATCCGGTCCCATCCGTACAGGTAACACAATAAACAAACTGTATTCCAAGTTTTTAGATTTCTTGGGTGCAAGTAGCAAGTCCACTTACGAATTAGCTAGTATATATAGAGTACCTATGTCGTTTCAAAATATAGTTCAAAAATTCTACATGTAGATAGGAAATATAGACCACTAGAAAATAACTCTCCAAAATAGAAGGGAAAGCATCGGTAGTTCGATCTTCGATTCAGTATTACTTAGCAGGATCGGAAGTAGCTAAAAAGCCTCGAGAATTAATCATAACGACCGACAAGAGGTCTATTCGAGAGAGAAAAGAGAAGTCACTCACAGAGTCAGTAAAAATGTGGCATCGTCTCATGTAATGCGATAGTCTTAACTATATTTATTTTACATACAGCGTTACATGCATTAGATCTTCACACACAGATTTCGACACTTTCACGATCGATTTCTCCTAAGCTTTCCAATGTTTGTCGTCTGGCAGAAGAGCTAATAGATTACGTATTAGTTTAAACGGATTTCTTTGGATATTCAATTTAATTTTACTGACTTAAGTACATTATACCTACATAGGTAGATACTCTGTATGAATAAGCTCTCACTTGTTATTTAAAATTTTGTCACATTTTGCATATCTGACTAAGCTGAGAAGATGGTATACTTACAACGCGGTCACAATAACCAGACGATTGACCATGTGACGTCATTTTCGCGCTCAAGTACGGTCTGGAAAAAACCTGCTCTTTTCGGCTGCTTTGCCTTTTTATTATTGGATACAATTCCCTTTTTCTCATATTTGCTGACCGTACTGTTACTTGCCGGGCGAGAAAAGGGAATGCGGGGGGAAGCGGACGGGCACCCGCATTCCAGCGATGCGTCGAGTTAATGTGACCGCGTTGTAGGTAAGATGCTGCTGACCCTTAACTACAGCGGCGGCCAGTTTTTCTACCTGAAAGGTACCTACACAGCTTAAAATAATTCACATTAATTTTAATAGCAGCGGCAATAAATTCGAAAACTGCTCGTTTAATTACCATAAACGAATATACCCGGTATACCGTACCTTCCAGTTATGAAATTAATTCAAATCTATTTAAACTTGTATTGAAATCGTAACAATAATAGCTCACAATAACAATCACATCACGTACAACTGTGTATCTATTTACAAATCCTCGCTCGGCCAGAAGCAAGGCAAAATAAGGCGGCAGGTATCTCGCGTACTACAAGTTGGTTCTCGCAAAAAATTCTGACCCCGACTTGAGAAAAAGAAACCAGTACCGGTTGAACAAAAACTGCGACGAACATAACAAGCAAATTAAGCGTGAGATGTTCCAGTTTTTGCGTGACGTACAGTCTGCACTTGTTTATAAGTTGTTTTGAAATTTTAAACTTTTGGACAGTGTTGGATTTACACATTTCCCAAGTAAAGGCTGTTAAATTTTTGCGTCCCTTCAATCAATCCAACAATTTACCTAGTTGAAATTGCTCAGGAACTAGGTAGTTTTTGGGTATATTTGTGAGTTATTCAAAGCTCAATCATGTACGATAAGTCGGGGTAATGTAGGTATGCTAGGTATGGTTGAGGGCCGCGAACTGGGTGTTTTACCATGGAATATTAGAAGTGTGTGGTACCGTTGCATGAATGTACAAAAGGGAAGAGGGATAAGTCATCGGAAAGATGGCTTGTAGACTCCAAAACAAACCGATTCCTGAATTTGTCACCACTAAAATGTACTGCCCTAGGGGCTAGGACTTTAATTTTTTTTTCATGTGTACATACATACATAAAGAAAGCCTACATGTGAAGTGGCGATTTGCGAAACCCTACAGTTTTTGCGATAATAATTTTTGCAAATCAGTAATCGATTGCGAAATTCGCTCGGAAATCTATGTCCGACCGTTCAGTTTGCGTGCTAAATTGAGATGACAGTGACAGTTATTAAGGCTTTTTTGATAGGTTTTGCATTTTTATTGGCGGGAATTTCGCATTGACAATGACATTGACATTTCTTTTACAATTTTTAACATGCATTTGTTCACTGTTGGATGTATTTGGTCGTGATATCTTTCTCTTGCGGTCGAATCGTTTTCGTACTCCTGTAAAAGAAATTTGCGTGGCTTATTAGCCACGCCATATTTGGCGTCTTCTTGAGTTCTGTTTCATCTCCCGCTACGGAGTTGAGTGTTGTGCAAGTGTTGGACTAGTGAGCCACGAAAAAAAGTAGACCTAAACGAGACGGGGCACCGCAACTTGAGTAGGTTATGTTCAAAAAGAGTGACAGAATCGACGCGGGCACCCCGACCCCACGTGGTCTTGTGCGTGACACCCCTAGAGTGTATATAAAGAGCGCGGGAGCCAGAAGCTCGCGGAAGGCTTCACTCAGGGGCGACCATAGGAGCTTCGGGCGGGAGCCCACCCAGAGTCCAAGGGGTTGGAGAAAAAAAATAGTCCACAAAAACGTTGTTCCCCTTCAACCCTTCTGCCCATTTCCAACATAAAAAAAGTGTTTTTTTCAGACTGAACATCAAAATAGTTTTTTTTTATTTTCGCAAAAACTATAGGTTTCCGTAAATCCTCACCCACTAGGGAGGGACGGGGGGTCCAAATCCCCCCCACACCCTACTCACCCCCTTTAGGAAAGTCCTTTCGCTAGGGCGGAAGGACTTTCCATTTGGAAAGGACCTAGTAGGCCTAGTATCTACACACGGCTACACATCAAGCTATACATTTCCAGTATAAGCTGACCTCGCATTGTGTAAACTTTTCATAGAATGAGAGGTCAGCTTATACTGGAATTATATAACTTGATGTGTAGCCGTATGTACCTAAGGAGTAGGCTAGGGCCTACTCAGTCTGCTGGTAAATCCGCCACTGCTTTTGGACACGTTTTAGTAGTTTTCCAGATAGGTAAGTACGAGTACCTATATACAATAATAAGTAGGTAGAGACCGTCTATCTAAAACTGAACGCCCTTCTGGGCGTTCAGTTTTAGATTAGTAGTTTTAGTAAACGCGGTAGAAACCGCGTTTACTTGATGTTGCCGGACAGCAAATCATTTCAAAATAAGCCTTAAAATCTAGTTTTCATTTCATTTCGAGCAAATACAGTACGCATACCCTGGCATGCCTTCAAGCTAGGGATGCCAGGCGTCCAGATAAAGCCAGACACATTCAGGCTGTTTGGTTGCGTGTCCGACAAAAACAGACGGTGTCCGGCCTGCCGGCTTTTGTTAGGCTTTTTAAATTCCGCGCGCGATGGTCATCGGCGAATGCAGGCGTACCGCACCATTATTTGATATTTCATTATAATTTAATCTTAAATTAAAATTTAACATTTATGGTACATAATAAAAAAACCTTGTTTTTCTTTAAAAACAATTGTCGTGTTATATTAAGACGGATATCCGTCTTTTTTACTTTCTTTTTAAATGTCCGGCTAAATTGGCTGGTCTGTCCGGCTTTTGGTTTTAAGACCTGGCAACCCTACTTCAATCTACGTTTTCTGCGACTGTTATCAGATAAAACTATGATCGAAAATGCGCGCAGAGGGCTGCATGCGGCGCGAGTGAGCGCGAGACGAGACGTAGTTCAGGAGGTCGCATTCACTCTGATTGAAAGTTCACGAATTGAACCGAAACATTATCGGTCTAAACACCGACAAAACGTAACGTGATAAATCCCGTATTAATTAAATCCGTATATTAATGATTGAAAATGTACGTTTTCGATTCATATAGCATAGACACTAGCGCTAAGTCCAATGGACTTTTTTCATGAAACAGACCTTACTTATGTATCTCTTCCTACGCACCTACGTAGGTAGAGACTTGTACTTTATATTCCAAATCAAATCTAATATTTATTTGCAACAATACTTACTTAATACAAAAATAACTAAAAAAAAACATTTATCGAAAAAAAAAACATAAAAACTTAAAGCTAGCTAGGACCACAAATTGGTTGCAAAAAGGTCTCAACTCAGCGTGTGCAGGGAGTTAGAACCTGCGCTGGTCTTCCGTTGATACCTTTAGGACCGAGAGAGACAAATAAATATATAACAAACTAGCTGACCAATGCGCAGCTTGGCACGCGTAGTTTTAAATAAAAACGTTACCCTCCATCTCCGCAGTTGGGTAAAAAGTAGCCTGTGTCACCCGGAGATAGTGTAGCTTCCCACAGTGAAAGAATTTTTTTAAATCGGACCAGTAGTTTCGGAGCCTATTCAATACAAACAATCTTATTTTTCCTCTTTATAATATTACGAAGTTTTTTGTAGATATTGATATGTTCTTTAATATTGTAGAACATACGTTTGTTCTATCATCAATAGTTTCCGCAGCGCATGCGACGAAAGACGTTTTAGGGCACTTTTTTACACCTTGGGTTACGTTACTTAAGTTTTAGTAAGGATCCCTAATGTTATCTAGCAATAAATATAGCCTATGTCACTCAGGGCAGGGGTGAAAGTAGCTTTCCAATGGTGAAAGAATTTTTGAAATCGGCACAGTAGTTTTTGAGTTTATTCATTACAAACATACACACAAAAATACAAATCTTTCCTCTTTTTAATATTAGTACAGAAGTATATATAACTATAAAGTATGTATAAGTATAGATACATAGCGGACGCGATTTTAAAGGACATAAAAAATAACACTTAAAAACATATATTATTTCTTTATCTCCACGTTCGGGTGGGCAGGAGTATCACGGAATAGTACAGTTACACACATTCATGCCATTAAATACGTGCAATGTGCATATTTATGCATAACGTGTATACTATAACGGGGTTTCGGCAAGGACTCTAGACTACCAATCATTTTATTGATATTCTAATTTATTACAGCATTGGAAGTTTGGCAACGCCAAATTGATTAGGAAAATGAACCTACTCCAGTTTTGTAGTTTGTTCTGTAGTTGGTACCTACCTACCTATTAATTCGTAACTACATAAGTAAGTATATAGGTAGGTATTTTCATTAGATATAGCAATGTCAGTGTGAAATAGGTAGGTAAGTTGGTAGATAGGTAGGTACTTAGATAATTTTGTTTACTATGAGTTAAGTATATGGAATTCCATGGATATAGTAGGTAGGTAAAAAAACCGACCAGGTGCGAGTCGCGGACTCGCGCACTTAGGGTTCCGTACCATTACTATAGAAACGGCAAAAAAATCACGTTTGTTGTATGGGAGCCCCCCTTAAATATTGGTTTTATTTTAATTTAATTATTTATTTTTAAAGTAAATATATATCTAAATATTCTGTGAATATTTCAAGCGTTTACCTGTTGCCGTTATCAATACGGAGCTAAAACGAGCAAAAAAATCACGTTTGTTGTATGGGAGCCCCCCTTAAATATTTATTTTATTCTGTTTTTAGTATTTGTTGTTATAGCGGCAATAGAAATACATCATCTGTGAAAATTTCAACTGTCTAACTATCACGGTTCATGAGATACAGCCTGGTGACAGACAAACAGCGGAGCCTTAGTAATTGGCTGCCGTTTTACCCTTTGGATACAGAACCCTAAAAAGGTAGGTTAAGTAGGTATAATATAGGTTATATGGTAATACCATTTTAACCTACATTACACCTACTTACATAACCAAAAAAAAACAAATTAATGTTTTTTTTTCTTTCTCGTCTATTTGAGACTTATTAATTATACAAAAAAATAAGTGGAAAATAAGCAGGGTCTGACCGGTACATTCAACAGGTTCGTTAAAAAATGAGCTTGGATAAATAAATAGGTACCTACTCATTAGTAGGTAGGTATTTATTTTATTTATGGGTTACCTACCTACTTTTATTAATATTATTTTAACTTGGATGGGATGGGACACCCCACTGCAGGGCAAAGACGAAGACCTACCTACATAGGCACGAAAAAGGCGAGGGTAGTTATCAACTATTTCGCAGTGAGGTCTTTTAATATGACTGATATAGGTATGATGAGGGAGGTACCTAAGTACTTTTGCAATCTGTACTAGCTTACCAATTCGCAACTTCGCACGCGTAGTTTTTCAATATAAACATTACCCCCCCTTCTGCGAAGTTAGGCAAAAAGTAGCCTATGTTACTCAGGGGTAATATAACACTCTAATGGTAAAAGATTTTTTGAAATCGGACTAGTCGTTTTTGAGTTTATTCGTTACAAACATAAAAAATACAAATCTATCCTCTTTATAATATTAGTACCTACCTAAGTACCTACCTATAGATGAAGTTACAGACCTAAGTTACTCTAAGTACCGAACCTACCTAGGGATATTTTGTTCTAAGGTCTACTATGATTAATCTACTTATGTAAGCATTAGAATATTGTTTACTTTTCATGCGAGTATTATTGTTATAAAATAGTTGACTTCTAAGCAAGCTGGTGTACCTATGTACTAATTAATAAAATAAGTTCGTATGTAGGTAGGTAAATAATTAAAACTCTTACCTGGATGTTGCTGCGTTTTACTTCGATATAAAGCCAGTTATCTGTCGAGAATGCTATAGCCATCAAAGCGGCGGCCACGATTGCCGTAATGGTCGCTATAGACAAAGTTACCGCTGAGCAGGGCATTTTTAAAACCTTTGAGAAACGTAAAGGACAGAAGAACTAAGAATTCAACACAACCACTACACTTTTCTTCTGAACGTTCACCTAAAGAGCATTTTTGAAAACACACGGAACGCAGAACACGACAGCACACACAATATATAAATAAAAACTCATATGAATGCGGTCATCGCCTGCAGCGTAGCGTACAGAGTTCGCGCGCGAGACTTTGCCTACCTACTCCACGTCTTCGCCTTGCCTTGCCGCTCTCTTGCTTGCGGATGTGAAACTTTCGAAAGTGAAGTAGCGAACAGCGCTGCCAAGTGGCGGGAATGTAAACTATAAACCTGTTATATTGTTACCAGTCACGGAAATATTTCCATTTTAGTAGAAAGTTCTAATATAACAAAAAATACCTGGCAACATTGAATCAGTTGTGTTTCAGAGAATGAGTGTAAAAAATAAACGTAAATTGTTTTAAGCATTATGATTAAATTATTAGGTCTCTTTCTTTACTATAAACTCGATTTCCTGTCTCTGTCTACATGCTTAAAAGTTACTTCAATGTGGTTATTTAAAGCTAAAGAAGTCTGTCAAATTGTCATTTTTATGACAGTTGAAGTCAGTGTCAACTGTCAATTGACTGCTTTGTTGATTTGTTTTCAAATGTTTTCACTTCATTTTCTCAATATTTTCGTAAATTAAATCAAAATAACTAACAAAATGTCTGAATTAACAAACTATGACGATGTGTTATCGTCAATTTTAGTAAACGAAAAGTCAATTTTGGGATTCTTGTCGACTATATTCGGTTTTCTTGCAAGGCGGTAAGTTACAACAAATCCTGTATCTCGCATAATCTATCCCACCTGTCTGATATCGTCTAATTTAACCATCCGATTCTCGTTTTTCAGAACGGATTTCTACTACGTCCCAGAAGACCAATACGAAAACCTGGGGTTTCCACCCGGCGTAGCTGAAGAACTTGTCATCAAAGTCCTTCGAACCTGCGATCCAAATCCAAAAAAGGCGCCTAACGGAGCAAGATTACCCGCAGACATTCACAATGAAATAATGTGCTCTACTGTGGCCCAAGAGGTAGAAGTAGTTGCAGAGGGTGATGAAATTTCTGAAGAGTATCTAGAACCTTCTATTAGTGACCACCAATATGCCGCAGTGCCTCCTACTACTGATCAAACACCATCTGCGGTCGCAAATTCTACTGCTAAAAGCATTCCCAGTGACACTGCACCTAAAGTCTCTGGTAAACCTAAACAAAGTCCTATAGAGCCACCCAAAATGATACCTGATGATTACAAGCCTCCTGTAATACCTACACAGAAGAACAGTGAGACTTACAATGGTGCTGAACGGGAGAAGTACTCATGGTCACAAACTATTATGGAACTGGGTACGTTCTTATAATTTTGTTTGAAATGAGTCTAGTAAATGATAACTTTAGCAAAAACTTACCTAACCTAAGCAAACCTAAGAAAACCTTTAGCAATAAAGATATTACAATCTACCTATTAATGCATCTTTGCATCAAGATACCATAGATCTTGATGCAAACATGACTTGAAGTCTCAAACTATTGTAAAAAAAGGCAGAAATCCCAAACATTACTTAACATATTTGAAGCTACCATGTTTATAAACACTGTTTTCACTAAAATTTAATATTTATTATGGTTTGTGAGTCTTTGAGTTTGCTGATATTTCAGCACACTTGGGAAACTCACAAATTATGATAAACATCCCATTTTAGTGAAAATAATATTAATTGAATATATAACTCACTACAGAATCAATTGTGTTGTGTTAGCATACAATTAAATTTAAATCTTACAACTAATGTTAGTCATACACATTACAATATTAAACAATAAACGCATACAACAACACAAAATTATTCACTCGTTTTTAATGGACTAGGTACAGTTTTGTCCACAGAACATAAAAAACAATAGAACTAGCATTATGACTTTTCACTATGAAAACCAGTGTAGCTAAACTCGCACATGTAAAAACTAGTACACTTAGAAATAAAAGTTATAATTGGTTGAAAGAGAACGTTCAAAAAGTCATAAAACTAATTTTACAGATATAAAAAAACCTTAGCCACTAAGGGAACATGTTTTAAAATTCAATAAAATAAATAGTAATGAAAAATTAAAGTCTACTCACCAAAAGATGGCGCTTTAGAAAATATTTTTATTTTAGTCTATTAATTAGAAATAAGACTGATAATGCAATGGCTGTTACTTGATTACCCACAAAACAAAGCCACTCAACAACAGATGGTGCTGTGGCTACGATTTTTGTTATAGTCTCTAACAGCAAAGTATAAGATTGATAATGCCATGGCTGTTACTCTCTAGTCCAAAATACTTTGCTACTGCTTTAGTGATGTACCTATGAGGATACAAGACGAATGTATCGATATCGATTATCACCTACCTACTATGGATAACGAAATAGGTACGTCAGGTTATATTAAAGGTGGTCAAAATAAACAGCTTTTCTTTTCTTTCTTTCATAACATAATCACAGGTTTCCAACTCATAAATACTTAAAAAAATATTAATACTGAATTATTATACGAAGGGCACACTAAAAGTTTCCGGAATCAATAATACAAAAATACTATTAATGGTCAAAAATGAATTTATTTTTTATTTCTCAAAATATTCTCCCTTTGCGTCAATGCACTTTTTCATACAATTGAACCAATTTTGAAAACATTTGTGCCACTCCTCCGGTGGTGACGTCAGTTACATTTTTTTCATACTTTTCGACAGCCTCTTCTGGTGATGAAAACCGTTGATCGGGTTGATTGATTTTTACATTCTTCGGTTCTTGATTTTTGGGAACAGAAAACAGTCACACGGTGCCAGGTCAGGACTCTGTATGCTGGATGACTCATAAGTTGTACGTTTTTTTTTATTTTATTTTATGTCTGGCGCCCTTGGGGAAACTGAAACCAGAAGTTATAATAATATTTCACATCATATGTCTAAAATGCATTCAAAAAATCATCAATAAAACAACAAAAGGAATTAACGCCCTAAAACTTACACACCTTTTAATAGGGGGTAACTAATTAAAGCTATCGATAACACATTCATCAGTATATTGGGGTCACATCCCTAATTGAGTAGCGTAAGTTGAGGTTTAAGAGAAACGCGACCTTAAAGAGTCACAGTCTATTTTGTTTGACGATTTTGCATTTTAAACAAAACTAACAAAAAACAATAAAATAATACTTACCGGTGATAGGATATGCCCCCTTATGTTAAATTTTTGGTTCGGCTATAATATTTACACTCCAAAACGGCACAATATGGCATTTTTATAAATTTTTTAAGTACGTTTACCCCACAGTAATTGAAACACGACTGAAATGAGCGAAGCTTGTAGTGCGCGGAACTCCGCGTACTTGGTGTTACGCGGGCCCCGCCTACTTACGACTTCTATTGTTTTTTGTGTTCTGTGGTTTTGTCTGTGCTGTATTGTTATTCCAAATAAATGTCTTTTAGTTTACTTGGCCACTAATACAACTTGTGACTGCAGTGAGGACATCCAGTGGCTCATCTAGTGGCAAATAGTATACGTAAAACATTATAATTTCAGATGTCACTATGAGACTTCCACCCGACATAAAATCTTCAAAAGATTTGAAGGTATCTATCAATGCTGGAGATGTTTCTGTCAGAAAAAGTAATGGCGATATCATTATAAAAGACTTGTTGCCATTCAAGATCAAGGCACTGGACAGCTTCTGGAGTATCAGTGAAGGAAAACTACTGATGCATTTAGGTAATTACAGATAATGATATTAATATAGCTCAACTATATTAATCCTGTGATCTCTTACGGCCAATATCTCATATATTTTCTATGTGCAAAAGTTCTGCGCACAGTTGTTTATCACTAGAGTCTGTCAAACGAAAGTAGGCACTCGCATTTTATCGTAACTTTTTACATGGCAATACCATATATATAATAAATAATAATATGTGTAAATATAAAATACAATAATATGTGTTACCACATACGGACGCTATGTTCTACAGCTGGGTAAATTTAGGGTGGTATAAAATAATAATTTCACGTACTATAAATAACTATAATAATAACGAATTGTAACCCACTCTTATCAATTGCAGATGACAAAACCTGATCAAATAGTTCAATAATAATATTGAACTATTTGATAGGTTTTGTCATTCTGAACCGGAAAATAGGCAAAAAAGGCCTTTTCCCGAAGATGTAGGCAGGAACCACGGATGACCATTTCCCATGAATCTGACTTACTTCTTTCGTTTCAGTCACTCTCTTAATATTTTTCATATAGGTCGTCGTTTAAGGTAGGTACTCTTGACTTTTTTTCAACAGATTAGGGAAAATGAGAATCGGAGTGTGGCATCATTATTATTCCCTAATGTTTGGGTTGCCACGCTGATATTTTTTGAATTTGCCGGGTCTGATTTTTCAGGGTCTACTTTCATTTGACAGACTATAGTAAGGCAAAAGCAGAGATAAGGGGTGTTCAAGTATTACGTAACGCAATTTGGGGGGAGGGGTGTCTCGTAAAACGTTACGATGCGTTACAGGGTCGGGAGGGGGGTTAGAACAACGCGTTACGTAACATTGCTTTTTTTATTTAAAAAATAACTAAGGTATTGAAATCTCCCAAGTTGGCAACCCTTTTCGTTTATGTTATAAGGAAAATCTCTCGATTGTTTGTACGTCATTTTTACTTTGTCCTACCAAGTTGGCAACCCATTTCGGTAAAAATGGTCACTTTGGTGTTGCTTAACGTTGAGGAATGGAGAGGGGGGAGTACAGAAAAACGTTACGGCGCGTTACAAAGGGGGGGGGGGGGGTAAACAAATCTTCAAAAATTACGTTACGTAATACTTGAAAGCGCCCTAAGATAGAATATAGGGTTTCAGCTGTTAGAGTGCAGACCCCTGGACATATCCCACAATGAGGTAGTTAGAGGCATTATTCATTTTATTTCTTGTAAATCTTCTATTTCTTAAACAGTATTAGGTGGTAGGGCTTTACATGTACAAACTAGATTTTGCCTTGCCGCGTACAAGCATTTAACAATATAAAATAAACATGCTAAAATCAAAAACAACAATTAAGATTAAAATAAAATACTTAAATTCAGACAGAAACAAAACGACAAAAAATAACAATAAGGATACAAAATAAAATATTATTTGTTCCGAGCCGATATCCGGAATCCATCTTGAGTCAAGCACCTGTCTTTTTCACGTTTTTATCGTAGCAACTTCCTCTCTTCGGCTTCCGGTGCGCCGTGATTGGTCGACGCATTTTATCGGTTACGATTGTGACAAGTTTGCGACGACCCATAGGGCGCTCTTTTGCTTCATTATAGCGTCGTTTTTCGTAGCGTTAACACGTCTAGCAACTATTCATTTTGAATTTGTATTATATAATTACAAATCCTCTCTTCGATTATGGAGGACGAAAATAATTTAGAACAAAGTGATAATTCTATCGAGCACGTGTCGCGAAAAAGAACCCGTTCTCCAAGTTCGAGCAGTGCATCGTCGCAGGAGTCCAATCCGGATAGAAGGTCAAAGCGTATGTGTATCAAACCATGTAAGTGATTTGCAATTCGAATTTCTTTCCCAACAAGTGGCATTTTTGACAAATCTAATTTCTCAAAAATCCCATGAGCCTCAAGTGACAGTCTCAGGTGCAACTAAGGCGTCTAGTGAAACCAATAATTGTACAACGGATGAGTTAGGCTTACGCCCGCCACTGGCCACTAGTGATGTGAACACACAACAACTCCAATTGTCCGAGTTATCGACCTCGTTAAAAGATCCGCCATTCCCAAAATCAAATGAAAATCATTTAGAGAAGATAACCCAATTACAAAGATTTAAATGTAACGATTGATATGCAATTCGTTTTTCGGAGGCTCAGAAAAAGTACGTCACTACTCCGGGTTTTATAGAGCTAAATGTAAACGATGAATTGAGACGTTTCAATGCGTCCGGGACCAATGAAGACCGCTTGTATCTAATAGAGAGAACTTTTGCAGCATTATCTAATGCTATACTAACTCAGAAAGATGAATTGCGCACAACTTTGCAGAACCTAGTAGATTGGTCAAATGATAAAAATACAAAACTTTCGCCGAGTTCTCTTTTCGATAAAATTGAACAATCGTTTGGTAAAGATTCTAACTATGCAAAAGTGACTGATGATATTTTGCAAATTGCATGTGGCTGACGAGCTGACTGCATCAGCACGCGTAGGGAATCTTTAATTAAGAAAATTCCGGAGGAGTATCACTGGAGCATTACAAAAAATTCCACCGAGCGCAGAAAATTTATTTGACGGAGAAATGCTTGCAGCCTACCTTCAAAAAATTAGGGGGGCCGAAAAACTAATAGCTTGCTTCCAGCCAACTGCATCAACAGCCGCAGCTACTGATCAGAAACGTGCATACGATAATAGGAGGTGGATCGAACCGAAACCATCGACAAGCAAGCAGGCGACTGATAACTTTTTTCGAAGAAATAATTCTGGCTCCAAAGACAACTACAAAGGTCAGGCGAAGTCATCGGACAACAAGTCGTTCAACGCCAAAAACAAACACCAATACTCATCAAGAGGTAAAAAATCCAATTCTCACTCATCAAAATACAGAAACAATCGCTCATGACTCGCAAGCATTTCGAGGCGGCTGTCTAAAGCAATACATGCATGTTTGGGAGAATCTGGGAGCGCCCCACCATATTTGCAAACTTCTCAGAGGAGTACGTATTCCGTTCGTGATGAAGCCGCCCCTGATATATCCGAATCAAGCTGGTATAAAAAATTACCAGACAAAGAAGAGTCATCGTATGACACAACTTATAAAAAATATGTTGGACACACATGTTCTAGAAAAAGCCGAGGTCAATCCCAGCTATCTATCAACTCGGTTGGACTATCAACATGGACAAGTCTGTACTGGTTCCGACACAACGCTTAGAATTTCACCTGCAATTTCACACTCGTCACCTTCCCAAGGAACACCCCTACAGACAAGTGAAATTACCAGAACTTGTCTTCGCCGAAATGAAGTGGTGGTTACAAGCAGCCCAGGGCTCACTGCCTATACATACAGGCCCGATCTCACACTTGCTTACAACGGATGCATCAGACTACGGCTGGGGAGCCCAACTAGGCGACACGAAAATGTCAGGTCAGTGGACAAAGCGACAACAGTCGTGGCATGTCAATCTCAAAGAGCTGTTTGCAGTTTATGCAGCGATCCAACAAGAGAACAATCAGTTACTGAATGCTCACATTCTATTACAAACAGACAACCGCACAGTGGTAGCTTATATAAACAAAGAAGGTGGAACGAAGTGGAAGAAACTTCTGGATCTCACGCGCCAGCTATTGAAGGTAATGGATCAATTGAATATTTATCTGACAGCACATTACTTTCCGGGCCGATTCAATTGCGAAGTATATGCCCTATCACGAGGCAAGGCTTGTCCAGAATGGCATCTGTTGCCCCCAGCGACGAACAAAATTTTCCAGATGTGGGGCACACCGCTAGTAGACCTATTTGCGTCGGTAACAGCTCGCGTTGTAATGAGGTACGTGTCACTGAACACGCAGGATTCGAAGGCACTATATCACAACGCGTTCCTTCGCCAGTGGGATTACGAACTAGCGTGGGTATTTCCTCCACCGAACTTGATACCCCAGGTATTGTCTCAGCTGAACACAGCGAAAGGTCAGTACATCTTGATCGCTCCAAAGTGGAAGATGGTATTTTGGCGAGCAGACCTACAAGCCCGGGCTATTCAAGGCCCTTACCGCATCCCACATCTTCCGGAGGTTCTGATCGACACGAGAACCGGAATACACCCGCCAGAAATACAAGACATTCATTTGGAAGCCTGGCTGATTTTGGGTGGACAGACAAAATCAAAGATTGGTCAGTAGAAGAAAAATCTCTGCTAGTTTCAAGTTGGCGGCCATCCACTATAAGCACTTACGTACCTGCATGAAATAAATGGAAAGCATGGTGTGTCTCTAACAATGCTTCTTACAAAAATCCGTACCCAGAACAAGTAGCTCGTTACCTGGCATATCTACACAAAAGCGAAGGTTTAGCCTATCGGACCATATTGGTGCACAAATCTGTAATTGGGGCCTTTACTGATTTGTCAGGAAATACTACATTGTCATCTAACTTTCTTATTAAACATATTCTTAAAGCTATTTCAGTTGCAAAGGGTAAGAAAATGAAACCACCTATTTGGAACGCAAAAAGTGTAATACAATATTTGGAAAATAATGCACCAGATGAGAATAGTTTGTACCAAGTATCACGACGTGCCGCTATATTATTGTTGCTAGCGGCAGGGCGACGGGTGCACGACCTGACACTGCTGAACACCAAACCCGACCAATACATAGATGAAGGTGACGCCATTGTCTTGTGGCCTTGTTTTGGATCGAAGACAGACGACATTAATTACAGACAATCTGGATGGAGAGTCAAAGCACATCCGAACAAAAACCTTGACTGTGTATTTTGGATTCGTCAGTTAATCAGCACTTCACAAGATCGTCGGAAACCAGGTACCTTGTCAGAACTTTTTATAACTGCTAGAGGAGATCCTAAGCCAGCATCTAAAACGGTTATCGGTGGTTGGATTAAGTCCGTGCTTAAGGACGCGGATATAGAAGCCACACCAGGCTCAGTGCGATCTGCTGTAGCGTCTCTCAATTGGCTAGAAAAGTTTCCCATTGATCAAATTCTTGAGAATGGAAATTGGCGGCAAGAACATACTTTTAGAACATATTACCAAAAAGTGATTTCAGATCATGCAGTTAGCAATGATAATTCAATTTCTTTATCTAATTTCTTTCAACCAATTCGATAATGATTCCTTACATGATCTTTGCTTATGATTATTATGATATTGTGATATGAGAAATAAATAAATTTTACTTTAGTCATATTTATTTTTATGTTTTCAATACACATTATAGCATCAACATAATTATATAAATTATGGGCATACCAGGAGATAACAAACACATCACTCAAGATGGATTCCGGATATCGGCTCGGAATAAATAATAGAGAGTTTTAACTAACAATAAAACTTACCTATTATTTTTCCAACGATATCCGGAATCCAGGTAATGTCTACCTGGTACATCATGAGTAAGTATAATGAAGCAAAAGAGCGCCCTATGGGTCGTCGCAAACTTGCTACAATCGTAACCGACAAAATGCGTCTACCAATCACGGCGCACCGGAAGTCGAAGAGAGGAAGTTGCTACGATAAAAACGTGAAAAAGACAGGTGCTTGACTCAAGATGGATTCCGGATATCGTTGGAAAAATAATAGGTAAGTTTTATTGTTAGTTAAAATTCTCTATTAAATTCAGTGCAAATCAGGCTTTTGTTTCCAATTGATTTTTTTCTTTTTTATTCATAGAAAAAGTGCAGGAAAGGTGGTGGAACAAATTTTTGAATGAAGAGGAACCAATCGACCTGGACAAAATAGACTGTTCCAGACCTTTAGATGAACTTCCACAAGACCATATTGACAAGGTAAAAAGCAATCCAGTTGAGGACTAGAAGTCTAGAACCAGGACTGTGGTCTCTAACATGACACACCTAGACAACTAGATAACTCCCTCCAGGGCCATCGACTGCTGGGAACGGGCAGGGTGGGAACTTTATCAATAACCTGCATATTGTATACCTTCGAATAGGCAGTGGTAATGGTAACCGCTTAACATCGGGTTGGCCAGGGGTTTGTGCTGTCACCTCATCTTATAATAAGAACTCTCTCTGTTTAATATAAAATGTGTTATTTTGTTTTTGTTTGCGTTGTGTCTTTATATGAGCCACATAATTGCTTGAAATATTTTTTTTATACAAATACTAGCTCCCACCCGTGGTTTCACACTCTTGGTTTGTTAATAAAAAGTAGCCTACACACTAATATTATAAATGCGAAAGTTTGGATGTTTGTTTATTTATTTGTTTGTTTGTTTGTTACTCAATCACGTCGTAACGGATAGATAATCTACGTACATACTAAATTTCATCGAAATCGATGAAATTTAGTATGTATGTAGACGTATATCGAAATCGATGAAATTTAGTATGTACGTAGATTATCTACATATACATACGTATGCCTCAAGTTGATGGACGCAAAGTAGTGCATTGTAGGGCACGTTTCCAAGATGCATAACCAACGAGGTACCTAACATCAGGTAGGCCATATTATGCTCGTTCCATCTCCAGATGGTATAAAAAAAAGTATGATAAAAAAACTTAGATGATTTTTTACTTCTATGATATACATTGCTCGTTTAAATAACAGTGCGAAAAAGCCTGGATTCATTTAAAATGATTAAGGACTCTGTTAAATACCATGTATTCACACTGGATAGATGTTTGACATGGAAGGACCACGTCAAGGCTAAGAGAGCAGAACTTGACATTTGATTCAAGAGCCTGTTCTGGTTACTCGGACCACAATCCCGACTCTCTACTTTACAAGCGCCTGGTTTACAACAGCATCCTCATACCAGCGTGGGCGTATGAGCTACAAATCTGGAGTACGACCATCGTGCTATTATCCAACGCTGTCAGAACAAAATCTTACATTCCATTTCAAATGCCTCATGGTTCACAACCAAAAAGGAGATCCATGAGTACCTAGAAGTTCCCACAATTGGCCAAGAAATGGGCTTCAAAGGGAAAAGATTCCCTGGATCGCCTAAAAGCCATGAAAATCCACTGGCAAGAGCACTGGGGGAAATTAATTTTGACACAAAGCGGCGAGTCCATGTCTTGGACAACCTGCATGCTACTTCAAAAGAAGGGAAAAAGGACTAATGTGTCTTGAACCCGAACGCCACAAGCTCACTCAACCCATCCGCCTATAGTCCTCCAACTGATAGCGGATCACATAAGAACAAAAAAAAACTAAAGACATAGACATAGACAATCATTTATTCACTACAGTAGCACACAATATAAAATTCAGTTACATATTAAGAGAGAGGAAATACTTAAATTAAACAATTAAACATTAAAACATAAACAAAAATAAGGCAGAACTCGGTAGATACGAGTCCTGTGAGCTACAGCAGTAAATGGGACTCGACTCAGCATTATGCCCGCCGTAATGGTAAGCGCTGATATTCCGTCGAGACCGCTCCATTTAGCCACTAGACCTTGAGAGTATTGTGTTGTCAAGTGAGAATACTATGTGTCATGGTAGATATGTCATGTTGTGTCAAAATATAATCATGTATAGTAGAAAATGTCAAAATATTATATTAAGTAATAAAATAAATAATGTCAGAACATATATAAAATAAATTGATAAATTGGATAAAGGAATACCCCAATCGGCTAGCACGTGAAAGGTGCACTAATGCTAAAATTATTCTTATCATTTGTACTTTTCAGGTGAGAGAACTCCAATGGAACCAGGAGAGGAAGATGAAGGGACTCCCGACTAGTGATGAAATCCGCAACATACAAATACTCAAGAAAGCGTGGAATGCCCCTGGCTCGCCCTTCCAAGGGCAGGAGTTTGATCCCAGCGTGTTAAGCAAAAATCCACCGAACTTCTCTCAACAGTGAACTTATTTTTGATTATTGAAATAAAATATTGGTAAGTTCTATATTGGATTTATTCAAACGATATAATCAGGCCTCACAATCATACTAAAATGTATTGGCGTGTTCCTGTTTAATAACTTAGTTCTATCTATGATTCTACTGAACGCAACTCTATAAATGTATGTCTAACTATATGTGTAGTCATAATGAAAGTACTGAAATTGTCCTAAATGCCTTTGATTTTTGACCAGTCACTGTTAAAATACCGGGGAAGTATAATTTTTGAGTATAAATCCTTACTAATATAAATTCGTAAGTAACTTTGTCCCTCTGTCTGTTTGTTACGTTTTGACGACTAAAGGGCTGAACCGATTTCGATGAGTTTTGGTATATAGACAGATAATTACAGGGATAAAGGCATAGGCTACTTTTTACCCGATTACGCAGAAGTTGGGTCGTTTTTTTAGGGTTCCGTAGCCAAATGCCAAAAACGGAACCTTTATTTTATTTTTATTTTTTTTTAATTTTTTTTGCTGGACATTTCACACAGATCTATCTAGCCCAAAACTAAGCAGAGCTTGTACTATGGAAACCAGGTAACCTTATGGTTTTATTCGTCATGTCTGTCTGTCTGTCCGTTCGTATGTCACAGCCACTTTTTTCCGAAACTATAAGAACTATGTATACTGTTGAAACTTGGTAAGTAGATGTATTCTGTGAACCGCATTAAGATTTTCACACAAAAATGGAAAAAAAACATTAAATAATGGGGGTTCCCCATACTTAGAACTGAAACTCAAAAAAATTTTTCATCAAACCTATACGTGTGGGGTATCTATGGATAGGTCTTCAAGAATTATATTGAGGTTTGTAATATAATTTTTTTCTAAGCCGAATTGTTTGCGAGAGACACTTCCAAAGTGGTAAAATGTGTGCAATGTAACTTCTAAAATAAGAGAATGATAAAACTAAAAAAATATATGATGTACATTACCATGCAAACTTCTATCGAAAATTGGTTTGAACGAGATCTAGTAAGTAGTTTTTTTTAATACGTCATAAATCGTAAACTGCAATTTACCTTTCATTCAATCAACTCAAATATACAAAAGTTACAACGAACTACAAGAACTTTTATATTATGTTATTTGCGGCTACGGAACGGAAGCGGCGGGCGGGTCAGCTAGTCTTATAATATAAAAATGAATCGCAAAATGTGTTGGTAAGCGCATAACTCAACAACGCCTGGACCAATTTGGCCAATTCTTTTTTTAAAAAATAAAAAAATGCGCGCAAAATTAGAAAATTTAAGAATACTTACCCACAATATAAAATTATTTATAATCTAACCTTAGCGCTTATATAATGTAACCTTATGACGTTTGACATAGAATTGACAGAATGCGTGCTGCAAATATCGTCAAACAGGATGTAAAAAAAATGAATATCGTTTGAAACAGATGCTTCGGTAGGAGTTATCCCGAGATATATTGTCTATATGTATAAAAATTAATTGCTGTTCGTTAGTCTCGCTAAAACTCGAGAACGGGTGGAGCGATTTGGCTAATTTTGGTATTGAATTATTTGTGAAAGTCATTCATTTTCTCATACATAATGATGGCCGGGGACAACAATTGACAATTGTACCAGGGTGACTTATATTGACAGCCCGCGTTATACCTATGCGTGTCAAGACGATACGAAGTTCGGCGGGACCACTAGTATAAAATAAATAGAAAACAATTAAACAATAAATATATTTAATTGAAATGTACCGGAAAGTGGTTTCACAAGATCGTATAATTTTTTTAAAATAAATTATAGGCCAGTATTTGACCACGATCTCGCCTGATGGTAAGCGATGACGCAGTCTACGATGGTACACGCTTGCCTAGAAGAAACCTATTCACTCGCGACTTGAAGACCCCTAGGTTGTAGTTATCAGGAAACACAGACTTAGGCAAGGCGCTCCACTCCTGGAACGCTTTCACACCTTCCTGTCAATGGTTGGAGAAAGGCCTTTACCCAACAATATTAGTGAATAGTGAGTAATAATGTTAAATATATTATATATATTAACCATCTGAAGTTTTTCTCATTAGGCTACGACATGGCACGCTTCAAGAGAAATGTAAAGAGGTTTCTACAGTTTCATTTCATTTCATTTATTCTCAAACAATAAAATATTGTGTCGGAACTTTTGTCATTCTACAGTTAGAAAAACTTTTACAAATAAAAAACAACTGCGAAAGAACAACTGTTTTGGTAAATACATAATAGAAAATGATAACTAATAACCGGTCAAAAAAAATTAAAAATAAATTATGATATAACATGTCAACGAAAAATGATACTTGTAAATAATACATTTTATGTCAACGGAAAATAATAATAATAATTAATAACATGTCAAGTAAATTCTTAATACTAAATGGTATAGATAGTCAAAATATAAAGTAAAAAAAATATTACAAAGTCAAAATAAAACCTGAGTTAGAAATAAAAGATTTGCGTCAAAATATAAAGTAAAAAAAAAATATTACAATGTCAAAATAAAACCTGAGTTAGAAATAAAAGATTTGCGTCAAAATATAAAGTAAAAAAAAAATATTACAAAGTCAAAATAAAACCTGAGTTAGAAATAAAAGATTTGCGTCAAAATATAAAGTAAAAAAAAAAATATTACAATGTCAAAATAAAACCTGAGTTAGAAATAAAAGATTTGCGTCAAAATATAAAGTAAAAAAAAAATATTACAAAGTCAAAATAAAACCTGAGTTAGAAATAAAAGATTTGCGTCAAAATATAAAGTAAAAAAAAAATATTACAATGTCAAAATAAAACCTGAGTTAGAAATAAAAGATTTGCGTCAAAATATAAAGTAAAAAAAAAATATTACAAAGTCAAAATAAAACCTGAGTTAGAAATAAAAGATTTGCGTCAAAATATAAAGTAAAAAAAAAAATATTACAATGTCAAAATAAAACCTGAGTTAGAAATAAAAGATTTGCGTCAAAATATAAAGTAAAAAAAAAAATATTACAAAGTCAAAATAAAACCTGAGTTAGAAATAAAAGATTTGCGTCAAAATATAAAGTAAAAAAAAAATATTACAATGTCAAAATAAAAACTAAACTAGAAATAAAAAAATTGCGTCAGATATTATGTGATTTGTCTTTGTAGTATTCGTCTATGGAGTAGAAACACTTTTTCAACAAGAATTCCTTCAATTTAATTTTGAACTCAAATTAACTGTACATGGTTTTATAGACGATAGGCAAGTTATTAAAAAGCTTTATAGCTTAGTACCGAACACTATGTTCTAACAGTGTAGGGAACGCATCGACAATACCCCGGGTGTTGCCGGTGTCAATAGGCGACGGTGACCACTTACCATCAGGTGGACCGTAAGCCTGTTTCCCCACCAGTAACATAAAAAAATGTTATAATATTGTAATAGAAGTCGGAGCCTAAAAACCAGTAATCACCAACTTTCCAATCATGTGTTTCTCCTCTATCAATCTATGCGCCTCTCTCAAATTCGCCGCATCAATAGGAGACAAAGTCTTCGTTAAAGTATGTTTCAACTTCCCTGCATCCGCCAATTTGGAAACCTCTTGCAAGATCTCATGGTGCCTAAATTTATCATCTGTATTATACTTGATCCGCGTCGCCATCATCTCATAGGATAACGTGACGCTCTTTTCTTTGAGTGGCGTTATATCGACCAGGCCACTGCTATCGACTATCAAACAGATCCTTCCTTGTGGCTTGATGGCTTTCGTCAAAGTCTCCCAGTATGGAAACGGATCGTAGTTGACCAAGATCAAGTCTACTCCGTTTGCGTAGCCGATGGCATCCAATTGTGGTAGAAGGTCTTGAGTGTGGTTCAGTACTAAATCAGCTCCATTCAGTTGGGAGAAGGCTACGGTTGCCAGTCGAGATGCTGTACCGATAACTTTTAATCCAAAATTCTTTGCGAGTTGAGACGCAACAGATCCGACGCCTCCACCACTGTTTATGATAAGCAGAGTTTTGCTTTTATCTTTCTCTGTAAGCGCTAAACGATCGAATAGAGATTCGTACGCAGTGACAGAGGTCAAGGGCAATGCCGCAGCTTGCTCGAACGTTAAATTCTTCGGTTTATTTCCGACTAAAATCTGGTCCAGAGCAACGTACTGAGCGTTGGATCCGTTCCTTCTTAGATCGCCAGTGAAGAACACTTCATCGCCGATCTTGAAGAGGTTAGCATTTTCTCCGGTAGCCACAACTACGCCAGAACCGTCCCATCCCAAGATTCTTGGTTTAGTTTCTGCATTGGGTTTTGGGGCGCGTTGCTTGGTATCGATAGGATTCACAGCAGTAGCTTTCACTTCCACTAAAACGTCGGTTTGCTGTAAATCCGGCAGTTCTACTTGTAAATCTTGGAGGCTGTCCGCGTCGGTGATCGGTAGATACTTGTAAAGTCCGACGGCTTTCATTTGTTTCGGCAAGTTCTTAGACATCGTGGAATGTGCTCTCACTACGGTAAGCACAGCTAGTAAACTCCTTGCTAATATCATCTTATCGGGCTTATATGATGATACTTTTTATCGCGCACTTCTGTTATCTTTCTTTATCAACAAACGAGACGGTGCCAGAGACTCAAATACATAGGGTAAGTAAACAATATGCGGATTATATACGACGCGTGCTCTAGATAAAGACGGGCGTGTACACGCGTCTACATCAACTTTTATACTGAGGAATGCAAAACACATACATGATACACCGGCTGGTCGGTAGGTTGAGTTTTGTGGATATACAATTAGATACCGCGCAACCATAATATTTACATGTTAACTCGAAGCATTCGCGGAAATCCGCATTAATGAATATATTTTTTATTTATGTAAATATAATTTTGCCTGCAAACAAGATTAACTGTGTTTTTTTTTTTTTACTTTTATTCTTTTGGCGCGTTTGGAAAAAATATGAGAGTAAAATTTTTACGATGCGCGCGCACACCGACAGCCAAAAAACGACACGATGAAGTTAGCTGATAACTGTCTCTCAAGTTTCCTTGAAAACTCATAAATGCAAAGTAGTTTCTCAAATATTCACAAAATCTACAACTCTTATTTTATATCAGTGGAGATAAAAAAATATTTTTATTAATTTATCATTCCTTTTACAAACAACGAGTTGTGGCGTACGGGATGAAATCTTTAGCTATTTGTGTTCTGTTACGCCAAAGAAGTGTAACTTCTTACGCGCGTACATAAGTACACACAAACTTTTTTTTTTTTGTCAATTATTTATTTAAAATAAAACAAAATCAATGCTTGTTTAAACATTTCATTCTAATTAGATATGGCTATTTCGAATACGTTTTACATCAAACTTTCATTATTTTACAAGCAGATCATCTTACATATCACAGAGTACAGGCAACAATTCACAATTGCGAAAATAAACTATCATAAGCTAGAGTTAATTATTTTACTGATGAGCACAATTACTTTGAATGCCATGACGTCTTATTGCGATTCAATCGAAGACCTAAACTGAATATGTAGTTTCAATGAGTTAAAACAAGTGACACCACACGACTTATGTTAAAAGACTTACATTTAATGGTATGTTCCTGTTATTACTGGCACATCATAACAGCTAAGTCCTATAGTATGGCAACGTATCCACATAGAGATCAAGACAATATAATAGCTTGTTTTGAATTCTATGTGGATATCCATGGGCTGCAGTAGCCACTTAACATCTGGTGGACTGCATGCTCATCTGCCATATAAGTAGTTAATAAAAAAAAAAGACAAAACGGGACAAGTACGAGTCGGACTCGCGCACGAAGGGTTCCGTACCAGTATCTATAAAAACGGCAAAAAAAACACGTTTGTTGTATGGGTGCCCCCCTTAAATATTTGTTTTATTTTAATCTAATTATTTATTTTTAAAGTGAATATATAACTAACTATTATGTGAATATTTCAAGCGTCTACCTGTTGCAGTTAACAATATCGAGCTAAAACGAGCAAAAAAGTCACTTTTGTTGTATGGGAGCCCCCCTTAAATATGTATTTTATTCTGTTTTTAGTATTTGTTGTTATAGCGGCAACAGAAATACATCATCTGTGAAAATTTCAACTGTCTAACTATCACGGTTCATGAGATACAGCCTAGTGACAGACGGACAGACAGACAGCGAAGCTTCAGTAATAGGGTGCCGTTTTGCCCTTTGGGTACAAAACCCTAAAAATGGGGTGTGGCTGTCATGGACACGGCCGTGTGTTGTACGTGAATACTATAACAGGTAATAATTATGTTCTATACAAAATATAAAATACACTATTAAATAAAGGTATTCGATGCGATGGGCGGGCCTGTAAGACGAATGCACCCGGACAGATGGGCAACGATCGTCACGCAGCGGGTGCCTGATGACGGGCGACGGCGCCGAGGAAGGCCTATAGTCTAACTTTTTATTAGCTGCAGTAAAATGACGTTTCTAAATGTCATTCCGTAAAATAATGTTGCCAGCCTAATCTCAATAGGGATGTGATTCAGTTCACAAAAATTTAATAAATAACATTATTATGACGTTTTTGTTTCATTTTGAATGTACCTCCCTATACTTCCAATAAAAAAGATCAATCCTCTAGTATAGTAATAATAATAGGTTAAAAAAATACATTACAACTTAATATTAAATCTCAAAAAAAAAACCAAACTGATTATTCATTTATGATTCACTCATTTAGCTACATCCCTATTTATTTTTCTTCAAAAACCGGCAACCCACAAAACGTCATTTTACTGCAGCTAATAAAAAGTTAGACTATAGTAGACGCTGGCGTGACGATCTCGATGCCTTCAAGACAGATTGGTGGGATTTGGCACGCGAGCTAAAGTCCTGGAAGATAGGTTCCAGGACTTTAGCTAGATAGGTCCTTCAGGTTTGTTGACTAAATGAAAATCTCGAAACGCAGAAAAAATTACCTCAAAATGGCGGCGCTTCCCCCTCCACCGCGCGCGATGAGTCACAGTCCCCACTTAGCGTAACGAATTCTTTGATCGTTTAGCTATCCAGTGGGGTAATTAAATTTTAGTTAGATGATATAGATACGTAGCTGCAACACCAAACTGTATTCCCCGATTTTGTTATCATTCGTTTTTTGAATTGTCTCCGACTATGGAAGCAATTTTGAAAACGTATTCACGTCAAAAAATCTATACTTCTATACTAATATTATAGAGGAAAGATTTGTATTTTTGTGTGTACGTCATAAATCGTAAACCGCAATTTACCTTTCATTCAATTGACTCAAATATAAAAAAAGTTACAACGAACTACAAGAACTTTTATATTATGTTACTTGCTGCTACGGAACCCTTCATGGGCGAGTCCGACTCGCACTTGGCCGCTTTTTTTTTATTGATAGTCAAGCGCTTGACTACTACCTCGCCTGATGGTAAGTGATGGTGTGATCGAAGATGGAGCACGCTTGCCTAGAAAGAACCTATTCACTCTGGACTTGAAGACTCCGAGATTATACTGGTTCGGAAAAACATACGCCGGAAGTGAGTTCCACTCCTTACTTGTGCTAACAAGTAAACCTTTGGGCAGTTAATAACCGTAGGTAGGTAGGTACCTACTTGTCAAACTTTGGTTACCGGGTGGTTTTCAAGGTACAGATTACATATAGCGACTTGTATGGTGTTTAAATGGAAACTCTTATTAATAAATGTAAGTAGGTTAGCGCATACACGTAGCTATTCATTGGTTTCTCTTTGACCCGTGTTCCTTTAACCTTGCTTATAGATAGGTATGTGTATAGGGTTACCATAAGTAAAAAGAGGGATGCCTGTCTATGGTACCTAAAATGCCTGATTTTTCAGAAAAATGCCTGTCTAAAGCAAAACGCTGTAGGTAATAAGTAAAAGCCAACATATAATAATGAAAAAGGATATTTAAGGAAAACACCGACGCCCGTCCCGCTCCCACCCACGCACCGTAGCTTATCCTCCCTCTCATTCTCGCGCCGCCTACACAACTACTACGCATGCGCTGCGCGCTGCGCGGCCGCGGCCCGCGCGCGGCTCACCGCCGCCGCCGATGTCATTCAAATTCCAGCGCGCTGAACGCGCGGGCGCGAAATTTAAAAATGCCTGTCTCAGACCAATGCCGGCCGCACGCCTGTCTACACCTTAAAATGCCTGTTAAATGCGGCAAACGCCTGTCATATGGTAACCCTATATGTGTATGCCATAGAGACTGCGTTATTAACCGACTCGTAATAACCATGACATTAACATGCTGAATTGATTTGTGGTTTCATAGACAAGGTAGGATACATATCTGTTTACATATTACGTTTTTAACTTCGTGTTTTATAATATTGTGCTCATCAGTTATTAACAATTATTACATAAAATTATACAAAGATAGTCACATTATTTAAATTTACACAGGCTGCGTATCTAGAAATAGGTCTATGAGATCAAATGTATTTACGTGTTAAAATTCGTTTCATCTTTTGTTATGTCAAAACAGGGTTTAATAGGACATTCGGGGCTATATTAGAAAAATGCTCAAGCTTAGATTTTTAACCACCGACGCAAAAAAGCGGTGTTATAAGTTTGATGTCTATGTCTTCTGTGGCATCGTAGTTTTCAAACGGTTGGAGAACCGGACGCAGTTTTTTTTAACTAGTGCAGTTCTTAGCTAAGTGTAATATTAGGTCAGCCGATCTGAAGATTATCAGCACTTTTTCATCTCAGCTGTGAATGGAAATTTATGACGAGTTCTTTAAGTAAGGAAGTTTTTTAAATTTTAAATTGATACCTGTTGATATTTTAAATCAATATTAGTGGCGATTCTGTTGTTTACACTGACTAACTAAAATTGAGTGAAATACGAACGGTCTTATTTTGTTTACGCTAAAGATCAAATTAGAATGGCATTTAAAGTGACGTTTCTAAAATTAAGTATTTTTTACTAAGAAGGCGTGTTTTTGGGCTGGTTTTAGTCAGCAGTCCAATTGGTGTTGATTAAAACTGGCCCGCTAACACGCCATCTTAGTAAAAATTACTTTATTTTAGAAATGTCACTTTAAATGTCTTTCTAATTTGATCTTTCATCATCATCATCATCAGCCGGGAGACGTCCAATGCTGAACATAGGCCTCCCCCTTAGATCGCCACAACGAGCGGTTGGTAGCCGTTTCCGCCCAACGGCTCCCCGCGATCCTTACCAGATCGTCGGTCCACCTTGTGGGGGGCCGGCCTACGCTGCGTCTTCCAGTCCGTGGTCTTTCTTCCCCAACGGTTATCGGTTCTACGAGCGATGTGGCCTGCCCATTGCCACTTCAACTTGCTAATTTTGAGAGCTATGTCGGCAACTTTAGTTCTTCTGCGGATTTCCTCATTGCGGATTTTGTCGCGCAAAGAAACCCCGAGCATAGCCCTCTCCATAGCTCGTTGAGCGACCTTGAGCTTGGTCATGAGGCCATGAGTAAAGGACCACGTTTCAGTGCCATAGGTCATCACTGGCAACACACACTGGTTGAAGACTTTAGTCTTTTTTATTTGATCTTTACTGTAAACAAAATAGGACCGTTCCTATTTTACACAATTTTAGTTAGCCAGTGTAAACAACAGAATCGCCACCATTGTCAATTTGATATTATACGCCGGGCTTTTTGCAGCGTCAATGTTCCAGCCGTTCTCGAACCGAACGGTCTGGTACGACGATGGTAAGAGGCCTGATGGTATAACCACGTGCGTCCATTCCCTTGCGCCATCTCATCTGTCTGGTACAGCAGTTGGGGCCGGTGCGGCGGCAAATTCAGCCGAAGATCTCGAGCGGCTTGGAATATCTTCCTACATGGAAGTCTCGACAGAGCTTACGTATTTGAGCCCACAGAACACAAAAAACAATAGAAGTCGTAAGTAGGCGGGGCCCGCGTAATACCAAGTACGCGGAGTTCCGCGCACTACAAGCTTCGCTCACTTCAGTCGTGTTTCAATTACTGTGAGGTAAACGTACTTCAAAAAAATATAAAAATGCCATATTGTGCCGTTTTGGAGTGTAAATATTATAGCCGAACCAAAAATTTAATAAAAGGGGGCATATCCTATCACCGGTAAGTATTATTTTATTGTTTTTTGTTAGTTTTGTTTAAAATGCAAAATCGTCAAACAAAATAGACTGTGAATCATACTCCTTAAGGTCGCGTTTCTCTTAAACCTCAACTTAAGCTACTCAATTAGGGATGTGACCTCAATATACTGATGAATGTGTTATCGATAGCTTTAATTAGTTACCCCCTATTAAAAGGTGTATAAGTTTTAGGGCGTTAATTCCTTGTTGTTTCATTGATGATTTTCTGAATGTATTTTAGACCTATGGTGTGAAATAATATAATAACTTCTGTTTTCAGTTTCTCCAAGGCGCAAGACATAAAAAAAATTTAAAAAACGTACAACTTATGAGTCATCTAGCATACAGAGTCATGACCTGGCATTTCTGTTCCCAAAAATTAAGAACCAATTACCCGATCAACGGTTTTCATCACCAGAAGAGGCTGTCGAAGAGTATGAATAACATGTATCTAACATCACCACCGGAGGAGTAGCACAAATGTTTTCAAAATTTTTTCAATCTTATGGAAAAGTGCATTGACGCAAAGGGAGAATATTTTGAGAAATAATAAATTCTTTTTTGACCATTATTAGTATTTTTTTATTGATTCCGGAATCTTTTAGTGTGCCCCTCAATTATTAATTCAGTATATAATATTCCAGTAATATAATATTTTTTTAAGTAAGTATTTATGAGTTGGATACCTGTGATTATGTTAAGAAAGAAAGAAAAGAAAAGTTTTTTATTTCGACCACCACAAATATAACCTGACGTATCTATTTCGTTACCCGTAGTAGGTAGGTGATAATCGATATCGATTCATTCGTCTTGTATGCTCATTGGTACATCACTAAGTGAGTAGCGCTGTTATTTCAGCATGCCAGTAACAGCCATTGCATTATCAATCTTATTCTTTGTAGTTAGAGACTATAACAAAAATCGTTAGCGACAGTGCCATCTGTTGTTGATGGCTTTGTTTTGTGGGTAATCAAATAACAGCCATTGCATTATCAGTCTTATTTCTAAATAATAGAGACTAAAATAAAAATATTTTCTAAAACGCCATCTTTTGCCGAGTAGAAGAAGTGAACTTGAATTTTTTGTAACTGTTTATTTTATTGAATTTTAAACCATGTTCCATAGTAGCTAAGGTTTTATATCCGTTAAATTGGTTTTATGGTTTTAGGCTTCTTTGAACGTTCTCTTTCAACCAATTATAACTTTTATTTCTAAGTGTGCTAGTTTTTACATGTGTGAGTTTAGCTACACTGGTTTTCTTAGTAAAAAGTCATCATGCTAGTTCTATTGTTTTTTATGTTCTGTGTTTGAGCCATTTGGGGTCGAGAGCCTGAGTACCGGGGCAGACCGCAATTTCTAAATTATTTCTGGGCGTCTGATTGAAGCGACGTGTGATCCGAGAGCTGGCGCTTATCTGGCTCAACGCATAAGCATTGCAATTCAGCGGGGCAATGCAGCCAGTGTCTTGGGGACACTTCCGCTTGGAAGTGATCTGGAGCAGTTGAGCTATCTATAGATCGTTTGCAACGGTATTTAGCGGATTCAACTGTTTCTTCTGTATTTTCTTGTAAATAATAGTATATTCTTTCTGTTATTAAAGATTTCATAGGTATATTGTCAAAAATCTATGCTCGAGTCTAGATATCGTTTTGAATTTAGTTTTGGAGTACGGGTCCCAATTTATTTTTATTGTGTTGCTCCCACACAGCAGTTATATAACATGTGTTGTATTGTATAACATTTTGTCGTTATACATATTACATTTTATCCCTGACATTTAGACTAATGTTACAAAATGATATGGGTTTTATAAAGTGTTATATGTATAACTATTGTGTAGGAGCACCATTAGAAAAAATACTTCGTGTTCGTCAAAAATTAAATTTACCAGTTTTGACATAATATTACATAAATACACCATACACATTCTAAGCAATTCAGGTACACATACATCATACAATAAAATTATAATAACATTGAATAAAAGTAAAATCTATTGAATAATACAAACCTAAAATAATCTTATACATTTTCCCCACATCTAGGTATCATAAAAACCCACAATATGATATGGGTGAAAGTAAAGAATTACTAAAAAAATTTTCTATTAAATATATTTCTAAAGCAGATTATACAAATACAGAGATAAATGAATATGTTATTGAACATACTATTGTTGTTTCTTGTTGATATGTTTAGTTCATATCCACTTCAATCCGTATTGTCTAGCGTAATACTTTCATTTTGTACCTACTAATAACATTTTTGTACCATATTCCACTTCTCATATCTTTTTCATTGCCTTGTCGCTGAAATACATTCTATTGCCACACATAAAGCCTTCACAATATAATTGAATTCTTTCCTATTTCCAATACATACTTAATTGCACGTTTTGCAAAGCTGCCTGAAATATAACTTTTTTTTATGTCTTGCTAATTCTTAGACCTTTTCCAGGAGGGGCGAATTCACCGCGAATCGATACGCGCTGTCGAGATACTAGGCGCCAATACACTGCGTCCTATAAGCATCGCGCGAATTTAAAATACACGCGTAAATCGCATGCACTTCGCTAGACTCTCGACTCGCGCGTGTTGCGTGCGAGTCGAGATACTAGAGACGCCTTTTTGCGTCCGGATTACGCGCGAACTTCAGAGCGAGCGCACGTATCAAGGGAAATGGAGCGCCAAAATTTTGATACTGAATTGTTTATCCGTCCCCAAATGCTCGCGCGGTTACACCTGCACGATGGAGGACCTAATAACCGCCTCATCTAATGCTATTGTGGTGGCCAAACACCTCTCCAACATAGTATAAATGAAAACGTAGAACTCTTGACACGCTAAGAAGAAGAAGAATGGTCGCGCGTTGGTAAGCTCCTTCTGGACGCAACGGTTGCGAATAATACGCGCGAGAGAATCGCGGCGAACACGCCCTTTCTGGACAAGCCGAAATAATTGTGGGCTGATAAAACTTTGACCAACGCACTAATACACGTAGATATAGGATAGGTTAAGACCGTGCTTCACAGACAAATGTTACAAGAGCATTAAATTATTCCATAGTACTTACCTACCTTTTGGTGGTAGGATTCCTATACAATCATTTGACATTCACTAGATAACTGAACCGCAGTATCGAATTAGTTACGTTTTATTATTCCCCTAAATTCTGCAAATGGTAGAACTACCTCCAATTCGCACAAAGCGATTCTCTTCGAGCCGCATATTAGGTATATATCACAAAGAGTGGAACGCCTTGCCAGAGTCTGTGTTTCCTGATAGCTACAACCTGGGTATGTCGCGAATGTACCATCGTAAACTGCATCATCGCTTACCATCAGGTGAGATCATGGTCAAACGCAAGCATATATATAAAAAAAACAATTAGATTGCACACTTTCATACAATCGATAAATATTCACAACTTTCACTCACTGTAAATGACATTAAAAAGTGTTTTTTTTTAATTATTATGTCTTTTATGAATGAAAGCGTGCATATTTATTGATTTTGCGGGAATAATAAGACGTAACTGTTTAGATAACTAGTGAATGCAAATGATTGTTTGTATAAGAATCGTACAACCTACGTAATGTACAACCTACGTAATGAACTGTTACTGAAGTGCCAAAAAGCAAGCTAGAGGTATGTCAAAATTAACCGTAAATTTGCGAGAAAAGATCAGCCTGCTAGCATTACCGCCCATACACAAGTTTATCTCCAAGGAAGAATACATAGAATAAAATGACATCTAAAGGTTGCCTTGAAGAGACCGCTTTTAGCGATAAGGCCTCACTTCATACCTATGATTTAATAGTGTACTCTCTTTTGTCTGTTTATTTTTAATGGAGAAATTATCTATTTTAGCGTAGACAGAAACATTTGTTCAGCTTCGTACTACGGCCGTGTACTACGCTACGCTAAAATAACATTTTAATGTATTCTTTCTATGGATGAATAAGTTTCTATATAGTAGAAACGTTTCTATGGCGGTCATGCTACTAGGGCAGATTAGGCCAAGCCTCATAATCATAATGAATTTTGCCCCCTAATCCCATCTTCACCATCACCAACTAAATTGACAATTCTTGGTAGTAATTTTGGGCAGTTGATAACACGGGTATATTTTAAAGACAGAATAGGAGGCTGATATAAATAAATTACAATATTCAAATTTAAAATCCCGGTTTTCCATTCAAAGTTCAACAACTGCTAACTAAGACTCAAAATGTTGTCTTATTGAACAGCATATTGACATACATCGTGCGCGCCGGTGCATTCCACATTAGGTCTATGTGTGGAGTCCCATATCCCCGGGCCGCAGCGCTGGCACATCCCTGCCAGGGTGCAAGGGATCCTGACTAGTTGGCGGAACTGGTGGAGCAGACCTCTGGCTTTGCGGAGAATGAGGCGGCCGTCCATGTACATTGCTGGAAAAGTTTGTAGACAAGTTAATTATTTGAAGACTCACAATAATTACAGAGTTTGGATAGTCACACTAACTGTGTAATAGAGTGACGAATTACAATGTTTTTCCTCATTGTGACATTGACACATGGACTATACACCCATGCCGTGACACAATGTTGTCACACAGGTCTCGACGGGAATTACCTGTTTACCTATAAGTAAATTAATTTACTCAAATTCTAATATATTTATCGGAATCTTTGGCTCGTTGTCACTACCGACCTCAAAGACAATAAAGACATCGAACGGGAGCGGAGGGCGCTGTCCGTGCATGCAAATATGATTGCTGGGAGGTTTGCACGTAGTTCAGAGGCGGTTAAGCTGACATTATCGTCGTGCATCCTGTGGGCGAAGTATACGCAGGCGCCGTACAGCGCACTCCGCGTCCAGTATAACAATGTACTCAGGGCGACGCTGGGGCTGCCCCGCTACTGCAGTGCATCAGGGATGTTCGCGGCGGCGCGAGTCGACTGCTTCCATACCATCATGCGCAAGCGAGCCGCGTCCCAACAGGCTGCGGGCCAGCGCCAACACCCCCTTGGCAATGATAGCCGGCAGAGTGGACTGCCCGTACACCAGACATGCTGTCACAGGCATGCTCTCAAAAACCCTGTTTAGTATAAACCTTAGCATACCTTTTGTGTTGTTCCCTTCCCTATATGAGCTACATAATTGCTTGAAATAAATGTTTTTTTTTATTTTATTAATGTCCCACCCGTAAAATTAATTGAAAATTCGCTGCCACTGTATGATTAAAATATTTATTGATACGCTATCTCTTATCAACCCGCATAAACCTATAAGTAGACTTTTTCAGACTAAAGTGGTTTTAAAAAAAAGAAGCGCTTACCCAAAGAACTAAAATGCAAAAGCATCTCATCAGTGTTCAAGTCCTGTGCGATGACGTCATCCTGGTACACCGCGATGATAGCTAAGCACAGGAACAGATGGAAGTAGTCGGTCTGATAATTCGACCAGCAAGCTTCCCACATTCGTAGCGCCACTGCCTCAGTGAACTCGCGTTTGAAACATCTTAAGAAAAGCAATAATTTTCATAAATAAAATAAAATAAAACATACTTGCTGTTGCGTATACCTAGTCAGGTCATAAGTATTGTCACACAGTAAAAACTTTTTTTTTAGAATGCTGGCCACAAAAAAGTTTATAGAATTCGAATTTCGAATTGTTCATGAAAATAAAAATGTATACTTTTTAGAATTTTACTCATTTTTAAATATGGAGTGGACGCTTAAAGAAGACCGTGTTGCAGTTATTGCGTTGCATCGTTGCGGTTACGCGCCAATCAAATTTTTGACATACTAAAAAATTTGAATATAACCAAAAGATTTGTTTATCGCACCATCAAACGATACAATGAAGACTCTAGTGTAGATGACAGGTCAAGTAGTGGTCGCCCTCGGTCTGTTAGGACTCCAGCAGTGATAAAAGCTGTGAAGGCACGAATTCAAAGAAATCCCAAACGTAAGCAGAAACTGTTGGCCCTTCAGATGGGGTTAAGCAGAACCACGGTGAAAAGGGTGTTAAATGAAGACTTAGGGCTTCGGGCATATCGAAGTAAAACAGGACATCGTTTGAATGCTCGTCTAATGGACCTGAAACTGAAGAGATGCCGCGCTTTGTTGAAGCGGTACGCGGGAAAAAAATATCGGGAAATTCTTTTTTCGGATGAAAAAATTTTTCCCGTAGAAGAGAGCTACAACAACCAAAATGATAAGGTGTACGCACACAGTAGTGAAGAAGCGAGCAACCGTATTCCGCGTGTCCAACGAGGTCATTTTCCATCCTCGCTCATGGTATGGTTGGGAGTTTCTTATTGGGGCTTAACAGAGGTACATTTTTGTGAGAAAGGTGTAAAAACGAATGCAGTTGTGTATCAAAATACAGTCCTGACGAACCTTGTGGAACCTGTTTCTCATACCATGTTCAATAACAGGCACTGGATATTCCAACAAGATTCGGCGCCAGCTCATAGATCGAAGAGCACACAAGACTGGCTGGCGGCGCGTGAAATCGACTTCATCCGGCACGAAGACTGGCCCTCCTCCAGTCCAGATTTGAATCCGTTAGATTACAAGATATGGCAACACTTGGAGGAAAAGGCGTGCTCAAAGCCTCATCCCAATTTGGAGTCACTCAAGACATCCTTGATTAAGGCAGCCGCCGATATTGACATGGACCTCGTTCGTGCTGCGATAGACGACTGGCCGCGCAGATTGAAGGCCTGTATTCAAAATCACGGAGGTCATTTTCAATAAACTTTAGTGTCATAAGAATCTATGTTTTGTTAAGTTCATTTTGGTATATAAATGGTTACATAATGAATAAACTTGTTTCAATTATTTTATATTAAACATGTGACAGAATTTATGACCTGACTAGGTATATTTATCTATATATTCATATTTTTTGTAATTGTAGTAACGTGCGGGCAGTCATCCGTGACATCTTTATTTTTAAATGGTTCCAGCGGAAGATCAGCGTTGTGCCAAAAGCACAACAAATGCTGAGTTAGTCCCCACATACATGATGTCATTATCACAGAGACATGCCTTCTCTGAGCCGGTCACTATACGAGTAGTATTTCGATTGAAAGCTGACACTATTTATACTTCCTGAATTCCTCGTATCTGAGAATGCGTTTGCCAAAATTTTCCATAATGCTAGTTACTTACAACAATGGGAAAATAATATCTTCGTAAACGATTTATTTTATTGTACCTAATCATCATCCCAAAGGACATCCACTGCTAAACACAGGCCTCCTCCATAGATTTCCAGAGCGACAGATCTTGTGCGGCCTGCACACAACAGCTCCCAGGAACCTTTATCAAGTCCTCTTTCCATTTAGTGGAGGGGCCTTCCTACGCTGCGCTTTCCAGTGCGTGGTCTCCATTCGAGAACCTTGAGAAATTGAACTCGAGAAGTTTTACCTAATACCACGGAATAATTACTAATACTTCATGCTGTAGGAAAATGCTACTTACAGCAATATCCAACGATGACAGAAAAGTAACTCCATAGCATCCACATGCTTCTCTAAATGCTTGTAGAAATGTGGCAGCATTAGTCGAATCAACTCTCTCAGGTAGCTCTGAAAGAAAATCCAATTTTACATAAAATCTCCATTCACTCTTTATGGATAAATTGATTACCCCTTGAACTTTTATCTCATAGCCTCCTCCATAAAAGCCAAATGAAAAATGTGTAGGTTTTCCGAAATCTTACAAGATTATTATCCATGTCGTTGTCAGTGGGCGTACAGACGAATATAGTCCTTTGCATAAGACCTACGAAACACCAGAACGCCTCCGCTTCGCATTTAATTTCGCATAAGACTGGCGCCAAAAGGTCACTCATTCCTTGCGTGTATCTGGAATGTTAAAAGCCTGGTTATTACGTAACTGTAGGTACCTACTCCTCAATAATCACGTAACTTAAATTAAACTGAAACAACTTTGAAACGCTAAGTGTGGTGTTCCGCTATGAGTGTAGTAACCAAGCGTACAACAAGGGAATCTTTTGCACTATACAACTAACTTACCCGAGTACAGGATTATACACAGCATAATTCAGTAGTATGTTCTTCATTATCCCTACGTTATAATTGTTTTCACCGGCAAAGTACGGGTTGCCTCTGTCAGTCCTTACTACGTCCTTTTCAATCACGCATTGCACGTTCTTCCAGAACACTTCGTGTTGCTCCGGCGACATCTTTTCCACTCTTCTTATAGTTATCTCTTCGTATTCTCTCGCTCTCATTTGTAGGATTATTTCCCTTTCGTCGTACGTCGAGTTGTATGGGTAACAGTGCAACAGAAACGGCCAAACTTCTCTTCGCAACTCTTTGTCTAATCCTCCAAAGAAAACGCACTTCCTCAGAAACAAATCATCTTCGATGACTCCCTTTGCATTCTGAACTTTTTCGTAAAAGAATTCGGGAGTTATGTTCGAGACTTTTCCTTCTTCGGGGTGTTGCTCTGATTTTTGTACTTCTGGACGGCATACCATGAAATGACGGTACGGTAAGTTCGGCTCTTCGGACCCTGTAATACCACAAGCTACGTAAATGTAGGAAGTTGTTCCTGGTTGCTAGATACGATGTTCATGTCTTGAACTAAAAGAATAATACAAATAAATAAACAGAACAATGGCGAAGATGTTTATCAAACACCTACGTTTTTGTTGGTCTAATAAACAGTAAACAGCTAGAAATTGGTCGCGAAAAATGTAAAACCGTGCCTTATAGAAACAATTGTTATTGTGGTATGTGGTGCAACAGCTGCAGCTGGGTACCTCATGCATTATCAATCACGGTGTAAGTCTAAATCAGCGCATCGGCCGCTAATTACTTGTGTTATTTATCTGGATCGTCGACGTTTGGATATTTCCATATTATTTGTCGGTCTTAGTTCTTACCAGGAGTGAGTTTGATGTTGTGCAGCAGTGAATGCCACCTATGCAAGACCTGCGCCAAGTGGTCCAGTCCTCCGTGGTGGAAGTGCAGGATCTTGTACTGCGACTCTCTGGACGCGACCACCAGCTGGCCACATGTGCAGTTATCATCGTTGAAGAAAAGCCGAAGAGATCGCATCTGGCTCAGGTCTACCGAGAATCTGGTAAGTAATGGAAAAATGTATCAAGGTATTATAATCTCAGTTTGGGATTGCTGATGGGTACCGGTACCGACATGGGTATTTTTTCTTTGCTACCATCATCATCTCATTCATACTCATACTCATTTACTCAAACCGTAGGGACACAATGGAACACTTGGTTACGTCAATAATAGTACATACTTAATTACATATCTTTATCTAAGTAGAGGTGCCAGAAACAGGCAAGCATTTCATATATGTATACCTATTTACATTTAAGCTTAAAAATACTGACTATTAACTATGTAGGTACATAAGATTATAGCTGCTGTAGAGGGGCATTGTCAAAGAATTGATTATAATAGTACCTATTTTGAGTTCTAAACTGCTGCTTATGTCAGTAAGTAACATTAATTTTATCAAAAACATTGAATTGCCTTAGTCATTGAATAAAATATAAGGAATGTCAAGATATGCAATAAAAAATGACAAATCGTAGCTGCATTGTCATCTTACCTAAATAAATCATAACAAAAAAAATGTATATAAGTACCTAATCCTAATATCACAGAAATAAAAATTTATATAAAAAAAAATAATACCTATTACATATCAAGTAATTTCCTGTGAAATGGAGTCATCCTTGAGAGCTTCAATCATGCTATAGTAGCTTTTCCTAATTAATACTAATTTTAATTTTATTTTGTATATGACATAGTCCATTTCACGCAAATCTTTATCTAATTTATTAAATAGTTTGACTCCATTACAAAGAAAACTCTTTGAAAGTTTAGCTTACCTAATAGTCGGGTGTCGAATGATGCCACCATGCCTTGTTTGGTAGGAATGAGTAGAATTCAAAGTTGGAAAATCTTGTAATTTTTTTTTAATATACAAGAGGCACTGGTAAACATACGCACTAGTCAGCCTCATTACCCCTATACTATTAGAGAAAATGCATTTCGGCATGTTTCTCTTGGTTTTAGACATTCTCTCCAGTAGGGTGTACATGACAAAGCCACTGTCAAAAGTTGTGAATGATAGATAGCATATTCATTATTAGAAATACGGGATTTATGACACCGATAAAACAGTACGTAATAATTCCTTTATTTATAATAAAGATTGAAATAAATCACGAAAGTCTTCTAAGTCAGATCGCATAATTCATTTCGCTGCCAACAATTTTCACCAATTATTCCTGCTTCTATTGTTTGTTGTAATCTAATAAGCTGTTATCTTTAATCAGAATCCTGACTTATCTTGTCGTGGAGGAGGGCGTTGTTACACAGCATTTACTACTCATGCAGGAATCATCGTCTACAGTTTTAATAATAAAGATGATTATGAACTTGCCGTTAATCTGTCGCTAAGTAAAGAAGTCCTAAACTAAACTGTCAGCCTAATTTAACTGCGACTCCTGCGAGTAACTTAGAGTATACATTGCATAAATAATATCACTCTCAATATCGAAAGGAAGATATGAAAATCCATTCGAGAGTTGCTTGAAATTGGTTTACCTCTGAGACACCTACGAGAATACGCCAAAATACCTGTAAGCGTAACCTTTTTCCGAATCAAAGTAAGATTGTTAGGTACAGCTTTTATTTTTCACATTTTCAGTCTGGTTTCGTTTAATTCCAATAAACAATAACATGACATAATACTTACGTACGAACGTATTGCTCAGAGGGTGGCTTAAATAATCGATGGATTTCACGATCTAAACTAATGAAATTCCTGGTGAGTGCGCTCGTGCCTGATGGAATTCACTCAAGGTTTATTATGGGTTTATAGCACTTACGAACCGAATACGAACTTTGAAGATGATTTTTTTTTATACAACTTATATGGCAAACGAGCATGCAGTCTACCAGATATTAAGTGGCTACTGCAGCCCATGGATATCCACATGGAATTCAAAACAAGCTATTATGTTGTCTTGATCTCCATGTGGAATACATTGCCATACTATAGGACTATGCTGTTATGCCTATGTGCCAGTAATTACAGGAACATACCATTACCATCTAACCGGAACACCAGCAGCACAAGTACTGCTATTTGGCGGCAGATAAAGGTAAGGCGGTGGTGCCCACTTCCTCGAGCTCGTTCACAAAAGCTCTACCACCAGTGAATCATCTTTATTCCGTTTAAACATGTCATTATTTTTTTTTTGCGATATTTTAGAGGAAACTCGATTCAGGGAGAATTTTGTTTCAATGAGTAGGTATTCTGTCAAATGAATAAGCTATGAATGAAAATACTTTATTGTACACTTCAAAAGAAACATACATAAAAATAAATATTCACTAAGCAACAAGTACAATTGGCGGTCTTATCGCATAGAAGCTATTTCTTCCAGACAACCTTTGGACGGAGAGGACTTTAGTAATATTACAATAATGGAGGGGGGTGTACCTACATTAACAAAACAAAAACTACATTTTAGGAGAGCGCTGATAACATACATCAAAATAAAACAATATACTTACATAGGTAAATATACCTACAACATAAACATAAACATTAAATAATATATATATATATAACGTCGTAGTACCGCTATAGATATGTATGTATGTTTATATATATATATATATATATATATATATATATAAACATACATACATATCTATAGCGGTACTACGACGTTTCTGAGAGATAAAATCTTTTCACTCTTCTTTTAAATGTGGCTAATGATGGAGCCGTATTGAGACCGGTAATGTGTTCCAAAGACGTGTTGATTGATATTAAAGTAATAAGTAGATATATAATTATTTCTATGTGATATTAGCGACGGTTATTGTTTAGAATCAAACAATAAGGTATATTCCGCTCATCTGTGCCGGATCAGCACACGTAACGAATTACCTCCCCATCTGAATAATATAGTGTCTAAGTAATCATTTATTTATGCTCCCAGTGAGTACCTAAACTAGTTGGTCATGTCTCTTATTCAAGTTCAATGATGACTACTCTCTGTTTATGTTTATTTGCAAAACCTTCGTCATTCTCTAGGTAGTAAGTAGGTGCTCTAGGTACCCTCTAGTCTACAGATTCTTGACATGCTTCCAATATAGGCAAGGATATTGGCAACATTTGGTTTCAACAGGACGGCGCTACGTGCCACACAGCCGAAGCTGCACTCGATGTTTTGCGCCCTGTTTTTGAAGATCGCATTATCAGCCGCAGAGCTGATGTCGTTTGGCCACCTCGGAGCTGCGATTTGACACGACTATTATTTGTGGGGTGCCGTCAAAGATAAGTGGTACGCCGACAAGCCAGAGACAATTGACGCTTTAAAGGACAATATTCGTGAAGCCATTGGTGAAATACAGCTGCACACAATCGATAATGTGCTTAAAAATTGGACCGATCGTGTAGGCTACTGCATGGCCAGCCGAGGCAGCCATTTGAATGAAATTATTTTTCATTATTAACCGGAAGGATTGTACTTTCAAATAAAAAAAGTAATTTGAGAAAATATTCAGTAGTTTTTTTTATAGCATTTTCAAAAAAAAAAGTTATTTGGCGGACCCTTTACTAGTTCAGATCAGAATAATAGCTTACGCTTTTTTATACAGCCCCTATTGTATCAAATAACGTGTAATTTTACAAGATAAGCTATCTAGACTAATCCTATCATAAACAGTATTGATTGAAAATCAATACTTTCGTTGAATTTTATCGCTTCTGTTTGCGTGTTGTCTACGTAGGTACAGGCATGTACCATAAATATCCGTTACGACGATATACAAATTTAATTTCGGTGACGATTGGGCGGAGCATCCGGAAATGCAAGAAAGTGACAGTGCTATTCACTTGCTTAGGTGAAGAACGAGACAAACATGTACCATAGCCGTGTCGCATTGTCTCAGGAGTAATGACGTAAGTGACAAAAGATAAAATCTCGAATTGCATGAGAACCAACAATTGAAAAAAATGCTTTTCCATTAATTTAGGTATCATAATTACCTACATATTACTCGTGCGCGATAACTTGGGACCTGCTAGGAATGCGACTCCGCTACCGCTTCCCCTGCACTTCCTCGATGGCGCCCGTATTGTACCGTTCGCATCACTATTTTTACTAGGGTTTTTAGTCTCGTACTGGCCTACGTCACGTAACGACGCGCTCTGGAATTCTTTTAGTTTTCGTTTGTGTTATTGTTTTGTTGTTCTAGTTTGTGTCATTGTTTTGTTGTTGTAGTTTTTGTTGTGACATGATGACCTCTTACAAGAGACGAATGAATCGCAATTAATTGTAAATTTATCGGATACCTCTTCGTCAAGTGATTATAGTGAGACTGAGGACGAAGAAGAACCTCTAGAAGGCATAAATCCACTAAGTAGTGACGAAGATGAGATAATGTAAATAATAGATAAAATAAATGTATAAACTTAAACATTGTATTTTTATTTTATTCAAATAGTGTAAAAAAGATTAGATAAAAAGCAGCGTCCTCCCTGAGTAACATAATAAATTAGGTTAAAAAAAACAAAGACGAAGCCGCGGGCGGCTGCTTGTTATGTTCGCTTTTTTGCGGGCGGTACAAACACGCCAATATGACGTCACCGCGCTCAGGTCCCAACTTATCGCGCACGGGTAATAACTATGTAAAAAGATACTATAAATCTTTTCTAGAGTCGGAGAATGAACGATATTAGTGCTTTAGAAGAGCCGATTTTGACAAATAATTGTATCGAGATAAGTTTCACCAATTGCGTTTCTGACTTTCATTTATGTAGTTTAAATCCTCAAGTAAATATTGCTTAAATATGAAATCAGTACTATTTTTCATTATTGAATACGATAGTTACTTAGCGGCTCAATTTTTTTTTACATATCGCCTTAATATTAATAATATTGGGTCTTTCTATTGGCGGCACTTATGGGGGCCTGTTTAGTGGACGGCCAGTCACCACCTGCCTCAATCATTCTTGACATTGCGGAATTGGCAGGTGTAGTATCTCATCTCTCCCATAGCCCAGCATCCACTCAATTAGCATTACTCTGACAACAACCTGTATTCATAATCCATTATTGCAATAGTTTAACCATCTGTCCCACCTCCATCTTGCAATAAATGAATTTTATAAGACCAATGAAAACAAGCGTCTTTCTCGTTGGCTCCGGCCCCGGTAATGCGGACTATATGGCATCCGGGTCTCCCCGATCCTGCGAATCCGGAGCATGTTGCTTCCAGGTAAAAATCGGAGTCGGATGGCCTCGGATCGTGTGTAGTCGATGCAGGAAAAGTTCAAATGTTTGGTTGTGCGACGGATTGGTCAGGGGCCGTTAAAAAAGTCCCTGACAAGCCCGGATGCCATATAGCCCGAGCCTAAAGGTCCAGGCTTAGTGCCTGTATTGTAAAATAAATACTCGGAATATAGGGTCTTACCACAAAAAAGTTAAACACCCGCTAAACACTGTTTTACTAGTACCTAAGGAATTTTTTAAACATGCGTTAAACAGTGTTTAATTTTGTTTGTGGTTAAGACCCATAAATGTTTATTTCAGACAACAATATGAACATACAAAAAAATATAACAAGGCCGATATCTATAAATACCTAAAACAATGAACTTAAAAATCTCAATATATATTAATGAAACTTTGGTATGATGAAACACAGATTTATACGTGACATATCTACTATAGTAGAATAGTTTGTACCTATATAGGTAATACTGGCTGTGGATTTGGTGAAATAAATAAAATTAATTAAATAAAAGAATTTATATTGCGTCTGCTCTATTTCAAAGGTTAAAAAAGTACACTTGCTTGATGTCAACTCAGTGATGAAAAACTTTACTACCTAATATCAATTCTACACAAAACCCAAAGAATCGTCCAAAAATAACACTAATAGCTACCCGGTACCTACATTAGGGAGGTGCTGTCTCAAAACGAAATACAATAATCTGTCTAGATTTACAGCTGGGACCAATGGTTTTGTGCATAGTTCTTAGTAATTTGGTTAAAACGTAACTACCTACTTATGCCCTTTACAACTATTTTCACCTACCCTACCTAATTAATGAGAGAAAATTGAGTGGGCGTCTTGTCTCTTCAAAATTCATATTTCATAGAGAAATAGAAAACCTGAATTTTTACATAGGTTCTAGTAGAAGGTTAGGTAGGTCAATAGATACGGGTAGGTACCTAGATAACCATGAAATTGATTTTTTTCCAAATCAACTAGTTATTAAAAAAATAGTCAGGCATCTCAACCATACAAAAATGTATTGTCGTGATCCTCGACGGGTTAATTCAAGAATATATGCCAAGCAAATATAGGGAAAAACAAGTTAGTAAGTAGGTAACTGACCTTCGACATTTCATAGGTGTTTTTCTCTGCGGCACCGGTGAACTATGCACGCTATCCGGAAACACCAAATTATGCTTCAGCGCCAAAAACTCCGGCGTACTCATCCAGTTGGGATTCCCCTCATCACACGAGCTCATTGATAGAGACCTGATGAACCTCTCCCCAGAGACTGAATCCGGTGTCAAGTCAACGTTTTCTATTGTAGGATTAGCGATCGTTATGTTGACCGACGTCATCGATTGCGATCGCACGTGCTTATCGTACACAAACACCTCGTCTCTCGCCTCTTCTTTGTCGTAAGAATCACCGCTGAAGACATTGTCCTTGTTAGAATCAACACTCTTCACTGTTGGCTTTGAACTAGTAGACAGTTCTGTCGTATCATTGTTGGTGTACGATTGAATGCTCTGTTTATCAGAATTCGAAGTGAGACTGGTCGTGTCTGAGGAATCGGAAAACGCATTATCGTTAGTAGAATCTTTTTTCTTTAAGTCGCTTCGTGATTTCAGTATTTCCTTTGGTTTCGCCAGTTTTATTGCGCATCCTAGCTCGTCGCTCGGGCTAGTTTCCACCGCCGAAGGACACCTACGCAGCGTGGAATTAGGGATCCAATTTAGAAACAGCGTCGGTCGTTTAGTGTTATTGTGTTGATCGGTGAACACTTTCGTTGTGACGGTTAGATAACCGGGGTGATGGATAATATCGAGTTCATGGCGAGCCACGGTCGGTGGATGTACACAGACGTTGTTCTTGCAAAATAGAATTTCATTATCGACGTAATCGAGGGGTTCATCTTGCTCGTCGAACTCGAGGCCAAGGAAATAGCTCGAGGCTCTTTTGATGAGTTCTGGCAGCGGCATGGTCCCTACATGAAATGTTCACATTATTTATTGCGAATCAGCGGACTGTTATTACTCGCGACAGCCTCATTCAATCGCCCCGTGTGTACTACGCGCGCGCATGTAAACACCCACTAGGTATGTTGATAACGCGAATATTGATCGCTGGTACTAGAATAGCATCGCGTCTCCAGCTAACGTCGCGTCGTAGCAGTTTGCCAGGCAGGACTAACTAACCAAACTACAAAGTAAAGTAACAACACTTCATTAGCGTGATAAGAGATTGATTGATCCATTAATTTGGAAGGGTATCTATTATAGGTTAATTGTTGGTATCTATCTCTCTCTATCTAGGTAAGTATCATCTAATTACAAAGGCATTGAATCGAAGAAAATATCCTTCAAACTTTATCCAAGTTACGTAAAGGATTTGAGTTGCTCTATCCATGAAAGTATGGACCAACAAACATGAAGTACCTACCTAACTCACTTGTAGGTAATCGACTCGTAATGATTTGGGTGGACTACCTATCTATATCATTGCTACAGAACACAAATATAGGAATTATTGCGGTCGATAAGCTATTGATATGAAAATAAATCTTAGTACCTACCTACCATAGTTGGGTAATTTTCGACCTACCTACTAATTAGGTACCTACTTATAAAGTTATACTTCTTTTGGCGGATTTGGAAAAAAAATGAGTAAAATTTTTACGATGCGCGCGCACACCGACCGACAGCCAAAAAGCGAAATGATGAAATTAGCTGATAACTGTCTCTCATGTTTCCGTGAAAACTCATTACTATATAAATCTCCAACACGTGTTTTATATCAGTAGAGATATAAAAATTATATTTATTTATAAATAAACATGTGTGTATGTGATTTTAGAGTATATATTATGGTAGTTATGTATAATTCTCGTTTAGCTATTTTTGTTCTGTTACGCCAAAGAAGTACCTTTAACTTCTTAGATACGTGCGTACTTATGTACACACACACTTTTTTTTGCTCCAAATTGCTCATTTTGTTCCTACAACTAAAAATAAAATAATTAGTAGGTACTTAGAACCTTTTTTGAACTAGACGATTGGTAGACCAATGTTGTACCTACTTTCTTCTGAGAACATAGAAAAATAATTATACCATAGATAAATAAATATAGACCATAGAGAAACCTTTGGTCTATTGGTTAACCCTTCTAAGTCCCAGGTTGTACTTTTGGGAAGTCCATATAAGCTCAGGGTCGTCGATTAGTCAACGTTACCTCAAGTCGTGTTTGATCGCACCTATACCTTACTCGAGAAAAGCCAAGAACCTTGGTGTCATTTTTGATAATCAGCTATCCTGGGCCAGCCACATAAATTAAATCAGTAAAAGGGTGCATTTCTCGTTCCAATCACTAAAACGCCTTCTTCCTTTTGAAGCAAAAATTACTCTCGCTCAAGCCATAATGCTGCCCCTTCTCGACTATTCAGATGTCTGCTTTCTTGATGCCACGTAGGAATTTCTCAATAAACTGGAACGTCTACAGAACTTGTGCATTCGTTTTTATTCGGACTGCGCAAGTTTGACCACGTATCCTATTTCAGATCCCAACTCAAATGGCTCCATATTTGTCTTCGCCGTGATCTTCACGTCTTATCACTCGTCTTCAAAGTATTATATTGTCCACTCTCTCCTCCCTACCTCCGTGAGCGTTTCGAATTTCTTGTTCCTCTCAGTGTGCCATGCCGGTCCTACAAGTCTCTTCTCCTCAAAACACCACAACACACTTCTAGCCGCTATGGTGGCTCCTTCGCCGTTTATGTGGTAAAAATGTGGAATGGCCCCTTCCTCGTGAAGTTCGCGCTAGCCCATCACTCAATATTTTCAAACGGAAAGGTATAGAGCACTATCTTTCTCTGTAATTTTATATTATTACTAGCTGTTGCCCGCAACTTCGTACGCGTTACACTACTAAATGTGTACTAATTCATCGCAACATATCACATTAATATAAGTGATGTTCATTGAGGATGTGTGTTTATTTATTTGTTTGTTACTCAATCACGTCAGAATAGCTTAACCGATTTCGATGAAATTTCATATATATGTAGAATTTAATCTGGATTAACACATATGCTACTTTTTATTCCAAAAATCAGCTAAAAAAATGCAGCTACATAAGCGTCTTGCAGTCCACTCCCTTAAAGTTTAATATTGTCGCAATGGTGAGCCATACATAGCGCTAGCCGTAGTCACCTCAGCCAACTCTTTCCATGATAGATATGGGCGCAATGATGTTGGTTTTAAGATTTTTTCTATGTTTCTATGCTATTTTCTATGCTAAGTTTTTTTTACTTATCATTTCAACCCTGTTATTGTTATTGATGTGAGTTGGTCAGGGGACGCTGCAGTTTTTACAATCTTCTATGGTCCTGGGGAGTGGGGACGCTGTTTTAGATGTAATTTTTTATCACTTATCATTGCGATGCCATCAAACTTAAAGGCAATGGGCTGCGGGACGCTGTGGTAGATGCAGATTTTGTAGCCCTACCTAACTTGTAGTGGGTTGAGTGGGGCACAATGCGTTTTTTATTACTATTTATTTTAATGAGGGTAGCCAAGGGAATGCTGCGCTAGCCGATTTTATGATGTTTATGACTAATAATTTTTACGACCCTATTTTTCTTATTAAGATTGGGGGCTGGTATATGCTGCGATAGCTGAATTTTTATGACTTATCGTTGCTGCCCTTTGTGAATTGTAGTTAGTTGGTTGTGGGTGACGCTGCGTAGCTGCAAATTTTTACTACTCATCATTGTGAACTTACTTATCTTAAAGAGGATGGGCTCGGGGATGCTACGGTAGAAGCTAATTTTTTGACTGAACATTGCCCTATTCATCTTAAAAAGACCCTAATTAAAAATACTTACCTTATTTATAGTTGACGAGAGTAAGAAACTGCGGTAGCTGTTATTTTTTACTTAACATTGCGACTCTTTCTAACTTAAGGGGGTGGGCTAAGGGACTCTACGTTAGCTGCATTTTTATTGCTATTATTGTACTTATATAACTCGAAAAGTATAGGCACGTAAAAGCTGCGGTAGCTAAAAATTTCTTATCACTCATCACTGCGACACTAACAAACTTAAAGGAAGTGGATAGCAAGACGCTGCAGTAGCTGGTATTTTTTTATTGTTCATCCTTGAGACCCTATTTAGAGGGTATATACTGAGGGATGCTGAGGTAACAGTTTATTTAATGACTAATCATTGCAACATTATAAATCTTTAAATGATTGGGTATAGAATCATAAAAATAATCTAGCTAATGCAGCATCCTCCAGCTGCGGTAGCTGGATTATTTTTATGATTCATTGTTGCGGCCCTATCTAACTTGTAGTGAGTTGGTTGGAGGACGCTGCGGTCACTGAAATTGTGTATGATTCATCACTGCGACCCTGGTCACTACGATCAATGGCTGAATTTTGAAAATAAAAAAATACTATTTCTCTCATTATTGTTGAAAAATATGTTCGTTAAGTTTCAAGTTTATAAACACAAGAACCACGGTTTTTCATACAACCGTAAAAACCTTTTTTGACCCCCTTAGGGGATGAATTTCCAAAAATCCGTTCTTAGTGTTCACTTTCACACCACAAAGAATATACCTTCCAAATTTTAAGTCTCTAGGAACATATGTCAGTCAATCAGGACAACGATTCTTATATATTAGATATGTATATATTTATATTAGGTATATATGTATTAGTAATCCAAATAAATTATTATAATTATAATAAATAATTTACATGGATAGTAAGATATTATCATACTGTAGGTATACTTCATATTAGTTTTGGGTATATATATAAATTTATGTTTGTGTACACTACCTTTAAAATCACCTCTCTCTCTCTCTCTCTCTCTCTCTCTCTCTCTCTCTCTCTCTCTCTCTCTCTCTCTCTCTCTCTCTCTATCCTCAAAGGTTTGCTGGAAGAAAACTCTTCTTAGGGTTAAGCTCGCCTTTGTACATGACCTCTATTTCTGTATTTTTACATGTATTTTCTTGTGTGCAATAAAGAATAAAGGACCATAGAAAATACTAATATGTAGACTCTTTGCTCCATAGTTTGGTTGACAACGTTGTCAACCAAGTAAAATTCCAGCAGGCCAATTCACGTAATAAAATTTTAAAAACAACGACATTTAACCCAAACGAGATTGGAATAAGATGGCCTTCTGAATTTTCATTATCACTGGTTTGGTAGGATTCTGAATACTTTCTAAATTGAATTCAAATTATATTTCATCAACAAGTAATATGTATGTACTTACCTAAATACTTATGTTTTATTTTATCACAAAGCTTAAAAACTATACTTTAGAAGGAAGTACTGCGTAAAGCGGAACGACATTCAATTTTAACTTTGCTTAGAGCCGCAAGATGGCGCTTCCACCGCTGTCCGACTCAGGGCTGCCAGATGTACGATTTAAATCGTACTCCTACGATTTTTTGGCACTTTTACTCATATACGATCGTTAGACCAAGATCGTACGGAAAATGTATGATTATTCTATACCTAGCAACATTTCATAATGAAACGAATGTGCTCCATCGGCAAGTATGAATTTCGGAGAATTCCCCCACAACTTAACGCGTGCCTAAATCTTTTACTTAAATGAAGACCCTATATACAATAATATAAAGTCTGTATTTGTTTGTATTTCTACGCAACTTATTATTTTTCTCTTTCAGTATTAATTGCAACTTGTCAAAAACCTGTTTTTCTCATCAGTCTCGCTCGATCTGTACCGTAGATCTGTACGTAGTAATTAAATCCTCTAGATCTATATACTGTCTTGAGTTTTTTTTGTGTTAATTTGCCAATTTTTCTAATTTGTTCTAATTTCGTAGAAGCAAGAATGAGTGATGAAAGTGAACCTGTGAAAATTTTACAAAATTCAAGCCAAGAAAAAATTTAAAAAAATATATGATCGTAGAAAATTTGTGTAAGTCTAATGAATAGTTTAATTGCATTTCCTTTCTAAAACTAAAATAATATTTTAGTTATTTTTAATAAAAACTTTCTTCTTCTAGGTTGTACGATGTTTTCATTTCAAAATTTCCTTCGAATACGATTTTTTTGTAGTTGACGTTCGATCACACCTTGTCATCTGGCAGCCCTGGCCCGACTGCATTGACGCATGCGCTGCGCCACACATTGCAATCAGCTGTCAGAAAGAATTAACACGTAAAAAAACAAAATTATTTGTGTCCTTTAGATAATTCCCGTCAATATGGCGGGACAAAATCCAGGTTCGCCGACTGACTTTCAATATTTTTACGAGGACGAAGTGTATAAAATCAACAACCGCGGGCAAGTGGTCTTCGGCCTTGTACTAGAGAACTATGAAGCTAACTCAAGCGATCAGGAGAGCGACGTAGAAACACCGATTCAAAAAGGTGAAATTCGAGTTGTATGGCATCCTTCAGGCACAGAAAGAGTGATATCCGAGAAGTCTGTAAGTAAAATTCATCCTCCATTGTTTTTTCCACATGCCGACGAAGCCGACTCCTTAGTACCTGCATTGAGCTGCATAATCATGTATCGGGAATTAATTATCCTTCTACGGTGTTCTAACCCCTCGGCCTCTGAGTTAGCATAGAACGTTCTTGAATAATTCATTGCTAACATAGAAATGAGGATAAATCAATAAACCCCAGGCACATTATTCACCTTAACAATTTATGAGGTACCCTCAAGATTGGTTACAACTCTAATATAGCATAGTACTAAGACTTATTCATTTCAATTTATGAACAGTAATTCCAGGTTTGTTAGCCTAGATATTAATTAATCATAAAAGACACTTCAAAACTGTTAACTCATGGTGCTAAGAATCTTAGCCTTGCCCATGTAGTTTTTACACAGACTGTTAAAACTACTGTAGGGTGGCTACACGATACACTCTTGTATCATTTATAATGTTTATTGTTGTTTGTAACCTAGATTCTTATACAAAGTTTAAAATCACATTTCAATTGTCATTAATAAGCGCACTCTGGTGTTGAGATGATTGAAAAACACATTGAGTGGTGTCACATCTAAAACTTTGAATAACGGTAAAGTAAGTCTCATTATCGTCTTCTTACCCTTTTCCCTCATAACATGGGGTTGGCACAAATTTTTCTTCCAAAGCTTAAAGCGCACTCCGCGTCCAGTATAACAATGCACTCAGGGCGATGCTGGGGCTGCCCCGCTACTGCAGTGCATCAGGGATGTTCGCGGCGGCGCGGGTCGACTGCTTCCATACCGTCATGTGCAAGCGAGCCGCGTCCCTGGTGCACAGGCTGCGGGCCAGCGCCAACACCGCCTTGGCAATGATAGCCGGCAGAGTAGACTGCCCGTACACCAGACATTGCTGTCACAGGCATGCTCTCAAAAACCCTGTATAAACATTAGTTTACTTATTGTGTTGTGCGCTTTCCTATATGAGCTACATAATTGCTTGAAATAAATGTATTTTATTTTATTTATTTATTTAACGCTTATAATATCATCATTCACACAGTCTATCCAACTCACCCTTGGCCTTCTACTTCTAATCCATCTACAACTTTTATTAAGTGTATTCATTTATCAACCTCACTTCTGTAGACAATTTTATGGGTGCAAATTATTTTTACCTAAATTCAAAATAATGGAGTGTGCTGATACACTCTAAATTGGAACACCCAAAAATGTAAATACCATGATAGTTTCTAGATGTTATTTGATGAGTGCATTGATTATGATTTTGATCTCATTGAATTTCTACATACATAATAATGATATACATATTGTGGAATTGCAGATATTAGTATGAACTGCAATGGTAATATTATTCAAACTTTGAATTAGTTTAACATTTAACTTCTTGGTCAAGTTAGAATTAAGACTGCCAAAGCTATTCCCAATAAAATTAACAATGACCTTTATGTGTAGTTTTTTGCTACATTGTATTTTCTGTCCTAAAATATATTTATGGGAATTCACCTGCATAAGTTATTTGACTTTCTAGTAATTATATAAAACTACCTGACCCGCCGAACTTCGCACCGCCTTGACATGCATATGAAGCGGGCTGCCGGAAATGTTTCCGATATTTTAATAGCTATTCTGCTATTCGGGGCAGAGACAAATCCAATAAATTAAAGTTCATCAAAATCGGTCCAGCCAATCTTGAGTGGCCAATGGTGTAACTAACCTGACCTGTTTTATCTAATAAAGATATAACAGAAGTATAAATAATTCTGGATGTTTCATGCTATCTAGCCTAGGGCATTCAATCACGGTATTCCGAGATCTCGAAATACCGAAATCCCGCATCTTTTTTCAGTCCCGCAAGGAGCGGGATTACCTGTGCGGGATTATATATTCTACCTACTAGCGTGGAAGCTAAAAGGTTTTTCTCTGCTGCAGGCTATTTAGCGTCGCAAGTTCGAAGCAGTCTGGCAGACGAGACATTAGACACTATGTTTCCCTCGTAAACATTTTCAACAACATAAACAGATGTAGATTACAAGTAAACTGAACTGAATGTTGAATGTTTATTAATATATTTTAATTTATTAAATAGTAAGTAATTATTCTAATTAAAAGTACTAAATGCATACCTTATGATATTTATATAAATACACAACACTTAGTAGGCAGTTCATCTAACACTTGCGGGATCCCGCGGGATCGTAAATCATCGATCCCGCAAATACCGAGATCACAAACAACATGCGGGATTGGATGCCCTAATCTAGCCCCAAACTAACCTAAGTTTGTACTGTGAGTGGGATCTAGTTCCCATACACAGTACAAATACAAATTGCTTAATTTGATGAAACTGATAGAATCAACATCATATCAGCCTCAGGACGTCCACTGCTGAACATAGGCCTCCCCCATAGGTTTACAGAGTGACCGATCTTGTGGAGCCTGCACCCAATGGCCCCAGCAACTATTATCAGGTTATCTTCCCTTCTAATGGGGAGCCACATTAGTAGATAAAGTTATCCTTAGCTTCAATGATAAAAATACTATTGACATAATCTTGGAGTATAATCTTAAAGGGTAGACCGGAGGGGAATCGCCCATAATACACGTACTACCAAGATCATTTCTAATTGGAGCATATTTCTACCTTAATAAGGTATTTTTTTAATTTGAATAGTATTTATCTAGATTCCCAACCATATATTAGATCAAAATACTTACCTAAAATTAAATAGAACCGTATCGCATTCTGCATGTTTTTACGTCATAAAAGACCGGTTTTCAACCTAATTGCTTCGTATTAAAAACAACAACATCTTACGTATCCTAGTCATGGGAACATAGATTATATCGTCTAGTTACAGAATAACAACACAATGAGAAAAATACAACAAGTTTTCAGTCATCATTTTTGGTATTACGGAACACGGTCAAAATCTAATCAAATTTAGAATCGTTCATTGGCTATCACTGTCGCTCTGCGTGACTAAACTTCGTCACTAAACAGGGATAGCGATATTCAGGCCGAAGTTTTTGACGCGGCCGAATTGAAGTTGCGCTCGGGGTTCGCCGGCTTCTTAAGTATAATCTTAGAGTCCTCAAGTACAGAGTGAATAGGTTATTTCTAGGCAAGCGTGCTCCATCTTCGGTCACACCTTCGCTTACCATCAGGTGAGGTAGTGGTCAAGCGCTTGACTATCATCAATAAAAAAAAACATTGATTTGGATACTTCTTCAAGGTTTTCATAAATTTTCCAATACTGTTATATAATCCTGCTCTTATCAGAATAACAGCTTAAATCAATAGCTATTTGACAAATTACCTCTTCAATGTTACTACAGGTGGGACTTGCAGACCGTTCATTGATGCCAGGCGATGTGGTCCGTCGCCTCATCGCTGGCAAAGACACTCAACGCGGCTACTGTCGCGACATCGTGATGAAAGCCTCGCTACAAATAGTGGGCACCAAGCATGTTATACCAACAGTGGCTAGCGAGAGGCTCCAGCCTTTGGAGGAGTTCACACCGGATCTGGCTGTCTGTCTCGACTCTTGGGTCGGAACTACCAAGGTACATTGTTTGCATAAGAATGGGACAGTCTTGTTGCTTATATCTCGGCCTTACTGTAACTTTGGAAAAGGATCGTGACAGGGATCAAAGGATGATTTTCAAAAAAAGATAATTTATGCTCATGGCAATAAGACTTTTCCATTTTATTTTACATTTAACAACCCTTTTCACCCTGTTATGGGATGTTTTCAAAAATATATTTATCTTAAATATCATTTAATACATGTTTCAAGACAATGGGTCAAGGGATTTTTCATACAAACTTTATACCCCTTTTCGACCACTTAGGGGTTGAATTTTGGAAAATTCGTTCTAAGCAAGCGCCTACATTTATTTGCTTCCAAATTTCAATCTCGTGCACCTTGTAGATGCAGAGTTTTCGTGATTAATGGGCTAACTGTTAAATATATAACAATTAACCCATCTGCATGTTTTCTGTTAGCTCATAATATTATGCCTAACTGGCTCTTGATCTATTTACTATCAATAACCAAATGTGCTAATATGGAAGTACTGAACTGCCTAATAATTGCATGCAGTAGGTAGATTATCCTCAGGTTATAACTTAAAAACTGGCTTGTAATAAGCCTTTGATAATAAAGATCCCTGAGGTTATCTTACAGCAAGAGAACGAGCTAAACAAACAACCTCACATTCATGGATCAACCCTAAGGCCTACTCTGACATTTAAAGGAGTGGGGCTGGTTGAGGTAAGGTTGGCCAGGGGGAGTGCACAAACCCCCGCACCCGGGATGTTAGTGTTACCCCCCATCAGAATGTGGCCTATAGTGTATCTGCTGATTTCTAAGTATCGTTTACTTTCAGGCTGTGCACAGCAAACTTCGTCTGGTATCATCCGATGGCTCCAGATTGGAGTACCCTGATTTGGACTCCTGCCCTCTTGAGGACTATTCTATGCGTCGCCGCCGCTCGACTCCCTATCAATCGTCAGAGTTCTATCCAGGACAGATAGTGTATGGGCTGTTGGGAACATTGGAGAACGCCAACTGGCTGAACGTTACTAAGGAAATGAAGGCAGCTAGAAAGCACAAAATGCATGATCATAAGGTAGACTTGTGCCATTGATGACTCGGCTGATATTTAAGCGCTTTGGTTCTGTGTGGGTTGGTATATTAATCAGTTTTACTATATGAAAGTTTATGTTTCAGTTTACTGTGGAATCGGTGATTACTGAAAGTGTAAGCGTGCATTGGCAGTGCCGTGCTTTGAGTACAGCGCCCCCTGAGGGCATGTCGTCGCAACAACCCAAGTTCCTAGTAGAAGGTTAGTTCTATAATCAATCACGCATGCATACAATACCTATTATATACATACCCTATTACAAGTAAAAATAATAAATAAATAAATATTGCTGGACATGTCACACAGCGCTATCTAGCCCCAAACTAAGCAGAGCTTGTACTATGGGAACCAGATAACTGAGACACATACTTATCTTAAATAGAAAAACATCCAGACCCGGAACAAATATCTGTAGATCATGCAAACATTTGTTCCGCGGCGGGAATCGAACCCGCTACCTACTGCGTCACAGCCGGCTATTCGCCCACTGCACCACGGAGGTAGTCAAAAATATGAAATACTGGTTTACGACCGCGGCTTCGCACGCGTGGTTTGTCTATAAAAAGTAGCCAATGTGTTAATCCAGATTATGATCTACTTGCATACCAAATTTCATCAGAATCGGTTTAGCCGTTACGACGTGATTGAGTAACAAGGCCGTTACGACGCATTTATAATATTAGTGTGATAGTATGAATGTTGTTTTACGCACTGTTTGATGGTATACTATTATTAACAGACTTCATAAAAGGAGGAGGTTCTCAATTCGACTGGACATTTTGTTTTTTTTTTATGTGTGTTACCTCAGAACTTTCGACTGGGTGAACCGATTTTGATGATTCTTTTTTTATTTGAAAGTTGTTGCTTCCCGTGTGGTCCCATTTCCATTTGGTCCAGTTCTAATAAACCTGAAGTCTTAAATTTGTTTAATTTTTATTTTATGTTATGTTTGTTAGCTCAGAACTCCGTTATATATCAACCGATTAGGAAAATAAGTTTTTTTATGAATGACTGAATGAATGAAAACACTTTATTGTACACAATATAAACAAAAAAAAAATACAAACAAAGTAGAAAATACAAAGTAAATAATACAATGGGCGGTCTTATCGCTTAGAAGCGATCTCTTCCAGACAACTTTTGGATGGAGAGGATTTTGTTAGAACAAAGATAATGTCGGGGGTGTACATTTTTGGTCAAACTATTTTTAAGAGAGTGCGTCTAATACCAAAATAAAAATATCTAAATACTAAATTTTATAAATACCTAGTCAGGTCATAAGTATTGTCACACAGTAAAAACTTTTCTTTTAGAATGCTGGCCACAAAAAAGTTTATAGAATTCGAATTTCGAATTGTTCATGAAAATAAAAATGTATACTTTTTAGAATTTTACTCATTTTTAAATATGGAGTGGACGCTTAAAGAAGACCGTGTTGCAGTTATTGCGTTGCATCGTTGCGGTTACGCGCCAATTCAAATTTTTGACATACTGAAAAATTTGAATATTTTTCCGTAGAAGAGAGCTACAACAAACAAAATGATAAGGTGTACGCAAACAGTAGTGAAGAAGCGAGCAACCGTATTCCGCGTGTCCAACGAGGTCATTTTCCATCCTCGCTCATGGTATGGTTGGGAGTTTCTTATTGGGGCTTAACAGAGGTACATTTTTGTGAGAAAGGTGTAAAAACGAATGCAGTTGTATATCAAAATACAGTCCTGACGAACCTTGTGGAACCTGTTTCTCATACCATGTTCAATAACAGGCACTGGGTATTCCAACAAGATTCGGCGCCAGCTCATAGATCGAAGAGCACACAAGACTGGCTGGCGGCGCGTGAAATCGACTTAATCCGGCACGAAGACTGGCCCTCCTCCAGTCCAGATTTGAATCCGTTAGATTACAAGATATGGCAACACTTGGAGGAAAAGGCGTGCTCAAAGCCTCATCCCAATTTGGAGTCACTCAAGACATCCTTGATTAAGGCAGCCGCCGATATTGACATGGACCTCGTTCGTGCTGCGATAGACGACTGGCCGCGCAGATTGAAGGCCTGTATTCAAAATCACGGAGGTCATTTTGAATAAACTTTAGTGTCATAAGAATCTATGTTTTGTTAAGTTCATTTTGGTATATAAATGGTTACATAATGAATAAACTTGTTTCAAATGTTTTATATTAAACATGTGACAGAATTTATGACCTGACTAGGTAAATATGAATATTTATAAATATAATAAATAATCATAATAAAATATATAATAAATACAAATATGAATATTATTTATAATTAAATTTTTATTTGATATACTTTTAGATTAATCCCGTGGAAATTTCATTAAGATTTGTAGAGTATTTTGGTTTTTACTGTTATCTGAAGTCTGATATATTTTTGTTAAAAAGTTTTTGTTTTAAAAAAAAATTGTTTGCAATCATTAAGTGATTGCAACTTTTCTACAGATCACGTCTATTAATTCGATTACGTAGAGAAATGTAATCCTCTTTACATATGGCTCCCATGAGCGTTTCTTGAGCGTTCCGTGCCGTTAAAAGAACTTGTGTTGCTGATAAGGATTCTGATGCATTGTTTTAACCTCAAAAAAAAAAAAATTAGCTCACGACTACATTAGTCCCCATAATGGGCATCCTCGGATCTCTTACTCAGTATGCAGACGTGTGAAGATACCCTACAAAGGGGTAGTCAGAGGCAAGTCAAACATTAAGTTTGATGCCCACTTTTCGCACAGAAGTTAAGCATTCACGTGATGCTCTTATTAGAATTGTATCCTGATGGAACGTGTCTTTGAATTTATGGTTCTAAAACATGCCGCCGTGTACATTGGCTGGTATTCGAACCCAAAACCTCCGAATCGGAAGTTTTAGCATCAAAGTTTGCATAGTCTACAGATATATGTTCTGGATTTGGGTATTTCTCTATCTATACTAATATTATAAAGAGGAAAGATTTGTACGTTTGTAATAAATAAACTCAAAAACTAATGGTCCGATTTCAAACATTCTTTCACCATTGGAAAGCTACATTCACCCTGAGTAACATAGGCTACTTTTTACCCAACTGCTCAGGAGGGTAATGTTTTTATTGAAAAACTACGCGTGCGAAGCTGCGGATTGGTCAGCTAGTATTATAAATATTAGTACATATTTACAAAAAAAAGTATGTAAGTGTTCTATCAGTTATCTGGTTCCCATAGTACAAGCTTTGCTTAATTTGGGACTAGATGGTGAGCTGTAAAATGTCCAGCATTATTTATTTTATTTTATTTATCATAGAACAGACCACCACGGCCTTAAAATCAAATAGTTTTAAATAAATGCGAGTTGAATTGGTTTAAAACTTTGCCTTCCATGCCTTCTAGGTGATGAACTAAAGAATCTCAAGCTGCTGAATGTGTTCGAGCCCTGCACGCTTCAGGTTGGTGACAGGAACTTCCTTGTTATCGGTCCCGAAGATACATTCATCAGCAAGAAGCAGTGGAGGAAAGATCAGAGTAAGTATTTTTAGGAAACCTTTCTAAAACACCTACTGAAAATCTCTATGCTTTATTCGGCTGATTAGCCATCAGTATTAAAAAAACCACTTTGTAAAAATGTGTAATTTTTTAAAGTGTTCTTTATGGTTTGCTGTTTATATGTATAAGTACAAAGGTAGTGAAGTGCTGAAGTGGCAGTGGGCCGGTCATATCTACCGCAGAACGGATAACCGTTTGTTGTAAACGTGTTCTGGAGACGAGAAACGAGACCACGTCTAGGCAAGCGAGGTGTAGGACGCCCTCCGGTTAGATGGAGTGACGATTTGCGCGCTGTGGCTGGCAAGGATTGGAATGAGAAGAGCTGAGGATCGGGCTCAATGGCGCTCCCTGGGAGAGACCTACGTCCAGCAGTGGACTGCTATAGGTTGATGATGAAGTACAAAGGTAGACAAACGATCTAACAAACAGCTGATTTGAAGACAGCCTGTCTTCATGAGCAAACATCACAGTGAAAAGTTGAAACGATGCCAGAGAGCCATGGAGAGAAGCATAACAGGAATAAAAAAGCTAGACAGTGAGAAGTAGCATAATAAGGGGAAAAACTGAAGTAGATGATATAATTACCCGAATAGACCAACAGAAGTGGAGATGGACAGGCCACATGATCCGAGATCCTCAGGACAAATGTTGCAAAAAGGGTCACTGATTGGTACCCCAGAGATGGTAAGCGCAATAGAGGGCGCCAACAAACAAGATGGGAAGACGACCTAAAACTTACAGCTGGACAACACTGGAGAAAGGTAGCACAAGATAGAACCCAGTGGAAAGTGTTAGAGGAGGCCTAACCAAGAGGCAGACCGAACTGCGGGACATCCTATAATCGAATCTAAACTTACAATTACTAAACACATGTAAACCCAAAGTTTGGAATAAATGGCTTATTATTATTATTATTATTATCACATATTTATTTTAAAACTCGTTGATAAAAAGAAACCTTTTTTTCACTACAAAGTATCTTACAAAAAACAAAGATTATAGTAAAAAATATATTTATAAAAACGGTAAATCACCGACCGCTATGCAAGGCCCAAGCGCCACCGATCGCTTGGGCCTTGCATAGCGGTCGGTGGTTTACCGTTTTTATAAATAGGGCTAGGGCTGCAGAAAGAGGAACCTCCTGACTGCGTGCCGAGTCCAGGAGTATCGCCTTCTGTATCTGACCCTTAATCCAACAGCCTAGCAAGAGCCTCTTATGGTATGAAAATAAAAAAATAGATAAAAATTGTTTATTTCAAGTTAATGACTCATACATGTTACAAACACAAATTAAATTATATTAACCAAATCAAATTAAACTAAATAATGTAAAATAAAATAAAATTAAAACTATACAATTAAATTAAATTATAATTAAAACAACAACACACAGAGACATAATCATACATACATACATACACGTACGCGGACACGAGGGAGTATCAGTGACCGGGGCAACGTCCCTTAGAGATAGTTGCATAGAGGCTTAACCAGTGCCCCAGAAACGGAGAGTCCCACCTATCCGCCAATGTGCTCAGAATGATGTTGGTCGAGGCTCTTCGTTATCAGTCCGTTGACCGACACAACTATCGGAACGATAGTCATTGATTCCACATCCCACATGGCGGTTATCTCATGAGCCAAGTCAAGGTACTTGCTTAGCTTGTCCTTCTCGGCCTTCACGAGATTAGCATCATGTGGGATAGTAATATCAACAAGTATCGCTCGGCGCTCCGACCGGACTACCAGCACGATATCTGGCTTATTGGCAACAATAGTCCTGTCCGTGATGATAGGCCCGTCCCAATAGAGCGTGGCACGGCCATTTTCAAGAACTGGCTCTGGCGCATGTTTATAATATGGCACCTCAGGTCCAACAAGGCCATATTGAAGAGCAGGAATTAATTAACCTCATTATTTTTATTATTATGTCTTGTGATGAGCAAAGTTCATAAATCTTAGTATGTAGTTCATATTTTAATACAGGTTGCTGGGAGCCATTGGGTACAGGCCGGACACAATCGGGCACTCTGGAATTCTATGTGGGAGGCCCATGTTCGGCAAAGGATTAAGATGATAAATCTAGTAAATTTTACTGAATGTTGCTTTTCTTTTAGGTAAAATATACAGGAATCTTCGCAAGGAGTCGCGGCCAACGAAGAAGTCTTCAAAAACTGACACCAACACTGAGCGCATGCCGTCGCGTCCTAAGAAGCGCGCGTCATCACACCGAAAATGGAAGATTCCAGAAGTAAGTGAATGTAGTTATGTTAAAAATTGTTTATTGAAAATATGTATATCGATTAGTGGATAAATATTCAAACCACCGGTAATACATTTCCGTTTATTAACTTATTTTATGCGTTTTAAATTACACAAAAATACAACAGGTTGTATAAATACCGACTCTTGCTACGACGCAATAAAGTGCAATTCATCTCACAAAGATGTGTGCCTAAAATTATATTCACCGTCTCTACGCCTCTATCGCGTATCTCTTCTGCAATGCTGGGCGTTGTCGGGCCAACCGTTCATTATTTTTACTGGTTGGTTGGTCGGGTCGTATTGTCACATCGGGTGGTTTCAGCCAAAATTGGTCGTCAGTTATTGCTTTTAGTAGTCACATGATAATTCTATTTGGACGGATAATTGTATCAGCCGTTTGTCGGGCTTATTGACAGCATAATATTTTCAGAAGGATATGGACGTGGACGGCCCTGAGGATAAGATGGAAACACTGGAGGATGTGCTGGCAGAAGTGGCAAACTGCCCCGCTATCAGGATCGAGCCTATGGGAGATGGATCAGGCCATGGAAGCCAGGAAGATACCGCTACTGAGGAGAAGAACGATTCCGGGATAAGGTATTTATTTATACTTTACTAGCTGCCGCACGCGGCTTCGTACGAATTATGAAAAAGTTAGTTACTACAAAATGCACATAGATACATAGCTTAACTTATAGTTTGACCGAAACCGCTGTACCGCTCCTTAGGAAAGTGCGGCGAGGTGGGGGCCGAGGAAAAAAGAGCAAGCGTAGATACACATGAGATCGATATTGTCGGATAGATCTTACGATATCGTAAACAATATGTTTATATGATATAACGATATGTTTATATTTTTATAAGTAACTAAATTGTCTACAGATATTCTGACGTAGATGCAGCTTCAACTTGATCTTCCGTTTCGCTATCGGAACTTGAATCCGAGTCGTTCTGCAAATTTATTATTAATGGATCAATAATAATATCAAATCTACTATCGCGATCCCAGTAATTGTTTTCATTTTTTGGACATGATGACGGTCTTGACATCACGAGATAGCGCTTGACCCATCTTTGGATAATTATCTCATGTGCGAATTACGATGGATCGGAGCGGCCGATACTTCCCCCCGTCTCGCCGCGCGCATACCTCAGGCGCGGTACAGCGGTTTCGGTCAAACTATAGGTAAGTACATAATTAACAAACATAAACTTGAGAGCAAAAAAATCGCACATTCATGTTTTTTTGACATAACTAAAAAAAAAAAAAATATTATGTTTCTGTAATGCAGATTCATAGTCTATTTTAATACCTATCCAGTGGTATCTGATTTGTCTTTCAATCATTACATAAAAATGCTTTTGTGGATCAATAACAAAAATGCATGTTTAGTAAAAAATTCTTTATTCAAGTATTGGTGTCAAAGTTATGAAATTAAAAGATAAAATTAATTAAAAGTTTGTTATTAATACCGAGTGTTCCCTCTCCTAGCCTGAATCACTGACTCCATCCGTGTTTTCATTGATGTTACTAGACTTTTGATAAAGTCTTGAGGAATAGCCTCCCATTCCTCTGCGATCGCCTGTTGCAGCTCCTGTAGAGTCGATGGAGGAGCATCTCGGCCTAGAACTCTTCTTTTCAGCTCGTCCCATAGATGTTCGATGGGATTGAGGTCTGGGCTTCGAGCTGGCCACTCCATAACGGTCACATCCACCTCTTGAAGGTACTCGATCACTATGCCAGCAGTATGCGGTCTTGCATTATCTTGCATAAACAGAAAGTTTTCGCCGATAAACCCAGCATAAGGTACGACGTGGCTCTCGAGTACTTCCTCAATGTATCGTATGGAAGTCAATCCTCTTGATTGGCGACCAGTATTCGGTCCGGTGATGAAGGCAAGCTCGGTTTTTGCTTCCATAGACATGCCTCCCCAAAACATGATTGATCCACCGCCATAGGCGACACGTTCTGTTATGCAGCATTGGGCAAATCGCTCTCCCGATCTTCTATACACCTTCCCCCGTCCGTCGTTGCCATGCAAGCACATCCTGCACTCATCAGAGAACAGGACTGCACTCCACTGCTCTTCGGTCCAATTCAAATGGTCTCGAGCGAACTGAAGGCGGGCTTCTCGGTGGGCTGGGGTCAATTTCGGCCCGTTTGCTGGCCTGTGTGCAGTCAGGCCACCTTCTCTCAATCGTCTTCTGACTGTCCACCGGCTAACTTCTACTTCACGAACTTCTTGAAGTCGTTGGCCCAGTTGAACTGCGTTCAAACGACGATTTCTTAAAGATGTCGTTATAAGAAAGCGGTTAACACGGTCTGTTGTAGCACGGGGACGGCCCGATCCTTGTCGTCGTTGGTAGCCTCCAGTCTCTTGATACCTCTGGTATACACGCCGAACGGTAAATCGGCTCAAACTCAATTGTCGAGCCACTTGACTTTGCTTAAGCCCCGATTCAACAAGGGCAACCACTTGAGCGGCTACTTCTGGTGTAGTATCCATTTTCGTGTTCCGTTTGAAGCCAATATCAATAGAGAACCTTTCACACTGTACGTTGGTATGCAAATGATGACCATTCCCTCAATATGCACTCTTTTATACCTGCGATAAATCCCGCCGCCGGCCTTACCTGGATCGAGCGACATAAGGGGGTCTATTGTTTTGTTGCTAATGAGTTGTTTTTAAAGGTAAATGTCAACCCTTTATCAGTTCTGCGAATGCCTAGATTATGCACTTTAATTTAATTTGATTTTAATTTGCTGTAAGCTCCAAATAAAAAAAAATTTAACTTTTGAGTAAAAATGTGCGGATGTGCGATTTTATTGCTCTCAAGTGTAGTTTCATTTCAGTTTTAGTTGGTACATTTTCGTAGAGCAGTGTAAACATTTATAAAGATGCCTGTCGTCTCCTCACTAGGGTAGGCTTACCTGCTATCAAAGCCAGCTATAGGTTTTGAGACCACCAAAGATATCGAACAGAATGAGTTGTTGGTTTTAGTACGAGGGCATGCGGTACAACGGCAAGTTTTGAGTGTAGTTAGTGCGATAAGTGTGGAGAAAGAGTGTTTACCGATTCTGAATTCGACTAGAATACATGTCGGATTATAGGGGGTGCCAGATTACAGCGGGTCGACTGTATATTTAATGTTTGTTTGTTTGTCTGCAGCCCGGAGCCAACGCGCGAGGAGTCGCTTCTGAATGGTGAGATGAAATCAGAGCTGGCCAACGACGACGATTCAGATAACTGGGAGAATACTAGCAGCGATGGCAGCGATACCGACAGGTGAGCCTATACAAACCTTTGGGCTTTGCACCTTAAGAAACTGATAATACTGAAATTTTCCCAAAACACGCAAATTTTGTGATACTTGATTCTCAAACTTCGTGAAAAAGTGGTTTCTTCAATAAAAATCAACTAATTTCGTAAAATCGTAGAACAAACATTGTTCGCTTACGTGAGTTCGCTTCGGGTTAACATCTTGTATATTTTATTGACAGCTTTCAGAGCTACCTAGCAAATGATGCACAAGATTCTGGTGACTGGTGGAACTGGGCGTGGGGGGAGGGGGGGGGGGGGGCAACAATGTGACTATAGTAGAGTCGTGTGCGTGACACCTGTCTAAATGTCCTATTCTACAGTGGTGCGACATGGTCGTCCCGCTGCTCGTCCGTTGCGTCGACGCGCGGCAAGCGGTCGCCGCAGCTCGCCGTGCGGCTGCTGCGCGGCAAGCGGCTGAAGCGCGCCGTACGCCGTGCGCCGCCCGCGCCGCCGCCGTGCCTCGGCGAGCGTATCGTCGTTGAGACGCTGCACACTACCAGCGTCGCTAACGTCGTGTGGCAGGTACAGTCATGTTATTCAGCGGTGCGACATGGTCGTCCCGCTGCTCGTCCGTTGCGTCGACGCGCGGCAAGCGGTCGCCGCAGCTCGCCGTGCGGCTGCTGCGCGGCAAGCGGCTGAAGCGCGCCGTACGCCGTGCGCCGCCCGCGCCGCCGCCGTACCTCGGCGAGCGTATCGTCGTTGAGACGCTGCACACTACTAGCGTCGCTAACGTCGTGTGGCAGGTACAGTCATGTTATTCAGCGGTGCGAAATGGTCGTCCCGCTGCTCGTCCGTTGCGTCGACGCGCGGCAAGCGGTCGCCGCAGCTCGCCTCTCTAATTCTTCATTTGCAATTAAATTGGCGAGCAATTGTTGCGTACGGTCGGCAATTGTTTTATCATCATGATAATAGTGCAAATATCTTTCTCAGGACGGCACCATAGAACTAGGCATTCCATCCACGCAGCTATATCCGATTCACCATCTCGACGGACAAGAGTGCTTCCCGGGCGATTTCGTCGTTAGCGGAGCCGCCAACGTAGAAGAGAATGTACAGGTTTGTTAGATTTTTTGTCGCTTTTATTGACCATATGATTCGTAACAACTTATCGCATGCCATCAAAAATCTGCCAGTGACACGAACAAACCATTATCTGTCTCTTTAGGAGCGATAGCAAAATAGACGTACTTAACAACAACTGTGTTCATTTATTATTAACTTTTGAAAATGTTAGATTTTTGATCTAGAAGTTTGCCTGTCGATTGATCTTATTGCAAGGCTATCTTTGCATAAAGTGGCCTTGTATCGTAATGTTTTTTTTTTAATATATATTATAGCTTGCGTTTGACCACGATCTCGCCTGATGGTAAGGGATGATGCAGTCTACGATGGTACACGCTTGCCTAGAAGAAACCTATTCACTCGCGACTTAAAGATACCCAGGTTGTAGCTATCTGGAAACACAGACTCTGGCAAGTCGTTCCACTCTTTGGCGGTACGCATAATAAAGGTCGAAGAGAACCGCTTTGTGCGAATGGGAGGTATTTCTACCATATAGCGGTGGCGCACCGCAGAGCGTCTGGTTGTCCGTTGATAGAATGTTATGGCTACCCCTAGTTAAAATATTGACAGGCCTGTATCCTAAGTAATTTAATTTATTTGTAGGAAAACCAACAGCTGATAAACATATACTCAAAACAGATTGTTTACCAGATAGCCAATTACAGGTTTCCACGTTTACAGAACAATATAGAAACAGAAAAATGTGAACAACCATTCGACATCTCATATTACAGATACAACGAAGAAAGAGTGCCTACTTATACTATTAATGTATTAAATATACTATTATTAACCACTAAAGAATTCACGATTCAACCGCTGTCGAATCGAACTGACGCTCATGCAGAAAAGGTCACAGTCCGTGTGCTCACACAGCTTATTGAAATTGTCACTTGATCGCCACAAAAATGAGTTTTGCCTGTAGTTTAGTAAGAGATCTTTTATTGTCCACTATAAGAATTAAGTGAAATATAAATAAATACCTGAGCATATTAGATATTTTAGATTTCACTGTAAATCAAAACTTTGGCAAATGTACAAATTGTTGTTTTTCCAGCTCAAACACAGGGAATATGGAGTGGTACAGAAAGTAGATCACCACGGTCGCACGGCCATCGTGCATTGGTATCGAACCTACACCAGCGCCGAACAGCCAGTGTGAGTATAACCCTACTTTACCGGTCGAAGATCACGGTGTACTAGATACCCTCCTCTTTAAATCCAAAATCTATCGCTAAAATACTTCTCTTTGGCAAACTTATTCGTGTAAAATGTGTGGTATGAGGTGTCTCGCCTTGTTCAACGACCTTGTTTCGCTCGCTACTTCCTCGTGATACTCCTTTTTAGTTCCCCTGTGGTACCGCGCAAAGTAGTACCCGTAGTACTCCAAAAAGATGTATCTAATCCTAGGGGGGGGAATAAGATCTGCACTGATATCCCGCATAACGTATATTATTGGTTTAGATTCTTCCAAATATTAAATGTAAAAGAAATCAACGATCTGTATTAGAAAGAAAGAAAACATTTTATTCAACAACCACACAGTAATAAAGGAAAGTAAAACAGAACAACAATAAAATCTAACATAAGCACTAACAAACTTAAAAGCTCTGTGTGGGGATGAATAGAGCATGATGCTACGGCATGAATGAATGAATGAATGAAATACTCTTTATTGCACACCAAATAAAAATACAGTAATAATGGAAATAAACAATAAATAAAGGTACAATGGGCGGTCTTATCGCTAAAAGCGATCTCTTCCAGACAACCTTTGGATGGACAGGATAAACAAAATCAAAAGACGGCGGTGTAAGAGTACCTACAGACATAAACAGAACCCACAAAATAAAATTTACCTATTAATTATACTAATAAACATAAACTTACATACATACAAATAATATAAGTATAAATAAACTACACTACATAAAGAGGATAAATAACATAAACACTAACTAGCAGTTACGAGACAACGAAAGGAAATGGTTGTATACCTTGACTTTGAAAATAGGAAGAGATTGGGACGACCTTACATACAAAGGTAAGGCGTTGCACAGTCGCACAGCTTGTACTGTAAAAGAGTCACCATAAAATTGTGAACTATGGATGGGAGTTCGAAGCTGTAGAGCTTCGGAAGAACAAATGGTTTGAGTGTCCCTGATACAGAAACTCGAAACGCTCCTTTAGATAAGAAGGTGAAGTGGGATTATAGAGAATGTTATAAAGAAGTGATAGAATATGTGCATTCCGGCGAAGACGTATAGGGAGCCACTTGAGTTTTGCGCGGAATTCTGAGACATGGTCATACTTGCGCAAGCCGAATATGAACCGAATACAAAGGTTTTGAAGGCGCTCAAGTTTACTCATTTGGACTTCGGAAATGTCGAGGTAGCTGGCGTCGGCGTAATCTAAGATAGGGAGCAGAAGGGATTGTGCAAGCGTAATTTTGGTGGCGGTCGGTAAAAAGTTACGAAGTCTACGCAACGAAGCTGAAGAAGCAAACATTTTGCGGCTGATCTCAGCAATACACGGCACCCATGATAGCTTGGTGTCCATGATAATTCCCAAATTGTTCACCGTTTGACTGATAGCTATTTGTGTTCCATTAAAAAGTACAGGTGGGAGTTGTGCAAAATCTAGCCTAGGAATCATTTTGTGACTACCGATTATGATCACTTGTGTCTTTTTAGGGTTTACGGTAAGACCAAAGGATTTGATCCAGTCACAAATTCGGTCCAAATCTGAGTTTATTAAACTGATAGCTCCGTTAATGTTGTCAATCGGGGCTTGTGTGTAAATTTGTAAATCATCTGCATACAAGTAGTAGGAAGAAGAAAGATTTTGAGATATTGAATGAATAAAAACACTAAGAGGAGAGGAGATAAGACGCTGCCTTGGGGGACACCAGCAGGAAGGCTGCACCATGAAGAGTAATTATCTTCAATACGGATGCGCTGCCGGCGTCCAAACAAATAACTACGAAACCAGTCAATAGCCGTTGGAGATATGTTAAGAGAGCTTAATACACCCAGAAGTATGTCGAAATCGACGTTGTTGAAGGCATTGCTGAAATCAAGTAATGACAGCACTGTCACCTTCCCACTCTCCATTCCAAACCGAATGTCATCGGTTATCTTGACGAGCGCTGTGACTGTGCTATGTCCGGGGCGAAAACCAGATTGGAGAGGATTTAACAGGATATTATTGGATAGGTATGTAGGTACAGAGTTGTTTATGGACAAGGACTTTTGATAGGAAGGGAAGTATAGATATGGGACGGTATTCAGAAAAAGAAGATGGATTGGGCTTCTTAGGTAAAGGAATTATCTGTGCTTCTTTCCAGACGTCAGGAAAAGAGCCGGAATCGATTGAGGCATTCAGGATGTAGGTGATGATAGGAACGATTTCGTCAAGTATTGGCATAATCATATTCCGACTAACACTATCACTGCCAACAGCATTTGAATTAATAGATGTAATACTTTTCTTAACATCACAATCGGCAAAATGACTAAACTGAAAAGAAGGAAAGTCTGGGGTTGGCTGTGAAGAAATATTAAATAATGTATTTGATTTAGATATTCCGTCAATATTGGAAGAACTCGTGAAGTGCTGATTAAGATGATCAATGTTAATGATTTTTGAGATATTTTCTGGTTTAGATTTACCAACCCCCAGTGTTTTAAGAAATTTCCACACTTTAGATGGATCATTATTATTTACGGAGTCATGAATGTATCGGCGCTGCGCGTCCCTACACAACCTGTTGCAGTGATTTCGGCGATCGAAGTATTTGGCCTTATTGTTGTCAGAACGTCTACACCTCATCCTAACCTTCGCCATAGCCTTCTTGCGCATCGCCAAGCGGATTTCATCAGTAAGCCATGGTGCTGGAAGGTGTTTGATTTTAATGGCACGTACGGGGGCATGTGTGTCATACAACTTAATCAATTGTCTATTGAAAGAACCCACCATATCATCAACGTAGCACGCACCCAAGACGTCGGTCCAGTCGATCTGCTGAGTATCCCCACGGAGGCTTTCCAAATTCATTCCACCAAAGTTACGCTGCATAAGAATTTGTGGCTTAGCTTTCGGCGGACGAACTTTGTAGGACAAAAAGATTAAATCATGATAGGAAAAAGCTGCCGCCGAAGTTTGGCCGTGTTTAGCCTACATTATTAGGTGATGATACTAATGTCAGGTCAAGAAGAGATGGAGTGCAATTTGGGAAGAAATGTGTGGCAGATGAAGGGAGAATGGTCAAATTGCTAGCCTTAACGAGGGTTTCAAAAGTAATGGAACGGGAATCCTGCTTAAGAAGACAGGTGTTGAAGTCACCCAAAATGACGGTGTGATTGTAAGAAGGAGTGAGGTCTTCAAGAAGCCTTTCGAATGAGGAAAAGAAATTATTGCGAAGATTATTGCTATAGTAGACTCCGAGTAATACCTTGGTGTGAGAGAGGCAGACTTCAACAAAAATGTGTTCGCCCTCATCAGGCGACGGTGGTTGTGGAGACATATGAATAACGGTATGAGGTATGTGAGGGCGCAAGTAGATGGCAACCCCACCACCACGTCCATCGATGCGGTCGTTTCTAATTAGGATGAAACCTGATAACGAATAAGAAGTTGTAGGCAAACATGGTTTTAACCATGACTCGGAGACTAATACAGCATGAATGTTTTTATGGTCAAATGACGCCAGCAGATCGGGGTAATGAGCCGGAATGCTCTGCGCATTAATATGTACGACATTGAAGTTTTTTGAGACGTCCGAGAACTGAGTCTCGTAGAGTTTGAGAAAGCGTAGGTATACTGCAAAAACTATCGTCACTGCTTATGTTATCATTATCACAGGAAGAAAGAGATAAAATGTGTTCACTATCACTACTAACTAAACATGACATAAATAAATAAATAGATTATAAATAAGAAAACAACAAAAAATTAAATGTACCTATCTCTAACTGATTGTGATTATTCCTAATTAAAAATATGCAAATATAAGCCTGTCCACCTGCCAGTTGTGTTAAAAGAGTATCAAAAATACAGAAAACAAAGAATCAACACAAAACTAAAATACAAACCAACAAACAAAAAAAAAACAAATTGAAATATCGAATCGAAAACTGCTCGTCCATTCACAATGTCTAAAGTACACAACAAAGGTTTGGAACATTAGTGACATAACTGAGTTATGACAGTTTGCAAATTTGAGTTTGACATTGAAAGCATATAATAAAAACAAGAAAACAACAACAAATTTTGCTAAAGGGTAGAAAAATAGAAATTATAAACGGGTGATTCATTAGGAAGAAAAGGACGGGCTTAGATTATGCTACCTACACATTCACACGGACACGGGCGCTATCTCCTAGTCGACGCTGCTACATGCTTTGTTCTCGACGCTGTCGGCTCCTTGCTTACGACTGCTGGCTTTGTCGCTGCGGCCGGTGAAGTCCGCTCCGTCGTCGCCCGTGGGCCCGATATCTTATCGAGTTCACCCATACAGCTCACTCGACGCCTGGTGTCATCCGGCCCGACCACGAAGACATAGCCCTCGTGAGTCCAGGACTTATTGATGCCGAATCGTTGCCTCGCCTGCATGAAAACTTCATGACGAGCTCTCGTCAAGAACTCAGACAGAGTGACACCAGTATCCTTGAGATTGGTCTTGGCGAACCACATCCTGTCACGATCAGCGTCGTCCCGAAGCTTCACCAAAATAGGTCGAGGTCGATCTGATGTTAAGCGGCCCATCCTATGGCAGCAGTTGATGTCGCCCGTAGTAAAACCAGTTATCTTGAGCTGACTAACTACAACCTTCGCAACAGTGGCAGCGGTGTCCTCTTTCTTCTCCTCAGGAACTCCATGTAGAAGCAAATGCTTGCGTCTGCCTAACATCTCTAGTTGGTCTACAGCATGTGCAGTAGCTTGTATCTGGTCCTGTAGAGCCCTCATGGTAATCAGGACAAACAACTTGAACGCTGAAAACTCTGCGGCCAACCCGTGGATCGTGGTCAAATGTTGTGGATGGAACATCAGACTGTTTTTGCAGCTTACCTTCATAAGCCGCCATCTGTTCAGTGAAAATAGCCTGCAATTGTGCCATAGAGCCTTTGATTTGGCGCATTTCCTCCATCTTGAAAGTTGCAGTGAGTGATGTGTTGTAGGGTGATTTTCAGGTTGTGAATTTGTGTGTTGATACTGAAGTGATGTGGATAATAACACTATATGGCAGGTACAGTGCTTCAAACTTTATTTTTAAACATAAATGGTTACTGTCTGTGCACTAATTATATTTTTTACACAAAATAAAAGGAGATGGTTTAACAAGAGGTGTTTCTTTTTAGACACCTACCCGCCAAAAAAAGCGGCATGTTAATATGCCGCAGCGCTGGTCTTCCGCTGAGTCCAGTTTATACTCAGTCAGTAGTACAGTAGAGTCAGTATACCTCACGTACCTCTTGATCAAGGGTAGCCATAATAAGACAACACAACTATTGTTCAAATCAAACCATGTTAAATACATGCATAACAGAATTAAACATCATGTGACCCAAAACTGTACATACTTCAAAACAATTTAGTAATCAATCTAAACGATATAAAACAATTTCTATAACAAAATTAATAGAAAATGCAAAAATACAATAAACTCTTGGCTAAAATTCTTAATGTACCAAGAAACAGAAGATCTCTTCTTGGCCGTAATAACTAATCTACATTTATTACACATACTTATTCTTATTAAAAGTTTTTTATGTATTTGGGATCATTTATATTTGTATTCTATTATTTATCTATTTATATCATACTAGCTGACCAATCCGCAGCTTCGCACGCGTAGTTTTTTTAATAAAAACATTACCCTCCTTCTGCGCAGTTGTGTAAAAAGTAGCCTATGTTACTCAGAGCGAATGTAGCTTTCCAATGGTGAAAGATTTTTTAAATCGGACCAGTAGTTTTTGAGTTTATTCATTACAAACATACACACAAAAATACAAATCTTTCCTCTTTATAATATTAGTATAGATCTTGAAATCTGTCCAATATTTATGTATATGTATTCCTATTTGTTAATTATTACTAAAATATCTAAGTTTAATGTTTATAAAGATCACGTAAGAGAGAGGAGACTCCTCTAATACAGGTTATTGTAACTTAACAGAGGAGATCCCAACCCATGTGACCCATGTTCTTGTAAAGTAATAAAGAATTTTTGATATTTTTTTTATATTACCCCCCTTCTAACCTGACTCAGCCATCCAACTCCTTATATTAGCGGAGTAGGACTTTGGGTTTTCCAGAGTCCCCAAGGTCGATGCTGACTTTGAAGATGAGTTCATGTAGTCCCGTCTTCAGTCTGGCTTCGTGTGTGGCCTAAAGTACAGCAGCAGTGCTCCACTGTCTCTTCATTCTGTCGGCAACCCCGAAATAGCCCACCATCCATCCATGGCCCCTGTCTTTACAAGATGGTGATTTAGTTGTATTCGAAAATACAAAATAATTATTCACCAATGCTATAGATAGGTATGGAAGAAGAAGGCTATGCCTATGTATGTTAAGAAATATGTTTGATTAGTAGTAGAGTTCTTGTGAAAGAGTTCATCCAGGAACTACTACCGTGCCTATTCCTGCTGCCATACAGTAATCTCGCATTACTTGGACCGGCTTGAAAGGTGCCGGTGAAATTACATACGGGACTTTTCTCGTGTATTTCTCAGAGTGACATCGCGCGAGTGATGCCTTTAGTTTACGAACATCGCCAGGTTCCAGTTTACCAGGTGGGCTGTATTGTTTGCCACTTTAGGGTTACAAAACAACTGCAAAAGGGAAAACACGGAAACAAAGTTAATAATGATAATCCCAGGGGAACTTAGGGATACTACAGGGAAGTAGCGAATTCACTAGCTCCTAGTTCCTAAAATGGCTAATATCTGATCAGTGAACCGATATCCGACAGGCCTCAGATGCTGAACGAGAGTGAAATGAGTGTTTACGATCTGAAGGACCACCCTGACTTCCAGTATCGGCCTGGTACTGTCGTTATACGCGTTGCCAACTTCACTGGGGAGGACTCCAATTGTACTGCTGGACAGGTTTGATTCCTTTTTTACTTTTATGCGTTGAGACTTGGTTTGCTTGTCTTTAGGGCGAGTTTGTGCTAGGAAGCTGGTCCTGATCAACCAATACGATTGCTTCACCTACCTTCATTAGCACAGCTCTGGTAGAAAACTATTCTTTAACTATTTAGAATGGCAGTATTGCTTTGCAAGGAAGTAGAAACAAGCAAACATCTTTTTTCTGTAGCTTGCTTCGCTCGACATTTACTTTATATTCTTCAATTTGAATGTGTCGCTTTGCTCACCAACAATTGCAATAACTTTAACTTCCATGTAAGCATTATGTACTAGCGGCTTTTTGTGTATTATTTTAGAATTTCAAGTAAATAAATATTTGTTATTGACAGGTCATAGACAACTTCCCATCCGGTCGTGTGAAGGTGTGGTGGGTTGACGGACACACGAGTATGTGCTGGCCACAGGACCTTTATAAGGTAGTTTTTTTATGCTGTGTACAAACACAAATAACCCAGGTGACCCAACAAATGTCGTCGAATATATATCGTGCGATATCGCTAGACTTCGTTCGTTACTAAACATCTTATATGGCGATCCTTTTAGTCATTATCTCAAGAGTTTCTAGATAAGAATGTCTTTTAACCTAGCAATTTGTAGGCGACAATTGCACGAAATAATCTGGCGTCGCGAATACCGCAACTTTAAAATGTAGATTATTACGTTCCTATAGGAGCTGAATTGTATCAGAGTGTATTTTAATTTGTTCTCTTTTAATACTATTTTCCACCCAGGTCGGAGAGTACGATTCCGAGGAGGGTGAACTATGGGCTTCCGACGCCTCGGGATCTGAAGACTCGTGGGAGACGCAGAGCTCCGCGCACGACGGCGAACCGCGTACACCAGACCAGCTGACCTGTCCTCATGGTCTACGTACACCGGTCGCTGAGGCTACAATAGGTAAATATACATACATACCTTCTCAAGAAACATAGTCGACCCACCTCTTCGAACCAAACGATTCATTTAATTTTTTATTATTAGTAAAGGCACTCGCTACCGACGGTGTCTGTTTTTACGAATCTTTATAATCCCGGGAGTTTATTAGTCTAGAGTGAATAGGTTATTTATGAGCAAGCATGTTTTATCATAGTCATCAAGTCATAATGACTCATCATCATGGTACACCCTGTGTAGGCATGCTACACTACCTCAGATACACTTTATATCCAAAAACAATAATCTAATGATCTAGCTGCTATAATATATGTATAATTAGTCAGGTCATAAATTCCGTCACATGTTTAATATAAAATAATTGAAACAAGTTTATTCATTATGTAACCATTTATATACCAAAATGAACTTAACAAAACATTATTTCATAACAGATTCTTATTACACTAAAGTTTATTCAAAATGACCTCCGTGATTTTGAATACAGGCCTTCAATATGCGCGGCCAGTCGTCTATCGCAGCACGAACGAGGTCCATGTCAATATCGGCGGCTGCCTTAATCAAGGATGTCTTGAGTGACTCCAAATTGGGATGAGGCTTTGAGCACGCCTTTTCCTCCAAGTGTTGCCATATCTTGTAATCTAACGGATTCAAATCTGCACTGGAGTCTTCGTGCCGGATGAAGTCGATTTCACGCGCCGCCAGCCAGTCTTATGTGCTCTTCGCTCTATGAGCTGGCGCCGAATCTTGTTGGAATACCCAGTGCCTGTTATTGAACATGGTATGAGAAACAGGTTTCACAATGTTCGTCAGGACTGTATTTTGATACACAACTGCATTCGTTTTTACACCTTTCTCACAAAAATGTACCTCTGTTAAGCCCCAATAAGAAACTCCCAACCATACCATGAGCGAGGATGGAAAATGACCTCGTTGGATACGCGGAATACGGTTGCTCGCTTCTTCACTACTGTGGCGTACACCTTATCATTTTGTTTGTTGTAGCTCTCTTCTACGGTAAAAAAATTTTCATCCGAAAAAAGAATTTCCCGATATTTTTTTCCCGCGTACCGAAAATTCGAATTCTATAAACTTTTTTGTGGCCAGCATTCTAAAAGAAAAGTTTTTACTGTGTGACAATACTTATGCCCTGACTAGGTAATGTATATGCTGCTATGTGTCTAGCTCTGGAAGTGCCGCGTGCGAACGGTTATTAATGAAGTAAATAAATACCTCAATTAGTCATCCTTGGCACAAAATGGTGGCATCTATTTTTCACCCAGTCTAATTATGTTTTAGTATTTTATTCATTTTTATTTATAACTAGCTTCCGCCAGCGGCTTCGCACGCGTTGTTTGTCAACAAAAAGTAGCATATGTTTTATTACATGTGTACATACCAAATTTCATCGAAATCGGTTCAGCCGTTACGAGATGGTTGAGTAACAAACAAACATCCAAACTTTCGCATTTATAATATTAGTGTGATAGTTCTTTATTTTATTATCTGTGCGTGTTAGTTTTTAGATATGGGCTTTTATTGTCTGAAATAAAATATTTTTATTTATTATTTACGTGTGCTTTTTCAATAAAAACATTACCCTCCTTCTTCGCAGTTAGGTAAAAAATAGCCTATTCCACCTGGGGATAGTGTAGCTTCCCAACAGTTGAAGATTTTTTTAAATTGGTCCAGTAGTTTTGGAGCCTATTCAATACAAACAAACAAATCTTTCCTCTTTATAATATTAGTATAGATGTGCTCAGTTTCCGTTTTCCTGTTTACAATTGGTCCATCAGTCTATACCATTTGTACCCAACAGGCTTTAAAGTGACCACATACAACGCGTATCCGGAACCCCGGACAGACTTGATAGTAATGCCGTTGGCGACACCGGACGGGCCGCCGCCCGTGCCGCGCATACTGGAGCCGCGCGTGGCGACGCACATCGAGCGCGGACGCCTCGCTATGCGCCGCCTTGAGGAGATCTTCGCGAAGCATCCTGCATTGCAGAGTCAAGAGGTAACCATCTCTACCATCATCCACAGCCTGACTTCACCCATTGTTGGGTATAGCCCTCCCCAACTATGTGCCGTCCACCACGATCCTGCGCTATTCTCACCCACGTCTACCCATCTCGCTGCTGGACGTCCTACCCGCTCCTCGGCCACCATTCAGTGGCTGCCCTGCTCCACCTGTCATCACCACGTCTAGCCAAGTGTCCCGCCCAAGACCATTTGAGTTCCATAAATCGATTCCCAACGTCATGAACCTTTGTTCGTCTACTGATTTCGATGTTTGGAACTCGATCTAACTGTACCATTATTAATTAATTCAACTTATACAATGTATACACAACATACAAACCTATATAACTACTGTCCGATATTATTAAATATACTGAACGAAATTAACAAAACCAAACATATATTTTAGCATTATATAGTATTAATCCATTCAATAAACATCTATCTGAAATCTAAGTAAAGGTAAACTGTACCTAGATACAAGATACATTGTATTAAAATAAAATAATAATTTAATTACACCCTGTTTTTAGATTTTTTGACTTAGTTCTGTTTGTTACACATAATGTAAATGTCAGGCTTAACGCTTTTTGAGTTAATAACTGTGTTAAGATGCCGGCGAACCCCGAGCGCAACTTTAATTCGGCCGCGTCAAAAACTTCGGCCTTAATATCGCTATCCCTGTTTAGTGATGAAGTTTAGCCACGCAGAGCGACAGTGATAGCAATAGAACGATTCTAAATTTGATTAAATTTTGACCGTGTTCCGTAATACCAAAAATGATGACTGAAAACTTCTTGTATTTTTCTCATTGTGTTGTTATTCTGTAACTAGACGATATTATCTTTGTTCCCATGACTAGGATACGTAAGATGTTGTTGTTTTTAATACGAAGCAATTAGGTTGAAAACAGGTCTTTTATGACGTAAAAACATGCAGAATGCGATACGCTTCTATTTCATTTTAGGTAAGTATTTTGATCTAATATATGGTTGGGAACCTAGATAAATACTATTCAAATTAAAATAATACCTTATTAATATAGAAATATGCTCCAATTAGAACGATCTTGGTAGTACGTGTTGTATGGGCGATTGTCCCTCCGGTGTCCCTTTAAGGGTGGGTGCTGATACCTCTCATAGAAGATATTCTTTATCTTAGTTTAGGTATTAGTTGTAACACTTAAACTGTAACACTTACCTAAGCCTTTGAAACCATCACTGTTTAATGCACTTTTAACTAATAAGGTATCAATATTTATTTCAACTTGTAATTTTTACGATGTCTAGAATACGGATCAAGATGTAACGGTATTGAAACTATAAATTCATGGATGATAATTTTATTTTAGGTTATGCGCAAGCTGCTAAATCTTTACAAAGATTGCCGGTTTCTGGACAAACTGATGGGCACTACCTTCTTCCACGAGGACCACTTCTTGGTGAGTTGGAACCAATCTACTTAATTTCAATTTTAATAAAATCAGTTACTCATCTTGATATATACACTTTTTAACCAAATACGGCAAGGCCAAAAGGGAGGGTTATGTTTTTGAAGTATATAAATGTATGTTTGTATTTACCTAGGTTCCACCGGTGCACCTAACCTACTCATCCGATTTTGATGAATGAGGTATCGATTCGATATTTTACCCAACTACGGCAAAGCCAAAAGGATGTTTTTAGTATCCATATCTGGTTTCCATAGTACAAGCTTTGCTCAGTTTGGGGCTGGATGGCGCTGTGTGAAATGTCTGAATTTATTATCATTGTTTTGTCAGGGTTTACTGGAGCGCGTCCGAGAACGCGGCGCTTCGACACCGTGCGCGGGCGAGCATCGAGTGCACGAGCAACTGACGCGCCTGTTCACTCCCGACAAGCCGCCGTCGGAGCAGCTCGGCCTCGAGGAGCGGACCGACCACAAGCTGCAGAGCGTCGCCGCTGAAGAACCCATGGAGGTAACTACACTGACAAAACATATCTCTCCAGCCCCCCGGAACTAGAATTTTTCCTAACCGGGGCTGAAATTTGATTCAAGAATTAAATTCAATTATTCAACTATAACTAAGGCATTGCAGATGTTGGAGAAAAGACAGCTAGGTTCAAATGGGTTTAGGCGGGACACATTAGCAGAATGCACCCCGATAGGTGGGCTAATCTAGCCGCAACCTGGAGCCCTGATGGAAGACGCGGTCGGAGACGGCCAAGAAAGCGTTGGCGAGACGATCTAGTTGCAAGACTGGTGGAGTGTCGCACAGGACAGAGATAGATGGAGAGACTTGGGGGAGACCTTTTCCAATATTGGGACAATATAGGATGACAAAAAAAACTAATTCTATTTTAAAACTAAGTTAGCATAAAATTGCTCATTAGCCTACTTGGCTAGATTGTAATAAAACTAGACTACACTTACGATGTCTAAGGTAGGTACCTAATATAAAAAAATGTATTCAACTAAGAGTAACATTACAGACAAATCCAAATCTTTACCCTAATACACAAGAATTAATAAAATAAACTTAAAAACCACAAAACAATTAGAAAACAATAACACAGTAGTTATAAAAAAGCACATCACAATTAATAAGTTTAATAACACAATAACAACTAAAAATATACAAAACATATCCCCATGTACACACCTACATACCTAGTCAGGTCATAAATTCTGTCACATGTTTAATATAAAATAATTGAAACAAGTTTATTCATTATGTAACCATTTATATACCAAAATGAACTTAACAAAACATAGATTCTTATGACACTAAAGTTTATTCAAAATCCCTCCGTGATTTTGAATACAGGCCTTCAACCTGCGCGGCCAGTCGTCTATCGCAGCACGAACGAGGTCCATGTCAATATCGGCGGCTGCCTTAATCAAGGATGTCTTGAGTGACTCCAAATTGGGATGAGGCTTTGAGCACGCCTTTTCCTCCAAGTGTTGTCATATCTTGTAATCTAACGGATTCAAATCTGGACTGGAGGAGGGCCAGTCTTCGTGCCGGATGAAGTCGATTTCACGCGCCGCCAGCCAGTCTTATGTGCTCTTCGCTCTATGAGCTGGCGCCGAATCTTGTTGGAATACCCAGTGCCTGTTATTGAACATGGTATGAGAAACAGGTTCCACAAGGTTCGTCAGGACTGTATTTTGATACACAACTGCATTCGTTTTTACACCTTTCTCGCAAAAATGTACCTCTGTTAAGCCCCAATAAGAAACTCCCAACCATACCATGAGCAAGGATGGAAAATGACCTTGTTGGACACGCGGAATACGGTTGCTCGCTTCTTCACTACTGTGTGCGTGCACCTTATCATTTTGTTTGTTGTAGCTCTCTTCTACGGTAATTTTTTTTTCATCCGAAAAAAGAATTTCCCGATGTTTTTTCCCGCGTACCGCTTCAACAAAGCGCGGCATCTCTTCAGTCTCAGGTCCGTTAGACGAGCATTCAAACGATGTCCTGTTTTTCTTCGATATGCCCGAAGCCCTAAGTCTTCATTTAACACCCTTTTCACCGTGGTTCTGCTTAACCCCATCTGAAGGGCCAACAGTTTCTGCTTACGTTTGGGATTTCTTTGAATTCGCGCCTTCACAGCTTTTATCACTGCTGGAGTCCTAACAGACCGAGGGCGACCACTTCTTGACCTGTCATCTACACTAGAGTCTTCATTGTATCGTTTGATGGTGCGATAAACGAATATTTTGGTTATATTCAAATTTTTCAGTATGTCAAAAATTTGAATTGGCGCGTAACCGCAACGATGCAACGCAATAACTGCAACACGGTCTTCTTTAAGCGTCCACTCCATATTTAAAAATGAGTAAAATTCTAAAAAGTATACATTTTTATTTTCATGAACAATTCGAAATTCGAATTCTATAAACTTTTTTGTGGCCAGCATTCTAAAAGAAAAGTTTTTACTGTGTGACAATACTTATGACCTGACTAGGTATATTCTAATTGCTCACAGTATAGCAAGCAAAATCTTTCAATAACTGGCCATCTATCTGTAAAAATATCGAATTGTATGTGCGAAGCGGTGAGGGCATTAAGTTGACGTTGTGCACGACAGACTGGAGATTGTTGACGTTGGTACTCGTCTCGGGTGGAATCTTATCCGATTTTCAGGAACCCAGGGCCGTTAGTAATTCCCGTAGTATGTGGTGTGGCATAATGTAAGTATATTTAGATTTGTTTTGTGTTATGTGCTTTTTTACTTTACTTGTTTTTTTAATTGTTTTTATGTGTTAAATCTGTATGTTGCAAATAAATAATATTCTATTCTATTCTATGTAAGCATTTGGTCAAATAATCGCCTTGTTTCTAATTATTTTTTTTTTTTTTTAATGAATTCACCAAGGGTACCCTGGAGGTATTAGGTAGGGTACAGAAACGGATAGTAGCCGTATACTTGTAGGTACAAAAGGCGTACTTTTGATGTGGCGCGTCTCCTCCGGCGGTTGACAGAGGGGGTGTTAAAGAGCGTTCCAAATCAAATGAACAGCCAGATGAACTATGTAGGTGGGCCACGGGCAGGGAGTGGGATAATCAACAGTACGACGTGCGCTGGGAGTCAAGCTTTTTTGAAATATTTGTTTTTCAAACATTTTTTATTGTTTTACCGGTTTGCCCCCCCCCCCCCCCCCCCCCCTTAGATCCAGGGCTGTGCCTCCCCCATATTTTTCCAGAGCGACCGATCTTGTGAAACCTACGCCCAACGGCTCCCATCCCCATGTTAGAAATCCTGGGCTCTCTTACTCAGTACGCGGATCAATCCCGGTCATAATCTATATACCAAGTTCATCGAAATTCATCCAGCTGTTTAGTCGTGAAAACGTAACACACTGATGAACAGAGAATACAGAGTATTAATAATATTTCATAGTAATGATGATGTCTTTTATTTATAGATGGATAATAGAGTGATGTGTCAGCTCAACATAAAAATCGAAAAGCCGCGGAGCGACGCGTCAGGGTCCAACACAAGCAGCTTGCCGGAACACGCATCGTATTTGGAAGTCGGAATCTCGGTTTCTAAGAGCGAAACTGGTGAGTGTTTTTCAGACGACAGGTTGATAGGTGTCCGCCAAGGAAAAAGGGAGATCTCCCTCCGAGCGACTTTTGGCTCGGAGTCCTATGACCAACAGGTCTTGTTGAGAAGGATTACTAATTTCCAATCGTCAAATAAGAATAAAGACTATTAGATGGAGTTCTTAGCAGAGCACGAATATCTACGTTAGACAATAGAATAATAACTTAGTAGAGCACGAATATCTACGTTAGACAATAGAATAATAACTTAGTAGAGCACGAATGTCTACGTTAGACAATAGAATAATAACTTAGTAGAGCACGAATGTCTACGTTAGACAATAGAATAATAACTTAGTAGAGCACGAATGTCTACGTTAGACAATAGAATAATAACTTAGTAGAGCACGAATGTCAACGTTAGACAATAGAATAATAACCTAGTAGAGCACGAATATCTACGTTAGACAATAGAATAATGACTTAGTAGAGCACGAATGTCTACGTTAGACAATAGAATAATAACCTAGTAGAGCACGAATATCTACGTTAGACAATAGAATAATGACTTAGTAGAGCACGAATGTCTACGTTAGACAATAGAATAATAACCTAGTAGAGCACGAATGTCTACGTTAGACAATAGAATAATAACTTAGTAGAGCACGAATGTCTACGTTAGACAATAGAATAATAACCTAGTAGAGCACGAATATCTACGTTAGACAATAGAATAATGACTTAGTAGAGCACGAATATTTGCGTTAGACAATATAAAAACAACCTAGCAGCGCACGAATATTTGCGTTAGACGATATAAAAATAACCTAGCAGAGCACGAATATTTGCGTTAGACGATATAAAAATAACCTAGCAGCGCACGAATATTTGCGTTAGACGATATAAAAATAACCTAGCAGAGCACGAATATTTGCGTTAGACGATATAAAAATAACCTAGCTGAGCACGAATATTTGCGTTAGACAATACAAAAATAACCTAGCAGAGCACGAATATTTGCGTTAGACAATACAATAATAACCTAGCAGAGCACGATATTTGCGTTAGACAATACAAAAATAACCTATAGAGCACGTATATTTGCGTTAGACAATACAAAAATAACCTAGCAGAGCACGAATATTTGCGTTAAACAATACAAAAATAACCTAGCAGAGCACGAATATTTGCGTTAGACAATACAAAAATAACCTAGCTGAGCACGAATATTTGCGTTAGACGATATAAAAATAACCTAGCAGCGCACGAATATTTGCGTTAGACGATATAAAAATAACCTAGCAGCGCACGAATATTTGCGTTAGACAATACAAAAATAACCTATAGAGCACGAATATTTGCGTTAGACAATACAAAAATAGCCTAGCAGAGCACGAATATTTGCGTTATACAATACAAAAATAACCTAGCAGAGAAGGAATATTTGCGTTAGACAATACAAAAAAAACCTAGCAGAGCACGAATATTTGCGTTAGACAATACAAAAATAACCTAGCAGAGCACGAATATTTGCGTTAGACAATACAAAAATAACCTAGCAGAGCACGAATATTTGTATTTGACGATAGAAAAATAACTTAGCAAAGCACGAACCAGCCAGCAGGACTACCTCAAGGGGTTATTAGTAAGTTGGTGTCAGATGTCATATAAATTGTTTTTTTACAGTTATCTGCCCAGCGACCGTCGAAGTCGTGGACGAAAACTCTGGGAATGTCTGCTACAAGCTCTGTGGACTAATCCACACGCAACTTGTAAAGGCTCACGCGGAGATCAGCCGGTACGTACCATTTTATTTACTACCAATAAAATATCTACGATCCGAAGTTACCTAACATTTTTAAAACTGCAAACGGGCATGCATAATTTCAAAATGTTTGACTTATGTTATGTTATGTTTGAAACGTGGCCAAATGTGAGTTCTACAAAATCATTGCACGCCCTTGAGTGACCTATATTCTGGCGGATTTGTTTTGAAAAGGTCATATTCTAAGTTGTGAGTGAGGGCTAAAGGCTTTGTCAAACAGAACGTGTACTTAAGAATATTATAAAAATGTACTTGTGTGTGCAAAATATCATAGTATGGTGGTTGATCTAGGATCTTAGAACAAATATTGCAAATGCCAGTTAGAACCTAGTTTCGTAAAATTATTTAGCAGTAACAAAGCAGTTTTTGTTACCACTTTGACTTGCGCTCACTATAAACCATGTGTGTGAATTTATTTAACTAAACATCTCAAAAAATAAATTGAATCAAAAGGTTACATTATTGTTCGTTATAAAAAAGCACCACAAAACCCTCCTAAGTTTGTCTTGGTGCTTAGAAATTTGTATCCTATTCTGTTTTTATTAGTATGTTTAATAAAATCGTGAAATATCTAACAGTTACTATAGACAGGTAATCGAGTTTTAATTTTTTCTAGTATCACTTAGTATTTATTTTTTATTCACATTTATAATATTAGTGTGACAGTTTAGAGAATCGAAACGAAATTATTTACTTATTTGTATTGTTTCCCATCACTTTTTTATTTAAGTAGTAATGATTTTAAAATGACATGTTTCATTGTTTTATGCGTACCATTTTTGTTTATTTGCTATGCATTATTATATTAGTACAGGGCAAAAAAATCAAATCATAGTTTTTTAAACAAACTATTGTCAAATAATTCTTCCGGTTGATCTGATACAAATTATGCTGGGAAGCTGATTATTTTGTACATAAAAGTGAAGGGTCTTTCATTAAGCGCTTCCTAACTTTAAATTTAAATAAAACAAAGTGTGTGTATCATAATTTTTTTGTATTCGTTTGAAAGGCCTATCGATCCCATTATGTGTGGAATATAACATCGTTGAAATGTCCGCCGCGGCTACTCAGGATGGCACCCATCCGGAATGTCCAATTTTCCATGACTCTAGCGCATAAATCAGTATTACTTTGAACAATGACATTGGTTATGTTGGCTTTGAGGGCCGTTGTGGATTGTGGCTTATTCGCATAGACCTGCGACTTAAGAAAACCCCAGAACAAAGTCTAATGGGGTCAAATCACACGATCTCGGTGGCCAGTGCACATCACCTTCACGTGAGATGACTATGCCCTTAAATCGTTGGGCAGAATGTCCAATGCGGCATGAGCTGTGTGGCACGTGGCGCCGTCCTGTTGAAACCAGATGTCGTTGGTGTCCATATCATCCAATTCAGGGCAAAAGAAGTTGAAAATCATCGACCTATAGCGCTCGCCGTTGATGGTGATGGCCTGGCCAACGTCGTTCTCAAAGAAATATGGACCGATGACACGGCCAGCCCAAAATCCACAGCAATCAGTAAGACGCAAAATTCGCCAAGTTGTGGTCTGCGAAAGGCCGAGTTCTTGTGAGCGACGTGAAATCGACTGCCTCGAAGTCTCCTGCACACTCTCACGGACAGCGGCGATGTTTTCGGCAGATCTTGCGTTTCGTTGACGTACGGGTGTTAGTTGATTGTTTACTGAACCAGTGGACTTAAATTTATCCACCACACTGCGAATAGTCCACTCGGTAGGACGTTTATGGCGACCTTAAAATGGGCGAAGCGTGGGGAACTTTGACCGAATAGAACACCCATTTTGATAAAACACTTTTATCATTTGCACGTGTTGTTGAACGCTATATCTGTCCATGGTGATTTGGCAAAACAGACTGAATAAATGACGGCCATTTTGAAACATGTAGCTTCAACAAGATGGCCGCTATCAACTGTCAAAGTTCGGAAGTCCCTATTGGAAGACCCTATACTTAAACGGGGGACTGCATTTCTTTAATGACAACGTCGTAAATAAACTACTTGATGTTTCACTGAAAAATCGCTTGATAAATCAGCTGTTTAAAGTGCATTAACCGAGATTAAACACATTTAAAGAAAATGCTAATTTAATGACAAATGACAAAATTGATGATTTTTTACCTGAATCCCCTATATGTTCAATAATTATTTTTTTATCGCTCCTTTTCGGGTTGACATAAATATTCTAAACGGCCATGTTGTACAAGAATTAATTCAAAATAATACAGATCAAAGCAAGTTTTTTAAAAATGAAATAAATAACATCATTTTGATATTTAATACTATTACAAAACTTCACTTACACCTCGGTTGCTAGGGTTATCCGAAGAAAACTGTACACTAACTTGTATGAAATAAGAACTCATTTGTTCCGCAGGCGAAGGCCGATCGAGCTGGCCGAATTCCTCAACAAAGTTATGCAATCGAGGAATACGTTTCCTGACGGGAACATGCCATATCAGTTCTCAGTGTGAGCTCACATTTTATATTATTTATATTAACTATTTCATTTCATGTTGTGCGTGTGACGAATGTTTAACATGATTATCTATCACAAGTGCGGGGTGAATTTGTAAACAGTCGACAAAGGTCATCATTTACCTTACTTACATCAAAGGTGACGGCCAGCGAATAAACTCTCACTTCTTGTTACACGCGGCGTTTAAAACATTATTTTTAATATTTATCATCATCATCATGTGCCCATAGCCACGACGAACGGTTTTCGAACCACTAACTCGTAAAGTACCTTAGTCTATGTGTCAGTAACAAATGTTTATTTCGGGTCTAACAAGAAAATAATAGTTTTGTATCGCTGGCTGACATGTCCTGCTTTTGGGACCAATTCGAATAATATACTTTGAAGAATACTCCTTGTAATCCAGAATGACAGTCTATGATTATTTCAACCTATTATTGAAGTTAAACCCCCAATTTTTCATACAAATCGCACTGTCCCAGGACTCTGCAATGTACGAGAAAGTGGATTTTTAACTTAGTTATTTAATTGAAATGAACACAGATTATATATATTCCTCAAAATTTATCTACTGTTTACAATTTCATCCTGTATTGTTTTTTATACAAGGTTCCAGCTTACATAATTTAAGTTTTTGTACTTTATACTTTTTTATAAAATTCGCTTTTTGTCCGTCCATCTGTGCATTAACTTCAACCAAAATTGAGTATTTTATTGGTTTTATGACATCATTTCAAATGGTAATTAGGTCTCCATACTTATTTAAAATAGGATTATATAAAATTGTTTTTAGTACTATCACGTATTATGAATTGAGATATTGATTTGAACAGAAGTCAAATGATTTTAGATTCAAATAGTGTTCATAAATTTGCATTTTAGAAGGTCAATATATTGAATGAATTACCAGGAATTAATTTGCACGAGCAAGGTCTTGCTTACAAAAACTTTATTTGTTTAGTAAGATAATTATATTTAGATAATCATGTACAACATTCTTTAGCTTATCATATTTTATTGATATAATATTAATCTACTTGCCCTAACCCTCTTTCGAACTCTAAAAGAAATGTATAGTTGAATACCACCGTATTTTTCCTGTTACTAACACTTTTAAATCGTCCTTTTTAATCAACTCCCATGATATTTTCATTTCTATAATTTAGTCTTTGCATCATTATCATTAAATTTTTATTACAAATCTTTGTACAAATAAACGTAATAAAAATAAGTGCAAATTGCTTGTCCCTTCAAGAGTTTAGTGCAAATAAAAAACTTGTCGATCAACATATTGACGTTTAAATTCAACTAAATCGCTTAAATTTCGCGAATTTCCTGACTTAGTTGAGGTGTACAGTCCAGTTAAGTTATTACCAAATATTTTACGCTAGACAAAGTGCAAATTTATACCGCACCGTGCTGATTAAACTTAAGTGAGTCGTTGTGTGCTGTTGAGTTAAACCACTGATCGATCACACACACCTAAAATTTATTATAGTTAAGAAGTAAATCGCGTTGAAAAAGTATAGTAGAAAGAGTATGTGGAAAGAAATAGTAATTTAATAAAGAATCAGTTGCTCAGTTATTTTGAAGTCGCGTAAAATGACGATACACGAAAGCATACACCCTATACTTTAACGATTTTGTCGACTTGAAACGTCAATTTGTCAATGAAAAATCCGTATTTGCACCGCAGCCAGGCTATAGCATGACCGCCCTGTAAAAGTTTATTTCTGCGGAAGAATAGAGAAAAATTTCATATTAGCGTAGGCAGTAGGAACACCACCGTACAAATGTTTATACTTTACGATAAAATGTCATTATTCTTCTGTAGAGAAAAACTTTTCTAAAGTAGTCGTGCAACTGTGCCGGTTGCAAATCATAAGATGGTAATTTATACCCCACCTTGAACGTATTGCAAGACTAATATCGAACCTTCTATTCACTGTTCGGTTGAGCACGCGCTGTGCACATGCTTTTTAATATTATTTATAAATATTGTGTGTTTGAGTGTTTTTATTAAGTTATAAAAGTGTGGTGCAGAATGCTTTATAAATTATGGAATTGGTTTTGGTATGTTGTTTTGTTGCTTTGTTTGTATTATGTTTTCGGTGTTTTGTTATGGATACTTATTGATTATTTTAGGATATTTTGGTATGATATAATGGAACGTGAAAAGAATTATTTAAGTGTGTTAAGGTAGCTAACAAAATTCTTGTAGATACGAGGCAATACTTTGCTATAGGTGATGGTTACCACTTAACATCAGTTGGGCCATATGCTTGTTCTATCTCCAGGTGATATAAAAAAATAAAAATCAAAAGTCACCTATTTTCATAACGTCGAAATGTGTAAAGAAAACAATTTAGGAAAATTTACGTATCGTAAGATTTTGAAGTACATATGTTACAAAATCTCGTTGGTGTCTATCGTAGTGGTTATCAGAATCGATGTTCAAATTGTGATATTGTACAAAATTATTAGCAACTATTATGTTGTTAAAGAGCGTCTTCTCTAAATATGAAACCGTCCACTTCATTACTGTGAGTCAACACCACATCAAGACAATTCAAAATATACCTTGTGATGACAGTGTATGTCGGCGTTAGCAATTAAAAGTAATTTTATTTACTTTTAAAAGGGTTTGTGTTGTTTAAAAAGATTTTTTTTGACTATAGTACTAGTCGAAACAATACGGAAGGCGAGCGTGCGGATCGGGCGATCGGGCCGGCTTAAAAAGGAGCGTGCGGCGTGGTTTACCTTTGGCGGCCAGCCCGTCCACACGTTTAAATCGTGATAGGGGATCACACCTGAATCTGTGAAAATAATTCATGCTTTATTAGATAAAATTTTCATTCTAAGCTAGGATTTATTTAAATTAATTAATTAAACTCGCCTTTTTATCTGTTATTGTTAAAATATTGACAGAATCCGTAACGCCACGCTGCGCTTAAAGACCGGCATTGCTGATGCAGGAAATAAGGCTGCCAGGCTAAAATGGGATTGGACGGGCCATGTAAGACGAATGCACCCGGACAGATGGGCAACGATCGTCACGCAGTGGGTGCCTGAAGACGGGTGACGGCGCTGAGGAAGGCCTAGTAGACGCTGGCGTGACGATCTCGATGCCTTCAAGACAGATTGGTGGGATTTTGCACGCGAGCAAAAGTCCTGGAAGACAGAAGGGGAGACCTTTGCCCAGCAGTGGGATGACGTAGGTTGAAAAAAAATAATATTGTGATTTTTCATCGTTTGTACTCTTTAAGTCAATGGAGAACGACTCTCATGATGATGATGAGCAAGTATCGTCACCCATATTTCCACCTAGCCTACATAACTGCGAAATGTATGAAGAACATTTCGGTTTGACGTAATGAAGTGAGTGGATGGGCGTTCATTTTTACAGTAGACGGTCTCTACTCTATCTTCTTTCCAGAACTTTCAAATAATTTTTGCATGACATCGATCTGTATGACCGCATACCAAGTATACTTGCATGTTGTAGGAACAGTCAGTTAAATTGACATATAAAAATGATCCTTGTTATATACCTACAGGTTTCTCTATAGACCTAAAAGATTTTGGTTTTCATAAAATGCTGTATGTCGTAATAACTATATCATATTCTATGCATCCTGATGGTTTTCGTCTTTTATTTAGTGTACATATTTTCCGTCTCGTGTTGTGGTGCAATGACCTCGAGTATAGATTGGCAAAAAACATGTTTGTAAACAACCTAACAAGATTTCGGGTTAATAACATGGAGTTTTTTGACAATTTTTACTGTGTCATTGATCCATTTTGAACCTGCATTCCTAGTAGCATTCTAAGGTTACCATTCAGTTTTTATTCCCTCTCTGAGCATCGTTATGATTCAACTTATTTCGATCTCCGGCAACGAATTGCTTTGTGAAGTTGGGTATCGACTGGAACAACGTGTATGCATATTACACTAGTTGTGCCATCACAAATATTAATTCCATTTTTTTTACAATGGGAGTTTGCTTTACGCAGGTCCTCCAACTCGGGGAAAGTTGAAGGGGTCTGTCGGACTCTCCTTAGGTTACAACCGACGGCATACCGACTAAAAACCCACCGATATTCCCTCAGCTCATTCACTTCAGTGCTAGTGCATCATCAAACCGCCCATCTTGAGATGAGTGACTCGATGCTGCACCAGCACTTGACAGGGACACGGGGTCTCGGTTGGATTCAACCGCGGCCCTGTCGGGGTATGTCCGCCTTAAGCGGACCCCTCTGACTCCCCCCTGAGAGGGAGTGGAATGTCCCGGAATATTGAGGACATGCCCCCGCGTAGAAGGCCTGTGCAATGCAAAGTCGGAGCTACCCGCACCCGAACCCTGCTGGCTCTCATCAAGCGTAACAAGGCGAAGCAACTGTCTTCGCCTTTTCCCGGTCCTTCGTCTGCGATGTGGCTCTGCGAGAGGGTCATCCTCTCGGATTATTTCCGCGGCCTCCTGGAATATCACCTCACAGAAGGTGACTGTGGCGTCTCAGGCTCTATCACTGCCCAGCATAGCCTCGACTATGCTCGGCAGCGAGAGATCCTGGCCTACTTTAGCTATTCGTGACTGGCGCTGCGTTACCCAGGCACTACAAAGATCCAGCGTGTGCTGCGATGTGTCCTCTGCGGCACTGCAGTGACGTCTATTCCCGTCCGATTCGGCACAGGTACTTTGAGAAGCAACCATGCCCTGTAAGCACCTGTGTCTATCGGAAGGTAATCGAACCATGCTCCCTAGCGAGCCACTCTTTCATGAAGGGACTGCACTGACAGTCTCAATGCCAGCCCTAGGTTGCGCAAGGCTCTGAATCCACTCTTGAATGAGTGCATCGTGCAGTTCGTCCCTTTTACCCTCTACTTCTCTTGGAGCCAGTATTTGCCCCCTCGATATTTCCTGCTCACGCCAAAAATAAATTGACGCAAGGCAGCTATAGTCTAACTTTTTATTAGCTGCAGTAAAATGACGTTTCTAAATGTCATTCCGTAAAATAATGTTGCCAGCCTAATCTCAATAGGGATGTGATTCAGTTCACAAAAATTAATTAAATAACATTATTATGACGTTTTTGTTTCATTTTGAATGTACCTCCCTATACTTCCACTAAAAAAGATCAATTCTCTAGTATAGTAATAATAATAGGTTAAAAAACTACATTACAACTTAATATTAAATCTCAAAAAAAAAACCAAACTGATTATTCATTTATGATTCACTCATTTAGCTACATCCCTATTTATTTTTCTTCAAAAACCGGCAACCCACAAAACGTCATTTTACTGCAGCTAATAAAAAGTTAGACTTTAGCGTCTAAGTCCCAAGGTACGCACGCAGCTTCATACGAAATGGTGCAATAACCGCGTATCGCTCTAACCGCCATTATCCTCTGCGGCCTCCGCAGAAGAGCTTTGTTGCTGGCAGTTAGAGCGTCCACCCACACCGGCGCACCATGCATAGCCATCGATCGAATGACCCATGCGAAAAGATGGCGACAGGAGGCTCTGGGTCCATCTACGTTAGGCAGAAGGTGCTAAAGAGCCTGCCGCGCTTTGCACTTTCGGGACCAGACGCTTGAAATTTTCGCCAAAGTTCCAGGTGCTGTCCAGCATTAGCCCCAGATATTTAATGTGTGGCACCATGACTCGGACACCATCCACCAAGACATAGGCTCCAGCTGGTGTCTCCACCAGCTGGAGCACCAATTTAATTCCATAACACAACTTGGCACAAACTAGTTGTGCTATTAACTGTTCCTTTCATAGAAAAGTTATTGTCGCAACTGCACTCGAGTTCTAAAATAGCAGTAGTGTAAGAAGGCCAGGACACCCCTTTTTGTGATAACCGGTTAGTCCATATGAAACGTTGTATTGTATCTGACTGCTATGCCAGTTTTTAATCCCGATGCAATAAGAGGGGGTCAGTTGTTTTTTAAATTTTGTAAAAATAATCTTGTTGGATATACAGTCAGTACGGTGCACTAGTCGTGAGCATGGCCACCGAAGGTCGGCAGAATGAAGAAGAAGAGCAAAAGAAGATAACTGAGATAAAAGAAGGGGAGGAACAGAAGGCAGCTGATGGTGCGAAAGAGACGGATGTTCTTGCTACTGCGACCGCTCCTGCTACCGTTGCCGATGTTGTTATGGAGCCACCGGTTGAAAAAGGTAGTGTTATCATAATTAGCCGTCACAATAAACAACGTTGGAAACTCTTGGGCACGACGAGCACTGTGTATAACTCTTCAGGGCGTTTGAACACTCACTTGTAATAACGGATTTTAACGGGTATTCATCGCGTATGTACCTTTTTTATATGAACGAGGAAATTTCTAATTCTGAAGGCCAAGTGTAGTTGGGTAGTTGCTGCAGCTGCCATCACTTCTCGACGGTAGCTCCGAGTACTCCAGTCTGCCCACAATTACGGCTGTTGCAACACAGTCGAGACCTCGTGATAACAAATTAAAAAGGTACATACGCGATAAATACCCGTTTAAACCAGTATTTATGTACTCGTATTCGATTCGTTTTCATAATTTCACTTTGGAGCCTTTATTGATCAAAGTGATTCGTAAAATCACGAAAACGAGTGAGTGCACAATCGCCCCAAAAATAGTTTAAGTCACAATAAAATTTTAATTAGTAAAGTGTAAGTCCCGCTGGATTGACATTTTGTAGTTAATTTTTTTTAATACGACGATATAAAGGTAGCAGCAGCAATGGGTACGTAAAGTAGGAAACAAATCTAATTGAAAGCGGTTTTTATTCAAATATTGTTGTGGAAACCAGGAGAAAACGAACTTGTTACCTAAATTACTAACTTCCGATTCCAGTTCCAGAAACGCCAGCGCCTGAAACGGCTCCACTCGCCACAGCAGAGAAGGAAGAAATGGAGGACGATACCGTCCCCGCTCGCCTTGGCTCAGGAATGGAAGGATTCAGTCTTTTAGAGACAGCACCGGCCGGCCATCGCTTCCGACTGTCCATGCTGCAGCCGTCCGAGCCTAGAACCTTCTACGCGGCCGTCAAGCGAGAGATCAAGCTGCTGAAGAGTGATCTACCGCCAGGGGTAAGTCTGAGTCATAAGCGAGAGTCTAGGAAATGTAGAGGGCATCACTTCAGTCTTCTAGAGGCAGCACCGGCCGGCCATCGCTTCCGACTGTCCATGCTGCAGCCGTCCGAGCCTCGAACCTTCTACGCGGCCGTCAAGCGAGAGATCAAGCTGCTGAAGAGTGATCTCCCGCCAGGGGTAAGTCTGAGTCATAAGCGAGAGTCTAGGAGATGTAGAGGGCATGACTTCAGTCTCTTAGAGGCAGCACCGGCCGGCCATCGCTTCCGACTGTCCATGCTGCAGCCGTCCGAGCCTAGAACCTTCTAAGCGGCCGTCAAGCGAGAGATCAAGCTGCTGAAGAGTGATCTCCCGCCAGGGGTAAGTCTGAGTCATAAGCGAGAGTCTAGGAGATGTAGAGGGCATGACTTTAGTCTCCTAGAGGTAGCACCGGCCGGGCATCGCTTTCGACGGTCCATGCTGCAGCCGCCCGAGCCTAGAACCTTCTACGCGGCCGTCAAGCGAGAGATCAAGCTGCTGAAGAGTGATCTACCGCCAGGGGTAAGTCTGAGTCATAACCGAGAGTCTAGAAGATGTAGAGGGCATGACTTCAGTCTCTTAGAGACAGCACCGGCCGGCCATCGCTTCCGACTGTCCATGATGAGCAAGATGGAGATCATTACAACATCAAAAAAAATAAAAAAATGATTTTGGAATGTGTAAGTCCTTTCTATGTTACCCCATTTCGCCTATCAACTATATTTTAATTTTGACCCCCACCTTTTTGGCAATCAATTGAAAATATATTAATTTTCGTACTTGCAATATAGGTGGGACCGTATTGACCGCAATGAACCGCAATAAAGGCGATGGTTAGGTTCCACGTAACATCAGGTGGACTATTTGCTTGTTCCATCTACAGATCGTATAAAAAAGCTTCGAGTGCGAATATTCAAGTTTTTATTCTTTTTAGTATCTACCTAGGCTAGATACCTACCTAAATAAATAAAAACAAAAAAGCCTGTTTATTCCATAACTTAGGTACTAATTTCAATACATGCAATTTCAATTCAAGGTGTTAATTATATAATTGATTTCTGATTAATTTGATTAAAATTAAGAACCCCTCTCGGGAAAAGGCCTCCTCCAGTCCTTTCCAGTGGTCTCGGTCGAGTGCTACTTTAGTCCAGTTTTCTGTTTTTATATATTTTTTAATTCTTAGGTCCATCTAGCTAGTGGCCTAGCCAATTCTTCTCTTTCCTTTTGGTTCTTTCCTTAGGTACATAGTGTTTTATTGCGAACATTAATATTTAGTTTGAATTAGTATTATAGTGTGTAGTTGTGTAATGCAATACAATTTTGATTTATAATTGTTCCGATCGAACGACAAAGTCGCGCCATAAATGTTCCAATTAGGTATTAGGTTTAGACCTGTAATGATAGGTGTTAGTAGAAATAAATAAATAAATTGTACCGTTTTGGTCAGGAACCCCAAAAAACAATAATACCTAAAATGAGGGTAAAAATAAATCTTATTTACTAATGTAGTTTCTTTTGAATATTTTGAATAATACTTGTCCAGGTATGGGTACGTGGGTTCGAGGACCGCCTGGACCTGCTCTCGGTGATGATCGCCGGGCCCACGAAGACGCCGTACGAAGGCGGTCTGTTTGTGTTCGACGTACAACTCGGAGGCGAGTACCCGCGCGCGCCGCCGCTTTGCCACTACCACTCATACTGCTCCGACAGGCTCAACCCCAATCTGTACGAGGACGGCAAGGTGGGACATCTGTACTAACTTATTCGTAAATAGATAATGCTGGACATTTCATCTAGCCCTAAGTTAAGCAAAGCTTGTACCATGGGAACCAGATAACTGATTGAAGACTTAAGGTGTTGCAAATTAAACTACAAATAATGAATGAGTATATTTTTGAGATCATAAATAATAAATAAATAATGTTTTTTTTTTTAATCCAAATAATTAAATGCAAGTTTTTGTGCCTAACATTGTTGGTACTTACCGCCCTGTACGCGCTTTGTTGACTGGTTGGGTCTATTGACTGGGCAGGGTCAGTGAACGAGCGAGGTTATTGAACTGCCCTTAGTAACTTTTTAGTAATGTGTGGCATCGTACAATACGCTAGTTCTCTAACATTTCGTCGAGCTGCATTGTATCGATTATCTCGAGATTTTGATAATAAAATAAGAACATTTTATAGATATACTTATTTTAATTTTTTTACCTTCAATATAATTAGTTTAAATTGCACCACTTTATATTCGTTTTTTTTGTAAATACATACTTATAGAGACAACCGGAACCCGGAACAAATATCTTTAGATCATGAAAACATTTGTTCCGCGACGGGAATTGAACCCCCACTTCTCGTCTCGTCAGTAATCGCTTTCAGCCCTTGTATAAGAATAAACTATTCATTATTACTGATTTAAACGGGTATTTATCGCGTATGTACCTTTTTTATTTGTTATCTCACAAATAACACCGCGTTGCAATACACAGTCGAAACGTCGGGATGACAAATAAAAAAGGTACATACGCGATTAATACCCGTTTTAATCAATAATTATGGACAGTAATCGCGAAAGTTTGAAAAATATAGTATTAGATTAGAAAATTCGTTATTGTACTAATAAAATAATAGATAATGCTAATTAGCTGCTGATGGTAACTTCTGCCAGTCCCGCTTACCATCTTTACTCAAGTCGGACGGATCTCTGGCCCATAGTGCAAAAGAGAAAGCCGATCTCCTTGGATCTCTTTTTGCCTCCAATTCAACCCTCCTCGACGGAAATGCTTCAGCACCGGTTATACCTCGGTGTCAGAGTTCCATGCCAGAGGTACGTTTTCATCAGAAAGCGGTACGGAAGGAACTCCTTTCCCTTGATGTGGGAAAGTCGAGTGGGCCGGATGGCATTCCAGCCATTGTGCTCAAAAAGTGTGGTCCTGAGTTGTGTTCTGTCTTTACGTCCCTCTTTGAATTGTCTTATACCACTGGTATCGTGCCGTCTTGGAAAGTGACCCATGTCCACCCAATCCCTAAAAAAGGGGATCGAACCAATCCGTCTAACTATCGGCCTATAGCAATTACCTCCCTACTCTGTAAAGTGATGGAGCGAGTAATTAATACTCAGCTTCTTAGGTATCTTGAGGAACACCAGCTGATCAGTGACCGCCCATACGGCTTTCGTCATGGGCGATCAGCTGGTGATCTTCTAGTTTACCTCACTCACCGCTGGGCGGTGAGTGAGGTAAACTAGAAGATCCCTCATACGGCCTCCCCGGGGGACTTTGTAGTTGGGTCGCCAGTTTCTTATCCGGGCGGAGCAAAAGAGCCGTTGTAGATGGTTCTTGCTCGGACTCAATGCCCATTAACTCTGGCGTACCCCAAGGGTCAGTGCTATCGCCCACACTGTTTATTCTTCACATCAATGATATGCTGCACATAAGCGGCCTTCATTGTTATGCGGATGACAGTACGGGTGATACTTTCTACACTGGTCGCCCTATTGTCTCTCGGTCGGAAGTGGAAGACAACAGACAAAGACTTGTGTCTGAGGTTGAAGGCTCTTTGGAGCGTGTGTCAGATTGGGGTAACCTTAATCTGGTCACCTTTAACCCAACCAAGACGCAAGTCTGTGCGTTCACCACAAAGAAGGCCCCTTTCACAATAGCTCCACGGTTCCAGGGCATTCCTCTCCCCGTCTCGGCGAGTATAGGGATTCTGGGAGTCGAAATTTCTTATGAGGTCCAGTATGGGAGTCACTTAGAAGCAAAAGCTGTGCTCACCTCCAAAAAACTTGGAGTCCTTAACCGTGCCAAACAGTATTTTACGGCACAACAACGGCTATTGCTGTACAAAGCGTAAGTTCGGCCGCACGTGGAATACTGTTCCCATCTTTGGCACGGAGCTCCAAAGTACCAATTGCTTCGTTTTGACTCCCTTCAGAGAAGAGCCATTAGAATCATCGGTGATCCCAAACTCGCCGACAGGCTGGAACCGCTGAGTCAACGCCGTGACATCGGATCGCTCAGTGTATTCTACCGCCTGTATAATGGGGAATGTTCTGAGGAGCTATTTGATCTCATCCCGTCGTCGAGATTTTACCACCGCACTTCTCGACAACGTAATAAAGCTCATCCACATATAATCGACAATTGGGTATCGCGCACCACACGCTTCACGCGATCTTTTCTACCCCATACTTGCAAGACGTGGAATGACCTACCATCTGAGGTTTTCCCATTAGACTACGACATGGCACGCTTCAAGAGAAATGTAAAGAGGTTTCTTCAGTGTAGGGAACGCATCGACAATACCCCGGGTGTTGCCGGTGTCAATAGGCGACCACTTACCATCAGGTGGGCCGTAAGCCTGTTTCCCCACAAATAACATTAAAAAAATAGCATTTTCTTCCAGCTAATCATTATGTAGTGTAGATTAAGTGCCAGAAAATGGATAAACAATATTTATCATTTTTTAATAATAACCTATACTCCACTGCTGGGCAAAGGTCATTTCCTTCCGTTCCTTGCGTTCTCTAGAAATATCCTGCCAGTCAGAGTAGTTTATAATCAAAAACCTCTTCTAGAGTGTTTGTAAATGGTTTGGGAGAGAGCGGGTCGCCCTGTTTGACTCCCTTTTCTATTAGAAATTTTGCCCCTGATGTATTTTATTCAATGTTAGCGTAGCTATTACTGTAAATGCTTTTATTATTAGATTATTTCAACATTTTGCTTCTCTAAAGGCGAGAAGATTGCTGCGTGATTGATACTATCAAAAACTTTTGTGTAATTCACAAATGTCAGATTGATGTTGAACTTATTCCGTCAGGTGTGCGTTTCTCTCCTGGGCACGTGGTCCGGCCGCGGCGTGGAGGTGTGGCGCAAGGACAGCTCGCTGCTGCAGGTGATCGTGTCGCTGCAGGGCCTCATACTCAACGACGAGCCCTACTTCAACGAGGCCGGCTATGAAAAGCAAAAAGGTACGATATAATTATCACCTACATCCTCATTTTAAAAATATCAAGTCACCTGTGGCACAGTTTATTTTATTTTTTATGTAAAACTTCTTTACGCACGCTAGACTTGGGAAGTAAGCTGGCGAACGCGAGACGAGATCGTTACGAAAAGTGTGATCGGGCGAGTTGAACGGAAGTTGATAGGGAGATCACGTTTCGTATTTTACTGTAGGGGCAAGAGAGAGAGAGAGAGGTGCGAGCACACATTTTCTTTCTCTCTTTCTCTCATAGCCAGTTATGTTTCGTATATCTAAGACACAGTGCAGGCCTATTGTCTGTATCACACTGTAGAAACAAGAGAGAGCAGTGCGCGCGCACATTTTCTTTCTCTCTTTCTCTCATAGCCAGTGCATAAAATATATATACATATATCTCAGTCAGTTCGTTTGCGAGTTTGCTAGCGTTACGCGAACGGTGATTTCTTGATTATTTTTCGTAATTTCATTTCGTTCTTGAACAATTTTATAAATTAATATTTTGAAAAAGAAGTTTACTTCAGTCGTGTGATCTAAAAAACACTAGTTTTTTTATTTTCGTGACAAGTTTATATTAGTATGTTTTCTTGTAAGTTTGCGTAATGTTTCCACTGCTAAATAAAAATATTTAACATCTGGTGTGACGTCACATGATGTATTTACGTAACATTTTACGTTCTATGGCCCTGTCATAAGTGACTCTAGCTATTTGAAAAAGACTATACTTGAAAAAACATAGCTTGATCTCTGCGACATTTGTTAAACTGACATTCCTAGGGTTGTCGAAAGAAGCTTTGCAGTAAGACCAATTGTTGGACTTTTGAGGGCTCCAACAACCCGTAACGACTGCCATTAGATATTCGTATGGCAGCCGGGACCGACGGCTTAACGTGTTTTCCAAGGCACGACCAGACCAGTGCAAAAACCCATATTCATGCATACAAATATTTGCACTGAGCGAGGATCGAACCCGCGACCTCCTGCGCAGCAGTCGTGTTCACTACCGCTTCGCCACGAAGGCTGTCTGCCATAATTATATGTATATTGGATTATATTATGATTTGGGTAATAAAGTGAAACGAATATATTAATACATACATTTATTTATTCCAAAGAAGTACACCCCAAATCAATATCTGAATCACTTTCAGAATCGCTAGAGCAATCTTGTAAATTTATAATGAACTCTTGTTCGCAAATATTATCAAATCGAACGTCCCGCTCCCAATCTTCTTCCATTAATTTTCTGCATTTGGTTTTTCTGCACCTTTTTCCAATCTTCTACAGATACATTTTCAACCGCAGTGTTTAGTAACTGCAACATTTTATTTGCCGTGAAAGGCGGTGTTGTGTTATGTCTAGCAGCGTAACCTTGAAAGAAAAACATATTTTATTATCATAAATTATACAGGAGTTAATACATAAAGAGTCTGTCTAACTGAAATTCGAGCAAACAAACCTTTTACTTGGGCCCAGATAAGCTCGATCGGATTATACTGGCAGTGATATGGAGGCAGTCTTGTGACGTTATGACCCTTTTCTTGGGCTATGTCATCTAAGACATACGTTGGTGTGCTGGGTTTGTGCAGACCAACGAGTCTCAATAGTTCGATAAATTCATTTTGAATTAAGTTTTATACAAAATATCGATAGTTTATAGTCTGTTGTCACGATGATTCATCGTTGATCACTATAATTAGCTCAACATGCCCATAAAGTATGTCATTGACTGGTACTTTTGTCCGTACTGTTAAATTCAGAACTTCATAGGCGCGATTTTACTGACAGCTGTCCCAGAGATCAAGCTATGTTTTTTCTAGTATAGTTCGTTATATCAATCTCAATAATAGTTCCGCATATCAAACTACTTAGATGGCGCTGCTGAAAATCGCGATATCGCGAAGCGTTTTAGATAGATAGTACTACCTAGATTCAGTCCGAAGGTGTTTCATCTGACGAATGCCGAATCGAATGAGTCAGTACAGTATCAATAGGTAGTTCTTGAATGCCTTTTAAAGAAAGGGTTTTCAGAAGCAAATTAAAAACAAGATAGAAAACAGTTCGATTAAACCGCATCTTTTGTAATGTTTTCATAAATCAATTCAATAATTATAAATTTGGAAATTATTTTCTCTATTGTTTTGTATTCTAAAAGGATCATTAAAAAGAACAACCAGCCTTGTTTCCTGCCTTTCTTTCCTAGCTTGGTCGCGAAGGAACAGGCAGTAAAATTGACGTCTCAAAGTGAACCTTGTGATTTTAATGAGTATAATAATTGCAGGAACGCAACAAGGCAAGGAGAACTCTCGCATGTACAACGAGATGGTACTCCTGAAACTCGTCCAATCCATGACGAAGATGGTCACGAACCCGCCCGAGCCGTTCCGCGACGAGATCCTCCACCACCTGCAGAGCAACGCTGCGAGCCTCTGCCAACGCTTGGAAGGACTCGTACAACTGTCCAACGGGCAAGGGCAAGGCGTCGCGCCTCCCGAGTACCCGCTGGTGCCCGCCTCGCGCGGCTTCTGCCTCACTCTAAGCTCGTCGCTTGAATCCTTCCGAAACGCACTGCGGCGCAATGACGTCATCGTGCCGCCTTCCACTTTATAGCCAAGCTTGTAGCGCACTCCGCCATCTAATGTAATGCTCGCAATCGCGTTTAACTATGCAAAACTTGCCAAGGTTCTTTCTGTTGGAGCTTGATCGTACCTGTTCATTTTTAATGTTAAAATAGCGACCTATTGTAGCTCTGTCTCGATTCGACAACGCATTTCGAACTATTCAAATTGTCCGATTATTTCGCGATTTGATCGCAATCTTACCGAAATAATATTTGCGATGAAGCATGTAAAAAACATTGTTAGGTATCGTGAGGCATAACTCTTATATTGCTTATTTAATTATTAATTAAAACGGGTATTTATCGCGTATGCACATTTTTTAATTTGTTATCCTGACTTTTTTACTTAGAAAACTTTCGTGATTGATTTAAATCATTATTATAAATACGGGATTTACCACGTACTGTCTTATCGGTGTTTCGACCGACAATGTTTCGGTTCAATTCGTGAACCCTGCGCGCCGCTGCCCTCTGCGCGCGAGTGGACGGGCGGGGTGGTGGGGGATTCAGTCAACGAAGGCCCAGCGTGCTGACCGACTGTGTCATCATCATTATCATCACTGCTGCTCTCTAGTAGTTCTTGGTACAGGCAAACACAACACAGTCTTATCCATCGAAACACCGATAAGACGGTACTACGTGATAAATCCCGTATTTGTAATAATGTTATCCTGACGTTTCGGCTGTGCTGCAACAGCCGGGGTCACGGGTTGACTGCAACCGACACTCCGGGATAACAAATAAAAAAGGTACATGCGCGATAAATACACCCGTTTTAATCTATAATTATGTACAGCTTCAAACTAAAAGTATATAAAATAAAACTAGTAAAATTCGGAGATTTGGTATTCTTCACGATATCCGGTTTTTTACTTTTCCGTAAACCTTGGGGAGTATTGTAACTACTTCATACCTAGATCGTACAGTCGGCTAGATCCTCCCCCACACGGCGGTTTCTCAACTTATTTAAAAATATATCGTAGTTATAGTATTTATTGTGATGTACCTTCGATTCTAGGATTATAGATGTTCGAGCGGAGCGGTAGGTTTTATTAATTTGTTTCTCTTGTTTTATCTTAATAAAATTGGATGAAAGGCCTTCATTATTATTATTGTGATAGTCGATCTGTTGCTCATATTTCTGGTAAATATGAAAGGCGAGACCACTTCTCACGTCTAAAGTATTATTGTATATGTAATTGGAGATGTTATGCGAATGTTTTTGATATAAATTGTGCAATCAAGGGTCTAATACTATTTATTTAAAGTTTACAATACTTAATTTTAAATTGCATACATTTTTTAATAAGCTGATTTTTTGTGTACAGTAAAAGCTCTTTATTCGCGGCGTATATGTTCTGTAAATATGCCGCGAATACAGAAACCGTGAATATGGAATGGTAATTTATATGGGACTAACTGACCAATCCGCAGCTTCGCACGCGTAGTTTTTTAATAAAAACATTACCCTCCTTCTCCGCAGTTGGGTAAAAAGTAGCCCGTGTCACCCGGAATTTTTTAAATCGGTCGAGTAGTTTCAGAGCCTATTCAATACAAACAAACAAATCTTTCCTCTTTATAATATTACGAAGTTTTTTGTAGATATTGATATGTTCTTTAATATTGTAGAACATACTATCGTTCTATCATCAATAGTTTCCGCAGCGCATGCGACGAAAGATCTTTAAGGGCACTTTTTTTACACCTTGGGTTACGTTACTTAAGTTTTAGTAAGGATCCCTAATCTTTTCTAGCAATAAATATAGCCTATGTTACTCAGGCTTAATGTAGCTTACCAATGGTGAAAGAATTTTTGAAATCGGACCAGTAGTTTTTGAGTTTATTCATTACAAACATACACACAAAAATACAAATCTTTCCTCTTTATAATATTAGTATAGATTATAGGGGATACGTTCTTAAGCGACAAAATAAAAAATAAGTATATAAAAATATCAATTTAATTAAAGTTTTTGACCATATTGATTATATCTTTAAGTTTAGGCAATGGTTTGAAGAGTTTTGTATTTTTTTTTCTTGCTTGGTAGTTTTTAAAAGCTCTTTCAATTCAGACAGCCAGTTCAACAGTGGCATTAGCAATTTTCCTCTTTAAAAAAATTGGTTGTAAAGTCGGTTTACGTACGATAATTTTACGTGATAACGAGAGATAGATGCGTCACAAGCCGAACGCTTAGGTCGATCGTGCCTCTATCGCTTGCACGCTCGGTTCAGGCGGATCGTGACAATGAGTCGTGCTTTTTCGTGCGTGCAGCCGGCGGTCATCGATTTATAAGACATTATCACGTCAAATAAGACTTCGTTCCGTAGACGGATCAATTTTCATAAAGAAATCGCAAAGCTCATTTGTCATTCTTAAACCTTCACTGAGATGTTTCAAATTAAATGTCACGTTTCCAGTGTTTGTCGAATCCTCTTCTTCAATGGACTGCGAATTTAACATATCCTCCAAGTCGGTTTCAGTCAAATCTTCATCTTGTGATTTAAGCAACTCTTGAATGTCACTCGATTCTATCTGTTCGAACCCATCTCGTCCTATTCCATTTAGAATTTCGCCAATGTTTGCAGTTCAAGTTTGAATTTGCACAGAGTCTTTCAAAGGATACGGAGGAATGCTTTTTATTAATATGTATGTACCGGTATACCGTTTATATCCGCGAATAAAGAAATCTTTCAACGCGAATATAGGAATTGGGTCGCATTTTTTTAATCCGCGAATGAAGGAAGCGCGAATAAGGAGGTTTTACTGTAATTAAAATTTTGCTAAATCTAATTAATGTTATTGAACATTTTAAAGATTCTAAAGTGTACAATGTATTTGTTCATATTCCATTATGTTTTGATAATGCGAACTCCTATTATTATGAATATAATGGTCTTATTTTTCAAGTATGTGTAATTTCATGTATAAATTCACAAATTTTGTATATTGTTTAATATGTATTTTTATATATTATGAAAGTACACTAACAGTTTAGTAGTGATTCGCAACAGTTTCTTCGGATTAGAAGTAAATATAATATCTATTAGTTTGTTAGCATAATATGCAGTCAGTCAGATTGGTTCACTTGTGTTTCTTATGTATAGTATTGGTGCGTTTTCACCGCGCGTCACACATTCTTTCAAATGAGGGTATTTTTGTTTATTTATTTGCATGCGGTTTATATTTAAATATTTTGCGCACTTGTGGGAAATAGTTGCCGCGGCTATTGTAAGTTCAATGTATCCAATGTTTTGTTTCTGCCAGCTTAAGTTATATTTGTTCGAGCAAATACTCGGGCCATGTACAGCTTACCTAGATTCCACAAGTGCTGAAGATTTTATTATCCAGTGAGACATTGCCGGCTTAGTGTTATTGTTTTATAGTTAACTCCATTGTAAGAGCTTGAAGGCACACGTTGGTTTATGCGACTGGTACGCACGGCTGGCGTCAAGCAATACATTTCCAGTATAAGGTGACCTCTCATTCTACGAAAAGCCTACACAATGCTAGGTCAACTTATACTGGAAATGTATAGCTTGATGTGTAGCCGTGTGTACAGTATTGATACGACCGCATCGCATTGAGTAGCGTGTGCGGTCAAACTTTTATGCTGACGCCACATTAAGCCAACGATCCGTTTGGTGGCAGGGAACGCTTTTGCTGCAAATTCGTTTCCAAAATCCCATAGTTAAATGTAGTTGCACGAGTACGGATCTTCGCTTGTGTGGCGCTACACGAGCGCTTATACGCTGCGCTAAAACTATCAATATATACATGGATAAAATGCCGTTCATCAAATTCTTATCGATCTCTTTTTTTTGTTATATAAATGAACTGTGGAATCTCCTTAAAAACATTCATATATTCTTGTCCTTCTTTCTCGATATTTGGTTTATGTAATGAGTTATCACCCATCACCAATACAAGGTGTTGCAATTTAAACTGCAAATAATGAAAAGAGTACATTTTGAGACCATTGTGCCTAACATGTAAGTACTTACCTGCCTTACGCACTATACGCGCTCTGACAACTGGCTGGGTGTATTGACTGGGCAGGGTCGTTGAACGGCTCGTAGTAACTTTTTAGTAATCCGTGACATGTACCATCAGCGAACAACACTAGCGAACCACAGTTCGCTAGTTATCTAACATTTCGTCTGCAACATGTTATCGATTTTCTCAAGATTTTGCTTATAAAACAAGAACATTTATTTTTTGTGTAGAAACCATACATTCAATATAATTTTATTAGTTTAAACTGCAACATATTATATAGATACATATAGGTAGTTTTGCCGCAGCAGTATATCACGTTGAGCATAGCTCAACAAATATCGCAGCACAAATACAATGTAACTTCATGCCAAAGTCAATTGAGCTATGGAAGGCTTTCGTCGCTTGTGTACGCGAGATAAGTGATAACATGTATTATGATGAGGATAAAAATAGATAATTTCTTCAACCTATAGCTTTGGTTTTATTATTTAGGGAAACTGCAACGTTTGACCCCTTAAGTCTCGGACTATATGGCATCCGGGTCTCCCCGATCCTGCGAATCCGGAGCATGTCCCGGTTGCTTCCGGGTAAAAATCCCGGTCGGAGATGCAGGAAAACATCAAATGTTTTGTTGTGCGACGGATTGGTCGTTAAAAAATGGTCCCTGACAAACCCAGATGCCATATAGTCCGAGCCTTAGTGTTATACGACATTTCCGGGAAATTCTAAGGATGTTTGATGACGTACGAGCCAGACCCGAAATTAACAATCGCGTCCCCGTATCAAAAGAAGGATGTGGTTCAAATTCCAATTCAAATTCGCTTCTCAGCGATAAGACCGCCCATTGTACTTGTTGCTTAGTGCATTTTTATTTTTGTTTCTTTTGTGGTGTACTATAAAGTGCTATTCATTTATTCAAAATTTAAACGGCGCGTGGATGCAGTAGGAATCTGCTAAGGGATACCTCCGAAAGATGGGCAGCAGCGTCTTTTCGTGTTTTCAATACCTATACTGCGCTTGCCAACCCGCCTGCCAAGCGTGGCGAGTATGGCAACAACCCCTCAAAACCAGGCCCCGAGTCCCCGGTGGCCCCGCTAATCCTGGTTACGGTAGCAGTCACGGTAACGGCGGGGTCAGGGGTGCTAAGAATCCCCGGGAGACGATCGGCTACCAAACCCTACGACGACCACTGGCCCTGGTAACACACAACATCCGCACTTTGAGGACAGACGAAAAGATTGTTGAGCTGGAAGAAGAAATTAGTAGATTACACTGGGGCATTTTGAGGGTATCAGAAGTCCGTAGAGAGGGCGAGGACACGATCTCCCTTAAGTCTGGTAACCTACTATACTACTGGGAGGGCGGCCAACAGTCCCAAGGTGGTGTTGGGTTTCTCGTTCACAAGTCACTCGTCAACAACATTATCACCATCGACAGTGTGTCGAGCAGGGTCGCGTACCTGACACTCAGAATATCTAAGCGATATTCGCTGAAGGTCGTTCAGGTATATGCGCCGACCTCTTCACACCCAGATGAAGAAGTAGAGTCTATGTATGAGGACATCAGTAGAGCCATACATACGAACAAAACTCACTTTATTGTTGTTATGGGGGACTTCAATGCAAAGCTAGGCATGAGAAGCGATGATGAGTTGAGAGTGGGGCAATTTGAATATGGGCAACGGAACCCCAAGGGACAGAGGCTGGCCGATTTTCTGGAGAAAGAAGGACTCTTTATGATGAATTCTTTTTTCCAGAAGCCGCCTCACAGGAAATGGTCCTGGATGAGTCCCAACGGTTCCACGAGAAATGAGATTGATTTCATTTTGACCAATATGAAACGGATATTCAATGATGTCTCTGTGGGTATTCAATGATTCATAGGGTGAAAACCGGCAGTGATCACCGAATTGTTAGAGCCACATTGAATATGAACGTTAAACTTAAAAGGTCCCGTTTGATGAAGTCTACGCTCCGACCCACTCGCGCACATATCCAAAACCTCGAGAGCTTTCAACTCTGAACTTGCAAATCGCTTTGACTGTCTAGAAGTAGATGCATCAGTGGACGAGATCAATAACAGGTTAGTAGAAACCGTCCATACGGTGGGGTCCCAGTTTTTCAAGCCCCCCGCACCAATAGACCTCAGAAACTCTGATGACACCCTTAACCTCATGGCTGAACGACGTTCTTTGCGACTGCAGTCTCAATACATAGGCAGCTCAATAGAAAGATTTGGAAATCCTTGCGGCACGATATTCGTACCTTAAATACATCTCGTATTAAAGATACGATAGAGCGGAATAAAGGCTCCAAAGTGTTCGCGAGAGATAATTCTATTGGGCAGAGCCGCATGACGAAGCTGAAGAGGGAAGATGGCAGCATAACGTCAAGTAAAGCGGAAGTCGAAAGGTTCTATGGACGGCTCTACGATTCGGTCACTAAACCTGTTTGCAGTGCGGCCAACGACCCAAGAGCCAAACTGACCCGACATTATACCGAAGATATTCCGGACATCAGCCTGTATGAGATCAGGATGGCCTTGAAGCAGCTTAAGAACGACAAGGCGCCGGGTGAGGACGGAATCACTTCAGAGCTTCTGAAAGCGGGTGGATCACCGGTACTTAAAGTCCTTCAGAAGCTCTTTAATTCCGCCTTGCTTGAAGGTACGACGCCAAAAGCATGGAACGAGGGCGTGGTGGTTCTGTTCTTCAAGAAAGGTGACAACACCTTGCTTAAGAATTAAAGACCCATCTCGCTTTTGAGCCATGTTTATAAGCTGTTTTCAAGGGTCATCGCGAACCGTCTCGAACGCAGGTTTGATGACTTCCAGCCTCCCGAACAAGCCGGGTTCCGTAAAGGCTACAGTACCATAGACCACATACATACGCTGCGGCAAGTCATACAGAAGACCGAAGAGTATAACTTGCCGCTATGTCTCGCGTTTGTGGACTATGAGAAAGCCTTCAATTCGATCGAAACATGGGCAGTGCTTGAGTCTCTCCAACGATGCCGTATTGACTATCGGTACATCGAAGTGTTGAAGTGTTTGTATAAAAACGCCACAATGTCAGTCAGAGTACACGAACAGAGCTCGAAGGCGATTCCCTTAAAAAGAGGCGTAAGACAGGGAGATGTCATCTCTCCGAAACTGTTTACGACCGCATTGGAAGATGCCTTCAAGCTTCTGGAATGGTAAGGACTGGGCATCAATATTAACGGCGAATACATCACTCACCTTCGGTTTGCCGACGATATTGTGGTCATGGCAAAGTCGATGGAAGAGCTCAGCGCGATGCTCGAAGGCTTCAATCGAGTCTCCCAACGGGTAGGACTTAAAATGAACATGGACAAGACGAAAATTATGTCAAATGTCCATGTCGTGCCTGCCCCAGTTATGGTTGAGAATTCGGCTCTCGAAGTTGTCGACGCGTATGTATACCTAGGACAAACAGTACAATTAGGTAGGTCCAACTTCGAGAAAGAGGTCAATCGTCGAATCCAACTCGGATGGGCAGCGTTTGGGAAACTTCGCAACGTCTTTTCGTCCAACATACCTCAGTGCCTTAAGACGAAAGTCTTCAATCAGTATGTGTTACCAGTGATGACATATGGAACGGAGACGTGGTCCTTCACTATTGGCCTTATGAATAAGCTCAGAGTTGCTCAACGAGATATGGAGAGGGCTATGCTCGGGGTTTCTTTACGGAATCGAATCAGAAATGAGGAGATACGTAGGAGAACTCAAGTCACCGACATAGCCCGACGGATTAGCACGTTGAAGTGGCAATGGGCAGGCCATATAGCGCGCAGAACAGATGGTCGATGGGGCCGGAAGGTTCTCGAGTGGAGGCCACGGACCGGCAAGCGCAGCGTAGGACGTCCACCTACAAGATGGGCAGACGACTTGGTAAGAACCGCAGGTCGGCGTTGGATGCAGGCCGCTTCCAACCGCAGTTCCTGGAGATCAATGAGGGAGGCCTTTGTCCAGCAGTGGACGTCCTACGGCTGATATGATGATGATGATGAAATGGCGCGTGTAAGCGGGCCCTGGTGCCTGCACACAGTTTTAGGCTTCTAGCCCCGAAGTCTATTTAGTACCTAAAATTTGAATAGAAATTCAGGTGTACACACGGCTACACATCAAGCTATACATTTCCAGTATAAGCTGACCTCGCATTGTGAAGGCTTTTCGTAGAGAGGTCAGCTTATACTGGAAATAATAGCTTGATGTGTAGCCGTGTGTACACGCACAGTGATGAAATTTGATATGCGTGTAGCATAATGACATAAATATAGGGAAAAGTCTGAAATACATAACTGCAATTTCTACCCCAAAAAAAAGTATAACCAAACAACATGAACTCCCGTTACCTATAATTTGAATGAAACTGTAGGTCAAGTATTCTGGTTATATTTCGTGGCACTATTTTGATATTTTTAAGACAAAACTATTTCGATAGTCAAAGATTACGAATAATATGTTTTGTTTTTATGGGAGTCTCGCGAGATCTTAGTTCGGGGTGAACCACTAGTTATTTATAGAATCAACCAGACCCGGAACAAATATCTGTGGATCATGCAAACATTTGTTCCGCGGCAAACATTTTTTGTAAGTAATTACAAGCATCGAAATGTGCTGAGTGACGTTCCTGACTAATAATGTTATCTGTCGAATGAGACATTAAAATTAAATTGACATTAAAGGAGAACGGGCATAAGTGTATGGAAGCTGGTCTACCTTGCAATAAAACTGAGTCATATGTCAATATAAAGGTAATTCTATGTATTTTCATATGTAGAAAGTCGCATTTCTCTAAGTATTGTCCGATCTGAGTTCTACTAAAAATTGAATCTGATAATATTTAGTGCCAAACATTGAATATCGTGGTAATTAAAAAAACATTTTGTGTAATGTAATGATTTTATTTAAGTTAGGTAAGTAGTAATACAAATAAAAACAACATCTTCTTAAAAAATCAAAACAATATGTTATTAAACATTATCATCATCATCATCATCATCGATGAGAATACTGTTAAGGAACAATGCAGGTTCATTGAACCCTTCATGACGGGCATAACCTACGTACCATATAATTGACAGTACATGGGCACAAGTACCTATAGTACGTCGCCCTGTCAAGCAGGTACAATAATATTGTGTAATATTGTTATTAATATTATTGATTAATATATAACAAAAATATTTCCTGGCTCGGACATGTCGAGACTGTATACGTCCACGTAATAGCCAAGCCTCTTCGTTGATATCATATTGTGCCAAGTCTTCTAGAGCGTTATCTCTATACGTCTCGATTATATAAAGACCATTTTGTAAGTGCTCGCTACAATATGATCGAGCGAGCTTTAACTGGTAAGTTCCCAAGGCAAAATGTATGACTTGTTCTTCACTAAGCCTTGGGAAGTTTTCTATTTCATTTGCTTCGATTCGCATGAAGTCTGCTCTCCTATAATTCAATCTCTTTGCTTCCACATAATTGTGCAATGTGTTTGGTATGTGTATTTTAGCTCTTATTGAATTCAAAAAGGCTGCTGCGTGTGAACTATCTTCGATGGGGGCGTGGAAGTGGTTTAGAATGGCTGCAGCTATTTTGAAGTCAACAAACATTTTTGGCAACGTTTTATTAAAATAGTTTTGACGCAAAAGTTTAAAATCTCGCTTAAATCTCCCATTTACTACTTCCACCACCCATCGGCACATGGTGACCAAACGAGACTGATTAGCTTGTTCTGTAGTGAGTTGATTTTCTCTTCTGTCTTTAGTTGGTGGCACATGATGTTCGTAGCCACAAGCTTCTATATCCTGCAAACTATCTCTAAATCCTCTGTCTAGGATAAACGCATCATTACGTTCGAGTAACCAATGCAGCGTCTCATCTTCGTTATTCATTATTTCACTCATGATCTGGGCATCGGTTCTGGTAGCGGCAAATGGCCCTTTGACATCTAATATATAGCCGTCCGTGAATACCATTAAAAACGGCTTCAACAAGTTTTGATATTTGTGTAAGCTGTATGACAGCCGTTGAAACAAAAAGTTGGAGCTTTTGTTAATATATATATATATGTACCGTCACATATAATTATGGCTTTGATGTTTTCATCGTTTCCAAATAAAGCCCTTGGAATTGTTAAGTTTCTTTGAAGGATATCATTTCTGGTAATGTGGTCCACACCTAGATGCAGCACAACGTAATCGTTGCTCAGACATTCTCGAACTATAGGCAAAAAACGTTCTAGTTTTCGACGAGACATATGAAATAACGTTGCCAGTCTCTCATCAGAGTCTCCAGTTCTAAGTTTTGTTAAATAGATGCCTAATGCAGTTCTAGGCTGGTTACAACGTTCACTTAGTGACGGAGTTTGTTCTAATATAGCTTCGAACTGATCGTAAGTGCGCCCAGTCCATAAGTGCATCTCTTCATTAGACAAGGTGCCTCTGTTTTCGAAGTCGATTCTGGGCTGGTTGTTAGCAGCCATTCTCATCAAGTCACAGAGCGATGTAAACTGAGCGTCATTAAAATCATGTGTCACATTACACATTTGCGGCAGGTTGCTCCATTCATTATTTTGTAAGTGTTCTGTACACACCCTAGCGCTATCAGGAATAAAAAGCTTGCTCTCACAAAATACATTAATTCTTATCGCGTTTGGTATATGATTACGGGTAATATTAGCACAGTTGTTGTAAATACAATGCACCGAAGTGTTCGGTGCCCTCGTGTATTCTTGAGAGTGCAATGTACCAGGCGCTCGCGCCGCTTGCTGTGCAGGTCTATGATCACGCTCAGTCCTCTGCCAACATCGGTGACACAAGCTTCGAGTACTGTCGAACACCACCTGAAAATAATAACAATTAATACTTAAAATAAATAAATCCTATGCCTAACTACTCAATATAATAAAAATAAAAGGTAACTAACCTCCAACACAGCATGTTGTTGTATAAACGCGGCGAATTCTGGTCGTTCCCTTTGCAGGTTATCAGCCAAGATATGCTGCTGGTACCGTCCGCGGTAAAGTCCTCGACGACACATCACACAGTTTCGAAAAACTTCCATTATCGGTAGGCAGTTCAAAAGTCAATAAGTCGAGCCAAAGTTAACACATTAGGGAAAGAAACAGGGTCCAAAAGCAAGCCAGGGTCAGTAAAAACAGAGAAAGAAGTTCAAACACAGCACTATCGTAACAAGACGTGACGTAGCCACTCACTTGATGCGATGCGACTGATTATTGTAGCCGTCCGGCGCGGCGCGTACACAACCGTTCCCCTCCCCCGCGTACGCATCCCTCTCCCCACGGCCCTTACATCGCTCTTCTCCCTTCTCGCTCTTGCTACTGCATTGTATAGGAGCCTTTATGTATGGATATAGTAATCGTGAAACCGTTATTTTATGTTCTTTAAAACAAAAAATGCTGGTGTTTGCATGGCTGTAACTCAAAACGGACAGACTTTTGGGGAAAGTTCCAATAGTATATTTTGATGTACTATTGTATGCCAATTCGAAAATGTGCTGCTCATTTTTATTGGACTGTAGACCAGGATGCCCGTTCTCCTTTTTTTACGAATTCTGAAGAAATAAACGATCTAACGAATTTGGATTTTTTTTTATTTAGGTCAACCAACGATACATACAATTAATACTTTATATTACATATTAGAGCTGATTGCACAATCAATTACAGGTCAACACTGCATGCAAATAAAAATAAACCTAAGAATCTGGCGAATGCGTCCTAAATCTTTCAGAATTCACAGATTCTCTTTTAGGAAGTGAAGAAATGCACATCTAGAATTTTATTCCTTACTTGCTGACCAATCCGCAGCTTCGCACGCATTGTTTTTCAATAAAAACATTATCCTCTTACGCAGTTGGGTAAAAGTTAGCCTATGTTACTCCGGGATAGTGTAGCTTCCCAACGGTGGAAATTTTTTTAAATCGGTCCAGTATTTTCGGAGCCTATTCAATACATACAAACAAATATTTCCTCTTTATAATATTAGTATAGACAAGCTGACCAACCCGCAGCTTCGCACGCGTGGTTGTTCAATAAAAACATTACCCTTCTTCTGAGCAGTTGGGTAAAAGTTAGCCAATGTTACTCCGGGATAGTGTAGCTTCCCACGGTGAATTTTTTTTTAAATCGGTCCAGTATTTTCGGATCCTATTCAATACATACAAACAAACAAATATTTCCTCTTTATAATATTAGTATAGACAAGCTGACCAATCCGCAGTTTCGCACGCGTGGTTGTTCAATTAAAAACATTACCCTCCTTCTGAGCAGTTGGGTAAAAGTTAGCCTATGTTACTCCGGGATAGTGTAGCTTCCCAACGGTGAAATATTTTTTTAAATCGGTTCAGTAGTTTCGGAGCCTATTCAAACAATCAAATCTTTCCTTTTTTTTCGTTTTCATTTATTCATATCCTTTGACAAATTACATGTATTTGGACAAGTCAGATGAAATTATTAAAATATGTTACATAAAATAAAAAAAGAGTTCCTCTTTGTAATATTAGTACCAAAAATATAAGGCTGTAGGGCCCCACGAGTTCGAGCTGGCTCTACTAACTTCAAGTCCTAAACTCCAGATTCTGGCCAAGTATAAGGATGTGCTATTTGATCCGGATTTCTGGGTAGTCGGCATCGCTTACAGGCGCTACGAACCAGAATGCCCCAAATAAATCGGGAATTTTATTTTTATTGGCTTCTATGGAGTAGATTTTAATTAAATGGAGCCAAGTAGTTGTAAAGTGATTGGAAATTGACTCTGTTAAGGTAAATCTTTGCAAAATCTCGGATGAAAAGATTAGATTAGATAATTTCTTTAAAAACTGTTAGCTTTTAAGTTTATCGTTTTGTTATTTAGCTGGGTAGACCTTCGTTTGACCACAATCTCACCTGTATTATGTATGCACATTGTTGCCTGAAATAAACGTTATATTATTATAAATTTGTATTTGTTCCGGGTCTGGTTGTTTCTCTCTTTAAATATGTACGAGGGGCGTTCAATGTATTCTCGGTATAGGCATGAAAGAATAAGCAGAAAATTCTGAAAAAAAAATATTTTTCAATGAAGTCCCCTACGATCTGAACACACTTATTTGTCCTGGAAAATAACTTTTCAATTCCCTCCAAAAAATATTTTTCTTCCTGGTATGAAAAATGATCGCTAATTGCTGCCTTTAACTCTTCATCGTCGGAAAAAATGCTTGCCTCGAAGTTCTGTTTTGAGATTTGGGAACAGAAAGTAATCACTAGGGGCTAGGTCCGGGCTGTAGGGTGGATGATTGATTTCTTCAAATCCGCAATCCCGCATAGCAGCATTGGCAATGCGCGCCTTGTGAACCGGCGCGTTGTCGTGCAGAAGCAATACACCTGCGGTCAATTTTCCGTCTTTTTTTATTGACTCCTTTAAATTGCGCAGGGTGTTAGCGTAAGTTGCGCCAGTAATACTCTCACCTTTTTTTGTGTAAGTACTCAATTAATAAGATTCCCTTGGAATCCCAAAACACTGTGGCCAGGAGCTTTCCGGCGGATGGGCTGACTTTGAACTTCTTCGGTGGGGCTGTTTATTTTTTATGCCACTGCATAGACTCCTGCTTGCTCTCAGGATCATATTGATGAACCCACGTTTCATCACCAGTAACAATCCGATCATAAATACTTTGCGGATTTTCACCACAGAGCTCCCAAAAACTCCTTGCAACAATCAACTCGCACTTGTTTCGAAGCGCTGTGAGCATTCGCGGCACCCATCTTGCACTGACCTTTAACAAATGCAGGATAGTGTGAATGGTACCTTATTGAAATGTAAATCGGCCTTCACACGGGCATCTTCGAGTGCAAGTTTCTCAACAATTTTTACGTTTTCTTCAGTAGCGGCAATAACCGGCCCACCGGCACGAGGGTCGTCTTCAATACTCTTTCTACCCCGTTTAAATTCACTTGACCACTTCTGAATTGTAGATAATGAAGGGGCATAATCTTGGTAAACAGCCATCATTTCTTCGTGAATTACTTTTTGAGTCTTTCCTTGTTTTGTGAGGAATTTTATCACAGGGCGATGCTCGATTTTTTTCAACAGAATACATTGAACGCCCCTCGTATATGTAGATACCTATGTATTTACAAAAAAATGTATTTATGTGTTCTATCAGTTATCTGGTTCCCATAGTACAAGCTCTGCTTAGTTTGGGGCTAGATAGCGCTGTGTGAAAAGTCCAGCAATAATTATGTATATTTATTTATTATAGGTTCATATTGCTCAAAATGACATCCGACATTTTTCGCTAAGGTCAAGTTCGAAGTTTGAAAATAGGCTTTTAAAAACCGGGTTTCTTAGTTACAATGCATCTGTGGCTGAAGTAAAAAAAAGAGGAGAGTTAATGTAAATAAATCAATTTATTGTATAAAAATATTTTGCACTTCATGAACATCATTAGTATCTATCTACATGCATATAACATTATTTGAAATCCTTACGTATCACAGTAAAATTAATACAATTTCAGCAGGTTAAATGCAACTGGAAATTTAATTTTAAATTACTTACTAAATTGGCACAGCACCATGGATTATATATAACTTTAGTATGTGCACACTTAAAATGCTCTATACATACCTACACATTTTAACACAATTGAAAATACAGTCAGTGACATAAGTTCGCTTTTCTTTGTTTTTAACAGACTTCAAAAAAGGAGGAGGTTCTCAATTCGACTGGACATTTTGTTTTTTTTTATGTTTGTTACCTCAGAACTTTCGACTGGGTGAACCGATTTGATGATCCTTTTTTATTTGAAAGCTGGTGCTTCCCGTGTGATCCCATTTCCATTTATGACAGTGGCATCCATGCGAAAATCATATAATTCTTAAATTACAAGTACACACGGCTACACATCAAGCTATAAATTTCCAGTATAAGCTGACCTCGCATTGTGTAGGCTTTTCGTAGAATGAGAGGTCAGCTTATACTGGATTTGTATAGCTTGATGTGTAGCCGTGTGTACAGTTTAATTTTACACCCACGTTGCAACCTTTAACTCTATAACTCTTAATCTAAAGAGCCCGCTGGATCCCACTCTTCCCCCGGGATGAATGGAAGAGAAGGGAGGCCTTTGCCGAGCAGTGGGATCCAGCGGGTTCTATAACTCTAGGTAACATTATTAACATAGATACATAAATAAAATACCTACCGACAACTTTTATCCATCTAACCTGTTCTCAAGTTGATAGACACAGGGCAGTGCATCGTAGGACACGTTTCTAAGGTCCGTGACCTATGAGGCCATACTTTGTTACCGCTTCAGAATACAGAAGTGTATTCTGAGGTTACCACTTAACATCAGGTGGGCTATAATGCTAGTTTTTTAGGGTTCTGTACCCAAAGGGTCAAACGGGACCCTATTACTAAGACTCCGCTGTCTGTATGTCCGTCTGTCACCAGGCTGTATCTCTTGAACCGTGATAGTTAGACAGTTGAAATTTTCACAGATGATGTATTTCTGTTGCCGCTATAACAACAAATACTAAAAACAGAATAAAATAACTATTTGAGAGGGCCTCCCATACAACAAACGGTAAGTTTTGCTCGATACTGATAACGGCAACAAGTAGACGCTTGAAATATTCACAGAATATTTAGTTATATTTCAATTTAAAAATAAAATAAATCAAATATTTAAGGGGGGTTCCCATACAACAAACGTGATACTTTTGCCGTTTTTATAGATAATGATACAGAACCCTTCGTGCGCGAGTCCGACTCGCACCTGGCCGGTTTTTTTATACTCCAGGAAGTATAAAAGAAAAGTTGTGTATGTCGCTGACTGTAAATGCTTTTAGAATTAAATACTAAACTACGATTTCACAAGTAAAATCGTTATTTGAACAGACTAGCAGTGGAAGATATACATCATTTTTTAATTAAACGAATGGTAGGCAAATATAGGGTGTTTGATAATATACGCACAGAACTGAAAAGGGTTATTTTGATGAGCTTATTAAATCAATTTGTGAAATGTTTACCATAGAAATGTGTAATTTATTTTTGCATGTAAAAACAATAACACTTTGTTAAACTTATGTTTTGCTATTGCATAATGCTTGCCATCTAACCACAGATACTGTATTAGTGACGTCTCGAGATATCTCTTGTTGTCCCTTTCTAACCCAAAACCCGCAGCCATTTCCGAAAGAGGCTGATCTATCAATCGGCCTTTATTTTTGGATGTCGATTTCAAGAGTAGGCAGTAAATTTTATATCGAATTAATCACCTAACCTTAGTCGATTTTCTTTAAAATTTGATAATATAAATATAAAATAAATAACTATAAATATTGCTGGACATTTCATACAGCGCTATCTAGCCCCAAACTAAGCAGAGCTTGTACTATGGGAACCAGGTAACTAATAGAATACTTATATACATTTTTTTTGTAAATACATACTTACAATATATAGAGAAACAACCAGACCCGGAACAAATATCTGTAGATCATGCAAACATTTGTTCCGCGGCGGGAATCGAACCCGCTACCTCTTGCGTCTCAGCCGGCTATCCGCCCACTGCACCACAGAGTAGTATAATAGTATAACTAGTAGTTTTTTTTTCGAGAAGTCTTTTTTTAGTTTTTGAGAAACCGTCACTTAAATATCATCAGTATATTACCAAACAACCTGTATATCTTAATTTAAAGTACCTAAAGTTTGATATACCTTGTAACAATTTTTTATTTACGTATAGAAAGTATAAATAAATTAGAAAACGTCTGTTCTTGTTTTTATTAAATGCTGCCATTAAAATCCAACTAGCGCTTTTAAATAAAATTACCAACTTTTTGGGATAACAGGGTAACGTAAGATTTCTTAATGATTATGTTACGGTAACAATATTATGCAATTATTGTTCCGGCATACAGTACGCAGTACTATTTCTATCCAGTGCTAAGATTGAATATACAAATCTCTAACAATGTGCGCATACATTCCATTATACCTAAGTAAGAGATATAAAAAATATCTAAATATAATCTATTTCTGAAATGATGAAAGTATTGTCTAAGTCATGGTTCCAAATTTTTATTGTCATGATTTCTTCTCAAAAATGTTCACAGACACGAGAATAATGCAAACAACTGACCATAGTAACACAAAAATCGCCCAAGCGACATGTGAGAACGGACTTCTATACTTGTTAACAACGCCCGAACCCAACAAGTTAACACAGTGCCGTCTCGCAGACACCACCAGGAACGTCGGCATCAGGTATTGGATACCAGTGCCGGCGTAGGAACCTGTGAACTCTATCAAAACTCCTATGTCTTCTAAAAAATAAGTCAACAAAACCGGCGGCACCACAGTCAAAATAGGAAACACTAATTTCCTCGACACAAAATTGTAGGAATGTAACCGCGTCATGTCTAAGAAGAGAGACTGTAGGTTATTGCGTAGCGTAATAGCTATGATTGGGAAACTAGTAGATAACGTGAACACAGGAAATAAAGCCAAGAAATATTCGATAATTTCTAAGAAAATGTTCTGATTATCCGTCGGTACGAAGTTAAGAGTGTATAGATCACTGAGATGCGCGAACGCGAACGCTCCAGTGAACGCTAGAAGGAGATAGAAGACGCTTATGAGAGCGTAGTCTAGAGCGAGATGCAAGCCTAGTCTACTCTTCCCTCGAATAGGGCTGATGAGTGCTGGTAGAGAATGATGGCACATGAAGGAGTACACGCAGGCTCCGAATAGAGTGGGCGTTCCGGTGACGTCGAAGGCGGGGGGGTGGCCGCGAGGACCTTGCCCCACCAGCAGGTGGATCGCCAGAGAGATCATTATGGAGAATGCTGAAACAAAAGTTGCTAGTTCTAATCACGATAAGCTCAAAAAATCAAACTATTCACACTTAATTATAAATGCATTTTAACTTAATTATAAATGCAAAGTTTGGATGTTTGTTTGTTACTCAATAACGGCTGAACCTATTTTGATGATATTTAGAATGTACGTAGATTATAACCTGGATTACCACATAGTCTACATAGTAATTATAGGGACTATTACACATAGAGATCTGATTTATGAGCTTTTTATCGCATAAATCAAGTCCCATGGGATAAAAATGGGGTGTCAAGTAAAGTTGCAACAGCGAGCTTAGCTTTATTTCCAGATTACTTACACATTTAGTAGTGTAACGCGTACGAAGTCGCGGGCAGCAGCTAGTATTATAAATGCGATTCTTTGACTGTTCGTTTGTTACTCAGTTACGCCAAAACGGCTAAACCGATTTCGATAAAATTTGGCACATACATAGACTATAACCTGGATTAACACATGGCTAATTTTTTACAAACCACGCGTGTGAAGCTGCGGGCGGAAGGTAGTCCTAACTAACAAACTGTGTTACTAACAAAATATGGACCTGGTCAGCAATAAATGTATCTCATTTTACTCATTTATTTTAAAATATAAATAGGTGGCTGAGCTAAGCTAAGTACCTACTGTCTGTATCCGTCAAGGTCAAACTTGCTAGCCAAGAGTAACATCTATTTTAACTTGCCTTATAAGTTAAGGCAAGAAACGAACAACTGAGGTTATGATTACTTGTTACCTAACTTTTTTGTTAACCTAGATAGATGACTATTAACACGTTCCCAGCGGCACAGATTTATCTGTACTTTCCATTACTGCGTTACCGGTCGTTTTAAACCTTGTCCTAAACCTTGTGGCGGCACGAGGCATATTAAACCCCACCGCCCGTAGGAGACAAAAATCCTTTTTTTGGCGCCAAATATGACAAATAAGTGTACGGTTTTTTTTTTGTGTGCAGCACGAGGTCTAAAAAACCCGGCATTGAGGTTGGTATACCATAGAACTAGGAATCAATAGCACATCTCAGATATATAGTTATCTCTTTCCAACACTGAACCAGATGGAAGTTATGCCTCACGTATGACAGAGACGTTTAAGTTTTTTCTTACCGCTATAAAGACGAGACACGGACAGGGTGTTTCAAGCCCTGTTTCGCACTTATCGTGTTAATGAAAAATTATAATCTATAATCTAGCTACAACATTTGATTTAGCCACGATGTTCCTTCACGGTTTTTTAACACAAAGCAGTACCATAGTATTAATCAAGCCACCTCCTCTTCCCAGTCATCAGTAGCTGAAGATCTTCTGTAATTCTGTATGTTGAGGAAGACAAACGGTCATTATACTATTTTCATTTCTTTATTTTCTCGATGACAGTGCTAATTTGATAGTTGTAGTGTTGTGACCTCATGGGGAGAGCTCATCGAGTGACAGTGACGATTCATCAGATTTTGATTAAAGTAAATAAATAAAGATTACCTGTCGTTATAATTATTTCGTTCCATTGTCGAGTACCTACCTATACCTACTTATTTCACAACAGCTTCGAAAATTTTAAAGAAGTTGGGATTATCAATCAAGAATGAATACGTGTAACATCTTGTAATGAAATATAATATTAGTTAATAAATTTGTACAAAAGTATGCGGCAGTAGTTTAGTTTCTTACATTTTGTAAAAAAATATCGGGTCTGTTATCGTATTACGTTTATCGATAGTTCCATCCCTATCAGTTTCTCCGACTCTGGTATAACCTTGTACGTGCGTAAGCGTCATATTTTTATAAAATAATGCATACATAATGTAAAAAAGACGCTCGTTCAAGTTTTCACAGGAGCTGTCATCGAGAAAATAAAGAAATGAAAAGACTATAGTAGCAGTTACAAACGCGGCCGCTACTGAATGACTCGAAGTTGTTCAACCATCCAATACTTAATACTAACGCGTTCGTTACTGATCGACCGAAGCGAGATCTCTAAATCAACTTGGGCAAATCGGTGTTGTATGTATGCATGTTTGTTTGTCCGAGGATAACTTTCGAAGCGTTGATCCGATCATCGTGAAATTTGATAGGTAGGTAGTGATGGCACAATTTTGGTGTGACTAAATGAGCTAAAAATGTTGGGGGGTTGTTGAGATATTGGGGTTCAAGAGGGGTAAAAAATGAAAATGAGACTATTAGGTCAAGTGGGACGTCAAATGAAAGGTCTTCATTAGTACATTTAGACTCCGCTTTTATTTTTAGTAGTCCTGATAGTTTTCGAGTTATTATAGCCATAATAAAAATTGAACTTTGACAAAATTCACAGGGTACACCAGTGACCCTACAGTGCTGTAATTTGGTACGAGTGTCGCTTAAGTGACACAAATATAGGCAAAAGTCTGATATCCACAACTGCAATTTGTACCCCAAAAAAGAGTAACCAAATCCCGTTACCTGTAATTTGAATGAAACTATAGATCAAGTAAGTTGGTTATTTATTTCGTGGCACATTTTGATAGTCAAAGATTACAAATAATATTTTTTGTTTTACTCGGAGACTCGCGAGATCTCAGTTCGGGGCGAACCACTAGTGTAGTCGTTAGTGAGTGACGCCATCTTTACTGATACTGACAGTGTAATATTCATGTCACTGTCAGTACCTATGGTAGAGTAGACTTTACTCACCAAGCCACCTCATCCCAGAGGTCAGTAGCTGAAGATACTTCGTCTTCTGTACGTTGAAGAACACAAACGGCCCCATCACAGCTACGAACGTGAGCAACGCGCCGCGGTACAACTCGAGTCGCGTTATTGGCGCGGTCGTTACTGACGCAAGCGTTACTGACGTGGGCGTTACTGACGCCGCCATTACTGACGTCGATTGGTTCGTGTAGAAGCAAGGTAGTGAGTCCCAGTCGTCTGAGTTTGTCATGTTTTCTGGTACTGGAGAGCTGTCAATTGAAAATATTTTTTCTATTAGGATTCGGATAACTAAACATGAGAACACAGTGAAGAAAAAACCGGCCAAGTGTGAGTCGGACTCGCACACGATGGGTTCCGTATCTATAAAAACGGCAAAAAAAATAATGTCTGTTGTACCCCACTTAAATATTTGTTTTATATTAATTTAATTTTTTGTTTAAGTGAATATATAACTCAATATTCTGTGCGTATTTCAAGCGTCTACTTGTTGCCGTTATCAATATCGAGCAAAAAAAATACGTTTGTTGTATGGGAGCCCCCCTTAAATATTTATTTTATTCTGCTTTTAGTATTTATTGTTATAGCGGCAACTAAAATACATCATCTGTGATAATTTCAACTGTCTAACTATGAAGGTTCATGAGATAGAGCCTGGTGACAGACGGACAGACAGACAACGGAGTCTTAGTAATATTTTATTTTTAATTTCATTTATTTCATATTTCGATAAATTAATTGTTCTTATATATGTTAGTAGGTACAATATAAAAAAATTCAATTAAAAATAGTTAGCATAATTTACAATGTCACATTGGTAGAAACTTAATTATAATGTCAATAGCGACTAACAAACTTTACAATATAAAATAAACACCTACTTAAACAAAAGAAATCAATAAAATAAAATAATAATAATAAATAAAATTAGAAGTATCTGCAAAAGCATTGTCAATTGTATAATAAAATTAAAAACTAAATAAAAAACTAATTACAATGTATGAATGAATATGCTTTTATCTGCAAAAGCTTCCTCCTAACGATAAAAACTTTTGTTAATTAAATGTCCTTTGATAAACAATTTGAAGTCATTGTCGGCAAGACTTTCAAAATTTTTGGGTATTCTATTATACAATTTTATCGCTGTGCAATAATAGCTTTTGGAAATTTTTGATAATCTGGTTTTTGGTATAATTAGGCGATTTTTATACCTAGTATTAATATTGTGGACATCTGTAGCTCTTTTCACATGATGTAAATTTTCTCTAACATAGAGTATGTTTTGGAAAATAAATTCTCCAATCATTGTCATGATGTCCAGTTCCTTAAACTTTTCTCTACACGATTGCCTAGAACCCATTCCCAAGATATAGTGTATAACTCGCTTTTGTAAAGTAAAGACCCTGTTAGCATCTGCCGCTTTTCCCCAAAATAAAATAACATGTTATTAGAGAGTGAAAATAAGCAAAATATACATTTCGTGATGCCCTTACTCCGCCTATCTCTCTAATTTTCTTAACTGCATAGGTAGCAGAGCATAACTTTTTGTGCCAGTGTTTCAAAATGAACAACCCACGATAACTTAGTATCTAGCCCTACACCTAAAAATTTTACACTGCTGGCTAAGGACACGTTTAATTCTTCAAGTGTTTCTTTCATGCTATTGGATAAAACATTTGGTCTAGTCATCTAGTGCTTAATGAGATAGAGTCCCGTTTTACCCTTTGGGTACGGAACCCTAAAACTGGAGGGATGTCCTTTGTCCAGTAGTGAGACATAGAAGGCTAAGTAAAATAATAAAGCAGCGTTTAATGCTAGGCTCGTCCAGATTAATACACGGCAGTTGACACGGCAGTTGGCCAGACTTCATGACGGCCCTGGCCGAGTAGTGACCGAGAGAGCACGACAGACCGCGGCAGGCCATCCGCCCAGTGGGTAGACGATATACCTAGAGACCGTTGAGGGGAATAGCACAGGATCGATTGGAGCGGCGTTTATGGGAGGCTGTAAATGATAATGATTAAGGGGACACCGGATGAGATTCGCCCATACAACACGTACTACCAAGATCATTTCTAATTGGAGCATATTTCTACCGTAATAAGGTATTATTTTAATTAGAATAGTATTTATCTAGGTTCCCAACCATATATTAGATCAAAATACTTACCTAAAATGAAATAGAAGCGTATCGCATTCTGCATGTTTTTACGTCATAAAAATAAAAGACCTGTTTTCAACCTAATTGTTTCGTATTAAAAACAACAACATCTTACGTATCCTAGTAATGGGAACATAGATTATATCGTCTAGTTACAGAATAACAACACAATGAGAAAAATACAAAAAGCTTTCAGTCATCATTTTTGGTATTACGGAACACGGTCAAAATCTAATCAAGTTTAGAATCGTTCTATTGCTATCACTGTCGCTCTGCGTGGCTAAACTTCGTCACTAAACAGGGATAGCGATATTCTGGCAGAAGTTTTTGACGCGGCCGAATTGAAGTTGCGCTCGGGGTTCGCCGGCTTCTTAAATAAGAAAAAATTAATAATATTTGTTTTTATATGGCGTACAATTCCTATTCGATTTTATTAAACATTCGCGATCAAACCCGGAACTAATATCTGAAGATTATGCAAACATTTTTTCTGCGGACCGAACTAAAAATCGAACTCGCAACCTCTCAGCCGGCTATTGGCCCACTGTGCTACGGAGTTCGTCAAAATATAGCGATGTGCTATTTTAACCTGAAATTAAATATGATAGAGTCTATAGTACCCATTGTGGGTGGTTTCATAGCGATGGGCGATTATTACTTTAACTAATCGAATTAGTCGATTGTTCGGTTCAGTCGATAACAATCGATATTAGTCGATTGTTATCAACTGACGGGGCGTGCGGCGGGCGACAATGACTGACACGGTTACCGTACACACGGCTACACATCAAGCTATAAATTTCCAGTATAAGCTGATCTCGCACTGTGTAGGCTTTTCATAGAATGAGAGGTCAGCTTATACTGGAACTGAATAGCTTGATGTGTAGCCGTGTGTACAACTTTAACTACTTATTTGCCGCGCAGCGCACCTATTACTATATTCGTACGTACCTACTACTAAATAAGTAATTACAAAAGATAGTGCGTCGGGCGTGCGCTGCGCTACAAATCTATAGTTTAAAAGTCCGTGCGTGTCCCGCCCCGCGCGGCTTTCCGCAGTTCACCGCACGCACACATCGTACCGTAAAGGTACACACGTATCGCATGTATGCATAGCGGCTTACATACTATGCGTACAGTTAGTAGTTTGTCGATTGTTATTCGAATAATCATGAACTACTAAATCGACAATCGAATGCGCAATAGCACAATTTTCGATTCAGCCGATTTTTTTTTAAACATTCGGCCATCGACCCCTCAGTATTGCCAGCACGTGGTTAAATATGGTTTCTTACAATGATCTTCTTCTTAGCGTGACCACAGTGCTACGTTTTCTTTTATATTATGTTGGACAGGGGATTTCCCACAACAATAATTCCCACAATCTATATTATTATAGACCGCATACTCAACACCGAGCTGCGCTCTCGTACACAAATCGTAGATGTAGCTAAGAAAGCCGCCAAACTCAATTGGAACTGGGCTGGTCATTTATGCTGTATATCGGGTGATCAGTGGGCTAAGCTCACCACCGAGTGGAACCCCGACACAGCCCGAAGACGTAGCGGCAAACCAAAGAAGAGATGGAGGGATGAGCTCACTAATTTCCGAGCGGACTGGACCACCTTAAAGCGTGAAAGAAGTGTCTGAAAAGAATGGGAGGAGGCCTTTGCCCAGCAGTGGGACACAGTGGGCTGATAATAATATTATTATTATTACGATATTATTATGACCTCCTTTTAGGGTTCCGTGCCGAAAGGGTAAAACGGGACCCTATTACTAAGACTTTGTCTGTCTGTCTGTCACCAGACTGTATCTCATGAACCGTGATAGTTAGACAGTTGAAATTTTCACACATTATTCTGTATTTCTGTTGCCACTATAACAACAAATACTAAAAACAGAATAAAAAAAATATTTAAGGGAGGCTCCCATACCACAAACGTGATTTTTTTACTCGTTTTAGTTCGATATTGATACCGGCAACAGGTAAACGCTTGAAATATTCACAAAATATTTAGTTATATATTTACTTCAAAAATAAATAATTAAATTAAAATAAAAAAAATATTTAAGGGGGCTCTCATACAACAAACGTTTTTTTTTTGCCGTTTTTATAGATAATGGCACGGGACCCTTCGTGCGCGAGCCCGACTCGCACTTGGCCGGTTTTTTAAGCTTATTGTGTGCACGGAGGCGTATGAGATTATGCATAGTTGAAGTTTATATGGAGAAAGAGGGACAAAAAGTAAAATTTAGCTAAAAAACAGTGGTCGATATTTTAGTATTACACCGTCGATATTTCGACGGTGTATACTAAAATATCGACCACTGTGCACCTTAAATAAAAATTCAAAGAAAGTTTTTCAGTAGTAAAGTAAACTGGAAAACAAAAATGTACGTGCAATATCGTGCACTTGAGTAAATAATCATCATTTGATGTGTTGTAATCAACAATTACATTCGCGTAGTTAGGTAACGGGTTTCGTACAAAACTGTTGAGAAAAACTGCTTACTTCTAACAGATTGTTCTAAATACTAAAATGATGAATGCAGAGCAGTGCATTACAGGGCACCTTTCTTGGGTGTGTGACCTACGACGCAATACTTTGATAAAGGTGATAGTTACCACCCAACATCAGGTGGGCTATAATTATGCTTGTTCCATGTCAGGGTCGTATAAAAAAACATGGAAACACGGATACAAGAGTGACCTTAAGACTTTTTATTTTTGAAGGAACAGAACCCTAAAAACTTTTTTAAAACGTTTAGGATGACTGGTAGATAATGCTATTCGCATTAAGCCCTCCTAGCTTTACTCTGTTTTGTGTGAAAGTATAAAAAACTAAATGATATACTCACCATACAACATCCATAACGCTTTTAGCAACCGCCGCTGTATAGATAGATAGGTCTCCATACAGATACACGCACAGCGTGCAATAGAACATGGTCCGTCCTGTCTTGGTCAGGAACAGATTGGCCATCTCACCGAGTTCCACTCGACGGTCTAAGCTGTAGTACCGAGAGGGTATGGTGTCGCCACATACAAGAGGTTCCTCCATATCACCAAAGTTCTGTGTTGTGGTCGGTTCGTCATCGGAGTTGAGCTCTTCAATCTGAAAACAACACAAGTATAAAATATAAAACACTTTATTGTACAGCACAATAAACAATTTGCCTAAAGGTGGTACGATTCCTATACAAACGTACAGTGGTGATTCACTAGATAAGTGAACAGAAGAACTTAATATTCCCACAAAATCAATAAACTGCAGTTTCATTCATAAATATCTAAATATTTTTCAAAAATAGCATTTTACTAGGTACATATAATATTCTCTAATACTCACACTATCCCGTTTGATAGCTTGCAACCGCTTCCACTTGTAGACTGCATTGGCACAGGCCATTGTCTCAATCACATAAGTGGCAGTCATGAAGCTCATGAATGCTAGAAACACCAATGACATGGTACTGAGTCCCCATCCTGCCCGGGCGAACGCCGCCGGCAGCGTCAGCGCTCCGGTGCCCACGATCAAGTTGAATATGTAAATTAAACCCACCTAGGTATTTAAAAAAACAATGAATTAATTATTTTTATCAATGTGATATCGTAAACTACATACTAATTTGAATTAAAAAAAAAACAAATCGAATGTAAATAGATGCAAACAAAGACATAGAACTAGGTAGGTCAGCTGTTGTGATTGATCCTATCTCAATTTTATGTAAACAGTATCGGTTTGAGGAGTTACACGTTGACTAAATCTGGACATATGCGAGATAAATTATTAAACCATCTCTAATTAAAAGCAACGTCGATATACTAATCGTTATATCAAACACTTACCCATATTGAATATTGATCCCCTAACTCTGTGAGAGGCATCCTCAAAAACCTCCTTAAACCCCAAAATCGACGGGACATATCACGCTTTTCCCACACAACATCGCTATCGGTTATCTGACACAGCAATGAATGACTGAATAAATAAATCTTTCGTTATCGGTAAAATAACGAGGAAAACACTACTTTACTAATTTCACTCAGAACAGAATAGACTTCAATGACGTTGACGAACGAAAGTAGGACGTCTAAGTGGTCTGTGTGTGGTGTGGAACGAAACGAATTGATCAGTGTTGCCAGCGGGCTCTAGTTAAAAGTAACCCTAGAGCGATTCAAAAGTAACCTTTTAATCGGAAAAGATACCTTTTATGATGTCTATGACGCAAGATTTAGCTTCCTTTTGAAGTAAAACTTCTTTACGCCCGCTTGACTTGGGGAGTAAGCTGGTGAATGCGTCATGAAAAGTGCGAACGGAAGTTGAGAGGAAGATATAAGTTAGTGAAGATAGAAAGAGAGAGAGAGAGTTATGTTTCGTATATTACTGTAGGAGCAAGAGAGAGAGGCGCGCGCGCACATTTTCTTTCTCTCTTCCTCTCATAGCCAGTGCATGAAATATAAATATATCTCAGTCAGTAGTTCGTTTGATTATTTTTCGTAATTTCATTTCGTTCTTGAACTATTTTATATATTAATATATTGAAGAAGAAGTTTTACTTCAGTCGTGTGGTCTAAAGCACACTCGTTTTTGAAGCAAAACTTCTTTACGCACGCTTGACTTGGAGAGTAAGCTGGTGAATGCGTTACGAAAAGTGCGAACCGAAGTTGCGAGGGATATATAAGTTAGTGAAGATAGAAAGAGAGAGTTACGTTTCGTATATTACAGTAGGATATATATACATATATATGTATATCTCAGTCAGTAGTTCGTTTGATTATTTTTCGTAATTTAATTTCGTTCTTGAACATTTCTTATATTAATATTTTTTGAAAAAGAAGTTTTACTTCAGTTGTGTGGTCACTTATTTTTTTAGTTAAGCATATAACTGAACTGGCGAATGTAATTTATATTTAAATTCAGATAATACGTCAACAAAACAACACAATTTTATCCAGCTTGCAACCACTTCATATGTTTTACGTTTTCAAACAAAATAAACTAAAATGATAGGTGGCGACAATCGAAACTTAAAGGTAAGTTACAGGGTGTAGGGGGAGGGGGCACTTAGATACACGGGGTACTTTTATATAACGGGTGATTTTTTTGCTGGTATATTTTTGGCAACACTGTTTTTGACAGAACACGCGTGAATCGTGTCTTGTGTCAAACTTGTTCAGTTTGGTCTATAATTTAACCATGAATCGACTTACGAACGAACGCTTGCAAATTATTGAATTTTACTATCAAAATGCATGCTCGGTTAAGAGAGTGCATCGCGCACTTCTTCCAATTTATGGGCAGTTTGGTCGGCCTACTGAGGCAGCTATTCGGAAGCTTGTGACTAAATTTCGAACCCAGTTCACATTATTGGACATTAAACCACAAACACGCATACGTAGAGTGAGGACCGAAGAAAATATTGCGGCTGTATCCGCCAGTGTTAGTGATGACCGTGAAATGTCGATTCGCCGCCGTTCGCAGCAATTGGGCCTTTGTTACTCCACTACGTGGAAAATTTTGCGAAAGGATTTGGGTGTAAAACCTTACAAGATACAGCTGGTGCAAGAATTGAAGCCACACGACCTCCCACAACGTCTAACATTTGTTGAATGGGCATTGGCAAAGTTGGAGGAAGATCCACTTTTTTATCGAAAAATTGTGTTCAGCGACTAAGCTCATTTCTGGTTGAATGGATATGTCAATAAGCATAATTGCCGCATCTGGAGTGAAGACCAGCCAGAAGCATTGCAAGAGCTACCACTGCATCCCGAAAAATGTACTGTTTGGTGTGGATTATGGGGCGGTGGCATCATCGGGCCGTACTTTTTCAGACGACAATGGCCGAAACGTTACTGTGAATGGCGAGCGCTACCGTGCGATGATTGGCGATTTTTTTTTGCCCAAAATGGAAGAATTGGACATGCCTGACATGTGGTTTCAACAAGACGGTGCCACATGCCACACGGCACGCGAAACAATGGCCCAATTGAGAGCCGCCTTCGGTGAACAGTTTATCTCACGTTTTGGGCCCGTCAATTGGGCGCCTAGATCGTGTGATCTAACGCCTTTGGACTATTTCTTGTGGTGCCATGTTAAGGCTCATGTCTACAGGGATAAACCAGCAACGATTGACGCACTGGGAGCCAATATTGAAGCATTTATTTGTGATATATCAGCCGATATGTTGGAGAGAGTGTGCCGAAATTGGGCCTTGCGAATGGGCCATCTAAACCGGAGCCGCGGCCAGCATTTGCATGAAATCATCTTCAAACATTAAATTATATTGATCGTTCTATCGATTCCAATAAAGATTTCATCAAATTTTTTGTGTTTTTTTTGAAAATCAAATCCTATACCTCTTAAAAAATCACCCTTTAGTAGCAATATTTGAAGACGGAAAGACGTTATGAAGTACTGCACATCACTAAAACACACAATGCACAATTATGCCAGTTGTAACGACGTTCCCCACCAGTTCGCCATTGGCCGCAAAGAGAATAATATAATACCTACGGGAAGAGACGGGACTTCTAACAAAAAAAGTAATGTATGAAACGGGCATGTTCGACTAACACCAACCTAATAAAAAATCAAGCCAGCAAGCAAGCAATTCAACACACCAATAGTGCCAACATGAGCATAAAATAGGGTGATGTTTAGTAGGGTTTCAGATTTTGATCGATAATTTATGCTTTCAATGTGATATGCTATTTAACCTACTTGTTTAGGCATTTAAAATTAATAGATAGTCCTTTATTCGTAAAAATATACACAATAATAAAATAGAAAAAGTACACGTCAGCATTTAAAATAATAGCAATATGTACATATTGTATACATAGTGTAATAAGCTAAGTACAAAAGAAGGCACTTGGCATTGGGAACATATGGTTAATATATCTAATATCTATATGCTTTTGGAGATTTCTTGCAGATAGCAAGAGCCAAGCTTTTGTCTACTTTTGTCCAGCGTTTACCGTGTGACTTGCGGTTTTGGTTTCTAACTGTAGCAATAATAAGATTTATCAACACGGGTGCATAAAGTTTGTCGATCAGTGTAACTCTTTTAAGAAGAGCTTTCATTTTAATTTTACTTTTTGCTAGTTTCTTCAGTAGCTTTCTCTTGCGAGGTGTTACGTCCAGGGTTGATGTTGATATTGAAGGCACTGCAATACAAAATAGATTAAAATTAATGGCAATCATTTATTTCAAAAAGTATGTATGATTAAAAAGTTCAACAGTAAAGTAAAATGCTCACCAGGGCTGCATGATCTCTCCTCTTAACGCATACTGGGCCAGTGTCCTGAGTTGATGTTGAAGGTACTGCAACAAACAGTTTCATTTATTTGCAACTGTTGGTACACACAGGAACACTTAAATAGTTAAGTTATATAATTTTTTTCAAATAGACCTTTTTTAAGTTCTATGCTAGACTGCCTTTCTATAATGTGACTTTTACACAACTAGACTAGACATAAAATAGCTTACCTTGTGTATCAATATGCCTACAATAATCATGATCTCTAATAGAGATATATATTGTTTTTTTTGAGAGCTATATGCAATGGAAACTCCTTCACTTCGTCATCTGTCAGAGGGTTTTTAGAGATATCGACGCAAGGGACAGCTCTTTTTCGTAGTTGCTTTTTTTCTGGAAATCTTTCGGCCTAAAATGCTTGCCACATATATATTTTAACTGATGAAACTTTTCAATAGGCACATGGATCAAATTCCTGTGGCTGCTACCCAATGTCTACATCTGAAAATATAATAGATACATATTTAATTTGTACCAAGCCAATTTATGGAAACGGTTCAACATAGGTACACACAAAGTGATACCACAAACACAAACTTCTGGTGCAGCAAATTGTGCTACTGCTAGGAATAGAACCTGGCACCTGTGCCATGGAAATTCAGAGGCACAACCGAACGACTACACTACAATAGTCCATTTTTTATCAATTAACTTTCTTTGATAAAATCAACGTTGAGTTCGAAATTATCGATAATTGACGGCCAACACTATTGTTTACCTCAGGGATCCCCAAACTATTTTGGACAAGTGACCTCTTTTCCAAAATGAACTGTTACCTCAGACCCCCATGGCAAATTACCTACTATTAAGATCAACCCCCTTATTCATAATAGTCCGCTAACTTAAAACAGCTGATACAGAGTGTTATTTTTCATTCTGACTTAGGTCAATAGAAGAAGACAGAGTGAGAATTAGCAATGCTTTAAATTAGTTAGCAGACTATTATGAATACGGGGCCTATCTTTCGTTTTTTCCTATTGATACAAAATACCTAGGTACTAAGGTACCAATTGGAAAACTTTGCACTTGGTTAAGTGAGTAAAGTTGTTGACTTCATCAAAATTTAACAAAATAAAAAGACATACAATTCAGTAAATATCAAGTTTAATTTATAATGATTATTACAAATTAAGTACTTAAAGAATCTTAAGTAGGTAGGAAATTATATTTAAAAAAGTATTAATTCGCAAAGAGAAAATAAAACATTTAGTGTGATGGATGAACCTGGTGACTATCTACCAATCTAGCTACATCCGGTTCAATATTGGTAAGTTGTAGCCTTAATTCTCCACGTTCGTTGATTTTCAAACGGTTTCTTTGTTTCGTCAAAATGTTTGTTACCACACTGAAGCTTTTTTCAACTAGGTATGATGATGAAAAAGCGATAAGGTATTTTTCAGCAATGTTCCACAATGTAGGATACTGTGTTTCAATGTTGCGTTGCAATCAGAACTTCTGATAGCCTTGGTTGAACTTCTGCTTAAGCTCTTCGTCTGTGCTGATGGTAATCAACTCTTCTTGCATTATCACATTGGCTTCTTCTATGGCTGTGGTATTGTACGGATTTATTATCCATTGAGGAATTTGTAAATTTAAAAGATCCTCAAACCTCTCCGTAAAATCCTTGTGTAATGCGTCCAAGTGAGTAACATATAATAAAATGTCATCATCTTGAAGCATTTCTGGTAATTTTGACAAATGCGGAAACTGCGAATATTCTTTTCTGCCTAAATTTTGTTTATAAAGGATTAGTTTACCCAGGAAGGCCGATATTATTGATTTTGTTTTAATCAAGTTAAGATCGTCACCCTGCAGCTGTAAATTAACTTTGTTGAATATTCCAAAGAAGAAGTCAAGTAATAAATATCCGTTTTACAATTGTTCAGATTTTCTTTCTCATTCGGATCTTTTTCTTGTAAAATCTCCAACACAGATTCAAAAATGCCTGAAAATCTTTCTAAGCAAGAGCCTCTTGATAGCCAGCGCACTTCAGTGTGCAGAAGTAATCGAGTAAAGACTTCGTCGTTTTCCTCACACAGCTGAGCAAAATAACCGAGAGTTCAAAGAATTGCTTCGAATCTTGTTGATAGCATTTATTACATATTGTAAAGACTTATGCAATCTAGGACTCAGTTTTTTTGCTACTAAATGCTGCCTGTGAATCACGCAGTGAATGACCAGTACATCAGGCAGTTGTCGCTTTAAGTGAGCTATAAAACCACGATGACGACCAACCATAGACGGTGCATCATCAGTCGCAACAGAAACAATGTTTTTCCATGGAATAGCTTTGTCAGTAAAAAAATGTTCCACGGCCTGAAAAATCGATTCTCCTCTGGTATCAGTCTCTAAATATGTAGCAAAAAGCAGTTCTTGGCACATATTTTCATCTTTGATATATCGAACATATCCTAACAACAGAGCTTCATTGTTCAACTGGAGAGAGAATCTGTTGGTCTGTAAGAACTTGCATAAAATGTTTTCCACATCCCGTCCCATCTCGTCTATGCGTCTCTGAACGGTGTTATTGCACAAAGGTATTCTCTTTAAATTATCATGTGCGGGTTTGTGCAATACATTGTTAAGGACCTCCGCAATGGTTGGTAAGATAAGCTGCTCTCCAATTGTGTGGGGTTTCCCCGACTTCGCTATTAGTAAAGATATATTATAGGACGCTCGTAAACCATCATAGTCTTTAATAGATGATGACGCAAACATCGATCGAAGTGCTTGAAAAATGACAAGGGCTTACTTTTTTTGTCAGCATGTACTCTTGATAAGTGGTCATCCATTTTTGAAGGCTTCATGGCATCGTTACTGAATACTTTTTCACATATGAGACACATCGGCAAGTGTTGATTTGATGGAGATGCAATAAATCCGAACTTCAAGTAGTCCAAACTGTACTGTCTGCATTTTTTTTTCGTGTCCGCCATCATAATGCTCTCGGTAATCCTGCAAATAAAAAAATAAGAAACTACCTAATTAAAAAATAATAATAAACTGTTAAATTTACTGGTAATTTTTTACAATTGAAACAACTGAGGCAACTGCAAACTGTTGCAAACAATCTACACATAGCTCAACTGATAACTATCACACAGCCAGCGTCTTGGGAACGCTGTCCCCAAGCATTGCCCCATTGTATGGCAATGCTGATGCGCTGTGCCGGATAAAAACTGTTTGGTACTTACCCTGTTAATTTTTTCATAAACTGCAGATATTGTATGGTTACGCTATTAACTCGCGTAGGGAGCTCAGCATTTTGTAAATACTTTTTCAATCACTTTACTTCAATAATTTAGCTATGTTATAACTTTGTAATCTCTTGAAATAAATGAGTACTTATATGAGTTATTATCGTTCAAGCTCCAACGAATTTCAAAACGCAAATGAACTTTCAATTTTTTTTTTTTCGAATGGACTTATCTCGCTGTTGGCCTCTGAGGCCGTTACAGCTTAACCGAGCTTTTGGCGAGCGCAGAAGGCGCTCAGCCCTATAATTTTATTTTTTTGATGAGCCAACTAGCGCAAGGGCACCACTTAGGTACGAACCTAGGCTTGGGCCGGACGGGGATAGGAAAGAAACGCCCGGGTACGTGCTTGTACCTCGTGTAGGCGGCGACTAAAGGGACTCGTCGACCTCGCCGGCAAGGTCGGTGTATTTGTGGAGTGTTTTCTCTGTCTAATGTGGATGACTCACCCGCATTAGCGGAAGTGATTTCGTCATCCGGGTCTCCGAGAACGTGTCTCGGACGACGGAGGGTAAATGAACTTTCAACCTAAGTGCAAGCTCGTTAAATAGTAAAATATCGGGAACATGTTTGGACTTGCAACTTGATCATGAATTCGTTCGTATTTAATCGCGTAAGCGTCAAATAGAGAGCAAGTCAAAACGCGCCTGAAAGACGTACGCTCGAACTCATTATCTTGCACAAACTTGTCCACACTGACTTGCCGAGTTTTTCATCTTGTACGAACTTGAGACTTTACATTACTACAACAATGCTATTTCCTACAAAAATATTAATTATTCTTAGTACACGTAACACAACATAAACAATACAGTACCTACCAACCTATCTTGAAAGATTTAAATAAGAACTTGTGTTAATTAAATAGGGGTCGATTTTTAGACCTCGTCGACCCCCAAAATCAGTTTTCGGTTATGTCGACCTCTAGGAAACCGATAACGACCCCAAGGGGTCGATATCGACCACTTTGGGAATCCCTGGTTTACCTGTTAGATTCAAGAAATATTTGAAGACGATTATTTTGTTATTTAGACATATATAATGCCAAGACATAAAATTCAAAAAAAAAGGAAAATCATCTTTTCTCACCGATCTTCATCCGGAGGAAATCTTGCCATGAGTATCCGTTTTTCACTGCACATTCGACGTGTTTTTACACGGCATATTTCGCATTTAATTTGACTCATCTCACTAAACACGAAAGTCTGTCTGGTTAGAAGGATGGTGGATAACTACTCATTTACTTTACGCCGAAACTAACGAACATGAGCTCACAAAAACATTTTTTTCATTTAAGTTTTCTGTACACTTGCTGTGGGAACTTGTGACAAGACCGAACAAACAAACAAGCGAAACAAACAGTAAACTTGACCGCTTGCTATGCCACCCATGTGACAGGTGACGACAACATGGCGGCGAAGTAACCCATCTAAGTTTGAAAGTTGATAGTTACAAAATGCGCATAGTCGATTTTCGCATTCTCTGTATTTATAAGTGTTATAGCCGCCATTAAATTGAACGCACTTTTATTACAATCGTTGGCTAAAGATGTGTGAGGTCTAGCGTTATCATGATGAAAAACCACACCCCTTCTGTTGATTAATTCCGGCCGCTTTCTCTCAACTACTTGCTTTAATCTCATCAGTTGTTCGCAGTAGAGTTCAGAATCGATGGTCCTGTCTGGTGGTAACAGCTCATAATGAATAATGCCCTTCCAATCCCACCACACACACAGCATCACCTTGTTGCGAGTTAACCCGGGTTTCGCCACAGTCTGTGAAGCCTGACCGGCCTTTGACCACGACCTTTTTCGCATGTTCTTGTCGTATGTGATCGACTCTTCATCACCAGTTATCAGCTTCTTCAAAAATGGTTCGTTTCCATTACGTCGTAATAAAGAATCACAAATGAGTACACGGTTCATTAGGTTTCTTTCAGTGAGCTCGTGGGGTACCCAAATATCGAGCTTTTTTGTGTACCCAGTTTTTTTCAAATGCGCTATAACTGTTTTGTGGTCAATTCCCAGTTCTTCAGCTACGTCGTAACTACTGAGATGCCGATCTTACTCCACTTTTTCAAAAATGGCATCGGCTTGCTTTGCATTTTTACCTTTTTTGTAGTAAAATTTTAAAATGTAGCGAATATGTTCATTAGATTCACTCATCTTTACAGTACGAAAAACAAATAAAAATCACACATTTTCCTAATTTGAATTTGGAATTATCTTCTTTAAAATTTAAACTTTGAATGATACCAAAACCAGCCAGATACAAATAGTTAGTATAGCTAAAGAGATTTTATTACAAGTTCATACATAGATACTATAATACGAAAAGACTTTTTTTCCCCAACCTATTAAATTCTATACGCGAAGTACTGTCGAAGACTTTACAGAAGGCAGCCGACAAGTATGGCATCAAAGCTGCAACTCTACAGCATCGCTTAAAGTAGCCCAGAAAATCATTTGAAGCAACCAGAACGTCATGCGTCATCTAGAACACAAGCACAAGCATCTTCATCACAAGCAGCACCATCTTCATCACAAGGAGCACCTTTTATGGAGATTGCACCACCAGCATCGTCTTCATCCCACGCTGCTACTGCAGCATCTTCACCAAATGTGTCTTGTAACATCTACGGTTCCTTTAATACTGTTTTTATGATTATTTTTGTTAATGTGAAAATCTATATAAGTTTGTGATGTTTCTTTTAAGAAAAACATATAATATTATATTAGTTTATGTTGATATGAAGTTATATTATGGTATACTGTTTTTGCTAACCATGTTAAATTTTATATCTGATTTCCTGATTAGATAATTAAGAAATTAACAAAGTTCAGTTATATAATGACAACTTCGTTTTATTTCTGTTTAATTTTTAGAAAAAACATTATTATTTATTTGTTAATATTTTAAGCAATTAAACAGTTCAGATGTCGGTATATCTTGCACTTCTCATAGATTTTAACTTAGCATCAAACTGCCCCACCCTATGTATCAAAGTACCCCTTAGTAGGGGCAGAATGATGCAAAACAATTTTTTTACTAAAGTCGATATATCTTTATACCCTGATCATTTTTAGCAACTATATCGTACCAAAAATTGATACTGACATATTAAACAATGCACACGTCGGAAAAATATTCAAATAAGTATGATTCTTTTAGTCCATTAAAAAGGTGTTTAAATTTTTGTGGATCAATGTGTCCACATGGATCGAATGAGATACAAAACAAAAAGCTTCTAAACACTATCTCTGATATTTATAGAGTTAAGAACTGTCGTAAGATAAGTAATTTTCATCTTCCAAAGAACCAACACAAATAACACAGTATTTGAATTAATTAAAGTAATTTAATTAGGTAGGTAAGTAATTCAAATACTGCCCACCCCTGTACGTAGGTATTCGAAATACAAATAGGTACGTATTTTGTATTTGTAATTCAATTACTTCGAAAAGATGTAATCTGTAATTGGTATTTGAAATACCTGACGCTGAGGTATTTTGTAGTTAGTATTTCAAATACTTAAATACTGCTAATTAATACTAAATAGGCTTTAAAATAAATCTGAACTTAAATACATTTAGCGAACAGTCAACGATACATTAGCGTTCCTAACAATTTTCCTTCAACCAACCGTCTCTGAACTAGTATAGTGGACACGTGTCGAGGATCGTCTTCTGAAAATACCTCTTTTCTTATAACATTGGATCCTATAAAGGGGTCCGCTTTAGCTAATCGAAGCATAAGCCTGTCTTCTTGAACTGTAGTCTTCCTGGACCGAAGTTTTCTTGGCACGTTAGTTATCCGATGTTCCGTGTAGTTTGGAATATGCGAGGGCGTTACCATCTTTACGGAACATTCCAAATAATCGGCGATTTTTCTGTAACGCCATTTTTGTTTTAAATGATAATTCACAATAATTTTTCGTTACTGCATCACAGCTCTTATTTTTTATTTTCGTAATGAGTTAGAAACGGCGGCAATATTCACAATGTGATTGACATTAATACTGTATTTCAATTTAAAAATTCATATTTCGAACCAAGTCATACAACAATGTTTCTAATTAGTTGTCCATTCTGCCACTCTTAACGATATTGATACTTTTTGTTTCACTGATATTTATTTTTAATGTCGTTTTGGTTGTCAAATATTATTGCTTCTAATTAAACTAGGAATATTAATGTATATTGTGAAGTAGTGAAAAATGACCTCCTATTAAATGCTATAGTAATGTTAGTTAATTTATAAAAATGTCAAGTGACTAGGTGTTTCTAATTAGATGACCACCACTTTATACCTACCTTCTCTTCCTTCTACGTACCTACTAGCTAGCTAGCATTCTAACTACCTAGATTAGATACCTACTTATTGGAAAAAGGATAGTAGGTACCTACCTACATACTTATTGTAATGTAGGTAGGTAAGTGTAAGTCCTTAGAGTAAAGTAGGTAGGTACCTAGTTTAAACCTAAATTAAAAGCTGTTAGTAGTGGTAGGTATCCACGATTATCCTACCTAAAAATAATTTACGTATCTGGCATAGCAACAGAGTAAAATACCTACTAAATAAATTCATAGTGTGTTGAATATTGTACCTACCTACGTAATTATTCACATGCACACCAGTCAGTTTATATTAAATCATACCTACCAGTCAGTGCTATACTGTGTGCTTCAGAATACAGAGCTGTGTGCTTGATACCTACAGATAAATACCAAACCAACCAAAATAATATACTTCTACAATCTACGTATAGGTATTTTACTTAGAAAACTTTCGTGATTGATTTCAATCATTATAATACGGGATTTACGTATAGGTACTTTATATAGGTAGGTATGTACCTACATGTACGTTTATATTAAACTAGGTAGTAGTTAGTACGTACCTATAGGAGATCGCTATAGTGCGACAGAATTAGGATGCGTTATATTCGCATTTTGTTACGCTACCGCGAAGGTTTGTCTCGATTTAGTAGTGTTTCGCAGTTCTTCGTGCGAACCCCGACGACAAAATCATTCCATCCAGCCGTCGAAGTCGTGTTCTCGGGGGTTTGGGATTACGACTTTATAAAAAACTACAAAGTTGATGTGCCAACAACTAAATAAAACGAAGGTATGTGTTAGTTTATAGACATTTAACAAAAATCCTTTATGTCGTCGTAGCTGGCTTTGGTTGAGTATTTAAAGGCATCGCTTGCTTTCTTTAGGTACATCTTTTTTCTCAGTCTATCTTGTGGAATCAAAGCAGAGCGTTAAATATTCCGTCTCGCTCTCTCTAGTAATATAACACCGTTGTGCTCGGTCGTGTCACGTAAGATTTTTGCGTTTTTTACCTAGAAAATGAATGTTTTTTGAAAAAGTTTTATGATTATTATCTCTAAGATGTGTTTGTGTACGGAAAGTGATAATTTGTCGTAAGAATATATGCCATATTATCGTGATTTAGGTCGTGCTTACTTTCACTCTAACTATAGATAGGTGCTGTTGTAGATGATATAGCACAACTATACATGTACGAGCTAGATATTCTACATCGAGTCGTCTCAAGGCCGAAATATACAAATACCTATGTGCCTACATCGACTCGATTATTGAGAGAAAGAAGATAATTGGTTTGGTGTCACAGATGCTCAAGTAAAGTACAGACGACTAGTCCATTGGCGAAAAAATACAGTTAGTTCGATAGCGTGATGGAGGCACTAGATATAAATAAATGAGAAGATACGCTCTAATATCAAGTGAACGAGACGCAAATAGGTACTTCGAGTGCTTACCTAGCAACAAGAAAAGTATTATTCTCATTACTGTGATGTTCCTTTACAATTGTAGCTTCTTCCATTGTCTCTGTGACGTAGCTGGTCACTGTCTTTGGGATAACCTCAAAAATTCTGATGTGCATATTTCTAGGGCTGTCCGTGTGCTAAATAACTAACTTAACTTTCCAGTACTTACATACTTACCTATTTAATGTAAATCATAAACATGATTTACATAAGTGTACCCTATAAAGAAATCAATTTTGATGTTCTATATATGTTTACATTTTTGATACCTACCTACCAAAAAATAAATAAATCATATTTTTTTACAGATACCGAACGTCACGAGCTGACTAAAGCTCCATAGGATTTGCCGAGCCCGTCTATCTGTGATATACAGCTCAGCCTCTCGTCCGTCCTAAAAGGTCAGTACAGTCCAGTACAACATTACAGTCCAGTACAACATTACAGTATAGCATTGTTTCCAATCAGAATATAATTAGAGGATCAGTAGTAGGTGTTGTAAACAAACAAATGTATATTTTGACTAAAACAGGATGTTTACCATGACTGGTAAACCCAGTCAAAAACTCAAATCATGTTATTATTTTATTATATTTTTTTATTACTAAGTTAGCAAATTAGATTATTGATTCTGACCTTTCGAGGTTAAATAATATTAAGGGCTTGGAAAACACCTTGAAACATTCTTTGAATGGTTGTGTGATCAACAATTGAACATGCCTATTTTGCTCAAAAATAAACCAAAAAAGTGCATTATTTAATAACCGAAGTAATACTAATAATTAAGTAAACAAGTTTATTAACAACTTGATACAAGAAGTATTTAATAAAAACTTAAGATAATTTATATCTGTAAGTTTAACTACTTGATTTTAAGAGTTTTTTGATCATTGCAGTTTAGTAAAAAGTTTATTGCTGTTCTGACACTGAATATAGAATAATAAATAGAAAATAATATTTAAAAAAAAAAAATAATAATATTTTCTGTAAATAGGAGGGAGGTTTTGCATGTTTATGGTAAAAAAATATTTTTTGTGTTGTAGGGCTGGGCTACTCAGGGCTTGTGGCGAGTTCGTGGCAGCTTCCAGTGGTGATCTCACCTTGCCCTCAGCCACTGAGGCACTAAATACTGATACCTGCAATTTTGACTGCATCACGACAAACCATTGTTACTTAGTGTATAATAAAACATGGGATCTGTGAATAATCTAAGAGATATTGTAGACAACTCTATTTATAACCTTCTGTAATGTGTTCCATGATTAATTAAGGATACCTACTTGTTACTTGAACATTAATACTGTTACTGAACCATTGCAATGTAATGATTCCACCTAGTCGGTGGTGGACACAAATATAATTGGTGCTTTTAAGCGATTAGTTAAGAAGAATGAAAATAAGCTTTTAGTCGTAAGGATGATAGATAAGAGTATTTATAATGTAGATATTGTTGAAAGTATTCACGAAAACCAAATGATTGGCGATACGCCTAACGACATTCCTTGTACGACAAACGCCATAACAGTCCAGGGTATCTCATACAGTGACCCATATTTCAGTAGCTTTAACTTAAACTATAAGATGGCGTTCGGAGCGCCAAAGTACATGAACAAGTCTGATTATGCTTTTAATTCCTTGGTAATAATACCTGAGCCTGGCAATTCAATATTGATAAGGCATATCATGAAGAGTAAGAGGATTGATGACAAGATGTCAACGATACACCATGACAATAAGGATGCGAAAGATATTGATGAGAGATTGAATCTGAGGAGGTTCAGGAACGGTGATCTCACGTTCGCGGCGATGCTGGATCTGACGAGGAATGAGGGGACGCTGGTGGAGGAGTTGCGGAGGACTGGGCCAGTGGACAGCTGGGGGGTACCTCGGTGCCTGAGACTGCGTGGAGGCGGCGAGAGCTCGCTCAACGCTGCTACTGGCTGGGGCAGCCCACCTTCTGCTAATACTGGTAATCATCCCGTCGTTATATTTTTACCCATTTGAAGAAATTGTACCCTCAACATCTTTTACAAATAACAATATTTAGAGACTCATGATTTTGATTAGGCTATCTATTTTTCGTTTAGCTTTTTTTTTTATTTGTGTTTCTAACTTTGTTTTAGAACCAACTAAACATAAACATAACTATTTGATAGTTTTGTAGTAAGTAGTTGCAACATTTGATTTGTGGTTTCATTATCAGCCGGAAATTGGGGCGGCGGCAGCTCTAGTGGCCAGTCGAATAATGGGACGAACAATACTCAGCAGTGGAACAACGGAGCCCAACGCCCGCCCACAGCTCAAGCCGACCGTAAGTTAAAAAAACAAACATCAATCGCTTCTATGCTCTTTGGGCTGGAATCTATTAATCTATGTTTACTTGCTTCCGGTTAAAGGATTATCTATTTCAGTGAACAGTAACAAGGGGAATGGCAATCAGTTGCCACCAACTAGTGCACCCTCTCAGAATTGGCAATCTTCCCCGCCTAACATGCCAAATTCGCAGCCTAACAATAATGGGGCGCCTGCTACCAATGGTGCGTGGGTACTTTACGATACTGCACATCTTGGAGAATATACCAAGAGCAGAGAAAGAACTTCCCTTTACTACATATCCCCCGAAAAGTTGCTAAGTATAACGGTTGCAGTTTCTGTGCGGTATACAGGCTTACTACTTTTCTTTCATACTTCCATTGGTATATTCTCCTAAGAGGCACATAAATAAAATATTTTTAATTTATGTTTTCGGTGATAACAATGTTCGATATTCTTTTTAGGAACAAACAACGGAGGTAACGGAAATGGAGGACCAAACCCGCCGAATCCGGCTACGAACGGCAACAATTCGCCCAATGGAAGCAATGGCGGCAGCAACAACTCATCTGCCAAAATCGAGCAGCTCAACTCAATGAGAGAGGCCCTTTACAGCCAGGATGGGTGGGGAGGTGTAAGTATCTTGACCCACAAGATTGCCACTTGTTAAATAGGAGGAACAAATACAGCCAGTGAATACCTCATCTTTATAACCTTAGCTGGTGGTACGCTAACTAGGCTTTTTATTTGCAGCAGCATGTGAACCAAGACACCAACTGGGATGTGCCCGGATCGCCAGAACCAGGGGCGAAAGTAGAGCCTAACTCTACAGCGGCTCCACCCCCCTGGAAGCCGAACGTCAACAACGGCGCTTTTCTCGGCACTGATCTTTGGGAGGCGAACCTTAGAAACGGCGGACTGCCTCCGACTCAACCGGTATCCAAAACTCCCTGGGGCCACACACCGACTACAAACATAGGCGGCACATGGGGCGAAGACGATGATGTTGCCGAATCAGGCAGTGTTTGGAATGGACCGCCACCGCCGCAGCAATGGAGCGGCGGTGGTGCGCCTCCGCCGCACTCGCAGCAATGGTCTGTCCCCAAGAAGGATGATTGGAACGCCTGGGGCGAACCACGATGCGCCGATCCGAGACTCGAACACGCACGCGCTGATCCGAGAGCACCGCCACCAGATCCGCGCGTAGATTTACGGGGAGGAATCTCCGGACGCCTTCCGGTTAACGGTGGTGACATGTGGACTCAGCACCACCAGCACACTGCCCCACCCAACAAGATGATGCCTCCTGCTTCGGCGGGAGTCAACCAGTGGAACTCTCAGGTAAATGTCTTAATGACAACATCTCTCTCTACTAATGCAAACATTATACATCAGTTTTTTTGCAAATAAAAATGATTTCACGGTTTCAGGTCCCTAAGGATTCCATGAAGGGCTCTGGATGGGAGGAACCGTCACCTCCGGCGGCGCGACGAGTGCCTGGCGGTTTCGACGACGGAACATCTCTGTGGGCGCAGCGCGGCGGTGGCATGGGCGGCATGGGTAGAGGCCCACAAGGACCCCCACCGGGTCAAGCTCGCGTACCGCCTACTCCAACCAAACCCGACGCCGTTTGGGGTCACGGACAGCGCAATGGCTCCTGGGATGAACCTCACACGCCATCGTGGGATCAGCGCGAGCCCGGCTGGCCGGACGCGAACAACCCAGGACTCTGGCCGCAGAAGCCGAAGCCGACCGGACCCGGCGGCTGGCCGGAGGATATAGGAGAATGGGGCGGACCAAAACCTCCGCAGGGCGGACCCATGAGCGGCAAGCAGTTGCCTAAGGAGCTAGTTTGGAACAGCAAGCAGTTCAGGTCAGTTTATGATCTGAAATCCTCCACACTCTACTTTTTTTTTAGTGTGTAACTTAATGTTTTGTTTTTGTACAGGTTCCTCGTTGAGATGGGTTTCAAGAAAGAAGAGGCCGAAGCGGCACTTCGTAGCCGTGACATGAATACCGAAGAGGCATTGGAATTGCTGGCGGGCCGTGGAGAGACTTGGCGCCGCGATGACTATCATCCAGGTGGACCTTTCCAACCGCCGCCGAACGTACAGAATATCTCACCTGCTGTGGTCCAGAAGATGCTCAACCAACCGCCTCCACAGACACATCAGCATCATCCATCTTACAATCCTAACAGGTAACAATACCAAGCAGTCCAGTACTGGACCCCAACTGGTACCGGATATCTCCCAAGGTGCACCACTTACTATATGCACCAACTTCAGCCCTTCTTATGCCGATCGTTGCAAATTCTTACTAATCTATAAATATTTTTTGTTTAGGTAATAGATCTATTACATCATTAAATTAGATCTAAATATTGCATTCGCGTAACAGTATATACTCCTGCTAGCTGTAGTTAAAACCATAAAATAATGATGATTTGCCATGCTAATAACTAGAGAGTTTGAGACTTTCGCTGAGTTCAAAAGCAATATCTGAAAAATAAACTAAATCATTTATTTGAATAGTTGAAGAATATATCGATGTAAACAAGGTACGAATAAGTCATATTTCTTTCCATAGCGGCGCCGCAAACAACGGTCAGCCTAGCGCGGCACAGCTACGAATGCTCGTGCAACAGATTCAAATGGCGGTCTCCGCTGGCTACCTCAACCATCAGATTCTCAACCAGCCCCTGGCTCCGCAGACCCTCGTTCTACTTAACCAATTGCTTCAGCAGGTATGAACTTTTATGATAGGGAACATTACAAAAGGGCATTTTTGAAGGATACTATAGATCCAAGTGGCAGTTTGGCTCCAACATCAGAAACATTTGACTTCGGCTACAAGAGCCTTTGTGCTGCAGGTATATCACAAAATTTTCTGAAAAGAGAAGGGTTAATTGGATCCTAGATTTTGCCTTTAATTAATTAGTTTTTTTGGCTGATTTCATCTATGAATGTACACATCGTAGGCACATATAGGTACGGCAAATAAATTGCTCTGCGGTGTTGCCAGTTTACCAAAAAGGCCCCATTAATCATAAACACGAACCATAACTTTCAATATCTTGACAAGTGTACTGATCCTGTAATAAAATTATTTTATCCTTGCATATGCAACTAAGGTATTTGGGTAGGTCATGTAATAAATAACATATATGTGTAAATGTGTTGTGATTACTTGATGAACTATGGGCCTTATTTGAATAGAATACGAGTATTTATATGTGTATTTTATGGATAATGAATTGTAAATCGCGCCTTCAAAACGTTGGTCACGCATGATTTAAATGACCAAGTATTTCTGATGTCATTTACACGTTATGTTGGTCTTATTCTATTCAATTTATTTAATACTAGCTGACCAATCCGCAGCTTCGCACAAGTAGTTTTTCCATAAAAACATTACCCTCCTTCTGCGCAGTTGGGTAAAAAGTAGCCTATGGCACCCAAGGATAGTGTAGCTTCCCAACAATGAAAGATTTTTTTAAATTGGTTCAGTAGTTTTTGAGTTTATTCATTACAAACATACACACACAAATCTTTCCTCTTTGTAATATTAGTATAGACTAGCTTCCGCCAGTGGCTTCGCACGCGTGGTTTGTCAACAAAAAGTAGCCTATGTTATAATAGGTTATAATCCAGGTTATAATCTACGTACATAGGTACCAAATTTCATCGAAATCGGTTCAGCCGTTACGACGTGAAAGAGTATCAAACATCCACACATAAATCCATACAATCTTTCGTAGTGGGATACTTGTATTTAAAAATTCTATACTAGCTTCCGCCAGCGGCTTCGCACGCGTGGTTTGTGAACAAAAAGTAGCCTATGTGTTAATCCAGGTTACTTATAGGTAATCTACGTACATAGGTACCAAATTTCATCGAAATCAGTTCAGCCGTTACGACGTGAAAGAGTAACAAACATACACACATGCATCCATACAAACTTACGCATTTATAATATTAGTGGGATTCAGATATTACATCCATAATTTGTTAGTATAAAATAAAATCTCAAAACATAGTTAATACAATTGGTAATACATTATAAATTAATTAAATAATTAGGGTACAAATAAAGAATAATACTAACTTCGTTAGCTTTATTTAATGCTAAAAGCTAGTTTACAATTGGCTTTGTATAAAGCGTATTTATTAGGAACCTGTTTCGTATATCTCGCAGATAACATTAACCTTCTCTTGACTTTTGGTTACCAAGTCCTAATATGTGGAATAGTGGATAAGACTTCACAGAATTAATCTTTTATAGATTACACTTATCCGTCCTATTAACACGGATCTTAACTGGACTAACAGTTGAATGAAATCTGCTACTCATCAGTTTTCACCTTTATCCAAACATAATTGCGTAAACTCTGATATACATAATTTATAGTTAAAATCTGCAGAAAGATTTTATCAACGTAAAACTAGGAAGTCATTAAAATAATGAGATGAATTTTGTGTACATTATTTTCTCGTCACTAAAATTATTGAATCAAATCAAATGTATTTATTGCTTCAAATATATGTCATGTTACATAGATAAATAAATAAATATAAATATTGCTGGATATTTCACACAGCGCTATCTAGCCCCAAACTAAGCAGAGCGTGTACTATGGGAACCAGGTAACTGATAGAATACTTATATACATTTTTTTTTGTAAATACATACTTATAATATATAGAGAAACAACTAGACCCGGAACAAATATCTGTAGATCATGCAAACATTTGTTCCGCGGCGGGAATCGAACCCGCTACCTCCTGCGTCTCAGCCGGCTATCCGCCCACTGCACCACAGAGGTCGTCAAATAGATATCAAATAGATGTCAGAAGTAAATAATAGAATCAATACATTTCTGCCTATCAAGATTCTCTTCTTGATTTATTGCTTGAAATATATGTCATGTTACACTGATGTCAGAAGTAAATAATAGAATCAATATATTTCTGCCTATCAAGATTCTCTTCTTGATTTACACAGATGTCAGAAGTAAATAATAGAATCAATACATTTCTGCCTTTCACGATTCTCTTATTGATTTATTGCTTAAAATATATGTCATGTTACACGGATGTCAGAAGTAAATAATAGAATCAATACATTTCTGCCTATCAAGATTCTCTTCTTGATTTATTGCTTGAAATATATGTCATGTTACACTGATGTCAGAAGTAAATAATAGAATCAATATATTTCTGCCTATCAAGATTCTCTTCTTGATTTACACAGATGTCAGAAGTAAATAATAGAATCAATACATTTCTGCCTTTCACGATTCTCTTATTGATTTATTGCTTAAAATATATGTCATGTTACACGGATGTCAGAAGTAAATAATAGAATCAATACATTTCTGCCTAACAAGATTCTTCTTTGAAGATCTTAAAGCGATTCTTATCTTATTTATTACCTATGACGTTATTGGAATATACGGCGCCGTAAACGCGTCTTCGCGTTTAAATACGCCATGTGCAAAGGCATAATGTTTCATATCAGCCACAGGACGTCCACTGCGACTGATGATGGGGTATTCCCATACAACAGACATGATTTTTTGCCGTTTGTATAGATAATGGTACAGAACCCTTCTTGCGCGAGTCCGACTCGCACTTGGCCTGTTTTTTATGTAGAATAGAACAATCTCCATATTTGCCTTAGCCAATGAACTAAAGGAGTTACGATCTCTCGCTATAAAATAATTTTGCTTTTTTCTTATTTTTTAATTTCTAATTCTGCAGTTTATCAGCAATAGTGCATCATTTACTTTGATAATAAATGTATAAAAAAATTGAGTTGTTCGTAATTTATTATGTTGTTTGTTTTACAGATTAAAGTGCTTCAGCAGCTGATGCAACAGAACTCCGTGGCGATGACTAAAGGCCACTCGACCCTCAATATTCAGTACACCATGCAGATCACGAAAGCTAAGCAGCAAATTACTGCGTATCAGGTAAGATCCTGCTCTCAGTACGTTTTCTTGTGTCAAACTTATACCGCGGAATAAAACTGAGCATGGTAAAGATAACCATAAAAATATATGTTTGTTTGAACATAATGTTATTTTAAAGGTCTTAGTTATGTAAGTAGTGCCAATTATGTTCTACCTTATCTAGCAAGGAAAATACAACGGAAAATGACAAATTTAAAGGTATATAATAAGATAGATATGGTTTATCTTGGTTAAATCTGTCTCTTGGTAAAGTTAGGATTAACTACCAACTAAATTAATAAGAGCTTAGGGCTTAGCTTATCTTCTATAAATAACGAATAACTTGTATACTAAATACTATTGAGCTAGGTTTGACGTCTTAGCGGAACATACCTACTTTCAGTGGAGGAAGCTTTTCTTTTAGAATGTTACAATGGTCTTGTATCTCAGTCAAACAACTTTCTATAATTTTCCCTTTTTTTTGTGAAAATAAAATCCTCTTATAAAATACTAGCTGAACCGCCCGCGGCTTCGCACGAGTGGTTTGTCAATAAAAACAATACCCTCCTTACCCGAGCAGTAAAAAGTAGTATATGTCCCAATCCCGGTCACAATTTATCAAAATCAGTCTAGCCGTTAAGTCGTGAAAACGTAACAAATAGGCAGTTAGAGTAACTTTTGAATTTATAATATATTTTTTATTCAACCTATGTCATCGCTCTGCTGGGCAAAGGTCTCCCCCACTGTCTTCCAGGACTTCGCTCGCGTGCCATAACCCACCAATCTGTCTCGAAGGCATCGAATTCACGCCAGCGTCTAGTAGGCCTAATTTTATAATAAAAGTATATTAAATAATGCTGGACGTTTCATACAGCGCTATCTAGCCCCAAACTAAGCAAAGCTTGTACTATGGGAACCAGATAATTGTTAGAATAGTATAGATTTACTTTAAATTTTTCCATTTGCGTTTTCAGCTTTTAGTACGTACCTATGTGAGATAATTATCTTTGTATCCAGAATCAAATCGCGACGCAGCAAGCTCTTTACATGAAGCAGCAGACCGGAGGAAATGACCTGTTCAAGCCTTGCCCTGACCCGATGCCGAATATGCAGAACAACTTCACTGAAATGAACCTCAATAAGGACCCGCATCCTGTAAGTTCCTTCAGCCCTAATATTTATAGGTGTTTTTTATACCCAAGTAGAGAGAGTAAGAGTAGTAGAGTTCCCTGTGAAAGGGCTCCCCTGGGGAAGTAGCAGGATTGCTGTATTTCGGTTTGAAGGGCACGATTACCGGTGAAATTACAGGCATGTCGGGCTTTACACCTGTATGCCTTTAGTTGATCGACTTAGGGCACGTTCTGCGTGACCTACGAGGCAATACTTTGTTATAGGTGATGGTTACCACTTAACATCAGGTGATCTGCTTGCTCCATCTACAGGTCGTATAAAATTAAAAACCGGTCTAATGTCTTCTACGACATTCTTCAAACCGTGTCGCCTAATGGCTCATTTGCGTCGGTGTGTAAGTGCCTTTTCACACGTCCCGGTTACCCGGCGGCGAAGTGTATGGCCGTGTACGTTAGCTTTCACACGTACCGGCGTAATTTGGCCGGCAAGCGGTCGCCGAGTGCACGCCGGATCCAGCACTGTGCGTCCGGTCGCTGCCTACCCATTATAGCCGGCGGCCGGACTCACGGTGGTGTATGGAACATAAGCTTTCATACGCACCGGCAGTCAGTCGCGCAGGTACAGCCACTGAGAGTGCGACTCGTTTTGTCTGACACCCTTGTGTCGTATTTAGTACCTACTTAATTAGCTGCAAAATGGAGATAGATATCTATTAAATGGTTCTATTTTGCAACTTGTAGTAGGTCTGGAAATAAGGTCCACACTGTTCTCTTTTCATGTTAATCGGATGAACTCAATAATTTATTGACTTTCTTTTCTGGCGGCGGTATCTTCGGTACAAAATCCACATTGCAATTAATTGTTCACGTTCTATGGTTAGAGAAGAGAGAAAATTAAATTATTTATGCAATCACTGCGACCGTACCGCGACTGTACTCGCGTTGGCGGTTTACACGCTGCTGAATACAAAATTTGGTCGTGTGAAAGCTAAAATATGTGAAAATGTGGGACGTGTGAAAAGGCACTAAGGGTCCTCGTGTCACTGGACTGAGCTCTTCTTAATAGTTTTCCGGGTGTATAAACAACCACACTCAGTTAACAACACAAAATAATTTGTAAAAACTGTGTTCTGTATTTTATAAAGAGTTATCTCATCTCAGTGAATCAGAGAATTTTAGAAAAGCCTAGCTGTGTAAGCTAGTTTTTTCCCATATGCAAAAATTACTGTTATTCCAAGTGACTGAAATGAGATTATTTTCTCATTTTTTTTTTGGAGTATATTATATAATCGCATTTATCACCAACAGATCTAAACTCTCGTCATCATTATATTAGTAGGAAGGAAGTAGTTTATTTCAACATTCAAATTATGTTTATTTTAATCTGACAGGCTTACGGCGGCGGCGGTAACCAGCAATCTCGACTCAACCAGTGGAAGTTGCCTTCGTTAGACAAAGACAGCGACGGCTCCGAGTTCAGCCGCGCTCCCGGCACCGCTAAGTCTGCCACCAGCCCGCTCATGGGCCTGCAACCTGATTCGTAAGTATTTGTTACTACTGTACACCCTATACTGGAACACCGGTACTATCTATGAATTAATTATTTGATGACCTCCGTGGTGCAGTGGGCGGATAGCCGGCTGAAACGCAGTAGGTAGCGGGTTCGATTCCCCCCCGCGGAACAAATGTTTGTTTGATCTACAGATATTTGTTCCGGGGTCTGGATGTTTTTCTGTATATTATAAGTATGTGTTTACAAAAACCAAGTATACAAGTATTATATCTGTTATCTCGTTCCCATAGTACAAGCTCTGCTTAGTTTGGGGCTAGATAGCTCTGTGTGAAATGTCCAGGAGTATTGATTATTTATTTGCAGAAAAAGGGTCAATCCATCCTTAAGTCCTAACCTCCGTAGTCCGGGTTCAAAGGGAACAATGCATTTTATTGCACCTAAATTCAGTTGCTAGTTTTGACCTCTTTTTCTCCCTTTTACCATTAGTAGAATGACATAGAATCCTACCCGTTCCATAAACTCTAGTATTGATACACTACACTGCACAAAACTTCGCAAGACAATAAATTTAGTTCGATATTATTTTAGACAATTTTAGACTCGAATGTGTTAGGTAATAATGATAATTTTGTTTTAGAACATGGGGTGTCGGACGCGGCAACGAGGGGTGGGGCGATTCAGGCGTCGTCGGCGTGGACTCGGCCGACGGCAAGGACTGGCCTTCGCATCCTTCGCACCAGCCCGTCTACGACCTTGTGCCGGAGTTCGAACCTGGCAAGCCTTGGAAGGTAACTATTTACATTAGACATAAACTAGACATAGACTAAAAGAAAATCCGATAGGGTAAATAGGAAATAACAGATAATAATTAATAACACAAGAATAATAAATAAAAAAAATAACTATCTAGACTAATCTATCGATCTATGATATTCTAAAGAGAAAAGTATTGTATCCTATTTCAAAAATTCTTTCACCGTTCATATCCCTATATTATTATTATTATTATTCGTTCATATTTCATTAAGAAATCCCCCTCACCTTCCGTATTTAAAGCTAGACTCAAAAACTTTTATCTCCATGAAGAGTCATGATTCATCTGATCTCTAATATTATTATTGTAAGTATAAGTATGTAAGTACATATTTATTTATTTTATATATGATATTTATTTATTTATTTAAAGTTACTTATGTACCTAATATGTATGTATATAACTAATTTCTTTTTCTATTATTAAGTTTATTCTTTTTACACCTCGGCCAATCTTCCATTAAGCAATGATCCTCTCCATCCAAAGGTTGTCTGGAAGAGATCGCTTTGTTAAGCGATAAGACCGCCCATTATGCTTACTTTTATTTGTTTTTTTTTCTATAAATCTGTTGTGTCTAGCTTGTAAGGTATAATAAAGAATTTTCATTCATTCATTCATTCATCCCTGAGTAAGATAGGCATTTATTATTAAATAATAGTAACATTTATTACTAGAATAAAATTAGGGATCCCTACTAAAACTTCAATAATGTAACCCAAGGTGTAAATAAATTAGCCATAAAAAATAAATGTCCACCCGTGCGAAGCAGGAGCAGGCCGCTAGTTACGCAATATACGAAAAAAAATACTAAACAAGGATATAGATGTGAATGTATATGCAATAGCAAATTGGTCTCAGCTGAGTAGAGCCTTGCTTTTTACATTATTTGATATATTATTTGATATACTATATTAGATTATAATATTTATTGATAAAAGTATCAATAAATGTAATCGAGGTTAAACGCGATTTAGCGAAGTTTCGGTTAGGTTGGCATGGACGGATTCCATAGAATATATACTATTATTTGGGGTTAGAAATTATATTTCTTGTGAGATTTAGAGGCAAATAGTTATTAGAACTCATAAGATATTCTCCTTCTATTTTCAACATAACTCAATACTTCAGTATATAAAACAACGTAACGTTTAGTTTTTTTTGCGCATCGATATTTATCCGCGTTTTGCTCAAGTTTTAGCTAAACCTTACATAGGTTTTGAAACACAATTAAAATCTTTGTACTGCCATGCAACATGCACTAAACATACAAATGATCAAAAAATAAACAAGACACCTACGCTAACGTTCAACGTGCTACTACGTAGACGTTTCTAACGTGCTTGACCTACAAGGCAATAATATGTGATAGGCACGTCATGTGATGGGCCATATGTTTGTTCCAACTTCAGGTTGCATAGAAAAAAGACAAAAGTAATACAATGAAACCTGGATAAGTGAGATCTGAAGGGACCTATATTTTTTTTATCGCCTATAAAGGCTTTTCATTTACCCAGTATCCCAAATAGGCAGGATAACTTGACAGTTATCTTATTTATAGAGGGTCCCCTAAAGCAAGTATGGAAGGAATTAGATTGTTTGTAAACAAACGCGACATAAATTGTCTAAACCTGATAAATGGTCCCACTTATACGTGCTATTTAGCCACACAGTCCCAATTATAGAGGTAATCATAGAATAATCTAAGAAATCAAGTCTCAGTTACAAAGCTTTGAAAATTCCCAGTAAAAGAAGTATTTCAATCCGAAAGTATAGGGAGCTCACTGTAATTATCAATAACAGAGGTTTCTCACATATCCAGGGCCCACTTATCCAGGTTTCACTGTAGTTGCATTATCAAATATCTTACAAATCGTATCTTTGAATCAGGGTAACCAAATGAAGAATGTGGAAGATGACCCGGCCATGACGCCCGGCTCAGTGGGCCGCTCGACGCTCTCGCTGACCGCTATCAAAGACGATATGCTGGGAGGGAAGACTTCGCCGCCCGGCAGCGAGCGCTCGCTGTCTTCCTCCACCTGGTCGTACGCCCCCGCCGGAGCTGGCGGTGGCGGCGTCAAGACTGGAGCGGATTGGGGTGCTAAGGTCATTATTATGCAACTGTTTTATAGCTACAACTACATACAACTTGATAAGTACGACATTAATTTAAAACACACATCTGGAATCGTATCTAATTTTAAAGGCGAGTTTAATACCTGTAGCATCGATACATTTCCAATTAACAATTTTTAACAACCTGTTTTGTTATGCACGACATTAATTTAAAACACACATCCGAAATAGTATTAACTGATTTTAGAGGTGGGTTTAATACCGGTAGATTAACAATTTATCTAGTAATCGATACATTTCCAATAAACGATTTATAATGCAAATCGGCGGCGCCTTTGCGACGATGCCGCTTAGTCAGTTTAACAGGTACCTACATACATGATGAATGAATATAATTTGTTTGCCTATTTTATACAGGATGTTTCATTGATATTCAGGACTTGATATTAAAGGTTGTTTGAAAATTTGAAATTTTCTATGATAATAATGAATTAGAAAAAAAAACAATTTCAGAACAATACTAGCCATTAGCCCTATCCGTGTTTTCACTTAATGTCGCACATAACAAAATACGTAGTATGTTCCTGGCAGACGGGCGATAAAACTGTATAGCCCCGTCTGCCAGGAGTCTTGGCGTAAACTATGGGCATTGATGTTGGCTTTTTGTCGGCGGGTTATACAATGGAGATGCTCATATGCAATACTTCACCGGTAGTGGGTGATTGCGGTCTTAATCTATCAAGTGCCGGGAGCGCGGCTAAACTCGGAGCCGCTACCTCCTGCGTCTCAGCCGACTATCCACTGCGCCACGGAGCTCGTCAATATCTTAGTTATTCGTTGTATTTGCAGCCCCGGCCTGCGCCCCCGGGTATTTCGAAGCCGTGGCCGCAGCACCACGCCGCTCCGGCTGCCAACCAGCAGCGCGCGCTGCCCACATGGCAGGCGTCCACTTGGCTTCTGCTGAAGAACTTGACTGCCCAGGTACGTTGCCTCGTAGATCCACTAATATTATAAATGCGCAAGTTTGGATGGTTACTCAATCTCGTCGTAACGGCTAAACCGATTTCGTTGAAATTTGGTATATAGCCTGTATTAAAACATAGGCTTACATATTTACATAATTAAAACAGGTAGCCGGGGGGCGCCCCGCACTATGTTTGCCAAGACGCGGTCTCCACTCGAGAATTCGTTTAGTATTTATTTATTTCAATGCAACATACATTACAGGTTTCATAAAAGTAATTTAGAAGTATGTACCCTGTATGGGCGTGGCAAGGTAAACACACAACATAAAGATATTCATTACAAACTAAAATTATCATAGGTAAAAATATATATATACAATATATTAGGTGCTAATCGTAACTTTGTTACTTTACTAAATATATATGTCTGTTACATAATTATTATATTATGTGGGTATTGGTACATTATTTTTACTCCACCTGTTGTCGGTTCTTTAGATGAACAAGTGTTGTAGTTTATTTGTTTTTCCTCAGATTGATGGGTCTACTCTGAAGACTCTGTGCCTCCAGCATGGACCTCTGCAGAACTTCCATCTGTACTTGAATCAGGGTCTCGCCCTCGCACGCTATTCTACGCGCGAGGAGGCTGCTAAGGTACGTCTTTTATATATTTTGGTTAAATCGTTGTCAAGTGAACGAAACTCAAGTGGAACTGGGCAGGACACTTGGCTAGACGAGGTGATGGCAGGTGGAGTAAATCTTTGACCGAATGGTGGCCAAGAACAGACCTAAGAAGTCCATGACGTCCGACGGCGCGGTGGGTCGACGACATAAATTAAGTCGCTGGCAACTCCTGGATGCGCGTAGCACAGGACCGGGAAGGGTGGCGTTTATAAAGGGAGGCCTACACCCAGCAGTGGGTACTTATGGGCTGTGGATGATGATGAAATCGATGTCGCGATTTTCTTGACGCCTTTTAGAGAGAATATTGGGATGCAGCAAAAAACATAGATGATCGGGAATTTAGAGGAGACCTTTGCCCTACAGTGGGATTACATGTCATTAGAAGTCCAAGAAGAGAGGAGTTATCATCAATATAATTCTCGAAGAGCGCTCACAGTTATGGTTCTATTGATGTAATGGTTCCTATTTACATAATGTTGTTTCATTCCCTACGATTTCGGGAGGAGTCTACTTAAATCATGTATGAAACGGTGTGTAAGAAAAATGAATTGTTAAAACCCCAACTTGCTATATAAGACCTTGTAAAAGTATCCTATAATGCGACGAGAAAAAATGGTATTGGACATAACGAAGGTAGTAGTACCTCAAAAACACTCCAATTGGGACATTAAAACACCGATCAGACATCAACCCTCGCAATCTTGCGTTTTATGGCTTTGTTGTACCTAAAGGTCGTCTGAAATATCAATATGACCTTGAAGGATTGCAATACTCGGTAAGATTGCAAATGGCGGCCTTAGGGCGTGGCCTATTACGTTAGCCCGAGAGCTACTGCTAAAGCATCATAAAATGTGAAATTATTGTCTTCTACTTAGGGTTCAAAGTGATTCAAGTGATGAGATGACTAATTTATTACCATTTAGATAAGATTCAACCTAATCAATAAATTATTTTAAATCCTAATCACACCTTTTATTACATTGTGGAATGCTATAAACCAGGTGGATCCCCAGGGGTCCACGGGAGACTCGACGGGGGTATACGTTGGCTTGACAAAAAAATCGGGGTTCACAATTCGTAAGCGGGGGCTCCACGAAAATTTATCTGGTTTCGATAGTGAAAAACTAAAATGTTGTCTTGACTTCACCTATCAATGTAGGCAGATAATATTTTAAGAAGCTCAGTGACTGTTATTTTTAAAAACTTGCATCGAAAACTGTTAATTCGTGGTTGGAACTCAGCCCGCAACGCAAATTTCCATAGGTTAGGTCTAATCTTCACATATTTTGTCGACTGGGAATATGGTAGAAATGTAGCTGCAGGGGTCTACCGGAACCAACAAAATTTGGAAAAAAAATTGTGTCTATGAGAAATAAAAGTTTAGGAACCTCATAAACGATTGAGTATAATATTAACCGGTTTTAGATCGATGTTTATCATAGATACGGTTTATTTAGACTGGTCTAATTGTGTTTTTTGTTGTAAAATGTCTAAGCACCTATCTTATTAGCTGATATCATAGAAATGGACGAAGTGTTTAGCAGCCATAACTCAGGTGAAACCTAGCTCGGCTGATATACAACAATATTGATAACTAATTAACCATTGTAAACTGTTTATATTTTAAGATTTTTTGTGTTTGTGCTTGGTTTTGAATAAATACTTCATTTATAAGGTGTTGCAATTTAAACTACAAATTATGACGAAGTATATTTTTGAGACCATGTTTGTTTTAAAAAGCTTTATTTTTGAGTTATTGTGCCTAATATGCAGGTACTTACCGCCCTGCTGTAAACACTGTACGCGCTCTGTTGACTGGTTGGGCCTATTGACCGGGCCAGGTCATTGACTGGGCGAGGATATTGAACTAGCGGGGTCGTTATACGGCTCGTTGTAACTTTTTAGTAATCTGTGGCATCGTATAATAAGCTAGTTCTCTAACATTTCGTCGAGCAACATCTTATCATTGCTCAAGATTTTGATAATAAAACAAGAACATTTTAAAGATACTTTTTATTTTTTGTGTAGAAACTGTCTCTTCAATATAATTAGTTTAAATTGCAACATCATCATCATCATCCACAGCCTGACTTCACCCATTGTTGGGTATATACCTCCCCAATTTTGTGCCATCCTCCACGAACCTGCGCTAGTCTCACCCACGGCCCAGTACATTTAAGATGTCGTCCACCCATCTCGCTGCTGGTTGTCCTACCCTTCTATACCCGCTCCTCGGCCACCATTCATTCACTGTCCTGCTCCATCTGTCATCACCACGTCAACCCAAGTGTCCCGCCCAAGACCATTTGAGCTCCAAAACTCGAATCCCAACGTCATGAACCGTAAATTGAAATACCTTATATTAATAAAGGAATCGATTGTGTTTAGGCCCAAATGGCGTTGAACAACTGCGTGCTGTCCAACACCACGATATTCGCGGAGTCGCCCGCCGAGTCGGAAGTGCAGCTGATCCTGCAGCACCTCGGCTCGGGCGGCGGCGGCGCCTGGCGTTCGGGCTCGCAAGCCGGCAAGGTAACTAATCAACCATAGAATATACGTACGACAACTATCTATTATACAAGTCTTTTGTTTATGTGTTAATGAGGGCTTTTCATTTTCGATTCGAAAAAGTCATCTAGTTCCAACTAGCGTAATAGATGGCGCTGTCTGGAGATGCGCCGCCAGAAAATATGGTTTATATGCCAAAATCTCAGGCACTATCAAAATTTCAAAACAATCTCACATCATCTATGTATATACTAGATACACTAACACAAATGTTTGTTTTTATATCAAGTTCTTGACACGGAAATTGACATTGACAATTCACATATGTAAATCAGAGCATGACAGAGCAACGCCATCTCTTAGCAGTTATAAAACATGGCCGTGAAAACCCCTCATTTTAAGGCAGTTTGTGCTTTGATTAAAACTAAGCAACTGTTCAATTTAATATTTAAATAAATCTTTATAATTATACGAAGTGTTAAGGTCAAAACTTAATTTAATTTTAGTTTATTTATTCAGTGAACTTAAAAGAAATACATTATGTCATGTTAAGGAAAATTTCTATAGCTATGACGAGATAATAGAGTATATAATGAAAATAATGTGATTATTAGTATTCTTTAATTTATTTTGTAGGACAACGAATATTTATTTTTGTAAATGTTGTTAGTATGTAATTAATGTAAGCAATTATGATTATTTTATTACACGTTTTCTTTTTTTTAATTGCGTACTGTAAATTAGTTATCACACTCATATCTTGTACCTAAAGCAAAGACTGATTTGTTAATAATATTGCCAATAAATTGATTATTATTATTAGACTCGCGGCAGACGGGGTCAACCAATAAACATGTTTGTTTCCTTATTAATACAATTACTGATAATTAGCGTTATCGATAGGTACGCGGCGCATCACTAACGGCTCCCGTAAGGGCTGCAAGAGCGAGCGAGATAGCAATATCATCGTCGCTTCTCCCACGTGTTATGTATGACCTCGTCTGCCAGAAGCGTTGGCGTCAATTCTGATCTTGTCACCATTGAACATTAGAACAATTAAAGAGTGTTGTTAATAAATAAATAATAAATATTCTGGACATTTCACATAGCGCTATCTAGCCCCATGGTAACAGAGCTATCTGAACTATGGGAACTGGTTAACTAATAGAATACTTATATACTTTTGTTTGTAAATACATAGTTATAGAAAAACATCCAGACCCGGAACAAATATCTGTAGATGATGCAAAGATTTATTCCGTGGCGGGAATGGAACCCGGCCACTGCGCCACGGAGGCCGGAGGTCTTCGAATGTATTGTTGTTTTGTAGGAGGCGGGCTGGGGCGGCGGCTTCCCGGCCATGTGGCCCGACTCGCACGAGCAGCGCGCCACGCCCTCCTCTCTGAACTCGTTCCTGCCGCCGGACCTGCTCGGCGGAGAGTCCATCTAGGGCGGCGCCGCGCTCGAAGCACGGCTCTCATCGACGCCTAGTCACATCCGCGCGGTAGCACGGCCGCCGTGCGCCGCATGTAAGTGTTCACGTAGCACTAGCGTAGTGTAAGTAGACTAGCTCCTCTCTACCAAATGACATAGGTAAACGGATTAGAGTAGTTGTCGCGGGCTACCTCAGTCACTCGCCCCGTGCCCCTATATCGCTGTATTTGTATTTATTTTGTTGCGCCCCCGGGGCTGTTGCTGTTTCGCCCCGCGGGCTGTTGAGTTTCTTTCGTGCTAGTTTTTTTTTGTCGTTTTTAAAAAACCGTATGTTAAGTATTTATTTCTATTTTTATTGGAATTGTCGATCGCGAGCCTCCGTTTTCCATTAGTGATATTTAATTCAGCAATAAGAGCATTTGGTGCGGTCGGGACGAGGCAGAGGCGGCAGGCGTCGACGCGGACGCGACGTCGCCGACGCGGCCCGTTCGCCGACCGCACAGTCCATTGGAGCTCGCGCGAGGCCCGACCGTCCGACCGACTCGGCGTCCGACCGCGTCCGCGTCGGCGTCATCGTCGCTCCTAACTCGCCCCGACCGAACCTTTTTATAATTAGTTGTATTTTTATAAAGGTAACAAAATTCGAAATGATGAGATTTGAAGTGCATTCTTCTAGTGGTAATTCCTTTAAGCAGCGTTTATAGTCTGAGATATACAAATATTGGTTAGGAGGCCGCTGCACTGCGGCCGTGTGATGTAAAGTATCTTGCCTAAGTAAGGATAATAATGTAACGTTTCGTTGAGTGTCTGTAGCGCGAGCCGGCGGCGGTCGGCGGTCGGCATTCGCTGATGCTGATTTCCCCAAATTTTTTCCAGTATTTGTGATTCAAGTGCCACTTTAAGTTATATTGAAACGATTATCTAGATTATACGATTAATGTAAGGATAACTTAATGAAGATTATTTTATCATTTTATATATTACATTTTGTGAAAAATGTTACTGAAGTACTATAATTAACGGTAATTTAAATATTACACTTTTGTGTATAGATAACTTAAAATTAGCCATATCAATAACTTATAGAAAAGATATGTGGTATTTTATATAGGCTCAATTTCAACGTTATTAAAGTGGAAATAATGCTTTAGACATTGTATTCTGTTAATCATATACTTGTAGCGGTAGTCTCGTCGGTATTATAATATATAAATGTATAGATGTAAGCGTACCTACCTACCTACGTTACTTCTCCTAACAATACTGCAATGACGGCAACGATAGGTAGTGGCTCTAAGTGTTTGTTCGATATGAAAAAGTTTATTTACAATTTTTATTTACTTTATAATTTATCGATGGTGTGCCACAGAGTGACTCTGCCAAACTATATCATTACCACTAATTACGGGCGCAGCGACGCACAGAGACGCACGCGGCCCGCCCGCGCTCCGAACGCGGCCGGCCCGCGCGCCGCCCGCCCCGCGCCCGCGCCCGCGCCCGCACAATCTTCCAGTGCTCCTTCGTATGGGTGTAACGATTGTATTGCTAGGTTATTAGTACCGAGGTCTCGCACCTCTCGGCCATCCGGCCCTCTTCACAAATTAATGTAATAAGTTAGGATTGTACGCGACTTTGTACTTGTGCGTCTTTAAATAAATTGTAATCGCTTTGGACCTGTTTAGTCTAGTGGTAAATGTTTGAATATGTGTGATGTGTTCATCTATTGACAGAATTAGTATTTGTCATGTCGTATCTTATTAACTGATAGGGACCGACGTACTGTTTAACGTCTACATGAATTGCATATTCTTCGTTGCCTTTTTTGCATATCTCGATTGAATGCAGATTTGATTTACACGATGGTTAAACTATAAGTAGGTAATGCATGTCGAGATTGCGAGTGTCGACCGCAGTAGCGAGCAGCGGGCTCGCTCGTTGCACGCCAACGAACAATGTGCGCGTGCGCCTCGCAGGGGCCACGGGCGACGTGTAACGTTAGGTGCCAAAGAATTAATATCAAAGATATCCAGACACAAATTGCATTTCTCTGGCTGGCGATGATCTTCCAAATTAATGTAAGGGGCATTCGCTGTACGGGTTATCGATCTGATGTTCCTATGACACTCGTGTTGCGTCTTATCAGAATACAGCGTGGCTCGATCAGGCTGATGTCAATTCTACTATTATTGTCGTAAAGCTCAATTTACGTGAGGGTCTTTATTTTTATTGACTTACTACGGTCATAGAATAAATATTTATTATTTTTAAATCGATATCGTTCTGTCCACATTATTTGATAACGGATTACGCCTAAATCTCAGTCGTTAACTGGTGCAAATCGCAGCAATAAAATACGTCATTATAATTTTTATAAATTAGTGTTTTTAAAATGAGACATGCCGATAAAACGGAGTGTATAATGTTCCAGTGCCCTTTAGAATACGTTGTCCATAGTTTAAATATAAAAAGACGAATGTGTCATGCCTTCAAATGTTTAGTCAGTTAAAGTTATCAGTACTTAAATAAATGGGTAATATATAAAGTATATTTGTATGGTCATATAAAGTGTTGTACACGAGTAGCGGTATAGTGTCGTGTTGCGGTAGGCGCGACCTCGGCAAGGTTGTGAGAATAACTGAATCTCGTTTGGTTCAATGACTGCATCATTATTTCCTGCACACAATTATTGCGCCATGTGCAATTTAGTCTGTGTTATTATGTTGTTGTGTATTTATAAAAAAAAACTTACATTATATTCTGTAATATGTATATTGTGAAATTATATTCGTAAAGAAAAAATATACGCTTCACGCTTTCATTTATAACATTTTTCGTGACTTGTTTTTGTTATTTAGAGTAAATTTACGTACCTAAAAGTAATTATAATAATTATATTATCGTAGGTGTATTAAAAGAAAAAAAATAAACAAAAAAAAACAAAAAAATATAATAATAAAAAAAAAATATAAAAAGCAATTAAAGCAACCAATGATTGTGCCTCAATGAACTGTGGTACGTTACCGTAACCGATGGCAGGTTTAATCGTTTCCTCGAAGATTTTATTGTAATGAATTGTGCGCTAGGCATGTTCGCGTCGCGTCGCGTCGCGTCGCGTGCGCGTCGCGGCAGCGGTAGACAATATAAGGCTGCGAGCGAGCAAGGGGCCCGCGCCCGGGCGTGGCCCACGCCTTTTGTAATCATTAATGAGCTTAGCTGTTTTACTTTTATTGACTAAGTGTTACTTCATCAATCATTTTATATATATATTTACGTGTAAATATTTTTATCCCTTTAATTTTTTGGTTTTCATGAAGTTTACTCGAATTTAAAAGCGCATAATCTTTTGTCGCATTCGGAGGGCCGTTTGATTTAAATCACGCGCGTCGCGTCCTATGCGTATAATCCACAATCAAATGCCAAAGTCGATGTCTGAATGCCATTTAACGACCATTTTGTATGTTGTTTTTATATCCGTAGATTTGTTGCATCACAAAACGTAGATCGTACAAATGGAGCCATTTAAACATCCGCCGATGTAGGTCGCGTCCGTCTCCCAGTCCAAGCTGCTCCGGTGTTTTTTTTTAGCTCAACTATTATAATAGTTTGCTCATATTGTTGTTAATTTTAATAGTTTTACGTCTTATTTAACACTTCCCTTTGTGTGGAATTAAATTTTTAAATTATTTCGTGTAATCTCCAAATTAGTTTTTAAAAGTTGTGACCATTGCCGATTCGTATTTGGCAAAGAGAAAATGCCGCCTGTACGCGCTTAGACAGTCGCGTCGTATGTTATTTGTAGCGCTTGTATTGTTATATTTATCGTGTTATTGTGCCGGCCGGTTGCCTCTCGCGATTACCATTTCTTACACTGCCTTTAGGATCGAGTCGCTCGAATAGAAATGGTACGGTTAAACCGTCATTGCAAAATGTAACTTTGGATCGGGATGTGAAAGTTCGTTCTGGAACAGCGCGCGGAAAGGCAACGGGCCGCTTTAGATATCGATCGGCTTTCTCTATTTAGCTCGACATCATGTACCGCTTCCGCGCGTAAATCGTCGGCTCGAGCGCTGTGTACTCATTTCTGACAGATTTAGGGACCAAGTCGTTTCGCGTTTATTAGAATCATTTGCGAACTAATAATCTTACTAAAAGACAATCACAATGGAAGTAAAACGTTCGTGTTCTATTGACGAGTTGTAATATAGCATTACTTTAGTGATAGCGTTTGATATTCATCAAGGCCTTTTAATTTTAACATTAGATAATGTTTCGCTTGTTGTATATTTATTTATTTACGGTATATATATATATATTTTTGTAGACGGGTTAGGATACGTTGTCCTGATACAATAGCACACTAGGTGATATTCTACAAAGAAACTAGTCTTCCTTATGAATGTGGGTGGGTAGGGAGGGGGGGGGGGAGGTGATGCGGCTAGGACGCGGACGGTTCGCGTCGGCACAAGAGGCAATCATTCCTCTAGTCTTGTTATGTGGTGCGATAACATTATACCAAATATATAATAAGGAAGGCTTTGATGTTGTGTTAGGGGTAGGACCGCCCTGGGCAGCTTGGAAACCTTACAGCGGAGAGGTTGGGTAGTATTATAGTAATGCATTTATTTCTCTTTTGTCATAGTCACTCAATCATATTATATTATTAATTATGCTAATGCCTAAAATTGGGAATATCAGATTTTATTTAGGATGTTTAATATTTTACATTTTTAGCGTTTAAATATCTAAAATTTACCTTAATTATAGTGAATGGATTTTGTATTATTATTGGTAAATAGCTGTAAGACAAAGGGTGTTCTTAATAGAAACACACAACTGAATAAATACAAACTAATAAAAAAATAATAATGTACTGAGTGACTTACGCGTAAACAGAGGGCCATTGAAAAAATGTTGAGCTAAGAAAATTTCTTGTATGTGGTAATTATAACTTATTGTGATTGCTGAGAATATTTTAACCGCTCTATATATAGTTTAAATAGTTTTTGTATGTCGCCGTTTCGTGAGCGACGCCGCCGCGTCGCCGCCGCGACGCCGCTCGCGGGTCCCGCGGCCCGCTCCCGATGCCACTCTTCGTACCTCCCGTATTACTAGTTGTTCACTAAATAATATTGCATTTTATTCGTTATATCGATGTAGAGTTTATAGAGTATCGTATTGTATGTATGTATGTATAGAGAGAGAGCCAACCCCCCCACCACGGTTAATTGATGCAGTAGACTCTGACTGCTCGCTAGCTGACCGCACAAGACACAGCTTCTAGTCCCTCGCATTCGTGTTTGTGTATGGCGACCTGCGACTGCGACCATACTCTATCGAGCATAATTAACGATCCTATTATAGTAGCTTGTATTATTCTTTCATTAGATCTCTGTTGTACCTGTGTCAAATTGTTTATATTCATGTTCATTTGTACTGTAAGTGTACTGAACCAGTCTCGAAGACTCCGCGCTTTATACGTAATTGTGTAGTTCGAACGACCAAATTCCATATTGTTCCACTTTATTAACGGTAACCTCGATTTTTGTATTCGCGTCAGAATAATACTCTGCGATCTTATTAGTCACTTGTGTACCTTGATCGTACTTGAATAATAATCCTATGTAAGTGAGAAATGAATAACCCAATTCTGAAATATACTTAATTTAAATTTTGACAGACTGATATCTGTGATTAAGAAAATATTTTTAATATAATCCAGTGAGTCGGATGAAAATATTTATTTTGTTAGAGGTCTCCTACTGCCAGCGGCATGGAAGCGCATGCCCCTAGACGTACTGCTTCGTATGTTTGTTACTTACTCTAGTGATGTGTTCCGTCGAGATTCGACTGCTACCGTTGTCGGTTATGTTGTACAAAGGAACAAGCTTAATTAGTAATAAACCCCACCATAATAACAAGGCACGTACATTACCAGTCGGATCAGTGACGTACAACATCATCCACGTCGGACCGGACAGACTGATAATATCAAATAATTCTCAAATACCACCGATGTCACATGAAATTTTATTTTCCTTGAGTCATTCGTTGATGTTGAACGTTGCATATCGATTACATTTCTATATCTGAATATTGTGTTGTATTCACGTCCGTTATTTCCATAGAGTGCGTTAAGTTTATAACATTAAGTTTAAAGTTATTGGAAACACTTAAATATCGCCTTTTAGTATTGTAGTGACACCTCTCTAAATATAAAATTGTCGATTGGCGTTTTTAGATTAAAAATAATATTTTTGGTACCACCTTGGTTTTAAAGTACAACGTTAGTTAATATAACATGTTCAGTGACTTTAATCGTAATGATATCAGAATGACGCTAATCATAAGATAAGGTGTAGACTTAAGCCGTCTCTTCTCATAAAACACCAATTTATAATTCTCATCGTATTTCTATTGGAACACTTAATGTAATATGCGGATACTAAATTATGACTAATTATATCAATAGGCTAAATTTAATAAGAAAGGTTTCTCTGCAAATCTCTGTGATGGGAAAAATTATTCTAAAGATGTAGTATTAACTGAAAATGAAGCAAGGGTCGTACCATGAGTCGGTTTAATTGGAGCGTCCGCGTTCTCGTTGCTATACTATTAGTCACGTTGGTCCACCGCGACGCGCGGAAATACTCTCTGCAGCTGTCATGCTAAGACCCAAGTTTCCCTGTGACTTTTAAAGTTGAACTTTTCAGTCTTTTTCGCGCAAAGGGTTGTGTATTATTTTTTATGTAGTACAAAATGTGTTCGCAATTTGATTGCTGCTGTAGTGTTCCTTATGTTCTTATTCAAATTTGTTGGGTATTTTATTTTTAAATTTGTATTCTTTGTCTGCCTTTTGTATGAAAAGAAAAATGTGTAATTGGCACGCGTATTTTGTACTGTAAGTTATGTCCGGCTGCCTTAATAGTTGTATGCCACGATCCTGTAAGTTCCGTCACGTACCAAATAATAGCGTAGCAGGTGTCGGATACGATGCTGCATCCCAAAGGCCGGTGTTAGTGCTCGACCAACCGAACAGGTCGGACTGGTACAGTCGCAAACACACACACGAATGATACGCGCATCCGTACGGCCGACGGCACGCATGCGGACGCGCTCGACCGACCGTCCTCGTACGCAGTGCGTAGCAATATACGCGTGCGTACGGTCGGTCGAGCACCGTCACGACTTGTGAATTTTCATACAAATGCCAAGCGCGAGCGACGTACGCAGTGACGGTCGGTCGAGCACTAAGACCGGCATAAGCTCTGCCGTCCCGTGCAAGAAGTGGGCAGGCGCGGCAGAGACCGGGGAAGTCCCGCGTCGCCGGCAGCGGTCGCAATCTCTCCATATTTATATTCGTATCTATATTACCTCATCCAGTAACCTCACGCCTCGTCGTCTCTCGTACTTATCGTGAACTGCACTGTTATTTGGTACACAATCAAATTTTCCTTTAAGTTAATTTTAAGGTGTTTTATCTTGAATTTTTATCAGTGTATCAAATAGTCAATATATTTTAGTGTTATTTTTCTGATACTACTAAAGCAATTGTGTATTACAAAATAAAACAGGAGAACAATAATTATGATGTAAGTGTAACAGTTAGTGAATTTAAGTGTGCTATTTTCCATTCCAGAACTCAACGATAACAATTGTTCTTGTAATATTACTTATGTTCGGGTGTTTAAAAGATGTTATTATTATTCTATAATTAAACTAAACCTTATGTGATTGAAATGCAATGTTTAGAAGTATTTTTATTCTTTATTTTTTACCATTAACGAATAATATTATATGTAGTTAGTAGAGATCTATTTGAGAGTCTAATGTATCAATTATTTGTAAAGTTGGCTGTAACTTAGAAGTTACAATAAGTAGACATATTTTAATATAACATTTGGAGCAAATTTTATGTAGATGACATAGTTGTTCGATGGATGATAATGTGGAGTGTTGTATAACGTATCGTATCGTAAACGCAACGCGTACGCAACGCACAAGGATGAGTGGCGTGCCGCGCGTGCCCCACTCCACTCACCGCACACCACCACTGCTAGGATAATTCTGTTACTGCGTAAGGATATTTGTCTTTACATTTGGCTAAGTAATGTGTATAGTTGGTAGGCAGTACATAATATATAACAAAAGTCCCTATGTATTTGAACTGATGACAGAAACGCATGTTATATTTGTGGCCTCTTTACGAATAAGATCTAAGTTACATGTTAAAGAAAAAATAATTTTGCTATGCAGTATGAACAGAGATGATACTCAATAAATTGCCAAAAAGTTAAATACTATATGCATAGATACGATAATTTCTTTTGGGCATATTATTTTAAATTTATGCAAAACTTAGATTATGAGTAAGTAGAATGTAGATTATATTTAGTGTGAATGCATAAATATTATTCTATATTATATAAACTAAGTGAATTTGGAAATTATCAATTCTGTATTGTTCATAAGTTTAGATATTAAATGGGTTTAGCCATACTCTGGCTGGTTTGATATGTATGTTAACTTAATTGTAAAAAATAATAAAAAATCAAAAAAATATCTGTAGTTTTATTTATTTCCCATATACTACTATATCCTAGTTGGCTGAGAAAAAATATAATTACTTAAACTAAACAGAGACACTATTTTTATCATAGACTAGGTGACCCGCCCCGGCTTCGCACGGATGTTTATCAAAATTATATATAGAACTTTTTAAATTTTCGCGAACTATACTCGTGTTTTTAAGACAAAACGGGTCTTTTCGCGCACAGATTTAAATCAAAATCATAATTTTGACTAACCTCGAAGTTACATCGGCCGTGGTCACGAGAGACTGACCACTCTCTACCACGACGTCGTGACTCGTGACCACGGCCGATGTAACTTGGCCGAAACGTCGAGGTTAGTCAAAGTTAAGATTTTGATATAAGTCTGTGCGCGAAAAGACCCGTTTTGACTTAAAAACAAAATTATATATAGCCTATAGCACTCTGGAATAGTTGAGCTTTCTATCAGTAAAATAATTATCAGTCAGTTTCAGTACTTCCGGAGATTACCCATTACATACAAACTTACAAATAAATATTATATTAATTAAATAAATATTAGTAAAGATAAATATGGCATGCTCGGTATATCACTCTTGGACCACATACCCAATATAGAAATCCGACGTCGCACAAAGGTTGTGGACGTGGTATGACGATCGCAGAGCTGAAGTGGAGATGGGCTGGACACTTGTCTAGGAGGGACGAAGGCGATCACAGAGTGGTGGCCAAGGGATGCTCGTAGACCAACAGGCAGACCACCCGCCCGATGGTCGAATGACATTGAAAGCGTAGCTGGGTGTCAATGGATGAGACTCTGAAGGGACCGGAGAGAATGGCGTAATTAAGTGGAGGCCTATACCAAACAGTGGATACAGACAGGCTGAGATGATGAAAGATGAATAAAACAAAATATATTCGCTCACTTCAAGTTATGTAAAAACTTAGATTTTGCAATGTTTGAGCACAATCTGTTCAGTAGCTTTGGCGTAAAGTGCTAACGAAGACCCAAATCATTTTTCTATAGAAACTTTGACACCCCATTTTTATCATAAGGAAACTGATTTTTGAGATAAAAAGTAGCCTATATGTTATTCTAGGTCTAGAACTAATCTTCTGCAAAGTTTGTGCCCAATCCGATAAGTAGTTTTGGTGTGAAGGGTAACAAAGATCAAAATAATTTTCGTATAGAAACTTTGATACCTCATTTTTATCCCATGGGATCTGATAAATGGTAGCCTATGTGGTGATCGAGGTTATAATCTACGTACCTACATACCAAATTTGATCGAATTCGGTTAGCCGTTACGGCGTGATTGAGTAACAAACATCCAAACTTTCGGATTTACTTATAATACTAATGGTATGCTCCGAACTGAGATCTCGCGAGTCTCCCAAAACACTAAAGAAAATATTATTAGGGCGACTCGCACAACGATGCCTAAAAGTACGAGTGTTTAGTGGTTAAATACCTATAGTGGAGTTGTCAGATCAAACAAATACGTAAAATTTAAACATGTTTAGTCGCTAAATACGTTTAGGGATCGTTGTTCAAGCCGGCTTTAATCTTTGACCAATAACGTGCCACGTAATGCGTAACCTACAATTTCATTCAAATTACAGGTAACGTGCGTTCATGTAATTTGGTTATTCATTTTTGGGGTACAAATTGCAGTTATTCTGGATTTCAGACTTGGCTATATTTGTGCTACGCGCATACCAAATTACAGCACTGTGGGATTACTGGTGTATCCTGTGAATTTTGTCAAAGTTCAGTATTTACTATGGCTAATAAATAACTCAAAAACTAGTTAATAAAAATTTACTATTGATACCTTTCATTTGACGTCCCATTTGACCTAATAGTCTCATTTTTTTACCCCTCTTGAACCCCAATATCTCAACAACCACCCTCCCCTCCACAGTTTTACTCATTTAGTCACACCAAAATTGTGCCATCACCTAGGTAGTGATGGCACAATTTTGGTGTGACTAAATGTACCTATGTATCAAATTTCACGATGATCGGATCAACGCTTCGAAAGTTATCCTATATATATATATATAAGAAAATATTATTAGGGCGACTCGCACAACGATGCCTAAAAGTACGAGTGTTTAGTGGTTAAATACCTATAGTGGAGTTGTCAGATCAAACAAATACGTAAAAGGAGAACGGGCATAAGTGTATGGAAGCTGGTCTACCTTGCAATAAAAATGAGTCATATGTCAATATAAAGGTAATTCTATGTATTTTCATATGTAGAAAGTCGCATTTCTCTAAGTATTGTCCGATCTGAGTTCTACTAAAAATTGAATCTGATAATATTTAGTGCCAAACATTGAATATCGTGGTAATTAAAAAAACATTTTGTGTAATGTAATGATTTTATTTAAGTTAGGTAAGTAGTAATACAAATAAAAACAACATCTTCTTAAAAAATCAAAACAATATGTTATTAAACATTATCATCATCATCATCATCGATGAGAATACTGTTAAGGAACAATGCAGGTTCATTGAATCCTTCATGACGGGCATAACCTACGTACCATATAATTGACAGTACATGGGCACAAGTACCTATAGTACGTCGCCCTGTCAAGCAGGTACAATAATATTGTGTAATATTGTTATTAATATTATTGATTAATATATAACAAAAATATTTCCTGGCTCGGACATGTCGAGACTGTATACGTCCACGTAATAGCCAAGCCTCTTCGTTGATATCATATTGTGCCAAGTCTTCTAGAGCGTTATCTCTATACGTCTCGATTATATAAAGACCATTTTGTAAGTGCTCGCTACAATATGATCGAGCGAGCTTTAACTGGTAAGTTCCCAAGGCAAAATGTATGACTTGTTCTTCACTAAGCCTTGGGAAGTTTTCTATTTCATTTGCTTCGATTCGCATGAAGTCTGCTCTCCTATAATTCAATCTCTTTGCTTCCACATAATTGTGCAATGTGTTTGGTATGTGTATTTTAGCTCTTATTGAATTCAAAAAGGCTGCTGCGTGTGAACTATCTTCGATGGGGGCGTGGAAGTGGTTTAGAATGGCTGCAGCTATTTTGAAGTCAACAAACATTTTTGGCAACGTTTTATTAAAATAGTTTTGACGCAAAAGTTTAAAATCTCGCTTAAATCTCCCATTTACTACTTACACCACCCATCGGCACATGGTGACCAAACGAGACTGATTAGCTTGTTCTGTAGTGAGTTGATTTTCTCTTCTGTCTTTAGTTGGTGGCACATGATGTTCGTAGCCACAAGCTTCTATATCCTGCAAACTATCTCTAAATCCTCTGTCTAGGATAAACGCATCATTACGTTCGAGTAACCAATGCAGCGGCTCATCTTCGTTATTCATTATTTCACTCATGATCTGGGCATCGGTTCTGGTAGCGGCAAATGGCCCTTTGACATCTAATATATAGCCGTCCGTGATTACCATTAAAAACGGCTTCAACAAGTTTTGATATTTGTGTAAGCTGTATGACAGCCGTTGAAACAAAAAGTTGGAGCTTTTGTTTTATATATATATATGTACCGTCACATATAATTATGGCTTTGATGTTTTCATCGTTTCCAAATAAAGCCCTTGGAATTGTTAAGTTTCTTTGAAGGATATCATTTCTGGTAATGTGGTCCACACCTAGATGCAGCACAACGTAATCGTTGCTCAGACATTCTCGAACTATAGGCAAAAAACGTTCTAGTTTTCGACGAGACATATGAAATAACGTTGCCAGTCTCTCATCAGAGTCTCCAGTTCTAAGTTTTGTTAAATAGATGCCTAATGCAGTTCTAGGCTGGTTACAACGTTCACTTAGTGACGGAGTTTGTTCTAATATAGCTTCGAACTGATCGTAAGTGCGCCCAGTCCATAAGTGCATCTCTTCATTAGACAAGGTGCCTCTGTTTTCGAAGTCGATTCTGGGCTGGTTGTTAGCAGCCATTCTCATCAAGTCACAGAGCGATGTAAACTGAGCGTCATTAAAATCATGTGTCACATTACACATTTGCGGCAGGTTGCTCCATTCATTATTTTGTAAGTGTTCTGTACACACCCTAGCGCTATCAGGAATAAAAAGCTTGCTCTCACAAAATACATTAATTCTTATCGCGTTTGGTATATGATTACGGGTAATATTAGCACAGTTGTTGTAAATACAATGCACCGAAGTGTTCGGTGCCCTCGTGTATTCTTGAGAGTGCAATGTACCAGGCGCTCGCGCCGCTTGCTGTGCAGGTCTATGATCACGCTCAGTCCTCTGCCAACATCGGTGACACAAGCTTCGAGTACTGTCGAACACCACCTGAAAATAATAACAATTAATACTTAAAATAAATAAATCCTATGCCTAACTACTCAATATAATAAAAATAAAAGGTAACTAACCTCCAACACAGCATGTTGTTGTATAAACGCGGCGAATTCTGGTCGTTCCCTTTGCAGGTTATCAGCCAAGATATGCTGCTGGTACCGTCCGCGGTAAAGTCCTCGACGACACATCACACAGTTTCGAAAAACTTCCATTATCGGTAGGCAGTTCAAAAGTCAATAAGTCGAGCCAAAGTTAACACATTAGGGAAAGAAACAGGGTCCAAAAGCAAGCCAGGGTCAGTAAAAACAGAGAAAGAAGTTCAAACACAGCACTATCGTAACAAGACGTGACGTAGCCACTCACTTGATGCGATGCGACTGATTATTGTAGCCGTCCGGCGCGGCGCGTACACAACCGTTCCCCTCCCCCGCGTACGCATCCCTCTCCCCACGGCCCTTACATCGCTCTTCTCCCTTCTCGCTCTTGCTACTGCATTGTATAGGAGCCTTTATGTATGGATATAGTAATCGTGAAACCGTTATTTTATGTTCTTTAAAACAAAAAATGCTGGTGTTTGCATGGCTGTAACTCAAAACGGACAGACTTTTGGGGAAAGTTCCAATAGTATATTTTGATGTACTATTGTATGCCAATTCGAAAATGTGCTGCTCATTTTTATTGGACTGTAGACCAGGATGCCCGTTCTCCTTTAAACATGTTTAGTCGCTAAATACGTTTAGGGATCGTTGTTCAAGCCGGCTTTAATCTTTGACCAATAACGTGCCACGTAATGCGTAACCTACAATTTCATTCAAATTACAGGTAACGTGCGTTCATGTAATTTGGTTATTCATTTTTGGGGTACAAATTGCAGTTATTCTGGATTTCAGACTTGGCTATATTTGTGCTACGCGCATACCAAATTACAGCATTGTGGGATTACTGGTGTATCCTGTGAATTTTGTCAAAGTTCAGTATTTACTATGGCTAATAAATAACTCAAAAACTAGTTAATAAAAATTTACTATTGATACCTTTCATTTGACGTCCCATTTGACCTAATAGTCTCATTTTTTTTACCCCTCTTGAACCCCAATATCTCAACAACCACCCTCCCCTCCACAGTTTTACTCATTTAGTCACACCAAAATTGTGCCATCACCTAGGTAGTGATGGCACAATTTTGGTGTGACTAAATGTACCTATGTATCAAATTTCACGATGATCGGATCAACGCTTCGAAAATTATCCTCGGACAAACAAACATACTTACATACATGCATACAATCTAAGATGTTTTTAAAAGTTAAATTTGCCCAGGTTGATTTAGAGATCTCGCTTCGCTCGATCAATTAGTGTGGTTATAATAATAGCCCAGTTAAACTGGTATCTTATTTACTTACTATTGTACATATAGGAACTGTTTATGTACTTCAAATATCACAGTCAAACGCAAATTAGCACATGTCGCTTTATTTATTCTCAGATAACACAGCACAAAGGGTCTCAAATAAACATTAGAAATAGTGTCTCCACCCTGGCTGTTTGCAAAGCTTTGCATCTTTGTGCCAAACTTTATGTGTCGTAGGTACTCTAATGAGAAGTACGGTTGACAAAGAAAGTCAGCCAAACTACTTATATCTGACGGTTTACTTCTGAAAACTTTCCCTAACTCCTGCGCAAACGCCACGCATGCGCATTCGGTTTGCCCATGCCTATTAAGCCTTTACACACGGCGTATCGAGAAGAGGACGCGTCAAGCAGGCTGAGTGCGAACAATACTATAAAGTTTAAGGTATATCGAGTGTAGAAGATGACCAAATTAAACGGTCCCTTCGTAACCCAATGTAGTTACCCAGCGGCGTAGCGTGGATGTCGGCCGCCCGGGGCGGAAGACAATTTTGCCGCCCTCTTATTTAGGTATTTCAAATACTATACATTACATACTTCTAAAGAACTTTTCGGCAAGAACAATCATCATTATTTTGCATTATACAGGTTATATTTTAAATAAAAAAGTTTATCTTGAGTTTTACAATCACGTTTATTAATACAAAAATTATTTTACATCAATAAGTAATGAATAATTCCGTGCTCTTTTCAATCGGTGCGAATTTGTAGTTGCCGCTGCGGTTATCACAACATCGTACAATTAAATTTAGGTACGTTTACTCGAAACTTTCTATAGTTAAGTTTTTTAAATGATTAAATAAAAAAAAATTTCGTTCTTAAAAAAGTGTAAATTTTTGACACGTTTTCAAGGAGAAACGAGTCGTAGCTGGATACCGACGGGTATAGGAACTCGCCATTAGTCGCAGCTAGTGAACCTCCTCTGCACATGTTCACAAGTTCCGTCTCGCGTTTGTATCGACAAAACGCCTGCACGTTTAAAATACGCCGTGTGTGCACAAGCCTTTAGGCTTAGCACGCGCTGCAAGCGCATGCAAGCGGTTTGAAACAACCGAAAAATGTAACGTACCTACAGCTTTCTTTACGCACTAGATCGATGTGATTGAACGGTGTGCGTTATACCAGCAGTCTCCTTTCAGGATTTTACCGTAGAGGGAATTAGTACCTTGCCGAGAATTGTAGTGAGAAAAGGGTATCGTTAAAAATGGTATCTAGGTAAGTGTTATTTATTATGGTTCCGTATCCAAAGGGTAAAACGGGACCCTATTACTGAGACTTCACTGTCTGTCTGTCCGTCTGTCACCAGGCTGTATCTCATGAACTGTGATAGACAGTTGAAATTTTCACAGATGATGTATTTCTGTTGCCGCTATAACAAAAAATACTAAAAACAGAATAAAATTAATATTTAAATGAGGCTCCCATACAACAGACATGATTTTTTTGCCGTTTTTATAGATCACGATCATGAGCGAGTCCGACTCGCACTTGGCCGGTTTTTTTGTGTATTTCTCTTTATCAGCTCTCCATCAATGTGGCCAATGTAACTATTCATATTAAACTAACTTGTGGCCAGTATTAAAACTAGTGGCCAAGCAGAGTCGTCGAATTCAAAGGAAATATTTTTTGTGTTTTTCGCTCTGATTTGGTAAATTTCACACTTCCGTGCGTGCTATAAGGCGCTCAACACACTGCCACGCACCACGCTGCATGTTGCGTGAATGCGTGTTTCTAACGTTGCTTATATGTATCTCCGTTTGTATAGAAAACACGTACAGAAAATGCATCCACGCACGTTCATGCAGATCACGCGCTCAAGCGCGGAGAAACATGTACCCCCGCGCGTAGGTGCGGGGCGAGACGCAAGGCACACAGAGTCCCGCAGTGCCGTGCGTGATTTTGGAAGCGCACTATTTTGGAACTACACTAGCGAACAGCTTTGAATGAAATGTGTCAGAGCCGCCGTGAATCCACAAAAACAACTACGCGCGTGAGTGCGTAAAAAACCCGCACGATGACGCAGATCTGCACTCCCGTAAGTACGCGCGTAGGTGCGTCGACACGCAACATGCAGCGTGGTGCGTGGCAGTGTGTCAACCGCCTAAGCTAAGGGGTAGGTGGTAGGTAGTTAAGTACAAACCCGCACGATGATGCAGATCTGCACTCCCGCAAGTACGCGCGTAGGTGCGTCGACACGCAACATGCAGCGTGGTGCGTGGCAGTGTGTCAACCGCCTAAGCTAAGGGGTAGGTGGTTAAGTACAAACCCGCACGATGATGCAGATCTGCACTCCCGCAAGTACGCGCGTAGGTGCGTCGACACGCAACATGCAGCGTGGTGCGTGGCAGTGTGTCAACCGCCTAAGCTAAGGGGTAGGTGGTAGGTAGTTAAGTACAAAGTTCTATTCCCTTATTTATAAATAGATATATTAAGTACTTTTAATAGTGGAACTATTGACACGCTAAGAACACAAGCACATTCCAAAATGTGTATAATTGTAGGCAGCTATTGGTTTTAAACGGAGCATTTGGGCGTTGATAATACGGATTTTTTAATGTTATCATTTATACGACCTATAACATTATGTAAATCTAATTCAGAATGTACCTATGTTATTAGGGGAATCAATAGGGAACCGTATTCTGTAGTTATAAAGAATTATTCAATAACTACCTACGAAGCTAATCCGTCATGTAGCATTCAACGACTTAAGTTGATTAGTGATCGATATCTTCTCGTAATTCTTCTTCGTCTTCAGAGCTTCGTCCTTGTCGGTGCAACTGAAGAAATTCCGTGCATTTGTCTCGTTCTAAAGGTCTTTAACCGACACGACAGCGACATTCTTTATCTGGTTCATGTAGCCTATTCGCGGCCTTCCGTTTCCACGTTCTAATTAAATTATTCTTCATTAGGTACCCTTTTATTCTGATGTAGTACCTACCTACTTCTACTTATTTCAATACATCATTGTCACCTTTTCTGTACAGCTGACTCTCTCTTTGCGCCTCCAGCACCACATTTCAAATGCTTCCAACCTTCTCAACTAACAATAAGGGTGACTCGCGCAACGACGCTTAGTACTAATCGTATTTAGTGTCTAAATGTGTTTAAAGTTGTCAAATCATACAATTACGTCTAATTTAAACATTTTTAGTCGCTAAATACTTCTAGGGTACGTTGCGCAAGTTGCCCTTAATATTTTTAGAAACCTTATTACCAAAAATAATTTTTTTTTATTTTGTCTGTCTATCCCTTTGTGCGTGTGAACTTGGTATAATTATACTTTATACTATGGATAATCTTTTATGATATTTTGTAATCTGAAAAACATTTTATAAATTCTTTCACTTATAAAAATATACCTACATTAACCCGTATGCTATTAGCTAAAGGCTAATTTATTTTGATATCAAACCATGCGATGCCGGGTGGGTCAGCTAGTTATTAAATATGACTCGCAAGAGACCGGAGAGAGAATAGAATAATACAAATTTTAATATTTCTTTATTTTCTTCACAAAATGTTATACTCGTAGGTATAATAAATGCTACTTCATGTGTGAGGCTAGAAGAGACGCTGAAGACTGCAAATGGGCTGTTATGGTGATCATTATAAAAAAATAACCCTCTTTCTGCGAGTTGCTGACGATTCGGACAAAATTTATTAAAACAGTGTCCCAGCTGACGCTTTTGATTTTAATATATTTTTAATGTCGATTCGGACACCATCAAATTATTGAAGCTGTTGAGTAGGTACAGTCAGGTCAAAAATGTTTAAGCAAAATATAATATCATGTGATAAAGTTAATCAAATTGCTTTGCGAGCGAGTGGTGACTTACATTAATGTTAAAAAAAACCACAAGTATCATTCATAGCGTATATTTGGTATAAATCAACATCTTGTATACTTAGGCATCTATATAATGAACACTTAAAATATCTCAAATAAAGAGATAGAGAGAGTGTGACCTTGCTATGCATCTATTTCGTCATCTTGCTGTGCCGCCGCACCTCGGTAAAAACCAGTTTTTTAAGTGACTGTACAATGCAGCTATTTTTAATGGTGTCCGAATCGTCAGTAACAAAAATATTAACATCAAGTGTCAATTGGGACATTGTGTCCCAATATATTTTGTCCGAATAGACAGCAAGTCCTTTCTGCGCAGTCGAATGACGACGATAAGACTTAAGTACTTATTATCTATCTAGTGAACGTTTCTTATTTGTTCGTTCTTGGGACTGCCGAAGGTAAAAAGTGTTGATGTAACCTTATGTGTACGATTTGAAATTCTTAAAATTGTTTAAGCCCTAAATATGATTAGGCATCGTTGCGCAAGTCGCCCATTTTAGCCCCGTTACAGTTTTATTGTCGCTGTCTGTACCTACCCGTCGTCGGGTCGTCAGCCATTAAATATGCAGGAGCCAGGCAGCTGAATAATGCAGGGTCTCCTCTCCGCCATTTCATTATCCTTCGCGGATCGGGAATAAATATATTTTGCCAGGATTCATCTGCTACAGTTTTTTTTATTGTGCTGTATTTTTTCAATGCAAAAGACTCTTATCAAGTTCTTGCTACTGACGTAGGGTAAAGTAAAAACATGTCTTTTTTAATAAAATTTATTTAAATAATAATATTCGTCGATATAATCATACCTAATGTATTTAAATTTTTGGTTTGATAACAATTGTACAATTTATACAAAACCGTAAGCATTATTTACATTTAAATTAATGAAAAATAGCTATTTACAGCGATAAATGTATCTATGCTTCAAGCATTATGTAAAAGATATTCCTCTCAAGCCTCTTATTGTTAGTGCTCATAAGTATATAAACCAATTTTCATACAAATAAGTTATCTAGTGTTTAAACTTTGTTTTTTAAATTTATTAATTAATATTGATATGGGGCCGTTCAAGTATTACGTAAGCAGATTTATTACAATTATTTACCCCCCCCCCTCCCCCCTCCCCCTTGTTAACAAAAATAAGCAAAGTCCTTAACCCCCCCCCCCCCTGCCCCTCTCCCATGCTTACGTAAACATTGGTATACGCATTTTTCTTTTAACACTACACGCGCCTCTTTATTTTAAATGGGTGCTCGCGTGCTCTACCATAGTAGAAAACAATATATCAGATATTTGAAAAATGGATAGTTTTAAAATGATAAAACTAAATAATATGTGTCAACTATTTATTATTATACACAATTATTGCAAAAATCACATTTTTAATAGAATACAGATTAATTAGGAACAATTTACGATATCAAAAAGATAATCAACATTTTTGGCATGGTTGTTGAGATCAGCTCAAAAAAAATATCTAATAAGCGATGACTATCTCACTATCACTATCCTCGCGTTCGATACAGATCACAACTTGGTGATCACGACAAATCCACCTAGCACATCGCTTATACCACTTTACTTACATTCAGTTTTATTACGCCAATACTCGCATGTACTACAATATGGTAGAAGCCGAACTTAGACACCTAATTACGAGAACATGCGCTTACGCTGCCAGTGGGCGCTGTACCAATCCGTTCCGCGATTTTGTCGACGAGGCTTATCTAGTAACGCGGGCAATCAGGTGTAAGAACGAATGAATAGTGATAAAATAAGTAAGTGCATTCTACTATAGTAGAGCGCGCGTGCACTCTAGTGTTAATGTAATTCTAATTAATGTGTTCTGTTTTTTTTATTTCTTCGTGAGCAGCAGATAAAATTCCAGAAATAAAACAATAAGCTTATGATAGAGGACTTCAACGCACATAGGTAACTCTATTGACACTGTATTCAACATAGATTATAATCATAAGTAATATTACGAACAATATTACTGCTGACCTAATCACCATCTTGACCCCCCCCCCCCCCATATCATCAAAAATAAGCAAAGTGTACCCCCGCCCCCCTATAGTGCTTACGTAATACTTGAACGGTCCCTATACACAATACACAGAATGGATTACGAATCGACAAATGTGGAACGACAGTCCGTAATCGAAAACAATAATCTGTTTCAATTTTACAATGAAGTATAAAATCCACCTGCTCAATATATTGCGGCATCTATAGGTTTGTATGGAACGGATATCTGTTTACAAATTAACCATGTGTTTCTTGTATCACAGTGACAAGCCATTCGTTAATTAAAATATGTTTGTAAAAACATTATACTTAAATAACTATGTACATTTCTAACGGTCAAACATACCATGTATTCTATTGTGTATCCATTTTACATTCATTTAATTTGCAATATTTACGTTATAGATAAACAAATATTTCTGGACATTTCACACAGCGCTATCTAGCCCCAAACTAAGCAGAGCTTGTACTATGGGCCCCAGATAACTGATAGAATACTTATATACTTTTTTTTTGTAAATACATACTTATAATATATAGAGAAACAACCAGACCCGGAACAAATATCTGTAGATCATGCAAACATTTGTTCCGCAGCGGGAATCGAACCCGCTACCTCCTGCGTCACAGCCGGCTATTCGCCCACTGCACCACGGAGGTCCTCGTTATTTTATGCGCAAGCATAAATAAGACAATACTATGATTTGTTTGTTTGCCAAAACATTAAATAATCATTGTTTGTATTCGTACTTAGGCTAAGTTTATATGACCGCGCGGTACTACGCGGAATTACTAACCGCGCGGTACAAGATCAAACTAAAGGCTAATTTCATATGACCGCGCGGTACCGCTGAAGCTTAGCCGCGCGCTACTCGTCTACATTACCGAGCGCTACCGGTTAGTCTGATCTGGTCACATGAACTTAGCCTTATTCTCATTTAAATTAAATAGTTTTACTACGTTTTATTATACCTTTGTTTTAAGCACTGACAAGTTATGCTCACGAAAACTATTGACGTTTGCTTAATTTGTCAACTCGGTCAGAGTATTTCTTACATTCAATATTCGGTACGTGGTAAAAATGCATTTCTATATAATGTCAGTTACTAAAATCCTAAAGTATAGGTACTTTGTTTACTAGGTTCTACTTCATTTGATGGACCGTATGACAGCAACTGTCGCAGGATGTCAGTATTACAGAGGTAGGTAGGTATGTAGCAGGGCTAGCATGCGAGCCGTGAGATATCTCACGCATACATTTTATCGATGTAGACTAATTTCTCGTCTAAATTCTCGTTCGTTTACTCTATCTTACGCCACGTTAGAGAAGTTTGATGTCATTCGCCGCCATACTTTTTTGAACTACATTCCAGGTCGTATCTCGGTATCGTGTCTTCAAAAAGTACCACGGCAAAATGCTCGTTCAGCAATTACAAAATACGTCTAAATTAAAGTGCGCATGTTAGCGCAGGTAGACCTATAGAGATATCTTTATCTTGCTCGAGAAAACGAGTCGAGAAAATTTAGCAACGTTATAAATATTAGCTCTGATAAGTATGTTATAGCCTGTGTGTTATTTCGGACATGTCGCGACCTTGCTGACCGACGCGACGACGTGGAGACAATGAATGACCCCCTTTTCGAGTTAACATACATATTCTGAGGCACCCTGTCTAAGTAAGTATCCTGCAGTGAAATTCTTCTAGCCGATGATAATATTAACTTCGTTCAGGTTTCGATACTATTCGCTAACTAATATCAATTTAAGCGGAGTTTAACGAACTCTCAAAATAGTCCTTGCATAACTACGACCTATCAAGCGTCCTTTAACGGGCTGTTGTAAAGTACTTGGTAATAGAATAAAGTGGTCAACAATAGGTGAGAATAGTGTGTTATCTCGTCTCCTGGTTCAATGTTTCGAATATGTTTTTGTACCAGAAGTCTACGGCTTTGCTCCACGCGCTGAGAGTGGCCCCGTCGAGATTCAGAACTTCGATGAACATCTTGACGATTACTTCTTTTAGATCCTGGAAAAATACAATTGGTTAAAAAAAAGTAAATTAACTTTGATTGGTTACATGCTATAGAGTACTTCGGAAAAGAGGGCGACGTAACCGTAAAAATAAACTGCTTTCATCATCATCATCATATCAGCCGTAGGACGTCCACTGCTGGACAAAGGCCTCCCTCATTAATCTCCAAGAACTGCGGTTGGAAGCGTCCTGCATCCAACGCCGACCTGTGGTTCTTACCAAGTCGTCTTCCCATCTTGTAGGTGGACGTCCTACACTGCGCTTGCCGGTCCGTGGCCTCCATTCGAGAACTTTCCGGCCCCATCGGCCATCTGTTCTGCGCGCTATATGGCCTGCCCATTGCCACTTCAACGTGCTAATCCGTCGGGCTATGTCGGTGACTTGAGTTCTCCTACGTATCTCCTCATTTCTGATTCGATCCCGTAGAGAAACCCCGAGCATAGCCCTCTGCATAGCTCGTTGAGTGACTCTGAGCTTATTCATAAGGCCAATAGTGAAGGACCACGTCTCGGTTCCATATGTCATCACTGGTAACACACACTGATTAAAGACTTTCGTCTTAAGGCACTGAGGTATGTTGGACGAAAAGACGTTGCGAAGTTTCCCAAACGCTGCCCATCCGAGTTGTATTCGACGATTGACCTCTTTCTCGAAGTTGGACCTACCTAATTGGACTGTTTGTCCTAGGTATACATACGCGTCGACAACTTCAAGAGCCGAGTTCTCAACCATAACTGGGGCAGGCACGACATGGACATTCGACATAATTTTCGTCTTCTCCATGTTCATTTTAAGCCCTACCCGTTGGGAGACTCGATTGAGGCCTTCGAGTATCGTGCTGAGCACTTCCACCGACTTTGCTATGACCACAATATCGTCGGCAAACCGAAGGTGAGTGATGTATTCGCCGTTAATATTGATGCCCAGTCCTTTCCATTCCAGAAGCTTGCAGGCATTTTCCAAAGCGGTCGTAAACAGTTTCGGAGAGATGACATCTCCCTGTCTTACGCCTCTTTTTAAGAGAATTGCCTTCGAGCTTTGTTCTTGTACTCGGACTGACATAGTGGCGTTTTTATACAAACACTTCAACACTTCGATGTACCGATAGTCAATACGGCATCGTTGGAGAGACTCAAGCACTGCCCATGTTTCGATCGAATCGAAGGCTTTCTCATAGTCCACAAACGCGAGACATAGCGGCAAGTTATACTCTTCGGTCTTCTGTATGACTTGCCGCAGTGTATGTATGTGGTCTATGGTACTGTAGCCTTTACGGAACCCAGCTTGTTCGGGAGGCTGGAAGTCATCAAACCTGCGTTCGAGACGGTTCACGATGACCCTTGAAAACAGCTTATAAACATGACTCAAAAGCGAGATGGGTCTGTAATTCTTGAGCAAGGTGTTGTCACCTTTCTTGAAGAAAAGTACCACCACGCCCCCGTTCCATGCTTTTGGCGTCGTACCTTCAAGCAAGGCGGAATTAAAGAGCTTCTGAAGGACTTTAAGTACCGGTGATCCACCCGCTTTCAGAAGCTCTGAAGTGATTCCGTCCTCACCCGGCGCCTTGTCGTTCTTAAGCTGCTTCAAGGCCATCCTGATCTCATACAGGCTGATGTCCGGAATATCTTCGGTATAATGTCGGGTCAGTTTGGCTCTTGGGTCGTTGGCCGCACTGCAAACAGGTTTAGTGACCGAATCGTAGAGCCGTCCATAGAACCTTTCGACTTCCCTTAACACTTTCGCTTTACTTGACGTTATGCTGCCATCTTCCCTCTTCAGCTTCGTCATGCAGCTCTGCCCAATAGAATTATCTCTTGCGAACTTTGGAGCCTTTATTCCGCTCTATCGTATCTTTAATACGAGATGTATTAAAGGTACGAATATCGTGCCGCAAGGATTTCCAAATTTTTCTATTGAGTTGCCTATGGGACTGAGCATCATCGGGAGACTGCAGTCGCAAAGAACATCGTTCAGTCATGAGGTTAAGGGTGTCATCAGAGAGTTTCTGAGGTCTATTGGTACGGGGGGTCTTAAAGAACTGGGACCCCACCGTATGGACGGTTTCTACGAACCTGTTATTGATCTCGTTCACTGATGCATCTACTTCTAGACAGTCAAAGCGATTTGCAAGTTCGAGTTGAAAGCTCTCGAGGTTTTGGATATGTGCGCGAGTGGATCGGTGCGTAGACTTCATCAAACGGGACCTTTCAAGTTTAACGTTCATATTCAATGTGGCTCTAACAATTCGGTGATCACTGCCGGTTTTCACCCTGTGAATCACAGAGACATCATTGAATATTCGTTTCTTGTTGGTCAAGATGAAATAAATCTCATTTCTCGTGGAACCGTTTGGACTCATCCCGGTCCATTTCCTGTGAGGCGCCTTCTGGAAAAAAGAATTCATCATAAAGAGTCCTTCTTTCGCCAGAAAATCGGCCAGCCTCTGTCCCCTGGGGTTCCGTTGCCCATATCCAAATTGCCCCACTCTCAACTCATCATCGCTTCTCATGCCTAGCTTTGCATTGAAGTCCCCCATAACAACAATAAAGTGAGTTTTGTTCGTATGTATGGCTCTGCTGATGTCCTCATACATAGACCCTACTTCTTCATCTGGGTGTGAAGAGGTTGGCGCATATACCTGAACGACCTTCAGCGAATATCGCTTAGATATTCTAAGTGTCAGGTACGCGACCCTGCTCGACACACTGTCGATGGTGATAATGTTGTTGATTAGTGACTTGTGAACGAGAAACCCAACACCACCTTGGGACTGTTGGTCGCCCTCCCGGTAGTATAGTAGGTAACCATACTTGAGGGATATCGTGTCCTCGCCCTCTCTACGGACTTCTGATAACCTCAAAATGTCCCAGTGTAATCTACTAATTTCTTCTTCCAGCTCAACAATCTTTTCGTCTGTCCTCAAAGTGCGGATGTTGTGTGTTACCAGGGCCAGTGGTCGTCATAGGGTTTGGTAGCCGATCATCTCCCGGGGATTCTTAGCACCCCTGGCCCCGCCGTTACCGTGACTGCTACCGTAGCCAGGATTAGCGGGGCCTCCGGGGACTCGGGGCCTGGTTTTATGTTGCAAATCTATCATGAGGGGGTTGTTGCCATACTCGCCACGCTTGGCAGGCGGGTTGGCGAGCGCAGTATAAGGTATTAAAAACACGAAAAGATGCTGCTGCCCATCTTTCGGAGGTATCCTTTAGCAGATTCCTACTGAATCCACGGGCAAGAGCGGAAAGGCAACATTCTACTGCCGGCGCCCCACGGCAACTGCTTTACTAAAAATAAATTAAAATTAATATTTGGGTATGAAATCATGATTTCTTTGATTTTGTACAACAGACATAATTTATGTCCGAGGATAATTGCACCTACGAGTAAAACCACTTATTAAGTTAATTCTCACTAAAAAGAGACAATGTGACTTAATTTAAAAAACTCATAGAGCCTTTCTGTTTAACATACACCGGAGCAATCTGTATAACCACCAGCTGTCGCTTTAATCGGATTTTATGTGAAAATCCATTGAAAACACTCAATCCCAAATCGAAAAAATAAACGAAGAACAGCTTTTCAAGCGCACTAAAGTTTCGTCCATTTAATTTAGGGACTTTTTTATTCAATTACAACTATCTAAGTGTTTTTGTTTTAGTTTTGGTAGGCTGGACGTCACGGTCTTATAAATTGTTGGAGTATTTATCAAAATATCATCAATTTGTAGACTCTCTCTCCTTCACACTGCTCAGACAAATTACTGACATAACCTACTGTTCTTCTAATAATTATGCTCCTTTAAAAGCTTGGATTTTACTTTACCTATTACTTGGGCCAGATTGTCTCCTTCGAAAACAGGCAAGTTAGAGAGGTCGATCGCCGCGTCGAAAATGCCTGGAGGAGCTTCTGGTCCATGAAGACGCTAATGAAGGGAGACCTTCCATTGTCACTTAAGCGTAAACTCATCGACATGTGTATTCTGTCCGTCCTTACCTATGGTGCCCAAACTTGGTCATTGACAGAATCTCAAAAGTCCAAACTCAAGGTTGCCAAAGAGCCATGGAACGCAGCGTGTTAGGGGTAAGAGAATCGACAGGATCCGCAATAGGTACCACACTGCGCGCGAAGACCGGCATCGCAGATGTTGGTGACAAGACTGCCAGGCTGAAGTGGGACTGGGCGGATCACGTCAGTCGTATGGTCACAGACAAATAGGTAACAGTCGTCACACAATGGGTGCCTGCAGATGGGCGTCGAAGCCGGGGCAGGCCGAGGAAGCCTTGGCGTGACGACCTCGATGCATTTCAAGATGGCTGGTGGGACGTGGCGAGTGATCGTGAGATGTGGAGGAACATGGGGGAGACCTTTGCCCAGCAGTGGGAAAGTATAGGTTAAAAAAATACTTTAAGTTATTTTCCTAACACACCACTAATTTAGGTTTAATTCATAATTCATTTATTCATTTGCAAACATGGGTAAATATGTATAAAAACAGGTGACAAATACAATATATAGATTACAGACATGTTTTACCATATTAGTTGGCATGCAAATGCAGTTAATATAATATACCTTAGTCTATTAGAAACATTATGTATCCCAACTATATCTAACTAAACGAACACAACTTAGCCATCGTTCAGCTTAGTTACTGCGAGATTTAGGGCTCTCATATACCTATTGATACATTTTGACCAGAGCTATCGCAAAGCCTTTACGGTAGAGTTCTACTAAAAATTCCTTCTCCCATGTAAATTACCTAATCAATCCAATGTAAATCAGAGTTACGACAATCTCTGGTTGATTCAGGTTGAAAACTAAGGTTTATGGTTCTCAGATTGAAGACTTTTGATCTGACAGCCTATGTAAAGTTCTGCTATACTCACTAAAGTTCTGCTGCTGCGAGACCTGTGATAATTTCTGGTTTAGGACTCTCATATTGATGAATGCACTTACTGTAAAGTTTTTCTGCTGGATATTCCTCCTCCCATGCGACTCTCCTAACTTGTTCATCATAGCTGCGACAACCTCTGGTTGATTCAGGTTGGTCACTGCGAGATTCAGGGCTGTCATCAGGTTGATGACGTGAGCTTTAAACTGTGGGTTATCGATGTATTCCTCTTCGGGGAGTTTTCTGACCATTTTGAAGAATTCCTTTGTGTCGGGGTATGCAGCGAACAGTCTGCGAAAGAAAAAGAGTGGTGTTCAAAATTTTCCTGTGATGATATTCTATCAATTTTCCGCACGTGAAAAGTGGGATGACAATATATAGTAAGTTGATACTAGTACCATATATACCTAGTACCTAGTACTCTTATCTAGTATGGAAAATAAATAGGTACCGAGAATACTATATTATTTGAAGTGAATAGGTGAATACATTCACCTGAATCAGTAAGACATTTCCTGCTAAACGAATAGGTACTCGTAAAACGGCTTTTCCAATAATTGGATAATTTACTGGTGGAATTGGCGCATGACGGGAGACACTGTCTCGTACGTTTCAATAATTTTAATGTAATCAGAAGCGGTTTGATCGATACATTGTAGAACATTCGTTTCTGTCTCAAAAAGGAGTGACAAATTTTTGATACGGCATCATAAAAAGTTTGTAGAGACTTCTACGGCGTTCATAGAGGGTACCCTCTACGAATTCCTTCTATCCACAATGAAGTAGATTTTTTTGAAAACGAAGTATGTACCCTGTATTTATCTACTGAGGAAAATATCTGTATCTGTTTTAAGTACTTATAATATCCACTAGAAACGCAGCACCCACGCGAGTGCTATAAAAGAATCAATGAAAAGAACCAATGTCTTCATTCAATAACAACAAGCAATAATATTGAGTTCATGAGAGCCATAACCCCATAGTAACGATGATGCAGGGGCAGTTAAAATTTAACTGTGTTTATTTAACTTTATAGTCTGGTGGAACTTTCGTCTGCGGGTTTTCTTGCACATACAACGTGGCTATGGTAGATAACTGTGCAATTACCTAGCTATATTATTTGCATAGAGAATATTATCGATACAGAACCGCTTCTTAAATGTTCGTTTACGCAGACTATAACCAATATCAGTTCATATCAATTTTGTAATTTTTTTTTCACCTAAATGTAGGCAAAGACTATACCTTCAAGTTGAACAAATGATTCTGTGCTGCGACGGTCTTTCACGTGGCATTAATTATTTTAAATTTTTACGAATAATTAGCGGGCGTACCCTTAGAAGGTGATTGCGCGGGCGACGGGCGGCAGTGTATTGCTGACTGTCGAACGGGAGGGTTGTGCTCGTCTGCCACTCACTCACCTATTTGCTGATCGGTTAGATGCGTGTGGGGAAGGTGCGGGGCCGGAACAATAGCTACGCCTATTCGTTCAAGGGTGACGCAGTAATATCAAATCGTTCAGACAATAATTTCAATTCGGGCACCGCCGCGCTCCCTCAATCCACCTTCACTCCGGCGTGCGATTGACTGGCGCGAATAGCGAAAATAAATATACAATAAGGTTTATTTATTTAGAGAAACCAACGGTGATACAAATTGTTTGGTTAAATAGCTTAGAACTAAAAAAGAGAAGGCTAATAACAGGTTTGTACGTTTGAACATTGTAAAGAAAAGATGTCGGGAACAAAAACAAAACAAAAACAGCCTAGTTAGCCTATTTTAAAGTTACAATCAAAATAGTATTAGTAAGTTGTACACTGCACTTACAATAAAAATAATCTCATGTAAAATTATTGTGTTTTATGAACCATGAAAATAACACGAAAAGAAAGCAAATAACTGAAATGTGAATACCGTTTACTTACCTTTTCGTAACCATTTTTCAATTAAATAAGCTTTTCTCTTTCTTTTAGAAACTTTGACAGCCAATTTCCCCATATCTGATGCTAGCGCATCAGATTTTGATGGTACGGTAAAGCTAGTGCGCGGGAGCTCGACTAGCACAGACCCGACTCTGACAATGGTCAGTAGCAGACTAAGGGGGGACTGACTGCATACAAAAACGCGCGCGAGCTAGCTTGTGCCAAAATAGTAATTGGCTTTTAAAATACAAACTATCGTTTATTTTATAAAATAAAATTACCATCTTGAAGTGTGTGTTTATACTAATCTATACAGAAAATTTCGAGACTTAAATCAGTCTAATTGGCCTGTAAAATGAAAATCTCTGTTTTTAAAGAGCCAGTTTAAATATTTTTTTCTTTGCTGTACAAGTTAACCGATAATGTAAAGTAATTACCAAAGTGATGGCTAAGACATGATTAATGAAGTACATAATTTTCAGTTCTGAATGTGTAATAGCTGAGAAAAATCCCTCCCTCCAAAATGTTCAATTCGTCGTCTTAATGATAGCAAGGTCCTAATGACCGCGCAGGAAGACCAGCGCAAGTTTTAACGTCTCCTGTAGACCTTTTTGCAACCAATTGGTGTACTTTTAAGTTTTATGTCGTTTTATCTATTTGCAGTGTTGATATATCTACTGTATCTAATGCGATATTATGTAATCTATTACACACTAATATTACGAAATTGACAAATGAGGCTCTATATTTCGTAAACAGGCTCTTGTATCAAAAAAGTGTTGAGGACCACCTGATGTGACGTCACGCGAGACAGTGCATGTTTCTACATTAGCTCGTACGCTAAACTGTCTTATAATTCTATACTTCCGTGGTTTCGTTAAAAACAGGTCCAGTTTTTTTATACTACTGTACATAGAACAATCCTATGGCCCGCCTGATACAATACAATAGAACACTCTTTATTGCACACCAACAAAATTAAAATGACAAAAAAGTACACAAAAATAAAGGTAAGTACAATGGGCGGTCTTATCGCTAAAAGCGATCTCTTCCAGACAACCTTTGGATCGGCAAGACAAAACAAAATCAAAAAGACGGCGGTGTATCTATGTTCATAAACCTAAATAAACTACCTATACCTACTTATTAATAAAATTAAAATATATATCTACATATACATATATATATATTATGTGTAAATGTAATGTATCCGCTAAAGTACACCGCACTCCGTAATTTTTAAAAATTTCGCTCCATCCAAAGGTTGCCTTGGAAGAGATCGCTTTTAGCGATAAGGCCGCCCATTGTATTGCCTTATTTATTTAACCCAGTACTTATTTTTTTATTATTTCTGTTTGTGTGGTAATTCAATAAAGAGTTATCTATCTATCTATCTATATAATATTATCATATATATGCTCATTTTCGCATCGCTGTGTTTATAGCAAAGTATAACAAAGTATTGCCTCGTAGATCACGATCTTTAGAAACGTGCCCTAAACGGTGCACGGCATACAGGTGTAAAGCCTCATGTGCCTGTAATTTCACCAGCAACCATCCTTCAAACCGAAACACAGCGATGCGAAAATGAGCAATGCGAGATAAACGCGAAAAGCGCAAATAATAATATAAAAAACAAACAGACGTTGATAGATTTTCTATAGAGAAAAGTTTCAGTTTAATCTAGGAACTCTTAATGTTATATTGGTGGATTGGCTTACCCACGAAGATTATAAAACGTACAAATTGTATGTGATATAAAACTAGCCGAGATTGAGCATTAACCTTCTAAGTTCTAACCAACGATTAATCTACTTAACAGCCTTTCTTGAATTCCTTCTTTAACGCATCACTGTTCTTTAACGCTGCTATAAAGTTATTAAATATAAGTTTAATTTTACTTAATTTTCTAAACCCCTGATACATTAAAACCTGTACTTTTCCATTTTACAGCCGAGATCCCAAAACGAAAAGTGCTGATGATCTTCGGATCGGCTGACTTGATATACATCACTTCACTTCATCTAAGAGGCACCACAGATAAACTGGCTTTTTATTTAAAAAAAACCGCGACCGAACCGCAAAATTTTTTTCATCACCCATGGCTCTGAAAGTTGATCATTGTTAGCTAGTTAAATAATTATATATGTAAGTAAATTTGAGAATAGATTGAACCTCATTGCATTCTTAATATCCAATAAATAAATACAATCTCCATTACAAATTCTTATTTCTGCTTAAACTAAAAGAGGTTACATTCATACATGCTACAATTACATATAACCTCCATGACAAATTCTTATTTCTATTTACTACCTCCGTGGCGCAATGGGCGAATAGCCGGCTGAGACGCAAGAGGTAACGGGTTTGATTCCCGCCGCGGAACAAATGTTTGCATGATCTACAGATATTTGTTTCGGATCTGGATGTTTTATATATATGATAAGTAAGTATTTACAAAAAAAAACAAGAAAAAAAGTATTTAAGTATTTTATCAGTTAACTGGTTCCCATAGTACAAGCTCTGCTTAGTTTGGGGCTTGATAGCGCTGTGTGACATGTCCGGCAATATTTATTATTTAAAAATGAAAGAGGTGACATTCATAATACGCTTTAATAAAATATAACCTCCATGGCAAATCTAGACAAGCCAAGTTCAAGCTAACAGAACTGGCGAGCAGCACCGTGTGTAATAATATTACACAACTCATTTGGAGCCACTTTTGACCACCTCATAACTCATAAACTATTTCACAAAAACATGTCACATTTGGCTCATATATTGAGACTTGCGAGATACATATAGATAGATAGATAACTCTTTATTGAATAACCACACAAACAGATATAATACAAAAATAAGTACTAGGCTAAAATAAATAAGGCAATACAATGGGCGGCCTTATCGCCGAAAGCTATGTGCTCCATTTAGATCTCACTTCTTTTGTCGTTGAAGTCAACAACCAAGGCATATATTGAACTTGGCTCTCATTTCACATTTATGTTTTTGATGGGATCTTTATTTCTATTACATAAAAGTAGGCATAGTTAGTATATTAATGAAAAAATAAACAATGAATACCGAGTAGGTATTGAAACTTTCTTTTTAGCAACAAATTAGAAAGGGTCTTTTTTAATTTCTTCGCATTCGTGATGAAATGTTATGTGTTATACTCGGGTGTAAGTGATCAAAAGCACCCTCGACTCATGGCCTCCTGCTCGCTCGCATTCGCTCGCTCGTACGCCGAAATATCTTGGGTGCATTTGATCGCTTACGCCTTTTATATAACAACGTATACTTGAAGTAATATAAAATGTTGTAGGTATCCTTCAATTTTCTTCGTAACATTCAATCGAAGCTATTTTCTAGGTAGAGTAGGTTGGTATTGATTGATGGCCTGGAAGTGGTCTGCTCATTACACAGCCTGTTTGATTAAACCTCAAGCGACCTCTTTTGTTTCTAGCTCTGCCCTTGTGGACTTATCGATAGTATGGGTACTGCTTTCGTAGAGTCGAGGTAGTTTTATAGAGACAAGTAACTTTTTTTAATATAACCGTCTTCAGTAAACAGAAAATCTAACAAATGTGTAGATTTTATCAAATTGAAGAGTTTAATGGTTTTCTCATGAGAATCCTATCATTAGATCTTGATCATATTTATACGGGACCATCCCTGAGGTAACCCGTCTCCAACAAAAAAGTCACTCAGATGACTTATTTGTTAAAGAATTACCATTGAACATACATAAATTTTGTGACACATGCAGTGAGTACGATGAGACACACACACTGCATTTGCATTTTTATTTAATTTTATTCTTTTTATTATGTCTCCTGTGTAGGGAATGCAATCCCGATCTCGCGGGATCCCGATCTCGCGAGATCTCGTGTAATTTTTCGGGATCAATCCCGACGCATCATATGACGCGATCCCGTTCGAGATTGACGGGATTGGGCGGCAGTGGTCAGCGACGCTACACACGTCCACTCGGGGCGCAAGCGGCGCGCTGACTGACGGCCGCGAGCGGCAGGAACGCCAAACAGCGTTAGAAAACTATTCCGACTATTTCCGAATATTAGCGACAGGTGACGATAATTATTTAGTTGGTAAGATTAAAGATTAAAGAATAAAGATTTTTATTTTCTTTCGAGTAATATGTTATTTTAGTTAACCTCACTATCACAAACAAGCAGTTATTAGCTTTTTCAGTCATCCGAATTTAACATTTTTTTTAAACTAGACGGGATCCCGAAAATTCCGGGATTGATATTTCTAATCCCGCGGGATCTCGAATTTGCAATCTCGAGTCGGGATTGCATTCCCTACTCCTGTGTGTGTTTGTTCTGTTGTACTATTGGTGTTGCTCACAAATACATGTTTTTGATTTGATTTGATTTAATTAAAATGGGTATTTATCGCGTATGTACCTTTTTTATTTGCTATCCCGACGTTTCGGCTGTGTTGCAGCAGCCGTGGTCACGGGCGGCAAAAATGTACATACCTACCCGTTTTAATCAGTAATCGCGAAATTTTGAAAACTTCTAGAGATTGTTTGTCTAATTACGGTAAACAACGGCTTGCGTGTTTAAAACAAATTAATTCAATATTCATTTATGCATTAAAATCACAAGGATCACTTTGAAACGTAAATTTTACCGCCTGTTCCTCCGCGTCCAAGCCAGGTAAGAAACAAGGCTTCAATGAATTTCAAACGCTTAGCGAAACATTTATCAAGAGGTAAAAATACCTAAGAAAATACCTAGGTTTATTAACCTCCATACATAAGTCATTGTTTACTTTTCTTGTTATTCCTATCCATTACATAATAGTCTATAAATACTTGTTGAGGGTGTCATAATCACATAAGCGACAAAACCCTTTTGTTACTTGATTAAAAAAAAAATACTTGTTGGTAATCAAAATGATGATGTTATTAAATACAGGTAGGTTAAACGACACTGTTACACTAATATTATAACAATAACTACTAATAAAATATTGTTTGTTTGTTACTCAATCACGCCGTAACGGCTGAACCGATTTCGATAAAAGGTATATACGTATACTATAACCTGGATTACCACATAACCTACCTTTTATCCCATAAATCAGTTCCCATGGGATAAAAATGGGGTGTCAAGTCAAGTTGCAACAGCGAGTTTAGTACCGACACATTTAGTATTGTAACGCATACGTAGTCGCGGGCAACAGCTAGTGATTCATAATACGTCATACAGACAAATAATAAAGGTAAGACCGCATTAGAGCGGCGCTGTGCGGTGCTGCACGCCGCGCCACAAAGCGTCAAAATATTGTTTTAATGACTTTGAATGGCGCATGTCGCACTAGAGCGGCGCTGCAGTAGGCGTGGCTGCGCGTCGCGGCATAGTTGCCTCCAAAAGAATATTGTGACGTGCAGCGACGCGCCGCCCGCGCCGCGCGGTACAGCGACGCTCAATGCGACATAGCAGGCGGCGCGTCGCGTCAGTCTGCGTACTGTGCTCGGTGGAGAGGCAAAAAAGGTGACGTGCAGTGCTGCGCCGCTCTTAAGCCTGTAGTGCGATAGGTGACGTGATGTGACGTGCAGCGCTGCGCTGCGCAGCGCCGCTCTAATGCGGTCTTACCTTAATAGTTAGTTTTAACCGTTTTGTTCGCTTTCGTATTTAATAAGACGAACTACCCTCTGTTCTCTATCTTGGAAATAACTCGGTGAAGTTTGATCGTAGATAGGATATACCTAACTTTGAGCAGTTGGTAAGCGTTTAGCTGTCAAACTTTGGTCACAGAGTTACATATATTTCATCCCATAAGGTCATTGATTGCAGTCATTATCAGCATGATATCAACGTACGCTGCTGAACCTAGATCTCCCTCTTAGATTTCCAGAGCAACCGATCTTCTGCATCCAACGGCTCCAAGCAGCTTGTATCAGGTCGTCTTTCCAACTAATAGGGAACCGTACCACCTGAGAACCTTTCTACACCAACGCCCCAACGGCCGTTAGTTCTTCGAGCTATGTGCCCCGCCCACTGTCACTAAAGTCAAAGTCAAAATCTTTTATTCATTAAAATCACAAGGATCACTTTGAAAAGTCAATTTTACTGCCTGTTCCTTCGCGACCAAGTCAGGATAGAAAGGCAAGAAACAAGGCTGGAAGTTTTTTTTAATGATCCTTTTAGAATACATAACAATACAGGAAATAAGGTAAATAGGGTATTAAGTGCTAGGTAACGCGACTGCAGTACCACGAGTGCTGCAGGAGTTTATATACGGCGGTGACCACTTAATATCAGGAGGCCCGTCAGCTTGTGTGTCTACAAGTTTAATATAAAAAAAAAATTACGTCTAAATTGTAACATTTTGAACGAGTTGCAGCAATTTCAATTACCAATCCTCTGGGCTATGTGAGTGTCTTAGTTTGTCTATGAATTTCTTTACTTCTGATTCTACTTACACGTGTGGTTAAAGAATTTATTCTCAAAAGAAAATACACATTTCACCTTATGAGAAACAATAGGTTTAAACTTAGATTAAATATTCAGTGAGCATGCAGAGCATTGTAGGTAGATAATATATAGATAATACTTAACACTAGAGTGCACGCGCACTCTACTATAGTAGAATGCACTTACTTATTTTATCACTATTCATTCGTTCTTACACCTGATTGCCCGCGCTACTAGATAAGCCTCGTCGACAAAATCGCGGAACGGATTGGTACAGCGCCCACTGGCAGCGTAAGCGCATCTTCTCGTAATTAGGTGTCTAAGTTCGGCTTCTACCATTGTAGTACATGCGAGTATTGGCGTAATAAAACTGAATGTAAGTAAAGTGGTATAAGCGATGTGCTAGGTGGATTTGTCGTGATCACCAAGTTGTGATCTGTATCGAACGCAAGGATAGTGACCAATAAGATAGTCATCGCTTATTAGATATTTTTTTTGAGCTGATCTCAACAACCATGCCAAAAATGTTGATTATCTTTTTGATATCGTAAATTGATCCTAATTAATCTGTATTCTATTAAAAATGTGATTTTTGCAATAATTGTGTGTAATAGTTGACACATATTATTTAGTTTTATCCTTTTTAAACTACTTATTTTTCAAATATCTGATATATTGTTTTCTACTATGGTAGAGCACGCGAGCACCCATGTAAAATAAAGGGGCGCGTGCACTGTAGTGTTAAACATTTTGTTTACATTATCATTTTAGAGCCAACCTATAATTATATCACTTCGGTCTCTTCTACTTTCTTTACTTACTTCGGTCTCCTATAGAAATACCAAGCATAGCCTGCATAGCACGGCGAGTGACCTCTTATCAATACAAAATTCCTTGAGATTTTTTTCAGCCATCCCGTCCGTTGCACTTTTCCTTGTTGTAATAAAACCAACCAAAACATTTTGTTGTGTTGTTTTTTTTTGGTTTTCATTCAATTAATAACGGGTGATAATAAAAATAATTTGTTTATATAAAAATATAAACTCATAAGCCGTTCTTTTGCTTTCATGACTACATTCATTTTCTATAATTATATTAGTTACCTGCTATGACGTTATTTAATGTGTGTGTGGACTGAGTGATCACATTGTTTTTTGTAGTTTATTAAACTAAAAGGTTTAGTAAAAGTTATAAAACATTTGTAAAACGAATATTGGAGTTTGTAAAGAATTTAATAAAAAGATATACTACCGTGTGGTCTCTCAGTTCACACACTTGCCCTTCCAAATCTGGGTAAGTACCTATATCGGTTACATAAATCAAAATCGTCCAACTTACCTACTGCCTAAACATACCTAATTACGTAGAAAAGGAAAACGCATACGTCTCGCTTGACGTTTGACTTTTTTTGCAGTAAAACTTCTTTACGCACGCTTGACTTGGGGAGTAAGCTGGTGAATGCGTTACGAAAAGTGCGAACGGAAGTTGAGAGGGAGATATAAGTTAGTGAAGATAGAAAGAGAGAGAGAGAGAGAGAGTTACGTTTCGTATATTACTGTAGGGGCAAGAGAGATAGGTGCGAGTACACATTTTCTTTCTCTCTTTCTCTCATAGCCAGTTGATTCGTCGCATATATCCTATCCCAAATTAGACTAAATTATACAAACTGCAAAAACAAAACACTCCTTCATGCTGCAGAATAGATTTGAATTTGCTATACATAAAACAAGTATTTACGACGTTTCGAATCTACCAGCTTCGGTTTACGAAAAAGTTCAGCTATTCCACAACAGATGGCAGGCATCAGCAGAAAATAACTTACGTACTTACTGTATGCGCCTTGAAATAAGGTTGATATTTCCTTAAAACATTATTTTATATATATATATATCATACAAACATATATATACATACATATAGATGGCGCTAAAGAAGTTTTACTTCAGTCATGTGGTCTAAAGCACACTCGTTTTTTTAAGCACATGTCTACTTATAAAATAAGGACACTTAAAAAACCTTAGAAGCATTGTTCTAACCGTAACACAAAGCATTCCTCTTTTTCAAACTATTTGCATGTAAGAAATACTCGTACACATTCCACTGTTTCTTTTGCATTTTCAAAATGTACTTACTTATAACTACCGTCTCAAACTAACAGTGACTAGTAGAATAGATTCGCTCTAATTATTACAAGCTTGAATCGGCGGTTCGGCAGCAATCGGCGTTGTATGTAGTATGTATGTTTGTCCGATGATAACTTTCGAAGCCTTGATCCGATCATTGTGAAATTTAATACATAGGTAGGTAGTGATGGCACAATTTTGGTGTGACTAAATGAGCTAAAAATGTTGGGGAGTTGTTGAGATATTGAGGTTCAAGAGGGGTAAAAAAAATGAAAATGAGGCTAACTAGTCAAGTGAGACGTCAAATGAAAGGTATTCATTGGTACATTTAGACTCCGTTTTTATTTTTCGTACATTCTTTATCGTTTTTGAGTTATTAGCCATAATAAAAACTAAATTTTGACAAAATTCACAGGGTACACCAGTGACCCCACAGTGCTGTAATTTTGTATGCGTGTAGGTTAAGTGACACAAATATAGACAAAAGTCTGAAATCCAGAATAACTGCAATTTGTACCTCAAAAAAGAATTCCAAAATCACATGAATTCCCGTTACCTGTAATTTGAATGAAACTGTAGGTCAAGTTGTTTGGTTATTTATTTCGTGACACTATTTTGATAGTCAAAGATTACAAATAATATTTTTTTGTTTTAATCGGAGACTCGCGAGATCTCAGTTCGGGGCGAACCACTAGTTTGTATGTAGTTTTTGCGAGTACTCTGAGCATGTCTGTCTGACCCGAGGCCATGGCTGTTGCAACACAGCCGAAACGCCGGGATAACAAATAAAAAAGGTACATACGCGATAAATACCCGTTTTAATCAATAATCATGTCTGTTTGTCTTACTCAAAATGACCCCAACTGAACCAGCGCAAGAAATGTAGGTGTCGGTCATTTTAATGTCAGCGCGAGTAATTATTTTAGGACAAAGTAATGATCTTTAATGATGCTGGATTGGAACCTTTTTCTACCTTTCTGGTAATTATTAACCTTGAAACGGTCAGAGAGGTAGCAAATGCACAGTTTTTTTTGTAGAATGCGGTATATTGTTGTGTCAAACCATGTCCCGCTTATTGAAATACTCACGTTACTCGCATAGTTTTTCCTCAATGTAATTCTACAGTTTTGTTGTCACAATATGTTATAATTTTTTCGTTGTGTGGTAACTTATGTTTATCATCTTATAACTTTTAACTTATATTCATATTTTATGTAATGTACTGTGCAGGCAGACATTTTATATATTTGTTCATAAAACAATTAACCAATTGTATTTGAACTATAACCTACTATACTTTAAACTATACATTACTAACTATACATTAAATAATTAAAATACAAAAATATTCAATAAAACTAACACAATTCAAAATACAATAACAAAAATCAATAATTAGATTAAAAAGTCAGAGAGATAGTAAAAAAAAAAAAACAAAATGTCATACATTAACAGAATAATTAAATCATTTTGAATTGCATTGTAACTTGAAATCATCCACTGAATAAAAATACCATTCCAGCAAAAGCTTTTTTAGACTAGTCTTAAATATAATTGGACATCCGTGGATTCTACATTTTAATTTTTTCCAACGGAAGATCAGTGTTGTGTCAAATGCATAACAAATTCCAACGGAAGATCAGTGTTGTGTCAAATGCATAACAAATTCCAACGGAAGATCAGTGTTGTGTCAAATGCATAACAAATTCCGACGGAAGATCAGTGTTGTGTCAAATGCATAACAAATTCCAACGGAAGATCAGTGTTGTGTCAAATGCATAACAAATTCCAACGGAAGATCAGTGTTGTGTCAAATGCATAACAAATTCCAACGGAAGATCAGTGTTGTGTCAAATGCATAACAAATTCCAACGGAAGATCAGTGTTGTGTCAAATGCATAACAAATTCCAACGGAAGATCAGTGTTGTGTCAAATGCATAACAAATTCCAACGGAAGATCAGTGTTGTGTCAAATGCATAACAAATTCCAACGGAAGATCAGTGTTGTGTCAAATGCATAACAAATTCCAACGGAAGATCAGTGTTGTGTCAAATGCATAACAAATTCCAACGGAAGATCAGTGTTGTGTCAAATGCATAACAAATTCCAACGGAAGATCAGTGTTGTGTCAAATGCATAACAAATTCCAACGGAAGATCAGTGTTGTGTCAAATGCATAACAAATTCCAACGGAAGATCAGTGTTGTGTCAAATGCATAACAAATTCCAACGGAAGATCAGTGTTGTGTCAAATGCATAACAAATTCCAACGGAAGATCAGTGTTGTGTCAAATGCATAACAAATTCCGAGTTGGACGCCTTTCCATTTCTATTTTTATATGACTAAAATAGGCTATATTTGTTTTTGAAATATCGTGCAAAGCCTGGGTTGGTTAGCTAGTTTCATACAATTATGTGTTGTATTTATAATTTAATCTATTGCCCCGCTGAATTGCAATGTCAGCTATTGTCTTGGAGACACTCCCGCCTGGTAGTGATCTGGAGCAGTTGATCTATCTATAGATCGTTTGCAACGGTCTTTAGATGATTCAATTGTTTCTTCTGTATTTTATTGTATATTCTTTCTGTACCTATTGGTATATCAAGACTGAAAATTTAATTGAGTATAAATTAAAACTGCAGTGTTTCAATTCGACATATTCATCATTAATACGTGAAAAAGGCTCTTCAACTGCTCATAAATAAGTCTGTATATTACAGAAGGTAGTAGTTTCCCAGTCTGCAAACATTCTTCGGTCGGCATTTAAGCGTAAATTCCAGAGATTCGTAGCGTGCCGTAGTAAATATGGGCTCGGCTGTCTCAAGGGCAGGTCGGGGGTGGAGCTTTCAAAATGTTTATTAAACATCAAACTTTTGTTATTTGATAGAGAAGTAGAGAGTCAAACAGAGTCACAGAATGAAACCAAAAATGTTTTTGAATATAATATGTCTGTGTTTTTTTTCAATAAATAAATAATAAGTAAAATTGAAATTAAATAACCCCTGACTTAAAAAAAAAAAACTGTAAAACTAAGAACTACGATGCCACTTACCTCCTCAAAATTTCAGTTCCATTGGCTACCGCGTTAGCATTGACAGGCACCCAGGACTTCTGCACCGCATAGATTTCGCGCCGAGTGAGGCCTGATACAGCGTTCACGACATCGGGGTCTCCGCCCCACCAGATATAGCTGACCCAACCTCCCATGGTTAACTGAAACAAAAAAATCTAATAAGTTATGAAGCATAAAAAAAAATCCATTTTTGTCCCATATCATGAACAAAATTACTGATGTTACGCATATTTTCAGTGAGACCACAGAAAAACAATTAAGTAAAGAAAATATGAAGTTGCATTTATAACCGATTTCAAAAAAAGGAGGAGGTCCTCAATTCGTCGGAATCTTATTTTTTATGCATGTTCTCTGATTACTCGAAGACGCTTGGACAGATTCGAAAAATTATTTTTAGTTTAAAAGGGTGTACTTCCCAAGTGGTCCCATTAGCACCGAGTCAGGATCTGATGATGGGACGCCAAAAGAATCGAGGGCAACCCTCAAATTTTATAGAGCCGCAATTTGGTTTTAGGTTTTTACCTCAGAACTCCGTCATTTATTAACCGATTTAGACAATTATTTTTTTATATATGTACAAGCCAACGCACACATGTACAATCAGCTTAAACTTGTGTAAATAATATATTTACTTTTAGCATAGCATGCATTGCCCTAGTTACAATAATTATTCGAATTTGTGATGAAAGCAATAAATCAGTGTAATTCCAGCACTCGACGAGCTCGGTTGTTTATCTCTCTTTAGAGTTTCCAACCCAGCTAGCATCCCTTAGCAATCTTACCCCAGCTTTTCTTACTGTTTGGTACATACCCCAAACAATATGAATGCATATACTATCTTATTGGTCTCATAGTAATTTCATTAAAATCAGTTAACTAGTTTGGTTAAGTCGGTTATATTTTTGTGAAAAAGAAAACACTACAAAGTTTGTAAACACAGTTACCCCTATTCTGTGGGCAGACTAACTAAAGTAAACTAAATTGGACAATGCTAATCGTCTTTTTAAATATTAAAAAACTCAATAATTTTCATACGATAATAATTTTTACGATAAAAATGTTACCTACCTACTAATTAAACTCGATATAATCGTTGTATGCCTAGAACGCTGGATATGGCTACACTTATACTAAGTATGTAACACTAAACATCTTGTACCTACCCAAATATACGCAATAAATAAATTTGTATTTGTATTGGAATAAAATAGTTTAGTCCGCAAACAGAAATCGGAAGAATTTTCGATTTTTCTGTAAGGGAAATATCACAACTTTGCTCGCCCGAAAAAACACCAGTGCGACAACCGGTTCTTCAGCATTGCATAGGTAGAGTTGGCTAAATTTTGAGAGGAATATAAGATATAGGTTTTTGCCCAGCACTTGAACAGTAGTTATAACAACATAACTAGTAGAAGACAAGGTTTGAAGTTTTTGCTTCAAATAAAATTATCAATAAATTTTCTAACTTCTTTTTCTATTCATTACATGAAAATAAATACAAAAGGTTTTTTATGTAATTTCAGCCCTATTATTATTTATTTATTATTTAATACTTTATTGCACAAACATACAAATTACATGTACAAAAGGTGGGCCTAATGCTAATAGCATTTTCTACCTACCAACCTCAGAGGTAACAGAAAAGGTTGGCGTGCTAACTTTTAACAATATTAATGATAATTAAAAAAAGAAAAGAAACACAAATAAGAATAAACTCCTATCACAGCCTATCCTAACTCCTATTATTATTTATTATATTATTAGAAGTCTGATTGAATTATGTAAGTAGGATACCTGCCTATTTCACGACCTTAACAACGACGATTAGCTTTATTTGACGGATAAGAATCATTCTCTTTATCTGTTTTCATGTAGTCTCGACAAACCTTCTGTATTTGAGCCATTTGGGGTCGAGCCCTGGGTCCATGAGGTAACGAGGCCCATCGCGTTTTTAAATTTCTTTTTGGGCGTCTGTTCGAAGTGACGTGTGGCGAGAGCTGGCGCTTATCTGGGACAACGCATAAGCATTGTGTCAACAGAAGTCAACATTACTACTATGTCACCTTCTTCTTTTGTGTTTTTATTTTGTACGTTTGTCGTGTCAAATAAATGTTTTCATTTTCATTTTTTTCTCATTGCAATTCAGCGGGGCAATGCAGCCAGTGTCTTGGGTACACTTCCGCCTGGTATATATTAGATTAGATCTAGAGCAGTTGAGCTATCTATAGATCGTTTACAACGGTCTTTAGATAATTCAACTGTTTCTTCTGTATTTTATTGTAAACTAGTTGACCCGGCGAACTTCGTACCGCCTTGACATGCATATGATGCGGGCTGTCAATATACGTCACCCCGGTAGAATTTAAAATCTGCCATCATTATGTATGAAGGAATGGATTTTTCTTCATAATTTCTTTTTTCGTTGAATTTTGCCAATATTTTAATAGTTTTTCTGCTATTCGGGACAGAGATAAATACAACAAATCAAAAACCATGAAAATAGGTCCAGCCGTTCTCGATTTATAAGTGTTCAAATAAATTCGACTTTGTTTTATATATATATATATATATATTTTATATTTATTATTGTAAATAATTGTACATTCTTTCATTTATTAAATGCAAAAATAATATCATGTTAAAACAAAAGATATTTTTTATCAGTTAGATAGCGTTACTTAGAGATGGTAAAATAGGCACTTACCATTTTTGCTAATTAGATACAAGTAGTAGGTAATAATAATAAGTAGCAAAGTAAGTAAATACTTTGCTACTGGTGTTTTAAAATGAAATATGGTAAAATTTATTTATCAAATACTAGCTGACCAATCCGCAGCTTCGCACGCGTAGTTTTTCAATAAAAACATTACCCTCCTTCTGTGCAGTTAGGTAAAAAGTAGCCTATCTCACTCAGGGTGAATGTAGCTTACCAATGGTGAAAGAATTTTTGAAATCGGCACAGTAGTTTTTGAGTTTATTCACTACAAACATACACACAAAAATACAAAAATACCAATCTTTCCTCTTTATAATATTAGTATAGAAGTATAGATTAAGTCTTATCATATTTTCTTTAAAATCTGTGATAAGAACAAGACAACAGGAAGAAAAGTAGCAAATGGCACCATGGAAGACCAGCGCTATAGGGACATGATCCCATAGTGGTATAAATATGCTACTATAGCACAATGCTGAGTGGTGACCGTTTTTGTTCACAAAATTTACTGTATAATTTTGTTCAGTATTTTAGGGAATAACGCAAGGAAACACTGCAAATCCCTTGTAATCGTTTAATGGCTGACAATCAACTGCCAAACAAGTCTACCCACAAATAGAAATAAGTATGTATATCGATACACCACATCATAGAAATAAGTATATATCGATACACCACATCTGCTTTCTGCATACAGCTTCTCTTTTTCTTTTGTATTTTCCAAACCCAGGACGAATTTCTCGCGCAAAGCAGTATCTAACTCTGCCATGAACCACAATATTGTGCCAAATTACGCACTCGCGCTGCCCATTCGGCTAAGTCTTCTCCTGAACGTTGTTCAGCCTTGTAAAAACTGTATCTTTCAGCGAACGTGCTTTTTTTCGACTGTAAATGGACGTCCAACTTTCCTAAAAGACTATTATACTCCACATTGTCCAAGCTGTCAGGAAAAACCAAATCTTTAGCGACGCGGAAGGTATCTTTCACAAGCGCAGTGAGCAAAAGAGCTCGTCTTTTCACTCCAGACTTATCGGTGTCATCTCCAATGTCGTTCGCCGTACAGTACTAGATAAAACGACTCCTAAAAATGCTCCTTCTTGCGTGCGATGATCAAATGAGAGGTTGCCACCAAAAGTCATCATATTTGACTTGGCGTGATCGCTTGTCATTAAAAAAACACCAGAAAACACTTATTCTTATTAAAAAAAGTCAAATAACACACGTGAATAACTAATCGTCGCCAAATGTTCAGTATTTTAGGGAATAACGCAAGGAAACACTGCAAATCACTTGTACTCGTTTAATGGCTGACGTCCAACTGCCAAACAAGTCTACCCACAAATAGAAATAAGTATGTATATCGATACACCACAAATTTATACTCATATCTAGCTGTAATGTAAATAGATCATACTAGATGGGAGAGCGAGGCAGAATACCGTGACTCTTGGAGGAAATCCGTCGCCAGCGGAGTAGTCGCTCATGACAATACCTGTCACGACCATCGAGCGCATAAGCGGGCGCTAAGGCATGAACGTGCCGCAAACCCTGGACCAGGGTCTCTCTACAGGAGTCGTATTTACGTGTAAAAGTTGTGGTCGTGGCTGCCGCACCAAAATAGGCCTCTTAAGCCATGAAAGAAAGCGCCTAAACTATCCAACCTGACGCATACTTAAAACCTCTTCTATACTTAGATGTAAAGGCTCACGACTAGGGCTTGCACTATCCGTAAGATTTTGGTATCCGAATAATTCGGATAGTAGTGAACTTTACTATTCGGATATCCGGATATTACGGATAATTTTGGGAAAAGCGTTGAAAACGAAAATAATTGTTATTAAATTATGTAGTTATAAACAATGTTTAAGTTATTCCAACATTCACCATTAAAATATAAATCACTTTGACACTTGACAATAAGGAAACTCGATAGGTATACGATCACGTTTTCTGTCACAAAACTTAAGCAATAAGTAAGCAACTTGTCAGTCGCGACTTTCTGAATGTTTTATAATGCCACAAACATTAAAAATAAAGGATAAACAGTGTTTTAAATTCAGATTACTTTTTAGCTACATGTACTTACACATAATTATGAAATTATGGTTTTGATGTAGTTAATGTCATGTTCAAATCGTGATTTCTTGATGAATTTTATAATTCGTTTTATTCCAATTATCCGAATACATCGTCACTATCCGGATAGTAAAATCACACGAATATCCGAATAATACAGATATTCGGATATCCGAATTGCAAGCCCTACTCACTACGATGAATGCACACTTGTGGTGAAACGTTTTTCTATTCAAGACACCAGGAAACTATAACAGATAGGAATCCAGATAGTGCCAATTAACAAATATCATCTAAGATAAATAGATAAGTATAATAATGTACACGTTTTTAAATAGATAAAAATCCATACTAATATTATAATTCGAAAGTAACTCTGTTTCTGTCTGTTTGTTAGGTTTCACGACTAAACCTCTGGACCAATTTCGGAGAAATGTTTTTATTGCAAAACTACGCGTACGCTAAATAGTATAAAATGAAGTCGCTTCCGCTGTCTGTTCCCTTAGATCTTTTAAACTACTCAACGGATTTTAATGCAGTTTTCAGCAATAGATAGAGTGATTCAAGAGAAAGGTTTATATTAATAATACATACATAGTAACTGCGAAAGTAACTGTTTGTTTGATAGTTTGTTTGTTACCATAACTAAACGGCTGAACAGATCGCAATGAAATTTGGCAAGAACATTATATCCTGGGGAAGGACATAGGATACTTTTTAACCAAGTGCGCAAAAGGAGGGTAATATTTTTATTGAAATACCACGCATGCGAAGCCGCGGGCGGGTCTGCTAGCACTGTATAAATGATTCAATTCATAAAGAAAAAAATAGGCTTACTACAGGACGATCCTTTCGTCCAGTCTTAAGTCTCTTCAACACTATAAAAGCAGTCAGCAGAAGGAAAATGGACGATAAATACACGAAAAAAAGCATTTTTTTTAAACAAAATAGGGAACTTCTTCTTACCGTAGCACACAGACTAATGTCTAGTTTAATTAACATTTCATGTTTTAACTGTCTATCTCATTAAACAAAGTGAAGTTATCTTGGTCACAAGACTTAAGTTAAACACGGCAACTAAATAAGCAAGTGACTGTTTTTAGAGTTCCGTACCTCAAAAGGAAAACAGGAATCTTTATAGGATCACTTTGTCCGTCTGTTCGTCTGTCAACACCCTTTTTCTCAAGAACGCGTGGAGGTATCAAGTTGAAATGAATATAAAAGAAGCAGGTTTGCAGTCCCTTCAGCTGTAGTACATTTTTTGTTGAAAAATTACTTTTTCAAAACAAGCTTTTATGTATAAAATTCATAATCGGAACCGCAAGCAGATTCAAACACTAGTAGCCTACTATTATCCATGCAAGTTCCGTTGTCTAGCATCCGTCTCCATCATGAGAACACCTCCATAGTACCATATTATTGCATTGTCACCGAAGTTACATATGTGTTCCAAATTTAAGCTCAATCGGTTGAGGGGGTTTAAAATTCAGTTGCAAGATTCCACCTGGACAAACATACATACATTGCAAGTTAATAAAAAGCTTGTAAAAAGTGAACGCAATCAAAAGATACGGCCATTTATGCCGTATATCTCTTGTACTCGCAAATAAGTCAAAACCTAGAACTAGAATCATGAAATATCGTAAGAAGCAAGGTCTCACAGCAAAAGTAACAGGATTGTACAGAAACAAATCCGAAAAAGGTTAATTTGTAGTGGTATCACATAAAAAAAATTAACGAAACCTTCGGTGCTCGAGTCAGACTCTTGTTCGGTATTTATGGTACATATATTTGTTATTCTAAAACACCGTGATGACTTATCATAGTCACACCTAATTACTTACCTACTAAAATTTTATCGCTAAAATTTAAATAGAGAAGATCGACTATTTATTTTCATTTTTATAACACATGCTCGAAAGAAGGTCATTATCAAATCGAAAACTACTCCGTAAATGTCGTAATCGAATTTGAAAATAGAATGAGGAATAATATTACCGTCATAATATTATTATGCTTAAATAAAATACAATCTCCATCACAAATCCTTATTTCTATTTAAAAATGAAACTGGCCACATTCTTAATAATGCTGTAATAAAATACTACCTACGTGAAAAATCTTTATTTCTATTCTAAAATGGAATAGGTCACAGTCCAGGTGTGAAAAAATAATGGATACCGGGAACTCTAATTTTCTTTATAATTTTTTTTTATTATAAAAAATACTTATTGATTTTCTTCGGCTTCACGATGAAAAGTTATGTGTTAAAGGGTGTAAGCGATCAATAACACCCTCCGCTAATAGATAGTTATGCAACCAGCTGAGATACGCATAACTATCTTAAATGCACAAATCTGCAAACGATGCATTCTCGAAGGTGCAGCTGGCCGCTTATCAGCGACCACCTACGTGTTATGTGCCTCTTGGCGTTATTAATGTAATACTAAATAAATCATTCGTCTCGAGAATGAAATTAGTCTTAGACGTTTCAATGTAATATTATTCTAATTAAAATCTTTTCTCAAAATATAAAAGTTTAGTTTATAAAACCTCTTATAACGTTCCCGTAAACTTCAATAGATACAATGTCTCGGGTGTAATAGATCGCTTACGGCCCTCGTATAACAATATACAATTAACAAATAAAAATACATTAATATTGTGGTGTCACTTGCACGTTACGACGTGATTACGAGTAATAAAAATATACATTATAAACAAACATCCAAACTTTACCATTTATAATATTAGAATGATTGTACGTAGGTAAGTGGAACTCACTTCAGGCGTGTTTTTCCGGAACACTAATCCCAGAGTCTAAGAGTACCTTGTGAAAGGGCTCGTCCGGGAAAGTACTACCATCATACCTAATTCTGCCGCTTAGCAGCGTTGCTGTGTTTCGGTTTGAAGCGTATGGTCGCCGGTGCAATTACAGGCATATGAGGCTTTACACCGGAATGCCTCAAGTTGATGAACGTGACCTACGAGGCAATACTTTGTTATAAGAGGTTACCACTTGACATCAGGTGGATCATAAGCTAGTTACATCTCCAGGTCGTATAAAATAAAGAGTCTTTAAGTCCGTAGTGAACAGTAAACAGTGTTTCTAGGCAAGCGTGCATGTTTCATCTTCAATCACACCATCACTCTCATATTGTGAGGTAGGGTTCAGAAGATTTACAAAAACAAAAAAAAGGAATATAAGTAAACTTCTTATACCCTTATGCCGGGTTCCTATATCCGTCGGTAACTGACTACGCCTCGTATCTCCTTGAAAAAGTGTCAAACTAGTGTCAAACTTTTGACGTAAAAACGGTTTTCAAGGAAAAAAAAGTCGTAGCTGGTTACTGACGGATATAGGAACCCGCCATAAGTGTGGTTTGTATGAAACGGTGGATTTTCCACTTTGATATATTGGATATATAATAAAAGAAAGTCGTGTTAGTTACACTATTTATAACTCAAGAACGGCTGAACCGATTTGGCTGTAAATTGGTGGAGAGGTAGCTTTGGACCAGGAAAAGGACACGGGAGACTTTTTACCCAACTGCGCAGAAGGAGGGTAATGTTTTCATGGACAAACCACGCATGCAAAACCACAATAGACCACCACCAACCAACAATAGAGTGATTCAAGAGGAAGTTTTATATGTATAAAACATACATAATAACTGCGAAAGTAACTGTTTGTTTGTTACCTTTTCATAACTAAACGGCTGAACGGATCGTAATGAAATTTGGCTACTTTCTACCCGAGTCGACAAAAGGAGGGTAATGTTTTTTTTGAAATACCACGCATGCGAAACCGTGGGCGGGTCAACAAGTTGGATATAATATTATAATTTTTGGGGTTATCTTTGACATTTAATTTTTATATACTTACCTAATTTAAAATAAATTTTATACATTCATTATTCTAATACATACCTTAATTAAATTAATAACTTTAAGTTTGAGAATTTGTATTGTATTTTTGAAATTTGCATGCTAGAATATAAGGCAGAATGTAATTGAAACATACCTAGATAATTATTAAGACATTTACACATTATGTTCAAGCGAATAAATTTATCTTTATCTTTATAAATACATTCAGATTATAATTTTGGATTACGGACAGAAATGCCTCTCAAAATGTGTCAAGTATTAACTAATTTACCCCGTAAAAGTGTGTTAGTATAATGAAACACAAATGTGAATAGCACATTCTGAAGGTGCGAGTAAACGTGTTTAGAGCCCGCGGGGACATGTCCTATTTTACTCTCTACGCCCCTACCTGACCCAGGTACACACGGCTACACATCAACCTATACATTTCCAGTATAAGCTGACCTCTCATTCTACGAAAAACCTGCAAGGTCAGCTTATACTGGAAATGTACAGCTTGATGTGTAGCCGTGTGCACAAACAAACAGTGACACTAATTAGTTCGATTCCCACATCGGGAAATGTAGGTGTGTTGTGGTTGTGGTTTCATTTATAAACTGAAACCGTGAAGTTAGAAAATGGCATATGAAAACAACATGCACTTAGTTTTACTGGAAAAATACGTGTATTAAGAAGCCGACGAACCCCGAGCGCAACTTCAATTCGGCCGCGTCAAAAACTTCGGCCTGAATATCGCTATCCCTGTTTAGTGACGAAGTTTAGCCGTGGCTAAAGAAACTAAGCTAACTAAAGCTAACCCGCTCTGCGTGCAAAGCGACAGTGATAGCAAATGAACGATTCTAAATTTGATTAGATTTTGACCGTGTTCCGTAAAATCAAAAATGATGACTGAAAACTTGTTGTATTTTTCTCATTGTGTTGTTATTCTGTAACTAGACGATATAATCTATGTTTCCATGACTAGGATACGTAAGATGTTGTTGTTTTTAATACGAAACAATTAGGTTGAAAACAGGTCTTTTATGACGTAAAAACATGCAGAATGCGATACGCTTCTATTTCATTTTAGGTAAGTATTTTGATCTAATATATGGTTGGGGACCTAGATAAATACTATGCAAATTAAAATAATACCTTATTAAGGTAGAAATATGCTCCAATTAGAAATGATCTTGGTAGTACGTGTTGTATGGGCGATTCCCCTCCGGTCTCCCCTTAACAGAAAGATATATTTATTTTATTAATAGGAGTCACCAACACAGCATACACTTAGCATATTTAGCGGTTACATGCAAAAATGGTAAAACTTAGTGATACTATAGTTAAAGATATCAGACCGCATGCGGTATATTACAAGACTAAGATATAGAAGCAGTACAGTCTTTACTAGGGCACACGGAGCCCGTGCCCAGGGCCCATGTCGTCACAGGGGCCCCGAAAGGCCGATATATTAGCTTACACCATACATTTTTTTCTATTTTAGGTAGATATAACCCGACAAATGTAAAGACAAACTACAAAAGTTCATAGAGTAAATGTGGGCGTTGTTAGCGACTTTCTGGCAACCCTGACAGCAGCAAGCCTATTTTTTTTTATTACGTGGAGGAATCCTCATGGATACCGCTCTCAACCCAGGGAGCGGTATGTCGGACTCCTACCGGCTAAACCTCCACGGCGTTTCTCCGCTCGCTTTATACCGGGGACACGGGAACAGAAAACATTCTCCCGCGACCCCGGTGGCGTAAGTCCGCTCATGCGGGCCCCATCTTATAGGGTTTAGGGTCATCTCTACTAACTATGTACAATAGTATATAGTTAGGCCACTGCTATGGGGGATGGAGGTTGGCATACGCGCTTGCATACGCCCTCCTCCTTCGCCCCGGTCTCGTGCGGCGGGTTGGGAGAGTGCTTCCAGATTCCATGTCCCTCTCCGCTGCTCAGAGCAACACGCCTCTGTCGACTTTGTTTTTACATGTAGCTTAGCGAATTTTAATCGAATACCAGAACAGTTTTTTAATCATTTTCTAAATAGTGAACATTTTAATAATTATAAATAATACCTATAAAGTAAAACTAAATAACTACGCCAATTAGCGGTCACCCACAAACCACTTCGAATATAAGATCATAGCGGAAAATGTTTTTTTCATTCACTATACTTTCCAACATGGAATGCAGTCGTGCTCGAGCCGTCGTACAGTGCGGACCTCTCTGGGGCGTCGTTACGCTGCCCGTTGAATATACGAAGATTCGATCGTCGTTAGTGGTCGAGGCAACATCGCCTATAAAAGGCTCCTCAGATCGCGCGGCACGCATTCGATCGTCGTTAGTGGTCGCCGCTATAGCATGCAGCGGCCACATCTTAGGAACCTAGGCTGGTAGAGGGGGGCTCGAGTGCCGAAACACTTTGTTGTAGCAACGGCGTGTTTCGGCCCTCGAGTCGGCACGGTCACTCCCCGTGCTAGTGCTCGTTGCTTCGGCGTCAACGCAATCCACCTCAAGTGGCGAGGCAACCAGGCAACTGTAGAAGGCCTGAAGGTAGCGATAGGAGTTTTTATCGTTGCCAGATACTGCGTCCTGTTCCCTTCCAGTCGTAGCGGTTCTCCGTTCCACTGGGTCAAGGGGAGTAAGGAGGAGAGGGTGCATCTGTGTACGGCGCGCACACTTATGCAACTTAATATATCCTGCGCATCTGACTTGGCTTTGTCATTCCGAGTTTAAAAAAGTCCTGGGCTTGGTCTAATACCTGGACACGGGTGGCCTAAGGAGAGGAGAGTGGTCGCTCTAGCACTGCATCGGGGTGACAGTGTGGTTCGGCAGCACTCTTTGAGACAAAGCAGCTTTATTTAGAGAGGCACTGCTTTCCTCGCTCAGCCGGGGAGGGGGCTAGAAAAGGTGCCCCAAACAAACGCTCATTCCTCGCAATAAGAATAAATCTAAAAACATGCAGATGAATATGACTTTTGGTGCGTGGAATGTACGTACTCTTTTAGACCGACCCAACAACCTCTGCCCAGAACGTAAAACCGCCATTGTGGCTCGCGAGCTCAAACGCTATGACGTCGACATAGCCGCTCTCAGCGAAACACATCTAGCTGACGAAGGTGAGCTTGTTGAACGTGGTGGTGGGTACACTTTCTTCTGGAAAGGCACACCAGCTTCTGAGCCTAGACGGTCAGGAGTAGGCTTTGCTATTAAAACTACTTTAGCCTCTAAGTTGGAAGAACATCCAGTTGCTATCTCTGATCGTGTCATGTCCTTACGTTTCCATCTTCGAAACAATAAATACTTAAATGTTATCAGCGTATATTCGCCAACACTCGACAAAAGTGATGACGTCAAGGACAAATTTTATGAGGAAGTGTCAGAAGTGCTGACTAAAATCCGGCGCTGTGAGAAAGTTTTGCTTCTTGGCGACTTTAATGCTCGCGTCGGACGTGATTTTGAAGCTTGGCCTCGGGTGATAGGGCGACATGGCATTGGTAACATGAACAGTAATGGGCAACTGTTACTAAGCCTCTGTTCCCAATTTCATCTGGGTATTACCAATACCATGTTTAGACTCCCAAATAAATACAAAACTACCTGGATGCACCCAAGGTCCAAGCATTGGCATCTTATTGATTATGCTATAGTCCGTCAACGGGATATAGCGGATGTCAAAGTAACGAGAGTAATGAGGGGCGCAAATTGTTGGTCGGATCACCGACTTGTTGTTACAAAACTATTTTTGCGTCTTAGCCCTTGCCGTAGACCTCGCAGGGCTAAGCCTAACTGTCTTCATCTGAAAAAGCTAGAGTCTGCTGAAATATTGGCAAATTACAGGGAAGCTGTCAATACCTTTACAGCAGGCATACACCCCGAAGATGAACAGTTAGACGAGGGCTGGAAACTGTTAACTACAAATACCATCAATGCGGCTACTGAGATCTTAGGCCAAAAACCTCGTGTCTGTGAAGACTGGTTTGACGAAAATGATAATACATTGACAGTCGCCCTAGAAAAACACCGCCAGCTCCTTCGAAAGGGAAATCAGACAACTGCTTCTGAAAAAATAAAGGAGAGTACGAGCCAAATAAGGAGACTAACTCGAAACGCAAAAGATGAGTGGTGGCTGAACAAGGTTCGCTATATTCAGTGGCTTGCTGATTCGAATAGACTCGGCGATTTCTTTAACGAGATTAAAAAGTTAGTAGGAAGTCCACATCGAGTAAACGTACCACTGAAATCAGTTTCAGGTACCCTCCTGGTAAGCAAAGGAGAAGTTCTTACTCGCTGGGCAGAACACTATAACAGCTTACTCAATGTGGATCGTTCTGCTGACATAAACTATTTAGCATCACTTCCTGCCTTACCACAAGCCGTAGATCTGGATCAGCCTCCTTCTCTTGAGGAAGTTATCATCGCCATCAAAGCGCAGAAAAACAATAAGGCTGTCGGCATCGATAACATACCAGGAGAACTATTAAAATATGGCGGAGATGAGTTGCACTACAAGATTTGGCAATTTTTCCAGCGCATGTGGGAAATGGAGTTCGTTCCTCCTAGTTTTGGCGTATCACTAATTTGCTCTTTGTATAAAAATAAAGGTGATCGATCTGTTTGCAACTCTTATAGGGGTATATCACTTCTGTCTACTCCAGGAAAAACTTTTGCCAGAGTACTCTTAAATCGTCTTATGGAGCTCTCTGAAAGTATATTGCCTGAAACGCAATTTGGGTTTAGACCCAATCGCGGCACATGCGAGGCCATATTCTCTCTTAGACAACTGCAAGAGAAAAGCAGGGAACAGTGTCAACCTCTGTTTCTCTGTTTTGTTGATCTGGAGAAAGCTTTTGACAGTGTACCTCGCGAAGCTTTGTGGATTGTGCTTTCGAAACTTGGTTGCACCGACAAATTTATACGCTTGATAAGACTTCTTCACGACAACATGACTTGTTGCGTAACCGTCAATGGTGAGCAGACAGAGCAATTCCCTGTCACTTGTGGTGTAAAACAAGGCTGTGTATTAGCACCCACTCTTTTTGCTCTGTACTTTTCCGTTGTCGTGAGGGAGACTTTACAAGCCAACACCGAAGGGATCCGCATACGTTTTCGCACAGATGGCAGTATCTTTAACCTGGCTAGGTTAAAAGCGCACACAAAGGTATCGTATGACCTCATTACCGAATTGTTGTATGCTGATGACCTATGTTTCGTTGCGGAATCTTCTGAGGGACTCCAGGACTTGATGACTCGGCTTGACGCTGCGTGCTGTAGATTTGGCCTCAAAATTAATATTACAAAGACAGAGGTGATGGCCATGGACACTGTTAACCAAGCTCCACTGAATCTGCAAATCGATGGAAAGCCCATAAAACAGGTCGATACATTCAGATATCTGGGAAGCAGCATAACAACAAAATGCGACCTTGACTCGGAGATCAACAGCAGACTTGGCTCCGCTATGGCTGCTTTTGGTAAACTACGAGTCCAGGTATTTCGCTCCCATAACATCAAATTGAGTACCAAGATTAAGGTGTATATGGCTATTGTACTTCCTAACATCTTGTACTCGTCAGAGACATGGTGCCTGTATCGCAGACACATACGCACGTTAGACAGATTCCATCTGAAATGCCTCCGCGACATTCTTAACATCAAGTGGTCGGATCGGGTCCGTAATACCGATGTTCTACGACGGGCTAATGTCTGTGGCATAGAGGCATATTTGATGCGGCGTCAGCTGCGTTGGTGCGGGCACCTGTCTCGGATGTCTGATGAGCGAAGGGCGAAACGCATTTTCTTCTGTGAACTAGAACATGGTAAGCGGAAACGCGGAGGTCAGTTCCTACGTTTCAAAGACGTACAGAAGAGGCACATGAAGAGGTGTTGTATCGATCCGTCGCGCTGGGAGGCTCTCGCTGAAAAACGACCTGAATGGAGGCGTCATGTTCAGGACAAAGTGTACGAGTTTGAAGAAGAAAGGAGGCAAGAACTAGACTTAAAACGAGATCAGCTTAAAAGTCGACCGCCGGCTAATATCAATTACAACTACATTAATGGCGCCTTAACTTGTGTTCATTGTAACCGGACTTTTAGCGCAAAAATAGGGTACATCAGCCACATACAGGCTAAACACCTAGGCCAATAATCACAAAGTCAAGTCTCTGTAGCCGAAATCGGCTAGGAGGATTATTATTATTATTACTTTCCAACAAGGCCCCAAATTCTTGTGGGCCCAAGGGCCCCAGCACAGCTTAAGACGGCGTTCACGAATCATCTAAAGAGCGTTGCAAACGATCTATAGATAGCTCAACTGCTCCAGATCACTACCAGACGGAAGTGTTCCCAAGACACTGGCTGCATTGCCCCGCTGAATTGCAATGCTTATGCGTTGAGCCAGAACGCCAGCTCTCGGATCACGCGTCGCTTCGACCAGACGCCCAGAAAGAATTTTGAACATGCGATTGGTCCTGGTACCCCAGGGTCTCGACCCCAAATGACTCAAATACCTGTCGAGACTTCTATATTTGCGCCGCTTGAGATCTTCAGCTGAATTTGCCACCGCAGACCCTAACTGCAGTAACTACTTTGATATGCAACATCCAGGGCGTTTAACACCGTGAATCTTCGAGCATCAAGAAACCATCATGTTTTTTAAATCTTGCCTATTTCTTTCATTGGTTTTTCTTCAAAGGCTTTTATTCATTCACTTCCTTTACGAGTTGTGAGAGATGTACACATACTCCCAGTTTTCCATAAAGTCATCTCCATCCTAAGGAAGAAATGCGACAATAATTTCTATTGTTTTAAGTTTCCTATAAAAGGTTACCTATTTTTCCATCAGTACCTAATTGGTGTTCTGTACCTACGACTAACGGTTCGCCCCGAACTGAGATCTCGCGAGTCTCCCATAAAAACAAAAATAATATTATTCGTAATCTTTGACTATCAAAATAGTGCCACGAAACAAACAACCACATTACTTGACCTACAGTTTCATTAAAATTATAAGTAACGGGAGTACATGTTACTTGGTTAATTTTTTTGGGATACAAAATGCAGTTATTCTGGATTGTGGGGTCACTGGTGTACCCTGTAAAGTTTGTCAAAGTTTTGTTATTATGGCTAATAACTCAAAAACTACAAGGATTAAACTAAAAATAAGAACAGGGTTGTAATGTACTAAATACGACCTTTCATTTGACGTCCAACTTCACCCAATAATCTCATTTTCATTTTTTTACCCCTCTTGAACCCCAATATCTCAAAAAACCCCCAACATTTTTAGCTCATTTAGTCAAACCAAAATTGTGCCATCACTAACTATGTATCAAATTTCACGATGATCGGATCAACGCTTCGAAAGTTATGCTCGGACAAACAAACATACATACCTACAACGCCGATTTGCCCAAGTTGATTTAGAGATCTCGCTTCGCTCGATCAATAAATAGTAAATCTTCGTATCTAATGCATTAGCAAATTGCATTAGCAATTCCATCGATTGCCCATCCCATCAAAAAGTAGCATCTTGCGATGATAAATTCACAGTAACAGTAGGTAGGTAAGTAATACAAAATCCGTATGATATTTAAATCACTTCAACACGATTTAAATCCTCGATTTAATAAAAGGCGTATGATTTGTGGGCACGGCGGTGATTTGTATGCAGCAAGCGCGCGGTAAATTAATCAGAGTTTGATGGCGGCCTCACTCCGACCAATTGAACTCCAATAATTGCATTAACCTAGAAATTGGTGCCGAGTTTTAAGCCAATTTAACCCGTTTAAGCGTGTGCTGTCATTTGGTAGGTGTTTCTTTCATTTAATTTATAAAAGAAGTCATATTTTAATAATAAAAATATAACCGGCCAAAGGCGAGTCGGACTCGCGTACGAAGGGTTCCGTACCGTTCACGTTTGTTATAAGGGAGCCCCCCTTAAATATTTGTTTTATTTTAATTATTTTTTTTAAGTGAATATATAACTAGTGTCTACCTGTAGCTGTTATCAATATCCAGCAAAAACGAACAAAAAGTCACGTTTGTTGTATGGGAGCCCCCCATAACTATTTATTTTATTTTGTTTTTAGTATTTGCTGTTATAGCGGCAACAGAAACACGTCATCTGTGAAAATTTCAATTGTCTAACTATCACGGTTCATGAGATACAGCCTGGTGACAGACGAACAGACAGACAGACAGCGGAGTCTTAGTAATAGGGTCCCGTTTTACCCTTTGGGTACGGAACTCTAAAACAAAGGAAGCCAGGAAGACAAATTTTCTTCTTAACAATAAACTTTCGCACAGCTTTTATTATGGAAGCCAGATAACTGATAGAATACTTATGTACACTTTGTTTTGTAAATACTTACTTACAATATATGTATAGAGAAACAACCAGACAAGCAACAAATATCTGTAGATCGTACAAACATTTGTTCCGCGTCGGAAATCGATGCTGCGTCTTGTTTATTAATTTTTACTCAAGCATTATTAGATATCATGGTGACTCTACCAACTCCTTATGTTACTAATAGATCTTTGCCACGGCTTTGCTCATGTGGTTAGTATCTGGATAAAAGTAGTAAAGTTAGTCTAGGGGCCGAAAGTCTCGAAATTATCGAAAATTAACGATTCTTATCATCATCCACAGCCCATAAGTACCCACTGCTGGGTGCAGGTCTCCCTTTGTAACCGTCACCTTTCCCGGTCCTGTGCTGCGCGCATCCAGGTTGCCCGCGAATTTTTTTATGTCGTCGACCCACCGCGCCGACGGACATCCTGGACTTCTTAGGTCTGCTCTTGGCCACCATTCAGTCACAGATTTACTCCACCTGCCATCACCTCGTCAAGCCAAGTGTCCTGCCCAGTTCCACTTGACTTCCACCACCCTTGTTCCGACGTCTTGGACTTTCGTCTGGCGTCGGATTTCGGTATTATAGGAACTCGAGAACGATTCTTATATATTACCGAAAATCGAGATACCAAGCAAGATCGCTACGGTCTTGACTGATAATTGGATCGACTTGACGAAGGAAATCAGTCGTTAGGACATCTTTTAACAAAGTCGAGGCTTTCTTCCCAGATCACGATCATCCTACTCGTTACCTGAGTCGATTCGGATTGAGTAAACTGCTAAATTTAAGAGAAACTATTCGCTTCAGCTTTTATCGATAGAAGAGTGGAACTCGCTACCGGTGACTGTTTATCCAGAACATTTCCGAAACATTTTAATCTTGGAGCTTAGAATAACTACACATAGGAACAAAGACATTTAATTGGAGCTATTTATGGCTCCAAGCGACGTCCGCGCTGTGTGTTTTATGAGCCACGTGGTAGTGAGTGCGTCTCTGGGGAAAACCAAAAAATATGACGGTTTATGCGGTGAAAACATCCTTCCGTTTGCTGCATTAGCATTACTCGTGCGCGTGTGTGCGTGTTGGCGATAGACGTAGAAATCATTTTCAGATAATATAATTATTATAAATTATTATTTTTAATCACTGCTATTTCACCCGTGAAAAATCACGGGCACAGATTTTTCATTATGATGACGTATTTTCACACTTGCTATTTCACATGTGAAAATTCACGAGCAACGAAAACGCCCGATGAATTCCGAAGAAATGAGAACGACCGTGATTTGTAGCAGACCCGAATGAATGCAAATGATATACGATGAAAACAGAAAGTGATTTCATTTGAATGCTTTTTAGCAGGTGAAGGAAAATAGCAGATGTGACATACGATTCTTAATTTCATACGATTTTTCACATGCTACTCGTGAAACGTTCCATCCCTAATGTAAAACTTGGTACTCATTCACATATTCGTTGTTATATGGCATACGTTTCGGACGGAAAGTTCGAAACTTCTGTTCTCTGTAGTCTTGGGAGTCAATAATGCACAGATTCTTCGCGAATGTGCTCCATTTTCGACCACACCATTCCACCATCAGATGGAGGTGGTGGTCAATCGTTTACTTTTAATCAATAAAAAAAATTGCCAAACAGACAAACTTTTGAATAACAATAGCAGGGTTTTCAGTCTCCTTATCAGTCAAGCAACTTATCTAAACGATTTCGTCTTGTTGTTATTCCTGCGTCGTGATAAGTCATTGACAAAACAATTAAAACGCTATTTTCGTGACTATCACGGGTTGCGTTACGTACTACCACAGATAAATAATATATTACGTTACTAGATATCTACGAATCGATAAGAAATAAAAATTATACAAACTTAAGTAAGTCCCGTCAGCTAGTGCCATGCCAACTAGTTTAAATATATAAAAAACGAGCGTGCTTTAGACCACACGACTGAAGGAAAACTTCTGTTTTAAAATATTAATTTATAAAATTGTTCAATTACAAAATTGTCCACACGTCTGTAGGTCGATCAGTCTATGTTCATTCTGGATAGACGCAACTCGCATTCACACATTAATGTTTTATAAATATACCTACGAAACGAAATATACACTAACTTATATCTCCCTCTCAACTTCCGTTCGCACTTATCGTAACGCATTCACCAGCTTACTCCCCAAGTCAAGCGTGCGTAAAGAAGTTTTACTTCAAAAATATGACAAAGAGAGAGAGAGAGAGACCTTCTAGTCGTAAAATACGCACCCAATACTTCATTACTTAAAAATATGTATATCTACAGGGTACTCTGAAAATATGTATGTTATCCCTTTAAGGTGTTTCGGCCTTTTATTTGAAGAGATATCACCATTTTATTTATCAGGAAAAATCGATGATTTTTTTTAGTTTGTCTTCGAATCAGTTTTTTAAACGTTGTGCGTTAGGACTTAACTGCCTTAAACGAATAAATCCTCAAACTATTAAAATGGTGATATCTCTTCAAATAAAAGGCCGAAACACCTTTTAGGGATAACATACATATTTTCAGAGTACCCTGTAGATATACATATTTTTAAGTAATGAATGAATGAAGTATTGGGTGCGTATTTTAAGACTAGAAGGTCATATATCTGTCATATTTTTGAAGTAAAACTTCTTTACACACGCTTGACTTGGGGAGTAAGCTGGTGAATGCGTGACGAAAAGTGCGAACGGAAGTTGAGAGGGAGATATAACTTAGTGAAGATAGAAAGAGAGAAAGTTACGTTTCGTATGTTTTTAAACGTTAATGTGCGATTGCGAGTTGCGTCTGCCCAGAATGAACATACACTGATCGAGCTACAGACGTGTGGACAATTTTGTAATTGAACTCTCTCTCTCTTCCCAGCTATGTATCCCACGTGGTGGTGGGGTCAGCTTTCCTGGTCGTTCTTCTCCACTTCGCTCTATCCTTGACGTCGTCATTTATTTTTACCAAAATCAGCTGATATCATCGTACCTATTTCGAAAAGTCGTAGAACAAACGTTTTTCTAATAAATGACCCCATTTCAGATTACATACATATTTGGGAGCAACAGGTATATATTGCACCGGTTCTATAAACAACACGGACTGTTTATAATTATTGTTTATCAGTATCTGGTGTTTATCTTTAACTATCGTCGCTATCAGTTAACGACTCGTCTATATTAATTGACTTTGATTGCGTAATTCTATGTTTATTTTGCATGAAATATTGTAAGTTTCATTTGCGAAGGTTTATCAGGTTATACCTATAAGGTAAATTAAAGATGCAATATTATTCGACGACTTCCGTGGCGCAGTGGGCGAATAGCCGGCTGAGGTGCAGGAGGTTGCCGGTTCGATTACCGCCGCGGAACAAATGTTTGCATGATCTACAGATATTTGTTCACGATGTGGTTGTTTTTTTAGGGTTCCGTACCCAAAGGGTCAAACGGGACCCTATTACTAAGACTCCGCTGTCTGTCTGTCCGTCTGTCACCGGGCTGTATCTCATAGTTATCTCAAGTTGGACAGTTGAAATTTTCACAGATGGTGTATTTCTGTTGCCGCTATAACAAACAATACTAAAAACCGAATACAATTAGTATTTAAGGGGGGCTCTCATACAACAAACGTGATTATTTTGCTCGTTTTTGCTCGATATTGATAACGGCAACAGGTAGACGCTTGAAATGGTTATGTATGTTACAAAAAATAGTTATGAATGTTATAAAGCATACATAGTATATAGTATAGTACATAGTCGATATTATATTTAGGTATTTTGTATATATTACGTGTTTGTTTTTTTGTTTTAATTATTGTTTATTAGATTTTTTTCTGATTCTCAGTTTTGTGTCTATTCATTTTAGTTATTTAGTAGTAGTTATGTTCATAAAGATGCTTTTCCTTTTGTTTTCTCGATGAGTATATTTCTGTTTATCTGTGCGCACATAAGTTACGTTTCAAGCGAGATAAAATTGTTATTTTAGTTAAGTTATATTTTTTTGCTTGTAATGTATTACACATTACAAGCAAAAAAATATAACTTCTTTACACACGCTTGACTTGGGGAGTAAGCTGGTGAATGCGTGACGAAAAGTGCGAACGGAAGTTGAGAGGGAGATATAACTTAGTGAAGATAGAAAGAGAGAAAGTTACGTTTCGTATGTTTTTAAACGTTAATGTGCGATTGCGAGTTGCGTCTGCCCAGAATGAACATACACTGATCGAGCTACAGACGTGTGGACAATTTTGTAATTGAACTCTCTCTCTCTTCCCAGCTATGTATCCCACGTGGTGGTGGGGTCAGCTTTCCTGGTCGTTCTTCTCCACTTCGCTCTATCCTTGACGTCGTCATTTATTTTTACCAAAATCAGCTGATATCATCGTACCTATTTCGAAAAGTCGTAGAACAAACGTTTTTCTAATAAATGACCCCATTTCAGATTACATACATATTTGGGAGCAACAGGTATATATTGCACCGGTTCTATAAACAACACGGACTGTTTATAATTATTGTTTATCAGTATCTGGTGTTTATCTTTAACTATCGTCGCTATCAGTTAACGACTCGTCTATATTAATTGACTTTGATTGCGTAATTCTATGTTTATTTTGCATGAAATATTGTAAGTTTCATTTGCGAAGGTTTATCAGGTTATACCTATAAGGTAAATTAAAGATGCAATATTATTCGACGACTTCCGTGGCGCAGTGGGCGAATAGCCGGCTGAGGTGCAGGAGGTTGCCGGTTCGATTACCGCCGCGGAACAAATGTTTGCATGATCTACAGATATTTGTTCACGATGTGGTTGTTTTTTTAGGGTTCCGTACCCAAAGGGTCAAACGGGACCCTATTACTAAGACTCCGCTGTCTGTCTGTCCGTCTGTCACCGGGCTGTATCTCATAGTTATCTCAAGTTGGACAGTTGAAATTTTCACAGATGGTGTATTTCTGTTGCCGCTATAACAAACAATACTAAAAACCGAATACAATTAGTATTTAAGGGGGGCTCTCATACAACAAACGTGATTATTTTGCTCGTTTTTGCTCGATATTGATAACGGCAACAGGTAGACGCTTGAAATGGTTATGTATGTTACAAAAAATAGTTATGAATGTTATAAAGCATACATAGTATATAGTATAGTACATAGTCGATATTATATTTAGGTATTTTGTATATATTACGTGTTTGTTTTTTTGTTTTAATTATTGTTTATTAGATTTTTTTCTGATTCTCAGTTTTGTGTCTATTCATTTTAGTTATTTAGTAGTAGTTATGTTCATAAAGATGCTTTTCCTTTTGTTTTCTCGATGAGTATATTTCTGTTTATCTGTGCGCACATAAGTTACGTTTCAAGCGAGATAAAATTGTTATTTTAGTTAAGTTATATTTTTTTGCTTGTAATGTGTAATGTTTGCTTTATAAAATAAAATAAATAAAATGTTAATAATATTAAATAATATGTATGTGTTATTAACGCAAAAGTAATATAACAAGAAGTGCTTTTTCTAAGTATTTAGTATGCAGACAGAATTTGAAATTGGCTCCGATCCTAACATTTTTGCGGTTTTGTTTTTGGTAAATTCGAATCACAAAACTTTTATTAGATTCTAGAGTTATGTAACTTTTCTGAATGCTGTAAAAGTTTTTCACCTTTCCGATTGAATACTCTACCTTTTTCAGCGATACCTTTTTAGGGCTCTGTTAGCAAACCTTTCTGGAAACGGCGAGCATGATAAGAATACTCTAGTAGGGTAGAAGTTATTTCGTTGGTTACTAGGTTGTTTTTTCTAGATTGAAGAGTTTCTGCAGGTGATTTTGCCTAATAGAAAAACGTATTGCAATATCCTTTCTATGTCAAAGTCATAAAAACAACCAGCCTTGTTTCTTGCCTTTCTTTCCTGGCTTGGTCGCGAAGGAACAGGCGTTTGAAGGAAGGAAGGAGGAAGGCCTGTTCGTTCGCGACCAAGCCAGGAAAGAAAGGCAAGTAACAAGGCTGGTTGTTTTGTTAATGATACTTTTAGAATACATATTAATAAAGAAAATAAATTACGTCTAAAATGTAACATTTTTGAACAAGTTCGAGCAGTTTCAATACCAAACTTCTCTATCATCTAAATAATCCGATATTTTATAGTAGGCTGTTTTATAAAGATTTTGTTTAATTACGTTTTTTTTGTTAGTTGTCAATTTTTGTACATCACTTTTTCTTTGTTATAAAAGCGTACACCTTGCCCTTTAAACGATTTACTAACTTTGTCTACTGATTCTCATCGAAGTAGGGTTCCCAAAATAAAAAATCGAAATTCCGGACTAAATTCCTGACATTTGATGAAAATTCCTGACTATCTTGTAAATATAACAGCCTCGTGCATGTGAATGAACGAAGCAAATTCTCGAATTTTCGCGCGCGCGCCGCCCCTGTGAACAAGATCTTTATTTTTGTGTTTAATCATTAATCAAATAATTAATGATGAAGGGTAACCCTTCCTCTTTCGCTCAAGCGAAAGTTGATGGACGTATGCATCCTCCCCGTTCTAACTTATGGTGCGCAGACCTTTTGCCCAACATCCAAAAGTATGAACTCAAGGTTTGCCAACATGCGATGGAGCGCAGCATTCTTGGATTCAAGCGTATAGACCACAAACGCAACACCGAGCTGCGCTCTCGAACACAAATCGTAGATGTATTCGTAGCTACGAAAGCCGCCAAACTCAAGTGGGACTGGGCTGATCATTTATGTCGTATGTCGGGTGATTAGTGGGCTAAGTTCACCACTGAGTGGAACCCTGCACAGCCCGAAGACGTCGCGGCAGACCAAAAAAGAGATGGAGGGATGAGCTCACTAATTTCCGAGCGGACTAGACCATCTTAGCGCCCGAAAGAAGTGTCTGGAAAGAATGGGGGAGGCCTCTGCCCAGCAGTGGGACACAGTGGGCTGATAATAATAATAATCATCAATCGTTGTAACCGCTTAAGGGGAGACCGGAGGGGAATCGCCCATACAACACGTACTACCAATATCATTTCTAATTGGAGCATATTTCTACCTTAATAAGGTATCATTTTAATTTGAATAGTATTTATCTAGGTTCCCAACCATATATTAAATCAAAATACTTACCTAAAATTAAATAGAAGCGTATCGCATTCTGCATGTTTTTACGTCATAAAAGTCCTGTTTTCAACCTAATTGTTTCGTATTAAAAACAACAACATCTTACGTATCCTAGTCATGGGAACATAGATTATATTGTCTAGTTACAGAATAACAACATAATGAGAAAAATACAACAAGTTATCAGTCATCATTTTTGGTATTACGGAACACGGTCAAAATCTAATCAAATTTAGGATCGTTCTATTGCTATCACTGTCGCTCTGAGTGGCTAAACTTCGTCACTAAACAGAGATAGCGATATTCAGGCCGAAGTTTTTGACGCGGCCGAATTGAAGTTGCGCTCGGGGTTCGCCGGCTTCTTATAATTGCGTGAATCGTACGCTTGTTAGCCACTAAGCTACTGAATTCTGGCGTTTGGTGATAAAACAAGATACTTAACCGAAGTATGAGTAGGACCGCACAACCGATGGTTCCAGTCGTAGATAAGTTTATTTATGTTAATTAAGAAGCGCCATCAAGTTATGTGACCGGTAAACCAAAACAATTTTAAGACAGATATCTAAAAAAAAGAAAGTGCTTTAGACCACACGACTGAAGTAAAACTTCTTTTTCAAAATATTAATGTATAAAATTGTTCAATTACAAAATTGTTTACACGTCTGGTATGTTCAGATATATCTAAATATATATCTGATATATCGATCAGTCTATGTTCATTCTGGACGGAGGCAACTCGCACTCGACAAATATACGAAACGTAACTCTCTCTCTTTCTATCTTCACTAACTTATATTTTCCTTTCAACTTCCGTTCGCACTTTTTGTAATACATTCACCAGCTTGTTCTCCAAGTCAAGTGTGCGTAAAGAAGTTTTACTTCAAAAACTCTTCTATTTAGAGACTTCGTTAGAATTTTCCTGTAATTTTTGCATATCTACCAATCATATTAATTTACGATTTTTCACTTTGCAAACTTCGGTGATAGAGGGAACGTTATTTTTTTCGTAATTACTCATCATAACTCCAAAACTGTACAAAATAAAAATACTTTTGGAATGTGTAAATGCCTAGTAATGCTATTATGAAATTTTGTCCCCCACCTTTTTGGCTCTTTCAGCCATCCAAATGAGAATATGTTGATTTTTTATTACTAGCAATAGAGGGAAGTCTATGGCCTACCTACTGGGAAAATATGTAAAAAAATTGAGCCGCTATGTAACTGTCGTATTCAGTAACGAAAAATGGTACTGATTTCATATTTAAGCAATATTTAAATTACATAAATGAAAGTTAGAAACGCAATTGGTTAAACTTTTCTCGATACAATTATTTGTCAAAACCGGCTCTTCTAAAACTCTAATATCGTTCATTCTCCGACTCTAGAAAATATATAAAGTATTTTTTTACATAGTTATGTAGGTAATTATGGTACCTAAATTAATGAAAAAGCATTTCTTTTCATTTGTTGGTTATCATGCAATACGAGATTTTATCTTTTGTCGCTTACGTCATTTACTCCTGAGACAATGCGGCGCGGCTATGATACATGTTTGTATCGTTCTTCACCTAAGCAAGTAGGTAAATAGCACTGCCACTTTTTTTTTGCATTTTTAGATGCTCCATCCAATCGTCACCGAATTTCAATTGGTGTACCTATCGTCTTATTTCGAATATATAATATTCATAAATCAAACATTGAAAAACCCAATTTCTTGGTAAGTAATTTGATTTGTGACTTGCGAATTTGGTCATTGCCTGCCTTGTCGTAGTAAAAACGAGTACTTCTTTGAATTATGCAGCAAGCTTGTAGGTCGCATGTGCAAATATTGAGAGAGATAATTACGCAAAAGTTATAGAAATCGAAAGTCTAAATTCTTAGGTTAAGTGATAGCTGTGCATATTTATTTTCTTGTCTACAGCTGGATCGGAAAACTACGTGTATTCCAACCCAGGCGTCAAATGCTCGGTAGATATGTGGCAGAGTGGACTTTATTTTCTTTCTTCTTAGTTACTAGATACAAAGTAAAAACGCGTACTTGATGATCACACTTTTCCGTTAAATTATATACTTTGTTCTTCGCCCAAGCTATGGTGCGGGAAGCGTAATTTACATTTTCACAAATAATTTTTCTAATCGAAGAGTCTAGAAAAAGCTAGACAATGATACATATATCTACATATAGCTATTCCGTTCTTGATCATCCGTTACACTACGTGAGGTCTTCTCGTCCAGAATACCTTAGTGTCTGAAGACGAAAGTCTTTGATCAGCGTGTGTTTATGGCACAGAAACGTGGTCTCTCAATTGGGCCTCAATTAAGGCTATAGGTTGCTTAGCGTGCTATGAAGAGGCCTATGCTTGGTATTCCTCTACGAAGTCTACGAGATCGAATCAGAAATGAGCGATCCATAGATAAACTAAGATAACTGAGATAGCTTTGACTGGACGTACACTGAATGAGCAAGCTGAAGAGTGAAGTGGCAGTGGGTGGGGCACAGCTCGAAGAACTAATGACTGTTGAGGTAGAAAGGTTCTTCGCGCGCGTAATGCACATCGTTTTACATGATTTTTGACCCATTTGTGTGGGTTTTATATTTGTTTTATTTCTGGAAAAAAGTAGCATAGGTTCGTCTAGCAACGCGGATCGCCGCGGAATGAGAGTGACGCGAAGTAAAATACGCGAGCAACCAGTAAGAAGAGTGCGACATGATATTGAAGTGGCTCCGAATTAAACAACGTAAGCGACATTTGTAAAAATCATAATTACAGTGTAAATAAATAACTAATGTCTCGCGTTTGTGGACTATGAGAAAGCCTTCGACTAGATCGAAACATGGGCAGTGCTTGAGTCTCTCCAACGATGCCGTATTGACTATCGGTACATCGAAGTGTTGAAGTGTTTGTATAAAAACGCCACAATGTCAGTCCGAGTACACGAACAGAGCTCGAACGCGATTCCCTTAAAAAGAGGAGTAAGACAGGGAGATGTCATCTCTCCGAAACTGTTTACGACCGCTTTGGAAGATGCCTTCAAGCTTCTGGAATGGAAAGGACTCGGCATCAATATTAACGGCGAATACATCACTCACCTTCGGTTTGCCGACGATATTGTGGTCATGGCAAAGTCGATGGAAGAGCTCAGCGCGATGCTCGAAGGCCTCAATCGAGTCTCCCAACGCGTAGGACTTAAAATGAACATGGACAAGACGAAAACTATGTCGAATGTCCATGTCGTGCCTGCCCCAGTTATGGTTGAGAACTCGGCTCTTGAAGTTGTCGACGCGTATGTATACCTAGGACAAACAGTCCAATTAGGTAGGTCCAACTTCGAGAAAGAGGTCAATCGTCGAATCCAACTCGGATGGGCAGCGTTTGGGAAACTTCGCAAGGTTTTTTTTTGTCCAACATACCTCAGTGCCTTAAGACGAAAGTCTTCAATCAGTGTGTGTTACCAGTGATGACATATGGAACCGAGACGTGGTCCTTCACTATTGGCCTTATGAATAAGCTCAGAGTCGCTCAACGAGCTATGCAGAGGGCTATGCTCGGGGTTTCTCTACGGGATCGAATCAGAAATGAGGAGATACGTAGGAGAACTCAAGTCACCGACATAGCCCGACGGATTAGCACGTTGAAGTGGCAATGTGCAGGTCATATGGCGCGCAGAACAGATGGCCGATGGGGCCGGAAAGTTCTCGAATGGAGGCCACGGACCGACAAGCGCAGCGTAGGACGTCCACCTACAAGATGCGCAGACGACTTGGTAAGAACCGCATGTCGGCGTTGGATGCAGGCCGCTTCCAACCGCAGTTCCTGGAGATCAATGAGGGAGGCCTTTGTCCAGCAGTGGACGTCCTACGGCTGATATGATGATGATGATGATGAAATAACTAATTCCAAAAAAATTATCAATAGGTTATTTTCTAATTATTTAAAGAATATTTTTGTTAAATATCATATCTTATTACCTTATTGTGTAGAGTTAACTTGAGAATGTCTTAATTGTCCTTGTAATTTTTTTTACTGACATTTTATCAGTAATTCATGTTTTTAGAACAACAGTTTTGTTACTTATAATCTTGAGTATCGTGTATTTAAATTTCAATACCATACAACAAGCAGAATGATAATTGTTAGGGTTGCAACATTGAAATTCTGCTCCTTAAAGGAGAACGCACTGGAAAGCGCAGCATAGGAAGGCTGACTACATGGATATACAGAAAGGTTACCTACTGGGAGCCGTTGGGTGCAGGCTGCACAAGATCGGTCGCTCTGAAAACTTATGAGGCGGATGTTTAGTTGTGGACAACTTATGATGATTTATCTAAAGACTAGCTTCGCGGCGAACGCTTATAGCTGCCGCGTCCGCGTTGTTAAGTGTCTACTGAATAGTTGCGTTTCTACCCAGTTTTGTTTCTGTCACGTTTAGTTCCAGTTCCCTCCACCTGTATAGATCAGTTGGTGACACTGTCAGATGTTGTATAACTTTATAATGTAATAGCTGACTAATCCGCAGCTTCGCATGCGTAGTTTTTCAATAAAAACATGACCTTCCTCCTGCGCAGTTAGGTAAAAAGTAGCCTGTGTCATCCGGGGATAGTGTAGCTTCCGAACAGTGAAAGAATTTTTTAAATCGGTCCAGTAGTTTCGGAGCCTATTCAATACAAACAAACAAATCTTTCTTCTTTATAACACTTTAACCTGTATTCATTGTCATCGGACTTTTAGCGCAAAAATAGGTGACATCGGTCATATACGGGTTCAACACATAGGCCCTCAATAGAACTAAGTCACGTTTCTGGAGCCGAAATTGGCTAGCAGGATTATTCTTATTCTAAAACGCAACTCTTGGGTAGTTATATTAGATGTGAATGGGAATCTTATCAAACCGAAAGAAGCCGTAAAATATTAAAAAATAATAATATGCAAATTTATAATATCAATAAAAAAGATTCTGATCTTCCTATGACCACAATCTCACCAAACCCGCATAGGTTGGTGGATGTGTGATTATATTAAACTTAATACCTACGTCTATAACTAATCTAATGTATGTAATTGGTAATATTCGGAGCTTTCGCGGTCGCTATGTGGGCGGGGACCTCTAAAGTAATTAGATATTAAAAAAAACTTACATTTTGTGGTGCTTCGAATATTCAGTTGAGTCCTAGGTACTCGTAGTAGCTATAAAACGCTCGACCAGTGTCCGATGACCAATGAATGAGTGCTATCGTTACTTGAGAATGACAACACGTTATGTGGGGGTCATGGATCAATCAACATGTTTATCTAGTGTCGGATGAATCGGAATTATTCATCATTGATTGATATTGACACATCATTAGGCTAGTATTTACTTGTATCGAACTGGTTGTACAATTTTAGAATGCAAAAAGAGGTATGTTGTTGTTGACGCCTTTGTTTGGCTATATGGTATTGTAGCTTTTAAACAGAGTAAAGGATTTCCATGTTTTTTTAACCGATTTCAAAAAAAGAGGAAGTTCTCAATTCGATTGTATTTTTTTTTATGTTTGTTACCTCAGAACTTTCGACTGGGTGAACCGATTTCGATGATTCTTTTTTTATTTGAATGCTGATGCATTTCGTATTGTCACATTTTCATTTGGTCCAGTTCTGACAATTGCATCAATGAGAAAACCATATGTCTTAAATTTACATACATTAACATGACATTATCATACATTGAAACAGAAAATTTATTAACAATTTTACAATAGGCTTATCTAAGAATGACGAATATAATAGACACACCTGAATCCACAGACACTTCATAATTGTATAGTTTTAGTTTTACCCTAACTTGCCTACACACAACACATTTATATTATATAATAAAGTTAAGTTTAAAAATAAATAAATGGATAAACACTTAATTATACACCAGGATTCGTATACAATCTACCTAAATTGTATTGAGTATTTAACTACCATTGTAGTATTGTATCAATTGACTGTTTATCTATCATTGTAACTATTGTACCACTTAGGCTATGTCCCCAGTAGGCAAACTGTTAGCGGCCGACTGAGTGAGCCGCAAATTTGTGGCGAACTGAAATTTGAGTTAGCTGCAAACTAAGATCAATTTTCGTGCGTCGTAAGCAAACTGTTATGAGTTAGCCGCTTATTTAGGTCGGCCGACTGAATTATCACTTTACTACTGTTGTATGAAGGGAGTGGTCGTGTTGGTCGCGATGGATACTTTTGAAGTAATTGGTATCTTAGAAGCGCTGAAAGAGGATAAAAGGAAGCACTGGGTTCACCCACTAAACAAGAAAAGGTTGACCATTGGACAATTTCACACTCTTTACCCAGAACTAAGGAAACATCCAGATAAATTTTACGAGTATTTCAATCATCGTATATAATATCAGCGACTTCATTCCAATTGCTCTGCTTTAATACTCTGTTGCTGTATTCTTCACTCGACATGTTCCATATGCATGCTCTATTCTGTATTTCACTAATGAACCTTTCCGTATCAAAGGACATCTTGAGTTTTCTGTGATGTGTGTGTGCGTTGAGATTAGTTAGGTGCGATGGAAAAAAACACTTCCAAACACGGCGATAGTTTTTTTCCAACTGTGCGCATGAACAGTTTGTGGCAAACTGAGTCACTACGCCCGGCGAACAACCATATCGCCGCCGCCGACTGGAACCGGTTTTGGTGGGAGTCTGCCGCTCACTGAGATAGTCGGCGCGCGTAACGCTGCAAACTGCGTACAGTGAGCGCAAAACTAGCAAACTGTGGACACTCCATTTCAAATACATAAATATATGGAATATAAAATGTATATGGAAGGGCGTACTAAATCGATACGCCGCAAACTCAGTCGGTCACTAACAGTTTGCCTACTGGGGACACAGCCTTATGTATTTTCTTTATTATTTAATGTGGGAAGAAACTGACTTCTGACATACAGCTCACGCTAGTTCAGGAGGCTTCAACCAGAATTGTAAAAATTGGTATAATACAAATAAAACATTTTTGATTGATTGATTTCTTTTATTTCTAATTTATGTTATGTTTGTTAGCTCAGAATTCCGTTGTATATCAACCGATTTGGAAAGTTTTTTATTTGAAAGGATATGTTTTTAGATTGATCCCATGGATATAAAATAAAATTGGTAGAGTAGTTTGGTTTTTACTGTTATCTGAAGTCGGTTATATTTTTGTTAAAAAGTTACATGTTTTATTTGTAAATGTATAGTTAGTATTGGCAAGATAATTCTTATTTTTACCAAACTTTGGTGATACATTTTTTGAACGTCGAATATTCGATACTAAATTAGTTACGAATCTCGTTTTTGCATTAACGCGCAGTTTTTTATCCTTGACCCTAAATTAGGGTGAGGCAATAACATATATAATTGTTATTATCTAAATATTACATAATTATTTATTAAGTGTCTTACAAAATAGTAGGAATAGTTACGTATCATAAAAACCAGTGTGCTTTAGACCACACCACTGAAGTAAAACTTCTTTTTCAAAATAATAATTTATGAAATTATTCAATTACAAAATTGTCCACACGTCTGTAGATCGATCAGTCCATGTTCATTCTGTACAGACGCAACTCGCACTCGCACATTAACGTTTAAAAGTATACGAAACGTAACTCTCTCTCTTTCTATCTTCACTAACTTATATCTCCCTCTCAATTTCCGTTCGCACTTTTGTAACGCATTCACCAGCTTACTCCCCAAGTCAAGCGTACGTAAAGAAGTTTTGTTTCAATAATATTATTTACTTATTTGATAGTAGGTAGTCAATTAAAATTTTCAATACAAGTTATTTAATTTGACAGATGGAACCAGTGATCGCAGCAACGTGGCATTACGATTTTATCAACGACTAGTGGACCCGCCGAACTTCGTACCGCCTTGACATGCATATAAAGCGGGCTGTCAATATACGTCACCCTGGTAGAATTGTCAATTGTTGTCCCCGGCCATCATTATGTATGAGAAAATGAATGACTTCCACAAATAATTCAATACCAAAATTAGCCAAATCGCTCCACCCGTTCTCGAGTTTTAGCGAGACTAACGAACAGCAATTCATTTTTATATATATAGACAATATCTCGGGATAACTCCTACCGAAGCATCTGTTTCAAACGATGTTCATTTTTTTTACATCCTCTTTGACGATATTTGCAGCACGCATTCTGTCAATTCTATGTCAAACGTCATAAGGTTACATTATCTATAAAAGCGCTAAGGTTAGATTATAAATAATTTTATATAGTGGTAAAGTATTCTTAAATTTTCTAATTTTGCGCGCAATTTTCTTAATTTTTTCTTTCATAAGAACCTTCTCCTGACAAAAATAATAATAATAAATATTTCTGAACATTTCATACAGCGCTATCTAGCCCCAAACTAAGCAGAGCTTGTACTATGGGAACCAAATAACTGATAGAATACTTATATACTTTTTTTTTGTAAATACATACTTATAATACATAGAGAAACAACCAGTCCCGGAACAAATATCTGTAGATCATGTAAACATTTGTTTCGCAGCGGGAATCGAACCCGCTACCTCCTGCGTCTCAGCCGGCTATTCGCTCACTGCACCACGGAGGTCGTCAAATAAAGAAATATAACAAAAAAAGAATTAACGAAATCGGTCCAGCCGTTCACGCGTGATGGCGTGACCAAGGGAAATAGGAATTCATTTTTATATATATGTACCTAGTCAGGTCATAAATTCTGTCACATGTTTAATATAAAATAATTGAAACAAGTTTATTCATTATACCATTTATTTAATATATACCAAACCATTTATATACCAAAATGAACTTAACAAAACATAGATTCTTATGACACTAAAGTTTATTCAAAATGACCTCCGTGGTTTTGAATACAGGCCTTCAATCTGCGCGGACAGTCGTCTATCGCAGCACGAACGAGGCCCATGTCAATATCGGCGGCTGCCTTAATCAAGGATGTCTTGAGTGACTCCAAATTGGGATGAGGCTTTGAGCACGCCTTTTCCTCCAAGTGTTGCCATATCTTGTAATCTAACGGATTCAAATATTGACTGGAGGAGGGCCAGTCTTCGTGCCGGATGAAGTCGATTTCACGTGCCGCCAGCCAGTCTTGTGTGCTCTTCGCTCTGTGAGCTGGCGCCGAATCTTGTTGGAATACCCAGTGCCTGTTATTGAACATGGTATGAGAAATAGGTTCCACAAAGTTCGTCAGGACTGTATTTTGATATACAACTGCATTCGTTTTTACACCTTTCTCACAAAAACGTACCTCTGTTAAGCCCCAATAAGAAACTGCCAACCATACCATGAGCGAGGATGGAAAATGACCTCGTTGGACACGCGGAATACGGTTGCTCGCTTCTTCACTACTGTGTGCGTACACCTTATCATTTTGTTTGTTGTAGCTCTCTTCTACGGTAAAATTTTTTTCATCCGAAAAAAGAATTTCCCGATATTTTTTTCCCGCGTACCGCTTCAACAAAGCGCGGCATCTCTTCAGTCTCAGGTCCATTAGACGAACATTCAAACGATGTCCTGTTTTTCTTCGATATGCCCGAAGCCCTAAGTCTTCATTTAACACTCTTTTCACCGTGGTTCTGCTTAACCCCATCTGAAGGGCCAACAGTTTCTGCTTACGTTTGGGATTTCTTTGAATTCGCGCCTTCACAGCTTTTATCACTGCTGGAGTCCTAACAGACCGAGGGCGACCACTTCTTGACCTGTCATCTACACTAGAGTCTTCATTGTATCCTTTGATGGTGCGATAAACGAATCTTTTGGTTATAATCAAATTTTTCAGTATGTCAATAATTTGAATTGGTGCGTAACCGCAACGATGCAACGCAATAACTGCAACACGGTCTTCTGTAAGCGTCCACTCCATATTTAAAAATGAGTAAAATTCTAAAAAGTATACATTTTTATTTTCATGAACAATTCGAAATTCGAATTCTATAAACTTTTTTGTGGCCAGCATTCTAAAAGAAAAGCTTTTACTGTGTGACAATACTTATGACCTGACTAGGTAGAGATTATATTTTCCAAATAATCGTATATTTAAGGTATTGTTGTTTTCCGAACTCTTTGAGTACGTTTTATTCTTTGTTGTACACAAGAAAATACATTAAAAAGTACAGAAATAGATGACATGTACAAAGGCGAGCTTAACCCTAAGAAGAGTTTATTCCTACTCATTCTATTACTTTTACTTGAAATAAAACAAAGGATGGCTAAGTTATAAGTGTTAAAAAACTAAAACCTATTGTAATTTTTAAAAACCGGCCAAGTGCGAGTCGGACTCGTGCACGAAGGTGTCCGTACCATTATCTATAAAAACGGCAAAAAACCACGTTTGTTATATGGGAACACCCCTTAAATATTTGTCTTATTTTAATTTAATTATTTATTTTAAAGTGAATATATAACTAAATAGTCTGTGAATATTTTAAGCGTCTATCTGTTGCCGTTATCAATATCGAGCTAAAACGGGCAAAAAAACCACATTTGTTGTATGGGAGCCCCTCTTAAATATTTATTTTATTTTGTTTTTAGTATTTGTTGTTATATCGGCAACAGACACACATTGTCTGTGAAAATGTCAACTGTCTAACTATCACGGTTCATGTGATACAGCCGACAGACGGACAGATAGCGGAGCCTTAGGAATAGGGTGCCGTTTTACCCTTTGGGTAACATACCTTTAACAGTCGCTGAACTAAAAATAACTATAACAACGCGCCTATCTTTGAGACTTACCTTTGGTATGCCTGAATTCCAGTCACAGTATATATTCTTATGTCTAGTGTAGATCTGTGTTTCAGCATACCTTATTTAGGATAAAGAATGGTATAGCAGAATTCAAACCGCAGTTGACTTTTTAAAGTTGACTTCTCTCATTAATTATACTGTGACGCTTCTATAGTATGCAGAAATGTCTTTAGCTATAATTTTACTGTGACTTATTACCATAGCCGACATATATGTCGCGCAAAATATAAATTACACCATGTTTGATATATTTATAGTAGGTAGCCAATTTAAATCTACTTTAGATAAGTACCTACGATAAATGGATGTCGATCAAAATAAACAAACTCGTAAAGTGGGAATGACAACTGCTCGTAACAGTAATTTATAAGATTTCGATTATGTATGTATATTTATTGATAACTAGCTGACCAATCCGCAGCTTTGCACGCGTAGTTTTTCGATAAAAATATTACCGTCCTGCGCAGTTGGGTAAAAAATAGCCTATGTCATCCGGGGATAGTGTAGCTTCCCAACGGTGAAAGAATTTTTTAAATAGGTCCAGTAGTTTCGGAGCCTATTCAATGCAAACAATCAAACAAACAAATCTTTCATCTTCGTAATATTATTTTTGTAGATATTGATATGTTCTTTACATACTTTTGTTCTATCATCAATAGTTTCCGACGATAGACGAAAGACATTTTAGGGTACTTTTTTTACACCTTGGGTTACGTTACTTAAGTTTTAGTAAAAATCCCTAATCTTTTCTAGCAATAAATATAGCCTATGTCACTCAGGGTGAATGTAGCTTTCCAATAGTGAAAGAATTTTTGAAATCAGCACAGTAGTTTTTGAGTTTTTTCATTACAAACATACACACAAAAATACAAATTTTTCCTCTTTATAATATTAATAGTATAGATATAGATTTATAGAACTGATAAACGAAGATTATGATGGATAACAAATAAGGTCAAGTTTTATTGGTGCTATAATAAAAAAGCCTACCTAGAAATTGTTTTCAGTAATGTATACACTCTTTCGTTTTTTCACTTGTTCTTTCTTAGTTACCCTAATTTTCTGGTCAGTGTTTATCCTATGGAGGATTAATTTACAAATATGTCGATTATTTCTTAGATACTTTGCATCATTATTTCAACATTAATGATAACATTATACACACACACAGTACGTTGGTACCTAACAATAAATAGCCAATACATAACGTAGTTATGTACTGTTTGAATCTTACTTACACGTAATGAAATCGTATTTCATTTCCTACCGGCTTCGAATTTTCCATGAAAACGCCTTATAATCTAAGATATAAGATATTTGGAGCCCAAATATAGCTGGGCAACATTAATCTAGATAATATTTCTTTTATTTAGCTCTCTATAACCTTGTGCCAGTCTTCAACCAGTGTGTGTTGCCAGTGATGACCTATGGCACTGAAACGTGGTCCTTTACTCATGTCCTCATGACCAAGCTCAAGGTCGCTCAACGAGCTATGGAGAGGGCTATGCTCGGGGTTTCTTTGCGTGACAAAATCCGCAATGAGGAAATCCGCAGAAGAACTAAAGTTGCCGACATAGCTCTCAAAATTAGCAAGTTGAAGTGGCAATGGGCAGGCCACATCGCTCGTAGAACCGATAACCGTTGGGGAAGAAAGGTTCTCGAGTGGAGACCACGGACTGGAAGACGCAGCGTAGGCCGGCCCCCCACAAGGTGGATCGACGATCTAGTAAGAATCGCGGGGAGCCGTTGGGCGCAAACGGCTACCAACCGCTCGTTGTGGCGATCTAAGGGGGAGGCCTATGTTCAGCAGTGGACGTCTTTTGGCTGATGATGATGATGAACCTTGTGCCCTTAATTACTTGTTTATATTTTTATATGATTATTTTTATTAATAACTTTATTGTTGGCTGCATTTTACCACTATGACATATATATATACATATAGCATCTTGACGACGACCTCGATGACGACCTCCGTGGCGCAGTGGGCGAATAGCCGGCTGAGACGCAGGAGGTAGCGGGTTCGATTCCCGCTGCGGAACAAATGTTTGCATGATCTACAGATATTTGTTCCGGGTCTGGTTGTTTCTCTATGTATTATAAGTATGTATTTACAAAAAAAAAAAGTATATAAGTATTCTATCAGTTATCTGGTTCCCATAGTACAAGCTATGCTTAGTTTGGGGCTAGATAGCGCTGTGTGAAATGTCCAGTAATATTTATTTATTTATTTATCTTAGCATATATCTTATCTTAGGTAGGTAGGTACAATTGGTTGGGCAGCCAACTTCTTTTATTTTTTTATAAATTATTATTTTTATGGTATATCTTTTTTTTTTAAATAAGCCATTTTAACTGGCGTCCGTGACGTCAATGCAGGTTAGATGGCTGAAAACCAGCGCTGAGCAATAAGTGTATTGCTCAGCATAATGCTGAACCATTCTCCTCTTTCGGCACACGGCTCATACTGACTGGGTACATATCTTTTGTTTTAATTTTATTGTTTAATTATGTTAACGTGTTTTTGATTGTCTATTTTTCATTGTCTGTATTTAATTATCCACTGTATGTATTTTCTGTGTGTTTGTAACTTGTGTCGAAATATATGTATATATCTATATATATATATATATATATATATCTAGCCCAAGTGTATATACATACCCGAGAACCAATTACATTCACTAGAACATACCACTGAAACAACACAGTATAATACTCAAAGTTTATACTTTACGAGTGATTATATTTGGGTTGATTAAACAGACGCGCGCGGTTCGTCCGATCTGTGGACTGACACTGGTGACATTTGTTTACTATGCCGTCCGCCCGCCCTACTATCCTCCCGCCCTGAACACGGCGAAGCCCTAAAGGTACGCGGGAGATTAAATTTTATCTGAAACCCCATCTGATAATAAAAAGATTCTTTGGAAAATTTTATGTTGTTTATAAAATAAACGATTACTTTTTTTTTCTTCATTTTGGTATGATGGATTTTTTACCATCATCTTTTCCAAAAAATGATATGCTAAATTCGTAATGATTGATTTATAACCGTGTTTAATATAACAAATTACGTTTGATTTTATGATGGTTCATGGTCGAGTCAAGATAAGAGATTTAATTAAGATTTATTAAATCAATTATCGACGGTAAAGAAATAATAATTTAATAATTATAAGTTCGCGCTAGTCCGTCGTTTAACATTTTCAAACGGAAAGTTAAAGAGCACTATCTTTCGCTGTAATTTTATTTTATTGTAGGTATATATCTATTTTTGTATATATTAGTCTATTCATTTTATTAATTATATTCATTCATTTTATTACTTTTCGTATATTTCGTTTTATTTGTTTAAGATATATGTACATATTTATGATTCTTGTACACGCACCTACCTTTAAAATCATCTCTCTCTCTAGCCTCAAAGGTTTGCTGGAAGAAAACTCTTCTTAGGGTTAAGCTCGCCTTTGTACATGTCCTCTAGTTCTGTACTTTTTTAATGTATTTTCTTGTGTACAATAAAGAATCCTACTATCCTACTAATTTCATAAACGCGAAAGTTTGTATGTATGAATGTTTGTTACTCTTTCACGCCGGAACGGCTGAACCGATTGCGATGAAATTTGGTATGTACGTAGATCATAACCTGGATTAACACATAGGCTACTTTTTATTGGCAACACACGCGTGCGAAACCGCTGTCAACAGTTAGTAAAGAATAAAGGCCGATAAAGAAAAAAATATTTATGTTTTGAAGATGTGAAGATATCTCACTAGTACTCGTTTATTTGTTTTATCAAGTATGTTAATTGTTGATGGTCTAGATGTTGGAACAAGGAAAACAATTTTAAATAGTCCACAAAATTGCTTTTGAACCGCCAAACTTTGCACCGAGTGTTTGACTTTGTAAACAAACATTATGTCCAAATACTACGTGACTATGGAACTAATTTAGAGTTTGGTATTACGCCAAAACTATTTTATTCGGTTATTGTATGCTTTACAATTCTCGAACGAAATGGGTCAAGAGCACGAACACATATTGTGGTGCTATTTGTATTACCCCCTTTAATTGTTCGTTTTACGACACGAGGTTGGCACTACAGAAGGTATAATTTACATATTCTTGGTATAAAAGCATCGTAAAATTCTAGTGGGAATATCTACATAATAAGGTGAACAATCTGGAAAATATCACGTACCGTCTTATCGTTGTTTCGACCGATAATGGCGAAGCGAGACGTTATTCGGATCGCACACACCCTGATGAAGGTTCACGAATTGAACCGAAACATTGTCGGTCGAAACACCGATAAAACGGTACGTGATAAATCCCGTATCACATTATAAATATGAAAGTATGGATGTCTGTTTATTTATTTGTTTGTTTGTTACTCAATCTCGTCGTAACGGTTGAACCGATTTTGATGAAATTTGGTATATACGTAGATTTTAACCTGGATTACCACACAGGCTACCTTTATCCCATAAATCAGTTCCCATGGGATAAAAGTGGGGTGTCAAGTCAAGTTGCAACAGCGGGCTTAGCTTTATTTCTAGGTTACCTACACACTTAGTAGTGTAACGCGTACGAAGTCGCGGGCAACAGATATTTTATAATAATTGAATTCAACCACGAAAGTTTTCTAAGTAAAATCTTAAGTCTATGTTTTTATTGTGGGTGCTGTTTTTTTCTAAAATAAAAGCAATCAAGCATTAATTGAAAATCAGTTAACGTTTATAATGTAACTAGGTACCTACAATAATGGGCAGCGTCCACGCAGCGTCGCCACCATACTCTTCGAACAGGGAAACACAGAACACTACCTATGAAGCTAAAAATTACTAGATTTGCCTAAATCAGGGATAGAATGGGCAAAACAAACAATATTCCTCCACATAGAGAACATTTATTGAAAAATCAGTCGAGGTGCAGGTATACGTACAATTATTAACAAGTCAAACCCAAGAAGCTCATAGGCAACGATGAGCTAGTTGATGCAAGGCTCCTCAGCCTGGAGCATCGACGAAAGGTTGCTAGCCTCTCGGTTTTTTATCGAGTATATTTCGGGGAGTGTGCAGCGGAACTTTTCGACCTGATCCCACCATCTCCATTCTATCAACGGACAACCAGACGCTCTGCGGTGCGCCACCGCTATATGGTAGAAATACCTCCCATTCGCACAAAGCGGTTCTCTTCGACCTTTATTATGCGCACCGCCAAAGAGTGGAACGCCTTGCCAGAGTCTGTGTTTCTTGATATCTACCTACAGCCTGGGTATCTTTAAGTCGCGAGTGAATAGGTTTCTTCTAGGCAAGCGTGTACCATCGTAGACTGCATCATCGCTTACCATCAGGCGAGATCGTGGTCAAACGCAAGCCTATAATGTATAAAAAAAAATAACATGCTTATAAGATTTTTCAACACACTTGCTCGTGAAGTGAGCCATAGTACATCGTTCTTAGGACCATAAACCGAACTATAACACACGCGTGCGTAATAATATTACACACTAGTGCATAATAGAATTATCCCTACAAAGTTAAGTTAGTACCTAACTGCAAATTATATGCGAGTAAACAGAGCATTTTCAATTTAACCGGGTAATATAGTTTTTGTAACAACAAAGAGGTTTTATGCCGCTGAAAATCATATTATATTTTTGGAATAAATAAATGTATCCCTAAATGAGACGAAAAACATTTTTATTATCAAATTACTTATAATTCACAATAATTTGTTATAAAATTGTTATATATTTGCATTTTATCACTAAAATTATAATTTTGAAGTAGGCTGTATGGCTATAGGTACCTATGACTTCTTACATTTGGCGCGTGCAAAAAAAACTTGCGCGCAATTTCCCATTTTTTTGTTTGTATCGCATTTGTTGCTGTGTGGTAAATAATTGTAAAAATGTAAAGCTTTAGTACAGAAGATTTGTTTTTTCCTCGCAATTGTGTTGAAAAAGTGCGTATGAAACTCGTGAGCAACTTGCTCACTAGACACTCTCGGCTGATTTACGCCCTTGCCTACGGCTCGGACTGCAACCCACAGCCTCATGTATAATGAGAAACTTAGCTCACTTGTATCATATTATACTATTTCCTTGTAGTTTGAATAGAAATAACTAGAATGAATGATTCTTAGGGATGTGTCAAAAGAGGGCTAGATTGCCTTTTTCAGGCCCCGCTGTAAAAAGAGCCGTCCGAAAAGGGCTAAGGTGAAAACACTGAGTCCACTGCCTATAAAGCTAAATAAATCACGTCCGACTCACCTTCACACTGCTCTGTCACGCTGGTGTGGCGGTGAGCGTATAATTTTGACGACCTCCGTGGTGCAATGGGCGAATAGCCGGCTGAGACGCAGGAGGTAGCGGGTTCGATTCTCGCCGCGGAACAAACGTTTGCATGATCTACAGTTATATGTTCCGGGTCTGGTTGTTTCTCTATATATTTTAAGTATATATTTACCAAAAAAATGTATATAAGTATTCTATCAGTTATCTGGTCCCCATACTACAAGCGCTGCTTAGTTTGGGGCTAGATAGCGCTGTGTGAAATGTCCAGTAATATTTATTTATTAAAAAAATAAATTACTGAACTGTATACTATTTAATTATCAGTGTACGGTTAAGATATTACCTTTCTTCACTCATGCTCTGAAGTTGGTCATTGTTAGCTCGATACCTGATGCGTAAAAGCGACTTACGCCACTAGGGCCACAAGTAAATTTAAAAATATAATGATGCTCATTGCATTCATAAAAATGCTATAATTAAATACTATATCAATGACAAATCCTTATTTCTATGTAAAATGAAACAGGCCACATTCATTTGCTTTGATGAAAAACAACCTCCATGGCAAATACTTATTTCTATTAAATAAAAGAGGCCATAGTTTATTAGTGAAAAACAAACCGGCCAAGTGCGAGTCGGACTCGCGCACGAAGGGTTCCGTACCATTATCTATAAAAACTGCAAAAAAAATCACGTTTGTTGTATGGGAGCCCTCCGTGAATAATAATTTAATTTTAATTTAATTATTTATTTTTAAAGTGAATAATATAACTTCTTATTCTGTGAATATTTCAAGCGTTTACCTATTGCCGTTATCAATATCGAGCAAAAACGAGCAAAAACATCACATTTGTTGTATGGGAGCTCCCTTAAATATTTGTTTAATTTTAATTTAATTATTTATTTTTAAAGTGAATATATAACTAAATATTCTGTAAAGATTTCAAGCGTCTACCTCTTGTCGTTATCAATATCGAGCAAAAACGAGTGAAAAAATTACGTTTATTGTATGGGTACCCCCCTTAAATATTTATTTTATATTGTTTTTAGTATTTGTTGTTATAACGGCAACAAAAATACATCTTCTGTGAAAATTTCAACTGTTTAACTATCACGGTTCACGCGATACAGCCTGGTGACGGACAGACAGACAGACAGCGGAGTTTTAGTAATAGGGGCCCTTTTGACCCTTTGGGTTTGAAAACCTAAAAACAATGGATACCGGGATCGCAAAATTCTCATAATAGCAAGAAAAGTAGTATTTTACACAAAAATCGTTACAAAACTCCTCTCCTTCCATAGGTTTCCTGGAGGTAAGTATTTAAGATTGTTTCTTTTGTGGTGTACAATTAAGTGTTTTCATTCATCCATTTGCTTTGCATTCCTTTTTGTTATTACCAAAGCCTAGAAATCCATACAGTAATCCGACGAAGACGTCTAAACATGTATCTTTGATTCATGATGTGGTATTACGGAAGGCAGTTATCAGTATTCATCACAGACTGAACGCTTCACACTGCACTTCGGTTTACTGTCCAAGTACAGGCACATACAATGGACTATTAGCTGTCGATTACTAGTCAGCTGCATTGCGAATCGAATTACAAGTGCCCCTGTCACCGACTTTATGATTTAGCACCTATTGTCACAGGTTTAATGCAAGGTGCATCGATGTTCTTTACTGTTATCAGTTCGTGCTCTGGCGTATCCGACACGAGAGGGTTTGAACCTACACAGTTTCGAATAACGCTCACAATAACGGACCATCTGCTAACGTTCATTCCTTTTTTACGGTTCCGTACCCATAGGGTAAAACGGCACCCTATTACTGAGGCTCCGCTGTCTGTCTGTCCGTCTGTCACCAGGCTGTATCTCATGAACCGTGATAGTTAGACAGTTAAAATTTTCACTGATGGTGTATTACTAAAAACAGAATAAAATAAATATTTAATAGGGGCTCCCAAACAACAAACGTGATTTTTTTTGCTCGTTTTAGCTCGATATTGATAACGGCAACAGGTAGACACTTGAAATATTCACAGAATGTTTAGTTATATATTTTCTTTAAAAATAAATAATTAAATTAAAATAAAACAATTTTTTTTCTGTTTTTATAGATAATGGTAAGGAACCCTTCGTGCGCGAGTCCGACTCGCACTTAGACGGTTTTTTTCTTATTTCTTATATTTGCAACACATAATACAAAACTAACTAGGTACAAAAAAGAATACAGTGTATCAAAATAAAACAACATAAGACTTAAAGCTAGGTACACAAATTGGTTGTAAAAAGGTCTCAACTCAGTCACGTCTGCAGGACGTTAAAACCTGCGCTGGTCTTCCGTTGTGACCTTTAGGACCGAGTAAGTTAAATAAATATATAATAAATACATAGCGGACGCGATATTTATTGACATACATCCTTCTGACTTGTCCTGTCGTACAAATTGTACAGAAGCCTGACGGGAGTTTAGTTATACTCAATACAATTGTTCTTCTTCTTCTTCTTTCGAGTCCACGATTCACTTGACAATCATTTACACTTTACGTTTTTTTAGCTAGCCTACATTTTCCCACTGCTGGGCAAAGGCCTCCCCCAACTCCTTCCACCTATCGCGATCCTTGGCAGATTCCCACCATTCCTTCTCGAATCCGCTGATGTCGTTGCGCCAACGCTTTCTCGGCCGACCCCGACGTCGCTGTCCATTCTCCGGTAAGGTGTTATGATATTGGCCCATTTCTCCGGAAGTATTCGACTTACGTGCCCGGCCCAATCCCACTTGAACTTTGCGGTTTTGTCTCCCACATCGGCAATGCCAGTTAAGACTAGGTTTTCTTACATTATGGATGAATAAAAGTTCTATTGCGTTGTCAGTGGCTTGGTTTAAATCGTCTATGTCGGTTTAAACAGATACGCATGTGGGCCATGCTTTGGATAGGTTCCCCACAGTCGCAGTTAGTTAATGTAGGGACCCGCATTCCCTATCTAGGTACACATATTCTTCCTATACCGGCCAACCTGAGTTTGGAGTCAGTTCATGGATTTCCACACTGGCAATGAAAGGTTGTGTCCTGTGGTACGATAAAGTCATGTAGTGGTGGGTAATTTTCCTTCCATAGGTTAAGCTTTGTTTGTTCTGTTTAATATCGTTATTCTTTCACGCTCTTGCAAATCCACTCGCATGTCTATAGGGATTGCAGATTCCGGCAAGAATTAATGAATGTCTATCGTCAGCGTCAATTACCAGAGAACACATTTCAAAAAGAATATTCAAAGCTGAGAGCAGATCGCTGTGTATTTGTGCAGTTGTCGCGAAATATTGAAACGCGTTGCAGGGTTAGGACTTAAATGTTTCCAACTGACTCTACTTCCAATAACAAGACTTAGGGGTTATTAAGCATTGTACAATATTACTTAGAAAACTTTCGTGATTGATTTTAATCATTATTATAAATACGGGATTTATCACGTACCGTCTTATCGGTGTTTCGACCGACAATGTTTCGGTTCAATTCGTGAACCTTCATCAGGGTGAGTGCGATCCGCTTCGAATAACGTCTCGCCTCGCACAGCGACAGCGTCGTGCGAGGCGAGACGTTATTCGGAGCGAACATTGTCGGTTGAAACACCGATAAGACGGTACGTGATAAATCCCGTATTTATAATAATCATTGTACAATAGGTTATTAGGTGTAAAGTATTCAAGCTAATGGGATTTGCACACAGTGAGTAACCTAGTCAAAAATAAGTATTTTGATTAATCGTGCCTCATCACCATTAGGTACCATAATAGCCTAAAGATGTCTACAGCTGAACATGAGTCGTCCTCATAGATTTCTAAAGTAATCGATCTTGTCTAAGCGTGTTCTCAGCTTATTTGCCCCCAAGTTCTGAGTCCTGGTTACGCTCGCACATGCTCCTGCATCTATAGGTTGCCTGTCATTCCCTAAAAGCCTCGAGCAGTGTCATTGAACTGTTTTTCTTTGTTGTTGTTCGGTCTGAGATTTTCAAGAAAAAAGCTATGTGTAGGTACGTTTTTCTTTAGAACTCCGGACTCATTATCTGGCAAAATACCTTTGCAGTCGTTTTTCTCGAATTGCTTGGCAAATATTTTTATAAAATGCTTGTTCATTCCATAAACATTTTAAAAACAAGACTTGTTTTAAAGGATTTAAAAACGTTTAAATGTATTTGAGTAGCAACTTACTAATTACGTTTAGTTAATTCCCCTCCGATAAAATGAATTTTATACTCGTATAATAGAGTTGTATTTAATTATAGTATTTATCGTACAAAATTAGGTTACAGACAAAAAACTTACAAAAAGGACATTTAAAAAACCGAGCTCTAATAAGAGTTTTTTCCCAGAAAATCATCGAAGACTTCAAATGGAAAACTATAGTTACTAGTGGTTCGCCCCGAACTGAAATCGTGCGAGTATCCCAAAACAAAAAAAATATTTTTAGGGCGACTCGCGCAACGATGCCTAAACGTATTTAGTGGCTAAATATGATTTAAGGAGTTGTCAAATCATACAAATACGTAAAATTTAAACATGTTTAGTCGCTAAATACTTTTAAGGATCGTTGTGCAAGCCGGCCTAAAATAATAGTGCCAATACCAAAAAACTTGAACGGGAGTACATGTTAATTGGTTCTCTTTTTTGGGGTACAAATTGCTTAGATTTTAGACTTTTGCCTATATTTGTGTTACTAAAGCTACACGCATACCAAATTTCAGTACTGTGGGGTCACTGGTGTACCCTGTGTCAAAGTTCCGTGTTTACAATACCTAATAAATCAAAAACTATAAAGAGTTTACGAAAAATAAAAACTGTGTCGAAATGTTCTAATGAATACCTTTCATTTGACGACCCATTTGACCAGATAGCCTCATTTTAATTTTTTTTACCCCTTGAACCCCAATATCTCAACAACCCTCAACATGTTTAGCTCATTTAGTCACACCAAAATTGTGCGATCACTACCTACTTATATATTAAATTTCACGATGATCGGATCAACGCTTCAAAAGTTATCCTCGGACAAACATACATACATACAACGCCGATTTGCCCAAGTTGATTTAGAGATCTCGCTTCGCTCGATCAATAAATACCTTATTACTTATACAATATTTATTTATACATCTATACCTATAATGGTAGAGCAGCATCATATGTATATGTGGTAAATTGACATATATCTTTCACACACAGAAAGAGAGTCACATTATGCATTTTACCTAGCCAACATTCCACTAGCAAGGTCAATACTCTTTCAAATTAACTTCCCTTGTAAATATCCGGGGAAAATCCTCTTTATGAATTCTGGAGGCGTGGTTCTAACGCGACAAAGTATTACTAGTATGTAGGTGTGCCACGCGTTGCCTGAATACCAATTTTGTACGGTTTAGTGTTTGACTGAGGTAGTTCAACTTACGGCCGAAATTCGGTTGATTGTGACAACATAATACCACGGTCCCCTAAATTCGGCGTATTTTGTTTCGGCGTGGGTTGAATCAACTAACACCAGTAGCGTAAAGCATGGTATTTGACATAGGTAATCTACAGGGTGCGTAGGTAATTAAGATAGGCCAGTGAAGAAAAACCTTAAACTTTAACGCGCCGGCGAACCCTGAGCGCAACTTCAATTCGGCCGCGTCAAATACTTCGCCCTGAATATCGCTATCCCTGTTTAGTTACGAAGTTTAGCCACGCAGAGCGACAGTGATAGCAATAGAATGAGTTGTAGCAAATGAATTGTAGCGAGCACTTACAAAATGGTCTTTATATAATCGAGACGTATAGAGATAACGCTCTAGAAGACTTGGCACAATATGATATCAACGAAGAGGCTTGGCTATTACGTGGACGTATACAGTCTCGACATGTCCGAGCCAGGAAATATTTTTGTTATATATTAATCAATAATATTAATAACAATATTACACAATATTATTGTACCTGCTTGACAGGGCGACGTACTATAGGTACTTGTGCCCATGTACTGTCAATTATATGGTACGTAGGTTATGCCCGTCATGAAGGGTTCAATGAACCTGCATTGTTCCTTAACAGTATTCTCATCGATGATGATGATGATGATGATAATGTTTAATAACATATTGTTTTGATTTTTTAAGAAGATGTTGTTTTTATTTGTATTACTACTTACCTAACTTAAATAAAATCATTACATTACACAAAATGTTTTTTTAATTACCACGATATTCAATGTTTGGCACTAAATATTATCAGATTCAATTTTTAGTAGAACTCAGATCGGACAATACTTAGAGAAATGCGACTTTCTACATATGAAAATACATAGAATTACCTTTATATTGACATATGACTCATTTTTATTGCAAGGTAGACCAGCTTCCATACACTTATGCCCGTTCTCCTTTGATGAGATTTTGACCGTGTTCCGTAATACCAAAAATGATGACTGAAAACTTGTTGTGTTTTTCTCATTGTGTTGTTATTCTGTATCTAGACGATATAATCTATGTTCCCATGACTAGGATACGTAAGACGTTGTTGTTTTTAATACGAAACAATTAGGTTGAAAACAAGTATTTTATGACGTAAAAACTGCAGAATGCGATACGATTATATTTCATTTTAGGTAAGTATGTATATTGATGTAATATATGGTTGGGAACCTAGATAAATACTATTCAAATTAAAATAATACCTAATTAAGATAGAAATATGCTCCAATTAGAAACGATCTTGGTAGTACGTGTTGTATGGGCGATTGTCCCTCCGGTGTTCCCTTAAAGAATGTGTACACTAAGGCCTTGCGCGCACTAAGAAATTTAGTCGTTGCGAATTTATGAAATTGATTCATTTCTGAACATTGATTCTTTTCTCAGTGTACTATTTTGCTTTGTTATTTTATTTTTTGTTTTATTTATAATTTAAAAATTAAACACTGTTTAGTTTGTGTAAAAATATCCTTTACAAATATTGATTGGATTTGTTTTAAACACGCGATTTTATTTTTATCGTGCAAGATGTGGTCGATTATAAAGTATAAATAAATAAATATTCCTAGACATTTCACACAGCGCTATCTAGCCCCAAACTAAGCAGAGCTTGTACTATGGGAACCAGATAACTGATAGAATAATTATATATATTATTTTTTGTAAATACATACTTATAATATATAGAGAAACAACCAGACTCGGAACAAATATCTGTAGATCATGCAAACATTATTTCCGCGGCGGGAATCGAACCCGCTACCTCCTGCGTCTCAGCCGGCAATTCGCCCACTGCACCACGGATGTCGTCAAATAAAAAGTTAAAAAGTATAAAAAGTTTATTCGTTGTAACAAGTATTGGTACATAGTATAAAGTTACAAATTACAATTTGGTTTTAGAAAGAATCTTAATTAGGTACAAGTGCATCTTAATCATAACATAACAGTATACTTTGTAAACGGGCTCACTAGCTCCCACCCTAGGAAAACCTGTGTTGCGGGTAGCTAGCCTCCGTTTGGAGAGAGTGCAACAAAATGTGTTAGACGATTACATTCTATATTTAAATTTTGCAATTTTTTAAATAATATTAGGGTAAAGTTATATTGTGTGATAGTAATGGGAGACAAATACTTATGTTTAGGTGTAGTGCAACATTTATTATTTACTTATGTTAAATAATTAGGATAGAATAGGAAGTAGGTAGCCTAGGTCGGTGTTTGAATAGTTCTTTGAAAGTGGTTTTGTGTGTGTATATGTATTTGTGTGTGTTTATGTGTGTGTGTGTATTTTTGTGTAAGTGTGTGTGTGTGTGTTTGTGTTTGAGTGTAAAATATATAGAACTGTATATTAATAATAAGCATGTACTTTCCTAGTATGTAGATACAATATTTTCTGTTTCGGTATAGTTTTTCGTAGAGAGCCAATCAGCTTGTGAAGGAACACTAGTGGTAACGCCATCTATCGATCATATAAGGTGACTCATTCCTCGACCTATACTCCTACCCGAAAATCCATTTTCCTACCTGCGCGCCCGCCGCACATGGCATGTAAAGGACGATCAGTCAATCAAAAAGTAGCTACGCGCCGCTCTCGCAAAATGGTCAAGTTACGACCATATACCGCGAACCACTGTTAAAATCAATAATACCGCTGTTGAATAACATCGCTGTTGAGATACAAAATTCGCTTACCGCTGTGTTTTATAATATAGGCATTAACAATACCCTCCGAACTCATATGCTGTAGCTAAATTGCCGTGACTCGTGGGTGAATTGTGAAGTGCACAAAGGAACGCTCCAAGGTAGCTTCGACGGACCTCAATTATTACTTCGACGGACCTTATTTACTGTCTTGTGTCCCGATCCCCCCAGGAGTTGTCTTACGGGCTGTAAGAGGCCATTTCAAAGGCGTAAGATACGCGCAAGAAGCCCCACCAACTAGATTTTAAGAGGTGTTTTAATTATTTAGTATGCATGTGTTTTCTTTGATGCTGATCTTAAGTTAAATAAGTTATATTAAATTAAAACAATGTTTCACTGTCTAACAACAAACCTTTAGCAAAACTAGCTTACAAACTTTATAAAGCCGAAATAAGGCCGAATTATTGGTCACACACTAGATAATGAATTATCGAATGAAAGTTCTTTATTTATACCTAACAAGATAAATATAACATAATGAGAAACAAGAAAATGTATAATAGCCGGTCTTATCGCTTCCAGTCTTCCAGACAACCTTTAGATGGAGAGGAGTAATAATGAAGATTCGCCGAGGTGTATTAACAATAACAGTAATACAAGTAACTTTTTAAGAAAAATATAACCGACTTCAGATAACAGAAAAAACAAACTACTGAACCGATTTCGATGAAATGTCTATGGGACCAATCTGAAAATACATATATCATCTATTATTATAAATAAAAGAAAGTCGTGTTAGTTACACTATTTATAACTCAAGAACGGCTGAACCGATTCGGCTGAAAATTGGTGGAGAGGTAGCTTAGAACCGGGAGACGGACATAGGATACTTTTTATCCCGTTCTTAGAACCAGGAGACAGACATTGGATACTTTTTATCCTGTTCGACCGCGTTCCCGTGTGACGTGACATAAAACGTCAAAGAGAATACAAGTCACTATAAAACGTGATATAACAAAAACGCACCTGACATGGATTAACAAAACGCAAATGACAGCTAAACGTAATTTTGTCTATGGTTCAGTATGGTTGTAAAATGATGGCCGGGGACAAAAAATTACAATTCTACCAGGGTGACGTATATTTCGTATATTGACAGCCCACGTTATATGCATGCCAAGGTGGTACGAATTTCGACGGGTCAACCAGTTTAAAAAAAAAAAATTTTGAAAATCGGTCGACAATTGACGGAGAAATCGGTGAACGTACATAATAAAATATACAGTCGAACTGTTATATAAATATAATGCACCCTATATTGCATACTCCAGCCCATTCCTGTCCACTCAGCATTTCATAGCCCTAGCACTTCATTCATCCATCCTATCCGTTCAGTCAGTCTCGATCCAGTATCCAACCCAGCTAGACGGTTGTTTAAAATCCTAAATAATCTTTTTTTAAAAACCCTTTCTATAAGAGACCCATAACATTTGGTGGCAGCGTGAAGGGATTTTAATAAAAAAAAAAATCCCCGGTACCGTCTCCCAGTCTAATAAATCGACGCGAGTGAGTGCCTCTAGTGCTTTAGTGAATTGTGAATTGTGAGTGCCGATTCTATAAATAGTGCACCACGAGCCCTATTTACCCCAGAGCCGTAAAGCCAGCTCCTGAAAGGCCCACTGCTACGCACTTGCCCGTGCTGTAGCCGGCCTCATCCAAGGATCCATCATCACTCATACCTATTCACGTATACCGTGACCAGTATTAGCCATACCGAAGACGCGTGGCGTCATATATCCGACGCGACGCATAGATCCGGAGCGCGACGCGCTATTCTGTGACGCGCTATCTACATCCTGCTACGTCCCGCCGAGCCCTGCATTTCGTAGAAATGATAGCTCTCGTTATCGCTCTGTCTACACTCAAGTAAGTGAATAAACATATTTGGTCATTGCGAATCTCAAACTTTTGTCTTATTAATTTTAATTCTACAATTTTTATCTTTTGTCTACATTCATAATTATACTACTGTGTGAATCGTTATCGTTTATAAAATGTCTGAAACTAGAGCCCCAAGTCCGAAACCCGAAACCGCCGTCACAGACACTGAAGATGACGGGCTCTTCCCTCCACCTCCTGGACCTACTACTAGGTCATTAGCTAAAAAAAAAATACAGCCTGTAGTTAAAGTGGAATTAGATTTATCAACATTACTTAAATTTATCAAACCCTACGATGGTGGTAGGGAAACGCTAAACTCCTTTTTAGTAAACTGTAATAACGCATATGAATTAGCATCAGATCTTCAAAAAGACATAATTTTCAAATACATACTCTGCCAGTTACAGGGTAAAGCACAAACTGCTTGCTCTGTAAAAGAATTCACCAATTGGCCGCAACTGAAAGAATTTCTCAAAACCCAGTTTAGCGAAAGGAAACACTATGCCCATTTACTAACTGATTTACAGGAATGTAAACAACAACCAAACGAACCAGTGAGCCAGTACGCTTTAAGAATAGACACATGCCTTTCGCAATTATTAACAGAGATATCCATTTCGCATGGCCATAAAAACAAAGAAATGGTAGGACGCACAGCAGCCATGGAGGAATTAGCCCTCCATCATTTCCAAATGGGTTTGACACCCCGTATATCCAACATCGTTAGATGTAAGTCTCCTAAGACACTCAATGAAGCCGTAAACATTGCTATTTCCGAGGAGAAAATCCAACAATCCTTGTTTAAACAAAGCCTGTCTAGCACACGCCAAGAAAAACCTAACACATCAAGGTCAAATTTTCAATCTATGCGACGAAATCCGAACCAACAGCCTTTCTCAAACTCGAATCAATCTAGGCCTAAACCAGATTTCTATCCAAATCGGTCTACCAATAATAATGATTCTTCTGCACCAATCTGCAGATATTGCAAAACACCAGGACATACTTTGGAACAATGTCGCAAACGTGAATATAACAATAACCGCTTTAAGTTCAACCAAAATAAATCAAGCTCACCTCATCGTATCCATTTTACTGCTGAAGCTCATGATGAAGAACGTCCAAATGACTCAGTTGAGGAAGAAGGTTATGATACCGTTGATACTGAAACAAAAAACGATTAATCGTCTCGTCCCGGCGTCGTACGGGGCTTAGTAATCTCAAAATCGATGCCATTAATCAAATCCCTAAAACCAGATCGTCGAAATCTTCACAGACATCGCTACATGATAGTCTGTCAAAATCCACTGTATCCGCGCAGCAACATAAAAATGTTGGTCTGCCAAAATCCACTGTATCCGTGCAGCAACACAAAAATGTTGGTCTGCCAAAATCCACTGTATCCGTGCAGCAACACAAAGATGTTGGTCTGCCAAAATCCACTGTATCCGTGCAGCAACACAGAGATGTTGGTCTGCCAAAATCCACTGTTTCCGTGCAGCAACACAAAGATGTTGGTCTGCCAAAATTCACTGTATCCGCGCAGCAACACAAAGGTGTTGGTCTGCCAAAATCCACTGTATCCGCGCAGCAACACAAAAGTGTTGGTCTGCCAAAACCCACTGTATCCGTGCAGAGTGCAAATCTGCCTCAGACTTCCAAATCTAACATATTCGAAATTACGAATAATCCTGCTATAGTACTATTACCTCATGTTCTCGTCGAATCTCCCGTATCAGATATCCCTTTAGTCCTGCTCGTAGACTCAGGATCTTCTGTAAGCCTATTAAAACATTCCTGTATAGAAAGACATCCAAAGCTTGTAAGAGAAACAATCCAGTTAAAAGGTATAGATTCATCAGAAGAAGCTATTAAAACCCGAGGTCACTTCCAATTAAAACTTAAAATATCAAAATCCAACATAATATCACATAAATTTCATGTCATTGATAAAATACACTTACCTTACGATGGTATTATAGGATCCGATATGCTAAACGCATATAGCTGTAATATAGATTACACAAACAATTCTCTTCATATTGGTAAATCACCCTTGAAGTTACATTTTCATGATCCAGCATATTTAATTCCTGCAAGAACCGAAACCATTATTGAATGTTCTGTCCGAAATCCTGAAATAAAAGAAGGGTTAATACTCGATCACAAATTATCCAAAGATCTTTTGATAGCAAATTGTATAGTACGCGTCAAAGAAAATAATAGAATAAATATATCTGTAGTAAATACTTCAGAAGAACCATTGACATTAAAATCAAATCTTAATTTAAAACTTGTCCCAATTGATCCATCAAATTTCCAAGAAGATCTTCCTAATGCTATTAACCATATACGTACTACAACTACAACGAATAATGTTACACGAACAAAAGAAGTCTTAAAACAATTGCGTGTCTCACACCTTAACAGCGAGGAAAAAGATGCTCTTCTGCAGCTATGCACTGAATTTTCAGATATTTTCCATCTTCCCGGAGAAAATCTTACCCATACAAATGCCCTGAAACATGAGATAAAAACAACAACAGATATACCAATCCACACTAAAACTTACCGATTTCCAGAAATCCATAAAACAGAGGTCCGTAACCAAATCGACAGGATGCTAGAACAAAATGTTGTCGAGCCTTCTGATTCACCTTGGTCTTCACCCATATGGGTTGTTCCAAAAAACTAGATGCTTCTAACACCCAAAAATGGCGAGTCGTTATTGACTATAGAAAACTCAATGATGTCACAATCGGTGACACTTATCCCATACCACAGATCACAGAAATATTAGATCAACTTGGCCATAGTAAATACTTCTCGACCTTGGATTTAGCATCCGGTTTCCATCAAATTCTTTTAAATGAAGCCGACAAAGCCAAAACAGCCTTCAACGTCCCGGAAGGACATTTCCAATTCCTAAGAATGCCATTTGGGCTCAAAAATGCCCCTTCCACGTTTCAAAGATTAATGAATTCTGCTCTATCTGGGCTCCAAGGCATCCGATGCTTTGTTTATTTAGATGACGTTGTTTGTTATGCTTTCGATCTCCCCAGCCATATTATAAACCTCAGGTCGATTTTCCAAAGAATCCGAGATTTCAACCTAAAATTACAGCCCGATAAATGTGAGTTCCTACGACGTGAAGTCTGTTATCTTGGTCATGTAATCACTGAACAGGGCGTTAAGCCAAATCCAGACAAAATAAAAGCCGTCACTGAATTTCCAATCCCGAAATCCCCTAAAGATATTAAATCATTCCTTGGTTTAGTTTCCTACTATCGCCGATTTATCCCTGATTTCTCCAAAACTGCAAAAGCCCTTACGAGCCTTTTAAAAAAGGACATAACATTTAAATGGGAAAATCAACAGCAACTCGCTTTCGAAACTTTGAAACATAAATTAACATCCGCTCCATTACTCATCTATCCTGATTTCTCTCAACCTTTCATCCTTACCTGCGATGCCTCTAACTATGCCGTTGGTGCCGTGCTCTCGCAAGGAGCTGTCGGTAAAGACCAACCCGTGGCCTTCGCGTCACGTACCCTAAATAAGAGCGAATCCAACTATAGCACAACCGAAAAAGAGTTGTTAGCCATTCTATATGGTTGTAAAACCTTCCGTCCATATCTTTATGGACACAAATTCCAAATTGTAACTGATCACAGACCTTTAAAATGGCTGTTCAATCACAAAGATCCTAGTAGCAAACTTCAACGCTGGCGGCTAAAGCTAGAAGAGTATGAATATGAAATCGTATACCGAAAGGGGAAATTGAACTCCGCCGCTGACGCTCTTTCCAGATATCCAGTAAATCCTGTATACCCTGAAAATAAAGACAACTTGAATCCAAATCCTAATGACACTAATCCCAATAATGAACTCCCACAGGAAACACCTTTACCTGAAATTCCTCAGGAAACCCTCGATGAATGGATACGAATAGATTTTAGTCCAATTGATGATAAAGATTTTGGCTTCAGCCCTTTGAATCTTCCTGTTCCCGTAGATCCTCTCTCAACACCAATTGAACCACGTGTAGAGCTAGAACTCCAACCTTCAACAAGTTGGCAAAATCCTGAAACCTTACCTGCATCTACTTATCCAAATCCAGAAACTCCTACTCTAGTACCTGAAACCTTACCTGCATCTACTTACCCAAATCCAGAAACTCCTACTCTAGTACCTAAAACCTTACCTGCATCCACTTACCCAAATCCAGAAACTCCTGCTCCAATACCTGAAAACTTACCTGTATCCCCTTACTTAAATCCAGAAATTCCATCGTCAGCGCCTGAAAATCTACAGATGCCAGACGAAACTTATACCAAATTCCTAAAATCAACTACCAAATTATATAATACTACTATAACAGAACATAACGAAAACTTACTGAAAGGAACACAAAAAATAATAATAATACCTACCTCGTTAGACATGGATGAATCCATGCCCTATGTTCAAGAAGTACTTGGTAATTGTCCAAGCCCCGAACGCGATGAATTCCTAAAATTAGAAAGAACCCTACATACATGTTTACCTCTTACAATTCAGAATAAAACTTACCTCTTTTTGTTTACAAAAGTGCACCATTTTGACGATCACTCATACCCTGACATATTTAAATCCCTAAAATATGCACGCGATGAAATAATTATGTCATATCCTACAGTAAATGAAATCAGCACATCAGATTTTAGAAATCCTTTTGATAAACATTCGTTTGCGAAAATTTATAACATGTTAGCCTATTTGTTTGAAGGTAACAATATAGGAATCCACATTTACCATAATAATATCATATATCCTTCACTGAGTGAAATCCCCAAAATCCTTAAAGAAAATCATGATATCCCAATCGCCGGACATCTAGGGTCCACGAGAATGTTAAGCCGCATAAAGGAAAGATTCTTCTGGAAGAATATGGGTAGTGACGTAGAGAACTATGTTAAAAAATGTCCGTCCTGCCAAACTAATAAAGCCTTGCGAAAAATAAACAGAGCGCCGATGGTGATAACATCCACTTCAACATCACCATTCGAAAGATTAGCCCTTGATATCGTAGGACCTCTGCCCGAATCCGGCACAGCCAAATTAAAATATATCCTGACTATGCAAGACGACCTGACTAAATTTTCATTAGCATATCCCATTCGCAGTAATACAGCGGCAGAAACCAGTGACTGTCTGCTTCATTTTATATCCTTATTTGGAATCCCCAAACACATTTTAACCGATCAAGGTACAAATTTCACAGCGGAAGTCTTTAAAAGAACATGCGATTTCTTAAAGATCAAACAGTTATGGTCGTCACCCTACCATCCGCAGACACAAGGAGCCTTAGAAAGGTCACATTCCACCCTTAAAGAATACCTTAAGTCATATGTTAACGAGAACCAGGATAACTGGCCGCAATATGTATATACCTCCATGTTAGCCTACAATACCGCAATCCATTCAACTACACATTACTCACCATATGAATTATTATTCGGACACAAACCCAATATCCCAGACTCTATCTATGACGATTCTTCGAATACTACATATCCTGAATATGTAAAACTCCTACAACATCGCATGAAACACGCACGCGATAAAGCTTTAGATTACATTCATAAATCTAAAACAAACTCCAAAACTTATTATGACTCGCGTACTCGCCCAGTCGAATATAAGGTAGGCGATTATGTCCTATTAAAAAACCACCTTAGGTTGCGCAAAGCTCTATCGGCCATCTGGAAAGGTCCGTACAAGGTTGTCAAAATACATGGCAATCATACCTTATCACTACTTATTAATAGACGCCATGTAAAACATCACTATGATGAAGTGAAACATGTGGAAATCCATAGTGAACCTTTAGTTTAGTATTTTACGTAATCGTAACCTATATGTCATAGGTACCTACAGTATATTATATTATATAAATAAATATAATTTTAAATTTTATCCAATGTTGTCCAGAACATTACTCAACATTATTACTTTATTATTATTATTTTTAATGATCAATATAAGTAAATGTAGATATTTAGGTTTAAACTCAAAACTTAATGAGTGTATATTTTAATAAGAATAGTTTATATTTAGAGTAGTTCAGCTTAGAAGTAATTGCGTTATTTCTTTTATTACAGCGTACTGGCCCAAGGTCAACAAGAATATGTTCAACCTATCAACTCAAGTCCCGGTATTTATTTTGACCCAATTGGTGAACTCAAAATGAATATTGGCCATTTAGATATAGTTACCCCATATGATATTTCCTACATTGGACCTCATATTGAAAACATTAACTCTATATTAGGTACAATCCGTTTCATATGCAGCCAAATCCAAGTTGAAACCCCAAGCTATTTGGAATGCCAAAACGTATTAGAACCACTTACAGTTAGGTATAATGATATTGTCTCTGAATATTCCTCCATCATTCATCTAGTAAATAACAACAGATTCAAACGAGGCGCATGGATAGGAGGTATCGGCACCTTATCCAAAACTATCTTTGGGACTCTAGACGAGGACGATGCTATTAAATATGACAATGCCATACAAACTATTCAAAATAATGAAAAAAGCCTGGGTTCATTAATAAAAGAAAATATTTTGGTAACAACTTCCGTTTTGTCTAAATTTAATAATACTTTACATACTATCAAAATTAATGAAGCCATGCTTAATGAAGCTATCGACAACCTCACGGTGAAATTCCGAAATTATTCAATGATTTCTAATGATTTAAATATAAAAGCTAATATTAATTAAATCTTAAATTCTTTAGAAGCTTCCATACTTACCTTATCATTCCAATTAGAAGACATAACAAACGCTATCATGTTCAGTAGTCAAAACATTCTCCATCCGGCCGTATTGCCTCCCACACAATTATACCAAGAGCTTGTCGATAACTACAGACACATACCTGTAGATCTAAAACTGCCTGTTAGCTTAGAATTAAGTAACATTTATATTTTGATCAGATTATAAAATACGAGAGTCATTACTCTATAGTATTAATTATTATTATTTGTTTTATCATAACTTTTTGTATTTTTAAACTATTTTTATATATTAAATCACACAGCCGTCTATCCCGTCACTTCATTACCTTTTCCCAATCCATTCCAGTAAACCCGCCTGTAGTCCAGACACCAAATCCCGAACCTGTCATCCCTATCAAAATTAGTAAACGCCAACCGAATTTAGAATCTATCCCATCACCAAGTATTAGAACCAACACGTAAACTCTCTTCCCAAACTTCGAAATTTCAACCCCGAAGTTTAGTCTACCCCAGGGAGGTGTTATATAAATATAATGCACCCTATATTGCATACTCCAGCCCATTCCTGTCCACTCAGCATTTCATAGCCCTAGCACTTCATTCATCCATCCTATCCGTTCAGTCAGTCTCGATCCAGTATCCAACCCAGCTAGACGGTTGTTTAAAATCCTAAATAATCTTTTTTTAAAAACCCTTTCTATAAGAGACCCATAACAGAACGTAGAACCTCCTCCTATTTTGACGTCCGTTAAAAATATTATAAACCATATGAATTTGATATGTTGTCATCGATAATTCTGTGTTGAACCTCGCTGCTTATTGATCTATTCTGTCGTTTAACGAATTAACTAATGCATTATTTATTAGGACCGCAGATTGTACGTCGCAATGTAATTATTTCTTTTATTATTGACTAGCTTTCGTCCACGGCTTCGTACGCGTTGTTTATCAATAAAAATTAACCTATATGTTAATCCAGGTTATAATCTACATACGTACCAAATTTCATTAAAATCCATTAAGTAGTTTTTGTTGAAATAGTACCAAACATCCATACAAACTTTCGCGTTTATAACATTATTGGGATATGTTTGTTTATTTTAATGTGATGTACTTTAGATTTTTCTATTATTTTTATGTTATGTACTTTAGAGTTATCTATTCTATTTAATTTGGTAGTGTTCATATTTTAGTGTATTTAAGTGCATGAGAGGAGCTAAGGAGGATAAACAACTAATATTAGGTTGGGGAGAAAGTTTCTTCGCATTTTTTAAGAAAATTCAAAACATTTTTTAATATAGTTTATTTACATTTAACTAAAGTATGTAGGTACCATTTTGTTCGATAACTTTTTGCCATCTTGTAGGTAGGGACATGATCGCATTGCTATATAAATTTTGGAGCTTCTGATCAAAATACCGCGACAAGTAGTTTTGGCAGTCCTCCCGTGATGTTAACCTGACACTGCCTAAAGAATTCTGAAGAGACCGAAACAGGTGGAAATCTGAAGGTGCAAGTTCAGGACTATACGGCGGATGCATTAACACCTCCAGCCAAACTCTCTTAATTTTTGCCGAGTGGCTAAATATGTGTGAGGTCTAGCGTTATCATGATGAAAAACCACACCCCTTCTGTTGATTAATTCCGGCCGCTTTCTCTCAACTTCTTGCTTTAATCTCATCAATTATTCGCAGTAGAGTTCAGAATCGATGGTCCTGCCTGGTGGTAACAGCTCATAATGAATAATGCCCTTCCAATCCCACCACAGACACAGCATCACCTTCTTGCGAGTTAACCCGGGTTTCGCCACAGTCTGTGAAGGCTGACTGGCCTTTGACCACGACCTTTTTCACACGTTCTTGTCGTACGTGATCCACTTTTCATCACCAGTTATCAGCTTCTTCAAAAATGGTTCGGTTTCATTACGTCGTAATAAAGAATCACAAATGAGTACACGGTTCATTAGGTTTCTTTCAGTGAGCTCGTGGGGTACCCAAATATCGAGCTTTTTTGTGTACCCAGTGTTTTTCAAATGCGGCAAAATTGTTTTGTGGTCAATTCCCAGTTCTTCAGCTACGTCGTAACTACTGATATGCCGATCTTGCTCCACTTTTACAAAAATGGCATCAATTTTATCCGTAATAGGGCGACCAGAGCGACGTGCATCTTTGACATCAAAATTTCCGGATTGAAAACGTTTAAACCAAATTTGTGCTACTCTCACAGCCACTGCACTAGATCCATAAACATTGCAAGTTTTTTTCGCGGCTTGCGCTGCATTTTTACCTGTTTTGTAGTAAAATTTTAAAATGTATCGAATTTCTTCATTAGATTCACTCATCTTTACAGTACGAAAAACAAATAAAAATCACTCTTTTTCCAAATTTTAATTTGGAATTATCTTTAAAATTTAAACTTTGAATGATACCAAAACCAGCCAGATACAAATAGTATAGCCAAAGAGATTTTATTACAAGTTCATACATACTATAATGCGAAAAGACTTTTTCCCCAACCTATTATATATCTAACAGTCACATGCCTACATATTCTTATCGAGAATCCATCGAAGAAATTGATTTCTGATCTATATCAAATCAATCTATAAAAATCAAATTTGTTTAAAATTCTGGAGAAATTGAAAGTGTGCCTCCGACTTCGTCCGCAATTTTCTAGATCTCGACAACAGCGCCACCTACCGTCTCTAATTGTGAACCTAAACCATCCAACATCACACAAAACATTTCATCACAAGCAGTCAGCCGTTTTTACGTTTTAGCGAGAGTAATGAACAGCAATTGATTTTATATTTTCCTTAGAAAACTTTCGTGCGATAACCAGTGCGAAGCGAGACGTTATTCGGAGCGGATCGCATTTACCCCGATGAAGGTTCACTAATTGAACCGAAACCTTGTCGGTCGGAACACCGATAAGACGGTACGTGATAAATCCCGTCTATATAATAATGTTTTTTATATGTATAGATTTTTGTATGAACTCAAGACCAAGGCTATACAGGCTGTTTGGTAATATACGGGCGGTATTCAAGTGACGGTTTCTCAAAACAGAAAAAAAGATTTCTCGAAAAAAAAACTACTAGTTATATTATCAAATTTTAAAGAAAACCGACTAATTTAGGTGATATTTCGATATAAAACTTACTGCCTACTCTTGCAAACGACATCCAAACATAAACGCCGATTTGATATCTCTTTCGGAAATGGCTGCGGGTTTTGGGTTAGAAAGAGACAACAAGAGATATCTCGATATCACCAATACATTATCTGTTGTTAGATGGCAAGTATTATGCAATAGCACAACATAAGTTTAATAAAGTGTTTGTTTTAAAATGCCAAAATAAATTTCACATTTCTATGGTAAACATTTCACAAATGTATTTATTATGCTCATCAAAATAACCCCTTTCATTTTTGTGCATATAATACTATCAAACATCCTATATTTTAGTTTGAAATCCGTCCGAAGCCGGGGCGGGTCAACTAGTAGCTGATAATTCAGGATGTTTTTTTAGACATAACCACCTATTTGTTTATTTTTTATGCCAATATGTACCTTGAATACATCATTACCTTTTACCATAAACGGTAGCTGGTAAGTATCAAATGCCTTTTACGGACAGTGTGGCTGTTATTTGCTTGTTATAAAAACTCCCACATAATATTTAGCCTGTTAGCATCTTGATACAGTTATAAGTAAGTAAATATTGTTTTATAACACATTTGCTCGTAAAGGGTCTCTTATTTCACCAATTTCAATATCGTAATGTATGTCATTACGTACTTGTGCGTTATTGTAATGTAAAACGCACGAGTTTCTTTTTAATAAGGTAAAACGTACGGTTTATCAAGATGATCCGTCTAAAACGAACGGTACTTTTTTAAATCTTAGCAAAGAGCGTGTCAGAAAAGTGGTCAACATTTTATGAATAAAATTAACTTTGGGAGATAAAATATATAAAAAAAGTGATTAAAGATTTATTCGTTTAAAAAAGTCCGAGTTTTATTTATTTCCTTGCAAATATGTTATAAAACGTCGTATGACATACGTGCGCTTTGATAATTACAGCCTCTGCTTTCTTGTAGCCTCGGCTGTAATTTTCAACTTACCGCACATAATGTATTATTAGTTGAATAAAATGAGTAATAGCTATGTAACTTTGCGTAAACTTTTCCAACGGGAAACAAAAATGGCTTTTACCTTGAAAGCAGTTTCTTCATTATAAAACTAGTCTATTCTTATTCTTAAAAAAACTGTATTTTAGGTCGTACAAATAGTATTTCAACTGGTCGAACTAGAATAGACGTGACTGACTTCCTTTCAAGTTAATATTCTTATATTATGTGGAAGCACTTTGATTAAGGGCCACACGGCGTATTTTAAACGTGCCGACCGACACGACGACGCGCGTTGACGGTATTAGATTCCCAAAATATCACTACATTCAAAAGTAACTCTGTCTCTGTCTGCTTGTTACGTTTTCATGACTTGACGGCTGGACCATTTTCGATCATCTTCTTTCGTGTCAATGACTGTTTGACTTTTAAATTTGATTAGCCCAATAGAGAGCAACTTCCACACCCCTCTCTGTTGCCTGGTACAAGTCTTCTCGTGTGCAGATGGTTGGGCATAGAGGACATGAGAGCAGGTAGGCCGATGAAATTTGGTATACGCCTCGATTATGACCAGGATTGGGGCATAGGCTTACAACTGCCGAAGGGTAATGGTTTTATTGATAAACTACGCGTATGAAGCAGCGGAAGCTTGTGTAACATTAACAAAATTAAGGAAGCAAGTTTACGCCTTATTTATGTTGTCGATCAACTATCATTTAATTTTTCATAGATGTACTTGTAAATAAAATTGATGAACTTGATCCAGGACGCCATTACTTGCTCGTTCACTTTCAGATCATTTTGCAAAACATCGATCCAGATTTCTTTGAATATCTGAAACAAGAAACATTGCAGAGATTGGTAGAGTTCGTATTCTCTTGAGCAAACCGAAGTGGCAGTGACCGTTGGGCAAAATGGTTCCTGAGTGGAGACCACGCAGCGTAGGACGCCCCCCCCTCCCTAGATGGAAAGACGGTCTAATAAAGATTGGAGGGAGAAAGTCGGTCACTCTGGAAATCTAAGGGGGAGGCCTATGTAGAGCAGTAAACGTCCTATAAAACCTTGATGATAATATTGTCCGCAAATAAATAAAAATGTTAGTTTTGAAGTTTATTGTCTTATTTATTGAATACTTTCACACATAATAGAACAGTGCTAGAAGGACTTGAAGGATGACCGATAGATAGCATTATCTATCAGTCATCCTGGTCATGCTAAAAGAATATAAGGCGTGACACAGGAAAAAAACACTGTCTTATGTATCTTTAAGGTATTTATAGATATGGGTATTGTTATAATATTTTGTATTCCCTGAAATAAACGTGTTATTATTATTATTAGTTATCTGTAGGTAGGTTAAAATGCAGGTTAAATACAATTTATAACGTTCATCATCAGCGCTGAACGCCCATTCAGTTGGGGGCTGTCCTACACTACTCGTACTTCTTCCAGTTCGTTGACGCTAATCGAGAACCTTAAATCCCCAACGGTTGATAGATCAGGGCCCGTAGCCAAGTTACATACGCTTGGAATCGATTCGATTTCTACATAGGTTTGTTGTCGATATATCACGTGATATTTACATAGCATGTGTCAAATCCCATATAAGTATTTACGGACTAATCGATTAGCGTTATCGCTAATCGAATGTAACTTGGCCCTCTTTATGACCCATAAACTAGTGGAGATTGTAGTTTAACATTGAGCAGAGTAGTTTTATTCGTATGGTATACCATATTTATGAACCAGACCGTACGAGTACAGTTCTACGATCAAAATTATGTGCTCTAGCAGTTTTTGTCTATCTCCAGAAATACGAGAGCGCCATGATAGATAGCTAGATTAACGATTTAATGTTCACGCGTGGTCTGTCAATAAAAAGTAGCCTGTTTTTATCCAGGTCATATTCTACTTATATACCAATTTTTTTTGAAATCGGTTCAGCCGTTACGACGTGATTGAGTAACAAACAAACATCCAAACTTTCGCATTTTTGATATTAGTGTGATGTGACTAGCTTACCCGCCCCGGTTACGCACAGAATTATATCAAAATAAAATATAGCCTGTACTACTATAGTCTATCTGTACTACAGATAAACTGTAGTATATTAACCAGGACCGGATTATCTATAAGGCGGATTAGGCAACTGCCTAGAGGCCCCGCACCGACTAGGGGCCCACGGGGGCCTAGTAGATGCGGGCCACGCACCAAGAAAAAAAAACGTTTCATTCGTGACATTCACCATTATTTACATTCGGTAAAGTTGCCATATAAAAAATATTTTACTTAAAGGTCTACTTCCAAGATGATTTATACAAGTTTGTAAATAAAAAAAGTTGCTATTTACACTTATTGTACCTACATACTTCACAAAAATATTTTCTTTCGTTATACAATATATTTTTATTGCATTTAACAAGATTAAATTTAAAATAACCGCGTCACGTGTCATTTATCATTCCTCGTCCATCATGTGACCTGGATCATAACACTTATCTATAACTATAGGTATTCTATTCATTAAGCTCATTTCAATGAAAGCAAAAAGCAGGAGTCGATCTGACCAACTCGACTTTTGTAATAGAAAATATATATTTTAAAAAGTAAGGAAAGGGTAAAGGAAAGGGGCCCCGAGAATAGTATTGCCTAGGGGCCCCGATAGAGTTAATCCGGCCCTGATATTAACGCTATATATTAGGCTATATTAACGCTATGATAACGTCCATTATCGATGATTAAAATTTAGAAAGCTACACAGCACAGTGCACTATTTTTCAGCCGATATTCAAATCATCAGCTACGTAGTAGTACTGTGAACTGTGTGTTGATTGTAAAGCATAAAGAATTTTTTCAGTAAAATTATTTTCAGAATCGCGTTGCAAGTTTCTGAGATAACCCTACAATGGTTGACCTTATCGTTGCAAATAATTTTGTCCAGGCAACCTTTGGGTGGATAATGTAGAGTTGGTACGGTAAGTAGTTTCTTAGTTATTTTTTTTAGTAGTGGGAAAAATTTGTAACAAACAAACGAGTGTGCTTCAGACCACACGACTGAATTAAAACTTCTTTTTCACAATACTAATTTATGAATTTGTTCAATTACAAAATTGTCCACACGTCTGTAGGTCGATCAGACGTTCATTCTGGACAGACGCAACTCGCACTCGCACATTAACGTTTAAAAATATACGAAACGTAGCAACTCTCTCTCTTTCTAATTCACTAACTTATATCTTCTTCTCAACTTCCGTTCGCACCTTTCGTTCGCATTCACCAGCTTACTCTCCAAGTCAAGCGTGCGTAAAGAAGGCTTTACTTCAAAAATTAAAGTAGTTCCAGTATATAGTTGTACAACCATGCTGGAACCTATAGGTACTATGATTACATTGTGGCAGTATCTATAGGTACTGCCACTGGGAGACCCATAGTTACGATAAAGGTGGTACTTCAACCGCAAACGCAATTCAACATCACCAAAATAGATAAGTTCTTACATCAAAGTGAAATTTCTCTATACGCCTCCCATGATGCGTTTCTCCCAATTTATTCATCAACGCAGCCACCACCTGCGGCTCCTTAAGGGTTACCACAGCCGTGTTTATTAAAGCCATGAGGTTCTTCACGTGAGCCTGGAACTGGTAGCTGGCGGTGATCTTCTCCTCATCCAGTCCCACGATTACTTTGAAAAAGGTTTTGGTGTTGGGATCTTTGCGGAATAGTCTGGAACATAAATACTCTTGTGCGGGCCCAGTTACGTACCGGTCAGTTAACCAGTAACTGTCCTTCACAGTCTGTCAGCTACTGACCTTTGAAGAACAAAAACAGACCGGTTGAAACTGGCTCCTAGTTCTCAGTTATTGTCCTGCACTAACTGACCAGCTTCCTTTGAAAACCAGGCCTTCCTCTATCATCATCCTATGCAGCCAGACTCCTTCCGCTGCCGGGTATAGGGCCTCCCTAAGGTAAGTACCATCGCTCATAATCTATGCGATGGTGCTATTTTCATTATCGACAGCCCGCGACTTTGATTACGTCGTCCACTGATATAGTTTTGTCTTCCGTCGATTAAACCTTTGTCTAGGTACAAACCATCTGTTGGTCTACCTTGAGGCTGTTGTTGCATCATCATCGCTGTGCTAGTTACTGATGAGGTATAGTCCTCCTTTGGCCTCTGCCTTCAAATGAAGCCGTCGTACAAACCTCAAAAACATCTCCATGCCATAGGTCCCAGCCTGGTCATACACAGGTGCCCAAGTTCTCTGCACTTGGTAAATATCTCTCAGTGTCATCCCCGAGAAAGGATCGGGCTTGTCCGGGTCTCCGCCCCACCATAGATTGATGACAAAGTTTCCCATTCCTTGAGACTTAGACAAACATAGGTATTATATACGTAGTTGTTCTGTTGTTCTAGAGATAAACAAAATACTTTGTTAGTTAAACAAGTAGGTACGCTATATAAGATCAATAATAATAAATAAAATAAATACATAAATATTTCTGTACATTTCACACAGCGCTATCTAGCCCCAAACTAAGCAGAGCTTGTACTATGGGAACCAGATAACTGATAGAATACTTATATACTTTTTTTTAATACATACTTATAATATATAGAGAAACAACCAGACCCGGAACAAATATCTGTAGATCATGCAAACATTTGTTCCGCGGCGGGAATCGAACCCGCTACCTCCTGCGTCTAAGCTGGCTATTCGCCCACAGCACCACGGAGGTCGTCAAGTATCAATATGTAATCAATATAAGATCAATGGTCCAGTAGTTGAGACAATCTTTTGAAAGTAGTAGCTTCGAATATAAAACTGCGGCGGTGTATTTTTCCACTCGAAAATAGATGTGCGCAAGTAGCAATAGGGCTATACCTAATTCTACCGCCGAACAACATTGCTGGGTTCCGGTTTAAAGGGTATGGATACCGGTGAAATTACAGACACATGAGGCTTTACACCTGTATGCGTCATGTTGAAGGACGCCGCGCAATGCAACGTAAGGCACTTCTGTAAGGTGCGTGACCTACGAGGCAATGCTTTGATAAAAGTGATGGCTACCATATTACATCAGCTGGGCCACTTGCTTGTTACATCTCCATGTTGAATAAAAAACACAATTCTAGACTAGCGGCAAACCTTCGTGGAATTTCCTGATCGAGGCGCTGAGCATCCATTATGGGAATTTAGGTCAATTTACCTTCTATCCTATCACGCACGTAGTAAATGTTAATGTTAAAAAGTTATATTTTTATATGTACATAAACATCAATACTTACGTATCTTATTTATATACACACTGGCTCTTAAATACTCAGACTGTAGAGTCAACACTTCAGCATAAAATATTATTTCTAACGTTGAATTGTTAAATGATATTTGCACAATACACGCGCGCCTTACAATCGCGGCCTTTCGATAATAGAATATTAAAAACCGTGACAATGAACTGTTAATGCGTACAACTTGAGACATGTTGTGATTTAATTGTAATAAACTTCATCGATTCGTATGTATGTATGATTCGTACGTCGACGCGTATGTATACCTAGGACAAACAGTCCAATTAGGTAGGTCCAACTTCGAGAAAGAGGTCAATCGTCGAATCTAACTCGGATGGGCAGCGTTTGGGAAACTTCGCAACGTCTTTTCGTCCAACATATGTACCTCAGTGCCTTACGACGAAAGTCTTCAATCAATGTGTGTTACCAGTGATGACATATGGAACCGAGACGTGGTCCTTCACTATTGGCCTTATGAATAAGCTCAGAGTCGCTCAACGAGCTATGGAGAGGGCTATGCTCGGGGTTTCTCTACGGGACCGAATCAAAAATGAGGAGATACGTAGGAGAACTCAAGTCACCGACATAGCCCAACGGATTAGCACGTTGAAGTGGCAATGGGCAGGCCATTTAGCGCGCAGAACAGATGGCCGATGGGGCCGGCAAGTTCTCGAATCGAGGCCACGGACCGGCAAGCACAGCGTAGGACGTCCACCTACAAGATGGACAGACGACTTGGTAAGAACCGCATGTCGGCGTTGGATGCAGGCCGCTTCCAACCGCAGTTCCTGGAGATCAGTGAGGGAGGCCTTTGTCCAGCAGTGGACGTCCTGCGGCTGATATGGTGACTATGATGATGATCCTCAAAATGCGGATGTTGTGTGTTACCAGGGCCAGTGGTCGTCGTAGGGTATGGTAGCCGATCGTCTCCCGGGGATTGTTAGCACCCCTGACCCCGCCGTTACCGTGACTGCTACCGTAGCCAGGATTAGCGGGGCCTCCGGGGACTCGGGGCCTGGTTTTATGTTGCAAATCTATCATGAGGGGGTTGTTGCCATACTCGCCACGCTTGGCAGGCGGGTTGGCGAGCGCAGTATTAAAAACACGAAAAGATGCTGCTGCCCATCTTTCGAAGGTATCCCTTAGCAGATTCCTACTGCATCCACGGGCAAGAGCGGAGGGACAACATTCTACTGCCGGCGCCCCACGGCAAATTTTCGGTAATAACCTTCCGAAAATAAAATACTTTTTGAATACCATAAAAGAATGAGTGCATACCTAAATGTATAAAATAATGTCTTTAAATCTATACATTTTCCCTTTTTTGTGCGTTGACTCTATCAAAATATAGAGCTACAAATGGTATCGAACTGATTGTGAAGGGTTTATTGTATATCAGCGCCATCTTATGTGCAGTAGAGAAACTAAGCATTATGCATTAAAAATGCCACCATAGAAAATGTGTATCCGAACTTCTACTTGACATTACTTTTGTGTGACAGTTGACAGCTGGAGGGAATTGAAATTGGCATTTAGCCGCTGATGCTGGCTGGGCTGGCTGACTAAAGCAAAACAACACAACGTGCCTGCATTTTCCACGTGATTTTCCTAGTTTGTTTAATTTTTATTCCCTAAAAATGTCCAACATTAGTGAAGCAGTTATAAAAAACATCGGAAAAGTTCTAAACGACCCAGCCAGACCCATGAAAGAACGTTTTAGAGCGTTATTCACATTACGGAATCTCGGTGGAGAAACCGCTATTCAGTGCATCAGTGAATGCTTTGTGGATGAATCAGTACTGCTAAAACACGAGCTGGCTTACTGTCTAGGCCAGATGCAGGATAAACGCGCTATTCCTATTCTCAGAAGAGTTTTAGAAGATAAAATTCAAGACCCCATAGTGAGGCACGAAGCAGGTACGTTTATCATAGTTTTATCAACAAATTTGCACGTATGCGATAAAACGATTGAGTTTAAAATCGTGAGTTGACTGTAGGCACTTATCAAGACAAGGAAAATGGATTTTCTTTAAAAAATTCTGTGTTACGAATGATTAGGGGAGTTACCATGACATGCCAGTTAGGTCTTTTAGAATTTTTATCCTTTTCTTGAGCTGCATCTTCACCACCTATTAAAAGTGTAGTTATAATATTACCTGGTAATGGTTGGGTTAGCCAAATGTCAAACAGATGATTTTACTAAAATAAACAGAAGTCTTCAGTAAAGTATAATAAAAGCTATTAGCAAGGATTAGCAACCTAAACTGGCAGAAGGCCAAGCTGTTCTCGAGTGGAGACCACGCATCGTAAAGCGCAGCAGTGGTTGCCCCTCCACTAGGTAGTAAGACAACTAATAAAGGTTGCTGGGAGCTGTTGGGTACCTATAGCCCACACAAGAGAATATCTGTGGGGAAGGTGGACTAGTAGTGGACGTCCTATATTGTTGATATAAAGATGATGACAATAAATTAAAGATAGTGATAAAAAGTAACGACTAGGCAGTCTGAATTAAGACCTGTTTTGACTGCGTATGCCGCAGAACTAAGTCTTTTCGACAAGTTATGAATGTGAGGGCCCCATTGAAGCTTATTATCTAGGGTTATACCTAAGAATATGGTGGTGTCCACGAGAGCCAGCTCCTCGTCTTTGATTTTTATATCTGCTTTAACTTGTGTAACATTAGGTAGTATAAATCTAATACACTTTGTTTTCTTTTCATTTAGAAGTAGATTGTTTACATTGAACCATTTTATGACGTTAGAGATTGCATTGGTTTCATTGTCAAAGTAAGTAAATAACTTTATACTTACTACTTAATACTTTTATTATTATGAATGGAGTTTCACTCCTCCAGGTGGTAAAACATTAGACAGCTGTACAAGATTACTCTATAATGATGATATTGATCATAATAAATAATTAACTATAATGATATGAATTAAGCTTCCTGTGACTGTTATGTCTGCTCATTACCTAATACCTAATTATCACACTTAATATTATAAATGTGAAAGTTTGGATGTTTGTTTGTTGCTCAATCACGTCGTAACAGCTGAACCAATTTTGATGAAATTTGGTATCACCACATAGGCTACCATTTATCCCATAAATCAGTTCCCATGGAATGAAAACGGGATGTCAAAGTTTATATATGCATTTTGCACTACAGAACAACGCGGGCGAAGCCGCTGGCGACAACTAGTGTCTTATGTATTATACTAGCTGACCCCCCCGCGGCTTTGCTTGCGTGGTATTTCAATAAAAACATTACCCTCCTTTTGCGCACTCAGGTAAAAAGTAGCCTATATCCTTCCCCAGGATATAATCTATTTCCTTGGCAAATTTCATTACAATCCGTTCAGCCGTTTAGTTATGAAAAGGTAACAAACAAACAGTTACTTTCACGGTTACTATGTATGTATTATACATATAAACCTTCCTTTTGAATCACTCTATCTTTTGCTGAACTGTATATAACTGTATTAAAATCCGTTGAGTAGTTTAAGGGAACAAGATGTATAACTTGAGTTGATTGCAAGTGTATATTTTTTGTGAGAAATAAAAAACTGTTTATTTACTAACCGTATACTCAATGGAGTCCAGCTCAGCACGTCAATTTTGCGCTCCAAATATCTGCGTATAGCCTAAGATCTGATCAATAGATAAACCTTTAAAAAAATTTACTTACCATCATCTTTATCCATTTCAGGGGAAGCACTTGGAGCAATCGGAGACCCAAACCTTCTAGAAATACTCCAGAAGTACCAACACGATCCTGCTATAGAAGTAGCAGAGACCTGCCAAATAGCCTTACAAAGACTACAATGGGTAGCCAGTGATGCCAAGGAGGATTTATCGAAGAGCTTGTACACTTCTATTGATCCTGCTCCTCCAAGTGCAGAGAATGATGTTGGGAAGTTAAAGGAGTTAATGTTGGATGAGGCGAAACCTCTGTTTGAGAGATACAGGGCTATGTTCAGTTTGAGGAATTTGGGAACAACGGAGAGTATTAATGCTCTGGGTGAAGGTTGGTACCATATATGAACTTGATGTTTGTACTTTACATTATGAAGAATAAAACAGAATAGAAAACACTTGTACGCCACAAAAAAATAAACATTTAGTAATAAAATAAATAACCTATTATTATAAATACGGGATTTATCTCTCGCGCGGTTGCGGCGCGTACTGCGAGGCGAGACGCAGTGCGGAGCGGATCGCACACACCTGATGAAGGTCCACGAATTGAACCGAAACAACGATAAAAGGTACGTGATAAATCCCGTATTTATAATATAAAATGATCTATAATATAAAAATGAATCGCAGAATGTGTTGGTAAGCGCATAACTCAACAACGCCTGGACCAATTTGGTCAATTCTTTTTTTGTTGTATTTCTTATTGTCAGAAGAAGGTTCTTATGAAAGAAAAAATTATAAAAATTGCGCGCAAAATTAGAAAATTCAAGAATACTTAACCACCATATAAAATTATTTATAATCTAACCTTAGCGCTTTTATAATGTAACCTTATGACGTTTGACATTGAATTGACAGAATGCGTGCTGCAAATATCGTCAAAGAGGATGTAAAAAAAAATGAATATCGTTTGAAACAGATGCTTCGGTAGGAGTTATCCCGAGATATATTGTCTATATATATAAAAATTAATTGATGTTCGTTAGTCTCGCTAAAACTCGAGAACGGGTGGAGCGATTTGGCTAATTTTGGTATTGAATTATTTGTGGAAGTCATTCATTTTCTCATACATAATGATGGCCGGGAACTACAATTGACAATTCTACCAGGGTGACTTATATTGACAGCCCGCGTTATACCTATGCATGTCAAGCCGATACGAAGTTCGGCGGGTCCACTAGTATTATATAAAATAAATACTTCATAGTATCGCGAAGTATAATAGGCGGTCTTATCGTTATGACTGATCTATAACAAGAAGGCTATTGAAGCTATGGAACTATGTGTAATCAAGGTCTATAGTAATATAAATCTCTTTATACGAATACACATAACATATATTATACTTTTATAATTACCTTACTGAATAAATACTTTTTTTTATTCTCAAAAACCTTAAGGTACTATTATGAGCGAGTTTATTCAACCTATATACTTTAACCTAAGTATGTATGTACAAAGCCGGGGCAGTCAGCTAGTCTGATATATTTGAATAATAAATAATGTTGGACATTTCACACAGCGCTATCTAGCCCCAAACTAAATCAAGATTGTTAAATGGGAACCAGATAATTGATACAATACTTTATATACTATTTTTTTGTAACAGTTGAATAGTACAAAAGCAAGGTTAATGCTAAGCATTCTCTTATAGATTAACTCTTATATTGATATTTGTATACATTTTTCATTCTTCCAGGATTCAAGGCGTCAAGTGCATTATTCCGTCACGAAGTCGCCTTTATCTTCGGCCAGATGCAGGACGAGAGAAGTGTTCCGTTCCTGAAGAGTACTCTAGAAGATACGACGGAGCATGAGATGGTGCGGCACGAGGCTGCGGAGGCACTCGGCTCTATCGCTACTGATGACTGCACTGAGGTGTTAAAGAAGTAAGGATTTTTTACGTGAATACGTTTGTAAAATTGCTTCCATAGTGGGAGGCGATTTAAAAAAAAACCAACCAAGTGCGAATCGGACTCGCGCACGAAAGGTTCCGTACCGTTATCTATAAAAACGGCAAAAAATCACGTTTGTTGTATGGTAGCCCCCCTTAAATATTAATTTTATTTAAATTTAATTATATATTTTTAAAGTGAATAATATAACTTAATATTCTGTGAATATTTCAAGCATCTTCTACCTGTTGCCGTTATCAATATTGAGCAAAAACGAGCAAAAAAATCACGTTTGTTTTATGGGAGCCCCCCTTAAATATTTATTTATTCTGTTTTTAGTATTTGTTATAGTGGCAACAGAAATACGAGTACATCATCTGTGAAAATTTCAACTGTCACGGTTCATGTGATACACGGTACGGTGACAGACGACAGACAGACAGACAGCGGAGTCTTAGTAATAGGATCCCGTTTTACCCTTTAATTAAGGAACCCTAAAAACGAATAATAACGAATTCGGGGGATACAGTTTGGTGTGGCAGCTACGTATCTATCATCTCCATCCAAAATTTAATTACACCACTAGATAGCTAAAGGATCAAAGAATTCGATACGCCACGTAGGGACTGTGGCGCATCGCGCGCGGTGGAGGGGGAGGCTCCGCCATTTTGAGGTCATTTTGCTGCGTTTCGAGATTTCCATTTAGAATGACCCGAAGGACTTGTTAGTGTTCAAACTTGATTATAAAATACATAAAATAGCGTATTTTATATTTTGTATAGAAAATATTACCTGTTACGTACACGTATTGACGTACAACACACGGCCGTGCCCATGACACAACCACATCCCTTTTTTTAGGGTTCCGTAGCCAAATGGCAAAAACGGAACCCTTATGGATTCGTCATGCCTGTCTGTCGGTCCGTCCGTATGTCACAGCTACTTTTTCCGAAAATATAAGAACTATACTGTTGAAACTTGGTAAGTAGACGTATTCTGTGAACCGCATTAAGATTTTCACACAAAAATAGAAAAAAAAACAATTAATTTTGGGGTTCCCCATACTCAGAACTGAAACGCAAAAAAAAATTTCATCAAACCCATATGTGTGTGGTATCTATAGATAGGTCTTCAAAAATGATATTGAAATTTCTAATATCATTTTTTCCTAAACCGAATAGTTTGCGAGAGAGACACTTCCAAAGTGGTAAACTGTGTGCCCCCCCCCCCCCCCCCCTGTAACTTCAAAAATAAGAGAATGATAAAACTAAAAAAAATATATGATGTACATTACCATGCAAACTTCCACCGAAAATTGGTTTGAACGAGATCTAGTAAGTAGTTTTTTTTAATACGCCATAAATCGTAAACCGCAATTTACCTTTCATTTAATCAACTCACATATAAAAAAAGTTACAACGAAGTACAAGAACTTTTATATTATGTTACTTGCTGCTACGGAACCCTTCATGGGCGAGTCCGACTCGCACTTGGCTGCTTTTATGTATATGTAGGTGTATGCAATAGTATTAAACATCTATACTTACTAATATTATAAATTCGAAGGTAACTTGTGTCTTATGGGTACGTTTTCACGACGAAGTACAAGAACTTTTATATTATGTTACTTGCTGTTACGGAACCCTTCATGGGCGAGTCCGACTCGCACTTGGCTGCTTTTATGTATATGTAGGTGTATGCAATAGTATTAAACATCTATACTTACTAATATTATAAATTCGAAGGTAACTTGTGTCTTATGGGTACGTTTTCACGACGAAGTACAAGAACTTTTATATTATGTTACTTGCTGCTACGGAACCCTTCATGGGCGAGTCCGACTCGCACTTGGCTGCTTTTATGTATATGTAGGTGTATGCAATAGTAATAAACATCTATACTTACTAATATTATAAATTCGAAGGTAACTTGTGTCTTATGGGTACGTTTTCACGACGAAGTACAAGAACTTTTATATTATGTTACTTGCTGCTACGGAACCCTTCATGGGCGAGTCCGACTCGCACTTGGCTGCTTTTATGTATATGTAGGTGTATGCAATAGTAATAAACATCTATACTTACTAATATTATAAATTCGAAGGTAACTTGTGTCTTATGGGTACGTTTTCACGACGAAGTACAAGAACTTTTATATTATGTTACTTGCTGTTACGGAACCCTTCATGGGCGAGTCCGACTCGCACTTGGCTGCTTTTATGTATATGTAGGTGTATGCAATAGTATTAAACATCTATACTTACTAATATTATAAATTCGAAGGTAACTTGTGTCTTATGGGTACGTTTTCACGACGAAGTACAAGAACTTTTATATTATGTTACTTGCTGTTACGGAACCCTTCATGGGCGAGTCCGACTCGCACTTGGCTGCTTTTATGTATATGTAGGTGTATGCAATAGTAATAAACATCTATACTTACTAATATTATAAATTCGAAGGTAACTTGTGTCTTATGGGTACGTTTTCACGACGAAGTACAAGAACTTTTATATTATGTTACTTGCTGCTACGGAACCCTTCATGGGCGAGTCCGACTCGCACTTGGCTGCTTTTATGTATATGTAGGTGTATGCAATAGTAATAAACATCTATACTTACTAATATTATAAATTCGAAGGTAACTTGTGTCTTATGGGTACGTTTTCACGACGAAGTACAAGAACTTTTATATTATGTTACTTGCTGCTACGGAACCCTTCATGGGCGAGTCCGACTCGCACTTGGCTGCTTTTATGTATATGTAGGTGTATGCAATAGTAATAAACATCTATACTTACTAATATTATAAATTCGAAGGTAACTTGTGTCTTATGGGTACGTTTTCACGACGAAGTACAAGAACTTTTATATTATGTTACTTGCTGCTACGGAACCCTTCATGGGCGAGTCCGACTCGCACTTGGCTGCTTTTATGTATATGTAGGTGTATGCAATAGTAATAAACATCTATACTTACTAATATTATAAATTCGAAGGTAACTTGTGTCTTACTTATGGGTACGTTTTCACGACTGGATAGATAAATAAATAAATATTGGTGGACATTTCACACAGCGCTATCTAGCCCCAAACTAAGCAGACCTTGCACTAAGGGAACCAGATAACTGATATAATACTAATAGACCTGTTTTTTGTAAATACATATGTACTTATAATATATAGAAAAACTCCCAGACCCGGAACAGATCTGTAGATCATGCAAATATTTGTTCCGCGGTGGGAATCGAACCTCTTGCGTCTTAACAGGCTCTTCGCCCCACGATGTAATTAGATTTCAAAATGATTAGGATGAAATTTGGTGTATTACTTAGATGCCCGGGATTAAATCCCGGCATCCTGTTCGCGCCAAGCACTAGATCGCTTACGAGATTGAGATGGACGACGGGTGATGAGCCGGTGTTCATTCATACAACTTTATAATGTATGTTGTAGAGTATTAGGAGCTAATAAGCATAGCAGGTGTCACAAGCTGTTTGAGTACTGTGTTGTCTTGATAGTGTGAGTTAGTACTGTCTTGCGTAATGTGTAAAATGTATACGTATAAAATCGACGAATGTGAGTACCCAGACTAACCTTGCACGGTTTTTAGGGTATAATATTAAGAGTTGACTATACCTCAGCCCAAACTCGAATTTCACCCCCGCTTCTCCGCGCGCCGCTGCACATCCCATCTCGCCGTGAATGTGGTGCTACTGGTATATGGTGTTTGCCGGTTTTTTATCTATCAGTCCCTTCATTATTTTGTTGTGTTTATTTCTCGTTACTGCGTCTTTACAAAAACCAACTAAATATAAATTCTACCTAAGAATTACGTGTTCGTTTGGAGCGACAAGCGTCACGGGTACCCCGTCTGAAAGCCGAGGCCAGACTGAATCGCGGAACGGGCGTCCGGAGCGAATGGTTTAATTAGTGCAAAACTTAGATATTTTCATTTTATGGTAAAATCAAAAGGTATTTTGAAAATTTAAAACACTGGTGCCCTTATTTATGTTGTGTAGAATTACTGTATAAAGTTTCAAGATCTAAATTGAAGTATTCATCGCATAAGAACGAGTTAAAGATAAATTTGGAGTCATCTTTGGATTTTTTTTCTATCGATAAAATTTTACGGAATCGTGTTTTCACAACACAGGCGCTCTAGCACGTATCCTTAACTATAACATATATGAATTACAAATTGAAATCACAAAATTTGTTAAACAAAACATTGTTTCATAATAAACGATTTATCGTCTCCCCAGGTATAGTGCGCCCTTAAGTCAATGTCAAATTCTTTTATTCATTAAAATCACAAGGATCACTTTGAAACGTCAATTTTACTGCCTGTTCCTTCGCGACCAAGCCAGGAAAGAAAGGCAAGAAACAAGGATAAATGTACTTAAATTGTAGTAAATAAATTAAAAAAAAATCATAGGCTATAATTAAAATGATATCACTAGTGGAAGCCAATTTACAAAGTCTAGAGCACAGACGCCGAGTAGCCAGACTTTCAGTTTTTTACAAGATACATTTTGGCGAATGTGCGCAAGATCTTCATGACCTTATCCCTCCTCCCCCCTTCCACAACTGGACAAGCAGTCGCGCCGAGAAGTACCACCCATACCTGGTCGGCATACCACTTTGCCCGCACCAAACGATTTGCTGCAACTTTTCTTGTTAGCACAAGTAAGGAGTGGAACTCACTTCGGGCGTATGTTTTTCCAAACCAGTATAATCTTGGAGTCTTCAAGTCCAGAGTGAATAGGTTCTTTCTAGGCAAGCGTGCTCCATCTTCGATCACACCTTCACTTACCATCAGGTGAGGTAGTGGTCAAGCGCTTGGCTATCATCAATAAAAAAAAAATCTTTAATATTTCATTGTTTAAAGAAATTTTGACTTTTACACTTTTAAAAAGTAGAACGTAGGTTCTACTTTTTACCCTCATTCGGGAAAATTGGAAAAATTGAGCGGAAACTTGTAAAAGCTGTAATAATGTTGATATACATTTACAAGCTTCAGCCCGCGGCTTCGCAGGCATGGTTTCTCATTATAAACATGAGTCCTTGATTTTGTTAAAACCATCTCAACGCTTTTACTCTCCTTCTGCGCAGCCGGGCATAAAGTAGCTACTATCTCGGTCATTGGTGGTGATTCTGTTGTTTACGCTGACTAACTAAAATTGTGTAAAATACGAACGGTCTTATTTTGTTTACGCAAACATCAAATATGAATGACATTTCTAAAATTAAGTTATTTATACTAAGATGGCGTGTTTTTGGGCTAGTTTTAATCAGCAGTCAAGGTGCTGACTAAAGCTAGCCCGCAAACACGCCATCTTAGTATAAATTACTTTTAGATATCGGTCTCCATATCGAAAAGAATATTTTTGTCTTCGATATCTGAGTGCAAAAGCCGTTTTTATCCGCTAGAGGATAAAGTTAATTGAATTTAGAATATCGTGTGCACTAAGTTTGTGAATTCAAAACATCATTAAACCTATTTACTTCTGCCTCCATGGTGCCGAATTTATCATAAAACCTATTTTAATTTGTTAAAAACTCAGACTCGGAACCTTCTTGGTGTATTACTTTTTTTTGCATTTAGTCATTTCCTCGCTCGAGGTGGGATGAAAAGTTACGTGTTGCACTCGAATGCAAAGATTTTTCACCTCGTGGTTCTTTTGATCCCCTCGCTAACGCTCAGGATTCTTCAATTTTAGAATCCTTCGCTTGCTCGGTCATCAAAATTGAGCACGCGGTTAAAAAGCAACTTTGCACTCTTGTATAATAAATAACTATTAGAAATGTCACTTTAAATGTCATTCTAATTTGATCTTTAGTGTAAACAAAATAAGACCGTTCGTATTTTATACAATTTTAGTTAGTCAGCGTAAACAACAGAATCGCCACCATTATATATCTGTATTAAAAAAAATCATCGAAATCGGTTCAGGGGTTAGTCGTGAAAACGCAACAAACAGACAGATACAGAGCTACTTTTAAATTTATAATATTAATATGGATAACATATGTTTAATAGTATTTTTTTAAAGTATTATCGACACTTACGGAAAGTACAAATATTTTTAAAACGTATTGTTACGAGCTGAGGGTTCGGGATAAAATAATTAAAATGAATCTAACGAAAATAACACTTTTATTCAACACTAAAATGATAAATACACGATCTTAATCACACCACTGTTACACGATAAACCACTAAAAGTCACCGAAATGTTCGCACGTATCGCCAAATCAAGACTAGACACCTTCGAGCGTATCAACGCACTATTTATACCGCGCACAGTAGGTACGTAACTCTCGAACGTTCTAGATGGTTCCACTGGTAACTAGAACAGTGTAGGTATTTCGATTGACGACTATTTCTTATTCTGTGCTACTGTAGGTAAAAACGTAGCAAGTAGGTATATTCCATACCAATTATTACCAATTCTGTGACACAGTAGGTATAACTTCGAGAATCCGACTAATTCTTTACTATTACTTATTCTGTAACAGCCTCTGCGTAACAGTATCAAGAGGAAGGTTGCGGGTTCAAGTCCCGTCTGACTTGAAAGTTTTTGAGATGATTTTATAAACTCAATATATTTTTATTTTTCAGATATCTGAACGATTCTCGGCGTGTAGTCCGCGAAAGCTGCGAGGTTGCACTCGACATGTCGGAATACGAGAACAGTCCTGAATTCCAGTATGCTAACACACTGTGCACCGTTGAAGGGTGAAATCAGTATGTTCTAGAGAACATAACATAGTAATAGATTACTATAGTTTTTTATTCAGGCTGATAGGTGAATAAGGACTAATCAGATTATTCCTGAAACTGACAGTGCATGGAACTGGATTCTAAAAATTAAATTAGTAATAAACCCAAGTTAATGTAAAAAATAAAAAAAAAACGAGTGTGCTTTAGACCACACGACTGAACTAAAACTTCTGCTGCTCCCTGCAATCTGTTGTGGAATAGCTGAACTTTTTCGTAAATCCAAGCTGGTAGATTCTAAATACGAAACGTCGTAAGTACTTTTTTATCTATAGCAATATGAACTCTATTGTACAGCATGAAGGAGTGTTTTGTTTTTGCAGTTTGTATAATTTAGGCTAATTCGGGATAGGACATATGCGACAAATCAACTGGCTATGAGAGAAAGAGAGAGAAAATGTGTGCTCGCACCTCTCTCTCTCTCTCTCTCTTGCTTCTACAGTAACATACGAAACGTAACCCTTTCTCTTTCTATCTTCACTAACTTATATCTCCCTCTCAACTTCCGTTCGCACTTTTCGTAACGCATTCACCAGCTTCCTCCCCAAGTCAAGCGTGCGTTAAGAAGTTTTACTTCAAAAACTGTCCTGAATCGGTTCATCTGTTTGGCAACTACGATGCCACTACGGTTCTTACATACATATGTTCGATTTTAATCTCCGACGCAAAAAGAAGTTTTTGAGGATTTTTTAAATTATTTAAACATTAAATTGTTATTTGGAATTATGTTGGATTACGAGTTGATTTTTATAGTATTTTTGTATTTGTTCGAGTTGCTAAGCTTGTTTGCAAATAATCATTCTTTAGCGAATATAACATAAAGATGTATTTAGCCACGTAATATTGTGATACAGTATTTTAGTAAATAAAGTTGTACTTGTTACTAGTTTTTGAGCTTTTAATTTATTTTTATTTTAATTGTTGGCAGATGTTCCTTATACTTAGGTAGGTATTTTATTAGGGAGTTTATTTTTTTATTTCTATTTATTTGAGACAAACAATTATACCTAAATATTACTAGACTTAATATTTATTACAAGATGTCTTACAGGTATAACCAGCACCGTTGTCCACAGATTACGTTAGACAGATGGTTGGCATGAGTGTATACAAATACATACAAAAAATCAAAATGCAGACAAGCAAGTGCTTAAGTACCAACGTACCTACACAATACAGGTTCATATTTAGTAATGAGTAACTTAGTCGCTAAAAATAAAAAAAAAATATTTAGTATTGAGCAACTTTTCGCTTTAAATTGAAATTAGACGATCAGACAGAATTGTCTCATTGATTGCTTTCTTTAACAAGGCGGGTGAGTTTGAAAAAAAATCAATTTCCAAGAAATGATCGTTAAATAACTTAGTAATTCTATTGAGATATAGAGAGCGGGGTGAGACAGGGGGGCTTGAGTTCTCCCAAGCTCTTCCATCTCTATGTAAACGACCTCATCGTCGGGCTGAGCAGCATGCGTGTCGGCTGCCGGATGAACAGCGTTAGCATCAACAACATTAGTTACGCCGAAGACATGGTGCTGCTGAGCCCGACGGTGGGGGGTCTCAGGGGACTGAGAGTCTGTGAAACCTATGCTGTTGAGCACGGGCTTATATATAATGCGAAGAAAAGCGAATACATGGTTTTTAAGGCCGCCGGTAAATGTCCCGGTTTATACACTGAATATAACCCTAAACGGCTTGAACTTAAATAGTGTTACGAAATTTAAATATCTGGGACATTTTCTTGCCGACGACCTTAAAGACGATGCAGATGTTGAGAGGGAGCGTAGGGCTTTGGCGGTCCGAGGTAACATGTTGGCCCGTAGATTTTCCCGTTGTACTGAACAAGTTAAAGTTACGCTTTTTAAAGCGTACTGTCAGAGCTTTTACACGGGAAGTCTGTGGGTTCGAAATACTAAAAGATCATTGGAGGTCCTACGCATCCAATATAATAACATCTTCCGGATGATGTTGCGGTTGCCCCGATACTGCAGTGCATCGGGGATGTTTGCCTGCTATCACACAGATGACTTTCACGCCATCATGCGCAAAAAAACGGCATCGCTGATGAGCAGAGTTCGGGGCAGTCGCAACAGCATCCTGAGGACAGTGGCTGAGTGCTGCACATCTCCGCTCTGGAAGTGTTTTGTGCGGAGGGTGATTAATGAAGGAAATAATTTCCTCAGTTAGTCACCCTTGGCACAAAATTGGCACAAATTTATTTTCTATTTTCACCCAGTGCCTATTTTTATTTTTGTATATTTAGCTGTTCTTCTTAGTTGTTTTTTTTGTGTGTATTTTAGTCTTAAGATATGGACTCTTGTCTGAAATATTTTTTTTTTGTTTTTTTATTTATTTATTGAGTGGCGCTCGCTCACCTGCGATCGTTTTACAAGTAGTGCGAGTTTCGAGACTCGACTTCGAGAATGAGCGACTTTAAAGGGCCTACGTGATGTTTAGGGTCCGATGTTTCGGGAGGGCGTCGATTATTACATTGCACTGAAAATCGGGCCCCAAGGCACGGGATAAATATAAGAGGCGCTGGCGCAGTGCGGGCGCGGCGACACTTCTGTGATATTTCATACAAAATGTATAGAAGAGGTGTGGCGCGAGACACGACGGAGCGCGGGCGCTGCTTCCTCGCCGTCGGCGCACCTGCAGTTAGCAGTGGCATGCTCTGGTAGACCGCATATCTTCTGATCATGTGTAAGTTCTCCAAATGCACTAGAGCTTGGAGCCCCTCTTCATCTGACGAAGAAGACGTCATGTTGTCGTGATAAAATCAAACACTAAAGTCTAACTTTTTATTAGCTGCAGTAAAAAAAGCTTTTTTGAAGAAAAATAAATAGGGATGTAGCTAAATGAGTGAATCATAAATGAATAATCAGTTTGGTTTTTTTTTTTGAGATTTAATATTAAGTTGTAATGTATTTTTTTAACCTATTATTATTACTATACTAGAGGATTGATCTTTTTTAGTGGAAGTATAGGGAGGTACATTCAAAATGAAACAAAAACGTCATAATAATGTTATTTAATTAATTTTTGTGAACTGAATCATATCCCTATTGAGATTAGGCTGGCAACATTATTTTACGGAATGACATTTAGAAACGTCATTTTACTGCAGCTAATAAAAAGTTAGACTATAGAATGCCCCAAATGCATCCATTGTGTTCGGCCACGCCTCGCCTTTCCGACACCGTTAGCGCGCCTGTTCTCTCGTACGCCTCTTGTATTTGTCCCGTGCTTAATACAGTCTGAACGTGAACATGGAGAAAGTTGGACGTATCGTGGCTCCTCAATGTTTTATAAACCACAAAAAGAAGCTATTGCTGCAGCTTGATCCATCCATTAATATAAAAGAAAACAAACTGTGGTCATTTTTATGTAGGTACCTACGCATTTTTTTATACATGTCTATTAGGGATAACAAAACTTCCTTGAGCACATGGCGTCATTTCATTTATTTATTCATAAACAATTATATAATTGTGTTTGAAATCACATCCTAAATACAAGTTACAATATTTTAAAATTATCACATACATGTCAAAAATAATAAAATAGAACAAAACAAATGTCTACTTACCTATATATAAAGATGTCAAAAAAGTCAAGAAAAGTCAAATGGAAAATAGACATCAAAGAATATAAAATAAAAATGATTTAGAATAATATTACTAAGGAATTAATAATACAAACATGTCACAAATTAATTAAATTGACCATTAAATCAAAATCTATATAAAAAAAAAGAAAACGACTATTCAATATTATTACAGGTCATAAAATCATTAACTGAATAGAAACACCCTTTCAACAAGATCTCCTTTAGTCTTGATTTGAATTTAAAAGGACTGTCGATAATTTTCATGTCAGTAGGCAGTGCGTTAAAAAGTCTTACAGCTTGATACCGCGAGCCATGTTTGGCAACATTCAGCATTGGACAAAGAGGTGTCTCAAGATCTTTTCTCCTTGTGTCTATTCTTTTTTTTCTTTGTTCAAAAGTTTCATATTTAAGCGGATTTTTAACTACGTCCATTAAGACTACTAGAATGTATAAGCTGGGAACCGTCAGAATATTGAGGTTTTGAAAATGTTCTTTGCATGATTCCCACTGTGGAATGCGCACTATAGTTCTAATGGCTCGTTTTTGAATAATAAACGCTCTATTTATGTTGTAGTCATAACTACTTCCCCAAAACTTCACACTATATCTTAATTTTGACTCTACTAGGGCATAATATACTATTTTAAGCTGTGCGATCCCTACTTCTTCTCTAAGGCTTCTAAGAGCGTAACATGCTGAGCTGATAGCATTAACAATAGAATCCATCTCAGTTTTCCAGTTCAGGAACTGGTCGATATGAACTCCTAGAAATTTGACACTCTTTGCAAATTCAACCTCAAGCCCCTCACATGCTACATTAACCGATTCGTTAGTGCGATTTGTTGTTTTAAACAGGATAGCTTGTGTCTTCTTAATGTTGAGTTTTAAGTTATTGGCATGAAACCATTGATTGAAAACTACAAGTGCATTGGCAATCTTTATTTTAAGTTCTTGTAAGCAAGAGGCTGGTATGATTGCATTGGTATCATCTGCATATACGACTAGTTTAATATCGGGAATGGCATTGCTTACAAAATTGATAAGATCATTAAGGAAAATAATAAAAAATATCGGCCCTAATATAGAGCCCTGTGGAACTCCACGTCCGATGTTGCACACTTTCGACTTCGTCACCACTTCCTGTCCATTAATAATATTTTTTAATTCAATAAACTGCTTCCTATTGTTCAGATACGATTTTATAAGACACAACGCAGATCCTCTAACCCCATAATGTTCAAGCTTTGCAAGTAGAGTATTGTGGTCTACCAAGTCGAAGGCAGAGGAGAGATCAAGAAATAGTCCTGCTACCTTCTTTTTACTATTAAGATCACTAACAACTTCATTTATAAGCAGATCAACCGCATCTACAGTACCGATACACTTTTGGTATCCAAATTGTCTCTTATTTAGTACGTTGTTCTTATTTAAGTGTAACACTAACCTATCTTTAATAAGTCTTTCATAGATTTTAGAGAAACATGGCAGTAACGAAATTGGTCTATAGTTTTTTGGGTCATTTTTTTTTCCTTTTTTATGGATCGGTAGAACTCTAGCTATTTTTAGTTGCTCAGGGAAAATGCCAGAACTCATACAGTTATTGAAAAAATTAGACAATGGCTCAGCAAGAAGATCAATATTGTCTTTGACAATTGTAATAGGTATTTCATCATATCCATATGAACGTTTTACCACCATCCTTTTAACTAAGATTTTAATCTCATTTCTATTAGTGGTTCCCATCTCCATGTCAGTAAAAACTCTATTACAATTATTCATTAAAAATGTCAGTGCTAAATTATTGTCATTATTATCTAAGTCATATGTACTGTAGTCAAATTGTTGTGCAAATATGTCAGCTACGTCTTGGGCATTGTCAAAAATTTCATTATTAATTTTAAGTTTATAAGTGTCCATGTTTCTTTTACTACATTTATTTCTATGTCTGTTAACTATATTCCATATTTGTTTCCATTTATTACCAGCTTTTTCTATTTCATCTTTAACTGCAACTTTTTTTGATGTAATTAATACCTTTTTATAAAGTTTTATGTACTTATTACGATATACGGTTAACGATTCATGACAGTTGCTCTTAATCATTGAGTTTAGAAATCTTTTCATTTTACTCGACTGTCTGACACCCTTTGTTATCCAATTAATAGAATGTTTCATGTGTGTATTTACTTTAGTACATATTTTACTAAAAGCTTTGTTTACTAGACGTTGAAAGCATGTTATAAAATTATTAATATTGCAATTCGCTAGGTCACACTCGATTAAACTCTGCCTAAAAGTACATTTATTTTTCTGTGAAAAAACTCTACGTTTCACCGTATAGAATTGTTGGGGTATTTTCTTAAAATTAGTGTTTTCTAGAGCTAGGCTGCAGAATAGACCTGCATGCCCATCTGCAAGCCTGTTGTGATCAATGTCGCTGCTCAAAATATAATCCTCTCGCAGGTTGGTTAGAATGTTATCAATACATGATTCGGAGCTGTTTCGACAAAAAGTATTTGATTTAACAAGATATTTAAAATTATAACAGTTAAGTAGCGTTAATAACTCACCTTGATGCTTACTTTCAATTAGAAAATTAACGTTGAAGTCTCCTAAAATGATGCATTTTTTGTTGAAAAAGTGTTCCAATAGTCCTTCTAAATGTATAATAAATTCATTAAAGTTCTTGTCATCAGGAGTTCTATAAATGCAACAAATATTTAAGTTACAATCCATGTCTCTGACTCCACATATCTCGAAACTGTTTAACTTATACATATTCTTACAGATCTTCAACTCTTCTACATTTTTATAATTATGAACTAAAATTAGAGTACCCCCCCTAGTTTTATTGACTCTGCAACTATATGACCCTATTTTGTAACCATCAAAGTTGAAAACAGACATACTTTGTTCGTTGAGAAAATGCTCGCATAGGCATATAAAGTTAGGATTTTCAGTCTGCTCATTTAAATACATTTTAAATTCATCTTTTTTTTTCGATATCCCACATACATTTTGAAAAAAAACATTTAAACGTGTTGTTGTTACATTATTGATCACGAAAAAATGTTTCATTTAATTTTAGAGTATGAGTTGGCAACTCTACTTTATAAGAGTCCCTGTGTGCTATGTATTGCTTTATATTTTCCATGCAGTAAACAAGATCACGGAAAATGGTTCGTAGCCCGAAGTTGTTTACTTTTCCTGAAAGCCTATGAAACATACTGTGGTTATACGTTAGATTTCTGTTAGTGTCAATTATATAAGCATATTTGTATGTTTGTGTGTCTTGATACAGAATGTTGTTAAAATTTCGAATTCTTTGATTTATTGTATTTCTGTTTAGTCCATATTGATAAGTAGGTGCACATAATAAAATATTCGTTTGTGTAATGTCCTGCAGGCATTCTCTAATGTTATTAATTAATTCTTGATTGCTATTCGATACTTGAAAGTCTTGGTCACCTATCATTATAATACAATAATCTTCTCTTGTGAAGTCAGTTAACTTTGATTTCAGTCCTTTCAGTAGCTGTTGAGTGCATCCATTTGGAGTCAGGTAATGACAAATGTTGTAGTCATTATTCGTTATATCCTGTGCAGTAGATAGTTACAGATACTGGCATAACTGCCCCTTCCATATTTTCAGCCAACTAATCATATTATAGCTTATTCACACAAGCGCCCACGCATGGTCGCCGGGCTAGCCAGATAAGATTTTGCTTATGTTTAAATTCAACTGCAGTACTTTTAACCTAGAGAGATTCATTCTGTATCAAGTCGCCAAATGTATTAGACATTAAAATATATAAATAAATTAATTTTAATCATTTTTATGTTTTTTAAAAAATCATTTGAGTTTCCACCAAACAAGTCTGGCGCAGCCGGTAGGATTTCCGCGATTTTCGAAGCCATACACTCGTGAAGATTCAAAATCAGTCTCACGAGAGAGTATTGTTTTATAAGAAACCGACTATTAGCGGACGCGGAAACGAAAAACCAAATAAATACGACTATTCGGTAAAGCGTGAAATAGTGACTTGGTGCAGTTTCAGGAGGACATGGGATCGAGCAGCTTGTGAGTAAACCTTTTCACTTCCTGTATTTTCATATTCCTGTGTCTTTTCCACTTTTATTGAGCTATCGAAGTTCACCTAGTTAATTGCGTTTATCTGATTTTGTTTGCACATAAATAGGCAGACTGTTTAGACGTATTTAATTAGTGTATAGTAATTAGTAAAATAGGCATATTGATTGACACTTAAATTGGTTAAGTCAGTGACTATATAGTTTATTATAGATTAGTTAAGGAGGTATATAAAATAGGCATATTGATTGACCCTTAAATCGGTTAAATCAGTGCACTATAGTTTACCATAGAGTAGTTAAGAATAGAATAGACACATTGATTTTTACTTACATTGAAAAATATAATTGTGTTAAAAATAAATAAATTTTATAATGGAATTTAAAGCAATTCCGAAAGAGACCCTTAGTCTCATCCCTAAATATGATGGGGATGAAAATCTTTTAAATTTATTTATTTCCAAATGTGATTATGTCGTGAGTGGTAGTAAGATCGTTGGAAACGCGGCACAAAATGTTTACTTATTTCATGCCGTGTCTAGTAGACTTACTGGTAGAGCTGCGACTCTACTCAGTGACCACCCAAATATTAACTCATACGAGGAGTTAAAGCAAATTCTTACCCAGCATTTCGGTGATCCCAGATCAGAGGAGTGTATTGCCATAGAACTCGAGACAATAAAACATAAACAGGGCGAGTCATACATACAGCTTTGCCATAGAATTCAAAACACTAGAAGTTCCTTGTTCGCGAAGGTAAATAGACTGACCGACGAGGGCATCAAGGCAGCAAAAATGATCGTGTACAACAATACTGCACTAAATGTATTTTTATATAATTTACCTGAGGACATGATTCGGATAGTAAGGTTAAAAGGTTGCTCGACGTTAGAAAATGCCTTAAGCATTGTTACAGAGGAAGTTAATTTTAAGTTTCAGTACGACGCTAAAAATAAAGCACTAAAACAAACATTCCCCCAGATGCCATCAAATAATACACCAAAACCATTTCCGGTCTCTCAAGGTTTCAAAACTACATTTAATTCGGTGCCTAACTCAAATCTTAAATTTGGCATCCCACAAAATAGCTTCAAATACGGTATACCACAAAATCAAGGTGGATATAGACCAAACTTTATTCAGCAAATGCGATTCGCGCCGCCCGCGCAAGGTTTTCGATTTGGGACTCAAACTCAGCCTCAACGAAATTTTGCTCAAGCGCCCGCGCCTCGCGCGCCTTTCCAACACGGTGGTTTTAGGTTTGGTATCCCCCAACAACAAGGTTATAAGTTCGGTGTTTCGAACCAACCTCACTCAGGCAACCAGTATAAATTTGGTGTACCACCCCGACAAGTACAAGAACCAAGGTTACAGGATAGTGACATTTCGATGCGCACAGCGCCGGTTAGACAGAATATGATTGCGGACGATCTATATTATATAGAGGATCCATCCCCTTATAACGAATACACCCCTGATTACAACGATTATGACGTTTATAATGCGAATGATAATGTAGAGTACCCCTCTACCGAGTGTAATTATATGGAATATGTCGAAGGGACAAATTCCACTAATACGGAAAACATCTGTGTGGAAACCATGCCGGAAAATTTTCAGAAAACAGCCTCGAAGAACGTGGTGAAGTGATTAATTTAAATTGTTGTGATAGTATATTAAAATTACCTCACGTGGTGATTCCTGAAATAAAATCAAAGTTTCTCATCGATACTGGTAGTAGCAGATCTTTTATTAGCCCATCTAAAGCTAATGAGTTTTTCAGTGAGTTCAAACACATCGAACCATTCACAGTGGTCAGTACACATGCTCAGAGCATGCACAATGAGATAATTTACATTCCATTGTTAAAGACCTTCAAAAGCACATTACCTCATAAATTTTACATCTATGATGTGGATGGACGATACGACGGATTAATAGGATCTGACCTTTTATCCAAATTAGGAGCTAATATTGACATGAGAAACCAAGTCCTTATGACACACAATGCGAGAATTCCAATCATTTATACTCCGCCATATGAAATTCACGTAGCTCCGCGATCTGAAACAAGAGTGAAAATTCCAACCAATTTACATCACGGTGATGCGATATTAGAATATTTTGAATATCAGGAAGGCGTCCGTATGCCTACCGCTCTTGTTAGGTGTGAGAACTACTTTGCGGAAACGGTTATACAAAATACATCCGATGTGAAAGCTGTTATCACGTTTAAAGAACCATTCGATGTTACGGCATTTAATAATGAAGAATGTCAGGTAAATTTTGTGAACAATTACGGCATGAATGATGAATATTTGAAAGAGAATTTAGGAAAATTGCGATTAGATCACACTAATAAAGAGGAACGTGATAGGATTTACAGATTGTGTTACGAATATCGTGATATATTTTATTGTGATAAACTACCTTTGTCCTTCACAAATCAAGTTAAACATAACATCAGAACGACAAATGAAGACCCGATTTATATTCGACCTTATCGACACCCGCCTGTCATTAACCAGGAAATACAAAATCAGGTAGATAAACTTCTAACAGATAACGTAATAGCAGATTCTCACTCACCTTGGAGTGCACCAGTCCACCTGGTTCCAAAGAAAGTAGACGCATCTGGTGAAAAGAAGTTTAGGATGGTGATCGATTATCGACGACTTAACGAAATCACAGTCGACGACAAATATCCGTTACCTAATATTACCGACCTTTTTGATAAGATAGGTAAATCTCAGTACTTTAGCACAATAGATCTTGCTAGCGGGTATCATCAGATTGAGGTAAATGAGGCAGATAGGTCAAAAACAGCATTTACAACACAATCGGGCCATTATGAGTTTAAAAGGATGCCGTTTGGCTTAAAAACGGCACCTGCGACGTTCCAGAGGGCTATGGACAACGTACTACGAGGACTTCAGGGTATTCACTGTCTGGTATATCTTGACGACATTATAGTATTTTCTTCTAGTCTAGAGGAACACGTCGATAAACTCCGTAAAATATTCAATCGGTTAAGGGAAACTAACCTTAAGGTAACTCTCGACAAATGCGAATTTCTGAGAAAAGAGGTCCTTTATCTCGGTCATACTATCACCAAAAATGGCCTTATGCCTAACAACGATAAAATGAAGGCAGTCTTAAATTTTCCGTTACCTCGAACACCAACCGAAATTAAAAGCTTTTTGGGTTTAGTTGGTTATTATAGGAAATTCATCAGACTTTGCTAAACTCACACAACCATTAACTTCATGTTTAAAAAAGAAAAATAAGATAGATTGTACAAAACAGGAATACATAGATGCATTTGAAAAGTGTAAAGAACTTTTAACTAACGCACCGCTTTTACAGTTTCCCGACTTTTCAAAACCATTCGTCCTTACGACGGATGCCTCAAACTTCGCTATAGGAGCTGTCCTTTCGCAGGGTCCTATAGGCAGCGATAGGCCGATAGCTTATGCTAGTCGTACTTTGAACGACGCCGAAACGCGATATAGTACAATAGAAAAAGAGCTTTTAGCCATAGTATGGGCTACGAAACATTTTAGACCTTATTTATACGGAAAGAAATTTATGATTTATACGGATCACAGACCTTTAACTTGGATTAAATCCATTACGGAACCTAACAGCAAGCTAACTAGATGGAAATTACGCTTATCGGAGTTTGATTATGACATTAAACATAAAGAAGGAAAACAAAATTGTAATGCCGATGCATTGTCGCGAATTAGGATTAACGCCCTAAGTAACGATGATGACGATTCGATGAAGGTGAATTTAGATAAAAAGGAACAAAAACTAAAACGCCATATTAAAGACGTAACTGACGATATTATACGTTTGAGTAATAAGGACACCACCCGTACCTCTACACCGCGCGAGCGAACGCCATCTCCGATAGTTATATCATCAGGTTCTGAGAAAAGTAATACATCGAAAGCTGGTAAAGGTCGACGTCGATCTCCCTACTCAATTCCATCTGGAGGTAGTACTACTGCATCTGCATCTGAAGGTCGTCAAGACGACGCTAGTATGGGGACAGTACATTCAGCCCGCGATTTAGATACAGATGGTATGCTTATATTGCAAGAAGCTGTAGATACCAAGCCGAATCAAATACTCGTACATACCTGGAACAGGGACGAAATATCAGTTAAAGACTTATCTAGGGACAAACAAAAGGTTTTACAGGTTCACTTACCTTTAGATCATCCAGATCTAATCAAAAGATTCCTGAAAAATTACATTAGGCCTAAAATAAAATATTTCTTTTATTTTGAAGACCCGTTACATCGAAAGCAGTTTTCGGAGGCTACCATATTACTTTTTCAAAAAGGAACAGTAAAATTTTATGAATGTACCAAGCGAGTTGTTTATGTTAATAACGAACAGGAGCAACGAGACGTTGTACTCAAATATCATGTAGGAAAAAATAGTCACAGGGGAATAAAAGAAACGTTAGCGCACATAAGACGCACCTATTATTGGAATAGCATGGATCAAACGGTGGCTAGCATTATAAATGCTTGCGAACTCTGCAAGAAAATGAAATATGATAGAAAACCATTTAAACCGGAATTACAGTTATCACAAACTCAAATAAAGCCATTCCAAGAACTTTTTATTGACACATTTTCAATTGACGGAAAACATTACCTAACAATAGTCGATGCCTTCAGCAAGTTAGGCCAAGCATTCGAGATTAACACGAAATCCACGCCCGAAGCAGTTAGAGCCTTAATTAAGTATTTCTCTTTGTATGGAACACCTAGTAGAATCAGTTCAGATCCAGGCACAGAATTTAATAATACATTAATGAAGGAAATGTTATCATTTTATAAAATCGACCTTCACATTGGTACCCCTCATAATCCCAACTCTATGGGAATAGTTGAACGATTTCACTCAACCATCATAGAAATATATCGGATAGCTAAATACGAACAAAAAATAACTGACGCTGCATCTGTTATGAGTTACGCTGTTATGTCATATAACCACACAATTCATTCTACTACAGGTCTTACCCCATTTGAAGTAGTTTTCGGTCATACCGAGTCTAATAGCGCTTTTTATGTAGATTTTAACAAACAGTTTACTCAACAATTGGTTAAAGAACACGTTAGAAGGACTAAGCATTTGTATGAGTACCTAACAGATAAAATAATTGACAAAAAGAAAGCTGTAATAGAGAAACGTGGTGGCGAGAAAGAATTCGATATAGATGTAGGCGATACAGTATATATCAAAGGAGTAAACACTAGACGTAGTAAGGATAAACCGCGATATCAGAAAGCTCAGGTTACCGGAGCCATACAAAGAAACGTTGTACCCGTTATAACACATAGTCGACATACTAAAGTTCCTATTAAAGACATAAAACGTCCTCCACAGGTTAATTCTTCTGGCGGTCCTAGTGATCCAAAACCAGGCCCTTCAACTACACCCTATTAATAAGAACCCGGGACTGCTACCCGTCAAAGAAGGTCAAGCTGTCATCAGTCATGGTACATGGACTGTTATAAAGGTGTTGGATTTAAAACTTTTATACAAGGAATTGGAATTCAATTTAGGTAGTTATGAAAGATTTAAAATGCACATTCAAAAATGTTTCGATATTAAAGCTTTTGACACAGACTTTACTGATGTGGAGTTACAAACGGATTACACTATTAACATAACTATATTTAAGTACAAACAGCTGATTCCAACTGTAAGATCTAAACGTGGTTTAATAAATCCTCTCGGTTCATTTATCAAAGCGATCACAGGAAATCTAGATAATGATGACGCTGTAATGTATGAAAAATTAATTAATAAAATAAATACAAAACAAGACGCCATAAATAGTAAAATGACTATCGTTGCCGAAATGGTGGGTACGTTCACAAAAATAGCCAACTTTACCAAATACAATTTCATTCAGATTGAAGACAGTATCCAAGATATCAATCGTAGCTTAAATAAATTAAACTTATCCCAAATCAGTAATAAGATTATTCACATATATAACGCGTTTATACATAACTTTCAAACACTCTTCATTCGACTGAATGAAATTGAGACAGCTATTGCCTTTGCTAAAATTAATTTGTTACATCAATCAATTATAGACACTAAAGAGTTAGTGGCATTGTTGCAGGAAATTGAGAAAACAGACAGATTAGTTTTTCCAGTTAGTATTGAAAATATTTTAAAAATAGAGCAATGTATAAAGATAAAAGCATATGTAAAACAAAATCAGATAAAATTCATTATGCACATTCCTTTAATCAGGAATGAGCTTTTTAACTATTTTAAAATGATTCCATTACCTATCCACGATAGAGCCAATAACCTTACCTCTATTATCCTACCTAAATACCCATATGTCCTTGTGAAAGGGTTAAAAGCGATGCCGCTCTCCCAGTCATGCCGCGAGATTGATGAATACCGTTTTCTATGCCATGAGAACGATGTCACGTTACTAATCAAAGATGATTGCATTACCGAACTTATGAGCTTTGCCACAAATATCTCGAGCTGTCATCCGATTCCAGTTACCATCGACGATGTAAAGGCTGACTCTATACAGCCCAATCGCTGGATCATCCACGTAAGAACAGAAACCTTACTCACCAAGTATTGCAAAGACGATATAACACAAGAATCTATCATTGGAACATACCTGTTGACCATGGATGATGATTGTCTAGTAAAGATAAAGGGACTGTCATTTAAAAGACACCAAACTCAAGGAAATGACGTAAATTTCATGAAACTTCCAGTAATCAACTTACCTCAAATATCGACCGATCCGTCAGATATGCAGAGAAAACCTGCCAATCTCAATGGAATCGACCTCACCGACGTTCAGTCGCTGAACTATATACTACAGAAAAGTGGAAGTGAAATTATTAGTGATAGTGCTCTAGATTATAAAAGTGTTAGTATAGGAAATTTTGTGTTTTGCTTTATTATTGTAATTTGTCTTTTATTGTTAGCATTCAAGCATAAATTTAAAAATATTTGTATTATGGGGAAAACCCGAAATGATCCTCATCCTTCGGATAATTTCGAACTTACGGAGGGAGGAGTTACAGATACTGGCATAACTGCCCCTTCCATATTTTCAGCCAACTAATCATATTATAGCTTATTCACACAAGCGCCCACGCATGGTCGCCGGGCTAGCCAGATAAGATTTTGCTTATGTTTAAATTCAACTGCAGTACTTTTAACCTAGAGAGATTCATTCTGTATCAAGTCGCCAAATGTATTAGACATTAAAATATATAAATAAATTAATTTTAATCATTTTTATGTTTTTTAAAAAATCATTTGAGCTTCCACCAAACAAGTCTAGATAGTATCTTGTTCTGTTTATTGTCACTGATCAGACATATTTTCGGTTTGCGTGTAGATGACTGTTGATTTTTCTTACCGTTCTGAGGAATTTTTGCTATATTAGGGATTTTACAGGCGAGATTGTCCATTTCTGTTTCAATGTATATATTTGTTTGTATCGCTCTATCTTGTAGGTGTATGTGTGATCCAGTCGTTGTTTGAGTTTTTTTGTGTAGTAGGTTAATATTCGTATGTTTTGTTTCCCTTATTTTTAAACTTTCTGTTTGTGTTTGAACATGAACTTTAGATTTAGGTAGTTTCATATTTTGTCTAGGTGTTGATAATATCGGAGAAATAAACTTGGAAGGGCTATTTCCAATTTTTTTATATAAGACATTCTTTTTTGTAAGTTCTTTATTTAATTTAATCAGATTTCCATTTTCTAATGTCAGTTTTTCAATCTCATTATGAGCGCTCGTTAGCTCAATTGTAAGTTGCTCATTTTTATGTTTAAGCGAATTTATCTCTTCAGAAGTATCACCGGAGAGGTCTGGAAGGCTGCTAGTAGTGACATCTATTGGGTCAATGCTCATATTAGAATCGTCCTTATTGCTATTGCTAATAGACAGTTGCGTCTGCGCCCGTCTGAACGTTATGTTATCTTGGTTCTCCATTGTTTCTGCTGGTAATACAACTACTGCTCACCAGATGGAGTAATTTACTGCTCAGAAAAATGCTCTTCAAAAACTTTTTTCTATACAAAAATTTATAATTCCGGCTGGGGATCGATCTCGGTACCGGCTGGACGTAGTATCGACATAAAATTACATCCAATGAACCACAGCACTAGATCGTCTTTAAATTGGGGCTCGAAATTGTGGAACAGGTACGAGTTGCTATGTTATCTTGAAAAAATTCCGTTACGTCTTCATTCTGTTATGAGTCACAAATTTCTCGTAGCACCGTCAATATGATTTTGTAATTAAACGATGATAGAATATTTCTATTTGTATTTACTTACAGTTTCTATTGTTTCTTGTTTGCTATGTATGGCACCATTTACTTAATAACACTGGGTCAAATCACTCAAGTCAAGGTATATAAAGAGCACTAGGTTTTTTGTTTCCTCTGCTAGAGAAATACGTTTCTTTTCACTTGTAACCGTATATTTAGGTCGTTTTCACCAGATAACACTGTCACGTAAACTTCATAACTATATCAAGATATTTATGTAAAAATTTTCACAGATTTTAAACTTTGAGTATTTTATTTACAATTTTTAATACCGAGATGATGTTCACTCGATAGCAGCGCCATCTACCTCAATAATCGGTTGTTGAATCAAAATCGGGCGTTGAATCAAAATGACGACCGCTGACTGAAAGTACCAGGCGAGTAGATCTTAATAGGAGGTTTACTACGCCCGCGGTACTCAGCGCATTCACCAGCTCTACGTATTGGATGGATGCTTAGTACCGAGTGGTGCAGTGGTGGAAAGGGGATGGTTATAGAAAGGACCAATTAATTAAATTTTAGATTAAATCTGTCCAAGTGTCTAGAATAGTCTAGATCGTAGGAGTACCTAAGTAATCCTATCCTGCAGATTCAGAGCGCACAAATCTTACTAAAACTACGAATCGACAAGAACGTAATAGGAGGTTTGAATGAGTAACACAACTTTCTAGACGTTTATTATGTCCCCTTTCTCCTGCCCTCGCCTACAAAGGGCGTGTCATATCTCTGGAAGTAGCGTCGGACCGGGCGGTCGCCTGCCGAATGCTGCATCACCGCGGTACTCAGCGCATTCACCAGCTCCAAGGTAGAAGCACTGAGGGGGACCTCGTGCGTGAACCCGAAGAACGACGACCGCTCTGCTTCTAAGACGTCCGACATCTGAAAAGACGAAGAAAATAATTGTAAATACCAGTGAAAATTCGTCTGGTCGCTGGTGCATAAATATGCAGATAGTTATACATTTTTACTGAAAGTTTTGGTCCACGTCGTGAAATACACTTCTCATCAAAAAAATCGAAACACCTCTGAAGTTTGGTTTTGAATGAGTTTTTGTGTTTTTCTATTATATTATACATAAAAATAATAATGCCAGTTAATTGCGGATATTATATGCCAGTTGATGATCAACCAGTTATGGTTGTGAGCTCGGCTCTTGAAGTTGTCGACGCGTATGTATACCTAGGACAAACAGTTCAATTAGGTAGGTCCAACTTCGAGAAAGAGGTCAATCGTCGAATCCAACTCGGATGGGCAGCGTTTGGGAAACTTCGCAACGTCTTTTCGTCCAACATACCTCAGTGCCTTAAGACGAAAGTCTTCAATCAGTGTGTGTTACCAGTGATGACATATGGAACCGAGACGTGGTCCTTCACTATTGGCCTTATGAATAAGCTCAGAGTCGCTCTACGAGCTATGGAGAGGGCTATGCTCGGGGTTTCTATACGGGATCGAATCAGAAATGAGGAGATACGTAGGAGAACTCAAGTCACCGACATAGCCCGACGGATTAGCATGTTGAAGTGGCAATGGGCAGGCCATATAGCGCGTAGAACGGATGGCCGTTGGGGCCGGAAGGTTCTCGAGTGGAGGCCGCGGACCGGCAAGCGCAGCGTAGGACGTCCACTTACAAGATGGGCAGACGACTTGGTAAGAACCGCAGGTCGGCGTTGGATGCAGGCCGCTTCCAACCGCAGTTCCTGGAGATAAATGAGGGAGGCATTTGTCCAGCAGTGTACGTCCTACGGCTGATATGATGATGATGATTATATGGTATAGTTTAACAAAAATGTATGTTCCAAATTATTATTTTTTTAACTATCGTGTTTTGTTCAACAGGTATGTTTTTACACTTAAAGAAGAACTTATAAAATGTTAGAAACAAAGACGTAAAACCAAAAAACTATAAAATAAGTTTATTCAGTATGTTGTATTTCCTCTCCGGGCTATAATAACTGCGTCCATGCGGTTCCTCATGGAATGGATGAGAGACACAATCTTGTGTTGTGGGATATTATCCCACTCTTCTTGCATAGCTGTTTTAAGTTGGCCAAGCGTCTCCGGAGCAGGATGTCTCGCTCTGACTCGTCTCTTCAATGAGTTGAAGAGACGAGTCAGAGCGAGACATCCTCTGACATCTCATCCCATAGGTGTTCTATGGGATTCATATCCGGGCTTCTTGCTGGCCAGCCCATAACCGTAATACCGACTTCACTCAGGTATTCATTTACAATGCCTGCGGTATGAGCCCTGGCATTGTCCTGTATAAAAATGAACTCTTCGCTAATAAAATGTGCGTAGGGTACCACATGAGGCTCCAAACACTCTTCGATGTAACGTGACCCATTTAATGACGGTAAGCGAGGTCCAGATACAAAAGCAAGTCCGTTTTTTCCATCGGCGCTTATGCCTCCCCAAACCGTCCATGAACCGCCACCGTAACTGACTCTTTCTTCAATGCAGCACTGTGCAAAACGCTCTCCCTCTCTTCGATACACCTTCTTTCTTCCGTCGTTACCATACAGCATGCCATACATCTTACTCTCGTCAGAAAAGAGAAATTTGCTCCATTGAAGGTGTGACCAATTTAAATGCTCACGTGCAAAGTTAAGGCGCGCTCTTCGGTGGTCTACCGTCAATTTTGAGCCATTAGCTGAGGTTTTATGAGGTTTCAGGTCACGCTCCGCCAATCTTCTAATGGTAGAATCGCTCACAGTCAATCCTCGAACTTCACGGAGGCGCCGCTGCAGTTGAATAGAGTTAAAGTGACAATTTCTTAGAGAAACTGACACAATATACCGGTATGTTGCTCAGACGTGACTCGATATCTACCAGATCCTGGACGGCGAGTAAACATACCAGTCTCCCGATAACGTTGATACACTCTATTGACAGCAGAGAGGCTAAGATGTAATCGTGCAGCCATAACACGCTGACTATGCCCTGAATCCAGCAACGCCACGACTTGGACGGCTTTCATGGGCGAGGTATCCATATTTGTTAGGAAAAAATCTCTTTGGTAGGATGTCACAGAACTTAGTTTATAATCACGCTCAGCTCAGCTCAGAGCTCAGTTAAAAAAAACGATATTTTATGCAAATAAAATGTGATTAAATGCTGAAATTCCGACGGAATATACATTGAAAACAATCTCTACATTCATTTATTATATGAAAATTCGAAAATTGAAATTCAAATTTGGAATTGTGCTTCACCATTGTGTAGATTAAACTGCCAGCTTTATTGACGTATTTTTTTTATTGATATCAATCCTCTTTTTTAAAAAAAATGCCACCTGAATGGTACTTGCAGTACTGTTTCGATTTTTTTGATGAAAAGTGTATATTGTTCGTCATTTGGCCGGAGGTTTTGCCTCGCCGGTGAAGCATGAAAAAGGTCTAGTAAACCTGTGGTATGATTGGAAAAAAAACTACGACCGATCTGTCGTGAGCGTCGAAAAAGCGACGCCGACTCCCCTATATTTATAAATTCTTCTCACCGGTAATTGATCAAGCGAAGCGAGATTCAACTTGGGCAAATCCGTGTTGTATGTAGGTATGTTTGTTTGTCCGAGAATAACTTTCGAAGCGTTGATCTGTCCATCATGAAATTTGATACATAGGTGTAGTGATGGCACAATTTTGGTGTGACCTAAATGAGCTAAAAATGTTTGGGTGTTTTAGAGATATTGGGGTTTAAGTTCGTTTTTTCGTCAAATGAAAGGTTTTCATCAGTACATTTATACTCCGTTTTCATTTTTAGTTAAGTCCTTATAGTTATTGAGTTATTTTGTTAGCCATAATAAAAACTGAACTTTGACAAAATTCACAGGGTACACCAGTGACCCCACAGTGCTGTATTTGGTAGATATGTGTATAGCTTAAGTGACACAAATACAGGCAAAAGTCTGAAATCAAGAATAACTGCAATTTGTTCCCCAAACAACCATAACCAAAACACATGAACTCCCGTTACCTGTAGTTTGAATGAAACTGTAGGTCAAGTTATTTCGTTATATATTTCGGGTCGCTATTTTGGTAGGTAGTCAAAGATTAGAATTATTATTGATTTGATTTTAATCGGAGTCTCGCGAGATCTCAGTTCGGGGCGAACCATAAGTTAGTACACATTTGGTACCTTTAGTGAATCATTTGTAATATTATTATAATTATTTATTTTAATCTTATTGCCTTCGTTTTATTAGATTTGCAATAATATTGATTTTGTTAGGTTATTAGTTTGATTTAGTTCGGTTATTAGTTTGGTATATATTAGTCTATCTTTAGGTATTAATTTATGTATTAGGATTATAAGTATTTCTTGCATTTGTAAATATACTCTGTGCACCGCTGCCCATTACTGCTTCGCTCTTTACTTTCCATCCAAAGGTTGTCTGGAAGAAATCGCTTTCAGCGATAAGGCCGCCCATTGTACTATATTTAACATAAATTAGTTTATTTAAGTATTTCTGGTGTACAATAAAGTATTATTCTATTATATTCTAATCTATTCATTTGGTACATCAATAGATATTTAAATATTCAACACAGTTGGTGGCACCGCCAGCGACCACGTGACCACCTTCAAGATGGCGGTTTCAAGAGAATTTTCTAAAACAGGAGTTGAGAGAAACGCCGCCATTTTAAGCACACGAACGGTCCATACTCCTACGTAAAATGGGGACCCTGTTGAATTCCTAGTAACTGAATCCCCACTAGGGTTGGGTGCTCCGCTCCGTTTATTTTAATATTTCTGCCAAATACAGGGATATGATACCTAAAATAACGCATTTACTTTATTTTAGCGTTCGGGATCGAGACACATTAGTCCTTCCCTTCTTTAGAAGTAGCAAGCAGGTTGTCCAAGACATGGACTCTTTTCAGGCGCTTTGTATCAGAACGATTTTCCACCAGCGCTCTTGCCAGCAGATTATCATGGCTTTTTAGGCGATCCAGGTATCTTTTCCCTATGAAGCCCGTTTCTTGGCCAATTGTGGGAACTTCTAGGTACTCATGGCTCTCCTTGTTGGTTGTGAACCATGAGGCATTAGAAATGGAACGCAAGATTTTGTTCTGACAGCGTTGGTTGATTGTACGATTGGATTTGCTGGTTGTACTCAAGATTTGTAGCCCATACGTCCACACTGGTTTAGGGATGCTGTTGTAAACCAGGCGCTGGTTAAGTGGAGACAGTCAGGATTGTGGACCGAGCAAGCAGATATAAAATAAAAATTTGAAAATGCTATAGGTATACGCACCGTTAAAGGGATAGTGAAAACAACTAAAATAATACATTGCTTCGATAACGATATCATTTCACGTCAGACTACATTTTATGTTAGTTTTGCAACAAAACGAACCCCAAATATTGTTTGACATTATCGAAAACTTTTACTGCTGTGATTTTATTGGCAGTAAATATTGGAATACATCAGTAAAATATATATTTATGTTTTCTCTTATGTTTTACGGAAATCTTTGTTGTTTTTTTTATACATTGCGTGGCTTGCGTTTGACCACGATCTCCCCTAATGGCGCGCGATGATGCAGTCTACGATGGTACACGCTTGCCTAGAAGAAACCTATTCACTCGCGACTTAAAGATACCCAGGTTGTAGGTATCAGGAAACACAGACTCTGGCAAGGCGTTCCACTCGCGGTGCGCATAATAAGGTCTCGTCATCTCAGAGGGCATGCGCAAATTATATTTCATAAATACTAATAGGCTCGCATTTGACAATATCGCCTGATGGCGCAGTTTACGATGGAACGCGCATGCCTACAAAAAACCTTTTCACTCGCGACTGAATAGGTACCCCTAGGTTTTAATTATCGGGAAACACACTTGGCAAGGCGTTCCACTTTATAGTGGATATATTTTATTCATACCTGTAGGTACTTATGAACAAAACAACTTAGTTTAGGCTAAGTTGTCTCTTCAGAGACTTAGGTAACATCCCCAGCTTTAGTAACAATATCATCTGCACGCAACCTTGCATCCGCATACTATCACCAACTGTTAATATTGATTGATTGAAAATTCTTTATTGAACAAAGATACATAATATATCTGTATCTACAGTTTCATTCAAATTACAGGTAACGGAAGTTCATGTAAATTGGTTCGTCTTTTTTGGGGCACAAATTGCAGTTATTTTGGATTTCAGACTTTTGACTATAGGTAGGTTACTAAAGCTACACGTATACCAAATTTCAGTACTGTGGGATCACTGGTGTACCTACCCTGTGAATTTTATCAAAGTTTAGTTTTTTACATGGCTAAGAACTCAAAAACTATAAAGAATTTACGAAAAATAAAAACGGAGTCTAAATGGTATTTTTCAAACTTTCACGATCACTGTACCTACATAATTATTGATTAAAACGGGTATTTATCGCGTATGTACCTTTTTTATTTGTTATCCCGACGTTTCGGCTGTGTTGTAACAGTCATGGTCTCGGCCTGACTGGAGTACTTGAAGCTACCGTCGGGAAGTGTGGGTGGCTGCAGCAACTACCCTCACTTGGTCTTCAGAATTAAAAATGTTCTCGTTCATATACACACTACACTTACCGTACCTACCTATCTACGCACTGAGACGACTGATTACGACGCGCACACCTAGCGTCGTAAGAAATGAGTCTAAATGCACTAATTAATACCTTTCAATTGACGTCACACTTGACCTGATAGCCTCATTTTCATTTTTTTCTACCCCTCTTGAACCCCAATATCTCAACAACCCCCCAACATTTTTAGCTTATTTAGTCACACCAAAATTGTGCCATAACTACCTACCTATGTATTAAAATTCACGATGATCGGTTCAACGTTACGAAAGTTATCCTCGGACAAACATACATACTTACATACATACAACGCCGATTTGCCCAAATTGATTTAGAGATCTCGCTTCGCTCTATCAAATATCCGAGAAAAAAGTTAATAAAACATAAACTTTTGAACCTTAGCTCGTCTAGATAAAGTTTAAAACTACTGATACCTCGGTAGCCTAGTTTGCGTTAAATAGGCCCAAGTGGGCGCTTCGAGAAGCTATCGGATCCCGTCTTTGTCTTTGCTCTGGCTCTGGCTTCTAATTACGGAGTATATTTCATCTGTGATCGAACCAAGTTGTAATTACACTCGGATTAATTTCAAATGTTGGTCGAGTATTGCATAGAAACTGGACGAAATAATATATTTAGAAGATAACTGAAACTGTTCGAGTATTCTTCCTTTATCAAATTGCGGTAATTCATTATTTCAATGCCAAATAATCTTTATTCATTGCAATCATTAGGCTCAGTATGAAAGCGTACTGTCAGATACCTCATTTCAGAAGAAATGGAGGAGCGCAGAGTTGCTACGAATTTCTAAGATTTTTATCTGTGGGAAATACTTAGAATTCAGCCATCATAGTATCGTTTTATCGTTGAAAAATCCCCTAACCAGTAAAAATAATGAAAATGGACAAAGTTGTTTGTTGCAGTTTCATAAAAACATCCAGTCCATCCAAAAGATGTCGAGAAGAGATTGCTTTTAGCGATAAAACCGCCACTTGTACTTTCGCGTGTCTAGTTTTATATGTTTTGAATAATTTAGTGTTTTTAATCTTTTATGTACCTAAATCTATTCTATTCTTTTCAATGCCTTCTCACCTCACTATCTGAAAGATAGATTTAAATTTCTCCATCCTTCAAATAACTATACTCTTAGGTCATCAGAAAACTTGATACTCAGAACTCCTTCGCACAGCACTTCCTTTTACGGCGCTTCTTTTACTGTCCAGGCTGTTTGGCTGTGGAATGCTCTGCCCGAAGAAATAAGACGGTCATCCTCCTTACACACCTTCAAGTTGAAGGTGAAACACCATTACCTGACGATGTCATCTTCCTAGCGTTATTTATTTACTATTTAAGTACTTATTTTATCTGTTAGTATAGTTTGCTATATGTATATACCTATATATTAGTTTATTTTATAAGTACATATATTAAGTATTAGGAGTAAAACTTCATCATATTTTTATTATGCCTTTGAATATATGTGTAAATGTACGAGTATCCTCTAAAGTACACTGCACTCCGTATCTTTGTAATTTTCGCTCTATCCAAAGTTTGGCTGGAAGAGATCGCTTTCAGCGATAAGGCCGCCCATTGTATTGCCTTATTTATTTTAGCCTAGTACTTATTTTTGTATTATTTCTGTTTGTGTGGTATTTCAATAAAGAGTTATCTATCTAAAGCAAATAATACTAATTACTAGGTAATTACCCTTGCTTGCTAGTTTCATCGATGTTTGCATTCACAATTTGAGAGCCGAGTGTACCTACGTAGTTAAGCACATTGCGAGCTACCTAATCTTCCGATTGAGCCTTTAGTGCCCTTGAGTGAATATCTTGGATAAATAAAAAAAAAATTCTCCACAAAATTACAAGATTTATCTAAAAACCATCTTAGCTATCATCTCAACTTGACACACTTTCATTGTGCATTATGTTCATTGCCGAAACTGGCCTCATTTACAAAAACAGTAAAGGCACAATCAAGGTAGATAAAGACGGCACAATCCTGGTAAGACTAAATGAGTTTCAAATAAATCAAAATGAGACAATCAGGTCCAGTGGGACGTCTAATGAAAGGTCCTCATCTGTATATTTCAATCCCGTTTTTATTTTTAGTTTAAACTGTGTAATATTTATGTTTTTAACAAGTATAAAAGAAGTATTTTGTTGGAAAAATACTTTTTCAATACAAACTTTTATTAAATTAATAATCGGAACTGCAAGCAGATTCAAATGAGCCCAAACACTAGTAGCCTATTAGTATCCATTCAGAAGTTCCGTTGTCTAGGATCGGTCTCCATCGTGAGACCACCTCCATGGTACCATACTATTGCATTGTCACCGAAGTTACATATGTATTCCAAATTTCAGCTCAAGTTAATAAAAAGCTTGTAAAATGAGCTTTGACAAAATTCACAGGTACCTACACCAGTGACCCCACCCCACAATGCTGTGTAGCTTTAGTGACACAAATATATCAAAATGTCTGAAATCTAGAATAACTCCAATTTCTACTCATACTCACTCATTTATTCCAACCGTAGGGACACAATGGAACACTTGGTTACGTCAATAATAGTACTTACTTAATTACATGTCTTTATCTAAGTAGATCATTGCACCATCATTTTGGAGATGCCATAAACAGACAAGCATTTCATATAGGTACACTTACATTTAAGCAGATAAATACTGATTATTATGTATGTAGGTACTTAAGATTATAGCTACTGTAGAGAATTGTCAAAGAATTGATTATAATACTATTAGGAATCAGAAGCAGTTTTATATAAAAAAAAATACAATGTTATTAACCTAAAATTAAGTTAATCAAAAACTGAAATAATTTATGCTAAAAGAACAATCTAGCCCAAAAGAAAATAAGAATTATACAAAACAAATCTATAGGTGGTACTCGGTACGTCCGTTCAGGACGGTGATTCGCAGCGAAAGAAGGCCCTCCTCCTCGCGTCGTCCCTGTTTGTAGTGTTTGCCGTAGGTAGTTCGAAGCACTTCTAACACGGCCTCTCCTGATGCTCTGGCGTCCCGACAGATTGATAGATACAGGGATGTTGCTCAGGTTAATCCAGTTCAGGCATATCTGAACCTCGTGAAGGTCCTGGTTCTTGATCGTGTGGTGACAAACGATCACCTAAGTGTCCTAAGTTGAGCGTGTTAGGTCCGGACTGTTCCTCGTCTGGGTCATCATCATCGCTCGCTGCTATTTAACAGAGACATGGTTTTTATAAAAAGGCATAGTCAATACCTCAGCGGTATCATCTTTACATGCATTTAGTAGGGGTTAGTTAGGTTACTAGTAAATACAGCACCAAAACACGATAGCTGAATACTTTGACACTTTTAAAACAAAGTTCATTGTTTAGTCTCTAAATAATATTTCTAGAGTGCATAAAGCACAAAATATTCAGCTACAAAAATATGTAAGAAAATCAAAACATAACATGCCAAATAACGAACACTGTGTACGCACGTTACACAGCGACTGGTCGGTTTGCAAAGCCGACCAGCTTCCATGGCCATTAAGACACCATTCCAATGGACTTGGTGCTAATGCCTCAAGGGCCACACAGTTACCTCAAGGGCCACACAGATACCTCAAGGGCTACACAGATACCTCAAGGGCCACACAGATACCTCAAGGGCACCACAGATACCTCAAGGGCACTACAGATACCTCAAGGGCCACACGGGTATCGCATACCCTCAAGGAAAGCAGCACATACGTCAGGAGTCCACTCTCCACGCCATGGGATGATGTACTCTTCTACCGCTTTTTTTTTCGTTCTTCAGCTCGAGGACGATCGTCGTCCCCTCGCCAGCTGGTCCTTGGCCCGCAGCTCAGCGTCACACGCCACGCGGTCTCCTGGACCGCTCGCTCGGCGCGGTTCTCGCATGCAGAAGTCCAGCTTGTCGGTAGACCACGCTTGCTTCCTGACAAAAACCAAAGAGTTAAGTTAGACAATTCGAGGAGGACAGGCTTTCTTAACGTGGCCAGATACCGTCTAAAATAGCTGGCTAAGCCGATAACTGACGAACACTGCTTTATGTATTAAGGTTCGGCGACAACAATCAAACTAATGACTTAACCTTTTTACGCCTCGGCCGTACCTGATCATGACTATTAATTCGATACAAGTATTCGATTTCAGTCTAAAAAAGGAAACATTGTGAAATTAACCTCAAACACAATAAACAAATCGACCTTTATGTCAAATAGTCAAATTCAACCGGTAAGGTAAAATAGGAGGCACTTTCGACCTATTGGACTTCCCAGACTTTTTACTTTGCAAAACTATGGTTTTAACGTGTAACGTATATGTTTCAAAAATGATAGCGACGCCAGCAAAGTGATCGAGCCACTATCGATTAATCGATCAGGCACCACAGCCTTACAAAAATGTATTGAAGTGATCATTGACAGGTTAAAACATCGACTTTGCACGTCGGTCGGCTATATTTACACCATTGCGGGTAGACAAATTTTAAAAACAAAAGACAACTTCAATTTTATTGCGCCAGATCTCGTTTTTGCAAAACATGTATTTTATGCATAGGTTGTTTACAGTTCGAACAAAGATAAGCTTGACTTGGCACAAAAATTACTTTTAGATTTGTTTTGGTAGCAACTCAATGCACCCCAGAATGCTTTTTGACCTATTTACAGTGTCTATTTATGCCCTGGAAAACCACAAGAAAAACATGCACCCTCTTCAAAATCTACGCTTTCGATGTGACTAATGAGATCGTGTTTATTCTTAGCATAGTGTTTCTTCTTCGAGTTATATTACAGGCTTAGACGTGTTTAACTTTACGTAAATCGAAAAGAACCGGACTATCATCAGTTACTTAAAAGATATGCGTTCGTGGCGGATGTTCGAATAATGTGATGTGGGTCAGTTATTCCGCGGATAACGTTTGCTTGCAAGCCAGTGACAAGCTCGTCACCGAGTTCCTGTACTATATGCATTATCTACTTCGACACACTAATTTCTAATGTTGTGCAAGCTAGGATCATAACTCGAAATACAAAAATATTGGTTCGGTCTTACCGCTGTCGTGTTGATGGATTAGATCGCATCCACAATGCGATCTGTTACCATTTTGCTGCACCGCTGGCACACTCGCTTCCCAAGCGACGTGCTCCTAGTTCAGGCTCCAGCGCCTGACCCGTGCAGGACACGATGAGTGAATCCGGTGGAGGCACCGAAGGCGCCGACGGCGGAGGCATCAACACGCTACTGGCAGGCGAGCTGAACGCCTGCGATCGAGGCGCAGGCCGCGGCGGTACAGGCGGTGAGTGCGCACGAGCGCCTGGTGACAGCGCACGCGATGAGGCCCGCGCGTGAGCACGGAAACGGCGAGCGCTGACGGTAGACGTTCCCCAGAACGTGGTGGTGTGCTCGGTCATGAGAACAGTGGCGCTTGTCGTGGTGATCACGCTCATGGGCGCATCGTCCTCGAGTGTCCGACCGATGATCATGCGAGTGTCGGTGCGGGGAACGCTCACGAGAGTGACTGCGACGCCGTTGACTGCTGGAGCGTCGATAAGGCGATTGACTACGGGAGCGCCACTGATGCGACGATCGACCACGCGAGCGGTCACGGAAGCGCTGACTACGGGACCTCTGGTCTCGTGACCTCCGTGATCCAGACGATCGCCGGTGGCGAGACCAGGGGCGGCTCAACCTCTTCATCTCTACGATTGCACTGTAAACAAGACACAAAAGCGGTGCACCAGCGCACCCTAATTAGATAAACACTTAAATGACAATCAGAAGAAATAAAATTAACTACCCTCAACTAACATAAAAAAAATAAACACCACGTTTAGTATTTTATTCTTTTTTTAAGACAAGGGAAATAGTGGGAATGTTTTCTTTATCCCACTTCTGATATTAGGAATCAGAAGCAGTTTTATAAAAAAAAATACAATGTTATTAACCTAAAATTAAGTTAATCAAAAACTGAAATAATTTATGCTAAAAGAACAATCTAGCCCAAAAGAAAATAAGAATTATACAAAACAAATCTATAGGTGGTACTCGGTACGTCCGTTCAGGACGGTGATTCGCAGCGAAAGAAGGCCTTCCTCCTCGCGTCGTCCCTATTTGTAGTGTTTGCCTATTTTGAATTCTAAATTACTGCGTATGTCAGTAAGTAACATTAATTATAAATATTGAATTGCATTAGTCATTGATTACATGTGTATTGTCATTGATTATATTTTATGGAATGTCAAACTCCAAAAAAGAGTAACCAATTAACATGAATTACCCTTACTTGTAATTTGAATGAAATTGTGGGTCACGTTAATTGTTCGTGCATTTCGTGGGTTGCACTTTACACACTATTGTGATAGTAGTATGGTGCATTGGGGCTATTCCGATACGGTTTTCTATGAGTTGAAAGGTAATGTTAGTTTTCATTTATTTGTAAAAGATCGGTTATTATTATTTTTAAACAGTTTTTACCTCTGTCTAATCAATAAAATGATCTATTAGCGTACATTTATAGATTCGTGATATGTATTTTAGTTAATTAATTATAAATATTTAAAAAATGCACTTTTTCTTTTCTTCTCTTGGGGATATTCCGAACCATGTCGGGGTTATTCTGAACACATTCAAAAGTGTGTTTTAAGACCTAGTATTTACAGAGCATATTTATTTTTCGATCAAAAACCCCCGGTGACAAAAATATTAACATATAATATGCCGTATATAGTTCAACCCAATTATCGGACATTTGAAATTCGGAATTACCCCATCCTGTGACAGTGGTTCACAACATTTTGGCTCTATTTGATGAGTGTTGTAAATTTTGAACTTTACATGAACATGAAATTTATATCAAACTTTATTATTGTCTATCTATCAAGATCGTCAAGTTAGATACTTAGGTACTTACTTATTATAAAGAGTGTAAAGAACGGTGTACCGAAATATATGCAGGCGTGATTAGTCTATGTAACTGTCATACTTAAAGAAGATTTTAGAAGACTTTTGTGACAGATTCAGTGAGTACGATGAGACGCACTCACTGCAATATTTTGCATTTTTATTTAATTTTAATCTTTTAGTTATTGTTTCTTTGTTCATTTTGTTATGTCTCCTGTGTGTGTTTGTTCTGTTGTACTATTGGTGTTGTTCACAAATAAATGTTTTTGATTTGATTTGATTTGAAGAAGATCCAACTCTATCAATGTCTTTTCTAGCAACTCAAAGTACTCGAAGATGAAATATGGATCCGTCATATTTTTACGAACGTATTCCACGGGATGTGCTTTCTTTATAGAGAGGCGGTGACGTTTGCAAAAGTTGATCAACCAATCTGGACCAGACATGTTATTTTAAATGGCGTTTTAATCTCATTTTTCTTTACGTATTGAGCGACAATTTCCAAAATTTCTTGTCCGGACAATCCAAATCCTCATTTTTCCATTACTTTTATAGCATCTGCTAAACGTTCTTCTTCCGACGAAAATATTATAGGTCTACCTGCAGTTGGCCTGGAATACTTAGAATACAGATTATCGCTTAAAGTCGCTTTTGGAATGGAGTATTGTTCTGCTGCAGTTGTTATGGTAAGTTCACCATTTTTCATTTTTTGCAACGCCTCGGCTAAGTCTTCTGGCGTGTATGGTTTAATTATCAAACGAACGTAGGTACGAGGCATGTTTGGCCTGAAAAAATAAAATGGGGTAAGCTAAGTACTTAATGCAATTTTCGCTCTAGCAAATGACAGTTCTGAGCCACAGAAAAGGACAGAAACATAAAAAAGTGCGATTCCGTGCGGGAACTGGTCTAGCCTTTAAAGTACCTAATTGTAATATTTGAGTTATCATCGATGGATTGGAATTTTTTAAAACACTTTTCATTGCTACTTTGAAAGGTTGAGAATCTCTGCAAATTACTATTGGAAAATAAAATGGGTTTAATCCGAACACCAAACATGTCGAAATATCCCCATCGGGTTTATTCCGAATAAAACTAAAATTTAGAGATAGAACATCCTGGCCCATTGAATTGTCCGTAAAAAACGTCAATTTACCATAAAAACAAAAAATCAGTTCATTAACTTACCTAGTTTAGACACAATCCAAGTTGGGGTTATTACGATTTGCTAAAAATGGCGCGAAATCGTCCTTTGATACAAAAACTATCACTGCACTTGCCTGAACGACGCTAGCGATAAGTGTCAACTTGAGACCGATAGCCAAATCAATAAAGTGCCTAAATAAATTCTGCCAGCATAATAATATTAATGCGTTTGGTAGATTTTTCGGTTGTTCGGAATATAACCAAATTCGGAATAGCCCCAATTCACCTTACATAGTAAGTTTATAAATAATATTTATTTTTTGTTTTTATGGGTGACTCGCGATCTCAGTCCGGGGCGAACCACTGGTATAATAAAGAGGTTTTGTTGTTTGTAAATTTGTTTGTTTATAGGGGTCCCAAAAAAAAAAATTAACTGATGCTGAAAATTCTTACACTGCCGAAAATGCGGAATCGAGCCATCAACTTGCAACTTTGACGACCTCCGTAGCGCAGTGGACGAACAGTCGGCTGAGGCGCAGGAGGTAGCGGGTTCGATTCCCGCCGCGGAATAAATGTTTGCATGATTTACAGATATTTGTTCCGGGTCTGGTTGTTTTTCTATATATTATAAGTATGTATTTACAAAAAAAGTATAAGTATTCTATCAGTTATCTGGTTCAAATAGTACAAGCTCTGCTTAGTTTGGGGCTAGATAGCGCTGAGTGAAATGTCGAGCAATATTTATTTATTTAACTCAGTCTAGATACTGACCCACAGCGCCACAGATGTCATTTTTTAAACGAAAGCCGAAGAAAATTCTTTTAGATGAATCCATATCTTTACACGTAAGAGCGTTCGGCGAGCTTTAAAACAACTACTTTAACAGCTCACAGTTTAAAGAGCTCTGCCTCTAACTCGTCCAAATCCTCAAACCTTCTACATTCACATTACTGTAACGGCGGGAAGGAAGTTATTACTGAGGCGCAATTTCCACCTTCTTACCACAGGGTATATAACAGTAGCCTACTTTTATTCGAGCAAATTGTCCATATCTCACTTGGTTTATAGCTGGTACATTTACTTATTCATGAAAACTTTTAATCGTCATTTCATAATAATTTTTGTAATTAATAGATCGAGCGAAGCGACATCTCCAAATCAACTTGGACGTACTTGGACGATTTGCCGAAAAAAGAAGCAACCATATTCTTGCCGGTGCTCCGACTTTTTTATTTTTCGTCGGCAAGTCTTCAAAAGAAATTACTCATTCTGACGACTGGAGTTTTCTTTCCGGTTCAAAGCGGTACGCCCCACCTGTCACGATATAATAGACAGCCAATGATTGTACTAAACTTTTTTATCATTCTATGGCACCATTCGACACGCAGTCGTTCAGCGGGGCTAGTTTAAAACGTCGAAAAGCTATCGGATCGACGTTTCACGTCGGAAAGCTTTCCGACGTTATAACATCGGCCCGCTGGTCTTCCGTTCAATCGTTCGGTATCTATCGAGTACAAAGCTTCCGAACCTTCAGATGAACATCACATTAATATTATAAATATGAAAGTTTGGATGTTTGTTTATTTATTTGTTTGTTTGTTACTCAATCACGTCGTAACGGCTGAACCGATTTCGATGACATATGCTACCTATATTCCCATAAATCAGTTCCCATGGGATAAAAATGGGGTGTCAAGTCAAGTTGCAACAGCGAGTTTAGCTTTATTTCTAAGTTACCTACACATTTACTCGTAGAAGTGTAACTCGTACGAAGTCGCGGGCAACAGCTAGTGCTACATATTTTGCACTTGGCTCATTCCAATGCCTAAAAGATTACGAATTTATTGACAAGTAATCTAAAAAGAGTACTTGTCAACAAATTCGTAATCTTTTAGGCACTCAACTTTTAGGTCAGTTTCAATTTCAACAAATTACTTCAACTCGTATAGTATCAATATTGGATTCTGTAACCGCAGTCGCCGGCCGACCTACACGTAAATCGTCGTGGAGACGTGATCAACGTCCACGTATAAATTCTCCAAACCACAAATACACAGAGCTGCGATATGAGGCTTTATCACCAAATGCCAATTGAAGTCTCTGGCAGCTCTCTTGTTGACTTAAACAATAGTGAAAATCGTAAAAAATCATTGAACGAAAAATTTCACGAGTTAAATTCATTGTAATAGAGACACATAATTTTCTAAAGGACTGACGACAAATGACAGTCTCGCAAATTAAAAAGTAACACGTTCCCAGAGAGTTCCATTTTCGAATTCCGTAATTGCTTTTTTTTAAAAGCGGCCAGTTTTAGATACTTTCAGTATGCCCCACATACCTGAAATGGTATCCAAGTTGTATTAATATCGATATCTTCGGCCTGACCGTACAAAACAATTGGCCCATCATAACTGTTTGTTTTTTTTAAATATTATACGCAGCAGTGTATTATTTGTGAGTGAAAAAACACACCGACACACATGATTCTTAGACCTATGTGCCCCGCCCCCAGCTACTTCAGGTTGCTACATTTTTAGCTTATTTAGTGACATCACTATTGTGCCATCACTACCTACCTATTACAATCACGAAGATCAGCTCAACGATTTGAAACCTATCGTCAAACAAACATACATAGTATACATACAACGCAGCGCCGATTCGTCCAAATTGATTTGAAAATCTCGCTTCGCTCTATCAACTGTGATTTGTTTGTTTACGGGTTTTGATTGATTGAAGGTAAATTAAGGTAGGGTTTTCTGCGTCTCTTGGTTTAAAATCTAATAGGTGTATCCTTCTTAGGGGAATCAAATATAAGATTATTATGACTGACTGGACACAACACAGAAGTGAACTAGCTGTTATCTCAGTCTGCTGGCTCCTCGCAAGCTCTATAGAGGAAAATTGCTTGAACCATCGCTTCTAATAAACATATTCGCGGCTTTCAGTATCGTCTGATACAGTCAGATGATTTAGTTATACAAGGAGGCATTTTCGGATGTGAATTTAATGTATATTGATTTTCTCAACACCAAAAAATGACTTTGTAATAGATAGAACGCTGTCGCGAACCTTGGGAGTAAAGCCGTTTCTAACGGGCCTTCATGCAGGCGCCATGAAGCCTCCTTGGTGCGCGCAGTGCTGGAAGAAAAAGATAAATAGATTTAAAAAATAGAATGACGTCTGGTGTGAAGATTTCATTGTGTGCAGTTGTTTTTGGAGAATTAAGATTAATAAAGAAGTTAATTTGGAGACCAGACCAAAACTGCGACGCGATCGGACAATACAATCTCAGTTGGCGCCTGCGGCCAATTTATTTCCTCTGGAGCGGCGAAGCGACTAAGGTGAGTGGTGGAGTTATCTCCTTTGCAATTGTGTAGTGATCCTGAAGTCTGGTGGATAGCCCTTGGCCAAAACATTTGGTTACTTCGATCAGGGGCAAGTTTCCTAGATATTCATTTATATACAGTCCACTTTTTTATTGAATAAATTCAATTATTTTGTTCCTGAATTGACATATTTTTGTTCCCGTTTCTTAGATTTGCCTTCATACAGTCATAGCCTAAAATGTCATAAGCTACAAAGGGTACATAATATTATTTTAGGAAGCATTAGAGCGTCATTCAATAATTCGCTTTAAATTAGTATCCTTCGTCAGGCCGCTGCGTCTTCTCGTCCGTCTGTAAGAAACGCTTATGACGGGTTTTAGCAAGTTTTGGCACATTTGATGCAGCATTTACCTAAATAGTAGGTACTTTTAGGGAAAAATGTAAATTCCTAGTTTTATTGAAATAATAGATAAGGCATTGACAAGGTAGGTAGGTACTTAAGTTGGGACAAAATGTCAAAAGCGGAAGAAAATAGGTCCCTAAGAATAAAGTAATTAGAGGCGAGATTGGCATCTTATTACAATCGTATGAAAAGTATGCATGAACATGCATTGAAAGTGAATATAGCTAACTTCAAGAAGGTTCAAGGCTTTTTTAGAGTTGACATCAAACTTTTCTTTATTAAGGACCAAGTTCAATAGAGAGTTCGATGAGTTATCACTCTTTAAAATGGAAGTGATAGAAGATTTTGAACCTAACATAAACGCGTTGGAAGCATTTGAGAATGTTATTACTGTGGTGCAAGGCAAGGTAAACGCGCTTTCCGGTCAGAGTAGTTTCAATTCGAATGAACCCTCTCGAATAAAGCAGCACCAAAAAATGAAGTTGCCACCCGTCGAATTACCAAAATTCGATGGTAGTACTAAGTCATGGCCTATGTTTATTTATAGAGTGTTTCAACAACATGATTCATTGCAACCCATCACTTAATAGCGGTGATAAGGTGTATTATCTGTGCGGTCAGCTGAAGGATAAGGCGTTAGAGACAATTGCCGGTATCGCGCCGACTAGTGAAAACTATGAAATTATGTACGCCACGCTTGTTAACAAATACCAAGATGTGCGGACGCTAGGTACGGAATATCTGGAGGAGATGTTTCATTTAAAAAAATGCTAGGCCCGTCTGTAGATGGTATTAGATTAGATTAGATTAGATAATTTCTTTATTGCACACCATTAAATACAAACATATAAAAGAAAATACAATTTCAAATCATAGGTACAATGGGCGGCCTTATCGCTAAAAGCGATCTCTTCCAGGCAACCTTTGGATGGACAGGATCTATATGAACAAATAAGGACGGCGGCATAAGATTTATTTACGGGACGGCGGTATTAATTCTTTTATGGCGAAGTTTTCAGTATCCGTTTCGGCTTTTAATCAATTAGAAATTCCCGATAAACTGGATTTCGTCTTCTTATGTCTAGCTCTTAAAAAAGTAGACAACGAAACTGCTCGACTATTCGAGAACTCCGTTCGGGATGACAATATTCCTTCATACAAGAGTTTTGCAATGATCGTGAAATAAGAGAAAACACTCTCCTTCACAAGCCCTTACACTCAAACCAGCACGCCTACAGCCAAGGTAAATCCACGGAATCTGCACTCCATAGCGTAATATCACGCATTGGAGACGGACTCTCAATAAAACAACCAACCCTGGGCGCCTTCATAGATATAGAAGGGGCCTTTGTAAAAACCACATTTGCCAGTATTAACCAAGCTCTGGAAGCATATGGAGTAGCTCAGACTATATCAGAGTAGATTAACAATATGCTTAAATACAGAGCAATACAGTTCACAATCAATAAAACAACCAGAGGTACTGTGGCCAGAGGCTGCCCACAAGGTGGCGTCCTCTCGCCACTTCTATGGAACATAGTGGTTGACGATCTCATCAGGAAACTGAATGGCAGAGGTCTATTCACACTAGGATATGCAGACGACCTGGCTATCCTCGCGACCGGATGTTTCGAGAACGTACTATGTGACCTCATGAAAGCAGCCTTTAAAATTATCGAAAACTGGTGCACAAGCCATGGTTTATCGGTCAACCCTACAAAAACAGAACTAATAATTTTCACGCACAAAAGGAACCTAGGTAACCTGAGACTGCCGAAATTATTCAACGCTGAACTGAAACTTACCAACGAAGTCAAGTATCTCGGGGTCATACTCGATAGTAAATTACTGTGGAACAAACACCTTGACTACAAACTACAGCGAGCATGTACCTGCTTCTTTCAATGCAGCAGAATGCTCGGAAAAACCTGGGGACTCTCCCCGAAAATAATTTTGTGGCTTTACACAGCCGTAATAAGACCGACACTAACGTACGGCTCCATTGTATGGTGGACCCGTACCGAACTTAGTACTGTCATTACCAAGCTGCAGAGGTTCCAGAGATACGCATGCGCTGCAATATCAGGCTGCATGAGAACGACAGCAACAGCCGCCCTTGACATTATCCTAGGGCTGGCTCCTTTAGATCTTTATATACAACAAGAAGCGATGATGGCTGCTATAAGACTCAAACACCAGGGACTGTGGGGAAACACAAGGAGTCAACACGCATCTATCTTAGAGCGAGCGATAGCCTACGAACCACTACTTGCCGCCCCGTGCGACAAGATCCCAAGACAACAGATATTTCAAAAACACTATAACATACAACTCTACGAGGAACAGAGAGATCAATCAGGAATCAGTGAAGTCCGCGTTTACACCGATGGCTCAAAAACCAAACAGGGAACGGGCGCGGGAATTCATTCACTGGATCTCAACATAAATATATCATTGACACTAGGTATATACAGTTCCATCTTCCAATATGAATGTATGGCCATTACCGAAGCAGCTACCGCAATAAACAGGAGGCAGATCGAAGACCACAATATACGAATCCTCTCCGACAGTGCAGCAATACTCAGAGCTCTGGAAAGTCACAGCTGTAACTCTAAGCTCGTTTACGAATGCCACTTAGCCCTAGAAAGAATCGCCATGAAAAACAAGGTGATTTTACAATGGATTAAGGGGCATAGCGGATCACTTGGCAACGATGCTGCAGATGAATTAGCAAAAAGAGGATCGGAAACCACGGCTATAGGCCCACATCCATTCCTCCCTCTACCTTTCACACAACTACGAACATGGATACGACATCGTACTCTAAACCTACACAACGAACGTTGGGCACAGATCATGGACTGCAGACAGTCGAGGGCAGCTCTGCCGGCCGTCTCGCCACGACTGACACGACGACTGCTCAACCTTCAGAGACTGGACCTTCGAATCATCGTGGGGACCCTTATAGGACATTGTCCCCTCAACAAACACCTCTACATCATGGGAGCAACAGACAGCCCACTCTGCAGGGGATGTCTCACCGAAGAAGAATCAGCAGCCCACGTAGTCCTGGAATGCGTGGGGATAACAGCACAACGTGCAGAAATCCTGGACAATCCAAGGTCACTCCGTGAAGCCTGCGAAGACCCCAGGAAACTTCTGCGCTTCTGGTCGGAGTTAGGCTGGCTATCTATATAGCCAACTCTCTCACGCATAATGGACCACTTAAGAGTTCAAATGCGGAAAAGGGAGTCCACCAACATAACATAACATAACATAAGAGTTTTGCAAAGTTTGTTCGGGAACAAGCATCAATTTTAGAGCGGACCGGTCTCTATACCTCTAGTGGGAGTAGTAGTGGTAAGAATGCGGCGCCGTTATTTGGTAAAGTACCAGTACCTGTGAACAACAAATCACCAGTAGGGAGAGCTTCTCCTCGGGCCTTGGTTACGTCAAACATAAACTGCCCGATGTGCAAAAAAGCTGATCACGATCACTTTTCCCGCAGTACGGTTGTGTTTTGGAGAATTGAGATTATCAAAGAAGTTGTTTGGAGACCAGACCAAAATGCGACGAGAGAGGACAATACAATCTCAGTTGGCGCCTGCGGCCAATTCATTTACTCTGGAGCGGCGAACGACTAAGGTGAGTGGTGGAGTTCTCTCCTTTGCAATTTCGTAGTGATCCTGAAGTCTGGTGGATAGCCCTTGGCCAAAACACGGAGAATTGCCTCGTAGGTCACGCACGTTAGAAATGTGCCCTACGGTGCACTGCCCTGCGTTTATCAACTTGAGGCATACAGGTGTAAAGCCTCATGTGCCTGTAATTTTACTGGCAACCATACCCTTCAAACCGAAACACAACAACGCTGCTTGGCGGCAGAAATTGATATGGTGGTATTAATTCCCCGGGCGAGCCCTTTCACAAAAAAACTCTACTACTCTTAAGGCTACTCTCTACTATAATCTCTACTATACTCTACGATATATCTGAGTCCAATAAAATACTACTAAGAGAGGTTTTTGTAAGAGGCATACCATTTTTAGAGCTCCGTCGTCGAACTAGGAACCCTTACTTCGCACTGTCCGATGTCTGTCTGCCTGTCCAACAAATAGCATGGGATTTTATCCGTAGAATATTAAATTAAATTCTGTAAAGCTGAAATTTGGCATAATGATACTATTTCGTGACGACAAGACAGTTATGAAATAAAAACCAAAAATCATGTTTTTTGGAATACCCCCCCTTATACGGAAGTTAGGAGTGTTTATTTTTCTTAACGTCATCGTCAGTTTAAAGAATCATTATTTCTCATTTATAAAACATTAATGGAGGGTTCCTATATCCGTCGGTAACCGACTACGACTCGTATCTCCTTGAAAAAGTATCAAACTAGTGTCAACCTTTTGACACGTAGGTATTCAATGAGAACCGAGTCGTAGCTGGTTACCGACGTATATAAGAAACCCGCCATTAGTCGCTTACAATGAGAATTCATAAATTCGTTAGGTAAGAACAGATTTAGTTAAATACAGATTTACATTAGGTAAGAAGTAATTGAGAACATAACTGATCGGACACACAGACAGACTGTTGAACGCAAAATAAGTATAAAATGTTTGGAGTCGTGTCATAAATATATCGAAGCGTTCTAGGTGTCAGCTAACATCGATTTCACTGAAAATAAATATTTGCTTACTTTTACCAAGTCTGTTTGTTTTATTTACAAGCATTTAAAGCCAATTTGGTTTGGATCCGCACACAGACAGATCGTTCTTTCCTAGTTCACTACAGAAACGACACGAATATTAAGTCAAATTTTCGAGTCCGAATGTTCGATACGAATCTTGCTAGAAGTTGTAGAATAAATATTTCTACAACTTCTAGCAAGATAGCACTCGTACTGACACAAAAGGAAGTTTTTCAAAGTTTGATCTGTATTGTGTGTCTGTAAATAGCAAGGTTCTCTGTTATATGTGTTGTTATCTGTGTATGTGTTTTGTTTTATTTTTTAGTATCTAATTGTTGACTCTCTCTGGTTTCACGGTGAATAGGTAGGCGTTATTATTATATATTATAATATGTCATATATCTTTATCCTTATATTTAATTGTATTTAGTTTTGAAGCATATAGGTAGAATTAAAGGCGGCTATATCCACTTCCGCTGATTTTTCACAAAACAAAAAAAATGCCTATTTCACCGTATTTTTGCTATAAATAACAGAAAAAATCTCGTAAAAACTTACTGTAGGAATATAAAACTATGACCAAAACACACCGACGTCCCTAATGGTGGTTTAAATAGTTATTGAATAAATTTAAATTCATTCTCAAGTAAAATTAGACACAATACGGACTTAGCTGCCTTTGATTATCTACGCCTCATTATTAGTAGGCGGACATCCGTGGTCCACTCAAAGAGGCTCTAACGGAAGACCAGCGCTGGGTAGCCAGGGGGCCTAATACGAACTTTATATTATACATCCAAGTTCCAGGCAGTTCTTTACGGCCTAATACTGCCTTGTTCTATTTGGTAATTTGAGGTACCTAAGGCTGGCCGAATTCAAGCTGGCTTGTTACGGATACGTTGTCTACGGCCGGTTTTTATGTTTCGCCCCCATCGTTCAGAAACGCCGCTGAATATAAATAATAATAATAAATAAATAAATATTGCTGGACATTTCACACAGCGCTATCTAGCCCCAAACTAAGCATAGCTTGTACTATGGGAACCAGATAACTGATAGAATACATATATACTTTTTTTTTTGTAAATACATACTTATAATACATAGAGAAACAACCAGACCCGGAACAAATATCTGTAGATCATGCAAACATTTGTTCCGCAGCGGGAATCGAACCCGCTACCTCCTGCGTCTCAGCCGGCTATTCGCCCACTGCGCCACGGAGGTCCGTATATTTCGGAATGTTACGGTTTTATTTTCTTACACATTTAGTGAGAAAAATAATTCAATTTAATAAAATGTTGATACAATTTTCCAAAGAATGAACGTAGTGTTAGAAATTTCATTACAAATATGAAATTAAATACTTATTTCTTAGTATGTTGAAATCACAACGTTACTAGGTTTCCGAGCGGAACGTCGTCGTTGTATGGCGGGAAGTTCCTCGTTCTTAAACTTTTGCCTAACCACTTGAGAATCTAAGTGATGGAATTCTGTGATAACTTTTAGTAAGTTTGTACTTAAGTGTAGTGTAGAGCTTGAATAGTTTAATTGGTGGTCAGTGTAAAATGGCGTAAGTATTTTAGATTTCGTTACTCAGGGTTGTTTTTTTTTGTTTTATTTACCTATTTAATTTACTATCTATTTACGATACTTTTATTTATTTTAGATCGTCAGATGATAGTTCTCGGCGACGGCGTGCTACCTTCACTCAGCTCGAGACACTATGGGAATTTTTGAACTCCCAAAAAGAAATAGCGACTGGGTATAGTAAATCGGCTCAAGCCAGAGAATATTCAAGGCGAATGTGGGAGTCTATCGCCGATGCACTCAACTCGCAAGGAGAAGGTGCCGTGAAGGATTGGAAGCGGTGGTCCAGCGTACGTATATTTTGTTAATATCTACCACCAGTAAATGCTACCGGTAGTAGCATTTTTTGACGACCTCAGTGGCGCAGCGGGCGAAAGTCTGCCTGCGACGAAGGAGAATCCGGGTTCGATTCTCGCCGCAGAACAAATGTTTGTACGATCTTTGATATTTGTTTCTGTCTGATCTGGGTGTTTTTCATGTATAATAAAAATATCTATCTATGAAGTCATTTATTAAGTAAATCAGTCATCTAGTGCCCTTATCACAAGCTCTGCTTACTTTGGGGCTAGATGATTCTGTGTGGGTTTTCCAGCATTATTTATTCGGTAGAATTAGGTAGGCAAATACACTTGACAATACACTTGTAAGTACATGTAAAGAAATCGTACCTATTACTTAGAATTTGAATTGTGTCGCGCTGTCAGTAAAGGAGGTTGGTTGTGAGTATAGAATGTCGTTAAAGCCGGTTAGGCGTGTTGAAAAATAATATGGCAGTTTGCAATGTCAAACAGTGAACTGTCTTTTGATAAAAATTGTAATATGATATAATACCGAAGTTTACCGAACTAAACATGTTATGGATTATAGTTTGACCAAAAGCGCTATACCGCTCCTACTTCCACCGCACTTTCCTAAAGTGCGGTGAGGTGGGGGCCGAAGAAAAAAGAGCAAGAGTACACATGCGATCGATATTGTCGGATATACCTAGTCAGGTCATAAATTCTGTCACATGTTTATTATAAAATAATTGAAACAAGTTTATTCATTATGTAACCATTTATATACCAAAATGAACTTAACAAAACATAGATTCTTATGACACTAAAGTTTATTCAAAATGACCTCCGTGATTTTGAATACAGGCCTTCAATCTGCGCGGCCAGTCGTCTATCGCAGCACGAACGAGGTCCATGTTAATATCGGCGGCTGCCTTAATCACTCCAAATTGGGATGAGGCTTTGAGCACGCCTTTTCCTCCAAGTGTTGCCATATCTTGTAATCTAACGGATTCAAATCTGGACTGGAGGAGGGCCAGTCTTCGTGCCGGATGAAGTCGATTTCACGCGCCGCCAGCCAGTCGTGTGTGCTCTTCGCTCTATGAGCTGGCGCCGAATCTTGTTGGAATACCCAGTGCCTGTTATTGAACATGGTATGAGAAACAGGTTCCAGAAGGTTCGTCAGGACTGTATTTTGATACACAACTGCATTCGTTTTTACACCTTTCTCACAAAAATGTACCTCTGTTAAGCCCCAATAAGAAACTCCCAACCATACCATGAGCGAGGATGGAAAATGACCTCGTTGGACACGCGGAATACGGTTGCTCGCTTCTTCACTACTGTGTGCGTATATTCTGTTGTACTATCCAGTGCAGATTTGAATCCGTTAGATTACAAGATATGGCAACACTTGGAGGAAAAGGCGTGCTCAAAGCCTCATCCCAATTTGGAGTCACTCAATACATCCTTGATTAAGGCAGCCGCCGATATTGACATGGACCTCGTTCGTGCTGCGATAGACGACTGGCCGCGCAGATTGAAGGCCTGTATTCAAAATCACGGAGGTCATTTTGAATAAACTTTAGTGTCTTAAGAATCTATGTTTTGTTAAGTTCATTTTGGTATATAAATGGTTACATAATGAATAAACTTCTTTCAATTATTTTATATTAAACATGTGACAGAATTTATGACCTGACTAGGTGTATATATATAATCATAAAGTTTCATAAATATTAATATTAAGAAACATAAACAAAAAAAAAACAAAAAATATATATATTGTCAGAAATATTGTCTAGAAGTCGTAGAAATAGTAAACCTTTGACAAAGAAGGAAGTTTGATTTTAATCTAAATGATTTGCAACCGTGTTCTGTGTTTAGAATTATTTCTGTCAACATTATGGAAGACCGGAGAAGGGCTAGTTGACGCTGGCGTGATAATCTCGATGCCTTTCAGACAGATTGGTAGGATAAAGCAAGCGAACGATAATCCTGGAAGATGGAAGGGGAGATCTTTGCCCAGCGGCGGCAAGACACAGAGTAAAAAAAGCACCTTTATGTGCGTAATTCTGTCAATGTTTTTAGCCTTCGTATATTCTGTGCGCGTCTGTTTCCATACCACTGAACCCGCCCCGGGCACTATCAGCTCTACCGTGTGAGTGACGCAGTGAGTTATTACATTAACTACAATATTGCGGCTGTTTTTACAAATAAGTTACTAGCTGACTCGCTCGCGGTTTCACACGCGTGGATTATCAATAAAAACAATACCCTCCTTTTGCGCTGTCCGGTATAAAGTAGCCTAGGTATACCCCAATCCTGGTCATTATCTATATGTGTACTAAATTTCATCGAAATTGGTTAAGCCGTTTAGTCGTGAAAACGTATCAAACAGACAGAGTCAGAGTTACTTTCGAATACTATATTCTGTATTTACGATTTTAGAATATTTTACAACAGACGGTGTCATACAGGGTATGGCAAAATGGACCTGATGCCTGATGTATCAGCCAGCCAGCGCTGTTATTCTGCCAGAAATAATAGACGAACCACTGAAGTACCTAGTTGTATTAAACTTGCTTATGTGATTCATAAAGTGGTGTCCGGGCGCTGATTCCTAAATGTAATTTCTAAAAGTGCATTGAATTGTACAGTCCGACTGTTGGTTGGACTTCAAAATGTCGAGTAAGTCCTTATGGTCTGGTTGTCTTGTTTTAGTTTTTAACTCGGTCGTGTCATTTCATAATTCGTCTATTGTCTGTAAACCTAGGTACATAAGATGGTTAAGCTTCAAAAAGAACTATACTATAGTCTTTCCATTTCTTTATTTTCTCGATGACAGTTCTAATTTGATAGTTGTAGTGTTGTACCTCATGGGGAGAGCTCATCGAGTGACAGTGACGATTCATCAGATTTTGATTAATATAAATAAATAAAGATTACCTGTCGTTATAATTATTTCGTTTCATTGTCGAGTACCTACCTATACCTTCTTATTTTACAACAGCTTCGAAAATTTGAAAGAAGTTGGAATTATCAATCAAGAATGAATACGTGTAATATCTTGTAATGAAATATAATATTAGTTAATAAATTTGTACAAAATTATCCGGCAGTAGTTTAGTTTCTTACATTTTGTAAAAAAATATCGGGTCGGTTATCGTATTACGTTTATCGATAGTTCCATCCCTATCAGTTCCCGACTCTGGTATAACCTAGTACGTGCGTAAGCGTCATATTTTTATAAAATAATGCACACATAATGTAAAAAAGACGCTCGTTCAAGTTTTCACAGGAGCTGTCATCGAGAAAATAAAGAAATGGAAAGATTTCGCCATATTAGCGTACAAAAATTAGAAAGCCACATAAATCAATACAATAAAATTAAATCAAATCAAATACATAATCTATACTAACATTATAAAGAGGAAAGATTTGTTTGTTTGTTTGTATTGAATAGGCTCCGAAACTACTGGACCGATTAAAACAATTCTTTCACTGTTGGGAAGCTACACTATCTCTGGGTGACACAGGCTACTTTTTACCCAACTGCGGAGAAGGAGGGTAATGTTTTTATTGAAAAACTACGCTTGCGAAGATGCAGATTGGTCAGCTAGTCTATACTAATATTATAAAGAGGAAAGATTTGTATTTTGTATGCATGTTTGTAATGAATAAACTCAAAAACTACTATGCCTATTTCGAAAATTCTTTCACCATTGGAAAGCTACATTCACCCTGAATGACATAGGCTATATTTATTGCCAGAGAAGATTAGGTATCCTTACTAAAACTTAAGTAACGTAACCCAAAGTGTAAAAAAGTGCCCTTAAACGTCTTTCGTCGCATGCGCTGCGGAAACTATTAATGATAGAACAAAAGTATGTTCTACAATTTTAAAGAACATATCAATATCTACAAAAAACTTCGTAACATTATAAAGAGTAGTTTGTTTGTTTGTTTGTATTGAATAGGGTCCGAAACTAGTGGACCGATTTAAAAAATCTTTCACTGTTGGGAAACTACACTACCTCCGGGTGACATAGGCTACTTTTTACCCAACTGCGCAGAAGGAGGGTAATGGTTTTTATTGAAAAACTACGCATGCGAAGCTGCGGATTGGTCAGCTAGTTATATATAAATGTCAGGGGTTCAAGATAAATGTCCGAAGTAATAATCACAATAACACATAGTTAAACACAATAATACCTAAATTGATTACAATGAAAATAAAGAGCACATTGTTAATTGAAAAATATTGTCAAGTTGAAGATAGATTGTAATAGTTATTTTCAGAACAAAATGGTTAAATTAAGTTAAATGGTGCGGAGCAAATTCAGCCAAAGATTTAAAGCGGCGCAAATATGGAAGTCTCGACGTGGTTTGGGTATTTGAGCCATTTGGAGTCGAAGCCCTGGGTCCATGTGGTACCGGGGCCCATTGCGTTTTATAAAATTCTTTCTGGGCGTATGGTCGAAGCGACGTGTGGTCCGAGAGCTGGCGCTTCTCTGGCGGGGCAATGCAGTCAGGGTCTTGGAGACACTTCCGCCTGGTAGTCTGGAGCAGTTGAGCTATCTATAGATTGTTTGCAACAGTCGTTAGATGATTCAACTGTTTCTTCTGTATTTTATTGTAAATATTAATTGTATTATGTTGTTGTACATATAGTGGGAGCCATACAGAACACACTATTGCGTAACCACTGCGTTTTACATGACACATTTCGCAGATTACCTTCTAAGCGGCTTCCAATTGCAGACTCTTCAAATAGTTCTAGGTTGTTTTTTTTAACAAAAAATAGGTGATTCATATATGTAAATTGCTAGAAGTGTAAGTATTTTGAATTTAATAAAGTGACCCTTACAGGTCTCTCGTCCACGTAGCCCACACATTGCCCTTATACAGCTTTTTTGAGATAGTTCCATAGCGCAAGATCGACGATACGTAACCATGATAGGCAGTAATGTGGATATATTTGAAACTTTACTTAAGGCTTATTAGTAGACAAAATAGAAAAGAAAGAAAGAAAAAACATTCATTTGTGACGGTACAAAACACACACAATACACAAGAGAACAAATTCATACACACAAAAACAGCAATACCTAACAAATGTGTATTTCACAATTAATAAATAATAATAATAAAAAATAAGCCGTTTATTCAGATTTTACAATTTCTGAAACTTAGGTACACACGGCTACACATCAAGATATATTTTTTCTAGTATAAGCTGACCTCTCATTCTACGAAAAGCCTACACAATGCGAGGTCAGCTTATACTGGAAATGTATAGCTTGATGTGTAGCCGTGTGTACATTGGTAATTGCTAATTGTTATCATATGTGTGCCCTTTGGCATAGGCCTCCTCTAATTCCTTCCATTTCTCCCTACAATTTGTTGTTCTTGTCCATAGTTTGCCTGCCGTATTTTCAATGTCGTCTTTCCAACGTTTGTATTGTCTTTCTCTACTTCTATTCCCATTTCTTGGGTACCAAACAGTAACTCTCTTATGGCTGATTTACACGTATCAAGTTGACTAAAAATTTACTAAATTTTAACTTAATTTTAAGTGACTTAACCCGTGTAAACAGTGAATTTAGTAAGAAGTTGCAAGTTAAAATTTAGTTGCAAGTAAACAAGGTAGAATAGAATTTTGTCTATTTTTCGGTTAAGTTGGTGGGCGTGGCTAATCACTTGACACGTTTGGACAGGCAAAATTTAGTTAAATTTAAGTGAAAAACATAAGCTGGCGGAGTGATTGCAACGTAGTTCCTACTTAATTTATAAATAAAAATCTTTCAAAAATGTCGAAGTGGACGGAAGACACGACAATAAAGTTCATTGAAGAATACATAAAGGACGACTGTTTATGAAATATTAAAAGCTTAAATTACAGAAATAAGCAAGCAAAACAACATCGTCTTGCCGCTATAGCGTCAGCCATGCCGATTGCAAATTTTGGTGTTAAAGAAGTTGAAACAAAAATAAAGAGTATTAGATCAACATAATCGCAAGAATTGAAAAAAATTAAAGATTCAACAAAATCTGGGTCTGGCACTGATGACATTTACAAGCCAACTATAAAATGGTTTGATATGTTACATCAAGCATTAAATTCGGTGAATATTAGTGAATCGAGAAAAACACACAGTAATTTGGTGAGTAAATGTATTTATTTATCATAAGAACATACTAATTTTAAACAAGTACAGCAAAACGTTTAACTAGTTTTAAATTAGCATGTTATATTTATTTTAATCAGGGATTATCTTATTTATTTTTTATTTACTGCTTGCTACAACTTCAGCATATCATTCGCATTTGCCAATCAACTGATCCTTCTCCTACAAAATAGTCATAATAGGCATAATTGTCACGGATCGTTCGGGCATCTCGAGATGAATGATTTTGAATAGTCGTGGGTAGATCTTCCCATCCTTCTGATGGTACTTCTCTCCAATCACCTGGAATTACACGGCCATTGCGTGTGTTTTCAATGTCTACTGTTGGCGCATTTACATTACTTTTTGTTTTACGAAGCCAATTGTGTAGAGCGCAGCAGGCTTTGACAACCTTGTCAACTGTGTCAGGGTTGATGGGGATAGGCCTTTCAAAAACTCTGAATCGAGCAACTAAAATTCCGAACGCATTTTCTACTATGCGCCGTGCTCGTGAGAGACGATAGTTAAAAACTTTTTGTTTTAAAGTTAACTGGCTCCCTGGATACGGTTTCATTATGTACGGTTTCAAGGGGAAGGCGTTATCACCAACAATGACACGTCCATCTGGAAGCAAATTATTCTCCAGGGCCTCGCTCAGATTGCAGTTTCAGAAGACTCCCCCATCAGAGACTCGACCATTACATCCAACATCTACATAGCTGAAACAGTAGTTGTCATCTACAAGAGCCATTAGTACTATGCCGTTTGAATGTTTATAATTATAATAAAAGCTTCCAGAAATGGGTGGTGCTTTAAGCACGACGTGTTTGCCATCAATAGCCCCACAACATCCAGGGAAATTCCATCCTCTTCGAAATCCTGTTTCTATTATATCCCAATCTGTACTTGTAGTAGGTATCTGTAATACAAAACGATACTTGAATGAAACATTTTGTATATGTATACTTTATTTATGTTTTGTTACAGGAGAATAATGAAGAAAATAGTGGAGACAATTCAATTGATCAAACAACTGATGATGAAATCAGTCAGCCTGCATCAACTAGCGAGCAACAATTTACAATACCAAATCCTACTAACGCCACTCGTAAAAGAAGACTCCGGGACTTACATTCACTTGTGGATAAAGTGAGCTGCAATAACAATACTATGAATACAGCAAGTTCGCAATCTACTACTGAATACGAGTTTGACCATTTTGCTAAAAGTGTTGCAGGACAGTTAAAAGCTATGCCTTTGCTTTCGGCGCTGGAAGCTCAAAAACATATCCAAAACTATTTGTCCGATATGCGTATACAACAATTAATGAACAGTAGTAGAACCCCTTCGCCAATGAATAATAGTAACCGTTTTACTCCATCGCCTTCTTCAAATACGTATTACGTTGAGTCCCCAGAACCTTCACAATCATGTATTGGACAGAATCCTCAAAGTATTCCTGCTGCAACTCTGGACAGCGTTTCTACAGTATCACCTCCATACAATACAGTAAATCTCCAATCAGGAAGAGAAAATTCTATAATATTTTATTCCCAAGCTGGAGATTTATCACAAAGTATCCTTGAACCTGATATTCTGTCACAAGCAGTAGCTTCTATTGTGGAGGTCGAGGAGCAGTAATTTTATTTATTTAGTTTGTTTAATTGTTTGTTAATTAATGATAAATAACATGTTTTTTTTGTTTAATAAGCTGAGCTAATTATTAAAATATTAATAAATAAATACTGAGTGTAAATATATTTTTTCTTACCTTTATAAAATCTTTCAAAGCATGAAATATAGCTTCACACACGTAAGGCAGCATCAAACATATACTTGATTTAGAAACTCTAAAAAAGTGAGATAGACTGCGGAAACTATTTCCAGTAGCGAAAAAATATAATACAATATGTAATTTTAATTTTGATTCTAATGCAGAGCGCATCACAGTATCTCTTTTCTGTATCTCATGTTCAACTTTAGATAACAAGTAATTGAATTATTCTTCTGACATCCGCAGTGCAGAGAAATACTCATTTTTATCTTCTCCTGCTAGTTCATGAAACAAAGTTGTACTTGCGCCATATTCATTTCTCCTGCTTATCCATTTTCTTACCCACAGTCTTTTAGGTATTCTCGCTTCTCTGATTATTTCATCTTATACTTTATCCAATACTTAATTTAATACAAATTTAATCACGTCTGGAATGCACTGTTGATGTTGGTCGTCCGCTAGGGGTATATTTGTTCTGTGGACGTCCATCTTGAGCGAATAAATGAGTTTAACTAGTTATTTAGTATTTTTACGTGTAAACGGTTACTTTAAATTAAGTCGCTTGAAATTTAGTTAAAATTTAGTTAAGACTTGGCAACTTAATACGTGTAAATCAGCCTTTACTCCACTTGTCAACACCTCTTTGTGTGTTTCCCGCTCATCTCCATTTTAGTGATTTTACTTTAGTTAACACGTCAGTCACCTTGGTGTCGCTCCGTATGTCTGTGTTCCGCTTTGGGTCTTTCCTCCTGACGCCCAACATGCTTCTCTCCATCGCGTGTTGGCAGACCGAAAGCTTACAAAATTGTGTGTTCGTGAGGGCCCAAGTTTGACATCCGTATGTAAGTACAGGCAGAATACAGGACTCGTAAAGTTTCCCTTCCAGCTTGATACCGAAGTCTTTGTTTTTCATTATTTCTTTCAGGGACCAGTATTGTTTCCAAGAGTTGGCTACCCTTCGGCTTACCTCTTTTTCGTGTATGTTCTCCGTGGAGATAATTTGTCCAAGATATACATATTCGTCTTGGTATTCTATCTTTTAGTAGCTGAGAAAAGTTTGGGTGAAAGCGGGCCGCCTTGGTGTACACCTCTTTCTATTTTGATTGTTTCCCACTGTTTCTCTAGTAGAATTTTTGCTGAACTTTTTGTGTACACATTTTTTATTATTCTAATATATTTATTTTCTACACCTTGTTCTTTTAACGCCTGCCATATCATGTCGTGTTCCAGTGAGTCGAAAGCTTTGTTATAGTCCACGAAAGAACAGTATAATGGTAGGTTATACTCCTTGTATTTTTTATGATCTGTTTAACAACGTGTAGATGGTCCATAACAGAGAACCCGTTCCTGAATCCTGCTTGCTCAATAGGTTGGTTATCGTCTAGTATTCCAGTTAGCCTTCTAAATATTATCTTGGCGAAGACCTTATAGATGTTGGACATAAGGATGATTGGTCTGTAGTTGTTGATGTTGTGTATGTCTCCTTTTTTATGTAGTAGTAAAATTTTAGATTCAGTCCATTGGATTGGAATGATTTCTGTTGTCAGGACTTTGTTGAATATTAATGTCAAAAGCTTTGGTATGGTCAACTTCGTGTGTAGTAGCACCTGGTCGGTAATGTTGTCTGGATTTGGTGATTTATCCTGTTTTTGTGTTTCTATAGCCCTCTCCACTTCTCTGACTAATATTACTGGTGTGTCATCTATTTCATTTTGTATATTTGTGTTTTCACGCTCGTTTTGTTTTTTATATAGTGTTCGGTAGAATTCCGTAGCTATCTTTAGTATATTATGCCTTTTTCTTTTGTCATGCCCTGTTTTAGTCTTTAATTTAGGGATTCAATTCTTAGTTTCGTTAAGGCTTTTTTGAGCTTTCCTTATACCACCGGTTCTACAGATGTGCTTTTCTATTCATCATCATCATCATATCAGCCGTAGGACGTCCACTGCTGGACAAAGGCCTCCCTCATTGATCTCCAGGAACTGCGGTTGGAAGCGGCCTGCATCCAACGCCGACCTGCGGTTCTTACCAAGTCGTCTGCCCATCTTGTGGGTGGACGTCCTACGCTGCGCTTGCCGGTCCGTGGCCTCCACTCGAGAACCTTTCGGCCCCATCGGCCATCTGTTCTGCGCGATATATGGCCTGCCCATTGCCACTTCAACGTGCTAATCCATCGGGCTATGTCGGTGACTTGAGTTCTCCTACGTATCTCCTCATTTCTGATTCGATCCCGTAGAGAAACCCCGAGCATAGCCCTCTCCATAGCTCGTTGAGCGACTCTGAGCTTATTCATAAGGCCAATAGTGAAGGACCACGTCTCGGTTCCATATGTCATCACTGGTAACACACACTGATTGAAGACTTTCGTCTTAAGGCACTGAGGTATGTTGGACGAAAAGACGTTGCGAAGTTTCCCAAACGCTGCCCATCCGAGTTGGATTCGACGATTGACCTCTTTCTCGAAGTTGGACCTACCTAATTGGACTGTTTGTCCTAGGTATACATACGCGTCGACAACTTCAAGAGCCGAGTTCTCAACCATAACTGGGGCAGGGACGACATGGACATTCGACATGATTTTCGTCTTGTCCATGTTCATTTTAAGTCCTACCCGTTGGGAGACTCGATTGAGGCCTTCGAGCATCGTGCTGAGCTCTTCCATCGACTTTGCCTTGACCACAATATCGTCGGCAAACCGAAGGTGAGTGATGTATTCGCCGTTAATATTGATGCCCAGTCCTTTCCATTCCAGAAGCTTGAAGGCATCTTCCAATGCGGTCGTAAACAGTTTCGGAGAGATGACATCTCCCTGTCTTACGCCTCTTTTTAAGGGAATCGCCTTCGAGCTCTGTTCGTGTACTCGGACTGACATAGTGGCGTTTTTATACAAACACTTCAACACTTCGATGTACCGATAGTCTATACGGCATCGTTGGAGAGACTCAAGCACTGCCCATGTTTCGATCGAATCGAAGGCTTTCTCATAGTCCACAAACGCGAGACATAGCGGCAAGTTATACTCTTCGGTCTTCTGTATGACTTGCCGCAGCGTATGTATGTGGTCTATGGTACTGTAGCCTTTACGGAACCCGGCTTGTTCGGGAGGCTGGAAGTCATCAAACCTGCGTTCAAGACGGTTTGCGATGACCCTCGAAAACAGCTTATAAACATGGCTCAAAAGCGAGATGGGTCCGTAATTCTTAAGCAAGGTGTTGTCACCTTTCTTGAAGAACAGAACCACCACGCCCCCGTTCCATGCTTTTGGCGTCGTACCTTCAAGCAAGGCGGAATTAAAGAGCTTCCGAAGGACTTTAAGTACCGGTGATCCACCCGCTTTCAGAAGCTCTGAAGTGATTCCGTCCTCTCCCGGCGCCTTGCCGTTCTTAAGCTGCTTCAAGGCCATTCTGATCTCATACAGGCTGATGTCCGGAATATCTTCGATATAATGTCGGGTCAGTTTGGCTCTTGGGTCGTTGGCCGCACTGCAAACAGGTTTAGTGACCGAATCGTAGAGCCGTCCATAGAACCTTTCGACTTCCCTTAACACTTCCGCTTTACTTGACGTTATGCTGCCATCTTCCCTCTTCAGCTTCGTCATGCGGCTCTGCCCAATAGAATTATCTCTCGCGAACACTTTGGAGCCTTTATTCCGCTCTATCGTATCTTTAATACGAGATGTATTAAAGGTACGAATATCGTGCCGCAAGGATTTCCAAATCTTTCTATTGAGCTGCCTATGTGACTGAGCATCATCGGGAGACTGCAGTCGCAAAGAACGTCGTTCAGCCATGAGGTTAAGGGTGTCATCAGAGAGTTTCTGAGGTCTATTGGTACGGGGGGTCTTAAAGAACTGGGACCCCACCGTATGGACGGTTTCTACGAACCTGTTATTGATCTCGTCCACTGATGCATCTACTTCTAGACAGTCAAAGCGATTTGCAAGTTCGAGTTGAATGCTCTTGAGGTTTTGGATATGAGCGCGAGTGGGTCGGAGCGTAGATTTCATCAAACGGGACCTTTCAAGTTTAACGTTCATATTCAATGTGGCTCTTACAATTCGGTGATCACTGCCGGTTTTCACCCTGTGAATCACAGAGACATTGAATATCCGTTTCTTGTTGGTCAAGATGAAATCAATCTCATTTCTCGTGGAACCGTTGGGACTCATCCAGGTCCATTTCCTGTGAGGCGGCTTCTGGAAAAAAGAATTCATCATAAAGAGTCCTTCTTTCTCCAGAAAATCGGCCAGCCTCTGTCCCCTGGGGCTCCGTTGCCCATATCCAAATTGCCCCACTCTCAACTCATCATCGCTTCTCATGCCTAGCTTTGCATTGAAGTCCCCCATAACAACAATAAAGTGAGTTTTGTTCGTATGTATGGCTCTACTGATGTTCTCATACATAGACTCTACTTCTTCATCTGGGTGTGAAGAGGTCGGCGCATATACCTGAACGACCTTCAGCGAATATCGCTTAGATATTCTGAGTGTCAGGTACGCGACCCTGCTCGACACACTGTCGATGGTGATAATGTTGTTGATGAGTGACTTGTGAACGAGAAACCCAACACCACCTTGGGACTGTTGGTCGCCCTCCCGGTAGTATAGTAGGTTACCAGACTTAAGGGATATCATGTCCTCACCCTCTCTACGGACTTCTGATAACCCCAAAATGTCCCAGTGTAATCTACTAATTTCTTCTTCCAGCTCAACAATCTTTTCGTCTGTCCTCAAAGTGCGGATGTTGTGTGTTACCAGGGCCAGTGGTCGTCGTAGGGTTTGGTAGCCGATCGTCGCCCGGGGATTCTTAGCACCCCTGGCCCCGCCGTTACCGTGACTGCTACCATAGCCAGGATTAGCGGGGCCGCCGGGGACTCGGGGCCTGGTTTTATGTTGTAAATTTATCATTAGGGGGTTGTTGCCATACTCGCCACGCTTGGCAGGCGGGTTGGCGAGCGCAGTATAGGTTTTGAAAACACGAAAAGACGCTGCTGCCTATCTTTCGGAGGTATCCCTTAGCAGACTCCTACTGCATCCACGGGCAAGAGCGGAGGGGCAACATTCTATTGCCGGTGCCTCACGCTCGTTTTGTTTTTTATATAGTGTTCGGTAGAATTCCGTAGCTATCTTTAGTATATTATGCCTTTTTCTTTTGTCATGCCCTGTTTTAGTCTTTAATTTAGGGATTCAATTCTTAGTTTCGTTAAGGCTTTTTTGAGCTTTCCTTATACCACCGGTTCTACAGATGTGCTTTTCTATTGTGTTTAGTCTATTCCGTTCCTTTTCTTTTCTCATATTTTCTCTGATATGTTTGCTCAAGTTTGCTATTCTAGTACGGATTTCCCTGTCTTTCCTGCTAATACAAATAAATGTCTTCCTGGTTTCGAGTAATTCTTTAATTTCTTCTGATATATGTGACTTTCTGGATCTATCTACTATGTTATCTTTTGGGTTTAATATTTCTTCGATTATGTTGTATTTTTCTTGCAGAGTGAGGTACTTTGTTGCACTTGGGTAGTTGAGTAATAGGTCCTGTAAGTTCTGTTCTATATTTTTTAGTTCACTACTTCCTAGTTTTTGGCGTAGAGTGTGGTAGTTTTTCCTAGATTTCCTCTGTGGATTTGATTTTAGTTTTGCACTTATCATTCTGTGATCTGAGAAGAAATTGAACTTATGTATGACATTTATATCTTCAAAGTATCTCACAATTACCTACATCTAAATGACCGACGTGACGTCACAAAAGGCGACTAACTCAGCATTTGTTGTGCTTTTGGCACAACGCTGATCTTCCGCTGGAACCATTTAAAAATAAAGATGTCACGGATGACTGCCCGCAAAGTACTACAATTACAAAAAATATGAATATATTTTACGACACTAAGAAAAAAAACATATAAAATAATAGCTATAGATAGATAGATAGATAATTTCTTTATTGCACACCATTAAAAATAAAACAAACAAAAGAGAACACAAAATTAAATCAAAGGTACAATGGGCGGCCTTATCGCTAAAAGCGATCTCTTTCAGGCAACCTAGAACCTCCTCTATTCTAGCTATATTAAGTTACAAAAAGTAAAATAAACAAAAATTTTGATGATTAGGGAGAACTAAACGCGAATGTGCATTAATTAGTCCCACTGCTAAGCAAAGGCTAATCTGCTAAGTAATCAGGCTGCCAGAAGAGAGGAAGGATATTATAAAGGAGTGGATAAAAATAAAAAAATATATATGGGGGGGGGGGGGTATATATATATATAAAAGTCAGGTCATAAATTCTGTCACCGTCTACATTATCACCCAAAGTAAAAGGTTGTAGCAATTACAATTTTTGTATTTATTTATATATGTACACGACACAATCCACACATACCTAGTCAGGTCATAAATTCTGTCACATGTTTAATATAAAATAATTGAAACAAGTTTATTCATTATGTAACCATTTATATACCAAAATGAACTTAACAAAACATAGATTCTTATGACACTAAAGTTTATTCAAAATGACCTCCGTGATTTTGAATACAGGCCTTCAATCTGCGCGGCCAGACGTCTATCGCAGCACGAACGAGGTCCATGTCAATATCGGCGGCTGCCTTAATCAAGGATGTCTTGAGTGACTCCAAATTGGGATGCGGCTTTGAGCACGCCTTTTCCTCCAAGTGTTGCCATATCTTGTAATCTAACGGATTCAAATCTGAACTGGAGGAGGGCCAGTCTTCGTGCCGGATGAAGTCGATTTCACGCGCCGCCAGCCAGTCTTGTGTGCTCTTCGCTCTATGAGCTGGCGCCGAATCTTGTTGGAATACCCAGTGCCTGTTATGGAACATGGTATGAGAAACAGGTTCCACAAGGTTCGTCAGAACTGTATTTTGATACACAACTGCATTCGTTTTTACACCTTTCTCACAAAAATGTACCTCTGTTAAGCCCCAATAAGAAACTCCCAACCATATCATGAGCGAGGATGGAAAATGACCTCGTTGGACACGCGGAATACGGTTGCTCGCTTCTTCACTACTGTGTGCGTACACCTTATCATTTTTTTTGTTATAGCTCTCTTCTACGGTAAAATTTTTTTCATCCGAAAAAAGAATTTCCCGATATTTTTTCCCGCGTACCGCTTCAACAAAGCGCGGCATCTCTTCAGTCTCAGGTCCATTAGACGAGCATTCAAACGATGTCCTGTTTTTCTTCGATATGCCCGAAGCCCTAAGTCTTCATTTAACACCCTTTTCACCGTGGTTCTGCTTAACCCCATCTGAAGGGCCAACAGTTTCTGCTTACGTTTGGGATTTCTTTGAATTCGCACCTTCACAGCTTTTATCACTGCTGGAGTCCTAACGGACCAAGGGCGACCACTTCTTGACCTGTCATCTACACTCGAGTCTTCATTGTATCGTTTGATGGTGCGATAAACGAATCTTTTGGTTATATTCAAATTTTTCAGTATGTCAAAAATTTGAATTGGCGCGTAACCGCAACGATGCAACGCAATAACTGCAACACGGTCTTCTTTAAGCGTCCACTCCATATTTAAAAATGAGTAAAATTCTAAAAACTATAGGTACATTTTTATTTTCATGAACAATTCGAAATTCGAATTCTATAAACTTTTTTGTGGCCAGCATTCTAAAAGAAAAGTTTTTACTGTGTGACAATACTTATGACCTGACTAGGTATATAACAATTAATTTGTGTTTCGGCAATCTTAAAGCTGAGCTATAATCTTCAGAACAGACAAATCATTTATACTAGGTACTTATATTACATGGTAATAGTCTCGTACCAAAATAGATGATCCACCTTTATGTGTTGACCTACAGAAAAAAGAACTTATTTTAAAGTTAGCTTACGATAAGTATCATCTGTTATCATGTTATGCTTTGCTAAGCAAATGATACTCACAGTTTTATCCATCTGTTCGAAGCCAAATGAACCAAATGTGAATCTGATTTACTTATAAGACCGGGCGGTATTTGAATTATTTGTACTTAAAATACAAATACGTATTTTGTATTTGTAATTTAATAACTTCGTAAAATGTAATTTGTAATTCGTATTTCAAATACCTGACGCTGATGTATTCTGGACTAATTCAAAATTATAATTTTAGTGATAAAATGCAAATACTTTATAACAAATTATTGTGAATTATATGTAATTTGATAATAATAAATGTTTTTTCGTCATAATTAGGGATACATTTATTTATTCCAAAATGTAATAGGATTTTCAGCGCCATAACCTCTTTGTTGTTACAAAAACTGTATTACCCGGTTAAATTGAAAATGGTCCGTGTACTCGCATATAATTTGCAGTTAGGTACTAACTTAAATTTGTAGGGATAATTCTATTATGCACTAGTGTGGTTTATTATTACGCACGCGTGTGTTATAGTTCGATTTAAGGCCCTAATAACTATGTACTATGGCTCACTTTACGAGCAAGTGTGTTGAAAATACATTTAGCGATCTTATTAATGGTGCGTTCTACAGAAAATAGTTCGATAGTTTTCAAAACTATTCGTAAGCAAAATGGCGACGTCTAAATAATATTTAGTGTTGCTAACTTTTGATATTGACATAATATGTGCACCTGTGTATTAAGCACCTGTACTGTACGTCAAATTGTCAAGTACCTAAACACCTGACTGTATTTTGTAATTTGTATTTTTAATTAAATTAGTTAAAGTACTATATTTTGTTTTTTATATTTTAAATACACGACTATTTTGTAGGCATTTCGTATTTTAAATACGTGCGAGATAGTATTTTGTAATTTGTATTTTAATTAACGCATATCATGTATTTTGCCCAGCTCTGAATACAGTATTAAACACGAAATAAAATATTATTATATTCATGATTTGAAATCTCTGATGCGGAAACGTCACGTCATTTTCTTGCTCTATTTTTAATAAGGGTTTTAATAAAACATTCCAAGTATTGAAAAGCCGTTCGTAATCCGGTGTTATTAATCCTTCCTGAAGGTTTGTGAAACATACTGTAGCCATATGTCAGAAACTTGTTTCTGTCAAATAAAGTGTGTGTGATAAGTCAGCATACGATTACATCAGCCCATTACTTTATAATAGATTAAATAGACACCTAAATTTATATCCTCTCCCTTTATTTAAATGCAAAATTAAATGCCTGGAATGGCTCCAATCACTGTCCTACAATGTAACGGAAGAACTCATGGTTGTCTCTAAGTAGCCTAGCACTCACACAAACATTTTTTTTAAATTTATTTATCACTTAAAATTTTTACATACAATAATGTTTAAAAAATAGCACTTATAAACCACTAAGGTTTGTAGGGATAATGCTATCTTAATTAGAGTCTACATCATAAGGAACTGAAGCTCGGAAGCGCTCGTCTATAATACACTTAATATATATGTATACTTAGCTTAACATAATACATGATTGGAACCAGGTAAATACATAAATACATTATACTTGGTACAGCTCTATATTAGATAAAAAATATGATTTAAGTTTAAATTTTATGTTTTTTAACGTAATTGTATCAGTTAGGTCAGTTGGTAGTTCATTAATTAACCGGGGAACTAAGTAGTTAGCTGTCCTCTCGCCGTATGCATTGTTTGCGCGCGCCGTATATAACCGGTTTCGACCAACTGCTCGCGTGTATACCGGGTGTCTAATGACGTTCCTAAGAGTTTCATTAAAGAAGTGTTCTTTTAAAGTAACATATATTTAAATTGAGTGTGAACGGGTAAAATTTTACAATGTCTAAAAAGATCAATTTCATCATTTTGAAACTGTAGTTTAATTTTAGGAGATACTATCCGTTTAAGTATTTTTAATTGGAGCTTGTAAATTTGATTAAGATATGTCGTATATGTACGACCATAGCTGCTGAGACCATATTGGATATAGGATTCAGCCAGCGAGTTATAAAGCAATAACTTAACCTTGAAAGGGATACGATTATTTAGAATTGTGATGTTTGCTAAGAATTGCCTTAATTTACTACAAACACGCTCAGTATGATTTGACCAGTTAAATTTATTGTCAATTGATAAACCAAGATACGTCTGGCAGCTTAAAACTTCTATAAATGGGCAACTACACGTGTTTATATTATTAGTATGCAAGCAGCTATGATCGTGTGCCACTATGTTGTTTAGAGGGGAATATTTTATGTAAGGAGATTTTATGACGAGTAGTTTGGTTTTGCTTGCGTTCAACACCAATCCAACACCGTGACACCATTTTGTTAGGGCGTCCAAATCTGACTGCAAAAGTTCACAAGCTTTCAATGGATCTTTGTCAACTGTCACCAGGCACGTGTCATCTGCCAACTGATAGCAAGTGCAATATCTAATGCAGTTACTCATTTCATTGACATATGATAAAAAATGAAGAGGACCCAAGACGGAACCTTGGGCCGTACCCTCCGTTCCCTTTGTGGGATCGCTGTATATATTATTTACTTTGACGGTCGATGTCCGATTCTCCAAGTAATTTTCACACCAGCTCAGCAAAAGGCCACGTACCCCACAGATTACTAGCTTATTTACCAGTTGTTTATGCTCCAGGTTGTCAAAAGCACGTGAAAAATCAATAAACAAAGCTAGAACGTGCCTCTTTTCATTTAACTGCTCGTTAACTTCATCAGTGAACCTAGATAATAGGTCAGCTGTGCCTTTCCCTGTTTGAAATCCAAATTGATTGTGGTATATTACTTCATGTTTCCTATAAAACTTGTGTATTTGTTCACTGACATATTTTACATCAATTTTATCTATAGAAGAAAGGAGTGTAATAGATCGATAATTCGAGTAGTCATCACGCTTGCCCTTTTTATAAACTGGTCTAACACAACCAGCTTTTAGTTCATCTGGGTAAATACTAGAATCAATACTACAATTTAGATAAAGTCACACGCCCCAGCATTTGATTGACAAGATGATAAACTTTTTTGTATTTCTAAAATTATCTTTTATTTGATTAATGATATATGTATTTCTTTTATTTCATATTAATTTATGTAATTTATTGCGAGTTTTTTTATATTCATGTCTCAATTTAGGATCATTTGAACTATTTTTCCACGAATTATATAAGTAATCACGTTTTTCACATAGCCTGGTGATATTACCATCGATCCATTGTGCTCTAAATTGGTTGTTAGTTCTTTTATCTAAATATTTATAAGTTTAAGTATCTCTTGCCAGCTTGTTTGCATTAAGAAACGAGCTACGAATTAAATTAAAAATATCGTTAGGATTGTTCATGGCCTTTGTATCCAACCATTTCACATTTTTTAATTCCTTATAATAAATGTCATAGTTTAATATTTGTTTTGTTATATAGTTTGTTCAATAAGAGAAGAGTCGTGGCGTTAAGGTGAACTAACATTAAGATTTTTATATGGCAACCCAATCCAGCTGCCATCTCTCTCGTCACGCAACTGTCAAATGCCAACTTCGACTCGATACATTATTGTTGATCTTGTTTTTGTGTTTTTGTCTTGTTAAGCAAATATTTAATTTGCTTAATTATGTCGAAAATAGGAAAAACGTTACGCAGCTCTGTGAGACAAATTATATTTAAAGTGATACAGTTTTGTCAACGCGAAAAAGCGTCAAAAAGCCCAATCATCGACCTGAACAAAGCTACGGAATGAGTAGCCGCAATGATTGGTATGTAATTGCTTTCTTGTGGTATTTTTAGACTGTACATTGATTTCATAGACGAAATAAACAGCGTCTTTAGTGTTTTATGTGTGATTAGCGTAAACGGAAATACTATATTTGGTAAAAATCACTCGAGCCAAGCGGACCTATTTTTGTTGTACGACTAACACATATTGATACTTTACGTTTTTAGATACGAGTATTAAACTGATTATGTACATTTTATGTTGCAGGTCTTAGAAAAGTCACTGTGTCTAGAATTAAAAAAAACGAAGGAGCTGTAAATAAAAGTGTGTGGTGCACTCCAGAGAAAAAACGCAAAGGCCGGCCCAAGACAATAATTCTGGACGATTTTGACAAATGTGCCATACAGAACAAAATTCGATAATTTTATACTTTTCGAAAAGAGGTACCGACTCTAAGGAAGCTGCATAGAGTACTAAAAAAAGACATAAATTTTGGTGGTGGAATTTCTAGTCTGTAAGAATGTGAACATGTGAAACATGTTGAAGAAATATATTGGGAACAAAACCATTTGATGGACAGTTTACAAGAATTTATCATAAATATAACAGAATCAAAATCCGAAGATGAAACAGATGAATCCGAGAGTGAATGCTCCAAAGCTAGCTCAGACATAAGCAGCATTGAATACTTAGATTCAGACTTTGATTATGTTACTGATTAAATTGTTATCTATAATTTGTCAGATTTACTGTATATTAAGATAATGTTAATAAAATTATAAAATGTCTCCATGTTTTATTTTATAAGTCCTCATCAGTAGGTACTAGAAGAGTAGAAAAGCCTTGCTCCATGGAAACACGTTAGACTTACAACATAGCTAGCCACTATCCTGTATAACTAATGTTGATTAAAGCCAGCACTTAAACCTCAGTAGAATCATGCACGTCCATTATTTTTGGCTCATCACATAACACCTGTGCTGTGCTATGGTAGCTAATTTTAATAGCAAGTACCTACTGATGACAACAGATGGTGTCTACGAATGATGTCTGTCTACCAAGTATCAAAAACTTTTAGTCGTACTAGCGATGACAGAGCAGTGTTTTCAACGCAACAAAAGTAGTAAATTGGCACACGCGCGACCTCAATTCCTACGACTCTTCTCTTATTGAACAAACTATACCCTGTATACGTTTTGGAGTCACATCGCTAATGCATGTAAAGATAATGGCTCGGTGATCAGCCAGTACGACGTCTAGCACCGCCGAGTACGGATGTAATGTGGGGAAAAGCGCAAAAATGTGATCAATGTATGATCTAGTTATAACATATTCGTTTGCTTTATTGTTAAATTTGGATTCGATTCGAGTGAAATCCGATATACCACACATCAATCCGCGCTCGCTGAGTGTTTCTAGAAAAGTGTCTGTGATTGATGAAATGGATCTTAGGTCAATATTCGTGTCACCGATCAAAAGAAGGTTTTGTTTGAATCAAACTCGGAAATGTGTGCAAACCTAGTTCCATAACAAATATACTTTTATTCGTTGAAGGTGGTCTATAGACGGTACACACAACTACGTCTTGACTTGAGTTCAGTTTTAAAATGCCAGTAAGGTTTTCAAATGTTATTGTTTTGTGTTGAGTTAAGGTAAATTTCAAATGATTTCTTACGTAAATAATAATACCACCACCCTTTCTGTTAGAGCGTAGTTGTGAGTACATGTTATAACCAGGTATGTTATACAAATTGACAATATCATCTGATAAACCAGCTTCGGTAATCACTACTACATCTAGGGGCGAAACACAGTTATGAATTATTTGTAGAAATTTAGTGAAGTTTTTAACTGATGAACGAATATTAATATGTATAGGTATATTAAATATTTAGGTGACTCTTTGGTGGTAATTGTTGAAAAAAATTCTTAGTGGAGGTACAATTGGGAATTTTTGTAATCTGTATATCCATTATTTATTGGGAGAATTTACACAGCTAAAGTAAATAAGACAACACGGCTAGGTTGTTTGCAATGGGGTTGAAAAGTTGATGGAGGGCCGCTTCAATTGGCCTTCAATTTGACTGATGTCTTGCATGGAGCGAATATGATATATAAATATCATATATCTTACTATTACTAGATTTCCTAACACATACTTTGCCATCTTTACACCAGATGTACTGGAATGACATACTAAGTTGAGCTTTTGCATTGTACAAAAGTGTTTTCACATGTTTAGTTAGGGCTTCTGTAATGAAGACGCGGTTGTCTGCTTTCTCCTTGGGGACGTTCGGCAACAGAAGGCCTGCAGTAAGAACTTTCTCTTTGCCAGCATCTATCCACTGCCGACGGGCCGCCTTCATCTTCATCTCCACCAGGATCGCTCCAGGGTTTTCCTTGGTCCCCGGCAACCGTTGAGATGATTGAATGTCATTCTCATTCATATTTAGTTTCGAGGCTACGGTTTCTACTATTTTACCTACGTCACTGGGGGATATTTCAGGTAGACCAGCAATCTCTAAAGAGGCGGACAGAGTTTTTTGCTCGAAGTTGTTCATTCCTTGCTCCAGGACAGTCATTTTTAGTTCTAGGTTCTTGTTTTTGTTCTGTAAATCTTGATTTTTATGCTCAAGAGTTTTGATTATGGTGCCCTGTTTCATTAAAGACTTTTCCATGGTAGTGATCTGGTCAGTTAGGTACTCGAGTGAAGTCTCGAGGCTACCTATCTCCTGTCGAAAGGTTTTCTTCAGTTCACTGATGTCTTGGACAAGTTTTCGAGTATCAATGGCTTGAGCATTGATGACGGTACCCGAATCAGATTCCTCATCATTATTGCCGTCATCGTCTGGGATCACGAATGACGACCTACGAGAGCTATTTTTTAGGCATTCCTCGCAGCTCCATTCTATGCCAGGGGAATTCCAGAGAGTGTTCAACTGCTTGTTAAAAAGCTTAGAGCATGCAGGATCAGCATGAAATACCTTATCGCACCTCCTACACTCCAGCCCAGGCATTTTTTGGTAATATTCTTCTTACATTTACAACATTTTTTTAAAACCATTGCGGGTAGGTAAATTCAATTTTATTATGTCGGTATCACGCACGCACAACCTAACGGGACAGCACTTAGACGTAAACTTACACACACCCACGCACCCCCAAATACACCCTCGTGCATACACGCACACTCACACACTCACACACACACACTCTTACACACACTTAACAAGCTCAGACTAATTAATATAAACATACACGTAAATATTGTATGTGTAACTAATGCACCTTTTTTATATATTATAGGCTTGCGTTTGACCACGTTTGACCTTGATTGGGAGCAACTGTAATATTTCCCGGAGAAGGGCGTCGATGTCTGCGACACAGTTTAATACTTCTGCAGATATCATCGTTTATCACATAATTTGTACCATTGTTTATGTTCCAAATAATGAATTTATGATTTATATCGGGATAAATTTTTAATCTTCGGAAAAAGTTACTTAACATTACATTATTCAGAAACGCATATGGGGCCATTCATTAATTATGTAAGGGTCCCCAGGGGGTTATGAAAATCTATACATATCCTTATCTGGGGGGGGGGGGGGGGGGGGGGGGGGGGGTGAAGGAGGGTAATTATTTTTTTATTATTAAATAATTATAATAATAATATTCCAAAGACTAGATAGTTATCTAGTAATATAAAGATAATCTATATCTGATAGCAATGATAAAGTATAATCTAAATTATCTGCTTCATTATTATAATTAAAAGAATAAGGGGGGGGGGGGGGTCGAGAAATCTTATGTATCCTTAAATGAGGGTAGGGGGGGTTAATTCCTAGTTCTAGTATGGCATACCAACCTCAATGCCGGGTTTCTTAGTCCTCGTGTCGCACACAAAAATAAAACCGTACTCTTTGTCTTATTTGGCGCCAAAAAAAGGGTTTTATTCTAATACGGGCGGTGGGGTTCAATATGCCTCGTGCCGCCACAAGGTTTAGGACAAGGTTTAAAACGACCCGTAATTCAGTAATGGAAAGTATAGATAAATCTGTGCCGCTGGGACCGTGTTAAACTCCCCTCCTCCCACGTGATGGTAAACACCTAATCAAAACAGATACAGTTATCATATCAATTACAATTTAGTTATAGCTTCAAAGGTTATATGTAACTTTCAATACGCTGAATTCCCAATCAACAAATTGATTACTTTATTACTTATTATTCAAAATAGGAGCTTTAATTTATTTGCATACGTCATGCTCTTCATCAACGGTAATCTGTTTATATTTAGAACAGATCGAAATAAAAACCACAGATCACAGTCCTGACTAAGGAAGAAAGAAAAATAATTTATTGGATTTACAGGCTGTTTGGTAACATACTGACGATATTCCGGTGACGGTTTCTCAAAACATAAATAAAGACTTCTCGAAAAAAACTACTAGTTATATTATCAAATTTTAAAGAAAATCGACAAAGTTTAGGTGATTAATTCTATATAAAACTGACTGCCTACTCTTGCAATCGACATCCAAAAATAAATGCCGACTTGATATCTCTTTCGGAAATAGCTGCGGGTTTTGGGTTTGAAAGGGACAACAAAAGATATCTCGAGACGTCACCAATACAGTAGGTATTTGTAGTTAGATGGCAAGCATTATGCACAACATAAGTTTATTAAAGTAATAAATAATAATAAAATATTGCTGGACATTTCACACAGCGCTATCTAGCCCCAAACTAAGCAGAGCTTGTATTATGGGAACCATATAACCTGATAGAATACTTAAATATATTTGTTTTTGTAAATACATACATATAATATATAGAGAAACAACCAGACCCGGAACAAATATCTGTAGATCATGCAAACATTTGTTCCGCGGCGGGAATCGAACCCGCTACCTCCTGCGTCTCAGCCGGCTATTCGTCCACTGCACCACGGAGGTTGCGAAAAAGTGTTTGTTTTTACTGCCAAAATAAATTACATATTACTATGGTAAACATTTCACAAATTTACTTATTATCAGTGGCGGATTTACCCACAGGCTGAGTAGGCTTGAGCCTAGGGCGGCAGATTTTAGGAGCGGCAAATTTGTGGACGGTGAATTTGCAGAAAGAAGTCTATAAGCCATCTTTCCGATGACTTTTCCCTCTTCCCTTTCATTGCACATTCAAGCAACGGTACCACAAACTTCTATATTCTATGGTATAACACCCAGTTCGCGGCTCCCAACCAGTACCATACTACATTTAGCCGCCTTATCGATTCGCTCAGAAATTTAACCAAAAACTATAACTTATCTTGTTGGAATGAAGGGCGGCAAAAATTTAACAGCCTATACTCGGTAAATGTGTGAATCCACCACTGCTTATTATGCTCATCGTTATAACCACTTTTATTTTTGTGCGTATTTTATCAAACACCCTATCTACAGGCTTATTACAGAGAGCACTACTAAATTATCATAATAATAACACAATAAATACACAACACAATATAATATACAAAGTTATACAATAAACAAAAAAAGCTTTGGCGGTCGTCATTTCTCACCTGTCTCCTAGCATTATTTTTTAATAAGACCACGTTGCCGCTTGTCGCTCTAAATCCCGTATCCAGTTATCGGCCGTTGGATAAGTATATTAAATTTAAGAGGGATGACAATAGGAGTATTTTTGTTTCGTCTTTTTAAGGCGCTCTACTTACAGTGGCAAAATTTCTAGCACCTTACTAATAAACTCTTTTCGATCGAATCTGAAACCGCTGGCCAGTGCGGGTTCGATTCCCACCGGGGAAGAAATGTTTGCATGATCTGCAGGTATTTGTTCCGGGTCTGGTTATTTCTCTATATATTATAGCATTTACAAAAAGAGACGTATGTATGTATTATCAGTTATCATATATATGGTTCTTATACTACGGGGCCTATTACGAACTCTTAATTCCAGGCAAAATACGCTGTAAACTGAACTGCCCGCCATTTTGGAATATGAACTTGTAATGGCAGCCAGTCAGAGGTCACGTGACACTTGGCCGACTTCTGAACGAAAATTGGCTGGAAATATACAGTATTTCCAGCCAATTTTCGTTCAGAGTGTCCATTCTATCCATGTTTTATCTGTCAAATCAAACCATTCTGTTTACGCTGCGACAATTGAGCTTTTTGTGAATTGTTTTGGATTTTGATTATAAAAAAATATTGTTTTCGGCCATTACCTCGGACGACTTCCGTGGTACAGTGGGCGAATAGCCGGCTGAGACGAGGAGGTAGCGGGTTCAATTCCCGCTCGGAACAAATGTTTGCATGATCTACATATATTTGTTCCGGGTCTGGTTGTTCTCTATATATTATAAGTATGTATTTACAAAAAAAAAATGTATATAAGTATTATATCAGTTATCTGGTTCCCATAATACAAGCTCTGCTTAGTTTGGGGCTAGATAGCGCGAAATGTCCAGCAATATTTAATTAATTATTAAACCTCGATAAAAATGAGTGAAGAGTTAGAAATGTTTGAGTTCTTGGAGAGTGAAGGTAGCCGCCGAGAACTATCATCTGACGATCTAAAATAAATAAAAGCATCGTAAATAGATAGTAAATTAAATAGGCACCTAAAACAAAAAAAAAAACAACCCTGAGTAACGAAATCTAAAATACTTACGCCATTTTACACTGACCACCAATTAAAGTATTACTCACAAGCTCTACACTACACAAAAAAGTTATCAGAGAATTCCATCACTTAGATTCTCAAGTGGTTAGGCAAAAGTTAAGAACGAGGAACTTCCCGCCATACAACGAAGACGTTCCGTTCGGAAACCTAGTAACGTTGTGATTTTGACATACTAAGAAATAAGTTCTTAATTACATACTTGTAATGACATTTCTAACACTACGTTCATTCTTTGGTGAATTGTATCAATATTTTATTAAATTGAATTATTTTTCTCACTAAATGTATTAGAAAACAAAAACCGTAACATTCCGAAAAATATTCAGTGGCGTTTCTGAACGTTGCGGACGAAACATAAAAACCGGCCATAGACAACGTATCCGTAACAAGCCAGCTTGAATCCGGCCACCGTTAGGTACCTTATATTACCAAATAGAACAAGGCAGTATTAATCCGTAAACTGAACTGCCTGGAACTTGGATGTTTAATATAAAGTTTGTATTAGACCCCCAGTTATATAATAATTGATGATAGTTATATGATACTTAGTAAATAACTTATTGGATAAATACTATGGTTCCCATAGTTTAGGCTTTGCTTAGTTCGGAGCTAGATGGCACTGTGTGGCTAGTGTACCCCTTTCAAATAAAAAAAAAACCGGCCAAGTGCGAGTTGGACTCGCGCACGAAGGGTTCCGTACCATTATCTATAAAAAACGACAAAAAAATCATGTCTGTTGTATGGGAGCCTCAGTTAAATATTTATTTTATTCAATAGCACAACTACATATTTACCTTATTTGAGGTTGGTGCCGATTACGCTAGTCCTCTAAATAGTATGAGCGCCCATACAACTCAGAGGACCATCTTAATTGGCGTCAACTATGTATGTATGACAGGCCTTTCATTTTCATTTTTTTTGGAAGTCTTCCTTTATTTGTGCTGCTTTTTGCCAAATTTGGTAATTCTAGGTCAACGGGAACTACCCGGGTGGCTTTCGACTCAAAACCTATAGGACACTTCCGGTTGACCTAGAATTGTCAATTTTGGTCAAAAGCAAGGTCTTATAGCACAAGTAAAGGGAAATTTCGAAAAATAAAAAGTTGTAAGTTAAAGTAACATTTGGTACTTACAAGTTTTCGCGAAAATCTAAATTTGCCCATATCTTTTTATCGTGCTGACTCAGGACCTTGATTTTTATATACCTTATAGGGACTATAAACCTCAGTATTTGGTTTAAATTTCAATTTGCTAGGTCTACCCGTTCTTGAGAAAATCGGTGGTGACACACGGACAGACAAACGGACAGGCGGACAAGAGAGTGATCTTATAAGGGTTCCTTTTGAAAGTACCTTTTGAAGTACGGCACCCTAAAAAGAACACAATTTGTTTCTTTTTATAACTGTAGTTTGACAAGAAATTTGAAAATGATCTCTTTTACTGATATCGAACTGTTTGCAACCTCACCCGGCTCTTTCAGAAAGAGTGTATCTGATGTCTGTCTGATACACTCTTTGTGTCTGAACTAAAATAACAGTTATCTTGTTCATGTATGTATTTAACCTACAGATATTATTTGTGTATTTTCATTAGCATGCATTAGCACTTTTTTATAACCTTGTAATTTGTCAACAAAATTGTGGACTGCGGGGCTGATTATACATAAAGTACGAGTACCTCGTTTAGTATTAGTATTTTTATTTATAGTTTACACTCTAACATTTCTTACCATTATTATTATTCCTTACATAATATATTTATTTCTTCTATCTACTTATCATAATTATCTAATTAAGCCTATCATAATTGTATGCAAACACATTCGTTCTTACGAGTTCTAATGACTTGCCTAAAAAAGGTTTCTGCAGAATAACAGCGCCGAGCTGTCGATCGGTGGCGAGGCATAATGCTGAGCTGGAACTCATTTGCTGCAGTAGCACATACACACCTACTTGCCTCTTTTTAATTTTTCCCTGACTACATTGTAAATTTATTATTTCTTTCTATTGTTCCTATGCTTGTTGAATGTAATTTTCTGTTTTCTCTTACTTGTGCTTTCTCTTTGATGTTATACCTTTTGATTGTATTGTGTGAATTTGTGTGTGCTATGGTAGCAAATTTAATGTCTGTCTATATCCATGTATTTAGTAACCTAATTATATAAAGGTTTGTTATCCATTATAAAAAAATAACTTGTGGTTCGCCCCGAACTGAGATCACACGAAACTCCCAAAATAAATAATATTCTTAGGGCGACTTGCACAACAATGCCTAAACGTATTTAGTGACTAAATATGATTTGTAGAATTGTCAAATCATAAAAATACGTAAAATTTAAACATTTTTAGTCACGAAATACGTTTAGTGATCCACGAAATAAATAACCAACCACTTGACTTACAGTTTCATTCAAATTAGAGGTAATGGGGGTTCTAGTGAACTGGGTGTAGATTTTTGGGGCACAAATTGCAGTTATTCTGAATTTCAGACTTTTGCCTATATTTTTGTTATTAAAGCTACACGAATACCAAATTTCAGCTTTGTTGGGTCACTGGTGTACCCTGTGAGTTTTGTCAAAGTTTTGTTTTTATTATGGCTAATAACTCAAAAACTACAAAGTTTATATTAAAAATAAAAACTGGGTTCAAATGTACTAATAAATACGTTTCATTTGACGTAATAATCTCATTTTCATTGTTTTACTCCTCTTGAAACTCGATATCTCAACCATCTCCCAACATTTTTAGCTTTAGTCACACCAAAATTGTGCCATCACTACCTAACTATGTATCAAATTTCATGGTGATCGGATCAACGCTTGGAAAGTTATTCTCGGACAAACAAACATACATAGATACAACGCTGATTTGCCCAAGTTGATTTGGAGATCTCGCTTTGCGTGATCAAAAATAAAACAATTGATGCAGTTAGCTAGAAGAATCCTGTTCACTCGCAATGAATAATAACCGTGTTTCGTCTCTCTCATTCCCACAGAGCGCCGTTGTAACAGCCAAGTCCTGTACATTATATAAGCGGTTTACATAGTGTACCTAAATATGAATAAGATGCAGGGTCGCACCTGCTGGCATGAGCGGAAATGAAGAGCACACTGATACAATCATAGCATATTAAGGGAGACCGTAGAGACATCAAGTTTTAGTGTAGGGTATATTTTGAATCACACTAATACTGTAAAGGCGACTTGCGCAACGAGAATTAAACTTATCTAATGGCTAACTATGATTATGAGCAGTACCGTCTTTACCATAAGGGCATACGGGCAGGGCTGGATTATCCATAAGGCGGATTAGGCAACTGCCTAGGGGCCCAGCACCGACTAGGGGCCCACGGGGGTCTAGTCGATGTGGGCCACGCACCAAGAAAAAAAAACGTTTCATTCGTGACATTCCCCATTATTTACATGCGGTAATATTGCCATAGAAAAAATATTTTTCTTACAGGTCAACTTACAAGATGTTTTAAAGCAGGGATCCCCAAACTATTTTGGACAAGTGACCCCTTTTCCAAAATGAACTGTTACCTCAGATCCCCATGGCCAAATTACCTACTTTTAAGATCAACCCCCTTATTCATAATGGTCCGCTAACTTAAAACAGCTGATACAGTGTTATTTTTCATTCTGACTTAGGTCAATAGAAGAAGACAGAGTGAGAATTAGCAATGCTTTAAATTAGTTAGCAAACTATTATGAATAAGGGGGCCTAACTTTCGTTTTTCCTGATACAAAATACCTAGGTACTAAGGTACCTATTGGAAAACTTTGCACTTGGTTAAGTGAGTAAAGTTGACTTCATCAAAATTTAACAAAATAAAAAGACATACAATTCAGTAAATATCAAGTTTAATTTATAATTATTATTACAAATTAAGTACTTAAAAAAATCTTAAGTAGGTAGGAAATTATTTAAAAAAAAGTATTAATTCGCAAAGAGAAAATAAAACATTCAGTGTGATGGATGAACCTGGTGACTATCTACCAATCTAGCTACATCCGGTTCAATATTGGTGAGTTGTAGCCTTAAATCTCCACGTTCGTTGATTTTCAAACGGTTTCTTTGTTTCGTCATAGTTTTTGTTACCACACTGAAGCTTTTTTCAACTAGGTTTGATAATGGAAAAGCGATGAGGTATTTTTCAGCAATGTTCCACAATGTAGGATACTGTGTTTCAATGTTGCGTTGCAACCAGAACTTCTGATAGCCTTGGTTGAACTTCTGCTTAAGCTCTTCGTCTGTCCTGATGGTAATCAACTCTTCTTGCATTATCACATTGGCTTCTTCTATGGCTGTGGTATTGTACGAATTTATTATCCATTGAGGAATTTGTAAATTTAAAAGATACTCAAACCTCTCTGTAAAATCCTTGTGTAATGCGTCCAAGTGAGTGACATATAATAAAATGTCATCATCTTGAAGCATTTCTGGTAATTTTGACAATTGCGGAATCTGCGAATATTCTTTTCTGCCTAAATTTTGTTTATAAAGGATTTGTTTACCCACGAAGGCCGATATTATTGATTTTGTTTTAATCAAGTTAAGATCGTCACCCTGCAGCTGCAAATTAACTTTGTTGAATATTCCAAAGATATCAGTCAAGTAATAAATATCTGTTTTACAATTGTTCAGATTTTCTTTCAAATTCGGATCTTTTTCTTGTAAAAACTCCAACACAGATTAAAAAATGCCTGAAAATCTTTCTAAGCAAGAGCCTCTTGATAGCCAGCGAACTACAGTGTGCAGAAGTAATCGAGTAGAGACTTCGTTGTTTTCCTCACATAGCTGAGCAAATAACCGAGAGTTCAAAGAATTGCTTCGAAGCTTGTTGATAGCATTTATTACATATTGTAAAGACTTATGCAATCTAGGACTCAGCTTTTTTGTTACTAAATGCTGCCTGTGAATCACGCAGTGAATGACCAGTACATCAGGCAGTTGTCGCTTTAAGTGAGCTATAAAACTACGATGACGACCAACCATAGACGGTGCACCATCAGTCGCAACAGAAACAATATTTTTCCATGGAAAAGGTTTGTCAGTAAAAAAATGTTCCACGGCCTAAAAATCGATTCTCCTCTGGTATCAGTCCCTAAATATGTAGCAAAAAGCAGTTCTTGGCACATATTTTCATCTTTGATATATCGAACATTCCTAACAACAATGCTTCATTGCCGGGTAATGTAGACTCGTCCAACTGGAGAGAGAATCTGTGGGTCTGTAAGAACTTGCATAAAATGTTTTCCACATCCCGTCCCATCTCGTCTATGCGTCTCTGAACGGTGTTATTGCTCAAAGGTATTCTCTTTAAAATATCATGTGCGGGTTTGTGCAATACATTGTTAAGGACCTCCGCAATGGCTGGTAAGATAAGCTGTTCTCCAATTGTGTGGGGTTTCCCCGACTTCGCTATTAGTAAAGATATATTATAGGACGATCGTAAACCATCATCGTCTTTAATAGATAATGACGCAAACATCGATCTTATGGATGGTCTTTTGTCTAGTTTTTCTTTAAGTGCTTGAAAAAATGACAAGGGCTTACTTTTTTTGTCAGCATGTACTCTTGATAAGTGGTCATCCATTTTTGATGGCTTCATGTCATCGTTACTGAATACTTTTTCACATATGAGACACATCGGCAAGTGCTGATTTGATGGAGATGCGATAAATCCGAACTTCAAGTAGTCCAAACTGTATTGTCTGCATTATTTTTTCATGTCCGCCATCATAAAACTCAGTAATCCTGCAAATAAAAAAAAAAGAAACTACCTAAATAAAAAACAATAATAAACTGTTAAATTTACTGGTAATTTTAGATAGATAGATAGATAACTCTTTATTGAATTACCACACAAACAGAAATAATACAAAAATAAGTACTAGGTTATAATAAATAAGGCAATACAATGGGCGGCCTTATCGCTAAAAGCGATCTCTTCCAGGCAACCTTTGGATGGAGCAAAATTTATAAAAAATACGGAATGCGGTGTGCTTTAGAGGATACATTACATTTACACATAATATATATTAAGATATAATAATAATATGAAGTTTTAGTCCTAATACTTAATATACTTATAAAATAGACTAATATATAGGTATATACATATAGCAAACTGTACTAACAGATAAAATTAGTACATAAATAGTAAATAAATAACGCTAGGAAGATCACATCGTCAGGTAATGATGTTTCACCTTCAATTTGAAGGTGTGTAAGGACGATGACCGTCTTACTTCTTCGGGCAGAGCATTCCACAGCTGAACAACCTGGACAGTAAAAGAAGCGCTGTAAAAGGAAGTGCTGTGCGAAGGAGTTCTGAGTATCAAGTTTTCTGATGACCTAAGAGTATAGTTATTTGAAGAATGGAGAAATTCAAATCTATCTTTCAGATAGTGAAGAGAGAAGGGATTGAAAAGAATAGAATAGAGAAGAGAAGGGATATGCGTATTCCGACGAAGACGAATCGGAAGCCATTTAAGCTTTGAACGGAAGGGAGACACATGATCATATTTACGGAGGCCAAATATAAATCTAATACAAAAATTTTGTAAACGCTCGAGCTTGTTAAGCTGTTTCTCAGTGAGGTCCAGATAACAAGCATCAGCATAGTACGGAATATCTAGTACGGGATGTAAAAGCGATTGAGCAAGCGCAGTCTTGGTGGACGTAGGCAAAAAGTTTTTTAGTCTCCTTAGTGAACCAGCTGACGCAAACAACTTCCGGCTGGTTAGTTCAAGCTGAGCCTTCCATGAAAAGTTGCGGTCAATGATGATACCTAAATTCTTAACGGTTTCGCTGTATGGGATTGCTATTCCATCAAAGACAACTTGTGGGAGAGTGGACCAATCAATTTTGCTAAGCGTTCTTGAACTACCTACAATAATGTTTTGCGTTTTGGTAGGATTAACTTTCAAACCGTGGAGCTTGCTCCACTCTGCAATACGGCGTAAATCGCAATTGGTAACGTCAACAGCATCAGCAATATTACTGAGCGTAGCTTGATTATAAATCTGAAGATCGTCTGCGTAGAGGTGAAAAGACGAAGAAAGAGTAAGAGAAATAGAGTTTATGAAGATTGCAAAAAGAAGAGGAGATAAAACGCCACCTTGAGGTACACCAGCAGACGTATTACACCACGAAGAGAGAGACTCCTCGAGTCGAACACGCTGACGGCGCCCGTGCAAGTAATTGAAAAACCAACCAATCACCGCTGGAGATACGTTAAGGGAGCTAAGTATTGCCAGGAGAATATCAAAATCTACGGTGTTGAACGCATTACTGAAATCAAGTAAAGTCATCACGGTAAGTTGCCCATTTTCCATGCCCTTTCGTATATCGTCCGTGATTTTGACTAGAGCAGTGACAGTACTGTGGCCTTTACGAAAGCCAGACTGCAGAGGATTAAGGAGACTATAGGAGGAAAAAAAGGAGTTTAATTGATTATGGACCAAGCGTTCGAGAACTTTGGAGAGAAAAGGAAGGATAAAAATCGGGCGATATTCAGAAAAGGATTTGGGATTAGGTTTCTTAGGAAGAGGAATTATTTGGGCTTCCTTCCAAATGGAAAAGAAGGTACCGGTCATTAGGGAGTGGTTCAAGAGATGGCAGAGGGTAGCTAGAATGATATCAAGGATAGGAATAAGCATATTGCGGCTGATACCGTCAAGCCAAACAGCATTGGATGTAATTGACAAAATACTTTTCTTAACGTCAGCAACGGTGATTTGGCTAAACAGAAAAGAAGGATGATCAGGAGTTGGTAATGAAGTGAGAAAATTAATTGAACTGATTACAATTGAAACAACTGAGGCAACTGCAAACTGTTGCAAACAATCTACACATAGCTCAACTGATCACTATCACACAGTGGGGCAATGCAGACAGCGTCCCCAAGACGCTGGATGCATTGCCCCATTGTATGGCAATGCTGATGCGCTGTGCCGGATAAAAACTGTTTGGTACTTACCCTGTTAATTTTTTATAAACTGCAGATATTGTACAGTTACGCTATTAACTCGCGTAGGGAGCTCAGCATTTTGTAAATTCTTTTTTAATCACTTTACTTCACTTAATTTAGCTATGATATAACTTTGTAATCTCTTGAAATAAATGAGTACTTATATGAGTTATTATCGTTCAAGCTCCAACGAATTTCAAAACGCAAATGAACTTTCAACCTAAGTGCAAGCTCGTTAAATAGTAAAATATCGGGAACATGTTTGGACTTGCAACTTGATCATGAATTCGTCCGTATTTAATCGCGTAAGCGTCAAATAGAGAGCAAGTTAAAACGCGCCTGAAAGACGTACGCTCAAACTCATTATCTTGCATAAACTTGTCCGACTAACTTGCCAAGTTTTTCATCTTGTACGAACTTGAGACTTTACATTACTACAACAATGCTATTTCCCACAAAAATATTATTTAGTTTTAGTACACGTAACACAACATAAACAATACAGTACCTACCTACCTATCTTGAAAGATTTAAATAAGAACTTGTGTTAATTAAGTGGGGGTCGATTTTTAGACCTCGTCAACCCCCAAAATCAGTTTTCGTTTATGTCAATCCGTTTAGGGGTAAGACCACTTTAGGAATCCCTGTTTTAAAGGATGTTGTATCTAAAAAAGTTACAGGTGTTGCTATTTACACTTATTGTACAACACGGCTACACATTAAGCTAGAAATTTCCAGTATAAGCTGACCTTTCACTCTACGAAAAGCCTACACAATGCGAGGTCAGCCTATACTGGAAATGTATAGCTTGATGTGTAGCCGTGTGTACCTACTTCAAAAAATATTTTCTTTCGGGTGTACAATATATTTTAATGCATTTAACAAGATTAAATTTAAAATAACCGCGTCACGTCTCATTTATCTTTCCTCGTCCATCATGTGACCTGGATCATAACACTTATCTATAACTATAATCTATTCATGAAGATCATTTCAATGAAAACAAAAAACAGGAGTCGATCTGATCGACTCGACTTTTGTAATAGAATATATATATATATATATAAAATATATTTTAAAAACTAAGAAAAGGGTAAAAGAAAGGGGGCCCGAAAATTAATTACCTAGGGGCCCCGATGGGGTTAATCCGGCCCTGCATACGGGGACCGTGCCCAGGGCCCCTATAGTCACGGGGGCCCCGAAAGTCCGATATATCCGCGTAAACTATACATTTTTTCTATTTAAGGTAGATATAACCTGACAAATGTAAAAGACAAACTATGACAGAGTAAATGTGGGCGTGGTTAGCGACTTTCTGGCAACCCTGAGAGAAGCAAGCCAAAGAGATTCCCGAGTTTAACTTATAACGTGACATTGCTCTCACATGTAGTTCAGGTAAAAGTAAAACTAGTTAACTAAACCATGTAGGGGTCAGCCACACAAACCACTTCGTATATAAGATCTTAACAGAAAAATGTTTTTTCGCTCGCTTTTCTTTCCAACAGGGCCCCAAATTCTTGTGTGCCTAAGGGCCCCGGCATAGCCTAAGATGGCGTTGATTATGAGAGTTGTGAATGGCGTGTCGTTAGCGGGTTGATCGAAAAGGACCACTTTGATGTTTTTTTTGTATGCTTTTTGGCATCTGTGGCTTGTTTGAGGACGCTGCGGCCGGAGTTGCATCTGTTTGGGGCAGTGGCGTTTGCTGTAATCAATAGCATACAAATCAATTGAATATCGTAGGCGAGCAAACAATCTATTTGTGTACAAGCACACTAACTTTATTAATGCGATTGTTTGGACGTTTATTTGTTTGTTATTGAATCACGTCGTAGCGGCTGAACCGATTTTGACGAAATTAGTATGTATGTAGATTATAACCTAGATTAACACATAAACTATTTATTATTCCATAAATCAATTCCCATGGGTTGTAAATGGGGTGTCAAAGTTTGTAAAAAAATGTTTTGGTCTTTGTTACCCCTTCACGTCAAAACTACTGAACAGATTGGGCTCAAAGTTTGCAAAAGTTTAACTATAGACCTAAAATGACATGTATTTTTACACCCCAGAACAACGCGGACAAAGCCGTTGATAACAGCTAGTAAAGAATAAAAAAAGAATTAATTAATATTTTTTTATACAGGATGTTTCTATGATTATTTAAGACTACTAACGTTGTTTGAAAATTTGAAAAATACGCAATTTTACAACAATACTAGCCATTAGTTCTGCCATTGTTTTCATTTAATGTCTTACATAACAAAACACGTATTATATCTACTTACTGTTATCGAATAAGAAGTATAATATTTACATAAATAAATAATGCTGGAGATTTTCCACAGCGTTATCTAGCCTCAATCTAGGTAAAGCTTGTACTATGCTAGCCAGATAACTGATAGAATACTTATATACGTTTTTTAGATTATAATGTTTGTGCGTATCGCTTCTGTACCTATCTATTTTGTTATTAGTAGCGTATGTACCTGTCGTATGAGCCTTTGAGACTTTCTTCTAGAATTTTCCTTCTCGTTCTCAACATCCATCATGAAGATCTTACCATGAAGGTAAGTCACTATCAATATTCAGTCCTTGGAGAACTGCTATGGGTAACTCCTCCAGTCGACTTGTAACCGGCTGCTCGTCTAATGGTCGTTATCGGGTTGGTCGAAAAGGATCAATTTGATGTTTTTTTTGTATGCTCTCTTGGCATCTGTGGCTTGTTTGAGGACGCTGCGGAGTTGCATTTGTTTGGGGCAGTGGCGTTTGCTGTAATCAATAGCATACAAATCAATTGAATATCGTAGGCGAGCAAACAATCTATTTGTGTACAAGCACACTAACTTTATAAATGCGATTGTTTGGACGTTTATTTGTTTGTCACTGAATCACGTCGTAGCGGCTGAACCGATTTCGACGAAATTTGGAATGTGAATAGAAATGGGAAATTTATTTACGCATGTAAAATAAAAACACTTTATAAAACTTATGTTGTGTTTTTGCATAATACTTGCAATCTTACCACAGATACTGCATTGGTGACGTCTCGAGATACCTATTGTTGACCCTCTCTAACCCAAAACCATTCCGGCCAGCTATTCCGAAAGAGATATCAAATCGGCCTTTATTTTTGGATGTCGTTTGCAAGAGTAGGCAGTAAGTTTTAGATCTAATTAATCACCTAAACTTAGTCGATTTTCTTTAAAATTTGATAATATATCTAATATATAATAGTTTTTAGGGTTCCGTACCCAAAATTTAAAACGGCACCCTATTACTAAGGCTCCGCTCTCTGTCTGTCTGTCTGTATATCCGTAGTGTCACCAGGCTGTATCTCATGAACCGTGATAGTTAGACAGTTGAAATTTTCACAGATGATGCAGTCTACGATGGTACAAGCTTGCCTAGAAGAAACCTATTCACTCGCGACTTAAATACCCAGGTTGTAGCTATTTGGAAACACAGACTCTGGCAAGTCGTTCCACTCTTTGGCGGTACGCATAATAAAGGTCGAAGAGAACCGCTTTGTGCGAATGGGAGGTATTTCTACCATATAGCGGTGGCGCACCGCAGAGCGTCTGGTTGTGCGTTGATAGAAAGGAGATGGTGGAATCAGGTTGAAAAGTTCCACCGCACACTCCCCGAAATGAACTCGATAAAAAACCGAGAGGCTAGCAACCTTTCGTCGATGCTCCAGGCTGAGGAGCCTTGCATCAACTAGCTTATCGTTGCCTATGAGCTTCTTGGCTCTTCTCTCAATTGATGCCAGAGCTTCAAGTTGGTACTTCGCTGATCCGTCCCAGAGGTGAGAACAGTACTCCAAACACGAACGGACTTGTGCTTGGTACAAGTTGAGCAACTGTCCCGGTGTGAAGTAGTGCCTCACCTTTGCGAGTATACCAAGCGTTTTAGCAGCCAACTGGGCTTTCGACTCAATCTAGGAGCCGAAATTGAGAGTCGGAGTTAATGTGATACCAAGAAGCTCGAGGTGGTCAGATATTGGCACGGGTACATTTCGGAAAGTAGGAGTCAGATTAAATTGACTTCGTTTTGCGGAGAACAGACACGCCTGGGTCTTATTCGCATTGAACTTGACCATTTGGCATCACCCCAGTCGGAGATTGCCTTCAAGGACAAGTTTAAGCGCTCGACCATGGCCTCCCTGAGTGACTGAATCTGCGCTCTACTGGCTCGTGCACTAGATGTATAGCTTTCCGCAACTGTGCTATCGTCTGCATACCCAAAGGTACCGGGTTTTAGCAGATCGTTGATATGCAGCAAGAATAGAGTTGCGGAAAGTACTGACCCTTGTGGGACCCCGGCATTAATCGCCAATTGATCGGACGAGCAACCTTCAACGACAACTCGTATCGAACGGTCCCTCAAGAAGTCCGATATCCAGACACACAGACCAGTGGGCAGACCGTATGATGGAAGCTTGCTAATAAGGCTATCATGCCAAACCCTATCAAAGGCCTTTGAGATGTCAAGAGAAACAGCCAGCGCTTCTCTATGTTTCTCTACGGCCTCGCTCCATATGTGCGTGGCATACGCTAGAAGGTCCCCAGTAGACCGATTTCGGCGAAAACCATATTGTCGATCACTGAGGAGGTTATGCATTTCTAGGTGTGCCAGGAGCCTGTTGTTCAGTACACGTTCCATAATCTTACAGATGACGGACGTGACCGAGATGGCCTGTAGTTAGAGGGGTTGGCACGACTACCTTTTTAAACAAATATGTTTTCTTTGTACACACGGCTACACATCATGCTACAATTTCCAATATAAACTGACCTCGCATTGTGTAGGATTTTCGTAGAATGAGAGGTCAGCTTATACTGGAAATATATAGCTTGATTTGTAGCCGTGTCTACCAGTTTCTATCGTAAAATTAATTAGTTAAGTCATAAAAAATACGAGTGGTGTAGAAATTATCCTAAAATATATCTATCATCATCATCATCATCATCATCATCAGCCATTCTCATCCCACTGCTGGGCCTCTCTTCGTTGTCGCCATTCGCCTCTGTCCTGCGCTGTTCTAACCCACATACGACCTGCGATTTTTATAATGTCGTCGACCCATCTCGCTGGCGGACGACCTGCGTTCCTGGTTCCATCTAGGGGCCGCCACTCAGTCAGCACCCTGCTCCACTTGTCATCACCTGCCCAACTCTATTTGAGTCCCAATATACGCTTGCTAAATTCTTAAACTTTAGTTCGCTTGCGAATTTCGGTATTGAGGACACAGTCTTGTAGTGTGATGCCGAGCATGGCGCGAACCATGGCTTTCAGTGCGACTCTAATCCTGTGCACAGTCTCCTTCGTGAGTGTCCATGTCTCAGCACCGGTTAATGTTGGCAAGACACATTGGTTGTAGAGGTGGGTCTTCAGAGATTGTGGAACGGTGGAAGATTTTAAAATATCGTCCAGCTTGCTGAACGCCGCCTATGCTTATACTAAGCGATATATTTTTATATTGCGATAAGATGAGGCTTTTAGCGATAAAGCTACTTTTTACCTTTATTTTAATTGTGTATTCTCTTTTGTCTGTTTTATTTTTAATGGTGTGTAATAAAGCAATTATCTTATCTTATCTAATTTATACGTAATCCTCATTGTAGTCCGAGTCTCTCTCACTTGCCCGTGTTTATTTTTTGGAAAATAACGTCCATCATTTAAAATTCTATGAGTAAAGAGTTTGTATCGGACTGTGAGCTTGAATATTTAAATTTTAACAGGTACACAGACAATCAAAACTGGATACGTTTATATTTAATGCATAAGTTTTTAAATTCGCTGGCGCGAGGCAAACATCGATTTTATGGACCGTTTGCCAATACAGTAGCGGCTTTTAGGGCTCTTTGCTTGCTATAATCCAATTGTATATTTATTTATACGCTTCTAGGGCTCTTGTTTCGAGGCGAGTTGCACACAGAATTGAAACAATTTTGTATTGGTAGCAATGCTCGCCAAATGTCTTGAGTTTAAATAAAAAAAAAAAAAGAAATAATAGTGGATGTTTCCTATGTACTATGAGAACCAGTTATCTGTTAGAATACTTATATTTTTTTATGTAAACAGGGTGTTTGGTAATAGACTGATGATAATCAAGTGACGGTTTCTCAAAACATAAAAAAGGACTTCTCGAAAAAAAACTACCAGTTATATTAACAAATTTTAAAGAAAATCGACTAAGTTTAGGTGATTAAATCGATGTAAAGGTTGATTTTTTAAGAGGTATAGGATTTGATTTTCAAAAAAAACACAAAATATTTGAAAAATTTGATGAAATCTTTATTGGAATCGATAGAACGATCAATATAATTTAATGTTTGAAGATGATTTCATGCAAATGCTGGCCGCGGCTCCGGTTTAGATGGCCCATTCGCAAGGCCCAATTTCGGCACACTCTCTCCAACATATCGACCGGTATATCACGAATAAATGCTTCAATATTGGCTCCCAGTGCGTCAATCGTTGCTGGTTTATCCCTGTAGACATGAGCCTTAACATGGCCCCACAAGAAATAGTCCAAAGGCGTTAGATCACACGATCTAGGCGGCCAATTGACGGGCCCAAAACGTGAGATGAACTGTTCACCGAAGGCGGCTCTCAATTGGGCCATTGTTTCGCGTGCCGTGTTGCATGTGGCACCGTCTTGTTGAAACCACATGTCAGGCATGTCCAATTCTTCCATTTTGGGCAAAAAAAAATCGCCAATCATCACACGGTAGCGCTCGCCATTCACAGTAACGTTTCGGCCATTGTCGTCTTTGAAAAAGTACGGCCCGATGATGCCACCGGCCCATAATCCACACCAAACAGTAAATTTTTCGGGATGCAGTGATAGCTCTTGCAATGCTTCTGGCTGGTCTTCACTCCAGATGTGGCAATTATGCTTATTGACATATCCATTCAACCAGAAATGAGCTTCGTCGCTGAACACAATTTTTCGATAAAAAAGTGGATCTTCCTCCAACTTTGCCAATGCCCATTCACCAAATGTTAGACGTTGTGGGAGGTCGTGTGGCTTTAATTCTTGCACCAGCTGTATCTTGTAAGGTTTTACACCCAAATCCTTTCGCAAAATTTTCCACGTAGTGGAGTAACAGAGGCCCAATTGCTGCGAACGGCGGCGAATCGACATTTCACGGTCATCACTAACACTGGCGGATACAGCCGCAATATTTTCTTCGGTCCTCACTCTACGTATGCGTGTTCGTGGTTTAATGTCCAATAATGTAAACTGGGTTCGAAATATAGTCACAAGCTTCCGAATAGCTGCCTCAGTAGGCCGACCAAACTGCCCATAAATTGGAAGAAGTGCGCGATGCACTCTCTTAACCGACCATGCATTTTGATAGTAAAATTCAATAATTTGCAAGCGTTGTTCGTTCGTAAGTCGATTCATGGTTAAAATATAGACCAAACTGAACAACTTTGACAATGACACAAGACACGATTCACGCGTGATCTGTCAAAAACAGTGTTGCCAAAAAGATACCAGCAAAAAAATCACCCGTTATAACTTACTGCCAATTCTTGCAAGTGAAATACAAAAATAAAGGCTTATTTGATATCTGTTTCGGAAATGGCTGCGGGTTTTGGGTAAGAAAGGAACAACAAGAGATATCTCGAGAAGTCACCAATACAGTATCTGTGGTTTAGATGACAAGCATTATGCAATAGCGCAACATAAGTTTAAGTGTTTGTTTTATATGCTAAAATAAATTTCACATTTCTATGGTAAACGATTCACAAATTTATTTATTATGCTCATCAAAATAACCCCTTTCATTTTTGTGCGTATATTATCAAACACCCTATATACTAATATAATTTGTTTACCTATTTTGTACAGGCTGTTTCATTGATATTTTAGGACTTGATATTAACGTCGTTTGAAAATTTAAATTTTTCTATTGTAATGAATTTGTAAAGAACCTATTATACAACAATACTGATATACCCGTCACGGATAACTGGTAGAAAATGCTGTTTAGCTTTAAGTCCTCATTTTGTACTTACATATGTTTTTTATGTGCAATAAAGATCCGTTAGTAATCCTTTTGTCTGGTTTTCTTAGTATTTTGAAACGAGAGGTATAACTGAATCCTCTACGATAAAAGGACACAGCAAACTATGGTACCTAGTTGATATACCACCCAATCGCATACACCGTTTTGGTTCTACGTTCTTGATGCGTACTGCTAAGGTGTTCCGAACGACCGGACTTAGATTTATTGTAAACTAGCTGTTGCCAGCGGCTTTGCACGCGTGGTTTGCCAATAAAAAGTAGCCTATATGTTAATCCAGGTTATGATCTACGTTCATAACAAATTTCATCACAATCGGTTCAGCCGTTCCGGCGTGAAAGAGTAACAAACATCCATACATCCATACATACAAGCTTTCGCGTTTATAATATTAGTAGGATAGTTTTTAGGTAATTTTTTGAGGTTTGACATGTGAAAGTAAAACAGAATCACATAGTTAGGAAACAATAGATATTAGGCTTATGTAGGAAATTTGATTATTATTATGTATAAAAAGTAGGTATGAAGAGAAAGAATAAAATGCAAGGAAGTAGGTGTCTCAGTTTTCGTAGGTACGAGTACATAGGATTATTTGTTGACTGACCTAAGGTAGACATATAGACTATCCCAGCTAGATTCCTGTAATTTAGGTAGTAGTTTGATATTGGCAGCAAATTAACGTAGGAGTACGCCTATATGAATCCTGAAAAAGTGGTAGATGTAGGCTTGCCTGAGTACGCCTCGTAATAGTAGAAAATTTAGGAAAAATGCCATGTCATAGGGAGGTCAATAAACTTGAAACATCATGGACATTTAAGATCGAAGGATTCCTCCAAGGTCACAATAACGACGTAAACATGCGATTAGTTGAGACAATAAAATACGCTTGGGGTGGCATCGCTAGTGCGGAGAGCCGATTTGCCATATATTGAGTGCAGTTTTCTGCAAAAATCGTGAAAACGACCAGAATACGTCGACAGACTCAGACGTCGACATCCCTTCATCCCTCCCCACCCCCACCCCTCTTACCATCCAACCTAGATCCGCGCCAAGCAGCCGACCGCAAGTAACTTCGTCCTGCGGAGAGACCATCGGGCGGCCAGCAACGCGTGAGTAAATCACCTGAGGCTCCGCGAGCCGACCCGATGACCCCCCCGTAGAAACGGGGGGCGGAAAGAACTCCGCAGGAAAGGGCAAAAAAAGCCCGGTACTGCTGCCCCATACCGGCTGCGCCGGTGTGTGAGAGCGAAAGAAGATACGGCAAAAATCGTGTACCAAGCATCAAGCCACCACAGTCGTCTCCTAGCAACAGCGCCAAGCCTCAAGCAGTCAAACCTCTCCTGGAGTATCATTTCAAGCCCTCATCACCATCATCACACTAGGGAGAAGCACCGAATCGCAGCGCACCCAGATGTACGAAGCCGGAACCGAACCGGGGCATACGGGCAACATCGTATCACCATCGCATACAGTCCACTCGAAACAACCACAGCCCGCCCTGGTTCACCTGTTTCCATACATAAGGTATGGTACACTTTGTCGTCGTCTGTTTTTTCTATCGAATACAATCCGGGCCTCTTTAAGAGTGAATAGGTTTCATCTAGATTTTCGTGTTTCATCTTAGACCTTAGAACAGACATCAAAAGAAAAAACAAAAATTGGGCCACAACGTCAACAAAAAGTATAAATTAAAAAAAAAATAAAAACGCTTACGCCCCTCTTTTTAAACTAGCTTCTATAAAAAAAACCGCGTCCGAACCGATCCATCCGTTTGGGAACTAAGATGCCACATACAGACAGACATAGGCGACTATAACACCCCTCTCGACACAATAAGAGGGGTATATAATACCCTTTTTATATGTGTGGGGAAAAATATAATGCGAAATTGGACGCAGTGGCATTGGCCCCAAAGTCCATATCAAGACAGGGCTTACAAGTAAAAATCTCAGTAGGTAGATAGTTGTGTTACCACAATGTATGGCGAGCCTAAACCTATGCTACAGTGCCTAGCGTAGGCGATAACGACGAAACGTTGACGCAATTCCTATGAATTGGATCGGAACATCCAATTCATAGGAATTGATTATTATTGACTTTGTAGTTTCGTCTCCCGCAACCAGTGTTACCAACCCTACTTTTAACAGTAGATTTGCTGTTTACACATTGATGCCCCTGTTTTCTATTTCATTCCTAATATTTACTGTTTTTCAATATCACACTGATCATATTATAAATGCGAAAGTTTGGATGTTTGTTTGTTACTCAATCACGCCATAACGGCTAAACCGATTTCGATGAAATTTGGTATATACGTAGATTATACCTGGATCGCCACATAGGCAACCATGTATCCCATAAATCAGTTTCCATGGGATAAAAATGGGGTGTCAAGTCAAGTTGCAACATTGAGTTTAGCTTTATTTCGAGGTTACCTACACATTTAGTAGTGTAACGTGTACAAAGTTGCGGGCAACAGCTAAAACTTAATAAATAAATAATAATTAATAATATTTTTTTATGAATACTTCTTTAATACATAGAAAAAATATCCAGACCCGGAACAAATATCTGTAGATCATGCAAACATTGTTTCCGCGGCGGGAATCGAACCCGCTACCTCCTGCGTCTCAGCCGGTTATTCGCCCACTGCGCCACAAAGGTGAAAACTGTTAGAAAAGCAGGTGAAACCACGCGTTTAACAAGTTACTCAATAAGCTGTCTTATCTCAGCTAGAAACTAGCAATATCCGCTTCTTTACTAAAGCAAAAATATATCAACATCATAAAACGTCCACAAAAACAACAAGGAACTGCGGAAAAAACATTTCTTCCTGAACATTCCAATATAAATTGGTTAAGCGCATGTCGGTCTACGCGCAGTGAAGGCTTCCGTAGTCCTATTTTGTAAATCAAATCCTGTATCGAAGAAGTATAGATAACACGTCGAAGACCTATTCAACGATAAAACAGTTCTTTGTGTTTTATATTTGTTATATGTTTTTATGTGTTTTATGTTTTTGTCTCAGAAGGAAAAAAGGAATCCCATCGTTTTCCGTCTGTCTGTCTGTCAAGACCCTTTTATAAGGAACGCGTGAAGTTATCACGCAATAATAATAATACAGCCTTTTATTCGGACAAAGTTGTACAAGTGTTTCTCACACTACTGCACTGATAGATAAATCTATAATATACTAATATTATAAAGAGAAACGATTTGTATTATTGTATTTTGTGTGTATGTTTGTAATGAATAAACTCAAAAACTACTAGTCCCATTTCAAAAATTCTTTCACCATTAGAAAGCTACCATTTACTCCGAGTAACATAGGCTACTTTTTACCCAACTGCGCAAATGAGCGTAATGTTTTTATTGAAAAACTACGCGTGCGAAGCTGCGGATTGGTCAGCTAGTGTTTTATATAATTAAAATTATTCGCATATTTGGTGCTTCTTAACTTTCTATAAGTTTGTTTGCCAGTTGGCAAAGGCCTCCTCGAATCTACTCCACTCAGATCTCTCTCTGGCTTACTCTATTTCATGTTATGCCTGCAACCTGCCTGATATCATCGTTCCATCTTTTTTGTTGTCTTCCTTTTCGCCTTTTACCTTTCATTGGGTATTTTTTTTATTTAATAGCATTGTGTAACAATTTTGCTCCATTTGTCCTTTCCTCTGATCATGTGTTCCGACTACTTCCATTTTAGCCTTTTTATTTTTAGAGTTGAGTCCTGTAACTTGGTCTTTTTCCTAATGTCGATGTTTCTTATTCTATCCCTCCTCTTTACTCGTCCGTGAAATTAATATAGAATACTTAAATCTGCGGTCTGTTGCAGCTGTAGATAAATCAAGCTTCTAAGTCAACGCAATCACAAAATCAATACAATAACCATGTATTTTGACACTCGCTAATAATTATTGATTAAAACGGGTATTTATCGCGTATGTACTTTTTTTATTTGTTATCCCGACGTTTCGACTGTGTTGCAACAGTCATGGTCTCGGCCTGACTGGAGTACTTGGAGCTACCGTTGGGAAGTGTGGGTAGCTGCAGCAACTACCCTCACTTGGTCTTCAGAATTAGAAATGTGCTCGGTCATATTACGACACACTACACTAACCGTATCTACGCACTGAGTCGACTGATCACAACGCGCACACCTAGCAAACACCGGGTTCCAGGACGCTGAGAGTCTATGGCCATCTTCCCGATTGAAATTTGGAAATTTCTTGATTTCTTGATTCTTCACGAACTATTCTCTTATAATAATGACGTTCACTAGAGAGAACCTTAGGATCATGAAGTTCAATCCAATGATTCGGTCCCGAGTCTACCAGATGCTCTGCTATCGCCGTTTACCGTTTAATCAATAATTATGTACAGTGATCGCGAAAGTTTAAAAAATACTACTCGCCATTAAATCAAAATCTATAGGGTACTTCACGTTCACCTAAAATCATTTGGCACGAAGCAAGGTCTCTGTACATAGTACAGCAAAAATAGGAAAATCGTTAATATGTAGTTATATCACACAAATACATATTTTTACGGAACCCTCGATGCGTGCTTTTAGGGTTCCGTACCTCAAAATAGAAAAAAACGGAACCCTTATAGGATCACTTTGATGTCCGTCTGTCTGTCTGTCAATACCCTTTATTTCGGAAACCCGTGGAGGTATTGAGTTGAAATTAAAACCATATACTCAACTCTACAGTCCCTTGAAGTTGTGAAAAAATCAAACTTCTAAGTTACGTAAGAAAAAGATACGGCCTTTATGCCGCAAAAAAAGTATTTTTCGACACTCTCAAGGGAATCAAAATTTATAGGATACTTTCCGTTGACCTAGAACTAGAACATAATTGGAAATCCAAATGTAAAGCCAAATCTAGATTTGGCAAGTAATATTGTCTTATACTATAAGTACAGGGAAAAATCTGAAAACTATACATTTGTAACTAAATCTAATTAATTAAGGTATGTAATCAATCATCGAAACTGTCGGTACAAATTTGTACGAAACCCTCAGTGGGCGAGTCCGACTCGCGCTTGTCCGGTCTTTTATTAATATGATGACAATTAATTCCTTCAACGATACCACATGATGATTTTATGACTTACTGGCGTCACCGATATGTATCATCGTTGCTTTCAGATACACAAGGCCACGCTCACATTTTTTGTCATTTTCTGCGATTCTTGCGATGGTAATATCGTATCTAAGAGAAAATGTTGGATAGACAGTTGTTTTCTTCCTATCTCTAGAGGTGAGTCTCTTATTTTATACCATGGTCGCATCCTCCGAAACCCCCTACTTACATCCCCTTCCTACTCGAAGGAACGATTTGAGGTCATCATCTAATCCTCACTCGCTCCGATCGTCTGAAAATTTGATGTTGAAAACCCCAGTTCATAGAACTAGATTCTATGATGATTCCTTTACCATTCAAGCAACGCGTCTTTGGAACACATTACTGATCTCAATACGGCAAGCTCCATCATTAGCCACATTTAAAACAAGAGTGAAAAAATTTTATCTCTCAGAAACGTCGTAGTATCGCTATAGATATGTATGTATATTTATGTATATACTAGCTGACCAATCCGCAGCTTTGCACGCGTAGTATTTCAATAAAAACATTACCCTCCTTCTGCGAAGTTGGGTAAAAAGAAGCCTATGTCACCCGGGGATAGTGTAGCTCCCCAACAGTTAAATATTTTTTTAAATCGGTCCAGTAGTTTCGTAGCCTATTCAATACAAACAAACAAACAAATCTTTCCTCTTTATAATATTACTAGCTGACCAATCCGCAGCTTTGCACGCGTAGTTTTTCAATAAAAACATTAGCCTCCTTCTGCGCAGTTGGGTAAAAAGTAGCTTATGTCACCCGAGAATAGTGTAGCTCCCCAACAGTGAAATAATTTTTTTAAATGGGTCCTCTAGTTTCGGAGCCTATTCAATACAAACAAACAAATCTTTCCTCTTTATAATATTACTAGCTGACCAATCCGCAGCTTTGCACGCGCAGTTTTTCAATACCAACATTACCCTCCTTCGGCGCAGTTGTGTAAAAATTAGCCTATGTCACCCGGGAATAGTGAGCTCCCCAACAGTGAAATAATTTTTTAAATGGGTCCTCTAGTTTCGGAGCCTATTCAATACAAACAAACAAATCTTTCCTTTTTATAATATTACTAGCTGACCAATCCGCAGCATTGCACGCGTAGTTTTTCAATAAAAACATAACCCTCCTTTGCGCAGTTTGGTAAAAATTAGCTTACGTGTCTCAGTGTGAATGTAACTTTCTAATGGCGAAAAAATTTTTGAAATCGGACTCGTAGTTTTCGAGTATATTCATTACAAACATACACATAAAAATACAAAAATACAAATCTTTCCTTTTATAATATTAGTATAGATTAGTGTTTTATTTATTTAATTTATTTGTTGTAGGTATATTTACTTAATAAATAAATATGTAAATAAATATTGCTGGACATTTCGCACAGCGCTATCTAGCTTCAAACTAAGCAGAGCATGTACTATGGGAACCAGATAACTGATATAATACTTATATACTTTTTTTTGTAAATATATACTTATAATATATACAGAAACAACCAGACCCGGAACAAATATCTGTAAATCATGCAAACATTTGTTCCGCGGCGGGAATCGAACCCACTACCTCCTGCGTCTCAGGCGGCTATTTGCCCATTGCACCACGGAGGTCGTCTTATGTCTATTGTTTTATTTTATTGTAAGTGTTCAGCGCTCTCCTAAAATGTAGTTTTTGTTTTGTTAATGTAGGTACACCCCCCTCCATTATTATAATATTACAAAAGTCCTCTCCATCCAAAGGTTATCTGGAAGAAATCGCTTATAAGCGATAAGACCGCCCATTGTACTTGTTGCTTTGTGAATTTTTATGTTTAAATTTGTTTCGTTTGAAGTGTACTATAAAGTATTTTCATTCATTCATTCATGGTATTCACACAGCTGTGATTCCTGATTCATTAAATGGTACCGTAAAATCAGTGGTATTTGTGATAGCGTCCTTAACGGCTGTTCACTGCGGTCAGACGGACACGGTGAAACCATAAGGGTTTTTAACTCACAACGGAACCCTAATAAAAAGGTATCGTCTAATCAATACGAGCTAAAATTCTGTCCTTGTATTTATGGACCTCGAGACGGGAATAAGAAATAAAGCTACTTCCTCAAAATGTTGCTTATCTCCTGTAATTTTTCCTCGTTCTGTACTGAAATGGTGGGTACGTGAGGTTGTAACAAACGGTCACAAGAGAGAATCACTACATATAGAGACGCTGTGTATTTGTGAGTACAAACGTGAGGAAGTACTTTGTTATACGCGTTGTTTCTCACTTGACAACTGGTTATACACACATCAAAAAAGTGTAAGTAACACAACATATTTAGTATTATTTTTTTTACTTCGTTTTAAAGTTTCATGGAATATCAAACCTTCTTTGAATAGTCAACCTCTTTGATATACAAATATATATTGGCAGTTTTTTTCAGTAAATTATGTTTTTAAACAATAAAAACATTATCTTGTCCATTTCAACGGCATTTCAGACTATGTATAAGTATGTTAAAGGTCTTACACCGTCTTTTGATTTTCGTCTATCCTGTCTATCCAAAGCTTGTCAGGAAGAGCTCGGTCTTATCACTTTTAGCGATAAGACCGCCCATTATGTATACCGTTATTTATTAGATATTTCCTTTGTTTCTGTATTTTTATTTGGTGTGCAATAAAAAGTAAATCAATCTATCAATCAGTTCTATCTCCAGGCTGCATAATAAAAGACCGGTCAAGTACCTACTCTTACTTGAAAATAATTTAGGTATTTTTTTTATTTCAGCTGATCAAAGTACCTACTGACCCAAATTATCTGTACAGTTTTGCCATTTTGACGGCAGTTTGTTGTATTACAGACAATTAATTCTAAAAATGCTGCATGTTGCATGTTCTTTTTTATTAGATAACCTAGGCACCAATTCAGTGTTGCATGCTTTATAAAAGGCAACATCTTCATCTTTCGCTTTTGCTATCCAGGACGAAAGTGATGGGTCCTGCTACCACTCAGTCCGATATAATCGGTCATATTTGCGTTTCATTATAAATCACATCGCACGAAATCGCAAACAAAAGTGTGTCTTCGTTCGACTAATTAGAAAAAAACAATTGACAGTTAAATATATTATAATTCATGAATGTGCAGCACGTTAAATTCCACAATTAAAAGAGTTATAGTCCAACGTGAGATCTTATGGAAAATCCCCAAATCAAAGGTCTTTGAGTTGATTTTAGGCTATACTGCCAAATCTGCCAGCATATAGCTCTATACTGCCAGATACTGCCACATTTCTAAAACGTCAACCAAACCTGCCAGAGATTAAAATAAAGGGCTAAACCTGCCAAAAAAGCAGGATCCTGCCACATATGGTCACACTGCCCGGGTGCACTTCTCCGACTGGTTTCCCGCTCGTCCCCGCTCCGCCCCGCGGAGAGCGCACGGACTCAAGCGCATCATTCACGCGACGGGTCAAGCGTACCTCGGCACGGCTTGCCGATGACTCGATGACTGACGACGTGCAACTTGTTCAACGCGAATTAATCATGCCTTTAGTTGTAATTCATCAAAATATAGGTTCGCTAGACAAGAAGACGCAACAGCTGGAGGTGCTACTGCGGGACGAGTTGGAGTGCGATGTTTTAGCATTGACAGAACATCATTTAAATGAAGCCAACTTAAAATGTGATAACTTGACGTATACATTTTAGTATCTAGTTTTTGTAGGACTATTATCAAACGCAGTGGTTCCTGTTTGTATGTTAAAGATAGTATAAAATCCATTGAATACTCAGAATTAACTGAAATGTCAACAGAGAGGTACTGCGAAGTATCAGCAGTGGAACTGATCGACTTTAATATTTTAATTGTGTGCATCTATAGGACACCGTTAGTTACATCTCTTGACTTTTTATCACATTTGGAACCAGTGTTGCCACATGCCTAGGTGCTAAATCTGGTAATATTATGATGTTTTAAATCTGTATAAAATCTGTATAGGTCTTTAGCTTATAACTGTTTATTATTTTTTATGATAGTGGGAAGGATAGGAGTTGCTTTACTTTGAAACAAAATGAAGTTTTGTTACATTCTGTATTATTATTAACATACATACCTACTTATGTATCTTTGTTCATTTTGCCAATCATTTTACAATTTACATTTAATTTGAAGCATGGATCATCGTTGAGCTGCTGTTTAGTTATGAGTAAACCTTCAATGGCATCTGTATGTAAATGATTGCGTGTTTGGGTTTTAATCAAATTAATTGATGAAAATATTTTTTCCACTGCAGCACTAGAATGTGGTAGACATAATATCGCGAAAACGATTTTTTAAGCGTAGGATACCTACAGTATTATGTTTCCGTCTGCATCCTTTGCACGAAAGATTTCTTTCCAAAATTTCTCCACATCGTCTTCGTTGGATGCCAGCACCATTTTGTTAAATTTTATGTGTAAATTATCATTAGCACACGTATCTTTTAACTGAAAGTAACGACTACCGACTCCGAACACATGAATGAAACGGATAACAAAAACGGAGCGACAATACCATGCTGTTTCATTCCAAACTTCAATCAAAGTCCTTCGGGGAAACCCCCAAGTTTATGGTAGTACTGCCAGTTTAGGCTTTAATATGTTTATGGTAGAATATTTTATTCTCATTTCAAGATTGGTAATAAAAATACTGTGTAATTTAATAATTGAATGTATAATGTGTTAATTTTCCCAAAATCTGTATAAAACAAGTGCCAAATCTTTCATCTGTATCCGAAGTCTCAATTCTGTATAGGTACAGATAAATCTGTATATATGCAACATTGTTTGGAACCCATACTCGATCGAGCCTGTGACACCGGTAAGAACCTTGTATTTATTGGGGATTTTAATATTGACTGCTTGGGTGATCTATGTTCTGTTACTAAACAGTTAAATGATTTATTGGCTTTGCACAGTATGGTTAATGAAGTTAATTTTCCAACACGTGTAAGAAGTGACTCATCAACTAGTTTGGACCACGTATACAGTAATATGCCGCACGAGTCCATAGTGGCGGCGCCAATCGTCAGCCGGTGCAGTGACCGCTATGCTGTGAGAGCCGAGCTCATCTGCGAGTGCGTGGTGCCGCCGCCGCGCTCCCGACTTGCCAGGGAGTACTCTCGTGCTAATCGGGTGGCATTCCAGGAGGCAATCATGAGTATTGACTGGGATGACATATTTGTTACTTGTGCAATGTCTGTGAGGGATTTGGCGAGTTCTGTGATAAATATTATTGCAGGTAAATTCCATATCTGTTTCCCGTTTAGACGTAAGAATATTAAAAAACAGACGTGGGTGTTGAAAGATCTTGTAGATTTAAAAAATCTTGTGTTCGAAACTATTCGACTAAAAGAGAAATACCCAAACACACAACTTGACGCATATATCGAAGCATTCACTTTGCAATACGAGAATGCTGTAATGTAAGCTCTCAGAAATTCCGTTACTATGAAAAAAATATTAACAATAGCCCCAACTCACATAAGGCGTGTTGTCAATGTCAAAAGAGGTGCAAACACCCACACTTCCGCGAGTTTTACAGACGTCGCCAAAGACCCACAGGCATGAAGGTCGGATCCCGGAAGGCGGCTGCTAATGCTATGAACGCGAGGTTTGTGGGCGCAGCTGCTGCGTGCGGCGCGCCACGCGCTCAGCTGCAACAGGGTGAGTGTTGCTCTCAAAGCCGCGCGCCCTCCGTCAGACCGCTCCTTAAGACTAGTTAGGTTCACTGCGTCTGAGGTGTTCCGCATAATAACATCACAAATCCCTCGCAAGCGTACTAAAGATATCAACGATATCTCTATGGAGTTACTATCTAGCGGCGCGGCACCGCTGGCGTCCTGTCTGGCATCCTTGTTCAACCGCTGCATTGAGGTTGGAATGTATCCAGATATTCTAAAAGTAAGTAAGATTTCACCTCTGTTTAAAGGAAAGAGGAAGCGAGAAAACATCGATGGCTACAGGCCTGTCTCGATAATTCCCGCTGTCGCTAAGATCCTTGAGAACGGGATAAGTAAACGCCTGACCGAGTATTTAGCGGTGACGGGTGCGCTGTCACAGCGCCAATACGTTTATCGCTCCGGCCGACAACGTCGCTCACCCGTGAGGTCATCCGCCGGGTGATGGAGGCTTGTGACAGGAAACAGCAAGTTGCAGTCCTGTGCTGCGACCTGTCGAAAGCATTTGACGTCGCAGACCACAGCGTTCTCCCTCACAAGCTGCAGCACTATGGCATCAATAGTCGGGCGCATTCGCTCTTGACGGGCCTTATGCGAGACCGATACCAGATAGTAGTGGCCGACGGTGGTGAGACTAGATCTGATCCCCTAGGGACGATGATGGGTGTTGCCCAGGGGTCTTCGGTATCTAATATACTGTTCTCTCTTTTGCTAAATGACCTGCCAGAGAACGTGATGGTGGGTGAAGTGTACATGTATGTCGATGACGTAGCCGTGGTCATCTGCGCCCAGACTGTCGACAAACTTGAGCAACGGTTGAACTTGGCTGCCTAACAAGTGGCCCAATAGTTTGAATGGAACGGACGTGTCCTGAACCTCAAAAAACTCATTTTATCCACTTCTCCATTTCCGGTCGCAAAGTTAGAAGCCTTTCAGTATCCAGTTTTACAACTTCTATAGAGCAGGTCCAATCTACCGCCTTTCTGGGGTTCCAAGTTGACAGAGGTCTTACCTGGAGTACGCACGTCGACAAACTGTGTGCGAAACTGGGCAGCGCACGTTACTCTCTGCACAAGCTATCGCGTGTAGTGTCGGCTGACGTGGTCCGCACTTGCTACTTTGCGACCATACACTCGCTTCTACAGTAGGTAGGTACGGAGATGAGTTGTGGGGGCGCGCTGCCGACAGGGAACGCGCCTTACGCATGCAAAAACGTGCTGTGAGGGCGACCGCTAGAGTTGCGCGGGAGACGTCGGTGAAACCGTACTTCACATCCCTGGGGATACTTACTTTCCGTCAATTGTCATACTACAGGTTGCAATGTATGTGAGGCAAAACCTCGAGTCCTTGGAAACGCGCGGCGATGGGCACATTATTATTATTTTTTTTAAACTACATACATCTTCGTTTAACCACAATCTCACCTGATGGTAAGCGATGATGTGGTCTAAGATGAAGCACGAAGATCTAGAAGAAACCTATTCACTCTTACCTTAAAGAGGCCCGGATTGTATTCTTCAGGAAAAACAGACGACAGCAAAGCATTCCATACCTCAGCTGTACGCATCAAGAACGTAGAACCAAAACGGTGTGTGCGAATGGGTGGTATATCAACTAGGTACGGATGGTACTGAGCCGTGGGCCTGCTTGTCCTTTGATGGAATAATGCCATGATACCACTAGATACCACTAGATGCCATAACCCGTGGCGCTGGCAGGCTCGCCACAGTTACCCACAGACTTGCTAAATCGGAGAAGCTTACACACGTGTTGGGACCATCTGTTTATAATCGACTTCCAGAGCATGTTATTGAGGCCCCAAGCTTTACAGCATTTAAATACAAATTAAAGTCATGGCTCATCGAGAGGGCGTTCTACAATGTTGAAGATTTGTCTGCAAAGTCTGCTAATTTTTATTTTGTTATATTACTGATATTATTATTATTTTATTAATTAATCAATGTGTTTTTATTTTTTATTTTAATTCAATTAATTATTGTTTTAATTAATTGTGATTTTAAAGTAAATTATTATTATTATTTTTAATATAATTGTTGAAATATTGTTTTTACCAATTAATTGATTATTCCTGATTATTCTAATTGTTTAGGTAAAGACTTATTATTAACTATGATTTGTAGATGAAATGTAACAATAGGTATAAATGCTTATAGATTTTCTACCAGCCAAACCCATGTAATGTTGGATGTACCACGTAAAGATACAAACCATGTTTACATGGTTGGCATGCGTTATATAATCTAGAAATACCTAGTCAGGTCATAAATTCTGTCACATGTTTAATATAAAATAATTGAAACAAGTTTATTCATTATGTAACCATTTATATACCAAAATGAACTTAACAAAACATAGATTCTTATGACACTAAAGTTTATTCAAAATGACCTCCGTGATTTTGAATACAGGCCTGCAATCTGCGCGGCCAGTCGTCTATCGCAGCACGAACGAGGTCCATGTCAATATCGGCGGCTGCCTTAATCAAGGATGTCTTGAGTGACTCCAAATTGGGATGAGGCTTTGAGCACGCCTTTTCCTCCAAGTGTTGCCATACCTTGTAATCTAACGGATTCAAATCTGGACTGGAGGAGGGCCAGTCTTCGTGCCGGATGAAGTCGATTTCACGCGCCGCCAGCCAGTCTTGTGTGCGCTTCGCTCTATGACCTGGCGCCGAATCTTGTTGGAATACCCAGTGCCTGTTATTGAACATGGTATGAGAAACAGGTTCCACAAGGTTCGTCAGGACTGTATTTTGATACACAACTGCATTCGTTTTTACACCTTTTTCACAAAAATGTACCTCTGTTAAGCCCCAATAAGAAACTCCCAACCATACCATGAGCGAGGATGGAAAATAACCTCGTTGGACACGCGGAATACGGTTGCTCGCTTCTTCACTACTGTGTGCGTACACCTTATCATTTTGTTTGTTGTAGCTCTCTTCTACGGTAAAAATTTTTTCATCCGAAAAAGATTTCCCGATATTTTTTTCCCGCGTACCGCTTCAACAAAGCGCGGCATCTATTCAGTCTCAGGTCCATTATACGAGCATTCAAACGATGTCCTGTTTTTCTTCGATATGCCCGAAGCCCTAAGTCTTCATTTAATACCTTTTCACCGTGGTTCTGCTTAACCCCATCTGAAGGGCCAACAGTTTCTGCTTACGTTTGGGATTTCTTTGAATTCGCGCCTTCACAGCTTTTATCACTGCTGGAGTCCTAACAGACCGAGGGCGACCACTTCTTGACCTGTCATCTACACTAGAGTCTTCATTGTATCGTTTGATGGTGCGATAAATGAATCTTTTGGTTATATTCAAATTCTTCAGTATGTCAAAAATTTGAATTGGCGCGTAACCGCAACGATGCAACGCAATAACTGCAACACGGTCTTCTTTAAGCGTCCACTCCATATTTAAAAATGAGTAAAATTCTAAAAAGTATACAGTTTTATTTTCATGAACAATTCGAAATTCGAATTCTATAAACTTTTTTGTGGCCAGCATTCTAAAAGAAAAGTTTTTACTGCGTGACAATACTTATGACCTGACTAGGTATATACTAAGTTGATGATGATGACGATGGTTGTCTCTAACCATGGGACTTCGCAATAATATTGAGTAAAACCGCGTACAAACGCTACTATCGAATAAGCAGCACGCCACAATTAGTTTCCAATATAGAATGCAAATAATAAATACTATTTGCTAAAAATATCTTGGTGTTCATAAATGGAACATAGATATTGGCTCGTTGCGAAGCGAACAGCTTATGTTAATAGTTTACATCGACTTTTGGTGGGATTGGTTGAAATGCACAGTGGTCGAAATTTGACCGTAATTCACAAATGTTGGTCTAGTTCTATGACAATGTTATATTTATTCAAATTCAAATTCGTTTATTTACACTTATACTTTTACATAATTAATCTAATACGCTATATCTAATACTACTACAAGAAAAAATACAATTTATAATACCTATACATTCATAAAGTTACCTTCCTTCGACAACAGGCAGGAGAAAGAAGTCGACCATCTTGTCGACAACGCCTGGAAAAGCTACTGGTCCATGAAGGAACTTATGAAGGGTGACCTTCCCTTATCGCTAAAACGCCAACTCATTGACATGTGTATTCTGCCTGTCTTAACTTACGGTGCCCAGTCTTGGTCACTGACCGAGTCTCAGAAGTTCAAGCTAGGAGTTTGCCAAAGAGCGATGGAGCGCAGCATTTTGGGTGTAAAGCGGATCGACCGGATTCCAAACTCCTGGCTGCGCTTGAAGACCGGCATCGCTGACGTGGGCATCAAGGCTGCAAAGCTGAAATGGGACTGGGCGGGTCATGTCTCCCGTATGCAACCCGATAGGTGGGCCAAGAAGGCAAGTATATGGCCTCCTAAAGACGGAAAGCGACGCCGAGGAAGGCCTAAAAGCGCTGGAGCGATGACTTGGACGTCTTCCAAAGAGACTGGCGGGATATGGCTCTAGACCGTGATAAGTGGAAGGAAGAGGGGGAAGCCTTTGCCCAGCAGTTGGACAGTATGGGCTAGTAAAAAAAAATAATCCTACTAATATGATAAACGCGAAAGTTAGTATGTATGGATATATGGATGTTTCTTACTCTTTCACGCCGGAACGGCTGTACCGATTGCGTATGTACGTAGATCATAACCTGGATTAACACATAAGCTACTTTTTATTGGCAAAACACGCGTGCGAAGCCGCTGGCAGCTAGTATATAATATAAATACTTTATGACAATAATTTAAGTCCACGTAGACAAAGTCAAAGTAAACAGCTCGTAAATTATAAATTTGAAAGTTACTCTGTCTCTCTGTTTGTCTGTGTATGTTTGTTACGTTTTACGGCTCGACGGATTTTGATAAAATTTGGTATATTGGTATATGTGTTTTGTTATGTACGACATTAATTGAAAACACGCGTAGGGCTAATGACTAGTATTGTTGTAAAACTATGTTTTATTAAAATTCATTAATAGAAATTTTTTAACATTCAAACAACCTTATTATCAAGTCTTAAAATATCAATGATACAGCCTGTATTAAACAGGTAAACAAATCATCCGAGATCCGAGATCCGAGAGCTGGCGCTTATCTGGGTATGCGTTGACCCAGATAAGTGCCAGCTCTCATTTCAGCTAGCATTGCAATACAGTGGGGCAATGCAGCTAGTGTCTTGGGGATAATTCCGTCTGGTAGTGATCTGGAGCAGTTGAACTATCTATAGATCGTTTGCAACGGTCTTTTGATGATTCAACTGTTTCTTATGTATTTTAGTCATGTAAATATTTACTGTTAGTAGAGGTACCTGTTAAACTGACTAAGCGGCATCGTCGCAAAGGCGCCGCCAATTAACGTTAAATTTTTTTTTTTGAAAATGTATAGATTACAAGATAAATATTCCAGCTACTTGTTTTAAACCCACCTCTAAAATCAGTTAATACGATTCCGAATGTGTGTTTTAAATTAATGTCGTAGATAGCAAAACAGGTTGTATAGATGGATTATGACGTAGATTGTGGCATAGACTACTTTTTATTGAAAAACTACGCGTTCGAAGCTGCAGGTTTCCACCTGCAGCTTCGAACGCGTAGTTTTTCAAGTTAATAAATCACGTTTGGCAAGGCTTCGCCGTACATCACTTCCGTGAAAGTTCAGGCTCTCACCACTGGATCCATTAAGAGAAACATAAGCTTAGAGCAAACTTTCAAAGTACAGTCTTAATCTGCACTGGTGCAAGTGGGGGTAAAAGCTAAAAGTTAAATAAAAGATTGTTATCATTTCATGCTCTGAAAATAGGTCAATGTAGTTAACATTGACCTATTTTCAAAAAAAAATTCCGATGAAAGGAAAAGTGTTCCGTAAATGCTATTTACGCCCCTAGGGCCGTTAGTACGTATAAAGATTGAGGCTCATTACATTCATAATAGCCCGAGAGCTGGTGATACACACGGGCAAGGTGATTTACTTTATGCCACTTGAAATCATGAAAAAAAACCGGCCAAGTGCGAGTCGGACTCGCGCACGAAAGGTTCCGTACCATCAAAAAGCTAGAGTCTGCTGAAATATTGGCAAATTACAGGGAAGCTGTCAATACCTTTACAGCAGGCATACACCCCGAAGATGAACAGTTAGACGAGGGCTGGAAACTGTTAACTACAAATACCATCAATGCGGCTACTGAGATCTTAGGCCAAAAACCTCGTGTCTGTGAAGACTGGTTTGACGAAAATGATAATACATTGACAGTCGCCCTAGAAAAACACCGCCAGCTCCTTCGAAAGGGAAATCAGACAACTGCTTCTGAAAAAATAAAGGAGAGTACGAGCCAAATAAGGAGACTAACTCGAAACGCAAAAGATGAGTGGTGGCTGAACAAGGTTCGCTATATTCAGTGGCTTGCTGATTCGAATAGACTCGGCGATTTCTTTAACGAGATTAAAAAGTTAGTAGGAAGTCCACATCGAGTAAACGTACCACTGAAATCACTTTCAGGTACCCTCCTGGTAAGCAAAGGAGAAGTTCTTACTCGCTGGGCAGAACACTATAACAGCTTACTCAATGTGGATCGTTCTGCTGACATAAACTATTTAGCATCACTTCCTGCCTTACCACAAGCCGTAGATCTGGATCAGCCTCCTTCTCTTGAGGAAGTTATCATCGCCATCAAAGCGCAGAAAAACAATAAGGCTGTCGGCATCGATAACATACCAGGAGAACTATTAAAATATGGCGGAGATGAGTTGCACTACAAGATTTGGCAATTTTTCCAGCGCATGTGGGAAATGGAGTTCGTTCCTCCTAGTTTTGGCGTATCACTAATTTGCTCTTTGTATAAAAATAAAGGTGATCGATCTGTTTGCAACTCTTATAGGGGTATATCACTTCTGTCTACTCCAGGAAAAACTTTTGCCAGAGTACTCTTAAATCGTCTTATGGAGCTCTCTGAAAGTATATTGCCTGAAACGCAATTTGGGTTTAGACCCAATCGCGGCACATGCGAGGCCATATTCTCTCTTAGACAACTGCAAGAGAAAAGCAGGGAACAGTGTCAACCTCTGTTTCTCTGTTTTGTTGATCTGGAGAAAGCTTTTGACAGTGTACCTCGCGAAGCTTTGTGGATTGTGCTTTCGAAACTTGGTTGCACCGACAAATTTATACGCTTGATAAGACTTCTTCACGACAACATGACTTGTTGCGTAACCGTCAATGGTGAGCAGACAGAGCAATTCCCTGTCACTTGTGGTGTAAAACAAGGCTGTGTATTAGCACCCACTCTTTTTGCTCTGTACTTTTCCGTTGTCGTGAGGGAGACTTTACAAGCCAACACCGAAGGGATCCGCATACGTTTTCGCACAGATGGCAGTATCTTTAACCTGGCTAGGTTAAAAGCGCACACAAAGGTATCGTATGACCTCATTACCGAATTGATGTATGCTGATGACCTATGTTTCGTTGCGGAATCTTCTGAGGGACTCCAGGACTTGATGACTCGGCTTGACGCTGCGTGCTGTAGATTTGGCCTCAAAATTAATATTACAAAGACAGAGGTGATGGCCATGGACACTGTTAACCAAGCTCCACTGAATCTGCAAATCGATGGAAAGCCCATAAAACAGGTCGATACATTCAGATATCTGGGAAGCAGCATAACAACAAAATGCGACCTTGACTCGGAGATCAACAGCAGACTTGGCTCCGCTATGGCTGCTTTTGGTAAACTACGAGTCCAGGTATTTCGCTCCCATAACATCAAATTGAGTACCAAGATTAAGGTGTATATGGCTATTGTACTTCCTAACATCTTGTACTCGTCAGAGACATGGTGCCTGTATCGCAGACACATACGCACGTTAGACAGATTCCATCTGAAATGCCTCCGCGACATTCTTAACATCAAGTGGTCGGATCGGGTCCGTAATACCGATGTTCTACGACGGGCTAATGTCTGTGGCATAGAGGCATATTTGATGCGGCGTCAGCTGCGTTGGTGCGGGCACCTGTCTCGGATGTCTGATGAGCGAAGGGCGAAACGCATTTTCTTCTGTGAACTAGAACATGGTAAGCGGAAACGCGGAGGTCAGTTCCTACGTTTCAAAGACGTACAGAAGAGGCACATGAAGAGGTGTTGTATCGATCCGTCGCGCTGGGAGGCTCTCGCTGAAAAACGACCTGAATGGAGGCGTCATGTTCAGGACAAAGTGTACGAGTTTGAAGAAGAAAGGAGGCAAGAACTAGACTTAAAACGAGATCAGCTTAAAAGTCGACCGCCGGCTAATATCAATTACAACTACATTAATGGCGCCTTAACTTGTGTTCATTGTAACCGGACTTTTAGCGCAAAAATAGGGTACATCAGCCACATACAGGCTAAACACCTAGGCCAATAATCACAAAGTCAAGTCTCTGTAGCCGAAATCGGCTAGGAGGATTATTAAGCTGACCTCGCATTGTGTAGACTTTTCGTAGAATGAGAGGTCAGCTTTTACTGGTAATTTATAGCTTGATGTGTAGCCGTGTGTACATAGTCCGTTTACGAAATATAAAGCTTCATTCGAAACACTCGTCTGTATCAAGATCAACATCAAAGACAACTGGCGAGACTGGACCCAAGTGAGATAAAAATCTATTCATCATCATCTGTTCGATTCCCGCCGCGGAACTTGATGCTTGCATGATCTACAGATGTTTGTTCCGGGTCTGGTTGTATAAGTATGTATTTACAAAAAAAAGTATATAAGTATTCTATCAGTTATCTGGTTCCCATAGTACAAGCTCTGCTTAGTTTGGGGCTAGATAGCGCTATGTGAAATGTCCAGCAATATTTTTTATTTTTTTTCAAGGTAATTAAAATAACATTTTAGCATTTTAAGGAAACGTTTAAATTTTCGTTAAACTATAATGTTTTCTAATAAAATGTGAGTAACACATTTTTTGGACTTATTTTGATATAATTTTAGTCTTAGAAATGGTCTGAAAATATTGTGTCAAGGCTAAAAGATTAAGTGAATTCCACGTTTCTAGATATTCGCCAATCTCCTTTGACGTTTATACTCAGAAATTTCAAAGAACATCTACGGGAAAATATGGAATATCTCATGGAATCAAGAGTCGTAGAAGCCTACTTAGCTTCTATTTTGAGGGACCTACCTATACCTATCTTGTTCAAAAGTATTAATTTTACGTAACTATATACGTTGCAATCTGACCATTAGTTTTAGTAGGGAAATAAAAAGGCTTTTTTTTCCTAACCTATTTCGTCCCACTGCTGGGCAAAGTTCTGCCCCAAGTCCCTCCAAGCATCCCTATCTGTCGCTATCTCCCACCATCCTCTTTTGATGGTGTCAAAATCGTCCCGCCAACTCTTTCTCGGCCGACCCCGACGTCGCATTCCGTCTTCAGGCGTCCATGGTGTTGCAATATGGGCCCATTTCTCGGAGTGCATTCGGGCAACGTGGCCCGCCTTTTCCCATTTTATTATTACGTCGTATTCTGATAGTAGTCGCAGTAAAACTAGTTTTACATCCTACAACCAAACAAACAAACTTACAAATTTTCTGATAATATTAGTATAAACTAGCTGACGCAACCTTACTTACTTACTTACTCCTAGGCTCAGCGGCCCGAAGTGTGTCTTGGCCTCCGATAAAAGCAGTCGCCATTTTAGTCTGTCCTGTGCAGCTTCCCGCCAGTTTTCCACTTGTAGCTCACGCAGGTCCGCATCCACTACATCTTTCCAGCGGTACCGCGGGCGTACAACGGGTCGCCGGCCGGCGGGGAGACAGAGATACGCGTTGTGAACTTGTCGATCCTCTCCCATTCTCTCTAAATGGCCGAGCCAGCGAAGGCGATGCGCTTTCGTTTCACCGATGATGTTGTGTTCCTTCACTAGCTCCTCGATCTCTAAGTTTTTTCGGACTCTCAAGCTTCCGTCCTCTCTGCGGATCGGTCCCAGTATCTTACGGAGGACCTTCCGCTCTGCCACAAGCTGACGCAACCTGGCACGGATTATTATCAAAATAATCGATCACTCAGAGAGTTTTCAGAAACGGTTTAGTAACTTCTGAAATTACCCCCTACAAACATACACACGGAACTTTGGTGTGACGCTGTTGACGCGAAAAATAGCTTACTCGCAGCGTTATAACACCTTGACGTGCGCTAGGTATGTGTTCTACTAGCGATAATCATAATTTCAATACTAGAAATAAAAAATAAACTCGCTTGATAAACTTGTTGACTCTATAAAGTTTTTAACAAACTCCAAGTGATGTACAAAACTTGACAATTAACAAATTTAAAAACGCAATTAAACAAAATCTTTATAAAAAAGCCTACCATAAAATAACGGATTATTTAGATGATAGAGAGGCTTGGGATTGAAATTGCTTCAATTCATTACAAAATGTTATAATTTAGACGTAATTTATTTTCTTTATTGTTATGTATTCTAAAAGGATCATTAAAACACACCAGCCTTGTTTACTTTCTTTTCTTTTCTGGCTTGTTCGCGAAGGAACATGCAGTAAAATTGACATTTCAAAGTGATCCTTGTAATTTTGAAAAGATTTTGAGTTGACCTTGACTTCGAAGCCTTTTTAAAATTGAACGCCCTCCTCCATTTGGCTCCGTCTAAAGTCGAGGCTTGAACGCTCGAGTCGAGCGTTTGGCTGAGCGGAGCGTGACGTGCAGCATTCAATGTCAAACATATGCCATATGCACGCCACGCTGCACCTCTCTAGAATGCGACTTCACTCAACCTGAGCGGGCACTCAGGCCTTCGCCTAAGATATGTAGATATCCTTATATTTTGGCAAATCCCGATTCACTTAAGTCATTTTCGGATTCTTCCCCAGTTTCGTTTAACTTTTTGCTTGGGTCTTATCGTCGACTTACACAAAGCTCTTCTAACTCAAAAACTTACCAGGAAGTTGTTTTGTTTCTGTAAGTGATTGAATCGAAATTGAGCTAAGATCGTCGCGGTACGTAACCCTTCTCGGGTTACGTAAAGAGCTCTTAGTAACTTTTATTTTTCTTTAATGTGTGTTTGCACATAACTAAATATAAATAAACCGGCCAAGAGTGAGTCGGACTCGTGCACGAAGGGTTCCGTACCATTATCTATAAAAATGGCAAACAAATCACGTTTGTTGTATGGGAGCCCCCCTTAAAATATTTGTTTTATTCCGTTTTTAGTATTTGTTGTTATAGCGGCAAAAGAAATACATCATCTGTGAAAATTTCAGACAGACAGTGGAGCCTCAGTAATAGGGTGCCGTTTTACCCTTTGAGCACGGAACCCTAATAAAAATTAATGCTGGACATTTCACACAGAGCTATCTCGCCTCAAACTAAGCAAAGCTTGTACTATGGGAACCAGGAAAGTGATAGAATGCTTAAATATATTATGTAGGCTTTTATGGAATAAGTAGCTATGGGTACTGCAAACATTTTGATCCGGGGCGGATCCGGAATCGGAATCGAACCTAACATCTCCAGCGTCTCAGCCGGCTGTTCGCCCTGCATCCTCCGTGATCGTCATTGAAAATCGTTGTCTACAATAAAATTCCGAAAGACATTTTAGCTCTAAACGGAAACAAATTTAAAAGATGTATTAAAAATTACTTAACCCAAAATCATACCACTCCACAGATGAGTTCTTAAATGATAAAAAAGCAAAGTATCTGCCGATTCCTACGCATAAATCTGTGACCTCCTTTATTGACAAAGCCCCTGTACAGCTGCAACCACTTGCCATGTTATAGTTTTAAGTTTAGATTTATTTATTGACAAGGCCTCTTTACAGCCGCTTTAATGAACTAATTTTTTTTTTATTATTTTAATGTTCTTTTGACAAAGCCAGTATACAGCCGCAACTAAAATATTATTGTATTATTAAAATATTAGTTAGGTAAATATTTTCCTAACATTTTTTATGTAATGAAGCTGACGTAACTAAGTGTTCTTTATGTCCCTATGGTTTGAAATAAATAAATATGAAATATGAAATATTGAATAGGGAAAAACTCTACTCTTTTCGGTGAAAATATAGTTGGTCAGGTGTTTAATGTTCATTAACCGGTGTTAAAATGGTCCAAATGGAATGTCCAAGAAACCACGCAAGTAAAACAAATGGAAAAGTTCATGTTTTGTGTATACCTTCAAAAAAATTCTAATACTATTAAAGTTTATTGTTTGTATGTTTGTATGTCTGTATGTCTGTAGGGGGTAATTTTAGAAACTGCTAAATCGGTTCTGGAAACACTCTCACTGATAGATTATTTTGATAAAAATCCATGTGAAGCCTGGTTAATGAATGAATAAATGAACTACTCTTTAATGCACACCAAACAAAAATACAGTAACAATGGAAATAAACAATAAATAAAGGCACAATAGGCGGTCTTATCGCTAAAAGCGATCTCAGCTCGTTAAGTCAGCTAGCCTATACTAATATTATAAAGAGGTACCATTTGTGAGTTTGTTTGGGAGTAGGAAGAAATCTCCAGAATTACTGATGCGATTCTGAAAATTGTGTGTTATTATTTTGCACGTGTATTTCATATTGAAAGTGTATTATTAAGTTTACCTTATCAAGAAATAGTAATAAAACTAATAAATAAAATATGGGAACATTTTTGAAATAAACAATTCTTATCTTTAATTATCATGATAAAAATCCTTGCGAAGCCAGTTTGAGTCAGCGTAAAGAATGAACAAAAGACATATCAGAAGCAAATGCATGAACTTTTCATACCGGTTTCGTTCTATTTTAAACTCTACCCTAGTAAACATCATCATCATCTTCAACCTATAACAGTCCACTGCTGGACGTAGCTCTCTCCCAGGGTGTGCCATTTAGCCCGATCCTCAGCTCTTCTCATACTATCCTTGCCAGCCATAGCGCGCAAATCGTCACTCCATCTAGCTGGAGGGCGTTCTACACTTCGCTTGCCTAAACGTGATCTCTACTCCAGAACACGTTTACCCCAGCGGTTATCGGTTCTGCCGCAGATATGACCGGCCCACTGCCACTTCAGCTTGCTGACCCTCTGAGCTATGTCAATGACCTTGGTTCTCTGTCGGATAACCTCGTTTCGGATTCTATCTTTCAGAGAAATTCCGAGTACAGTCCGTTCCATAGCTCGCTGAGCGACTTTCAGTTTCTGGACCAGTCCCACCGTAAGTGTCCACGTTTCGGCTGCGTAGGTCATCACAGGTAGGACGCACTGGTTAAATACTTTTGTTTTTAGGCATTGTGGGATGGTAAACATACCGATACTAAATTAATCACATTTTTCCAACTATGAACAAGCAATGTTTCTGATAGTTCGAAAGTTTAGTTCAAACCCATCTCAAGTTAAATTTGTTGACGATTCCATAGACAAAGGCTTCCCGGCGTGTTGGTTCCAGACGAATGAGTTTGAACCTCGCAGAGTTAGCGACTGGACGTGCCAACTGTTCTTCTAGGGTGGGGGAATAAGATCAGCACTGACGTTCCGCAGGGAGCGTATTGTGCATTACGCCTAAGTCTACATGTTGTTGACATAATGTAATACTATTATTCAACTTAGCTTTAAATAAATAATAGTTTAAAAAACCTAAAAAAAGCTTTGGTAGATCACCGAACTAAAAAGCAGAAAATAATTTTCAACTAATTTTTAAGTTATAGTGTTGTAAAAAAGCCAAAAAGATGTCAATTGTTATAAATATTTTATTGACAGATATTGCTAAGAGTACAGTCATTTTGAAAATATCTTAAAAAGCACCCCACGCTTTTTACAATAAAATATTTTTTTTTGTTAATCACACTATTCCTAATATAAATTTATTGAAAATAATTTTCTACTTTTTAGCTCATTTACCTACAAAAGCGTGTTGTTTCGTTTTTTTAAAACATTTATTTATTCTCTATTTTTTAGTTCTGCTTACTACAAAAGCGTTTTGTTTTGTCAGCTTTCTTTTTATATTTGTTTTTTAATGATTTAATTCGACATTTTGAATTGGTTGAAAATTAGGTTCAAAGATTCCGTTACATACATACATACAACCAAGCTAATAAAAGCGTGTTAAAAAGCTGAGACCTATGAATATTTATTACCTGTTAGATTTATGTATTACGTTCTTGATGCGTACAGCTAAGGTATAGAACACTTTACCGTCGTCTATTTTTCCTAAAAGCAACAAACCGGGTTGCTTTAAGGTAAAAGTAAATAGGTGTTTTCTTGATCTTAGACCACATCAACGCTTACCAACAGGTGAGACCGTGGTAAAACGACAATCTTAACCTGTTAAAAATAAGAAGTGCCGACAGAAGTGAAAACGTGAATAAAAGCAGACTACACTATAGATACTTATATACAAAGGTGTCAGTAGTCAGTGACAGGTATCGGTAACAGTTTTGCGAGTTCAATGGTTTTTTTCTATCTCAAAAAATGCTCAACGCGCTTAGGCGCGTAGAAGTTTTCACTTCAAAAACTCGCTATATTCACAGCCGTTAGAAACTTGCTAACAGAATAGTTTTTCTATACTCACTTGTCGTTTACCTAATAGAAGTACAAGGTAAGCTCACGTCCAGAGGTTAAATTGTCTTGTTTCAACAGTTTGCTTCTCTAACGAAGACAGAACTTTGAAATAATGAATCGGAAGCGCGGTGAGTTTTCAATAAATAGAACGTCTGGAGCTAACTCTTTAAATCTTTTGAGAACTTGAAGTGAAAAGATAAATAGAGTTTCTAAATTGGACCCAGACATTGGAAATTTAGTGAAATGCAACGGAATTTGGTTCTTGTTATGTTTTGAAAAGGGGTTATATTCGATGGTGGCGGATCAAATGGACGCGAGTCGAAAATGATTCTGTGTTACTTGTCTATCATGTTACGTTATGGTTTACATGGTTCACTTCTGCCTTTTAAGACGATACACAAATTAATTTCGGGGACGATTGGGCGGAGCGTATAAAAATGCATAAAAGTGACAGTGTTATTTACTTGCTTAGGTAAAGAGCGAGATAAACATGTATCATAGCCGCGCCGCATTGTCGCAGGAGTAAACGACGTAAAACAAAACGTAACGACAAAAGTTAAAATCTCGAATTTGCATGAGAACCAACAAATGAAAAAAAAAATGCTTTTCCATTAATTTAGGTAGCACAATTACCTACATAACTACGTAAAAAATACTTTAAATCTTTTCTAGAGTCGGATAATGAACGATATTAATGTTTTAGAAGAGCCGATTTTGACAAATAATTGTATCGAGAAAAGTTTCACCAATTGCGTTTCTGACTTTCATTTATGTAGTTTAAATCCTCAAGTACATATTGCTTAAATATGAAATCAGTACCATTTTTCGTTATTGAATACGGCAGTTACTCAGTGGCTCAATTATTTTTACATATCGTCTTAATTTGGATGAAGCAATCAAATTGATCCATGTAAAACATAAAAGTGAATCATTCAATGTCATTGAATATCATGGATATTTTTCTATATATTATAAGTATGTATTTACAAAAAAAATGTATATCAGCATTCTATCAGTTATCTGGTTCCTATAGTACAATCTCTGCTTAGTTTGGGGTTAGATAGCACTGTGTGAAATGTCCAGCAATATTTATTTATCATTGTTTTTTAATTTTTTGATGAAAGATCCAAGTGAATCAATTTGGTTGAACCGTGTAATATCGTCAATAAGCGCTAAGTGCGAGCACTTTTGTCGACAGAATAGAAAACAAACTGATGTATGAGGTGATATGATCGTAACTATGGAAAAGGGCTCGAATAGAAAGCATTTGTGTCGCCAAGCAGTATGCTCGCATTGATGGGTTACCTACGCTTTGAAGGGTTATGGGTGGCAGTGAAATTATTATATCTATCTATTTAATATTTGTCCAGCAGTGGACGTCCTACGGCTGATATGATGATGATGATGATGATTTAATATTTATGATCTCAAATATATAAATCCGTCATTGATCGAGCGAAACGAGATCTTTAAGTCAACTTGGCAAATCGGCGTTGTATTTATGTATGTTTGTTTATCCGAGGATAACTTTCAAAGAGGTTATCCGATCATCGTGGGTATGTAGGTAGGCAGTGATGGTACAATTTTTGTGTGACTAAATGAGTAAAAACCCCAAAATGGGACTTTCCGGTCAAAAATCATGTTTAATAAAATGAGTACTTTTTGACCTCATTTTTATTTTTTGTTTAAACTTTGTAGTTATTAAGTTATTAGTCGTAATATAAACTGAACTTGGACAAAAATACACTGAAAATTAAAATTACTTTGACAGTATAATGCGTGTAGCTTTAGTAACACAAATATAGGCAAAAGTCTGAAATCCTAAATAATTGCAATATATACCCCAAAAAAACATCCAAATACATGAACTCATTACCTGTAATTTGAATGAAACTGTAGGTCAAGTTGCACAACGATCCCTAAACGTATTTAGCGACTAAACGTGTTTAAATTTTACGTATTTGTATGATTTGACAACTCCTTAAATCATATTTAGCCACTAAATACGTTTAGACATCGTTGCGCGAGTCGCCCTTAGTATTTTTTTTTATTTTAGCTTACTCGCGAGATCTCAGTTCGAGGCGAACCACTAGTTATTTATAGTTTAAATTGAAACACCTTATATATTTGAATAATTACGTATTTGAACAATCGATGATTGGTTGAAGAATAAAATATATGGAGATGTTGCGGCTTGCTATCCTATATCCTCAGAAGAGAAGAAAGTCAGTTATTAAAGTCTGACAAGAAATTATGCAATAGTTCTTTAGAAAATAATGTAAAGGAGAATTTTACATATTTATGTATGTAGTATGACAATATATATTTTATGTATCTTAATATTAATATATATGGAGTTTTATGATTATAAAATTAATAAATTATGCATTTTATTTTATATTATTTAAGTAGGTATATTTTTCTAATTGTAACTTAAACTTGATCTATAATATCTGATTGACGCCGCCGTCCTTATTTGTTCACACAGATCCTGTCCATCTAAAGGTTGCCTGGAAGAGATCGCTTATAGCGATAAGGGCGCCCACTGTACCTAATATTTAGAATTGTTTTTTCTGTTATATGTTTATATTTAATGGTGTGCAATTAAGGAATTATCTATATATCTACACGATCGTTAGAATAGGTTGTCGTTTCTGACACTCCTCGCTTCATGTCCTCCGTTTATCAGCACAGGACAGAAAGCGAAATTGCCAACTGCTTTATTACAAGATTACAGTGTAATTACGTGCCAGACCCCATTTAATGTGAGGGGAAGGCCCTTTTTATTTCTGTCTGCGAACCGCCTTACGAATAATGCTGAGCGATCAAACTCGGGCGCGACGCCACAGTAATTTTGTTGGTGTTATTTATGTGTGCAGTTAGCTTTATATTTTTGGGGTAAAATATTTTTTGTAGCTTCGAGTGGTCTTTGGTTTCGTGACTAACCGACTCTAAGCGGTTGTTCTCTAACATTTCTAATCTTAACTAAGAACAAAAGTAATTACCTGGCTCCTGCTTAGTTACCTACTTACATTTTTATATAATTTTTATTGCTAAGTAAAAAACACCTAGCGATGTAAACCCACGATAGCACCGGCACAAACCTCACTGGTTTGTAGATGCTATAATTGTAACATATAATATACATATTTATTATTTTAAGAAAGATTACACTTTGTTAAACTAGTAAATATATTAAAAAATAAACATGTAATTTTTAAACAACAAGTAACTCCTCCACTAGCTGTTAAAATATATAAAAACGTAGTTTGTGTGTTTGTATGTAATAGTATTTTTTGTTTTATATCTATAAATATATATATTTGTTATATTTATCATATATATATTCTATGTATTATTATTGTTATATCAAGTAGGTTTATGTATTTATTCTAACTGTGATCGGAGTTTATCGTTATTTGTGTTTTTTTTTAATTATCATTCATATTGTTATAAGTTAGCACGCCAACCTTTTTTGTTACCTCTGAGGTTGGCAGGAAGAAAATGCTATTAGCATTAAGCCCACCTTTTGTACATGTAATTTGTATTTGTGTGCAATAAAGTATTAAATAAATAAATAACTTTTTAACAAAAATATAACCGACTTCAGATAACAGTAAAAACCAAACTACTGAGCCAATATCGATGAAATTTTTATGGGACTAATCTGAAAGTATATCCTAATAATAGAACTTTCCAAATCGGTTGATAAATGACGGAGTTCTGAGCTAACAAACATAAAAACACATCTAAAAGTTAAACATATTTAAGACTTATATGGATGCTTTTGTACTAATTAAAGTTCCTTTATAACTCCTATATATAGTATGATAATGTATCCACATAGAGATCAAGACAACATAATACCTTGTTTTGAATTCTATGTAGATATCTATGGGCTGCAGTAGCCACTTAACATCTGGTGGACTGCATGCTCGTTTGCCATATAAGTAGTATAAAAAAAAAACCAAACTACTGAACCAATCATCATCATCAGATCAGCCGTAGGACGTCCACTGCTGGACAAAGGCTTCCCTCATTGATCTCCAGGAACTACGGTTGGAAGCGGCCTGCATCCAACGCCGACCTGCGGTTCTTACCAAGTCGTCTTCCCATCTTGTAGGTGGACGTCCTACGCTGCGCTTGCCGGTCCGTGGCCTCCATTCGAGAACTTTCCGGCGAACTGAACCAATATTGATGAAACTTCTATGAGACTAGTCTGAAAGTATATCCTTTTAAATAATATAAGAACTTACCAAATCGGTTAATAAATGACGGAGTTCTGAGCTAACAAACATAAAAACACAACATAAGCGTAAACAAATTTAAGACCTATATGGTTTTCTCATGGATGCTATTGCACTACATATATGTATTGTATAGAACTGGACTAAATGGAAATGGGACCACACAGGAAGGCCCACCAATTTTCAAATAAAATAAGAATCATCAAAATCGGTTCACCCAGTCGAAAGTTCTGAGGTAACAAACATAAAAAAATACAGTCAAATTGAGAACCTACTCCTGTTTTGAAGTCAGTTAAAAATATAATCTACTTTATAAAACAGAAAATCGAAAAAGTCACAGGAAAGCGTAGTACGTAATTTCATTTTTTTCTAATATTTTTTCCATTAATTTTGTTTTAAAAACCTCACTACTGAACCAATTTTGATGAAATTTATATGTGACCAATCTGAATGAATACAGGGTGTTTGGTAATATGCTGACGACAATCAATTGAAGGTTTCTTAAAACAAACAAAAAAAGAGACTTCTCGAAGAAAACTACTAGTTAAATGATCAAATTAAAGAAACATCGGTAGGTGATTAATTCGAAATAAAACTAACTGCCTAATGTTGCAATCGACATCCAAAAATAAAGGCCGATTTGATATCTCTTTCGGAAATGACTGCGGGTTTTGGGTTAAAAAGGGACAACAAGAGACGGTACTAATATAGTATGTGTGGTTAGATGGCAAGTATTATGCAATAGCACAACATAAGTTTAATAAAGTGTTTGTTTTTACATGCCAAAATAAATTTCACATTTCTATATGGTAAACATTTCACAAATTTATTTATTATGCTCATTAAAATAACCCCTTTTATTTTTGCGCGTATATTATCAAACACACTATATCCTTTAAAATAAAATAAATAAAAAGTGGAACTCCGGGGGTGCAGGCAGAAGTGAAAACTTGAACAATTACGAGATACAGAGGTGTCGGTAACGGTAACGGTAATAGTGTCGCAAGGGTTTTTTTTCCATTTCAAAAAATGTCCAACGCGCCTAAAGAAGTTTTCACTTCATATACAGAGGTGTCGGTAACGTTAAAAGTAACAGTGTCGCGAGTTCAATGGTTTTCCCATCTCAAAAAATGTCCAACGCGCCTAAAGAAGTTTTCACTTCATATACAGAGGTGTCAGTAACGTTAAAAGTAACAGTGTCGCGAGTTCAATGGTTTTTCCCATCTCAAAAAATGTACAACGCTCCTAAAAAAGTTTTCACTTCATATACAGAGGTGTCGGTAACGTTAAAAGTAACAGTGTCGCGAGTTCAATGGTTTTTTTCCATGTCAAAAAATGTCCAACGTGCCTGAAGAAGTTTTCACTTCATATACAGAGGTGTCGGTAACGTTAAAAGTAACAGTGTCGCGAGTTCAATGGTTTTTCCCATCTCAAAAAATGTCCAACGCGCCTAAAGAAGTTTTCACTTCATATACAGAGGTGTCGGTAAAGTTAAAAGTAACAGTGTCGCGAGTTGAATGGTTTTTCCCATCTCAAAAATGTCCAACGCGCCTAAAGAAGTTTTCACTTCATATACAGAGGTGTCGGTAACGTTAAAAGTAACAGTGTCGCGAGTTGAATGGTTTTTCCCATCTCAAAACATGTCCAACGCGCCTAAGGAAGTTTTCACTTCATATACAGAGGTGTCGGTAACGTTAAAAGTAACAGTGTCGCGAGTTCAATGGTTTTTTCCCATCTCAAAAAATGCTCAACGCGTCTAAAGAAGTTTCACTTCCAAAAAATTCGGTTGATAAATGACGGAGTTCAAGGTACATAAAAAAATTCCGAGGAACCTCCTCCTTTTTTTGAGGCTAGTTATAAAACGTTATCGAATAGGGGGCTGTGTATTTGTTAGCAAACGGTATTATGCCAGAGTATCCATCATCTTTCGTCGGGAGAGGTCCATTGCAGAAATGAAAATAACAAGCCACTGTGAAACGGTTCCTACTATTTTTGAGCGCAGATAGTCGAACTATAGTTTGACTGAAACCGCTGTACCGTGCCTGAGGTATGCGCGCGGCGAGACGGGGGGAAGCTTTTGTACCGGACTGTCTTTGTCAGACGCACATGAGATAAATATCCAGATGGGTGGAGCGCTATCTCGTGATACCAAGACCGTTATTTTTGTTATAAAATTAAAACAATTATTGGGATCGCGATAGTAGATTTGATATTATTATCGATCCATTAATAATAAATAATAAATATAAAAAAAAATTGCATAAAATAAATTTGCAGAACGACTCTGATTCAAGTTCCGATAGCGAAACGGAAGATGAAGTTGAAGCAGAATCTATGTCAGAATATCTGTAGACAATTTAGTTACTTATAAAAATATAAACATATCGTTATATAATATAAACATATCGTTTACGATATCGTAAGATCTATCCGACAATATCGATCTCATGTGTACCCACTCCTGCTCTTTTTTCTCGGCCCCCACCTCGCCGCACTTTTTTAAGGAGCGATACAGCGGTTTCGGTCGAACTATAGAACATGGGCTTTCATTAAAGAACACAAAACACGATAAACTTCCGTAAAATTGAGTTTGACAGTCACTTTATCGTTAGCAATTTTTCTTGCTTACCCAACCTGAAAACTATTAAGAATACTTCCTAAATTACTTTTCCGAGGAACAATGCAATAATGTACAATGCAGCTGCTGTCTTGGGGGCACTACTAACTGGTACTGATCTGGGTAGTTGAGCTAGATCGCTTCCAGCGTCTTTAGATGGCTCGACTTTTTTTTTTCTATTAGCTTGTATATTGATTCGTTCGTGTAGATAGATAAATAGATAATATCTTTATTGATGGCCATTTAAAATAAACGAATGAAAGAAAAAACCCTGTTAAATCATAGGTACAATGGGCGGCCTTTTTGCTAAAAGCCTTACCCTTATCACTTCCAGGCAAACTGTGGATGGACAGGATTTATGAGAAAAAATAAGGACGAAGGACGAATTAGATAATAAAAGAACCAGTACAATATACCTTAGGTATTACTTCACTTATAACCATATAGCTTTTGGAACTATCATGGTTATGAACACAATTTTAACTAAAGACCAATTACCATCATATGTGAGCTTTTGAGTATCCCGATATTTCGACTTTAGTCTTCAGTTAAATCGTGATTATCGCGCATTCAACTGCGTTGAAATATCTGAATACTCAAAGCCGCGTAAATCATAGTAAATATCCGGTTTTTAGTGGTAAAAGTATATTACAATTCTAGCTAAATAAGCGCTAATAAATAAATAGTAAGCTTAATAAGTCTCAAGATAATTAATTTATAAACATCAATTATTCGAGAACTACCGAACAGAGCAGCAGCGATGATGATGATGATGACGCAGCCTGTCAACACGCCGGGTCATCGTTGTCTACCAATGTCTACTCGCGCGCTGGCTGCGGCTAGCAGTGCGAGGCGAGACGTTATTCGGAGCGGATCGCACTCACCCTGATGAAGGTTCACGAATTGAACCGAAACATTGTCGGTCGAAACACCGATAAGACGGTACGTGTTAAATCCCGTATTTATAATAATGATTGGAATTAAACACGAAGTAAAATCTATTATTCTATGGCATATATGAATTTTATGAGCTCTATCATTGTACTTGTTACGTAACAGCAGGAATACTATTTTTATGGAGCATCAAACATTGGTCCAATCCTAAACAGCTAACCAGAAAATGGATGGGAATCAATTCAAGTTCCCATCTCGATACATTGTCATCCAATTGAATAGAGTACCCACACAATGATAACTATTCAATACAATGTATGGCATTACTGTTTCGAATATGGGGTCGGTGTTACAGTGGTTTATGTGAATAGAAACAGAATATTGACGACCTCCGTGGTGCAGTGGGCGAATAGCCGCAGGAGGTAGCCGGCTCGATTCCCGCCGCGGAACAAATGTTTGCATGATCTACAGATATTTGTTCCGGGTCTGGTTGTTTCTCTATATATTATAAGTATGTATTTACAAAAAATGTATTTAAGTATTCTATCAGTTATCTGATTCCCATAGCTCTGCTCAGTTTGGGGCTAGATAGCGCGGTGTGAAATGTCCAGCAATATTTAATTATTTATATATTATTTTGAAAAGTAAAGAAAAAGTTATTTTACCTATTTCGTTACAATGAATTTAGCTAACTTAAAGCTCTGGGTAAGGATTAGTTTTTATATGATCATATCAAATGTCTAAAAATAATGGAATCACACTAATAATAGGTTGGGGAAAAAATCTTTTCGCGTTATAGTATGTATGAACTTGTAATAAAATCTCTTTGGCTATACTATTTGTGTCTGGCTAGTTTTGTTATCATTCAAAGTTTAAATTTTAAAGAAGATTAGGAAAAATTAGGAAATTAGGAAAATGGGTGATTTTTATTTGTTTTTCGTACTGTAAAGATAAGTGAATCTAATGAAGAAATTCAATACATTTTAAAATTTTACTACAGAAAAGGTAAAAATGCAACGCAAGACGCGAAAAAAATTTGCGATGTTTATGGACCTAGTGCAGTGTCTGTGAGAGTAGCACAAATTTGGTTTAAGCGTTTTCAATCCGGAAATTTTGATGTCAAAGATGCACGTCACTCTGGTCGCCCTATTACGAATAAAATTGATGCCATTTTTGAAAAAGTGGAGCAAGATCGGCATATCAGTAGTTACGACGTAACTGAAGAACTGGAAATCGACCACAAAACAGTTTTGGCGCATTTGAAAAAAAACAGGGTACACAAAAAAGCTCGATATTTGGGTACCCCATTAGCTCACTGAAAGAAATCTAATAAACCGTGTACTCATTTGTGATTCTTTATTACGACGTAATGAAACCGAACCATTTTTGAAGAAACTGATAACTGGTGATGAAAAGTGGATCACGTACGACAAGAACGTGCGAAAAAGGTCGTGGTCAAAGGCCGGTCAGGCTTCACAGACTGTGACGAAACCCGGGTTAACTCGCAACAAGGTGATGCTGTGTGTGTGGTGAGATTGGAAGGGCATTATACATTATGAGCTGTTACTACCAGACAGGACCATCGATTCTGAACTCTACTGCGAAGAACTGATGAGATTAAAGCAAGAAGTTGAGAGAAAGCGGCCGGAATTAATCAACAGAAGGGGTGTGGTTTTTCATCATGATAACGCTAGACCTCACACATCTTTAGCCACTCAGCAAAAATTAAGAGAGTTTGGCTGGGAGGTGTTAATGCATCTGCCGTATAGTCCTGACCTTGCACCTTCAGATTTCCACCTGTTTCGGTCTCTTCAGAATTCTTTAGGCAGTGTCAGGTTAACATCACGAGAGGACTGCCAAAACTACTTGTCGCGGTATTTTGATCAGAAGCCCCAAAATTTCTATAGCAATAGGATCATGTCCCTACCTACAAGATGGCAAAAAGTTATCGAACAAAATGGTACCTACATACTTTAGTTAAATGTAAATACACTATATTAATTTTTTTTTTTGAATTTTCTTAAAAAATGCGGAAGATACTTTTTCCCCAAACTAGTATTATAAATGTGAAAGTTTGGATGCTTGTTAATTTATTTGTTAGTTTGTTACACAATCACGTCGTAACAGCTGAACTGATTTTGATGAAATTTGGTATATACGTAGATAATAACTAGGATTACTACATAGGCTATCTTTTACCCATAAATCAGTTCCCATGGGACAAAAATGGGGTGTCAAGTTAAGTTGCAACAGCGAGTTTAGCTTTATTTCTAGGTTACCTACACATTTAGTAGTGTAACGATTGATACTACATTTGCGTACCATTAAGCAATGAAATAAGAACAACATAAATCTAAGTTATACAATTGGCGGTCTTATCGCTAAATAGCGGTCTCGTCCAATCAACCCAATGGACTATAAGTATCTATCCAGCAAGTGATATTTAGGTATGGTTTACAAACTTTTCACATAGAATTTGCCTGAAGTTTACAACAGAAGCTCCTACCAGCGGCTTCGCACGCCTGCCTTATTAATAAATAAATGAATAAATAAATATTGCTGGACATTTCACACAGTGCTATTTTTATGTTGTTCTTAATTCATTGTTTAATGTATTTTCTACTAAATAATAACCTATATATCAATCCAGGTCATATTCTACCTATGTATCAACCAAATTTCTTTGAAATTATTTCAGCCGCTAAGTCGTGTAATGTAACAAACAGACAGAGAGACAGACTAACTTTCTTATTATTATCTATAATATTATGTAGTATAGTTATATTTTTATTTTGGTAGTATACGCATTCTCTTCATAAATAGTTTGGCCATAAATGTACAACCCCGACTATTATCTTTGTTATAACAAAATCCTCTCCATCCAAAGGTTGTCTGGAAAAGATCGCTTCTAAGCGATAAGACCGCCCATTGTACTATTTGCTTTATGTTTTGTATTTTGTTTGTATTGTGAACAATAGTGTTTTCATTAATTCATGGATAATATGTAAGGTACAGTATTTTTTTTTTTACACCACTTGGAGATGGAACAAGCATAAGATCGACCTGATGTTACATGGTAATCTTCGCCTATAACAAAATATTGTCTCGTAGGTCATGCGCCTTAGAAACGTGCCCTACGTTGCACTGCCCAGCAACTTGACGCATACAGTTGTGAAACCTGTAATTTCACCGGCAACCATACCCTTCAAATTGTTCAAACACACAAGATACAGTATTTTATTTCCCTCAAAACTTCAAAAGTTTTTCTTCGGGCGATCCCTTTCACAAGGAACTCTACTCTTAAAAGAGCCTGAGCTAAACTGTAAAATAGTATCAAAAACACACTAGTAATACTGTTCCATTAAAGTTGGCAATAAACCACTCAGAACTGCAAGACAGAATGAAGCTTAACCCCTCAGCTGATATTTCTTTGACTGGCTTCCTACCGCAACGAGTTGCAGCTAGTGCTTTCAGTTTTGGCTTTTATATTTGTCCGGTTAACTTTTTAAAGCGACTTTGTTGATGCCATGATTACGAGTCTTTCCCGAAATATCAGGACATTTAAACACTCACCAATCATGGTGATGGTCCACTCAAAGAAGCTCTAACGGAAGACCAGCGCTGGGTAGCCAGTGCAACCCACCACATACTGAGTTGGAGCCTTTTTGTGACGCATGCAGTAAGTACAATGAGACACACACACTGCAATATTTTGCATTTATATTTAACTATTGTTTCTTTGTTATTTTTATGTGTTAGTTTTCTTTTTATCCTGTGTGTGTTTTTTCTGTTTTACTATTAGTGTTGTTCACAAATACAATACAATATTTTTTGATTTGATTTGATTTTAATTATCCCGTTTTTAATAGAAAATCTTCAAATATTATATTTATTTTTATTGATCATAGCCACGGGCTTGACCACTACCTAACCTGATGGTAAGTGATGATGTGATCGAAGATGGAGCACGCTTACCTAAAATGAATTTGTTCACTCTGAACTTGAATACTCCAAGGGAAATGAGTTCCACTCTTTCATCATCATTATATCAGCCGTAGGACGTCCACTGTTGGACAAAGGCCTCCCTCATTGATCTCTAGGAACTGCAGTTGGAAGCGGCCTGCATCCAACGCCGACCTGCGGTGGACGTCCTACGCTGCGCTTGCCGGTCCGTGGCCTCCACTCGAGAACCTTCCGGCCCCAACGGCCATCCGTTCTGCGCGCTATATGGCCTGCCCATTGCCACTTCAACGTGCTAATCCGTCGGGCTATGTCGGTGACTTGAGTTCTCCTACGTACCTCCTCATTTCTGATTCGATCCCGTAGAGAAACCCCGAGCATAGCCCTCTCTATAGCTCGTTGAGCGACTCTGAGCTTATTCATAAGGCCAATAGTGAAGGACCATGTCTCGGTTCCATATGTCATCACTGGTAACACACACTGATTGAAGACTTTCGTCTTAAGGCACTGAGGTACGAGTATGTTGGACGACAAGACGTTGCGAAGTTTCCCAAACGCTGCCCATCCGAGTTGGATTCGACGATTGATCTCTTTCTCGAAGTTGGACCTACCTAATTGGACTGTTTGTCCTAGGTATACATACGCGTCGACAACTTCAAGAGCCGAGTTCTCAACCATAACTGGGGCAGGGACGACATGGACATTCGACATGATTTTCATCTTGTCCATGTTCATTTTAAGTCCTACCCGTTGGGAGACTCGATTGAGGTCACTCTTTACTCAAGAAAAATTTGTTTATATCTATTTTAAGTACATAAGCATAAGCCCAACATATTAAACGTTTTAAGTTTACGCAGACCAGGATAAAAAATATTTTAAAGATGCTTCTGATGATATACCTTCGTACCTACTACTGTACTTACTGATGACGTACCTGGTTGATATGATATACCACCTATTCGCACACACCGTTTTGTTTCTACGTTTTTTTGCGTACAGCTAAGGTTTGAAACGCTTTGCCGTCGTCTGTTTTTGCTAAAGAATACACTCCGGGCCTCTTTAAGGTACGAGTGAATAGGTTTCTTTTAGATCTTCCTGCTTCATCTTAGACCACATCATCGCTTACCATCAGGTGAGATTGTGTTCAAACGAAGATCTATTTCTTCTTCTAAGATTCTATTCTAAGAACGATTTGCTTCAACTTTTCTTGTTAGCACAAGTAAGGACTAGAACTCACTTCCAGCGTATGTTTTTTTTTGTAAACCAGTATAATCTTGGAGTCTTCGAGTCTAGAGTGAATAGGTTCTTTCTAGGCAAGCGTGCTCCATCTTCGATCACACTTTCACTTACCATCAGGTGAGTGGTCAAGCGCTTGGCTATCATCAATAAAAAAAATGCTAGTTCTAGGATAGTCTAAATATCCGGCTTTTTAATCCAGTTATAGTTGCAGTGAAGTAACAGCGAAGACGGCAGCATACTTTCCGAGCAGTGCCTGTCCTTTGGGTCTGAAACCCGCAAATAACTTAATCCGGTGAAGAGGTGAAATCCTATAAGAAACGTGATATCTCCTTTGTTATTAAGAAATGCGGCTTATTATGTAGTGGGCAGTATACAGCGTGCTATTTTTAGTACGACATTAGATGAAATCACGGGTAGGGCTAATGGCTAGTATTGTTGTAAAATTGTTTATTTTCAAATTTATAACTATAAAATAAAACAAAATTCGAATATGAATAAGCTCAGAGTCGCTCAACGAGCTCTGGAGAGGGCTATACTCGGGGTTTCTCCACGGGATCGAATCAGAAATGAGGAGATACGTAGGAGAACTCAAGTCACCGACATAGTCCGACGGATTAGCACATTGAAGTGGCAATGGGCAGGCCATATAGCGCGCAGAACAGATGGTCGATGGGGCTGGAAAGTTCTCGAATGAAGGCCACGGACCGGCAAGCGCAGCGTAGGACGTCCACCTACAAGATGGGCAGACGACTTGGTAAGAACCGCAGGTCCACGTTGGATGCAGGCCGCTTCCAACCGCAGTTCCTGGAGATCAATGAGGGAGGCCTTTGTCCAGCAATGGACGTCCTATGTCTGATATGATGATGATGATGAAAACAAAATTCATACAAACTTAATATCAAGTCCTAAAAATATCAATGGAACAGCATGTATAAAATTATTGATTATTACTATTACAGCCTTTTATTTCCCAAAAAACAATTACAAATAAAATAATTATTGATTAAAACGGGTATAATAGGTTGGGGAAAGTCTTTTCGCATTAAAGTATGTATATAAAGAACTTATAATAAAATCTCTTTGGCTACTATTTGTATCTATTTGTATTTTTACTATTTGTATCTGGCTGGTTTTAGTATCATTCAAATTTTAAATTTTAAAGAAGATAATTCCAAATTCAAATTAGGAAAATGTGTGATTTTTATTTGTTTTTCGTACTGTAAAGATGAATGAATCTAATGAAGAAATTCGATACATTTTAAATTTTTACTACAAAAAAGGTAAAAATGCAACGCAAGCCGCGAAAAAAATTTGCGATGTTTATGAACCTAGTACAGTGTCTGTGAGGGTAGCACAAATTTGGTTTAAGCGTTTTCAATCCGGAAATTTTAATGTCAAAGATGCACGTCGCTCTGGTCGCCTTATTACGAAAAAAATGATGCCATTTTTGAAAAAGTGGTGCAAGATCGGCATATCAGTAGTTACGACGTAGCTGACGAACTGGGAATTGACCACAAAATAGTTTTGGCGCATTTGAAAAAAACTGGGTACACAAAAAAGCTCGATATATGGGTACCCCACGAGCTCACTGAAAGAACCCTAATGAACCGTGTACTCATTTGTGATTCTTTATTACGACGTAATGAAACCGAACCATTTTTGAAGAAGCTGGTAACTGGTGATGAAAAGTGGATCACGTACGACAAGAACGTTTTTTTTTTAATACATTATGGGCTTGCGTTTGACCACGATCTCGCCTGATGGTAAGCGCTGATGCAGTCTACGATGGTACACGCTTGCCAAGAAGAAACCTATTCACTCGCGACTTAAAGATACCCAGGCTGTAGCTATCTGGAAAAACAGACTCTGGCAAGGCGTTCCACTCCTTGGCGGTGCGCATAATAAAGGTCGAAGAGATCCGCTTTGTGCGAATGGGAGGTATTTCTACCACATAGCGTTGGCGCACCGCAGAGCGTCTGGTTGTCCGTTGATAGAATGGAGATGGTGGGATCAGGTTGAAAAGTTCCGCCGCACACTCCCCGAAATGTACTCGATAAAAGACCGAGAGGCTAGCAACGTGCGAAAAAGGTCGTGGTCAAAGGCCGGTCAGGATTCACAGACTGTGGCGAAACCCGGGTTAACTTGCAACAAGGTGATGCTGTGATGGTGGTGGGATTAGAAGGGCATTATTCATTATGAGCTGTTACCACCAAGCAGGACCATCGATTCTGAACTCTACTGCGAACAACTGATGAGATTAAAGCAAGAAGTTGAGAGAAAGCGGCCGGAATTAATCAACAGAAGGGGTGTGAGACGCTAGACCTCACACATATTTAGCCACTCAGCAAAAATTACGAGAGTTTGGCTGGGAGGTTTAAATGCATCTGCCGTATAGTCCTAACCTTGCACCTTCAGATTTCTACCTGTTTCGGTCTCTTCAGAATTCTTTAGGCAGTGTCAGGTTAACATCACGAAAGGACTGCCAAAACTACTTGTCGCGGTATTTTGATCAGAAGTCCCAACATTTTTATAGCAATGGGATCATGCCTCTACCTACAAGATGGCAAAAAGTTATCGAACAAAATGGTACATACATACTTTAGTTGAATGTAAATAAACTATATTAAAAAATGTTTAGAATTTTCTTAAAAAATGCGCAGAAACTTTTTCCCCAGCCTAATATGTCGCTTATGTACCTTTTTTATTTGGTCAGTCAACTCGAGACCATGACTGATGCAACACAGCTAAAACATTGGGACAACAAATAAAAAAGGTACATGCGCGATAAATACCCGTTTTAATCAATAATTATGTACACTGATCGCGAAAGTTTGAAAAATACTATTATAAATAAAATTTCATATCTATACAGTAATTAAATAGTATTAATGAATTGTATCATATTAAATCATTATTCATTAAATGTCATTGTTATTATTATTTTTTGTTTTGGGATGTCCAATTTCGGACAAAACTGACCTGTATAAAATAGGGAAACAAGTTTAATCATATTAATTCAACATGTAAGTTAAACTGACTAAGCGGCATCGTCGCGCCGCCGCACTATGGGCCAGGAGCGTAATTATCGTCTCAAAAATTTGTAACTTGTTCAGTTTTCAAAATATCTTAATTAATTTTTCGCAATTATAATCTTAGATATATGGACTATACTAGCTTTTGCCCGCGGCTTTGCACGCATGGTTTGCCAATAAAAAGTAGCCTATGTGTTAATCCAGGTTATGATCTACGTACATACCAAATTTCATCGCAATCGGTTCAGCCGTTCCGGCGTGAAAGAGTAACAAACATCCATACATCCATACATATAAACTTTCGCGTTTATAATATTAAGTAGGATTTGTAACAAAAAAAAACCTTTATTAATAACAAAAAAATTGCAACTAAACTTAAAAAAATATATATTTTTTTAGGTTTACGCGGATTTTAGCTAATCCAATCCAATGGACATAATATAAACAAAATCTATATTGACATGATAGAAAATAATACTTAAACATTAATAAATATATTTAGAGAAAAAATTGTTTTTACTTTAATACCACGTATAATTTTTTTTGTAGGTACATATTGAATTTGAACATAAGCGTTATGTACAAATTTGAGTCCATATTCTTGCACTAATTCCATCTTCTTTCGTTTCTTGCTTTTGTCCGACAGGTCTTCATTTGTTTTTGATGGTCGAACTCGACCCGTAGACGTTCCTGGTGTAGGACACAATCTTTATCAACGAACACAACTTTGAACTCGCTATCTAATCACGAAGCGTTTTGTTCATTGGAACAAAACGCTTTTTGCCAAAAGCTAAAAGGACCAAATCTCGATTATTGAATCGAGATTTGGTCCTTTTAGCTTTTAACAAACGAGCACGAATTTTTTAAAGATATTTTGTAGTATGTTTTCGACAACATTTTGGCGTTTAGATGGTGTTAAGTTATAGTTTTCTTCAAATATTTTAGAATATTTTCCGAAGTGGTATCGTTCTTGATTAAAAAAGAACATAATTCGCGTTTTGATACAACGAATTCACACATTTTAGTTTTTATAATACACTTGTTTGCACGAAAATAACAAAACAATTTATGTTTGTAGTTGAAACCTCAATTCCTTATTATAGTTACAGTAATTGATAACATATTTGCACACGTTCTTTGAGATACTTTCGACAAGAAATTGATCGACTTCTTTATTTCGTTTCTTTATTTGATAAGGTGATAAATATTATCAAATAATGCGGTTATACTCTTTTTACGGCTAACATAATTATAAAATAGGTACCTTCATGAATTTAGGTAACCATGTCAAAAATAACTAAAAATTTTATTAAAATAAAACAAGCAATATTAATAATAATAATATTGGCAGAATCAGTTCAGTAACTAGTACTTACTACTATTACCCCAGAGATAAAATAAATGAAAGTTCATTTGAATTTATAAACCTTCATTTCTGCAAAATCGACAGATCTAGTAAAAATGAATATCCCGGAACATCAGGCCAAATCGACTTCCTAACCAATCCCACATTCCGATAGAGAAGTAATCGACGTAATGTACCCCTTGGCAGCCAAGAACTTTCAAATCCAGGACTTGCTAACCTATGGACTGAAGAAGTCCAAACACTGAATGTGGTGCAGGGCGGAGCACAATAAACGCACTTCGCGAAGCGTGCGCCGTAACGCATGCGCAGCACATGCCTCGCTACGCTATGAGACTCGCTACGCTTACGACCATATATGGGGTGAGGTGTGCGCTACACACGTGCGAGGGTGAGCCACGATTAAAGCGCCTCAGTGTTAGTAGTGACATAGTTGGCGCGTGTGGACATTATTATAATTTATAAAGTGCTAACCGTAGCCGATGACCTTGAGCGAATGGGCGTAGCTATTGTTTCGGCCCCGCACCAACCGAACCTTCCGCCACACGCATCTAACCGACTAGCAAAAAGGTGAGCGCGAGGCAAACGAGCACAACCCTCCCGTACAACCGTCAGCGGTACACTGCCGCCCGTCGCCCGCGCAACCACCTTCTAAGGGTATGCCTGCTAATTAATCGGAAAAATTGAAAATAATTAATTGCCACGAGAAATACCGTCGCAGCACAGCATCATTTGTTCAACTCGAAAGTATAGTCTTTGCCCACATTTAGGTAAAAAAAAAAATTCAAATTGGCTGAATCAAATTGAAAGTCGAAAACAGCTACATTTTGTGTTTTTTTTCTCATAGTAAATAAACAGGTAGAACTTTTTTGTATGTTCACTTTGCAGATAAAAGGTCAAAGAATGACTTATATTTTTCTGAGCACATAAAACTGGTTCCTCCCTGAGGAGAAAGCCTCTAAATAAGACCAGTCAGCTACTATATTCGCCTTGATTGTTTTTTTATCGTGATTTTTTTTATTGTTTTTTTTTGTTTTTTTAAGTATTTTCTATTATATTCTTTAGATCGACGCTACTAACTAATCGAGACGAGTATACCTACACTGAGATTATATGCGGATTGTGGAGTCCAGTAGTTAATTTTTCCATGTCTTCAGTTAAAAGAAATGTATATATTTTCCAGAAAATATTCAGACGAAATGAAAAACATTTTAAAGCGAATTTCTTGCAATTTTCTGAATTTATCGGGAAAATAACAGTGACCATGTTCATGTTGAAATGTGCGATGTTTTCTTAAGGGCAGAACGATGAAGCGGCTCATGGTTCGATGAATTTTCTCTTTTAACGAAATACAGAAAACAACATACAGTAACAATTCATCGATTCACGGTTCAATTAAAAAACATAGACAATAGTCAGCTAGAGTTAAAAATTATGACCATCTTACTTTACCAGATCACACTAATATTATAAATGCGAAAGTTTGAATGTTTGTGTTTTGTTACTCAATCACGTCGTAACGGCTGAGCCGATTCGATGAAATTTAGGATGTACGTAGATAATATCCTGGATTAACATAAATGCTACTTTTTACCTCATAAATCAGGTCTCATGAGATAAAAATGGTGTGTCAGGTCAAGTTGCAACAGCGATTTTAGCTTTATTTCTAGGTTACCTACACATTTAGTAATGTAACGCGTACGAAGTCGCGGTCGGGACAGCTAGTATAAGAATAAAAAATAAGTTGCCTATTCAAACATTTCTCATCAAATTTATATATAGTATAATCAAAAAATACGAACACCATTTCTCACAGCTAGATCGTCCAAATAGTAGATAAAGCAAGTCACAAAACTTTTTAGTCTTTTGAATTCACTAGCTCAGGTTCTTACTGTTACTTAAAAAGAGCTTCGAGCTTTATTACTTGCAATTTAACGTTTTTACACTTTACTTTTTTGATTTTTTACGTGATAACGTCTTATAAATCGATGAACGCCGGCTGCACGCACGGAAAAGCATGACTCATTGTCACGATCCGCCTGAGCCAAGCGTGCAAGCGAGAGCGCGGAACAAGCGATAGAGAGGCACGATCGGCCAAAGCGTTTGGCTTGTGACGCATCTATCTCTCTCGTTATCACGTAAAATTATCGTCCGTAAACCGACTTTACAGACAACCAATTTTTGACGTGATAAACGTCATCGTCGAACGCCGGCTGCACGCACGAAAAAGTGTCACGTTCCGCAAGAGCCGAACGCGAACGTGCAAGCAAAAGCGCGGAACAAGCGATAGAGTGGCACGATCGGCCTAAGCGTTCGGCTTGTGACGCATCTATCTCTCTTCCACTCGTTATCACGTAAAATTATCGTCCGTAAACCGACTATAAAGACTAACAAAGACAATTTTTTTATCAACTGGGATGTTCTTGTTGTTACTTTCCTTGTTAGTTAGCACGTCATAATAAGTACACTATACACGCCCGGTTGTATGAGATTGTTGTATTGTAACAGATACAATATAAAATAAAAGATCGATTTACATGCGGCTCGGCATTTAACTTAGTGATCGATCGAAGCGAGATCTCCAAATCAACTTGGGCAAATCGGCGTTGTATGTATGTATGAATGTATATTTGTCCGAGGATAACTTTCGAAGCGTTGATCCGATCATCGTGTGAAATTTGATGTATAGGTAACGAGTGATGGCACAATTCTGGTGTGATTAAATAAGCTAAAAATCTAGGGGGGGGGGGGGGGGGGGTTGTTGAGATATTGGAATTCAAGAAGTATTAAAAAAATAGCCATAATAAAAACAAAATACTGGCTTTTGGTATTCCTGTAGCTTTAGTAACACAAATATAGGGAAAAGTCTGAAATCCAGAGTAACTGCAATTTTTACCCCTAAACATGAACCCCCGTTACCTCTAATTTGAATGAGGATACAATAAAATTAAATACTATTTTAAAATTAAATTGTTTTTTTGGGAGATTCGCGAGATATCAGTTCGGGGTGAACCACTAGTTTATTATATATAGGCGTGCTTGGCCGCTTTTATTTTCTAATGGTAAAATAGAATTACGATAAATAACAAAAAAATGGGAGCGTCTTATATTGCAAGCGAGTTTCTTTCACCCACCCTCTAGCCATTGACACGAATAGAAATTAGTTATTGAAAGACCGCGCCTACCTTATTTGTGTAATCAAATGCTTTTTGATGGCCCCTGTTTAAAATGTATGCTTTGATACTAAATTTCTTGTCGTTGTGAAAGGCATTACCGTATTTCATGGCACAAATCCAGAGCTCATTTCACCTTTTGGCAGGAAGTGGTAAGAAACAGGAGCGAGTTTATTAAAAAAAACGAGCGTGCTTGAGACCACACGACTGAAGTAAAACTTCTTTGAAAAATATTAATTTATAAAATTGTTCAATTACAAAATTGTCCACACGTCTGAAGATCGATCAGTATATGTTCATTCTGGGCAGACGCAAATCGCACTAGCACATTAACGTTTAAAAATATACGAAACGTAGCTCTCTCTCTTTCTATCTTCACTAACTGATATCACCCTCTCAACTTCCGTACGCACTTTTCGTAACGCATTCACCAGCTTACTCCCCAAGTCAAGCATGTGTAAAGAAGTTTTACTACAAAAATTTTCAAATAAACCAATATCCCGATTGCAAGACCGTTGCAAAGCCGCCATATTGAAACTTAATATAATATGTCACCCGCGTGATTTATGGTTCCCACAAGTCGATTTCTTTGCGCAAGCCTCTGTGGGAAGAATTTCTTCAAATTTCTAGACTTTACAAGACTTGCGCAAGCGTACGTGCGAAGAATTTGTTCAAATTTCTAGAAATTTGAATCAAATTTCTCGAAAGACATCGTTGACGTGTGTGGTCAAAATCCGTCAAGTCGTCTTTAAGGGTGCACCAAATGAACAGACATACACCCTAAAACATTACCCTTCTTCTTCGTAGTTGGGTAAAACTACGCGGAAATACGGCACATCTGATTTGTTTCGTAAAATAGTTATTTTGCCCCAGTGTCTTGTAACTGTAATGGAACAAATTTGTCCTTTTTATGTGTTTACTTTTATAAAAAAGTTGAGAAAAAGTTGGGGCTAAGGTGGTATGGGCATCTCATGCGGAGGGAAGAAAATCATGTGACAAGAAGAGTGGAATGTGGATGGATTTAGAATTAGAGGAAGGCAGAAGAAGTGATGGGTGGACTGTGTGAAGAATGATATGGGTAAGAAAGAAGTGATATCGGAGATGACGGCTGATAGAGGGGAAGAAAAATAAATGTTGTGCCGACCCCACATAATGTGGGATAAAGGCAAGACGAAGACCTTTGTATTTACTCAGGTTTTACCTAATAAATCATTTTTCCTTTTCATTTTTTGGGTTCCGTACCTCAAAAGTTAAGAAAAGGGACCCTTATAAGAACACCCTCTTGTCCGTCTGTCCCTCTGTCCGTGTGTCACCACCGATTTTCTTAGGAACGGGTGGACCTAGCAAGTTGAAATTTATACCATATACTTATCTCTATAGGTTCTATTTGCTGTATACAAATTATGGTCCTGAGTCAGCACGATAAAAAGATATAGGCAAATTTCGATCACTTCAATTTCGAAAACTTGTAAGTACCAAAATTTACCTTAATTTTCAACTTTTTTATTTTTCGGAAGTTTTCCTTTACTTGTGCTGTAAGACCTTGTTTTTAACCAACATTGACAATTCTAGGTCAACCGGAAGTACCATATAGGTTTTGGGTCGTAAAGCTATATGGTAAATAGTTCCCGTTGACCTAGAATCACGAAATTTGCCAAAAAACAAGATCTACAGCACAAATAAAGGAAAAATTCAAAACAAAAAAAAAAGATAAAAATTAAAAGGTGTTCCCATACATACATAGTTGACGCCAATTAAGATAGTCCGCTGAGTTGTATGGGCGCTCATAAAATTTAGAGGACTAGCATAATCGCCACCAACCTCACATAAGGTAAATAAATAAAACATACAACAGACATGATTTTATTGCCGTTTTTATAGATAATGACACGGAACCCTTCGTCCGCGAGTCTGACTCGCACTTGGCCGGTTTAATTTTCATCTAAAATTGCCCGATGGGGCATTATCTATACTAATATTATAAAGAGGAAATATTTGTTTTTTGGTTTGTTTGTATTGAACAGGCTCCGAAACTTCTGGACCGATTTAAAAAAATTCTTTCACTGTTGGGAAGCTACACTATCCCCGGATGATATAGGCTACTATTTACCTAACTGAGCAGAAGGAGGGTAATGTTTTTATTGAAAACTACGCGTGCGAAGCTGCGGATTGGTCAGCTAGTATACTCGTATCTATAAACTCATTCGGTGACTAACTGCCGAGTAAGTAAGTCAGTTATAAATTTGTTCCATGTTCAAGTTGTATAAAAAACATGAAAAACAATGATCACGCCAATACATTATTGTAAAAAAATACATTTACTAACAGCAAGAATATATATTTAATTTACAAGTCTATAAAATACAGAAGAAACCGTTGAATCATCTAAAGACCGTTGCAAACGATAGCTCACTGCTTTTTAGGGTTCCGTGCCCAAAGGGTAAAATGAACTAAGACCTAGAACTAAGACTCCGCTGTCTGTCTGTCTGCCTGTCCGTCTGTTATTAGGCTGTATCTCATGAACCGTGATAGTTAGACAATTGAAATTTTCACAGATGGTGTATTTCTGTTGATGCTATAACAAGAAATACTAAAAACAGAATAAAATAAATATTTAAGGGGGGCTATAATGATAACGGCAACAGGTAGACGCTTGAAATATTCAATTATCAACATAAATCGGCGGCGCCTTTGCGACGATGCCGCTTAGTCAGTTTAACAGGTACCTTTACGTTATGATGAATGAATATGATTTATTTACCTATTTATATAGGTGGTTTCATTGATATTTTTAGGACTTGATATAAAAGTGGGATGAAAATTTAAAATGGTAATGAATTAAAACAATAACCTATTTTACAACAGTTCTAGTCATTTGCCCTACCCGTGTTTTCATTTAATGTCGTACATAACTACACACGTAGTATATATGCAAATTGCTTTAGAAGTTAATGGTAATCCACTTCATCATCATCATCATCATCAGCCGGAAGACGTCCACTGCTGAACATAGGCCTCCCTCTAAGATCGCCACAACGAGCGGTTGGTAGCCGTTTGCGCCCAACGGCTCCCCGCGATTCTTACTAGATCGTCGGTCTACCTTGTGGGGGGCCGGCCTACGCTGCGTCTTCCAGTCCGTGGTTTCCACTCGAGAACCTTTCTTCGCCAACGGTTATCGGTTCTACGAGCGATGTGGCCTGCCCATTGCCACTTCAACTTGCTAATTTTGAGAGCTATGTCGGCAACTTTAGTTCTTCTGCGGATTTCCTCATTGCGGATTTTGTCACGCAAAGAAACTCCGAGCATAGCCCTCTCCATAGCTCGTTGAGCGACCTTGACCTTGGTCATGAGGCCATGAACAATCCACTTATAGTTGCCGAATTATAATTACAGTTGCAGCTAATTGTTTTTAAAATAGACCTTCCTATAATCCCACAATACTTGCCAACTGTCACACTGTTACTATAAATGCGAAGGTTTGAATGTTTGCTTGTTGTCCAATTACGTCGTAACGGCTGGACCGATTTCGGTAAAATTTAGTATTAAATATCAATATGTATGTAGTGTAAATATGTATGTATGTAGTACATCTTTATGTAGTGTAGTTTATTTATTTATTATTTGTATGTATTTAAGTTTATGTTAATTAAAATATTCAATAGGTATATTTTATTTTGTGGGTTCTGTTTATGTCTGTAGGTAGTTAGGTACTCTTACACCGCCGTCTTTGGATTTTGTTTATCCTGTACATCCAAAGGTTGTTTGGAAGAGATCGCTTTTTGCGATAAGACCGCCCATTGTACCTTTATTTATTGTTTATTTCCATTATTACTGTATTTTTGTTTGGTGTGCAATAAAGAGTAAGTCATTCATTCATTCAATATAATTATAAATATTGCTGGACATTTCACACAGCACTATCTAGCCCTAAACTAAGCAGAGCTTGTACTATTGGAACTAGATAACTGAAAGAATACTTATATTTTCCTTTTTTTTGTACATATACCTCTGTATCTCTAATACTACCTCCTGCATCTCAGCCGGCTGTTCGCCCACTGCGCCGCAGAGGTCGTAAGATTCGCAGATTATGATGACCTGGATTGATACATACATATGTTACATTTTTAAACGGCCGTGCGAAGCTGAGGACGGTTCCTCTAAGTTATAATTTATTTAAAGTTGACAAGTAGAAAGTAGAACTCTTCCATGTTTCTCTGTTCCATGTTTCCGCGATGACACGAATAAATTGCTTAAACGGAGGGAGCAGAATTAAGCCTTCATGGAGTTTATAATAAGAAGCTGTCAGGACTTAATTTGTTTAAGAATAAAATATATTTTATGTATAATAAATGCGAACATTCACCTAAATAAGTCTATTTCTAAGTTCAAGGATACAGCATAGATAACGCTTGTACATCGTTGCAGTAAGCCGCAGAACTGACGGCCGTTGGGGCAGAAGATAACAATGACGTCCTCCTCTTTCTACAAAATATTGTTGTGCAAAACAGGGTCCATAATGAACATGTGCCGAGCTGTGGGCGCACTCTACTGACTGGGAGCGCGCGTTCCGATTGCAGAAAAGGCTACACATCAAGCTATACATTTCCAGTATAAGCTGACCTCTCATTCTACGAAAAGCCTACACAATGCGAGGTCAGCTTGTAACAGTTATATTTAGGTGTTAAAGATAAATGAAACTAAATTTGATTTCAATACATATAATTATAGAATGAGAGAGATCGGTAGAGCGAGTAGGTTCGTAGATTCTATTTCCTATACATGTGGCAAGATAAACAGAGGTTATATCAGAAATGACTTGTTTTACGCTGAATCTATTACTTAGATTAAAGATTTACAGATTTATAGATTATAGACTTTAGATTAAATATTTTACATTGAAGGTAGTATAGAAAAATGCTGGCTTGAAGAGCTCAGATTATTAGAGCTTATGGCCTATAGTACAGCAGTTACGGCACGTTGTGCACCTGGTTAAACAGACTTGTCTTAGTTTAAGTAAGTGGGCACCGTCTGACATTAGCGTCAGAAAAGAAGAGAGAAGATTACTTGGGTTTGACCTGGACAAATTAATTGAATAAATACACCTCGTGTTATTTTCGTCGAACGTCCTTGGCGTCTGCTCGGAGAGATGTAGTGGAGTTGACCCGGGTGGTAGACCTCGTGGGCAGGCATGGTCCCTAATGTTTCTCAAGCAGCTAGCCGGACGCTTGGCGATCGAGCTCGTGGCAGTAGACTTGGTGTGAGAGCGTGGTCGGCCAACAGGGTGACGTAAGATTCACCACGCTTCTCGACGGCTCCGGTGTTCGGTTTTGACGTGCGTGAAGGTGTGGATATTCAGCAGTAATCAGAGAGATCAGCAGCAAAGGTGGTGAATCGACTTCCCAACTTGAAAGTAGCACGAATTCACAATAAAAAGATAAAATAATCACTGTCCAAAAATATAAGTTTGTAGTACGTAGATCAGAAGTTTCACAGTTGAGTCCAGGCGTGGAAAAGAGAATGACTACAGACGAAACTTTCCTTTTATACCCGATATAAAACTACCGGCGTTATTAATTATTAAAAACGAATTTGTTTCCAAAGCCTTCTAAAAAATCTGATGTAATATTTTCGTGATACCATAGAGAAAAAAAACTGACACTGTCCGTGTTACTCAAGATGAAGTTTGATGTTTACATCAGTTTTGTTTCAGTCGTAGACACCAATTGAATTTTGTCTATAGTTATTTAATATTTTATTTATATTTTGTTTCTACTAAGAAAAGGATTATTTAATTTAGTAAATAAAGATGATTTAATTAATTAAAACAGATTATACATCCATAAAAGTAAGTATAGAATTTTTACAAGGTGCATGCAACGCCATCTGCGGTAGACTTGGCGAACTGCGTTGAGAAGACGCTTGGATCTCGATTTTTGAGAATCGAGTGTTTGGGCAGTGAGTACGCCGCCATACCGCTAGATGTCGTAGCATATTGCTTTTATATGAGTGTAATGGTGTATCGTATTATTGTTTAAAAGTGTAATGTTTAGTTAAGTGAAGGATGTAACGCGACATCGAATTGTCACGTTACAAGCTTATACTGAAAATGTGTAGTCGTGTGTACGAGCTATCGTGCGAATTCGTAGCGACGAATCTTGAAGACCATACTTTAGGAGTCTAGGAATTCTAACGTTGTATAGTTATCTATTATGTGGCAACCTACATTAGAATCAACCTGGACTCTTATGCAAAACTCGGTCACTTCCATACGTATGGCACCCGCAATCGGCACAAACTCGAGTCAATATCGAGTTCACTTACTAAATCGTCGAAGCTGACGCATATCATGGCTGCGGCCGTCTACAACAACCTTCCTGACACACTCACGCAGGCTGAAAACTTATTTATTTTCAAAAAAAGAATATAACGCTAGCATATTGAGAAAAAAAATTATAACTACAACGAGCTTATGGCTCATAAATGAAGGATTATTTATTTTTTATTAATTTATTGTTATTATTGTTATTTTATTTATCAATGAACTAACAATATTTTAATTGAATTTTATTTACAATTGTATGTACTTACGTACAAAATAAAATGTTGATGTTGTTTGATTGTTATAATGTTTATCTATACTAATATTAAAAAGAGGAAAGATTTGTTTGTTTGTTTGTATTGAATAGGCTCCGAAACTACTGGACCGATTTAAAAAAATCTTTCGCTGTTGGGAAGCTACACTATCCCCGGGTGACAAAGGCTACTTTTTACCCAACTGCGCAGAAGGAGAGTAATGTTTTTAGTGAAAAACTACGCGTGCGAAGCTGCGGATTGGTCAGCTAGTTATCAATAAATGACTATTATGACTATTATTATTATTATGTACCTATCAATTGCCACCTATTCTTACATTATACAATTGTGGGTTCGATTCCCGCCGCGGAACAAATGTTTGTATGATCTACAGATATTTGATCCGGGTCTGGTTGTTTTTCTTTATATTATAAGTACGTATATATTATACAAAAAATAGTATGTAAGTATTCTATCAGTTATCTGGTTCTCATAGTACAAGCTCTGCTTATTTTGGAGCTAGATAGCGCTGTGTGAAATTTCCAGCAGTATTTATTTGTTTATACTAAAATTCAGCACTGTAACTGGTGTACTCTGTGAATTTTGTCAAAATTCAGTTTTTATTATGGCTAATAACTTAAAAACTACAAAGTTTAAACTAAAAATAAAACTGGGGTCGAAATGAACACATAAAGACCTTTTATTAGACATGCCACTTGCCCGTATAATCTTATTGTGATTTTTATTACCTCTTTTGCACCCCAATATCTCAAAAAATCCCCCCACATATTTAGGTTAGTTACACTAAAATTGTGCCATACCAAATTTCACGATGATTGGATAAACTCTTGGAAAGTTATCCTCGGACAAACAAACATACATACATACATACAACGCCGATTTGCCCAAGTTGATTTAGAGATGTCGCTTCGCTCGATCAATTAAGTTTCACGGCTTTTATTGGCAATTAACAAATCAGAGGGATTTAAATAAGTTATTGGCGATACAGTAAATCATGTGCATTCATACGCGATAATCTTTTCCATACTCAATAATTTACTACACGTATATTTTATTCTATGAAAGAGCTTTAAGGGAACAGCTTTTTACAGCTTCACAATATCCAACCTTTTGAAACCTACTCAAGGTTCTAAATCCTGTGGTGAGTTTTGATGAGTATGAGCGGTATTTTTAGTCTGATCACGTCCTAAGGGTAACCTGCGTATGACTGCAATGGATAACCTTGATCTTATCACGCGGCTATAGATACGTGAAACTTTTTTATCTCAAGTTGTTTGAATAAATCAGACGTGGGAAAAGTTACGAAAATATAACCTGGGGGTGCGATAAAAATACGAAAACACCATTATTTTTTATATCTGCGGATACAGCGACATTCGAACGCACTTTTTGTTCTCAGAGACTGTAGTGAACTTTTTTATTGTTCCGTAGAAAGTAGACTAGTGGTTCGCCCCGAACTGAGATCTCGCGAGTTTCCCATTAAAAAAAATTATTTGTAATATTTGACTATCAAAGTAGTGTCACGAAATAAGGAACCAAATTACTTGACCTACAGTTTCATTCAAATTACAGGTAACGGGAGTTCATGTATGTATTTGGTTAATTGTTTTTGGGGTACAAATTGCAGTTACTCTGGATTTCAGACTTTTGCCTATATTTGTGTTACTTAAGCTACACGAATACTAAATTACAGCACTGTGGGGTCACTGGTGTACTCTGTGAATTTTGTTAAAGTTTAGTTTTTATTATGGCTAATAACTCAAAAACTACAAAGAATTTACATAAAATAAAAACGGAATCTAAATGTACTAATGAATACCTTTAATTTGACGTCCCATTAGCTAGCCCTTATTTTATCATCATTATCATCATTTTAGCATCAGTTAGCCTTATTTTCATTTTTTTACCCCTTTTGAATCCCAATATCTTAACAACCCCCCAACATTTTTAGCTTATTTAGTCACACTAAAATTGTGCCATCACTAAAAGGTGCCACACCTATGTATTAAATTTCACGATGAACGGATCAACGCTTCGAAAGTAATCCTTGAAAGTAATACATACATACAACGACTGAATTGAAGACCCTATTAGCAAGTTACAACCTTAAACTTCAATTTAAAACAGTAACGCGACCAGAGAGCAACGCAGGCATAGATAATGTAGCCCATAACATTTCAGGCACTAAAGGAGAAATAGTTGACCTTGCATTGTCTGATCATTTAGGCCAGTTAGTTAGAGTCCCAGTCCAAAAAACTTGTACTCTAAAACACTGGTACAAGTTGACACGTAGTTACTGTGATAATCGCGAAAAGTTTATAGAATGTATTAGTAACCTATCTTTTCTAGACATCTTGAACACCAGTGATCCTGATTTAGCATTTATAATGTTTCATGACTTATTCACTTTGTTCTATAATTTATGTTTTCCAATCGTGAAGTTAAACATTTCTTCAACAAGAAAACCAAAATGGATTTCGAAAGTAATCAAGCTATGTATTAAAAAAAAGCATAATTTGTTATGGAAAAACAGACTCCATCGCAATAATTCTAATAAAAAGATTTTAACAGCATACACTAAACGACTAACTAGTGTCATCAGACTAACAAAGAAAGCTCAAAATGAATATTTTATTAAAAGAGCAACAAATAAGTCAAAGGCCACGTGGAGTATAATAAATAAATATAATAATAACCAACCTCGAGAAAATATTAACAAATTGGATAAAAATGGTATTATTATTACAAGTCCGAGTGATATGGCAAATGAATTTAATAATTATTTTATTAACATTATAAAGCAGTCTGATCACATTGATGACATTCCGTACAAAATTAGTTATGATAAATCAAATTCTATTTTTTTGACTCCTGTGACTCCGCATGACATTTTTAAAACAATAAATTCATTAAAACATACATGTAGTGTAGGGTTTGACGGTATTGATACAAACATTATTAAAGACACAGCTTTATACATATCACCTGTCCTGTGTCATATAGTAAATAATTGTTTAGAACACGGTATTTTACCGAATACTCTAAAACTTACTATAATAAAACCTCTGCACAAAAAAGGACCACGACATGAAGTAAGTAACTACAGACCAATAGCACTGATTCCAGTTTTTTCTAAGATAATTGAAAAAGTCATATATAAAAAACTGTACAACTACTTTAAAGGTAACAATATTTTTAGCAATTATCAATATGGATTTAGACCGGTCCATTAATAAAGCCATCTATGACTTTATTTATCAGATAATGACAATTAAGGATAAAAATAAAACAGTCATGGCTCTATATATGGATATGACCAAAGCCTTTGACCGTGTTGATCATAATATACTATTGCAGAAGCTTGACACTAACGGAGTCAGAGGTATAGCAAATAATTTAATAAAGTCTTATCTTAGTAACAGAAAACGACCCAAGTTAGTAAAATATGCCCTAAAACACATATTGAAACTGCTTACGGATCAGACGTGCGAATAGTTTCCCATGGTGTTCCACAAGGTAGCGTCCTAGGGCCACTGTTATTTATAATTTATATAAATTATTTGCCTCAAATAACTAATCATTCAATGACTCTATTTGCCAATGACAGTACTGTTCTGTTTATGAATGATAAATCATACAATTTTCAACTTGACATTAATTCTACTTTGACATCTTTTATTAATTGGTTATCGACTAATAATTTGAATATAAACTTGACTAAAACCTTTCTTATGAATTTTAAGCATAAAAATACTAATCTTGACATTGATATAAACTACCTTAGCACAAAAGTTCATGAAGTAGACATTACAACATTTTTAGGACTTACCATTGATAACAAACTAAACTGGAAAGCACATATTGATAATGTGTGTAAACGATTGAAACAATTTTCATATGCTCTTTTTAAGTTAAGTAAAGTTTCAAATATATCTACATTACTTACTGCCTATCATGGTTACGTATCGTCGATCTTGCGCTATGGAACTATGTTTTGGGGGAACTCGACAGAAAATCTCAGAGTCACTTCAACTTGCTAGTCCTCTGTGATATGTGGGACTCTTAGTTGGTCTCTAGATTAAAGTAGATTTTTGGAGTACGAACCCTGATATCTGCAGTGACACAAAGTGCTATGTCAGTCCAGTTTATAAAGTCCAAAATAGCTTCCGCTATCTTATAAAACGAATTAAAACTCTTAACTTCACAGCAATTGAACGGGAATATCCTTCGAAGCGGAACAAGTAATACTTAGTTCGAAGAATTTAAGGGTCACTGTCCACTAAGACTACACGGTCTAATGCGACATTTTGGCAAGGTTGGATGTACAATAAAATGCGACAAGTTTGATCTAGCAAAGCATCTTAGGGCTCACGCTAGAATGTAAATATAAACGTAGGTTAATATAATTTGGTGCAATTTTTTATTATATTTTGAATAGCATTTTTTTTTGTTGGGGTCGCCATCATCGAAATCGATGAGAAGGACTATATATACGGATATCCTCATCGATTTATCCTCACACTAATATTAAATATAAGAAAGTTTGGATGTTTGTTTATTTATTTGTTTGTTTGTTACTCAATCACGTCGTAACGGCTGAACCGTTTTAGTACGTACGTGGATTATAGCCTGGATTAACACATAGGCTACTTTTTATCCTATAAATCAGGGCCCATAGGATAAAAGTGGGGTGTCGAGTCAAGTTTCAACAGCGAGTTTAGCTTTTTTTCTAGGTTACTTACATATTTTGTAGTGTAACGCGTACGAAGACGCGGGCAACAGCTAGTATTATAAATGCAAATGTAACTCTGTGTGTTAGTTTGTTTGTTTGTTACCTTTTCACGACTAAACGGCTGAACGGATCTTAATGCAATTTGGCTAGGAGATAGACTAAATGCTCAAGAAGGACGTAGGCTATCTTTGGTCTCGAAAAATAATTTTAAAGGGATTGAAATAGGACTTGAAAGTTTATATGGGCGTATTCCTCGTATTCGTTAGGATCTAAAAATTCATATTTAGGCTTTTGGTAAGAAATAAAGAAATACGTGTAGCATAATATACCTAGTCAGGTCATAAGTATTGTCACACAGTAAAAACTTTTCTTTTAAAATGCTAGCCACAAAAAAGTTTATAGAATTCGAATTTCGAATTGTTCATGAAAATAACAAATGTATGTATACTTTTTAGAATTTTACTCATTTTTAGATATGGAGTGGACGCTTAAAGAAGACCGTATTGCAGTTATTGCGTTGCATCGTTGCGGTTACGCGCCAATTCAAATTTTTCACATACTGAAAAATTTGAATATAACCAAAAGATTCGTTTATCGCACCATCAAACGATACAATGAAGACTCTAGTGTAGATGACAGGCCAAGAAGTGGTCGCCTTCGGTCTGTTAGGACTCCAGCAGTGATAAAAGCTGTGAAGGTGCGAATTCAAAGAAATCCCAAACGTAAGGAGAAACTGTTGGCCCTTCAGATGGGGTTAAGCAGAACCACGGTGAAAAGGGTGTTAAATGAAGACTTAGGGCTTCGGGCATATCGAAGAAAAACAGGACATCGTTTGAATGATATAACTTTTGAACTTTTTAGTATAAATATCGTTTGAATGTTCGTCTAATGGAACTGAGACTGAAGAGATGACGCGCTTTGTTGAAGCGGTACGCGTGAATAAAATATCGGGAAACTCTTTTTTCGGATGAAAAAATTTTTACCGTAGAAGAGAGCGACAACAAACAAAATGATAAGGTGGCTGTTCATCCGGCACGAAGACTGGCCCTCCTCCATTCCAGATTTGAATCCGTTAGATTACAAGATATGGCAACACTTGGAGGAAAAGGCGTGCTCAAAGCCTCATCCCAATTTGGAGTCACTCAAGACATCCTTGATTAAGGCAGCCGCCGATATTGACATGGACCTCGTTCGTGCTGCGATGGACGACTGGCCGCGCAGATTGAAGGCCTGTATTCAAAATCACGGAGATCATTTTGAATAAACTTTAGTGTCATAAGAATCTATGTTTTGTTAAGGTTATTTTGGTATATAAATGGTTACATAATGAATAAACTTGTTTCAATTATTTTATATTAAACATGTGACAGAATTTTTTACCTGACAGGTATATTCTCCTCCTCATCGATCTCGATCACTAATTTAAGAAATACGTCGCGGTTACTAGTTTTTGAATTAAACTTACGCAAGTATAATAACTTATTAATACGTCAGTAGTTTAATTTATTACTCTTGACATTAGAATATCGCTGGCTGACACATCAGACTGCACCATGCTAAGCTAGGGTCCATTTTGCGACCCTTTCCCCTCTCAGTTTTACCCGACTGCGCAGAAGGAGAGAAATGTTTAAGTTAGGGTGTTTGTATATATGTTCGTTTCGCGCATCCTGTAGGCTGCTGTTTGACTTGACTGGTTTTGATAAATGAGGTGCCGTTTTGCCCTGGTGACCAGCAAAATACAGGTTTTTACAATTGTAAGCCAGTCTTGCACGCAACATGTAGGTTTAAATTTGTAATTATATTTCTGTTTTTCTAATATTAAGACTTAAAATCAAAATGAAGGTATTCCAAAGACCATTCCAAACTTGAACCACCTATAGGTTAAAAGTATCAGTTGGCGGTAGTTCCTTCCGCTCTCAAGACCCAAAATTTTTTGTCGAACAAATTTGTGTGCTTAATTGAATGAGTAAAATGAAAACACTTTATTGAAAACCATACAATTTTAATTATATGTTAAATAGAAGCCACAAAGCAAATAGTAAAATGGGCGGTCTTATCGCTTTAAAGCGATTTCTTTCAGACCACCTTATGGATGGAAAGGATTTAGTTGCATCAATCTTACGCACTAGGAAATATTATTTGGAAAAAAAAAAACAAAAACACGACTGCAAAACAAACTGAAAATAGGGAAACAAGCTTGCAAATTCTGAGAAACTCAGCAGGGACTATATTCAACATATTATAATGTACGAGTAGTAGAATTCCTTGTGAAAGGGCTCGTCCGGGGAAGAACTACCACCATACCTATTTCTGCCGCCAAGCAGAATTGCTGTTTTGATTTGAAGGGTATGTTTGCCGGCACACGTTACAGGCACACCTGTAAGCCTCAAGTTGATAAGCGCAGGGCAATGCATCGTAGGGCACATTTCGGGCAAACCTACGAGGAAATTCTCTGTTATAATCGATGGTTACCACAGGTGGGCCGTAAGCTTGTTCCATCTCCATATAGAATAAAAAAAGCAAACAGATGCGGGCTGGTTTCGTCTCGTCGCTAGCGATAATGTGTAAACGTATATGTAGCGTGCACGCCCTCGCTACAGTGGACAGTGACCCGACAACCGTTCAAAGCTAAGTGCATCTAAGTTGTTTCTTGTTAACTTGGATCTCTTTTGAAATCGGATAGTTAATGGTTTTCTTGTGCTCATCTTCTGAAATTGTGTCGCAAAAATTGCTTCAGTTTTTTTTAAAGCTTCGCTCAATATAAATATAAAATGATCACTTCTGGGAAGTCTCAGGGTTAAATCACAGCCTGATTAAGAAAGGCTGGGTTACTTCAATTTATATCTTAAACCCTGTCGTAAAACGGGGGTTATAAGACCTCCAAGTTTGAAGTGTCTTTCCATATCTAGCCGTGCTATCGTTAGCTTATTATCTCAGTTATCTAGTTCCCATTGTACAAGCTCTGCTGAGTTTGGGGCTAGATACTGCTGTGTGAATTGTCCAGAAATATTTATTTATTTATTATTATTTATTTATTATAAGTTTATACATAATTTTAATTGAAATCTATTTCCAAGAACTGCTTTAAATCGATAACCACTTATGAATACTGCATTTTATTGCATTTGAACTTTATAATGAAGTAGAACCAATTACAAATAAGAGTTATCTTATCTTATCTTATCTTACAAGTCAAATTTGGTTGGCATATGAGATTTTTTGGAGGTTTTAAGAATGAACCAGCTATTTTAAATCATTTGCAGTAATACGGTATTGCAGACAAAAGACAAAGTTATGACTTATAACGGGCTAACAAACGGGCGATGAAAAAACCAGATGAGGTTATTATTTTACTTATTTCCTTGGCTTTTACGTTAAAGAAATCGGCTGGAGCTTTTACATTATAGGTATGTGTTAGCCTAACATTTATTTGTACTCCTTTGTATCTAAATAGTGTTTTTATTAAATATTTACAAGTTGACCAATCCGTGTCGTGAAGACCAGTCAGATGGAATTAGCAATTGCTATGCTGCAATGATTCATGTACTGGCAATCAAACCTACCTGCATATACGCATAGGATGCCGCTGGAGCTAGCCCGAACCCTGCGCAACAGAGATGTACACCGCTATTGCATGGCTGTGTAGAAACAGTCAACTCGCGCAGCAGCAAACATCCCCGAATCGCTGCAAATACTAGGTTGCCCCATAGCACCCTAAACACATTATTATATTAAATAGCTGACAAATCCGCAGCTTCACACGCGTAGTTTTTTAATAAAAACATTACCCTCCTTCTTCGCAGTTGGGTAAAAAGTTGCCTGTGTCACCCGGAGATAGTGTAGCTTCCCAACAGTGAAAGAATATTTTAAATCGGTCCAGTAGTTTCGGAGCCTGTTCAGTACAAACAAACAAATCCTTCCTCTTTATAATATTACAAAGTTTTTTGTAGATATTGATATGTTCTTTAATATTGTAGAACATACTTTTGTACTATCATCAACAGTTTCCGCAGCGCATGCGACGAAAGACGTTTTAGGGCACTTTTTTACACCTTGGGTTACGTTAGTTAAGTTTTATTAAGGATCCTTAATCTTTTCTAGCAATAAAAATAGCCTATGCCACTAAAGGTGAATGTAGCTTTCTAATGGTGAAATTTTTTTTAAAATCGGCAGGGTAGTTTTTGAGTTTATTCATTACAAACATACACACAAAAATACAAATCTTTCCTCTTTATAATATTAAAGTATAGACAACAAGTTCATTTGGTGTCGGAGGTTAAAAAGGAAAAGTGCTACTTTGTAGCTTCGCGTTTCGACAACGGATTTTATAAGAAGGGGTATAAAATAAAAAATAAAATAAAAATAAATATTGCTGGACAGTTAACACAGCCCTATCTAGCCCCAAACTAAGCAGAGCTTGTAACATGGGAACCAGATAACTGATAAAATACATATATACTTTTTTTTGTAAATACTTTCTTATAATATATAGAGAAACAACCAGACCCGGAAAAAATATCTGTAGATCACGCAAACATTTGTTCCGCGGTGGGAATCGAACCCACTACCTCCTGCGTCTCAGCCGGCTATTCGCCCACTGCGCCGCGGAGGTCGTCATCGAAGGTATGCTAAATCACTCGCTATTTTTAACCGGCTTAAAAAAAGGAGTAGTTTTTTATGTATATTCCCCGATTACTCGAAGACGCGTGGACTGATTCGAGAACTTCTTTTTTGTTTAAAAGGCTATACTTCCTAGGTTGTCCCATTGGCACCAAATCTGGATCTGATGATGGGATCCCAAAAAAATCGAGGGCAACCCTCAAATTGTATAGGGACGCAATTCGGTTTTATGATCGTTATTACCTCAAACCTCCGTCATTTATCAACCGCATTGAAAAAAATCTTTTTTTATTTCAAAGGATATATTTTCATATTGGTCTAATAAAAATTTCATCAAAGTCAGTTCAGTAGTTTGGTTAAGTCGGCTATATTTTTGTTAAAAAGTTACTTGTCAGACGCATGGTCAGGGAACATTATGTGACTAATTTTACTTTGCTTATCTCTTTCATATTATGAATATATATTTTTGTATTTATATGTATTTATTGTAAACGTAACCTATCGTAGGTATTTTTTTTATCAACCCACATTAGTCCACTGCTAAACATATGCCTCTCCCAATACGCGCCACTGAGCCCGGTCTTCGGCTCTTCTCATCTAATTTCTGTCCGCTACCTTTCTTATGCCATCGCCCCACCTAGCCGGGGGACGCCCCACACTACGTTTTCCAAGACGCGGTCTCCACTCAAGAACTCGTTTACCCCAACTCGTTTATCGTAGGTATATTATTGTATAATTATACATGATAGAGTATGTATGTAAAAAAGTATGTGGTCCATTCCATCCAAAGGTTGTCTGGTAGAGTCCGCTACTTAGCGATAAGACCGCCAATTGTATACATTTATACTGTTACTTTTAATTGGTTTGTTGTTTATGGTGTGCCATAAAGTATTATTTAATGTCATCTAATCTACGCGAGTAAAAAGTTACCCCTAACTGACATGTAACAGAGGAACTTTTTACCGGTGGTAGAGCTTTTGTAAACGAGCTCGAGGAAGTGGGCACCACCGCCTTACCTTTATCTGCCGCCAAATAGCAGTACTTGCTGCTGCTGTGTTCTCGTTAGATGGTAATGGTATGTTCCTGTAATTACTGGCACATAGGCATAACAGTTAAGTCCTTTAGTATTACAATGTATCCACATGGAGATCAAGACAACATAATACCTTGTTTTGAATTCTATGTGGATATTCATGGGCTGCAGTAGCCACTTAACATCTGGTGGACTGCATGCTCGTTTGCCATATAAGTTGTATATAAAAAAGGGTGCCCTAGGCAACTGTTTTTACTATTTTTAAGTTTAATAGACGGATATGGCGAAACTTGTTGGACTACGGAACCTTACGAATTTAAGGATTGTACAACCATCTTGGCATCAGAGTAACGCCAGATTTTAGCAAGATTTCTTTACTAATACAAGATTCCATGTCTCTCTGTGTTGAGAGTATTGGAGTGCCTCTCGCCACCTGCGGCTTAGGAGACATGTGATGTGGAACATTGAAGCCTCTGGACTACTATTTTTATAATTATAATTATATTAATTTAACAAAAACCACAGCGCATAGTAGTCAGTCAGGCTAACCGTACAAAAATGTATTGGCTTGACGGGATAAATACATATAAGATATAACTAAACTCTTATTGTAATTACCACACAAAAACAATATAACACTAACATAAAACTAAACAGGTGACCTTTTCGCTTAAAGATCTTTTCCAGGCAACCTTTGTATAGAAAGAAATTAGTGAAGTTATAACGGAGTGCGGTGTATTACAGATTTTTAATATTATTTAGGTAAATAGTTTTGACGACCTCCGTGGTGCAGTGGGCGAATAGCCGACTGTGACGCAGGAGGTAGTGGTTTCGATTCCCGCCGCGGAACAAATGTTTGAATGATATACAGATATTTGTTCCGGATCCGGTTGTTTCTCTATACATTAACGCACGTGTAAAAATAAAAAGAGGTAATTAAACAACACAATTTTTGTAAAATCGCGTTCAAAGTTTTGTTACTTGGAGTATGTTTAGTAAATTAGGAATAAATACTTTGTTCGTGTGGATATTATTTTATTTTTCTTACTGTGGGATAGTCAATAGATTTATCTTTATTATTGAGCAATAAAATCATTAAAATAATAATTAGTTGTTTAATTACAAGGCTTTTAAAAAAATATTGCTGACTTACTTCTGTTTATTGTAAAAGACATGCATTTTATTCAAATTCTAACAAGTTGTATGTATTAATGATGTTGTTATTTTTAAAATAATATTTGAATTTCCAGTAATATTACGAAAAACTTCTTTATATTAATAAGGAATAAATGTTTAGAATCCTATATAACATAATATTTCGGTTTTATATTGAACTATGTGCTCTACTAGAGTGAGGTTTTACTAATAAAATGAAGCACAACACGAATTATAAATGAATCATGGAATTTTATACAATTAGTATAAAAACAGGGCAGTGAAAACGTTGTACTTTTTTTAACAAGAGTAGTTTCACAAGAACTTTATTACTAAATCACAATAAAAAAGGCGCAACTCAGGGCCCGTTTTGTGGAAGCTTGCTCAGTCTTCAATCTGTGCTTGAGTAACGATTATGATCGATGACTGAGCAAAATTTCATAATACGGGCCTTAGAGTTATGAGATCACAAGATACAACGTGTCAATACACTAGGTTATCCGCTATCTCAAAGAATGAGATTTTACTAATAATACTTTCACTTATAGACCTAATTTCAGACTTATACACTTAAACTTAAACGGCCTTATTCCAAAACGCAGTCTAAAAATAGTACTGGGTCTAAACCAGATTCTACAATAAACTTTATTACAAAAAGAAGTTTAACACTAAACCATGAATCGTCTATGGTCTAAAGTTAGACTCCCGAGACTCCTAGTTTATCTCTGGTTTTTCTTGTTTTGAGGTTATCTTTGATTTTATTTTTGTATTACGTATTGATAAATAATTTACCGAAATGTGTATTAACATTATTGACTTGATAGATTTAGAAGATATAGATATGCTGGAGACGTTCCGGTGATCTGATAGACATCGTCACCGATTGAATTCTTTCTATTTAAGTGATGAAGATTTCTGTTTATTTATTGCGTGAAGATTTATCTCACGAATGTAGAGGATGCATTTTGAGCCTCGAAATTTCAAGTGGTTTGCGCGCTTCGCAATTGGATTCGCCAAAAAGTAAGTGTTTATAACCTTGTAATAGGTACGGATATGGCACCTATTGTAGTTTTCATCTTTGGGAGTTCTGGGATTCAGAAATGTTAAAAAATATGGAGTACTTGGATAACCACTGTCTTCCTGTAATATTTCAGAGAATGCACCAGCCTCAAATCTCTGATCTAATCTGCATTCCCGGAATATTCTTGAGTCATGCACACTGCCACGCTACATGGTCACTATGCCCATAATCTTCACAAACTACCTTAAAAGTTAACACTTTTTAGTACTTCTAATATGGTAATATTTACGTCAGAAATAAGTTTTACTTCCTTTTATTATAAAAAATGTGCTAGATTACGAGAATATATACATATATATATATATATATGTTGTAGGAACTTTCCTTTATATGTTGTAGGATATATATATGTTGTAGGAAGTAAATTTTTCTCAAAAACTTAACTTAGGCTTAAAAAATCACAGACTTTAGGTACTAGTGGTATCAATGTTATACTTAAATAATGAAATTATAGAAATTCTCATAGTAGGATGGATTCAAGCCCTTGGTAAGAAGGTCCTTCAGATCTTTCTTTTTGTTCGAGCTTAGCTCTTGTCTCTGAGTATAAGCATTCTTTATTTCTAATTCTGATATATTTTTCATCTTCTTTCTTTTATTTCTAACGTTCACCTCTTTCATATCATTTTCTTCATAATTATGTCTTATAATAAAATGAGAATGGGTCTGCTTTTGTCATTTTTAATTGTTTGATGTCATTCTAATTAACATTTTGGCCGTTTATGTCTGTGTTAAAGTTATACCCCCAATCTTTCTGAAACACTTTAAGATCCATCATTCATTCAAAGGTGAGGTTCGTGAACATTGATAGCTGGCTTACTCTTTTTGGCACTTTTAATTAAAGTTATGTACTGATCTGGGCTGTATATGGGCCCAGACTTAAGGTCCTTTTTCACTTCTTTTTCTAATAAAGAGTGAACGCTGTCTGCTTCATTTTGAGTATGTCCCCTTATGAGAAACTTATGAGTAATACTCTTTATATTCAAGTGATGCACAGCGTAAACGTATAATGTGGCTATATATTTATTTTATTCTGGCCACAACAATTAACTGAATAGAAGATAACGTTCATGCAGTCAGCATTTGACTCACATGATGATATATTTTGAAGGTAATTCCATATACATGTTCCAATCTCAATAGCACCTCTTTTTGCGTCTGATTCTGTCCAAAAGTAACAATGTACATTGTCGTAAGCTTGTTTTTTGGTGTATTTATTTGTAAGTTCAGTAACTGTTAAGTTATAACTGTTTAACTTTGATTTATAGTAGAAAGCAGAAGAATTTCCGCGAGGGCACTGCAGTAAGATAAGATAAGATAAGATAACTCTTTATTGTACACCAAAGTAAAATACAGAACATAATTCTTACAAATAGATTTAGTACAATGGGCGGTCTTATCGCTAAAAGCGATCTCTTCCAGACAACCTTTGTATGGACCGGATCAAAATGTAACACAGTACTGCCTCTAAGTCATAAATAGCGACAATGGTGTCTTTATTAATGTTTTTTACGGTCCGTTTTCTATTCTTCTGTACACAAATTATTTTTTATCAAAAGATTGTTATATATTTTTTCTAAATTTATTTTTTGTTCTTCGATAGCGTTAAGGTAGGCGGTACATGTATCTCATTGGTCTTTCTTAGGTGTGAAGAAACTAAAATTAAATTCATTGTTAAAAATCTTGTAATAGACTATGTAATTGGATGTTTCTCTATTATTTTGTATTTGCTCTTGTGTAAAGTCGTCATATAGTTCTTTAATATTTTTTGCTCCGTCTGTGTATTGTCTGGTCGTGGAAGCTCTCAAGTAATGTGATTCAATCCTGGGAATTGATTCAATGTGTTTTTTAATATCATTTATTAGCTGCGCACTTAGTTTTTTTTGTTTCCCGTGTTTACCACTCATGTCATCTACTGCCATTCCATGGTCGTTTATTTTAGTTTGTGTTGTAAATATCATTTTATCTGACACATGCAAGGTGCTTCTAGAAAAACGTTTCAAACCCTAACTTTTGTATTATCTATTGTAAAATAATACTTTGTTAGGTTTGCGTGGTTTATTAGCAATTGTATATTTGTATTTTAGTTTCACATCAACCATACACGAGTTTGTGCAAGCTCTTTGCTTACCTAAATCGCCTAGCTTCCAAAATTCGTTGAATAATTTATTTCTGTCATCTGTTTTTTCTGTACATTTCTGTCTACATGCTTTAGTGCAAGGTATCTTAAGACATCTAGCAGCAATTTGTTTTTTGGAGCTTGATAATGTAGTAAAGGATCTGCCATAGTTTCGAAGACGCTTCGCTTTATTTTGCTTCAATTTTTTCATGTTTCGAGTTCTCTTGCGTCTGCTTGCTCTGTCTCTAGGTCAGAGTCAGAAGAATCGGAACTTGAAGGAATTATTAAGTTTCTTAGTCTAGCAGCAGCGCTTGATGAAAATTTGTCTGTACTACCATAACTAGGGTCGGCTACATCATCATCAAAATCACCCTCGTCGGCATAAATAGGTGGAGTTTTATTTATTGGGCTGATAAAATCACCTCGTTTTTCTCTAGGGTTCATTTAAAAAGTTAATTCGGGCGTATTCTCTATAAAATCCGAATTCAATTCTATAATCTGCATGTCTGTAGGGCCAATGTCAATTAATTCTCTGGTTTGTGCCGTTACATTTTTTTTTGCAGTATGTTGATAATTTGGTGTTAGAGATCTTAACGAGCTATCAGAATCTAAGCTTGAAGAACTGGAAAACGAATAACTGCTTGAGGATGAGGACGAAGATGACCTACGTTGCGGTATAGTTTTTATTGGTTCATCATCATCTTTGTCACTTTGTCAGACTAGACTTTGTGGAAAACTACTTTTTGTTTCATTTGGAGACTTGATATTTATTTCAGGCGCTTTTGAATCAGGTGCCGTTAGATGCTGCAATTAAAGAAAACTGTAAAGTAATACTAAACCTAAACCATTACTATTATGATGATTGTATTTACACATTTTTATAAGGTATTTTTTAGGTAAGCATTCGGCCGATGCATTTGCCAGTATGACAAGTTTCTTACATCTCCAAGACATCTAAGGTGCCTAATTTATCACATAAAGAAGTAATTTAAAATACAGTGTAAACTCTATATAACGACACTCAAGGGACTGAGCATATTTTGACGTTATAGAGAGTTGTCGTTAAATGGAGAGAAGTAAAATCTGTATTAGAAAAAGAAAACGTTTATTTCTGATTTGTCTTGTTAAATAGTACCTACAATAAAAATCTGTTTTAATTTAAACGCTATTGCGTTTTACAGTTTATGTTTACAATTTGAAAGTTTGTGAGCTAATAAGAATATGACAACGTATAGATAAAATCCATCACTTCTACTAACAACAGTCTGCAGCTACACGTGCAAGCAATCCCATTTTGTAAACAAAAGAACGGATTTCTTAGAAAGTTTGGTGTGTATGATGCCAACAGTCGAGTTTATTATGATCTAGGATAATAAAACGACAAAATGATATACACAGCTGCGCAGTTTTTACTAATTTGGCAACTAAAATAGAACTTTTTATTACAAATTGTTGTCGTTATTGAGAGTGGGTGTAATGCTATACAGAGTGTACCATTGTATGCAAGACAAGCTAAACCAACCAAAGCCGAGTGATTTCGACGCTTTAGAGAGTTTGTCGTTAAAACGAGTGACGTTATATGGAGTTTACACTGTATGTCAATCGAAATTGTTATCAAATGAATCTTAAAGAGAAATAACTTTTAATTTTGCTCGGATATTATAATCAGATTTAATAAAAAACGGAACGACATCGTATTAATTCTCAAATGCATTAAAGTTTTAAAAATAAAAGGGAACAAATCATAAAATTTCTCGTAATCTAGCACATTTTTTATAATAAAAGGAAGTAAAACTTATTTCTGACGTAAATATTACCATCATTATTAAAACAAAAAGGAATTAAAACCAAATATAACATCTTTAGAATAAATTAAATACAAAATAGGGACTTACCTTTTTTAGTACATAGAATTATTCCGTTCTACTCCCGCATAAAATACACTATTACGTCATGACTGAGGCCACAAGACTGAATGTCGCCACTTTACCAGAATTGACTTGTACTTCGCGTTTAATGGAAAAGAGATGGGTGATCGTTTGTTCTCTTTCTAATGCTCGTTTTGCAGTGGCTGTTGAAGCTATCCTGCGCATTGGATTGAGATAATGCTGTTTATAATAAAATCTCTTATGACTGTTTTTTTGAGATAATTCTTTTTATTTTTAAACGTGCGTAAGTATGTATTATTGTATTATCTGGTTCCCATAGTTCAAGCACTGCTTAGTTTGGGGCTAGATAGCGCTGTGTGAAATGTCCAGCAATATTTATTTATTTACCTATTTATATAAGTTATATACATATATACTTTAGTTAACAAAACATGAAGCTTCTAAGTGGTAATTTTCGTAATCATTTGATCATTTAGATTTGGGGGTATTTTTTAACCTAAACCATACAAAATTCAATAAAAATCAAATACATATTTGTTTAAAACATAGTTTTAATATAATCATTATTAGTTAATTATTACTGAGTATTTCAAGACAGAATTTAAAAAGGGTCTTTACATTGTTATAGGTTTCATACGTGTACAATACATATTGTTGGACACTGCTGGACAATTCACACAACGCTATTTAGCCCCAAATATACTTACATATTATTATTATTTGTACTTACATAATATAACAATTAACTAACATTAAAAATGAGTTTCAATTAACTGGATTCTCCTAATAATCTCCCGTACTGTGTTATGAATATTTCTTGGTATCGGCATGGGGTCCCTAGTAAAAGTCAGCTCATTGCTATCCTCCTCACCAGAAAACAGGTCCTCTCTTATGTCAATGGCAATATTGTGAAGGACAGCGGAACCGCTGCTTGTACTGGGTACGGATATGGCACATACTGTAGTTTTCATCTTCGGGAGTTCTGGGATTCAGCAATGGTAAATTAATATGGAGTACGTGGAGAACCACTGTCTCCCTGTAATATTCCAGAGAATGCACCAAATCTCTGCTTTAATCTAAAAAAAACAAATGTGTCACATAACCAACCAATGTGTCTGGTACAAGTGCAATATAGGTATGGCATCGTCTTTGCGTCGCCTCCAATTTATGTTCCCATACACAAATGAATCGGGAGTGAAATGTCTTGAACACAAATGACTCATAATGATCCACTCCCAATTCAGTTTAGCAGATAAACTCTTTATCCATTTTCTTTTCCGAACCTCATTTTTTGGAAAAATGTAATAAAAAATATATATATATATATATATATATATTATATGCTTGCGTTTGACCACGATCTCGCCCGATGGTAAGCGATGATGCAGTCTACGATGGTACACGCTTGCCTAGAAGAAACCTATTCACTCGCGACTTAAATATACCCAGGTTGTAGCTATCTGGAAACACAGACTCTGGCAATTCGTTCCACTCTTTGGTGGTGCGCATAATAAAGGTCGAAGAGAACCGCTTTGTGCGAATGGGAGGTATTTGTACCATATAGCGGTGGCGCACCGCAGAGCGTCTGGTTGTCCGTTGATAGAAAGGAGATGGTGGGATCAGGTTGAAAAGTTCCGCCGCACACTCCCCGAAATGTACTCGATAAAAATCCGAGAGGCTAGCAACCTAACAAAATTAAATTAAATAAAAGTTCGATCATACGCAAATTCCGATCTAAATATCAGCCATAAAACCATTACAAATATTAGGTCCTTACATATGAAATTGGCGTTTTGTACAGGAGGAATATAAAGTCAATTATTTTTGTACAATATATTTAATTATTCAAAGTATGCGCCGTTGTTATCTATGCACTTTTGCTATCTAATAGGGAGTTCATTCATCCCTTTACTAAAAAAACCATGGGGACGAGAAACAAATGAATGACTGCTTTCAAAACTCAATTGTACCTACCAGTACCAGCTAAATGAATTTATAAATTTGTATTTGGAATTCTTATCCAAAGATGAGATATTTCAGATCAAAGTGGTCAGTACGACAATACATTAATTTCATATGTAAGGACCTAATATTTACAACTAGAACGAAGACTAGCCCTTAACCACTGACGTGCATATACTTATATTAAAACTGACGTACCGTGAGTTTTTTTTAAATACTTATAACTAGCTAGTGTATCAATATTATCTATGTTTTAGTTAGTACCCAGTTTATTTAATGTTTTTGGTTCATTGATATGAAAATAAAAGTGTCGTAAGTATTTAAGGTATATATTTAAAAAACTACAAAAAATCAACTCAAACATAGACCTACGACTGACAGACGTAGGTCAGTGGTTAAGGGCTAGAAAAAGAATAAGAACATTGGTGTTTCTTTGGTTCATAAAGTTGTTTTTATAATGCAATTAAATAAGTACTTATGTATTTATACCTAAAATATGTTTGGTTTCTTGTTATATTATAATAAAGTCAAAATTTCTATTTATTCTTTCTGCTTTCTGCTTTCTGCTTTCTTTCTTTCTTTCTTCTTTCAGCTGCCATGAAGCTGGGCATACTTAACAAGGTCAGGAGATACTTCACACCAGGACAGCTTCTTAGTCTATACAAAGCACAAGTCCGGTCTGGTATGGAGTACTGCTGCCACCTTTGGGATGGTTCGGCCAAATACCAGCTCGCTACATTAGACTCGATAGAACATAGGGCTTTTAGGCTTATAGGTGAGCAATATATGGCGGAGGCTAAGACCCAAATTTTCGAACACCGCCGTAAAGTTGCAAGCCTATCGATCTTTTACAGAATCCATTTCGGGGAGTATGCCCAGGAACTTTACGATCTGGTTCCGCCGTCTCCTTTCCATCAAAGGACAAGCAGGTGCACAGCTCAGTACCATCCATACCTAGTTGATATACCACCCATTCGCACACACCGTTTTGGTTCTACGTTCTTGATGCGTACAGCTAAGGTATGGAACGCTTTGCCGTCGTCTGTTTTTCCTAAAGAATACAATCCGGGCCTCTTTAAGGTAAGAGTGAATAGGTTTCTTCTAGATCTTCGAGCTTCATCTTAGACCACATCATCGCTTTCCATCAGGTGAGATTGTGGTCAAACGAACATTTATTTAGTTTAAAAAAATGCATATTTTTTCAGCCTTGATAAAAGTGAACTTAGAACAGTCTAAAATCGGCGTGTATTTATAATATATAAAGATTTAGCGAAACTATTCCGTGTTTTACGTGTTATAAATTCTAATAATCAACATTTTATCATAAAAATATTTCAAAAACTCACAGATGAAATAATAATATTTCCCGACAGTTTTCCTTACGTCCCGAGTGGGAAAAACAGTTAATTACCACACAAGACATTAAAAACCACAATTAAACCATTTTTTATGTTGTTTGTAAATTATTTTGAAATAAAAATATATATTTTCACAAAGAAACTGTCAACCTTCCAATAAAACTCGACCAAATTGAATCTTTACCCCTATGCCATGAACAATCAAAGAGGTTATGACTTTTCAAATTGGAAGACTTATGTTGACTAGCTCTCTACCCACACATAGAAAACCTGTGTCAATGACAGTTCGAGAAGTAGCTTATAAATTATTTGTTGATTCATTCACACATTCGCAGAACTGCTTAAGGCAGAAAGGAGACGGGTATAGACCCGACACTTTCTGCTATTAGCACCCAATCCATGTTTTATCTTCCTTGGTAACTGGTGTCGTAACAGGGTCGCGAGTTCAATGGTGTTTACCCATCTCAAAAAATGCTCAACGCACCTAAGGAAGTTTACACATCAAAAAAAAAATGTTCTAGTCTAGGGATTAATAGGTTCCAGGCTGTATAGTGCATCCTACTACCAACATGACAAGTGTGTGCCTTATATTATTGGACACGGACGGTACTCGTTTATATGTACAAGACGCAGGGAATATTTATCTCAACGTAGAGGACGGTTTCAACAATCCTCGCTAAAGTGACAAAGGGGTCTTGCAATATTGATTTTTCTTTGAAACCTTTTACTTGATATTTAGGTATAGGTACGTTCAAAACACGGGTAAGACAAATAGCTAGTATTGTTGTTAAATAGGTTTCTTTTTCAAATTCGTTACAATAGAAAATATTCTAATGTCGTAAAAAGGTTCAATGTAAACAATTTACTTCTAAATGAAAAGAAAACAAAGTGTATTAGATTTATACTACCTAATGTTACACAAGTTAAAGCAGATATAAAAATCTAAGACGAGGAGTTGGCTCTTGTGGACACTACCGTATTCTTAGGTATAACCCTAGATAATAAACTTCAATGAGGCCCTCACATTGATAAGTTGTCGAAGTGACTTAGTTCTGCGGCATACGCAAACAAAAAGATCCGACTGTTTTACAGACGTAGACACAGCTAGACTAGTTAACTTCAGCTACTTCCACAGCATTATGTCATACGGTATACTGCTGTGGGGGAGTGCTGCAGATATAAACACCGTTTTTGTGCTGCAGAAGAGGACTATTCGTGCAATTTATAATATGGGCCCCAGAGAATCATTACACAATAAGTTTAAAGAAATAAATATTATGACATTCCCTTGTCAATACATCTATGAAAATCTGATGTATGTTCACAAAAATATTAATTTGTATAAGAAAAATAGCGATAATCATAATTTTAATACTAGAAATAAAGATAAACTCGCTGTTGCCCCTTGTAGACTCCATAAAGTTAGTAAATTGTTTAAAGGGCAAGGTGTTCGCTTTTATAACAAACTCCCAAGTGATGTACAAAAATTGACAACTAACAAATTTAAAAACGCAATTAAACCAAATCTTTATAAAAATGCCTACTATAAAATATCGGATTATTTAGTTAGATGATAGAGAAATTTGGGATTGAAATTGCTCAAACTTGTTTAAAAATATAACAATTTAGACGTAATTTATTACCTGTATTGTAATGTATTCTAAAAGGATCATTAAAAAAAACAACCAGCCTTGTTTCTTGCCTTTCTTTCCTGGCTTAGTCGAGAAGGAACAGGCAGTAAAGTTGACGTTTCAAAGTGATCCTTGTGATTTTAATGAATAAAAGATTTTGACTTTGACTTTATTAAATTTTCAATCGAACTTAAAGTCAAGCGATGTCAGACTGGAGATAGATCTGCAGGAGCTTATCGAATCCTCATTCGCTATCACCACAGCAACATCCACTAGGATCTTGGAAAGCTGCATCCATTAATCCAAAATCCTGTTCCGTTACTTCAAGGAGCTAGGATGGCTGGGGTCAGGTAAGAAGGGGGGTAATTCACAATACACCCCAATGCGAGACGTCAGTGCAGATCTTATTCCCCCCACCCTAGAATTTATCAAGACCTAACAATATGAATGAAACAGCCTGTATAAAATGGGTTGTGGGTGGCTAGTCTCTTTCTGTTAGAGTAGGTTAGTATAATAGTTATCGAAAGGTATTAAAGTAATACTGTAGAAACATACTCGTACATTGTACATAGCGTATTATTTCTCTAAGTATAAGCCTATGTATTTTATCTGTTAGTATAGTTTGCTGTATCTATAATATATACCTATATATTAGTCTATTTTATAAGTATTTTAAGTAATTAGAATAAAACTTTATCATATTATTTAGTATACCTAAGAAATATATTGCCGTGTGGTCCCGGCGTAATAATAGGGCCACCCCTTCTCATCCCGCGGGAGCCGTGCGAGCCGGCAAAGGGAGTTGTTCCAGGGAATGGGCAGCAGCATTCTTCTGTGTACTAAACACCAACCACTGCGATCACCAAGCCGCCTGCCAAGCGTGGTGATTATGGCAAAACCCTCCTATGACAGACACAACACACAAACGGCCCCCAGTCCCCGGCGGCTCCGTCATCCCTGGAAGTGGTAGCAACCAGGGCAGTGGCAGAGCAGGGGGTGCAAAGAATCCCCGGCAGCAATCCAGCTACCACCACCGACGACTGGACCTGGCAACGTACAACACACGAACGCTCAGGGCTGACGAGAAGATTGTCGAGCTGGAAGAAGAACTGAGCAAGCTACGTTGGGACATCCTAGGATTGTCGGAAGTCCGAAGACAGGGTCAGGACACGATGATCCTTAACTCCGGTAACTTGCTCTTCTACCGGGAGGGAGATCAACTATCCCAGGGTGGTGTCGGGTTTCTCGTCCGCAAGTCCCTCGTTAACAACGTGACAAAAGTCGACAGTGTGTCGAACAGGGTAGCATACCTTATACTCAGAATTACCGAAAGGTATTCGTTGAAGGTCATACAGGTATATGCGCCGACCTCGACACACCCAGACGATGAAGTGGAAGCAATGTATGAGGAGATCTCCGAGGCCATACATACTTCCAAGACTCATTTCACGGTTGTAATGGGGGACTTCAACGCAAAGCTAGGCACAAGGAAAGACGATGAGCTGAGAGTGGGGCCATTTGGATTCGGGCGGCGGAACCGAAGGGGCCAGAGACTGGCCGACTTCATGGAGAAGGAGGGCCTCTTCATGATGAACTCCTTCTATGAGAAGCGGCCAGCCAGAAAGTGGACGTGGATAAGCCCCGACGGTTTCACTAGAAATGAGATAGACTTCATTATGACGACCAAGAAGCAAATATTTGATGATGTCTCTGTGATCAGCAGGGTGAAAACCGGGAGCGATCACCGCATTGTTAGAGGCACATTGAATATCGATGTTAAGCTTGAAAGGGCACGTCTGATGAAGTCTGCGCTCCGTCCAAATCCTGCCCAAATCCAAAACCCCGAGAGCTTTCAGCTAGAACTGCACAATCGCTTCCAGTGCCTAGCCAGCTGCAATGATATTGACGAGATAAACAACGGGTTGGTGGAAACTGTCCAAGCGGTGGGATCTAAGTTCTTTAAGGCCCCCCGCCGAACTAAGCACCAGAAACTCTCAGATGAAACCATTAAGCTAATGGAGGACCGGGATGAAATGAGATTGCAGTCTTCAGCTGATATGTCGGCATACGGCGTGCTTAATAGACGAATCTCGAAATCTATGCGACACGATCTGCGTACCTTTAATACATCTCGTATTAAGGTTGCAATAGAAAGGAACAAAGGTTCAAAAGTGTTTGCAAAGCATTCGTCTATAGGGCAAAGCCAAATGACTAAGCTGAAGACCGACAGCGGCACTATCATTTCGTCGAAACCGGAGATTCTGAGAGAGGTCGAAAAGTTCTATGGACAGATGTACACCTCAACACAAAACCCCGTTGGTCAGTTGGCTCAGGACACCAGAGCCAAACTAACCCGACACTATACCGATGACATCCCGGACATCAGCCTGTACGAGATTAGAATCGCTCTGAAACAGCTTAAAAACAACAAGGCACCAGGTGAGGATGGAGTTACGACAAAACTTCTGAGAGCGGGTGGAAAACCGGTACTTCAAGTCCTCCAGAAGTTATTTAACTCCGTCGTCCTCGAAGGAACCACGCCAAAAGCGTGGGATAAGAGCGTGGTGGTGCTTTTCTTTAAAAAAGGGGATAAAACCTTATTAAAGAACTACAGGCCCATCTCGCTCTTGAGCCACGTTTACAAGCTGTTTTCGAGAGTGATTACGAACCGTCTCGCACGCAGGTTCGATGACTTCCAGCCTCCCGAACAAGCCGGTTTCCGAAAAGGCTTTAGTACCATAGACCACATCCACACGCTACGCCAGATTATACAGAAGACCGAGAAGTATAATCGGCCGTTATGTCTAGCGTTTGTGGACTATGAAAAAGCCTTTGATTCAATCGAGACCTGGGCGGTACTGCAGTCTCTTCAGCGATGCCAAATCGACTATAGGTATATCGAAGTGTTGAAGTGTTTGTATAGTAACGCCACTATGTCAGTCCGTCTACAGGACCAGAGTACGGAACCAATCCAATTGCAGAGAGGCGTGAGACAGGGAGACGTAATTTCTCCGAAACTGTTCACAAACTCATTGGAGGACGTTTTCAAACTCTTGGTCTGGGACAGACTTGGCATCAATATCAATGGCGAATACATCACTCACCTTCGTTTTGCCGATGATATAGTCATTAAGGCTGAATCGCTCGAGGAACTCGGTACCATGCTCAACGACGTAGGGTCTCCCAACAGGTGGGTCTTAAAATGAACATGGATAAGACGAAAATCATGTCAAATATCCATGTTGCGCCCGTACCGGTAGTTGTTGGGGGCGATACTCTCGAAGTTGTCGACGAATATGTATACCTAGGACAAACTGTCCAATTAGGTAAGTCCAACTTCGACAAAGAGGTCGCACGAAGAATCCAACTCGGCTGGGCAGCGTTCGGGAAACTTCGCGATATCTTCTCGTCCAAAATTCCCCAGAGCCTGAAGACTAAAGTCTTCAACCAGTGTGTGTTGCCAGTGATGACCTATGGCACTGAAATGTGGTCCATTACTCATGGCCTCATGACCAAGCTCAAGGTCGCTCAACGAGCTATGGAGAGGGCTATGCTCGGGGTTTCTTTGCGTGACAAAATCCGCAATGAGGAAATCCGCAGAAGAACTAAAGTTGCCGACATAGCTCTCAAAATTAGCAAGTTGAAGTGGCAATGGGCAGGCCACATCGCTCGTAGAACCGATAACCGTTGGGGAAGAAAGGTTCTCGAGTGGAGACCACGGACTGGAAGACGCAGCGTAGGCCGGCCCCCCACAAGGTGGACCGAGGATCTAGTAAGAATCGCGGGGAGCCGTTGGGCGCAAACGGCTACCAATCGCTCGTTGTGGCGATCTAAGGGGGAGGCCTATGTTCAGCAGTGGACGTCTTTCAGCTGATGATGAAGAAATATATACCTAAATGTATCCTCCAAAGCACACCGCACTCCGTATCTTCGTAAATTTCGCTACATCCAAAGTTTGGCTGGAAGAGATCGCTTTCAGCGATAAGGCCGCCCATTGTATTGCCTTATTTATTCTAGCCTAGTATTTATTTTTGTATTATTTCTGTTTGTGTGGTAATTCAATAAAGAGTTATTATCTTATCAGCCTTACTCAACTATTTAGCCTCAAACTATAACCATGTTCGTTGCCAAAATACGAAGTAATTTAAAAGAATTTTCTCCCAAATAGTTTTATGGTTAAGTTTTTGGCTACAAATAAACATTCCAATATTTTTAAAATCATCTCAAAAATTTCAAGCCTAGACGGGACTTGAACCCGCAACCTTCCTCTTGATACGAGGACGCACTATCCAACTGTGCTACCAGGCAATTAACGTCTAGGTCGAAATTAGTGAGATGATTCATAATAACGACTAAAGCGCCGTTAGCTCCATCTACAGGAAAACTTATATAGTTGTTTGTACCTGCTCAATGCCAAACGTTGCATTTCAGTACATTGACAAGAGATGTCGCGTTGCTTATTTCAAATAGTATTTTTATTTATAGCGTTATCCGAACACATACGGAAAATTCCAAGATTTTTAAAGATTTTTTTAGATTTTTTGTTAATTGCCTGGTAGCACAGTTGGATAGTGCGTCCTCGTATCAAGAGGAAGGTTGCGGTTTCAAGTCCCGTCTAGGCTTGAAATTTTTGAGATGATTTTAAAAATCTTGGAATTTTCCGTATGTGTTCGGATAACGCTATAAATAAAAATACTACAAATAAATATTTTTCTCTTTTCCAGTCATGTCACCCACTAACTTACATTCCGCAACGTTCACAAATACACGCGTACCAAAGTTAAGTTAAATTAATGAGAAAGTTATACCACGGATCGTGTGTCTCGTGTGTGGAATCAGGAGTTCTGTTTGTACACGACGCTTGGGCCGTAAATTAGCATTACGTGTACAGTCAACAATAAAAGCGGACTTAGGGCCTCCATACATATTGCAGACCTGTCCAGTCGGCGCGGCAGACAAGACACGGGGTGGGCGGTGTATGAAGTATTGGTCAAGCACGTATCGGACCGGGCAAGGGTTCCGTAGTCAGTACGGTCATTTTAAAATACAAAATTTTGCGGTTGATTTTTGTCATTGATATTATTATGAACTGTTAAACACTACAGGCATAAAGGGTAGTTCGTAGTAGATAAGTTTTTTACTCTCGCACTTCCTTTGGGGAAAGCGCACAGTTTGCCACCAGTTAGGTACCTATGCATGTATTTATTATTTCTCTTGTTTGCACAGTTTATTCTTTTATTAATAAATAATAATAACAAATGTTGCTGGACATTTCAGACAGCGCTATCTAGCCCCAAACTAAGCAGAGCTTGTACTATGGGAACCAGATAACTGATAGAATACTTATATACTTTTTTTTGTACATATATAGAAAAACAACCGGACCCGGAACAAATATCTGTAGATCATACAAACTTGTTCCGCGTACGGAATCGAACCCGCTACCTCCTGCGTCTCAACCGGCTGTTCGCCCACTGCGCCACGGAGGTCGTCTTTTATTGTTCTATTTATAAGGCACGCGGCGCAGTCGCACTGATAACTGTGGTGTCTGCACCCGTTAACTTGATGCAGTTGATTGACACATCCTATAAGTCCTTTAACTACTTGTTAACAATATTTTTAGGGTTTTATAGTATAACTTGTAAGTTTTGGCACTAAGCTATTTGGGTTTTAATATAAGTCACCTAATTATTTATTTTTATATGTTAGCAGACTTCCGTGTTCTCACAAAGGTTCCAACGGAAGACCAGCGTTGTATTTTAAGTCGTGGCATGTAAGTCTAGCGCTGAACGATACGCAGAAGGGATAGCTGCGCATGGGTACTGTCGCGCAAGCAATAAAATAGCCAATAGCCACTATTGGCTTGATTGGAGATGTTCCTTACCGTTTCAATTGACGTATTTGTCGACTCTGCTGTCCTTTTTTGGATTTTCCCTAAATCGCCATTTAATTAGTTTTTTTCCGCCATAATAAATTCGGTAGTTTGTTTTATCTAGCTCAAATTTACAGTGCTGCTGTCCAAATAACTGAGTAAAGTACTTGTAGCTTCATCAGTCTCACTTTTGATTTGTTTCAAAGAATCAATTAATTCATTAGATTCCAGATTAGATAAAAAAAAAACAATTCACGTCATAAACCATTTTTCTTGCCTGTCTTTTCAAAACAGTTTTTCTTCTAGGCAAATTCACTTTAAAGTCACAAACAAACTTAAAAAACTGAATTTAACAAACAAATTCAAATAACAGCAATAACAATACAATTAAGAACGCGACTGTACACTGGATGTGCGCGGGGTGTCGTATCAGTGCGGGGGACGGAATGCGACTGGAGAGCCAATCGGCGCTACGCACGCCCGCCCTTCATCCCGCTAGCCCTCCTTAGGTACTTTATTTTTTACTTCTGCGCAATAATGGTCAGCGCTAAAGTCTCGTGCCGCTACTTATACCTTGCTGTGATATAGCAAAATGCTGAGTTGGAACTTTTTTGTGGCGGGTACTAATAACTTTTAACTGTGTAAGCTTTTGTTGTACTGTATTTTTTTGTTAATTATTGTTATTACTGGTTGGCAAATTAAAAATATTTTCTTTAATTATTTTCTTTCTTTTTTTCATAAGTTGGTCGACTACAGCTCGTTTACTAGTAAACTCTACTCGGCTTTGATGATTCTTCTGACTTCTGAAGATATGAACTACTATTGTAGATACATTTTAGCTATAAGAGAATATATAAAGGGGGGGGGGGGGGGGGGGGGGCAAACACGTCTAGTACGAAAACGGCAACTTTTAAGCTTTATATTTCGTAAATGTACTTGTATCTTAAACGTGTTTAGAATACCTTATACGTTTTATACAGCCTATGGACACGACGTATTTTAAACGAAGCGAAGCAGATGAAGCACGAACGCTCTGCAAACGCGATTCTTAACTTATTACCTAATGATTTGAATTTATTTGATTGATGTTAAACACGCGTAAACTGCACGTTTAAAATAAGCCGTGTGCATTACTGCGCATAGGCCATTAGGAAGACCTATTCAACGATATCTTAAACGATGGGGTTCGTGAGTAACAAAAAATCACCCACAACTTTCATATAAGGGAGGTACCTAGCAAAAGTCCCAGTATAATGCCCTAATACCGCGTTTCGCCGCGTTATTTATTCAGCCATATCAGAAGGCTAGGTTTCAGTTTGAAGGGTATGGTTGCCGGTGATATTACAGGCACATGAGGCTTTACACCTGTATGCCGCAAGTTGACGGCAGGGCAGTGCATCGTAGGGCGCGTTACTAAGGTGCATGACCTACAAGGAGGGACAATACAGGCAATGCTTTGTTAGAGGCGATGGTTACCACTTAACATCAGGTGGAACATATGCTAGTTCTATCTCCAGTCGTATTCGCTTCGAATCTTCCACATCAGAGTTTTTTACATATCATTTCAATGTAATGAAATGGCGAATAAATGAATACTGAAACTGTCCCCTAGCTCAAACGAACAGTATCTATTGTACTTTGTACTGAAGCTGACTGTACGTGTTCCAACTAAGTATTCAATTGGTGTTGTATCTGTGGATCTGGTACGTGGTTTAGAAAATGTACCATCTGTCCAGGTTAGTTCAGCTACAAGTAACGTGGGCTGCATTCCGAATCGCGCAAAAATCGATATCATCGCGCTAACAAGCGTTCCGAGTCACCGCGAGCGCGACAACAATGTCCCGTGAATCGTCATAGATGACGTCTTTATATCCGCCATTTTGCGCTAACAACGTCCATGCTCCAAACCGATATCACCGTGAGCCGTCAAAAGTGACGTGTCAGCTGGTTTGTTGGTTGCTTGTGAGTGTGTTCTGTGGTTGGTTGGTTTTAATGTTGTTATGTAATTAGAGGAATACAGACTTGCAGCGCGTTCATGAGCGTTCCGAATACTTGACGGCACTCAACTGTCATCAGCGCGTTAACTGAATCGGTACGCAAAATAACTACGTGAACGCTACCAGCGATTATGTCGTGATTCGGAATGCAGGGGTACTTAACCACTGGATTTACTGACAACATCGACGAATTTGCTTTGTAAGGTATCTATGAGAAGAGTTCTTAATTTAAACTCATATTGTTGTTTAGTCATGTAAGAGTTGTTGCAGCTCGTTGGAATAAATCTTTTTATTGAAACTAGGCTTAGATTTTAGGTTTTTAATGGGCGTTTTTACCGACACAGGTTACAAAAATTAGTGTTAGGTTCTGGGTTGGAAGGTTAGTCTTGCAATCTGACGTATGTATTGATGTGGTGTGGGTGACCGCTCTATTGGCCGCCTCCATATCACGTCATGTCGGCGGCCTCTGGTTGGCTGGAATGTAGCTGCGCAGGCAAATACTATGTGGCGCGAACGAGTTATTGGGTGCAATTCTGTTTACAGATACTAAGAAGAGTTTGACAGCACTAAAATGATAGCTGTCATAAATAAATTTGGTTCATTTTGTAATTTTTTATTTTTGTATGAATGTTTATTTTATTTTAGCTGTAAATATTTTCAATTTAATTATATTCCTATTCCTATTTTATTTTTAATTAATGATATTTGAACGTTTGAGTTTTATATATTATGGTATTATTATTATTTTGTATTACTTATTTCATTTTACGTTTGAATTTTAAATTTTGTTAGATTTTTATTATATTGTATGTTTTTAATTTGAGATAGGCTCAATTTGTATTGTAATTAGTACTGTTATGTTTTGTATATCCTTCAGAATAGATAGAACCCCAGAAGAAGTGAACGCGCCTAAAAACGTCAACATCTACTCCGCTTAGAGTACGCCGCCATAGTCAGTCTGTGACCGTCGTCACGCGTGATGTATTTTACAGTGTTCAATTTAATTGGATTATGCCTTCTTGTGTCGTCCCAACGTGTAAAAGTTCAGCTAGGCTCAATAAAAACAAGACGGGATCACATTTCATACGTAAGTAGCGCATTAAGATGTTGTGTTATTTGTTTATTGAATAAATTGTTCGGTTTGTAATTGTCGTAAATAATGAATCTCCATTTTGCTGGTGTTGCCAAATATCAATTATTTTCCCTAGTCTAGAATTCTGAGATTCAAAACTTTGATTAGTTGTAGTTTTAAATTTTACTAGTGGTTCGCCCCGCACTGAGATCTCGCAAATCTCCAAAAAAAAATAGGCGATTTGCGCAACGATGCCTAAACCTATTTAGTGGCTAAATATAATTTAAGGAGTTATTAAATAATACAAATATATCAAATTTAAACAATTTTAGTCGCTAAATACGTTTAGGGATCGTTTTGCAAACCGGCCTTGATATTTGATTAATAAAATAGTGCCATAGTTTCATTAGTTGTTTCTTATCAAAAACATTTAACCCAAAACGGGTATATAATGACTAAGCTAGCAACATTACGCGGGTGGGGTGAGGTGGGCGCGGGGCGTGGGTTTTGTTCTAAGGACACAGCCCACAGCGCACGGCTTGCAAACACAGCTGCATGCGTCTTCTGGTGTTTTATCTATTCTGAGGTATATCCTATGGATATTGGTTGAAATAAATTATTTTTTTTATTTATGTCAACAGAATAGTCCTGATAATTTTCCATGAACGTCGAGTTATTCAACTTTGTAAGGCAGTCAGCATACAAATCTCCTTTTTAGACAGAAATAGCGTCAGAACAAATAAAAGATCCAGTAATGTGATACACATTTCACAAGACGCGGGTCATACGATACATTACATATCTTGAGGGGAAAAGGTAGCATAAATACATTAAGGTTTTTTATTACATTGTATTGTTATTCCTGGCTTCATTATTGAATTAATATGACGGAGGGACTTTCGGGAAAGGATACGTGTTTATTTTAGGTACATTAATTACAAAACTTCCAGCAACTTTTGTAAATTATTAGGTTTGGGAAAAAGTGTCTTCGCATTTTTTAAGAAAATTAAAAACATTTTTTAATATAGTTTATTTATATTTAACTAAAGTATGTAGGTACCATTTTGTTCGATAATTTTTTGCCATCTTGTAAGTAGGAACGTGATCCCATTGCTATAGAAATTTTGGGACTTCTGATAAAAATACCGCGACAAGTAGTTTTGGCAGTTGTCTCGTGATGTTAACCTGACACTGCCTAAAGAATTCTGAAGAGACCGAAACAGGTGGAAATCTGAATCTGAACACCTCCCAGCCAAACTCTCTTAATTTCTGCTGAGTTGCTAAAGATGTGTGAAGTCTAGCGTTATCATGATGAAAAACCACACCCCTTCTGTTGATTAATTCCGGCCGCTTTCTCTCAACTTCTTGCTTTAATCTCATCAGTTGTTCGCAGTAGAGTTCAGAATCGATGGTCCTGCCTGGTGGTAACAGCTCATAATAAATTGCTCATATGCCCTTCCAATTTCACCACACACACAGCATCACCTTGTTGCGAGTTAACCCGGGTTTCGCCACAGTCTGTGAAGCCTGACCGGCCTTTGACCACGACCTTTTTCGCACGTTCTTGTCGTACTTGATCCACTTTTTATCACTAGTTATCAGTTTCTTCAAAAATGGTTCGGTTTCATTACGTCGTAATAAAGAATCACAAATGAGTACACGGTTCATTAGGTTTCTTTCAGTGAGCTCGTGGGGTACCCAAATATCGAGCTTTTTTGTGTACCCAGTTTTCTTCAAATACGCCAAAACTGGTTTATGGTCAATTCCCAGTTCTTCTGCTACGTCTTAACTAATGATATGCCGATCTTGCTCCACTTTTTCAAAAATGGCATTAATTTTATCCGTAATAGGGCGACCAGAGCGACGTGCATCTTTGACATAAAAATTTCCGGATTGAAAAGGCTTAAACCAAATTTGTGCTACTCTCACAGACTTCACTAGGTCCATAAACATCGCAAATTTTTTTCGCGGCCTGCGTTGCATATTTACCTTTTTTGTAGTAAAATAATAAAATGTATCTAGTTTCTTCATTAGATTCACTCATCTTTGCAGTACGAAAAACAAATAAAAATCACATATTTTCCTTATTTGAATTTGGAATTATCTTCTATAAAATTTAAACTTTGAATGATACGAAAACCAGCCAGATACAAATAGTATAGCCAAAGAGATTTTATTACAAGTTCATACATACTATAATGCGAAAAGACTTTTCCCCCAACCTATTATTATGTATTACTTTTGTAATTTCATTCACACTTTTATTTATTTTATTTTGTTTGTTTTTATTTGCTGTCTTATTGTGTATTACATGTCCGCAACTAGTAAAATGGCCTTAACGGAAGACCAGCGCTGGTTGTTGCAACCAGCACATGCTGAGTTAAGGACCATTTTGCAACTATACTTTGTGCATAAGTACATTTAGATTTGTTTTGTGTTATGTGCTTTTATACCTTTCTTGTTTTTTGTAATTGTTTTTATGTGTTAAATCTATATGTTGCAAATAAAATATTATTCTATTCTTATAAAATTTTCCTATTCTAATTTATTGTTTGAATCCAGAAACTGGATAAAAGTAATTATGCCGAAAATTCTTATTACAACATTACATAGTATATTATATTCAAGCGGTAAAAAACTTGTTCCGACCAGAGTGCATCCACCGAATAGAGTTGGGCATAGTAAACACTATACAAAAATATCACTATCAGTACTTAATTAAAATAAAATACTAGTGGTTCGCCCCGAACTGAGATCTCGCGAGTCTCCCATAAAAAATAAAATATATTATTCGTAATCTTTGGCTATCAAATTAGTGCCACTAAATAAACAACCAACTAAATTGACCAACAGTTTCATTCAAATTACAGGTATCGGGAGGTCAGTTGGTTACTCTTTTTTGGGGTACAAACAAATTTTACTGGTGGTAGAGCTTCTGTGAACGGGTTCGAGGAAGTGGGCACCACCGCCTTACCTTTATCTGCTGCAAAAAAGCAGTACTTGTGCTGCTGTGTTCCGGTTAGATGGTAATGGTATGTTCCTGTAATTACTGGCACATAGGCATAACAGCTAAGTCCTATAGTATGGCAACGTATCCACATAGAGATCTAGACAACATAATAGCTTGTTTTGAATTCTATGTGGATATCCATGGACTGCAGTAGCCATTTAATATCTGGTGGACTGCATGCTCATTTGCCATATAAGTAATATAAAAAAATAATAAAAAAATTGCAGTTATTCTGGATTTCAGACTTTTGTTATTTAGGCTACACGCATGTCAAATTTCAGCACTGTGGGGTCACTAGTGTACCCTGTGAATTTCGTCAAAGTTCAGCTGTTGTTATGGCTAATAACTCCAAAACTAAAAAAAACTTAACCAAAAATATAAAAGGAGTCAAAATGTACTAATAAAGATCTTTCATTTGAAGTCTCAATTGACTTAATAGTCTTTATTAATTTTTTTTACCCCACTTGAACCGCAATATCTCAACCCTCTCCCCACATTTTTAGCTCATTTAGTCACACCAAAATTGTCTCATCACTACCTACCTACGTATCAAATTTCACGATGATCGGATCAACGCTTCGAAAGTTATCCTCGGACAAACAAACATATTAGGTTGGGGAAAAAGATTCTTTGCATTTTTTAAGAAAGTTCAAAACATTTTTTCATACAGTTTATTTACAGCTAACTATGTATGTATGTAGGTACCATTTTGTTCGATAACTTTTTGCCATCTTGTAGGTAGGGACATGTTCTCATTGCTATAGAAATTTTGGGGCTTCTGATCAAAATACCGCGACAAGTAGTTTTGGCAGTCCTCTCGTGATGTTAACCTGTCACTGTCTAAAGAATTCTGAAGAGATCGAAACAGATGGCAATCTGAAGGTGAAAGGTTAGGACTATACGGCGGATGCATTAACACTTCCCAGCCAAACTCTCTTAATTTTTGCTGAGTGGCTAATGATACGTGAGGTCTAGCGTTATCATGATGAAAAACCACACCCCTTCTGTTGATGAATTCCGGTCGCTTTCTCTCAATTTATTGCTTTAATCTCATCAGTTATTCGCAGTAGAGTTCAGAATCGATGGTCCTGCCTGGTGGTAACAGCTCATAATGAATATCGCCCTTCCAATCCTACTACACACACAGCATCACCTTGTTGCGAGTTAACCCGGGTTTCGCCACAGTCTGTGAAGCCTGACCGGCCTTTGACCACGACCTTTTTCGCACGTTCTTTTCGTACGTGATCCACTTTTCATCACCTGTTATCAGATTCTTCAAAAATGGTTCGGTTTCATTACGTCGTAATAAAGAATCATAAATGAGTACACGGTTCATTAGGTTTCTTTCAGTGAGCTCGTGGGGTACCCAAATATTGAGCTTTTTTGTGTACCCAGCTTTTTTCAAATGCGCTAAAACTATTTTGTGGTCAATTCCCAGATCTTCAGCTACGTCGTAACTACTGATATGCCGATCTTGCACCACTTTTTCAAAAATGGCATCATTTTTTTCGTAATAAGGCGACCAGAGCGACGTGCATCTTTGACATTAAAATTTCCGGATTGAAAACGCTTAAACCAAATTTGTGCTACCCTCACAGACACTGTACTAGGTTCATAAACATCGCAAATTTTTTTCGCGGCTTGCGTTGCATTTTTACCTTTTTTGTAGTAAAAATTTAAAATGTATCGAATTTCTTCATTAGATTCATTCATCTTTACAGTACGAAAAACAAATAAAAATCACACATTTTCCTAATTTGAATTTGGAATTATCTTCTTTAAAATTTAAAATTTGAATGATACTAAAACCAGCCATATACAAATAGTATAGCTAAATAGATTTTATTACAAGTGAATACATACTATAATGCGAAAAGACTTTTTCCCCAACCTATTACATGCATACAACGCCGATTTGCCCAAGTTGATTTGAGATCTCGCTAAGGGGTTTTTATATTCTTTGGATTCCGAATCAAAACGGTAAAACCCTTATGTTGCGCCGTCCGTCCGTCCATCCGTCCGTCCGTTCGTCTGTCTGTCCGTCCATCCATCTATCACAAAGCGGATTATATCAGAAACTACTGAAGTAATCGACTTGCAATTTGGAACAGTTATTAATAATCGTACTTGCCCACCTATAATGCAAATAAAAAAGGGGCCGAAATGGTACGGTTTCAAAAATATTTTACTAGATTAAGTGGTCATTTAATCATTTATTTATTTATCAATTAGAACGGCGATTGCCGATTAATTACAATTTTAATTTACATCAATTACAATTATATACAAACAATTAAAACAAATAAGATAAAATTACAACTTACAAAATAAAATAAAATGTCAAAAATTAAATTATAAGTAAAGGATAGGGTGTAGGATAGAATTTACAAGAGTAATTTTAGCTGAAAAAGGAAGGAAATTATGCATGCGCTTTAGAGCGTGCATTGATCCATACATCTTCCTGCTGACTTCAGTAATGTGCTGCTCCCATGATAAGTTCTCAGTGATGATTAGGCCAAGATTCTTTACTTCAGAGCAGTAAGCTAAGAGGACATCGTTATACGTAACATAAGGGAGAGAGTTTAGATCAAGCCTAGAAATAAAGACCCGGCTGCCAGTAATCATTTGGCACGTTATGGCGAAGCAACTGTTATTTAACGCGCCGGCGAACCCTGAGCGCAACTTCAATTCGGCCGCATCAAAAACTTCGACCTGAATATCGCTATCCCTGTTTAGTGACGAAGTTTGACCACGCAGAGCGACAGTGATAGCAATAGAACGATTCTAAATTTGATTAGATTTTGACCGTGTTCCGTAATACCAAAAATGATGACTGAAAACTTGTTGTATTTTTCTCATTGTGTTGTTAATCTGTAACTAGACGATATAATCTATGTTCCCATAACTAGGATACGTAAGATGTTGTTGTTTTTAATACAAAACAATTAGATTGAAAAAAGGTCTTTTTTGACGTAAAAACATGCAGAATGCAATACGCTTCTATTTTATTTTAAGTATTTTGATCTAATATATGGTTGGGAACCTAGATAAAGACTATTCAAATTAAAATAATACCTTATTAAGGTAGAAATATGCCCCAATTAGAAATAATCTTGGTAGTACGTGTTGTATGGGCGATTGTCCCTCCGGTGTACCCTTAAAAGGTCTAACAAAAGAGCTTAATTTACACATTCCAAACCCCGTTTTTTATGTCGTTTAGTTTCGGGGTAATTATAAAGAATTACCTCATCTCCGAAGCGAATAATATGAAATACTTTTTGTTGTTGGATATGCGTAAATTACAGAAAAAGTAAAACGAAGTTTCATTCACACTAATATTACAAATGCGAAAGTTTGGATGTTTGTTCGTTACTCAATCACGTCAGTACGTTGACCTTGGTGCAGTGGGCGAATAGCCGGCTGAGACGCAAGAGGTAGTGGGTTCGATTCCCGCCGCGGAACAAATGTTTGCATGATCTACAGATATTTGTTCCGGTTGTTTATCTATATATTATAAGTATGTATTTATAAAAAAATGTATATATGTATTCTATCAGTTATCTGGTTCCCATAATACAAGCTCTGCTTACTTTGGGGTTAGATAGCGCTGTGTGAAATGTCCAGCAATATTTATTTATTTATTACGGCTGAACCGATTTCATTGAAATTTGGTATGTCGATAGATTATGGCTTGGATTGACTTCTGGACTTCTTATTCATAAAACACGTGTGTGAAGCCACGGACGGAAGCTAGTCTTTAATACTTTTTGATGGCGATAGATAGAGATGGCGTAGCTAAATTAACACATCTAGGATTCATCATCATCATCCACAGCCCATAAGTACCCACTGCTGGGTGTAAGCCTTCCTTTGTAAACGCCACCCTTCCCGGTTCTGTGTTGCGCGCATCCAGGAGGATAAATCTAGGATTATATCGGATTATTTAGATGATAGAAAAGCTTCTTTATTGCACACCATTAAATACAAACATATAAAAGAAAATACACTTATAAATCATAGGTAAAATGGGCGGCCTTATCGCTTAAAGCTCTTCCAGGCAAAGCTTGTGATTGAAATTGCTCAAACTCCTTGAAAAATATAACATACAATTTAGACGTAATTTATTTTCTTTATTATATTATTTTTTTTTTTTTCGGACTACCTCCGTGGTGCAGTGGGCGAATAGCTGGCTGAGACGCAGTAGGTAGCGGGTTCGATTCCCGCCGCGGAACAAATGTTTGCATGATCTACAGATATTTGTTCCGGGTCTGGATGTTTTTCTATATATCATAAGTATGTATTTACAAAAAAAAAAGTATATAAGTATTCTATCAGTTATCTGGTTCCCATAGTACAAGCTCTGCTTAATTTGGGGCTAGATAGCGCTGTGTGACATGTCCAGCAATATTTATTTATTTTATTTATTTTATTGTTATGTATTTTAAAAGGAACATTAAAAAGAACAACCAACCTTGTTTCTTGCCTTTCTTTCCTGGCTTGGTCGCGAAGAAACAGTCAGTTAAAATTAATGTTTCAAAGTGATCCTTGTGATTTTAATGAATAAAAAGATTTTGATTTGATAGTTAGATACGGAACCCGCAGCGCGAGAGTTTTGTTTTTAAAAGGTCTTTATTAAACATAAATGTTAACAGCGTATTACAACTAAACACAGTTTAGTATTAGTATCTTAAACTAGAATAACTCAGCAGGCTATAGCACCTTTATAAGTTTTTTGATAAAATTAGTATTTATGATAGTAACACTTTTTAAATGAGTTTTCTTAATTTTATGTAGCCAAATTTTTTCCAAAAGTACTTATTAAAAAAGTTGATATGAGCACTTGAATAGCGTGCATTTTTAAGGTCAAGAAATCAAGCTTAATCTACCTGTTTACATGTAATAGCCCTAAATATTTTTAGGTAGACTAACCTACCATGCTGATATAAAGTGAGAGTGTCATCGATCTTGTTCTGCCCTAATCCATTAAAATGAAATGCTCACCAACCGAGCACGACAGCCACTTACCTATAGATTACGAGTAGTTGAATCTTATTACTATTTACCTAATACACTGTCTGCTAAAGGCAGCCTACCTAAGGCACAGGGCTGGATTCTAAAGCTCCATTGTGAAGGATCGTCACCGTCGTTTAAGCGCTTAAAAACATTGAAAATGATCTTAGCAAAGTAAAGTGAAGTAAAATACATTTATTTGGGACAACAGTACAGCACAGCCAAAACAGCAGGTATTACAATTAAAACATACATTGAAAAAAGACGTTAAAAACAACACTGTTTATGAAAATGGTAGGTATTACCCGTGCGCGATAAGTTGGGACCTGAGCGCGGTGACGTCATATTGGCGTGTTTGTACCGCCCGCAAAAAAGCGAACATAACAAGCAGCCGCCCGCGGCTTCGTCTTTGTTTTTTTTAACCTAATTTATTATGTTACTCAGGGAGGACGCTGCTTTTTATCTAATCTTTTTTACACTATTTGAATAAAATAAAAATACAATGTTTAAGTTTATACATTTATTTTATCTATTGAATGAATGAATGAATGAAAATTCTTTATTATACCTTACAGTTTAGAGACAACAGATTTATAGAAAAAAAAAACAAATAAAAGTAAGCATAATGGGCGGTCTTATCGCTTAACAAAGCGATCTCTTCCAGACAACCTTTGGATGGAGAGGATCATTGCTTAATGAAAGATTGGCCGAGGTGTAAAAAGAATAAATTTAATAATAGAAAAAGAAATTAGTTATATACATACATATTAGGTACATAAATAACTTTAAATAAATAAATAAATATCATATATAAAATAAAAAAATATGTACTTACATACTTATACTTACAATAATAATATTAGAGATCAGATGAATCATGACTCTTCATGGAGATAAAAGTTTTTGAGTCTAGCTTTAAATACGGAAGGTGAGGGGGATTTCTTAATGGAGACCGGCAAGGCATTCCATAATCGGACAGCTTGGACGGAAAAGGAGTTTGCATAGAAACTGGTTCTATGTATCGGGGTTTTGAGAAGGAGGTTTCTATTATATTAGGTATCTATTATTTACATTATCTCATCTTCGTCACTACTTAGTGGATTTATGCCTGCTAGAGGTTGTTCTTCGTCCTCAGTCCCACTATAATCACTTAACGAAGAGGTATCCGATAGATTTACAATTAATTGCGATTCATTCGTCTCTTGTAAGAGGTCATCGTCCCAATACTTTAGTCGAAGCCTGTCCACATGGTTGACTTCTTTTTTCCAGACAACAAAACAATAACACAAACGAAAACTAAAAGAATTCCAGAGCGCGTCGTTACGTGACGTAGGCCAGTACGAGACTAAAAACCCTAGTAAAAAATAGTGATGCGAACGGTACAATACGGGCGTCATCGGGGAAGTGCAGGGGAAGCGGTCAGGGAGTCGCATTCCTAGCAGGTCCCAAGTTATCGCGCATGAGTAATACCTACCTACTTATAAAAACACAGACATATAAAAACAACATATTAAGAACGATCACTGTGGGCAGGAACGTAACAAGACCTAGTGTAGTCCACTTAGTTTTTTATAGAGTTCCGTACCTTAAAAGGAAAAAGGATTCCTTATAGGATCTTCATTGTCTTTCTGTCTGTCTGTCGAGACCCTTTTTATCAGGAACTCATGGACATGTCGCAGGCATTTCGTGTGAATCCGCCGTTTACATAGGACGCCGTCAGTTTAGAAACGCTCGCTGTTCTGTAGGCCACTCGTCTCTGTTCGCGAGTAAGGGCCAATCCTTGAGGTAGAAGTTTGGCTCATCCCGCCACTTTCGCCTGGGCCTTCCACGCGGCAGTTGTCCGATTTTTGGGATCTTTCTGTGGTGGTCTTCGCCCACACGAAGGCAAAATGTATATTACCATGTCATTATAAAGAGTGTCCCTAAATTCAACGTCCAACGATTAGTGGGTGGTAGGTGACTATATGACACCTTCAAATAAAATGTTTAATAAAATCCCTTTTCATTTTATTTTTAGATATGAATATTTTGTTAAAAATGGTGAAAAATTCCGAGTTTGTTGACATTTTTAAGCACTGTAACGACAAATCTGCATTCTACAATTCTCCATTGGACGTTGAATTTAGGGATTCCCTGTATATTATGCCTAAACATTTGATTGACGATGCATAATGCCGCGGCAAATTGAATTGAGAAGATTTTTGAGATTATCCAGCACCTAAAAATGCTAAGGTGTCCATAGAATCAGGTATTCGCAGGACCCCTGATACGCAAAGTATTATTGGTCATACATAATTCTGTTTTATTTATTAAATAAAAACCTAATGACCTACTGCCATGTGCTGTGTCTGCTGCCGCTACGTTAAAATTATGTAATAATGGTTGATAATACATAATTCTTTTTTATTTATTAAAAAAAACCTAACGACCTACTGCCATATGGTGTGTCTGCTGCCGCTACGTTAGAATTTTGTATTATTGGTCAATAATACGTAATTATTTTTTATTTATTAAAAAAACCTAACGAGCTACTGCCATTCGGTGTGTCTACTGCCGCTACGTTAAAATATATATTATATAATATTTATTTCAAATAAAATCTGATTTGTCCATGCTGTGTTCTCTTCATGGTCACCCCAAAACTACAACCAACGTTGAAATTATAACAATTGAACGAGTTGTCATTTTGCCTTCGGCATATTACATAACAGCGAGCTTTTTTAAATTGACGACGCCGTATGTAAACGACGACTCACACAAAATGCCTGCTATAGACATATCTAGTTAAAATAAACATAAAATAGGTACAAAATAGAGATTTTAAGTCAACCAAATAAAAATACGGTCATTTTTGCCGCATATTTCGACACTTGCAAATAAATCGAAGCCGATATAGGGTACTTTCCCGTTGACTAAGAATCATGAAGTTTGGCAAAAAGCAAGGTCTAACAACACAAGTTTAGTAAAAAATCCAAAAATCGTTTTGTATAACTAGAAAAAAACTGTTTCTTTTACATAAAAAAACATATTTTTATGGGACCCTCCTCGGTGCGTGAGTCAGACTCGCACTTGTCCGGTTTGTTTACTGATCAGATTGGCAACGGAAAAGTTTAAAAGTAGCGCCAGTAATAGAAAAATTGTGGAGTAAGAGGCTAGCGTGGTATGGGCGTGTCATGCGTATGGAAGAAAATCATGTGACTAAAAGAGTGTTAGATACGACGTGTGAATGGCTATAGAAGTAGAGGAAGGCCGAAGAAGAGATGGATATTTATTTTATTTTATTTTATAAGGCACACATTACACATTACAAGCAAAAAAATATGACTTAACTAAAATAACAATTTTATCTCGCTTGAAACGTAACTTATGTGCGCACAGAAAAACAGAAATATACTCATCGAGGAAACAAAAGGAAAAGCATGTTTAAGAACATAACTACTACTAAATAATTAAAATGACTAGACACAAAACTGAGAATCAGAAGAAAAAAACTAATAAAAAATAATTAAAACAAAAAAAAACAAACACGTAATATGTATATACAAAATACCTAAATACACTATCAACCGACTTGGAAGCCCACGACGCTATTATGAGCGTCTGTATCCCCGATAAAATGGAGGATGTCTTTGAGTTGAGTGACAAATTTATATAGCTTAGGGTTAAAGATATCCAGCTCTATATTCACCTTTGCTAACTCATTGTACTGCCGAGACATTCTTGTTAATGGATTATAATAAGAAATATTGTTTTTATAAGTAAGTATAGCAAAAATATTAGTTCAATTACATCTACGAGCACTATATTTAGTATTGAACTGATAAACTGTGTGAAGAATAAAGAAAGGAAGGAAGTGGCAACATAGATGGCAGCTGATAGAGCGTTGTGGAGGAGGATACATGTTGTGACGACCTCGCGTATTGTAGGAAAAGGGCAGGAAGATGACGATATTAAGCTAATATAGATAAGCGGCTATGAATAGCCTACCACGTACTGTGCAAAAAGTGGAAGCTCAGAGGATTAGCAAACTGAAGTGGTAGTAGGCGGGACATAAAGCACAGAACTGACAGCCGTTGGGGCAGAAAGGTTCTCGCGTGGAGACCACACTGGATTAGCTTATGACGTAGAACGACATAGTCTTCTTAGTCTATACAAAGCACAAGTCCGATCTGGTATGGAGTACTGCTGCCACCTTTGGAATGGTTCGGCCAAATACCAGCTCGCTACCTTAGACTCGATAGAACGTAGAGCTTTTAGGCTTATAGGTGAGCAATATATGGCGGAGGCTAAGACCCAAAGTCTCGAACACCGCCGTAAAGTTGCAAGCCTATCGATCTTTTATTTCGGGGAATGTGCCCAGGAACTTAACGATCTGGTTCCGCCATTTCCTTTCCATCAAAGGACAAGCAGGCGCACGGCTCAGTACCATCCGTACCTAGTTGATATACCACCCATTCGCACACACCGTTATGGTTCTACGTTCTTGATGCGTACAGCTAAGGTATGGAACGTTTTGCCGTCGTCTGTTTTTCCTAAAGAATACAATCCGGGCCTCTTTAAGGTAAAAGTGAATAAGTTTCTTCTAGATCTTCATGCTTCATCTAAGACCAAATCATTGCTTTCCATCAGGTGAGATTGTGGTCAAACGAAGATCTATTTAGTTTAAAAAAAAAACATAGGCCTTCCCCATATACTCGTATTTTCTAAGCAATCGGTCTTGTGCCGTCTGTACGCAACGGCTCCCAACAACTGTTATGAGGCCATCTTTCCATCTAATGAGGGGCTATGCTGCTCTTTCCAGTGCACTATGTGTTTTCTATATAGTACTACGAGCTGTTGCCAGCGGCATCGCCTGCGTTGTTTTGCGGTGCAAAAATACATATAGAAACTTTGATATCCCATTTTTATCCCACAGAAACTGATTTACGCTAAAAAAAGTGGGTTGTGAATCCAGATTATAATCTACGTACATGCCAAATTCCATTGAAATCGGTTCAGCCGTTTCGACGTGATTGAGTAACAAACAAACGCATTTATAATATTATTAGTGCGATTCCGTACGTATATGTACTATTCCAAACGACGCTGCTGACTGCAACTTCCAACTGCAAGTGCCACGGCTGCACGCTGTCTGTATATATTTCTATGACAGACTTTCCGAGCGACGCGGCAGTTGCACGTGGAGTAGGCAGTTGCAGTTGGCAGCGGCTGACGACAACTGCCGCGCGCGGCACTTGCAGTTGGCAGTTGCGGTTGGCAGCGTCGCTCTGACCTTAAGTCCAGCTCTGCCCGTTGTTAGCACGCTGCATTCAGGAATCAGTAATAACGATATTATATTCTCCCTTCAATGCTATGACGCTAAACATGACCATTTGAACTGTTAGATTAATGGGTAGATGCCTAGTGCAATTGGAATACACGCACACATACACAAAACTAAATTACAAGGCTATTGTATATTGGGTCTCTGTATATCATATGTATGTCCAGTGCGTATTTTCATATCTATACAATATTTTCAAATGTAAGCAGTTAAATTAAATTGGTTTATTAAATTAAATATAGATTTTACCAAAGCATACGACATATAAGAGAAGATAACTAATTATGAACTTTTTTTAAATTCTTTATACAATTATTTACAATAAAATACAGAAGAAACAGTTGAATCATCTAACGACCGTTGCAAATGATCTATAGATAGCTCAACTGCCCCAGATCTCTTCCAGGCGGAAGTGTTTCCAAGACACTGGCTGCATTGCCCCACTGAGACCCAGATAAGCGCTGGCTTTCGGATCGCACGTCGCTTCGACCAGACGCCCAGAAAGAATTTTGAAAATGTGATGGCGCCCAGTACTTCTGAACTCCCGTTACCTGTAAATTGAATAACACTGTAGGAAAAGTTAGTAATTTTTTTATTTCGTGGCACTATTTTGATACGAATACTCAATATATTTTTGTTTTCATGCGAGACTCGCGAGATTTCAGTTCGGGGCGAACCACTAGTTATTTAAATATTAAACATGCAGTGGGTTACTAGTGACACACCCCTCTTTAATTTTCTATTCCCCTCATTGTTATTTATAAACAACCCTTTTTTCCGGAAATATAAAACTACGTGCACCAAGATTTACTCTGCTTTGAGTAAGCCCAATATTTACATAGGCCTTTTTATGTTCCACACATAACGTCAAACTGGGTACAGCTTATAACTAGAACAGCGAATACAGTTCACCATATGATAATAATAATGCTGGAAATTTCACACAGTGCTATCTAGCCCCAAATTAAGCAAAGCTTTGGCTAGTTTTTCTTTTTTTTTTCTTTAATATATAGGTACTTGTTATACTACCCGCGTTGGCGGGTCGATTTCGACACCTTCCAAAGAGGATGGTGGGAGATAGCGACAGATAGGGATGCTTGGAGGGACTTGGGGGAGACCTTTGCCCAGCCGTGGGACGAGATAGGTTAGGATAAAAATACTTATCATACAGAATAAATACCCATACCCAGACAAAAATCTGTAGATATTGCAAATACTTGTTCCGAGGCGGGAAACGAACCCGCAACCTGTTGCGTCTCTGCGAAGAATCTATTGATTGAGTTATTATTTTTTTCTATGAAAAGTTGTCAATTTTCATGGGTGGTAATCAGAATCACTCCGTTCAGGCTTAAAATACTAGTTCCGGGACTCTCTATATAATCGATCTACCCTCTTTATCAGTCTCTTGCTACTATTAAACTCATGTGTGGGGGCAGTGCTACTGCAGTATATTCTGTGACTGAGTTTTATGCAAGTCTGCGTTTTGGCCCAACGTGGCATGATTAGCTCGACGCCGCAACAGTCGTCACCAGTCTTGATAGTAGAGTAGTTCACGCAATGTAACGGACAGTAAATAGTGCTTCAGTAAATCCGAGTCGGTTGTTTGCATTCCTCTGCACCAAGACACTGACTACTATTGACTAGGAACCAAAGACACTACTATTGACTAAACACTGCCCGATGTGATAAATATCCAACACCATGTATTATGTAATAACACTGATTGAAATTCTTGATCATAACTCGATTCCGACAGATATATAGTCTAACTTTTTATTAGCTGCAGTAAAATGACGTTTCTAAATGTCATTCCGTAAAATAATGTTGCCAGCCTAATCTCAATAGGGATGTGATTCAGTTCACAAAAATTAATTAAATAACATTATTATGACGTTTTTGTTTCATTTTGAATGTACCTCCCTATACTTCCACTAAAAAAGATCAATCCTCTAGTATAGTAATAATATTAGGTTAAAAAAATACATTACAACTTAATATTAAATCTCAAAAAAAAAACTAAACTGATTATTCATTAAGATTCACTCATTTAGCTACATCCCTATTTATTTTTCTTCAAAAACCGGCAACCCACAAAACGGCATTTTACTGTAGCTAATAAAAAGTTAGACTATAGGACACGTTATTCATAAACTCACATCACAAATGATGATAACTATCTTGTTTTATTTGAAAATATTTTAGGATTTTTACTAACGATTCGTCCAAAATTTTGTTGTGCACAACAGAGTCCACAATGAACATGTACCTATCAATTACCACCTGCAATACAATGAATGAATGAGTATTGAGTATGCTAATACGAATATTAGCCCCGCGCGCCGAACGAGTTCGCTTTGTTTTTGTGCTGTCCGTATCGCTCTATTTTAGTATCTACCCACAATGAAATTTATAAAACCCAGTTCAGTGACTTAATTTATATTTAACTAGTGGTCCCGCCGAACTTCGTATCGGCTTGACATGCATAGGTATAAAGCGGGCTGTCAATATAAGTCACCCCGGTAGAATTGTCAATTGTTGTCCCCGGCCATCATTAAGTATGAGAAAATGAATGACTTCCACAAATAATTCAATACCAAAATTACCCAAATCGCTCCACCCGTTCTCGAGTTTTAGCGAGACTAACGAACAGCAATTAATTTTTATATATATAGACAATATATCTCGGGATAACTCCTACCGAAGCGTCTTTTTCAAACGATATTCAATTTTTTACATTCTCTTTGACGATATTTGCAGCACGCATTCTGTCAATTCTATGTCAAACGTCATAAGGTTACATTATAAAAGCGCTAAGGTTAGATTAAAAATAATTTTATATGGTGGTTAAGTATTCTTAAATTTTCTAATTTTGCGCGCAATTTTCTTATTTTTTTCTTTCATAAGAACTTTCTCCTGACAATAAGAAATACAACAAAAAAAGAATTGGCCAAATTGGTCTAGGCGTTGTTGAGTTATGCGCTTACCAACACATTTCGCGATTCATTTTTATATGATTTTTGTTGATTTTTTGGAGTAAGTATTATGTTTTTAGTAGATGTTATTGTGCAGTGTTATGTATTGCTAAGTCACCTCATTGTATATTATTAATTGTGTATCTACTTATGTAAGTAGAACAGAATTGCATGTTTCACAGTAAACAATTTATTATGTAAATTTATGAGAAATAAATAATCTTAAACCGTAATATAATTAGGTAGGTACAAATCGCGCTCGGCGACGCGCATCGCATTAGGCACACACAAAATGTTTTGTCCTTATTAAATAGATAGTTACCTATTATAATTATAGATAAAATATTAGTTATGTTCGCGATTACACTAAACACCAGGGCTCAATTGTTCTTCCTTACGATGTTGCTATTCACCAATCCACGCAAGCCACCATCACGTGATCATTTAAAACTTATTTCTATTGGTTGTTATATAAATGTTCCTTTGATCTGCTCCTCGAATTTTACATAAAAATATTGACGACCTCTGTGGTGCAGTGGGCGAATAGTCAGCTGAGACGCAGCAAGTAGCGGGTTCGATTCCCGCTGCGGAACAAATGTTTGCATAATCTACAGATATTTGTTTCGGGACTGGTTGTTTCGCTATGTATTATAAGTATGTATTTACAAAAAAATTTATATAGGTATTCTATCAGTTATCTGGTTCCCATAGTACAAGCTCTGCTTAGTTTGGGGCTAGATAGCGCTGTGTGAAATGTTCAGAAATATAAATATATATGCTATTACATGCGTTGTGGTAACAAGACAAAGATCTGTTTTAATTTAAAATATCCTGAAATCCATTAGCAAGTATCCAGTAACTAAGCCAATCGTCAAAATAAGTACCTGGCATCGCACATTAGGTACAGTTAAGCAGAAAAAAACAACTATCGACAGTTAGCGGACGGAAAATTCGGAAAATATGTAATTTTATGTTGTATGTACCTACTCGTCATTTTCTGTTTTCTCTTACTTGTACTTTCTCTTTGACGCTATACCTTTTGATTGTATTGTGTGAATTTGTGTGTGCTATGGTAGCAAATAAATGTCTGTCTATGTCTATGTCTATGTCTAAAATGGTGATCGGGCTTGGAGCTAGTTCATCTTGTGTCTTCTCCAGATAACTAATAATTGCTGGACGGTATTTCTCAAACGTGAAAAATCACTCGCAGTATCGCATACATAATATCGATCATAACTTCTCCGTAATCGCACCTGTGCTAAAAGCCCCACAGTAAACTAGCTGCTATCTATCCTGTGTCTAAGCCTCGCGTTTGTAACCTCTAGTACCATTCCCATATCGATATGTTATCCGATAGACGTTTTTATGGAAGATTCTACCATTGCATCTCTGTTTATATGAGCCTGGTTGGATTGGGCTGACCGTGCTTTGTGATGAAATATGATTACCTTAGGCATGTTTAAGCGGTTTAAAGCGTTTTGTGAATGCATATACTACGTGTTTTAGTATGTACATCATTAAATGAAAACACGGGTAGAACGAATGGCTAGTATTGTTTTAAACAAGGTTTTTTATGAAATTCATTACAATAAAAAAATTAAAGTCAAACAACCTTATTACTAGTGGTTCGCCCCGAACTGAGATCTCACGAGTCTCCGAATAAAACAAAAAAATATTATTTATAATATTTGACTATCAAAATAGTGCCACCAATAAATAACTAAGCAACTAGATCTACAGTTTCACTCAAATTACAGGTAACGGGAGTTCATGTAATGTGGATATACTTTTTGGGGTACAAATTCCAGTTATTCTGGATTTCAGATTTCTGCCTATATTTGTGTCACTTAAGCTACACGCATACCAAATTACAACACTGTGGGGTCACTGGTGTATCCTGTGAATTTTGTCAAAGTTTAGTTTATATTATGGCTAATAACTAGAATACTTAAATAATTTACGAAAAATAAAAACGGAGTCTAAAACTAATAAATACCATTCATTTGACGTCCCATTTGACCTAATAGCTTCATTTTCATTTTTTTACCCCTCTTGTATCCCAATATCTCAACAACCCCCCCACATTTTTAGCTCATTTAGTCACACTATAATTGTGCTATCACTACCTACCTATGTATTAAATTTCAGGATGATCGGAGCAACGCTTCGAAAGTTATCATCAGACAAACAAACATACATACATACAACGCCGATTTGCCTAAGTTGATTTAGAGATCTCACTTCGCTCGATCAATTAAGTCGTAAAATATCAATCAAACGGCCTGTTTAGAATAGGTAAACAAATCATATTCATTCGACAAGTAAGTAGGTACCTTTTAAACTGACTAAGCGGTATCGTGGCAAAAGCGCCACCGATTAACGTTAAAACTTGTTTTTTTGGAAATGTATCGTTTACTGGATAAATATTCAAGCCACCAGCTATATACCAAATTTCATCGAAATCAGTTCAGCCGTTACGGCGTGACTAGGTAACAAACAAACATCCAAACTTTCGCATTTATAATATTATACTAGAAAAAACATAGCTTGATCTCTGGGACAGCTGTCAGTAAAATCGAACCTATGAAGTTCTGAATTTAACAGTACGGACAAACGTACCAGTCAATGTCATACTTTATGGGCATGCTGAGCTAATTAGTGATGAGCGATGAATCATCGTGATCACAGACTATAAACTATCGATATTTTGTATAAAACTTAATTCAAAATTAATATATCATTTAATTTAAAAAAATAACAATATTGAATATTTAAAAAAAAATAACAATATTAACAATAGTGAGTAAATAAAATCTAAATTCTAACCTACTCGTAACATTCCTTCCGTCAACCTTGGGGTTCGAGAGAAGTTTGGCCGCGGCGTGTCTTCTTCCGCAAGATGGCGCCAACGCGCCGCCATCTTGTTTGACATGAATGACCCATTCTCCTCAGTACGAGTGCTAACGCCTTGTATACGCCACGTGTTTTCCGTTCTCATCACTTTGTTTTTGTTACTATTGCTGTTAATTTGTTAAGTTTATTTATTATTGTTAGTTTCTTTGTTGTTATTGTTTGTTTTTATTGCTTGTTTTCATTGTTTGTTAGCATCTATCGAAGATTTTGAAAAATATTGGATTTTCCTACAAAAAAAGTAACAAAAGAAAAATTATAATGGAACGAACCGACATTGCTCTTGCTCGAGTGAATTTTCTCTGGAAAGTCAAAAAAATTACAAATTGGGACAAAGTTGTCTTTCTAGATGAGACATGGCTAAACGCCATACCGTAATCAAAGCTTGGACCAATGATATGGCACAATCGACCACCAAAGTACCCGAAGGCAAAGGATGAATTCCATGAAGAAATTAATTTTGAAAAAATTAAAGAGTGGTTTTTAAAATTATTAGATAATTTAAAGGAGCCACATTATATAATTATGTATAACGCCCCATATCACTCGGTCCAAAAGCACAAACCACCAACTTCGGCAAACAGGAAGTTGTTGTGCAAACAAGAACAGGAGTAATTGCATGGCTTTAAGAAAAAGGAATAGAGGCCAATGAAACAATGCTTAAAAACGAATTATTGAGACTCGTTGGTCTGCAAAAACTCAGCCCACCAACGTATGTATTAGATGGCATATCCCAAGAAAAGGGTCATAACGTCATAAGACTGCCTCCATATCACTGCCAGTATAATCCGATCGAGCTTATCTGGGCCCAAGTAAAAGGTTTGTTTGCTCGAATTTCAGTTAGACAGATTCTTTATGTATTAACTCTTGTATAATTTACGATATTAAAATATGTTTTTTTTTCAAGGTTACGCTGCTAGACATAACACAACACCGCCTTTCACGGCAAATAAAATGTTGCAGTTACTAAACACTGCGGTTGAAAATGTATCTGTAGAAGATTGGAAAAAGGTAGTTACCAAATGCAGAAAATTAATGGAAGAAGATTGGGAGCGAGACGTCTGATTTGATAATATTTGCGAACAAGAGTTCATACTAAATTTACAAGATTGCTCTAGCGATTCTGAAAGTGAATCGGATATTTATTTGGGGTGTACTCCTTTGGAATAAATAAATGTATGTATTAATATATTCGTTTCATTTTATTACCCAAATCATAATATAATCCAATATACATATAATTATGGCAGACAGCCTTCGTGGCGAAGCGGTAGTGAACACGACTACTGCGCAGGAGGTCGCTGGTTCGATCCTCGCTCAGTGCAAATATTTGTATGCATAAATATGGGTTTTTGCACTGGTCTGGTCGTGCCTCGGAAAGCACGTTAAGCCGTCGGTCCCGGCTGCCATACGAATATCTAATGGCAGTCGTTACGGGTTGTTGGAGCCCTCAAAAGTCCAACAATTGGTCTTACTGCAAAGCTTCTATCGATAATTACTATCGAATTTTTTTCTGTATCATAACAACCCAAGGAATGTCAGTTTAACAAATGTCGCAGAGATCAAGCTATGTTTTATCAAGTATAGTGTGATGTGATGAAAACACTTTATAGTGTATATAGTACCTTCATATAAAAAAAAATCGACGACAATCAAAACATAAGTACAACTAGCTATTGCCCGCGACTTCGTACGCGTTACACTAATAAATGTGCAGGTAACCTAGAAATAAAGCTACTGACTCGCTGTTGCAACTTGACTTGAAACCTCATTTGTATCCCATGGGATCTGATTCATGGGGTTAAAAGTAGCATTTATGTTAATTCAGGTTATAATCTACGTAGCCCCAAAAATTCAATGAAATCGGTTCAGCCGTTACGACGTGATTGAGTAACAAACAACAAATAAATAAATAAACAAACATCCATACATATTATATATAATATTAGTGTGATGGGTTTTATTGCTTTGAACCGATTTCTTCCTGATAACCTTTGAATGGAGAGGACTTTTGTTATGACTAAAGCTGACTTTATCTCAGCGCGAGGGGGTTGTGGTGCGGGGGTCGTAGTGCCGGGGGGCGGTCGTGAACGACCCTATGTCACTGGTTCAGGTTAAGAATCCATATTTGTTCGATATCAATTCATATAAAGCACTGTTTCAGTTGTCTTTTGGGTAATTTCGCCATTCTTCGAAAAGCTATTTTTTTGAAATGGAAATCTAGAACAATAAACAAAGAAAAAAAATGTTGTACTCAAGTGTGCAGGGTAAATCTACTACAAATTAAAGTTAACAGTTGTATTTATTATATATAATAAATCCAGCTCCCTGTCTAAGAGGTAAATAAAGTTTCTGATCCATCAAACTTTAATATCTACAAAACGTAATGCAATTTTTCAACATAAGACATTTTATAAATATGTATTGGGAGACAACTGTAGGTACATATAGTATAAACATAAAAAGTACATATCTTCAGCTACAAAATCCATCACTATTTTTTTTAATAAACACATAACTCACCATCATAGATGTTTTCGCGTTAGAAGCAAAATTGCAACTATTTAACTTTTTTTTCGAATGGACTAATCTCGCTGTTGGCCTCTGAGGCCGTTGCAGCTTAACCGATCTTTTGACGAGCGCAGAAGGCGTAAGTTTTTTGATGAGGCAACTAGCGCAAGGGCACCACTTGGGTACGAACCTCGGCTTGGGCTGTTACCAGGGTGGGGATAGGAGAGAAACGCCCGGGTACGTGCTTGTACCTCGTATAGGTGGCGACTGAAGGGGCTCGTTCACCTCGCCGGCGAGTTCGGTGTATCTGTGAAGTGTTTGCTCTATCTAATGTAGATGACTTAGAAATATTTTCCGCATTAGCGGAGGTGATTTCGTCATCCGGGTCTCCGAGAACGTGTCTCGGACGACGGAGGGTTCAAACTAATTAACATTTGACTTACCCCTTCTTCTTATATTCACCCTTGCTGGCTATCAGTGACTGAAATTGGTACAATACAATTCTTGGAACAATGGGGGTTTTTCCTAACTATCAAGGCAATTAGATCTTAAAAATTCGATAATGACTTTTGTCCAGCTAGCATTTTTGGGACGACCCTGTGTGCGGCATGACGCAACTAGAGGGTCTAAGCTTAAAACTTCATAAGCTTCTTAGGGTGAAGAGAGTGAGATGAGTTATCGATTAGTAGTTATCGATTAGGATAATGCAAAATGCCTAGTGCCTATTTTTGAGAATAAACACTAAAATAGTAGCATCTAGAAATTCGATTAACCTAGCGACTTTAGTTCCAGTTCTAGTTGAACTTAATAAAGTTAGCCACATCCTGTCTCAGTCATACCAGCGAGTTTTATCAGATTATCGAACGCGACTTCTATAAGCGACTTTTGAACTCTTAATAATCGCTTGGAATAAGTTAGTTTTAGGTTAAAATTCAGCCAATAATTAGCCTAAATTTTCATTCATTCGACGCCTAATCTGCTTTCAAGCCATGAACCATTACGCATTTAGACCAATATCAGCGACGGAGTTTTTTTACCCTAGTGGGATATTGGTAGGTATAGGTTAAAGCCAGTTTGTAAATAAAATCATTTGAAACATAGTACTGTTTATAGTCATTATAATGTTGCAGACCAGAGTGATCCGCTTCTTTTTAGGCAAGCGTGCATCTTTGACCACGAAGGCGATATGGCAAAAAATTTGAGCCGCTAAGTAACTGTCGTATTCAATACCGAAAAATAGTACTGATTTCGTATTTAAGCAATATTTACTTGAGGATTTAAACTACATAAATAAAAGTCAGAGAGGCAATTGGTAAACTATTCTCGATACAATCACTTGTCAAAATCGGCTCTTTTAAAACACTAATATCGTTCATTCTCCGACTCTAGAAAAAATTTATAGTATTTTTTTACATAGTAGGTAGTATGTAGGTAATTATGGTTCCTAATTTAATGGAAAAGCATTCTATTCATTTGTTGGTTCTCATGCAATTCGAGATTTTATCTTTAGTCACTTACGTTATTTACTCCTAAGACAATGCGGCGCGGCTATGATACATGTTTGTCTTGTTCTTCACCTAAATAAGTAAATAGCACTGTCACTTTTTGCATTTCCGGATGCTCCGCCCAATCGTCACTGAAATTAAATTTGTATGTCGTCATACATAAGGTTAAAAAATTGAGTGCTTGACTATTGTCAATATAATAAATTCTAAAGTAGTCGCGACCTGCGAAGAAGCCGGTGAAGAGACCGTTCTGGAATCTGACGCTGCCAAGTTTAGGTATTTACGAAGTCGGCCGGTCGCGCGACTTGCTGCTTGCCGTATGAATCGTAACACTCACAACCTGGTCTAGAGTCGAGTCCGCTTATTTTCCGCGTGACTTTAACTGCATTACGTGCTAAGAAATGTTGCATGCCGCGAGTATCATGTAGTAAAGTGTTAGCTTAAAACTCCCAGCTAGTGAGGAAACTAACGAAATTACGATCGGGCTGGTCGACTAATTGATAAAGGCAAGACAACATGACGAGAACATACTAAGGAAAACCAAAGTACTTAGAATATAATTACTAAAATAATAGGTACGTGAAAAGTACCTTGTACCCCTTTTTAAGCATATTGCACACATGGAGGAAAATGAGATTTGGAATAATTAAAGATTTTAAGGAGAAGAAGTGCAGAAAGCTAAACAAAGCTAAAATGATATGAAAAATCCATTCTTGAATGGAGCAATTAGTAGAATTTTGTTTTATTAGCGACATCAAGAGCTCATACATTACACAAAAACACATCTATCTATCTATCCAGCCTCCAGCACCTACTGTTGGGTATAGGCCTCTATGGGCATGTCGCGAGTTCAATCGGTCTTGAGCACGGACTTCCGTGGTCTTGAGCAAGTCTCATCCATTGCTGTCCAACTTCCGTTACGAGATCGTCAGATCATCGGGCCGGTGGTCTGCCCTGCGGTCGACGTCCATCTTTTGGCCACCACTCTACCTTGGTCCACCTGTTCTCATTCCGCCTAGCAAAGTGTCCTGCCCATCTCCACTTAAGCCTCGTGATTAGTACTTACATCTTCGACTTAACTTCGACGTCGAATCTCGACGTTTGGTATAAGATCGACGAGATAGATTCCTAGCATGGCCCGTTCCATTGCTCTTTGAACAACTCTGATGGTGTAGGTATATATGCTTGTTTGTGAGGGGCCGTGTAGTCAGTCAATATGGGCAGCACACATTGGTTAAATACATTGGTGAAAAAAAAAATACATAAAAACACATATTATATGTGTACATATTATACTATAATATTATAAAGAGGAAAGATTTGTTTGTTTGTTTGTTTGTATTGAATAGGCTCCGAAACTAATGGACCGAATTAAAAAAAATCTTTCACTGTTGGGAAGCTACACTATCCCCGGGTGACATAGGCTACTTTTTACCCAACTGCGCAGAAGGAGGGTAATGTTTTTATTGAAAAACTACACGTGCGAAGCTGCGGATTGGTCAGCTAGTATTAAATAAAGTAGCGGTGTTTACAACAATAAGTTAAAAACCACCTACGTCACCCGGACCATATTAACGAATCGATTGACACTTCATTCATCAAAATCTGAGAAGTTTAAGCACTTCGGTGGAAATAGTTAAATACTAATATATACATACTTATATAATTACATAGATACTTTTTTAAAAACATAACAATTAAAGTCCGAAGCCGAAGTCAGGTAAAAGTCAGGAAGACGGGAATCACGTCAAAATCGTATTACGTCATCTATTCTACATGTTACTTTTGCTCGTATGCTGGTTGCATATAACAGCTAGTTCTAAGTCATAAGATGACTATGATGGTATGCGCAGCCTAAAATTACCCCTCATTAAATAAAAACCTTGATATTATAGATATTGATCAAAATAATATAAATTAAACAGCACGAAAACCAAAAATGTCTGAAAAGCAGATAAAATACCATTGACCTTAAATCCTTGAAATACCAAAAGGTCTGAAGTATTTTAACGTTATCTTGTACATTATACTTAACAGCTTATAATAAAAACACAATATGTAGGCAGCTTTACGCCTCTGGCCGACCACAAGGGTCAAAAGATTAGGTGTAATAAAAACCCACCTATTGGCCAGCCACACGAACGTGCATAATTATGGAATTATCTTCAAATACTACCAATGTTGGTCAACAAGAGTAATGATTGCTTATAATATTTTTATTTGTATGATAACAATGTACTCTCAGGCAGGTATAAGATGGCTCCTTACTGGGAGCCGTTGAGTGCAGGTTCCACAAGGTCGGAAATTATGGGGAGGCTGATGTTTAGCAGACGTGCTATGTGATCATGAGGTAGCCTCGTTCGCGCGTACTTGGATATATTTTTTAAATATCCTATGCTGTCTCACTGCTGGGCAAAGGCCTCCCCATTTACTTCCATCCTTGCGTTTTGCAGAAATCTCCTGGCAATCTGGAATCCATCCAGATCGTCGTGCCAACGTTTTAGTGGTCTGCCTCGTTGCCATCGTCCTGTAGGTGGCCAGTCGGTGGAGATATTAGTCCACCTTTCAGGGTGCATTCGCGTGACATGAACCACCCAGTTACATTTCAGTCTTGCAGCTTTATATCCACATCGATAATCCCGGTCTTAGAGCGTAGAGTAGTGTTGCGGATCCTATCGGTATGCGCTACGCTCCATCGCTCTTTGGCACACTCCGAGTTTGAACTTTTGTGACTCCGTTATTGACCAAGTCTAAGTAAGATACACAATAAGACATGTCGGTGACAATGGAAGGTTGCCCTTCATTAACTCTTTCATGGACCAGTAGCTCTTCCAAGCGTTATCGACATGACGGTCTACTTCTCGGATTTAATTTAATTTACTTGTAGCAAAACCAAGATCTGTAACTGTTTACCAGATAGCTAACAACAGGGTTTTAACGTTTAAACAATAATATAGAAACTGACAAAATGTGAACAACCAATCAACATCTCACATAACAAATACAATGACGACCTCCGTGGCGCAGTGGGCGAACAGCCGGCTGAAACGCAGGAGGTAGTGGGTTCGATTCCCGCTGCAGAACAAATGTTTGCATGACATACAGATATTTGTTCCGGGTCTGGTTGTGTTTCTTTCCATACATTATAAGTATGTATTTACAATGGCCTCATGACCAAGCTCAAGGTCGCTCAACGAGCTATGGAGAGGGCTATGCTCGGGGTTTCTTTGCGTGACAAAATCCGCAATGAGGAAATCCGCAAACTAAAGTTGCTGACATAGCCCTCAAAATTAGCAAGTTGAAGTGGCAATGGGCGGGCGACATCGCTCGTAGAACCGATAACCGTTGGGGAAGAAAGGTTTTTAAGTGGAGACCACGGACTGGAAGACGCAGCGTTGGCCGGTCCCCCACAAGGTGGACCGACGATCTAGTAAGATTAGCGGGGAGCCGTTGGGCGCAAACGGCTACCAACCGCTCGTTGTGGCGATCTAAGGGGGAGGCCTATGTTCAGCAGTGGACGTCTGCCTACTGATGATGATGATGTATTTACAAAAAAAAGTATTTAAGTATTCTATCAGTTATCTGGTTCCCATAGTACAAGCTCTGCTTAGTTTGTGGCTAGATAGCGCTGTGTGAAATGTCCAGCAATATTTATTTATTTGATTTAGTGAAGTAAGAGTGACTACCTATACCTTAACTTTATCAATCACTAAATAACTCACTATTCAACCGTTGTCGAAACGAATTGAAATTGCTTATTGAAATTGCCACTTGCTCGCCACACAAATGAGTTTTGCCTGTAGTTTGTATGATGGGTATCTATGGTAGATAGGGGAGTGCTACTGGAATTTTTAATGAGCTTCTGTGCTTTGCAGGGCACGTTAAGATGTCGATGTTGGTCAACGTTAAAATAATTGTTAGCCCACTCATTATGCTTACTTATTTAAATAATTTAGTTGCATATGTCTTCATTTGTTTAAATAACCTGTAAAATGACCTGTAGACGACCTCCGTGGTGCAGGGGCGAATAGCCGGCTGAGATGCAGGAGGTAGCGGGTTCGATTCCCGCTGCGGAACAAATGTTTGCATGATCTACAGATATTGGTTTCGGGTCTGGTTGTTTCTCTATATATTTAATGTATGTATTTATAAAAAAAAGTATATAATTATTCTATCAGTTATCTGGTTCCCATAGTATAAGCTCTGCTTAGTTTAGGGCTAGACAGCGCTGTGTGAAATGTCCAGAAATATTTATTTATTTAATGTTAATGTTGTGTATTTGTTTGTGTTGTCTTTCTAGGCAAGCGTGCTCCATGTTCGATCACACCATCACTTACCACCATGTGAGGTAGCGGTCAAGCGCTTGACTATCATCAATAAATAAAAATCAAAAGTTGCGAAAAATTTATCGCTTTTAACGTCACCGTATGTTTGATTTAGGAAGTATTTTGTTCCTTGTTGTTCTTTCTATTGTTCTTTCTAGAATTGCAATGTAATTATACTATCCTTTTTTAATGCAAAATGATAAAGGAATAAGCGATTAGTCCACCTGATGTAAGTGGTAACTATCGTCTTTATCAAAGCAATCACCCACCCTAGGAACTTGCCCTACAATGCACTCTTTGTGCTCTGCGTGCAACAACTTGGGGCATACAGGAGTAAAGCCTTATGTGCTTGTAATTTCAACGGCATTTATACCCTTCAAATCAAAACATAGCAATGCTGCTTGGCGCTTATTCTGCCGTCTTAATTGGTAGTATTTCCTAGGCCTTTTCAAAAGATCTACGTTTTTTATCTATCTACCTACGTATTGAAGGTTACCACAGATAGTGCACACAATGGTTCAGTTCGAGTCTCATTTCCTAAAACCATGTAACAAGTAGTCCATAAATAACCCAAGATCACAACCCGCCAAACAACTTCAGAAATGAAACAAAAGAAACGCCCTCACCATAAAATGAGGGTAATTTTTCAAAGCTTGACGCAATCTAAACGTGAGTTTGATACACGTTATTAAACAAGCAAGAGTAGCCATTATTTTTCACGCGTTTTATTTCTCTCGCTTGATTTACCGGTGTCATTCTGCCCTGAATGTAGGCCAGGGCCTACAATCAAGAATAAAATAGAATAGGAATCTCGTATAAACCTGATGGGAAAAACTGTCCACATAAAGTTAGGCACGTCAAAATTCTACATCATTCAGTCTCGATATATGTCAGCCTACGTTGAATAATTAAAATAAACAACGTATCTCATATAAAACACATAAAAACACGTATGTACATACGGCTACCCGGCTGCACATCAAGCTATACGAGTCCAGTATAAGCTGACCTCTCATTCTACGAAAAGCTTACACAACGCGAGGTCAGCTTATACTGGAATTGTATAGCTTGATGTGTAGCCGTGTGTACACTTCCATTTTACAACTGAGATCCCTTCCACCAAAAAGAAAAAGCTGCTGATTATCTTCGGATCGGCTGAAGTGATATTCATCATCAAATAGCTTAAAAAATCGACCAAGTGCGAGTTGGACTCGCACACAAAAGGTTCCGTGTACCATCTATACTAATATTACAAAGAGGAAAGATTTGTTTGTTTGTATTTAATATACTCCGAAGCTACTAGACCGATTTAATAAGTTCTTTCTCTATTGGGAAGCTACACTATCCCCGGGTGACATAGGCTACTTTTTACCCAACTGCGCAGAAGGAGGGTAATGTTTTTATTGATAAACTACGCTTGCGAAGCTGCGGATTGGTCAGCTAGTTATCTATAAAAAAGTCAGAAAAATCATGTTTGTTGTATGAGAGCCCCCCTTAAATATTTGTTTTATTTGAATTTAATTAATTATTTTAAAAGTGAATATACAACTAAATATTCTGTGAATATTTCAAGCGTCTACCTGTTGCCGTTATCAATATCGAGCAAAAACGAGCAAAAAATCACGTTTGTTGTATGGGAGGCCCCCTTAAATATTTATTTTATTCTCTTTTTAGTATTTGTTGTTATAGCGGCAACAGATTTACATCATTTGTGAAAATTTCAACTGTCTAACTATCACGGTTCAGATACAGCCTGGTGACAGACGGACGGAGACGGACAGCGGAGTCTTAGTAGTAGGGTCCCGTTTGACCCTTTGGGTACGGAACCCTAAAAACCACCGCAGTTAAACTAGTTTTCTATTAAAAAAACCGCATCTGAATCGGTTCATCCGTTTGGGAATTACGATGCCACAGACAGTCATAGGCGTCGAACTTATAACATTCCCCGTTTCGTATCAGAGTTCATCATAATAACTTAATTATCACAATAACAAACAAAAAACATTTTTTTTCTTTACCTATCTCGTCCCACTGCTGGGCAATGGTCCCTCCAAGCATCCCTATCTGTCGCTATCTCCCACCATCCTCTTTGGAAGGTGTTGAAATCGTCCCGCCAACGCTTTCTCGGCCGACCCCGACGTCGCCTTCCGTCTTCAGGCATCCATGGTGATGCAATATGGGCCCATTTCTCTAAAAAAATATTATAAAAAAACTCCTCATTTCGCATCTGGGTTTAAAAACAGTCTATTTTAACTTAGGCATGTCAAGTTGTACGGCTTGTTTCATGAACTGTGTTCACGTGAATCGAATTTTTTGACAGCTTCCAATGAAAAACTGGAAATCTACATTGGAGTTCCGATTCAATTTTTAATTCAGTTTTAGCTTAACTACTGCTTAACTCACTCAATTTGTGATTTAGAATCGTAATTTTTTTTTGTTTGTAATAAACTAATTTGAAACTAGTGGTTCTGTGAGAACAGTAGACCGCGCGTCCCAAATCCAAAAAGTAATTTGCGTAACAAAATTAACGAAGAAAGACCAATTTAAAAGAAAATTTCCGGTGCTTGAATATTCCAATAGGCCTGTGTAGATTTTTGAACAATATATTGGTATAAGTTTAAGCCATTAAATCAAAGATCAAATCAAATCAAAAAACATTTATATGTGAACAACAACAGAACAAACACACACAGGAGACTTACACAGGAGAAATTAAATAAAAATGCAAAATATTGCAGTGTGTGTGTCTCATCGTACTCACTGTATGTGTCACAAAAAATGTTACTCGCGTTCCCTTGGTCTTATTAGGGGGTATAATCTGGTGTCTACGAATTGGTCTCGTGAAGGCGGAGAGGACTGCGTAGTCTGATTGGTATAGATAGGTATACATTTTTCGAAAAAAAAATCAAAAACTGATATCCGTCTGTATATAACGTTGCATCTAAAAATTAAATAAATCAAGGTACTTTTGTGCCAATTTACGTCAAAATCGGTTGATGCGACCTATAGGCGAGAACAGACATACTAATAGGCAGCCGGACATAAGCATTTTTTGGCCAATCTCTAAACTTAAACAGTTCGCTCGCTTCGCTCGTTTGGTAAATAAGAATAAACGCCGTTAGTGTGGCGTTCTTATCAACGTCACTTTTAGTGCACTGGCCAGTTATCTAGTAATATAATATTAATAATAAATATTTCTGGACATTTCACACAGCGCTATCTAGCCCCAAACTAAGCAGAGCTTGTACTATGGGAGCCAGATAACAGATAGAATACTTATATTAATTTTTTTTGTAAATGCATACATATAATATATTATAGAGAGAAAACCAGACCCGGAACAAACATCTGTAGATCATGCAAACATTGGTTACCCGGCGGAAATCGAACCCGTTACCTCCTGCGTCTCAGCTGGCTATTCGCCCACTGCCCCACGGAGGTCGTCAATATATCTAACGAAATAGCAGTAGAAAAGTTGTTAGAACACCCGCCAAAAGATTTTACCGCGTTTGGTAAAATGTTTTTTCATGATTTTTTTAACGGAACTCTTTGTTTGTACTAAAAAAATGCAGCCAGCCTTTACATTGCATATTTCTTTGTCAGTTGAAAATAAAATAACATTTATTTTAACCTCATGTTGTATTATTTTGGTTCCGTGGGTAAAAATAATCCATCGACTCGTGGTATTTAAAATGAGTTCCGAAATTCAAAACGAAAACTATATTAAAGTTTTGTTAGAATACAGTTGCTATGGCCCACTTGAAGTTAAGTGGTAACCATCGCCTATAGCAAAGTAATGCCTCGTTAGTCACGCACCTTAGAAATGTGTAATTTCACCGGAAACCATACCCTTCATACCGAAACACTGCAATGCTGCTTGGAGGCAGAAATAGGTATGAAGGTAGTATTTCCAGACGAGCCCTTTCACAAGAAACTCTGCTACTCTTATAAAGCTAACGTATTAATAGCGATTTTGTTGCGATGCTATTGCGACACATTGCGCAGTATAATTGGTTTTTCAACACACTTGCTCGTAAAGTGACCCATGTTACATCGTTCTTGGGGCCAGAAACCGAACTTATAACACACACGTGCGTAATAATATTACACACTAGTGCATAATAGAATTATCCCTACAAAGTTAAGTTAGTACCTAACTGCAAATCAAATGCGAGTATACAGAGCATTTTCAATTTAACCGGGTAATACAGTTTTTGTACCAACAAAGAGGTTTTATGCCGCTGAAAATCCTATTACATTTTTGGAATAAATAAATGTATCCATAATTAAGGTTCGTTTCCTTTTTATGCGAATATCTCGAACAAGACTATGGCTCGGGTGTTGAAGAGAGATAAACAAAAATAATAACACCCAAAGTTTGATTCATCAAAAACTAAGTGCTCGAAAAAAATTAAATTTAAACAAATAACATTCGTCAAATAAATTAATTTGTAACTCGAGTTTTCGTAAAATGAGCAATTGTTTGAATTATCTAACCCTGTTTTCACCCAAAAAACGAGTCGTAAAGTTTTTACCAAAAATAACATTACAACAAAAATATTATCTTCTATGTATTGATTTTAATAAAATGTAGTATATTAATACAATATTTAAAAAAAATAACGAATAAAAACTGCGCAATTTTACGCTTCAAAAGATGTCGTTTTTTCGAAAGTAGAATGTTTATAAGTTAAAATTCACATACTATAATAAAGTTCAACCTTTTATTTACATATAAAAAAAACTAGAAGTGTACTATCCATTAATTATTATTATATGAATTTTTTAAAATCACATATAAAATGATGAAACGCAAGGCGGCCACTGGCAGTTGAAACCCTCCGTCGTCCGAGACACGTTCTCGGAGACCCGGTGACGAAATCACTTCCGCTAATGCGGAAGAGTCATCCACATTAGACAGAGCAAACACTCCACAAATACACCGACCTCGCCGGCGAGGTCGACGAGTCCCTTCAGTCGCCGCCTAAACGAGGTACATGCACGTACCCGGGCGTTTCTCTCCTATCCCCGTCCCGGCAACAGCCCAAGCCGAGGTTCGTACCTAAGTGGTACCCTTGCGCTAGTTGCCTCATCAAAAAAAAATACAGGGTTGAGCGCCTTCCGCGCTCGCCAAAAGCTCGGTTAAGATGCAACCGCCTCAGAGGCCAACAGCGAGATTAGTCCATTCGAAAAAAAGGCCACTGGCAGTCTGCGCCGAGCGCGTTTGGAGGGAGGACGTGTCGCTCTTTGTCACGAGCACTATACATAGTTACGTATATATAATACTATAGGCAACAGCATACAATTATAGCGGGACCGAGTAATTTGATCTGTATGGATACTTACAGATCTATAAAACTCATTGACATCATTGTTCTCCCAGATGCCCCCTCGTAGGGTAGAAATGTTTAGTATGATCGTATAGAGGGAGTTTTTGTGAGTTGGGAATAAAGTCCCCCTTTTGTCCCCTATTCGCTCTCATCCACCTCGTATATCGGAAAGTAAAAGTCTTCGAGCATTAGCGCTAAAACTAATGTTGCTCAAGACATTTTTTTATATCCGCATCCATTCAAAAAAATGCTCTTTCATACAAAAAAAATGTCCCATACAAAATATTTTTGTGTGAATACCGTACACCGTATATTTCGTTTGCCGTAACTTTCATACTGTTTTTGCAGGGAGCCAGACGGATTGTGGGCACTGAAATTACTGTAAAACTTGCTTTGTTCTATTTATTGGTGGTGGCCGCTCCACCACCAATAAATTGAACGAAGCAAATTATATGAAATAACTTGGTAAATTTTCGATGTGAAGAAAAAAATTTGGACGTTTCAAATCGATGACGATCGCGTCATCATTTTGAAACGTCCAAATTTTATTTTTTTTAGTTTTTGGCGGGGCGTTAGGCAACTTTTTTAGTAAAGTTTCAAGTTTATGGGACATCTACAAGGATCACTTTGAAACGTCCAATATTTTTTTTAGTTTTTGGAAGGGCGTAAGTCAACTTTCTTAGTAAATTTTCAAGTTTTTGCGACATTTACAAGGATCACTTTGAAACTTCCAATTTTTTTTTAGTTTTTGGAGGGGCATAAGGCAACTTTCTTAGTAAATTTTCAACTTTACGCGACATCTACAAGGATCACTTTGAAACGTCTAGTATTTTTTTTAGTGTTTGGAGGGGCATAAGGAAACTTTCTTAGTAAATTTTCAAGTTTATGCGACATCTACAAGGATGACTTTAAAACGTCCAATATTTTTTAAGTGTTTAGAGAGGCATAAGGCAATTTTCTTAGTAAGTTTTCAAGTTTATGCGACATCTACAAGGATCACTTTGAAACGTCCAATATTTTTTTTTAGTTTTTGGAGGGGCATAAGGCAACTTTCTTAGTAAATTTTCAAGTTTATGCGACATCTACAAGGATCACTTTGAAACGTCCAATATTTTTTTTTAGTTTTTGGAGGGGCATAAGACAACCTTCTTAGTAAATTTTCAAGTTTATGCAACATCTACAAGGATCATTTTGAAAAGTCGAAATTTTTTTTTTTAATTTTTGGCGGGGCGTTAGCCAACTTTCTTAGTAAATTTTCAAGTTTATGCGACATCTACAAGGATCATTTTGAAACGTCCAATTTTTTTTTGTTTTTGGAGAGTCAACTTTCTTAGTAAATTTTCATGTTTATTTCTTTGATTGCTTCTTCCACTTCGATATCCTCTTTGATTACTTATTTAACTACGATATACTCGTTGATTGGTTCTTCCACTTTGATGTCGTCTTTAATTGCTTCCTCACTTTGATATCATCTTTGATTGCTTGTTCCACTTCTAAACCGTCGTTGATTGCGTCTTCCATATCGATATCGTCTTTGATTGCTTCTTTCACTTCATCATCCCATTTGAATGGTTTTTCCACCTCGGTCTCCGCTTTGAATGATTACTCAACTTCAATATCCTCTTTGATTGCTTTTTCCACTTCGTTATCCTCACAGCAAATGTATAGTTTTTCCTACAAAACTTAGTTCTTCTAACGTATCTTCTAAACGGAAAGAAATATGCATAGCAAACTTTTACAAAATTAATACAAAATTTTGGTGGAACCGTTTTTTATTGTTATCATTGCCCTTGACATCCTGTTTATTCAAACAAACTTATCTCACTTCTTCATTTTCCTCTTTCAATGCTTTTTTCACTTCGTATTCATTTTTGATTGTTTCTTCCACCACGATATCCATTTCTTTGTTTGTTCCACTTCGATATCCTTTTTAATTGCTTTTTCTAGGTTCATATCTTCTTTAATTATTTCTTTTATTTCAATATCTTCTGTACAAAATTATGATTTAACATACAAAACTGAAATCGCTCGTATCTTCTAAACGGGAGGAGATAGCCCTAAGAAACTTTTACAAAATATTGGTACAAATGTTTGGTAAAATTGTTATTTTATTGTCATCATCACCCTTGGCATTATTTTTAAATGCTTTTCTCACTTCGTTTTCATCTTTGAATGCTTCTTTCACTTCAATATCCTCGTTGATTGCTTCTTCCACTTCGATATCATCTTTTATTACTTCTTCTACCTCGATATCCTCTTTGATTGCTGCTTCCACTTAGATATTCTCTTTGATTGCTTGTTCCACTTCGATAACTTTTTTGACTGCTTTTTCCACTTTGGTATCGTCGTTTATTGCTTTTTTAACTTCGTCATCCTCTTTAAATGCTTCAACCGCCTCAGTATCCTCTTTGACCACTTCTTCCAATTGGATATTCTCTTTGATTGCTTCTTCCACTTCGATATCCTATTTGATCACTTCTTACACTTCGATATCCGTTTATATTGCTTTTTCTATTTTGATATCTTCTCAACAAAATTATATTTTTTTCTTGAAAACTTAAATCGTTCGTATCTTCTAAACGGACAGAGATAGGTATGGTAAACTCTTACAAAATAATGGTACAATTTTTATTTAAATCTTTATTTTACTGTCATCATCGCCTTTGGCATCCATTTTGAATGCTTCTCTAACTTCATCATCCTCTTTGAATAATTCTTCCTCTTTGATATCCTCTTTGATTGCTTCTTCAACTTCTATATCTTCTTATAAATTTATGATTTTTTCCTAGAAAACTTTAATCGCTCGTATCTCTTAAACGTAAAGAGTTAGGTATGGCAAACTTTTATAAAATAATAATAATTTTTTTTGGTAGAATCGTTATTTTGTTGTCATCGTCGCCCTTGACATCCTTTTCGAATGCTTCGCTCACTTTGTTTTCCTCTTTGAATGCTTCTTCACTTCGTCATCCTTTTTGAATACGTCTTCCTCTTTGATAATACTCATTGATTGCTTCTTCCACTTCGATATATTCAATGATTGCTTCTTTCATATGAATATCCTCTTGGATTGATTTTTCACATTGATATCCTCTTTGGTGGCTGCTTCCATGAAGATAAAAACACGCGAGCTGCAAGCAGCTCGCGCACTACGCAACCTCTAGTCCATTTTATAAAATTATTATTTTGTAAACTTATTATCATAACAGATTATAGATAGTTATATTAAGTATTAGAATTTTAATGCCTATGGTGACAGCGACCTGATCTGATGATGGAGTTAGGAGCTGTTCCATGAAACTCTTCAACAAGTTATCCGATGGAGCAAAAACTTTGCACACCGGTAGAATTCGAATGACAATAGTTTACTATAGCAGCAGCCACCTGATCTGATGATGGAGTCACCGGTTGCGCCGGTGACGCAACCGGTTAGTTGATCGAGCGAAGCGAGATCTCCAAAGCAACTTGAACAAATCGGCGTTGTATGTATGTATGTTACTCGTAGCTTATCCGAGGATAACTTTCAAAGCGTTGATCCGATCATCGTGAAAATTGTTACATAAATAAATTGGTATTATTTTAGGTTTAGTGACCGTGTACCTTTACAGTCTGAAATCCAGAATCCCTAACTGAAATTTCTACACCAAAAAAGTATATCACCAATTAACATGAACTCCCGTCAACTGTAATTTGAATAAAACTGTAGGTCAAGTAATTTGGTTATTATTTCAGGGCACTATTTTGATAGTCACAGATTACAAATAATATATATTGTTTTGTTTTTAGGGGGGGCGAGATCTTAGTTTGGGACGAACCACTAGTTTATTGGAGTAAATCTCGATGGTATCTCTAAAGTTTTCATAAATTACGATACCAAAAAAATCCAATGTATCCAAATATCCTCAGTCGTTGCGCCTAGATTGAGGCATAAACACGAATATGATAGAATTTTTAACATTTAACTTTAATTAAATATAGTTTATTCGTTCATTATTTTCAGATGTTATTTGAGTACAATGGCTAAAACTGTCTCTCCTCTTACTGATTTCTGAAGTCTAAAGATTATTTTTGATTGATTGATTACTTGTCGTACGTAACACCGATAAAACTGTAAAATCCCGTATTAATAATAATGATTGAAAGAAATCACAAGTTTTCTAATTAAATTTGTTTTAGATAGAGACTTCGTTTTATTTTTCCTGTAACCTTTGTTTATATTCCTACCAATCATAGTAATTTGAGATTGTTGGCACTCCTAAAAAAACTATACGACATCAACAAAATAAAAAAAAAATGATACCAACCTAAATGTTATCCTAGGGTTATAAACTTTACAATTAGCTACATACTATAGCTGTACAATTAGCTATATACTTGTTTATTTCATTATTATATTCTACTCCACAATTAAACTAAGCAATCTTTGAGAGAGCGAAGCGAGATCTCCAAATCAACTTGGGCAAATCGGCGTTATATGTATGTATGTATGTTTGTTTGGCCGCGGATAACTTTCGAAGTGTTGATCCGATCATCCTGAAATTTCATATAGGTAGGTAATATTGGCACAATCCTGGTGTGACTAAATGATCTAAAAATGTTGGGGGAATGTTGAGATTTTAGGGTTCAAGACGGGTAAAAACAAAATGAGCCTATTAGGTCAAATGGGACGTTCAATAAAAGGTATATTAGTATGTTTCGACTCCGTTTTTAGGGTTCCGTACCCAAAGAGTAAAACGGCACCTTATTACTGAGACTCCGCTGTTTGTCTGTCTGTCTGTTTGTCCGTCTGACACCAGGTTGTATCTCATGGACCGTGATAGTTAGACAGTTGAAAAAAGTAGTTTTTTATAGTACGTCATAAATCGTAAACCGCAAATTACCTTTCATTCAATCAACTAGATAATGGTACGGAACCCTTCGTGCGCAAGTCCGACCCGCACTTGGCCGGTTTTTTTGCTCGTTTTAGCTCGATATTGATAACGGCAACAGGTAGACGCTTGAAATATTCACAGAATATTTAATTATATATTCACTTTTTTTAGTTTAATCTTTATAATTTTGAGTTATTAGACTTATTATTATTAGCCATAATACAAACTGAACTTTGACGAAATTCACAGTGTACACCAGTGACTTCACAGTGCTGAAATTTAGTATTTGTGTAGCTTTAGTGACACAAATATAGACAAAAGTCTGAAATCTAGAATAACTGTAAATTCTAATCTAAAAAGAGTACTGATGAACTCCCATCATTTGTAACGTGAATGCAACTGTAGGTCAAATTAGTTGGTTGGAAATTTCGTGGCACTATTATACTAGTGGTTCGCCCAGAACTGAGATCTCGCGAGTCTTAACAAAAAACAAAAAAATATTATTCATAACCTTTGACTAATAAAATAGTGTCACGAAATACACAACCAACTACTTGAACTACAGTTTTATTCAAATAACAAGTAACGGGAGTCTATTTTATTTGGTTACTTTTTTAGGGATAGAAATTGCAATTATTTTGGATTTCAAACATTTCCCTATATTTGTGTTACTAAAGCTACACGAATATCAAATTTCAGCACTGTGGGTTCACTGGTGTATCCTGTGAATTTCGTTTAAGTTTAGTTTTTATCATGGCAATAACTCAAATACTACAATGATGAAATAATAAAAACGGGGTCTAAATGTACTTATGTACCTATCATTGACTTTTACGGTCCATTGGACCTAATAATCTTATTTTTGTTTTACCCCTATTGAACTCCAATATCTCAACAATCTCCAAACATTTTTAGCTCACTTAGTCACACCAGAATTGTGTCAACACTACCTAACTATATATCAAATTTCACGATGATCGGGTCAACCATTCAAAAGTTATCCTCGGACAAACAAACATACATACGTACATATGGCCAATTTGCTCAAGTGGATTTGGAAATCTCGCTTCGCTATATCAATTAGTCAAAGATTGTGAATATTATTATTTTTTTGTTTTGTGGGAGACTCGCGAGATCTCAGTTCGGGGCGAACCTTTAGTTATTTTACTTGTAGAAATCTTGTCAGACCATTATAACCTCGGAGTCTTCAAGTCCAGAGTGAACAGGTTATATCTAGGCAAGCTCGCTATTTCTTCGACCTTTCCATCAGATGAGTACCTAAGTGGTAAAACGCTTAACCAATACAAATAAAATATAAATACTTTAAACTACAAATGAAGATAGGTACGAAGATACCCAATACACTATAAATAAACATTTTCGTTTGATCGACATGACAAAGGATCAAAATTTCTTGTCCTATAGTGAGGTGTATAGGCCGCGCACACGGCATGCAGCGAGTTCAACGGCCGGCCGACTTCGTAAATATCTGAACTTGAAAGCGTCAGATTTTGGAACGGCCTCTTAAGACGAATAAATATTTATTATTATCAAATTACTTATAATTCACAATAATTTGTTATTAAATATTTGCATTTCATCACTAAAATTATAATTTTGAAGTAGGCTGTATGCCTATATGTAATCAATCAGTTTACATTTGGCTCGTGCAAAAAAAAAAAACTTGCGCGCCATTTCCCATTTATTTGTCTGTATCGCATTTGTTGCTGTGTGATAAATAATTGTAAAAATGTCAAGCTTTAGTACAGAAGATTTGTTTTTTCCTCGCAAGTGTGTTGAAAAAGTGCGTATGAAACTCGTGAGCAACTTGCTCACTAGACACTCGGCTGATTTACGCCCTCTCCTACGGCTTGGGTTGCAACCCACAGCCTTGTGTATGATGAGCAACTTAGCTCACTTGTATCATAATATACTATACTCGTAGTTTCGAACTTTCTTAGAAAGGCCGCGGTTCCATTGCAGCGCACAGGCACGCTACGCACGTGTCCTTAGCTTTTCTTTGTATGAAAATGTAAGCGGATCAATTCACTGCGGTCACGCTACGTATGAATGCGTAGCTTGATGACGTCACCAACACCACGAAGCTCGACGCGGTGCGTGTCTCACGGCTATATATGCGGCACACGGCGGCACACGATGCCGATGGTTGAAAAATGGAGGTTCCCTTTCATAGGAATATCAAAAAGTAAGTTTTGTTTTTCCTACTTCTGACTAACAGGATTATATCTATTCTGTTCTATTCTACTTTGAGTACCTCCGTGGCACAGTGGGTGAATAGTCCGCTGAGTCACAGGATTCAATTCCCGCTGTGGAACAAATCGTCGCTGTTCTAAGTGACGTAACCAACATTTTGGCGTAACTGACATTTGTAATGTTACTTTTATTTACTTTTGAAGACGAACCGATCTGTCTAATCGGCGTATCTGTATCTTCTACCTACGTCTACGTGTATGTTTGACGTATCTACATATTTTAAAATTATAGATCATTCGAAGTGTCCTAAGTACACTTACGACTTTTAATAACATTTTCTAAAATGTCGGTTACGTCACTTAGTTAGAACAGCGACGAAATGTTTGCATTATCTACAGATATTTGTTTCTGGTGGCCTGGTGGCTGCTCTTTTTTGACTATTCTTGTTATTTAGTTTAAGGGCTCAACAATTCTCTTGTCTTTCTCTTGTCTTGCTCTTGTCTTTCTCTTGTCTTTCTCTTGTCTTTCTCTTGTCTTTCTCTTGTCTTTCTCTTGTCTTTGTCTTGTCTTTCTCTTGTCTTTCTCTTGTCTTTTTCTTGTCTTTCTCTTGTATTTCTCTTGTCTTTCTCTTGTCTTTCTCTTGTAGTCGTTCGAAAACTACGAAGAGTTACAGAGAACAAAAACACAGTTCGGTTAAAAAGTTGTTCACCAACTTAAATAATTGTTTCAACTTTAAAGCACCTCGTAATCCCGTCACAAGAAGCTTACAACTTGTAAAACCTAGTCTGAAAGTTCTACAAAAACAGACTTTTCATTAACAGCTAGACTTCAGAAGTTGGGAAAAAGTGGGGAATCACAGCATTCCTTCGTGGCAGACAGCGCAGAGATTTCGCACTTTATACAGTTTCATAATTGAATTTACTCTAGACAAGTGCTTGCTATCTTCAGGCCACGATATTTCTTGGCTTACTGCTGAAGGGTTATATTTGACGTGAATAGTAGGAATGAAATATTACACGAGTTGCATGTGAAAAATCATCTATACTTATATTATAAAGAGGAAAGACTTATTTGTTTGTATTAAATAGGCTCCGAAACTACTGGACTGATTTAAAAAAAATTCTCTGTTGGGAGCTTCCCAACCGTGAATTTTTTTTTAAATTGGTGACACTATCCCCGGGTGATATAGGCTACTTTTTACCCAACTGCGCAGAAGGAGGGTAATGTTTTTATTAAAAAACTACGCGTGCGAAGCTGCTGATTGGTCAGCTAGTATTAAATAAAAATAAAACGTCACACCTGCTACTTAGTTATAGTCAAAGATACATATATATATAGTCCTTCTCATCAATTTCGATGACGGCGACCCTAACTATATTTATATTTAAAGAAAATGCTATTAAATGCATAAAAATTACAATTATTTTAATTATGCTGCGTTTTTATTTAATTTCTAGCGTGAGCCCTAATATGGCTTGCTAGACCAAACTTAGTTTTAAAAATCCTATCACAGGTGTCACAATAGAGTTGGCCTGCTGCGTTATAACTTATAAGTGTAAGTATAACAGGGCTTAGGTCTTTCTTTACGTATCTGGCGCTTTATAACGAGTGTATGAAGTCAGTTTTCTTCGAAAGTTTTAATGTTATTATAGATGGTAGAGCGCCAGGATGACCTGTGTGAAGCGAGCTCCTCCCAAATTGCAGGGTCAATATCGCAGGCATTTAGATGTCTTTTGAACACGTCCTTAATACGCACATGCTGACCACCGTGCTTACGCTTACCCTCTGCCATCTCAGAATAAAATACCGCTTTGGGTAGACGCTAGTCATCCATGCGGAAGACGTGTCCGCACCACCTGAGCTGTCGCTGCATAAGGAGAGCTTCCATGCCGTACATACCGGACCGACGCAGGACCTCAGTATTCGACACGCGATCCTGCCATTTAATCTTATGGATTGATCTTAGACATCTTAGATGGTATGTGTCCAGTTTATTATGTCTGGCTTATAGAGACACCATGTCTCTGTGCCATATAGGAGGACTGGGATGATTAGGGCCTTGTAGACACTAATCTTTGTCACTTCTTATTTCTAACTTCAGATCATAGGATTTCCAGACACGATCAGTGAGTCGCCCAAAGTTGGCAGCGTCGTTTGCAATGCGCGATGGTATCTCTGAAGACAAGGTGTTATCATGTCGGATATTGCTTCCAAGATACTTAAAGTGAGATACTTCCTCTAAAGGTTTCCCGTCTAGATTCAGTGTTGCCTTATCAGCTTCGTAGCTCCGAGGTGGTTGTTTGAGGATTTGAGTCTTGGAAGCACTGATAACTAGACCAAACCGTTGACAGGATTGGCGAAGTGCGTCAACGTAGCTTTGAAGATGTACCATACTGTCTGACATGAGGCAGACGTCATCTGCTTAGAGAATCTCTAAAATAGAGATCTTCTGCATTTTAGACTTTGCCCTAAATCTTGAAATGTCAAAAACGCCTTTTTTTACATTTAGATGTTAGACATTTAGATGAATAAGATTGTTACAGCAGCGCAACGCGTTTCGCATAACAACTGCGAAGTAAATGGCGAAGAGAGTGGGAGCCATTACGCAACCTTGTTTTACTCCGCTTGTGAATTGGATAACCTCAGATAGTTCGTTTTCATGCTGAACCTGCGCTTTCATGCCAATATGGAATTGGCGTATGAGGTTGACGAACTTCTTCGGATACCCCGATTTTTGGAGAACAAGCCAGAGGGCCTCACGCGGATCTCTATAATGCTTTCTCCAAATCAACAAAGCACATGTAGAGAGGCAGTTGATGCTCTAAGCTCTTCTCTTCAAGTTGCCTTACGACAGATATTGCATCGATAGTTCCTCTACTGGGACGGAAACCACGTTGGCTTTCAGGAAGTCACTTCTCTGCGAGTTCACTAAGGCGGGTGTTAACAATGTGAGCAAGGATTTCTCCAGCATTAGAGAGAAGAGATATACCGCGGTAAGAGCTGCAATCGGAGACATCTCCCTTTCCCTTTGTACAGCTTACAAATCACTGCATCTCTCCAGTCCTGTGGAACTTTCTCAGTATTTCACACTCTTTTGGCAAGATGATAAAGCCTTATAATTATGTTTATTCCACTATATTTATATACTTCAGCAGGGAGAGTTGGTCCATACCAGGAGTTTTTGAATACATAGATACACTGTGTAAGACAAAAGCATGACTGACTTAACCTTCAAAAAAAACGTGTGGTGTTTAAAACATATACAAACACATAGTTAATCCTCCGTGGTGCAGTGGGCGAATAGCCGGTTGAGACGCAGGAGGTAGCGGGTTCGATTCGAATAAATGTTTGTATGATCTACAGATATTTGTTTTAGGTCTGGATGTTTTTTTATATACTCGTATTATAAGTATTACATTTAGTGTTTATTGATGTGTAATATTAGAAAGTACGTTTATTAAAAATACTAATAAATAAATAATAAATATTTCTGGACATTTCACACAGCGCTATCTAGCCCCAAACTAAGCAGAGCTTGTACTATGGGAACCAGATAACTGATAGAATACTTATATACTTTTTTTTGTAAATACATACTTATAATATATAGAGAAACAACCAGACCCGGAACAAATATCTGTAGATCATGCAAACATTTGTTCCGCGGCGGGAATCGAACCCGCTACCTCCTGCGTCTCAGCCGGCTATTCGCCCACTGCACCACGGAGGTCGTCATATATATATATATATATATATATATATATATATATATATATATATATATTTGATGTTTCATTCGTATTCTCAATATATCTTAGTCATATTTTTTATTATAAAATTTTTTCCTGCTACTTTATGTCATGCACTACCTACAAAAATATTTTTTCTCAACACTACGCAAAGGTTAACTGGAAGAGAATGCTTGCTAGCATTAAGTTCGCCTATGTACAGATTTATGTATTTTATGCATTATAGAACTTTCAATCAATCAATTCAATTAATATTTACAAAAAAAAGAGTTTATATAAGTATTCTATTAGCTATTTGGTTCCCCATAGTACAAGCTTTGCTTAGTTTGTGGCTAGAAGGCGCTTTGTGGAGTGTCCAGCATTATTTATTTATTAACTATCATACGTACTATTATGATTTATTATTTATAAGGTGTTTAGTCTCTCTGTTATCCACAATGACCTGGCATCTTTGAGGCATACTCTCGTCTATTTTTTCAGCGTAGTCATGGGTTAATGATCTCCATATGGCCTTAATATTGAAAGTAAGCACAGCGGCGGTTAGTGTTTTTTTTTCCTGTTTTTGCTTCTACAACGCCCAAACATTTTCAATTGGATTCGCGTCCGGAGATTGTGAGGGCCAGTCCAAAACCTCGATGTCATTTTCTTGTTTCCAGGCGGTGAGACGACTTAGTGTTAGGTGTCGTTGTCCTCTTGTAATATCCATGTTTCATTTGACCTTAGAAATAGGTACTGTGATAGTACTTCCCCGGACGCCTTTTTTATACCACCTGGAGATGGTACAAGTATATAGCCCACCTGATGTTAAACAGTAACCATCGCCTATAGCAAAGTATTGCCTTATAGGTCACTCACTTTAGAAACGTGCTCCACGATGCACTTGTCCATCAACTTGAGGCATGCAGGTGTGCCTCATGTGCCTGTAATTTCACCGGCAACCATACCCTCCAAACCAACACAGGACAAGGTATGGTGGTAGCATTTTGGAGTTATTGTCGATCACTTATCGAGATTGGACGTGCCAATAACTTGTTCAAATTAATAAATCAACCCTTAAAAAAAGGCGTAAGACGAAGAATTCGGAGATGTCATCTCTCCGAAACTGTTAACGACCGCATTGGAAGATGTCTTCAAGCTTCTGGAATGGAAAGGACTGGGCATCAATATCAATGGTGAATACATCACTCACCTTCGGTTTGCCGACGATATTGTGGTCATGGCAAAGTCGATGGAAGAGCTCAGTGCGATGCTCGAAAGCCTCAATCGAGTCTCCCAACGGGTAGGACTTAAAATGAACATGGACAAGACGAAAATTATGACGAATGTCCATGTCGTGCCTGCCTCAGTTATGGTTGAGAACTCGGCTCCCGAAGTTGTCGACGCGTATGTAGACCTAGGACATATATACAGTCCAATTAGGTAGGTCCAACTTCTAAAAGAGGTCAATCGTCGAATCCAACTCGGATGGACAGCGTTTGGGAAACTTCGCAACGTATTTTCGTCCAACATACCTCAGTGCCTTAAGACGAAAGTCTTCAATCAGTGTGTGTTACCAGAGATGACATATGGAACCGAGACGTGGTCCTTCACTATTGGCCTTATGAATGAGCTCAGAGTCGCTCAACGAGCTATGGAGAGGGCTATGCTCGGGGTTTCTCAACGGGATCGAATCAGAAATGAGGAGATACGTAGGAGAACTCAAGTCACCGACATAGCCCGACGGATTAGCACGTTGAAGTGGCAATGGGCAGGCCATATAGCGCGCAGAACAGATGGTCGATGGGGCCGGAAGGTTCTCGAGTGGAGGCCACGGACCGGCAAGCGCAGCATAGGACGTCCACCTACAAGATGGGCAGACGACTTGGTAAGAACCGCAGGTCGGCGTTGGATGCAGACCGCTTCCAACCGCAGTTCTTGGAGATCAATGAGGGAGGCCTTTGACCAGCAGTGGACGTCTTACGGCTGATATGATGATGATGATGAATAAATCAACTTAAAATCTGACCTAGATTTGAGTCAGCAAACGTGTGAAGTTAAGAAGTGATTCATCGCTATCTAATTTATTATGTTGTGATAAACATTTCATACATAAATATCAACATGGACAGCCCTTTTAGCCGAAGTAGTAAAACGGTTCATAGTCCCCCGCCCACCCCCCAACTTGAGCCCGCGTTACCACCGCGCCTGCCAGCGCCGCCGAAGGATGAAGCAACCATTGAAACCGTGTCTACATCGGAGATACAGACCTGGATGATCACCATCGAACAGTGTCTCAATGAAGTGACCTCGATTGCTACCGAAGGTAAACTAAACTCTGACCAAAAGTTAAGAATAAGTAATCTGTGCAGAAAGGTAGCCAATGGTACATCTCAAATGGCTGTAGAATACCAAGGCCTAAAACAGAAGACCGCCCAAGCACAATACTACATAAAAAGCTTCAAGGGAAAGGCAAGCCTATCTCAGTGCATTCAAGACCTTCAGCAAAGCGTTAAAGAGTCATCGCAACCAGCAGTTAAAGCCTCATTCGCAGAAATGGTAAAAAGCAGCAGTAATACCCTAATCCGCCCTACTAACCTGAGCTCTGTGTCTATTAATCCCAAGGATAAATTGCAGACCAGTGACGACACTAAGTCTTTGGTACAAAAAATTATCAGGCCTGAGGGAATGAGGCTACATGTTAGAGGACTTCGTAAGAAGATTAATAGGGGCGTCATCATCAGCACAGACACCAAGGACGACATAGAAAAGCTGAAAAACTCAGTGAACTTAACCACATCTGTCCTAACCATCGATGAACCACGCAAGCGCAAACCACGAGTAGTGGTTATTGGAGTACCATCAAAAATGCAGGAACTAGAGGTCTATAACTGCATATACGATCAGTATCTGGCAGAGAAACTCTCAAGAATGACGAGAGAAAAATTTCTGGGCTCTATCAAGTTTAGCCACAAATCTGGAAAGAAGGATGCTGAAACCTGCAACTACATAATTGAGGTATCTGCCATTATTCGTAAAACCCTCATAACTCAAAGCAGAGTCTATATAAATTGGTCATCATGTCCTGTGCGAGACTTTTCATTGGTGACAAGATGTTTTAAATGCCAACAATATGGCCATGCGGCTAAGTCGTGCAAGGCAGAGTCCTACACTTACGGACATTGCGGCGATCAAGAACACCAAGCCAGCGAATGCCCAAAGAAAGCGGAGCCTGCAAAATGTGCAACCTGCCTGCGGTACAAAAAACCGTGCAACCATAAGACAGGTGATTTAGATTGCCCTGCAAAAATTTTAGCAGAACAACGGTACATCAACTTCATTGATTATGAAGGCGCCTAAGAGCGCCACCTTAAGTGTATAATCTAGCCTTAACTTTAATAACCTATGACTGATAGCCTAATTAACGACCTAGACAATTTCTAAGTTTCCGAGTCCAGGTCATGCGATGTTGAAAACTGTAAACAACATGTATCTGCCTACCGTAACGCATTAACTATTCTAACACAAAATATTCGCAGTATTTACAAAAAATATTAACAATCTCTGCACTTTTTTGCAAAGGTTTAATGTTGAATGTGACCTAATCATCCTAACCGAATGCTGGCTTGCTATTCATAATAATAACTTGCCTACAATGGAAGGTTATAGAGCTCATAATACCACTAAAAGTCACAATCAAAACGATGAAGTAGTAGTTTATGCTAGAAACTCATTATATAACATATCTGTAGAAGAATTGAACATCTTGGACTGCACCTGTTTGTCGGTAAAAATTGGAGCAAGTATTGCTATTTTAGCTGTGTATATATCACCTTCATTTAATAATATAGATTCTTTTCTTGACTCTCTGCACTCCCATCTTTTAACTCTATCGTCATTTAAAAATGTTTCTATAGTAGGCGACATTAATATTAATATTTTACAGTACTTAAACCGCTGCTCTTTCAGCGGCTTACTTCCAGGACACACACTACCGACACATCAAAGTGGCTCCTGTTTGGATCATATTATGCTCAAAACAGACTTACGGGCAATCACCATAGTGACAAATTCCTCGGTTACCGACCACAAGGCCGCTTTACTAACACTCAGCCTTAAACTGCTTAAACCCAAGCATGCAAAATCAACTAATAAATTAGATGATGGTAAATTAGAAGACGATTTACGTAATATTGACCTCGAATCTATTTACAATTCAGCTGACGCAGAAACATGTATGACACACTTAATAAACAACATACATAATGTTCTACAAAATAGTACTAGAATCATAAAAATATATAGAAAAAATATAAACATTAAGCCCTGGTTTACCCCGGTGCTCCTCCGTTGCATGAGACATCGAGATAAGCTTCATATGAATGCCAATAGTTACCCAAATAATATAACAATACAAACAACTTACAAGAGGTACCAAAACTTCTGTAACGGTCTACTTAAAAAAATTAAGTGTGAATACGATAAAATGCTATTAGATAAGGCTGCTCAAGATAGCAAAAAAATTTGGAAAACCATAAAAAAACGTTACTTTTACACCAAAACAACGTGAATCATCTTTGAATTTATTAAAATCACATCCCTCCCCGCTTGTAGCTGCTAGCAACGCTAACAACTTTTTTGTTATCATAGGTCGAAAGCTAGCAGAAAAGTTTCGAAACCTGTCCTCGGCGCCTACTGTAGACAACGTCTAGTCACAGAATAAATCTTTTGTGTTACTGGACATTGACACTCCAGAAATTAAAAGAATTATAATGGGGCTAAAAGACGATTGCGCAACTGGGTGGGATAATATCCCGACCAAAATACTTAAGCAGTACAAGCATGTACTTGCCCCACCTTTAACTTTTGCCTTTCAGAAATGTTTAGACGAGGGAATCTTTCCAAAATATCTTAAAAAGGCGGTGGTCATTCCCGTTCATAAATCAGGGAGCAAAACAGAAATTTCAAATTACAGACCAATATCCATACTTATAATTAATATTATCCATACATCTTCAATGTCTAAAATATTAGAAAAAATAATAAACAATAGATTAGTTCATTACTTAGAAAGCAAATCACTCTTATCTAACACTCAATTTGGGTTTAGGCCTAAACTGTCTACCTCTGACGCTGTACACCAGCTCACTGATTTTATAGGAAAGGAACTTGACATAGGTAATAAGACAATAGGCATATTTTTAGATCTAGCAAAAGCCTTCGACGCCGATTCTATCCCTGCTCTGCTCAACAAGTTGGAAAACATAGGCATACGAGGTAATCAGCAAAAGCTGCTTTCCAGCTTTTTTAACAGTCGTAGTCAATGCGTCAAAATGGACAATGTCATCAGCTCAGATCTGGGAAATACTTCTTTCGGCCTGCCCCAAGGAAGTATTTTATCAAGTACCTTATTTTTAATATACATTAATGAACTATGCAACCTCCAACTAGACCACGGAATTTTTTTATCCTATGCTGATGACACTGCTCTAGTTTTCTCAGCGGATACGCAAACTAAAGTACTTGAACTTGCACAACGCGGCTTCAATACTGTAAACAAATAGCTCCAAGCTCACCTACTAACCCTTAACGCTGATAAAACAAAATGAAAAAAATTTACTATGCGGAAATCAAAGTCAGCACCAATGACTAACCCAGATATACATATTTTTGCACATCAATGCAATTGTCCTATTAACGATAATTTATGTAAATGCCCTGTCATCTCATTTACTAATAAAATTAAGTACCTTGGCGTTATAATAGATGAAAATCTCTCGTTCAAAAAACATGTAGAAACTTTAAGTAATAGAATACGAAAATTAATATTAGTTTTTAAGAAGTTACGCTGTATTGCAGATTCAAAGCTAGTTATGCAAGTATACCTTGTTTTATATCAGTCAATTATAACCTACTGTATAATATCTTGGGGAGGAGCGTGTAAAACCTTTTTATTAGCCGCAGAAAGGGCACAAAGAGCAATCCTTAAGGTATCGACTTTTCATCCCTTTCTCTATCCAACCAATTTATTATATAAGTCGTGTGAAGTTCTAACAGTTAAGCAGCTATTTATACTAAACATAGTTTTAAGACAATACAGAGCACTTCCCTATGGCATTGAAAGTACTAACAAAAGACGAAAAGATATCGTCCCCACTAACAACACCCCAGTTAAGCATGCTTTTGCATCCAGATTTATAATGTTCCTAGGACCATTGCTGTACAACAGGCGAAATCGTAAATTGAGCATCCACTCAATGAACTTTTCAAACTGTAAAAGAGCCTTACAGACTGCTCTATCCAATCTATCTTACGAGGAAACTGAGGAATTACTAACCATAATAAAGTAAGATTTTAAAGATTGTATAGTACGTAAACTCATACCTTCCATGTTTGCACTTAGTTTTTTTTATTTTTCTTCATTAAGTAAATAGATTTTAAGTTTTGTTAATTTGAGTATTCATAAGTTACGCCAGTCCAGCCTTTTTCGCCTGAGATACAGGTTTTCCTAATTCAGGCAATGTATAAAATCTAACCTATAACTAGATATTAATCCCTAATGTTAATCTTAGCAATATGAAAAAAAGCTTAAAGATTTATTATTTATTTACTTCCCCAGATGAGCCCTTTCACAAGGAACGCTACTAATTTTGTATCTATAAATAAATATGTTTAATTATGCTCAGTATTTTGAAAAGTGTTACTCCAGAAGTAAAACTTATTTAAACCGCTCGTTGTGAGGCCCTACTACATGTATATTGTTAAGTACAAGCAATTAGGCCCCAGTACGTTGAAAATTTTATAAACAACACGTCGTTGACAACTCTGTTACGTTCCTGTTTTTATTCTGTATTGTGTTGGACCTGTCATTATGCTATATTATTGCTCTTGCTACTTTTAACTTTTATAAAAGTTAAAAGTAGCAAGAGCAATAATATCTTTTTCTTTTTAATGCGGCATTATATCTGCAACCCTTTTTTCTGTATACATATAGATAGATAGATAACATCTTTATTGCACACCATTAAACATAAAATAAACAAAAGAGAATACACAATTAAATCAAAGGTACAATGGGCGACCTTATCGTTAAAAGCGATCTCTTCCAGGCAACCTTTGGATGAACAGGATCTGTGTGAACAAATGAGGACGGCGGCGTCAATCAAATAATAACTAACAGAACAAGTACATAAATTAGTAAAATAACAAATAAAACTATATATAAATAATATTATAATAATAAAATAACCTAATTCTTAATACATAAGTAAATATATACACAAATTTAAAGTTGCGAAGTCTTAGTGAGCGATGTACGACAGATAATATTTATTAACCATGTTTTTAAAAACAGGAAGGGATTTGGCGTTACGAATTGAAACAGGTAGTGCATTCCAGAGTCTGGTAGCCTGAAGAGTGCAGGAGTTAGTATAAAATACTGAGGTATGACGAGGAGTTTTCAATTTGAGGTTTTCAGCGGAGCGTAAGGACCGGGAAACATGAAGAAACTCAAAGCGTTCTTTGAGGTAGGGCGGAGTAGAAGAAATGAAAATGATGCTCTAAAGGAGGGACAGGGTGTGAGCATTCCGACGAAGGCGGTTGGGTAACCACTTGAGCCTGTGGTGATACTCAGAAATGTGATCGTATTAACGCAAGCCAAATATGAATCTAATAGAGAAAACATATATAAATTACATATGTTTCTCATATTTTGTTCAACGTTTTTGTGAAAAAGCTATATCCGCTTTGTCAACATAGTTTTATTGCATAATATAACCTGTTTTATTGCACCTGTAATTGGTTGTGCATGTAGCTATAAGATATAGACATAAGAACTCTAGCATTATATCATGTAACAACTGTTGGTGGACCTAATAAATAAATCTAAATCAATACTGATATACTGATACCACGATATACTGACGAATAAACTTCAGAGTCGGGACCGGGCACCATGGCTCTTGGGAACTTTTTCTAATAATAAACCTAGTAGGGGGGCCGTCCTACGCTGCGCTTTTCAGTGAGAACCTTTCTGCCCCAACGGCCGTCAGTTCTTCGAGCTATGTGCCCTGCCCACTGCCACTGCAGCTTGCTAATCCTTTGTGTTATATCGGTGACTTTGGTTCGTCTACAACTTTCTGATTCGACAATGTAGAAACACTAAGTATAGCCCTCTCCATAGCACACTGAGCGACCTTGAGCCTTCTTATGAGGCCCATAGTAGATGACCACATTTCTGTACCATACGTCATCACTGGTAACACTGAAGACTTTCGTTTTAAAATACTGAGGTATTTTGGTCTAGACCAGATGGAAAGAAGACTTAACAAAGGTTGCTGGGAGCCGTTGGGTGCAGCCGCAAAGTTCGGTCTCTCTGGAAATCTATGGGGGATGCCTATGTTCCTCAGTGGACGTCCTTTGGCAGATATGATGATGATGCAACCTGTAATCACCACCTTTAGAAAACTGGCTTCTGCTTAACAAGCTAACTAAATCTTTTGATTCCCATGATGATCATTATATTTTATGTATTCATATTTCATGTATTGTCGGTCGAAACACCGATAAGACGGTACGTGATAAATCCCGTTTTTATAATAACGGTATTCATATCATTTGACAAATTACATGTGCTTCGACAAATCAGATCAAACAATCACACTAATATTATACATGTGAAAGTTTGGATGTTTGTTTATTTGTTTGTTGCTCATTCACGTCGTAACGGCTAAACAGATTACGATGAAATTTGTATATATACGTGGATTATAACCTGGATTACCACATAGAAAGAAAGAAAGAAAATATTTTATTCAAAAACCACACTGTAATAAAGAAAAATACAACACAACAACAATAAAATCTAACCTAAGCACTAACAAACTTAAAAGCTATTTATACTAGAAACGGGATATTTACCATGATTTGTGAGTATTTGAGTATCCCGATATTTCGGCGCAGTTGCATGCGCCACGATCACGGGTAAACCGAGTTATGAGTAACCGAAATATGAGTTTACCCGTGATCATGGCGCATGCAACTGCGCCGAAATATCGGGATACTCAAATACTCACAAATCATGGTAAATATCCCGTTTTTAGTATAAATAGTGTTCATAACCATGATAGTTTCAAAAGTTAAACTTAAAAGCTCTGTGTGGGGATGAATTGGTACTCAGCTCAGCATGATGCTACGATATGTTAATATGCCGCAGCGCTGGTCTTCCGCTGAGTCCAGTTTACATTACCTCACGTACATCTTGATCAAGGTTAGCCATAATAAGACAAACAAAACTATTATTAAATTCAAAGCAATCCATATTATTTAAAAGTATAACAAAATTAAATACCTACTATTTTACATACATAGGCAACCTTTTATCCCATAAATCAGTTCCCATGGGATAAAAATGGGGTGCCAAGTTGCAACAGCGAGTTTAGCTTTATTTCTAGGCTACCTACATATTTAGGAGTGTAACGCGTAAGTCGCGGGCAACAGGTAGTATAAAATATGTCACATATAGTGTGACCATTAGTGCTGTGCACTCCCTGAGGTATGCGCGCGGCGAGACGGGGGGGAGAATCGGCTGCTGCGCTCTATCAGTTCGCCGTCAACGCTCGTGGCGGCAGGTAGTGTTATTTGTATCGGACTGTCTATCTCATGTGCGTCTGACATAGACAGTCCGATACAAATAACACTACCTGCCGCCACTAGCGTTGACGGCGAACTGACAGAGCACAGCAGCCGATTCTCCCACCCCGTCTCGCCGCGCGCATACCTCAGGGAGTGCACAGCACTAATGGTCACACTATAATAACATATTCAAGGGATGTACCTATAGTTCGAAAGAAAGAAGAAAGAAAGACGACATTTATTCACATAAACTGTACACAAGAAGCAGACGCAACACTTATACGAATATAATATAAATTCTCGTACATTACTCGTACGTTACTCGGTACGAAAAGCCGTAAATATATTTATGGATAGTCAGACAGAGCTTATTTGGTTCTCATTTATTGTATTAGCTGTATTGTTAGTTGTTTCCGAGAAAAAAATATCAACGTTGTCATATTATTTTGTCGACCTCCGTGGTGCAGTGGGCGAATAGTCGGCTGAGACGCAGGAGGTAGCGGGTTCGATTACCGCCGCGGAACAAATGTTTGCACGATCTACAGATATTTGTTTCGGGTCTGGTTGTTTCTCTATAATTTATAAGTATGTATTTACCAAAAAAAAGTATTTAAGTATTCTATCAGTTATCTGGTTCCCATAGTACAAGCTTTGCTTAGTTTGGGGCTACATAGCGCTGTGTGAAATGTTCAGCATTATTTTTATTTTTATTTTTTTATATTGCCTACTGTTATTTAAGAACAGATACCAAATGAATATCTGTTTTATTACAAATTCACTATCATATTGGCTATGGTTATGGTTGGGCTACGCTCGGGGTTTCTTTGTGTGACAAAATCCGCAATGAGGAATTCCGCAGAAGAACTAAGGTTGCCGATATGGCTCTCAAAATTAGCAAGTTGAAGTGACAATGGGCAGGCCACATCGCTCGTAGAACCGATAACCGTTGGGGATGAAAGGTTCTCGAGTGGAGACCACGGACTGAAAGACGCAGCGTAGGCCGGCCCCCCACAAGGTGGATTGACGATCTAGTAAGAATCGCGAGGAGCCGTTGGGCGTAAACGGCTACCCACCGCTCGTTATGGCGATCTAAGGGGGAGGCCTATGTTAAGAAGTGGACGTCTTCCGGTTGATGATGATGATGACTATCATATTTACTAAACTACTGATTATGCAGTTTTCCATTCATTAATTCTGTTCTTCAGAGTTCGATAACTAAAGCCTTGCTTTCTAAAACACCCACGGTAATAAGCCGGTAACAGCATTGTTACGGTCATAGCTTCTCATCGCAAAGAAGGGAATATAGCATTTTATACGTAGTTTCTCAGTTTTATTATGTCGAGTGTGAGTGCTTTCACACAGAACAGGCCGCTTGCTTCTCTGGCCCCAGTGCTCCACCACTTGCGCTCCGCAGAGCTTAATCAGGCAACCGATGAGGCTACAGTTTATATACTAGTCTTAGTAGTATTAAAGAGTCATTAACAAGAAGAACGAAACTTCAAACATTTAAGAAAAACTAGTTTGGAATGTGAAAATTAAACTCTTTTACATGATTTTATATTTGACCCAGTAAACCTGCATTGAAATGTTGGATTCCCACTATTTTTTCTATTAGTACATGTGCAAAAGTTTTAATAAATTATTGTTTAAAGCTTCGCGTCGGTAACTTAGCAGTTGATTGGATAATCAACTTATACAGACAGGCAAAGTCGTAACAAAAGGATTCCGCTTCATTTTAGTTCATTTTCATCATTTTAATACGGAACCTTAAAAGGAAAAATAGCTGCACCCAGGTACAAATTTGTGTAGCATGTCATTTGTTTTTGTATTACGTAATTTTAATCAATTTTAAAATTGTCCCCAAAGCACGCATTTACAATATGTATACACGGCTACACATCAAGCCATTACCAGTATAAGCTGACCTCTCATTCTATGAAAAGCCTACACATTGCGAGGTCAGCTTATACTGGAAATGTATAGCTTGATGTGTAGCCGTGTGTATTTCCATACCTCACTATCGTCATTTGAACTCTAGCCGTATTTTCAGTCTCAAATCCAAATGGCGGTAACTTTCATATTACGCTCCATAATACCAAAAGTTTTTTAATCTCATTTATATTCATAGACCTGTATGAGGTCATTCATGAATATGATATGCCTAATTCTTGGTTGAGCCTCGCTAAAAGAATCGCAATTTATGACCAGAGAAATTTTAGTGAAAAGCAAGAATGTTTGCAGGTAGAATGGGCGACCGTACTTGGCCAAGAAAGCTTATTTGTTAAAAATGTTTTCGGGGAAAATTGCCGGAAATAATTTTAAGGAAAGTATGTAAATTGACATAATGATTTAATAAAACAGGGAGCACTAATGTTCCGTTTAGTCTGAGGTCTTCCTTGAATTTTGTTATATTAAATTATTAGGTTTTTTAAAGAACAGTCTGGAAGAAGAAGCGGTTTTTTAGGAATTGTTTATGGAATATTATATCCCCAAGCACGGCGAATGACATATAGGCTGATGTCCATCAAAAAAGTAGAGCTTTCCGTTTCCCTTTGTGGTTTTAACGTGTCATCCGTCATACACTATCAATCGAGGTGGTCAGTTGTCTTCATCTTAAAACCAGCTAGCTGTCACTGTGACACTGTGTCTTTTTGTGTTTTGTTTTTAACCCACGACACAGAATATGGATGTTATCCTACTAATATTATAAACGCGAAAGTTTGTATGTATGGATGTTTGTTACTCTTTCACGCCGGAACGGCCTAACCGATTTCGATGAAATTTGGTATGTACGTAGATCATAATCTGGATTAACACATTCACTGTACTTTTTATTGGCAAACCACGCGTGCGAATTGCGCGGATTGGTCAGCTAGTAGCTTATAAGCCTTAGTTAGTCTGCTTACCTGTCCGTAACATCGTATCTATTCGTAGCTCTTCTGTATGGAGGCCAAAATGGAACTGCAATTGGTAACCCAAAAACGAGTAACCAATTAACATGAACTGTCGTTTCCTGTAATTTAAATAAAACTGTAGGTCAAGTAAATTTGGATATCAATTTTGTGGCACTATTTTGATAGCCAAAGATTACAAACAATATTTTTTTTGTTGACTCGCGAGATCTCAGTTCGGGGCGAACCACTATAGTCTTTCCATTTCTTTATTTTCTCGATGACAGCTCCTGTGAAAACTTGAACGAGCGTCTTTTTTACATTATGTATGCATTATTTTATAAAAATATGACGCTTACGCACGTACAAGGTTATACCAGAGTCGGAGAAACTGATAGGGATGGAGCTATCAATAAACGTAACACGATAACAGACCCGATATTTTTTTACAAAATGTAAGAAACTAAACTACTGCCGGATAATTTTGTACAAATTTATTAACTAATATTATATTTCATTACAAGATGTTACACGTATTCATTCTTGATTGATAATGCCAACTTCTTTAAAATTATCGAAGCTGTTGTAAAATAAGTAGGTATAGGTAGGTACTCGACAATGAAACGAAATAATTATAACGACAGGTAATCTTTATTTATTTATTTTAATCAAAATCTAATGAATCGTCACTGTCACACGATGATCACTCCCCATGAGGTCACAACACTACAACTATCAAATTAGAACTGTCATCGAGAAAATAAAGAAACTGAAAGACTATAGTTGTTAACATTTAATTTAAAATACAGTTTATTTTTATGTAACAACGTAAAATCATATTAAAATGTTATTCAACCTACCCACTATTCCCGGTGGAAATCACCTATGTTTATGAAACTTCGTTAATGGTCGACTCAACTCAATGTGAGTACATTACCCGAGTTGGTAATGTATAACCGTGCCTGTTAAGCGATAATTATAAAGTTATGGGTTATCAAAGAACACATTTGATAACGTTATGGGCAATAGGAATATTAAACACGTCCTTAATGCGATAACTGTCTTGTATAGAAAGGGTGACGCGGTGAGCTTCGGTTTAATTCTATAATCTGTTATGTTTTACAATTTAAACTACGTGTTTTGTTATCTAGGTACGACATTAAATGAAAACACGGATAGGGCTACAGCTAGTATGGTTGTAAAATTGTTTTGAAATAAAACTTCTTTACGCAGGCTTGACTTGGGTAGTAAGCTGGTGAATGCGTTACGAAAAATGCGAACAGAAGTTGAGAGGGAGATATAAGTTAGTTAAGATAGAGAGAGAGTTACGTTTCGTATATTTTTAAACGTTAATGTAATTGAACAATTTTATAAATTTATATTTTGCAAAATAAGTTTTACTTCAGTCACTGGTCAAAGCACACTCGTTTTTTTTTCAAATTCTTTACTATAAAAACAACCTTAACATCAAATCTTAAAATATTAATGAAACACCCTGTATAGAATAGGTAAATATGTCATATTCATTCATCATGTAAGTGTACATACCTGTTAAACTGACTAACCGGCATCGTCGCAAAGGCACCGCCGATTTGCGTTAAAAATTGTTTATTGGAAATGTATCGATTACTGGATAAACATTCAAGCTACCGTTATTATACCCACCTCTAAAATCAGGTAATACGATTCCGGATGTGTGTTTTAAATTAATGTCGTCCATAACAAAACAGGTTGTATATACAAAATCAATATTTACATACCGCTAGAATAACAACTGGATTAGATATTTTTTTGTTATATAAGAAAAATGCAAGATACATGCCGTTCACTCTCATATACAGGGGATGTGAATATACCTTATAATGGGTGCTTGGATAACTTGTTGAAAATGCTACTAACGGTCAACCATCCAAGTAGTGACATAACTTAGATACCTAGTTAATCTTATAAGCTAACTAAACATCAACGCTTGCACCACTTCGTTATATCTTCACTTATTTAGTTCAATCCAAAGGTTGCCTGGAAAAAGAAAGAAAGAAAATACACTTATTTGACACACACTCAAGACAGACCATTCAGAACAGAACAAATACAAGAAACATACCTACTTACCTAAAGATTATAATAATAAAAAGAAAAATTATTTAAATACAGAATTAAAGAAAATCACAAAATAAAAATTTTGTACTTAAGTATACATATGTAGGTAGGTACAGATAATATGGTCTTCCGTGCTGTGTGGGCCAAACAGGCCCCGTCTCAGCGTATTGCTGCCTACCATCCGAGGAAGACAAGCGGCGCTGGTTTTCAGATGGGACCCATGGATAGCCTCACGAACGCAGAAAATAAATGAGTAAACAGATACCTACATAGACATAAATGGATACATATACGTAAATAATAAAATAAACTTGAAAGAATAAAATAGATAATGTAAGGTGGAACTAATTTATGTTGGAAGAGTTCGCTCTCAACAATAAGGCCGCCCATTGTATTGCTTTTTTAGTTTTTTGTATGCTACATGGAGATAAAACAAGCTTATGGCCTACCTGATGTTAAGTGTTAACAATTGCTTAAACTTTAAAAATAGAATACTATGCATTTAATAATGAGTGACGCCGTATTGTTTTGGGTTACTGCAGCAGAATCAAAAAGGGATTTTGTCTTGCAAAAACGCTCAGTTAGGTGTATTTTCGGACTTAAATATAGACTCCTGTAGAGATAGATTCAGAGAGCTGAACATCATGACCATGATTGGCGAGTATATATACCAGAATATGGTATAAATACGCGAAAATCTGAAGCATATGCCATCTAAATTCGAATCTCATGGCTATAATACTAGAAATAAGGAAAATATTGTGGTATCTCGTTGTAGACTGGCCAAAATATTAAATAGCTTCATCATCATCATCAGCCGGCGGACGTCCACTGCTGAACATAGGCCTCCCCCTTAGATCGCCACAACGAGCGGTTGTTAGCCGTTTGCGCCCAACGGCTCCCCGCGATTCTTACTAGATCGTCGGTCCACCTTGTGGGGGGCCGGCGTACGCTGCGTCTTCCAGTCCGTGGTCTCCACTCGAAAACTTTTCTTCCCCAACGGTTATCGGTTCTACGAGCGATGTGGCCTGCCCATTGCCACTTCAACTTGCTAATTTTGAGAGCTATGTCGGCAGCTTCAGATCTTCTGTGGATTTCCTCATTGCGGATTTTGTCACGCAAAGAAACCCCGAGCATAGCCCTCTCCAAAGCTCGTTGAGCGACCTTGAGCTTGGTCAAGCTTATGAAATAGCTTTATGTATGTGTTTATAAAATTATATAATAAAATTCCCATTCACATTAAAAATAAATAACACGTTAAATTTTTAAATGTATAAAAAAACATTTGTTTTGTACAAAAGCGAGGCTTTGTCCGATAATAGTAGATTATTAACCAAGGGGATAAAGCAGTGTCTTGTGTCGCGGGTGACGATTTAAATCGCGAGCGTAACGAAGGACTCGAGGTTTAAAAACGAGGGTGTTAAAAACTTAAATCACGAGCAAAGCGATGAATTTAAGACGAGTCCTGAGTGTAGCGAGGGATTTAAGTTCACCCAAGACTAAGACAGCTTTATCACCGAGGAAAATACTCTACTTTTCCTACCATTTGCGAAAAAATAAACACAATAATAATATGACATAATATAATAACATTAACTTATTTATAAAAATAAATTAAAATAAACATAACGTTTATGTATTTGAAGAAAACAAAAACGCGGCAAATTCCTAGACTAATATTTTTTTGTCGGAAAAGCAAAGGCATCAAGCTCATACGGCCTCGTCGGTTTTCGTAATTTTATTTAATAATCATAACTGCATAATAAATGCGTGTTCCTTTTTCAAAAAAATGTATAATGCTTTATATACAAATTCAATTAAGTAAACACAGATGTAGTTCAGTATAAATTTCGGTAAATATTCTAAATTTAACTCACATTCTCCCCCTAGAGGATGAATGAAATTCAGTACAATTTTCTTTCCCTGTTTTTAACAGATTAAAAATGACTATTGTTATGTTCGCTTTTTGTGGCATAGAATGACACTATTTTGAGCAAGTGGTACGAAAATACATTTTTTGTGTTGAATGACCATAGTTTTGTAGTTGGTACTAAGTAGTAATTACTTAAACAATTAATATATGTATGAAACAATAATGATTTTAACTTTTATTGTAGTAATTTTAATATATGTTAGCAACTATACATATAATAACTATACAACAAATACATATTTTAACTATGTTGTTGTAAAGAGGAAATAAATGACTTATAAGACTATTATTTGCCTCGTCTCTCACGCACCTTATAAACGTGCCCTACGATGCACTGCCCTGCGTCCATCAACTTGTGGGATACAGGTATAAAGCAACATGTGCCTGTAATTTCACCGGCAACCATACCCTTCAAACCGAAACACAGCAATGCTGCTTGGCGGCAGAAATATGTATGTTGGTACTTCTCCGGGTGAGCCCTTTCACAAGGAACTTTAGTACTTCTTCTGTGGAAATTACCACAAAGAGTTATTTTCTCTTATCTTTGTGAGAGTTATTGATACAATTATCAGATATTTTTATCCCTTGATCTATCCAATTTGAAAGCAAACAAATTGGGCGGACGGCAGCGAACGAAGAAAATAAACCAATATGGAGTCTCAAAGGAGTACTCTGTAAAGACGCGTTCACACGTACAAGATAAAGAGGAACATAAATATGGCACTTAATATATTTATTGATAAAAAGGGGTATTTAGATTACATTGGATTATTTCTTTATTGCACACCATTAATAATAAAACAAACAAAAGAGAATACACAATTAAATCAAAGGCACAATGGGCGGCCTTATCGATAAAAGCGATCTCTTCCAGGCAACCTTTGGATGGACAGGATCTGTGTGAACAAATGAGGAAGGCGGCGTAAATCAATAATAACTAACAGAACAAGTAGGTACGACAATTATTAAAATAATATCTATAAATAAATACTTATAAATATTTGTATAATAATTAAATAACGTACTTCTAAATACATACGTAAAAAATTATATATACAAATTTAAAGTTGCGAGGTCTTAGTGAGCGATGGATGACAGATAATGTTTAATAACCATGTTTTTAAAAACTGGAAGGGATTTGGCGTTACGAATTGAAGCTGATAATGCATTCCAGAGTCTGGTATCCTGAAGAGTGAATGAGTTAGTATAAATCACGAGGTATGATGACGAGTTTTCAATATAAGGTATTTATAATAAGGTATTATATATAAGGTATTTATCGCGCATGTAGCATGTAAACAAGTCAGCGATAGCAGAGCATCTGGTAGACTCGGGACCGAATCATTGGATTGAACTTCATGATCTTAAGGTTCTTTCTAGTGGACGCCATTATTACAAAAGAATGGTTCGTGAAGCGATTGAAATGAAGAAATTTTTAAATTTCAATTGGGAAAATGGCTACAGACTCTCAGCGTCCTGGAACCCGGTGATTGCTAGGTGTGCGCGTCGTGATCCTCTCAGTGCGTAGATACGGTTAGTGTAGTGTGTCGTAATATAAACGAGGACATTTCTAATTCCGAAGAGCGACTGAGGGTAGTTGCTGCAGCTGCCATCACTACTTGACGGTAGCTCCAAGTACTCTAGTCAACCCGTGATCACGACTGTTGCCACATAGCCGAAACGTCCGGATAATAAATAAAATAGGTACATACGTGATGAATACCCGCTTTTATCAATAATTATGTACAGTGATCGCGAAAGTTTGAAATATACAATGGCATTTAATTTTAGTTCTTTTAAATAAGATTAACTTTGTTAAGTATCCAGAATTATTTATTGATCGAGCGAAGGGAGATCTTCAAATCAATTTTGGCAAATCGACGTTGTATGTTAGTTTGTCCGAGGATAACTTTCGAAGCGTTTATCCGATAATCGTGAAAGTTGGTATACAAGTAGCTAGTGATATAGTGTGACCATTAGTGCTGTGCACTCCCTGAGGTATGCGCGCGGCGAGACGGGGGGGGGAGAATCGGCTGCTGCGCTTTGTCAGTTCGCCGTCAACGCTCGTGGCGGCAGGTAGTGTTATTTGTATCGGACTGTCTATGTCAGACGCACATGACATAGACAGTCCGATACAAATACGCTCGTGGCGGCAGGTAGTGTTATTTGTATCGGACTGTCTATGTCAGACGCACATGACATAGACAGTCCGATACAAATAACACTACCTGCCGCCACGAGCGTTGACGGCGAACTGACAGAGCGCAGCAGCCGATTCTCCCCCCCCCGTCTCGCCGCGCGCATACCTCAGGGAGTGCACAGCACTAATGGTCACACTATAGCACAATTATGGTATGAGTAAATCAGCTAAAAATGTAGGATTATGGTTGTGATATCGGGGTTCAAAAGGGGTAAAAAAAAAACAAAATGAGATTATTTGGTCGAATAAAACGTCTAATGAAAGGTATTTATTAGTGAATTTCGTCCTGTTTTAATTTTTGGTTTAATTGTTGTAGGTTTTGAGTTATTAGCCATAATGAAATCTGAACTTTGAACGAAATTCACAGGTGCACCCTGAGAATTTCGTCAAACACAACAAACACACATAGTAACACGTAGGGAACATAGAAATAAACACGGACCATCTGCCCCACTTAGTTGGATTTTGGAACTAATTCATTAGCTGGAAAGACGACCTACATGGCCCAGTAGGTGGTTGAGACGCAGGAGGTTCGTGGTTCAATTCCTGTCTTGGAACAAGTCTGCATGATCTACAGATGTTTGAGGTTTGGGTGTTTCTCTCCGTTAGATTCAGGCCGCAAAAAAAAAGAAAAAAGGGAGGTCTATGTTCAGCATTGAACGTCCTGTACCTGATATGAAAATGATGATAGGTTCTCATGTCAAAATTTGTTTTACAAAAAAAATATTCCATCAATTATATGGTTTTCTTAATTTGGGGCTAGTTAGCACTATGTATTCTATCTATTTACGTCGATCACCGTGGTAAAGTGGGCGAATAGCCGGCTGCGACGCAGAAGGGTGCGGGTTCGGATCCCACCGCGGAACAAATGTTTGCACAATCTACAGATATTTGTTCCGGGTCTGGTTGTATGTATTTTAAAGATGTATTTACAAAAAAAACCTAAGTATTCTATCAGTTATCCGGTTCCCATAGTACAAGCTTTGCTTAGTTTGGGGCTAGATAGCGCTGTGTGACATGTCCAGCAATATTTATTTATTTATTTTATTTAAAGAAGACCTAATAATCTTATATATATGTATATATGTATATGTATAAGTGTTATACATATGTAACTAGCTGACGCGCCGAACTTCTTACCGTCTAGACATGCATATGACGCGGACTGCTAATGTACGTCGCCGGTAAAATGGTCAATCGGCCATCATTAGCTGCATCTATGTATGAGAAAGTGAATATTCTTCATAATTTTTCTTGCATGAATTTTTCCGATATAATAATAGTTATCCTGCTATTCGGGGCGGAGACAAATCAAAGATCATCAAAATCGGTCCAGCCGTTCTTGAGCTATAAATGGTGTAACTAACCCGACTTTGTTTTATATATATGGATGGATAGATATAATAACAAATCTTTATTTATGGCAACGGTAGAAAAATACAAGATGTTATTACTTTATTCTAAGGGCCCACATATATACAGTGTTTTTTAACTGGAACAGTACGGCAGCACTCATAACCAGAGGTATTAATACTGTAAAGAAGTATTAATACTGTAGCGATTAAGAAGTTAAGGAACTCCATGCTCTCATGAGCAATTCAAAAACATTTCGTATTTCAGAACAATTTTGAATTTCGAATATGGTTCTTGCATCTGTCGGACTTTTATATCAGTTATTGCATCATCTATTTGTCCTATCATGGCATTGTCAAATACGCAAAAAGTAAACTTAATTGAAGCATACTTCCTCAACCGACGAAGCCCAACTAATGCGTTGAAGTGGTATCAGGAACGCTACCCCCCAGACCACGATTGATGATCTGTGTGCGAAAAGACCCGTTTGTCTTAAAAAAATATGAGAGATGCCTCAGCAATTGATGTCAATAATGATGCACTCGTTAAAATTGCAGGGTCTACATGGTACAGTCTCGTGAGAAAGCTCCTTACGAGCTAAGCTCTCCTTTGTACATGTGCCAACAATGGACCTGGTAGTGACAGCTTCATTACACTTTAGCACAGGCGCTGAAAAATCACGCTTCTCGATCACAGGGATCTTTGAATTTTTTTTATAGAAAAACTGTTTGACCTCTGTATGGGCTGTTCTCTATAAGGGGGCATTTTTTAATCACGTGAGGTTCAAATAGGGGGAGAGGAGATTCACATCACAATTGATCACGATGGTGATGGGGGGGGGGGGGGGGATGTTGTGACAACACTTGTAAATTTTTCGTGCAAAGTTCTGAGTGAACGAATTTGGGTCTTATTACAAAAATGTTAAATACAAACAAAAAATATTGAGTATAAACACTTTTTTCATACTATTGTTTTAACTACCAAGGGGGGGGGGGGGGGGGGTAGGTAAAAAAGTGGCCTAAAATACCTAATGTGATAAAATGACAACATTATGTGACACATTCGGCTACACTATGCTCCTGCTCATGCTACTAAGGCTGCATTCCGAATCGCGCTAACAAGCGTTCCGAGTCACCGTGAGCGCGACAAAGATGTCCCGTGAATCGTCATAGATGACGTCATTATTTCCGCCATTTTGCGCTAACAACGTCCATGCTCCAAACCGGTATCACCGTAAACCTCCCTGTCAGAAGTGACGTGACAGCTGGTTGGTTGGTTGCTTTTAATGTTAATATGTAATTAAATGTGTCTTGCAGCGCGTTCATGAGCGTTCCAAATCTTTAACGGCACACAACTGTCATCAGCGCGATAACTGAATCGGTACACAAAATAACTACGTGAACGCTAGCAGCGATTATGTCGTGATTCGGAACGCAGAGTAGCATTGCCGCGATGTTGCCGCGATTATTCGCTTTGGGGGATTCTGTAGCTTTCTATCAGTGACAGAATTTTCCAAATCGGTTCAGTAGTTCCGGAGATTACCCATTGAATCCAAACAAGCAAACTCACACATTTTATTATATCTTTTAATATCAGTAAAAATAATAAAACCAGCCAAGTGCGAGTTGGCTTCGCACACGAAGGGTTCAGTATCTACTATTATCTATAAAAACGGCAAAAAAACACATTTGTTGTATGGGAGCCCTGCCTAAATAATTGTTTTATTTTAATTTAATTATTTATTTTTAAAGTGAATATATAACTCAATTTTCTGTAAATATTTCAAGCGTCTACATGTTGCCGTTATCAATATCGAGCTAAAACGAGCAAAAAAATCACGTTTGTTGTATGGGAGCCCCCTTAAATATTTATTTTATTCTATTTTTAGTATGTTTGTTATATCGGCAACAGATATACATCATCTGTGAATATTTCAACTGTCTAACTATAACAGTTCATGAGATACAGCCTGGTGACAGACGGACCGCCAGACAGACGGCGGAGCTTCAGTAATAGGGTGCCGTTTTACCCTTTGGGTACAGAACCCTAACTAGGTGATCTGAACTGCTTTGCACGAAATTTTATCAAAATAGAATATAGATTATAGCATTCAAAGGTATAGCTTTTTATCATTTCTAATAAATATATAGATATTGTTGGACATTTCACACAGCGCTATCTAGCCCCAAACTAAGCAGAGCTTGTACTATGGGAACCAGTTAACTGATATAATACTTATATACTGTTTTTTATGTAAATTGTACTGTTTAATCTGCCTTTCTATTCATTAATCTTAATAATATTAGAAAAAATAAGACCATATTCATATTCACTATTAATCACTTTATCATTAGAACATTGTAACTATTTGAATATTTCCATTTAACATCTTTTAAACTGGAACTTCTAATATACGAGTAGAGGTCCGTCTAGTTTCCACTTATGAGGTCACTCGTACGGAACTCCAAAACTATTAAATGAAATAGAATATGGAATTCATGAATCATGACCGTGGTTGCAGAAAGCCAAATGGGAGATTAGAGCTACTGGACTCAAAACACAACTCTACTAGTGGTTCGCCCCGAACTGAGATCTCGCGAGTCTCCGATTAAAACAGATAAATATTATTTGTAATCTTTGTCTATCAAAATACTGTCACGAAATAAATAACCAAGTAACTTTAACTACAGTTTCATTCAAGAAGATCTATACTAATATTATAAAGAGGAAAGATTTGTTTGTTTGTATTGAACAGGCTCCGAAACTAAGGGACCGATTTAAAAATTCTTTCACTGTTGTGAAGCTACACTATCTCCGGGTGACATAGCCTACTTTTTACTTAATTGCGCAGAAGGAGGGTAATGTTTTTATTGAAAAGCTACGCGTGCGAAGCTGCGGATTGGTCAGCTAGTATACTATAAGTAGCTCAAAGAACTGACGACCAATAGGGCAGAAAGGTACTCGAGTTCACCACACAATGAAAAGCGCAGCGTAGAGCAGCTCCCACTAGATGGAAAGAAGGTTGCTGGGAGCCGTTGGGTGCAGGTCGCACAAGATCGGTCGCTCCGCAAATCTATGAGGCCTGTACAGCAGTGGACGTCGTGTCACTTCTGCTCGCGGTTTCGCGCGCGTGGTTTCTCAATAAGCAGCGGTGAATTCATAAATCAAGGTCATAAACCTATTAACTAAATTTCATCACAACGAAGCACAACGATCCCTAAACATATTTAACGATTAAACACGTTTAAATTTGACGTGTTTGTATGATTTGACAACTATCTAAATCATATTGAGCCACTAAATACGTTTAGGCACTGTTGCGCAAGCTGCCACTAATATTTTATTTATATCTATTAGGTAGGTTAGGTATATGTTAGCGTTATGGTAAGTTTTGGCCAACCATTGGCGTATCTGGATATATGTTTTAAACGCCTATAGGCCCACATCCATTCCTCCCTCTACCTTTAACACAACTACGAACATGGATACGACATCGTACTCTAAACCTACTCAATGAACGTTGGGCACAGACCATGGACTGCAGACTGTCGAGGGTGGCTCTGCCAGCCGTCTCGCGACGACTGACACGTCGACTGCTCAACCTTCAGAGATTGGATTTTCGAATCATCGTGGGAACCCTTACAGGACATTGTCCCCTCAACAAACACCTCTACATCATGGGAACAACAGACAGCCTACTCTGCAGGGGATGTCTCATCGAAGAAGAATCAGCAGCCCACGTAGTCCTGTAATGCGTGGGGGTTACAGCACAACGTGCAGAAATCCTGGACAATCCAAGGTCACTCCGTGAAGCCTGCGAATACTCCAGGAAACTTCTGCGCTTCCGGTCGGAGTAAGGCTGGGTGTCCATGTAGTTAACTCTCTCACGCATAATGGACCACTTAAGAGTTCAAATGCGGAAAAGGGAGTCCACCAACATAACATAACGTATATGTTTTAAATATGATTTGGTAATTCATATGTGGTATACAAAAAAGCGTTTCCTATTGTATTCTTTAGTAGATACCTATAGTAAACAGAGGGCTACTTTGCCGAGTCAGATTATAAACGTTTTAGCATTACAAAATGTAGATTCAATTTGGTTTAAGTTCATTGCTATGTTATTTAGTTTATAAATACGCTAATGTAACTATGAATCTAAGTATTATTTAATAAAATAAATACATAAAAATATTGAGTAACAGTTATAAATACATACGGGATTTATCACGTACCGTCTTATCGGTGTTTCGACCGACAATGTTTCGGTTCAATTCGTGAACCTTCATCAGTGCGAGGCGAGACGTTATTCGGAGCGGATCGCACTCACCCTGATGAAGGTTCACGAATTGAACCGAAACATTGTCAGTCGAAACACCGATAAGACGGTACGTGATAAATCCCGTATTTATAATAATGATTGAAATCAATCACGAAAGTTTTCTAAGTAAAAGTTATAAATACAATTATTTAACTTGTACTTTTTATTAAGGTTCCGTACACAAAGGATCAAACGGGACCCTATTACTAAAACTCCGCTGTCTGTCTCTCTGTCTGTCCGTCTGTTACCATTTTCATGAACCTTGGTAGTTAGACAGTTGAAATTTTCACAGATAATGTGTTTCTGTTGCCGCTATAACAGCAAATACTGAAAACAATTACAATAAATTTTTAACGGGGGCTCCCATACAACAAACGTGGTTTTTTGCTCGATATTGATAACGGCAACAGGTAGACGCTTGAAGTATTTACAGAATATTTAATTATATATTCACTTTAAAATAAATAACTAAATTATAATAAAATAATATTTACGGGGGGCTCCCATACAACAAACGTGATTTTTTTTTATAGATAGTACGGAAGCCTTCGTATGCGAGTCGCACTTGTCCGGTTTTATTTCTAGCCGTTGCGTTGGTTGGCGTCTACAATTAAATGGGTGTAGGAAAACTCGAAACGTAGGTACCACATAATATTCTATTCCCGCAGTCAAAATATAGTTACAAACTTTTGCACTGTACTTGCAACAGTTTTGAAATTAAGATACATATTTGGCTTTACGAACTGCCAATAACATTGGACCGGATTAGTAAAACTATTGCAAAACTTGGAAGACCCTTATAACAGAGCAAGACAGGTCAAGTACGCGAGTGGATGGTATAAAGCTTGTTATGTTCAGAACCCTTCACCGGTCTTATGTAACGAGATTCATGTTATATATTTATTAAGATACCTATAGTGTGACCATTAGTGCTGTGCACTCCCTGAGGTATGCGCTCGTGGCGGCAGGTAGTGTTATTTGTATCGGACTGTCTATGTCAGACGCACATGACATAGACAGTCCGATACAAATAACACTACCTGCCGCCACGAGCGTTGACGGCGTACTGACAGAGCGCAGCAGCCGATTCTCCCCCCCGTCTCGCCGCGCGCATACCTCAGGGAGTGCACAGCACTAATGGTCACACTATAATAAAAGCATATAATCAGGTAAAAGTATCAAAACAAAAGAAGATTTTTATAATGTTCTACAAAGACTAAAAACACCAAACACAGTTAACAATTCAACTTGTAGTCTATCTAGGTTCTACATATTTAGTAAATTGTAACGTACCTAATGCTAAAGTATCAGGTAGTCTATGTCTTAAGCTCAGAGTTTTATAAAAAGCGGCGACCGTCATAATGATATTGAGTCCGCGATTAAAAAGAGAACAACTTGATCCTAAGGTGCTCTCTAGTGAACGCCATACTATTACAGTATTACAAGAGAATGGTTCATGAAGCGATTGAAATTAGGAACTTTCCAAATTTCAATCGTGAAGATGGGTATAGACTCCCAGCATCCTGGAACCTGGATCAGTCCTCTCAGTGCGTATACACTGTTAGTGTAGTGTGTCGTAATATGAACGAGGACATTTCTAATTCTGAAGACCAAGTGAGGGTAGAAGCTGCAGCTACTATCATTTCTCGACGGTATTTCCGAGTACTTCAGTCTGCCCGCGACCTCGGCTGTTGCAACATTGTCGAAACGTTGGGATAACAAATAAAAAGGGTATACGTGCTGACTGTGACTGACACCAAACACGTCCGTCAGGGAGGAGAAATGCCTAGCGTTACGCATCGCCAAATCTGTGTTGTAACTTTAGGCAACTCCTTAACTATCAGTCATCCCCTTAAGGTTGGTGAAACGTTTTTTTGCTATTTATCAGACACTGACTATACTTGAAAATTGCGTAATAACTCAATAAATCATAGAAAAATGTTAACCATTTAGGTAACTCTGACACCCGCCCTCTTTTTTTAAATTTTTCCGAATAATTAGCGGGCGTACCCTTAGAAGGTGGTTGCGCGGGCGACGGGCGGCAGTGTACCGCTGACTGTCGTACGGGAGAGTGGTGCTCGTCTGCCTCGCGCTCACTTTTTTGCTGGTCGGTTAGATGCGTGTGGCGGAAGGTGCGGGGCCGAAACCATAGCTACGACCATTCGCTCAAGGTCATCGGCTACGGTTAGCGCCTTAAGCAAAATATAATAACCAATGAAAACCTTTTGTTCTGATTTCAGATCACGCCTACATTCCATTTTCTACTAAGCAATAAATATCAAAAACATTACTTTCAGAGGAGCAAGGTCAGTCAGTTTTATTACTCTAACATGCTATCTTGTACTAATGTCCTACAGTTTTTGGACGTTTTATGACCGAGACTACAATACCCCACCCAAGTTCACCAAACCTTGAAAAACGCTACCCTTATTTTCAGGAGTTTAAGGTTGAAATCCTTTGTAAAGACGTATTTTTTTGTAAATGTAGGGTATCCGAAATAGGGACGTCGAAGTTTCCTGTGTAGATAGCCGTTAAATGATTTAGGAGCATTGTGAAGTAATGACCGCAGTGGCTTAGGTGCTTCCAGAATGATCTGTAAAACATCGTGTTTGATTAAAAGCATAAATTCAATATTTTAAAATCCCCGCCATAATAAACAACCAAAATTTTCTATTCTACAGCTGAGATTCACCAAAATAGAAAAATGCTCATAATCTTCGGATCGGCTGACCTGATCTTCATAGCTAGGAACCATCCTAGTAAAACTAGCTTGCTATTAAAAAACCGCATCCGAATCGGTCCATTCGTTTAGGAACAACAATGCGACAGACAGACAGACATCATAAACGTCAAACTTATAACACTTTTTGCGTCGGGGCTTCAAAACGGACACAGAACCCCTCACCAATTATTCTCATTTCTATTCCTGCTCCATCATCATACTCTGATCACAATCTAAAATAACATAAAAAAAAATCTTTTTGAAGTAAAATTCTTTACGCACGCTTCACTTGGGAAGTAAGCTGACTAATACGTTACGAAAAGTGCGAACGGAAGTTGAGAGGGAGATATAAGTTAGTGAAGATAGAAAGAGAGAGAGTTACGTTTCGTATATTACTGTAGGGGCAAGAGAGAGGTGCACATTTTCTTTCTCTCATAGCCAGTTGATTCGTCGCATATCTCCTATCCCAAATTAGCCTAAATTATACAAACTGCAAAAATAAAACACTCCTTCATACTGTTTAATAAAGTTCATTTTGCTATAGATAAAAAAAAAGTATTTACGACGTTTCGTATTTTGAATCTACCAGATTCGATTAATGAAAAAGTTCAGCTATTCCACAACACATGGCAAGCAGCAGCAGAAATAACTTATGTACTTACTGTATGCGCCTCGAAATAAAGTTGACATTTCCTTAAAACATTATTTTTACCACTACTCATCCAGTGCGGTGACACAAAATATTGTCATTATCGATAGATTGGACCCGATTTTGGGTTTGATTAAAATATTATAGGGTACTAGATGGAGCTAAAGAAGTTTTACTTCAAACGTGTAGTCTAATACATTCTCGTTTTTTATTCATTAAAACCACAAGGATCACTTTAAAACGTAAATTTTACAAATTATTGTTCCTTCGCGACCAAGCCAGGAAAGAAAGGCAAGAAACAAGGCTGCTTTTAATGATCTTTTTAGAATACATAACAATAAAGAAAATAAATTACGTCTAAATTGTAAAACTTTTTAGAACGAGTTGGAGCAATTTCAAGCCCAAGCTTCTCTATCATCTAAAAAATCCCATATTTAATAAGTAGGTTTTTATAAAGATTTTGTTTAATTACGTTGTTAAATTTGTTGATGGACAATTTTTGTACATCACTTGGGAGTTTGTTATAAAAGTGTACACCTTGCCCGTTATACGATTTACCAACGTTATGGAGTTTACAAGTGGCAACAGCGAGTTTATCTTTAATTCTAGTATTAAAATTATGATTATCGCTATTTTTCTAAAACAAATTAATATTTTTGTGAGCATACATCAGAATTTCATAGATGTATTGACATGTGAATGTCATAATATTTATTTCTTTAAAATTATAGCGTAATAATTTTCTGGGGTCCATATTATAAATTGCACGAACATCCGTCTTCTGCAGCACACGGTGTTTACATCTGCAGCACTTCCCCACAGCAGTATACCGTATGACATAATGCTGCGGAGGTAGCATCTATTCACGTTTAGCTTATGTGTGAGCCGTTGGGTGACTTGCTCGGCGGCGGTAGTTGTGTGGGTCTGGATGTGCGTTGTATGCGTGTACGCTTACAAACAAAGGTTTCTTTTAATTTCTTTTTAATTTTTTACTGCTCGTCACTTTCAGTAGACACTATTTACAAACAGCCACAAACTAACCCTTCTCCTTTCCTCTTTTATGTTAAATAATTATAATATATATTATGTACCTTTATATAATATCTTATTGTTTTTGTATATCACGTAGGTATTTGTTATTAATATTGTTATCATTGCTTATTTATTATATAAATACAGTGTAAACTCTATATAACGACACTCAAGGGACTGAGCATATTTTGACGTTATAGAGAGTTGTCGTTAAATGGAGAGAAGTAAAATCTGTATTAGAAAAAGAAAACGTTTATTTCTGATTTGTCTTGTTAAATAGTACCTACAATAATAATCTGTTTTAATTTGAACACTATTGCGTATAGTCTGTTATTTTCGACTGATGTCTTTTGCTACTAAGAATATGAGAACGTATAGATAAAATCCATCACTTCTACTAACAACAGTCTACAGCTACACGTGCAAGCAATCCCATTTTGTAAACAAAAGAACGGATGTCTTAGAAAGTTTGGTGTGTATGATGCCGACAGTCGAGTTTATTATGGTCTAGGATAATAAAACGACAAAAGGATATACACAGCTGCGCAGTTTTTACTAATTTGGAAACTTAAAAAGAACTTTTTATTACAAATTGTTGTCGTTATTGAGAGTGGGTGTAATGCTATACAGAGTGTATCATTGTATGGAAGACAAGCTAAACCAACCAAAGCCGAGTGATTTCGACGCTTTAGAGAGTTTGTCGTTAAAACGAGTGACGTTACATGGAGTTTACACTGTATGTTTATTTTTGTATAATTGGTCGTATTATGTTTATTTTGTTTAAATTTGTGACGTCACCCTACTTATGGCTCTGCCTGAAAACCAGCGCTGCTTTGCATTATTTATAGCAAAGAAGCATAAAACTGAAGCAGAGCCTGTTTGGCCACTCGTGACACGGAGCGGGACTAGTTGGTGCATCTACCTACAACCTACTGGTGGGATAAGTACGTATGTGTACCAGCTGTAGGTCTAATAATAATTTCATTGTTTTGTAATTTTCCTGTCTATCTACCTATTTTGTTTGTGATCCGTTCTATGTTTCTTTGTGTGTATCAAATAAACAATTCTATTATATACTATTCTATTCTACTCTATTCTATTAACTCGAGCCGTGCTCGAGCCGTCGTACAGTGCGGACGTCTCTGGGGCGCCGTTGCGCTGCCCGTTGAATATACGAAGATTCGATCGTCGTTAGTGGTCGAGGCAACATCGCCTATAAAAGGCTCCTCAGATCGCGCGGCACGCATTCGATCGTCGTTAGTGGTCGCCGCTATAGCATGCAGCGGCCACACCTTAGGAACCTAGGCTGGTAGAGGGGGGCTCGAGTGCCGAAACACTTTGTTGTAGCAACGGCGTGTTTCGGCCCTCGAGTCGGCACGGTCACTCCCCGTGCTAGTGCTCGTTGCTTCGGCGTCAACGCAATCCACCTCAAGTGGCGAGGCAACCAGGCAACTGTAGAAGGCCTGAAGGTAGCGATAGGAGTTTTTATCGTTGCCAGATACTACGTCCTGTTCCCTTCCAGTCGTAGCGGTTCTCCGTTCCACTGGGTCAAGGGGAGTAAGGAGGAGAGGGTGCATCTGTGTACGGCGCGCACACTTATGCAACTTAATATATCCTGCGCATCTGACTTGGCTTTGTCATTCCGAGTTTAAAAAAGTCCTGGGCTTGGTCTAATACCTGGACACGGGTGGCCTAAGGAGAGGAGAGTGGTCGCTCTAGCACTGCATCGGGGTGACAGTGTGGTTCGGCAGCACTCTTTGAGACAAAGCAGCTTTATTTAGAGAGGCACTGCTTTCCTCGCTCAGCCGGGGAGGGGGCTAGAAAAGGTGCCCCAAACAAACGCTCATTCCTCGCAATAAGAATAAATCTAAAAACATGCAGATGAATATGACTTTTGGTGCGTGGAATGTACGTACTCTTTTAGACCGACCCAACAACCTCTGCCCAGAACGTAAAACCGCCATTGTGGCTCGCGAGCTCAAACGCTATGACGTCGACATAGCCGCTCTCAGCGAAACACATCTAGCTGACGAAGGTGAGCTTGTTGAACGTGGTGGTGGGTACACTTTCTTCTGGAAAGGCACACCAGCTTCTGAGCCTAGACGGTCAGGAGTAGGCTTTGCTATTAAAACTACTTTAGCCTCTAAGTTGGAAGAACATCCAGTTGCTATCTCTGATCGTGTCATGTCCTTACGTTTCCATCTTCGAAACAATAAATACTTAAATGTTATCAGCGTATATTCGCCAACACTCGACAAAAGTGATGACGTCAAGGACAAATTTTATGAGGAAGTGTCAGAAGTGCTGACTAAAATCCGGCGCTGTGAGAAAGTTTTGCTTCTTGGCGACTTTAATGCTCGCGTCGGACGTGATTTTGAAGCTTGGCCTCGGGTGATAGGGCGACATGGCATTGGTAACATGAACAGTAATGGGCAACTGTTACTAAGCCTCTGTTCCCAATTTCATCTGGGTATTACCAATACCATGTTTAGACTCCCAAATAAATACAAAACTACCTGGATGCACCCAAGGTCCAAGCATTGGCATCTTATTGATTATGCTATAGTCCGTCAACGGGATATAGCGGATGTCAAAGTAACGAGAGTAATGAGGGGCGCAAACTGTTGGTCGGATCACCGACTTGTTGTTACAAAACTATTTTTGCGTCTTAGCCCTTGCCGTAGACCTCGCAGGGCTAAGCCTAACTGTCTTCATCTGAAAAAGCTAGAGTCTGCTGAAATATTGGCAAATTACAGGGAAGCTGTCAATACCTTTACAGCAGGCATACACCCCGAAGATGAACAGTTAGACGAGGGCTGGAAACTGTTAACTACAAATACCATCAATGCGGCTACTGAGATCTTAGGCCAAAAACCTCGTGTCTGTGAAGACTGGTTTGACGAAAATGATAATACATTGACAGTCGCCCTAGAAAAACACCGCCAGCTCCTTCGAAAGGGAAATCAGACAACTGCTTCTGAAAAAATAAAGGAGAGTACGAGCCAAATAAGGAGACTAACTCGAAACGCAAAAGATGAGTGGTGGCTGAACAAGGTTCGCTATATTCAGTGGCTTGCTGATTCGAATAGACTCGGCGATTTCTTTAACGAGATTAAAAAGTTAGTAGGAAGTCCACATCGAGTAAACGTACCACTGAAATCACTTTCAGGTACCCTCCTGGTAAGCAAAGGAGAAGTTCTTACTCGCTGGGCAGAACACTATAACAGCTTACTCAATGTGGATCGTTCTGCTGACATAAACTATTTAGCATCACTTCCTGCCTTACCACAAGCCGTAGATCTGGATCAGCCTCCTTCTCTTGAGGAAGTTATCATCGCCATCAAAGCGCAGAAAAACAATAAGGCTGTCGGCATCGATAACATACCAGGAGAACTATTAAAATATGGCGGAGATGAGTTGCACTACAAGATTTGGCAATTTTTCCAGCGCATGTGGGAAATGGAGTTCGTTCCTCCTAGTTTTGGCGTATCACTAATTTGCTCTTTGTATAAAAATAAAGGTGATCGATCTGTTTGCAACTCTTATAGGGGTATATCACTTCTGTCTACTCCAGGAAAAACTTTTGCCAGAGTACTCTTAAATCGTCTTATGGAGCTCTCTGAAAGTATATTGCCTGAAACGCAATTTGGGTTTAGACCCAATCGCGGCACATGCGAGGCCATATTCTCTCTTAGACAACTGCAAGAGAAAAGCAGGGAACAGTGTCAACCTCTGTTTCTCTGTTTTGTTGATCTGGAGAAAGCTTTTGACAGTGTACCTCGCGAAGCTTTGTGGATTGTGCTTTCGAAACTTGGTTGCACCGACAAATTTATACGCTTGATAAGACTTCTTCACGACAACATGACTTGTTGCGTAACCGTCAATGGTGAGCAGACAGAGCAATTCCCTGTCACTTGTGGTGTAAAACAAGGCTGTGTATTAGCACCCACTCTTTTTGCTCTGTACTTTTCCGTTGTCGTGAGGGAGACTTTACAAGCCAACACCGAAGGGATCCGCATACGTTTTCGCACAGATGGCAGTATCTTTAACCTGGCTAGGTTAAAAGCGCACACAAAGGTATCGTATGACCTCATTACCGAATTGATGTATGCTGATGACCTATGTTTCGTTGCGGAATCTTCTGAGGGACTCCAGGACTTGATGACTCGGCTTGACGCTGCGTGCTGTAGATTTGGCCTCAAAATTAATATTACAAAGACAGAGGTGATGGCCATGGACACTGTTAACCAAGCTCCACTGAATCTGCAAATCGATGGAAAGCCCATAAAACAGGTCGATACATTCAGATATCTGGGAAGCAGCATAACAACAAAATGCGACCTTGACTCGGAGATCAACAGCAGACTTGGCTCCGCTATGGCTGCTTTTGGTAAACTACGAGTCCAGGTATTTCGCTCCCATAACATCAAATTGAGTACCAAGATTAAGGTGTATATGGCTATTGTACTTCCTAACATCTTGTACTCGTCAGAGACATGGTGCCTGTATCGCAGACACATACGCACGTTAGACAGATTCCATCTGAAATGCCTCCGCGACATTCTTAACATCAAGTGGTCGGATCGGGTCCGTAATACCGATGTTCTACGACGGGCTAATGTCTGTGGCATAGAGGCATATTTGATGCGGCGTCAGCTGCGTTGGTGCGGGCACCTGTCTCGGATGTCTGATGAGCGAAGGGCGAAACGCATTTTCTTCTGTGAACTAGAACATGGTAAGCGGAAACGCGGAGGTCAGTTCCTACGTTTCAAAGACGTACAGAAGAGGCACATGAAGAGGTGTTGTATCGATCCGTCGCGCTGGGAGGCTCTCGCTGAAAAACGACCTGAATGGAGGCGTCATGTTCAGGACAAAGTGTACGAGTTTGAAGAAGAAAGGAGGCAAGAACTAGACTTAAAACGAGATCAGCTTAAAAGTCGACCGCCGGCTAATATCAATTACAACTACATTAATGGCGCCTTAACTTGTGTTCATTGTAACCGGACTTTTAGCGCAAAAATAGGGTACATCAGCCACATACAGGCTAAACACCTAGGCCAATAATCACAAAGTCAAGTCTCTGTAGCCGAAATCGGCTAGGAGGATTATTATTATTCTATTAACGTAGTTCTAAACTGATAAACTGATTATGTTATGTTTTTTTTGTTTGATAGGTAGGCAGGTCACTTGTTCGAGAGTGTTGTAGCTCACAGCTAGTTTAGTTAAGGGCAAATTTAATTTATGCAGAGTTAAACAAATTGTTTACAAAATTTTATAAAAATAAAGTTTTTATTGGAGATAAGCACGACCTCACCGGATGATAAGTAATCCAAAACAAATACTCAATTCCCGTTCTCTCTATGCAATCAGGGCAAAAATAAATAGTTCTCTAAAAGCGTGTTTTGTAATGAGACCCTCACTTAAAGATAGGTTACAACGCAGCGGTTTTCAAGAGCTATTACAAAGGTACATAAACTAGTGGTTTCATCTGTATTGGAGTGGGATCGCGTCCCGCAACCTCAGCGTACGTGATGTGCTGCCCGTAATAGTAAACCTCGCTTTCTAAGAATCGCTGAACGTTATTCTGCTGAAGTAATATTAAAGCGTCTGCTTTGATAAAAACAGGCATATCATGCAAATTGCAATCAGTGTCTCAGGGTCGCGAGTGAACAGGTTTCCTCTAGACATGCGTATTCTATCAAAGATAGATAGACCACTGAAACTAACATTATGCAAATGAATGTATACAATTTGCAGTCTTATCGCTAAGTAGCGACCTCTACCAGACATACCGTACTTAGACTGCATCATATCGCTTACCGAGGCGAGATTTTAGTAAAACGCGACCCTATTATCGATAAATAAATTATAACCATTTCCATTAGACCCATATGAACTTACATAGCAATACTTATATACATTTTCACTAACTAATAACACCTAATAAGCCATTCTTTAACATATAATTTCGTTTTACCAATCGATTTTCAATATAATCTTATAGTAACACCCGGTTGTTCGTACGCTAATCAAATCGCAAATCAGTTGACATAGTGCTTTACTTAAGGCTAAGTTCATATGAAAGCGCGGTACCGTGTGGAACTACTAACCGCGCGGTACATGATCAAACTAACTAGTGTATATCGTCTACATTACCGCGCGCTACGGTAGCGAATGTAATGTAGACGATAAACACTATTTCGTTTGATCTTGTACCGCGCGGTTAGTAGTTCCACGCGGTACCGCGCATTCATATAAACTTAGCCTAACACTCTTGTCAAATCAAATCGAGTTTAGCGAAGGTTGATTAAAGAGAAATAAGCTAACCAATAGATAATCTTTCGATTCGAACTTCAGCTAACCAAAGGATAATCTTGCGATTGTTAAACTAGTGTTAATTTCATAGGGTCACACCACCTAAACATTATTTTAGTCCAATCATTCATTCCTAGCGTCATAAATTTACTTATGTCAACATCTACCAAATTTTCGGTTTTCGGGAATCAAGTGTGCAATTTTTTTTTAGTTAAGTGGTCACAGCCGCCTATAAACTCCTGCAGCACTCGTGGTACTGCAGTCGCGTTACCTAGCACTTAATTCCCTATTTACACCATTCCATTCATGCATTCCATTGCATTCATTTGGAAGGCCACCAGAATAACCTCCAGAGGAATGTCGTTCCATATCTTGCAGGTGTGAATATCTTAATTAAGCATAAATATAATTCTATTCATTTAATTTTTTTATTTTTAATGGACGAAAAACGTCTAATGCGTTCCTGGAACCCATTTTCACGTTTGACAAGAGTTAGATTTATTTGACAACGTGATATACTAATCTCTGATTAAAATCAGATGAGGTAAAAGACTTTCCAGCTACCCAATATGCACTTGACAAGAGATTTGACCAATGGTCAACTGATTTGCGTGTTGATCTTCGTACGAACAACCGGCCCCCTTATTACCTAAGCCAAGCTGCTCTCGCGTCGCTATCGCTAGTCTGGCCATCCCTATCACACGTACAGTACGTACCTCACGTGTGAAAAGGATGGCCTAACTAGCGATAGCGACGCGAGAGCAGCTTGGCTTAGGTAATAAGGGGGCCGGTTGTTCGTACGAAGATCAACACGCAAATCAGTTGACCATTGGTCAAATCTCTTGTCAAGTGCATATTGGGTAGCTGGAAAGTCTTTTACCTCATCTGATTTTAATCAGAGATTAGTATATCACGTTGTCAAATAAATCTAACTCTTGTCAAACGTGAAAATGGGTTCCAGGAACGCATTAGACGTTTTTCGTCCATTAAAAATAAAAAAATTAAATGAATAGAATTATATTTATGCTTAATTAAGATATTCACACCTGCAAGATATGGAACGACATTCCTCTGGAGGTTATTCTGGTGGCCTTCCAAATGAATGCAATGGAATGCATGAATGGAATGGTGTAAATAGGGAATTAAGTGCTAGGTAACGCGACTGCAGTACCACGAGTGCTGCAGGAGTTTATAGGCGGCTGTGACCACTTAACTAAAAAAAAATTGCACACTTGATTCCCGAAAACCGAAAATTTGGTAGATGTTGACATAAGTAAATTTATGACGCTAGGAATGAATGATTGGACTAAAATAATGTTTAGGTGGTGTGACCCTATGAAATTAACACTAGTTTAACAATCGCAAGATTATCCTTTGGTTAGCTGAAGTTCGAATCGAAAGATTATCTATTGGTTAGCTTATTTCTCTTTAATCAACCTTCGCTAAACTCGATTTGATTTGACAAGAGTGTTAGGCTAAGTTTATATGAATGCGCGGTACCGCGTGGAACTACTAACCGCGCGGTACAAGATCAAACGAAATAGTGTTTATCGTCTACATTACATTCGCTACCGTAGCGCGCGGTAATGTAGACGATATACACTAGTTAGTTTGATCATGTACCGCGCGGTTAGTAGTTCCACACGGTACCGCGCTTTCATATGAACTTAGCCTTAAGTAAAGCACTATGTCAACTGATTTGCGATTTGATTAGCGTACGAACAACCGGGTGTTACTATAAGATTATATTGAAAATCGATTGGTAAAACGAAATTATATGTTAAAGAATGGCTTATTAGGTGTTATTAGTTAGTGAAAATGTATATAAGTATTGCTATGTAAGTTCATATGGGTCTAATGGAAATGGTTATAATTTATTTATCGATAATAGGGTCGCGTTTTACTAAAATCTCGCCTCGGTAAGCGATATGATGCAGTCTAAGTACGGTATGTCTGGTAGAGGTCGCTACTTAGCGATAAGACTGCAAATTGTATACATTCATTTGCATAATGTTAGTTTCAGTGGTCTATCTATCTTTGATAGAATACGCATGTCTAGAGGAAACCTGTTCACTCGCGACCCTGAGACACTGATTGCAATTTGCATGATATGCCTGTTTTTATCAAAGCAGACGCTTTAATATTACTTCAGCAGAATAACGTTCAGCGATTCTTAGAAAGCGAGGTTTACTACTACGGGCAGCACATCACGTACGCTGAGGTTGCGGGACGCGATCCCACTCCAATACAGATGAAACCACTAGTTTATGTACCTTTGTAATAGCTCTTGAAAACCGCTGCGTTGTAACCTATCTTTAAGTGAGGGTCTCATTACAAAACACGCTTTTAGAGAACTATTTATTTTTGCCCTGATTGCATAGAGAGAACGGGAATTGAGTATTTGTTTTGGATTACTTATCATCCGGTGAGGTCGTGCTTATCTCCAATAAAAACTTTATTTTTATAAAATTTTGTAAACAATTTGTTTAACTCTGCATAAATTAAATTTGCCCTTAACTAAACTAGCTGTGAGCTACAACACTCTCGAACAAGTGACCTGCCTACCTATCAAACAAAAAAAACATAACATAATCAGTTTATCAGTTTAGAACTACGTTAATAGAATAGAGTAGAATAGAATAGTATATAATAGAATTGTTTATTTGATACACACAAAGAAACATAGAACGGATCACAAACAAAATAGGTAGATAGACAGGAAAATTACAAAACAATGAAATTATTATTAGACCTACAGCTGGTACACATACGTACTTATCCCACCAGTAGGTTGTAGGTAGATGCACCAACTAGTCCCGCTCCGTGTCACGAGTGGCCAAACAGGCTCTGCTTCAGTTTTATGCTTCTTTGCTATAAATAATGCAAAGCAGCGCTGGTTTTCAGGCAGAGCCATAAGTAGGGTGACGTCACAAATTTAAACAAAATAAACATAATACGACCAATTATACAAAAATAAACATACAGTGTAAACTCCATGTAACGTCACTCGTTTTAACGACAAACTCTCTAAAGCGTCGAAATCACTCGGCTTTGGTTGGTTTAGCTTGTCTTCCATACAATGATACACTCTGTATAGCATTACACCCACTCTCAATAACGACAACAATTTGTAATAAAAAGTTCTTTTTAAGTTTCCAAATTAGTAAAAACTGCGCAGCTGTGTATATCCTTTTGTCGTTTTATTATCCTAGACCATAATAAACTCGACTGTCGGCATCATACACACCAAACTTTCTAAGACATCCGTTCTTTTGTTTACAAAATGGGATTGCTTGCACGTGTAGCTGTAGACTGTTGTTAGTAGAAGTGATGGATTTTATCTATACGTTCTCATATTCTTAGTAGCAAAAGACATCAGTCGAAAATAACAGACTATACGCAATAGTGTTCAAATTAAAACAGATTATTATTGTAGGTACTATTTAACAAGACAAATCAGAAATAAACGTTTTCTTTTTCTAATACAGATTTTACTTCTCTCCATTTAACGACAACTCTCTATAACGTCAAAATATGCTCAGTCCCTTGAGTGTCGTTATATAGAGTTTACACTGTATTTATATAATAAATAAGCAATGATAACAATATTAATAACAAATACCTACGTGATATACAAAAACAATAAGATATTATATAAAGGTACATAATATATATTATAATTATTTAACATAAAAGAGGAAAGGAGAAGGGTTAGTTTGTGGCTGTTTGTAAATAGTGTCTACTGAAAGTGACGAGCAGTAAAAAATTAAAAAGAAATTAAAAGAAACCTTTGTTTGTAAGCGTACACGCATACAACGCACATCCAGACCCACACAACTACCGCCGCCGAGCAAGTCACCCAACGGCTCACACATAAGCTAAACGTGAATAGATGCTACCTCCGCAGCATTATGTCATACGGTATACTGCTGTGGGGAAGTGCTGCAGATGTAAACACCGTGTGCTGCAGAAGAGGGATGTTCGTGCAATTTATAATATGGACCCCAGAAAATTATTACGCTATAATTTTAAAGAAATAAATATTATGACATTCACATGTCAATACATCTATGAAATTCTGATGTATGCTCACAAAAATATTAATTTGTTTTAGAAAAATAGCGATAATCATAATTTTAATACTAGAATTAAAGATAAACTCGCTGTTGCCACTTGTAAACTCCATAACGTTGGTAAATCGTATAACGGGCAAGGTGTACACTTTTATAACAAACTCCCAAGTGATGTACAAAAATTGTCCATCAACAAATTTAACAACGTAATTAAACAAAATCTTTATAAAAACCTACTTATTAAATATGGGATTTTTTAGATGATAGAGAAGCTTGGGCTTGAAATTGCTCCAACTCGTTCTAAAAAGTTTTACAATTTAGACGTAATTTATTTTCTTTATTGTTATGTATTCTAAAAAGATCATTAAAAGCAGCCTTGTTTCTTGCCTTTCTTTCCTGGCTTGGTCGCGAAGGAACAATAATTTGTAAAATTTACGTTTTAAAGTGATCCTTGTGGTTTTAATGAATAAAAAACGAGAATGTATTAGACTACACGTTTGAAGTAAAACTTCTTTAGCTCCATCTAGTACCCTATAATATTTTAATCAAACCCAAAATCGGGTCCAATCTATCGATAATGACAATATTTTGTGTCACCGCACTGGATGAGTAGTGGTAAAAATAATGTTTTAAGGAAATGTCAACTTTATTTCGAGGCGCATACAGTAAGTACATAAGTTATTTCTGCTGCTGCTTGCCATGTGTTGTGGAATAGCTGAACTTTTTCATTAATCGAATCTGGTAGATTCAAAATACGAAACGTCGTAAATACTTTTTTTTTATCTATAGCAAAATGAACTTTATTAAACAGTATGAAGGAGTGTTTTATTTTTGCAGTTTGTATAATTTAGGCTAATTTGGGATAGGAGATATGCGACGAATCAACTGGCTATGAGAGAAAGAAAATGTGCACCTCTCTCTTGCCCCTACAGTAATATACGAAACGTAACTCTCTCTCTTTCTATCTTCACTAACTTATATCTCCCTCTCAACTTCCGTTCGCACTTTTCGTAACGTATTAGTCAGCTTACTTCCCAAGTGAAGCGTGCGTAAAGAATTTTACTTCAAAAAGATTTTTTTTTATGTTATTTTAGATTGTGATCAGAGTATGATGATGGAGCAGGAATAGAAATGAGAATAATTGGTGAGGGGTTCTGTGTCCGTTTTGAAGCCCCGACGCAAAAAGTGTTATAAGTTTGACGTTTATGATGTCTGTCTGTCTGTCGCATTGTTGTTCCTAAACGAATGGACCGATTCGGATGCGGTTTTTTAATAGCAAGCTAGTTTTACTAGGATGGTTCCTAGCTATGAAGATCAGGTCAGCCGATCCGAAGATTATGAGCATTTTTCTATTTTGGTGAACCTCAGCTGTAGAATAGAAAATTTTGGTTTTTTATTATGGCGGGGATTTTAAAATATTGAATTTATGCTTTTAATCAAACACGATGTTTTACAGATCATTCTGGAAGCACCTAAGCCACTGCGGTCATTACTTCACAATGCTCCTAAATCATTTAACGGCTATCTACACAGGAAACTTCGACGTCCCTATTTCGGATACCCTACATTTACAAAAAAATACGTCTTTACAAAGGTTTTCAACCTTAAACTCCTGAAAATAAGGGTAGCGTTTTTCAAGGTTTGGTGAACTTGGGTGGGGTATTGTAGTCTCGGTCATAAAACGTCCAAAAACTGTAGGACATTAGTACAAGATAGCATGTTAGAGTAATAAAACTGACTGACCTTGCTCCTCTGAAAGTAATGTTTTTGATATTTATTGCTTAGTAGAAAATGGAATGTAGGCGTGATCTGAAATCAGAACAAAAGGTTTTCATTGGTTATTATATTTTGCTTAAGGCGCTAACCGTAGCCGATGACCTTGAGCGAATGGTCGTAGCTATGGTTTCGGCCCCGCACCTTCCGCCACACGCATCTAACCGACCAGCAAAAAAGTGAGCGCGAGGCAGACGAGCACCACTCTCCCGTACGACAGTCAGCGGTACACTGCCGCCCGTCGCCCGCGCAACCACCTTCTCAGGGTACGCCCGCTAATTATTCGGAAAAATTTAAAATAATTAATTGCCACGTGAAAGACCATCGGAGCATAGCATAGTTTGTTCAACTTGAAGGTATAGTCTTTGCCTACATTTAGGTAAAAGAAAAATTACAAAATTGTTCGTCGTTTAGAGGTTGAATCAAATTAAAAGTCGAGAACCGCTACATTTTCTTATTTTTTTTCTCATAGTAAATAAACAGGTAGAACTTTTTTGTATGTTCACTTTTCAGATAAAAGGTCAATGAATGACATATATTATTTTGAGCACATAAAACTGATTCCTCGCTGAGGAGAAAGCCTCCAAATACTATATTCGCCATAAGAGCGCATACTACCTCATATATAATTTCATATTATGATCATATAGTCCGAGCCTGACTGATATAAATGTAGTTATATCAGTCAAGCTCGGGCTATATTGTATCCGGGCTTGTCAGGGACCGTTTTTTAACAGCCAATCCGTCGCACAACCAAACACTTGAATTATTCCTGCATCGACTACACACGATCCGAGGCAATCCGACTCCGATTTTTACCTGGCAGCAACCGGAACATGCTCCGGATTCGCAGGATCAGGGAGATCCGGATGCCATATAGCTCGAGCCTAAGACTGCATCATTTACTTTGTAATAAAATATGTTGAGGGCGGGAAAACCAGCGAAACAAAAAAATATTGCATTGGTTTTCAAAGCTTGTGAACCAATATTTTTTCACTACGGAATGTTTTGTTTTTGTTATTTTTCTTTCAGATTGAATGTAATAACAGATATAACATATTAAACATAATTCATCTGTTCATAGGAGCTAAGTACTACGTGAAGCGAAAATACAATTCCATAAAATGTTTTTTCCGTGATCACGTATAAGCCCGTAGTATTAAATAAATACTCTGCCTAAATGAGGTTCTAAACTTTGTTATTGATATTTAAATGATGTTTGCAGATAATGCAAATATTGCTTCTAGCTACAAGTTTGTATGTGTATTTGTATCCAATCTGTATACATATCACACTAATATTAAAAGTGCAAAAGTTTGGATGTTTGTTTATTTATTTGTTTGTTTGCTACTCAATCACGTCGTAACAGCAAAACTAATTTTGATGAAATTAAGTATTCATCAAAATTAGTTTTGCTGTTACGTACCATAAATCAGCTCCCATAGGATAAAAATGGGGTGTCAAGTCAAATTGCAACAGCGAGTTTACCTTACACATTTGGTATTGTAATGGTAATGTAAATTGAAGTCGCGGGCAACAGCTTGTATTATATATCATATTATTATAAAGAGAAAATATTTATATGTTTGTAATGAATAAACTCAAAAACTACTCGTCCGATTTCAAAAACTCTTTCACCATTAGATTGCTACATTATCCCTAAGTAACTTCGGCTACTTTTTACCCAACTGAGCAGAATGAGGGTAATATTTTTATTGAAAAACTACGCGTGCGAAGCTGCGGATTGGTCAGCTAGTTTTTAATAAAAAACCGGGCAAGTGCGGAGTCGGACTCGCGCACGAAGGGTTCCGTACAATTACCTATAAAACGGCAAAAAAATCCCGTTTGTTGTATGAGAGCCCCTTTAAATATTTGTCTTATTCTAATTTCTTTTTAAAGTGAAATAATAACTAAATATTCTGTAAATATTTCAAGCATCTACCTGTTGCCGTTATCAATATCGAGCTAAAATGAGGAAAAAAATCTCGTTTGTTGTATGGGAGCCCCCTTAAATATTTATTTTATTCTGTTTTTAGTATTCGTAGTTATAGCAACAACAGAAATACATCATCTGTGAAAATTTCAATTGTCTAACTGTCACGGTTCATGAGATACAGCCTGGTGATAGATGGACAAACATACGGACACAGGACAGACAGACGGTCAGACAGCGAAGCCTTAGTAATAGGATGCCGTTTTGCCCTTTGGGTACGGAACCCTAAAAAGGGAAGATAAACCCATTTTCAAGTTTACATACATATTGTTTACATACCTGGTATATTATAAGAATATAGGTTCTGATATATTTATTTCATACAAGATTTCTTACAAACAAGAAAGTGCGTCCCTTTGAAGAACTTATGGAGGTTAAATTCAAGTTAAACATGGTTGCTGTACAGGGCCGCGGTTTAATCTAACCGGGACCCCGTGATCCTGTCCAGTGCTAGTCCAGCATCGACTCACTTATCTCAAGATGGGCGGTTTGATGATACACTGGCACTGAGGTGAACGAAGGAACATCGGTGGGTTTTTAGTCGGTATGCCGTTGGTTGTTAACCTACGGAGAGTCCGACAGACCCCTTCAGCTCTCCCCGAGTAGGAGGACATGCGTTAAGCATTGTACCATCGTAAAAAAAAGGTAGATTACATTTATTGTTATTCATGCAAACTGGCCAGTGAATGTTGCCACCACAAAATCTTTAACTTCATGTCTTATTTTATTGGCCAAAAGTACACATGGTGACTAATATTCCAACTGTACTAAAGTTCTACCACATTAAGTCGGCGTTATAGTAAGAAAATTAAAAATAAATGCAGTTTTACACTTACATGCGTAAAATCAACCTATATCAATGCACTTAGATGACGTGATTGTATTGGCTAATTTAAATTTATCTTTTCACATATATTATTATATCCAAAATAATTATATATTTATTTAATTAGAATGATGTTATCTTTAAGCACGCCACCGTCCTATTATATACTGCATATCTAGTCTATCTCAAGGTGGTCTGGAAGATACTGCTCACAGCGAAGTAAGTGTTTCTTATTTGTTCTAAAAACAAGATATTTACCGTGATCCAAATAGTGTTCATAACCATGACAGCTTCAATAGTTATATTTTTTATTTATTGTTAACTTGCTTGTTTTATAAGGTGGTCAATAAAGTGTTTTTTATTACCCTCTCCGCTCACTTTATCCATCAATTTGCAATCTAATCATGGAATTTGGTGGTTGCTATGCCAAAAAAACTGTAATGATATAATAAAAAAAGTGACGCAAAGCAGAGAAATAGTGACGCTGTAGTTTAGCAAACATTTAGGTCATTCACTGAGACTTCTAACTTGATGTCAAGTAAGAAACCTTCCCCTTACTAGGCGTCAAATGTATGCAGGTATGTGATTGTGGTATGTTGATACCGACTCTTATGCGGACTTAGCGTGGTCGGACCATAGTTACTGTTCATTTTTCACCACTCCAATTTGCAGTTCCGTAACTGAAAATTATTCTGTGAACTACAAAATGGTTTCCCGACGATAATGTATTTCCAGTTTTTGTCACTGTACAGAATGTTAAAGGAAAACGTCGTGAAGACAGCCGAGGGTTAGTTTGTGTTTTGTATTTATTTATTCAACAAAAAGTTGCATACTAACAGCAATACATAAGGCACTGTAAAACCTAGGGGTTTGTCTCGACCTACCCAAATTACCGTCTACATTATCACCCAAAGTAAAAGGTTGTAGCAATTACAATTTTTGTATTTATTTATATATGTACGCGCATACACGACACAATCCACACATACCTAGTCAGGTCATAAATTCTGTCACATGTTTAATATAAAATAATTGAAACAAGTTTATTCATTATGTAACCATTTATATACCAAAATGAACTTAACAAAACATAGATTCTTATGACACTAAAGTTTATTCAAAATGACCTCCGTGATTTTGAATCCTTGAAAAACAGGCCTTCAATCTGCGCGGCCAGTCGTCTATCGCAGCACGAACGAGGCCCATGTCAATATCGGCGGCTGCCTTAATCAAGGATGTCTTGAGTGACTCCAAATTGGGATGAGGCTTTGAGCACACCTTTTCCTCCAAGTGTTGCCATATCTTGTAATCTAACGGATTCAAATCTGGACTGGAGGAGGGCCAGTCTTCGTGCCGGATGAAGTCGATTTCACGCGCCGCCAGCCAGTCGTGTGTGCTCTTCGCTCTATGAGCTGGCGCCGAATCTTGTTGGAATACCCAGTGCCTGTTATTGAACATGGTATGAGAAACAGGTTCCACAAAGTTCGTCAGGACTGTATTTTGATACACAACTGCATTCGTTTTTACACCTTTCTCACAAAAATGTACCTTTGTTAAGCCCCAATAAGAAACTCCCAACCATACCATGAGCGAGGATGGAAAATGACCTCGTTGGACACGCGGAATACGGTTGCTCGCTTCTTCACTACTGTGTGCGTACACCTTATCATTTTGTTTGTTGTAGCTCTCTTCTACGGTAAATTTTTTTTCAACCGAAAAAAGAATTTCCCGATATTTTTTTCCCGCGTACCGCTTCAACAAAGCGCGGCATCTCTTCAGTCTCAGGTCCATTAGACGAACATTCAAACGATGTCCTGTTTTTCTTCGATATGCCCGAAGCCCTAAGTCTTCATTTAACACCCTTTTCACCGTGGTTCTGCTTAACCCCATCTGAAGGGCCAACAGTTTCTGCTTACGTTTGGGATTTCTTTGAATTCGCACCTTCACAGCTTTTATCACTGCTGGAGTCCTAACAGACCGAGGGCGACCACTTCTTGGCCTGTCATCTACACTAGAGTCTTCATTGTATCGTTTGATGGTGCGATAAACGAATCTTTTGGTTATATTCAAATTTTTCAGTATGTGAAAAATTTGAATTGGCGCGTAACCGCAACGATGCAACGCAATAACTGCAACACGGTCTTCTTTAAGCGTCCACTCCATATTTAAAAATGAGTAAAATTCTAAAAAGTATACATTTTTATTTTCATGAACAATTCGAAATTCAAATTCTATAAACTTTTTTGTGGCCAGCATTCTAAAAGAAAAGTTTTTACTGTGTGACAATACTTATGACCTGACTAGGTATATACGCACACACACCCTCTAACACCCACGCACATACACTCACCCACTCACCGCTAATATCATATTGTAAGATTTTAATTTTTATTCTTTTTTGTTTTATTTTGTTAAGTAATTATAACGTAATGCATTCTCATGATAATTTAGTAAATACTATTTTCAATAATATTGCTATTGGAGCAATTATGTAGCTTGTGGTTTTGTAATAAAATCCGTACTCTGAGCCTCAAAACACAAGCTTAGCTTGAGGCTCTCTGAAAGCAATGTTTGATAACAACCAAATTTGTGAACTAGCACTGTATCATAAACAGCATAAGGGTGAAATTAATAAAAATGTTTATATATATTATGTACTATTGATTTTGTATCCATAAATTATAGTGAATGAAAAACGGCACAGTAGTCATTACTGCATACCGAACGAACACATAATACTCGTGTCTTGTAGCTAGGAATTAAGTGACTTGTTGACTTCAATAACGCTCTGTCCTGTCCAAATCGACAGAACATCGCAGCAAGCTCTGCAAGTTAAACGGTTCTATTCATTCCAGAGCCAGTGCCACTGCGGGGCCACCTTACAAACGATGCCCCTCCTGCTCGTCTGCCCAGCCACCTGCACTCGAGAAGACTTGTACCAGGCACAGAGAGGGGCGTGGAAGTAGCTCTCTATTGGGCTGAAGTGAAACAGCTATTGACACGAAAGAAGAAGAAGAAGACGGTTTTATTGACTAATTGTTTATACTGAGAGCTTTAAGTACTAACCAAGCTTAATCCACTAAAAAACATGGCCTAGGAACTAAAACAGCCATTGATCTAATTTGTTCTGTGTCTGGTTGTTTCTCTATATATTACGATTATAATTATGTATTAACAAAAAAAGTATATAAGTATTCTATCAGTTATCTGGTTCTCATAGTACAAGCTCTGCTTAGTTTGGGGCTAGATAGCGCTGTGTGAAATGTCCAGCAATATTTATTTATTGTAATTTTGTATTTGATTGATTGATTGATTGAAAATATTTTATTGCACTTATAAAACTAGTACAAAGGCGAACAAAATGCTAAAGAGCATTTTCTTCCAGATAACCTTTGTGTATTGTAGACAAAGATGTGTAGGTAGTGCACAGGAAAGCGAACTAATGAAAAATTTGCACAGGACTAATAAAATATCATAGGTACGTACATACTACTTAAATACTTTTTACAATAGACTAAACTATACCAATATTAAATAAAAATACATACTTAACAATAGAAGAAGTGATAAGGAAAGATTAAGTTGCTCATTTTTGCATTTATGTAAATTTAGACTGTAATATAGATTATTATTATAAATACGGGATTTATCACGTACCGTTTTAACTGTGTTCACATTGATTGCACTCACCCTGATGAAGGTTCATAAATTGACCGAAACATTGGCGGTCGAAACACCAATAAGACGGTACGTGATAAATCCCGTATTTAGAATAAAGATTGAAATAAATCACGAAAGTTTTCTAAGTAAAATAAGATAGGTTGTGTATCAGTCACAGACATTCCCTTGTCAATACATCTATGAAAATCTGATGTATGTTCACAAAAATATTAATTTGTTTAAGATAAATAGCGATAATCACAATTTTAATACAACAAATAAAGATAAACTCGCTGTTGCCACTTGTAGAATCCATTAAGTTAGTAAATCGTGTGTTCGCTTGTATAACAAACTCCCAATTGATGTACAAAAATTGACAATTAACAAATTTAAAAACGTGATTAAACAAAATCTTTATAAAACAGCCTACTATAAAATATCGGATTATTTAGTTAGATGATAGAGAAGTTTGGAATTGAAATTGCTCCAACTCGTTCAAAAATGTTACAATTTAGACGTAATTTATTTACTCTATTGTTATGTATTCCAAAAGAATCATTAAAAAAAAAACAACCAGCCTTGTTTCTTGCTTTTCTTTCCTGGCTTGGTTGTGAAGGAACAGGCAGTAAAATTGAAGTTTCAAAGGGATCCTTGTGATTTTAATGAATAAAAAGATTGTTATTTGATTTGAGTGAGGTATAGCGTTAATGCTACTGCTGCTGTAACGTTACTTTAACGCTAAACGTTGATAGCGATAGGCGCTAGGCGATAGCGAAACCATGTTTAATTAGTAAATTGTAGCAGCGTTCATGTCTCCGAACACCATTAAAATGAAGGCTGATGTCATCCGCTAGGAGATACACGTATATTGACATCTAAATTATTACGTTGTGTATGATAACAATCATGAACACTTTTTAGTGTTCAGGACTAAAATGTTAAAAACGGAAACCTCGTGGTGCGACTTTGTCCGTCCGTCCGTTTGTCCCAGGTGATTATCTCAGCAACTACTCTAGCTTTAGTCTTGAATTACGGAATAGTTGATTTTTTTTTTCAGTTAAAATAATACTGTAGGGGTAATGAGAATCGAAAGGATCCGCAATACCAAACTGCGTGCGAAGACCGGCATCGCAGATGTTGGCGGCAAAACTGTCAGGCTGAAGTGGGACTGGGCGAGTCACGTCAGTCGTATGATCACAGACAAATGGGCAACAGTCGTCACACAATGGGTGCCTGCAGATGGGCGTCGAAGCCGAGTCAGGCCGAGGAAGCGTTGGCGGGACGACCTCATTGCATTCCAAGAGCGCTGGTGGGACGTGGCGAGTGATCGTGAGATGTGGAGGAACATGGGGAGACCTTTGCCCAGCAGTGGGAAAGTATAGGTTAAAAAAAATATTACTGACCTTATTCTTTAGTAAATAAAAAAAAGTTTGTGACGTATTTTCATCATGATTGTCAAAGGTGCCAAAATGGTAAGGTCAAAATTTCGAAATAGGGTTACTATGTCAAATGGGGGTAAAGAGCTCAGCCATATTTTAATTTTTTGTTACGTTGAATAGTTAATATATATAATTATGATAAAAAACTACGAAAAATATAAAAACCAATGTTTGCAATGCGCAAAATCTGAAATTAATATAAGTGTTGGTTTAAAATATATGCAAAAATTACAGGAAAATTGAAATTAAATATCTATCTACGAGTATAACAGTTTCTAGAAATCAACCTTCGAAGTTTCAGAGTTTACTGTTCACAGTTATTTTATATTGCTTGGGTCTAGTTTTGCCAATCTTTGACTATGATCTTGATAGTGCCTAACGACGACCTCCAAGACGCAGTGGCGAATAAACCACCTTTGCAGGTTCAATTCCCGCTGCGGACTGCAGATAGATATTTAGATAAAATTAGAAAATTCTTTATTGCACTAATAAAATAATACATAGGTGAACTTAATAAATGAAAAAGCGTAGAGTTTATAAACTCCCAAATCCTCCTGTTTTGACGTAGTTTGCTCAGCGTTTCGGAGAATTTATTAAATCACATTTATACAATACCATGTCAAAAAATTTAATGTCAAATCACTTTCTGTAAATCAAGCTAGATCTGTTGTCCGACAATGGCTAGTAACGCTCACATACAGTGAAATCGAGCAGTTACTGAAGATACAATTGTAAACTATATTAACAAGTATTAATATTTACAGTATGTTTTTTCTTATTTCTCTAGTTTTTTTATCATTATACTTTTTTTAGTCGTCGACTGAGGTTATAAATAAATCTTAATTTGTTAATCGTAGTCAGGTCCCCGCGGTACAGGCTTTGCCTAGTGCAGGGATCGTTAGTTAAGATATATCTGTTAAGCATATTTGCCTAAACCTGTTTTTGTAGTGTTTAAAAAATAAGTTACCTATTAAGTTGTTTATGTAGCAATAAATACATTTTCATTTGTTTTTCAATTTTCCAGCTAACCTTTGTGATACTTGTTGCAGTTCTGGATGCTTCTTTATATTGTATAGATTTGTGTTCAAAAAAAAGGTACAAGTTTTTTTAGTTTAAAGCAAGATAGCGATGTGTGAAATGTTCAGCATTTTTTTATTACAAATATAACGTAAATATTCGTGTTACGCCCTGAAGGTAGAGTATCTTCAAAGTAAATAGTAAGAAACACCTAAGAATGTTGCCCAACTAACAACATTCGCTGCTTTTATGATAAAATTAAATAAATAATGTCGAGCACACTTTGTTTCGGTGTAAACAACTTTGAGCTTCGAACCCCCAACTTCGTATCTCAGCCGCGTCCCTACTCACCCACGGTGCCACAGGAATTGCCGTATTTCAGTATTATCATTACCTACCATTAAATTCATTTTACTATTAATTTAAAAAAGAGATTTTAATTATTAATTTAATTAATGAGGAGATACGTAGGAGAACTCAAGTCACCGACATAGCCCGACGGATTAGCACGTTGAAGTGGCAATGGGCAGGCCATATAGCGCGCAGAACAGATGGCCGATGAGGCCGAAAGGTTCTCGAGTGGAGGCAACGGACCGGCAAGCGCAGCGTAGGACGTCCACCCACAAGATGGGGAGACGACTTGGTAAGAACCGCAGGTCGGCGTTGGATGCAGGCCGCTTCCAACCGCAGTTCTTGGAGATCAATGAGGGAGGCCTTTGTCCAGCAGTGGACGTCCTACGGCTGATATGATGATGATGACTATTAATTTTTGACCAGAACCCTGTTTTATTGTTCAGAGCTAATTTATTTTGACCATAACGCGTCACGAATATGAATACACTATTATTTATGTGCAATATAAAGGTCATATATTTTTTTTTTTTGTAATTACTGTTTTCACTATTAAAACAAAATATATTTTTTTCAATCTATACTATTATTATAAAGAGGAAAGATTTGTTTGTTTGTATTGAATAGGCTCCGAAACCACTGTACCGATATAAAAAAATTCTTTCACTGTTGGGAAGCTACAGTATTCCCGGGTGACATAGGCTACTTTTCATCCAACTGCGCAGAAGGAGGGTATTGAAAAACTACGCGTGCGAAGCTGCGGATTGGTCAGCTAGTGTCCACTAATTTTATTATAATCTAGCCAAGTAGGATTATTAGTAATTTAAAGCTAACTTAGTTTTAATAAAGAAATTATGTTTAAGAATGTGTCCATTGGCACTTTTCTTAGAGTCTATATTTATGAGGAATGCACTTTATTCTCGTGTTCTTTATAAATAGCACAATCACTAACCAAAACAAAAGAAAATATAACGACTCTATAATAAAAGGCGTCAAACATGGTGAAGATGCTATAGGAAATTTATAACAGATAATTTCTTTATTTCACACCATTAAATATTAACATATAACAGGAACACACACTTTTAACTCACAGGTGCAATGTGCGGCCTTATCGCTAAAAGCGATCCCTTCCAGGCAACCTTTGGATGGACAGGATCTATGTGAACAAATATAGACGGCGGCGTAAATCAGATATTATAGAACAATTTTACTTAGAAAACTTTCGTGATTGATTTCAATCTTTATTGAAGGCGAGGCGAGACGTTGTTCGGAGCGGATCGCACTCGCCCTGATGAAGGTTCACGAATTAAACCGAAACGTTGTCGGTCGAAACACCGATAAGACGGTACGTGATTAATCCTGTATTTATAATAATGATTATAGAAAAAGTTGAATTTTTTAGAAGTTAGTAAGTAAGTAACTTAGTATAGTTTAATTTGATTAGAAATATTTCAATCGCTCGCTATACAATCGAATGGAACATCACACACGGCCAAGATAGTACAAATATACTTTCATCTTCTATTGGATACGGTGAGCGATATTTATCATACTAATAGTCATAGATATTTATTGTTTCATGTTTGTTTTAACAATAGATGTTTAGTACAACATTTTTGGTTTAAAACATAAATATTAATATAGTATCACTGTATGTTCACTGCCTTACTTGTAAATTTTTCAATGCACACTTTGCCATGTTGACACATCGACAGCTATCGAGTGACGGATTACGGGCGGTTGGTGCGAAATCCATAGTTCCATAGAGGCCTTTATTCAGCAGTGCAGTGGTCGTCTTGCAGCTGACATGATGAGAAAAAACTAATATCTAATGCCACTTTGTAAAATGACCTCTAAATAATATAAGAACAAAGACGTCGTAAAGTGCCAATCCAACAAATGGAGGTCTTACTGCCGATAAATCTTTTATTATTTGTACAACACGCCCGTATTATTTTATTAGATCTTGACGATCAAAAATATAATAATTTTTCACGTGAATCGTTTCCATTCATCGCTGCGATTGTTGTTTTATTTGCGACGCCATGAGAAAACTCAAAATGAACTTGTGTTTTTATTCAGATAGTCCTGGAAAATATATGTTGTATTATTTCAGTTTAGTTATTGCGATGACAATATTTTTTCAAAGATGACGGTTTGAGCCCTTGACTCCTTTGATGTAAGGAGGATACCACTGTCTAAAACAATTGCAACTTAGCCTATATGACATTGCACTGCGTCCGTAACCCTAAGACTTACAAATAAAAAAGTATCATATCCTGTAATTATGTGGCAAAACCAGTCGATAACCTCGACTTCTTTGCCGAGACAACTAATGTGAACACTCATTAAACACGTAGTCATTTAATGTGGGTTTAATTTAAAGCAATCAACAATATCAGCTAACAAAATAACGGCTCGAATATTATGGGGAATCGTAGTACAGCGTAGCCCCTTAGAATAGAGTTTAGCAAATAAAAGTTTGTATTCATTCATGGCGGTATTTGATATGGCTTAACGACCTTTAAAGCATTTTCTCTATCACAAAAGCACTTAGCTGTAAATAGCACTAGCTATCACCTACGACCGAAACTGGAAGATCTATACTAAACGATCGCTAAACCAATAAAAACAGGGGCTACGAAAGGCCTATTAATTTCACTTCCAATAGTTCGAAATAGCGTTTGATCGTGAGGAGTATCGTTAAAAGTTTCTTGTTCAAGATTTAATAATCTTTTCTTGTGATAAAAAGTGTTCTTCACTATTCACACTTTCTAGACTTTGTAAATTTTATTTCTAGTTATAGTCTGGGCCAGGCACGTCTACCGTATGCCTAGTGACTTGTGGGCAAAGGGGACTACGAAATAAACCGCACCCAACTTCGGATGTCTTCGGATGACATTTGGAACTCGGTATATCGGACAACTATACCACTTTATATCCTTCAGATGTTAGTTTGAAATTTCTCCAAACCCATTTGAGGAAATATTATGTACAATATAAAAAGTATACATGAATAAAAAGTTCACATTTAATCTCTTTATAAATAAAAAGAGAGAGAGACTAGCCGACCAGTCCGCAGCTTCGCACGCGTAGTTTTTTAATAAAAGCATTACCCTCTTTCTCCGCTGTTGGGTAAAAAGTAGCTGTGTTACTCGGAGATAGTGTAGCTTCCCAACAGTGAAAGAATTTTTGAAATCGGTCCAGTAGTTTCGGAACCTATTCAATACAAACAAACAAACAAAGAAATCTTTCCTCTTTTTAATATTACGAAGTTTTTTGTAGATATTGATATGTTCTTTAATATTGTAGAACATACTTTTGTTCTATCATCAATAGTTTCCGCAGCGCATGCGACGAAAGACGTTTTAGGGCACTTTTTTACACCTTGGGATACGTTACTTAAGTTTTAGTAAGGATCCCAAATTTTTTCTAGCAATAAATATAGCCTATGTCACTCAAGGTGAATGTAGCTTTCCATCGGTGAAAGAATTTTTGAAATCGGTATCGTAGTTTTTGAGTTTATTAATTACAAACATACACACAAAAATACAAATCTTTCCGCTTTATAATATTAGTATAGACTTCTCTTTCAAAATACCTCAAAGTTCGAAGAAGAAAATCTTTGTGTTAGATACCAGTGATGACAAATGACACAGAAACCTGGTCTGTTACTAAAGGCCTTATAAGAAGACTCAAGGTCACTCAGCGTGCTATGGAAGGACTATTTTAGGTATTTCTCTACGAGATTGACGACCTCCGTGGCGCAGTGGGCGAATAGCCGGCTGAGACGCAGGTTACGTAGCGGGTACGTTTCCCGCCGCGGAACAAATGTTTGCATGATCTACATCACAGAACATAAAAAACAATAGAACTAGCATGATGACTTTTTACTAAGAAAACCAGTGTAGCTAAACTCACACATGTAAAAACTAGCACACTTAGAAATAAATGTTATAATTGGTTGAAAGAGAACCTTCAAAGAGGCCTAAAACCATAAAATCAATTTAACGGATATAAAACCTTAGCTACTATAGAACATGGTTTAAAATTCAATAAAATAAACAGTAACAAAAAATTAAAGTTTACTTCTTCTACTCGGCAAAAGATGGCGCTTTAGAAAATATTTTTATTTTAGTCTCTATTAATTAGAAATAAGACTGATAATGCAATGGCTGATACTTGATTACCCACAAAACCAAGCTACTCAACAACAGATGGCGCTGTTGCTAACGATTTTTGTTATAGTCTCTAACAGCAAATTATAAGATCGATAATGCATTGGCTGTTACTCTCATGCTTAAATAACAGCGCTACTCACTTAGTGATGTACCAATGAGCATACAAGACGAATGTATCGATATCGATTATCACCTACCTACTACGGGTAACGAAATAGGTACGTCAGGTTATATTTGTGGTGGTCGAAATAAAAAGCATTTCTTTTCTTTCTTTCTTAACATAATCACAGGTATCCAACTCATAAAAACTTACTTAAAAAATATTCTATTACTGGACTATTATACAGTGTTTTTTTTAACTGTAACAGTACGGCAGCACCCATAACCAGAGGAGATACAGGTGCAATTTCTTTTAAAACATCAGCGCGTTTTCGAAGAAATACAGTTTTGCATTAATTTTTTTTTTGGTCAAGTGTGAGTAGCGCCATAAAATGAATCAAGTTGGTAATTTTTTTTTGATGCCGTTCGATGCCGTCCTTTGCAAGGATCATTTTATTGTATTGGATAAAAAAAACTGAACAACGAAAGATAGTCAAATTTGATAAAAAGTATTCACATACAACAGGACAAACAAAATTCCTTCTACAAACATTTTATTAGATTCTAATTGCACATTAAAGAAGTATTAATACTGAAGCGATTAAGGAATTTAGGAACTCCATGCTCTCATGAGCAATTCAAAAACATTTCGTATTTCAGAACAATTTTGAATTTCAAACATGGTTCTTGCACCTGTCGGAATTTTATATCAGTCATTGCATCATCTTATTTGTTCTATTATAGCATTGTAAAATACGCAAAAAGTAGACTTAATTGAAGCATACTTCCTCAATCGCGGTCTGGGTAGCTTTCCTGATACCACTTCAGCGCATTAATTGGGCTTCGTCGGTTAAGGAAGGAAGCTTCAATTAAGACTACTTTTTGCGTATTTGACAATGCCATGATAGGACAAATAAGATGATGCAATGACTGATATAAAAGTCCGACATGTGCAAGAACCATGTTCCAAATTCAAAATTGTTCTGAAATATGAAATGTTTTTGAATTGCTCATGAGAGCACGGAGTTCCTTAACTTCTTAATCGCTACAGTATTAATACTTCTTTAATATGCAATTATAATCTAATGAAATGTTTGTAGAAGTAATTTTGTTTATCCTGTTGTATGAGAATACTTTTTATCAAATTTGATTAACTTCCGCTGTTCAGATTTTTTTCATACGATACAATAAAATGATCCTTACAAAGGACTGCATCGATCGGCATCAAAAAAAATTACCAACTTGATTCATTTTAAGGCGCTACTCACACTTGACCAAAAAAAAAATTAATGCAAAAATGTTTTTCTTCGAAAACGAGCTGATGTTTTAAAAGAAATTGCACCTGTATCTCCTCTGGTTATGGGTGCTGCCGTACTGTTACAGTTAAAAAAAACACTGTATACTGCATTATTATTTGAGGGGCACACTAAAAGTTTCCGGAATCAATAAAAAAATACTAATAATGGTCAAAACTGAATTTATTGTTTCTAAAAATATTCTCCCTTTGCGTCAATGCACTTTTACATAAGATTGAACAAATTTTGAAAACATTTGTGCCACTCCTCCGGTGGTGACGTCAGATACATGTTATTCATACTCTTCGACAGCCTCTTCTGGTGATGAAAACCGTTGATCGGGTAATTGGTTCTTAATTTTTGGGAACAGAAAAAAGTCACACGGTGCCAGGTCATGACTCTGTATGCTGGATGACTCATAAGTTGTACGTTTTATTAATTTTTTTTATGTCTTGCGTCTTGGGGAAACTGAAAACAGAAGTTATTATATTATTTCACACCATAGGTCTAAAATACATTCAGAAAATCATCAATAAAACAACAAGGAATTAACGCCCTAAAACTTATGCACCTTTTAATAGGGGGTAACTAATTAAAGCTATCGATAACACATTCATCAGTATATTGGGGTCACATCCCTAATTGAGTAGCTTAACTTGAGGTTTAAGAGAAACGCGACCTTAAGGAGTATGATTCACAGTCTATTTTGTTTGACGATTTTGCATTTTAAACAAAACTAACAAAAAACAATAAAATAATACTTACCGGTGACAGGATATTCCTCCTTTTGTTAAACTTTTGGTTCGGCTATAATATTTACACTCCGAAACGGCACAATATAGCATTTTAATATTTTTTTTTGAAGTACGTTTACCCCACAGTAATTGAAACACGACTGAAGTGAGCGAAGCTTGTAGTGCGCGGAACTCCGCGTACTTGGTGTTACGCGGGCCCCGCCTACTTACGACTTCTATTGTTTTTTGTGTTCTGTGATCTACATATATTTGTTCCGGATCTGGTTGTTTCTCTATAAATTATACTAGCTGACCAATCCGCAGCTTCGCACGCGTAATTTTTCAATAAAAACATTACCCTCCTTCTGCGCAGTTGGGTAAAAAGTAGCCGATGTCACCCGGGGATAGTGTAGCTTTCCAACAGTGAAAGAACTTTTTAAATCGGTCCAGTAGTTTCGAAGCCTAATCAATACAAACAAACAAATCTTTCCTCTTTATAATATTAGTATAGATTATAAGTATGTATTTATTAAAATGTATATATTGGTAAGTATTCTATCAGTTGACTGTTTCTCATAGTATAAGCTCTTCTTAGTTTGGGGCTAGATAGCGGTGTGTGAAATGTCCAGCAATATTTATATGTATTTATTTATTGAATCAGAAATGAAAAGATTCAGAGAGAAAACAAAGTCACTGACATATGTAGTCCAGAGGATTAGCAAGCTTAAGTAGCATTGGGTGGTGCTCATAGCTTGAAAAACTGACGGCCTTTGTGGCAGTCTCGAGTGGAGACCACGCGCGTGGATGCGGAGTGTAGGACGGCCCCCCACTATATGGAAATATTATCTGATCAAGTTTGCTTGTAGCCGTTGGGTACAGGCCGCACAAGCTCGGTCGCTCTGGAAGTCTGGGGGAGGCCTATGTTCAGTAGTGGACGACTGGCCACTGTATACATAGACGGACTGAGTGATGACGATGTTATTAATAGTATTGGTCGTATTTACTACTCGCTTCTCATTCCGTATGATACGTTAGGTGCATGCCGGACATTTTCGGTCGTTCTGGCAGTCTAGGGGAGGCCTATGTTCAGTAGTGGACGACCGGCCACTGTATACATCGACGGCCTGAGTGATGACGATGTTATTGATAGTATTGGTCGTGTTTACTACTCGCTTCTCATTCGTAAGCCGCACAAGATCGGTCGCTCTGGAAAATAGGAGGAGGCCTATCTTAAACAGTGGATGTCCTATGGCTATACACAGACGGCCTAAATGATGATGATAATGAGAATTGGTCGTGCCTAATACTCGCTTCTTATTCCGTATGATATGTATATCGATCTTGTTAACACAAAACACTTGTGCTTTAGCTGTCTCAATCCCTGATAAGGATGTTCCAGATAAGGTGACGTAAATAAAACTAATTAAACTCCTGCCGTTCTAAGAAGCCCGATTTGACATTGTAAGAATACAGAGAGATGGGAACTAAGTAAAAACAAAAAAAAATTGCTAGAAAAATCTATTCTTGAAACATTTTGAAACGACCTCCGTGGTGCAGTGAGCAAATAGCTGCCTGAGATGCAAGAGGTAGCGGGTTCAATTCTCGCCACGGAACAAATATTTGCATGAGCTGCAGATATTTGTTCCTGGTCTGGATGTGTTTCTATATATTTTAAGTATGTATTTACAAAAAAAAATGTATATACATAAGTATTATATCAGTTATTTGGTTCTCATAGTACAAGCTATGCTTAGTTTGGGGCTAGTGTGAAATGTCCAGCAATATTCAATATTTATTTATCTATTAATTTTTCTAAGAGTTTGATAACGTTTAGTTTAACTTTGGTTAAATTAATGTCGAACTAGCTTGGCTAGTTATGCATATGAATATAACTTTTATCGCTTTTTATTCAGAAAAATGTTGACGATAATGACGAGTAGATTAGATAAGAAAGTTCTTTATTACACTGATAAAATAATGATAAAAACATAAAAACCCCGCATTGTGGGTGCATCAACACCTATAATAGATTCTTATGTATAAATAAATAATAAATAAATAAATATTGCTGGACAATTCACACAACACTATCTAGTCCCAAACTAAGCAGAGCTTGTACTATGGGAACCAGATAACTGATAGAATACTTATACATATACTTTTTTTTGTAAATACATACTTATAATATATAGAAAAACAACCAGACTCGGAACAAATATCTGTAGATCATACAAACATTTGTTCCGCGGCGGGAATCGAACCCACTACCTCCTGCGTCTCAGTCGGCTATTCGCCCACTGCGCCACGGAGGTCGTCATAAAACATAAAATAAAAATACTTGTCTTTTTTATAAATGTAAGGTTTAGTAAATGATTTAGTTTGGTTCCCAAGTGGTTAAAACAATCGCAACTCTACAGCATTGAACCCAATGATACAACATTGGAATGGCGTCGGATACTATATTAATTATGGCATTACATATGGTTGATTTTTCGACTTCTGTAGACGTTGGTTCAAAATGACAGACGTCAAATCGGGCTTGTAATAACGTTGCAAGTGTGTAGACGCATTTGAGATAAACTATTTGGGTCGACAGAGCTATCATAACTGTTTATGTATTATACAAGAAAACGAAATGAGTACGTACATTTATTTATTAATTTATTATTATTGCATAAATTCTATCACGTCTAGGCAAGCGAAGTGTAGGACGCTATCCGGCTAGATGGATTGACGATTTGCTCGCTGTGGCTGGCAAGGATTGGATGAGAAGAGCTGAAGATCGGGCTCAATGGCGCACCCTGGGAGAGATCTACGTCCAACAGTGGACTATTATAGGTGTATGATGATGATGATTGAATACATTTATTTCTTAATTCAGGTTAAAGGCTTGGACTTTACAAAGGCATTACCGGGGGCGAAATCAGCGTAAGAGGCCTGTTTAAATCTTATAAAATTCACTATGAGTATTGCAAGATGATGGCCAGAAAGATGGTAGTACTATTGCTACATATTTTTTAGAGTTCGGGTTATTGTTAGAGTAATGCCCATGAAATGGGCATTACTACTGATAATTAAATACATCACCTGCAAAATCTGTAATGATTGATACAGGTGGTGACAGGCCATTCACTAAATTGTAATATTGTAATTATTATTTACTAATACTTTATTCATATATAGCTAACCAATCCGCAGCTTCACACGCGTAGTTTTTTAATAAAAACATTACCCTCCTTCTCCGCAGTTGGGTAAAAAGTAGCCTATGTCATCCGGATATAGTGCAGCTTCCCAACAGTGAAATATTTTTTTAAATCGGTGCAGTAGTTTCGGAGCCTATTCAATACAAACAAACAAATATTTCCTCTTTACAATATTTCAAAGTTTTTTGTAGATATTGATATGTTCTTTAATATTGTAGAACATACTTGTTTTATCATCAACAGTTTCCGCAGCGCATGCGACGAAAGACGTTTTAGGGCACTTTTTTACACCTTGGGTTATGTTACTCAAGTTTTAGAAAGGATTAATCTTTTCTAGCCATAAATAAAACCTATGTCACTCACGGTGAATATAGCTTTCCAACGGTGAAAGAATTTTTGAAATCGGCACAGTAGATTTTGAATTTATTCATTACAAACATACACACAATAATACAAATCTTTCCTCTTTATAATATTATTAGTATAGATTTAGAAGTATAGATATCTTCTATATCCCAATGGTCTTCCTCCCATTGTTTCCAGTATTTTCACCCTCAAGATGGTCATATTTCAAACATAACATGTCGAAATAAGAACCTATCTAATAGATTTTAGTGCCTAAAATATTAAATTTATCATATATTTGTGACAGCACTACTGGTACATACTAACAACACACAAACAAACAAACACACACACACACACACAGGAGACATAAAAAACCTGAAATATCATTGCGGATTGTGTGTTTTAAATATAAGATTAAGAGACGTGGACTCATACAAGTAACTTTTTGTCAAAAATATAATCAACTTTAGAATATTTTTTTACAGAACATATAAAACATTAGCGTCCCTATAAAATTTGAGTGTTGCCCTCGATTTTTTTGGGATCAATTCATCAGATCCAGACTTGATACTCATAAGACCACCTGGAAAGACCATTTTAAACAAAAAAAGGATTTCTTGAATCGGTCAAGGCGTCTTCGAGTAATCGGGGAACAAACATAAAAAAAAGATTCCGTCGAATTGGGAACCTTCTCCTTCTTAGGGTTCCGTAGCCAAATGGCAAAAACGGAACCCTTATGGATTCGTCATGTCTGTCTGTCTGTCTGTCCGTCAGTATGTCACAGCCACATTTTTCCGAAACTATAAGAACTATACTGTTGAAACTTGGTAAGTAGATGTATTCTGTGAACCGCATTAAGATTTTCACACAAAAATAGAAAAAAAACAATACATTTTGGGGTTTCCCCATACTTAGAACGTGTTGAGTATCTATGGATAGGTCTTCAAAAATTATATTGTGGTTTCTAATATAATTTTTTTCTAAACCAAATAGTTTGCGCGAGAGACACTTCCAAAGTGGTAAAATGTGTGTCCCCCCCCCCCCCCCTTAACTTCTAAAATAAAAGAATGATAACAATAAAAAAATATATGATGTACCATGCAAACTTCCACCGAAAATTATAACTTTTGAAACTATCATGGTTATGAACACTATTTATACTAAAAACATCATCACATGATCATGGCGCATGCAACTGCACCGAAATATCGGGATACTCAAATACTCACAAATCATGGTAAATATCCCGTTTTTAGTATAAACACCGAAAATTAGTTTGAACGAGATCTAGTAGGTAATTAGTTTTTTTAATACGTCTTAAATCGTAAACCGCAATTTACCTTTCATTCAATCAACTCAAATATAAAAAAGTTACAACGAACTACAAGAACTTTTATATTATTTTACTTGCTGCTACGGAACCCTTCATGGGCGAGTCCGACTCGCACCTGGCCACTTTTTTGAAGTCGGTTAACAAAAACAAGTAAAACAAAAAATGGTTAGACGCCAATCGTGTGTAGTGATCATTATGCAAGCCGATCTTAAAATTCCTAACAAAATTAAATAAAATACCTAGAGTAGAGACCTCATTATTTTCGCTGCAGAACTAACTAAAACTTCACAAAAACAAAGCGCTAAAGAATTTTAATTAATAACAGCTTTGTTTTACCAGGACAAATTCAAACACAGGCTTGCTTCGGTGCAGAATAAATAATCGTTGCAGATATAAAATTAGAACTGAGAAAAGTTTAATTATATACAATAGTCTAAAATTTATGCAGAATTTTACTATACGGAGTACCTACCTTTACTAAATGCCTCTGCATAGAAAAAGGCGTACTTTTTACAACAAAATTCTTATTATTTATACTAAAAACAGGATATTTACCATGATTTGTGAGTGTTTGAGTATCCCAATATTTCGGCGCAGTTGCATGCGCCATGATCACGCGTAAACTGAAGTCTTTGCGAGTGGGTAGTTATTGGAAGATATAACGATCTACCCTCTTTCTTAGTCTCTTGCTAGGAATGAATTCGCTAATTCTATTACTACCACCGGTTTCATTTTCGATCATAACTCGATTCCGACACACAACACTCACGGTATCAGGACGCGTAATTGACACTTCACTTCTTCGGTTCTTACACATTCTCACCACAGGATTCCAGGCTCCAGATAATTGAAAACCATCTTCACGATTAAAATTCTTGTGTTTGGCAATCTCAATTGCTTCTTGAACCAGTCTTGGCATGTAATGTCGCTCAATTGAGATTACTTGTCAATTGTGTAGCTCGTTCCAGTAGTTTGAGCCTGAGTCCAGCAGATGTTCCTCTATGGCAGACTTTTGTCTGTCAACATTCTTCACCGCCCTGATATGTTCCTTCACCGGACAAGCTATTGTGCGTTTGGTTTGACCAATATAAGAACTCCCACAGCTGCAGTCTATTTTATACATTCCTGGTTTTTCTAGTAGAAAACAATCTTTTGGCGAGCGCAGGTACTGTGTAATTTTCTTTAAAGGAGTAAAGATGGTCTTAAGTGAATATTTTTGTAGAAAAAAAAATTGTAAATTCTTAATACAACATTAATGATATTTTTGATAAAAATCAGCAATACAAATAGCACTTGCCTCATGCGTCCTAATAATATAAAACTATACTAAGCTTCAAGATTTCATTTATATGTATTTAAATCTCTCAATCTATTTGTATTACTAGCTGATCCGCCCGCGGCTTCACCTGCGTGGTTTGTCAATAAAAATGTTATCGCTCAATATATATGTAATCAATAATCGCTATTTATCGTTCAAGTTTTCATTTCTGTCGGCACTCCCGGAGTTCCACTATTTTTACATAAAGTTTTGGTTTTATTTATTTTATTTGCATGTACATTAATTTTTATTTTTAATTTGAACAATCATGTGAATTATTTTAAAAATATATCATCTTTCTTTCCCTCTTGCGTCTTGTCTTAGCAAATAAATGATTGTCTATGTCTATGATTGTCTATGTATATAATATCAGAACAAAAGTATAGTATAACTGCAATTTGATGAAGGACCTGCAGTTTATTTATAAATTTATTCATGAAATTCTCTTCGATAAAAGAAAAAAAATTGAGTCACTAGCTTATCAATCTTGGCGGACACAAAATACCTTTCCGTAACTTTGGAAGGTTCCACCACTCTTTGAAATTTTTTATCACTGTTGTTTTCTTCATTAGCTTATCATCATTCATGGCCTCGCAGAATTTACAATGGAAGTCGGTTTCTGGTGACTTTTCAACGTAATGAAAAGTATAGTGATTCGTCCACCTGAAATATTTGTAATATTTTTCCTTGTCATTCACTATTTCTATCATTTTTTCCTAACAAATCTTCTCCTAGCTCTTTTGCATTCAAATAAATCCCATCCAGCAAAAATCCAAAACAAAATAATTAATAAATTTATATACGATGTGGCAATTTACACTAATTATATTGAAGGTGCGGTTTCTACACAAAAAAATAATAAAAAAATAATTTCATAAAATGTTCTTGTTTCATTATGAAAATCTCGATAAAATGCTGTCGACGAAATGTTGGAGAACTAGCGTATTGTACGATGCCACAGATTACTAAAAAGTTACTACGAGCCGTTCAACAACTTTGCTCGTTCACTGCCCAGTCAATGTACTTGCCCGGTCAATGTACCAACCAGTTAACAGAGCGCGTACGGTGCGTACGGCAGGGCGGTAAGTATTAAGTACCTACATAATAAGCTCAAAAAATATTTTTTTTAATAACATTATATATTTATTATTTATGGCCTCAAAAATATACTCTATCATTATTTGTTTAATTGCAATATTTTATAGAAATACATACATGTATGAATACAAGTTATGCTTTTATATATATCTAAAAGTACCTTGTGTAATTAGCTGTTCCGAAAACCACAGGCACTGTATAATGTTGCAGCGGATGTAAAACTTTTTCTGTAACGTAGTCTTCAGTAAAAGAGTTTTCGAAGGAAAAATAAAAGTAATATTCTTTCTCAATAATTTCTAAGCACTTGGGCATGTCAGCTCTTTTACAAAGCTTCGTTTCACAATCTCCATAAACATCAATCGTCATACCGTTACCCATTTTCATTATCTTATTTTGAACTCTTTTGACGAATATATCTCGTCCACTCGGCGCGTTACAGTTCGATACCAACTATGCAGCAAGTTTCTTCTTTGTACTCAACCTCTTCTTGATTGTATCATTGGTCGGCTTCATTTCATCGATGCTTAACCAATGCATTTCCTTCTTCGGTCCTATCACATCACCTTCTTTATTCCTTATTTTATATAGCCATAAAATATATTGGAATTTAGCTTGTATGTCCAAGAAACATTGAAAAATCCATCAAACTTGTTATCGCATATAGGATAGTAATCTGACGACTCGATACTAGCGAATACATACTTTGGATGTGAAGATCGCTTGAGTGGGAGTTTTGGAGACCTTTTGTTAACAATTTCGGGGATATTGAATAATACGACATCAAATTCAGTTATATCTTTAAAATTATTTTTGTTGTTGGTTATAAAACAATTCTTTATCTTACATTTTTTTTTGTTGAATGTTTCCTGGCCCTTACCTAAATACATCAGAGGATCATGATTTGGCGATGTCCATATTAATATATTTTTGATTTTATCCTCACTATCGTCAGGGTTTAATGACGACGTCAATATTTAATGCTGGTTCTATTATTTGTTTTATTTTTACTGTTATTTCTGATTTGAAATTTAGTACATCAGAGGCAAAGAGCTGTAGTCGATCTTTTTGAGAATTCGTAAAGTAGAACTGGAACAATATAAACAATAAAGCTGATATATAAATAGCAAAAATATAATAATAGCGTAGTAATAGCTGGGCCATGTTTATTTTATTTTATTGTTTTATCCAAGTAACAGATATATTTATTGTTTTTCCAAGTTACAACAACTTTTCCAAGCTACAACAAGTATACAAACTTCAGTAACGTGGTGCTTCAGTAGTTATCTGAAAATAAATGTAAATTGCATTACCGATCCTACAGAGATTTTTGGTTAACAGCAACATAATTTTCATTGATCGTGCGATTCGAGATCTCCATATCAACTTGACGAATCGACGTTGTATGTGTGTGTGTATGCTTGTTTGTCCCAGAATAACTTTCGTAGCGTTGATTCGATCATCGTAAAATTTGGTATTAGGTAGGTAGGTAGTGAAAGCACAATCCTTGTGTGACTAAATGAGCTAAAGCTCTGAGGGTTTGATATTGGTGAGATATTGGGGTTAAAGAGGGGTACAAAAAAATTAAAAGTCTTCATCAGTACATTTCGAAACCGTTTTTATTTTTTGTTAAAGCTTTGTAGTTGTTGTATTTAAAGCTTTAATAATAAACTAAACTTTGAGTAAACGATTATTTTTTTTTTGTTTTATGGGAGACTCACAAGATCTCAGTTCGGGGCGATCCACTAGTGTATAAGAAGATAAATTAAGGCCCATATCGGCCCTACAAATCAAAACAGATTTTCCTTAAAATCACAAAATTCATCCAAGGTAAGAAAGATGACGCTTTATTGGAAATGGCTACTACACTGAACCTGTAATTAAATAAATAAATATTGCCGGACATTTCACACAGCGCTATCTAGCCCCAAACTAAGCAGAGCTTGTACTATGGGAACCAGATAACTGATAGAATATTTATATACTTTTTTTTTGTAAATACCTATACATACTTATACATCCAGACCCAGAATAAATAACTGAAGATCATGCAAACTTTTGTTCCGCGGCGGGAATCGAACCCGCTACCCCCTGCGCCTACGAGCGAAGCGAGATCTCCAAATCAACTTGGACAAATCGGCGTTGTATGTATGTACGAGTATGTATGTTTGTTTGTCCGAGAATAACTTTAGAAGCGTTTATCCGATCATCGTAAAATGTTATATAACAGATTGATATGGCACAATTCTGGTGTGACCAAATGAGCTAAAAATGTGAGGGGCGAGAAGGTTGAGATAATGAGGTTAAAGAGGGGTAAAAAAATGAAAATGAGACTATTAGGTCAAGTGAGACGTCAAATGAGGGGTTTTCAGTAGTACATTTCGACCTGTTTTTGTTTTTAGTAATTTTTTTGTCGTTTTTGAGTTATTACTATAAAACTAAACTGTGAATAAATTCACAGGGTACACCAGTGACCCCACAGTGCTGTTATTTGGTATTCGTGTAGCATAAGTATCACAAATTTAGGCAAAAGTCTGATATTCAGAATAACTGCAATTCGTACCCCAAAAAAGCTTAACCATTTCATGAACTCCCGTTACCTGTAATTTGAATGAAACTGTAGGTCCAGTTGGTTATATTTCGTGGCACAATTTTGATATGCAAAGATTACGAATAATTTTTTTTTATATTTATGGTACACTCGCGAGATCGAAGCGAACCACTGGTAACAAAAACATTACATATTTCGATGATTAAAAAAATATTTGAAAAAACAGAAAACCAGACTGCTAAACGAACTTAACAAGCTTGCTAATTTTAATTATCACACACAAATTAGTTCGTTAAGCGTTAATTTGGGCCATGAGAGCGGAATATCTATAATTGATCGAGCGAAGCGAGATCTCTAATTTAACTTGAGTAAATCGGCATTGTATGTATGTGTGTATTTGTTTGTCCGAGGATAACTTTCGAAGCGTTGATCCGATCATCGTGAAATTTGATACTTGGGTAGGTAGTAATGGCACAATTTGGTGTGACTAAATGAGATAAAAATGTTCGGGAGTTAATGAGATATTGAGGTTCAAGAAGGGTAAAAAAAATTAAAATGGAACTTTGACAAAATTCACAGGGTACACCATTAACCCCACAGTGCTGTAATTTGGTATGCGTGTAGCTTAAGTGACACAAATATAGCCAAAAGTCTAAAATCCAGAACAACTGCAATTTGTACCCCAAAAAAAGATAACCACATTTCATGAACTCCCGTTACCTGTAATTTGAATGAAACTGTAGTTAAAGTCCATTGGTTATTCATTTCGTGACACTATTTTGATAGTCAAATAATATTTATCTGTTTTAATCGGAGACTCGCGAGATCTCAGTTTGGGGCGAACCACTAGTTAAATATGTTTAGCACCAACTTATACTTGTTACCTCTAAGTATCATTTTTTTATTGTTCCTTTAAATACTTTCCTTTTGATGCCTCAATTAATAGAGTTTGATGTTTTTTTATCCAATGAAATGGATATAGCATGTCAATTATACCGATTATACCTAAAGTGGTATATATCGACCCACAGGGGTCGACTACGACGTGCAAGGGGTACATGTTCATTCATTTTGAGAAAGTGGCTTTTAGTCTGTGAGCAATATGCTGTTGCTCATGGGCTAAAGTATAACGTAAAGAAAACCGAATTGATGGTATTCTGGTCAGGACAAGGTCCAGGACGTGTGCCTGAGGTACATATGAACGGTACAACCATTAAAATGGTAAAACAATTCAAGTACCTAGGTCACTTATTGACGGAGACGCTGAGAGATGATGACGACATCGAGCGAGAGCGGAGAGCGCTCGCCGTCCAGGATAACATGCTCGCACGCCGCTTTACAAACTGCAGTCCAGACGTAAAACACACCCTATTCCGGGCATATTGTCTGGGTATCTACACATGCCAACTTTGGTCTAATTTTACTAGAAAGGCCATCAACATCATAAGGGTCCAGTACAATGATGCCTACCGGGCTCTTATGAGGTTGCCGAGGTACTGCAGTGCATCGAGAATGTTCTCCGAGGCGGGTGTTCCCGACTTTTTCGCTATCATCCGAACTCGCGTAGCGTCGTTTTGAAGTAGGCTGAGTCGCTCCAACAATAGCGTACTGAGGGCTGTCTCTGAACAGATATACAAAAATGGAATTTATAAGTATTGGATTTCCGTCCACTTGGACGGAAATTAAAAATGACTACACTAGAGCATCTGCTCCGTCGCATATGCTGTATTTTTAACCAACTTCAAAAAAGGAGGAGGTCCCAATTTTGTTGTATTTACTGTATTTCATATTTCGCTGTCTCCCGGGAATAAAACGGTAATCGAAAAAACTAAATTTTACAGGAAAAATAAAAAACGGTTATTTTACGAATATTTCATTAGCTAATAAACATATCGGAATTGTTGGAATACCAAAAGAAAGGTGATTTTTTATGAAATATTTCTATGTATATGTACATAATATAAGTTTCTTACAAAAGTAGTAATTAATGATATTAATATTACAAAGAATTAAAGACACAAACTTAAACTGTAAAGCAACATTACGATAATATTCGCGTAAAAAGTGATGCAGTAACGTTACAGTAATAGGACATTGCTATCTTTTTCGTTCATAAATTGTGATAAGATCCCGTAACGTAATGTACTATAACCATTTTATTGGCTGACTAACAATCAAACAGGAGTTGCGGTAATATCAACTTATGTCTATATGCCAGGAAATATGTAATTTATATAATGAACGTAAGCACCAAATACTGAAACAAAAAATTTATACTAGTGCAAGATAATGTGCGAAAAAATAAAAGTTATCTGTTGATTAATGGTTTATTTATTTATATCGGTGAAATATTTATTAAAAACAATATAGTGTGAACCGTTTACATAAAGTTAGCACAACAAGAAGGTTCCCTAGGTAGCTCTACTCTTCGTCCTCTAGTTCAGAGTCAGAATTTTCGGTTGAGTTGGACTCGCAGCTCGTGAGGGAGTCATAAAATGCATGGTAGTGCTCTGGGATTGCATTACTTGCGCACAAGCTTTGTAAATCTGTATGCAGCGCTTTACTTACATGTATTTGTTGATCGTAAGCCTGTTTTATATCCATCTAGTTTGATTCAGCTGGTGTCCCTCTTCGCCCTCGCCTTGGTCTAGTTATTTGAAGAAATAATATTTAAATTGTAAAATGTGAGGTTTTAAATATAATATCTACACTTGCATTGCCTTCGTCCATTTGATTTGGTTTTATTGAGTATCTTTTAGCCAGTTTTATCCAGTAATAAGGCTTTTTATGTCGTAAAAATCTCACTGTTGCATAATTTACCTGATATTTTTCTCCGGTCACTTTAGCAATTATGATAATACTATAAACTTGGTCGGGGATACGTAATACTTTATTTTTCATGGCTCTTTCTATGTATGAATGCATGTATCTGGCTGTGGCCATGGTTATATTCTCTAGATCATGCATTCTTAAAGCGTAAAGATATAATCCAAAAATATACCTGTTTTTATTTTGACCAGCGCAGCTGGTTTATATTGTTCGATGAACTTTAATAAGCAACTGCTTATTTTAATTGACCCTCTTTTCGCAATAGACAAATGCCAGGCAAAGCAATGCCCAGATTTGCGCAGTATGTCGTAGATGGTAAAATTATAGGTGGGGTATTTTCTCTTGTAATGAAAAACCTCACTTCAGACTGAGGGATACTAAGGATCTTGTCGAGATCAATCACGGCAATAGTGGTACTTCTTGGGTCTATTACTACTTTTTCTTCTTTTTTTAACTGGCGAACTTTGAATTTCCTCTTCAAGTGTTCCCTATACTTTGCCTCCAGATAAATTTTCGTTCATAATGTCGCTTTTTAGCCTTCTGTTCTGTAGAATAATTATGATTTGGGAACGAGAGCTCATATAATCGGTACTTTTTGGAAATGTTTAGTTGTTTCGATAAGAACAGTCGCTGCGTACCTTTTCTGACCTATTGGGATTCTACGACAGGAAATATTTCAATACGCTTCATTACGCTTTCTCTTGTCACTCACCTTATATGTTATCTTATCTCTCTTATCTTCATCTCTCTGTTTAAAAGAGTTCCTCTCGTGTCGATTTCAAAATTTCACCTCTTTTTATTTTCTCTAATGCAATGTAGACTGTTTGCTCTGATGTTGTAAGTGTATTTAAAAATAATAAGTATTTTACAGATTATAATATTAGTTTCCTCTGGAGGAAAGCTATATTTTATTGTTTGTGTTCTATTATTTTTTCCATCTAATAATAGTAACAACATCGTATTATACTTTACCTAAAATATGTTGCATACTTTCCCGAGAATAAAATCGTAATGGCAACTTACTGGAAAAGTAACGCTTAAAAAGTATTGGTAATAATGTCTAATAATTTTATTCGTCGGATAAAATTTATTATATGTACAAACGAATTATGTTGTTAAATACTTCTTTCCACTTTCTTTACTTTCGTCTTTTTTTACTTTCTTTCATTTCTGCTTCTTTTACTGTCCAGGCTGTTCAGCTGTGGAATGCTCTGCCCGAATAAGTAAGACGGTCATCGTCCTTACACGTCTTCAAATTGAAGGTGAAACATCATTACCTGACGATGTCATCTTCCTAGCGTTATTTATTTACTATTTATGTACTTATTTTATCTGTTAGTATAGTTTGCTATATGTATATACCTATATATTAGTCTATTTTATAAGTATATTAAGTGTTAGGATTAAAACTTCATATTATTATTATATCTTAGAATATATTATGTGTAAATGTAATGTATCCGCTAAAGTACACCGCACTCCGTAATTTTTAAAAATTTCGCTCCTTCCAAAGGTTGCCTGGAAGAGATCGCTTTTAGCGATAAGGCCGCCCATTGTATTGCCTTATTTATTTTAACCCAGTACTTATTTTTTTATTATTTCTGTTTGTGTGGTAATTCAATAAAGAGTTATCTATCTATCTATCTACATTACAAATCCCGTAATTCCGAAAATAGCCGTAGAATTATTTTGGAAATAAATAGACAAGGTGTAATCAGACCTCTAGATATCGAATATGCAATAAAGTTGTAACTATCGTAATAGCACATTACCATTTTATTCGCAGGGGACAGCGATGTGTATGTGATATGGGTCGTATTTTTTGTGCCTGAAATAAACGAATTTTATTTTTATTTATTTATTTCATTTATTCTGAAACTATAAACCATTGTATCGAAACTTTTGTCATTCTGTACAATTAGAAAATATTTTATAAGTAATTAATGTGAAATAACAACAGTTTTGGTAATTAAATAGATATTACAAAATGATAATTAACGTAAAAAAGTGGCACTCCGGGAAAACTTTCACAGAAGTGAAAACTTGAATAATAGTCAGTAACCAAAGAGTATATAACACCTACGGACTGTCAGTAACAGTCAGTGTCAGTAGTCAGTGATAGGTGTCGGTAACTGTGGCGCGAGTTCAATGGTTTTTTCTCATCTCAAAAAATGTTCAATGCGCCTAAAGAAGATTTTACTTAAAAAAGTACGTAAAAAAACGCTTTTATTGTGAAAAAACTACTTTGTGGTTATTGAATTTCAAAAAAGTTCTTTAAATAAGCAGGGGTGTACCCAAAACCGAAAAACATGACAAGTGGTCCAAGAGACAAAGAAGCTTGGGGACCTCTGGTCTGGACGATTCCAATGATACCTCATTTGTCGAGATCCGTCAAGTTGTTTTAGCCTACATGATGCGCCAAATAAACAGACGCACATACATACATACACCCAAAAACATTATCCTCCTTCTTTGCAGACCGGTAAAAAGTTACAAATTTAAACAATCGTCAGCCAGGGTGGCAATCTGGCAATTTAGAACGATAATACCGAACCCAAATACGTTCCATTCTCACGTTTAATTCATTCAAAATTGGCGCGATTGGCCTCCTAATATTAATAATTAATATTAGGATGCCATATTTCACGTACATACGAGTCAATTATTGACTCGTATGTAGGTGTAATATTTCAATAAAATATGACCTAGAATACAGAGATAGTGTAGTTTTCTATCAGTGAATAGTTTTCTATCTGAATCGATTCAGCAATTGAGAGAGTTTACCTCTATGTATAAACACATAAAGAGAAAAACTTTACCTCATTATTGTTAGTTTAGATTACAAGCTTCCACCCGCAGCTTCGTATGCTTTGTATAACCATACAAAATATTATGTCTCATTCCAGGTCATAATCTACCTGGTATACCAAATTTTATTAAAATCGGTCAAGCCGTTTATTCATTACTAGCTGACCAATCCGCAGCTTCGCATGTTTAGTTTTTCAATAAAGACATTACCCCTCCTTCTGCGCAGTTGGGTAAAAAGTAGCCTAATATGTCACCCGGGGATAGCGTAGCTTCCCAACATTGAAAGAATTTTAAAACGGTCCAGTAGATTCGGAGCCTATTCAATACAAACAAACAAACAAATCTTTCCTCTTTGTAATATTAGCATAGAAAATGCCAGAGAGATAGAGTTGATTTCGAATTTATAATACAATTAGCTTATTGTAATGATTAATTAAAAAAATGTTCTTCTTCTTCTTTCGTGTCAATGGCTGTTTGACTGTTTAATTTAATTAGCCCAATAGAGAGCAACTTCCACACCCCTTTCTGTTGCCTGGTACAAGTCATTCCGTGTGCAAGTGGTTGGGCATAGAGGACATGAGAGCAGGTGGGCCATTGTCTGGCCACAATGGCTAAATCTAAAAATTTGTTAACCTAGAGGTATGTTCAGTATTCAGTAGATATATTATATGCATTCTTACGGGTAAAACAGTATGCAAACTAATTTTATGACTGAAGTTATGAACCAGTACATTACACTACTTGGAAATCGGTATTATATAAATTAGTGGTTCGCCCCGAACTGAGATCTCGCGAATCTCCCATAAAACATCAATATATTATTCGTAATCTTTGACAATCAAAATAGTGCCACGAAATAAACAACCAATTTACTTGGTATACGGTTTCATTCAAGTTTCATTCATCATTCAACGGGAGTTCATAATATTTGGTTTATCTTTTTTGGGGTACAAAATGCAGTTATTCTGTATTTAAGACTTTTACCTATATTTGTGTCACTAAAACTACACGAATACCAAATTTCAGCATTGTGGGGTCACTGGTGTACCCTGTAAATTTTGTAAAAGTATTGTTTTTATTATGGTTAATAATTCAAAAACTACAAAGATTAAACTAAAAATAAAAACGGGGTTGAAATACACTAACGAAGACCTTTAATATGACGTCCCACTTGACCTAATAGTATCGTTTTAATTTTTTTACCCCTCTTGAACCTCAATATCTCAACATTTTTAGCTCATTTAATCACACCAAAATTGTTCACTACCTATGTATCAAATTTCACGATGATCGGATCAACGCTTCGAAAGTTGTCCTCGGACAAGCAAACGTACATACATACATACAACGCCGATTTGCCCGAGTTGATTTGGAGATCTCGCTTTGCTTGATCAATAATACTAAGAGCGACTTGCGCAACGATAACTAAACGTATTTAGGGATGAACTAAATATGATTTATGAAGTTGTTAAATCATACAAATACGTCTAATTGAAACATGTTTAGTCGTTATATACGTGTAGGCATCGTTGCACAAGTCTCCCGTAGAATTATTTATTTATGACATCATCCTTGGTTCCCGGTAACTGACTGAATAATAACAATATCTTATCTTAATGAGGATAAATTTATTTAAAATAGATTGTTTTGACGTATTTTAAAATGAGTATTTTATGACTTTGATTAGAACACAACAATTACAGATTATAAAATATTTTTAAAATTACACTTAAGTCCTCATATGTTAAAATTTCCAATCTTTGACTCCATTTAAGAATGCGGGCACGCACAAGTATGGAATGAAACCCGCACATTTTAGTTATAGTTTATTTTAGTTATATTTAGATTTTCACTTTAGTGCACATTGCAGTGGAGAAGCTTGTTTCAGATACTTCATTATTATACACGAAGAATCCTAATACAGATTAACAGCTATGGTTTGGTTTTTCAGAAAACGGCAACAGTCATTTTGACGAACAGAAAGCTCAGTATTTGTTTCTGTCACTTATAAATGTATGTCATAGGACGCTTACCATATCGGCTGTAAAGCCATGATATGAACGGATATAAGATAAGAGCGAGTAACGTTTTGTATGAAACTAAAGTAAAATCTTGTACCCTGCTATCTTGTAACTACACAGCAATGAACATTGACATCCACCAAGGAGGCTTCTCAATCCAAGACTTCAGCTTCTCTCTAGGAGGTAGCAATGGTTTATCTTCATTTTTCGGTACCGGCATTTTGGAATACTCCATTAAAGTCTTGCATTGAACTGTATTACGGAAGTGAGAGGTTTTAGTTCTTATGTCCACTGAACATTCCATGTTAGAAGGATCAATTTGACCACCCTTTACGCTCAGTGGGTCGGTGTAGTTTTGAGTGGTTATACAAGTTGTTGTATTTACAATTATCTCTGTTGCTGTTTGTGTTTTCACCGTCTCCACGGTAACATTGCCGCGTGTCTCGTTAATCTTGATTATAGTAGAAGCTACAGTTGTATTGATAGGACTAACAGTGGTCATAGTAACATTAGAAGTCACAAGAGTTGTAGCATTTAGTGGTGTCTCAGTAGTAACATTCAGTCCGAGTTCGGTCATGTTTCTGTTTCTTACTAGCACATTAACTACTGTATCGTTTGATGAATCACGAGGTGATGCTGTAGTAGAGATAGTACCTGTTATGTTAGTAGCTGTAGAAGTTTGAGTCACAGTAGTATTGGTCGTGCATACTGTATGATTGACCTGTGACTCATTCTCTATCTTTTTTCCTCCTTCTGTGAAAGTGGAAACGATTTCACACGGTATTTTCAACACTTCTAGTTTTCCGTTTTCTTTGATTCGCAAAGTGCACGTGGCTTCGTCATTCGGCTTATTATAAGAACTTTGACCGTTGTTATTGGAAGAGTGATACCTATTCCTGTAGTAGTCATCGTAGTAATAATGATCGTGGTAGTGGCTATGTGAGCGTCCCATGTTATACAAAGTCAAACCGGTTAATATATCACTGTATCTACTACCTGAGTCCCGGTATTGGGTTATGTATACATGCTGAGGGGCAGAGTGGTACGTGTAAGGAACGTAATGGTACGAGTGTGTTCCATAACCATAGCCTGTGTTTATATGATTCGTATTCGTTGGATAGTTGTTACTATACGAAGGCTTAAAGTGCGTTCCTGATGTTGCTATCCCTGAGCCAGAAGGATGACTGTGGGAACCGGAACCAGAAGATGGATACCTACTAGAACCACTTCCAGACAATCCTGAACCAGACGGATAGCTGTGGGATCCAGATCCACTTGATCCTGATAATCCAGTTCCTGATGGGTAGCTATGGGATCCTGATCCTGATCCAGACAATCCTGATCCAGACGGATAACCGTGCGATCCGGAACTTGAACCTGTATTCCATGAAGTGCTTGGCTTGTAACTGTTGCCACTTGATCCTGATAATCCAGTTCCTGATGGGTAGCTATGGGAGCCTGATCCTGATCCAGACAATCCTGATCCAGATGGATAACCGTGCGATCCGGAACTTGAGCCTGTATTCCATGACGTGCTGGGCTTGTTACTGTTACCACTGGAAAACCAGGAGCTCGATCCACTGCTTGATCCAGTATTCCATGATGAGGATGGCTTATAGCTGCTTCCACTCGAACCCCAGGAGCTGCTGCTACTTGGCTTGCTCCAGCTACTGCCTGAGCTGGATCCACCCCAACCTTTACCCCATGACGAGCCTCCTCTACTGCTACTGCGACTGCTACTTCTGCCGCCGCCAAATCGGCCACATTCCGCTAAATATACCAATAAACACAGAACCAATAGGCCGAACAAAACTGTGTTTTTGCTGGCCATCGCGATGCGTCAGTGCGACGCGAGAGCGCAAACTAGTTTTAATTCCGCTCCTCGCAGTTCATTTAAAACATTCTGTATGAGAGCACAACATCACCTTCTGGGAATCACGTATATCTGTCTCGCTTGTTCTCACCACTTATTTATTAGCTGTCTCTTTTCCTTTGACCTATAGGTGACGTAAACAAAACTGTTGAGATAAAATATTGTGACCGACAGAGCAAATATTTACTAACTTATTTACTATTTATAAATATATTGAAACAAATTTCCCCCGCGGCTTCGCACGTGTATTTATAAAAACCTTTTTTCCTGCCGTAAAACAGTTTTAACTAACACGAAGGGGGGAGGGGGGGCAAAGTGTCTAAACCTAATGCCAGCCAGGGTTCTTCTCCTTAGGTATAGACTGCTGTATTATCTGTAAGTGCTACCAACTAAGTTTACCTTATGAAGAACATAATGGTTCTTGGAAATTAATCTTATCTTATCTATAAACATGCCCCTCCCTCTGTGCAGCCGGGTAAAACGTAGCCTATGTCTCAATCCCTATCATAATCTATCTATATATCTTTCATCGAAATCGGTCCAGCCGTTTAGTCGTTAAACCGTAACAAACAGACAAACAGACATACAGAGAGACAGACAGATAGAGACTAGAGAGACAGAGTTACCTACTCTTGATTTATATATGTATATGGATAGTTATTAATACAAGCAGCGCTGGTCAAACCTGGATGATGTTAGGACAGGACCGTGGAGGGTGACTCAAGCAAGGGGAGGCCTGCCCCTTCACCCAGCAGTGAGTGAAGTCAGACTCTGGACGATGATGGTGATGTTAATTATTATTATATTATTTAATTACTATTAAGTTATTTATCTAAGCGTACTATGGTTTCTGATAGAGTGTACGATATTACTTATGCTTTAGTTAAGTTAGTAGTGTAGGTACTATACAAAATAGTCACAAAAAATATATAAAGATATACAAATAACCAATACAAGATATATTGAAGATCAATTGAAAAACAAGTGGCTATTGGGTATCGTAGACGGTAAACTAGTGAATGCCGGTAACCTACAAAAGATCACTTCAGGCTTACTGAGCTGCAGAGCAATCCTGTAAACACATCTCGAACCTCGAAAAGCTGAATCTGCAATGAAATTTTTGTATTCAGTAGCGATAGATAACGCCGGTGGGTGATCGACGGTATGGCCGAAGTCGACGCTAGAACCTAGATTTAAAAAATTAACTAGATATGACAGTTTCGCCTCCATAATATGAATCTAGCTAGAAAATTTAGTTTCAAATAAGTTTTTTGTTGAAAAATTACTTTCACAAAACAAGCTCTTATAAACTCATAATCGGAACCAGAATATAGTCTATTCAGAAGTTCCGATGTCTAGCATCCGTCTCCGTCATGAGACCACCTCCATGATACCATATTATTGCATTGTCACCGAAGTTACATACATATTTATTTCAAATTTCAGCTCAATCGGTTGCGGGGAACGGGTTTAAAATTCAGTTTCAAGATTCCACCCGGACAAACATACATACATTGCAAGTTAATAAAAAAATTGTAAAATAGGTATAATATTAGCACTTAGTAGATGCGAAACTAGAAAGTATTACCCGTGCGCGATAAGTTGGGACCTGAGCGCGGTGACGTCATATTGGCGTATTTGTACTGCCCGTAAAAAAGCGAACATAACAAGCAGCCGCCCGCGGCTTCGTCTTTGTTTTTTTTTAACCTAATTTATTATGTTACTCAGGGAGGACGCTGCTTTTTATCTAATCTTTTTTACACTATTTGAATAAAATAAAAATACAATGTTTAAGTTTATACATTTATTTTATCTATTATTTACATTATCTCATCTTCGTCACTACTTAGTGGATTTATGCCTTGTCCTCAGTCTCACTACAATCACTTGACGAAGAGGTATCCGATAAATTTACAACATTTACTATAACAACAAAAACTACAACAACAAAACAATGACACAAACTATAACAACAAAAACTACAACAACAAAACAATAACACAAACGAAAACTAAAAGAATTCCAGAGCTCGTCGTTACGTGACGTAGGCCAGTACGAGACTAAAAACCCTAGTAAAAAATAGTGATGCGAACGGTACAATACGGGCGCCATCGGGGAAGTGCAGGGGAAGCGGTCGGGGAGTCGCATTCCTAGCAGGTCCCAAGTTATCGCGCACGAGTAATTATGATATACTCATGCACCTAAAACTAAACATATTGGAACAAAAGAACGACATCTCTACAGCAATCAGGTAAGTTGAAACTGGTTTGACGATCGAGTCGGCCAATTAGGCAAAAAACGCAATGCATTTAGCTATTTTGTCCCTTCTGCGAAGGAGGGTAATGTTTTTGCTAATCTTAAAAATAGAGAGGTGAAGGGCATAAGCATGACATAAGCAGATTAATATTTTATTGATATTGGTTGTTTGCTGTTCATTGTTATATCTTGGTCACTCTGCGCCAGTCAGTGACTGGTTTGAGAAAAAATGAAATTTTTACCTCAATAAAAAGGTGATTTTGCCTCCAAACTCTTTGGATAATTTGAGCAGATAAAAAAGAGTTAGTCAGGGGAAGTTTTACAATTGTATTAGATAAAACTTTTGCTCCTGGGTTTTCCGAATTATGTTGTTAGTAATAAGCGATCTCAAATATTAATATTAATAAAATATTTTATCCATAAACTAAATATTTGAATAAATGTTAATTTTATTCAAATAATTGTAAACACCTTTATCCAGTCCTTTCCAATAATTTTTTTTTTGTTTTTTTTTTGCATCCAAAGGGTATCTGGAAAAAATCATTTCATAGCCATAAGATTGGCTATTGTACTTTTTGCTTAAGGCTTTTTATTTTGCAAATAAAACAGTTGTATGTTGTGTTGTCGATTATAGTGATTATTAGTATTTTTTAATATTACGATAAAAACGTCAGAATAACATAAGTACGAGATTTCTGATGTTTTTTTAGGCAGCTGCTATAGTGTGACCATTAGTGCTGTGCACTCCCTGAGGTATGCGCGCGGCGAGACTGGGGGGAGAATCGGCTGCTGCGCTCTGTCAGTACGCCGTCAACGCTCGTGGCGGCAGGTAGTGTTATTTGTATCGGACTGTCTATGTCATGTGCGTCTGACATAGACAGTCCGATACAAATAACACTACATGTCGCCACGAGCGTCAGCGGCAGGTAGTGTTATTTGTATCGGACTGTCTATGTCATGTGCGTCTGTCATATAAATATATTTTGTAAATCTTTCCTCTTTATAATATTAGTTTAAATATGGGCCAATTTTTAGAGACAATCTATGTCTCTAAAAATTGGCCCATATTTAAACTAATATTATAAAGAGGAAAGATTTGTATTTTTGTATGTTTGTTAAGAATAAACTCAAAAACTACTGCTCCGATTTCAAAAGTTCTTTCACCGTTAGAATGCTACATTATCCCGGAGTTACTCCAGTCAGATAGGCTACTTTTTACTCGACTATACAGAAGGAGGGAAATGTTTATTACAAGCTTTTAACTTGCAATGTATGTATGTTTGTCCAGGTGGAACCTTGCAATAGAATTTTAAACCCGCTCCCTTCAACCTATTGAGCTGAAATTTAGAATAGATATGTAACTTCGGCGACAATGCAATAATATGGTACCATGGATGTGGTTTCATGATGAAGACGGATGCTTCACAACGGAACTTGTGAATGGATTGTAGTAGGCTACTATTGTTTGGGCTCATTTGAATCTGCTTGCGGTTCCGGTTATTAATTATTAAGAGCTTGTTTTGAAAAAGTAATTTTTCAACAAAAATTATTATTGAAAAACCTACGCGAAGCTGCTGATTGTTCAACTAGTGTTGAAACTAAATAAATAACTAATAACTAAACAACTAAATAAATAATTACAAATTAACAAATTTTTTTGGTGCTTTAGCAAAACTATGAGATTAGAATTTATGAAATTTTATACACTAGGGTTTTCACTCGTGTTCAAACATTTTAGTCTGTTGTCGAAGAATACGTATACCTATGTAGGACAAACTGTCCAATTAGGTAAGTCCAACTTCGACAAAGAGATCGCACGAAGAATCCAACTCGGCTGGGCAGCGTTCGGGAAACTTCGCGATATCTTCTCGTCCAAAATTCCCCAGAGCCTGAAGCCTAAAATCTTCAACCAGTGTCTGTTGCCAGTGATAACCTATGGCACTAAAACGTGGTTCTTTACTCATGGCCTTATGACCAAGCTCAAGGTCGCTCAACGAGCTATGGAGAGGGCTATGCTCGGGGTTTCTTTGCGTGACAAAATCCGCAGAAGAACTAAGGTTGGTGACATAGCGCTCAAAATTAGCAAGTTGAAGTGGCAATGGGCAGGCCACATCGCTCGTAGAACCGATAACCGTTGGGGAAGAAAAGTTCTCGAGTACCACGGACTGGAAGACGCAGCGTGGGCCGGCCCCCACAAGGTGGACCGACGATCTAGTAAAAATCGCGGGGAGCCGTTAGGCGCAAACGGCTACCAACCGCTCGTGATGGCAATCTAAGAGGGAGGCCTATGTTCAGCAGTGGACGTCTTCCGGCTGATGATGATGATGATGATGATGGATAATGATGAATAATTTAGATTAGATAATTCTTTAGTGTACAACATACCATAAAACAATACAACTAAAAGGAACACCGTAGAACCATGTTATAAAATTGACGGTCTTATAGCTGAATAGCGATCTCTATCAGACAACCTCTGGATTTACCTTGTGATCTTCTGGGATAGGTAGGTCAAATAATCGAATAAAATAAATAATGCTGGGCATTTCACACAGAGCTCTCTACGCCCCAAGCCCCGTATTAAGCAAAGCTTGTACTATGCTTGTACCAAATAGTTATCTGGTTCCCATAGTACGAGATCGAATACATAAATACTTTTTTTTGTAAATACATACTTTTGATATAGAGAAACAGACCCGGAACAAATATCTGTAGATCATGAAAACATTTGTTCTGCGTCGGAAACCGATCCCGCAATCTTCTGTGTTTTAGACAGCTATTTTCCCACTGAGCTACGGAGGTCGTCAAAATCGTCAAATGCTGACTGGATAAAATTTGAAAACAAAGGATCTCTTCATATAGTACAACTATTAGTTTAACTAGTTATGTCTTATATAATAACACAAAAAGATTTATGTGTTTTAAGTCTTTAAATTTTTTGTTTGTCTTTACCAAGCCTTCTTTTGGTAATTGTATCATTATTTGAAATACGGGATTTAACACGTACCGTCTTTTCGGTGTTTTGACCGACAATGTTTCGGTTCAATTCGTGAACCTTCATCAGGGTGACTGCGATCCGCTCCGAATAACGCCTCGCCTCGCACCACAAACCACTTAGATGTACTACGTACAGACGGTCATGTGACGTACATTGGAGTTGGAGCGTAAAGGAGCGAATGGACCGATGCCACAATAGATTTTGACAAGTGTTTATTTTTAAATCTCATCTTGACTCATTTTTTTTTCCTTTTCGGTCACTCTTTTATGGCGACTGCCAGCATGCGCATTCTACCAGCGAACGAGGTTTTATTATACATACATATCTACATCCATATTATGTTGCACTACCAATATTACGCTTATTACTTGACATAAAAAAAAACAAGCAAATTCAGTCAAACTATTTTATTCAATCTTATCATAACAATTGCATTGGTACATTTTTATTATTAGAGTAGATAAATAATCTTCTATTACTTAGATATAGAAAACAAGTGCACTGACACTTATTCATCGTGATATCTCCGAAACTACAAAGAATATGAGTTTCAAATTTGGCATATATGTTTGTTTTAGTATGTATGCGTATTTATTTATCCTTTTGGTCTTGAATTCAACATCCCTTTGACTTTGACGTTTTATTCTTCTAAACTCCTTGTCTATAAGCTTTCATTTCGAAGTCAAAAATTTTAAATCTCTGATCAACCTCTTTTTCCAGTTTCTTGGAGTTGAACAGTCTGAAAATAAAGAGATTTACAATTTCTTTTACTCTACACTTTGTACCTAGAATCTTTACATTGACACTAAAACCAAGAATTTTAAACAAAATTTTGGCCATCAACATATTCTCTTTTAATTACCAGTTTTATCCTGCTTATTGAAGCTCATATAATAACTCACCTTGTATATTTTGGGTCTCAGTTCCATGTTCCAGCTGGTCAGGTATGGTGCTCTCTGTTAAATTTATGGTGTCCAGGACTGCATCTATAAGAAAAATTATAACGTTTGTAAATAATGGGAATAATATTGAATTTATCAAGATATTGAAGTTTACGGGAACGTTAGAAGTGTTTTAAAAACTGAATTTTTATATTTTAATAAAAGATTTTAACTTTAAATATTATTACAGTGAAACGTCTAAGACTAATTTCATTCTCGAGACGAATGATTTATTTAGTATTACAATAATACAAACAAGAGGCACATAACACGTAGGTGGTCGCGGATAAACGGCCAGCCAGACATCTGAGAATGCAGAGTTTGCGTCTTTATGCGTTCAATGTAGTTATGCGTATCTCAGCTGGTTGCATAACTAGATATACATTTTTCAGAATTGACTGAAACAGATCTCAATTGAAAACGCTAAAAGGGGACTTCACCAAGAGGCACATTGAACTGAGTGACAAACTAAATGTGTAACAGGTAGGAAAAATAACTTCAAGATGCCATGATTTACCAAACGTAGTTATGCGTATCTCAGCTGGTTGCATAACTCCTCCCTCCTCAAGAGCGAAATTATCGGGTCTCGCGGAAGCTGTGATCCGATCATTTTGCTTAAGCATAAAACAATAAACAATAAAACCAATAATAAAAATGTTTAAGATTAAGTACAATTATAGAGTGCCTTAACTAACACTGTTTACTCTGACGCCACTGATATCATTTTCACTTTATTTTTTTTAATCAATTAACTAAAGGGCTTTGTCGCTCATGCGATTATGACACCCTGGTAATGTAAACATAAGAAAATTAACTAATTATACAAGTCAAAACTTATTTAGCTACCTCCTATCTACCAACTTAAATAGTTTTTTGGCATTATCTGATAACGGATCTGCCAAAATACTATTACAATCACCACTATAAAATTTTCAGTTTCACTGAACACACTTTATTTTAACTTTAGAATACGTGAAAATTGTTTGATTTCCTCCAAATCAATGTTCTTGATGTTAACGTAGGCAATGAAGTAAAGTTCATCAATTTTAACTTTGGAAACGTAAAAATTGGAGTGATCTTATAATGTAAACGTTCTGTAAATGTTCTGCGAAAATTTAGTTTAATTTCGTCCAGAACAACCTCGCAGTCTTCATTTGTTGTTATAATATATGTACCATAGAGCAACTCTCTTGTGTTATCATGATTACATTTTTCCACCAATACTGTTGGTTTACGTGTAAAAACAATCCAGCTATCCAAATTGATTCTCTGAATTTTAGTGTCTTCGATGTCAACTGCGTATGGTATACATGAGGTAAGATCGGTCTGGAACTCCAAAAGCTGCTCTGCACAAGTCAGTGAACCACGTTATTCTCGCTGAATAAGAAGTTATCTGCAGAAATTTTCTTGCATGGCTTCGAGACCGGCAGGTATTTCGAATCTTTCACCAAAAAGTAAGGGAATTCGGGAAAAACTACAATTGTTTTGTTTATAGAATCCTTATAAATCGGTAATGAATACATTTTAAAATAGTTGTAGATATTTTTATCTATTAAGGGAACTTCCATTATGAACATTAACTGGTTTTCCTTAACATAAGCTTTTACAGTGATAATTCTTTCAAATTTCAACAAATTATTCTCATTAACTTCTTAAACTAAACTATTTACTTGCTCTATGGATTTTAACACTTGAAGTAATTCTACAGGATTTACGATAGACTGATGTAGTAAAGACACTTTACTAAATGCCAAAGCTATCCGTTTTTCATTAACCGTTGCATATATAATCCTGAACATACTCATAAACGTATCAAACATGCTAGGATATCCATCAAAAAGAGACTGGCGTTTTCTTTAAAACTCTTATATTTTAGTAATTCATTAATTCGTTGCAATCTTTTTTCCAATACTAACGTATTTTCTTGTAAGGTTTCTGTACTGTTCACAAAGTTATCCAATATTCTGGTGATCAAGGTTATCTTTTTATCAATTGCGTTTTCTTTAAAGCCAGTTCGCGAAATAGGAGTGTCATATCGAATAGCGTCATCGTTATCTAAATTTCCAGAAACTGCCTTGATTAATGATCCGAGGGGATTAACTAAGCTTCTCTTATATCGCAACCGGTGGGTCATAGTCGCTCGCTAGCCGCCGCGCTCGCTGCACGATGTCGACAGTACGATCTCCAAAGATTGACGTAATTACTCGTAGTAATAGTAATAAATCAACAAGTGAATTACAGTGTAAGGAATGCAATGTTGTTGTGAACGAACTGTTTGCATTTATAAGCAACAAAGTAACCCTGCCTGAACCAGCAATCATACAAATATGTATGAGTGCCTTCTCCAGCGATGAAGTGGAAACTGCCAGATCAATAGCGTTCAAGCTAAGAAGCTGATGAGAAGGAAGGAGGGATCCGAACAAAAAGGCCTTCAAGACATGATAAAGCTTATCAAAGAGTTTGAACCCGATTGCTTACCAGCTTTCGTGGCGAGGAATCTTAATAAGCTTCCTCCGGTCTCATTTGACCATATTGACGTTAGAGCTTTTCTTAAGGAAATGGCTGTATTAAGAAAGGACGTGGCTAGCATAAAAGCCAAGAAAACTAACTGTGATACAAATGGGACATCGGACATCGACTGTTTGAAGGCGGAGCTAGAGGAAGTCAAAAGTATGATAAGGGAACTTCGGTCTTGTGCTGAGCAGGGCAACGGCAGTCAGCGACCTCCAGTATTTATGGAGAAGAGGCCTGAGAAGTCCCAGGAACTTTCTGATATCACTATCTCCTGCACACCTAGTGTACCTGCACATGTCAACATGAATGAGAGCGACCGGGGCAGTATAAATTTACTCGAATATAACAAACGTCGCGTTATTAAAACACCTACCGTCGCAAGCGCATCGAAAAAACGTGTCGATAATTATAGGCGTTCAAGGTCAAGATCACCCGGACATCGGCTGACCGCAACGCATTTACCACTGTACAGAGATATGGTTTTGAGTGCAAGTTCGCAGGTAAAACATTTTGTACATCAAATTAATAGTGAATTTTCATGTGTTGCCAGGTCTTCTGTGGATACGAGCATAGGCATACTAAAGGGCAGGCCATACGGTGGCTTGGCTATATTGTGGAATAAAGCCAAGTTCCCCAATATGGTTCCCGTGGAAAGTGGTAGTGACCGGATTATGGCTGTAAAAATATTAGTAGGAGGTATATCCTTTTTGGTAGTGAACGTCTACATGCCTACACACATGCCGTCTACGTGAAAATATAACTGAATATACCAACTGTTTGGCTATGTCCAGTGCTATTATTGAGGAAAGTGATATTCAAGTAGCGTACGTAGTAGGTGACTTTAACGCGCACCCTTCTGCGAACTTTGGACTGGAGCTGAATAGGTCCTGTGAGGATCTCTTGTGGGAATGTGCAGATGTTAAGCTTTTGGGGGGGAACTCGGACTCGTACACTTTTCAAAGTGATGCTCATGGATGTCGGAGATGGTTGAACCACTGCCTAACAACTCAAGCCGCCTGGCATACTGTTGTGTTCGCAAATGTAATGTATGACGTCACGTGGTCCGACCATTTCCCGTTGCGTATTGTTTGTGACATAATAGGTGCAGCGGTCGGTTCAATCACCTCCGTGAGTCGTGATGCGCTGAAAAATATTAAGTGGGGACAAAGGGATTTAGACCAAAGAAATGTGTATGGTAAGTACTGTTTAGAAAACCTGTCGTTTAGTGATAATTTGAATAATGAATGTAACTGTGATAATATTTTAGCCTGTAGCCATTTGGCAGATTATTTTATATTAATTGATAATTACTATGACCATATCGTACATGTTTTACAATCAGCTGCAATTAAAAGCGCTCGTTCAGTGACGGGAAGACGTCGACCAAAGGTTATTGGCTGGAATTTAGCTGTTGGATGGTGGCGGGCAAACCGTCTGAAGGTGAATTATTCAATAAAATGCGAGATAGTCGTTCGGAATTTAAAAATAAATTAAAATGGTGTATGAAAAACGAGGAAAATATAAAAATGAACATATAAGCAACACATAGAAGGGACAAAAACTTTTCAAAATTTTGAAATGCTACTAAAAAACTCCAATACAAGCAAAATTACCTGTTTCAATAGACGGTTTGCAGGCGCCATGGGCAATAGCTGAAATGTTTGCCAACACATTTAAAGTAGCCCCGCAACCGGTAGGGAGTGTGCCCGCTGCTTAGACCATATTTTAAAATGATGTACAGTATTCACAGGAGGATGTGAGGAAGGCCCTAAGAAAAAAGAAAGGAAGCGTGGCAAGTCACCGGGACACGATGGTCTGAGTGTCGAGCATATTCTCTGCGGTAGCAATAGATTGCTTGAGCATTTATGCAGTTTTTACAACCTTTGTATCAGTTATAGTTATCTTCCGCGGGACTTAATGAAGATTATAGTTGTCCCTATAGTGAAAAATAAAACAGGCGATTTAAGTTCCTCGATCAACTACCGCGCTATTTCCTTGGTGTAGTATAATGATACGACCGAGCCTGGGTAACAACTCCTTTATTTATCTGAGGGTACTTCGGTATACATTATTATCTTGCCTACCCATCATCTTCCCCTAAATAAATAAGTAAACAACTAAATTACTCCGACCTAAAGTGAATACTTACAACTAGTTAAGCATGCATTATTAAAGCAACCTTAACTATAGCTTTCTCGGACGGAGACATGGAGGTGAATATTCTTCACCAAATTCACCAAATGCCCTACTAGGTTCATACTCGACTCCTTCCTTCCCAGATTTGTATAAATGATCATCATCCGATAAAACAATAGGACTTAGACTATGTTTTTTACATTCTGCCTGTTTAATCTCTTGCGTTGGATTGTGAATTAAATGTCGTCGATTGCGTCGATAAATACCTAATCTGTTCTTTACAATATAAGAACGCGGAGTGGTTGCTTTTCCCAAAACAGTACCATGAATTTTTTTGTTATTATTTTCCAACATGATAACGTCATCGCCGACATTCAATTCAGGAAGCACTTTGTGATGTTGATCATAATGGATCTTACTGTTTTTCTGCTTATCTAGTAGCATTTTGTGCTGAGATTCATTTTTATAATTATAACTTTGTTTTAACAAATCGGGATGAACGGGAAATCTACAGTATAATCGTCGTCCCATCAGTAGTTGTGCAAAAGAATCCAAATTATCTCGCGGCGTGTTTCTATAGCTTAGCAAATTTAAATAAAAATCCGTGTTAGTATCTATCGCCTTTTTTAACATTTATTTAACAGTTTGTACTGCCCTTTCGCTTTTACCGTTCGATTGGGCATAATACGGGGATGATGTTGTGTGACTGAAACCCCATTCATCAGCAAATTTTTTAAAGTAATTACATGAAAACTGTGGACCGTTATCACTAATTACAGTTTCGGGGATCCCATACCGAGCAAAATTTTCTTTTATAACGGTTGTTACAGACTTCGCCGACGTATCTCTTAAATGTCTTAATTCAACAAAGCCAGAAAAATAATCCACTAAAATTAAATAAGCTTTCTTTACTCAAATAAATCTGTTCCAATTTTATTCCATGGCAAATTTGGTATAGGAACCGGAATCATGGGCTCTTTACTCGGTTTGTTTGTATTCTCCGGACAAACTTTACATTTTTTTACATAACATTCAATATCTTTTGTTATACCCGGCCAAAACAATACTTCACGCGCGCGTCTCTTACGGTTAATTCCCATGTGCCCATCATAAATCAACTTTAACATTTCATTTCTTAGTGAATCTGGAATCAATACCTGCTTATTTTTAAAGATAACACTATCAACGCAATACAATTCATCTCGAATGGACCAATAATACCATAAGTCACTCTGGACATTAAACTTATGACTGGGCCAACCCTGGGTTATATAAACAAGCAACTGTTTCAATACCTCATCTTTGATCGTCTCCTGTTTTACAAGAGAAAGTTTGTTATGGGACATTGGGATAATACCAATGACCATCTTCAATTGACACAAAATTGCCCTACTTATCTTATCATCATATAAATCAGGAAGAGGCGCGCGTGACAATGTATCAGGTATGTACATAAACTTTCCAGGCTTATAAACAATACTTAAATCGTAACCTTGAAGTTTCAACATCATTCGCTGCAAGCGTGCTGGGATTGAATCTAAAGGCTTCTAAAAAATGCTTTCGAGCGGTTTGTGGTCCGATTCTACAAGTACACATTTTTTTCCGTATATATATTGATGGAACTTTTCACATGCAAAAACGATCGCAAGTAGCTCCTTCTTGATCTGTGCGTACCTAACCTGTGTATCTGTGAGCGTGCGCAAGGCGTACTTGACTGGCCGTCCGCCTTGCATCAGCACGGCGCCGAGCGCCACACTGCTCGCGTCTACTGATAGCAGAACCGGCTTCCACACGTCATACAGTTCTAAAACAGGTGCCTTGCAAATTAAGTTTTTTAAATTTTCGAACGCTAAATTATGCCCATGTTCCCAACTCCACATGATATCTTTTTTTAGTAGGAACCGTATGTTTCGAATAATTCGGTATGTACCTGGAAAGATAATTAACTACCCCTAAAAATCGTTCCAAGCTCTTACGATCCGTTGGTTCAGGCATATTTAGTACGGCTCTTACTTTTTCCGTATCTATTTTCATTCCATCTTTGCTAATTACATGGCCCAAGTATCTCACTTCCTCTAAGGCAATACGACATTTTTCTTTGTTGAATTTTAAATTTATTTTACGTGCCCTCTTAAATAACTCATTGAGCCGTATATCATGCTCCCTTCTAGTACTTCCCCAGCAAATGATATCATCAATAAATGATTCTACCCCTTCCAAGCCTTCTAAGAGCTGTTTGATCTTTGCATGAAACACTTCACTCGCACAATTTAATCCAAAAGGTAATCTTAGGTACTGGTACCTTGCAAACGGAGTGTTAAAAGTACACAAATCTGCGCTTTCTTTGTCTAATTTCACCGCCCAGAAACCAGAGTTGGCATCTAGAACCGAAAAATACCTGGCGCCGTGAAGTTTAGTAGCGAGCTCATTTATTGTTGGTAATTGAAAATGTGCGCGTTGTATAGGTACATTAAGAGGCCTCGGGTCCAGACAAACACGTAACTGTCCATTTGTTTAGCTACTATTACTAGTGAATTGACCCATGGTGTAGGATGGGTCACCTTTCTGATGACTCCCAGTTGCGTCATCCTATCCAATTCCTCTTTTAATTTACCAGTTAGCCCTAAAGGTACCTTACGGGGGGCACAAACTACCGGCGTCACATTCCTATCCACCACAATATGATATTCTCCAGGTAAGCAGCCTAACCCATTGAATAAATCCTCATTTTTAGTTAAATGAATATTTGAATTCTTTGAATTAACCCCAAATTAACACAAGCCTGTAGTCCCAGCACACTCTGACAGTTAATAGTAGCAAGAGCAAATTTTAAATTATAGGGTACATTTTTATATTTCCACACTAGGTTACAAATACCTTTTATGGGAATAAATTCACCGCTGTACGACTGTAATTTAACACTACAATTAGCATTAATTGTTTCAGGATTATAACCCATAGCTGTAAAACGAGTATACGATAAAACATTAATGTCTGCACCGGTGTCTAACTTAATTTTTTCTGAACCGCACTCTCCACTAAGTACTTGGAACCAGTCCTCGGACGAAGTTTTAACCTCGGAAACACTATATAGCATGGATATAAAAAACGACTCACAATCATCTTCTTCGTCCAATTTTTCCTCGCGCACTCCAATGTCATGCATTTTTTTCAAATTTTTCTTTACCTTACACATTCTCGCAAAATAACCATGATTTTCACACAGAGAAGTGGCAGGACACTGCGCCGCTACAGTGCACTGTCCTCCACATCTGAGACAATGTGTCAATGATGCTGCGCGATATCGCACGGCCCCATCGGCGCCGCCGCTGTACCCGGCTGAGGGCTGGCCACGCCCGCGTAGGGCTCCGCGGCCTACGCGTGCGGCCCGCCAGCGCCCCCGGCCACCGGCCCCGCCCCGCACGCCGATGACATCCACCTGCACCGCCGTCCCCTGGCCGGCGTGACGCGTCTCCAAGACACGGCTGCTATCACACGATATTTCGTTGGCTTGAACAATTTTGATAGCTTTATCCAACGTCAAACCTTCCGTTCTCAGTAAACGGTATTACTCACGTCACAAACAATACGGTCTCGAATAAGCTCATCTTCTAAAGTTTTAAACTCGCAATTTTTGCTTCACAATTTCAATGCGGTGACGTACTGATTTATCGACTCGCCGACTTCTTGACTTCGTGTGAAAAAGTTATATCTTGATAACGTTATATTCGGTTTCACTCCGAAATAATCGTCAAACTTTTTCAACAACAAAGACGTCATCTTTTTCTTTGTCATTTGTAAACGTAAAAGTCTGGTAGATATCGAACCCCTCGGGTCCAATCAAGTTAATGAGTAGACTAGCCTGCACACCACCTTCTTCTTTATGCACCCCAGATGCTTTTATAAACAGGCTAAACTGCGTTTTCCACCGCCTCCACGCGTCAGCCCGGCTGACGGGGCTGCCATCCAGACTCAGTTCTGGCTGTGGTCGAGCGTGTTCCATTATCGTAACACAACACTGACACGTCACGCAACACTATTTTGCGATTAAACAATAGTTTGATTGTACTTTCACGCTAATATTAATAAAAAATCACCGCTGTCACCATGTAGTATAATGATACGACGGAGCCTGGTACGGAGCTCCTTTATTTATCTGAGGGTACTTCGGTATACATTATTATCTTTCCTACCCACAACACTTGGGTACCGTCATTGGCAAGTTGTTGGAGCGACTCATTTATACTGAACTCTAGGACAGATTAGAAATTGATGATGCACAGTTTGGTTTCCGTCGTGGTCTCTCGACGGATTCTGCTATAATGAGTCTAAAAAGCACAGTAAATTATTACACGTCACAAAACACTTCAGTGTATGCGTGCTTTTTAGGCCTGAGTCGTGCTTTTGACCTCGTAAATTATGATATTCTCTGGGTCAAACTGATTGAAGCAAAGGTGCCAAGTCATGTAGTGAACCTGTTGAGATATTGGTACGGAAACCAAACTAACAATGTTAAGTGAGGCAACACGACCTCTAGTGACTAAAGAATAGAATGCGGAGTTCGCCAAGGGGGGTTGACCTCTCCTGACCTGTTTAACCTGTATGTTAACAGCTTGATCGGGGAGCTACGGAGCACTAGGATAGGCTGCTATCTTGGCGACGTTTGTGTCAATAACCTAAACTATGCCGATGAAATGGTGCTCCTCAGCCCTTCGATTAAGGGTTTGAGAAAGTTGCTTTTAGTCTGTGAGCAATATGCTGTTGCTCATGGGCTAAAGTATTACGTAAAGAAACCCGAATTGATGGTATTCAGGTCAGGACAAGGTCCAGGACGTGTGCCCGAGGTATATATGAACGGTACAATCATTAAAATGGTAAAACAGTTCAAGTACCTAAGTCACTTATTGACGGAGACGCTGAGAGATTTATTTATTTATTTATTTATTAGGTCCACCAACAGTTGTTACATGATATAATGCTAGAGTTCTTATGTCTTTATCTTATAACTACATGCACAACCAATTACAGGTGTACACAAGAGTACAAAAGATATAGCTGTTTCACAAAAAAGTTGTACAAACTATGAAAAAATATATTTATAGATATGTATTTATACAGACAACAGGGTTGCAGATATAATGCCGCATTAAAAAGTAAAAGGTACATATAAAAGTAGCAAACGCAACTATGACAGGTCCAACACAGTACAGAATGAAAACGGAAAGTAACAGTGTTGTCAACGATGTGTTGTTTGTATAAAAAAATTCTAAATACTAGGGCCCAAAACAAAGATAGTAATTTTGCTGGACAGTCAAAGTGAATATCCAGATCTGTTTGAGCATTAATAAGCTTTCTTAGTCGAGGTATTGGAGAGTTAGCGCCTAAAACGGTGCGCCTGAAATAGCGAGGGATCATAAATGGTACCTTATATTTAATTTTCTCAACTAGTTGTGGGCAATCTATTTGATATCTCATAAGTTTGTATAAGAATTTCAAATCCACAAACTTCCACCTAGTTTCAAGAGACGCCATTGAAAAGTGTTGTAGTCTATCTCCGTATGAAACCGACCTACGTGCAAGAGGTGTTCGTGGCGACAGATGCCATAAGAATATTTTTTGAATTCTCTCAAGTCTCAGGATATGCGTACTATAGTGAGGTCGTCAAACAACACTATTATATTCTAGTGTGCTCCGTACTTGAGAGTTGTACAACATGATGAGAGATGATGATGACATCGAGCGAGAGTGGAGAGCGCTCGCCGTCCGGGGTAACATGCTCGCACGCCGCTTTACAAACTGCAGTCCAGACGTTAAACACACCCTATTCCGGGCATATTGTCTGGGTATGTACACATGCCAACTTTGGTCTAATTTTACTAGAAAGGCCATCAACATCTTAAGGGTCCAGTATAATGATGCCTACCGTGCTCTTATGAGGTTGCCGAGGTACTGCAGTGCGTCGAGAATGTTCTGCGAGGCGGGTGACTTTTTCACTATCATCCGAACTCGCGTAGCGTCGTTTTGGAATAGGCTGAGTCGCTCCAAGAATAGCGTACTGACGGCTGTCTCTGACCAGATATACAAAAATGGAATTTATAAGTATTGGATTTCCGTCCACTTGGACTGAAATAAAAAATGACTACACTGGAGCATCTGCTCCGTGTATTTTTAACCAACTTCAAAAAAGGAGGAGGTTCTCAATTTTGTTGTATTAAGTGTATTTCATATTTGTATGTGATATGAGTCGTTTTTTTGTACCTGAAATAAACGAATTTTATTTATTTATATCTATGTAATGGAACCAAATGCCGAAATTTCACTACAGTTATGTTACGCATGTACTCTACTTGAGTTCTAATACATAAAAACTCATGGGCATATGGTGTATGACCATCTACTCTCACTAATCTAAGAAACTGATTAAACTTTAATATATGATAATCTAAATCGCTACTAAAACCGCTTAAATCTAAAATCGTAACTATTAACCACTTATCTTCCTCGTTAAACGCTTGTCCTTCTTTAACGGGTAATATCCCGGGATTGTTTTCAATCCTTTGAAGATGAAGGCCCTGGTTTTGGGGAAGCAGGGTAAGTACGATCAAGCACCACCTGTGGAGGACGTTTTACATTTTTAATAGCTACTTTTGTCTTTTTTTTACCTATTTGCATTAAAGCTACGTTACGCTCTACTCTTCCTGTCACTTTAGCTTTCCTATACCTCGGTTTATCCTTACTTTTCCTAGTGTTGATATCCTTTGGAAACACAGTATTGCCTGGTTCTAACTCTACAGTCTCTCCTACTCTCTTTTCTCTCGTCTTTTGCTTTTTATCCAATATTTTATCCGAAAGGTACTGATAGAGGTATTTTGTCCGTTTAGCGTGGTCATTCAACAATTGTTGCATGTAAGCCTTTTCAAATTCACCGTCAAACAATTTATTAGAATCCGTGTGCCTAAATACTATCTCAAAAGGAGTCAATTTCGTTGTTGAATGGATCGTGTTATTATAAGTCATTATAGAGTATGTCATTACTGAAGCAGCATTTGTACATTTTTGATCGTATTTTGCCAAACGATAGATTTATATTATTGTTGAATGAAAACGTTCAACAATACTAGTTGAACTTAGGTTATTAGTGGTACAAATGTGTAACTGAATTTTGTACATGTCGGCAAACTTTTTCATCAATTCGTTTTTAAATTCAGAACCAGGATCAGAACTAATTTTATTAGGTACACCGTACATCGAAAAGTATTTAATCAATGCACGAACAACTTCCGGTGTTGATTTGTTTTCTATCTATATGGCCTGTCCTAATTTACTAAACGCGTCCACTTTTGTCAAATAAATCTTATTTTCAATCGAAAAAAGATCAATAAATATTTCCTGAAACGGTGCTGATTCTGTTTGAGTTAACTCTATTGTTGGTTTTAACGGTTTTCTGTCATACTTCATCTTTTGATTTTTATCCTAACCATTGTTTCCTTTATTCCCCGGTGACACGTTTTACCTTCATGATGTTGCTTTACTATCGCTTTCTGTTTATTTTCATCTTCTATATATACTACTCTCTCGGTGCATTCATAAAACTCTACTATACCTGCTTTGAATAATTATACTGTTAAAGTCTTTCTTGTGTTGCTCGTTTTCAAAATAGATAAAGTATTTAGTTTTAGGTTTGATGTATTCTTTTAAAAATTGTTTTATTATTTCCTGGTCATTTATGGGCATAAAAACCCTAAGAACTTTTTGTTTTTCTCTAGATATTTTTTTACGCTTGTTTCCTTCCTAAACCAAGTATAGATAATGATCTGGTTTGGCTTTGTGTCAATGGCCTCATTCAGAATAGGAATTCCTTTAGATTCAAGATCTGCAGCTGAATGAACTGTTCCTCCTGAGCTACTTGATAAAGGTGGTAATGGGTAGTCCTGCTCTCGTTCAAAAATATTGCGAATTGTCTCTGTGTCGGAATTATCAGATAATACTATTGTTTCTATGGGTTTGTCGTCAGTGTCATTAGCTATATCAGTTATTTTGTCAGTTATGTCCTGAAGGTGTTTTTGAAGTCGCTGTTCCTTTTCGTCTACGTTAACTTCCATTGATCAGTCCGATGAATCACTATCAATAGCGTTTACCTTGATGCGCGATAAGGCATCAGCGTTTGTGTTCTGTTTTCCTTTTTTGTACTTAGTTTTATAATCAAATTCCTGAAGTCGCAATCGCCAACGTGTTAATTTGCTATTTGGTTCTTTTAAGGAATCTAACCAAGCCAGAGGGCGATGGTCAGTGTAAATGATGAATTTATTACCATATAGGTAGATATGGTCTAAAGTGTTTTACGGCCCATATCACTGCTAGGAGCTCACGCTCTATAGTGCTGTAGCGCATCTCAGTTTCATTGAGAGTCCTACTTGCATAAGCTATAAGTCGGTCTGTACCTACAGTACTGTGATAGTACGGCACCAACAGCGACAGCTGAGGCGTCTGTTGTAAGAATGTAGGGCTTTGATGGATCGCGATACTAAAGTAGAGGCGCGTGCGTTAAAAGTTCTTTGCAATGATGGAAAGCTTAAGACAATTCGTTAATCGTTTTGTAATTTTGGCAAAGTCTTTGATGAAACGCCCAAAATAACCAATTAATCCCAGAAAGCTCTTAATTTCGGTTACAGTTTTTAGTAGTAGGTAATTTAGAACTGCATTTAGCTTGTCATCATTAGACTTAAAGCCTTGGTCAGTGATAGTATGACCTAAGTACAGTACTTCCTTTCGAAAAAACTCGGATTTATTGAGCTATACTTTAAGTTGGCTTCCCTCAGTCTGTCAAAGATGGTTCTTAAGTACATATATAATGTGTTCCTGCATGCTAGTACTGTAAAAAGTTATGTCGTCCATGTATACAAAGCAATGTAAACTTTGGAGTCCTCTAAGAACGTTGTCCATAGCTCGTTGGAAGGTTGCGGGGGCGGTTTTAAGGCCAAAAGGCATCCTTAGAAATTCATAGTGTCCCGTTTCTGTGCTAAAGGCTGTCTTTTGTCTATCAGTCTCGTTGATTTCAATTTGATGGTAACCGTTACCTAAATCTAAAGTCGTGAAATATTTACTTTTGCCCAATTTGTCAAATAAGTCCGTGATGGGATAAGGGATATTTGTCATCTGTCGTAATGTCATTGAGTCGTCGGTAATCAATAACCATTTTAAATTTTGTTTCACCTGAAGCGTCCATTTTCTTGGGTACAAGATGAACTGGTGCATTCCACGGTGAACGTGATTCCTGGATAGCATTGTTTATTAATAATTTATCTACTTGAACTTTAATCTCTTGCGTTTGCACAGGAGGTTGTCTGTATGGCTTTACATAAATTGGATCTTCATTTTTGGTTCGAATAAAATGTTTTACCTGATTTGTGAAACTTAAAGAAATCTGATTACTATAAAAATATATATTTTGGAGGAGGAGGAGCACCGCCTGGATGTTGGGCAGGACACCGCCCTGAGCGATGGTCACGCCGAAGAGCAGCTTGTTCAGCTCCTTGTCGTGCCTGATCGCGAGCTGGAGATGACGCGGGATGATCCTGGTCTTCTTGTTGTCCCTCGCGGCGTTGCCGGCCAACTCGAGCACCTCAGCGGCAAGGTACTCTATTACGGCGGCGAGGTACACGGGCGCACCGGCGCCGACGCGCTCCGCGTAGTTGCCGTGACGCAGCAGACGATGGATACGACCGACCGGAAACTGGAGTCCTGCACGGTTTGATCGAGACTTTGCCTTTCCCTTTTTGACTTTACCTTGCCTCCTTTGCCACGTCCGGACATGTTAGATCGGTACGGTGGTTAATTCTTGCAGAAAATATAGAACGACGATGGCGCGCGTGCGTCGTGCGGGCCAGTACAGCGAGTAATATTTTTTTACAAAACATCCATAGTGTTTTATATATATACAAGCGGCGAGCTCGCCGCGTGGTGGGGAAACGGGTGAGCGCGATGGATTGCTAAAAGTTATAATCAATGAACAATGGATAATATTGTGTATGTTAGTAGATACTAGGTAGGTACCTAAAGTCGAGAGTCGGGCAGTCGGGTTTCTTAGTGATAATTAATTATCAATCAACTAGAGAGCAGAGCATTATAATTATAATAAATCATCATCAAGCTAGTCAACTATGATGTACCACTGTAGGTACCTACCTACCTATCTAAGTATATTTTATATCCTTATATTCTTTGCATAATCAGAAATGCATGTTCGTTCCTCTTGGTTCATGTGGTCAAGTCTAAGTCTCTTTAATTTTCCTCTAAAATGTCTTCTACTTCCATGTCTTTCATTTCAACGTCGATATAGCAGTTTATGTTTATAATGCCCTTGTCGATTTCCTCTATCTTAAACGGTGATGAAATTGTTAAAGTAAATTGTTTGTCTAATAAGTTTTGAATAACTGTGGTCGCATATCCATTGACACAATGGACTATAGCGGCGGGCATTCTAACCCCTTCACAGAATTGTTTGTATTTCATGAGGGCTTCCCCGGAATATAAGTCGGTGGGTAATTTTACTCGTTGTTCAGAGCGTGCAGCTAACTCTTTTACATGATTTGTTATACGTTTTACAATAGGTATAGTCGCTGTCTTGGTACGTAGTTTGTGATGTTTTAAGTCAATAACTGGTTCTTACTGTACCAATAAGTCGTTACCTATGTAGGAGGTTGGGTGTGTTCAGATGTTGGTAGTAGAAGAAAAATAGTCCAGATAAAAGTTCACAAGTGGGTAGGTATATTGTTCTTTCACAAGTTCACAACAATCGTTCGATACACAACACTCAGTACAGTTTTTATTAGAAGGAAATAGGTAGGTACACAACACAAACAAGCGAAAATATAAATAAAGGAAGAGAGTTTTTAAGCAAAGCACGTAATTGCTGAATAAGCATGGCGGCGGTACAGAGCGGTATAGCGTGTGCGTTGCACTAGCGATTTCATCCGACTGGCCGGTGCGTGGAACCAACAGCCAATGCGAGCCGAGAAGCGCGTGACCTCGACGATGGCCGGTAAACCAGTTATTTGATGCGCGCGCGGCTCCAGTACAATAAATATCGGATGATACGCCGTTCGTCGTGTTATCGTACTAAAGCAAATATTAAATAAATAAATATGTATGTAATTAATATGTGTATATATGTAATTTATGTGTAGGTTAGAGAATTATTTTTATATAAATATAAATGATTTAAAGTAATGTGGAGAGGATCCCCACATCACTCCCTTCCGAAGACCGTCACTACGGGCGATAAATATCTAGAAAATGGACTTGCCTACCAGATCGTGTAGTACGTATCGGAGGATGTGTGAACGTAGGTATAGGGTCAGGATCAAAAGAAGGCTCAAGTGGCGGTGCAGTAGGCGACAAAATGTAAGCCGGTTTCAGGCGGTCTATCGAAACGGTCATCGCTTTACCCTTAACCAAGATTTTGAAGACCTTGCCCCCGCGCTGAATTACCTCGTAGGGGCCGGAACAGGATGGATGAAATGATCCTCGTAACATTTCTTCCCGAAGAAATACATGAGACAAAGAAGCGAGATCCTTGAAGATGACCGGTAAACCAGTTATTTGATGCGCGCGCGGCTCCAGTACAATTAATATCGGATGACACGCCGTTCGTCGTGTTATCGTACTAAAGCAAATATTACATAAATAAATATGCATGTAATTAATATGTGTGTATATGTAATTTATGTGTAGGTTAGAGAATTATTTTCATATAAATATAAATTATTTAAAGTAATGTGGAGAGGATCCCCACAACCTATAAGTCCGTCGTATTGAGAGTCTACGTCGTAAACATAACTCCTTCAATATTTCTCTCTCAGTAACTTCTTGGTTTGCCTCCTATCTTTCGGGTCGCACGCAGTGTGTACGTTCGGACGAGTCTTGTTCTGACTGGTGTGACATCACCGCTGGCGTACCTCAAGGTGGTGTTCTGTCTCCTCTCCTTTTTTCGGTGTTTATTAACGCCATAACCCACGTTCTTACTTCGCACTACCATCTTTATGCTGACGACCTACAAATATATCACCAGTTCAAATTGGACGAGGTTTCAATGGGTATTGACCAAATCAACTCTGATCTCAACCATATCTACTCGTGGGCAAAGGCTTTTGGTCTCCTGGTCAACCCATCGAAGTCTCAGGTTGTACTTTTTGGGAGCCCTTATATGTTAAATCTTGTCGGTAAGTGTAATCCTCCTCCAGTTTTATACGCTGGAGCACCGATTAGCTACTCGGCCAATGCCAAGAACCTTGGCGTCTATTTTGACAATCATCTGTCTTGGGTGCGGCATGTTAATGAGATTAGTAAAAGGGTTAACTACTCTTTTCAATCTCTTAAGCGTCTCCAAAAGTTTTTACCCTTTGAAACTAAAATTACTCTTGCTCAAACACTCATGTTACCCCTTTTAGACTATGCCGATGTCTGTTTTCTTGACGCTACCGAGGAACTTCTTAATAAACTGGAACGTCTTCAGAATTTGTGTATCCGATTCATATTCGGGTTGCGCAAGTTTGATCACGTCTCCATGTTTAGATCCCAGCTAAAATGGCTTCCCATTCGTCGTCGACGTGATCTTCATGTTGTAACTTTTCTCTTCAACACTCTTTTCAATCCTTTAGCTCCTTCTTACCTCCGTGAGCGCTTCGATTTTCTTGTCCTACCGGAGATGACTTGTAGGTCATCTAAGTCCCTCCTTCTCAAAACCCCTCCTCATTCCTCCAGTCGCTATGGCGGTTCCTTCACTGTCCATGGAGTCAACCTGTGGAATTCTCTACCACACTCTATCCGCGCAAGTCCATCACTAAGCACTTTTAAGCTTAGAGTGAAAGAGCATTACCTGTCCTTGTAAGCTTTTAGGTTATTTATTATGTATAAGTAGGTATATTATTTATATTTTGTATAATATATTATGTTTATCTCTAATGTAGGTATAGTATATAGGTATTATTATTATTTTTTAATATGGTTAAGTGTTGTATTTATTATAGTATATGCTATATATTAGTATTCTACTCCAATGTCATTCTCTGTGCACGTACCCACTACTATAATCAAATATCTCTATCTTCAAAGGTTTGCTGGAAGAAAACTCTTATTAGGGTTAAGCTCGCCTTTGTACATGTCCATTTTGTAAGCTATTTTTATCTGTAAATCTATTTGTGTACAATAAAGAATAAAGAAAGAATAAAAACATAGAATTTGTGGAATTCACTGCAGTTGAAAGATGGCATCAATAGAATTTCAATGACTTCGTTATGTGTACTTGAAGCATGAGTACTGATGACAGTAAACGGTTCACACAGAACATAGTCAGCGAAAAACTCATGTACTTTTCGTGGACTGATGAAAGATCGCATACTGCCCGTATCAATCATAAATTTTGCATCGATTTCTGATAAATATATATACGGCAGTTTTAATTTAATATTACAGTTTAAGTTTATCACTTCCGGTTCACTATAGTAGAGGCACGTATGTGAAAATTTTCAGCTTTAATTACATTTTCTTCAGTAGGTGACTGAATATTGTCTGTTGTGAATTCATTTTGTGAATAATAATAATCCGCATAATCATCTTCGGTGAAATGATTATCTTGATCATCATAATTTTCCAAATCGTAATTTTCACCTAACTCAAGCTCATTTAATCAAAAACCCTGAGGTTTTTGTGTCTGTATTTGTGGTTTTTGAGGAAGAGCGGTCCTCATTGTGACATCGGTATTAAATTTTTGTTGAAATGGTCTATGACCAAATTTATTCTGATTTAAATGGGGCCTATAACCAAACTGCGGCTTCAGATTAAAATTTTGTGGTTGCATGAACCTTTGCTGGCCAAACTGTGATGGCTGCATCAACTGTGGTCTATACCCAGTTGAAGTCTGCGGTGTGACTTTGTTTACAAAAGGTTGCCTATGCTGACTGTCACTTGGAATGCCAATAATAAAGCGTGGGGGTGTATTGAAGGTAGGTCTAAAGCCACTAGGCTGCATGGGCACGTTCTGAAATGATGAACCTGTACCAAATTTTGTGGATGTTGATGCACCTGCTGTTTGTAGAGGTCTAAGCATTTTATTACGGAGAGTATACTGCTCATAAAAGTTCACATCCTCTAGTACAAACTCCAAAGCCTTTTCCAAAGTGGAGGGCATTTTGATTAGCACTGACCTAATAAGATTTTCGGCCAAGTTGTATAAGAATACATTAAGTGCCAGGTTGTTATATATGCTAACCTTACTATTCCGTATATCTACATCCAGCAATTGGTTCACTTTTGATATAAGAGGCGTATAGAATCAAAGGCAGCTATATCCACTTCCGCTGATTTTTCAGCCTATTCAAAAAATGCCTATTTCACCGTATTTATGCCATAAATAAAAGAGAAAATCTTGTAATAACTTACTGTAGGAATAAGAAACTATGACCAAAGCACTCCGACGTCCCTAATGGTGGTATAAATAGTTATTGAATAAATTAAAATCCATTCTCAAGTGAAATAAGACACAATACGGACTAAGCTGCCTTTGATTCTATACGCCTCATAAGTACTGATCTAACAGACTGTACCCTATTACAAAACTCTAAATAGCTTTCCCCATGTTTCATTTTTAAAGTTTCCAACTCTATCGCAATACATTCCCACTTCTAGGATAACCAAAGTGTTGCACTAAAACAGATTTTAATTTTTCACAAGATGTTATGTCATTCCGCTCACTAGCCAATGCTGTGGCTTCATCTGCCAATTTACTCGTGATTGTGTGTAATACATAAATATTTTGTTCTGTATTTCCTTTAAATTTTTTTTACAAATAATCACATTTTCTTAAAAATAGATTAAGGTGGCGTTTATTGCCATTAAAAAGAGGTACTATATTCACTATTTCTTTTGGTATGGGGGTAAGAGTCGACATTTTCACAATTGATTATTTTTCACAATTTATTATACATATAAACTATTTTAGGGCTAAAATCGTTAATAAACTAATCACAAAATTTTATGTGGACAAACTAGCTTTTGATTTAATACTAAACTTATTTCTTTGGCTATTTATGAATTTTAATAAATAATACCAAATGCTATAACAGGCATAAATTATGATTTGCACTGTTTATTTAACTTTACCTACTCTATAATAATAAATTCCTACAACAGGAAACCAGATAACGTTATAACGAAACAAGTTTGATTGCGAAAATAACAAAACACGAAAACATGAAAAAGGTAGGAAAGGATGGCAAAAATTCTACTCACCAGCCAATCACCAACATGCTCGTTCAATCCCAGGATGTTTCACTTATTTGTTTGTTCGAACAGATCCGATACGTTCGAAAATTTACGGAAACACGTGAAAAACTACGCGGAAATTCGGAAAATCTGCCCCGCCTGCGCCGATGAAGTTTACGGGAACGTTAGAAGTGTTTTTAAAAACTAAACTTTTATATTTTGATAAAAGATTTTAATTTAAATATCATTACAGTGAAAAACTAAGACTAATTTCATTCTCGAGACGAATGATTTATTTAGTACTACAATAATACAGCCAAGAGGCACATAACACGTAGGTGGTCGCTCATAAGCGGCCAGCCAGACATCTGAGAATGCAGAGTTTGCGTCTTTATGCGTTCAATGTAGTTATGCGTATCTCAGCTGGTTGCATAACTAGATATACCTTTCTCAGAATTGACTGAAACAGATCTCAATTGAAAACGCTAAAAGGGGACTTCCCCAAGAGGCACACTGAACTAAATGTGTGGAATAACAGGTAGGAACAGTAACTTCAAGATGCCATGATTTACCAAACAAACATAATTATGCTTTACCTGATTCAATGCAAATAGAAGTGAGCTGTACTGTTGATCAGTGATGTCTCGCTTTGAGTGCTGTTTGATGCACAATAATTGTGATCACAGGGAGGCTGCTTGTGGTTGTGTGGATTTGCGGCACTAAAAATAACAATGAATTTTACTATTTTATGCTGCGCCGCCGAATAACATTAACTTCAGAGGACATGATTTACCGAACAAACTGTACATATGTTTTACATGTTTCAATGCAAATGGAAGCTTCATGAGCTGAACTGTGGATCGCTGAACATTATGTTGCACAGATTGACACGTAGATGTATTACGTATGCGAAATTACTGAATATTGTAGCAGAAATTAATAAACAATAACCAATTCATCAACATGAACAAACAGTAATTTGATGGCAGCTATTTCTAAAAACAACAAATTGTATGAGTAGGTATGTGTTCAAACATTACAAAACGTCACCGGATCCGCCGAATGGATTGAATGAATGAATGGAAAAATATCACACAGGTCACAGATTAGGACATTAAACTTTTACCTGTCATCCGGACTATTGCATCAGTATTTCATTCATTTCTTACGATCGTCGATCTTGTAGGGGACATTACCAGGCATGCCTCGCACTGCGCGCCGCTGCCCTCTGCGCGCGAGTGGACGGGCGAGGTGGTGGGGATTGAACCTGGTAGAGACATAGTTAGTGTCGGAGACAAAATCACTGCATCGCTCGACCTCTTCAAGGTCAGGGTCGACTGGAGGGGGAACCAACGCCACCGGCCGCTAACGCGCATCGGCGCCGACTCATCACTCAGTAGACGAATCGACGGAAGCTAGGCGCGCGTCCTTGACGTTCAATAAACCTGCAAAATTACAGTCCACTGATTTTATTTATAAACCCAACTAAGGAAACCTTTAAAAGTCATATTTTGGGTTTTTAAATAAAAGCAGTGGACTGTAATCATTGCTGGTATATTGAACGTCAAGGACGCGCGCCTAGCTTCCGTCGATTCGTCTACTATACCAGCAATAATTACAGTCCACTGCTTTTATTTATAAACCCAACATATGGTCCTTCGAGCCGGATTGTGGCTCGTCGAGGGAAACCTCAAAGTATTGCCTCCGATAACGGAACTAACTTTGTAGGTACATGCAATGAATTACATCGCTTCTTACAAGACGCTAATACTCAAATTAGTTCTGAAGTCGCTCAAGAAGGTATCGACTTCCTCTTTATTCCAAGCTACACACCCCTGTTACTGCTGTTTTACATGTTAATGGCATGTCTGAGTCCGCCGTCCGTTCAACTAAACATCATCTCCGTAGGCTTTTCCAACTTACTCATTTCACGTATCAAGAAATGCATACATGCTTGACTCAAATAGAAGCCGTACTTAATTCCCGTCCTATCACTGCCTTACATTCCGACCCTTCAGACTTCACAACTCTTACACCCACCCATTTCCTTATGCAACGACCACTTGTGTCTGTTCCGCATCCGCACGTGACAAAAAAGATAACGAGTCTTGAGAGATACAAACGAATCGAGTCCATCGAACAACATTTCTAGAAAAGATGTTCCGACGAGTGCATCACCACTTTACAACAGAAGACAAAGTGGCCCACTTCAACTGGTGATCTGAAATTGGGTTCATTGGTCCTCATACGGGATAAAACGCAACTCCCTATGCGCTGGGCACTTGGACGTTGCGTTGCCGTTCACCCAGGGACTCTAGATAAAGTCACTTGGGTAGCCGACTTAAAAACAAAGGGAGGAACCATAATTTGAAGGGCGTTTAACAACATTTGTCCCCTTCCAGAACCTATTTGTTGAACTTCACCTACCTACCAGCTTCAACCCGGGGAGTATGTCGGAGACAAATTCACTTCATCGCTCGACACCTTCAAGGTCAGGGACGACTGGAGGGGGAACCAAAGCCACCGGCCGCCAACGCGCATCGGCGCCGACTCATCACTCAGTAGACGAATCGACAGAAGCTAGGCGCGCGTCCTTGACGTCCAATAAACCAGCAAAATTACAGTCCACTGCTTTCATTTATAAACCCAACAGTTAGTGTTGTGTGTTTGCCTGTACCAAGAACTACCGAAGAGAGCAGCAGTGATGATAATGATGATGACAAAACCTGTCAACACGCTGGGCCTTTATTGACCCAATCCGGTACGTGATAACTCTCGTATTTATAATAATGATTGAAATCAATCACGAAAGTTTTCTTAGTAAAATTTTTTGTTTGTCTTTACCTAGCCTTCTTTTGGTAATGCTATGTGTTTGATTGAATAAATGTTTTATCTAACATAAAATAATATTATGTTAGAATAATAAATGATTCTACTCAAATACCGTATCACAATAAAACTCATTCCTTTGTTTGAATGTGTAGAAATTATTTTATTTATGCTAGGCCCAAGAGAGAACGGGCCGGCAGCTTTTAAATAAAAATACGCTTTCAATCTACGAGCAAATCCACAGAAACAGTATGAGAATAGTAATAATATACATGCAGTAAGAAATATAGATATAAATACGAACGAACGTATTCTATTAAAAAAAAGTTCAAAAAAAGCTGAGATGTATATGTTACGGGCAACTTGAGAAGTCTGGTCACTGTGAATTATGATCGGTCTGTATATATCACGCCCGTATCTAGTGGGCAATGTAAATGACTAATCACTATTCCTGGTTAGTCTTAAAATGACTACCCTATCTTGAGCAATATAACTAGTGGTTCGTCCCGAACTGACATAACGCAAGTCTCTGAATAAAACAAAGAAAAATATTATTTGTAATCTTTGACCATCAAAATAGTACCACGAAATAAATATCCAAATAACTTGACATATAGTTTCATTCAATTACAGGTAACGGGAGTTCATGTAATGTGGTTACCCTTTTTTGGGGTACAAATTACAGTTATTCTGGATTTCAGACTTTGCCTTATTTGTGTCACATAAGCTACACGCATACCAAATTGCAGCACTGTGGGATTACTGGTGTACCCTGTGAATTTTGTCAAAGTTCAGTTTTTATTATGGCTAACACTCAAAAACTATAAGAACTTTACTAAAAATAAAAACGGAGTCTAAATATACTAATGAAGACCTTTCATTTGACATCCTATTAGACTTGATAGTCTCATTTTCAATATACAAATACAACATAGAAATATCATTTAATATAAAAAGAATAGAAATAATTTATAATAAATCTATAAAATTAAAAATATTCAAAATTTATAGGTGTTGCTTAGACTTTTTTGATATGCGTATTTTGAAATAATATGTATACCTAGAAAATTTAATAATAACCTGTGGTGGAGTCGTATAATGTACACACGGCTACGCATCAAGCTATTAATTTCCAGTATAAGCTGACCTCTCATTCTACGAAAAGACTACACAATGCGAGGTCAGCTTATACTGGAATAGTAAAGCTTGATGTGTAGCCGTGTGTACAATGAAGCGGTAGCCATCCCATTTTGGTTGATACATGTACAATTATTTACATAGGTGTTATACTTAATATAAGCGTAATAATTTTTTCAGCGCCAAAACAATTTTGTCTCGATCACTACTTTCTACAAAAAACCGGCCAAGTGCGAGTCGGACTCGCGCACGAAGATGTACCATTATCTATAAAAACGGCAAAGAAATCTCGTTTCTTGTATGGGTGCCCCCCTTAAATATTTGTTTTATTTTATTTTAATTATTTATTTTTAAAGTGAATATATAACTGAATGTTCTGTGAATATTTCAAGCGTCTACTTGTTGCCGTTATCAATATCGAGCTAAAACGAGCAAAACAATCCCTTTTTTTGTATGGGATTCCCCCTTAAATAATTATTTAATTCTGTTTTTAGTATTTGTTGTTACAGCGGCAACAGAAATACATTATCCTTAAAAATTTCAACTGTCTAACTATCACAGTTCATGAGATACAGCCTGGTGACAGACGGACAGACAGACAGACAGCGGAGCCGAAGTAATAGGGTGCCGTTTTACACTTTGGTTACGGAACGTGTTAAATACCCATTTAAATCAGTAATTATGTTCACCACCACAGTGGTAGTAGACATATTTGAGATTTTTTTTTCCTAAATGGCAATTAAAGAAGTTCTCATTCAAGCTCCATTATTACTACTCTGTTTAAACACTTTACGAAAACGACATAAAACTCTTTCCACTGTTTTTCTCCATCTTTCATATTCGCTATAAAAATATTACGTTTATATGAATGATATTATTTTATGGAAGTTGTCGCGTCGTATGAATGGAACGTTTATTTAATGTCCCCCGAACCATTAAGAGTGGTGTTATATGTTTGAAGCCTCTGTCTGTCTGTGTGTCTGTGTCTGTATGTGGCATCGTAGTTCCCAAACGAATGGACCGATTTCGATGCGTTTAAAAAATTAGAAAGCTAGTTTAACTGGGGTGGTTTTTATCTTTATCAGTTTTTAACCCCTGGTGCAAGAACAGGGAGTGGGGTATTTTTTATTTTGTAATAATGAATGGTGCGCTGATTCAATAGCTAATCGTAATTTTCATTCTATTTTCATAAAAAACAAATCATTTAATTTAATTGTTGCATAAACCTCTTATATATCTATTCCTCTCCCACGCACACCTGCCCCTATACGTGTGAGCGAGGACGCGCTATACGTTTAACACCGTCGTGGGCGCTTACAAAGTGGCGCCATCTATCGAAAGTGTAACGAAAAACAGTTTGAAAAAATATGTCCGCGCCGCTGCCGCTGTTGTGTTAGAATTCGTCCCGCATAAAGAACTTAATTTTGTGGTTTAAATACAGTGGATATAAGTGCACCCTATTAGAACCTGTCGCCGCTACACGCCATCAAAGGATTTAAAGGTATTGTGCATTCTTCTATTTTTTTTGGAAACTGTTCTTTCTCACCCAAATCCAAACCAGTTTTCAGTCTCTATCTCTCGCAACAATCAAACTCAAATTTTGTACATTTTTGCTATATTTGGCATCTCCCGCGTAAACAATTAACTTGTGTAAGATTGATTACACTTGTGCAAATGCAGAAGTTAATTTCTCAAAAATGTAGGTTTTCATATCGATTTTTTTATGTTATTTGTAGGGAAACAGGCTTACGGCCCACCTGATGGTAAGCGGTCACCGTCGCCTATTGACACCGGCAACACCCGGGGTATTGTCGATGCGTTCCCTACCCTGTAGAAACCTTTTAAGATTTCTCTTGAAGCGTGCCATGTCGTAGTCTAACAGGAAAACCTCAGATGGTAGTTATGGTATATAATAAGTTAAATAAATGTTAGATAGAAAAGTAATTACAATATACGAAAAAAAATGTAAGAAAAAATATTATATAAAATAAACTAGAGGACGCCTTTTAATTTTTGGAATGGCAACAACTCGGCATTATTGTCAATGGCGAGTACATCACTCACCTTTGATTTTCCAACGAAATTGTAGACATAGCAGAATTGCTGGAAGACCTAGACAAAACGATGGGTGATCTCGATTTAGTTTCCCAACCCTTATTCATTGGACCATATAATATTTATGTTCGTGGAAAATAATTAAACATTTAATCATGGTTTGACCACCAGGGTCTAATGATGTAGCAAAGAGGCAATCAAAACAACTAAATAGTTAACAGTAGAAGTATTTTTTCTGTTCTTTTAAATAGTTTTTGCGAAATGTTTGACGATAAATAACTAGTGGTTCAGCCCGAACTGGGATCTCACAAGTCTCCTATAACACGAAAATAATATGTAATGTTTGACTATCAAAATAGTGCCATGAAATGTAAAACCAAAGAACTTGACCTACAGTTTCATTCATATTACAGGTAACGGGAGTTCATGTTAATTGGTTAATGTCTTTTGGGGTAGAAATTGCAGTTATTCTGGATTACAGACTTTTCCTTATATATGTGTCACTAAAGCTACACGCATATAATATTACGAAATAATTTTCTTCTATTTTATATTAACTCGATATTGATAACGGCAACAGGTAGACGCTTAAAATATTCACAGAATATTTAGTTCTATATTCACTTTAAATTAAAATAAAACAAATATTCAAAGGGGGCTCCCATACAACATACGTGGTTTTTTTGCCGTTTTTATAGATAATGGTACAAAACCCTTCGTGCGCGAGTCCAACTCGCACTTGGCAGGTTTTATTTTATTTTCTCAGTCAATGCGTAATGACTGTGACTCATTTAACTCATAGACTAAGTTGAACGTGTGCGATATTTATCATGGCTCTAATAAAAGTCTTTTTCAGGACACAAAATTGTTATCTTTATACAACTAACTGTTGTGTCAATTTGCATATCTATCAATACCGGTAAAACTAGTTTACTTTCAGATAGCAGTTGCTTAAAAATGTAGCTTAATTAAAAATGATTCATAAATTGAAAGAATACATTTTTTACATTATTTTTTTGCATATTTTAAGTATAAGAACTTTTTTGTTACCACCTGGAGATGGAACAAGCATATGACCTACCTGATGTTATGTGGTAACCATCGCCTATAACAAAGTATTGCCTCATTAGTCACGCAACTTAGAAACGTGCCCTACGAGGCGCTGTCCTGCGTCCATCAACTTGAGGCATACATGTATAAAGCCTCATGTGCCTGTTATTTCACCGGAAATCATACCTTTTCGAAGTATTAGTCAAATAATAAGAGTTAGAAAGAAGAACAGTCTGAAGTGTTTTTCAAAGACTGTGGCAAATAAAATAGGATCGTCGAAACTGAGTAGGTACCTACATTATTTGTGAAAAGAATACGTAGAAGACAATTTTTTATCACTTATAACACAGAAGTAAACAATAAACATATCTATAGGCAGGCATGAAAAGATACAAGTTAATATATTACTGCTGCAACGAAACATACTCTTTTTTATACCAGTAGCAAACAAGCATATGGCCCACCTGATGGTTAGCGGTCACCGCAGCAGTATGCACGTTTGTAACACCAAAAGTATTACTCGCGCGTAGCCGACCCTTTAAAATTTTCAAAACGCCCTTTTTGAAGAACCCCATACTGTAGTCTCATCCTTATCTCAGGCATGATGCAAGTTGTAAAATAACAACTCACGCTAGTCTTTCTGTTATGCTGACATTTTATAAAACTAATTCACGACGTTTCGTCGACCCATAAAATCACCCTCTATCTGTTTTCATGTGAAAACAAAACACCTATATATTTTTTATCCGTTGGAAATCGTTAATAAGAGATGGTGAAATAGGCACTAGGAATAAAATGAAATACTGAAACCGTCAGTGCCTTTAATTTAATTATAATTCACGATTAATTTCCACCATCAGGTGTTATGACAAGGACACGAATTTTAACGACGGACGCGACTCCGACCGACACCAACACAGCTCACAACATTATATCGCTGAAAATTGAAATATCTACTCGTATTATATTTATTTTTATTCCTTTTTGATACTATTAAAATACACTAAACGTCACTGCAAAATACATTGTATTATGAAATGGCCGTTTGGTACAGAAAAATTTAAACAATATTTTTTCTAAGGTAAAATATATTTATTTAATTAAAGTATTTACCCTCACTGTCTATACATTTATGACATCTCATGGAAACACCATTTATGCCTACAACTCTGAGGACATGGACTCAACAAACTGTGTTAAGGCATTTTGTACTGCTTCCAGGGAAGAATATTTTTTTACCATTTAAAAAATTGTCCAAATCCCGGAAAAAATTATAGTCGGTTGGGACCAGCTCCGGCAAGTACGGAGGATAACGGATGGTTTCTAACTGCAGGTCCTGTAGTACTAAAACGGTTTCTCGCGCAGTGTGAGGTCTTGCGTTATCATACAGCAATAGTGGTGAAGATCGGTTGATGAGTCTCGCTGCGACTTTCGCCATCATTGTTCGAAGTTCTGAACAGTAAAAATCTGCTGTTATTGATTGACCAGATCTAAAGAAGTTGTAGTAAATTACACCATGATGTGACCACCAAACAGTTACCATCACTTTTCTATAGGTAAACTTCGCTTTAGGGCATTGTTGTGGCGTTAGACCTGGAGTGAGCCAGGACTTCGCTTACGATTAGCGTAAAGAATACACTTTTCATAACATGTCACAATTCGGTCCAAAATCCCTTCATTTCTGTACCGGTTCAACAAGATAAGGCAAGCTTCAACTCGCGCTTCTTTCTGGAGTTCAGTTAAATGATGGGGCACCCATTTTTCAAGTTTTTATCTTACCGATTTGACGCAAATGGGTAAATAATGAGGGTATGCTAACATCAGACCACGCTGCTAATTGCTTGTTAGCTTGATAGGGATTAGCTTCCACCATCACTTTCAATTCATCGTTGTTTACCTTAGGGCCTGGTCATCCTCGGAGTTCATTCTTTAAGTCGAAGTTTCCAATACGGAAGCGATTAAACCAAAAACGCGTGCGTTCATTTGCCATATCATCTCTAAATACAGCATTCATATTGTGAGCTGTTTCTGCTGCGTTAGTCCCATCTCGGAACTCGTATTCAAAACTCTAAATTTTCAATGTATCCATCTTTACTTTAAAAGCTGAATGAAAAAAACAATTGAAAGTCAAACAATCAACAGTTGTACTTTTTTTTCAAATTTAGAATGTTATAGTTATCATATGAAAAAAGTTTTACTTTGGAATCTCACACCAAGCAGGTTAAATTTTAACTCAAAATGGCCAGTATGCAACGGCAATTTGATATTTAAACCCCTAATATATCATTTTAACAGAAAATAAGTAGTAGTACAATACAGTTAATTCTAATTTTAACTAAATTTAATTAAATTCCATAAAGACCACTAAATCACAAGATTTACTATTAGCGTCTGTTAGTGAGTCAACTGTCGATTTCGTCGATAGTTAATTAGACCAGGCTGAAAAAATTCGGTGTAAATTTGCAACTTTAGGGACTTAAATAAATGTGATCATTCTACGCATCGTAGTTGTCGCTAGTTGCTACTAAACTCGGAATATTGGTACTGATTGCTCAAAGTTGCATAAAATATATCCTAGATGCATCTCTTATTTTGGTGTACCTATAGTTATAGTTTGACCGAAACCGCTGTACCGCGCCTGAGGTAAGCGCGCGGCGAGACGGGGGGAAGTATCGGCCGCTCCGATCCATCGTCAGACGCACATGAGATAAAAAATCAAAGATGGGTCGAGCGCTCGTGATGTCAAGACCATCATCATGTCCAAAAAAAATGAAAACAATTACTGGGATCGCGATAGTAGGTTTGGTATTAATAATAAATTTGCAGAACGACTCTGATTCAAGTTTCGATAGCGAAACGGAAGATGAAGTTGAAGCAGAATATATGTCAGAATATTTATAGACAATTTAGTTACTTATAAAAGTATAAACATATCGTTATATAATATAAACACATCGTTTATGATATTGTAAGATCTATCCGACAATATCGATCTCATGTGTACCTACTCTTGCTCTTTTTGACTCGGCCCCCGCCTCGCCGCACTTTCTTAAGGAGCGGTACAGCGGTTTTGGTCGAACTATAGATAGATGTATGTATCGAAGCCAGAAGTCTAGGTCTGTTTATTTCACCATCAGTTATTGTTTCTTTTTGTATTTTGTGTCACATAAACATTTTTGTGTGTTCATTTTTAAGATTCTGGCCCAAAATAGTAAAAGAACCCTTATGGTGAGACTTCGTCCGTCTGTCTGCCGGCCGTGTGTCTCAGCTAATTATTTCAGCAACTTCTGAAGGGAGTAATTATAAAAAACTACGAACCCACCGCATATACAACTAAAAAAATTAAATATATTTATTCGTATTTTCATTACTAAAGGGCCAAGGTGCTAGTTTTCTTAATTACTTACCCTTTTTTATTGGTGATAGTCTGGCGCTTGACCTCGTTTGATGGTAAGTGATGGTGTTGTGTAAGATGAAGCACGAAGATCTAGAAGTCACCACACTCTTATCTTAAAAAGGCCCGGATTGTAGTCTTCAGGAATAACTGACGACGGTAAAGTGTCGATCGAAAAAACGAAGAACCAAAACGGTGAGTGCGAATGGGTCTTGTTTTAGTTGAAATAGTATAAAATGAATATTCATTGGCACTGCTCGTTAAACTACATTGACGTCAATCAATAGTCCTGTTTTCACAGGAACACACATCATGTACATTAATTATTAATATATCCTCACAATCCAAGACTGTCTACATTGCAGTTGACATGTTAAACTTAACTCAATGATAAAACAGCCTTTAATTGATCAGTTGCTTCGTATTTAACGTAGTGAAAGAGATGAATTAATTTCGGTACTTAATATATAAATATGCTGCGTACTGAAATTTTCCGTACTTTTATTACCGCAGCTTAAATTAAGAGTAGTGAAGAACATAGTAATTTAATTTTATTCAGACTGTTGATAGAAAAGCAGAGGAATTTCTGGTTAAATATTTGTTTAGTTTTGTTGATTCCTGTTGAGATAAAAAACAAAGGTCTTAGATTGTGCCATGTTAATTATCGTGATAAGAATTTGTAGCACTGTAATTCTATTATAATTTTGTCAGTTTATAAAGACAACCAAGTGTTTTATAGGGAAATAATATTCTTATTAAAGATTGATTTAAAAAAATGTCGTGGTAAGTAAAATCCCTCTAAAATTATAATGAATTTTTGTTTATTTGTTTGTTTGTTACTCATTTGTAATTGTTGTGTGTTTTTGACTTACTCGTATTTTAATAATGTTCTTATTTTGTTATTTGTAGTCATTCATTTTACATTTAATTTAATAATTTGCATGCCTATGTGGTAAAAATAAGTGGACCCATCTTTAATATTTTAACAACTTTGTTAAAACCTTCTTTGATGCAAATAAATGATTTGATTTGATTTCAATCACGTCGTAATGGCTGAACTGATTTCGATGAAATTTGGTATGTTAACCTGGATTAACACATAGGCTTCTTTTTATTAATGAATGTGATATGTTGTGATAAATTAGTACATATATAGTAGTAAAACGCGTACGAAGTCACGCGCAACAGCTAGTAATGGATAAATCATTGTAAAACAAGCCGCTTACTATGTTTGTGTGCTGGAACCAAAATCTAAATGATCCCTCTTAGCTACCAATTTCGCGGATCGTCAAGAGATCGGCAATTCTGAATGTTGGAGCAATAAACTTATCGTATATATTTTAGCATAGCCAATACCACCTGCCTGACGCCGTCAACCGGTGTTGCCTTCCAGACGTTCACAACAGCGCTCCAGTTCTTCGCTTCCGCGCAGTGCCTCATTACCGGCAGCTGGCCACCTGATGCAGATGTGTGCAGTAAGTCCCCGAATCTAACATATGCCAGATGTTTCCTACTTGGTTGTTCTCATCATCCAGCAAATTATGTCTCATTACATTACCGTCGACTTATGCAGATGTGTACAGTTAGTTACTGCTGCTGACTTATACCTCGTTTTACCTCGTAACTCTAACTTTGTTGTTCTCACTAGCTATTAGGAAATAATTATGTCACATCACATCACCGTCGACCTATAAAGATGTGTACAGTTAGTGACTGCTTCTAACTTATACCTTGTTTTACCTGGTAACTCTAGCTTTGTTGTTCTCATTAGCCAATAATTATGTCACATCACATCACCGTCGACCTATAAAGATGTGTACAGTTAGTGACTGCTTCTAACTTATACCTTGTTTTACCTGGTAACTCTAGCTTTGTTGTTCTCATTAGCCAATAATTATGTCACATCACATCACCGTCGACCTATAAAGATGTGTACAGTTAGTGACTGCTTCTAACTTATACCTTGTTTTACCTGGTAACTCTAACTTTGTTGTTCTCACTAGCCAATAATTATGTCACATCACATCACCGTCGACCTATAAAGATGTGTACAGTTAGTGACTGCTTCTAACTTATACCTTGTTTTACCTGGTAACTCTAGCTTTGTTGTTCTCATTAGCCAATAATTATGTCACATCACATCACCGTCGACCTATAAAGATGTGTACAGTTAGTGACTGCTTCTAACTTATACCTTGTTTTACCTGGTAACTCTAGCTTTGTTGTTCTCATTAGCCAATAATTATGTCACATCACATCACCGTCGACCTATAAAGATGTGTACAGTTAGTGACTGCTTCTAACGTATACCTTGTTTTACCTGGTAACTCTAACTTTGTTGTTCTCACTAGCCAATAATTATGTCACATCACATCACCGTCGACCTATAAAGATGTGTACAGTTAGTGACTGCTTCTAACTTATACCTTGTTTTACCTGGTAACTCTAACTTTGTTGTTCTCACTAGCCAATAATTATGTCACATCACATCACCGTCGACCTATAAAGATGTGTACAGTTAGTGACTGCTTCTAACTTATACCTTGTTTTACCTGGTAACTCTAACTTTGTTCTCACTAGCCAATAATTATGTCACATCACATCACCGTCGACTTATGCAGATGTGTAAATTAAGTAACTGATTCTAACTTATACCGTGTTTTATCTCGTAACTCTAACTTTGTTGTTCTCTTTATCCATTAGCCAATAATTATGTCACATCACATCACCGTCGACCTATAAAGATGTGTACAGTTAGTGACCGCTTCTAACTTATACCTTGTTTTACCTGGTAACTCTAACTTTGTTGTTCTCACTAGCCAATAATTATGTCACATCACACCACCGTCGACTTATGCAGATGTGTAAATTAAGTAACTGATTCTAACTTATACCTTGTTTTATCTCGTAACTCTAACTTTGTTGTTCTCTTTATCCATTAGCCAATAATTATGTCTCATTACATCACCGTCAACTTATGTAGATGTGTACAGTTAGTTACTGCTTCTGACTTATACCTCGTTTTACCTCGTAACTCTAACTTTGTTAGAGGTAAACTCTAACAAGAAAAACTCGCTGTTGCCACTTGTAGACTCCATAAAGTTAGTAAATCGTTTTAAAAAAACCGCCAAAATAAAGTCAGAGAAGCAATATCTATTCTGAATAATAAACTATGGGGTTGGTCCGTAGGTATTGACATAACCTAAAGAATACACAGAAGTGAAAGTTGTTGTTATAATTTATCACCTGTTGTTATGCATGTTGTAACCTGTTGTTATGTTGTTATGCATGATTACGAATGAATAAATTAGTTATAAATTAAATTTCCCAAAAAAAATATTTGTACATTTCAAGCTTTGAGATGGGATTTAATGATGGGGTAGAGACTTAGACGAGGAAGAAGGCAGACAGAATGCGCATCGATGCATTTGAGATGTGGTGCTGGGGACAAATGCTTCAAATCCAATGAACAAGTACATCGCAACAACGAATCTATCTTTCAAGAGCTCAGTTTCTACCATATGTCCTTCAACCCTCGAGTTGTTCGGCTACGAGGAGGAGGGCGATAATCTTGAAAAACTTGTTGTTACTGGCAAGGTGGAAAGAAGAGACCGCGGGGACGAAGCCCAATGCATTAGGGCAACCAGATTAGCACCACTAGACACTACGAAGAGCAACGCCATCCGTTCTGCAGAGGACGTACCCATGGAGACACTTTGTCAGAACCAAGGTCCATTAAAGTCACGGCCCTCAGCAGTGAGTATTGACGCAAGAAGGAAGAGAGATTTGATGTGAGATGTACCTAAGACGAGGTAAATTTCACACGAATACATAAGTGGTATATACTCAAAGACTTCTATATACCAGTAAGACTTCTAGGTCAGTACTATAATTAGAAATAATTTTAAAATTGGCAACTTATCTATATAATTATTTGAAGTAGGGAATAAATATAAGTTTATTACTAATTATTTATGAATAATTTATAATTTATCTATAGTTTAACTTGACGAACCGCTTGCTAACCAAGAACTTTTAACTGTAAAAATGTTGTAGAATGTTGTTGAGACCACTGAATAAGAGAGACTCTTCTACACAGGTTTTTAACTCCAACTATTAAAAACCGGCTAAGTGCGAGTATGACTCGCGCATGAAGGGTCCTGTACCATTATCTATAAAAACGGAAAGAAATCACGTCTGTTGTATTGGAGCCTCACTTAAATATTTATTTTATTCAATACCACAATTTTATTTACTTACCATAATTGAGGTTTGTGCCGATTAAGCTAAACCTCTAAATTGTATGAGAGCCCATACAAGTCAGAGGACTATCTGTGATTCTAGGGCAACGGGAACTGCCATAAATAGGTTTTCGACCCAAAACTTATAGGGTACTTCCGGTTGATCTAGAATTATCAATTATGGTTAAAAGCAAGGTTTTATAGCACAAGTAAAGGAAACATTCCGAAAAATGAATAAAGTTGAAAATTAAGGTAAATTTTGGTACTTACAAGTTTTCGCGAACATCTAAATTTGCCCATATCTTTTTATCATGTTGACTCAGGACCTTGATTTAAGAGAGCGATCTTATAAGGGTTCCTTTTTTACGTTTTGACCACAAAAAGGAAAATGTACTTATAACAAACAATAAAAATACTTTTAATTGATTGATGATGGATGATAGGAATTTGATCAAACTTGGATGAACGAGACATTTTTTGTGAGTATATAGGTACCTATTTCGGAGCAAAACCGAAAATCAGAAATTAAGAGAGATTGATTAAGTTTTGATTTTTTTTTTATTTGTAGACGAAAGTCTACAATCAGTGTGTGTTACCAGTGATGACATATGGAACCGAGACGTGGTCCTTCACTATTGGCCTTATGAATAAGCTCAGAGTCGCTCAACGAGCTATGGAGAGGGCTATGCTCGGGGTTTCTCTACGGGATCGAATCAGAAATGAGGAGATACGTAGGAGAACTCAAGTCACCGACATAGCCCGACGGATTAGCACGTTGAAGTGGCAATGGGCAGGCCATATAGCGCGCAGAACAGATGGCCGATGGGTTCTCGAGTGGAGGCCACGGACCGGCAAGCGCAGCGTAGGACGTCCACCCACAAGATGGGCAGACGACTTGGTAAGAACCGCAGGTCGGCGTTGGATGCAGGCCGCTTCCAACCGCAGTTCCTAGAGATCAATGAGGGAGGCATTTGTCCAGCAGTGGACGTCCTACGGCTGATATGATGATGATGATGATTAAGTTTTTAAATAAATAAATAAATATTGCACGACATTTTACACAGCGCTATCTAGCCCCAAACTAAGCAGAGCTTATACAATGGGAACCAGATAACTGATAGAATACTTATATATGTACTTATTTTTTTGTAAAAACATACTTATAATACGTAGAAAAACATCCAGACCCGTAACAAATATCTGTCATGCAAACATTTGTTCCGTGGCGGGAATCGAACCCGCTACCTCCTGCCGGCTCTCTCAGCCGGCTATTCGCCCACTGCACCACAGAGGTCGTCAATTGAGGTTGATTTAGTTTGTTTTGAGTATGTAACGTTCTAAGCGTGGATATCACAAATTGGTAAGGGTTCGACTGGGAACAAGTTTTATGCACAGGAAAATTCCAAAGGAGTTTCATTTCTATACACTAGTTTAATCTAGTGTTGATATTAATCATTCGGTGGCCGCGCATCACTGGTTCTTTAATAATTTGACTTTTATGAGAGAAAATAAATATTGCGTTCTACTGATTTCACTGACGACGTACATCTATACTAATATTATAAAAAGGGAAAGATTTGTTTGTTTGTTTGTATTGAATAGGCTCCGAAGCTACTGGCCAGATTTAAAAAATATTTCACTGTTGGAAAGCTACACTATCAGGTCACATTGGCTACTTTTAACCCAATTGCGCAAAAGGAGGGTAATGTTTTTATTTAAAAACTACGCGTGCAAAGCCGCGGATCGGTCATCTAGTCAGAGATAAACATAGAGAAAAAGTATTTCTTTATTCTTTATTGTACACAAGAAAATACATTATAAAGTACAGAAATAGAGGACATGTACGAAGGCGAGCTTAACCCTATGAAGAGTTTTCTTCCAGCAAAACTTTGAGGCTAGAGAGAGAGATGATTCTAAAGGTAGGTGCGTGTACAAGAATCATAAATATGTACATATATTTTAAACAAATAAAACGAAATATACGAAAAAAAAGTAATAAAATGAATAAATATAATAAATAAAATAAATAGACTAATATATACAAAAATAAATATATACCTACAATAACATAAAATTACAGAGAAAGATACTCTTTAACTTTCCGTTTGAAAATGTTAAACGACGGACTAGCGCGGTCTTTGTAGTAGCGTTTTGATTTCTAAAGGGTTATTTGAGTTTTTAGAATGTATTAAATACTATATATGTATTATATCCTCTCAAGGTCTAGTGGCTAAATGGAGCGGTCTCGACAGAATATCAGCGCTTACCATAACGGCGGGCATAATGCTGAGTCGAGTCCCATTTACTGCTGTAGCACAGAGTATCTACCAAGTTCTCCCTTGTTTTTTGTTTAAATGTTTGTACCGAAATATTCCTATACCCACATGATATAATAATTATGTAACAGACAATGTATACTTGTAAAGTAACAAAGTTACGATTAGCACCTAATAAAATATGATGATAATTTAAAGCAATGATAAATTTAGTTTGTAATAAATATCTTTAAGGGGGCACCGGAGGGACAATCGCCCATACAACACGTACTACCAAGATCATTTATAATTGGAGCATATTTATACCTTAATCAGGTATTATTTTTATTTGAATAGTATTTATCTAAGTTCCCAACAATATATTAGGTCAAAATACTTACCTAAAATAAAATAGAAGCGTATCGAATTCTGCATGTTTTTATGTCATAAAAGACCTGTTTTCAACCTAATTGTTTCGTATTAAAAACAACAACATCTTACGTATCCTAGTCATGGGAACATAGATTATATCGTCTAGTTACAGAATAACAACACAATGAGAAAAATACAACAAGTATTCAGTCATCATTTTTGGTATTACGGAACACGGTCAAAATCTAATCAAATTTAGAATCGTTCTATTGCTATCACTGTCGCTCTGCGTGGCTAAACTTCGTCACTAACCAGGGATAGCGATATTCAGGCCGAAGTTTTTGACGTGGCCGAATTGAAGTTGCGCTCAGTGTTCGCCGGCGCGTTAAGCTGTTTGTTTACCTTGCCACGCCCTTACAGGGTACATACTTCTATAGATTACTTTTATGAAACCTGTGATGTATGTTGCATTGAAAGAAATAACATACTAAATAATATTTAAATGTTTATTTCGCTGTCCCCTGCGTATAAAATAGTAATGTGCTATTACGATAGTTACAACTGTATTGCATATTCGGTATATATAGGTTTGATTACACCTTGTCTATTTTTTCCAAAATAATTCTACGACTATTTTCGGAATTACGGGATTTGTAATGTATTTAACAACATAATTCGTTTGTATATATAGGTATAATAAAATTCATGCGATGAATAAAATTACTAGACATTATTACCAATACTTTTTATGCGTTACTTTTCCAGTAAGTTGCCATTACGATTTTATTCTCGGGAAAGTATGCAACATATTTTAAGTAAAGTATAATACGATGTTGTTATTATTAAAAGATAGAAAAAATAATAGAACACAAACAATAAAATATAGCTTTCCTCCAGAGGAAACTAATATTAAAGTCTGTAAAGTATTATTTTTAAATACACTTACAACATCAGAACAAACAGTCTACACTGCATTAGAGAAAATAAAAAGAGATGAAAGTTTAATCGACAAGAGAGGAACTCATTTAAACAGGCCCCATAAGATGAGGGATTCTACAAAAGAAAGCGTATTGAAGCATATTGAAATACTTCCTGTCGTAGAATCCCAATAGGTCAGAAAAGCTACGCCGCCACTGTTCTAATCAGAGCAACTAAACATTTCCAAAATGTACCGATTATATGAGCTCTCGTTCCCAAATCAAAATAATTCTGCAGAACAGAAGGCTAAAAAGCGACATTACGAACGAAAATTTATCTGGAGGCAAAGTATAGGGAACATTTGAAGAGGAAATTCAAAGTTCGCCAGTTAAAAACAGAAGAAAAAGTAGCAGTAGACCGGAGAAGTACCACTATTGCCGTGTTTGATCTCGAAAAGGTCCGTAGTATCCCTCAGTCTGAAGTAAGGATATTTCCTTACAAGAGAAAATACTCCACCTATAATTTTACCGTTTACGACATACTGTGCAAATCTAGGCATTGCTTTGTCTGGCATTTGTCTATTGCCAAAGAGGGTCAATTGAAAGAAGCAGTTGCTTATTGAAGTTCATCGAGCAATATAAATTCCGATGAATATAAAATATATTTTTTTATTCCGATGGCTGCGCTGGTCAAAATAAAAACAGGTATATTTTTGCATTATATCTTTACGCTTTAAGAATTCTTCTACATCTAGAGAATATAACCTACAGATTTTTGAGACCGGCCACAACCAGAATGAAGGTGATAGCATGCATTCATGCATAGAAAGAACCATGAAAAATAAAGTATGTTTACCCCCGACAAAGTGTATAGCGTTATCATTAATGCTAAAGTGACCGCAGAAAAATATCAGGTAAATTAGATGCAACAGCGAGATTTTTACGACATAAAAAGCCTTATTACTAGAAAAAACTGGCTAAAAGATATTCAATGAAGCCAAATCAAATAGACGAAGGTAATGGAAGTGAAGATATTATATTTACAACCTCACATTCTACAGTGTACATAAATATGATTTCGAAGAAGAATATTTGGAAATGGACTTAGAGCTTCAGATAACTAGACCAAGGCGAGGGCGAAGAGGAACACCATCAGTAGCGACACCAGCTGAATCAATCTAGATGGATATAAAACAGGCTTACGATCAACAAATACATATAAGTAAAGCGCTGCATACAGATTTACAAAGCTTGTGCGCAAGTAATGCAATCCCAGAGCACTACCATGCATTTTATGACTCCCTCACGAGCTACGAGTCCAATCCAACCGAAAATTCTGACTCTGAACTAGAGGACGAGGAGTAGAGCTACCTAGGGTACCTTCTTGTTGTGCTAACTTTATGTAAACGGTTCATAATATATTGTTTTTAATAAGTAGTTCTCAGATATAAATAAATAAACCATTAATCAACATATTACTTTTATCTTCTCGTACATTACCTTGCACTAGTACAAACATTTTTACTCAATATTTGGTGCTTACCTTCATTATGTAAATTACATATTCCCTGGAATACAGTCATAAGTTGATAATACCGCAACTTCTGTTTGATTGTTAGTCAGCGAATAAAATGGTAATAGTACATTACGTTACGGGATCTTATCACAATTTATCAACGAAAAAGATAGTAATGTCCTATTACTGTAACGTTACTGCATCACTTTATACGCGAATATTATCGTAATGTTGCTTTACAGTTTAAGTTTGTGCCTTTAATTCTTTGTAATATTAATATAATTAATTACTACTTTTGTAAGAAACTTATATTATGTACATGTACATAGAAATATTTAATAAAAAATCACTTTTATTTTGGTATTTAAAAAATTCCAATATGTTTATCAGCTAATGAAATATTAGTAGAAAACCGTTTTTTATTTTTCCTGTAAATTTTAGTTTTTTTGATTACCATTTTATTCCCGGGAGACAGCGATTTTTTGTGTTTCCTCTGTTGTAAAAATGTAACTGTATTGTATATTGTGTGCTAATGTAGTAAATGATTGTCTATGGTGGCGATTCTGTTGTTTACACTGACTAACTAAAATTGTGTAAAATCCGAACGGTCTTATTATGTTTACGCTAAAACTCAAATTTGAATGACATTTAAAGTGACATTTCTTAAATTAAGTATTTTTTTATTATTATTTTATATTATTTCACTGTTGAGAAGCTACACTATCCCCGGGTGACATAGGCTACTTTTTACCCAAATGCGCAGAAGGAGGGTAATGTTTTTATTGAAAAACTATGCTGCGTATTGGTCGGCTAGTATTTTACAAATCCAAAATATTCCCTTTCAGGTATACAAGCTGTGTCATATATGTCATCATCATCATATCCTTCACTTTGTTTAGCAGTGGACGTCATAGATTGATTTCCAGAGTGACCTATTTTACAGCCTACACTGTAACAAAACACACACTGTAACTTTATAACAAAAATATAACTGACTTCAGATAACAGTAAAAACCAAACTACTTTATTAATTTTGATGAAATTTCCATGAAATTACTCTTAAAGTATATCCTTTCAAATAAGAACTAAATTTTCAAATCGGTGGATATATAACGGAGTTCTCAGTTAACAAACATAACATAACATAAAAATTAAACAAATTGAAAACTTATATAATTTTCTCATAAGCGCCATTGTCAGAACTGAACCAAATAGAAATGAAACCAACACGGGGAGAACCAGCTTTCAAATACAAAAAAAACCATCAAAATCGGTTCACCCAGTCGAAAGTTCTGAGGTAACAAACATAAAAAAATACAGTCGAATTGAGAACCTCCTCCTTTTTTAACACGTTCGTTTAACAGAAAAAAAACAAACTAATTAACCGATTTACATGAAATTTCTATAGGACTAATCTGAAAGTATGTCCATTCAAATAATTAAATAATTTTTTTTAAATTTGTTGATAAATGACGGATTTATGAGATAACAAACATAAAAATACAGTCGAATTGAGAACCTCCTCCTTTTTGGAAGTTGGTTAAAAACAAATCTGTATCTCAATCATCAACAATACAAAATGGCCGACAATTTACGCAAAAGGCCCTTCATCTGTTTAGACCGAAATATTAATCATAGGGACAAGACCCTTTAGACAAACGACGAACTAAGCGTTAGCGCAAGATCTTTACGTAGATAGGTATTTTGATTTTTTTGCCCGATTAATTGCATAACTAAGGTTTAATTCATAATTCATTTATTCCTTGTAAATCTAGGTACAATGTTGGTGGTAGGAGTTTTATTTATGTGCTAGATTTTGTCTTGCGGCGTACAAGTATATTATAATTAATAACAAACATAACATGAAAATACACTAAAATATAATTACACAATTAGTTACCTACTTAAATTCAGAAAAAAAACAAAATGACAAAAAATTATAGTTAGGATAAAAGTAGTAAAGAACAAGACTGGAGATATGGCTGACAAGTCCAACTACCGACCCATATCACTGGCAACTATTATTGCAAAAGTGTTTGACGGTTTGCTTAACACGCAGTTAGATGAATACCTAACCTTGCATGATAATCAGTTCGGGTTCCGCCCTAAACTGTCCCCTGAAAGTGCTATACTGTGTCTTAAGCATACCGTCAGATACTATGTAGATAGAAAGACTCCAGTGTTTGCCTGCTTTCTGGACCTGTCCAATGCCTTTGATCTGGTTTCCTATAAAATCTTGTGGAAGAAGCTTGAGAGCATCAACCTACCTCCTGAGCTTGTGAATATCTTTAAGTATTGGTACAGGAACCAGATAAATACCGTACGTTAGGCAACTGCAATGTCAGAACCTTATCGGCTGGAGTGTGGAGTGAGACAGGGGGGGTTGACCTCTCCCGCTTTCTTTAACCTTTATTTGAACGAGCTGATCGTGGCGCTCAGCAGCCGGTTATCGGATGTCATATTGATGGTGTATGCGTCACTAATTTGAGTTATGCTAATGATATGGTGCTGCTGAGCGCCTCGGTCTGTGGATTGAGAGAGCTGGTGAGGACGTGTGAGGAATACGCCCCTAGTCATGGGTTAAAATATAACCCTATAAAGAGTCAGTTCATGATCTTTGAGGCCGGTACGAAACGTCTTGAAAGTGTCCCAACCTTAAGTCTTAACGGGATTATCTTAGACAGAGTATATACATTTAAATATCTTGGGTACGTTGTCACTACAGACCTCAAAGTCAATGAAGACATCGAACGGGATCAGAGGGTGCTGTCCGTGCGTGCGAATATGATTGCTCGCAGGTTGGCGCGTAGTTTAGAGGGGGTTAAGCTGACTTTATTTCGGGCGTAATGTACCTCTCTGTACTCGTGCAGCCTGTGGGTGAAATATACGCAGGCGGCGTACAGCGCACTCCGCGTCTAGTATAACAATGCACTCAGGGCGATGCTGGGGCTGCCCCGCTACTGCAGTGCATTAGGGATGTTCGCGGCGGCGCGGGTTGACTGCTTCCATACCGTCATGCGCAAGCGAGCCGCGTCCCTGGTGCACAGGCTGCGGGCCAGCGCCAACACCGTCTTGGCAATGATAGCCGGCAGAGTAGACTGCCCGTACACCAGACATTGCTGTCACAGGCATGCTCTCAAAAACCCTGTATAAACATTAGTTTACTTATTGTGTTGTGCGCTTTCCTATATCAGCTACATAATTGCTTGAAATAAATGTATTTTATATTTTAAAATGTCAAAAAATAGTAATTATGATTAAATAAAACAAAAAATATTTTTATTAAAAATTCTTATCTACTAAAAAATCGTCGGCTGAATAATATGATTTTTCTATAAGCAATTTGTTGAGGGCATGCTTAATCTCCATGATACTTTCTTTGCCTCTTATTGTTGATGGTATTTTATTATAGATTATTGGTGCCATACAAAACACACTCATGCGCACAAGATGGGTTTTACACGATTGAAGGCGGAGGCAGCTCGCACGGCGGCTTTCTTTGGGATATATGCTAAAAAGATTTAAGTTATTCCTTACAAAAATGGCAACCTCGTTAATATATAGGCATGGTAGGGTTAGAATCTTCAATCTCTTAAAATATTCCCTGCATGAGTTCGTTTGTCTCAGGCGGTTCAACGCTCTTACACAACGTTTTTGTGCTTTGAATGCTTGTAATTTATTTGATGAATTGCCCCAAAAAATTACCCCATATCTTAATATTGATGCTACATGTCCGTGATAAGCGGTTAAAAGAGTAGGCATATTAACTATTCCATTCAATTTATAGAGAGCGTAAGAGAATTGATGAAGTCTTTTAGATATATTGTCAATAATGTGATTTCCATGTCAACTTTTTGTCGATTGTCAAGCCTAAGAACCGGGTCGCGTCAATTTCACAAATATATGCACCTAGATAATCTATGTCTATAAGGGATTGACTTCTATCCCGTTGTTCAAATGTCATTAGATTCGTCTTCTCCAAATTAATTTTGAAATTATTAGATTTAAGCCATTGAATTAGGGATGTCAAAGTATGTTTAATGTCATTGTTATAGTCGTCAAAGTGTTCAAAATTAAATAATATTGTGCTGTCATCTGCAAATAGGGTCATTGGGTGTCTAGTGACGCTCGGAAAGTCATTTATATATATAAGAAATAGTAATGGTCCTAGTACACTGCCTTGTGGAACTCCATAACATACTTCTCTAATTCTAGACACATAAGTTTTTTCAGTGTGAGTTTTAGAGCAAATTTTCTTAATATGAGTTTCATGTGTTCGGGTTTCAAGATAAGACTTAATTAGGTTATATGCATTTCCTGTAACACCATAGGCTTCAAGTTTGTCGAGTAGAGTTTGGCCACAATGACTGTAGATCGTCACAACGAGCGGTTGGTAGCCGTTTGCGCTCAACGACTCCCCGCGATTCTTACTAGATCGTCGGTCCACCTTGTGGGGGGCCGGCCTACGCTGCGTCTTCTAGTCCGCGGTCTCCACTCAAGAACCTGTCTTCCCCAACGGTTATCGGTTCTACGAGCGATGTGGCCTGCCAATTGCCACTTCAACTTGCTAATTGTGAGAGCTATGTCGGCAACTTTAGTTCTTGTGCGGATTTCCTCATTGCGGATTTTGTCACGCAAAGAAACCCCGAGCGTAGCCCTCACCATAGCTCGTTGAGCGACCTTGAGCTTGGTCATGAGGCCATGAGTAAAGGACCACGTTTCAGTGCCATAGGTCATCACTGGCAACACACACTGGTTGAAGACTGAGTCTTCAGGCTCTGGGGAATTTTGGACGAGAAGATATCGCGAAGTTTCCCGAACGCTGCCCAGCCGAGTTGGATTCTTCGTGCGATCTCTTTGTTGAAGTTGGACTTACTTAATTGGACAGTTTGTTCTAGGTATACATATTCGTCGACAACTTCGAGAGTATCGCCCCCAACAACTACCGTTACGGGTGCAACATGGATATTTGACATGATTTTCGTCTTATCCATGTTCATTTTAAGACCCACCTGTTGGGAGACCCTACTGAGGTCGCTGAGCATGGTACCGAGTTCCTCGAGCGATTCGGCCATAATGACTATATCATCGGCAAAAAAAAGCTGAGTGATGTATTCGCCATTGATATTGATGACAAGTCTGTCCCAGACCAAGAGTTTGAAAACGTCCTCCAATGCGTTCGTGAACAGTTTCGGAGAAATTACGTCTCCCTGTCTCACGCCTCTCTGCAATTGGATTGGTTCCGTACTCTGGTCCTGTAGACGGACTGACATAGTGGCGTTACTAAACAAACACTTCAACACTTCGATATACCTATAGTCGATTTGGCATCGCTGAAGAGACCGCAGTACCGCCCAGGTATCGATTCAATCGAAGGCTTTTTCATAGGCCACAAACGCTAGACAAAACGGCCGATTATACTCCTCGGTCTTCTGTATAATTTGGCGTAGCGTGTGGATGTGTATAATTATTGATTAAAACGGGTATTTATCGCGTATGCACCTTTTTTATTTGTTATCCCGACGTTTCGGCTGTGTTGCAACAGTCATGGTCTCGGGCAGTCAGCCCGAATAATCGTGTGGATGTGGTCTATGGTACTAAAGCCTTTTCGGAAACCAGCTTGTTCGGGAGGCTGGAAGTCATCGAACCTGCGTGCGAGACGGTTCGTAATCACTCTCGAAAACAGCGTGTAAACGTAGCTCAAGAGCGATATGGGCCTGTAGTTCTTTATTAAGGTTTTATCACCTTTTTTAAAGAAAAGCACCACCACGCTCTTATCCCACGCTTTTGGCGTGGTTCCTTTAAGGACGACGGAGTTAAATAACTTCTGGAGGACTTGAAGTACCGGTTTTCCACCCGCTCTCAGAAGTTCTGTCGTAACTCCATCCTCATCTGGTGCCTTGTTGTTTTTAAGCTGTTACAGAGCGATCCTAATCTCGTACAGGCTGATGTCCGGGATGTCTTCGGTATAGTGTCGGGTTAGTTTGGCTCTAGTGTCCTGAGCCAATTGACCAACGGGGTTTTGTGTTGAGGTGTACATCTGTCCAAAGAACTTTTCGACCTCTCTCAGAATCTCCGGTTTCGACGAAATGATAGTGCCACTGTCGGTCTTCAGCTTAGTCATTTGGCTTTGCCCTATAGACGAATGCTTTGCAAACACTTTTGAACCTTTGTTTCTTTCTATTGTGACCATAATATGAGATGTATAAAATAGGTTCATATCATTTGAGCCTGCGGTTAACAGTATTAAGTCATTGCGAGTAAGACTCTCCACTTCTGTTTGAGTACCGTCTAGTATGTCTTTTATTCGAGCTCCTAATTTACAGATGCTTGTTACTCTAAATTCTGGCCCTAATAGTTTTTGAAGTATAAATCTGGTATTACTGGTATACTTGTTCGTCACCTACAATTAAAACTTTCTTTATGTTCAACTGTGTGGTTTTATTAAATATGATATCTTTCTTCATGTTTTCAGACGTGATATTTTTTAGCATTTACTTGTGCCTATTTCACCTGGTAAAGTCTCTTCAAGTCTGTCTATTTGTGGTGTCGTCAAGTTTTCCGTGACGCCTTGTTCCTGCTTTGGAGTTGAAATATGAGGGGACGTTGTTATATCCTCGTTGTCCATTATTTGGCTTAAAGGCGTGGAGAAATCTGTTCCTTGGTCGCTGTTATTGGGAGTCAAGTCTCTTAGTCTGTCCATGTCATATATTCTATGTCTTTTCCTTTTTCTCTTGTATATTCAGGCTGGTGTACTATTAAAGTTAACTTTCTTATAGCTCTCTAAAGTAGATTTTTATTTTTCGAACTCATATTTAACTTTTGATTTTCCTCCTCTAAAACATCGACTTTATGTGAAACTACTACCAGCTCGTTTTTTAATTGCTGCAATTCTAATTGTATGCCCCTAAATTTTTCAGTCATCTAAGGTATTGCTCGGGAGACTAAGCAATACCTTTGAAATCACCATTGTTTCAGACCACGATGGTCTCAAACAATGGTGATGAGCTGGGTACCGATAAGCCACTCATTGAGCCAGATCGATGTTCTTTATCAAGCTTTTTGCTCGGGCGTAGTGTTTTATTTATGTTTACTTGTACAGGTGTTTTATTTTTTGGATCGATCATATTTAGAGGTGTCTTTTTTATTTGTTTTCGTGTTAACATATTTCATCAGCTGAAATGGTAGAATTTTTCTTCGGTAACCCTGGCTCGGTTTTTGATATAAAGATCCAATCAGGCTTGTCGTTTTTGAACGAATGCTTTGTTAGTGACACTTGGAGTGTATACGTCAGTTATATGTCAGGGCGATCAGCTGTTATTCGACAATCGGCTTTAGATACCGGTCAATGTACTCGTAAACAATCTAAATTGCATTTACAGATTTGTTATTACTGTATAAATTCAAATGAGTGACTCACCAGCTGTGTTCGTTTGTGTTTGTATTTCCGAATTTTTCAGTTCCCAAATCCACAAAATGATACTGTTTGAGTGTGAACAAACTCTCTTTCTTGTTGTACTTTTAGGTTATGTCACTGGTTAAACAGATTTAGTGGCTGAAAAATCACTGTGTACATAGATTCTAAATAATTTACTCAGGAGCTGTGACTGGTAAGTATTCACGTTACGACCTTTCGTTCCAAAAAACTTGTTTACGTTTCTATGTTTGCCTCGTGATATTCAAACTACTAAGTAGATTAAGATAAATAAAGCGTCAAATTTTTTAAGGGTTCCGTAGCCAAATGGCAAAAACGGAACCCTGATGGATTCGTCATGTCTGTCTGTCTATTCGTCCGTATGTCACAGCCACTTTTTTCCAAAATTTTAAGAACTATACATTTGAAACTTTGTAAGTAGATGTATTCTGTGAACCGCATTAAGATTTTCACACAAAATAGAAAAAAAAAACAATAAATTTTGGGGGTTCCCCATACTTACAACTGAAAATCAAATTTTATTTTCCTAAATGTGGGGTATCTATGGATAGCTCTTCAAAAATAATATTGATGTTTCTAATATATTTTTTTTCTAAACCGAATAATTTGCGCGAAAGACATTTCCAAAGGTCAAAAATGGTAAAATGGTAAAAGGGTAAAATATGCCCCCCCCCCCCTCTGTAACTTCTAAAATAAGAGTATGATAAAACTAAAAAAAATATATGATGTACATGGTAACTTCCACCGAAAATTGGTTTGAACGAGATCTAGTAAGTAGTTTTTTTTAATACGTCATAAACCATAAACCGCAATTTGCCTTTCATTCAATCAACTCAAATATAAAAAAAGTTACAATGAAGTACAAGAACTTTTATATTATGTTACTTGCTGCTCCGGAACCCTTCATGGGCGAGTCCGACTCGTACATGGCCGCTTTTTTTTGAGTCTCAAAGCGTACAATAACAGATTAAAAAAAACCTTGCACCAAATTCAACTATGACTCTTAAGTGATTTGTTGCATCAAGTCCAGTTTTTAAGCTGTCGTGTTTGGCTCCAGGTTTCTTCATTAAATTCAAATACTTTCTTATCAAACGTAATATTCAGATTTGACTCAGATAAACCCAGGAAAATGATTCCAACGTCACAGGTCTAAGTACCAAATGTGCATCTGCCTACTCGCGTGAAAATATTATATTTCACGTTTGGAAATAACTAAACATGCCATTGTATTGTATATATTTATTTTACAAAATGCCTTTAGTAACAGAAATAATATAACACTCTTTGCAAGACTATAATACAGGAGAAACAGTTGAATCATCTAAAAACCATTGCAAACGACCTATAGATACCTCAACTACTGCAGTTCACTACCGGGCGGAAGTGTCCCCATGACAGTGGCTGCATTGCTCCGCTAAATTAACCAACCCAGATAAGCGCCAGCTCTCGGATCACACGTTTTGTTTCGACCAGATGCCTAGAAATCATTTTGAAAACGTGATGGTCCCCGATACGCCATGGACCCAGGGTCTCGATCTCAAAAGGCCCAAATACGTAAGTTCTGTTGAGAAAAGAAAAGAAAAAGAAAAATATTTTATTTAGCAACAAAAAGCACACCTTATGACTAATATGTTTAAAACAGATAATTATTAAATTAACTTATTGTTGAGAGAGCTTAATAACTAAACGGTTTAGTCGGTGGTCTTCACACTAGGCCAAGCCTGTATCGTGAAGATCTTGAAATTCTTATATAGATTATTCAGTTGTTTACACCTCGGACTAATAAATTAAATTAATAATGTTTGAAATAACAATTGAAAACCTATATACTAATATAACCTAAATTTATAATGCATAAATAAATATATATACAACTTCTAATAAAGAATTGAATAAAAATATGTATATAATATATTTAAATATATATAAGTAATATAATGTAAATGCATTGGATAAATATTTGGGACTTTTAGGTTGTAACACTCAGAATAGTCTCAGTATCATCGTACGTCAGAGTAGTTAGCCACTTTTGTATTAATTGTTTTGCTTGTCTTACAGATTTATTTTTTAGATCGCAAAATTTTAGAACATTATTATAAACACATGCTCTTACATTCTGACCAAAGCGTTGCGCAAAGGATGTATTGATTTGCGGGGTAGGAATTTTAAAGACTCGTTTGCTTATCAGCTCCAAGTAATTTTCTGATGATAGTAAATGCTTATGCGCTGATACCGATGTTTTTAAGATAAAAAGTTGCCGGACACTTAGAACACCACTTTCTTTGTACAATTCTGTAGTTGGATAACTATAAGGTTTCATAAGTATGACTTTGAGTACGGAGCGTTGCGCTCGTTCGACTTGAATAAGGCAAGTTTTAGCGGCACTTCCCCAACACGTGATGCAATATGATATAAGGGACTGGCACATCGCAAGGTTTGGAGCAGTGCCCTGCATGCGACGTTTCGTAAATTGTGCATTATATTTATTACGTTTCTAACACGTGCCGATAGACCCTCAATATGTTTTTTTATAGTTTAGTTTTTCGTCTATAAAAATTCCCAAGTATTTAATAAAATTTGTTCTATTTATACAATCACAACTACAACAGGAGTTGTCAAAACAGGCAAAAATTGTGTATTTTAATATTCAGATTATTTATCGGAGGAGCAGAAGCAGAGGTCTTATGGAAGCACAGATACTTTGTTTTTTCCGTATTTAGGGTTAGAAGATTCTCACGAAGCCATCTACTAATATGTGACAAACCAGTTTCAGCAAATGATGACACTTTTGGCCAGTTAGGTCCGTGAAAAATCACCGCGGTGTCATCAGCATAGCATATAACTTGGGCATTATCAATGGTGAGATCATGGATATCATTTATGTACATATTAAACAGAGTAGGTCCCAGTATACTCCCTTGTGGTACTCCAAAAGAGACCGATTGGGGCTTACTGATTACTTGCAAGATCTTTAGACACTGTCTCCTTTTTGACAAGTAACTTTTGAACCATTCTCCAGCAACACCTCGGATTCCCATGCTGTCCAGTTTCTTCAAAAGTATAGGAATAGAGACAGTGTCAAAAGCCTTAGCTAAATCTAAAAAGATTCCCACGCAGCATTGCCCATTGAGTTTTTCATATTTGCGCCGCTTGAGATCTTCGTTTGAATTTGCCGCCGCATTGGCCCCAACTGCCAACTGTACTAGACAGATGAGATAACGCAAGGGTATCGACGCACGTGGCGTTCCACACCAAAGACCTACCCTTCTCCCAAGATACAAGAGTCATACCGTCAGGCCGTTTACCATCGTCACCTATGAGACCGTTTCGAGAACGGCAGGAACCTTGATCATTATACTAGATAATATATCATTAACACTAGAGTGACGGGAAATTCTAGCGGTGGCCCTGGAATACGATAATCCATGGTGACTAAGCTGTTCGACTGTATTGTATTGTATTAATTTAATTCTGATAATTAGGTAATCTGTATGATACATGATAACTGTACTAATAACACGTATTGATGTCTATTACATTTGGCTTATAATTCGGCGTTGTATGTATGTATGTTTGTTTGTCCGAGGATAACTTTCGACACGTTTATCCGATCATCGTGAAATTTAGTATATAGATAAGAAGTGATGGCAAAATTTTGGTGTGACTAAATCAGCTTAAAATGTGGGAAGGGGGGGGGGGGGGGGGAGGGGTTGAGATATTAGGGTTCAAGAGGAGTATAAAAAACTAAAATGAGACTATCCGGTCAAGTGACACGTCTAATAAAAGGTCTTTGTAAGTACATTTGACCCTGTTTTTACTTTTACTTTTAATTTTGTAGTTTTTAAGTTAATAAAAATGGAATTATGACAAAATTCACAGGGTACACCAGTAACCCCACAGTGCTTAAATTTGGTATGCATGTAGCTTTAGTGACACAAAAATAGGCAAAAGTCTGGAATTCAGAATAACTGCAATTTCAAGCCCAAAAAAGTATAACCAATAGCTCCCGTTACCTGTAATATGAATGAAACTGTAGGTCAAGTTCAGTAGTTTACCATTTCGTTGCTCTACTTTGATAGTCGAATGATACGAATAATTTTTTTTTGTTGTTATTGGAGACTCGCGAGATCTCAGTTCGGGGCGAACCACTAGTTTAATATAATCGTCAGTCGATCTACGCTAACGCCAGAATGGGCGTATGTCTAAAACCAGGGGTCTTTAACATATAATACAGTAGAAATATGGCCTTTTAGCTAACTGTGGTTTGCGGAATTGATGGGGTTTGAGTAGAATGCGAGAGGGGTTTCTTGGTGACCGATATACATACTTACCTACAGAACTGGCAATTTATAAAGTCCCTTTTGACATTAACTAGTTGCATGTTATGGCCGTTTGTCCACCGCCACCGTCACTGGGACGTCACCCAGAACGAGATGACGGCACCGATTTAGCGATACTACATTTACTATAGACCGTTAGTACACCGCTACCGTCATTGGGACGTCACCGAGAACGAGATAACGGCGCTGATTTAGCGATACTACATTTACTATAGACCATAAATCCAGTCCGCTACCGTCACTGGGACGTCACCGAGAACGAGATGACGGCGCCTATTTAACGATACTACATTTACTATAGGCCGTTTGTCCACCACCACCGTCACCGGGACGTCACCGAGAACGAGATGACAGCGCCCATTTAGCGATACTACATTTACTATAGGCCGTTTGTCCACCGCCACCGTCACCGAGACGTCACCGAGAACGAGATGACAGCGCCCATTTAGCGATACTACATTTACTATAGGCCGTTTGTCCACCGCCACCGTCACCGGGACGTCATCGAGAACGAGATGACAGCGCCCATTTAGCGATACTACATTTACTATAGGCCGTTTGTCCACCGCCACCGTCACCGGGACGTCACCGAGAACGAGATGACAGCGCCCATTTAGCGATACTACATTTACTATAGGCCGTTTGTCCACCGCCACCGTCACCGGGACGTCACCGAGAACGAGATGACAGCGCCCATTTAGCGATACTACATTTACTATAGGCCGTTTGTCCACCGCCACCGTCACCGTGACGTCATCGAGAACGAAATGACAGCGCCCATTTAGCGATACTACATTTACTATAGGCCGTTTGTCCACCCCCACCGTCACCGGGACGTCACCGAGAACGAGATGACAGCGCCCATTTAGCGATACTACATTTACTATAGGCCGTTTGTCCACCGCCACCGTCTTCGGGACGTCACCGGGACGTCACCGAGAACGAGATGACAGCGCCCATTTAGCGATACTACATTTACTATAGGCCGTTTGTCCACCGCCACCGTCACCGGGACGTCACCGAGAACGAGATGACAGCGCCCATTTAGCGATACTACATTTACTATAGGCCGTTTGTCCACCGCCACCGTCACCGGGACGTCACCGAGAACGAGATGACAGCACCCATTTAGCGATACTACATTTACTGTAGGCCGTTTGTCCACCGCCACCGTTACCGGGACGTCACTGAGAACGAGATGACAGCGCCCATTTAGCGATACTACATTTACTATAGGCCGTTTGTCCACCGCCACCGTCACCGGGACGTCACCGAGAGTGTTGTGGGAGTCTCTTACTTCCTGTGAGTGTGTGTTTGCGTGTGCGTTTGTGTATAGGTTTTGTTTTTTTATGTTATTATTGGGGAAACAGGCTTACGGCCCACCTGATGGTCAGCGGTCGCCGGTCACCGTCGCATATTGACACCGGCAACACCCGGGGTATTGTCGATGCGTTCCCTACACTATAGAAACCTCTTTACATTTCTCTTGAAGCGTGCCATGTCGTAGCCTAATGGGAAAACCTCAGATGGTAGCTCATTCCACATCTTGCAAGTATGGGGTAGAAAAGATCGCGTGAAGCGTGTGATCCGCGATACCCAATTGTCGATGATAAGTATGTGGATGAGCTTTATTACGTTGTCGAGAAGTGCGGTGGTAAAATCTTGACGACGGGATGAGATCAAATAGCTCCTCAGAGCATTCCGCATTATACAGGCGATAGAATACACTGAGCGATCCGATGTCACGGTGTTGACTCAGCGGTTCCAGCCTGTCGGCGAGTTTGGGATCACCGATGATTCTAATGGCTCTTCTCTGAAGGGAGTCAAAACGAAGCAATTGGTACTTTGGAGCTCCGTGCCAAAGATGGGAACAGTATTCTACGTGTGGCCGAACTTGCGCTTTGTATAGCAATAGCCGTTGTTGTGTGTGGGATTTAGTTTAGATAGGTAGTAGATTTAGTTTGATCTTGTACCACGCTGTTAGTAGTTCCGCGCGGTCATATGAACTTAGCCTAAAGGTTTTGATTTAATTGAAAGTGTCAAGAAATGCGTCATTAATGGTGTATTGTTTGATTGCGTTAACTCTGAAGAGAAGCTTGATTTTTTTATAGCTCAAATCCGAGGTACCGGAGAACTATTTGTTAGTAATTTCAACTTGATACCTCTACGCGTTCCTGGAGAAGTCTTGACAGACAAACAGAAGGACAACGAAGTGTTTTTTAATGGGTTCCTTTTTCCTTTTGAGGTACGGATCCCTAAAACTAGATAATAAATGATGTAATGATTTCGAAACCAAACTAATAATCTCGGTAAACACGGGACTATCCTACAAAGATAGACTCGACTCCTAGAAACTTGACCTTTTTGATGACAACCTAACAAAGACCTTTAATTTATTAGTGTGGAGGAGCTATTCGAGTAAGACTGGTGCTCGCTTCACAAGAACTTATATCAAATTGCACATCAAACCTCAGAAAAGTTTGGTGGTTCGGTAAAGTTATAAAAACTATGTGTCAGGTATGCTGCAACTGGCCATTAGGCGCAGTTGTCAATTAATAACATTGTAGACTGAGCTTTACCTAATGCAAAGCTTCGGCGCGCTACGCGTAAATATATTGTCATAGTAAGAGTAGTAGAGTTCCTTGTGAAAGGGCTCGCCCGGGGAAGAACTACCACCATACCGGCTCTTTTCCTGACGTCTGGAAAGAAGCACAGATAATTCCTTTACCTAAGAAACCCAATCCATATTCTTTTTCTGAATACCGTCCCATATCCATACTTCCCTTTCTATCAAAAGTCCTTGAACGCCTTGTCCATAAACAACTCAGTACCTACCTATCCAATAAAATCCTGTTAAATCCTCTCCAATCTGGTTTTCGCCCCGGACATAGCACAGTCACAGCGCTCGTCAAGATAACCGATGACATTCGGTTTGGAATGGAGAGTGGGAAGGTAACAGTGCTGTCATTACTTGATTTCAGCAATGCCTTCAACAACGTCGATTTCGACATACTTCTGGGTGTATTAAGCTCTCTTAACATATCTCCAACGGCTATTGACTGGTTTCGTAGTTATTTGTTTGGACTTCGATCATGTTTGCAGAGCAGCAGGTCCATGGGTTCCATCCATGCCATCGTTCGCAAAAAGACTGCCTCACTGCCCAATAGACTGCAAGCCAGCAATATCATTCTCGACATAGAAAATAAGTTCGACTTACCAACTATGAAGTCCTTCATTCGGGTTCTGATCAAATAGTGTTTGAGTGAAGGACTCATGACTCAGGACTTGAGTGAGAGGCTAATACTTTAATTTCAACTTTGTTTCATATGAATTATCCCTATCATTTACTTACACTTGTACTTAGATAAGTATATAAGTTTTTACTAACAAATATGGACTTTTTTGACATATTTAGATAAATTTTTACTAAGAAATATGGAACCATTTGACGTGTTTGGATAAGTTTTTACTAACAAATATGGACCTATTTGACATATTTAGTCAAGTTTTTACTAACAAATATGGACTTTTTTGATATAAATATTTTGATAAGTTTATACAAAGAAATGTCTTTTGACATATTTAGATAAGTTTTTGCTAACAAACTTGGACCTATTTGACATGTTTTGATAAGTTTTTACTAACAAATATAGACCTTTTTGACATATTTGATCGAGAGAAGCGAGATCTCTAAATCAACTTAGGCAAATCGGTGTTGTATGTATGTGGGTTTGTCCGAGGATAACTTTCGAAGCGTTGATTCGATCACCGTGAAATTTATTACATAGATAGGTTAAATAGCATTATTTTGGTGTGACTTAATGATCTAAAAATTTTGGGGGGTTGTTGAGATATTGGGGTTCAAGTGGGGTAAAAAAATATGAAAATGAGGCTAACTAGTCAAATGGGACATTAAATGAAAGGTACTCATTAGTTAATTTAGGCTCCGTTTTTATTTTTTGTTAATTTTTTTTAGTTTTTGAGTTATTAATTGAGCCATAATAAAAACTAAACTTTTTGACAAATTCACAACTTCAAAATTAGTGACCCCACAGTGCCGTAATTTAGTATGCGTGTAGCTTAGCGACACAATTATAAGAAAAAGTCTGAAATCCAGAATAAATGCAATTTTTACCCCAAAAAAATCCAAACTACATGAACTCCCGTTACCTGTAATTTGAATGAAACTGTAGGTCAAGTTAGTTTGTTTATATTTATTGACACTATTTTGATAGTCAAAGATTACAAATAATATTTTATTTGTTTTAATCGGAGACTCGCGAGATATCAGTTCGGGGAGAACCACTAGTTAGATAAGTTTTTACTAACAAATATGGATCCTTTAACCATATTTAGATAAATTTTTACTATCAAATAATAAGGACTCATATGATATGTATAGATAAGTTTTTACTAACAAATATGGATATCTGACATCTGAATAACAAATGAATTAAATTGAATATATTGTCATAAGTTCACGGTAAGTCAAACACAGTAAAACACCGAAATCACACTGTTAGAAATGAGAAAATTATTTGTGATAAAATTACCACTCGAATGTAAATTGTATGAAAGCGAGATAACTGTGAGTCTAGCTTACTTGGAATAATGTCTCTCATGTTTTTTCATGGGACTTCTAAAGTTCTATCCGGCTTTATTCAATTTACTCAACTGAAGTATAAATTAATTCTCTTTTGTAGAATTGCATGAAATAATAGTAAAGGCAATTATTACTATAAGGTACTCTGAAAGTCGACGAGGGCGGCCTATGTTCTGCATTGGACAACCGATACAATATGATGATATAATTACTGAATAAAACGGGTATCATCGTAGTTACGGCTGTTGCAACACAGCCGAAACGTCCGGATAACAATTAAAAAAGGTACATACGCGATAAATACCAGTTTTAATCAGTAATTATGTACATTAATGAAGGCTGAAACACGAGAGTCGTTTAGGAGATTGGTACGTCAGCGCTAGCTTGAGAAGTTATATATGATAGATACCATCATTGCGTTTGACTTAGGTTTGCAGTGTAATTTCTATTAAATAATATTTTTTTAAACTAACTTATTTATAGGATTTTAAGTATGATAAATGTAAGTATATTGTTGGAAGTGCTTCGAACTACCTACGGCAAACACTATAAATACGGATAGCGCGAAGAGGAGGGCTTTCTTTCGCTGCGAATCACCGTCCTGAACGGACGTACCGAGTACCACCTATAGATTTGTTTTGTATAATTCTTATTTTCTTTTGGGCTGGATTGTTCTTTGAATTTTAATTATTTCAGTTTTTGAATAACTTTTTTTTAGGTTAATAAAATTGTATTTTTTTATATAAACTGCTTCTGATTCCTAATATCAGAAGTAAGATAAAAAAAAATCCCACTATTTCACTTGTCTTAAAAAAAGAATAAAATACTAAACGTGGTGTTTATTTTTTTATGTTAGTTGAGGGTAGTTGACGTGGTCCTTAACTATTGGCCTTATGAATAAGCTCAGAGTCGCTCAACGAGCTATGGAGAGGGCTATGCTCGGGGTTTCTCTACGGGATCGAATCAGAAATGAGGAGATACGTAGGAGAACTCAAGTCACCGACATAGCCCGACGGATTAGCACGTTGAAGTGGCAATGGGCAGGCCATATAGCGCGCAAAACAGATGGCCGATGGGGCCGAAAGGTTCTCGAGTGGAGGCCACGGACCGGCAAGCGCAGCATATGACGTCCACCCACAAGATGGGCAGACGACTTGGTAAGAACCGCAGGTCGGCGTTGGATGCAGGCCGCTTCCAACCGCAGCTCCTGGAGATCAATGAGGGAGGCCTTTGTCCAGCAGTGGACGTCCTACGGCTGATATGATGATGATGATGATGAGGGTAGTTAATTTTATTACTTCTGATTGTTATTTAAGTATTTATCTAATTAGGGTGCGCTGGTGCGCCGCTTTTGTGTCTTGTTTACAGTGCAATCGTAGAGATGAAGAGGTTGAGCCGCCCCTGGTCTCGCCACCGGCGACAGCCTGGATCACGGAGGTCACGAGACCAGAGGTCCCGTAGTCAGCGCTTCCGTGACTGCTCGCGTGGTCGGTCGACGCATCAGCGGCGCTCCCGTAGTCGATCGCCTTATCGACGCTCCAGCAGTCAGCGGCGTCGCAGTCACTCTCGTGAGCGTTCCCCGCATGGTCATCGGTCGGACACTAGAGGGCAATGCGCCCATGAGCGTGATCACTACGACAAGCGCCACTGTTCTCGTGACCGAGCACACCACCACGTGCTGAGGAACGTCTACCGTCAGCGCTTGCCGTTTCCGTGCTTACGCGCGGGCCTCATCGCGTGTGCTGTCACCAGGCGCTCGTGCGCACTCACCGCCTGTACCGCCGCGGCCTGCGCCTCGATCGCAGGCGTTCAGCTCGCCTGCCAGTAGCGTGTCGATGCCTCTGCCGTCGGCGCCTTCGATGCATCCACCGGATTCACTCATCGTGTCCTGCACGGGTTAGGCGCTGGAGCCTGAACTAGGAGCACGTCGCTTGGAAAGCGAGTGTGTCAGCGGTGCAGCAAAATGGTAACAGATCGCATTGTGGATGCGATCTAATCCATCAACACGACAGCGGTAAGACCGAACCAATATTTTTGTATTTCGAGTTATGATCCTAGCTTGCACAACATTTACAATTAGTGTGTCGAAGTAGATAATGCATATGCATATAGTACAGGAACTCGGTGGCGAGCTTGTCACTGGCTTGCAAGCAAATGTTATCCGCGGAATAACTGACCCACATCACATTATTCGAACATCCGCCACGAGCGTGATAGAAAGGGTATAACAGTCTACTAATAATTTCACTATGACCCATCTAGAAATACAAATCAATAGCCAAAGTAGCATTGTGCTGGACTCGCAATTCTACTTTTACAGCTACTGTGCCTTGAACTATACACAACCTAATGGGGATTTGTTAAATTAAATAAAGGATATACACAAAATAAACATAAAATACTTGAACAATGTATATTCATTCATTACATACTATAAATAGGTAATAAATTGAAACAAAAGGCTGACGATAATGAAAAGTATCTAGATTCTATTCCAAAATTATCTACACAAAATAAGCTGGATGGGCGACAGTGTAACTGATATAGTTTGAATAACTATACGGTCTATTACAATAATCTAAATACACGGTAGCTCACCCAAGCCAATCAGGTAACACACAGAAATACAAGTACAAGTTTACAAAGAAAGATATTACAGCATTAGTAAATTGGTTGGTACTTAACTTATTCTCGAGCCAGGAATACAAAAGTACCCCCAGAGCATTTACAATGCTATTTATACCCCCCAAAAGTCGTAAAAAGTCACGACATCTTTAGCCAATCACAAGCATTGGTTGTTTACATCATAATATCTTTTTATATTGGCTATAATACCAATATATAATGAACTTAAAGTATGTTAAAACTTAATTAATGATTATTACAAGTCCTAACAATCACAAAATCGTATTAATATGGCACAAATTTCTACTTTTTGGGCGCCACCAATTACAGCATTATTCTCATATCGTTAATTTTAACAAAATCTAATTAAGTAGAACATTTTTAAAAATTGAATAATTAATTACACAATCTTTCGATAATTGAAAATCGTATTCCTAACATATGACAACATATCAATGATACATATCAATCCTGATAAGTAATCATTTTAAAACTTATATTTTAGGAATAGAGAAACAAAATGTAAACACAGCTGAAAATATCAATAATATTAATACAATTATTTATTGTTCTAATGTACCATCATAACATTATCAATAAGCCTCAATTACAAGTCATTGTTCTTATAAATATAGCCATTGACCAAACGTTTCGTTCGGAAACATGTATAATATAATTTCGTTCTAAAAAAATCTCCAAGACATCGAATCATTGATTTGACATTGACATTTGGAACTTGACGACAAAATTGAAGTTTATAACAGGAACATAATGTAAATAAACAAAATATCTAATGCTTTTTTATAATGCAACTTGTCACGGCCATTCTGAAATATACTTCGTTCCCGAAGTACAAATATATAGAGAATATTACAACCTACATACATTTAAGTCGAATTAGTCTATATCATCGTTTTTAATAAATTGTTATACATATTAGCAGTCTTAGTATACACAGTAACTTAATGCAACATAACGTTAATTTCACTATGTGTACATATAATATATTTTGACAAGGCCCATATCTATAAATAACCTTAAAGACTAAAACAATAAACTTAGAAACTAACAATTAATCACCTGCTGCACATATCAGCAGTTTTACCTGCTGCACATATCAGCAGTTTTACTTGCTGCACATATCAGCAGTTTTACCTGCTGCACATATCAGCAGTTTTACCTGCTGCACATATCAGCAGTTCTACCTGCTGCACATATCAGCAGTTTTACCTGCTGCACATATCAGCAGTTTTACCTGCTGCACATATCAGCAGTTTTACCTTCTGCACATATCAGCAGTTCACAGAAACATAATCACAGCCTAAGCTACCTGCTGCACATATCAGCAGTTTTACAGTAACATAATCACAATATAGACATAAGGTATTATATAATATTTTTATTCATTTAGTTATTGTATCTTCATCCGTGAATTCACCAGGCCACAGCCTTAATTTACGAGTATCATTGGCTCCAGTTACATTTCTTAGATTACTTATTTCTCTAAAAGTATATCTATCATGGGGGAGAATAGAGTATATTTCATATGGTCTGGGTCCATTGGTCCCGTAAACCTAAGACTTAATATGTAATATCGTCTATGACCCTGATTTACATACACACCTTAAAACTCTTACTATCTATCCGCCATAATGAATCGACACGCGTTTTGATTTGATTTGCTTGTAAATAGAGCGTTGGTGAGCTATTTCACAACGTACCCTCTTACAACAACATTAACACGCACATCGTTTAGACTCGATTGAATACATGGAATATTTGCAGGTGTAAAGCCTGTTGATTCTTGAACATTAGTATTAATTGATTGTTGTACTTTCTATAATCCGCTTGGCCAGTCTGACAAACCATTACAAGTGGTATTAAACAAATAAACTACAGATCGCTCCTACTTGTCCATTACCCTTTGGTGTACCCGCGGACGCCATATGATAGTCTAATTCTAGTTCCCTAAACAAGGATTGAATTTGGGTTGAATTAATTTTTTTTTTTTTTTTCAGTATCAATTATTATTAAGGAGGGAGTGCCAAATATGGTAATAGTGTCACGTATAAGAGGTACATACAGTTTAGGTTTATTTTGAACTATGTAAAATATCAAATTATTTTGGATATTTTCATCAAGTTCGTCAAATATAACTTGACTTACTAAATTTTGAATTTCTAGGTATTATGCCGAGCCATTTCGAGCCAAGCTCAATCGTTATTGATCAAGTTAACAGTATTATTTGGTGATGGTGTATTAGATTGCAACTCATTTATAATATAACAAGATAGGATCGTGGCTAAGGAAATCGACATGTCCTATATATTTGCGGTTTTTATATAATTATGATCTCAAACTCAAAGTCCTACATTATGTCCACCGAATGGGATTGATTATCCACTGATCCCAGCTACTCGAAGGGACAGATCTTTTTTTTTATTCATTGTTGATTTTATAGAATTACTATCAGTTATAAATACAAATGTAGTACCTAATAACTTATTATTATTAGTAACAAGTTTAAAGATGCATTAAAAAAAATGCTAAAGTTTCTAAATCTGCTGCAGGTGAACGTTCTTATACTTACTTTTTACTTATGTTATCTACTCTTTGAATTAATATAGCTCCGTAACCTAATGAACTGGTAGCTGTAAGCAAAGGTATAGACGACTAGTTTTTGATAATATAATCCCTAACCACGTCATGCTCTAACCCCCATTTCCACATTTGTTGTTGTCGGTAAATTGTGATAAGCAAGCTGTACGAGCTGCAAAATTCGGACGAACTTATTTTTTCTAAAATTACTTACAAGGCCCGTAAACTGTCATACTTTTGTTATGGTACTAGGTACAGGAGAACCAACTAATTATTAACTTCCTGTGATAAATGCCTATCAAGATATTCTATATTGTCAACGAAAAACTTACATTTGTTTTGATTTGTAAAAGAAAACTACATTGGATAATGCGAAAATAGATTTTCGAATTAAATTAGGTCTTCGTCTATAGGTTAGAAACGTATGAGAATGTCATCTATTTATATATATAAATATATATACATACATACAAGAAGAAATTCTATCTTTTCCCCCTCAATTGGAGCTTATCAGTATGGACGATAAAAAAAATGATATAATTTTTTTGTAAACGTAAGTTTAGCTCAGCTAGAATTTACGGTATCAGTATAATTTAAGACTGAAGATTATTGTAGAATTGTATTGTATTCTTGATTTTCTCTTTTGTCGTACATCGGTAATAAAATGCTTGATTTTAGGGGTTAACTCCATTAACGGAAGATTTAGTAATAAGGTTCACTAGGGTTTTAAAACTAACGGCTACTCAACAAATCTTATAATTTCAATATCTTGGTATAGAACAGAATTTCTACCTATTAGAAGATCGCAATGAAATCTCTAGTAACATGTAAATTAAGTTCTAAGCAAACATCCCCAAATTTAACCTTTGATGTATTCTATTTGGCCCTATTTCTTTTATAGGGGTGATAAATGACAACCTAATCGTCATGCTACGGAGTCTGAGTCTATAAGATTCTTAATTGTTATATTGTTCATTATTAATTGATTATATTATTTCTATTGGCCTAAAAATTGATGTCAATATTTGATGGCGCTGTTGTTACTGGTACCGATTTTAAAACTTTGGCTCGCTGCTTGTGGTAGCATACTGATTCTTCATGACCAACTTTTTTTTACAAAACAGGTTTTTGAACGAAAATTGTCAGGTTTATTAAAATTTTCAGTAACAAATGAAACGGCTTGAGCCATCTTTTTGTTTGACATTGAAAGTGATTATGAGCAAGTTGATTACAAATGTAGCATTTGCATTGTGTATTTGTTTGTGATTGAGTCGCTTTGCTTCTAGGGAAGACCCGCTTTTTTTCTAATGGTCTCATTTTTATCTTTACGTATGTTTAACGCAAAAAAATAAGAACAGATTTCATAGTAACGCCATTAATTAAAGCAGTCATTCAAACATCAACATCACTTATACCGCCAAAAATTAATTTGATCAATGTAAATCAGTTAGAGCTATAATGGTATAGTGAAATACTGAACCTAATTAAATTATATCGGTCGTAATTTTTCGCAGGATCTTCCTTCCAATGGTTCCCAATTTTCAAACTATAACAAAGTCGAGTCTTTAAGCGCCTTACCGGCTTTTGCTGCTGTCTTCATGCTGCTTCATTTCAACTTCTTAGTGAGGGCCTCGATGCCGTTGCACCAGCTAGCTGCGCCGCAGTCGTTTTTGTCAGGGTCGAATTGTGAAAGTGCAACGTCATCGTCCCGCTGATGAGATGATGAAGCGGCGTCGCGAACCGCTTTGAGCAGTTTACTTCTGCAGCTATTCTGAAAAACAACAATAAGTATATGTATTTGTAATATAGCCTGGGGGTATCCCACTTCTGATGATAGAAAGGGTATAACAGTCTACTAATAATTTCACTATGACCCATCTAGAAACACAAATCAATAGCCAAAGTAGCATTGTGCTGGACTCGCAATTCTACTTTTACAGCTACTGTGCCTTGAACTATACACAACCTAATGGGGATTTGTTAAATTAAATAAAGGATATACACAAAATAAACATAAAATACTTGAACAATGTATATTCATTCATTACATACTATAAATAGGTAATAAATTGAAACAAAAGGCTGACGATAATGAAAAGTATCTAGATTCTATTCCAAAATTATCTACACAAAATAAGCTGGATGGGCGACAGTGTAACTGATATAGTTTGAATAACTATACGGTCTATTACAATAATCTAAATACACGGTAGCTCACCCAAGCCAATCAGGTAACACACAGAAATACAAGTACAAGTTTACAAAGAAAGATATTACAGCATTAGTAAATTGGTTGGTACTTAACTTATTCTCGAGCCAGGAATACAAAAGTACCCCCAGAGCATTTACAATGCTATTTATACCCCCCAAAAGTCGTAAAAAGTCACGACATCTTTAGCCAATCACAAGCATTGGTTGTTTACATCATAATATCTTTTTATATTGGCTATAATACCAATATATAATGAACTTAAAGTATGTTAAAACTTAATTAATGATTATTACAAGTCCTAACAATCACAAAATCGTATTAATATGGCACAAATTTCTACTTTTTGGGCGCCACCAATCACAGCATTATTCTCATATCGTTAATTTTAACAAAATCTAATTAAGTAGAACATTTTTAAAAATTGAATAATTAATTACACAATCTTTCGATAATTGAAAATCGTATTCCTAACATATGACAACATATCAATGATACATATCAATCCTGATAAGTAATCATTTTAAAACTTATATTTTAGGAATAGAGAAACAAAATGTAAACACAGCTGAAAATATCAATAATATTAATACAATTATTTATTGTTCTAATGTACCATCATAACATTATCAATAAGCCTCAATTACAGGTCATTGTTCTTATAAATATAGCCATTGACCAAACGTTTCGTTCGGAAACATGTATAATATAATTTCGTTCTAAAAAAATCTCCAAGACATCGAATCATTGATTTGACATTGACATTTGGAACTTGACGACAAAATTGAAGTTTATAACAGGAACATAATGTAAATAAACAAAATATCTAATGCTTTTTTATAATGCAACTTGTCAAGCGCATATCTTTGAAGTACCTGATGATAGTCCGGTTCTTTTCGATTTACGTAAAGTTAAACACGTCTAAGCCTGTAATATAACTCGAAGAATAAACACTATGCTAAGAATAAACACGATCTCATTAGTCACATCGAAAGCGTAAATTTTGAAGAGGGTAGGTACATGTTTTTCTTGTGGTTTTCCAGGGCATAAATAAACACTGTAAATAGGTGAAAAAGCATTTTGGGGTGCATTGAGTTGCTACCAAAACAAACCTAAAAATATTTTGTGTGCCAAGTCAAGCTTATCTTTGTTCGAACTGTAAACAACCTAGGCATAAAATACATGTTTGGCGAAAACGAGATCTGACACATTAAAATTGAAGTTTTCTTTTGTTTTTAAGATTTGTCTACCCGCAATGGTGTAAATAAAGCTGACCGACATGCAAAGTCGATGTTTTAACCTGTCAATGATCACTTCAATACATTTTTGTAAGGTTGTGGTGCCTGATCGATTAATCGATAGTGGATCGATCACTTTGCTGGCGTCGCTATCATTTTGGAAACATTTACGTTACACGTTAAAACCATAGTTTTGCAAAGTAAAAAGTCTGGGAAGTCCAATAGGTCGAAAGTACCTCGTATTTTACCTTACCGGTTGAATTTGACTATTTGACATAAAGGTCGATTTGTTTATTGTGTTTGAGGTTAAGTTCACAATGTTTCCTTTTTTAGACTGAAATCGAATACTTGTATTGAATTATTAGTCATGATCAGGTACGGCCGAGGCGTAAAAAGGTTAAGGCATTAGTTTGATTGTTGTCGCCGAACCTTAATACATAAAGCAGTGTTTGTCAATTATCGGCTAAGCCAGCTATTTTAGACGGTATCTGGCCAAGTTAAGAAAGCCTGTCCTCCTCGAAGTGTCGAACTTAACTCTTTGGTTTATGTCAGGAAGCAAGCGTGGTCTACCGACAAGCTGGACTTCTCCATAGGAGAACCGCGCCAAGCGAGCGGTCCAAGAGACTGCGTGGCGTGTGACGCACTCACGGAGTGCGAGGAGACGCGCGCCGAGCGGAACGAGCTCGCGAGCGCGAGGCGCGCACGGCCGACGCGGCCGATGACCAGCAGAGAGCCACCGGGGTGGAGTTGGCAGAGGCGCGCGTGTGCGGGTAGCCCGCACTGCAGGCTGCTCGCGCCGACTTCGAGGCGTGCTCGTGCGCCTGGGGCGGGCACGGCGAAGATGCAGGCGCGCGACGCCGATCTGCGGGCCAAGGATGAGCTGGCGAGGAGACGACGATCGTCCTCGAGCTGAAGAGCGAAAAAAAGCGGCGGAAGAGTTCATCATCCCATGGCGTGGAGAGTGGGACTCCTGACGTATAAGCTGCTTTCTTGAGGGTGTGCGATATCCGTGTGGCCCTTGAGGTATTTGTGTGGCCCTTGAAGTATCTGTGTGGCCCTTGAGGCATTAGCACCAAGTCCATTGGAATGGTGTCTTGATGGCCATGGAAGCTGGTCGGCTTTGCAAACCGACCAGTCGCTGTGTAACGTGCGTACAGTGTTCGTTATTTGGCATGTTATGTTTTGACTTTTTTTCATATTTTTGTAGCTGAATATTTTGTGCTTTATGCATTCTAGAAATATTAACTCGAGACTAAACAATGAACTTTGCTTTAGAAGTGTCAAAGTATTCAGCTATCGTGTTTGTGGTGCTGTATTTACTAGTAACCTAACTAACCCTTGCTAAATGCATGTAAAGATGATACCGCTGAGGTATTGACTATGCCTTTTTATAAAAACCATGTCTCTGTTAAATAGCAGCGAGCGATGATGATGACCCAGACGAGGACCAGTCCGGACCTAACACGCTCAACTTAGGTGATCGTTTGTCACCACACGATCAAGAACCAGGACCTTCACGAGGTTCAGATATGTATGCCTGCACTGGATTAACCTGAGCATCCTTGTACCTATCAATCTGTCGGGACACCAGAGCATCAGGAGAGGCCGTGTTGGAAGTGCTTCGAACTACCTACGGCAAACACTATAAATACGGACGGCGCGAGGAGAAGGGCCTTCTTTTAAATCCTCCGTCGTCCGAGACACGTTCTCGGAGACCCGGATGACGAAATCACCTCTGCTAATGCGGAAGGTGAGTCATCTATATCAGACAGAGCAAACACTTCACAGAAACACCTACCTCGCCGGCGAGGTCGACGAGTCCCTTCAGTCGCCGCTTATACGAGGTACAGACATGTACCCGGGCGTTTCTCTCCTATCCCCATCCCGGCAACAGCCCAAGCCGAGGTTCGTACCTAAGTGGTGCCCTTGCGCTAGTTGCCTAAAAAAACTTACAGGGCTGAGCGCCATCTGCGCTCGCCAAAAGTTCGGTTAAGCTGTCACGGCCTCAGAGGCCAACAGCGAGATTAGTCCATTCGAAAAAAAAAAAAAAAAAAAAAAAAAAAAAAGAAGGGCCTTCTTTCGCTGCGAATCACCATCCTGAACGGACGTACCGAGTACCACCTATAGATTTGTTTTGTATATTTCTTATTTTCTTTTGGGCTAGATTGTTCTTTTAGTTTTAATTATTTCAGTTTTTGATTAACTTATTTTTAGGTTAATAAAATTGTATTTTTTTATATAAAACTGCTTCTGATTCCTAATAATATATAAATTATAATTATTATGTTAGGCATTTATTATTATTTTATTAATTTGTTATATAGAGTCTGTATTTATAGTTTCTGTGTGTCTAAATTTTTTTATAGCTTTGAAATACCATTTTTCCTGTGTCACGCCTTACCTTCTTTTAGCACGACCAGGATGACTGGTAGATAATGCTATTAGCATTAAGTCCTCCTAGCACTATTCCATTTGTTTGAAAGTATTAAATAAATAAATAAAATTGATCGCGAAAGTTTGAAAAATTCTAAATATGATAATGATAAAGAACATTCGGAAATGTATATTATGTATCCACTTAGCTTTGAGTTCAATTCAAAAATACGGGCTTAAAACATAATCCTAAACAATTAACGTTCAATTATCGTGATCTAATGCCTAATGAAGTTAACTAGTAAGTTTAAGTTCTACTTAAAACTTGAATAGATAAAATACTCAATTTATACTGCTCCAAAGTTGTACACTCCTTCGATAACAACATATTGCTATTATCAGCTCTATTCCAATGGTAATAAGACGTAGTAAAGATCTTGTTGTTATAAAGTGTACACTGTAGTAACACAAATCTATTCAAATAAACGATGTTGATCTTCAACGTTTAGTTTCAGAGCTTAAACTGGTTTAAATTACCAGGGATTAGAGTACTTGCGTCTATAATTAATGATTTTGTCTAGCAGATCCAATCTATCGTTTAAAAGAAATTTTGCCTGTAATGGGGTAGATCAAGAATCTTTTAGAGGTTGTATATATATTTTACCAGAGAAAGGATGCACAGTTTTTGATGTGTCAAATGGCGTTCCTTTTCTAAAACTCTTCGTTAGACTCCGTTTCTCTTCGTATTGCTGGATTAATCATACTAATATTATTAATGCGAAAGTTTGAATGTTTGTTTATTTATTGATTTGTTTGTTACTCAATCAAGTCGTAACGGCGGAACCGATTTCGATTACTTTTGTACGTACGTAGATTATAACCTTGATAGGATTGTAATCTTACTTTTTATCCCAAAAATCAGGTCCCATAGGGTAAACATGAGGTGTCAAGTCAAGTTATAACAGCGAGTTTAGCTTTATTTCTAGTTTACCTAAACATTTAGTAGTGTAACACGTAAGAAGTCGTGGGCAACAGCTAGTATTTAAATATTTGTTAGTGTGTTTTAAATCTAGCAATCAATCTAACATTTATTTGCTTCAAATAAATGTTACAGTTCTTAAAATTGTACTAATGGGTCCAGCTTATTTGTACACAGCTTGTCAAGTCTAGCGGCTTCATTACATAATTCGATCAGGCTCAATCCGTCGAGCCTCGATGGCCTATATATAGAGGCATGCAAGTTATTAAATATAAGGAAAAAATGAAAATAATCAATTAATACAAAATACAAATGACAAAAAAGGTACATTTATAAATTAAGCCAAAAAAGAACAAACGTAGCTCAAAGGTTCGCTGGAAGAAAATGCTAATAAGCATTAAATTCGCCTATGCATTATTTTATATAATGAAATATATATTTTTAATAAATAATAAATATTTCTTCTTAAATATCTATACAGAGTGTTTGTTTTTAACTGTAACAGTACGGCAGCACCCATAACCAGAGGAGATACAGGTGCAGTTTCTTTTAAAACATCAGCTCGTTTTCGAAGAAAAACGATTTGGAAGAAAAACACATAAAAAAATATTACCAACTTGATTCATTTTAAGGCGATACTCACACTGGACCAAAAAAAATTTAATGTCAAAATGTTTTTCTTCGAAAACGAGCTTATGTTTTAAAAGAAACTGCACCTGTATCTCCTTTGGTTATGGGTGCTGCCGTACTGTTACAGTTAAAAAAAACAATGTATATGTACTATTAAAGGTTTCACAGTGAATTCCCGTACCATTGCTTTTAATATGAGAATAATAAAAATACCCTTCTGGGGGCTATTTATCATAATGAATATTCGAGTTGGATTTAATCTCTGTGATTACGAATACGCCTAACAGAGAGGTCAATGGTTGGGTTCTTTCCCCTAATTTATACCCGTATCTACCGTTGTTAACAATATTCTCATTGTTAGCAATAAGATTGCGCGTCTTTTCATTATTATTTACTTTGGTTTATGTATTATTAAAGAATAAGCGTAAGAAAATACTTCCCCTGCTCAGATTTTTTTCATTCGATACAATAAAATGATCCTTACAAAGGACTTAGTCGATTGGCATAAAATAATTCACCAAATTGATTCATTTTAAGACGATACTCACGCTTGACTAAAAACGTTTTAATGCCAAAAGGTTTTCCGTCAAAATCGAGCTGATGTTTTAAAAGAAACTGCACCTGTATCTCCTCTGGTTATGGGTGCTGCCGTACTGTCCCAGATAAAAAAAAACATTGTAATAGGTTGGGGAAAAAGTCTTTTCGCATTATAGTATGTATGAACTTGTAATAAAATCTCTTTAGCTATACTATTTGTACCTGGCTGGTTTTGGTATCATTCAAAGTTTAAATTTTATAGAAGATAATTCCAAATTCAAGTTAGAAAAATATGTGATTTTTATTTGTTTTTCGTAAAGATGAGTGAATCTAATGAATAAATTCGATACATTTTAAAATTTTACTACAAAAAAGGTAAAAATGCAACGCAAGCCGCGAAAAAAATTTGCGTTGTTTATGGACCTAGTGCAGTGTCTGTGAGAGTAGCACAAATTTGGTTTAAGCGTTTTCAATCTGGAAATTTTGATGTCAAAGTTGCACGTCGCTCTGGTCGCCCTATTACGGATAAAATTGATGCCATTTTTGAAAAATGTGGAGCAAGATCGGCATATCAGTAGTAACGACGTAGCTGAAGAACTAAGAATTGACCACAAAACAGTTTTGGCGCGTTTGAAAAAAAACTGGGTACACAAAAAAGCTCGATATTTGGGTACCCCACGACCTCACTGAAAGAAACCTAATGAACCGTGTACTCATGTGTGATTCTTTATTACGACGTAATGAAACCGAACCATTTTTGAAGAAGCTGATAACTGGTGATGAAAAGTGGATCACGTACGACAAGAACGTGCGAAAAAGGTCGTGGTCAAAGGCCGGTCAGGCTTCACAGACTGTGGGGTACACTCGCAACAAGGTGATGCTGTGTGTGTGGTGGGATTGGAAGGGTATTATTCATTATGAGCTGTTACCACCAGGCAGGACCATCGATTCTTAACTCTACTGCGAACAACTGAAGAGATTAAAGCAAGAAGTTGAGAGAATCAACAAAAGGGGTGTGGTTTTCATCATGATAACGCTAGACCTCACACATCTTTAGCCACTCAGAAAAAATTAAGAGAGTTTGGCTGGGAGGTGTTAATGTATCCGCCGTATAGTCCTGACCTTGCACCTTCAGATTTCCACCTGTTTCGGTCTCTTCAGAATTCTTTAGGCAGTGTCAGGGTAACATCACGAGAGGACTGCCAAAACTACTTGTCGCGGTATTTTGATCAGAAGCCCCAAAATTTCTATAGCAATGGGATCATGTCCCTACCTACAAGATGGCAAAAAGTTATCGAACAAAATGGTACCTACATACTTTAGTTAAATGTAAATAAACTACATTAAAAAATGTTCTCTAAAAAATAGTGGACACGCCTCACGTCGAACGCCTCACGCCTCACGCCTCACGCCTCAAGCCTCACGCCTCAAGCCTCACGCTACACGCTACACGCCTCATGCTTCACGCCTCACGCTTCACGCCTTACGCTTCACGCCTCACGCTGCACACCTCACGCTTTACGATTCACGCTTCACGCTTTACATATTTTTTTATTAATTACAGGCCAGCGTTTGTCCACAATCTCGCCTGATGGTAAGCAATGATGCAGTCTACGATAGTACACGCTTGCATAGAAGACTTCACGCTTCACGCTTCACCCTTCACGCTTCACCTTATCACGTGTCTGGAAAACGGGTAAACTGGTTCTGCTTAGGAAAAGTGGTCGCCCAGAGAATTCACCGTCTGCCTATCGTCCTATCGTCCTGCTCGACGAGATGAGTAAGCTTTTCGAGCGAGTGCTCGCTGCTCGTCTTGTCAAGCATATGAGAGATGTGGGACCGGATCTGCACTTCTCGCTTCACGCTTCACGCCTCACGCTTCACGCCTCACGCTTCACGCTTTACGTCTCACGCTTCACGTTTCACGCTTCACGCATAACCTTCAAATGTTGTATTTTTCTTTCTGTGATTAGTTCTAGAGCTCGGTAATATAAAATGTTTATTTTTAGAGCTTCGTGTATTATATTGGTGGATTAGATTTTTCCTCTTGAAAGTTATGTCTATAGACACAGCTAGACTAGTTTACTTTTTAAAGAAGTTAGCTTTCAGCACTAGAGACACCGGGCACCTCCAGAAGTCGAGCACTAGTAGCCACGGTCCGGAACTTTAAGCCCAAAGGAATTCCAAGGTATTTTACATCAATGTGCTGCTTGGCCTCAGCAAGCACTTTCTCATAAGTTACGCCGCGATCTACTGCGTCCGGCTTCAGGGTTAGCATAACCGCTGCCGACCGTGGGGAACGGAGCTTGGCCTTCTTCTTCTCTGGTTGCACACGAGCGCTTGTCACCTTCTGTGAGGACATCTGAGCGCTTGGTGCCTTTTTGGCAGCTTTATTTTTGTTCGTGCCCTTCCGAGCCACCACATTCCACCCCTCATCCATAGATTGGGGCTGCGGAGGCAACAACCGCGGCTCTTTCTCTGCCGCTTTGGGTTTCTCCTTTGCCTTTCGAGTCTCTTGAGCTAGAGCTTTCCGAGACTTTTTGGCTGTCTCTTTAGTAATAGCTACAGGAGCTTCATTAATTATCACCTCGGCCTGCGAATGGCCCACCAAGTGATGAGAGGCGTGAAGCGTGAGGCGTGAGACGTGAGGCGTGAGGCGTGAGGCGTGAAGCGTGAAGTGCAGATGCGGTCCCACATCTCTCATATGCTTGACAAGACGAGCAGCGAGCACTCGCTCGAAAAGCTTACTCATCTCGTCGAGCAGGACGATAGGACGATAGGCAGACGGTGAGACAGCCAACGCCTTTTTCCCCTCACCGACCGCCGCCACTCTGTCCACTCTTTGAGCCAGAGCAGGGCATCAACTGTAGATCGCCCTGCTCTGAAACCGTACTGGGCGACTTGGAGCAATTTCAATCCCAAGCTTCTCTATCATCTAAATAGTTAATCCTTTATTTTATAGTAGGCTTTTTTAAAAAGATTTTGTTTAATTGCGTTTTTAAATTTGTTAGTTGTCAATTTTTGTACATCACTTGGGAGTTTGTTTAAAAGCGAACGCCTTGCTCTTTTAACGTTTTACTAATTTTATGGATTCTACAAGGGGCAACAGCGAGTTTATCTATAATTCTAATATTAAAATTATGATTATCGCTATTTTTCTTAAACTAATTAATATTTTTGTGAACATAGATCATAGATGTATTGACAAGGGAATGTCATTTCTTTAAACTTATTGCGTAATGATTCTTTGGGGCACATATTATAAATTGCACGACAGCCCTGTTCTACAGCACAAAAACGGTGTTTATATCTGTAGCACTCCCCCACAGCAGTATACCGTATGACATAATGCTGTGGAAGTAGCTGAAGTAAACTAGTCTAGCTGTGTCTACGTCTGTAAAAAGTCGGATCTTTTTGACTGCGTATGCCGCAGAACTAAGTCTCTTCAACAAATTATCAATGTGAGGGCCATTGAAGCTTATTATCTAGTGTTATACCTAAGAATGCGTTGGTGTCCACAAGAGCCAACTCCTCGTCTTTGATTTTGATATCTGCTTTAACATGTGTAACATTAGGTAGTATAAATCTAATACGTTCTTCGTACTAAAGGCCTGGCACTGTGCTTTTTAGCCGGCGAATATGCTTGCCCAGTCTGCAACCGGTCCGCACATGCAAAGGTCGTTGATGTCGCGTTAAATGATACATGCCGGATAATAACAGGATGTCTGAAGCCAATTCCTCTAAACCTGGTATACCCTTTGGCAGGCATATCACCCCCTGGAGTGCGACGAGATGTGGCTTTCTCTATTAAAAAGCACAAACTAGAGCATGACTGTCGACACCCTTATATAACCATCACATCCCACAAGGCCGCCTTAAAAATCGTAAGAGCTTTCAACGCTTCACAAGGGCCACGAGCGATGACCCGACGGCCACTAGACGCACACTGTCGATAAAAATTAACGCCCCACCGCTGACTTTATCACCACACAGGAACAGTTACCACCCGGGCACGATCTGCCGTGGCCAGTCTGGTAGTCCTTAAACAGGCTCCGCACCTAGGTTGGCCTCTGCAGACTGAATATGTGCAAATGGGGATTTAGGGACTCTAACTTAACACAGTGCGACTGCGGTGATCCCGCGCAGTCAATGCAGCACTTGCCAACGTGCCCTTTGTGTCCGAACACCTGCACGATGGAGGACCTAATAACCGCCTCGCCTAATGCTATTGTTGTGGCCAAACACCTGTCCAACATAGTATAAATGAAAACTTAGAACCCTTGACACGCTAAGAAGAAGAATCTAATACACTTTGTTTTCTTTTCATTAAGAAGTAGATGTGTAGGTAACCTAGAAATAAAGCTAAACTCACTGTTGCAACTTGACTTGACACCCCATTTTTATCCCATGGCAATTGATTTGTGGGATAAAACGTAGTCTATGTGGTAATCCAGATTATAATCTACGGAAATACCAAATTTTATTGAAATCGATTTAGCCGTTACGGCGTGATTGAGTAAGAAACATGTTTGTTCATTTTCCACCAAACTTTCACAGTTGTGATGAATTGCAATTACAGGTAAAACTGTGGAATATAAAATTTTAAACCCGTAGAAAGTTTAAATTCATAAATCAGTAGCCTGAATTTGTTGAATCTCGACCAGCGGCATAAATTATATAAGGCCGTTTATCTCGTTTCTTACTCCTTCCAGTGTTTGTTTGTGGCTGTCAAGGATTAGAGGTTAAGATAACCCCTTTTTGTGTACAATGTACATAGCGTTTGTTTTATTACTTTGGAATTATTTTCTTTAAGGAACTTAAGACAGGCTTTATTAATAGAAAAAAAATATTAAGTTAACCGCTACTTTTCAATTTGCATCTATATTTTTTGACTTGACCTGGAGATACAACAAGCTTATAATCCACCTGATGTTAAGTGGAAACGCCTATACTAAAGTATTGCCTCGTGGTCACGCACCTTAGATGCAACTTGAGGCATACAGGTGTAAAGCCTCATAAAATCTCGCATCGCTTTTGGAGTAGTAATTACTTATTTGCATTTATGTTCTCTATAAGACTTTTTTTGTATTTGGGATAGATGGGTAAAAGAGAATAATTGACATGTACACACGGCTACACATCAAGCTATACATTTCCAGTATAAGCTGACCTCGCATTGTGTTGGCTTTTCGTAAAATGAGAGGTCAGCTTATACTGGAAATGTATATCTTGATGTGTAGCCGTGTGTACATATTGGTTTTGTTAAAGGAAATTTATAAATAATCAATGTATGATATTTTATATTGAATCCTTACTAATAATACATGCAATAAGATGAAACTTTAATTTGCATAAAACATATTTTAGAAGTACAAACATGATACTCTGGATTAAGAACTACCTACATGGTACTCATAATTAAAAAAAATTGTCAATAAAACTACTTTTTGAAAGCTTTTATTTATCTTGCAATGTACCTATGTATGTTTTTCCGGGTGGAATCTTGCAACTGAATTTTAAATCGGTTATCTTTAACCGATTGAGCTGAAATTTAAATTTAGTATACACGCTTATTTTTGATGATAATTAATGCCTAGATGTGTGACGTCATTCTAATTCCAATATGGCGGATTATCCAAGATGGCGGACTAGTTATTATTTCTACACTACAACAGTACGGGTATCAAATGAAAGGGCTTGCTGAGGAGAACATAAAAACTAATACAACGTCACATTAAATCCAAAACATGGGGGACCATCCAAGATGTATACTATGAATCCAATATGACGGGACCTCCAAGCCGGCGGAGGATGTTTTCTGGTTTGTATAAATTGTATAAAAGCTTGTTTTGAAAAAGTTATATTTCTACAAAAACTTATTTTAAATCTTTCACGCGACAACTCGATTCGTTTTTATGATAATGGTGACGATCGTGTAGCGGAATTTAGACACAATGGGCCAGAACTTTTCAACAAACATGTTGGCCTAATAGAGGCCAGTGGAGGCATATGGAACAACACTGGGTACTAAAGGATAAACTTAACACCCATAAGATGCCAATTTCGAAAACAGGCTAACCAAATGAATGTCTAGAGTGACTAATCTTGTGCCATCACCTAACAGCTCTCAGTAACCTTATACTAGGTCATTTTTCAATCTAGTCGGTTTTCCAGTATTTAGCAAAAGTTAGATAGTTACATCATTTTAGTAGGTAGTGTACACACGGCTACACATCAATGTATATATTTCCAGTATAAGCTGACCTCTCATTCTACGAAAAACTTACACATTGTGAGGTCAGCTTATACTGGAAATGTATAGTTTAATGTGTAGCCGTGTGTACCCGTGAAAAGCGAGTGATAAATCTAAGAACAGACACCTCGACTGATGGGCTCTTAGAAGCAATTTCGTGTAACGTTTTTCTTGATAGTTTCCTGTCAAGCAACCATGTCTAATGTGACCTTATGAGATCTTGTATTGTGTTGTTGATGTTAAAAATAAATGAGAATGGGGAAAGGGCAAGTAAACAATATCATACGCTTTTATGTGAACTTCTTTGTAAATACAATAGAGATCTCTCACGTAGGTACAGGGTATAATTATCGACTGGAATATCATAATGTTACGAGCTGAGGGTTCGGGATAACATAATGAAAATAAATCTAACCAAAATGACACTTTTATTTAACACTACAATGATAAATACACGATCTTAATCACAAGTAATCAAAACACACTAAATCACACCACTGTTGCACAAGAAACCACTAAAACTCAACAAAATATTTGCAAGTACCGTCAAATCAAGACTGACCAACTCGTTTTTTTTTCGAATGGACTAATCTCGCTGTTGGCCTCTAAGGCCGTTGCAGCTTAACCGAACTTTTGGCGAGCGCAGAAGGTGCTCAGCCCTGAAAGTTTTTGATGAGGCAACTATCGCAAGGGCACCACTTAGGTACGAGCCTCGGCATGGGCTGTTGCCAGGAGGGGATAGGAGAGAAACGCCCGGGTACGTGCTTGTACCTTGTATAGGCGGCGACTGAAGGGACTCGTCGACCTCGCCGGCGAGGTCGGTGTATCTGTGAAGTGTTTGCTCTGTCTAATGTAGATGACTCAGAAATCTCCTTCGCATTAGCGGAGGTGATTTCGTCATCCGGGTGTCCGAGAATGTGTCTCGGACGACGGAGGGTTTACCACTTCAGGCGTCTCTACGCGCTATTTATACCGCGTAAAGTACACATCTCTCGATCGTTCTCGATGGTTCCACTCGCAACTAGAAGCGTGTAGGTATTTCAACAGGATAGCTATTTCTGATTCTGTGCAACTGTAGGTAAATACGTAGTAGGTATATATCATACCTAGTATTACCTATTCTGTGGCATAGTAGGTATAACTTCGAGACGCCGACTATTACTTTTTCTGTAACACCCTCGGTGTAACATTAATATATTGTTTTCGTAATATCTGCGCTCTTTATCAGGCTCAAGATCGCTCAGCGTGCTATGAAGAGGCTATGCTTGCTGTTTATGCTGAAGTAATTGTAATTTGAAGTAACTAGGTTGTAATTCGACAAATAAATATAATTCTAAAACTAAATTTGTAACTTTCAGAATATCAAATAGAACAGCACCCGACATACCCATGTACACACGGCTACACATCAAGCTATACATTTCCAGTATAAGCTGACATCTCATTTTAAGAAAAGCCTACACAATCCGAGGTCAGCTTATACTGGAAATGTATAGCTTGATGTGTAGCCGTGTGTACATAAAGATTGCTTAATTGATACATACATGATTGCTCCCCGAACTCGTGCCAGTGCCAGTGCCTTGCATTGGAACACGTGAAATCAATTAGGTATCTGAGTGTGCACTTAGATGCTCATCTCAGCTGGATAGGAGCCCTAAGTGGGAAAATTAGGAAGCTCAAACTCATTTTTAAGAAGCTGAGGATTATCAGGGATCTGTAGGTTACTAATATAGTATATACTGCTCTCTGCCAGTCCTTACTATTTTATTAAATAATTGTGTGGGGCTCCGCCTGTTCAACAACTTTTCTTAAGCTGGAACGAGTCCAACGGGCCATTTTAAAAATATCACAAGAACTGCGATTTCCATAGGCTTAGACAATTTTTTATAAAAACAACTGTGCTTCGTTTTCTTAAGAGTTCATCGCTGCGTGCATGGGTTATCGCGAGGTTTCGTTGTAACTCAATAGCGAAAGAAAGAAAGAAAAAAAAATATTTGTGACGGTACAAAACACACTTAGCACATTAGTAAGATACACACAATAGAACAAATTCATACACACAAAAACAGTAATACCTAACAAATGTGTGTCTCAAAATTACCTTTATATAAATGACCGACTCGAACGCAGGTTTGATGACTTCCAGCCTCCCGAACAAGCCGGGTTCCGTAAAGGCTACAGTACCATAGACCACATACATACGCTGCGGCAAGTCATACAGAAGACCGAAGAGTATAACTTGCCGCTATGTCTCGCGTTTGTGGACTATCAGAAAGCCTTCGATTCGATCGAAACATGGGCAGTGCTTGAGTCTCTCCAACGATGCCGTATTGACTATCGGTACATCGAAGTGTTGAAGTGTTGAAGTGTTTGTATAAAAACGCCACTATGTCAGTCCGAGTACATGAACAGAGCTCGAAGGCGATTCCCTTAAAAAGAGGCGTAAGACAGGGAGATGTCATCTCTCCGAAACTGTTTACGACCGCATTGGAAGATACCTTCAAGCTTCTGGAATGGAAAGGACTGGGCATCAATATTAACGGCGAATACATCACTCACCTTCGGTTTGCCGACGATATTGTGGTCATTGCAAAGTCGATGGAAGAGCTCAGCACGATGCTCGAAGGCCTCAATCGAGTCTCCCAACGGGTAGGACTTAAAATGAACATGGACAAGACGAAAATCATGTCGAATGTCCATGTCGTCCCTGCCCCAGTTATGGTTGAGAACTCGGCTCTTGAATTTGTCGACGCGTATGTATACCTAGGACAAACAGTCCAATTAGGTAGGTCCAACTTCGAGAAAGAGGTCAATCGTCGAATCCAACTCGGATGGGCAGCGTTTGGGAAACTTCGCAACGTCTTTTCGTCCAACATACCTCAGTGCCTTAAGACGAAAGTCTACAATCAGTGTGTGTTACCAGTGATGACATATGGAACCGAGACGTGGTCCTTCACTATTGGCCTTATGAATAAGCTCAGAGTCGCTCAACGAGCTATGGAGAAGGCTATGCTCGGGGTTTCTCTACGGGATCGAATCAGAAATGAGGAGATACGTAGAAGAACTCAAGTCACCGACATAGCCCGACGGATTAGCACGTTGAAGTGGCAATGGGCAGGCCATATAGCGCGCAGAACAGATGGCCGATGAGGCCGAAAGGTTCTCGAGTGGAGGCCACGGACCGGCAAGCGCAGCGTAGGACGTCCACCCACAAGATAGGCAGACGACTTGGTAAGAACCGCAGGTCGGCGTTGGATGCAGGCCGCTTCCAACCGCAGTTCCTGGAGATCAATGAGGGAGGCCTTTGTCCAGCAGTGGACGTCCTACGGCTGATATGATGATGATGATGATGAAATGACCAACGTCACAAAAAACACAAACTTTGCTCAATAATCCCCATCCATCCTAGGCCCCTTCTTGTACGCGCGCGTCCACAAGGAGCTGGATATATATATTTTTTTATAAATTACAGGCCAGCGTTTGTCCACGATCTCGCCTGATGGTAAGCGATGATGCAGTCTACGATAGTACACGCTTGCATAGAAGAAACCTCGCGACTTAAAGACCCCTAGGTTGTAATTATCAGGAAACACAGACTCAGGCAAGGCGTTCCGCTCCTTGGCGGTGCGCATAATGGTTAAAGAATATTTATTTCTCAAAAGAAATTTACATTTCACTTATATGAGAAACAACTTTAAGCTTAAGTAATTTTAGTGCTTTGAAACAATTCAAAAATTTAAATAGTAGATGATTCAGAAAAACAACAGTCAAGAATGATTACGAATACCCGCAATTTTCTGTCGAGTGTCAGTACATACAATGCAAGTTCACTTGGTGTGACACAGTGTGAATAATACAGTAAATCCATTATATAGTATCAACCAGCTAGCGTGACTGTGTACCTATACAGTCAAGTATGTACTTATCCGTTCTATTTAAATTACATTGCTACTTATAACTTAATTAATTCAGTGATGTCTGTCTACATATCTAATCTATGATTATTATTTATCTATCTATTACCTTTAAATCTATCTATTTATCCAACCAGCATCTTTCACGTTTCATTTGTTTTAATAATGTTATGTTATGTACCTATCTATCTATCTATACATCCATATAACTGTCTTTCGCTATTTATCTATCTATTTGTCCATCTACCTGTCTATCGCTATTTATCTATCTATTTTCCTACCTTTATATCTATCTATTTATCTATTTATCCAACACCTCTCATGTTTCATCGTTTTAATAATGTTATGTTGTTTAAGACATGATTTTTAGTTTTCTTTTAAAGACACCGAACGATGAAGGTGGAAGAGTACCGCTTTGTTCGTATGGGAGGTATGTCTACTTTGTCCAGACCATGTTATGGATATCCAGCAATTCCTATAATCCTCTTGTAAAAAACAGGTCGAAAAGTGGCTAAGAAATCTGAGCTACTCTGATTCTGAACAACTTTTAAGCCTCCTAGAGTAATACAATGTTAACTTGTTGTATCGCCAACCTTGTGCTCACCTTCCACTGCTATCGCTCTTCGACTACACACTCCGGACACACACACACACACACACACCCTTACTTCACTAATAATATAGCACTTTGCCAGATGCTTACCTACTCGTATTAATATCAAATGTAATGTACCTACTTATTTGTTGTTTTGAAATTAAAATTAAAATAAATAAATTTCAACCAAAATTTTAAACTTTAGCTAGCTACTACAAACTTCCAACTTTATAATAAACATTTTTACTAAATTATTATACAGGTTGCTTATTAGGAGGATATGCTTAGTATTTACGGAGGACGACCTCCGTGGCGCAGTGGGCGAATAGCTAGCTAAGACGCAGGAGGTAGCGGGTTCGATTCCCACTGCGGAACAAATTTTTGCATGGTCTACAGATATTTGTTCCGGGTCTGGATGTTTTTCTATATATTTACAAAAAGAAAGTATACAAGTATTCTATCAGTTGTCTGGTTCCCATAGTACAAGCTCTGCTTAGTTTGGGGCTAGATAGCACTGTGCAAAATGTCCAGCAATATATATATATATATTTCTGTTTATTATTGATTATTAAGTACTATTAAGTTTATTTCATGTTTTTTTCGGCAGTGCCTAGGTACCCACAACACAGGGAGTCCTAGTGTGGGAGCTAGTGTTCATTATTAAAATAATTATCTATTTTAATGTATACCTGTAACAATTTTATAATTTAGTAAAGAGATATAAATGAAGCCATGTATGTGTTTTAAAACATATAATTGTGGATATAAGAAAGTCGGTAAAGCGGGTAGGATCGTTACGTTAATTCCTTATACTTGCGGCAAGTCAACAGAGGTTGACAATAAATAACTTGGTCTACCGATGGTACACACTTAGATTATAGATTACAATATGATATGTTACAATGAGGGTGGTACGAACAGGCGTTGGCTAGAAGAGCACAGAATCCTAAGGCTTATGGCCTATAGCGCAGCAATTACAATGTGTTGAGCACACCTAGTACAATGGATATAATTAAGTATAATAAAGTGGGGTTGGTACCAAAAGGCGTCGGCTAGAAGAGCACAGGGTCCTGAGGCTTATGGCCTATAGCGCAGCAATTACACACTGTGTTGAGCACACCTAGTAGAATAGATATAATTTAGTATAATAAAGTGGGCGCCATCTGACGAGAGAGCGTCAAAAAAGAGAGAAATGTTTCTGGGGTTCAACCCGGATAAAATAATGGATTAGATATACCTCGTGTTATTTTTCGTTGTCCGTTCCTGGCGTCTGCTCGGATAGAAGAAGCGGGCTTGAGCTGTGGCGGTAGGTTTCGTGGGAAGGCGTGGTCCCGGGGTGCGTCAAGGCAGCTAGCAGGGTGGCTGACGAACAACCTCGTGGCGGTAGGCTTCGTGAGAAGGCGTGGTCCCGGGGTGCGTCAAAGCAGCTAGCAGGGTGGCTGACGACCAACCACGCTTCTCGACAGCTCAGATGATAGGTTTGACGGGTGTCAGGTGTAGATACGGAGAAGTAGGAAGAAGAACCAGGAGCGAAGACCGAAAACGACTTCCAGACTTAGAAGTACTGTAGCACCGAATTTACAATAAAAGTATCAGGGATACACTGTCCAGCAAACTAAGAGATTAATTCTGTAGGACGTTGGTTAGAAGTTCTTGCTGATGTGTCTAGGCGTGGAAAAGTGGTCCAGAACAGTTGTTTCTGCCCTTATATAGGTGGGCACGTCCACCGTGTTTAAATAATTACTAAAAACCGATTCTTCCCAGACATTCTAGAACTTAGTGACGCAATAAACTTTTGGTGATGCCATAAAAGAAAATTGACTCATCCAGCGTCACCCAAGTTAGAATATTGTTTGCTTATGTTGCATCAGTCAAAGGCAATAATTGAATGCGGTATTACTATTATTTAAGATTAGTATTTTGTTATAATGATTCTAAGAAGCAAGGGATTATTTAACTCAAATTTACAAGAATGTTTAATTACTGATAATTAAAATCGATCATCGATCAAGAAAAAAATATATAGTCTATTCCTTTGAGATTACGTACAACGCCATCTGCCGTAAACATGGCGAACTATGATGAGAACACGCTTGGATTTCAGTGTATTGGAAAACGAGTTATCAAGTGTTTGTGCAGTTAAAACGCCGCCATGTCGCTAGATGTCGTGGTATGTAGTGTTTTATAAGTGCAGCGTTATGTTAAATCGAAGATGTCTCATTTAAAATAATATTGTACTCACTTTTTACAAAACATAGCACCGTTTTAGTACCTTAGCACCTAGTTTATTTTTTTCCCACTTACCTTAGTACCTTTTACCAAAACGTTCCAGGGCCGCAGGGGAGAAGAAATTGACATGAGGTAGCAAATATTAAAGTCACTTTTCGGATTTTTTTCCAGCGTTTGTTTTTTCGTTTTTTCATTATATTGCAATGAAATTGTATGAAACAGGACAATAATTTCGGATCAGAAATTTTATATAGGGTGTTTGATAATGTACGCAGAAAAATGAAAGGGGTTATTTTGATAAGCTTAATAAATAAATTTGTGAAATGTTTACCATAGAAATGTGAACTTTATTTTGGTATGTAAAAACAAACACTTTATTAAACTTATGTTGTGCTATTGCATAATGCTTGCCATCTAACCACAGATACTGTATTGGTGACGTCTCGAGATATCTCTTGTTGTCCTTTTCTTACCCAAAACCCGCAGCCATTTCCGAAAGAGATATCAAATCGGCCTTTATTTTTGGATGTCGATTGCAAGAGTGAGCAGTAAGTTTAGTATCGAATTAATAACCTAAAATTAGTCGATTTTCTTTAAAATTTGATAATCTAACTAGTAGTTTTTTTTCAAGACGTTTCTTTTATGTTTTGAAAAACCGTCACTTGAATATCGTCAGTATATTACCAAACATTCTGTATATTAGCAGGTATCAAAATCGGATTAGGAAGGGCACAGTTTTGGGACGAATCGCGATTATAGACGTTTTGATCAAACTTTGCGGTTTATCTAGTCAGTTTTCCGATATTGCTATTGAAAATGTGAGAGAGACCATTCATTTGAAGCTTATAGTACCTACCTAGGTACTTATAAAATTATCTGACCATCATAACAGTCATAGATTAGATTAGATAATTCCTTTATTACACACTATTAATTAAAAACATATAAAAGAATATTCACTTTTAAATTATAGGTACAATGGGCGGCCTTATCGCTAATATCGATCTCTTCCAGGCAACCTTTGGATGGACAGGATCTATGTGAACAAATGAGGACGGCGGCGTTAATCAGATATTATAGAAAAAGTATATAATACAATGTATAAAAAATATAGAATATATCAAATAAAATATATATTGTAATACATACCTATATATAAATGACTACTGATACTACTCTGTACATAGATGAACATAGATTTCCAGAGTGTCCGATCTTGTGTGGTCTATACCCAACGGCTCCCAGCAAGTGCGTGGTCTCCACTCGATAAACCTTTCTGCCACAACAGCCGTCAGTTTATCAAGCTATGCGCCACTTCGGCTAGCTAGTCCTTTGAGCTATGTCAGTCACTTTGGTTTGTCTACGACTAACCTCATTTCTGATAGTCCTCTCCGTAACACACTGTACCCACTCAGCATATTAGCTACAGATCGTCCACTGCTGAACCTAGGCCTCCCCCATAGATTTCCAGAGCGACCGATCTTGTACGGCCTGCACCCAACGGCTTCCAGCAATCTTTATCTGATCGTCTTTCCATCTAGAGGGGGCTGTCCTACGCTGTGCTTTCTAGTACCAACTCGTTATTACCAAAATAAAAACGCAAAATACCAAAGACTACGTGCGATAGACTATTTACCGTGGGAAAAGTCGTACGCTGCTAGGTCTTAAATACCAGGAGTAGTCGGAATAAAAACAATACTGAAAAGTCTCTTTAAACTGCGTACCATAGCCAAATAAGAACAGCTAGAGAACTCATCGACCAGTTTATACTCAGACTTAGGTGTCATTGTACCACTACCAATTAATAAGGTACACAGTGCCATCAACATAACAGGCTCGAAAGGTCAAATTCGGACTAAGCGCGACTGTTATTTTGTCGGACGATGAGTATGAAGGTGTTGAAGGAAAAGTCTCACCACACTCCAAAAGTCACCACTGAGTGACTTTTGGCACGGGGTTCTAGGATCAACAGGTCTTGCTGAGATGTATTACATAAGAGGATTTTTCTCTTCCACATTTTGCTAAAGCAGGTGAAATCGTATTGCCGTATTGAAATCGTATACCCGGCTGGGAGTAAGGAGTAACTTTTTCAATTCATATTTCAGTAAAATATGCCCGTTTACAACTTTTTTATACTGCAAATCTCTTCGGTAGACCAAGTCGTCGCGTCAGCGTTTTTTCGGCCTACCTCAGCGTCGTTTCCCGTCAGTGGAGTTCCAACTCGTCGTGACCTTGACCCTTCTCATAAGTTGCATACGGGACACAAGACCTGCCCAATCTCAACTTAGGAAAGGGGTCATTTTTCTCACATTCGAGAACAATATTTGTAAATAATTTCAAACATCGTCTATTTTATTGGAAAAGCAGTTGTAGTTTGTAAATTTCAGCTGGTTTAGCTACAACAACCAAATCAAACAACATTAAAGCTAGGTAGTCAAAGTCAAAGTTAAAATATTTTATTCATTAAAATCACAAGGATCACTTTAAAACGTCAATTTTACTGCCTGTTCTTTCGCGACCAAACCAGGAAAGAAAGGCAAGAAAACAAGGCTGGTTGTTTTTTTTCTTGTTCCTTTTAAAATACATAACAATACAGGAAATAAATTACGTCTAAATTGTACCATTATGAACGTGTTGGAGCAATTTCAATCCCAAGCTTCTCTATCATCTTTATAATCCGATATTTTATACTAGTCTTTTTTTTGAGATTTTGTTTAATTGCGTTTTTAATTTGTTAATTGTCAATTTTTGTACATCACTTGGGAGATGATCACTTATTAGTCCAAGAAACATCTAACTTGTAGACGTGAAACAACGTTCCTGTTATTGATCGAGCGAAATGAGATCTCCAAATCAACTTGGGCAAATCGGCGTTGTATGTATGTTTGTTTGTCCGAGGATATCTTTCGACGCGTTTATCCGATCGTGGTGAAACTTGGTATATAGTAATTGCACAGCTTTGGTGTGACAAAATGAGCTAAAAATGTTGGGGCGTTGTTGAGATATTGGGGTTCAAGAGGGGTAAAAAATACCAAAATGAGACTATCCGATCAAGTGGCAAATTTAATAAAAGGTCTTTGTGAGTACATTTTGACACCGTTTTTATTTTTAGTTTAAACTTTGTAATTTATAAGTTATTAGCCATAATAATAACAGAACTTTGATGAAATACACTGGGTACACCAGTGACCTCACAGTGTTGAAATTTGGTATTCGTGTAGATTTAGTAAGAGAAATATAGGCAAACGTCTGAAATCCAGAATAACAGCAATTTGTAAAAAGATAACCAAAAAACACGAACTCCCGTTACCTGTAACTTGAATGAAACTTGAGGTCAAGTATTTGGTTTCTCATTTCGTGGCACTATTTTGATAGTCAAAGATTACGCGAGGTCTCAGTTCGGGGCGAACTACTAGTTTATTTTTGACTAAGGGTTTGAATTTCGATGTCACTTTTTTAAGTTCCTCATTCTCTTCTGAAGATGCATCACCCTTCAGGCACTTTAATATGTTCCGAAGATTCTGTACAAGTTACCCAGTTATGTTCATTGCAACTATGCCAGCTTAGCAGGTATTGCTGAATAATTTCGTCCTAGCTCACACGCTTAGCAAAATTTAAAACGAAACGTATTCCACTTAGAAACTTCAGCGTTTCAGTTAACCTTTCTCTTTGACAAGGAGTTCAGGCAAAAGGAAAATGCCGTGTAGGCTGGCTTTGTGTCACGATCCGTACGACCAAAAGTACGGGTAGCAACGGGACTTTTCCGGTTCTAGTGACATAACATTGTGATGTAGCTGTATGAAGATGTGTTTTCAGTTTTAGGGTAACTCTATTGAACGCCAGGACAAATTTCACTTTGTAACCTATGATCATATATATACCTATAGGAGGTCAACTGCTAAACTTAGACTCCCCATAGATTTCCTGACCAACTGATATTATGTGCCTTACACCCAACGGCTCCCAACAAGCGAGCTATGTGCCCTGCCCACTGCCACTTCAACTTTGTAACTATGTGAACACAAACATGTATTGAATAGGTATTGAAATGACAGGAATGACAGGTGATTTGCATTTTAGAAGACGCAAAAAGAATAACCCTAATTTTTAAGCCATCTCTATCTGCGAGAGTAGAATACGAGTGATTTGAAGGCATTGGGCAGTTTTTGAAAGTTGATAAGCATTTTACTTGTCAAACGGTGATTTTTAACAGTAGCTGGCCCGGTAAAAACTATGAGTAACTAAGATAAACCGATACTACCGGTATCGGTACCGATATAAGTGGTAATGTGGTAATCGTGGCTATTCAATGACTAATGACACCACCACAACCGTTATGGGCTCGTTTAAGATTTTATTGATTAAATTAAACAGTTGCGTTTAGCACAGCAAAATAAGGATTTCACCTCGGAGTTCGAGCTATCCAGCTAAATTTTTACATGGACCTTTGTTTTGACCTTAAAAATGAGGACCGCTCCTTTTTAAGTAGATTAAAATGAGGACCGCTCCTTTTTAATATACTTAAAAAGGAGCGGTCCTCATTTTTAAAAACATCGAACAGTCTAAAAGCATTCCTCTTTATTTTGCGGACTAGTTTCGAAGTAAGACGTTTCAAATAGTGACACATGGCTATGCTACTGATGTCGAAACACGTACCGACATTTGTACCTATCGTTTTGGCACAAACACTATCGGAATAGTTGAATTTATGCTTCGTGATTTGATTTGTTTTTGTTGGGCGAGCTGCACGCTGCAGAATGTGGTGATATAATATTAGGGTTCCGTAGCCAAATGGCAAAAAACGCAACCATTATGGGTTCGTCATGTCTGTCTGTCTGTCCGTCCGTATGTCACAGCCACTTTTTTTCCGAAACTATAAGAACTATACTGTTGAAACTTGGTACCTACATAAGTAGATATATTCTGTGAACCGAATTAAGATTTTCACACAAAAATAGAAAACAAACAATAAATTTTGAGGATTTCCCATACTTAAAACTGAAACGCAAAAAAAAAATTTCATCATACCCTTACTTGGAGTATCTATGGATAGGTCTTCAAAAATGATATTGAGGTTTCCAAAGTGACAGAGACACTTCCAAAGTGGTAAAATGTGCCCCCCCCCCCCTTGTAACTTCTAAAATAAGAGTATGATATAACTAAAAAAAATATATGATGTACATTATGCAAACTTCCACCGAAAATTGGTTTGCACGAGATCTAGTAAGTAGTTTTTTTTAATACAAATCGTAAACAGCAATTTACTTTTCATTCAATCGACTAGATAATAGTACGGAACCTTTCGTGCGCGAGTCTGACCCGCACTTGGTCGGATTTTATTTTTATTTTCAGCTAGTAAAGCTATTGCATGAGCTCAAAAGCATGTTTAAAGTAAAGCATTCTGCCAAATGCTGATTTTGGCGCCAGTTTTACAATATTTTGATATTAACTGACGGCAAACTGTAATGACTAATGACTTGCAAAATACATTATATGTTTGTTAGACCAGATGTTATCTTATCACCAAGCCTAATTTAATGTTTATATGACGGACAGACAGACGACGTAAACACTCTTTCGGCATAAATTAGTCAGACTAAAGAACCCTAAAAAGGTTTTATGCTTCATAGGTCACCCGCAGGGTATTCTAAAGCCATGCAGGGCCCCTAGGGCACGCAGTGTTTGGGGCCCCATTTTAACAAATATCTGTAATCACACTAACATTATAAATGTGAAAGTTTAGATGTTTGTTTATTTATTTGTTTGTTACACAATCACGTTATAACGGCGGAACCGATTCCAATGAAATTTTGTATTAAAGTAGATTATACTTAATTATAAATATTAATTAATATTATTAATTATTTATTGTGAATTATGTGTATTGTATTGTATTGTATTGTATTGTATTGTATTGTATTGTATTGTATTGTATTGTGTGTAGTAAAATGTGTATGGACCTCATGAGTCTAAAATAAAGATTATTATTATTGTTTATTTATGATGTTCATCAACTCGGCTCAGAAAAACCGGGGAATAACAGAGGTGCACGGGCCTAAGCCAAGTACCCCTCATTGGTTCGGGTGGTATCCTTTTGAACCGTTGTACATGGTAGTGTAGGTGACAATTCGGTGGATAGGGCAATTACTGCCTTCTGCAATAAAGCAAAGGTATGTTTTGGGAGGTCCAAAAGAGTGAGGGTCTGAAACAGTTGATTTGGGATGACGCCTGTAGAGGATAAAACTATTGGGACTATTGATACTTTTTGCAGTCGCCACATTCGCGTGATTTCATCTTTTAAATGTATGTACTTAGAAAGCTTGTCCGCGATTGTGGACTGCATGTTATGGATATTTGGGATGGCTATATCAATAATAAGTGCGGTTTAGTTAGTTTTATCTATAAGGGTTAAATCTGGTCTATTGTAGTGTGTAGTTTTGTCTATTAATATCGCTCTGTCGAAGTATAGTTTATGGTAGGCATTTTCGAGTACAACTTCGGGCGTATATTTGTAGTATGGTATTGGTCTAACAGATGCATTTATGAGATCGTACTTAGCAGCTAATCGTTGGTGTATTATGTTGGCTACCTGGTCATGCCTGAATTTGTAGTCCGTTTGGACTATTGCTCTACAGGCTCCTGTGATGTGCTGTATGGTTTCCGAGGAGCTATTACACCTGCGGCACAAATCCGTTGGCACATTGCGTACTTTCATTATGTACTTCTGATAGTTCCGCGTTTCAATTACCTGATCTTGGATCGCTATCATAAACCCTTCTGTCTCCGGGAAGAGTTCCCCTCGACTAAGCCATTCGTTCGACGCATTTTTGTCGACGTTGGGCTGGCTCAGGTTGTGGCGATGTCTTCCATGTAGAGATTTCTAGGTCCAATCGGCTATAAGAGCCTGTCTATCTATTTGTTCCTCATTTTTCTGTTTCTCATGATCTTGTTAATTAAGTGGCGTTAATTTTCTATCTAACTTTACTATGGATTTATGGATGGTAGAGGTTTCAGCTTTAATGTAGAAATATGTCCTAAGTGAGGTTATCTGTCGGTTATGTAAATTATGTATATCTATAATACTTCTACCACCTTCTAGTCTTGGCAATATTTGTCGCTGTACACCAGATCGCGGGTGATGCTTCCTATTTTTAGTCATGGTGACATTGATTACGCGTTGTAGATTTTTCAGCTCTAACTTGGTCCAGTTTATTATACCGAAGGAGTTAGTCAGTATCGGTATGACGTAAGAGTTTATAGCTTTAGTAGTATTTTTTGAGTTAAGTTGTGTTTTTAAAATAGCATTTAGTCTATGTTTATTGTTTGTAGTGAGTTTAGTTTTTACTTCTTTATAATGATTTTGCATTGATTGCTGGTATCCCAAATATTTGTATGTTTCATTTTCATCTAAGGGATCAATTGTCTCACCAGATTGCATGTGGTAGGAGTGTTGATAGATTTGACCTGCTTTAATAGAGTTTATTTTACATTTATCTATACCAAATTGCATTGAAATATCCTGCGAAAACTGTTCGGTGATTAGCATTAAACACTAGATCAGCCTGGGTAGATGCATATATCTTGATGTCATCCATACATATAGAGCAGGTGGTTAAGTCTACAAACCGGGCCGTCTGTAAGCCTGTTGCGATCTATCACGTAACCGACATCCGATGAGTTGAGAGTATTGGAGAGGGGATTGAGGGCAAGGCAGAACTACAGCGGACTGAGCGCATCTCCTTGAAATATACCCCTTTGTATAATGATTGGTTTTGTTTTAATCACTCCGCTTTCGGTTGTTTGCGCATAAAGCCGAGTGGACCATGTAGACATAGCCTGAGATAGAAAGAAAATGAGTTGAGGGTGCACTTTATAAATATCTAAGATCTTAGTGAGCCATGCGTGCGATACTGAGTCAAATGCCTTTTTATAATCAATATAGACCGTATACAAGTCTTCTTTCTTACGTTGAACCTGCTTCAGAATGACTGAATCTATAATAAGCTGATCTTTGCATCCTTGGCTAAACTTTCTGCAGCCCTTTTGTTGCTCCGTAAGTATCTTGTGTGCATCAATATGATTATAGATCAGTTTTGATAAGTAGGCTGTAATAACTTTATATAAGGTTTGAAGACAAGTGATAGGTCTATACTTAGCGGAGTTTGACATGTTATTGAGGTCTTTAGGGATCATGTGGGTGGTACCGGATGTGATGTATAAAGGCATTGAAGTCAGGTCTATTATAAAACTGTTGATATGGTTATAAAGATATGGATGGATATGTGTTAGCTTTTTATACCAGTAACTATGTATGTGATCAGATCCTGGCGCCTTCCAATTGTGCATGGTTCTTAAAACACTTTGGAATACGTCAATAGGGCTCTCATACTTCATAGCATCCAGGTGCAAACAGAGCATCTCCTCCTTTCTGACCCAATCCGCATCTTCTTCATATTCCACAGGGTTTTCCCAAATATCTGCCCAAAATTGTCTTAGTTCGACCGGGTTCGGTGTGTTATTTGAATTATCTACAGTAATAATGCCGCTAACAGGCGCCGACGTTGTTTTATTACTGGTCAGTTGGGATAGATTTTGGTAAAATTTCTTTTCGTTAGTGGTGAACTGGCTGTTTTGGGATTTATGATATGTGCAAGCTTTATATCGTCTAAGGCGGCTGCTGATAACAGTAAGTTTCTGCTTTAAAGTATCAAGAAAGTGCGTTAAATTGGTATTGGGTTCTTCGTGCGTGCTGTGTACTTTATACTGTTCCATGATTTTGTGTACTTGTCAAGTTAATGCCCTACTTGTGTTACCATTGATATACTGCGTCAACCTTGCGATCTTTTTACGTAGATCTTCAACTTTTCGCTCAAGCCGTATCTGCCATTTAGGCTTGTACTCGTGTTGTGTTCGGTTTTGAGCTTCTTCAGGTGGTAGTTTGAGCTTGGTTCCATTGATTTTTGCAGCTGTCCATGCAGCACAATAGATCGATGTTTGCAGGGTTTTACAGTCTGTATCAATGTTAACCCACGCAGGTAAAGTCTTTTCATTAAGTTAATTAAAAACCTTCGCAAGTTTTTTGGAAGATCTTTGTTTGGGGATATATGGTCTTTCTTCTGGATCGGTGTTAAGAGTTGTCTCTGTACGATTGCTCTACGTTGGTCGCCTAATCTTTGTTTACTAACATCCATTTCGGGAAATTGATCTTTAAATTTGCTATGTAGTTCAGCCAAGTAAGATTTTGTGTCTGATTCTAACTTTGTCAGGATGAAGTAAGTGCGCAGGATAAAGGTCTCTCTTTTGTCTATTTTTTGCGCGCACTTGGTTTTGCCTTAGCGGGTGTAGGATCTGCGACTATTGTCGCCTGCACAACGTCTTTGCCCACCGATAACGAAGGAGAAAAAGAAGGGCAAGAGTATTCAAGGATGAAATCAAGATATGAAAGTGTAGAGAAAGTAGTAGAAGAGAAAAGAGATTTAGGTGAGGATGTAAGAGATTGGGCATCTTGGTCCTTTTCAGCCCAATCCGCTCCTCAGTCGAGACCAGCCGCGATGCTCCCGTGTGATTTCTGCTCGTCCTACTGCGACTTGTAGTGCCGGAAGATGTGCTCCGGCTTCTTGTTAGTGGTCGTAGGTTATACCTTCTGTTGAGCTCACTTTTTTCGGGTTCCCCGGCAGAGGGCCGCCCATTACCCTCGCCACCGATGGTTTGCATGCTGTAACGTCCAGCATCGGCTCCAGACGTGCCCTGGCGATCACCCCCCGGAAGCGACCATATATGTACATGGTCGCCATCATGGTGGGTTTGCCAGGACCTTTTTAGTCATCCGATAAGTTATTTTATTTCGGTTGTCCGCCCCTCACGTGGCATAGGTGGTCAGCACGGACGTGAGGTTGGGCTTGGAGGGGCTTATTATTATTATTATAACCTGGATTACCATATAAACTACCTTTTATCCCATAAATCAGTTCCCATGGAATAAAATATGGGGTATTAAGTCAAGTTGCAACAGCGAGTTTAGCTTTACTTCTAGATTACCTACACATTTAGTAGTGTAACGCGTACGAAGTCGCGGGCAATAGCTGGTATATTATATTTATTAAATAACGAACATGCTCCAACCAGTAAATGTATATAGTAAACGTGAAAGTTCCTTAGCTTACACCAACCAACACCAACATTGATTGGCACCTTGTATAAGTAACCTCTACATAAAATGTGGTAGAAGCATATTTGCCATTTCGTGGTTATATAGAAAACCTTATTGTTGGTCGATTTACGATTCTGTACTATTCCTACTCTTAACATCCATCCTAATATAATATTATTTATTATTTTACTAGCTGGTTACGACTAAATAAAAACAAAACCGGCCAAGTGCGAGTCAGACTCGCGCACTAAGGGTTCCGTACCATCTATAAAAACGGCAAATAAATCACGTTTATTGTATGGGAGTCCCCTTAAATATTTATTTGTTTTTTTTTTTATTTTAGTTATTTATTTTAAAAGTGAATATATAAATAAATATTTGTATATTGTATAATATTGAATATTTAACGAATATTATTCTGTGAATATTTCAAGCGCCTACCTGTTGCCGTTATCAATGTCGAGCTAAAACGAGCAAAAAAATCACGTTTGTTGTATGGGAGCCCCGCTTAAATACTTATTTTATGCTGTTTTAGTATTTAATTTTGTTGTTATAGCGGCAATAGAAATACATAATCTGTAAAAATTTCAACTGTCTCACTATCGCGGTTCATGAGTTACAGGCTGGTGACAGACGGACAGACAGACAGACAGACAGCGGAGCCACAGTAATAGGGTGCCATTTTACCCTTTGGGTACGGAACCCTAATAAACAAGTAAGAAATGTACAATGGGCACGCTTAGTACATGTTATAGCGATATTTATAAGACAATTTGTTGATGGAGATCTTATAAAAGAAGATTGGTCAAGGTTTTTTTAAGGAATAATAAGGAGATACTGTGTGTCTCACGACAGTGGCACACGGAGGCTTTTCCTCCATGTGGCATTGCTTTGGAGTTTATTTTTAATAGTACCTACTCGTTAGTTAAACTGAATTCAAAGTTTTTTTTAAAGTACACGCCTGACCCGAACCTTGGATCCGCGAAATAAAAAACAAACATCCTCTAAGATACTGATCGAAAGAGTACAAAAAGAGGCTATTTCTTAACTTGTTAAAATTTTGTTAATAACTATATCATATCAGAACCCATTTGATTATTGAAAAACCCGAAAACTTTAAGCTTATTGCGCGCACTGAGGAGTGTGATCATCATCATCATCCACAGCCTGACTTCACCCATTGTTGGGTATAGACCTCCCCAAGTTTGTGCCATCCACCACGATCTTGCGCTAGTCTCGGCCCGCGACCTTTAAGATGTCGTCTACCCATGAGTGAGAGATTAAGCTATTTTTTTAAGCTATATTTTCCCACTTTGATGCTGGTCTTTGCGCGCAGTGTGGTATTGCGGATCCTGTCTATTCTCTTTACCCCTAACACGCTGCATTCCATGGTTTTTTGACAATCCTTGAGTTTGGACTTTTGAGATTCAGTCAATGACCAAGTTTGGGCACCATAGGTAAGGACGGGCAGAATACACATGTCGAGGAGTTTACGCTTAAGTGACAATGGAAGGTCTCCCTTCATTAGCGTCTTTATGGACCAGAAGCTCCTCCAGGCATTTTCGACGCGGCGATCGACATCTTTAAGATTAAGCTTAATTGTTATTATTAATTACGGTCGAATTTTGAACAACTGTGCTCTGGCAACTAGTCATCCGAGGAAGGTATACATATTATAAGTTTTAATTAAAAGCGAAAGCAACCTGCCCTCTTAAAAAATGAATAGGTCTCTATGGAGCCATCAACCAAAACAGCATCATTACTTATTTACTTAATTCTATTTTGCACAAAGAGAAAGTTTTATAATTGGAGGACTTAATGCTAAGTTGTAGCATTTCTTGCCAGTCATCAGCGCGAAAAACATATAACATTAGAAGAAAATTCAAAAAGTTCTTTCTTTAAAAAAAATATCCATTTCATAAGCTGAAAAAATACACGAAAATGAATTTGTTTGTTGATCAAATACTGTTTTATTTTAATTTAAAGTTTTATTAAATATAAATCAAAATAATAAATAAATATTGCTGGACATTTCACACAGCACTATCTAGCCCCAAACTAAGCAGAGCTTGTACTATGGGAACCAGATCACTGATAGAATACTTATAAACATTTTTTTTTTGTAAATACATACTTATATTATTAGAGAAACAACCAGATCTGGAACAAAGATCTGTAGTCGATTTATATATATATGCATAATATAGATAAATCGACAATAGATAATTTAAAAAATAAATCAGTTTGGCAATATTTGAATAAATAAATAAATAAATATTGCTGGACATTTCACACATCGCTATCTAGCCCCAAACTAAGCAGAGCTTGTACTATGGGAAGCAGATGACTGATAGAATACTTATATACATTTTTCTTTTTGAAAATACATACTTATAATATAGAGAAACAACCAGACCCGGAACAAATATCTGTAGATCGTGCAAACATTTGTTCCGCGGCGGGAATCGAACCCGCTACCTCCTGCGTCTCAGCCGGCTATTCGCCCGCTGCGTCATAATCTGAATATTTTGTCCCAGGAGTCCAATTCTGCTACTAAATAATACAATGTATTATGGAGCCATATTAACGATTATAATTGTTGTTCCTGTCACAAGCAGCCACATTTTAATGGTTATTGTCATAGCAACGGCGGTCATTTACACAAAAAACAAGTGTGCTTTAGACCACACGACTGAAGTAAAACTTCTTTTTCAAAATTTATAAAATTGTTCAATTACAAAATTGTCCACACGTCTGTAAGTCGATCAGTCTATATTCATTCTGGACATACGCAACTCGCACTCGCACATTAACGTTTAAATCGTACGAAACGCAACTCTCTCTCTTTCTATCTTCACTAAAATCTCCCTCTCAACTTCCGTTCGCACTTTTCGTAAGGCACCAGCTTACTCCCCAAGTCAAGCGTGCGTAATGAAGTTTTACTTCAAAAAGGTTGTGTTAGTAGAATACACAAAAGGTACTTATCTATAATATAACAATACTATACAGTTGTCATAATATAATTATATCCAGTTTCTATATTCAATATTATAGTGAAGCCATTGGTTTAGTAGAACTGGGCACCTTGTGGCATGCACGTCACAACTTACGAAACTGAAAATCCTAGGCTACTATAGAACGGTTTTTTTAACTAAAAAACTTTAAAAATGCTTACCAAAAGACGATACCAATTGTTTTAATTTTGTTTATAAGTGGAATAGGTAATGTGACAATCAGCCCTAATTTACTACTGACGCGAAATGTGATGGAAGCGAATGTTTGCAACGAAATGGCTGACTCATAAACTTTGTGTTCATTACGTAACGTACAAACTAGATCGGAGCCAAAACACAGGCGAGCCAAAAATAATTCTCCGAAATGCAACAGAACGGATACTAATTAACTAAAAAATAGTTGCTATGATATAATAGTAGATTATTAAACGAGGGGATAAAGCAGTGTTTTGCGTCACGCGCGCTATATTGTATCCCGAACGTAACGAGCGAGGGAGTAACTAGATTCCTGAGTGCAGAGAGGGATATAAGCACGCCCAATATGCAGACAGCTTATCCACTAGGAGAATACTCTAACTTTTCACACTTTCTAAGAGACAATAAAAACCAAATCTAGGTTGGTGCATTCTGTGCAGAGAATAGTTCGATTTACGAATAAGTTCTTATTGTGTAATCCCGCAAGGGCATAATTGATCAATAATTGATCGAGCGAAGCGAGATCTCTAACTCAACTTGGCCAAATCGGCATTATACGTATGTATGTATGTTTGTCCGAGGATAACTTTCGAAGCGTTGATCCGATCATCGTGATTTTGATACATAGGTAGGTGATGAAGGCACAATTTTGGTATGACTAAATGAGCTAAAAATGTGTGGGGGGGGGGGGGGGAGAGGGGGTTTTTGAGATATTGGGCTTTAAGAGGGGTAAAATGAAAATGAGACTATTAGCACAAATGGGACGTCAAATGAAAGGTCTTCATTAGTTCATTTAGACTTCGTTTTATTTTTAGTAAAGTTCTTATAGTTTTTGAGTGATTTGATTAGCCTTAATAAAAACTGATCTTTGACAAAATTCACAGGGAACACCAGTGACTCCACAGTACTGTAATTTGGTATTCGTGTAGCTTAGGTGACACAAATATAGGCAAAAGTCTGAAATCCAGAATACCTGTAGGCAATGCCAGTTCATGTTAATTAATACTCTCATGTTAAAAGATACAAATTACAATTTGAATGAAACTGTGGGCCAAGTTAGCTGGTTAAGCATTTTGTAGCACTATTTTGATAGTCAAAGATTACAAATAATATTTTTTTTTGTTTTAATCGGAGACTCGCGAGATCTGAGTTCACGGCGAACCACTAGTTAAATTCAATATAACTTTACTCCCGGCTCAGCCGCCGGGATTTAATTACCTGCTTTGGGTGAGGTTTACATGACATATAATTTGTTATTGTCGAGCAGGTGGTGTGAAAAATCTTTGCAATTAAACCAGATCTTGTTTTTAATGTGGGGGAATAAAATGTATGTTATCATAACTCATGACGACCTCCGTGGTGAAGTGGGTGAATAGCCGGCTGAGACGCAGGAGGTAGCGGGTTCGATTCCCGCTGCGGAACAAATGTTTGCATGATCTACAGTTATTTGTTCCGGGTCTGGTTATTTCTCTATATATTATAAGTATGTATTAAAAAAAATTATATAAGTATCAGTTATCTGGTATCCATAATACAAGCTCTGCTTAGTTTGGGGCTAGATAGCGCTGTGTGAAATGTCCAAAAATATATTTAAAAAAATAATTACTGTCTTTATTTTTGTGCGGGTAGATATGTATTATATTAAAGCAAACTAACAAATTGATATTTTTTTTTCGTTGGAGGAAAAGGTATTAAGTCTGTTATATAATACTGATTTTCAAATAATTCCACTTACAAACAACATTAAAACAACTGTTTCTTAGTTAACTAAATTTCTTTAATAACCAAACTATCTGTGCTATGCCCTAAGATGTTTTTAAAAGTTATAGATACGTCGTACACGCTCTAGAATGACCAGACGAATGGCAGGTAATTGCCCGGAGCGCATTCAGTTAGGCACGAGATCACTTTACGGCTATACGTCCCGACAGCGCTATAAAGAATTTCGCGTTTCCTGGTAAAAATGCCTTCCTGTGTGTTTAGGATATGAACCAACTACACTGCAACTGTTAGAGACAAGAAAAATGTGTCATTTCATTCGTCAAGTACAGTTTTTTCATTTAAAAGTAATAAAACATAATAAACGTATTTAGTTTTGGCATAACTTGGCAATGGCTGTCGCGGGTAGGCTAAAGAGCGAGATGTACTAATCTGTTTTATGCGCGAGTAAAAGAGACAATGTTAGCGCAGGCACGTGGCGGCCGGTTCCAGGGGAAGTTGGGTGAAATAACATTCATTATCCCAGATTTCTTAATTTTGTTTTATGTCAAGTAATATGCCAGATTTCTTAATTTCGTTTTATGTCAAGTAATATGAAATCTTATTGTCTAAGATTATATACAGTAATACAAAACATATAATGACGATAACAACTTTTATAACTTTTTGAATCGTTATATCTCAGAAACAGTGGCTCGTAAGAAAAAAAGTATTGATACATTTTTTATAGATAATTTTATGATCTACAATTTTTGTCTGAGGTACTTTTATGATAAAACTTACCGTTTTTCTGAAAATCGCGAAAAACAATTTTTTTTGACCTTGAGTACAATTTTTCCATACACGGGAATGATGGGGAACTTTTAAACATTGTTTATTTAACAATTTTACTTACTAATTTACGTTTTAACAATTTTACTGATTTTCAGCTTGTTGGGATTTTATGTAACTTCGAATGTCTAAATTGACCGGACTATTAAAAATAAATTTTATTTTGTTCACAATTGTATTTATTATTTTACACTAGTAAAATCCAGCGTCCACTTTACCCAATCTCCTCTCCGGTAAGTCATGTCACGCGCTCGCACCAATGAGCGCTCAGCAGCAATCAATACGTACCGAATGATGTATATTTATCTCTTTCTAACAACAGGCATGCCCCATCATTTGTCTCTATTAGCGCAAAGTGTCATAAATATACAACTATACGTACGTATAGAGTACTCCTTGCGCCACTTTAAAATATTCTAATGTTGGTGTATAACCTGTCTATCTTTTTGAACGTCATTGGCTATGCCACGATCATTAGAATTATCTCGGACGCGCCGGTGAATTTTAATGATTCGTTTCTTTTCACTGGAAATGCAACGCATTTATGGTATTCAAAGGAAGGCTGCACACCAAAGCAACAATAGGATTGTATGATTGACATAATGCACAGTCCCCACGTGCGTACACACGGCTACAAATCAAGCTATACATCTCCAGTTTAAACTGACCTCTCATTCTACGAAAAGCCTACACAATGCGAGGTCAGCTTATACTGGATCCTTAGCTTGATGTGTAGCCGTGTGTACATGCTCGATGTTTTTGCGTCCAATCGAGCAAAATCGAACGTAAAACTGTTAAAACTTAAGACTTAGCCCGGCTTGCATAACGATCCCTAAACGTATTTAGCGACTAGACGTGTTTCAATTTGATGTATTTGTATGATTTGACAACTCTTTTAATCATATTTAGGGCATCGACGATATATATATATATATATATATATATATTATAACCAGAAAAGGACATTAGAGTAAAATACTAATAAATACCTATAGTTATAAATAATAGATATGTACCATAATAAATACAATACAGTTTAAAAGTAATACAAAAACAAACTATACCTACATTATAGATAAACATAACACAATATACATATATATGTATATATGTATATTGTGTTATGTTTATCTATAATGTATAATATATATATATATATATATATATTGTGTTATGTTTATCTATAATGTAGGTATAGTTTGTTTTTGTATTACTTTTAAACTGTATTGTATTTATTATGGTACATATCTATTATGTATAACTATAGGTATTTATTAGTATTTTACTCTAATGTTCTTTTCTGTGGACGTACTCACCACTATAATCAACTATCTCCATCTTCAAAGGTTTGCTGGAAGAAAGCTGTTTCTGTCTGTAATCTATTTGTGTACAATCTATATACTAATATACTGAAGAGGAAAGATTTGTATTTTCGTATTTTTGTGTGTACGTTTGTAATGAATAAACTCAAAAACTGCTGGTCCGATTTCAAAAATTCTTTCACCATTAGAAAGCTACATTCACCCTGAGTAATAAAACCTACTTTATACTTAACTGCGCAAAGGAGGGTAATGTTTTTATTGAAAAACTACGCGTGCGAAGCTGCGGATTGGTCAGCTTGTAATGAATAACGAGACAGTTTGTCGAAATCGGACGTTTTAATCGACTTACGAGTAAATACATGGATTCTCATCCTTTTTTGAAGTCGATTAAGACGAGGCTATGGGTAGATATTAGCTTTAAATAAAGAAATAAATAAATATAACTGGACATTTCACACAGCGCTATCTAGCCCCAAACTAAGCAGAGCTTGTACTATGGGAAACAGATAACTGATAGAATACTTATGTAATGTTTTTTTTTGTAAATACATATTATATATACCTAGTCAGGTCATAAGTATTGTCACACAGTAAAAACTTTTCTTTTAGAATGCTGGCCACAAAAAAGTTTATAGAATTCTAATTTAGCATTGTATTGTTCACAAAAATGTATACTTTTTAGAATTTTACTCATTTTTAAATATGGAGTGGACGCTTAAAGAAGACCTTGTTGCAGTTATTGCGTTGCATCGTTGCGGTTACGCGCCGATTCAAATTTTTGACATACTGAAAAATTTGAATATAACCAAAAGATTCGTTTATCGCACCATCAAACGTACAATGAAGACTCTAGTGTAGATGACAGGTCAAGAAGTGGTCGCCCTCGGTCTGTTAGGACTCCAGCAGTAATAAAAGCTGTGAAGGCGCGAATTCAAAGAAATCCCAAACGTAAGCAGAAACTGTTGGCCCTTTAGATGGGGTTAAGCAGAACCACGGTGAAAAGGGTGTTAAATGAAGACTTAGGGCTTCGGGCATATCGAAGAAAAACAGGACATCGTTTGAATATTTGTCTAATGGACCTGAGACTGAAGAGATGCCGCGCTTTGTTGAAGCGGTACGCGGGAAAAAAATATCGGGAAATTCTTTTTTCGGATGAAAATTTTTTTACCGTAGAAGAGAGCTACAATAAACAAAATGATTAGGTGTACGCACACAGTAGTGAAGAAGCGAGCAACCGTATTCCGCGTGTCCAACGAGGTCATTTTCCATCCTCGCTAATGGTATGGTTGGGAGTTTCTTATTTGGGGCTTAACAGAGGTACATTTTTGTGAGAAAGGTGTAAAAACCAATGCAGTTGTGTATCAAAATACAGTCATGACGAACCTTGTGGAACCTGTTTCTCATAACATGTTCAATAACAGGCACTGGGTATTCAAACAAGTTTCGGCGCCAACTCATAGAGCGAAGAGCACACAAGACTGGCTGGCGGCGCGTGAAATCGACTTCATCCGGCACGAAGACTGGCCCTCCTCTAGTCCAGATTTGAATTCGTTAGACTACAAGATATGGCAACACTTGGAGGAAAAGGCGTGCTCAAAGCCTTATCCCAATTTGGAGTCACTCAAGACACCCTTGATTAAGGCAGCCGCCGATATTGACATGGACCTCGTTCGTGCTGCGATAGACGACTGGCCGCGCAGATTGAAGGCCTGTATTCAAAATCACGGAGGTAATTTTGAATAAACTTTAGTGTCATAAGAATCTATGTTTTGTTAAGTTCATTTTGGTATATAAATGGTTACATAATGCATAAACTTGTTTCAATTATTTTATATTAAACATGTGACAGAATTTATGACCTGACTAGGTATATATATTCATATTATATAATACACTCACCCGATCGTTTGATGAATACCAACCAACTGAGCAGGCTGGCTTTCGAAGCGGGTCCTCTACCATTGACCATATCACTCAGTCAAGCAGCTGATGGAGAAAAATTACGAGTACAACCGACCCCTTTGCATGGCCTTTGTCGATTATGAAAAGGCCTTTGACAGTGTCGAGCATTGGGCCGTGTTGAACTCTCTCCATCGCTGCAGCATTGACGTCCGGTATGTGGATCTGCTTCGGGAGATATATAGCTCGGCTACCATGCAAGTGAGGCTACACAACTTAACTAACCCCATATCGATCAAAAGGGGGGTTCGACAGGGAGACACAATTTCACCCAAGCTTTTTACAGAAGCTTCTTAGAAGACGTCGTAAAAACGCTTTCTTGGGACCAATGTAGTATTAATGTTAATGGTGTCTACCTGTCGCATTTGCGGTTCGCTGATGATCTTGTTCTGTTTGCCGAGACAATGGACGACCTGCAGACCATGTTGAATGAGCTTTATAATGCATCTCTTAAAGTGGGCCTCAGGATGAATATGGGCAAGACGAAGATTATGTCGAGCATTTCTGGAGTTTCGGTCCCGAACGTCGTTGCTGGAAGCGAGAAACTAGAAATGGTCAACTCATACAATTATCTTGGCCATGTATTATCTTTTGGCAAGGAGTATCAGATGAAGGAAGCCATCAGGCGTGTTCAACTTGGATAGACAGCTTTCGGCAAACTAGCTGACATATTAAAATCCACTCGTATTCCACAATGTATTAAAACACGTCTCTATAACCAATGTGTTCTGCCAACTATGACTTATGGTGCCGAGACATGGAGGCTCACGAAGGAGGCTGTGTACAAAATAAGTGTAGCACAGAGAGCCATGGAGCGCGCCATGCTCGGCATCACACTCTTAGATCGAGTTCCCAATACTGAAATTCGCAAGCAGACTAAAGTACAAGACGTCAGCCAGCAAATATTGGGGCTCAAGTGGAGTTGGGCAGGACACTTTGGCCAGACGTAATGACGACAGGTGGACTAAGGCTCTAACAGAGTGGAGGCCGAGAACTGGGCATCGAAATAGGGGACGTCCACCAGCGAGATGGGTCGACGACATCCATAAGACCGTGGGTCGTACGTGGTTAAGACTGGCACAGGATCGGGAAGAATGGCAGAAACAAAGAGAGGCCTATGCCCAGCAGTGGGTCGACACGGGCTGAAAATGATGATGATGAAATACATATTTATAATATATAGAGAAACAACCAGACCTGGAACAAATATCTGTCGATCATGCAAACATTGTTCCGCGGCGGGAATCGAACCCGCTACCTCCTGCGTCTCAGCCGGCTATTCGCCCACTGCATCACGGAGGTCGTCAAATGAAAAAGAATATCAAACAAACTTATGTGTAAATGTAATGTATCTTCGCTGTGCAGTCTGCATTACTTTGCCCAGCGTCTGCTAAAAGCACTGTATGGTGAGTTGATGGATCATGAAATTTTATACTCAAAGCTTTAAAAGTCGGAATATTTTACTAGTTTTGCGAGATAAATATTAAGTATTATTTGGTTCCCATAGTACAAGCTTTCACAATTTTTTGTTGAGTACTACACTAGTTAAGTAGAACCTGGCCACGTCTATTGCGAATTAAAATATATTGTAAGCTATTGACACGAAAGAAGGAGAAGTATAAGCTTTGTACTTCTTCTTCTTCTTTCTTCTTCTAAATATTCTAGCTAACTATGTACTTATTTAAAGTATAATATTCTAGAGTCTAACCTTGTACACACGGCTACACATCAAGCTATAATATTCCAGTATAAGCTGACCGCTCATTCTACGAAAAGCCTACACAATGCGAGGTCAGCTTATACTGGAATATTATAGCTTGATGTGTAGCCGTGTGTACCCTTATTATTTGTTTTTATTTTTGTATTATTATTATTAATAACTTTATTGTTGGCTGCGTTTTACTACAATGTTGATCTCTTAGCATATATACTCGCCATCTTAGGTAGGTAGGTACAATTGGTTGGGCAGGCAACTTGTGGTTTTTTTTAATAATTATTACTTTTGTTATTTTTTTAATAATGCACTTTAACTGACGTCCGTGACGTCAATGCAGGTTTGATGGTTGAAAACCAGCGCTGAGCATTAAGTTTATTGTTCAGCATAATGCTGAGCCATTCTCCTTTTTCGGCACACGGCTCATACTGACTGAATACGTATCTTTGGTTTTATTTTTAATAATGCACTTTAACTGACGTCCGTGACGTCAATGCAGGTTTGATGGTTGAAAACCAGCGCTGAGCATTAAGTTTATTGTTCAGCATAATGCTGAGCCATTCTCCTTTTTCGGCACACGGCTCATACTGACTGAATACGTATGTATCTTTGGTTTTATTTTTAATAATGCACTTTAACTGACGTCCGTGACGTCAATGCAGGTTTGATGGTTGAAAACCAGCGCTGAGCATTAAGTTTATTGTTCAGCATAATGCTGAGCCATTCTCCTTTTTCGGCACACGGCTCATACTGACTTAATACGTATCTTTGGTTTTATTTTTAATAATGCACTTTAACTGACGTCCGTGACGTCAATGCAGGTTTGATGGTTGAAAACCAGCGCTGAGCATTAAGTTTATTGTTCAGCATAATGCTGAGCCATTCTCCTTTTTCGGCACACGGCTCATACTGACTGAATACGTATGTATCTTTGGTTTTATTTTTAATAATGCACTTTAACTGACGTCCGTGACGTCAATGCAGGTTTTATGGTTGAAAACCAGCGCTGAGCATTAAGTTTATTGTTCAGCATAATGCTGAGCCATTCTCCTTTTTCGGCACACGGCTCATACTGACTGAATACGTATGTATCTTTGGTTTTATTTTTAATAATGCACTTTAACTGACGTCCGTGACGTCAATGCAGGTTTGATGGTTGAAAACCAGCGCTGAGCATTAAGTTTATTGTTCAGCATAATGCTGAGCCATTCTCCTTTTTCGGCACACGGCTCATACTGACTGAATACGTATGTATCTTTGGTTTTATTTTTAATAATGCACTTTAACTGACGTCCGTGACGTCAATGCAGGTTTGATGGTTGAAAACCAGCGCTGAGCATTAAGTTTATTGTTCAGCATAATGCTGAGCCATTCTCCTTTTTCGGCACACGGCTCATACTGACTGAATACGTATGTATCTTTGGTTTTATTTTTATTTTTTTGTTTATGTTACCGTGTTATTAATTGTTTGTCTTTACTTATCCACTGTATGTGGTTTCTGTGTGTTTGTTACTTGTGTCGAAATAAATATCTATATTTATCTATCTATCTTTGCTTTGTAGACATTTATTCAAACTTTAGGAGCACTATAGTCTAACTTTTTATTAGCTGCAGTAAAATGACGTTTCTAAATGTCATTCCGTAAAATAATGTTGCCAGCCTAATCTCAATAGGGATGTGATACAGTTCACAAAAATTAATTAAATAACATTATTATGACGTTTTTTGTTTCATTTTGAATGTACCTCCCTATACTTCCACTAAAAAAGATCGATCCTCTAGTATAGTAATAATAATAGGTTAAAAAAATACATTACAACTTAATATTAAATTTCAAAAAAAAAAACCAAACTGATTATTCATTTATGATTCACTCATTTAGCTACATCCCTATTTATTTTTCTTCAAAAACCGGCAACCCACAACACGTCATTTTACTGCAGCTAATAAAAAGTTAGACTTTAGGAACGCTTAGTTACGTCAGGTTACAAACAAATGCAAACATTAAACCATAAAAAAAGACGCAGCTGCTTAGGGGCTTTGTCAAATAATATTAAAATTTAAATAAAAACCACAACAAATGTATAAAATTATTTTTTAAAAAGTACTTGAACCTGTACAGTGCTTTGTCAAAACTAAAACTATTCATTCCAAATTTCTGAGTTTAAGATAAAGTAATTCATGCTGTAATCTGTTTTTTTCGTAAAGTGAATTATTGTATATTTCTTGAATGCATTTTCTTTTAATTTGGTCATCCTTTTTTGGGTTACAAATTGCAGGTGTTCTGGGTTTCAAACTTTTGCCTTTATATATATGTAGATAGATAGATAATTCTTTATTGTTACACCAAATTAAATTAACTTAACCTAGAAAACTTAAAGACTAATACATGGTGGTACTGTGGGCGGCCTTACCGCTCAAAGCGATCTCTTCCAGGCAACCTTTGGATGGACTGGATTAAAAAGCCGTATGTGGAGGCGGTGTTTATTTGTGTCACTTAAGCTGCACGTATACAAAATTACAGCATTGTGGGGTCACTGGCGTATCCTGTGAATTTTGTCTTTATTATGGCTTTTATCTCAAAGACTACAAGGAAAATATTAAAAATAAAAACGGAGTCAAATTTACCAAAAAAAACCTTTCATTTGACGTCCCACTTAACCTAATAGTCTAATTTTCATTTTTTTACCCCTCTTAAACCCCAATATATCAACAACCACACATTGTTAACTCATTTGGTCACACCAAAATTGTGCCATCACTACCTATATAACAAATTTCACAATGATCGGATTAACGGTTTGAAAGTTATCCTCGGACAAACAAACATACATACATACAACGCCGATTTGCCCAAGTTGATTTGGAGATCAAATAGTAGTGTCACTAAGTCAGTAAAAATTATGTATGTATGAGCTCAAACTAGGTATCGTGACTAAATTTATAAGTTTCAGTTTGAATGTGTGACGACTATTTTTTATCTTCTGGCATTGAGAATAACTTAGTCTAAATGTTTTGCATTCCTTTTATGAATGTTTTATGTCCGTTAATGGCCTCGTTATAATATTCGGCAATTAAAGCGATATTCTGCTCAGATTTTCTTTTAAAAATTTTAATTATGAGTATTTTTCTACCATTAATTTTAATTGAGGATGTTCATTTGTTTTTATAAATTTCATCTTAGAAAGTTACCTCACGAAATAGGTTAGTAAAGATATACTTATATAGTACGGCTTCCTGTCTGTTTTTGGTCGGCTTAGTAGATTTTATGGTACCTACATATCAATAATGTGTACTGTGGACATCCCCACAGAAATAAACATACTGTTAGCTTGCATAAGAACTATCTCTTTGATTAATATTAAATAAGTTATTGTTTGATTGCCATTATTTAATTTAGTAGTTCATGATCAATGCAATATTAAATAAATATATAAAAGGCATTTATTTACACACACCTACTAAGCTAACAGAAGTAGGTAGGTACAATAATTACTAAATAAAGCTAGGTAGGTACAACAGTAGGCTTAATTCTAAGTAACATTAGTACATTATTGTAGGTAGCACCAAGGTAGAAGGTGGTGGTAAATAGGTCGAGGGCTCAGCTACGCTGGTTTTCAGCCTCGCCTTGGCAGAAACATCTGCAGCTGCCGCCGCCACAGATAGGGTTCTCGGGAACTGTCAGTTTTATGCACTGAATTAACAAGTAGTAATTGAAGAAGTAACTAGACAATTACCGAAAACCCATCGCGTAAATATTTTAAACCAGAAAAATATAAATAAAATTCCACACACACGATATATAGGCAAACTTAAAGCTGATTAGCATTTTATTCCAGCTAACCATATTGACGGAAGTAAGTTATAATTAAATTTGACATATATAGTAACTTTGAAATAATTGGATTATTTTTTATCTAGCCTATATTTTCCCACTGCTGGGCAAAGGCCTCCCCCAACTCCTTACACCTATCGCGATCCTTGGCAGATTAAAATAACAAATAAAAAAAAATATATATATAAAATATCAATCAAATATTAAATATATTATTTATCCTTTCCTTAAATTGTGTTAATTAAATAAAACGATTTTAGAATAAATTTTTGTAATTATTGATTTATAAATTGTTATTGAATATCTCAACTGAAGTCGTGGCTGTCGTTAAAAAGACTCGTTTTAAAGAAACTTGGAATATCATTTGTAGTTGATAACGTTTTCTTGCTAGTGGATTTGACAGCAACGGCAGACGTTCTCGAGCTGTGAAGCGTATCGGTCACCTAAAAGTGTAATGATTGAAGTTTATTGGTCACTAGTTGTTGCCAGCGGCTTTACCCGCGTTGTTCTGGGGTGCAAAATACATATATAAACTTTGACATCCCATTTTTATCCTATGTGAACTGATTTAAAAAATAAATAGTAGCCTATGTGGTGATCCAGGTTTTAATCTACGTACATACCAAATATCATCGAAATCGGATCAGCCGTTACAGCGTGATTCAGTAATAAACAAACAAACAAATAAACATCTAACCTTTCGCATTTATAATAATTAGTGTGTGACCAGGATTCAGTTATACGCTACCTCTTACCTGACTGAGCAGAATGGGGGTAATGTTTCTTTGATAAACCACGCGTGCGAAGCTTGGGCGGGTCAGCTAGTACACACGGCTACACATCAAGCTATACAATTCCAGTATAAGCTAACCTCGCATTGTGTAGGCTTCTCGTAGAATGAGAGGTCAGCTTATACTGGAGATTAGCTTGATGTGTAGCCGTGTGTACAAGTGAAACGCTTATAGTTACGCTGCCATAGTTACTGTCAATAACTGTTAAAATGTTCTCAAAAAATGACAAGTTACTCAGTGACCTACTCTCGCTGGGTGACTTTCAAGACAGATAGGCGTTGACACCCATGTTTAATATTAAATCATTAAAAGATCAAACAAGAAGTTTTGATCGTTCCCCGATTCACAGACCTAGATAAAAGCTGCATCAATATGGAAAACTGAATGGAGGGAAATACGGAGCCGATATTGATAGGACTCGGTTGCATTGGCGTACACAACCCTCAGTGGTGTGACTTGGGAATCAGTCGTGAGTTACATCACTTAGGCGCAATGTAGGACTTAAGGCGAGGACGGTGCGAATACGTGATGTCCCTTTCGTACATATGTAAAGTTTTTTTACTACTATTTGATCTTCGTTGGACTACATCCCAATCTGCGTTCTTCCACTACTCTCCAGTTGAAAACTCCATCCCATAATTCCAACTTCTTTAGTAACTCGTTTACGGTACGAGCTGTCGGATTATGGAATGACTTGCCCGTTTCCATCAGAATTGCTAAATCTTTACCTATTTTTAAAAATGAGGTCAGCAAACTATACTTAGCGGCTTCTTTAGTGTAAACATTGTATTTCCTTTCGATATTTATTGTAAAAGTATATATTTTATATATATTTATGTAAGTAGGTTCGGTATTTATTTATTTTTATCCTACATAAATAGGTATTTATTGTAACACCGCCTCCTCACGCGTCTTTTCAATCCAGTTCATCCAAAGGTTGTCTGGAAGAGATCGTGATTGTACCACCATGTATTAGTCTTTAAGTTTTCTAGGTTAAGTTATTTTAATTTGGTGTAACAATAAAGAATTATCTATCTATCTATCTACATCCTCACCTGATGGTAAGCGATATTGTGGTCTAAGATGAAGTACGAAGATCTGAATATATCTATCGCCGAAAGAGAGTAAAGAAATAAAATCTTTTAACATTTTTAAGAAACTGTTAAATCAACAAATTTTGCAGAATTTCTTATAGCATCTGTTATTTTAATCATATAATTAACAAATATATTTTTTATTAATCACTAGAACCGCTCATATAAGCGCTACCGCCTATCACTGTGCCCCCGGCCTTAGTCAACATTATTTGTTTCGCGCTCAATGATAAGCGACTGCATCGCTTACTGTGCAACTACCCCTTAATAATTTGTTGTGATTATCGTAAGTTTTTGTTTATATTGTCTAAATTTAATATTATTAGTTTGTATCACTACACTTTGTGGCATTAATAAATGTATATTTAGTATAAGTTTATCTCAGTAAGTGAATTGTAAATTCTTATGAGATAATAACGTATTCTAAACACCTACCTATTCACTCTTATCTTAAAGAGTCCCGGATTGTAGCCTTCAGGATAAACAGACAACGGTAAAGTGTTTCATACCTTAGCAGTATGCATTAAAAATCTAGAACCAAATAAAAAAAATCTAAAAAAAATTCTAGAATTTTTTTTTTTAAAATTCCTCAAAAAAATTCTTTGACATTTTCAATTAACAGTATGCTTTTTATTATTTTTTATTGTTTTCAATTTAAGTATTTTTGTGTATAACTATGTTTTATTGTGATTATGACTTCTAATACTTATCTCAAATCTTTGACATATATAATTAATTGTGTATTTGATTTAATTTTACTGTATTAATATAGGTGACTAATTGTAATGTTTGTACGCCAAAATGGCGAAACCTAGTATAGTTCTTTGTTAAGATCAACCATCTTATGTACCTAGGTTTACATACAATAAACGAATTATGAATAACCAAAACGGTGAGAGCGAATGAGTGGTATATTAACGAGGTATGGTTGGTTCTGAGCCGTGCGTCTGATTGTCTTTGATGAAAAGGAGATGCTAAAACCAGATCAGGTAGTTCCTGAGGACGTTTCCCTAAATGTATTGTGTAAAATATCGAGACACGACCTGATAAAGGTAGCTGGAGGAGTATAAAGGAGCCGTTGGGTGCTGGCTGCACATGAACAGTCGTTCTAGAAATCTACGGGGAACGCCTATGTTCAGGAGTAGACGTCCTATGACTAATATGATGATAATGATTCCAGCGGATGTGTTTTTAACAAGAAAGTGCTGCAAAATGTCACCAGGATCGAATTAATATCTAAACGGCGACCAGGCGCTACGTCGATATAATCGTCCATTATAGGTATGTATATTTATTGTTCCACTAGCTTCAGCCTGCGGCTTCGCACGTGTAGTCTGTCAATAAAAAGTAGCCTACGTTTTAATCCCGTTCATATTCTACTTATATATACAAAATTTTATCGAAATCGGTTCCGCGGTTATGACGTGATTGAGTAACAAACAAAAATTCAAACTTTCGTACTTATAATACTAGTGGTTGACGTCACATTTGATCTGATAACCTCATTTTAATTTTTTTTATACCTCTTGAACCCCAAACAAGCCGCCAGCATTTTTAGTTCATTTAGTCAAACCAAAATTGTGTCATCACTACCTACCTATGTATTAAATTTCACGATAATCGGATCAAGGTTACGAAAATTATCCTCGGTCAAACATACATATATACATACATACAACGCCGATTTGCCCAAGTTGATTTATGGCGGGTTCCTATATCCGTCGGTAACCGACTACGCCTCGTATCTCCTTGAAAAAGTGTCAAACTATTGTCAAACTTTTGACAGGTTTTCAAGGAGAAACGAATCGAAGCAGGTTACCGACGGATATAGGAACCCGCCATAAGAGATCTCGCTTCGATTGGTCAATTAGTGTGATTGCCTGTTTCGTTGTGAAAAATGTGAAAATGATAATTTTTATTCCGACTTGAGCTCAAGCTTGAAGCCCGTTAAAAATATATATTTATTCATTCAAAAAACAATTGAATATGACATAAGTTCATGTGTGAAGTCTCTAACTACAATTTTCCGAATCGAGAGGCTGAAAAGAGTATAGTAAAGTGATATTGCGCAACATCGTCCTACCAGAGCTATTTTAAATGCATTTTCCTATCAATTAGTAATGCGTGGTACGATTTCGTTCATAATAAAATTTTTAACCGCTGACGAAAAAAGATGCGTGTTTATGTTTGACGCCTATGTCATGTCGAATGGACCGATTCGGATTCGGTTTTTTTGGTAACAAAAAGCTAGTTTAACAGGGTTAGTTCTTAGTTTTGTTGGTTTTACGTGGATTAACGGGTTTTCAACGAACTTAATTTTTCTAGAGATATTGAATCAGATCGGGTTGGAAGTCATGATACAAATTTTATAACGTTATGTGCTTATACGTTATACACCATATAACATACAACGGGGCAAAATGCCTTTTATAACAATAAGTATTTACATTTCTTAAATACAGAAGAAACACTTTAATCATCTAAAGACCGTTCCAAACGATCTATAGATAGCTCAACTGCCCCAGACCAGTACCAGGCGGAAGTGTCCCCAAGACACTAATCGGAACCGCAAGCAGATTCAAATGAGCCCAAACACTAGTAGCCTACAATAATCCATTCAGAAGTTCTGTTGGCTAGCACCCGTCTCGATCATGAAACCACCTCCATAGTACCATATCATTGCATCGTCACCGAAGTAACATATGTATTCCAAATTTCAGCTCAATCGATTGAGAGGAAGTTTGTTTTCAGTTGCAAGATTCCACCCGGACAAAAATAATACATCACAAGTTAATAAAATGTTTGGAATAATGGATAGAGATATTTATTTGACAGTTGTCTGGCTGCTAATAAGAAGCGCTTGCTTTTCTGGGCATACCTTCTCAAACGGAGTCCAGTTAAGAAATTACCACTCTCCATCCAAAGGTTCTCCATCCACTCTCCTGTCCATCCAAAGGTTGTCTGGAAGAGATCGCTTTTAGCGATAAGACCACCCATTATACATTTATTTATTGTTTATTTACATTATTACTGTATTTTTATTTGCTGTGCAATAAAGAGTATTTAATTCATTCATTCACTCTCATTTCTTTCTCTACATCTATTTATGACCTGTAGGTACGTGTTCTTTATCACTGCAACTGCAGAAAAGCCTGTTTCGCAGAAGTACGAAGTCGCAAATGATAATAAAACCTCGTATAATGCTCCAGTGCTGATGCACGACATTCATTAAAAACTGAGCTCCAAAATTCGCTCACTCGACTCGCTGGCATCGACACACGACGCCCCTGGGACAAGGCTGCGACGCCCCAGGGCGTCGCGACGCACAGTTCGGGAAGCCCTGGTCAAACTACCTAAAGAACTGCAGAATACAGATGCTACACATTTTAGATATTAATAACAAAATCTTATTATACCCTTGACGATGCTGATGACCTAAATACATAACTGTTAATGTATTTTTTTATTTTTTTCATTTTGTGTGTGTTTGTGTTAATTTAAAACTGTTATATTATTATTTTTGACACGTATATTATTCAGAAATTGTATTTTTCAAACTTTCGCGATCACTGTACATAATTATTGATTAAAACGGGTATTTATCGCGTATGTACCTTTTTTATTTGTTATCCCGACGTTTCGGCTGTGTTGCAACAGTCATGGTCTCGGGCTGACGTCAGCCCGAGACCATGACTGAAACGTCGGGATAACAAATAAAAAAGGTACATACGCGATAAATACCCGTTTTAATCAATAATTATATTCAGAAATTGTAATGTTTTTTGACTTTTCCAAGTGTACCTACCATTGTATCCAAGTGGAATAAATAAATCTTGAATCTGAACCTAGATTCCATGTACGTATCACTTACTTCTTAATGTAACGGGAGTAATCAGATATTGGTTGTTAAAGTTAAAAAGCCCCAGGGGCCTACTCAGTTGTGTGCCTTGCTTACCCTCAATTTCGGTGAATTTTAGTTACTCGTAGTAATCGTAAAAATAATTAAAGTCTCGAATCGATATTCAAAGTTATAATCTGATTGAGGGCTCAAAGATAGCGCTTAAAAAGTTTTAGTTCATTTTGTGAGATTAAATTTGAAGTAAGTATTGAAGTTAGCTTTTAGATCCATAACTTTGACTTGAAGAATATTACCTCGGGAAGTAAATGAGCAAGAAACGAGATTCGATTATGATTTTTGGCTATTTTACTTTTCAACAAAGTAATTTACTTCCGGTATCGTGATTTATGTATGATTTTTTTAAACTTTTACGTATAAAATAATAACTTGTGCTATTCTTTACAGCTCGCTGTATGTTTGTACAGCGAGTCTCTAGAAAATAATCGAACGATTGTATAATATAACCATTTTTAGGGTTCCGTACCCAAAGGGTAAAACAGGACCCTATTACTAAGACTCCGCTGTCTGTCTGTCCGTCTGTCACCAGGCTATATCACATGAATCGTGATAGTAAGACAGCATTCGACACCCAACTATTAGGTAAGCTAAACTTTCAAAGAGTTTTCTTTGTAATGGAGTCAAACTATTTAATAAATTAGACAATGATTTGCGTGAAATGGACTATGACATATACAAAATAAAATTAAAATTAGTATTAATTAGGAAAAGCTACTATAGCATGATTGAAGCTCTCAAGGATGACTCCATTTCACAGGAAATTACTTGATAGTAGGTATGTATTATGTATTATTTTTTTTTATATAAATTTAATATATATTTATAGTTATTTCTGTGATATTAGGATTAGGTATATACATTTTTTTTGTTATGATTTATTTAGGTAAGATGACAATGCCCTTTTACAGCAGCTACGATTGGACATATTTTATTGCATATATTGACATTCCTTATATTTTATTCAATGACTAATGCAATTCAATGTTTTTAATAAAATTAATGTTACTTACTGACATAAGCAGCAGTTTAGAGCTCAAAATAGGTACTATTATAATCAATTCTTTGACAATGCCCCTCTACAGCAGCTATAATCTTATGTACCTACATATGTAGTTAATAGTCAGTATTTTTAAGCTTAAATGTAAATAGGTATATATGAAATGCTTGTCTGTTTCTGGCACCTCTACTTAGATAAAGACATGTCATTAAGTAAGTACTATTATTGACGTAACCAAGTGTTCCATTGTGTCCCTAGGGTTTGAATAAATGAGTATAAGTTGAAATTTTCATAAATTATGTAACTTTGTGACCGATATAACAACAAATACTAAAAACAGAATAAAATAAATAGTTAAAGGAGGGCTCCCATACAACAAACGTGATTTTTTTTGCTCGTTTTTGCTCTATATTGATAACGGCAACAGGTAGACGCTTGAAATATTCACAGAACGTTTAGTTATATATTCACTTTCATCCCCTTCACCTTCCATATTTAAAACTAGACTCACAAACTTTTATCTCAATGAAGAGTCGTGATTCATCTGATCTCTAATGTTATAAATGTAAGTATAAGTATGTAAGTACATATTTATTTATTTTATAGATGATATTTATTTAAAATTATTTATGTACCTAATAGTGTATGTATATAACTATTGAGGGTTAAGTAATTCTTCTTTTTCTTTTATTAAGTTTATTCTTTTTACACCTCGGCCAATCTTCCATTAAGCAATGATCCTCTCCATCCAAAGGTTGTCTGGAAGAGATCGCTTTGTTAAGCGATAAGACTGCCCATTATGCTAACTTTTATTTGTTTATTTTTTTAAATCTGTTGTCTAGCTTGTAAGGTATAATAAAGAATTTTCATTCATTAATTAACTTTAAAAATAATTAATTAGATTAAAATAAAACAAATATTTAAGGAGGGCTCCCATACGACAATCGTGATTTTTTTTGCTCGTTTTTGCTCGATATTGATAACGGCAACAGGTAGACTTTTGAAATATTCACAGTATATTGAGTCATATTATTCACTTTACCACCCGGTGGCCGGCCTCCATACATGTTAAAGGGCTCCGGGACCTCACAAGAAACGCACCAGAGCCCCTTCTCATGCATCGCCCATAAAGAGCACGTCCCGGGGGCTGTTGCCCCCAGCATCCTCGGGGTGCACAGCTGCACATGCCACATTGTGGGGCTGCCCTCCCTGAGTCCGCTATCCGGGTTGGCCAGAGAGGTCTTATAATACCCTAGGCTAGTATTGTTTTATGTAGATAACCACTTACATACATGTAGATACCACATTTAAGTAGGTACTTAAATGTTGAATCCTTACTACTTACCTTTTCTATAAAATTCATATGTAAGTTAACATAAAATATAGGTAGGTAGTAGGTAGACGATGTAATTTTGTTACAATTCAATAATTTTTTAATTTTGTATTTGTTTACTTAGGTTGTGGACGTGGGTATGAGGATCGCAGGGCTGAAGTGGAGATGGGCTGGACACTTAGCTAGGAGGGATGACGGGCGTTGGACGAAGGCGATTACAGAGTGGCCAAGGGATGCTCGTAGACCAAGAGGCGGACCACCTGCCCGATGGTCGAATGGCATTGAAAGCGTAGCTGGATGCCAATGGATGAGACTCGCATGGGACCGGAAAGAATGGCGTAATAAAGAGGAGGCCTATGCTCAACAGTGGATGCAGACAGGCTGAGATGAATGAATGTATGAAAAAATTTGTTTATCAAAATGTATTTATATGAAAGAAGTTGTTTTCTATTCTTACAATAGTTATGATTGATTTTCCTATCTAAACTACCTACCTTTAATTAATCTAGGATCCTCTAGTGACGATGGGCTTCTATGCGAAAACTGGCCATTTATCAAACACTAGCTTTAGCCACTGGCTTCGCACGCGTTGTTTGTCAACTAAAAGCAGCCAATGTTTGAATCCAGGTCTTAATCTATCAACACACCAAATTTCAGCTATTACGATGTCAGAGCTGTGATCAGGAAAATGAGAAGAGGGAAATCACCGGGTCATGATGGGCTGAGCATCGAACACCTTATGCATGCTGGTCACCATCTCCTTGGAGTACTTGCTATGCTGTACAACCTATTTTTAAGTCACTCTTTCCTGCCTTCAGATTTGATGCAGACTCTGGTGGTACCCATTGTCAAGAGCAAGACGGGTGATGTATCGGATAAATCTAATTATAGACCCATCTCTCTAGTCACGATCATCGCCTAAGTACTTGGCAGTGTGCTTAACTCCTGTTTGAATAGGCATGTTAAGTTGCACGATGCTCAGTTCGGCTTTCGGCTAGGCCTGTCAACTGCGACTGCCATTCTTAGTCTGAAGCATACTGTAAAGTATTACACTGATTCCAAACTCCAGTTTATGCCTGCTTCCTGGATCTTTCTCGTGCTTTGGACCTCGTCTCCTACGATTTGTTGTGGTAGAAGCTTACACACACTGGGCTGCCGCCGGAGTTGGTATCATTATTTAGATATTGGTATCTAAACCAGGAAAACCGCGTGAGATGGGCAGGTGAGCTGTCGGATTCGTGTAGGCTGGAGTGCGGGGTAAGGCAGGGAGGGTTGAGCTCGCCCTTGCTCTTCAGCCGTACGAATGGGATGATCGAGCGACTCAGCGGCATGCCTGTGGGCTGCTACGTAGACGTTGTGTGTGTTAACAACCTGAGCTATGCCGATAACATGATGCTGCTGGCTCCCGCGATTAGCGCTCTCCGAAAGTTACTGGTGGTCTGTGAGTCTAATGTGACGTCACATGGCCTTATTTATAATGTAAAAAAGTCGGAGCTCATGGTTTTCAAGTCGGGTACCAAGTGCCCTACCTTTGTTCCCCCCGTGACTCTCAATGGGGCACCACTAAAAAGGGTATTCCAATTTAAATATCTAGGGCATCTGGTAACTGATGACTTGCGAGATGATACCGATATGGAGAGGGAACGAAGAGCATTGTCAGTCCGGGCGAATATGCTGGCCCGCAGATTCGCGCGATCTACAGACGCAATCAAAGTGACTCTTTTTAAAGCGTACTGTACATCGCTGTACTCCGCGAGACTGTGGTTTCAGTATACACAAAGGGCTTACAATGCTCTGCGAGTCCAATTTAATAATGCGTTCAGGGCGCTGTTGCGGCTTCCGCGCTTCTGTAGTGCCTCAGGCATGTTCGCCGAAGCACGCGCAGACAACTTTGATGCTATCTGGCGTAAAAAAACAGCCTCACTACTGCGCACGGTACGCGAGAGCAGCAACACCATCCTTGTCATCGCCAACAAACTCGAATGTCCTCTGATGTGGAAGCTCACGCAGAGGACTAAATCGCTATTAGTAATTAAGTACTAACTCCCCTAGATTTAAGCTTTTTTAACTAATAAAATAGATCCATGGTTGTATTTTAATTAATTGTTTTATTATTATATTATTTTAATTACTATTTTTTATGAATTTTGATTATGTAGCTGTCTATTCGATTTAATTTAATTATGTAACTGGATGTATTGGACCTATGTCGTCTGAATAAATAAATATTAATAAAATAAATAAATATTACGACGTGATTTAATCAGAAACAAACAAACATCCAAACTTTCACATTTATAATATTAGTGTGATGCCCTAATGTGTTATCTAGATGTGTGGACCACCATTTGGCTACCCCTTTGTGGGATATCTTCACGGGTCTGTTTACTGAGACAAAGATCTGAGTATGACCATCATTAATAATCGTAATTTGTGAGATTTAATATAAATTAGAAAAAGTAGGATCCTCAACACTACCACTTTGCTCTACTTTCACTAAGCATGCTTAAGCAATCCCTTAATGTAATGTGGACGTGAAACACTTAGTTACCGGACTATCTCAGAACTTAAGTGGCCATATTCTAGCAACTAAGTGTAACTCCCCAAGTAAAAATATATTTCTCTGTCCCCTATCTTGTAATTGAATAGGTTAAAACTTGGATTACATGTGTCCTTTAGAACACACGGTCAAATAAATTACATACTATTTTTTTGACAAACTTCCGCACTCGTGTCTATAAATCTATACTAATCTATCTATACTAATATTATAAAGAGGAAAGAGTGTATGTTTGTAATAAATAAACTCAAAAACTACTGGTCCGATTTCAAAAACTCTTTCACCATTGAAAAGCTACATTCACCCTGAGTAACATAGGCTACTTTTTATCCAACTGCCGTAAAGGAGGGTAATGTTTTTATTAAAAAACTACGCGTGCGAAGCTGCGGATTGGTCAGCTAGTAATAAATAATCTAAATCTCAATCCAGTTCTTAAAGGGACACCGCCCATACATGAGGGGAATCGCCCATACAACACGTACTACCAAGATCATTTCTAATTGGAGCATATTTCTACTTTAATAATGTATTATTTTAATTTTAATAATATTTATCTAGGTTACCAACTATATATTAGATCAAAATACTTACCTAAAATGAAATAGAAGCGTATCGCATTCTGCATGTTTTTACGTCATAAAAGACCTGTTTTCAACCTAATTGTTTCGTATTACAAACAACAACATCTTACCTATTCTAGTCATGGGTACATAGATTATATCGTCTAGTTACAGAATAATAACACAATAAGAAAAATACAATAAGTTTTCAGTCATCATTTTTGGTATTACGGAACACGGTCAAAATCTAATCAAATTTAGAATCGTTCTATTGCTATCACTGTCACTCTGCGTGGCTAAACTTCGTCACTAAACAGGGATAGCGATATGCAGGCCGAAGTTTTTGACGCGGCCGAATTGAAGTTGCGCTCGGGGTTCGCCGGCTTCTTAATCTATTGACATAAGTCCCAAATTTAATTGAAATCGGTAAGCCGTTTAGTCGTGATAACGTTACAAACAGACAGAGAGACAAAGTTACTTTCCAATTTTGTAATATCAGTTTGGATAAAAAAGGTATGGAAATTTGACTGCTTTTGTGGCCTAAGGGTCTATCAAATGAAAGACTCCCTTGTCTTGGGCGCTAGATTAGATTAGATAATTCTTCATTACACACCATGAAACAAATACAAATAAAAAATGACAACGTAAATATATTGGTATTGATACAATTGGAGATCTTATCGCTAACTAACGATTTATATTAGACAACCTTTAGATGGAATGGACTGTGTGGAGATACGATTTATATTAGACAACCTTTAGATGGAATGGACTGTGTGGACATTACCTAACATACTACATATACATACATACTAATACTAATGATATAAAAAAAACAATAAAAAAATATATAAATGAATGAACCTGATGATGTTGCAATGGGCAGGCCATATAACGCGCAGAACAGATGTCCGATGGGGCCGGAAAGTTCTCGAACGGAGACCACGGACCGGCAAGCGCAGCGTAGGACGTCCACCTACAAGATGGGAAGACGACTTGGTAAGAACCGCAGATCGGTGTTGGATGCAGGCCGCTTCCAACCGCAGTTCCTGGAGATCAATGAGGGAGGCCTTTGTCCAGCAGTGGACGTCCTACGGCTGATATCATGATGATGATGATGAATGAATCTAAATAATAACTACGCATAACAATTTATATATATGTACATACTTAGACTTATTTAAGAATCATATTAACTAATTTATTACATGGATATCTAGCGACAAATACTCAGATGGTGTTCTCTGAGCATACGTTTAAAAATGGCAAGTGACTTGGCACAGCTGATAGCTACCAGCAACGCGTAGGCCCATATACTAAAAGGATTGAAAACATACTTTCAACCTTATTTTCATCTGTTCTCTAAATGTACTCTAGACAGGAGATTGAAGAATCAGTAAAAAATAGGAGATAAAACCTAATAAGAAAAATTCATTCGCCTTGACGCATTATGTATTAAAACAATAATTTTACGAAACTTTTTCTTCTTCTTTCGTGTCAATGGCTATTTCACTTCTAAATTTGATTAGCCCAATAGAGAGCAACTTTCACACCCCTCTCTGTTGCCTGGTACAAGTCATTCCGTGTGCAGGTGGTTTGCCATAGAAGACACGACAGCAGGTGGACCATTGTTTGTATGGTGGCCTCGCAGTGGCACTGGCTCCGGAATGGGTCTATGTAGCCCCACTTGCCTAAATTGTCTCGGCAGCGGCCAACTTGAGTTCGCAACCGGTTTAGGGACTTCCAAGTTCTGAAACTAAAATCATAGAATATAGCAAAACTATGTTGGCCTTTTAGTAAATTCCCACCAACACAAACCACGTTCTGACAAGCGGCTGCGATCGTAGAAGAAATAGGTATTCAAGCTAATATGGTATCAGTAAACGTTTAACCACAAGATATCACTAAAGGTCTTTCGTGAAAGTTTGAGAGGTTTTTAAGAAACCTCAGACCTCAGACGTACTGTCCCAGTTAAAAAAAACACTGTATATATTACTATATTTGTATATATTTTTAGTTTATTAGTAAGTAGGTATAGGTAGTTTATGTAGGTTTATGAACATAGATAGGTACACCGCCGTCTTTTTGATTTTGTTTTGTCCTGTCCATCCAAAGGTTGTCTGGAAGAGATCGCTTTTAGCGATAAGACCGCCCATTGTACTTACCTTTATTTATGTGTGTTTCTTTGTATTTTTGATTTTGTTGGTGTGCAATGAAGAGTATTCTATTCTTTTCTATTCTCAGAGAGGTAGGTTCTCAGAAACTTCCATGTGGTTATTATTTTCAGCCTGTTAAAAATACAATACGATGACTTAAAAATGACGTTACATCTAACAATATTCATTGCGTTAAAGGTCTTCATTGGTGAGCGAGATAATAGTATAAAGTTCATTAAGCACACTGGCTGTGTGTCAGAGCCGGGTTGCTCGCAGTCCGGTTGGTCCCCGCAATCCTAAGCATAGCCATTAAGATAACAACGGTCTCCGAGCGATACGCACTGTAATGTGCTCCTAAGTGATTGTAGATGCCATACAGTGGGCCGAGATGGCCCCCGTGCTAAACTTCTGATGGGCTTCGACATGGCCCGTTTTGGGAAACAAGTTACATAAATTGAATATTTTCCTGTACATGTCGTGATAATTGTCTGCTAACTTTCCATTTATGTTTTAGCCAAGGGCTATGACCAAACTTTAGTACTAGATACCGCAAATGACGTACCGCAATGTTATTAATTTTTAACGGGCAATATTATTTATTTATTTATTTTATGGTAAACCAAAAGCTATATATTTTTTTTACTTACCGTAATGTTACCGTTACCGTAATGTCCCACTACTGCCACTGCGAGCAAAGGCCTCCTCTCCTTCCACTTAAGGTAAAGGTAAGACCGCATTAGAGCGGCGCTGCGCGGTGCTGCACGCCGCACCACAAAGCGTCAAAATATTGTTTTAATGATTTTGAATGGCGCATATCGCACTAGAGCGGCGCTGCAGCAGGCGTGGCTGCGCGTTGCGGCATAGTTGTCTCCAAAAGAATATTATTACGTGCAGCGCCGCGCCGCTCGCGCCTCGCGGTACAGCGACGCACAATGCGACATAGCAAGTGGCGCGTCGCGTCAGTCTGCGTACTGCGCTCGGTGGAGAGGCAAAAAAGGTGACGTGAAGTGATGTGAAATCGGTTCAGCCATTACGACGTGATTGAGTAACAAACAAACAAACATCCAAACTTTCGCCTTTATTAGTGTGATATTATATTGTTAATCTACTAATTAGTAGGTTCCTTAAACCAACTAACATTACCGCTTATGGCATATTAAAGTATACATATAATTGAAATTATTATGTTGTAAAATTTATATGAATAAAATAAGAGTGACTTGTCTCTGTTGTGTTTGTTGAATAACCACATCTGGCACCCATGGGTAGCAAGGTGGTAGGTATATACAGTCAGTCACCGCATTCACGACATTAATTTAAAACACGTACGCAGAATCGTAATAACTGATTTTAGAGATTGGTTTAATACCGGTAGATTGAATATTTATCGAGTAATCAATATAAACAATTTTTAACGTAAATACTTGCCTATGCGCCGATGCCGCTTATATAGTCAGTTTAACACGTACCTGTCTACTTACATGATAAATGATTAAGATTTATTTACCTATTTTATATATGCTGTTTTATTAATATATTAGGAATTGAAATTAAGGTAGAATAAAAATTTAAAAAAAAATTATGGATATGAATTTGAAAAAACCTATTTTACTACAATACTAGCCATCAGCCCTACCTGTGTTTTAAATTAATGTCGTAAATGCGGTGACACGCAGTATTGTCGATATATCGGTATCTAAAAAAATTGGTATTGATGGTGGAATCAATTCCAGAATCTCTTCATAGCTCCACAATTGTCCTCAGCTATTGTATGTTTTTGTATCTATTGTGATTCCTCTTTGTATGTCTTCTGCTTGCCTTTTATTTTATTTTTATTCTTCTCCTTATGCTTCATGTGGTCGATATGGTTCATATTTTATAAATCAAATATTGTTTTGCCAGATTTTGGCCACTGCAATGGCGCGCGGCGTTACTAGTATCCCTTAGGGTGCAAGAATAAGGGCACAATAGGCAGCTTAGTAAGTGTGCCGTAGTCTGAGGGTCTGTACCGCATGGGTAACTAGTCGCTGATTCTCCAATGTAGCCCCATTTACTTAAATTTTGCCTGCAGTGACCCACTTGTGTCCTGAGATGGTTGAGTTAATTCCATGTGGGCCAAGGAAGGTATTTTCCGGCATTTATACACTAGTACCAAAACCAACGTTGAATAAAACATTTTTTTTTTATATAAGTACTAGTGGTTCGTCCCGAACTAAGATCTCGCGAGTCTCCCGTGAAAACTAAAAAAAGGTGTTTATTATCTTTGACCATTTAAATAGTGGCATGTAAATTTTACAGTGAAAATTATCGACGAAATGCCCGACCTAGACTGATTTATGAGATAAAAAGTTGCCTATATGTTATTCTAGGTATAGAAATAAACTTTTGCAAAGTTTTAGCCCAACCCATTCAGTGGTTTTGGTGTGAAGGGGGTAACAAAGAACAAAATATATTTTCTATAGAAACTTTCAAAACTCATTTTTATCTCACGGAAACTGATTTATATGATAACATGTAGTTCATAAGTTATTCTAGGTCTAGAACTAAATTTTTGCAAAGTTTGAGCCCAAACCGTTTAGAATTTTTAGTGTGAAGGGGTAACAGAGACAAATACAAAATCATTTTTTCAGTAGAAATTTTGACACCCTGTTCCTATCCCATAGAAAGTTATTTATGAGGAAAAAGGTAGCCTATGTGATTATCCAAGTTACAATCTACGTGTATACTACATTCCATCTAAATCGGTTCAGCCGTTACGACGTGATTGAGTACCAAACAACCAAACAAACAAATAAATAAACAAACATTCAAACTTTTAAGTTTATAATATTAGTGTGATGTGATTATTGAACTTTTTGTTCAATATTTAGTACTGGTAGTATTTGCTTTTGCTCAATGAATGGTAGAAAAAAGCGTCGTCCATCAGATACGGGAAATAAAAATGGCTCAGATATCTATAGCTTTTATTCGTCTAGCGAATCAAATGACAATAATTAAATTTCTCATTTCTGCTCATGGCCATACATAATTGAAAATAAACTATTGAATAAAATTGTGATCCTTATGTTTGGCTCGAATTATTGCCTAGGTTTTGGCTTGTATAGTAATATATGATATTCGAAACCAACCTCGGTACGTTGTTTTCCACCCGGCATAGCGACGTTGCATCATCGCCAGAACATTAAGGCTTCTGTTTTTTAGTCAGTAGGAATTCTTTGGTATGTCTACACAATTGTCTAACTTAAACAAACTTTGAAAAAGAGCCCAAAACTCACTGTTGGGTTCAAAATGCTTTATATTTGAACGACGACCCGCTTTCCCGCCAAACAACTACACGGTCGTACCGCGCGCCGGCGTGAGTAGCAAAGCGAAGCCTGTACTGTCATCTGACTCTCAAAAACGCGCGTCCGCATCTCGAACATTTTATGCATAATATTGAAATTCCTCATTTCCAAGCAGTGGAAACCTCCCTGATTGTCCCTAATAGTGTCAGTGAAATCCTCAAAGTGGAGTGTGTCCCGGGATTCAGCTAGTTGGCTAAAACAGTGAGTTGTATCATCTAGTATCAAGTGTCGAATGTTTTAATAATTAGTTTGTTTAAAAGCTATCAAATCGCACACTCACTCTACGCGACTAAATTATTAGTCATAACTCCGCAACAAAAACGGTTACACGCGTTATTTGTGCGTCGTCTTGTGGATATTGAGGTGCTCTAACTAAAAGGTTAGCTAAGCACAAAAAATAATTGGTCGCGGAAGCTAATAGATTATATAATTTTAGCTAGCCTACATTTTCCCACTGCTGGGCAACGGCCTACCCCAACTCCTTCCACCTATCGCGATCCTTGGCAGATTCCCACCATTTCTTCTCAAATCCGCTGATGTCGTCGCGCCAACGCTTTCGCGGCCGACCCCGACGTCGCTGTCCATCCTCCGGTACCCAAGGTGTTATGATATTGGCCCATTTCTCCGGAAGCATTCGACATGCATGTGTATCCTGACGATTCTAACCTACGGTGCGCAAACATGATCATTGACCGAGCTGCAGAATTCCAAGCTTAAGATTTGCCACAGGGCAATGGAACGCAGCGTCCTAGGATTCCGGAGAACCGATCGAGTGAGGAATACCACGTTTCGTTCTTTAACTGGCATTGCCGATGTGGAAGACAAAACCGTGAAGCTCAAGTGGGATTGGGCCGGGCACGTAAGACGTCAGCTAGTAAAAAAACCGGACAAGTGCGAGTCACACTCGCCAACCGTGGGTTCCGTAGAAAATAGTACCGACAGTTTTGATGACTGATTACATACTTTAAATAACGACTATATTTTTTATGATATAATTACCAATGTATAGTTTTCAGATTTTTCGTTTTTCTTGTAGTATAAGACCATATTACCTGCCAAATTTCATAGTTCTAGGTCAACGGAAAGTACCTTATAAATTTTGATTCCCTTGAGAATATCAAAATACAGACGTACTTTTTTTGCGGTATAACCCGTATCATTTTTTACGTTATCTTAGAAGTTTGATTTATCACAGATTCAAGGGACTTGAGTATAATTTCAACTCGATACTATCAAACGTTCCCGAGTTAAAGGGTCTTGACAGACAGACAGACGGACAACAAAAAGATCCTATAAGGGTTCCGTTTTTTTCTTTTTGAGGTACGGAACCCTACAGCTCTACTGCTTATTGTGTGGAGCACCACCAGACCCCATCACCATGATACTTTATGTCATCATAGTTCAGTAAACCATGTGAGAGCTCTCTCCGTGAAAAAGTTTCACCAAAACTACGACCTAATCTATTTCTTATCCATATCCAGGCAATAATATAAGTAACTCTGTTTGTTTGTTTGTAACCTTTTCACATATAAACGGCTGAAAGGATCGTAATTAAATTTGGCAAGGAGATAGATAATAATGCTGGAAAAGGACATAGGCTATCGTTTGTCTCATAAAATAATCTTGAAGGAAGTGAAAATCAACCCTAGGGGGGGAGGGGGGGAGGGGGGGGGGGGGGGGTAAATTAAGTGGCTAAAATGATGAGGCATTCTTTAGATACAGTTGGTATATAGATAGATTGTGACTGTGATTGGGATGTAGGCTACTTTTTAACTGACCGCGCAAGAGGGTAATGTTTTAAAATGATAATAAATAAATTTTGCTGAACATTTAACACAGCGCTATCTACTGCGCTACTATGGGAACCAGATAACTGATAGAATACTTATATACTTATTTTTTAAAAATACATACTTAAATATATATAGAAAAACAACCAGACCCGTAACAAATATATCTGAAGATCATGCAAACATTTGTCGCGGTGGGAATCGAACCCACTACCTCCTGCGTCTTAGCCAGTTATTCGCCCACTGCGTTACAGAGGTCGTCAAACGACGATTTTAAAGGGAAACCACGCGTGCGAAGTCGCGGGCGGGTCAGCTACTTAAATCACAAATTACTGTACATGTAGGTATAGGTTAATGTCACATGCTTTTATTGATAAAACAGTTTTTACATCTTCCTAGACTTTGCCTAAACTTTTCCTTAGTACTTTGCAAAGGTTTTTGTACAGGCTTTTGTATAGCTAAGAAGAATTCTTTCAGCCCTTTCACGTTAATGCTGACATTGATAAAGTAACGAAATAGAAATACCCTGTAATGTACAATAATACAATGACCGTTACCATAGTCGAAAAAGTAGCATAGAGTATCATCTCTATAATTGGCGAATGGATTTTATTTCCTAATGCTTAATTAGTAGTTCATTAAAAAATCGAATAGGTTGAACTCCATAATGTTGATGCCATTTAAGTTACGTTATCGTATACGTTAAATAAAATTGTTAGAAATGAATAGGTTAAACCAACCATTAAAAGAGGTTATTACAACACAACATTTTTGGTGTATTCGAATCTAAGTAAGTCTAACTGATAATTTAGTAAAGCCTACATGTTAAAAAAGTAGAGGCAACAAAATAACTAAGTTAAATATTGTTACGAGCTGAGGGTTCGAGATAAAATAATGAATATCAATCTAACCAAACTAACACTTTTATTCAACACTAAAATAATAAATACACGAACTTAATCACAAGTAATCACAACATACTAAATCACACCACTGTTGCACCATAAACCACTAAAAGTCACCGAAATATTCGCACGTATCGCCAAATCAAGACTGACTGCGCGGACGTCTCTACGCACTATTTACACCGCGAAAATTCGAGAAGTACACTGCCGGCCAAAAGTTTGAGACCACTGTAAAAATCTTTGTCACCAACAAAATATTTCAAAGTACACATATGATAATGAGCTAATTTGAACACCTGCGTATTCTATTATTATTAAAGAATTTCTAAGTGTCATTATTTATGTTGTTGTTTAAGTTATCATCCTAAAAAGGTCTATTGTTTCAAAACATCAATGAGCGCCGCGCAAGGACCAGGTGGTAGAGTCATTGTAATATTTTTATGATCTGCTCATTACTTATTGTTTTGGGTTTGTTTCGCGTTAACCGATATCAGGGATTATGTTAGCTTCCTAAAACATATTTAGTACCTAAGTTTTTATGGAGTAAATTATTTTCTACCTTATTAGTCTGAGCTCGTCGTTGTTACAGTGAAGACATCTTAAAATGGGAAAAGTTCGCGAAATTAGCAGTGAAACTCGCTCTGCCATAGTTGTTTTATACGGCGAAGGCAAATCTGAACGTGCGATTGCCTCTCAACTTAAGTTGTCGAAGACTTGTGTTCATAACACAATAACCCGATACAAGGAGACTGGCAGTAATCAAGATCGTTCGCGTTCGGGAAGGCCGAGAACTACCACTTCTCGCGAGGATCACTTCATCGTCACTACCAGCAAGCGGAATAGACGCCTAACAGCACCAGAAATCCGCGTAGAAGTGAACAAATCCCGATCAGAACCTGTATCATTGACTAAAGTAAAAAGACGTTTGAGAGATGCTAAGTTATTTGGTCGCGTCGCCGTTCGAAAACCACTACTAAGGCCACAAAACAAAAAGAAACGGATGCAGTGGGCCCTTACCCATCGAGACTGGACTGAAGAAGACTTTAAACAAGTTCTTTGGTCAGATGAATCCAAATTTGAAAAATTTGGTTCAAAACGACGAATTTTTGTTCGACGTAACGTATATCCTGGTACATACTTCTCGAAGTTTCTCGATGTTTCCACTAGCGACTAGACAATTGTAGGTATTTCGACTGACTACTAATTCTTATTCTGTGCAACTGTAGGTAAAAACGTGGCATGTAGGTATATTCAACACCAAGTATTCTGTGACACAGTAGGTATAACTCCGAGAAGCCGACTTTACTGTTACCTATTTTGTAACAGCCTCGGCGTAACGATACATTTAATCAGGTCAAATTTACCTTTATAGTTCAACTATTTTTATTTTGTTAATTCAACAAATCATGTCGGTAGGTGCTAGGTATATTAACCTAAAATATAGGTTAAAACAACGAATTCGGTTTTTCAGTGTTGGTTTCAGCGTCAAGGTTATGTAAGATGCCGCCTCTAGTACCAACTGAGCAACTAATAACTCTAGCGCAACTGTATAACGAGTATGACGTATCGATGTATGCATACGTATCCCGAGATAAGACATTGGTTGAACTTAGTGGCGACCCCAAGAAAGTTTTCCGATGGACTAATTAATAATTAGGGTGTATAATACCTAATACCTCAGATATCTAAAAATCATGATCTCAATTAATTTTCCGCACACATGATTTAATTTTTGAGAATATACTTACTATAAGACGTTCTTTAACACTTAGGTGACAACTAGCTTACAGCCTTCCTGATGGTAAGCGATTAAATCTGACCGTTTGTATTAACAAAGGCATCACACGTGCGTTATCATCTTATGAAAAAAAAAATTAAATTTTGAGTAGGTATTATTTCTTTGCTTTTCTTCGTTTGGGGCTAGATAGCGGTGTAAAATGTCCGGCAAGGCTAGCATAGCGATTTCCTTGTCTACTTTTTGAAGAGACGTCAAGGCTCTGACCGCAACTTGTATTTCTGCGTGTATTGTTATTTGTTTTTTTTATTGTTGTTGTTTTTTAAGTGTGATGTACAATAAAGTGTTATTCTATTTGATTCTCTGTCGATTCTTCCGAAATTGTCTTTGCCCGGAGCAGGCTCAATAAGGTTTCTTACTAGACAAAAGAAGGATACTCTGTCTATAGCAACGTACGTTTATATATAATTAGTTAAATACCTCACTAAATTATTGGCAAGCGCGCGATTGAGAAGAATACGAAAGAGACAACTTGAGAAGACAGCGTTTTCTAAGCTTCGCAAGGTCTAGACAATTTCAGGCAAAAATTGTGTATCTCCGTCTGTATATATATATATCGCAAGGCCTAGACAATTTGAGGCGAAAATTGTGTATCTCCGTCTGTATATATATACGTCCAAGATGGAGAAAATGTGGTTGTCGGTGCTCGGCGTGGTAGACTACTGCCGAGGAAGTGTCGACAACGTTTCTTCCCGTTCACTCTCGCAATCGCCGTGATCGAGACGGTCGACAAGTGACTTCTTTCTTCCAAAAAATGACTCAAGTCAAAATACTCCTCGACAGTTACTGCGCTAGGCCTACATCATCAGCGACATCTACCTTCTCAGAGCTCAAAAATGGTGCATACGAGTCATCAGTCGTCTTAAGCAAACCGATTGGTGTAGGGAATATTTTGTGACTGTAATTTTTCACACTGTCCTCACTGTACCTATATAAGTGATGTTGCCATATTTGTGAAAAGCAATCTCAAATTGTTTGACGAGTACCCGTCAGGGTATCGCCGCCGGTTGTACTCAAATATCGAAAACCTTTGACATTTATAATTAAATAAAATGTATTTGATTTAATTTTATTGTTTTAATTTATGTGACTTATGGTGGGTTCTTATATCCGTCGGTAACTGACTACGACTCGTATCTCCTTGAAAAAGTGTCAGATTAGTGTCAAACTTTTGACAGGTTTTCAAGGAAAAACGAGTCGTAGCTGGTTACCGACTTATATAGGAACCCGCCATAAATGTAATGTTTGTACGCTATAATGCGAAACCTAGCATAGTTCTATATTTAAACTCAATCATTTTATGTACCTAGGTTTACAGACAATAAAGGAATTATGAATTCATTATTTACTTATTCGCCCACCACACCACGGAGTTTGAATGAATCGATTGCTAAATAACATTTTGTATTTTCGAGAAATTAAAGTTATATAACATTTTGGGTCTGAAAAAGTCATGCAAGTTGTGAAAATTGAGCCACTGATAACGGTCACTATGTCTTTACGGTCACTATAAGAACCGGAGGACCAAATTAAGAAAACAAACGATATGGAGACGTATTGCGGTGATCCATCTCGTTTCTTTCTTGGGCTAGAGAAAGAAAATACTTGCTGCCTAGAAAAGAAAAATAGAATACCTGAAGCTGAATGGTCCACATCAGAAAAAAGGATATGAAAATTAAAGATTGATAGGTCGACATCATCATATCAGTAGACGACAGTAGAATGTCGGTGTTTTTTCTGGCATCCAACAGCTTCCAGCATCCTTTATTATTCTTTCCATACAGGGGAAAAGCTACTCACTTTTAGGGTTCCATACTAAAAAGATAAAACGGGACCCTATTACTAAAACTCCGCTGTCTGTCTGTCCGTCTGTCACCAGGCTGTATCTCATGAACCGTGATAGTTAGACAGTTGAAATTTTCACAGATGATGTATAACTGTTGTTGCTATAACAACAAGTACTAAAAACAGCATAAAATATTTAAGGGGGGATCCCATTTTTTTATACTATTTATATGGCAAACGAGCATTCAGTCCACCAGATGTTATATGGCTACTGCAGCCCATGAATATCCACATAGAATTCAAAACAAGGTATTATGTTTTCTTGATCTCTATGTGGATACGTTGCCATACTATAGGACTTAGCTGTTATGCCTATATGTTTTTGCTCGATCTTGATAACGGCAACAGGTAGACACTTAAAATATACACAGAATATTTAATTGACGACCTCTGTGGCGCAGTGGGCAAACAGCCGGCTGAGACGCAGGAGGTAGCGGGTTCGATTCCCGCCGCGGAACAAATGTTTGCATGACCTACAGATATTTATTCCGGGTCTGGTTGTTTTTCTATATATTATATGTATGTATTTACAAAAAAAAAAGTATATAAGTATTCTATCAGTTATCTGGTTCCCATAGTACAAGCTCTGCTTAGTTTGGGACTAGATAGCGCTGTGTGAAATGTCCAGCAATATTTATTTATTTATTAAATTATATATTCTTTTTAAAAATCAATAGTTAAATTAAAATAAAACAAATATTTAAGAGGGGCTCCCATACAACAGACAAGTTTTTTTGCCGTTTTTATAGATAATGGTACGTAACCCTTCGTGCGCGAGTCCGACACTCACTTGCCAGTTTTTATTTTACTCGATATCCATCAGTTCTTCGAGGAACCTCCTCGCACACCATCACTTCAGCTTACTTATCCTTTGAGTTAGGTCGGTGACTTTGCATTGTCTACGAATACTCATTTCTGATTCAAAAAGATCTCAAAACCAATCTCAACCCCCTTGTTTTTCCATGATTTGAAACATCACTCATTAACTTTAACCATGTTCTGTCGCTTAATTTAAACATTTATTACTCAACAGAGCACCCTTACAACAAGACTTGTAAATTTGTAAGTAGGTACTATTGTTGGAAACTTCCCAAAGACGAATATACTTGAAAATTATTTAACTTAATGATGGTGTAGCGGAGTGAGATATTTTATTTAATATTTAGAGTACGTTGCCTGTCTGTTTGTCGTTGTCTATCTGTCAAGACCCTTTTTCTAAGCACGTGGAGTTATCAAGCTGAAATTAATTTCAAAAACGTAGGTCACAACGGTTACGGTTCCTTAAAGCTATAACAAAATCTTGCTTCCAAGTCAACGTTATCAAAAATATGGCCATTTATGCCACACTCGCAAATAAATCAAAACCTCTATACTTACTTCCCGTTAACTTAGTGAGAATCTTGAAATTCGGCAACAAGCAAGTTCTCACAGCACATATCATTAATTTGTAGTTGTATCATATAAAAAAATATTTTTTACGGAACCCTCGGTGCGTCAGTAAGACTCGCACTTTTCGGTTTATTTCTTTTTTTTTGTTTGTTTTAATAAACCTAGCGAATGTTTAAGGAAGACGAATGACAGCTCGTATTTGCAAATAGTGTATAGGAATGTCTCATGGCTGATAAACAAAACAAAACCAGAAAAAAATAATTAAAACCATTAAAAATCCATTTTTTTGGCCTCACGAAGGAATTATTAAACAACAATACATTTTAATAAGCCGGAAGTAGATGAATCATCGGTCATCGATACCGGACATTGCAGACTCCATTAAAATTAAGTGAACGAAGTTAACTATGTCACATACACTCGGCGCCACGTAAAAATGTCCGAGCAAAAGAATTACATTCTATGATAAATGTTTCGACGGTCGGTTTTCGTGAAAACGGAAAAAGGAGGAATTAAAAATGTATCGTAATGACTAGATGGTGAGTAAATGAAAAGATTGAGTGCTAAGCGACGCTGTTTTTTAGCCTCGTAACCTGTTTCTACGCCACTGCGAAAAAAGAGGATATGGTTAAAAAAAAATGGTATGAATGCCTGTTCATTTGGCGCATCGTGTAGCCTAAACGGCTTGACGGATTTTGAAAATGATACGAGTGTTGATATTCCAATATCCAATATGGCGGCTACAAGCCGTATTGTATTTTAGTGATTATTAAAATTAGCAAACTTCTCTATTTCTTTCCAGTTGCAGTCGGGTTTTTTCAAGACATATTTTAAAAATTGTACTCTTGTTAAATTTTTATCTTGTGGTGTTAAATTCATGTCAATCTGCGACTGTGGGCATCACAGCAGTCTGGATCTGTGGTTCTTGGAAGGAATTAGAACCAAGCTCTAAAGGTTCAGCAAAAAGTGGCAGTGGGCCGGCCATATCTGCCGAAGAACCGATTTCCGTTGGGGTAAACGTATGCTAGAATGGAGACTACGCTAGAGTGAGTCTAATTCTAATTCTAGGGAGGGGGAAATAAGAGATCGGCACTGATGTCCCACATTGGGGTGTATTGTGCATTACGCCCTTTCTCCTTCTTCTCCATCTACTCTCCTCATACGCTAAGGTAAGTGTAGCGCAATTTAAGTGGTAGAGACTGGAAGAGAAGAACCGAAATTTGGGCTTAGTGGTACGCCTTGGAAGAAACCTACGTCCAGCAGTGGACTGCTATAGGTTGATGATGATGATCAGATGTTGCATAGACAAATGCGTATAAAGTCAATATTTGTAAGATTTGTCTGCGGAAGTTTTGCCAGTGACAAAACAAGCCACCACTTGCGCCCCACGTGTGAATGGTGGCTTTATGAGAGCGTCCGCTGAGTTGAGCGGGTCCAGCATAAGGCCGCGTCCGGGACTGTTTCTGGAAATGAAAGAGCACCACTACATTACGCAGGCCGCGGGTTCATTGTTTTGCCTACAAAAAAAGACCCACGTGCGGGAACTGTTCTACGCAGCGGACGCCCTAATATTAAAAGTATAAAGCCTGTGCAAAGCAACAACAACAAATCCTACAATGCCTTATGAATCCAATACAATAACGGTTTCAGGATGTTGTTGGGGCTGCCAAGGTTCTGTAGCGCATCAGGGATGTTTGCAGACGCGCGTACTGATGATTTCTATGCGATCATACGCAAAAGAACCGCATCCCTGGTGAGCCGCATGTGTGGAAGCACCAACAACTTCCTGACCGTTTTCCAGGGAACATGAGCTCATATACCTATCATGAGGCACTGGATGGCTTTATTTAAGCCGATCACATGCCTGGTGTCTCAGTAATGCGCTCATGTTCCAATGTTGCCGAATTTATTTTTTATCTTGTATTTTTTTTATCTTCTCTTTTTGTGTACCTACTAACAATATTTTTAAGTAAGTTTTTTCTGTAAAAAACTTACTTAAAAAATATTTTTAACCTGTGTTAGGTACTCAAAAAACTCAAAAAAACAAAAAATATGGATGCGTATGGTCTGAAATAAACGTTTTTTTTATTTAAAGCAAACGCGTGAAATGGTCTTGCACGCACAGGTGGTAATGTATGAATTAGGATTAAGTCAGACCACCTGCATGGCGCCTGCTTGAGCTATGAAGCTCATTAACCGCAGTCGGTTTGAGATCTTGCTTTGAATTTCATACATATGTAACGTTAAATGGATGCTAATTCGATTCAATAATTTGTTAACTCGATATTATTTTAAAGCTGGCAACTATTTTTAACATGTTATTGGCAATGCTTTCTGATTGAAGCTCGGTGATTGGTAATGACGTCGCTACCCGTTTTTCATCTTTGCCACCCCTGATGTTAGTGGGGAGAATCATTTAAATACTCCAGAGTTCATTTTGAGCTCTCATTAAAGTTTCGGTTTTAAAGTTCGGTTAAGCTGCAACGGCCTCAGATACCAACAGCGGGATTATTCCATTCGAATAAAATGAGCTCACATTAAGGCCTCCTAGACACGTTCTCCGGAGATCCGGATGAAGAAATCACCTCCGCTAATGCGGAAGTGATTTCTGAGTCATCTAGATTAGACAGAGCAAACATTTCACAGATACACCAACCTCGCCGGCGAGGTCGACGAGTCCTTTCAGTCGCCGCCTATGCGAGATGCAAGCACATACCCGGGCGTTTCTGTCTTATCCCCATCCTAACAACGGCCCAAGCCAAGATTCGTACATGTGCTAGTTGCCTCATCAAAAACTTACAAGGCTGAGCGCTATCTGCGCTCGCCAAAAGTTCGGTTAAGCTGCAACAGCCTCAGAGGCTAACAACGAGATTAGTCCATTCGAAAAAAATGAGCTTTCATTCTGTACTTGGCACTAGATAAGACACAACTCTGTCATATTATACTATTTGATGAAAGAAAGCTGATTACTTACTGATGAAAGAAAGTTTATCTTCACGCCTGTTTTAATAGTTTTTAAATAAAAATTAATTACGCATTCGGCGTTCTTCTTTCCTACGGCTCCTGATATTGAGCTAAGCTCACATACATTACATTTGATGCGTGTACGGTTATTACGTCATTCATACTCATTCGGTTTGCACAGGCATTTAATGAGATTTTGGATGTGGTTTGTCAATCAGCAAGCAATATGATCTACTCATTTACAGCTGAAAATTATTCGCACTTAATTACCTACGTAACGTTTCATTTGACATCCGTATTTGTTGGAGCGGTGGCGGTACTTCATTAAACTGTGATTTTAATAACTTAATTTTATCGCTCAGTAATCAGATTAAAATAAAGCTCGGTTTACGTAATTTGCATATACGGAGTGTTAAATCAAAAATGGTAGTTTTCATGCAAAAAAATAGGAATTAGCCTTTTAGGTCTGTAATTGTTAATTAAATACTCTTAAGTTTCCAAATGCCTATTGAGAATGTTATCTGATAGTGTTTTTCCTACTGAGGCAAAATGCTGATAACAGAGATTGAGATAATTTAGTTCATCTTTTGTAGCAGTTAGTAATTCTGTAGCAGCGCTGTTCTGTCGTGAGGATTCACAAATATTTTTTATAGTTTTCCACAGTATTTTTGGATCACTACTATTTTGTTATAGTTGTTGTCTATTATACTCCATTTTGACCTTGCGGAGAAGTTTGTTGCAAAAGTTCCTGTACCTAGTGTAAATTTTGTGTCGTTCCATATCGCCCGGAAAAGCTTTAGATTCACTATGGAGCTTGTCACGGTGCCTCATACATCTAATCAAGTCGAGAGTAATCCAGGGTTGTATGTTTACTAATTTATGACCTATTTTGACTACACGAGAATGTTTAATTATTAGTTTATTGATAAAATTATAGAATTTTGTAATTGCACCATCTAATGATGACTCCGTTATTACAGTTGACCAATCATAGACATTGATTTCGGCCGCTACAGCGTCGAAGTCAGTTTTGGGTCGCCACCGAGGACTATTCTTATGACTGAGTTTAGGCTTGAGTGACAAGCCAGAGATCACAATGTCATGATCTGTTATTGATGACTTACAAACTATACCGACTGACTTAGAATTAGATTTTATAAAAAAATGGGCATAGCACGCGTTGGAGCTTGCTGGAGTAGTGATAGCAGGGAGTAATCTGTGCGATGCCATAAGGCAGAGGTAGTCGGGTACTTGCTTTTTCGAAGGTTTACAAATATCGATATTGAGATCACCAGTTACTAGAACGACTGGTTTACTTTTTAAAGTGCCTAATACACAGTCCAGTGAGTTAATCATTGGTTCGATTGACGTAGTTGAGGGAGAGCAATATATGCCTAATACCGCGATAGTATCATTGACAGTTACAAGAATACTATCCGAGTCCTGAATATGTGGACATAAGACATTCGTTTTATAGGAATTTTTAAAGTAAGTAACCATCCCACCATTTTTGTTCATTTGTTTTTCTGAGCGAAATGCACTGTAACCTGGCAAACAGTCAATAATTGAGTCCTCAGACAGCCAGCACACAGTCAGGACAATATCTTCCACTTCAGCGTTAAGACGTTGCAGAGCAATAGCGAAACTGTCGAAGTTACATTGAATACTCCTGATATTTAGAGAAAGAACTTTGAAGTCAATGTCGGTAGAAGACAAGAAATTTCGACATAACTCAGGTGAGTTGAATATATGACAATCAATCGAAATTGTTTTATCTATATCGTCAGTTACGCCATATTGATAATATAAGAAAACTAGAAAATAGTAGTTTTTAAAAAAAAAGTGAGTCATTCTTGTTAAGTAGATAGTGGTGTAAACATTTCCGCATAGTGTTAATGTGTGTGTTATTGATGATGTAAGTGAGTCTGTGGAGTGTAAGTGTTTGTGTGTGTACATCCAATGTTCACTAAAATTTATAGTTTTAAAGTTATAACAAAAGTTTAAGTTTATAAAAAAGTGACCTATTACGTTAAATAAAATAAAAACAAATATGTCAAAGTAGGGCATCGTAGACACTAAGTTGAAGCGGCTAAAGTTCTTGGCCAGCTCAATTTTGTTCCTCATCCGGAAGCTTGGAGTTGACACATCGGAGCAGCTCGTCCATGTTTTTAATGGTAATCGCAGGATTCCCTTCCTGTCTCCTATAGCGAGCCATTTTTGATCCAGCAATATTTGTAACCGGAGCCTTTAGCACGATGTCGTGCGGAGCGAAATAATTGTCGCTTTTTTTGCGTAAGACGCTCGTTGAAATATATAATTCTCTGAGTGCCGTTTATTCCAATATCAGAGCTTTTTAAATTCCGCTTGCTCTTACCCGCCTTGATAAAGTCATCACGCTGGTGGTACGGTTCTTGAGGATGAGACATCAATTGACGGGTTATCCTGGTCTCGGCGCGGAGGTCCAACACGGGTAACGTAGTCTAAATTCTTGTCCTCCAGAGGCAATCCGATTTTCTGGGAGATAACCCGAATAATATGCATTGGGTTTTCATTTCGTTGACTCCAGAAATTTCAATGTCATTCTTCAGATATGACTGCGCTCGTGCGCTTTGTTGTTTGCGTAGTTGGGTTATTGTCCATATTTTAAAGTGTAATAATTACTGACATATGAGCCTCAACTACGCGCAGCCTATCCATGGTATCTGCCAGATTTTTTTCATATTCATCCAGACGGGCGTTGCATTTAGTAATGTGTTCCGTCAAGGACGTCATCTGAGTCTTGATCTCTCCCACATCCACTCTAAGCAATCTAATTTTGGCTACCATTGTGGCTATGGAACCAGAATCAGCCGCAGAGAAGAGTGGGCTTACAGGAGCAAACGAAGCAACTTTACGCTGTGTGGCAATCGTATGCGCTGATTCGTCGCAATCGGTAACGCATACTCGCACGGGAGTGTTTGTGTTATCTCTCCGGGCTCCGCGGTTTTACAGGTCATGCACCCCAGTTTAATTTTAGCTCCTCAATCAGCTTTTTAGGATCTGAGATATTTACGCACAGCAGATGGTAGGTACTGACGCATTTTGAGCATTTTATTAGTTGACTTTACCTTATAACTTTAGTGCAGGTGGCGCAGTTATAACCCATTTTGTTAGATTCTATGCGTTCTTATCAGAATAAATAAAGAAATGGCCGGTAGAATTACATTTACTTCGGTAACTTCGGTTACCTACAACTTACGGTTATCTTATCAACTATCATATATTATATCTTATCAACTATCTTATATCTTATCAATTATCTTATATCTTATATCTTATTAACTATCATATATCTTATCAAGTATCTTATATCTTATCAACTATCGTATGTCTTATCAACTATCCTATATCTCATCAACTATCTTATATCTTATCAACTATCCTATATCTTATTAACTATCATATATCTTATCAACTATCCAATATCATATCAACTATCTTATATCTTATCAACTATTCTATATTTTATCAACTATCTTATCAAATATCTTATATCTTATCAACTATCCTATATCCTATCAACTATCTTATATATTTCGACGACCTCCGAGGCGCAGTGGGCGAATAGCCGGCTGAGACGCAGGAGGTAGCGGGTTCGATTCCCGCTGCGGAACAAATGTTTGCATGATCTACAGATATTTGTTCCGTGTCTGGATGTTTTTTATATATGATAAGTATGTATTTACAAAAAAAAAAGTATATAATTATTCTATCAGTTATCTGGTTCCTATAATACAAACTCTGCTTAGTTTGGGACTAGATAGCGCTGTGTGAAAATGTCTATCCATATCAAACTGTATCACTTATCACCTGTTACTAACCCATATTCGCAATAAATAATTTGATTGATTGATTGATTGAATATATATTTATTATTTATGTACAGTCCGAGGCATTACCAATGACGTTACCAATTGTGATTTAGACCGTATTGCAGAGTGGAGCAAGCACCACGGTTTGAAAGTTAATCCTACCAAAACGCAAACCATTATTGTAGGTAGTTCAAGAACGCTTAGCAAAATTGATTTTTCCACTCTCCCACAAGTTGTCTTTGACGGAATAGCAATCTCATACAGCGAAACCGTTAAGAATTTAGGTATCATCATTGACCGCAACTTTTCATGGAAGGCTCAGATTGAACTTACCAGCCGGAAGTTGTTTGCGTCAGCTGGTTCACTAAGGAGACAACGCAACTTTTTGCCTACGTCCACCAATACTGCGCTTGCACAATCGCTTTCACTTCCCGTACTCCCGTACTAGACTATGCCGATGCTTGTTATCTGGACCTCACTGAGGAACAGCTTAACAAGCTCGAGCGTCTACTAAATTTTTGTATAAGATTTATATTTGGCCTCCGTAAATATGATCATGTGTCTCCCTTCCGTTCAAAGCTTATGTGGCTTCCAATTCGTCTTCGTCAGAATACTCATATCCTTTTTCTTCTCTATTCTATTATTTTCAATCCCTTTTCTCCTCACTATCTGAAAGATAGATTTGAATTTCTCCATTCTTCAAATAACTATACTCTTAGGTCATCAGAAAATTTGATACTCAGAACTCCTTCGCACAGCACTTCCTTTTACAGCGCTTTTTTTACTATCCAGGCTGTTCGGCTGTGGAATGCTCTGCCCGAAGAAATAAGACGGTCATCCTCCTTACACACCTTCAAGTTGAAGGTGAAACACCATTACCTGACGATGTCATCTTCCAGCGTTATTTATTTACTTTGTTAGTATAGTTTGCTATATGTATATACCTATATATTAGTCTATTTTATAAGTATTTTAAGTATTAGGATTAAAAACTATATAATTTTTTATTATACCTTAGAATATATGTGTAAATGTATCCTCTAAAGTACACCGCACTCCGTATCTTTGTAAATTTCACTCCATCCAAAGGTTGCCTGGAAGAGATCGCTTTCAGGAATAAGGCCGCCCATTGAATTGCCTTATTATTTTAGCCTAGATTTTATTTTTGTATTATTTCTGTCTGTGTGGTAGTTCAATAAAGAGTTATCTATCTATTTATCAATCTATCATTAATCGAATTACATATATGCCTACCGCTATTGAATATCACTTTTAAAGTTTCACAATCTGTACTTCTAAGCGTAGATTATTCTTGGCAATAAATAAAAGGAGGTCGGTCAGCGGCACATATAAATAAACCTTCTCACTTCCCCATCCCGAAGGTATCATTAACCCAGGGCGTAATCGTGTTAGGGCCCGTAAAACGCTTTACTGGTTACCACAAACAAATTAACCAATTTTACTGGTAATAAATATAACGTTTATTGTATTGATTTTGCTCTTGAGGCTAAATTGTCGTGTTTATGTTGAAACTACCTTACCCGGCCGCGGCTCTGCAGCGTAGTCAATAAAAACAGAAAAATGTAGCTTATGCCACTATCCTGGATGTAATATATATGTGAATTAAATTTCATCGAAATAGGTCCAGCCTTTTATTCTGAAAACGTAATAAACAGACGTAGAGACCGAGAGACAGAGAGACTTTCAACAATATTAGTATGGACTAGTATCGACTTCAAAAATTTGTTTTCAACTCTTCGGAATATTTTTTTTATGTATGTCCAGAGAAAATTTGTTACCGCGTTGTCTGATTTCAATGATTCTTTTTAGGGTTTCGTACCTCAAACGGTATAAAAAGGAACCCTAATAAGATCACTCTCTTGTCCGTCTGTCTGTCCGTGTGTCACCACCGATTTTATCAGGAACGGGTGGACATAGCAAGTTGAAATTTATACCAGGTACTGAGGTATATAGTACCTATAACGTGTATAAAAATCAAGGTCCTGTGTCATTTAGATTTTAGCGAAAACTAAGTACCAAAATTTACCTTAATTTACAACGTTTTATTTTTTGGAATGTTTCCTTTACTTGTGTAAGACCTTGCTTTTAACTAAAATTGACAATTCTAGGTCAACGGGAAGTCCCCTATAGGTTTTGGGTCCAAAACCTATATGGTAGTTGTTGTTTTTATAGATAATAGTACGGAACCCTTCGTGCATGAGTCCGACTCGCACATGGCCGGTTTTTTTTTCTTTAAAGGGATTGGACCTAGAAAGGAGGAGATATTTGGTCAAGATATGATGACTTTAGAGTTGCGTTGCGAATATTTTTTTTTACTTTTTGTTTTATGAAGACCTTTATATTTTTGTTATAAAAATACTTGCTATGAACTATTTTTTAAGTAAAATACATGCTCGAGTAAAATATTTATTTTAATAGTTATCAATATGAATTTTAAAGTACTACCGATTACTGTTACAAACAAGTATGGCACATACTCGTAAAATGCATAAAAAGGATCTCTACTATTTAAAAGTATTAATTTTCATAATGGCACAAAAGCATTGAACGCAAAAAATCCAGTATTACCTTTTTCAATTCAAATAGTAAAATGGTAGACTCATTCTAAGTAAAATGTCTATTATTTTTATAGCAATTACTTTATTCGAGATGCTATGTAAAAAAATCCTAACATTTAGAATATTCCCCTTATGGTAATCAGTAACGAACAGACATGGCGCATAATTTTATTTACACTGATGAATAAAAAATGAGCTATTATGAATTACGCAGGCAACTTTGCAAGATTGTTGCCAAGCAAATCTTTTCTATATCTTCTTTCAAAATGACCTTATATCTTTTAAACTACTCAACGGATTTTGATGTAATTTTCAGCAATAGACAGAATGATTCAAGAGTATGTTTATATATATAATACATACATAGTAATATGCAGAGTTATGCATATACTATGTTTGTTTGTTACCTTAACTCGACTAAATGGCTGAACGGATCGTATAGAAATTTTTCAAGGAGATAGATTATATCCTGGGAAAGGACATAGGCTTTTTAGCAAACTGCGTAAAATGAGGGTAACGTTTTATTGAAAAACCACCCGTGTGAAGCGCGGGCGGGTCTGCTAGTTACATAGTATAAAATGAAGTCGCTTCCGCTGTCTGTTACCTTAGATCTTTTAAAATACTCAACGGATTTTAATGCAGTTTCCAGCAATAGATAGAGTGATTCAAGAGGAAGGTTTATATGTTTAATTAATACATAGTAACTGCAAAAGTAACTGTTTGTTTGTTAGTTTGTTTGTTATCTTTTCATAACTAAACAGCTGATAAGTGCAGCTGAGTGCGTAAAAGGAGGGTAATGTTTTTATTGAAATACCATGCATGCGAAGCCGCGGGCGGGTCCACTAGTTATTAATAAATTAAGTTGCCGGAATAAACAAATGAGGCGACTGATGTAGGAGGTCTTTACCCAAAATAAATATATATAAAAAAATAATCATTAATAATGTGGAATAATGAATATTGTGACATAGTGAATGTTAATTATTTGTTTAAAATGTACTAGTGGTTCGCCCCGAACTGAGATCTCGCGAGTCTCCCAAAACACAAAAGAAAATATTCTTTACCGATGCCTAAACGTATTTAGTGGCTAAATATAATTTAAGGAGTAGTCAAATCAAACAAATAGGTAAAATTTAAACATGTATAGTATTTAAATACGCTTAGGGATCGTTGTGCAAGCCGGCCTTAATATTTGACCAATAAAATAGTGCCACGAAATATATAGCCAAATAACTTGACCCAAATATTCATTCAAATTACAGGTAACGGAAGTTCATGTTAGTTCGTTTTGCGGTAAAAATTGCAGTTTTTCTGGATTTCAGACTTATGCATATGCATTTTGTGCCACTAAAGCAACACGCATACTAAATTTCAGCACTGTGGGGTCACTGGTGTACCCATCTCTTGAATTTTGACAAAGTTCAGTTTTTATTTTGGCTACTAACTCAAAAACTACAAAAACTTTACACAAAATAAAAACGGAACCGAAATGTACTAATATAGGCATTTCATTTGACCTAATAGTCTTATATCTATTTATTTTTACCCCTCTTGAACCCCAATATCAAAACAACCCCAAACATTTTTAGCTCATGTAGTCACACCAAAATTGTGCCATCACTACCTACCTATGTATTGATTTCAAGATGATCAGATCAACACTTCAAAAGTTATCCTCGGACAAACAAACATACATACTTACATACACACATACATACAATGCCGATTTGCCCAAGTTGATTTAGAGATCTCGCTTCACTCGATCAATTAACTATTGTATATGTAATTTTGGGAATAAATGGCTTATTATTATAATATAATATATTAATAAACCAATATGTAGTATTATAGTGTGACCATTAGTGCTGTGCACTCCCTGAGGTATGCGCGCGGCGAGACGGGGGGGAGAATCGGCTGCTGCGCTCTGTCAGTTCGCCGTCAACGCTCGTGGCGGCAGGTAGTGTTATTTGTATCGGACTGTCTATGTCAGACGCACATGAGATAAATATTAAAAGATGGGTCGTGCGTTATCTCGTGATATGAAATGGAAGATGAAGTTGAAACCGAATCTATGTCAGAATAACTTTCGTTAGAATATATAATTGTTTGTAAATATAAAAAATGTTCAATAAAACAAGTCCTTTGAATTATAAGTTTAGTTCTTATTTATCACGTGCATATTTTTAATAAAATATGAGTATATTTAAGTTACATTTTAATCAACTAAGTAAGTATAATATATTACAGATAGATAGCCTCCGACCATCGTCCCGCCACAAGTCTTGCCTTAGAAATGCAAACTGATATCGTAAGATATGTCCGACATATATTGATCTCATGTGAACTCATGCAGTTTTTTCTTTGCCTCCCACCTCGCCGCGCATACCTCAGGGAGTGCACAGCACTAATGGTCACACTATACTTAAAAAGTTTCATCAATAAGTCACTAATTATTCACTAAGCAACCTTCCAGAAACTCATTTTGATTTTGATAACAAGAGTGCTAAGTTAAACACTATGTCAATTGATTTGCGATTTGATTGGCGTACCAACAACTGGCTATATGGTAAGGTAGTTATTAAACCTGCATAGCTCGAAAAACTGACGTTGTGAAAGCATTTTCTCGAGTGAAAATCGCACAACGGAAAAAAGTACAAAAACACCTCCCATAACCATACGAAAAGACGACAAAATAAGGTTACCAAGGGAGCAATTGGGCGCAGGCCGCACAAGATCGATCGCTCTGGAAATCTATGGGGGATATTTTTAATACGATGATATGATGAAAGTTGAAATTAATGTAATTAGGGGGGCTTTACCCAGCAGTGGGAAAGTGTAGGCTAGCAAAAAAGTTATATCATGCCAATATTTCAATATTATCAGTAGATCTCTCGTATCGGATCTCTCTCTAGTATCTCAGTAGATGCGATCATGTTTCAATATTGCCGCATTTATTTTTATCTTGTCTTTTTGTGTACCTAACAAAAATTATGGATCTTTCTCTGGTCTGAAATAAACGTTTTTATTTCTTGTTATCTATATATATAAAAGAAAGTAGTGTTAGTTACACTATTTATAACTCAAGAACGGCTGCACCGATTTGGTTGAAAATTGCTAGGGAGGTAGCTTAGAATCAGGAAACGGACATAGGATACTTTTTATCCCGTTCGACCGTGTTCCCGTGTGACGTGACATAAAACGACAAAGAGAATAAAAGTCACTATAAAACGTGGTTTAACAAAAACGCATCTGACATAGAATAACAAAACGCAAATGACAGCTAAACGTAAATTTGTCTATGGTTATGTATGGTTGTAAAATGATGGCCGGGGACAACAATTGACAATTCTGCCAGGGTGACGTATATTAACAGCTCGCGTTATAATCATGTCAAGACGGTATGAAGTTCGGCGAGTCAACTAGTTACACAATAATATATTGATTTTAATTGTCAAAGCGGCCGGTATGGTGTACGGTATGCGTATGCAGATTCCAAAAAAGGTTAATGTACAGCATTAGATATGAAACATTTGGCAAGCGAGTCTCATTCTGACCGGTATTGTTTAAAACACAAATCGCCAGTTGTGGCTCCACTTTAATCGCCCGTGTACAAGCTAGACAAAGTGTATTATAGATTCACTCAATAAATTAGCTTGAACATAATTTTAGACGATTGCCAAAAAAAATTAGTGTACTTATTTTTTTTTTCTGTAAAATTTGTTTTTAGTTTCTAAAACTGAATTTAAAATATTAATGTTGTACCTTACAGTACTTTCATATTGATTGATTTCAAGTTAAGAAACTAAAAATTACAAATAAATAAGATACTCTTCAAACTTTCACGATCACTGTACATAATTATTGATTAAAACGGGTATTTATCGCGTATGTACCTTTATGTATGTATGTACCTGTCAACAATCGCGGTCTGGGTAGCGTTCTTGATACCACTTCAACGCATTAGTTGGGCTTCGTCGATTGAGGAAGTATGCTTCAATTAAGTCTACTTTTTGCGTATTTGACAATGCCATGATAGGACAAATAAGATGATGCAATGACTGATATAAAAGTCCGACAGATGCAAGAACCATGTTCGAAATTCTAAATTGTTCTGAAATGCGAAATGTTTTTGAATTGCTCATGAGAGCATGGAGTTCCTAAACTTCTTAATCGCTACATTATTAATGCTTCTTTAATGTACAATTAGAATCTAATAAAATGTTTGTTGGAGGAATTTTGCTTTGCCTGTTGTATGAGAATACATTTTATCAAATTTGACTAATTTCCGCTGCTTAGATTTTTTTCATCCGATACAATAAAATAATCCTTACATAGGATCGAAAGGAACCAAAAAAAAAATTACCAACTTGATTTGTTTTATGGCGCTTCTCACGCTTGACATAAAAAAAATTAATGCCAAAATGTTTTTCTACGAAAACGAGCTGATGTTTTAGAAGAAACTGCACCTGTATCTCCTCTGGTTATGGGTGCTGCCGTACTGTCCCTGTTAAAAAAAACACTGTGTATATAAAACAAAGTCGGGTTAGTTACACCATTTATAATGATTTTTTTTTATTTGTCTTCGCCCCGAATAGCAAAATAACTATTAAAAGATCTGAAAAAATCACGCGAAAAGAAATCATGAATTAAATTCATTTTCTCAGCATAGATGCAGCTAATGCTGGCCGAATGACAATTTTACCGGCGACGTACATTGGCAGCCCGCGACTTCCGCTCTACACTTTACGGTAGGTACATATATTATATGTTGAACAAGTTGAGACAAAGTTATTAAAAGCGCTGTGAATCGGCACCAATTGGACTGAATCTCTCAAGTGGAGAGAGACCCTTTCTTATCCAGTTCTTCAGTGGAATGTTCTTCGAGCTATGTATCCTGCCAGCTGCCACATCAGCTTTTCTTTTGAGTTCGATGATTTTTATTGAAGAATCACTTGATAAAAATCTGCTGATTTCGGTTAAAATTCTTTTTATCGGCTGTTTTAGGTCAAATACCTAAGTCAAATAGTATTTTTGTATAAGGTAACTTACCTTATACAAAAATACTATTTATGATCTAAATAGTATTTTTGTATAAGGTAACTTACCTTATACAAAAATACTATTTAGATCTAGAGAAGGCGCAAAGTTTAAATAAAACTGACCAAGAGCGAGTCGGCCTCGCGCACGAAGGGTTCCGTGCCATCTAATATATAAGTCGTCCTGACTGACTGACATATAGACAACGCACAGCCCAAACCGCTGTTCCTAGAGACTTGAAATTTGGATGGTATGTTCTTTGTAGTATGAAAGTGAACACTAAGAACGGATTTTTGGAAATTCATCCCCTAAGGGGGTCAAAAAAGGTTTTTACGGTTGTATGAAAAACCGTGGTTCTTAGGTTTATAAACTTGAAACTTGGCGAACAAATTCTTCCACAAAAATAAGATAAATGGTATTTTTTCATTTTTCTAAATTCATCCTCTGGGTAGGTGAAAAAGGGTGTTGAACTTTGTATGGCAAAACATTATTTCTAGGGTTAAAAGACTTAAAACTTTACTTAAATACTAAGAAAGGTGCATAATGAAACATGGTATAGTAATTGTATCTGAAAATCACCCCATAGGGTTGAAAAGGGATGTTGTATTTTGTTCTAAAACAATGTAATTTGCATTTACGAACTAATAACTTTGAATAAATGCTTTTTATAGGTAAATAATGAAACTTTTTATCATGGTAAGACCACCAGGGTCTGATGATGGAGCCAGGAGGGAATCTACAGAACTCTATAATGGATAACAGTAGCTGTATTGTGTTTGGGTTCTATTCAATTGTTTCTGCGAGACATTTCACGATAAAATTGACTACCAGCGTCTGAAGATGGGGAAATCTATCGTTTTTAATCATCAATAACATCAACAATACCTATATTAAATAATCGTTACGGGACTTACAGACTGACTGAAAATCAACGCACAGCCTAAACCGCTGATCCTAGAGACTTGAAATATAGAGGGTGTGTTCTTTTTATGGCGTGCGAGTGGACTAAGAAAGGAGTTTTTGACATTTGCACCCCATGGGGTTCAAAATAAGAATTTAAAATAAAACAAAAATAGTCGATTTTCAGGTACCGGTTAGGTATCGGTCTACTACTAAAGTAGACCGATCAAATTTTACATGTAGATTCCCCTAATTAAGTAAACAAATAGATATTTCAGCAGTCGCTTTCCGAAATTTTCCTGAAAAATAAGATTTTAAATATTTTCAGGAACCCAAGGTCAAAATAAGACCTCTTATATGAAAAACTTGAGTGTGGTGTTGATTTAAATGTCGTCATAAACACAAATATTCTGTAATTTTTTTTGTTTGTTATGGGGACCAGGGAATAACCAGGGAGCCAACAGGTGTTGATCAGAATTTCTTAATAGATAAGAGTAAAACGTTCATGTTTGGATTCTTTTAAATTGTTTTTGTGAGATGTTTGACGATATCGTATACCAGGATCTGATGATGGAGCCAGCAGGGAATCAACAGAACTCTAAAGTATAACAGTAGATTTTTCGTGTTTTTTTATACATTTACTTGCGTTTAACCACGATCTCGCCTGATGGTAAGCGATAATGCAGTCTACGATGGTACACGCTTGCCTAGCAGAAACCTATTCACTCGCGACTTAAAGATACCCAGGCTGTAGCTATCTGAAACACAGACTCTGGCAAGGCGTTCCACTCTCTGGCGATGCGCATAATAAAGGTCAAAGAAAACCGCTTTGTGCGAATGGGAAGTATTTCTACCATATAGCGGTGGCGCACCGCAGAGCGTCTGGTTGTCCGTTGATAGAATGGGATGGTGGGATCAGGTTGAAAAGTTCCGCCGCACACTCCCCGAAATGTACTCGATAAAAACCGAGAGGCTAGCAACCTTTCGTCGATGCTCCAGGCTGAGGAGCCTTGCATCAACTAGCTCATAGTTGCCTATGAGCTTCTTGACTCATTTCTCAATTGATTCCAGAGCTTCAAGTTGGTACTTCGCTGATCCGTCCCAAAGGTGAGAACAGTACTCCAAACACGATCGGACTTGTGCTTGGTACAAGTTGAGCAACTGTCCCGGTGTGAAGTAGTGCCTCACCTTTGCGAGTATACCAAGCTTTTTAGCAGCCAACTAGGCTTTCGACTCAATGTAGGAGCCGAAATTTAGAGTCGGAGTTTAAGTTCTATTAAATTGTTTTTGCGAGGCTAGGTATATAATGACTTAGGGTTTGGTACTGGTAGGGTATGATCATGAAGCCAGAAGTGAATCACTCTAATATTATAAATGTGAAAGTTTGTATGTTCGTTTATTTGTTTGTTACTCAATAGCGTCGTAACGGCTCAACTAATTTTGATGAAATTTGTTATGTACGTAAATTTATAACCTAGATTAACATATAAGCTACATTTTATTCCATAAATCAGGTCCCATGGGATAAAAATAGTAAGTCAAAGTTTCTATAGAAAAATGAGTTTGGTTTATGTTACCGCAAGATTTTAAAATCATCACAAAAATTTTCAAGCCTAGACGGGACTTGAACCCGCTACCTTCCTCTTGATACGAGGATGCACTATCCAATTGTACTACCGGGCTATGTCACGCCAGTGTCGAAATTAATGAGATGATTCAGGTTACGACTAAATCACCGTTAGTTTTTACCCCTTTACGACAAAACTACTGAACGGATTGAGTTCAAACTTTGCAAATGTTTAGTTTATAATTTACTAAATTAACATAAATGTTACTTTTTATCTCATAAATCAGTTTACATAATCTTTGGTGCGCCTTCAGGCCAAGGTTAGTATAGATATAAATACGTATAAATAGTGATATATTATCACTTTTAAATTCATAAAAATAACAGTTATATAGGATTTCTGCAATCCACTCCCTTTAAATTCAATATTGATGAAATGGTGACCCATACCAAATTCAGACATCGTAGTCTATTGTCTGCATGGTAAATATAGGCGCAATGATGAGTCATAAAAAAATCCAGCTACCGCAGCCTCTGCCAGCACACTCTCACTTCACTTCAGTGAAAATAGGGTCGCAGTGATGAATCATATACAATATTAGCTACCGCAGAGTCCTCCAACCAACTCTCTACAAGTCAGATAGGGCCGCAACAATAAGTCATAAAAAATAATTCATCTACAGCAGCATCCTCCAATTCAATCATTTTAAGATTTATAATGTTGCAATGATTAATCATCAAAAAAAATTAACGCATCATCCCCTAGTGTACAGTGCTGCGTTTAAAGATTTTACATAGGGTCTCAAGGACGAATAATAAAAAAACACTACTGAAGCGTCCTGCTATCCACTTTCTTTAAGTTTGTTAGGGTCGCAGTGATAAGTCAAAAGAAATTTGTAGCTACCGCAGCTTTTTCGAGCCCATACCCTTCAAGTTGAATAGGATCAGCTAACATAGCGTCCCCCAGCCCACTCCCTTAAATTAGATAGAGTGGCAAAATTGAGTCATAAAAAAACCAGTCACCACAGCGTCTTCTAGCTCACGCTCTATTTAACTGAAATGGGGTCTTTTTAAGATGTAATCGTAAGTCAAGAAATTAGCAGCTACCGCAGCATCCCCGAACCCACCCTCTTTAAGATAAGTAGGGTCACAGTGATGAATTATAAAAATGTGCAGCTACGTAACGTCGCCCCCAACCAGCTAACTACAACAACCTACAAGTAACATGGGGCCGCAACAATAAGCCTTAAAAAAATCGGATATCGCAGAATCCACCAGCCTAATCTTTATAAGATAAATTGGGTCGCAATTATTAGTCATAAAAATAAATCGGCTAGCATAGCCACCCACCCTCATTTAGATACATAGGCATAAAAACTCATCGTGCCCCACTCAACCCACTACAAGTTACGCGTCTCGCAGCCCATTGCCTTTAAGTTTGATGGGGTCGTAATGATAGTGATATAAGTTTTCAGCCAACACAGCGTCCCCATGCTCCAGGGCCCCAATGATGAGCCATAAAACATTGTAAAACTGCAGCCTCCACAACAATAACAATAATCTATCTAACGATAGGGTTGAATGATTAGTGAAAACATTGGAGATAGCGCAGCATTTCTCAGCCCACCCTCTTTAAAATAAATAGGGTCATAATGATGAGTGATACCAAATTTTTCAGCTACCGCCGAGTTTTTCTGCCGGCCCTTTCTAGGCAGAGTCTCACTAGTCTCTTAAAATTAGCTGTATGTATATTTACACCATAGAACAACGTGCGCGAAAACGCTGGTAACAGCTAAGATTTTTTATGGCTTATCATTGCGCTTATATGTAACATGCAGTGGGCTGGCGTCCCTACGTCTAGCATTTTGTATGGCTCACCATTGCGACAATATTAAACTTAAAAGGAGTGGACTGCACGACGACTTTTATGTAGCTGCAATTTTTTACCTGATTTATGGGATTAAATGAAAGAGGTTACTAGCAGTAAGTTAGTTTAGGTTAAAACCTACGTACGTACCAAATTCCATCGAAATCGGTTCAGCCGTTACGACGTGATTGAGTAACAAATAAACAAACATCCTCACTGAACATCATCACTTATATTAATGTGATATGTTGTGATAAATTAGTACCTACTCATTTAGTAGTGTAATGTGTACGAAGTCGCGGGCAACAGCTATTTAGCTATAAAACGGCAAAAAAGCACGTTTGTTTTATGGCAGTCCCCCTTAAATATTGGTTTTATTTAAATTTACTTATTTATGTATAAAGTGAATATACAACAAAATATTCTGTGAATATTTCAAGCATCTACCTGTTGCCGTTATCAATATCGAGCTAAAACGTGCAAAAAAACACGTTTGTTGTATGGGCGCCCCCCTTATATATTTAGTTTATTCTGTTCTTAGTATTTGCTGTTATAGCGGCAACAGAAATACATCACCTGTGAAAATTTCAACTGTCTAACTAACACGGTTCATGAGATATAGCCTGGTGACAGACGGACAGACAGACAGATAGTGGAGCCTTAGTAATAGGGTGCCGTTTTACTCTTTGGGTACGCAACACTAAAAAACGGCTAATTTAAAGTCAGCTTAAAAAGTTCAAGAAATTTGATTAATTTTTTTTGAGATAAATTGTATTATTTTCTTGATCACCTGTATTTATCAGGAGTGAAACTTGTGGGCAGAAATGAGCAATTTTTATCCCGACTGAATTCGCATTTGCGGATTTCAGTCCATTTGGCGCCGACTCGCAGCGCTTTTAATGACTTTGGCTCAACTTGTTTATCGATAAACTTTTATTCTCTTTGATAAACCGCTTTCTTTTGGAGTAGATGAAGTGTTTTTTAGTTTCCCCTTTAATGAGACTGTGACTGCTCTTATACAAGTAGCTGATAGTTTGCCTTTTCAACCACAAATGCAAAATGAGTGATTATTTACCGACTTCAAGAAAAGAAGGAAGTTCTGAGTTTGTATAAAAATCTTATATATATATATATATATATATATATAAGAAAGTCGTGTTAATTACACTATTTATAACGCAAGAACGGCTGAACCGATTTGGCTGAAAATTTGTGAGGAGGTAGCTTAGAACCAGGAGACGGACATAGAATACTTTTTATCCTGTTAGACCGCGTTCCCGTGTGACGTGCCATAAAACGTCAAAGAGAATACAGGTCACTATACAAAAATATCGGAAAAATTCACGCAAAAAGAAATTACGAAGAAAGTTTTTTTTTTCATACATAATGATGGCCGGGGACCACAATTGACAATTCTAAGAAGGTGATGTATATTGACAGCCCGCGTTATATGCATGTCAAGGCGGTACGAAGTTCGGCGGGTCAACTAGTTATAAATAAAAATATAAAAATTTCGTGTCACGCTTTTAGTGGTTGCACTCCTCCGAAGCGGATCGACCGATTTTAATGATTTTTTTTGTATATTTGGCAGGTATGAAAATATGTCGTAAATAGTTTTTCACCCTCTTACCCCCCACCTTTACTTTTCATCGCAATATTAGTATTTTTCTATGAACCTATAATTTAACCATCGTTCATTCACGTGAAGTCATTTACATGAAGTGTCGCTTCACTTTGACAAGAGTGTTTTATATAGTTTTTATCCCGAAGTTCCCACGGGAACGGGAAATTTCAAGCGTGTGAAGCCGCGGGCCGGTCATCTAGTATTGTTTAGATTAGAAGGTACTAACCCGCTAATAACCGATAACTAGTGGACGCTGGCGTAAAGATCACGATATTTCCACATCATTCGTCAGGCTTGGGCAGGGTGGGCGTCAGCTATACAGGTGACTGTATCACACACGATGAAGGCGCTATATAGATAAAATATTTCTCGCTATACAATTCAATACACGGTGAAGGTTATATATAAGGTGTTGCAATTTAAACTTATAATATTAAATATTGATGGGACGGTTTTTACACATAAAAAACGAGTGTGCTTTAGACCAAACGACTGAAGTAAAACTTCTTTAGCTCTATCTAGTATCCTATAGCATTTTAATAAAAACCCAAAGTCGGGTCCAATCTATCAATAATGATAATATTTTGTGTCACCGCACTGGCTGAGTAGCGGTAAAAATAATGTTTTAAGGAAATGTCAACCTTATTTCGAGGCACATACAGTAAGTACATGCTGCCTGCTGCTGAATGTCATCTGTTGTGGAATAGCTGAATTTTATCGTAAATGGAAGCTGGTAGATTCAAAATACGAAACGTCGTAAATACTTTCTTTTATCTAGAGCAAAATGAAATGTATTATACAGCATGCAGGAGTGTTTTGTTTTTGCAGTTTGTATAATTTAGGCTAATTTGGGATATGCGACAAATCAACTAGCTATGAGAGAAAGAGAGAAAGAAAATGTTTGCTCGCACCTCTCTCTCTTTCTTGCCCCTACAGTAATATACGAAACGTAACTCTCTCTTTCTATCTTCACTAACTTATATCTCCCTCTCAACTTCCGTTCGCACTTTTCGTAACGCACCAGCTTACACCCAAGTGAAGCGTGCGTAAAGAAGTTTTACTTCAATAATAAACAAATGTGTATATAAAATGTTCTTAATGTATTATCAAAATCTCGAGGTAATGGATAAACTGATGCTCGACGCCACACTCGACGCAATGTTAGAGAACTAGCGTAATGTACGATGCCACAGATTACTAAAAAGTTGCTACCAGCCGTCCAATAACCCCGATAGTTCTATGACCTCGCCCAGTCTAAAATAAAGTTTTGTGGATTCAAAAAACATTATTTATTGCCGTATTATAGTATTATACTCCCATCCTTGCCGAACTAACAAACTATGAACCAGAAGAGTGAATGAAGTGTACAAAGTCCCTGCATGTAAGACTGCGTTTGCGCATACCTTTGTATATTTTCTGGGACCTTTTTTATATAACCGCATGAGTAAAATTGACAAGTTAAAAGGAAAGACCAGGTTCATATCGGGAAGAACTCTAGAACCGCTCTTACTAGTATGACTATGTTTCCACTGAAAATTTACTACATATTAAGTACCCTTCAAACAGTACTGTTAGTATTACGTTATCTCTAATTGTGTTGCTTTAAATTTGCCTATAAACAGTTGTATAGTTATAAGTTATATTATGTTTTTTTTATATATATACCTAGTCTTACCATAAATACTGTAACAAAGAAAAAAATATATATTTCTTGCAAATAACATTTATTACTTTTACAGTGTGTTAGTTTAATACATATATATAAAACAATTTAAAATATAAAAAGGTTATTCGAAATGGTCTCCATTGGCTGCAATACAGTCCTTTAAACGTTGAGGCCAGTTATGAATAGAAGCACGCACTCTTTCCATGGGAAAATTCTTCACTGCCAATCGTATGGATTGTTTTAGGGACTCCAAATTATCATGGCGTTTAGAGCAAGCCGTACTCTCTAAAACTGACCATGAATCATAATCCAGTGGATTAAGATCGGGACTAGACGACGGCCAGCTTTCTGCTCTGATGAAGTCTGAAACGTTCGTTTCCAACCAAGACTGCGTAGGCCGAGCTTTATGACCCGGCGCCGAGTCTTGCTGAAAGGACCATTCTTGGTTATTGAACATAGTGTTGTTAAGGGGCTTCACTACCTTCTCAAGAGTCGTATCTTGATATACTTGTGGCGATGTTTTGATACCTTTTTCACAAAAGTATGGCTCAGACACTCCATCATAGCTAATACCCCACCAAACCATCACTGAAGTCGGATAATGCCCACGTTGCACTCTGTCGACTAATTGGGAAGCTTCCTTAGAGCTGTGAGCATAGATACAGTATTTTTTTTTTGTTAAAATGTTGCTTAATTGTAAAAAATGTCTCATCCGTAAACAAAACTTTTCTGTGACCTGCCTTTGCGTACCGCTTCAGTAGATTTAGATTTTACCACCCTATTCTTTTTTAAATTATCAGTTAAGAAATGACCAGTACATCTCTTATAGGCTGCAAGTTGTAAGTCATCTTTTAAAATACGCGACATGGTTCTAGGTGCTATCTTCATCTCCCGAGCTAAAATCTTTTGCTTTCGGACAGGATTTCTTCGAATTATTTCCCTTACTGCTTTGACCACCTTTTTCGTACGAACACTACGTGGACGGCCAGATCTTTTTCTGTCACAAACAGAGGAGGTCTCATTGTATCTATTATTAGCCCGGTACACAAACATTTTACTAATACCAAGCGTATGGAGAGTTTTAAAAATTGCATTTGGCTCCATACTTACTTTGTGTAATGCAATCACAGCGATTCGGTTCTCTTTATCGCCCCACTCCATTTTAATATCGCAAAATTTTGTACAATGTATTGGCGCCAAAATGAGAAAACACAATGAAAAATCATAAAAATATGTCAATAATTCCATATAATTCCAAATTAAAATGTAATTTTTTGTTTTTCTTTATTTGTAACAGTATTTATGGCCAGACTAAGTATATATATATATATATATATATATATATATATATATATATATTGCATGCTAGTTTAAATTATGTAAACTTAGCCTTAGTTAGTGGTAAACTAGTTTAAGATACATAGTCATAGATATTTAATGTTTCGTGTTTGTTTTGCAATACCTTATACTCTGTATCCTGCAAATTGCTGTAATCATGTTTAAGATACAAGGTTAAAATAATTATTTGCCCTTCATGTGGAGTAATGAGCTACCTCGCCGTAACACAGTTTTTAACCAGCACGGGAGGTATGTTCCAAAACCTTAGTGCTTACATTATTTATATTGTTCCTTTTTAGGGTTCTGTACCCAAAGGGTAAAACGGCATCCTACTACTGAGGCTCCGCTGTCTGTCTGTCTGTCACCAGGCTGTATCTCATGAACCGTGATCGATGAATGAAATTTTCACAGATGATGTATTTCTGTTGCCTCTATAACAACAAGTACTAATAATGGGGGCTCCCATACAACAAACGTGATTTTTTTACAGGTAGACGCTTAAAATATTCACAGAATATATAGTTATTAATGCACTTTATAAATAAATAATGAAATTAAAATAAAACAAATATTTGAGGGGGGCTCTTATACAACAAACGTGATTTTTAGTAGTTTTTTTTGTAGTTTTTATAGATAATGGTACGGAACCCTTCATGCGCGAGTCCTACTCGCACTTGGTCGGTTTTTTTATATCAATTAGCCATTAATCGTGTGTATATAATGCAATCCACTATGCATTCCTATAGTTGTGTATAGAATAGAATAGAATATTTTTTTATTTGCAACATACAGATTTAACACATAAAAACAATTACAAAAAACCAGTAAAGTAAAAAAGCACATAACACAAAACGAATCTACATGTACTTATGCAAAAAGTATTGTTGCAAAATGGTCCTTAACTCAGCATGTGCTGGTTGCAACAACCAGCGCTGGTCTTCCGTTAAGGCCATTTTACTTATTGCGGACATGTAATACACAATAAGACAGCAAATAAAAACTAACAAAATAAAATAAATATAAAATGAAATAGTTATAAAAAAGTTCATAAAATAATAATAATAGGTCTGTATATACCATTATAGTATACACGGTGTCCTTTAAATCACTGTTTTCCCAGAACAAACGTTGCTCAGACCATGGTCTGTTTATAGCACCAAATAAGAGAATAAGAAAACAAAATCTAGACCTTCTCCAATAAGTCTAACTTTGTTCAAAAACTAACCGTGACATAAAGTTCATGAGTACGCGTAAGTACCTACTCCTTAGGTACCTAGTAGCTATCGGTCAGCGCGCTGACTATGTTGTAGATGTAGGGCGTAACGTGAAAATAGACGTAAGTTAGCAATTTTATATATTTTCAAAGACCGATTTCGTTTTGTTTTTTAATTTGATGCTATTAAATATTAATATACTATGGTTTGAACAACGTTTGTTCTGAAAAAACAGTGATTTAAAAGACACCGTGTATCGTGTATCGTACCGTGGTCTTTACCTATGAAATTGCCGTTCTTCAGTACTGGTCATTTCAAATAGAAAAAAAGTTTGGAATGCCCTTGTATACTAAATTTAAATTAATATTGTTTAAAAACATGACATTCTTTTTACAAACTCAGTCTTGTGTATTGATAAGCGTTGTATTTTCATTACTTTTGAACTTTTTTCGTCATAATGGATACTTTAAAAATTCGTGTAATTATGGAATATGAGTTCCGTCGTGGCACCAACGCGACACAAACGGCACGTAACATCAAAAACGTTTACGGAGAGAACTGTACAAATGAACGCACAACCCGTTATTGGTTTTCCCCGTTCCGTTCTGGAAATTTTGTCTTGAAAAATGAAGCCGTAGTCGTCAACAATTAATAACTTTGGTCAACAATTATGAATTAAAGGCGATTGTGGAAGCTGACGAAACTCAATCTACAGCTGAGCTAGCAGCAGCTTTTGATGTTAGCATCAAAACAATTTTGATCCATTTGGACAAATAGGCAAGGTAAGAAAACTTGATAGATGGGTGCCACACGAACTTAACGATCGCCAGCGCAACGTACGCATCGAGACCTGCCTCGCGCTGCGAATAGGCAAAAAAATGAAGGAATTTTGTACTGAATTGTTACGTGCGATGAAAAATAGATTTTCTTCGACAATTGAAAGCGCTCAGCAAGTTAGTTAGATCCTGGTTCAGCACCAAAGCAATGCCCTAAACCAAATATGACCCCTGTAAAGGTGATGGTCACTGTTTGGTGGTCTAGTGCGGGTGTGATTCACCACAGCTTTTTACAAAACGGCATGAGAATTACTGCAGATGTGTACTGTGATGAACTGGAGACAATGATGGAGAAGCTTGCACATCGGCAACCAGCTTTGGTCAATCGGTCGTACCCACTGCTCCTTAACGACAACGCGCGACCCCATACTGCACAACAGACAGTCTCCAAGCTGCAAGAACTGGGATTGGAAGCTCTCCCTCATCCGCCATACTCACCAGACTTTGCACCTACCGACTATTACTTTTTCCAAAATTTAGACAACTTTTTAGTGGGTACAAAATTCAATTCCCGAGAGGCAGTACAAAATGCCTTTGAAGAGTTTGTTGCCTACCGTCTAGCTCATTTTTACAAAAAGGGCATCAATAAATTGCCAATGCGTTGGCAAAGATGCGCAGATTGCATGGGTGATTTGAATAACAGAAATACAAAAGTTAAAAAAAGTACTTTTACTTATTCCATACAAAACGGAAAATTCATAGGTACCTAATATTTCAAATAGTATTAATTGTTTTTTTAAATATTTTTTTATAAATAAAATATTTGTCATCATATCATCATATCAGCCGTAGGACGTCCACTGCTGGACAAAGGCCTCCCTCATTGATCTCCAGGAACTGCGGTTGGAAGCGGCCTGCATCCAACGCCGACCTGCGGTTCTTACCAAGTCGTCTGCCCATCTTGTGGGTGGACGTCCTACGCTGCGCTTGCCGGTACGTGGCCTCCACTCGAGAACCTTTCGGCCCCATCGGCCATCTGTTCTGCGCGATATATGGCCTGCCCATTGCCACTTCAACGTGCTAATCCGTCGGGCTATGTCGGTGACTTGAGTTCTCCTACGTATCTCCTCATTTCTGATTCGATCCCGTAGAGAAATCCCGAGCATAGCCCTCTCCATAGCTCGTTGAGCGACTCTGAGCTTATTCATAAGGCCAATAGTGAAGGACCACGTCTCGGTTCCATATGTCATCACTGGTAACACACACTGATTGAAGACTTTCGTCTTAAGGCACTGAGGTATGTTGGACGAAAAGACGTTGCGAAGTTTCCCAAACGCTGCCCATCCGAGTTGGATTCGACGATTGACCTTTTTCTCGAAGTTGGACCTACCTAATTGGACTGTTTGTCTTAGGTATACATACGCGTCGACAACTTCAAGAGCCGAGTTCTCAACCATAACTGAAGCAGGGACGACATGGACATTCGACATGATTTTCGTCTTGTCCATGTTCATTTTAAGTCCTACCCGTTGGGAGACTCGATTGAGGCCTTCGAGCATCGTGCTGAGCTCTTCCATCGACTTTGCCATGACCACAATATCGTCGGCAAACCGAAGGTGAGTGATGTATTCGCCGTTAATATTGATGCCCAGTCCTTTCCATTCCAGAAGCTTGAAATATTTGTATTTATAATTAAATAGCACAATACGTTACGAGATAAGCGATTATCAAATGTGTCGAATGGTTATGGGTACAGATCGGAAATTGTTGATTGTGTGATGTTGCGCGGTCAAATAATTAAAGCAACCATTCATTTTGGAGCGCCCAAAATAGTTAAGCAGGAATATAGACAATCCAAACTATCCAGGTAGTGGTCGTGCATAATTGAATTTAATATATTTAGAATTAATGGTTTCCGCACATACTGAGCTAATTAATGTATATTAGCATCCACCCGTGGTTTAGCGTACGTGAATTAATAATAAAATGTAGCCTTTGTCTCAATACAGGGAATTTTCTATCTATACTTACACCATATTGTATCGAAACTAGTTCAGCCGTTGCGGCATGAAAACGTTACATACAAAATGACTTTCGCATACTATACTAGTGGTTTGCCCCGAACTGAGATCTAGTGTAATTTTTGACAATTAAAATAGTGCCTCGAAAAATAACCAAATAACTTGACCTACAGTTTTATTCAAATTACGGATAACGGGAGTCATGTTAATTGTAAATTTTTTTGGTACATATTCATTTATTCTATAATAAATTGCCTATATTAGTGTCACTAAAGCTATACGCATACCCAAAATCAGCACTGTAGGGTCACTGGTGTACCCTGTGAATTTCGCCAAAGTTCAGTTTTTATTATAGCTATTAACTCAAAAACTGCAAGGTCTAAACTAAAAATAAAAACGGGGTCGAAATGTACTAATAAAGGTTTTTCATCTGATGTTCCATTTGACCTAATAGTCTAATTTTTTTTACCCCTCTTGAACCCAATCTCAACAATCCCCTCATATATTTAGCTCATTTATTCACACCAAAATTGTGCTACCTCTGCCTACCAATATATCAAATTTCACGATGATTGGATTTACGCTTCGAAAGTTATCCTCGGACAAACAAACATACATACATACGACACCGATTTCCCAAGTTGATTTGGAGATCTCGCTTTGGTCGATCAATTAATAAAATATTACAACTTTTTTATTTGGTTACTAATGATTAGTATCATTGTTTATTAACTGTTTGTTCTCAAATGGAGGCCACGGACCGGCAAGCGCAGCGTAGGACGTCCATCTAGAAGATGGGCAGACGACTAGGTAAGAACCGCAGGTCGGCGTTGGATGCAGGCCGCTTCCAACCGCAGTTCCTGGAGATCAATGAGGGAGGCCTTCGTCCAGCAGAGGACGTCCTACGGCTGATATGATGATGATGATGATGACGTGTTTTGCTATGTACGACATTAAATTAAAACTTGTTTATTGTAAAAGAAAATTTAAAATTTTCAAACAACTTTATCAAGTACTAAAGTATCAATAAAACAGCCTGTATAAAATAGTTAAACCAATCATATTCATACATCATGTAAATAGGTACTTGAATGAATGAATGAAAATACTATAATATACACTTTAAAAGAAACATAAAAATAAAGATTAACAAAGCAACAAGTAACGATCTTTTCGCTTATAAGCGATTTCTTCTAAAAAACCTTTGGCTGGATAGGACTTTTGTAACATTACATTAATGGATAACTTAATAACTGACTAACCGGCATCGTTGCAAAGACGCCGTCGATTTACGTTAAAAATTGTTTATTGGAAATCAGTTAATACGATACCGGATGTGTGTTTTAAATTAATGTCGTACATAACAATACAGGTTGTATGATATTTTCATTTATTTCAGTCTGAGATCGATCACCGAATCTGTATTGTTCAACAACTTGAATCACTTCTATACATAAATTCTAAAACATGACATTTTATTGAAATCACTGAATTTAAACTGACTAATATTATAAAGCTTGCTACAAGCAGAATGGAAATATATATTATATAGGTATACATTATTTAATTTATTTATTTATTTTATAATTCATATCAAACAAAATCAAATTAGTTCAAACTAAATCAAATTAATCATCTTCCGCAATGGCCTTTCCACGATAGACCACATCCACACCGTAAATCAACTGATGGAGAAGAGTTCCGAGTATAACCGGCCGTTGTGTTTAGCTATTATCGACTACGAGAAAGCTTTTGACAGTATCGAACACTGGGCTGTGTTCAACTCTCTCCATCGCTGTCATGTAGATGCTCGGTATGTGGACGTGTTGCGTGAGTTATATGGCTCGGCAACAATGCAGGTCCGACTGCATGCTCCTACTGGCCCTATCACCATCAACAGGGGGGTGCGGCAGGGAGACACCATTTCACCCAAGCTCTTCACCGCGGTTCTAGAAGACGTTATGAGGACGCTTGCATGGGAATCTAGTGGTATCAAAATTAATGGTGTTTTCTTGTCGCACCTTAGGTTTGCAGATGACCTCGTTATTTTTGCCGATAATATAGAAGACCTCCAACTTATGATCCAGCAATTGCACGATGCTGCTTTGGTAGTGGGCCTTAAGATGAATATGTCCAAGACGAAGGTGATGACGAATGTTACCGGATTCCCGAACTCAGCTGTGATGGTTGGAAACAAGAAGCTGGCAGTAGTCGACAAATACCTTTATCTTGGACATATTCTTTCTTTTGGTAAATATCATCAGAACAAGGAGGTCTCTCGACGAATACAACTGGGGTGGGTTGCATTTGGAAAGCTTGAAGATGTTTTTCGGTCAAAGAAGATCCCACAATGCTTGAAAACCCGTCTCTATAACCAATGTGTCCTGCCCACAATGACTTACGGTGCCGAAACATGGGCGCTCACTAAGGAAACTGTGTACAGAGTACGAGTCGCACAGAGAGCCATGGAGCGCGCCATGCTTGGCTACCTGCTAGATCGAGTTCCTAATACCGAAATCCGACGCCAGACGAAGGTCCAAGACGTCGGAACAAGGGTGGTGGAACTCAAGTGGAACTGGGCAGGACACTTGGCTAGACGGAGTGATGGCAGGTGGAGTAAATCTGTGACCAAATGGTGGCCAAGAACAGACCTAAGAAATCCAGGACGTCCGTCGGCGCGGTGGGTCGACGACATAAGGAAAGTCGCGGGCAACTCCTGGATGCGCGCAGCACAGGACCGGGAAGGGTGGCGTTTACAAAAGGAGGCCTACACCCAGCAGTGGGCACTTATGGGCTGTGGATGATGTTGATGAAATCAAATTAGTTCAATTTAAATCAAATTAAATCAATTTTAATCATATTAAAACAAACTAAATCAAATTAGTTCAAATTAAAACAAACCAAATCAAATTAAATTAATATACCTAATATTCGACTAGGTCAAACGCAGACTCGATGACAAAAAGGTTAATGTATTCCGTATCCAAAACAGAGATATATGGGCCCTATCTCCTCTGCCTACATAACTAATGAGCATCCATTTATCAAATTAGGTTCTATTAGCACAACACCTTTTCTTCGTCGTGTTATTGGAAATGTTTTGGTATTCTCAGGCTTTGCTTCTTACCAATTGTTTTAGTCTAAGTTATGTTGGTAACAGTTCATCATCATCATATCAGCCGCAGGACGGCCACTGCTGGACAAAGGCCTCCTTCATTGATCACCAAGAACTGGTGTTGGAAGCGGCCTGCATCCAACGCCGACCGAGGTGGGGGGGGGGGGGGGGGGGGGGGGGTTTGTAATAGTATATTGTAATCTTGTGATTTGTATTCTCTTTAACTATGCTAGGTATATTAGGGATACTCGTAGACCAAGAGGCAGAGCACCCGCCCGATGGTCGAATGATATTGAAAGCGTAGCTGGGTGTCAATGGATGAGACTCGCAAGGGACCGGAAAGAATAGCGTAATAAAGAGGAGGCCTATACCCAACAGTGGGTGCAAACGGGTTGAGATTATGATGATGATGCTAGGTATAAGTAACAAGCACCTATAGCTCAATAAAACGCATTGTTTGTCACCAGCATCAATTAATATATATTATAAATATACTTAGATTTAACCTAGGTATTATAAAACTATTTCTCTTATAAGTGAACTGTATCTAATATTAAGTTATTTTGAGAATAAACATCTTTAAATCGATTTCGATAAAATTTGTTAATACCAAATTTCATCGAAATCGGTTGAGCCGTTACGATGTGAAAGAGTAGCAAATATCCAAACATACATACATACAAACGTGATTAGTATGATTTATATTACCTACTTATTGCGCTGTACGTGGCTAAGTGTTTAGCTTAAAATTTTGTAAGTTGCATGTTTTTTTTTAAATAAACTTTATTCTTATTCCTATTCTAACTACGACGCTAACCGAGTGAAGGCCGAGAACAAGGGCGAAAGTAAAAGGGGGCGTTTACCGGCGAGATGGGTCGACGACATCGTAAAGGTAAAGATAGTCGTTGCCTGGCTGGTACAGCATATCGATAAAGGACTTAGACAAACATCAAAGAGCCAGCTGTGGCTAAAGATTATGATGATTGTATTTGAGGAGGAGATATCTGATGCAACACATTTTAAGTTATTAATAAAATAAACTGCCTGTGGCATAACCAAGAGGTCTAACACTGCAGCTTTTCGTGGTAGCTTTAGTTATTGCGCTACGAAGTGTTGGAACAATATCCCTCCACCTCTATGTAATGTTAGTACAGTTAATTTGTTTAGATTAAGACTCAAAGCTGATATTCTGTCAGCACAGGTAAACCAAAACTGTAGTGATAAAGTTTGAAGCTCTCTCTCTCTCGTTACCTCGTCTCCATGTCTAGTCTAAATTATGCCAGTGAAATGTTCATAAGTGTGATAGTTAGTAGTGATAGTTTTTATTGTATTATGTATGTATTTAATATGGTTTGCTTTGAATTTAACAATAGTTGTGTTTTTTTTATGAAGGCTACTCTTGATCAAGATGCACGTGAGGTAATGTAAACTGGTATCAGCGGAAGACCAGCGCTGCGGCATATTAACATACCGTAGCATCCTGCTGAGCTGAGTACCAATTCATCCCCACACAGAGCTTTTAAGTTTGTTAGTGCTTAGGTTAGATTTTATTGTTTCTGCGTCGAAATAAACGTAGGATATGCTGTATTTTAGCATGTAGAACATTCTTATACTTTTTTTATTATCATTATCCACAGCCTGACATCACCCATTATTGGATATAGGCCTCCCCAAGTGTGCCATCCACCACGATCCTGCGCTAGTCTCACCCACTGACGGCCCGCGGCCTTTATGATGTCGTCCACCATAGGGCGGGGAGGGGGGGAGGGTATAAGGGGTAAGGGGAGCAGGGTTCTGAGAAGTAAGGATGTTACGACTTTACATCACAAAACCACGTTACCAATTCCGAATCACACCTCCACGCGGTACCTCCTGGTAACTGTGGTAAGAAGTGCAATAATTACTTATTTATTATACTTCTTACTACGTAAACATGATCGGGAGAAAGAGCTCACCACAACGCACTGGCCAGTGCGGCGTTTTATGGCTAAACCCCCTTAGTTCTTATACTTAGTTACAAGTAACTTTTTAACAAAAATATAGTCGACTTCAGATAACAGTAAAAACCAAACTACTCAACCGATTTTGATGAAATTTCCATGGGATTAATCTAAAAGTATATCCTTTCAAATAAAAACGAATTTTCCAAATCAGCTGATATATAACGGAGTTCTGAGCTAACAAACATAACATAAAAATTAAACAAATTCAAGACTTATATGGTTTTCTCATGGATTCCATTATCAGAACTGGACTAAATGGTAATGGGATCACACGGAAAGCACCGGCTTTCTAATAAAAAAAATCATCAAAAACGGTTCACCCAGTCAAAAGTTCTGAGGTAACAAACTTAAAAAAAATACAGTCAAATTGAGAACCTCCTCTTTTTTTGAAGTCTGTTAAAAAGGATCAATACGGTCGTTAGATAATTCAACTGTTCTGTTTCTTAAGTATTTTATACTTTTTTTAAAAAGGTAAAATGTATATGTATATCCCTTTTAAGAAATTACTGCGCATTGAAGCACTGGGCTTATTTCTTTCGAGCTTTTTCCAAAGATTTTATTTTTTAAAGAATATTGCTAGGAAGACGTCATTAATATCGTCAACTGTTTATCAAATTCTTCCTGAAGTTAACCAACCAAGTTTTCTTAATTTTGACGTTGTTTAAGAATACCTGAATAGAACTTTGCTGACGCATTGTTGAGTTACATGAAGTTATGAATTAAGGGAGGTGGCATTCATCATCATCATCAGTTGGAAGACGTCCACTGCTGAACATAGTCCTTCCCCTTAGATCGCCACAACGAGCGGTTGGTAGCCGTTTGCGCCCAACGGCTCCCCGCGATTCTTACTATATCGTCGGTCCACCTTGTGGGGGGCCGGCCTACGCGTCTTCCAGTCCGTGGTCTCCACTGGAGAACCTTTCTTCCCCAACCGAAAAGTGGCATTCGATTTATGTCAATTAATGTTTTACGAGTTAGGATAGTAATGTGACTATGAAAATGTCCTCTAGTGTTGTACGATTGTTAGTCAAACTGACCTAACTACTGAAACTTTTTGGTGTCAATAATCCAAATTTACTACTTCATATATTTTTACATGATTAGATTTGCGTTTGCCAACAATCTTATCTGGTAAGCGATGATATGGTCTAAGATGAAGCACAAAGATCTCTAGAAGACACATATTCACTATTATTAGATTTGTTTTGTATTATGTGCTTTTTTTACTTTACTCGTTTTTTTGAATTGTTTTTCTGTGTTAAATCTGTATGTTGCAAATAAATAATATTCTATTCTATTCTATTACCTTAAAGTTACACAGGTTTTAGTATTTAGGAAAAACGTTTTTTTATTTTTTAAAAAGTGTCATGTAAATTTTATTCCTCGAAATTAAGAGACAGAAATCAAACTAGGGGTTTGTCATAGAGCAATGGAGCGCAGCATTTTAGGTGTCAAGAGAATCGACAGGATTCAAAATACCTGCCTGTGCCCAAAGACCGACATCGCTGACGTCGGTATCAAGGCTACCAAGTTGAAATGGTATTGGGCGGGTCATGTCTCCCGTTTGCAAACAGATTGGTGGGCTAAGGTCGTAACTGGATGGATTCCTGTGGATGGAAAGCAAAGAAGCGTCGGTGCGATGATTTGGACGCTTTTAACAGGGACGGTCAGGATTTGGTACAGGATCGAGATAAGTGAAGAGATGAGGTTTTTTTCCAGCAGTGGGACAGCATGGACTGGTTAAAAAAAATAAGATAATAAATATGTGAAAAACATTCTACGTGTCATTGAAGTTTGAGGGTTCCCCTCGATTTGCCCGGATTCCACCATCAGATCCTGACTTGGTTCTAATGAAACAACTTTGGAAGTACATTCTTTCGAATAAAAAAATAATTTTGAAAATCGGTCCTTAATTGACGGAGAAATTGATGAACATACATAAAAAAAATATGTTGAAAACATTCTACGTGCCTTTGAAATTTGAGGGTTTCCCTCGATTTCCTCGGATTCCACCATCAGATCCTGCCTTGGTTCCAATGGTACTACTTCGGAAGTGCACTTTTTCGAATTAAAAAAGAATTTTGATAATCGGTCTATAATTGACGGAGAAATCGGTGAACATACATAAAAAAAAATATACAGTCGAACATAGAACCTCCTCCTTTTTTGAAGTCAGATAAAAAAGTTTTTGAAGCATAAAACATTGGTCATGCAGAGCGGATCGTCTTTAACCAGTGTTGGTTGCTGATGGGCTTAAAAAATGACTCCTTTTCTTTTTCGGCATACACGAAGTATCCGATGCTATAAAACTTGGGGTAAAAATTTTATACATAAGTAAATAGTTTCTGTGCACGGCCGTGATGAAAATTCTTGATGTTTTGAACTTTTTCCAGGATTTTACGTTTTTGCCTGACTGCCGAAAGAGCAATAAGTTATTCGTTATATGAGTTATGTTTTATATATGAGTATGTATGATAAATAATAATTCTTTATTACCTCGGAGTATCCTAACGACTGAATCGATTTCGATAAGGGAGAGTCAAAATAATAGTATAATCTCCGAGCGATTGTGACATTGGGTGTAAAATAAATCTCCTGGTACAATTTTTGCTTTGTCTAATGCAGGGATCGTTAGTTAAGATATATTTGATAACCATATCTGCATAAACGTGTTTAAAGAATAAGTAGCCTAATATGTTGTTTAGGTAGCAATAAATACATTTTTCATGTTCATTTCAATGTTGTCGAGCTATAGAGAGGGCTATGCTCGGGGTTTCTCTACGGGATCGAATCAGAAATGAGGAGATACGTAGGAGAACTCAAGTCACCGACATAGCCCGACGGATTAGCATGTTGAAGTGGCAATGGGCAGGCCATATAGCGCGCAGAACAGATGGTCGATGGGGCCGGAAAGTTCTCCAATGGAGGCCACGGACCGGCAAGCGCAGCGTAGGACGTCCACCTATTAGATGGGCAGAATACTTGGTAAGAACCGTAGGTCGGCGTTGGATGCAGGCCGCTTCCAACCGCAGTTCCTGGAGATCAATGAGGGAGGCCTTTGTCCAGCAGTGGATATCCTACGGCTGATATGATGATCATGATGGTGATTGTCTCATATGTGCGCTTTTTTCAAATATAGCAATTTCGCTTTCAAAATGTCTTGATGTGACCGATTCAGATAGGTCCAATTTAATGACAGTATGTATACTCATGTATGTCTTTTTACTTTTAAAACTCATCCAGGTTTACACTATGTCATTGAAATCGGTCCAGGCGTTTAGTTGTAAAAATGTAACAAACAGACAGGGGTACTTTTGTATTGATAATATTAGCACAGTATAAAGAAACACTGTCATATTAGTATGGGCTTGATCACAACCATTGCTTACCATCACATAATCATCATTTACCATCTGATGACTGATGGTAAGTGATAATGTTGTTGAAGATGAATCACGCTTGCTAAAAATAGTATGTGTGTGTGTGTGTTTGTGTGTGTGTGTGTGTGTGTTTGTGTGTGTGTGTGTGTGTGTGTGTGTATTTAAGTGCACACGTAAAAAGTTATACCTACTTATTTGGCGTGAATAAATAGTACCTATACATCATCATCCTTATAACACATTCGTTCTTACGAGTTCTAATGACTTGCGTAAAAAAGGTTTCTGCAGAATAACAGCGGCGAGCTGTCGATCGGTGGCGAGGCATAATGCTGAGCTGAAACCCATTTGCTGCAGTAGCACATACACACCTAATTGCCTCTTTTGAATTTTTCCCTGACTACATTGTAAATTTATTATTTCATTCTATTGTTCCTATATTTGTTGTATGTAATTTTCTGTTTTCTCTTACTTGTGCTTTCTCTTTGATGTTGATTGTATTGTGTGAATTTGTGTGTGCTATGGTAGCAAATAAATGTCTGTCTATGTCTATGTCTATTAGCGCACCACTTGAATTTCTTGAATAACTTCAGATCGGACAAACCAACTTCATAGTTTTACATCCGCGCACGCCACTTCCGTCACATTCTGAAAATACTGAAATGCTGAAATGCTGAAATGTTTCTTCTAACGCGTCAAAATATGTATAACTTTAAAAACTTTGAAAGAATCTGTTCACTCAGGACTAAAAATAACACTAAAAATATTATTTTCGATTAATAACTCACCAGAATTCCTTTATCTCGCAGTCTGCGTTGAAACTTCCAACGCCTACGCAAAAATACTCAGCAAAATATTAGAAAAAGTAATTAAATTCTAGTTAATATGTACGAAGTGTAGAAAGCGCCCAAGGGTAACCTTGACGAGTCAAAAGTTCAGACTTTTGATATTAGAATTTCATGTCGATATACATTGATCAGGCCTCAGATACTTGTATAATCGAACTTGGATGATAGAGAAGCTTGGGATTGAAATTGCTCAAACACGTTCAAAATGTTACAATTTAGACGTAATTTATTTCTAGTAAGTAATTGTTATGTATTCTAAAAGGACCATTAAAAAATACAACCAGCCTTGTTTCTTGCCTTTCTTTCCTGGCTTGGTCGCGAAGGAGCAGGCAGTAAAATTGACGTTTTAAAGTGATCCTTGTGATTTTAATGAATAAAATATTTTGACTTTGACTGATTGAACCTATTCCTATCATTACTCGATTCCGACAACACTCACAGTATCAGTACGCGTAATTGACACTTCACTTCTTCGGTTCTTCCACATTCTCACCACAGGATTCCAGGCTCTAAATAGTTGAAAACCATCTTCACGATTGAAATTCTTGTGTTTGGTAATCTCAATTGCCTCTTGAACCAGTCTTGGCATGTAATGCCGCTCAGTTGAGATTACTTGTTGGTTGAGTAGCTCGATCCAGTGGTTTGAGCCTCAGTCCAACAGATGTTCCGCTAAAACAAATTACGTCTAAATTGTAACACATTTGAACGAGTTATAACAATTTCAATCGTAAGCTTCTTGCTTGAGCTAAACAAGGACTATACGTGAGCAACTTGTGTGATGTAATTTTTTTTAATCAATAGCTACGTTATCAGTCAACTTACGATATATGTAAATAATCAAATAAAATGTCGAATGTGTTTTTATAACTTTTAATCGGTCTAGTTAATCTAGTCTAGTAATCGGTCACCTCAAAAGGTAAAAAAAGAACCCTTATAAGATCATTCTCTTGTTCGGCTGTCTGTCCGTGTGTCACCACCAATTTTCCAAGAACGAATGGAGGTAGTAAGTTGAAATTTATACCAAATACTGAGGTCTATAGTCCCTATTAGGTGTATAAAAAAGGGCCTGAGTCAACGCGATAAAAAGATATGACCAAATTTAGATTTTCGCGAAAACTTGTAAGTACAAAATTTACCTTAATTTTCAACTTGTTTTATTTTTCTGAATTTTCTTTTACTACCTTAATTTTTACCAAAATTGACAATTCTAGGTCCACTATAGGTTTTGGGTCGAAAACCTATATGGTAGTTCCCGTTGACCTAGAATCACGAAATTTGGCAAAAAACAAGGTTTATATGAAAATTGAAGATTAAAGGGCGTAACATACATAGTTGACGCCAATTAAGATAGTCCTCTGAGTTGTATGGGCGCTCATACAACAGACATGATTTTTTTGCCGTTCTATAGATAAGGACACGGAACCCTTCGTGCGCGAGTCCGACTCGCACTTGGCCGGTTTTTACCTTTAATTGCACTTAAATTTCGTTTACTTTACGTTTTTTAGTTGCCTAAAACTAGATTGATTGAAACGCCTAGTTGAATATACACACACAAGACCTCCGTGAGGTTGTGGTGTTGAAGTTGTGACGACGTTGTGGGTTTGATTCCCACCGCGTAACAAATGTTTGCATGATCTACAAATATTTGTTCTGGGTCTGGTTGTTTTTTTATATATTATAAGTAGATTTGTATACCTATACAAAAATATACGTATTTAAGTTTTCTATCTGGTTCCCATAGTACAAGCATTGCATAGTTTGGGACTAGATAGCGTTGTGTGAAATGGGCAGCATTATTTATTTTATTTACTCATGGCTCAGCATAACATTCCTACATAATTTGGAGCACCTAAATTGTCAGCCACGCCGCGTTGCTTACGCAAATCATTGTTAGAATTGTTTAGCAATACTGCTGCCATATTGGCAAAGTTCTACAGAGTTTCACTTATCGTTAATTTCGACGTCGCTTCATCAAAATACTCGGATTCAGTTTCTTGGAAAGTTTTGAAGCAAATAATATGAAAGTTTCATATACCTAGTCTTGCCATAAATAACGTAACAAAGAAAAAAAATCCTTTTATGCAAAAAACATTTATTACTTTTACAGTGTGTTAGTTTAATACATATATATATATATAAAACAATTTAACATATAAAAAGCTTATTCGAAGGGGCCTCCATTGGCTGCAATACAGTCCTTTAAACGTTGAGGCCAGTTATCAATAGAAGCACGCACTCTTTCCATGGTTAAATTCTTCATTTCAAATTATCATGGCGTTTAGAGCCAGCCGTACTCTCTAAAACCAGTCATAAATCATAATCCAGCGGATTAAGATCGGGACTAGATGACGGCCAGTCTTCAGCTCTGATGAAGTCTGAAACGTTTGTTTCCAACCAAGACTGCGTAGGCCGAGCTTTATGACCCGGCGCCGAGTCTTGCTGAAAGGACCATTCTTGGTTATTGAACATGGTGTTGTTAAGGGGCTTCACAACCTTCTCAAGAATGGTATCTTGATACACTTGTGTCAAAGTTTTGATACCTTTTTCACAAAAGTATGGCTCAGTCACTCCTTCATAGCTAATACCCCACCAAACCATCACTGAAGTCGGATAATGCCTACGTTGCACTCTGTCGACTAATTGGGAAGCTTCTTTAAAGCTGTGAGCATAGATACGGTCATTTTGTTTGTTAAAATGTTGCTTAATTGTAAAAATTTTCTTATCCGTAAACAAAACTTTTCTGTGACCTCCCCTTGCGTATCGCTTCAGTAGATTTATCGATTTAACCACCCTATTCTTTTTTAAATTATCAGTTTAGAAATGACCAGTACGTCTCTTAAAGGCTGCAAGTCCTAAGTCATCTTTTAAAATACGCGACATGGTTCTAGGTGCTATCTTCATCTCCCGTGATAAAATCTTTTGCTTTCGGACAGGAATTCTTCGAATTATTTCCCTTACTGCTTTGACCTTTTTCGTACGAACACTACGTGGACGGCCAGATCTTTTTCTGCCACAAACAGAAGAGGTCTCATTGTACCTATTAATAGCCCGGTACATAAACATTTTACTAATACCAAGCGTATGGAGAGTTTTAAAAATTGCATTTGGCTACATACCTACCTATACTTTGTGTAATGCAATCACAGCGATTCGGTTCTGTTTATCACCCCACTCCATTTTCAACATCATCATATCAGCCGTAGAACGTCCACTGCTGGACAAAGGCCTCCCTCATAGATCTCCAGGAACTGCGGTTAGAAGCGGCCTGCATCCAACGCCGACCTGCGGTTCTTATCAAGTCGTCTGCCCATCTTGTAGGTGGACGTCCTACACTGCGCTTCCCGGTCCGTGGCCTCCACTCGAGAACCTTTTGGCCCCAACGGCCATCTGTTCTGCGCGCTATATGGCCTGCCCATTGCCACTTTAACGTGCTAATCCGTCGGGCTATGTCGGTGACTTGAGTTCTCCTACGTATCTTCCTCATTTCCGATTCGATCCTGTAGAGAAACCCCGAGCATAGCCCTTTCCATAGCTCGTTGAGCGACTCTGAGCTTATTCATAAGGCCAATAGTGAAGGACCACGTCTCGGTTCCATATGTCATCACTGGTAACACACACCGATTGAAGACTTTCGTCTTAAGGCACTGAGGTATGTTGGACGAAAAGACGTTGCGAAGTTTCCCAAACGCTGCCCATCCAAGTTGGATTCGACGACTGACCTCTTTCTCGAAGTTGGACCTACCTAATTGGACTGTTTGTCCTAGGTATACATACGCGTCGACAACTTCAAGAGCCGAGTTCTCAACCATAACTGGGGCAGGGACGACATGGACATTCGACATGATTTTCGTCTTGTCCATGTTCATTTTAAGTCCTACCCGTTGGGAGACTCGATTGAGGCCTTCGAGCATCATGCTGAGCTCTTTCATCGACTTTGCCATGACCACAATATCGTCGGCAAACCGAAGGTGAGTGATGTATTCGCTGTTAATATTGATGCCCAGTCCTTTCCATTCCAGAAGCTTGAAGGTATCTTCCAATGCGGTCGTAAACAGTTTCGGAGAGATGACATCTCTCTGTCTTACGCCTCTTTTTAAGGGAATCGCCTTTGAGCTCTGTTAGTGTACTCGGACTGACATAGTGGCGTTTTTATACAAACACTTCAACACTTCGATGTACCGATAGTCAATACGGCATCGTTGGAGAGACTCAAGCACTGCCCATGTTTCGATCGAATAGAAGGCTTTCTCATAGTCCACAAACGCGAGACATAGCGGCAAGTTATACTCTTCGGTCTTCTGTATGACTTGCCGCAGCGTATGTATGTGGTCTATGGTACTGTAGCCTTTACGGAACCCGGCTTGTTCGGGAGGCTGGAAGTCATCAAACCTGCGTTCGAGACGGTTCGCGATGACCCTCGAAAACAGCTTATAAACATGGCTCAAAAGCGAGATGGGTCTGTAATTCTTAAGCAAGGTGTTGTCACCTTTCTTGAAGAACAGAACCACCACGCCCCCGTTCCATGCTTTTGGCGTCGTACCTTCAAGCAAGGCGGAATTAAAAAGCTTCTGAAGGACTTTAAGTACCGGTGATCCACCCGCTTTCAGAAGCTCTGAAGTGATTCCGTCCTCACCCGGCGCCTTGTCGTTCTTAAGCTGCTTTAAGGCCATCCTGATCTCATACAGGCTGATGTCCGGAATATCTTCGGTATAATGCCGGGTCAGTTTGGCTCTTGGGTCGTTGGCCGCACTGCAAACAGCTTTAGTGACCGAATCGTAGAGCCGTCCATAGAACCTTTCGACTTCCCTTAACACTTCCGCTTTACTTGACGTTATGCTGCCATCTTCCCTCTTCAGCTTCGTCATGCGGCTCTGCCCAATAGAATTATCTCTCGCGAACACTTTGGAGCCTTTATTCCGCTCTAACGTATCTTTAATACGAGATGTATTAAAGGTACTAATATCGTGCCGCAAGGATTTCCAAATCTTTCTATTGAGCTGCCTATGTGACTGAGCATCATCGGGAGACTGCAGTTGCAAAGAACGTCGTTCAGCCATGAGGTTAAGGGTGTCATGAGAGAGTTTCTGAGGTCTATTGGTACGGGGGGTCTTAAAGAACTGGGACCCCACCGTATGGACGGTTTCTACGAACCTGTTATTGATCTCGTCCACTGATGCATCTACTTCTAGACAGTCAAAGCGATTTGCAAGTTCGAGTTGAAAGCTCTCGAGGTTTTGGATATGTGCGCGAGTGGGTCAGAGCGTAGACTTCATCAAACGGGACCTTTCAAGTTTAACGTTCATATTCTATGTGGCTCTAACAATTCGGTGATCACTGCCGGTTTTCACCCTGTGAATCACAGAGACATCATTGAATATCCGTTTCTTGTTGGTCAAGATGAAATAAATCTCATTTCTCGTGGAATCGTTTGGACATTTCCTGTGAGGCGGCTTCTGGAAAAAAGAATTCATCATAAAGAGTCCTTCTTTCTCCAGAAAATCGGCCAGCCTCTACTTCTTCATCTGGGTGTGAAGAGGTCGGTGCATATACCTGAACAACCTTCAGCAAATATTGCTTAGATATTCTGAGTGTCAGGTACGCGACCCTGCTCGACACACTGTCGATGGTGATAATGTTGTTGATGAGTGACGTGTGAACGAGAAACCCAACACCACCTTGGGACTGTTGGTCGCCCTCCCAGTAGTATAGTAGGTTACCAGACTTAAGGGATGTCGTGTCCTCGTCCTCTCTACGGACTACTGATAACCCCAAAATGTCCCAGTGTAATTTACTAATTTATTCTTCCAGCTCAACAATCTTTTCCTCTGTCCTCAAAGTGCGGTTGTTGTGTGTTACCAGGGCCAGTGGTCGTCGTAGGGTTTGGTAGCCGATCGTCTCCCGAGAATTCTTAGCTTCCCTGGCCCCGCCGTTACCATGACTGCTACCGTAGCCAGGATTAGCGGGGCCGCCGGGGACTCGGGGCCTGGTTTTATGTTGCAATATCATGAGGGGGTTGTTGCCATACTCGCCACGCTTGGCAGGCGGGTTGGCGAGCGCAGTATAGGTATTGAAAACACAAAAAGACGCTGCTGCCCATCTTTCAGAGGTATTCCTTAGCAGACTCCTACTGCATCCACGGGCAAGAGCGGAGGGGCAACATTCTACTGCCGGCGCCCCATGGCAGTAGAACTCCATTTTAATATCGCAAAATTTTGTACAATGTATTGTCACCAAAATGAGAAAACACAATGAACAATCATATAAAAATGACAGATTCCAAATTCAAATGTAATTTTTTGCTTATTTTTAATTGTAACAGTATTTATGGCCAGACTAAGTATTTCCATCCTAATCATAGCCATTTATGGTGAATAATCTATGCTGCACTATATCTATTTTTTTATATTTTCTTGACTCGTACATAATATTCCTAATAAAAACCATAAACATATGTACTTACCTGGCTCCTGCTTACCTACCTTCTTAAATAAATAATGCTAGACATTTCACACAACGCTATCTGGCCCCAAAGCATAGTTTGTACTTTGGGAACCAGATAACTGATAGCATACTTAGGTATATAAGTACTTTTTTGTAAATACATACTAATAATATTTAGAAAAACAGCAAGACACAGAACAAATATCTGTAGATCATGCAAGATTTGTTCCGCGGCGTGAATGAAACCCGCTCCTGCGGCTGCACTGGCTAGCCGCCCACTATGCCATGGAGGTCGTCTATACTTAACAATTATCACCTTCATATAAGTATGTACCTTCTACCTGTATATGTAAACCTACGATAGCACCAGCACCAACCTTAGTGGTTTTTAGATGCTTTATTTCTGAAGATAATAATATATACCTAATGTAATCTTTGTTAAAATGGTTAATAAATGAACAAAAAACTATTTAAACTTAAGCTAAGCTGCGCTGTGCGGCGTTTATCTGGGTCAACGCATAAGCATTGCAAATCAGCAAGGCAATGCAGCCAGTGTCTTGTGGACACTTTCGCCTGGTAGAGATCTGGAGGCCTTGATCTATATGTATATAGATCGTTTGCAACGGTCTTTAGATTATTCAAGTGTTGCTTTTCTATTTTATAGTCTTGAAGATAATAGTTTATTCTTTTTGTTTATTCCTTACGACAACTGGCAAGAAATATAAAAAAATATAGTATATTTTTAGTCTCAAAAAAAACTTTTGTACAATTTGAACCTTTTTGCGTTCCTATTCATCAGAATATTTTTAAAAGGCTTCAACTTTTATTATGATATGGTAAACTTTGATCTATTTTAAGTCATTCAAAAAAACTGGAGCCTAAGTTGAAGGTGAAAGTTCATAAAACTAATCCAAGATTGAAATTTAAATACGTTAAGTCCTCAATCTTTGCAGACAAAGCGCTTCTTAAATAGTAATTTACAAATTAAATGGGTGGAAAGGGACTAAAGACGTGAGATTATTTTTAAGATTCGTTTTACACCCTAAAATAAATACAAATATAATATTAGATCCTTACATATGAAAATTGGCGTTTTGTACGGGAGGAATATAAAGTCAATTTTTTTTTGTAAAATATATTGAACTAATCAAAGTATGCACCGTTGTTATCTATGCACTTTTGCCATCTCACAGGTAGTTCATTGATCTCTTTACTAAAAATCCATGGGGGTGAGAATCAATAAACTCTGAAGGCGGTTTGGACTGCCGCACCGGAGTTGAATTTTATTCCTTGTAAGAAGTTGTCCAAATTAAAAAAAAATGGTAATCTGTTGGAGCAAGGTCCGGGGAGTACGGTAGATGTCGCAGACATTCCAATTGTAGCTCATCTAACTTAGTGGTTGTTTGTTGTGCAGTGTGTGGTCTTGCGTTGTCGTGAAGCAGCAGTGGCCTAGAGCGATTGACTAATCTCGGTTGTTTAGCAGCTAGTTATTCCTTCATGGTTTGCAGTTTCTGACAATAAATATCTGCCGCAATCTTTTGGCCAGATTTTAGAAATCTGTAGTAAACGACACCGGCGCTAGTCCACCAAACACTCACAAGTAACTTTTTCTAGGTAAATTTTCGTTTAGAGCAGGATTTGGCTGAGTCTCCAAAAATGGGGGTTCAAAAATTGCGACGAGCACATCCGATTATCGTACAGTATCCACTTTTCTTCACAAGTAATGATTCGATTTAAAATCCCTTCATATTGTGTCGGTTGAGCAAAGTACCTGTGTTACTTTGCTCGGTGTTACTTGGTCGCAATGGCGCGAGTCGACTGCTTCAATACCGTCATGCGCAAACGATCCGCGTCCGTTGTGCGCAGGCTGTGGGTCAGCTCTAATACCGTCCGCAACGATAGCTAGCAGAGTAGACTTACACCAGACATTGCTATCATACGCATGATCTCAAAAACCTTTGGTGTTGTGTCCTTATATAAGATACATAATTGATTGAAATATTTTTTTATTGATGATAGCCAAGCGCTTGACCACTACCTCACCTGATGGTAAGTGATGGTGTGATCAAAGCACGCTTGCCTAGAAAGAACCTATTCATTCTGGACTTGAAGACTCCAATATTATACAGTTTCGGTAAAACATATGCCGGAAGTGAGTTCGATTTCTTACTTGTGCTAACAAGGAAAGGTAACTAATTGTTTGGTACGGCAAGGTGGTATGCTGACCAGGTATGGGTGGTACTTCTCGATACGTCTGTTTGTCCGGTGATGGAAGTGGGAAGGAGGAAAAAGGTCATGAAGATCTTGCGCACATTCACCAAAATGAATCTTGTAAAAAAACGAAAAGTCTGGCTATTCGGCGTCTGTGATCTAGACTTTGTAAAATGACTTCCACTAAGGAGTCATCACCAATGAGTCTAACAGAACGTCGCTCATTCAAATCAAGGGCTTTAAGCTGATACTTGGCCAAGCCATCCTAGAGATGGCAGCAGTATTCCACATGAGCGGACTTGTGCTTTGTAGAGACTGGGCAGCTGTGCCGATGATAAGTACCGCCGAACCGTAGCTAGAATGCCTAGCATCATAGCAGCAATTTTGGCCCTAGATTCATAGAGACTGGTGGGACCTGCTCTAGACCGTGATAAGTGTAAGGAAGAGGGAGAGGGGACGCCTTTGCCCAGCTGTGGGACAGTACGGGCTAGTAAACAAATCATAGAAATGTATTATAATAGGTCCTTACGAGTACATATGAAATTAGCGTTTTCTCGTACTGACCACTTTGATCTGAAATATCTCCTCTTTGGTTAAGACTTCCAAATTCAAATTTATAAATTCATTTGGCTGGTACATTTGAGTTTTGAAAACAGTCATTCATTTGTTTTTCCTCATTATTTTTTTCTTTCGCGTCGCTTATTACCGCAAAATGGAAACCTTAAAATATCGGTATATTTACGAGTACGAGTTCTACCGTGGTACCAGTGCTGCAGAAACAGCTCGAAGGATTAATGATGTGTACGGCGCTGGTGTCGCAAAAGAAAGCACGGTACGTTTTTGGTTTCAACGTTTTCGTTCTGGAAATTTCGACCTTCAGGACCAACTCCGTGGACGGCCGGAGACCAAAGTGGAAAATGAAGAATTAAAGGCTATTGTGGAAGCGGATCCATCACAAAGCACTTCAGAGATAGCTGCAAGCTTTGGGGTAAGTGATAAAACTGTATTAATCTACTGAAACAAATCGGGAAAGTAAAAAAAACTTGAATGATGTGTACCTCAAAACTATCTTATATCGAAATATCCCTAGTAGGGTTGGCAGCCCTAGTAGTGGACCCCTAGTTTGGAAACAACAGTCATCATTACAATGTAACTGTTTAATTACTTAGAAGAGTTCGTTGTCCCTCAAAATGACCGCAGGTTTCATAGTTTGGAACAAGGGCTTATTATAACAACGGTTAAACCTAATGTGTACCATCATGAACGGGCTATTCAGCTGTTTTGAATATATTTATTTAGTCAAATATCAACTTTGATTATAGTTTAGAATTGCTAATCTAACTTATGCTGTAACCATGCCTTAAATAGATCGTCCTCAATAGTAGCAATCGTAGCTAAACGAGTAACTTTTAACAAAAATATAACCAACTTGTGATAACAGTAAACACCAAACTACTCTACCAATTTTTAATGAAATTTTCATGGTATCAATCTTAACGTATACCCTTTCAAATAAAAACTCATTTTCTAAATCGGCTGATATTTATCGGAGTTCAGAGCTAACAAACGTAACATAACATGAAAATTTAAGACTTAAATGATTTTCTCATGAATTCAATTGTTAGAACTAGACCAAATGGAAATGGAATAACACGGAAAGCATCAGCTTTCATTTAAAAAAAGAATTATCAAAATCGGTTCACCCAGCCGAAAGTTCTAAGGTAACAAACATAAAAACATACAGTCGAATTGAGAACCTCCTCCTTTTTAGAAGTCGTTTTAAAATTTATCTGTAACAGGTTATAAATAACAGCTCGTCTAGTTGTTGATGAACTTACGGCCTTAGAATAACTAACTTCTGTCGTACTTATTTAATGTTCTGTTTTATTCAATGTTTTCTGTGCTCTTGATTTATTTTAGGTGAAGCTTTCGTTCGCAAACAAACAGCTGTATTACAGGGTCTTGCAATATAAATGAACTAGCTGACCATACCGCGGCTTCGCACGCATGGTTTGCCAAATAAAAAGTAGCCTATGTGTTAATCCAGGTTATAATCTACGTACATACCAAATTTCATCGCAATCGGTTTGGCTGTTCCGGCATGAAAGAGTAACAAACATCCATACATACAAACTTTCGCGTTAATAATATTAGTAGGATTATATTGAAGGGGAGGTTTCTAATATTTTTTAAAAATAAATGTTACTATATAACTTATTTGTTTGATTATCAAAATCACGAGAAAATCACGAAGTTAAAAAGTCTTTATAACAGTTTGTTACTAAGATGAAAATTGGCGTTCCCGGTATCCATTGATATTTTTTCACTACTAGACTATAGTCTCGTTCATTTATTAAGTGTAAGGATTTGTTATGGAGGTTGTATTTCATTATATCATTTCTAAATGTGGCCGCTTTCATTTTTAAATAGAACTAAAGATTTATTGATTAAACGGGTATTTATCGCGTATGTACACACGGCTACACATCAAGCTATACTTTTACAGTAAAAGCTGACCTCTCATTCTACGAAAAGCCTACACAATGCGAGGTCAGCTTATACTGGAAAATATAGCTTGATGTGTAGCCGTGTGTAAATTTTTTATTTGTTATCCCGACGTTTCGGCTGTGTTGCAACTGTCGTGATCACGGGTTGACTACGACTGTTGCAAAAACGTCGGGATAACAAATAAAAACCGGCCAAGTGCGAGTCGGACTCGGACACGAAGGGTTCCGTACCGTTGTCTATAAAAACGGCAAAAAAATCACGTTTGTTGTGTGGGAGCCCCCTTAAATATTTATTTTATTCTGTTTTTATTATTTGTTGTTATAGCAACAACAGAAATACATTATCTGTGAAAATTTCAACTGTTTAACTATCACGATTCATGAGATACAGCCTGGTGACAGAGGACATACAGACAGACAGACTGATAGACAGACAGACTGATAGACAGACAGCGGAGTCTTAGTAATAGGGTCCCGTTTTATCCTTTGGTTATGAAAGCATAAAAACTATACAATCTACTTACTAACCAATTTTATCTTATCTTATTTTATTGGTACTTAAACCAATAAGTACAATTTTACAATTAAAGTTCAACAATTAAGTACCTACGATTAACTACGTTATATAGTAATCCGATTTGTATTAGCCCTTGGTTTAGTCTCAATAGAATGAAATGGGTATCTACTGACTTCTAGATCCATGGGCTTCAGACAGGTCCTACCCTGTTTCTGATTGTATTTAGGAGTATAATACAGTACGGTCGATAGATCTAGGCAATCGTAGGTTATCATACAAATTAACGACCTTATACCAAATTTACCTCTTGACGACCTCCGTGGCGCAGTGGGTGATTAACTGGCTGAGTCGCAGAAGGTAGTGAGTTCGATTCCCGCTGCGGAACAAATGTTTGCATGATCTACAGATATTTGTTCCGAGTCTGGTTGTTTTTCTTTATATTATTAGTATGTATTTACAAAAAAGAAAAGTATGTAAGTATTCTATCAGTTTTCTGGTTCCCATTGTACAAGCTCTGCTTAGTTTGGAGCTAGATAGCGCTGTGTAAAATGTCTAGCAAAAAAAAAATTAAACCATTTTATCACGCTTGCTTAGAGTCGCAGACCGTATGGTACATCATCATTTGTTCACTGTTGAACATCCTTAGAGAAGACGAATTTATGCCAACACCCAACGGCTCCCAGCAACCTTTATTACCTAATAAGAGCCGTAGGATGGCTCCTCTATATGCAGATTTTGGTTAGGGTGAGGTGTGTTAGAAGTTTAATGCCTATTTCTGTTTGTCTGTATGTCTGTGGCATCGTAGTCCCCAAACGGATGAACTAATTCGGACGCGGTTAACTGAGGTGGTTCTTAGCTATGTGTGATGAAAATCAGGTCAGCCGATCCGAAAATTATTATAACTTTTCCATTTTGGTGAAGGGATCTCAGCTGTAAAATGGAAATGTATTACAAGTTTTTAAGGTTCCGTACCCAAAGGGTCAAACGGGACCCTATTACTAAGACTTCGCTGTCTGTCTGTCCGTCTGTCTCCAGGCTGTATCTCATGAACCGTGATAGTTAGTTAGTTGACATTTTCTCAGATTATGTATTTTTATTTCCGCTGTAACAACAAATACTAAAAACAGAATAAAATAAATATGTATTTAACGGTGGCTCCCATACAACAACGTGATTTTTTCCCTCGTTTTTGCTTGATATTGATAATGGCAACAGGTAGACGCTTGAAATATTCACAGAATATTGGGTTATATTATTCACTTTAAAAATAAATCTTTAAATTAAAATAAAATTAATATTTAAGGGGGGCTCTCATACAACAAACGTGATATTTTTGCCGTTTTTATAGATAATGGTACGGAACCCTTCGTGCGCGAGTCCTACTCTCACTACTTTTACGAGTACGTTGTCGGGGTTTTTTTAAATTTATACTTTCTACCCGGATACGAGTTATAAATTAAACCATATTCGGACATTAAAATTATGCAACCATACAAAGTGGCCCATTAAGACACGCGGTATTTGCATTTCAACTCGTGCCGTTTGGTTGCAGGACTATTGGAGAAAAATCCTCAATTACATTCATGAATTTATGAATAGGAAATGCTGGATCTCGAATGGCGCCATTACTTGTTCCCATTATCGCATAAGGTTGAACGAAGTAGTGGGTTTTAGATTTTTGTCGAACAAATATTATGCATTGTGAATTCAAATGCGAGACAATGCAAGATTTAAATAAACACTAGCTAGAATACTTCTTCTAGAAGTTTAAAAATAACCAACACACTACTAAAAATGAAACGCGAGGACTTGCGAATGATGGTCGAGATCATCACAGGAAACTGCGAACTAAATCACCATCTCCTAAAGACAGGGGCCACGGATAGTGGGCTATGTCAGGGACGCCTACAGGACAAAGAGACAGTGGAGCAAGTGCGGCACTGTATGATCACACACAAAGCCAGACTAAAGGCGGGACTGCATGAACTCATCGAGTCATCTTTGTACCGCACCGCCTTAGAGATGCAAATATGCTCCGGAGGTACGTTCTTCAGGGGGCGTTGATGAAAGGCAGCCAATTCAATGCTCTGGGTAGAGCAAAGCGCGATCTTCCTGAGGTTTGAAGCTTCTACCGTGTTCTTCGGGCTAAAAAGTAAAGCTGGCAGGCTTGAAATCTGGACAGTTCTTTATATCCGTGTTCATAACTTGACATTGCGTGCAACTACACATTTCTGTTTTTTTTTCTATTTTTTTTTGAGTGGATTTATCTCGCTGTTGGCCTCTGAGGCTGTTGCAGCTTAACCTTACTATTGGCGAGCGCAGAAGGCGCTCAGCCCTGTATGTTTTTGATGAGGTAACTAGCACAAGGGCACCACTTAGATACGAACCTCGGCTTGGGCTGTTGCCAGGGTGGGGATAGAAAAGAAAGGCCCGGGTACGTGCTTGTACCTCGTATAGGCGGCTACTGAAGGGACTCGTCGACCTCGCCGGCGAGGTCGGTGTATCTGTGAAGTGAACTATACATTTCTCTTTTTTTTTTTTTCGAATGGACTTATCTCGCTGTTGGCCTCTGAGGCCGTTGCAGCTTAACCGAGCTTTTGGCGAGCGCAGAAGGCGCTCAGCCCTATAATTTTATTTATTTTTTTGATGAGGCAACTAGCGCAAGGGCACCACTTAGGTACGAACCTCGGCTTGGGCTGTTGCCGGGACGGGGATAGGAGAGAGACGCCCGGGTACGTGCTTGTACCTCGTGTAGGCGGCGACTAAAGGGACTCGTCGACCTCGCCGGCGAGGTCGGTGTATTTGTGGAGTGTTTGCTCTGTCTAATGTGGAAGACTTACCCGCATTAGCGGAAGTGATTTCGTCATCCGGGTCTCCGAGAACGTGTCTTGGACGACGGAGGGTTTATTACACATTTCTCTTTTTTTTTCGAATGAACTTAGCTCGCTGTTGGCCTCTGAGGCCGTTGCAGCTTAACCGAGCTTTTGGCGAGCGCAGAAGGCGCTCAGCCCTATAATTTTATTTATTTTTTTGATGAGGCAACTAGCGCAAGGGCACCACTTAGGTACGAACCTCGGCTTGGGCTGTTGCCGGGACGGGGATAGGAGAGAGACGCCCGGGTACGTGCTTGTACCTCGTGTAGGCGGCGACTAAAGGGACTCGTCGACCTCGCCGGCGAGGTCGGTGTATTTGTGGAGTGTTTGCTCTGTCTAATGTGGATGACTCACCCACATTAGCGGAAGTGATTTCGTCATCCGGGTCTCCGAGAACGTGTCTCGGACGACGGAGGGTTTTATTACACATTTCTCTTTTCTTTTTTTTTCGTATGGACTTATCTCGCTGTTGGCCTCTGAGGCCGTTGCAGCTTAACTGAGCTTTTGGCGAGCGCAGAAGGCGCTCAGCCCTATAATTTTATTTTTGATGAGGCAACTAGCGCAAGGGCACCACTTAGGTACGAACCTCGGCTTGGGCTGTTGCCGGGACGGGGATAGGAGAGAAATGCCCGAGTACGTGCTTGTACCTCGTGTAGGCGGCGACTAAAGGGACTCGTCGACCTCGCCGGCGAGGTCGGTGTTTTTGTGGAGTGTTTGCTCTGACTAATGTGGATGACTCACCCGCATTAGCGGAAGTGATTTCGTCATCCGGGTCTCCGAGAACGTGTCTCGGACGACGGAGGGTTTATTACACATTTCTCTTTTTTTTTCGAAAAGACTTATCTCGCTGTTGGCCTCTGAGGCCGTTGCAGCTTAACCGAGCTTTTGGCGAGCACAGAAGGCGCTCAGCCCTATAATTTTATTTTTGATGAGGCAACTAGCGCAATGGCGCCACTTAGGTACGAACCTCGGCTTGGGCTGTTGCCGGGACGGGGATAGGAGAGAAACGCCCGGGTACGTGCTTGTACCTCGTGTAGGCGGCGACTAAAGGGACTCGTCGACCTTGCCGGCGAGGTCGGTGTATTTGTGGAGTGTTTGCTCTGTCTAATGTGGATGACTCACCCGCATTAGTGGAAGTGATTTCGTCATACGGGTCTCCGACAACGTGTCTTGGACGACGGAGGGTTTATTACACATTTCTCTTTTTTTTTCGAATGAACTTAGCTCGCTGTTGGCCTCTGAGGCCGTTGCAGCTTAACCAAGCTTTTGGCGAGCGCAGAAGGCGCTCAGCCCTATAATTTTATTTTTGATGAGGCAACTAGCGCAAGGGCACCACTTAGGTACGAACCTCAGCTTGGGCTGTTGCCGGGACGGGGATAGGAGAGAAACGCCCGGGTACGTGCTTGTACCTCGTGTAGGCGGCGACTAATGGGACTCGTCGACCTCGCCGGCGAGGTCGGTGTATTTGTGGAGTGTTTGCTCTGTCTAATGTGGATGACTCACCCACATTAGCGGAAGTGATTTCGTCATCCGGGTCTCCGAGAACGTGTCTCGGACGACGGAGGGTTTATTACACATTTCTCTTTTTTTTTTGAAAAGACTTATCTCGCTGTTGGCCTCTGAGGCCGTTGCAGCTTAACCGAGCTTTTGGCGAGCACAGAAGGCGCTCAGCCCTATAATTTTATTTTTGATGAGGCAACTAGCGCAATGGCGCCACTTAGGTACGAACCTCGGCTTGGGCTGTTGCCGGGACGGGGATAGGAGAGAAACGCCCGGGTACGTGCTTGTACCTCGTGTAGGCGGCGACTAAAGGGACTCGTCGACCTCGCCGGCGAGGTCGGTGTATTTGTGGAGTGTTTGCTCTGTCTAATGTGGATGACTCACCCGCATTAGTGGAAGTGATTTCGTCATACGGGTCTCCGACAACGTGTCTTGGACGACGGAGGGTTTATTACACATTTCTCTTTTTTTTTTCGAATGAACTTAGCTCGCTGTTGGCCTCTGAGGCCGTTGCAGCTTAACCGAGCTTTTGGCGAGCGCAGAAGGCGCTCAGCCCTATAATTTTATTTTTGATGAGGCAACTAGCGCAAGGGCACCACTTAGGTACGAACCTCAGCTTGGGCTGTTGCCGGGACGGGGATAGGAGAGAAACGCCCGGGTACGTGCTTGTACCTCGTGTAGGCGGCGACTAATGGGACTCGTCGACCTCGCCGGCGAGGTCGGTGTATTTGTGGAGTGTTTGCTCTGTCTAATGTGGATGACTCACCCACATTAGCGGAAGTGATTTCGTCATCCGGGTCTCCGAGAATGTGTCTCGGACGACGGAGGGTTTTTCTGTGCTCGGACGGTTCAATCGAATAGTCCGGAATGGTATGTACCAAAGGATTTGGATGATGAGTGGCGAGTTCATAATGTCGCTTGGAAGCGAGCTTGATGAATTGAGCTATTGACTCTAATTTCAAATCACGATGCAGATAGTTATTGCGAAAATACCAAGGCGAGCCTGTGGCTTTTCGCAAGAAACGATTTTGTACTAATTGAATGGCAGCAACTTGAAGGGAGTGGGCGAATACTACTGAGGAGTATGTCATGATGGGGCGAATGCAGGCTTTGTAAAGGGTCACCTTATTTCTAAGAGACATTTTACTTTTTCTGCTTAGGAGTGAGGACAGTCGTCCTAAGATGTACTTAGCTTGGTTGCACCTCTTAGTGATGTGCAACCTAAAGGAAAGACGTCTATCAAGGATGACACCCAAGTATTTGGCAGAGGGGGCCCAGCGGATGGGCACACTAAATAGCGAAATCGGTTTTGGGGTGAGATTTCTCCGTGTAAAGTACACTGCTTTGCTTTTCGACGGGTTTACCTCAATCCGCCACTTGCGAAACCATGCGGCAAGAGCGTGAAGGGCAGCTTGCAGCCTTATACCCACCCGATCGGGATTCCGATTGGATGTGTATAAGGCCGTGTCATCTGCATATAGGGCTATTTCCACTTGAGGAGTGCGAGGGATATCGCTGGTGTACAGCGTGAACAGGAGGGGGCCGAGAACGGAGCCTTGAGGGACTCCGGCTCTAACTGGTTGGGGGTTTGAGAGTGTGCCTTCCACGGTGTACCGAAAGCTACAACCTTGGAGATAGTCCCGTATGATGAGCACGAGTCTGTCTGGCACTCCGAGTTTGGAAAGATTGTAAACCAAGCCATTGTGCCAGACCTTGTCAAAAGCTTTCGCTACATCGAGGAAGACGGCACCAGTATTTGAAGGCCAGGTACTTTGCCAATTGGAGAGGACATGCTCCGTTATGCGGAGCACCTGTTGTGGACATGAGTGTTGGGCACGGAAGCCGAACTGCTCATTGGGAAGGAGTTTGAACTCATTGACATGGGACCAGAGACACTTCATTAGAAGACGCTCATATATTTTACCTAAGCCATTAAGAAGGCTAATGGGACGATAACTAGTTGGGCCGTTAGCAGGTTTTTTGGGTTTACGGAAACCAATGACATTGGCTTCCTTCCAAGCATCAGGGAAGGTGCACAGTTCCATAGCCGCATTGAAGATGCTGACTAGAATATAGATAAGGGGAACAGAGAACTGCTTGAGTACTCTGTTGGAGATGCAGTCAGGGCCGGATGCTTTCTTTGGGTGTAAAGCCTTGATAATATCAAAGACTTCAGAGGCCTCAATTGGATTAAGTGGGGAGGTAGGAGGTAAGGAGGCTATACGGTCAACCTCGTTGTTTACCATGTCAAGGTGTGCAGGATCAACGGGTTCGAGACTGGGAGAGCATTGAGCTTCAAGGGTTTCAGCCAGGTAGTCGGCTTTTTCCTCATCTTCGAATGCTAGGGTCTGGTTGGGTCGGATAAGAGGAGGCATCGGAGCGAGAGCGTCCGCTTTCATGGAGCGAGCTAGCCTCCAGTAGGCCAGATGGCTAGGCTCGATCCCCGAGAGCAGGCTCTCCCACTCACGATTGCGGTGTTCTTTGACGCGCTCTCTCACCTCTCTGTGCAGAGAGCGCATTAAGACACGATTGTCTTCAGTGGGGCAGCGACTATGAAGTCTAACTGCAGCGTTCGCTTCAGTCATAAGTCGTCTTATATCGTCAGGCAAGGGCCCGCGGTGGTCATCCACTACGGGAACCTGCTTCGAAGAGTCTCTAACAGAGTCAATGACGTGTTTGGTGAGTGAGTCAACTGCTACCGTAATGTCATCAGATGTTAATATAACAGAATGGATTCTATCCAGGTCAGGCGAGTGCGCAGACTTGAGAGCTTTCTCAAGCTTATGCCACTCTACCACAGTCTTGGTAGCAGGGGTCTGGTCAGTGGGGGGCCGAGTAGTAGTAAAACAGGGCGATGGTCGGAGTCAAGCTCGTGGATAACTTCGATCGAGCGTAGCCGAAGGGCTACGTTTTTGAGAAGCGCTATGTCCAAGAGGTCGGGGGGAGTGGCAGTAGGGAAGCGAGTCATACCCCTAGGGGCAATGATATCGAAGTTAAGGGGTTCAACTAGTCTTTCTAATTGTCTACCTTTGCAGTTGGTCTAAGTGCTATTCTACATGACGTTTTTGGAGTTGAAGTCACCCGCCAGAATGACGGAGCTTCCTAAGCTGAAAAGAGCTTGCAGATCACTCTCGAATTGAGGTGAGCAAGTTTTACTAGGAGAAACATAACAGGATGCAACAATGACCGAGGAGTGACCGGTCATTGCTATTCGGCAGACAGAGGCTTCTATGTAGGTCATAGGAGGGGATCTAAGGGCATGCAGTGAAGAGACTTCTTGTAGTAAATGGCAGTGCCGCCTCTCGGGGCTGGCAGTCTGTCATTGCGTAAAATCTGAAAGTTGGGGATTTTTGGATCCCGATGACCAGGCTTTAAATTAGTCTCTTGGACTAGCAAGAGGTCAAGTTGATGCCTATTGACGAAATCTTGAACAACAGAACGTTGTCTAGAAAGACCATCAGCGTTAAAAAACACTAATGATAGTGAACGGGGTTTCTTCCGTTCCTTTTGTACAACCATTATGGTGGTTAAAAGGGGTTTGGTGATGGCGAAGCTGCCTTAACGGCAGCGAGAAGAGCTGAGTGCGCTTCGAGGGCAATCTGCTTCTCTATTGTAGATTTAGATTGTCTGAGCTTCTGTGCTAGCACGCGAACCTCGGCAAGATCAATTGAGGCAAACTCCATGATGAGCGCTAGGTCAGAATGAAAATCCGACTTGCTCATCTTGGTAGATGGGGCTGGCTCGGTAGAGCGCGGAGAGGGGGCCGTCGCCTTAGGGGCTAGGCTGGAGTACGGCAAGGGCTTGGCCCAGGCTGAGAGTTTCGGGGGTTGAGACTCCACCATGGTCAACTTGGGAGTTGACTTGGTGTGTTTTGGGAGAGCGCGAGGCTGACTCCTGCGGGCCGCCACTCTGTTGGCTTTGGGTGCTGAAGGACAACCACGATAATTCGCGGTGTGTCCCACACCACCGCATAGCACGCAGCTTGGTGGCTCGATGGTGTCGCGTGTGCGCTGGCAGTCAGAGGTGCCATGATCTCCTAGGCACTTGACGCAACGGGGGCGGGCGTGGCAGTTCTTCGCCGAATGTCCATAGAGTTGGCATCTATGGCATTGGCTGGGGGTGCCGTTTCGGTGGGGAGATTCCACCCTGAGGCCGGAGAGGCTGTTGACCGTCTTCAAATTGAAGATGGCCTTGCCATCCGGAAAGAGCTCTAGTACTACAAGTACCAGGTTATATAAGGTCTTACCGTTGTGCATTCGGTGGACCTCCTTGACGGGGAAGGATTGAGCCAGCAAATCTGACTTGATGGATTCGGTCGAGTGCTCCGCAAGGAGGCCGCGGATCACGACGCGAAGAAGTCTTTCGTCCTCGAGAGCGTAGGTATGGTAACCTATGCCCTCTTTGCGAAGAATCGAAGTGAGCCGACGATGATCGTCGGAGGTGGGGATTTGGACTTTAATAGCGTCCTTTGTATTTCTGGCGTTTGTGAACGAGATCTTATGCTCGTTGCACAGAGACGAGACCCTGTCCCATTTGCCTTTCTCTCGGATGAAGAGAGGCGGGGGTGGTCTTTCCTTCCTTACGGCAGTGGAAGCCGCGGAGGGAAAGACGGGACGGGCGGGCTGCGAGGCCGAAGGGAGGGTTGCCTTTTTGGCTGGGGGAGACACGGAAGAAACCTTTTTCGATGAAGCGGCCTTCTTCAAAGAGGTCTTCTTCCGTTTCTTCCCCGTAACAGTGATGAATTCCTCAGAGTCTGAGGATGACGAGGCGGCAGATGCTTCTGATTGTGATGCGGAACGTAGGAGATCAATCTCCATATCGTCCTCGGGAGAGGGAGGGTCGGGGGACTCCGGGGAGTCTACGAAGACTCTGCGAGGTGATGCCTCGCGAGAGTCTGATTTGGAAGCCTGAGGGGCTGGCTGAGGCTTTCGGGCCTCTTTAGTGGCCTGAGGGGCCAAGGCAGGCATACGAGCCGCCGTGGGTGCCTGAGGGGCATAAGGAGGCATCCGAGCCTCGTTAGTGGCCTGAGGGACCAGGGCAAGCATGCGAGCCGCCGTGGGAGCCTGAGGGGCTTTAAGAGGCATCCGAGCCTCGTTTGTGGCCTGAGGGGCCGGGGTTGGCTTCCGGGCCACGGTTTTGGCCAGAGGGGCCGAAGTGGACGTTGCAATGTCCATTAAAGCGGGTAGGGACGCAACTGATTGTTGCTCCCGAAAAAACCGTTGTCGAACATTGTCGGGCACGTTCTCGCAGAGGTATCGGATTAGTGAACCCGATACCACTACAGAGTCGTCCCCGGCAATGTTCGCCATAGCTCTCCGGGGGGAAGCACCCGGAGAGGTGTTTAAGTGAGTGATTCTCCCATCGGGGTAGACGGGAGGGATGTGGCCTATATGTCCTACCTAATGCCATTGCCCTTTACCGCTCTTGCGGGGTATAAGGGGTGTGTCCTAACCGATGTTTCGTGTCGGCGAGGGAAGCCCCCAAGGCCGGTGGTACCAAACCCAGCCGGATATAGCGTTCCTCGGGAGAGGAAAGCTGGCGTTCCGGGTCCACGCCCAGTCTGCTTCGTTGGCACTGTTAAGTATCCACAGACTGACCACTAAACGTGGATTTGGACGCTTAATAGTCAGAGAAACAAGAGGTTGCCCTAAAAAGGGCAGTGTCCAGTAACGGGACAGCGTTCCAAGGCGCGACTCGCAAGCGAGGACACACAATGGAGCGGGTCGCGGGATGCGACGGGGCGGCGAGCAGGTAGACGGGCCGTCTACCTGCGATGCGGCGCGGGCGGGTCGGCGCAGGGACCGGCGGAGCGGGCGGAGCGAGCGCAGCGGAGCAGAGCAGACGTGTTGCCGGTGCGGGGACCGGCTAGCGAATGAGATCAATAATCATTACACATTTCTCTTTTCTTTTTTTTTTTTTTCGAATGGACTTATCTCGCTGTTGGCCTCTGAGGCCGTTGCAGCTTAACCGAGCTTTTGGCGAGCGCAGAAGGCGCTCAGCCCTATAATTTTATTTTTGATGAGGCAACTAGCGCAAGGGCACCACTTAGGTACGAACCTCGGCTTGGGCTGTTGCCGGGACGGGGATAGGAGAGAAACGCCCGGGTACGTGCTTGTACCTCGTGTAGGCGGCGACTAATGGGACTCATCGACCTCGCCGGCGAGGTCGGTGTATTTGTGGAGTGTTTGCTCTGTCTAATGTGGATGACTCACCTGCATTAGCGGAAGTGATTTCGTCATCCGGGTCTCCGAGAACGTGTCTCGGACGACGGAGGGTTTTCCTGTGCTCGGACGGTTCAATCGAATAGTCCGGAATGGTATGTATCAAAGGATTCGGATGATAGTTACACATTTCTCTTACAATTCCCGTTGTATTTATATGAAATCTTCAGAAAGGGACAGAGCTATCCCAAATGGTTCCGGACCAATCAGAGAGCTTGGTTTATCTTTGTTGTCTCGCTCGCCGGTGCCAAGTGCGCGTCCGGACGAGTTCCGAGAAGTCGTTCTAATTTTCGCACGCTGGCGCTCATTGTGCACTTTAGAGAAGTTTTATTTATCATTAGTCTACCTGTAAAGGTCTGTGATTAGACTGATCAGCCGCTGGTTGAAATTGAAACAACCTTCTCTTTGATTACAATGTGTTGTACCATTTCTAGCTAAAAATACCATTCTCGTTTACTGCTAAAAACTTAATTCTATCTTAACTTTTCCATACCTATTTATACTTAAATATTCTATATTCTAATATCTTGTTAAAAACATAATACTCTAAGGCTTTGGGTTGACGTTGCTAACAATCTTTGACGTCAGCAACAACCTCGGGGACTCTGTTAAACTACTACCACCAACCCAAAGTCCTACTCCTCTACTTTAAGAAGTTGGGATGACTGGGGTCAGGTTAGAAGGAAGGTAATGCACAATACACGTCAACGTCAGTGCAGATCTTATTTCCCCCACCCTAGAACTAGGATTAGAAGTTTGATAATGTAAAAGTTAGCAGAGGAAACCATGTAGTCGATAAGTAGGTAAAGGGTTCAGCAAAATCTGATGAAACTTATTCATAAATTAATAATTTAATTCCACAACACAATTTAATACCTTTCCTTTAATCCCAACGGTTGCTGCAGGCTTTAAAATGTCGACCTAAAACAAAATTATTTACTAATTTTCTATGTTTATAAACCTGACAACTGAAATTATATTAACAAAGTAAGAATATTGCTTACCTATGAATGAATGAATGAAAACATGTTATTAAACACATTAAAAATAAAAATAAAAAATTCAGACAATATAGAAAACACAAAGCAAATAGTACAATGGGCGGTCTTATCGCTTTAAAGCGATTTGTTCGAGACAGCCTTTGGGTGGAGAGGATTTAGTAAAGTCAAAGATATGGTCGGGGGTGTACTTAAGATATGGATGAAGGGAGTGCAACTTATACCTAAATAAAATACATTAGACATTAATAAATTATTAAATTATAGGCATACCTAAATATATGCGTTAATTGAGTACCTACCTACATAACTCGAACGAATTACATAAAATTTTCTTTAAGAACTGATTGTCATGTAAGTGTTATTTGTTATATTTTTGAGAATAAATGATTATTAAACCTAAACCTAAATTTAATATACTAGCTGACAAATCCGCAGCTTTGTAGGCATATTTTTTCAATAAAAACATTACTCTCCTTCTGTGCAGTTAAGTAAAAAGTAGCCTATGTCACCCGGGAATAGTGTAGTACCAACAATGAAATAATTTTTAAATCATTCCAGTAGTTTCGGAGCCTATTCAATACAAACAAACAAAAAAAAAAAACAAATCTTTCCTCTTTATAATATTACTAGCTGACCTGCCTCCGGCTTCGCACGCATGGTTTGTCAATACAACATTACCCTCCTCCTGTGCAGTCGGGTAAAAAGTAACCTATGTTACTCAGGGATAATGTAGCATTCTAATGGTGAAATAATTTTTAAAATCGGACCTGTAGTTTTTGAGTTTATACGTTACAAACATACACACACACACAAATACAAATCTTTTCTCTTTATAAATTACTATAGATTAGTATAGATTAAATTATGATATATATAACATATATAATACATACATTAGTTAAATACGATAAATATATATTGATTTATGACTTTACTATTTTGAGTCTAATCAACTTTGTGGAAATTAGTTATCTCGTCTTCACTACTTAGTATAAACTGATGCTAGCGCCGACATTGACGTCACCGTCACCGAGTACGACGCTGATGCCTACAACCAAGTAATTACATCTTCCTTGCCTACAACGACGTTTTCGTTTTAAGGGATTCGTAGTTCACTAGCATCTCTAATAAACTCGTCATGTCTGTTTATCTATCTGTCCATAGATTATACCCGTAGACTCGTGGACTGAACAGTGCTTGAAAACAATAATTTAAAGGCAGCTAATAATAAATATTTGTTATACAAGAGTGCTTTTGTTTACAATATTGTTAATATTTGTTTACAAGTTGCTTTTTACCGCGTGCTCAATTTTGATGACCGAACAAGCGAAGGATTAAAAAATTAGAACCCTGAGTGTTATTGAGGGTATCAAAAGAGCACGAGGTGAAAAATCTTTGCACTCGAGTGCAACACGTAACTTTTCATCCCACCACAGCGAGGAAATGACTAAATGCAATAAAAAGTAATACACCAAGAAGGTTCCGAATCTGAGTCTTTAACAAATCAAAAAAGGTTGTTTTATAAATTCGGCACCATGGAGGTAGAATTAAATAGATTTAATGATGTTTCGAACTCACAAACTATGAATTTAGAACACGATGTTCTAAATTCAATTTAGTTTACCCTCTAGCGGATAAAAACTAACTCAGATATCGAAGAGCAAAAATGCTCTTTCTGAGATGGGGGATGAAAAATAATTATTCTGTGATGAAATTGAATTTTTTTTAAGTCTTATAAACCATTACGATGTCTCGTATATACACTATAGTTCTTACAAGTCAATATAAATCTGACAGGATTCCCTGCAACAGTAAAGGAGAACGGGCATAAGTGTATGTAAGCTGGTCTACCTTGCAATAAAAATGAGTCATATGTCAATATAAAGGTAATTCTATGTATTTTCATATGTAGAAAGTCGCATTTCTCTAAGTATTGTCCGATCTGAGTTCTACTAAAAATTGAATCTGATAATATTTAGTGCCAAACATTGAATATCGTGGTAATTAAAAAAACATTTTGTGTAATGTAATGATTTTATTTAAGTTAGGTAAGTAGTTATACAAATAAAAACAACATCTTCTTAAAAAATCAAAACAATATGTTATTAAACATTATCATCATCATCATCATCGATGAGAATACTGTTAAGGAACAATGCAGGTTCATTGAACCCTTCATGACGGGCATAACCTACGTACCATATAATTGACAGTACATGGGCACAAGTACCTATAGTACGTCGCCCTGTCAAGCAGGTACAATAATATTGTGTAATATTGTTATTAATATTATTGATTAATATATAACAAAAATATTTCCTGGCTCGGACATGTAGAGACTGTATACGTCCACGTAATAGCCAAGCCTCTTTGTTGATATCATATTGTGCCAAGTCTTCTAAAGCGTTATCTCTATACGTCTCGATTATATAAAGACCATTTTGTAAGTGCTCGCTACAATATGATCGAGCGAGCTTTAACTGGTAAGTTCCCAAGGCAAAATGTATGACTTGTTCTTCACTAAGCCTTGGGAAGTTTTCTATTTCATTTGCTTCGATTCGCATGAAGTCTGCTCTCCTATAATTCAATCTTTTTGCTTCCACATAATTGTGCAATGTGTTTGGTATGTGTATTTTAGCTCTTATTGAATTCAAAAAGGCTGCTGCGTGTGAACTATCTTCGATGGGGGCGTGGAAGTGGTTTAGAATGGCTGCAGCTATTTTGAAGTCAACAAACATTTTTGGCAACGTTTTATTAAAATAGTTTTGACGCAAAAGTTTAAAATCTCGCTTAAATCTCCCATTTACTACTTCCACCACCCATCGGCACATGGTGACCAAACGAGACTGATTAGCTTGTTCTGTAGTGAGTTGATTTTCTCTTCTGTCTTTAGTTGGTGGCACATGATGTTCGTAGCCACAAGCTTCTATATCCTGCAAACTATCTCTAAATCCTCTGTCTAGGATAAACGCATCATTACGTTCGAGTAACCAATGCAGCGGCTCATCTTCGTTATTCATTATTTCACTCATGATCTGGGCATCGGTTCTGGTAGCGGCAAATGGCCCTTTGACATCTAATATATAGCCGTCCGTGAATACCATTAAAAACGGCTTCAACAAGTTTTGATATTTGTGTAAGCTGTATGACAGCCGTTGAAACAAAAAGTTGGAGCTTTTGTTAATATATATATATATGTACCGTCACATATAATTATGGCTTTGATGTTTTCATCGTTTCCAAATAAAGCCCTTGGAATTGTTAAGTTTCTTTGAAGGATATCATTTCTGGTAATGTGGTCCACACCTAGATGCAGCACAACGTAATCGTTGCTCAGACATTCTCGAACTATAGGCAAAAAACGTTCTAGTTTTCGACGAGACATATGAAATAACGTTGCCAGTCTCTCATCAGAGTCTCCAATTCTAAGTTTTGTTAAATAGATGCCTAATGCAGTTCTAGGCTGGTTACAACGTTCACTTAGTGACGGAGTTTGTTCTAATATAGCTTCGAACTGATCGTAAGTGCGCCCAGTCCATAAGTGCATCTCTTCATTAGACAAGGTGCCTCTGTTTTCGAAGTCGATTCTGGGCTGGTTGTTAGCAGCCATTCTCATCAAGTCACAGAGCGATGTAAACTGAGCGTCATTAAAATCATGTGTCACATTACACATTTGCGGCAGGTTGCTCCATTCATTATTTTGTAAGTGTTCTGTACACACCCTAGCGCTATCAGGAATAAAAAGCTTGCTCTCACAAAATACATTAATTCTTATCGCGTTTGGTATATGATTACGGGTAATATTAGCACAGTTGTTGTAAATACAATGCACCGAAGTGTTCGGTGCCCTCGTGTATTCTTGAGAGTGCAATGTACCAGGCGCTCGCGCCGCTTGCTGTGCAGGTCTATGATCACGCTCAGTCCTCTGCCAACATCGGTGACACAAGCTTCGAGTACTGTCGAACACCACCTGAAAATAATAACAATTAATACTTAAAATAAATAAATCCTATGCCTAACTACTCAATATAATAAAAATAAAAGGTAACTAACCTCCAACACAGCATGTTGTTGTATAAACGCGGCGAATTCTGGTCGTTCCCTTTGCAGGTTATCAGCCAAGATATGCTGCTGGTACCGTCCGCGGTAAAGTCCTCGACGACACATCACACAGTTTCGAAAAACTTCCATTATCGGTAGGCAGTTCAAAAGTCAATAAGTCGAGCCAAAGTTAACACATTAGGGAAAGAAACAGGGTCCAAAAGCAAGCCAGGGTCAGTAAAAACAGAGAAAGAAGTTCAAACACAGCACTATCGTAACAAGACGTGACGTAGCCACTCACTTGATGCGATGCGACTGATTATTGTAGCCGTCCGGCGCAGCGCGTACACAACCGTTCCCCTCCCCCGCGTACGCATCCCTCTCCCCACGGCCCTTACATCGCTCTTCTCCCTTCTCGCTCTTGCTACTGCATTGTATAGGAGCCTTTATGTATGGATATAGTAATCGTGAAACCGTTATTTTATGTTCTTTAAAACAAAAAATGCTGGTGTTTGCATGGCTGTAACTCAAAACGGACAGACTTTTGGGGAAAGTTCCAATAGTATATTTTGATGTACTATTGTATGCCAATTCGAAAATGTGCTGCTCATTTTTATTGGACTGTAGACCAGGATGCCCGTTCTCCTTTCTTTACATCAGCTAAACCGCCCACTTTAAGAACTCTCCCACAAAAAGGGAAGTTATTCTCTTGGGCAACATGTCAGTACCTTATCTGGTTTACAAAAGTGGCCGAATAAAAGGCCTTAGCTCTGAATTATGTACGGCGTATGTAAGAATTGTTCTTGGAAATAAAACTTTATTGTGTTTGGTATCAGACTGTATTTTCTAACGGAGGTTAGATATCCACTATAGTCTCAACATTTTGCCTGATTGCTAGGAGAGTTTCGTTTATTGCGCGTTCTTGTGATTTTAGTCATACTCTCAAATAAAAGCCGAACATATTTTGGTCCTAAAGCGAATTTTAATGTTATCCGTCTTTGTCCTTCATGTGCCGAACGATACACCATGAACATTCGCCAGAGATCAACAATGTGGCCGGCCTGTTACCTTGTTGCAACCAAATGATATGATGAATTTAAGCCAAAGTGAAATCATCTAGAGAAATTAGTATAACTTCATCTATCATTATTATAAATACGAGATTTATCACGTACCGTCTTATCGGTGTTTCGACCGACAATGTTTCGGTTCAATTCGTGAACCTTCATCAGGGTGAGTGCGATCCGAATAACGTATCGCCTCGCACTACAACCGAACTACTACAACTACTAAACAACTACTAACAAACCGAAACGTATCTACTATGTTGACTGAACACATACGTGCAATGAAGAATGTCGACTCCAACTTTTTTGCAGTGGCAGAACATTCCCTAGATTCTGATTCGACAAGGCCCGGGTCTTAGCGAGAGAGAAGATTTTCCTTCCTCGCAAGATCCGAGAGGCAATAGAAATAAGTCGTGTGCCAAACTTTAACAGATATAGAGGATGCGTTCTACCGCCAGCCTGGAGGCCATGTTTTCATGTTGCATGTAACAGAAGAGTGAGTGAACCTGGTAGAGAAATAGTGTTGTGTGTTTGCCTGTACCGAGAACTACTGAAGAGAGCAGCAGTGATGATAATGATGATGGCACAGCCGCGCCTTCGTTGACCAAATCCCCATAACCCCGCCCGTCCACTCGCGCGCAGAAGGCAGCAGCGCGCAGTGCGAGGCGATACGTTATTCGGAGCGGGTCACACTCACCCTGATGACGGTTCACGAATTGAACTGAAATATTGTTAAACGAAACAGCGATAAAACGGTACGTGATAAATTTTGTATTTATAAAAATGATTACCCTCATCATCATATCAGCCACAGGACGTCCACTGCTGGACAAAGGCCTCCCTCATTGATCTCCAGGAACTGCGGTTGGAAGCGGTCTGCATCCAACGCCGACCTGCGGTTCTTACCAAGTCGTCTGCCCATCTTGTAGGTGGACGTCCTACGCTGCACTTGCCGGTCCGTGGCCTCCACTCAAGAACCTTCCGGCCCCATCGGCCATCTGTTCTGCGCGCTATATGGCCTGCCCATTGCCACTTCAACGTGCTAATCCGTCGGACTATGTCGGTGACTTGAGTTCTCCTACGTATCTCCTCATTTCTGATTCGATCCCGTAGAGAAACCCCGAGCATAGCCCTCTCCATAGCTCGTTGAGCATAACATTATATATGATTACCCTATATAATGTTAATGTAGAACTGTAGATAGACAGAATACTTAGAAGTGGAAATATTTAGCCATAGTACCTATACAAGTTCTTAAAGGGGAACTCGTCATATTCTTTAATTGGTTTAGTTAAGAATTTTACTACTTCCTCACATGAGAAGTGAGGATGTGGTAGAAGATGGAGAATGCTTATTCAGAGAAAAAACGAGTGTGCTTTAGACCACACGACTGAAGTAAAACTTATTTAGCTCCATCTTATATAAAATAATGTTTAAGGAAATGTCAACCTTATTTCGAGGCGTATACAGTAACTACATATGTTATTTTCTGCTGCTGCCTGCCATCTGTTGTAGAATAGCTGAACTTTTTCATAAATTGAAGCTGGTGGGTTCAAAATACGAAACGTCATAAATACTTTTTTTATCTATAGCAAAATGGACTCTATTATACAGCATGAAGGAGTCTTTTATTTTTGCAGTTTGTATAATTTAGGCTTATTTGGGATAGGAGATATGCGACAAATCAACTGGCTATGAGAGAAAAACAGAAAGAAAATGTATGTCTCTCCTATTGCCTCTACAGTTATATACGAAACGAAACTCTCTCTCCCTCTTCACTAACTTATATCTTCCTCTCAACTTCCGTTCGCACTTTTCGTAACGCATTCACCAGCTTACTCCCCAAGTCAAGCGTGCGTAAAGAAGTTTTGGTTCAAAATCTGTGCAACTTGGCCTTAAAGACGTCGGTGGGTTCAAATCCGTAGTAAATAAACTTGAAAAATAACAAACAATGTCCTTGAACCAATCAGTCATCAAATACGAGACAAAAGAGCAACAAGCAGGGACAAAGAAAAATCAACCTACTCAAGAAATTGTGGGACACATTCGTGAAAAAAATAGGACGAACATCTAACGGGAAACATTACAGTAACCTTGACATAACTGGTTTTATCAAAGGCTCAGTGAAGGTACCTACTATTCACAATAAGGCCAAGAGAACAAACAAAATAAAAAGAGTATAGAAGGTTGACTTGTGTTTTACTAACAAGTGCTCTTATAAAAATAAGGTCAATTTCGCCAATAACATTAAGTAAATTTTAAGATGACCTTTGTAACATGAAAAAACCATTGTACTTCGAAAAGTCGAACATTGTTCGTGTAAGCTTATATATTTGTATAACGAATAGATCTTCGTTTGACCACAATATCACCTGATCATCAAATTCACTCTTACAATAACTCTTTAAGGTAGGAGTGACTAGGAAATACGTGAATAGTGATCTGGATTATAATCGTAGTCGTCAGAGTATTCCCCACCTTAGCTGTACGTAATGTTACGAGCTGAGGGTTCGTGATAAAATAATGAAAATCAATCTAACTAAAATAACACTTTTAATCAACACCGAAATAATAAATACACGAACTTAATCACAACACACAATTATTCACAACACGGTCGCACAATAAACCACTAAAAGTCACTGAAATATTCGCACGTATCGCCAAAACTAGATTTTTTTTTTCGAATGGTCTTATCTCGCTGTTGGCCTCTGAGGCCGTTGCAGCTTAACCGAGCTTTTGGCGAGCGCAGAAGGCGCTCTGCCCTATAATTTTATTTTTGATGAGGCAACTAGCGTAAGGGCACCACTTAGGTACGAACCTCGGCTTGGGCTGTTGCCGGGACGGGGATAGGAGAGAAACGCCCGGGTACGTGCTTGTACCTCGTGTAGGCGGCGACTAAAGGGTCTCGTCGACCTCGCCGGCGAGGTCGGTGTATTTGTGGAGTGTTTGCTCTGTCTAATGTGGATGATTCACCCGCATTAGCGGAAGTGATTTCGTCATCCGGGTCTCCGAGAACGTGTCTCGGACGATGGAGGGTTTTTCTGTGTTCGGACGGTTCAATCGAATAGTCCGGAATGGTATGTACCAAAGGATTCGGATGATGATCTGACTCTGCGGACGTCTCTACGCACTATTTATACCGCGCACAGTAGGTACATAACTCGCGAACGTTCTCGATGGTTCCACTGGTATCTAGAAAATTGTAGGTATTTCGACCGACTACTATTTTTTATTCTGTGCAACTGTAGGTAAAAACATAGTATGTAGGTATATTGAACGCCCAGTATACCTATTCTGTGACACAATAGGTATAACTTAGAGTAGCCGACTATTACTTATTCTGTAATACGCCTCGGCGTAACAGAATTATGCACGTAGAACCAAAATGAAGAGTGCGAATGAGTGTTATAGTAGTGAGGTATGGCAGGTACTGAGCCGTGTTTCTGACGATTACTCCCTTTTCATCATACAGCCTGTTTTTTTTTAGTATGACATTAATTTATAACACATATCCGAAATCATCTCTACTTTTTTATATGTGGGTTTAATACCGGTAGCTTGAATATTTATCCAGTAATCGATGCATTTCCAATAAACAATTTTAAACGTTAATCGGTGGCGCCTTTTCGACGATGTCGCTTAGTCAGTATAATAGGTACATACTTACATGATGAATGAATATAATTTGTTTACCTATTTTATACAGGCCATATATTCATATTTTAGGAATTGATATTAAAACACGTAGTATAACCGTATCACCCTGTATAACGCAAAGCCAGCGTCTCGATAGCAACTTGCCCACACCGCGATTGGCATCGCGCCAGATGTGTCGTCGTGCCGACACATCTGGCGAGACGTGTGTGCAGTATAATTTATTACAACACGCTGAGCTGTGTTCACGCCCTGCCCTCCACGCCACCGTCCTATCATTATCTATTTACTATTTTGAAAGTCAACAAGTTTCTTACCTGTCATCGTTGACGGGAAAAAAATGCTTTTAGCATTATGCCCTCCATTTGTACAGTTTTCTGTTTGTGCAATAAAGAATTATATATGTATATACAAACAATGGAGAGTAGGAGTAGCCATAATATGCCGGTTCGGGACCATTAAATTTCCAGTGTAACATGATCCATGTTTTGTATGTATTTGGTAGTGTTTGAGGGGTAATGTTATGTTGGTTTATCAAAAATCGACGTTTGACCTTTGTGTGCATAGTATAATGGAAGCAGCGGGAGGTCTTAGAGTTCTGGACTGTGGTCGGTGGTTAGGATGGTTACATTGTGATAGTAGTTACATTGTAATCTGTGGCTGGTCGTACGAGCGAAGCTGTATGCGGAAGCTAGTTATTGTATGCATTGTAACCACGTGGGAGTTGTTGTGGTTTTTTCTAATCAGTACAGGATATGATAGTTACATTATAATCTGGATTTATAGAACTAGCATTTACCGGTGACTTCACGCGTACCGCGTATACAATAACTAGCTTCCGCATACAGCTTCGCTCGTACGACCAGCCACAGATTACAATGTAACTACTATCACAAAGTAACTATCCTAACCACTGACCAGTAACCAGAGCTCTAAGACCTCTCGCTGCATACATCATACTATGCACACAAAGGTCAAACGTCGATTTTTGAAAATAACCAACATAACATTACCCCTCAAACACTACCAAATACATACAAAATCTGGGTCATGTTACACTGGAAACGTAGTGGTTCCGAACCGGCATATTATAGCTACTAGTAGGTAGGGGCATTGAGTGATTTGATAACTCTTGATGTCCATTTGATTCTTCTTCAAAGTAGCTTTGAGCAGTTACTTAGCGTTTTACTTGTCAAAAGCTATTATCACCGTGTGATTATTAAGTTATATAGTTGCTTACGATTGGGTGCGCGGTGCTGCGCCCCTCATCAGTTCCAGTGCGGTTCAGCAGTCGAACAGCTTGGTTACCATTGATTATTATGTTCCAGGGCCGCTGGTAGGATTTCCCGTCACGCCAGCCTTAATGATATCATACGCCGGGCTTTTGCAGAGTCAACGTTCCAGCCGTTCTCGAACCGAACGGTCTGATACGTGACGATAGCAAGCGGTACCTCGGGAGAAGGGTAGGCATTTGGTGTGGGACGCCACGTGCGTAAATACCCTTGCGCCATCACATTTGTCTGGTACAGCAGTTGGAGCCGGTGCGGCCAAACTCAGTCGAAGATCTCAAGCGGCGCAAATATGGAAGTCTCGACAGAACTTACGTATTTGAGCCATTTGGGGTCGAGACCCTGAGTCCATGGGGTACCAGCGCCGGTCTTCTGTACATATTTTGTGCCAGGATCTCTAGAATAACAGCAATTTGTCGTCTAGATTCCCCCTAAAGCCCAGTTTATGTTATTTTCTGTAAAAAGGATTATTTCGGACAATAAGATTGATATCGGGATTATCACTAAGCTGTAATTATAGTCTTAAAGTAGGGTAGTTGGACTAAGAATAAAGTTTTATGTTAGGAACTTGGATATACGAGGTTATTAATACAACTGCAAATCTAGAAGTCAACATGAAAATTGCAAATTTGTTTATAACGCCTATTCCGTGAGATTGTGATATTTTAAATTGATAACTAATTTTTTTTACATAAAAATGTATGTTCATAAAATATCCCAAATTACGGTACATTAACAAAATAAATTAAAACTCTAAAATAAATATGAGTTATAAAGACATATCCTGTAGAAATTTCATCATCATCATTATCATCTCCGACTTTCTCTGACTTCATCCTCCACAATGACAGCGTCATTCAGGTTGGATCTGCAATACTTTCTACATTGTCTTTAAAAATACTTTTAATCCAATTCAAATCGATATTTATCGCTTGAAATATATGTCATGTTACAAAGATGTCAGTAGTAAATATAGAATCAATACATTTCTGCCTTTCAAGGCATGAAATATTAAAATCTAAAAATTCATATATCACTAAATAATAACACTTGGACAAAATTCATTATCATAATTATATAAAAGAAAATAGAACAAATAAAAATATAAAAATAAATTCGGCATAATTTTAGCTTTTTAATGTACAGAACTTACATTCATTATCATCATCATCGCGGAACATATGTTTGCTTGATCTAAAGATATTTGTTCCGGGTCTGGTTGTTTCTCTATATATTTTATGTATGTATTAAGAAAACGTATTCTAGCAGTTAACTGGTTTCCATAGTAAAAGCTTTGCTTAGTTTGGGGCTAGATAGTGCTGTGTGAAATGTCAGCATTATTTCTTATTTAGCATCGTCGGACTTTCTCCGAGAAACATAGGCCATAGGTTTCCAGAGCTCACATTGTAAGGACTAACAGCTTTTGTCCTCTTCCTCCATCGTTTCTGAGGATCGTGTCTCCATTGGTGAAGCTTTTTCACTATTTGCCCTACCGGAGCTGCGCCGAATGGCATCTCTAGTTCTTTGGACACTATTGGCTATCATTTGGCTATGATAAAACTGAAGAACTACTCACTCCTATCTCTTAATCGACGACTTCTTGTATGTCCACTTGTATGTCTATCATAATAATCTTCACAAAATCCGTGCGCACACTCACTCTTCTCACACACATACACATTTCCATACACACACACACACACACACACACACACACACACCACACTACACCAAATCACACACCACTTACACTCATTATTGTAAATACGGGATTTGTCAAGTACGTGATAAATCCCGTATTTACAATATTGATTGAAATCAATCACGAAAGTTTTCTAACCACTTACTTTCATTAATTTGCCTCTTGTGGCTTATGCACTTGTGAGCCTGTACACAAAAATATAAATACTTATGCATAAATATACAATGCTTGGAAAAAATAATAATATTAAGATTAACTACTTTTTTGCTGCCCGCAGAGTGAGAGCACTGGTGACCTGTATTGAAGGTTTTTTACAAACCTACCTCAGGCACCAGTCTCACAAAACAGGTTACGAACTGGGTTTGATTAGCCTAAGCCCTATAATTTTATACATTGTTATTTATTTATACTTTTAATTTTATATTTATATCTTTAAGAATACCTAGTTCATAATTGCCTTTTGTGAGAGAGAAAATACACCTCTTATGAATTACTAGCTGTTGCCCGCGACTTCGTACGCGTTACACTACTAAATGTGTAGGTAACCTAGAAATATAGCTAAACCCGCTGTTGCAACTTGACTTGACACCCCATTTTTATCCCATGGAACCTTATTTAGGGGATAATATGTTACAATCTAGGTACATACTAAATTTCATCGAAATTGGTTCAGCCGTAATGACGTGATTGAGTAATAAACAAACATTCAAGCGTACGCATTTATAATATTAAATAATTAAAATGTACTTTGAATTTTTAATTGACTGAGGCCTGATCCAACAGGCACTTGAAATTATTTAATTTAATTCGAGTAAGATTTCAGTCATCTCGAAAAGAGGTACAGAACATTAGATTACCACTACTACTTTAATATTCCGTCTAGGACCGTCTGCGCGGATTTACCTGCAAATCCCCTGAGGATAAAACCAGGGCTTCCAAGAATAGCAGTTCCGTCATTTGAATAAATATTACGCCTCATATTACTGACGGGAATCCCAGCATCAGTAATATGAGACGTTCATATTTTTTTTAAACATCATAGGCTTGCGTTTGACCACAATCTCATCTGATGGTAAGCAATGATGCAGTCTACGATGTTACACGCTTGCTTAGAAGAAATCTATTCACTCGCGACTTAAAGATACCCAGGTTGTAGCTATCAGGAAATTCAGACTCTGGCAAGGCGTTCCACTCTTTGGCGTTGCGCATAATAAAGGCCGAAGAGGAGCGCTTTAAGCGAATGGGAGGTATTTCTGGCGCACCGCAGAGCATCTGGTTGTCCGATGATAGAATGGAGATGGTGGGATTAGGTTGAAAAGTTCCGCCGCGCACTCCCCGAAATGTACTCGTTAAAAAATCGAGAGGCTAGCAACCTTTCGTCGATGCTCCAGACTGAGAAGCCTTGCATTAACTAGCTCATCGTTACCTATGAGCTTCTTGGCTCTTCTCTCAATTGATTCCAGAGCTTCAAGTTGGTAAATCGCGGATCCATTCCAGAGGTGAGAACAGTGCTCCAAACACGATCGGACTTGTGCTTGGTACAAATTGAGCAACTGTCCCGGTGTGAAGTAGTGCCTCACCTTTGCGATTATACCAAGCTTTCTAACAGCCAATCGGACTTTCGCTTCAATGTAGGAGCCGAAATTGTGAGTCGGAGTCAATGAGATACCAAGAAGTTCGAGGTGGTCAGATATCGGGACGGATACATTTCGGAAAGTAGGAGTCAGATTAAATTGACTTCGTTTTGCGGAGAACAGACACGCCTGGGTCTTATTCGCATTGAACTATGATATGTCTTCTGTCTTATTACTGACGCTGGGATTCCCTATAAAACAAATCATTAGATTAGAACAATGTAAATCTATGTGATTCAATTGTCGGTCTTTATCGCTATATAGCGATCTATAGACAAACTTTGAATGTATATTTTTTCATATACAACGTGTTTTGTTATGTACGACATTAAATGAAAACACGTGTAGGGCAAATAATTGTAATAAATATGCTTACGTAATACTTGAACGACCCCTAACGGCCACTGGATTACAGTAAACCCCGACTTAAGTACTCGGTATTACATCCGATTGCAAATATGAGTGAATTTTTTATACCCGGTCTCGTTGCGAGCAGTAGTTTTATTTTGTGAGTAGTTTTCCATTTTACTCGTCGTGGTGACTCACTTGCTGGTGAAGTTTTTTAATCATGAATATTTTATTTTTGCGGAGTTTTAAACTGTAATTTGTAATCCGTCGGGCTATTTGTAAATGATATTCAAGTAGTCCAGTCATAGAAAGTTTGTATAGCGGTGAAAATGGGACATTAAAAGATTTTGATGTGAAATATCTATGGGTAGGTGTGGTGTATCCTAGTGTGTTGTGTGGCTAGATTGGTATCTGTCCGTAGCCGGAATAATAAGATAAAGTTAACAAGACACTGATTGTTTATTAACCACAAACACCACATATAAAAAATAGAAGGAGTATAACAGAAAGAAGAAGAAACAATAGTTTAAGCACAAGCATAAGCGTTCCTTGTCAATACACTTAACAAAATATCTAAGCGCGTAATAAAGCTTCGAGCGGAGCACAAAGTGACGCGGGTTTCGCGGCAAAAGGTAGATCGGGACTCGTGCGTCGAACGAAACTCAATTTGCGGCTGAGCAATGCACTGGCCGGGGCCGGCACAGATTAGGCGATAGTTATTATGGCCGCTGGAACCAGTTTGCGTTTCCATACTACATACTGATGGCGGGCGCTCGGTAACAATATAAAATTGAAATATTTTATATAATAAATAGATAAATAGTATGTAGTGTTTTATTTATAAGGTAAGTAATATATTTTTTAAATATTATATAGCTGTATTATTATTTATGTAAGTGTAAACTGTAATAAAATATGTATTTATTTATGTTTATAATTATTGATATATACAAATAAATAAATAATATGTAGGTTCACCACATATCTATTGATGCGCCTTAGGGGGTAAGACCGGCTCGTATGCCGACATGCCATCACGGGGTTACTTCATGACGTCACGCATATTTGTATATTGTTTTTATTAAGTTATGAAACTCGAGTCTCAATTCCCAAGGCTGGACAAACGTAGTAAAGCTATGGGAATCAAAAATAAAATTTTAATATGCTTGTAAATATCGTGTTTAGAAATCAAAATAAATGATTTTTAATTTTAAACTTGAAAATATCAATGATAAGCCTGTATATAAGAGGTAAACAACTCATATTCATTCATCATGTAAGTAGGTACCTGTTAAACAGTTGACTAGGCGACATCATCGCAAAGGCACCACCGATTTACGTCAAAATTTGTTTATTGGAAACTAGCTGACCAATCCGCAGCTTCGCACGCTTAGTTTTGCAATGAAACATTCAATAAAAACATTACCCTCCTTCTACGCAGTTGGGTAAAAAGTAGCCTATGTTTTCTGAGGATAGTGTAGCTTCCCAACAGTGAAAGAATTTTTAATCGGTCCAGTAGTTTCGGAGCCTATTCAATACAAACAAACAAGTAATATAGTATAGATGTATCGATTACTGGATTCAAGCCACCGGTATTAAATTCACCTCTAAAATCAGTAATTACTATTCCGGTATGTGTTTTAAATTAATGTCGTACAAAACAGGTTGTATAGAGAAACAACCAGACCCGGAAAAAATATCTGTCATGCAAACATATATACCGCAGTGGGAATCAACAAGCTCCTCTCACTGAGGTCATCTCATGTGTCAATTCAAACCGGAACACAGTAATGCGGGAATTACTACCCTAGACTTTCCCGGACAAAATCTTATGTAATGGAAGAAGTTAAATAATTCTGAGATACATTGTGGATCAACCATTTTGATACCAAAATTGAGGCTGATCCGTATGGAGTCCGTATTGAGCCGTTGAACCGGAGCAAGCTGAACCCAATTTTCTCGCGTCGACTATTAGTCAAATCCTGGCTTTTATTGTAACAGTATTCATAGGCACGCAAGCCCCCCTAGACAGGGCTGTACTCAGAACTGAGGCTGATATTTATTTGACGGGGTTCCGACCCCGTCGTTTCTCAGATTCTGTATGCTACCTACCTATCTACATTGAGTGCTAATCAGGGCGGTCGTGTAATATTCATAGACATTACTGAGTTAGATTTGGTTTCAGCTGTAAATCAGCGGTGGGTGCTAAACATCCAACATTATGCTGAATCAGGGAATCCATCCATACATTACTCATCTCTAGTTTCATGGGATATTATTCCAGAGCCGAGTAGCGGTTATGGTGTAAGAGTCAGAATAAGAAGCAGTATTATACTGTGGAGTTATCAATTGACTTATGTAGGCTGATGATGAATAAGGTTACGGTTGTATGGATCTGGGGCAAGGGTAATTACGTCCCTGGCTCCAGCTGGCTTCGGCCTTACCGTAGGCTTAGTGTAGGCGGATCCCTTTGTCAATAGTAATGTATTGCTTCAAAGGGGCCATGTTATTACTCGTTTGCCGAATATCAGTTAAAGCAGTGTTTTATCAAACAACATCGGGTAATTACTGTGGTTTGGATAATTGGTGTTATATTATTTTTGGTAGTGCAATAATGTATTGTGTATATCGACTGATTTTGGTTTTAATCAAATAATTAATTCTCTGGTTGTTTCTCTTTGTATTATATGTACGTATTTGGAAAAAAAAGTACAAAAGTATTTTAATATGATATTTATTTTAGTATTTTATTAAGTATAAGTATGTATTTACAAAAATAAATGTATCTAAGTATTCTATCAGTTATCTGGTTCCCATAATATAAACTCTAGTTTGGGGCTAGATAGCGCTGTGTGAAATATCCAGCAATATTTATATTTATATTTTATCAGTTATCTGATTCCCATAGCCTAGTTTGGAATTAGATAGCGCTGTGTGAAATGTCCAGCATTTTTATTTATTAAAAAAAAATGCCGTTGTGCAAAAAATATGAGAATATCAATAAGGTACTTAAATGGCTATGATTTTACATGTGCGAGGCTCTTTTTAGGCAAGCGTGCTCCATTTTCGATAACCTCATTACTTACCATCAGGTGAGAAAGTAATAAGTGTATTAGAAACGACGTGTACACACGGCTACACATTAAGCTATACATTTCCAGTATAAGCTGACCTCTCATTCAACGAAAAGCCTACACAATGCAAGGTTAGCTTATATTGGAAATGAATAGCTTGATGTGTAGCCGTGTGTACCAACGTAGCACCTCAAAAAAAATTAAAATTATATTGTGTTTTTGAAGTAAAACTTCTTAACGCACGCTTAACTTGGGAAGTATGCGGTGAATGGTGATTGCGTGACGAGAGCGTTACAAAAAATGTGAACGGACGAGGCCAACGGAAGTTTAGAGAGAGATATAAGTTAGTGAAGATAGAAAGCGAGAGAGTTACGTTGCGTATATTACTGTAGGGGCAAGAGAGAGAGAGAGATGCAAGCACACATATTCTTTATCTCTTCCTCTCATAGCCAGTTACGTTTCGTATATCTAAGACACATGCCTATATCACACTGTAGGAGCAAGAGAGAGCACTGCGCGCGCACATTTTATTTTTCTCTCCCTCTCATAGCCAGTGCAAGATATATATTATATAAATCTCAGTCAGTAGTTCGTTTGTGAGTTTGCTAGCGCTATGCGAACGGTGATTTCTTGATTATTTTTCGTAATTTCGTTTCGTTCTTGAACAATTACATAAATTAATATTTTGAAAAAGAAGTTTTACTTCAGCCGTGCGGTCTAAAGCACACTCGTTTTTTTAAATAATTCTCTTTAGGTGACTAATTTCAAAGTTGTGTCTATAAAATGAGAATCTGTTATATTGATACCAAGTACTGTTAATTCTGTAATGTGTGAATAATAAAAACTACTACAATCAGAATGCACAAATCATTTTAAAATATCGTAATAACATTGTCCTGATCCCCACCCTCAAACCTCGTAGGGTATGTGTATAATGATCGAACAGCATACATGCACCTGAATCAAGGTGCTTTTCCACTGGCTAGGCGAGACAAGAATCGAAATCTCGCCTACCCATTTCCACTATAAATTATTTTTTTATAGCCATCGAGAGCTCGCGATTAATTTATACGACTTTTTTTTTAATCTTAAATTGTAGATACCCACAATCTCGCGATTAAAATTGATAGCATCGCAAGCACGCGCAACCATGCGAGCCATCGCGAGAATCATGTTACCGTTGCAGAGTTAATTATACACTCTATGTGTGCAGCAATACGGTTCAATATTACTCCAACAAAATTTCAATTTTCGTCTCGACAAAACAGACCATTGCCACAGAAGATGCGCTAGGAGAGAAGGGAAATTTTACCATGCACATTTCAATTCTCTCATAACCAAACCTGGCCTCACCGGTGGAAAAGCACCTAGAAGTGAAAATTCACCTCGTTAACAAACTTCCTAAACCAAACGCAAACTCAAAACGCAAACGCTAACGTTTCATCGGTAACTATGTTAATGGACCATTCGTTAGTTGAATGGTCTTATTATGCAAAAATTAACATAAAACATATTTGAATAGGGTATAAAGTCGGAGGAACGCTAATAAGGTGGAATTTTAGAGACAGGCGGGAACTTAGAACTGTGCCAAGAATAATACACACCCATTACACATGACATGGTTTTAGCCGTACCACAGGCATCGCACACTCGCTGCGACCTTGATAAAACACTTTTCAGTATTCAGTATTTCATTATTTCATCATTTCATTGTATAACATTGGTATTTCAAAAATATTATACAAATGTTAGTTAACAATAGAAATAAATAAAAATGAGTGTGCTTTAGTTAGAGCACACGACTGAAGTAAAACTGCTTTTTCAAAATATTATTTCATAAAATTGTTCGATTACAAAATTGTCCACACGTCTGCAGGTCGATCAGTCTATGTTCATTCTGGACAGACGCAACTCGCACTCGCACATTAACGTTTAAAAATATACGAAACGTAACTCTCTCTCTTTCTATCTTCACTAACTTATATCTCCTTCTCAACTTCCGTTCGCACTTTTCGTAACGCATTCACCAGCTTACTCCTCAAGTCAAGCGTGCGTAAAGAAGTTTTATTCAAAAATAAACTAATTACAACTAGAAGATTACTTGAAGAATTTTGTGACGTCTTAGATTTCTTCAAGATAGAATTGGCTAAGAATCGAAAATAAAATAACGTCATCTTCATAACTGAGAAAGCGACAAATATAAACCCTTAAATAGCTAAACCAATTTTAGCATTTATAATCATCATTCTCATCGTATCGGCCATCAGACGTCCACCGTTGAACATAGGTTTCAAGAGCGACTGATCTTGTGTGGCCTGCACCCAACGACTCCCAGCAACCTTTAGTATGGTTGTCTTTATAGTAGAGGCTGTCCTTTCCATTGCGTGGTCTCTACTCGAAAATCTTTCTGCCGATGGCCGTCAGTTTCAGCTCACTACCACTTCAGCTAATATAACTACTAGGCATTATTAATATTGCCTAAAAATGATTTTTTTTCGTTGCTAAGCAAATTAAACACCAAGTGCCCCAACCATAGGGTATTACATGCTAGGAAACGCGACCTTACATCAGAAAGCCCGTCAGCTTGTATGTCTACAAGTCTAATATAAAAAAAGTGCGAAGTCTTTCGCGAGCAAAACCTCAACTACATTCGAGCGTTTTCCATAAATTCTTACAAATACCAAATTTCTATATTCAAAGAAAGCTTTTACATCATTTCCTTTTCTCGGATTACAAAACTCATATAACATACACTATAGCGTAATTTTTATTAGTGTTGGATCTTTGCTCATTATAAATATAAGGTAGATGAATTCTGGTTGTCATCAGCTTTTTCTACGACTACCGTCGTTTTGAAAACTGTGGATAGGAGGCTAGGTCATAAGTGCCGTGCGAGCGCCGAGAGTTGGCTTGTACGACCGCAACCTACGAACGTGTTCTCATCCCTAAAGAAACTATTCCGTGAATAGCCAAGTTTAACCTAATTTTATAACTGCCGTGCTAAGAGATGTTCTCGCGAAGTGCTGTGCAATTTGAATTGTGCCTCAGAAGATATTCCATTATCAGGACACCTGTGCTGAACAAGTTCACATCTAGGAACGTGCGGAATGAAGTGGGTAAGGCTGCATGCTTTGTTCGTCGCCTTTGTATAATTGAGCAACGATTCTTCTTTTGAGAGCATACCTATATAGACTTACTTAATAAAGGTCGCTTTAGTCCTAAACTCAATCATCTCAATAATTTCGACCCTAATGTGACATGGCCTGGTAGCACAGTTCGATAGTGCATCCTCGTATCAAGAGGAAGGTTGCGGGTACAAGTCCCGTCTAGCCTTGAAATTTTTGAAATGGTTTCAAAAATCATGGAATTTGCCGTAAGTGTTCGGATAACAATATAAAAAATTAAAATACTATTTGAAATAAGCAACGCGACATCTTTTGTCAATGTACTAAACTGCAACGTTTGACATTGAGCAGGTCAAAAAGATGTATAAATTTTCTTGTAGATGGAGCTAGCGGCACTTTAGTCGTAATCTGAATTATCTGACTAATTTTGACCCTGACGTGACATGACCTGGTAGCACAGTTCGATAGTGCATTCTCGTATCGAGAGGAAGGTTGCGGGTTCAAGTCCCGTGTAGGCTTGAAATTTTTAAGACGGTTTTAAAAATATTATTAAAGGTCCTTCGAAAATTACTAAATCTCATTTACCAGCGCCGTATATTCATCCCCAACAATTAGTATTGCATAACGTTATCCAGCTACGGCTCCGGCAAAAACCGCATCATATAAACTCTTCTTTAGTCGAGCGTTGATCCCTCGTATTTTTGTCATTAAAATTTCTGATGAGATAAAAAGTTTGACTAGTTATTTACTTTACTTCGTCTCTTGTGATTTTTACAGTCGTATTTTGGAGGTTTTTTATTATCAAAGAGGAATAAAAAAAATAGTTTATGTTTTATTACTAAGCTCATTTACACACAAAAGTTAGGATGTCATTGAAGTTTGTAATAGGGCGTTTATTTGTTTACAGTATAGTTATTATTTTAGTTGGCAACTTTGTAAAGAAAGGAGTTCAACCACTTATAGTTTGTATGTAACCAATTTATGTTCTTAAAAGCTTCAGTCCGCGGCTTCGAACGCATAGTTTACCTAACTAATTCAACGCGCGTGTCTAATACAGTGCAGTAATGCACAAGGTGTCTATTTTTTCGTAGAATAGTAAATAATACAAAACGCTTATTTTATACCTACCACACTTAAATTAATATATCATTTAGAAAACTTTCGTGATTTATTTCAATCAAGCAAACGGTCGAAACACCGATAGAACGGTACGTGATAAATCCCGTATTTACAATAATAATTACGAATCATATTTAAAACATACAACTAGATACGCGATACCACAATCGGCGGTCTTATCGCTAGAAGCGATCTCTTGCAGACAATCTTTGGATGGACTGGATTTAACGAGAACGATAAAGGACGGAAGGACGATTATAAAATATAACCGACTTCAGATAACAGTAAATCCAAACTACTGAACCGATTTCGATGAAATTTCTACAAAATTTATCTAAAAATATATACTTTTAAATAATAAAATCGGTTGATAAATGACCTAACAAACATAACGTATCATAAAAATTAAACAAATTCAAAACTTATATGGTTTTCTCGTGGGTGCCATTGTCAGAACTGGACAAAATGGAAATGGGATCACACGGAAAACACCAGCTTTGAATTATGAAAAATTTTATCAAAATCGGTTCACCCATTCAAAAGTTCTGAGGTAACAAACATATAAAATACAGTCGAATTGAGAACCTCCTTCCTTCTTTGAAATCGGGTAAAAACTGGAATTTACTCGTTATTACCTAGCAAAGTGTAATAACGATTTATCATCTAGTATAATAATTATACTAGAATTATATAGTTTAGTACGAGTAGTTATAATTATAGTGTGCCTTTTTATGTAGAATGTAAACAAAGTGTATGTAATACCTATATTTTAACTACTTACAATGTTCTGCATGCTCGCTGAATATTTGACGAAAGTTTAATTCTACTGTTTCCCACGAAGTGAAATGTATATTTTCTTTTGAGCATAACTTATTTAACCATAATAACCTTTTAATGGATTTTATTTACAGATTTTAATTTAGAATTACTTCCTATATATATATTATGTTTTAAAAAACTCGTACGACATTGTGTTCGGATATTGCCTCTGTTCACGTCGCCACCCTGTATAGTGCACGCTATGCCTTAAATACAATCAAGCACAGTCACCAAAAGAAAAAGGAAATAGCTTATTTATTTTGAGAAATTCTAATGAGCAATTCATCTACTAATTGTTCACATAAACATTTGCAGTACGAACAAGAGCAGTTTCGTCTCGAGGTAACATGTGCCTGATGTAAGCTGCTTTGAAATGTGGCCACAGCACCGGTTAGGAGCGATTAAATAATAACACAACATTGAATTACGATTGCGGGAAAATTTAAAAAAAAATCAAATCTGGTTGCTAAAAAAAATTGCGTTCTTGGTGTCAATGTTTTTTTTCGCACCTCGACTGTGGCTTGTTATATTTTGGTATAGAAATAATGATTTGTCACGGAGTTTTTATTTTATTATAGTATATTGTACCTGTCAGCGTCAGTGTTGTTGGTGTAGTTAGGCGTCTAGTCAATGCCATTATTACAAGAAAATGGTTCATGAAGCGATTGAAATCAAGAAATTTCCAAATTTCAATCGGGAAGATGGCTATAGATTCTCAGAGTCCTGGAACCCGGTGATTATTAGGTGTGCGCGTCATGATCGGTCCTCTCAGTGCGTCGATACGGTTTGTATAGTGTGTCGTAATATGAACGAGGACATTTCTAATTCTGAAGAAGACGGTAGTTGCTGTAGCTGCCATTACTTCTCGACGGTAGCTCCAATATTGGTTGTTTTATACAATATTGGATGTTGGTGGTTACTCAAATATTTGTTAAATGTCCAGCAAATATTTATAATTAATTTATTTTATTTTAACATAATGAGTAAATTAATGAATGTAAACACTTTATTCTACACCATATAAACAAAATAAAATACAAACAATGTATAAAACACAAAGCAAATAGACCAATTGGCGGTCTTATCGCTTGATGCCTTGAGAAATGAGCTTCATTCTAGTTTCATATCTATTTACTGCCCTATGGCCGCAAATCACATCTACAGAACAGTTTTCGAGTCAACAATGACCTACTTTCAGTGATGTAAAAAATATACTTCTTCTTAAGGCGTCAATAGTTTTCTCATATATTTTATTAGACAAGTTGATTGAAGTCAGGGGTAGCTGTAATTACATGCTCATGATAATGGTAAGTCTGTAGCAGCCAACTGTCCACGAAGACGAAATTATGAAAATTGGACTTAATAACTTACATGCTGACATGTCCTAGCTTTGCACGGGTATTACCTAAGTAAGCCGGTGGGTGGTTGCCAAGGCGTTGGAGTAGACATCGGTGTCAGCGCCAGAATCAGAGTCAGCGTTGGAGTAGGTAGGCGTCGGTGTCGGAGTCAGTGTTAACGTACTTTCAGTGATGTAAAAAATATATGTACTTCTTCTTAAGGCGTCAATCGTTTTCTCAGATATTATATTAGCCAAGTTGATGAACTCAGGGGTAGCTCATGATAATGGTGAGTCTGTAGCAGCCAACTGTACACGCAGACAAAATTATGAAAATAACTTAATAACTTACCTGCTGACATGTCCTAGCTGTGCACGGGTATTATTTAAGTAAGCCGGTAGGTGGTTGCCAAGGCGTTGGAGTAGACATCGGTGTCAGCGCCAGAATCAGAGTCAGCGTTGGAATAGGTAGGCGTTGGCGTCGGAGTCAGTGTTAACGTACTTTCAGTGATGTAAAAAATATTTTTATTCTTAAGGCGTCAATAGTTTTCTCAGATATTATATTAGCCAAGTTGATGAACTCAGGGGTAGCTCATGATAATGGTGAGTCTGTAGCAGCCAACTGTACACGCAGACAAAATTATGAAAATAACTTAATAACTTACCTGCTGACATGTCCTAGCTGTGCACGGGTATTAATTAAGTAAGTCGGTGGGTGGTCTCTAAGGCGTTGAAGTAGACATCGACGTCAGCGAGGGAGTCAGAGTCAGCGTTGGAGTAGGTAGGCGTCGGCGTCGGAGTCAGTGTTAACGTACTTTCAGTGATGTAAAAAATATTCTTCTTCTTAAGGCGTCAATAGTTTTCTCAGATATTATATTAGCCAAGTTGATGAAGTCAGGGGATCACATGCTAATGATAATGGTGAGTCTGTAGCAGCCAACTGTACACGAAGACAAAATTATGAAAATTGGACTTAATAACTTACCTGCTGAAATGTCCTAGCCTTGTCTTAGTAAGTCGGTGGGTGGTCGCCAAGGCGTTTGAGTAGAAATCGACGTCAGCGAGGGAGTCAGAGTCAGCGTTGGAGTAGGTAGGCTTCGGCGTCAGAGTCAGAGTTAACGTACTTTCAGTGATGTAAAAAATATTCTTCTTCTTAAGGCGTCAATAGTTTTCTCAGATATTATATAAGCCAAGTTGATGAAGTCAGGGGATCACATGCTCATGATAATGGTGAGTCTGTAGCAGCAAACTGTACACAAAGACAAAATTATGAAAATTGGACTTAATAACTTACCTGCTGAAATGTCCTAGCCTTGTCTAAGTAAGTCGGTGGGTGGTCACCAAGGCGTTGCAGTAGACATCGACATCAGCGAGAGAGTCAGAGTCAGCGTTGGAGTAGGTAGGCGTCGGCGTCGGAGTCAGTGTTAACGTTGGAATAGGCAGCTGTCAGCGCTGGAGTTGGCATCGATGTTGGGGTAGATGTGAGTGTCAGCGCAGGCATCAGAGTAGGCGTTTATTATTTAAATAGAGCTAAGAAATGCAGTATCAATACGATGTGAACAGACGTCTTTCATGGCTTTGCGACAGGTCCATTCATGCAACACTTGCTTATCCAACTCGCTTCACTGAGCTCTTCTTCATTCTTGTCTCATTTATTTTTATTGATGATATCCAATCGCTTGCCGCTATGTCTCGCGTTTGTGGACTGTGAGAAAGCCTTCGATTCGATCGAAACATGGGCAGTGCTTGAGTTTCTCCAACGATGCCGTATTGACTATCGGTACATCGAAGTGTTGAAGTGTTTGTATAAAAACGCCACAATGTCAGTCCGAGTACACGAACAGAGCTTGAAGGCGATTCCCTTAAAAAGAGGCGTAAGAAAGGGAGATGTAATCCGAAACTGTTTACGACCTCATTGGAAGATGCCTTCAAGCTTCTGGAATGGAAAGGACTGGGCATCAATATTAACGGCGAATACATCACTCACCTTCGGTTTGCCGACAATATTGTGGTCATGGCAAAGTCGATGGAAGAGCTCAGCACGATGCCCGAAGGCCTCAATCGAGTCTCCCAACGTGTAGGACTTAAAATGAACATGGACAAGACGAAAATTATGTCGAATGTCCATGTCGTGCCTGCCCCAGTTATTGTTGAGAACTCGGCTTTCGAAGTTGTCGACGCGTATGTATACCTAGGACAAACAGTCTAATTAGGTAGGTCCAACTTCGAGAAAGAGGTCAATCGTCGAATCCAACTCGGATTGGCAGCATTTGGGAAACTTTGCAACGTCTTTTCGTCCAACATACCTCAGTGCCTTAAGACGAAAGTCTTCAATCAGTGTGTGTTACCAGTGATGACATATGGAACCGAGACGTGGTCCTTCACTATTGGCCTTATGAATAAGCTCAGAGTCGCTCAACGAGCTATGGAGAGGGTTATGCTCGGGGTTTCTTTACGGGATCGAATCAGAAATGAGGAGATACGTAGGAGAACTCAAGTCACCGATATAGCCCGACGGATGAGCATGTTGAAGTGGAAATGGGCAGGCCATATAGCGCGCAGAACAGATGGTCGATGGGGCCGGAAAGTTCTCGAGTGGAGGCCACGGACCGGCAAGCGCAGCGTAAGTCGTCCACCTACAAGATGGGTAGACGACTTGGTAAGAACCGCAGGTCGGCGTGGGTTGCAGGCCGCTTCCAACCGCTGTTCCTGGAGATCAATGAGGGAGGCCTTTGTCCAGCAGTGGACGTCCTACGGCTGATATGATGATGATGATGATGAATCGCTTGACCACTACCTCACCTGATGGTATCTGAAGGTGTGATCGAAGATGGAGCCTAGAAAGACGCTTGCCTAGAAAGAACCTATTTACTCTGGACTTGAAGACTCCAACATTATACTGGTTTGGAAAAACATACGCCGGAAGTGAGTTCTTACTTGTGCTAACAAGAAAAGTTTAAGCAAATCGTTTGGTACAGCAAGGTGGTATGCCGACCAGGTATGGGTGGTACTTTTCGGTACGTCTGCTTGTCCGGTGGTTGAAGGGGGAAGGAGGGATAAGATCATAAAGATCTTGTGCACACTCACCAAAATGTATCTTGTAAAAAACTGAAAGTCTGGCTACTCGGCGTCTGTGCTTTAGACTTTGTAAATTGGCTTCCACTAGTGAGTCATCACCAATGAGTCTAGCAGCACGTCGCTCAATCGAATAAAAGGTTTCAAGCTGATACTTGGCCGAGCCATCCCAAAGATGGCAGCAGTACTCCATACATGAGCGGACCAGTGCTTTGTAGAGACTGAGCAGCTGTCCCGGCGAGAAGTACCGCCGAACCCTAGCTAGGATGCCCAGATTCATAGCAGCAATTTTGGTCCTAGATTCGATGTGCGAGCTGAAGTTCAGGTTGGACATGAGCTCAACGCCCAACAAGCTTAGACTTCCAGAAATTACGAGTGGGATATCAAAAAAGGTGGGAATGGATCTCTTCTGGAGTGTTGGAACAATTTGCCACCACCAATTAGAAATGCCAAAAGTGGCAACAGCTTTAGGAAAAAACTTGTAGAAGCCCAAATACAAACATGGTAACATCAATGTCGACCTCTCTTTGATCTAGTCATCCAATAACTCTTCTTACATAAGTTTAACAAAATCATTATATTTTAAATAGTTACCCATATTTATTTATTTATATTATTTATATTATATTATATATATTCATATTTATTTATATATATATATAACCATTTACCATAACCTTAGAATACGTAAGTAAGTACATAAGTCATATTTTTATATATATAGGTATAAAATATTATTTTAGAAAAGTATATTTATAAAATTTATATTTACATTTTAATAAAACTGTACACACCTTTTATTTACTCACTTCTTTATTTTTTTTTATTTTACTACGTAGCTACTGCACTACCTTCGCTTCTGGTTTCAGCTGAAAATCAGCGTTGGGTGCATAACATCCAACATTATGCTGAGCTGAACGCCATTTTGGTACGCAGACACATGAGTCCAACCTGTTTTATTGGATGCAATTGTATCTACTGTTCCTTAAAATTGTTTCATGTGTCATTTTGTGTGTACCAAATAAATGATTATTCTATTCTATTCTCTAAACCTCTGCTTAACGAGTAGCGTTGTGTTTTAACAAGTACATCTTTTCAGCTTCATCGCCTTACCTTGACCGCTTGACCGCTACTAATGTGGCCTTAAACTAAAACACGTATTGCAACGATTTATGCCCCACTTTGTCTGTAACTGCACGCGGAACCAACCGACACCCTTAATTCAAAAATAAGAATAATTTGCTCAAATGTAGGTACAGTCAATCAGCATTCAACTCAATATGTTTAAGGAGCTTTAGTGACGGAGTATATAACGTACATAGTTATACAAGGACTGTAAGCAATCTATTGTAGTTGTATTTCATTAGAGAATATTATGAATGTAACCCCTTTCATTTTTATGTACACACTAGCTGTTGCCAGCGAATTTGTACGCATTACACTACTAAATGTGTAGGTAACCCGGAAATAAAGATAAACTCGCTGTTGCTACATGACTTGACACCCCATTATTATTCCATGGGACCTGATTTATGGGATAAAAAGTAGCCTATGTGTTAACACACGTAGATGAAAAATTTTATCGAAATCGGTTAAACCGTTACGATGTGATTGAGTAACAAACAAACAAATAAATAAATAAACAAACATCTAAACTTTTGCATTTACAATATTAGTGTGTTAAGGATTTGTCAAGGAGATTGTATTTCATTTTAGCTTTGTATGAATGCAATGAACCTCATTGTATTAAGACATTTTCTTACGTCCTTAGGGAAATAAATCGCATTTACGAATCCGATATCGAGTTTAAAATAACTATCTTTTAGAGTGTGAGTGATGAAAAACCGTTATTACGGTTAATAGATATCGCTACCTTCTTATTTTTAAGTACAGTAAAAGCTCTTTATTCGCGAGGTACCTACATAATGTAATATTAATTTATATGGGAGTATAGGGGATGCGTTCCTAGGCCACAAAATAAACATATAAAAAATCAATTTAATTGAAGTTTTTGACTATAACAATGAATTATTATCTTCAGGTTTAGGCAATGGTTTAAAGAATTGTGTATTTTTTTCTTGCTTTGCAGTTTTTAAAAGCTCCTTCAATTCAGACTGATATTCAGCAGTGGCATTAGCAATTTGTTTCTCAAAAATAAGACTTCGTTCCATAGACAGTTCTGTTTTCATAAAGAAATCACAAAGCTCATTTGATATTCTTAAACCTTCACTAAGATTTTACAAATTAAATGTCACGTTGCCAGTGCTTGTTGCAGCATCTTCTTTAATGGGCCGTGAATTTAACATTTCCTCCAAGACGGTTTCAGTTAAATCTTCATCTTGTGATTTAAGAAACTCCTGAATGCCACTTGGTTCTATGTGTTCGAACCCATCTCGTCCTATTCCATTTGCAATGTCAGCAATGCTTGCACTTCAAGTTTGAATTGGCACAGGGTCTTACGCAGGAATGCTTTTTATTATTATGTATGTACTGATATACCGTTTAGATCCGCGAATAAATAAACCTTTCGCCATGAATATAGGAATTGGGTCGCATTTTTTAATCCGCCAATAGTGTAAACACGAATGAAGGAAGCGCGAATAATGAGCTTTTACTGTATACATATAATTCCTACATATCTTCAATTCACGATCATTGCGCTCCTTTGAAACCGTTCAACCGAAAACTCCCATTCACACTTTAACCTACTGTTACGCCGAGGCTGTTACATAATAAGTAATAGTCGGTATTTCTCGAAGTTATACCTACTGTGTCACAGAATAGGTAATACTTGGTTGGAACGACCTACATACCACGTTTTTGTCTATCGTTGCACAGATTAAGAAATAGTAGACATTCGAAATACCTATACTTTTGTAGACACTAGTGGATGGTTCTGGAAATAATGCGCGGTATAAAAATTGCGTAGAGACCTCCGCAGTGTGAGTCTTGATTTTGCTATACGTGCGAACATATCTGTGACTTTTAAGTGGTTTATTGTGCGATAGTGTTGTGAATTAGTGTGTTGTGAATCTTTGTGATTAAGATCGTGTATTTGTCGTTTTAGTGTTGAATATAAGTGTTATTTTGGTTAGATTGATTTTCGTTATTTTATCCCGAACCCTCAGCTCGTAACAATTTGGTGTCAGAAGTGGGATAAAATAATGCCGGTTCTGCCAAAAGATAACGTGAATGGTGTAAGGACGAGAGGACAACGACAACAGGAAATAGATGAAAGGCGGTTTGGTGAGTCTCCGGTTCAAGAAGTTCGGCAGAGTCGTCAGCCAATACAGATGCAATCGACCGCCGCCGAATCATTTGGGGCTTCATCATCATCATCTATGGTTCAAGCTCCTGTGACAGGTGATCTTGCTGCTATTATGGCAATGCTTTCTCGCCAAGAAGAGCAGGCTCGGTTGCAGGAAGAACAGCGACGTCAGGATAAAAAAGAGCAGCGACGTTGGCAGGAAGAGCAGGTTCGGTTGCAGGAAGAACAGCGTTGTCAGCAAGAAGAGCAGGCTCGGTTGCAGGAAGAACAGCGTCGTCAGCAAGAAGAGCACGCTCGGTTGCAGGAAGAACAGCGACGTCAGGATAAGGAAGAGCAACGTCGTCACCAAGTAGAGCAGCTTCGTTGGCAGGAAGAACAGGCTTGCTTGATGAAGAAATTGTTCTGTTCAATGGGAAAGGAACTCCAGGGTGTGAAATTGCAGATAGAACATCATGAGAGCCGTATTTCGGAAACAGAAACTCAGATCGCTGAAGTAAAAAAATCTCTGGGTGTCCTGATGTCTGGAGACAGCAATGTGGTTCCTTTAATTGCTGCATCTTCAGCACGAGGTTTTAAAACGCCACCATTTGATGGAAGTTCTTCGTGGTCAGCTTACAAGATGCAGTTTGAGGCCGTTGTCCAAGCCAACGGATGGACGACAGCGCAGGCTATGACGGCTTTAAAACTGAGCCTTCGCGACCAGGCACTTACGATTTTAGAGGCTCTTGGGAAGGATGCCACCTACAAACAGCTGTTGGAGGCGCTGGAGTCACGTTACGGTGACGCACACCTGGAACATGTTTATCGAGCGCAGTTAAAGGAACGGAGCCAGCGTAACTCAGAGAGTTTACAGCGATGGGCCCTCGAGATACAAAAGCTGGTTCGAAAGGCATACCAAACCTCTCCAGCCCCCCCTGACGGTTACTTGGTCCAGGCATTCGTTGTCGGAATACGTGATTTGGAAGTGAGAGCTGCTGTAAGGCTTGGACATCATGTTGTTTTGAAAAATGCCTTGGCTCATACGTTGGAGGTGGAGGCTGTGCGTCAGGACTACGAAGCCCACCGCATCAGAGAAGTAAGGGACTCTTATACTGGTTACAGTCGTTCAAAATTTAGTCCTAGATGCTACGAGTGTGGAGAGAAAGGGCATCTGAGGTCCAATTGCCCAAAAAGAGAAGAGGTTTTGCTGGGAAGCCTCGTCCACCAAACGCAGCAACGAGTAAACGTCAGAACTACGGGGCGAGTGCTGGCTGGTATTGAGAAAGCCCCAAGAATGACGATCTCGCAAGTTCATGATGGAAATTGTCTGTCAATTAAAGACCATCGATTGGAAGAATCTTACGGGAGCGCGGGGCCGTTGTCACGAAGACCTTGCCCTGAAAACGTTGAACATTGTGCCAAACGAGAGCCCAAGGAAGCGGTGCCCATCAGACTGTTGAGAAATTTGAGAACGGACCTAAGTGACGAATGGGAGGAAACTTTGCAGTAGGCACAACAGGACGACCAAGACCTTAAACCAATCATTGAAAATATCACAGCGGGTACCACGAAGCCTTTGTGGCGTGACGTTGATGCTATGAGTATAACAACAAAGAGTTATTGGGTACAGTGGGACAGTCTGGTTATCCACAACGGTGTGTTGTGCCGTAAATGGGAAAACGCTCGGGGAGATCACTGTCATCTGCAAATAGTGGTTCCCAAAGCCAAGGTCCTTAAGTGCTACAACTCTGCCATGAAGGATGTTCAAGAGGCCATTTGGGAGTAAAAAGGACACTGCTAAAAATAAAGGAGCGGTTTTACTGGATCCATTGTAAAGAAGATGTTAAAGACTGGTGCCGAAAATGCACGACTTGTGCGGCAGTGAGAGGGCCTCATACACGCAGCAGAGGAGCGTTAAAACTGTATAACGTTGGAGGCCTAATGGAGCGTAAAGCCCTAGATAGTGCAGGACCATCTCCTATCCTAAATGAACACGTCTGATTAACTGGTCAACAAATGTCCGAGAAAATGAAGACCCGTTATGACCGAAATTCGCACAACTTGGGATTTGTTGAAGGATCGCAGGTCTGGTTGCAAAATCCGATACGCAAGAAAGGAAAATTCCCTAAATTACAAGCAAAATGGGATGGACCATACCGTGTGTTGACCAGGATTAATAATGGCACATACCGAATTCAGAAGGGTACGCGAGATGCGCCTAAAATTGTTCATGTTGATCGACTGGTGCAATATTACGGGGCTAACAATGCTCGGGACTAGCATGTTTTAGGAGGGGGCAGGGTTACGCCGAGGCTGTTACAGAATAAGTAATAGTCGGTATTTCTCGAAGTTATACCTACTGTGTCACAGAATAGGTAATACTTGGTATGGAATAACCTACATACCACGTTTTTGCCTACCGTTGCACAGATTAAGAAATAGTAGACAATCGAAATACATATACTTTTCTAGACACTAGTGGATGGTTCTGGAAATAATGCGCGGTATAAATAGTGCGTAGAGACATCCGCAGTGTGAGTCTTGATTTATCTATACGTGCGAACATTTCGGTGACTTTTAAGTGGTTTATTTTGCGATAGTGTTGTGAATTAGTGTGTTGTGAATCTTTGTGAGATCGTGTATTTGTCGTTTTAGTGTTGAATAAGAGTGTTATTTTGGTTAGATTCATTTTGTTTTTTTTTATCCCGAACCCTCAGCTCGTAACACTACTATGGAAAATTCTACACTATACAAGTCATTCAACTGTGGAATGCTCTACCTGTACACATCACACATGCAAAATCTTTTATTATTTTTTGTTCTTTGTACAGAATATTATAAAATACTCTATAGTAATATTATTACTACCAAGTAATTATATTACTAGGGTATTTTTCAATCTAGTCATCTGGCTAATGAGTAATTTGATTTTGATCTAGTCTATTAGTATCTTCACATAGTATAAAATGAAGTCACTTCCGCTGTCTGTTACCTTAGATCTTTTAAACTACTAAATGGATTTTAATGCAGTTTTCAGCATAAAAATAGAATATAATAATGCTTTATTGTACACCAGCAATACTTAAAAAAATTAATGAATTCTAAATATAATGCAATGGGCGGCCAATGTACAATGGAAAGCGATTTCTTCCAGGCAACCTTTGGATGGAAAGTAATGAGCGAAGCACTAATGGACAGCGATGCATACAGTATAGTTACAAATGAAGCGTAATAAAAATAATAATAAAACTGACCCTTAAATCCTAATACATAAATAAATACCTAAAAATAGACTTATATATACCCAACTAATAAACCTATATCATTATGCTTACATATCTTCTAAAACGGAGTCAATTAAAATAAATAACGATTAAATAAATAGGTAGCACAAATGACAAGAGAGCTAGGCCTTAAGGGGAGACCGGATGGGAATCGCCCATACAACACGTACTACCAAGATCATTTCTTATTAGAGCATATTTCTACCTTAATTAAGGTATTATTTTAATTTGAATAGTATTTATCTAGGTTCCCAACAATATATTATATCAAAATACTTACCTAAAATGAAATAGAAGCGTATCGCATTCTGCATGTTTTTACGTCATAAAAGACCTGTTTTCAACCTCATTGTTTCGTATTAAAAATAACAACATCTTACGTATCCTAGTCATGGGAAAATAGATTATATCGTCTTGTTACAGAATAACCACACAATGAGAAAAATACAACAAGTTTTCAGTCATCGTTTTTGGTATTACGGAAGACGGTCAAAATCTAATCAAATTTAGAATCGTTCAATTGCTATCACCGTCGCTCTGCGTGGCTAAATTTCGTCAATAAACAGGAATAGCGATATTCAGGCCGAAGTTTTTGACGCGGCCGAATTGAAGTTGCGCTTGGGGTTCACCGGCTTCTTAAGGTAATGCTGCTTTATTCTCAGCTTAAAAGAATGCTGTGACGGAGTCCGTCTAATTTCTACAGGCAAAGCATTCAATAGAGTGACATGTTCATGCAATACAGTGATTCAAGAGTAAGGTTAATATGAATAATACATATATAGTTTGTAGTGTTTGTTTGTTAGTTTGTTTGTTACCTTTTCGTAACAAAACGGCTGAACGGATCGTAATGAAATTTGACAAGGAGATAGATTATATCCTGGGGAAGGGCATAGGATACTTTTTACCCGAATGCGCAAAAAGAGGGTAATGTTTATATTGAACGCACGCATGCAAAGCCGCGGGCGGGTCAGCTAGTAGATTATAAACTAAGAATGTGTCCAATAGCACATTTCTTACTCTCTCTAGTCACACTGTATTCATGTGTGTTTTATAGGTAGCACTAAAACTTTCACTACTTACACTAATTTTAATTTACATTAAACTAACTGAAAAAGGGTTTTTCTCTTCTCATCTTCTTCTCTTGAATATTCTCACTAAGTACGTTGAGAAGATGGATAGCCTCAACGTTCACATGGTGATGAAGTCTATGCTCATGAGCTTCTGTATATCTTTTATTAGTTTGGTTGACGACCTCTATGAGCATAATCTTTTAATATTGTAAACATTGTTATTTCTCAAGGCGATAAGACCGCCGATTGTTTTTTGCGAGTTTAATTATTTCTTTTATCGTTAAGGTTTGTTTTTGTGTTGAAAATAAAGTATTTACTATTCGAATTCATAGTAATTTTAATGTAGCTCCAAATTTACCTAGAAACCCTTTACGAAGCTGACTGTACAACTCAAAACAGGTATGATAAGCACCCTGTATGTTGCAACGTAGAAAATAAATTTTTTGTTTCATAATGATAACTTTGAGGTCGAAAGCCTGGAACTACATTTGCAAAATGTTCGTTGCATTCAGCATTTTTTGCATTCCGTTCAAAAGATTAAAGAATTGCGTATGGACATAAGCATTTTTATTATTTCCTGAATAATATATGTACATTTGTAACATTGTTTAATCGCGCGATGAGGCTTTTGCGAAAGGATTACTGTTTTCATTCCCGTTTATATTATATGTGGAAGAAAATAATTGGTCGGACAATATACAGAGAAGGGTTCCGTAGTCAGTACGGATGTATCATATTATAGATTTCAACGATTTTAATTGGGACTTCGGCAACCCACGTGGGTCGACTGGCTAAATCAGACGCAGTGAACCCACTACACCCCTACTACCAGCGACTCATTGAAAATTGTATTGACGACAGCTTTAACCGAGCTAAATATGCCTGTCCAGGATGAATGCAGTTGCCATGGTCAAATTCAGCAAGGATATATTAACATCATTATCAACATATTATAAAGTACAAAGTTCTTTTTGCAATTGATTTTGGTCATTTTGTATGAACATTATATATACCGTTTACACACCAAACTGCTGATATAATTTGATCGATTACTGCCTTTAAAACCAGTAGAATAGTAAATAATTAATAAATAAAACCGGACAAATGCGAGTCGGTTTCGCGGACGTAGGGCTCCGTATTTATCGATAAAAAAGGCAAAAAATACCGTTGGTTGTATAGGAGCCCCCCTTAAATATTTATTTTATTCTGTTTCTGTATATGTTGTTATAGCGGCAACAGAAATACATCATCTGTGAAAATTTCAATTCTATAACTATCACGATTCATGAGATACAGCCTGGTGACAGACGGACAGACAGACAGACAGCGGACTCTTAGTAATAGGGTCCCGTTTGACCATTTGGGTACGGAACCCTGAAAAATAAAAATAAATAATGCTGGACATTCAACACAGCGCTATCTGGCCCCAAACTAAGCAACGCTGTACAATCGGGACCAGTTAACTAATAGTCTCAGAAGAAGAAGTAATTTCAATTAAGAAATCACTTCATATTTTTTTTTAATACATACTTAGTTTAAATAGAGAAACATCCATACCCGGAACAAATATCTGTAGATCGTGCAAATATTTGTTCCGTGGCGGTAATAAAACCCGCAACCTACTACGTCTCAGCCGGCTATTTGCCCACTATGCCACGCAGGTCGTCGATTCTGCTCAGGATTGATGCTTTTTTTACAACCACAGTATATGTGCTTCTATTTTGAATACTTGTTAAGTATACTAGATTAGTGGCTGATAGAGGGAAAGGGAAGGAGTGGGAGGGAGGAGTATCCGAAAACCTAGAGAAGCAGTGCTGCTCTTCAACATTCAACTGTTTTCTCCAGCAGGCAACGTTGGAAAGAATTACCTTGTCATTAAATAAACTTCACCGAAGGAGATCCTTAGCAAAGAGGGAAAATAGAAGATTTAGATTGTCGCGCATTCGACACACTTGACCAGGCCGGTCCAATATAAATTTATAACTACTGGGTAAATTATACAATTTTGGTTAACTTTCGTGATATTTGTCTTGGTCGTACTATACCTAGTTTTATTTACCTAAGAGCAGGTTTTCTAAGGCAGGTGTTTGGGCTACTTTGGAGTTTGAAATGTTTCGACAGGCAGTAAATCTTCGTAGTGGGTTGTGTAATGTTATGCAAACGCAAACTCAAAGTTTATTCTAAAACCGTTAGGTCGCCTGGCGAGTGGCAAAACACAGCCATTGAAGAACAGCTGGATACTTCATCATTTGTAGTACTGTGAGCTATCTGAGATTAAATAAATAAGGTGTTTTTAAATTATACATTTTGTTTTATGGGAATGCACGATGGGTTTTGTTACTGCGTAGGCACTGCTACGATTACACATAGTCTCTGCTACGTCAGTGCGTAGGCGTTGCTATGCCAGTGCAAATATACAGCTCCGTATAATCGTAGGCACTGCTACGATTATGCGTAGTCACTGTTACGTCAGTACGTAGACATTGCTACGCCAGTGTAAAAGTACACAGCTCTATTTATGCGTAGGCACTGCTACAACTATTCGTAGTCGCTGCTACGTCAGTGCGTAGGCGTTGCTATGCCAGTACAAAAGCACATCTCCATTTAAACGTAGGCACTGCTACGTCAGTGCGTTGGCATTGCTACGCCAGTGCAAAGGTACAGCTCCGTTCATGCGTAGGCACTGCTACGGCAGTATAAAGGCACAGCTACGTTAGTGCGTCGGCACTTCTACGTCTGTTGTCTATCAATCAAACCAGCGCGTTTGTAGTCTTTATAAAATAAGAATAGCCCCTTTTTATAATCATCCATATTTTTTCATCATAATCATATCAACCACAGACGTCCACTGCTTAACATAAGCCTTAGATCATAGATTTCATAGAGCTCATAGGAACGGACCAAACAGCTCCAAGTAATCTTTATGGGCAATTTTTAGGATTCCATAGCCAAGTGGCAAAAAACAGAACCCTTATGGATTCGTCATGTCTGTCTGCCTGTCTATCCATCCGTATGTCACAGCCACTTTTTTCCAAAACTATAAGAACTATACTGTTGAAACTTGGTAAGTAGATGTATTCTGTGAACCGCATTAAGATTAATAAGATTAAGATTACATTAAGATTTTCACACAAAAATAGAAAAAAAAACTATAAATTTTGGAGGTTCCCCTCATTTAGAACTGAAACTCAAAAAAATGTTTTCATCAAACCCATACGTGTGAGGTATATGTATATAGATAGGTCTTTAAAAATGATAATGAAGTTTTAAATATATTTTTTTTTCTAAACTGAATAGTTTGCGCGAGAGGCACTTCCAAAGTGGTAAAATGTGTGTCTCCCTCCTGTAACTTCAAAAATAAGAGAATGATAAAAATAAAAAAATATATGATGTACATTACCATGCAAATTTCCACCGAAAAATTGGTTTGAATGAGATCTAGTAAGTAGTTTTTTTAATACGTCATAAATCGTAAACTGCAATTCACCTTTCATTCAATGAACTCAAATTAAAAAAAAACGTTTATTTTATAAACATATACCTTGTGCATAAACCGTGAACCATTATTATAGACTAGCTGACCAATCCGCAGCTTCGCACGCGTGGTTTGCCAATAAAAAGTAATCTATGTGTTAATCCAAGTTATGATCTACGTACATACTAAATTTCATCGCAATCGGTTCAGCCGATCCGGCGTGAAAGAGTAACAAACATCCATACATCCATACATACAAACTTTCGCATTTATAATATTAGTAGGATAATGGAACCCTAGTACGGAACCCTTCGTGCGCGAGTCCGACTCGCACTTGGCCGGTTTTTTTTCGATTTAGAGAAGAAGCGACGTACGTACTTGCACAATCAAATTTAATTACAACAAAGTGATACAGCTGTACAGTAAGCCTGCGTCTGTACCGACAATTTGTCAAACCACGCGTGAAATTTCGCCGAAAGTTATGCCCCAAGTTTTGGTATGAGGTCTTTGTGAAGCCAGCTCATACAGAATCTTATCACATTGTGCTCGCTGTGAAAAGCGCTGTTTGCACATGACCTAATTTGAACTTTGATGATGTTTGTACGTTTGTCACTAGCTGTACAAACGGAATAACCAGAACAAGACAATAACCAACAAAAATATAACGAGTATAAATTATTTTAGTAAAATTAACATTCAGCTTTATTAAATTAATTAGTTACTTTAATTCCAGTTTACTATCAAAAGATACCAGAAAGTCTAATAAATAAATAAATAAATAATAAATATGACTGGACATTTCACACAGTGTTACCTATCCCCAAACTAAGCAGAACTTGTACTCGATAAAAATTATAAAATTAATTATTTATATTAAAAAGATTAAACTTTTTGATTGGAAGTCAAATATACTAAATATATTATATAAATAATTAATTACCTCATCAGTAAATTCTTTTAATTTTTAATCATTTTATTATATTAAATAAAATTACATTTAAATCCACTTTTAATTAATTTTTACAAATCAATATTCATTTAAATAAATTTTTTGTAACCCATTATATTCTTAATTATAACCTGCATGATATAAGCTGTCTCTTTATTATTTTATTGAATTTAATTTTTTAATCAAAAAGTTAAAATGTTTTAAAAAGACGAGAAGACCCTATAGAGTTTTATAAATAAATTTATTTTAAGTTATTTATAAATAAAATATTAAAATGAAAATATTTATTTTGTTACAACACATTATTTAATTTATTACAAATTTATTACAAATTTATTACAAATTTTATTTTGTATATTATTTTATTACAACTTATAAAATACTATATAAGTAGTAGTAATTTTTTTTGTTACCATCATACTCGTATTTATAATTTACTAGTTGACCAATCCGCAGCTTCGCACGCGTAGTTTTTCAATAAAAACATTACTCTCCTTTGCGCAGTTGGGTAAAAAGTAACCTATCTTACTCAGGGTGAATGTAGCTTTCCAATGGTGAAAAAATTTTTGAAATCGGACCAGTAGTTTTTGAGTTTATTCATTACAAACATACACACAAAAATACAAATCTTTCCTCTTTATAATATTAGTTTATATAGAAAAACATCCAGATCCAGAACAAATATCTGCAGAACATGCAAACATTTGTTCCGAGGCGGGAATCTAACCCACTACCTCCTGAGTCTCAGCCGGGTATTCGCCCACTGCGCTTCGGAGGTTGTCTAGACAAAGGACATTTGCTTGAAAGCAATTTTAACAAACTTCGTTATCACTCAGTCGATAACAAAGTTGAAAGAAGCCCATGTAAGTTTATAACCGTTTGATACTGTCGATTCATTTATTAAAATAAAAATATGTTTGTAACGGTATTCCATGCTGTAGGTAGTACAGTTTACATTGTATGCGACATTTAGGTGTTATTGTCTTTTTATACTACCAACAAACGTTTTTGCTTTTAAATGACCTCCGTGGCGCAGTGGGCGAATAGCCGGCTGAAATGCAGGAGGTAGCGGGTTCGATTCCCGCTACGAAACAAATGTTTGCATGATCTACAGATATTTGTTCCAGGTCTGGTTGTATCTCTATATATTATAAGTATGTATTTACAAAAAAAAACGTACATAAGTATTCTATCAGTTATCTGGTTCCCATAGTGCAAGCTCTGCTTAGTTTGGGGCTAGATAGCGCTGTGTGAAATGTCCAGCAGTTTTTTTTATGTACTCTAAACTCATTTTCCCGACATAAACACAACAAGTGTCATAAAGTCATACTAGCTGACCCACCCGTGGCTTAGTACGCTTGAAATTTTCCCGTTTCCGTGGGAATTTCGGGATAAAAACTATATAAAACACTCTTGTCAAACTTTATGTTAATGACTTCAGGTTAATGAACAACGGTTAAATTATATAGATATTGTTTATACAAAAATACTAAAAGCGCGATTAAAAAATGGAGGGTGGGGGTAGGAGGGTAAAAATACTTCAGGGACCTATTCTCATAACTAACAAATATACAAAAAAAAAAACATTATAATCGGTGTAGTCGTTTCGGAGGAGTGCGACCACAAACACCGTGACACGAGATCTTTCTCAATTAGAAAGATAATTCGAGCACATACGATCCAAACTTCTTTATCAGCACGGGGCATAAAGAAAAATTTATGATTGTTCTGGTTGTTAACCAAACGCGTTCAAGCAGCTGATAGTAGGTATAATGTAAGTATCCACTACCCACTTATTCTGTACCAGGGACGTTGCGAATATTCGCATTCGCACAACGCCTCCGCATCGATTTGGACAACTGCAGCCGCAATACTCGATGCGGATGCAGATGCATCGATTTGGACAACTGCAGCCGCAATACTCGATGCGGATGCAGATGCATCGATTTGGGCAACTGCATCCGCAAACTTCGATGCGGATGCAGATGCAGCGCAGGTCACGGCAAGGAAGAAATCAGGTAGGGTTTGTTTTCGAAGAATCGAGTGTGCCGTGGGCACGCGCTGATTGACCAATAGCAGCGAAGATTTCGGTGACAAGATCCGACGCGTTTGTTACTGTTTATCATTTGTACCTCGTCAATCATAACGTACTTACTTGCGCTTGTCGTATGAACATTGCAGGTTTTGTGTGTCATTGTGAGTATACAGTGAGTATTGCATGTTAAGCGAGTTTCTGTAGTTAATATTTTTTGTTTTTTGTGGGGAAACAGGCTTACCGCCTACCTGATGGTAAGCGGTCACCATCGCCTATTGACACCGGCAACACCCGGGGTATTGTCGATGCGTTTCCTACCCTGTAGAAACCTCTTTACATTTCTCTTGAAGCGTGCCATGTCTTTGCACAATGGGAAAACCTCATATGGTAGCTCATTCCACATCTTGCAAGTGTGTGGTAGAAAAGATCGCGTGAAGCATGTGGTGCACTATACCCAATTATCGACGGTATGTGGATGAGCTTTTTTAGTAGTTTTTTTAATAGTTTATATGTTTGTTTTATCTCTGCACCAAAACGAAGCATCTTAAAAAAACCTAAAATTCCGCATCCGCGTCCGCATCCGAGGATGTAAATATATCTGCATCCGCTACATCCCTGTTCTGAACATTGTTTTATTCATATATTAAATTGTTTGTAATATAATTAATACCTATATTATGAAAATTACTTCTGTAGATAATAGATATATTCGTGGATGATGTCGTGGGACATGCATTTTTTTTTTGACGACCTCAGTGGTGCAGTGGGTGAATAGCCGGCTGAGACGCAGGAGATAGCGGGTTCGATTCCCGCCGCGGAACAATTGTTTGCATTATCTACAGATATTTTTTCCGGGTCTGGTTGTTTCTCTATATTATATGTATGTATTTACAAAAAAAATATATATTTAAGTATTTTATGTGTTATCTGGTTCCCATAGTACAAGCTCTGCTTAGTTTGGGGCTAGATAGCGCTGTGTGAAATGTCCAGCAATACTTATTTATTATTTATGTAACGACATACATTATGAAGTTAATCATAGTGCTAACTATGATTAACTTCATAATGTATGACTTCCCAAACATGTCCAAAAAAGTATTAGATTTAAATGTTTTCTTTTTAAAATGAACATTACAACCTAACAAGAACAATGACGTCCTCCTCTCTCCTAAATATTGTTCTGCACAACATAGTCCATAATGATCATGTTCCTATCAATTACCACCTATTCTTACATTGTGGAATAGAAGAAACGATTGAATATTGAGTATAAGGCCTTTTTTAATTCAAAGTTTTTATCGTTAAAAATATGCTATTATAAACCTCCTCGTTATATAGTGATATTTCTACTAAAGTTACTTATAGACATAATCACTTTGGCGCGGATGATGGTGGGGCTCCCATACAACAAACTTGATTTTTTCCGTTTTTATGGATAATGGTACATATGGTATATAATAGTGATATTTCTACTAAAGTTACTTATAGACAGAATCACTTTGGAGCGGATGCCATTTGTATAGAATCTCTATGCAAGTCCATTCTACGACTCATTTTAGGGTTAAGTACCCAAAGGGTAAAACGGCACTCTATTACTAAGGCTCCGCTGTCTGTCTGTCCGTCTCTCACCAGGCTGTATCTCATGAACAGTGATAGTTAACAACAAATAATAAAAACAGAATTTAATAAATATTTAAGGGGGGCTCCCAAACAACAAACGTGATTTTTTTGCTCGTTTTAGCTCGATATTGATAACGGCAACAGGTAGACGCTGGAAATATTCACAGAATATTTAGTTATGTATTCACTTTAAAAATAAATAATTAAATTAAATAAATCAAATATTTAAGTGGGGCTCCCATACATCAAACTTGAATTTTTTTCATTTTTATGGATAATGGTACGGAACCCTTCGTGCGCGAGTCCGACTCGCACTTGGCCGGTTTTATTTTATAAAAAGTTGACCTTCCCCGGTTTCACACAGAATGTTATCAAAATAAAATGTATGCTTTGGCACTCAATGCAAAATCAGTGCGATATTGTAACTTTTTAACAGCAAATAATTCTCAAAATCGGTTCTGTAGTTCTAGAGATTACTCATTAGATACAATCTCGCATACTTTTGATATTGATATAGTTAAATATTTTATTCAGAATTAAACAATACTTTTTTACAAACAAATACTAAAATACAAAATATTTTATGTGCCGAAAAATTATTTAATCATTAAAATTTACTGGTGGTCTCCGCACCAGGACTGGCCTGTATGGCGGGAGGCCGGTTAATAATCACAGTTTAAATATATACGGTATCTGGTAGGCATATAATAGTCGTTATTAAACGAGGGGATAAAACAATGTCTTACGTCACGGGCGCTATATTAAATCCCAAACGTAACGAAGGATTCTACAGATAACTCACGAGCTGAGCGAGGGAGTTACTAGAGACCTGAGTGCAGAGATGCAGAGTGCAGGATTTAAGCACGCCCAAGATGCAGACAGCTTTATCCCTGAGGAGAATACTCTACTTTTCACACTTTCTGGGAGACAATAAAAACCAAATCTAGGTTGGTGCATTCTGTGCAGAGGTTAGTTCGATTTACGAATAAGTTCTTATTGCATGGGTCTCTTTGGCTCAAATTTTACTACAGATGAGGTTCCAAATTCAAACTTTTCAATTCCGTACAACTTTACTCCCGGCTCAGCCGTAAGGATTTAATCATCTGCTTTCGGTGAGGTTTTCATGACATATAATTTGGCATTATCGATTATTAATGATTATGAAAATACAAAATAAAAAAAACTATAATAAATTATTTTACGTCTTTATAATAATAATAGAGATTAACAAAAATTTTTTTTTATCATTCTTATACTAGTTACCCGGTGAACTTTGTAACGCCTTCACATGCATATGACGCGGATGTCATCGGTAGAATTGTCAATCGGCCATCATTAGCTGCATTATGTATGAGAAAATGAATGTTCTTTATTATTTTTTTTTAGCCACTTATTCCTATTTTTTATTAGTTATTCTGCTATTCGGGATGGAGACAAATAAATGTAAATGTATATGGACCTCATGAGTCTGAAATAAAGATAATTATTATTATTAAATCCAACAAATCAAAGATCATCAAAAGCGGTCTAGCCGTTTTTGAGTTATAAATGGTGTAACAAACCCGACTTTGTTTTATAAATATAGATTATATAGAATTATTGTAGGAGAACAGTTTTCGATATTATACTTATCATCATACTAATAAAACAAAGCGAGTTAATTTTTTACGCTTTCTCTTCATAAAAGTAGAAACGCATTGAAACGCAGGCATTTTTTACTGACTATTAGACGTGCAAAGCCTGCGGGGGAAAGCTATTTTCAAATAAAAAAAATACAATCGTTCGCATAGTACTTAATAAAAATAGGATAAAACAGGTAATTTTCCAATAAAAAAAAACCATTGTTTTAACGATCAAAACAAATTTCAAACAAACAATCGTTTAAATTTATGAACTACGCTGTACAATAAAAACTTCAAAGAAGATATAATATCAAACCATTAATTTAGAAATATTGTTACACAAGAGAATGGTATTCATCGATTTCAGTTTAGAACGTTTTATGGTACAAACTCGGGGAGCTAATAGTCAAGCGCTTGACCACTATCTCACCTGATGGTTAGTGATGGTGTGATCGAAGTTGGAGCACACTTGCCTAAAAAGAACCTGTTCACTCTGGACTTGAAGATTCCGAGATTCTACTGGTCCGAAAAAACCTGCCTTAGGGGCGCACCTTAGGACGGCCCGTATTTAGTTGGAAATAAAACACAATAGAGGTTGCCAGGAGCAAATGGCTGCAGGACGAACCAGAACGATCGCTCTGGAAATCTATGGAGAGGTCAGTAGGGGCATCTATCGCCACATAGAAGAACTACTTTATATCAAGCTATCCTACAGAGCGAGCGTCAATACAGAGACGATGAGATGAAGAAAACATCTAACGGCTATTGTAAGAACATATCCTATTTCGCGAAAACGAAATAATCTCAGAACTGAAACTTATGTAATACTTCTCAACAAGACCTGTTGGACCCCGAGTCAAAGGTCGCTCAGTAGGGAAATCTCCACTTTTGAAACTCTATGGCTGTTTGATTGATATAATTGTGTGTTGTTTTTGCGGGCGACTACACGATACAGCGCAAATGTGTCGCACGTCACAGATATGTCAACAAATGGTTGTAAGTATTATATTTGATCGAGCGAAGCGAGATCTCTATGTCAACTTGGGAAAATCGGCGTTGTAAGTATGTATGTATGTATGTTTGTCCGAGGATATATATTTAGGACCCCGAGTCAAAGGTCGCTCAGTAGGGAAATCTCCACTTATGAAAATCTATGGCTGTTTGATTGATATGATTGTGTGTTGTTTTTGCGGGCGACTACACGATACAGCGCAAATGTGTCGCACGTCACAGATGTGTCAACAAATGGTTATAAGTATTATATTTGATCGAGCGAAGCGAGATCTCTATGTCAACTTGAGCAAATCGGCGTTGTAAGTATGTATGTATGTTTGTCCGAGGATAACTTTCGAAGCGTTGATCCGATCATCGCAAAATTTAGTATTTATGTAATTAGTGATGGCACAATTTTGGTGTGACTAAATGAGCTAAAAATGATGGGGGGTTGTTGAGATGTTGGGGTTCAAGAGAGGTAAAAAAAAATAAGGCTATTGGGTCATATGGGACATCAAATTTAAGTTCTTTATTAGTATATTTCAATTCTGTTTTTATTTTTAGTTTAATTCTTCTAGTTTTTGAGATAATAGTCATAAGACAAACAAAACTTTGACAAAATTCACAGGGTACACCAGTGACCTCACAATGTTGAAATTTAGTATTTGTGTAGCTTCAGTGACACATAAATAGGCAAATGTTTAAAATCCCGAATAACTGCATTGTGTACCTCAAAAAAAATAACCATTTCACATGAACTCCCGTTACCTGTAATTTGAATGAAACTGTAGATCGTAGTAATGTTGTTATTTATTTCTATTTTTAAAGTCAAAGATAACGAATAATATTTTTTATGTTTTTTAGCGAGACTCGTGATATCTCAGATCAGCGCGAACCATTAGTATGTATAGTATCACATACCCAGTTAAAAAGCTACTGTTCTTTAACGTTCTCGTAAAATCCAGTCCATCCAAAGGTTGTCTGGAAGAGATCGCTTTTAGCGATATGACCGCCAATTGTACTATCGCATGTCTAGTTTTAAGTGTTTAATTATGATTTGTTAATTTAAGTGTGGTATACAATAAAGCGTTTTCTATCTATCTATCTACCCAACAAAATGAGTGGTGTCCTGTATTAATCGAGTCTGTTATCTTTATATATTATGAGTTTATTTAATATTATTGTAACTATGTATTAGTTTATCTATTAATTCAACTAGTGTTTACTGATGTGTAATATTAGAGAGTACGTTTATTGAAAATACTGTATAATTTTATATATTTGAAGTTTGGGTATGGGTATTAATTTATAAATATTAAATATTACTGGACATTTCCCAGCGCTATCTACCCTTAAACTAAGCAGATTTTTTATTACGGGAATCAGATAAGTGATAGAATACTTATATACTTTTTTTCATCCAGACCCGGAACAAATATCTGTAGATCATGCAAACATTTGTTCAGACGGATATTCGCCCACTGCGCTACGGAGGTATACAATTATTAAGAATGTATCATAGTTTTATTTACTTAACTTTTTCTGCTACTTCTCGTGCACTACATACAAAATATATTTTCCACACTACGCAAAGGTTAACACAAAGAGAACATTTGCTAGCATTAAGTTTTCCTATGTACAGATGTATTTTTTTTAGTGCAATTATGAAGTTTCAATCAATCAATCAATAAGGTACATATATTACATCCAAGGATTGTCTGGTAGAGATAGCTATTTAGCGATAAGACCACTAATTGTATCACTTATAGTTTCGTTGTTATATTTGCTTGTTTTATGATGTGTAATAAAGTATTTCCTTTTTTATGTTAGTCACTAAGGGATATAAATAAATAAATATTGCTGGGCATGTCACACAGCGCTATCTAGTCCCAAACTAAGCAGAGCTTGTACTATGAAAACCAGATAACTGATATAATACTTATGTACGTTTTTTTTGTAAATACATACTTATAATATATAGAAAAACAACCAGACCCAAAACAAATATCTGTAGATCACACAAAAATTTGTTCCGCAAAGGGAATCGAACCTGGTACCTCATGCGTCTCTGCTGGCTATTCGCCCACTGCGTCACGGAGGTCGTCCTATATAGTTATATGGGTCTTAGAATAAAGTGAGTTACATCTTGTACTACTTGTAGTTTGCCTCGAACGATCTTGCGAGTCTCCCCATAAAATAAAAACACATTATTTGTAATCGTTGACTGTCAAAATAGTGCCACGAAATGCTTAACCAAAAACTTGACGTACAGTTTCATTCAAATTACAGGTAACGGGAGTTCATGTATCTTGGTTAAGTTTTTTAGGAGTAGACATTGCAGTTATTCTGGATTTCAGACTTTTGCTTAAATTTGTGCTACTAAAGCTTTACTCATACCGAATTTCAGCACTGTGTGGTTACTTGTGTACCCTGTGAATTTCGTCAAAGTTAATTTTTTATTAAGGCTAACTTTAAAACAACAAAACAACAAAATATCAAAATGTACTCATAAAAACCTTTTATAAGACGTGTAATTTGACCGGATAGTCCCATTTTGTTTTTTTACCCTTCTTGAACCCCAATATCTCAACAAACCCCATTTTTAACATTTTTAACTCATTTAGTCACACCAGGATTTTGCCAACACAATTTACTTATATACCAAATGTCACAATGATCGGATCAACGCTTCGAAAGTTATCCTCGGACAAACAAACATACATACATACAACGCCAGTTTGCCCAAGTTGATATGGAGATCTCGCTTCGCTCAATCAGTTATTGCCTGAAATAAAGTTTATTGTTATCATATTAAGCGTTTGATGATGATGATTAACATTCGCTTCCTTGCTCAAAACACAAGAACACTCCTGTAACCCGTAGTATTAGGGTATTAGTTATAACTCAATGCGGTCGAGAACCCGCATTATGTTATTGTTTGGCCGCAAATTGCAAATCCCTTTTCCCTTGTTTAGGCCCGAGCTTAAGAAAAAGTGGCGAACGGCATGGTGTCGTACGCAACATAGTATAAAGTAGACACGAGTGTTTTTTATTGCATCTAGGTTTAGATAAAGCATAACAAATGTTGTTGAAAAGGTAAGGCAAAGTTAGACAATCTTTGCAGAGACAGAAATAAAATAAAAATTTCCAAATGTTTTCCTCGTTTTTTTACTAAACATATTGGCCATTCTACGAAACATTTACTTGAATGATCTTTAAAACTATTTTTTATCAAACTATTTTTTACTAACTTATATATCGATGAACGCCAGCTGCACGCACGGCAAAGTGTCACGTTCTGCCTGACCCGAGCGTGCAAGCGAGAGCGCAGAACAAGCGATAAAGAGGCACGATCGGCATAAACGTTCGGTTTGTGACGCATCTATCTCTCTTCCACTTGTTATCACGTAAATATGTCGTCCGTAAACCGACTTTACAGTCAACCAATTTTTTTGAATACTTTGTAGGCTTGCGTTTGACCATTATCTCATCTGATGGTAAGCGGTGATGCTGTCTACGATGGATCACGTTTGCCTAGAAGAAACCTGCCAAGGAGTGGAACACCTTGCCTGAGTCTGTGTTTCCTGTTAACTATAACCTAGGGGTCTTCAAGTTGCGAGTAAATAGGTTTCTTCTATGCAAGCGTGTACCATCGTAGACTGCATCATCGCTTACCATCAGACGGGATCGTGGTCGAACGCTAGCCAATAATTTATATAAAAAAAACCTATTCACTCGTGACTTGAAGACACCCAGGTTGTAGTTATCAGGAAACACAGACTCCGGCAAGGCGTTCAACTCTGTGGCGGTACGCATAATAAAGGTCGAAGAGAACCGCTTTGTGCGAATGGGAGGTATTTCAACCATATAGCGGCGGCGCACCGCAGAGCGTCTGGTTGTCCGATGATAGAATGGAGATTAGGTAGAAAAGTTCCGCCGCACACTCCACCAAAATGTACTCGGTAAAAACCAAGAAGTTTGCAACCCTTCGTCGATGCTCCAGGCTGTGGAGCCTTGCATCAACTAGCTCATCGTTGCCTATGAGCTATTTGTATACCTACAATAAACAAATAAAAGTGTTCTCACGTCATGATTTTGTTAAGTTAGGATGTTTTCAAAAAATATTTTGATCATGATAACAAAATTGTCAGACCCACTCAGAACTTTTTAAAATTTCGCGAAGTATACTCATGTTTTTAAGGTCACTGAATCTGGACCAAACCACTGGATACTTCACGACCCCAAAATTCTCTCCACCGAACACCAATATTACCCAAGAATCATTCGAGAAGCCGTCGAGATCAAGAAATATCGCAATTTTAATCTTGATGCAATGCAGATAATCTAAAGCCGTCCGCATTCACGTCGCGATTTAGATCCACGCGTAACTTCAGATACTGTTAGTATTGTATGTCGAAACAGTGATACGTGCGATTCAGAAAACCAAGTGCGGGTAGTTGGTGACAAGTCGCGCTTCCCGGTAATGACACCCGCCCGCTTTCAGTCTCTCGTGACCACGGCCGATATAACTAGGCCGAAACATCGAGGTCAGTCAAAATCATAATTTTGATATAAATGTGTGCGCGAAATAACCCGTTTTGTTTTAAAACAAGACCCACTCTGATTTCAAACGTTTCATTCAGATAGTCTCCAATATAGAGCAAGACTGGTGGCAGATGGGGCGAACCAACAAACATGTTTGTTTCCTTTTCTATAGAATTACTGGTAATTAGTGTTATCGATAGCTATTATACATATCACTAGCTGCTCCTGTGCTGGAAGAGTGAGAGAGATAGCAATATCAAATCTTGAAACTAATATTATTAAGAAAGGCATACTACAACATAAATGTCCATTCCATGTACATGTCCATTCTGTAAGCTATTTTTGTCTGTAAATCTATTTGTGTACAATAAGAATAAAGAATAAAGAACAATAAATGAGTTTCTTAGCTATAAATCCCGTGAATAATTGTATTAACTCTGAAATTTTATTATTAATTTTCTATTTTAAGGTAAGAGCTGACATGTTGAATATTGTAAATAATTTAATCTATATTTGGTTTTTTCTAAGTAACTACTTGACTAAAATTGCATGCGATAAAAGCTGATCATGGACGAACTCAAACTGTATCACTAACCACCTGTTACTAACCCGTATTCCCAATAAGTAATTTGATTGATTGATTGATTAACGTAGTTTGTTCCACGTTTTATGACCCCGTCTGTCAGGAGCGTTGGCGTCTAAAGTAGTATTTTATTTCCGCTATATTACGGTCGCTCGCTTCGAAGGAAACTTAGCGTTACTCCAGATTTGTTCTTATATATTCAGGAATTGTTTCCGGGGATTGGTGAATATTTCGGCAAACGAAGCTTGCGGTCGCTTTTTCGATTCGGTCGGTATTTATTTCTTTTCGCTTAATATCAACAGGAAATCACAAAAAGTAGAAATAATTTGGCTATTTGTTTTATTAGCATGAGGCCATGGTCACTAATGGCAATCACAATAGGCCTAAATGGCCGTAGTGACATAAAAGGCGCATAAGCTAATAACAAAAATATATAATGAGGCCATTGCTCATTTTTCTATTCTACGCAGTGTTTTCCAGTGTTTGGTAGGAACCTTTCTGCCTCAACTGCCTTCATACGGCCAGCCCGCCCATTGCCACTTCAGGTTATTAAACCTCTGGGGTATTTCAGTGACTTTAGTTGGTTTATGAATCTCTTAATTTCTAATAATACTATCAAACTTTAAAAAAATAAAACAATTCACAGCAAATTTCAACTGAAACTATAGTAGTGGTTCGCCCCGAACTGAGATCTCGCGAGTCCTCGATTAAAACAAAAAAAATATTATTTGTAATTTTTAACTATCAAAATAGTGTCACGAATAAAAACCAATGAACTTGACCTACAGTTTCATTCAAATCACAGGTGACGGGAGTTCATGTTATGTAGTATTTTTTTTTGTGGTACAAATTGCAGTTATTCTGGATTTCAGAGTTTTGCCTATATCTGTGTTACTTAAGCTACACCCATACTATATTACAGCACTGTGGGGTCACTGGTGTACCCTGTTAATTTTGACAAAGTTTAGTTTATATTATGGCTAATACCTAAAAAGAAAATAAAGAATTTACGAAAACAAAAAAAATTGTCTAAATTTTCTAATGAAAACATTTTATTTGACGTCCCACTTGACCAGTTAGCCTCATTTTCATTTTTGTACCCCTCTTGAACCGCAATATCTCTACAACCCCCCCATACTTTTAGCTCATTTAGTCACACCAAAATTGTGTCATCACTACCTACGAGGGGCGTTCAATGTATTCTCGGTATAGGCATGAAATAATAAGCAGAAAATTCTGAATAAAATTTATTTTTCAATGTAGTCCCCTAGGATCTGAACACACTTACTTGTCCTGGAAAATAACTTTTCAATTCCTTCCAAAAAATATTTTTCTTCCTGGTCTGAAATATGATCGTATTTTTCAAACTTTCGCGATCACTGTACATAATTATTGAGTAAAACGGGTATTTATCGCGTATGTACCTTTTTTATTTGTTATCCCGACGTTTCGGCTATGATGCAACAGTCATGGTCTCGGGCTGACTGGAGTACTTGGAGCTACCGTCGGGAAGTACGAGTAGCTGCAGCATCTACCCTCACTTGGTCTTCAGAATTAGAAATGTCCTCGTTCATATTACGAAACACTACAATAACCGTATCTACGCACTGAGTCGACCGATTACGACGTGCACACCTAGCACTCGGACCACCGAGACCATGACTGTTGCAACACAGCCGAAACGTCGGAATAACAAATAAAAAAGGTACATACGCGATAAATACCTGAAAAATGATCGTTAATGGCTGCCTTTAACTTTTAATCGTCGGAAAAATGCTGGCCTCCAAGTTCTTTTTTGAGATTTGGGAATAGAAAATAATCACTGGGGGCTAGGTCCGGGCTGTAGGAATGTTATCACAGCGCGATGCTCGATATTTTTCAACATAGTCATATCAGTCATCGTCGCCTTTCCGAAATGATATTTTGAATACTAATGGCGACATTAAATAAAATTTGTATTTATATCCTCAGTGAGTGTCATAAACTAATGAGATAATTTAATTAACCTCATCATTAGTATATTACTACGATACCGAGAATAAATTGAACTCCCCTCGTATCTATGTATTAAATTTCACGATGATCAAATCAACGCTTCGAATGTTATCCTCGGACAAACATACATACAACGCCGATTTGCCGAAGTTGTACCTTCAATGGTCATCAAACTTGTCATACGCAAACATTTTCATTCATTAAGTTTAGTCGAGAAAGATAGAGCCATAAATACTAAAAGCTATACACCCGATAAAGGGGCAATTTGGTAAAAACTGCTCTGCAGGTACACATCAAGCTAAAAATTCCAATATAAGCTGACCTCGCATTGTGTAGGCTTTTCTTAGAATAAGAGGTCGGCTTATACTGGAAATTTATAGCTTAATGTGTAGCCGTGCGCATGTACCTATTTAAACAACCGTTGTGTAAAAATGTTGACACTGCTAATAAAAAGGTTCAGTTGGCTGTGAAAAGGCTTGCCTGAAATTATTCCGCCCATTTAATCCTGGTTTATTTTGGCTTCGTTTATGAACTTAGGCCGGTTTTTAAATGTCGTTTAAAATTAACGGGTCTTATAATTGGTAAAACAAAGGTTTTTTTTGTCGGATGTGAGTAATATTTTATTACTGGAATAAAATACAAAAGGTTTTCAAATCAAATCAAATCAAATTTGTGAACTACACCAATAGTACAACAGAACAAACACACACAGGAGACAACAACAAGAACAAAGAAACAATAACTAAAAGATTAAAATTATATAAAAATGCATAATATTGCAGTGTGTGTGTCTCATCGTACTCACTGCATGTGTCACAAAAAGGCATGTGCTGGGTTACACTGGCTACCCAGCGCTGGTCTTCCGTTAGAGCCTCTTTGAGTAAACCACGGATATCCGCCCACTAACTAAGCATTGAACAACTAAATACAATTAAATATACTATGGATAAAAATAAATAACATAATAGAATATAATAATAATAACGCCTACCTATTTACTGTGAAGCCGGAGAGAGTCAACAAGAACTAAAATAGAACACACGACAAGCTAGCCCCACAACAAGTTTTCATTGTCAGAACGATCGACCTTGACGGATATTCACCCATACATCTTCAGATTGTAGGACCTGAGAGCCCTTTTTGCCTGACCACTGAAAAAGGGAAGAGGCCTATATATAAACACATTTACAAGAGTACCTATGTGTGTTTTAAATAACGCGTAGATACCATTTAATTGTATTACATGCATATAAAATATTACTGGACATTTCACACGGCGCTATCTAGCCCCAAACTAAGCAGATCTTGTACTATGGGAACCAAATAACTGATAGAATACTTATATACTGTTACAAAAACATCCAGACCCGAAACAAATATCTGCAGATCATGCGAACATTTGTTCCGCGGCGAAAATCGAACCCGCTACCTCCTGCGTCTCAGCCGGCTATTCGCGCCCTGCGCCACGGAGGTCGTCAAGACATCAAAATAAAACTATCAAGTCAAATGGGCCGTTTAATGAAAATGTCTTCATTAGTAAATTTCGAACCCGTTTTTGTTTTTAGTTCAATCCATGTAGTGTTTGAGTTATTAGTCATAATAAAAACTGTACTTTAACGAAATTCACAGGGCACACCAGTGACCTCACAGTGCTGAAATGTGGTATTCATGTAGCTTTAATGAAAAGTCTGCAATCCAGAATAACTGCAATTTCTACCCAATTACCATGTACTCCCGTTACTTGTAATTTGAATGAAATTGTAGGTCAAGTATGTTATGATTTTATATTTTATAGTAGAATTCTGGATTAAAAGGCAACACCAAGTGACGTCATCGTGGTGGTATGATGTCGCATGGTGGGGGTAAAAAATGTAAGGATAGTGCGATGACGAGGAGGGGAGTTGAGTTCTGTTCGGGCGGTCAACTAGAGTAGTCATCAAGCTGACACCCAGTCACTTCGATTCAAGAATTAAAATAAAGTTACTTTGTGTAATATTGCTGGAGTTGTTATTAACTCAGAAGTGGGATATACGCACGAAAAACCCACATAAGTGGGCTCGCCTTAGAAGTAAGCGATATTTATATTTTATTCTACTATTAGATTTGGAATATTTTGGATACAGGATATTTTCTTCACCCATTTAAATTTGATCACGTAAAAGTCATCATGGACTGTAATCATGTGGGAAGTTTGCATCAAACTATCCACAAGTAAAAATAATTTTTTCAAATTATTTTTGTGAATCAATATTATGGTCGGGGCTACGTATGTATGTATTGATTTGCATCTAATTTTGTAAAATGCCATGCAGCAGAGGGAAACCTCCAGCGTGAAATTCTACAAAACAAAAATCAATAATCATTTTTGTGAATCAATATTATTGTCGGGGCTACACTCCGTATGTATTGATTTGCATTTAATTTTGTAGAATGCCATGTGGCTGGGGTAACTCTCCTGCATGCAATTCTGCAAAACAAAATATCTTAAAAACAAATAATAATAATCGGAACCATTGTGGGAATTGATACATGGTCAGAGCTATACTCCGATAGTATTAATTTTCATTTAATTTTTTAGAATAGCATGTGGCAGGGTTAACTCTCCCGCGTTATATTCTGAAAAAATTTTTTATTAAATATTAAAAATATGGGTGAAGTATATATCTAATTTTACACCAGAGCCAAAAAACTATTTAAAAAAAATCATAACTCGTACATTAATAAAGATAGAACGTTGAAATTTGGAAAATATTTTTATCAATCTAAGTTTTATTTGATACAGTTTATTGGAAACTTACTGCTTCATTGATTTTTAAATAGTTACAGCAATTGATGTTTCAATATCGAACAGCGGAAATTTTTGAGATACGCCATTTCCGCTTTCTGCTGTCGATATTTAAAAGGAAAACAAATTGCTTATTGCTAAGTTGGGTTATGTGTGCCCATTATAATAAAACTATGTTGGCTTGAGTTATGTCTACCTGTCTTATATTATGGGAATAATAAAATGGCTATGTATGCCTAGGTTGCTGGGTTATGTGTACCCTTTGTATCGGAATAATAAACAGGCTATGTAGGTCTAATTAGTAGGGTTATGTGTGCCCTTAGCATCGGAATAATAAAATGGCTATGTATGCCTAAGTTGCTGGGTTATGTGTGCCCTTAGCATCGGAATAATAAAATGGCTATGTATGCCTAAGTTGCTAGGTTATGTGTGCCCTTAGCATCGGAATAATAAAATGGCTATGTATGCCTAAGTTGCTGGGTTATGTGTGCCCTTAGCATCGAAATAATAAAATGGCTATGTATGCCTAAGTTGCTGGGTTATGTGTGCCCTTGGTATCGGAATAATAAACTGGCTATGTATATCTAAATTAGTTGGGTTATGTGTGCATATCGGAATAATAAAATGGCTAGGTACGCCTGGTTGGGTTACGTGTGCTCGCAATATTGCAATAATGGGAAATAAAATTAAATGTATTTAATTTATTATGGCACAGACAGATTTATTTATTTTTACTTTGTTGGGTTATGTGAGCTCATAATTTACCCAGCTTCACGTTTTTTTTTTTTCTTACCCTTCAGGATAATTTTAGTTAAATAATTTTTAGAATCTTACCAGTACAGCCAAACAGACAAGTATACATGAAATGGCTATATAGGCAATCGTTTATTTGCTAAATAGCACACATCATACATTTACAAAAATTTAAAGTAATGAAAATAAATAATAAAGAACTAATGATAATTGTATGTTTTGTTATGTTATATTTCATAAAGTCCCTAGATGCAATATCGCGCATTCATCATTGTACGTACACGTGGGTAATTTGTTTACATGTGTCAATTTTAGCAATGGCTGATGATGATGATGGTGCTCCAACCCCTGAACGTTCCCGATCTTCTCGGGATCGGAGTAGGAGAAAAAGGACAAGGGCGCCTTCTACGGAGCGGAGATCGAGCAAATCACGTAAAACTTCTCATGGTCTAACTGCTGATGACGTGCTTAAGATTCTGAATGCCTGGAAGGACGATTCAAGTAAGAGTAATATTTCTTTTCAAAATAACCAACTTAATAATGTAATACCTGAATTTGATCCCTCAAATAGGGCGCAAAGTATTGAATCTTGGTTAAGAAAAGTGAACGAATGCTCTCAAATATACAACTGGAACGAGAAACAAACTATTCATTTTTCGCTACAAAAACTCGTTGGCCTCGCCAAGAAGTGGTTTGAAGCTCTCCCTACGCTGGTTTTTAGTTGGGATGAGTGGCAAACCAAACTAAAGAAAGCTTTTCCGAGTGAAGAGAACTATGGCAGACTTCTAGAAGAAATGCTTGCTCGCACCAGCCGCATTGATGAGAGCCTTCGCGAGTATTTCTATGATAAACTAAACTTGTTAAATAGGTGTGAAATTAAGGGAAAGAAGGCTGTTGACTGCATTGTGCACGGTATTTCCGATCGGTCAGTTAGGAATGGAGCCCAGGCGCTAAGTTGTACCGAGCCAGAGGATTTATTAAGTTTTCTTTGCTCCCAGCCCATACTTACTCCCAACTTCAATAAAAGTCGCGATGGTATTAGCCAGAGGTCAGTAACTAGTACGACTTACACACCTACGCGTTTTAGGTCCGCTAACAGTGATTCCATTGTCTGTTTCAATTGTCGAATCAAAGGTCATCCATTTCAGAAATGCCCAAAACCTATTGTAAAGTGCAAACGTTGCAATAGAGTAGGGCATGACTTAGAAACATGCAAACTGCCACCTATCGTCGGAAATTCTTCCCGTTCAAGTGAAATCAGCTCTGAAAAAACTACGCTAAAAATATCAACAAATAATAGCAATGACAAATTTTTCAAGAAAATATCAGTAAACGAGAAACTATTAACAGCATATATCGATTTCGGCAGTGAATGCAGTTTGATGCGATATACCGAATCGTTAGAATTCGACCTCGTCAAAAATACTGACCATGTTCCTGTAATAAAGGGGTTTGGTAACTCTTCCATTGTGCCCTTGTTCAAATCTTTTGTGAACGTAAAAATTGACTATATCGAAACCACTTTGGAATTCTTAATCGTAGATGATATATTCATGCAAAACCCTCTTTTAATTGGTCAGAATTTCACGGAACTCCCATATATAACTGTTCTTAAGGACAGTTCTCGATTAATATTTTATAAAAGTCCTGTAAATGAACCCTTATGTAAAAACAATACTGTTAAGCTGTATGTTGAAAATTCGATCGAAGTAAAGAATGTGGGTATAGTCCCTGTTACTGCTCAGAATGATGGCTTTTCCGGTGATGTGTATGTAGAAGGCTATAATTCTCTCGAACCCGGGAAAGAATTTAGATTATGGCAAGGGGCCTATAGGCTACGTAATGGCATTGGTGAATTGGTTTTGACCAATTTATCACAAAACCCGCTTCAACTTGAAAAAGGCACTCTGCTTGCGCGTTCAATCGTATTTTCAGAGCAAGAAATTTGTCAAGTCAATCGGATTTTAACAAATAACCAATCAATTCTAGAACCACTGGATAGGTCGGATATCAAAGTCAGCAAAGAACTAGACGAAAATCATGTTTTAGACTTGTATTCATTACTACAAAGCTATCGCGATTGCTTTGCTTCCAGTCTTGCAGAAATAGGTTGTACTCCAGAATTCGAAATGAAAATAGATCTTTCCGACCTGAAGCCTGTTTTTTATCGACCTTATCGTTTATCTTTTTCCGAACGCGAACAAGTCCGTGAAATAATTGATGACCTACTAAGCAATGATATCATCCAAGAATCCAATTCAGACTATGCCAGTCCCATTCTGATGGTTAGAAAGAAAACTGGCGAAATGCGATTGTGCGTTGACTTTCGGGCCCTTAACGTCAAAACTATCAAGGATCGGTTCCCTCTTCCACTGATTGAGGATCAATTATCGAACCTTAGTGGCAATTGTTATTTTACGTCACTAGATTTAGCCTCGGGTTATTACCAAATTCCCATGGCCCCTGAAAGTAAGCATCTCACAGGGTTTGTTACGCCTGATGGGCATTACGAATTTAAGCGCATGCCTTTCGTGTTGGCCAACGCTCCTGCTATCTTTCAACGAATAATCAATAAAATACTTGGCAATAAGCGAGTTGAGTATGCCTTAGCATACTTAGATGGTATTCTTATTCCTTCTGCGAGTATAAAGCAGGGATTTGAAAGATTGCAGGAGATACTGGAATTGTTACGTAAATTTGGATTAACCCTTAAACTGTCCAAATGTAGATTTTTTGACACTTCTATAAACTATTTAGGATACGAGATTTCCAATAATGGTATAAAGCCCGGTGAAGCAAAAATATTAGCCGTTAGAGAATTTCCCACCCCTACGAATGTCCATGAAGTGCGTCAATTTCTCGGCCTCACGGGTTATTTTCGTAAATTTATTAAGGGCTACGGAGAAATAGCACAACCATTAACTAGTTTGTTAAAGAAACATGCAGTATGGCAGTGGACGCAAAATCATGAAAAAGCTTTTACTTTTCTTAAAGAAACACTACAAACACGGCCAGTACTAGCACTATATGACCCAAAACTAGAAACGGAACTTCATACTGACGCGAGTGCCCTTGGTTTAGGCGGTATTTTAATGCAATGGCAAAGGGATCCGTATGTTTCGAAGCCCGTTGCTTATTTCAGCCGACAGACGACCGTAGACGAAAGACATTTCCATTCATATGAACTAGAAACCTTAGCGGTCGTCTGTTCTCTGAAAAAGTTTAGGGTATATCTCTTGGGTTTACCGTTCAAAATATTCACTGACTGTGCAGCTCTAAGAACAACATTAACAAAAAGAGATCTTATCCCGCGCATAGCCAGATGGTGGCTACAGATCAGTGAATTCAATTTTGAGATTGAATACCGAGCAGGTACTAGCATGGCACATGTAGACGCACTAAGCCGAAATACTACGTTAAATAAAGGTGTTGATGAGGTAAATTCTGCTCTGGTTTATAACATAGAAACGGGAAACTGGCTACTAACCTTGCAAATGGGTGACCCTGAAATATTGCGGATTCTAAAAATACTTAATCCAGAGGTTGATGAAGAGTGTAAGGAAATAAAAGATAACTTTGCCATTCAAAATAATGCACTATATCGAAAGGTTGATGGTCATTTGTGTTTGGTAGTACCAAGGAGCGCGAGATGGCAAATTTGTAAAGCTAATCATGATGACATTGGGCATCATGGTTACGCTAAAACTGTTGAAAAGATAAGAAATCAATACTGGTTCCCTAAACTAAGACGTTTCGTAAAAAATACGTATCAGCCTGCATAGAGTGTGCTTATAACAAGGATTCTGCTAGTAAGAAAAAGAAAGGTCATCTTTATCGTATAGAAAAGATTAATATCCCCTTTCACACAATCCACATAGATCATCTCGGACCCTTTGTCAAAAGTAGAAATGGTTTCTCGTATATATTGACTGTAGTAGATGGTTTCACGAAATATGTATTTGTTAAGGCTGTGAGAGATACTAAAACTAAGACTTCTATTAGGGCTTTGGAAAACATATTTTATGACTTTGGTGTACCAATTAGGATCATCTCAGACCGTGGCACATCTTTCACCTCAGCAGCCTTTAAAACCTTTTGTAACAATCATGGTATCAAACATGTTCTTAACGCCGTAGCCTGTCCCAGAGCAAACGGGCAGGCCGAAAGGTATAATCAAACCATTCTGAACGCGTTAGCAGCACAACACTCAAATGGCTCCGAGCGCGACTGGGACAGGTGCGTTGGTAAGATCCAGTGGGGAATCAACAATACTGTTAACTCTACCACCCACAAAACTGCGACAGAAGCTTTATTTGGTACTAAAATGAGAGATGATTTAGCTAACAAACTGGATGTACCTTCAGATACGCCTTCTGCCGATATGACTCTTTTAAGAGAAAATCTTAGTGAACATATTAAGAATTCTCAGGCAAAACTAAAACAACAACATGATTCCACGCATTCACCTGCTACTAAATATAATTTTGGGGATTTAGTTAAGGTCACTAGAACAAATTATTCTAATGATGGGAAAAGTACTAAGCTTCTGTCAAAGTTTGTGGGTCCGTACAAAATTGTTGAAGTTTTGGGCAACGACAGATATAGAATAACCGATGTGCCGGGCTTTAATAAGAAAAAGAAGCCATATGAAAGTGTCTTTTCTGCCGATAAATTAAGACCATGGATACATATTAATGCTTTAGAAATTAATGGTAGTGACCACAGCGATACAAGTGAAAACAGTGACAATGAATAGACATGTATCTAACATGTGTAATAAAAAGTGGTATTGAAAATATTCTTTATTTAGGCACTTTTATTTATATAAAGTTGGTTAATAAAATGATACTATGTGATAACTATACTCGATTTATAAAATTATGTTAATTAATATTATGAGGTACTATTTTGCTTTGTATATATTTATTTTTTTATTTGATTTATTTAGATAATAATTTAGAGCAGAGATTTATCCTATTAATAAATCACACTGTATTTGCAGATGTTCTTCTTCAGAGTGTTATGATTCTATATTAATATTAGGTGAACTAATGAGTTCAAAGTAATTAAATTATTTATTGTTGTAAATAGAAATTATGATTTTACCCAGTTTGTATTACGTTGGTTAGTATTGTTCTGATGTTACATACAGGTATTGCAAAAGTTTATATAAGAGCACTTAGTAATCTACCTATTTTAATCACGTTTAATTATATAAATGCTCTGTCACAACGTATTTTAAATAGTCTAGTACGTGTAGAAATTTAAATATTTTACTGATGTCAAATTCAAAATGCGAGTACATACAAATTAAGTTGTAATTAAATTAAGTACTTTGATATATGTTCAGATTTAGTTAGATAAATGCTTTGAAACGAACTGAATTGCAAAGCGAAAGTTAATTATAGATATTATAATAATTATGTAGAATTGTGTGCGTCAGGGGCCGCACGGTTGTCGGACGGCCGAGTGTTATGATTTTATATTTTATAGTAGAATTCTGGATTAAAAGGCAACACCAAGTGACGTCATCGTGGTGGTATGATGTCGCATGGTGGGGGTAAAAAAATGTAAGGATAGTGCGATGACGAGGAGGGGAGTTGAGTTCTGTTCGGGCGGTCAACTAGAGTAGTCATCAAGCTGACACCCAGTCACTTCGATTCAAGAATTAAAATAAAGTTACTTTGTGTAATATTGCTGGAGTTGTTATTAAGTAAATTGGTTATGTATTTAGTGGCACTATTTTGTTAGTCAAAAATTAAGATTAATATTTTTTTTGTTTTTTGGGAGACTCGCGAGTTCGGGACGAACCACTAGCATGTAAAGTTTATTCTTCCACGTTTGAGCAGTTTAGGTAACAACTAACACACGATGAATTTGCTATAAGCTAAAATATCGTTCACCATGCAATCCAATGGAGCATCATTCACGGTGAAGATAATATTATATTTTTCATTGGATTGTATAGCGAGTGATATTTTATCTATTGTAGCATTATAAAGCATATCAGAGAAAAAAAAAATCTAGTCATCATCTATCTCTATCATGCCTACCTCCGTGGTGCAGTGGGCGAATAGCCGGCTGAGACGCAGTAGGTAGCAGGTTCGATTCTCGCCGCGGAACAAATGTTTGCATGATCTACAGATATTTGTTCCGGGTCTGGATGTTTTTCTATATATGATAAGTATGTATTTACAAAAACAAAGTACCATATCTGGTTCCCATAGTACAAGCTCTGCTTAGTTTGGGGCTAGATAGCGCTGTGTGACATGTCCAGGAATATTTATTTATTTATTTTCATTGTATATGACGTGCTTAATGAGACAAAATACAAAAAAAACAGACCAAGCGCGAGTCGGACTCGCGTACGAAGAGTTCCTTACCATTATCTAGAAAAACGACAAACAATTCACGTTTACATGGGAGCCTCCCTTAAATATTTAATTTTATATTCACATTGAAACTAATTGTAATTATTTCAAGCGTCTACATGTTGCCGTTACCAATATCGAGCTAAAACGAGCAAAAATATCCCCCCTTAAATATTTATTTTATTCTGGTTTTATTATTATTTTTATAGCGGCAACAGAAATACATCATCTGTGAAAATTTCAACTGTCCAACTATCACGATTCATGAGATACAGCCTGGTGACAGATGGACAGACAGACAGACAGCGAAGTTTTAGTAACAGGGTCCCGTTTTACCCTTTCGTTACGAAAGCCTAAAAAGTAAAGAAGTGCAGCGATTAAGATTGGTTTAAGATTGGGTTCTTGTTTGTGTACGATTGGTCTTTTCTCGTTTTTAGTTTCACTTTACTATGTTGACTGCTGCAGTACTAGGTAAGTTCACAACAAAGTTGGTCTTCTTAGATGTTTGCCGCATTATGCAATCTCACGCAGATCCAAGCGCTATTTTCTGAAACGGTCCATTTCCGCCTAATAGCTTGCTTGAAAAGCTTTAGTACTAAGTTGGTTTAAGAGGATTGTCTACCAAATGCTTCTGCATATAAAAAGACGATTTTCCATTCTTAAAATGTTATCGAATTAGTTGAGTTTTTAGTAGATAAAAACTAGGGTTATTTGTTTTAAATACTTTATACAGAGTGCATGATGTATTTCTGTTGCCGCTATTACAGCAAATACTAAAAACAGAATAAAATAAATATTTAAGGAGGGCTCCCATACAACAAACGTGATTTTTTTGCTCGTTTTTGCTCGATATTGATAACGGCAACAGGTATACGCTTGACATGTTCACAGAATATTGAGTTATATTATTCACTTTAAAAATTAATTATTAAATTAAAATAAAATTAATATTTCGGGGGGGGGGGGGGGGGGCTCCCATGCAACAAACGTGATTTTTTTGCCGTTTTTATAGATAACTAGTGCACCCGCCGAACTTCATACCGCCTTGACATGCATAAAACGCGGGCTGTACTAAAAACAGATAAATAAAAAATTTTAGTTTAAATATACGTCACCCTGGTACAATTGTCAATTGTTGTCCCCAGCCATCTTTATGTATGAGAAAATTAATGACTTCCACAAATAATTCAATACCAAAATTAGCCAAATCGCTCCACCCGTTCTCGAGGTTTAGTGAGACTAACGAACAGCAAACGAACGAGAAAGAGGTCAATCGTCGAATCCAACTCGGGTGGGCAGCGTTTGGGAAACTTCGCAACGTCTTTTCGTCCAACATATCTCATTGCCTTAAGACGAAAGTCTTCAATCAGTTTGTGTTATCAGTGATGACATATGGAACCGAGACGTGGTCCTTCACTATTGGCCTTATGAATAAGCTCAGAGTCGCTCAACGAGCTATGGAAAGGGCTATGCTCGGAGTTTCTCTACGGGATCGAATCAGAAATGTGGAGATACGTAGGATAACTCAAGTCACCGACATAGCCCGACGGATTAGCACGTTGAAGTGGCAATGGGCAGGCCATATAGCGCGCAGAACAGATGGCCGATGGGGCCGGAAAGTTATCGAATGGAGACCACGGACCGGCAAGCGCAGCGTAGGACGTCCACCTACAAGATGGGCAGACGACTTGGTAAGCACCGCAGGTCGGCGTTGGATGCAGGCCGCTTCCAACCGCAGTTCCTGGAGATCAATGAGGGAGGCCTTTGTTCAGCAGTGGACGTCCTACGGCTGATATGATGATGATGATGTTGAACGAACAGCAATTCATTTTTATATATATAGACAATATCTCGGGATAACTCCGACCGAAGCAGCTGTTTCAAACGATATTCATTTTTTTTACATCCTCTTTGACGATATTTGCAGCACGCATTCTGTCAATTCTATGTCAAACGTCATAAGGTTACATTATAAATGCGCTAAGGTTAGATTATAAATAATTTTATATGGTGGTTAAGTATTCTTAAATTTTCTAATTTTGCGCGCAATTTCTTAATTTTTTCTTTTATAAGAACCTTCTCCTGACAATAAGAAATAGAAGAAATAAAATTGGCGAAATCGGTTCAGCCGTTCACGCGTGATGGCGTGACCAAGGGAAATAGGGATTCATTTTTATTTAAAGGGATGGTACGGAACCCTGCGTATAGAAGTCCGACTCGCACATGGCCGGTTTTATTTGAATCAATTTTGAAAACAGGTGATTTGGTATCCTTACTTATAATCAGGAACATCAAACTCATTTAGTTGTATGTACGGGCACTGGAAACTGCGACACAGTATTTTACTAATTGATTTTCCAGAGTTCACATTGTTTTAGTTACATGTAAATAGTTCACTGAAATAAATAAATAACAAATTTAAAAAAAAAACTTATGACATGAACTAAGACCGGATTGTACAACGATCTCTAAACCTATTTAGCGACTATGCATGTTTAAATTTTACGTATGTGTACGATATGACAACTACTTAAATCATGTTTAGCTACTAAATACGTTTAGGCATCGTTACGCAAGTCGCCCGACGTGTACAATTTTCGACATTAAAAAAAGCATGCGTATTGTATTGCCAAAAAAGATTTTATTAACAAATAGACATGGGCATACATGAAATTAGATGCCATTTGTAAATTTAGTGAGGTTAGAGCCAAATATGTCTAAACAGTTATTTTGAGTGTTAGAAAGCTCGCAACGTTTCAAAAGAGGAGAATCGGAGCATTATACTGTTCTACGAAGCGGAGAGTATATGGAGAGTATGACGGGTTTTGTATAGGATTCTCTAATTAGAATCTTAAAGTATTTTTTTTTTGTCGAAAGTACTACGTCTGAATTTAAAAATTAAAACTAGATCATGGACAGTACTTCGCTTCTGTTCGCTTCGACTCTAGAAAGATGGGATCTCTAATCTCTAGAGTCTAGAGATTCCATCTTGAAGAATTGAAGACGCTTCTCTTAGCTTCTGGTTTATTTAGTACTACTAGCTGAGTATATTAATGGTTTGATATAGTTTTTGGACCCGTTCTAATTGCAATGTACGAGTAGCGTAATGCGGACGCCATACTACACTGCAATAATTTAAAGTTTTTTGTAATAGAGAATTATATATCAAAGTTTTATTATTATTTGCTTACTAGTTGACCCGCCATACTTCGTACCGCCTTGACATGCATATTACGCGGGCTGTCAATATATAATACGTCACCCTGGTAGAATTGTTAATTGTTGTTTCCGGCCATAATTTTGTATGAGAAAATGAATTTTCTTCGTAATTTCTTATTGCGTAAATTTTTCCAATATTTTAATAGTTATTCTGCTGTTTGGGGCGGAGACAAATCCAAGAAATCAAAGATCATCAAAATTGGTCTAGCCTTTCTTGAGTTATAAATGGTGTAACTAACTCGATTTTTTTAGTATATATATACATATACTATACTTAACCATAGACAAAATTACGTTTAGGTGTTATTTGCGTTTTGTTATTCCATGTCAGATGCGTTTTTGTTATACCACGTTTTATAGTGACTTGTAATTCTCTTTAACGTTTTATGTCACGTCACACGGGATCGCGGTCGAACGGAATAAATAGTATACTATGTCCGTCTTCTGGTTCTAAGCTCTACCAAATTTCAGCCAAATCGGTTCAGCCGTTCTTGAGTTATAAATAGTGTAACTAACACGACTTTATTTTATATACATATAGATTGTATTTTTAACCTGTATTGTCCCACTGCATGGCAAAGGCCTCCCTCCCTTCTTAAACTGAATACGGAACTCCGTATTGCGCTCGCAAACAAATATAATGGATTTCACTAAAACATCAGCACAGCTCAAGTGGGATTGGACCGGCCACGTCTGCCGCATATCCGAAGATATCAACGGAATGGATCCATAACGCAACGCGCCCACGCGACAGACCACCACGGATGGCGCGACTACTTTGATCTGCATTTACCTGGCCCACTACAGCAGGGGACCGATAAAACTGGAAAGTTGTAGAAGTATTTTTAAATCATTCACATTTCTAATAACAAAGCCTAGAGCCTGATCTAAATTTTTGCGGGTGATTAGTTACTTTAATTTGGGCAAAATCCCGCACCAAAATCAAGGCCTGTTGAACGTACAAGCTGAATCTATGTGACACATTCAACCTTCGGGAAGTGATACGCCGGTATGGTTTGGTATTGATTAACGGTAAGTATCCGGCAATTTCCTGTTCCATAACAAATCACCAGGTTTGCACGTGGATAAACCAGATATTGCTATAACTATGTGCTGATTTAGGTATACTTAGTTAAAACGTTATTACATAAACATTCTAGTATGTTAAAAGACACTAGATACAAGATGAAGTTCGCCAATTAAAAATTTTCAAACGGAAAGTTAAAGAGCACTATCTTTCTCTGTATTTTTTATTATTATAGGTATATATTTATATTATGTTTTAGTACACTCACCTCCCTTTAAAATCATCTCTCTCTAGCCTCAAAGGTTTGCTGGAAGAAAACTCTTCTTAGGGTTAAGCTCGCCTTTGTACATGACCTCTATTTCTGTATTTTAAATATATTTTCTTGTGTGCAATGAAGAAAAAAGATATTTATTTGAAACAAGTGTTTTTGGTTTATCCTTGGTCCTCAGTAGCTACTCGTACAGGTGATGTCTAGGAAACAACTCAGTAAAATATTTGAAAAGGTATGTACGTGGCATTATATAAGTGAGTTTGTAATTTTACTTAGAAAACTTTTGATTGCGTACTTTAGAAAACGTGATTGATTTCAATCATTATTATAAAAACGGGATTTATCTTTTTTAAATTTGATAATTGTCAATTTTTGTGCATCACTTGCGAGTTTGTTATAAAAGCGAACACATTGCCCTTTAAATGATTTACTAACTTTATGGAGTCAACAAGGGGCAACAGCGAGTTTATCTTTATTTCTAGTATTAAAATTATGATTATTGCTATTTTTCTTAAACAAATCAATATTTTAATATGATATTTTCAACACCAGCAAATTAGGGTTCAAGCGGGAAGTTCTCCAAGTTCTAAATAAACATATTAGCTACTTAAACATACCTACTTCTCTAATGCTCACACAGTCAGTATAGATGTGGGCGGAGTATTTAGGTATACACTTCACTACTCTTACTCGTACTTAGGTTCATTGAATAGTTAAATTAAGCATGTCCATTTATTGGTGATGTATGAATGTGTGTCTTATGTGTATGTATGAATGTATATCTTTAATGTTTAGTGTGCGTGTGTGGTTATGGTTGTTGTGTAAGTAATACTTATCTTAAGATTATTTTTTTTTATATTGTAATTCTTAATATTTAAAATAATGGTCCTATTTAGTGCGATAAGTGATTTACGTCGTCAATGTATAAGTATTTATTTTATATAAATGTAAATCCTTTATTGGCTGTAAGTTTTAACTAAAAATACACCTGTTATATACTAAGAGCTGTGGATTTTGTTCAAAATAAAAAAATTGTGAACATATCAGATTTATGAAGATGTATTGACAAGGTAATGTCATAATATATATTTCTTTAAACTTATTGCGTAATGATTATCTGGGGCCCATATTATAAAATAAACTGCAAACGTAAACCTATGAAAATTGTTACAGTATTATTACCGTCTCGGGTTATTTGTTTTCTACGTACTAAATAAAATAAGATTTTCAGAAACTAGCTTTTAGATTTTCCTCGCTCAGGGAAGGAGCTGTGTCTTGAGTGGGTATTAGTTTCCAAAGATGTTTGCGCGATTCTTAAGCAAAATGCATCTTTTGTTCGCACTCAGTGGCTCTAGACAATGTCTTCATGCGTGGGGTCTACAGAGACTTATAGAAGTACGGTCAGAAAATAAATGTAGGAGATTTATGGACACATTGTTTTAGGAACCAAATCGTAAGGGTTTGTGTAGTGAATGCGGGGAGACAGTGAACAATTTTTGCACTTGGTATCTTCTACTTTCTTTACCTTTGTTTAACTTAAATAATATTGATACATAGAAGATAAAAAAAGTCTTTATTGCACAACGTACAACAAACAATTTCATTAGAACAATGATAATACATGTTATAAAATAATCCAAGGGCCAATTTAAACACATATGTGTACTGATTGTGCGTAGTATATTATTTCAATGTGATACTCACTTGGCTAGACGTGGTGATGACAGATGGAGCAGGACAGTGACTGAATGGTGGCCGAGGAGCGGGTATAGAAGGGTAGGACGACCAGCAGCGAGATGGGTGAACGACATCGTAATGGTCGCGGGCCGTCAGTGGGTGAAACTAGCGCAGGATCGTGGTGGATACTTGGGGAGGCATATACCCAACAATGGGTGAAGTCAGGCTGTGGATGATGATGATGATAATGATACTGGACAGATAATTTTCAGTTATTGTCTAAATTTTATGTTAAAAAAAAATAGCAATTTATATTATATTATATAATTATTCAATAATGTATCTTCGACGGCGGCGTAACAAACCAGCAGCCGACAAAAATTTAAAAGTTTGTTGGTTTAATTCCCGTTTGAACTCTTAGCCTGGCTTGCACAACGATCTCTAAATGTATATTTAGCCACTAAACATGTTTATATTTAACGTATTTGTAGGATTTGACAACTCTCTATATCATATTTAGCCACTAAATACGTTTATGCATCTTTGCGCAAGTTGCTTAGTTCCTGAAACGACGTTACAAGGACTCATTGTGTATATATGTATATCAAACATTCGCACTCACCGTTTTGGTTCTGCGGAGTTCTACGGTCGTTTGTTTTCCTGAAGACTACAACCCAGGTCTCTTTAAGAAAAGGGTGAATAGGTGTCTTCTAGAACTTTCTATTACATCATCGCTTATATGTAATGTGGTAAAACGAAAACATATTTGTATTTAAACAAATATTAACGAGGAAAAACTGATTCCTGTGCAAAGACGCACAACAATGTGACATAATGACCTATAAAATGAAACTACTACGTGAAGTAGTAGAGATCTGAGATCAAAGCTAACTCGAAAGTGGAGTCTTATGCAAAAGCTAGTAGGAACAATACAGATGCGAGTAAGCCCTAAGACACAGTAAATCAAGATATGCAGCAGAACACCTTGTAGCGACATCTATCGCCTTGTGAAAAAACTACTTGGACATCAAGAGTAGTAGAGTTCCTTGCCGAGGGAAGTACTATCACAATACCCATTTCTGTCGACAAGCAGCATTACTGTGTTTCGGTTTGAAGGGTATGGTTAACGGTGAAATTACAGGCTTTACACCTGAATGCCTCAAGTTGATGATCGCAGAGCAGTGCATCGTAGAGCACGTTTCTAAGGTGCGTGACCTACGAAGCGATTCTTTGTTATAGGCGCCATCAGCCAGCCTTATTTCATATTCAAGACGTACAAAAAAATAAAAAAAAGTAGCCTTCAGTGAGAGCGTCAGTCTGAAACGGTGACATCTAGCTGCAATTAGAAGAATATTCTAGATGACGCAAATGATGTGTTCTGAGAAACTGAGCAAGTCCTGTCGGTTCTAGGACCCCGAGAAAAAGGTCATCCTTTTCTTTAAATAACACTTTTTTTTCTTTACTATCTAGTGGTTCGCCCCGAACTTCTCAGTTCGGGATTCAGACTCGCGAGATCTCTCTCGCGAGTCTTCCAAAACACAAAAAAATATTCTTAGGGTGACTTTCGCAACGATGCCTACACGTATTTAGTCAAATCATACAAACACGTAGAATTTAAACATGTTTAGTCGCTAAATACGTTTAGTGGTTATTGTGCAAGCCGGTCTTAATCTTTGACAAATTAAATAGTGCCACGAAATGAAAAACCAAATTAGTTGACCTACAGTTTCATTTAAATTACAGGTAACGGGAGTTCATGTGTAATAACATATTTTTGGTGTACAAATTACAGTTATTCTGGATTTCAGACTTTTGCCCATATGTTTGTCACTAAAGCTACACGCATACCAAACTTCTGCACTGTGGGGTCACTGGTATACCCTGTGAATTTTGTCATAGTTCAGTTTTTGTGATGGCTAATAACTTAAAAAGGTTTAATTCAAAAATAAAAACAGGGTCGAAATGTACTCACAAAGACCTTTTAGTAGACGTGTTATTTGACCGGATAGTCCCATTTTGAATGTTTTTTACCCCTCTTGAACCCCAATATCTCAACAACCCTCTCCCCCCCCCCCCCTCATTTGTAGCTTATTTAGTCACACCAAAACTGTGCCAACACTACCTACCTATATACCAAATTTCACGATGATCGGATAAACGCTTCGAAAGTTATCCTCGAACAAACAAACATAGATACATACAACGTCGATTTGCCCAAGTTGTTTTCGAGATATTAAAGTAACATACTTATAAAATCAATACAATTATAAAACCTTACATGGTTTGTCCTAAGTGTAACACAATATATTCCTATTTGGTAAACTATTTGTACGTAAGAAATTATCGAAAATATTCCATTTTGCATTTTTATATTGTACCAACTTTAACTACCGTTTGACTTCAACATAAAAACACCATTTACTCAAAAGATTTAGTTATGTTATCTTCACGCGATCTTTTCTACCCCATACTTGCAAGATGTGGAATGAGCTACCATCTGAGGTTTTCCCATTAGGTTACGACATGGCACGCTTCAAGAGAAATGTAAAGAGGTTTCTACAGTGTAGGGAACGCATCGACAATACCCCGGGTGTCGACGATGACCGCTTACCATCAGGTGGGCCGTAAGCCTGTTTCCCCATAAATAACATAAAAAAATTAAAATGTAGAAAATTATAATGAACTATTTGATAAACAACCTGACTAACCTAACTTTTGCTACCATAAACGCCAGCAAGGCTCACATTCCACACCGTTCTGTCGTGCTCTAAAATAAACATGTTGAGAAAATATTATTGGCCCAGTAGTGCTTACCCAGACTCAGGAACATCCTCACCAGGGCTGCATATAATCATCTGCAATTAACAATGAATATAGTTTTATGCAGAGCTTCAGTTAAGATGCGGTACTAGAGTAAAATTTTACTTTCCTTAAAAAGAACATCCCTAGCGAAGACGCCAACTCGCATGAATACCTACGGATTTGAATGCAAACACAGAAACTCGCTCCATGGGATTTGTCTGAACATCCTCACTTCTGGAGTCATTGAACCGAGAGGTCCCTGTTCGATCATCCATTGTTTTGGGCAATCTATTCTTAGATGCCATATTTGTATTGTTATAAGGGACGATTTATTAGAGCTTATGAGGGTATTGTAAATAGGTCGTTAGCGGCGATTTGTTTTGAGATATTTACCTCTTATAAATCTTCAGAAATATATATTAACATGTTAATATTAATAAACGAAGATTAGCCTACCAGATAGATAGGTAAACCCTCCCTAATATATTACTAGAAGTTTTTAAAGGACAAAAATGTACGTAAAAAGCGTCAGGGTCTTGCTAAGTTTATTCAATTACTTTTTTCTTAACTGTACAAAAATTTGCAAGGTGCATCTAGTATAATTACTGATTAAAACGGGTATTTATGGCGCATGAGACTTTTTGTTTTTCATTCCAACATTTCGACTGTATTGCAAAAATCGTGGCCGACCACGGCTGCGATACATACCCGTCCTAATCAGTAATTATGTACAGTGATCGCGAAAGTTTGAAAAATACTAGTATACCATAGTGAAAGTGGTATTACTCTTATAACTTTCTCTGGTTCCTAAATTATGACATACGTCTCTAGTTATACAATTAATAAGCGCTTTCTTTTTGTTTATAAATTGTCTATTCAAAACGAACCTGTATTTCCACATCATCCCTAAGGTGGCTTAAAAATATTCAAATGTGAGAGGAAATCTCGAGCAGTAATGCAGAATCAAATTTGTTTGTGTTCGTTACCTCCCTCGTGCCCTGTGTAATATTATTTTGAACAAAGGGACGTATATTTTCACATGATAGATGCAAGACATCTATGGATGGTTATGCTATTATAGAGGTTGAAAATGTTCGGACAAAGCTGGTTTACGACAATTCTGTTTATTTGAGATAATTTTGTGGAAGTTAATTGAATGTTATCAAATGGTTTGTTATTTACTGATGGAACATCAAAGCGGAAATCTCCTTTACGAATTTGATATTATCATTACCTACGGTATTTGACAACGGAGATGACGGCTAGTAGAGAGGTATTAAAGGAAAATACATGTTGTGCCGACCCCGCGTAATGTGGGAAAAGGGCAGGAAGAAGAAGAAGACAACTACGGGATTTATTACGTACATATCACTTGAGTACGCGGCGAGACGTAGTGCGGAGCGACTCGAACTCACCCTGATGAAGGTTCACGAATTGAACCGAAATTATTGTGCCCGAATTTATAAAAAATATTCATAATCATTAAGTTGATGAAAAAAATACAATTTTATTTATGATGTATTTTTTAGAAAACTTAGCACAAAAGCGGACCTTTCATCTGGCGTTCTCCATTGTTTTTGTTTGAGTCAGGCTGTAAACATAAACGAAAAGTGTTGAATAATTTAACGAAACGAACGATCGTTCCCTTCACGGTCAAACTTTAGCATTTGGTTTTAGACCTATTTTATTTATGCGTCACATAGTGTAACCAAACTTACTCATACACACGTGCAAGTTAAACCAGATATGAATTTACTAGCAGCTGCCTGCGGCGACGTTTGTAAATGAAAAGTAGTAAGTATGAGTCTCAATTCAGGTCATAATCTATTTATGTACCAAATTTCATCGTAATCGGTTAAGCTGTTACCTACAACGTGAAAGCGTAGCAAACAAACAGATGAATAATTAAACTCACTTACGCAATAATGATACGTAAGACGACTTCCGCAACGATGCGGAAGTAGTGGCTAAATAAGATATAAAGAGTTGTAAAATTATACTAAAACGTCAAATTTAAACGAGTTTAGTCGCTAAATACGTTTAGGGATGATTGTGCAAGCCGGGCTCATTCAAGGTTTAAGATATGTTTATTTCTCAAAGAATTAAATTCACTTGTAAGAGATACTTAAAATATTTTTCTCAAACTTGCACGGAATTATTGTCACTATTTTCGAAAAAAGAACACGCGAAGTATCAAATTTACGGACAAAGAAAAGGAAATCCATTGCAGGTTCGTTTTTTGAATTTGGAACATTACAACGCTCCAGCAATGTTGTATGAATTATACTTGAAAAAACATAGCTTGATCTCTGCGACATTTGTTAAACTGACATTCCTAGGGTTGTTATGATACAGGAAAAAATATCGATAGTAATTATCGATAGAAGCTTTGCAGTAAAACCAATTGTTGGACTTTTGAGGGCTCCAACAACCCGTAACGACTGCCATCAGATATTCGTATGGCATCCGGGACAGACGGCTTAACGTGCTTTCCGAGGCACGACCAGACCAGTGCAAAAACCCATATTCATGCATACACATATTAGCACTGAGCGAGGATTGAACTCGCGACCTCCTGCGCAGCAGTCGTGTTCACTACCGCTTTGCCACGAAGTCTGTCTGCCATAATTATATGAATATTGGATTATATTATGATTTGGGTAATAAAATGAAACGAATATTTTAATACATACATTTATTTATTCCAAAGGAGTACACCCCAAATAAATATCCGAATCACTTTCAAAATCGCTAGAGCAATCTTGTAAATTTAGTATGAACTCTTGTTCACAAATATTATCAAATCGAACGTCCCGCTCCCAATCTTCTTCCAATAATTTTCTGCATTTGGTAACTACCTTTTTCCAATCTTCTACAGATACATTTTCAACCGCAGTGTTTAGTAACTGCAACATTTTATTTGCCGTGAAAGGCGGTGTTGTATTATGTCTAGCAGCGTAACCTTGAAGTTTGGCCGCCACGGCCAAACTTCTCTCGAACCCCAAATTTGTCGGAAGGAATGTTACGAGTAGGTTAGAACTTAGATTTTATTTACTCACTATTGTAAATAATGTTGTTATTTTTAAATATTCAATAATGTTATTTTTTTAAATTAAATGATAAATTAATTTTGAATTAAGTTTTATACAAAATATCGATAGTTTATAGTCTGTGGTCACGATGATTCATCGCTCATCACTATAAGTAGCTCAGCATGGCCATAATGTATGACATTGACGGGTACGTTTATCCGTACTGTTAAATTCAGAACTTCATAGGCGCGATTTTACTGACAGCTGTCCCAGAGATCAAGCTATGTTTTTTCTAGTATAGTATGAAACGGTGTGCTGGGGTTATTAAATACTCTTTGATTGGATCTCTTTTATCATTCTTGGCATACCAAAGTAAGTCTCTTTGCTTAGTACAAATTGCATTCACGTGGCTGTATAGCCATAAATGCGTTTGCCTTTCGGCACAGATGATAAATAAAAAATAGGCGCCAAAGCTGAAAATTCGTTTTGATTTGTTATTTACATACTAAATATTCATTATTTATTTGAGACACAGTTAAACCAAAATGGCTGAATGGATTTGGATGAATTTTGATACACAGGTCTTATTAAATATACTGTCCGTGGCTGTAGCTTGATATTTAGTTGTTTTTGTTACCGGTTGCTACGATAATAGGCGTTAACGGAGCATGTCGGAGTATCGAACTCTAAAATATTACCACAAAAGACATAGGATTTGTTGATGACAAAGCAATAATAATGACATTACGCGACACTAAAACAAAGATTAACCAGATATTTGTAATCCTAGAAGAGTTAGCCTCGCCTACGGCTCGGCCTTCAAACTCATACTCGAGCGGGCTGGATTATTAGGCTAATCGTACAATTAATAATGTTAAAAGTGATACATAAATTTACTAGTGGTTTGCCCCGAACTGAGATTTCGTGAGTCTCCCAAAACAAAAAAAATATTCTAAGAGCGACTCGCAACGATGCCTAAACGTATTAAGTGGCTAATTAAGATGTAAGGAGGTATCAAATCATACGAATACGTACAATTTAAGCATGTTTAGTCGCTAAATTCGTTTAGGGATCGTTGTGCAAGCCGACCTTAACTAATAAAATAGTGGCACAAAATGAAAATCAAATTACTTGACCTAAAGTTTCATTCAAACTACAGGTAACGGGAAGTTATGTCATTTGGTTTTGCTCTTTTGGGTACAAATTGCAGTTATTCTAAATTTCAGAGTTTTGCCTGCATTTGTGTTACTAAAGCTACACGCATAGCAAATTTTAGTACTGTGAGATTACTGGTGTACCTACCCTGTGAATTTTGCCAAATATCAGTTTTTAATATGGCTGAATAAATTAAAACCTATTAAGAACTTACGAAAAATAAAAATAGAGTCTAAAAATACTAATGAATACATTTCATTTGACGTCCCAGTTGACCAGTAACCCTCATTTAAATTTTTTTTACCACTCTTGAACCCCAGAATCTCAACAACCCCCGACATTTTTAGCTCATTGAAGTATCATACCAAAGTTGTGCCATCACTACCTACATATCTATTAAATTTTACGATGATCGGATCAACGCTTCGTAAGTTATCTTCGGACAAACATACATACAACGCCGATTTGCCCAAGTTGACTTTCGCTTTCGCTTCGATCGATCAATAAAACACAAGTTTATTCAAAATATATGTTAAGTGTGGTTATCTTTGTAACACTTGGCTCATCAGTGCAATGTTAACAGCATTCAAGTGACACAAATATGCGCAGGTTATGTAGAGCATGGTGTTTTGGTGCTGTATGCTCTTCATCATTACCCAATTACATTCCTCTGGAGGTTCTTCAGTGTGGTGCAGACATGACTGAATAAAACGAAAACACGAAAATATAATATTTTTTCAAACCACCTGCTCGACAATGTTAAATTATATGTCATGTAAACATCACCAAAAGCAGATAATGAAATCCCTACGGCTGAGCCGGGAATAAAGTTATGCTGAACTTCAGTATGCGATGTAATATGAATTTGGAACCTCATCTGTATTAAAATTTGAACCAAAGAGACCTACACAATAAGAACTTATTCGTAAGTCGAACTAACCTCTGCACAGAAGGCACCAACCTAGATTTGGTTTTATTGTCTCGCAAAGTGTGGTAAGTAGAGTACTCTCTTCGTGGATAAATTTCTGAATAAATCTTGGGCGTCCTTATATCCCTCTCTGCACTCAGGATTTTATCAACTCCCTCGCTTCACTCGTGAGTCAACGGGATTCAATATAGCGCCCGTGACTCAAGACACTGCTTTATCCCCTCGTTTAATATTCTACTATTACCCTTACCAACTCTTCATGAAAGTTTAGTGAAAGAATAAAAGTTTTATATTGAAAAATTACTTTTTCTGAAACAAGCTTTTATAAAATTCATAATCGGAACCGTACGCAGCGCAGATTCAAATCACCCCAAAACACTTGAATCCTACTATAATCCAATCAGAAGTTCCGTTGTCTAGCATCCGTTCATGGTACCATATTATTGCATTGTCACCGAAGCAACATATGTATTCCAAATTGCAGCTCAATCGGGTGAGGGGATAACGTTCAGTTGCAAGATTCCACCCCGGACAAACATACATACATTGCAAGTTATTAAAAAGCTGAGTCAACGCCGTGACATCGGATCGCTCAGTGTATTCTACCGCCTGTATAATGGGGAATATTCCGAGGAGCTGTTTGATCTCATCCCGGCGTCGAGATTTTACCACCGCACTTCTCGACAACGTAATAAAGCTCATCCACATATAATCAACAATTGGGTATCGCGCACCACACGCTTCACGCAATCTTTTCTATCCCATACTTGCAAGATCTGGAATGGACTACCATCTGAGGTTTTCCCATTAGGCTACGACATGGCACGCTTCAAGAGAAATGTAAAGAGGTTTCTACAGTGTAGGGAAAGCATCGACAATACCCCGGGTGTTGCCGGTGTCAATAAGCGACGGTGACCGCTTACCATCAGGTGGGCCGTAAGCCTGTTTCCTCACAAATAACATAAACAAAGGTTGTAAATAGGATATTAAGTTTATTTTTTTTTCAATTTCGTATTATATTTAAGACATCAAATGACAATTTCGAAGAAATAGTATTAAGAATAAAAATAACATAAATTCTCATAATTTTAGAACATTCCTCGCTTTCCTTCCCCCATACGTCCTTATTCAGATTGTGGCTACGCAGATATCACTTGATTTATTGTCACTTTTTCTTGGTATACAATAAACAACAATAGCTGTCATTTGCTTGATAAATATCGGTAGTTCCAATCGCGGGTAGCATTAACAATGAGAGGCGATGACCCGTGTCTTGAGCGAATTCGAGGCCCGAATCGTAATCGACGTCATGTGATAATGGAAAGCTGGAATTTATTTACTCTCACTTAAACTATAGCCACCGTGCATTAAGTTGGTGGACTCAGGGCAGTGCATCGTAGGGCACGTAAGGTGCGTGACCTACGAGGCAATGCTTTGTTCTAAGAGATGTTTACCATTTAACATCAGGGGGGCCATAAGCTTGATCTCTCTGCAGGGCGTATAAAAATAAGTGTGTTATCACGTCATTTGTCACGTCCGAGTCGAAATTAATGAGATGATTCTGATCGGAATGGAGGTTTACTTACCCAAGTATCCTAGGTTCATAATAAGGTATATGTACTTCAACCACTTAAAGAAGCAATTATAAAACACGATACGAAAACTTACTGTATGATCTGATCACTGATCAATTGACTGTTATTTATCATTGTAACTATTGTACCACGTACTTATTTTCTTTTGTCATTTAATGTGGGAAGAAACTGACTTCTAACATACAGCTCATGCTAGTTCAGGAGCCCAGGGCTTCAACCAGAATTGTAAAAATTGATATAGAACAAATAAAATATTTTTTATTTTGAAAGACTTAAAACCCGTTTTACCCTATTAAGTAAGAGTTCCTTGTGAAAGGGCTCGCCCGGGGAAGTATACTACCTATTTCTGCGGCCAAGCAGCATCGTTTCGTTTCAGTTTAAAGAGTATGGTATCTGGTGAAATGACAGGCAAATGAGGGTTTACACCTGAATGCCTCAAGTTGATGAACGCGGAGGTAGGGCACGTTTCTAAGGTGCGTGACCTATGAGGCAATACTTTGTGGTAGGCGATGGTTACCACTTAATATCAGGTGAGTCATATGGCAAATTTAATGACCCGAATGGCTTATTAAATACTACGTGTCAATCGTTTTAGATAGCACCCGAAGGTTGGAACTTATCGTTTTACCGCAACCATCAAACCATTGTCGCTCAATGTCTATAAAATAGGAGGTCAGAAAGGGTCCGGGTTAAACGATATTCATGAAGTTTTATTACGCTACGTCCGCGTTCTAGAAATATGGTGTCTTCACAGAAGGAATAATAGTATTATACGCATACTCAGTACAAAAGTTTCACTGGAAATTAAGCCAAGAGTTATTTTGTAACTTAAACAGGTGCAGGATAGTTTATTTTCATTCTACACTCTACACTAACCCGGGACTTAATTGGCTATACCTACACAAGTCGCGGTTCTATTGCTGCGTATGATGTGCACGCAGAGCAGCACATCGCAGAGGGATACAGCACATACGGCGCATGGATATTTACCCTCGCAAATGGCCGGGACAAAAGCACGTCAGTCCTAGTTCATACACTTTATACATATTGTAAAAGTTACGCCCCAAACATATGAGGCACATCCTTATATGTAACGACCTTCGCGGTGCAGTTGGCGAATAGCCGACTGAGACGCAGAAGGTAGCGAGTTTGATTCTTACCGCAGAACAAATGTTTGCATGATCTACAGATATTTGTTCCGGGTCTGGTTGTTTCTTATATTATAAGAAATTATGAATTTACAAAAAAAATGTATATAAGTATTCTGTCAGTTATCAGGTTCCCATAGTACAAGCTCTGCTTAGCTTGAGACTAGATAGCGCTGTGTGAAATGTCCAGCAATTTTGATATTTTTTTATATATAGCACGTGTTGTGTTGAGCTGCGTGGGCGATGCATCCGACCATGCCCCGTGTTTACGTATATGACGTGATCAAGGCACGCATCAACACCTAGCGTGGCCGTAGTTCATCCATAATAAAGCTAAGTATAAGTGCGTAGCATGCCCGTGCGCAGCAATGGAACCGCAGCTTAAGGCTGCTTTTCCACCAGAGATGTGCTATGCAGCTATGCTGAGAGGATGTAAAAGCTAAGCTATGAAACTATGTGACCGTTTCCACTGATACTAAGCTTAGATGTGCTATGAAAATGAGCCGCTGCAAAGTAGCTGTACGAATAAGATGTGCAGCTGTCGCGCAGCAGAAGACGATTGCATGTCTACTTCCAGTGACAAACGTGGGCCTACTGAGTACTCTGCTCTTCACATAGCTATCACTCGCGACCATCCATAGCATGCATCCATAGCACACATCCTTCCATATAAAAAACATAGCTTAGTTGAATCCGTTTCCACCAGTGCTATGCTATGTGGACCAATGAATATGATTAGTGAATATCAAATGTAGCCATAGCAACGTAGCATAGCACATCTCTGGTGGAAAAGCAGCCTAAGACTAATTAAGCTAAGAGGATGGTAAAAGTGCTACGATGCGTCAGCCACCCAAGTGCGATTTGTCACCAATTATTCCAGACCCGGAACAAATATCTGTAGATCATGCAAACATTTGTTCCTCAGCGGGAATCGAACCCGCTACCTCTTGCGTCTTAGCCGGCTATTCGCCCACTGCACCGCGGAGGTCGTCACTTGTAGTAACTCGTAATTGGTAAATGATAAGGCATCATGAATGCATTCTTTCAAACTTTCTTGAATCGAAAGCAAAGTCTAGTAAGTAATCACACTAATATTATAAACGGAGAGTTTGGATGTTTATTTATTTGTATGTTTTTTACTTAATCACGTCGTAACGGCTGAACCTATTTCGATGAAATTTAGTACGTACGTCGATTATAAACTGGATTACACTTTAAGCTACTTTTTATCCCATAAATCAGGTCCAATGGGATAAAAATGGCGTGTTAAGTCGAGTTGCAACAGCGGGTTTAGCTTTATTATTAGGTTACCTACACATTTAGTAGTGTAACGCGGACGAAGTCGCGGACAACAGCTCGTCTAAAATATATTGTTATCAGGTTTGTTTTACCTCACATAGAAAATCTATTTTTTTAGAGCAAACAAGTATAAAGTGCAATCACTTAGTTTTTAAACTAAGTTAAAACCAAACCTAATCTTTTTTTAAAGATGGGAAAATGCTTTACGCATGTCGTCCAAATCGGGGAGAGCTGAAGGGGTCTGTCGGACTCTCCGTAGGTTAGCAACCAACAGCATACCGAGTAAATGTGGTTAAAGAATTTGTTCTCAATAGAAAATAAACGTATCACTTCATGAGAAACAATAGGTTTAAACTTAGGTTAAAAATTCAGTGAGCATGCAGAACATTGTAGGTAGTTAATATATAGACTATTTAAACATTTTGTTTAAATTATCATTTTAGAGTCAACCTATAATTATATATACTAGATGATCCTAGTGATTTTAATTTACATAATGACTATCCAGTTTATATCTAATACGAAAAGGAGCTTTGTAAAACATCAAATCAACAATAATGGCTAAAACAAGTGAGTCATTGTGGGTACTAAACAAAAGCATCGCGCGACGAATAACCTGACTGACAGCGATCGGACGGTAATCCGGTAATCGAAATCCAACGATATTCCTTCAATCACCTCAGTGCCAGTACAACATCAAACCGCCCATCTTGAGATGAGTGAGTCGATGCTGCATTAGCACTTGACAGGGTCACGGGGTCTCGTATGTGTTCAACCGCGATCCTGTAGTTGAATGTCTGCCTTAAGCATACCCCTCTGTTCTCCTTTTGAGAGGGAGAGGAATGTCCTGGAATATGGAGGACATTCTCCAGCGTAGGAGGCATGTGCGATGCTGGGCCCTGCTGGCCCCCATCGAGCTGAAGAAGGCAAAGAAACTGTCTTCGCCTCCTTCTGGTCCTTCGTCTGCGGAGCGGCTCAACGAGGGGGTCCTCCTCTCGTATACGTTCCGCAGCCTCCTTTTGTGACATCATCTCCTCACAGAAGGTGACTACGGCATCCGAGGCTCTGTCGCTGTCAAGTGCAGCCTCGACTATTCTTGGCAGCGAGAGATCCTGGCCAACAACTGCCACCTGTCGCTATATTGCCCAGGAACCACAAACCTCCAGCGGATGCTGGGCTGTGTATTCATGTGCACCACAGTGATGGCACTCCGTCGTTGATTCCTTTCCGATTCGGCACAGGTAATTTGAGAAACAACTATGCCCCAACAGCACCTGTGTCAATCGGAAGGTCAAACCAAGTAATAACCTAACCTAATATAACCCAACTAGTAGGATTCATGCCAACCAGTCCCACTTCGTACTATGAGTGCATTTCATTGCTCCCGTTACGCTAAAAGTACGTAAGTCAGTCCCGGCAGTCCAAGTTAACACACCAGATATTGAGAGTATCGTAAATGCCTGGTTTATTTTGTACTAGCGACCCGCCCTGGTTTCGTACGGGTACAATGCTGATAAAAAGATACTACAGAATGTCTTTATATATTATTTGTATGTTTGTTTAAATGTATATTAAATGCACAATGTATTTAAGGTACTTAATCGAATAAAGATTAATGCTGTATTGCTTAAAATCGCTTCGTAAATCGTATTTCTCGTAAAAAGTATAGACTAAAAAAAGGTTATTGTGGGTCATCCGTAAGAGATAGACATACACTATCCCGGATTTTTGGAACACCTGTTTAAGGTGTACAATACTGTAGTACATTATTTTGATCCATCTCGTAGGGTTCAGCCAGCGTTTGCGATGTAAGCTCAAAAAAATATGTTTATTTACGACATCACTGTAATATGCATGTATTATACACATAAACCTTACTCTTGAACCATACTACTAAAAAGAACCGCATCCAAATCCGTTCCGTAGTTTAAAAAATCTAAGCATACATATGGACAGACAGCGGAAAGCGACTTTGTTTTATATTATTTAGTGATAGTGATGATAGTGATTATCTGATACAAAAAGCTGGTTATAAAATAGTTTAATAATGTCTTAAAATCTATACTAGGTTTGTCCAGACACCAGGTTCTCGATAACGTGGTCAAGAGTATGGTAATCTTTTTTTTTTCTAACCTATCTCGTCCCACTGCTGGGCAAAGGTCTCCCCCAAGTCCGTCCAAGCATCCCTATCTGTCGCTATTTCCCACCATGCTCTTTGGAAAATGTCAAAATCGTCCCGCCATCTCATTCTCGGCCGACCCCGATGTCGCCTTCCGTCTTCAGGCGTCCATGGTGTTGCAATATGGGCCCATTTCTCGGAGTGCATTCGGGCAACGTGGTCCGCCCGCCTTCTAATCTTAAAAAATAAGTATTTAAAATAGGTGTTACTTCAGAATCCTAAGTTAGCAACTAAACTTTCCTCCTATAGAAAAGTATATGTGGAGTGACACATACTGTCTTAGTAAACCCAAAGATTTGCAGGACATCGCTTTGCTGGATAAACTATTGCTAGAATGAATGTTTATTAACCTTACATTTGAATATTCTTTCTCGAGCCTAGCCTGTTATATCGGAATTGGCTTTTTGTGAATGTGGAGAGCTTATATGCTTGTTTTCAGAAGATGAGTGCCAAAGGTTTATACTTTTGAAATGCTGATTTTGGATCTGATGTTGAGTATAACTTTCGTATCTATAAGGAAATAACGCTCTAAAGTAGAGAATGGTAAAATGTACGGACAAAAATTAGCAATTGATTTGTTATTTGAAAATAATGAATGTGAATAACAAACTATTATAATATTACTAGCTGTTGCCAGCGGCTTCAAACGCGTGGTTTGCCAATAAAAAGTAGCCTATATGTTAATCCAGGTTATGATCTACGTACATACCAAATTTCATCGCAATCGGTTCAGCCGTTCCAGCGTGAAAGGGTAATAAATATCCATATCATCCAATAGTAGGATAGTTTGTAGGTATGTTTTTATTAAATGTATGTAGATACACCGCCATCATGTGATTATGTGTTATTCCAAATTTTGTCTGAAAGTGATCGCTTTTAGCAATAATACTGTCAATTGTACTAAATCAATTTGTAAGAAATTCATGTTTTGTAATTTATTATGGTGAACAATAAAGAGTTATGTTACCTAAACTAATCTATAAAAAAAGGATCTTAAACCCACATTAATTTATGAAATGGACCTACTTGACAATAATATAAAAAAACGAGTGTGCTTTAGACCACACGACTGAAGTAAAACTTCTTTTTCAAAATATTAATTTATAAAATTGTTCAAGAACGAGATGAAATTACGAAAACTAATCAAGATATCACTATTTGCGTAACGCTAGCAAACTCGCAAACGAACTACTAACTGAGATATATTTCATGCACTGGCTAAGAGAGGAAGAGATAAAGAAAATGTGCGCGCGCACTGCTCTCTCTTGCTCCTACAGTGTGATACAGACAAAAGGCCTGCACTGTGTCTTAGATATACGAAACGTAACTGGCTATGAGCGAAAGAGAGAAAAAATATGTGTGCTCGCATCTCTCTCTCTCTCTCTTGACCCTACAGTAACGTAACTCTCTCTCGTCCGTTCGCCTCGTCCGATCACAGTTTTCGTAACACTCTCATCATACATTCACCAGCTTACTCCCTAAGTCAAGCGTGCGTAAAGAAGATTTACTTAAAAAAAAAACATTCGTACAATTCCATTTTTCGACGGTGAAATGAAAACATGTCTCAAAGCGCAAAACGCAGATAGCAAACACAGAAACAAAAGAATCATATAATCTATTCTTCGTTCATTTTTAATTCTGGATTAGTGTACGATCAGCTCAGAAGAATTAAAGCACAAAAGTCTTTGTCGACAAAAACTGATACTAAGTAGGAAACTGTGGCATATACTAGAGCAATATTAAAACTTATGTCAACGTATTACAGCTCGTATTAACAAACATAAATACAAACAAGTCCGAGTTTTTTGATTGTATAAATATGTAATCTAAAGTGAATGCAATAAAGCTCGTTTTAAGTGGCAATTCTAAGTAACACACTTTTTGAAGTACACTTGTGGTGATTTACATTATTAGCTTGGTTCTAAAATTAGACCTTTGCACATTCGTATTTTACGAAGCACTTTAATAAATTAGACACATAATAGACAGCTGTAGAGACGGTCTAATCTAATACATCTAAGACTGAACGCCTCTACCGCTTTTAAAGTTGACGCACAGCAAATAATTACAAAATAAACCTTGTGGTTAGAGTGAATAAAGAACATTTCAGTTTGAAGTAATGAAGTAGAGGGGCGTTCAGTTTTAGATTAGACGGTCTCTACATAAAATTTTATTCAAATTGACAACACAGATAATAAAACCGGCCAAGTGCGAGTCGGACGCACGCACGAAGGGTTCCGTACCATTATCTACAAAAACGGTAAATAAATCACGTTTGTTGTATGGGAGCCCTCCTTAAATATTTGTTTGATTTTAATTTAATTATATTTTTAAAGTGAATATATAACTAAATATTCTGTGAATATTTCAAACGTGTACCTGTTGCCGTTATCAATATCGAGCTAAAAAGAGCAGAAAAATCACGTTTGTTGTATGGAAGCCCCCCTTGGACCTATTGATTTTATTCTGTTTTTAGTATTTCTTGTTATAGTCGCACCATAAATAATTCATATGTTAACATTTCAACTGGTGACAGACAGTAATTAAATTAAAATAAAACAAATATTTAAAGGGGCTCCCATACAACAAACGTGATTTTGTTTGCCGTTTTTTATAGATAATGGTACGCAACCCTAGGTGCGCGAGTCCAACTCGCACTTGGCCGATTTTTTTTCTTATTTTTTGATACATCGAGATGAAACAAGCTTATGGCCCACCTGATGTTAAGTGATAACCATCGCCTATGACAGAGAATTGCCTCGTAGGTCACGCACCTTAGAAATGTGCCCTACGATGCACTGCCCTGCGTCCATCAACTTGAGGCATATAGGTGTAAAGCCTCATGTGCCTGTAATTTCACCGGCAACGATACCCTTCAAACCGAAATACAGCAATGCTGCTTGGCGGCAGAAATAGGTACGCTTTACGCAAAAGCGCGGCACTTGCGCTGACGTTCGAGAGACTTGATCCGAGATCTTCGTACGCGCGCGTCTCGTACGCCTTTTTTCACACGTTGTACCTACTATATTTAACGTATGCTCCTGTACTCATGTGTAAGACATCAAATTATAAAAACAACAGTTGATTCCCAAGACCTGCGCCAACTTCCGGTACTGGGGGAGTGTTGGTCGAACTGCGAAGATTCTAGAGAACTTGTAACTGAAACCTGTGGGATGTAAAGTGTTCGAGCAAAGGCATATTCTGCATAGTTTTCGGAAGTGAATGACCGTAGAACGGCCGGCCAGATGCAGCTGTTCCATACATACCGCGAGCTTTCCTAACAAACCGTGTTCACAATGGTGCAAAACAGGAATTATCTTTTTACTATTAGTGTATTTAATATATTTTTTGTAACATGAATTAATTTTTCAAAACAAGTTAATAAATGTAAATGGTAAATGTAAATGTCCCGGTTTATACACTGAATATAACCCTAAACGGCTTGAACTTAAATCGTGTTACGAAATTTAAATATCTGGGACATTTTCTTGCCGACGATCTTAAAGACGATGCAGATGTTGAGAGGGAGCGTAGGGCCTTGGCGGTCCGAGGTAACATGTTGGCCCGTAGATTTTCCCGTTGTACTGAACAAGTTAAAGTTACGCTTTTTAAAGCGTACTGTCAGAGCTTTTACACGGGAAGTCTGTGGGTCCGAAATACCAAAAGATCATTGGAGGACCTACGCATCCAATATAATAACATCTTCCGGATGATGTTGCGGTTGCCCCGATACTGCAGTGCATCGGGGATGTTTGCCTACTATCACACAGATGGCTTTCACGCCATCATGCGCAAAAAAACGGCATCGCTGATGAGCAGAATTCGGGGCAGTCGCAACAGCATCCTGAGGACAGTGGCTGAGTGCTGCACATCTCCGCTCTGGAAGTGTTTTGTGCGGAGGGTGATTAATGAAGGAAATAATTTCCTCAGTTAGTCACCCTTGGCACAAAATGGTGTTTTCTATTTTCACAAAGTGCCTATTTTTTATTTTTGTATATTTAGGTGTTCTTCTTTGTTGTTATATATATATATTTTGTGTGTATGTTAGTCTTAAGATATGGACTCTAGTTGTCTGAAATAAAATATTTTTATTTAATAAAAGATTCATTTTTTTTTATACAACCTGGATGGAAAAAGCATGTGGCTCACCTGATGTTAAGTGGTAACCATCACCTATAGCAAAGTATTGCCTAGTAAAACCCTATATACGTGCCCTACGATACACTGCTCTGCGTCCATCATCTTGAGGCACACAGGTGTTATGCCTCATGTGCAAAAAAAACAACAACATAAAAAATATATTTATATATATATTTAAGACACAATTCATTAAGGCAAATATAGTAGCTGATTGGTCTTATTTGGAGGCTTTCTCCTCAGGGAGGAATCAGTTCTATGTGCTCAAAAAATATATGTCATTCATTGACCTTCTACCTGCAAAGTGAACATACAAAGAAGTTCTACCTGTTTATTTACTATGAGAAAAAAAATAACAAAATGTAGCGGTTCTCGACTTTCAATTTGATTCAACCTCTAAACGACGTAAAATTTTGTAATTTTTCTTTCACTTAAATGTGGGCAAAGACTATACCTTCAAGTTGGACAAATGATTCTGTGCTGCGACGGTCTTTCACGTGGCAATTAATTATTTTCAATTTTTTCGAATAGTTATTAGGCCTTAGAAGGCGGTTCTGCGGGCGACCGGCGGCAGTGTACCGCTGACTGTCGTACGGGAGGGTTGTGCTCGTCTGCCTCGCGCTCACCTTTTTGCTGGTCGGTTAGATGCCTGTGGCGGAAGGTGCGGTGCCGAAACAATAGCTACGCCCATTCGTTCAAGGTCATCGGCTACGGTTAGCGCCTTAAACAAACAACACAAGACTTAAATAAAACATATATTATATTATTATAATCTATATGTATATATTGAACTGACAGATATACAAATTACTCTGTCATTACCAACTAAAGTAAAACACCTGGACAATATATTAAGCCTAAAAACGTATCTGGCCTGTGTCATAGGAAAACAGGCGGAACAAACAAAAAAAAGAAGCTTTATGTGCCTGTAATGTCACCGGAAACCATAACCTTCATATTAAAACACAGGAATGCTGCTTAGTGGCAGAAATAGGTATGGTAGTAGTACTTCCCCGGCGAGTCCTGGCCCAAGGAACTCTACTACTCTTATATGTATTGTTCATAATCAAAACCGCAAGCAGATTCAAATGACTCCAAATACTAGTTGCAACATTTTATTACAGAGTTCTCATGGCCACTATCCGGCTCCATCATCGGATCCTTGATATCATCCAGGTCCAGAGCACTTGTCAAGACGAATCAAACGAGCCCAAACTCGTTTGGGGATGGGGGATGCGTCGTTTTTATTAGAATTCCCACGGCCACCTTCCAGCTCCATCGATCATTGACCACCGTTTGACAATGTGTGCAAGATTTCAGCTCAATCGGAAACTGGAAAGTATGTTAAATTTAACTTGCAAGATTTGATTACAGACAAAGTAATTAAAGGAAATGTGAGACTAAATAAAAGCTTGTATTAATAAAAAAAAACAATTGACATTTCTCTTTGTAACTTTCTTAAGCAACTTGTTGGCTGGTGAACGGACCGCGGATTCAAAAGATTTGTAAAGATTTGTATTTAAGTATGTTTGTAACGAATAAACTCAAAAACTACAGGACGGATTACAAATATTTTTTACATAATAAAATGCTTCATTATCCCGAAGTAACACAGGCTACTTTTTACCCAACTGCGCAGATGGAGGGTAATGTTTTTATTGAAAAACTAACGCGTGCGAAGCTGCAGATTGATCAGCTAGTATGATTTAACTACAGAGGAAGCGTTGGCGTGACGACCTCGATGCGTTCCAAGATGGTGGGACGTGGTGAGTAATCGTGAGATATGGAGGCACATGGTGGAGACCTTTTCCCAGCAGTGGGAAAGTACACGTTAATAAAAAAAATACTACAGATTTTTCTTTTACTTGTGCTGTGAGACTTCTGTTTCTTTACAAATCCCATGATAGATTTCATGGGAAGTATCCAAAAGATTTGGTATTATGCGAGTGTCAAAATATGCAACATAAATGGGCATTTTTTTCGATTACGTTGACCCAGAACTTGATTATTTTAAAACTCTAAGAAACCGTAGACCTAGGTAGATACCACATGTTTCATAGAAAAAGGGTCTTGACAGGGTCTTTTTCCTTTACGCGTTTTGCGTTTTATAGTTGGTCCCGGTTTGGTTAAATACATTTTCCATCTTGACGACCTACGTGGTACACTAGTCAAACATCCGGCTGTGACGCAGCAGGTTGCGGGTTCCATACCCGCCGCAGAACAAAGACTTGTATGATCTATAGGTATTTGTTCTAGGCCCGGGTGTTCCTTTTTTAGTATGGCTTAAAAAACGGTCAATTAGCGTGATCTGATAACAGAGGCTTTGAAGCGGGCAAGGTAGCGTTGTGTGGAATGTCCAGCAATATTTATTTATTTATAACAACCGGGTTCGCCGAAAAAATCTACTGGTTCCCGTAAAAAAAGTTTATCAGCTGTTTTAGGTATTAGGGGCCAATTTTTCAATCCTCAGATAAACAACCAGATGGAATTTATTGGACGAAACTGAAAGGTAAGTACTACCTATCTTCATAGTTTTTGAACACAACTGTTAGGCACATTTCATTAGTAGATAAACATGATGATCATGGTAAACATGGTTTTTATTGTTTCAGGAATAGTTGTCTGCCACCAGTGCAACAACTACTAGGTACTTACCCTACGGTTCCATGCAACTGGCACTTTTTAGTTCAATTGGAGATTTTGAATAGTGATAGTGGATACTTTTTGAATAATTATTTGTTGACACAACTCAGCAATCCCCAAACACAAGCCGAACAACTGTACAATGAATCTCACATAAGAACCAGAAATGTCATTGAAAGATGCTTTGGTGTCTGAAAACGAAGATTCCCTGTGCTGAATGTTGGATTGAGGTGTAAGATACCTCTTGCCCAAGATATTACTGTGGCCACTGCTATATTACACAATTTAGCACGTAAGAAAAATGAAGGTGAGCCACCGATAGACCCTGAGGATCAGATACCACCCCAGCCAGTATTACCAGCGGTAGTAGCTGAAAACAGTGAGCCACGAGGAAGCACAACAAGGAATACTATGCTAGAATATTTCGAATCACTTACAAGCTAATTTTGTATAATAAATAAACACTTATTATTACAAATAAGTTTTTATTTAATTATTTATTACAATATTATATCAAGCTTAAATCATCTTATATGGACTGGAAAAACTTATCAGAAAAAACTATTCATCTTCAGAATTATTAAATTAGGAAGGCCCATATCAAGTTGGTTTTGGTAAAATGGTTTGCTGCAGTGTAGTGAGCATCAATTGATGCATTTGCTCCTTCCTAATTTCATCAATGTGAAGATTTAACATTTTTCTGTTATGTTCTTCCTCTTTGTTGGTCACGGCGTCAGTTTTCTTGTTTTCAATTACTGACAGATATTTGGTCCCTAGTTCTGTCAGTAACCGTACCTCCGAATTACTAAAATTTGTGGCACGTTCACGTTTCTTAGTTTGTCCCATTTTAGTTTTATTTATTCACAAAAGAACAGAAATCCAAAACAAAACGATAAATAACATGGTATGAACAGTAGTCTGTAAGTAAACAAGCGACAACAGGATAAGTTTTGTATTACAATCAAAGTCAAATGTCAAATACCGTTTTGTTGCTATCCTTCTCTAACACGTTGAATACAGTATCTGTGCACCTCGCTTGCACACAGTTAGTGTGACGTTGGCTAGCATTAACCGCTGATGATTATTCTGTTGAAAAATAGACAATATTTATTTGCCTGATATTTTTACAGGCTTGATAGATATTCGACGACTTAACTGTGGATTGAAAAATCGGCCCTTAGTCAAATATTTGTACGTTTAGAGTTATATGTCAAAAAATAGCTGATTTTAATGCAAACTAACGGTAGGTACATAATGTTTCTCCTTCACAGAAGGCCAATTCAGGTAACTTAAAATAGTATAAGTAATTCAAGCTTCGATCTAGTCGCGTTATATTAAAATCTTATAAACGGTATTCACGTATTAACAAAACAAAGGTGCGAGTTGACTGATATGCGATTTTAGACTTTACTCGTATTTATATAAAGCTATTTAGGGTTCCATACCCAAATGGTAAAACGGTACCCTATTACTATGGCTCCGCTGTTTGTACATCTGAATGTCTTTTTTTTATACTAAATAGATCTTCGTTTAACCACAATCTCACCTGATGGTAAGCGATGATGTGGTCTAAGATGAAGCACGAAGATCTAGAAGAAACCTATTCACTCTTACCTTAAAGAGGCCCGGATTGTATTCTTAAGGAAAAACAGATGACGGCAAAGCGTTCCATACCTCAGCTGTACGCATCAAGAACGTAGAACCAAAACGGTGTGTGCGAATGGGTGGTATATCAACTAGGTACGGATGGTACTGAGCCGTGCGTCTGCTTGTCCTTTGATAGAAAGGAGATGGCGGAATCAGATCGTAAAGTTCCTGGGCACATTCCCCGAAATATATTCTGTAAAATATCAATAGGCTTGCAACTTTACGGCGATGTTCGAGACTTTGGGTCTTAGCCTCCGCCATATATTGCTCACCTACTAGCCTAAAAGCCCTACGTTCTATCGAGTCTAAGGTAGCAAGCTGGTATTTGGCCGAACCATCCCAAAGGTGGCAGCAGTACTCCATACCAGACCGGACTTGTGCTTTGTATAGACCAAGAAGCTGTCCTGGTGGAAGGATCTCCTGACCTTGTTAAGGATGCCTAGCTTCTTGGCAGCTGTTTTAACCTTAGACTCGATGTGTGAGCTAAAGTTGAGAGTAGGCGTGAGCGAAACCCCTAGAAGCTCGAGGTGACCTTTAACGGCTACCGGTACATCTCGAAAAATGGGAACTTGGAGAAACTGACTCTTTTTTGCCGAAAAGAGACATGCTTGCGTTTTTTAACCACTGAATTTAACGAGATTGGCATCGCCTCAGTCAGAGACGGCCTTGAGTGTCAAATCAAACGCTGCAGCATCTCATCTCTCTGCCTCTGAATTTCAGCCCTGCTGGCTCGAGCATTGGAAGTGTACCTCTCCACAACTGAACTGTCGTCTGCGTACCCAATGATACCGGGCATGAGTCTGTCTGCCACCAGGCTGTATCTCATGAACCGTAATAGTTAGACAGTTGAAATTTTCACAGATGACGTAATTCTGTTGCTGCTATAACAACAAATACTAAAAATGGAATAAAATAAATATTTATGGGGGGCTCCCAGCAAACGTGATTTTTTTGCTCGTTTAAGCTCGATATTGATAACGATAGATTTGTAGACGCTTGAAATATTCACAGAATATTTAGTTATATATTCACTTTAAAAATAAATAATTAAATGAAACTAAAACAAATATTGCCGGGGGGCGCCGGCAGTAGAATGTTGCCCCTCCGCTCTTGCCCGTGGATGCAGTAGGAATCTGCTAAGGGATACCTCCGAAAGATGGGCAGCAGCGTCTTTTCGTGTTTTACCTATACTGCGCTCGCCAACCAGCCTGCCAAGCGTGGCGAGTATGGCAACAACCCCTTTATGATACAACAACATAAAATCAGACCCCGGGTCCCTGGCGGCCTCGCTAATCCTGGCTTAGGTATCAGTCACGGTAACGGCGGGGCCAGGGGTGCTAAGAATCCCCGGGAGACGATTGTCTACCAAACCTAATGACGACCACTGGCCCTGGTAACACACAACATCCGCACTTTGAGGACAGACGTAAAGATTGTTGAGCTGGAAGAAGAAATTAGTAGATTACACTGGGACATTTTGGGGTTATTAGAAGTCCGTAGAGAGGGCGAGGACACGATATCCCTTAAGTCTGGTAACCTACTATACTACCGGGAGGGCGACCAACAGTCCCAAGGTGGTGTTGGGTTTCTCGTTCACAAGTCACTCATCAACAACATTATCACTATCGACAGTATGTCGAGCAGGGTCGCGTACCTGACATATACAGAATATCTAAGCGATATTCGCGGAAGGTCGTTCAGGTATATGCGCCGACCTCTTCACACCCAGATGAAGAAGTAGAGTCTATGTATGAGGACATCAGTAGAGCCATACATACGAACAAAACTCACCTTATTGTTGTTATGGGGGACTTCAATACAAAGCTAGGCATGAGAAGCGATGATGAGTTGAGAGTGGGGCAATTTAGATATGGGCAACGGAACACCAGGGGACAGAGGCTGGCCGATTTTCTGGACAAAGAAGGAGTCTTTATGATGAATTCTTTTTTCCAGAAGCCGCCTCACAGGAAATGGACCTTGATGAGTCCCAACGGTTCCACGAGAAACGAGATTGATTTTATCTTGACCAACAAGAAACGGATATTCAATGATGTCTCTGTGGTTCACAGGGTGAAAACCGGCAGTGATCACCGAATTGTTAGAGCGACATTGAATATGAACGTTAAACTTGAAAGGTCCCGTTTGATGAAGTCTACGCTCCGACCCACTCGCGCACATATCCAAAACCTCGAGAGCTTTCAACTCGAACTTGCAAATCGCTTTGACTGTCTAGAAGTAGATGCATCAGTGGACGAGATCAATAACAGGTTCGTAGAAACCGTCCATATGGTGGGGTCCCAGTTCTTTAAGACCCCCCGTACCAATAGACCTCAGAAACTCTCTGATGACACCCTTAACCTCATAGCTGAACGACGTTCTTTGCGACTGCAGTCTCCCGATGATGCTCAGTCACATAGGCAGCTCAATAGAAAGATTTGGAAATCCTTACGGCACGATATTCGTACCTTTAATACATCTCGTATTAAGATAAGACAGAGCGGAATAAAGGCTCCAAAGTGTTTGCGAGAAATAATTCTATTGGGCAGAGCCGCATTACAAAGCTGAAGAAGGAAGATGGCAGCATAACGTCAAGTAAAGCGGAAGTGTTAAGGGAAGTCGAAAGGTTCTATGGAAGGCTCTACGATTCGGTCACTAAACCTGTTTGCAATGCGGCCAACGACCCAAGAGCCAAACTGACCCGACATTATACCGAAGATATTCGGGACATCAGCCTGTATAAGATCAAGATGGCCTTGAAGCAGCTTAAGAACGACAAGGCGCCGGGTGAGGACGGAATCACTTCAGAGCTTCTGAAAGCGGGTGGATCACCGGTACTTAAAGTCCTTCAGTAGCTCTTTAACTCCGCCTTGCTTGAAGGTACGGTGCCAAAAGCATGGAACGAGGTCGTGGTGGTTCGGTTCTTCAAGAAAGGTGACAACACCTTGCTTAAGAATTACAGACCCATCTCGCTTTTGAGCCATGTTTATAAGCTGTTTTCAAGGGTCATCGCCAACCGTCTCGAACGCAGGTTTGATGACTTCCAGCCTCCCGAACAAGCCGGGTTCCGTAAAGGCTACAGTGCCATAGACCACATACATACGCTGCGGCAAGTAATACAGAAGACCGAAGAGTATAACATTCCGCTATGTCTCGCGTTTGTGGACTATGAGAAAGCCTTCGATTCGATCGAAACATGGGAAGTGCTAGAGTCTCTCCAACGATGCCGTATTGACTACCGACTACCATCGAAGTGTTGAAGTGATTGTATAAAAATACCACTATGTCAGTCCGAGTACACGAACAGAGCTCGAAGACGATTCCCTTAAAGAGAGGCGTAAGACACGGAGATGTCAACTCTCCGAAACTGTTTACGACCGCATTGGAAGATGCTTTCAAGCTTCTGGAATGGAAAGGACTGGGCATCAATATTAACGGCGAATACATCACTCACCTTCGGTTTGCCGACGATATTGTGGTCATGGCAAAGTCGATGGAAGAGCTCAGCACGATGCTCGAAGGCCTCAATCGAGTCTCTCAACGGGTAAGTTTTAAAATGAACATGGACAAGATGAAAAATATATCGAATGTCCATGTCGTCCCTGCCCCAGTTATGGTTGAGAACTCGGCTCTTGAAGTTGTCGACACGTATGTATACCTATGACAAACAGTCCAATTAAGTAGGTCCAACTTCGAGAAAGAAGTCAATCGTCGAATCCAACTCGGGTGGGCAGCGTTTGGGAAACTTCGCAACGTCTTTTCGTCCAACATACCTCAGTGCCTTAAGACAAAAGTCTTCGATCAGTGTGTGTTACCAGTGATGACATATGGAACCGAGACGTGGTCCTTCACTATTGGCCTTGTAACAGTCTAAAATTTACGTAAATACCACTTTAAAATATCTAGTATTTTTAAACATATTTACATCTAATTACTAATTTATTAGGAAACTGCTACTGAAAAACCTACCTAAGTGTTTTAAATATAGAACCTATTATAAATTAGCTTTGTAACCACAATTAGCAATCTCCCCAAGTGGGAAGGCGCAGGAGTAAGAAGTACGGGGGACGCGGTCACTGAAGGTGACACGAGCGACGAGCGAGCCATTGTCGTGTGAGGCGAGCTACAATAACTGCCTGTACGCGGAACAATATTTTATACCTGTTCGGTACCTACCTACCTTGTGCTACATAATCCTTTACCTTTGAAATCCTTACATAAACCTATAGTACAACCTAAAATCAGCCCCGTGTGTACCCCATATTGGGTGAGTGTTGCTTATTTGTGTATATAGCTATAGTTCTATTGTTCTGAATCATTTAATTTTAGCGGACAATGTGTAGTCTGTCGTTGTCATTATACCGTTAATTTAGTAGTGCTTATTATAGTGTAAGGTCAATGCTAAGCTTGCAAGTTACCTTGTGACGTTATACGTCACAAATATACATGTTCACTATCCATTTTTATAACCATTTCTATCTCATTTAACCTATACCATTCTTACCATTCAGATACCATTTAAATTATCTCATTAGATTCATTAACCTTCTACCTACCTACTGTCTGTTCTAATTTAAGTGCATATACCTACCATTATTAGCCTACCATTGTTTGACTGCCACATCATCGATCACTATCATTTGCTAGTAGCCATTGCGCTTTCGCTTAGAAAAAAAAGGGAGGATGTCGCAGTCAAACATGGAAAATGGTCATTTTTCTAAACCACTGGATGGGAATTCCAGGGTTCCTTCTACCGGGCTGAGGCCAGCCTATCTGCTTTGGAGTTCCTCTACTACGCCGTTGCGCGAGCTCCACTATCTACCTACACCGTTGCGCAAGCTCCACTAGCTACACACCGTTGCGGGGGCTTAAGACCCGATACCCGTACCTACTTCCTGACTACGGCGGATTTCCTGCTTCTTCTACAGCTAAGGCCAGTGGCTTACTACATTTTTAGTTCAGCGTGGTTCGGACGCAAATATTGTAACTACCCTCACCCTGAGATCTAATTTTGTAAATAAATTCAAGTTAAATTAAATTTGTGTTTAATTTACGTTACAGCCTTATGAATAAGCTCAGAGTCGCTCAACAAGCTATGGAGAGGGCGATGCTCGGTGTTTCTCTACGGGATCGAATCAGAAATAAGGAGATACGTAGGAGAACTCAAGTCACCGACATAGCCTGACGGATTAGCACGTTGAAGTGGCAATGGGCAGGCCATATAGCGCGCAGAACAGATGGCCGATGGAGCCAGAAGGTTCTCGAGTGGAGGCCACGGACCGGCAAGCGCAGCGTAGGACGTCCACCTACAAGATAGGCAGACGACTTGGTAAGAACCGCAGGTCAGCGTTGGATACAGGCCGCGTCCAACCGCAGTTCCTGGAGATCCATGAGGGAAGCCTTTGTCCAGCAGTGGACGTCCTACGGCTGATATGATGATGATGAAAACAAATATTTAAGAGGGGCTCCTAAACAACAAACGTGATTTTTTGCCGTTTTATAGATAATGGTACGGTACCCTTCGTGCACGAGTAGAACTCTCACATGTCCGGTATTTTTTTAATATTTGTGCAGCAGAATACCAATATATATTCATAGTTCAATCTCGTTTGGGTCATGTAGTTATGCTTTTAAAAATTTTATTACGTAGATGGCTTATTCCAGGCTTATTTACAGGGGCAGAATCACCCCTTTCCGAGTACACATATGTACACTAAGGGCGACTTGCACAACGATGCCTAAACGTATTTAGTAGCTAAATATGATTTAGAGAGTTATAAAATCATACAAATACGTGAAATTTAAACATGTTTAGACACTAAATACGTTAAGGTAACGTAAAGTTGAGCTGAATCAGCAAAAGTCACTGTGAAATGAATACACTAATCGGTTCTCATAAATTCACCTGCAAGAGTTTGTGTAAACAGAACTTTACAATCTATATGCGTCATGCAAAATTAGGTACGTTGCATATATGCGTTCGCGGGAACAGCTGCTTTAAATAGAGGAAGTTGAAAATATAATCGTGTTTTGTAGACATATTGTAGACAGCTTTATTCTGTTACGCTAAATAATCCAAGTAATTTGTACTTACTAGGTAAGATGTATTGCTAGTTTGTTTTACTAAGTAAACTCATTTATGCTGTGGATGTACATAAATTTGTTGTTTGATAATATACGCACAAAAATGTAAGGGGTTATTTTGATGAGCTTAATAAATAAATTTATGATATGTATGCCAAATTTGAAATTTATTTTTACATGTAAAAACAAACACTTTATTTAACTTATGTTGTGCTATAAGCCTAGACGGGACTTGAACCTGCGACCTTTCTCTTGATACGAGAACGCACTACCATCTGTGCAACCAGCCAATTCACGTCTAGGTCGAAATTGAATTGCCTGGTTGCACAGATGGTAGTGCGTTCTCGTATCAACAGAAAAGTCACGGGTTCAAGTCCCGTCTAGGCTTGAAATTTTTGAGATGATTTTAAAAATCTTGGAATTTTCCGCATGTGTTCGGATAACACTATAAATAAAAATACTATTTGAAATAAGCAACGCGACATCTCTTGTCGATGTACTGAACTGCAACGTTTGGCCAATGCCAAACGTTGCAGTTCAGTACATCGAAAAACTTATATAGTTACTTATTATTAACTTTATTAGTAACTTATATAGTAGAAAGGAAAACTTATATAGTTCTTTGTACCTGCCCAATGGCAGGTACAAAGAACTATATAAGTTTTCCTGTAGATGGAGTTAACGGCGCTTTAGACGTAATTCTGAATCATCTCACTAATTTCGACCTAGACGTGAATTGCCTGGTTGCACAGATGGTTATGTTATGTTATGTTATGTTGGTGGATTCCCTTTTCCGCATTTGAACTCTTAAGTGGTCCATTATGCGTGAGAGAGTTGGCTATATAGATAGCCAGCCTAACTCCGACCAGAAACGCAGAAGTTTCCTGGGGTCTTCGCAGGCTTCACGGAGTGACCTTGGATTGTCCAGGATTTCTGCACGTTGTGCTGTTACCCCCATGCATTCCAGGACTACGTGGGCTGCTGATTCTTCTTCGGTGAGACATCCCCTGCAGAGTGGGCTGTCTGTTGCTCCCATAATGTAGAGGTGTTTGTTGAGGGGACAATGTCCTGTAAGGGTCCCCACGATGATTCGAAGGTCCAGTCTCTGAAGGTTGAGTAGTCGTCGTGTCAGTCGTGGCGAGACGGCCAGCAGAACTGCCCTCGACTGTCTGCAGTCTATGATCTGTGCCCAACGTTCGTTGTGTAGGTTTAGAGTACGATGTCGTATCCATGTTCGTAGTTGTGTGAAAGGTAGAGGGAGGAATGGATGTGGGCCTATAGCCGTGGTTTCCGATCCTCTTTTTGCTAATTCATCTGCAGCATCGTTGCCAAGTGATCCGCTATGCCCCTTAATTCATTGTAAAATCACCTTGTTTTTCATGGCGATTCTTTTTAGGGCTAAGTGGCATTCGTAAACGAGCTTAGAGTTACAGCAGTGACTTTCCAGAGCTCTGAGTATTGCTGCACTGTCGGAGAGGATTCGTATATTGTGGTCTTCGATCTGCCTCCTGTTTATTGCGGTAGCTGCTTCGGTAATGGCCATACATTCACATTGGAAGATGGAACTGTATGTACCTAGTGTCAATGATATATTTATGTTGAGATCCAGTGAATAAATTCCCGCGCCCGTTCCCTGTTTGGTTTTTGAGCCATCGGTGTAAACGTGGACTTCACTGAATCCCAATTGATCTCTCTGTTCTTCGTAGAGTTGTATGTTATAGTGTTTTTGAAATATCTGTTGTTTTGGGATCTTATCGCACGGGGCGGCAAGTAGTGGTTCGTAGGCTATCGCTCGCTCTAAGATAGATACGTGCTGACTCCTTGTGTTTCCCCACAGTCCCTGGTGTTTAAGTCTTATAGCAGCCATCATCGCTTCTTGTTGTATATAAAGATCTAAAGGAGTTAGCCCTAGGATAATCTCAAGGGCGGCTGTTGGTGTCGTTCTCATGCAGCCTGATATTGCAGAGCATGCGTGTCTCTGGAACCTCTGCAGCTTGGTAATGACAGTACTAAGTTCGGTACGGGTCCACCATACAATGGAGCCGTACGTTAGTGTCAGTCGTATTACGGCTGTGTAAAGCCACAAAGTTATTTTCGGGGAAAATCCCCAGGTTTTTCCGAGCATTCTGCTGCATTGAAAGAAGCAGGTACATGCATCCACAGTAATTTATTATCGAGTATGACCCCGAGATACTTGACTTCGTTGGTAAGTTTCAGTTCAGCGTTGAATAATTTCAGCAGTCTCAGGTTACCTAGGCTCCTTTTGTGCGTGAAAATTATTAGTTCTGTTTTTGTAGGGTTGACCGATAAACCATGGCTTGTGCACCAGTTTTCGATAATCTTAAAGGCTGCTTTCATGAGGTCGCATAGTACGTTCTCGAAACATCCGGTCGCGAGGATAGCCAGGTCGTCTGCATATCCTACTGTGAATAGCCCTCTGTCATTCAGTCTCCTGATGAGATCGTCAACCACTATGTTCCATAGAAGTGGCGAGAGGACGCCACCTTGTGGGCAGCCTCTGGCCACAGTACCTCTGGTTGTTTTATTGATTGTGAACTGTATTGCTCTGTATTTAAGCATATTGTTATTCCACTCTGATATTGTCTGAGCTACTCCATATGCTTCCAGAGTTTGGTTAATACTGGCAAATGTTGTTTTATCAAAGGCCTCTTCTATATCTATGAAGGCGCCCAGGGTTGGTTGTTTTGTTGAGAGTCCGTCTCCAATGCGTGATATTACGCTATGGAGTGCAGATTCTGTGGATTTACCTTGGCTGTAGGCGTGCTGGTTCGAGTGTAAGGGCTTGTGAAGGAGAGTGTTTCCTCTTATTTTACGATCACATAGCCTTTCTAGTGTTTTAAGTAAAAACGACGTAAGACTTATAGGCCTAAATGATTTTGCCAAAGTGTAGTCGCTTCTACCCGGTTTTGGTATGAATACTACCTTCACTTCTCTCCATTTCCGAGGCACGGACCGATGGGCGATACATGCTCTAAAAATGTTAACGAGATGGTCAGCTATTAACTCGCTGCTCCATCTTAAAAGGCCCGGGAATATTACGTCTAGCCCTGCTGATTTGAAGGGAAGGAAGCTGTTAATAGCCCATAGTACTTTCTCTCGATTGATGAGGTGTAGGGCTACGGTCCAATCTTGACTACTGGATGCTTGTTCTGTGTACAATTCCTAGTCATGAGTTTCGTTTATCTGGCAACCGGGAAAGTGTGTCTCTAGCAGTAGTTCACTGGTTTCTGCATCTGATTTGGTGTAGGTGTTGTCAGGGTTTTTGAGACAGCCTATGGTGCGTTCAGGATCTCTTGATAGAATGCCTTTTGTTCTGGCTGCCTGACTAGTGTTTTCGATGTTGGTACAAAAGCGTTTTCAGCATTCCAGTTTCCTGAAGCGTAAACGTTTTTTATATGAAGATTTTATAATGTGGTAGTTTTCCCAATCCTCGGACTGTCTTGTGTTTATTGCTCTATTGAACAATTTCCTTATTTTACGGCGTAGTTTTTGTAGTTCAGGACCCCACCAATGTCGTGTGGATCCCACTTTGGGTGTCACGAGTGGGCACAACTATTCGTAGCTATCGGTTAGAATAAGAGTAAGTTTGTTTACATACATTTCAATGTCTCCGACAGCTATGTTGTTTGTCGGCGCGGTCACAGCCGTGAGAGCTGACTGGACTGTTTTTACAAATTTGGACCTGTCCATCTTACGCGGAACGCGCCTAGGTTGTGGTGTGGGTAGTGTCGTACTAAGGTTAAAACGTATCCATCTGTGATCCGACCATGAGGCTTCGTTTGAGACGTGCCAGTCGGTGATGGATTTGGATACATTTTCTGTTGAGAGTGTTAGATCTATGATGGTTTGGGCTCGGGAATTGACAAATGTCGGTTCCGAGCCCTTGTTTAGTAGTGTTAAGTTAGTAGTGAGAAGATAGTTTACCAATTCCTCTCCACGGGCATTAGACTTATCGCTGCTCCACAAGGTGTGGTGCGCGTTGGAGTCGGTGCAGATGATGAGTTCCAGTTTTTCTCTTTCGCAGTACTCCACCAGTGATGACAGCTCCGACGATGGTATGTCCTCGTCACTTGGCAGGTAGGCCGACGCTAGAACTATATCGTGAGGCTGTTTGTTGGTTGCTGTGGGAAACCTAACAGCTGTTAGGTCTCTGGAACAGAATTCGTTGATTAATAGTGTTTGAACATATTTGGGAGTAAATATACAGGTTCTAGGATTGCTTACGGTGGTATCGAAAATAAGTTTCCCACCGATGTTGTTAAGACCACAGATCCTGCCTTACCTAATCCACGGCTCCTGGATTAGGGCAATGGTCTCAGTGTTTTCCTCCAGTGTTCTGCGTAAGGAAGCCGTAGCAGCAGCACAGCAGTGAGGCTGTACTGGAGGTTTGTTTGTATAATTGGAGTGGAGCTAGCAGTCTCGAATCGGAGAGGAGTTGAGGCAGCTTTCACTGGTCTGACTCCCCTCGACATCGAGAAAGCACTCCTCGTCTGCTTTTGGGGTCGATGGGGGATCGACCTCTACATCCATCTCGTGTTTGTGTGGAGATGGATGCGCTGAGGGATCTACCCCGGGATTGTTTTGGGGTTGAGCAGGTTGATCGGTTTGAGCGACGCCTTTGGCTTTATCGACATCCTCCTCCAGTATCCGGACATATATATTGCCAAAGTGCCAGTACAGGCGTCGCTCCCGCTTTTTGAGTGTTTCAACATCGGTCTCGGGTATTCTGAGGAGCAGGTGTACTCCAGGTATCTCCCGTTCCGCCTGCTTCTCTGCCCTGATCAGAGACCATGAGTTGATATTGACCTCTGGGTTTTGCACTGTAAGAAGCTTGCGCAGTTTGTTAATGTCCCTGTTGAAATCAGGGACGAACAAACCGCACAAGATCCTACGCCGGATTTCGGCTTGCGGTCTGACCACAAGCTTCGTGTCGGCGATTGGTGATGGGGTATTGCTCACTGTAAGACGTAGCCACTCAAGCGCCACATCGTCTTCGCCCCAAAACTTGAGGACGCCTTCGCTAAAGTGAGTCTTGCCACGGAAGCGCACCTTCGCTGTTTTAGCCGCTGTTGCAGGATCCAAAAGGTCACCCTCGAACTTCAGCTCCAGACTGGTGCGAATTCCGGTGGCTTGTTCTGCAGTGAGGTAAAGGTCTGGTTTGGTAATTACAGCAACGCAGAGTTCATTGGCCCTGAACGAGGCGGCGTAACTGGTGGTTACTCGGTTTGAGCTCGTTCCCGGCTTCACGCGTTTGCTGTCTCCAGTGGGCGTGGTTGTATCTTCGGGCCGAGATCGCTTGGAATTTTGTCTCGGCATGCTAGTGCCTGCCGTGGTGTTGAGCTGGGTCTTCGCCAACTTGCCAGCGCGTTTACCTCTAGGCTTGGATCGGCGGCGGGGAAGGTTGCTGCCGGCTAACGTTGGCGCTGCCTCGGGCGCTGCCTGCGTTAGGACCTGTTCGGCGTGGCTAGAAGTCGCGCCTACTTGAGTCAAGGGCTTGACTTCAGAGTGAAGCTGGCGCCCCACATCAGCAACCTTTTGCCTTGCCTGCATCCTTGCCTGGGTGTCCACCTTGGCCTGCTGGGATTTTTTAACTTTGCTCTTGGTTTTCTTCCTGGGAGAGACCATAGTCCAGGTTGGTTCCGAAAGTTGCGTTGTAGTGGTATCCTTTAGAGCCGACAGTTCGATGACCGTGTCGGTTGACAGAGCCCCGAGGGGCGCGTCGGTTGAGACAGAGTTTAGGGAGGACGACTCGCTCCGGGAGGCGGTTTTAGTGTTCCCACGCAGCTGAGTCGTGGACGCTGCCTTGCTGAGGCTGGGCAAATTATGCGGGGTCGCCGGGACATGACCTCGCCATCCCAGGCAGTGTTCGTCTGATGGTTTCAGTTACGTCTATTTCAGATGGAACTAGACCAAGAACAGGGGACAACCACGTGAAGGATCCCCCCACCAGGCTTGCCTTAGGGGTCTTAACGACTGTTGCGCTCTCCCCTAAAACCATTCGCGCCTTCCTCGCTTAGATGAGTCAAGTAAGGCAGGTATGCGTCTACATGCTAGGCAGTGCAACTTTTAAAGCATAAAACACATACCCTCCCCCCTTGCACAGATGGTAGTGCGTTCTCATATCAAGAGAAAGGTCGCGGGTTCAAGTCCCGTCTAGGCTTGAAATTTTTGAGATGATTTTAAAAATCATAGATTTGATTGCTGAATTGAAGTGCTCAGTACTTAAGTTAGCTTTTTACTTATTTATTTCAACTTATAATTATTATTACTGAGTAATTTAAGCTGTATTGATTTCATCTTTGTTTCATTGAGATATGTCAAGTTAAAATAGCTCCTTTACAGCGTATGTATGATGTATACGAATACATGCAGTAAATGGGTCAATATTATCATTTTGATTGCATTGATTTGGGAATGCTTAGATTTTAACTTAATTAAGTGTAGTGGAACGCGCAAGTTTTTTTTTACCTACGTTTTTGACAACGCGTGCACAAGATAAACATTTTTCCATTTCAAACTCTATGAAAATTGTTGGAATTAACTCTGGAGTTTCATAATATTATCATAATTCCATGTTTATCATGTTCCTCTGTATACTTTATTCCTTCCGAGCTAGATTTTAATTACTTCCGACATTTCCTCCGGCAACGGATCTGCCCTTGTAAAAGTGTGTTGAATTGTTGAAACTATGAAATTTTCTTTGTACTTTATACCATGTTCTAAAAACTGATAACTGATCTTAGAATGCAATTTTTCCTAACACATACCTTTTTTTCTAAAAAATAACTTTAACATTTAAGCGTTTATTTCCCATAAATAATTTATCTATTGTTTAGACTCACGAAAAAAAACGCAACGTTGAATGCAGTCACTGGATTGGAATATTATCAGCAGTGGAAAGTATGATGAAAAAAATGCAATCATATTCAGTTTTTTACTCTTTGTCAGATACAGGGTTACTAACAAAAAAAAATAACACAACCGACCACCTTGAACTTTGTTTTATTCAGGTATTAGCGACCCGCCCCGGCTTCGCACGGGTGCAATGCTGATACTAAATATACTACAGATTGTCTTTATATATTAATTGTATGTATTTATTTATGTATATTAAATGGAGTGAGAAAAAATTAAAAATATAAAGAGAATTATAAAAAAAGTACAAGATTGAGCCCTCTCAGTGGGAATCACGGGCAGAAAATCGCCCAGAGTGGAGACGATTGGTTCAACAAAGTGTCTACAACTTTGAAGATCAGCGCAGGTGAGATCTAGCTAGACAATAAACGTGATTATCTTAAAAATAAACCACCTGCCAACATACACTATAATTACATAAATGGCGCTCTGACATGCACATTATGTGCGCGCATTTAAGGGCCAAATTGGCTATGCTAGTCATCAAAGAGCGCATCAACGGAACCAAGAAGGAACAATGTCGCCGTAGCCGAAATCGGCCTGGATGACATCATCATCATCATATTAAATACCCAATTAGGTACCTAAGTAGATAAGGATTAATGTTGTATTGCTTAAAATCGCTTCGGAAATGAGCCATTATTTCTCGTAAAAAGTGAAGAATAAAAAATGGTTATTGTGAATTATCCCTAGAGATAGACATATACTAATGCAGATTTTTTTGTAGATCTTTTGAAGGTTTACAATACTGTAGTACATTATTTTGATCTATCTCGTAGGGTTCAGCCAGCGTTTGGAATGTAACCGCAAATTTTTTTTATTTTTTTTTCAATATGAAAATGACTTTATTTGGTATGTAAAACAGCGTACAGAAACAAAATGAAAACGGTGATACCTGCAGGAGTAAAAATACTGTGTCGCAGGCATCAACGCTCTCCTCCATAAACCTTAACATATAAAGAGTTCAATATTTAGACTAAAAGATAAGCTAAGTTTATTTACGACATCACATTAGAAACCTCTAAAATTACCAGTGTTTCTCTACTATATTATGCATATATTATACATATAAACCTTTCTCTTGAATCATTCTATCTACTAAAAAACCGCATCAAAATCCGTCGCGTAGTTTTAAAGATCTAAACATACATAGGGACAGACAGCGGGAAGCGACTTTGTTTTATAATATGTTGTGATAGTGATGATCCAGGTTCACAAAACAAAACCCTTTTTTATGAACCATAAGTATTTTATGATAAGAAACGGCTTAGTTTATACATTTTAACGCATGATACATGCACAAGTATCAGCATTCGTCTCTTAGGAATACTGCTGATACGAGTACTTATGAAGTGTCAGTATATTTTATGATGGATCATGCCGACCTAGATATTTAGCTATTTCGAATTGTCAAGATAATTTTGCCCAGGGGAAAAGGTCATTGGCGGTTTTTACTCTCAGGACAGGATATTGTCTATTTCATTGTCTAAAACTGGATGTTTGTATTTCATCTGAAGTTCCTTTTGTTTGGGAGTTACCGGGGCCTTCCGCTTTCTCAAAATCTTGAAATGGTTATTTTTAGTATCTGTGGAGTTATTGACTTAGCTAATACCAACTATGTTTAGGTATAATTTAGTGCTTTATTTTATAATACAAGTAGTTCTATGAGAACAGGAGATCTCGCGCGTGAAAGCGGAGAAGACTGCATCGTCTGATTGGTAAATAAACATTTTGAAAAAAAAATTCAAAAATTGAAATCCGTCCATATATAATGCTACAGAAAACTCCCCCCTCCCTCCCTCCCTCCACTTCCCCCTTTTGTTTTTTCGCAACTTCTTGTGTAGACTTACAAAACAGCTCTACATAAATGTTAATTTTTGAATAATTAAGATACAATTAGTTGACTGTAGATTTACATAACGGTCCTTCAACTATTAACTCCCACGCTAGATCCCGGTTGTTATGTCTAATTACATCGTTTTAAATAACTACCATGTAATTAGTTATGCAGAGTCAGTCAACTTACTAAATTGTAGCTAACTTCCCTCCCCCCCCCCCTCCTTTCGCCCTCCACTCCCCCTTTTGGAATTTTTTACACAACATCTTAAGTAAAATTAAGTCTTTAGAGTGCTTCTCAAATTTGATTAAAATCCGTCGATAAATAACGCTACAGCAAACCCTTGCACCCCTATGTTCCCCCAATGATCCGAAATCGCGATTCATTAAGACATGATAATAAATAACCAACATACCTCAGTGCCTTAAGACGAAAGTCTTCAATCAGTGTGTGTTACCAGTGATGACATATGGAACCGAGACGTGGTCCTTCACTATTGGCCTTATGAATAAGCTCAGAGTCGCTCAACGAGCTATGGAGAGGGCTATGCTCGGGGTTTCTCTACGGGATCGAATCAGAAATGAGGAGATACGTAGAAGAACTCAAGTCACCAACATAGCCCGACGGATTAGCACGTTGAAGTGGCAATGGGCAGGCCATATAGCGCGCAGAACAGATGGCCGATGGGGCCGAAAAGTTCTCGAATGGAGGCCACGGACAGGCAATCGCAGCGTAGGACGTCCACCTACAAGATGGTAAGAAAGGCAGACGACTTGGTAAGAACCGCAGGTCAGCGTTGGATGCAGGCCGCTTCCAACCGCAGTTCCTGGAGATCAATGAGGGAGGCCTTTGTCCAGCAGTGGACGTCCTACGGCTGATATGATGATGATGAATAAATAAAGGAACTTGTGTGCCAATTCTCTTCAAATCAGTAGAAGAATGCGACCTGGAGGCGAGGACAGACGGATAAAGCATTTTTGGCCAATCTCGAAACTGAGACGCTTCGCTCGCTTGGTCAATAATATAATTAATTTGTTCGAGAGTGGCTAAGCTAAGAGAATAGTTTAGGTGCTGGACAAGCTTACTTAACAAAAAATCTTGTTCTAAGCTAAGTTCCTTACCCTCGCTATAACTAAGCAGACGTACTATATAAATCATATTTAGGGGTGTGGGTTAAAATAACTTTCAGGTAAAATAATAATAAGTATTTTAATGTTATTTATGGGGAAACATGCTTACGTTCCACCTGATGGTAAGCAGTCGTCGTCGCCTATTGACACCGGCAACACCCGGGGTATTTTCGATGCGTTCCCTACACTGTAGAAACATTTTAACATTTCTCTTGAAGCATGCCATGTCATAGCCTAACGGGAAAACCTCAGATGGTAGCTCATTCCACATCTTGCAAGTATGGCGTAGAAAAGATCGCGTGAAGCATGTGGTGCGCGATACCCGATTGTCGATGATATGTGGATGAGCTTTATTCCGTTGTCGAGAAGTAAAATCAACTTCTAAAAATCTCGACGACCGGATCAGATCAAATAGCTCCTCAGAACATTCCCCATTATACAGGCGGTAGAAAACACTGAGCGATCCGATGTCACTGCGTTGACTCAGTGGTTACAGCCTATTGGCGAGTTTTTATCAAGAACAGTTTTAAGGAATCTGTCATTACAGTCTACTTGGGCGCTGCTAGATTAATATAAATGTCGTTTTTGATTGGTCCAATTAAAATATATCAAGGCCACATATGTGATATTCTAGCAACATCAATGACCATTAACACATCTAAGTTTCCCTTGTACAATACATATAAATACCGAAATGTAATATAGCAATAAGTTGGAAACATCAATTGGGCACAGGTGATTAGTTCAACCACCGCCCCAGAGAAAACAATTTACAAAGAAGTCACGTATAAGAAAAAAGTTATGGACCATGAACCATTGACACTAAAAGTGAACAGTCGTTATACGAGATCCCAGACCGCACGGTGCGGCTGACCTACAAAAATACGTGCAACAAACTTAATATATTTTAGGCTTTAGAGATCGTGTACACATGGCTACACATCAAGCTTTAATTTTCCAATATAAGCTGACCTCTCATTCTACGAAAAGCCAACACAATGCGAGGTCAGATTATTTAAAGATAATTCTAGAAAATAAAACAAAAATTTCAGATAAATGGGTGTCTTATTTATCTGTAATTTATTTGTGTAATTAATTTATTTATATAGAAATAACTTTATTTACAGAAAAATAATTTTAATGGGAAGTCGTAACTGGGCGTAACATTGCCGATTAACAAATTTGTTTAATATTAGATTTTTTGTGATAATATTTATAATATTCTTTTCACACCACCTGCTCGACAATGTCAAATTATATGCCATGTAAACATCACTAAAAGTCGGTGGCTCGGCTCCCGGCTCAGCGGTTAGGATTTAACCGTAGGGAGTAAAGATTTACTGTTGTGTAATTTGCCTTCGCGGGTATAATGATTTGATTTGAATTTGGAACCTCATATGTATTAAAACTTGAACTAAATAGACTCACACATTATGAAATTATTCGTAAATCGAACTAACCTCTCCACAAATGCACCGACCTAGATTTGGATTTTATTGTTTCTCAAAAAGTGTGAAAAGTAGACATAGGCATAGACAGACTTTTATTTAGTAGAGATTTATTTAGTTTTTTAGAAGTAGAGTATTAAATAAATAAATAAATATTGCTGGACATTTCACACAGCACTACCTAGTCCCAACCTAAGCAGAGCTTGTAATATATGAACTAGATAACTGATAGAATACTTATGTACTTTTTTTTGTAAATACATACTTATAATACATAAAAATACATTCAGAAATGGAACAAATATATGTAGATCATGCAAACATTTGTTTCGGGAATCGAATACCTCTTGCATATCAGTCGGCTATTTGCCCACTGCGCCGCAGAGGTCTTCATATTTCCTCCTGGATAAAGCTATCTGCATCTTGGGTGTGTTTATATCCCTCTCTGCACTCAGGATTCTAGGGTAACTCTCTTGTTCCGCTCGTGAGCAAACTCTACAAACCTTCGCTACGTTCAGGATTCAATATGGCGCCCGTGACGCAAGACTTTATCCCCTCATTTAATAATCTACTATTATTGAAACTAGAAAATATATCAGAAACAACAAATACGTCAAATCGCTAAATTCATTTAAGGATCGCTGCGCAAAGCATGGTTTAATGTAATCGAATTATGTTTTAAAGTGTTAAATTTGGATTGGTAATTATAGTTATCTCATTAAAAAGTAATTCTAATGCCAGTAGTATATTTAAATCATCAAATATTGATCTGTATGCATGAACCTGTCCTGAATCGGGGTAATGTTCTTTGGATCGGCACACTGCCAAGTTTTAATGATAACGCTGACGGAAAATTATTACCAAATAACGCCGTCCTTGAGCAAAACAATCCAAAAATACAGCCTAGCCCTTAAAACAATGTTGATAGAGATCAAATTCGAAAGAACTTGGTGTGATAGAGTAATCAATCAAAATTAACGTGGTGTTGCCTGTTTCCTTTCGTTACATGATCACGCTAGTCATTTATAAGCTGTTTTACTACGAGTATTGATAAAGTTTAAAACATAAAGCGCATCACACACTACGAAGAAGCTATAATATTTTATGTTACGATATATTATACTAATATAATTATTATAAGTATATTATGATACAAGTGAGCTAAGTTGCTCATTATACACGAGGGAGCTATTGTGGGTTGCAGCCCGAGCCGTAGACGAAGGCGTAAATCAGCCGAGTGTCTAGTGAGCAAGTTGCTCACGAGTTTCATACGTGCTTTTTCAACACACTTGCGAGGAAAAAACAAATCTTCTGTACTAAAGGTTATCATTTTTACAATTATTTACCACACAGCAATAAATTCGATACAAACAAAAAATGGGAAATGGCGCGAAAGTTTTTAGTTTTTTGCACGCGTCAAATGCAAGGTGATTGATTACATAAAGAGATACAGCCTACTTCAAAATTATAATTTCAGTGATAAAATACAAATATTTTATAACAATTTATTGTATATTATAAGTAATTTAATAATAATAAATGTTGTTTCATCTTAATTAGGGATATATTAATTTATTCCAAAAATGTAATAGGATTTTCAGCAGCATAAAACCTCTTTGTTGTTACAAAAACTGTTTTACCCGGTTAAATTGAAAATGCTCTGTTTACTCCCATATAATTTGCAGTTAGGTACTAACTTAACTTTGTAGGGATAATTCTATTATGCACTAGTGTGTAATATTATTACGCACGCGTGTTTTATGGCCCTAAGGACGCTGTACTATGGCTCACTTTACGAGCAAGTGTGTTGAAAAATACCATAGGGTATCACACACGGGTAAGGTATATTAATATATGGAATCTTTTCATTCTCTTGAAAGTCCTGTTTAAGAATGTTTCATAGCATAAGATATTTTTGTATCATAAAATGAAATATCCATATCGCGCGGTATCTCTTATGATAAGTATTTATTGATTCACTAAATTACAAAAACGACGATACGATTATACGTAAAGACTAATACGCGTTGAACATAGGGCAGCCTTATCGCTAAAATCGATCTCTTCCAGGCAACCTTTGCAGGCACCATTACTTGGATTAAGATACAGTAAGATGAAAGTATGTTATTATCTTCGTCGTGTGTGATGCTGCATTGGATTGTAAGGCAAGCGATATTTTATCGTAACATTTATTATGGTGGTATTATAGCATGTTCATTGTTCATGATGCGCTTAACACTATTTTGTTTGTCAGACTGCTTGAACGTTCGCAACGATGAGCTAGTTGATGCAAGGCTCCTCAGCCTGGAGCATCGACGAAAGGTTGCTAGCCTCTCGGTTTTTTATCGACTACATTTCGGGAAGTGTGCGGTGGAACTTTTCAACCTGATCCCACCATCTCCTTTCTATCAACGGACAACCAGACACTCTGCGGTGCGCCACCGCTATCTAGTAGAAATACCTCCCATTCGCACAAAGCGGTTCTCTTCGACCTTTATTATGCGTACCGCCAAAGAGTGGAACGACTTGCCAGAGTCTGTGTTTCCAGATAGCTACAACCTGGGTATCTATAAGTCGCGAGTGAATAGGTTTCTTCTAGGCAAGCGTGTACCATAGTAGACTGCATCATCGCTTACCATCAGGCGAGATCGTGGTCAAACGCAAGCCTATAATATATATAAAAATAAATATTAAAATAAAAACGTAATATGTTTCACGGCGAAGATATTATTATCTATATTATTGTATTATATTTCATTTTATTTGCCTTTTATTTTATTGTATTTAATTAAAGCGTACTATGAATGTAATTAGCCTCAATCTATTTTTAATTTTATTTTGGCCCTAGGTGAGTAAATCTAAATTTCGGAGCAGCTTCTTATAGATCATGTTTTTAAATAGTACAGGTTGCTTCAAAATATATATAACTATTGAAATTTACGGAAGCGTTAATTGATTTATTAAAAACTTAACTTTTAACTGTTGATGAAAGATTTTAATTAAAATAAAATTACATTAATATGACTGAGTCCAAATTCATTTTCAAGACGAATGACTTAATTAGAATTACCACAATAAAGCACGGAGGCACACCATAAGACCTGCAGCTGACCATCTAGGTCAGCTGCAGGTCCGAGAATACAACGTTGCAGGCATTCAAGGTTGATAAGCATTCATTACGCCATAAGTTTAAAGAAATAAATATTATGACATTCCCTTGTCAATATATCCACGAAAATCTGATGTACGTTCACAAAAACATTAATTTGTATAAGAAAAATAGCGATAATCATAATTTTAATACTAGAAATAAAGATAAACTCGCTGTTGCCATTTGTAGACGCTATAAAGTTAGTAAATCGTTTAAAGGGCAAGGTGTTCGCTTTTATAACAAACTCGCAAGTGATGTACAAAAATTGACAATAAACAAATTTAAAAACGAAAATAAACAAAATCTTTATAAAAAAGTCTAATAAAAAATTTTGGATTATTTAGATGATAGAGAAGCTTGGGATTGAAATTGCTCCAACTCATTCAAAATTTTACAATATAGACGTAATTTATTTTCTGTATTGCAATATATTTAAGGATCATTAAAAAAACAACCAGCCTTGTTTCTTGCCTTTCTTTCCTGGCTTGGTCGCGAAGGAACATACAGTAAAATTGACGTTTCAAAGTGATCCTTGTGATTTTAATGAATAAAAGATTTTGACTTTGAGATATAGATAAATCAATTTCTTACTACTGTACATTAATTACTGATTAAAATGGGTATATATCGCCTACCTATGTACCGTTTTTATTTGTTATCCCGACGTGTCAACTGTGTTCTTATTACCGAGTCTCAAATTGCACTCTACATTTTTAAAAATAAAATAAACACTTACGAAAAATCCTTCTTCATTATTGATCGAGCGAAGCGATATCTCCAAATCAACTTGGGCAAATCGGCGTTGTATGTATGTATGTTTGTTTGCCTGAGGATAACTTTTGAAGGGTTGATCCGATCATCGTGAAATTTGACACATGTGTAGGTAGTGATGCCACATTTTTGGTGTGACTAAATAAGCCAAAAATTTTGTGTGGTTGTTGAAATATTGGGGTTCAAGAGGGGTAAAAAAATTAAAATGAGGCTAGGTATTAGGTCAAATGGTACGCCAAACAAAAGGTCTTCATTAGTACATTCAAACCCTGTTTTTAGTTTAATTTAATCCTTGTAGTTTTTGAGTTATTAGCCATAATAAAAACAAAACTTTGACAAAACTCACAGGGTACACCAGTGACACAACAACGCTAAAATTTGGTATTCGTGGAGCTTTAGTGACACAAATGTAGGCAAAAGTCTGAAACTCAGAATAACTGCATTTTGTACCCCATAAAAGAATAACCAAATAACATGAACTCCCGTTACGTTCATTTCGTGGCACTATTTTGATAGTCTAAGATTACGAATGATAATATTTTTGTTTTTATGGGAGACTCGGGAGATCTCAGTTCGGGGCAAAACTCTAGTTAGTTAAAGAAAATAAATACTTTAAAGTTGTTCAGCAGGGGTTAAATATCAAAATGTGGCCAACTTTCCTCAACTTAAAAACTTAACTGGAATTTTCCTCAAAACTTTGTTGCGCTATTCCGCAGTTTGCGAAGTTTAAACTTTTTACGTTTTTAAAATTTATGGGTAAAAGTTTTAGATATTGACGAGATTGGAAATAATTTGACAGCCGAAACCATGATTGGCTAACCCAGTAAGGAAAAGACTTATTAGCTGACTGCGAAGAAGGAGGGCAATGGTTTTTATTATACCTGGAGATGGACTAAGCCTGCCCCGCCTGATAATAAGTGGTAACCATCGCCTATATCAGAGAACTAGCTGACCAATCCGCAGCTTCGCACGCGTAGTTTTTCAATAAAAACATTACCTTCCTTCTGCGCAGTTGGGTAAAAAGTAGCCTATGCCACCCGTGCCTAGTTTAGCTTTCCAACAGTGAAAGATTTTTTAAATCGGTTTTGTAGTTTCGGAGCCTATTCAATACAAACAAACAAATCTTGCCTCTTTTTAATATTAGTCAGAGAATTGCCTCGTAGGTTACGCACGTTAGAAATGTGCCCTACGATGCACTGTGCATCAACTTGAAGCATACTAAAGCCTCTTGTAACTCCACTGGCAGCCATACCCTTCAAATCAAAACACAGCAATGCTGCTTGGCGGCAGAAATTTGTATTATGTATTTAAGGTTGTAGGTGAGATATTTAACGTTGAATGTTTCTGTGACAGTGAAGAAACGTTTTTATCAATATTGATTATTGTGTATTTAGTTGTAGAATAATTTATTATGTCATTCCTCCTCTAAAAGCTTATTTAATTCACTAAAAAAGTGAATAAATAATAAATAAATATTGCTGGACATTTCACACAGCGCTATCTAGTCCCAAACTAAGTTTTTAACCATATCGGCCACCCTCTCCTTTATAAACTCAGTTTAACAAATCTTCTTTATCACTTGAATGCATTTTCAATCGATTCATTATTATGGAACACTAAACTTTGTGTGCGTTCAACTTACATTACTCAAAATAGCGCCAATTTACTAATGACAGCAACGAACACAAAACAGTTTTTATTCTAGTGCTAAACTCCTTGTCGAAAATGTCGACTAATCAAATCTCGAGGAGTTATTTGCACAAGGAGTTTGTATCGAGTATTTTTTGCGCAAGGTATTTGCATAGCATTGAGATGGTGGTCGAATATTAAAAATTATTTTATTGAATATTTTGACGACCTCCGTGGCGCAGTGGGCGAACAGCCGGCTGAAACGCGGGAGGTAGCGGCTTCGATTCCCGCCGCGGAACCAATTTATGCACGATCTACAGATATTTGTTCCGGGTCTGGTTGTTTTTCTATACATTATAAGTATGTATTTACAAAAAAAAAGTATATAAGTATTATATCAGTTATCTGGTTCCCATAATACAAGCTCTGTTTAGTTTGGGGCTAGATAGCGTTGTGTGAATTGTCCAGCAATATTTGTTATTATTATTATTTATTATTATTACTATTGTAGGTGCCAGCCTCAAGCTACAGTTACACATGCTCATTACTAGCACGAAAGCATGCTTTTATTGAACAAATGCTCATTAGTAGCATGTGTATAAACATTGCTAATAATGAGCATGCTCATTTCGAGTTTGCTCAAAAATCGATGGTCGTGCGATTTTTGGGCATGCTACCTGCAGCACGGGTGGACGGGGGAGGGGGGTCAGGACGTGCTTTTAGCGCGTGTGAACAGGTTTGCTTATTGAGCATGCTAGTATTGATCAGTAGTTCGCAACAGGTGCGCAATTTCACGCAAAAGGTCTTACTGGGGCAACAAAAAAACGCATACCGCAGTATTAAAATAATGTTGATAGAAATAATGCGTACCAAAAGTTATTGCCGAGCTAATATAAGCTTCTGGATGCATTGCATCGCCAGCAAAAGGATGATCTTATTCAGCTCCATGTGGATGATGGACAGCTGTTTGATTGTCCATGGCTTTGTTTGAACTGAGACAGAGAGATGGAGAGCACGTTTGCTTTGAGCATGCTTTTTCAGGAGCATACTTAAAACTAGCATACCTACAATGGCGGATCCAGGGAGAGGATCATGGGGGTCATGACACCTCCCTGGCCTGGTTCCAGGACCTAGATGGACTACTAATTAAAATTGTTAAACATAATGTTTTATACATTTTTGTCACAATACAGATTTTATGTAAGTATGTACATTCAAAATTTAATAAATTTATTAAAATATTTTGATTTGAAAAATTGATCTTAAATATAGGTATTTTTAAGTACAGTTTGTAAGTACGTTAACAAAATACCTACTTTTACTTGTATATAAGATTATAAAATGTGACTATGTGACCCCCCCTGGCACCAAAGCTGGATCCGCCCTTGCATACTAGCAAATGTAAACTGCTCATAAGCATGCTCATGTTGAGCATAGGTACTCAATAGCACGCTTTTTAGCATGCTATTTTAGAGCATGTTTAACAGTAGCTTCAGCGCTACGATCGAGCGAGGTAATTAAATTCGGCCCAAATTTTACTTTTGTATCTATCTATTTTGTAACACAATTCTAATTAAACTTTGAAGTCGTATTTTTAATTCGACGAAGTCAACTGACATTTACTGTGTTGTCAGTTTTTGATGAAATAAAAATAGTGTTGTGACAAAGTAAATGATTGAAAAAATTCCCGAATGAATGAAATTGCCTCGATTGTCTAGTGAATAGTTAGTGTGCCAAACTGCCGATATCGGGTACGGGGTTCGAATTTTAGTCGTGCTTTGTACATACCAACGAGTTTTCGACGACTATGTTCCTATAGTATCTACCTATACTGAATACCTAGTGTTTTAAACATTAAGGAAAACATTGCGAGGAAACTTGTAATACTGTCCTATTTTCAATACATCATGTAGTTGAAACTATACTCGTAGATGTATAAAATATAACAATTATAGGTAGGTACAGAAAATAAAAAAACATCGCTTATTACATAATTCACTATTACTGCATCACTATTACTTTAAATATGGCAACATTATTTTACAAAGTGACATTAGCTACTGTCAGTTGGCTTCGTCTATTTAAAAATACGACTATAGTTCTAGCAACCCATTAGCGGCCCATCAACTAACGTACATTCTTTCTAATTTGTCCTAACGTTCAAGCTGTACATATACACGATGGGATAATACTCAGTACAGTTATGAGTAATACCGTCATCCTTTTTCGCTCGTGCGTTCATTCCACAGCGATTGTAGATTTCGGAAGGAATTACCGATAGGGTATGTGACACTATTGTAAACCGCTTTTCGGTATTAGTTATTGCATTACAAGAACCATCTACCGTCTATCAGGTGTATCTACAGGCTTTGATTGAATGGATGTCAGATCGAGTTCCCGGTTCATGACGTCACGTGTACGGGGATCCCCTGAATGAAAGATTACGTTACTCATAGGACTTGAATCCGACTGTATTGAAGATGTTTGAAGGCTGAAAATGCAATTTTAAAATATCAAACAAATCAATGTGCAAAACAAATAATGCGCACCGCCAAGGAGTGAACGCCTTGCCTGAGTCTGTATCCTGATAACTACAACCTAGGGGTCTTCAAGTCGCAAGTGCATAGGTTTCTTCTAGGCAAGCGTGAACGTAGACTTCATGATCGCTTACCATCAGGCGAGATCGTGGTCAAGCGCTAGCTAACTTCTAGTCAAAATCGGTTGAATTATGTGACCTGGAGGCGGGATCAGTAAGACGGACAAAACAATATTTTGGAAAATCTCGAAACTGAGACGCCAAATTCATTTATTAAACACTTAAGGCGCTAACCGTAGCCGATGACCTTGAGCGAATGGGCGTAACTATTGTTTCGGACCCGCTCCTTCCACCACACGCATCTAACTGACCAGTAAAAAGGTGAGCACGAGGCAGACGAGCACAACCCTCCCGTACGACAGTCAACGGTTGGGCGGCAGTATACCGCTGACCCTTAGAAGATGGTTGCGCGGGCGTCGGGCCGCCCGACGCCCGCGCAACCATCTTACCCGCTAATTATTCGGAAAAATTGAAAATAATTAATTGCAGCGAGAAAGACCATCGCAGCACAGCATCATTTGCATCAAGGTATAGTCGTTGTCAACATTTAGGTGAAATAAAAATTACAAAACTTTACGTCTTTTAGAGGTTGAATAAAATTGAAAGTCGAAAACAGCTACATTTAGTTATTTTTTTTTTCTCTTAGTAAATAAACAGGTAGAACTTTTTGTATGTTTACTTTGCAGATAAAATGTCAATGAATGGCATATTTTTTGAGCACATGAAACTGATACCTGAGGAGAAGCCTCCAAATAAAACCAATCAGCTACTATATTCGCCTTAAATATAACTTTACAGAATGAAGCTAAAACGCTATATCTAAAAATACTACAAAAAATATACAAATTACAATTACTTTAACATTCATTAATAAACCTACATATTTTAGGTTCATATATATATTTATTAAATTTATAAAGGTACACAAATAAACAGAACAGATGTACAAATACTTCTATCGCGTCGCTCGCCAGGCAAATTAACTATTTTTTTTTTAATATGCAGATTAACTATTTACGGATCTAGATAATAGATGTAGTAAAGATATATTGACCGTTTTAATCGTGATTTGGTATTAGAATCTATTGAAATGCCACACTAAGTAATTTATATCTGTATGCATTGCCGGAGATTATGATTAGTTGAGCTATTCAGCCATCAAGTAAATGAATAGGCATAAATCTGTTACTGTGAATTATTATTATCCAGCGATGTAGAATGTACGTTCCTTACCCAGTTAATACTGTAACTTCACTGTGTACGAAGTAAATTTTATATTTCTACCGTCAACTTACCATTGAACGAATGAATAATTCATTCATTCAACTCTATAGTTACCTTCTTCTTCTTAGCGTGGCAAGAGTTCTACGTTTTAAATATAATGTTGGACAGGTGATTGGTCCTCCATCGTGCAGGTGTTCCGACACAAAGGGCACATTAGTAAGTGCTTCATTGACTGCGCGGGATCACCTATTTGCACATATTATGTCTGCAGCGGCCAACCTGGGTGCGGAGCCTGTTTAAAGACTTCCAGAATGGCCACGTGAGAGTGTGCCCAGGTGCCTGATTGTACCTTACTAGCTAGACACAACACCAGTTAAAAAGAAATTAAAAAAAAAACAAATAAATGTAAGCATAATGAGCGGTCTTATCGCTTAACAAATCGATCTCTTCCAGACAATCTTTTGAGGATCATTGTCCAATGGAATATTGGCCGAGGTGTACAAAGAAAAAATACTTAATGATAGAAAAAGAAAAATTACATAACCTACCTACCTGAGGGATATTTTAAAAGACTAATCCACCTTGTTCTTATCTGATTCTTTCCTGGCTCGGTCAACGAAGAACAGGCGCTAATGAATTGATAAATATTTAATTTTGAAATTATATTTAAGCTCAGCAACTAGAACTCAATTAGATTATTCTTATAATAAACCTAGTCACTAATAACAGAAAGAATTCACAATTATTTACAATAAAGTATAGAAGAAACAGTTGAATCATCTAAAGACCGTTGCAAACGATCTATAGATAGCTCAACTGCTCCACTACCAGGCGGAAATGTCTTCAAGGCACTTCCGTCTGAATTGCAATGCTTACGCTTTGACCAGACGCCCAGAAATAATTTTGAAAACGTGATGGGCCCCGGTACCCATGGACCCAGGTTCTCGACTCCAAATGGCTCAAATACGTAATCTCTGTCGAGACTTCCATATTTGCACCGCTTGAGATCTTCAGCTGAATTTGCCGTCGCACCAGCCCCAACTGCTGTACCAGACAGATGAGATGGCGCAAGGGTATCGACGCACGTGGCATCCCACACCAAAGGCCTACCCTTCACCCAAGGTATAAGTCATACCGCCATTGCATGCCTCTTAACATCGACACTTATCAGACCGTTCGGTTCGAGAGCGGCTGGAAAGTTGACGCTGCAAAAAGCCCGGCGGATGATATCATTAAGGCTAGCGTGACAGGAAATCCTACCTGCGGCCCTGAAACACGATAATCTATTAATCATTAACTAGATTTTCAAGCCGATTAATAGTGAGATCAAGATTTGAACATTATTCGGGCTAGAACGCTAAATTTCACTCAACATTATTATTCTCCGAGTATTACAGCTAAACTAACAAATATTGAAAACAATTGTCTTCTGTAGCCATTAATGAGTTTGCCTACCAACATTAGTAACATTATCTGTTTGGTTTCAGCGCTTGCTTACAAAGCTGTAATGATTAGAAAACACTCGCGTACAGTGGGCCATAATTTACTGATTACTAAAACGTATACAACATGTTTGATTATGTACTACGTTAATTACGGATAGGGATAATGGCTATTGTTGTATAATAGCTTTTTTTTCCAATTTTATTACCATGGAAAATTACAAACTTTATAACAACCAAGTTTATCAAGTCAATATCAATGAAACTGTCCGTATAAAATAGGTAAATAAATCATAATTCAACATGTAGGAAAAGTATCATTCGATTGGCATCGTCGCATAGGCGCCGCCGAAGTTAAAAATTGCTTATTGGAAATGTATCGATTACTGGATAACTAGTAGTTTGCCCCAAATTGAGATCTCGTGAGTCTCCAATAAAAACAAAAAAATATTATTCGTAATCTTTGACTATCAAAATAGTGCCACGAGCAGTAGCGTACTTACCTTTTGTGAAAGGATTAACGGATAAGATCAGAAACTTGTTACGCCATAAGTACAGCATCAAGACGATATTCCGTTCTCAAACACAATTGAGACAGCTGCTGCATTCGCCGAAGGACAGAGACCCTCTGGGTGTCCCTGGCGTATATATGATACCGTGTGACTGCGGTAAATGCTACATTGGTGAAACAAAGCGTAACGTATCTACTAAGTTGACTGAACACATACGTGCAATAAAGAATGTTGACTCAAACAGTTCTGCAGTGGCGGAACATTCCCTAGATTCTGATTCGACGCACTACATACGTTTTGACAAGGCCCGGGTTTTAGCGAGAGAGAAGTTCTTCGTTCCTCGCAAGATCCGAGAGGCGATAGAAATAAGTCGTGTGCCGAACTTTAACAGGGATAGAGGATGGGTTCTACCGCCGGCCTGGAGGCCATGTCTTCATGATGCAAGTGACAGCAGAGTGAGTGAACCTGGTAGAGACATAGTTAGTGTTGTGTGTTTGCCTGTACCAAGAACTACAGAAGAGAGCAGCAGTGATGATAATGATGATGACACAGCGGGTCAACGTACTGTGCTTTCGTTGACCCAATCCCCACCACCCCGCCCGTCCACTCGCGCGCAGAGAGCAGCGGCGCGCAGTGCGAGGCGAGACGTTATTCGGAGCGGATCGCACTCACCCTGATGAAGGTTCACGAATTGAACCGAAACACCGATAAGACGGTACGTGATAAATCCCGTATTTATAATAATGAGTGCCACGAAATAAATATCCATATAACTTGACCTACAGTTTTATTCAAAAAACGGGAGTTCATGTAATATGGATATCTTTATTTGGGGTAGAAATTGCAGTTATTCTGGATTTCAGACCTTTGCCTATTTTGTGTCACTAAAACTACACGCATACCAAATTTAAGCACTATGGGGTCACTGGTTTAACCTGTGAGTTTTGTCAAAGTTCAGTTTGTATTAGGGCTAATAACTTAAAAACTACAATGTTTAAACTAAAAATAAAAACAGGTCAAAATGTACTCACAAAGACCTTTTATTAGACGTGCCATTTAACCGGATAGTTTAATTTTTTTTACCCCTCTTGAACCCCAATATCTCAACAATCCCCATGTTTTTAGCTCAGTGACATCACTACCTACCTATATACCAAATTTCACGATGATCGAATCAATGCTTCGAAAGTTATCCTCGGACAAACAAACATACATACATACAACGCCGATTACCGAACAACCTGGAGGCCTAGAACGTGACTATTCTTTTTCAATATACTTAGTCATATACAGGGTGTGGTGTAATGAGTGGATAATAGGGTACCTGCGGGTAGGTGCCATTGTGGCGGTTCAGAAAAATATTTATATAAATATTTATATTTATGTTAATGCTTGATGAGGTTGATAAGTAGATATGTGGCTTAAAGAGGTATCAAGCATTTTCAAGGTATCAAGTAATTTGTTATTCTTAAGGAATTGATAAATAATGATTCTTAGTCAAACTTTTTTATTATTTACTACAAAAATATGTTCACATAACGATTCTACTGAACATTGACGATTCGAATCTCGTCATTATCAGACATATTCTGAAATATATTCAAAATGTTACCCCAAGTAGGGAAAACACAATAAAAGTCGTTACGCTTATAAAAAACAGCATTAACTTTTACATAAACTTTTCTCATAGCATCACTTATTTACACCTCTTGGAAAAGTATACAATACATTGCACAGATGTGCCTGTATCCTAAAGTTGGGGGCATACAGAATGATCAATGGGTACTCAGGGTTGAATGACGTATTCAATGAGTTGTTTGCAAAAGTATTGATGAGCGTTTGTATAATTTTGGGGATTGCTTGTTTGTTTCCGTGACAATGTTTCTCATACCGTGAAATGTTATACCAACATAGCCCGTTTTTTTTCAAATAAATACAAATATTGAAAAAAAAATGTATGGCTACCTGTGTAAAATTTTATCTACAGCAGCTTTGGGATCACATAAATGCATTTTTTTAGAAATATTTATTATAAAAATTAACATTTAACCCTGTTTTTGATCGATTTTGATAGCGGGCAAAGTTATGTGGACTTCTAGACAACATTGCCCACGTCGATTTTGGCGCAAATATCATATTTATGTAGATTATAATAAAAGCCACTTTAAGAATTTGAGTAATGATGGCGTTTGCTGCAGGAATTTAACGCATTTTCTTTAAACTCTCATAATAAAATGGGTAGGCAATGTTAGCAAGGGCTTTTTTCACTTTTCCATACAAACCGTAATTCGCGATTCAAAAATGTTAGGGTTGTCACATTGTAGTAAAATCTTTAACTATTTTTTAACTTTATAAAAAATACTATGAAAAGTAAAAGGTATTTATAAATCCTAACTAATATTATAAATGCGAAAGTGAGTTGGTTTCTTTATTTTGTTTGTTACGCTTTCACGCCTTAACTATTGAACCGACCTTCATAAAACTTTGCATAGACATGGTCAGGGGTACGGAGAAGGACATAGAGTATTTTTCATCCCGGAAAAATACCCTATGTTCCTGAGGGATTGACATTAACGCGAGCGAACCCGCGCGCCAAAGCTAGTAATAAATAAAACATGATTCGTAGGAAAGTTAAGTTTAATATTTTTTTAATATACGTACCTACTACCCAACATTGAGCAAATTTTACTTAGCTATCTTGGATTTGAGATCAATCAACATACTTGATTATAGTATCAAAATTGAACGATAATATTTTGTTTACAGACAGTACATAATGAATATAATTCAACAAAAATTATTTTTTTCTGCGGGTGTTAAAGAGGTAGGATGACTAACAGGTTTTTGATGTTTATTTTTTATTTAATTTAATACCGTGCATCTTGGGATACCAAATTGTCGTTCAGCATCCCTTGATGAAATTCGTTGTGTAGGTAAGAGCTGCCTCGCATGCAATTCTCAACATTATCTTCAGAGTAATTTTTAAACATTCGAGAGCCTATCTCACTTCTAAGGAAACCAAGACGTGAGATAGGCTCTCGAACATGGACAAAGGAAACCATGTCGAATTCTAGACTCACTTTTCTTTTTCTGAAAAGTAAAAAAAATACAATACAGGTAAGATTATGCGCTACCTACCTGACAAAACTAACAATCAAGAAAACATTTTTGTTATTCATTTAATTGCTCAAGTGGTCGCTAATAGTACGCGCGGATCCGGCCGCACTTAGAAAATGAAGTATTAAGTTTATTTATTTCTATTAAAAAAAAGTAATTTCAGAATGTGGCAACCCTAAACCGTTTTAGTCCGTGGGCAATTTTGGCATTCAAGGTTCGGAACATTCCAAAGTAACATTGCCCATCATCATAACTTTTGATTAAAATAATATTTAGCGCTGAAACTATCGGTAAAACCCTTAACACATTCTCTTTTATAAAGTAGAATAAAAATATCTTACCTGTGGCTTCGCCATGACACACAATTCACTTCTAAATTTCCGCAACTTTTTGCCCGCAAAAATACAGTCCTCACTCGACAAGCTCCAATAGGTTACTGAGTGAACATAAACAGCAATACGATACTCAATAATGTAACACATATAGACTATTTTCCACTATCATAATCAGTACTGCCATACTACTGACACATTTTTACATATTATACGATTAGCTTAAAATTCGTGATTCGGGCAAAGGTTCCTTAGGAGGCAAAGTTGGCATATTTCACGATACGCGATAAATACCCGTTTTAATCAATAATTAGGATCTTTCTAGGTAAGCGTGCTCAATCTTCGATCACACCTTCCCTTAACATCAAGTGAGGTAGTGAACAAGTCCTTGGCTATCATCAAAAAAACATAATGAAAGGAATTGACGAAAATTAACCATTCCACTTCTTTGCCTAGTAGTGGAATAGTTACGTTTGAAAAAAATTGATTTTTACCTTGTAGGTATTAGGTATGTATTCTCAAAAACGTTTTCCATCAAGCCTATTTTTTTTATACCACCTGGAGATGGAACAAGCCTATGGCCCACCTGATGCTATGTGGTAACATCGTCTTTAACAAAGTAATGCCTAGTAGGTCACGCATCTTAGATACGTGCCGTTTGATGCACTGTCCTGCGTCCATCAACTTGACGCATACAGGTGTAAGGCCTCATGTGCCAGTACCTAATTTCACCAGCAGCCTTACCCTTCAAACCGCGGTGCTGCATGGTGGCAGAAGTAGGTATAATGGCAGTACTACCCCGGACAAGCCCTTTTACAAGAAACTCTAATATACTTACCTTTTATTTGGATGCTATTATGTAACAAATAATCCTATAGGTACCTAGCGGCACGTTGTAGTCTTAACCTTTAGTAATGCAGTAAAAAAATCTATCTACAAAGATGTTCCACTAATTTAAAGATTTGATTAGACATGGGCCAAATAAATGTCTTACTTCGAAATTCCCTTCAAATGTAACGTCCACGGAACCAGTCACCAGAAAAACACCGGCCAGTAAAACTGGGGGGTTCGGAGAATCATCCGCACGATAAAACTCGGTATACAAACAACCTAATCTGGGCACTCCGAACATTCGAGTTAATGGATTTTTTCCACCTCCGCGGCTTGGTATAAAATTAGAAAAACCGTTTTTTGGAAAAGGGTTCCGTTCAGATTTGATTACCTTTACGGTTGCTAAATCGGAGGGTAAAAACGCCGGCAGATTCAAACAATTTAGTAAATATTTAATTCAGTGGTAGTGCTGAAATTGGGAGTCGCAGTTGCTTATGGGAATCTATCTAGTTGGGGTGAAACCTTAATAATATCCAATAATTGCTTTGACTTCACGGCAGTTTTTACTATGAAAAAATTTATTCGTCATGCAAAATCTCTCCCTATCTTTAAAAACATGGTCAGACAACATTTTCTGTCATCCATCGCTCACTAGGCCATTTATTTATTTAAACATTTTTATAATTTATGTATGTAGGTATGACAATATATATTTTATGTATCTTAATATTAATATTTATGTAATTTTATGATTATATTATTTAATATAATTATGCATTTTATTTTATATTATCTGTTTGAGCCAGATTTTGGGATTACTGCCTTTTTATAATAGATGGAACGCTGTCGCGAACCTTGGGAGTAAAGCCGTTTCTAACGGGCCTTCATTCAGGCGCCATGAAGCCTCCTTGGTGCGCGCAGAAAGAAAAAGAAAAATAGATTTTTAAAAAAATGAAATGACGTTCAGTGTGAAGACTTTATTGGTTCGGTTGGTCTGGTGTGAAGATTTTATGGTGTACGGTTATGTTTTAGAAAATTCAGATTAATAAAGAAGTTGTTTGGAGAACAGTCTAAAACTGCGACGAGACAATACAATCTCAGTTGGCGCCTGCGGCCAATTTATTTCCTCTAGAGCGGCGAAGCGACTGAGGTGAGTGGTGGAGTTCTCTCCTTTACAATTTTGTAGTTATCCTGAAGTCTGGTGGATAGCCCTTGGCCGAAACATTTGGTTACTTCAAGCAGGATTTTTTGTTTCTCCTGTTTCCTAGATGTTCAATTAAAATACAGTACACTTTTTATTGAACAAATTCAATTATTTTGTTCCTGCATTGACATATTTTTATTACCGGTTCTTAGATTTGCCTCCATACAGTCATAGCCTAAAATTTCATAAGCTACAAAGGGTACATAATATTATTTTAGGAAGCATTAGAGCGTCATTCAACAATTCGCTTTAAATTAGTGTTCTTCGTCAGGCCGCTGCGCCTTCTCGTCTGTAAGAAACGCTTATGACGAGTTTTAGCAAGTTTTGGCACATTTGATGCAGCATTTACCTAAATAGTAGGTAGGTACTTTCGCATTCGATCGTCGTTAGTGGTCGCCGCTATAGCATGCAGCGGCCACACCTTAGGAACCTAGGCTGGTAGAGGGGGGCTCGAGTGCCGAAACACTTTGTTGTAGCAACGGCGTGTTTCGGCCCTCGAGTCGGCACGGTCACTCCCCGTGCTAGTGCTCGTTGCTTCGGCGTCAACGCAATCCACCTCAAGTGGCGAGGCAACCAGGCAACTGTAGAAGGCCTGAAGGTAGCGATAGGAGTTTTTTATCGTTGCCAGATACTGCGTCCTGTTCCCTTCCAGTCGTAGCGGTTCTCCGTTCCACTGGGTCAAGGGGAGTAAGGAGGAGAGGGTGCATCTGTGTACGGCGCGCACACTTATGCAACTTAATATATCCTGCGCATCTGACTTGGCTTTGTCATTCCGAGTTTAAAAAAGTCCTGGGCTTGGTCTAATACCTGGACACGGGTGGCCTAAGGAGAGGAGAGTGGTCGCTCTAGCACTGCATCGGGGTGACAGTGTGGTTCGGCAGCACTCTTTGAGACAAAGCAGCTTTATTTAGAGAGGCACTGCTTTCCTCGCTCAGCCGGGGAGGGGGCTAGAAAAGGTGCCCCAAACAAACGCTCATTCCTCGCAATAAGAATAAATCTAAAAACATGCAGATGAATATGACTTTTGGTGCGTGGAATGTACGTACTCTTTTAGACCGACCCAACAACCTCTGCCCAGAACGTAAAACCGCCATTGTGGCTCGCGAGCTCAAACGCTATGACGTCGACATAGCCGCTCTCAGCGAAACACATCTAGCTGACGAAGGTGAGCTTGTTGAACGTGGTGGTGGGTACACTTTCTTCTGGAAAGGCACACCAGCTTCTGAGCCTAGACGGTCAGGAGTAGGCTTTGCTATTAAAACTACTTTAGCCTCTAAGTTGGAAGAACATCCAGTTGCTATCTCTGATCGTGTCATATCCTTACGTTTCCATCTTCGAAACAATAAATACTTAAATGTTATCAGCGTATATTCGCCAACACTCGACAAAAGTGATGACGTCAAGGACAAATTTTATGAGGAAGTGTCAGAAGTGCTGACTAAAATCCGGCGCTGTGAGAAAGTTTTGCTTCTTGGCGACTTTAATGCTCGCGTCGGACGTGATTTTGAAGCTTGGCCTCGGGTGATAGGGCGACATGGCATTGGTAACATGAACAGTAATGGGCAACTGTTACTAAGCCTCTGTTCCCAATTTCATCTGGGTATTACCAATACCATGTTTAGACTCCCAAATAAATACAAAACTACCTGGATGCACCCAAGGTCCAAGCATTGGCATCTTATTGATTATGCTATAGTCCGTCAACGGGATATAGCGGATGTCAAAGTAACGAGAGTAATGAGGGGCGCAAACTGTTGGTCGGATCACCGACTTGTTGTTACAAAACTATTTTTGCGTCTTAGCCCTTGCCGTAGACCTCGCAGGGCTAAGCCTAACTGTCATCATCTGAAAAAGCTAGAGTCTGCTGAAATATTGGCAAATTACAGGGAAGCTGTCAATACCTTTACAGCAGGCATACACCCCGAAGATGAACAGTTAGACGAGGGCTGGAAACTGTTAACTACAAATACCATCAATGCGGCTACTGAGATCTTAGGCCAAAAACCTCGTGTCTGTGAAGACTGGTTTGACGAAAATGATAATACATTGACAGTCGCCCTAGAAAAACACCGCCAGCTCCTTCGAAAGGGAAATCAGACAACTGCTTCTGAAAAAATAAAGGAGAGTACGAGCCAAATAAGGAGACTAACTCGAAACGCAAAAGATGAGTGGTGGCTGAACAAGGTTCGCTATATTCAGTGGCTTGCTGATTCGAATAGACTCGGCGATTTCTTTAACGAGATTAAAAAGTTAGTAGGAAGTCCACATCGAGTAAACGTACCACTGAAATCACTTTCAGGTACCCTCCTGGTAAGCAAAGGAGAAGTTCTTACTCGCTGGGCAGAACACTATAACAGCTTACTCAATGTGGATCGTTCTGCTGACATAAACTATTTAGCATCACTTCCTGCCTTACCACAAGCCGTAGATCTGGATCAGCCTCCTTCTCTTGAGGAAGTTATCATCGCCATCAAAGCGCAGAAAAACAATAAGGCTGTCGGCATCGATAACATACCAGGAGAACTATTAAAATATGGCGGAGATGAGTTGCACTACAAGATTTGGCAATTTTTCCAGCGCATGTGGGAAATGGAGTTCGTTCCTCCTAGTTTTGGCGTATCACTAATTTGCTCTTTGTATAAAAATAAAGGTGATCGATCTGTTTGCAACTCTTATAGGGGTATATCACTTCTGTCTACTCCAGGAAAAACTTTTGCCAGAGTACTCTTAAATCGTCTTATGGAGCTCTCTGAAAGTATATTGCCTGAAACGCAATTTGGGTTTAGACCCAATCGCGGCACATGCGAGGCCATATTCTCTCTTAGACAACTGCAAGAGAAAAGCAGGGAACAGTGTCAACCTCTGTTTCTCTGTTTTGTTGATCTGGAGAAAGCTTTTGACAGTGTACCTCGCGAAGCTTTGTGGATTGTGCTTTCGAAACTTGGTTGCACCGACAAATTTATACGCTTGATAAGACTTCTTCACGACAACATGACTTGTTGCGTAACCGTCAATGGTGAGCAGACAGAGCAATTCCCTGTCACTTGTGGTGTAAAACAAGGCTGTGTATTAGCACCCACTCTTTTTGCTCTGTACTTTTCCGTTGTCGTGAGGGAGACTTTACAAGCCAACACCGAAGGGATCCGCATACGTTTTCGCACAGATGGCAGTATCTTTAACCTGGCTAGGTTAAAAGCGCACACAAAGGTATCGTATGACCTCATTACCGAATTGATGTATGCTGATGACCTATGTTTCGTTGCGGAATCTTCTGAGGGACTCCAGGACTTGATGACTCGGCTTGACGCTGCGTGCTGTAGATTTGGCCTCAAAATAATATTACAAAGACAGAGGTGATGGCCATGGACACTGTTAACCAAGCTCCACTGAATCTGCAAATCGATGGAAAGCCCATAAAACAGGTCGATACATTCAGATATCTGGGAAGCAGCATAACAACAAAATGCGACCTTGACTCGGAGATCAACAGCAGACTTGGCTCCGCTATGGCTGCTTTTGGTAAACTACGAGTCCAGGTATTTCGCTCCCATAACATCAAATTGAGTACCAAGATTAAGGTGTATATGGCTATTGTACTTCCTAACATCTTGTACTCGTCAGAGACATGGTGCCTGTATCGCAGACACATACGCACGTTAGACAGATTCCATCTGAAATGCCTCCGCGACATTCTTAACATCAAGTGGTCGGATCGGGTCCGTAATACCGATGTTCTACGACGGGCTAATGTCTGTGGCATAGAGGCATATTTGATGCGGCGTCAGCTGCGTTGGTGCGGGCATCTGTCTCGGATGTCTGATGAGCGAAGGGCGAAACGCATTTTCTTCTGTGAACTAGAACATGGTAAGCGGAAACGCGGAGGTCAGTTCCTACGTTTCAAAGACGTACAGAAGAGGCACATGAAGAGGTGTTGTATCGATCCGTCGCGCTGGGAGGCTCTCGCTGAAAAACGACCTGAATGGAGGCGTCATGTTCAGGACAAAGTGTACGAGTTTGAAGAAGAAAGGAGGCAAGAACTAGACTTAAAACGAGATCAGCTTAAAAGTCGACCGCCGGCTAATATCAATTACAACTACATTAATGGCGCCTTAACTTGTGTTCATTGTAACCGGACTTTTAGCGCAAAAATAGGGTACATCAGCCACATACAGGCTAAACACCTAGGCCAATAATCACAAAGTCTCTGTAGCCGAAATCGGCTAGGAGGATTATTATTATTATTATTATTATTAGGTACTTTTAGGAAAAAATGTAAGTTCATAGTTTTATTGAAATAATAGATAAGGCATTGACAAGATAGGTAAAATACTTAAGTTGGGTCAAAATGTCAAAAGCGGAAGAAAATAAGAGGTCCTTAAGAATAAAGTTATTAGAGGCGAGATTGGCATCTTATTACACTCGTATGAAAAGTATGCATAAACATGCATTGAAAGTGAATATAGCTAACTTCAAGGAGGTTCAAGGCTTTTTAGAGTTGACATCAAACTTGTCTTTATTAAGGACCGAGTTCAATAGAGAGTTCGATGAGTTATCACTCTTTAAAATGCAAGTGATAGAAGATTTTGAACCTAACATAACCACGTTGGAAGCATTTGAGAATGTTTTTACTGTAGTGCAAGGCAAGGTAAACGCGCTTTCCGGTCAGAGTAGTTTCAACTTGAATGAACTCTCGAATAAAGCAGTACCAAAAATGAAGTTGCCACCCGTCGAATTACCAAAATTCGATGGTAATACTAAGTCATGGCCTATGTTTATAGAGTGTTTCAACAATATGATTCATTGCAACCCATCACTTACTAGCGCTGATAAGGTGTATTATCTGTGCGGTCAGCTAAAGGATAAGACGTTAGAGACAATTGCCGGTATCGCGCCGACTAGTGAAAACTATAAAATTATGTACGCCACGCTTGTTAACAAATACCAAGACGTGCGGACGCTAGGTACGGCATATCTGGAGGAGATTTTTCATTTGAAAAAAATGATAGGCCCGTCTGTAGATGGTCTTAATTCGTTTATGGCGAAGTTTTCAGTATCCGTTTCGGCTTTTAATCAATTGGAAATTCCCGATAAACTGGACTTCGTCTTCTTATGTCTAGCTCTTAAAAAAGTAGACAACGAAACTGCTCGACTATTCGAGAACTCAGTTCGGGATGAAAATATTCCTTCATACAAGAGTTTTGCAAAGTTTGTTCGGGAACAAGCAAAAGTCTTAGAGCGGGCCGGTCTCTATACCTCTAGTGGGAGTAGTAGTGGTAAGAATGCGGCGCCGTTATTTGGTAAAGTACCAGTACCCGTGAATAACAAATCACCAGTAAGGAGAGCTTCTCCTCGGGCTTTGGTTACGTCAAACATAAACTGACCGATGTGCAAAAAAGCTGATCACGATCACTTTTTTCGCTGTGCGGAGTTTTGGACCTATCCACAAAAGAGCGTTACAATTTGGTGAAGAGGAGTAATGGTTGTGTTCTTTGTTTAGGGTTCAGCCATAAATCTAATGCGTGTAATGTCCAAGGTTGCTGCAACATCTGCCGTTCACGGATACACCACACTCTTCTTCATTTTGATAATGCTCATTCTAATACAGCAGCGTTATCGGTGTCCAGTGTAAGCCAGGATGAAGAAATGCACGCTAACCTGTCACCCATTAGGGATCTTGGAGATGGAGACGTGGATAATGGTGGCGTTTCGTTATGCTCAAGGCAAGATGCGTTAGCACCTGATTCAGAGCGTTCGACATCATCTACTGTCTTGTTAGCCACGGCGAAGGTTAGAGTTGTGGATTCGTCTGGTAAGGCCCATTTTATTCGATGCCTCATAGATAACGGATCTCAAAACCATTTTATCACTGCTCAGTGTTGTAAACGGTTGTCGTTGGTATCCCACACGCTTGATGTTCCTATGTCAGTTCATAGATTTGGAGGTAGCTTGAATCGTGTGGCTGGCCAGACTGAGCTGGAATACTGTTCTCGTTTTAACAGAAGACAAGTCTACTAAATTCGATCATTAGTGGTTGGTAACATCACTCAAAATCTTCCGACCTCAGTAATAGATAAGGCGATGCTGGGTTACCTGAAAGAAATTTCGCTGGCGGACGATACTTTGGACCAACCAAGAGAAGTTGAGATATTAATTGGTGCCCAATTATTCTCGCGCTTGATTTTACCCGGACGTATCAATGGATCCCCGGGTCAGCCTGATGCTCTACAGACTACGCTAGGATTTATTGTTATGGGCGAAGTTACGGTATCCAAATCACTTAATAGCACATCAGCACTTTGTGCAGTTACGGGCCCAAGGCTAGATGAGGTAATTTGTAGTTTCTGGGAGCTGGAAGAAATCCCATCTTGTGCTGCTGCAAAGTTGAGCCGTGAGGAACAAGAGTGTGAGCAGATTTACAAGTCCTCAAATATCAGAGATTGCACCGGTAGATATACGGTTGACTACCATTTCAGTCCGATTGTACAAAACTAGGTAGCTCATTACACACAGCAAAGAAACGTTTTTTTGCCTTTGAAAGAAAGTTCAAGGTTTCTTCGCAACTGCGAGAAGCATCTGACAAAGTGATTCAAGAATATTTGGAGTTAGGTTATCTGATGCCAGTTAACCCTAGACCTGATGATGCGGGCTACGTCATTCCGCATCATTCCGTCTTAAAGGAGGACAGAATCACCACCAAACTGAGAGTAGTATTAGATGCAAGTGTTCGTACGGATAGAGACTTATCCTAGAACCAGGTACTGCATAGTGGTCCAAATTTGCAAAGTGATATATTTTTGATATTGCTTAATTTTAGGTTGTTTCTGGTAGCATATTTCGCAGACGTTAAGCAGATGTATTTACAAATAAAAGTACTCCCGCAGTTCCGTAAGTACTTACGAATGTTGTATCGTTTTGACACAAACGATAAATTAAAAACTAATGAATTTGAATGGGTTTGTTTTGGAGTATCAGCAAGCCCTTTTTTAGCATTGCGTACTATAAAACAGCTTTGCTCTGACGAACGTAATAATCACCCAGCATCGGTCAAAGTAGATGAACAAAGCTTGTATATGGATGACGTTGTTTCCTCGGAAAAGACAGTACCCACTGCTACAAAGACCACTTTGAAGCTTATTTGGCTGTTCAATTGGGGATTTGATCTCATAAAGTGGTCAAGCAATTCTTTAAAGTTGTTATCGCGGCTTCCGAGTACACATTTACACCCCCAGGTGGTTAAGTTTGACGATGTGTTGGTACAGAAGATTTTAGGTGTAAAATGGGAACCGCGGTTAGACGTTTTTTCGTTCGATGTATATTTAGGGGAGAAAATGTGTACAAAGAGAAATATACTTTCAACAGTGGCAAAGTTATGGAATATATTAGGATTTGCAGCGCCGGTTATCTTATATGCCAAACTAATTATCCAAGAGTTATGGAAATCGGGGATTGATTGGGATGAAGTTCCTTCACCATCTGTTGTTGCAATGTGGACCAAATTTCAGCTGGAGTTGCCGTTGCTGTCTCAGATTATTATACCGCGACATATAGGAGTAATTGATGAATGCTTTGTTACACTGTTAGGTTTTTCCGATGCTAGCGAGAGGGCATATGGGGCAGCAATTTACTTACACGTGCAGTCTACGAACGGCACCGTAGTTAATCTTCTGTGTGCTAAATCGCGTGTAGCCCCTTTAAAGACTGTCACATTGGCACGTTTGGAACTTTGCATGGCACATCTTTTATCAAAATTGATACGGTCTGTTTTGCTCACATACGCGTCACGCTGGAAGATTGATCGCATATTTGCCTTTACAGATTCTACTGTGGTTTTGCATTAGATTTACGCAAGTCCGCATAAATAGAAAACTTTTGTAGCCAATCGTGTCGCACGTATCCAAGACAAAAGTTCTCTCTCTTGATCAAAAGTGTTTTATCACATTGCTGGAAAGGAAAATCCCAGTGACTGCTTGTCACGTGGGCTTACTCCTGCTCAGCTATTAGAGCACCCTATGTGGCTACATGGTCCTACATGGCTTCCACAGGAACCCACATCGTGGCCAATTGAGCCGTTTCTACCTATGAGCATTGACGTTCCAGAAGCCAAGCCAGAAGTGGTATTAATTACTGTAAAGCCAGTGCAACCTATGCTTTACGAGTTGTCCCAGCGAATATTTTCATGGTCCAAATTACTTCGCATAGTAGTGTACTCTTTGAGATTTGCCAAAAGGATTAAATCAAGCGGAAGATTTAGCTCAGGCTGAAATGGCAGTTATACGCTCCCTACAGTTTGTCCACTTTGTCGATGACATGAAGGCAGTTCAGGCAGGAAAACTTTGCTCTGGTGCTCTTCAATGGTTGCGACCTGTCGTTGTTGATAAGATTATTCGAGTAGGTGGAAGACTAGAAAATTCTAACTTGACTTTTGACCATAAACACCCGATTTTGTTGCCTCGAAAAGACCATGTTGTCAATTTCATTATAGACGAGGCGCATCGTAAATATTGCCATACCGGTCCGCATTTACTTCTCTCTATTTTGAGACAACGTTTTTGAATTTTATCCGCGCGAAACCTTGTGCGTACTCATGTGCACTTATGTAACTTCTGCTTTCGAGCTCGGCTCAAGGCTTGTACCCCTCCTGTTATTGCTGATCTTCTGAAATGTAGACTGCAAATCTCCAAGCTTTTTGTGAACACAGATATTGATTATTGCGGACCAATTAATATTACCTTGAATAGAAAACGGGGTATTCGGTCGCAGAAGGCTTACATTTGCGTATTCATATGTCTTACCACTAGGGCCGTGCATGTAGAGTTAGTACAGGATTTAAGTACGGATGCTTTCTTAAATGCGTTAAAGAGATTTATTTCCCGACAAGGACCGGTAGAAAAGCTGATGTCTGATAACGGAACCAACTTTGTTGGGGCTCGTGCATATTTAAACGAGCTTTATTCATTTTTGCAACGGCAAAGCATAGAGATCAGTGGAATCAAGGGTTGGCTCATCAACGTATTATTTGGCAAATGATTCCACCTAATGCGCCACACTTTAGTGGCAGTTGGGAGTCGACTGTAAAGGCGTTTAAGACACATTTATTCAGAGTTATTGGTACCCAAATTTTGACTTTTGAAGAGCTCTTAACTGTTATTTGTCAGATTGAGGCTGTACTGAACTCCCGGCCACTTGGCCGAGTTCTTAGTTCAGATCCAGCGGAGCCAGTGGCGTTGAAATCTGCGCATTTACTTCATACGACTCCTTTAGGTTCAGTATCATCAGCGTCTGTTCCGGAAGATTGTGAGCATTTGCTTTCCCGTTATTTGTTGCTTGATAAGCTCGTTCAGTCATACTGGTGTAGATGGAGTCTAGAATATTTGCACACGCTGCAAACGAGAGAAAAATAGTAAACAGAAACTGAACCTATTAAAAAGGGGACTGTAGTGTTAATAATGCAGAACAATACTGCTGTATTGCATTGGCCGTTAGGAATAATTCATGAAATATATCCTGCTTCTGATAGAAGAACTAGAGTTCTCTTAGTTAAGACCAAGTCTGGCACTCTAATGCGTCCTGTAGCACGTCTTTGTGCAAGGCCCTTACAATGATGCTAGTTTACATAAAATCATGTACCTACGTAATGCTTATAATTTAGAATATACCTTTATTTGTTTGCACTTTATAATTTAAATAAGCGGGTGTACGTATGCTACAGAAGTAATGCTACTAGGTTTACTTTGGTTGAGTACTTAAATAATTTTGTTTCTTGACTGTTATGTTATTGTTTATTATATTGTTACTTATATGTTACAATTTTCTCTTTAAAGGCATCCTTTCAAGCTGGGGGCTTATGTTTGAGCCAGATTTTGGGATTACTGCCTTTTTGTAATAGATGGAACGCTGTCGCGAACCTTGGGAGTAAAGCCGTTTCTAACCGGCCTTCATGCAGGCGCCATGAAGCCTCCTTGGTGAGCGCAGTGCAGAAAGAAAAAGAAAAATAGATTTTTAAAAAAATGAAATGATGTTCGGTGTGAAGAATTTATTGGTTCGGTTGGTCTGTTGTGAAGATTTTATGGTGTACGGTTATGTTTTGGAAAATTCAGATTAATAAAGAAGTTGTTTGGAGAACAGTCTAAAACTTCGACGAGACAATACAATCTCAGTTGGCGCCTGCGGCCAATTTATTTCCTCTAGAGCGGCGAAGCGACTAAGGTGAGTGGTGGAGTTTTCTCCTTTACAATTTTGTAGTTATCCTGAAGTCTGGTGGATAGCCCTTGGCCGAAACATTATCTATATTTTTTATAAATTGTATAATATACTTGTTCTAGGGATTCTAATAATATCGTACGCCGCCGTCCTTATCTGTTCACATAGATCCTGTCCATCCAAAGGTTGCCTGGAAGAGATCGCTTTTAGCGATAAGGCCGCCCATTTTACCTATGATTTATAAGTGTATTTTCTTTTATATGTTAGTGTTTAATGGTGTGCAATAAAGAAATTATCTATCTATCTATGAAATGTGGTGGCGAGTTGTTTTTCAGGCAATTCATGGAACAATCAGAATGATTCCTCTCGGCACCGCAGTCAATCAAATCTATTGGACCATTTCAGCGCTACGAATCTTGTACTAAATGATTCTGTAAATACGGATAGTGTGCTTTAAAAAAACTTTTCAGGTTTCGGTAAAAAATTTTGATCTTTTTCCGCTAGAAAAATTGGCGCTATGCTTCAAAACTGTCGAATTTGAAACGATTCAATTGCATGCATGGAATATCGCGCTTTGCACTGTTCGTTGCATATGTTGCGAATGAAAACTTTTTATTTTTTTAAGTTATAACCGATCGGAATACCAATGTGAAAACCAAATTGCCCAAGTTTTTTAAAGGCTAGTTATGTAAACGTTATGGACTTATGCTATACAGCTCTGGAACTGTAAAAAGAGTAACATTCTAATCATCAAGCCATACCACACAAATAAAGGACATCGTAGATGCACCCTGGTATATCAGAAATGATGACCTTCACCGGGCTCCCAATATAGAGTTTGTCGATAGAGTAATTCAAAAATATGCAGAAGCTCACGAACAAAGACTTCGCCATCTTGTGAACGTAGCGCCATCTTGTGAACGTAGAGGCAATCTAGCTCTTCTACAACTCGGATATAGTGAAAAGACTGAAAAGGACAAAACCTTTTGAGTTATTATAGTGTACAATAGTACAGTATAGTGTCAGTGTTAGTGCTATTCATAAAGAACAGAAGAACAAAGTATCTTCTCCTTAAATATGGACTAAGGAAAGTGCCGATAGACACAATTTTTAAATCACATAGATCTTCGTTTGACCACAATCTCACCTAATGGTATGGTAGCGAGGTAGTGTTTGGCCGAACCTTCGTTAAGGTGGCAGCAGTACTCCATACCAGTCCGGACTTGTGCTTTGTAGGGACTAAGAAGCTGTCCCGTTGTGAAGCATATCCTGGCCCTGTTGAGTATGCCCAGCTTCATGGCAGCTGTTTTAGTCTTAGACTCGATGTATGAGCTAAAGTTGAGAGTAGGCGTGAGCGAAACCCCTAGAAGCTCAATAAGTGCTGATTATTACCATTATCCCATGTTGTTGGACAAACGCCTCCCTTTATGTAGAAAAAATAGGCTAGAGCTGATAAAGATTATTATTATATTTTATACTTAAAAAATAAAGTATCACTGATAGCAATCACACTAATATTATAAATGCAAAAGTTTGGATTTTCGTTTATTTATTTGTTTGTTTTTCAATCACGTAACAGCTAAACCGATTTTGATAAAATTTAGTTTGTACGTAGATTATAACCTGGATTAATACATAGACTACTTTATATCCCATAAATCAGGTCCTATAGAATAAAAATGGGGTGTCAAGTTAAGTTGCAACAGCGAGTTTAGCTTCATTTCTAGGTTGCCTACACATTTAGTAGTGTAACTCGCGGACAACAGCAAGTATATCAAATATAAAACTTAATCTATTTAAGTTTCCACAATTTATTGTATTGTATTTGTATTTTTTGTATGAAGTTGAAATTATCCGGGAAGAAATCGTTTTTATAGTTAGTCTTAAATCAGATGTGTCCAAATCTAAATCGCAAGTTGCCCGTTAAATCCAAACGATACTTCGACAGCTACACCAATTCAAATAAATCTCACTTTTTACAACTTCGTACTGCAAGCAGAGCAAACCAACAGGCGGCGGGTGCCATGAAACATCCAGAATCGGTTTATTTGCAAAAGAACAAAAACGCTAATAAAATACTGCGTTTGCAACACGTTGAACTTTATATGAATGTTTTGTAGTCTTGGAGTAATTATAGGGTAAGCTTTGGGCCGCGACTGACTATTCTTTGATATGACAATGGTTGAACATAAGCAAATGTAACACATACAATCCCGCAGGAAAAATAATAATAGATCTTTACTTATGAAATTCATTCCTTCCACTCGACACCACCAAAACGACACCATCGGTGGTGTCGTATGGAATCACTAGTCCATACGATACCACCGACTAATATTGAGGTTACCTACATACAAAGTTGTTGATATGAAAACTCCAATTAAGTTCAAGCAGTTTCATTAATGAGGTATGTCATTTTATAAAGTTTATATTTATCTGTCACTCAAATGGTCATCTTGACATTGTTCATTGCAATTTGCATATTATTGTCTTTCCGTCCAAATATTTTAATTTTTCACAATGGACATGGATACTAATACTGACGACATAAAATACATAAAAACTAATGGCGGAACAGCTTTGCTCTGGCAAACGTATAAATTTCACCGTCACAAGGGATATAAAAACGGCTCAGTGTTATGGAGGTGCACTAGCTTCAAAAGGACAAAGTGTCCAGGTACGATAACTATAATGGTAAGTATCCTTTTCATTTGTCATTTTTTCGAGTATTCCATAGCCTTTACTTATTTTACTAGAATAAATTTTAATATTACTTTTTAGAATGACATAATTACAAAGACCAAAGATCACACTTGCGGAAGAGACGCCTTTGCAAATGACCGTTTGCTGGTAACAAACGCATTACGAAATAAGGTAATTACATCTGACCAACCAATCCCAATCCAAAGTTTAAAAGTATTAAACAATTGCTTTATGATGCAAGAAATAAAGAACTTGGAGTTCCCGCTACAATTTTTAAATCTATAAATGAGGTCACTGTACCGGTAAGATTTAAATGTATGTGATGTTGTCTGATATTTATTTATTTATTTTAATGAACTGGAAGCTGTTAGTCAAAAACACGCGTTTCTGGACATCACTAGGGTGGTGTCGTATGGACTAGAGATTCCATACGACACCACGGATGGTGTCGTTTTGGTGGTGTCGAGTGAAAGGAATGATGAAATTGCCGTTCTTCAGTACTGGTCATTTCAAATAGAAAAAAAGTTTGGAATAGCTTTGTATTTTAAATTTAAATTAATTTTGTTTTAAAAACATGACATTCTTTTTACAAACTCAGTCTTTTGTTTATTGATAAGCGTTGTATTTTCATTACATTTGAACATTTTTCGCCATAATGGATACTTTAAAAGTTTGTGTAAATATGAAATATGCGTTCCGTCGTGGCACCAACACGTCACAAACGGCACGTAACATCAAACACGTTTACGGAGAGAACTGTACAAACGAACGCACAACCGTATTGGTTTTCCCGGTTCCGTTCTGGAATTTTTGACTTGAAAAATGAAGCTCGTGGTCGTCCGGAGACTTTGGTCAACAATGATGAATTAAAGGCGATTGTGGAAGCTGACGAAACTTAATCTACAGCTGAGCTAGCAGCAGTTTTTAATGTTAGCATCAAAACAATTTTGATTCATTTGCGACAAATGGGCAAGGTAAAAAAACTTGATAGATGGGTGCCCCACGAACTTAACGATCGCCAGCGCAACGTACGCGTCGAGACCTGCCTCGCATTGCTCAATAGGCAAAGAAATGAAGGAATTTTGAACCGAATTGTTACATGCGATGAAAAATGGATTCTGTTCGACAATCGAAAGCGCTCAGCAAGTTGGATAGATCCTGGTTCAGCACTCGAGCAATGTCCTAAACCAAAAATGACCCCTAAAAAGGTGATGGTCACTGTTTGGTGGTCAAGTGCGGGTGTGATTCACCACAGATTTTTACAAAACGGCATGAGCATTACTGCAGATATGTACTGTGAAAAACTGGAGACAATGATGGAGAAGCTTGCACATTGGGAACCAGCTTTGGTCAATCGGTCGTCCTCACTGCTCCTTCATGACAACGCGCGACCCCATACTACACAACAGAGAGTCTCCAAGCTGCAAGAGCTAGGGTTGGAAGCTCTCCCTCATCCGCCATACTCACCAGACCTTGCACCTACCTACTATTACTTTTCCAAAATTTATACAACTTTTTAGTGGGTAAAAAATTCAATTCCCGAGAGGCAGTATAAAATGCCATTGAAGAGTTTATTGCCTCCCGTCCAGCTGATTTTTACAAGAAGGGCATCAATAAACTGCCAATGTGTTGACAAAGATGTGTCGATTGCATGGGTGATTACTTTGAATAACAGAAATAAAAAAGTTAAAAAAAATAAGTATTTTCACTATTTCCATACAAAACGGCAATTTCATAGGTAAAGATCTAATATCTTGATGACGTATACGCCGCTGTCCTTATTTGTTTTGGAAAAGTAGGTTTATAAAATTTATATCTAAATTTTAATAAAACTGCACACACCTTTTATTTACTCACTTCTTTATTTATTTTTTATTTTACTACGTAGCTGCTGCACTACCTTTGCTTCAGGTTTCAGCTGAAAGTCAGCGTTGGGTGCTTGGAAAATGGCGTTCAGCTCAGCATAGTGTTGGATATTCCAACATTATGCTGAGCTGAACGCCATTTTGGTACGCATACACATTAGTCGAACTGTTTTATTAGATTCAATTGTATCTACTGTTCCTTATGATTGTTTCATATGTCATTTTGTGTGTACCAAATAAATGATTTATTCTATTCTATTCTTCTATTCTATTTGTTCACATAGATCCTGTCCATTCAAATGTAGCTTGAAAGAGATTGCTCTTAGAGATAAGGCCGCCCATTGTACCTATGATTTAAATTATATTTTCTATACTAATATTATAAAGAGGAAAGATTTGTTTGTTTATTTGTATTGAATAAGCACCGAAACTACTGGACCGATTTCAAAAAATATTTTACTGTTGTGGAAACTACACTATCCCCGGGTGACATAGGTTACTTTTTACCCAACTGCGCAGGAGGGTAATGATTTTATTGAAAAACTACGCGTGCGTCTTAAATATATTTACATATGTTTAATGGTGTACAATAAAGAAATTATTTAATTTATGTTAACACACTAATATTATAAATGTGTAAATTTGTTTTTTGGTTTGTTTGTTACTTATTCACGTCGTAATGGATTAACCGATTTCTATGAAATTTGGTATGTTGATAGACTGACCTGGATTGAAACATAGGCTACTTTTTATTGATAAACAACGCGTGCGAAGCCACTGGCAGTAGCTAGTAGTTTTATAAGTTAAGAATTATTCACCTGCTAAAACCCGAGATTAAAACACTATAGATTTTCAATTGTTGTTGACTCCATAAAGCCGGTTTTAATGTTATTACTGAAGGGAAAAGGTTTTAAAACTAAATATAAGCTTTAAAGTAAAAAAACATAGTTCAAAATTAAGTAACTTATACATGACGACCTCCGTGGCGCAGTGGGCGAATAGCGGTCTGAAACGCAGGAGGTTGCGGGTTCGATTCCCATGCGGAACAAATGTTTGCATGATCTAGAAATTTTTTTCCGGATCTGGTTGTTTCTCTGTAAATGATAAGTATATATTGACAAAATAAAAAGTATATAGGTATTGTTTCAGATAACTGGTTTCCATAGTACGAACTTTGCTTAGTTTAGAGTTAGATGGCGCTGTGTGAAATATCCAGCAGTATTCTATATATATAAGAAAGTCGTGTTAGTTACACTATTTATAACTCAAGAACGGCTGAACCGATTTGGCTGAAAATGGGTGGGGAGGTAGCTTAGAACCAGAAGACGGACAAAGGATACATTTTATCCCATTCGACCGTGTTCCCGTGTGACGTGACATAAAACGTCAAAGAGAATACAAGTCACTATAAAACGTGGTATAACAAAAACGCCTCGACATGGAATGACAGCTAAACATTATTTTGTCTATGGTTAAGTATGGTTGTAAAATGATAGCCGGGGACAACGATTGACAATTCTACCAGGGTGACGTATATTGAAAGCCCGCGTTATATGCACGCTAAGGCGGTACAAAGATCGGCGGGTCAACTAGGTTATTATGTTCCGCGACTCAATATTATGAAATGAAATGACACACTGTTCAATATAGTCCTCCCCATAATTATCTAGTCTCAGTAGTTTCAGAGCGAATGATTTTGTACGTGCATGTAACGGCTCCTAACATTACTATGGTCATGAATGAATGAATGAATGAATGAAATACTCTTTTTGCACACCAAACAAAAATACAGTAATAATGGAAATAAACAATAAATAAAGGTTCAATGGGCAGTCTTATCGCTAAAAGCGATCCCTTCCAGACAAACTTTAGATGGAAAGGATAAACAAAATCAAAAGACGGCGGTGTAAGAGTACCTACAGACATGAACATAACCCACAAAATAAAATATACTTATTGAATATACTAATAAACATAAACTTAAATACATACAAATAATAAATAAATAAACTACACTACATAAAGAGGATAAATAACATAAACACTAACTAGCAGTTTTGAGACAACGAAAGGAAATGGTTACCTTGACTTTGAAAATAGGAAGAGATTGGGACGACCTTAAAGACAAAGGTAAGGCGTTCCACAGACGCACAGCTTGTACTGTGGATGAGTCACCATAAAATTGTGAACTATGGACGGGAGTTAGAAGCTGTAGAGTTTCGGAAGAACGAAGGGATAGAGAGTGTGTCTGATACAGAAACTTAAAATGCTCCTTTAGATAAGAAGGTGAAGTGGGTGAAGTCATGTAAGTCTAAGCTTACTAGGGTCTAGTGTGAAGAGCGTAGGTACTTATATTTGTGTAACACATTTCTTCAGCACAAAGTTTTGGCACATAATAATTTTAGCTTAATCTATTGTATGTAATATCTTTGTTTTATGTTTATAGTTTATTTATATTTTACTGCTGCAAATATATATTTATTCATATTTTTTTCTATTTTTCACCTTTCTGTCTAGTGAAACGCTGCGCTTTCCAGTGTGCGGTCTCCACTCCGTTCTGGATTGACCCATATTCTTAATCATTTAATCTCTCGCTCCTTATATACATTTCTTAGTGTTCTATTTTGTATAGTTTATTTTTCTGTCCTCCAAGAAAAAGTTTTATTGTAATTTTTTTTTTGTAATTAATTTTTCTAGTTATTGCTTTATTTGTTAGATGCGAAAAACAAAACGATTTGTCAATTTCAGTTTGACAGCTTGGAGTTGTTTTTACTTTGCAATGAAATTTGTCTATATATTTTGAATAAATGATGAATCAGAGTTTTAAACGAGCAACATTATTTAATTTTTATGTTGTTTGGGTTAACATCGAACACAACAATCCTAACAAACAAACGAATAAACAAACATTTACTTTCGCAGTTACTATGTATGTATTATAAACATGAACCTTCCTCTTGAATCAGTCTATTTACTGCTGAAAACTGCATTAAAATCCGTTAAGTAGTTTAAAAGATCTAAGCAAACAGACAGCGGAAGCGACTACATTTTATACTATGTAAAGATAAAGATAACGAAGTGATAAACGTATGGTTATGGTATGACCAATAAGTAAAGTCTTAAATAGACTCAATACAATTATCCACCATGATCTGAACTTCTCATTTCATTCTACCGCAAGCCTAGACGCCATGTCTTCATTATGCAAGCGACAGAGGAGTGAGTGAACCTGGTAGAGACATAGTGTTATAGTGTGACCATTAGTGCTGTGCACTCCCTGAGGTATGCGCGCGGCGAGACGGGGGGGGGAGAATCGGCTGCTGCGCTCTGTCAGTTCGCCGTCAACGCTCGTGGCGGCAGGTAGTGTTATTTGTATCGGACTGTCTATGTCATGTGCGTCTGACATAGACAGTCCGATACAAATAACACTACCTGCCGTCAACGCTCGTGGCGCCAGGTAGTGTTATTTGTATCGGACTGTCTATGTCATGTGCGTCTGACATAGACAGTCCGATACAAATAACACTACCTGCCGCCACGAGCGTTGACGGCGAACTGACGGAGCGCAGCAGCCGATTCTCCCCCCCCCCCCCGTCTCGCCGCGCGCATACCTCAGGGAGTGCACAGCACTAATGGTCACACTATAAGTGTTTGCCTGGGGAAATTGTACAGAGAGAGAAAATATATTTAAATCGCAAAAAAAGATGTATCAGGGCAATGTATGGACTGAAAACAACTGATAGCTGCAAACCTTACTTTCTATCACTTAATATTTTAACTTTACCCTCACTATACATTTACGAAATAAACATTTTTGTCAAAATGAATCCCGACTTATTTGTAAAGCCTACCCATTCACGCAGTAGACGCGACATATACCACCTGTGCCTAGTTAAAAACAACACTGCTCTTCTTAATAATAGTGTATGCGGTATGGCTCCAAAAATATATAATAAAGTACTAAATAGAATAAAACAATTAAATTTGACTGAATTCAAGCATGAACTGTTTAATTTTTTTAGAATTAGTTGCTACTATACTGTGGATGAGTTTCTTATAGACAAAGACATGCAAACCCGATAATAGAGTAATTTATTTAATTTTTAGAAATTTGACTGTTTTTTTTGACATTGCATTTGTTTTTATATACATACTTTTTTTTTAATCTTATTTCCTGATCTTCATTATTGTTATTACTTTTAAACTTTGACCTTGATGGAATTGAATTCTAGAAATGTTTATAGTAGACTTAGTTATATACAGTTATATATAACTGCATTTGCATGCCTACTAATTTAGTAAAACATGTCTGGAACCTATACGTTGTATTTGTCACCTGTTTTTATACATATTTACCCATGTTTGCGAATGAATAAATAAATTATGTACCGAGAACTACCCAGAGAGAACAGCAGTGATAATAAGCGAGCAGCGAGGCGTTCGGAGCGGATCGCACTAATCCTGCTGCAGATATAAACACCGTTTTTGTGCTGCAGAAGATGGCTGTTCGTGCAAAATTTTTAATATGGACCCCCCAGAGAATTATTACGCAATCTATAATATAAAAATGAATCGCAAAAGGTGTTGGTAAGCGCATAACCCAACAACGCCTGGACCAATTTGGCCAATTCTTTTTTTGTTGTATTTTTTATTGCCAGGAGAAGGTTCTTATGAAAGAACAAATTAAGAAAATTGCGCGCAAAATTAGAAAATTTAAGAATACTTAACCATAAAATTATTTATAATCTAACGTTAGCGCTTTTATAACCTTATGACGTTTGATATAGAATTGACAGAATGCGTGCTGCAAATATCGTCAAAGAGGATGTAAAAAAAATGAATATCGTTTGAAACAGATGCTTCGGTAGGCGTTATCCCGAGATATATTGTCTATATATATAAAAATTAATTGCTGTTCGTTAGTCTAGCTAAAACTCGAGAACGGGTGGAGCGATTTGGCTAATTTTGGTATTGAATTAGTCGTGGAAGTCATTCATTTTCTCATACATAATGATGGCCGGGGACAACAATTGACAATTCTACCAGGGTGACTTATATTGACAGCCCGCGTTATACCTATGCATGTCAAGCCGACACGAAGTTAGGCGGGACCACTAGTAAGAAATAAATATTATGACATTCCCTTGTCAATACATCTATTAAAATCTGATGTATGTTCAGAAAAATATTAAATTGTTTAAGAATAATAGTCATAATCATCATTTTAATATTAGAAATAAAATAAACTCGCTGTTGCCACTTGTAGACTCCATAAAGTTAAGGGCAAGGTGTACGCTTTTATAACAAACTCTCAAATGATGTACAAAAATTGATAATTAACAAATTTATAAACGTAATTAAACAACATCTTTATAAAAAAGCCTACTATAATAATCAGATTATTTAGATGATAGAGAAGCTTGGCATTGAAATGGCTCCAACTCGTTCAAAAATGTTACAATTTAAACGTTATTTATTTTTTTATTGTTATGTACTATTTTTTATTTTTATCTAAATGACCAGCCTTGTTTCTTGCCTTTATTTCCTGGCTTGGTCGCGAAGGAACAGGCAGTAAAATTGACGTTTCAAAGTTATTCTTGTGATTTTAATGAACAAAAGAATTGGACTTAACTTTGGCCTGATGAAGGTTCACGAATTGAACTGAAACAATGTCGGTCGAATCACCGATGAAACGGTACGTGATAAATCCCGTATTTATAATAATGAGTCTCATTCCATCCTTTAACCAAACCACACCCAACAACAAGAGATAGAAACTGAGGCTAACTGGGCTAGACATACCACTCACACCTTTTTCTTAGAAACTACGGATGTCTCATAGGTTTCATAGCTATTGCAAAAAACTGTTTATCAACCAGGCTAGCATGTCCCTAGAAAATGTTCTCCCTCTACAGAAGAGTAAAATGAATAGCCGGGCTGGCCACTTTCGTTTGAACGAAGAAACATCTAGTATCACTTATTAAAAGCTATTACTCAACTTGCTAGTTATATGTTAGTTTGTTAAGGTCAAATTTTACAACTAAATTTTAAACCAGTTCTCCCCAACAGATTGAACTGAAATTTGGAATAATAATGTAACTTCGGTGACAATGCAAAAATATTGTACTATGGAGGTGGTCTCGTTATGGAGATGGATGCTAGATAATGGAACTTTTGAATGGATTATAGTATTTTTCAAACTTTCGTGATCACTGTACATAAATTACTGATTAAAACGGGTATTTATCGCGTACTAGTGGTCCCGCCGAACTTCGTATCGGCTTGACATGCATATGTATAACGCAGGCTGTCAATATAAGTCACCCTGGTAATGTATAAGAAAATGAATGACTTCAACAAATAATTCAATACCAAAATTAGCCAAATCGCTCCACCCGTTCTCGAGTTTTAGCGAGACTAACGAACAGCAATTAATTTATATATACATAAATAGACAATATATCTCGGGATAACTCCTACCGAAAAATCTGTTTCAAATGATTTTTAATTTTTTACATCCTCTTTGACGATATTTGCAGCACGCATTCTGTCAATTCTATGTCAAACGTCATAAGGTTACATTATAAAAGCGCTAAGGTTAGATTATAAATAATTTTATATGGTGGTTAAGTATTCTTAAATTTTCTAATATTGCGCGCAATTTTCTTAATTTTTTCTTTCATACGAACCTTCTTCTAACAATAAAAAATACAACAAAAAAAGAATTGCCCAAATTGGTCCAGGCGTTGTTGAGTTATGCGCTTACCAACACATTTTGCGATTCATTTTTATATTATAGATTACCCGATACATACCCGTTTTAATCAGTAATTATGGATTATAGTAAACTACTACTAATTGGGCTCATTTTAATCTACTTACGGCTCTAATTATGAATTTCCTTTTTTCTCTAAAAAAAAGTAATTTTTCAACAAAAAAAATATTTGTTACGTTCAAACCTTGGATTAAAAGACATCGAGATAAGACAGAATCTGTTAAACTTTTAGGAACATATTATTACAGTAATATTATAAATGCGAAAGTTTGGATGTTTAATTATTTATTTGTATGTTACTCAATCACGTCGAAACGGCTAAATTTCGGTGAAGTTTGGTATGTAAGTAGATTATAACATGAATTAATACATAGGCTACTTTTTATCCCATAAATCCGTTCCCATGGGATAAAAATGGGGGCGAAGTTGCTGGCAACCGCTAATTTACGTATAAATATAAAATTTCGGTTCGTAATTGTTCTCCTTCTTGACCGAATTTGATGATTATTTTGTACTGGGGTGACCTGGAAGGTTCTTAGGAAGGTGACCCTGTTGTCGAGAGAAAGTTGGTGGACGAAGTCGTGGGCTAGTGGTAGTAGTGGAACTAATATATCAATAAAAGCATAAAGGAACTAGTTGAATTATCTTCAGAACGTTGCAAATGAGCTATATATAGTTCAACCAGTTTGAAGTGTCCGCAAGACACTGTCCCCGCTCAATTGCAAATGTTCATGTGTTGACCACCTCATCGCTCCGACGAGACGCGAATAGGTTAACGAATTTAATTCAAACATAATCTTTAATAAGACTAGAATTATAGGAATTGGTATTCTGTAGATGTGTATTTTTACGGGGAGGAAATGAAAAATAAATCTTAAATCTTTAATCATTTTTTGTAAAGAAAACGTACATAGAAAAATGGAACAAAATTTCCCTCATCTGCGTAATTATGGCGAGCGATATATTTTTAATTCAAGCGACCAGACAAAGGACGCTCATGGCAGTTTTGCGCGGGAAATAATGAGAGGACTCGAGCCAATAAAATTCTGAACGTGTTGTTGTTCAGAATAGTTGGGATTCAGAGCCGTACCCTGGTTGGGACATACAGACATTTGGATTAGCGAACCCTCTGTAAAATCAAATAATCAGCGTAAATCCTTTGATTTAAAATCTATCCAAATTTATTAGATTAGAATTTCCTTTTGTATGTATCGGTTTACAATTATTAGAGGGTAGGTAGTTGATCTCCAAATCAATTTAGGCAAATCGGCGTTGTATGTATGTATTTATGTATGTATGTTGGTTTGTCCGAGGATAACTTTCGAAGCTTTTATCCGATCATCATGAAATTTGGTATATAGGTAAGTAGTGATAGCACAATTTTGGTGTGAGCTAAAAATGTGAGGGGGTTGTTGAGATATTAGGGTTCAAGAGGTGTAAATATAAATAAAAAAGCACCCTGTTTTATTTTTTATTTGAAATTTGTAGTTTTTAAGTTATTAGCCATAAAAAAAACGGAACTTTGACTGTGCTTTAATTTGGTATGCCTGTAGCTTTAGTGACACAAATATAGCCAAAAGTCTTTATTACCTGTAATTATTACCTGTATTGTTATGTATTCTAAAAGGACCATTAAAAAAAACAACCAGCCTTGTTTTCTTGCCTTTCTTTCCTGGCTTGGTCGCGAAGGAACAGGCAGTAAAATTGACGTTTCAAAGTGATCCTTGTGATTTTAATGAATAAAAGATTTTGACTTTGACTTTGTCTGAAATCCAGAATAGCTGCAATTTCTACCACAAAAAAGTTTTCCATATAACATGAGTTCCCGTTACCTGTAATTTGAATGAAACCGTAGGTCAAGTAATTTTGTTTATTTTGTGACACTATTTTGATAGTCAAAGATTACGAATAATATTTTATTGTTTTTATTGGAGACTCGCGAGATCTCAGTTCAGGGCGAACCACTAGTACAAATGTATTTTAATAAAGGTGCCTGGGAGCCGTTGGGCGCAGGCCACACAAGATCGGTCGCGCTGGAAATCTATGGGGAAGGCCTATGTCCAGCAGTGGACGTCCTTTACTGGTATGCTGATGATGAAAATCTAATAGGTCCGACTTGACGGCCGTTTCCGCAAGTCGACTATCTTTTGCATGTATTTAGTGTGAAATAACATTTCTTATCATTATTATTATTCCTTACTTAATATATTTATTACTTCTATTTACTATCATTATTATCTAATTAAGCTTATCACAATCGTAATGAAATACCAATTAGTGCCTATTCGTTCTTACGAGTTCTAATGACAAAAAAAGGTTTCTGCAGAATAACAGCGGCGAGCTGTCGATCGGTGGTGAGGCATAATGCTGAGCTGGAACTCATTTGCTGCAGTAGCACATACACACCTACTTGCCTCTTTTTAATTTTTCCCTGACTACATTGTATATTTATTATTTCTTTCTATTGTTCCTATGCTTGTTGAATGTAATTTTCTGTTTTCTCTTACTTGTGCTTTCTCTTTGATGTTATACCTTTTGATTGTATTGTGTGAATTTGTGTGTGCTGTGGTAGCAAATAAATGTGTGTCTATGTCTATGTCTAAATGACAACATATATATGGCAGAGACTAAGACCCAAAGTCTCGAGCACCGCCGCAAAGTTGCAAGCCTATCGATCTTTTACAGAATACATTTTGGGGAATGTTCCCAGGAACTATACGATTTTATCACACTACGATCTGATCCCACCATCCCTCTTCCATCAAAGGACAAGCAGGCGCACGGCTCAGTACCATCCGTACCTAGTTGATATACCACCCATTCGCACACACCGTTTTGGTTCTACGTTCTTGATGCGTACAGCTAAGGTATGGAACACTTTACCGTCCTCTGTTTTTCCTAATAAATACGATCCGGGCCTCTTTAAGGTAAGAGTGAATAGGTTTCTTCTAGATCTTTGTGCTACATCTTAGGCCACATCATCGCTTACCATCAGGTGAGATTGTGGCCAAACGAAGTTCTATCATGTTTAAAAAATCTATTAATGTGAAAAGTATTGTCAGGTATTATTGACAAACCACGCGTGCGAAGCCGCTGGCAGAAGCTAGCAATACATAAGTTGCTAGCTACATAATAGCTGCCACCCGCGAATTCTCTACCCTTCTGCGTAGTCAGGTAAGCAGTCTATGTCCCAATCCCGGTCATAATCTATCTGGATACCAAATATAATTGAAATTTTACTAATGGTTGAGCTTTTGTGAACGGGCTCGAGGAAGTGGGCACCACTGCCTTACCTCTATCTGCTACCAAATAGCAGTACTTGTGCAGCTGTATTCCGCTTAGATGGTAATGGTATGTTCCTGTAATTACTGGCACATAGGCATAACAGCTAAGTCCTATAGTATGGGAACGTATCCACATAGAGATCAAGACAACATAATAGCTTGTTTTGAATTCTATGTGGATATCCATGGGCTGCAGTAGCCACTTAACATCTGGTGGACTGTAAGCTCGTTTGCCATATAAGGAGATAAAAAAAAATCGGTCCAACTGTCCAGTGCAACAAACAGACAGACTTACTTTAGAATTAATATTATTAGTATGTCGGCAGAACCGCCCCTGCCTTCATGTTTTGCCACACTCGTCTAGTGTGGTCTACTAATGCGTAAATGTAGCATCCATCTGCACAAACACATTCTTAGCTCGGAGGAGCTAACAGCTATCATCCCTAAAAATTATCCTAGCTGAAGGGCTTAGTGGTCAACTTTGAACACCCCTAAACTAGAGGCGACATAACACAAGTGGCGATCACAATAAGCCTCGTGGCCGCAGTGTTAGCAAATAAAAAAGCGAGTGTGCTTTAAACCAAACGATTGAAGTGAACTTCTTTTTCAAAATAATAATATAAAAAACTGTTCATTTACAGAATTGTCCACACGTCTGTAGGTAGATCAGTCTATGTTCATTCTAGACAGACGTAACTCGCACTCGCACATTAACATTAACATTATCTCCCTCTCAACTTCCGTTCGCATTTTTCGTAACCCATTCACCAGCTTACCCCCCAAGTCAAGCGGGCGTAAAGAAGTTATACTTCAATAATAATATCATCTAATCAAAGAGCCTGCTGGATCCCACTGCTGGGCAAAGGCCTTCCTTCTCTTCTTCTATTCATTCCAATCTTCTGTAGACGAAGATTCTGTGGGTTTCTGTCGACCAGCATTGTGCGAGTCTAGTTCGTCCCGCCATCTCCGCCTGGACCGGCCACGCAGTCTTGCGCCTTGTGCGACCCACTCGGTGGCTATCAAGTCATCGCGCGTTCGACATACGCGTCCAGCCCAGACCAACTACAATTTAGTTGTTTTTTGCGCTTTGTTTTTATTTTTAAAGATCCTTAGTGAAAATAAATGTTAACAGCGTATTACTACTAAACACAGTTTAGCATAATAGTATCTTAAACTAGAATAACTCAGCAGGCTTATAAGTTTTTTGATAAAATTAGTATTTATGAGAGTAACACTTTTTAAATCAGTTCTCTTAATTTTATGTAGCCAAAATTTTTCCAGAAGTACCTACTTATTAAAAAAGTTGCTATTAGCACTTTGTATAGTGCGCATTTTTAAGGTCATATTAAAAATGCATGTTTTTTGTGTGTCATCGGCGATTTTTGTCTTAGAACGTATGGTATTGTTTAAGCGGTAAGTGAGTCAAAAAATAATTATAATTGCAAGCCAGCAAATAAACTAGCGGTTCGTCCGGAACTGAGATCTCGCGAGTCTCCCAAAACACAAAAAATATATTCTTAGGGCGACTCGCGCAACGATGCTTAAACGTACATATATAGTGGCTAAATATGATTTGAAGAGATGTCAAATCATAAAAATACGTACAATTTAAACATGTTTAATCGCTAAATACGGTTATAGATCGTTGTGCAAGCTGGCCTTAATCTTTAACCCTTAATAAAATAAAATGGTGCTACGACATACACAACCAAATTACTTGACCCACAGTTTCATTAAAATTACAGGTAACGGGAGTTTATATAAATTGGTAATAATTTTTTGCCGTAAAAATTGCAGTTATTCTGTATTTCCGACTTCTGCCTTTATTTGTGTCACTAAAGCTACACGCATAACAAATTTCAGCACTGTGGGGTCACTGGTGTATCCTGTGAATTTTGTCAAACATCCATTTCTATTATAAATAATAACTTAAAAACTACAAGGTTTAAACTAAAAATAAAAACGGGGTCGAAATGTACTCAATAATACCTATTATTAAATTACACAAAATACCCATTTTGTTAATTTACCCCTCCTGAACCCCAATATCTCAACAACTCCCCCCCACATTTTTAGTTCATTTAGTCACACCAAAATTGTACCATCACTACCAACCTATATACCAAATTTCACGATGATCGGATAAACGTTTCGAAAGTTATCCTCAGACAAACAAACATACGTACATACAACATACATACAACGCCAATTTGCCCAAGTTGATTTAGAGATCTCGCTTCGCTCGATCAATAATAATAAATATTGAAAGTTGTCATATCCAGCAGGTCGTGTGTATTTGTAAGCCTGTTAGTCACAAGTTTCAGCTATGCGTAATGTATGAGTCGAGCACTGCCTGTAAGCGCCTTACTTACATTAAATTATGTGTTTGAGGTTAGCACTATTCCGGCGTTATTGATTCACGAGTCTGTTAGTACTCATCCAACAGCAAATTCCTGTTTATCGGCTCAGTTTACATTATCGCGGAATGGACGCGAATATTAAAACGAGATTTCGCTTAGCATGATGAACTTTATGCCAATTGTCTAACGTACAAAGTAAAGTAAAGTAATATTATTGTAAAGTATAAGTATTAAGTAATAGTACATTATGATATAAGTGCGGTAATATAATTACAAGAAAGCAGAGGTTGTAATTTTCAACTTACCGCACGTATGTCATACGACGTTTTATAATATTATGTGCGAGGAAATAAATAAAACTCGGACTATTTTATACGAATGAAAAGAACGAACGAAAAGAAAAAGCGCGCGGTATGATTTCTGTTGTTTGTTTTTTTTAAGGCACAGCCACAAAAATAAATTAATAATTTTTTTGTTTTTGTTATAGATAAGTGGTTGTAATTTGTTGTCAAAATTAATTAAATTAAAGAATTAAATGTTTATTTAATATATTACATCTCCCAAAGTTAATTTTATTCATAAAATGTTGACCACTTTTCTGACATAAAAACTCTTTGCTAAGATTTAAAAAGTACCGTTCGTTTTTGACGGTAACATCTTGATAAAGCGTATGTTTTACCTTATTAAAAAAACCGTGCGTTTTACATTACAATAACGCACTAGTACGTAATGACATACATTACGATATTGAAATTGGTGAATTAAGAGACCCTTTACGAGCAAATATGTTATAATAGTAGATTATTAAACGAGGGGAGAAAGCAGTGTCTTCCGTCACGGGCGCTATATTGAATCCCGAATGTAAGGAAGGAGTCTAGAGTTATCTCACGAGCGGAGCGAGGGAGTTACTAAAATTCAGAGTGCAGAGAGGGATATAAGCACGCCCAAAATGCATACAGCTTTATCCACGAGGAGAATACTCTACTTTTTACACTTCCTGCGAGACAATAAACAAAAACAAATATAAGTTGGTGCATTATGTGCAGAGGTTTACGACTTCGTCCGCGTTACACTACTAAATGTGCAGGTAACCAAGAAATAAAGTTAAAAGAATCAGTCGCTGTTGCGACTTGTTAGGGAAACTTTATAGTGTGTGTGTGTAATGTTTTTATTAAACAAAGGGATCCTTTCTAAAACTTCAATAATGTAAACCAAGGTGTAAAAAAATTGTTATAAAATGTCTTTCATCGCATGCGCTGCGGAAACTATATAATACTAATTATTGCCCGCTACTTCATACGCGTTCCACTACTAAATGTGTAGGCAATCTAGAAATAAAGCTAAACTCGCTGCTGCAACTCTATTTTTATCCCATGGCAAGTGATTTATTGGATAAAATGTCTATGTGGTAATCCAGATTATAATCTACGTATATATCAAATTTCATCAAAATTGGTTAAGCCGTTATGACGTGATTGAGTAACAAACAAACAACTAAATAAACAAACATCCAAACTTTCACATTAATAATTTTAGTGTGATTATAAGTTCGGAAGTAACTCATTTTCTCTGTCTGTTAGTTACCTTTTCACGACTAAACGGCTGAACCGATTTCGATGAAGTTTGGTATATAGATATGGTATGACCGGGATCGAGAAAGCCTACTTGTAGGTACCTAACTACGCAGAAGGATATTGTTTTTATTGAAAAACTACAGATGCGGATTAAACAGTTAATGAATAAATAAAATATGTTTTTCTTACTTACCAACTTGGCCCTTTCAATTATCTCAAACTGGTAAAACCAATAAAAAAACCATTACTCAAAAAGTACGCTTCGAGGCCACCATGACCACCATGACCTACGGTGCCGCGACGTGAACGCTCACGCAGGAGGCTGTGTACAGGTTAAGAGTTGCACAAAGGGCCATGGAGCGTACCATGCTTGGCATCAGACTGTTAGATCGAGTTCCAAACGTCGAGATCCGTAGACGAACGAAATTTCATGACGTTGGAATTCGAGTTATGGAGCTCAAATGGTCTTGGGTGGGACACTTGGCTAGACGTGGTGATGACAGATGGAGCAGAACAGTGACTGAATGGTGGCCGAGGAGCGGATATAGAAGGGTAGGACGACCAGCAGCGAGATGGGTGGACGACTTCGTAAAGGTGGCCGTCAGTGGGTGAGACTAGCGCAGGATCGTGGTGGATGTCACAAATTTGGGGAGGCCTATACCCAACAATGGGTGAAGTCAGGCTGTGGATGATGGATAATGATGACGCTTCGTGGTTTGGTAAGCTTAATCTCTATTCAATACCAAAATCTGGTTTGATATTGGTTTAGGTATATCCCCGATTTGGTTCGTGGTATAATTTAATGTTAATTCTATGAAAACAAATGACTAGTATTTATTGACATCACGATAAAAATTTATGGGTTGATTATGCGATGTTCTAGTTTGGTAGATATGAAACTAACAAAATTCGCTTGACGCCTTTACACGGGCAATATCATAGCCCGCGACACTTTTGGACACAGTGGAGCAACTATTTATCTATAAGAAGCGACAATGTAAAAATTAATTTAACAACTTATTTTTAAATAAATCGATTAGGTAAGATTAGGTAATGTAAAATTCCCCAGAGCCTGAAGACTAAAGTCTTTAACCAGTGTGTGTTGCCAGTGATGACCTATGGCACTGAAACGTGGTCCTTTACTCATGGCCTCATGACCAAGCTCAAGGTCACTCAACGAGCTATGGAGAGGGCTATGCTCGGGGTTTCTTTGCGTGACAAAATCCGCAGAAGAACTATAGTTGCCGACATAGCTCTCAAAATTAGCAAGTTGAAGTGGCAATGGGCAGGCCACATCGCTCGTAGAACCGAAAACCGTTGGGGAAGAAATGTTCTCGAGTGGAGACCACGAACTGGAAGACGCAGCGTAGGCCGGCCCCCCACAAGGTGGACCGACGATCTAGTAAGAATCGCGGGGAGCCGTTGGGCGCAAACGGCTACCAACCGCTCGTTGTGGCGATCTAAGGGGGAGGCCTATGTTCAGCAGTGGATGTCTTCCGGCTGATGATGATGATGATGAGGTAATGTCTTTATTGAACACCATTGTAAATAAACAAATGCAACAAAATACACTATTAATTTATAGGTATAATGGGCGGCCTTATTGCTAAAAGCGATCTCTTCCAGGCACCTCTGGATACTAAGTACATACTAAGTTAACATAGATAAAATAGAGAACATTAATTTCACAATTTCAAATTTTATCAACCGGTTCACAGTACTACAGGACGATTATAATTTTGTCTTATAGCAAGTTAATAGTGAAAAGGGGAGTGTGCTGTTCAGTAGAATTACAGACATTACCGCTAGTAACTTCTACACTAAAACTCCTTTTGTTGTATCTATCTGTCTACCTGAACCATTTGTCACAATGACACACAGCTCGAACATTAGCTGAAACCCGGTAATGTGGTCGCGATATTATCGAATGGTTTCACACTTTCTGACAAAACTATAAATAAAATCCATGTAAATAAAATAATTATATGAATTGATCGAGCGAAGCGAGATCTCTAAATCCATTTGGGCAAATCGGCGTTGCATGTATTGTATGCATGCTTGTTTGTCCGAGGGTAGGTAGTGATGGCACAATTTTGGTATGAATAAATGAGCTAAAAATGTGAGGGTTGGGGGGGAGGTGTTGCGATATTGGGGTTCAAGAGGGGTAAAAAATTGAAATGAGACTAATAAGTCAAAGGAAAGAAAGGAAGGAAAGGTCTCTATAAGTACAATAATTTGACTCCGTTTGTAATATTAGTAAATTCTTTGTAGTTTTTGAGTTATTAATTAGCCATAAAGAAATGTAAAATAAATATAAATAAATATGGCTGGACATTTCACACAGCGCTATCTAGCCCCAAACTAAGCAGAGCTTGCACTATGGGAACCAGATAGCTGATAGAATACTTATATACTTTTTTTTTTGTAAATACATACTTATAATATATAGAGAAACAACCAGACCCGGAACAAATATCTGTAGATCATAAATTGTTCCGCTGCGGGAATTGAACCCGCTACCTCCTGCGTCTCAGCCGGCTATTCGCCCACTGTACCACGGAGATAGTCGAATAAATAAAAACTGGACTTTGACGAAATACACAGTGAGTGCTGAAATTTGGTATTCATGTAGCTTTAGTGACACAAATATGGAGAAAAGCCTGAAATCCAGAATAACTGCAACTTCTGCCCAAAAAAAAACAATTACATAAACTCCCGTTACCTGTAATTTCAATAAAACTGTCATCAACATCATCCACAGCCTAACTTCACCCACTGCTGGTTATAGGCCTCCCCAAGTTTGTGCCATCCGCCACGATCCTGCGTAAGTCTCACCCATTGACGGCCTGCGACTCTAACGATGTCTTCCACCCATCTCGCTGCCGGACGTACTAACCTTCTACCGCCATTCCTCGGCCACCATTCAGTTGCTACGTGGTTGCTACCCTGCTCCACCTGTCATCACCACGTCTTGCCAAGTGTCCCGCCCAAGACCATTTAAGCTACATAACTCTATTTCCAACGTCATGAACCTTCGTTTTTCTACGGATCTCGACGTTTGGAACTCGATCTAAGAGTTTGATGCCGAGCATGGTACGCTCCATGGCTCTTTGTGCAACTCTTAACCTGTACACAGCCTCCTACGTGAGCGTCCATGTCTCGGTACCTTAAGTCATGGTGGGCAGGCATAAAACTGGAGGTCAAATAAATTGGTTATGCATTTCGTGGCACTATTTTTTTATACTACTTATAAGGCAAACTCGCATGCAGTCCACTAGATGTTAAGTGGCTACTGCAGCCCATGGATATCCACATAGAATTCAAAACTAGCTATTATGTTGTCTTGATCTCTATGTGGATACGTTGCCTACTATCTTACTATAGGACTTAGCTGTTATGCCTATGTGTCAGTAATTACAGGAACATACCATTACCATCTAACCGGAACACAGCAGCACAAGTACTGCTATTTGGCGGCAAATAAAGGTAAGGCGGTGGTGCCCACTTCCTCGAGCTCGTTCACAAAAGCTCTACCACCAGTAAAAAAAAGTAAGAGTTTATTAGTCAAAGATTAAGGCCAGCTTGCACAACGATCCCTAAACGTATTTAAACGACGAAAAATGATTAAATTTTACGTTTTTGTATAACTTGACAACTCCTTAAATCATATTTTGCTTCTAAATACGTATAAGCATCGTTGCGCGAGTTGCCCTAAGAATATTTTCTTTTGTATTTTGGGAGATTCGCGAGATCTCAGTTCGGGGCGAACCACTAGTAACTTAAGTACGCAGAGGATAATAAAAGTATTATACTACAGGTAACTTACTGCCTTACTTATTTTAATTGCTCAACCTAATTGATCGTGTAAGAACACCTTTATGTAGCTAGTAATTGCTCGTGCTCTATTTAGCCGAACAATTGCATCCGGAGTTGGACAGTCACCCCCAAAAGTGGATTTAACTGTTACTGATCGAGCGAAGCGAAATCTCTAAATCAACTTGGGCAAATCGGCGTTATATGTATGTATGTTTGTCCGAGGATAGCTTTCGTAATGTTGATTCGATCATCGTGAAATTTAAAACTTAAGTAGGTTGATGGCACAATTTTGGTGTGACTAAATGAGCTCAAATGTTGGGGGGTTGAAAATGAGGCTATCAGGTCAAATGTGACATCAAATGAAAGGTAATCATTAGTTTATTTAGACTCTGTTTTTTTTGGTAAATTCTTTTTAGTTTGTGAGTTATTTATTACCCACGATAAAAACTAAATTTTGACAAAATTCATAGGGTACAGCAGTGACCCCACAGTGCTAAAATTTGGCATGCGTGTAGCTTTAGTAACACAAATATAGGCAAAAGTCTAAAATCCACAATAACTGCAATTTGTACCCCAAAAATAGAACCAATTTACATTAACTCCCGTTACCTATAATTTGAATGAAACTGTCGGTAAAGTATATTGGTATTATTTCGGGGTACTATTTTATTAGTCAAAGAATAAGGCCGTCTTGCTCAACGATCCCTAAACATCTTTAGCAACTAAACATGTTTAAACTTATTTGTATGATTTGACAACTCCTTAAATCATATTAGCCACTAAATACGTTTAGGCATCGTTGCGCGAGTCGGCCTAAAAATATTTTTTTTATGTTTCGGAGGACTCGGGGCGAACCACTAGTTAATTCTAATTCATTATCATCATCATCGTCAACCTATAACAGTCTACTGCTGGACGTAGGTCTCTCCCAGGGTGCGCCATTGAGCCCGATCCTCAGCTCTTCTCATCCAATCCTTGCCAGCCACAGTGCGCAAATCGTCACTCCATCTAGCCGTAGGCCGTTCTACACTTCGCTTGCCTAGACGTGATCTCCACTCCAGAATACGTTTACCCCAACAGTTATCAGTCCTGCGGCAGATATGACTGTCCCACTGCCACTTCAGCTTGGTGATTCTCTGAGTGTCGATCAACTTGGTTATCTGTAGGATAACCTCGTTTCAGATTATATCCTTCAGAGAAATCCCGAGCATAGCCTTTTCCATAGCTCACTGAGCGACTTTTTATTTGTGGACTAGTCCCACCGTAAGTGTCCCACGTTTCGGCTGCTTAAGTGATCACAGCTAGGACGCAATGGTTAATTCTAATTATTAGTTTTTTTGGGTTCCGTACCTAAAGGGTCAAACCTAACAAGGAACAAGGGTGGTGGAACTCAAGTAGAACTGGACAGGACACTTGGCTAGACGAGGTGATGGCAGGTGGAGTAAATCAGTGACCGAATGGTGGCCAACTACAGACCTAAGAAGTCCGGACGTCCGTCGGCGCGGTGGGTCGACGACATAAAGAAAGTCACGGGCAACTCTTGGATGCGTGCAGCACAGGACCGGGAAGGGTGGCGTTTACAAAGGGAGGCATACACTCAGCAGTGGGTACGTATGGGCTGTAGATGATGATAATGATTAGTATTTTATTTGAAATCGATAGAAATAATATTTAGTTACATACTAAACAGTACAGTAGCAACTAAATAAAAAATAAAAAAACCGGCTTCGTGCGGGTCTGACTTGCGCACGAGGGGGTATGGAAGCCTCCCTTAAATATTCGTTTTATTCTATTTCCTGTTATAGCGGCAGGAGAAATACATCATCTGTGAAAATTTCAACTGTCTACCTATCACGGTTCATGAGATACAGCCTGGTGACAGACGGTCAGAGAGAGAGACAGACAGACAGACAGCCTTAGTAATAGGGTCCTGTTTGACCCTTTAGGTAAGGAACCCTAAAAAACCAGTGCTGGACCACTAGCAACTTAACTCGACCCTTATTGGATGGATAGGTGACCAAGAAATCAAGAGAGCGAATTGTTTTGTTTATCAATTACATACAACTTTGTGATGATGTTATGTGGTAACACATATAACAATGCATTGGCTTTTAGATCACGCACCTAAGGAAATTGCCTTGCGACTGCCATGCGTCTGTCAACTTGAGGCATACAGGTGTAGGTAAAGCCTCATGTGCCTGAAATTTCACCGGCAACGAAACACAGCGGTACTGCTTGGAGGCAAAAATAGGTATGGTGTAAGTAACTCCCCGGGCTAGCCTTTAAGACATAAAAGGGAGCTTTCACTGCAAAAGGTCATGGAAATATCGAATTTGATAGATTTGTACAGTTGGGTGTCCAAATTAATATTCCAAGTTTGCGTCCTTGAGCGACTGCCGTTTAGGACGCCATATTGGAAAAATGTTAGGTACCGAAATCCAGTTAATCGGGAATATCTTCATAACTTATTAAAAAACGGAGGCAAACATCGACGTTTTTTTATAAAACTAACTTCCAAATCGTATTAACTTATTTTAGGTTTAATACTAGGGTTTAATACTTGTAGCTTGAATATTTATAAAGTAATCGATACGTTTCCAATAAATACTTTTTAACGTAAATCGGCGGCGCCTTTGCGGCAATGCCCCTTAGTCAGTTTAACAGGTACTTACATGATAGGCGTTAGTAGAATCGAAACTTCGTTACAGCATAATGTTTTGGGGGAACAGCTATGATTACAACATTAACTCAGCGTTCATTATACAAAAAAGAGCTATAAGGACCATGGTACGCATACCGCAAACAGACTCATGCAAAGATCACTTCATTAGACTTGGCCTGCTCACTGTCCCTTGTTTATACATCTTGTTCTTCTTACAGATCTAGTAAAACACCTAAATAGGCTTGAAACTAAAGAAGAAAGGGCAGTCAGAGAGCACACCAGAAGAAAAGATTTAAAAACTTACATTGTTCCTAGATTGAGAATTGCAGAACATAGTGTTCATCACCAGGGTGTAAAGCTTTATAATAACTTGCCTGTCGTCTTTAAAACAATCTACAGCACATTTGAATTCAAAACTAAACTTAAGCACTTTTTGTTGAAAAAGTGTTTTTACTCCATTGACGAATTTTGTAAGGACAAGTCTCTAATTACCTGACGCAAAACTTTTATTTATTAAGTACTATTATTTGTACCTAATGTTAGGTATAATTTGACTTGGAATTTTGTAAGTACAAGTCTCTAATTACCTGACGCAAAACTTTTATTTATTAAGTACTATTATTTGTACCTAATGTTAGGTATAATTTGACTTGGAATTTTGTAAGTACAAGTCTCTAATTACCTGACGCAAAACTTTTATTTATTAAGTACTATTATTTGTACCTAATGTTAGGTATAATTTGACTTGGAATTTTGTAAGTACAAGTCTCTAATTACCTGACGCAAAACTTTTATTTATTAAGTACTATTATTTGTACCTAATGTTAGGTATAATTTGACTTGGAATTTTGACATGTTATGATATTTATATTGTATTTTATATTTATTTTTTTCATTTTATATATTCATTATTTTTATATCATATTCATTATTTGATATTATTCATTATCAATTATCTTAAGATCTGACATTTTATTTAATTATCATGTAAATAATAACGTTCCATTGTTACCATTTTCAGTCATCTTTTAGAATGAATTTTCTACATGTATGTATATTTTTTTATTTTTTTACTGTACCAAATATTCCGACACAATATGTGTATTGTTTGCGAATAAATGAAACTGAAACTGTAAAAAAAACTGATGAATCCATATTTAACGTGATATTAAGATTGTTTGTAAATTATAATCTTGTAGCAGTAGGTACTTGTGCTGCTGTGTTCCGGTTAGATGGTAATGGTATGTTCCTATAATTACTGGCACATAAGCATAACAGCCTATTGTATGGCAACGTATCCACATAGAGATCAAGACAACATAATAGCTTGCTCTGAATTCTATGTGGATATCCATGGGCTGCAGTAGCCACTTAACATCTGGTGGACTGCATGCTCGTTTGTCACATAAGTAGTATAAAAAAAAATCTATTGTTTTTAATGCATTAAAACAACAATAGTCAGTAGCCCTACCCATGTTTTCATTTAATGTCGTTGATAACAAAACACGTAGTATACATTTTCAGGCTGACTGTACAAGCTTATTAAATTAATGTTCACGCACGAATAAACACACTTCGCGGCTTTGGCTATTTCACACTTACAGTCATGTACGTGTATTTATATATGTATGTAAATAACCAAACTCCAAAATGACTATGGCGTAGCATAGATTAGCACCACTAATTTGTCATGGTAGGTTACACTTATTTAGAACTAACTGAGCCGCCCGCGGCTTCGCACTCGTTGTTTGTCAATAAAACCGTTGTCCTTTTGTGCAGTCGGGTAAAAATTAGCCTAAGTCTCATTATGTATACAGGGTGAATTTTTGAGACGGGCCAGTAAGGGCAGGTACCTTAACCGCTACAGTTACAGGAAAACGTGTATAGGAGACTATCTTTAAATTTTTAATATATTCTGAAATGCATTCACAGATTTAGGAAAAATAGTACAGTCAGCAAGAAAATGGTCATTTTACACAAAAACTGTTTTTGATGCCAGTTAATCCTGTTTCTTATAAGGATCAAACGTCTCTACGGGACCGACTGAGGTTTGAGTACTAGAAATGTCAGAAATCGCGACAAACTTTTTCCATACATTTCGGTAAAAGAGTCAAACTTCTAAATTAGCAATTTTTTTGTTATGGATAGATCCGCTATAATCCGCAATAAAGAAGACTGGCTGAAAGAAGTAGGTAAGTAAAAAAAAGGTTTAAATTTCAAACATCGAATTCGATTCGATCAAAAACAACAGACATGATTTTTTTGCCGTTTATATAGATAATGGTGCGGAACTCTTCGTGTGCGAGTCTGACTCCCACTTGGCCGGTTATTCAATATAAGTATGGATAATATAAATAAATAATAAATACATATGGCGGGACATTTCACACAGTGCTATCTAGCCCCAAACTAAGCAGATCTTGTACTATGGGAACCAGATAACTGCAAGAATACTTATATACATTCTTTTTTGTAAATACACACTTATAATTTTATATATATAAACATCCAGACCCGGAACAAATATATGTAGATCATACAAACCTCCTGCGTCTCAGCCGGCTATTCGCCCACTGTACCACGGAGGTCGTCTAGGAGGTCGGATAGGTTCTAAACGTTGAAAGAAATCACAAAAATCATAATCAACTTTCTTATTCTGTTTGTGTATCTACCTTGTAAAACATAATATAAATAAAGCCGGTGCAAGTCTGACTCGCGCACCATTTTATTTATGTCAATCGATGTAACTACAAATAAACAACTTTTTTTTTCCTAGACTTGTCCTGCAAGTTCTTATTTCTTTTGTTGAATTTCATTATTCATCATCATATCAGCCGTAGGACGTCCACTGCTAGACAAAGGCCTCCCTCATTGTTCTCCAGGAACTGCGGTTGGAAGCGGCCTGCATCCAACGCCGACCTGCGGTTCTTACCAAGTCTTCTTCCCATCTTCTAGGTGGACGTCTTACGCTGCGCCTGCCGGTCCGTGGCCGCCATTCGAAAACTTTCCGGCCCAATCGGCCATCTGTTCTGCGCGCTATATGGCCTGCCCATTGCCACTTCAACGTGCTTATCCGTCGGTTTATGTCGGTGACTTGAGTTCTCCTACGTATCTCCTAATTCATTCATTAACTTTTTCAATAATTACATTATTACTCATACTTAATCAAACCGTAGAGACACAATAGAACACTTGGTTACGTTAAGAATAAAACATAGGTTTTACCTACCTAGTAGATCATTGCATCATCAGTTTGGAGGTGCTAGAAACAAACAAGCATTTTATATACATCTAAGCATCTAAACACTGATTAACTTGTGGTTCGCCCCGAACGAATTAAGGTCTCGTGAGTCTCCCACAAAACAAAAAAATATATTATTTATAATCTTTGACTTATAAAATAGTGCCACGAAATGACAATTAAGTAACTTGACCTATAGTTTCATTCAAATTACCAGTAACGGGAGCACAATGTTGATTGGTTACTCTTTTTAGGGGTAGAAATTGCAGTCATTCTGGATTTCAGACTACCAAACTTCAACACTGTGTGGTCAATGGTGTACCTACCCTGTGAATTTAGTCAAAGTTCAGTTTGTATTATGACTACTAACTCAAAAACTACAAAGATTACACTAAAAATAAAAACGAGGTCGAAATGTACTAATATTTACCCCTCTAGAACCCCTATATCTCAACAACCCCTCAACATTTTTAGCTCATTTAGTCACACCAGGATTGTGTCAAAACTACCTACCTATATATCAAATTTCGGATCGGATCTATATTTCGAAAACTATCCTCGGACAAACAAACATACATACATACAGCGCCGATATTCACAAGTTGATTTGGAGATCTCGTATATACTCGGAGCATGATTATAGCTGCTGTAGATTGGCATTGTCATTAAATTCTAAATTGCTATGTATGTATGACAATAGGTACCAATAATAATAGACATTTAATTGCATTAGTCATTCATTACATATATCATTATCTATACTAATATTATAAAGAGGGAAGATTTGTTTGTTTGTATTGAATAGGCTCCGAAGCTACCGGACCGATTTAAAAAAATATTTCATTGTTGGGAAGCTACACTATACCCGGGTGACATAGGCTACTTATCACCTAATTGCGCAGAAGGAGGGTAATGTTTTTATTGAAAAACTACGCGTGCGAAGCTGCGGATTGGTCAGCTAGTATAATATAAATCAACGGGAATTATCCTATATGGTTTTTGACTATAGACCACAAGTAACATTGCCACGCTTCAGTGTTCACTCAGGACACTTTTAGGAAAGACATTCACGTTACGCTGAGCACTCAAGCGGGTACTCAGAGTGTGATGATGATGTCATCCAGGCCGATTTCGGCTACGGCGACATTGTTCCTGCTTGGTTCCGTTGATGCGCTCTTTGATGACTAGCATAGCCAATTTTGACATTAAATGTGCGCGAACATAATATGCATGTCAGAGCGCCCTTTATGTAATTAATGTGTATGTTGGCAGGTGGTTTATTTTTAAGGTGATTACGTTTAATGTCTAGATCACACCTGCGGCTCATCTTCAAAGTTGTAGACACTTTGTTGAACCAATCGTCTCCACTCTGGCCGATTTTCTGCCAGTGATTCCCATTGAGAGGGCTCAATCTTCCACTTTTTCATATTTCTCTTTTGAGCGTCTTTGTATCCGAGCAGTTGGCCACCACTCTTTCGCTTCCCGTCCTGGAGCTCTGAGTAGAAAGTGCGTTTCGCCACCTTGTCGTTGGACATACGCGTAAGGTGCCACCGCAGTTGTCGGCGCATAAAATAAGCTTCCATTCCGCAGATATTAGCTCATCGAAGAACATCAGTGTTTGTACTCAGAGTGTACGAGTATGTATTTTATGACTCAGGGCTTAGCGTAACATCTGAATCAGACAGGCCCGAGTTCGATAAAAACTAGCATGATAAGAAAATATTTTTTTCGCTTTAATCATGGCTTAATTTTAACGTAAATCAGATACAAAATTCTCATTTACATCATATTTGATAAAATTTTCATCAATGTCGGCGATAAATACCATTTAATTATATTTACCGTAAATATTTCATTATAAATCAAATGGTAAGATTAATAATTTCAGATTTCAATAATTACTAATTGATAATACTGGAATTCTGGAATGAATGAATTCAGAACGACGATTTTATTATTTTCCGGCAAACTCCTGGTAGTATAGGCTTCAAATTGCTCAAGGAAGAATCTATGGAGAGGGCGACGCTTGCCATTTCTTTACGAATCAGAAACAAAGAAATCCATAGACAAACTAAAGTAATCGACATAACTCTAATGATTACGAAGTTTCAATGGCAGTGGTTCGAGAAATAACAGCCGTTAAGCCAGAGAGTTCCTCGGGTGGAGACCACGCGAAGATCTTTCTGACCTTCTGGTTGCTGAGAGTCGTTGGGTGCAACCCGCACAACATTAATCGTTCTGAAAATCTATGGAGAATGCCACCAAAAGTAGAAGTAAATTAGTATAACAGTTCAAATCTAAAAAAAAAATATACATAGCTGTATTAAGGATTAAAAGTAGGGGTGCGAGGATTTAAACCCTTTTCGTGATACACCATTAACGTAAATATACATACTCCACTTGTTTGACACACTAATTTTATAAAACCCAATTTCGATTCGCCGCACCTGATTAACTAGGGTCTCCTAAAGCATTGGTTTTCTAATAAGCGGTGGACGTAACGTGATTTCAGAGCGTAACTATGACGTATTATAGCGATTCAATTGCAACCCTAAGCCACCATAGACTGAATGGATAAGTTTATTTTGACAGATACGTGAACAGCTTTAGTTCAAATCAAAATCAAATCAAATCAAAAACATTTATTTGTGAACAACGCCAAAATATTACAAAAAAACAAACAATAAAAATGCAAAATATTGCAGTGTGTGTGTCTCATCGTACTCACTGCATGTGTCACAAAAAGGCTTTAACTCAGCATGTGCTGGGTTGCACTGGCTACCCAGCACTGGTCTTCCGTTCTAACGGTCTACTCAAAGAGGCGTCTTTGAGTAGACCACGGATATCCACCCACTACCTAAGCATTGTACAACTAAATACAATTAATTATACTATGGATAGAAATAAATAACATAATAAAATATAATAATAATAACGCCTACCTACTAGTATTAACAGACTTCAAAAATGAGAAGGTTCTCAATTCGACTGTATATTTTTTACCTCAGAACTTTCGACTGGGTTAACCGATTTTGATGATTCTTTTTTCATTTTAAAGCTAATGCGTCCCTTGTGGTCTTATATACATTTGCTTTAGTTCAGACAATGGCTTTCATGAGAAAACCATATAAGTCTTAGATTTGTTTAATTTTTATGTATTGTTATGTTTGTTAGCTCAGAACTCCGTTATACATGGGGCACACTAAAAGTTTTGCACTTCTAGCTAATCGGAACTATTTGAATTTCGAATGTTATATTTTTTGAAAAGTCGCAACCTTCTTAGTAAAAAAAAATTGGTGGGAAATCATTTGTCAATTTTTTTTTATCACAGATCAAAGTTCTACGTACGCAACGAAAATGGAATTAAGTAGAAAAGATTTTAGAGCGATGATTTTTTATGATTTTAAAAGTTTTCTCTCTCTCCGCAAGACTGTGCCGCTCGTCTTCAAAATGCTTTTGGGAGAGAAGAACCTTGTTTGAGCACCGTAAGACAATGGTTTGCTGAATTTGAGAGAGGTCGAGTTTCTTTAAATGACGAATGTCGTGAAGGGCGGCCGTCAACTACCGTCAACGAAAATAATGTAGCTACTGTTAAGCGGCTAATTGAAGAAAACCCGCGGATTACCTATGAGACAATTTGAAGACTATTGGGGATTGGTATGAGCCAAATTCAGAAAATTTTACACGAAGAATTGAAAGTTCAGAAACATTGTTGTCATTGGATCCCTCATGACCTGACAGCGGAGCAGAAGCGGACTCGCGTGGAATGGTGCTCACAGATGCTACTGAAGTACGACCACGGACATTCTAATGCTGTTTATGATATCGTCACAGGAGACAAAACTTGGATTTATTGTTTTGAACCCAAAAAAAAAACAGCAATCTTGTGAATGGGTGTTTGAAAATGAAAACAGGCCAACAAAAGTGAGGCAGGCGAGAAACGTTGGTCAAAAAATGATGTCGTTTTTTTTTCTCAGCTATGGGTCCCATCTGCACAATTTCACTTGAAGATCAAAAGAGTGTTAATGCCAAGTGGTATTCTACCATTTGTTTACCCAGAGTGTTAGAAAAAGTTCGCGAAAGACGACCAAAAAGCCGCGTTCTCCTACATCATGACAACGCTTTTTCACACACGGCCAACAAAACAGTCATTTTTAGCTTCCGAAAAAGTACAACTCGTCACCCATCCTGCACATAGCCCTGACCTAGCACCCTGAGATTTCTGTATTTTCCCCAAAATCAAAGATTTGATAAGAGGTTTCACTTTTACCAATTCCGAAGCGGCAGTGATAGCGTTCAATCAGCACGTAGAAAAAATGCCTTCAAATCTGTGGTCCTCCTGTTTTAAAAAATGGTTCGATCGCATGAAAAAATTTTTAAGATGTAAAAGAGAGTATTTTGAAAAGCAATAAACATAATATTTTGGTAACATGTAGTTTTTCTAAGTTACGCAAAACTTTTAGTGTGACCTACGTGTATCGACCGATTTGGAAAATTAGTTTTTTGTTTGAATGGATATACTTTTAGATTAAACCCATTAAATTTCATCAAAGTTGAGGGAGTAGTTTGGTTTTTACTGTTATCTGAAGTCGGTTATATTTTTGTAAAAATGTTACTTAAAAAATAAACGTAAGCAGGACAAAAATCGGCACACATTTAATAAGATGGTCGTGATATGTATAAATAAAATAAATAAATAATTCTGGACATTTCATACAGTGCTATCTAGCCCCAAACTAAGCAGAGATTGTACTATGGGAACCAGATAACTGATAGAATACTTATATACTTTTTTTTTGTAAATACATACTTAAAATATATAGAGAAACAACTAGACCCGGAACAAATTTCTGTAGAATGTATAAATGTAAACAAACTTAAAATTGCGTGCGTTCAATAACGTCACAGCTAAAAGATGGCAAGTAGGCTTTTAAAACTGGTTGAATTAGCCGATGTAGTTCCTGGGACATTTAAGAAAATTAAAGGTGAAATAGGCTTGCTCAAGTACAACCCAATCCACAGCAGAAGAACAAGGCGTCGGAGGAGAAACCTCCATGGTCTTCGACCGCTATAACAAAGCCTTGAGAGGCAGCATCAGGTGGTGTCTGCCACCGGCTACAAGCCCTAAGGTTCCACGAGCCTCTTAAGAAAATGGTGAGTACCACTCTACCTAGATAGAGGGGCCATGGAAGAGTGCTAACGCATACCCACAGCCCCAACAGATGGCGTTCAGAGGGAACCCCGTGAGGTTTTAATCATTTAGAGTCATGACGGATTTTCTCACGTAAAAAAAAGGCCTACTCAAGTACAATGTATAATATTGATTGAAATAAATCACAAAAGTTTTCTACTATACCATTCTGTAACTTATATTAATACGCGAAGAGAACTTGATTCCCCTTTAAAAACATATTAAAAGGTGTGAGATTTTGCTGATAAGCGTGTTACATACGGTGAAGATGATTTAATATTTTATGATAAGATAAATATCGCTCACCATACAATCCAATGGAAGATGAAAATATGTATATTATCTTGTCCGTGTGTGATGGTCCATCGGATTGTATGGCGAGCGATGACGCGCTTTATGGTCAACTAGCTGATCAATCCGCAGCTTCGCACGCCGTAGTTTTTCAATAAAAACATTACTCTCCTTCTGCGCAGTTGGGTAAAAAGTAGCCTATGTCACCCGGGGATAGTGTAGCTTCCCGACAGTGAAAGAATGTTTTAAATCGATCTAGTAGTTTCGGAGCCTATTCAATACAAACAAACAAATTTTTCTTCTGTATAATATTAGTATAAATAATATTTGGTATACAACTAAGGAACAAAATTGTCATGCGGAGAGAAGAAAATCATATGACTAAAAGTGTGTTAGATATGAATTTGGATGGATATAGAAGTAGTGGAAGGCCGAATAAGATATGGATTGACTGTGTGAAGAATAAGATACAAAATATGTGTAACAACGGATATGACGGCTAATAGAGAGGTTTGGAAGAAAAATACATGTTGTGCCGATCCCGTTTAATGTAGGAAAAGGTTAGGAAGAAGAAGAACATAGTAAACGAACGAAATATACCATTTTTGACTCCATTTAAAGTAGGAAGTAATGAATGCAGAAAGCTAAAATTTTAACTTACATACATTTTATATAAAATTAAATATGATTGCATTTTAATCATTGTCCAACTAGTATTGGTTAGTGCGTGCTATCTAAGCCACTGGTTTCGTCGCGGTAATAAATAAGCACGTATTTTTCCGAAATTGCACTTGCATTATTCTCGTAGCGAACTGTTTTTATCGTTATAATATAGGCTGTTTGAAAATAAATGCACAAAAATGAAATGGGTTATTTTGATGAGTATATTAATAAATTTGTGAAATGTTTACCATAGAAATGTAAAATTTATTTTGGCATGTAAAAACAAACACTATTAAACTTATGTTGTGCTATTGCATAATTCTTGCAATCTAACCACAGATACTGTATTGGTGACGTCTCGAGATATCTCTTGTTGTCCCTCTCTAACCCAAATACCGGAGCCATTTCCGAAAGAGATATTAAATCGGCCTTTATTTTTGGATGTCGATTGCAAGAGTGGGCAGTAAGTTTTATATCGAATCAATTACCTAAACTTAATAGATTTTCTTTAAAACTTGATAATATAACTAGTAGTTTTTTTCGGGAATTCTTTTTTTATGTTCCGAGACGCCGTCACATGAATATCGTCAGTATATTACCAAACACCCTGTATACCGTAAATAACGGAACTGCTAAATTACAAAGCTCGGGCTTAACAACGTTTCAGCAAATAAACTCAACCACTCAACATTTGCATGGAAGCTCATTTTCGCTTACTCAATTTGACCCCAAGGCTTTGAATTCATGATTGATGCCCGAAATGAACCTCAATCAATAGAATCTTCATTATGACGTCACCGTTTCGATAATCCTCTTCTGCATATAGTTTCGGCAACATAGGAAGTAATTTTTGACAGCAGCAGCGGTATAAAGTTCCTGGAAATTTAGATAAATAAATTATTCATTTGGTGCATATTACAGCACAGACTCATAAATATACAAGAGACAAATTAAAATTAAATCAACACGTTTTATAAATTTTAATTTCAAATCGGTTGAGGGTAATTTATTGAACTTTATAATGTTAAAAAATTTGTCAGAATACCGGCATGTCATAGAACCAAAAATACGCAAGCATGTCTCGTCAGGTTTGTATTCTGTTATGCGCCAATGGGCTTTCAACTTGTCACGTGAATGAGACAAAATATATCCGATAGAAGGATCGTAAGAAAAATCTCTTAATTACTTCATCTCCTGAAATAGTATCGTGGAATACATAACTGGAACAAATTGACGTACACTTCGCTTAGACCCGTGTACTTCAGTACCTCCGGTTCTCTATAGAGCTAAGCTGAAATTAAAACCAGCCAAGTGCGAGTCGGACTTGCGCACGAAGAGTTCCGTATTATCTATAAAAATAGCAGAAAAATCATGGCTGTTGTATGGGAGTCCCACTTAAATGTTTATTTTATTCTGTAGCACAGTTTTATTTTTTTACCATTTTTGAGGTTGGTTCCGATTAAGCAAGTCCTCTAAATTGTATGAGCGTCCATCAGAAGACTATCTTAATTGGCGTCAACTATGTATGTATGGGGACCCCCTTTAATTTTCAACTACTTTTATTTTCTACAAAATTCAACTCTGGGACAATTCTTAAATATAAAAAGTAAAAAATTATGGTAAATTTTGGTAAATACAAGTTTTCGCGAAAATCTAAATTTGCTCATATCTTTTTATCGTGTTGACTCAGGACCTTGATTTTTATACATTTTATAGGGGCCATATACCTAAGTATCTAGTATAAATTTCAATTAGTTAGGTCCGCCAGTTCCTGAGAAAATCGGCGGTGACACACGGACAGACAGACGGACAGACGGACAAGAGAGTGATCTTATAAGGGTTCATCTTTTTACCTTTTGAGGTACGGAACCCTAACAAACCGGAAAAACAAACAAAAAGTAGTAATAACCTTTATTTCAGTCTTCGATGCATCACACACGATGTATAATGTTTTTCAACACATTTGCTCGTAAAGTGAGCCTTATTACATCGTTCTTAGGGCCATAAACCGAACTATAACACACACGTGCATTATAATATTGCACACTAGTGCATAGTATAATTATCCCTACAAAGTTAAGTTAGTACCTAACTGCAAATTATATGCGAATAAAGAGAGCATTTTCAATTTAACCGGGTAATACAGTTTTTTTTTGTAACAACAAAGAGGTTTTATGCCGCTGAAAATTCTATTACATTTTTAATATAAATAAATGTATCCCTAATTAAGATAAAAAAAACATTTAATATTATCAAATTATTTGTAATTCACAATAATTTGTTAAAAAATATTTGCATTTTATCACTAAAATTACAAGTTTGAAGTAGGCTGTATGGCCATATAATCAATCACCTTACATTTGGTGCATGCAAAAAAAAAAACTTGCGCTCTATTTCCAACTTTTTGGTTTGTATCGCATTTGTTGTTGTGTGGTAAATAATTGTAAAAATGTCAAGCTTTAGTACAGAAGATTTGTTTTTTCCTCGCAAGTGTGTTGAAAAAGTGCGTATGAAACTCGTGAGCAACTTGCTCACTAGAAACTCGGCTGATTTACGCCCTCGCCTACGGCTCATGCTGCAACCCACAGCCTCGTATATAATGAGCAACTAAGTCACTTGTATCATAATATACGATTATGTTACGATATCTTAAGTTAGGATATGATAATACATGAAACCCCTTTTATTCTCTGGAAAATCTGTCAAACCTGTGTACAACGTATAAGTTATATAAGTACATAAGTAATATATAAGAACGCCTTGTCTTCGGAGATACCATCGTGCATTGCAAACGCCGCTGCCAACTTCGGGCGACTCACAGATCGCGTCTGGAAATGATCTGAAGTTAGTGACGAAGATTAGTGTCTACAAGGCCCTAATCATCCCAGTCCTCCTATATGGCGCAGAGACATGGTGTCTCTATAAGCCAGACATAAAAAAACTTGACACATACCATCTAAGATGTCTAAGATCGATCCATAAGATTAAATGGCAGGATCGCGTGCCGAATACTGAGGTCCTGCGTCGGTCCGGTATGTACGGCATGGAAGCTCTCCTTATGCAGCTACAGCTCAGGTGGTGCGGACACGTCTTCCGCATGGATGAGATGGCAGAGGGTAAACGTAAGCACGGTGGTCAGCATCTGCGTTTTAAGGACGTGTTCAAAAGACATCTAAATGCCTGCGATATTGACCCTGCAAGTTGGGAGGAGCTCGCTTCACACAGGTCGTCCTGGCACTCTACCATCTATAATAACATTAAAACTTTCGAAGAAAACCAACTTCATACACTCGATATAAAGCGCCAAATACGTAAAAAAAGACCTAAGCCCTCTTATACTTACACTTATAAAGCAGCAGGCCAACTCTATTGTGACACCTGTGATAGGGTTTTTAAAACTAAGTTTGGTCTAGCAAGCCATATTAGGGCTCACGCTAGAATTTAAATATAAACGCAGTATAATTAAAATTATTGTAATTTTTATGCATTTAATAGCATTTTCTTTAAATTTAAATATAGTTAGGGTCGCCGTCATCGAAATCGATGAAGGAGGACTATATATATAATATATAAGTTATATTTATGTGTAAATAAACGAACTTCTTGTATCTTACGATACATTTAGAAATATATCGCTAGGTATCTTATGATACTGAGAGATGAAAATTTAATTATTACCTTCATTGTATGTGATGGTCCATATAATTGTATAGCGAGCAATGATGAGCTTTATGGTCAATAATACTTGGTATACAACTAAGCTAACAAAATTGTCATGCGGAGAGAAGAAAATCATGTGACTAAAAGAGTGTTAGATATGAATTTAGATGGATATAGAAGTAGAGGAAGGCCGATTACGAGATGTGTGAAGAAGATAGAAGATATGTGTAACAACGGAGACGATGGCTGATAGAGAGGTTTGGAAGAAAAATGCAATATGTTGTGCCGACCTCACGTAATGTGGGAAAAAGTTAAGAAGGAGAAGAACATAGTTAACAAAGAAAAAAAACAAATAAAGACAGGATACGAACAAAGTGCAGCTTTCATAAGAAGTTTCATAGCTCTCCGGTACACTCTCATCCATGGCAGCTAGCCAAATAGTCGAAACTCTTACTTGAAACCGATAAAATGAAATTCTGATAGTGGACTATTATATTTCAGGAAATATTACGAAGCCTCTCGGAAATCGGACTATGCCTTTGTAATTTCTGGTGAACATTCCCAGCAGGCTTCGCTTGGTGAGACATAAGTCTTGTCCTTCATTGTACTTAAACTAAGCAATACCTACTTACCTCAAAATTAAGAATACAACAATGTTGTCTTGATTCGGTAGGTGCGTAGAATGTATGCAGGTGCGTACTTGTCGACAGATACATCGAAGGGTGCGCGCTTGCATCTGTTTTGCGCACTGTGTAAACTAAGTTATGTTTATTTCAACTAGAGAGTTATTTTTTTTTTTAAATTTGTTAAATATATGATTTTTTCATTATAGGGCTGACATCAACACAGTTTAAAAGTCCTTAAATGAAGAGAAAAAAAAACAATGTTGTCTGAATGCTTCCGAATAGCATCAATGTATTCAGCTGGGTAATGCAGTTAGTGTCTTTGGTACACATATCTAAGATCGTTTGCAAAGGTAATTTTTGATGATTTATTTTATTAAAAACCTTTTTGGTATAGTAGGTGTTAATGTACTAAAAATGTAGCGTGCATGCGGAATTAGACTATGATAATCAGCTTAGTGAAATCTTCGTACGAGCGCGTCTATTTATTTATTTAATTAGAACGGATTAACCAATTAAACTAATTAATATAACATATTTTTTTTTATTGATGATAGCTAAGCGGCAGATGCAGGAGAGTCGGCTGCGATGGTACGGTCACGTGAAGAGGAGGCCACCTGTCTACGTTTGGCACTACAACTTTCCATTCCCGTTCGAAGGTCTAGAGGTATACCCAAGACAAGGTAGAGAGATATAGTGTCAAAAGACATGAGAGAGTGCCAAGTTTCTGATGGCGACGTCGAGGATAGAGCGAAGTGGAGAAAAACGACGAAGAAAGCTGACCCCTCCACCATGTGGGATACATAGCTGGGAAGAGAGAGAGAGAGATAGCCAAGCGCTTGACCACTACCACACCTGATGGTAAGACGTGTGATCGATGATGGAGCACGCTTGCTTAGAAAGAACCTATTCAAAATTAAGAATTCAAAACATTAACGACATAAACCATACATTGTCAAATTAAAATCTAAATTACATTATTAATATACACAGTTTCAATTTTTTTTTTAAATTTTTTTATTTGGCGGGACGATTTCGACACCTTCCAAAGAGGATGGTGGGAAATAGCGACAGATAGAGATGCTTGGAGGCACTTGGGGGAGACCTTTGCCCAGCAGTGGGACGAGATAAAAAAAAGTAAACAGTAGGTATACAAATTATTAACAATAAAATTAAATTAAAAGAATACACATTAATATAAATAAAATCATTAAATCACACATATAAATCATAAATTGAATTGTAAAATTAAAGACCTTTCATACATCAATCTCACAATACCTGAGACATACCAGGATTAATTCCTTCCATTCGTCAGCAAACACATCGCATTCAGGGTTGGCATCTAGGAGTTTGTTGAGGGCGGTGAGTGTGCGAGGCAGCGGGGAGTTAGCACGGGATACGGTACGGCTCGAGGGTACAGCAAAAAGCCTGTGTCTTCTGCACCGGATATATTTATTTGGGACTTTTAAGCGAAGTAGCTCGTTAAGCAGATCAGGTGCATTTATGGTTGCGTGCATCTGTTATGAGTCTGTCTGAGCATTATACTCAACTTAACCTCTGCAACTATCTATTTTGTGTTTAAGCTGACAGATTACAGCACGATTTGTTTAGGACTTGGTGATTATCTGTTGAAATCACGTTAGGGCTTTAAAGTACTTTCACCTATTATATATTCACAAACGTACACTTGAGGGTTGGTTTCGTCAGCATTCAATATTTTTAACCCCTAACACAAAAAAGATAAGAGTAGTAGAATTCCTTGTGAAAGGGCTCGCCCGGAGAAGTACTACCGCTATACCTATTTCTGGCGCCAAGCAGCATTGCTGTGCAATTTCACCGGCAAACATACCCTTCAAACCAAAAGTTTGAAGTTTGAGTTTTGGCATTGTTAAAGTTTGGTATAGGAGGTCCGAATTGGTTCATCCGTTAGGGAACTACGATGCTACAGACAGTTAGATACAGACGTACAGACTAAAATGGACGATAGATAACACGTGTGTTATAAACAATAACCAAAAGTTTGAAGGGTGTGGTTGTCGGTGAAATTACAGGCACATGAGGCTTTACTTTATGCTACAAGTTGATGGATGCAGGGCAGTATATCGTAGCGCACATTTTTAATGTACGTGACCTACGAGGCAATTCTCTGTTATAGGCGATGGTTACCACTTAACATCAGGTGGGCCTTGTTGGGCTTGTTTCATCACCATCCTAAAATATCCTACAAATATTATAATCGCGAAAGTGTGTATGTATGGATGTATGGCTGTCTGTTACTCTTTCACGTCGGAACGGCTAACCTGATTGCAATTAAATTTTGTACAAATGTAGATTATAACCTGGATTAACACATAGCCTTCTTTTTATTGACAAAAAACGCGAGCAAAGCTGCTGGCGGTAGCTAGTATTATTATAAATGTGAAAAATTTTATGTATGGATTTATGGATGCTTGTTACTCTTTCACGCTAGAACGGCTGAACCGATTGCGATGAAATTTAATATGTTCGTAGATCATAACCTAGATTAACACATAGGCTACATTTAATTCGCAAACCACGCGTGCGAAGCCGCGGATTGGTCAGCTAGTGTAGCATAAAAAAAAGATAGGGGTGTTATTTAACGTCCATGACAGTCTGTACATTCCTTCCACTCGACACCACCAAAACGACACCATCCGTGGTGTCGTATGGAATCTCTAGTCCATACGACACCACCCTAGTAATGTCCAGAAACGCGTGTTTTTGACTAACAGCTCCCAGTTCATTAAAATAAATAAATATCAGACAACATCACATACATTGATCCGACCCCAAAGTTATTATTTCAAGTTATCTATAGTTAAACGATAATTAATAAAACAGAGTTTATGAAATATTATTTTTTTATTTCAGTGAAGTAAGTAGTTATGTAGGTATTAAAGAACGGACCGGAAAACTAGTCTTGCAGCGTGTCCACAATTGTTGTTACGTGCTTGTAATAGGCCTTAATGAACTTTTCTTTTAGTGTGTCTTTTCCGGGAAAAAAACTTTCAGCCAACAATTTTGCTGTATTTAATACAATCTGAGCATCACTCAAATGGTCCGTTTGGGTACAATTATCCTTCATATTTTGTTCCGTTTGCGTTTTCACGGACATATAAATGTCTGGTGTGACGTCGTCATCTCTACACTCTACAACATACTCTTCGAGTATCCTGCATTTCAAACACATCATCGGGCGAGAGTTGGTATTTAGGTTGAAAACTCAAAATTGATTGACTCTCCATACTTTCTAAATTATGTTATTAAGTATTTATATATTTCTAAATACAATAGTAATAGCACAGTGAACAAAACAGAAAACAACTGAATTCAGAAACGCCACAGTGACATACTTATATTCTTTAATGTCATGTGCTAGCATTATGGAAACATTAAAAAAGTTTCTACTCCGATTTACCCGATGATGTGATACTCTGTTTAAAAAAACCTCTATCTGAGTTCAACTAAAGCCTTGGCCACAGTGATATCACCATTGATTAATTGCATTTGAACATCAAGTATAAAGTCATCATCCACAATGTATTTACTCTTCCTTTTTTGTCCTAAAGCTTCCATACCTAAGTATTTATTCATTTTATTCATGGTTCTGGTCAAAGTAACTGTTGTCTTGTTTATTCCCTTTATTAGTTTCGAATGAAAACCTTCGGATACATTATCGGTACGATGTCTTTCACCATATACGCTAAAAGATCTGGGGAGTGAATTTTTAACAAATAATTTTCGATGTAACGTATAAATCTGGTCATGTTTATATTATTAATTCTATAAATTTGGGTTTTGATATACTCCCATCCTTCTGAAGTACATTGTGGTGGCAAGAGCGGTAAGGCCGCTGTTAGAGAGACAATTCTTTTTTCCGGTTTGGTTTCATTGGTTTGGTCAGATGTAATTACCTTATTTCGTAATGCGTTTGTTACCAGCAAACGGTCATTTGCAAAGGCGTCTCTTCCGCAAGTGTGATCTTTGGTCTTTGTAATTATGTCATTCTAAAAAGTAATATTAAAATTTATTCTAGTAAAATAAGTAAAGGCTATGGAATACTCGTAAAATGACAAATGAAAAGGATACTTACCATTATAGTTATCGTACCTGGACACTTTGTCCTTTTGAAGCTAGTGCATCTCCATAACACTGAGCCGTTTTTATATCCCTTGTGACGGTGAAATTTATACGTTTGCCAGAGCAAAGCTGTTCCGCCATTAGTTTTTATGTATTTTATGTCGTCAGTATTAGTATCCATGTCCATTGTGAAAAATTAAAATATTCGGACGGAAAGACAATAATATGCAAATTGCAATGAACAATGTCAAGATGACCATTTGAGTGACAGATAAATATAAACTTTATCAAATGACATACCTCATTAATGAAACTGCTTGAACTTAATTGGAGTTTTCATATCAACAACTTTGTATGTAGGTAACCTCACTATTAGTCGGTGGTGTCGTATGGACTAGTGATTCCATACGACACCAACGATGGTGTCGTTTTGGTGGTGTCGAGTGGAAGGAATGAGTCTGTACGTCTGTATCTATCTGTCTGTGGCATCCTAGTTCCTTAAGAGTTGACTATACAGCTCAAACTCGAATTTCACCCCCGCTTCTCCGCGCGCCGCTGCACGTCATATCTCGCCGTGGTTCATATGTTTGCCAGTTTTTTTATCATTCAGTCCCTTCATTTTCTTGTTGTGCTTATTTCTCATTACTGCGTCTTTACAAAAACCAATCTAATATAAATTCTATCTAAGAATTACGTGATTACGTGAATTTCGTTTGGAGCGACAAGCGTCACGGGTACCCCGTCTGAAAGCCGAGGCCAGACTGAATCGCGAACCGGGTGTCCGAAGCGAATGGTTTCATTAGTCCAAAAGTTCGTTAGTTTTCTTTTTGTGGTAAAATTAAAAAGTATTTTGAAAATTTAAAACACATATGCACTTATTTATGAGGTGTAGAATTACTGTATAAAGTTTCAGGATCTAAATTGAAGTATGCATCACATAAGAACGATTTTATGATAAATTTGGAGTTCTATCAAGAAAAATTTACGGAATCGTGTTTTCACAATACAGGCATCTAGCACGTATCCTTAACTATAACATATATGAATTACAGATTGAAAGCACAACTTTTGTTGAACAAAACATTGTTTCTCAATAAGCGATTTATCGTCTCCCCAGGTATAGTGCGCCCTTAACTGATAAACCAATTCGGACCTCCTATACTAAACTTAACAATGCCAAAATTCACACGCGCGTATGAATCCGCGGGCGTAATCTAGGTATCCATAAAAAACGGAAACTACCACTGCTATTTTTATGTTGTGATTTTTTATGTCAATTTTTTTTAAGCACGACAGGCTGAAAAGTTAAATTGGATGGTAGTTTTCAGGTTAATGATTCAGTGGATTGTAAACAATGTGAAAGCAATTTGCTACATTTTACTAGAGGAGTATAGCCAAAATTACGTTGACGTTATGTTCAGGCATATTGCCAAAAATCGTAAATCTTACACTTGAGCTAAAATTACGGAGCAAATAATAGGATATTCTGGAAGAGGTGCAACAGGGGGTTTAAATAAAATGTTTCTGATGTTATTTTAAATAAAATAATGTTTTTAATAACCTTACCAGACCCAGATCACATGACATGACTCCATAGAAACGAATTAGGCTAAGTTCATATGACCGCGCGGTACAAGATCAAACTAAAAGACTAAGTTCATATGACCGCGCGGTATCGCTGGAGCTTAGCCGCGCGCTACTCGTCTACATTACCGTGCGCTACCGTAGTGGTAATGTAGACGATATAAATAAATAAAATAAATAAATGTTGCTGGACATTTCACACAGCGCTATCTAGCCCTAAACTAAGTAGAGCTTATACTATTGGAACCAGATAACTGATTATATATAAATAAATAAAATAAATAAATATTGCTGGACATTTCACACAGCGCTATCTAGCCCTAAACTAAGTAGAGCTTATACTATGGGAACCAGATAACTGATTATACATTTTTGTTTTTGTAAATACATACTTATATATAACATATGGAGAAACAACCAGACCCGGAACAAATATCTGTAGATCGTGCAAACATTTGTTCAGCGGCGGGAATCGAACCCGCTACCTCCTGCGTCTCAGCCGGCTATTCACCCACTGCACCACGGAGGTCGTCACATACACTATTTAGTCTGATCTTGTACCGCGCGGTTAGTAGTTCCACGCGGTACCGCGCGGTCATATGAACTTAGTATAACCTAAGTACCTATTACTTCGAAAAGTGCAGCGGCCTGTCAGCACGCGATTTGTATGTGTGGGAATTTACTAAAGCTTTTTTTTATATTTTACCGCTAAGACAATTGAGCAGGACAGGGATAACACTATACGTAAGAATATTAGGTGATGTCTCTTTATCATGTTTGCGATCGATAGAGGTACACACGGCTACACATCAATAAAATTCCAGTATAAACTGACCTCTCATTCTACGAAAAGCCTACACAATGCGAGGTCAGCTTATACTGGAAATTATAGCCTGATGTGTAGCCGTGTGTACGTGCATACTAATACTATAAATTCGAAAGTAACTGTCTCTTTATTAAGTTGTAACGACGTAACAGCTAGACTGATTTTGATGAAATTTGGGATATAGATGGATAATTTTTTTGTTGTATTCCATTAATAATAAACAGAAAATAAAATATTAGGCACAATGACCTTATCGCTAAAAGCTAAATGCATATAGAAAGATTATGACCTGAGACTTAGGCGTAATTTTATTTACATATCTACCACGCTTGCGATGCCTCAGGCGGGCGATTATAATAAAATAAAATAATAAATGCCTATTTATTTTGGAAGTTATATATATTTTACGTTGTTTTTATTCACCTGAAAACGAGATTGATTGAAAGCTAGTTTTATGTGAATGACACACAAGCGAGCAGTGATGATAACCTAGTGACGTCGGCACGGCAATACTACCAGATTGCTTTGCGGGGGACAATGATTTGGCGAGAATTGGGGGGGGGGAGGGGAGGATTGCTCCTTGTAATACTTAGTCACGGACTTCACGGGACGTGTAACGTGCTTAAAACTAATGAAATCACTGTCGACCGTTTTTTGCGGGGCTCGGGGGAGTGATCTATTGCTGGTGTACTTCCACATATAGCGTTGTCACTGTCTAACAGTTACTGTAGATTGAACACTAGTGCTTGGTGCAGTCGATAAAATAGTATCGATAAAAATGAATGAATGACGAAAAATGAAAGAGTATGACTAACCTACTTTTTAAAATTGAAATCGTTATCAAATTATAAGAAGCTTTTATTTAACTTGCAATGTTTGTTGAATTTTAAACCAGTTCCCCAAACCAATTGAGCTGAGTTTTTTTAATACAACGTAACTTAGGTGACAATGCAATAATTTGGTACCATGGAGGTGGTTTCATGATGGAGACGGATGCTAGATAATGTACATTCTGGATACTAGTGTACTAGGCTACTAGTGTTTGGGCTAACAGAAAAGTTGAAATAAAATATATTTTAATATTTATTATTAGATATAAATTAATATGGCTGGACATTTCTATCTAGCCCCAAACTAAGCAGAGCTTATACTATGGATACCAAATAATTGATAGAAGACTTATATACTTTTTTTTTGTAAATACATACTTATAATAAGCATGTAGAAAAACATCCAGACCTGGAACAAATATTTGTAGGTCATACAAATATTTGTTTCACGACGAGAATCGAACCCGCTACTTCCTGCGTCTCAGCCGGCTATTCACCCACTATACCACAGAGGTCGTCAAAATCGTCGTAAAGGTCGTCGTAATTATCCGATAATCGAAATATTTCCAATAAACAATTTTAGTAACGTAAATCCGTTGCGCCATTGCGATGGTGACGCTTAGTCAGTTTAACAGGTACTTACATCTTCTATAAAGATAACGTCGATGGTGGTAACGGGTGAACCATATGCTTGTTCCATATTCAAATGTATAAAAAAGTAAAACAGACAGACAGAGACACAGAGTTACTTTTGAATTTATTATTTAGTATGGATAACCACCTTGTAAAACAATATGACCATCATTACGTTGATGATGATGATGATTAGGAGAGCTTTGTCCGGTATTTGAAGCTCTACTTACAAATTCTGGCAAATTTAATTTTGGAACAGCATCTTTATATAGTTTCCTTTATTTGTTAGACTTTTTAATGTAACACTCAGGTTCAAAATGTAAACTGCATATTATATAACTATGTTTTCTTGGAATCTAAGCCTGCTCTATGTGGACTGATTTCTCCCACTCTCTCTTTCTTAATGGATCAGTTGAAAATCTGAAAGTGTGTGAGTTCGTTCATTTATTCATATCGATAGTGTCAAGCCCTATCACCATATGATTAGAATGAACGTAATGAAGAATGAAAACTAAATGACATTATAATCCGACTCATTTTGGTGTACCACAATTTCGATTACACTGCCCAAAAAATTGAGTACTTTTAAAATGGCGTATTATTTGCAGTAATCGTAACATATTTATTTTATTTTATGAAAATATAGTGGCTTCAATGGGATAAAGTTATACTCACAGGTGAAATGAAATAGTAACTGCTCGGCCACTATAGCTTTTACAAAATAATACGGCTCACTTCGTCATTTTTTTTACTATGTTTTGTCTTCGAGAACTAAAGTCACACTGACAAGACAATTTCGTTTACTATGGCAAAATGACTCAGTTCGTGGCAAGAGGGGTAAAGGCGAAAACGGCCGAGTTGCGCGTCCAGTGAAGTCCGTGTACTTAGTATTTGGTGTACAATTAAAACAAAATCTGTAAGGTGTAGGAAGAGCCAGCTAAACTGAAGTGGGCATGGACTGGCCACGTCTTGAATAATATGCTGTATCGAGCTTTGAACTAATATTGCCACGAAGTGAAGCAACTCTGAGATAGAAAGGCAATTCTGACGTGGTCTTAGACGTGGTCTAATAAATATTAGATATTTTCTTTATTGCATACCATTAAACATAAAACAGACAATTAAATCATGGTTACCGGGGCCCATCGCGTTTTCAAAATTCTTTCTAGGCGTCTGGTCAAAGCGACGTGTGATCCGAGAGATGGGGCGGGTTTATCTGGGTCAACGCATAAGCATTGCAATTCAGCGGGGCAAAGCAGCCAGTATCTTGGGGCTATCTTGGAGCAGTTAAGCTACGGTCTATAAATAATTTAACTGTTTCTTCTGTATTCTATTCATGTAAATAGTTGTATATTTATTCTGTTATTAAAAGAATCTTGCCCCTCATTAGCTAACAAAAAAAATCAAAGGTAGGTATAATTGGCGGCCTTATTGAAAACTGTTTGTAACAAAAGGTGGGTAGGTTTTTTTATAAATACGTAAACAAACAGTTTGTCTTTTTTGGACAAAGAATAGGAATAGAATCCAACAACTATTAGAGATTCTTTCTTACAACACATACCTAGCTAGCAAGACATTCAATCGCTAAAAGAGCGAGTACACATTAGGCGTTTTGAAGCGCGCGCTTTGGTAACGCGCGTTTTAAGGGCGCACTAAACCTGGGGAGACACAAATGTTGTGCTTTAAATTTGTAATTCATATATGTTATAGTTCAGGATACGTGCTAGAACGTCTGAGTTGTAAAAACACGATTCCGTAAAATTTTCTCAATAGAAAAAAAATCCAAATTTGACTCCAAATTTATCTTGAAACCGTTCTTATGCGATGAATACTTCAATTTAGATCTTGAAACTTTATACAGTAATTCTACACATCATAAATAAGTGCATCTGTGTTTAAAATTTTTAAAATACTTTTTAATTTTACCATAAAATGTAATATCTAACTTATGCACTAATGAAACCATGCGCTTCGGACGCCTGGTTCGCGATTCAGTCTGGCCTCGGCTTTCAGACGGGGTACCCGTGACGCTTGTCGCTCCAAACGAAATTCACGTAATCACGTAATTCTTAGATATAATTTATATTAGGTTGGTTTTTGTAAAGACGCAGTAATGAGAAATAAGCACAACAAGAAAATGAAGGGACTGAATGATAAAAAAACCGGCAAACATAAGAACCACGGCGAGATAGGACGTGCAGCGGCGTGCGGAGAAGCGGGGGTGAAATTCGAGTTTGGGCTGAGGTAAAGTCAACTCTTAAGAATAAAGAGGTCGGTTGAGGTGTACACATGAAGGCGCGCGTTTCTGATCAAACGCGCGTCGGACTTGCGCTGTCAGATTTTCGTTCGAACGGTCGTTGCGCGGGCGACAGCTGCGCGCTTGTAGATACACGCACCACCATTTTGCCGTACATTTGATCGGGCGCTTTCGTGTAGAGTGGTCGATTAAAATGAAGATCAAGCACTTCGATACAGATTTATTAGTCGATGAAATTCAAAAGCATCCAGCTATATTGTACATGGAATGTCCTGAATATAAAGATAAAATTAAAAAAAAATAAGTGGGAGGAGATAGTTGAAATTTTCAGTGATTCTGAAGACAGTTGGAATATTGGATGCACCCAAAATTCTCTTTGCCTCTGCCGTCGTCTTTTATAGCGACAGTGTAGGAGCCACACACAAGCTATCACTTCGACGTCCATTTCCGAACTGAGCCAGTAGTATTGTTAGCTTGATTGTAAATTATCTCTTTTATTTGTATGGATGTTTACTAGTATTATTAAATAATTGTATTTTATGTGATAAATTTGCATTATCAAAGCAATATTGACGGAAGTGACCTGTAATTCAATTTGTAAGTTTATGATTAATGAAATATTGACGGAAATAAACTATAATTATGTTTATCTTTTATAGTACATTGTTTAAAATAATTGATTATTCATTTAAAAGTTATTAAATAAATAATATAATTTTAGAATCAACTTTTGAATGAATACCTCAACGGAAATTCGGTGTCTGTCAATAAATTGAAGTTTTACAAACTTGGGAATGACGTGCAATTCCGATGGCTTTTTTCTTGTTCGTGGATTCGACAGCATTCGTTCTGGAACTGTGAAGCCTAACGGTCTTATCTGTAATTATTATTGTATCTCCTGGTCATAAAGATTATACAGAAATATAACATCTGAAAGTGTTTTTTTAATATTAGATTCTTTCAGTATGGACACCTTGGTAATGCTTGTTAAACGCCGTGCCAAGCGCGCTGTATATACGGTACTAACGCGCGCCGAACGCAACGCCGAGCGCTTAATGTGTACTCACCTTAAAGCCCTTGCATTGTATAAATACTTTTGATATTATTTTAAATCTAATTTTTTTTTCACACCATTAACAAATAAAACGAACAAAAAGAGAAAACAAAAATAAATCAAAGGTACAATGGGCGGCTTTATCAATGACAATTTACAAATGAATTCCCAATAAAGAGGTGGCGACAGTGGTCCAATTGGACTTACGACCCCGATCGCATTTTCCTTCAAACCTTCTGATAATTTTAATTAGGTAAATAAAAATGAAAAAAAATTAAACTCAAGACATTTATTTTTATTACAAAATGTTCGTACCTGTGTGAAAAATCATGAGAGTGAGCGTCGTCAGTTACGCTCGCTACTTAAGGCACTAACCGTAGCCGATGACCTTGAACGAATGGGCGTAGCTATTATTTCGGCCCCGCACCTTCCGCCACACGCATCTAACCGACCAGAAAATAGGTGAGCGCGAGGCAGATGAGCACAACCCTCCCGTACACTCGTGACAGTCAGCGGTACACTGCCACCCGTCGCCCGCGCAACCACCTTCTAAGGATACGCCTGCTAATTGAAAATAATTAATACAATACAATACAACACAATATCTTTATTGATAACACCAAGTTATAAGTCAAGTACCAAGGTAGGTATATGTTACCTAACAATAATTTATATTTAGAATTATAAACTTAATCATCAAAAATTAAGGATTAAAAGTATATTAATAATTGATACACAATTTTTGATATGAATTATTATTATTAACGAAGTGGCAGTTCGTAAAACTCGTTTATAGCGTAAAACGTGTTTAATTGCCCCGTAACCAATGTTCAACTTGAAGGTATAGTCTTTGCCCACATTTAGGTGAAAAAAAAAAAATAACAAAATTTTACGTCGTTTGGAGGTTGAATCAAATTGAAAATCCAAAACAGCAGCATTTAATTATTTTTTTCTCATCAATATCTATACTTCTATACTAATATTATAAAGAGGAAAGATTTGTATTTTTGTGAGTATGTTTGTAATGAATAAACACAAAAACTACTTGTCCGATTTCAAAAATTCTTTCACCATTTGAAAGCTACATTCACCTTAAGTAACATAGGTTAATTTTTACCCCACTCCGCAAAAGAGGGTAATGTTTTTATTGAAAAACTACGCATGCGAAGCTGTGGATTGGTCATCTAGTAGTAAATAAACAGGTAGAACTTTTTTGTATGTTCACTTTGCAGATAAAAGGTCAATGAATGACGTATACTTTTTGAGCACATAAAACTGATTCCTTCCTGAGAAGAAAGCCTACAAATAAGACCCATCAGCTACTATATTCGCCTTAAACTGAAAATCAGTGTCCAACCGCGGGTAAGTTTTACGTCGAACTAGAAATATATGAGGAGAACTATTACGAAACGGAACGGTGATCTCACAAACCGGAACGGAGTTTAAGTGCGTTCCGGCCTATATCGAGCACTGGGTGGCGGGATGAGCTGGACTCCTTTGAGAGGAGCTGGCAAGTGATGGGACAGTCAGTCTCAGCAATTCATCAATTAAATGAGCAAACGAGATGCTAATATTTTCACGTCACTATTTTTTTTACTACCTCCGTGGCACAGTGGGCGAATAGCCGGCTGAGACACATGAGGTAGAGGGTTCGATTCCCGCCGCGGAACAAATGTTTGCATGATTTACTCGTACAGATATTGGTTCCGGGTCTGGATGTTTTTCTATATACATAATTATAAGCATGTATTAAAAAAACGTATTTAAGTAATCTATAAGTTATTATGGTTCCCATAGCACAAGCACTGTTTAGTTTGGGGCTAGATAGCGCTGTGTGAAATGTTTAGTAATATTTATTTATTTATTTTCCTTTGAGCGGCAACCCGCTGAACGTCAAAATATTAATCAAATTATTTGTAAGACTGTAGTGCAAATGTTTGGTTGTATTTTTGTTTATGTGTTGTTGTTATGTATTAGTGTACTGTTGTAAAAAAATATACTAACTCCATTTTAGATGTATACAGGCGATTATTATTAGAATATTTTTTTATCTCCATGAAGAGTCGTGATTTATTCATCTGATCTCTAATATTAATAAAAAAAATTATACTACTTATATGGCAAACGAGTGTGCAGTCCACTAGATGTTAAGTGGCTACTACAGCCCATATATATCCACATAGAATTCAAAACAAGGTATTATGTTGTCTTGATCTCTATGTGGATACGTTGCCATACTATAGGACTTAGCTGTTATGCCTATGTGCCAGTAATTACAGAAACATACCATTACCATCTAATCGGAACACAGCAGCACAAGTACTGCTATTTGGCGGCAGATAAAGGTAAGGCGGTGGTGCCCACTTCCTCGAGCCCGTTCACAAAAGCTTACCACCAGTACAATATATTATATGTACAGTGTAAACTCTATATAACGACACTCAAGGGACTGAGCATATTTTGACGTTATGGAGAGTTGTCGTTAAATGGAGAGAAGTAAAATCTGTGTGTGTCACAGTGATTTTCTCTTACTAGCCATGTTTACAATTTGAAAGTTTGTGAGCTACTAAGAATATGACAACGTATAGATAAAATCCATCTCTTCTACTAACAACAGTCTGCAGCTACACGTGCAAGCAATCCCATTTTGTAAACAAAAGAACGGATTTCTTAGAAAGTTTGGTGTTTATTATGCCGACAGTCGAGTTTATTATGGTCTTGGATAATAAAACGACAAAAGAATATACACAGCTGCGCAGTTTTTACTAATTTGCCTACTTAAAAAGAACTTTTTATTACAAATTGTTGTCGTTATTGAGAGTGAATGTAATGCTATACAGAGTGTACCATTGTATGCAAGACAAGCTAAACCAACCAAAGCCGAGTGATTTCGACGCTTTAGAGAGTTTGTCGTTAAAACGAGTAACGTGACATGGAGTTTACACTGTATATGTATGTAAGTACATATTTATTTACTTTTTATACGATATTCATTTATTTAAAATTATTTATGTACCTAATATGTATGTATTTGTATAACTACCTAGTCAGGTCATAAATTCTGTCTCATGTTTAATATAAAATAATTGAAACGTTTATTCATTATGTAACCAATTATATACCAAAATGAACTTAACAAAACATAGATTCTTATGACACTAAAGTTTATTCAAAATGACCTCCGTGATTTTGAATACAGGCCTTCAATTACAGCCAGTAATTACAGAAACATACCATTACCATCTAATCGGAACACAGCAGCACAAGTACTGCTATTTGGCGGCAGATAAAGGTAAGGCGGTGGTGCCCACTTCCTCGAGCCCGTTCACAAAAGCTTACCACCAGTACAATATATTATATGTACAGTGTAAACTCTATATAACGACATTCAAGGGACTGAGCATATTTTGACGTTATGGAGAGTTGTCGTTAAATGGAGAGAAGTAAAATCTGTGTGTGTCACAGTGATTTTCTCTTACTAGCCATGTTTACAATTTGAAAGTTTGTGAGCTACTAAGAATATGACAACGTATAGATAAAATCCATCTCTTCTACTAACAACAGTCTGCAGCTACACGTGCAAGCAATCCCATTTTGTAAACAAAAGAACGGATTGCTTAGAAAGTTTGGTGTTTATTATGCCGACAGTCGAGTTTATTATGGTCTAGGATAATAAAACGACAAAAGGATATACACAGCTGCGCAGTTTTTACTAATTTGCCTACTTAAAAAGAACTTTTTATTACAAATTGTTGTCGTTATTGAGAGTGAATGTAATGCTATACAGAGTGTACCATTGTATGCAAGACAAGCTAAACCAACCAAAGCCGAGTGATTTCGACGCTTTAGAGAGTTTGTCGTTAAAACGAGTAACGTGACATGGAGTTTACACTGTATATGTATGTAAGTACATATTTATTTACTTTTTATACGATATTCATTTATTTAAAATTATTTATGTACCTAATATGTATGTATTTGTATAACTACCTAGTCAGGTCATAAATTCTGTCTCATGTTTAATATAAAATAATTGAAACGTTTATTCATTATGTAACTAATTATATACCAAAATGAACTTAACAAAACATAGATTCTTATGACACTAAAGTTTATTCAAAATGACCTCCGTGATTTTGAATACAGGCCTTCAATTACAGCCAGTAATTACAGAAACATACCATTACCATCTAATCGGAACACAGCAGCACAAGTACTGCTATTTGGCGGCAGATAAAGGTAAGGCGGTGGTGCCCACTTCTTCGAGCCCGTTCACAAAAGCTTACCACCAGTACAATATATTATATGTACAGTGTAAACTCTATATAACGACACTCAAGGGACTGAGCATATTTTGACGTTATGGAGAGTTGTCGTTAAATGGAGAGAAGTAAAATCTGTGTGTGTCACAGTGATTTTCTCTTACTAGCCATGTTTACAATTTGAAAGTTTGTGAGCTACTAAGAATATGACAACGTATAGATAAAATCCATCTCTTCTACTAACAACAGTCTGCAGCTACACGTGCAAGCAATCCCATTTTGTAAACAAAAGAACGGATTTCTTAGAAAGTTTGGTGTTTATTATGCCGACAGTCGAGTTTATTATGGTCTAGGATAATAAAACGACAAAAGGATATACACAGCTGCGCAGTTTTTACTAATTTGCCTACTTAAAAAGAACTTTTTATTACAAATTGTTGTCGTTATTGAGAGTGAATGTAATGCTATACAGAGTGTACCATTGTATGCAAGACAAGCTAAACCAACCAAAGCCGAGTGATTTCGACGCTTTAGAGAGTTTGTCGTTAAAACGAGTAACTTGACATGGAGTTTACACTGTATATGTATGTAAGTACATATTTATTTACTTTTATACGATATTCATTTATTTAAAATTATTTATGTACCTAATATGTATGTATTTGTATAACTACCTAGTCAGGTCATAAATTCTGTCTCGTGTTTAATATAAAATAATTGAAAAGTTTATTCATTATGTAACCAATTATATACCAAAATGAACTTAACAAAACATAGATTCTTATGACACTAAAGTTTATTCAAAATGACCTCCGTGATTTTGAATACAGGCCTTCAATCTGCGCGGCCAGTCGTCTATCGCAGCACGAACGAGGCCCATGTCAATATCAGCGGCTGCCTTAATCAAGGATGTCTTGAATGACTCCAAATTGGGATGAGGCTTTGAGCACGCCTTTTCCTCCAAGTGTTGCCATATCTTGTAATCTAACGGATTCAAATCTGGACTGGAGGAGGGCCAGTCTTCGTGCCGGATGTAGTCGATTTCACGCGCCGCCAGCCAGTCTTGTGTGCTCTTCGCTCTATGAGCTGGCGCCGAATCTTGTTGGAATACCCAGTGCCTATTATTGAACATGGTATGAGAAACAGGTTCCACAAGGTTCGTCAGGACTGTATTTTGATACACAACTGCATTCGTTTTTACACCTTTCTCACAAAAATGTACCTCTGTTAAGCCCCAATAAGAAACTCCCAACCATACCATGAGCGAGGATGGAAAATGACCTCGTTGGACACGCGGAATACGGTTGCTCGCTTCTTCACTACTGTGTGCGTACACCTTATCATTTTGTTTGTTGTAGCTCTCTTCTACGGTAAAAAATTTTTCATCCGAAAAAAGAATTTCCCGATATTTTTTTCCCGCGTACCGCTTCAACAAAGCGCGGCATCTCTTCAGTCTCAAGTCCATTAGACAAGCATTCAAACGATGTCCTGTTTTTCTTCGAATGGCCGAAGCTCTAAGTTTTCATTTAACACCCTTTTCACCGTGGTTCTGCTTAACCCCATCTGAAGGGCCAACAGTTTCTGCTTACGTTTGGGATTTATTTAAATTCGCGCCTTCACAGCTTTTATCACTGCTGGAGTCCTAACAGACCAAGGGCGACCACTTCTTGACCTGTCATCTACACTAGAGTCTTCATTGTATCGTTTGATGGTGCGATAAACGAATCTTTTGGTTATATTCAAATTTTTCAGTATGTCAAAAATTTGAATTGGCGCGTAACCGCAACGATGCAACGCAATAACTGCAACACGGTCTTCTTTAAGCGTCCACTCCATATTTAAAAATGAGTAAAAACTAAAAAGTATACATTTTTATTTTCATGAACAATTCGAAATTCGAATTCTATAAACCTTTTTGTGGCCAGCATTCTAAAAGAAAAGTTTTTACTGTGTGACAATACTTATGACCTGACTAGGTATATAAGGTTATGTAATTTTTCTTTTACTACTATTAAGTTTATTTTTTTTACACTTCGGCGAATCTTTCATTATGCAATGATCCTATCCATCCAAAGGTTGTCTGGAAGAGATCGCTTTGTTAAGCGATAAGACCGCCCATTATGTTTACATTTATTTGTTTATTTCTTTATATCTGTTGTGTCTAACTTGTAAGGTATAATAAAGAATTTTCATTCGTTCATCATCATCATCATCAGCCGGAATACGTCCACTGCTGAACATAGGCCTCCCCCTTAGATCGCCACAACGAGCGGTTGGTAGCCGTTTGCGCCCGACGGCTCCCCGCGATTCTTACTAGATCGTCGGTCCACCTTGTGGGAGGCCGGCCTACGCTGCGTCTTCCAGTCCATGGTCTTCACTCGAAAACCTTTCTTCCCCAATGGTTATCGGTTCTACGAGCGATGTTGCCCACCCATTGCGACTTCATTTTGCTAATTTTGAGAGCTACATATGTCGGCAACTATAGTTCTTCTGCGGATTTCTTCATTGCGGATTTTGTCACGCAAAAAAACCCCGAGCATAGCCCTCTCCATAGCTCGTAGAGCTTGGTCATGAGGCCATGAGTAAAGGACCACGTTTCAGTGCCATAGGTCATCACTGGAACACACACTGGTTGAATACTTTAGGCTCTGGGGAATTTTGAACTAGAAGATATCGCGAAGTTTCCCGAACGCTGCCCAGCCGAGTTGGATTCTTCGTGCAACCTCTTTGTCGAAGTTGGACTTACCTAATTGGACAGTTTGACCTAGGTATATCTACATATTCGTCGACAACTTCGAGAATATAGCCCCCAACAACTACCGGTGCGGGTGCAACATGAATATTTGACATGATTTTTGTCTTATCCATGTTCATTTTAGGACTCACCTGCTGGGAGACCCTACTTAGGTCGCTGAGCATTGTACCGAGTTCGTCGAGCGATTAGGCCATAATGACTATATCATCGGCAAAACAAAGGTGAGTGATGTATTCGCCGTTGATATTGATGCCAAGTCTGTCCCAGGCCAAGAGGTTGAAAACGTCCTCCAATGCGTTCGTGAACAGTTTCGGAGAAATTACGTCTCGCTGTCTCACGCCTCTCTGCAATTGGATTGGTTCCGTACTCTGGTCCTGTAGACGGACTGACATATTGGCGTTACTATACAAACATTTCAACACTTCGATATACCTATAGTCGATTTGGCATCGCTGAAGAGACCGTTCGTTCATTCATTCATAAATAAATGAAAACTTACTTTACCTTTGATTCAGTTTGGTTACGTAAACAGTGATTTGCATTTATTTTAGACACAAATAAACAAATCTGCACCTTAGAGGTAAACGACATTAAGTGCCAAAACATAAATTTCACAGGAGAGGGCAAAACGTGCGGAAAAAAACTTTGAAAGCAATTTATGCCGTTCGTTTTAAACGCACTGAGATCAAATAAACTGTTCTTTTTATTATTTAAAAAGATCTATAACATGGCTGAAACTTTATTATGATAAAGTTATTACAAGTGTGTTTTGTGCACTTGAGGTTATGTACCTCATAAGTGAAATGAACTTAACCATACTAAATAAAGCATTATCAAATCAAATCAAAATCAAATAATTTATTTTTCACAAAAGTATAACATTCATACTATTCACAGGACAGTATGTGAACATTAAAAGATCACTATCTCCCACCTTAGGTATAAACCTGTGTTGTGGGCAGGTAGTCTCTTTCGTCCGTTTTTGTACAGTAGGTAGGTACTCAAGAGTATTAAACAAAATGTAATATTCTTTTATAAAGTAGTACATGCATTAATTAATTAATACATTTTTAATATTGAGGGCAGCATTACGTTGCATAATTTTTGTGTGTATGCGAGGGTGTGTTATTATGTGTGTGTAAGTGCGTGTGTGAATGTGTGGTATGATGTGTGTTTGCATATGATTGTGTATGAATGTATATAAGTAGATACATAATAAGGATACTAACAGAATATGATGCATTGTGGGTTATTAAGCGTTATATAGGTGTGAGGCATATATAGTTGTATGAAGTTATTATGAAAAGTTGTAAATAATTTGAATAGCAATATATATTATTCTTAATATTATATTTTAAGTTACGTAGGTGTAATAAGGAAACGCTCTGTGTCATTGTAGTTTAGTGCAATCAACCACTTTACTAAAGACCTCTTATATCTGTGCCAAGTTAGTGTAATTAATTTGAGATTATCGTTAACTTTGGAATAAATATATGGGGCAAGATACCTGAAGCTTCTTTTGCCAAAATTCGTTCTTATTCTCGGTATATGCCATTGAGTACGTCTACTGTCAGGAGGAGTAATAACTGTTGTATTAGAATCCTTATGGAACCTAAGAACAGTGCTCAGTACAAATAGTTGTCTAACTGTAAGGTGGTTGGTATCTCCATATAGCATCTCAGTTGAATATCTGTATGGTTTTTGTAGGTAATCATATTTTTATTTGGAGCACTTTTTTCCGAGATACCAAAGTTAATTAATTTAGTTTTGTCTACATTTAGATTAAGAAGGTTATGTTGTAGCCAGTCAGATATAATTTTAAGATTGGTTTCTGTTATGTTGGCAAATTGCTCCCACGTGTCTCCATAAAAAAACAACAGCAGTATCATCAGCAAAGGCAAAAACTTTTGACTGCGGAAGATCGAGTGAGCACAAACAATTAATATAAATAAGAAAAAGTGTGGGGTCTAGCACGCTACCCTATGGCACACCAAAATCAATGCTAGTTAAGTCACTGACTTTACCATCAACTTTACCATCAACAACCATCAACCAACAAATTCGATCATTATTATTATTAAAATATAAGTGCCTTTATACCAAGAAATAAAGATCAACTTATAAAACGCGCACAGGAGATACTATTTCCGTCTGACAAGTTCTTAGGTCGGCCACCGGCCGGTTTCGCGCAAAGTTCATATTTGGGTGGCGGTAAAGAGCATCAACTCCAATAGACAACATTAAGTTCGCGTAGACCTTAAAGTATGATAAGGTTATTAACCCCTAAGGTTAATAACCTTATCATACTTTAAGGTCTTATGCTATGGTAATATTTGTGAACTTGATATCATATACAATTGGCTATCTTTGTTATTTGGCATTGCTGGATATAATGCTTTATACCATTAAATAGAACTGGTTTTTGCGATTAAAATGGTGTAAAAAACAAGATTACGAAAAAAGTGGAGATACTATTGTTTACCTCTAAGGTACAGATATATAAAACTTTTTTTTTTAATTAAATAATGTAAATTGGAATCGGTTTCGATGAGTGATCTGTTTACCTACTTTCCGATGATACCTTCCTACCTAACTTATTTAATGCGTACACTTTCGGACGAGTACAGTGCAGTAATGCACAAGGGTGTCCGTATTTTTTCGTATCTGCCTTGCAAAGTGATGTTTAATATAAATTTATATATATAAATATATATATATATATATATATCAACGTTTACCGTGATGGTATCTCTATATATATATATAAATTTATAATAACGGACCCACGACATTGTATCGAATATTGCCACTGTTCGCATCGGCATTCTGCATGCGATCTTGGGCCCAATTCTGCAAATGTATAAGAATAAAAAACTAGCCAAGCACGAGTCGAACTCACGCACGAAGGGTTCCGTACTATTATCTATAAAATCGAGCAAAAAAATCACGTTTGTTGTATGGGAGCGTGATTTAGTAGAACCGTACCTCAGGGTTTATGAATTTCACAATGGTAAAATTACCTAAAAGGTGCCCGTCACTGTAACCCTGTATGATAGCAAAACTAGCGCGAATATCTTCGCCGGTAAATCCCTCTAAGGGTCAGCAGCTGACGGTTCATGAATACCCTCAATTGGCTTCCAGAACACGTACTGGGACCCGGAATTAAAAGTCGCAGGTTTGATGACAAGAATGGCTGTGACTTACAATGCTTTGAGGGTAAAGGCTTGTGATGCTACCTAAATTATTATAGGTTTATTTCTTTGCCAAATATTACGTAATAGATGTTATCTAGAATACAAATTTCTCGTAAATATATCTAGTCCAATTCAATGAAAAAAAAATGTTCTAATTTAAACGTTCATCGGTTACCGAAATTTGTCTTAAAATCTTGTTTTCATACAAAAATCACATAGAAAAAAGCATTTTCAGTTTCCCGGAAATTTCTTTTAAAATTTTCCATGCAACTTTTTGATCTTATTTTTCCTTTATAAACCTTAGCCATTAATAGTTTACCTAAGTCATAATCTTTAAGTCATAAATAGTATTTAAGTATTCCTGGTGAAAAATAAAGGGTTATCTTATGTATTTATCTTGAGGCTGAAATACATTGTTCAAATATATTTTAAACAACCACCGTGGCGCAGGGGACGAAAAGCCGGCTGAAACGCAGGAGGTAGCGGGTTCGATTCCCGCCGCGGAATAAATGTTTACATGATCTACAGATATTTGTTCCGGGTCTGGTTGTTTTTCTATATATTATAAGTATGTATTAAAAAAACAAAGTACTTAAGTATTCTATCAGTTATCTGGTTCCCATAATTCATGCTCTGCTTAGTTTGGGGCTAGATAGCGCTGTGTGAAATGACCAGCAAAAAAAAACTCCTATAAAATAGAAAAATAGCCTTAACAGGTAGGCGTCACTTTATGCGATTCGTCCCAAATCCTAGCTTTTAAAGGAAAGGAAAAATGTCCATTATAAAGATGCTCATAACGAGAGAAAAATGTGCCGTCTACTGCGGTACCAACATTATAGATGCGAGCCCAACCAAGGATGTACTAAGGCAGATTTAATAAGTGTGAGTCTAACTATAAATATCTGAAATGAAAACTTTGTTCCCCGTTTCAAGCATTTGCGCGCACGGAGGAGTGTGATATTTGGCATAGAGATTATATGGGGAAGGAGGGGCAAATGCCAAAAATAAGTTTAAAAAAATTATCACGGTTGAATTTCAAGGACTGTGCACTGGTAATTAGTTATGAATAATACGGGATTTATCACGTACCGTGTGAGACAAAACGCAGTTAGATAGCACTCACCAATTGAACCTAAACATCGTTGATCGTTACACCGATAAAACAATACATGATAAATCCTATACTAATATTATGAACTCGCTGACCCATCCGCAGCATTGCACGCGTAGTTTTTTAATAAACACATTACCCTTCTTCTGCGCAGTTGGGTAAAAAGTAGCCTATGTTACCCAGGGATAGCGTAGCTTCCCAACTGTGAAAGAATTTTTTAAATCGGTCCAGTAGTGTCGGAGCCTATTCAATACAAACAAACAAATCTTTCCTCTTTATAATATAACGAAGTTTTTTGTAGATATCGATATGTTCTGTAATATTGTAGAACATACTTTTGTTCTATCATCAATAGTTTCCGCAGCGCATGCGACGAAAGACGTTTTAGGGCACTTTTTTACACCTTGGGTTTCGTTATTTAAGTTTTAGTAAGGATCCCCAATCTTTTCTAGCAATAAATATAGCCTATGTCACTTAAAGTGAATGTAGCTTTCTAATGGTGAAAGGATTTATGAAATCGGCATAGTAGTCTTTGAGTTTATTCATTACAAACATAAACACAAAAATACAAATCTTTCCTCTTTATTATATTATTATAGATATAGATTATAATATAATAAAGCTTTGTTTCAAGAATAGAATAGAATAGAATAATCATTTATTTAGTACACACAAAATGACACATGAAATAATTTAAAGGAACAGTAGATACAATTGAATCCAATAAAACAAGTTCGACTCATGTGTAGATTACAGTTAAATAAAATGTACTTATTAAAATAAATGAGAATATGACGGATCATGTTTATCATCTCTGTCATCATTGGATGTCTAGTCGCTATTCCATTTAGTTGAGAGCATGAACATTATCAAAAAGAAAGTTGCTTAATTACTCGTACGTTAAGGATTTTTTCTCACATTCCGAAACAAACCCTTGATCCACTAAAATCTATTGCAAAGATCAATTGATGTATCTTTTTGCACGTAAAGATCATCTAGCTACATAGATTACCTGTTATCGTACTATTTCAATATTTAGATTACCTTTTGTGTTTTACCTACCTATTGTTATTAAGTGGTTATTTATTTGTTATGTTTATGTTTATTTATTGGCTTATTATCACATACACAAGGACGAAAAACAATGACCGTAGACAATCCTATTTAGACATTATATAAATGATTTGAAAACTTTTTAAATTTTGGAGAGTTGTCAAATCATATAAATACGTCAAAAGTCGGGTTTAGCGCCTATTTCACGACCTCGGAGTAACTTTAATTGGCGGATAAAAATCATTCTCTCCCTATCTGTTTATAAGTCAAAACAAAAGACGCATATATTTTTTATCCATTGGATAACATTACTTAAAGATGAAATTACACTTAGCCCGACTTGCATAACGATCCCGAAACGCGTTAAGCGACTACACATTTTTGAATTTGACGTATTTGTATGACTCGACAACTTCTTAAAACATATTTAGCCACTAAATACGTTTAGGCATCATTGCGCAAGTCGCCCTTGATATAGAAAACCTGCTACCCGGTTTCTTACCTAACATGTTTTATTAAGTTATCATGTCTTGTAAGTGAAATTGTATTATTTCTTGAGACAATAAACGTTCTCTAACCAGAAGGTAGAATTTTCGACATTATTGTTGGTAACTATACTATTTTCATTTCTTTATTTTCTCGATGACAGTTGCAGTGACAACTGATAGTTGCAGTGTTGTGACCAAATAAGTAATGATATCGATCGCATATATTTATTATAATTTGAACATAGACAAATACAACAAAAACATTCAAATATATTTTTCAAGGTGGGAACACTCAATGTGCCACAGCCATTTTGTGTTTGTATAATATGTCACTCGCAACAAGACGGTCGTGCTAGTCACTACATTTCCGTTCGCTGAGTTTTTCCACATTATCCATACGTTACGTTGTGTATTTTGTGTTCCTGCGTGTTGATTGCTGCCCATCTGTCAAATATCAAAATGCCGAAACGATCTGTTCTGAAAAGGCAGGCGAGAGAACTGGTGATCAAGGTTCGTAATTACTTTGAAGCACAAGAATAAATACGTGTAACATCTTGTAATGAAATATAATATTAGTTAATAAATTTGTACAAAAGTATCCGGCAGTATTTTAGTTTCTTACATTTTGTAAAAAAATATCGGGTCTGTTACCGTGTTACGTTTATTGATAGCTCCATCCCTATCAGTTTCTCCGACTATGGTACCTATAACCTTGTACGTGCGTAAGCGTCTTATTTTTATAAAATAATGCATACATAATGTAAAAAGACGCTCGTTCAAGTTTTCACAGGAGCTGTCATCGAGAAAATAAAGAAATGGAAATAGTATAGCTGATCTACCGTATCCTTGTAATTTCTATGCTCTAAGGTGCACCCCAAAGCATATTGCGGTCCACCCGGGCCGGTCAAGCGCGGTCCGCAATTTAATGATTTTTATTGGTAGACCTTTCCTGTAAGAAGGGACCGAAAATTTACCTGGCCATAGAAGCTACGTACAATCACATTATTGAACGTTTATTAGGCCGTATGGAGAGTTATTGTAAGGACGCTTTAATTTTGTGGGACCGTGTCGTTTCAGGGGTCAGCCGTATTTGAAATTACGTAAATCCAATATAAAAGCGTAGGACAGCCTCCGGCTAAAGAAATATGACCTGATCTTTATCAGGTCGTGGAATTACACATGGTTAAGTGGTAACCATCACCTATAACAAAGTTTTGCCTCGTCACGCACCTTAGGAACGTGCCCTACGATGCACAACTCTGCGTCCACCAAATTGAGGTATACAGGTGTAAAGCCGTGCCTGTAATTTCACCGGCAACCATACCCTTCTACTCAAATACAGCAATGCTGCTCTGTGGCAGAAATAAGTATGGTGCGAGTACTTCCCAATGGTAATCCAACCCGGGTTGCTGTAGAGTTGCCACTTACTATGCTCGGCTACTTCGCGTTCAAAGGGCTAATTAAAAGATGTTCGATGGATATTACTATTTATATTCGTATTAAAATCAGTAATTTAGTTGCGTTCATTCGACTTATTATACAAAGCTTTAGGTTATTCTAGTATTCTTAGTAGTTTAACTACGACACATAAAATCCTAGAGAGTGGTTATGATTGTAGACAATTTTTATTTTATTTTTTTAACAAAATCCACAGCCCTTATTATGTAAGATACAAACTAATACTAAGCGTAGCATACGGCCAAAAACGGATTTTTTTATATAAAAAATAATTTATAAATAGACAGTCTAAATTAAACTAAAAATACGAACAAAACAAATTACGTGTAATAACACAAAAAGGTCGATACAATACATAGAATATATATATATAGGTAGTTACATCATAAATTCATAGACTCATATATATACCATAATAACTAGTATTTTGTTGCGTTGTTATCATGCATGTGTGTCATCCTCCATTATTATTTTTAAAGTTTCACTTTTAAAAGTTCCCTTGTTGTTATGACAAATATCAATCGAGAAGAACTCCTTATGTGACTTTGGTGTTAGGTAATTAAATACTTTAATGCTTATAGTCCAGTCATAATAGGGGTTTCAACTGAAATGAAAGATTATAAGCTGAAAACTCGTACCAACCTTCATTTTGGCGTTCTAAATGTTGTCACAAAATTCTCATAGACTCTCGTGTCTGCGTCGTAAGTTATGCAAGGTCACAAAAATTGGTTTTTCGCGGTTATCTCAGTTTCTCAACAAACTCCCAAGTCATGTACATAAATTTACAATTAACAAATTTATTAAACAAATTATTTATAAGAAAGCCTACTTTATCATATTGTATTAATTAGATGATAGAGAAGCTTGGGTCTGAAATTGCTCGAACTCGTTCAAAAATGTTACAATTTAGACGTATATGTAATTTATTCATTGTTACGTTTTCTAAAAGAATCATTAAAAAGAACAATCAGCCTTGTTTCTTGCCTTTCTTTCCTGGCTTATTCGCGAAGGAACAGGCAGTAAAATTACCGTTCAAAGTTATCCATGTGATATGACGACCTCCGTGGTGCAGTGGGCGAATAGCCGGCTGAGACGCATGAGGTAGCAGGTTCGATTCCCGCCGCGAAACAAACGTTTACATGATCAACAGATATTTTTTCCGGGTCTGGTTATTTCTCTATATATTATAAGTATGTATTTACAAAAAAATGTATATAAGTATTCTATCAGTTATCTGGTTCCCATAGTACAAGCTTTGCTTAGTTTAGGTCTAGATAGCGCTGTGTTAAGTGTCCAGCAATATTTATTTATTTATTCATATTAATGAAACAAAAAATTGATTTTGATTATAATATAATCAAAATCAATTTTTTGTTTAATTAATATGAATAATTATATACAATTATTATTGGCTCCTATGATGTTTCTATTTTAAAAACTATGGAGCATAACATTTGATTTTAAAGCTTATTAACTCTCATTCCGAGGTTGACTCGTTTTTTTGCTTAAGTGACTGCATTATTATCACTGTCCCAATGATATAGTATTGATCAAACGAACAATGAGTTTCATAAACGATCAATTTCAAATAACAATCACGTATTGTCAATTATAATTGATATTGATTGATATCAATTAATGCATTACCGCTCATACAAATTCATACTAGTATGCATTCAAATAAAGCTACCCCGAAATATCAATTGATGCATTACTGTTCATACAATTCATACTGGTATGCATTCAAATCAAGCTACCCCGAAATATCAATTGATGTCTTACTGTTCATATAATTCATACTAGTATGCATTCAAATAAAGCTACCCCGAAATATTAATTTATGCATTACTGTTCATACAATTCATACTGGTATGTTTTCAAATAAAGCTACCCTAAAATATCAATTGATGCATTACTGTTCATACAATTCATACTGGTATGCATTCAAATAAAGCTACACTGGAATATCAATTGATGCATTACTGTTCATACAATTCATACTGGTATGCATTCAAATAAAGCTACCCAAAAATATCAATTGATGCATTACTGCTCATATAATTCATACTGGTATGCATTCAAATAAAGCTACCCTAAAATATTAATTTATGCATTACTGTTCATACAATTCATACTGGTATGCATTCAAATAAAGCTACCCTAAAATATCATTTGATGCATTACTGTGTGTACAATTCATACTGGTATGCATTCAAATAAAGCTACCCCGAAATATTAATTTATGCATTACTGTTCATACAATTTATACTGGTATGCATTCAAATAAAGCTACCCCGAAATATCAATTGATGCATTACTATTCATACAATTCATACTGGTATGCATTCAAATAAAGCTACCCTAAAATATCAATTGATGCATTACTGTTCATATAATTCATACTGGTATGCATTCAAATAAAGCTACCCTAAAACATCAATTGATGCATTTCTGTTCACACAATTCATACTGGCATTCAAATAAAGCTACCCCGAAATATCAATTGATGCATTTCTGTTCATACAATTCATACTGGTATGCATTCAAATAAAGCTACCCTAAAATATCAATTGATGCATTACTGTTCATACAATTCATACTGGTATGCATTCAAATAAAGCTACCCCGAAATATGAATTGATGTCTTAATGTTCATACAATTCATACTGGTATGCATTCAAATAAAGCTACCCTAAAATATCAATTGACGCATTACTGTTCATACAATTCATACTTGTATGCATTCAAATAAAGCTATCCAGAAATATCAATTGATACATTACTGTTCACAATATAGCTACCCGAAATATCAATTGATGTCTTACTGTTCATATAATTCATACTAGTATGCATTCAAATAAAGCTACCCTGTAATATTAATTTATGCATTACTGCTCATACAATACATACTAGTATGCATTCAAATAAAGCTACCCCAAAATATCAATTGATGCATTATTGTTCATACAATTCATACTGGTATGCATTCAAATAAAGCTATCCAGAAATATCAATTGATACATTACTGTTCACAATATAGCTACCCGAAATATCAATTGATGTCTTACTGTTCATATAATTCATACTAGTATGCATTCAAATAAAGCTACCCCGAAATATTAATTTATGCATTACTGTTCATACAATACATACTGGTATGCATTCAAATAAAGCTACCCCAAAATATCAATTGATGCATTATTGTTCATACAATTCATACTGGTATGCATTCAAATAAAGCTACCCTAAAATATCAATTGATACATTACTGTTCATACAATTCATACTGGTATGCATTCAAATAAAGCTACCCCGAAATATCAATTGATGCATTACTGTTCATACAATTCATACTGGTATGCATTCAAATAAAGCTACCCTAAAATATCAATTGATGCATTACTGTTCATACAATTCATACTGGTATGCATTCAAATAAAGCTACCCCGAAATATCAATTGATGTCTAACTGTTCATATAATTCATACTAGTATGCATTCAAATAAAGCTACCCCGAAATATTAATTTATGCATTACTGTTCATACAATACATACTGGTATGCATTCAAATAAAGCTACCCCGAAATATCAATTGATGCATTATTGTTCATACAATTCATACTGGTATGCATTCAAATAAAGCTACCCTAAAATATCAATTGATGCATTACTGTTCATACAATTCATACTGGTATGCATTCAAATAAAGCTACCCCGAAATATCAATTGATGTCTAACTGTTCATATAATTCATACTAGTATGCATTCAAATATAGCTACCCCGAAATATTAATTTAAGCATTACTGTTCATACAATTCATACTGGTATGCATTCAAATAAAGCTACCCCGAAATATCAATTGATGCATACAATTCATACTGGTATGCATTCAAATTAAGCTACCCCGAAATATCAATTTATGCATTACTGTTCATACAATTCATACTGGTATGCATGCAAATAATGCTACCCCGAAATATCAATTATAATTGACAATACGTGATTCTTATTTGAAATTGATCGTTTATGGAACTGGATCCTAACAAAGTGTGGTGATGAAGTTCTATTCCAACTCACATCTGCATAAATTTAATTTTTATAAGTTATTCAGAGCACGGACCTGGCCATTGGCTTAATGAAAAATAAACATTTTGATTAATTTAAAAATGTTGCTTGATTTAGTGTTTCTTTAACGTAGCGCGTGACAGTGTGTTAATTTTGTCATGTGGTGGAGAAGCGGAATTTAATAAGGCTTTGCAAAGATATCGTTAAGTTCCCTTAGACCCTCGATTCCGGACTGTTTGATTTGCTAAATTGATTGAAACCCTTAAATAGTTTCTAAAGTAATTTTACAATGGAGAAACATTAATTGTAAAAACGGAAATATATCGTTCAGTTACTCTGCAAATTATTTATGTAAATGAGATTTGGTATTTGATTTAATATTATTGCTGGACATTTCACACAACGCTATCTAGCTCCAAACTAACCAGAGCTTGTATTTTGGGAACCAGACAACTGATAGAATACTTCAATGCCTGTTTATTTTGTAAATTCATACTAATAACATATAGAAAAACACCCAGACCCGGAACAAATATCTGTAGTTCATGCAAAAATTTGTTCCGCGGCGGAAATCAAACCCGCTACCTCCTACGTCTCAGCGGGCTATTCGCCCACTGCGCCACGGATTTCGTCAATCATCATCATTTTTAACGAAGCTGTTTGGAGGCAAGACAAATACTGTGACGAGAGACACTACAAAATTATCATTTGGCATCTGCGGCCACCCACACTTTCATCTGGAGCGGTGAAGCGACTAAGGTGAGTGGTGGGGTTCTTATCTGTTGCAATATTTCGTGGTGAACCTGAAGTCTGGTGACAGCCCCTGGCCAACAACTTCCATTTGATATAATGAATACGATGCAATATAATTTCTTATAATAAGTTATGTTTTTGTATACGCACTTCTTAATGCAATATGTTATTAAATGCATGTAACTCTTTGAAGACAATATCAGTCATTTGAAGAAACAAAACGTCCTAAGAAATGAAAAATTACAATGCCATTTAAAAAAATATTTTGTCCAAAAATGAGACTGCATGAAATGCTTCTCAGATCTCGCAACAATATATTAGGATAGCAGTTTTTCTCTTGATATACGACTGTAAACTGAGCTTGAAACTCTGAAACGGTTTACTTCCCCTCGGCCCCGTGTCAAGAACAAAGCCACTGTACTATTTCTGGACTTTTATATCATTTTAAATTTATTGCTCACGACCGCCCACTCTCACGACTTTATTTGCGTAGGCCGTATATGAGGAAACAATAGTACTTTAATTCTTGTTTCATAAGTACCGCTGGCCGTCGTATTATAAAAACATATTATGCCTGGTTTAATACAAACATAAATATATTTATGCATGATCACGAAGGAAAAGTTTGCAAAGGGTTTTATTAGCAAGCTGAAGTAGCAGTGAGCGGGGCAGAATACGCCTCGGGGAACTGGTGGCCGTTTCAAAATATTTTTTTTTGCTTAATTTACGGATTCGCCCCTTCTTCTTCATATAAACTTTAACTAAGGCTAATATCATACTCCTACCTGCGGGCAATAAGCTTAATAAGGGCTACAAAGTTTTCTATTCACATATTTTAATATATTGTACTAACTGACCCGGCAAACGTTGTTCTGCCATATGAATTATCAAAGAAATCCAATGCAAAATGAAATGTCAAAGTGTCGCTACACTTCATGTAAGTAACTTCACGTCAATGAGTGACGGTTAAATTAATGGATATCGGTGGCGATTCCGTTATTTACGCTGTATAACTAAAATTGTGTTAAATACGAACGGTCTTATTTTGTTTACGCTAAAGATCAAATTAGAATGACATTTAAAGTGACATTTCTAAATTTAAGTAATACATATTTACAAGATGGCGTGTTTGCGGGGTTGTTTTAATCAGCACCAATTTGACTGCTGACTAAAACTAACCCAAAAACACGCCATCTTAGTAAAAATACTTAATATTAGGAATGTCACTTTAAATGTTATTCTAATTTGATCTTTAGCGTAAACAAAATAAGACCGTTCGTATTTAACATAACTTTAGTAAGACAGTGTAAACAACAGAATCGCCACTATTGTGCATAGAAAAATCACTATTAAACATGTAACTTTTTAATATATGTAAATATAACCGACTTCAGATAACAGAAAAAAACTACTGAACCGATTTCGATGAAATTTCTATTGGACCAATCCAAAAGTTTGTCTTTTCAAATAATAAAAAATCAAATCAATTGATAAATGACGGAGTTATGAGGTAACAAACATAAAAAAACTCAGTTGAATTGAGAACCTCCTCCTTTTTTGAAGTTGGTTAAAAATGGGGGGTGGGGGTAGGAGGGTTAAAAATACTTTACGAACTATTATTATCATACCTATCAAATATAGATTTTTTTATTAAAATCGTCCGACCTGTTTCGGAAAAGTGAGACTACTAAAACCGTGACACGAGATTTTTATATATTAGAAAGATGTACAGAGAGATTTTTTTTTATTAATGTATATAGAGAAAATATATAGATTATTATTGTTTGTATTGAAATGTGCAATTATATTCTTTTACTTCATTATTTTAATATGCAAATTAATGCTAATTGTATTCCATCTTTGATCACACCATCATCCGCAGCCTGACTTCACCCATTGTTGGTTATAGGCCTCCCCAAGTTTGTGCCATCCATCACGATTCTGCGCTAGTCTCACCGACTGACGGCCCACGACCTTTACGATGTCGTCCACCCATCTTGGTGCTGGACGTCCTACCCTTCTATACCCGCTCCTAGGCCACCGGTGGTCAAGCGCTCATCAATAACAAAAAAATAATGAGTTCAACTTTGATGTTGTTCTTATCAACACTTTCCCGTGGTCCAGCAATTGCCTCCAACTATATTTGCCTCCAACTATATTGGTCTGTGATACTAGTTTTTACAAGCTTTTTATTATCTAGCATTGTATATACTCGTATGTTTGTCCGGTTGGAATCTTGCAACTGAATTTTGAAACCATTCCCCTCAATCGATTGACCTGAAATTTGGAATACATTATGTAACTTTGGTGACAATGCAATACTATGATAACATTGAGGAGGTCTCCTGACGGAGACGGATGCTAGACAACGGAACTTCTGAATGGATTATAGTAGGCTACTAATGTTTGGGCTCATTTGAAGCTGCTTGCGGTTCCAATTATAAAAGCTTGTTTTGTAAAAGTAATTCTTCAACAAAAATGTATTATCTGTAACTGAAATAAACAGATTATTGTTACGAAGGGCAGAACCATTTCTCAATATTTTCCGATAAACTCACCTTGTAAATCAGTGAACTTTATATTAACTTTACCAACTCCTAAAAAATAATTCACATATTTCTGACGCAGTATTTAGATCACAAGCCCTTTAGAAAAATAAGACTTTACTGATATTGTGCCTTTTGTTTGCCTTGTCCCAGTCTTAGTCCGATAGGACTATAACAACTATTGGTTGGCATCAGCTTGTCTGTCCCAGAGATATAAGTTGAAATTACGCACCACTCCACAAAATCTACATAAAGTTTACCCACAGTAAGACCATTCAACAGGATTCTTGCAATTGCTACGAATAAAGATTGATTTTACTTGGACAAATACCACTATCACGATACGACAGATAATTTTAATGAATGAATGTATATTAACTTTTGAACTCTATGACATTGTAGTATTGCTTTAATGTCATAGATGTATTTAGTTTTTTTTTTTAATATTTTGTCTGCTATTCTGTCGTATACTTCAATAACTACTGTGCCAATTTGTGTACTCCTGCAGTACCATACCACTTTTATCTGTCAAACTGTAATCAAAAATGAGTCGTATGTACATGGTACGAGAGTCCTTATTTTGCCGTAACACAGTTGTAAACTAGCACGGATGGTAAAGTTCTTCAACTGTATACTTATTTACCTACCCTCATTGTTTCTTAGATTTACTTACGATTGATACAATATTTTAGATTACATAATATGATAATCAAGTAGTCAGGTATATGACTGTTTTATAACAAGATAAATAAATTTATTCTTATTATTTTTGCTCAGTGACCTTTTTTCATGTCTCATACGTATTGTGCTTCGTACTGTTTTTATTAAGTTTGCGCTGAGAAAATACAATCCTATTTTGTCTTCAAGTCTTGTAACCTATTCATGCTACAAAATTCAATATAGAGGTCGTGTATTACCTTTGTAACGCGGTGATATGCACCAATGAACTTATTGACCAAATCATGATGTCTTGTACTGAATCAGAAGCATTGTTACATTCCTATGTTTTAAGTTTACAAATCTCTTTTATTCTTTTTCATTCGAATGACTACCACCGTGTTGCAGTGGGAGAATAGCCAGCTGAGACGCAGGAGGTAGCGGGTTCGATTCCCGCCACGGAACAAATGTTTGGATGATCTACAAATATTTGTTCCGGGTCTGGTAGTTTCCCTATATATTGTAAGTACATATATATTTACAAATAAAAATGTATATTAGTATTCTATCAGTTATCTGGTTCCCATATTACAAGCTCTGCTTAGTTTGGGGTTAGATAGCGCAGTGTGAAATGTCCAGCAATATTTATTTTATTATTATTAATTAATGAATGAAATAATGAATTAAAACAGTTTATTGTACTTACACCTTAAAAAATAAATATTACAGACAAAATAGAAGACACAAAGCAAATAGTACAATGGGCGGTATCGCTTTGAAGCTATTTCTTCATGACAACCTATGGATGGAGAGGATTTCTTTATGTCAAAGATATGGTCATGGTTGCACTTTAATGACTCAGATATGGATGAAGAGAGTGCATAGAAAACCTTCCTGATTGATTTCAATCGTTATGGGATTTATCACGTACCGTAAGAGAGCGGCAGTGATGATAATGATGATGACACAGCCTGTCAACACGCTGGGCCATTGTAGACGCAATCCCCACCAGCAGCGGTGCACAGTGCGAGGCGAGACGTTATTCGGAGCAGATCGCACTCACCCTGATGAAGGTTTACGAATTGAATCGAAACACCGATAAGACGGTACGTGATAAATCCCGTATTTATAATATTGAAGAGAGTGCAACGAATACCCAAATACTTTATGAAATACAAAAAAAAAAGACATAAATACATTAATAATTATAAACCTATATGTATAAAATAAAATTATGATATAATAAACATTAGATAAATATACATTAATTTATGTGCGATACTATGACGTTTCTGAAAGATAAAAGCTTTTCACTTTTCGAGTCAACGGCTAACCTTACAATCACATCAGGGATAAATAAAAGTTAGTTCTAAAAGTCACTTCTATTGCCTTGTCAATGACTTGGTTTAAGTTGTCCTTTGTGAAGGTGGTAGGGCACGAAGGGTAGTTAATCAATTAAGGCATACTTTCGATGGGTTCCGCAGCTATTCAACGTAGGGTTAGTTGTCTTGGCCGCTAATGTTTATCTCCTTATTACTAGTATCAAAACTGTATATTAGGGAAAATACTGCCAATTGTACGATTTACGTTATTCTAGTCCGTTGTTGGACGCAGGATGCATTACGATAAATCACTCGAGTAATTTAAAATTAAAAAATCGAAATTAGTCATTTATTTAAATTACAAGGGCCACTTTGAAATGTAAAATTGTACACCCGTTCCTCCGCGACCACACCGGAAAAGAATCAGGCAAAAAATCAGTGTGTTATTTTTTTTTTTATAATCCTTTTTCAATACATAACAATAGGTACAACAAATGATTGCAAGAAAACGTGTATTGCAAAATTAGCATAATATAAGAAGTCGAGAGGCTGAGTGACTTCGGACTACGGGGCATTCTAAGGCTTCATCATCATTATCTCAGCCCATCTGCATCCACTCTTAGGTATAGGCCTCCTCTTTATTACTCTTATCTTTCTGATCCCTTGCGAGTCTCATCCATTGACACCCAGTTACGCGTACAGCGTCATTTGACCATCGGGTGTGTGGTCTGCCTTCTAAGGTCTACATGTTTTTTTAATTATTTTTTAGCTAGCCTACATTTTCACACTGCTGGGCAAAGGCCTTCACCAACTTCTTCCACCTATCGCGATCCTTGGCACATTCCCACCATTCCTTTTCGAATCCACTGATGTCATCGCGCCAACGTTTTCGCGGTCGACCCCGACGTCGCTGTTCATCCTCCGGTACACAAGGAGTTTACTGGTGGTAGAGCTTTTGTGAACGGGCTCGAGGAAGTGGGCACCACCGCCTTACCTTTATCTGCCACCAAATAGCAGTACTTGTGCTGCTGTGTTTCGGTTAGATGGTAATGGTACGTTCCTGTAATTACTGGCGCATAGGCATAACAGCTAAGTCCTATAGTATGGCAACGTATCCACATAGAGATCAAGACAACATAATACCTTGTTTGAATTCTATGTGGATATCCATGGGCTGCAGTAGCCACTTAACATCTGGTGAACTACATGCTCGTTTGCCGTATAAGTTGTATAAAAAAAAAGTTATGATGTTGGCCATTCGACTTACGTGCTGGCCCAATCCCACTTGAGCTTCGCGGTTTTGTCTCCCACATCGACAATGCCAGTTAATAAACGAAGCGTGGTATTCCTCACCCGATCGGTTCTCCGGAATCCTAGGACGCTGCGTTCAAATCAAATCAAATGTACATATTGCTTGAAATATATGTCATGTTACAAAGATGTCAGAAGTAAATTGGAATCAATACATACAAAGTCCTTAATAATTATACCACCTGAACAAAATCAATTTAAATAATTATATAAAATAAAATAAAACTATTATAAATATAAAAAAATCATAAAAAATATTGCCAATATAAAAAATAAAAATTCTACCTATTCATTGTTTATATATATATTATATGTTCATTGATTCTATTAAGACTGTTTCAACACAAAATCAGGGTTTCGTTAAAGGCAAGTCAAATCAATTAATTTGCACACTTCCACTTTCCAATCGAAACTTCTACCGTTAGCACTTTGGATTTGGTGTGTGACTCGCGCGCCGAGGTATGTTGGAAAGTTTTAGTAAATAATTATAAACTTAGCTGATTTATATTACGTTATGACGACCTCCGTGGCGTAGTGGGTGAATAGCTAGCTGAGACGCAGGAGGTTGCGGGTTCTACTCCCACCGCGGAACAAACTGCTGGTTGTAAGCAAGTGGTGTTAAGCAAAAACAAAAGGTGTAAAGCACGTGCTTTTCACCTTTATGTCACGTAATGACAAGCACAATGCAATGCCACGTAGGCCAAGTCTTTGTCTGACTTCACCTGTAAGGTAATGCAATAGTTATAGTGGTAACAGCTAAGCATCAGGGGCCCAATTTCACTTAACCAATGACTTCACTATAAAATGGTATCGTCGCAAGATCGCCACTATTAAATATATATAAATACAGTGTAAACTCCATATAACGTCACTCATTTTAACGACAAACTCTCTAAAGCGTCGAAATCACTCGGCTTTGGTTGGTTTAGCTTGTCTTGCATACAATGGTACACTCTGTATAGCATTACACCCACTCTCAATAACGACAACAATTTGTAATAAAAAGTTATTTTTAAGTTGCCAAATTAGTAAAAACTGCGCTGCTGTGTATATTCTTTTGTCGTTTTATTATCCTAGACCATAATAAACTCGACTGTCGGCATAATAAACACCAAACTTTCTAAGAAATCCGTTCTTTTGTTTACAAAATGGGATTGCTTGCACGTGTAACTGCAGACTGTTGTTAGTAGAAGAGATGGATTTTATCTATACGTTGTCATATTCTTAGTAGCTCACAAACTTTCAAATTGTAAACATGGCTAGTAAGAGAAAATCACTGTGTATTGACGAAAAAGTTCTCTCCATTTAACGACAACTCTCTATAACGTCAAAATATGCTCAGTCCCTTGAGTTTCGTTTCATAGAGTTTACACTGTATTTCTAATATTTCTGTACATTTCACACAGCGCTAAACTAGGCAGAGCTTGTACTATGGGTACCAGATAACTGATAGAATACTTATATAATTTTTTTTTGTAAATACATACTTATAATACATAGAGAAACAACCAGACCCGGAACAAATATCTGTAGATCATGCAAACATTTGTTACGCAGCTGGACTATTGATACCTTTTAGTATTCAACATATACAACGAGAGATTCTCGAGTGGAGACCACGCACTGGAAGCGCAGCATAGCCCTCCCCCCCCCCCCCCGATCGAGATAAATATTATGATTATTATCATTATTTAGTGCCTGTACTGTCCCACTGCAGAGCAAAGGCCTTCCTTCCTTCCACTCCACTCTATCATACGCGTGTGTGGTCCAGTCTTTCATATACGAGTCGAGTTCATCTTTCCATCGGCGTCGTCGTCTGCCACATCTGTCGTTTTTTGGGATCCACTCGGTGGTGGATCCACAACTCCTCCGAAATGCGACAGAGATGGCCCGCCCGTCCGTCAAATTAACAGACCGCATTAGAAACAGTGAACTGCGCTCCCAAACACAAATCGCGGACGTATGGCACCAAGTAAGCAAGTTAAAGATAAATAATAAATAAATAAATATTGCTAGACATTTCCCACAGCGCTATCTAGCCCGAAACTAAGGAGAGCTTGTATTATGCGAAGATATTACAGATAATTGATAGAACACTTATATACTATTTTTTTGTAAATACATACAAAATATTAAAAAACATCCAGATCCGGAACAAATATCTGTAGATTATTCAAACATTTGTTCCGCGGCGAGAATCGAACCAGTTACATCCTGCGTCTCAGCCGGCTATTCGCCCCTGCGTCACGGAAGTCTTAAACAGATGAAAATACGAACTGTTAAAGGTTGCTGGGAATCGTTGGGTGCAGGCCGCACAAGATCGGTCACTCTGGAAATTTACGGGGAGGCCTAGGTTCCGCAGTACGATGATGATGGTGAAGATTCTACTAACAATTTTTTTTCATTGACCGCCGATGCTATGACATCACCATTGAAAATTCGGCAGCTTATAACAGGAGCAACAATCTTAATCTTTAAACTAGCGGTTCGCCCCGAACTGAGATCTCGCGAGTCTCCCATAAAAACAAAAATATTACAATTAGTAATCTTTGACTATCAAAATAGAGCCACAAAACAAATAACCAAAAATCTTGACCTACAGATTCATTCACATTATACGTAACGGAGTTCATGTATTTGGATACGTTTTTTTGGGGTACAAAATGCATATATTCTGGATTTCAGTACTTTTGCCTATATTTGTGTCACTAAAACTACACGAATACTAAGTTTCAGCATTGTGGGGTCACTGGTGTACCCTGTGAATTTTGTCAAAGTTTTTTTATGCCTAATAACTCAAAAACTACAAGAATAATACTAAAAACAAAAACAGGGTTGTATTGTACTAATAAAGACCCAATAGCCTCATTTTCATTTGTTTTACCCCTCATGAACCCCAATATCTCAACAACCCCTCCACATTTTTAGCTCATGTAGTCACACCAAAATTGTGCCATCACTAACTACCTATATACCAAATTTCACGTTGATTGGATCAACGCTTTGAAAGTTATCCTCGGACAAACAAACATACATATATCCATACATACACATACATACATACAACGCCGATTTGCCCAAGTTGGCATATAGATCTCGCTTCGCTCGATCAATAATGGTATGACTCCAAAATCGTTTGTCTTATAAATTCTTATAAATTGGGCCCCAGGTGGGTGCTTGTATAGTCACATCAACTTATAAATAAGGGAATAATTATAACAAAAGGATCACTGTGCAATTAATTTAATATTAAATTGATGTACATAAAAAATTATCTGTACACAGTTATCTAAATGTATAGTACCAACTAACATGATTTGGATAGGCTTACAGTCAGTCCATTTAAAAACTTCTCGACCGATAACAAATAGGCACTACAGTAAAGTTGCAAGAATAATCTTACTTGTTCATTAAAATTTTCAAATATTAGGGCATTTTATTTATTTACAATCAAATATGCACAGAATATTATAGAATAACATAAGTTTGCAGTTTACAAGCTGAAATTACACGCCCTTCCACACCGATAACACAACTTAAAATGATCTTCAAGATTGCACTATATTCAGATAATTTGCCTGCGACCTTATTTTTTTAATTTTAAACTGTATAGATCTTCGTTTGACACAATCTCACCTCATGGTAAGCTATGATCTAGATGGTATAAGATGAAGCTTCGTGGTTCATCTAGATCTAGACGAAACCTATTCACTCTTACCTTAACGAGGCCCGCCCTCTTATTACCTAAGCCAAATTGCTGTCCTGTCGCTACCGCTAGTAAGGCCACCCCTTTCACGCGTACAGTACGTACCTAACGTGCGAAAGGGATGGCCTGACTAGCGATAGCGACACGACAGCAATTTGGCTTAGGTAATAAGGCTACGGGATTGTATTTGATTTGAAGAACGTAGAACTAAAACGGTGTGCGCGAATGGGTTGTATACCAACCAGGTACGGCTGGTACTGAGCCGTGCGCCTGCTCGTTCTTTGATGGAAAGGAGATGGCGAAATCAGATCCTGGCACATTCAAGTATATACTATACTAGCTGACCAATCCGCGGCTTCGCACGCGTGGTTTAAAAAAGTAGCCTATGTGTTAATCCAGGTTATGATCAACGTACATACCAAATTTCATCGCAATCGGTTAAGCCGTGCCGGCGTGAAAGAGTAACAAACATCCATACATACAAACTGTCGCGTTTATAATATTAGTAGGTTATATAGTTACCAAGTAGTGGGGCGCGCAAAACTGGAATATTTCTAATAAATAATTGTGTACCTTTAAAAATAATAAAACAAGATCTAAGGAGCGGTCAAAAGCAAATTGAGTCTCGTAAAATGAATATTCTGTATAAACCCAGTCAAAATGGCTACTTTAGAGATTTTTCGCACTGGCTGGGCATCAACTGTACAGTGCCACAAACTTATCTGGTAACGAGGTGCATAGTGTCTATTGATTAGTTACATTTAAAGTTGTATCTGCTAGCTTAGGTACTATTTTGTCAAGCAGACGAGATAAGTTGGTGGCACTACGAACATATTAGGTAATACACGCTACTCTGACATAGACAATAAAATAAAAGCTTGGTTCCCAAATTTCATACGGAATTAGAAGAAGATGTTATGTTTGCTGTATTTTTTAACAACTTACACATTTACCCATTAGCGAAATTAAATTATTTTATGTCTATCAATTCAAATCAATATTAGTTCAATAGAGTAATAAATATTGCTAGTTTCGTAGTCATGTAATCTTAGGCATTTAAAGAAAAAAACCTGGCATCAAACTTCTAAATTAACGATTGGAATAAAAAAACGCAGAAGTCTAAAAAAGTTTTCATAAAAAGGTACAAAAGATTGCTTCAAAAACTACCAGAATCTTTTGTAGAGGGTTTACAAAAGCGTAGCTTTGTCTACGCCACAGCCAAAATCTTCATAGAAATAAATGTGTAAGAACCAAAAAAATAAAAGGTTACTCAAACAGTATTTACAATGATATTCTAAGACCTTACTTTAAGTCCAATTTTGTATTGACCACTAACATTAGCTTAAAATTTAATTAAAACTATAACACCAAGTTTCAACCAATCATAAATTATTTTCACAACATTTTAACTTGTTAAATATAATTTTCAGACTTCTAGACAAAAACCTGACGAGCCTAAATTATAAAATTATTTCTGTATTCGTAACTTTTACAAAGTTTCTCGAACCATCCCAAATAATTTATAAAATAATTGCATTGTGTTGTATGCTAACATTATGACGGCAAATTAAGCTTCATATTACAATTAAATCTAAATAATCTAACACAATTTGTCTAGCTAAATATAAAGTGGATTACACACAGTTCAAATTAAAAATAAAAACAATCTCCAGTAAAATTATTACCACGAAGTTTTATACAATAGATTGCCTAGCCTTATTTCCACGCTCTTGTCAGCGATTTACTCGACTGCAAAAACAAACTAACCAACACGAATACAGGATCAGCTCAGTGTCTACAGTCAGAAAACCGCAATACAATAGGAGTTTTCAATTAATATCACAGTTTCCGTTAAAAGTAGGACATTACAATGTTCTATGATACACTGGTACACTACGCTAGAAACAGTAAGTTCTGGCTGCATCGCATTCACTGTCTTGCTGTCACCCAAAGTAGTATTGCGCATTCGAATATCGGTATAAACTCCTTGTGTTAGGGTCCGTTTCGCTTTGGATCTGCACGCGAGGTAGCGTTTTGACCGCAACGCCTCGACCTATCGTTCCGTGCGGCATAGTTCGCAAAGGCATCTCTATGGGGAATTCGGCTACCTGCCCGTACATGTTCGTAGTGACGTGTGGATACGTGTTCGGTACGGGTCTACCGACGTACCTATTGATTTTGGGACTGAGAGCTACGTTTGTGAATTGCATTTCCGGCTTGAGTGCGGAGTCAGCGGAATCGACGGGTCCGGAGAGACTGGTTATGTTGATGTCGTTGTCCACCTCTGATATGCTGTCGTTGAATCCGTTGGGGATTTCCGTGGTGGCGGATACGTCGGGGCCTTTGGGCTGGTCGGAGCTCTGCCGCGTTTGCAAGCAGCGGACTATTGTGATGATGATGCAAAGGAGCAGCGTGATCGAGATCCCGCCGACGATGTACACGTACATGATGTCGAATGAGTCTGTCAAAGAAAACATCTACATTGTAACAAACTCGGGAGAACGGGCCGTACTGTTGCTTCAATAAACTTAGTTTTATGCTGCCGATGCCGTGCTAAATTGAACCGTTGCTTCTGAACTTTTCTACACAAACATCACCTTTTATTTAGAGAGGAGGAAGCGGAAAAGTCCAAACTCTTCAATATGAAACTTTTCCTTTGATTTGTGTCAAACTCCGCTAACATTTCAAATTTCGGCTTTGTGTTACTGGAAGTACCTATTCGAGAAATTTTTCATGTAGGTCATTTATGATAATATTTAAGGCATAAAATTAACTCTAAATATTTCTTATTATCATCATTATCATATTAACAGCCATAGGACGTCCACTGATTATAACAATGGTATCCCATATAGATTTCCAGGTAAATAATCATTAATAAGATTAATCCTTTAGTCAATAAACGAATAAATAAACAATACATGAATTTTGAGGTTATGTTAATTTACTTAGTTTCAACCACTTCATAATTACATAACTTACAAGGGCTTAAAATAGGCGTAACTACTCTTACAAAGAAAATGATATTTGCTTAGATATTTACATATACATATACGTTTAGTGTTTCACTCAAAAGCCCTTATCTTGTTGATGTAGACATCTTCAGTCTCAATAACTCCATAACTCCATTGTCTATAAATCTCCTCAAACAATTATAATATTACTTATATAATTCAATATAGCTCGAAATCCAATCAAGATAATTCAACGATGTAATTGTTTTCGTATAAGATGAGTAACTGGGCGAGTGGAAAGACGATCTGATAAAGGTTATAGGGAGCTATTGAGCGTAGGCCGCTAAGATCGTTTGCTGTGGAAATCTATGGGCAGGGTTTAGCAGTAGACTGATATGATGATGACATTAAATGAACTAAAAAAAATCAATATGATTATGACCGCATGGTCATAATACCGCGCGGTCATAATACAATTATGCCCGCGCGTACCGTTGCTTAACCTCGATAATTGATTACGTACTTTAAATAATGGCTATATTTATTATGATTTAATTACAAATGTTTAATCAAAATTTATAGGGTACTTTCCGTTGACTTTTATCTATGAAATTTGGCAAGTAATATCACCATAAACTGTAAAATCAAACTTCTTAGTTTACGTAAAAAAAGATACGGCCGTTTATACCGCAAAAAACGTACATTTCAACACTCTCCAGGGAATCAAAATTTATAGGGTACTTTCCGTTGACATATATCTATGAAATTTGGCAAGTTATATCATCTTTAACAGTATAATTAAGACGAATCAAGGGAATCAAAATTTATAGGGTACTTTCCGTTGACCTAGAACTGTGAAATTTGGCAAGTAATTTCGTGTTATACTGTATAAGACGTAAGTAGAATTGTCTTATACTGTATAAGACGTAAGTAATATCGCCTTATACTGTATAAGACGTGAGTAGTATCGTTTTATACTGTACAAGACGTAAGTAGTATTGTCTTATACTGTTAAGGACGTAAGTAGTATCGCTTTATACTGTAAAAGACGTTAGCAGTATCGCCTTATACTGTATTAGACGTAAGTAGTATCGCCTTATACTGTATAAGACATAAGTAGTATCGCCTTATACTGTATAAGACGTAAGAAGTATCGTTTTATACTGTATAAGACGTAAGTAGTATCGCCTTATACTGTATAAGACGTAAGTAGTATCTTCTTATACTGTATAAGACGTAAGAATTATCGTCTTATACTGTATAAGACGCAAGTAGTATCTTCTTATACTGTATAAGAAGGAAGTAGTATCGTCTTAAACTGTAGTAAGTTTTCACGATAACACAGTTAGACCGACGTGTAATCGTGAAAACTTAATAAACAGATAACAAGACAAGAGTTATTTTCTAATACTGGCTGTTACGCTTCGACTTTTAACGGATTTCTATCAAATTAAAATAGAAGCCCACAGGGACAGTGTAGCTTTCTATAATTGAAATCATTTTTAATTATGCGTTAATAGAAATTTGTACTGATCTGGAGCAACTGAGCTATCTATAGATCGGTTTCTACCCTACCGTAACACAGTTTTAACTCATACGAAGGGTAAAGTTCATTAACTAAATGCCAGTCAGTGTTCTTTTCCATCAGTAAAATCATCTGAATTTTTTTTATTCTATCTGGAGATGGAACAAGTATATGGCCCACCTGAAATTAAGTGGTAACCATCGCCTATAGAAAAGTATTGATTCGTAGGTGACGCCCGCGCCTTAGAAACGTGCCCTACGGTGCACTACCCTGCGTCTATCAAATTGAGTAATACAAGGTAAAGCCTCATGTGCCTGTAATTTTACCGGAAATCATACCCTTCATACCGAAACTTAGCAATACTGCTTGGCGGCAGAAATAGGTACGGTGGCAGTACTATCCCAGGCGAGGGGCGAGACCTTTCACAAAGAATTCTACTACTCTAGATTTAAAGTAGGTGTCTAAATGTAGTCCCCCATAGCAGTGGCCTAACTATATACTGTTGTATATAGTTAGTAGAGATGTCCTTAAACCCTAAAAGATGGAGCCCGCAAGAGCGGACTAACGCCACCAGGGTCGCGGAATAATGTTCTCTGTTCCCGTGTCCCCAGTATAAAGTCAGCGGAGGAACGCCGGCGCCGTGGAGGTTTAGCCGGTAGGAGTTCGACATACCGCTCTCTGGGTTCAGAGCGGTATTCATGAGGAATCCTCCACGTAAAAAAAAGGTGTCTTACTTATAAAGGAAGAAAACTATATCAAAATTATAAGAATAAAATCTTACCTTATCTTTTGATATAAAATCTTATTGAAATAAATTGTATCTTAAGGGGGCACCGGAGGGACAATCGCCCATACAACACGTACTACCAAGATCATTTCTAATTGGAGCATATTTCTACCTTAATAAGGTATTATTTTAATTTGAATAGTATTTATCTAGGTTTCTAACCATATATTAGATCAAAATACTTACCTAAAATGAAATAGAAGCGTATCGCATTCTGCATGTTTTTACGTCATAAAAGACCTGTTTTCAACCTAATTGTCTCGTATTAAAAACAACAACATCTTACGTATCCTAGTCATGGAAACATAGATTATATCGTCTAGTTACAGAATAACAACACAATGAGAAAAATACAACAAGTTTTCAGTCATCATTTTTGGTATTATGGAACACGGCCAAATCTAATCAAATTTAGAATCGTTCTATTGCTATCAATGTCGCTCTGCGTGGCTAAACTTCGTCACTAAACAGGGATAGCGATATTCAGGCCGAAGTTTTTGACGTGGCCAAATTGAAGTTGCGCTCAGTGTTCGCCGGCGCGTTAAAGTATGAACGTAACGTATGTACTAAACAATTAATTAATTAATTATCTTGTGGTCGTCCCGAACTCTGTGCATGAGTACTTCTCCGAAATTGTAAGACCTAAGTACTAATATTAGCTTAGAAACTTACCTAACAGGCCCTTCAAATAACTAATAGCGTTACAAGGGCCATAAATTCTAGTCGGGTACTTAGAAGTTATTGGGTGATATATTGGCGCACACATAAACCATCGGATGTTGAGTGAGCTGGGGTTATGAATGGGTTGAACTATCAACGCTTGTAAATATGGATAAGCTTATGTACAGAAGATTGGTGAGACTGGACCTAAACAATATAAACCGTACCTAGCTTGATAGCTCGAGCAAGTTCTGAAGCTATCTACAATAATATTATGATTCACCTAAAATAGAATAGAATGGAATAGAATAATCATTTATTTGGTACACACATGAAAATAACTTTAATAACAGTAGATACAATTGAATCCAATAAAACAAGTTTGACTTATGTGTCTGCGTTTCAAAATGGCGTTCAGCTCAGCATAATGTTGGATGTTAAGCACCCAACGCTGATTTTTAACTGAAACCAGAAGCAAAGGTAGTGCAGCAGCTACGTAGTAAAATAAAAAAAAAAACAGAGAAGTGAGTAAATAAAAGGTGTGTACAGTTTTATTAAAATGTAAATATACATTTTATGAACATACTTTTCTAAAATACCAATTTCTGCCGCCAAGCAGCTTTGCTGTGTTTCGGTTTGAAGGGTATGGTTGCCGGTGAAATTACAGGCACATGTGGATTAACACCTGTATGCTTTAAGTTAATGAACGCAGGGCAGTACATCGTAGGGCATGTTATTTCTAAGGTGCGTGACCTACGAGGCAATTCTCTGTTATTGGCGATGGTTACCCCCTAACATCAGGTGGGCCATAAGCATATCCCAAATCCAAAAGAAAACACTAGATGTATATCTAAAGTGGTTATTTTTTCGGAGAGTAATGGAGTTTTACCTTCATTAGCTAAATGATGCCTTGGCGGGGTAGACGATGGTTCATCTCTACTTATGCTAGTGATGTTCAGTGTAGAGATGGATGGTCTTGGTGGAACGGCTGCCACTGCTGGAGCTGGGGGCACAGCCGACTCCCCCCACAATCGATCGTTGGTGTCATCTGAAAGGAACAACCGGGTGAGTTTTATGGGTTTAATTGAAATAAAAGGAGTGAATTTAGGAGAATTGATAACTAGCAATCTTAGCTGGATCATACGACGTTCAGTGAGGTCAATACTTGCATGGGGACCGCTGGCATTGGCAACAGAGCGCTTTTGTGCCTACTACTGTACTAGAACAATGTTTTAATTAAAGATTATTAAAAAAATGTATTAACTTCATGGTTATGCATGCATAAACTGGTTTTTCCTATGCATAAACTAATATGGTAATTTTTTTTTGAAACTGTGAACATGATTATCACTAAAAAACATGGTTTTTAGGGTTTCGTACCTCAAAAAGTAAAAAAGGAACCCTTATAAGATCACTCTCTTGTCCGTCTGTATGTTCGTGTGTCACCACCGATTTTCTCAGAAACGGGTAGACCTAGCAAGTTAAAATTTATACCAGATACTGAGGTATAAAGTCCCTATTAGGTGTATAAAAATCAAGATCAAAAACCACGATAAAAAGTCCCCATACATACATAGTTGACGCCAATTAAGATAGTCCTCTGAGTTGTATGGGCACACATACAATTTTGAGGACTAATTTAATGGGCACAAATCTCAAATATAAGGTAAATAAATAAAATTGTGCTATTGAATAAAATAAATATGGGGCTCCCATACAACATGGTTTTTTTGCCACTTTTATAGATAAATGGTACGGAACCTTTCGTGCGCGAGGAACCCAATTCGCACTTGAACAATTTTTGAATTTAGTGTCTCCCCGGTGTTTTGGCAGTTGCATGCGCCATTAATTAGTGCCATTAATTAGCCAAAAGTGAATGAAAAAGAGGGTAGATCGATATATGTATATTACTAATAACCATCCATTCGCAAATACTTCAGTTTACCCGTGCCGATCGGGACACACAAATCATGATAAATATCCATTCTTTCGTTAAAATAATGTAAACTTGGAAATCAATAAATAGTTCGTGTAATAATGTTAAATTGATAATGATTTAAATTTAATTTATTTTTAAAGCGCTGGAGCGACGACTTGGACGACTTCCAAGGGGACTGGCAGGAAGTGGCTCTGGACCGTGATTAGTGGAAAGAAGAGGGGGAGGCCTTTGCCCAGCCAGTGAGACAGTACGTGCTGGTAAAAAAAAAAAATTATTTCTTGGAATACCAACAGCAGTTATATACAGATTATTTACCAGATATCCAATAACATGTAACTTTTAAACAACAATAAAGAAACAGAAAAAATATGAACAAACAATAGAGATTTCAGATAACAATTACAATTAAGAAAGAGTACCTAACTATACTATAGCCATAACAATCACTAAATATTTTCCAAACTCTTTGTTATAACCAGGTAACACGCCAATTAAATAGTCGAGAGATTAGACACACAATGCGCTAGGTATTTATGGATCATTGGCAACTGTCTTTAGATAGCTCAAAAACATCAGTCGATTGATACTCAGTATTTTTTTGTAGCATGTACATTATGTAGAAGAATTTGCATATACAATTTTTGACATTTAGATTCAATATGAATGAATGAAAATACTTTATTATACACTTGAAAAGAAACAGACATAAAAATAAAAATTAACAAAGCAACAAATACAATGGACGGTCTTTATCGCTAAGAAGCGATTTCTTCTAAAAAACGTTTGAATGGAGAGGAATTTTGTAATATTACAATAATGGAGGGGGGGGGGGGGGGGGGTGTACCTACATTAACAAAACAAAAACTAAATGTTAGGAGAGCACTGACCATTTACAATAAAATAATACAATATACTGTAAATATACCTACAACAAATAAAATAAAATAAAGAATATACATAAACATACATACAAACATATCTATACCGATACTACGACGTTTCTGAGAGATAAAGTCTTTTCACTCTTGTTTTAAATGTGGCTAATGATGGGAGCTTGCCGTATTGAGACCGGGAATGGTTTCCAAAAACGTGTTACTTGAATGGCAAAGGAATCATCATAAAATCTAGTTCTATGAATTGAGGTTTTCAACATCAAATTTTCAGACGATCGGAGCGTGTGAAGATGAGAGAAGTGAAAGAACTGAAATCGTTCCTTCAAGTAGGAAGGGGTTAAGGGGTTTCGGTGGATGTTGTATCTACAGAAGGGAAAGGATATGAGCATTCCAGCAAAGACGAATAGGTAACCACTTGAGCTGGAGACGAAATTCGGAGATGTGATCAAATTATCTTAACTCATTCATGAAAATGGTTGTATCAGTCCCGTCAGATAAAATGAATAATTTTAATATTTAAAAATGGAATTAAATTTTCCATTTAAATTGAAATGAATCGCCAATTTATTTTAACGAAAGCGAGGCAGTGTTCATAATGTACGAGTATATCGTCCAATATTTACTATGGAACGCACTCTACATTGCACAAAAAATCCCACTCAAAGCGAACACTGTACACACAGAAAAATACCTATTTAATTTCTTGTTAGTTTTACAGCAAATATTGGAAACACGATAGTTCTATATTCCAACCAGAGGGAACAAAAATAAATACAATACTCCTTTTTGTGTGATGTGGTTTGCAATGTGGATCAATTTATATACTTTTTTAGGGTGCCGTACCCAAAGCGCATCCTATTACTGATAGACCAGGGTAGAAGCCTTTAAAAATAATAAAAAGTGAAAAAAAAATAGTAGAATGAAACCCATTAGAAAAGGAGGGGAATATTATAAAAATGAAGGGAAATATAATTTACGGGCGATCTGAGGTCGGGAAGGGGATGGGGGTGAGTTTTTAAGGGTAAAAAACGGTTTTTCTCGATTTCCGGCAACACTGAAAGTCATATCGAAAAAAATCAAACAGCAAAGTTAAAAAAAGAAATATCTAAAAATATAATATAAAAAGATCTAAAACTTATATTTACACTTTTTTCACATAACCTCAACATTTATGTGAAAAATTCAAAAAACCAAGTTTTTGGTTTTTAAAGTTTTTGGTTTTTTTATTTTTATCTTTTACAAAAAAAAATTGTAACGAAATTTGGTGAAAACTTACCTTTTTATGTCCCAAATACGCTGTAATTTATTAGATTAAAAATATTTAATTGTTTCACCTTATTTAGAATTAATATCGAAAAAGCACCCTAATTTTCAATCGAAAATTCACCCGTCAAAATATCAGCTTTTTTCAAAAAGTTGGTATGTTTTCTGTTCGTTGAAATCTCTACTTTCTGATGTTGAAAAAAAAATATATGTTGCTATAGTAAATCTTCTCAGAAAATGCAAAAAATCTTGAGGCTTGAAATATTTACAGAATATTTAGTTATACGAGTATATAAAAGAAAGTCGTGTTAGTGACACTATTTATAACTCAAGAACGGCTGAACTGATTTGGCTGAAAATTGGTGGGAAAGGTAGCTTAGAACCAGGAGACGGACATAAGGATACTTTTTTTCCCGTTTTTAGAACCAGGAGACGGACATAGGATACTTTTTATCCCGTTCGACCGCGTTCCCGTGTGACGTGACATAAAACATCAAAGAGAATACAAGTCACTATAAAACGTGGTATAACAAAAACGCATCTGACATGGAATAACAAAACGCAAATGACAGCTAAACGTAATTTTGTCTATGGTTATGTATGGGTGTAAAAATATATTTAAAAAAAATCGGGTTAGTAATGATGGCCGGGGACAACAATTGACAATTCTACCAGGGTGGCGTATATTGACTGCCCGCGTTATATGCATGTCAAGGCGGTACGAATTTCGGTGGGTCAACTAGTTCACATTAAAAATAAATAATGAAATTAAAATAAAACAAATATTTAAGGGAGAATCCCATACAACAAACGTGATTTTTTTTACCTTTTTTTATAGATAATGTTACGGAACCCTTCGTGCACGAGTCCGACTCGCTCTGTTTAGGTACACAGGCAATTATATTTTGTTTATTTTCATTTGCAACTCTGTTATCTGATTAAAGTTCTAACGCAAGTAAGAAATAACTTTTTTAATGTTGTGGATTAATTAAAATTGAGTAATATTTTTAGATAATTGTAAAAAATAAATTTTAAATAAAAAGTTCGCAATTTATGTGTGAACCTAAACTAAACTAGATATTGATAGTTACAATCCTATTAAAGTTTGTAACAATCGCAATATCAAAGACCTCTCGAAGGTGCATCTTAGAATAGAATAGAATTGAATAGAAAACGCTTTATTGTATACCACACTTAAATTAACAAATCATATTATAACACTAAAAACTAGACACGCGATTGTACAATTCGCTGTCCCCTACGAATAAAATGGTAATGTGCTATTACGATAGTTACAACTTTAATGCATATTCCGTATCTAGAGGTCTGATTACAACCTGTCTATTTTTTTTTCAAAATAATTTTACGGCTATTTTCGGAATTACGGAATTTGTAATGTATTTAACAACATATTTCGTTTGTACATATAATACACTTTATGCGACGAATAAAATTATTAGAGATAATTAACAATACTTTTTATGTGTTTCTTTTCCAGTAAGTTGCCATTACGATTATATTCTCGGGAAAGTATGCAACATATTTTAGGTTAAGTATAATGTTATTATTATTATTAGATATAACAATTTATATAAATATAAATAATAGAATACAAACAATAAAATATAGCTTTCCTCTAGTGGGAACTAATATTAACGTCTGCAAAGTAGGTATTCTTTTTAAATACACTTAAATATCAGAGCAAACTGTCTACACTGCATTAGTGATAATAAAAAGAGATGAAAGTTTAATCGACAAGAGAGAAACTCATTTAAACAGGCCCCATAATATGAGTGATTCTACAAAAGAAAGCGTAATGAAGGATATTGGAATATTCCCTGTCGTACAATCCCATTAAGTCAGAAAAGATTCGCAGCGACTGTTCTTATCAGAACAACTAAACATTTTCAAAAGGTGCCGGTTATTGGCGGGTTCCTATATCCGTCGGTAACCGACAACGACTCGTGTCCAAACTAGTGCCAAACTTTGACACTTTTTCAAGGAGATACGAGTCGTAGTCGGTTACCGGTGGATAAAGGAACGCGCCATATATGAGCTCTCGTTCCCAAATCAAAATTATTCTACAGAACAGAAGGCTAAACAGCGACATTATGAACGAAAATTTATCTGGAAGCAGAGTATAGGGAACATTTGAAGAGAAAATTCAAAGTTCGCCAGTTAAAATAGAAGAAAAAGTAGTAATAGACCAAAGAAGTACCACTATTGCCGTATTTGATCTCGAAAAGGTCCTTAGTATCTCTCAGTCTGAAGTGGGGATTTTTCATTACAGGAGAAAATACCCCACCTATAATTTTACCGTTTACGATACACTACGCAAATCTGGGCATTGCTTTGTCTGGCATTTGTCTATTGCCAAAAGAGGGCCAATTGAAATAATCAGTTGCTTATTGAAGTTCATCCAACAAGAGAAACTCCGAGGAATAAAATCTATATCTTTTAATTCCGATGGCTGCGCTGGTCAAAATAAAACTAGTTATATTTCTGGATTATTACGCCTTAAGAATTCATGATCTAGAGAATATAATCCACAGATATTTTGAGACCGGCCACAGCCAGAATGAAGGTGATAGCATGCATTCATGCATAGAAAGAGCCATGAAAAAAGTATTATTTATCCCCGACCAAGTTAATAGCGTTATCATGAATGCTAAAGTGACATAAAGTGCTAAAGTGAAAGAGAAATATCAGGTAAATGAGATGCAACAGCGCTATTTTTACGACATAAAAAGCCTTATTACTGGAAAACCCTAGCTAAAAGATACTCAATGAAACAATATCAAATGGACGATGGTAATGGAAGTAAAGATATTATATTTAAAACCTCACATTGTAAAATTTAAACATGATTTAAAAGAAGAATATTAGGAAATAGACATAGAGCTTCAAATAACTAGACCAAGGCGAGGGCGAAGAGGGACACCATCAGTAGCGACACCAGCTGAATCAATCTATATCGATATAAAACAGGCTTACGATCAACAGATACATATAAGTAAAGCGCTGCATACAGATTTAAAAAATCTGTGCGCAAATAATGCAATCCCACAGCACTACCATGCATTTTATGACTCCCTCACGATTTGCGAGTCCAACCCAACCAAAAATTCTGACTCTGAACGAGGTACTCCTCGTACGTAGGGCTATCTCGAGCTACCTAGGGAACTTTCTTGTTGTGCTAACTTTATGTAAACGGTTCATAATGTATTGTTTTTAATAAATAGTTCTCAGATATAAATAAATAAACAATTAATCAACAGATTACTGTTATTTCCTCGCTCATTACCTTGCACTAGTACAAAAAGTTTGATTCAATATTTGGTGCTTACCTTCATTATGTAAACTACATATTCCCTGGAATATAGATAAGTTGATATTACCGCAACTTCTGTTTGATTGTTAGTCAGCGAATAAAATGGTAATAGTACATTACGATATGGGATCTTATCACAATTTTTCAACGAAAAAGATAGTAATGTCCTATTACTGTAACGTTATTGCATCACTTTTTACGCGAATAATATTGTAATGTTGATTTACGGTTCAAGTTTGTGCATTTAATTCTTTGTAATATAAATTAATTAATTACTGCTTTTGTAAGAAACTTATATTATGTACATACATGTACATAGAAATACTTTATAAAAAATCACTTTTCTTTTGGGTATCAAACAATTCCGATATGTTTATTAGCTAATGAAATATTCGTAAAAAACCGTTTTTTATTTTTCCTGTAAAATTTTGTTTTTTCGATTACCATTTTATTCCCGGGAGACAGCGAATTGACGGTTTTTTCGTTAATAGAGATCTCTTCCAGACAACCTTTGGATGGACTGGATTTTACGAGAACGTTAACGGACGGTAGCTTTATAACTTAAGCTTTTTTTTAACTCTATACTTACATAAGCAAAATAAAATAAATAGATACGAAAGTAGGTAATATTAATATAAATGTAATATATAAACATTCTATGATATTAAAAATACTAATAATAAATATAATACAATTATGAAACAGCTGTAATACAAATAATAACAACGACAGACAGATATAATAACAAAATAAGATTACTCAGCTCTCTGATGCAGACAAATAGTGCTTAAACAATAGCGTTTTAAAAATAGAATCTAGATAGATATATAGAATTTATATTTTGATTCTATCAAGTCTGTTTGTTTAATCTACGCATTTTTAAGTAGAGTTTTGTTTTGATTATATTCATCATGATTGTCAAATGAGATTGATATAGCACATATTATAAACATGTGTACTTCCTATACTATAAAATATTACGACCGACGAACAATTTTCAGTTGAAATTTGAATACCAAATGTCTCCAAACACATATTTTCATTATCAACACACAGAAGTTTATGATTAGTACGTCGCAGGTACACTACAATCTCAGGAAGATAGCTATCTTTCGAGAAAAATAAATACAACGATTGTGCATTCCTGTCACTAGTTCTTCTTAGCGTGTCAAGAGTTCTACGTTTTCATTTATACTATGCTAGACAGGTGTTTGGCCGCAATAATAGAATTAGGCGAGGCAGTTATTAGGTCCTCCATCGTGCATGTGTTTGGACACAAAGGGCACATTAGCAAGTGCTGCATTGACTGCGCAGGATCACCGCGGTCGCACTGCGTTAAGTTATTGTTTTTGATTATGTTAATTATTCACTTTAATTATGGTTCAGTAGTATGAAATTATAGTAAGAATATGGAATAAAATGTAAGACAAGCTGATTTTGATTCTAGCCCTCGCCGGTTGGTGAAGCACGGTTTGATCCGCTTGTGCGTTGTTTGATCACAATCCAAATTATACTCGTCGAGCGTCACCACTAATTGTTCATATTTATAACCAGACACCAGCCTAGAAAGAGATATAAGATATGAAATATTATTCACAGTACTACTTAAGTTTTTTGAATGCGTAATTGCGTACAATGGTCACACTTATTGATCGATCGAAACGAGATCTCTAAATTGAATTGGGCAAATCGGCATTGTATGTACATATGTTTGTTTGTCCGGGATAACTTTCGAAGCGTTGAATCGATCATCGTAAAATATGATACATAGGTAGGTGGTGAGGGCACAATTTTGGTGTGACTAAATGAGCTAAAAATGTTGGGGGGTTTTTGGGATATTGGGTTTCAAGGGGGGGGGTAAAAATAAAATGAAAATGAGATTATTAGATCAAATATTACGTCAAATAAAACGTTTCCATTAGTACATTTAGATTCCGTTTTTAGTTTTAGTAAATTCTATACAGTTTTTTAATTATTAGCCATAATATAAACTGAACTTTGACAAAATTCACAGAGTACACCAGTAACCCCACAGTGCTGTAATTTGGTATGCATGTAGCTTAAGTGACACAAATATAGGCTAAAGTCTGAAATCCAGAACAACTGCAATTTCTACCCCAAAAAATGTAACCAGATATATAAACTCCCATTACTTGTAATTTGAATCAAACTCTAGGTCAAGTGATTTGGTTACGTATTTCGTGGCACTATTTTATTGGTCAAATAATAAGGCCGGCTTGCACAACGATCCCTAAACGTATTAAGCGACTCAAACATATACGTAATATTTAAACATGTTTATGTTTAAATTTTACGTATTTGTTTTATTTGACAACTCCATAAATCATATTTAGCCTCTTAATACGTTTAGGTATCGATGCGCGAGTCGCCCTAAGAATATTTTTTTTGTGTTTTGTGAGACTCGCGAGATCTCAGTTCGGGGCGAACCACCAGTGTATGAAAAGATGTTGTTATTTGTGCATATAAATGCGAATGGAGCGTTACTAAAATTTACAAAATTTTGATTTAATAGTTTAATTAATTAGTCCTATTAAATCAACTATCAACGTAGAAAAAGTTAACGCTAGGATTGGTGACGTGTGGTGTTGTGTTCATGTCTATTTCTCGGAAGATTGTCACCTGCCTAGTTCGCTGTTTAACTGCAACAAATAATATATCTCCGTGAGTGTACTACTAATCTATTCAATCTAACGAGCGACGAGCGAAGAATTTGCTTAATCCTATCTTAATTTGGACTCGCAATCTCGGGATTTGTTTGTCTGTGTCAGTGCTCGCCTTTGCTTTGTCAATGTAAAAACGGATTATGGGATGGAAGGTCTCTTTGGGATTATCATCAGAGAAACTGTGCCTTAATCTGTGTTTTCGTTGCTACTTAAATTTACATAGATTTCGTGTAAAGAACGACTGAGTGTTATTTTAAAACTATATGAAGCTAACATTTATTATCTACAACTGCACTATTTTTATTATATTACTAGCTGACCCGGCCAACGTTGTTTTGCCATATAAATAATTGCTATTAAAAAATAAGGGTTGATCGTAGAAGGGGAAAAATTGAGGATTGTATGTATTTTTGTATGTTGTATCATAAAAAAATAGAAATTAAAAATTTTGTCTAAAAAATAAAAAATAAAAATTAGGGGTGGACTACCCCTAACATTTAGGGGGATGAAAAATAGATGTTGGCCGATTCTCATAGATACCGGATAAGCACAAAAAGCCGTTTCGGAGGAGTATGGCAACGAAAACTGTGACACGAGAATTTTATATTATATTATTTTGTTTACATTAATTATGTAACTAAAAATAAAGTGATCGTGATATTTATTTTAAAGTAAAATAACCACCGCTTCTCGTTTGTTGCTGTGGGAAGAATCCGCGGTCCATCTGTCTGTCTGTACTCGCCTGTAGGTCGCATTTTTCAACTGATTTTGACGAAAATTGACAAACAAATTTGATTTATCTTATTTTCTTAGTCAATCGCGATTTTTGATTAGGGGGAAAATAAGAGGTAGAAGTGGGGAACTTTGCGTTATTTATTGACACTATCTAATTTGAAAGGCAAACTAAGGACTTCATTATTACACATGATGTTGTAAAAAAAATCCAAAAGATGGGAATGGAGGATTGAGGGAGGGAGGGGGGGGGGAGGGTTGCTGTAGAGTTATATATGGATGAATTTAAATTTTTGATTTTTATTTCGGAAAATGTATACCTACCTATACTAATAAGACTACGCAGTCCTCTCCGCCTTCACGCGCGTCTTCTAGTATATCTTATAGCGTATTCTAGTCACAGAACCACAAATAATAAATTGTTCCTGTTTATCGTACTTATCCCCTGCAGTTATCGGGATTTGGTGAAGATTCGCCTTGTATGTATTGTTCTACTCGTACCTATATGTATTAATCGTTACATGAACGACAGAAATACACAGCACGAACATTTGCCGTAGACTAATAATGTGGCCGCAGGGTTATTTTCATATACACTAGCCAAGAAATTATTAAAAACGTACAAAATGAAAGCAAATCTAGCAGCCATAAAATAGCGCATTAAAATTAAAAACCACTATTTCCACGAAAGCGGAAGTCATGCATTGTTTCGTAGCTTTCATACATAACACTTTTTGAACACACTTTATGGTACGGAACTATGCCATTAATTTTAACGGGCAAACACCTAGGGCGTTGAAACCTCACTGGAAAGTTGACGTTTGCCCCTTATCTAAATATTGAATAGTTAGTATGATGATAGTGCCCGAGCAACTTTTAATAAATCAAAGATACGGAATGAAGAATGCAAATGCCATGCCAATGGGACTTGCGAGCAGTGAATATTATTTATTAGTGACTTATATTATTGTTATAGGTTAAATAAAAAAAGCGAGTGTGCTTTAGACCACACGATTGAAGTAAAACTTCTTTTTCAATATATTAATTTAAAAAAAATTGTTCAATTACAAAATTGTCCACACGTCTGTAGGTCAATCAGTCTATGTTCTTTCTGGACAGACGCAACTCGCACTCGTACATTAACGTTTATTTTTTTATCTTCACTTTTATATCTCCCTCTCAACTTCCGTTCGCACTTTTCACCAGCTTACTCCCCAAGTCAAGCGTGCGTCAAGCAGTTTTACTTTAAAAAATAAAGCATTCGTTTTACAGTAAAGCAAGTATTCTACATATGGATAGAACCTGTTTCTTTGTATCTACCTATTAATGCATTAAAATTGTGATCTCTGTTGGTAATGTGTTCATTTCAGAGCTGGGCAAAATACATGCTTGGCGTTAATATACAAATTACAACATACTATGTCGCACGTATTTAAAATACGAAATATAAAATATTTTTAAGTCGTGTATTTAAAAGGTTTATATATAAAATAAAGTATATTATCTATTTTTACTTAAAATACTAAAAACAAAACACAGTCAGGGTTAGCGTTATTTTCTGTAGAACGCACCATTAATAAGATCGCTAAAAGTATTCTGGTTGTTTCTCTATATATAACAAGGATATATTTACAAAAAAATATATATAAGTATTCTATCAGTTATCTGGTTCCCATAATACAAGCTCTGCTTAGTCTGGGCCTAGATAGCGCTGTGTTAAATGTCCAGGAATATTTATTTATTTATTATGTATTTATTTATGTGCAGATGTAGTTTAAAGCCATACGTATTTGAAATACTAACTACAAAATACCTCAGTGTCTGGAATTTGAAATACTTATTAGAAATTACAATTTTACAAAGTAATTAAATAACAAATACAAAATCCGTATTTGTATTTTAATAGCATGTAATTAAAATACTGCCCCCCCCCTTCTGGTTGATTTAGAAGCATTTAGAAGCTGTCTGTATTTAATTAATTATGTTTCAGTTCCTACGCCACAATTCAAGTGTATTGGGCAAGCTATGTTGTGTAAGAAATAGCATAGCAAGTGCTAAGCAGCAAGTGTGAAATTATGCAATTATGGCATTATAAAAAATCATTGCCCTTGAAATAATGAAAATTCGTGAAAATAATCACGAAATTAAAATGAATTTTAGGTAGCAATCATTTCCATTTCTACTCCAAAGTTGGAACCATACATTGTTTTGCAAAAAGTAGTTATGTTTTGAATTCCATTTACAAAGTAAAAGTCAAAATCATTTAGTCATTAAAATCACAAGGATCACTTTGAAACGTAAGTTTTACTGCCTGTTCCTTCGCAACCAAGCCAGGAAAGAAAAGCAAGAAACGAGGCTGGTTGTTTTTTTTTAATGATCCTTTTAGAATGCATTACAATACAGACAATAAATTACGTCTAAATTGTAACATTTTGAACGAGTTGGAGTAATTTCAATCCCAAGCTTCTCTATCATCTAAATAATCAGATATTTTATAGTAGGCTTTTTTATAAAGATTTTGTGTAATTGCGTTTTTAAGTTTGCTATTTGTCAATTTTTGTAGATCACTTGCGAGTTTGTTATAAAAGCGAACACCTTGCCCTTTAAACGATTTACTAACTTTATGGAGTCTACAAGTGGCAACAGCGAGTTTATCTTTATTTCTTGTATTAAAATTATGATTATCGCTATTATTTTTAAACAAATTTATATTTTTGTGAACATACATCAGATTTTCATTGATGTATTGACAAGGGAATGTCATAATATTTATTTCTTTAAACTTATTGCGTTAACGTACAAACAAGACTTTCTCTAAAATTTTCCATTTAGGGTGGTCACATTAAAAATGTTATGTGTTTTTAAGAATCTCTATCAACCATTGCACTGTACCAAGGTAGGTCAGTTATATTGGCAAAAGTGTTAATTTATTCCAAGATAAACTGCGCCGTAAAATTTATCGTCTCTTGAAGTTTATTCATACTAAAAAGTTTCAAAACTCTAACATTGCAATAAATGAAAATCGTTGGAATTTACGTCAAGTTAAAACTGGATGTCATAGCAGTCTCGTTTGGATTGGCAAAACTATTAAAATATTTCCAGCAAAAACCCCGCCTTGAATTTTACTTGCAGTAAGATAATTCAAAATGATCTTTAAGACTGAAAAGTTTCAACTTTTTTCACTGACTAAAAGTTGGACTTGACAAGTTACACATTGGCGCAATAGCCACCCATCCCGTTCATTCCTTCTGACTTGTCCTGTCGTTCAAACTGTACATTACGCAACGGGATACAACTCTGAACAATAAAATTTTCTGAGTAATACCGTCATTCTTTGATTAATCAGTTAGGTTCTAAACCATAATCGTATTATTTGCACAGTGTATATTTCATGTTTCCATCATCTGTGTTGCTTTGCAGAATGGTTTTCATACTATTACTGCAACATAATGTCCGCTTCATTGATATAAGTCGCGGCACGTAAGTCTAGCGCTGAACGATACGCGCAAGGGATAGCTGCGCATGGGTACTGCCGCGCAAGCAATACAATAGCCAATAGCCACTATTGGCTTAATTGGAGATGTTCCTTACCGTTGCAATTGACGTATTTGTAGTGTCTGCTGTCCTTTTTTTGGATTTTCCCTAAATCGTCATTTAATTAATTTTTTCCTGCCTTAATAATTTCGGCAGTGTGTTTTATCTGGTTCAAATTTATAGTGCTGCTGCCCGAACGACTCAGTGAAGTACTTGTAGCTTTATCAATCTCACTTTTGATTTGTTTCAAAGAATCAATTAATTAATTAGATTTCCCTTTTAAAAAACAATTCACGTCATAAACCGTTTTCCTTGCCTGTCTTTTCAAAACAGTATTTCTTCTAGGCATATTCACTTTAAAGTCACAAACAAACTTAAAAAAACTAAATTTAACAAACAAATTCAAATAACAGAAATAACAATACAATTAAGAACACGACTGTATACTGGATGTGCGCGAGGTGTCGTATCAGTGCGGGGACGGAATGCGACTGGAGAGCCAATCGGCGCTACGCACGCCCACCCTTCATCCCGCTAGCCCCCCTCAGGTACCTTTTTTTTTACTTCTGCGCAATAACGGTCAGCGCTTAAGTTTCGTACCGCTACTTTTAAGCATTTGTTGTTCATACTCGCATAGTGAGGCCTGGTGACCTGTAATGCAGGTTCCCCATGAACCTACTTCAGGCACCAGTCTCTCACAATGTTTGTTGACACACAAAAAACTTGCCTTTGTAGTTAAGACTTAAGACAATAACTTGTTAGAAAAAATATGACGACCTCTAAGGAGCAGTGGGAGAATAGCCGGCTGAGACGCAGGAGGTTGGGAGTACGATTCACACCACGAAACAGATGTTTGTGTGATCTACAGATATTTGTTCCGGGTCTGGTCGTTTCTTTATATTAGAAGTATGTATTTACAAAATAAAAGCGAGTATAAGTAGGTATTATATCAGTTATCTAGTTCCCATATTGAAGCTTTGCTAATTTCGGAGCTAGATGGCGCTGTGTAAAATTTCCATCGTTATTCATTCAAGCAGATATACAAATTTAATTTTGGTGACGATTGGGCGGAGCATCCGGAAATGCAAAAAAGTAACAGTGCTATTTACTTGCTAAGGTGAAGAGTGAGACAAACATGTATCATACCCGCGCCGCTTTGTCTCAGGAGTAAATGACGTAAGTGACAAAAGATCAAATCTCGAATTGCATGAGAACCAACAAATGAAAAAAAAATCTTTTGTATTAATTTAGGTACCATAACTACCTACATAGTATATATGCATATGTAAAAAATACGACACATCTTTTCTAGAGTCGGTGAATGAACGATATTAGTGTTTTAGAAGAGCCGATTTTGGCAAATAATTGTATCGAGAAAAGTTTCACCAAATTGCGGTTCTGACTTTTATTTATGTAGTTTAAATCCTCAAGAAAATATTACTTAAATATAAAATCAGTACTATGTTTCGTTATACAATACGATAGTTACTTAGTGGCTCAAATTTTTTTACATATCGCTTTTGCAAATCCACTGGTGTTCATTCCCGCAAGCGATTGTAGATTCCGACAGGAATTAACGTTAGTAGATGCGACGCTAATATCTGTAAGTTTAGCGAGCAACCCTATTCACAGTTTGGTCTAGCAACTCAGTCCGCTGTCTGCAGATTGCCACGCCAGGGTATAAATTAACGTGTTTCTAGTCTCCATTGCATGGGCAAATAAACTTGTGTCAGTGACGTATAAGGGTTAGTTAGACTGTGAGTGTTGTGAGACAATGAACAGCGTATTTGCATTATTTGCGCTGCTCGCTTATTAGTTGCAATGTGACTGTTTCATTTGTTAATGGTTTGCAAGTCTTGTTCGGACTTTATACCGGCATTTACGACGTTAAAGTTTTTAATATTATGTAAAGTAAAAAAGTTTTATTTCTCACAGAAAATATACACTTGCAATCAACTCGAGCTTGGATAGATTTAAGAATAAGAATAATTTATTATACAGTTGTACTTAAATTTTAAAATTTATATATTAATTTTCTGTATTTATCAGATTAGTTACATTTATGAAGTGACAAGCTGCCCTCCGAACTAGTTTGAGACTGTATCTCGTCGGGCAGTGCAGGGTTATGGTAACTTATTTAGATGGCTGCGTCATTTAACGAGCGGCGATGAGTTTAAAACTTATCACGTGAATGCTTAACTTGTGTGCAAAAAGTGGGCATTTAGCAAACGTTATTTTTTGACTTGCCTCTCACTTGTGGGATATCTTCACAGGTATCCATACTGAGTAAGTCCGTCATGAGAGTTAACATAATCGTGAGCTTTATTAAGCGCTAACCGTAGCCGATGACCTTGAGCAAATGAGCGTAGCTATTGTTTCGGCCCCACACCTTCCGCCACACGCATCTATCCGACCAGCTAAAAAGTGAGCGCGAGGCAGTCGAGCAAAACCCTCCCTACGACAGTCAGCGGTACACTGCCGCCCGTCGCCCGCGCAACCGCCTTCTAAGGGTACGCCCGCTACTTATTCGAAAATTTTTTAAATAATTAATTGCCACGTGAAAGACCGTCGCAGCACAGCATCATATCGCACATTGATAAGAAGACCGTCACTATACGAAAAATGATGTTTTTCTGTTAGCAGTGCCATCTCTCAGCGCCCGTAGATACTATTTTTTTCCAAAGACACCAATCGTTGTAACTATAATATTTATCGGTAGATGGCGTTAGTGTCGAACTGCTTTATCGACAATGTTGATACGATCTGTTATGACAGACCGCCATTTTTTCATTCGTGACTGTGAAGTTAACAAAAACGGTTTCATCTGGTGTATTCCATAGTGACATTATTTGGTTAAAGGCGATTTGGATTGACCATACTTCGTAAGTACGAATTAACTTTAATACGAATACCGTCACATTTTGTTAAGCGTCGTGTATTAAGCTATTTTATTTTGTAAAAATTGCTATGTTGTAAAGACTTACTGACATTTTTTATTTAGTGGCACTCTTCGTGTTACAAAATTTGAAGTATTTGATTCGATGATTAACTCAGAACGTCATTATTTCTTTAGTGATTTTCTTCCTATAAGCCAAACAGAGGGTTTGTATAAAATTGGAACGACATACTGTCATTTTTTATTTAGTGTCACTCTTCGTGTTACAGTATTTGAATTATTTTAGTTGATGATTGACTTTGATTGATTGATTGATTGGGTTTGTGTTTAGTTGGAACGACTAAATAACATTTTTTTATTAAGTGTCACTCTTCGTGTTACAGAATTTTAAGTATTTGAGTTGATGATTGTCATTATTTTTTTAGTGTCATTCTTCTTTTATGCCAAACAGTAAGCATGAAAAATAACACCGAGACCAACTAAGAATTTTGTTTAGAGTCGTTTCTATTTGGGATAAATTTTAACTTTGGTTTTGGTTATTTCAATGATTTAATGCTTATTATACGAGTAGTAAATTAAGTAAATAATTTTATTATGAAGGTATTATCTATATTAGTAATTACTCGAGTTACTTTTTAGTAACATGAGTAATTTTAACCATATCTTGCTTGTTTTCAGACTTAAAATGCCTCTAAAAAATGCGAGAATAAACAAACTGAAGAATATTTCTAGAAGACTGTTTGAGGACACACCAGATAATAGAGAAAAGTATAAAAAAAGAATGTGTCATGGTATTCAGACTAAACCTGTCCATTTAGAAAGCGCATATAATATACCAACGGCACACCAGACCTCCAATAATAATTGTGAATTAACCCGCAATGAAGACGATGTTAACCAAAATGCAAATGAAGATAATTCTAGCCATAACCTCGGATTTGATATTGGTTCCTTCTTATTTGACTCGTTTTGGAATCTTGGTTCATTATCACGTCAAAGAGATTAGATAGCTCAGAATTTAGTTAACGTATTTCCTAAGTATCAGTACAAGAGGCTTAATAGTAACAGAAAACCAAAGAATGCATTTCATTTCGAAGTAAATGGTAAAAAAACTAGAGTGTGCAAAACATTTTTTAAAAATACTCTTGGTATTGGCGATCGACCTATTAGAACAGTGATAGACAAGAAGAACGAACTCGGCATAGTGGCCCCTGAGCAAAGGGGCAAACACAATAATAAAAAAACAATTCCTGAAGACAATTTAAATGAAGTACGACGTCACATCAATAGTATACCACGAATTGAAAGTCACTATTTACGCAAACAGACTTCAAGAGAATTTATTGACGGAGGAAAGACTCTAGCAGATTTATACAGGGATTATAAAGCTGATTGCATCGAAAAAAACATACAATTTGTTAAAATACATATTTATAGAAAAGTTTTTAATACCTACGGAGTTTAACATCAGTTTTTTCATACCCAAAAAAGATCAATGTGGTCTTTGCACAGCGTATAAGATTGCAGATATAAAAGAAAATATGGAAGAGAAATATCAAGGTCATTTAAAAGAAAAGGATGAAAGTAGAATAGAGAAGGAAAATGATAAGAAAATGAATAATTGCATACTATCTTGTTATGACTTGCAGGCGGTTATGACATTGCCTAAAGGAGAAATATCAATCTTTTACTATAAAAGCAAATTAAACTGTTTAAATTTCACTATTTCTGAACTGGGAAAAGACCACACTGAATGCTATTTTTGGACAGAAATAGAAGGTCACAGAGGAGTTAATGAAATTGGGACGTGTGTGTTCAAATATTTAGAAAAAATGTCCATAATACATCCAGACTTCGATTTTATATTTTATTCTGACAATTGTTGTGGGCAACAAAAAAACCAGTACATGTTGTCTCTATATTTGTATGCAGTAAAATCATTAAAAATAAAATCTATTTATAACCCACAAATTCCTCATTGATTGATCAAAATCTCATTCCTAATTATTACGTTTCTTCCTATTTTGATAGAATCCTTTAAGAATAAGTTTAATTATTGTGATAAAGTAATATTCTTGATCACAATTAGTTAAGTACAATTTATATTTAGTAATTACACAATGATTGTGATATTCTTACTAACTTTTTACTATTTTGATAGTTATTTTGTTTTTAGATCTACCTACTTTATTTTCCGGGCTATTTGATGCAAAAAAGCATATAAAACACGACCCTTAATTTTAGTGTTTATCTTTAACATGACCTGTTAATACAATTTTTATGTTGATTTTTATCACCTAAGTTTGTTGAAGTTTTGTAACAAAAATTAAAGACTATAAATATTTATAAAAATGTGATTATCCTAGCTGTTGCCATCGCAAACAAGTTAATGTTTAAGTATTGTGTATTAAACTTTGAAAAAAAAATATTTTATAAATAAAAACAGTTTATTCTTTACAAAATTAAATTTTATGTATTGTCGTTGTGTCGGTTGGTTGTCATGAAGTAGGAAATGTTGAACATTTTCATTAATGGTATAACGTCACTAAAAAGGTTTTTTGAAAAAAACTGTTATTTAAAAATACTTTTTCAAAAAAAAAAAAACATTATAGTCGTGTTTAATGCTCTCTACAATAAAAATATAACATAATATCGATTTTTTATACTTTCTGGTGCAAAACTCATAATTACTGTTTGGTAAAACTTTAAATGCTTCTACTGAAAAAAATGGTTTTTTGGTTAGTGTCACTATTCTTATCAAGGTGCGATATGTTCAACTAGAAGGTATAGTCTTTGCCCACTTTTAGGTGAAAGAAAAATTACAAAATTTTATATCGTTTAGAGATTGTATCAAATTGAAAGTCGAAAACAGTTACATTTTGTTAACTTTTTCTTACAGTAAAAAAAAAGTTTTTTGTATGTTCACTTTGCAGATAAAAGGTTAATGAATTACTTGTATTTTTTTTGAGCACATACAGCTGATTCCTCCCTGAGGAGAAAGCCTCCAAATAAGACCAATCACCTACTATATTCGCCTTAAGTTTAGAGGCAGATTTGGTAAAGTATTTGGCTTGCATCTGAGCGTTATCTCTACGGATTTATGTACGGAGAATATCCACGATGATAACACAAATACAAATACATTTATTTACTAAAAGTTTACAAAACATATTGTTGTGTAACTGTTGTTGTAACTAAGTGTAGACTTAAGTTACTAATGGTCCCCGCACTGGGTTTAGCCTGTATCGCGGGAAACCGGATTAGAATAAAACGCTTACCGTCTTTTAACAAATAACAAAACAATGAATCTAATAAAATTACAAGAAAACAAAAGAAAAAATAAAAAAAAAATTACGCAAGATGAAAAACCAAAAAAATAAAAACAGTTGATCTTAGCTCAGCTAGTATGATTAGAGGGGAGCTAATACTGGAGCGTTTGTGGGTAAGTGTGTGAGTAAATAAATATAAATATATTGGGGCTAGATAGCGCTGTGTGAAATGTCCACCACATTTCACACAGCGCTATCTAGCCCCAAACTAAGCAGAACTTGTACTATAGGAACCAGATAACTGATAAAATACTTATATACTTTTTTTTGTAAATACATACTTATAATATATAGAGAAACAACCAGATCCGGAACAAATATCTGTAGATCATGCAAACATTTGTTCCGCGGTGGGAATCGAACCCACTACCTCCTGTGTCTCAGCCGGTTATTCGCCCACTGCGCCACGGAGGTTGTCGTGAATGCGTGTACAGTATATATAATATTATTTTTCCGCATATTATAATGATATTTGGTACCTTTCGTTATACTAGTAATAGTTATTATAGGATTTAGCAATGTGTTAAAACCATGTATTACCCGTGCGCGATACGTTGGGATCTGAGCGCGGTGACGTCATATTGGCGTGTTTGTACCGCCCGCAAAAAAGCGAACATAACAAGCAGCCGCCCGCGGCTTCGTCTTTGTTTTTTTTAACCTAATTTATTAGGTAAGTCAGGGAGGACGCTGCTTTTTATCTAATCTTTTTTACACTATTTGAATAAAATACAAATACAATGTTTAAGTTTATACATTTATTTTATCTATTATTTACATTATCTCATCTTCGTCACTACTTAGTGGATATATGCCTTATAGAGGTTGTTCTTCGTCCTCAGTCTCACTATAATCACTTGACGAAGAGGTATCCGATAAATTTACAATTCATTGCGATTCATTCGTCTCTTGTAAAAGGTCATCGTCCCAATACTTTTGTCAAAGCCTGTCCACATGGTTGACTTCTTTTTTCCAGTCACTCTCACTTATGCTGGTAAAACTACAACAACAAAACAATAACACAAACGAAAACTAAAAGAATTCCAGAGCGCGTCGTTACGTGACGTAGGCCAGTACGAGACTATAAACCCTAGTAAAAAATAGTGATGCGAACGGTACAATACGGGCGCCATCGGGGAAGTGCCGGGGAAGCGGTCGGGGAGTCGCATTCCTAGCAGGTCCAAAGTTATCGCGCACGAGTAATAGATTCATTTTTGTAACTCAACATTTTATTTTGTATAATCTTGAAAGCAATGTAATTTCTCCAAGGTTTTAACATCTCCCAACGAAAATTCTTCCGTGTTCAACAATTCCGCTACAAAAACTTTCTGTGGTGCAAAGTTCACAGTTCTCATTTTAATAATTTGTTTGTACCAGGGTTTTGTCACTCTCATCATCATCATCCACTATAGCAGTCCACTGCTGGACGTAGCTCTCTCCTAAGATGCGCCACTGAGCTTGATCTTTGGTTCTTATCACCCAGTCTCTACCACCTACAGTGTGCAGATTGTTGCTCCATCAGGCCGGCGAGCGTGGTATCCACCCTAAAACACGTTTAATCTAGCAGTAGCTGTTCTTCGACAGATATGACCGACCCGTTGCCAAAGTCTCGAACACCGCCGTAAGATTGCAAGGCTATCGATCTTTTACAGAATATATTTTGGAGAATGTACCCAGGTATCTGATTGTGCCATCTCCTTCCCATCAAAGGACAAGCAAGAACATGGCTCAGTACCATCCGTACCAAGTTGATATACCACCCATTCGCACACACCGCCGTTTTGGTTCTACGTTCTTGATACGCACAGCTAAGGTATGGAACACTTTGCCGTCGTCTATTTTTCATAAAAAAAACAAGCCAGGCCTCTTTAAGATAAGAGTGAATAGGTTTGTTCTAGATCTTCGTGCTTCATCTGAGACCACATCATCGCTTACCATCAGGTGAGATTGTGGTCAAACGAAGATCTATACAGTTAAAAAAAACTTTTCACTCTTTTGGCTATAAATTTAAACGGCACTTTATCGTGCTGATTTAGGATTTAATATAGCAGAAATGCAAGCTATCTATATGCCTTGATCGTAAATATCTATTTGAACTAAGCTGATAAGCTACACACATTGCTTCAAATGTTAACCTACGTAGTTTATATCATGTGACCTACATAACAATAAAGTCAGTATTTAAATCCGTTCTTTAACACTGAATTATCTTTATGGATCAGACTTCTGTCAGGAACCAACTCAGGCAGCCGAGGCTGTATAGATAGATAGAGAGTTGAAACTCATTAAAATATCATCTAAAAAACTCGGACACAGTCTACAGTTAACCCAGTTAGAGCTATCAACTAGCTTTGTTTAATTATACAGGCTGTCCTTTAAATGGCTGTTTTCCCAGAACAAACATTGGTCAGACTATGATCTAAAAAGGGTTGATAACCTCAAATTTAAAAAAAAATGAAATCGGTCTTTGAAAAACATAAAAAGTTGCGAACTTAAAACGTCTATTTTAATGTTATGCCCTACAACATGCTGCCGTATCGCCACAAAAAAAAAAATAGTAGGTACGCTAGGCTAGCATGCCAATGAACTTTATGTCACGGCTAGTTTTTGAACAAAGTTAGACTTATTTGTGCAGGTCTATATTTTTTTTAAATTCTCTTGTTTGATGCCATAAACTGTTAGTAGACCATGGTCTGAACAACGTTTATTCTGGGAAAACAGTAATTTAAAGGACACCGTGTATAATATTCAAAGAAATAAATGGCTATAAGGGTTAAAGGGATATAAAGGGATATAAGTATCGCATGAATTAAAGCTTTCTCTGGTATTTTAGTAAATGTATAGTTATTACCCGTGCGCGATAAGTTGGGACCTGAGCGCGGTAACGTCATATTGGCGTGTTTGTACCGCCCGCAAAAAAGCGAACATAACAAGCAGCCGCCCGCGGCTTCGTCTTTGTTTTTTTTAACCTAATTTATTATGTTAGTCAGGGAAGACGCTGCTTTTTATCTAATCTTTTTTACACTATTTGAATAAAATAAAAATACAATGTTTAAGATTATACATTTATTTTATCTATTATTTACATTATCTCATCTTCGTCACTACTTAGTGGATTTATGCCTTCTAGAGGTTGTTCTTCGTCCTCAGTCTCACTATAATCACTTGACGAAAAGGTATCCGATAAATTTACAACATTTACTATAAAAACAAAAACTACAACAACAAAACAATGACACAAACTATAACAACAAAAACTACAACAATAAAACAATAACACAAACGAAAACTAAAAGAATTCCAGAGCGCGTCGTTACGTGACGTAGGCCAGTACGAGACTAAAAACCCTAGTAAAAAATAATGATGCGAACGGTACAATACGGGCGCCATCGAGGAAGTGCAGGGGAAGCGGTCGGGGAGTCGCATTCCTACCAGGTCCCAAGTTATCGCGCACGAGTAATATATATATATATATGTATGTATAGTTTAGTATATGTTTTTATAAAAATAATGATTAAAATAGGGTCGAAAAGTCGGTATTGGATGGTTCAACTGTTACTTTTGTTACTACTTGTAGCGTTTATATTGATTCAGTGGCAGTGAGCAGGGTCCATTGCTCGCATAACTGCCTTTGAAGTAGAAAGGTTTTCGAGTGGAGACCACGCAGTGGACAGTGCAACTGAGACTATCCTTTACTAGATGAACAATACCTTTTATAGGTTGCCAGCCACACGGTGTAGGCCGCAAAAGATCTGTCGCTCTGGAAATCTATGGGAAGGCCTATTATTAACAATGGACGTTCTATGGCTAATATGCACTAAAGAATAGCTTATAATAATCATGAGTTTGTAGGTTCTTTGTGTACCTACTAAATATATATGTAATTCTAAGGAGTCTGCATTGGGAGTTACTGAATATAAATTGTCTGATTTCACTTGTAAGTATTTATTCCGAGTTTCCCCGATATGACACACAAACGTACTTGACCAACGGCACACATTAACTGCCGTTTGTCGCGATCATACTTCTCGCATACACGCAAAACTGCTGATTCATCTTTACACACACTTACACGGTCCCTACAAGTTCATATATTATTATCGTTCTATACGTGCAGCTTATGGCCAAGCATACGCAGAGGGCTTTTAATGCAAATACAATACAATGAGTTCAGAGCGTTGTAGGGGCTGCCGCGCTTCTGTAGCGCATCGGGAATGTTCGTGGAGGCGCGAATAGACGGGTTTACAGCGATACTACGCAAGAGAACGGCGTGCCTGATGCGCAGGGTGCGCGGCAGCCCCAACAGCTACCTGTAACTCTTTGCAGGGAGGCTGAACTTCGACTGTTCCTTCATAGAACACTGTACGAGAGCGCACACTGTGCACGTCTAGTGTCTCAGGAGTCGAATGATCCTGTCTGTTTTTTTTATGTGTACCTATTTTATGTTTGTATGTTATTTTTGTTATTTGTTTATTTCATTGTATAAGTATTTCAATTCATTTCAATTCAATTATTAAATCAGACTTCAGAATTCAAAACTCTTTCGGACTATTACGAAAATTTGTCTTGCTTTTCTCTAATGATACACTTACCAACGCGCAAATGAACAATTTGTAGGAACATTGGCTTGAGTTGGAGTGAATCGATGCGAATAGTAGATACTATTTCTTCTGTGTTTGGATGCTGTATTGTGAACTTGTGAGTACCGCATTGTCGCAGTCTCCGATTTGTCATGTCTTTTGCACACGCTTTTGTGAAGAAGCATCTAAATTTTAAAATAGTTGTGCTCCTTGGAACTGAATTTCTTAGGAGTTTTTGTTTATGAGTTGGTGTTGTTGTAAAGTTCTCTTGTGTATCCTTTTTGTTTATAGTTTCAACTCTTAAGTATTAAAGTTTGGGACTAATTTATGCAATGATATTGACTTCTACGGATAAACATCGTTGGTTTGAAATAATAATTTTGTGAGTATCATTTTAATGCCGAACAAAGTAGATTCATCTGAGTCAACTCTGTATTGAAGTATTCAGGTTTTCAGTAAAATGTTATTATTTTTATCGTTAATTTTTCAGTTTGACTGTTTCTTTTTTCGATTCACAATAAATTATGAATCAGTTTATTCCCCAAAAGAATATCAATGCAATAGTGAACGTAGCACAACCTTACTAATGGCAACTTACATACATACACATGGAAAACAAACGTGGGAAACGCCACAGTAATATCCTAGTGAACATGTTAATTTGTCCCCTGTCGTCCCACAACCTCTGAAAGACAGACAGGGGACGTAGACTAAATGGGACAAATATGTTGTAGCAGTGTTTACATTTTGAAATGGCTGTTGGAGAATTGGCAAGGATCAGTGGTGTTGTAAACAAAATGGCGTAGTGATTATTGAGAAATGATAAAATGAACCAGTAGAAAGGGAATAGAGAACAAAATGTATGATGATATTATCCAATAGTAAACGAGAATGTATCGCCTAAGTAATTATTTATTTATCTTTTGGCATTTTGCAACACAATCGAAATGTCAGAATCTATACTTTACTAGCTGACCCGCCGTGGGAACTTCGGGATATAAACTGTATAAAACACTCTTGTCAAAGTGACGCGACACTTCATGTAAATGACTTCACGTCAATGAACGACGGTTCAATTATATGTGTTCATACAAAACTACTAAAATCATGATTAAATAACTTAGAACCCAGCCAAGTGCGAGTTGGGCTCGCGCACGAAGGGTTCCGTACTATTATCTATAATTTTTTTTTAGTTTTGTGTGTTGTGTCTATTCATTTTAATTATTTAGTAGTATTTATGTTCTTAAACATGCTTTTCATTTTGTTACCTCGATTAGTATATTTCTGTTTTTCTGTGCGCACATAAGTTACGTTTCAAGCGAGATAAAATTGTTATTTTAGTTAAGTCATATTTTTTTGCTTGTAATGTGTAATGTGTGCCTTGTAAAATAAAATAAAGAAATAAATATGGCAAAAAAAAAACATATTTGTTGTATGGGTGCCCTCCTTAAATATTTGTTTAATTTTAATTTAATTAGTTGCTTTTAAAGTGAATATATAACTAAATATTCTGTGAGTATTTCAAGCGTCTACCTGCTGCCGTTATCAATATCGAGCTAAAACAAGCAGAAAAATTACGTTTGTTTTAGGGGAAACCTTTAATATTTATTTTATTTTCTTTTTAGTATTTGCTGTTATAGCGGCAACAGAAATACATCATCGAAATTTCGATGATGATGTGAAATTTCAACTGTCTAACTAACACGGTTCATGAGATACAGCCTGGTGACAGACGGACAGACATACGGACAGACAGACAGACAGACGGACAGACAGCGGAGCCTTAGTAATAGGGTGCCGATGATGATGTGAAATTTCAACTGTCTAACTAACATGGTTTATGAGATACATTCTGGTGACAGACGGACAGACAGACGGACAGATAGACAGACAGACGGAGAGACAGCGGAGCCTTAGTAATAGGGTGTCGTTTTACCCTTAAGGAGGGAGTAGAGGAGGGGCGAAAAATATTATACGACCTATTTTCATACTTACCAAATATACATAAAAAATTAAAGTGGCATTCCGGGAATGCCGACAGAAGTGAAAACTTGAACAATTACGAGATACTTACATACAGAGGTGTAGGTAATGGTAACGATAACAGCGTCGCGAGTTCAATGGTTTTTTCCCATCTCAAAATATGCCCAACGCGCCTAAACAAGTTTTCACTTCAAAAAATCATTCAAATCGGCCGACACGTTTTGTAAGAGTGCGACCACTAAAAATGTGATACGAGATTTTTATATATTAGGGAAGATTATAATGAGCTATTATTTGTATGTAATGGGGAATACCAAGAACTAACAAACTGATTAAGAAAAAAATATTGAAAGTTACACTATCTCAGAGTGATATTTTATTTTGATAACAATCCGTACGAAGCTTGGGCGGAACACTATTTATAACTCAAGAACGGCTAAAATGATTTTGAAGAAATTATGAAGAAAATTCATTTTCTCATACATAGATGCAGATAATGATGGCCGTTTGACAATTCTACCGGGGCTAATGTACGTCACATTGGCAGCCCGCGTCATATGCATATCAAGGCGGTACGAAGTTCGGCGGGTCCGCTAGTAATATATAGAAAAGCATCCAGACCCGGAACAAACATCTGTAGATCATAAAAACATATAATGGTTCTAATCTCGAGACATCGACACGAAAGAAGAAGAAAGAAGTAAAATAATTTTATAAATCAGATCAGTAAGAAGGAGATTACCCTCTACATCCAAACAAACAAACTCACCAATGTACCTCTTTATAATTGATTGAGCGAAGCGAGATCTCTTAATCAACTTGGGCAAATTGGCGTTGTATGTATGTATGTTTGTTTGTCCGAGGATAACTTTCGAAGCGTTTATCCGATCATCGTGAAATTTTGTTGAGATATTGGGGTAAAATGGATGAGTAAAAAAAATTGAAATATCCGGTCAAGTGAGACGTTTACAAAAAGGTCTTTATTTGACCCCGTTTTTATTTTTACAACAAATACTGAATTTTGTCAAAATTCACATGGTACACCAGTGACCCCACAGTGCTGAAATTTGGTATGCGTGTAGCTTTAGTGACACAAATAAAGGCAGAAGTCTGAAATCTAGAATAACTGCAATTTGTACCCTAAAAAAGAATAACCATTAGCTTCCGTTAACTGTAACTTGAATGAAATTGTAGGTCAAGTATGTTGGTTTTTGTTTCGTGGCACTATTTTGATAGTCAAAGATTACGAATAATATTATTTTTATTTTTATGGGAGATACACGAGATCTCAGTTCGGGGCAAACCACTAGTAGTATAGATTAGTGTAGATTGTAGTGGAGCATATTAGCGTTTATAGAGCTTGTGTTTTCGTCGATGTGCTCTGTATATCCTGTGACACGTTCATCATCATCATCATCATATCAGCCGTAGGACGTCCACTGCTGGACAAAGGCCTCCCTCATTGATCTCCAGGAACTGCGGTTGGAAGTGGCCTGCATCCAACGCCGACCTGCGGTTCTTACCAAGTCGTCTGCCCATCTTGTGGGTGGACGTCCTACGCTGCGCTTGCCGGTCCGTGGCCTCCTCTCGAGAACCTTTCGGCCCCATCGGCCATCTGTTCTGCGCGTTATACTGGGAATAATAATTATATCGTCCTCTGATGTGGTTTACTCTGATTGTGTGGTTGAATATCATGAATTGAAATGAGTTTTGCATGTGTGATATATGCAGAACCTTTGATACGTTAACAGGCAATTTTTTATCAAAGTACAAATCACAAATGGTTCTAACTTATATAAGAACCAGACGATACAAAGTAATAACAGACTAATATTATAAATGCAAAAGTGAGTATAATTATTGATTAAAACGGGTATTTATCGCGTATGTACCTTTTTTATTTGTTATCCCGACGTCAACCCGAGACCATGACTGTCGCAACACAGCCGAAACGTCGGGATAACAAATAAAAAAAGTACATACGCGATAAATACCCGTTTTAATCAATAATTATGTACAATGATCGCAAAGTCTGAAAAAAATATGATTTAACGCTGAAACGGCTAAACCGATTTTAATGAAATTATGTATGTCGATAAATTATAATCTGGATTAAGACATAGGCTACTTTATATTGTTAAACCACGTCCGGGAAGCCGCGGGCGGCAGCTAGTGTTTAAATATAATAGATACACAAGCTTTCGACCCGTATTCGCACGCGTTGTTTGTCATAAAAATAGCCAACATCTCAATCCTGGTCTATAAATCTTTAAACGAAAATTCATCGAAATATGTCTAGCCGTTTAATCATGATAACGAATCACAAAGACACAGAGTTACTTATTTTTGTATTCGTTAACGATTAGATACTACAAATGACAAAATTATAAAATAAATGAAAGCATATTAAGCAGTTATATCGCTAAGGAAAGCGATCTCTTCCAGGCAGTCTTTATATGATTATATTTCATTGAAAATTAAGGCGTCATTAAAATTATAAAAATCGTTTGAAAAGTGTATTTGCATCCCGCATGGGGAATGTGAGCCACCTTAATTGTTTTTAATGATGAAATCACATTGAGGCTAATAAATTACTTATGAATTATTTCGAATGAAAATGCTATAGTTAATATTGAATAATATAATGCAATTTTTCTAATATACTAAGAAAACATAGAACAAAACTCATCTCATCCGCAGAGACGCCCGAACTTAATTCCATATTATCTTAAAGCTACTTTACGTTAGAATAAGTTACAAAGTGAGGCAAGGTAAGTTTCGATGATGTGGAAAACTGAAACTAGTCGGGGATTGCTTTACGTGAGTTGCACTTTATAGCTACGAGTAGACGCTCTTGTCAATATTTACAGCGGAAATGTTTCAAGAATGTTTTACTCGTGGAATTAATGGTTCTAACAAAGAATATCATTACGTAAAAAAGCGTTAAGGCGCTAACCGTAGCCGATGAGCTTGAGCAAATGGGCGTAGCTATTGTTTCGGCCCCGCACCTTCCGCCACACGCATCTAACCGACCAGCAAAAAGGTGAACGCGAGGCAGATGAGCACAACCCTTCCATACGACAGTCAGCGGTACACTGCCGCCCGTCGCCCTCGCAACCACCTTTTAAGGGTACGCCCGCTAATTATTCAAAAAAATATAAAATAATTAATTGCCACGTGCCAACGTGCCACCGTCGCAGCACACAATCATTTGTTCAACTTGAATGTATAATATTTACCTACATTTAAGTGAAAGAAAAATAACAAAATTATACGTCGTATAAAGGTTGAATCAAATTGAAAGTCGAAAACAGCTACATTTTGTTATATTTGTTCTCAGAGTAAATAAACAGGTAAATTTTTTTTGTATGTTCACTTTGCAGATAAAAGGTCAATGAATGACATATATTTTTTTGAGCACATATAACTGATTCCACCCTGAGGAGAAAGCCTCCAAATAAGACCAATCAGCTACTATATTCGCCTTAAGCACAGATTCGCTCTGCCATAGCACTGGTCTTTCGCGGTCACTCTGGCAGTGGATAGTGGCTACTGCAATACACAGTCACAATAACGATAACGTAACCAGAATATATACCTACTTATAAGTAATAGCCATAATAATTTTGAAATTCGAAAGTACTCGAGCCCTCTGTCTTTCTGTCTTCCTATCTGTTCTTTCTTCTCTTTCTCTTCTTTGTCAGTCTGTTTGTTACGTTATCACAACTAAACAGCAGGGCTGATCTTCATAAAACTTAACAAGGAAACTACTTATGTATTAAGAGAAAGGTCAAAAGATAGGTGTTTTTGGAAAAATGAAACCTCCGTTCCATCGTGAGTAAAAAGATAAAAACCTTCTTCACGGTCGCCTCAGAATGGGTGTAGGAGGGGCTTAAGTTTAACCAAAGAGATCTTAAAATAAAAACGTTTTGGTTTAACTATGACTATGCTTACGTTACGGCAAATGGCCAAACGGGCAAACGACGTTTTAGGACGATGAGATTTCTGATCACTGTCGCTGTTAGAATTTATCTCTAAATCAACTTGGGCAAATCGGCGTTGTGTGTATCTTTGTTTGTCCAAGGATAACTTTTGAAGCGTTAATCCGATCATCGTGAAATTTAATACGTAGGTAAGTAGTGATCGCAAAATTTTGGTGTGACTAGATGAGCTAAAATGTGGGGTTCCAGAGGGGTAAAAAAATGAAAATGAGGCTAACTTGTCGAATGGGATGTCAAATGGAAGGTATTCATTAGTACATTTAGACTCCGTTTTTATTTTTCGTAAACTCTTTATAGTTTTTGAGTTATTAGTTTTAATAACAACTGAACTTTGACAAAATTCACAGGGTACACCAGTGACCCCACAGTGCAATTTGGTATGCGTGTAGCTTTAGTAACACAGTTATATGCAAAAGTCTGAAATCCAAAATAACTGCAATTTGCACCCCAAAGAAAAGGATCTATATTACATGAACTCTCGTTACCTGAAATTTGAATAAAAGTATAGGTCAAGTTAGTTAGGTTAGATACTATTTTATTAGTCAAAATTAAGGCCGGCTTGCACAACGATCCCTAAACGTATTTAGCGACTAAACATGTTTAAATTTTACGCATTTGTATGATTTGACAGCTCCTTAAATCATATTCAGCCACTAAATACGTTCAGGCATCGTTGCGCGAGTCGCCCTAAGAATATTTTTTTTGTATCCCAAAGGATACTTGCGAGATTTGAGTTCGGGGCTAACCACTAGTGACAATAATTTAAGTCAACGCAAACGAAATTGCGGGTTATTAGCATCTAATATATACAATACTAGCTGACATAAAAAAACATTCTTGTCAAAGTGATGCGACACTTCATGTAAATGGACTTCATGTCAATGAACGACGGTTAAATTATATGGATATTGGTAATACAAAAATACTAAAACCGCGGTTAAAAAATGGGGGGTAGGAGGGTGAAAAATACTTTACGACCTATTAATACCTACCAAAACAGTATACAAATAAAAATTCATTAAAATCGGCCAACCCACATTAGGCTACGACATGGCACGCTTCAAGAGAAATGTAAAGAGGTTTCTACAGTGTAGGGAACGCATCGACAATACCCCGGGTGTTGCCGGTGTCAATAGGCGACGGTGACCGCTTACCATCAGGTGGGCCGTAAGCCTGTTTCCTCACAAATAACGTAAAAAAAACCGTTTCGGAGGACCACAAGCACCGTGACGTCCGTTACACGAGATTATTATATATATTAGACATTATTATCGATAACTAAACTTTGACTATTCTGCAACGCCGAGCAAGTTGGACGTAATTTTGAATGACAAAGATAGAGAACTTTCTTTTGAAACTATTTATAAATGTTAACGATAAATTATGAATTTATTTTCAGGTAACTAGCGTAAAATATAAATAGATAAGATTACGAAATGTTTCATTCATCTATTAAGCCTCTTAGGAGACATACAAATTATCTTATATGCCATAATAACCTCAGTCTATGTCAGCCATTCGTTTAGTGTAAGTTACATTTTTATAGAAGCCATGATTTTAATTGTATTATAAATAGCTAAGTCTTTTGCCCGTAATTTATCTAGGCCAAAATAATTTAACAAAAAAGTATCTATCTACAATTTCGGATGTATCGACAGAGCCCTGTCGTTTCATTAAAGAAGAGACAAAGAGATCGCTGTTCAGCCTTGCAGGTGCTGTGTAAATAACCTTAAATTGATATATGTAAAAATACCTCAGTTGTTAAAACAGAAAAAAACACACATCAAATTATTTTATCAACGCTACATGCGTACTATTTTATTACAAAGCATCGCATCGCAAATGTTCCTTGATTAAATTCAGCACTCGAATACAAATAAAATTAAATGTTGAATTAAACAAACGTGATCAAATTCTACATAGCTATTATGTTATTACTCCGAAACACAAATTATACACCTCTAACCAGTGTTACATGAGAATTCAATTGAACATACTTGTTTACATGTGGCTTAACAAAGATTATCTGTTAGTATTGAAATACTATTTCATTGAATTCAGGCTTTGACATTCAAAACAATCGAACTGATTTAATTACGTATTTACTTCTGCAGACACAACGGCCTGTCCACAAGCGAGTTGAATGTATGGGAATTTACTGTAGGGCTGAGATAAGTCAATCGTATGAAAAACATCGAAGAAAGGAAACGTTTTGAATGTCTTTTCATATTTCAAAAACAGTGTTGTTTGAGCGAAAAAAATATGGAAATGTCGTCACCCTAATTCAGGCGAAAAATATAATGTAGGCGTTTCATTTTGCTTAAAACTAGATTTATTTCGAGTTGTGTGTTGTCACTGAGTGATGACGACGGATACGTAGTAGTTAGTTTTCTTTGGAAGTACTCTCACAGTTCTTAGAATTGAACAGTAAGCCGAATGGAGCAAGTATACACCGGACCAGAAGGGAGATGGGACTACGCTTATACATTCACGCAAACGACGGCAAGTTACGAGACAAATAGCGAGCACTTTGCAATGACCATGAAACTGTCTATAAGTGTAAGAATTTGCAGAATCGGTGCAGTATTTATTGATATTACATTAATTAGATCTCAGTTAGAATATGCTACTTCTGTATGGAACCCACACTACGATAAGTATAAGGATCAGATAGAATCAGTTCAACGTAAGTTTCTGCGTTCAGTAACCAATCACTGATTTCGTTCTAAGTCCTCTTACAACGTTCTCTTAGATAAATATTCACTGCCAACTCTTAAGTTGAGAAGACTGCTCCTCGATCAAATGTTACTTTATAAGATATGTCATCATGGATTCGACTGTAGTAATCTTGTAAACCAAATTTACTTACACATACCCTATCGTTCTTACCCTCGAGAGACTCGCAAACGTAATTTGTTTGCGCCTATTCCTTGTAAAACTAACGCTGGAGAGCGCGCACCCTTATAAAGAATCATGAAACAACATAATGATCTCTTTACTGGTATTGAACTGTTTGCAACCTCACCCGGTTTTAAAACGCTATGACGTCGACATAGCCGCTCTCAGCGAAACACATCTAGCTGACGAAGGTGAGCTTGTTGAACGTGGTGGTGGGTACACTTTCTTCTGGAAAGGCACACCAGCTTCTGAGCCTAGACGGTCAGGAGTAGGCTTTGCTATTAAAACTACTTTAGCCTCTAAGTTGGAAGAACATCCAGTTGCTATCTCTGATCGTGTCATGTCCTTACGTTTCCATCTTCGAAACAATAAATACTTAAATGTTATCAGCGTATATTCGCCAACACTCGACAAAAGTGATGACGTCAAGGACAAATTTTATGAGGAAGTGTCAGAAGTGCTGACTAAAATCCGGCGCTGTGAGAAAGTTTTGCTTCTTGGCGACTTTAATGCTCGCGTCGGACGTGATTTTGAAGCTTGGCCTCGGGTGATAGGGCGACATGGCATTGGTAACATGAACAGTAATGGGCAACTGTTACTAAGCCTCTGTTCCCAATTTCATCTGGGTATTACCAATACCATGTTTAGACTCCCAAATAAATACAAAACTACCTGGATGCACCCAAGGTCCAAGCATTGGCATCTTATTGATTATGCTATAGTCCGTCAACGGGATATAGCGGATGTCAAAGTAACGAGAGTAATGAGGGGCGCAAACTGTTGGTCGGATCACCGACTTGTTGTTACAAAACTATTTTTGCGTCTTAGCCCTTGCCGTAGACCTCGCAGGGCTAAGCCTAACTGTCTCCATCTGAAAAAGCTAGAGTCTGCTGAAATATTGGCAAATTACAGGGAAGCTGTCAATACCTTTACAGCAGGCATAAACCCCGAAGATGAACAGTTAGACGAGGGCTGGAAACTGTTAACTACAAATACCATCAATGCGGCTACTGAGATCTTAGGCCAAAAACCTCGTGTCTGTGAAGACTGGTTTGACGAAAATGATAATACATTGACAGTCGCCCTAGAAAAACACCGCCAGCTCCTTCGAAAGGGAAATCAGACAACTGCTTCTGAAAAAATAAAGGAGAGTACGAGCCAAATAAGGAGACTAACTCGAAACGCAAAAGATGAGTGGTGGCTGAACAAGGTTCGCTATATTCAGTGGCTTGCTGATTCGAATAGACTCGGCGATTTCTTTAACGAGATTAAAAAGTTAGTAGGAAGTCCACATCGAGTAAACGTACCACTGAAATCACTTTCAGGTACCCTCCTGGTAAGCAAAGGAGAAGTTCTTACTCGCTGGGCAGAACACTATAACAGCTTACTCAATGTGGATCGTTCTGCTGACATAAACTATTTAGCATCACTTCCTGCCTTACCACAAGCCGTAGATCTGGATCAGCCTCCTTCTCTTGAGGAAGTTATCATCGCCATCAAAGCGCAGAAAAACAATAAGGCTGTCGGCATCGATAACATACCAGGAGAACTATTAAAATATGGCGGAGATGAGTTGCACTACAAGATTTGGCAATTTTTCCAGCGCATGTGGGAAATGGAGTTCGTTCCTCCTAGTTTTGGCGTATCACTAATTTGCTCTTTGTATAAAAATAAAGGTGATCGATCTGTTTGCAACTCTTATAGGGGTATATCACTTCTGTCTACTCCAGGAAAAACTTTTGCCAGAGTACTCTTAAATCGTCTTATGGAGCTCTCTGAAAGTATATTGCCTGAAACGCAATTTGGGTTTAGACCCAATCGCGGCACATGCGAGGCCATATTCTCTCTTAGACAACTGCAAGAGAAAAGCAGGGAACAGTGTCAACCTCTGTTTCTCTGTTTTGTTGATCTGGAGAAAGCTTTTGACAGTGTACCTCGCGAAGCTTTGTGGATTGTGCTTTCGAAACTTGGTTGCACCGACAAATTTATACGCTTGATAAGACTTCTTCACGACAACATGACTTGTTGCGTAACCGTCAATGGTGAGCAGACAGAGCAATTCCCTGTCACTTGTGGTGTAAAACAAGGCTGTGTATTAGCACCCACTCTTTTTGCTCTGTACTTTTCCGTTGTCGTGAGGGAGACTTTACAAGCCAACACCGAAGGGATCCGCATACGTTTTCGCACAGATGGCAGTATCTTTAACCTGGCTAGGTTAAAAGCGCACACAAAGGTATCGTATGACCTCATTACCGAATTGATGTATGCTGATGACCTATGTTTCGTTGCGGAATCTTCTGAGGGACTCCAGGACTTGATGACTCGGCTTGACGCTGCGTGCTGTAGATTTGGCCTCAAAATTAATATTACAAAGACAGAGGTGATGGCCATGGACACTGTTAACCAAGCTCCACTGAATCTGCAAATCGATGGAAAGCCCATAAAACAGGTCGATACATTCAGATATCTGGGAAGCAGCATAACAACAAAATGCGACCTTGACTCGGAGATCAACAGCAGACTTGGCTCCGCTATGGCTGCTTTTGGTAAACTACGAGTCCAGGTATTTCGCTCCCATAACATCAAATTGAGTACCAAGATTAAGGTGTATATGGCTATTGTACTTCCTAACATCTTGTACTCGTCAGAGACATGGTGCCTGTATCGCAGACACATACGCACGTTAGACAGATTCCATCTGAAATGCCTCCGCGACATTCTTAACATCAAGTGGTCGGATCGGGTCCGTAATACCGATGTTCTACGACGGGCTAATGTCTGTGGCATAGAGGCATATTTGATGCGGCGTCAGCTGCGTTGGTGCGGGCACCTGTCTCGGATGTCTGATGAGCGAAGGGCGAAACGCATTTTCTTCTGTGAACTAGAACATGGTAAGCGGAAACGCGGAGGTCAGTTCCTACGTTTCAAAGACGTACAGAAGAGGCACATGAAGAGGTGTTGTATCGATCCGTCGCGCTGGGAGGCTCTCGCTGAAAAACGACCTGAATGGAGGCGTCATGTTCAGGACAAAGTGTACGAGTTTGAAGAAGAAAGGAGGCAAGAACTAGACTTAAAACGAGATCAGCTTAAAAGTCGACCGCCGGCTAATATCAATTACAACTACATTAATGGCGCCTTAACTTGTGTTCATTGTAACCGGACTTTTAGCGCAAAAATAGGGTACATCAGCCACATACAGGCTAAACACCTAGGCCAATAATCACAAAGTCAAGTCTCTGTAGCCGAAATCGGCTAGGAGGATTATTATTATTATTATTATTAACCTCACCCGGCTCTTTCAGTAAGAGTGTATCCGATGTCATAATGTTGGATACACTCTTTCTGTCTGACCTAAAGTAAAAGTTAAAATCTTGTTATTGTATGTATGTAATCTACATATATTATATTTATTTTTTTATACGCATGCATTAGCACTTTTTATGCTCTTGTAATTCGTCAACCCAATTTGTGGACACCGGGGCTGATTAAACATAAATCTCCTTATTTAGAATTAGTTTTAAGTAACCTAATTGTATAATTGTTTGTTGTCCTTAATAAAAAAAAAAAAAAAAAAATTAAATTACCTACTACAAACTTACTAACATCACACATTACCTATTAGCGATATGACCGGACATTGTATAGGTACTTGTTGCTTTGTGAATTTTTGGAACGAAGTTCCTTATCGCGCTTTGCGAAAGGGGGCTAGACGGAAAAAATTAAGACCAAAAGTTGTAACGACACTTTTTGATAGTTGTAAGCCGTGCGGCGTGCGCGTGTTTCTCTGTCTCTCTCTCTCTCTCTCTCTTTCTCTCTTTCATAGAAAGCAAGCCAGTTATTTTCGTTTCGTCTTTCTATTTCGCATTGACCAGTGTGGTGTCGCGATGATTATTTTTGTTGAGTGTATACAGGTTTTTTGTACATCTATATATATAAAAGAAAGTCGTGTTAGTTACACTATTTATAACTCAAGAACGGCTGAACGGATTTGGCTGAAAAGAGAAGAACATTGGAGTAAAATGTCCTCTCTTTAAGCGCTATCTGCTTAGAACTTCGATGTGAATGTACTGTAGAAAATAAGACATGCCGCTTGAGCGTTTCCACTAAAGCTGAAAAACAATATTACACGATGATCGGATAGACGCTTCGAAAGTTATCCTTGGACAAACATACATACATCGCCGATTTGCCCAAGTTGATTTAGAGAAAAGAAATTCGAGAATAGCAATTCGATGCAGTTTTTTCAAGACATTTAAATAAAATAGAATCCCAAACATATGTTTCCTACTTCAGTTACCACAAGCCAATTATTACTAAAATGGAGCCTACTGATTAAGTTTATATTACGAGTACATTATATTTGTTAATAATAAAAAAAATATTATTATAACTTAAAAAAATAACATTTTATTACAATTCCTTCACTTAAATTAATCGAAAGGAACTTCGTTCCATCCGGGTGTCCCTTGACACCTCTCAAGTTTTTATTTTTATATTTGTTTCTTCTGCGGTGTACAATAAAGTATTTTCATTCATTCATTCATTACCTCTTTATAATATTTTTACGAGGTAGGGGTTCGGGACATTAATGAATTAAACCCAAAATAACGCATTTATTAAACACTTAAATCTTAACAATAACAAACTTAAACATACAACACTAGTTCATATTAGTGTTCTTATTAAAACTACTAAAAGTCTCATAGCTAAGTCCGTTCGGACCCCTCGTCTATACTAGTTTTATACTCGTTTTATACAAGTGCGTATATCCACAAAATTCTCGAACATTCAGGTCCACTCTAGTGAGCGCACGGCGCGCCTCCGGCTAGTTGGTTATCGTGTCATACCGAATATTTCTTATGTTATCACACGGCTCGCGTATTACTTATTCCGTGACACGCTTAAACGTAAATATATTATATTACAGATTTTAAGCTAAGGCGGAGGCTCTCGGGTGGCTTAAAAACTTCGACAGCAAAGTTAGTTCATAGAACTACTGTTATTAAGTGTACGGAAGTCAACAGTTGGTTTTCATATGTTCTTATACATAAACACAATGAACCAATGCATTAGTACACAAAACAATATGTTGTCCATATAATTTTTTTATCTATCTATCTCATCTAATAATGGAACCTTGCTGCCTCTTTTTCTCCTTCCATTCATCCTGGCGGAGGGACTAACTATCAAGTAATTCCCATTATATCTATCTTTGGTAATTTATTATAAAAAAAAATATGAAGAGAATAAAAGTTGATTTCGAGTCCGGATGTTTCTCTATTTAAGTATTTAATTACAAAAACAAAATTGTATCTATGTATTCTATTAGTTATCTGATTTCCATAGTATAAGCGTTGAATTAGTTTGGGGCTAGATAGCGCTGTGTGAAATGTCCAACATTATTTATTTTGTTAACTTTGATTCAATATCATCTCAAATACACTGTGTTGTAAGAACTGATAGAAACAACCTTTGGAGTTCTACGTGTTTTGACACACTTAGCAATGAGCAATTTATTTGTATTTCCCCACTTTTAGCTTTTAGTCTTTGGCAAAAATAAAGGATGCACAAAAGTATACTTAGTTGCATTGAGAAAAGACTGAAACGAATGTGCTGACTGAATTTGGTACATTGCCAGAATGCAATTCAAATGTTAGGAACTTGACGCGCGTTGCTTCGTAGCTAACTCTGCAAATCACAGAATTAGCTCTGACCATACCATTGCACGCATGCCTTTGATTAGATTGACAATACCACTGGAGCATATATTAGATGCGTATTCTCTCTAGATCGAAGTCGAAGCTTGTAATCCAGAGGTTCTGGGTTTTAATGTGTCATACAATGTATGTACTGGTGGTAGAGCTTTTGTGAACGGGCTCGAGGAAGTGGGCACCACCGCCTTACCTTTATCTGCCGCCAAATAGCAGTACTTGTGCTGCTGTGTTCCGGTTAGATGGTAATGGTATGTTCCTGTAATTACTGACACATAGGCATAACAGCTAAGTCCTATAGTATGGCAACGTATCCACATAGAGATCAATACAAAATAATTACTTACCTTGTGTTGAATTCTATGTGAATATCCATGGGCTGCAGTAGCCACTTAACATCTGGTGGACTGCATGCTCGTTTGCCATATAAGTAGTTTAAAAAAAATTAAATTATTCCCTCCGCCCCCACCCGCTTGGCCCTTACTGGTGGACAGTGACCCGACTCTTATTAAGATTGCCACTGGCCACCTCTGAGCGACAGTGGCCTAAGCTGCTACAAGTAGATAGAATATAACTTTTTATTGCTACACCAAATCAACAATTAGTTAACATAGGACATAGATCGCTCCCAAGGTGCGCCATTGATTCCGATCTTCAGCTCTTCTTATTCAATCTCTGCCAGTGCTACAGTGCGCTAATTGTCACTCTATCTAGCCGGAGAGCATCTTACACTTAGCTTGTCTAGACATGGTATCTACTCCAGAACACGTTTACCACTGCCACTTCAGCTTGCTGACCCTATAAGATAATATCGATTCTTTAATTTAATTCTTTAATGCTTTATTGTACACAAATAGATTAACAGACAGAAATAGCTTACAAAATGGACATGTACAAAGGCGAGCTTAACCTTTATAAGAGTTTTCTTCCAGCAAACCTTTGAATATAGAGATATTTGATTATCGATAACCTTGGTTCTCTATCGAGTAACCTCGTTTTGGATTCTAACCTTCAAAGAAATTCCTTTTACATTGCTTGCTAAATGACTTTCAATTTCTGAAACAGATCAGTCTACTTAACATTAAAACAAAAAAACAAATACACTATGCAACAATGAGTCTTATCGTTAATTCCTAAAACCTTCTTTCCAAGCATCATTTGGATATATTTGAAAAGTTTAGAAGCAAAGCAAGCTGACTTGATCTGTAGTCCTGTCACAGTGTCTGCAACCATTCTAAGATTTGTACACTTGCTGCCAGGTTCAGAATTTAAACTATCAACGGCTTTCCCTTTAATACTTGTAAAGACCTAAGTGGTTAAAGTTTTTATGGTAATACCAGCTAGTATAGTTAATAAATTCAAATGCAAATTTGAATCAAGCTTTTCACGGGAATACATTCAACCATTTTAGTAAATTTAAACGATTTGAAAACGTTTATATTGAAAAATCCGCATTGTATGCACACGTACTTGGTACATAAAATAACAATGCACAGATTTTAGCTGTGATGTATGTTGCCTATATTTTATGTTCTATATTCAAACGATATTTTAAAAAAGTTGATGGAAAATATTTTGTAAACAAGTAACATTTTAACAAAAATATAACAGACTTTAGATAAGAACTTAACCGGTTTTGATAACATTTCTATTAGACCAATCTAAAAGAACACATCGCTCGTAGAACCGATAACCGTTGGGGAAGAAAGGTTCTCGAGTGGAGACCACATACTGGAAAACGTAGCGTAGGCCGGCCCCCCACAAGGTGGACCGACGATCTAGTAAGAATCGCGGGGAGCCGTTAGGCGCAAACGGCTACCAACCGCTCGTTGTGGCGATCTAAAGGAGAGGCCTATCATCAGCAGTGGACGTCTACCGGCTGATGATGAGGAATCTAAAAGAATATCCTTTCAAATAAACAAGGAGATGTACCTTCCATCATCAGCTCAGCAACATGTGATGATCAGTAGCAGACGCAAATACTTGAATAGTTTTTTTGTAGACAAGTAACTTTTATTATTATTTAATAACAGCCATTTGGGTCCCACTGCTGGGCAAAGACCCCCCCATTCTTTCCAGACTTCGCGGTCCTGACCTTTTTAACAATAACAAACATAACAGCGAAATGCGTCCCTTTAAAATTTGGTTGCTCTCTAATTTTTTGGGATCCCATCATCAGATCCTGACTTGGAGCCAATGGAATCACCCGGAAAGTATACTTTTTTTAATAAAAAAATAATTTCTCGAATCGTTCCAGGCGTTTTTGAGGAATCGGAGAACATACACCATTAAAAAATAGATTTCGACGAATTGAGAACCTCGTCCTTTTTTTGAAGTCAGTTAAAACGAGTGCACCTGGTAAGGAAGAAGGAAAGTAGGGAGATGTTGTTTTTTGTATATGTACATTAGATTCATTTTTGGAGTTCGTGTAAACGTGGGTTAAACTTCAATATTCATATATTTATGTATGCTTAAGGCGACATTACACGGTTCACTTTTGCCATTCAATTTCTAAACTTAGAAGATAATCGATATTTCAATGAAAATGTTTGCTTTATTTCATTTTTAGACCTTTTAACCAAACTGAATCAATTTAGTTGAACCGTGTAAAATTGTCATTAGGTACACATACAAATTTCATGTTCCATCTACGCGTTTCAACTACTCTTGGTCGATCGATTGATTGATTAGCACTATATCATACACCAGAAAATCTTTTAATATTTTTTGTACGTATGCTGTCACCTGGATGATTTTAACTACAATTGGACCCGGAAAGTGGCGCTGTTCAATAAAATTGGCGGACAAAGTCGCGGGCATTCAACTAGTAAATACATATAAATCGATGGTCATGTTAATGTTACTTCAATGTTAAACTCACACTCAAAATATATAAGTATATATGGTATAATACGCATATACAAAATATATATGATGTAAGTAGTTCTAGTAAAATGCAATGAAATACAGGTTTGTAACTAAGAAGAGAAATAATATTTCCCTCGAATCTATTATCTAAAGTAATCCATTTACTTAATGCACTTAAGCTTTTAAACTATCAAACGGAGTATTGTACTTTGTTCAATATTAACAAAGGTACTAATATTTTTTATTCATTATAACATTCTAACTAGAGTAGATCTAATTTGTATGTGGCACCGTGCATATTTAGCGGACAATAAAAAGCAAAAAAACTCTGCTATACTAGCCCCTTAATTATGTTAGCATGACAATTAGAAAGACAATGCATTTTGGCAGACCTAACCAAATCCAATATGAATAAAAGGGAAATGTTTATAACGTTTTCACTCTGAAGTTTTGTGCATTGGGTAAGATAATAAATACAATAATTGCAGCTAAATTTTGAGAATTTAACTATCAATCAACAAAAAAAAACAAACAGAATTGGTTGGGCTTAACTTTACCTAAAAACTACAATTATCAATCTAGTCAACACTCTTGTCTAGCGCCATTCATGGCCACAGAGAAAAGACTAAATCTAAGCACTAGTTAATATCATATTTGTTTTCAACCGTTAATCTTGCATAGATACATATAAAGAGCTTAGAGATTCAACTCCTTTCATAAAACCACAGACGGAAAGTAATTTACTTATAAAAAACACTTACCAACATCCTCGACATGCTCTGGATCGTAGACATCGTGAGCATGAGCAACCTCGTCCTCTTCAGAAGCACTCTCGTATCTCTCTTTAAGTACTGTCCGTGGTACTGCAAGAGAAAATGCACTTTGTATTTAAGGTTGTAGCGTGCTATGTCGTCTGGCAACGGTCTCGAGTGGCTCGTTAAGGGTTTGTTAATTTTAGATTTTAGGGTGCGTTTTAAAGTATTTTATGTTTGAAGGACTTTCAGGACAAGTGATGGGGAACGTGACGCTTGTGGCTTTTACGTAGTTTTTACGAAATCTCGGGGTTTTTTACTGAAGGCGGGGAATGAAGTTATTGAGTTTATCGACACGGGTTGACAGTTGTGCTGGAGTAGGGTTGGTAAGCTCCAGATAAAAAATAAAATGCTACTATTTAAATATGTTCCTGTTAGAAGGTCGAAATAGAAATAATGTTATCTGATCCATCGTCTAACATTGTCTATCTAAATAAAACGCTTTTTAAAATTCTAGGTAAGAGGGTAGATTTTAGTAGAGCTGTTTTTATCGAGTGGTATAACGTGAAACGTTTTAGATATCTCTTCTATTCACCGAGTTATACTGTAACTCGTTGGGATTTTTTCCCAACGAGTTACAGTATAACACTGTGACTCGTATGGGTGTAACTCGTTGGGAACCCACCCTTATTTTTAACTACAAAATGTTCCAATGATTACGGGGAATAAATAAAAATTTACAAATATAAATCACTATTTCAAAAGAAGTAAAAATAACAAAATAACATATATTTATTCAATATAGAAGTGATAGTCATATAAGAAGTATGTTGCAATCCAATTATAAAACCATACCGGTATTCTGAGTTGTTTTGAGGGAATATACATAGTATCAAACGAAAGTTCTTTATTGATGCGTAGAATGATCATTATACAGGATGTTTGGTAATATACAGACGATATTCAAGAGACGGTTTCTCAAAACATAAACAAAGACTTCTCGAAAAAAAACTAGTACCTAGTTATATTATTAATCAAATTTTAAAGAATTCGATATTAAACTTAGGTACTGCCTACTCTAGCAATCGACATCCAAATATAAAGGCCGATTTATATCTTGATATCCGATTTCGGAAATGGCTGCGAGTTTTGGGTTAGAAAGGGACCACAAGAGATATTTCGAGATGCCACCAATACAGTATCTGTGGTTAGATGGCTAACATTATGCAATATCACAACATAAGTTTAATTAAGTGTTTGTTTTTACATGCCAAAATAAATTTCACATTTCTATGGAAAACATTTTACAAATTTATTTATTATCCTCATCGAAACAACCCCCTTTTATTTTTGTGCGTATATTATTAAACACCCTATATGCAAGTAGAGGTGTAGGTTCTAGCGAATCATATACAAAAGAGGTTTGGCGAAAATCTTGGAAAATTTTAATGGTACACACGGCTACACATCAAGCTATACATTTCCTGTATAAGCTGACCTCGCATTGTGTAGTCTTTTCGTAGAATGAGAGGTCAGCTTATACTGGGCATGTATAGCTTAGTGTGTAGCCGTGTGTACATGAGACCATCATGCAATTTGCAAGTGCAATGACGAATATACAGACACATAGTAACAAGCCCGCAGTAACCACAATATATTATATCTTGTTAGTTTTCACAATGAACACGTGTAGACCGATCATGTATGAGATATAGAACCATACCTACTATTGCTTATGTTGGCAGCTTTAATATTTATAATAAAAAGTTTATTGTTCTAATGGAATAAATAAATAATGCTGGACATTTCACACAGCGCTATCTAGCCCCAAACGAAGCAAAGCTTGCAGAGAACTAACTTTATGGTAACCAGATATCTGATGGAATAGTTAGAGGTATAATTCTTTTTTGTAAATACTTTTAATAAATAGACATCACACTAATATTATAAATGTGTATGTTTGGACGTTTGTTTATTTATTTGTTTATTTCTCAATCACGTCGTGACGTCTGAACCGATTTTGATGATATTTAGTATATACATAGATTATAACCTGGACTACCACATAGGTTACCTTTTATCTCATATATATGTTCCCATGGGATAAAAATGGGGTGTCAAGTCAAGTTGCAACAGCGAGTTTAGCTTTATTTCTAGACTACACTATTAGTAGTAGTAGTATAGTGAATATATTGTACGTTTGAATTGAGTCTTAGGGTAAGTACAAAGATTGCCGTTCTGATCACTAATGTAAATATAACAAAAATACTTTTGAGCTGCTGCCATAGGACAGTTATAAAAAACTATTAGATTGATAAGTTATACTATCAATCCAATAGTTTTTTATAACTATATGATTTATGATAAATTAAGCTATTAAACTAATAGTTTTTTTAGCTGTTATATATTAATTAATAATAACTGCCCTATGGCAGCAGTTCAAAAGTATTTCTTGTTATATTAACATTGACGGTCTGAGCGGCAATCTTTGTACCTTACCCTAAGACTTAATTCAAACGTACAATGGGTTGCTGCCTTCACCTTGTCCTCCTTATATCTTCTCTCTGGCCTGCGATCAAGAAATAACTGCTATCAAGGTAAGATACCATTTTTCTTGATTTACCGAACTACTAAAGTGGTTTGTCAAAACAACCTATTTTCAAAACCGTAGATTAAAATTTGTCAATTTAGTCGTTTTTCTAACTGCTCTATCGCAGCAGTTCAAAAGCATTTAGCATTAGCAACGGTCTGAGAGGCAAACTGAATGTCGAACTGAAATATTCAAATTAAATGGATTCGATTCCGATTGGTAGATGTTGAAGCAAACCGGATGATATATTATTATTACTCATTTATTTCAGACCAAGATCCATAGCTAACAACTAAGTAATACACATCGAATTACATACAAAATTTTAATTAATTAACAATTAAAAACGGTCAAAATTATAATAAAATAATTAAGAGAAGGGGCTAAATTACAATAAAAAATGTCAAAAACGTCAATAAAAATGACAAAAATTAATAAATAAAAACTAGTAAATTAAATTATAATCAAATTAAATTAATATTAAATTAAATTTAAATACTTTTTTGAAATTACTAACTAACCATTCATAATAATCCAATCAATTCAATAAATATTTATAACAGACTTAATTATATTTATCAGGAGCCCATTACAATCCGCATCCACTTAAGTTGAATGGGTCAGTCCGCGCGAGCTACGATCATCTGCAGGATGGTGTTGCCGCTGCCTCGCGCCCGCTGGAGTTAAGGAAGGTCCTTTCTTGCGAATGATAGCATGATAGCCGTCCGTGATGATATAGCTTGGTACGTTTTGCTTATGTAGCCTATTTTTGTTCTCTTGAGTAAAACAATCGTTATAAAAAAAGTAGTATGTATAGAGCAAAGCCTGCTTCTAAGGCCAAGCCAAAGAGTTCTGAAGTAAATCTGTCTATGGTTCAAGTTTTATACGAGCTGTTTAGTTATGTACGATATCTTATTATCCGATATCGACATCCGAAATCTTATTATCTGATTTTAGAGGTCGATTTAATAATGGTAGCTTGAACAGTTATCCAGTAATCGATACATTTCCAATAAACAATTTTTAACGTATATCGGCGGTGCCTTTGCGGTAATGCCACTTAGTCAGTTTAACAGGCACCTAATTAGGTTTTTATATATATATATATATATATATATATATATTATAGGCTTGCGTTTGACTACGATCTCGCCTGATGGTAAGCGATGATGCAGGCTACGAAGGTACATGCTTCCCTAGAAGAAACCTATTCACTCGCGACTTAAAGATACCTCAGGTTATAGCTGTCAGAAAACACAGACCCTGGCAAGGCGTTCCACTCTATGACGGTGCGCATAATAAAGGTCGAAGAGAACCGCTTTGTGCGAATGGAAGGTATTTCTACCAATTAGCGGTGGCGCACCGCAGAGCGTCTGGTTATCCGATGATTAGTGCAGATGGTGGGATTAGGTTGAAAAGTTCCGCCACACACTCCCCGAAATGTACTCAATAAAAAACCGAGAGGCTAGCAACCTTTCGTCGATGCTCCAGGCTGAGGAGCCTTGCATCAACGAGCTCATCGTTGCCCGTGAACTAATTAGCTCTTCTCTCAATTGATTCCAGAGCTTCAAGTTGGTACTTCGCTGATCCGTCCCAGAGGTGTGAACGGTACTCCAAACACGGTTGGACTTGTGCTTAGGTACATGATGAATGAATATGATTTATTTATCAATTTTATACAGGCTGCTTCATCGATATTTAAGGACTTAATAATAAGGTTGTTCGATAATATAAAACTGTATATGGTATCTAATAAATTTGAAAAAAACCTATTTTACAATAATACTAGCCGTTTGTCCTACTTGTGTTTTCATATAATGTCGTACTTATTAACGTAGTAAATCATTCCCGATCTGCAAAGCATAAATGAAGCTCGCGTACTCGGTATGAGAACATGAATGACTTACTCAAACCGAGTGCGCACAAAAAGAGCCTCGTTTAATGCGTAATACCATTCCATGGTCAAAATGAGCATGAATGCGACCGCTGGAAATGAGAACCAACACATTGTACAGGTCTTTAGTAATTTAAGGTACGACCCTTAAAGGTAGGTAGACTCTTTCAATACTTAATTGCTTTTGATGAATCACTTACATCAAAGTGGACGCAATCGGCTTTCCACGCCAGTTTGAAGGTTTTAGAATTAAGGATTGAACCACTCCATAAATATAAAATGGAAGAAGGATTAACTACAAATACAAATTATGAAAAGCCAGAGAACATAATTTGACCACAAAATGAAACAGAAATGCGGAATGAATTCAATAATGAAACGTTTTAACAATGTGATATATTTTCACTCGGCTCGGAATGAAAAGGTTAAAAGTTCCACGGAGTGTTAACTAGTAAGTGTGTCTTATTTGTGTACCTGATAGTCTAGGTGAATGCCGAATTAACGTTTATTTCAGCGTGAACCATCTGATAACGCCTTTAGGTACGATAACCAAGATAAAACGCGAAACAATGATTAAGGGACTGATTTTTACAAGCTTTTTATTAACTTGCAATGTATGTATGTTTTCCCGGGTGGAATCTCGCAACTGAATTTTAAACCCTCTCAACCGATTGAGCTGAAATTTGGAATGCATATGTAACTTCGGTGACAATGCAATACTATGGTACCATGGAGGTGGTCTCATAATGGAGATGGATGCTAGACAACGGAATTATAACATCTGAATGGATTGTAGTAGGCAACTAGTGTTTGGGCTCATTTGAATCTGCTTGCGGTTCCGATTATGAATTTTATAAAAGCTTGTTTTGAAAAAGTAATTTTTGAACAATAAACTTATTAACCATAAACGATCAAAACGAAACATGCACGCCATTTCAGTACGCAGACTATGAGTCGAACTGTCTTATTAAATTCAATTGTATCTACTGTTCTTTAAAATTGTTTCATGTTTTGTTTTGTGTGTACCAAATAAATGATTATATTCTAACGATCACTCTGACATAACGTCAAATGATTTTCAGCTGAATTGGCAAGACGAGATATATAATGTTCTTTCAAAAAAATCACTGCAGGCATATAAAAATATTATCTTCGGTTTATATTCCAAAAATAAAGGGCAAAATAGCCCGAGGGAATACAGCATCATGAAAACGTTAGGTAATACAAGAAAAGTTCAGTGTTATGATAAAAAAGGCGCCTTGTCCATAGCATTGAAAGGCACATACTATTCTCTTAGATAGTAAAATAAATGCCTGAGAGATAGCGGTTGTTTTCTTACAAGAGAGAGCTGAAGTCTTGCTGAAAATGTTTTTATTTTACACAAGCGTCGCGCTTATGTGAAAATCTATTAGCAAAAGTTACGACCACACTAAGACAAGATTGCTGTCACACTTATGAATTTAGACATAGCACGAATGAGAAAATATTTAGACACTATAAAGAAGATTGCTCATAGCGGTAGCCAACCGATTGTACTTCACGATTTACTGCCAATATACTTTGTTTTTATGTGGTAATAGAATTATTTAAGTTTGAACGGCAGACGTAGATTATTTACAAAAATTAACTTTAAAAAATCTATGTTTGAGTTTTGCCTATGAACCATTTAGACTCGCCAAGAAAAACGAATAGAGAGGTAGTATCCCTAACTGTTATTGTAGCCATAAGGTAACTCTCAATTTCTCAAATAATTCGAGATATGTACAACTCTTCAATTGTAGATATTATTAGCCGATTGGCGTTCGAGCAGCTGATATTGAGCACATCAGAATACATAAAAAGCCAGAAGCTGTGAACGGGCCAATACTGAAGCGTCAAAAACTACTCCAAAATAGAGTAGTTTTACGCGACGCCATTCATTACTCTGTGACCGTCGTCACGAGTGATGTGTTTTACAGTGTTCAATTGCCTATTTTTTCGTCCCAATGAGTAAAAATTCAGTGGGGTCTAATAAAACAAGATGGAATCCCATTTCATACGTAACTAGCATATTTAAATGTTGTGTTATTTGATAATTGAATAAATTTTTCGGTTTCTAATTGTCGTAAATAAGTTATTATTTCCCCTACTCTAGAATTCTGATAAAGAAAATTTTTATTAGTTGTAGTTTTAAATTATATTATTGTTTGAAAATACATAATGACAAGCTAATAAAAAGGTAAATATGGTTACTGGTAATCTCTTAAACAGTTAGCATCCTTTTAGATACATGTTCTGTACCTACATAAAAACAAACAGCTTTTGTTCTACTACTTTTAATAAACTTACGCAGCAACAAGGAAATTAAAAGTTTATATCGAAACCATGTTTTATTTTAAAATCATTGAGATTATTAGGTACCTACATAAATTAATTTTATATATTTATGAGCAGTATATCGGATTATCTATTTGGGGTGTGCTAAGCCGAAAAAGGGGTCATTGTACTCACTATAAGAACAACTTTTACAATGAGGCCAACCAATACTAAAATCACAAAAAAATCTGCTGTTCCATCAGATGAGATAAGACATACATTTTGTCAGGCAATTTTCTTGTTTGTTTCAATCTTATTATTACCAGTCTAGCATGCAGATATAAAATATGCTTGTGATATCTGTGTAGTATTAGATAGTTTAGATTGCATTAGTTGTAGCTCACGTAAAACATTTACCCCAAAACGGGTAAATAATTACTAAGCTAGCAATATTATGCGGGTGGGGGTGAGATGGGTGCGGGACGCGGGTTTTGTTTTAATGACCCACGGCTTGCAATCACAGCTGAGGCTTCTGGTTTCTGGTTTTTTCTCTATTCTGAGGTGGGCACAATGTAGATACACTGGACACTTTTTTAATTAATCCATAGGTCATACATTTAATAATGTAACTACGGGCACTATGTTTAACTTCTTAATGAATGGCTGTTTATATTTGCAAATAAATAAAATATATTAAAAATAAACACTTGCTATATTATAACTGACTTTCCATCTATAAAATGGAAGCAGTTTGTCTGTCCATGGTTCGTTCCGCGTTTTATTTCCTTCTGATTTATGACCGACGCCAGTCAGACGCCAGTAAACTAGATCAAGGAAGACTATCCAAATCTCATGTACAATTCAAATGAAACCCTATTCCTACAAGTCATCTGACATCCACGACACAGGGAATCTTAGTGTGGTTTCAGAACTGTGTACCTGTGTGCCTAGATAAGATAAGATAAGGTTTATTTGAGAGAACATAATTTCATATTACTTCCTGTCGAATTCAAAAAATATATCAATAAAACAATCCATGTTTTTTTTTCTAAATAACTTTAAAATTAGTACCTATGTTACTTCTTGGATAGTTCTAAATATAGAGGTTGAAGAATGATATCTGCACTGAGACGTCACGTTGGGGCGTATTGCGTACTAGTGGACCCGCCGAACTTCGTACCGCCTTGACATGCATATAACGCGGGCTGTCAATATACCTCACCCTGGTAGAATTGTCAGTTGTTGCCCCCGCCATCATTATGTATGAAAAAATGAATGACTACCACAAATAATTCAATAACAAAATTAGCCAAATCGCTCCACCCGTTCTCGAGTTTTAGCGAGACTAACGAACAGCAATTCTATTTTATATATATAGACAATATCTCGGGATAACTCCGACCGAATCATCTGTTTAAAACGATATTAATTTTTTTGTACATCCTCTTAGACGATATTTGCAGCACACATTCTGTCAATTCTATGTCAAACGTCATAAGGTTACATTATAAAAGCGCTAAGGTTAGATTATAAATATTTTATATGGTGGTTAAGTATTCGATAATAGCGAAATCGGTCCAGCCGTTCACGCGTGATGGCGTGACCAAGGGAAATAGGGATTCATTTCTATATTTAGAGATTACCACCTTCTATTATCTATACTCCTAGTTTCACTACTACTTCACAGATAGGTATTTTTTTACGCAACTGTGTTACTAATAAACCAAACAAGTTACCCTCAAATTAATTGGATTGGCACGAAGTCTTATAAATTTAGCTTGAAGCGATATCGCCCAATAAACTAACTCGATTAACGCCAATCAACATTAAATTTTGTAACCAGTGCCAGAAGTTCGAAATAACATTCTTACGTCATCATACATAATAACTAAATCTGGCCCTTAGCTTGGCACTCGATATTAATTAACTGATTTAATTAAGTAATACTTCTACAGACACAGTCGCCTATCCGCAATTCCGCACGTGGTTTGTATGTGTGGAAATTTACTGTGGGGCATTGTGTCGCTTCATTACGCAAGGGCAAGAGTAGGCATGAGGTATAACCGGAGGTTTTTCCAGAGGACTTCAATGTGGTCACCTTCAAGAGAGGTGTAAAAAAGGCTTTAGTCATCTAAAAATTGCCTCTTCAATATCACGAGACATACAACGTAGACGCTTATAGGCGAAAGTGACCACATAACATCAGGGTATGCCTATTATATATACAAGATATATTGATAAGATAAAACAGATTGAAAAAAAAAAGAAAACTTGACCAATTACGTTTGTATTTTTTGTATCGTCAAGAAATGTTTTTAGAATCGTCAGGAATGGTGTCGGCAGCGATAACGGTAACAGTGTCACGACTTCAATGGTTTTTTCCCATTTCAAAAAATGCCTAACGCGCCTAAAGTTTTAACTTCAAAAAACATTTGGATGTTGCAAAATGATCATGATGGACGCTTAGACATGAAAATTTACTAAAAAAGTTATCTTATGCACTAACTACTAAAAATATCAAATTATATACAGAGGTGTCGGTAACAGTGTCTTGAGTTCAATGGTTTATTCCCATTTCAAATTATATAAAGAGGTGTCGGTAACAGCGTCGCGAATTCAATGGGTTATTCCTATTTCAAATTATATACAGCTGTGTCGGTAACAGCGTCGCGAGTTCATTGGTTTTTTCCCATCTCAAATTATATGCAGAGGTGTCGGTAACAGTGTCTTGAGTTAAATGGTTTATTCCCATTTTAAATTATATACAGAGGTGTCGGTAACAGTGTCTTGAGTTCAATGGTTTATTCCCATTTCAAATTATATACAGAGGTGTCGGTAACAGTGTCTTGAGTTCAATTGTTTATTCCCATTTCAAATTATATACAGAGGTGTTGGTAACAGTGTCTTGAGTTCAATGGTTTATTCCCATTTCAAATTATATACAGAGGTGTGTCGGTAACAGTGTCTTGAGTTCAATGGTTTATTCCCATTTCAAATTACATACAGAGGTGTCGGTAACAGCGTCGCGAGTTCAATGGTTTATTCCCATATCAAATTATATACAGAGGTGTCGGTAACAGCGTCGCGAGTTCCTTGGTTTTTTCCCATCTCAAATTAAATACAGAGGTGTCGGTAACAGTGTCTTGAGTTCAATGGTTTATTCCCATTTCAAATTATATACAGAGGTGTCGGTAACAGCGTCTCGAGTTCATTGATTTTTTCCCATCTCAAATTATATACAGAGGTGTTGGTAACAGTGTCTTGAGTTCATTGATTTTTTCTCATCTCAAATTATATACAGAGGTGTCGGTAACAGTGTCTTGAGTTCAATGGTTTATTCCCATTTAAAATTATATACAGAGGTGTCGGTAACAGCGTCGCGAGATCATTGGTTTTTTCCCACCTCAAATTATATACAGAGGTGTCGGTAACAGTGTCTTGAGTTCAATGGTTTATTCCCATTTCAAATTATATACAGAGGTGTCGGTAACAGCGTCGCGAGATCATTGGTTTTTTCCCACCTCAAATTATATACAGAGGTGTCGGTAACAGTGTCTTGAGTTCATTGGTTTTTTCCTATCTCAAATTATATACAGAGGTGTCGGTAACAGTGTCTTGAGTTCAATGGTTTATTCCCATTTCAAATTATAAACAGAGGTGTCGGTAACAGTGTCTTGAGTTCAATTCTTTATTCCCATTTCAAATTATATACAGAGGTGTCGGTAACAGTGTCTCGAGTTCAATGGTTTATTCCCATTTCAAGTTATATACAGAGGTGTCGGTAACAGTGTCTCGAGTTCAATGATTTTTTCCCATCTCAAAAATGCCCAACGCGCCTAAAGAAGTTTTCACTTCAATAAATGCACAACATCAGAGTTAAACCCCTTCGAAAAATTGTTTTCTGATAGGTTTTTAATATATATTAAGACTATTTTAATACGATATTTAAACTATGTTTTGGTGCTATAGCAGTTTAACGTAATAAAATAATCACCAGATCTCAGACTTATTATAATACTAGCTGTGGTCCGCGACTTTCTACGCGTTACACTACTAATAGGTAACCTAAAAATAAAGCTAAACTCGTTGTTGCTACTTGATTTGACACCCCATTTTTATCCCATAGGAACTGATTCATAAATAAAAGGATGAAAGGTCACCTATGTGGTAATCCAGGTTATAATTTACGTTCCAGGTTCAAATTTCATGGAAATCAGTCCAGCCGTTACGACGTGATTGAGTAACAAAGAAATATATAAACAAACATCCAAACTTCCACATTTTATAATATTAGTGTGATGATGGACATCAATTTTGAGAAGTTTAGAATAAAGATATTCTTCCGCTTGAAGGGTATCAATATAAATTATAACGCTTTAGCCTTGTTCTGATTTGACGAGTTTATAAATTGTTATTTCAGTTCGAGTTAAACAGATTAAGAAGTGTTCCGGTTCAAATAAAATGTGGAACAAGTATTGTTTAGGACGTTTTTGACAAGCAATCAACTGCTCTTTCGCTGAGAAATTCAATTAGTTAGCTACACCAAAAGCGAACCTATTAGATTCTGTTTCTGTAAAAGGGTAGGACGTCGGGCAGCGAGATAGGTGGACGACATCGTTAAAGTCACAGGCCATCAATGGGTGAAACTAGCGCAGGATCGTGGCGGATGGCACAAACTTGGGGAGGCCTATACCCAGCTGTGGGTGAAGTCGGGCTGTGGATGCAAAATGATATACGTCAAACAGAACCTAGAATCGTTCGCGGATTCTAGGTTCTGTTTGACGTCTATCATTTTGCATCTTTATATGAAACATATAAACAAGAAATCGAAAATAACCACATCATCATCATCATCATCCACAGCTCGACTTCACCCACTGCTGGGTATAGGCCTCCCCAAGTTTGTGCCATCCGCCACGATCCTGCGATAGTCTCACCCATTGATGGCCCGTGACTCTAACGATGTCGTCCAACCATCTCGCTGCCGGACGTCCTACCCTTCTACAGCCATTCCTCGGCCACCATTCAAACGCCACCTTGCTCCACCTATTATCACCACGTCTTGCAAAGTGCCAGCCCAAGACCATTTGAGCTCCATAACTCGATTCCCAACTTCATGAACCTTCGTTCTTCTACGGATCTCGACTTTTGGAACTAGATCTAAGAGTTTGATGCCAAACAAGGTACGCTCCATGGCTCTCTATGCAACTCTTAACCTGTACACAGCCTCCTGCGTGAGCGTCCATATCTCGCCACCGTAAGTCATGGTGGGCAGAACACATTGGCTAAATAAGCGGGTCTTCAGACTCTGAGGAGTTTTAGGCAACTTTAGGATGTCGTCCAGCTTGCCGAACGCGGCCCATCCCAATTGGATCCTTTTAGATATCTCCTTTGGTTGATGCTCTTTATTAATGGATAGAATATGTCCGAGAGGAATATACTAGTCGATCATTTCCAGCTTCTCATTTTTTACTGTTAGCACAGGATTTATGATGCCAGAGACTTTACAATGCTTCTTTAAGCTTGAGGATAAATATGTTCAAGACGAAGGTGCTATCGAATGTCTCTGACATTATAAATAACCACCTAACGCCAAATAATTGTTACGAGTATATTATCCGTTCACTATAACATTAAGCTTACTTATTAAACACCAAGTTTCACCTTAAATTAAAAAAATACATTGAGAAACACTAGTTAACCCTGGATCGATATCGACAGGACTATTTCCGAATATTGTATCATTTAGTTCGCTTGTTTGTTATTAGTATTTATTTTCCTGTCAAATCCATTACATTTGATTTCACTGTCCTTCGAATGCTTACTATAAGGTAAAAATGTATCTGGTCAAAATTTTTAACTTGGGATTGCTTGGATTTTTTCATATTTAGCTTATTCAATTTTGCATATTTGATGAAATATCTATTGACGTATACAGGCAATAAATTAAAATAAGATTGGAAAATAGCATATTCAGAAGACGAAAATAAAATGTGATTGAATAGGTATTGTGGTCTATAATTGCTATTTTAGATAAACAACATAGCTATCTCTCTTTTTTTGGGATTCCGTACCACAAAAGGAAAAACGAAACCCTTGTAGGATCACTTTGTTGTCCGTCCGTCTGTCTGTCTTTCTGTCAATTCCCTTTATCTTGGGAACTCGTAGAGGTACCAAGTTGAAATTTAACTCGTCTACAGTCCCTTGAAGCTGTGAAAAAAACCAAATTTCTAACTTAATGTAAAAAAAAGATACGGCCGTATAAGCCGCAAAAAAAGTATATTTTGACACTCTCAAACGAATCAAAATTTATAGGGTACTTTCCGTTGACCTAGAACTATAAAATTGGGCAAGTAATGTCGTCTTAAACTACAACTGCAGGGAAAAATCTGAAATCTATATACATTTGCAATTAAATCATAAAAAATAAAGTCTGTATTTAAAGTACGTAATCAATCATCGAAACTGTCGGTACAAATTTGTTCGGAAGCCTCAGTGGGCGAGTTCAACTCGCACTTGTCCGGTTTTTATTTTGTTATAACATTTCCATTTTATCTCAAAAAAGATGAGTCTATTTAGTTTAGCAGTTGGAAGGTTACTCAAAAGTAATTCTGCCATAATATGGTTTAAATAGAACACATTTTAGTACCTTTGAAATGTATGTGCATTCATTGGTCAGCAGGACTCTCTGGAAAGACTTCAGTTGTATAGTTTGAATCGTTGAAGCGTGTATTTCCAACGCCTTGCTTACTGGACCGCCTAAGTACGTTGGACGTTGGTCGCCAGGATACCAACATATTTTTCAGAAACACCTGTGTATTTTGGCCAAAGAATTGAATATTTGGTAGTTATTTATATGCTTGAATTGTAAAAATGGTTACTCATTTCTATTGGACTAGGAAAACATTCGTAAAATAAATTCTGTGTTGAAAAGGTCTAGTTTTTCTAAGGGTTGGTTTTACGAGAATAGTCACTGTCTAGGGAAACTTAGTTAAGGTTCAATGGTACACTTGGGAATTTTTCTTTTTTTATCTTTAAGCATTTATTTAAGAACGCAGATGGGAAAGGATAATTGAGTGATTATTATAATAGCATTATATCAGCTATAATATCATTAAATCATATATTTATATCATTAAATCATTATATCAGCCATAGAACGGCCATAGCTGAACCTCCCCCATCTAATTTAATCTAACTAGCTTATGTGATTTCGCAGGGCAATAGCCTGCCTTCCATTTTTCCACTCTATGCGATCTTGAGATTCCACTTGCCAGAATGCTGAAAAGGCATCAATTTCATCGCGCCATCTCCGCATGGGCCAAACACGTGAACCTCCCCGCTTCATAAATCTCTACAGCAACCGGTCTTGTGCCGCCTGCATCTATCAGCTCCTAGCAAACCATGTCAGATCATCTTTCCTATAGTGGGGGCTTAACCAGTATTTTTAAACCATTCCTAACCTGAACCAATCAGTTCATGCTTCTTGCATTCGGCAACAATCAGCGTTATAATTTTGTTTTAACACATGTCAGGCCACGAGTAGCTCTCCATTGAACGTTTTGGTAGTGCGGGGAATGTTTGGGTGTAAAAGATAAAAGCTGCCATAGATGTTCTCCTAAATGTATGTATGTGCCGAAAAGTCAGATGTGTGAAAGGAGTATAGTAATGTAGTTTTAAGACCCACAACCGTAATATGACGGCCGCTTTTCCAAGAGTACCACGAATAAAATAACTTAGGCTAGAACACGTGGATCAAACAACGTACCTTTGGGGCTTTTTCACTCTGCAATCGCAAATTAAATATCTAAATAGACCTACGCTTACAAACTGTAAAAGATGTCTTAACATTGGAAAACTTCAGCATTCCCTTGGCAGATAATCTACGAGTTTATGGACTAGCTCAAAGTTGCAGTCGCAGGCTTTAGGAAAACTTCTGCACAGTTTCTGCTCCTTTCCATTGTATTTCGGAAGTGGCTAGTGAAGCACTTTGAATTTTATTTAAAGTTGTACAATTGCCTCGTTTGTGCAACATTTGGCAAAATAGTTTGAGACGGAATACAATTTATAAATGGTTATGGCAATTCTGTTGGCAAACAACTAAGTTATTAATTGCCCTGTTCCATTCTAATCCATTGCTGAATTTTGATAGCACTAATATAATTGTTATCCTTTTTTGTTTTGTACCGAGAGTAATGCTAAATGAAAACATCTGAAGATTATTGTCACGTTGTTAAACCAGATATCTAAATCAATACACACTAAACTACTAAAACGTAGGTAAGTGTAGTCTGTTTGGTACAATTCTTCGGATGATATTATGTAAAAACAGCCTGAGGAGACAATAAATGAATAAAATAAAAATAAATAAGAATACAACTAATCGGACGTAAACAACATAAATTGAGAAAGAGCTAAGCGCAAAAGCAAACCAAACAATTCGTTCCATAAATAAATATTTGACAAGGAAAAGAGGACAGAAAACGAATTATTGAAAAATAACAGGGCGAAAGAACTTTTTGAATGATCGACGTCAAACCAACTTTTTTAATGGAAAACGCTAAAATACCGGTTGCTCCATTTCTTTAATTTTAAAAGTGGATTGTGTTGTAATTATATTCAAATCTGTTACGTTATTTACTTACAAATAATTTAATATCTCGCGAAAGCAATATGGAGATTTCACAAATGAATTTACGAAGGATTTTCAGTGGATTTCATAAATATTCATCTGTAGCTAAGATTTGGGAATTCTATTATTGTATTGTGTTTCTCTGTGCCAAATTTAATACAGCTTAGTTTATATATTTTGTGGTTATCTACTTTAGAACCGTATTAAGCGTATTAAGTAATTCAAGTTTAGATATAAATATTTTATAATTGCGTCTTTATAATATAAAGAGGTTTATTTCATGTTTGTGTAACGCCCGGTCTAATATACTAATCAAAATAAATTTATATTTATGTTGTGTACTTTTCCTGCGATACAGGCCCAGAGTCTAGTGTTAAACCATTGACAATAGACACGTCTATCTTCTTTGTACATAAAATTCCGGTTTTTATTTACATACAAAAATGGTTAAACAATAGTTTAACACAGACAATAGTTAGACACCAGGTTAACATACGGTGTGTGTGTATTAGTAATTCTTCTCCTAAACGGCTTCACCGATTTTGATCATTGTTTTGTATCTATTGGGTTACCTGGATGATTCTTAGCTATTGAATCATCCAGTGACCCCATACATATATTGGACCTGGTAGGTGCCGCCTAAAAACATTTCTAATAAGAGATAAATGGACAGAAATAGATCAGTTACAGCGAAACGAGTGAAACTCTTATTTGTAACATAGTGGAGATCCGTAAATTTAAAATTACATTCTAAAAGACAAATATCTTGGGCTTGCGTAAAAAGAACAAGCGAAACAAATATCAAAAGAGATTGAAACTATCTCTGAAGTTGAATCATTGAACTTCGGGCTATTTTCATCCTCGGAATGTATATGCTTGAATACTTGAAATACCTACTTGTGCTGCACAAAGGGAAGATATTACAAAATAACTTTATCAGCTAAGAGCTAAAACGAAGTATAACAATGGTGACATAACCGTAAAAAGAACTTCAAAAAACTTAGCTTAAGATTATTCTGTTATTTTTTTATGCTAATAAAAAGATAGATTTTCTTATTTTGTTACTTTTTTGAATAACTTATTTAATGGCTTATTTGTACGCTGTTATATATAAAAGTTTAGCGCTCACTTGGCTAATATTATGTAGATTTTCTTATTTTGTTACTTTTTTGAATAACTTATTTAATGGCTTATTTGTACGCTGTTATATATAAAAGTTTAGCGCTCACTCGGCTAATATTATGTAGATTTTCTTATTTAGTTACTTTTTTGAATAACTTATTTAATGGCTTATTTGTACGCTGTTATATATAAAAGTTTAGAGCTCACTCGGCTAATATTATGTAGATTTTCTTATTTAGTTACTTTTTTGAATAACTTATTCAATGGCTTATTTGTACGCTGTTATATATAAAAGTTTAGCGCTCACTCGGCTAATATTATGTAGATTTTCTTATTTAGTTACTTTTTTGAATAACTTATTCAATGGCTTATTTGTACGCTGTTATATATAAAAGTTTAGCGCTCACTCGGCTAATATTATGTATATTTTCTTATTTAGTTACTTTTTTGAATAACTTATTTAATGGCTTATTTGTACGCTGTTATATATAAAAGTTTAGCGCTCACTCGGCTAATATTATGTAGATTTTCTTATTTAGTTACTTTTTTGAATAACTTATTTAATGGCTTATTTGTACGCTGTTATATATAAAAGTTTAGCGCTCACTCGGCTAATATTATGTAGATTTTCTTATTTAGTTACTTTTTTGAATAACTTATTCAATGGCTTATTTGTACGCTGTTATATATAAAAGTTTAGAGCTCACTCGGCTAATATTATGTAGATTTTCTTATTTAGTTACTTTTTTGAATAACTTATTTAATGGCTTATTTGTACGCTGTTATATATAAAAGTTTAGCGCTCACTCGGCTAATATTATGTAGATTTTCTTATTTAGTTACTTTTTTGAATAACTTATTCAATGGCTTATTTGTACGCTGTTATATATAAAAGTTTAGCGCTCACTCGGCTAATATTATGTAGATTTTCTTATTTAGTTACTTTTTTGAATAACTTATTCAATGGCTTATTTGTACGCTGTTATATATAAAAGTTTAGAGCTCACTCGGCTAATATTATGTAGATTTTCTTATTTAGTTACTTTTTTGAATAACTTATTTAATGGCTTATTTGTACGCTGTTATATATAAAAGTTTAGCGCTCACTCGGCTAATATTATGTAGATTTTCTTATTTAGTTACTTTTTTGAATAACTTATTCAATGGCTTATTTGTACGCTGTTATATATAAAACTTTAGCGCTCACTCGGCTAATATTATGTAGATTTTCTTATTTAGTTACTTTTTTGAATAACTTATTCAATGGCTTATTTGTACGCTGTTATATATAAAAGTTTAGAGCTCACTCGGCTAATATTATGTAGATTTTCTTATTTAGTTACTTTTTTGAATAACTTATTTAATGGCTTATTTGTACGCTGTTATATATAAAAGTTTAGCGCTCACTCGGCTAATATTATGTAGATTTTCTTATTTAGTTACTTTTTTGAATAACTTATTCAATGGCTTATTTGTACGCTGTTATATATAAAAGTTTAGAGCTCACTCGGCTAATATTATGTAGATTTTCTTATTTAGTTACTTTTTTGAATAACTTATTCAATGGCTTATTTGTACGCTGTTATATATAAAAGTTTAGCGCTCACTCGGCTAATATTATGTAGATTTTCTTATTTAGTTACTTTTTTGAATAACTTATTCAATGGCTTATTTGTACGCTGTTATATATAAAAGTTTAGCGCTCACTCGGCTAATATTATGTAGATTTTCTTATTTAGTTACTTTTTTGAATAACTTATTCAATGGCTTATTTGTACGCTGTTATATATAAAAGTTTAGAGCTCACTCGGCTAATATTATGTAGATTTTCTTATTTAGTTACTTTTTTGAATAACTTATTTAATGGCTTATTTGTACGCTGTTATATATAAAAGTTTAGCGCTCACTCGGCTAATATTATGTAGATTTTCTTATTTAGTTACTTTTTTGAATAACTTATTCAATGGCTTATTTGTACGCTGTTATATATAAAAGTTTAGCGCTCACTCGGCTAATATTATGTAGATTTTCTTATTTAGTTACTTTTTTGAATAACTTATTCAATGGCTTATTTGTACGCTGTTATATATAAAAGTTTAGCGCTCACTCGGCTAATATTATGTAGATTTTCTTATTTTGTTACTTTTTTGAATAACTTATTAAACTGTTTATACGCTGTTATATACAAAACTTGATTTCTCACTCGGCTAAGATGTATGTAACAGCTGTGTACACTTTGCTTTCTTAGGCTTGTTTTAAAAATTATAAAATTATCACGGTTTTTTAACTTTATTTAACGTAGTTTTTTAATGATACTATAGGCTTGCGTTTGACCACGATCTCGCCTGATGGTAAGCGATGATGTAAGCAACGATGGTAGGTACATGCTTACATAAAATACACCTATTCACTCGCGAGTTGAAAACCTCTAGGTTTTAGTTAGCAGGAAACACAGACTCAGGCAAGGCGTTCTACTCCTTGGCGGTGCGCATAATAAAGGCGGAAGAGTACCTCTTTGTGCGTATGAGCGCACCGCAGAGCGTCTTGATAGCGGATAATAAAATGGGGATGGTGGGATCAGATTGAAAAACTCCGCAGCGCACTCTCCGAAATGTAATCGATAGAAAACCGAGAGGCTTGTAACCTTTCAACGATGCTCAAGGCTGTGTAACCTTGCATCCGCTAACTCCTCCTTGCAAATGAGCTTCTTGGCTCTTCTCTCAATTGAATCTAGAGCCTCTAGCTGGTATTTCGCTGATCCGTCCCAGAGGTGAGAACAGTACTCCAGACATGATCGGATTTGTGCTTGGTATAAGTTGAGCAACTGTCCCGTTGCCTCAACTTTGCAAGTATACCAAGCTTTTTAGCGGCCAGCTGGACTTTCGACTCAATGTAGGAGCCGAAATTGAGAGTCGGTGTTAATGAGATACCAAGAAGCTCTAAGTAGTCAGTAATTAAGTAGTATTAATATAATTAATATAATACTGATTTTACACCCTGAAATAGTCATCGTCGAGTATTTCCGTAAAGCTATGTCCAAATCAATTAACTATCTGATATGCGATACTCAAATATAAACGAGAAACCAATAAATAACTCTCGCTCATTTCATAACCCATGAATGTAAACACCTTTTATTCATCATCACTTTTACGAGCTCGTAAAGTATAACGATACTTCGACTTAGTATATAAACAAAATTTACTTTATTTCATACAGAGTTCTGCAGAAATTTGAACTTTATGACCTCGGCTTAGAGTGAAAGAGATGTTATGATCCCTATAAAATAAGTAATAAGCCTGTTTCTCATGAAAGATTAACCGGGACTTAAAGTAGTTACATTGGGGTAGGTCTGGATAGTAAAGTATATCAGATAATGTTGTTTGCAGCTGCGGTCTATTGAATTATAAAGCATAAGATAAATAAATTCAAAAACTATAAAGTTAAAAGCATAAAGTATTCAATTAAATAAACAAAAATTAGTTTTATTTTTACTGGCAAGGGTCGTAGTCGTTTTTTCTCGGACCCCTTTAATTAAAAACTGATGAAAAGGTGATGAAGGTGAAGAAAAAGAAAAAAAAACAATCATAATACTAATATTATAAAGGCGAAAGTTTGGATGTTTGTTTATTTATTTGTTTGTTCGTTTGTTACTCAATCACGTCGTAACGGCTGAACTGATTTCGACGAAATTAGGTATTTATGTAGATTATAATCTGGATTAACATATAGGCTACTTTTTATATTGAAAGAAAGAAAGAAAGAAAACATTTTATTCAAAAACCACACAGTAATAATGAGAAATAATACACAACAACAATAAAATCTAACCTAAGCACTAAGCAGCATGATGCTACGGTATGATAATATGCCACAGCGCTGGGCTTCCGCTGAGTCCAGTTTACATTACCTCACGTACTTCTTGATCAATTGGCATACCATGCGTGCAAAGCCGCAGTAAAAAATCATCATCATCAGCCGGAAGACGTCCACTGCTGAACATAGGCCTCCCCCTTAGATCGCTACAACGAGCGTATGGTAGCCGTTTGCGCCCAACGGCTCCCCGCGATTATTACTAGATCGTCGGTCCACCTTGTGGGGGCTGGCCTACGCTGCGTCTTCCAGTCCGTGTTCTCCACTCGAAAACCTTTCTTCCCCAACGGTTATCGGTTCTACGAGCGATGTGGCCTGCCCATTGCCACTTCAACTTGCTAATTTGGAGAGCTATGTCGGCAACTTTAGTTCTTCTGCGGATTTCCTCATTGCGGATTTTGTCACGCAAAGAAACTCCGAGCATAGCCCTCTCTGTAGCTCATTGAGCGACCTTGAGCTTGGTCATGAGGCCATGAGTCAAGAACCACGTTTCAGTGCCATAGGTCATCACTGGCAACACACACCGGTTCAAGACTTTAGTCTTCAGGCTCTGGGGAATTTTGGACGAGAAGATATCGCGAAGTTTCCCGATGTAAAAAATATATCACGTTTAATATTTGAAATCGTGATGAAGGTTCACGAATTGAACCGATAAATTGTCGGCCGTAAGACTTGATTAAACGGAACTTGAAAAGACAAAAATTGTAAAAGCGTGTGATAGCGCGGTGTGTGGCGTTTCTTAGACCGTAATTTAATCAAAAAGCTACTCATCTAAGCAAAGAGAATTGGAATAGGTGTGCTTGACCTTGAAAATTAACACAAACTTTCGTAATAGCTTTTGAAACTATCATGGTTATGAACACTATTGGAAGATTTTTAAAATCATCTCAAAAATTTCAAGCCTAGACGGGACTGAACCCGCAACCTTCCTCTTGATACGAGGATGCACTATCCAACTGTGCTACTACGCCATTTTACGTCTACGTCGAAATTAGTGAGATGATTCAGAATTACGACTAAAGCGCCGTTAGCTCCATCTACAGGAAAACTTAGTTTTTTGTACCTGCTCAATGCCAAACGTTGCAGTTTAGTACATTGGCAGAGATGTCGCGTTGCTTATTTCAAATAGTATTATATTTATAGTGTTATCCGAACACATACGGAAAATTCCAAGATTTTTAAAATCATTTCATAAATTTGAAATGACCTGGTAGCACAGTTGGATAGTGCGTTCTCATATCAAGAGGAAGGTTGCGGGTTCAAGTCCCGTCTAGGCTTGAAATTATGGAGATGATTTTAAAAATCTTGGAGTTTCCCGTATATGTTCGGATAACACTATAAATAAAACACTATTGGAGCCTGGTATCCTGTGGGGAGAATTTTTAAGAACCGAAGAAATACAGCGCCAATTACGCGTCCTGATACCCTGAATGTTATGTGTTGATATCGAGTTATGATCGAGAAGAAAACCGCTGGTAGTAATGGTTTTAGTGAATTCATTCCTAGCAAGAGACTGGAAAGAGAGTATAGATCGTTTTAACTGCCAATACCCATCCACTCGCAAAGAGTTCAGTTTACCCGGGATCATGGCGCGTGCAACTTCGTCGAAATATCGGGATACTCAAAAACTCACAAATCATGGTAAATATCCCGTTCTTAGTACAAACTTTCGTATTGAAATGATTAACAAAATAGTGCAAGTTATTACTTACCACATGTATAAACAACTTTGAGGTAGGTCTTACTGCCCGCTCTGCAAGGCTTGCCAAACATATTGCTGTCGGATGATAGAACACAGCGCCTCTTGCCATGGCACTCTCGCATTGCTGTTTCCGTCGCGTAGGGCTCCAAGCATGCTGTAAAACAGAAGACTATCAAACCAAGGGCTCAAAGAAATCAACCTCTTCCGGTGAGTAAAACTGGAATATTAGATGATAATAGCGAGGGAGTTGCAGCTACGTCTAAGATTGAATTCCCGCTAAAATACAACATATCTCTTGAAACTACTATGCAAAATTAACAAATAATTTCTTGGTTTGATCGATATATCTGTCAATAATCTGACAACCTCCGTGGCACAGTGGGCGTATAGCCGGCTGAGACGCAGGAGGTAGCGGGTTCGATTCCCGCCGCAGAACAAATGTTTGCTTGATCTACAAATATTTGTTCCGAGTCTGGATGTTTTTTCTATATATTAAATTTTAATTTCAATTTCAAATAGCCTTTATTAACAAACTTACTACTAGTAGTTTTACAATAAAATTGTTCAAATAATCTAAATTAGACATTGGTTTTTTCAAGGTTGTTTTGCTTTTCAGCATAGGCCTCCCCCAGAGTCTTCCATAATTCACGATCTTGAGCTGTCCTCCTCCACATCGTGCCTGCTGTAGCTCTTAAGTCTTTCTATATATTATAAGGATGTATTTACAAAAAAACGTATAGAAGTATTATATCAGTTATCTGGTTCCCATAGTACAAGCTCTGCTTAGTTTGGGGCTAGATAGCGCTGTGTGAAATGTCTACCAATATTTATTTATTTATTTATTAAAAACGCATAAATAATGGTACTAATACAGTATTTATTTGCGTTGTATATGTCACTTTATAGTGAAAATTCAATACTAAATATTTACGTCTTTTTGAAGTGAAGACTTCTTTAGGCACGTTGGGCATTTTTTGAGATAGGAAAAAACCATTAAACTCGCGACACTGTTACCGTTACCGACACCGCTGTCTATAAGTATCTGTAGTGCAGTCTGCTTTTAAATTTTGAATACCCAAACATTGGCAATCCAGTGCCACTTTTTTTTTATTTGGAATTACACTTTACGCACGTGTAACTTGGGGAGTAAGCTAGTGAATGCATTACGAAAAGTGCGAACGGAAGTTGAGAGGGAGATAGAGATAAGTTAGTGAAGATAGAAGAAAAGATAGTTACGTTTCGTATATTTTTAAACGATAATGTGCGAGTGCGAGTTGCGTCTGTCCAGAATGAACATAGACTGATCGACCTACAGACGTGTTGACAATTTTGTAATTGAACAATTTTTAATTGATATTTTGAACACGAAGGTTTAACGTCAGTCGTGTGGTTTAAAGCACACTGGTTTTTTAACTACAATGTACATATAACCTTAATATAATCAGAAATACATCATCTGTGAAAATTTCAACTGTCTAACTATCACGGTTCATGAGATACAGCTTGGTGACAGACGGACAGACAGACAGCGGAGTCTTAGCGGATCCCGTTTTACCCTTTGGGTACGGACACCTAAAAAATACATTCGGAAACACTAGTTAATTCTGGATTCAATATTTCGAAGGAACAACATTCAAATGTTGTAGCAGTTCGGTCCGTTGGTAGCATTTTTATACCTAACAAATAATACCTAGATGATGATGATGATAGTATACCAGTAACCGTCTAAATATAATTTATGGATCATTGAGTTTGTCTAGCCCTGTGAAGGTGGTGTGTAGGCGTTTGTTTTCCTCAAGGATAATAATGTACGTCTATTCAGCGTTGTTTGTGTATGATTATAATAAACATGATTTTGTTTCTACGTATACACTAATATAAGTTATTACAGTATCAACATCCAATGAAATAAGTTTAGACAGGTGCTCAGTAAAAAGTTACGTACATAGAAATAAGTTTTTTGTTGTAAATAACTTTTTCAAAACAAGCTTTTTTAATATTCATAATCGGAACCGCAAGCAGATTCAAAAACCCAAACATAGCCTACTATAATCCATTCAAATATTCCGTTGTCTAGCATCCATCTCCATCATTAGACCACCTCCATGGTACCATGCATTGTCACAGAAGTTACATTTGTATTCCAAATTTCAGCGAAGAGAACAGTTTTAAAATTCAGCAAGATTTGACCCGGGCAAACATACATACATTGCAAGTTAATAAAAACTTGTAATAAAACTACCTGTGACGTCTAGAAACTAATTACACTTCACACTTATATTATAAATGCAAAAGCTTGATGTTTGTTCATTTATTTGTTTCAATCACGTCGTAACAGCTGAACCGATTTCAATCAAACTTGGTACATACGTAGATTATGACCTAGATCAACACATAGGCTACTTTATATTGACAAATCACGCGTGCGAAGCCGCGGACGGAATCTTGTCTAATAATTCTGTGATTTGTTTTATTGTTCTTTTTCTGAAGGACTAACTCGTTATTGGCCACTGAGCTTTTGGCGAACGCAGAGGGCACTCAGCCCAGTAAGTTTTGATGAGGCAACTAGTGCAAGGGCACCACTTAGATACGAGCCTCGGCTTGGGTCGTAGACAAGATAAGACGGAATCTTGTCTAATAATTCTGTGATTTGTTTTATTGTTCTTTTTCTGAAGGACTAACTCGTTATTGGCCACTGAGCTTTTGGCGAACGCAGAGGGCACTCAGCCCAGTAAGTTTTGATGAGGCAACTAGTGCAAGGGCACCACTTAGATACGAGCCTCGGCTTGGGTCGTAGACAAGATAAGACGGAATCTTGTCTAATAATTCTGTGATTTGTTTTATTGTTCTTTTTCTGAAGGACTAACTCGTTATTAGCCACTGAGCTTTTGGCGAACGCAGAGGGCACTCAGCCCAGTAAGTTTTGATGAGGCAACTAGTGCAAGGGCACCACTTAGATACGAGCCTCGGCTTGGGTCGTAGACAAGATAAGACGGAATCTTGTCTAATAATTCTGTGATTTGTTTTATTGTTCTTTTTCTGAAGGACTAACTCGTTATTGGCCACTGAGCTTTTGGCGAACGCAGAGGGCACTCAGCCCAGTAAGTTTTGATGTGGCAACTAGTGCAAGGGCACCACTTAGGTACGAGCCTCGGCTTGGGTCGTTGACAAGATAAGACGGAATCTTGTCTAATAATTCTGTGATTTGTTTTATTGTTCTTTTTCTGAAGGACTAACTCGTTATTGGCCACTGAGCTTTTGGCGAACGCAGAGGGCACTCAGCCCAGTAAGTTTTGATGAGGCAACTAGTGCAAGGGCACCACTTAGATACGAGCCTCGGCTTGGGTCGTAGACAAGATAAGACGGAATCTTGTCTAATAACTCTGTGATTTGTTTTATTGTTCTTTTTCTGAAGGACTAACTCGTTATTGGCCACTGAGCTTTTGGCGAACGCAGAGGGCACTCAGCCCAGTAAGTTTTGATGTGGCAACTAGTGCAAGGGCACCACTTAGGTACGAGCCTCGGCTTGGGTCGTTGACAAGATAAGGGTAGTATAGAAACGCCCAGGTACATGTCTGTACCTTGTATAGGCGGCAACTGAAGGGACTCGTCGACCTCGCTGGCGAGGTCGGTGTACTCGTATCTGTGAAGTGTCTTCTCTATCGAGAGCAGATGACTCTGATATCTCCTCCGCGTCAGCAGAGGTGATTTTGTCATCTTGATCACCGACGGTTTACGACGGTATTATTTTGTGAAAAAGCGAGGATAGTCTGTATTTAATTCAGACTGAAATTAATATTAATTTATTCATGAGAAAATTCATTGTTTTGATTTAATTTTATATATTATTTTATTATTATTGTAGGTATTTGACATTAGTTAATTTAATAAAATAACAAGTAGTAATTAATGTATTTCTATTATTTAAATTAGTATTTGATTTGTAATGGTATGTCTCTTTGGCTATTTAATTCTGTTAAAAAAATGTTAAATAAGTTCTCGCACGCCATCTCATTATTTGCTTACCACTCTTGGTAAGACATGTTGTAACTACCACTAAAATAAGATCCAGCATGCAAATTAATACACAATATTAAATGTATGATAGCCTTCACATGTTAAGCAAATAAATATCTATATTCTTTTTTTTATCTATTTTATATAGGTTCTGGAAGGTTACCATGACTGGCATCTTTTTGCGAATCAATGAGATATTTTCATGGACATGATTTAAGACCACAGCTAACAGATCTTGCTGTTCTCTCATAAGCCATTATCAAAGAAAAGTAAATTGTGAATGTCAAGTGCCGTGTCAAAATTATTTTTAGTGGAACTTGAAGCAAAAAAACATATGTGTTTTTGTTTACAAACTGACGAAATGTGATTGTTGTGACAAATTTCGATATTGTTGCTTTGCGGCTGACAGTTTAGAGTATAAACAATATTTTTGGTGACTTATCTTCAGACAGCGACCATCTATTATGCTAGTTGGAACTAGTTTTTTTTAAATAGAAAATGAAAAGCCCTCATGAAGATCTAAACTGAATAGATTCTACACATTTTGACATAATACGCAAACGATATACAATATAATACTTTTTAGGGTTCCGTACCCAAAGGGTCAAACGGGACCCTATTATTATGACTCCGCTGTCTGTCTGTTTGTCCGTCTGTCACCAGGCTGTATCTCATGAACCGTGATAGATAGACAGTTGAAATTTTCACAGATGATGTATTTCTGTAGCCGCTATAACAACAAATACAAAAAACAGAATAAAATAAATATTTATGTGGGCTCCCACACAACAAACGTGATTTATTTGCTCGTGTTAGTTATATATTGATAACGGCAACAAGTAGACGCTTGAAATTTTCACAGAATATTTAGTTATATATTCAGTTTGAAAAAAAATTAAATTAAAATAAAAAAAAATATTTAATGGGGGGGCTCCCATACAACAAACATGATTTTTTTTGCTCGTTTATATATTTATATGGTACGGAACCCTTCGTACGCGAGGCCGACTCGCACTTGGCCGGTTTTATTAGATAATTTAGACAAAATCGTAATGCAACCATTCTCAACGTAGTCGAAATAAGTACAGTCTAAAGACAATATTAATGGTTTTAAATTGAACAAAAACTCGTTAGTACACACGGCTACACATCAAGCTATACATTTTCGGTATGAGCTGACCCTTCATTCTACGAAAAGCCTACACAAAGCGAGGTCAGCTTATACTGGAATTGTATAGCTTGATGTGTAGCCGTGTGTACCAAGAGTCCCATGTTATAATATATTTAAGACCTCATTGCGGAAGATTTTGCTATTATTGTTATAAAACAAAAAATACAATGTTGTATTTACTCATGAAAAGTATAGCAAAAAGCTTCTATGAAATCGATTAACTAAACTATCCCGAAAACAACTAACAATCTGTGTTTAATTCCTGGATTTTCCAGTGAATCCTTTCAATTTAGGCAAAAACTCGTTCACTTTGAATAAATTATTTGAAATAGCCAGCTCATGGTATAGCAAGGGTAAGTATCTTAGGACAGGAGACAATCATTTGTCGATCACTACATAGTGGCACATTTAATCTTAACTAAACTAGTGGTTCGCCCCGAACTGAGATCTCGCGAGTCTCTTAAAACACAAAAAAAATATTGTTGGGCAACTCGCGCAACGATGCCTAAACGTATTTACTGGCTAAATATGATTTAAGGAATAGTCAAATCATACAAATACGTAAAACTTAAACATGTTTAGTCGCTAAATACGTTTAGGGCTCGTTGAGCAAGCCGTCCTTAATCTCTGTCCAATAAAATAGTGCCACGAAATTCGTATCCAAATACTTGACCTAGTTTCATTCAAATTACAGGTAACGGGAGTTCATCGCATGTGGTTGAACTTTGTTGGGGTACAAATTGCAGTTATTCTAGATTTCAGACTTTTGGCTATATTTGTGATATTAAAGCTACACGCCAACCAAATTTCAACACTGTGGGGTCACTGGTGTACCCTGTGAATTTTGTCAAATTTCAGATTTAATTATGGCTAATAACTCAAAAACTATGAGGAATTTATTAAACATATAAAAAAGTCTAAATGTACTAATGAAGACCTTTCATTTGACGTTCAGCTTGACCTAATAGTCTCATTTTTTTTTATCCCTCTTGAACCCCAATATCTCAACTACCCCCAAACATTTTTAGCTCATTTAGTCACACCAAAATTTTGCCAAACCTACATATCTATGTATCAAATTTCGCGACGATCGGATCAATGCTTCGAAAATTATCCTCGGACAAACAAACATACATACATACATACAATGCCAATTTGCCCTAGTTGATTTAGAGATCACGCTTCGCTCGATCAATAAAAGAGCTCCGCGGTCTTACGGCCAGTAAAAATGACCGGCGCGATCTTGAGAAATCCTTGCCTTAGGCCGACCGCAGACGATCGATTATAGTTGGCTCTCGATTTATGTCCGGCTGCTGCCGATAATATCGGTAAAAGTTAGTGATGATTTTACGCACGTGTCCTACTTCCAATGTTGTTCATCTAGTATGTAATATATTATATAATTCCATTTCTTACATAATTATGCCGTTGACAATATACGATCGCTTCAGTGAGAGTCTGACCAACTTCTGCCCGATGTTATAATCAACCTTTTTTGTAGCTATTGTTTTGTACTAAAAGTAAGTAATGCCCTATGAAGGACTTCCTCGGATCTCTTAGTCATTACGCAGACCGATTAAAATATCGTACTTGGAGTTAATCAGAGGCATAACCAAAATTTATGTTTGATAGGTATGTACATGCCCACTTTTTGATTGTTAGTTAGCATTCCATACGTAACTGGTTACAAACCCATCGCCTTTTAGAAATGTACTAACTGAAAATCTCGTGTTCTATTTTTGCCGGCCGATTATTGTCGGTCGTCTGCGATCGCCCTTATCGAAGTTTCCGCCGACAACACTCCAAGTAACCCATTTCATCCCAAACTCCTCCTAAGTGAGGGATAAGCGGTAGAAAGAAACCATTCAATGACACAGCTCATTATGCTGTGTCTTGGCATTGAAACGCTTTATATCAGACTGAAAAGTTGGGTTTTTTGGGAGCCTAATGACGCAACTTGAGCAGCTATAGAAGATAAGAACGAAACTGGATAAGAGACAACTTATACGATAAACTTATGCAAAAACTATCAAGAGAAGCGTACTTTTAAGTACCTACAATAAAAAAACAAGATGACGGAAACAAATCCCCAAAATTACATATTTTTTTCAGTTAAAAGTACTATTATATATTCTTACGCTATTCATTTGTTTTTACATAGATTAAAGTATTTTTTTTTATTGATGATAGTCAAGCGTTTGACAACTACCTCACCTAATGGTAAGTGAAGGTGTGATCGAAGATGGAGCACGCTTGCCTAGAAAGAACCTATTCACTCTGGACTTGAAGTCTCCAAGATTATACTGGTTTAAAAAAACATACGCCTGAAGTGAGTTCCACTCTTTACTTGTGCTAACAAGAAAAGTCGAAGCAAATTGTTTGGTACGGCAAGGTGGTATGCTGACCAGGTATGGGTGGTACATCTCGGTACGTCTGCTTGTCCGGTGGTGGAAGGGGGAAGCAGGGATAAGGTCATGAAGATCTTGCGCACATTCATCGAAATTAATTTGTAAATAAAGTTTTTAAATTACATTTATTTATAATACCATTTTTTTTAATAAATAAATCCGTATGAATTGTTTTCAGAATGGTACCAAAAAAACATTTTACATGGTACCATCGACGTAATAATACCTACCATGGCAAAGGACGGTAAATACTCACTTTCTTCTTTCATCCCTCGTGGCTGCGGGCATTGTATCGAGTCATACTCAGTCCTTCCATACTGGGCTGAGTAGATCGCTACCCTGGAGTGAGGATTGCAGCTCAGATGCAGCACATCGTTCTCGCAACCGACTTTACTTCGGAATTCATCTGTTGAAACATTTCATGCATAATCATCATATAATAACAAAAAGAATACAACTACGAGAAATAAAAAATATTTTAAAACAAATACACAAGAAACAGTTGAGCTAAATACCGCTGGAAACGATGTATAGATAAATCAACGGCTTCTAATCTGGCGCTTGAAGACACTGGCTGCATGGTCCATAGTGTCATATGAGTTATGGTTGTACCGAACAGTCACTGCCTACGGCAGGGTCATAAAAGCTCGGGTTGCTAGTGATAAGCACGTGCGTTATAGATTATCGTTAATTTAGGTAGTTGGGGCAAAACTAGGACAGCCTATACTACCTAAAAGTGCTAGAGAAAACAACACATTTTCCGTTTGTCCACAATGCCATTTTATGGACATTGGTAGCGAGCTGTTGGCACCTGTGGTTGGCACTAACTACACATCAGTTGTATGTGGCATTGCTATCATCTTTATCACCAGACTAGCTGACCAATTCGCAGCTTCGGTGCGTAGTTTCAAAAACATTACTCTCCTTCTGCGCAGTTGGGTTAAAAGTAGCATATGTCACCCGGGGATAGTTTAGCTTCCCAACAGTGAATTTTTTTTTTCAATCGGTCCAGTATTTTTGGAGCCTACTCTACACAAACAAACATATCGTTCCTCTTTATAATATTAGTATAGAAGTATAGATATAAAACCTTCAGAAAGACAATATAATTTATTTTGTTTTTTTTGTATTAATCTATCTGCATACCAAATTTCATTGAAATCGGTTTAGCTGGTTAGCCGTGAAATTGTTACAAACGGACTGAGAGACACAGTTACTTCCGAATGTATAATAAATAATACAAGTATTGGTTCGCAGCTTCGCACGCAAGATTTGTCAAAAAACCGACTAAGTGCGGGTCGGACTCGCGCACGAAGGGTTCCGTACCATTATCTAGTTGATTGAATGAAAGATAAATTGTTGTTTACGATTTATGACGTATTAAAAAAAACTACTCACTAGATATCGTTCAAACTAATTTTCTGTGGAAGTACATCAAGCATAGTAATGTACATCATATATTTTTTTTAGTTTTATCATTCTACTATTTTAGAAATTAGGGGAGTGGGGGGGAAGGGGGGGCACACATTTTATCACATTGGAAATATCTCTCGCGCAAACTATTCAGTTTAAAAAAAATGATATTAGAAACCTCACTATAATTTTTGAAGACCTATCCATAGATACGCCATACGTATGGGTTTTTATTTAAAACAAATTTTGAGTTTCAGTTCTAAGTATGGGGAACTCCCAAAATGTATTGTTTTTTTTCTATTTTTGTGTGAAAATCTCAATGCGGTTCACAGAATACATCTATTTACTAAGTTTCAACTGTATAGTACTTATAGTTTCGGAAAAAATGGCTGTGACATACGGACAGACAGACAGACAGGCAGACACGATCCAGACGAATCCACAAGGGTTCCGTTTTATGCCATTTGGCTACGGAACCCTAAAAAGTAGCCTTTTATCTCAATCCAGAGAGCTTAGCCAAGTTACATTTGATTAGCGATGATGCTAGTCTGAAAATGTCTGGGATTGACACATGCTATGGAAATATCACGTGATATATCGACAACAAACCTATGTAGAAATTGAATCGATTCCAAACGAATGTAACTTGGCTACGGGCCCAGGTATCTATACTCCAAAATTCACTAAAATTGGTCGAGCTGCTTAGTCGTGAAAATGCACCAAACGGACAGACAGACAGAGTGACAAAGTTACATTCTAATTTTTAATATTAGTATGGATACTGTACTGAGTTTACCAACTACTTGCTTACAATGCTTACTTGGCTACTTGCAACAGAACCTAAAGATAATTTTGAAACGTCAATTTTAACACCTGTTCTTCAGCGATCAAGGATGTTTGTGCTGGCTAAAATAGTCAGAGGCCTTCAATCTTTGTGATATATTGCAAATGGCCAAGCAAGTTAAGCACAATATACTTTATAGATTGAACAGTAACTGCACTAGTGGTTCTGTGAGAACAGTAGACCTCCTCGTCTCTTGGTCCTAGGAGGTCGAATATGGTGTCTATGAGTTCGTCTCGTGAAGACGGAGTGGGCAGCGTATTCTGATTGGTAAGCATAGGTAGCTATACATTTTCCGAAACAAATTCAAAAATTGAAATCCGTTCATATATCCCACAAAAAACTTCCCCCTCCACTCTTCTCAGTTCCTCACTTCTTTTGTTACGACCTCCGTGGCGCAGTGGGCGAATAGCCAGCTGAGACGCAGGAAGTAGCGGGTTCGATTCCCGCCGCGGAACAATTGTGTGCGTGATCTACATATATTTGTTCCGGGTCTGGATGTTTTTCTATGTATTATAAGTATGTATTTACAAAAAACAAACGTATATAAGTATTCTATCGGTTATCTGGTTCCCATAGTACAAGCTCTGCTTAGTTTGGGGCTAGATAGCGCTGTGTGAAATGTCCAGCAATATTTATATTTAGTTATTTGATAAAAAAATTCACAACATCTTGTGTAGAATGAAGTCCTTGTTGTGCCTCTCAAATTTGATTGAAATCCGTCGTTAAATAACGCAACAGCAAACTTCCTTCCTATTTCCCCCAAATCAAAAAACGATTTAAATAAAAAAAATCAAAGAAAATGCGACCTGTAAACGAGAAAAGACTGATAGAGGAACAAAAGCATTTTTTTGGCCAATATCGAAACTGAGACGCTTCGCTCGCTCAGTCAATTAGAACAAGACAATAAGATTGTTTTTTTTTATATATATTATAGGCTTGCTTGTGACCATGATCTCGCCTGATGGTAAGCGATTATGCAGTCTATGATGGTACACCCTTGCCTAGAAGAAACCTATTCACTCGCGACCCTAGGTTGTAGGTATCAGGAAACACAGACTCTGGCAAGGCGTTCCACTCTTTGGCGGTGCGCATAATAAAGGTCGAAGAGAACCGCTTTGTGCGAATGGGAGATATTTTTACTATATAGCGGTGGCGCACCGCAGAGCGTCTGATTTATAGATGAAGCTATAACAAACTCTGTTGTACATAAAGATAAACTTTTCAGGGTCATGCTAGCCCCCGGCTGGTTATAATATGCCTTGTGAGACAGACATGACGTCCGTTTTTTATCTGCTCCATTCGATCAGTCAGTTCATAATACAGAGTTGGCAGAAAAACCAGTCATAAAGCAAATTATTACATCCTATGTGTCCCCAACTAATAGTCTTGGCAACTTTTTCGAAGGCTGATTTTGTTCGAAAACAAAAGTTTTCTTATAAGTAGTCAATTTTCAGTTTTAAACTCAATAATAATTAAACGCAATAACAAAGTTAGATAAAATAATAACAATGTGTGTTGAAAACTACTACGGAAATAATTAAACTTAAATAAAAAAAATATGAATTAATGATTTATTTGCAGCGAAATGAGAATATTGTTATTATTTAAAATTATATCACGTTCCACTTATTTGTTGAATTAAGTATTGTGTTACCTTATTTTTATACTACTTATATGGCAAACGAGCATGCAGTCCGCCAGATGGTAAGTGGCTACTGCAGCCCATGGATATCCACATATAATTCAACACAAGCTATTATGTTGTCTCGATCTCTATGTGGATACGTTGCCATACTATAGGACTTAGCTGGTATGCCTATGTGCCAGTAATTACAGGAACATACCATTACCATCTAACCGGAACACAGCAGCACAAGTACTGCTATTTAGCGGCAGATAAAGGTAAGGCGGTGGTGCCCACTTCCTCGAGCACGTTCACAAAAGCTCTACCATCTTTATCAAAATATACTCAATAATAACTATATCAAAATAAAATATAAGTAGCCTACAGCACTCAGACAGGCAAAGATGTGCAATAATTTTCAGAATCAAATCAATAGTTCCAATCTTACAAACTTTACCAATATTAGCGTAGACTGGAAAATGCTACACACAACTTTAATCAGTTTAGCGGCATGCAATAGATGGCGCTATAAAGTAAAATTCGCATCAAAAGCTCTATCAAACGGTTACCTTAACAAACGGTCGACTGTGACCCGTGCTGTACAAATATTCCCCTAAGTACTACCATAACTTTTCGAGCTAGTGCATACGTTGAACCGCTGCCAAATTGACAATAATTCATATCTTAATTTCGGTCAATAACCTTTCTTCGAAGTTTATTGTCAGAACCGATTGTTGGAGCAAAAGCGCAAGAATTTCAAATAAAACCGACCAAGTGCGAGTCGGACTTGCGTACAAAAAGCTCCGTACCATTATCTATAAAAACGGCAAAAAATCACGTTTGTTGTATGGGAGCCCCCTTTAAATATTTATTTTATTCTGTTTTTAGTATTTGTTGTTATAGCGGCAATAGAAATAAATCATCTGTGAAAATTTTAACTGACTATCGGCTGTATCTCACGATTCATGAGATACAGCCTGGTGGCAGACGGACAGACAGACAGACAGCGGAGCCTCAGTATTAGGGTGCCGTTTTACCCTTTGGGTACGGAACTCTAAAAACCAGATCTCTTCTAATTATGATTGCTTAAACCGACGTTTGTTCTAAATGGAAAAGCTCAGTATATTATATTCGGAGAACAAATCGTCGTATTCATATTAGAAGTAGGTACACACGGCTACACATCAAGCTATACATTTACAGTATAAGCTGACCCGTCATTCTATGAAAAGCCGACACAATGCGAGGTCAGCTTATACTGGAACGATATAGCTTGATGTTTAGCCGTGTGTACGTGGTATAGTATAATATTTTAAATATTTTAGAATATTAGCTATAAGAACAGAAAATACTTGGTAGCCAAATAGTTTATTTCTATTTTTTATTGCTTTAATGGCAATACAAATCCGCCTATTGTATCGCCACTTGTGTTTAAGTCGCCTCTAGTTCATGGGGCGGTTCTAAGTTCAACACTAAGCCCTACAGTTGTTTGAAACTGTAAAATATTCTAAGGAGTGATAAACTGTTAGCTCCTCCGGGCTAAGAATGTGTTTGATCAGATGAATGCTACGTTTGCGCATTAGTGGAACACACTCGACTAACAGATGTAGGGCCAATTCAGGCTGCCTCATTACATAATCTGCAGGTTTGTGTATCGCAGTATCAGTTAAAGCTCTAACTACAAAGCAAAGATTGTTTTTAGTTGGCGCTAGGATTCGTTTGTATAACGTTTATTATAGGCTTTAGCCAAATAGTATTTACTTAAAGTAAAAATAATTATATACAGAGAGCCCTTTTACAGCCGTTATAATAACATGTTCTGTTGTGTCTAGCTTGTAAGGTATAATAAAGAATTTTCATTCATTCAAGTTAAGTTTGTATCTTTTAGGGTTCCGTACCTCAAAAGGTAAAACAGGAACCCTTTAATTATCACTCTTTTGTCCGTCTGTCTGGCCGTGTGTCACCATCGAGTTTCTCTGGAACGGGTGAACTTACCAAGTTGAAATTTATACAAAGTACTGAGATCTATAATCCCTATTGGGTGTATAAAAATCAAAGTCCTGAGTCAAAACAATAAAAAACTATGGGCAAATTTAGATTTTCGCGAAAACTTATAAGTACCAAAATTTACCTTAATTTTCCACTTTTTTTCGGGATTTTTCCTTTACTTGTGCTTTAAGACCTGGCTTTTAACCAACGTTGACAATTCTAGGTCAATCGGAAGTACCTATATGTTTTGGGTCGAAAACCTAAATGGTTTACCTAAATGGTTTACTAAATGATTTCACGTTGACCTAGAATCACAAAATTTTGCAAAACCTAGAGGTGAGTATAGACTACAACATTTTCGTGAGCATTTCTGTGTAATGTAACGTTCTTACGAATGGTACAATACAGGAAAAACTCAGTTTCCAAAGCATTTCCATGTAATGTAACGTTCCTGGGAATGCTCGGCGTTGTTATGTTACGGGTAAATGCTCACAGGAAGTGTGCATTTACCAACATTTCGTTGTACCTTGCTTTCATTCTTCTTTGAAATGGCTTGTGCAAAGGCTCGACGAAATGTTACACCAATATGCTCGACGAAATGCTTACCAATATGCTCATTGGTTTGTACAATAGGCTGTAACAAAGAGGCGAGCGTGGTCGACGTTTAGGATGATACACTAGAACATATCACAGAGCGGCTCGTTGTTCTGTTACAAGTAAATGTTGTAGTCTATACTCACCTTAAGGTAAATAAAGCACAAATAAAGCAAAAATTCCAAAAAATACAAATAGTTGAAAATTAAAAGATGTCCCCCTGTATTACTCGTGCGCGATAACTTGGGACCTGCTAGGAATGCGACTCCCCGACCGCTTCCCCTGCACTTCCCCGATGGCGCCCGTATTGTACCGTTCGCATCACTATTTTTTACTAGGGTTTTTAGTCTCGTACTGGCCTACGTGACGTAAAGACGCGCTCTGGAATTCTTTTAGTTTTCGTTTGTGTTATTGTTTTGCTGTTATAGTTTGTGTCATTGTTTTGTTGTTGTAGTTTCTGTTGTTATAGTACATGTTGTAAATTTATCGGATACCTCTTCGTCAAGTGATTATAGTGAGACTGAGGACGAAGAACAACCTATAGAAGGCATAAATCCACTAAGTAGTGACGAAGATGAGATAATGTAAATAATAGATAAAATAAATGTATAAACTTAAACATTGTATTATTATTTTATTCAAATAGTGTAAAAAAGATATGATAAAAAGCAGCGTCCTCCCTGAGTAACATAATACATTCGGTTAAAAAAAACAAAGACGAAGCCGCGGGCGGCTGCTTGTTATGTTCGCTTTTTTGCGGGCGGTACAAACACGCCAATATGACGTCACCGCGCTCAGGTCCCAACTTATCGCGCACGGGTAATACATACATAGTTGACGCCAATGAAGATAGTCCTCTGTGTTGTATGGGCACTCATACAATTTAGAGGACTAGCTTAATCGGAAAAAAAACATTTTGCTAAAAGCTCATTTGATGTAGCATTTGCATCACTATAAATATCACCAAGCGACGTTGCAAGATCTCATTTAAATCATTTATTGTTTAAGTACTACAGGTTTATTGTAATTTTTAGATTTTGGGATTATTTTCCATCGAGACTTTTTCGGTATCTTATGTTCTGTTAACTGTCTGTTTCTGCTGAAAATAATTATTAAATTTAATGGTTTTACGTTTTATAAGATCGTGAATTAATTCAGTTCTTGGGCACCTACAATGAAAAATAAATGACATGAAACAATAAATAAAAGGAGATTTGGCGAAGATAGTTGATTGATCGATTGAATACTAAAGAGCATTCTCTTCCAGGTAACCTTTGTGTATTGTACATAAAGATGTGTAGGTATTGCACAAAAGAGGGAAATGAAAATTTGCACAGGACTAATAAAAAATAGCATAATATAGACACATACTACATAAATAAACCTACTTAAATACAGTTAACTTGGCACTACTACAAACTTCTAGCAAATATGCCTTACAAGCCTGTCTATTGTTAAAGGTTTGACTGAAAGACTTATTTCACCACTTGATTAAAAACGCTTCGTTTCAAAGCTCCTGCAATTTCGTTTTTAATTTGCTTCTGCGTCTCTTTGTAAGTCAATTACTGTCTTGCACCGTGTAAGTCAGAACTCACTTCAAATCGGTTCACGTAAAAAGAGCTTTACGGTTTTGTATTTGGAATTATAGAAAAATTATGTCTACCAATCGGATTTGGCTACATATTAAATGAGTAATAAGGATTAAATTGTACCCAGAATTACGACATAATGTAACAGAGTAATATATTTGCTTTATATGGCAAGGTGTACACTTTTATAACGAACTCCCAAGTGATGTACTAAAAATTGACAATTAACAAATTTAAAAATGTAATAAAACAAATTCCTTATAAAAAGCATACTATAAAACATCGGATTATTTAGATTATTGAGAAGCTTGGGATGGAAATTGCTCCAACTCGTTCAAAAATGTTACAATTTAGACGTAATTTATTTACTTTATTGTTAAGTATTCTAAAATGATCATTAAAAAAACAACCAGCCTTGTTTTCTTGCCTTACTTTTCTGGCTTGGTCGCGAAGGAACAGGCAGTAAAATTTACGTTTCAAAGTGATCCTTGTGATTATAATGAATAAAAGATTATGACTCTGACTTTGATTACAATAGGCCTCCATGGCCGTAGTGATACAAAAGCAGCAAAGGCTAATAAAAAAAAACAAAGTTATAAGTATCCACCTCGTTTATTGTCTAACATTTTTACCAAATAGCACTTTCTATGCACGCACGCTCATATTATAATAATCCTGAATGTTTAACCCACAATACAACCCCAAACTGCAGAATGAAATAAAAAATAAGCACAACGGGGTAAAAGGGGCTGATATAAAACGCTGCGAAAAATTCGCTATATTTCCGGATAGGATTTTTTCTGACTTCCTACTACGGTACCAAATTTTAATGAGGAACGCAACTATGTCGATCATTTCGACAATGACTACTGGCATTCTTTAAACATACATGTACGGGAATTTAATATTAGATTGTTAAACGAGGGGATAAAGCAGTGTCTTGCGTCACGGGTGCTATATTGAATCCCGAACGTAACGAAGGATTCTAGAGTTTACTCACGAGTGGAGCGAGGGAGTTACTAAAATCCTAAGTGCTAAGAGAGATTTAAGCATGCCCAAGATGTACCACGAAAATTTTCACACTTTCTGCTATACTATAAAAACCAAACCTAGGTTGTTGCATTCTGTGCAGAGGTTAGTTCTATTTACGAATAAGCTCTTATTGTGTCTCTTTGGTTCAAATTTTAAAACAGATGAGGTTCCAAATTTAAATCATATCGAGGACATTGCAAATTCAGTACAACTTTACTCCCGGCTCAAGCCGTAGGGATTTAATCACCTGCTTTCGGTGAGGTTTACATGTCATATAATTTGACATTGTCAAGCAGGTGGTGTGAAAACGTATATTTTTAACCCTTGACGCAAATAGTTAGTGTTGTAAGTTTGACACCTATGTTTGTCTGTCTGTGGCATCGTAGTACTCAAACGTATGGACCGATTCAGACGTATTTTTTTGAAAGCTAGCATATTGAGGTAAAGCTATGAGTGATGAAGTTCAGATCAGCAGATCAAAAGAAAATCAGCACTTTTCCTTTTTGGTGAAGGGTACATAACTGGTATGATTCTTAGCACACATAGCGAAGACTTACACCAGTTAAACTAGTTTTCTATTAAAAAAAACGAATGTGCCACACAACTGAAGTAAAATTTCATTTTCAAAATATTAATTTATAAAATTGTTCAATTACAAATTGTCAACACGTCTGTAGGTCGATCAGTCTATGTTCATTCTGGACAGACGCAAATCGCGCTCGCACATTATCGTTTAAAAATATACGAAACGTAACTCTCTCTATTTCTATCTTCACTAACTTATATATCCATCTCAACTTCCGTTCGCACTTTTCGTAACGCATTGACCAGCTTACTCCCCAAGTCAAGCGTGCGTAAAGAAAATTTACTTGTAAAACCGTGTTCATTTCAACCCAGTCAGCCAGCCATCTGTTTGGGAAATATGATTCCACAGACAGAGAGACACACACACAGCCAGACATATGCGTTAAACTTATAACATCCCTCTATAATGCGGTGCAACTGTTCCAAAGATAATACGAGTTTATTATTAACATGGTTGAAATTATATAAAGGACAACTATGATTTTGAAAACCATGTCAAACACTTTCAAGCTGGACTTGACTTGAACCCGCAAACATCCTCTTGACACCAGGATGCACTGCCAGTTGTGCTACAAGCTCTTATCGCGCCAGGGTCAAAATTAGTGAGATGATTCATGATCTTAGAATTTTCTACTAACTATATGGCATCCGAGTCTCCCCGATCCTGAGAATCCGGAGCATGTCCCGGTTGCTTCCAGGTAAAAATCAGAGTCGGAATGCCTTGGATCGTGTGTAGTCGATGCAAGGAAAATTCAAATGTTTGGTTGTGCGATGGATTGACAAGCCCGGATGACATATAGCCCGAGCCTAAGTGTTCGAAAAACCCCATAAAAATAATATATTAAGGGTAACTTTGTCCATCCATTTCAAATATTAAGCAATTCTAAGACTGACAAAATTATTTCCATAGTTGCATTTCTTCATTAACATTGCGTACCGTAATAAGGCCGGGCGTGCGAAGAATAGACATTCTCTCTCAAGATTTCCGCAAATTTTCTTAATTTTACCTCAATTCAAAGTTATAACTTACACGGGCGGCATTTATAAGCGACTTCCACGAACCTCCTCGAGCCAGGACAGGGGTCAATGCCGAAGGCTTTCGGGCTCGTGTGGAATTTGCACTGTCTCTTCTTTTGACAAGCTTCCACCACCGTCTGTAACAATGAATACTACAAAATTAGTTAGCACACCTATTCTTTTTTCAATAACACGTTTAATACTATGTGGGTCTATTTTATTTTATTATAATATTTTTTTTAATTTTGCTAAACATTTCACACAGCGCTACCTTGCCCCAAACTAAGCAGAGCTTGTACTATGAGAACTAGATATCTGATAGAATACTTATATAATTTTTTTTTTGTAAATACATACGTATAATATATAAAGAAACAACCAGACCCGGAACAAATATCTGAGGATCATGCAACATTTGTTCTGCGGCGGGAATCGAACCTACTACCTCCTGCGTTTCAGCTGGCTATTCGCCCACTGCACCACAGAGGTCGTCAATTTATTTACATTTAAATTGTACAATATTTGATCGCCTGTGATTGCAAGAGCACTAGATGTTTTAAGAGCTGTATTAAATAAATACGTAGCCTAATTGGCGATCCTAAATATAAAAAAAAACATTGTCATAGCCATTAATTTATTTACTTGATTAGCAAACATTCAAAATGTATTCAAAATACATAAGCTGCCTTAATTATCTGCGCATATCGTTTGTTGTTCTGTAATTTCCGTAATCAATCTATACTATGTATGTATGTACATGTATGTCTCTGTGTATGTTTGTCTCATTAAATAATATAATAGGTCTTTACCTATGAAATTGCCGTTCTTCAGTACTGGTCATTTCAAATAGAACAAAGGTTTGGAATAACTTTGTATTCTAAATTCAAATTAATTTTGTTTTAAAACATGACATTCTTTTACAAACTCAGTCTTTTGTTTATTGATTAGCGTTGTATTTTCATTACATTTGAACATTTTTCGTCCTTATAGATTTTTTACCCCTTCTTCTCCTTTCTATCTTAAGGAGCGTTTTGAGTTTCTCCACCAGGATAATGATCGCAATTTGCGTTCTTCAGATTCTCTCCAACTTAAAACTCCTGTCCGTACGACAGAGTTTTATAGTCGATCCTTCACTGTAACAGCCGTACGATTGTGGAACGCTTTGCCCCTCTTTATAAGAACATGCAAGTCTATTAGTAATTTTAAAACAAAAGTGCACACCATTCTGTCCTTGTGTTGAATTTGTAGCTGCTTGTTGATTCATCATAACCATTTTTAGAGTTGCTTATTTAAATTAAATTTGTGTTATTATTGGTAATTTAGGTTTATAGTATGTAGATATGTTTTTAAATTTATATAGATGCACCGCCGCCATGTGTTACATTTTGATCCTGTCCATACAAAGGTTGTCTGGAAGAGATTGCTTTTAGCGAAAGCGCAGCGATAAGACCGCCCATTTTAATAAATCTATTTGTAAGAATTATGTTCTGTATTTTACTTTGGTGTACAATAAAGAGTTACCTTATCTTATCTTTAAAAAATCCTGTAATTATGGAATATGAGTTCCGTCGTGGCACCAACGCGACACAAACGGCACGTAACATCAAAAACGTTTACGGAGAAAACTGTACAAACAAACGCACAACCCGTTATTGGTTTTCCCGGTTCCGTTCTGGAAATTTTTACTTGAAAAATGAAGCTCGTGGTCGTCTGGAGACTTTGGTCAACAATGACGAGTTAAAGGCGATTGTGGAAGCTGACGAAACTCAATCTACAGAAGCAGCTTTTGATGTTAGCATCAAAACAATTTTGATTCATTTGCGACAAATAGGCGAGGTAAAAAAACTTGATAGATGGGTGCCCCACGAACTTAACGATCGCCAGCGCAACGTACGCCTCGAGACCTGCCTTGCGCTGCTCAATAGGCAAATAAATGAAGGAATTTTTAACCGAATTATTACGTGCAATGAAAAATGAATTCTGTTCGACAATCGAAAGTGCTCAGCAAGTTGGTTAGATCTTGGTTCAGCACCAAAGCAATGCCCTAAACCAAAAATGATCCCTAAAAAGGTGATGGTCACTGTTTGGTGGCCTAGTGCGGGTGTGATATGCCACAGCTTTTTACAAAACGGCATGAGCATTACTGCAGATGTGTACTGTGAAGAACTGGAGACAATGATGGAGAAGCTTGCACATCGGCAACCAGCTTTGGTCAATCGGTCGTCCCCACTGCTCCTTCACGACAACGCGCGACCCCATACTGCACAACAGACAGTCTCCAAGCTGCAAGAGATGTGGTTGGAAGCTCTCGCTCATCCACCATACCCACCAGACCTTGCACCTACCGACTATTACTTTTTCCAAAATTTAGACAACTTTTTAGTGGGTCAAAATTCAATTCCCGAGAGGCAGTACAAAATGCCTTTGAAGAGTTTGTTGCCTCCCGTCCAGCTGATTTTTACAAGAAGGGCATCAATAAACGTTGATAACAAAAAGTTGCGTCGATTGCATGGATGATTACTGTGATTACTTTGAATAATAGAAATAAAAAAGCTTAAATAAATTGTAACGTGACAATTATCTGTGTCACGTTACAAACTTCAATCACCAAACACTCACACAGTTCTTCTGTACGATGTCGGATTTTACACTCATATGCCACGACATCTGGCGGTGTGGCGGCGTACTCACTGACCGAACACTCGATTTTCAAACATCGAGATACAAGCCTCTTTAAACGCAGTTCGCCAAGCCTGCCGCAGATGGCGTTGCATACTCGTTGTGATTATTCACACGTATCTTCATAATGAATAATCAAATTTTAATTACTCATGCCAGCTTTATTTATCTAATCAAATAATCCTTCTCGTATTTTAAAAACAAAACAAAAATAAGATCTCAAATAATAAATCAATAGTTCAATCAGTTTGTCTATGAATGATGAATGCTGGAGAGCAAAAGTTGTCTTTGCCTAGTTTGACGGAAGATAGGTGTCAAGATTTTACTCTATGGTATGATGTAAAGGAAATTACATCATATTTTCTAGAACAAGTTGGAAGAAATATTTCGTTTTAATTTATATGGGGAAGGTAGTTTTGCTTGGGCTATAAAAAGGGAATTTCGTCAGTGCCCCTTCTCTTTCACTCACCTGATTTCAACTGAAGAACTTCTCATCTGCGAGCTACAAAAGTTATTTAGTTTGGACAATACTTCCTCGCGTTTTGATCGTGATAAAATCAAGCATTTTACTAGTTCGCGAAGTCTGTGAGGGGCTATCCAATTTACCGTGGACTCTGACACCTGACGCCCGTCGAAAAACACTCATTGGAGCCGACGAGAAGCGTGGTGTTTTTGAGTCGCCGCGTAGCTGAAACACTTTCACAAATCGACCGCCGCGAGCCTTCTTCTCTAGACAACCTGTCTCCTGCCTCGGTTGACACCAAGACCACGCCTGCGCAACTCGAAGCCCATTCCACCACTCCGAAGCGGACTCCGGACGTTCGGCGAAATTACCACCAGGTGCATCTTATCCAATATCCGTTTCGGGCTGAGCCCCTTCCAACTTTATTCTTTCTTTCTGACGCTAACGTCAGATGGCGCCCAATTCTCTATTTTATTACGTTACTGCTGTATTCTACTGCTCAAATAATTCTGTAAATCTCTAATTCTAATTCCTTTTTTATTGTAATCTCTAGCCTTAAGCCCTAATTTAAGAAATAGATACACCGTTGAACCAAGTCATTTTTGATATAGCCTATATTTATCTTGCCGCATGTATAAGAAATAATAAATAAGTACCTACTCGCTCTACCGACTAAGCTCCTTGATTATATATATTTAAAATCTGAAACTAATTTTATTTTAACCAACTACCTCAAATAGATGTTACAAAATAAGTACTTTCACTTATTCCATACAAAACGGCAATTTCATAGGTAAATACCTAATATTTATAGATATTTATTTATTGTTACACCAAATTACAATTTTAACTTAAAGACTAAGATTCTAGATTAAGATTTTGATTTCATTTAATTTAATTTATTTTAATGTAAATTCTATTTGTAACATCTATGAGTCAATTGCTTGAAATAAATCATTTTTATTTTATTTACACTCATGTAATAGTGAATCAGTTCAAGGTACGGCAGTAATTTTATGAACGTTACTTAGTTTTAGAGCGTTTATTTTTAATTCTAAGTGGAAAATTATGTTTCTTCTTTATCATCTTTAGATACAGTTACATATAACTGTATCTATTTTCGCATTGAAAAAATAAAATTATATAAACTAAATTATCATACCCGTTAATTTAATGTATGATTTTTCACCCACCTTATCGGTAGATGCGCTATTTTGCGCGCTGTGGCTGGCAAGGATTGGATGAGAAGAGCTGAGGATCGGGCTAAATGACAAAGCAAAGACCATCAAAGGACAAGCAAGCGCACGGCTCAGTACCATCTGTACCTAGTTGATATACCACCCATTCGCACACACCGTTTTGGTTCTACGTTCTTGATGCGTACAGCTAAGGTATGGAACGCTTTGCCGTCGTCTGTTTTTCCTAAAGAATACAATCCGGGCCTCTTTAAGGTAAGAACGAATAGGTTTCTTCTAGATCTTCGTGCATCATCTTAGACCACATCATCGCTTACCATCAGGTGAGATTGTGGTCAAAGATCTATTTAGTTTAAAAAAAAATGGCGCACCCTGGGAGAGAGCTACGTCCAGCAGTCGACTATTATAGGTTGATGATGATGATGTCGGTAGATTAGGTAACTTTGCTACATACAACAGTGATTAAAATTTAAAATTAATAATATTATATGCTTCTGATAAATGGGGTAACGTGGTAACCAGTTCCAAAAAGCTCGTAATTGCCCAAAGAACTTTTCACAATTCCCGTGGCGTTTAACTTGTTAAAAATTTGATTAATGCTTAAAACGTGGGAGAGGGTTTAAGTTTTTATATTATATTTTGGTTAATGAGTAGCACCAGTACTTATTCCAAGTTTTATAACGACAACGATGCTTAAATGATTACATTTAGGTATTAAAGTTGTGGTTTTTCACGCATCGAAGGGATATACTAAAGAGGCGTTTTTAAAATCTTGCAACAGAAGATTGGCGAAATTGAACCCAAGCAATATAAAATATTTCATGATCAATTGAAAATAATAGAATCAATTTTGATTCAACTTATTGAATTCTAAAAACTTACTACATGTAATCACATTAAATATAAAAATGCGAAAGTTTGGATGTTTTCAACCGACATCAAAAGGAGGTTCTCAATTCGAATGTATTTTTTTTTTGTTTGTTACCTCAGAACTTTCGACTGGGTGTACCGATTTTGATGATTCTTTTGGTCCAGTTCTGACAATGGCATCAATGACAAAACCATACATGTTTTAAATATGTATAATTTGTATGTTATGTGTGTTAGCTCAGAACTCCGACATTTATCAACCGATTTGAAAATATGTTTTGTTATTTGAAAGGACATACTTTCTTTCTTTGGGATCACCCATAGAAATTTCATCGAAATCGGTTTAGTTGTTTGGTTTTTACTGTTATCTGAAGTCGGTTATATTTTTGTTAAAAAGTTACTTGTTTTGTTACTCAATCACGTCGTAACGGCTAACCCGATTTCGATGAAATTTGACACATAAATCTATACTAATCTATACCAATATTATCAAGAGGAAAGATTTGTATTTTTGTGTATATGTTTGTAATGAATAAACTCAAAAACTACATATTAAAAACATATTTAAAACATTCTTTCACTGTTGGGAAGCTACACTATCCCCGAGTGACATAGGCTACTTAACTGCGCAGAAGGAGGGTAATGTTTTTATTGAAAAACTACGCATGCGAAGCTGCGGATTGGTCAGCTAGTAAACTATAACATGGATTAACACATGTTACTTTTTGTTGACAAACAACGCGTGCGAAGCCGCTGGCGAAAACTAGTAACAAATATTTCGTTTGCATGCTAACATAGCATCTCAATGCAAAACGGAACGTAACATCACACTATTATCACATCACATCATATTTTAGATATGAAAGTTTGAATGTTTATTTATTTACTTGTTTGTTTGTTACTCAATCACGTCGTTACGGCTGAACCGATTTCGATGAAACTTATTATATCCGTAGATTATAACCTGCATACCATAACTGAAACCATGGGTTACTTTTTATCCCATAAATCAGGTCTCATGGGATAAAAATGGAGTTTTAAATCAAGCTATATATAACAGCTACTTTATCTTTATTTCGGTTACCTACACATTTAGTAGTGTAACGCGTACAAAGTTACGGGCAACAGCTAGTTATTAAAATATTTTAATGGATCTGGAAGATGACACTAACTTTCTCACTATCATATCACAAACAGGATGACCACTGCATAACTTAGGCCTCCCTCATAGATTGCCAGAGCGACTGATCTTGTGCAGCCTGCACCCAACGGCTCCCAGTTATCTTTATCCGGTCATCTTTCCATCTAGTAGGGAGCCGTCTGTCGTCGCCTTTCCAGTGCGTGGTCTCCAATTGAGAACCTTCCTGTCCTAACGGCCTAACGGTTCTTTGCTTTGTGAGCTTTGTGCCCTGACCACTGCCACTTCAGCTTGTGAATCCTTTATGCTATGAAAGTGACCCTGGTTTGTCTGGTGGTAGACCTCCTTAAATTTTGCAATTGGCAAAAGAAACAGCAGAATGTTTACCAGAATTTTTTACATGGAAATAGTCTACCTATTGAGGAATGCTTTGTGTTACGCTTAGGTCAAACCTTCTGGTAACGCCATCTATTATCTTTATTCATACAGTTAATATGGAATATGGATTAAGAAAAAAGTTATCTTGTAAGGTAACTCGTTTCTTGACCCAAATTCCATCTGCAAAACCGTTTCTTTTTATTGTGCACTTGTTTCTGCTGGGGGGCGCTACTGAGAAGACAAACAGACAATTACGCACCGCCGCGCGAGCTGGTCAAAATTATTGACCTTCTTTTGCGATCGCTGAAAAAACCGCTGAGAAACCGCTGTTATGGCGCAAATTATGAATTCCACTGTTTTTATACTAATAATTGTTTTAAGAACGTGCAAGCCTAAATCGGTATATTTCCATGTTTTCGTTACTTATTTACTCAGTGGCAATAAGGTTGCTCTGAACTAAAACTTTAGTTTAGTTAATATAACATTTTAATGCCAATGCTCGTAACAGAACATTAAATAAATTGTTTTTTATTATATCGTCATGAGCTGTTTTCTACCCACATCTTCTTGAAATCTTGCGAATTAGTGCAAAGGCGTTGATATAGCCTCAAACTTTACGTGGTGACGTTCTATAAAATAAGGCGACCCTGGTGAGTTAGCAAAAAGAACCATCATCAAGGCTGTTCCAGGATTCAAGACGTCAGTGCATCATCATCATCATTATCAGCCGGAAGACGTCCACTGCTGAACATAGGCCTCCTCCTTAGATCGCCACAACGAGCGGTTGGTAGCCGTTTGCACCCAACGGCTCCCCGCGATTCTCACTAGATCGTCGGTCCACCTTGTGGGGGGCTAGTCTACGCTGCGTCTTCCAGTCCGTGGTCTTCCAGCGATGTGGCCCGCCCATTGCCACTTCAACTTGCTAATTTTGAGAGCTATGTCGGCAACTTTTTTTCTGCGGATTTCCTCATTGCGAATTTTGTCAGGCAAAGAAACCCCGAGCATAGCCCTTTCCATAACTCGTTGATCGACCTTGAGCTTGGTCATGAGGCCATGAGTAAAGGACCACGTTTCAGTGCCATTGGTCATCACTGGCAACACACACTGGTTGAAGACTTTAGTCTTTAGGCTCTGGGGAATTTTGGACGTCAGTGCGAATATCCTTAATCCACAATTTCCTCTTGGGTTACCTTATAAGCTCCCATGAACTATCGAAGACGTAAGGTTCTGACGAAAGAGCGCCATCACCTTCTATTTTATAAGTGTTTTTATTTTATAAGTTAGTGTTTAAAAACATTCCATCCATCATTTAGCACTGAACTTCTTACTATTTAAAGGTGATTAATATATGGTGTAGTTGGTATCAGTAAAGTTTGCGTCTTTAAACTTTCTCTAACTTGTATTTTGAGTTTACTATCGGTCTATCGGTACTATCATCTAGTCGGAAGACTAGGCACATTATTTTAGGTAAAGATGTGCATATTTGCGCATCGAATTGTCAAAATGGGCGGGGCTTAAATGTTGAAAATTGATGGCCTCATTTGATGTGTCTTATATGGTAGGCTTAATCACTACAGCTGGCTATCGAAGCTACAGTTCTCTTGCTTAGGATTATAATATGATAGCGTCGTAGTAACCACTGTGCAATCTTTTTTTTGCTTCAATCAACATGACAGATGTACGTTAGTCTATAAATCATTTAATTCAGGCAACATTAAGATAGTTACAGGATACATAGCTTATTCTACGGCACGTAAAGATACCTTAGCCTAAAATACATCTATATACTAATATTATAAAGAGAAAAGATATGTTTGTTTGTATTGAAAAGGCTCCGAAACTACTAGACCGATTTAAAAAATTATTTCACTGTTGGGAAACTACACTATTCTCGGGTATCATAGGCTACTTTTTAAAGGGTAAAAAGTAGCCCCTTACCCTTTTTACCTTTAATTTGGCTAGTGTATAATAAAACTTCTATTTATATACTTTGCTACATAAACACGTCAATTTTGGAAGTAAATTCTTGGTGAACTAACTACCCGTGTGTACCTCAACTTGTATTGTATTTATAGCATAGATAGGTATTTAGAATATACTTTGTAGTCGTTCTTGTATGTCAAATAAATGTACATTATTTATTTGTATTAATATAATGACTTTCATCTCTTTCACTGTACACTTCAGTGCTTGTATATATTTTGCTAAAAGGTTTGAATCAGACCGAGTACACAAACCTTCAAAGCAACATAAAAACCCGAATCAAACATCGAAAAAGAGAGAATTTTTGACAAAATTTTCTGCATAAACCCAGAATTTTTAGAATCTTATTTACGGAGGAATTTGAAGCAATTTATTTCCTCTAACGAAACGTTTAATGAATACAAACATTTGATCAGAAGATACTTTTTCGGATTACGTGGAAGATTGTATGAAGATCTGCGGGAAATGCTTACCTAAAGCGGTTGAAGATAATATATATAGAGATGTATAAGATAATTTCCTCATAGACATTTTTTGAGACCCCATCAAAAGAAGTGTCTATGAGGAAATTATCTTCACTGCAAAGACGAAAATTATTACATACGATGATGGTGAAGAGCTTCTTAGTGTTTTTGTCATTTAGCGTCGATTCCTGAGCACGTTTGATTAGCTTAAGTAGTCTAAGATTTCTACCGCAATATTTTGATAGGTAGTTTCTAGTTCGAACGATTTCGCACGTGTCTATAAAAGTATTTCAATGTTGAAATACTTGTTTCGTTTTGAATTCAGGTCACAATCTATTATAAAAACAAAATTTCATTGATATCAGTTCGCCATTGCGAGCTCATTGTGTAACAAACAACCATCCAAACTTTATCATTTGTAATATTAGTCACGCCTCGTTCACATTTCGATGGACATCCTATAAAATAAATTTATTCTACACATTCAAACAATTATAAGTAAGTAAGTACTTATTCTTAGTGTAAAAATGATCTAGATAATAACACCTTTCTAAGACTGTAGGTAAGTGCACATTTAACGACATCTGAGTAACTTTAGTTGACAGATAAAAATCATTCTCTCTATCTGTTTTCTAGTGAAAGCAAAAGACGTATATATTTTTATGACCTTATGAAAATCAGATGTGTTCAGATAAGAGTTAACCTATATCAAACGAACTAACTTTATTCGGTGCCAAAATTAATTTCTAAAAAATCATGTTTCTCCAATAAAAATGACAGTATAATTTCATACAAAATACAACAAAATCTGACTTAAGTCGATATGAATAGCAGTCATTAAAATGTTATAAGATGTCACTGGTTTATTAATATTTTGCTCGCAAAGTAAATTTATTTTAGAGTTATGAAATAATATTAATCACCTTCTGTGCACACGAAAGGATATACAGTTTTGAGAATATCAGGAAATTATTTTTCCAATGATCGTCCTTAAATGTTGTTTTAATAAGCTTTCAGTATTTTTAAATGAGGCGTTTTCATCGGCAATTTTTGTAAATGGCAACAGATAGCGTTTGCTCTGCCATAGCTGATTTATCAAAGGAACATGAATTTCAATTGCCGTGTCAACAATATTTTCTGAGGAGCGTTTGTTTTTGTTTATCTGGCGACGTGAGATTGTTTTAGAAGTGTTGATATTGTGTACCTACTTGAGATTTTGGCATAGAAATCATATATTTGACGCCTTATCTCCAGACAGTGCACCACATGAAATAAACCCTAAAAAACGGACATCCCTTTTTTAGGGTTCCGTACCCTATTACTGAGGCTCCGCTGTCTGTCTATCCGTCTATCACCAGGCTCTATCTCATGAACCGTGATAGTTAGACAGTTGAAATTTTCACAGATGATGTATTTCTATTGTCGCTATAACAGTATGTACTAAAAACCGAATTAAATAAATATTTAAGGGGGGCTCCCATACAACAAACTCAATTTTTTTGCTCGTTTTTGCTAGATATTGATAACGGTAACAGGTAGACGCTTGAAATATTCACAGAATATTTAGTTATATATTTACTTTAAAAATATATAAATACAATAAAATAAACAAATATATAAGGGGGGCTCCTATACCATAAACGTTTTTTTGCCGTTTTTATAAATAATGGTACGGAACCCTTCGTGCGCGAGTCCGACTCGCACTTGTTTTATTGTGTACTTGTTTTATTCGACAATTAGGGGTAATGGTTCCGAACAGTTTGTAATATTAGAGATTTTCAAAATATTAATACCTTGTTTTCTTAAAATATTATAAAAGTGAATGCTATAGTAATAATAAGGAAGCAGCAAGAATTTGTTTTCTTCTGAATCGAATAGATAGATAAAATGTACAAAACGGCTCCGAAAGAATCCCTAATGACTCCCATTATAGATCACCATTGAGAGATTAGCTCACGAGTTCACGACTGATGTATCGGAACAAACTAAAATATACCGAGCTATCAAACCAAAATACAAACATTCTGGAAATAACACTGCGTTATACCAAGATTTTTTTTGTGGCAGTATCGACTTCTGCTCATAAAAATGCCAAACTAAGTATATATGCTGAGTGTTACTGCTTTATAAGGCAACACTGTTTAGTTTAAGCTTTTTTTTTATTGATGATAGCCAAGCGCTTGACCACTACCTCACCTGATGGTATGTAAAGGTGTGATCGAAGATGGAGCACGCTTGCCTAGAAAGAACCTATTCGCTCTGGACTTGAAGACTCCAAGATTATACTGGTTTGGAAAAACATACGCCGGAAGTGAGTTCCACTCCTCACTTGTGCTAACAAGAAAAGTTGAAGCAAATCATTTGGTACGGCAAGGTGGTATGCCGACCAGGTATGGGTGGTACTTCTCGGTTCGTCTGCTTGTCCGGTGGTGGAAGGGGGAAGGAGGGATAACGTCATGAAGATCTTGCGCACATTCACCAAAATGTATTATGTAAAAAAACTGAAATTCTGGCTACTCAGCGTCTGTGCTCTAGACTTTGTAAATTGGCTTCCACTAGTGAGTCATCACCAATGAGTTTAGCAGCACGTCGCTCAATAGAATCAAGGGCTTCAAGCTGATACTTGGCCGAGCCATCCCAGAAATGGCAGCAGTACTCCATAAATGAGCGGACTTGTGCTTTGTAGAGACTGAGCAGCTAACCCGGTGAGAAGTACCGCCGAACCTTAGCTAGGATGCCCAGCTTCATAGCAGCAATGTTGGCTCTAGATTCAATGTGCGATCCGAAGTTCAGGTTGGACGTGAGCTCAACGCCCAACCAGCTCAGACTTTCAGAAATTACGAGTGGGATATCACAAAAGGTGGAAACGGGATTTGCTTTGCTTTAACGTTTTTTATGTTTCTCAATAAACTGAAAACCATGCCATTATTGTACGGAAAATGCCTACATAAATGAAAAACCTTTGTTTATTTAGGTATTTATAGGAAACTTTCCTTGTTTTTTTGCACTCCCTGTCCTTTTTGGCCCAACATCTCAAGAACTTCTTTTTTTTATATTATAGGCTTGCGTTTGACCACGATCTTGCTTGATGGTAAGCGATGATGCAGTCTACGATGGTACACGCTTGCCTAGAAGAAACCTATTCACTCGCGACTTAAAGATACCCAAGTTGTAGCTATCTGGAAACACAGACTCTGGCAAGTCGTTCCACTCTTTGGCGGTGCACATAATAAATGTAAAACTAGAAAAAATAGAAAATAGAACTCCAACAAATGCTCCAACAACTGAGCACGGCTCTTGTTTAGGACCGCAAAGGCATAAATTACCTTCCCATGAGATGGCAGAAATGTGTAGACGGTGAGGGTAATTACTTTGATTAAACAAATATATTCAACCTTAGAAAAAAAATTGTTTTCAGTACAAAACGTCAATTTAATACTGTAACCCCTATTATTAAGACACATTCAAACTGACTCCTAAACGATTCATAGTACCTACCTACCCACATTTTATATTTTTTGAAGCACTTCAAAATCAGAATTTAAGAATACGCTGAGTGTTTACCTGTATTTTTTAGTTATCTTAGTGTTTTGTGGTCTGTCCTGTGTGTGTCAAGTACATGTATTTTCTTTATTTCTTAAATAATTGGCATAAACCATCTCACCTGTAAAGCACTCGGCCATATACAAGACGTATCACCAACCACCTCAACAGCTACCGGCTGATACTCCGTCAGATCTGTCGCACAAGACCCTTGGGACGCCGAAGCGCCATACTGGGCTACTTGGATGCTAATAGTGGTCCCTCGAGGACAGATTAGCGTCACCATCTCTTCGTCACACGCAGCTTTTTGGTGCGTCCGAAGAGTTCCGAGGAGGAGTTCTGTGGACAAGAGATTAGTGTTTTACTATCTCTAGTAAGTTCAAAATTTATTTATATCTAATAACTAGATTAAAGGAGAAAAAATGGCGTTGTCACAAATCGTAGTTTGAATCAGAAACTGGGCTTAAGGGCGCACTATACTTGGGGAGACGATAAATCGCTTATTGAGAAACAATGTTTTGTTCAACAAATTGTGTGCTTTCAATTTGTAATTCATATATGTTATAGTTAAGGATACGTGGTAGAACGCCTGTGATGTGAAAACACAATTCCGTAAAATTTTCTCTATAGAAAAAAATCCAAAGATGACTCCAAATTTATCTTAAAACCGTTCTTATGCGATGAATACTTAAATTTAGATCTTGAAACTTTAAACAGTAATTATACACAACATAAATAAGTGCACCTGTGCTTTAAATTTTCAAAATACCTTTTGGTTTTACCATAAAATGAAAATACCTAAGTTTTGCACTATTAAAACCATTCGCTTCGGACTCCGGGTCCGCGATTCAGTCTAGCCTCGGCTTTCAGACGGAGTACCCGTGACGCTTGTCCCTTTAAACGATCACGTAATTCATAAGTAGAATTTAATATTAAGTTAGTTTTTGCAAAGACGCAGTAATGAGAAATAAGCACAACAAGAAAATGAAGGGACTGAATGATAAAAAAAATCGGCAAACATGTATGAACCACGGCGAGATGTGCAGCGGCGCGCGGAGAAGCGGGGGTGAATTTCGAGTTTGGGCTGAGGTATAGTCAACTCTTAAATCCTATCTATAGTAGCGCCTAAAGGAGTAACGTTTTTGAGGTATCGTCAGACTGGGTGTGGGTGGGAGGCACGTTCCGAAAAAAAACTTTTTGGTTACCCGAACGGGCAAACATTGTTTTAGGACGTGTGTAAATTTTGATAATTGGCACTGTTATATTATAAACCAGTAGTTTAAGACCACGCGAACGAGGTCGCGGGTTAATTGATTTATACAATACTTGATGTATTGTATAAATCAATATGGCTGGAAAATATGAATATTACAAACATAATTGTCGCAACATTACCGACAACTGTTGCCGGCAACACATTGTCGAATGTAGTATAGAAGACCGAGATAACAATACACTCGTATAACGCCGGTACCAATTACTATTTGACAGGCAGTACCTAAACATACATTATTTCGTATAAGTTTTTTTTCAAATCACGTTCTGTTTCTTAAAACCAAGTCGCTAATATCAATGTATTACTAAGGCTCCGCTGTCTGTCCGTCTGTCTGTCTGTCTATCCGTATGTCTGTCCGTCTGTCACCAGGCTGTATCTTATAAACCGTGATAGTAAGACAGTTGAAATTTTCTCAAATGATGTATTTATGTTGTCACTATAACAACAAACACTAAAACCAGAATAAAATACATATTTATTGGAGGCTCCCATACAATAAACGTGATTTTTTTGCATATTTTTGCTCGATATTGATAACGGTAACATACGGCACGATAGACCCTTGAAATATTCACAGGATATTTAGTTATAATTATATTCACTTTAAAAATACATATTTAAAATAAATTAAAACAAATATTTAAGGGGGGCTCCTATACAACAAACATGATTATTGTTGCTCGTTTATATAGATAATGGTACAGAACCCTTCGTGCGCCAGTCCGACTCGCACTTGGCCGGTTTTTTATTCACAGTATTCGTGGACATAATAACATCCAAAATGTTGCTGAAGTAAAACCAATATAACCGTAAAATTATTATTATATTGCAGAACTACTTTAATTTAATATCAGAACCCTAAATCATCAAGAAACTGTCTTACATAAGTATACCTACGTACCTACATTTGTTAACTTTTGATAGACTCTAATATATTTACCCACGAAAACCGTATTAGTACGTGGTATACATACCTACATCTACGTGTACTTAGGTATGAATCTCGTTAAGATAATGGATGCGCAGAGGGGGAATACGATTGTTGTCATGCAAACTCAAGTAAGCTGCTGAGTGACAAATCCAATGCAAGACGACATGGCTCTAATGGTATTAGTGCAAGATTGTTTATGTAGGCACTTACCTACCCTTTTAGTCATAATTATTTTACTAAACCTTTTTAACTAAGCGCGCAGGGTGTGCCACTCCCGGAACTTCGTGAGTAGAAGTACACATTATTATAATATGGAAACAACTTAATCCATTTTCATGCTTTAGTGTCAATAAAGCCGTTGTTAGTCTGGTTGACCGAAATACTGATAATTTATGGTGACAATAGTGTTCGGTTGGTACAAAGCACCGAAATAGTCTGAAATGTCAAAAGTTCACAGATAGATCTTGTCAATTTGAACCGAAATGTCAAAGTGACAGATCCTGTAAATTTTAACTGAAATGTCAAATTGACAGATGTTGTGAATTTTGACTGAAATGTTAAAGTGACATTTTCTGAGTGAGCTGTTGTCACTTGCGTTGAGGTTTCATGCGTGTCCTGTAAGGAAGCTATCTCTATGAATTATATCTAGATTAAAAATATATTTATTCCACACCATTATAAAGAAAAATCAAACGAATACTATTTGCGTTAGGCTATTTGCATATTTTGACCATTCGATGTTTATTGTGTATCATTGCTTATAAAAGGCGCAGTCGCCTGCGATAAGACAGTTGATTGTACATTTGTTGTTTTTAGTTTTAAGTAGGTACTTAACTTCATTTTCATATATTTTTTTATTGTAGTACCTATGTACTGTACGGGAATTCAATAAAGGCCGATGCGAAAGCGACTAACCTTGGGTTACTCCGTCTTGCGTTCCGCATGCCCTTATAAACTCCGTAATTCTTCTATCCATAGGCTGGTGTGGTTGATTGTAGATGTATGTTGTCTTATTGAGGGTTGTAACACGCGAGAAAACTACCACTTGACTACCGGACTGCGCTGTACACTATTTGATATTAGTCTAAGAGATAGGCGTACTTTTGGTAACTTTCGCCAGAAAGGCTGATTCAGTGTTTAGTGGGTGTGGGACTCTCCACTGATGTGAACGGTGATGGACTGCCCGCATGCGGTCGGTTATCTTACTAGCTATCAGCGCTCAAAGACGAGTTATTGTAACAAAAAATGAATAATAACTAGAAAGGCTGATTCTAGTACAGTATTATACTATGAGTAATACCTATGTGAACAGTGAAAAAACTGAGAAGATTCATCGGTTGGTTCACTAGATATGGCCGCTCAAAGAAGCGTTATGGTTACAAAAAATGAACGATCACTAGAAAGGCTGATTCTAGTACAATATTATAATATGAGTAATACCTATGTGAACAGTGACAAAACTGACAAGATTCATCGGTTGGTTCACTAGATATGGCCGCTCAAAGAAGCGTTATGGTTACAAAAAATGAACGATCACTAGAAAGGCTGATTCTAGTACAATATTATAATATGAATAATACCTATGTGAACAGTGAAAAAACTGACAAGATTCATCGGTTGGTTCACTAGATATGGCCGCTCAAAGAAGCGTTATGGTTACAAAAAATGAACAATAACTAGAAAGGCTGATTCTAGTACAGTATTATAATATGAGTAATACCTATGTGAACAGTGAAAAACTGACAAGATTCATCAGTTGGTTCACTAGATATGGCCGCTCAAAGAAGCGTTATGGTTACAAAAAATGAACAATAACTAGAAAGACTGATTCTAGTACAGTATTATAATATGAGTAATACCTATGTGAACAGTGAAAAAACTGACAAGATTCATCGGTTGGTTCACTAGATATGGCCGCTCAAAGAAGCGTTATGGTTACAAAAAATGAACAATAACTAGAAAGGCTGATTCTAGTACAGTATTATAATATGAGTAATACCTATGTGAACAGTGAAAAACTGACAAGATTCATCGGTTGGTTCACTAGATATGGCCGCTCAAAGAAGCGTTATGGTTACAAAAAATGAACGATCACTAGAAAGGCTGATTCTAGTACAATATTATAATATGAGTAATACCTATGTGAACAGTGACAAAACTGACAAGATTCATCGGTTGGTTCACTAGATATGGCCGCTCAAAGAAGCGTTATGGTTACAAAACATGAACGATCACTAGAAAGGCTGATTCTAGTACAATATTATAATATAAATAATACCTATGTGAACAGTGAAAAAACTGACAAGATTCATCGGTTGGTTCACTAGATATGGCCGCTCAAAGAAGCGTTATGGTTACAAAAAATGAACAATAACTAGAAAGGCTGATTCTAGTACAGTATTATAATATGAGTAATACCTATGTGAACAGTGAAAAACTGACAAGATTCATCAGTTGGTTCACTAGATATGGCCGCTCAAAGAAGCGTTATGGTTACAAAAAATGAACAATAACTAGAAAGGCTGATTCTAGTACAGTATTATAATATGAGTAATACCTATGTGAACAGTGAAAAAACTGACAAGATTCATCGGTTGGTTCACTAGATATGGCCGCTCAAAGAAGCGTTATGGTTACAAAAAATGAACAATAACTAGAAAGGCTGATTCTAGTACAGTATTATAATATGAGTAATACCTATGTGAACAGTGAAAAACTGACAAGATTCATCGGTTGGTTCACTAGATATGGCCGCTCAAAGAAGCGTTATGGTTACAAAAAATGAACGATCACTAGAAAGGCACCTCTAAAATATAATAATATAATATAATAATATATTTGGTAGGCCATTTAGAGTGGCGCGTAAGAACTGGTCGGCCCGTAGGGACGCGTTGACAGTCACCTTGGTATGTCACTTCGCTCAGCCAATGAGGGTAGGTATATCATGAAAAATGAGAATTGATGTACCCTCCTAATTGTGTGATCTATTACTAATCAATTCCGATACGGAACATGTATAATTAAGTGTTTAGTTTATATATCCATCTATCTATCTATAATTCAAATCGCTTTAAGCGATAAGACTGCCCATAGTAAATTTCTGTTGTTTTTAGTTTTTTTTTGTTCTGTAATTATTTTATGTAGGTACACACGGCTACACATCAAGCTATACATTTCCAGTATAAGCTGACCTTTCATTCTACGAAAAGCCTACACAATGCGAGGTCAGCTTATACTGGAAATGTATAGCTTGGTGTGTAGCCGTGTGTACAATAAAGTGTTCATTTAACTACCATACTAAAAGTAATGAAATAAAGTTACAATAAACATTTTTGCATCACAATCAAATCTCTATTATTCGTTCAAATTTAGAACTTCCGCGTTAGACTTCATTCTATGTGATAAAGGACCGAAATAGGTCAAAAATCGGTAAAAACCAAACGCGTGAAATTCATACTGTTACATTCAGTGAAAACACGAGCCTACAGAAATTTCATTTCTGAAATGCAATATCATGATGGACCGTGTAGGCAGAATCATCGAAATCAGTATGTATCCACACGGGGCCTCTGAATGCATTCCAGCCTATGCGGTGGTTATATCACCTGCGTATACAGAGTAGTGATACAGAGTAGACAAAGATTTAGTAAAACATTCGACACAAGACGTTTTGAGGGACGGCACTAGCAAAAATACTGTAATATCACGGCCACAAAACAGAAGGTACAGAAGTTCGGGCCGGTTTTGATTTTAATTACCTATTCCCGAGAATACTATACAACCAAATACACAAGAATTTTGATAAGACACGTTTAAACGCAAATTAACAGAAGTAAATTCACAACCAGCTTATAAATTATGTCACACATATCATTAGAAACGTTTTGCCAAAGCGCACCACTCGCGGCTGGCGATCGATCGACTTGTCCCGACCGAGTCGGTCGATCACGTAAGCGAACGTCTCCGTGCGTGCGCCTGTAATCGCTCGTTGTACTAACTTCTGTACTATTCTGTGATGTCTGTACTATTCTTTTCAACTTTTATATTAGTCTGCTGAGCCAGAGGAGTAAGTAATTAATTAGAAAACCAAAAAGGATCTCAAACTCAAGCATTATTTTGATCTGGATCCGGTAAAACTGAAAAAAAAAACTTTAAAACTTAAACTTCCCGGGTGGCTGGTGCGGCAGCAGAGGCTGCGGAGAACCTCAAACGGAGGAAATATGATTTCCTGGGAGATCAATACATATTTCTTCCGTTTAGGGTCTATGGGTCCTTGGGGCTCGAGTGCCCAAAAACTCATTAAAGAGCTGTCCAGACGCCTCATAGACACTACAGGTGACCAAAGAGCTGGAACTTACCTCTGCCAACGGATCAGCCTAGCCATTCAAAGAGGTAATGTTGCCAGTTTTTTGGGCACCTTACCTGCAGATGGAGACTTAAATGCAGTTTTTTATTTATAGGTTTATTTTAAATTTAGTTTTAGTTATTTGATTTAATTGTAGTTTTTATTGTTATTCTAGTAATCATTTGGTAAAACTTGAGTTATGTACTTATACGAATTTGAAATGAAAATAAACTTTTGCCTCTGACTTTAGGTACGTGGAAGTATTAGCGTTATGCAAAACCATCGCACAGATATATAACGCAATAATTTAAACGTAAACTAGATATCAAGCCGGTCAATCTAAATTTTATATTTACCTGTTTTTCTCTCAAACAGTAGTCTAAGAGTACCTAAGTGGCAAATGCTACTAAGAAACCAGCGGGAATAACTCAAACTGATTGTGTTACAAAGGACGGCTTGCGCAACGATGCCTAAACGTACTTAGTGGCTAAATACGTTTGAATACAATTTAAGTGCTCACCAAAATAGTTTTTTATACTCTTAAGACGCCGTGGGGCGCCGGCAATAGAATGTTGCCCCTCCGCTCTTGCCCGTGGATGCAGTAGGAGTCTGCTAAGGGATACTTCCGAAAGATGGGCAGCAGCGTCTTTTCGTGTTTTCAATACCTATACTGCGCTCGCCAACCCGCCTGCCAAGCGTGGCGAGTATGGCAACAACCCCCTCATGATATTGCAACATAAAACCAGGCCCCGAGTCCCCGGCGGCCCCGCTAATCCTGGCTACGGTAGCAGTCACGGTAAGGGCGGGGCCAGGGGTGCTAAGAATCCCCGGGAGACGATCGGCTACCAAACCCTACGACGACCACTGGCCCTGGTAACATACAACATCCGCACTTTGAGGACAGACGAAAAGATTGTTGAGCTGGAAGAAGAAATTAGTAGATTACACTGGGACATTTTGGGGTTATCAGAAGTTCGTAGAGAGGGCGAGGACACGATATCCCTTAAGTCTGGTAACCTACTATACTACCGGGAGGGCGACCAACAGTCCCAAGGTGGTGTTGGGTTTCTCGTTCACAAGTCACTCATCAACAACATTATCACCATCGACAGTGTGTCGAGCAGGGTCGCGTACCTGACACTCAGAATATCTAAGCGATATTCGCTGAAGGTCGTTCAGGTATATGCGCCGACCTCTTCACACCCAGATGAAGAAGTAGAGTCTATGTATGAGGACATCAGTAGAGCCATACATACGAACAAAACTCACTTTATTGTTGTTATGGGGGACGTCAATGCAAAGCTAGGCATGAAAAGCGATGATGAGTTGAGAGTGGGGCAATTTGAATATGGGCAACGGAACCCCAGGGGACAGAGGCTGGCCGATTTTCTGGAGAAAGAAGGACTCTTTATGATGAATTATTTTTTCCAGAAGCCGCCTCACAGGAAATGGACCTGGATGAGTCCCAACGGTTCCACGAGAGATGAGATTGATTTCATCTTGACCAACAAGAAACGGATATTCAATGATGTCTCTGTGATTCACAGGGTGAAAACCGGCAGTGATCACCGAATTGTTAGAGCCACATTGAATATGAACGTTAAACTTGAAAGGTCCCGTTTGATGAAATCTACGCTCCGACCCACTCGCGCACATATCCAAAACCTCGAGAGCTTTCAACTCGAACTTGCAAATTGCTTTGACTGTCTAGAAGTAGATGCATCAGTGGACGAGATCAATAACAGTTTCGTAGAAACCGTCCATACGGTGGGGTCACAGTTCTTTAAGACCCCCCGTACCAATAGACCTCAGAAACTCTCTGATGACACCCTTAACCTCATGGCTGAACGACGTTCTTTACAACTGCAGTCTCCCGATGATGCTCAGTCACATAGGCAGCTCAATAGAAAGATTTGGAAATCCTTGCGGCACGATATTCGTACCTTTAATACGTCTCGTATTAAAGATACGATAGAGCGGAATAAAGGCTCCAAAGTGTTCGCGAGAGATAATTCTATTGGGCAGAGCCGCATGACGAAGCTGAAGAGGGAAGATGGCAGCATAACGTCATGTTAAGCGGAAGTGTTAAGGGAAGTCGAAAGGTTCTATGGACGGCTCTACGATTCGGTCACTAAACCTGTTTGCAGTGCGGCCAACGACCCAAGAGCCACACTGACCCGACATTATACCGAAGATATTCCGGACATCAGCCTGTATGAGATCAGGATGGCCTTGAAGCAGCTTAAGAACGACAAGGCGTCAGGTGAGGACGGAATCACTTCAGAACTTCTGAAAGCGGGTGGATCACCGGTACTTAAAGTCCTTCAGAAGCTTTTTAATTCCGCCTTGCTTGAAGGTACGATGCCAAAAGCATGGAACGGGGGCGTGGTGGTTCTGTTCTTCAAGAAAGGTGACAACACCTTGCTTAAGAATTACAGACCCATCTCGCTTTTGAGCCATGTTTATAAACTGTTTTCGAGGGTCGTCGCGAACCGTCTCGAACGCAGGTTTGATGAAGGAAAGAAGAAAAGAAAGAAAGAAAATACATTTATTTGACACACACATAGGACAGACCATTCAGAACAGAACTAATACAAAAAACATACCTACTTACCTATAGAATATAAAAGTAAAAAGAAAAATTATTTAAGTACAGAATTAAAGAAAAAACACAAGATAAAAATTGATGACTTCCAGCCTCCCGAACAAGCCGGGTTCCATAAAGGCTACAGTACCATAGACCACATACATATGCTGCGGCAAGTCATACAGAAGACCGAAGAGTATATCTTGCCGCTATGTCTCGCGTTTGTGGACTATGAGAAAGCCTTCGATTCGATCGAAACATGGGCAGTGCTTGAGTCTCTCCAACGATGCCGTATTGACTATCGGTACATCGAAGTGTTGAAGTGTTTGTATAAAAACGCCACTATGTCAGTCCGAGTACATGAACAGAGCTCGAAGGCGATTCCCTTAAAAAGAGGCGTAAGACAGGGAGATGTCATCTCTCCGAAACTGTTTACGACCGCATTGGAAGATGCCTTCAAGCTTCTGGAATGGAAAGGACTGGGCATCAATATTAACGGCGAATACATTACTCACCTTCGGATTGCCGACGATATTGTGGTCATGGCAAAGGCAAAGGCCTCAATCGAGTCGGACTTAAAATGAACATGGACAAGACGAAAATAATTTCGAATGTCCATGTCGTCCCTGGCCCAGTTATGGTTGAGAACTCGGCTCTTGAAGTTGTCGACGCGTATGTATACCTAGGACAAACAGTCCAATTAGGTAGGTCCAACTTCGAGAAAGAGGTCAATCGTCGAATCCAACTCGGATGGGCAGCGTTTGGGAAACTTCGCAACGTCTTTTCGTCCAACATACCTCAGTGCCTTAAGACGAAAGTCTACAATCAGTGTGTGTTACCAGTGATGACATATGGAACCGAGACGTGGTCCTTCACTATTGGCCTTATGAATAAGCTCAGAGTCGCTCAACGAGCTATGGAGAGGGCTATGCTCGGGGTTTCTCTACGGGATCGAATCAGAAATGAGGAGATACATACGTAGGAGAACTCAAGTCACCGACATAGCCCGACGGATTAGCACGTTGAAGTGGCAATGGGCAGGTCATATAGCGCGCAGAACTGATGGCCGATGGGGCCGAAAGGTTCTCGAGTGGAGGCCACGGACCGGCAAGCGCAGCGTAGGACGTCCACCCACAAGACGGGCAGACGACATGGTAAGAACCGCAGGTCGGCGTGGGATGCAGGCCGCTTCCAACCGCAGTTCCTGGAGATCAATGAGGGAGGCCTCTGTCCAGCAGTGGACGTCCTACGGCTGATATGCTGATGATGATGATGATGACTCTTAAGACTAAATACCAAATAAAATAAAGTAACTCCATATAAATTAAACCGATTTTATACCGAGGTCTCTAAAGTAAACCTTTTGAATTCCAAAATAAATACACACATATCAGAATAATTGTAAGTTTTGTATATATTCTATTTGCTTGCCAAAATGGATTAATGCTCACTAAATATTGTTTTACTGAATCAGTAACTTTGAAACTAAAAACTACAGTTCTAACGTGCCTTAGTATAATCAAATTATCTTTTTTTTTTTTTTTTTTTTTATTCTTTATTGTACACAAATAGATTTACAGATAAAAATAGCTTACAAAATGGACATGTACAAAGGCGAGCCAACCTAAATCCAAAATATATTATTGTCAAACTATCGCGAAGCGTGTCACCATCATGCAGTTGGCACGCAGGATCAGGAGGCGAACGCGCCTAAGATGTCTGGCTGGCTCTAGCTAGATCGAAAAAAAAAAAACAAAAAGCCTTTTTTCAGGGCCGCACATTTCAAAACTTAGGAAAATTTGTTTCTCTAACAAATGATACGTTTTGTTTGTACCTACCTGCTTGCTGGATGTATGTAAAAAATGAATATATAATGTATATGTAGGTACCTACCTATGCTCGCAGATGTCAGTACGCTAGCAGGCAGAGACAGGCTAGCTCACTTTAGTTCTTATTATTATACGTGCAACAATAATTATTATATTGTAACGTATGTAGCGGCAGCAGACACACCGTATGACAGTTGGTCGTCAGGTTTTTTTTACGTATATATAAATCGACATAAAAAAAAAATAGTATGTAGAATTATGAAAACTAAGAGTGCAGACTCAGAGAAACAACCCCCCCACCTCTCTTCGTTTTTCTTACCTACCTAATATTCGTTTAATTACTTGATCATATATTAATTAAATTCATAAAGCATTAAGAAAGTAACTTGTGTTTGGAGTAAGCAATATTATATTTGGAATTTAAAAAAAATATACGGTCGACAGTTACTTTTTTGCCTCAGCAAAGATTACTTAAATTGAAGTCATAAAATAAAATATTGGTAATATCTATTTAGCGATAATATAAAATATTTGGTCTAAAGTTAACTCTAACGGCGTTTACATATTTTTTATAGCATGCAATAAAAAGAAAATTAACTTCATTTCTATAATACTTCATGAAACACAATTAGGTGAGCATTTATCTGTTTTGGCAGGTATTTCGAATTTATTTGAATTAATATAAGCGCATTTCTGGTAGGCATTTAAACACAAGCCAAAATGATTTAACGCGCCGGCGAACCCTGAGCGCAACTTCAATTCGGCCGCGTCAAATACTTCGCCCGGATTATCGCTATCCCTGTTTAGTGACGAAGTTTAGCCACGCAGAGCGACAGTGATAGCAATAGAACGATTCTAAATTTGATTAGATTTTGACCGTGTTCCGTAATACCAAAAATGATGACTGAAAACTTGTTGTATTTTTCTCATTGTGTTGTTATTCTGTAACTAGACGATATAATCTATGTTCCCATGACTAGGATACGTAAGATGTTGTTGTTTTTAATACGAAACAATTAGGTTGAAAACAGGTCTTTCATGACGTAAAAATATGCAGAATGCGATACGCTTCTATTTAATTTTAGGTAAGTATTTTGATCTAATATATGGTTGGGAACCTAGATAAATACTATTCAAATTAAAATAATACCTTAGTAAGATATAAATATGCTCCAATTAGAAACGATCTTGGTAGTACGTGTTGTGTGGGCGATTGTCCCTCCGGTGTCCCCTTAAGAAGTTATCAAATACAAAAATAAAAAAGTGTGTGAGTGGCGTGAAACACTCGGCTGGAACGAATTTCCTTTCGTAGTATATTATTATTGTGATATTTAATTTATTGTATCATCATCACCATCACCACAACTAGCGGTTGGTAGCCGTTTGCGCCCAACGGCTCCCCGCGATTCTTACTAGATCGTCGGTCCACCTTGTGGGGGGCTGGCCTACGCTGTGTCTTCCAGTCCGTGGTCTCCACTCGAGAATCTTTCTTCCCCAACGGTTATCGGTTCTACGAGCGATGTGGCCTGCCCATTGCCACTTCAACTTGCTAGTTTTGAGAGCTATGTCGGCAACTTTAGTTCTTCTGTGGATTTCCCCATTGCGGATTTTGATTATATATTCATCATTATATATATATATATATATATAATATATATTATTATATATATACATTATATTATATACAGTGTAACCTCCATGTAACGTCACTCGTTTTAACGACAAACTCTCTAAAGCGTCGAAATCATTCGGCTTTGGTTGGTTTAGCTTGTCTGGCATACAATGGTACACTCTGTATAGCATTACACCCACTCTCAATAACGACAACAATTTGTAATAAAAAGTTCTTTTTAAGTTGCCAAATTAGTAAAAACCTTTTGTCGTTTTATTATCCTAGACCATAATAAACTCTACTGTCGGCACCATACACACCAAACTTTCTAAGAAATCCGTTCTTTTGTTTACAAAATAGGATTGCTTGCACGTGTAGCTGCAGACTGTTGTTAGTAGAAGTGATGGATTTTATCTATACGTTGTCATATTCTTAGTAGCTCACAAACTTTCAAATTGTAAACATGGCTAGTAAGAGAAAATCATTGTGTATTGACGAAAAAGTTTTGATGATACGCGCGATAGAGGCGGGAGAGAAAATTAAAACAGATTTTTATTGTAGTAACTATTTAACAAGACAAATCAGAAATAAACGTTTTCTTTTTCTAATACAGATTTTACTTCTCTCCATTTAACGACAACTCTCTATAACGTAAAAATATGCTCAGTCCCTTGAGTGTCGTTATATAGAGTTTACACTGTACTTAAATTAAATTTTATTTAATATTAATTTAATACCTATCACAATAATAGTTATAATATTATTTTATAGCATACGCGCTATGGACAACCGTCTACACAAAAGACAGGGTCATGACGGAAACTCGTGACGGAAAACTCGAAAATTTTTTTTCGCCCGGCCTCATCTGCCAAGTTCCAAAACTTTACTTTCTCTTCACAAAAGGTTCACAAAATAGGTATAGCAAAATCATTGTGAGGATAATAACAACTAATAATAACCTGTTTTGTGAGAAGCTGGTGCCTGCGATAGATTGAGAAGCTGTGTTTAGATCAGCAGGGTGTCAGGTCTACACAGATAATTACAGTTACACAATAGTAAGTACCAGATAAGCATTTTTACGATGGTGCAACAATCATACAAATAGGTCAAATATAAACAGTTATGGTTGAGAACTTGGCTCTTGAAGTTGTCGACGCGTATGTATACCTAGGACAAACAGTCCAATTAGGTAGGTCCAACTTCGAGAAAGAGGTCAATCGTCGAATCCAACTCGGATGGGCAGGGTTTGGGAAACTTCGCAACGTTTTTTCGTCCAACATACCTCAGTGCCTTAAGACGAAAGTCTTCAATCAGTGTGTGTTACCAGTGATGACATATGGAACCGAGACGTGGTCCTTCACTATTGGCCTTATGAATAAGCTCAGAGTCGCTCAACGAGCTATGGAGAGGGCTATGCTCGGGGTTTCTCTACGGGATCGAATCAGAAATGAGGAGATACGTAGGAGAACTCAAGTCACCGACATAGCCCGACGGATTAGCACGTTGAAGTGGCAATGGGCAGGCCATATATCGCGCAGAACAGATGGCCGATGGGGCCGAAAGGTTCTCGAGTGGAGGCCACGGACCGGCAAGCGCAGCGTAGGACGTCCACCCACAAGATGGGCAGACGACTTGGTAAGAACCGCAGGTCGGCGTTGGATGCAGGCCGCTTCCAACCGCAGTTCCTGGAGATAAATGAGGGAGGCCTTTGTCCAGCAGTGGACGTCCTATGGCTGATATGATGATGATGATGAAACATGTTTACTCGCTAATTACGTTTAGGGATTAATATATAATTATAAGTAATTTATTTATCGTCTAATAATATTTTATTTAGGTATTAGTTGCACTCCCTTCATCCATATCTTAAGTGCACCCCCGACCATATCTTTGACATTACTATATCCTCTCCATCCAAAGGTTGTCTGGAAGAATTCGCTTCAAAGTGATAAGACCACTCATTGTACTATTTGCTTTGTGTCTTCTATTTTGTCTGTGATTTCTATTTTTTCAATGTGTACATTATAGTGTTTTCATTCATTCATATAATTAAAAAGCCACTAGTATGTTTTTGTTAAAAAAAAGATTTGAGATATTATATATTAAAGAATATTAAACTTATTTTAATATTATATTAAGTTAAACAGATGCAATGTTACTGTTATATCACTGGACTTAATCAAGTACACGGTGTTTTTTTTGCATGGATCTTCGTTTGAACACAATCTCACCTGATGGTAAGCGATGATTTGGTCTAAGATGAAGTACGAAGATCTAGAAGAAACCTTTTTAACCTTAGAGGATTGTATTCTTTAGGAAAAACAGACGACGGCAAAGTGTTCCATACCTTAGCTGTACGCATCAAGAACGTAGAACCAAAACGGCGTGTGTTTAGGGATTGTGCAAGCCAGGCAGATAGAATGATTTTTATCCATGAATGAAAGTTACTCGGAGGTCGAAAAATGAAGACTAAAAATAAAAAAAATGTTATATGGTAGTTATGCATTTTTTTTCTTCCAATATAAAGAAAGAATGAAAGAAAACATTTTAATCAACAACCACACAGTAATAAAGGAACATAAAACACAACAACAATTAAATCTAACTTAAGCACTAACAAACTAACAAACTTAACAGCTCTGTGTGGAGATGAATAGGTACTCAGCTCAGCATGATGCTACAGTATGTTAATATGCCGCAGGGCTGGTCTTCCGCTGAGTCCAGTTTACATTACCTCAAAAATTGTTAAAAGATCTATGTACTGCTGTGAACAGATCTTATTTTATCCAATTTATCGGGAACTACGCAGTTGAAGTGTCCAGCACTCAATTTCGAGATTTTATCCGCGCTATTGCGAGAGAACGGTGTAATCCAAAAGCCATTTTCCTTAGTAATCGCACGACGTCGTCCTAAATGTGCTTAATGATACTGAGACCTTTATTAACACTTCATTGTGGTAATCTTGTTATTACTAATAACAATTAGCTTTTGTTGGGGGGCTATAATAGTCTCCTGAAAGTACACCCGGTTTTTTTTTCATGAATTAATTTTGTGTGTTGCCGTTAGCTCAGTATTATAACTGGGGCCCTCGTTATCTTGTTTAACATAGGAAATTTATCAAAAATGTATGGAACTAAGTGACTAAAATCGTGACCGTAGATACGCAGTTCATCTGAAATGATATTTTATGATTAATATTTAATTGTTTCGGAGCAAAGAAATAGTCAGATTGAAATCTATAAGGTGTTGCAATTTAAACTACAGATAACGACAGAGTATGTTTTTGATACCTTAACTAATAAATACATAATGTATTTTTATCAAAAAAACTTTATTTTTGAGTGTTTGTGCCTAACATGTAGATACACACGGCTACAGATCAAGCTATATATTTCCAGTATAAGCTGACCTCGCATTGTGTAGGCTTTTCGTAGAATGAGAGGTCAGCTTATACTGGAAATGAATAGCTTGATGTGTAGCCGTGTGTCCTTACCGTCTGGCGTACTACATTGACCGGGCCGGGTTATTGACTGAGCGAGGTCATTGCGGGGTCGTTGAACGGCTCGTATTAACTTTTAGTAATCTGTAGTATCGCATTATAAGCTAGTTCTCTAACATTTCGTCGAGCAGTATTTTATTGATTTTCGTGGTAATAAAACACAACATTTTATAAATACATTTTTTTTTGTGTAGAAACCGTCCCTTTGATATAATTAGTTTAAATTTTAACACCAGAGGGCTTAGCCAAGTAACATTCGATTAGCGATGACGCTAATCGATAAGTCCAAAAATGTATGGGATTTGACACATGCTATGGAAATATCACGTGATATATCGACAACAAAACTATGTAGAAAACGAATCGATTCAAAGCGAATCTAACTTGGCTACGGGCCCTGATATTTATATACATGAAGAGAAAGCTTTGTACCCCTTGCTAAGCTTATTGCGTCAACGGCGGAATGTGAGATATGGAGTTAAGTGAAGATGGAGTTAAAGTTTATACGAAGAATGAGGGGTGAATGCTGATTATTTGCTAAAGAAAAATACATTTTATTATGATTTACTGTCGAATTTCGACCACTGTGCAATGACACAAGGGGATGAAAACTTAAAATTCAAAATTATTTATTTAGAACATAAACAAAGTACACACGGCTACACATCAAGCTATACATTTCCAGTATAAGCTGACCTCGCATTGTGTATGCTTTTCGTAGAATGAGAGGTCAGCTTATACTGGATAATTATAGCTTGATGTGTAGCCGTGTGTACAATAGACAAATGAAAACGTTGACAACTGCAATAGTTAAAAAAACTGAGTAGCAGTGTCAGCGCCCTCTTCCTAAACCAAACCGAACAACGTTCCAGCTTAAAACAAGTCGTACAAGTAAATGTTTATTCTAAATATGATTATGATTTTAAGTTGAATACTGCGTGTGTGTGTGGTGTGTGTTTTTGTGGCGTATGTGTGTATTAGTGTGGGTGTGTGTAGAAGTGAGTGTGTGCGCGAGTTTGTATGGAGTGCATACCTGTTCGCGTGTTGTTGTTTTTGCTAGGTAGGACAGATCAAAATATTCTCGGTATCATCGTACGTTAGTGACTGAAGCCAGGTTTTGCATTTAATTTTACATCTGTGGAATGAAAGCGGATAAATGTCAATAGCTTTGTTAACTCTCTTGTTTAAAGGACAGCTTTAAAAGTAGTGTCTTTCAGCTAGGGCAGTTCTGCGGGGCTGTATGCTGCAAACCTTATCAGAGCGACGCTTAACAGAGCTCAAAAAACAACAAAGAAGAATCTAAAAGGGAAATGCTAATTTATCAATTTTCATAATGACAAAAAGCTATAAAAATAAATGGCACGGGAGTACCGACAGAAGTCAAAAATTTAGCGCTCAATGTTTGGATATTCAAAATTTTAAAGCAGATTAAGCTACAGATACTTATCTGTATATGTAAAAATGTTATGTAAAAATGCGAAGAAACTTTTCCCCCAACCTAATATATAGATATATATATATATATATTAGGTTGGGTGAAAAGTTTTTTCGCAGAAACTTTTCCCCCAACCTAATATATAGATATATATATATATATATATTAGGTTGGGTGAAAAGTTTTTTCGCATTTTTTAAGAAAACTAAACATTTTTTAATGTAGTTTATTTACATTTAACTAAAGTATGTAGGTACCATTTTGTTCGATAACTTTTGCCATCTTGTAGGTAGGGACATGATCCCATTGCTATAGAAATTTTTGGGCATCTGATCAAATACCGCGACAAGTAGTTTTGGCAGTCTTTTCGTGATGTTAACCTGACACTGCCTAAAGAAGTCTGAAAAGACCGAAACAGGTGGAAATCTGAAGGTGCAAGATCAGACTATATGGCGGATGCGTTTACACCTCCCAGCCAAACTCTCTTAATTTTAGCTGAGTGGCTAAAGATGTGTGAGGTCTAGCGTTATCATGATGAAAAACCACATCCCTTCTGTTGATTAATTCCGGCCGCTTTCTCTCAACTTCTTGCTTTAATCTCATCAGTTGTTCGAAGTAGAGTTCAGAATCGACGGTCCTGCCTGGTGGTAACAACTCATAATGAATATTGCCCTTCCAATCCCACCACACAAACAGCATCACCCTGTTGCGAGTTAACTCGGGTTTCGCCACAATGTGTGAAGCCTGACCGGCCTTTGACCACGACCTTTTTCGCACGTTCTTGTCGTACGTGATCCACTTTTCATCACCAGTTATCAGCTTCTTCAAAAAGGGTTCGGTTTCATTACGTCGTAATAAAGAATCACAAATGAGTACACGGTTCATTAGGTTTCTTCAGTGAGCTCGTGGGGTACCCAAATATCGAACTTTTTTGTGTACCCAGTTTTTTTCAAATGCACCAAAACTGATTTGTGGTCAATTCCCAGTTCTACAGCTACGTCGTAACTACTGATATGCCGATCTTGCTCCACTTTTTCAAAAATTGCATCAATTTTATCCGTAATAGGGGCGACCAGAGCGACGTGCATCTTTGAAATCAAAATTTCCGGATTGAAAACGCTTAAACCAAATTTTTGCTACTCTCACAGACACTGGACTAGGTTCATTAAAATCGCAAGTTTTTTTCGCGGCTTGCGTTGCAGTTTTACCTTTTTTGTAGTAAAATTTAAAATGTATCGAATATCTTCATTAGATTCACTCATCTGTACAATACGAAAAACAAATAAAAATCACACATTTTCCCAATTTGAATTTGGAATTATCTTCTTTAAAATTTATACTTTGAATGATACCAAAACCAGCCAGATACAAATAGTATAGCCCAATAGATTTTATTACAAGTTCATACATACTATAATACAAAAAGACTTTTTCCTCAACCTATTATATAGTGTTTTTTTTTATCTGGGACAGTACGGCAGCACCCATAACCAGAGGAGATACAGGTGCAGTTTCTTTTAAAACATCAGCTCGTTTTCGAAGAAAAACATTTTGGCATTCTTTTTTTTTTGATCAAGCGTGAGTAGCGTCTTAAAATGAATCAAGTTGGTAATTTTTTTCATGCCAATCGACTCAGTCCTTTATAAGGATCATTTTATTGTATAGAATGAAAAAAATCTGAGCAGCGGAAGTAAGTCAAAAATAAAATGTTATCACATTCTTAGTAGATCGATTTCTTAGTAGTTTGGTACAAAACAGTACTAAAACTATCACAACAGATGTTCGATATGGCCCCCACTTTTAGTGGCCTACGTATGCTTGATTTCTGCACTCAGATATTTTTAGCTGCTTCTCGTAATGAAGCTTTAGGATATGATAAACATTGCCAACCCTGCTTTCGAGTAAGTGAAGCTAGAGTGGCAGGAGAACACGCACTGGAAACCGCAGCGTACGATATCCCCCTAATGGCATGAAAGAAGATCTGATAAAAGTTTCTAGGAGCCGTTGGGTGCAGGCCGCAGAAGTTCGGTCGCTCTGGAAATCTATGAGGGAGGCCTGTGGACGTCTTTTAGCTGATACGATGTTGAGTGAAGCTTCTGCGCGTAGAAAGTACTGTTATGATTTCTGTGTCAGAGATCAGATTATTGAAAGATAAGCTCTTTTAGGATCGTGAAGAAATAACGAAAGAGATAGCCCGATATGAAGCTAATGGCGGGGAGTCGGAGAAGGGCTTATGAATGTTTATTTAAAAATGTTCTTTTATTTAATGGGTTGCAGATGTTTTTGAAGTACAACTTCTTAACGCACGCTTGACTTGGGGAGTAAGCTGGTTAATGCGTTACGAAAAGTGCGAACGGAAGTTGAGATATAAATTAGCGAAGATTACAGAAACTGAAAGAGAGAGAGTTACGTTTCGTATTTTACTGCAGGATCAAGAGAGAGACAGGTGCGTGCGCAAATTTTCTTTCTCTTTTCCTCTCATATCCAGTGCATGAAATATATCTCAGTCAGTAGTTCGTTTGAATACTTTTAGTAATTTCATTTTGTTCTTGAACAATTTTATAAATTATTATATTGAAAAAGAAGTTTTACTTCAGTTGTGTGGTATAAAGTACACTCGTTTTTTTTGTGTTTTTATTTTGTAATGTATGAGTTAAATTAAGATTAACGTGTAATTAAAAAAAGTGGCACTCCGGGAGTGCAGACTACACTATAGATGCTTATATACAGAGGTGTCAGTAACAGTTAGTGGCAGGTGTCGGTAACAGTGTCACGAGTTCAATGGTTTTTTCCCATCTCAAAAAATACTCAACGCGCCTAAAGAAGTTTTTGCTTCAAAAATGGGATGAAAATTGGAGTTTTGCAGAGAAAGTAAGTCTTGTGAGCACCATTCATTAGAAAAATAATAAGTACATAGATAACTTTATTTCCCTTCATATTGCTTCATACGTTTTAAACTAGTCAATAAAATTTCCTACAATATTTTGTTATTGTTTTACAGAACTGAACAAATGCGCCAAACTATCACAAAATGACTTAAAAAATAGACAGAAGTGCTGGAAGTTGAACACATATAAATACAGTGTAAACTCTATATAACGACACTCAAGGGACTGAGCATATTTTGACGTTATAGAGAGTTGTCGTTAAATGGAGAGAAATAAAATCTGTATTACAAAAAGAAAACGATTATTTCTGATTTGTCTTGTTAAATAGTACCTACAATAAAAATCTGTTTTAATTTGAACGCTATTGCGTTTTACAGTTTATGTTTACAATTTGAAAGTTTGTGAGCTACTAAGAATATGACAACGTATAGATAAAATCCATCACTTCTACTAACAACAGTCTGCAGCTACACGTGCAAGCAATCCCATTTTGTAAACAAAAGAACGGATTTCTTAGAAAGTTTGGTGTGTATGATGCAAACAGTCGAGTTTATTATGGTCTAGGATAATAAAACGACAAAAGGGTATACACAGCTGCGCAGTTTTTACTAATTTGGCAACTTAAAAAGAACTTTTTATTACAAATTGTTGTCGTTATTGAGAGTGGGTGTAATGCTATACAGAGTGTACCATTGTATGCAAGACAAGCTAAACCAACCAAAGCCGAGTGATTTCGACGCTTTAGAGAGTGTGTCGTTAAAACGAGTGACGTTATATGGAGTTTACACTGTAGTATAAAAATAGCTCAATAAAAAAAAAATAATTAGAAAAACCAGCGGACAGAAGGACCACTGAACCGTTGTTTTCGTAGACCAAAACATATAAAATGTGTTAATTATTATTTTAAAACTATGTCTTAAACAAATATGTATTTTATTTTTATTCTATATTTGGTAAGTTTAAGACATAGTTTTAAAATAATAATTAATAGTATGTATAATAATACTGAGTATTTCAAGACAGATTTTGAAAACGGTGTTTACATTGTTATATGGTTTTATAGGTGTAGGTATACAAACAATAGGCGACGGTGATCGCTTACCACTGGCGTGCCGTAAGCCTGTTTGTACTAAAGCGGTACGGGTAACGGTACTAAAAGGAGATATTTCCCGTGACTTGTGAGTTTTTTAGTATTTCGATATTTTGAGAGGGTAGATCGTATCAGTAACTCAATATCAGGTTCCGTAGGAAAGAAGAACGCCGGATACAAAAATACTTCTAATTTTATTTTATTTTCTATTAACTATATTAATATTCTAGCTAGAGCACAGGCGCCGAGTAGCCAGATTTTCAGTTTTTTACAAGATACATTTTGGTGAATTTGTGCAAGATCTTCATGACCTTATCCCTCTTTCCTCCTTCCACCAACGGACAAGCAGACGTACCGCCTTGCCGTACCAAACGATTTGCTTCAACTTTTCTTGTTAGGACAAGTAAGGAGTGGAACTCGGTTCCGGCGTATGTTTTTCCAAACCAGTATAATCTTGGAGTCTTCAAGTCCAGAGTGAATAAGTTATTTCTAGACAAGTGTGATCCAGCTTCGATCACACCTTCACGTACCATCAGGTAAGATAGTGGTCAAGCGCTTGGCTATCATCAATAAAATAAAAACTATTGTTCAAGTTGACGATGTTACTTGTTTGGATATCTGCCATTGAACCTGGAACGTGAACCTGGATTCCTGACACGGCGAACTCACCGATTGACCACATTTTAGCGTCGACCAAACAAACTGATCGGATGCCTCGGCGGGCATATGCTCTGCAAATAACCGAAAATCATTGCTGCCAATCTTTTAAAATAGTTGCCAGCTTTAAAATAACACCGAATGGTATGGACCCTAACATTATATCTGCCAATAACCATCCACTCGTAAATACTTCAGTTTGTCCGTGTATGATCCTGGCGCATGCAACTGCGTCGAAATATCGGGATACACAAAAACTCACATATCATGGTAAATATCCCGTTTTTATAACAAATAGTGTACAACCATGATAGTTTCAAAAGTAAGCCTGTTTCCCAACAAATAACATAAAACAAAAAAAAACTGGCCAGGTGCGAGTCAGACTCACGCATGAAGGGTTCCGTACCATTAACTATAAAAATCACACTAATATTATAAATGTGATAGTTTGGATGTTTGTTTATTTGTTACTCAATGACGTCGTAACGGCTTAACCGATTTCGATAAAATTTGGTATATACGTAGATTATAACCTGGATTACCACATAGGCGACATTTTATTCTTTAAATCAGTTCCCATGGGATAAAAATGGGGTGTCACTTCAAGTTGTAACAGCGATTTTAGCTTTATTTCTAGGTTACCTACACATTTAGTAGTATAACGCGTACGAAATCGCGGGCAACAGCTAGTTATCTATAAAAATGAGCAAAAAAACCCACGTTTGTTGTATGGGAACCCCCCTTAAATATTTGTTTCATTTTCATTTCATTATACTAAATATTCTGTGAATATTTCAAGCGTCTTCCTGTTGCCGTTATCAATATCAAGCAAAAACGAGCATTTTTTGCTCGTTTTTGCTGGGCAAGTGCGAGCCGGACGCGCGCACGAAGGGTTCCGTACATGGAATGTCTGTACAATGAGGACAGGCTTCCCAGAAATCTATAAAAATTACGTTAGTTGTATGGGCGAGCATCTTTAAATATTTATTTTATTCTTCTTTTAGTATTTGTTGTTATTGCGGCAACAGAAGTACATCATCTGTGAAAATTTCAACTGTCTAACTATCACGGTTCATGAGATACAGCCTGGTGACAGACGGACAGACAGACAGACAGCGGAGTCTTAGTAATAGGGACCTTTGAATTTTTACCCTTTGAATACGGAACCCTAAAATGATTAACAACTCTTACAGACAGACGGATAGACAGATGGATAAAGTCGCACAGAGCTCCGTTTTTATCATTTTGGTCCGGGATGCTAAACCGACACGAGCAATGCTGTGGCGTCGAATGTGCATGACTGAATTTTTGTTCAACACCCCACGAATAACAGTGACAAAACAACTGCCTTGCCAAAGTTCATGTACGTTTTTTGTGTGAATAGAAGTGGTCGATCCTGTTCCTGCTTTTCTAACAGAATAGTGTTGTAGGTACGACCTTTACGTAATATATTATTTATCTGTGCTAATAGTGTCATTGAATGTCATAAATGGTTAGTGATTAAATAAATATATTGCTGGACATTTCATACAGCGCTATCTAGCCCCAAACTAAGCAGAGCTTGAACTATGGGAACCAGATAACTGATAGAAGACTTATTTACATTTTTTTTTGTAAATACATAGTTATAATATAAAGAGAAACAACCAGACCCAGAACAAACATCTGTAGATAGTGCAAACATTTGTTCCGCGGCGGGAATCGAACCCGCTACCTTCTGCGTCTCAGCCGACGGTTCGCCCACTGCGCCACGGAGGTCGTCAAAGTCATTCATTATCCCTTGATCTCAAATTTTTAGATACTTGTTTGAGAAGTACCTAGGTACTTAAATATTTGGAGTCAATAAAAATGACAGTGTTGTATTTGCCTATAATTGGCAAGAGTATTATAACAAAATCAAACCAATAATGTAATGAGTGTCTTATGTAAGCTTTGCCCCACATCAGAACCCGTAGAAAAGAAGAATGCCGAATAAGTAAATACGTTTTAAATAAAACTATTGAAACAGGCGCGAATATAAACGCTAGGAGTAATTAGCTTTCTTTCATAAAATTATACAATTTGACAGTGTTTTGTCTTATCTAGTGCCAAGTAACGAATGAGAGCCCAAAACTAGCTCCTGAAGTAACATCATCCCCCCCAACATCAGGTCACGCCATTCAGCGAGCAAAATAGTTGCCAGCTTTAAAACCGTTTTGATTTTACGTTCTTAATTAAGGTATGGAACACTTTACCGTCGTCTGTTTTTCCTAATAAATACAATCCGGGCCTTTTTATGGTAAGAGTGAATAGGTTTCTTCAAGATTTTCGTGATACATCTTAGACCACATTGTCGCTTACCATCAGGTGAGATTGTGGTCAAACGAAGGTCTATCATGATTAAAAAAAAATATATTAATAATATCGAGTTAACAAACTAAGTACCTATTCGAAATAGCATCTATTTACGTTACAAATATACAGGGAGTTTTTTCTAAGTGTGCACATATTTTTTTATAACATTCTAGACATAACTAATGTTATTTATAAAAAGTCAAATATTTAATTTAACTCATAACTCTTTAATTACTTTCATTTGAAAATATTTAAAAAAGTGCGTGATTTATGGACACCCTTTTCATTCTGCGACCGTGAGTGTTTAGTTTTACGTTTGTGTGCGTGCGCAGTAAAATTTAATGAATGATTTTCGCATTGTCCACGAGTTCTGTGTTTTAAGCAATAAAATGGTATTTTTTTTTTTTTGAAAATAAAACATATTGTTTTTATTTCAATAATCGCATATACTACAGATTCTGAACCTCCTGTGCAAATTTGTGCACACTTAGAAAAAACTCCCTGTGTAGACCCTAACCATATAAGTATTGAGATAAGATATGATAAGATAAAATAAGATAACTCTTTTTTGTACACCAAAGTAAAATACAGAACATAATTCTTAAAATAGATTTAGTACAATGGGCGGTCTTATCGCTAAGAGCGATCTCTTCCCGACAACCTTTGTATGGACAGGATTATAACGTATCACATGACGGCGGTGCATCTATATACAATTAAAAGCATACCTACATACTATAAACCTAAAATACTAGTACTAACACAAGTGTAGTTATAATACAATAAGCAACTATAAAAATGGTTATGATGAATTAACAAGCAGCTACAACTTCAACACAGGGACAGATAATGGGAGTGCACTTTTGTTTTAAAACTACTAAGTATTGATACTTAAGGTGTTGGCGCCTCTTTTATAAATAAATTATATTATATTAGATGTTTGAAATGTAACAGCTGATCTAATTTTGATGGTTGAAAGATATATTTACCGGTTACAATGGATAACACATCACACTAATATTATAAATGCGAAAGTTTGTATCTTTTAACCGATTTCGAAGAAATTTAGTATGTACGTAGATTATAAGCTGGATTAACACAAAGGCTTCTTTATATCCCATTAAATAGGGGGACAAGTCAATTGACGACGATTGACGATTGAATTGATTTGACGACCTCCGTAGTGCAGTGGGCGAATATCCGGCTGAGACGCAGGAGGTAGCGGGTTCGATTCCCGCCGCAGAACAAATGTTTGCATTATCTACAGATAATTGTTCCGGGTCTGGTTGTTTCTCTATATATTATAAGTATGTATTTACAAAAAAAAAGCATATAATTAATCTATCAGTTATCTGGTCCCCATAGTACAAGCTCTGCTTAGTTTGGGGCTAGATAACGTTATGTGAAATGTCCAGTAATATTTATATATTTATTTTATTATTATTTTAATTTGCAACAGAGAGTTTAGCGTTATTTCTAGGTTACCTACACATTTAGTAGTGTAACGAGTACGAAGTCACGAGCAACAGCTAGTTATATTATACATCAATTAATGTAACACGATAGTCACTTATAACACATTTATTTTCATATTAATAAACACCATATGCCACATTAAAAACCACACCACTATAAACTCTTCATATCTGAAATTTAACATTATAATCTTCATATTGTATACTACCAGGAGATCTAACAGTAGTAACAGTATACTTAGTATAAGTATACTAAAAAGGAATGTCTAATTTTCACTGAGGACAAACCTACTAAGGTTTTATAAGTGTATTAATTTTATAAATATATGTTTTTTAAAAATAAATAAATAAAAAATAAAAAAAAAACATCGCCTTTAGAAAAGTATTGCCTCGTAGGTCACGATCCTTTACAACGTGCCCTACGATTCATTGCCTATCTATGAACTTGAAACATACAGTTTATATTAGTTTTTACACTTTCATTCAAATATCTACTTCAGGAACTTTTCATAGTTAATTATTCAAACTCGAAGAAATGTGACCCTAAAACTACTCGTAATGCAGTAGGTACTTTGCTAATAAAACCGGCGCTTACACCAGAATGCAGTTAGGCTATAAACTGACATCTGTCTTAAAAACTTGGTACGAAATGATAAAATTAATAGCCTTGAACTGATGAAAGAGCTTAAGCTAAAGTGACGGCGGGAAAATATCATACAGCGCAAAGTTGTGTTTTTATACAGTCTGTCACTGCATTCCCGATTGCTAAAAGCGATCTCTTCCAGACATCTTTTACTAGAACCACGGTTCTTTTACCGTCCGAGCAGTAGTTTTATGGGATGCATTACCAACAACAATACGGAAAGCCTCATCCTTAGCTTTATGTATTTAAATCTAGGGTGAAAAGCTTTTATCTATCAGAAACGTCATAGTATCGCACATGAATTAAATGTATATTTAACTAATGTATTTATTATAAATATTATCTATGTATTATAATTTTATATACTTATTATATTTAATTTTATAAATATTAATTTATTTATGTCTATTTGTATTTTATAAAGTATTTAGGTATTCGTTGCACTTTTTTCATCCATACAATATATCTTATTCTTAAAAGTGCACCCCTGACCATATCTTTGACATATCGACACCCACTCCATCCAAAGGTTGTCTGGAAGAAATCGCTTCAAAGCGATAAGACCGCACATTGTACTATTTGCTTTGTGTCTTCTATTTTGTCTGTAATTTTTATTTTTAAGGTGTCAATACAATAAAATGTTTTCATTCATTCATTCATACCATGGTTTTCCCAGAGGCTATAAACCTAAGTGAAATTCAGGATTTATCACGTAGCATATTTACATCGGTGCTCAAAATTTTTTTTCAGTTCCTAATTATACTATACCTCTACATTACTTATATTGCGTGTCACCGCATTTACGACATTAATTTAAATCACGGGTAGGGTCTAATGGCCAAGCATTGTTGTAAAATAGTTTTTTTCAAATTCATTACCATGAAATTTTATTAATTTTCGATCTACCTTAATTTTAAATCCTAAAATAACAATGAAACAGCCTGTATAAAATAAGTAAACAAATCATATTAATTCATCATGTAAATAGGTACCTGTTAAACTGACTAAGCGGCATTGACGCAAAGGCGCCGCCGATTTACGTTAAAAATTGTTTATTGGAAATGTATCGATTACTGATTAAATATTCAAGCCACTGCTATTTAAACAATCTTTAAAATCAGCTAATACGTTTCTGCATATGTGTTTTTAATAAATGTCGTGAATACGGTGACAGACTGTACAAAGACCTTTCTATTGTATTTGTACTTCTGCGATGGCTATCAAATATTTAATTAGAGTAATTCTGAAATGGATTGTTTACATTATTTTATAGCCGGCCCGCTGTTTACAGACCACACACTAGTGTTTTGGATGTCGATGGATCAGCTGCGCCAATGTTTAGTTCAATGTTTTATTAATAGCACCGGGTCACGGCAGGGAAATCGATTATGATAATAATAAAAAAAATGTTAAACATTTCACACAACTCAAACAATTAACAACTCACATCTGACGCAAACTAAGCAAAGCTTGTAAGGAAACCAGGTAACTAATAGAATACTTGTATATGTCGTAGGATTATTGGAAAAAACGAATCTTTGCAAAAATCCTAGGACGATTGCGAAACACCGGATAATTGGAATCTAGGAATAAATTTCGTAATCATCCGAGCTATTTTCAGGATCATTGCAAAAATCCGAGTTTGTTTCGGACGATCAGAAATTTGAATGCTAATTGGCTGTTCAATGAGTCGACTTACATATAATATCTTTATTCTGGTTGGGCAGACCATGGCTCTTCACAGAGGACTATAGAGATAGGAAAGCGAAGAAGTGATAAAGAGATATTTCTTTGGGTAAAGAATTTTAATGTTAAAATACGAGTATTACTCCATCTACTATTGCATAGTCATGGCACAATTTCAGCCTTATTTGTATTATCATATAAATTGCTTATGAGGTATTTTTCTTCTTATGCTAAGTAGGTAACACGTTTTTAAATAGGTTTAGCTTGACTATAACAAAAATATCTCTGATTTTTTACCAGTATTAGTAGAAAGCAACTACTTAAATAAACTCGTAACTTGATTACACACTTAGGCAAAAATGATATAATTCTTTTCGTTACATTAGTACCCTTATAACTTTAAAGTTGCTTACTGTGCGCTTTAACACATTTAAACCTGTAGATATTAATATAAGCCATTTTGAAACAACATTCAACATCTTCATGACAAACACACAAACAAAATAAAATATAAAAATCAAAGAATAGGAGATTATAAGGGAATGTTATGGTATAATATTTTTAAGGTTGGTTTTGGTCAAAAGTACAAAATAAACAGAGAAATTAATGAACTTTGAGAGCAGCAAGCAATTGATAGATTATCCTTTAAAAAAAAGTAAGGAGACATGCTTCATATACCCTACCATCCCGCTTTATAATTTTAGCCACTCCTTTCATACCATAATATTAATAGTAAAAAGTTGAGCACAATACCAAATTTTAGAATTACTATTTTGGTGCGTAACTTTAAAAACTGGATATAATTTAATAGTTATCTATTTTACTTATTAAGCTTAGAATCATATTAAGTTATTTATTATTGCAATTCGATGAACTATGGCATCTGAAATTGCATAGAACCCCTTGCTTTTTGCAAGCACATTTCTTTGTTGTACATTGTACATTTGACTTCTAGCAGTTACATTGTTTAAGGCCCTGACCACCAAATGGCGATATTTTTGATGCTATTCCTCTTATTGGTAATATTACTTCAGGTACTTTTTCATCGAATTTGACTCCAGGAGAGGGCTGAACTGCGTTTCTTGGTAACCAGTCTTTTATAATTCCAACAGCAGTTCCGACGCGATACAAGTCATTTCTTTTATCTATGACTCTCCCAGTGATGTTTTTGCTATCCAAAGGTGCTCGATCAAACTTAGGAATATCCACCAAAACAGTAGCCCCTACATCTATTTTTTTGTATTTTTTTGAGGAAGCCTTTGACATGTCTTCAGCAGCTCCCTTTAAATTTATATGTGATTGGGCTCGTTCTTGTTCAATAGACATCTCACGCCAACATAAATTGCAAGTCAAGTTCGAGCTACCACATGCTTCTTGAGATGTGGACACTCCGCAGGTTCCGTGAATTAGCTGCTTACACTTTGAACACGTAATCGTACTTGTAGTGACCTCTTGACAAATATGACATTTGTTATCCGTTTCTAAAATATAATCACCAGCACCAGATAATGTAATATCTTCTAGAATTAATATTTTATTACTAGGAACAATACAATTTTTTTCTTGATTATTCGGTTGAGCTAAAATCAAGCATTCATTCGTTTATTGCGGCTGCGTTTCAATACGATTATTTAGATTGTGTTCTTTATCGCCTGTAAAATTTTCGGAAGCTTGTTCACGAATTCTTTCTTCTGTCTTTTCACCATCGACCTCTTCTTGCTGTTTTAAAATATGTTCTAGTTCTTCTTCGTCTTCTACAATAGATAATATACCTGCAGGTAAATGAGTAGAGGAAAGCCCTGTGACAGGATCATGTCCAAACAGGGCCTTGTAAGGTGAGCGCCCTATTGTGCGATGGTAAGATGATTTTTTTGGAATTATACAAAATAACACCTTATAGACCAATCAGTAGAGTTACTGTCAGACATCCAAGCGCGTAACATATTCTCTACGTCTTGGTTGCACCGTTCGATTGAACCTTGACTTTGTGGATGTCTTGGGCGTCCGTTTATTATCTTACAAGTCGGCCATAATGTGACTAGTTCTTTTATGATTGATGCTGTAAATTCCTTACCGTTGTCACTTTGTAAAATCATCGGGGCGCCAACCTCTAAAAAAATTTTTAAGAGCGTAACAGCTACCTCTGCGGCCCGTTTTGAAGTTAGTGGCCGGAGAAAACAATATTTTGTTAAATGGTCCTGATAGTTTAGAAGCCATTTACAGTTGTTACTCGGTGTTGACTGGAGGTCAATCAAGTCCACTTGACCGCGTCTATTAAAGTCCTTGGATATTATTGGCCTCACTACGATTCCAGTTTTAGGACAACTCTTCTTACTTAGACAAGTCTTACATAAGTTTATGTAAAAATTTTTTTGCAGGTACTGGTATGTAATATTTATCTTTTAATGCGTAAATCATTTTATCCCGGCCTCCATGTCCTGTAGATATGTGCGTTTGCAAAAGGCGCTCATAATAATCTTCGCTAGGAACTATTTGAATCACAGGTGATAGATGATTGTGCCTTTTCAAAATAAGCACTTTTTCATCCCCCACACTCATCACATCATATTTTTTTGAATTACGATATTGTTGTTGAGTTTTTGGTTGATTACGTAACTTTGCCGAATTGAATTCCTCAATTGAAGTTTTAACATGATTAATTCGTTCCAATGTCTATTCTGGCTTTGTGCATTTATTTTAGTGAACACTGTATGACTTTCGTAACTCTATGTAAAAAAGTTATTTTTCCGTCATAACCTCTAAATTAACTGCACTAAGCAACTCCGGCACTTGTTTTACAGAAACTTTAGTCATTTCATTCATTGCACTAGTATAATTTAAAGTCTGTTAAATCAATGTACATACTCAGCGGTTCACTTTTCTAATTAAATAACGCATAAGACTCACAAAACAACGAAACAATATCCAACAACAACAAATGCAGAAGTTGTGTAGACGTAAGCCAATCAGCGCATATGTCAGTGGACAATGTTCATATCAGCCAATCAGCGTTCATGACTTACGATACGTGAGTCGTTATTCGCGATTATCCTAAAATGAGCCGGATTTTTGCAAAGATCCTGAACACGGCATGGATGATTAAGAAATTCATTCCTAGATTCCAATTATCCGGTGTTTTGCAATCGTCCTAGGATTTTCGCAAAGATTCGTTTTTTGCAATAATCCTACGACATATATAATTTGTATAAGTACAAGTGTCCGACCGAAACAGGTTATTCAGCCGAAACCGAAACCGAACCTTTGGCCTTGCTCTCAAACCGAAACTTACTTAAACATGTTTAAAATTTATATTGTATACTGAAATCTAGTGATTTTTTCACACATTTATTTGCATAGACAATGTTATTATACATGCAGACAGTTAGTGTTAAATAAAATGTAAAGACAATCAATTAACTACGTAACCTCTTTTATTAAATATAATATATATACAAACGGAAAACTGGCGAGAAGCTGCACAGGACAGACCAAAATGGAGACTGCTTTTATCGGAGGCCAAGACACACTTCGGGTCGCTGAGCCATAGGAGTAAGTAAGTAATTTGATATTCCAGACAACATTTATACAACCATGCAGAAAAATTTCCACAAGAAGACACATGCGTTCAATCTCAACATGATTCGCACTTTGTTTAGGTCCGCGTGCTTCATAAAAACTAAAATATCAATATTTCGAGAAAAAAACCCTGAAATATTAATAATAAGAAACACGTATCGGTAGATCATGCAAACATTTGTTTCGCGACGGGAATCGAACCCGCATCATTTGACGACCTCCGTGGTGCAGTGGGTGAATAGCCGGCTGAGACTCAGGAGGTAGCGGGTTCGATTCCCGCCGCGGAACAAATGTTTGCTTGATCTACTGATATTTGTTCTGGGTCTGGTTTTTTTTATATATTATACTAGCTGACCAATCCACAGCTTTGCACGCATATTTTTTCAATAAAAACATTACCCTCCTTTGCGCAGTTGGGTAAAAAGTAGCCTATGTTACTCATAGTGAATGTAGCTTTCCAATGGTGAAAGAATTTTTGAAATCGGACCCGTAATTTTTGAATTTATTCATTATAACATACACACAAAAATACAAAATTACAAATCTTTCCTCTTTATAATATTAGTATAGATTAGTATAGATAACCTCTTTTATTTGTCGCTTAAAATAAAACTTAGCAGAATGAAGTTCAATACCTATTAATTGCGACTGAAATGAAATAAATAATAATTAATAACAGAAGTACAAGTAACACTTAAGAAATACTTACCTAAAATCATTTACGTGCAAAGCACAACCTCAACTCCATGCTATTAAAAAAGGACGTCGGCGACCCGAGCCGGCAACACGGCGGGTAAGCACAAGTTAGCCGCGAAGTTCGCCGAACGACGCACGATTATACACAAAAGAATTCAAGTTTCGGCGCTTCCGAAAGTTTCGGCCATTATTTGGACGAAACCGAAACTAAGGCTGTAAGTAGCTTTCTTGGCCGAAACCGAAACCAAACCTTCGGTCGGTCACTAATAAGTACCTACATTTTTATAATAATAAACAATTCACTATAATAGGCCGGATGTAACGTTATTCGATAAGACGAACAAAATTGCTTTATCTATAGATATTGCTGTTCCCAACACACATTATTTAAAAAAAACCTCCAAGTGCGAGTCGGACTCGGCCATGAAGGATTCCGTAGCAGCAAGTAACATAATATAAAAGTTCTTGTAGTTCGTTGTAACTTTTTTTTATATTTGAGTTATTGAATGAAAGGTAAATTGCGGTTTACGATTTATGACGTATTAAAAAAACTACTTACTAGATCTCGTTCAAACCAATTTTCGGTGAAAGTTTTCATGGTAATGTACATCATATATTGTTTTAGATTTATCATTTTAAAAGTTACAGGGAGGGGGGGGGGGCACATATTTTATCACTTTGAAAGTGCCTCTCGCGCAAACTATTCGGTTTAGAAAAAAAATGATACTAGAAACCTCGGTATCATTTTTGAAGACCTATCCATAGATGTATGGTTTTGATGAAATTTATTTTTTTGGGTTTCAGTTCTAAGTATGGGGAACCCCTAAAATTTATTGTTTTTTTGATTTTTGTATGAAAATCATAATGCGGTTCACAGAATACATCTACTTCAACAGTATAGTTCTTATAGTTTCGGAAAAAGTGGGTGTGACATACGGACGGACAGACAGACTTGACGAATCCATAAGGGTACCGTTTTTTGCCATTTGGCTACGGAGCCCTAAAAACCATTACAGAGAAAATTCATAAATAGGTATACCGAACTGAAAGAAGAAATAATACGCATTTGGAAGTTAAACAAAGTGTACATTGTGCCTCTGATACTCTCCAGCACTGGAGTCATATCGAAATGTCCCCATCATTATCTCAAAGTAGTTGATATTCCAGAGAACATTTATTTATCCATGCAGAAAAAACTTCTACGTGAAGACACATGCGTTCAATCTCAACATAATTCGCACTTGGTTTAGGTCCACGAGCTTCATAAAAACCAAAATATCAATATTTCGAGAAAAAAAAAACCCTGAAATATTAATAATAAGAAACACGCAGACTTAGAAAATATATCGGCAGATCATGCAAACATTTGTTTTGCGACGGGAATCGAACCCGCATCATTTGAAGACTTCCGTGGCGCAGTGGGCGAATAGCAGGCTGAGACGCAGGAGGTAGCGGGTTCGATTCCCGCCACGGAACAAATGCATAATCTACAGATATTTGTTCTGGGTCTGGATGTTTTTCTATATATTTTAAGTGTGGGTTTACAAAAAAAATATGTAAGTAATAAGTATGCTATCAGTTATCTGGTTCCCATAGTACAAGCTCTGCTTAGTTTGGGGCTAGATAGCGCTGTGTGAAATGTCCAGCAATATTTATTCATTACTAGCTTCCGCCAGCGGCTTACAAAAAGATAACAAAAAGTATCTTATGACATCGAAATCAAAACATCCAAACTTTCCTATTTTTGGTATAAGTGCGATTTATTTATTATTTTCCCGCTGATCATTCGCCTACTGCACCACGGAGATCATACTTCAGTTTCAAGCATAAGTATTATATTTCAGCTTCAGATTTGAATTCAATTGTACAATTTCAGTATATTTCAGCTTCAGTTTAGAATTGCATAATTTCAGTTATTTCCGCAGACCATTTATTATATAAACAGACTGATCAGGACTTTATGTGTTTTACCAAATAGATACTAAATAAACTAGTGGTTCGCCCCTAACTGAGATCCCACGAGTCTCATATACTAATAAATAATAATAATAGGTTTATTTCACGGACCGCCACGTAAGTGTAATTCAAGAGAAACTGGCATTGTCACGCTGACCGCACATGCCCTATGGTTCGCATAGGCGCCAACAGCGCAACCAGCCTTCGCTTGGTAATTAGCAAATCTTGGTGCAGCAAGTGTAGATAGTGATGCAGGGGCAGCATCCGCCACACTTCCGCAGCAACCTTTGCAAGGCCAATATTGATATATAATATACCTACATATATAATAATGTAATATTTGACTATCAAAATAGTGCTACGAAATGACTAACCAACTACCTTGACCTATATTTTCATTCAAATTACAGGTAACAGGAGTATACATATGTTAATTGGTTACTTTTTTGAGGTAGAAATTGCAGTTATTTTGGATTTCAGACTTTTGCCTATATTTAGGTAATAAAGCTAGACAGATACTAAACTTTAGCACTGTGGGGTCACTGGTGTGCCCTGTGAATTTCGTCAAATTTCATTTTTTATTATGACAAATAACTTAAAAACTTCGAGGATTAAACTAAAAATAAAAACGGGGTTAAAATGTACACATAAAGACCTTCCATTAAACGTACCATTTGACCGGATAGTCCCATTATTATTTTTTTACCCGTCTTGAACCCCAATATCTCATTTTTAACCCCATTTTTAGCTCAGTTAGTCACACCAGAGTTGTGCCATCACTAGTTACCTATATACCAAATTTAACGATGATCGGATCAACGCTTCGAAAGTTATCTTAAGACAGACAAACATATAAACAACGCCGATATGCCCAAGTTGATTTGGAGATCTCGCTTCGCTCGATCTATAAATCAAACAATGGTTTGTAAAACCAGTTTTGCACACAAACAAATCAAGACAAAGTGTTTTCATGTCAAAACATACCAATTTCTACTTCTATTTTATATTCTAATATCCGTCAAAATACGTTTCTAAACGGTAAAAAATATTTAGTCTTAAATACAAAATAATATTACGTTTTTAGGGTAACATGCACATTTGGTTCGTATTAAGCCTTCGCTCTTCATACACCTTCATAAAACCAGCCCATTACAAGGGTATAACCTCCAGTCAGTTAACAGCGGGTCATTAAGGGGATGCCATTTATATACAGCCATATCTAGTTTATCTACATAAACTCGTTACTCATACTCGCGAGTCACAAAACGAATGAATACAAATTAAATACGATTGTCATCTCTGACTTGCGCAAATTTAAGAGTACAGTAGGCTTAGTACTGTAACTGTAGAGAAGAATTTAGTCATGAGTCATTTTTCGGAACACATGTCGGACTGTCGACCGTCTCGAGCACGGCGACTGCGAGAATGAACGGGAATAAATGTTGTCGACACTTCCTTGATAGTAATCTACAACGCCGGGAACGATAGCCATCATTTTCTCTATCATTGATATTTAAAGATAGACAACTTTCTTCTGAAATTGTCTAGGTCTTGCGATTCCTAGACAACACTGTCTTCTCAAGTTGTCTCTTTTGTGCTCTTTTCAATCGCGCGCTTGCCACCAATTGTTGGTTAGATATTTAATAAATTATATATACAACGTGCGTTGCTATAGACAGAGTATCCTTCTCTTGTCTAGGAAAAAGCTTATTGAGCCTGCTCGGGGCAAAGACAATTTCGGAAGTATCAACAAAAAATGGAATAGAATAACGCTTTATCATCACATTCAAAAAAAACAATATAATAAAACAAATAACAATACACGCAGAAATACAAGTGGCGGTCCGAGTCTTGTCGTTTCTTCGAAGAGTAGACAAGGAAATCGCTGTGCTAGCCCTGCTGGAGCTGCATTTGCGAGCTCAACACATTATAAACTTACAGTGGGCAGAGGACGGGGCTAATAGCTAAAGGAACTGACGGCCGTTGTGGCAGAAAGGTTCTAGTGTCGAGACCACGCACTGGAAAGCGCGCCTTCCACTAAATGGTCAAATACTAGTTTGATAGAACGTAGGGTTTTTAGGCTTACAGGCGAGCAATATATGGCGGAGACTAAGGCGGAGGACAAATACAAAAGACGTCGGGCGCAAGTGAGTCGCGGGCGGATCGCGGGCGCCGCTTCCTTGCCCTCGGCGCACCCGCAATTATGTACGGGTGTGTGTACATTTCACGCAACACTTGAATGCCCTAAATGCATTCACTGTGTTCGCCCGCGACTCGCCTTTCAGACACCGTTAGCGCTTGTCGTTAGCGCTGCGCCGGCGCCGCGGCCGCACCTTGCCCACGCTTCGCCCTAGCCCGATAACCTCTTGTATTTGTCCCGGGCCTAAGACCTAAAGTCTCGAACACCGCCGGCCGTAAAAATCTTTTACAAAATATATTTTGAGGAATGTGCCCAGGAACTATACGATTTGATCCTGCCACCTCCCTTCCATCAAAGGACAAGCAGACGCACGGCTCAGTACCATCCGTACCTAGTTGATATACCACCCATTCGCACACACCGTTTTGGTTCTACGTTCTTGATACATAAGTACAGCTAAGGCATGGCACACTTTACGGTCGTCTGTTTTTCCTAAAAATACAATCCGGGCCTTTAAGAGTTGACTATACCTCAGCCCAAACTCGAATTTCACCCCCACTTCGCGCGCCGCTGCACGTCCTATCTTGCCGTTGTTCGTTCATATGTTTGCTGGTTTTTTTATCATACAATTCCTTGATTTTCTTGTTGTGCTTATTTCTCATTACTGCGTCTTTACAAAAACCAACTTAATATAAACTCTACCTAAGAATTACGTGTTCGTTTGGAGCGACAAGCGTCACGGGTACCCCGTCTGAAAGCTGAGCCCATAGTGAATCGGGAACCGGGCGTCCGAAGCAAATGGTTTCATTAGTGCAAAAGTTAGTTATTTTTAATTTATGGTAAAATTAAAATGTATTTTGAAAATTTAAAACACAGATGCATTTATTTATGTTGTGTAGAATTACTGTATAAAGTTTCAAGATTTAAATTGAAGTATTCGTCGCATAAGAACGGCTTAAAGATAAATTTGGAATTATTTTTGGATTTTTTTTCTATTGAGTCAGTTTTACGGAATCGTGTTTTCACAACAAAGGCGTTTTAGCACGGATCCTTAACTACGAATTACAGATTGAAAGCACAAAATTTGTTGAACAAAACATTGTTTCTCAATAAGCGATTTTTCGTCTCCCCAGGTATAGTGCGCCCTTAAGATAAGAGTATATAGGTTTCTTATAGATCTTCGTGCTTCATCTAAGACTACATAATCGCTTACTATCAGGTGAATTTGGGTCTAACGAAGATATATCTAGTTAAAAAAAACAAAGTTGGAAAGACGACTTGATAAAGGCTGCTGGAAGTCGTTGGCTGCAAGCCGCACAAGATCGGTTGCTCTGGAAATCTATGGGGTAGGTTCAGCAGTGGACTTTTTATGGCTGATATGATGACTAGCTGACCAGCCCGCAGCTTCACACGTTAATTTCTATACTATAATTTCCCATTCCTCTTGAAACTTTAGGTTAAAAAAATATAAAACACTTTTACATAGAAATGCAACGCTGTATAAAAATTTCAAGTCAATCCATCGACTACATTTGGAGTTTTGCAGACAAACATACGGAAGCTGATTTTATAAACATAAGGATTACGTTATTTCTACCCCAATAAGTAACTCAAGTATCTAATGCGTACAAAATGTTTAACTTCGGAGTTTCCACTTAAATGTTTATCAGAAGTCGTGTTGGCCTATAACAGACTTCCGATTAGGAGGTTATGGGGTTTTCTAATAAGCCGCGATGGTCTTGCAACATATCACGTGAGGCAAAGTCAAAGTCAAAATCTTTTATTCATTAAAATCAAAAGGATCACATTGAAACGTCAAGTTTACTGCTTGTTCCTTCGCGGCCAAGCCAGGAAAGAAAAGCAAGAAATAAGGCTGGTTATTTTTTTAATGATCCTTTTAGAAAACATTACAATACAGAAAATAAATTCCGTCTAATTTGTAACATTTTGAACGAGTTGGAGCAATTTCAATCCCAAGATTCTCTATCATCGAAATGATCCGATATTTTATAGTAGGCTTTTTTATAAAGATTTTGTTTAATTGCGTTATTAAATTTGTTAATTGTCAATTTTAAAAGCCTTGTTAAAAACACCTTGCCCTTTAAACGATTTACTAACTTTATGGAATCTACAAGTGACAACAACATCTTTATTTCTAGTATTAAAATTATGATTATCACTATTTTTCTTAAACCAATTCATATATTTGTGAACATACATCAGATTTTCATAGATATATTGACAAGGGAATGTCAAAATATTTATTTCTTTAAACTTATTGCGTAATGATCCTCTGGGACCCATATTATAAATTGCACGAACGGTAATTGCTCTTCTGCAGCACAAAAACGGTGTTTATATCTGCAGTGCTAACTTCAGTGCAAAAAGTGGGCGTGTCTCAAACCTAATGTTTCGACCTGACTACGCCCGTTGTGGGAAATCTTCGCAGGTCTGTGTACTGAGTAAAAGATCCGAGAAAGACCATTATGGATATTAATATTAAAATGGCCTTTTTGAAAGACTATTTTAACTTCAAACTCTCCTGTGGCTCCAATTTTATGTGTACCTATGTATTATTTTATGTGTTCTATTCTTCGTATGAGTTCTAGCTGTAGGTCTAATTTAATCTCATTGTTTTGTAATTTTCCTGTCTATCTACCTGTTTTGTTTTTGATCCGTTCTATGTTTCTTTGTGTGTGTCAAATAAATAATTCCATTCTATTTAATTCTGCTATATTGCTTCAAATCATGACAATATTCTAGTTTTGTACCCACCACTCGTACATTTAGTTAATATTAAGGATTTATTTACACGCAGTCAGTCTGTTAACAACGGGTCATTAAGGGGTTCGTCATCTATTTATAGGCAGAGTATAATCTCGTATTTCATACTCGACGAGCGGCGTAATAGGCCGCACGTGGCGGCGGTCCAAGTGATCGCGTTCCGTATGCCGTGAGCCATTAGCTGTAGCGATAATGAACCATTTATAAAACAGGGTTTTTTACCCCACTGCGGCAAAGCCAAAAGGAAGGGTTATGTTTTAAGTAGTCTATGTATATGTTTGTTCCATCGTAGCGCCTAAACTACAAATCGGATTTCGATAAATGAGGTGTCAAGCGATACTTTTTATTGTCTGGGTGATGTAGGCTACATTTTACCTGACTACGGGAAAGCAAAAAAGAAGAGTTATGTTTTTAGCAGTCTATTAATAATGTTCCACCGTAATGCCTAACTCCCATCCGATTTCGATGAATGTGGTGTCAATCGATTCGTTATTATGGTCCGGGCGGCATAGGCTATAATCGACATAGGTATTAAGTAATCGAGTTTCAGTTAATTAACTTACTAGCTGACCAATCCGCAGCTTCGTACGCGTATTTTTTCAATAAAAACATTACCCTCCTTCTGCGCAGTTAGGTAAAAGTAGCCTATGTCACCCGGGGATAGTGTAGCTTCCCAACAGTGAAAGAATTTCTTAAATCGGTCCAGTAGTTTCGGAGCCTATTCAATACAAACAAAGAAATCTTTCCTTTTTTTAATATTAGTGTAGATATAACTGGTCATAAGATGAGGTTATGGCTAAAGGGTGGATAAGGCAATGACTCATATATTGTTAAGTGGTAACCACTGCCTATTACCTTACAAACTACGTTCAGTCAAGTGCCACTAACCAAAACACAGCGATGCTGTCATAGATCACGCTCAAAACATACGAATCAAATACAAAACATTTTCAATAGTTGTAGCTCGATATCGAGTCAGCTGACAGTCACAATAATAACCCGGTCCGGTCAATTTAGATGTGTATAAGACGAGGTACTTTAATTAGCCTGAGTTTGCCTGAGACATAAATTAAATTTAAATCATGTATTATTTTTAATGTTATGATTTAATTGGTAACCAGATATTATCATAATATTGGTAATGATTATGTAACGATGTGATATAAAACTAGATAGCAGATAATTGGTATTTTATGCAGTGTAAAATAGGTAGGTATAGTTTTTCGTTTGTTTTTTTTTACCAAAAATATTTTTGATTCTTCGTTAATTACAATACTATTAAATAATATATATTACATATATTACTAATATCTATTACATTACAAAAATACTTGTGATATTTAAAGAGCAGATTGACCAACAGAAAAGATTAGCACGTTTCACAAAATTTGTGCCGGCAACAAAAACGTGACCAAATAACTCCACAGTTTTCCTCTAAAAAGTTTATTTTCGAACCAAAATCAAGCCGATTTATTTGACCGAACATAAAGTTCCAAAAATACTTGCGCCGTCAGCATCTGCTAACATGCACTAGGGGAGCTGGTGGTCTAATGAGATCCGAACTCAATGAAGACGCGGTTACAAAACCATCAATCTTTGTCACTATTAAACTAAGAGTTGTTCACGTTAGTCTAGTAACTTGAAAGAGCTTGGGCAACTTTCATAACCAGTAAAAATCACTCGATCGTCGAGAAATAAGAAGATTCATAGGCAATCTTAAGTCACTGACATAGTTATAGATACTATATTGATGTGACTAGCAACATAAAGCACATAGCTCGAAGAACTGACGGCCGTTGGGGCAGAAAGGTTCTTGGTGGTTCTCAACGGCCCCCTACTAGATGGAAAGATGACCTGATAGAGGTTATTATTATAAATACGGGATTTATCACGTACCGTCTTATCATTATTTCGGCCGACAATGTTTCGGTTCAATTCGTAAAACTTCATCAGGGTGAGTGCGACCCGCTCCGAATAACGTCTCGCCTCGCACTGCGCGCCGCTGCCCTCTGCGCGCGAGTAGACGGGCGCGGTGGTGGGGATTGCGTCAACGAAGGCCCAGCATGTTGACAGGCTGTATCATCATCATTAAAATCACTGCTGATCTCTTCGGTAGTTCTCGGTACAGGCAAACACAGCAAACATACAACACTAACTATGTCTCTACCAGGTTCACTCACTCTTCTGTCGCTTGCATTATGAAGACATGGTCGAAACACCGATAAATCCCGTATTTAAAATAATGATTAAAATCAACCACGGAAGTTTTCTAAGTAAAACTGATAGAGGTTGCTGGGAGCCGTTGGGAGCAGGCTGCACGAGAACATTCACTTTGGAGATATATGTGCGAGTCTATGTTTAGCAGTAGTATTGTTAAGAACAATATTTGTTCTACGACTCTTTAAATTCCGATGTTATGTATATAAGAAACATTTTGTGGAATCAGCTATTAATGGTAATCACATAATCCTAAGTCAAACATCTTGCATGTTTAAGTTAAGCCCTAAGGTAGGCACACGATCCAAGAAACAGCTCAGTCAGTACTTTTTTTTCAGGCTTTTTTTTAGTAAATTAAAGAGTAAAAACAAATTGGCCAAGTGCGAGTCGGACTCGCGTTTCCGGGTTCCGGGCCATTATATATAAAAACGGCAAAAAATCAGGTTTGTTGTACGGGAGCCCCCTTTAAATATTTGTTTTATTTTAAATTAATTATTTATTTTAAAAGTGAATAACAACTTAATATTCTGTGAATATTTCAAGCGTCTTCCTATTGCCGTTATCAATAACGAGCTAAACCGAACAAAAATCACGTTGTATTGGAGCCCTGCTTAAATATTTATTTTATTCTGTTTTTAGTATTTGTTGTAATAGCGGTCACGGAAATACATCATCTGCGGAAATTTCAACTGTCCGTTCATGAGATACAAGCCTGGTGACAGACAGACAGACAGGCAGCGGATCCTTAGTAATAGGGTGCTGTTTTATTCTTTGGGTACGGAACCCTAAAAACTTTTATTTTGTATCACAAGGGTACACTGAACACAATAGGTTTTTTTTTATACTACATAAATGGCAAACAAGCATGCAGTCCACCAGATGTTATGTGGCTACTGCAGCCCATGGATATCCACATAGAATTCAAAACAAGCTAATAAGTTGTCTTGATCTCTATGTGAATACGTTGCCATACTATAGGACTTAGCTGTTATGCCTATGTGCCAGTAATTACAGGAACATACCATTACCATCTAACCGGAACACAGCAGTACAAGTACTGCTACTTGGCGGCAGATAAAGGTAAGGCGGTGGTACCCACTTCCTCAAGCCCGTTCACAAAAGCTCTACCACCAGTACAGAACATATTGATACAGAATATATTGATAATGTGAAAGCAAAAAGGGTCGCCAGAGTCAACACTCAATATTATGCTGTAGCAACATAAAAATTATACCACCACAGCGCTGGTCTTCCGTGGTGCCATTGCCGTGCGTGAAGGCTTATGTGTAAATTTGTTAAATTCCTGTTCTAATCGTGATAAAATATCATATTTAAATACATACAACTATTAGAGTAGCGTAGTTGTGTTGTGGAGTTATTTTTGAAAGGGCTTGTCTGGGGGAGTAATACCACCACTGGTGGGAGAAATTGTGCTACCAAGCAGAATTGCTATAATCAAATATATCTTCAAAGGTTTGCTGGAAGAAAACTCTTATTAGGGTTAAGTTCGCCTTTGTACATGTCCATTTTGTAAGATATTTTTGTCTGTAAATGTATTTGTGTACATTATAGAATAAAGAATTGCGAATCGCAAAAATAATTGTGTTTTTTCATAAGTTTTTTCTTTTGATTTTAATAATTTATAATCTTTATGTAAGTAGGTATGTTTGTTCTGTTCTGAATGGTCTGTCCTGTGTGTGTGTCAAATAAATGTATTTTTCATCCCCCCATCTCGGAAAGAGTACTTTTTTTCCGATACCTGAGTGCAAAAGCCGTTTTTATCCGCCAAAGGATAAAGTAAATTGAATTTAGAACATCGTGTGCACTAAGTTTGTGAATTCAAAACATCATTAAACCTATTTACTTCTACCTCCATTGTGCCGAATTTATCATACAACCTTTTTTGATTTGTTAAAAACTCAGATTCGGAACCTTCTTGGTGTATTACTTTTTTTTTGCATTTAGTCATTTCCTCGCTGTGGTGGGATGAAAAGTTACGTATTGCACTCGAGTGCAAAGATTTTTCACCTCGTGCTCTTTTGATTCCCTCGCTAACGCTCAGGATCCTAATTTTTTCAATTTTAGAATCTTTCGCTTCCTCGGTCATCATAATTGAGCACGCGGTTAAAAAGCAACTTTGCACCCTTGTATAACAAATAACTATTTTTCTTTCTATTATTTCTAATTGCTGCGTTTCAGTTTGAAGGGCATGGTTGCCGGTAAAATAACATGCTCATGAACGTGAACATAACACAATTGTGGTGGTATAAATTTGGAAACAGGTTTACTGGTCAAGTGGGGTATCATATAAAAGAGCTTAATTTACAGATTCTTAGTATAGTAAAACGTCGATTCATTTTATAAAATTCTATTGCACAATTTGTCTAATTAATCTAATCAAATGTCAGCAAAATGTTTATCATTTTTCGGCAAGCATTCATCCATTCCTACGCATTAGCTCAGCCACTCAACCGGTGTCAACCCAGCTTTACGTAAAGACGAGTTTTCGGACAGAAGGGAAGAATAGGGTACTATTGGATTAAATTCGGTTTTTGTTACCGAAGAATAAATCCACCGGTGATACGTACTTTTTTTATTGCGGAGAATTTCGGCCAACAGGCTTTTTCGTTTGAGAGGATTCGATGCTTTTCAAGAATTGGTTACCTTAGGTTTTGAGTGTTATAAGTAACGTTCTAAATTGCTAGGCTTTTGTACGTATTTGTATTGTTTTTTTTTTAATAAAAAAGCGAATGTGCGACCACACGACTGAAGTAAAATTTCTTTTAAAATATTACTTTATAAAATTGTTCAAGAATGAAATGAATTTGCGAAAAATAATCAAACGAATTCCTGACTGAGATATATTTTTTTTTTTTTTATGTTATTTGTGGGGAAACAGGCTTACGGCCCACCTGATGGTAAGTGGTCACCGTCGCCTATTGACACCGGCAACACCCGGGGTATTGTCGATGCGTTCCCTACACTGAAGAAACCTCTTTACATTTCTCTTGAAGCGTGCCATGTCGTAGTCTAATGGGAAAACCTCAGATGGTAGCTCATTCCACATCTTGCAAGTATGGGGTAGAAAAGATCGCGTGAAGCGTGTGGTGCGCGTTACCCAATTGTCGATTATATGTGGATGAGCTTTATTGCGTTGTCGAGAAGTGCGGTGGTAAAATCTCGACGACGGGATGAGATCAAATAGCTCCTCAGAACATTCCCCATTATACAGGCGGTAGAATACACTGAGCGATCCGATGTCACGGCGTTGACTCAGCGGTTCCAGCTTGTCGGTGAGTTTGGGATCACCGATTATTCTAATGGCTCTTCTCTGAAGGGAGTCAAAACGAAGCAATTGGTACTTTGGAGTTCCGTGCCAAAGATGGGAACAGTATTCCACGTGCGGTCGAACTTGCGCTTTGTACAGCAATAGCCGTTGTTGTGCCGTAAAATACTGTTTGGCACGGTTAAGGACTCCAAGTTTTTTGGAGGTGAGCACAGCTTTTGCTTCTAAGTGACTCCCATACTGGACCTCATTAGAAATTTCGACTCCCAGAATCCCTATACTCGCCGAGACGGGGAGAGGAATGCCCTGGAACCGTGGAGCTATTGTAAAAGGGGCCTTCTTTGTGGTGAACGCACAGACTTGCGTCTTGGTTGGGTTAAAGGTGACCAGATTAAGGTTACCCCAATCTGACACACGCTCCAAAGAGCCTTCAACCTCAGACACAAGTCTTTGTCTGTTGTCTTCCACTTCCGACCGAGAGACATTAGGGCGACCAGTGTAGAAAGTATCACCCGTACTGTCATCCGCATAACAATGAAGGCCGCTTATGTGCAGCATATCATTGATGTGAAGAATAAACAGTGTGGGCGATAGCACTGACCCTTGGGGTACACCAGAGTTAATGGGCATTGAGTCCGAGCAAGAACCATCTACAACGGCTCTTATGCTCCGCCCGGATAAGAAACTGGCGACCCAACTGCAAAGTCCCCCGGGGAGGCCGTATGAGGGAAGCTTCGAGAGAAGCGCCTTGTGCCACACCCGATCGAACGCCTTCGCGATGTCTAGACTAACAGCTAGAGCTTCCCCCCTACTCTCGACGGCTTCCGCCCAGCGGTGAGTGAGGTAAACTAGAAGATCACCAACTGATCGCCCATGACGAAAGCCGTATTGGCGGTCACTGATCAGCTGGTGTTCCTCAAGATACCTAAGAAGCTGAGTATTATTTACTCGCTCCATCACTTTACAGAGTAGGGAAGTAATTGCTATAGGCCGATAGTTAGACGGATTGGTTCGATCCACTTTTTTAGGGATTGGGTGGACATGGGTCACTTTCCAAGAAGACGGCACGATACCAGTGGTATAAGACAATTCAAAGAGGGACGTAAAGACAGAACACAACTCAGGAGCACACTTTTTGTATTTATATATATACTAGTGGACCCCCCGAACTTCCTATCGGCTTGACATGCATAGGTATAACGCGGGCTGTCAATATAAGTCACCCTGGTATAATTGTCAATTGTTGTCCCCGGCCATCATTATGTATGAGAAAATGAATGACTTCCACAAATAATTCAATACCAAAATTAGCCAAATCGCTCCACCCGTTCTCGAGTTTTAGCGATACTAACGAACAGGAATTATTTTTTATATATATAGACAATATATCTCGGGATAACTCCTACCGAAGCATCTGTTTCAAACGATATTAATTTTTTTTACGTCCTCTTTGACGATATTTGCAGCACGCATTCTGTCAATTCAATGTCAAACGTCATAAGGTTACATTATAAAAGCGCTAAGGTTAGATTATAAATAATTTTATATGGTGGTTAAGTATTCTTAAATTTTCTAATTTTGCGCGCAATTTTCTTAATTTTTTCTTTCATAAGAACCTTCTCCTAACAATAAGAAATACAACAAAAAATTATTTGCCAAATTGGTCCAGGCGTTGTTGAGTTATGCGCTTACCAACACATTTTGAGATTCATTTTTATATTATAGATTTCATGCACTGGCTATGAGAGGAAGAGAGAAAGAAAATGTGCGCACACACTTCTCTCTCTTGCTCCTACAGTAATATACGAAACGTAACTCTCTCTCTTTCTATCTTCATTAATTTATATTTCTCTTTCAACTTCCGTTTGCACTTTTCGTAACGCATTCACCAGCTTACTCCCCAATTCAAGCGTGCGTAAAGAAGTTTTACTTCAACTTAATACCTTCTTTACAGTTATGTAAACATATAAATAATTTGTAAGATTGAAATTTACAGTAGAGAATACTCTCTAATATAAAACTATTTATTTTAGTATGTCTCGATGCAATTTTTACAAAAATATTTTATTTTAATAAACCTACATTCAATTGTAAAATTGTTAGTCACTTCGCTGGAACAATAATACAAAGGACTCGTAGCAAAATAAATAAAACACACAAACGAATGAACCAAATTCGCTAATACTAATTTGTGTGTACAACGAATAGATTCGATTGAATTACAAACACAATTACCATCGAACCATTGGCTTCACACTGATTAGTTTTACGACGTATTGTACTACATACAGTTTAAAACATAAAATTGGCGCAGTTGGCTGAGATACAGGAGGTTGTGGGTTTGATTCCCACCACGGAACAAATGCTTGCATGATCTACAAATATTTGTTCCAGGTCTGGTTGTATTCTCTATTTATTTTATGTATGTGTTAACAGAAAAAAACGTATATGATAATGATAACTGTTAGAATACTTAATTCTTTCATTATCTGATTCCCATAGTACAAGCTTTGCTTAGGCTAGATGGCGCTGTGTGAAATGTCCAGCATTATTTATTTATTTATATTTATTCCGGATATGAGTGTATATCCGTTTTTTTAAGATGTATTTACAAATAGTAAAATTAAAAATTTAGACAACCCTTGACAGGAAAAATCAATATAACCAAGTAAATCTGACAGCCAAGATCCACCCCATAGAAACAAACATTCTATTTAAAATCCACGTCAGAATCAATCTGCTTGGGAACTACGATGTCACAGACAAACACACGCAGTCAGTATAGGCGTCAAACTTATACCATTATTTTTGCGTCGGAAGTTAATAAAAACCAGCAAGTGCGAGTCGGACTCGCGGACGAAGGGTTCCATACCACTATCTATAAAAACAGCAAATAAATCAAGTCTCTTGTATGGGAGCCCCACTTAAATATTTATTTAATTAAATAGTACAATTTTATTTATTTACCTTATTTGAGGTTGGTGCCGATTAAGTTAGTCCTCTAAATTGTATAAGCGCCCATAAACCTCACAGGTAGGGAATGCAATCCCGATCCCGATCTCGCGAGATCTCGTGTAATTTTTCGGGATCAGTCCCGACGCATCATATGACGAGATCTCGTTCGAGATTGACGGGATTGGGCGGCAGTGGTCAGCGATGCTACACACGTCCACTCGGGGCGCAAGCGGCGCGCTGACTGTTGGCCGCGAGCGGCAGGAACGCCAAACAGCGTTAGAAAACTATTCCGACTATTTCCGAATATTAGCGACAGGTAACGATAATTATTTAGTTGGTAAGATTAAAGAATAAAGATTTTTATTTTCTTTCGAGTAATATGTTATTTTAGTTAACTTCACTATCACATACAAGCAGTTATTAGCTTTTTCAGTCATCCGAATTTAACATTTTTTTTAAACTAGACGGGATCCCGAAATTTCCGGGATCCCGCGGGATTGATATTTCTAATCCCGCGGGATCTCGAATTTGCAATCTCGAGTCGGGATTGCATTCCCTACTCACAGGACTATCTAAATTGGCGTCATCTATTTATGTTTGGAGACAACCGTTAATTTTCTACGTTTGTTATTTTTTGGATTTTTTCCTTTATTTGTGCTGTAAAACCTTGCTTTTAATCAAGTTTCGTGATTCTAGGTCAACGGGAACTATCACATAGGTTGTCGACCCAAAACCTTTAGAGTACTTCCAGTTGACCTAGCATTTTTGACAACCTCCGTGGCACACTGGGCGAATAGCCGGCTGAGACGCAGGAGGTAGCGGAACAAATGTGCGATTCCCGCCGCGGAACAAATGTGTTCATGATCTACAGATATTTGTTCCGGGTCTGAATGTTTTTTTTTAACTAAATAGATCTTCGTTTGACCACAATCTCACCTGATGGTAAGTGATGATGTGGTCTAACGGTCTAAGATGAAGCACGAAGATCTAGAAGAAACCTATTCACTCTTACCTTAACGAGGCCCGGATTGTATTCTTTAGGAAAACAGACGATGGCATACTGTCCCATACCTCAGCTGTACGCATTAAGAACGTAGAACCAAAACGGCGTGTGCGAATGGGTGGTATATCAACTAGGTACGGATGGTACTGAGCCGTGCGCCTGCTTGTTCTTTGATGGAAAGGTGATGACGGAAGTAGATCGTAAAGTTCCTGGGCACATTCCCCGAAATGTATTCTGTAAAAGATCGATAGGCTTGCAACTTTATGGCGGTGTTCGAGACTTTGGGTCTTAACCTCCGCCATATATTGCTCACCTATTAGCCTAAAAGCCCTACGTTATGTTGAATCTAAGGTAGCGAACTGGTATTTGGCCGACACATCTCAAAGGTGGCAGCAGTACTCTATACCAGACCGGACTTGTGCTTTGTATAGACTAAGAAGCTGTCCTGGTGTGAAGTATCTCCTGACTTTGTTAAGGATGCCCAGCTTCGTGGCAGCTGTTTTAGCCTTAGACTCAATGTGTGAGCGAAACCCCTAGAAGCTCGAGGTGACATTTTACGGCTACCACTCGGTACATCTCGGAAAATGGGAACTTCGAGAAACTGACTCTTTTTCGCCGAGAAGAGACAAGCTTGCGTTTTTTAAGCATTAAATTTAACGAGATTGGCCTCGCCCTAGTCAGAGACGGCCTTGAGTGTCAAATTCAAACGCTGCAGCATCTCATCTCTCGGCCTCTGAATTTCAGCCCTGCTGGCTCGAGCATTAGAAGTGTACCTCTCCACAACTGTACTGTCGTCTGCGTACCCAATGATACCGAGCTTGAGCAGATCATTGATATGCAACAGAAACAGTGTAGCAGAGAGAACTGACCCCTGAGGTACCCCGGCGTTTATAGCCAATTGATCAGACAAGCGGCCATCAATGACTACCCGAATGGATCGTTCCTTCAGAAAGTCTGCAAGCCAAGAGCAGAGCTGAGCTGGAAGTCCGTATGAAGGAAGCTTGCCAATAAGGCTAACGTGCCAAACCTTGTCAAAAGCATTCGAGATATCTAGTGAAACAGCCAGTGCTTCACCATACCTCTCAATGGCTTCACTCCAGATGTGTGTGACATACACTAGAAGGTCCCCAGTAGACCGTTACTGGCGAAACCCATATTGACGATCACTGAGGAGGTCTTGTCTTCAAGGTATGCAATGAGTTTCCTATTCCGCACACGTTCCATACATTTACACAGTAAGGAAGTGACCGAGATAGGGCGGTAGTTTGACGGGTCGGCACGACTACCTTTTTTGGGTACAGGCTGCACATTAGCTAGCTTCCATGACTTGGGGACTAGACCAGTTTTCAGAGACAGGCGAAAAAGTCTTGTCAGTATTGAAGACAACTCAGAGGCACAAGTTTTTAACACTACGGCTGATATTCCATCTGGTCCACTAGCTTTATTCACGTCAAGACTACGTAGCGTTTTGAGCATTTCTTTTTGCTAGATGTGAATATCGTGCATAGACACTTCACATCAAGGAAGGCTAGGTGGAGATTCGCCAGTGGTGTCAAGACATGATGCTTCCGCAAATTGAGTTGCAAATAAGTTTGCTTTTTCAATAGCAGAGTGAGCTAGGGAACCATATGGTTAAAGTAGTGGAGGGAGTTAAGGACGGCTGAAGTTTGCTTCCACCGATTTGGCCTAAGACCAGAAAGCTTTACTTTCCGCGAGGTACGCGGCAAGCTTAGACTCCATTCGGCCAATCCAATCGAAACAAGCCTTCCGTATCACCTTCTTGCTGGACTTAGCGGCCTTATTGTAGGCTTTCTTCTTCGATCGAACATCCAAGGCTTTGCTGTTTTGTGCATCGATCCGGGCAAGGTATGCCGCATGTTTTTGTGCTTCTGCACTGGCACACGCGGGACTAAACCATAGGCGAGCATTGCCTGAAGGTGAAGCGTCGGAGAATGGAATAAAATAATCCATTGTTTTTTTTATCACCTTCGTAATGGCATCAGCGCAGACTGTTGGATGAAATGAAGAAAAGCAAGTTTCTCGCCGTGGATAAGACGCGAAGAAATGACGCATTTCATCCAAATCTGCTGACTTGTAGCGCCACACTCGCCTACTTCTTCTGGGAGAGGGATCAGGAGGCGAGTATGACGATACAAACCTCACCACACAGTGGTCTAAACTACCTAAGGGAGGCAGCACTGATACTGAGTGGCGATCCGGTTCATTTGTCAGCAGAAGGTCCAAGCAATTGGCTGAGTGGCTCTCGACATCCGGAACTCTGGTGGCCTCACCAACCAACTGGGTGAGATTAAGCGAGAGTGCAAGTTTGCAGGCTTCTCTTTCAGCATGGTCAGTTATCTGGTATGGGAACAACCACTCTTGGTGGTGGGCGTTAAAGTCCCCCAGAATCACCAGTTGGGCATCGGGGTATCGTCGCTGGGCCATATCCGCCACTTCACAGATGTAATTAAACAGCCTGGTTGTCTCCTGGTCACCAGTGTGTGATCGATACAGACCGGCATAGATAATTTTATCTAAGCCGGTGTCCACCAGAATCCACATGATTGAGAAGTTGGGCACTTCAAGGTCACGCAGACGCAGACAACAAATGTCCTCCCGAACAAACAAACAAATACCAGCTTTGGATTTAAATTTGTGCTCCAGTGCGTAGCCTGGGTATGTGAGGTATGCTGTGTCTCGTGGGCATTGTATCTGCGTCTCCGTGAGAAATAATAAGTGTTGCTTCGCTGTTTAGAGGTGGTGGTGGACCGTGTCGAGATTGGACTGCAGTCCTTGAATGTTGGAGAAGTGCACTTGGAGTGAGATGACGTGCTTCCGCTGTAGGCACAACTTATTATTTTTCTATACTTTCATTATTTAGGAGTGAAAGGTTATAGGAAAGACGGCAGTTGAGCAAGGCACTGTTCAGTGAGCGCGGGGACACACAGTAGGCTCATGTGCAATTGAGGGACTAGACTGGAGACTGCGGGGACGCCCGAACCCCCCCAAGAATGGCCATCGGGTCCTCTCGTCCGGTCGCCATCCGGCACAATGGAGCATTCTGGGATTTTTTGCGAGGCGGCGGGGCAGCCTTTCATGAGTGGCTAGCTCACTAGTTGGGCCTCCTACAATCTGCGGTCGGCCAGCAAAGAACCGTGCTTCAGATCCCGCTACCCTCCAAGTCTAATCTCTCGGCACACTTGCACTACTGCGTTCTCTGTACCGATCTCTCTGTATCCAGTGCAAGAACTGCTCAGACTCTTCATTTCCGCGGTGGCTACACAAAACAACACCCCGAAACGCGACAAAGTCGCTTCACGGAGTGGCTTTGTCTTGTGGGTGGTGACAAGCCGCGGCCGAAGCCAACCACCAGAAGATTTGTTACCTATTTGGCACTACCCAGGGATCACGTGTAGGGCTACGAAGGTAATCTCCTACGGACGCGGGTAACTTTGACCCCCAAAGGTTTTCTATATATGATAAGTATGTATATACAAAAAATGTATATTAGTATTATATCAGTTATCTGGTTCCCATAGTACAAGCTCTGCTTAATTTGGGGCTAGATAGCGTGTGACATATCCAGCAATATTTATATTTATTTATTTATTTATAATTGTCAATTTTGGTTAAAAGCAAGATCTTACAGCACAAGTAAAGAGAAAATTCCGAAAAATAAAAAAGGTGAAAATTACCTAAGGTTAATTTTGGTACTTACAAGTTTTCGCGAAAATCTAAATTTACCCATATATTTTTATCGTGTTGACTCGGAACCTTGATCTTTATACACCTAATAGGGACTATAGACCTCAGTATCTGGTATAAAGTTCAACTTGCTAGGTCCACCCGTTCCTGAGAAAATCGGTGGTGATACACGGACAGACAGACGGACAGACGGACAAGAGAGTGATCTTATAAGAGTTCCTTTTTTTACCTTTTGAGATACGGAACCCTAAAAACCTTAAAACGTTGCTTAGTTTTTATGCATTTTAGAATCAAAGAGATGCAAAAGAAAAAAAATAAGCATAATTAATGGTTTAGCGTTAATAGTAGTGCCTAACCAAGCAGTGTACCGTAAAAGGGGTCTTTTACGGAATCTCCTTTCATGTCAAGTGTTCATAATTCCCTTTCGTTAATCATACGATTCACTAATTAGCTGGGATGTATTCACGATGAGTTAAAAATGCACCAAGAATAAAAACACCGTGTTCTCAGTGTATTTTTTAATTTTTAAAATAGCAGCGATAAATAATTTTCAGCTGCAAACAGAATTATTGTTTATGTAAGGGCAAAATGCCTTTAATAACAATATATCTTTACATGACTAAACTACAGAAGAAACAGTTGAATCATATAAAGACCGTTGCAAACGATCTATAGATAGCTCAACTGCTCCAGATCACTACCAGGCGGAAGTGTCCCCAAGACACTGACTGCATTGCCCTCCTGAATTGCAATGCTTATGCGTTGACCCAGATAATCGACAGGTCTCGGATCACACGTCGCTTCGACCAGACGCCCAGAAAGAATTTTGAAAACGCGATGGGGCCCGGTACCCCATGGCAGGCCTCTTACCATCTTCACGTATCAGACCGTTCGGTTCGAGAACGGCTGGAACGTTGACGCTGCGATTGTTTAGCATTATTGCTTAAAATTCTTCTTCAATTCTATCTCTCTATGTCAGCATCATCATCATAGCAGCCATGATGTCCACTGCTTAACTTAGGCCTCCCCCATAGATTACCAGAGCTACTGAAGTGGCTCTCAACAACTACCATCTAGTGGTGGGACGTCCTTCGTTACGCTTTCTAGTGTTCGGTCTCCACTCTAGAAGCTTTCTGCCCCAACGGCCGTCAGTTCTTCGAGCTATGCCACTTCAGTTTGCTAATCTTTTATGCTATGTCGGTGACTTTGGTTCTACTACGAATCTCCTCATTTCTGATTTACCAAGCATAGCTCACTCCATAGCACGCTAAGCGACCGTGAGCCTACTTATAGTGAAAGTAGTGAAAAACCCATAGTGAAAGACCACGTTTCTGTACCATACGTCATCACTGGTAATACAAACTGATCAAAGACTTAAGCCTTAAAACATAAGACACTAAGGAAATTTGGACGTCTATCTAAGTTTCTTAAAATTTTTAGAAACGGCTTTTTTGAAGAGCCGCACACTCTTTTATGTAAAGCTAGTCATGACCAATATGTTTATTTCAAGAAATATTGATTTTCATTAGCGATTTCAGAAATGTTATCTCATCGGCGTACTTCAAATAAGCTTCTACAGGTTTAATTAACTTTAAGGGGTTACACATCTTATAAATACTCTCAAGTCTAAGAGAATCTTAATTAGATTATTTTGCAAGTGATCATGATAGGCAAGTCTAGTCTATAATGAAAAAAAAGTGCTTTAGACCACATGACATTTTTAGCTCCATATATATGTATAAAATAATGTTTTATGGAAATGTCAACCTTATTTCATGGCGCATACAGTAAGTACATAAATTATTTTCTGCTGCTGCCTGCCATCTGTTGTGGAATAGCTGAACTTTTTCGTAAATCGAAGCTGGTAGGTTCAAAATATGAAACGTCGTAAATTCTTTTTTTATCCATGGCAAAATGAACTCTATTATACAGCATGAAGGAGTGTTTTGTTTTGGCAGTTTGTATAATTGAGACTAATTTGGGATAGGAGATATACGACAAATTAACTGGCTATGAGAGAAAGAGATAAAGAAAATGTGTGATTGACCTCTCTCTCTTGCCCCTACAGTAATATACGAAACGTTACTATCTCTCTTTCTATCTTCACTAACTTATATCTCCCTCTCAACTTTCGTTCGCACTTTTTGAGACGCATCCACCAGCTTACTCCCCAAGTCAAGCGTGCGTAAAGAAGTTTAACTTCAAAAAGTAATTCCATTCTAGACTCGACTTGCCTATAATTATTGTCGTCATCATATCAGGCACAGGACGTCCACTGCTAGACGTAGGCCTCCCCCATAGATTTCTAGAGAGGCCGATTTTGTGTGGCTTGCATCGATTGGCTCCCAGCAATCTTTATCAGGTCATCTTTTCATCCAGTGGGGGCCGTCCTACGCTGCGCTTTCCAGTGCTTGGTCTCCACTCGAGAATTTTTTTACCCCAACTGCCGTCAGTTCTTCTAGCTGTGTTCCACGCGCACTGCCACTTCAACTGGCTAATTCTCTTGGCTATGTCTGTGACCTTGGTTTAACTTGCCTATATCCAGCTCTTATTAATTAAGCCTATTTCAGTCTTCAGATACTTCCGATGGCTATATTTCATCCAAAATTTAATTAATAAGACTACCCATGTTTCGAAATCTATTGAAAACGAAATTGGGTTCGGGCGACGATAACCGTATTATGTACATTGTTGTTTATGAATATAATGAAATGAGATTAAATGGAATGAAAAAATTTAATTTTAAAAGGCTGGAAATGAGAAGCTTCCCTTTAATTTTATGCGAGACTGATCTGTTTCATTTTAAAAATCCTCTCTGTCCAAATATTGACTAAAAGAAATTGCTTCTAAGCAATAATACCACCCATTATACTAGTTCCTTTGTGTATCTTTATTATGCTTGTAATAAAGTGTTTTTATTCATTCATTCATTCAAAGACATATCTTAGTTCTCAAGTGCATTTTTAACGAATCTTAGGTATCGTAGTTAAGTTTTACTTATGCTTAGTGTAGACTCAATAAAGTTAGTAAATCGTTTAGAGGGTAAGGTGTTCGCTTTTATAACTAACTCCCAAGTGATGTACAAAAATTGACAATTAACAAATTTAAAAACGCAATTAACCAAAATCTTTATAAAGAAGCCTACCTACTATAAAATATCGGATTATTTAGATGATAGAAAAGCTTGGGATTGAAATTGTTCCAACACGTTCAAAATGTTACAATTTAGACGTAATTTATTTCCTGTATTGTTAATTCTAAAAGTATCATTAAAAAAACAACCAGCCTTGTTTTCTTGTCTTTCTTTCCTGGCTTTGTCACGAAAGAACAGGCAGTAAAATTGACGTTTCAACGTGATCCTTGTGATTTTCATGAATAAAAGATTTTGACTTTGAGACATCTACTAGATGAAAGTACGCTAAAGGAAACAGAAAGAAATAAGAGTTTCTAGAGAGAAATTAGCTTTTAAAAATATAAATAATTATGTAGCTGTGTAGGTTGTAGGATATTTATCAGTTGTATGCATAAAATAATGGTTGTTAAGACCAACTGGAAGCAAGCCGCACAAGATCGGTCGCTCTGAAAATATATGGGGAGACTGATGATCAGCAGTGCAGACCTATCAGATTGCAAAGTGTATACTACTGCCTGTATAGTGGGGAATGTTCTGAGGAACTATTACATCTCACAAGTCACAAAACGATATTCGGTCCTGAAACACAATTGAGGCAGCTACTGCGTTCACCAAAAACCAGAGACCCTCTCGGCGTCCCCGGCGTATATATGATACCGTGTGGATGCGGTATATGCTACATTGGTGAAACAAAGCGAAACGTATCTACCAGGTTGTCTGAACACATACATGCAATGAAGAATGTGGACTCTAACAGTTCTGCAGTGGCGGAACATGTCCTAGTCTCAGCGAGAGAGAAGCTCTTCGTTCCTCGCAAGATCCGAGAGGCGATAGAAATAAGTCGTGTGCCGAACTTTAATACATATAAAGGATAAGTTGTATCGCCAGCCTGGATGCCATGTCTTCATGATGCAAGCGACAAAAGAGTGGGTGAACCTGGTAGAGACATAGTAAGTGTTTTTTTTTCCTGTCCAGGCGCAGAGGCCCGGCCCGCGAGCTACTGTTGCTATTATATTGCAACAACTGCAGGTTGGCGCAGCCAGGGGCGTTTACAAACCGCCCCGCACCGCTTCCGATGTGTATTGCTCACGCGAAACAGCGGTAACTCAAGCAACACGGCGGGCAAAGCACAATTATAAAGATATAATATCATCACCATTGTTCATATATAGTCATACATTATCACAATGTAGAAATGAATTGATTTCTTAAAACTATGGCTTGAAGATAAAAAGCTACAAGATACATAGTGACAAAAATGCCCACCACTCAGCATGTCCTATGGCAGACTCGCTTTGCCAAAGCGCTAATCTTCCGTGGTCACCGTGGCTGTGGATAGTAGCTACTGCGCGATGTATGGGGTTGGTAACTGAATCGCCCCGCGCCGCGAACGCATTTTGGTGTATTGTCTCTCACATATGCATACAAAACTCCGTAGCTTCGAAAATCGCACCACTCCAAACCGCGTGCGTTATTGTGCAGCAGGACGGGCGAGCGCGGCGTGGAGTCCTCACCACACTCCGCGTGTGTTAAGATTTTGTTTTCTGAATGATCGGATACCCATTTATTCCTAGAACTCCACGCAATTCGCTTGAGATTTCGCAAACACAGGTGGGTTTTCGAGACATTTGGGAGTGTTGGCGTGCAATCTTGTGGAGTCGCGTCCCCGTGTATGACCAGCTTAATACAACACTATTAAAACCGTCAAATTTAAATTTCATGATTCCGAAGGAAGATTTATTATCATGAGTAAGCTTACATTTTGAGAAACTCCTCCCTACTCATTGTGATCGCTTTTTGCTCGCCCTAACATGTTACTCATTAAGTATGTACGGGTGTACAGTCATCTTCGAAAGTTATTTGTGAAAGTCACAAACGTATATCAATCTGCTTTTTTCTTAACCTATCTCGTCAAGCAACTTGGCAAAGGACTCCCCCAGATCGGTCATAATCTACCTGTTAAAGAAATTAACCGATTTTAATACGGGTTGTATATTCGATGCCATATATAAAATTAAAATTATTATATTCAGCAAAGACGTAATAAAGTTTATTAGTTACAGTAATAAATCTTTATTTTAGGTAACAATAGAAAAGTACAATATGTTAAAACTTAATTCTACGTCCCATAATAGTATATACTTTAGTGAATAATATTTATATTAAAACACTTAAAACTAATGATCACTAGGCCATGCCTTATTGCTTGTGATTTAAGGTGTCCTTTGACTTTATTTATCGATTTTTATAATTTTGCACAAAGCGGTTCTCTTCGACCTTTATTATGCGCACCGCCAAAGAGTGAAATGCCTTGCCAGAGTCTGTGTTTCCTGATAGCTACAACCTGGGTATCTTTAAGTCGCGAGAGAATAGGTTTCTTCTGGGAAAGCGTGTACCATCATAGACTGCATCATCGCTTACCATCAGGTGATATTGTGGTCAAACGCAAGCATGTATAAAAAAAAATTAAACTTTGTTTTATGTTATTCATGTAAATTAATTTGATTTTAACTAAGTAACATGTGGAACTTTGGAAGACTCTGTAAGCCTACATGTACTATCTCATAAATAAAATAAAGAAATCCATTCATTCATTAATAACTTCCGAATTTATAACCAATTCAAGCATATATAAGTACGAACTGTTTTTGACATTGCCTGTACCTACTTATACCTCTCGACTGTCTTCAACATTAAGCGTTTTTATTTTTACCCTCCCCCACTTGAACGGATCTCTTTGTGAGTATATTTATCCCAAACAATGTTCGTTTGTACGGATGAATATATTAAATGTTTTTTTTTTCTTTTTATCTGAGAACATTTATAAACAGAAAAAAATAGTAATTACATTTAAGAATAAATAGGTCAAGCTTAAAACTAATCCTTTCATATTTTTGAAGCGGAAATTATTTTTCAAATCTCATCGAATGAACGCAATTCTGCTTTTTAATTTTACATCGCTAATTTATTGAATACAAACTAATTTAGGTAAGCAAACTAAATTCGTCGAAGCTCTTTGGTTCAAATTTTAAAACGTTTCATTTGACGCGGTATTTTTAAAAATCTTAATATTAAAAACTTCAAAGTGTGTTTTGAAAACGATATCATTTCTTAAACAATCAACGTCCTTTTGAAGTCTTCGTAGTATACTTAAAGAAACCGTTTCAACTTTATGATTTAGTGGGGCTAAGTAGTTTAAAAGGGAATCACATTTTGTGATTGTGGTTCCGGGCATTGTAGTAAGTTTGCATTATTTCAGACCAAATACTTATTATTATATTTAGCTGTTAATAAGCTATAATTAAGTATTATTGCTAGTTTTTGCACACATTGATTATTGCATCTATAACTTTTTTTATTGTGTGAGATCAATATTTTATTTGTTTATGTGAGTTTATAAGATTACACAATAAATATTGCTTTGATTTAATAATAATATTTGAATGCGTCCCGAAATTTCCAACTAACGTATACTAATTCAATATCTCGATAGACTCCTAAAATCTGTCAAACCGACAGACAGTACAAGCCCCATAAACGTCCACAGAATGCATGGCCCACATGCACCATAAAACATTTTTACGACAAACATGGTCAATAGCAGAAACGACTGATTTAAGCACTTTCCCGTAGCATAAAGAATACAGCTGCAGACATATTTAGCGGTTAATGGGGTGTTTAACTTTTAAGCGAGCATTTTTGTTAGTTAGTGGTTCTTTTTGTATATTTTCTTATAAGCGAGTTTCGTAAAATTTAGAACCGGTATACTCGTATTTTTATGTTTTCACAATACTCATGCTTTGTGTTTTATAATTTGTCTTATAACAAAACCTACGCAAAACCAGTATTGATATTAGTTTTTAATATTAATTTGGTAATTAACTTAAAAGTAACAATTTAATCAATATTTTCCTACCGCAGAGCAAAAACCTCCACTACTGGCATGATTAACTAATAACTGAGACAAGTCATGTTTCAGTTATTGATTAAATTGTTACTTGTAATGATAATTTATATCTGTCCTGGGTTATTTAAGTCTGGTCTAAGCAGACATTCAGGTAATAGGAGTTATTATTTAATAACACCATCACATCACACTAGTATTATAAATGCGACAGTTTGGATGTTTGTTTATTTATGTTTGTTTGTTACTCAATCACATCGTAACGGCTAAATTGATCACGATGAAATATAGTATTTACGTAGATTATCACCTGGATTAACACATAGGCTACTTTTACCCCATAAATATGGGATAAAAATGGGGTAACAAAGTTACTATAGAAAAATAATTTTGGTATTTGCGCGTGCAAAGCCGCTAATGAGTCAGCTAATAAAAAAAATATACACATTTTGACCAGGAACCACCCAGGATAGCCTTGCAAGGAGACAATAGTGACTTTGAGAGCATAAATACTCCCAACCGAGCTACATCTACCCCATGCCCTGTCCATCCAAAATATCTTAGAGAAATGGCAACGGTCGTAGCACCCGTCACTAATGCTAAACCAAAGAAACTCTACTGGTCTGCTTTGTAGACCAGAACCCACCGCCTTGGCTAAAGTGTGAGTCAAACTCGTCCCACCATCTCCTTCCAAAATACGTATAAAAAGCGGCCAAGTGCGAATCGGACTCGCCCAAGAAGCGTTCCGTAGCAGCAAGTAAAATAATATAAAAGTTCTTGTAGTTCGTTGTAACTTTTTAGGGTTCCGTAGCCAAATGGCAAAAAACGGAACTCTTATGGATTCGTCATGTCTGTCTGTCTGTCTGTCCGTCCGTATGTCAAAGCCACTTTTTTCCGAAACTACAAGAACTATACCTACTGTTGGAACTTGGTAAGTAGATGTATTCTGTGAACTACATTACGATTTTTAGACAAAAATGGAAAAATAACCAATAAATTTGGGGGTTCCCCATACTTAGAACTGAAACTCAAAAATTTTTTTTCATCAAACCCATACGCGTGGGGTATCTATAGATAGGTCTTCAAAAATAATATTGAGGTTTCTAATAATATTTTTTTCTAAACCGAATAGTTGTTCTACTTCCAAAGTGGTAAAATGTGTCCCCCCCCCCACATGTAACTTCTAAAATAAGAGAATGATAAAACTAAAAAAAATATATGATGTACATTACCATATAAACTTCCACCGAAAATTGATTTGAACGATATCTAGCAAGTAGTTTTTTTTAATACGTAATAAAACGTAAACCCCAATTTACCTTTCATTCAATCAGCTGAACCCTAAAAACGTAGGTATTATATAAATTACGTTATCAAAATGTTACGAAACTTTTGTAAAGGAAAACCTTGCTTATTGTTTTATTATAGGACTTATTTTTAAATAAAAATTATCGTAGAACCCGAGCTTAAACTATACAAATTCCCAAGTATCTGATAAACTAACTAAACCCACAGATTACTCAAAGAGGGTTCCATGTGCCCTAACATTATTCAACTGAATATTGATGGAGGTAAGGTCTATCATAAATTTATATCTATCTTCTGGTTTATCCAGTTCCACATATGAAATTGTTTTTGCAATACACAAAGGCTAGCTGGAATAGATGGTTTTGTGTTAGCCTATGTACAGTTTGATTTAAAGCACGCAATAAATAAATATTGAAAAATAGCAAGATCTCTTTTTTACAGTGGCTCGGCAAGATCTTTTAAACATCTGTATATATTACTCGTGCGCGATAACTTGGGACTTGCTAGGAATGCGATTCCCCGACCGCTTCCCCTGCACTTCTCCGATGGCGCCCGTATTGTACCGTTCGCATCACTATTTTTACTAGGGTTTTTAGTCTCGTACTGGCCTACGTCACGTAACGACGCGCTCTGGAATTCTTTTAGTTTTCGTTTGTGTTATTGTTTTGTTGTTGTTGTTTTTGTTGTTATAGTTTGTGTCATTGTTTTGTTGTTGTAGTTTTTGTTGTTATAGTAAATGTTGTAAATTTATCGGATACCTCTTCGTCAAGTGATTATAGTGAGACTGAGGACGAAGAACAACCTCTAGAAGGCATAAATCCACTAAGTAGTGACGAAGATGAGATAATGTAAATAATAGATAAAATAAATGTATAAACTTAAACATTAAATTTTTATTTTATTCAAATAGTGTAAAAAAGATTAGATAAAAAGCAGCGTCCTCCCTGAGTAACATAATAAATTAGGTTAAAAAAAACAAAGACGAAGCCGCGGGCGGCAGCTTGTTCTGTTCGCTTTTTTGCGGGCGGTACAAACACGCCAATATGACGTCGCGCACGGGTAATACGTAGGTCACACTAAAAGTTTTGCGTAACTTAAAAAAACGACATGTTATAACCAAAATATTATGTTTATTGCTTTTTAAAATACTGTCCTTTACATTTTAAACATTTTTTCATGCGATCGAACCATTTTTTTAAAACAAGAGGACCACAGACTGAAGGCATATTTTCTACGTGCTGATTGAACGCTAACACTGCCTCTTCGGAGTTGGTAAAAGTGCAACCTCTCATCAAATCTTTGATTTTGGGCAAAATACCGAAATCACAGGGTGCTAGGTCGGGGCTTTGTGCAGCATGGGTGACGAGATGTACTTATGCAGAAGCTAAAAATGACGTTGTCATGATGTAGGAGAACGCGGCTTTTTGGTCAACTTTGGCGAACTTTTTTTATCACCCTGGGTAAACAAATGGTAGAATATCACTCGGCATTAACACTCTTTTGATCTTCAAGTAGAATTGTGCAGATGGGACCCGTAGCTGAGAAAAAAAACGTGATCATTTTTTGACCAACGTTTCTCGCCTGCCTCACTTTTGTTGGCCTGTTTTCATTTTCAAACTCCCATTCACAAGATTGCTGTTTTTTTTCGGGTTCAAAACAATAAATCCAAGTTTCGTCTTTTGTGACAATATCATAACCAGTATTAGAATATCCGTGGTCGTACTTCAGTAGCATCTGTGAGCACCATTCCAGGCGAGCCCGCTTCTGCTTCGCTGTCAGTTCATGAGGGATCCAACGACAACAATGTTTCTGAACTTTCAATTCTTCGTGTAAAATTTTCTGAATTTGGCTCATGCCAATCTCCAATAGTCCTCGAATTGTCTCATAGGTAATCCGCGGGTTTTCTTCAATTAGCCGCTTAATAGTAGCCACATTATTTTCGTTAACAACAGTTGAAGGCCGCCCTCCACGAAATTCGTCATGTAAAGAAACTCGACTTCTCTCATATTCAGCAAGCCATTGCCTTACGATGCTCAAACAAGGTTCTTCTCTCCCAAAAGCATTTTGAAGACGAGCGGCACAGTCTTGCGGAGAGAAAGACCTTTTTCAAAATCATAAAAAAATCATCGCTCTAAAATCGTTTCGACTTCCATTTTCGTTGCGTACGTAGAACTTTGATGTGTGATAAAAAACAATTGACAAACGATTTCCCGCCAATTTTTTACTAAGAAGGTTGCAACGTTTGAAAAAGTATAACATTCGAAATTCAAATAGTACCGATTAGCTAGAAGTGCAAAACTTTTAGTGTACCCCATGTAATTAAGATTCAAAGATTTGCAAATCTGTTACTAGAAACGTGATCTAGGCGCTGCATTGTTGTTTCACGACTAAAAATAACTAACCTTTATTTTTCAAGCACTCAAAAACTAAAATCATTTACCTATATCTTTTTATCAATTCACGATCATTTATATAGCCCGGTGAAATTTCTGCAGTAGATATTTACCGAAGCTGAGAAGACAGATGTGTAAAACCCATCAATAGTAACTCTCGCAGATGACGTAGTACCATTTCAACGTGATTATATTGGCTGACAGCTGTAATAATCGTATTTCTATGGCCTCAAAAATAACTCAACAGGGGCCCAATTCTGCTAATTAGCAGGAATAACTATTATGAAGCCATACAATTGTCTAATGTCTATGATTGGTATTCCTGACATAAGCTGTATTTTCAATGGTTTAGTAGAATTAAACCCCTGTACTGTGACTTCCTGTTCTTTAAGCAAGTAGAAGATGAACTTAGCGTTAAACATTTCTTAGCTCATTCGAAGAAACTCAATCTGTAACTAGTTGATGCGAGTTCATATACATCACTCCATCGTCTCAATGTCCTACAATCAAGCAACCCTAACGAGCCAGCCGATCAGCAAGTTTATCCTAACTTAATTTTACTTACAAACAATACCCATGTGCTCAAGTTAGGGCAAACATTTGAGTGGAGTTGGCCACGTTAAGCATTCTTGATTAAGTTTTCTGCTTAACTCAAAAGTTTTACGTTAGATTATTCATTCGCGTGTTCATTTTGGGCACTTACTAGTACACACGGCTACACATCAAGCTATACAGATCCTGTATAAGCTGACCTCCCATTCTACGAAAAACCTACACAATGCGAGGTCAGCTTATACTGGAAATTTATAGCTTGATGTGTAGCCGTGTGTACATGTTTCTCTATATGTATTTAAAAAGACCTAATAAAGATTGCTATAGTCCTTCCGCGGAAACAAGATAATAGGGAAGAAATGGACTGGCATGTAATTGGTAGAAAAATTACGCTAAGGCACAGCGCCAGTTTTTTTAGTTTGTTCGTGCGACTGGTACTGTTCAGACGTGCTCACTGTGCTAGTACAATCTGTTATTATATTTTTTGATAGGCTCCCTTATTACCTAAGCCAAATTGCTATCGTATCGCTATCGCTAGTCAGGCCATCCCTTTCACACGTGAGGTACGTACTGTATGCGTGAAAGGGATAGCCTGACTAGCGATAGCAGCGCGACAGCAATTTGGCTTAGGTTTATTACCTCGCGGTTATTACCAGGAGGCCAGCTTGTTATTTGGATTCTTGATAATTTTGTATCGTGTGACCCAGCTTGTATTTTGGACTTTGTGATTATTTCTATTCCTGAAGACTTGGCACTTGTTTAACGGACTGTTCAATTTTTTTATCGATTTGCATCTGTAAAATAGCCGACAGTAATTCTGTGGAAAAAAGGCGCAAACAAGCCTTTTCCTCAATTGAAAAGATATATGAATGAATATATAATGTAAAATAAATGTAAATGTTGCATATGAACACACCTTACTTTGTATCTGTATTGTTGACGCCCACTGGCCGTTTTGTGTCCTTGTCTTTTGTATGGGATTTTGTGACAGTGTGAAAAACCAGGCCCCGAGTCCCCGGCGGCCCCGCTAAACCTGGCTACGGTAGCAGTCACGGTAACGGCGGGGCCAGGGGTGCTAAGAATACCCGAAAGACGATCGGCTACCAAACCCTACGACGACCACTGGCCCTGGTAACACACAACATACGCACTTTGAGGACAGACGAAAAGATTGTTGAGCTGGAAGAAGAAATTAGTAGATTACACTGGGACATTTTGGGGTTATCAGAAATCCGTAGAGAGGGCGAGGACACGATATCCCTTAAGTCTGGTAACCTACTATACTACCGGAAGGGTGACCAACAGTCCCAAGGTGGTGTTGGGTTTCTCGTTCACAAGTCACTCATCAACAACATTATCACCATCGACAGTGTGTCGAGCAGGGTCACGTACCTGACACTCCGAATATCTAAGCGATATTCGCTGAAAGACGTTCAGGTATATGCGCCGACCTCTTCACACCCAGATAAAGAAGTAGAGTATATGTATGAGGACATCAGTAGAGCCATACATGCGAACAAAACTCACTTTATTGTTGTTATGGGGGACTTCAATGAAAAACTAGGCAGAAGGAGAAGCGATGATGAGTTGAGAGTAGGGCAATTTGGATATGGGCAACGGAACCCCAGGGGACAGAGGCTGGCCGATTTTCTGAAGAATGAATGACTCTTTATGATGAATTCTTTTTTCCAGAAGCCGCTTCACAGGAAATGGACCTGGATGAGTCCCAACGGTTCCACGAGAAATGAGATTGATTGCATCTTGACCAACAAGAAACGGATATTCAATGATGTCTCTGTGATTCACAGGGTGAGAACCGGCAGTGATCACCGAATTGTTAGAGCCACATTGAATATGAACGTTAAACTTGAAAGGTCCCGTTTGATGAAGTCTACGCTTTGACTCACTCGCGCACATATCCAAAACCTTGAGAGCTTTCAACTCGAACGTGCAAATCGCTTTGATTGTCTAGAAGTAGATGCATCAGTGGACGAGATCAATAACAACAAAGATGGCAGCATAAAGTCCAGTAAAGCGGAAGTGTTAAGGGAAGTCGAAAGGTTCTATGGACGGCTCTACGATTCGGTCACTAAACCTGTTTGCAGTGCGGCCAACGACCCAAGAGCCAAACTGACCCGACATTATACCGAAGATATTCTGGACATCAGCCTGTATGAGATCAGGATGGCCTTGAAGCAGCTTAAAAACGACAAAGCGCCGGGTGAGGACGGAATCACTTCAGAGCAGAACTTCACACTTCATGAGGCCACGGACCGGCAAGTGCCGCGTAAGACGTCCACCTACAAGATGGGCAGACGACTTGGTAAGAACCGCAGGTCGGCGTTGGATGCAGGCCGCTTCCAACCGCAGATCCTGGAGATCAATGAGGGAGGCCTTTGTCCAGCAGTGGACGTCCTACGGCTGATATAATGATGATGATGTGTAACAGAGACAACGCTCCATTATTTTGTTTTGGCCGATACATTATAGACGCCGGCGCCGTTAGTTGCGAGCTGCACAAGATCGATCGCTCTGAATATCTATGGGGAAGACTTATGTTCAACAGTGAACGTCCTATTATTTAAAAATCGTTTATTAAAAAAACTATTTCTTAGGTATAGATGGTAGAATTTGCGGATACTATTGTACCAAGCCGTACACGTTGGTATAATAATTGTCTGTATACGTCCAAGCCTCACACATACTCGTAGATGGCTACGACGAAATAAACTTCCTTGTAAACTTTTAGGTTATTGTGTATAAGTAGGTATATTAGTAGAAGTAAAAAGTAAAAGTAAAAAGTTATTTATTTTTTACAGAAAATATATTAAGAATAATTTAATTAATTAAGAATAAGAATAATTTAAAAAACAGAACATACATAAACAGTTGTACTAAAATTTTAAGATTTATATTTTAAACTAGTGGACCCGCCGAACTTCGTACCGCCTTGACATGCATATAACGCTGGCAGTCAATATACGTCACCCTGGTAGAATTGTCAATTGTTGTCCCCGGCCATCATTATGTGTGAGAAAATGAATGACTTCCACAAATAATTCAATACCAAGAGTAGCCAAATCGCTTCACCCGTTCTCGAGTTTTAGCGTCGTCTCAGTGCGCAGATACGGTTAATGAAATGTGTCGTAATATGAATGAGGACATTTCTATTTTTGAAAACCAAGTGAGGGTAGTTGCTGCAGCTGCTATCACTTCTCGGTAGCTCAAGTACCTACTCCAGTCCGCCCGGGATGACAAAGAAAACCCAAAAAGTACCCGTTTTATTCAGTAAATATGAGTATGTACAGTGATCGCGAAAGTTTGAAAAATACAATATCCAAAATTACTATTTTTGGTATTCGTTGATCGAGCTCGTACGCTTTCTGACTTTAGTTTGCCGAACTCGTGTACTTTCGTGTTCTCGTGTGGGCGTGAACTAGACGATAGGCGAGGGACGAGAGCGACTGGCTTACGTAATTTTGCTACCAGTCCTTAAAACTAGTGGCCTGTTTATAAATTCACCTGTTTATAAACTTGTGTCGAGTTTATCGTTACTTGTTATATTCCTCAACCAACAGTATATAAATCGTTACAACCTTATCATAGCCTCATAAGCATCTAGTAATTGAACGACTTGTATCAAAATGTTTGTGTATATTATAGTGTGCGCTCTACTTGTGCAAAGTATCAACTGTGCATTACTTCCATGACAATAGTACACGACGAGTTTGGTCTCAATTCGTCGCCTGTTAACATAGAAAAGGATATAATGAAGACACACATGGAAGTAAACGTCGGGGAAGTGAGGGTGAAAAGAGATTATATTATTAACGAATCATCTTGTCCTCATGGTTATATTAAAAAAATTGATATGTGTTTCCCTGATGATGACGAGGAAGACATATAATAGATAAACCTTAGACTGCATCATCGCTTACCATCGCCACCTACGAAACACAAGCCGCATGTATAAAAAACTCGCTAAAAAAACTATTGCCCTACACAAGAAACAAACATATTACCAACAAATATACTTAATTGTATCAAAAACAACATACCACTACTCGATAGTGTTACGAAATGAGTTATGAGGCATGCATTCTCTAACGACCAAAAAACTGAACCGGCGAAGATTTGGATTAAGAAGTAAGAGTACTGTTTGAAACATTTACTGGCATCTGATTAAGTAACAAAGTGTACTAGACAGAAAAACAACAGAAAAAGAACTTCAATAAATACTATGATTATTGTCCTTGATTGCTATAGTCTGTCTGTTTGTTGTTTGTTTTTTCATGTTAAGAATAATTTAAAAAACAGAACATACATAAACAGGTGTACTAAAATTTTAAGATTTATATTTTAAACTAGTGGACCCGCCGAACTTCGTACCGCCTTGATATGCATATAACGCGGGCTGTCAATATACGTCACCCTGGTAGAATTGTCAATTGTTGTCCCCGGCCATCATTATGTGTGAGAAAATGAATGACTTCCACGAATAATTCAATACCAAGAGTAGCCAAATCGCTTCACCCGTTCTCGAGTTTTAGCGAGACTAACGAACAGCAATTCATTTTTATATATACATATAGACAATATATCTCGGGATAACTCCTACCGAAGCATCTGTTTCAAACTATTTTTCTTTTTTTTTTACATCCTCTTTGACGATATTTGCAGCACGCATTCTGTCAATTCTATGTCAAATATCATAAGGTTACATTATAAAAGCGCTAAGGTTAGATTATAAATAATTTTATATGGTGGTTAAGTATTCTTAAATTTTCTAATTTTGCGCATAATTTTCTTAATTTTTTCTTACATAAGAACTTTCTCCTGACAATAAGAAATAGAACAAAAAAAGAATTAGCGAAATCGGTCTAGCCGTTCACGCGTGATGGCGTGACCAAGGGAAATAGGGATTCATTTTTAGATATAGAGATAGAGATTTCTGCATTTATCAGATTAGTTACATGTATGAAGTGACATGGACGCTCACGCTGGAGGCTGTGTACAGGTTAAGAGTTGCATAGAGAGTCATGGAGTGTACCATACTCGGCATCAAACTCTTAGATCGAGTTCCAATCGTCGAGATCCGTAGAAGAACGAAGGTTCATGACGTTGGGAATCGAGTTATGGAGCTCAAATGGTCTGGGGCAGGACACTTGGCAAGACGTGGTGATGACAGGTCCTGCTCAGGATAGCAACTGAATGGTGCCCGAGGAATGGCTATAGAAGGGTAGGACGTCTGGCAGCGAGATGGGTGGACGTCATAGTTAGAGTCGCGGGCCGTCAATGGGTGAGACTAGCGCAGGATCGCGGCGGATGGCACAAACTTGGGCAGGCCTATACCCAGCAGTGGGTGAAGTCGGGCTGTGGATGATGATGATGATGATGAAATGACAAGCTCGATAAGACCCTGCCCTCCGAACTAGTTTGGGACTGTATCTCGTCGGGCAGTGCCATATATTTTGTATAGGTATTATATTATGTTTATCTATAATGTAGGTATAGTTTATAGCTATTATTTTTAATATATATAATTATTGTATTTATTATGGTATATATAATGTATAGCGATATAAATTTATTAGTATTTTACTTCAATGTTCTTTTCTGTGCACGCACCCACCACTATAATCAACTATCTCCATCTTCAAAAGTTTGCTGGAAGAAAACTTTTTTTTATATATTATAGGCTTGCGTTTGACCACGATCTCGCCTGATGGTAAGCGATGATGCAGTCTACGATGGTACACGCTTGCCTAGAATGAAACCTATTCACTCGTGACTTAAACATACCCAGGTTGTAGCAATCAGGAAACACAGACTCTGGCAAGGCGTTCCACTCTTTGGCGGTGCGTATAATAAAGGTCGAAGAGAACCGCATTGTGCGAATGGGAGGTATTTCTACCATATAGCGGTGGCGCACCGCAGAGCGTCTGGTTGTCCGTTGATAGAAAGGAGATGGTGGGATCAGGTTGAAAATTTCCGCCGCACACTCCCCGAAATGTACTCGATAAAAAACCGAGAAGCTAGCAACCTTTCGTCGATGATCCAGGTTGAGGAGCCTTGCATCAACTAGCTCATCGTTGCCTATGAGCTTCTTGGCTCTTCTCTCAATTGATTCCAGAGCTTCAAGTTGGTACTTCGCTGATCCGCCCCAGAGGTGAGAACAGTACTCCAAACACAATCGGACTTGTGCTTGGTACAAGTTGAGCAACTGTCCCGGTGTGAAGTAGTGCCTCACCTTTGCGAGTATACCAAGCTTTTTAGCAGCCAACTGGGCTTTCGACTCAATGTAGGAGCCGAAATTGAGAGTTGGAGTTAATGTGATACCGAGAAACTCGAGGTGGTCAGATATCGGCACGGATACATTTCGGAAAGTAGGAGTCAGATTAAATTGACTTCGTTTTGCGGAGAACAGACACGCCTGGGTCTTTTTTGCATTGAACTTGACCAGATTGGCATCACCCCAGTCGGAGATTGCCTTCAAGAACAAGTTTAAGGTCTCGACCATGGCTTCCCCGAGTGACTAAATCTGCGCTCTACTGGCTCGTGCACTAGATGTATAGCTTTTTACAACTGTGCTGTCGTCTGCATACCCAAAGATACCGGGGTTTTAGAAGATCGTTGATATGCAGCAAGAACAGAGTTGCGGAAAGTACTGACCCTTGTGGGAACCCGGCGTTAGTCGCCAATGGATCGGACGAGCAGCCTTCAACGACAACTTGTATCGAACGGTCCCTCAAGAAGTCCGATATCCAGACACACAGACTATTGTGCAGACCGTATGATGGAAGCTTGCTAATAAGACTATCATTACAGACCTTATTATGGAAACTCTTATTATGGTTAAGCTCGCCTTTGTAAATGTCCATTTTGTAAGCTGTCTGTTGTTTTCTATTTGTAATCTATTTTTGTACAATAAAGGATAAAGAAGAAAACTACCGATCAATCGACTCAAGTGATTTTTACTGCGACAGTGATTTAAATTAAAATTAAACAGAAATAATTTTATTTTAACTCTCTTTGAATACTTACTACATTTTTCATTTCAGGTAAAATGCGGTATATTTCCTTTACAAATATTATTAAACAGCCCGGCCTATCCTAATTATTCATCATCATCATATCAGCCGTAGGACGTCCACTGCTGGACAAAGGCCTCCCTCATTGATCTCCAGGAACTGCGGTTGGAAGCGGCCTGCATACAACGCCGACCTGCGGTTCTTACCAAGTCGTCTGCCCATCTTGTAGGTGGACGTCCTACGCTTCGCTTGCCGGTCCGTGGCCTCCACTCGAGAACCTTCCGGCCCCATCGGCCATCTGTTCTGCGCGCTATATGGCCTGCCCATTGCCACTTCAATGTGCTAATCCGTCGGGCTATGTCGGTGACGTGAGTTCTCCTACGTATCTCCTCATTTCTGATTCGATACCGTAGAGAAACCCCGAGCATAGCCCTCTCCATAGCTCGTTGAGCGACTCTGAGCTTATTCATAAGGCCAATAGTGAAGGACCACGTATCGGTTCCATATGTCATCACTGGTAACACACAACCTTAATCTCCTCCTAACCCCTAATTATTGCCCTTATTTTAATATCTCATGGTTTTTTCTAGACAGCAGGTATTTAAACGATTATTATCAAAGCTTTTCCGTTTAAAATATTCTTGTCGAGGCAGAACGTTCACATACTAAAAATTCTGAAAACGTTTTACCCACGACAATAACTACCGAACCACAGAAAGCATTCGCATTTCGAAAACCGTAACGAGTAGTTACGCTGTTTTATTCTTCAGCGAAATAATTCACTGATTTGCATTTTACTGAAAAAGCACGGTTTCGTGGAACCTCCTAACGATCCCTTTTTGTGTTACCTGCAAATACTACACGTAACATAAACCACTCTGTTAAACCTAATACATTGCATTGTGTGTGTCTGTAGGTACTCTGTGCTGTGGACGCTGTGGTACATAAATGTATCACAAGTTTGGTATAAACCACTGAGTAAGCACTTCATTACCGTTCGGTTAAAAGTGGTTAAGAGTATGCATCTATTAATTTGGTTGAAGTGGCAATGGGCAGGCCATATAGCGCGCAGAACAGATAACCGGAGGGGCCGGAAGGATCTCGAGTGGAGGCCACGGTCCGGCAAGCGCAGCGTACGACGTCCACCTACAAGATAGGCAGACGACTTGGTAAGAACCGTAGGTCAGTGTTGGATGCAGGCCGCTTCCAGCCGCAGTTCCTGGAGATCAATGAGGGAGGCCTTTGTCCAGCAGTGGACGTCCTACGGCTGATATGATGATGACGATGATCTGTTATTTCATATTCTACTGCTGGGCAAGGCAAAGACCCATCCTTTTTAGAAACACTTAAGAGTGCCTATATATAATATTAGACGCACGATCGATCGCTTATAATTGTAGCGTTTGTTGTGGAGTAACGTTGGCGCTACTGCATTTTTTAATATACTCTTCAGCCTTATTGTTCGTGGAGAATAAGGCTTCTTTTATTTATTTATTTGTTTATTATCAGATTAAAAAAGCTGGTTACACATTGATTCGATGATGTCTTAAAACATATACAAGGTTTATCCAGACACCAGGTTCTTGATAAAGTGGGTTCTGGTCAAAAGTATCTTAAAAATATTCATTCGATACAATATTTGATGGTGTTATCTAACGGCATGCGAACGCACACATGCACGCTGATAACAGCCAACTCGTCAGGTGAGTGAACGAGTCGAAGCAGAACAATTGAATAGCCAATGCGGTAGTGTGAGTTACACAGCTACTGCTATGCGAGTGCGCGTGCGCTTGCACTAAGTATAAAGAATGCTCCATTTTATGATCGGCTTTTAAAGTAAATTATTTAGAAAATGTCGTTTTAATATGCATATAATATTTTTTGGAGTGAGTTTATTTTTAATTTCCATCGGCAATTTATTAATAAGATGGGGAATTAAATACTGTGATGTCCTTTTACCATAATCATTGTTAAATTTGTAATCGAATGACTTTTAGGAAATTGAATTTCTGTACGAAAGATTTGTTCTAGAACTATGTGAAATTCAACTTTTTGTTGTATATGCAAAACTCCGCAGTATTTTTTCAGAGTCCCATGGGGTTGCTCGAAAATTTATTTTTCATTTTAGGGGGAACAATGAATTTCAGTAACCTGTACTGAATACTATATATCTGATCTATATATGTTTTATATGTTTGCCCATAGCTACTCAACCCATAGGATAATATACTTTCTACTAAGGTCTTATACATTAGTAATAATATGTCAAAGGGGACTTTACATTTGATATAAAATTTGGCCATTATTTCTCTTAGTTTATTACAGGTTTTATCGATATGCTTAGACCAATTGAACCTACTATCTATGACCAGTCCCAGGTAGGTATGCTCAGTAACTTGCTCAAGGCCAGAGCAAGTGTTGGACATTATTTGAGTAAAGGCAATCATGACTATGGGCTAATACTTTTACATTTTCACAATCGATATTAAGATGACTGGAGCGTACGTGAATGAGCTTAGTTTTGTCAGCATTGAGTACTAGACCTGAATTGTGAGACCACTTGCATAGTGCTGTAAAGTCTTCTTGTATGTGGTTTTGTGCAACCAATAAATTCCTATCTATATATTATATTTTAATATGCTACTTCTTCAAATCTATCTTATTAACTACTACTTATTCCCGAGAGACTAGATCTTAATCTAGACTTATTTTATTTCTATATTTCTTTCTTTCTATCTATTTTCTTGTTAGCATAGGTAAGGAGTGGAACTCACTTCCTCTATGTTTTTTCCAAACCAGTATAATCTTGGAATCTTTAAGTCCAGAGTGAATAGGTTCTTTCTAGGCAAGCGTGCTCTATCTTCGATCACACTTACCATCAGGTGAGGTAGTGGTCAAGCGCTTGGCTATCATACGCAGCGTCCAAGTGTTGGAACAATATCCCCCCACCTATTAGAAACTTATACAATTTAACACATTAAAAAAAAAACTTAAGGCTTATCTTATTGGAACCCAGCTGTAAGCTCTTACAGCTGGGCAACATTATTCTAGATAATATTTCTTTTATATAGCTCACTATAACCTGGTGCCCTTATTACTTGTTTTTTTTTATATTATTTTTATTAATAACTTTATTGTTGGTTTCGTTTTACTACAATGACATACATATAGCATCTTAGCATATATACTCATCTAAGGTAGGAAGGTACAATTTGTTGGACAGGCCACTTGTTTTTATTCTTCTAAAAATTATTATTTTTATTAATAACTTTATTGTTGGCTTCGTTTTACTACAATGACATACATATAGCATCTTAGCATATATACTCATCTAAGGTAGGAAAGTACAATTTGTTGGGCAGGCCACTTGTTTTTATTCTTCTAAAAATTATTATTTTTGTATTATTTTTAGTAATAACCTTATTGTTGGCTTCGTTTTACTACAATGAGATACATATAGCATCTTAGCATATATACTCATCTAAGGTAGGAAGGTACAATTTGTTGGGCAGGCCACTTGTTTTTATTCTTCTAAAAATTATTATTATTATATTATTTTTATTAATAACTTTATTGTTGGTTTCGTTTTACTACAATGACATACATATAGCATCTTAGCATATATACTCATCTAAGGTAGGAAAGTACAATTTGTTGGGCAGGCCACTTGTTTTTATTCTTCTAAAAATTATTATTTTTGTATTATTTTTAGTAATAACCTTATTGTTGGCTTCGTTTTACTACAATGAGATACATATAGCATCTTAGCATATATACTCATCTAAGGTAGGAAGGTACAATTTGTTGGGCAGGCCACTTGTTTTTATTCTTCTAAAAATTATTATTATTATATTATTTTTATTAATAACTTTATTGTTGGTTTCGTTTTACTACAATGACATACATATAGCATCTTAGGATATATACTCATCTAAGGTAGGAAGGTACAACTTGTTGGACAGGCCACTTGTTTTTAGACTTCTAAAATTTATTATTATTATATTATTTTTATTAATAACTTTATTGTTGGTTTCGTTTTACTACAATGACATACATATAGCATCTTAGCATATATACTCATCTAAGGTAGGAAGGTACAATTTGTTGGACAGGCCACTTGTTTTTATTCTTCTAAAAATTATTATTTTATGTTATTTTTTTCTAAAGGCACTTTAACTGGCGTCCGTAACGTCAATGCAGGTTAGATGGCTGAAAACCAGCGTTGCGCAATAAGTGTATTGTTCAGCACAATGCTGAGCCATTCTCCTCTTCCGGCACAGAGCTCATACTGACTGGGCACGTATCTATTGTTATACTTGTATTTTATTGTTTATGTTAACGTGTTTTTGATTGTCTGTATTTAATTGTTTGTCTTTAAGTTTGTCCCTGTATGTAGTTTCTGTGTGTTTGTTACTTGTGTCGAAATATATATTTTTTTTATTCAACATTATAGGCTTGCGTTTGACCACGATCTCGCCCGATGGTAAGCGATGATGCAGTTTAAGATGGTACACGCTTGCCTAGAAGAAACCTATTCACTCGCGACTTAAAGATACCCAGGCTGTAGCTATCTGGAAACACAGACTCTGGCAAGGCGTTACACTCTTTTTTCTTTTTAATGTTTATATATATCTACCTATCATCAATAAATAAAAAAAACAAGAACAGAAGGTTTTTTTTCCAAAGGCAATTTAAAAGCTAGTACTATATTGTGCAACTGTCTCTTACTATAATTGACAATACGCGCAATTAAAGGAGTCGAGGCGTAAAAGCGAAAAACAAATAAAATAGTATTAAAATAAATTCTAGTATAACTATTAATTAATGTGAAAAGTGAACACAAAGCACTAGCGACTTAAAAATATCAATACTTATGCAAAGTTTCACAAAAGGGTAAAACGGCACCCTGTCTGTCAGTCACCAGGCTTTATCTCATGAACCGTGATAGTTAGACAGTTCAAATTTTAACAGATGATGTATTTCTGCTACCGCTTTAACAACAAATACTAAAAACAGAATAAAATAAATATTTAAGGGGGCTCCTAGACAACAAACGTGATTTTTTTGCTCGTTTTTGCCGTTTTTATAGTTACGGAATCCTTTGTGCGCGATTCCGACTCGCACTTGGCCGGCTTAATTTTAATAATATTTAAACTAGAAAATAAAGAAATCGTGTTTTCGTTTCATATTGAACTTATCTTAGGTATATCCTGAACGTTTACGTAATATTTATCACAAAATAAATAATACAGTATAATAAGCTTATGATAAATATTATGTATTGATAAAAATATATAATCCTATGAAGCTGTCTGAGGTCGTATGGACCTAAACCGGTATTTCAATATTAATGTATAAAAAACCAGCCAAGTGCGAGTCAGACCCGCGCACGAAGGTTACCGTACCATTATCTATAAAAACGGCAAAAAACTCATGTCTATTGTATGAGAGCCCCACTTAATTATTTATTTTATTCAAAAGCACAATATTATAATACCTTATTTGAGGTTGGTGCCGATTAAGCTAGTCGTCTTAATTGTAAGAGCGCCCATACAACTCAGAGGACTATCTTAATTGGCGTCAACTATGTGTATATGGAGACACCCTTTAATTTTCAACTCTTATTAATTTTGTTAAAATTTTCTCTATATTTGTGCTGCATGCTTTGCTTTTTGTCAAATTTCGCAATTCTAGGTCAACGAGAACTACCATTTAGGTTTTCGACCCAAAACTTATAGGGTACTTCCGGTTATCCTAGAATTGACAATTTTGGTTAAAGGCAAGGTTAAGTAAAAGGCAAGGTTAAAGGTAGTACACAAGTATAGTGAAAATTCCGAATAATAAAATATTTGATAATTAAGGTAAATTTTGGTACTTACAAGTTTTCGCGAAAATATAAAATTTGCTCATATTTTTTTATCGTGTTGACTCAGGATCTTGATTTTTGTACACCTAATAGGGGCTATAGACCTCAGTATCTGGTATAAATTTCAACTTTTTAGGTCTACCCGTTCCTCAGAAAATCTGTACTGACACACGGATAGACAGACGGATAAGAGAATCATATTATAAAGGTTAATTTTTTACCTTTTGAGGTACGGAAACCTAAAATTACAAAATTCACTTTCACATTGAATCCTTGCCTATTCGATTGCTCCAGTAAGATAAAACTAGTAGTTAACTGGGCTTAGACCGTGATAAGTCGTTCAAACGATCAATTTAAAGATTCATTTTCGATTCGGATTGGTTTTAAAATTATTGCTTTGGAAAGTCCAAAGGGGAGTAGATTTGAGTTATACTTACATATCATTCCATTTAATAAAAAGAGATGTTAAGATACTATACTAAATTATTAGACAACTTAATTATGATAACATATTTTACATTTAATTCATATATTTACAGGTGTCGAAAATCACCACGTAAACAAGTCAGCGATAGCAGAGCATCTGGTAGACTCGGGATCGAATCATTGGATTGAACTTCATGATCTTAAGGTTCTCTCTAAAGAACGCCAATATTACAAAAGAATGGTTTGTGAAGCGATGGAAATCAAAAAACTTCCAAATTTCAATCGGGAATATGGCCATATACTCTCAGCGTCCTGGAACCCGGTGATTATTAGGTGTAAACATCGTGATCGGTCGTCTCCGTGCGCAGATACGGTTAATGAAATGTGTCGTAATATGAATGAGGACATTTCTATTTATGAAAACCAAGTGATGGTAGTTGCTGCAGCTGCTATCACTTCTCGGTAGCTCAAGTACCTACTCCAGTCCGCCCGGGATGACAAAGAAAACCCAAAAAGTACCCATTTTAATCAGTAAATATGAGTATGTACAGTGATCGCGAAAGTTTGTAAAATACAATATCCAACATTACTATTTTTGGTATTCGTTGATCGAGCTCGTACGCTTTCTGACTTTAGTTTGCCGAACTCGTGTACTTTCGTGTTCTCGTGTGGGCGTGAACTAGACGATAGGCGAGGGACGAGAGCGACTGGCTTACTTAATTTTGCTACCAGTCCTTAAAACTAGTGGCCTGTTTATAAATTCACCCCGTATATCAGTAAACTTGTGTCGGGTTTATCGTTACTTGTTATTTTCCTCAACCAACAGTATATAAATCGTTACAACCTTATCATAGCCTCATAAGCATCTAGTAATTGAACGACTTGTATCAAAATGTTTGTGTATATTATAGTGTGCGCTCTACTTGTGCAAAGTATCAACTGTGCATTACTTCCACTGACAATAGTACACGACGAGTTTGGTCTCAATTCGTCGCCTGTTAACATAGAAAAGGATATAATGAAGACACACATGGAAGTAAACGTCGGGGAAGTGAGGGTGAAAAGAGATTATATTATTAACGAATCATCTTGTCCTCATGGTTATATTAAAAAAATTGATATGTGTTTCCCTGATGATGACGAGGAAGACATATAATAGATAACCCTTAGACTGCATCATCGCTTACCATCGCCACCTACGAAACACACGCCGCATGTATAAAAAACTCGCTAAAAAAAACTATTGCCCTACACAAGAAACAAACATATTACCAACAAATATACTTAATTTTATCAAGAACAACATACCACTACTCGATAGAGTTACGAAAAGAGTTATGAGCATGCATTCTCTAACGACCAAAAAACTGAACCGGCGAAGATTTGGATTAAGAAGTAAGAGTACTGTTTGAAACATTTACTGGCATCTGATTAAGTAACAAAGTGTACTAGACAGAAAAAAATAGTGTTCGCAACAGAAAAACAACTTCAATAAATACTATGATTATTGTCCTTGATTGCTATAGTCTGTCTGTTTGTTGTTTGTTTTTTCATGTTGTTTCGCAATGTTTATTTTACTGTGTTTTATTTTGTTCTGGTTGTTGCACTAACTTGGCTGTAAGAAATAGTAATTAGTTCGTAACAACAATTGTCATTAACAAAATTTGGACCTGTCTGTTTGTTAATAAATGTAATTAGGCATAAGATTGTTGTATTTTCTCTAATAACAAAATATTTGCAATGATTTGTAAAATTTTGAGTTGTCCGATATTTCAATAAAGTAGCATTACCATGATATCTAAACACTTTAGGTTCAGTTTATTTTTAGTTTTAACTGGCTGACCCGCTGAACTTCGTACCGTCTTAACATGTTCATGACGCGGGCTGCCAATGTACGTTGCTAGTAGAATTGTCAATCAGCCATCATTAGCTGCATCTTTGTATGAGAAAATGAATTTGCATCCTAATTTTATTTTTGCGTAAATTTTTCCTATATTTTAATATGTAGTCTGCTATTCGGGGCGGAGACCAATCCAACAAACTAAAGATTATCAAAATCGGTCAATCCGTTCTTGAATTATAAATGGTGTAACTAACCCGACGTTGTTTTATATATATAGATTCATACAGATATCATTAAGTAAGTAAATAAAAATGCCAAAAAAATTGTTTAAAAGTAATATACATTAATCAATATTAAGATAGGGAGGAGGAGGGAGGAGGTCGGTCCAACTTCGAGAAAGAGGTCAATCGTCGAATCCAACTCGGATAGGCAGCGTTTGGGAAACTTCGCAGCGTCTTTTCGTCCAACATACCTCAGTGCCTTAAGACGAAAGTCTTCAATCAGTGTGTGTTACCAGTGATGACATATGGAACCGAGACGTGGTCCTTCACTATTGGCCTTATGAATAAGCTCAGAGTCGCTCAACGAGCTATGGAGAGGGCTATGCTCGGGGTTTCTTTACGGGATCGAATCAGAAATGAGGAGATACGTAGGAGAACTCAAGTCACCGACATAGCCCGACGGATTAGCACATTGAAGTGGCAATGGGCAGGCCATATAGCGCGCAGAACAGATGGCCGATGGGGCCGGAAGGTTCTCGAGTGGAGGCCACGGACCGGCAAGCGAAGCGTAGGACGTCCACCTACAAGATGGGCAGACGACTTGGTAAGAACCGCAGGTCGGCGTTGTATGCAGGCCGCTTCCAACCGCAGTTCCTGGAGATCAATGAGGGAGGCCTTTGTCCAGCAGTGGACGTCCTACGGCTGATATGATGATGATGAATATTATGATAACCTTCTGAGAGTCTTTAGTTAAAGTTCACCTACGTAGGTATAAGAAGTTGTTTACTTGTTGCTATCGGCAGTGTTAGCAATTAATGTATACTAAAATCTGTAAGAATGTATGAATGTACGTAAGTAATGTTTATATTATGGTGAACTTGTGTTGCATTTATCACAACTTCTTATCAATTTGGTGTTTTCCTCAACCGACTTTATATAAATACTAACAACCTTGTCACCACCTCTAATAGCATCTAGGAGTTGAACTACATCAATCAGAATGTTTATATACATCGTAGTGTGTGTTCTGCTAGTGACAACCATCGACTGTGAAAATGAACTATTGGAAAAAAATGATGTATTTGATTCGGCTGAACTTAATGAACCTCTGGCTCAAGCAAAGACAGACAAAAATTTTATAAATCCGACTGCGGAATCTAGGAAAGGTTGCCCTCTTGGATACATTAGAATATCAGGATGGTGCTTTCTTGATGACTACTAACTCTTGGATATTGTCTTTTGAATGGAAAGGTACAAAGTGCAGTTAATAATAAAACATTTTAAATGAGGCACGATAACTCAAATCGCCTACTTATTTTAAGGAGAGACCGGACTGGAATCGCCCATACAACACGTACTACCAAGATCATTTCTAATAGGAGCATATTTCTACCTTAATAAGGTATTATTTTAATTTTAATAGTATTTATCTAGATTCCCAACCATATATTAAATCAAAATACTAACATAAAATGAAATAGAAGCGTATCGCATTCTGCGTGTTTTTTACGTCATAAAAGAGCTGTTTTCAACCTAATTGTTTCGTATTAAAAACAACAACATCTTACGTATCCTAGTCATGGGAACATAGATTATATCGTCTAGTTACAGAATAACAACACAATGAGAAAAATACAACGAGTTTTCAGTCATCATTTTTGGTATTATGGAGCACGGTCAAAATCTAATCAAATTTAGAATCGTTCTATTGCTGTCACTGTCGCTCTGCGTGGCTAAACTTCGTCACTAAACAGGGATAGCGATATTCAGTTCGAAGTTTTTGACGCGGCCGAATTGAAGTTGCGGTCCGGGTTCGCCGGCTTCTTAAGAATAACACCCACTCATAGTGGTTAGCACTTCCTAAATAAATTGCAATGATATTGCATTGCGCAACCTGAAACATACAAGTGAAAAGTCTCATGTGCCTTAAATTCCACCGGCACGTTCAAACCGAACTTGAATCTGCTCGTTAAATACCTGTGTTATAACAAAAATGTATTCACTATTGTTTAAATACTCGAGTATCATTATTTTATAGAATTTTTATTGTATCTTATTTTTCGGTCTTTTCTTTGTTTAAAGATGTAATAGTGTTGGGTAATTGTGTGCCAATGTAGTGATAGTATTTTTTTTTATCTGTTAATGATGGGCATAATTTTAGTAACATTAGACGCGTAGTAGATACACATAATACATTCGAAGTAGTACATAGTTGACATACAGTAAAATAAAACGAAATATTTTAACATTTTTTTCTATTCTTAGTTATATTTTTATAATATTTTACAAAATAACTATAAGGTGACTTTGACCTTTACATTAAAATTAAAATAAACTTATATATTCGTTTTATTCCATTTCCTGTATGCAGTTTTGATGTTCTTACATACTTTATTTGTAATCTGAGATCATCAATAATTTTATTTAAAATATGATCATGTCTTGGTATTTCGTCAGCAGCTAAAATGGCTCGACATCAGAAGTCGTCGAGATGTGTACATGCTATCCCTCTGTATAGTATTCTTCGCAACCCTCTATCTCCCAGCTAAGAGAGCGATTTGCATCCGTATCAACTGAAGACAGACCTATGCGATCGTCTCGTCGTTTCCTATTGATTACTCCACTGCATAACACGGCTATTGACTCTGACTCTTACACCATAACCGCTATTCGTCTCTGGAATAATATGTCACTAAACTATTTCAAGGCTACTTCAGTGGAAGCATTCAGATTGAGAATCTATAGGCACGTTTTCGGTCAAACCGACCAAAAATGAGCAACTTAATCTTTTCTTATCACTTCTATTGTTGAGTATGTATTTTAGTTGATATTGGCATAGTTTAGTCTATTATAAGTATTTAAGTAGGTTTATGTAGTCTACACATCTTTATGTACAATACACGAAGTTTATCTAGAAGAGAACGCTCTTTAGCATTAAGTTCGCCTTTGTACTGGTTTTATAAGTGCAATAAAGTATTTTCAATCAATAAAATCAATCGAAGATTTGTTAGTTGTTACCACGCTAATAATAGGAAATGCAAATATATTATTTTACATAATGGTTGTGTATTGAAATTCCAGTAATTTTTTGTTTACCGTATGCAAAGCTCGAGGGCAGTGCAACTTCACAATAAAATTGCAGACGCAACACAAAACGTACTCCGTAAACTGATCCATATCGACGCTTGAAAAGCCGGGTTCACACCAGACGATCCAATGCGCTCCAATCGCACGCGGCAGAAGCGCGCTCCACAGGACGTGCCTCGCGCGATCCAAACTACAAATACGGAGTGCGCGCTCCTCGCCGCAAGCGATCCGATCGTTGTCGGTTTTTTGTCCATGCTCAATGGCGCCTTAGTCACTTGGAGCGCGCGGTGTGGACGGCTGTGTTTTGAATCGCGCGATCCGGCAATTAACGCACGTGTAACTCCATAACGAGTCAAAGTTCAACTGACTTTGATTCACTATGGATCAAACGGAGCACATTGGAGCAGCCCGTCAGGATCACAAGAAATTGCCGCTGGATCGGACGAGTACGTTCCGTGATCCTGGATCGTGGATCGTGTGATTGCCAATCCAAGATGGATCGTCTGGTGTAGACCCGGCTAAAGGCAAACCAGAATAAGCGACATTTTTTTATAGTACGCAAAAAAATGTCGCTTATTCTGGTCTCATTTGATAATCATTATCAAATGAGACCAGAATAAGCGACATTTTTTATAGTATGCTCATTTGATAATTATTATCAAGTGAGACCAGAATAAGAGACATTTTTTATAGTATGCTCATTTGATAATTATTATCAAATGAGACCAGAATAAGCGACATTTTTTTATAGTATGCTCATTTGATAATTATTATCAAATGAGACCAGAATAAGCGACATTTTTTTTATAGTATGCTCATTTGATAATTATTATCAAATGAGACCAGAATAAGCGTCATTTTTTTATAGTATGCTCATTTGATAATTATTATCAAATGAGACCAGAATAAGCGACATTTTTTATAGTATGCTCATTTGATAATTATTATCAAATGAGACCAGAATAAGCGACATTATTTTATAGTACGCTCATTTGATAATTATTGTCAAATGAGACCAGAATAAGCGACATTTTTTTATAGTACGCTCATTTGATAATTATTATCAAATGAGACCAGAACAAGCGACATTATTTTATAGTTTACTCATTTGATAATTATTATCAAATGAGACCAGAATAAGCGACATTTTTTTATAGTATGCTCATTTGATAATTATTATCAAATGAGACCAGAATAAGCGACATTATTTTATAGTACGCTCATTTGATAATTATTATCAAATGAGACCAGAATAAGCGATTTTTTATAGTATGCTCATTTGATAATTATTATCAAATGAGACCAGAATAAGCGACATTTTTTATAGTATGCTCATTTGATAATTGTTATCAAATGAGACCAGAATAAGCGATTTTTTATAGTATGCTCATTTGATAATTATTATCAAATGAGACCAGAATAAGCGACATTTTTTATAGTATGCTCATTTGATAATTGTTATCAAATGAGACCAGAATAAGCGACATTTTTTTATAGTATGCTCATTTGATAATTATTGTCAAATGAGACCAGAATAAGCGACATTATTTTATAGTATGCTCATTTGATAATTATTATCAAATGAGACCAGAATAAGCGACATTATATTATGTTACGCTCATTTGATAATTATTATCAAATTAGACCAGAATAAGCGACATTATTTCATAGTATGCTCCTTTGATAATTATTATCAAATGAGACCAGAATAAGCGACATTATTTTATAGTACGCTCATTTGATAATTATTATCAAATGAGACCAGAATAAGCGACATTATATTATGGTACGCTCATTTGATAATTATTATCAAATGAGACCAGAATAAGCGACATTATTTTATAGTATGCTCATTTGATAATTATTATCAAATGAGCATACTATAAAAAATGTCGCTTATTCTGGTTTGCCTTTAGCCGGGTCCACACCTAATTATTAGATAGCACGTTGTAAAGTAAAGTATTTTGTAATACAAATGTACATTTAACATAATAGGTATGGATCAGTAATGTTAAAACATAAAGGGTCGCCACATTATGCTGTAGTAGCATAAAATGTACACCACTACAACGCTGGTCTTCCGTGGTGCCATTGCCGTGCGTGCAGGCCGCAACTGGGGCAACACATCAGTTGTACGTATTAGTAGGTACATATGAACTAGTAAATAATAACAAACAAACATAATAAAATACTAATAGAAAACAACAGATAACATTGAAATTAACCAGGCCCAGAACAACCATTTAAATGTGAAAACGTTGCACGTTGTTCGATTTCAGTGATTCTTTTCTTTGGATAGGGGTTACCTTAGGGGTGGTCCCATAATAAAATTAGTCAAGATCTGATGGTGATAAAATTATCAAACTCTTCAATTTGCATCTGCACGACATAATGTGACAAACCCTTCGTTCTTCGAAGCTCTACAGCTTCGAACTCCCGTTCATAGTTCAGAATTTTATGGTGACTCCTTCACAGTACAAGCTGTGCGACTGTGGAATGTCTTACCTTTGTCTATAATGTCATCCCAATCTCTTCCTATTTTCAAAGTCAAGGTGTACAACCATTTCCTTTCGTTGTCTCGTAACTGCTAGTTAGTGTTTATGTTATTTATCCTCTTTATGTAGTGTAGTTTATTTATATATTATTTGTATGTATTTAAGTTTATGTTTATTCGTATAATAAAAATGTATATTTTATTTTGTGGGTATTGTTTATGTCTGTACTCTTAATACTTATAATACTGTAATTTTGTTTGGTGTGCAATAACGAGTGTTTCATTCATTCATTCAATGTGTTAATTCAGGCAACAGATTTTGATGATCCAGTTAAGGTTATGGTTACAAAAGTACGAGTTTAGAGCAAAACATTTTTGTTTTTCCAAGGTCAATAAAAACATTTATCGTAAAACCAATTCTGGGACTGGTTCCAACGTTCTTAGTTGAAATGAATTTTAGAAAAGTGGTAACATGCGATGTACGAGTGAGTCAGCTAGTTTTTTAGATGATAAAAACCATACTGCACCCAAACGAATAAAAAAACTTAGGTACTTCTATGATTCATTTTTGGTATTTATAAGTCACTTACTTGGCAAGTTTTTACAGGGTTCCGCAGCTCCGAGAGAAAAAATAAAATATTTTACCATAACAGCGCCGTATATGTATAACACCGTTTTAAGGTGCTTCTGATTTATGCATAACTAGCTGACCAAACCACAGCTTCGCACGTGTAGATTTTCAATAAAAACATTACCCTCCTTTTGCGCAGTTGGGTAAAAAGTAGCCTATGTCACCTGGGGATAGTGTAGCTTCCCAACAGTGAATGAATTATTTAAATCGGTCCAGTAGTTTCAGAGCCTATTCAATAAAAACAAACAAACCTTTCCTCTTTATAATATTAGTATAGATAATCCAAAAATATTTTTTATGACTTTCCAAAATTTGATACATTTAAAACTTGGTATAAATAAGTTATTTTACGGTTTTAGATGCACAGCATGATGTCATACATCTTATTGGCCTGAAATTACCACAAACTGAGACAACGAATATCAAAGGTATTCAAAAAAAATTGTGTCAGTGACTTTGCTTAGTTTGGGGCTAGATAGCGCTGTATGAAACGTCCAGCATTATGTTTACATAGTTCTGGTGCTATAGTAAAATGTTGCTATAGATAAATCTATATTTTATCATGTTAAATCATTTACTCGACTCACACTTTTCCTTAAATAATAAATTATGAGGTCATTGTTGTGCAATAAATTCAAGATTTCTTTTAAGAGTCATTCGATATAACACTTTTTAGTCACGTATATATATAAAAGTCAAGCAATACTAAATGTCATCATTCTACGTTTAACTCTTTTGAAAACTACATCAGTGCCATGTTTGTTTACATATTAGTGTGCACTCTACTAGTTAAGACTATAGACTGTAAAACACGTCCGACGTCAATAGAACAAGATGAATTTGATCTCAAATCTTTTCCTCTGGCTGTAGAAAAGTATCTGTTGAAGACACTCATAGAAGCGAGCATCGAGGATCGAGAAGTAAGACTAGCAAGAGATGCCATTCGACCACCACATTGTCCTAATGGCTACGCCCAAATATTGGATAAATGCATTTCTGATGATTACCTGCCAGACATAGACTACGACTCAGAGAAGACTGCGGTAGTAGCAATGGTCAAGGGTAAAGAAGTAAAACCAGCAAGAGAAGCCCCACCATTAGCACATTGTCCTTGTCCTACAGGTTTCACTAAAATATTGAATAGATGCATTTCTGATGATTATCTGGCAGACATAGACTACGACTCAGAGAAGACTGCGGTAGTAGCAATGGTTAAGGGTAAAGAAGTAAGACCAGCAAGAGAAGCCACACCATTAGCACATTGTCCTACAGGTTTCACTAAAATATTGAATAGATGCATTTCTGATGATTATCTGGCAGACATAGACTATGACTCAGAGAAGACTACGGTAGAAGCAATGGTCAAGGATAGAAAAGTAAGACTAGCAAGAGATGGAGCTGACATTCCACCAGAACTATGTACTGATAGCTACACCCAAAAATTAGGTATATGCTTGCCTGATGTTGAAGAAAGAGATATAGAGTACGACTTGAAGGAGACAATAACAGAAACGAATGTAAGGTATGAAATACAATAGACCAGCAAGACATAATATTAAATCTGAAATATGTGGCTACATCAGGTAAAGTTGAATGTTTTTTTGAAGGTGCAGATGTGGTCTGTAAGTTAACTAATTCAATGAATTTTGCGTCAATCTAAGAAATAATTGTAACACAAGTCTAGATAAAAAAATAAGCTTGCTAAAAACCACTCCAGTTAAACTAGCTTTCTATATAAAACCGCATCCGAATCAGTCCATTCGTTTCGGAGCTACGCTGCCACAGACATACACATAGGCATACGCATAGAACAGATGCAGACAGATTTAGGCGTCAAACTTATAATAACATTCTTTTTGCGTAGGGGATTAAAATGTTTAAGATGTTAAAAGTTTTAAAATGGACTGATGGGGACGACTAAAGTAGTGTTATGTATTTATAATATATTAAGGTTCATAATTGTGGTCTACAAAAATTGTCATGTTTTAATATTTTTAACTTTTTGTCAGGTTTACATAACTGTTTGTATAAATATTATTATTATTAACAAAGTTTTACGTTATTTTACTTCTTTGAAGAACCTTAGTCTTATAAGTAGTGTACCGCATAATACACAGTCAATAACAGAAGGCTTAATGTGCTGCTTATATAAATTTAATCAATATTTTGTTTATCTTACAAGTTTTTATGACATTTTGGTTATTTGCATGATTACCTCAATGATTAATCATTCAATCCTATTCCAAAGTTTATGGTGATGGTTTCTTCAAACAACAAAAGTATCAATTTAGGTCAGGACTCACAACTCTACCACGAATGGCGTTTTCCTTCGTTTTAATTGAAATAAATCCGTGTAGATTATGACCAGTCACGTATTTATTGTGTACTTGCACCCCGAAGTAATAATTAGGCAAGAGTTGGTAGAATGAGTTTCGTAAAACGATGAACTACACGGTGTCCTTTAAATCACTGTTTTCCCACAACAAACGTTGCTCAGACCACTAACTGTTTATAGCATCAAAAGAAAAGTATTTTAAAAATATCTAGTTTTTCTCAAATAAGTCTAACTTAGTTCAAAAACTAACCGTGACATAAAGTTCATGGGTACGCTAGGCGTAGCGTATTACCTACTGCTTAGGTACCTAGTAGGCACCGGTCAGCGCGCTAACTATGTTGTAGGGCGTAACGTTAAAATAGACGTTTTAAGTTCGCAACTTTCGAAATTTTTCAAAGACCGATTTCGTTTTGCTTTTTAATTTGATGTTATAAACAGTTAGTAGACCATGGTCTGACCAACGTTTGTTCTGGGAAAATAGTGATTTAAAGGCACCGTGTATAATTAGGCAAGAGTTGGTAGAATGAGTTACGTAAAACGGTGAACTAAATGTAAAATCTCTAGATTAACTTGGGCAAATCGGCGTTGTATGTATGTTTGTTTGTATGTATGTATGTTTGTTTGACCGAGGATAACTTTCGAAGCGTTTATCCGATCATCGTGAAATTTAGTATATAGTGATGGCACAATTTTGGTGTGACTAAATGAGTTAAAAATTTTGGGGGTTATTGAAAGGTTCTTTGAAAGGTAAAAGAGAGCAGAAGAGGGATTAAAAAAATAAAATAGGAGTATCTGGTCAAGTGGCACGTCTAATTAAAGGTCATGTGAGTACATTTTAAATCCCGTTTTTTTACCTTGTAGTTTTTAAGTTATAATAAAAACTGAACATTGACAAAACTTACGGGGTGCACCAGTGACGCCACAAAGCTGAACTTTGGTATGCGTATAGCTTCTGCGACATTAATATAGAGAAAAGAGAGTAACTAATTAACATGAACTCCTGCTACCTGTAATTTGAATGAAACTGTAGATCAAGTTATTAGGTAATGTATTTCGTGGCACTATTTTGATAGTCAAAGATTAGGCACAAATAATATTATTTTACCTTTACATTGCTACCAACCGCAGTTCCTGGAGATCAATGAGGGAGGCCTTTGTCCAGCAGTGGACGTCCTATGGCTGATATGATGATGATGAATAAATATTAATGGACATTTCACACAGCGCTATCTAGCCCCAAACTAAGCAGAGCTTGTACTATGGGAACCAGATAACTGATAGAATACTTATATACTTTTTTTTGTAAATACATACATACTTATAATAAATAGAAAAACACCCTGACACGGAACAACTATTTGTAGATCATGCAAACATTTGTTCCGCGGCGAGAATCGAACCTGCTACCTCCTGCGTCTCAGCTGGCTATACGTCCACTGCGCCAAGGAGGTATGATTGAGATGAGTATAATTGTTATAAACAACAAAAAAAACAATAAAGGTTGTCTGGAAGAGATCGCTTTTTGCGATAAGACCGCTCATTGTACCTTTTTTTAATGTTTATTTCCATTATTACTGTATTTTTGTTTGGTGTGCAATAAAGAGTATTTTATTCATTCATTTATTTATTCATTATTTCTAAATTTGGATTATGTTTAACTAAGATATGTTTATTTGCTACATATGGAAAGTAAAGCGAATAAACTGGCAAGTTTTTTTATTGTTTTTTTTTTAGAATATTAGTGTTTTGATAGAATATTAAACTTCTTTAAACTATGAATAATGCTGGAACAATTTTCATCCATTGTGTTATTAAAAAACCAGCCAAGTGCGAGTCGGACTCGCGCACGAAGGGTTCCTTATCATTATCTATAAAAACGGCAAAAAAATTATACGAATTTTAAATTAAATATTTTGTAAATATTTAAAGTGAATCTACCTGTTGTCGTTATCAAAATCGAGCAAAAACTAGCAAAAATAATCACGTATGTTGTATGAGAGCTCACGTTAAATATTAGTTTTATTTTAATTGAAGTATATATTTTTAAAGTGAATATATAACTAAATATTCTGTGTATATTTCAAGCGTCTACCTGTTGTCGTTATCAATTTTGAGCAAAAACGAGCAAAAAATCACGTTTGTTGCATGGAAGCCCACCTTAAATAGTTATTTTATTCTATTTTTAGTATTTTTAATAGCGACAACAGAAATACATCATCTCTGACTGACTGTGGTCAGACAGACAGCGGAGTCTTAGTAATAGGGTCCCTATTTTACCCTTTGGGTACGGAATCCTAAAGAATATGTGGTCATTAATATATCTTATTTCTATGGTTTGAATTTTATCGCGTGGGTAAAATTTTACCACGCGTTGATTAAATTGTATAATGTCTGTAGAGAGTTTGTGAACTCAAACGGGAGAAATGCGCCGCTTTCGGCGTGTTGAACTCGTACTTGTGACCGTTCAGAACACATACATTATGATCGGTCCTAAGACAACAGTGGGGTGAAAATATACACAAACTTTTCGTTGTTTTAGGTATCACACCTATGAATGACAAAAACAGAGTAACAACATCGAAGTTTGTGCGAGTGTTTAGACTTATATATATTATGTTGAGCTACAAACAGGGGTTCAGACATTTTGTGAAATTTGATTTAAAATTTGCTCTTCGTATTTCTGCAATTAAGTAAATGCTTATTTAGAAACGTGTCTAGAGTTAGAACTTTTTAAATTTTCGCGAACTATACTCATGTTTTTAAGACAAAACGGGTCTTTTCGCGCACAGATTTATATCAAAATTATAATTTTGACTAACCTCGACGTTTCGGCCAAGTTAGATCGGCCGTGGTCACGAGAGACTGAAGTGAGGACGGCTTTAGATTATCTGCATCGTGGAATCCAGTTATAGTTAGGTGTTCACGTCGTGATTTAGATCCACGCGTAACTTCAGATACTGTTAGTATTGTGTGTCGAAACAGTGATACGTGCGATTCAGAAAACCAAGTGCGGGTAGTTGGTGACAACATTCACGCTGCCCGGCAATGACACCCGCCCGCTTCAGTCTCTCGTGACCACGGCCGATGTAACTTGGCCGAAACGTCGAGGTTAGTCAAAATTATAATTTTGATATAAATCTGTGCGCGAAAAGACCCGTTTTGTCTTAAAAACATGTGTCTAGAGTTGTCTCTAAACTATACGTATAATTATTTTTTAGAAACCTATGGCACAATTCCTCTTAAGTTATAAGAACGTACAAGTATTGAGGTATTAAATTAAATATCTTACTGACTGTTACTGTTAGCCCATATTGTCTCATAGTTCGGCAATAACCTCCCCTCGTTCCCACTGTTTATTACAAACTTATGACACCACTTCACAGTCCAAGTCAAAGGGGTCCAACTGTCCAACACATTCAGTCACCGCCGACCATAAGGCGATATAGTTCACAGCTCATCAGGCATACAAAAAACGTGGCCCAATCCCACTTCAATTTGGCCATCTCTCTAACATCGACGATTTTGCTTCAGGAGCGTGTATGATGTTACGAATGCGATCAGTTAGTACTGCGCTTCATTGTCCTCTAGCAAACTTTGAGTTTGAAGTTTTGAATAAAAGATAAAGATGAAATCTTGTGCGAGCCTTGTGTTAGAACGGGAAGTATGCAAATGTCCATGAGTTTGCGCTTCAGGACTTAGTAGAAGGTTGCATTTCCACGTAATATATGCTGATCAAGCTTATTATAATTGAGAAGAATTCAAAAGTACAGTACTGGATCACGTGCCTAATTACCTAGGTTCCGTGTCGTTCCGGAATGTATTGTATGGAAGCTCTCTTTATGCACCTACGCATGGAAGATCAACGTTTACCCATCCTCGTCCGTTGCGCTCTTCTAAGTCCTTGAAACTTGAAACTCCTATCCACTCTTCTAACTTTTATGATAACTCCTTTACTGTACAAGCTGTCCGTTTATGGAACTCTCTTCCTTCTTTCATTAGATCTGCCAAATCCCTATCTATTTTTAAAACGCTATTGTTTAAGCACTATTTGTCTGCATCAGAGAGCTGAGTTATCTTATTTTGTTATTATATCTGTCTGTCGTTGTTATTATTTGTATTACAGCTGTTTCATAATTGTATTATATTTATTATTAGTATTTATAATATCATAGAATGTTTATGTATCATATTTATATTAATATTACCTACCCTGGTATCTATTTATTTTGTATTACATATCTAAGTATACAGTTAAATAAAAAACTTAAGTTATAAAGCTACCGTCCTTTAACATTCTCGTAAAATCCAGTCTATTCAACGGTTGTCTGGAAGAGATCGCTTTTAGCGATATGACCGCCAACTGTACTATCGCGTGTCTAGTTTTAAGTGTTTTAAATATGATTTGTTAATTTAAGTGTTGTATACCTACAATAAAGCGTTTTCTATCTATCTATCTTTCTACCCAAGGCTGTATTATACTCGGAGATGGCTGAAGGTAAGCGGAAGCATAGTGGTCAGCATTTGCGCTTTAAAGATGTGTCAAAAAGACATCTACATATTAGTATTAGTCTAGGCATTAGTCTACGCTATTGATCCCGCAGGTTGGGAGGAGCTTGCTTCACTAAGGACATCCTGGCGCTCTACCATCTATAACTAGTGGTTCGCCCCGAACTGAAATCTCGCGTGTCGACCATAAAAACAAAAAAAAAATATTATTCGTAATCTTTGACTATCCAAATAGTGCCATGAAATAACAACCAAATCACTTGACCTACAAATTCATTCAAATTACGGGTAACGGGAGTGCGTGTAATATTTTTTCTTACCCCACTTGAACCCCAGTATCTCAACACCCCCAACATTATTAGCTTATTTAGTCACACCGAAGTTGTGCCATCATTACTTACCTATGTATCAATTTTCACGATGAACGGATCAACGCTTCGAAAGTTATCCTCGGACAAACCAACATACATACATACAACGCCGATTTGCCCAAGTTGATTTAAAGATCTCGCTTTGCTCGATCAATAACATTTAAACTTTCGAAGAAAACCGTCTTCATACATTCGATATAAAGCGCCCGACACGTAAATAATGACCTAAGCCCTCCTTTACACATATAACGCAGCAAGCCAACTCTATTGTGACACCTGTGTTAAGATTTTAAAACTAAGTTTGTTATAGCAAACCATATTAAAGCTCACGTTAAAATTTAAATATAAACGTGGGTTAAATAATTTAGAGTCTTTTTAATACATTTAATAGCATTTTTTAAAATTTAAATATAGTTAGGGTCGCCGTTATCGAAATCGATGATGAGGATTATATATTATATACATATATTTAATATATGTCGTAGTATTAAGCGTACGTTGTTTAAAATTAAGAAGTCTCTTGACTTCGTAGAACCGGTAGTTGCGTAATCTATTCTCTGATTGGTAGTTGTTTTTTTTTTAAGTTATTGTGAACGCAGAGTGCTGGCGCTGGGATCGCTTCCTGGCCACCTCTCGAGGATAGAGTCGATTTCTGGGCACTGTACCTTACCTTGGAGCGCTGGCGCCGGTACGAAAACACCTTCACTGAGCTTCGAAACTGTCACATTCACCGTATCTACCTAGCTACCTAGAATATTGTATCCAGTGTTGCCAACCCCATCATAGAGTAAAACTGTAGCTATGCTTGAAAAAAACTGTAAATACCAAATTAAAAAACAGTCAATCTACATCTTTATCTTTTTCTTATTTTGTATTGTTTAATGATGATGATGATGTATGTAATCTGATAGTAATAAATAAAATACATTATAGGGAAGGAATTAAAAACAAAAAAAAATTAAATCAAAAAGTTTTATTCAAATTAAAAGTCAAATGTCTCAAAGTTACTTATATTCTACATCAAGTAAAATTAGTATTATCTAAAACCTAGTAACTAGAAACACTTTAAAAATCACTAGGTAATCAAACAAATGACGGAATGCACGTACATATATCTCAATAGTCAAAGCATTCAAAGGGATTCCAGAGTAAGTAAAAAAGCATACAATAGAATGTCTTATGTCCACCACTAACGCCATCTATTAAACCCATTGACAATTACCTCCGGTCCGATAGTAGTAGGTTTTACTGAAGCGGACCGTAGACTTACGGACTACTACGTAGCAAGATGATTCCAGCATTCTATATAAAAAAACTGTAGATTTTGAGGCCTACACTAAAAACTGAGAGAATTTCCAAAAAACTGTAGATCTACAGTTAAAACTATAGGGTTGGCTACACTGATTGTATCTGCCAACCTGAAGCCCTAATAAAAGTAAGCTTACTGGATTTTACTGGATTGCCTGAGTACCCTGCTCCATGGACTTCATTCCCCAGGACTGCAATGAGCCACCTTCCAACATACGTTCCAGCCGTCATATATATACTCGTATATACCTACTAGGCGTGAGTATAAAGCCATCAATTGAAAACAAACAAACTCGTACCATCTTATCACTTATTAATTCTTAGTAGCCCTAAGCTTATACCTATAATCAAAGGAATATTTCCTAATCTCTTATTTCCTTGATTATTTATATCCCATGGTAACAATAGAATCATGTCCCTTCAATAACCGACCAGATAACAGTGATCACCGTGCTTTCTGTCATGTTATTATAAAAGTTCTCCTGTAATAACACGATTGTATTATTTTATTTGGTCGTATTACTTGGGATGGGACAATCATTATGGTAATACTCAGTTGATTGCTATTGCTATGAGAGTTTTCTGGAGCCTGAGAATAACACTAAACTTGTTCTTCTAATGTTCTTAATATTAATTGTAATAAATACATACTGCTGGATATTTTGCACAGCGCTATCTAGCCCCAAATTAAGCAGAGCTTGTATTATGGGAACCAGATAACTAATAGAATACTTACGAGTATATACGTTTTTTTGTAAATTATATACTGATAATATATAGAAAAACATCCAGACCCGGAACAAATATCTGTAGATAATGCAAACATTTGTTCCGCGGCGGGAATCGAACTCGCTACCTCCTGCGTCTCAGCCCACTGCGCCACGGAGGTCATCAACTCGTCGTCAAGTCGTAAACTTCGCCTATAACAAGTATTGCCTCGTAGGTCACACAAATAACGTTAGAAACGTGCCCTACGTACAATGCACTGCCTTGCGTCCATCAACTTGAGGCATACAGGTGTAAAGCCTCATGTGCCTGAAATTTTACCGGCAACCATAGCCATCAAACCGACAAACATCAATCCTGTTTGACGGAAGATATAGATATAGGGGAATAATTCTTCTCCCGGGCGAGCCTTTTCACAAGAAACTCTACTGTTCCAAATAATAAAAGATATTTTACAGTATTGTACCTACAATTTTTATCATCATCTTATTTATATTAAGTTAATCCGTTTTCCAGAAAGCACTAGTAGGTACTCTATCTACATTACACAAAGGTTAGCTGGAAGAAAATGCTAATTAACATTAAGTTTTCCATTCTGGCTAAACCTTTGAGTTTTGTCAGAATGTAAATAAATTTTCCTGAGTATTAATGATGCCTTTTCATAAAGCCAAATAAATCAAGGTGTTCACATTGTTTAAAGAAAGACTTTCCTTGACTTATCTTGTAGCAAGCACTGTAAACACGTCACAAAGGCAATAATATTCCTCAATTATTCATAAGCGAACGTTCTTTATTATTCATAACATAGGTTCATGACTATATTAATCCCCATGATGGGCACTCTCGGGTCTCTTACTCAGTAGACCCGTGAAGATATCCCACAAGGGGTAGTCAGAGGTTAGTCCAAATATAAAGTTTGATACATTCCCACTTTTTGTATTGTGGTTAGCGTTCACGTGAAAGGTTGCAAGCCCATCGCCGTTTATTAGAATACAAATCAGTACACGCCTTTAAAGTTTCGGTTTTAGTGTATGCTGTTTTCTGATGGTTTTCTTCCACCGTTTTGAGGACGTCTAAATGCATATAAAAATCTATATAAAAATGTGCGCGAAATAGCTTTTACAGATTAATGTTACGTTAACAAGCTTTCGCAACCATCGCTCGTTTTCTAGCGGACAATAACTCCAGGGCCGGATTATCCATAAGGCGGTTAGGCAACTGCCTAGGGGCCCCACACCGACTAGGGGCCCACGTTGATGGTAGTCGATGCGGGCCACGCACCAAGAAACATATTTTACTTAAAGGTCAACTTTCAAGATGATTTAAACGATTTTATATCTAAAAAAATTAGAAGAGTTGATATTTACACTTATTGTACCTACTTCACAAAAATATTTTCTTTCGGTGTACAATATATTTTATTATATATAACAAGATTAAATTTCAAATAATCGTGTCACGTCTCATTTATCTTTTCTACTCCATAATGTTACCTGGATCATAACACGTATATATAACTATAATCTATTCATTAAGATCATTTCACTGAAAGCAAAAAGCAGGAATTGATCTGATCGACTCGACTTTTGTAATAGAAAATATATATTTTAAAAAGTAAGAAAAGAGTAAAGGAAAGGGGCCCCGAGAATTGCATTGCCTAGGGGCCCCGATAGGATTAGTCCGGCCCTGAATAACCCTCTAAATTTCTGTAGGCTGAGAACATTGCGCTCGATGTACTATATATAGTAGAAAGTTTTCGTATACCTTATTTTCTATGGAGATGTGAACAGCGCCCCTAGCAGGAAGTATAGTTAAGTTAGTTTTATAAACTTCCTGCTAGGGGCACTGTTCACATTTCCATAGAAAATAAGGTATACGAAAACTTTCTACTTTATAGTATATTAGCTGACCAATCAGCAGCTTCGCACGCGTAGTTTTCAATAAAAACATTACCCTCCTTCTGCGCAGTCAGCTAAAAAGTAGCCTATGTCACCCGGGGATAGAGTAGCTTCCCAACAGTGAAAGAATATTTTTAAATCGGTCCAGTAGTTTTGGAGCCTATTCAATACAAACAAACAAATATTTCGTCTTTATAATATTAGTATAGACGAGCGCAATGTTCGCAATCAGCCTACTGAAGGCAATTTTCATAGCAGGTAATGTAAAGTGAACCACTAATTTGCTATTTCGCAGGCATCGCAACGGATCGCAACGTAAGAACCGCGAATGAATGAACGATTTGTTGTAGTCAACTGCTCGCTCGCTCGCTGCTAGCTTCGGCTGCGTTGCCAGCTCGCTTATCGCTGAGTGTAACCGGCTAAAAATACACAGATGATCCAACATTTTTTTTGAAATCGCTCAACGTTTCGAATCGAAAAATCCATTGGTGCATAACCAAACTTTGAACCCACAAACTCAGATACAAAAATTGTGGTTCACCTCACTAGGCCACCGCGACTCGTATAATCCAAATGCCTATTTGTCGGAAGCTACTTGCGCGTGACGTGAAAGTAAAAACGACGTAGAAACAAAGACAAATTTTTCGTTTCCTGTGAGTTCAAGTAACTTCAAAACTGTGGAAGTGATCAATAAGATTTTGTAGGATATCGAACACTGTGGAGTTAATAACTAAAGTTTATGTAGTATTTTTCAAACTATCGCGATCACGACTGATCTATAAATAATAACTGAATCTTATCTTATCTGACTATAATTACTGATTAAAACGGGTATTTATCGCGTACCTATGTACCTTTTTATTTCTTATCCCGACGTTTCAACGGTCTTACAGCAGCCGTGGTCACGCAGTTCCAGGCAACCTTTGGATGGAGCGAAATTTACAAAGATACGGAGTGCGGTGTACTTTAGAGGATACATTTACACATATATTCTAAGGTATAAAAAAATGATGTAGTTTTTAATCCTAAAACTTAATATATTTATAAAATAGACTAATATATAGGTATATACATATAACAAACTATACTAACAAATAAAATAAGTACATAAATAGTAAATTAATAACGCTAGGAAGATGACATTGTCAGGTAATGGTGTTTCACTTTCAACTTGTTATAATATATTTAAGCTCTTAAGTGAACTGTTATTTGTTCTTATGAGAATAAACTCTTTAAACCGATATAATAATTAACTTTAAGGATCCATGCAGTCATAAATGCACGCGCACATTAATAACACTCGCGCCGATCAGCGCCATTGCTCGTTGTGACAGCATCAAGAGGAGCACCGTTTGTCAAATCACACATACATACATGAATTAACTTATCTATATAGGTATATATAAAAGAAAAGTCGTGCTAGTTACACTATTTATAACTCAAGAACGGCTGAACCGACTTGGCTGAAAATTGGTGGAAAGGTAGCTTAGAACCAGGAGACGGACATAGGGTACTTTTTATCACCTTCAACCACGTTCTCGTGTGACGTGACATAAAAAGTCAAAGAGAACACAAGTCACTATAAAACGTGGTATAACAAAAACGCATCTGACATGGAATAACAAAACGTAAATGACAGCTAATCGTAATTTTGTCTATGGTTAAGTATGGTTGTAAAATGATGGCCGGGGACAACAATTGACAATTCTACTAGGGTGACGTATATTGACAGCCCGCGTTATATGCATGTCAAGGCGGTACGAAGTTCGGCGGGTCAGCTAGTTTGATATATAAAATGTAAGCTTATTTAACGCATTTAAAACTAAACTCACTCAACATATTACAACTAATGTTTACTAAATAAAGTAATTCTATAACTAACGAACGATCTACCTCAATGCGTTAATTGAGTACCTACCTACATACCTCGAACGAATTACATTAACTTTTCTATCTGTACTGGTTCTCATGTAAGTGATAATTGTTATCATTTTGAGAATAAATGTTTATTAAACCTATGTAAGTACCTACTAATATTAAGCCCGTTGACGCAATTGGTTAGCGCATACTTTGGTGATCAATATAGTGTCGATTTCGAGGCGTCGTATTATTTTGAAGGGCTATAAAAATTGCACCTTGCTGAAAGCTATAAGCTCAACAATATTTCTAGCGATACTCTCTCGCTCCAAGTGCTGTGTTATAACTGGGGATCGGCGTAGGTAGTGCTATTTTGGGTCAATGAACCTGAATGATAAGTTAATATGCCCCGGGATTTATTCCCCGATTCCCGGGAATACTTTTCTGAATGTCGATGTTAATGAAGTTAAAATGTCGATAAAATGTTGATGTCGATGTAAATGTGTGCGTATAGTGAAACCAATTCCTCACCTTACTCGCGATAAGCCACAAAAGCGTGCGGGAAAAGGATGACTTTAGTGAACAATACAACATGTATTTGCATAAAGCTGAATAGTTACTATGTAAAATACGAATTCCTAAAAAACCTGTAAAATAAAATTAAAATATATTTCCCGGGATTTAGAAGACATATCCATATTAAGTTTAACGGTCACTAATTCCCCTGAATAGTACTACCTACGCCGATCAAAAGTAATAACGCGTACCTATATCCCGGGAACTGTAGAGCCGAGCAATATAATGCTTACACGTGAAGTACTCGTATATACATAAGTGCGATATCACCCAGTTAAAGGTACAACATGATTGCGGCAAGTGTTCACTGCGTGCGCGCTAAAGACGGTAACTTGACAGGTATATAATTGCAGCTAGATATTGCCTCAACTAGTGCTTTTATGCTTGTGTTTCGAATGTGAAATAAATATTAAGCTAGTAACAATTGAGTCGTATAGAATCAAAGTTAACAATAAATTTATCATTTTGTGTAAAAAAATGTTATGAATGTGGCAACACAAGAAATTTAAAAAGAAACTGTATATAATTAAAACAGGGTCTAACATGGGAAAATACTTTTAAAAACTGACCGTAAGATTGAGATCAAATGCGGCTATCTTTGACATGTCAAAATCAAAGATGACTCAGATAGTCACCTTTTTTGCTCGACCAAACTTAAGCGTTTATTCCATCATGACCTACAAGAGATTTCAGTTGGACGTTTCAATGGAGTCCTTTTTAGGGTTCCGTACCCAAAGGGTAAAACGGCACCCTATTACTAAGTTGTATGTCTGTCTGTCCGTCTGTCACCAGGCTGTATCTCAAAAACCGTGATAGTTGGACAATTGAAATTTTCACAGATGATGTATTTCTGTTGCCGCTATATCAACAAATACTAAAAACAGAATCAAATAACTATTTAAGGGGGGCTGCCATACAACAAACGTGATTTTTTTGCTCGTTTTAGCTCAATATTGTTAACGGCAACAGGTAGACGCTTGAAATGTTCACAGAATATTTGCTTAAATATTCCCTTTAAAAATAAATAATTAAATTAAAATAAACAATTACTTAAGGGGGGCTCCCCATATAACACACGTGTATTTTATCGTTTTGGCCGGTTTTTTTTTCGATTTATCAACATTCTGAGAAATGACAGAGCTTTGGTTAAATACGACTCAATTATACACCATTTTGTTCTTTTTTTATCTGTCAACGCAAGGAAGGTGAACAGAAGAAAGTGTGACTATTCCGAGAATAATTTTCGATCGAATCGAATTTATTAGTGATACAGGTAGTTTTAGCTGTGTACCTATATATAACTAATCAGCTCAGATTGTACAATAAAATCGTAAAGTTTTACATGTGCATTGCATCTAAGCATTGTATGTACTATGATGGACCTAAGATACTAAGATACAGATTATTGACTGAAGATTACTGAAGATAATTGACGGTGAGTTTCACCCGCTCCTCTCTTCCACCTGCAAGATGTGGAATGAACTTTCTCCGAAGGTTTTCCCGGTGACTTCAACGTCTTCAAGAGAGGTGTAATAGGGTATTGAGTGCTAGGCAACGCGACTGCAGTACCACGAGTACTGCAGGAGTTTATAGGCGGCGGTGACCACTTAACATCAGGGGCCCGTCAGCTTGTGTGTCTACAGGTTAATAATAAAAAAACATTATTGATATGACTTACCGAGATTATCCGCGCGGTACAAAGGAAACGTAGCAACCCATAATAGGGCAAGCAAACCCGTCCTTCGATCCATTTTAGTGAACCCTGTCAGTTTGACTCGAAAGGTTCACTGAGCTGAGGTGTAGACATTTTGTTGTGTTAATCAATTTGAAAGATGTTTTATCTGAAACAAAAATATGTATCTTGTATTTTTTGTATCATTTCTAATTAGCCAAAGTCTTCCGTAATTTTATGATCATCCCAACACAGGTACAAAGTCATCTCTTTCTATTTGTGATAGTGTGAAAACAAAAATTAGAGATAATTATAAAATTGTAATGGTGTTTGCAACTATTGGAGTTTTTTTTTTCATAAATATACTTTTATTCTATCATTCATAGCGCTAAGCAAGCTTGCCGTAGGCATACCATACAGGGTGGAATGAACGAACAGGTCTTGAAAGAACAGTCCGCAAACTTTTATTGGATAAACTTTTAGATGCAATGTTTGTTAGAGAGATTTGTTTTAGAGATTAGAGAGATCGATCCAAAGATACAGATGATATTTTTTGCATTTGTTTCTTTTCAATTTCAGGCTGAGGCAATATAATCGGAATAAGAAAAATATGAAAAACAAGTCGAAACACTCTTCGAGAAAAACAAATAAACTGTATTTTTCAAAGCTTCAAGCTCAACCAAGTTATTGATGCAATTCCGATGATGGATCGTCTTCAACATTGTTTCTTTTTCTTGAGTAAAACTCTACTAACTAATATTAAAATAAGAGCTTCTTTGTTTCGTTGATTTGAACTGTCAGTTGAAGTTTTGTGTCTGAGCAACTAATGGGAAAGGTTTAAAAAAAATCATATTTAAATTGAAATTAAAAATCTATAACAATATTTTTGATGCCGTTTTGCACAAGGATTGGATATAAATGAAGCTTACTTAATATAGCACCTAATGGTGAGTTGCAGCATTAGCTCACTTGAATGGTATCAACAAAAAGACTATGTTCCATGATTATGTCATCAAAAGTTTTTTTATTTCTCACAAAAATGTACACTTGCAATCAACTCCATGTATATCGATAAGAAATATTTAGGTATTAGGTTAAGATAATGGTCGCAGAAAGCATCAGTCATCATCATCACTACTGAATAATCTAAAAGAAAACCATCAGTCTTAAGGCGAAATGGTTTGATCAGTGTGCGTTACCAGTGATGGCATAATATAGCACAAGGTCACTCAGCGTACTGTGGAGAGGGCTATACGATTATCTACGAGAACGAATCAGAAATGAAGAGATTCGGAGACAAACCAAGCCTAGCCGAGGCGTCTTACCAAAATGTCGAAGCTGGTACATGTGGTACAGCTGGTACACTTTTAGCACGTGCTAAAAGTGTTAGAGTTTTTTGTAATGATAACAAAAACACTTAACAAGAACTATAACAACAAAAACTACAACAACAGAACAATGACACAAACTAAAATAACAAAAACTACAACAACAAAACAATAACACAAACGAAAACTAAAAGAATTCCAGAGCGCGTCGTTACGTGATGTAGGCCAGTACGAGACTAAAAACCCTAGTAAAAAATAGTTATGCGAACGGTACAATACGGGCGCCATCGGGGAAGTGCAGGGGAAGCGGTCGGGGAGTCGCATTCCTAGCAGGTCCCAAGTTATCGCGCACGAGTAATAGTTTGTTATAACTATAACGAATTTTATAGTTCATTTATTAATAACAAAAAAGTAACATGTCATCTACATTGTTAAAAATGGATTACAGAATTATATAACGATATTAAATCCAGTATATTAAATATATTAACATTACATTACTGTGTAATTAACCATTTTTTCCTACTTGCCGTAATGTATCCGTGCCGATTTCTGACCACCACGAGCTTCTTGGAATCTCATTAACACCGACTCTCAATTTCGGCTCCTACATTGAGTCGAAAGCCCAGCTGGCTGCTAAAAAGCTTGGTATACTTGCAAAGGTGAGGCAATACTTCACACCGGGATAGTTGTTCAACTTATACCAAGCACAAGTCCGATCATGTCTGGAGTACTGTTCTCACCTCAGGATCAGCGAAGTACCAGCTAGAGGATCTAGATTCAATTGAGAGAAGAGTCAATAAGCTCATTTGCAATGACGAGTTAGCAGATGCAAGGCTTCATAGCCTCGAGCATCGTCGAAAGGTGGCAAGCTTCCCGGTTTTCTATCGGATACATTTCGAAGAGTGTGCTGCGGAACTTTTCAACCTGATCCCACCATTCCCATTCTATCATCGGACAACCAGACGCTCCGCGGTGCTCCACTGCTACATGGTAGACATACTTCCCATACGCACAAAGCGGTACGCTTACACCTTTATTATGAGCACCGCCAAGGAGTGAAACGCCTTGCCTGATTCTGTATTTCCTGATAAATACAACGTAGGGGCATTCAAATCGCGAGTGAATAGGTTTCTTCTAGGCAAGCGTGTACCATCGTAAACTGCATCATCGCTTACCATCAGGCAAGATCGTGGTCAAACGCAAGCCTATAATATATGAAAAACACTTAAAAGACTATAAATTTACACTTAAAAGATTGCGTTGATTGTGCATTAATAATGTCCAATGGTAAGCGATTGTAGGCGGCTGGCCCCAACACTATGTAAAGGTTTACCCTTTACATAGTGGAGAAAGAAACCTCGTGCTAAAAGTGTTAGAGTTTTTTGAAAACGAAAAACGGAACAAACAGTTTTGTTTACCTGTCCACTAAGTAGTGACGAAGATGAGATAATGTAAATAATAGATAAAATAAATGTATAAACTTAAACATTGTATTTTTATTTTATTCAAATAGTGTAAAAAAGATTAGATAAAAAGCAGCGTCCTCCCTGAGTAACATAATAAATTAGGTTAATAAAAACAAAGACAAAGCCGCGGGCGGCTGCTTGTTATGTTCGCTTTTTTGCGGGCGGTACAAACACGCCAATATGACGTCACCGCGCTCAGGTCCCAACTTATCGCGCACGGGTAATATAAGATTAGCAAGAAGAAGTGGCAGTAGGCGGGGCACATAACTCGAAGACCTGACGGCAGTTGCGCAGAAAGGTTCCTGAGTGGAGACCACACACTGAAGAGCGCAGCGTAGGACGGTCCACCACTTAATGGAACAACAAGATCGGTCGCTCTGGAAAACTATGGGGGAAATCTCTTTTCAGAAGTGGAAGCGCTATGGCCGATATAATTAAGATGTATCATTATAAATATCACTAAACAAAAACCGGCTTTCGGAAAAGCTGGGTCCATATATATTCATATAAGTAATTTTATCTCGTGGGGGTTTAGCCGATCGATGCCACGAATATAATTTCAAACACAATGGCAGCAAACGAAGCGAATTACCCTGTAAACTCTTGTCGTATTAATATGCAAATTAAGAACACTCGGAGATTTCTGTTTAATACGGAACTAAAATACGTTTAAACCATGATTAAGAAGGGATGCATAAAAATTCTTTATTATACCTTACAAGCTGGAAACAACAGTTAAAACGAAGTAAAAAAACAAATGAATGTAAGCATAATGGGCGGTCTTATCGCTTAGCAAGGCGATCTCTTCCAGACAACCTTTGAATGAAGAGGATCATTGCTTAATGGAAGATTAAAGTGTAAAAATAAGAATATATATAATAATAAAAAGAGATAAATTACTTAAGCTTAAATAAACACATTAATATATAAATAATTATTACATGCCAGGGGGTCCCAAAGTGTGCACCGCGGTGCCCTGGTACGTTGTAGAGAGTAAAGAGAAGCGCCGTGAGGCACTGTACCATTCTCCAGAAACTTAGCTTAGGCATTCGTGGTTATAAAATGAACAATCAAAGATCAATGTGAAGCAAGAAATGAGAGTAGCGATGTCAAGCCTTATACCACGCTTTCAAAAAATGTGTGGTGATCACCAAGCTCAAACGTCACATCGACTTTGTTGCCATTGTATTTTATTTCCTATTTTTCTTAAATAATAAATCAATCAATCTTAATTATTAAAAAATATCTAGCTAGGGCGCCAAGATAAAATACTAAACCTGTAGGTAAGTACGCCGCGAACTGAAAAAGTTTAGGAACCCCTGTTATAGGCGAACTTAATGCTAGATTACATTCTCTTCCAGTTATCTTAAGTGTAATACGGGCAAAAATGTATTGTAGGGTGTGCATATTTAGTAGAGGGAGAAATTTAATTTAAATTCCATGACCAGGTATTTCAATAAGCCTACTTACTTAAAGTTAAACATCAATCAGATCACATTATTTAAAATTAAATTTAAGTTCTAGCTTTTCTATATTCCAGATGTGGAACTCTTTATTTGATAAGGTTTATGGAGAAGGCCTCCCTCACTGATCTCCAGGAACTGCGGTTGGAAGCGGTCTGCATCCAACGCCGACCTGCTGTTCTTACCAAGTTGTCTGCCCATCTTGTAGGTGGTCGACCTACGCTGCGCTTGCCGGTCCGTGTCCGTGGCCTCCATTCGATAACTTTCCGGCCCCATCGGCCATCTGTTCTGCGCGCTAAGTATATGGCCTGCCCATTGCCACTTCAACGTGCTAATCCGTCGGGCTATGTCGGTGACTTGAGTTCTCCTACGTATCTGCTCATTTCTTATTCGATCCCGTAGAGAAACCCCGAGCATAGCCCTCTCCATAGCTCGTTGAGCGACTCTGAGTACTAGTACTACTGAACACTTGTAATACAATTCATAAAATTATAAACATTACCACCCCGTTTTTCCTAGTGCTGGGAACAGATGGAATATTTCACGAATAAAATGTGAGAAATCATTTAAAAATAATAATCATACGTCACACCTGCTACTTTCGTTCGCGTAAGTTGATAAAAATTATTCCGATTCAAACGTTCTTCGTAACACTTCAAACATCGGTCGGTTTCTTGTAAAAGTTCAGCTAAATCCTGAACATTTATAATCACCTTTAGACATCCGTTATTTTTTGGTATTCCCATCACATATAGATAGATATACTCTTTATTGCACACCAAATAAAAATGCAGTAACTAAGTAGGAGAAAGAGGTGAGACTTTCCAGTACCTACGTATGTACTGGAAGAAAACCGAATTAATACACTCGATATAAAGCGCCAGATACGTAAAGAAAGACCTAAGCCCTATAAAGCAAGCCAAATTAGGGCTCACGCTAGAATTTAAATATAAACGCAGTATAATTAAAATTATTGTAATTTTTATGCATTTAATAGCATTTTCTTTAAATTTAAATATAGTTAGGGTCGCCGTCATCGAAATCGATGAGGAGGACTATACCTAATGGAAAATCGTCTCTTTGTATTTATATTAATTTAAGTAGAAAATCAAGTTGATACTTTTAAAATTGTTTGCTTAATAGCATATTATTCAGTTTTCATCGTAAATCATCGGGCGGTTTCGTTCGAATCATAAATAGCAGATATGTTTTCCCGATCGCCAATTTTAGCACACACATTATTGTCCCTAATTAATTGTTTTGTTTTATGGTGTGCAAGATTTTATATCTGGCTATCTCTGTCTAGTATAGAGCAGTCGTAAAAGTATGAAACTAAACAGATTTAGTTTAATTTATTCTACTTCGATACAGCTGTACACTTGAAAAAATTAAAATTCATTACAATTTTTATTATTCAGACAATTTCGACACCCCACCGAATCGACATGTTTTTATACCTGCTCTCTACATTAGCTACCTCTATCGAGAATTTTCAGTGGAAATACTTGGGTGTCTCGTCGAACCGAACCTTCTCGCGAAGATTCAGCTTGTGACTCACTAAAGAAAACAGGCAGTGCCTGCAGGACTATAATGGCCATATTATGAAAATACCCACAAAAATAAACCAAGTTCCGGTTTACGAATAACGACTTAGTATAATTTTCTCAAGAGAAGACTTGACAAACGTAAACAGGAAAATGTGAAGAATTTTTTCGCGCATTACTTCACTTCTTCAGCTCAACTTGTACAGAACTCGAAAACAATGGACTGGCATCTTTATGTAAAGCGTTGTTCATTCTTTTCTTTTATTGATCCAGCGAAGCGAGATCTCTAAATCAACTTGGGCAAATCAGCGTCGTATGTACCTATGTATGTATGGATGTTTGTTTGTCCGAGGATAACTTTCGAAGCGTTGATCCGATCATCGTGAAATTCGATATATAGGTACGTCGTGATGGCACAATTTTGGTGTGACTAAATCAGCTAAAACTGTGGGGGGGGGGGGGGGGTTTGTATGAAAATGAGACTATATGGTCAAGTGGAACGTCAAATGAAAGATCTTCATTAGTCCATTTAGACTCCGTTTTTATTTTTAGTAAAGTCTTTGTAGTTTTCGAGTTGTTAGCCATAATAAATACTGAACTTTGACGAAATTCACAGGGTACACCAGTAATCCCACAGTACTGTAATTTGGTATACGTGTAGCTTAAGTGACACAAATATAGCCCAAAGTCTAAAATCTAGAATAACTGCAACTTGTACCCCAAAAAAGTGTAATCACATAACATGAACTCCCGTTACCTGTAATTTGAATGAAACTGTAGGTCAAGTTGGTGATTTATTTTGTGTTATGATAGTCAAAGATTATGTATAAATAATATTTTTTTGTTTTAATCGGAGACTCGCGAGGTCTCAGTTCGGGGCAGACCACTAGTTTATAAAATAATCAATTAAATCACTTTATTTATACAGTACATTCCTGCGTTTCAGCCGGCTTTTCACCCTCTGCGCTATAGAGGTAATCGTTATTGTACAAGCATATGGCCCCACCTTATGTTAGGTGGTAACCATAGCCTATTACAAAGTATTGCCTCGTAGGCACCATAGATGCGCCCCATGCACTGCTCTGCGTCCATCAACCAACAAAGATATGGTCGGGGTAATGCCTCGTAGGCCACCCTAGAAAGGCAACCTACCATACACTGATCTGCGTACATCAACTAACTAAAAGATATGGTCGGGGTAAGATATGAATTAGGGAGTGCTTCTAAGACCTAAATACTTTAAAATACATAAAAGCATACATATAATTTATATTAAATACCTAGCTCGACATTGAGTCCATCTGCAGCCACTGTTGCGTATAGGCCTCCTCTTTATTACACCATTATTTCCGGTTCCTTGCGAGAAAAATCGAAATACCTAGGTACATAATTATTTTAAATGTTTAAGATCAATGCTAAAGTCAGTAAAACAACTATACAAAGATTTATAATTTGCCTGGGCAATATCTTAATTACAACAAATATCCTCTGCTTCCAAGGCCCAAGGGTTGTCTGAAAGCTTTATATCGATAAGAACGCGATTTGGACTTCTTTTTATAGTACAACATTCTAATATAGCGCAGAGGGTGAAAAGCCGGCTGAAACGCAGGAATGACCCATGAAGACACCGCACAAGTTGGTAGTCAGAGGTAAGTCCAAACATTTGATATAATATTATGTCCAGTTTTTGCAAAGTAAGCATTCCACTTTTTATAAAACATTATTATAAATAGATATACGTTTAGGAATGAAAAACTCTTAAAAGGGTGCACAAAGCTTCGCATTCTCAAAGAGACCTTATAACAATGAATCGACCCTTCCTCATCCTTTCAAAAACAGAGGCAAAAATATAAACAAATAATGGCAATCTCTGAATTAAATTCACAATTTCCTCTTACAGTAGAAACACGCTTACAAATTACGTATAATACATAATAATTCTGTATGAAGATTTTTTAACATCCAACAAAAGGTATATAGATAAATAACTCTTTATTATAATTATTGATTAAAACGGGTATTTATCGCGCAATGTACCTTTTTTATTTGTTATCCCGACGTTTCGGCTGTGTTGCAACAGTCATGGTCTCGGGTTGACTGGAGTACTTGGAGCTACCGTCGAGAAGTGTAATTAGCTGCAGCAACTACCCTTACTTGGTCTTCAGAATTAGAAATGTCCTCGTTCATATTTCGACACACTACACTAACCGTATCTACGCTCTGAGACGACCGATCACGACGCGCACACCTAGCAATCACCGGGTTCCAAGTCGCTGAGAGTCTATAGCCATCTTCCCGATTGAAATTTAAAAATTTCTTGATTTCAATCGCTTCACGAACTATTCTCTTGTAATAATAGCGTTCACCAGAGAGAACCTTAGGATCGTGAAGTTCAATCCAATGATTCGGTCCCGAGTCTACCAGATGCTCTGCAATAAATAAATAAATATTGCTGGACATTTCACACAGCTCCATCTAGCCACAAACTAAGCAGAGCATGTACTATGGCAACCAGATAACTGATAGAATACCTATATACTTTTCTTTTTGTAAATACATGCTTATAATATATATAAAAACACCCAGACACGGAACAAATATCTGTAGATCATGCAAACATTTGTTCCGTGGCGGGAATCGAACCCGCTACCTCCTGCGTCTCAGTTGGCTATACGCCCACTGCGTCACGGAGGTCGTCAAAAGCAATCGCTGACTTGTTTACCTGACGATTTTTGACAGCTGCGATATGCTCTTTGACACGCTCGGCTATGGTATGTTTGATTTGCCCGATGTAAGAGCGGCAACAGCTACAGTCTATCTCTAATCTTTATTATACTCAGGTAGGTATATACAGGTAAGGTAGGTAGGTAGGTATCATGTAAGTAATTACTTTAATTGTTAACATAAACTTTATTATACTTAATACACCTCTTTAAAAAACATTAAAAAAAACATTTAATTGAAAAACAACAAACTGGGTTATCTGGTACAAATTGTTAGATTGCGCCGTTCATTTGCTGAAGCGAGGGTAAAGTTATATATAGTTAGTTATAGGTAAGTGATAGGTATATTTATTCGTATTATTATAACTTGTACTCTAACATTTCTTATGTTTTGTTTTTTTTTACATCATCATCATCATCAGCCGAAAGACGTCCACTGCTGAACATAGGCCTCCCCCTTAGATCGCCACAACGAGCGGTTGGTAGCCGTTTGCGCCTAACGGCACCCCGCGATTCTTACTAGATCGTCGGTCCACCTTGGGTGGGGCTGGCCTACGCTGCATTTTTATATATGTAAAAACATATACTTATAAAATTAATACACTTATTAAACCTTAGTAGGTTTGTCCTAAGTGAAAATTTGACATTCCTCTTTAGTATATTTGCAAAATTTTTTATAATTAAGTTTTGTGCTGTACGTCGTACATGGCCATTCGTGCGCCGGCTCACATTCCATCGTTATCTGCACAAACATACAGATTGCTTTAAAATGGCAAACTTTATGGAACTTTATTCAAATAGCAGTTCAGTCGTTATGAATGAATAAAATATTATATGACACCATATTATACATATACTTACTTCAATATGTTATTTAGTTATATTTTATATATTTGTAAATAGTAAAATAGTCACAGAGTTATATACCTACTTAAATATGATGTTATATTATATATATATATATATATATATATATATATATATATATATATTAATGATATAGTATAGTACAATGTACAATATTTTAGTCTATTTTTTCTGTTATCTTGTTTTTAAAAAGTTTATTGAGTATGTTTTTAACATATTTTCAGGTTAATTTTATCTCTCAGTCCCATTGAAATGCTATTTTTTAGTCTAGGTATAATGTGGTCTGTAGTTCTTTCGCCGTAAAAGTCATTATCATATATTCCTTACAAAATATATTTATTACTTCTATCTACTTATCATTATCTAATTAAGCCTATCATAATTGTATGCAAACACCAATTATGCCTATTCGTTCTTACGAGATCTAATGACTTGCTTAAAAAAGGTTTCCGCAGAATAACAGCGCCGAGCTGTCGATCGGTGGCGAGGCATACTGCTGAGCTGATTTGCGGCAGTAGCACATACACACCTACTTGCCTCTTTTTAATTTTTCCCTAATTACATTCTATATTTATTATTTCTTGATATTGTTTCTATGTTTACTCAAATCAAATCAAATCAAAAACATTTATTTGTGAACAACACCAATAGTGTATACATTTCGAGTGTAAGCTGACCTCGCATTGTGTAGGCTTTTCGTAGACTGAGAGGTCAGCTTATACTGGAATTGTGTAGCTTGATGTGTAGCCGTGTGTACAACAGAACAAACACACACAGGAGACATAACAAAATGAATAAAGAAACAATAGCTAAAAGATTAAAATTAAATAATCATGCAAAATATTGCAGTGCGTGCGTCTCATCGTACTCACTACATGTGTCACAAAAAGGCTTTAACTCAGCATGCGCTGGGTTGCACTGGCTACCCAGCGCTGGTCTTCTGTTAGAGCCTCTTGAGCAGACCACGGATATCCGCCCACTAATTACTAAGCAGTGTACAACTAAATACAATTAAATATACAATGGATAAAAATAAACAACATAATAAAATATATCAATAATAACGCCTACCTATTTACTGTGAAGCCGGAGAGAGTCAACAAGAACTAAAATAGAACACACGACAAGCTAGCCCCACAACAACGCACTAGCTGGCCACCCACTCATACGAACCTACTCCTAGCATTTACCAATAAAGTGTAGACACGTTTAAATGAAGGACACCTCATTTTTGAGGTGTTCGCTCTCCTTTTGCCGTAACAACTGTTGGTGGATCTAATATATAAATCTAAATTAACTCTGTCTCTCTGTTTGTTACATTTGCACGAATAAACTGCTTAACCGAATTCAATAAGGTTCACAGATTATGACCGGGCTACTGTTTACGTGACTGCGCGGAAGCGTACGAAGCCGCGGGCGGCAGATAATAGAACGCGGACGCTATAATTTATTTTTATAAAAACTCGTGTGAAGTCGGAGGAACTCTGCTAGTGTTTAGGGTTCCGTAGCCAACTGGCAAAAAACGGAACCCTTATAGATTCTTCATGTATGTTTGTTTGTCTGTCTGTCCGTCCGTATGTCACAGCCACTTTTTTTCCGAAACTATAAGAACTTTACTATTGAATCTTGGTAAGTAGATGTATTCTGTGAACCGCATTAAGATTTTCACACAAAAATAGAAAAAAACGATATATTTGGGGGTTCCCCATACTTAGAACTAAAACTCAAAATTTCATCAAACTCATACGTGTGGGGTACCTATGGATAGCTCTTCAAAAATGATATTGGGGTTTCTAATACAATTTTTTTCTAAACCGAATAGTTTGCGCGAAAGACACTTCCTAAGTGGTAAAATGTGTGCGGGTGGAGGCACCCCCCCCCCCCCCCACACACACATATTTTACCACTTTAAAATAAGAAAATAAAAATATATGATGTACCATGCAAACTTCCACCGAAAATTGATTTGAACGGGATCGTACGTTGAACGAGTAAGTAGTTTTTTTTCATCATATCAGCCGTAGGACGTCCACTGCTGGACAAAGGCCTCCCTCATTGATCTCCAGGAACTGCGGTTGGAAGCGGCCTGCATCCAACGCCGACCTGCGGTTCTTACCAAGTCGTCTGCCCATCTTGTGGGTGGACGTCCTACGCTGCGCTTGCCGGTCCGTGGCCTCCACTCGAGAACCTTTCGGCCCCATCAGCCATCTGTTCTGCGCGCTATATGGCCTGTCCATTGCCACTTCAACGTGCTAATCCGTCGGGCTATGTCGGTGACTTGAGTTCTCCTACGTATCTCCTCATTTCTGATTCGATCCCGTAGAGAAACCCCGAGCATAGCCCTCTCCATAGCTCGTTGAGCGACTCTGAGCTTATTCATAAGGCCAATAGTGAAGGACCACGTCTCGGTTCCATATGTCATCACTGGTAACACACACTGATTGAATACTTTCGTCTTAAGGCACTGAAATATGTTGGACGAAAAGACGTTGCGAAGTTTCCCAAACGCTGCCCATCCGAGTTGGATTCGACGATTGACCTCTTTTTTGAAGTTGAACCTACCTAATTGGACTGTTTGTCCTAGGTATACATACGCGTCGAAAACTTCAAGAGCCGAGTTCTCAACCATAACTGGGGCAGGGACGACATGGACATTCGACGTAATTTTCGTCTTGTCCATCTTCATTTTAAGTCCTACCCGTTGAAGTTGAAGTATTCGTCGTTAATATTGATGCCCAGTCCTTTCCATTCCAGAAGCTTGAAGGCATCTTCCAATGCGGTCGTAAACAGTTTCGGAGAGATTACATCTCCCTGTCTTACGCCTCTTTTACTTTCTCTTTCTCCCTGTCTTACTCAGACTGACATAGTGGCGTTTTTATACAAACACTTCAACACTTCGATGTACCGATAGTCAATACGGCATCGTTGGAGAGACTCAAGCACTGCCCATGTTTCGATCGAATCGAAGGCTTTCTCATAGTCCACAAACGCGAGACATAGCGGCAAGTTATACTCTTCGGTCTTCTGTATGACTTGCGCAGCGTATGTATGTGGTCTATGGTACTGTAGCCTTTACGGAACCCGGTTTGTTCGGGAGGCTGGAAGTCATCAAACCTGCGTTCGACACGGTTCGCGATGACCCTCAAAAACAGTTTATAAACATGGCTCAAAAGCGAGATGGGTCTGTAATTCTTAAGCAAGGTGTTGTCACCTTTCTTGAAGAACAGAACCACCACGCCCCCGTTCCATGCTTTTGGCGTCGTACCTTCAAGCAAGGCGGAATTAAAGAGCTTCTGAAGGACTTTAAGTACCGGTGATCCACCCGCTTTCAGAAGCTCTGAAGTGATTCCGTCCTCACCCGGCGCCTTGTCGTTCTTAAGCTGCTTCAAGGCCATCCTGATCTCATACAGGCTGATGTCCGGAATATATTCGGTATAATGTCGGGTCAGTTTGGCTCTTGGGTCGTTGGCCGCACTGCAAACAGGTTTAGTGACCGAATCGTAGAGCCGTCCATAGAACCTTTCGACTTCCCTTAACACTTCCGCTTTACTTGACGTTATAGCGACTTTTCTCGCTATTAATTTTACGCAGCAAATAATAATGATGCTCTTTTTAATCAGAATAGCGCCCATTACTTGAGCGCTTTGTACGAAGAATGTGCGTAGGGTACCACATTATTGTATGTATCACATATAAAATGTTTGTATAACTGAACTAACAGTAAATAGGAAGGCGTTATTATTATTATATTCTATTATGTTATTTATTTTTATGCATAGTATATTTAATTGTATTTAGTTGTTCAATGCTTAGTTAGTGGGCGGATATCCGTGGTCTACTCAAAGAGGCTCTAACGGAAGACCAGCGCTGGGTAGCCAGTGCAACCCAGCACATGCTGAGTTAAAGCCTTTTTGTGACACATGCAGTGAGTACGATGAGACACACACACTGCAATATTTTGCATTTTTATATAATTTTAATCTTTTAGTTATTGTTTCTTTGTTCTTGTTAAGTCTCCTGTGTGTGTTTGTTCTGTTGTACTATTGGTGTTGTTCACAAATAAATGTTTTTGATTTGAATTGATTGTTATTTTGCAAATTTTTTATCGATAATTTACAAAATAATAATACAATTAGAGCAATGAAGAAAGTTGTGTATTTAAGACTAGCTTCCGCCAGCGGCTTCGCACGCGTTGCTTGTCAACAAAAACTAGCCTATGTTTGAATTCAGGTTATATTCAATCAATACACTAAATTTTATCGAAATCGGTTCAGGCATTATAACTCTGTTAAGATACAAACAAACATCCAAACTTTTGCATTTATAATATTATTGTGATATTATCTTAAATGTGTTGAATTTAAGCAAATGTTGGGAGAGTCATAACGGTTTTTTTTCGGTTAAAAACATATTTTATTTCTATTTATTATTTTTTTTTAACTTATACCAATGCAAACACATCCCTAATAACATTTCATGAGCCGTTTTGGACAAATCATACAATTTTAAACTGGATTTGATGTACCCGGAAGCGATTACTTGCGTCCCAACCCAACGTGTGACTGCTCAATTGTTAATAATTTTTTTGCTGATGAGATTCTGATTCTGAGATTCTGATTTCTGATTGCTGAGAGAAAAAAAAATATTGCTGGACATTTCACACTGCGCTATGTAGCCCAAAACTAAGCAAAACTTGTACTATGGGAACCAGGTAACTGATAGAATACTTATAAACTTTTTTTTGTAAAAACTTACTTATAATATATAGAAAAACAACCAGACCCGGAACAAATATCATGCAAACATTTGTTCCGCGGTGGGAATCGAACCCGCTACCTCCTGCGTATCAGCTGACTGTTCGCCGACTGCGTCACAATACCAAATAGCTAATAATACAATAAATTAAAAGAAAAATGTCATGTAAATAATGTCTAAAATGTCAAAAATAATAATTAATTAAAACTTCCATAAATGTCGGAATCCTATAGCCAGCCATGAAATTGTATTACTAACAATCTTTTAAATGTACCGGTAAGGTGTTAAATAGTCTTACAGCCTGGTACCTGCTGCAGTGTTTGGCTATGTTTAACCTAGGGCAGAAAGGTGCATCGACAAGATCCATTCGATCAAATAGAACCAAGAGGTTTAATGCTTTAAAATTGAATATCAATCAAGTCAATATTCAGAGCAACTTTACAAATATGTCTGATCGTATTTATTGCCTAAATATGGATAAGCAAGCTGTCAAACCATTAACTACGTTAAATTAATAAAATATGTCACTAAATACTTTTAGGGCGACTTTCGCAACGATGCCTAAACGTATTTAGTGGCTAAATATGATTTACGGGTTGTCAAATCATACAAGTAAGTCAAACTTAAACATGTTTAGTGGCTATATACGCTTAGGGGTCGTTGTGCAAGCCGGGCTTACCTAGTGTACCTTTAAGACTCTGACTATATGGCATCCGGGCTTGACAGGGACCGTTTTTAAACGGCCCCTGACCAACCCGTCGCACAACCAAACATTTAAATTTTTCCTCGAGGCCATCTGACGCTGATTTTTGCCTGAAAGCAAACGGGACATGCTCCGGATTCGCAGGATTGGGGAGCCTTAGAATACTGATATTGTACGATACTGTAGTAGTATACACCTACACTCACCAGAAAAATTTCTACCAGTTTCAAAACCAAAGCCAACAAGTAACTTTTTATCTAAAATATAACCGACTTAACCAAACCATCACGGAACAAATTTTGATGAAATTTCTATGAGACCATTAAGAAAGTTTAACCTTTCAAATAAAAAAAGAATTTCTCGAATCGACCCAGGCGTAGGTAAGCTTACCTAATGTACCTTTAAGACTCGGACTATATGGCATCTGGGCTTGTCAGGGACTGTTTTTTAACGGCCCCTGACCAATCTGTCGCACAACCAAACATTTAAATTTTTTCTCGAGGCCATCTGACTCTGATTTTTGCCTGGAAGCAACAGGGACATGCTCCGGATTCGCAGGATGGGGGAGCCTTAGAATACTGATATTGTACGATACTGTCATAGTATACACCTACACTCGCTAAAAATTTCTATCAGTTTCAAAACCAAAGCCAACAAGTAACTTTTTATCTAAAATATAACCGAATTAACCAAACCATCACGGAACAAATTTTGATAAAATTTCTATGAGACCATAAAAAAGTTTAACCTTTCAAATAAAAAAAGAATTTCTCAAATCGACCCAGGCGTATTCGAGTAATCGGGGAACATACATAAATAATAATAATAATAATAAATATTGCTAGACATTTCACACAGCGCTATCTAGCCCCAAACTAAGCAGAGCTTGTACTATGGGAACCAGATAACTGATAGAATATTTATATACATTTTTTTTGTAAATACATCTTTATAATATATAAAGAAACAACTAGATCCTGAACAAATATCTGTAGATCATGCAAACATTGGTTTCGCTACCTCCTGCATCTCAGCCGGCTATACGTCCACTGCGCCACGGAGGTCGTCACAAAAAAGAAGAAAAAGAAAAAAAAAATAATAAAAAAAGATGATTCCAACGAATTCAGATAATCCTCCTTTTTTCAAGTCGGTTAAAAAAAATTCGTCCACTCATGTAATTAATTATACAATTGATAAAAATATCAAACTCTTGATTGATATCAATCTTTTACATTAAAACCCTCAAGATCGAGATTTCTGTATTTTTCACTAAATATCTTCAAATACGATAACATTTTCTTTTCACATCCGAGGGATGATTGAATAAAAGATTCGATACTCAGTTAATTGGGTATTGTAAGTAATACGATCAGGGGAAGCTTTTTTATATCTGAGAAAATGCCAATAAGATTTTATTAATTTAGGAACAGAAAAATAAGATTTTATTTAATTGTACACGTAAAATATTATGGTCTAATAAAGGATAAATTAAATCAAATATGTTAAAATTTTAATGAGTTAGGAACATTGTATAATTCACTATCAATACAAAATTAATTACTAACAGATTTTTTTAATGAAGAACTGTACAAATCACGGACTTACCAATTTATTTTTGTGTAAAATATAAGGTATTTTATTTAATTTTTATTGTTTTAATCATCAACCATAGTTTAAATCAAAATTTTGATATAAAATAGTATTCTTATCTGTAGTAAAAACTATTCCATAGGTGTTTATAACTTTAAAACTCACGGCAATAAACACTAACAAAAACTATGCCAAAAAAAGTATTCAACTGCGCCGAAATATTGCGACTAAAACTCACAAATTACTGTAAATATCCCGTGTATAGTAAAAAAAATGTCTCCCATATTTTATAGCAATGAGTTGAAATATGAATAATGGGACTGTTATTTAAATTGAAACCGTTTATTTTAATTAAACAACTTTATATCAGAAACAATAACGCAATCTCAGCCACTCAGAACTTCAAGAAAGCTCACCTTTATAACTCCAAGCGTAGCTCCAGATACAATACACTATGTACACAAATTCACCACACACGAAAGCATGTGTAAAGTTCATCCCACATAGTTTCTTTCACTAGTTTGATAATAATTTACGCGCGATCGAATAACCTCATTCGAAAGGAGTGGTACACAAGCGAACTCCAGCCCTACGCGAAACCAACTGCCTATACATTCAAATCTCTGGCGGTTCAGATCTGCGCAGGGCAGACCCGGCTACAGTCGGCGGCGAAAGGAGATACATTATTAAGATTTCATTGTCAAAGTAAGGTTTGGTTATTACTCTGAGGAGAAGAATTACAGTTGCCAGTGAAATCACAGGCATATGAGGCTTTACACTTGTATGCCTTAAGTTGATGGACGCTGGGCAGTGCAACGTAGGGCACATTTCTAAGGTGCGTGTACTAAAAGGCAGTTCTCTGTTAAAGGCGATAGTTACCATATAACATCAGGCGTGCCATAAGCTTGTTCCACATCCATGTACCATAAAAAAACAACTTAAAAACACAGATAAAACACAAGAACAGAAAGAAGACATAGGCAGGCGAGTAGTCTTACTACTAATAGAACTGCATTCATAGGTATTGATTTTATAAATATATTTCCGCAATTAGTCAGGCTGTCTCCTATGTTGACTTAAGTTACCTACAAATTTTCTTAACCATAAAACATGTTAAGAAAATGTCATCGTAGCACATCATAGAGCTAAGTTACGAATAAGTAAACAGTAAGTAAGTGATTGAAATGCAGAGAGTGCTTCAAGTTTCAGTTTTAGCTATGCAGTGAGTGTTTCGAGTTTTAGTTCGAGGGTAAGATAAATTACAATTTATGACTATGAAAACCAGTTCATAGTACGTTTGCATATTTCAGTGCGCTTTAAATTTAATACATAACGCACTTTTTAACTGCCAATTAAGCATGTCATAAACCTTAGTCGATGCGCATAATTATTTAGGTAGGTTTTTGGCTTTTAATATTATTATCATAAATATATTCTTTTTTACACCTAGGCCAAACTTCCAATAAGCAATGATCCTATTCATCCAAAGGTTGTTTGGAAGAGATCACTTTGTTAAGCGATAAGACCGCCCATTGTGCTTACAGTAACTTGTTTTATTATTTCGTTTTGTTTTGTCTAGCTTGTGAAGTATAATAAATAATTTTCATTTCTTTATTAATTCATTGTTCTTGCATCGCTTTGTTCTTATTTTATTGTATTTGCTTTAGTCTTTTTTTTTTTAATTATTGAAAAGTGCTTTGACGCTCATGCTGCCCTTCTTATTCAGTCTGATGTAAAATGTCATGCGTCAACGCATGACAAATTCTATTCTATTTTTAACAGACTTCAAAAAAAGATGGAGGATCTCAATTCGTCATAATCTTTATTTCATGTATGTTCTACGATTACTCGAAGACGCCTGGACCGATTCGAGAAATTATTTTCTTGATTGAAAGGGTATACCTACTTCCCAGGTGGCTCAATTTTTTTATACTACTTATATGGCAAACGAGCATGCAGTCCACCAGATGTTAAGTGGCTACTGCAGCCCATGGATATCCACATAGAATTCAAAACAAGCTATTATGTTGTCTTGATGTCTATGTGGATACGTTGCCATACTATAGGACTTAGCTGGTATGCCTATGTGCCAGTAATTACAGGAATATACCATTACCATATAACCGGAACACAGCAGCACAAGTACTGCTATTTGGCGGCAGATAAAGATATGGCGGTGGTGCCCACTTCCTCGAGCCCGTTCACAAAAGCTCAATTTAAATTGGCACCAACTCAGGATCTGATGATGGGATCCCAAAAAATCGAGGACAACCCAAATTTTATAGGGACGCATAATATATTATATATATTTTCCATAAAAAACAAATATTCTGAAGTCGGTTATATTTTTCTTAAAAATATACTGTTATCTAAGTGATACTGTTAATAAATAAATACTGTTTTTGAACAACAACAAGTAACTTTTTAACAAAAATATAACCGACCTAACCAAAGTACTGAACTATTTTGATGAAATTTCTATGAGACCATTATAAAAGTATATCCGTTGAAATAATAAAAGAATAATCAAAATCGGTTGATAAATGGCGGAGTTCTGTGGTAAAACATAAAACAGTTATGCGTCCTTATAAAATTTGAGGGTTGCCCTCGATTTTTTTTGGATTCCATCATCAGATCCTCATTTGGTGCCAATGGGACCACATGGGAAGTATACCCTTTTAAGCAAAAAAAAAAATAATTTCTCGAATCGGTCCAGGCGTCTTCGAGTAATCGGTGAACATACATAAACAAAAAAAAAAAGATTCCGACGAATCGAGAACTTTCTCCTTATTGAGAGAAATATATATCATAAACCCGAACATAAGATAATGACTTTAGATAAATCTACAAGCGTTTGTTGTTTCATGGTAGATACATAAAATTGATATAGAGAGATTGGGACAAGAAGAGTCAAGACAAGAAGCTCCTTATTCATCATCATATCAGCCGTAGGACGTCCACTGCTGGACAAAGGCCTCCCTCATTGATCTCCAGGAACTGCGGTTGGAAGCGGCCTGCATCCAACGCCGACCTGCAGTTCTTACCAAGTCGTCTGCCCATCTTGTGGGTGGACGTCCTACGCTGCGCTTGCCGGTCCGTGGCCTCCACTCGAGAACCTTTCGGCCCCATCGGCCATCTGTTCTGCGCGCTATATGGCCTGCCCATTGCTCATCCTTATTCATAATCTAAATAAAATATTATGTCATTGAGAGTCAATAACAAACATGCAAGGCAACTTAACCTAAATATACAAAATGCCAACTAAAAGGAGCCACCGTTAGAAATGTTACATTCTACAACGTATGCAGCTGACTGTACAAGAGTTATGACATTTTATTAACGCTTCATTGGTAACTGATTATAATGGTTTATTAATTTTAATAAGTGGCGGTGAAGTTTTTATGAGGGTATTTCTGCGAAATCAGGTCAATTGGTTTTTATTCAGTTTTTCATTGCCTTTCTCATTTACATCTTGTTTGATGTGAGAATAGTAGTTTATTGCTTTTTTTTTATTCGATTAAACAAATATGGGTGGAATACCGCCCTTCGACTGAATTATTTTCATAATTTGTATGTTTAATAGAATAAGAATAAAGTTTATTTCACCAAAAATAACATGTAATTTAAATTTTAACATTTTCAAACTAAAACAAACCTATAGACAATAACAGTACGTAATAGTAATCAAAAACAGATAGATCATCAAAAACAGGTAGGACCACAGACGTAGGTATAAGTAAAAACTATGCAAGTAAAAAAAGTTGACTTAAACACTGGTATGTGGTAGGACATAATCAGGAATAATCAATTTATTGGTAAAAACAATTCACATGTAAAATTTAATTTCAATAAAATTATCAAAAATTATAATAATCATTTACAATTAATTAAAATAATAATTAATTGAATTAAAACAAAAACATTGATTAAATAATAGAATAATAATGATATCGGTAACATAACATAATAAAATTAAAAATTAGCAGACTTTGCAGACAAAATCCTCAACATTGTAGAACGCCATCTCGATGAGCCATGATTTTAATTTGTTTTTAAATGACATAATGTAGATAGGTACGTGTATAGAACTTTACTATGTCGAGAGAAGCTCCATCCACGCACCCACATAAAAGTTTATGATTTTAGAACGATAAGTACCCAGAAGTGAAAATAATTTCAAAAAAGTAGGTAAGTATTGATTGGGTGAACACTAGCCCTCACCCTGTGTCGTGAGCAGCTAGTTTCTTCCAGGGGTAATAAAAATACTAAGAAGGATTTTAAAAATAAATAAATACACTTATTTTAATAAAAACTTGAACAATTACGTGTGTATTTTTTGAATTGTCAGGAATGGTGTTGGTAACAGTGTCGCGAGTTCAATGATTTCTCCATCTCAGAAAATACCCAACGCGCATAATGAAGTTAACATTTCAAAAAAAATTGTACGTATATGTTGCAAAATGACCATGATGGATGTCGCATTAACATGAAAATTTACTAAGTAAATTATCTTATGTCCCTCCACAAAATAAAATAAAATCAATATATAGGTATACTGAGGTGTCGCTAACAGTGTCGCGAGTTCAAAGGTTTTCCCATCTCTAATTATATACAGAGGTGTTGGTAACAGTGTCACGAGTTCAATGGTTTTTTCCCATCTCAGAAAATGCCCAACGCGCCGTAAGAAGTTTACACTTCAAAAAAATTTGGATGTTGCAAAATGAAATTGATGGATGTCGCATTAACATGAAAATTTACTAAGAAAGTTGTCTTAGACCCCTACACAAACTAAAAAAAAATTCAATATATATACTGAGGTGTCGGTAACAGTGTCGCGAGTTCAAAGGTATTTTCATCTCAAATTTATACGGAGATGTCGGTAATAGTGTCGCATGTTCAATGGTTTTTGCCCATCTCAAATTATATACATTGGTGTCGGTAACAGTATCGCGAGTTCAATGGTTTTTTTCACATCTCAGAAAATTCCCAATGCGCTTAAAAAAGTTTACACTTCAAAAACAAATTTAGATGTTGCAAAATTAAATTCATAGATGTCGCATAAACTTGAAAATTTACTAAGAAAGTTATCTTATGCCTCTACACAAACTAAAAAAAAATCAATTATATACTGAGGTATCGGTAGCAGTATCGCGAGTTTAATGGTATTTCCCACCACAAATTATATACAGAGGTCTCGGTAGCAGTGTCGCGAGTTCAATGGTTTTTTTCTCATCTCAAAAATGTCCAACGCGCCTAAAAAAGTTTGCACTTCAAAATTTAACATCGATTAACAGAAGCAATTTCTTGATAAATTATTTGAAAACAAATTGACTGTGATAAAGCATGTACGTTTGTGGTAATTGTTCAGTTACAAGGCCTCTGCACACCGATGGGGACGTAGCGGTGGGATTTCGAGAATATACCCAAATTTCCCTTCCTGCTACTCAAGTTAGCTACCCGTCATGACTACCGGATGGGACGGAGATGGCGCCAATGGAGGCAGCGACGCCGGGGCGGATCCGGAGCGTCTTACACTCGAGGACATATTTATCGTCCAACGAGTATTGCTCTTACATCTTGGTGTCAGGAACAGATATCTGATAAGACTATCAATTGAAGTTGCCGTAGCTGTGTTTCATTGCCAGATTTGGATTTTTGAAATTAATTAATAAAAAATCTATATTATATAGTTACTACTGGTTCGCCCCGAACTGAAATCTCGCGAGTCTCAAAAAAAAACAATTAAAATAATTCACTACACTAATACTAAAAATGCGAAAGTTTGTTTGTTTGTTACTCAATCACGCCGTAACGGCTGAACCGATTTCGATGAAACTTGGTGTATACGTAGATTATAACCTGGATCACCACATAGGCTACCATTTATCCCATAAATCCGTTCCGATGGGATAAAAATGGGATGTAAAGTAAAGTTGCAACAGCGAGTTTAGCTTTATTTGTAGGTTACCTACTCTTTTAGTAGAATAGAATAATAATTTATTTGGTACACGCAAAATGACACATGAAACAATGTAGTGTAACTCGTACGAAGTCGCGGCCAACAGCTAGTAACCTAATAAATTAACTAATGAAGTAGTGCCCCGAAATACACAACCAACTAATTTGACCAACAGTTTCATTCAAGTTACAAGTAACGGGAGCTCATGTTAATTGGTTGCTCTTTTTAGGTGTAGTAATTACAGTTGTTCTGGATTTCAGACTTTTCCCTGTATTTGTGTCACTAAAGATACACGCATACCAAATTTCAGCACCATGGCGTCACTGGTGTACCCTGCGAATTTCGTCAAACTTCATTTTTTAATTATGGCTAGTCGTAATAACTCAAAAACGACAAGGATAAAACTAAAAATAAAAACGGGTTCGAAATATACTCATGAAGATTTTTCATTACTCGTCCCACTTTACCTCTCATTATGTCTCATTTTGTTTGTTTTATCCCCTCTTGAACCCCAGTATCTCAACAACCCCCCAATATTTTCAGCTCATTTAGTCACACCAGGATTGTATCATTACAACCAACCTAGATATATATCAAATTTCACTATGATCAGATCAAGGCTTCGAAAGTTATCCTCAGACAAACAAACATAAATACAAACAACGCCGATTTGCCCAAGTTAATTTGGAGATCTCGCTTCGCTCGATCACTATTACGTCATCTTCTATTTTAATATACGATTTTTGTTTTTGAATATGAAGAACGAAAGTGTTTCTTGCAGTGACTTTCATGGTTATGTATGAAATACATTAAATATTTTTTTCTCTTCGTCATTTTTTCAACTTCATCATCATTTTATCAGCCATAAGAACATGATGAACGTAAGTATCCCCCCCGCCATACATTTGCAGATCGACCGACCTTGTGCCTGAACCTTGTGTTCTTCATTCCTTTTAGTCTTTTCTATGAATAAATTAAATTATATCTCAGGTATATCAATTAAGTCTTCTCTTCTGTGTATATACACATTTCTGTATTACATTTTTTACTAACCTAACCTAGCCTAACCTATGTCGTCTTACTGTTGGGCAAAGGTCTCCCCTAAATCCTTCCAATCATCTCTGATCATAACTACCCTCCACTATATTCTGTGAAGGGCACCCCGATCGTCCCGCCAACGGTTTCTCAGCCGACCATGGGTCCATCCGGCTAACGTGGCTCACCCAGTCCCACTTTCATCTTGCCACTTCATTTTTCTCCCCACAACAGCAATCGCAGTAGTGGACGCAACACAATGTTTCAAATCAAATCAAATCTTTTATTATCACAATACAAAACTAACTAGGTACAAAAAAGAATACAGTGTATCAAAATAAAACAACATAAGAATTAAAGCTAGGTACACTAACTGGCTGTGAAAAGGTCTCAACTCAACGTCTGCAGGACGTTAAAACCTGCGCTGGTCTTCCGTTGAGACCTTTAGGACCGAATAAGTTAAATAAATATATAATAAATACATAGCAGACGCGATTTTTATTGACGTACATAAAAAACTTAAAAGAATCAAAAAAATTCCAAATTTCAATCGGGAAGATGGCTATAGACTCTCAGCGTCCTGGAATCCGGTGATTACTAGGTGTGCGCGTCGTGATCGGTCGTCTCAGTGCGTAGATACGGTTAGTGTAGTGTGTCGTAATATGAACGAGGACATTTCTAATTCTGAAGACCAAGTGAGGGTAGTTGCTGCAGCTGCCATCACTTCTCGATGGTAGCTCCAAGTACTCCAGTCAGCCCGAGACCATGACTGTTGCAACACCGGCTGTGTTAATGGAACGTCGGGATGACAAATAAAAAGGTAAATACGCGATAAATACCCGTTTTAATCAAATATTAAATCAATAATTACATAAAAAGAAGTTTCAAAGAGAAAAAGTTTTACAATAATAAAGACACTAAATAAAATTATAGATGAAAAAAATAAATTAAACTTTATTAAATATATAAACTAGTTAATTATATAACAGTATATAATAATAATAAAATGATATTTTTTCGTATTCGGTCAGTGTGTTTAAACCCAAGAATGCTGCGTTCCATTGCCCTCTGGCAAATCTTGAGTTTGGATTTCTGGAACTCGGTCAATGACCACATCTGCGCACCGTAGGTTAGGACGGGCAGAATACATGAGTTAATAATTTTTTATTATAATTTAATATTGATTTTATTTATTCTAGCCATGCTTAAACCGCATGATATCAGACCAAGTTTATATCAGTAAAGTTAATCCAATACAAAACTATGAAAATAGAAACGGGAATCACAAAGCGCACGTAACTTTGCACAGTTGGTTAAGCATTGCATTTATATTGCTGAAAAGGCAAGAGTTTGATCACTGTCATACAAACGTGATCAAAAATAGCGTAGAAATAGCTAGCTCACTGTTAACTATAATTCTAATACTACAAAATGATGTATGCTATTATTATTTAAAATGATTAAAAATGTATTTTCTATCATTTAATAATTTCTGTAACTGTGTTGAACTTATAAATGTCTATTATGTTGGTTATTATCACACTATTTAAATGAATTGAATTATCTTACAGAGTGAGCAAAGGGAGCGCTTCTATTGAATTTTATTTTAATTTATGTCTCTGTATTACTTGTAATTCAATAATTAGATATTCCAAATAATTTTCACAATTAAAATAATGTGTTTCCTTAATAAATAAATAATAGTACATTATTAACCAAGGGGATAAAGCAGTGTCTTCTGTCGCGGGTGACGATTTAAATCGCGAGCGTAACGAAGGACTCGAGGTTTACTCCCGAGCGTAGCGAGGGTGTTAAAAACTTAAATCACGAGCGAAGCGAGGGATTTAAGACGAGTCCTGAGTTTAGCGAGGGATTTAAGTTCACCCAAGACTAAGACAGCTTTATCACCGACGAAAATACTCTACTTTTTGTACCAATTGCGAAAAAAATAACACAATAATAATATGAGATAAGCATTTATTAAAAATAATGACATTTAAAAGTAAAAGTTAACATTCGAAACATTGGTCTAATTATTGATAGAGAGAGTTACATTTTTGTTTGGTACATTTATTGTTGATGAACTTGTTGATTTTACGTTTATGTATTTGAAGAAAACAAAAACGCGGCAAATTCCTAGACTATTATTTTATTGTCGGAAAAGCAAAGGCATCAAGCTCATACGGCCTCGTCGGTTTTCGTAATTTTATTTAATAATCATAACTGCATAATAAATGCGTGTTCCTTTTTCAAAAAGATGTATAATGCTTTATATACAAACTCAATGGTGTAAACACAGATGTATTTCAGTATAAATTTCGGTAAGTATTCCAAATTTAAATCACATTCTCCCCCTAGAGGATGAATGAAATTCAGTACAATTTTCATTCCCTGTTTTTAACAGATTATAAATGACTATTGTTATGTTCGCTTTTTGTGGCATAGAATGTCACTTTTTTGAGCAAGTGGTACGAAAAATAAATTTCTATTTTCAGCCATTTGTGTCCCACGGTTGAGCAAAGGTCTCCCCCCATTCCTTCCAAACATCACGATCCTATGCCACGTCCACCCAGCCTAGCAGAAACTGTCTGTCGGATGCCGTGCTGTGGGCAAAGGTATCTCACTATTTTAAGAATAATAAAAAAAACTTGCTCATATTCTGCACTTTTGAGCTTACAAAAATGAGGGATAGAGACAAATCCATTTGTAGAAAATCAGAATAGTTCATACAAAACTATTGTAATTGTCTTCCTCGATGAACCATTTATAGAATAAATAAAAAAAGTATAAGTCAAAGACTCGAAAGGTACATTGTCATAAGCCCCCCCACTTTCATTTCTTGTAGTGGGGATACCAGAAACGAGTACTAAACTATTGCAACATCTAGACCAGGAATAAATATTTGCAGATCATAATTCTATTAAACCAATCCTTATCATAGGATTCCAACTCATTCCGCCATTATCATCTTGGCCTTGTGCGTTCTGGATTCTCTTAGTGGTAGTTCTAGGTTATAACGAATCGATAAGGGTTGGCCCAATATATCTCAAAATATATCATACATGTGGAGGGAAGGAAGGGAAGCCTTTGCCCTTCAGTGGGAAACATCAGGCTTATAAATAAACAAACTAGTGGTTCGCCCTGAACCACTAGAAGGTCTCGCGAGTCTCCCAAAACACCAAAAAAGTATTGTTCTAAGGCACTTGTCTCACCGCCGGCGATGAGCAAGAAGCGAGTAGAGCTAGCAACTAGAAACGAGTTGGCGAGCAGCGAGAAGCGAGTGTGTAGTTCCTAATAGTTGTCTCGCTGGGCTATAGAACGAGTGAGCGAGTGCGACGGGCGATACTCGCGCCACGCGCTCACGGCGTGTGTTCTGACCGACGAGCGAGCATCGCTGAGCGCTTATTGCTGAGCGAGTGTTGTAGTCGCTGCGACAAACTAGTGGAGAGTGGGTTCTCGTCGGCAGTGTGAACGGCCAGCGGTCAACTAATAATATACGTATCTCTTTTACTGACACGGGATCTATATCTTTTGTTCGTTTCTTGAGCGAGAAAATAGTTAATAGCTAATCGCTTACTCGCCGGCGGTGGGACAAGTGCCTTATGGCGACTTGCGCAACGATACCTAGTTAAACATATTTAGTGGCTAAATATGATTTATGGAGTAGTCAAATCATACAAATACGACAAATTTAAACATGTTTAGTCTCTAAATACGTCTTTGACTAATAAAATAGTGCCACGAAATACACAACCAATTACTTGACCTACAGTTTCATTCAAATTACAAGTAACGTGAGTTTATGTAATTTGGTTTTATTTGGGGTTAAAATTATAGTCATTCTGAATTTCAGACTTTTCCCTTTATTCACAGCACTGTATGGTCACTATTGTACCCTGTTCATTTCGACAAAGTTCAGTTTTTATTATGGCTAATAACTCAAAAACTATAAAGACTAAACTAATAATAAAACGGGGTCAAAACGTACTAATGAAGACTTTTCATTAGACGACCCATTTGATCTAATAGTCTCATATTGATTTTTTACCTCTCTTGAGCCCAGTATCTCAACCCCCTAAACATTCTTAGTTCGTTTAGTCACACCCGGATGGTGCCATCACCTATCTATAAAATTTCACGATGATAGGATCAACGCTTCGAAAGTTATCCTCGGATGACCTCGGACAAACATACAAACATCCAACGCCGATAAACCCAAGTTGATTTGGAGATCTCGCTTCGCTCTATTAACAATTCCATTAATGCCCTGCGGCGATAAAAAATCCAGCAATCTCTTGCGCCTCAGTCAGCTATACGCCTACCACGTCACAGAGGTCATCAAAATATGTTTTAATAAGTATACAATATCAATAATTTAATTATTCAGCAACAAACTTCAATATTTCACTAAAAAAACTACAATGGTTTATTAGGTATAAAATAATTCAGGATGGAAAACAGATTCGTTATAAACGGGTAAATATAGAATATTTCTACATGTTTATTTGTAATCTCAACGTTAAAACTACATTACAACACTCGGATTATTAAATTTAATGTAAAAATACGCTATAAATACCCGTTTAATAAAAATCATTTTTCAACAACTGATGGGCTTAAAGCGCTACTGTGGTGCCTCCCAAATGTTTAACGAAGCACGCGTTGATACTTTCAACGCTATTCAGCGTAGGATAGCGTCTTTCATGTCCAGAGTTGACGCTTGTAATAACGCTATCATTAGAAGTCTGGCAGAAAGGCTTATACATTCTAAGATGTATAGACGTTGGGTGGGCATTGCCACTTAAACTACATAAGGTGATTTTATTGTGAATTATTTGTATTGTATTGTGTGTAGTAAATGTGTATGGACCTCATGAGTCTGAAATAAAGATTATTATTATTATTAACTTTCTTGCAATGGCATTGGAAAATTCAAACACCTGAAATTCGATCTAAAATTGCACTTTTTTGTTGGGCAAATTACTTTTAGGACTTGTATTTGAATTATAATTAAATATATCTAACTTAAACCGGCCAACTATTAAATATATAATAATATTTTTTATTCTAAATTTTCAGCAATTTTTAGCAAATATTTTTAATTTAGTCTAACTTCAATTCTTCTCCGGTCGATTGTTAGGTGTCTTTTGGCACCTACGAGTATCGCCGTACTTTTGTAAAATTACCGACAGAATTTTTTTACACAACACAGTTTGTCCGAGTTTCTCCGTGTTTTCTCCATTTTCCCAGGAGAAAAGGATCTCAAAAAAACTTTAATAAATTAAAATCGATAATCTACGGTGGGTTTGCGAGTGGGGGATGAGTGGTAGGTGAGGAGAGGTGGAGATGTGTCTTTTTTACTTTCTCTCCGACATAGGTAGGTTAGTTTTAATGGCTTTGCTAAGCCAGGAGAAAGGGGAAAGTGACGGTTATTGCATGTCCATAGGGCTCGGGAGGTCTACTGTTCTCACAGAACCACTAGGTAATAATTCTCAATTAATTTAAGGAGTGAACAAGCTCTTAAGGCTATGCACGAGTACCATTTGTACGTTAAGCTTGTCTAGAATACTATTCACTTTCAAGTTGAAGACAGATTTTATTGAACAGAAATAAAAATGCCACTGTTTCACAGTCTTGCCTTTATCGCCGATCTTAAACACGGCACTAGGGAATAAGAGATAACTCTTCATTGAAAACTGCTTCTGAAAAGGGCTTATATAAATAAAGCCTTTATTTTCTAAGTTACATTGTTAGTTTTGCGATGATGCAGTCTATGATGGATCATGCTTGCCTCTAAAAAACCTGTTCACTCACGACTTGAAGACACCCAAGTTCAGGCAAGGTGTTCCACTCTTTGGCAGTGCGCATAATAAAGGTGGAAGAGAATCGCTTTGTGCGTATGGGAGGAATTTTTAAACAATATTTGTTTTTACGATCCTACATTTTCCCACTGCTGGGCAAAGACCTACCCCAACTCCTGCCACCTATCGCGATTCTTGAATCCACTGATTAAGTCGCGCCAACGCTTTTGCGGCCGATCCCGACGTCGCTGTTCATTCTACGGTACGCAGGGTGTTACGACGTTGGCCCATTTCTCTGGAAGCATTCAACTCCCTGCAAAGACACTGATTTAGGATTTCACTACAACTGTAACATATAATTAGGGTATTCAGATAAAATAAAACTAGGTTAAGCTTTTAAATACATATAATAAAAGGAACTAGTGAGTCGGTAGAGCGAGTAGGTACTTAGTTATTACTTCTTATACATGTGGCAAGATAAACAGAGGTTATATCAAAAATGACTTGGTTTAACGGTGTATCTATTTCTTAGATTAAGGCTTAAGGCTAGCGATTACAATTTTATAGAATTTAGATTATAGATTTTAAGATTATGAGTAGAATATAATGTAGCGAGGGTAGTACAGCCCAACGCTGGCTTGAAGAGCTCAGAATTCCACGGCTTAGGGCCTTACGGTTCAGCAATCTCAGAATGTTTGAGCAGTTGGATACAGCAGCTCAATTAAATTAAAGAATTGGGCGCCATCTGACGTTAGCGTCAGAAAGAAAGAATAAATTTAGAAGGGCCTCAACCCAGATTAGATATTGGATTAGAGGCACCTGGTGGTTTTTTTTTTTTATGTTATTTGTGGGGAAACAGGCTTACGGCCCACCTGATGGTAAGTGGTCACCGTCGCCTATTGACACCGGCAACACCCGGGGTATTGTCGATGCGTTCCCTACACTGAAGAAACCTCTTTACATTTCTCTTGAAGCGTGCCATGTCGTAGTCTAGTGGGAAAACCTCAGATGGTAGCTCATTCCACATCTTGCAAGTATAGGGTAGAAAAGATCGCGTGAAGCGTGTGGTGCGCGTTACCCAATTGTCGATTATATGTGGATGAGCTTTATTGCGTTGTCGAGAAGTGCGGTGGTAAAATCTCGACGACGGGATGAGATCAAATAGCTCCTCAGAACATTCCCCATTATACAGGCGGTAGAATACACTGAGCGATCCGATGTCACGGCGTTGACTCAGCGGTTCCAGCCTGTCGGTGAGTTTGGGATCACCGATTATTCTAATGACTCTTCTCTGAAGGGAGTCAAAACGAAGCAATTGGTACTTTGGAGCTCCGTGCCAAAGATGGGAACAGTATTCCACGTGCGGCCGAACTTGCGCTTTGTACAGCAATAGCCGTTGTTGTGCCGTAAAATACTGTTTGGCACGGTTAAGGACTCCAAGTTTTTTGGAGGTGAGCACAGCTTTTGCTTCTAAGTGACTCCCATACTGGACCTCATTAGAAATTTCGACTCCCAGAATCCCTATACTCGCCGAGACGGGGAGAGGAATGCCCTGGAACCGTGGAGCTATTGTGAAAGGGGCCTTCTTTGTGGTGAACGCACAGACTTGCGTCTTGGTTGGGTTAAAGGTGACCAGATTAAGGTTACCCCAATCTGACACACGCTCCAAAGAGCCTTCAACCTCAGACACAAGTCTTTGTCTGTTGTCTTCCACTTCCGACCGAGAGACATTAGGGCGACCAGTGTAGAAAGTATCACCCGTACTGTCATCCGCATAACAATGAAGGCCGCTTATGTGCAGCATATCATTGATGTGAAGAATAAACAGTGTGGGCGATAGCACTGACCCTTGGGGTACACCAGAGTTAATGGGCATTGAGTCCGAGCAAGAACCATCTACAACGGCTCTTATGCTCCGCCCGGATAAGAAACTGGCGACCCAACTGCAAAGTCCCCCGGGGAGGCCGTATGAGGGAAGCTTCGAGAGAAGCGCCTTGTGCCACACCCGATCGAACGCCTTCGCGATGTCTAGACTAACAGCTAGAGCTTCCCCCTACTCTCGACGGCTTCCGCCCAGCGGTGAGTGAGGTAAACTAGAAGATCACCAGCTGATCGCCCATGACGAAAGCCGTATTGGCGGTCACTGATCAGCTGGTGTTCCTCAAGGTACCTAAGAAGCTGAGTATTAATTACTCGCTCCATCACTTTACAGAGTAGGGAAGTAATTGCTATAGGCCGATAGTTAGACGGATTGGTTCGATCCCCTTTTTTAGGGATGGGGTGGACATGGGTCACTTTCCAAGAAGACGGCACGATACCAGTGGTATAACACAATTCAAAGAGGGACGTAAAGACAGAACACAACTCAGGAGCACACTATTTGAGCACAATGGCTGGAATGCCATCCGGCCCACTCGACTTTCTCACATCAAGGGAAAGGAGTTTCTTCCGTACCGCTTTCTGATGAAAACGTACCTCTGGCATGGAACTCGGACACCGAGGTATAACCGGTGCTGCAGCATTTCCGTCGAGGAGGGTCAAATTGGAGGCAAAAAGAGATCCAAGGAGATCGGCTTTCTCTTTTGCACTATGGGCCAGAGATCCGTCCGACTTGAGTAAAGATGGTAAGCGGGACTGGCAGAAGTTACCCTCAGCAGCTTTGGCAAGAGACCAGAAGGCTCTACTTCCAGAAGGATACCCCATTAACTGGTCGCCAATTCTGCTGATGTGCTGCTTCCTCGCTATAGCCATGACCTTTTTGCTCTGTCTGGAGGCAGCATTGAATTTTTTCCTCAAACGGGAAACTTCGGGATCCTGGCACTCACGCGCTACAGTCCAATTCTTAAAGGCAGCCAATTTGTTGCTGACTGTAACGGCACAAGCCCGGTTGAACCAGGGTTGACTCCGGCCACCAACACGCAATACAGAGTTGGGGATGAAAGTTGGGTATTTTCGCCGAACGTCTGGAGTCTGCTTCGGAGTGGTGCAGTGGGCTTAGAGCTGCGCAGGCGCGGTCTTTTGCGTCTACCGAGGCAGGAAGCAGGTCGTCTGGAGAACAGGCTCGTGGCGGTGGACTTGTGAAACAGTGTTTGAGCTACGCGGCGACTGAGAATATACCTCGCTTCTCGTTGGCTCCAGTAAGTAGACTTCGACGGGCGTCAGGTGTAAAAGTCCACGGTTATTGGAGAGACCGTCAAAGACTTTGCGAACTTGTAATTGACTCGATTTATCACGATCAAAAAGGCGAGGAAATCTTGTCCAAAGTAATAACTTTTGTAGCTTGCAGATTAGAAGTTCTTCAGTTGAATCCAGGTAGGTCAAAGAGCTTGAGTACGGACGAAACTCTCCTTTTTATAGTCGAAGTAAAACTACCGGCCTCATAAAAATAAGAAACGAATAATCTTTCTAAAACGTTCTAGAAATACATGATGTAATATCCTTTTTTACCATAGAGTAAAAAATCTTGACACATATTTTACGTCAAACTAGGCAAAGATAACTTTTTCTATCCAGCATTTATCAGCCATAGACAACTGATTGAATTTTACATTTATTATTTGAGATTTTATATCTATTTTGTTTTTAAATAAGAAAAGGATTATATAATTTGATAAAATAAAACTGATATGAATAATTAAAATTTGATTATCCATCATGAAAATAAGTGTTGATTTCTACAAGGAGTATGCAACGCCATCTGCGGTAGACTTGGCGAATTGCGTTGAAAGAGGTTTGTAAATCGATGTTTGAAAATCGAGTGTTCCGTCAGTGAGTACGCCGCCATACCGCTAGATGTCGTGGCATATGGGTGTGATATTGATACCGTATTAAAGAATAGTGCGTGTGTCTGGTGAAATGAAGTATGTAACGCGACATAGAGAATTGTCACGTTACACAACTTAGTTTTAACAAAAGTAAACTCTTTAGACTAAGAAAATTACTTGATAAAATCTCAAGGATATTTTTGATATCTTGTTTCTGTTGAGTCATAACAGACACACACATAAACAGGCTATTATCGCATGTTAGTCAACTCATACCATAGTATTATTAGTTAGGTGAATACCGTTTAGGACATTTAACATAACGAGACTAGATCGATACTCGAATCATTATTATAAATACGGGAATTATCACGTACCGTCTTATTGGTGTATCGACCGACAATGTGTTGGTTTAATTCGTGAACCTTCATCAGGGTGAGTGCAATCCGCTACGAAAATATTGCTGGACATTTCACACAGCGCTATCTAGCCCCAAACTAAGCAGAGCTTGTACTAAGGGAACCAGCTAACTGATAGAAGACATATATTTTTTTTTTGTAAATACATAGTTATAATATAAAGAGAAACAACCAGACCGGGAACCAGATCGTTGATTGCATATTATAAATAATAATAAATAAATATTGCTGGACATTTCACACAGCGCTATCTAGCCGCAAACTAAGCAGAGCTTGTACTATGGGAACCAGATAACTGATAGAATACTTACATACTTTTTTTTGTTATTACATACTTATAATATAAAGAGAAACAACCAGACCGGGAACCAGATCGTTGATTGCAAATTACAAATAATAATCAATAAATATGGCTGGACATTTCACACAGCGCTATCTAGCCCCAAACTAAGCAAAGCTTGTACTATGGGAACCAGATAACTGATAGAATACTTATATATATTTTTTTGTAAATACTTACTAATATTCTCTATACTAATATTATAAAGAGGAAAGATTTGTGTTTTTGCGCGTATGTTTGTAATGAATAAACTCAAAAACTACTGAACCGATTTCAAAAACTTTTTCACCATTGGAAAGCTACATTCATCCTGTGTAGTATAGGCTACTTTTTACCGAACTGCGCAAAGGAGTGTAATGTTTTTATTGAAAAACTACGCGTGCGAAGCTGCGGATTGGTCAGCTAGTATAATATAAAGAGAAACAACCAGACCGAGAACAAATATCTGTAGATCATGCAAACGTTTGCTCCGCGGCGGGAATCGAACCTATAATCGAAATGATGACTTTACACTGTTAATAAAAACATACTCTATAGCAAAATTAAGTATCTCGTTTTCAAAACAGGGCAGTACATAAGTATCCTCTCAAACGCCTATTCAGACCCAGTCCTTTTTAATGTCGGTCAGTAATTAAAACAATAAGTTACCGATGTCACATCGCTAATACTCAGCTAGGCGATTCAAGTAGCCGTGACTGTACGCATACTTATGTCAATATATTCACAAGTTGCGGATTCGATAAAGTACTATCGTGTCTTGGCGCTTGTATCAATATATCATTTAAAGCAATGCCATATTAGTCAATTAATTAAATCATGGGTGTCATTAAGTTTAAGAGTGAACAGGCTTCTTCTAGGCAAGCGTGATCTATCATAGACTGGATAATCGCTTACCACCAGGCGTGTACTTGTTCAGAGAGCCTATAAAATTTAAAGTAAAAAGTTATATGGTACCAGGAATAAAATAGATAAATCACTCAGGGAACAACTCTCACTTGGTGACTTTCATAAGGGAGAATAGAGGGGTTAAAAAAATCAACTTTAAGAGTTGACTATACCTCAGCCCAAACTCGAATTTCACCCCGCTACTCCGCGCGCCGCTGCACGTCCTATCTTGCCGTCGTTCATATGTTTGCCGGTTTTTTTATCATTCAGTCCCTTCATTTTCTTGTTGTGCTTATTTCTCATTATTGCATCTTTACAAAAACCAACTTAATATTAATTCTACCTAAGAATAACGTGATTACGTAACTTTCGTTTGGAGCGACAAGCGACACGAATACCCCGTCTGAAAGTCGAGGCTAGACTGAATCGCGAACCGGGCGTCCGAAGCGAATGGTTTCATTAGTGCAAAAGTTAGTTATTTTCATTTTATAATAAAATTTAAATGTATTTTGAAAATTTAAAACACAGGTGCACTTATTTATGTAGTGTAAAATTACTGTTTAAAGATTCAAGATCTAAATTGAAGTTTTATTCGTCTCATAAAAATGGTTTTAAGAAAAATTTGAAGTCATCTTTGGATTTTTTTTCTATGGAGAAAATTTTACGGAATCTTGTTTTCACAACAAAGGCATTATAGCACGTATCCTTAACTATAATATATATGAATTACGAATTGAAAGCACAAAATTTGTTGAACAAAACATTGTTTCTCAATAAGCGTTTTATCGTCTCCCTAGGTATAGTGCGCCCTTAATTAAAATAATTGATGCCTGCCTTTGACCTATATGAAAAACTTGGTAAAACATAACGAAAAATTTGCGATATACATTACTTACTGACCCGCGGCTACGCACGCGTGGTTTGACAATAAAAACATTACCCTCCTCCTGCGTAGCCAGGTAAAATAGCCAAATGTCCCAATCCTGGTCCTATATAAAAATTCATCGAATTCGGTCCAGCCGTTTAGTCGTGAAACGTAACAAACAAACAGAGTAACTTTTTTTTAATATTATTTATATTAGTATCAACTTATATAGTATACAATTCCGTAGTACATTAATTTGATATATCTCGTAAGGTTTAGCCAGCGTTTGCGATTTAAGCGCACAAAAATATATTTTTCAGCTTTTCTGTACTATATTATGTAATAAGTTGGGGAAAAGTCTTTTCGCATTATAGTATGTATGAACTTGTAATAAAATCTCTTTGGCTATACTATTTGTATCTGGCTGGTTTTGGTATCATTCAAAGTTTAAATTATAAAGAAGATATATCCAAATCCAAATTAGGAAAATGTGTGATTTTTATTTATTTTTCGTACTGTAAAGATGAGTGAGTCTAATGAAGAAATTCGATACATTTTAAAATTTAACTACAAAAAGGTAAAAATGCAACACAAGCCGCGAAAAAAATTTGCAATGTTTATGGACTTAGTGCAGTGTCTGTGAGAGTAGCACAAATTTGGTTTAAGCGTTTTCAATCCGGAAATTTTGATGTCAAAGATGCACGTCGCTCTGGTCGCCCTATTACGGATAAAATAGATGCCATTTTTGAAAAAGTGGAGCAAGTTCGGCATATCAGTAGTAACGACGTAGCTGAAGAACTGCGAATTGACCACAAAACAGTTTTGGCGCATTTGAAAAAAACTGGGTACACAAAAAAGCTCGATATTTGGGTACCCCACGAGCTCACTGAAAGAAACCTAATGAACCGTGTACTCATTTGTGATTCTTTATTACGACGTAATAAAACCGAACCATTTTTTAAGAAGCTGATAACTGGTGATGAAAAGTGGATCACGTACGACAAGAACGTACGAAAAAGGTAGTGGTCAAAGGCCGGTTAGGCTTTACAGACTGTGGCGAAACCCGGGTTAACTCGCAACAAGGTGATGCTGTGTGTGTGGTGGGATTGGAAGGGCATTATTCATTATGAGCTGTTACCACCAGGCAGAACCATCGATTCTAAACTCTACTGCGAACAACTGATGAGATTAAAGCAAGAATTTGAGAGAAAGCGCCCGGAATTAATCAACAGAAGGGGTGTGAGTTTTATCATGATAACGCTGTTTCGTGTTGTTGATAACGATAACTAATAACTGTTGATAACGCGATTTTGGCTGGGAGGTGTTAATGCATCCGCCGTATAGTCCTGACCTTGCATCTTCAGACCTGTTTCGGTCTCTTCAGAATTCTTTAGGCAGTGTCAGGTTAACATCACGAATGCCAAAACTACTTGTCGCGGTATTTTGATCAGAAGCCCCAAAATTTCTATAGCAATGGGATCATGTCCCTACCTACAAGATGGAAAAAAGTTATCGAACAAAATGGTACCTACATACTTTAGTTAAATGTAAATAAACTGTATTAAAAATGTTTTGAATTTTCTTAAAAAATGCGAAGAAACTTTTTCCCCCACCTAATATGTATTATACATACATAAATAAATAAATAGAGAATTTACTAAGAAACAACAAATACAAAATTATGTGTACAATTTGAAAAGATGATGCCTGTATAAGTATGAAAATTCTGTTACAGACACCAACGCCCTCCTCCTTTACAGCAATGAGTTCCAATCAGTTAGATGGCACAAAAACTAAACTAAAAATTAAAGTTATAAACCAACAGAACAGAAGGATCTGCGTGGGTGGGTGTGTGTGAGAGAGAGAGAGAGAGTGTGTGTTGTGTGAGAGTGTGTATGTATGTGAGTAATTGAGTGTGAGTTTGTGTGTGTAGGCACTATTTGAGAATCCTTAGGAGGTCCTCAAAAATATATTTTTCAGATTTTCTGTTCCTAATGTATTAAACATAAAAACCTTCATCTTGAATTGCTCTATCTATTGCTGAAAATTCCATTAAAATCCGTTGAGTAGTTTAAAAGATCTAAGCGAACAGACAGCGGAAGCGACTTCATTTTATGCTATGTAATGATTAAATCGTTTCTAGCATCTAACGTACATTTTTTTACTAGACCATCAGTGCGCAACTCATCAGATGAGTCTCAGCAGCTGACTGGAATTGCACTGCTGGTCCCAAGCCCAATGGATAGGTATTCTATTACATTTTACTGGGTGTATAAATTTTAACGTGCGAAGGGATCTGTCTACCCTTATCTGGAGGTGTCTTAACGTAAAAAGTGTCGCACTCATGATGTTATGTAGCTGCACCCTTATCCAGGCTGACTTATGGTGGGTAGGCTGGAGATTTAAAATTATTATGGAGTCGGCGAAATCCTACGGTAAATGTGTCCTTGGAGAAACTTTGGTTGGTCATCCATCTCCATCATAATTATCATATCAGCCGTATAATATTTTAATTATAAGTATTTTTGTAATATTTAATTGCAAGTGGTTGTAATGTGTTTAGTGCATTTAATAAAAAAAATAAGACTTCCAGTACTGAATATAGACATCATCTATAGATTACTAGAAAGATCGATTTTGTGCGGCCTGCACCCAAGCAACTTTATCAGGTCGTATTTTCATCTAGCAGGGCTCGCTCTCCACTCGAGAACCGTTCTGCCCCAACGGCCATTAGTTCTTCGAGCTTCGTGCCCTGCCCTGCCACTTCATCTTACTAAACCTCTGGGCTATGTCAGATACTTTTTGGTAGCTCTCTCTTCCTAACCCTGGCGCAAGTTTGCATATTGCTTTTGGGTCTGTTTGTCTTTCTGAATGCACTGATTACCAAGTATTTGATTCAAACATTAATTTAACTAATGCTGCGTTAATTTAACTTAACTTATCATTATTAAGTTAACTTAATTGATTTTATTTTTTACCTATATTTTAATAATTGTTTATATCGACTATCGAAATAGAGAGACTTTAACACAGGTATTTCCCTCCTAGATTAAGTTTACTGAAATAAATAATTGTATTTTCAACACACTTGCTCGTATAGTGAGCCATAGTACATCGTTATTAGGGCCTTAAACCGAACTATAACACACGCGTGCGTAATAATATAACACACTAGTGCATAATAGAATTATCCCTACAAAGTTAAGTTAATACCTAACTGCAAATTATATGCGATTAAACAGAGCATTTTCAATTTAACCGGGTAATACAGTTTTTGTAACAACAAAGAGGTTTTATACCACTGAAAATCCTTTTACATTTTTGGAATATATAAATATATCCCTAATTAAGACGAAAACACATTTAATATTATCAAGTTATTTATATTTCAAAACAATTTGTTACAAATCATTTGCATTTTATCACTAAAATTATAATTTTGAAATAGGCTGTATGGCTATATGTAATCAATCACATTACATTTGGCGCGTGAAAAAAAAAAACTTGCACGCCATTTCCCATTTTTTTTTGTTTGACTCGCATTTGTTGCTGTGTGGTAAATAATTGTAAAAATGTTAAGTATTAGTACAGAAGATTAACAATTGATAGATTTAACCCCGCCAGAAATACTAAATGCAGCACAAAATGCAAATGAAAGTCTAATACCTGCAAAATCTAGAGCAAAGTACTTAGCTGCTTACGATAGTTTCATACAATGGAAAAGCAACATAAAACCCAGTCATTTTCTGAAAATGTGTTTTGGCGTAATTCTCTGAACTCGCCAATATATACAAACCCAACTCCCTGTGGTGCATCTATTCCATATTAAGAAGCATGGTTAAGCTCAAACATTGTGTTGATATCAAAACGTACTGTAACCCACAACCATGTACACCTGGTAGCATGAGTTATTTGGTGCCTTCTCCTTCCAGTAATTAGTATGATTTACCTTTATCGCCGACATTTACACAAGAAGTAAATGAAGATACTAAAGAAGTGGCAAGTACCAATGTAAGACAAACTGTGAAATAGCCATCAAAAACAATCCAATATCGTTTTGAAAATTGTACATTCACAAATTGTTTTAATAATTAAACGATTTATGCAATACATGTTTGTTGTTTCTTCGCAACTGTGTTGAAAAAGTGCGTATGAAACTCGTGAGCAACTAGCTCACTAGACACTCGGCTGATTTACGCCCTCGCCTACGGCTCGGACTGAAAACCATGGCTTTGTGTATAATGAACAACTTAGCTCACTTGTATCATAATATACTATTGTATTATTTATAAAATAATTCCCGGATTCGAGAAGAAATGGTGAGAATCTGCCAAGGATCGCGATAGGTGGAAGGAGTTGGAGGAGGCCTTTGCCCAGCAGTGGGAAAATGTAGGCTAGCTAAAAAAAATATAAATATTGCTGTTTTTTTTTTTGGCGACCTCCGCGGTGCAGTGGGTGAATAGCCGACTGAGACGCGGCGGGAGGTTGCGGCTTCGATTCCCACTGCGGAACAAATGTTTGCATAATCTAAAGATATTTGTTCAGGGTCTGGATGTTTTACTATATATTAAAAGTATGTATTTACAAAAATAAAGTATATAAGTTTTCTATCAGTTATCTGGTTCCCATAGTGCAAGCTCGGCTTAGTTTCCGGCTAGACAGCGCTGTGTAAAATGTCCTGCAATATTTATTTATTTAATGTTTGTGAAATGGTCCTTAACGCGCTTCTTCCTAAACCACAAATGTGTTTGCTTATGGTTTTTAATGTTCAGAAGAAATTGTGAACAAGATTTTATTCTTTATTGAGAATTAAAGTATGATGGCCAGCCTGAAAATTATTAAATTCCTGACTTATTCAAATAAAAGTCCAGACTTATTACATCGTTAAAGAGTTTTATAACGTAGCCTGGATGAACTGCGAATAATTTTTATTTTATTTAAATTAATTGCGTTTCCATTAACTCATCTGATGGTAAGTAATTGGTGTCGTAGAAAATGAGACACGCTTGCCTGGAAATAATCTATACATCAAGACTCCGAATGCGAACTGTGATTACACTTCTTACAAATTAAACCATCAAAAAACGGTGGCATATTAAAAAAATCAGAAAAAACTCGTCCAATTAAACATGTGAAAGATCATACACATTTCGATTCAACATTAAACAAACATTTTCTTTTGTTTACAACTCTAAAAGCACTCGACACGGGCGGAAACGCGTCTCATCACGTTCAAAGTGAATAAAACAAAAGCAGAATCCAATTACAATTTATTATTCTCACTTTTATTAAATCGACGGCACAAGATCAAATTCACTTCAATACCTTTTATGGTTCGCCGGCTCTTGGGTACCCATTCGGTTTTCTTAGAACTCAATTTATCAAACACCCATAGTAACGGCGAATACTCGGTATGTGTGAGTTTCCATTTTGACAAGATTTTATTATAAACTTCCGTACGTGATTTCATTTCATTTGTTCATTGCGAAAATGAGTACAGTTACATAGCAACAGATGATAAATATATCCCAATTAGAATCTCCATAATCAGCTTATTAGGAGCATGCAATATTAAACAATATCAATGATAAAAACACGAACAATAAATAAAAAAATAAAAATGCTCCTCGATAAAAAAAAACTAAAAATCGTGTAATATTAAATTGTCAATAATTATTAAATAAAAAACGATATTTTAATTTCGCTTGCGTGGTTGGTCAAAAAATGTAGCCAATATCCTAATCCAGTTAAACAATACTATAAACACATCTCGAACCTCTTAAATCTGAATTCGCAGTGATATTCTGCCAGACTCCATACTTGGGCCAGATGATACTTCTAACTACAATGATATTCTTAGATGTTTAACAAAAGAACGTTCGTAGAAAAGATGTTGAAGGGTTTAGATTTAGACACAAGTTTTTACCGGTTCTAGAACACTCAAGCTTCCGCTCTCCTGAAGTCTGATTGATGATCTACATCCACGATTAGGTAAGATAAGATAAGACTTCTAGGTTTCTGTAAAACGGGACAGATAATCAGTTGGATTACAAATGGCCCTACAATGATGTATTTGCAAAGACTTCACTTTGAAGTGAAAACTTCTTTAGGCGCGTTGGTCATTTTTTAAGAAAAAAACCATTGAACTCGCGACACTGTTACCGGCACCGACACCTGTGTCCAAAAGTATCTCTTTATTGTTTTCACTTCTGTCGGCGCTCCCGGTGTGTCAATTTTTATGTTTGTAACCTCAGAACTTCATCATTTCTCAACCGATTTGGAAATTGGAAGTGAAAACTTTTTTATTGTTGTGCATTTTTTGAGATGGGAAAAAACCATTGAACTCGCGACACTGTTACCGGCACCGACACCTGTGTCCAAAAGTATCTCTTTATTGTTTTCATTTCTGTCGGCACTCCCGGTGTGTCAATTTTTATGTTTGTAACCTCAGAACTTCATCATTTTTCAACCGATTTGGAAATTAGAAGTGAAAACTTTTTTATTGTTGTGCATTTTTTGAGATGGGAAAAAACCATTGAACTCGCGACACTGTTACCGGCACCGACACCTGTGTCCAAAAGTATCTCTTTATTATTTTCACTTCTGTCGGCACTCCCGGTGTGTCAATTTTTATGTTTGTAACCTCAGAACTTCATCATTTTTCAACCGATTTGGAAATTGGAAGTAAAAACTTTTTTATTGTTGTGCATTTTTTGAGATGGGAAAAAACCATTGAACTCGCGACACTGTTACCGTTACCGTTGCCAACACCTCTGTATATGAAATGCAAACTTCTATAGGCGCGTTGGGCATTTTTGAGATGGAAAAAACAATTGAACTCGCGACATTGTTACCGTTACTGACACCTCCTTATATAAGTATCCCGTAATTGTTCAAGTTTTCACTTCTGTCGGCACTCCCAGAGTGACAGTTTTTGTATAATTGAAAGGATTGACCACATATAAAACTTATTAAAGTCGGTTGAGTAGTTTGGCCCTTAAATCAAAATAATTGGAAAAAGTTAGTTATCCAAGTAAACGAAATTGCGTATTTTTCTTTTCTGTGAGTTTTAACCTGAAGTTAGTAATATTTTTTTTATCAAAAAGTTACTTGTTAGAACTTTTTGACAAGAGGTGGTTAGAAACCTTCGCTGCTTTAGGTCGGTGTTTCTCAGTTCTCTAGTTAGAATAGTCTGACTGAGTTTTTGTTCCCGTTGTTCAGATTGTTTTGACATTTGGCGTTTTCCCAAGCAGCATTGCTGTGTTTCGATTTGAAGGGCATAGTTGCCGGTAAAATTACAGGCATATGATGCTTTAAACCTATAAGCCTCAAGTTAATGGTCGCAACTGTCGCAAGGGAGTGCATCGTAGGGTACGTTTCTAAGGTGCGTGACATACAATGCAATTATTTGTTATACCGCTGGTTACCACTTAACATCAGGTGGGCCATAAGTTTCTTTCATCTCCAGGTAAAAGAACAGGATTTTATTCATTGAAAAACATTTCAATCACAATACAAATTGTTCTAAATTGTATTACTTAGATAAATAAATTAAAAAAAATATGGACATTTCACACAGCACTATCTAGCCCCAAACTAAGCAGAGCAACTAATCAGTTATCTGGTTCCCATAGTACACTATGGGAACCAGATAACTAATAGAATACTTATATACCTTTTTTTTGTAAATACTTACTATATGATATATAGGTATAGATAAACATTCAGACCCGGACAAATATTTGTAGATCATGCAAACATTTGTCCCACAGTGGGAATCGAACCCACTACCTCCTGCGTCTCAGCCGGCTATACGCCTACTGCGCCACGGAGGTCGTCAAAAGATCCAGGCACACTTTAGGAACTATCCGTCTGCAGCTACCAATCAAAAATTTACAACATTCCATTCTCCACTAATAACATAATTTGTTAAGATATTATGAATTCGTCTCTTAATATGTTTTCCTTTCTAAGCTTTTCTTTTTTTTTAAGTTCCAAAAGTGCATTATTAACAGAGAGAATATATTATTATTTACATGACTTAAATACAGAAGAACAGAATAGACAACGCTTTATTGTTTAAGTACCACACTTAAATTAACATTTTTTTTTGTATTTGTTTTATACTACTTATATGGCAAACGAGCATTCAGTCCACCAGATGTTAAGTGGCTTTTGCAGCCCATAGATATCCACATAGAATTCAAAACAAGCTAATATGTTGTCTTGATCTCTATGTGGATACGTTGCCATACTATAGGACTTAGCTGTTATGCCTATGTGCCAGTAATTACAGGAACATACCATTACCATCTAACCGGAACACAGCAGCACAAGTACTGCTATTTGGTGGCAGATAAGGCGGTGGTGCCCACTTCCTCGAGCTCGTTCACAAAAGCTCTACCACCAGTAAATAAATAATATTTAAAATACTTAAATCTAGACACGCGATTTTACAATTAGCGGTCTTATCGCTAAAAGCGATCTCTTCTAGACAACCTTTGTTGATACAGTTGCATCATCTAAAAGTTCCTAAAAGTGTTCCTATTCCTAACAATACTTATCCCTAAAAATCCAAACTCATAAACTTTCATTTTCACGATCTCTAATGCTAACATACTAAGTACTATTTTACTTTTATTGATCGAGAGAAGTGAGATCTCTAAGTCTACTTGGGCAAATCGGCGTTGTATGTATTACCCGTGCGCGATAAGTTGGGACCTGAGCGCGGTGACGTTATATTGGCGTGTTTGACCGCCCGCAAAAAAGCGAACATAACAAGCAGCCGCCCGCGGCTTTGTCTTTGTTTTTTTTAACCTAATTTATTATGTTACTCAAGGAGGACGCTGCTTGTTACCTAATCTTTTTTACACTATTTGAATAAAATAAAAATACAATGTTTAAGTTTATACATTTATTTTATCTATTATTTACATTATCTCATCTTCGTCACTACTTAGTGGATTTATGGCTTCTAGAGGTTGTTCTTCGTCCTCAGTCTCACTATAATCACTTGACAAAGAGGTATCCGATAAATATACAATTAATTGCGATTCATTCGTCTCTTGTAAGAGGTCATCGTCCCAATACTTTTGTCGAAGCCTGTCCACATGGTTGACTTCTTTTTTCCAGACAACAAAACAATAACACAAACGAAAACTAAAAGAATTCCAGAGCGCGTCGTTACGTGACGTAGGCCAGTACGTGACTAAAAACCCTAGTAAAAAATAGTGATGCGAACGGTACAATACGGGCGCCATCGGGGAAGTGCAGGGGAAGCGGTCGGGGAGTCGCATTCCTAGCAGGTCCCAAGTTATCGCGCACGAGTTTATATGTATGTATGTCCGAGGATAACTTCCAAAGAGGTTATCCGATCATCGTGAAATTTGGTGTGACTAAATTAGCTAAAAAGGGGGGGGGGGGGGTTCTTTAGATATTAGGGTTCAAGCGAGGTAAAAAAAAAGCAAAATGGGACTATTCGGTCAAATGGCATATCTAATAAAAGGGCTTTGTGAGTAAAGTTTGATCGCTTTTTTATTATTTGTTTAAACATTGTAGTTTTTATGTTATTAGTCATAATAATAACTCAACTTTGATAATATTTACAGGGTACACCAGTGACCCCACAGTGCTGAAATTTGGTATACGTGTAGCTTTAGGAACACAAATATAGGCTAAAGTCTGAAATCCAAAATAACTACAACTTGTACCCCAAAAAAGAGTAACTAAAAGACATGAACTCCCGTTATCTGTATTTTGAACGAAACTGTAGGTCAAGTAATTTGGTTGTTGGCACTATTTTATCAGTCAAAGATTAAGGTCGGCTTGCACAAATTAATAAAAATTAAACATATACGTAAAATTAAATTTTACGTATTTGTATGACTTGACAACTGCTTAAATCATATTTAGCCACTAAATACGTTTAGGCATCGTTGAGCGAGTCGCCCTGGGATTTTTTTTGTTTTGGGATACAGTCATAAACTAGCTGATCCGCCGAACTTCATATCGCCTTGACATGCATATGACGCTGGCTGCTAATGTATTGTCAATCGGCCGTCATTAGCTACATGAGAAAATGTATTCTTCATATTTTTTTGCTTGAATTTTTCTGATATTTTAATAGATAATCTGCTATTCCGGGTGGAGACAAATCAAACAAATCAAAGATCATTTTTCATAATTGGTCCATCACTTATAAAGTTATAAAATGGAGTAACTAACCCGACTTTGTTTTATATATAAGAGATGATACTAATTTAATTTAATTTAGTCGCTGAAATGAGAATGCTGAGTTGGTCTACCGGAGTCACCCTTTTAGACAAAATGCCGAACCATTATATCAGAGGAACCTTCAAAGTGAGACCCATACAAGACCAATTAGTAGAGACACGATTACGATGGTACGGCCATGACATGAGGAGGCCGGTAGACCAAATGACTCAAAAAGTTCTGGACTTGAAGATCGGACAGAGAAAGCGCGGAACACCCCAACTAACATGGATAGCTGTAATAAAGAAAGACCTGGAGAATGACCATATAGACCCAATGATGATCCAGAAAAGACATTTCTGGAGACAAGTGATTAGGAGAGCCGACTTCAAATAAAAATGGGAGAAGGCCTGAAGAAAAAGAAGATAATAATTACATAAATAAGCATATACAGATAAAGACCATAAATGCATTTTGTTCAAATGTAGTTCGCATACCAAGCGATCTTTTTGAGGTAATCTTTAGATAAACAGAACTATGCTGAACAAATTAGCTCGTGACATTGTAAACAGTTATATCTTTTACTTCCAACTCATATACCTTAAAAGGGGTAGACTTATTTCAATCATTATTATAAATACGGGATTTATCACGTACCGTCTTATCGGTGCTTCGACCGACAATGTTTCGGTTCAATTCGTGAACCTTCATCAGGGTGACTGCGATCCGCTCCGAATAACGTCTCGCCTCGCACTGCGCGCCGCTGTTCTCTGCGCGCGAGTGGACGGGCGGGGTGGTGGGGATTGGGTCAACGAAAGCACAGTGCGTTGACCCGCTGTGTCATCATCATTATCATCACTGTTGCTCTTTTCTGTAGTTCTTGGTACAGGCAAACACACAACACTAACTATGTCTCTACCAGGTTCACTCACTTTTCTGTCACTTGCATCATGAAGACATGGCCTCCAGGCTGGCGGTAGAACCCATCCTCTATCCCTGTTAAAGTTCGGCACACGACTTATTTCTATCGCCTCTCGGATCTTGCGGGGAACGAAGAACTTCTCTCTCGCTAAAACCCGGGCCTTGTCGAAACGTATGTAGTGCGTCGAATCAGAATCTTGGGAATGTTCCGCCACTGCAGAACTATTTGAGTCAACATTCTTCATTGCACGTACTATGTGTAGACTTATTTCATCGTCAGGCAAAACCGGCTCAGGAAAGATTTTGAACTCGGATGGTAACTCGGATGGTGAACTCGGATCAATGATCTCAAAACCTAAACAGATCTATTGCTTAGAAATTAATCGATAGGGTACCATTGAATCTTGAGCATAGATAGAAATCAGAAGAAGATTCTTTCAAAAGTATTGTAATATAGATTGTTTTATATTGAAAGATTGTTGAAAATTTGTATTTGATGATGATTTTACAGGGTGAGCGATTTAACAGTGGCGAGTTGCAAACGATGGATGAAGGACGCAATCGTTGTTGTTGTCGTGCCTGGAACAGGATTTTAGATAGAGTAGACTTTAAAAATAACAAGTTTCCGCCCATAGCTTCACACGTGTTGTTTCCCTGATTTAATGAAACACAATAAAATAACTCACACTTTTCAAATCAGGCACTAGTTCAGAGACTAACAATCTCAGTACTTCCGAGATTTAGTAAAATATTTGATAAACTAATTTTAAATCAAGTGCTTATACATTTTAATTCACATAATTTACTGCATATTAAACAATTCGGATTTGTCCAAGGCATTTGATTGCGTAGACTACGACACAATCATAATTTTAATACTAGAAATAAAGATGAACTCGCTGTTGCCACTTGTAGACTCGTTATTAATCGCATAAAGGGCAAGTACGCTTTTATAACAAACTCCCAAGTGATATACAAAAACTGACAATTTACTAATTTAAAAACGTAATTGAACAAAATCTTTATAAAAAAATCCACTATAAAATATCAGATTAATTAGATGATAGAGAAGCTTTGGACCGAAATTGCTCCAACTCGTTTAAAAATTTTACAATTTAGACGCAATTTATTTTCAATATTGTTATGTGTTCTAAAAGGATCATTATAAAAACAACCAGACTTGTTTCTTGCCTTTCTTTCTTGGCTTGTATACGAGTACGTAAAACATAGCAGTCCATTTAAAAAAATCTTCACAACTAAAAATAAAGTATTTTCACGTTCTTTACTGCCCTCATAAAGTATAAAGTACGATTGGCTAAAATAGAGTACAATACTTTATTTACGTACTGGTGGCAATTTTAGTCTGGACATTTTTCTATATATTATAAGTATGTATTTACAAAAAAATGTATATAAATATTCTATCAGTTATCTGGTTTCCATAGCTCTGCTTATTTGGGGTTAGGTAGCGTGTGAAATGTACAGCAATATTTATTTTTATGCCCCGCTCTATTTTTAAAACTGACAAAGTATTTTTTTTACTACCTGTGGATGTTTTTTTTATACCCCTCCTGGATATGAAACAAGGATAAGGTCCACCTGATGTTAAATGGTAACCATCGCCTATAACAAAGTATTGCCGCGTAGATCACGCACCATAGGAACGTGCCCTATATTGCACCAACGTCCATCAACTTGAAGACACAGGTGTTAAGCCTCATGTGTCTATCAGGCTAAGTTCATATGAACGCGCGGTACAAGATCAAACTAAATAGTGTTTATTGTAATCATTACTGCGCACTACCCGTCACTTCTCGTATCTCTAAATGATTAACATAATTTAGTTTGATCTTGTACCGCGCGGTTAGTAGTTCCACGCGGTACCGCGCGTTCATATGAACTTAGGCTATTTCACCGGTTACCACCGTCCAAACCGAAACACAGCAATGCTGCTTGGTGTACTTCCCTGGGCGAGCCCTTTCAAGGAACTCTACTACTCTTAAGGTTATTCTCACGTTGAATTTAAACTAGCCAAAATAAATAATCAAATTGAATACAACGTTTTAGTAAGTTCAGTTTCAGTAAGTTCAGTTTCAGTAAGTTCAGTTTCAGTAAGTTCAGTTTCAGTAAGTTCAGTTTCAGTAAGTTCAGTTTCAGTAAGTTCAGTTTCAGTAAGTTCAGTTCCAGTAAGTTCAGTTTCAGTAAGTTCAGTTTTAGTACAGTTTCAGTAAGTTCAGTTTCAGTAAGTTCAGTTTCAGTAAGTTCAGTTTCAGTAAGTACAGTTTCAGTAAGTTTAGTTTCAGTAAGTTTACTTCAGTAAGTTCAGTTTCAGTAAGTTCAGTTTCAGTAAGTTCAGTTTCAGTAAGTTCAGTTTCAGTAAGTTCCGTTTCAGTAAGTTCAGTTTCAGTAAGTTCAGTTTCAGTAAGTTCAGTTTCAGTAAGTTCAGTTTCAATAAGTTCAGTTTCAGTAAATTCAGTTTCAGTAAGTTCAGTTTCAGTAAGTTCAGTTTTAGTAAGTTCAAGTTCAGTGAGTTCAGTTTCAGTATGTTTAGTTTCAGTAAGTTCAATTCAGAAAATCTACCTATTAATCACATCCGTTAATACGATTGGCATAATTAAACCTTACTACTGTTTATTCAAATTACTGGGTTCAAATTAAAAACGTGTTTCACAGAACTACCGGATATTAATTTTTAGCTTCACAATCACCCCTAATGGGATCATTTAACAAATTACAGTTCGATCCATTGTTCAATCGGGTCACACTGTTTTTACTCGTTCATTATTGGATGGGAACGAGCAACTTTCAAGGAACTATCGCCCGACAGTTGCCGAGCACAGTGTTGCAACAGAGACTGAAAACTAGGCAGTTTAATATAAATTTACACGACCACAAAAATAAACAAACTCCGTCTGGCTGAATACAAATCCTATTTTTTTTGACGACCTCCGTGGTGCAGTGGGTAAATAGCCAGCTGAGGTAGTGGGTTTGATTCCCGCTGCGGAACAAATGTTTGCATGATCTACAGATATTTGTTCCGGGTCTGGTTGTTTCTCTATATATTATAAGTATGTATTTACAAAAAAATAAGTATATAAGTATTCTATTAGTTATCTGGTTCCCATAGTACAAGATCTGCTTAGTTTGGGGCTAGATAGCGATGTGTGAAATGTCAAGAAATATTTATTTATTTATATATTTTTTCTATTATATGAGTAGGTATAAGCGCATTGTTATGCTATAACCATTGATTCTGTGAACTGGCATATATTAAACAACTAACTGTTGCACGTGACTTCGTACGCGTTACACTACCAAATGTGTAACCTAGAAATAAAGCTAAACTCGCTGATGTAACTTGACTTGACACCCCATTTTTATACCATGGGAACTGATTTATTGGATAAAATGTAGCCAGGTAATCCAGGTATGATCTATGTATATACCAAATTTCATTTGAATCGGTTAAGCCGCTACGTCGTGATTACACAAGAGTAACAACAAATAAATAAACACACATCCAAACTTTCACATTATTAATATTAGTGTGATAAAATATAACGAATCTGTGTAACTATTTTCTATAAAATTTCCCAAAATACTTTAGGTATATTTTATAAAAACCCAAAAGGTTATCATGCTAATGTGATTTTAATATCACACGATTTCCCTAGGATAAAAATGCGTAATTGGACCAATGGTATATATTTTATAGTTGTTCAATTATTATCAAGCTAAGCTAAGCTTTGTTTAGTTTGGGGCTAGGTATCACTGCGTGAAATGTCTAGCATTATCAAATCACACTATTATTATTATAAATGCGAAAGTTTGGAGGTTTGTTTGATTGTTTGTTACACAACCAGCACAATCAATGCCGAAGCGCTTTCACACATAAACTACTTTTTATCCCATAAATCAAGTCCCATTGATAAAAATGGGGTGTCAAGTCAAGTTGCAACAGCGAGTTTAGCTTTATTTCTAGGTTACCAACACATTTAGTAGTGTAACGCGTACAAAGTCGTGGGCTAGTAATATTATAATTGCGAAAGTTTGGATGTTTGTTTGTTTCTCAATCACGTTGTGACCGATGGATCGATTTTGATGAAATTTGGTATATAAAAAGATTATGACCTGGATTGGAACCTAGGCTACTATTTACTGACAAACCGCGCGTGAGTACCCGCGGACGGAAACTAGTTTATCTATAGTTGCTCGTGTGTGAACACTTACTCGTTCATTATCGGATATATTACTGGGTATCGGTTCGTTTCATTTTAATCCATTAGAGAATGGCTTTTTACACTATTGTGAAAGCAAACTATGATAAATTGTGTTAAATTTCTTTACAGAAGCAAAATACGTTGTATATGGGTAATGGAAATTAATAAGAATTGAAGATGACTAATACAATTACCGAATTGCCCGTGGGAACTCTGGCGCAGTAGGCAAATAACCGGCTGAGACGCAAGAGAATAGAATAACATAGAGCAGAAGTTTCAAACAAGTTTCCGTTCTAAACGGCCTACGTTTATAAAATACATAATTTAATAATTTATGAAATACAATAGCGAGAACGAGCGTGTGTGCCATATTTGATATTCAATCATTATTATTAATACGTCCACTGTTAAATATAGGCCTGCCCCATAGATATCCAGAGCGACCGATCTTGCACCCAACGCCTCCCAGGAATCTTTATGACGTCGTCTTTCCATTTAGTAGGAGGCCGTCTTACGCTGCGGATACCTCATATATATGACTAATTCAATAAGTCAGCTGACCAACAGCGTGGTCTTATGGTTCAATTTCTCTTATAACGTTGCTTAGAAGTTTGTTCGTGTCGCGTCGCTCGACTGTGTTATGTTACTGCTCCACTGTGTTGATTCTGTTGTTTACGCTAACTAAAATTGTGTAAATTTATTTATTTTATTTTATAAGGCAAACATTATACATTACAAGCAAAAAAATATAACATAACTAAAATAACAATTTTATCTGGCTTGAAACGTAACTTATGTGCGCACAGATAAACAAAAATATACTTATCGAGGAAACAAAAGGAAAAGCATGTTTACGAACATAACTACTACTAAATATGATAATACTACTAATGAATAGACACAAAACTGAGAATCAGAACAAAAAAACTTATTAACAATAACTAATCCAAAAAAAATCACGTAATATATACAAAATACCTAAATATACTATCAACCGACTTGGAAGCCGAAGAGCCATTAGAATCATCGGTGATCCCAAACTCACCGACAGGCTGGAACCGCTGAGTCAACGCCGTGACATCGGATCGCTCAGTGTATTCTACCGCCTGTATAATGGGGAATGTTCTGAGGAGCTATTTGATCTCATCCCGTCGTCGAGATTTTACCACCGCACTTCTCGACAACGTAATAAAGCTCATCCACATATAATCGACAATTGGGTATCGCGCACCACACGCTTCATGCGATCTTTTCTACCCCATACTTGCAAGATGTGGAATGAGCTACCATCTGAGGTTTCCCATTAGACTACGACATGGCACGCTTCAAGAGAAATGTAAAGAGGTTTCTTCAGTACACTGAAGAAACCTAATGAATGCGTTCCCTACAGGGAACGCATTGACAATACCCCGGGTGTTGCCGGTGTCAATAGGCGACGGTGACCACTTACCATCAGGTGGGCCGTAAGCCTGTTTCCCCACAAATAACATAAAAAAAAAAGCCACGACGCTATAAACGAACGGTCTTATTTTGTTACGCTGAAGATCAAATTAGAATGATATTTAAAGTGGCATTTATAAAATAAAGTATTTTTTATTAAGATGGCGTATTTCTGGGCTAGTTTTAGTCAGCAATCAATGGTGTTGATTAAAACTAGCCCGCAAATACGCCATCTTAGTAAAATTTACTCAATTTTAGAAATGTAACTTTAAATGTCATTCTAATTTGATCTTAAGCGTTAAAAAAATAAAACCGTTCGTATTTTATACAATTTTAGTTAGTCAGCGTAAACAACAGAATCGCCACCATTGTAACAAATATGGACTTTAAAATTACACTGTTTTCGTGTAAAGGTTACGTGAGTTAATGTGTGCTTTGATTTAGTTATCATTTTATGTATAATCAGATCATTTTCAATGTGTTCTGTGTTCTAATATTAGTGGTTCTAATTATGTTTTTATGTGATTAATTTAGTTTTGTATTGAATAAAATGGTCTGTTAACGATTAGGTTAACACAATGTTTATTTTTTTTTATTTTATTAGAACTATGATTCTAAACAGACTTAAAATAGTATTTATAGTAAAAAGAGGTCGCTATGAAAGGGTGGTTTAAATGTGACTTGGCTGCATTCCGAATCACGATAAAATCGATATCATCGCGCTAACAAGCGTTCCGAGTCACCGTGAGCGCGACAACGATGTCCCGTGAATCGTCATAGATGACGTCATTACATCCGCCATTTTGTGCTAACAACGTCTATGATCCAAACCGATATCACCGTGAGCCTCCCTGTCAAAAGTGACGTGACAGCTGGTTGGTTGTTTGCTTGTGAGTAATAGTATTCTGTGGTCGGTTCGTTATAATGTTGTAATGTAAATAAAGGAAAACTGACTTGCAGTGCGTTCATGAGCGTTCCGAATCCTTGACAGAACTCAACAGTCATCAGCGCGATAATTGAATCGGTACGCAAAAAACTACGTGAACACTAGCAGCGATTATGTTGTGATTCGGAATGCAGGGTTAATTAAAAAATAGATCGGTGTCTTAATTTAAATAAACAGGATACGTAGGTATTCTGGAGAGGAATGAACTCATATAAAATAGGTGTTACAAATTACAATGTTTCTAGTTACAAGTACATGGGGTACACTAAAAATTATGCACTTCTAGATAATCGGAACTATTTGAATTTCGAATGTTATATTTTTTGAAACGATGCAACCTTCTTAGTAAAAAAAAAATTGGCTGGAAATAATTTGTCAATTGTTTTTTATCACACATCAAAGTTCTACGTAGGAAACGAAAGTGGAATTAAATCGAAAAGATTTCAGAGCGATGATTTTAAAAGTTTTCTCTCTCCGCAAGACTGTGCCGCTCGTCTTCAAAATGCTTTTGGGAGTGAAAAACCTTGTTTGAGCACCGTAAGGCAATGACTTGCTGAATATGAGAGAGGTCGAGTTTCTTTACATGACGAATTTCGTGAAGGGCAGCTTTCAACTGCCGTCAACGAAAATAATGTGGCTACTGTTAAGCGGCTCATTGAAGAAAACCCGCTGATTACCTATGAGACAATTCGAGGACTATTGGGGATTGGTATGAGCCAAATTCAGAAAATTTTACACGAAGAATTGAAAGTTCGAAAACTTTGTTGTGGTTGGATCCCTCATGAACTGACAGCGGAGCCGAAGCGGGCTCGCGTGAAATGGTGCTCACAGATGCCGTGCTCACGACCACGGATATTCTAATGCTGTTTATGACATTGTCACAGGAGACGAAACTTGGATTTATTGGTTTGAACCCGAAAAAAAACAACAATCTTGTGAATGAATGTTTGAAAATGAGAACAGGCCAACAAAAGTGAGGCAGGCGAGAAACGTTGATAAAACGTTGATCGCGCTTTTTTTCTCACCTACGGGTCCCATCTGCACAATTCTTCTTGAAGATCAAAAGAGTATTAATTCGGAGTGGTATTCTACCGTTTGTTTACCCAGGGTGTTAGAAAAAGTTCGCGAAAGACGACCAAAAAGCCGCGTTCTCCTACATCATAACAACGCTTCTTCACACACGGCCAACAAAACAAAGTCATTTTTAGCTTCCGAAACTACTCGTCACCCATCCTGCATATAGCCCCGACCTAGCACCCTGTGATTTCTGGATTTTCCCCAAAATCAAAGATTTGATGAGAGGTTTCACTTTTACCAACTCCGAAGAGGCAGTGATAGCGTTCAATCGGCACGTAGAAAACATGCCTTTAGATCTGTGGTCCTCCTATTTAAAAAAATGGTTCGATCGTATGAAAGAAATGTTTAAAATGTAAACGTGAGTATTTTGAAAAGCAATAAACATAATATTTTGATTATAACATGTTGTTTTTCTAAGTTACGCAAAACTTTTAGTGTGACCTACGTAGTAGAATACTCTTTATTGCACACCAACAAAATTAAATATACAAAGAAATACACAAAAATAGAGGTAAGTACAATGGGCGGTCTTTTTGCTAAAATTGATCTCTTCCAGACAACAATTGGATGGACAGGACAAAACAAAATCAAAAAGACGACTGTGTATCTATGTTCATTAACCTACATAAACTACCTATACTTAGTAATACACTAAGTAAGTATATACTTACGTTCAGGAGATGAATTTTCTGAGTTCCGGTTAGAACGCGCACATAGGAGTATGATTTGGCATAGTAAAAGTTTAAATGAAAAAGGAGGGGATGCTAAAATTAAGGTAAATTAAAAACAATTTATAAACGTTCTTCGAAGGCGTACCTAGTAAATTTCTTTAAAAATTCAAAATTTTATATTGTTGTTAAAAAACCCTCTAAGTGACTAATTTCTTAACAGGTGTGTCTATAAAATGAGAATCTTTTATTGGCATTAGGTATTAGCTATAAGATTTTTTTTTTATTGATATCATCATCTTCAACCTTTATCAGTTTACTGTTGGACGTAGGTCTCTCCCAGGGTGCGACATTGAGCCCGATCCTCAGCTCTTTTCATCCAATCCTTGCTAGACACAGCGCGCAAATCGTCACTCCATCTAGCTGGAGGGCGACCTACACTTCGTTTGCCTAGACGTGGTCTCCATACCTATATATACTCGTATTATACCTTGATTTTGTTAAAGGCTGTTACAGAATAGGTCATAGTCGGCTTTTTGAAGGTATACCTACTGTGTCACAGAATAGGTAATAGTAGGTATGGTATATACCTGCAACGTTTCGACCTACAGTTGCATAAAATAAGAAACCGTAGTCCTGTGAAATACCTACAAAGTTCTAGGTTGCAGTGAAACCACTGCAAACGTTCTCGAAGCATCTAGTAACTGCTTGCGGTCTAAATAGAGCGTAGATACGGCCGAAGGAGTCAGTCTGTTTTTGGCGATGCGTGCAAATATTTCGGTGACTTTCAGTTTATTGTGCAATAGTGGTGTGAATTAGGGTTTTGTGATTACATGTGATTAAGATAGTGTATTTATCATTTTAGTGTTGAATAAAAGTGTTGTTTTGGTTAGATTGATTTTTATTATTTTATCCCGAACACTCAGCTCGTAACAATATCATTGATATCAAGAGTGCTGTTGATTCTGTAATGAATGAAAAAAATTACTGTCGAATTTCAAACACCTGGCATCTCGTATAGTGGAATTGGCAACAGGCGCTGTATTCATCATGGGGTCGTGCTTTAATCACGTGTGTTTCGAACTGGGACGGAAGAGGGTTAGAATAACATCACGATTGATCGCGATGGGGGGAGGGGGAGGGGGGGGGGGGGGGGGGGGGGTGACAATCACGTGTATATTTTCCGTGAAGCCACGTGAAATCCTGATCGAGTGAATTTATTTCTAAAAAGCAACATTTAAACTATATTTAGCTCTAAGCAGACTGTCTTCCCACGCTCGACCTTGTACCGTTTTCAGAATCTGAATTTATGTTAATTTTTCATTAAAACAGATTCTCCGAATTTTTTTAAATAAAAATGTACACGTAATGTTGTGGGGGCTGGAGTAGTCTAAAACATCATGACGTATCACCAAGGATGAGGGGTAAAAAATGGCCCAAAAAACGATGATGAATGAAATGATGTGTAACATAGGCAGAAAATTCGAAGATTTGGATGGTTGTTACTGTATAACGTCGTAACAGCTAAACCGATTTCGATGAAATTTGGTATATAGGTTTTTGTTTGGCCAAGGCAACTTTGTACTTACGCGTGCAAAACCGCGGGCGGAAACTAATGATATCATAAACTATCAGTAACATTTTTACTTCGAAAACTTTCGTGATTGATTTCAAACATTATTATAAATACGGGATTTATCACGTACCGTCTTATCGGTGTTTCGACCGACAATGTTTCGGTGTGTTGGAGTGCGAGGCAAGACGTTATTCGGAGCGGATCGCACTCACCCTGATGAAGGTTCACGAATTGAACCGAAACATTGTCAGTCGAAACACCGATAAGATGGTACGTGATAAATCCCGTATTTATAATAATATCAGTAACATATCTTATAAAAGCTTCAATCAATTGCTGTCTCCGCAAACTGGCGGCCGTTTACAAAATTTGCCCCTTCTAGATAAGGCCGAGGTCAGTAATGAAGCCAATCCAACCGGAAAAGACGACGATAACGTAGTTTAGTCTACTCGTGAATGCTATGGATGCACCATAGCATAGATAGACCGGGTAGATGCTGTAAGAAATCCTACCTTATCGGGTACTCGATAAGAGCCCTGCAGACTTTCGACCGGCTGATTGTTTATTCGGTTGTTAGCCGTGAAGGTGAATAGAGTGCTGTGAAGGAGCCCGTCTAATTTCTACAATTAAAGCATTCCAAAGGCGCACTTCTTTGACAGTGAATGATTTTCCGTGAACATAGTGATCTTTTTTTTATACTACTAATATGGTAAACGAGCATGCAGTCCACCAGATGTTAAGTGGCTACTGCAGCCCACGGGTACCCACATAGACTTCAAAATCAAGCTATTATGTTGCCTTGATCTCTATGTGGACACGTTGTTGTTCATTTTACTATAGTTTCTAGTATCTCTGAATAAGACGGACCACGCGCGAGCGCACATGATAATGGTTCTGTGGCAGTTGTGGTGCGTCAAAAAATTATTATATCATCGATCACTTTAATACATGGTATACGATAAGGTATGGTTATACCACCCGGTCTATGCCCTACTCAAAATGGTAAATTATTGCCCGGAACCCTTCTTGCAAGGAAATATGTCTCACGCGAAATTCAAAGAGAATATCTTAGCTTAAAGGACTATTTAGCTTATACAATTTTCTATGGCAGTTATATTCAAACATTCTCTAAAGTTTTATCGTAAAACCTTAAGGTTTTCCTGTATCGGATAACACTTTAAAATAAAATAACTATTGAAGACGCGAGTGAACACGTTTCTTCTAGACAAGCGTAGACCACCGTAGACTGCATCATCGCTTACCATCAGGCGAGATCGTGGTCAAACGCTGGCCAAAAAAACTAGCTGTGTCCGCGACTTCGTCAGCATGGAATAGTGTCTTTGGGTATCATTTTTAATTATTTAGGCTAATTTACAAATAAGACATACGTATAAATACTTTATTGAGCTATTTGGAGTATTTCACTGCAAAGAGCTTATTCAATTATTTATTCGCTGCAGAGCGCTCATTGTGTACGGCGCGGTGCTTGGCAAGTTCCTTACTCGCGTTAACTTCAGTTTCACATTTTGTAATGACTCCGTAAATGTTACATCAGAATAGCTCTAATATTTTGTCTCTTGGCGCAAACTTATAAAACATTCACATAAACCTTACATATTTCCATACAAACCATACAAACTTTTATCCCCTATTCCCTATTGTTATTTTACACCCTTCAGGGTAAAACTTTTACAATTTTTGAATGTCATATTTATTTTTAATGAATCAAAAGTCTAAAAAATAAGTAAGTAAAACCCCCCCCCCCCCACCCTTTCAACCTCTTACAACCCATTTTTCGCATTAAAAAGTAGCATATGTCCTTTATTAGACTCTAGACTATCTGTGTACACAATTTCATTTAAATCGGTTCAGTAGTTTTGGCGTGAAAGCGCGACAGACAGACAGAGTTACATACTTTCGCTTTTATAATATTAAGTAAGGATAAGTTTTATTTTACTGTCCGCTCTACTAGGTTCAGTCTAAAAAAATAGTAAAAGCATATTTTACAAAATAGGCTCAATCCGACTACATAGTCCAGTCCACATAGCATAACGAATCGCAAACAAACTCGTAAAGTACGAAAATGTATTTTAAATTAAAATTTTAACCCGTCGTAAAATGAAGATATATTCGCAACAAAAGTAGCTTTACAAATCAACTGGACAAAACTGATTCACATAGTTAAACTAAACACAACATTACCAATTTTTATGCAGTTTTTAAAACAACTCATAGTTGTATTCGAAAGTAACTCTCTATCTATGTGGTTATGTTTTCATGGCTAAACGGCGGGTCAGATTTTAATGCAATTTGGTATACAGGGTGTCCCAGAAGTCGACGTCAAGCCGGAAGTGGTTGATAGGCCAATTGTTAAATGGATTATTTCAGAGTGTTGGATTACAGCCCAGTCCAGCAGCCCAGAGAGTAATTTCGATAGTTGCTAGTACACAGTGGTCGATATCAGACAGTATTTATTTCCAGGGTTCCGTACTGAGACTCCGCTGTCTGTCTGTACGTTTGTCACCAGGCTATATTTCATTAACCGTGATAGTTAGACAATTAAAATTTTCACAAATGGCGTATTTCTATTACCGCTATAACAACAAATAGTAAAAACGAATAAAATAAATGTTTAAGGGGGCTCTCATACAACAAACGTGATATTTTTTTGATCGTTTTTGCTAGATATTGATAACGGAAGCAGATAGACGCTTGAAGTATTCACAGAATATTTAGTTATATATTCACTTTAAAAATAAATAATTAAATTAAAATAAAATTAATGTTTACGGGGGGCTCCCATACAAAAAACGTGATGTTTTTTTTCCGTTTTTATAGAAAATGGTACGGAAGCCTTCGTGTGCGAGTCCAACTTGCACTCGGAAAGTTTTTATTTTTTCTAAAATCTAACACTCCTTTGTGTACGCAATAAGCTTAAAAAGGGGAATAAAGTATTCTTTATTCCCCTTTCTTCGTACCCGTGGAATAAAGTATTCTTTATTCCCCTTTCTTCGTACCCGTGGAATAAAGTATTCTTTATTCCCCTTTCTTCGTACCCGTGGTTTGTCAATAAAACATTACCCTCCTTCTGTGCAGTCGCGTAAAGTATATCCTATGTCTCAAGTCCATTCATAACCTATCTAGGTATATAAGTACCGAATTCGATCGAAATCGGTCGAGCCGTTAAGTCGTGAAAAGACGTTAAGTCGTTAAGTAACAAAAAGCACAGAGACAGAGCTACTTTCAAATCGGTATGTACGTAGATAACACCTGGATTAACACATAGGCTACTTTTTGTTGACAAACAACGCGTGGGAAGCCGCTGGCGGAAGTTAGTTGGTGAGGTAGTGGTCAAGCGTTTGGCTATCATCAATAAAAAAAAGTTATACAAATTAACCTTACTCCTGAATCACTCTCTTCATCTTTATTTTTATTTTTGACGACCTCCGTGACGCAGTGGGCGAATAGCCGGCTGAGAGTCAGGAGGTGGCGGGTTCGATTCCAACCGCGGGACAAATGTTTGCATGATCTACAGGTATTTTTTCCGGGTCTGGATGTTATTCTATATATTATAAGTATGTATTTACAAAAAAAAGGATATAAGTATTCTATCAGTTATCTGGTTCCCATAATACAAGCTCTGCTTAGTTTGGGGCTAGATAGCGCTGTGTGAAATGTCCAGCAATATTTATTATTATTATTTATCTGTTGCTGAAAACTAAATTAAAATCCGTTGTGTAGTATAAAAGATCTAAGGACAGCGGAAGCGACTTCATATATACTATGTAAAGAAAAGATAAAGATGACTTGGACGTCTTGTACCTGTTATGATGATGATAAACGTAACTTGGATGTGAAGCTTTATTGCTACTTGGATTGTATAGTTATTTCTGACGGCTATTATTTCTACACGTGGTTTTATTACGGTTGAAGTTTACATGCAAGAGAAATATTTCGATCAGGCATATCCACCTCAACTAATATTTTATGTATTTCGGGGTTTAAACAAATATTTTCTTTATGAATATCGTAAGTATTTTTATTTATTGTTTGTAAGTGAAAACCTCAAGTTTAATTGTTCCTGGTAGTTTAAGTATTTGATTAATCATTATGTTTCTTGAGTACTTTTAAGTAGTCCATAGCAGTGTTGCCACTTACAATTCTGTCAAATTAGTAGAACAGGGTGTTAAAACTAGTACAAATTGGTAGAATTTGAAATGAAAAATAAGTAGTTCTATCAAATCAAGTTTAAGTACACTTCTAATGATTAAAAACGCGTATAAAATGTTTATAATTATTAATTGGGGATGTTTATACATACTGTTATTAAACACTCTAAAATGTTCATCGTTAGGTACACCACTTTTCGAAATAAATCTTCTTATGTGCAGCAGTCCCTCTAAACTGTGCACAGTCTATTTCTCTGGCAGGTTTTCATGTCATGTGTCAGTGTCAGAGTTGTGATAGGTGTCATTGTAAATGTCACTCTGTAGCTCTGTACTTACTTTTAAGATCATTCACCTAATGCTTTCCGTTATAAGTGCTGAAATTACAATTACAAAATAGGATAAAGATAGTAAGAAAGTTACATTTTGTTACACGCGTGAAGAATTGTTTACAATCGTAATATTTTGAAAAACAAGTATATTTTAGGCCGAGGGTGGTAGATAAGTAGAACAGAGGCAAAATAGGTAAATCTACCAAAAAATTGGTAGATGTGACAACAATGCATTTAACCATCCATTATTAACCCATAAACATTTCAGAATCCGGTAATCATCCTCACGCTCTGCCTCATTAAACTGACGAATGCAGTACGTCTCCACAAACTATTCCAATTCATAGACGGCTTCAGATCTGAGCACAGCCTTATAGGCTTCCTTCACATCGGGAATGACTATGCGGTCTTTATAAGAGTTCCTAAACCGCACGATAAGCACCTGATCTACGAACTATACGAGACCAAAAACGTCCCCGATACAGGCACATACAAACCCCGATTACTTGCCATATCAAAAGTGCCTATAGAATACCTAAAAGATCAGCTAAGGGTATTTCGGTCTGAGCTGTACAATGCTAAGTATATTGACGATAACGTGATCCCCGGAACACAAGTGAAGACTATGAGGGAATGGCAGATTGAAAAGGCGTTGAGCTTCCGCAATAGTAATGTTTTACGTGAGAAAATGGCCGTTTTGAGAACTGTTTTGTGATTCTTTAGATGTTTTTCATGAAAATGTTGTTTTGTTTCTTGGCTCCTTGTAGATGGTTACGGCAGTTCATATCTATCATAAATCATTTTTAAGTTATCACGATGAGCCTGAATGAAGTTAAAACCGTGATTATTTCTTACGCAAAATATACTGTCCTAGTAATTTAGCTGCTTCATGGACTTTGTGCCCTTTTTAGGACTTATTTTAAACGTACCTATTAGTTAATTTACAAAATTTTCACCAAAAACTGATGATTTCTACCAAGTGCTTCTTCGATTAAACCTTTCATGACTATACATCTATGATGTAGCAATTTTTGTGAAAATAATCTGTTTAATTTTGTGAATTATCCCCCCTGGAAGTCGGCGGGAAGGCAGTCTACGTCATCAACAATGCAAGACAGCACTGTTACGTCTTAGTGTGTTCTGTATGGCGCGTATGAGGAAGTATGCTTCAATTAAGTCTACTTTTTGCGTATTTGACAATGCCATGATAGGAAAAATAATATGATGCAATGACTGATATAAAAGTCCGACAGATAGGAAAAATAATATGATGCAATGACTGATATAAAAGTCCGACAGATGCAATTCAAATTTGACTAACTTCCGCTGCTCAGATTTTTTTCATTTAATAGATTAAATTGATCCTTACAAAGGAATGAATCGATCTGCATCAAAATAAATTTTACTAACTTGATTCATTTTAAGGCGCTACCTCACGCTTGACCAAAAAAAAATTAATGCCAAAATGTTTTTCTTCGAAGAGCTGATGTTTCAAAACTAACTGTACCTGTATCTCCTCTGGTTATGGGTACTCTGCCAGTTAAAAAAAACACTGTATATTTTATAGAAAACGATGAGCGCTCCGATGTCACGGCGCAGACTCAGCGGCTCCAGATCCTTAGATACTACTGGGTCGTCGACGATATGACAGGCTCCGCGTTGCAAGGAGTCTAGGGGCTGCAGTTGGTATTTCGGTGCACCGTTCTAGATGTGAGAACAGTACTCCACGTGGGGCCGGATTTGCGCTTTGTAGAGCACAAGACGCTGCCCCGCTGTAAAGTATCGCTTTGATGGGTTTAGTACACCGAGTTTCTTGCAGGCATGAGAAGCTTTGCTTTCCAAGTGACCCCTAAACTGCACTTCGCTAGAGATGTATGAATTAGCCATCGAGAAGTATATAAATAAGTCAAAAACTTGGTATGCAATTTATAAAAAATTATATCTTTTATTGGGCACTACTTACAGTGTAAAATGGCTGTCGTAGTTATGTGTAAATTGTAAATCCGTTATTCGTATACAATATTGGTCGTTTCGTCAATAAAACGGTACGTGATAAATCCGGTATTAATAATAATTTAATCTAAGAAAGATTAAATGGTAAGATAGTTTTTTGCGAAAGTCTTTCACATGTATGTAGACTTTATCAGAGTACCTACGAAGCATTTTAAATCAAACGAGGTAAAACGCACCTGACGGACGCGAAAGTTTTCATTCAAGAGAATCTTGGCTACAAGAATAGAAAGTTTATTTTCCAGACAAAAGTAACATGTAAATTGCACGACTTAGGTTCAGGAATTCCACAAATTGTGGACCAAATTGTATACGTTTTCATTCATAGGACGATGAAGTCTATTAGGGATTATTGAAGTAAAACTTCTTTACGCACGCTTTACTTGGGGAGTAAGCTGGTGAATGCGTGACGAGCGCGTTACGAAAACTGTGATCGGGCGGGGCCAACGGAACTTAAGGGAGTGATATAAGTTTGTGAAGATAGAAAGAGAGAGTGTTACGTTTCGTACATTACTGTAGGGGCAAGAGAGGTGCGAGAACACATTTTTGAAGTTAAATTTCTTTACGCACTCTTGACTTAGAGAGTAAGCTGGTGAATGCGTTACGAAAAATGCGAACGGAAGTTGAGAGGGAGATATAAGTTAGTGAAGATAGAAAGAGAGAGAGTTACGTTTCGTATATTACTGTAGGAGCAAGAGAGAGCAGTGCGCGCGCACATTTTCTTACTCTCTTCCTCTAATAGCCAGTGCATGAAATATACATATATCTCAGTCAGTAGTTCGTTTGATTATTTTTGGTAATTTCATTTTGTTCTTGAACAAGTTTATAAATTATTATTATGAAACAGATATTTTTTTTTTCAGTCGTGTTGTCTAAAGCACATTCGTTTTTTATTTACTGTGTTTTTGAGAATGGGATTGTTACATTAAAAATATGTTTAAGTACATAGTAGTTATCTTCTATTTTTGACAACATACTTATACAATATTATTCGGTTCGTCCGTCCATTCGTCTCAGTCTCGAAGTCTATAGCATCTCGTTATAAATGTATACCCTTACTTTATGAGTTCAACCAAAAAACACGAAAACAAACAGGACTACATGTGTGCTCAAATAACATACTAAAGAGATAATGTTTATCACTAAAACCAAAACTTTCCAAAGCTACTCAAATAAAAGTAGGGTGTGTGTGCTTTATCAACTCGACATTTCCCCAGTGAACAGAGCCCAAGCTAATTTCCCTACAGGCTAAGCTAGTTTGCAGGCAAAAGGCTAAAAAGTTACCGACCGCTACTTCAAATTGGCTTACCGAAAGTATCTATAATTAGCAACATGTTACTCTGGACTGTTCGTCTGCCGAAAGAGGGAGGTATTTATCGCTTGTAGGTACACACGGCTACACATCAAGCTATAAATTTCCAGTATAAGCTGACCTCGCATTGTGTAGGCTTTTCGTAGAATGAGAGGTCAGTTTATTAATGGAAATGTATAGCTTGATGTGTAGCCGTGTGTACCTGTGCTCTTGTGTTGTACTATCCAAACTACGGGGTTCGTAAATGGAGTCCTCAAATAAAAATAATAATCTTGATTTGATTTGAATTGTTGCATCTTTGTGAGGGACAAACTTAGAAAGAGTTAGAATGGTTAAGTGCGTGTTAGTTCACGCACAGTGAAGGGTTCAGTAGTCAGTAAGGCTGTATCATATTTATTTTAAAATACAAAGTCCATTTTGCAGTTGGTGTTGGTTATTTTGACATAAACTGTTTATAAACCCAATCTAAATATTTAAAACAAATTCGGGTTAGTTACAGAATTTATAACTCAAGAACGGCTAGACTGATTTCTATGAAATTTGTTATATAGAAAGGTTATGATCGGGATTGAGACATATGCTACTTTTACTCCACTTCGCAGAAGGAAGGTAATGTTTTCATTGACAAACCATGCGAAGTCGCGGGCGGGTCATCTAGTTACAGATATAAGTCGGCTATTGCTTGTAAACTAGTAGATCCTACGCCGCTCTGTTGTAGTTCTTCTTAAAACTATAGCAGAAGCTGCGTATGCAGCAGAAGCAGCTGTGGGGCGAGCTGCTGCCTCGAACAACAGTTCGATAACAAGTGGAGACTGTGCTGAGTCGAGGCTTGCTGCGCCTTGAACCAAACGAGGCAACCGCTCAGTAAACCATTCAATGTTGATAAATACGAGTAGGTATGCATGCTAAAAGGCGCTTCAGTGTGCGTCGTATGTAGGACTATTACGAAAACCACCACTTTCAACTCCTGTATGTCTCTTGTATCGAAATTTCGCTATGAAACCTCGTAACTTTGAAAAACCTTTCCAACGATACACAACTCGAAGGGGTAAACGAGTTAAATAAATCTCCCCCAATTTATATGTATGGGAGGTATTCCAAATAACCAGTTATTTAAAAGTTTTACTTCTTATCTTACTACTTTACTAGTAGTTACTAAGCTTTGTAAGCTAAAATTTATTAATAAATAATGAATTCATCATGTCAAATTTTAGCTTACGCTGCTGTAAGTCTACAAGTAAAATGGCTGTAACTATATACGGAAAGACGGATATAGCGAAACTATAATTGTACCGTTATGTACATCGATATAGTTGCGAATCCCTAAGATAAGCATTTTCATTACTGTACAGCCAGTGACCATCATCGCGCCGCGTGACTAAGACGCTAGCGCGAAGCGTGTTTAAGGGGACACCGGAGGGACAATCGCCCATACAACACGTACTACCAAGATCATTTCTAATTGGAGCATATTTCTACCTTAATAAGGTATTATTTTAATTTGAATAGTATTTATCTAGGTTCCCAACCATATATTAGATCAAAATACTTACCCAAAATGAAATAGAAGCGTATCGCATTCTACATGTTTTTACGTCATAAAAGACCTGTTTTCAACCTAATTGTTTCGTATTAAAAACAACAACATCTTACGTATCCTAGTCATGGGAACATAGCTTATATCGTCTAGTTACAGAATAACAACACAATGAGAAAAATAAAACAAGTTTTCAGTCATCATTTTTAGTATTACGGAACACGGTCAAAATCTAATCAAATTTAGAATCGTTCTATTGCTATCACTGTCGCTCTGTGTGGCTAAACTTCGTCACTAAAAGGGATAGCGATATTCAGGCCGAAGTTTTTGACGCGGCCGAATTGAAGTTGCGCTCGGGGTTCGCCGGCGCGTTAATATCGTGAATAAACTGTTTACGTGAAATATTACCATTTTCTTGTGGCATTCCAGCACATTACTAACTAACTACTACTTTATGTACGGTGCTATACTGGAATCGTACAATAATCAGCAAGTTGAGTTCCTTTTAAGAAATGTCGTTTTAATTTTCAAAGGCATGTTCACAAAATTAATCTTTATAATGACAACGGTAACAACACGGCTGTTTTGTTTTTTTTAACATAGGCCTTCCCTAGCTTTATCCAAAGTCTGCATAATAATAATAATCATCATCATCTCAGCCCACATCCACCCACTGCTGGGTATAGGCCTCCTTACTATCACGCCATTCTCTCTCCGGTCCTGCGCCAAGCGCATCAATTGCCTTCCCGCAACTCTCGCGATGTCGTCCGACCATCTGTCTGGTGGTCTGCCAACTGATCTGCGCCCTTCTCACGGCCACCAGTCGGTAGCTGCCCTCGTCCACCTTCCATATTTTCTCCTTGCCAAGTGTCTAGCCCATCCCCACTTCAGCTGGTTGATCCTTCTACCCACATCCACGATTTTGGTTCTGTGTCGTATTTAGATGTTGGATATATGGACCAACAGCGAGATGCCTAACATGGCACACTCTATTGCTCTCTGAGCAACTCTAATAATAATAATAAATAATACATATTGCTGGACATTTCTCTATCTAGCCCCAAATTAAGCAGGGCTTTTTTTATATATTATAGGCTTGCGTTTGACCACGATCTCGCCTGATGGTAAGCGATGATGCAGTCTGCGATGGTACACGCTTGCCTAGAAGAAACCTAAAAAAATAGAGCTTGTTCCATGGGAACCAATTAACTGATAGAATACTTTTTTTCTAAATACTTACTATATTATATATAGTATATAGAAAATACAAATACTGTATAATCTATACTATATATAGACAAAAAACAACCAGACCCGGAACAAAGATAAGATAACTCTTTATTGTACACCAAAGTAAAATACAGAACATAATTTTTACAAAACATTTAGTACAATGGGAGGTCTTATAGCTAAAAGCGATTTCTTCCAGACAACCTTTGTATGGACATGATTATAATTTACCACATGACGGCGGTGCATCTATGTACAATTAAAAACATACCTACATTTTATAAACCTAACATACTAATAATAACATAAAATTAATTAAAATAAAATAACCATCTATAAATATGGATAAGATGAATTTACAAGAAGATATAACTTCAACACAGGGACAGATAATGAGTGTGTACTTTTATTTTTAAATTACTAATAGACTTGGATGTTCTTATAGAGAGGGGCAAAGCGTTCCACAATCGTACGGCCGTTACACTGAGGGATCGACTATAAAACTCTGTCATATGGACAGGAGTTTTATGTTGGAGGGAATCTAAAATATCTGTAGATCATGCAAATATTTGTTCCGGGGCGGGAATCAAACCCGCTACTTTCTGTGTCTCAACCGGCTATTCCACTGTACCACGGAGATCGGCATCATGAGCTCCTCTTCATAGCGCTTCTTTAAATCCTCTTCCAAGCTTCAGAGTGGTTTTCTTCTTGCTCTTTTCCCTTCTCTAAGTTTCAATTAATCAACCCCTCAATATATTTAATGCGAATATGGGTTAGTAACAGGAACCACCTGTTACTAACCCATATGCGTTGAATGTTGGAATTCGTCCATAATTAGCGTTTATCACATGCGATTTCAATCAGCGTTCTATAATACGTAGACAAATTAAATTTAATGAGATATAATTATTTACAATATTGATTGATTGATTGAAAAAAAAATTATTGAACAAAATACATAAATCTCTCTCATAATACATAGGCGAACTTATCTTCCAGTTAGCCTTCGCGTAGTGTTGATAAAATCTTTTTGTAGATAGTGCATGACATTAATGTAGGAGGAAAAATTTTATAATAAAAAATAAGACTAAGTTTAATTGAGAATACGAACGAAATATCAAATATACCTAGTCAGGTCATAAGTATTGTCACACAGTAAAAAAAATTCTTTTAGAATGCTGGCCACAAAAAGTTTATAGAATTCGAATTTCGAATTGTTCATGACAATAAAAATGTATACTTTTTAGAATTTAACTCATTTTTAAATATGGAGTGGACGCTTAAAGAACACCGTGTTGCAGTTATTGCGTTGCATCGTTGCGGTTACGCGCCAATTCAAATTTTTGACATACTGAAAAATTTGAATATAACCAAAAGATTCGTTTATCGCACCATCAAACGATACAATGAAGACTCTAGTGTAGATGACAGGTCAAGAAGTGGTCGCCCTCGGTCTGTTAGTACTCCAACAGTGATAAAAGCTGTGAAGGCGCGAATTCAAAGAAATCCCAAACGTAAGCAGAAACTGTTGGCCCTTCAGATGGGGTTAAGCAGAACCACGGTGAAAAGGGTGTTAAATGAAGACTTAGGGCTTCGGGCATATCGAAGAAGAACAGGACATCGTTTGAATGCCCGTCTAATGGACCTGAGACTGAAGAGATGCCGCGCTTTGTTGTAGCGGTACGCGGGAAAAAAATATCGGGAAATTCTTTTTCGGATGAAAATATTTTTACCGTAGAAGAGAGCTACACAAACAAAATGATAAGGTGTACGCACACAGTAGTGAAGAAGCGAGCAACCGTATTCCGCGTGTCCAACGAGGTTATTTTCCATCCTCGCTCATGGTATGGTTGGGAGTTTCTTATTGGGGCTTAACAGAGGTACATTTTTGTGAGAAAGGTGTAAAAACGAATGCAGTTGTGTATCAAAAAACAGTCCTGACGAACCTTGTGGAACCTGTTTCTCATACCATGTTCAATAACAGGCACTTGGTATTCCAACAAGATTCGGCGTCAGCCCATAGAGCGAAGAGCACACAAGACTGGATGGCGGCGCGTGAAATCGACTTCATCCGGCGCGAAGACTGGCCCTCCTCCAGTCCAGATTTGAATCCGTTAGATTACACGATATAGCAACACTTGGAGGAAAAGGCGTGCTCAAAGCCTCACCCCAATTTGGAGTCACTCAAGACATCCTTGATTAAGGCAGCCGCCGATATTGACATGGACCTCGTTCGTGCTGCGATAGACGACTGGCCGCGCAGATTGAAGGCCTGTATTCAAAATCACGGAGGTCATTTTGAATAAACTTTAGTGTCATAAGAATCTATGTTTTGTTAAGTTCATTTTGGTATATAAATGGTTACATAATGAATAAACCTGTTTCAAATATTTTATATTAAACATGTGACAGAATTTATGACCTGACTAAGTATATACGAGTATATATATAGAGTATTTTCCATAAACGTACTTTCAAATATTACACATCAATAAACACTAGTTTAAAAATTAGTAGATAAACTAACAAATAGGTACTTACAATAAAACTAAATAAACTCATCCTACTTATATAATATTATAAACGCAAAAGTTTGTATGTATGGATGTTTGTTACTCTTTCATGCCGGAACGGCTGAAACGATTGCGATGAAATTTGGTATGTAGGTACGTAGATCATAACCTGGATTAACACATAGGCTACTTTTTATTAGACAACCACGTGTGTGAAACCGCTGGCAACAGCTAGTATGTATAAAGATAACAGAGTGGATAACTGACAGAGCATCTACAGGACACCACTCATTTTGTAGGTTTCGTTCATGAGAGTGAGGTAGTGCTTGCAATATTCAACACACTTGCACATACCTATTTCTGCAGCCAAACAGCATCGATTTGTTTCGACTTGAAGGGTATGGTTGTCAATGAAATAACCGGCACATAGCCTTTACACTTGTATACCTCAAGTTGATGAACGCAAGGCAGTGCATCGTAGGACGTTTCAAAGATGTGTGACCTACGAGCCAGTAATTTGTTATAAGTGAGTTACCACTTAACAACAGGTAGCCCACATACGCATCGAGGTCGCATAAAAAAACGCAGATACCGCTTTTGCGCATAAAAAAGGACAAGCAGGCGCACGGCTCAGTACCATCTACCACCCATTCGCACACACCGTTTTGGTTCTACGTTCTTGATGCGTACAGCTGAGGTATGGAACGCTTTGCCGTCGTCTGTTTTTCTTAAAGGATACAATCCGGGCCTCTTTAAGGTAAGAGTGAATAGGTTTCTTCTAGATATTCGTGCTTCATCTTAGACCACATCATCGCTTACCATCAGGTGAGATTGTGGTCAAACGAAGATCTATTATGTTTAAAAAAAAAACTCCGATATTGGCACTAAATATATGTTTGCTTTTTACCCGTAAAAGCTTTGAAGCCCGAAACATTGTCTCAAATGTCTAGAGTCGGATCGCTCAGTCAAGTATATTTGATCAATTTATAAAACACAGCAGATGTTTCATACCGACTATGATGGAGTAGTATTGGTGGTACGTATCGCAATGGATATCCAATTTCAGATTCGAACACTGTACCTAACTTATACAAATATTCAGCTCCTGTCAGTAAAAAGAGCGGGCAAAGAAAACTAGAATTCCCTGAGTTCTAAAATGAATGTTCCTTTGTGTTTTTCGTGAGTATTAAAACGTCATATTATTAGAAGAATATCTATTGTTTTGTACAAGTTTTGGATGCGAAAAACTAATTGAATTTTACGAGCTCAAATAATTAATAAAATAGCTAAAATGAGCTATTTTTGACTTTAATACTATGTGTTGAGGTTGGCATGTTGATAGGTAACAAATACTGGTACTATATTGTAAAGTGAACACCCAAAAACAAACGAATTTAATATGAACAACTTATATCTATGTGATACTTGAGCATTTCTAAATTGTTTTTTTTCTAAATTGAGCACTTTATGTAGATATATTTATGTATTTCGTTTATGTATGTGTATTATTGTTATTTTAAGTTTTGTAAGTTTATTTCTAAGCTAAAGTTTGTTTCAATTTACATTTTCTGGCACTACCACTTTCTCCACACTACACAAAGGTTAGCTGGAAGAAAATGCTAATTAGCATGTTCGCCTATGTATTATTTTATTAGTGCAATAAAGAATTTTCTAATCTAATCTAATCTTATCGCTCTCTACCAGACAACCCTTGAATGGAAAAATATACTGTGTGAATATTACATGAGCGATATTCGGTGGGTATACATACTTGGGTGTTAGAAACTGGGTTTACACATTCGATAAAACCATAAATAAAATAAAGAATTTTAAAATGAATCGACGTAAGATTATAATCAAAGGTTACCTGGAAGAGATCGCTTTTATAGATAAGGCCGCCCATTCCGCTACGGCGTATTAGTCTAATCTAAAGATGTAAACAGAGGTTTTCTTTATGAGATCACAGTTAATTTCACTATTAACGTCCACACAGTTCTAAAAACAGACAAATAGACGAACAAGATTAACTTTAGGGTTATAGTTTTTGCTTTGAAACCCTAAACCCCGTCTCCTTTTCATTTTGTACCTATTTGGGAATTCCTAGGACGTAGAGTTGCTAGTAGAAATACATTAGGCAAAGATTAGCAAAATTGTCCGGCAAAAAAAAAGAGGGTTGTTATTTATATTGACACCTATGTCTGTGTGTCTGTTCGTGTGTTTGTTTTTCTGTGGCATCGTAGCTTTCTAATGGATGTTGATTTTTTTTTAACAGCCTATACTAAAAGGTGGTTGTTATAAGTTTAACGCCTATGTCTCAGTAGATGTCTTGAGATGTTCCACTACAGGGGCAACGGGACAATGTAATATTTGCGCGGTACAGCGGGGACGTTTACCGAGGACAGTGGTAATATTTTTTTTAGATTTATCTACGTTGTTCTTTGTAATTGTATTTTTTTATAGTAATAAATAATTAATCTAATCTTATTTTAATAGTATATTACTGCAGCAGCCAGCAAAAAAGGCATTCCAAGTCCATCAAATAATGCGCGGAAATAATAAAATATAACAAAAAATACAATTACTTTTCAAAATCAATGACGAATAACGAACAACAATAATTTTTCCCGCGTTAAGGTGTTCATTTTTTTTTGTTTTCAATGAACAGCTTTTTATTTGCAAGCCAGTTCGAAATTTAAATAAAACCTTTGATAAGTTACCTCCTTGGTTGCTATGTTTCGGAGTAAACGATCGTTCCATTTTTAAATTACATGACAGATATGAGTTAACTATGTCGATCTATACACCGATAAGATGGTACGTGATAATTCCCGTATTTATAATAATGAGGTTACTATGTAATTTATTTGGCCACTAAACCACAACAGATATGGATTTTCATACAATTGCTGCTGGCATGTATTTAGCCAGCACAGCAATTTCTATTTATCTGGAAGAAGGTTGTCAAAATAATGCTCAAATTTTCAAGCATGTTTGAGAAAATATACTTTCCGGTGTCTCCGTATGGACGTACTCTATCCCCGTTGTATCTGTCTGCCTGTCTGTAGCATCGTATCTCCCAAACATCTCATCAATTTCTGCCCGCCGCCTTTCGTAAGAATTCGCTCCACCTAACCGAGGGCGCGAAACACTACGTTTGCCAAGAGGCAATCTCCACTCAACCTTACCCCAACATGTGGATTGTCTATTCAATATTTGTATATGTATTGATCGATCACAGCGAGACCTCTAAATCAACTTGGGCAAATCGGCGTTGTATTTATGTATGTATGTTTGTTTGTCCGAGGATAACGTTCGAAGCGTTGATCCGATCATCGTAATATTGTGTACATAGGTAAGTAGTGAATGCACAATTTTGATGTGACTAAATGAGCTAAAAATGTTGAGGGGTTGTTTAGATATTAGGGTTCAAAAAGAGTAAAAAAAAAGAGACTATTAGGTCAAGTGAGACGTCAAATGAAATGTCTTTATTAGTAAATTTCGACCCCATTTTTATTTTTAGTAAAGTTTCTGTAGTTTTTGAGTTATTATATTAGCCATAATAAAAACTAAACTTTGACAAAGTTCACAGGGTACACCAGTGACCCTACAGTATTGAAATTTGGTATGCTTGTAGCTTACACAACTTTAGGCAAATGTCTGAAATCCAGAATAACTGCAATTTTTACCCCAAAAAAGTGTATATACATATATGAACTCCCGTTACCTGTAATTTGAATAAAACTGTAGGTGTTATGTGGTTAATATTCCGTGGCACTATTTTGATAGTCAAAGATTTCGAATAATATTTTTGTTGTATTTAAGGTAGACTCGCGAGATCTCAGTTCGGGGTGAACCACTAGTATCTATTGTATCGTTTATAATATATAAGTATCGAGTTGTCATAGCGCAGCAATACTTTATATAGATTAGTCAACCTTACTATTCCCTTGCATTATTTTTGGAGCATTCGTGGCGGGAAACGTGGAGGACGTTTCCCGTCACCAATGCTCCAAAAATAATGCAGTATTCGATACGTTATAACTAGTTTTAAAATGAAATTGTCCGGCTTTTCTTACCATTCTCAGCACCCTACTAGCGAGATGTTACCGCAAAGTACCGAAGGTAACACTGGCAATAATGAAAACGAACATTTGGATTCATGAGGCCGAGATCACAGCTGCGTAATAAAAATAAAAGGAGTACACAATATATCTCTATTGATGAATAAAGAAAAGGAACGTATCGAGGTGGATTTCGCTTTTATTATTTAGGGGTGGTCTGAATAGGTTCTATTACCTTGTATTGAGAAACGTTTGGCAACGCTTTGGGCTATCAAAATGCAGGTAAATTTTTAACCTTGATATATAACAAGCATGGCCCATTTGAAAGAAGAACTATGTAATTCACATCATAATCTGTACACATCGAATAGTGAGAACCATAGTGATGCAATTCTAAATTCGTATTTTTTGGAACATGAATGAATACCCAGCCCTAGTAGCATGACCGCCATATCAACTTTTCTCTATACTATGAAAGAAAAAAGTAAAATTACTTGTGGTATAATAAATATTATACCAGGAGATGGGACAAGCTTAAGGCCCACCTGATGTTAAGTGGTAACCATCGCCTATCTATATCAAAGTATTGCCTCGTAGGTCACGCACCTTAGGAACGTTCACTTGAGGCATACAGGTGTAAAACCTCTGAAATTTAAGCGCAACCATACCCTTCAAAGCAAAACACAGCAATGCTGCATGGCGGCAGAAAAAAATATGATGGTAGTACTTGCCCAGGCAATCCCTATCTACAAGGAAGTAAACTAGTATTAAGGGAATACTAGTCTACTACTGATCCTACTCTCTACGATAAAATGTCATTTAACTTTAATCTTCATTTAGTTAGAAGCTTTTCTAAAGCACCTGGCTGGATTATAGTTTTCAGGAAAAACAGACGGTAGTGCTACTAACAAACAAAATTAGCAACATACACATTTTTGAGGCGTCCACAGTCCATCTGAATATAAACGGCTATACAGAGTGTTTTTTTAACTGTAACAGTACGGCAGCACCCATAACCAGAGAAGATACAGGTGCAGTTTGTTTTGAAACATCAGCTCGTTTTCGAAGAAAAACATTTTGGCATTGTCAAATACGCAAAAAAGTAGACTTAATTGAAGCATTTGACAATGCCATGATAGGACAAATAAGATGATGCAATGACTGATATAAAAGTCCAATAGGTGCAAGAACCATGTTCGAAATTCAAAATTGTTCTGAAATACGAAATGTTTTTAAATTGCTCATGAGAGCATGGAGTTCCTAAACTTCTTAATCGCTACAGTATTCTTATTTCTTACAGTATTCTTATTTCTTTAATGTGCAATTAGAATCTAATAAAATGTTTATAGAAGGAATTTTGTTTGTCCTGTTGTATGAGAATACTTTTTATCAAATTTGACTGAATTCCGCTGTTCAGATTTTTTTCATCCAATACAATAAAATGATCCTTACAAAGAACTGCATCGATCGGCATCAAAAAAAATTTTACCAACTTGATTCATTTTTAAGCGCTACTCACACATGACCAAAAAAAATTTTATGCCGAAATGTTTTTCTTCGAAAACGAGCTGATGTTTTAAAAGAAACTGCACCTGTATCTTCTCTGGTTATGGGTGCTGCCATACTGTTACAGTTAAAAAAACACTCTGTATAAGTTTAAAAACTGAAACCTGACAACACATATGCAACACGTCGCTATGTGTCACCCGGATCATAATAAAGAATCAATTGACACCTCATTCATCAACTTAAGATGAGCACACATAGGGAAATACAAACATACATACATACTTTCATACATTATATAGTCCTCCTCAACGGTTTCGACGACGGCGACCCTAACTATAAACGTTTTAAAATTATTGTTTAACAAAACTAAACCAAATTAAATGAAACTAAAATAAATCTAAACTAATTGGATTCACCTAAATTATTATTACTATTTGATCGAGCGAAGCGAGATCTCTAAATCAATTTGGGCAAATCGGCGTTGTTTGTATGTATTTTTGTCCGAGGATAACTTTCGAAGCGTTGATTCGATCATCGTGAAATTTAATACATAGGTAGGTAGTGATGGCACAATTTTAATTTAACTAAATGAGCTAAAAATGTTGGGGGGTTGTTGAGCTATTGGGGTTCATGAAGGGAAAAATTTCACGTGCTAGCCTATTGGGGTATTCCTTTATCCAATTTATCAATTTGTTTTATATATGTTCTGACTTTATTTATTTTATTACATATTATAATATTTTGACATTTTCTACTTTATATGATTATATTTTGACACAACATGACATATCTACCATGACACATAGTATTCTCACTTGACAACACAATACTCTCAAGGTCTAGGTGCTAAATGGAGCGGTCTCGACAGAATATCAGCGGTTACCATTACGGCGGGCATAATGCTGAGTCGAGTCCCATTTACTGCTGTAGCACAGAGTATCTACCGAGTTCTGCCTTATTTTTGTTTATGCTTTACGTTTGTACTGTTTAATTGTTTAATTTTTTGTATTTCCTCTCTCTTAAAATGTAACTGTATTGTATATTGTGTGCTAATGTAGTGAATAAATGATTGTCTATGTCTATGTATAGTTAAAATTAAAATGAGGCTAACTGGTCAAGTGGGACGTCAAATGTAAGGTATTCATTAGTATATTTAGACACCGTTTTTATTTTTAGTTTTTTTATCGTTATTAGTCATTAAAAAACTAACCTTTGACAAAATTTACAAAGTACACCAGTGACCCCACAGTGCTGTAGCGTGTAGCTTAAGTGACACAATTAAAGGCAAAAGTCTGAAATCCAGAATAACTGCAATTTGTACCCCAAAAAAGAGTAACCACAAAACATGTAATTTAATTTTGTAATAAACTTCTGTTACCTGTAATTTGAATGAAACTGTAGGTCAAGTTGTTTGGTTGTTTATTTCGTGACACTATTTTGATAGTCAAAGATTACAAATAATATTTATTTGTTTTAATCGGAGACTCGCGAGATCTCAGTTCAGGGCGAACCACTAGTTATATTCTAGCGTGAGCAATACAAAAGGAAGGTATATTCAAATTACATTTCATTTATTAATTCAATTAGCTCGGAAGTCCATCGTTGGGATATCATGAAAGACAAATCGTACTGTTTCACGCTCTAAACTACAGAATTAATACTAGTTCCACTCCACTAAATTCTTATTGTCTAAACAAGAGGCATAATATTACAGAGTAAAGTTAAAACTTAAAGCACGGGTATGAACAAACCAATACTGACAACAAACTAGTAGTATATCTTCTTGTAAAAGAGTTCATTTGCAAAATATCACCACTGTCACATACCTGTGTCAGACACCAAGTATTTCTCGCATTAATAAAGTAAAGTACAAGACATTTGTTTGGAACAACAGTACAGCACAGACAAAACAGAAGGTAACAAAATGAAACATACATCGAAAAATAACATTATAAAGAACAATGATTATGAAAATGGTAGGTACCTATAAAAACACAGAAGTAGAGATATAAAAATAACAGATTATACTAGAAAAAACATAGCTTGATCTCTGGGACAGCTGTCAGTAAAGTCGCGCCTATGAAGTTCTGAATTTAACAGTACGGACAAACGTACAATTCAATGTCATACTTTATGGGCATGCTGAGCTAATTATAGTGATGAACGGTGAATCATCGTGACCACAGACTATAAACTATCGATATTTAGTTTATAGTACCCGAAGGCAAAGGTCAAAGATTAATAATAACTCATGCTGGGACGTCATCTGGTTTTGTGCCTAATTGCCTATTGGCATTAAAATCTACGAAGACCAATGAATACCATGAAGAAATGAATTTTGAAAAATTTAAAGAGTGGTTTTTAAATTATTAGATAATTTGAAGGAGCCACATTATATAATTATGGATAACGCCCCATATCACTCGGTCCAAAAGCACAAACCACCAACTTCGGCAAACAGGAAGTTATAAATAATTGCATGGCTTTAAGAAAAAGGAATAGAGGCCAATGAAACAATGCTTAAAAACGAATTATTGAGACTCGTTGGTCTGCACAAACCCAGCACACCAACGTATGTCTTAGATGACATAGCCCAAGAAAAGGGTTATAACGTCATAAGACTGCCTCCATATCACTGCCAGTATAATCCGATCGAGCTTATCTGGGCCCAAGTAAAAGGTTTGTTTGCTCGAATTTCAGTTAGACAGATTCTTTATGTATTAACTCCTGTATAATTTATAATATTAAAATATGTTTTTCTTTCAAGGTTACGCTGCTAGACATAACACAACACCGCCTTTCACGGCAAATAAAATGTTGCAGTTACTAAACACTGCGGTTGAAAATGTATCTGTTGAATATTGGAAAAAGGTAGTTACCAAATGCAGAAAATTAATGGAAGAAGATTGGGAGCGGGATGTTCGATTTGATAATATTTGCGAACAAGAGTTCATTATAAATTTACAAGATTGCTCTAGCGATTCTGAAAGTGATTCGGATATTCATTTGGGGTGTACTCCTTTGGAATAAATAAATGTATGTATTAAAATATTCGTTTCATTTTATTACCCAAATCATAATATAATCCAATATACATATAATTATGGCAGACAGCCTTCGTGGCGAAGCGGTAGTGAACACGACTGCTGCGCGGGTTTGATCCAAGCTCAGTGCAAATATTTGTATGCATGAATATGGGTTTTTGCACTGGTCTGGTCGTGCCTCGGAAAGCACGTTAAGCCGTCGGTCCCGGCTGCCATACGAATATCTAATGGCAGTCGTTACGGGTTGTTGGAGCCCTCAAAAGTCCAACAATTGGTCTTACTGCAAAGCTTCTATTGATAATTACTATCGATATTTTTTTCTGTATCATAACAACCCTAGGAATGTCAGTTTAACAAATGTCGCAGAGATCAAGCTATGTTTTTTCAAGTATAGTTACGATCTTTATAAACAGCTACCTAACAAGAGCTACTTAAGTGCGTGGGCGCTTAAAGAAAGAAAGAAAATATCTTTTATTATGCCAACCACTAATAACAATAATTAACAACACAAAAAAATACAGTACGACAAAAGTTAGCATAGATATTAGTTATTAGTAGCCGCCACAAAAAGGTTCTAACTCAGCATTTTGCTATGTCACAGCAAGGTAACACAACGCTGGTCTTGGTAACACAGCAAGGTAACACAACGTTGGAACCTTTGTGAGTACATACACGGAAGTCTGCTAACACATACAAAAATATAAAATAAACAAGTAGGTGGCTTATATTAAAACCCAACTAGCATAATACATACAAACAAAAATATACAAGTAGCATAATTAAAATCAATTAGTGCGCTTAATACCAAAACTTACTATAAAACCCTAAAAATATTGTTAACAAAGAGTTATAGGATGGCAGGACTAAAAGGTTATGTGCTGCGTGGTGTCTCAACAAGGATCAGTCTCAGCTTTGTGTCGACCCACGCTTAGGCGCTATGCGCAGACCAACGCTGGTTTTCAGACTGAGCCTGTTACAGTAACCTCACGACCAGAGAGAGACCAAAGAAAGATGAAAAAAGAGGATTAGTAAAATATATATAAAGTACCTACCTACGTATAAATATTTTGAATAAAATAAATAAATAAATGGCCGTGTGGTCCCGGCGTAATAATAAGGCCACCCCTTCTCATTCCGCGGGAGCCGTGTGAGCCGGCAAAGGGAGTTGTTCCAGGGAATGGGCCCCCAGTCCCCGGCGGCTCCGTCATCCCTGGAAGTGGTAGCAACCAGGGCAGTGGCGGAGCAGGGGGTGCTAAGAATCCCCGGCAGCGATCCAGCTACCACCACCGACGACTGGACCTGGCAACGTACAACACACGAACGCTCATGGCTGACGAGAAGATTGTCGAGCTGGAAGAAGAACTGAGCAAGCTACGTTGGGACGTTCTAGGATTGTCAAAAGTCCGAAGACAGGGTCAGGACACGATGATCCTTAACTCCGGTAACTTGCTCTTCTACCGGGAGGGAGATCAACTATCCCAGGGTGGTGTTGGAATTCTCTTCCGCAAGTCCTTCGTTAACAACGTGACAAAAGTCGACAGTGTGTCGAACAGGGTAGCATACCGTATACTCAGAATTACCGAAAGGTATTCATTGAAGGTCACACAGGTATATGCGCCGACCTCGACACACCCAGACGATGAAGTGGAAGCCATGTATGTGGAGATCTCCGAGGCCATACATACTTCCAAGACTCATTTCACGGTTGTAATGGGGGACTTCAACGCAAAGCTAGGCACATGGAAAGACGATGAGCTGAGAGTGGGGCCATTTGGATTCGGGCGGCGGAACCGAAGGGGCCAGAGACTGGCCGAATTCATGGAGAAGGAGGGCCTCTTCATGATGAACTCCTTCTATGAGAAGCGGCCAGCCAGAAAGTGGACGTGGATAAGCCCCGACGGTTTCACTAGAAATGAGATAGAATTCATTATGACGAGCAAGAAGCAAATATTTGATGATGTCTCCGTGATTATCAGAGTGAAAACCGGGAGTGATCACCGCATTGTTAGAGGCACATTGAATATCGATGTTAAGCTTGAAAGGGCACGTCTGATGAAGTCTGCGCTCCGTCCAAATCCTGCCCAAATCCAAAACCCCGAGAGCTTTCAGCTAGAACTGGACAATCGCTTCCAGTGCCTATCCCGCTGCAATGATATTGACGAGATAAACAACGGGTTGGTGGAAACTGTCCAAGCGGTGGGATCTAAGTTCTTTAAGGCCCCCCGCCGAACTAAGAACCAAAAACTCTCACATGAAACCATTAAACTAATGGAGGACCGGGATGAAATGAGATTGCAGTCTTCAGCTGATATGTCGGCCTACGGCGTGCTTAAAAGACGAATCTCGAAATCTATGCGACACGATCTGCGTACCTTTAATACATCTCGTATTAAGGTCGCAATAGAAAGGAACAAAAGTTCAAAAGTGTTTGCAAAGCATTCGTCTATAGGGCAAAGCCAAATGACTAAGCTGAAGACCGACAGCGGCACTAACATTTCGTCGAAACCGGAGATTCTGAGAGAGGTCGAAAAGTTCTATGGACAAATGTACACCTCAACACAAAACCCCGTTGGTCAGTTGGCTCAGGATACCAGAGCCAAACTAACCCGACACTATACCGAAGACATCCCGGACATCAGCCTGTACGAGATTAGGATCGCTCTGAAACAGCTTAAAAACAACAAGGCACCAGGTGAGGATGGAGCTACTACAGAACTTCTGAGAGCGGGTGAAAAACCGGTACTTCAAGTCCTCCAGAAGTTATTTAACTCCGTCGTCCTTGAAGGAACCACGCCAAAAGCGTGGGATAAGAGCGTGGTGGTGCTTTTTCTTTAAAAAAGGTGATAAAACCTTATTAAAGAACTACAGGCACATCTCGCTCTTGAGCCACGTTTACAAGCTGGTTTCGAGAGTGATTACGAACGTCTCGCACGCAGGATCGATGACTTCCAGGCTCCCGACCAAGCCGGTTTCCGAAAAGGCTTTAGTACCATAGACCACATCCACACGCTATGCCAGATTATACAGAAGACCGAGGAGTATAATTGGCCGTTATGTCTAGCGTTTGTGGACTATGAAAAAGCCTTCGATTCAATCGAGACCTGGGCGGTACTGTAGTCTCTTTAGCGATGCCAAATCGACAATAGGTATATCGAAGTGCTGAAGTAGTGTGAAGTATAGTTACACCACTATGTCAGTCCGTCTACAGGATCAGAGTACGGAACCAATCCAATTGCAGAGAGGCGTGAGACAGGGAGACGTTATTTCTCCGAAACTGTTCACGAACGCATTGGAGGACGTTTTCAAACTCTTGGTCTGGGAAAGACTTGGCATCAATATCAATGGTGAATACATCACTCACCTTCGTTTTGCCGATGATATAGTCATTATGGCCGAATCGCTCGAGGAACTCGGTACCATGCCCAGCGACCTCAGTAGGGTCTCCCAACAGGTGGGTCTTAAAATGAACATGGATAAGATGAAAATCATGTCAAATATCCATGTTGCACCTGTACGGGTAGTTGTTGGGGGCAATACTCTCGAAGTTGTCGGCGAATATGTATACCTAGGACAAACTGTCCAATTAGGTAAGTCCAACTTCGACAAAGAGGTCGCACGAAGAACCCAACTCGGCTGGGCAGCGTTCGGGAAACTTCGCGATATCTTCTCGTTCAAAATTCCCCAGAGCCTGAAGACTAAAGTCTTCAACCAGTGTGTGTTGCCAGTGATGACCTATGGCACTGAAACGTGGTCCTTTACTCATGGCCTCATGACCAAGCTCAAGGTCGCTCAACGAGCTATGGAGAGGGCTATGCTCGGGGTTTCTTTGCGTGACAGAGTCCGCAATGAGGAAATCCGCAGAAGAACAAAAGTTGCCGACATAGCTCTCAAAATTAGCAAGTTGAAGTGGCAATGGGCAGGCCACATCGCTCGTAGAACCGATAACCGTTGGGGAAGAAAGGTTCTCGAGTGGAGACCACGGACTGGAAGACGCAGCGTAGGCCGGCCCCCCACAAGGTGGAGCGACGATCTAGTAAGAATCGCGGAGAGCCGTTGGGCGCAAACAGCTACCAACCGCTCGTTGTGGCGATCTAAGGGGGAGGCCTATGTTCAGCAGTGGACGTCTTCCGGCTGATGATGAAATAAATAAAGGACGGGATTATACATAATTAATATAATTATTAATAAATAAGGAACGATTAAGAAAATACCAGAGAGAGACCAATCAAAAACAAGTTAACTGTTCAAGTATGAAAACTAGCCAAGTCAGACCTTAGGCTTCAATATATAATCCTAAGTTATAAAATATTTTATGATGTTATAAATAAATTTCAGGGCTGACCAACTTGGCACCCATTTTGATCTTACTTCTTTTCTCGTTGAAGTCAACAACCAAGGCATATTGTGGGCTAAAACTGAACTTCACAATTATGTTTTTGATGGGATATCATTATTTTTTGTACAGAAATTGTTACTAGGTACTTATTCATAATAGAAGTTATACCATAGGTTTTTGTTATTCTACCGTATTTTTTTACGTTTATGGGGTAGGTATAATGGTCTATTTTGTATTATTTTATATCAGCAATTAATTTTGATTGCAAATTCTTACATTACACACACTTTAAGTAAGTGTTTCTAATAGAAACAATTAATTGAAAAAATATAGTAAAATGATAAATATTTACTAGTTTCCGATTTTTTCCTTTGTATTCACACAACTACCTATCTGGATGCCAAATTTGAACTTTCTAGGTCATCTGGAACTTTATATTTATATCTCGAACTTTACATTAACTGGTTATAGTTTTGATCTATCTATAGGTCAGTCGGTCAGTCAGTCGGTTGGTGATAAAAATGTCGATTTTTAGACGTTAATATCTAAATAACCGTTTGAGGTGTGAATATGAAATTTAGAGTACATAATGTATCTCGCAAGTCTCCATATATAAGCCGGATTTGACATGTATATCTGAAATAGTTTTTGAGTTATGAGATGGTCAAAAGTGGCACCGTGTGTAATATTACACGAACCATTTGGATGGTTCGTGTAATATTACACACGGTGCTGCTCGCCAGTTCTGTTAGCTTGAACTTGGCTTGACACGCTGCCGCGTGTCACCATACCATGTACATGTATGTACCATACCATGTATGTTTGTTGGTACATATATATGTACCAACAAATTTGTACAGAACTCTCGCTGACCGAGTCTAACTCGCACTTGACTGGTTTATAGGGTTCCGTACCTAAAGGGTTAAACGGGACCCTATTACAAAGACTCCGCTGTCTGTCTGTCTGTCCCCAGGCTGTATCTCATGAACCGTGATAGTTAGACAAATCAAATTTTCACTGATGACGTATTTCTGTTGCCGCTAAAACAACAAATACTAAAAACAGAATAAAATAAATATTTAAGGGGGGCTCCCATACAACAAACGTGACTTTTTTGCTCGTTTTTATTCGATATTGATTACGGCAACAGGTAGGTGCTTGAAATATTCACAGAATTAATAAGTTATACATTTACTTTAAAATAAACAAAAAAAATTTAAAACAAATATTTAAGGTCCATACAAAAAACGTGATTTTTTGCCATTTTTATAGATAATGATACGCTACCCTTCGTGCGCGAGTCTGACTCGCACTTGGCCTTGGTTTTTTATTCCGTGTTGTGTGTACTTATTGTTTTAGGCGAAGTGGTCAAGCAGCGACAAAGCCCTTTTAAAAGTTAAAAAAACAATTTTTGTTTAAAATTGCCTTCCACTACCGAGTTTGGTTATTAGACCTTAGAATAGCAGATTTGGTCTACATTCTGAAACTTTTTTCTGACTTTTATGTTTGTGGTAGGTAGAACACATGTCTCACCACTTATGCGTGTTAGTACAAATAAAAATCAACCTTATGAATAAGGAGTCTAATGCTTGAGAGTCCGAAATAACTTAGAGATCGAGGAGCTAGTGAAGGAACACAACATCATCGGTGAAACGAAAGCGCATCGCCTTCGCTGGCTCGGCCATTTAGAGAAAATGGGAGAAGATCGACAAGTGCACAACGCCTATTTCTGTCTCCTCGCCGGCCGGCGACCCGTTGGACGGCCGCGGTACTGCTGGAAAGATGTAGTGGAAGCGGACCTGCGTGAGCTACAAACGGAAAGCTGCACAGGCAGGACAGACCAAAATGGCGACTTCTTTTATCGGTGGCCAAGACACACTTCGGCTCGCTCAGCCATAGGAGTAAGTACTTTCGTAACGTTGTCCGAATACCGTGAAATTTATATATAGGTAGGTAGTGATGGCACAATTTCGATGTAACTAAATGAGCTAAAAATGTGAGGGGGTTGTTGAGATATTGGGGTTCATGAGGGGTAAAAAAAATGAAAAGGAGGCTATCAGATCAAATGTGACGTAAAATGAAAGGTATTTTTAGATTAGTACATTTAGATTCCGATTTTATTTTGTGTATTTTTTTATAGTTATTAGTCATGATAAAAACTAAACTATGCCAAAATTCACAGGGTACACCAGTGACCTCACAGTGTTGAAATTTGGTATTAGTGTAGCTTAGAAACACAAATATAGGGAAAAGTCTGAAATCCAAAATAACTGCAATAAGTACCCCAAAAAAGGATCCAATTTACATGAACTCCCGTTACCTATAATTTGAATAAAACTGTGGGTCAAGTTTGTTGGTTGTATTTTGTGACACTATTTTAAGAATCCGTTCCCAAATCTGCCGCTGTCAAGTTTAGGTATTTACGAAGTCCGGCAGGCGCGCGACTCGTAAATGCGCGGCTCCCGGAATCTATACATCTCATTATAGGACAAATAATTTTGATCCTTTGTCATGTCGATCGAATGAAAATGTTTATTTATAGTATAGTGTGTATCTTCATTTGTATTATACAGTTTATTTATTTTATTTGTTAAGCGCTTGACCATTTAGGTACTCATCTGATGGTAAGATCGAAGAAGGAGCGAACTTGTCTAGATATAATCTGTTCACTCTGGACTTGAAGACTCCGAGATTATAATGGTCGGACAAGATTTCTACAAGTAAAATAACTAGTGGTTCGCCCTGAACTGAGATTTCGCGAGTCGCGAGTACAAAACGAAAAAAATAATAATATTCACAATCTTTGACTAATTGATCGAGCGTAGCGAGATTTCCAAATCAACTTGAGCAAATTCGCCGTATGTACGTATGTTTGTTTGTTCGAGAATAAATTTCGAAGCATTGATACGATCATCGTGAAATTTGATATATAGTTAGGTAGTGTTGGCACAATCCTGGTGTGACTAAGTGAGCTAAAAATGTTTGGGGGTTGTTGAGATATTGGAGTTCAATAGACGCAAAACAACAAAACTAAGATTATTAGGTCCAATAGGCCGTGAAAGCCAATGAAAGATACATTAGTATATTAGATCCCGTTTCTATGATTGCATCCTTGTAGTATTTGAGTTATTAGGCGCCATAAAAACTAAACTTAAACGAAATTCACAGGGTACACCAATGACCACACAATGCTGAAATTTGGTATTTGTGTAGCTTTAGTAACACAAATACAAAGAAAAGTCTGAAATCTAAAATAACTGCAATTTCTGTCCCTAAAAAAATAACCAATTAATATGGACTCCCGTTACTTGTTATTTGTATAATACTGTAGTCTGAGTAGTTGGTTGTGTATTTCGTGACACTATTTTATTAGTCAAAGGTTATGAGTAATATTTTATTATTTTTGTTAAGACTCGCGAGATCTCAGTTCTGGGCGAACCACTAGTATAATAGTGCCACGAAATTCACAACCAACTAATTTGACCTACATCACGCATTCACGTTACAAATAATGGGAGTTAATCAGTACTCTTTTTAGATTAGAATTTGCAGTTATTCTAGATTTCAGACTTTTTTCTATATTTGTGTCACTAAAGCTACAAAAATCATGGCTAATAACACAAAAACTATAAAGAAGTTACGAAAAATAAAATAATAAATAAACGGAGTATAAAAGTACTAAAAATACCTTTCATTTAACGTCACACTTGACCTGATAGCCTCATTTTAATTTCTATTACCCCACTTGAACCCCAATAACTCAACAAGCCCCCAACATTTTTAGCTCATTAGTAACACCAAAATTCTGCCATCACTACCTACCTATTTATTAAATTTCACGATGATCAGATAAACGTTACGAAAGCTATCCTCGGACAAACTTACATACATACATACAGCGCCGATTTGCCCAACTTGATTTAGAGATCTCGCTTTGCTCGATCAATTAAAGTAATGTCATTCGAATTTTACCGGTGTGCAAAGTTTCAGCTCAACCAGACAATTTTCTGAGGAGTTCCAAGGAACAGCTCCTAGCTCCATCATCAGATAAAAGCATTTTTAGTATAGTAAAGAATTTTCAATTTAGTTCTACTGGTGGGCAAAGTTTTACTTCAATCGGACAACTTGCTGAGGAGTTCCATGGAACAGCTTCTGACTCCATCATCAGATCAGAGCGTTTTTAGTACAGTAAAGAATTTTCATTTAAATTCTACCGGTATGCATAGTTTCACCTCAATCGGACAACATTCTAAGGAGTTCTACGGAACAGCTTCTGACTCCATCATCACATCAAAGCGTTTTTAGTATAGTATCAAATTTTCATTTTAGTTCTACTGGTGTGCAAAGTTTACTTCAATCAGACAACTTGCTGAGGAGTTTCATGGAACAGCTCCTGACTACATCATCAGATCAGACCGTTTTTAGTGTAGTTGAGAATTTTCATTTTAGTTCTACTGGTGTGCAAAGTTTTACTTTAATCGGATAACTTGCTGAGAAGTTTCATGGAACAGCTTCTGACTCCATCATCAGATCAGAGCGTTTTTAAAATAGTAAAGTATTTTTATTTCAATTCTACCGGTATACATAATTTGACCTCAATCAGACAACTTGCTGAGGAGTTCCACGGAACAGCTCCTGACTCCATCATCAGATCAGAACGTTTTTAGTATAGTCTATAATTTTTATTTTAGTTCTACCGGTTTGCAAAGTTGTTCATCAATTGGATAATTTGCTGAGGAAAAAATGTTTCAAAGTGATCCTTATATATGTCGCATATACATACTTGAAAATTAACTAAGAAATTTCACTTACGCCCCTCCAAAAACTAAAAAAAAATATTGGACGTTTTATAGTGATCCTTGTAGATGTCGCATATACTTGAAAATTTACTAAGAAAGTTGCCTTACGCCCCACCAAAAACTAAAAAAAAATATTGGACGTTTTAAAGTGATCCTTGTAGATGTCGCATATACTTGAAAATTTACTAAGAAAGTTGCCTTACGCCCCACCAAAATATTGGACGTTTCAAAGTGATCCTTGTAGATTTCGCATATACTTGAAAATTTACTAAAATTTACTAAGAAAGTTGCCTTCCGCCCCTCCAAAAACTAAAAAAAAAAATATTGGACGTTTCAAAGTAATCCTTGTAGATGACGCATATACTTGAAAATTTACTAAGAAAGTTCCCTTATGTCCCGCCAAAAATTAAAAAAATTTTGGACGTTTCAAAGTGATCCTTGTAGATGTCGCATATACTTGAAAATTTACTAAGAAAGTTGCCTTATGCCCCTCCAAAAACTAAAAAAGGGACGTCTCAAAATGATAATGATGATGGATGTCGCATAAACTTGAAAATTTAGTTATTTCATGCCCCTCCACCAATAAATAAAATACAGTTATATAAACTTCACAGTACCCACAAACCGTTTGGCTCCCTACAAAAATAGTATGAAAGTTACTGCAAACGAAATATATGGTGTACGGTATTTGCATAAAAATATTTTGTATGCGACAATTTTTTTATGTATGAAAGATAATTTTTTTTTAGATTCGTATATAAAAAAAAAATGTCCTGAGCAACATTCGTTTTGGCGCTAATGCTCTAAGTCTTATACTTTCCGAGATACGAGGTGGATGGGAGCGTATGGAGTACAAAAGGGGGACTTATCATACCAAACATTTCTACCCTACGAGGGGGCATCTGGGAGAACAATGATGTCAATGAGTTTTATAGATCTGTAAGTATCCATGTACGAGCTAACGCACACATGTACAATCAGCTTAAACTTGTGTAAATAATATTTTTACTTTTAGCATAGCATGCATTGCCCTAGTTACAATAATTATTCGAATTTGTGATGAAAGCAATAAATCAGTGTAAATCCAGCACTCGACGAGCTCGGTTATTTATCTCTCTTTAGAGTCTTCAACCCAGCTAGCATCCCTTAGTAATCTTACCCCAGCCCCAGCTTTTCTTACTGTATGGTACATACCCTCAACATTTGGTCCTTCGAGCTTTAGTACAAGCGGGATCTTACGGGAGTGTTAATTCCTTCGATTCCGCGGATATTGACCCAGTGCAGTGACGAAATTCGTTCACGTGTTAAAAACCCGAGAGCTGTCGGGTTTTAGCTAACTTTTTTTGACTTACGTATTCGTATCTGTGCGATTACGTGACGTTCAAGTGAGTCAGGAGACTCACTCAGCAGCATCAGCTCTCCCTCCGTGAGTCAGGAGACTCGTTTAGCAGCATCAGCTCATCCTCCGTGGGTCAGGAGACTGACTCAGCAGCTTCAGCTCATCCTCCGTGGGTCAGGAGACTCACTCAGCAGCATCAGCTCATCCTCCGTGGGTCAGGAGACTCACTCAGCGGCATCAGCCCTTCCTCCGTGGTTCAGGAGACTCACCCAGCGGCATCAGCCCTTCCTCCATGGATCAGGAGACATACTCAGCAGCAATAGCTCTTCTTTGCGTGAGTTTGGAGACTTGCCTAGTAGCAGCATTCAAGTAAGATCGTTCATATTTTACTTGCTTATCTAACTACCATGACGAACTACGAAGCAATCTTCAACCGTCAAGCAGAAATTGTCACCGAGCTTCAGCGCATCGGGACCAACTTCGATAAGGATTCAGCTCATCGAAAGACCTCGGAGTATCTGAAGATAAGGTTAGACGCTTTACATAACTTCTGGGGAGAGTTCGATAATAACAACTCTACTTTTGTTCACGGTCTTCGCTCCTGATCTTTCTTCTTACTTCTCCATATCTACACCTGACACCCGTCAAACCTATCATCTGAGCCGTCGAGAAGCGTGGTTGTTCTTCAGCCACCCTGCTGGCTACCTCGAAGCCTACCGGGACCACGCCTTCCCACGAAGCCGATCGCCACGAGGTCGTTCGTCGGTCAACCTGCTAGCTGCTTTGACACACGCCGCGACCACGCCTGTCCACGGAGCCTACCGCCGCAGCTCAAGCCCGTTTCATCTGTCCGAGCAGACGCCAGGGACGGTCGACGAAAATAACACGAGGTGTATCTATTCCATTATTTTTATCCGGGTTGAACCCCAGAAACATTTCTCTCTTTTCTGACGTCTCGTCAGATGGCGCCCACTTAATTATACTAAATAAATGTATGCTGTTAAGTGTGCTCAACAAATTCTGTAGTTGCTGCACCATTGGCCAATAGCCTTAAGAATTCTGTATTCTTCAAGTCAAGCTCTGTTTGTAACACCTTCACTGTAAAATACTATAACTGTAATTTGTAAATCTAAGTGTATACAATCGTTAAACCAAGTCATTTATGATCAGCCTCTCTTGATCTTGCCACATGTATAAGTAATTGAATGTAACGAACCTACTCGCTCTACCGACTTCTCTTATTTTGATAATTATATGTACTGAAACACATACTCGTACATCGTTTTATTTAATCTCTCTATTGATCCAAAAGCGTTACATCTTTATCATCCGAGCCACAGACTTGTTCGAAATATTCGCATAAAACGGGTAACAGAAGACAGGGCCCTTAATAGTCAAGGCCGGCTTGCACAACTATCCCTGAACGTATTTAGCCACTAAACATGTTGAAATTTTACGTATTTGTATGATTTGACATTTCCTTAAATCATTTTTAGCCACTAAATACGTTTAGGCATCGTTGCGCGAGTCGCCCTAAGAATATTTTTTAATTCTTAAGCGCAACCGCCTCGCCGTTTGGATGACATCGTCGCGCCATTCTATACAGTCTGGAGGTCACTCTTAGGGCCAGTGCACACCACGTTTTTTAAACGGGCCGTCTACGCGCGTTTTATAATCGCCGGCGCGCTTTTATCCTACAGAGCGGTTTGTTGACGTTTGTATCGATTCAAATGCGTGGCACCAGCGCTTCTGTATCGATACACGCGCGCGTTAGTAATGCGTTTGTATCGATTCAAACGCGCAACACCAATGCGACCGCTATCGCGCGCGCCATACCGATGGGCGGGGTTTTCCCCGCAACGATGGAAGTGTGAATCTACGGTAGTAGCAATCGACCAAAAAACGTATCAAAAAACGTCGGTAATTTTTCTGGTTCCTGTTTTTTTTAAATTAATAATAAAACGCATGCAATCAATGCTGTCTCGACCAACACTATCTTGCTACTGTTGACGAGGTTCTGCTTAAAAACGCAAAATGCAAGCGCGTTTGTATCGATACACACGCGCGTTTGCTTCGCGTCTGTATCGCTACACACGCACATTTGTATCGCGTCTGTATCGCTACACACGTGCGTCTGTATTGTTTCAAACGCGTATTTGAATTTATACAGGTGTGCAAAGGTCTACAGGCTGCGTCTGACTTGCGTGCGTATCGCGTCTGTATCGCTACAAACGCGCGTCAACGGCGCGTTTAAAAAACGTGGTGTGCACAGGCCCTTATTCAACTTGTAGACGTCTATTTTTGCATCTCTGCGACTAAAAAACCAATATAACCTCAGTTCTCTGATAAGTGTACGCGAGATGCGCGATTTCTGTGCAAAATGTTGAGACACGCATTTGTTTGTGCTATTTTAATATCCGCATTAGTTTTGTGTGATGTTGTGAACGCCAAATCATGTACTACTCGCTTACACCATCATAAGCGTTCAATCCACAAGAACCACACCAGACCTGGACACAGTGGTGGAAGCTCTCATTCACGCGGTGATTCATATCCACCATCGGAAGGACAATCCGGAACCGGCACTTCACGCCCGCAAAAGCATCCACCTAAACCCGACGGAGTTAGACACCCGGTACAAGATAAACCGGTAGTTTATACATCTGGACCTAATCGTCCTGCACATACTTCATGGAACAAAACGCATAACAACTTTTTTAATAGTATCTTGCCTGGCAATGGAAGTCGAATAAATGAAACTACACGTACACCTAAACCCGGTAGAGTTAGACACCCGGTAACAGATACACCAGTAGTTTATACCCCGGGAGCTAATCGTCCTGCACATACTTCATGGAACAAAACGCATAACAACTTTTTTAATAGTATCTTGCCTGGCAATGGAAGTCGATTAAATGAAACTACACGTACACCTAAACCCGGTAGAGTTAGACACCCGGTAACAGATACACCAGTAGTTTATACCCCGGGAGCTAATCGTCCTGCACATACTTCATGGAACAAAACGCATAACAACTTTTTTAATAGTATCTTGCCTGGCAATGGAAGTCGAATAAATGAAACTACACGTACACCTAAACCCGGTAGAGTTAGACACCCGGTAACATATACACCAGTAGTTTATACCCCGGGAGCTAATCGTCCTGCACATACTTCATGGAACAAAACGCATAACAACTTTTTTAATAGTATCTTGCCTGGCAATGGAAGTCGATTAAATGAAACTACACGTACACCTAAACCCGGTAGAGTTAGACACCCGGTAACAGATACACCAGTAGTTTATACCCCGGGAGCTAATCGTCCTGCACATACTTCATGGAACAAAACGCATAACAACTTTTTTAATAGTATCTTGCCTTGCAATGGAAGTCGATTAAATGAAACTACACGTACACCTAAACCCGGTAGAGTTAGACACCCGGTAACAGATACACCAGTAGTTTATACCCCGGGAGCTAATCGTCCTGCACATACTTCATGGAACAAAATGCATAACAACTTTTTTAATAGTATCTTGCCTGGCAATGGAAGTCGATTAAATGAAACTACACGTACACCTAAACCCGGTAGAGTTAGACACCCGGTAACAGATACACCAGTAGTTTATACCCCGGGAGCTAATCGTCCTGCACATACTTCATGGAACAAAACGCGTAACAACTTTTTTAATAGTATCTTGCCTGGCAATGGAAGTCGAATAAATGAAACTACACGTACACCTTAACCCGGTAGAGTTAGACACCCGGTAACAGATACACCAGTAGTTTATACCCCGGGAGCTAATCGTCCTGCACATACTTCATGGAACAAAACGCATAACAACTTTTTTAATAGTATCTTGCCTGGCAATGGAAGTCGATTAAATGAAACTACACGTACACCTAAACCCGGTAGAGTTAGACACCCGGTAACAGATACACCAGTAGTTTATACCCCGGGAGCTAATCGTCCTGCACATACTTCATGGAACAAAACGCATAACAACTTTTTTAATAGTAGCTCGCCTGGCAATGGAAGTCGATTACACGAAATTACACGCACACGTACACCTGAAATTAGACGCCCAAAAAATAATAAGCTAGTAAGTTCTGACCTTGTATCAGCAACTCACCGCCCCGCAAATATTTCATGGTTGAGTACGCTTAACAACCAGACTGAATCAAAACCAAAACCCTCATAAAAACCCGTACGTCATGATTACGACTACAGAGCTCCAACTAAGATCCACTATACTTCATTCTCCGGAGCAGCTGTTAACTATCCAATATACACAGGACAATCCATCCCTGAGTACGTATATACAGATCGTCTAGAAGTAAGTATCGCCAATTGTTGGCAGGATTAGCTCTCTATAATTTGGGTGCGGTTTCAAGCAGTAGCTCCAAGCATCACTTTCATAAAACTTATGTTTCCAAGCCTAATGAAATCTGCATGTTCGGAGTGGAATATAAAACTGATAATTTTGATGAGATGGCTATTAACTGCCAGATGATCACCTACTTTATTTGGCGAGAAAAAGTCGCATCGAACAAGGTTTTACCGGTTGCGGGTCAAAATATGACAACAACCAGTGTTAAATGTAATGAGACTATGCTCCCGAATGGGACAATAGTTCCAGCAAGACAGATTGTAAATCAAACGACAGTTACGATGAACTTTGAACCAAATGAAGTGATGCTACCCAACGGAACCTTGGTTTCTGCTGCAAGAGCAAACAATTTAGAAAAAAGTGATAACACAATGCCAAAGAATCAAATTTTACTACCCAATGGTGAGGTAGTCAACCCAGCTATTGACCCGAAATTCTATGGAAGCGCATTATATGTAAAGTCTAGTATGAAGTGTTATGTGAAAAGAATTACGAGGTATTCTGATATGAAGAAAAGTGTTCCATGTGACTTACTACAGGTGTATGCCGTTCAATCGCTCGATAAATCAGCTGTTGCTGAAATAAAACAAAAAACAATCACGATCGAAGGTTTAAAATCTTCGTCAATGATTATTTTAGTTGCAGTAGGAATTCTTATCTTAATAATAATATTATTAATACTGATAAAACTTTATTTACGGCAAAAATAGAAAAGTAAATCTTTTATTAATTTACTCTACGGCTCATATAAATATAATATATGAACCTTATTGACTTACATACGTTTGTGACGTGTGACGCACTTGCGCTGTGTAGTGTAGTCGCCAGCAAATATGATAAACCAACACACTTTTTGGGAAAAACTCTTGCTTTATAACGGACATGAAAGTTGCAGTTGGAACACGCGACACAAAAGATTTGAAATAATTGTGGTGCGTTTCTAATAATTCGAACCTTAAGAGTTGACTATACCTCAGCCCAAACTCGAATTTTACCACCGCTTCTCCGCGCGCTGCTGCACGCCCTGTCTCGCCGTGGTTCATATGTATGTTTGCCGGTTTTTTTATCATTCAGTCCCTTCATTATCTTGTGTTTATTTCTCATTACCACATCTTTACAAAAACCTACTAAATATAAATTCTACCTAAGAATTACGTGTTCGTTTGGAGCGACAAGCGTCACGGGTACCCCGTCTGAAAGCCGAGGCCAGACTGAATCGCGGAACGGGCGTCCGGAGTGAATGGTTTCATTAGTGCAAAACTTAGATATTTTCATTTTATAGTAAAATCAAAAGGTATTTTGAAAATTTAAAACACAGGTGCCTTTGTTTATGTTGTGCAAAATTACAGTATAAAGTTTCAAGACCTAAATTGTAGTATTCATCGCATAAGAACGGTTTAAAGATAAATTTTGAGTCATCTTTGGATTTTTTTTCTATAGAGAAAATTTTACGGAACCGTGTTTTCACAACACAGGCGCTCTAGCACGTATCCTTAACTATAACATATATGAATTACAGATTGAAAGCACACAATTTGTTGAACAAAACATTGTTTCTCAATAAGCGATCTAACGTCTCCCCAGGTATAGTGCGCCCTTAACTGTAGATTAGCCTTCCTTTTCACATAATCACCATGTCCTCCACCTTGTGGAATAGTCAAGACACGCAGTTTAAACTAATAACTTCAAATAACTTGTACTGTAAATTTTTAGCTTTCACCCCGCTTTCACTACGATTGCTAAACGTATTTAGCGATTTAACATGTATATATTTAAAATATTTGTATTATTTTATTAACTACTTAAATCATATTTAGCTACAAAAAAGTTTAAAGCCTCGTTGCGCAAGTCGCGCTTAAAGCTTATTTCTTGTGTAGGGAGTGATTTGGTTATAGTTACTTTTAACATACTGTCGAACAAAATAAATCTCTTAATATCGACTGGTAATATTGATGCCATTGGGAGCCGTTGCGTGCAAGCTGCACAAGGTTGGTCGCTCTGGAAATATGTGGGGGAGGCCTGTGTTGAACCAGTGGACGTCCCGTGGATAATCAAAATATGATGATATGATAATATGATGATGATGATGATATATTGCATTGATCTTGTCACAAGACTTTGCTACGTCGTCCCGAAAACCTGCTCCTCACGAGCAACTCGCTCTCGAACTCTGTTTGCGCTTAGCTCCTACCGCACTAACTCGGGGCTTGGTGTCCCCATTCCTCGTATGGTTTACTCGTATAATTTATACTTTGTAGATATAGATATTTTTGCTTGTAATTTCTATAAATGTAAAAATCTAGTTAAAATAATCCTTTTTAGTGCTGATTCTGTCTTGTATTCATCTTAGTTACATACTTTATTGTTATTTACTCATTATTTGTAACAAGTATTTGTTTTAATATGTGGATAACGTTGTGGGCTACATGATCAATAACTTTTACATTCCCAGAATGTAACTACACGAATTGTATTTAAACGGTACAATGTAGTTGTTTGTTGTTCCTCAATAAATAAAATAAAATAGTTGATAAGTACCATTAAACGAATAGTAACTAGGTATTGTGTACTTAAAGTCTAAGTCTAAACTAGGTAATGTATGTTTACTATATTTTACTGACAATTAAACTAAGAACCCTATTCAGTTAAAAACCAGGTGCTCAAAGTCAGAACTGTCATAAAAGAGTATGTAGAAACGTATAAATCTGTTCTCAAAGACGGTCAAATTGTATCAGATACATTACCAACTTGGTAGGTATTGATTGGATATAACAATAATAATGTTTGTAAATATTTAGGTATCTTTGTGAACAAAATGATAACAATATAAGGTATTTTTGCCATTATTTTTAGTTATTTTTAGCTGGCCTATTGCTAATTTCTTATGAGTTTTTTTAACCGGGTGTATACAATTTATCTTGATAAAGCAATTTTGTAGTATGGTATTAGTGTAATCCATTTGGATGAAATCCAGATGTTCTCTCTTGGCACTTATCGCCAGCGCTTAAATTTTGTTCTAATATTAGATCTAAGAATTTATCTAGTAAAAAAGTGCCATTAAATCTGCATTTGTTTCATGATTTTATAATAAATATGTTGAAAATATCAATGCAAATTTATTTATTCGTTGATTGTAATCAAAAATGTACATTAGTGGTTGGGTTTGTGGTTCGATTCCTATACAAACGTTCAGTGATCAGTTATCTAGGAAAAGCTATGTCTAAACATTGCGAATCAAATAAAATACATCATAATATTGTCGCAAAATCAATAAAAATGCACTGTTTCATTCATAAATGACACAATAATTCGAAAAAAACACATTTCATATAGTGTGATAATGATGAATACCTAAATATTTATGAATGAAAGTGTGCAAACATTATTGATCAAGTGAAGCGAGATCTCAAAATTAACTAGGGCAAATCGGCGTTGTGTGTATGTAGTATGTATGTATGTTTTTTTGTCCCAAGATAACGTTCGAATCGTTTATCTGATCATCGTAAAATTTGGTATATAGGTAGGTATGACACAAATTTGGTGTGATTAATGAGCTAAAAATGTAAGGGGGTTGTTGAGTTATTCGGGTTCAATAGGGGTAAAAATAAACCAAAATAGGACTATCTGGTCAACTAATTAGCCATAATAAAAACCGAACTTTGTCAAAATTCGCATTCAAAATACACCAATGCACCCACAGTGCTGAAATATGGTATGCGTGTATCTTTAGTGACACAAATCTATGAAAAAGTCTAAAATCCAGAATCAGTAATTTCTACCCCAAAAAAGAATATCCAAAAAACATGAATTCCCGTTCCCTGTAATTCGAATGAAACTGTAGGTCATGTTATTTGGTTTGCTTTTCGTGGAACTATTTGGATCGTCAAAGATTACTAATAGTATGTTTTTATTTTTATGGGAGACTTGTGAGATGTCAGTTCGTGGCGAGTATGAGTCGAGATGTAAGTATCACATTATAGAACTATATAAGTTTTCCTGTAGATGGAGCTAACGGTGCTTTAGTCGTAATTCTGAATCATTTCACTAATTTCGACCTAGACGTGAATTGCCTGGTTGCACAGATGGTAGTGCGTCCTCGTATCAAGAGGAAGGTCGCGGGTTCAAGGCCCGTCTAGGCTTGAAATTTTTGAGATGATTTTAAAAATCTTGGAATTTTCCGCATGTGTTCGGATAACACTCTAAATAAAAATACTATTTGAAATAAGCAACGCGACATCTCTTGCCAATGTACTGAACTGTAACGTTTGGCATTGAGCAGGTACAAAGAACTATATAAGTTTTTCTGTAGATGGAACTAACGGCGCTTTAGTCGTAATTCTGAATAATTTCACTAATTTCGATCTAGATGTGAATTGCCTGGTTGCACAGATGGTAGTGCGTCCTCGTATCAAGAGGAAGGTCGCGGGTTCAAGTCCCGTCTAGGCTAGAAATTTTTGAGATGATTTTAAAAATATTGGAATTTTCCGCATAACACTAAATAAAAATACTGTTTAAAAAATCTTAGTATCACATTAATACAACCATACCACAACATATAAACTTTGTATGCGAAATCACAATCCTTAGCAAAAAAAAAAAATTTATTTTTATCTAAACGAGTATAATAAAGTTTTTGACTAACCGTTATTTATTAGTAGGTATTATTATTTCGTAGTATTCCTAATATGTTACAAACGACTTGTAATTTTCACCCCAATAACGCTGAATATGGTGATACTCGTTCTGTGACATCTTTATTCTACTCAAATAAAAAAACACATGCAAGACATTTCAAAGCAACGCACACAACAAACTTAAATCATGATTTATTTCTGAAAATGGTATCCAACTATGTGATAATCCTCCAAGGTGTTCAAGTCATTAGACGGCTTGTAGTTGTGAAAAAAGAATTTGAAAATAATGCTCGACTGTCGTACCAAGGCGCGTCAGTCAACGCGAAGTGTTTTATTACCACGGCTCAACTCCCCTCTTAATTATTTCTTTTCATTCGATCAAAGAATAAAATTAAACAGCTAGATCATTATTGACCGTAAGGACATCAGAATGTATGTGTACGAGACTTTAGGGCAGAAAGATTTTGGAAAGAAGACCTAATAAAGGCTGCTGGGAGCCGTTTGGTGTTGACCGCACACAATCGGTTGCTCTGGAAATCTTTGGGAGAGGCCTGTGCTCATCAGCAGTAGAATTCTTATGGCTGATATGACGGTGATTCAGTGTTTGAAGTGAACACTTCTATAGGCGCGTTGGGCATAGTGAAAACTTCTTTATGCGCGTTGAGCATTTCTTGAGATGGCAAAGAACATTGAACTCGCGACACTGTTACCCACACCTGTCACTGACTACTGACACTGACTGTTACTGACACCTCTGTATATAGGTAAGTATGTGTCGTGTAGTATGTTTTTATTCAAGTTTCCACTTCTGTCAGCACTCCCGGAGTGTTACTTTTTTGTGACCTTGTAGGTACCACAGAATAGTTACTAATAAATACCGTAAATTTATTATTTAGATGAAATACTATTTGCGTGCGTAAACTAGGACATATTATTTTTTTTAAATATTACTGGACACACATCTAGCCCCAAACTAAGCAGAGCTTGTACTATGGGAACCAGATAACTGATAGAATACTTATATACTTATTTTTTTTTGTAAATACATACTTATAATGTATAGAAAAACAACCAGACCCGGAACAAATATCTGTAGATCATGCAAACATTTGTTCCGCAGCGGGAATCGAATCCACCACCTCCTGCGTCTTAGCTGGCTGGTCGCCCACTGCGCCACGGAGGTCGTCAAAATCGGTCGTCAGTATTATCAAATATTTTAAAGTTATCCGTTTTCCTTATTCATAGATAAAGCTAAAAACTGATTATTTTCATAAATATGTGTGTGTCCTCTCTATTAGCGAAACTGCTTTAGTTGTATCCTAAAAAAGTATCTAAATGCTGTTGTGGTAAGAAGAATGAATGAAGCTAAGTAGACTTTACTAGCTTACGAGAAAAAATCAACCAACTTATTTATGTAATTAAGATTGTGAACATTTCATGAATTGTTTGTTAGTTTGTTTTATTTCTTTATTGCACAAACAGAAAAATGTACTAATGGAGGACTTAAAGCTAAAAGCCAGTTAGTCGTGACAGGTTAAAAACTTAGGTTGTCTTGCTTAACTAGGAACGAACTTATTATTATATTTATGTACTTAATTGCCTACATAAATAAAATAATACTAACAAGTACAATATAATTATAAAAAAATAACGTACACAAATAATAAACAATGTTCATACAAAATGATTAAAATCAACAGCAACATTAATTTTTGACGTTTTACTTCTTTACGCGCGTTTGTAATAACTGTAAGCGTAAAATGCTTACGATGCGCGCACACCGACAGCCAAAAAGCGACATGATGAAGTAAGCTGTTGTCTCATACGCGAGAACACCGACAGCTAAAAAGCGACATGATGAAGTTAGCTACAAACAAAGAGTTGTGGCATACGGGATGAAATCTATAGCTATTTTTGTTCTGTTACTCCAAATAAGTATAACTTCTTACGTGCGAACACCCATAATAATGGGTGCACGCACCCATTTTTTTTATTTTAATATGAATATTACACAACGGTTGTGTAATATTCGTATTAAAATGCGGTACTGACTGCGGTATCCTTTTCCGTTCGTGCTCCGACGCACGCGAGACTAATATTTCTATCTAACAGGTAACAATTTAAACGCCTTAAAATTATATTTTAGCAAACGCTTGTTGACACAAAATGAAAATACGTTTTCCCCATATTGTTTGATTTTCTGATGGCTGAATTAATATTTTTTGTATACAGTTTCGAAGACAGCCAAAAGAACCTAGCTGTTTTTTGCACACTGTGAGCCCGCCAAGAAAAAATACTCGACGCGTTTAAGCGTCAGATTTTCGGATATAAAAATAGCTCCCCTTTTTGAGTCTTTTTTACTCGCACACCGGTTTATAATTAACGGGCCTGTCTTTATTTTTACAAAATGCATTTCTTCAGTGAAATCAGAGGAAGTTATTTTAAGCTTGTCGCGAGCTCTAATTAGAACCAATTGGAATTGGCGTGGTAGTCCATCAATTTAGAATATTTTAAATCTATATTATACATATATATATATTAGGTTGGGGAAAAAGTTTCTTCGCATTTTTTAAGAAAATTGAAAACATTTTTTTATATAGTTTATTTACATTTAACTAAAGTATGTAGGTACCATTTTGTTCGATTACTTTTTGTCATGTTGTAGGTAGGAACATGATCCCATTGCTATAGAAATTTTGAGGCTTCTGATCAAAATACCGCGACAAGTAGTTTTGGCAGTCCTCTCGTGATGTTAACCTGACACTGCCTAAATAATTCTGAAGAGACCGAAACAGGTGGAAATCTGAAGATGCAAGGTCAGGACTATACGGCGGATGCATTAACACCTCCCAGCCAAACTCTTAGTTTTTCTAAGAGTGGCTAAAGATGCGTGAGGTCTAGCGTTATCATGATGAAAACCACACCCCTTCTGTTGATTAATTCCGACCGCTTTCTCTCAACTTCTTGCTTTAATCTCATCAGTTGTTCGCAGTAGAGTTCAGAATCGATGGTCCTGCCTGGTGGTAACAGCTCATAATGAATAATGCTCTTCCAATCCCACCATACACACTGCATCACCTTGTTGCGAGTTAACCCGGGTTTCGCTACAGTCTGTGAAGCCTGACCGGCCTTTGACCACGATCTTTTTCGCACGTTCTTGTCGTACGTGATCCATTTTTCATCACCAGTTACCAACTTCTTAAAAAATGGTTCAGTTTCATTACGTCGTAGTAAATAATCACAAATGAGGACACGGTTCATTAGGTTTCTTTTAGTGAGCTCGTGGGGTACCCAAATATCGAGCTTTTTTCTGTACCCAGTTTTTTTCAAATGCACCAAAACTATTTTGTGGTCAATTCCCAGTTCTTCAGCTACGTCGTAACTACTGATATGCCGAACTTGCTCTACTTTTTCAAAAATGGCATCAATTTTATCCGTAATAGGGCGACGACCACAGCAAAGTGCATCTTTGACATCAAAATTTCCGGATTGAAAATGCTTAAACAAAATTTACTCTCACAGACACTGCACTAGGTCCATAAACATCGCAAATTTTTTTCGCGGCTTGCGTTGCATTTTTATCTATTTTGTAGTAAAACTTTAAAATTTATCGAATTTTTTCATTAGAAAAGTAAAGATTCACTTGTCTTTACAGTACGAAAACCAAATAAAAATCACATATTTTCCTAATTTGAATTTGGAATTATCTTCTTTAAAATTTAAACTTTGAACGATGCCAAAACCAGCCAGATACAAATTGTATAGTCAAAGAGATATTATTACAAGTTCATTACATACTATAATGCGAAAAGACTTTTTCCCCAACCTATTATATAAAAGAAAGTCGTGTTAGTTACACTATTTATAACTCAAGAACGGCTGAACCGATTTGGCTAAAAATTGGTAGGGAGGTAGCTAAGAACCAGGAAAAGTACATAGAATATTTTTTATCCCGTTCCCGTCGTTCCAGTGGGACGTGGCATAAAACATCAAAGAGAACACAAGTCACTATAAAACGTCGTATAACAAAAACACATCTGACATGGAATAACAAAACAGCTATGACAGCAAATGACAGCTAAACGTAATTTTGTCTATGGTTAAGTATGGTTGTATAATGGTGGCCGGGGACAACAATTGACAATTCTACCAGGGTGACGTTTAATGACAGCCCGCGTTATATGCATGTCAAGGCGGTACGCAGTTCGGCGGGCCCACTTGTTTTATATAATTTGAAAGACTCAAATCGCGTATTTCGAATTGAGAACCGACTAGCGACAATTACGATGCTTAGAATGATCACATTTATTGATCGAGCGATCGATCTCCAAATCAACTTAGGTTTAATAATAATTTATCCTCAAAAAGATAACAATTATCACTTACATGAGAATCCGTCAACATAGAAAAGTTAATGCAATTCGTTTGAGTTATGGTAGGTAGGTACTCAATTCCGGTGTGGGCTTTACGCAATCTTCAAAGAGCGATGGCAATTAGGGTGATACGAGGATACCACACCATCTCCTTCGAGGCGGCATGTGTGCTGGCGGGGTCACCGCCTTGGGACATGGATGCGAGGATCCTTGCGTCAATTTATTTTTGGCGCGAGAACTGGCTCAGGTTGAGCAACCGGCACCGAGAGAAGTGGAGGAGCAAAGGGTTGAACTCCATGAGATCCTCTTAGAGGAGTGGCAGGAGAGGCTTGCATGGCCAAGCACTGGTATCCGGACCATCGAGGCGATCCGCCCATTGCTTCAGCAGTGGATAGACAAGGAGCATGGTACCGTTTCCTTTCGGATGGCGCAGGTGCTCTCAGGACACGGCTGTTTCGTGAAATACCTGTGCCAAATTGGGAGGGAATAGTTACTGATGTGCCACCACTGTGACGATTGCCTCGAGGACACGGCTCAGCACACCCTCGAGTTCTGCCCTGCCTGGGTTGAAAAGCGCCAAGCTCTCGGTGACATGGTAGGTCACGACCTCTCTCTCTTGACCATAGTTTGCGCAATGGTCGATAGCGATAGGTCGTGGCAAGCTATGAAGGACTTCTGCAAAAATGTAGTGCAGCAGAAGGAAGCAGTGGAGAGGGACAGGGAATCTGGGAGCACTCTCCCAACCCGCCGCACGAGACCGGGGCCAAGGAGGAGGGCGTATGCCAACCTCCATCCCCCATAGCAGTGGCCTAACTATATACTGTATATAGTTAGTAGAGATGACCCAAAACCCTAAAAGATGGGGCCCGCAAGAGCGGACCAACGCCACCGGGGTCGGGGAAGAATGTTCTCTGTTCCCGTGTCCCCGATATAAAGCAAGCGGAAAAACGCCGTAGAGGTTTAGCCAGTAGGAGTCCGACTGGGTTCAGAGCGGTTATCCATGAGGATTCCTGCACGAACAAAAAAGGTAGGTACTCAATTAACGCATGCAGGTAAATCGTTCGTTATTTATATGTATAAAATTTACTTTATTTAGTAAACATTAGTTGTAATAATATGTTGATCGAGTTTAGTTTTAAACTAATTTGGGCAAATTGGCGTTGTATATATGTATGTATGTTTGTTTGTCCGAGGATAACTTTTGAATCGTATAGATCGGATCATCGTGAAATTCGATACATAGGTAGTTAGGGATCGCACAATTTTGGTGTGACATGAGCTAAAAATGTGAGGAGGTTGTTGAGATATTAGGGTTCAAGAGGGGTAAAAAAATGGCAATGAGACTATTAGGTCAAATAAGACGTCAAATGAAAGGTCTTAATTAATGATTAAAGTTAATAAAAATAGTACATTTAGACCTCGTTTTTATTTTTAGTTTAGTCTATGCAGTTTTTAAGTTATTAGCCATAATAAAAACTGAACTTTCACAAAATTACAGGGTACACCAGTGACCCCACAGTGCTGAAATTTGGTAAGTATACGTGTAGTTTTAGTGATTAAAAGGCAAAAATCTGAAATCTAGAATAACTGCAATTTGGACCCCAAAAAAGATTAACCAATTGACATGAACTCCCGTTACCTGTAATTTGAATTAAACTGTAGGTAAAGTATTCATTTCGTGGCACTATTTTGATAGTCAAAGATTACGCGAGATCTGTTCGGGGCGAACCACTAGTATAGGTAAAGACGCTTGTTTTTGCGCGTTGAATTTCGAAAGTGGCAAGGATAAAATCTATTCAAAATTTTGTTTAGCCATTTTTATAAGGTATCTAAGTAGGCTAATTAATTTATTATACTAAGTGGTCGGGCTACAGATCTAAAAATATACTGTCACCATATTAAGTATAATACTCACAATTTCGGATTAGGAACAGTCTTGCACACATAGACATTCATTTGCTCGCATTAACATTTGCACACCGATGCCTAAAACTATTGCATCGTCATCATCATTTTCAGCCCGTGTCGACCCACTGCTAGGCATAGGCCTCTCTTTGTTTCTGCCATTCTGCCTGATCCTGTGCCAGTCTGAACCACGTACGACCCACGGTCTTATGGATGTCATCGACCCATCTCGCTGGTGGACGTCCCCTATTTCGATGCCCAGTTCTCGGCCTCCACTCTGTTAGAGCCTTAGTCCACCTGTCGTCACTACGTCTGGCCAAGTGTCCTGCCCAACTCCACTTGAGCCCCAATATTCGCTTGCTGACGTCTTGTAATTTAGTCTGCTTGCGAATTTCAAAAACTCGCCACGACGCATTGGCCAGCGCGGCGTTTTAAGGCTAACTCCTCTTTGTTCATGATCAAAACTACATGTATTTAGTATTAGTACATATATTTAGTGGCTAAATATTATTTAATAAATTGTCAAATTTAATTTAATTATTTGTTATCGCACACCAAACAGAATACAATAAAACAGATACAAAATATAATTTTATTATCAATCTTAAATATAATTGTCAAATCAAACAAACACGTCAAATTTAACATGTTTAGTCGCTAAATGCGTTTAGGGATCGTTGTGCAAGCCGGTCTTAAAACATACAGGTAAAAATAGAATGAAATAAAACAAAAATAGAAGGGATTTTAGTACTCTCTTATTACTACACATGATATAATTATGGTCTTGATATGACGAGCTCTAAATCTTAGGAAAAACTATCTATTGGCTCGCAAAGTCACAGGTGGCTCTAACCTATGTTTGATATGTGGCACAGAGCATGCAAGAACGTCAAGGTCAAGAAAGAATAACAATAATGTGTTTAGATAATTTAAAATAGCACATTTTTTAAATTTTAGTAATTGGCTACAATCCTATACTACATTGAACGACTCGTAGTACCTTGTTAGTAATCTGTGGCATCGTACATTACGCTAGTTCTCTAACATTTCGTCGAGCAGCATTGTATCATTTGCTCGAGATTTTGATAATGAAACAAGAACATTTTATAAAAAATATGATATTAGATTTTTTGCGTATGTAGAAATCGGCCCTTCAAAAGAATTAATTTTTAAATTGCAAAACCCTCTATATTATCTACTAGTTGTTGCCAGCGGCTTCGCCCGCGTAGTTCTGGGGTGCAAAATACATTATAAAGTTTGGCATCTCATTTTTATCCCATGGAAACTGATTTATGGGATAAATGATAGCATATGTGGTGATCCAGGTTATAATCTACGAATATAGCAAATTTCATTAAAATCGGTTTAGCCGTTACGGCGTGATTAACAAACAAACAAACATCCAAACTTTCGCATTTATAATATTTATTTGATTTTTTACCAATAGGTCTCTATTCTAATATTCCATAAACTACAGCTAAGGTATATTTTAAGAAAATTTAGTCATTGTGTCACTGTTGAGGCTTCTGTTTACCATTGTAGATATTGACATTCATGCTTCTAATTAAACTCGTGTTTTTGACATGTTAACTACCCACTCCTTAGCGTGTAACTTAATGTGTGTTTGACAAAAATATATGTACTTACAATAGGAAGATAATTTTTAGGGTTCCGTACACAAAGGGTCAAATGGGACCCTATTACTAAGACTTCGCTGTCTGTCTGTCCGTCTGCTAGCAGGCTGTATCTCATGAACCGTGATAGTTGGACATTGATAGATGACCGTGATATTTAAGGGGGGCTCCCATACAACAAACGTGATTTTTTTGCTCGTTTTTGCTTGATATTGATAACGGCAACAGGTAAACGCTTGAAATATTCACAGAATATTGAGTTAAAGTATTCACTTAAAATATACATAATTAAAATAAAATTAATATTTACGGGGGAGCTCCCATACAACAAACGTGATTTGTTTTGTCGTTTTTATCGTTTCATACGGAACCCTTCGTGCGCGAGTCCTTCTTCGCACTTGGCCGGTTTTTACATAACATTTGCGATAATTACCGAACCCGTTGTTTTTGAATAAAATTGTAATTTCCGGTTCAAGTTTATTTATCATTGTACCTAACGAGTACATTCATTTGTTGGATTTTCCGTACAGATAATCAAGGATAAATATTTTTTTTGTTTTTTTATTATATAATTATCAACAATGCTGGGAATTTTGTACTGCGCTATCTATCCCCAAACTAAGCAAAGCTTGTATAATTGGAACTCGAACTAGAATCAGTCTAGTAGGTAGGTAATTTTTAGGGTTCCGTACCCAAAGAGTAAAACCTATTACTGAGGCTCCGCTGTCTGTCTGTCTGTCCGTCTGTCACCAGGTTCTATCTCATGATCCGTTACATACCTTGATTCAGAAACTTAGATATATTTGTGTAAACAAAGGTGATACCATATCGAAAAAATAGTTTCTAAATAGAAGTTTATAGAAGATTACTCAATTTTTCTAAGTACTTATGGTAAGGTTGATTTTCAAACCAATATCCATAGAATGGAAACTAGCAATGGTTTTGTGCAATATACAATATTTTATTTTATTTTTTTAACAAAGTTATAAAATGATGAAGAAATATTAGCAGAAAATGTTTTACGAAACTGGTATCATCGTAGTTCAATGGTAGTAAATCACAGAAGTTCGAAACAATTTTTGCATTTTGATATTGATTTACGCCATTTTATTTTAATGTAGTTTCATTCGTCACTCGTCCGTCGAAGTCGAATGTGTTACTTTCTCGCTGCTCGTGTGATATTGTGCTTTGTTGGGTTTTTGTTTTCGTTTTTACGATAACTATCTAATCTATCGCACAAGCAAAACCGCGCTCCATTACTACTAATTGGTTGTATTGTATGGGTTTATATCTCCTTGGTAAAAAAATGATGTCTAACTTATTAAAACAAATATTTAAGGGGGGCTCCCATACAATAAACTTGATTTTTTGCCGTTTTTATAGATACTGATACGGAACCCTTCGTGCGCGAGTCTGACTCGCACTTGGCCGGTTTTTTAATTATTTTTGTGAATTCTAATGTTCATTGTATAATTAAATTATAGTCTTAGTACAAATGCAGTTAGCCTGTCAGTTATAAGTAAAAAAAAACATTTGATATGAGCCCCATCTAATTCTTATTCTATTATGGGGGGAATAAGATCTACACTGACGTCCCGCATTGGGGTGTATTGTGCATTACCCCCTTCTAAGCTGACCCCAGACATCCTAGCGCCTTGAGGTAGCGGAGCAGGCTTTTCGCCTAACGGATGATGCCAAAGATCTCCGTGGATGTACGTATACACGAATTCTTGGCGCAAGCTCCTGCGGGAAGAATTTGTTGTAACTAGTCTTGCGCACGGCAAAGGCAATGAAATAGTTGACGTGTGTGAGCTCTATAAGGTACCTAGGTACGTAGACTAAGTACATTTTCACAAAAAGAAACTTGACCATATACCGGGTTTATATATTATATACATAGACTTACCTTGTAACGCGAGCGTTTCAACGAATATTGCGACGAGCAATGACGATAGCTGACATGCGCAAATGTGTAGGTAATATTGTTATGCCGAGGCTGTTACAGAATAAGTAATAGTCGGCTTCTCGAAGTTATACCTACTGTGTCACCGAATAGGTAATACTTGGTACGGAATATCACAGAACATAAAAAACAATAGAACTAGCATGATGACTTTTTACTAAGAAAACCAGTGTAGCTAAACTCACACATGTAAAAACTAGCACACTTAGAAATAAAAGTTATAATTGGTGGAAAGAGAACGTTCAAAGAGGCCTAAAACCATAAAACCAATTTAACGGATATAAAACCTTAGCTACTATGGAACATGGTCTAAAACTCAATGAAATAAACAGTAACAAAAAATTAAAGTTTACTTCTTCTACTCGGCAAAAGATGGCGCTTTAGAAAATATTTTTGTTTTAGTCTCTATTAATTAGAAATAAGACTGATAATGCAATGGCTGTTACTTGATTACCCACAAAACCAAACCACTCAACAACAGATGGCGCTGTCGATAACGATTTTTGTTATAGTCTCTAACAGCAAAGTATAAGATCGATAATGCATTGGCATGCTCAAATAACAGTGATAACAATAACTACTCACTTAGTGATGTACCAATGAGCATACAAGACGAATGTATCGATAACGATTATCACCTACCTACTACGGGTAACGAAATAGGTACGAGAGGTTATATTTGTGGTGGTCGAAATAAAAAGCTTTTCTTTTCTTTCTTTCTTAACATAATCACAGGTATCCAACTCATAAATACTTACTTAAAAAATATTATATTACTGGAATATTATATACTGAATTATTATTTGAGGGGCACACTAAAAGTTTCCGGAATCAATAAAAAAATACTAGTAATGGTCAAAAATGAATTTATTGTTTCTCAAAATATTCTCCCTTTACGTCAATGCACTTTTTCATAAGATTGAAAAAAATTTTAAAACATTTGTGCCACTCCTCTGGTGGTGACGTCAGATACATGTTATTCAAACTCTTCGACAGCCTCTTCTGGTGATGAAAACCGTTGATCGGGTAATTGGTTCTTAACTTTTGGGAACAGATAAAAATCAGACGGTGCCAGGTCATGACTCTGTATGCTGGATGACTTATAAGTTGTACGTTTTTTTAATTTTTTTTATGTCTTGCGCCTTGGGGAAACTGAAAACAGAAGTTTATATATTATTTCACACCATAGGTCTAAAAACATTCAGAAAATCATCAATAAAACAACAAGGAATTAACGCCTTAAAACTTACTACACCTTTTAATAGGGGGTAACTAATTAAAGCTATCGATAACACATTCATCAGTATATTGGGGTCACATCCCTAATTGAGTAGCGTAAGTTGAGGTTTAAGAGAAACGCGACTTTAATGAGTATGATTCACAGTCTATTTTGTTTGACGATTTTGCATTTTAAACAAAACTAACAAAAAACAATAAAATAATACTTACCGGTGATAGGATATGCCCCCTTTTGTTAAATTTTTGGTTCGGCTATAATATTTACACTCCAAAACGACACAATATGGCATTTTTATATTTTTTTGAAGTACGTTTACCCCATAGTAATTGAAACACGACTGATGTGAGCGAAGCTTGTAGTGCGCGGAATTCCGCGTACTTAGTGTTACGCGGGGCCCGCGTAACACCAAGTACGCGGACTTGGTGTTACGCGGGCCCCGCCTACTTACGACTTCTATTGTTTTTTTTGTTCTGTGCGGAATATGCCTACATACTACGTTTTTACCTACAATTGCACAGAATAAGAAATAGTAGTCTAGTGAAATATCGACCCGTTTCTAGTCGCCAGTTGAAACATCGAGAAAGTTCGATAGATATGTACTGTGCGCGGTTTATATAGTGCGTAGAGACGCCCGAATGAGTCAGTCTAGTTTTGGCGATACGTGCGAATATTTCGGTGACTTTCAGTGGTTTATTGTGCGACCGTGTTGTGAATTAGCGTGTTGTCATTACTTGTAATAAAGTTCGTGTATTTATCATTTCAGTGTTGAATAAAAGTGTTATTTTGGTTAGATTGATTTTCATTATTTTATCCCGAACCCTTAGCTCGTAACAATATCGTAGAAAATCTATAGGTACGAGTACGTACGTACATAGGTTTAATATATCTAATCGGTACATCTTTCCTATGTTTATATTCAGCGCTATGTGAAAGGTTCAGTATTACTAATTAGTTAGAATTACAAACAGTTTCACTTTGCTTGTAAGCTTCATAAGGCAATCTATGTTGCTAGTGATTGGTATGAACATCAAAAACGATATTCATTTCATTTATTCAGGAAGAATGTTCTCACAAATTGTGTACGTATGTCGACACAAACAAAATAAAATAAATGATATAGGTATTTATATCGTACCAGACGGGTAAAGGAAAACATCGTGAGGAAAGTGAATATTCTGTGTATTAATCTGTCCGTCAGGTAGAACTGCCTATTTTGTCTACCATTGGACCTTAATCCTTTGTGCAAACCAAAGTCACCATATCGGTGACGTCGGTGACGGGCACATGGCTCGAAGAACTGACAGCCGTTCGGGCAGAAAGATTCTCGAGTGGAGACCAGGCATTGGAAAGCGCAGGCAGCGTTGGACGGCCCCACACTAGATGGAAAGAAGACCCGATAAAGGTTCCTGGGAGTAGAAATCTATGATTGCACCGGAACCCTTATGGTGCGACTTTGTCCGCCAGCCGTCCATCAGTCTATCGCAGCTGATTCAGCAACTACTGAACCTATCGACCTTTTTTTATACAACTTATATGGGAAACAGGCATGCAGTCCACCAGATGTTAAGTGGCTACTACAGCCCATGGATATCCACATAGAATTCAAAACAAGCTATTATGTTGTCTTGATCTCTATGTGGATACGTTGCCATACTATAGGACTTAGCTGGTATGCCTATGTGCCAGTAATTACAGGAACATACCATTACCATCTAACTGGAACACAGCAGCACAAGTACTGCTATTTGGCGGCAGATAAAGGTAAGGCGGTGGTGCCCACTTCCTCGAGCCCGTTCACAAAAGCTCTACCACCAGTGACTTAGACCGAAAGAAGAGCTAAATGGCTGAAAATATAATATGAATGGGAATAGGATGCGTAGGAGGTAATATGCGGGATGATAATAATATATTGCAGTAGGTAGCGCAAACACGTAAACCCCGTCTAATGCTCTCATAACTTTAATCTATCTAAATAAAGCTGAATTATAACCTACACGAACTTGTATGAAACGCAAATCAGTAGAATAAAAATTAGATTTTATTTATAAAGTTATGAAGATGTTTGAAGAAAGCAATACAACGGAACTATGAGCTATTTCCTCGTAAATATGTTTCATTCATAAGTTTTGTTTATAACGGTCTCAACTTGTATGTAGGTATATAATATATTCCAAGATGAAATTGCGTTCAATCACCGCGTCCACTTGATGTTTACTAACATTAAGATGTTTTAAAATGTGCCTTATGATAAATTAATTCCATCCCTCCATTTAATAAAGAGTTTTGGCTATTATTATTGAATTGGTCCGCGAGCAATTACTGATTAGACGATCTCAACCTTGGATGCATATTCTGAAACCCGGCAATATCCATGACAATTTACATTGAAGGAAAAAAGGGCGTCTTTGGTATTCGCAAAATACTCGTAGATACGAAATTCAGTTTAATCGACTTTGAAATAAAATCGTCGAGCGAACAAAAGGTGTTCCGAACTCCAAAGACGAAACCACGGGGCCCTAATTCTACTTCACAGTTTAACGGCTAAAGTTAAGCGACTGGTAATGGACGCACTTTGTGAATGAAATTTTCGCCGCCTTCAGCACTTAGCTGGAAACACGTTTGCGATCCACTAATATCTCTTGTTAATTTTCGTGTGTACTTATCACAGAAAAAAATGCTAAACCTTTTTATATTTACATGTTAAAAGTTGTATGAAAAACGTCTACTATCGGTTCCAGCCAAGACACTATTATTTTTGAAAATCAACTTGGGGGAAAACTTTCGAAGCGTTGATCCGTTCATCGTGGAATTTGATAAATATTGATTATTCTGGATTTCAGACTTTTTTTAATATTTGTGTCAATAAAGTTACTCGCATACCAAATTTCAGCACTGTGGGATCATTGGGGTACTCTGTGAATTTTGTCAAAGTTCAGTTTATATTATAGCTAATAAATTTAAAACTACAAGGGTTATACTAAAAATAAAAATGGGGTTGAAATGTAATAATAAATACCTTTCATTAAACGATCTATTTGACCTAATTAATAGCCTCATTTTTTTTACTACTATTGAACCCCAGTATCTCAACAACCCCCCATATTTTTAGCTAATTTAATCATCAGGATTGTGCCAACAATACCTATCTATATACTTACTAAGTTTCACGATGATTGAATTAACGCTGCGAAAGTTATCATCGGACAAACAAACATAAATACATACATACATACAACGATTTGCCAAAGTTGATTTGGAGATCTCGCTTCGCTTGATCAATCAAGAATTAACCAAGCTACATTCAACCAAAATAAATGGCCACGAACAAAGCCTTATTGAGGCCACACCTCGCGAAACCACCCCAATATTGCTGAATGAACGAGCATCATTACTTTTCTTTTGTTTTATGCTTCCAATTATTATTTCCGGTCAGGCCCTGCTGAATTATTATTATTTTTATCGCGTTAATAAAATTAATAGTTTGCTATTTCCATTGTATTAGTTTCATTGCCGGTGTTGTGATGGCAATGATCAATGATGTCTAATTAATTACCTAGAAGGGTAGGCCTTTGGTGTGGGATGCCACGTGCGTCGATACCATTTCGCCATCTCATCTGTCTGGTACAGCAGTTAGGACCGGTAAGGCGGCAAATTCAACCGCAGATCTCAAGCGGCGCTAATATGGAAGTCTTGACAGAACTAGAGCCTTTTGAGGTCAAGACCCTGGATCCATGGGGTACCGGGGCCCACCGCGTTTTCAAAGTTCTTTTTGGGCGTCTGGTCGAAGCGATCTGAGAGCTGGCGATTACCTGGGTCAACACATACACTGCGATGCAGCGGGGCAATGCAGCCTTAGGAACAATTCCGCCTGGTAGTAATCTGGAGCAGTTAAGCTATACAGGGTGTTTAGTAATATACTGACGATATTCAAGGAACGTTTTCTCAAAACATAAAAAAAGTCTTCTCGAAAAAAAAAACTACTAGTTATATATAAAAATTTTAAAGAAAATCGACTAAGTTTAGGTGATTAATTCGATATAAAACTTACTGCCTAAGCTTGCAGTCGACATCCAAAAATAAAGGCCTTAATCCACAAAAGCGTAGATTTGCTACTGATATCCTTTCTTTAAGCGCTCTCTGCTTAGCACTTCGATGCGAATGCACTGTAGAAAATAAGACATGCCGCTTGACCGTTTCCACTAAAGCTGAGCGGAGAGATGTCGGAATATCGATATGCTATTAGTTATTTTCCCATGGTATTCTCATCTCTACAAATCTACGCTTAGGTGGACATTGGCCTGGAAACGCCTATAAATTGTGGACCCGGGAATGGTTATCTGCAAACTGCCCACTTTAGCCACGGTAAACTTATTGAAATTATTCCAATTAGGTAGGTAGGTATCTACTTTATCCAATTCTTTGAGAGATAGGTATCTAGTGCATTGTGAAAATTGATGAGTCTTTTTTCAATTCTGGTTTCTGCCGAAGAAGAAGAGAAGAATAAGAATAAAGTTTAATTCACCAAAAAACACATGCAAATTACATACCTACTAAATTTAAAACTAAAAACAAACAAAGGTAATAACAGCTGTGATTTAATGAGTAGGTATCATTGGGTCATAGCCCTGTTTACAAAACAAAGTAACGTTAACAAAACCTTTGACTAACGGCTTATTCTGTCTAGTTCTTTTTGATATGCCGCGCGAAGGGATGTACGGTTAAGAATACCCCGCTACACCGGTTACCGGTATTAACCTAAATCTTTGAATCGATTGTATTTGAATAAAATCTTTTTTTTAATCGAGTGTAGCGAGATCTCTAAATCAACTTAGGCAAATCGCCGTTGTTAGTTTGTATGTTCGTTTGTCCGAGTATACCTATCGAAGCGTTGATCCGATCATCGTGACTATCAAAATATTGCCACAAAATAAATAACCAACTTACTTGACCTACAGTTTTACTAAAATTACAGGTAACGGGAGTTCATGTAACGTGGTTTTTTTTTTTGGGGTACAAATTGCAGTTATTCTGGGTTTCAAACTTTGGCCTTTTGTGTCACTTAAGCTACACGCATACCAAATTACAGCACTGTAGGGTCAATGGTGTACCCTGTGAATTCTGTCAAAGTTCAATTTTTATTATGGCTAATAACTCAAAAACTATAAAAAATTTACCAAAAATAAAACCTGAGTCTAAATGTACGAATGAATATTTCATTTGACATCCCACTTGACCTAATAGTTTCATTTAGAACCCCAATATCTCGACAAACCTCAACTTTTTAGCTCATTTAGTCCCACCAAAATTGCGCCATCACTACCTACCTATGTATACAATTACATACATACATACATACATACAACGCCGATTTGCCCAAGTTAATTTAGAGATCTCGCTTCGCTCGATCAATAATTACACTACATTGTTTCCACAGTTCTGGGTCGAAAGGGTTAAGTCTCATGTGCCTGTAATTTCACCGATACCCTTACCCTTCAAACCGGAACACAAAAATGTGAGTTTACTATTTGGCAGCAGAAATAGGTATGGTGGTAGTACTTTACCGGACAAACTCTTTCACAGAGAGCTCTACTACTACTAACAGATTGTATGACAGATTGACCTACGCGTATTTTGTAAAACTAGTTCGGTTTTGATTTACGATGTTTTCAACAAGCTTTTATCAGGTCGACCTGTGTATCCTAACTAGCTAATCCAATTTCAGATCGTCCAACACCGAAAGTCAGAACCGGTATTGATACCTTTCCGGTAATGTTTTCCCAGCCCTAGTGTAAGTAGGCGGGCACTTTGGCACGTGTCGGCGTTCGCGCAATTAATTATTATTTTGAATCAGTAGTTGATTTCATTTCTAATTGTGCGGACGGATTTAGAAAAATTGAAATGCTTAACTACAGGTACTCCAATCAGGAGTACGTGAACATGACAATGTGTTACACGGAAAGTAGTCCTGTCAAGAGCGCAGGACTTCTATCAGATATGGCACGGAATGCGGCAGGGCACGCGGACTGTTCCGCGGCACAGGGAGGGCAGTGAATTCCAGCCCCGTGTTGAGGCGGGCAGGCCACCTCGCTATTCAGCACGCTTCGAGGAGATGTTGGAATATTTTGAAGAGGATTCGCTGGCGAGCACTTGTGACGCGGCCCGCGTGTACGGTGATAGAGCTACCTATGGGTGAAGTCTTAGGGAGGAAGGCACCCGTTTAGTTTTACACCAGTGCAGGAGCTCTGGACTCCTGACTACGAGACCAGAATGCGGTTTTGTTTGTGTCTGCTGCAGCACGGACCTTGGAAGATCGACAAGGACTACGATCGGCGAGTGCGCGAATACCTGGGCAGTGCTTATGGTAATCGATGGATTGGGCGCGGAGGGCCGGTTGCACAGCCCGCACGTTCACCGGACTTAACCCCCTTAGACATTTATTTGTGGGGTAGGGTAAAGGACTATGGCCATACAATAGACTAACGATAATCATACCATAGAAAGTGACTTAGAACGCGAATTGTGAACGCTATTAATGTGGTGCGAAGTGACAGAGTCACGTATTGGCACGAGTTCGTGTGCATTGCTTTGGCCGTGCTATTCTTCCTAGACTCTATAGCAAGAAGGTACGTGCAATAACTTTTGTGAATAAAATAGTGTAGCTATACCTATCTGTGATAATAACTGTAGGTAACTAGTGTAAGTGTCTGTGTAACTGTACATTCTGTAATTAGATACCAACTAAATGTCGTAAATAACTGATAGCTGTGTTGTACATATTTTGTAGGTACATAGGTAGCTAATGAACTTTTAAACACGCCAAATTATCGTTGATAAAGTGAAGGCACCTCCTACTTACCTCTCGTTTTGAGGTAAGAGATACCTACTACTTTTTCACGTTAATTTATCAGTCGACAGCCTAATAAAAGTGTGTTGGAAAGCTCGAGTTTACCTAAATTGATTAGGTACTTCATTTTGAATTGAATAAATCTTTTAAAATACTACTTCAGCTGTTTTTTATTTTTAAATGTTTCTCTGTAGTTTCATCTAGTTCTGTCTTCTGTGCTAGTCATTGCAAAGATCACGTCTACCCTATCTAATTTAGTTTTGATCACTCTGCCTGAGTGAGCGGTAGGCATTTGTGAAACGCCACCTGGTCTCTAATAACTATCTATCTCAACCTAATCACTGCACTGACGTAGGTACCTACCTAGCTCACAGTGACCAAGAAAGAACTAGTGAGTGACACGACGAATTAAAATAATGTAGGTAGGTACCTACCTATCTAGGTTAGGCCAAAAATACCTGTCTTCCGACCTATGTATCATAATTCGAGTCAGTGACACCGATCGCTTGTAGGTAGGTACTACTCTGGACCAAGACAGAACAAGCGAATGTAGAGGCACCTGTAGGGATATTTTTTTACCTAGTAACTACGTCTTACCTATTTATAACTCAAAACGTAGATCTATGGTAGGCTAGTACCTACTACCGTAGGCAGGCATGTATTTTTGATATCTCTCGGAAATATCTGCGGGTTTCGGGTTAGAAAGGGACAACAAGAAATATCTCGAGACGTCACCAATCTGTGGTTAGATGGCAAGCATTATGCAATAGCACAACATAAGTTTATTAAAGTGTTTGTTTTAACATGCTAAAATAAATTTCACATTTCTTTGGTAAACATTTCACAAATTTATTTATTATGCTCATCTAAACAACCCCTTTTAATTTTTTTGCATATATTACCTAACTCCCTATATATAGATCGTTTGCGACGGTCTTTAGATAAATCAACGGTTTATTGTGTATTTTAGTCTTGTAAATAATTGTATTATTCTTTCTGTTAATAAATATATATTAATTGGTTTAGAAGACTGTATGATTTGGGTTTATTACTTAAAAAAATGAATCTACAACACGCTTTCAGTGATATTAAGATCGTACGACAATGCAACATATTAAGGGATTTTCTAGACCTACGTTTACGATGATCCAGTTAGTTTATAGACAGCATAGTAATAAGAATAATGACCTAATCAAAATGTCAGCTTCGTGTTATTATATCATCCTGATACACAAACAAGCATTGGCTGAGTTTATAAACTCACAGTTTTTAAGGACAATATATAATGTCTGCAATTAAAACTAATTATATTGATGGGACGGTTTCTACATAAAAATAATACTTTAAGTATCTATAAAATTTTCTTGTTTTATGATCTTGAGAAAAATTATAGAAAATTAGAGTATTATACGATGCCACAGATTACTAACAGCCGTTCAACAACCCCGCTCTATCAATGTCCCGGTCAGTCAATGACCCGGCCCGATCAATGCCTCGACTACTCAACAGAGCGAGTACGGTGCGTACGGCAGGGTGGTAAGTACCTACATGTTTGGCACAAAAACTCAAAAATAAAAGCTTTTTGGATTAAAAATAACAAATTTACTTATTTATTTATGATCACATAAATATACTCCGTCATTATTAATAGTTTAAATTGCAGAACAATTTAGTAAAGAAATTTATTTTATATAAATAATTATTGTACACACCAAAGGAACAACTTCAACACACATTTATAATTTTTCTGATTTATACATTTGTACAGTTTTTTCATACATTCCTCTGTTGCTCAAACCACATGAGATTTAATAGTAATATTGAGGTAACTTGGAATTGACTTCATAAGATTGATTATCTTATTACATTACTCCTATATGACTCCTTGAAGTCTTCGCTAGTGAAGTACTTAAATATAACTGTCGCAAAATTGCGCACCCCTCTACTGCATCTACTTAGGCACTTGTCCCACCCGCCCCCGCGCTGACGAGGAAGTGACTAGTTATCGAAGCTACGACTAGCTCGCTTAAGAAACGTATAGTTCATTTATAATTCTGTGTTAACAACAGAGATACAATAAATAGTTGACCACTGAATGTTTACACTGTCGTCATTGAGAAGAGAGCTCTCCATTAGTTTTTGCAGCGCCAAGAGCTATCAAAGAAAAAACTCAACTCGCTTCTCATTAATCGTAAGCGGTGAGACAAGTAACCAAAATTATTTATGAAGTAAAACTTCTTTACGCACGCTTGACTTGGGGAGTAAGCTGGTGAATGCGTTACGAAAAGTGCGAACGGAAGTTGAAAGGGAGATATAAGTTAGTGAAGATAGAAAGAGAGATAGTTTGGTTTCATATATTACTGTAGGAGCAAGAGAGAGAGGTGCGCGCGCACCTTTTCTTTCTCTCTTCCTCTCATAGCTCTCATATCTCAGTCAGTAGTTTGATTATTTTTCGTAATTTTATTTTGTTCTTGAACAATTTTATAAATTAATATTTTGAAAAAAAAGTTTTACTTCAGTCGTGTGGTCTAACGTACACTCGTTTTTTCAGATTGCATGTGTTTTTCATTCATTTGTAAATTTGTACGTAATGAAGAAGTAGGGTGCGTAATTGAAATGGAATCTCTATCTACTTATAACAAAACAGAAATCTCAAAGCGACCATTATTAAAGATTTGACCATAATAGCAGAACTGCTATTGACTGATCGAACTGTATATTTTTGAAGCACTTGGCATGGCACTGCCTTTTTCATGCTCAACGACCTTATGCTTCCTACCACATAACATTCCATCTTCGAAGTTACATTCACTGGTTTACCGTAAAAAATAGGATCAGTAGCATTTACCACTTCTGTGGCAACTGTATTCACTTTTTGTTTTACGTTAACACTAAGTTGTTCAGTATTTAATTGTATTTCACTTTTAGTTTTGTTATCAGGTTGAATTTGATTACGATAATATGACGTAAACACTAAAACGGTATTATCCACATCATTTTCCGTATGGTTATCTGGATTGAGCTGAGTATTGTGATAATAGTTTAAACCAGCCGTGTGCAAGGCTTGCTTTTCTGGAACACTGTCTAATGCCGATATTTGTTTGGTTTGTTGTCTTTGAGGTGTGGATTGTTCAGTCAATATAAAGTGGGTAATTGTCCGGCAATCTATGGCCATCTCATCGTTTGTACCATTTTCATATCGTACCCCGAACTTGCATATTTCATCAGGCTGAGGAATGTATCGTTTGTGGTACTTATACATTGACTGGTTTAAATGAATCGCACCCAAATTATAAAGAGCAAGTCCAGCCAGTAGTTGCCGATACTTGCTATCGGATAATCTGTACTGGTATACGTATGGGGGTACGCTTTTTCCTGTATATACGGGGCAGCTGCGAAGCGATTCGTTTGATTGTGGACTATGAATAACCGTTGGAGGCATGAAATAATTAAATGTATCGCTCCTTGAATAATCTTGAACCTCTAGTCTAGATCGCCAGTTGATGCTTTGAGTGGTATTCAAGCTTGGATTTGTTTCGGGTATAGAGTTGGTTCCGCGACGTGGTATAAAACCATTTAATGGATTATAAAAGGATTCACCATCACTACTTATTTTTTTAGAAACACTCTTTAATGGAAATATACTATTCCCGAAGTATTCAGTTTCATTTTCGTTTATGAACTCTGACAAGTAGAAGAAAGATCGATGCGCAGATACACTGGCTAAAATATAATTTAACAAAGCATAGGAAGGTATTGAAATACATTTTAGTACAAGTGAACTTAATTCAAAAAAATTGGAAATACTTAAGTTTTGATTTGATGAAGTTCCACTGTGGTTTTGAAGGCTTGGTAATCCGTCAATTGTGCTTAAATAACTTGAGTTATGGCTTGAATAAGTGTACAACTTGGCGTTCATGTTACTGGATAAAACCAATACGATTATGAATATTATACAAAAACACGTATATTTCCTGTTAGCCATGTCAGCGACCATGCGTCTGACTTTAAGGTAATTCCAGAGTTTACTGAATTATACTGTTCTATAATTATATTGATAAAGCGAAGAGATTTTCATACCAACTATTTGATGAATCAGTGTTGTGTGTATGTTAACTATGTTTATTTGTCCGCAGATAACTTTCGAAGTGTTGATCCGATCATCATGAAACTTCCTATATAGTTAGGTAGTGCCTACCTACAAGTAGATAAATTACAATTTAAAATACTTATAACTAGGTATGTAATATTAAAGAGCAAGTCCAGCCAGTAGCCAGTTCTTGAAAATGGCCGTGCCACGCTCTATTGGGACCGGTCTATCATCACAGGCAGGACTTTTGCCGCTAATAAGCCCGATATCGTGCTTCTAGACGTTTTCTCACACGCTTTTCAATACAGTCCATCCAAAGGTTGCCTGGAAGAGATCGCTTTGAGCGATAAGGCTACCCATTGTACCACCATGTATTAGTCTAAGTTTTCTAGGTTAAGTTATTGTAATTTGGTGTAACAATAAAGAATTATCTATCTAGACCGGTCGGAACGCCGGGCGATACTTGTTGATATTACTATCCCACATGATGCTAATCTCGTGAAGGCTGAGAAGGACAAGCTAAGCAAGTACCTAGACTTGGCTCATGATATTACCGCCATGTGGGATGTGGAATTAACGATTATCGTTCCGATAGTTGTGTCGGTCAACAGACTGATAGCGAAGACTGATGCCTCAACCAATACCTTATGGGGCTCTCGCTAGGAAGTTGGATCAAGGGTCAGATATAGAAGGCGGTACTCCTGGACTCGGCACGCATAGTCAGGCGGTTCCTCTCTCTGCAGCCCTAGCCACCGATCTCTTGGGCCTTGCTTCGCGGCCGGTAGTTTAGAGTTTTTATAAATATACTTTTTACTGTTTGTTTTTTATAAGATACTTTGTAGTGAAAAATGTATTTGTTATAAACGAGTTTTAAAATAAATATGTGTAAATAATAATAATAAGTTATGCTGGACATTTCACACAGCGCCATCTAGCTCCAAACTAAGTAGAGCTTGTATTATGTGAACCAGATAACTGATAGAATACTTATAAACTTTATTTTGTGAATACATACTTATAATACTTATGGTATACTTATACTAGGTCCTTACATAAGAAATTAGCGTTATGTAGTACTGACCACTTTGATGTGAAATATCGCCTCTTTGGTTAAGAATTCCAAATTTAAATTTGTAAATTCATTTAGCTGGTACATTTGAGTTTTGAAAACAGTCATTCATTTGTTTTTCCTCATTAATTTTTTCCCTGCGTCGCTTATTACCGCACAATAGAAAACATGAAATATCGGTATATTTACGAGTACGAGTTGTACCGTGGCACCAGTGCTGCAGAAACAGCTCGAAGAATTAATGATGTGTTAGGCGCTGTCGCAAAAAAAAGCACGATCCGTTTTTGGTTTCAACGTTTTCGTTCTGGAAATTTTCGACCTTCAGAACCAACCCCGTAGACGGCCGGAGACCAAACTAAAAATGAAGAATTAAAGTCTATTAGCGTACTATTACGTATACGCGACTATTAGGTATAAGCGGATCCATCACAAAGCACTTCAGAGATAGCTGCAGGCTTCGGGGTAAGTGATAAAACTGTATTAATCCACTTGAAGCAAATCGGGAAAGTAAAAAAAACTTGAAGGATGGGTACCTCATAAAATAAGTGAATCGAACTTACAAACACACGTCGACTGCTGTGTTACTTTGCTCAACCGACACAATAATGAAGGGATTTTAAATCAAACCATTACTTCTGATAAAAAGTGGACACTGTACAATAATCGGAAGCGCTCGTCGCAATGGCTGAACCCTGGAGACCCAGCCAAATCCTGCTGTAAACGAAAATTTACTCAGAAAAAGTTACTTGTGAGTGTTTGGTGGACTAGCGCCGGTGTCGTTCACTACAGCTTTCTAAAACCTGGCCAAACGATTACGGCAGATATCTATTGTCAGCAACTGCAACCCATGAAGGAAGAACTACCTGCTAAAGAACCGAGGTTGGTCAATCGCTCTAGGCCACTGCAGCTTCACGACAACGCAATACCACACACTGCACAACAGACAACCACTAAGTTATATGAGCTACGTTAATGAAACGCTATTTTGAAAGTTAGGAACTCGAACTGCGATGGTTAGCTTGTCTTTCACACCGCGCCGCCGTCCCTGCGGCCGTTATGAAATAAAAAAAAATGTACAATAGGAAGATTTGTTCTAATGTCTCATGTTAACTACCGACATTTTTTATGATGATTGAGTTGATATGCGTTTTAGTAGGTAATTAATTAGTATTTTTTCGTACAACTAGTTGTACTGCCTTCTACTAATAAATAGTTAAATCAACCTAGAAAATGTTGTTTTAAACAATGGCATACGTAAAATTACTGCATCATGAATGATTGCCATTCATTGTTCCCATAGGGTGATCTTTGCAACAAATATCTCGGGAACGTGACATTTTAGAATACCTAGGTACGTACCATATTACTTGTAATTTTTTGTTTGTTCAAGTGACCTCTACTCATAAATATGTTATGGACCAAGTGATTATTGAGAGCATTATTTATATGCATGTTTTTAAATAATCATTTTATTTTTGCAAAAACAGCAAGCAAAAATATATAAACGGTCATCTTTTCTAATGATTGATCCTCTTTTAGTGAGACATAAAATAAATCAAACAAACGATACTTTAATCTGTTTGGAGCTACACTAAAAATGTTAGAGATGTAGAAATTAAGTTTGATAGATCCATGTTGGGTCCCAAAACTAAGAAAAATAAGCATTTAATAATAAAGTTCGATACATTTTTAACTTAGGCGGCACTTTAAAACTGCCAAATCTGTAGCTGCTGTGGTGTTAATACGTAAGTACCAAGTACCAAATGGGTACTTACCTATTAACGCCACCGTAGCCCCTGAGTGTCGCTTCACCCACTCTACCTTCACTCCGCTACGGAGGACCTTCCACGCGAACTTCTGGCTCTGCGCTTTTTATAATACTCTAGGGGTGTCACGCACAAGACTGCCTAGAGTCGGAGTGATCAGTGTCAGTTCTCCCACTCATCTAGACCAATAATTAAAAAAAGGGATCAAATATTATTTTAGAATACCAATTTATTTTAAAAAATACACATTTACAATAGAGCAATTAGATTCTTGAGTATCAAATCATCATCATCATCATCTCAGCCCACATCCACCCACTGCTCTGTATTGGCCTCCTCGTGATCACGCCATTCACTCCGGTCCTGTGCCAAGCGCATCCATTGCCTTCCCGCAACTCTCGCGATGTCGTCCTACCATCTGGCTGGTGGTCTACCAACTGGTCTGCGCCCTTTTTACGGCCACCACTCGGTTGCTGCCCTCGTCCAACTTCCGTCTTTCCTCCTTGCCAAGTGTCCAGCCCATCTCAACTTCAGCTGGTTGATCCTACATCCACGACTTTAGTTCTGCGTCGTATTTCGATGTTGGGTATATGGTCCAACAGCGAGATGCCTCACATGGCACGCTCCATTGCTCTCTGAGCAACTCTAATAAAATTATTCATTATTTATAATGACCGGGCAATATGAATAATGGCAAGCTATACTGGTCCAAGTGATAAATTATTATCTACACTTCATTATTTATCACATTGTCTGGTTATTATGAATATTGCTACGTGATCTTTGGGCAATTTGATAATAAAGATACATTAGATAGGGTGCAGGGAGCGAAACAAACGCGTGACACGTGTTGGTTGACCAAACAGCGTATGGACGCTTCACTGTTTAAACTAACAATATATATATAACAATAGGTTTGACTGACCTAACCTAACCAAGAACCAAAATTGTTTAAACTTTAGTTTATTATAAGTTTTATAATCATAGAAACAAATAAATTATGTTGTTTGCTTTTTCAATTTAGGTTTTATACAATTAATGTAACATTTCTTTTTATTACTCTGCACAATAGGTGATTGACATTATGTATACCCAGGCAATTTAATTATTTGAATAGTTGTTATCAAAATGCAATCTAGTTTTGGTCCATAACATATACTCCACCTACATCGTGTGCAGAAACCTTGAAAAAAAGGCGGCGCGGGTGGATATGCTACAAACGATCAACTTTGTCTGCTACCATAGAGCTAATTTTTGAACGCAGCTTTATAGTTTTAAAGTAAGTAAAATTAAGTTAAAAACGTTTATTTTGCATCACAAGGGTGTATTTATCATAATAGGTGTAGAATATAATGGCAATGTGAAAGCAAAATGGGCATAAAATATACACCACTACAACGCTGGTCTTCCGTGGTGCCATTGCCGTGCGTGCAGGCCGCAACTGTGGCAACACACCAGTTGTACGTATTAGTAGGTACATATGAACTAGTAAATAATAACAAACAAACATAACTTATAAACAAAATAAAATACTAATATAAAACAATAGTTAACATCAGAAAGACCTTTAAAAATGAAGTATGTAACATAAATGTATACATGAGCAATTATAATTCCTATTAACTAGGCCCAGAACAACCGCCTATATGTTAAAACTTTTGAGGATTTAACAAGTATTTCTTTAAACATTTTATAAATGATTCTATTGATTATGACATTAACGTTTTGTGATTCCAAAACCTACGAATTTAAGTTTAATATCGAATAAGTATCTAATCGAAAAAGTATAGACATAGACAATCATTTATTCACTACATTACCACACACACAATACACAATGCAGTTACATTTTAAGACACACATTTTATATAATAAGTTACCATTAATTGTTGTTTAAAAAACTCGATTTCCAGGCAAAGAAGTACATATATATGGCATAAATAAATGGTTGTTAGTACCATTAACTGCTCCTGTTAACGGTACTACAACTCTACCTATTTCGGTCGCCAAGTAGTAATGCATGCACAATCAACAAAAAGGTATCTTTAGATACCCTAGATTGTTTTAACAAATAACAACTTTAGTAGACATCTTCTAAATCTCTGCCTACAAGTGATACGTAGCCAAAATTATCTACTGTCCATAAATAGTAAAATACCTTAAAGAAGCTAATATAAGTATAAAAACTTGTGGGACACTGGGAGCGCTTCTGGCACTTGCACTGGCCGGGGAGACTTGCGGTGGTTCAGTACCGTATGTCACTGATGCAGTGACCTTTACAGAAGTGATAGAGTTGTCTTCCCTAGGGACATGAGTATTACTCTCTGATGGCTTGTCTGTAATAATGGTGGAATCACTTGGTCGCAAAATATCTGCATTTGTAGTGTTTATTTTAGAAAACAAAAACCTTTCTGCATACTTCATAAGCAGATCACATTCAACTTGAGCACTCCACTCTGAAGGATAATTACTCCCCACCCAACAACTATTTATTTCCGATACGTTTACTGGCTTTCCGAGGAGTATTGGATCAGTCATGTTCTTTTTATCACGTCTGATTAAATTTATTTCGTCATCATTAAAGAGCGAGATTCCATCGTCATCATTAAAGAGCGTCATCATAAACTCGTCTTCTTCAATTTTACGCGTATAAATAAAACTAGTGATAGTCTCGCAATCAATTTCCATCTCATCTGCACCACCGGTAAATGTACACTGATGATCTTTATTTTTTTTATAATTGTTGTGAAAACTGTACATAGATGAGTTAGTTGAAATAATGCCCAAATTATACAGAGCCAGGCCTGCTAGTAATCTGCTATACTTGTTTTTTGATGATATGTATTCGTAAACATATTGAGGGACATCGGTTTCGTTGTCTATAGGAAATTCATCCCCATTGTAATGACTGGAAAATCTTTTTTCGCGTACACTTTCATTGTTTTGCGATTCAGATAGGTTTCTTGATTTACCAGTATTTGGTAGGTTTGTAAAAGTTACATGAGTATTAGTATCATTTAAATTCGGAGAATTAACTTTTTCACTTGACACAACTATTGCTACTATAAATAAAGTACAGCTTAAATATATATCGCACATTGCCATTTTGACAAATACGTGCGTTTGTACGGTCTCAAAATATACAATACAAGTTTTATCTGCTATAGAACTATATTATATGTTGATAAACAATTAAGGAAAACCGAATCTTAAATAGCCAAGTGCGACCAGGACTCGAATAATTTAGGTTCTTTTACCGAGGAACCATTGCAATTAATAAAAACGTTATTTGCAGTAAAACGGTATATTTACCATGATTTGTGAGTTTTTGAGTATCTCTATCGTAGTACCCGTCGAAATATCGGGATACTAACTCAGAAATCATGGTAAATATCTCGTTTTTACTGCTAATAGTGTTCCTAACCATGATAGTTTCAAAAGTTAACAAAAAGGTTTAAAAAAATATTTTAATTTACAAAAATAATTATTAAATATTTTAAGGCAAATATAAAGTATACAGTTGAGCTATCCAAGGACCGTTGCAAACCGCCTGTAGATAGATAGCTCAATAGTCATAAATATTTTTGCTAATGTGCTTATGAAAATGAAGGAAGAATGAAGGGTTCCTTCTTCCTTTATTTTCATAAGCACATTTAATATTGAGAATTTATTAGTAATATTAGTGTTGTTGTTCCTAGGAAAGCAGTCGTGCCTAATTATAATTAGTCTATTTTATGCCGGAACCCAAACAATTTTTTATCTTGACATTATTACCTACCTTCGTATAAAAACCAACTGGTTTTCCCTTTTATGATTTCAATGTATACCTATTTACTTCTTAATACCACGTGGTATAACACACAAATGAGGAAGTTAGTTTGCGATATGCATGCAAGTAGGTAGGTATGTATTATAGCTCATGAAAACTATTGACGTTTACGTTCTTGGCAACATATACTAAATGCTCCCAGATTAGGATTAAGATCCGCCATTATTAATTTGAGAGGTCATACAAAGTTGACGACATAACTTTGTACTAGCGTCTTAAGCGGCTTTCAGACTACGCTATACTATTGTGATATAAAGTATAGCAAAGAAAAATCTAACCAAGTAAGCAATAATATATAGTACGGTACAGTGTGAACGTGGCCTTATCAATGTACGGTGCGCGATATTGTTGTGCTATGAGCTATGTAGGTTCTATATGCTATTATATTATAGCGTAGTTCGATTTTTTTTTTTTTTACGAATGGATTTATCTCGCTGTTGGCCTCTGAGGCCGTTGCAGCTTAACCGAGCTTTTGGCGAGCGCAGAAGGCGCTCAGCCCTATAATTTTATTTTTTATGTGGCAACTAGCGCAAGGGCACCACTTAGGTACGAACCTCGGCTTGGGCTGTTGCCGGGACGGGGATAGGAGAGAAACGCCCGGGTACGTGCTTGTACCTCGTGTAGGCGGCGACTAATGGGACTCGTCGACCTCGCCGGCGAGGTCGGTGTATTTGTGGAGTGTTTGCTCTGTCTAATGTGGATGACTCACCCGCATTAGCGGAAGTGATTTCGTCATCCGGGTCTCCGAGAACGTGTCTCGGACGACGGAGGGTTTTTCTGTGTTCGGACGGTTCAATCGAATAGTCCGGAATGGTATGTACCAAAGGATTCGGATGATGAGTGGCAAGTTCATAATGTCGCTTGGAAGCGAGCTTGATGAATTTAGCTATTGACTCTAATTTCAAATCACGATGCAGATCGTTAATGAGCTTTACTCGTTGTTATACCCCTCGCATACACTATACTCCTGCTCATGCTACTCGCATTGCCGTGATTAATGGCGTAGGTGGCCAAACACATCCCTCCTCGCGCGATTATTCGCTCCATATGTAGCTATAGGTACTAGGTTTCAATAGGTAGGTATGTTTACTAGCACAAAAAAAGAATATACTTACTACGGTATTAGGTACCTACCTACTCGTCACTTTCATGACTATAATTAGCAGACCTAGATGTACCTTTTGTTTTTTTCCTGTTTTGTAATTCTAAACAAATAAAAATAAAAAAACACTATACTTGTATACCAACCTACCAATTAATATCAACTTAAAAAAAATAGATTGGTAATTATTACTCGTGCGCGATAACTTGGGACCTGCTAGGAATGCGACTCCCCGACCGCTTACCATGCACTTCCCCGATGGCGCCCGTATTGTACCGTTCGCATCACTATTTTTTACTAGGGTTTTTAGTCTCGTACTGGCCTACGTCACGTAACGACGCGCTCTGGAATTCTTTTAGTTTTCGTTTGTGTTATTGTTTTGTTGTTGTAGTTTTTGTTGTTAAAGTAAATGTTGTAAATTTATCGGATACCTCTTCGTCAAGTGATTATAGTGAGACTGAGGACGAATAACAACCTCTAGAAGGCATAAATCCACTAAGTAGTGACGAAGATGAGATAATGTAAATAATAGATAAAATAAATGTATAAACTTAAACATTGTATTTTTATTTTATTCAAATAGTGTAAAAAAATTAGATAAAAAGCAGCGTCCTCCCTGAGTAACATAATAAATTAGGTTAAAAAAAACAAAGACGAAGCCGCGGGCTGTTATGTTCGCTTTTTTGCGGGCGGTACAAACACGCCAATATGACGTCACCGCGCTCAGGTCCCATCTTATCGCGCACGGGTAATAGGTACCTAGTTAGGTCTGGTGATACGAAACCAAAATTAAACAGGCCCTACATAACTTATAAATTTAAAAGTGGTATGAATCCGTCGTAGGTGGCATAATTTTTCCCAATCCCTAAACACACGTGCCTCCTCTCTGAGGTCTTGAAGCGGAATGAGTGGCATGGCGTGTGGCAAGGCTCCTCGCGTTCATGCTGTTTGACTCGTGCGCAAAAAACCGACAAAATGTGGAGCGATAGTGCATGAACACGAGCGTGAGAAGTAACGTGGCCACAATGCATCCCTGCCCACATTCCTCACGCCATGGCGAGTAACGTGGCTGCGGGGATAGACTTAACAGGTAGAGTAGCTGCTTAAACGGTGGACCGAGTCAATCATCAAGTCACCCACTTAGGCGAATTACCGATTGCCTGAAAAATATTATTTTAAATCGTCAATTTGTCCGTTTATTTTTCACTTCGGTTGTCATATACCTTCAGTGAAAAAACTGTTATATATAAAACAACTGCGTTATCTACCTACGAAGTGATTGTTGTATTATTATTCTAACTAATAATATACTCCATGTTAAAGTTTCAGTTTATTACGCGCGCGTACGAGAATCTCGGATCAAGTCGCTCGAAACTTCAAACAAATTGATCAGAGATTGTACGCGCGAGTCTATGTGTTCGTACGACTATTTTCGCTCTTTGGAAGCTTCTTTTCTGTTTGCGATGTCGTGTATATTTTTAAGGTGTTTTATCTGTGTTGTATCATTACAGGGGAATATGTTTTTGACGTGAATACGTTTTTAGAATTACTTCCACAGTGGGAGGCATTTCAAAAACAAAATCAGGGGATACTGTTTGGTGTTGCAGCAAACATCATCATCTCCATTTAAAATGAAATAACACCACTGGATAGCTAAAAGAACAAGAAATTCGTTTCAATAAGTGAGGACTGTGACGCATCGCGCTCGGTGGAGGGGGAAGCTCCGCCATTTTGCGGTCATTTTGCCGCGTTTCGACATTTCCATTTAGTACACTTAGGATTAGGACTTCGTATTAGCGTATTTTATATTTTTTATACGAAATATTACCTGTTGCGTACACCATATTCACGTACAACACACGACCGTGTCCATGTCACAGCCACACCTCATTGTCTTTTGTTTGTTTATATGTTTTTTTTTATATTGTGAACGCAACGTCTCACGACGTACTACTACGTCGCGAACTATGCTGCCCGTGATTAAATTGTCTTTTGCCCCTACGCGATTACATAGCATGTCTTACCGAAGTTTGATCCCGATGGATCACTGTTCAAAGACTAGTTGCCAACTTGAGCTGGCTATCAATTTACCCGAATTACAGTGTAATTAAACTATCAGAGCTACGTTGGTATAGAAGACTCGGAGATTTTGCTCAGAAAGACAGATTTCTTAACCAAAAGTTAAATTTATTGTGGTTTATATTTATTGCAAAAGGAAAGTACTGCACCTTAAACATTAAAGTGTGATCTACTGTGTGTTTTACTGCACTTATGTGTATTCTGTTGTATCTAATTCACGGTATCCAGAACCTGGTGTCTGAACAAACCCAGTTTATTGAACTATTGTATAATCAGCTTTTTGTATCAGCAGAAGTGAATGCGTGTTCCGCATTTTTAATTTGGTACCAACTAAAAAACCGGTATGCGCTACTTGCACTAGAACCAAACATTCTGAGTTGCATGGGGTACTACCAGTGTTTATATATTTTTACTACCAAGCAGAATTGATCGCATTGCTGTGTTTCGGATTCAATGATAACAATGGGTGCCAGTGAAATTTCATAAATACACATGAGATTTCATAATCACACTAATATCATAAATGCGAAAATTTGGATGTGATTCTTGAGAAATAAATAGGTGTGACACGTTGGGATTTTTCTTCCCGTCTGTAACCCGTTGCAACTTTATTTTTATTAATTTATCCCCACGAGTCACATCCCTGTAACAGTGTAACTCGTTAGGAAAAACGTTCCCAACGGGTTACACTGTTTGGGTGTAACTCGTTGGGAACCCACCTGTTTATATATTTGTTTGTTGCTCAATCGTGTCTTATCGGCTGAACCGATTTCAATGAAATTTAGTATATACGTAGATTATAACCTGGATTACCACATAAGCTACATTCTGTTGACAAACAACGTGTGCAAAGCCGCTGGCGGATGCTAGTTATGTCTGTTTGTTTCTGGGTATGCTGATCTGATGGGTCTCACTGAAAACTTACCGAAAATTGTTACTTTACTTGCAAACTTCAGTTTTGAGAGCAAATTCAAAGTCAAAATCGTTTACTAAAATCACAAGGATCACTTTGAAACGTCAATTTTACTGCCTGTTCCTTCGTGACGAAGCCAAGAAAGAAAGGCAAGAAACAAGGATGGTTGTTTTTTTAATGATCCTTTTAGAACACATAACAATACAGGAAATAAAAGACGTCTAAATTGTAACCTTTCGAACGAGTTGGAGCAATTTCAATCCCCAAGCTTCTCTATCATCTAAATATTCCGATATTTTATAGTAGGCAAATGCGTGATTCCGGTTTAATTTTAATACTTAGGTTTTTTGAAGTGCCCTGTAGGTATTTTAAAGAGCTTTAAAGTTTGAACCCACCTGTATACCAAATATTTGACATGCGCTGGACTTCTCTAAGGTCTAACTTTATGAGATGAAAGCTTGACAAGATAAATTTCAACACGCCAGAATACCGTCAATTTTGTGCCCATTTAACTTCCAAGTTTCAAATGAACAGCCTATTCCCTAATTTTTGATTGATGCAAACTTCCACAGTTATCAATTAGGAAGCGGATCTGTTTGAAGTGGTCATATAACTTGAGAAATTGAACTATAAATTGCGTTAGAATCTCTTGACAGAAGTAGCTGGCGTGGATTGATATAGCGCTATATCTACGAAATAACGGCCGACATTTGAATTTATGGTGGGGTTAAACAGATGTGTTTGGGCAAGGAATTGAAAATTAGAAAATAGCTGCAAATCCCGGTCATTTATCAAAGTATTTTGGATACAAAATATGCGTGATTACTACTCTCGATCTATATCATTATCAGTGGACAAGTGACTACGCACTGAAAACCGCACTAAAAATGCAGGGTAGGAATCCCGCAATAAATGGAAAGACGACCTTATAGACGTTGCTGGTAGCCGTTTGGTGCCTGCCTCACACGATCGGTCGCTTAGGAAATTATATGGTAGACCTTTGTTTAGCAACGGAAGGCCTATGTGCAGATAGATATGATAAAGTGTTCAGGCGCAAAGTTTATTTAAGCAGGCATTTTCTTATCTTTCAATCAAGCTGACAACAGTATTAAGTATTGTCGATGCAAGACGACCTCCGTAGTGCATTGGGCGAATAGCCGGCTGAGACGCAGGAGGTAGCTGGTTCGATTCCCGCCGCGGAACAAATGTTTGCATGATCTACATATATTTGTTTCGGGTCTGGTTGTTTCTATATATATATATTAGGTCCTTACATAAGAAATTGGCGTTTTGTACGGGAGGAATATTAAGTCATTTTTTTTTGTAAAATATATTTAATTAATCAAAGTATGCATCGTTGTTATCTATGCACTTTTGCCATCTCATAGGTAGTTCATTGATCCCTTTACTAAAAAAACCTTAGGGGCGAGAATCAATAAACTATTTGAAGGCAGTTTGGACTGCCGCATCGGAGTAAGAAGTTGTCCGAATTCCAGAACAAATGGTAATCTGTTGGAGCAATAACCGAGGAGTACGGTGGATGTCGTAGACATTAACGAGTAACAAAGCAGTCGATGCGTGTTTGCAAGTCAATTCATGAGGTACCCATCGTTCAAGTTTTTTTACTTTCCCGATTTGCTTCAAGTGGATTAATACAGTTTTATCACTTACTCCGAAGCCTGCAGGTATCTCTGAAGTACTTTGTGATGGATTCGCTTCCACAATAGCCTATAATTCTTCATTTTCCACTTTGGTCTCCAGCCGTCCTCAGGGTTGGTTCTGAAGGTTGAAATTTCCAGAACGAAAACGTTGAAACCAAAAACGTACCGTGCTTTCTTTTGCGACACCAGCGCCGTACACATCATTAATCCTTCGAGATATTTCTACAGCACTGGTGCTGTGGTAGAACTCGTACTCGTAAATATACCGATATTTCATGTTTTCCATTGTGTGGTAATAAGCGAGGCCAAAGAAAAAAATAATGAGGAAAAAACAAATGAATAACTGTTCTTAAAACTCAAATGTACCAGCTTAATCAATTTATAAATTTGAATTTGGAATTCTTAACCACAGAGAAGATATTTCAGATCAAATTGGCCAGTACGACAAAACGCTAGTTTCATATGTAAGGACCTAATATTTTATGTATGTATTTACAAAAAAAAAGTATATAAGTATTCTATCAGTTATCTGGTTCCTATAATACAAGCTCAGCTTAGTTTAGGGCTAGATAGCGCTGTGTGAAATGTCCAACAATATTTCTAAAAATCATCTACATTTTTCTTAAATGTTGGTTTTGATTGTAGTAGGTACTCTCTTTATTTTGCATACGTTTTGCCGTCGACGCCCTTGCATAATAGGCTGATCACGGATTTCGTGTATTCAAGCCGTACGAAAAACAATTCGGTGCTCACAATTTTCGATGACTTCCATTGCATATTGGGTGAATAGCCAGCTGAGACGCCGGAGATCGCGGGTTCGATTCCCGCCGCGGAACAAATGTTTGCATGATATACAGATATTTGTTACGGGTCTGGGTATTTCTTTATATATATAGGTATTATAAGTATGTATACCTACCTATATACAAAAAATATACTTACATATATAGGTATGTATTCTATCCGTTAACTGATTCCCATATTACAAACAATGTTTGGTTTATACCGTTTCTCGCCATTAATTCATGCTTCTATCGGTACTTACAGATTAGTCCAACGCTAGAGGATATTGAGTTATATTAGGTACCTTATTCGTATGGGAGTAAGGTCGGTGCTATTTTACACATACGTAGTAGGTAAGTTATTTTCTGTAGGTATAGCTTAAACTCGTGGTAAATCCATAACTTTGGAAAACCTAATAATATCCAGGAATAAAAACATTAGCGGGTTGGTATGGATTTTAAAGTTATTTCGAGATACCTCCGATATATAGGTTGTTTGATAATATATGCACAACAATGAAAGGGGTTATTTTGATGCGCTTATTAAATTAATTTGGCATGTAAAAACAAACACTTTATTAAACTTATGTTATGCTATTGCATAAGTTTGCCATCTAACCACAGATACTGTATTGGTGATGTCTCGAGATATCTCTTGTTGCCCTTTTCTAACCCAAAACCCGCAGCTATATCCGAAAGAGATATCAAGTCGGCCTTTATTTTTGGATGTCGATTGCAACAGTAGGCAGTAAGTTTTATATCGAATTAATCACCTAAACTTAGTCGATTTTCTTTAAAATTTTATTATATAACTAGTAGTTTTTTTTTCGAGATGTCTTTTTTTTATGTTTTGAGAAACCGTCACTTGAATATCTTCAGTATATAACTAACACCTATAGAAAAACCTAATGTGAGCTCAGGACCAAAAAGTACCTACATAAACAAAATACATGACCGTTCAAAGTCACATATAGGAGCAAATACGTAGGTACCACAAAGTCCATACCTAGCTTTATTTTAGGGTTGCTTATGAAGAATAGATAGTACCTTCTTATAATTGATCGTGCGAAGCGAGCTCTCTAAATCAACTTGAGCAAATCGGCATTGTATGTATGTATGTTTGTCCGAGGATAACTTTCGAAGCGTTATTTATACTAAAAACGGGATATTTACCATGATTTGTGAGTATTTGAGTATCCCGATATTTCGGCGCAGTTGCATGCGATCACGGGTAAACTCGTTTTCCCGTGATCATGGCGCATGCAACTGCGCCGAAATATCGGGATACTCAAATAGTTTACCCGTGATCATGGCGCATGCAACTGCGCCGAAATATCGGGATAAAATACTCACAAATCATGGTAAATATCCCGTTTTTAGTATAAATAGTGTTCATAACCATGATAGTTTCAAAAGTTATTTCGAAGCGTTGATCCGATCATTGTGAAATTTGGTACTTAAGTAGGTAGAGATGACACGATTTTGGTGTGACTAAATGAGCAAAAATGTGTGTGTGGGGGGGGGGGGGGGGGGGGGGGGTGGTTGTTGAGATATTGTGGTTCAAGAGGGGTAAAAAATAATAAAATGAGACTATTCGGTCAAATGAAAGGTATTTATTAGAACATTTAGACTCTGTTTTTGTCTTTAGTAAATTCTTTATAGTTCATGAGTTATTATCCATAATAAAAACTGAACTTGACAAAATTCACAGGGTACACCAGTGATCCCATAATGTAATTTAGTATGCGTGTAGCTTTAATGACACAAATATAGGCAAAGGTCTGAAATCCAGAACTGCAATTTGTGCCCCACAAAAGACTAACCAATTACATGAACTCCTGTTACCTGTAATTTGAATGAAACTGTAGGTCAAGTTATTTGGCTATTTATTTCGTGGCGCTATTATGATAGTCAACGATTACAAATAATGTTTTTTTGTTTAATCGGAAACTCGCGAGATCTCAATTCGGGGCGTACCACTTGTATTTTGTGTGACATAATTTTTAAATTGCTTGTGAATTTACTTGTGATAATTTACTTCTAAATGTTTATGTGAGAATAACTAAATGTTTTTATCAAAATTGTTGTGTTGGAAAATATTGTAGGTGCCAGCCCTAGTGCTTTAACGCGCCGGCGAACACTGAGCGCAACTTCAATTCGGCCACGTCAAAAACTTCGGCCTGAATATCGCTATCCCTGTTTAGTGACGAAGTTTAGCCACGCAGAGCGACAGTGATAGCAATAGAACGATTCTAAATTTGATTAGATTTTGACCGTGTTCCGTAATACCAAAAATGATGACTGAAAACTTGTTGTATTTTTCTCATTGTGTTGTTATTCTGTAACTAGACGATGTAATCTATGTTCCCATGACTAGGATACGCAAAATGTTGTTGTTTTTTAATACGAAACAATAAGGTTAAAAACATGTCTTTTATGACGTAAAAACATGCAGAATTCGATACGCTTCTATTTTATTTTAGGTAAGTATTTTGATCTAATATATGGTTGGGAACCTAGATAAATACTATTTAAATTAAAGTAATACTTTATTAAGGTAGAAATAGGCTCCAATTACAAATGATCTTGGTAGTACGTGTTGTATGGGCGATTGTCCCTCCGGTGCCCCCTTAAGTACCTACGCTAGCAGCGTAGGTAATTAAAATCAAAATCGGCTCGAACTTTACTTCTGTATGTACCTATTTATTTTGTGGCACCAAGCACTGGCATTCTGCGTCAAGCATTATTCATACCCCTTTTTACAAACACCTTGGAAAGTTACAGCAGCCCCAGATCTATGACGAGCAAACCGGCCCCCTTATTACCTAAGCCATGTTGCTGTCGTGTTGCTATCGCTAGTCAGGCCACCCCTTTCACACGTACAGTACGTACCTCGAGTGTGAAAGGGATGGTCTGACTAGCGATAGCGACAAGACAACAATTTGGCTTAGGTAATAAGGCTACGGGGCGCACGCCCCGGACGGCAATTTCTGGTACCTACAATCGATTATTCCACTTCATGCTCGTGGTCCACCTAATTAGTTCACCTGGCTGTTCATTTGATTTTGAACGCTTCATACTCACCCCCCTCCCTCTCACAAACGCTGAATGAGCGGGGGCGTCACATCAAGTTTCTGCCCAGGAAAAATTCTAGATCCGGGGCTGGTTGGCAGTTGTGTCCACAAAATTGCGGCGTCACCTTTCCCACTCCCGATGCAATATAAATAATTTTTTTTATTTTCCCACCAGTGCAAGCTTCTGACGTCCGTGACGACACTATCTGGGGTCAGCAGAATACCAGCGTTAAGTAGCTAGGTTCTAGTGTTAGCTAGGTTCCTACCTACTTGGCACCTGGTAAGCTGACGCCATTTTGGCATGACTCGACATTGTAATTTATGATGGAAGTTGCGTGAGATATTCCTGTATTTTTTGATTAATCTTGTCCTTCTATGTCTTATATCCTTATATTTACACCTATCTACTTCTTAGAGCCAGAAGTCAAGATTCTACATTACAACTTTGTCACCATCTTCTTTTGTGTTTTTATTTAGTACGTGTCAAATAAATGTTCTCATTTTAATTTTTCATTTTCAGATAATAACACAACTAGACTGGTAAAAGTTAGATACGTCAATAGTTTTTCGTGCCAGTATCTAGCATGCTTTACTGTGACATGTGTATCACCAGCTTTAGTCGCTAAGTCAATGCCAGTAATTCCAGCTAAATTAGACCCAAGGCATTCGATCTCTTGATTCGCAGAGTTACTACTCAGGATTTGTAACCTAACAGATAGCGTTTATAAAGCATAGTGCGCGACAACTTGCCATCGTACCAAGACCTGTTTTCATTGTAATATTGAAGTGATTCAGAGGTCTTATGTATCTGGCGGAGGTAATCCGCAGTAAATTGAAATGTAACATCAAATCAGCGCTGTTTAGGAGAAGGTTGTTTAGACGTTACGATGTGTACAAGTGGTTCGCCCCGAACTGAGATCTCGCGAGTCTCCCATAAAAACAAAAAAAAAATATTATATGCAATCTTTGACTATCAAAATAGTGCGGCGAAAAAACAATTTGCAGTTAGGATTTCAGGCTTTTGCTTATATTTGTGTCACTATAGCTTCACGTATACCAAATTTCAGAACTGTGGGGTCACTGGTGTACCCTGTGAATTTCGTTAAAGTTCAGTTTTTAATAAGGTGAATGACTCAAAAATTGCAAGGACTGAACTAAAAATAAGGACGGTGTCGAAATGTACTATTAAAGACCTTTCATTTGACCTACTAGTCTCATTTTCATTTTTTTACCCTTAAACTCCAATATATCAACAACCCCTTCACATTTTTAGCTCATTTATTCACACCAGAACTGTACTATCACTACCTACTTAGGTATCAAATTTCTCGATGATCGGATCAACGCTTCGAAAGTTATCCTCGGATAAACAAACATACTTGTATATACATGAATACATAGATACATACAACGCCGATTTGGAGATCTCGCTTCGCTTGATCAATCATAGTGGCCGTGCCGGGCTAAAGTCGTGCATCAATTTTCATTCGTGAATACAGCAGACGTACAAATAAATTATAAGGAAAAAGGGCCTGAAAGCCTACGAAATTTTTAAAAAATACAAGTAATAGAATCAATTACGTATTATACCCAATAAGGGCTCATTTGTTAGGGTCTCGTACCTCAAAAGGTAAAAAACGAACCCTTTTAAGATCAGTCTCTTGTGCGTCTGTCCGTCTGTCTGTCCGTGTGTCACCACCGATTTTCTCAGGAACGGGACCTAGCAAGTTGAAATTTATACCAGTTATTGAGGTATATAGTCCTATTAGGTGTATAAAAATCAAGATCCTCCTGAGTCAACCCGATAAAAAGATATAAGCAAATTTAGATTTTCGCGAAAACTTGTAAGTACCAAAATTTACCTTAATTTTCAATGTTTTTAATTATTCGGAATTTTCCCTTTACTTTCTTTTTTGCTGAAGACCTTGCTTTTAACCAAAATTGACAATTCTAGGTCAAGAGAAAGTACCATATAGGTTTTGGGTCGAAAACTAATATGTAGTTCCCGTTGACCTAGATTCACGAAATTTGCCAAAAAGCAGCACAAATAAAAAAAAACTCCAAAATAAAATACAAAAGTTGAAAATTAAAGGCTGTCCCAATACATACATAGTTAACGCCAATTAAGATAGTCCTCTGAGTTGTATGGGCGCTCATACAATTTAGAGGACAAGCTTAATCGGCGACTTCGTGCACGAGTCCGACTCGCACTTGGATGGTTTTTGTCTATGGAAACTAAAGCTTTTTTCACGGTTGAGGTATTTCCACATCGTGTCGTCTCCACAAAAAGCCTGTAGCCTAAATTATTTGCTAGTGTTATGTAATTAATGAATTAATACTCGCTTTAGAATAAATTTACTGTGCTATCTACTTTAGATAAGTGACAATGGGCGCTTAAACATCATTTACGTTTGTTTAAGCGCAACACAAAAATTGTATAAATAAATATAAGCGAATCTATTCATGTACAACAGCTTTTAACAGTTTAGTACGTACAAATTGAGTTGGTCTAAGGTAGAATCATACTGTTACGAGCTGAGGGTTCGGGATAAAATAATGAAAATCAACCTAACCAAAATAACACTTTTATTCGACACTAAAATAATAAATATACGATTAATCACAAGCACTCACAACACACTAAATCACACCACTATTGCACAATAAACCACTTAAAGTCACCGAAATATTCGCACGTATCGACTGACTGCTTCGGGCGTCTCTACGCACTATTTAGGTATACTGCGCCAGTAATAACTCTCGAAGTTTCTCAACATTTCCACTGGCGACTATAAAAGTGTAGGTATTTCGACCGACTACTATTTCTTATTCTGTGCAACTGTTGGTAAAAACGTAGCATGTAGGTATATTCCATACCAAGTATTACCTATTCTGTGACACAGTAGGTATAACTTCGAGAGGCCGACTATTACTTATTCTGTAACCGCCTCGGCGTAACAATACTTAAATAAATTAAAATTCGAAAAGCCTAAATTTCTCCTTTCCTAACTTATTTATTGCGATGCAGTTCAAAGACTGTGCAAGCCTTGTTTGTTCTAATTATTGAATAGTTTACTTTAAAGCTGCAAGTCACCGATATTGAATTTTAAAGGAATAACTACTTGGTAATCTAAAAGCTATTATGTTGAACTGTAGGTATCGCAATAAATTATGTTATGGTGGGGCAATTGATCTACGACAATCGACACGGGCGACTTTGCCTCCATTTTCCAAATGAACTAGAGATTTTAGAGATACATCAGCCCCATCATAAATCAGACCAGTAAAAAATGAGTTGTGTCGAAGTTCTGTCCGGGCTTTCGTTTGCCATTCTGTGATTGCGACATGTTTAAGGGCTGTACACACTCGTATCGGTGAATAGGATTTCGCGATTGTATTAAATACTTAAGTGGCTCTGTTCTGTAACACTGCCACTTAAAGAGGCTTTCAAGGAATTTCCCGCCGTTCGTCTCGAATTGATTGTTTTAGCCCTTTTAGGGTTCCAGACCAAAATGGTAAAAACAGAACCCTTATGGTGTGACTTGGTTCTTTTGTCCGACTTGATGAAGTTATCGAATTGAACCGAAACATTGTCGGTCGAAACACCGGTAAGACGGTACGTGATAAATCCCACATTAAATTAATAAAAAAATTATTACACTTCAATGTAGACTATAAAAAAATAACAAATGAACGTAGAAGACATAAAGTTAAATACAATGCCTCAATATTTTGGAATATTTAACGATACACGAACACAAAGAAACACAAATTAAACATTTAAATACATTCCGGAACTAAGAAATAAGACAAAGGGGAAAATATAAAGACCTCATACAATCCACGTTTAATGCCAGCTAGATGGACTGCTGTAGGTACCAAAAAAGAAAAAAAAAACAAACAGAGAGAAAGAGAATGAAATGCCATTATCGCTATGCAAAAATGTGGCTATGGTCGTAAACACCACCTTGACACAGGGTCGAGATAAATTCCCCGAAGTCAACCAACTTCATAATTTCCTAATTCATTTATTTCAGTTAACTTACAAATAAATACAAATGCAAATATTTTTTTTTCCAAATTAGAATTAACATGTATGTACATAATGAGCTCCGCACTAGGTGTAACACCTATATCGCGGATGCCCTGTATAGATTTGCAGAAGTTACACATATTAAATGCGAGACTAAGCCGAGTAAGTATAAATTTTGACTAATAAGAGAACAGAGAAGCAAAAACAAATTTAAGTTAAATATAGATAAAAGATAAGCATTAATATTATAGAATTACAAAACTACTAAGACAAAAAATTGGGGACTCGTGTAAGTGATGCATTTGAGTGTGTGAGTGCGAGTATGTGTGTGGGTTTGTATGTGTTTGAGAGGGTATATTTGTGCGTGTGGTGAGTGCGTGTGTATTGTGTGGTTGTGTGAGGGTAGCGCGCGTGCGCAAGTGTATGCGCGTGGCGTTGTTGCTAGCTACGTGATTGCGACCAAGATTGACTCCGTTTTGTCGTAGTCGAGTGTTATTGTTATGTTTTGAACAAAAACAATAAGAACTCTAGAAAATACATAAGTTTACAAACGTATGTAAAATAATGAGTAAAAAATGGGTGTGGCTATGTCATGGACACGGCGGGGTGTTGTACGTGAATACGTGTATACGAAATAGGTAGGTAATACTTTCTATACAAAACATAAAATACTTACGCTATTCTATGTATGTCATAATTCTGTTTGTACACTAAAAAGTCCTTCGGGTCATACTAAATGGAAATCTCGAAACGCAGCAAAATGACCTCAAAATGGCGGTGCTTCCCCATCCACCGCGCGCGATGCGTCACAGTCCTCACTTAGCGGAACAAATTCTGTGATCCATTAGATATCCAGTGGTTGGAGATGATAGATATGTAGCTGCAACACCAAACTGTATCTCCCGATTTTGTTATCATTCAAGCAATTTTAAAAACGTATTCACGTCAAAAACAAAAGAAAAATTAAAGAATTTACTCCAAAGTCTAGCTAGTCTAGTACATGCATTAATTATATTATGCTCATCAGTGAGACGTCAAAACATACGAAGGTAAAATCAAGGAGATCCCAGTTCAAGGCGCAATCAATCACTGGCGATGATCCGGCGTCACTCGCATTGACGTGACATATCATCAATCAACCTGAAACTATTCGAGGATACTAAGTTTACTGGATGTGGCATGTCTGAACAGAATTGGGTGTTTTATCATTATCAAAGAATAGAATAGAATATTTTTTTATTGTACACCAGGAATACTTAAAAAAACTATTATATACATATTTAAAAAAAATATTTAATTCATAAATTATTTTATTAATATAATATACTGCTGGACATTTCACACAGCGCTATCTAACCCCAAACTAAGCTGAGCTTGTACTATGGGAACCAGATAACTGATAAAATACTTATATAATTTTTTTTTGTAAATACATCCTAATAATATATAGAAAAACACCCAGACACCGAACAAATATCTGTAGATCATGCAAACATTTATTCCGTGGCGGGAATCGAACCCGCTACCTCATAGCAATGGATGAGATGTGCTTAAGACCGATTGGACTTGTGACATAGAGAGGGCCTTTACCCAACAGTGAATGCTGAAGGCTGGATAGATAGATAGATAGACATAATATTAAATATATCAAAATCTTCGGCCCCACATAAGCTGTTGAAGTTGATAAAATATGTTTTCATCACTCATGCTCTAAAAGGTGGTCACTGTAAACTCAATAACGGCTCCGTAAATGCGATTTACGGACCTGGGAACGTAATTAAATTTGAAAATAGAATGAGAAATTCTTATGAAAAATTTAATTATAGTTATTCATTTATTACTAGCTGCCGCTAGCAGCTTCGCACGTGTTTGTCAACAAAAAGTAGCCTATGTGTTAATCCAGGTTATATTCTACGTACATACCAAATTTCATCCATGTCGGCTCAGCCGTTACGACGTGATTGAGTAACAAACAAACATTCAAACATTCGCATTTATTAGTTAATTAATAATGTTATTTATAATTAATGAATAAAATAAGTTACTTACTAAGAAAACTTTCGTGATTGATTTCAATCATTATAATAAATACGGGATTTGTCACGTACCGTCTTATCGGTGTTTCGACCGACAATGTTTCGGTTCAATTCGTGAACCTTCACCAGGGTGAGAGCGGTCCGCTCCGAATAACGAACGAGTCAGTGTGTGGCGAAACACCGATAAGACGGTACGTGATAAATCCCGTATTTATAATAATGATTAAGTTAATTACTATTTTATTTATTACCCATAAATTAAATTAAATTGTAGCATGTTACAAACCTTACGTATATAGGCGGGTAGGTTACATACACATAGCCCCTATGCAGTGTCTACAGAGAGGGCTTGCATACTTGTTTTTATTTAAAAATGAAAGAGATCGCTTACAGACTTTGTAATAATGTACTATTATTAAAAGACTCTTCCAGTTACTATTGATCAACTGAAATACATGGATAGTTAATTATTGTTGCGTGTAGAAGTGCAAGATTCTCGTAAGGCCCAGACAAGCGATGAATGTAACACAATACAGCGTACAATAATTAGCAAACTGATAGAACGTGTGTGAAAAATATCTATTGCAATATCAAAATAATATGACGACCTCCGTGGTGCAGACGACCTCTGTGGCGCAGTGGGCGAATAGCCGGCTGAGAGGCAGGAAGTAGCGGGTTCGATTCCCGCCGCGGAACAAATGTTTGCATAATCTACAGATATTTATTCCGGGTCTGGATATTTTTCTATATAATATTATAAGTATGTATTTACAAAAAAAATGTATATAAGTATTCTATCAGTTATCTGGTTCCCATAACACAAGCTCTGCTTAGTTTGGGGCTAGATAGCGCTGTGAAATATATATATATATATATATATATATATGCTTATTAACATTTTCTTCATTTGTGTAGTATCTAAATAGAAACCTTAAAAAATAATATTACGCATACATAAACAAAATACATAAATAAACTTACATAAAGTGCTAAATTTTGTTTTCTGTTTTGAAGAGAGATGGTGTTTATAGATAGTGTTTATGTGCGAGGCGAGACGTTACTCGGAGCGGATCGCACTCACCCTGATGAAGGTTGAAACACCGATAAAACGGTACGTGATAAATCTCGTATTTATAATAATGAGGGGTTTATAGAGTTAGGATTTGGAGAGTATATACCGTTCCATACAAAAAGGGTGAACGTTTTACAACCATGCTAATACCATATATTCGATGTATGTCTCTCTGTTTGTTTGTTTTGTTTATACAACTAAACGTCACGACTTTCTTTTTTGATGAAATTTTGTATATTTGGTATTTCGTACGCACTACTAAACTGTGTAGGTAACCTATAAATAGAGCTGAACTCCTTGTTGCAACTTGACACCCCATTTTTATCCCATGGGAACTGATTTATGGGATAAAAGGTATCTTAAGTGGTATTGTAACTACCATGTTATAGTTTGAGGTATTAACTATAGCAGAATACATTTCGGGGAATGTGCCCACGAACTTTTTGATCCGATTCCGCCATCTCTTTTCCATCAAAGGACAAGCGGACGCACGGCTCAGTACCATTCGTACCTAGTTGATATACCACCAATTCGCACACACCGTTTTCGTTATACGTTCTTGATGCGCACATCTAACGTATGGAACACTTTGCCGTCGTCTGTTTTTCCTAAAGAATACAATCCGGGCCTCTTTGAGGTAAGAGTGAATAGGTTTCTTCTAGATCTTCATGCTTCATCTTAGACCACACCATCGCTTACCATCAGGTGAGATTGTGGTCAAACGATGATATATATAGTTTAAAAAAATCCAGGTTATAATTAACGTTTATACCGTTTCAGCCGCCGTTCAGAAATCGGTTCAGCAGTTACGACGTGATTGAGTAACACACAAACAAATAAATTAACAAACATCCAAACTTTCACATTTATAATAATTAGTGTGATAGACAATTAAAGAACTGGATTAAGACATAGGCTACTTTTTAGGAACTAACCATGTGGCTATTTATGCCGTTCATCATCAGTATTATATCAGCTAAATGACGTCCACTGTAGTACATAGGCCCCACCATAGATTTCCAGAGTGACCGATCTTGTGCGGCCTGCACCCAACGGCTCCCAGGAACCGTTATCAGGTCGTCTTTCCATCTAGTGAGGGGCCGCTCTACGCTGTGCTTTCTAGTGCGTGGTCTCTACTCGAGAATCTTTCTGCCCCAACGGCCGTCAGTTATTTAAGCTATGTGTCGTTAACTTCTTAAAAATAAAACAAAATTAAAATTATTACAAATATTATACTTTTAATCTTAATAATAATAAAAATAATAATCTTTATTTCAGACTCCATGAGGTCCATACACTTTTACTACACACAATACAATACACATAATTCACAATAAAATCACCTTATGTAGTTTAAGTGGCAATGCCCACCCAACGTCTATACATCTTAGAATGTATAAGCCTTTCTGCCAGACTTCTAATTTATTTATTTATTTATACTTAGATTCACAGTTACATTACCATATATTATAAACTAATTAACATAGTGCTGGACTTAAACCAAATTGAATCTACATTATGTAATACTCAACTTATAAAGACCCGGCAAAGTAGCTCGCCTGTTAACTTTAACATACTTACTTACTTACCTATATATATATATATATTTAAATTAAATATTTACATGAAAAAATACTAACAAGAAATAGTTTGCAAGAAAAAGTGAATATTAACATTTTTTAGAATATAAATTAATAAAAAAAGTGCCTCTTGAGCTACAATGTTTGCCTGATCGCATTTGAAGTGTGTGTGTGTGTGAGTGTGTGTTTATGTGTGTATAGTGTACCTAGTGTGTGTGGTGTAGGATGTATTTTACAGTGTTATGTTATGTTTTAAAGTGTTAATTATCCGGTCATTTGGAAATTGCAACAAAAAAGAGGGTAGTCAACTAAAGTGCAGTTGAACCCGCTCGTACTAATGATAGCGTTATTACAAGATGAAAAGTAAGATGGAAATTTAAAGTTAATGGTTAGAAGGAAGTTTAGTAAAAATATATAATTAAAAGCAGAAGAGATAACAACGAAACAATTAAAGCTTATTTATATACTTCCTTTGTTATCTTTAGTATAGAAAGCAAGTTCTGGTTTCTGGCTAGTTATTCAGATTTCTGAATCACACTAATAGTATTAATGTGAAAGTTTGAATGTTTATTTGTTACTCAATCACATCGTAATGGCGTAAATTTAGTCTGACCTGGATTCAAACAAAGGCTACTTTTTGTTGACAAACAACGCGTCCGATGCCGCCTGGAAGAAGCTAGTAGCTTAAATGCCTTTAGGACAGAGATATCAAATAACAAAGTTAACCTTATTTTCTGTACAAAATAAATAACAAAAACGATATATTCCATTGGAGCTTCAAATAGCCCTAACGACGAGCTCCGCGTTAGTTTGTGGCAACTGCACTGAATACAGCGCAGCGGTATCACTGCAAAGTGTTGCCAAATTACCCGCCTAATAAATAAAGCCACTTTAATAAAACCCAGTGAAACTCTATTTGAAGTTGCATTTGAAAGCAACCTCTTTTGTTGTAGAAAACGTTTAGTATTTATTTTCCCGTTGATAGGTTACGCATTGGGGGTTGTATTGTGCACTAGCCCCCTTCTAACCTGACCCCGGCCCAACTCCTTTAAGTAGCAGTGTAGAACTTTGGGTTGATAGCAGTTATCCAATGTCCGCAAAGTCGATACTGTCGATGATGACTCGATAAGTTCATGCAGTCCCGTTAGTTTGGCTTCTTGTGTGGCGTACAGTGCAGCAGAACGTGCTCCAGTCTCTTCACCCCGCAGGCATCCTCGACTACTACTCATCATCATACCAGCTACAGGGCATCTACTGTTGAAAATAGGCTTTTGTACGGCCTGCAATCAATCGCTCCCAACAACCTTTATCAGGTCGTTTTTCCATCTAGTAGGTGCCGTCTTACGCTGCGCTATCCAGGCGTGGTCTCCACTCGAGAACCTTTCTGCTACAACGGCTATGTGCTACAACGGCCGTCAGCATTTCGAGCTATGTGCCATTCCATTCCATGTGCCCATTCCAGCCAATATAATATTCTTTTATACCTAGACAGTATCCAAAATAGTAGCTTAAAAATAACTGAGAAGAAGATTTTTTAAGAAGAATTTTCATAAGTAAGTAGACTTTACCTGTTTACTGGTAATACTTTAAACAGTTATTTACAATATAATACAGAACAAACAGTTAAATTATCTAAAGACAATTGCAAGCAAACTATAGATAGCTCAACTGCTCCAGATCACTACCAGACAGAAGTGTCCCCAAGGCAATGGCTGCATTGCTCCGCTGAATTGCAATGCTTATGCGTGACCCAGATAAGCGCCAGCTCTCGGACACCCAGAAATAATGTTGAAAACGCGATGGGCTCCGGTACCCCATGTACCCAGGGTCTCGACCTCAAATGGCTCAAATATGTAAGCTCTGTCGAGACTTCAGTATTTGCGCCGCTTGTGATCTTCGGCTGCATTTGCCGCCACACCAGCCCCAACTGCTGTACCCGACAGATGAGATGGCGTAAGGGTATCGACGCACGTGGCGTTCCACAAAGGCCTACCTTTCTCCCAAGGTATAAGAGTCATACCGTCAGGCCTCTTACCAGCGTCACGTATCAGACCGTTCGGTTCGAGAACAGCTGGTTGGTTACTGGTTGCTAGCATTAAGTTGACGCTCCGTTAATTTTGATTAATAAAGTATTTTCAATCAATCAATCCTGGTTTAATAAGTAGTTGTTCTGTGAGAACAGTAGACCTTGCAAGTCCTTACAACCATGCAATAACCAACACTTTCCCCTTTCGCTGGTCTTAGCTATTACTCGCGTTTTCTTGGTCTTAGGAGGTCGAATCTGATGTCTACGGGTTCGTCTCATAAAGGAGGACTGCGTAGTCTGATTAGTGTATGTAAGTAGAAATATTCCGAATAAAATATAAAAATGCATTCCGTCCATATAAAACGCTAAAGCGTCTGTGCAGAATAAAGTCCTTTGTGTGCCTCTCAAATTTGATTGAAATCCGTCGATATATAACGCTACAGCAAACTTTCCCCTTTTTCCCACCTATCCCCCTCCCCCTGAAGCAAAAATCGCGATCGACTTAAAAAATTAAAACAAATCAAGGAACTTGTGTGCCAATTTTTGTCAAAATCGGTTGAAAAATGCGCCCTATAGGCGAGAACAGACAGACTCGCAAACGGACAAAAGCATTTTTGGCCAATCTTGAAACTGAGATGCTTCGCTTTTAACTCCGGAATCCTAAAAATACAACAAGATACCGATTTTAGAGGTTAGCTAGATTTTGATGGTTGTTCTGATTGTTTTACGTATGTTGTGTTCCAATAAAAAAACCTCCAGACATCTGGCATTGTATTTCCTTGTTAGGTTAGCATTACTTTATTGTCAAGATACTTCAGCCGTGTTGTGAAGCTTCTTGGATGTTTAGCAGTGGACGCCCTAAAGCTGATTGATGGTAGTTCATTGATAGAGCGAAGCGAGATCTCTAAATAAACTTGGGCAAATCGGCGTTGTATGTATGTATGTTTGTTTGTCCGAGGATAACTTTCGAAGCATGTATCTGATCATCGTGAAATTTAATAATAATAATAAATAATAAAAAGCATTTATATATACACACACCTAGAAAGAAAGAAAGAAAGAAAGAAAGAAAGAAAGAAAGAAAGAAAATACATTTATTTGACACACACATAGGACAGACCATTCAGAACAGAACTAATACAAAAAAACATACCTACTTACCTAAAGAATATAAAAGTAAAAAGGAAAATTATTTAAGTACAGAATTAAAGAAAAAACACAAGATAAAAATTTAGTTCTTAAGTATACATAGGTATGTGGTAGGTACAGATAATATGGTCTTCCGTGCTGTGTGGGCCAAACAGGTTCCATCTCAGCGTATTGCTGCCTACCTGCCTACCGGAAGATAAGCGGATTACACCTATTATGCTAACAGAAGTAGGTAGGTACTAAATAAGTACTAAATTAAAGCTAGGTATGTATAACAGTAGGCCTAATTGTAAGAAACAGTAGTACATTATTGTAGAAAGCACTATGGCAGAAGGTGGTAGTAAACAGGTCGAGGACTCAGCTACGCTGGTTTTCAGCATCGCCTTGGCAGAAACATCTGCAGCTGCCGTCACCACAGTTAGGAAGAAAGGGGTAGAAATTAAAACAGTTATTCTGAATTTCAGACTTTTCCCTAAATTTGTGTCAGTAACGCTACACGGATACCAAACTTCAGCACTGGTGTACTGTGTAAATTTTTTCAAAGTTTTTATTATGACTAACAACTTTAATACTACAAGTTTTAAACTAAAAATAAAAATGGAGCCGAAATGTACTCACAAAGACTTTTAATAGGCGTGCCACTTGACCGGATAGTCTCATTTTGTGCCCCCCCCCCCCCCCCCCACACATTTTTAGTTCATTTATTCACACCAAAATTGTGCCATCACTACCTACATATATACCAAATTTCACGATGATCGGATCAACGAAAGTTATTCTCGGACACACAAACATACATACAACGCCGATGTGCCACAGTTGATTTGGAGATCAAGCTTCGCTCCATCAAATATATATAAACCTTTATCGGATATTGTTTTTTTTTTGTTCAAAAATACGTATATAAGGGCAGAGTGGTTCCACAAATTCGACCGTCTACAAATATTCAAATGTTTTATTGTTTATTTAAGAATCATTCATTTATCTCAGCCCGTCTGCACCCACTGTTGGGTATAGGCCTCTTCTTAATTACGCCATTCTTTCCGGTCCCTTGCGAGTCTCATCCATTGGCACCCAGCTACGCTTTCAATGTCATTCGACCATCGGGCGGGTGGTCTGCCTCTTGGTCTACGAGCATCCCTTGGCCACCACTCTGTAATCGCCTTCGTCCAACGCCCGTCATCCCTCCTAGCCAAGTGTCCAGCCCATCTCCACTTCAGCCCTGCGACCCTCATACCCACGTCCACAACCTTTGTGCGACTTTGTGAATATGTTTTATGAATAAACCTAAATAATTATATTGAACGAAAAGGATTTAATTCTTTACATTAAAATAATATGTTATAAGTACGACTTCATGTATTTAGGTACTGTAGATAGTAGGAAAACGGCTTAGCTAGAATCACGATTGAGATTTGGACGTGCGTAGGCCGCAGGTGTGGAGCGACCTTTGGGGGCAATTCTGCTAGATTAAAAAAGAAAACGACGGTCAGCGAACACTTTAGGCCGCCATGTAAACTACCTCATATATTTCCACTGAATGTGATCTGTCGATCTGACATTATCTAGATGAATATAATTATGTATTTGAACTGAATTAGCCATTGCATTTTTAATATTCGTCCATATTTTTCGCGAACTTTTTGAAGCTATACTTCTTTTTGCACTTTTGAAAAAAAAATGAGAGTTAAATTTTTACGATGCGCGCGAACACCGACATCTAAAAAGCGACATGATGAATTTAGCTGTGAATTAGCTGTGTGATGACTGATGAAGTTAGCGACAGATAACTGTCTCTCAAGTTTCCGTGAAAACTTATAAATATAGTCATTAATTTATCATATATTTTAAGAACAAAGAGTTGTGGCATACGGGATGAAATCTTCAGTAATTTATGTTCTGTTACGCCAAAGACGTTAACACACGTTTATTTTTTCTTTTTTATGTACAACCTGTTTAGTTATATACGGCATTAGTTTAAAACACACACCCGGAATCGTATTACCTGAATTTTGGGGTGAGTTTAATACTGGTAGCTTGAATATTTATCCAGTAATCGATACATTTCCAACAAACAATTTTTAACGTAAATCGGCGGGGTCTTTGTGACGATGCCACTTAGTCAATTTAACAGTTACCTACTTACATGATGAATTAATATTACTTGTTTACCTGTTTTGTACAGGCCCTTTCATTGGAAATTAATATGAAGGTTGTTTGAAAATTTAAAACTTTCTGTTGTAAAAGGTAGATTTGAAAAAAAAACTTATTTTAAAACAATACCAGCCATTAGCCCTACCCGTGTTTCCATTTAATGTCGTAAAAACACGTAATAAAACACGTAGTATTTGCTGTAGACGTCCCCAATTTCTGTGCTCAGTTCTCGATACTAGGCCTTTACTTTACTATGGGAAAATGTTTTAAGTTTGTCCTTCAGTACGGGGTGAGCTGAAGGAGTCTGTCGGACTTTGCGTAGACCGTAGATTAACGGCATACCGACTAAAACCCCATCGATATCCTTTCATTCGCCTCAGTGCCAGTGCATTATCAAACCGCCCATCATGAGATGAGCGAGTTTAATGAATTAATTAAATACTCTTTATTGCACACCAAACAATTTTTTTTTTATGTTAGTTGTGGGAAAATATGCTTACGGCCCACTTGATGGTAAGCGGTCACCGTCGCCTATTGACACCGGCAACACCCGGAGTATTGTCGATGAGTTCCTTACACTGTAGAAACCTCTTTACATTTATTTCTCTTGAAGCGTGCCATGTCGTAGTCTAATGGGAAAACCTCAGATGGTAACTCATTCCACATCTTGCAAGTATGGGGTAGAAAACATCGCGTGAAGCGTGTGGTGCGCAATAAGCAATTGTCGATTATATGTGGATGAGCTTTATTACGTTGTCGAGAAGTGCGGTGGTAAAATCACGACGACGGGATGAGATCAAATAGCTCCTCAGAACATTCCCCATTATACAGGCTGTAGAATACACTGAGCGATCCGATGTCACGGCGTTGACTCAGCGGTTCCAGCCTGTCGGCGAGTTCGGGATCACTGATGATTCTAATGGCTCTTCTCTGTAGGGAGTCAAAACGAAGCAATTGCTACTTTGGAACTCCGTGCTAAAGATGGGAACAGTATTCTACGTGCGGCCGAACTTGCGCTTTGTACAGCAATAGCCGTTGTTGTGCCGTAAAATACTGTTTGGCACGGTTAAGGACTCTAAGTTTTTTGGAGGTGAGCACAGCCTTTGCTTCTAAGTGACTCCTATACTGGAACTCATTAGAAATTTCGACTCCCAGAATCCCTATACTCGCCGAGACGGGGAGAGGAATGCCCTGGAACCGTGGAGCTATTGTAAAAGGGGACTTCTTTGTGGTGAACGCACAGACTTGCATCTTGGTTGGGTTAAAGGTGACCAGATTAAGGTTACCCCAATCTGACACGCGCTCCAAAGAGCCTTCAACCTCAGACACAAGCCTTTGTCTGTTGTCTTCCACTTCCGACCGAGAGACATTAGGGCGGCCAGTATAGAAAGTATCATCCGTACTGTCATCCGCATAACAATGAAGGCCGCTTATATAAAAATACAGTAACAAAGGAAATAAAGAATAAATAACGGTAAAATGGGCAGTCTTATCGCTAAAAGCGATCTCTTCCAGATAAACTTTGGGAGTTGATGATGCACTAGCACTTGACAGGGTCACGGGGTCTGGGTTGGATACAACCGCGGTCCTGTCAGATCTGACCAAGTGTCCTGCCCAACTCATTGAGCCCTAATATTCGCTCGCTGACATCTTGAGCTTTAGTCCACTTGCTAATTTATCATTTTGTTAGTATATTATAGGTCACGTACTATTTTTTGAGTCTTATAAAGGAATAAGAACAAGTACAATAAGTACGTTAAAAATAAATTAAATCTAATAATTTATATTGTTTACAAGGTGACCCGCCCGCGGCTTTACGCGCTTGAAATTTCCCGTTCCCGTGGGAACTTCCGGATAAAAACTATTTATAACACTCTTGTCAAAGTGACGCGGCACTTCATGTCACAGAGCATAAAAAACAATAGAACTAGCATGTTCAATTTTCACCATGAAAACCAGTGTAGCTAAACTCACACATGTAAAAACTAGCACACTTAGAGATAAAAGTTATAATTGGTTGAAAGAGAACGTTCAAAGAGGCCTAAAACCATAAAACTAATTTTACGGATAAAAAACGTTAGCCACCAAGGGAACATGGTTTAAAATTCAATAAAATAAATAGTAATAAAAAATTAAAGTCTACTCACCAAAAGATGGGGCTTTAGAAAATATTTTTATTTTAGTCTCTATTAATTAAGAATAAGACTGATAATGAAATTGCTGTTTCTTGATTACCCACAAAACAAAGCCACTCAACAACAGATGGCGCCGTGGCTAACGATTTTTGTTATAGTCTCTAACAGCAAAGAATAAGATTGATAATGCCATGGCTGTTACTCTATAGTCCAAAACACTTTGCTACTGCTTTAGTGATGTACCTATGAGGATACAAGACGAATGTATCGATATCGATTATCACCTACCTACTATAGATAACGAAATAGGTACGTCAGGTTATAATATAGGTGGTCGAAATAAACAGCTTTTATTTTCTTTCTTTCTAAACATAATCACAGGTTTCCAACTCATAAATACTTAAAAAAATATTATATTATTGGAATATTAATACTGAATAATATTATACGAGGGGCACACTAAAAGTTTCCGGAATCAATAATACAAAACTACGATTAATGGTCAAAAGTGAATTTATTTTTTATTTATTAAAATATTCTCCCTTTGCGTCAATGCACTTTTTCATACGATTGAACTAATTTTGAAAACATTTGTGCCACTCCTCCGGTGGTGACGTCAGATACATTTTTTTCATAGTCTTCGACAGCCTCTTCTAGTGATGAAAACCGTTGATTGGTTCTTGATTTTTGGGAACAGAAAAAAGTCACACGGTGCCAGGTCAGGACTGGTATGCTGGATGACTCATAAGTTGTAAATTTTTTTTATGTCTTGCGCCCTGGGGAAACTGAAAACAGAAGTTATTATAATATTTTACACCATAGGTCTAAAATGCATTCAAAAAATCATCAATAAAACAACAAAAGGAATTAACGCCCTATAACTTATACACCTTTTAATAGGGGGTAACTAATTATAGCTATCGATAACACATTCATCAGTATATTGGGGTCACAACCCTAATTGAGTAGCGTAAGTTGAGGTTTAAGAGAAACACGACCTGAAAGAGTATGATTCCCAGTCTATTTTGTTTGACGATTTTGCATTTTAAACAAAACTAACAAAAAACAATAAAATAATACTTACCGGTGATAGGATATGGCCCTTTTTTGTTAAATTTTTGGTTCGGTAAATAATCTATAATATTTACACTCCAAAACGGCACAATATGGGATTTTTATATTTTTTTGAAGTACGTTTATCCCACAGTAATAGAAACACGACTGAAGTGAGCGAAGCTTGTAGTGCGCGGAACTCCGCGTACTTAGTGTTACGCGGGCTCCGCCTACTTACGACTTCTATTGTTTTTTGTGTTCTGTGCTTATGTAAATGACTTCACGCCAATGAACGACGCTTAAATTATATGGATATTCTTCATATAAAAATACTGAAGTCGCGATTAAATAAGTTTTTTGTTGAAAAATTTCTTTTTCAAAACAAGCTTTTATAAAATTCATAATCGGAACCGCAAGCAGATTAACATGAGCCCAAACACTAGTAGCCTACTATAACCCATTCAGAAGTTCCATTGTCTAGCATCCGTCTCCATCATGAGACCACCTCCACATTATTATATATAAGTTATATATGTAGTTATATTAGAAGTTATATTATATGCACTAGCTGACCAATCCGCGGCTTCGCATGCGTGGTTTGCCAATAAAAAGTAGCTTACGTGTTAATCCAGGTTATGATCTACGTACATACCAAATTTCATCCCAAAGTTGTATAAATACATACCAAAGTTCCGGCGTAACAAACATCCATACAACCATACATACAAACTTTCGCGTTTATAATATTAGTAGTATTCTAAATTTCAGCTTAATCGGTTGAGGGGAACGGGTTTGAAATTCAGTTGCAAGATTCCACCCGGACAAACACACATACATTGCAAGATAATAAAAGCTTGTAAAAATGGGGAGTGGGGGTAGAAGGTTAAAAAATACTAAACGACCTATTCTCATACCTACCAAATAAACAAAAAAAAATCATTTAAATCTGTTGACACGTTTCGGAAGAGTGCAACCACAAAAACTGTGACACGAGATTTTAATATGTTGGAGATTAAGATGATCATAAATCGTTTTAAATAAGTTGGATCCAGTCTCGCCAATTTTATTTGTATTTTATCATCAGATATCACAAAACACGCTGAATTAATTTTAAGTAGAGCTTCCTTTCCCAGAGCATTTTTCATCAAATCCTTATGAACATAACTAATAAAGTCCATAGAAAATCTCTTAAGTATTTTACTAAATGCATTTTTAACGGCAAAAATTAATCTCGCTTCATTTTCCAAATGGACTAAATTTCCTTACTCAGTGGCCACGCATAAATTTAAAGCTAATAGGTAATCAGTTTCACTAAGCGTTATGAAAATGTGCAATGAAATTAGCATAGCAGCTTGCTATGGACATTAGCAACTGCTCGTTAAGCCAGCTTAAGATTGCGCTAATTCATTGTCTAGAACCGCCAATACTGTACGAGTTCAAAAAAAGTTTAAACAGATTGTTCACGAAAAATTGAAAGGGAGACAGCTCTCATCAGGACTAGGCCTCCCAAATCCCCCATAGATTCGCAGACCGATCCACCGAGACCGTGTGACCAATCCAACACAAAGCTGAGACTGCATCCTCTTTAGTACACCACATAGCTTTTAGCGCCCACTCCACACATGCAGCTCCACAAACTTCTTAGCCAGGTAGACTTATTCGGTTTTTGTGTCGGCGTCTATCTCTGGTAGTGAGGTCACTATAACAGGCTCTGTCTGAAAACCAGCGATGATCTGCACTTAGTGCCTAAGCATGGACCAACACAAAGCTGAGACTGATCCTTTTTGGGACACCACACAGCACAAAAACTTTTAGCGGCCACGTATTTATGTAGCTTTTGTTAGGTATCTGCCTATAATGACCGTTTCTAATTCTGTTGTTTTTATGTCTTTCTGTATTTTTATAGGTAGGTACCTACCATTTTCATAATGTTATTTTTGATGTCTATTTCAATGTTTTATTATATTTTATTACCTTCTGTTTTGTCTGTACTTTACTGTTGTCCTAAATAAATGACTTTTACTTACTTTACCTACCTGCTTATTGTTGTAGGTGCACTACATTTCTCAGTCAGCCTGACCTGATAAAGGTTGCTAGGTGCAGTCCTGGATTAGCCTATAAGCTATTTAAGCAATCGCTTAGGGCATCCTGTCTAAGGGGCACCAAAGACGACCGAGAAAAAAAAACAAATAGTCGTTGACGTTCGGTTCAGTCGCAGTCATGACCTCACTTCCGCACGCAAGCTCGTAGTTGATCCCCCCCCCCCTCGCCGCCGGCACGCAATCGGCTTTTTTTTTAATCAATTCTTTGTAGTTCACTGAAGGATAAGGGGGACCACAGGGGAAAATTGTTTAGGGCATCAAGCTACTTTAATCTGGCACTAGCTGGGTGCCGTTGCGGGCAGGCCCCACAAGATCGGTCGCTTTGGAAATCTATAGGCTTGCAATAAGTTCAGCAGTGGACGTCCTTTAGCTTATTTGATGATGACGATGATGATGGCCAGCTATCTACCAGTTTTCACACCTACCTCCTGTTCATTTCTATTTTAAATAGTATTTTATTTATAGTGTTATCCGAACACATACGGAAAATTTCAAGATTTTATAAATCATCTCAAAAACTCCAAGCCTAGACGGGACTAATAAATAAATAATATTAAATATGTAATTACTGATGGACATTTCGCACAGCGCTATCTAGCCCCAAACTAAGCAGAGCTTGTACTATGGGAACCAGATAACTGATAGAATACTTATATACTTTTTTTTTGTAAATACATACTTATAATATACTAGCTGATAAATCCGCAGCTTCGCTTGCGTAGTTTTTCAATAAAAACAATACCCTACTTCTGCGCAGTTGGCTAAAAAGTAGCTTGTGTGACCCGGGGATAGTGTAGCTTCCCAACAGTGAAAGAATTTTTTTAATCAGTCTAGTAGATTTGGAGCCTATATAATACAAACAAACAAACTAACAATTCTTTCCTCTTTATAATATGTATTATTAAATTATATTATATAATATATATATTAACAACCAGACCCGGAACAAATACCTGTAGATCATGCAAACCTTTGTTCTAAGGAGGGAATCGAACCCGCTACCTCCTGCGTCTCAGCTGGCTATTCGCCCACTGCACCACGGAGGTCGTCATTGTAATCAAAATGTATTTAATGTTTTTAGAGCACGGATTGTTCGTGATAGGCACTTACTAAGTACACAAATTTTATCAAACCCTAGATACGAAAACTTCCTAACAATCCTGGCTAACTAACAATATGAAGTAGGCACTTCAGTTGGAAGTCAGTGCTAGAGTATACTTGAATACGTGCAAGAAAGTATTTTGTAAGTTTGTACCGAGTTCCTACACTGTTCTGTTCAACATCAATCTTCAAACATAGACAAATAATAGTACTATTGGCTAGATCATTCACTAACACATATAATTATTTCAAGTATATTGCTACGCCCCGGACTTCTCGTCGGCGCAGATGGTAGTGGCATTGAGTGACGAGTTGATACAACGAATTTTCTAAATAACATTACCCTACGTCGAGTGAACGATGTAAACCAGGGATTACCAAACTATTTTGGGTAAGAGACCTCTTTTCCAAAATGAACTGATACCTCAGACTCCTATAGCCAAATTACTTTTAATTTCCTATTAATAAATAAATACTTACCAAATTAAAAACTTGCGGTTGGTAAAGTGAGTAAACTTTTCTCATCAAAATTAAAAAAAAAAAATAGACATAAAATTCATAATTAATAATTATTAATACAACATACGTTTGAATACTTATGTAGGTAATTATTAAAAAAAACATTAATATCTCAAAGCATATTTAAAAAAATAATATGCCATTCAGTTCATTTTGGAAAAGGAGTCTTTGGCTCAAAATAGAGCATAAGACCCCTTTTCCAAAATAAACTGATACCTCAGACCCCTATATCCAAATTACTTTGAAAATCCTATCTCTATTTTTTTCCTATTGATACTAACCAAATAACTTACCAATTTAAAAACTTGCGGTTGGTTAATTGAGTAAACTTGTCATCAATTTCTCATCAAAATTTAACAAAATAAATAGACATAAAATTCGTATTAATACGTAAAAATAATATGTATTTTTACGTAATTTGTATTAATAATTATTAATATGAATTTTATGTTGTTGTAGGTAATTATTTAAAAAAACATTAATATCTCAAAGTATATTTAAGAAAATAATATGTCGACCGAATAAAAATATGGAAACCGATTTCAACCCCCAGGGGTCGATATCGACCACTTTGGGAATCCCTGACGTAAACTATCGTTTCATGTTGATGATGTTATCCGAACCGATTACGACCATGACTGTTCTTTTACTTCATGAGCCTACAAAATGACTGGTTCATAAATGACTAATAATATATTAACTATAATAATATCTACTAGACTATATAATATATCAATAATAAGATGAACAGTTACTTTGTTTTATAATACATACTCTGTGTAAACATTTAAACATAGGTAATTTAGTGTTAAAATGTTCATTGATTAGTTTATTTTCTTGTGTAATTTTATTTCTGTTAATAACGCCCTGAGTAATCAGTAATTTGCGATGCTCCTAAAGCGCAAACAAGTTTAATGTATTTTTCAAACTTTCGCGATGACTGAACATAATTACTGATTAAAAAGGGTATTTATCACGCATTCCCCTTTTTTATTTGTTATCCCGACGTTTCGACTATCTTGCTATAACCGTGGTCGCGGGCGGACTAACAAATAAAAAATGTACGCGATAAATACCCGTTTTAATCAGTAATCAAGTATAAAGTGCCATTTCTAGTTTTAAGACCTTACTGTACTCTTGTTTATGCAAATAAATATTTTATTTTTTCTTATATTCCTATAATAAGCCTCGGGGCACAACATAGAGAATATACGTAAACAACTACTTACATGATCTAAATACAGAAGCAACAGTAGAATCATCTACAGACCGTCAACTGCTCCAGATCACTACCAAATACATATCTTCTATCTTGACTTGTGGTTAAAGATATTTATTCTCAAAGAACAGGGTTCACTTACAGAGGACATCTAATTACATTATTGTACTCGATTATGTCCAGTGAATATATATAACAATAACTTAATATTCTTTAGTATATAGTTTCTCAATCTTTTTTTAAATACAGACATACTAGGAGCTTCTTTGGCTATATTGGGCAACTTATTATATAGCTGTGCTCCTTCAAATGTTATATTTTTCTTTCCGTAATTAGTTCTTGGTCTCGTTAATACAAAGTGTTTATTTTTAGAGCTTCGTGTATTATATTGGTGGACTTGATCTTTCTTCATAAAAGTTATGTCTGTATGTATGTAATTTTTTACTATTTTTCTAATAAGGCAGCACGTATTAAAGGTGTAGAGTTGTTTTATACTCATCAGTTGGGTTTCTTTGTAAAGTGCTTCTGTCCGTGTAAAGAAGTTGTAGCTAAACAAGACTTTGATTATTTAGCTCTGTGCTGTTTGTAGTTCCTGTAAATTTGATTTTGCTGCGGTTCCCCATAACTCAATCAAGTACTCTAGATTTTATTTCATCAACGAATTGTAGATAAGTTGTCTGACATTTCTTGGAAAACATTTAATTGTTGGCCGAAGAAGACCCATAAGTGATGATATTTTGGATCAAAGTCGTTCTATTTGTGGTCTCCAAGTCAAGTTGTCTTAAATACCCTACCCTATTTTATTATGAACCTGCATTTGAAAAATCTTCACGTCCAAGTTAGCAGCGCCAATATTTACTTGGATACAAGTACAAACTACTCCTTGTAACTAATAATATTTTGCTTAGGCTGGTACAAAAGTAAAGAAAAACGAATAACAACGTAACACAAATATAACCAACTTAACCAAATTTCTATGAGACCAATATCGAAGAAGCGCTTGCTGTTTTTCTCGACGTCTAAAAGGCCTTTGACAGGGTCTGGCATGATAGCCTTATAAGTAAGCTTCCGTCTTTCGGTCAACCCACTGGTCTTTGTGTTTGGATCACGGACTTTTTGAGAGATCGATCGGTACGAGTCGTCGTTGATGGTTGCTCGTCCGATCAATTGGCGATTAACGCCGGGGTCCCTCAAAGGTCGGTACTCTCTGCACTCCCTTTCTGCTGCATATCAACGATCTGCTAAAGCCCGGAATCTTTGGGTATGATGCAGACGACAACATGGTTGTGGAGAGTTACAGATCTACTGCTAGAGCCAGTGGGCGCAGATTCAGTCACACATGCCATGGTTGAACGCTTAAACTTATCCTTGAAGGCGATGTCCGACTGGGGCGATGCCAACTTGATTAAGTGTAATGCAAATAAAACCCAGGCGTGTCTGTTTTCCGAGAAACGGAGCCCATTTCATCTGGTTCCTACTTTCCGTAATATACCCGTGCCGATTTCTGACCACCTCCAGCTTCTTGGTATCTCATTAACACTGGCTCTCAATTTCGGCTCCTAAATTGAAAAGCCCAGCTGGCCGTTAAAAAGCTAGGCACCGGGACAGTTGTTCAACTTATACCAAGCACAAGTCCGATTATGTCTGGAGTACTGTTCTCACCTCTGGGACGGATAAGCGAAATACCAGCTAGAGGCTCTAGATTCAATTGGAAGAAGAGCCAAGGAGCTCATTTGCAATAACGAGTTAGCAGATGCAAGGCTCCACAGCCTCGAGTATCGTCTAAAGTTGGCAAGCCTCTCGGTTTTTATCGGATACATTTCGGACAGTGTGCTGTGGAGCTCTTCAACCTGATCCCACCATCGCCGTTCTATCATCAGACAACCAGACGCTCCGCAATGCGCCACCGCTACATGGTAGACATACCTCCCATACGCACAAAGCGGTATTCTTCCACCTTTATTATGCGCACCGCCAAGGAGTGGAACGCCTTGCCTGAGTCAGTGTTTCCTGATAACTACAACCTAGGGGGTCTTCAAGTCGCGAGTCAATAGGTTTCTTCTAGGCAAGCGTATACCATCGTAGACTTTATCATAGCTTACCTTCAAATCGGTTGATAAATGACAGTGTTCTGAGGTAAGAACAAACATAAAACCGAGCTGTGTCCATAAAAAATTTAAGGTTGCCTTCGATTTTTTTGGAATCTCATCATCAGATCCTGACTTGGTGCTAATGGAGCTACCCATTTAAACAAAAAAAATATTTCTCGAATCGGTCCAGGCGTCTTCAAGTAATATCGAGGAACATACATAAATTAAAAAAAAAGATTGCGACGAATTGGGAAACTCCTTCATTTTTTGAAGTCGTTTAAATAGATAATTTATTTTGTAACATAAAAATATAATACATTTTTATGATTATAATACATTTTAATAATTGGAGTGGAGTGGAGTATATGTGGAGTATGCTGTGCAGTATTTTTATGCTAGATATGGCATGCCCTCACAAGATGCCAGGTCAGTAGATATTTTTTTATCAAGCCTATGCTGTCCCACTGCTGGGCAAATGCCTCATCTCTCCACTTTTCTCGATCTTGTACTAAATCCCGCCAGTCCCTATAGAAAGCGTCCAAATCATCGCGCCACCGCTTAGTCCTTCCACGGTGTCGCTTTCCATCCACAGGGATCCATCCAGTTACGACTTTAGCCCACCTATTTGGTTGCATGCGGGAGACATGACCCGCCCAATCCCACTTCAACTTGGCAGCCTTGATACCGACGTCAGCGATGCCGGTCCTTGAGCGCAGCGAGGTGTTCCGAATTCTGTCTATTCTCTTGATACCCAAAATGCTGCGCTCCATCGCTCTTTGGCAAACCCCGAGCCTGAACTTTTGAGATTCAGTCAGTGACCAAGAATGGGCACCGTAGGTTAGGACAGGCAGAATACACATGTAGATATACCCCATAATTATTAAGTTCAGGTAAATAGGTTCAGGCTTCAAACCAGTACACAGCAATGCCAACATTAGGTACTCTTGGCAGCAGAATGAATACGCTGGTGGTACTTCCGTGGATGAAATCTTTTAGAACACACTCTACAAGATATCTACTACTAAAATAATAATTGGTAAGTGCAATCTTGAAGTGAACGGCACGAAACTGTAGCTTGGAATACATTTAACAGTGACCCAGGCTGCTCTGAGCAAGTTGCTGAGCAATATCGATGGTACCAAACAAAAAACCAAAGACGGGTCAAACTGATTAAACCTTGTAGAACTCTGTTTGTTTTATTATGGAACTTATAGCCTGAGGCTATCTATGAGGGAAATGTTAATGTAGAGGTGATAAAAATAAAAATAAGTTAAAATAAATAAATATAAAAGAATGCAAGACTGGACCTAAGCAAAATAAAAAACGCTCTAATCACTACATCTACACATTTTTATTTTATTTATTAGTACAGCCCACATTTCTTTCATAATAACTAGTGATCTGAGAACTTAGATCTTGCGAGTCCCCAATTAACCAAAAAGATATTACTCAAAATTTTTGACCAATAAAATAGTGCGAAATGCACAATTACTTGACCTACAGTTTGATTCAAACTACATGTAACGGGGTTCGTGTTAATTGGATTTCTTTTTAAGGGTAGAAATTGCAGTTATTCTGGATTTCAGACTTTTCCTAGTATTTGTGTTACTAAATCTACATGAATGTCAAATTTCAGCACTATGGTGTACCATGTGAATTTCGTCGAGATTCAGATTTTATTATGGCTATTAACTTAAAAATTACAATGATTAAACTAAAAATAAAAACGAGGGTTGAATTGTACTAATGATAATCTTTTATTAAACGTCCCATTAATGAATTACACCGCCATGACACGTCTCAGGGTAAGTGCGATCCGCTCCGAATAACGTCTCGCCTCGCACTGCGAGCCGCAGCCCTCTGCGAGCGCGCGAGTTGACGGGCGCGGTGGTGGGGATTGCAACAACGATGACCCAGCGTGCTGACAGGCTCCGTCATCATCATCATCATTTATGTATACGACGGTACGTGATAATTCTCGTATTTTATTAATGATTGAAATCAATTACGATAATTTTCTACGTTGTTGAATATTGCCGCGAGTTAGTAGGTGAAGAGTTCTTCCGTGAAATCCGTGAAAGTTCTTGCCGGAAAAGCTTGGTAGAGCAAAGAAGCCTTATTTGTTGCAATCAAACTACCTTTTATAAAGGAATAGTTGAAAAGTAACACAGTTACAATCAGCAGTCACTCATGCCTGTAATTACTGGCACATGGGCATAACAGCTAAGTAATTTAGTATGACAACGTATCCACATAGAGATCAAGACAACATAATAGCTTGTTTTGAATTCTATGTGGATATCTATGGGCTGCAGTAGCCACTTAACACCTGGTGGACTGCATGCTCGTTTGCCATATAAGTAGTGTACAAAAAATGCCTATCTGCTGGAGACCCTATACCCCGATTTTCAGGATCTATGCCTGAAAACAAGTTTAAGTAAATAAAAAACAGACAGAATAAACTCCGAAAAGGAGCACCAGAAAGACTGGGAATGTAGAATAAACCATCAGCTCTTGAAAAGCGGGGCCTTGGACAGTGAACTTTATTGCAGATGTCTTGAATTAAATGAGACGGTGGAGCACGTAACACTTCACTGTAAAACCACAAGTGACGTCAGATTGAGAACTGGTCTGCAGGGATTCCTGAAATGCTACGGCCGACAACCTAAAGTCCTATTCCTTAAAATTAGACGTTCACAAGTAAAAAGTGGAAAATAGTAAGAAGATAAAGTTGACACTTCGATAACTCTATGTAACATCAAAAAACATGTATTTTATATAACATGGAGGTAAAACAAGCAAATGGACCACAACCTAATATTAAATGGTAATTATTGCCGATAAAAAAGACTCTTAGGTCTTTACCTCGTAGGACAAATAAAGTTTTCAATATCTAGGTATTTCAGGAAAAAATATATTAAAATGACAATCGTTAGGGTTGTTCTATATTATTTTTCAACAAATAGTGACTAATGACTAGGCTTTACATGTGTACGAGTATGCCTCAAGTTGATGAACGTATCGTAGGGCACGTTTCTAAGGTGTGTGACCTACGAGGCGATACTTTGTTATAGGCGATGGATTTTGCTTCACATCTGGTGGGCCACATGCTTGTTCCAACAACAAAAAAAATATAGAAAATGGACGCCGATACAAATTTGTCATAGCTTAAGTATGCCATTGTAGCAATAAATTCGAATTTGTGTTTCTCTTTGCAAGCCCATCGGATTAAAAAAAAAACTTCATCTAAAAATCTTAATTATAAGACAAACGTGTAAGGTACCTGCTGACGAAGTCTAGATTTTAAGTTTGTAAACATACTTTATCGAAATAAATTTTACTTTACTTTATTTTGCTGACACACATGCTCGTCAAGATAATTACCAAGTCGTCTGCCCATCTTGTGGGTGGACGTCCTACGCTGCGCTTGCCGGTCTGTGGCCTCCACTCGAGAACCTTCCGGCCCCAACGGCCATCTGTTCTGCGCGCTATATGGCCTGCCCATTGTCACTTCAACGTGCTAATCCGTCGGGCTATGTCGGTGACTTGAGTTCTCCTACGTATCTCCTCAGTTCTGATTCGATCCCGTAGAAAAACCCCGAGCATAGCCCTCTCCATAGCTCGTTGAGCGACTCTGAGCTTGTTCATAAGGCCAATAGTGAAGGACTACTTCTCGGTTTCACCTTTAATTGTTAGAAATTAGGGGTATTAGGGATATTGCTAGAAATGAGCATGCTCGTTTCGAGCATGCTCAAAAATCAACAGTGGTTTGATTTTCGAGCATACGGACTGAGGCGCGAGTGGAAAGGGCGTGCTGTAAGCACGTATGAACAGGTCTTGCTTATGAGCATGCATAAGACGATTCAATCAATCTCACATAATTGAATTGCCGTCACTAAAATTATTTTTTTCAGTTCTGATCGAATACCTATATTATTTAACATTATATCTTTGTAACCAGTTTGAGGAACCACTGTTTAAATATGTATTCTTTTGGGTAACTTACTTTGAATTTCAGGAACCAAAATGTGTATTCTCTTGAACTTCCATTTTAATGGTTTCAATGGTTTGCTTTGAGCATGCTTAGCTGGAAGCATGCTTAAATCTAGCATGTTCATTGCTAGCAAATGTGAAAAGCTGCAGAGCATGCGTGTGTGTCAGTACCTTTACCTACTAAGAAACCCGTTCTCAGTTTCAATGATGTATTCAAGAATGTTTAAAAATCAAACATAATATTTACGCATCAAAGTCCTCCGAAAACTTTCACGGAGCCTTTAGTAGGGAAATTCTGTTTTTCACCACTAGCGGTAACTTTTTGTTTTCTTCAAACTTTCCAGCAAAATTGGGTTATATCTTATGAAGGGTGCATAATATTTTTATCCACGATAAAATGTTTGGAGTGTGATATGTTTGATAAGGAAAACATCAAACATTTTCGGTTTTTTGGCCTTTATTCTTTATTGTGCACATATAGATTTACAGACAAAGTTAGCTTACAAAATGGACATAAACAAAGGAGAGCTTAACCCTAATAAGAGTTTTCTTCCAGCAAACCTTTGAAGATGGAGATAGTTGACAATAGTGCTTTACTTATAAACATGCGTTTTTTAGAGTTCCGTACCCAATGGGTAAAACGGGACCCTTTTACTAAGACTCCGCTGTCTGTCTGTCCGTCTGTCTGTCCGTCTGTCACCAGGCTGTATCTCATGAACCGTGACAGTTAGACAGTTGAAATTTTCACAGCCGATGTATTTCTGTTGACGCCATAACAAAAAATGCTAAAAACAAAAAAAAAATAATATTTAAGGGGGGCTCCCATACAACAAACGTGATTTTTTTGCTCGTTTTTATTCTATATTGATAACGGCAATATGTAGACTCTTGAAATATTCATATAATATTTAGTTATATATTCACTTTAAATATAAAGAATTAAATTAAAATTAAACAAATATTTAAGGAGGGCTCCCATACCAAAAACGTGTTTTTTTTTGGCAACTTGGCTGGGTTTTTTTTATTTATATACAATATGGAGATGGAAGAAGCTCACGACCCACCTGATGTTAAGTGGTAACCATCGCCTATACCAGATAATTGCCTCGTAGGCTCCCACGCTCGTTAGAAATGTGCCCTACGATGTAATACCTGCCTGCGTCCATCAACTTGAGGCATACAGGTGGAAAGGCTGTAATTTCATTGGCAACCATACCCTACAAACCGAAACACAGCAATGCTGCTTGGCGGCAGAAATAGGTATGGTGGTAGTACTTCCCTGGACGAGCCCTTACACAAGTAACTCTACTACTCTTAAACTGCGATTGATCACATACCTACCGCTTTATTGGTGTTACGAGCACCAATATTGCAAGGTGCAGTGCGGAGCGGTAGCCTGTCTGTCTGACTGTTAGTCTGGCCGACCAGTTACAACCGTTATACTCATAGACTCACCAACGAAACCCCAGCTAGAAGCTCTAGATTCAATTGAGAGAAGAGCCAAGAAGCTCATTTGCAATGACGAGTTAGCAGATGTATGGATCAGCCTCGAGCATCGTCGAAAGGTTGCAAGCCTCTCGGTTTTCTATAGGATGCATTTCGGAGAGTGTGCTCTGGAGCTTTTCAACCTGATCCCACCATCCCCATTCAATCATCGGACAACCAGACGCTCCGTGGTGCGCCACCGGTACATTCTAGACATACCTTCAATACGCACAAAGCGGTACTCTTCCTCCTTTATTATGCGCACCGCCAAGGAGTCGAACGCGTCCTGATTCTGTGTTTCCTGATAACTACTACCTAGGGGTCTTCAAGTCGCGAGTGAATACGTTTCTTCTAGGCAAGCGTGTACCATTGTAGACTGCCTCATCGCTTTCCATCAGGCGAGATTGTGGTCAATCGCTAACCTATAATTTATATAAAAAACACGACCGCTGTGCTGTTCTGAAGATCTTCAATTTGACACAATTATACTTATTAGGGACGAATAGTAAGTTATAAAGTAGTAGTGATATCTTTCAATAGGAGAAGAGTTCCCAACCCTAGTTATAAATGTACTCTTGTAAGAACAATAATTTCTTCTAAATATCTTTTTAAAACCCTACAATATTTTACCTAGAAATTTTAATTGTAGCACACATGCTGTAGTTCTAAGCAACTTATGTTTGTAGTTAGGTTTGAGAACAATTCATAGCATGTTCCGCCAAAAAGACCAAACTCGAATAAAAATAATAACAAACAAAACAGTCGTACTGTCTACGATACTCTTCATTGTGTGTGATTCGACATGTGCTTGTCTAATTATCTAGTTTTTATCAAGATGGCTGACAAAAAAAAACTATCCTGAGCCACGGTTTAATATTGAGTACAGTTCAAGAGTATGGTCATTTTATTTATTTCATTTTATTTAATAATGGTGTTTTCTATTTTCACCCAGTGCCTATTTTTATTTTTGTATATTTCGTAGTTCGTCTTTGTTTTTTTTTTTTTTTTTTTTTTGTGTGTGTTTTAGTCTTAAGATATGGACTCTAGTTGTCTGAAATGAAGTATTTTTATTTTATTTTATTAATACTCAGATTCACAGTTACATTACCGTATATCATACATTTTTTAACATAATACTGAACTTAAACCAAATTTAATCTACATTATGTAATACTAAACTCATAAGATTAAGAGGTGTGTAAGTATTAATTATATAACTAGTTAACCTGCCGAACTTCGTATCGCCTTGACATGCAAATAACGCGGGCTGTCAATATACGTCACCCTGGTAGATATGTCAATTGTTGTCCCCGGCCATCATTTTACAACCATATTTAACCATAGACAAAATTACGTTTAGCTGTCAGTTGAGTTTTTGATATTCCATGTCAGATGCGTTTTTGTTATACCACGTTTTATAGTGACTTGTATTCTTTTTGACGTTTTACGTCACGTCACACGGGAACGCGGTCGAACGGGATAAAAAGTATCCTAAGTCCGTCTCCTGGATCTAAGCTACCTCCACACCAATTTTCAGCCAAATCAGTTCAACCGTTCTTGAGTTAGAAATAGTGTAACTAACACGACTTTCTTTTATATATATATAAAGATGTTGGATACCATACGCTAAAATATTAAAAGGCTTATTTAGATGAGCATAATAAATAAACTTTCGTGATTGATTTCAATCATTATAAATACGGGATTTATTACGTACCGTCTTATCGGTGTTTGTGGTTACGACCCACAATGTTTCGGTTCAATTCGTGAACCTTCATGAGGGTGAGTACGATCCACTCCAAAAATTGTAATAATTGTGCGAGGCGACACGTTATTCGGAGCACTCACCCTGATGAAGATTCACGAATTAAACCGATACGTTGTCGGTCGAAACACCGATAAGACGTGATAAATCCCTTAATTATATTATGGATAATAAATAAATTTGTGAAATGTGGAGTTTATTTTGGCATGTAAAAAAAACACTTCATTAAACTTATGTTTTGTTATTGTATAATGCTTGCCATCTAACGACAGATATATTGATGACATCTCGAGATATCTCTTGTTGTCCCTTTCTAACCAAAAACCCGCAGCCATTTCCGAAAGAGATATCAAATCAGTAAGTTTTATATCGAATGAATCACCTAAATATAGTAAATTTTCTTTAAAATTTGATAATATATCTAGAAGTGTTTTGTTCGAGAAGTCATTTTTTATGTTTTGAGAAACCGTCACTATATTACCAAACATCCTGTGTATATATTTCTGTATCATTTTACTAGTATTTCAAATGCAAAGTTAATTACTGTCTCATCCGATCGGAGGGCACAAAGACAAACATTTCAAGTGGTTAGGTGTAAGGTAATCAAGGGAAACAGGGCTCGCCTTGAGTAAGATTAATTAAACCCATAGAGCATCAATCATTGGGCCAGAATTCAGGGCGTTATTCACGAGTTCACTTTAGACGTTACTTAGTTGTAGGCTCGATATTTTATACGCACTGCTATTTTTAATCGTCGCGTTTTATTAAATAATGTATGATAAGTTTTTAATGAAAGACTAGCTTCCGCCAGTGGCTTCGCACTTTGTCAATATTAAGTAGCCTATGTTTTAATCCAGGCTTTATATCTGTCTTTTATTGTATGTATGTATTTTAATGTTTTAATGTACATACCAAATTATATCGAAATCAGTTCAGCCGTTGCGACGTGATTAAACAAACAAACATTCAAACTCTCGCATTTTTTGGGAATATCGGAGTTGTATGTATGTTTGTTTGTCCGAGGATAACTTTCGAATCGTTTATCCGATCATCGTGAAATTCAATATATAGGTGATATATAGTGATGGCACAATTTTAGTGTGACTAAATCAGCTAAAAATATGGAAGGGTTGTTGAGATATAATTCAAAAGGGGTAAAAAAAACAAAATGGGACTATCCGGTCAAATGGCACGTCTAATAAAAGGTCTTTGTGAGTACATTATGACTCTGTTTTTATTTTTAGTTTCAACATTGTAGTTTTTAGGTTATTAGCCACAAAAAAATCCGAACTTTGACAAAATTTACAGGGTATACCACGGTGCTGAAAATTGGTATGCGTGTAGCATTTGGGACACAAATATAGGCAAAAGTCTGAAATCCAAAATAAATGCAATTTGTAACCCAAAAAAATAACATGTTAACATAAACTCCCGTCACCTGTAATTAGAATGAAAATGAGGGTCAAGTTAATGATTAAGTACTTCGTGGCACTAATTTGATGGTCGAAGATTACGAATAATATTTTTTTGTTTTTATTAGAGACTCGCGAGATCTCAGTTCGGGGCGAACCACTAGTAATATTAGTGTAATATGATAGCTCTTTTCAGCTACAAATTAAACGTCTACCTACTTTTATTTGTATAGGAATCTTCCGTCGCGGCTTCACAAGCATGGTTTGTCAATACCTTATATTTCAGACCAGATCTTGATGTATCTACATATATAAAGAGTTTTTTTTTTAAATGGGACAGTACGGCAGCACCCATAACCAGAAGCGATACAGGTGCAGTGTCTTTTAAAACATCAGCTCGTTTTCGAAGAAAAACATTTTGGCATTAAATTTTTTTTGGTCAAGCGTGAGTAGCGCCTTAAAATGAATCAAGTTGGTAAATTTTTGTTTGATTCCGATCGATGCTGTTTTATGTAAGGATCACTTTATTGCATAAGATGAAAAAATCTGAGCAGCGGAATTTAGTCAAATTTGATAAAATGTATTCTCATATAACAGGACAAAGCAAAATTCCTCCAACAAACATTTTATTAGATTCTAATTGCACATCAAAGAAGTACTAATACTGTAGCGATTAAGAAGTTTAGGAACTCCATGCTCTCATGAGCAATTCAAAAACATTTCGTATATCAGAACAATTTTGAATTTTTAACATGGTTCTTGCATCTGTCGGACTTTTATATCAGTCATTGCATCATCTTATTTGTCCTATCATGGCATTGTCAAATACGCAAAAAGTAGACTTCTCCTCTGGTTATGGGAGCTGCTGTACTCTCCCAGTTAAAAAAAACACTCTGTATATACCAAATTTCATTGAAATCTGTACAGCCATTTAGTAATTAGGGAAAAACAAATAGAAAGAAAAGAAAGAAAGAAAATACATTTATTTGCTCCCACAGAAAGTGTTCAATAATCTAATAATACAGACAATGGTGATGTTGCGTGGGGACAAAATGGTCCCTGTCTCAGCATGGACTGCTTCGAACCTTGTTGGGTACGATGCAGCGCTGGTTTTCTGACAGGGCCTAAGTGAGGACACGAACACTGGTAAACGAGTACCTACATAAAACTAAATAAATATTGCCAGTCACCATTATATAAATTAAACTGAGTTATCTATGACGGTGCCTAATAAGATAACAATACATGTTCGGAATTAAAAATAATAATAATATAACAACATAAACATACACAACATAAACTACATACCATGATAATACATACGAAAAAAGCGTTTTAAACACGGGATAAGTGTTCAGAATGATTACTCTATTTGTGTTGAGGCTGCTGGAAATTGTGTGACATTGAATTATCGAGGATTGTTGATAGGTGAGTAAAAGCCAGGGGGGAGTTCTTCCGGGCTCGTCGTGCATACACAGAAGGTGAGTTGAAAGAAAAAAGTGTTTGTGCGAGTATATTATTTACATTGGCATGATTGCTCTTTAAACAAATGTGTTCTGAGCGCTTTCCTGAAGACATTAACTGTTTTCAGAGCACGTAGTGGCGGAAGCAAATCATTCCAACACCGAGTAGCGGCAAATTTGAAGGATCCACGGAATGCCACGCATCTGTGCTTCGGCGTGGCATAGATAAAGGTACATGCTCGGCTTGGGTATCTGGAATGGGCATGTGCCCACACAAAATTATCAAAGAGATACTTAGGATGTTGCAAGTTGATAACTCCAAAGAGTAAGACCGCTAGATGAAGCTTTCTACGCGCTGTCATTTTTAGTAGATTGGACGAGTTTATAAAAATGGGATATGAGCTCGTGGTGGTACGTGAAAACAAAAGCGGGCACAGGCGTTTTGAACACGTTGGATGAGTTTCTCAGTCCTATTCAACAGACATGGTCCATAGACCACATCGCAGTAGTTTAGTTTGGAAAGTATGAGAGACTCACATAGGTTGATCCTCACTGCCTCACTTAGGAATGGTCGTATCTTATAGAGAAGCTTCAGCTTATAGAAACAATTGCGTACACTCTCAGCAACGTGTTTCTCGAAGTGTAGGTTGCTGTCCATTATCAGCCCAAGATTTTTGGTTTCCGAGACACCCTCCACCAATTCTCCGTCAACCAATATATTACAAGAACTGCATGGAACTCTTTGCACTTTTTGCCTGGTACCAACAAGCATAAATTTGGATTTTTTCGGGTTGATGGTCAGGGAATTATATCTAGACCAACTTGAAATCTGGGTTAAATCTGAATTGATTTTGTTTACAGCAATATCAAGATCAGAAGGTGGGAATGCGAGGTAAAGTTGCAGGTCATCGGTGTAGAGATGATACTTACAGTGAGTTATGGCCTTTATAATGTCTGCGCTATATAATATAAATAAAATTAGTCCCAAGATAGATCCTTGTGGTACACCCCTGGGCACTAACTGTAAAGAGGACTGAAACCTACTACCATCTGGCATTGCAAGTTCCACCAACTGTTGTCTACGATTTAAATAGCTATAAAATCAGTTCACAGCCAGTGCATCAAATCCATAGAAAGAAAGTTTGAAAAGTAGGAGAGAGACATTTATAGAATCAAACGCACGAGAAAAATCAAGAAGCACCAGAATGTTGATTAGACCCTGGTCTTGAGCCTCAAGTAGATTGTCAACAACATTAAGAAGAGCAGTTGAGGTGCTGTGGCCTTTGCGAAAACCAGATTGAGCCTGAGGAAGAATATTGTTGTCTTCTAAGTATTTAGTAAGCTGCATGCTCACTGCCTTTTAAAGAATCTTCGACAAGCAGGGCAGCAGACTGATAGGCCTAAGGTCTTGGCAGGTTGAGGGATTAGATTTTTTCGGGATTGGCCTTACTATCGCCACCTTCCAGCACTCAGGAAAAACCCCGCTCATCAGTGAACTATTTACTATTGTAGTGATTGCTTTCAAAGACTCAGGCAAGGTCAAACGAAGCATCTCTAGTGAGATGCCATCCACTCCTTGTGCATTTGATTTGAGATTGCCTATTATAGCCAGTACTATGTCTTCACTTACAGGAATTAGCGAAAAGATCTCAGTGCTATACCTGTGGTGTTCGTAGAAGGTGTGCTGTGAGATGGTGATATAATCTTCCCCAGGCACATTGAGGAAGTGAGAATTTATTAGATCCGGATTGTCGAACTGCGTTGGAAGCTCAGCTGCCTGTTTTTTATTAGGTAAGATTTCAATTTTTGAAATTTCTTCGATAAATGTATACCTACCTATACCAATCAGACTACGCAGTCCTCTCCGCCTTCACAAGACCAACCCGTATACACTAGATTAGACCTTCTAAGATCAAGGGAACGCAAGTAATCGCTAAAACTTATACCAATATTTTGCTCAAAAGTCTACATAGGTAAGCCTGTTAGAAAATTCAAGCACCTGTAATTCGATTTAAAATTGTACTTTCTTCGTTAATTTTGTTGCGCAATTACTTTTTCTACTTGTATTTGCATAAAGGATATCCGGCCTAACTTTGAAATATATTTTTAAATTTTCTGAGATTTTTCACTAAATTTTGCCAAATATTTTTTTAGATTATCATCAATTCTTCTCCGGTCAGTTGTTGGGTGTCTTTCGGCACCGCACCTATCGCCGTAATTTTTTGAAATCTTCGACCGTATTTTTTTTCGTAAACACAGATTTTCCGAGTTTCTCCGTGTTTTCTCCATTTTCCTGTACTACAGGCGAAAACGTTTCCCAGAAAAATCGTTAGCGCTCAACGAGGCGAGATCTACCGTTCTCACAGAACCACTAGTATAATATTACTAAAGTAATACGTAACATAACTGCGCTGTGGTCTTACCCTCAGTGCGTTAAAAGTTAATCAAGAGAGGTATTCAATGCTGCGACCGCTAGCGAACAGTTGGTAACAAAAGTCTAACTCTCAATCTCTTTTAATGTATTGCATCACCTGCTGGGGATCTGCAGCAAAAACTACAATTCTGCAAACTGAAAGAGCTCAAAGTTCTATTCTCAAGGTCATGTCAAAAAAACCGCGCATGTACCCAACGGATGATCTGTACAGAGAGTGTAACGTTCGCAATGTGCGTCAACTGTTTGTTCTGAAAATGTTTTGCCTACACACAAATCAGTTCTGTCTTCGACATGTTACGAAAAAATGAAAAAGCGTAGAGTTTATAAATTCCCAAATCCCCCTGTTTTGAAGTTGTTTGCTCAGCGCTTTGGAGAATTTATTAAATCACATTTATACAATAACATTGTCAAAAAATGTAATGTCAAATCACTTTCTGTAAATCAAGCTAGATCTGTTGTCCGAAAATGGCTAGTGACGCTCACATACAGTGAAATCGAGCAGTTACTGGAGATACAATTGTAACTATACTATTAAGTATTAATATTTAGAGTTTTTTTTTCGTTTTTCTCTAGTTTTTTATCATTATACTTTTTTTAGTCGTCGACTGAGGTTATAAATAAATCTTATTTTGCTAACCGAAGTCAGGTCCCCGCGATACAGGCTTTGCCTAGTGCAGGGATCATTAGTTAAGATACTATCTGTTAACCATATCTGCATAAACCTGTTTTTGTAATGTTTAAAAAATAAGTTATCTATTAAGTTGTTTATGTAGCAATAAATACATTTTTCATTTTCATTTTCATATATTATATCATGTTTGCAGTAGATGACGCAATAGTTGATCATAGTCACTTGGTGTGCAGCATAACCGTAATTATGTAAAGATCACGCTAATAAAAGTCATTTGTCATTGTACGTTGATTTTATTCTAAAAATAATAGGTCCATCAAATGTTACATTTTGAAGCGTTTGTGTTCGTCCTAGGTGTTCAGCTAGGTAGCCGGTAGGTCCGGCGATGAATATGAAAACAGCAAGATAATTTAATGGAGTTTAAAAGACGTTAGAAGGAAGGCAGAAACGATACAATATTATACAAATTATGTGAAGTAATTAAATATGATTTTTAATGTGATTTTACGAGTAAAAAGGCGCGGGGTGGAGCAAGAGGTACGCGTTCCCCGTCGCGAGGCGTTTTGCGTGAGTCGTCGCGTCGCCCGCGCAAGTGAGCTCCAAACGGCCCTCGTCCGTCGCGACCCGCGCGGTACCCCTCAGCGCAGGGTTGCACTAAGGGGACGGACTCGGTATCAAGGATGACGCCACAATTTTATTTATTACAAAAAAAACGAGTGTGCTTTAGACCACACGACTGAAGTAAAACTTCTTTAGCTCCATCTATATGTATGTATATTTCGGTCTTCACGAACTTATATCTCCCTCTAAACTTCCGTTCGCCTCGCCCGATCGCACTTTTCGTAACGCTCTCGTCACGCCTTCACCAGCATAATCCCCAAGTCAAGCGTGCGAAAAGAAGTTTTACTTCAAAAAATACTCTATTACGGCGTTGACACATTCGCGCTTGTCGAAACCAGTCCCTGTGTTAGCGACAGAGGACAGATGGACATTTTTATTCCGGTCTGTCCCCCTGAAGAGACAGAGCAGGGAGACAACCGGTAATAATTCAATTGTTTGCGTAGGCCACGACCGTTACTACTATGTTTACATATTTGCGCTTATCGAAACCTGTCCCTGTGTTAGCGACGGGGGACAGATGGAACTTTTTATTCCGATCTGTTTCCCTAAGGGGACAGAGCAGAGGGACAGTCGGTTATAGTTGAACTTTTTGAGTAGGCCGCAACTGTTTATACTGTGTTTACATATTCGCGCTCGCAATTCGTTTCGTCTTGCCTCGTGATCTCGTCACTCGCGTGAACATTTACACTGCGAACTGAGCCAAAGGCTGCTTTTCCACCAGATATGTGCTATGCTACGTTGCTATGGCTGCGTTTGATATCCACCAATCATATTCATTGGTCCACATAGCATAGCACTGGTGGAAACGGATTCAACTAAGCTATGTTTTTTTATATGGAAGGATGCATGTTATGGATACGTGCTATGGATGGTCGCGAGTGATAGCTATGTGAAGAAGCTAAGCTAAGCTATGTATTAAACTGGCTGAGGCGCCGGCACGACGCGTGAGCGCCTCACCCCTCACCGCGCCGCACAGCTACTTTACGGTGGCGCATCTTCATAGCACATCTTACTCGCTCCGCTACATAGCTTAGTATCAGTGGAAACGGTCACATAGTTTCATAGCTTAGCTTTTACATCCTCGCAGCATAGCTGCATAGCACATCCCTGGTGGAAAAGTAGCCTAACACTGCGTTTACTCAGTTTACTGCGTTTACTTCGGTGTGTTAATTTCACCGAGATAGCAGTGGGCGGCAATGGCCAGAACCGCCTAGCTCGGCACGAAATGGCACCAAGAAAAAGCAGGACGTCTTTTCTTTTTCTCCGAAACGAAACTTCACAAAGAAACGAAAATCAAACAAAGATTCGTTATTGACTCTACTCTATTTAATTTTTTTTTATTCACTAAAGGCTTGCGTTTGACCACGATCTCGCCTGATGGTAAGCGATGATGCAGTCTACGATGGTACACGCTTGCCTAGAAGAAACCTATTCACTCGCGACTTAAAGATACCCAGGTTGTAGCTATCAGGAAACACAGACTCTGGCAAGCCGTTCCACTCTTTGGAGGTGCGCATAATAAAAGTCGAAGAGAACCGCTTTGTGCGAATGGGAGGTATTTCTACCATATAGCGGTGGCGCACCGCAGAGCGTCTGGTTGTCCGTTGGTAGAATGGGATGGTGGGATCAGGTTGAAAAGTTCCGCCGCACACTCCCCGAAATGTACACTTCGCTGTATGTCAGTTTCTTCCCACATCAAATGACAACGAAAATACATAATTATGAGGTACAATAGTTACAATGATAGATAAACAGTCAATTGATACAATACTACCATGATATTTAAATACTCAATACAATTTAGGTAGATTGTATACGAATCCTGGTGTATAATTAAGCTTTTATCCATTTATTTATTTTTAAACTTTTATATTATATAATATAAAAAATATATATATATAAATGCAATTATGTGCAAGCAAGTTAGGGTTAAACTAAAACATTAAAATTATGAAGTGTCTGTGGATTCAGGTGTGTCTATTAAATTCGTTATTCTTAGATAAATCTATTGTAAAATTGTTAATAAATTTTCCGTTTCAATGTATGTTAATGTACTTAACCATTCTTTAACTTTAGGTTTTAACTGATAGTTAAAGAGTTCTTTAAGTTTAGGTTTTAACTGATATTCAGAGAGGTTTTTTTACTTTATATTTAGTATGGAAATATTTACAAAATCTCGGTGCTTGGAAGTTATAGTTCTGTTGGGCAATCCGTGATTTAACTCTGTTGAATGGAATGCGCAATATTATTGTGAAGGCCTTTTTTGATGTGAAGTAGCGCAAAGTTACGGTTCTTACTTTAATTTAAAACTATTTTATGTACTATTTTTAAGTTATACGTTTAAAATGTAGTGAGAATCAAAATGTCAAATAATTTTCGCGTGGATGAAATTTTGGGACCGAATAGAAACGGGGTAGAAAACGTGCGAAATTTTGATCGAAACTTCGTTTTTCGCTGAATTAGAGTAGACATCCAGGTGCGCGGTGCCACGACCCAAATGAGCTCCAGCTCCATTACACGTCGTACAGCAGATTACACGTCGCTTCAACCATAGTCCCAAAAGGAAATTTGAAAATACATCGGTAGGCTAATTAATTACTTTGAATATTAATTAGAGTAATAAATAAGAAATTCATAGTGTGTTGCGGAAATGTAATCTATTTAAAATTCCTTTTTTACTAGTTTTTTTTAAGAATTATTTGCACTCATCTCACATGATAATTTTGATTGATAAATTTGGAAATAAATTTTGGCCATAGAACAACACAGACACCAAAGCTCTTTTTTCGTCTTTTGTGTCATCATCATCATCTCAGCCCGTCTGCAGCCACTGTTGGGTATATGCCTCCTCTTTATAATGCCATTATTTCCAGTCCCTTGCGAGTCTCATCCATTGACTACCGCCCAGCTGCGCTCAATGTCATTCGAGCATCGGGCGTGTAGTCTGCCTCTTGGTCTACGAGCACCCCTTGGCCACCACTGTGTAATCGCCTCCGTTCAACCCCCGTCTATTAGGTATTAAAATAAATATATTGCTTAGCTAAATGTGACTGTAATCATTTTCCTAAATAATATTTATTATCTGGTCAGTGTTAATAAATTCACCAGTTCACATATTTAAGTTAATCCTCGCTATTAGATGATCTCCGTGGCCCAGTGGGTGAATAGCAGGAGGTAGCGGGTTCGATCCCCGCTGCGAAACCAATGTTTGCATGATCTACTGATATTTGTTCTGGTTCTGGATGTTTTTCTATATATTATATGTATGCATTTACATAAAAAAATATATAAGAATTTTATCAGTTATCTGGTTCCCATAGTACAAGCCCTGCTTAGTTTGGGGCTAGATAGCGCTATTTAAAATGTTCAGAAATATTTATTTATTTCGATTTTTTAAGACCAACACTTTTATATTAGAGAAAAGAAAATGTTAATTCTTCTTCATTTATGTTAATACTTTATTGTACTAAATACACATGAAATGTTCAAACGGTGAGCATAATGCTAAATGTATTGTCTAACTGCCAACCTCAGAAGTAGCAAAAAGGTCGGCGTGCTAACTTAAGGGCCCTGTCTTCTGTTACCCGTTTTATGCGAATATTTCGAACAAGTATGTGGCTTGATTGATAAAGAGAGATCTGATACATAAAAATAAATACACCCAAAGTTTGGTTCATCAAAATTTAAAAGATCAAAAAAAATTAAACATATCACATTCGTCAAATAAATTAATTTGTAACTCACGTTTTCGTAAAATGAGCAATTAAGTGAATTACCTAACCCTGTTTTTACCCAAAAAACGAATCGTATAGTTTTTAACATAAATAACATTACAACAAAAATATTGTCTTCTTTGAAATGCGTTTAAAAAATTATAGTATATTCTTACAATATTTAAAAAAAATAACGAATAAAAACTGTGCAATTTTACGATTCAAAAGATGTCGTTTATTCGAAAGTAGAAAGTTTATTAGTTAAAAATCACTTACAAAGTTCAACATTTAAGTTACATAAAAAAAACTAGAAGTGTATTCATAAATTATTATAATATGTTTTTTTTAAATCACATATAAAATGATGAAACGCAACGCGGCCACTGGCAGTCTACGCCGAGCGCTTTTGGAGGGAGGACGTGTCGCTCATTATCACGAGCACTATAACATAGTTACGTATATATAATACTATAGGCAACAGCATACAATTATAGCGCGACTGAGTGATTTGATCTGTATGGATACTAACAGATCTATAAAATTATTATTTTGTAAACTTTAATCAGATTATAATTAGTTATATTAACTATTAGCATTCTAATGACTATGGGTAGAGTAACCTGATCTGATGCTGGTGTCAGTAGCTGTTCCATGGAACTCCTCAGCAAGTAGTGCGACTGAAGTAAAACTTTGCACATCGGTAGAACTTAAATGATTATTTTCGACTACACTAAAAACGCTCTGATCTGATGATGAAGTCAGGAGCTATTCCATGGAACAACTCATCAAGTTGTCCGACTGAAATAAAACTTTGCACATCGGTAGAACTAAAATAAATATTCTCGAATACACTAAAAACGCTCCGACCTGATGATGGAGTCAGGAGCTGTTCCATGGAACTTCTCAGCAAATTATCCAATTGATGTGAAACTTTGCACACCGGTAGAACTAAAATAAAAATTCTAGACTATTCTAAAAACGTTTTGATCTGATGATGGAGTCAGGAGCTGTTCCGTGGAACTGCTCAGCAAGTTGTCCGATTGAAGTCAAACTATGCATACCGGTAGAATTTAAATAAAAATACTTTACTATTTTAAAAACGCGTTGATCTGATGATGGAGTCAGGAGCTGTTCCATGGAACTCTTCAGCAAGTTGTCCGATTAAAGCAAAACTTTGCACATCAGTAGAACTAAAATGAAAATTCTCAACTACACTAAAAATGCTCTGATCTGATGATGGAGTCAGGAGCTGTTCCATGGAACTCTTCAGCAAGTTGTCCGATTAAAGGAAAACTTTGCACACCAGTAGAACTAAAATGAAAATTCTTTACTATACTAAAAACGCTTCTATCTGATGATGGAGCTAGGAGCTGTTCCTTGGAACTCCTCAGAAAATTATCTGGTTGAGCTGAAACTTTGAACACCGGTACAATTCTTAAGAAAATAGTTTACTATAGTGACAACCACCTGATCTGACGATGAAATCAGGAACTGTTCTATGGTACTCCTTATCAAATTGTCCCATACTTCTCAATGGCTTCACTCCAAACAGATGTGCCATGTGCAAGAATATCTCCAGTAGACCGGTTCCGGCGAGACCCTTATTGATCGCTGAGGAGCTTTAACTTCAAAGTTTGAGAGGAGTTTTCTATTAAATGTATAGGAGTTATAATAATGCCTGCCCTCGACCAAGTCTGTTGCAACACAGTCGAAGCATTGGGATAACAAATAAAAAAAGATAAATACGCGATAAATATCCGTTTTAATCTGTCATTATGTACAGTGATCGCAAAAGTTTTAAAATATTGTTAAAATAATGATTGAAATTAATCACAAAAGTTATCTAAGTAAATTTGTTTTAGATAGAGGCTTCGTTTTATTTTTCCTGTAATCTTTGTTGATGTTCCTACCAATCATGGTAATTTGAGCTTGTTTGTACTCCAAAAGTGTACGACAAAAAACAAAATAAAAAAATTGTTTTGTAATGTGTAAGTTACCTAAGACTTTTTATATGATACCAAACTGAATGTTATCTTACATACTTAGGTAAATACTTAAATGCAACTGTAGGTCAAGTACGTTGGTTATGAATTTCGTGTCGCTGTTATACAAGTGGTTCGTCCCGAACTAAGATCTCGCGAGTCTCCCAAAAAATAAAAAAAAATATTATTCATAACTTTTGACTTGTAAAATAGTGCCACGAAATAACAACCACAGACTTACTTGACCTACAGTTTTATTCAAATAACAAGTAATGGGAGTTCATGTTAATTGGTTACTTTTATGAGGGTAGAAATTGCAGTTGTTCTGGATTTAAGACTTTTCCCTCTATTTGTGTCACTTAAGCTACACGAATACCAAATTTCAGTACTGGTGTGCCCTGTGAATTTTGTCAAAGTTCAGTAAACTCAAAAACTACAAAGATAAAACTAAAAATAAAATTGGGGTCAAAACCTTTTGTACAACAGCGCCAAAAAAGTCATAACCAACTTACTTGGCCTAAAGTTGCATTCAAATTACAAATAACGGGAGTTCATGTTAATTGGCTAACTACTCGTTTTAGGTTTAATATTGCAATTATTCTGGGTTTCAGACTTTTTCTTACATTTGTGTCACATAAGCTACACGAATACCAAATTTCAGCACTGTGGAGTCACTAGTGTATTCTGCGAATTTAGTCAAAATTCAGTTTTTATTACGACTAGTAATTAAAAAACTACGAAGAATAAACTATTAATAAAAACGGGGTCTCAATGTATTAATGAAGATCTTTCATTTAACGTCTCATTTGACCTTATAGTCTTATTTTTGTTTGTTTTCACCGCTCTTGAACCCCAATATCTCAACAACCCCCAAACATTTTTAGCTCATTTAGTCAAACCAGGATTGTCTTATCACTACCTGCCTATATATGGAATTTCACGATGATCAGATCAACGCTTCGAAAGATACCCTTGGACAAACAAACATACATATACAACAGCAACTTACTCAAGTTGATTTAGAAATTTCGCTTTGCTCGATCAATTAGTCAAAGAGTATGAACAATATATTTTTTTTGTTTTGTGGGAGACTCGCAAGATCTCAGTTCGGGGCGAACCACTAGTTATTTTACTTGTAGAAATCTTTTCAGACTTTTATAATCTCGGAGCCTTCAAGTCCAGAGTGAACACGTTCTATTTAGGCAAGCTGGCTCCCTCTTACACCTTACCATCAAGTGAGTACCTAAGTGGTCAAGCGCTTAACCAATACAAACAAAATATAAATAATTTAAACAACAAATGAAGATAGGTACGAAGATACCCAATACAGTATAAATAAACATTTTCATTTGATCGACATGACAAAGGATCAAAATTTCTTGTCCTATAGTGAGGTTTATAGGACACAAACCAACACAACCGCAGCGAGTTCAACGGCCGGCCGACTTCGTAAATATCTAAACTTGACAGCGTCAGATTCGGAACGCCCTCTTAAAAATAATAACTTATTGGTACCTTATAACAAAATAAACACAAATAACAATAAACCCCAATCACCCTGAATAATTACATATATTATATGGCTCTGTGTGTGTTAATGAAATTGAATTTGTCAAAGTCAAAGTCAAAATCTTTAATTCATTAAAATCACAAGAAAAATTTGAAACGTCAATATAACTGCCTGTTCTTTCGCGACCAAGCCAGGAAAGAAAGGCAAGAAGACAAGGCTGGTTGTTTTTTTTAATGATCTATTTAGAATACATAACAACACAGGTAATAAATTACGTCTAAATTGAACGTCCATTTTGAACGAGTTGGAGCAATTTCAATCCCAAGCTTCTCTATCATCTAAATTCTAAATAATCCTTTATTTTATAATAGGCTTTTTTATATAGATTTTGTTTAATTGAATTTTTAAATTTGTTAATTGTCGAATTTCGTACATCACTTGGGAGTTTGTTATAAAAGCGTGTAATTGATTTTCATTTTTTTATTTATCTTTACACAATAATTCTTTTATTTTTTCTTTTATTGAGGGTAGGTGTCGTATAAGATAACATCGCCGATATAAGCATTTATTCTTACTGTGATCGGAGTTATTTATTTGTGTTTCTTATATTTTATAATCTATACCAACTAATACTTTAAAGAGGAAAGATTTGATTGGTTATTTGTTTGCATTGAATAGGCTCCGAAACTACTGGACCGATTTAAAAAATACTTTCACCGTTGGGAAGCTACACTATCCCCGGATGGCATAGGCTACTTTCTACTCAACTGCGCAGAAGAAGGGGGTTTTTTTTTACTGAAAAATTACGCGCGAAGCTGCGGATTGGTCTTAAGCTAGTATTGTTTTTAAGTCAGCACGCCAACCTTTTCTGTTACCTCTAAGGTTGGCAGGTAGAAAATGCTATTAGCATTAGCCCACCTTTTGTACATGTTATTTTTGTGTACCTTTTGTATTTTTGAGCAATAAAGTATTAAGTAAATAAATATAATATCTCTTACTGAAGAATGGGATACCTACGAGTATATCATCATTGTAAAAATATAAATTTAATACATTTTCATACGGTGAAATAAAAAATCTGGTCCAATCTGGTTTGTTTGGTAAAATGGCTGGCTTGTTCCGCCATAATATAATTTCCGAGGCCAAAGAGCACTAAAAGCTTCATATTTCTCGACAGATATTGCTGACTGTAAAGTAAGTCAACGAATTATATTAAATCGAATGAGCAACACTTTTTAGGGGTTCGTACTCAGAAAGCTTAAAACAGAATTCCTAAAAATAAATCAGTATTATTTTTCTCTGATTTTCTTGGGTATTTTACCTTTAAATCAAGTGTATGGGGATAAAAATAAAGAGAGCTTAACATTAAATATATTTGATAGTTAAAAAGGGCTTCCTGGTTTCTAAAAATACATATTTTCATACTAAAATATAATTTAAATAATACAAATGTACTATGGCAGTATAATATTTATTTTAATAAATAAAATACATTTATTTCAAGCAATTATGTAGCTCATATAGGAAAGCGCACAACACAATAAGTAAACTAATGTTTATACAGGGTTTTTGAGAGCATGCCTGTGACAGCAATGTCTGGTGTACGAGCAGTCTACTCTGCCGGCTATCATTGCCAAGACGGTGTTGGAGCTGGCCTGTAGCCTGTGCACCAGGGACGCGGCTCGCTTGCGCATGACGGTATGGAAGCAGTCGACCCGCGCCGCCGCGAAAATAATAATAAACTTTATTGCATAAACAAATAAATAAACAAATATTGCTGAACATTTCACACAGCACTATCTAGCCCCAAACTAAGCAGATTTTGTACTATGGGAACCAGATAACTGATAGAATACTTATATACATTTTTTTTGTAAATATATACTTATAATATATTCAGTTATTTGCTTTCTTTTCGTGTTATTTTCATGGTCCATGCAACATAATACACAATAATTTCACATTAGACTCTTTTTATTATTGGTGCAGTGTACAATCTACTAATAATATTTAGTTTGTAACTCTAAAATAGGTTAACTAGGCTGTTTTTATTTTGTTTTTGTTCCCGACATCTTTCTTTACAATGTTCAAACGTAGATACCTGTTATTAGCCTTACGTTTAGTTCTAAGCTGTTTAACCAAACAATTTGTATCACCGTTGGTTTCTCTATATAAATAAATAAAAATAAAATAATATATACAGAAACAACTAGAACAAATATCTGTAGATCATGCAAACATTTGTTCCGCGGCGGGAATCGAACACGTCTCCTGCGTCTCAACCGGCGATTCGCCCACTGAACCACGGAAGTCGTCGCCTCTTAGCATAAATTTAAAAAAATAAACGAATGACAACAAGAAAGATTGACCCAGTATTGAGTGGATGTGGGCTGAGATAGATCAATAGATATCAACCAAATAGAAAAATAAATAAAATTAAAAACAGAAAAAAGAAATATGTAAGAACTTTTACATAATTATTTTCTACTAGCCAAACCTATGTGGTTCTCTAGACCTAGAAGATTAGATGGTAGGATATACTAAATAAAATAAATAAATAAATAATAAATATTGCTGGACATTTCAGACAGCGCTATCTAGCCCCAAACTAAGCATAGCTTTACTAAGGGAACCATATAACTGATAGAATACATATATACATTTTTTTTGTAAATTATAATATATAGAGAAACAACCAGACCCGAAACAAATATCTGTAGATCATGCAAACATTTGTTCCGCGGCGGGAATCGAACCCGCTACCTTCTGCGTCTCAGCCGGCTATTTGCCCACTGCGCCACGGAAGTCAGAGGTAATAGGAGTTCTTTGAGATAAAGTCCAAATACAGGACCCTGAATATAAAAGCCGACTCGCGCTTGGCCGATTTATTAATAAATTGCTTTCTTTTATAAACGTTATACGGACGGCAAAAGCTGATGATATTACTTGTTTGTCTGCGGGTTAATTGAATTTAATTAACTTTCGTTGCGACAACATTCTATAGACAACTTGCTTCTGTAAAATAAGAAAGAAAAAGATACAAAATAAAAATAAACTAAATTAACTATTGAGTATACAAACACTAGGTTTTGCCCATGTAACAAGTCCCACTACAATAATAAACTAAATTAACTATTGAGTATACAAACACTAGGTTTTACCCATGTAACAAGTTGTAACATATATTTGAGGTAGTCGGATGAAATAAAATTAGGTTAAGTTTTTTTAAATACATATAATCAAAGGAGCTTTGCCGGTAGAGCTAGTAGGTACTTATTCATTATTTCTTATACATGTGGCAAGATAAACGTAGGCTATATCAAAAATGACTTGGTTCAACGGTGTATCTATTTCTTAAACTACGGCTTAAGGCTAGAGATTACAATAAAAAAAAGAATTAGAATTAGAGATTTACAGATTATTTGAGCAGTAGAATACAGCAGTAACATTAGAATAGAGAATTGGGCGCCATCTGACATTAGTATCAGAAAGAAAGAATAAAATTGGTAGGGGGCTCAACCCGGATCAGATATTGGATTAGAGGCACCTGGTGGTATTTTCGCCGAACGTCTGGAGTCCGCCTCGGAGTGGTGGAGTCGGCTTCGAACTGCGCAGGCGTGGTCTTTCGTGTCAACCGAGGCAGGAAGCAGGCCGTCTGGCGAACAGGCTGGTGGCAGTCGATTTGTGAAACAGTGTTTCAGCTACGCGGCGACTCAGAAAACACCACGCCTCTCGTTGGTTCCAGTAAGTATGTTTCGGCGGGTGTCAGGTGTAAAGCTCGACGGTAATTGGAGAGACCGTCAAAAGACTTTGCGAACTTGTTAAAGACTCGATTTTGTCACGATCAAAAGGCGAGGAAGTATTGTCCAAACTAATAACTTTTGTAGCTCGCAGATTAGAAGTTTTTCAGTTGAAATCAGCAGGTGAAAGAGAAAGAGCACTGACGAAATTCCCTTTTATAGGCCAAGTTAAACTACCTGCCCCATATAAATTAAAACGAATATTCTTTCCAAACTGATCTAGAAAAGCTGATGTAATTTCCTTTCTTTTATACTATAGAGTAAAAATCAATCTTGACACATATCTTGCGTCAAACTAGGCAAAGACAACATTCCAGCATTTATCAGCCATATACAACTGATTGAATCTTATTTATTATTTGAGATTTTATATCTATTTTGTTTTTAAATAAGAAAAGGATTATTTGATTCGATAAATAAAGCTGGCATGAGCAATTAAAATATGATTATCCATTATGAAGATACGTGTTAATATGTACAACGAGTATGCAACGCCATCTGCGGCAGGCTTGGCGAACTGCGTTGAAAGAGGCTTGTATATCGATGTTAGAAAATCGAGTGTTCGGTCAGTGAGTACGCCGCCGTACCGCTAGATGTCATGGCATATGAGTGTAAAATTTGTTAAAAGAACTGTGTGAGTGTTTGGTGAAATGAAGTTTGTAACGTGACATAGAGAATTGTCACGTTACAAAGTCCCACTACAATAATAAACTAAATTAACTATTGAGTATACAAACACTAGGTTTTGCCCATGTTATAAGTCCCACTACAATAATAAACTAAATTAACTATTGAGTATACAAACACTAGGTTTTACCCATGTAACAAGTTTCACTACAATAATAAACTAAATTAACTATTGAGTATACGAACACTAGGTTTTGACCATGTAACAAGTTTCACTACAATAATAAACTAAATTAACTATTGAGTATACGAACACTAGGTTTTGCCCATGTAACAAGTTTCACTACAATAATAAACTAAATTAACTATTGAGTATACAAACACTAGGTTTTGCCCGTGTAAGAAGTCCCACTACAATAATAAACTAAATTAACTATTTAGTATACAAACACTAGGTTTTGCCCATGTAACAAGTCCCACTACAATAATAAACTAAATTAACTATTGAGTATACAAACACTAGGTTTTGCCCATGTAACAAGTCCCACTACAATAATAAACTAAATTAACTATTGAGTATGCAGACACTAGGTTTTGCCCATGTAACAAGTTTCACTACAAAAATAAACTAAATTAACTATTGAGTATACAAACACTTGGTTTTGCATATGTAACAAGTTTCACTACAATAATAAACTAAATTAACTATTGAGTATACAAACACTAGGTTTTGCCCATGTAACAAGTTTCACTACAAAAATAAACTAAATTAACTATTGAGTATACAAACACTAGGTTTTGCCCATGTAACAAGTTTCACTACAATAATAAACTTAATTAACTATTGAGTATACAAACACTAGGTTTTGCCCGTGTAACAAGTCCCACTACAATAATAAACTAAATTAACTATTTAGTATACAAACACTAGGTTTTGCCCATGTAACAAGTCCCACTACAATAATAAACGAAATTAACTATTGAGTATACAAACACTAGGTTTTGCCCATGTAACAAGTCCCACTACAATAATAAACTAAATTAACTATTGAGTATACAAACACTAGGTTTTGCCCATGTAACAAGTCCCAATACAATAATAAACTAAATTAACTATTGAGTATACAGACACTAGATTTTGCCTATGTAACATGTCCCACTACATAGGATTCCCTATGTTATAATAGTAGTCAAAGTTATGTGTTTTAGAGTTATCTAAAATAGAATAGAATATAATAATTCTTCATTATACACCAGGAATATTAAAAAAAACCGGCCAAGTGCGAATCGGACGCGCTCGAAGGGTTCCGTACCATTATCTATATAAACGGAAAAAATACGTTTGTTGTATGGGGGCCCAACTTAAATATTTATTTTATTCTATTTTTAGTATTTGTTGTTATAGCGGCTACTGTATAACTCTTCACGGTTCATGAGATAAAGTCTGGTGGCAGACGGGCAGACAGACAGACAGACAGCGGAGCCTTAGTAATAGGGTGCCATTTTATCCTTTCGGTACGGAACTCTAAAACACGAATAGAATGCTAAATATAGTACAATGGGCGGCCTTATCGCTGAAAGCAATTTCTTCCAGGCAACTTTTGGATGGAAAGTATTGAGCGAAGCAGTAATGGACAGCGGTGCACAGAGTATGTTTACGAATGAAGAGAAATAAATAAAATATCTTATAAAAAAACTGTACTTATAATCCTAATACATAAAGAAATACCTAACTATAGACTAATATAATATACCCAACTAATAACCTAAATCATTATTTATAGAAATCAATATATTTCATAATCAAGACAGTATTTTATTTTTTTTTATTTTATTTCAAACAAAATCCACAGCTCTTAGTACATAACAGGTGTATCTTATGTTATAACTTACAGCCAATAAAGGATTTACATTTTATAATTCAAATACTTATAAATATTTATTGATTATTATTTATTTATTTATTAAATTACCGAAGTAAATCACTTATCGCGCTAAATAGGAGTACTAGTATTAGTTATAGATCGTCTTTAGATAGCTAGACTTTCTTTTTATTCTCATTTCCTAATCTCAATACTCGTTTATAAAAATTATATTATGTGTCTCTTTTAAAATGTTTCAAAAATGAAATCTAGATAGACACGCTATCTATGATTTCATTTGGATTCGGTTAAAATGAAGCAAGTTCTTCCTATTTCTTGTTTTCAAATTTTGCCTTCCTTTCAAATACACTTCTTTATTTGATTAGAAGTTATGCCTTTCAGCTGTTTGGGGCGTGCCATTTTAATTTCCTTCGGGTAACGAAATTCTGATTGACTAATCTCATTAAGCAACTAAATCCTAGGTTGATGTCGTTTTACTGTCAAATTTATATGAAATAATTTATTTCGGTCTTCATTATTATCTAATTCGAGGATAATCGTTGCTGAGCCTGGAAGCTTTTGCCACGTGATGTGTTCAAAACAGTGAAGGAAAACAACAACGATGACAACAACACGATGGTGAGGCAACCAGCACGTCCTAAAACCAAAATAACGAAGGCTTGTACCATCGTGCTGGTATTTTATTATGCCGCGACGGGCTTGCCAATCTATAACGTGAATGCTTCACTTCTATGCAAGAAATGGGAATGTATTATAGTGGGGCTTGCTTCTGACTAATCCCTAAACTTACCTACTAAATTCCTTATTTTATTTTGTAAATAATTCTCTTTATGTGACTAATTTCAAAAAAGTTATGTCTATAAAAATAAGATTCTGTTGTCGGCAATAAGCATTAGCTTAAAGAGTTTTTTTATGTTATTTGTGGAGAAACAGGCTTACGGCCTACCTGATGGTAAGCGGTCACCGTCGCCTATTGAGACCGGCAACACCCGGCGTATTGTCGATGCGTTCCCTACACTGTAGAAATCTCTTTTTATTTCTCTTGAAGCGTGCCATGTCGTAGCCTAATGGGAAAACCTAGTGGAACGGTAACTCATTCCACATCTTGCAAATATGGGGTAGAAAAGATCGATGTGGTGCGCGATACCCAATTATCGACGATATGTGGATGAGCTTTATTACGTTGTCGAGAAGTGCAGTGGTAAAATCTCGACGACGGGATGAGATCATGTAGCTCCTCAGAATATTCCCCATTATATAGGCACACAGGAATAAACTGAGAGTTTGTTTAAATTGATATCAAATACTGTTGATTTTATTGTAGGTAATGAATAAATAGATATTTATTAACAGAAAGACAATATACATATTTACAAGACCATAAAATACAGAAGAAACAGCTGAATCATCTAAAGATCGTTGCAAATGATCTATAGATAGCTCATCTTCTCTGGATCATTACCAGGCGGAAGTTTCCCTAAAAAACTGGCTGCATTGCCCCGCTGGATTGCAATGCTTATGCGTTGACCCAGATAAACGCCAGCTCTCGGATCATACGTCACTTCGACCACACGCCCAGAAAGAATTTGGAAAATGCGATGGGCCCCGGTTCCCCATGGGCCCAGGGTCTCGACTCCAAATGGCTCGAATACGTAAGTTCTGTCGAGACTTCCATGAATAAATAAAAAAAAACACCATGTGGGATATTTTCACGGGTCTATATACTGAGTAAGAGTGCTGAAAATATCCATATGGGGATTAATGCATGGCGATAAGGCCGCCAATTGTACCACCATGTATTACCACCATGGTGTCTTTAAGTTTTCTAAGTTAAGTTATTGTAATTTGGTGTAACAATAAAGAATTATCTAACGATCTATCTATTAATATGGCCATGAGCTAAAATGAGAAGAAATTAAATGAAAATGTAAAGATAGATTAGTTAAAGACATTTATTGCGACACAAGTAACCAACACACAAAAACTACATACAGTGGATAATTAAAGACAGACAATTAAATACAGACAATCAAAAACACGTTAACATAAACAATAAAATACAAGTATAACAATAGATACGTGCCCAGTCAGTATGAGCTCTGTGCCGGAAGAGGAGAGTGGCTCAGCATTATACTGAACAATACACTTATTGCTCAACGCTGGTTTTCAGCCATCTAACCTGCATTGACATCACTAACGTCAGTTAAAGTGCCTTATTTAAAAAAAATAACAAAATTATTAATTTATAGAAGAATAACACAAGTTGCCTGCCCAACCAATTGTACCTATTACTCGTGCGCGATAACTTGGGACCTGCTAGGAATGCGACTCCCCAACCGCTTCCTCTGCACTTCCCAGATGACGCCCGTATTGTACCGTTCGCATCACTATTTTTTACTAGGGTTTTTAGTCTCGTACTGGCCTACGTCACGTAACGACGCGCTCTGGAATTCTTTTAGTTTTCGTTTGTGTTATTGTTTTGTTGTCTGGAAAAAAGAAGTCAACCATGTGGACAGGCTTCGACAAAAGTATTGGGACGATGACCTCTTACAAGAGACGAATGAATCGCAATGAATTGTTTTATCGGATACTTTTTCGTCAAGTGATTATAGTGAGACTGAGGACGAAGAACAACCTCTAGAAGGCATAAATCCACTAAGTAGTGACGAAGATGAGATAATGTAAATAATAGATAAAATAAATGTATAAAGTTAAACATTGTATTTTTATATTATTCAAATAGTGTAAAAAAGATTAGATAAAAAGCAGCGTCCTCCCTGAGTAACATAATAAATTAGGTTAAAAAAAACAAAGACGAAGCCGCGGGCCTCTGCTTGTTATGTTCGCTTTTTTGCGGGCGGTACAAACACGCCAATATGACGTCACCGCGCTCAGGTCCCAACTTATCGCGCACGGGTAATACCTACCTAAGATGGCGAGTATATATGCTAAGATGCTATATGTATTTCCAATTATAGTAAAATGCAGCCAACTTTAAAGTTATTAATAAATAAATAATAAATATTGCTGGACATTTCACACAGCGTTATCTAGCCCCAAACTAAGCAAAGCTTGTATTATGGGAACCAGATAACTGATGGAATACTTATATACATTTTTTTTTTGTAAATACATACATATAATACATAGGGAAACAACCAGACCTGGAACAAATATTTCTAGATCATGCAAACATTTGTTCCTACCTGCGTCTCAGCCGGCTATTCGCCCACTGCACCACGGAGGTCGTCAAATTAATTAATAAAAATAATACAAAAATAAAAAGAAGTAATAAGTAAAGTAAAGAAATTTACTTCAAATTCGTACCGAATAATTCTCTAAGCAGTACGCTAGAAACGGCAGGGTAGGTATGTAACACATACTTGTTGCAAACGTAGAATCCAATATTAATATCACTCACGGTTAGTTGCGATATTCTATGAAGCCAGAAAGTCTATTCGGACGATACTGAAATAGATGTTCATTTTCGGATCTTTAGAGAAATTTCCATCTAGTTGATTGTATACGCCATAAGCCATGCTATATAAGCTACAGGTCGGAATTTATCTACATAAGTTAACCTGAATAGGATCTTTGTCCTCACATTTACAAAAATAGTTTGTTCAACGACTTTTCCAAATTAAATATTCTTAGGGTTCCTCGTGGTGCAACATTATCCGTATGTCCATCGATCAGACCGTTTGCGTCTGTCTGTATTTCTGTCCATTCGTCACAGCTTATCTCTGCACACTAAGATCATCTCGGCAACTTCTGATGCTTGAGATTTGGAACAATTATAAATAATTCGGACTCACTTTTATAGGCAGAAAATTTTTATTTTTATTGCTAAAGGGACCAAAACTGTAGGAGACCAAATTTTAAAATAGGGTAAAGACAAGTCAAGTAGGGTATCATATATATCGACTTATCTTACACATTATAAAACCATTTTTTTATGTTTTTTTTAGGTTTCGAGTTGTAATTAATAATGTTGAAACAAATACTCTTCCCCCCCCCCCCCCCCCACATTATCTCCGAAGTTTGCAAAACAAAGAACCTGAAATTAAAATGTAAGTAGGTATGCAAAGATTACAGGGAAACGGAATCTAATTGAACCGTTTTTTATGACATACTAGTTGACCCGCTGAACTTCGTACCGCCTTGATATGCATATAACGCGGGCTGTCAATATATGTACGTCGCCCTTTTAGAATTGTCAATTGTTGTCCCCGGCCATCATTACCAATACGATTTTTATATATATAGATATTTACCACAATACTTAACCATAGACAAAATTACGTTTAGCTGTCATTTGCGTTTTGTTATTCCATGTCAGATGCGTTTTTGTAGTGTACATCGTTTTATAGTGACTTGTATTCTCTTTGACATTTTATGTCACGTCACACGGGAACGCGGTGTCTAATGGGATAAAAAGTATCCTATGTCCGTTTCCTGGTTCTAAGCTACCTCCCCACCAATTTTCAGCCAAATCGGTTTAACCGTTCTTGAGTTATAAATAGTGTAACTAACACGACTTTCTTTTATATATATAAATAACTAAATGGCGACGTAAAATAAACAAAAATATAGGTAACTAATTACGGAACCGTTAGTGCGTGCGCCGCACTCGCACTTGACCTGCCTTGTTTATGGGTGAATTCACCCCTTTTCGAGTTTAAAAACATGAACCCTGTAGGTACCTAGGTATATATGTTAATTTCATGTTTGTACGTGGGTTGGATAACTTTTAGAAGTTAGGCTTATTTATTTGTTAGTTTTATCTTTAGGGAAAATAATGAGGGTTGGTATATCAACCGCTTTACTGTATGTAGTTTTTAATGTTAACAGTAAAATGCGATATAGTTTTTCACAGTGTCCAAACACCACATTTTAATGTTTTTTGTCTTAAAACAAGGCCCAGTGACCGGTCAGTAACTGTCGTATACTGTCTTTATTTTTATACGACGACATGGAGATGTAACAAACATAATGGCCCACCTGATTGACCGAGCGAGTGAAGCGAGAAAAACGTATCAGTTTCGAGATTTGACAAAAATGCTTTTGTCCGTCTGTCTATCTGTTTTCGCTTACAGGGATTTAGGTACAACTACTAGGGCCTACTTTGATAGGTGGAAGAGGGGGGAAGTTTGCTGTAGCGTTATTTATCAACGGATGGGGGGTTTTCTGTAGCGTTATATATCTACGGATTTCAATTCTTGAAATTATTTCGAAACATTTATACCCACCTACACAAATCAGACTACGCAGTCCTCTCCGTCTTCACGTGCAAGTTCTACTTTCTTCACAGAACCACCAGTGTTAAGTAGTTACAATCACTTACAACAAAGCATTGTCTCGTAGGTCATGCACCTCAGAAACGTGATCAACATGAGTTACACAGGTGTAAAGCTTCATGTGCCTGCAGTGGCGTAGCGTAGTAGGGGCGGCCCGCCTCGTGCGGCACTTTTAGGGGGCGGCAAATATTCTTATAAACTAGTTGACCCGCCGAACTTCGTACCGCCTTGACATGCATATAACGCGGGCTGTCAATATACATCATTCTGGTAGAATTGTCAATTGTTGTCCCCGGCCATCATTACTAACTCGTGTTTATATAAAAATGAATCGCAAAATGTGTTGGTAAGCGCATCACTCAACAACGCCTGGACCAATTTGGTCAATTCTTTTTTTGTTGTATTCTTATTGTCAGAAGAAGGTTCTTATGAAAGAAAAAATTAAGAAAATTTCTCGCAAAATTAGAAAATTTAAGAATACTTAACCACCATATAAAATTATTTATAATCTAACCATAGCGCTTTTATAATGTAACCTTATGACGTTTGACATAGAATTGACAGAATGCGTGCTGCAAATATCGTCAAAGAGGATGTAAAAAAAATAATATCGTTTGAAACAGATGCTTCGGTAGGAGTTATCCCGAGATATATTGTCTATATATATAAAAATTAATTGCTGTTCGTTAGTCTAGCTAAAACTCGAGAACGGGTGGAGCGATTTGGCTAATTTTGGTATTGAGTTATTTGTGGAAGTCATTTATTTTCTCATACATAATGATGGCCGGGGACAACAATTGACAATTCTACTAGGGTGACTTATATTGACAGTCCGCGTTATACCTATGCATGTCAAGCCGATACGAAGTTCGGCGGGACCACTAGTATATATACCTATATATATATATATTTACATCCATACCAAAATTATGTTTAGCTGTCATTTGCGTCTTGTTATTCCATGTCAGATGCGTTTATGTTATACCACGTTTTCTTTGACGTTTTATGTCACGTCATACGGGAACGCGGTCGAACGGGTTAAAAAGTCTTATGCCCGTCTCCTGGTTCTCAGCCAAATCTGTTCAGTCGTTCTTGATTTATAAATAGTGTAACTAACACGACTCTCTTTTATATATATAAAGATAATATCATAAACATATTTGAACCATTTCATATTTTTGGCGCACCTACTATTCGAACCGATCGAAACGAGCACGGCATTTTTCATTCCTTATGGGGTGGCAAAAATGTCTTCCTCCCCGGGCAGCTGACACCCACGCTACGCTACCTGTGTACTTGTAATTTAAATGGCAACTATATCCATCAAAGCGAAACACAGCAAAGCTTGGCCGTAGAAATGTATGAGAGTGAAAACCATGATGGTAGTTCTTCCGCTGGCGAGCCGTTTCACAACTAGATACTGGCTATATGAATAAACTTGTTTCAATTATTTTATATTAAACATGTGACAGAATTTATGACCTGACTAGGTATAACATATATTAACATGATGTAGAGTTAATCTGCAAATTAAAACAATTGTAAGGTGCGACTTTTTTGGCATGACCAATATTGGGCAAATTTAATTAAATAATAATACAAATTACCCCGTAGATACATATAAGAAGAGGAGCAGTGGTAAAACTTTAGTATCAAAAAATGTTTCGTCATTGCCCTTTCAAAAAAAAAATACCACTTGGGATAAATACGTAAGGTCTTTTAAGTACATGGTATTAATTTTATATCATGAATTTTATTTTATTTTAAATAACCGTTATAATTTTCAATTTTATGTTATGTTGTTATTCTATTTTATTTTAATCTGTGTAATTTGACATTTGATTTTCTTTTAATTTCCTGTTTTATTATTCATTTGTATGTTTTTAATTTGAAGGCTCATATTTATTAGTGAATATTATTACTTTTGTTTTATATGGACACTGTCTGAAATAAATGATTATTCTATTCTATATTTATAAATATAAAAGAAAGTCGTGTTAGTTACACTATTTATAACTCAAGAACGGCTGAGCATTAATCTGAATCGGCAGAAAATTGGTGTGGAGGTAGCTTAGAACCAGGAGACGGACATAGGATACGTTTTATCCCGTTCGACCGCGTTCCCGTGTGATGTGACATAAAACGTCAACGAGAATACAAGTCACTATAAAACGTGGTATAACAAAAACGCATCTGACATGGAATTGTAAAACGCAAATGACAGCTAGACGTAATTTTCTCTATGCTATGGTTGTAAATATATAAATCGGGTTAGTTGAACCCTTTATAACTCAAGAAAGGCTGGACCGATTTTGATGATCTTTGATTGTCTCTGCCCAAAATAGCAGAATAACTATGAAAATATCGGAAAAATGCACGCAAAAAGAAATTACGAAGAAAATTCATATTCTCATACATAATGATGGCCGGGGACAACAATTGACAATTCTACGAGGGTGACGTATATTGACACCCCGCGTTATATGCATATCAAGGCGGTACGAAGTTCGGCGGGTCAACTAGTCACTTATGAAAGTATCATGTTTGTGAACACTATTTGTACTAAAAACGGAATATTTGCCATAATTTGTGAGTTTTTGAGTATCCCGTTTTTACAGGATACAGTCGAAATATTGCGATACTCAAAAATTCCCAAATCATGGTAAATATCCCGTTTTTAGTACCAATAGTAGATACTGGCCCTTTAAATGTTCTTCTGACAAAGCCAGTAGGTATACAGCCTCAACTACAATATTATTGTATTATTAAAATATTAGTTAGGTAAATATTTTCCTAATATTTTTTATGTAATGAAGCTGACGTAACTAAGTGTTATTTATGAAATAAATAAATATGAAATAATATAAAAACCAGATATAACTGACATGTTGGAACTAACTTCTTCATATTTTCGTTCTTTGCTGGCCGGTCACTTGACCCCTCCATAATTTACCAGACCTTTGAAATCCAGGCTTAACATAGGTACCACAGCTAAACCAAACATGCATACCACAAAATAAACATAGGGTAGGCTTACTGTAACGACAAGTTATGGGGCAGGAAGGCAAACGGATATAAAACGTGTAAACAAACAAACATCTCTAGATATAAATACGATGAAATAGGGAAGTACTAAATAAATTGATTTGGTGTCTTGTATACTCGTATCTTAGCTATTTTATAAAGATGACAAATTTATCCATGTTGCAAATAAACATTTTTTTCTTAATTTCTCTAAAAGTCTTCACACTTGTGGTACCGCGTTTCCTATCATTAAAAGTATATAACCCCCGACGCAAAATTAGCATTATAATATCTAGGAGGGGTGTTATAAGATATAGAAGGGTCGTTATAAGATATAGGAGGGGCGTTATAAGATATAGACAGATATTTACTGGTGGTAGAGCTTTTGTGAACGAACTCGAGGAAGTGGGCACCACCGCCTTACCTTTATCTGCCGCCAAATAGCAGTACTTGTGCTGCTGTGTTCCGGTTAGATGGTAATGGTATGTTCCTGTAATTACTGACACATAGGCATAACAGCTAATTCCTATATTATGGCAACGTATCCACATAGAGATCAAGACAACATAATAGCTTGTTTTGAATTCTATGTGGATATCCATGGGCTGCAGTAGCCACTTAATATCTGGTGGACTGCATGCTCGTTTGCCATTAGATAGAAAAAAAAATATAGGAGAGCGTTATAAGATATAGGAGGGTCGTTATAAGATATAGGAGGGGCGTTATAAGTTATAGGAGGGTCGTTATAAGATATAAGAGGGGTGTTATAAGGTATAGGAGGGACGTTATAAGATATAGGAGGGGTGTTGTAATATATAGGAGGGGCGTTATAAGATATAGGAGGGGCGTTGTAAGATATAGAAGGGGCGTTATGATATCTAGGAGGGGCGTTATTAGATATAGGAGGGGTGTAATAAGATATAGGAGGGGCGTTGTAAGATATAGGAGGGGCGTTATAAGATATAGGAGCGTCGTTATAAGATATAGGAGGGGCGTTGTAAGATATAGGAGAGGCGTTGTAAGATATAGGAGAAGCGTTGTAAGATATAGGAGGGGCATTGTAAGATATAGAAGGGGCGTTGTAAGATATGGAAGGGGCGTTATACAATATAGGAGGGGCGTTATAAGATATAGTAGGGGCGTTATAAGATATAAGCGTTATAACTGATAACGCCTCTCGCGTTATAAGTTTGACGCATATGCCTGTCTGTTTCTCTGTAAAGGTTTATCTGTGGCATCTTAGTTCCTAAATGGATGGACCGATTGAAACACGGTTTTTTCGGAACACCTAGTTGCTGATTTGGAAGGCGCTTGATGCTTCTTGGCTTCTTGATTAAAAACCCGCTTGATATTTCTTCCTTTATTGATGAGATCCTTTTCTTAGAACTGGTACCACCTAACTGTAAAAAAGAAGTAATAATAACCCCGTGTTCTAATAAATAAGTCAAGAAACTTCGAGCGCCTTTCATGCCATCAACAAGATATGCCGTTGTGCACATTTAATGGTCCTAAAGAAAGCTTGGGTAATTGGGGTAGTTTTAGCTTTTTTTGGTGAAGGTTAGGTCAGCCGATCTGATTATTAGCACTTTTCGTTTTCGAAGGGGTTTCAGCTGTAAAATGGAAAATTATTGCGGGTTCTGTATTGGTCAGGGTTTATATATTTTTTTTATTTTAAGAAGGTACGAACTTGTTTAAATTTTGGTTTAAGTAAAATTAAATAAAAAACGAATGTACTTTAGACCACACGACTGAATTAAAACTTCTGCTGCTACCTGTCATTTGTTGTGGAATAGCTGAACTTTTTCGTAAATCAAGCTGGTAGATTTAAAATACGAAACGTCATACATACTTTTTAAATCTATAGCAAAATGAACTGTTTTATAGGATAGAATAGAAGAATTCTTTATTGTAGACCAGGAATACTTAAAAAACTAATTTATGTTACATATATATATATACAATGCATATATATACAATGCGCGGCCTTATCTCAAAAAAATATTTCTTCCAGGCAACTTATTATGCAGCATGAAGGAGTGTGTTGTTTTTGCAGTTTGTATAATTTAGGCTAATTTGGGATAGGAGATATTCGACAAATCTATGAGAAAATATGAGAAATATGAAAATATGAAAAAATGAGTGCTCGCCCCTGTCTCTCTCTCTTACCCCTACAGTAATATACAAAACGTAACTCTTTTTCTATCTGCACTAACTTATATCTCCCTCTCAACTTCCGTTCGCACTTTTCGTTACGCATTCACCAGCTTACTCCCCAAGTCAAGCGTGCGTAAAGAAGTTTTACTTCAATAATTTATTAAAAATTACTGATACAACCAGATAACAGATAGAATGATGAAACTGCAATTAGACTAGATAAAATATAAATTGTAGCATAAAATAATGTACAAATACAAGACATAACTGATTGTTTAGAAGCCTTTAATTTGATACACTCTAGTCTATTGAAAACATTATTTTTTTCATAATACCGCGTTCAGAAAATACGGGATAATAGGGAAAACTCAATATTTTCGTGGAATGATCAATGGGGTTTTGTTACAAAATTAAGGCAGGCCTATATATCCTTGTGCTTCATAATAATGTCTCATTATTTTTTTATTACTGGGACAATTTGTAACATGAGACAGCTCTAAGATTAAAAATCTTAAGTATGATATTCAAAACCTTAGAGATCCCAATAGAGAACTGTGTTGGCCTAGTGAGGTAAATGCCAGAATACCCGAGGCCAGGCTCTTGCAAATATAATCAAACCACGGAAAAGTAATTGAAGAAAGAAAGAAAGAAAGTAAATACATTTATTTGCTCCCACAGACAGTGTTCAATAATACAATAATACAGACAATGGTGGTGTTGCGTGGGGACAAAATGGTCCCTGTCTCAGCATGGGCTGCTTCGAACCTTGTTGGGTACGATGCAGCGCTGGTTTTCTGACAGGGCCTAAGTGAGGACAAGAACACTAATTGATATTCTGTGGATTAAGCCTAACTAATAGAACTTCTCAATATCGTATATCCTTAATATTAAGAAATAGACAGATAGAGAACCAGTCTCGAACACCACCGTAAAGTTGCATGCCTATCGATCTTTTACAGGATACATATTAGAGAATGTGCCCAGGAACTACATGATCTGATCCCGACATCTCCTTACCATCAAAGGACAAGCAGATGCACGGCTAAGTACCATACATACCTCGTAGATATACCACTCGTTCCCACTCACCGTTATGATTCAACGTGCGTACAGCTAAGATTAGAACTCTTTAGCGTCGTCCGTTTTTCCGAAAGACTCTTTAAGGTTAGCTGGAGAAATGCTAATTAGCATTAAGTTCGCACTATGAAAGAAAGGAAGAAAGAAAGGAAGTAAAAATATTTATTCAGACCACCACAAAAGGACACAGAAACAAATGACACAAAAAATATAATCTAACTAAAAGTTATAAGTGTGGTGGCGAAAGGGTCCTCAGCTCGGCATTTGCTACAGCATGTTGGCATACTGCAGCTCTGGTCTTCTGCTGAGGCCAGTGCTGACCTCACGGACACCCAGACATATTTATACAACTAAAAGATTTAAAACATTTCCATTACAATTATCCAACATTATATCTAGCACCTTCTACAGATTACTAACTCAAAAGTCATACAAACCATGACTGACAATTTATTAATAATTCATGCAAAGCGGGGCGGATCTGCTCGTAAATAATAAACAGAGTGACGACAGAGGAAAGTGAGTGGAGAGTGAGAGATAGTGAGAGATGACTACTATGGCTACCACTATGCGCGTCAAGTTCGTCAACGCCGCGCGTTGTGGGACCCACTCGGTGGTTATCTAAGCCCACAAGTCATCGCGCATTCGACATACGTGTTCCGCCTAGTCCCACTTCAATTTAGCTGTCAACAGACAGCGTCAAAAGACAGCGTTTTTAAGGCGGTCTGTAAGTCTAACTCCCGATATACTACTACGTGCAAACTGGTCGACATAAGCCCTATACCGGGATGAATGGGAGAAGGGAAGGGAGGCCTTTGCCCAGAAGTGGGGTCCAGGGGGCTCTTTAGATAGATAGATAGATAGATAGATAATTTCTTTATTGCACACCATTAAAAATAAAACAAACAAAAGAGAATACAAAATTAAATCAAAGGTACAATGGGCGGCCTTATCGCTAAAAGCGATCTCTTCCAGGCAACCTTTGGATGGACAGGATCTGTGTGAACAAAAGAGAACGGCGGCGTTAATCAAATAATAACTAACAGAATTAGTACATAAATGACTAAAATAAAATATACATATAAATAAATATAAATAATTTTATAATATTAAATAACCTACTTCAAAATACATAGGTAATTAGAAAAAAACAATAAAAAATTATATACAAAATTTAAGTTGCAAAGTCTTAGTGAGCTCTTTAGATTAGATTAGAATTAAGTTCGCCTATGTATTATTTTATTAGTGCAATAAATAACTTTCTAATCTAATTAATTTGGTTCGATGGTGAAGAGTGGGCGATCAAAATTGTCTAATGAAGGTAGGTGTCAATGAATGAACATCGAATGATGTTAGTGTCAAGAGGTTACCTTATCTAATAAATTCAATCTCGCAAAGTTGACTACGGTTAAACCAATGAATCGAACTTATTTTATTTATAGGAAAAATTGCCATAACTTTATGATGATAAAGTTACGGCAATTTTTCCTATCTATCACCATCTATTTCTTATCACCATCATCGTTAGCCCTTTTCATCCCACTGTTCGGCATAGGCCTCTCTACGTTGTCACCATTCGCATATGTCCTGCGCTGTTCTTACCCACATACGACCTACGATTTTTATAATGACGTCGACCCATCCTGCCGGCACACGACGTGCGTTTCTGGTTCAATCTCGAGGCCACCACTTAGACAGCATCCTGCTCCATCTATCATTACTGCGCCTGGCCACATGTTCTGCCCAACTCCATTTGAGTCCCAATATTCACTTGCTTACGTCTTCAACTTTAGTCCGCTTGCGAATTTTGGTATTGGGGACTCGGTCTAGCAGTGTGATGCCGAGCACGGCGCGCTCCATGGCTTTCTTTGCTACTCTAATCATGTGCAGTCTCCTTCGTGAGCGTTCATGTCTCAGCACCGTAGGTTAATGTTGGCAGGACACATTGGTTGTAGAGGCGGGTCTTCAGACATTGTGGAACGGTGGAAGATTTTAAAATACCATCCAGCTTGCTGAACGCCGTCCATGCTAACTGAATTCTCCTGAATTCCTAGATATCTCCTTGGCCTGTAATTCTTTTCCGAAAGTTAAAACATGACCAAGGTATACATAAGATTGGACCATCTCCAGGTACTCATTTCCAATAGAAATGTTTGGAATCGAGCCCCTGGAGACGCTTGACATCGATTTTGTTTTAGACATGTTCACCTTTAAGCTAACTTTTAGTGATGCTTCTTGGAGTTATGTTAGCATCAGTTGGAGATCATTTAGTTCCTCAGCGAAAATAACTAAGTTATCATAACTTTATAATTATTATATATTGTTCTAACTAACAATTAATCATTATAATTAATTGGAAAACCATAAAAGCCTGACTCTAGTTTGTATCGCATAAGAACAGACCACACACGAGCCCAGCCACTGGATTTGTTGGAACGCAACTTTTTACAAGCTTATTATAACTTACAATGTATGTATGTTACGACTCATCCTTGTGTATGGTTCTGAAGCCTGGTCACTAACCCTGAAGGAGGATTGATTGATTGAATGGAAATACTTTATTGCACTTATAAAACTAGTACAAAGGCGAACTTAATGCTAAAAAGCATTCTCTTCCAGATAACCTTTATGTATTGTAGATAAAGATGTGTAGGTAGTGCACAGGAAAGGGAACTAAAGAAAAATTTGCAACTTATAAAAATAGCATAGGTACATACTACTTAAATACTTTATATCATATACTATATTATCAAATAAAAATACATACAATAGAAGAAATGATAAGGAACGATTAAGTTGCTCATTTTTAATCGCTTTGACCGAGAAGGTGCCTATAGATTCTCAATCTGAATGCTTCCACTGAAGTAGCCTCGAAATAGTTTGGTGGCATATTATTCCAGAGTCGAGTAGCGGTTATGGTGTAAGAGTCAGAGTAAGTAGCCATGTTATGCTGTGGAGTAATTAATTGGAAACGACGAGACGATCGCACAGCTCTATCCTCAGTTGATACAAATGCAAATCGCTCTCTGAGGTAGCTGGGAGATAGTGGGATGCGAAGAATACTAAACAGGAGGGATAGCATGTGGGCATCTCGACGAGCTCTGATGTCAAGCCATTTTAGCTGCTGACGAAATACCGAGACATGGTCATATTTTCGTAGGCCGTAGATGTAGCGAATACAAAGATTCTGCAGACGCTCCAACCTGTTCAGTTGCTCTTCCGTAGCATCGGGATAACATACATCTGCATAATTTAGGATGGGTAAGAGTAACGCATTAACCAGTGTGGTCCTCGTAGATTGGGGCAAAGAGTTTTTTAAGCGTTTCAGAGTATGCATAGTACCATACATCCTCCTGGAGGAGAATCAGCTTTTAGTAACAGAGAGAAAAGTTCTCCGTAAAATCTTGGGCCCAGTAAGAAGAGAATATGGTAGCCTGAGGGTCCGTAAAAACGCCGAAATAGAAGATCTTATGGCTGAGCCTAACATCATAGGAGAATACAAGTCACACCGACTCCGCTGGATCGGCCATCTACTGCGAATGGGTGAAGATCGAAGTGTAAAGAGAGCATACTTGGGCCGACCGACTGGCCGCCGACCGGTTGGTCTGACTTGCGCAACCTGGGAGCCGACAACTGGCAATAGATGGCAATAGACAGAGGAAAGTGAAGACTTCTCATATCGGAGACCAAGACTCACTTTGGGTCCCTGCGCCAATGGAACAAGTAAGTATGTATGTTTGTCCGGGTGGAATCTTGCAACTGATCATTTTAAAACCCGTTCCCTTCAACCGATTGAGCTGACATTTAGAATACATATGTATCTTCGGTGTAGTTGCAATAATATGATACGATGGAGGTGGTCTCATGATGGAGACGGATGCTAGACAACGAAACTTCTGAATGAATTATGGTAGGCTACTAGTGTTTGGGCTCATTTGAATCTGCTTGCGGTTCCGATTATGAACTTTATAAAAGCTTGTTTTAGAAAAGTAATTTATCAACAAAAAACTTATGAAATTTACATTCACATGCGCGCCATGTCACCCGTCTATCTCACCATAATCGCTGTTATTAGTTAAAATAAAAAAATTACATCCTGGATAAATTGTATTTAGTAGCTGGCATTTTTTGTCACTTCTAAACTTGGTCAGTTTCAAGCTACGAATAATAAGATACGATATAATAATATGTGACATATTATTGTTCTAGGAGTTTGAAGGGATATCCTCCCATTTTCAGTAGTTTGGTAATAAAAAGTATACTCACTTACACAGACACACGTGAAAAAGTCTGGCGTAAAATTCACATAAATAGCTTTTGTCGTGGTCAGTTGATTGAATATCCATTCACCAGTATTTACCATCTCTGTTTGAAATTCGTTGAATATCAATTCATACGAACGTTTTTGGCATGTTAAGGCCAATATTAAATGAATTGATTGTGTAATTGGCAGGTTTCAAACTCGCAGCTTAGCCAAAATAATTTGTGCGCTGAAAATTGAAAACGGGACCTATGTACAAACACCAACAGCAGTTACATAATAACTCCATGCCCGCGTTTAGCGCGTCAAAACACTCAAAATGTTCTGTGAGTAGACTAATTATTATTAATTAATTATGGAGTTTCCAGCATTTGACTAATAGCTGAACCCTATATCTTATCTATCTCCACTTTGCCTTACCACTACTGGTGGTAGAGTTTTTGTGAACGGGCTCGAGGAAGTGGGCACCACCGCCTTACCTTTATCTGCCGCCAAATAGCAGTACTTGTGCTGCTGTGTTCCGGTTAGATGGTAATGGTATGTTCCTGTAATTACTAGCACATAGGCATACCAGCTAAGTCCTATAGTATGGCAACGTATCCACATAAAGATCAAGACAGTATAATAGCTTGTTTTGAATTCCATGTGGATATCCATGGGCTGCAGTAGCCACTTACCATTTGGTCGACTGCATGCTTGTTTGCCATATAAGTAGTTCATAAAAAAAACCACTTAGGCCATGTCAGAAAATTAGCATCGTACCCAACAAGGTTTGAAGCAGCCTATGCTGAGATAAATACCATTTTGTCCCCAGGCAAAACCATCATTGTTTGTGCGGGTGGATTTCCACCGTAGCCTAAACTGCTTGGGTGGGCGGGTAACCGACTGACATACCTATTATCCGTGCTTGATAAGTTGGGACCTGAGCGCGGTGACGTCATATTGGCGTGTTTGTACCGCCCGCAAAAAAGCAAACATAACAAGCAGCCGCCCGCGGCTTCGTCTTTGTTTTTTTTTAACCTAATTTATTATGTTACTCAGGGAGGACGCTGATTTTTATCTAATCTTTTAGAGGTTGTTCTTCGTTCTCAGTCTCACTATAATCACTTGACGAAGAGGTATCCGATAAATTTACAACATTTACTATAACACCAAAAACTACAACAACAAAACAATGACACAAATTATAACAACAAAAACTACAACAACAAAACAATAACACAAACGAAAACTAAAAGAACTCCAGAGCGCGTAGTTACGTGACGTAGGCCAGTACGAGACTAAAAACCCTAGTAAAAAGTAGTGATGCGAACGGTACAATACGGGCGCCATCGGGGAAGTGCATTGGAAGCGGTCGGGGAGTCGCATTTCTAGCAGGTCCCAAGTTATCGCGCACGAGTAATACCTACTCATTACTTGTTTTTATTTTTATACTGCCTTACCTTATTATTGTACACTTTCTGTAGAAGCAAATAAATGTAAGTATTTGCTTTCTTTTTTCTTTCTTTCACAATATGCACAAAACTTTTGCACACATCAAAAAATATTACATTTCGATTTGCTTACGACTGGTAAAGCAAAACTAGAGATAGATAAGATTTGATTTGATTAGAACATTATTTATGGCACTAATAAAATATACATATGTGAACGTAAGGCTAGTATTTTCTTCCAGCTAACCTTTGTGTAGTGTAAATTATGTGGTAGTGCTCTAAGAAAATAGATTTTAACAAACTTTCAACTGAGTAATCTAGGTACTATTAAATAAATTTACAAACTTTTATATTAATAATAATACACATACATAAACGAAATACATAAATATACCTACATAAAGTGCTCAATTTTGTTGGCTATTTTGAAGATAGATAAAGTATTTATGGAGTTTAAATCTGAAGATTCCTATATAAGGGGGGATATCCACAGGAAATGAGTTCCACAAGCGGATAGCAGTCACAGTGAAAGAATTAGTGAAGTAAGGTATAGGGTTCGGCCGTTAGTGAACCCTATATTTGTGAGTGCACAAGACGCTGAAGACACTTTTGTCCTAAAACCACTTTAATATTCGACTGTACCCGTAAATTTATGTACATATTGGGATATGGGTCTGAACTGGCCAGACGTTATTGAAAATTGGCGTCGCTAACGTAGGGTTTAATTGTGTGTGCCCTTTATTAAATTTATTAGAGTAAAATTAGATAAAAGTCTATTACCTGCACAAAAAATACCCCTTGGTCAACATCTATCTTAAATACCTTGTTTACCTAACTACGGCAAAGCTAAAAAGAAGGGTTATGGTTTTAGCCGTCTGTTTGTTTGTATGTACCTATGTTCCACTGTAGCGCCTAAACTACCTACTCATCTGATTTTGATGAATGAGGTGACAATCAATTATTTGGTCCGGATGACTTAAGCCACAGAACATAAAAAACAATAGAACTAGCATGATGACTTTTCACTATGAAAACCAGTGTAGCTAAACTCACACATGTAAAAACTAGCACACTTAGAAACAAAAGTTATAATTGGTTGAAAGAGAACGTTCAAAAAGTCATAAAACCATAAAACTAATTTTACGGATATAAAACCTTAGCCACTAACGGAAAATGGTTTAAAATTCAATAAAATAAATAGTAATAAAAATTAAAGTCTACTCACCAAGATGGCGCTTTAGAAACTATTTTTATTTTAGTCTCTATTAATTAGAAATAAGACTGATAATGCAATGGCTGGTACTTGATTACCCACAAAACAAAGCCACTCAACAACAGATAGCGCTGTGGCTAAAGACTTTTGTTATAGTCGCTAACAGCAAAGAAATCAAATCAAATCAGTTTATTGCGTAATATGGGTAGGTACAAGGTGTTTAGTGTTACATAGTAGTGCAGCCATATTCAGCGATTTACGCATGCAATGTCGAGCTTAATTATTAGGTTCCATTATAATTGTACTTAATAACAATGTCAAAATTATTGAGTTAGTTATACATACTTAATTATTATTAAACAAGATCCTTGTCATTTAAATATTTCTTACAACTATAATAAGCTTTTCCTACAAGCATTTTTTTCAGATTTGCCTTGAATACATTCAGACTTGAAGCATCTAATACAGACTTTGAAAGTTTGTTATATATCCTGGCAGCCATACAGATAACACTTTTGTTATAAAGAGCAGTCCTATTACGAGGAAAACAAATTTTATTATTGTGGCGTTTGCTGTTACGTTTCATAAAAAGGTCCATATTTGTTACTACAAAGGTCGCCAGCTCATAAATATAGAGACTTGCCATCGTCAGTATTTTCATCTCAGCAAAAAATGGTCTACAGCTATCAGTTTTACGAATTTTACATATCGCTCTGATGCATTTTTTTTGAGCAATAAATATCCTATCTATTAACGTAGAATTATCCCAAAATACAATCCCGTACCTTAAAATGGATTCGGCATACCCGTGATAGGCAGTAATTACGGCAGACATGTTAACATTTTTACCGAGCATGTACAATGCGTATGAACATTTACTAAGTTTCTTACATATAGTGTCAGCGTGCGATTTCCAATTTAAATTACGGTCGAGATTCAATCCTAAAAATTTAATAGTGTCAACATTATTGATTTTATGTCCTAAATATTGAATATTAATGTCAGAATTGTTGCTATTATTATTAGAGAATGTCATAAGCTGAGTTTTGTCAAGATTTATTACTAAATTATTCTGTTTTAACCATTCTGTAATTTTGTCCAAGGTTAAGCTGATTTTCGCCTCTAAATGGGTTTTATGCGTCTCAGAAAACATCACTGTGCTATCATCTGCAAATAGTACCATTTGCTCGGAAACAGCTTTGGGGAGATCATTTATATAAATAATAAAAAGAAGTGGCCCTAAAACACTTCCCTGGGGTACCCCATATCTAGTTTCTCGATATTGTGATTTAAATATCTTTTCTTTTTTTGATTTAAGGCACTTACGTGTTATTTCTGTAGCTTGCCATCTATTTCTCAAATATGATTTGATCAATTCTAAAATATTACCTCTTACACCGTAAGATTCGAGCTTAGACGATAAAATTGTGTGGTCAACGTAATCAAAGGCTTTAGTCAGGTCTATATCCAAAGAATAAGATTGACAATGCCATGGCTGTTACTCTCTAGTCCAAAATACTTTACTACTGCTTTAGTGATGTACCTATCAGGATACAAGACGAATGTATCGATATCGATCATCACCTACCTACTATGGATAACGAAATAGGTACGTCAGGTTATAATATAGGCGTCGAAATAAACAGCATTTCTTTTCTTTCTTTCATAACATAATCACAGGTTTTCAACTCATAAATACTTAAAAAAATATTATATTACTGGAATATTAATACTGAATAATTATACGAGGGGCACACTAAAAGTTTCCGGAATCAATAATACAAAAATACTAATTATGGTCAAAAATGAATTTATTGTTTATTTCTCAAAATATTCTCCCTTTGCGTCAATGCACTTTTTCATACAATTGAACCAATTTTGAAAACATTTGTGCCACTCCTTCGGTGGTGACGTCAGATACATTTTTTTCATACTCTTCGACAGCTTCTTCTGGTGATGAAAACCGTTGATCGGGTAATTGGTTCTTGATTTTTGGGAACAGAAAAAAGTCACACGGTGCCAGGTCAGGGCTCTGTATGCTAGATGACTCATAAGTTGTACGTTTTTTTTATTTTTTTTTTATGTCTGGCGCCTTGGGGAAACTGAAAACAGAAGTTATAATAATATTTCACACCATAGGTCTAAAATGCATTCAAAAAATCATCTATAAAACAACAAAAGGAATTAACGCCCTAAAACTTATACACCTTCTAATAGGGGGTAACTAATTAAAGCTATCGATAACGCATTCATCAGTATATTGGGGTCACATCCCTAATTGAGTAGCGTAAGTTGAGGTTTAAGAGAAACGCGACCTTTAACTATTTTGTTTGACGATTTTGCATTTTAAACAAAACTAACAAAAAACAACTTTTGTTAAATTTTTGGTTCGGCTATAATATTTACACTCCAAAACGGCACAATATGGCATTTTCATATTTTTTTGAAGTACGTTTACCCCACAGTAATTGAAACACGACTGAAGTGAGCGAAGCTTGTAGTGCGCGGAATTCCGCGTACTTAGTGTTACGCGGGCTCCGCCTACTTACGACTTCTATTGTTTTTTGTGTTCTGTCACTTAAGCTACCATCGACATATGATAGCTATTACCACAGACCAATATAATTTTAATAGACTGACAGTTTCAAACAAGATAATGTAACTCGATATTTGATTACCTGCTAGGACGCGAGATGTCGCTAAGAGTTACAAATCGTTATATATATGCCAACCTTTAGTTTACTACCGCTCATAATGGTACGAAGAAAAATAGATGGCGCTGTTTCGAATTACACGTGCGCGATAATATTATAGAGACGTTGTGACCTTTACGTTGTGCGAGGTTGCTGCTCTTCAGTTTCGTTAAAACTTTAGTCTCTAGCAATTTTTAGAGATTTGCGCACATTTTCTCAGAATTGCCAGAACATAAAAGTTTCCGTCAAAATAGGGATTTTTTTAGGAAAGGAAAGGATAGATATCTTTTATTCATTACATACGTCTATGATCGTACCATTATCAATTATCACTTAAATGCGGAAATACCTACATATTTGGAAAATAAGAATACATATTTGAAGTGATGTACAGATAAATAGAACACTTTTTGAAACAAAATAAAATTAATTTGTAAGTACCCGGCAAATGCATACCTACTACAAGATAATACGTTCTATTAATTTGAACTGGAAACATAACTACTAAAATAATGAACTCAATACGTACACAATATGTACATACATTATGTACAACAAAATATCGACTTACTAATCGCGACTTTTGAGAAGTGAGGTTTGGCAACACAGCATGTAACAAAATTATGTACAAAAAGCGTGACTTTGCTTGCTTCCCGGCTGTCAATGTCAGTCAGTTCACGGTTCTCTTTCGTTCCCTTTGTTTCGGACTTTGTGATAATTTTGTGTTAAACGCCATCTAGGTATAAACGATGTGCTACCTTCCCACGCCTTCTGTGATTAAGCATATGAAAGTGGTAAATCATTAATTTAAAATAAAATCGTTAAATCTTATTTAACGGGCAATATTACTTATTCTAAAAATATTGAAATATTATGGTGTGTTTTAGTGGAAGTTTATTTTTATTTGTTGGGTGCAATGGCCGCTATAAAAGTTTCCAGGCTATGAGACAGCGCCATCTACAAATAATACGGGATTTTGAGCTTTTTGCGGGCTACGATTTCTTATATGGACATTGACAGTCTATGATAATACTAGTCTCTGCTATTACGTAGTCTGGTTTTGGTTTTTAAACTTATGTAACTTGTTTCAAGGTTCATTAGGGTTCCTTACCTCAAAAGGTAAAAAAGGAACCCTTATAAGATCACTCTCTTGTCAGTCTGTCCGTCTGTCTTTTCTCAGGAACGATGTACCCAGCAAGACGAAATGTATACCAGACACCTCAGTGTCTGGTACACCTAATAGTGACTATAAACCTCAGTTTATAGTCACTATTAGGTGTATAAAAAGGTTCAAGTCAAAACGATAAAAAGATATGGGTAAATACCTAGTCAGGTCATAAGTATTGTCGCACAGTAAAAACTTTTCTTTTAGAATGCTGGCAACAAAAAAGTTTATAGAATTCGAATTTCGAATTGTTCATGAAAATAAAAATGTATACTTTTTAGAATTTTACTTTTTTTAAAATATGGAGTGGACGCTTAAAGAAGATCGTGTTGCAGTTATTGCGTTGCATCGTTGCGGTTACGCGCCAATTCAAATTTTTGACATATTGAAAAATTTTAATATAACCAAAAGATTCGTTTATCGCACCATCAAACGATACAATGAAGACTCTAGTGTAGATGACAGGTCAAGAAGTGGTCGCCCTCGGTCTGTTAGGACTCCAGCAGTGATAAAAGCTGTGAAGGCACGAATTCAAAGAAATCCCAAACGTAAGCAGAAACTGTTGGCCCTTCAGATGGAGTTAAGCAGAACCAATGTGAAAAGGGTGTTAAATGAAGACTTAGGGCTTCGGGCATATCGAAGAAAAACAGGACATCGTTTGAATGCTCGTCTAATGAACCTAAGACTGAAGAGATGCCGCGCTTTGTTGAAGCGGTACGCGGGAAAAAAATATCGGGAAATTCTTTTTTCGGATGAAAAAAATTTTACCGTAGAAGAGAGCTACAACAAACAAAATGATAAGGTGTACGCACACAGTTGTGAAGAAGCGAGCAACCGTATTCCGCGTGTCCAACGAGGTCATTTTCCATCCTCGCTCATAGTATGGTTGGGAGTTTCTTATTGGGGCTTAACAGAGGTACATTTTTGTGAGAAAGGTGTAAAAACGAATGCAGTTGTGTATCAAAATACAGTCCTGACGAACCTTGTGGAACCTGTTTCTCATACCATGTTCAATAACAGGCACTGGATATTCTAACAAGGTTCGGCGCCAGCTCATAGAGCGAAGAGCACACAAGACTGGCTGGCGGCGCGTGAAATCGACTTCATCCGGCACGAAGACTGGCCCTCCTCCAGTCCAGATTTGAATCCGTTAGATTACAAGATATGGCAACACTTGGAGCAAAAGGCGTGCTCAAAGCCTCATCCCAATTTGGAGTCACTCAAGACATCCTTGAATAAGGCAGCCGCCGATATTGACATGGACCTCGTTCGTGCTGCGATAGACGACTGGCCGCGCAGATTGAAGGCCTGTATTCAAAATAACGGAGGTCATTTTGAATAAACTTTAGTGTCATAAGAATCTATGTTTTGTTAAGTTCATTTTGGTATTTAAATGGTTACATAATGAATAAACTTGTTTCAATTATTTTATATTAAACATGTGACAGAATTTATGACCTGACTATAGTGTGACCATTAGTGCTGTGCACTCCCTGAGGTATGCGCGCGGCGAGACGGGGGGGAGAATCGGCTGCTGCGCTCTGTCAGTTCGCCGTCAACGCTCGTGGCGGCAGGTCTATGTCAGACGCACATGAGATAAATATTCAAAGATGGGTCGTGCGTTATCTCGTGATATGAAATGGAAGATGAAGTTGAAACAGAATCTATGTCAGAATAACTTTCGTTAGAATATATAATTGTTTGTAAATATAAAAAATGTTCAATAAAACAAGTCCTTTGAATTATAAGTTTAGTTCTTATTTATCACATGCATATTTTTAATAAAATATGAGTATATTTAAGTTACATTTAAATCAACTAAGTAAGTATAATATATTACAGATAGATAGCCTCCGACCATCGTCCCGCCACAAGTCTTGCCTTAGAAATGCAAACTGATATCGTAAGATATGTCCGACATGTATTGATCTCATGTGAACTCATGCAGTTTTTTCTTTGCCTCCCACCTCGCCGTGCATACCTCAGGGAGTGCACAGCACTAATGGTCACACTATAGGTATAGATTTTCGCGAGAACTCGTGAGTACCAAAAATGTACCTAAATTTTCAACTTTATTATTTTTCGGAAGTTTATCTTTACTTTTGCTGTAAGGCCTTGCTTTTAACCAAAATTGACAATTCTAGGTCAACCGGAAGTATTCTATAGGTTTTGGGTCGAAAACCTATATGGTAGTTCCCGTTGACCTAGAATCACGCAATTTAGCAAAGAGCAAGGTTTACAGCTCAAAAAATAAACGCAAAATTAAAAAAAATAAAGAAGTTGAAAATTAAAGGTACATACATAGTTGACGCCAATTAAGATTCCTCTAAGTTGTGTGGGCGCTTATAAAATTTAGAGGACTAGCTTAATCGGCACCAACCTCAAATAAGGTACATAAATAAAATTGTGCTATTGAATAAAATAAATATTTAAGTGGGGCTCCCATACAAAAGACATGATTTATTTTTTTTTTACTTTTTTAAAGATACGGATGGTACGGAAATCTTCGTGCGCGAGTCCGACTCGCACTTGGCCGGTTTTTTATCAATTGTAGAGAGTTTGATCAGACATGATCATGCCACTTTCATAGAATACACGCACATTTTACGATCTACGTTAACTAATGGATAATAAGAATATTCTTCGTATGTCACAAAGTTATAATCATTTTGATAGCCATTTTGGTTGTCACATCTTCTGCCGTATCCCTTATCTTATTCCATATGAAATAAGATAATAAGGAATGGATAACGCAAAGTTGGACTGCCCTCCACTAAATGGAAGGTTGACCTGATAAAGTTCGCTGGGAGCCATTGGGTGCAGGACAAGATCCGTCGCTCTGGAAATCTATGGGGCAAACCTAAACATATTTGAGTGGGGGGCATCCTTATTTCCAGAAGCTCGATGATTCTTCGAGGTAACCAAAACATCACTTTGAGGTAACCAGTCACTTCTTAGTCAAACTCCATCGCCTCAAGGATCGTCACTTATTTGACCCCAATCATCACTGAGAAGTAAGCCCCGTTACACGATGACCCCGAATTACTGGCAAACCCTCTATCGGAGGAAACCACTGTCACTTTTTGAACCCCATAATGAGTGAGGAGTTTTCCCTCATTATGTAGCGAGCTCTGTCAGTTGATAATTTACTCGGTCATCTGTAGAGTGAGTGCGTCGAGGCTGGAGTAGTTGTCATACACGAGGGGCGTAGGCGAGGGCGGGGGCAGCAGGGGCGGAAATAGAGGTAGGCCAAAGATGAGATGGTTGGATGGATTGTGTGAAAAATGAAATTGTGGCTTAGAAAGTAGTGAGTACTGAGATAGGCATATGGATGAATAAACAAAAGCTTTTTTTTTCCATATTTTTATGCAACCTGCAGGAGAATATGGCCAACCTGATGATAAGGGGTAACCATTACATGCAACAAACTTTTGCCTCGTGGGTCACGCACCTTATAAACGTGCTCTATGATGCAATGCTCTGCGTCCGTCAACTTGAGGCATACAGGTGTAAAGCCTGGTGATAACCGCACGTATCGATTGTGGGGAAAAGGCAGAAAGATGACCAACATGAAAAAATTTGAGCTCTTACAATGTACGTTTTTATTTTACTTATTTATCTTAGCAGGAAACATTTTTAAAACATTTTCGTCTCGCTTCGGAGATTTTTTTCCTTGTAAATAAGTTCTTACAGCCATTGCTTGTCTACGATTCTTCGGATCCAATTAGGAAGTACTTTAGTTTCCACGTCATTATAACTACCACTTGCAATAACTGTCATCCTTAATTTACTGTTACAAAATCCAAGGGATGATAAAATTGTAAACCTCTTGACACAATATCTAGTTATCAAGCAGTAATGATACTATAATCTCAATATTTCAGTTCTTTGATAAGTGATATTCCAATAGTCAATGCACCTTTCAAGTAGCATCTATTATAAATATTATAATGTTGCTTTATTGATCGAGCGAAGCGAGATCTCTAAATCAACTTGTGCAAATCAGCGTTGTATGTATGTATGTTTGTCCGAGGATAACATTCGAAGCGTTGATCCGATCATCGTGAAATTTAATAAATAGGTAGGTAGTGATGGCGCAATTTCGGTGTAGCTAAATGAACTAAAAATGTTGGAGAGTTGTTGAGATAGTGAGGTTCAAGTGTGGTAAAAAAAATTTAAATGAGGGTAACTGGTCAACTCAAACGTCAAATAAACGTTATTCATTTGTACATTTAGAATCTGTTTTTATTTTTCGTATATAGTTTTTGTGTTATTAGCCACAATAAAAACTAACCTTTGACAAAATTCACAGGGTACATTAGTGACCCCACAGTGCTGTAATTTAGTATGCGTGCAGCTTAAGTGACACAAATATAGGCAAAAGTCTGAAATCCAGAATAACTGCAATTTGTACCCCTAAAAAGAGTTCCCACATTACATGAACTCCCGTTACCTCTAATTTGAATGAAACTGTAGGTCAAGCTAGTTGATTATTTATTTCGTGACAATTATGAATAATTTTTTTTTGTTTTAATCGGAGACTCGCGAGATCTCAGTTTGGGGCGAGCCACTAGTTTTATTTAGTGATAGTAATTACTTATTCATATAAATGCCTGACCCACGATATCGTCGACAGCTTTCAACCAGATCTAGAAACTATAGAACATTAAAGGCAACTAGATCCCACTTACAGTAGCGGAATGGCAATAGAAAATGTCACTATAACGATCTTAATTATCAACATGACCAATTTGACAGTCTTAGCTTTATCTAAGATATTTTAATACTAGTTTTACGAGGCTTGTGCATCAGTTTAAGTTTCACATGTAAACTTCGGTGCATTTTCTGTCGTTTTGCGTTTTTAATTACCATTTGTGACTAATATTGGTACACTGCAAATATTGAATGTTGTGGTACCACATACATCTACATATATTGTGTTAAATCATTTTTTGTTATACTTTCACACATTATAAGACATACAAGTGGGTAACCAATTAGTTCCGCTGTACATACTGCTTAAAACATTATTGTGCTCAAATGAAGGGATATGGCACACCCATAAAATAGCAGTAATATCTACGTTATATCTGAGTTTACGAGCCAAAACGAAGGTGCTCCATCCATTAACGGCTCATAAACCATTTAAGATTAGAAACTGTTAGGTACTTGTGACTTGCATTTTAGGAGATTTTAAAATAATCTTGTTTATTGTTAAACTTTTTCTGTTTTAGACATCTTTCTTTAAATCGGCGACTTCTTATACTTATACCTGATAGAAAAATCCAGTCGTTAATTAAACCTTAAAATACAGAATGATTGGTATTATATTGACGATATTCAAGTGATGGTTTCTTATAACCACTGGTCGGAGTAGGTAGAGCTATTTAGGTTCATTGACCGCAAACATTGATGTTAATATGGATATTCTATTAGATTCCGACTAATCCTCCGGAATTTTCCGGATTTATCCGGGGTAATTATTTTTATCAATAAGTATAATAAATGGTTTATGTAAGCCAATAAGCGCCCGAGCGACGTTGTAAATTTTACATCAGCAACACGTTGCCGCTTTGTTGAAACTCGTGATATAGCCGCATACGCCGATAACGAAAACAATAGTGGGGTGTTCCTGTCGGAGCGACGCACCTATTTTGTCTCTTCTGCACCACTACTATTCAATGGTTTACCGATAGTAACTTGTTGTCAAATGTCTCACTCAATTACTTCGGTTCTTAGAGTGCGCTTGTTTGCTTCCTGTTGTGTTTTGTTGTGAGGTGAATTTCTTTTGACCCTGGCTTGTTTAATAGCTTTTTGTTATTTTTCTACTTAAAAAGTAAATCCCGGGATTTTGGAAATATCCATATTACTCTTATATATGGCAAGTACACAAAATAGCTCACCCTAGTCCGATCACTGCTTATAACATAAAAAAGACGTCTCGAAAAAAAAACGAACAGTTATATTATCAAATTTTATAGAAAATCTACTAAGTTTAGATGATTAATTCGATATAAAACTTACTGCCTACTCTTGAAATCTATATCCAAAAATAAAGACCGATTTGACATCTCTTTTGGTAATGGCTGCGGGTTTTGTGTTAATCTGTGGTTAGATGGCAAACATTATGCAATATCATAAGTTAAGTATAATAAAGTGTTTGTATAATGCGCGCAGCCAAAGATGAGACCTGTCATACCTGTCACCCACCTTAACTTGGGATCACAGCCAGCGGCGTATGCGCGGACTGCGGGGAACGACACACGACTGAATACGCATGCGTGACGCTATACCTCGCCGTCCCTCCCCGCTTGACTCGCATACCGCCAAACCCGCCAAGAATTATCTACCGCGCAGGTATGACCACGTGACCCGTCAAGTCTCATCTTTGACTGCGCTTTATATAATAAGTTTTTTTACATGCCAAAATAAGATTCACATTTCTATGGTAAACATCTCACAAATTTATATATTATGCTCATCAAAATAACACCTTTCATTTTTGTGCGTATATTAACAAACAGCCTATATAAAATAAACTCTGGTTAGTTACACCATTTATAACTCATGAACCGCGGGATCTATGAAATTTGGTATATAGATAGATTATCATAGGGATTGAAATAAAAGCTATTGTTTACCCGACTGAGCACAAGGAGGGTAATGTTTTTATTGGCAAACGACGCGTGCGAAGCTGCGGGCGGGTGAGCTAGTTATTCTATACCTAGTCAGGTCATAAATTCTGTCACATGTTTAATATAAAATAATTGAAACAAGTTTATTCATTATGTAACTATTTATATACCAAAATGAACTTAACAAAACATAGATTCTTATGACACTAAAGTTTATTCAAAATGACCTCCGTGATTTTGAATACAGGCCTTCAATCTGCGCGGCCAGTAGTCTATCGCAGCACGAACGAGGTCCATGTCAATATCGGCGGCTGCCTTAATCAAGGATGCCTTGAGTGACTCCAAATTGGGATGAGGCTTTGAGCACGCCTTTTCCTCCAAGTGTTGTCATATCTTGTAATCTAACGGATTCAAATCTGGACTGGAGGAGGGCCAGTCTTCGTGCCGGATGAAGTCGATTTCACGCGCCGCCAGCCAGTCTTGTGTGCTCTTCGCTCTATGAGCTGGCGCTGAATCTTGTTGGAATACCCAGTGCCTATTATTGAACATGGTATGAGAAACAGGTTCTACAAGGTTCGTCAGGACTATATTTTGATACACAACTGCATTCGTTTTTACACCTTTCTCACAAAAATGTACCTCTGTTAAGCCCCAATAAGAAACTCCCAACCATACCATGAGCGAGGATGGAAAATGACCCCGTTGGACACGCGGAATACGGTTACTCGCTTCTTCATTTTTCTTCCCGCGTACCGCTTCAACAAAGCGCGGCATCCCTTCAGTCTCAGGTCCATTAGACGAGCATTCAAACGATGTCCTGTTTTTCTTCGATATGCCCGAAGCCCTAAGTCTTCATTTAACACCCTTTTCACCTTGGTTCTGCTTAACCCCATCTGAAGGGCCAACAGTTTCTGCTTACGTTTTGGATTTCTTTGAATTCGCGCCTTCACAGCTTTTATCACTGCTGGAGTCCTAACAGACCGAGGGCGACCACTTCTTGACCTGTCATCTACACTAGAGTCTTCATTGTATCGTTTGATGGTGTGATAAACGAATCTTTTGGTTATATTAAAATTTTTCATTATGTCAAAAATTTGAATTGGCGCGTAACCGCAACGATGCAACGCAATAACTGCAACACGATCTTCTTTAAGCGTCCACTCCATGTTTAAAAATGTGTAAAATTCTAAAAAGTATACATTTTTATTTTCATGAACAATTCGAAATTCGAATTCTATAAACTTTTTGTGGCCAGCGTTCTAAAAGAAAAGTTTTTACTGTGTGACAATACTTATGACCTGACTAGGTAAATATACAAATATTGATGGGCATTTCACACAGTGCTATCTAGCCCCAAACTAAGCAGAACTTGTACTATGGCAACCAGATAACTGACAGAATACTTATATACTTTTTTTGTAAATACATACTTACTATATACTTACTTATATATACTTACTTACTCATACTTGATATATAGAGAAACAAAAATGATTGAACCACTAATACAGGTTCAAACTGCAATTCAAAAACTATTTACGCAATCTAACGTTTCGTTTTACGATAGTTGACATCTTTGTTTAGTAAGCAAACATACAGAATTTAATTACTTCCCGACTTAAAAAACCTAATACATTAAATAAAAATCATCTACCAAATAACACTGGTATTATCCAGGTATTATTCACACAGTACATTCCATCCAAAAGTTGTCTGTTCGAGATCGCTATTTAGCTATAAGCCCGCCAATTGTATTATGTAGACTTACCTTGTTCCTATTTAATTGTCCATCGAAAGGTAGCCTGGAAGAGATCGCTTTGAGCGATAAGGCCTTTCATTGTACCACCATGTATTAGTCTTTAAGTTTTCTAGGTTATGTTATTTTAATTTGGTGTAACAATAAATAATTATCTATCTATCTTGTTTTATGTATAGAAAATATGTACTTTATGTGTGCATTAAAGTACATATTTCCTGTTCTCTAGCTCTTTCAGCGATACTGATATCAGTAGGCTATAAATATGTATAGTTTAGCACAATAGCATAGCTACATATGACCACAGATTGTTAGTCTGCATTCTAACCACCATTAATTGGTCGGATTACCTATCAACACAAACGTTTAGGCCCAAGTTTCTGAGGTTCCCAATTATACGTTTGACCGATCCCAATTCTCTTACCTTGCTGGTGGGGAAGTTTGCAATCTGCCTAATAAAAGAATGCCTAGTATTTTTAAAACTATCGCGAATTAACAAAATTACTGATTAAATCGGGAATTTATCACGTACGTACCTTTATTGTTTGTTATCCCGACGTTGTTGACCACGGCTGTTGCAACATAGCTAAAACGTCGGGATAACAAATAAAAAAGGTACATACGCGATAAATATCCGTTTTAATCAGTGAGAATACCTAGTATTTTTAAGTATTACAGCACGTAGTTATTAAAATCGAGACAGTTATTTTATTAAACTATTAAGTAGGGCTAATGGCTAGTATTGTTGTAACATAGCTTTTTAATATTCATTACCAAAGAAAATATCCAAACAAACTTACTATCAAGTCCAAAAATATAAATGAAACAGCCTGTATAAAATAGTTAAACAAATCATATTCATTCATGATTCATCTTGTAAGTAGGTACCTGTTAAACTGACTAACCGGCATCGTCGCAAAGGTGCCGCCGATTTACGTTCAAAATTGTTTATTGGAAATGTATCGATTACTGGATAACTACTCAAGTTACACACCTCTAAAATTTCCGGATTATTTTTTCAAATACAACCTGTTCAATTATGAACGACATTACGTACATAACCAAACAGATAATTAAATAGACTTTTGTAATAAAAGGATTGTTTATCTAATGCTGGTAGTTATATTTAATTTTATCAATATTTTCATAGGACTACAATCTCTCCTGGAGGTGAGCGATGATGCAGTCTAGGAGTAACTTGTCCACACGCAAATTGTAGCCCGCCAGTTGTAATTATCGGAAATCACAGACTCAAGTTAGGCTATTTGTACTAAAAACGGGATATTTACCATAATTTGTGAGTTTTTGTAATAATATACAGTGTTATTTTTTAACTGGAACAGTACGGCAGCACCCATAACCAGATGATATACAGGTGCAGTTTCTTTTAAAACATTAGCTCTTTTTCGAAGAAAAACATTTTGGCATTAATTACTTTTTGCGTATTTGACAATGCTTTATTAGGACAAATAAGATGATGCAATGACTGATATAAAAGTCCGACAGATGCAAGAATCATGTTGGAAATTCAAAGCTTTTCTGAAATACTAAATGTTTTTGAATTGTTAATGAGAGCATGGAGTTCCTTAACTTCTTAATCGCTACAGTATTAATACTTCTTTAATGTGCAGTTAGAATTTAATAAAATGTTTGTTGGAGGAAATTTGCTTTGTCCTGTTGTATGATAATACATTTTATCAAATTTGACTAACTTCCGCTGCTCAGATTTTTTTCATCCTATACAATAAAATTATCCTTACATAGGATTGCATCGATCGGCATCAAAAAAAATGTACCAACTTGATTCATTTTAAGGCGCTGCTCACGCTTGACCAAAAATTTTTTTGCCAAAATGTTTTTTTTTGAAAACGAGCTGATGTTTCAAAAGAAACTGCACCTGTATCTTCTCTGGTTATGGGTGCTGTCGTACTGTTACAGTTAAAAAAAACACTGTATATATATTAAAGATTATACATGATCGGATGGTAAAGTGGATAGTTTGCCTTGGATAGACTTGAATTGGCTTTCAGTTATGTTGTAGCTCCGTAGACGAGTTTGTGAACTTCGTAGCAAAATGTATATGCATCGTAGCAGCTTGATCTGAATTATTCCCAATCTTCAAATACGTTAATCTTAATAGGTTAAGCCCGGCTTGCACAGCGATCCCCAAACGTATTTAGCGACTAGACATGTTTAAATTTGACGTATTTGTACGTTTATGCATCGTTGCGCAAGTCACCGTGAATGCTTATAGCACCGCGCCTTTCTCACAGTTTTTTTTATTAATGAGGTGATGGCATCCTTCTGCCTATTAATCCTGAGCATGTATATAAGATTTGCATTACCTTATAGGCTTCGTCCAACTAAGGCTTAGTAACATGGCATTGCACTGCATCCGTCCCCTGAGACATATGTACATAAGTCACATAATACTGGTAACACGTACCGCATGAGGTGTCCTTCCATACCCTTCAAATCAGAATACAGCAATGCGAAAACTACTATTTCGTTGCTGAAATTACGGAATAATGCTCTGTGATGACTGCTCTCGAGAGCTGTATTTTAACATCTATACTATCTATACTTCTATACTGATATTATAAAGAGGAAAGATTTGTATTTTTGTGTGTGTGAGTATGTTTGTAATGAATAAACTCAAAAACTACTGTGCCGTTTTCAAAAATTCTTTCACCATTGGAAAGCTACATTCACCTTGAGTAACATATGCTATATTTAATGCTAGAAAAGATTAGGAATTCTTACTAAAACTTAAGTAACGTAACCCAAGGTGTAAAACAGTGCCCTAAACGTCTTTCGTCGCATGCGCTGCGGAAACAAAAAATTGATGATAGAACAAAAGTATGTTCTACAGTATTAAAGAATATGTCAATTTCTACAAAAATAATATTATAAAGAGGAAAGATTTGTTTTTTTGTATTGAATAGGCGCCGAAGCTACTGGACCGATTTAAAAAAATATTTCACTGTTGGGTAGCTACACTATCTCCGGGTGACATAGGCTACTTTTTAACCAACTGCGCAGAAGGAGGGTAATGTTTTTATTGAAAAACTACGCGTGTGAAGCTGCGGATTGGTCAGCTAGTATCATATATAAAATATTATTCATTCATAGGAAGTAGTTCTATTTTACGACAATTTCAAGAGAACTTTAACAATATTATAATTTTATTCAGAAAACGTTCGGGATTAATTTTAATCATTATTATTATTAGTGCGACACGAGATTTTATTCGGAGTGGATCGCACTCACCCTGATGAAGGTTCACGAATTGAACCGAAACATTGTCGGTCAAAACACCGATAAAACGGTACGTGATAAATCTCATTTAATAATTACCGAATAAGATACGTTTCCCTCACTAGATAAAAAAAGTCATTGTGCGTCGTTGCAGGGCGCACAAGAAATCGCTCTGTAAATATATGGTTGACAGCAGACAGGTCAGGATACTGACATCTATGTAATTCATAATTAATTTACATATATTTTGCTTTGTATAAAGGTACCTACATGATCTAAATTTAAAATTAACTTATCATAACATACAAATTATTATCTGTGAACATAAGTCAAAGTCAAAATTCATTAATAATACAAGGATCACTTTGAAACGTCAATTTTACTGCCTGTTCCTTCGCGACCAAGCCAGAAAAGAAAGGCAAGAAAACACGGCTAGTTGTTTTTTTAATTTTCCTTTTAGAATACATAACAATACAGGAAATAAATTAAGTCTAAATTGTAACATTTTGAACGAGTTGGAGCCATTTCAATCTCAAGCTTCTTTATCATCTAAATATTCCGATATTTTATGGTAGGCTTTTTTATAAACATTTTGTTCAATTGTGCGAACACCTTGCCCTTTAAACGATTTGATAATTGAGCTTATATCAAACAATACTAAGTTACACCATATAAGCGTACGATACATCTATGTTATGAACAGTGGACATCCCATGGCTACGATGATGATGATAATCGATACTTTTCCCGTAACACACTCATAGGTACTCAATAACGAAAGTAATATAACTTTTGTTAGATTTCACCCCAATTCCTGATTAGTTATGCTAATACTCCCGATCGTTTTAATCGGCTCTGAATTTGAATGTGATTCTTCGATGCCTCCGAGTTTTAATGGGAATGTCTTGAAGTTACTTTCGCAAGAACTGCTTGAAGATCGAGTATTTGACAAGCCCGACCACAACCAAAGTATGACGCTGTAACTAAATTTCCAATCATACAGTTACCTTTTAAATGTTTTGCACATACCTACTTTGATCGCACATTAATAATCGCTATTTCTGCATAGTTCTTTTTTTAATTTACTTACACTGGACGTAATTATTATTAGTGGTTTGCCCCAAACTGAGATCTTGCGAGTCTCCGATTAAAACAAAAAATATATTATTTGCAATCTTTGACTATCAAAATAGTGCCACAAAATATTTAACCAAACCTACAATTTCATTCAAATTACAGGTAACAGGAGGTGATGTTTGTGGTAACACTTTTTTTGGGTAAAAATTGCAGTTATTCTGGATTTCAGAGTTTTGCCTATATTTGTGTCACTTAGGCTACACGCATACCAAATTACAACACTGTGGAATCACTGGTGTACCCTGTGAATTTTGTCAAAGTTCAGTTTTTATTATGGGTAATAACTCAAAAACTATAAGAACTTCACTAAAAATAAAAACACAGTCTAAATTTTCAGACAAAGACCTTTCATTTGACACCTTATTTGATTTAATAGTCTCATTGTAATTTTTTTTACCCCTCTTGATCCATTCGGATATATTTCGGAAAGTGTGCTGCGGAGCTCTTCAACCTGATCCCACCATCCCCATTCTATCATCGGACAATCAGACGCTCCGCGATGCGCCACCGCTACATGGTAGACATACCTCCCATACGCACAAAGCGGTACGCTTTCACCTTTATTATGCGCACCGCCAAGGAGTGGAACGCCTTACCTGAGTTTCCTGATAACTACAACCTAGGGGGTCTTCAAGTCGCGAGTGAATAGATTTCTTCTAGGCAAGCGTGTACGATCGTAGACTGCATCATCGCTTACTATCAGGGGAGATTGTGGTCAAACGCTAGCCTATAATTTATAAAAAATAAACAAACCCCAATATTGCAACAACCGCCCAACATTTTTAGCTTATTTAATCACACCAAAATTGTGCCATCACTACCTAGTTATTCTCGGATAAACAAACAAAATAAATACATACATACAACGTCGATTTTTCCAAGTTGATTTAGAGATCTCGCTTCGCTCAATCAATGTGCTTACCTTTGTTGTATGTTAGTAAGTTGAACTTCTCTCCACAACCGATTTATAAAAGCCTTCGACCTTGAGCTAATTCCTATCTTATCTTTGTTTGTCTCGTAATTACAATAAAATATTGGGCTGTTTTAAATTTATTACAGTGGATCTCAAAGATTATTCCGAGACCACGGCCCTCCATACATCACGATAAATACATTCCCTAGCTGTACTTGCAACAACAACACGTAGAGAACACACACAAATATTACCTTTACAACATGGGCTTAGACTATTTTAACCAATGGATGCAAGAGTCCTAAGCTTTTCAGTGCTTGATTCAAATATATAAATTTAACATAAAATACCCACTTTTGTTTTGTCTGTGTGTCTGTCCGGTACTAGATTAGATTAGATTAGATAATTTCTTTATTGCACACCATTAAATACAAACATATAAAAGAAAAAACAATTTTAAATCATAGGTACAATGGGCGGCCTTATCGCTAAAAGCGATCTCTTCCAGGCAACCTTTGGATGGACAGGATCTATATGAACAAAAAAGGACGGTGGCATAAGATTTTTTTTTAGAATTAGTTTTAAAAAAAAAAAAACAAGCATATATTACAATTTATAAAAAATATAGTTAATATAAAATAAAATAAAATGCTTAATTATATTAAATAATATAATCATAAAATTAAATAAATATTAATATTAAGATACATAAAATATATATATATATTGTCATACCTACATACATAAATTATAAAAATGTATAAATAAATAAATGGCCTAGTGAGCGATGGATGACAGAAAGTGTTGTATGACCATGTTTTTAAAGATAGGGAGAGATTTTGCATGACGAATTGAGACAGGTAGGGCATTCCAGAGTCTGGTAGCCTGCAGAGTAAAAGAGGTACTTTAAAATACTGAGGTATGGTGGGGAGTTTTTAATTGAAGGGTTTCAGAGGAACGTAAGGATCGAGAGTTGGAAAGGTGAAGAAAGTCAAAGCGTTCTTTGAGGTAGGACGGAGTAGAAGTGATGAAAAGGATGCTGTAAAGGAGGGAAAGGATATGCGCATTCCGGCGAAGGCGGATGGGTAACTACGTGAGTTTTAAATAGATGCACCGATGTCAATACGGTTATTTTTCAGTTTGACTGTTTGTGTTATTGACATCATCTCTCGTGTTAACTCTATTTCATGGATTTACAGGCAGTCCAAATATAATTTTTTTTTCTCTCTCGCATCTGAATATTTATGTCGCATATTTTATTAATTGCAACCATGTTGTTCAGATTATTATTTACTTCGCTAGCTAACAGAAACAAATACATGTAGCTCTATAAATAAATGATAGGTATGAACTGAATTAGTTTATGCTATGTCTAATATATAGTACTTTACCTACAATAAATTTATTACAGTGAAAACGCGAGAGAGACTTCACTCATACTTTATATATACAAGAAAAGACACTCCTGCCTCTCATAGGTACAATAAAATACAGACGTTCCTTTCAATCACTTGCCAGAGTTTCTTAATTTGACAGCTGAAGAACACAAGACTCCAGTGGTATTCGCTCCGAGATGCTACAAATACGTACAAAGCATCGTCACGTAGGAGGAGATCGTAAACTCTTAATAAAGAGTCCATTGCACGTAGCCCCTGAATATCTGTAAAAGCTTTTCCAGTCCACACCATTTTCTACAGTTAGTATCTGTCAGCTTTTACCTTATTTTGCACCATCAACTTTTATTTAAACTTAAGCCTTAAGGCGACGTGATAACGCCCGTTTTTGTGGATTGTTAGTGTGTTAGAACGAACACGTGCTAATGAGGTCCGTATAGCTTCTTTTAAAAATATAATTCAGTTGGTTTTTCGCCTTTGTTAACATTGTAATGAACGATGGTAAAATTTGCTTGGATTTTTTAATATAATACAAGCGTCCACCCGCGTTTTGTCAACTAAAACATTACCCTCGATCTGTGCAGTTGGGTAAAAAGTAGCCTGTCTCAATCATGGTAATAATCTCAACAACCTAGGATTTTGATCAAGAACCGGAGGAAAACAAATTGAGTACTTAATGTAATTATAAACCTGAGATAGTTCAGTTTATTGATCAAAAACCTGAACGTATGGTGTAATGAATAACGTAATTAATATTTATCATAAAATTAAGGCTCGCGATGCGATACAATTGAAGATTTTGGTTGACGGGGATTGAATAATCAAATAACTATATCAATAATTGATAAATCAAATCATATTATTTGAATTTCGTGCGTGCTGTGTTCTTGTGTGCGGTATTTCACTTGAATGCTCTTTAAAAATGTCATCTGAGGAGTCAAGCAATTTGTGTGTGCAAAAGATTTTGATAGCGCCTGTTATATTGTTTGGTAGGCAGAGACTTACAATCAACTCCAGATGCACATTAAAATAGCTGTTACATTACCAGGATCATAGAAAAAATACCGAACAACAACATTTCTTGTTGCAACCAAATCAATAAATCCTACTAATATTATAAACGCGAAAGTTTGTATGTATGGATGTTTGTTACTCTTTCACGCCGGAACGGCTGAACCGATTGCGATGAAATTTGGTATGTACGTAGATCATAACCTGGATTAACACATAGGCTACTTTTTATATACAAACCACGCGTGCGAAGCCGCTGGCAACAGCTAGTAGGTATATAAATATAAATAAGGCTGGACATTTTACACAGCGCTATCTAGCCGTAAACTAAGCAGAGCTTGTACTATGGGTACCAGATAACTGATAGAATACTTATCTACTTTTTTTTTTAAATACATACATAAAATATATAGAGAAACAACCAGACACGACACAAATATCTGTAGATCATACAAACATTTGTTCCGCGGCGGGAATTGAACCCGCTACCTCCTGCGGCAAACCATTATTGATTATGTGCATAAATGTATGTTAAATAATGACATTTCAGTTTTGTTCAAATTTTTTTTAACTTTTCTTTATGCGATCATTATTAGTAGATAACAATTATGGATTATATTATGATAAATGTGTGTAAAATTATAACAAATAAATCGTTCGTTATCCTCTATAATTATTTTTTAATTTAAAAAAGATGAACCGACATTGATTTTATTATTAAAACAAAACCACTACAGGTTTTTGTTGTAATATTTAAATTTTGGCGCCTTCTATTTACTCTGTATCTAACGTCAGTGTCAATGTCCTACTGTCAGATGTCAATCATCATGACTGATTACTTGTTTTGTCGGATCAATGTGTAACAAACAAAACAAGCTCTTCTTGCTTGACCACTATGCTAGCAATAAATACGCCGTCTATCTCCAAAAGTAAATCTGGTTTTATTCACAAAATCCAACAGTTTTTGATATTGTTTTTAACATAAAACTAATCCAGTCTAGGTTGTTGATCAAAAACGAGATTTTCTCAGGTTATGTTAAGATTAAATAATTATTTTGTCTTCATTTGAGTTTATTTAGTTGTATTGTAACTACGTATTTATTAGTTTATCTATTATTTTCAACTAGTGTTTATTGACGTGTAATATTAGAAAGTACGGTTATTGAAAATACTCTATATCTATTTGATGTTTCGTTCGTTTTATCAATATACCTTAATCTTATTATTTTTCTTAAATTTTTCCTGCTACATTATATGTCATGCACTACCTACAAAAATATTTTATCAACACAACGCAAAGGTTAACTGGAAGAGAATGCTTGCTAGCATTAAGTTCGTCTATGTACAGATTTATGCAATAAAGAATTTTCAATCAATCAATCTTCCGGTTCTTGATCAAAAACCCGATTTCATCATTAACCTGCTACGTACATACTAAATCATCGAAATTGGTCCAGTGGTTAGTGAAAATGTAACAAACAGACACACAGACAGAGAAACAAGGAAACAGAATAACTTTCGAATTAAAAATATTATTTGGATGTATCATCATCATCTACCACAGCCCGACTTTACCCACTGCTGGGTATAGGCCTCTCCACGTTTGTGCCATCCGCCACGATCCTGCGCTAGTTTCACCCACTGACGGCCGGCGACTCTAACGTTGTCGTCCACCCATCTCGCTGCCGGACGTCCTACCCTTCTACAGCCATTCCTCGGCCAGCATTCAGTTGCTATCCTGCTCCACTTGACATCACCACGTCTTGCCAGGTGTCCCGCCCATGACCATGTGAGCTCCATAACTCGATTCCCAACGTCATGAACTTTCATTCTTTTACGTTCCATTTGGGTGTATATATAACCCAAAATGTGAGTTTTAATTTTCTAAGTAGCTATAGTATTTGTATCGTAGAAGAAGATGTGCCAATCAAGTCAACCAATTAACAAACTTACCGTAAAAAGTGTTCACGTAAAAAGTTGAGATGACCTTTCCTTCTTCTTGATTTTTACATAAAGGTATTATGTAGTTACAAACAACTCTCCCATTAAGACCAGCTCCTTAGCAAACAAAACTTTATAATTTCCTTGAAGCGAACTAAGTAGCTACTGGAGAAGTGTCGTAGGTTCGCCATAATAGGATTGCAGAGTGTACCTGCAGAGTTACTAATAGTTATGAGGAAATTCGAAGTGATCCCCTTTTGTTACTAACTTATAACTTTTGAAACAACCATAATGGTGCACAGGCTGCGGGCCAGCGCCAACACCGTCTTGGCAATGATAGCCGGCAGAGTAGACTGACCGTACACCAGACATTGCTGTCACAGGCATGCTCTCAAAAATCCTGTATAAACATTAGTTTACTTATTGTGTTGTGCGCTTTCCTATATGAGCTACGTAATTGCTTGAAATAAATGTATTTTATTTTATTTCATTTCATTTATAATTATATTATGTCAAATATAAGTTAGCACATGGTGAAAAATAGAAATAAATAAATATTATTACCCGGGCAGATGGGCAACGATCGTCACGCAGTGGGTGCCTGAAGACGGGAGACGGCGCCGAGGAAGGACTAGTAGACGCTGGCGTGACGATCTCGATGCCATCGAGACAGATTGGTGGGATTTGGCACGCGAGCGAAAGTCCTGGAAGACAGTGGGGAGACCTTTGCCCAGCAGTGGGATGACGTAGGTTGAAAAAATAAATATTGCTGGACATGTTCTATGGGAACCAGATAACTGATAGAATACTTATGTACATACGTTTTTTTGTAAACATACTTACATACTAGATCATGCAAACATTTGTTCCGTGGCGGGAATCGAACCCGCTACCTCCTGCATCTCAACCGGCTATACGCCCACTGCGCCACGGAAACCTACAGATATTTGTTCCGGGTCTAGTTGTTTCTCTATATATTATAAGTATGTATTTACAAAATAAAAAGTAGGTATATAAGTATTCTATCAGTATTTGGTTCCCACAGTACAAGCTTTGCTTAGTTTGGGGCTAGATAGCGCTGTGTGAATTATCCAGCAATATTTGTTTAATAATTTAACTTGCTGATTCATAAAAAAACCGGGCAAGTGCAAGTTGGACTCGCGCTCAAAGGGTTCGGTACTATTATGTATAAAAAGACAAACAAAATCACGTTTGTTGTATGGGAGCCCCCCCCCCTCCCTCCCCCCCCCCCCCCCCCCCCCGTAATTATTAATTTTATTTTAATTCAATTATTTATTTTTAAAATGAATATATAACTTTTTAACTCAATATTCTGTAAACATTTCAAACGTTTACCTGTTGCCGTTATCACTAACGAGCTAAACCGAGCAATAAAATCACTTTTGTTGCATGGGAGCCCCTTTGTTATAGCGGCAACAGAAATACATCATCTGTGAAAATGTCAACCGTTTAACTATTACGGTTCATGAGTTACAGTCTGGTGACAGACGGACAGACAGCGAAGTCTAGTCATAGAGTTACGTTTTACCCCTTGGGTATGGAACCCTAGAAATGGTTCTTATTACTAGCAGTTAGGGTATGTCAAAATCGTTATAGGCACAGAGGTGATGCAATGCCAACTTATGCTTGACAAGCTCTATGAACTATTTTCAATAAAAGAACACACGAACACATCAGGAAACTCAAAAACTCGCAAATCAGGGTAATAAATATCTGAGTTTAGTAAAAATATATAGTTACAGAAAGTTGGGCAGAAGTGTGACTAATTTGAAGAAAAGTTACTCACATTTTCCTATTACGAAACGTAAAAGTATCTATTCATATCACTCCGTATATTTTAAGATAATGTCAATTGGATAGTATGGCGAGTGCTACGAGTATTTTATCTTGACAAAAAATATCATTGCATCTTCATCGTGTGTGACGCGCTTTAGTCATTACAGTACATTTACAAAAAATGTAAAATTGAGCGTGCTTTTTCTGCTCATTTTTTTATTTGTTTCGTTTGTTTTATTAGTAACTTTGTTAGTTAAGAATATGTATGTCAAGTTCTGTCTATATTAAGCATAATATAGACTCAGGGAAATACAATAAATGAAAATCCTACTATAATTAACTTAAATATATACGCTATTTTCTTTAGAAGAGGCAGGCTAGAACGATTTATCCATAGTTCCTAAAAATTTAACTAGACGTCGCTGCCAGAGTAGTGAAAGTTCTAGATCACGCTATAAGGGCTCCTACACAAAATTGCGCTGCGACGTCACATCGTACAAATCTGCGAGCTCCCTCGACGCATCGCAAGAACTTGCGATTTGATTCGCATCTCATTTTTCCTGTATCTCATTGGCAATAACAAAACTGCACACTACTTTTTACGATCCATGTCACGACCTAGTTTTCAAAATACGTTCAGTGCGGTTGACGGTCGTCGAAGGAATGGTCACCTTGGGAGACGCCTTGCCGCACGATATCGCATCGCAGCAATTCGTGTCGCAATTGTCTGCGTTGCGAATTCGCATCGCGTCGCATCGCAGTTTTGTGTACGAGCCCTATTAGCAAATGCTGGCTTACATTTTTTTTCTATATTTTCTCCGTGGCGCGGGAGACTGGGTCACTATAGGTTCAATTCACGCTGAATTACAAATATTTTATACCTCCGTGGCACAGTGGGCGAATAGCCGGCTGAGACGCAGGAGGTAGCGGGTTCGATTCCCGCCGCGGAACAAATGTTTGCATGATCTACAGATATTTGTTCCGGGTCTGGATGTTTTTCTATTTATGATAAGTATGTATTTACAAAAAAAAAAAGTATATAAGTATTCTATCAGTTATCGGGTTCCCATAGTACAAGCTCTGCTTAGTTTGGGGCTAGATAGCGCTGTGTGACATGTCTAGCAATATTTATTTATTTGCATAGCCTGCAAGTTTTTGATATCATCGATACGTGGAATCCTGTCTTAATGAAGTAATCAACTTACAAAGTCAACTTATGATTTTGTTATATAAATATTTTAAAGTAGGTAAGGGCACAGAAAAACCTCACACAAAAACCATTTTGTGATTCCATTTAAAGCGAACACCCAAAGCAACTTTATAGTTGTATCAAAACTATTTTGCTCCGAATATTGGATCCCTGAATACATTATGCAAAGTGCGAACCGCCATCCGCTTATTTCTTTTTACATGAAACTACTTTAGTTGCTTCGTTTTACTCTTTGAAGCAAATAATGTTTTAATAGCATTGCCTTCGTTATGCTCGTACTTTACTAAAGCCCGCTTTAAACGATGCGTGGTGACTGCACAGAAAACTTGTTAACACATTTCGAAACTAAATTAACTAGGTAAATATTTATTATAAAATAACTAGGTAAACATTTGTGAAAGTACCTTCCTAACTTTGTGGAAGACTAGGCTATTAGATTAAAATACAGTACACATACATATATATACTATCTATTAGAAGTATCTATACTAATATTATAAACAGGAAAGATTTGTATTTTTGTGTTTATGTTTGTAATGAATAAACTCAAAAACTACTTTGCCGATTTCAAAAATTTCTTTCACCATTAGAAAGCAGCATTCACCCTGAGTGTTAGAGGCTATATTTATTGCTAGAAAAGATTAGGGATTACTAAAACTTAAGTAACGTAACCCAAGGTGTAAAATAGTGCTCTAAAACGTCTTTCGTCGCATGCGCTGCGGAAACTATTGATGATAGAACAAAAGTGTGTTCTACAATATTAAAAAACATAACAATATCTACAAAAAACTTTGTAATATTATAAAGAGGAAAGATTTGTTTATTTGTATTGAATAGGCTCCGAAACTACTACCGATTTAAAAAAAAATATTTCTCTGTTGGGAAGCTACACTATCTCTGGGTGGCATAGGCTACTTTTTACCCAAATGCGCAGAAGGAGGATAATGTTTTTTTATTGAAAAATAACACGTGCAAAGCTGCGGATTGGTCAGCTAGTTATTTATAAACTCGTTTTTAAATCTAGTCAAGTACAAGTTTAAACAGTCGTCTAAAACTCCACAGTGTCTGAAGACCCGCTTATTCGACCAATGTGTTCTGACCACCATGACCTACGGTGCCGAGACGTGGACGCTCATGCAGGAGGTTGTGTACAGGTTAAGAGTTGCACAGAAAGCCATGGAGCGTACCATGCTCGGAATCAGACTGTTAGATCGAGTTCCAAACGTCGAGATCCGTAGACGAACGAAGGTTCATGACGTTGGAATTTGAGTTATGAAGCTCAAATAGTCTTGCGCAGGACACTTGGCTAGACGTAGTGATGACAGATGGAGTAGGACAGTGACTGAATGGTGGCCAAGGAGCGGGTAAAGAAGGGTAGGACGCCCAGCAGCGAGATGGGTGGACGACATCGTAAAGGTCGCGGGCCGTCAGTGGGTGAGACTAGCGCAGGATCGTGTTGGATGTCACAAACTTGTCCTATACCCAACAATGGGTGAAGTCAGGCTGTGGATGATGTTGATGATGAAGTACAAGTTTCGGTCATACTATTAATGTCAGTTAATTATATGATATGTCGTTGTGGTTGGAAAACAAAGCTTGATGAAACTGAATTGACATGTTACGTTACTTCAAAATACTTAAGCAGTGCACAACGATCATCGTACGGTAGAGTCAGAGGTCGGAAAAGTTAACATAGCTTTATTAGGTTTCCGCACCCAAAGGGCCAAACGGGGCCCTATTACTGAGACTCCGCTGTCTGTCTGTCTGTCTGTCCGTCTGTCACAAGGCTGTATCTCATGAACCGTGATAGTTATAGAGTTAATATTTTCACAGATAATGTATTTCTGTTGCCGCTATAACAGCAAATACTAAAAACAGAACAATGTAATTGTTTAAGGGGGGCTCCCACACAACAAACGTGATTTTTTTGCTCGTTTTTGCTCGATATTGATAACGGCAACAGGTAGACGTTTGAAATATTCACAGAATATTGAGTTATATTATTCACTCTAAATATAAATATTTAAATTAAAATAAAATTAATATATACAGGGGGGCTGCCATACGACAAACGTGATTTTTTTGCCGGTTTTATAGATAATGGTACGGAACCCTTCGTGCGCGAGTCCAACTCAGATTTGGCTGGTTTTTACTTTTTTATACGCGATTTACTTCTTAACTATAATACAATTTAACTATGTATGATCGATCAGTGGTGAAGTAGTCAAATAACTTCAACTATTAACGGTGTGCAGTTTAACTGGACTGTACGTACACACGGCTACACATCAAGCTATACATTTCCAGCATAAGCTTACCTCTCATTCAAAAGCCTACACAATGCGAGGTCAGTTTATACTGGAAATTTATAGCTTGATGTGTAGCCGTATGTACAGAGGGTATTGACTCATGCATCACTGCGTCTGATAGATACAACTCCAAGACGCTAGGAAGCGCTTAATTCCATTCAATAATCCTAATTACAAAGGCCGTTAGTAGATTTATGGCTGGTTAAACTCTGGTGATAGCAGTTCACACGAGCTTACGGCATACACTCACTGCATACATTTTGTGAACCAAATGAGATAATACTCGTATCTCATGTTATAAAAACTGTAAATAAATATTGCTGGACATTTCACACAGCGCTATCGAGCCCCAAACTAAACAGAGCTTGTTTTATGTAACCCGACAATTGATAGAATACTTATTTCCTTTTTTTTTTGTAAATACTTGCTCATAATATATAGAGACACAACCAGACTGGGAACAAATATCTGTTTCATATATATGTGTAGTATCGACGTAACTAGTAAATAAAATTTATAATCCATTTAAAATTTTATGTTCCTTTAATTTTAGTCCTGACAGACTGAAATGATCGCATCAAATGATCGCAAAGGGCGGCTTGCTCAAACAATTTGACTATAATAGATAAAATTAAAAGAGCCGATTTCTCACGAACGAATGTATTATAGTTTTTAGCAGATGTTTGGCAATTGGTTTATAATCCAGTCATAATGGGCCGGACTGTTTATGATTATGACTAGGAAACAGTATCCTGGTCTTTGAATATTCTATCAGAACGAGCAATAAAAGGTATTGGGGCTATTAAGACCGCTTTCTAGGAAAGTTACCGTGAGAAATATTTTGGTATGCTATACAGGCATGGGGGTTGCCCAGGTAGTTTGTATAAATATAGAGCCAATTTTTGTACGGGGTTCAATTAACCCTTCAGTCGCCGCCTATACGAGGTACAAGCACGTGCCCGGGCGTTTCTCTTCTATCCCCATCCCGGCAACTGCCCAAGCCGAGGTTCGTACCTAAGTGGTGCCCTTGCGCTAGTTGCCTCATCAAAAAAAAATTACAGAGCTGAGCGCCTTCTGCGCTCGCCAAAAGCTCGGTTAAGCTGCAACGGCCTCAGAGGCCAACGGCGAGATTAGTCCATTCGAAAAAAGAAAAAAAAAAGATACGGGGTTCAGTTAAACAACATTAAAACCAGCACAGTCGTATGTTAGTATGATTGAATTGCTAAATTCCAAGAGAAATGTCTAAATCACCTCTTTACCCTAAAAAAATATTAAATAACAATCTAAATAGGTATTATTTTAAAAATTTCCAAGCGGACTCAACTCTGACCATAAGTTAGTCATAAGGACATTTCCGTTATGTATATATATTACCTGTTACAAGTGTATGAAACATGCGCCAAAATTTACAAGCCTGAGTTTTTGTACTTCAAAAAGCTTTTTAATACTATACTATTATATAATACCACATACTTGTAAGATGTAGAATGAGCTACCATCTGAGGTTTTCCCATTAGGCTACGACATGGCACGCTGCAAGAGAAATGTAAAGAGGTTTCTACAGTGTAGGGAACGCATCGACAATACCCCGAGTGTTGCCGGTGTCAACAGGCGACGGTGACTGCTTACCATCAGGTGAGCCGTAAGCCTGTTTCCCCACAAATACCATAAAAAAATTAAGTATAGAATTGCCACTGAAAGATCACTGATAGCTAAGTATAAAAAGGGCCATTTTCACGCCAATAAAAAACGATTTTTGTTTGTAAAAGGCATGACTCGGTATGGTTGAGACTTCAGAATGACAAGACGACGGCGAAGTTTTGGAAACTTTCAGAAAAGTTTAAGTGTGAGTTCGGGGCGTGTCTGCGTGTCGGGAATCAAAACTAAATCACGAGTTTTACGGGTATATCTTGAGACTGGTTTAGACTCTATACCTGAACACTGTTTCCTGTAAATATAATCTACTGTTAATATAATCAACCGTAAATATAAGCCATCTGTTGCTAAGTGCAAGTATTATTAGCTATTTAGTGAAGTAGATTAGATTTTTAAAACTTTCGCGATCACTGTTCATAACTAGTGGTTCGCCCCGAACTGAGATCTCGCGAGTCTCACATAAAAACACAAATACCTAGTCAGGTCATAAATTCTGTCACATGTTTATTATAAAATAATTGAAACAAGTTTATTCATTATGTAACCATTTATATACCAAAATGAACTTAACAAAACATAGATTCTTATAACACTAAAGTTTATTCAAAATGACCTCCGTGATTTTGAATACAGGCCTTCAATCTGCGCGGCCAGTCGTCTATCGCAGCACGAACGAGGTCCATGTCAATATCGGCGGCTGCCTTAATCAAGAATGTCTTGAGTAACTCCAAATTGGGATGAGGCTTTGAGCACGCCTTTTCCTCCAAGTGTTGCCATATCTTGTAATCTAACGGATTCAAATCTGGACTGGAGGAGGGCCAGTCTTTGTGCCGGATGAAGTCGATTTCACGCGCCGCTAGCCAGTCTTGTGTGCTCTTCGCTCTATGAGCTGGCGCCAAATCTTGTTGGAATACCCAGTGCCTATTATTAAACATGTTATGAGAAACAGGTTCCACAAGGTTTGTCAGGACTGAATTTTGATACACAACTGCATTCGTTTTTACACCTTTCTCACAAAAATGTACCTCTGTTAAGCCCCAATAAGAAACTCCCAACCATACCATGAGCGAGGATGAAAAATGACCTCGTTGGACACGCGGAATACGGTTGCTCGCTTCTTCACTAATGTGTGCGTACACCTTATCATTTTGTTTGTTGTAGCTCTCTTCTACGGTAAATTTTTTTTCATCCGAAAAAAGAATTTCCCGATATTTTTTTCCCGCGTACCGCTTCAACAAAGCGCGGCATATCTTCAGTCTCAGGTCCATTAGACGAGCATTCAAACGATGTCCTGTTTTTCTTCGATATGCCCGAAGCCCTAAGTCTTCATTTAACACCCTTTTCACCGTGGTTCTGCTTAACCCCATCTGAAGGGCCAACAGTTTCTGCTTACGTTTGGGATTTCTTTGAATTCGCGCCTTCACAGCTTTTATCACTGCTGGAGTCCTAACAGACCGAGGGCGACCACTTCTTGACCTGTCATCTACACTAGAGTCTTCATTGTATCGTTTGATGGTGCGATAAACGAATCTTTTGGTTATATTCAAATTTTTCAGTATGTCAAAAATTTGAATTGGCGCGTAACCGCAACAATGCAACGCAATAACTGCAAAAATGAGTAAAATTCTAAAAAGTATACATTTTTGTTTTCATGAACAATTCGAAATTCGAATTCTATAAACTTTTTTGTGGCCAGCATTCTAAAAGAAAAGTTTTTACCGTGTGACAATACTTATGACCTGACTAGGTATATTAATCGTAATCTTTAACTACCAAAATAGTGCCACGATTTACATTACCAACTTACTTAACCTACAGTTTTATTTAAAATACAGGTAACGGGAGTTCAAAAAAACATACATACATATTACAACGGCGATTTGCCCAAGTTGATTTGGAGATCTCGCTTCGCTCGATCAATTACTGATTTAAACGGGTATTTATCGCGTATGAATTTTTTAGGGTTCCGTACCTCAAAAGGTTAAAAAAGGAATCCTTATAAGATCATTCTCTTGTCCGTCTGTCTGTCCGTGTGTCACCACCGATTTTCTCAGGAACGGGTGGACGTAGCAAATTGAAATTTATACCAGATACTGAGGTCTAATAGTCCCTATTAGGTGTATAAAAATCAAGGTCCTGATCAACAAGATAAAAAGATATGGGCAAATTTGGATTTTCGCGAAAACTTGTAAGTAACCACAATTTACCTTAAATTTATACTTTTTCTATTTTCGGAATTTTCTCTTTACTTGTGCTGTAAGACATTGCTTTTAACCAAAGTTGACAATTCTAGGTCAACCGGAAGTACCCTATAGGTTTTGGGTCAAAAACCTAATGGTAGTTCCCGTTAACCTAGAATCATGAAATTGGGCAAAAAGCAAGGTCTCAGCACAAATAAAGGAAAAATTCCATATTTGACGCCAATTAAGATAGCCCTTTGAGTTGTATAGGCGCTCATACAATTATGAGGACTAGCTTAATCGGCACCAACCTCAAATAAGGTAAATAAATAAAATTGTGCTATTGAATAAAATAAATATTTAAGTGGGGCTCTCATACAACAGACAGGATTTTTGCCGTATTTATAGATAATGGTACGGAACCCTTCGTGCGCGAATCTTTCTCGCACTTGGACGGTTTTCTTATTTAGTAAAAGGTACATACGCGATAAATACCCGATTAAATCAGTAATTTGATTAGATTTGTTCTTTAAGGCCCCCCGCCGATCTCAGCACCAGAAATTCTCAGATGAAACCATTAAGCTAATGGAGGACCGGGATGAAATGAGATTGCAGTCCTCAGCTGATATTTTGGCCTACGGCGTGCTTAATAGACGAATCTCGAAATCTATGCGACACGATCTGCGTACCTTTAATACATCTCGTATTAAGATCGCAATAGAAAGGAACAAAGGTTCAAAAGTGTTCGCACCATTATCTATAATCACCATTATCTAAAGCATGCGTCTGTAGGGCAAAGCCAAACGACTAAGCTGAAGACCGACAACGGCACTATCATTTCGTCGAAACCGGAGATTCTGAGAGAGGTCGAAAAGTTCTATGGACAGATGTACACCTCAACACAAAACCCCTTTGGTCAGTTGGCTCAGGACACCTGAGCGAAACTAACCCGACACTATACCGAAGACATCCCAGACATCAGCTTGTACGAGATTAGGATCGCTCTCAAACAGCTTAATAACAACAAGGCACCAGGTGAGGATGGAGTTACGACAGAACTTCTGAGAGCGGGTTGAAAACCGGTACTTCAAGTCCTCCAGAATTTATTTAACTCCGTCGTCCTTGAAGGAACCACGCCAAAAGCGTGGGATAAGAGCGTGGTGGTGCTTTTGTGAAAAAGGTGATAAAACTTTATTAAAGAATTACAGGCGGATCTCGCTCTTCAGCCACGTTTACAAGCTGTTTTCGAGATTGATTACGAACGGTCTCGAACGCAGGTTCGATGACTTCTAGCCTCTTGAAGAAGCCGGTTTCCGAAAAGGCTTTAGTACCATAAACCACATCCACACGCTACGCCAGATTATACAGAAGACCAAGGAATATAATCGGCCGTTATGTCTAGCGTTTGTGGACTATGAAAAAGTCTTCGATTCAGTCGAGACCTGGGCGGTACTGCAGTCTTTTCAGCGATGCCAAATCGACTATAGGTATATCGAAGTGTTTGTATAGTAACGCCACTATGTCAGTCCGTCTACAGGACCAGAGTACGGAACCAATCCAACTGCAGAGAGGCGTGAGACAGGGAGACGTAATTTCTCCGAAACTGTTCACGAACGCATTGGAGGACGTTTTGAAACTCTTGGCCTGGGACAGACTTGGCATCAATATCAATGGCGAATACATCACTCACCTTCGTTTCGCCGATGATATAGTCATTATGGCCGAATCGCTCGAAGAACTTGGTACCATGCTCAGCCTGACCTGATACCTGAGTAGGGTCTCCCAATAGGTGGGTCTTAAAATGAACATGGACAAGACGAAAAACATGTCAAATATTCATATTGCACCCATACCGGTAGTTGTTGGAAGCGATACTCTCGAAGTTGTAGACTAATATGTATACCTAGGACAAACTGTCCAATTAGGTAAGTCCAACTTCGATAAAGAGGTCGCACGAAGAATCCAACTCGGCTGGGCAGCGTTCAGGAAACTTCGCGATATATTCTCGTCAAAAATTCCCCAGAGCCTGAAGATTAAAGTCTTCAATCAGTGTGTGTTGCCAGTGATGACCTATGGCACTGAAACGTGGTCCTTTACTCATGGCCTCATGACCAAGCTCAAGGTCGCTCAACGAGCTATGCTCGGGGTTTCTTTGCGTGACATAATCCGCAATGAGGATAGATAGATTCTTTATTGTTACACCAAATTAAAATAACTTAATCTAGGAAACTTAAAGACTAATACATGGTGGAACAATGGGCGGCCTTATCGCTCAAAGCGATCTCTTCCAGGCAACCGTTGGATGGACTGGACTGAAAAGACGTGTGAGGAGGCGGTGTTACAATAAATACCTATTTATGTAGGATAAAAATAAATAAATACCTAAACCTAAAATATACCTACATATATACTTTTACAATAAATATCGAAAGGAAATACAATGTTTACTCTAAAGAAGCCGCTAAGTATAGTTTGTAGACCTCTTTTTTTAAAATAGGTAAAAATTTAGCAAGTCTGATGGAAACGAGCAAGTTATTCCATAATCCGACAGCTCGTACCGTAAACGAGTTACTAAAGAAGTTGGAATTATGGGATGGAGTTTTCAACTGGAGAGTAGTGGAAGAACGCAGATTGCGGGTATGATTGTATGATTTAGGAATTCAAAGCATTGTTTGAGATAAGGCGGAGAAGAAGAAGTAAATAGAATTTTATATAAAAGAGTTAGAATATGAGCATTCCGACGAGAGCGGATTGGCAACCACTTGAGTTTAACGCGAAATATGATCATACTTGCGCAAGCCAAATATGAATCGAATGCAGACGTTTTGAAGGCGCTCAAGCTTATTAAGTTGCTCTTCTGTAAGATCGGGGAAACTGGCGTTAGCGTAGTCTAGTATAGGGAGTAAGAGAGACTGAGCGAGCGCAACTTTTGTGGCGGTAGGAAGAAAATTGCGAAGTCTCCTCATTGAGGCAGCCGACGCAAAAATTCTTCTACTGATTTCGGTTAGATGTGGTCCCCATGACAGCTCACTGTCCATGATGATGCCCAGGTTCTTGACAGTCTTGCTAAATGGAATGATAATGCTGTCAAAAGTAATTTGGTGAAGACAAGACTAGTCAATCCTAGGGAGCATCCTCGAGCTTCCAATGAGTGTGACCTGTGTTTTTGCGGGGTTCACCTCAAGGCCGTAAGACTTGCTCTACTCGAGTATACGATCCAGGTCATTATTAATGGCGTAAATGGCTTGGTTAAGGTTACTAATAGGGGCATGAGTATAAATTTGAAGGTCGTCACCATACAGGTGGTAGGAAGAAGTGATTTTTTTTGATATAGAGTTTATAAATATAGCAAAAAGAAGAGGCGATAAAACGCCGCCCTGAGGTACGCCGGCGCTTAGGCTACACCACGTCGAATATGTATCCTCAGCACGGACATGTGGCCGGCGTCCATACAGGTAATTATGAAACCAATCGATCGCCGTTGGAGATATGTTAATATAGCACAAAGTTCCAGTAAGAATATCAAAGTAAACGTTGTTAAATGCACTGCTAAAGTCCAACAGCGTTAAATCAGTCAATTGACCGTTATCCAATCCTAAGCGGATATCATCAGTGATTTTTATTAAGGATGGATATAGGACGATACTCAGAGAAGGAGAATGGGTTGCATTTTTTAGGAAGAGGGGTAACTTGAGAATCTTTCCAGGAAGTTGGGAAGGTAGAACTGGAAATGGAGCTGTTTAGTAGATGTGTGATGACAGGGATAATTTCATCCAAAATGGGCGTGATCATGTTTCGACTTATACTGTCGCTGCCGACTTCATTGGAAGTTATGGATTTTACGCTCTTCTTAACATCACAATCGGAGAATTGATAGAAATTAAAATGAGGGAACTCCAGGGGTGGTATTAAAGAAAGATGTTTCAAAGTGTCAGCTTTATCAGTAGCAACAAGGTTAGAAGAAAAAATGAAGTGTTTATTTAATAAATCAATGTTGAGATTGTTTGGAATACTAGATTGACGAGACTTACCAACTCCCAATGACCTTAGGAATTTCCATATTTTCATCATCGTTTTCTACAGAACTATGGATGTGTCGCCGTTGTGCGTCCCTACACGCCCTGTTGCATTTATTACGACGTGTAAAATATTTTTCTTTATTTTCCTCTGTAGGTTTACATTTAAATTTATATTTAGCGATATTTTTCTTATGCATGATCGATTTAATATCTTCGGTCAGCTAAGGGGCCGGAAGATGTTTAATCTTTATTGCACGGAAGGGAGCATGCACATTATAAAGATTAATTAGCAACGTGTTAAAGGTATCAACTTTTTCATTAATAGTGACAGCGTTGAAGACCCCAGACCAGTCAATATCCTGAGCATCTTGACGAAGACGCTCATGATTCATGCCAGCAAAGTTACGCTGCTGAATTATTTGTGACTTAGCTTTTGGTGGGCGGATTTTATAAGATAAAAAGATTAGATCGTGATATGAGAACATTGTCGCTGAACATTGGCCATGTTTAGCAACATTATTCGGTGATGATACAAACATCAGATCAATAATAGAAGAAATACAGTTAGGAAAATGGTGAGCAGCACTGAGAGGGAGAATAATCAAATTGCTAGCCTTAATAAGAGATTCAAAAGCGAGAGAGCGACAGTCGCGTTTAAGGAGACAGGTGTTGAAATCACCCATAATGATGGAGTGATTGTATGAGGGAGTAATGTCTTCGAGAAGTTTCGCGAAAGATGGAAAGAAGTTAATGCGAGAAGAATGAATGTAATAGACTCCGAGCAAGACCTTGGTATGAGAAAGAAGAATTTCAATGAAAAGATGCTCGCCCGCATTAGACGGAGTCGGCTGTATAGACACGTTGACTATCGAGAATGGAATATGAGTGCGTAGATAGATAGCAACGCCTCCGCCTCTTGCGTTAGTAGGGTCGGAGGAAATCAGCAGAAGAACTAAAGTTGCCGACATAGCTCTCAAAGTTAGCTAGTTGAAGTGGCAATGTGCGGGCCACATCGCTCGTAGAACCGATAACTGTTGGGGAAGAAAGGTTCTCGAGTGGAAACCACGGACTGGAAGACGCAGCGTAGGCCGGCCCCCACAAAGTGGACTAACGATCTAGTAAGAATCGCGGGGAGCCGTTGGGCACAAACGGCTGCTAACCGCTCATTGTGGCGATCTAAGGGGGAAGCCTATGTTCAGCAGTCGACGTCTTCCGGCTGATGATGATGATGTAACTATCAATATTTACCCGTTTAATCAATTTGCTCAACGATGCCTTAATACAAATACGTCAAAATTAAACATGTTTAGTCGCTAAATACGTTTAGGGATCGTTGTGCAATCCAGTCTTAGTATGTATAAATTCCTATATTTATTTATCGTCGTAATGCCATCAAAACTTCACGGAGTTAAAATTTATGGGATACTGAGAGAAAACAAAAAGTGTTTGACTAAAAATGATCTAGATCCAATATAAATTAAATAAATATAGATTTTTGAACCTACCTCCTCTCATTTTAAAATGGTCGTATGTTTTAATTAGTAAACTTGTTGAATCCGTCTGTATGTAAGTATTCCAGGTATGACTTTATGAAATCCATTGTAGATATAAAATTAAATGGGCTGGAAAATTAATAAAGCCTAGTTGTAGTTCTGGGTGGATTCCCTGGGTGGTTTTACCGGGTGGTTTTCCTAAATAGTTTTTTTGGGTTATTTAGTATCAGTACACAAGGAAAACATCACTATTGCGAGCAAAACAACGTTGCAAGAAAGGTAAGTACAGAAATATAAGAAAAAACCAAAAGTTTTTATTTGTAAGGGCGCTTTAGGACTATAAAGTGACAGGTACTAAGCAAACCTAGTTCATGTCCCAACCAATATGTCAACTGCACCCTTCTCGACATCTTTTTTTTTATTTACGATGGGTAAATGCTTTACGCATGTCTTCCAACTCGGGGAGAGCTGAAGGGTCTGTCGGACTCTCCATAGGATATTTCTTCATTCACCTCAGTCCCAGTGCATCATCAAACCGCCAATATTGAGATAAGTAAGTCGATGCTGCACTGTCAAGTCGCTCTTCTCGATACCTTGCTAAACTTGCCTATGAACTATAACCATATCTAACATTAACATCTTTAAACCAAAGCTAATTTTATGAAATTCACGTGTCTCTTATAACATAACTAGCCGTTGCGCGCGACTTCGTACTCGTTATACTACTAAATGTGTAGGTAACCTAGAAATAAAGCTAAACTCGCTGTTGCAACTTGACTTGACACCCCATTTTTATCCCATGGGATCTGATTTATGGGATAAAAGTAAGCCTGTGTGTTAATCCAGGTTATAATCTACATATATACCAAATTTTATCGAAATCGGTTTAGCCGTTACGACGTTATTGAGTAACAAACTAACAAACAAACATCAAAACTTTCACATATATAATATTAGTGTGTTGAATGTTATAATATTAATCAATATAATTTGAAATTAGAATCAGTAAGACGATCTTCGTTTCAAATGATGCATTTGCTGTAGTGCCTGTGATAATACCTATCAATATAAAAGAAAGTCGTGTTAGTTACACTATTTATAACTCAAGAACGGCTGAACCGATTTGGTTGAAAATTGGTGAGGATGTAGCTTAGAACCAGGAGACGGAGATAGGATACTTTTTTTCCCACTCGACCGCAGTTCCGTGTGACGTGACATAAAACGGCAAACAGAATACAAGTCACTATAAAACGTGGTATAACAAAAACGCATATGAACGTAATTTTGTCTATGGTTAAGTATGGTTGTAAATATAAATTATACATAAAAAATCGGGTTAGTTACACCATTTATAACTCAAAAAAGGCTGGGCCGATTTTTATGATCTTTGATTTCTTGGATTTGTCTCTGCCCCAAATAGCAGAATAAATAGTTAAATATCGGAAAAATTCACGGGAAAAGATATTACGAAGAAAATTCATTTTCTCATACATAATGATGGCCGGGGAAAACAATTGACAATTCTACCAGGGTGACGTATATTGACAGCCAGCGTTATATGCATGTCAAGGCGGTACGAAGTTCGGCGGGTCAACTAGTTCTAGATAAAGTAGGGTTGCCCAGCATTATGTGTCCCCTATGTCTTAATCCACAGGATGACTAACACGGTCAATATAACTAAGCTGCGGATGTCCCTAAGATGTTTTCCCTTACAGTTGTAAGCACATGTTCCTAAACTCCCAAATAAATGTTACCACCGGCATAAGGCCATTTTCTAATAATCAGTTTTTCAGTACTTGGGACCTAGACTTTTTCATTTTTCCAGCGTGGTGTGCCTAATGGTCTAAGAGCTCTCGATGTTCCTACAATGGGAAATGGGTTCTGCGAATAGATTTCATTCCTACATTTTGAATTTAATAATTTTATTATATTCTTGAAGAGGTATTTGTGCCTCTTAGGCCATAAATCCAACAAAATTCTTAATGATTACAATTTTGTACCTAATCACCATCTATTAAATTGTGAAATTGAATACCTTAATGACTGTAGGACGTATCCGTTCAGAATTCATCTTTTTACACCATATTTTATATACTTTTTCACATAACAGTTGTAAATGCTTGTTAATTCATCATACCCATTTTTTAAGCAGCACATTTTTAAGCACTATTAATGTATTAAAATTAAACTTGTGTTAATACTAGTATTTTAGTTTTATAGTATGTATGTATGTTATTAATTTTATATAGATGCACCGCCGTCATGTGATACATTATAATCCTGTCCATACAAAGGTTTTCTTTTAGCGATAAGACCGCCCATTGTACTAAATCTATTTGTAAGAATTATGTTCTGTATTTTACTTTGTCGTACAATAAAGAGTTATCTTATATTAACTACTAATTATAATCAAAGCGCTGAGTTTACTCAGTGCTAAGTCCTTGCGTCTTTAAGTTAGGGGACTTGGATAGGTGACCCCTATTGGCATTTTGACTCCAGTGCTCTGGAAAGTACGATTAGATCTCGATCTCGTTATAACTACTAATTATAATCAAAGCGCTGAGTTTACTCAGTGCTAAGTCCTTGCGTCTTTAAGTTAGGGGACTTGGATAGGTGACCCCTATTGGCATTTTGACTCCAGTGCTCTGGAGAGCACGATTAGTTCTCGATCTCGTTATAACTACTAATTATAATCAAAGCGCTGAGTTTACTCAGTGCTAAGTCCTGGCGTCTTTAAGTTAGGGAACTTGGATAGGTGACCCCTATTGGCATTTTGACTCCAGTGCTCTGGAAAGCACGATTAGATCTCGACCTCGTTATAACTACTAATTATAATCAAAGCGCTGAGTTTACTCAGTGCTAAGTCCTTGCGTCTTTAAGTTAGGGGACTTGGATAGGTGACCCCTATTGGCATTTTGACTCCAGTGCTCTGGAGAGCACGATTAGTTCTCGATCTCGTTATAACTACTAATTATAATCAAAGCGCTGAGTTTACTCAGTGCTAAGTCCTTGCGTCTTTAAGTTAGGGGATTTGGATAGGTGATCCCTATCGGCATTTTGACTCCAGTGCTCTGGAAAGCACGATTAGATCTCGACCTCGTTATAACTATTAATTATAATCAAAGCGCTGAGTTTACTCAGTGCTAAGCCCTTGCGTATTTAAGTTAGGGAACTTGGATAGGTGACCCCTAGTGGCATTTTGACTCTAGTGCTCTGGAAAGTACGATTAGTTCTCGATCTCGTTATAACTACTAATTATAATCAAAGCGCTGAGTTTACTCAGTGCTAAGTCCTTGCGTCTTTAAGTTAGGGAACTTGGATAGGTGACCCCTATTGGCATTTTGACTCCAGTGCTCTGGAAAGCACGATTAGATCTCGACCTCGTTATAACTACTAATTATAATCAAAGCGCTGAGTTTACTCAGTGCTAAGCCCTTGCGTCTTTAAGTTAGGGGACTTGGATAGGTGACCCCTATTGCCATTTTGACTCCAGTGCTCTGGAAAGCACGATTAGATCTCGATCTCGTTATAACTACTAATTATAATCAAAGCGCTGAGTTTACTCAGTGCTAAGTCCTTGCGTCTTTAAGTTAGGGGACTTGAATAGGTGACCCCTATTGGCATTTTGACTCCAGTGCTCTGGAAAGCACGATTAGATCTCGATCTCGTTATAACTACTAATTATAATCAAAGCGCTGAGTTTACTCAGTGCTAAGTCCTTGCGTCTTTAAGTTAGGGGACTTGGATAGGTGACCCCTATTGGCATTTTGACTCCAGTGCTCTGGAGAGCACGATTAGTTCTCGATCTCGTTGTAACTACTAATTATAATCAAAGCGCTGAGTTTACTCAGTGCTAAGTCCTTGCGTCTTTAAGTTAGGGGACTTGGATAGGTGACCCCTATTGGCATTTTGATTCCAGTGCTCTGGAGAGCACGATTAGTTCTCGATCTCGTTATAACTACTAATTATAATCAAAGCGCTGAGTTTACTCAGTGCTAAGTCTTTGCGTCTTTAAGTTAGGGGACTTGGATAGGTGACCCCTATTGGCATTTTGACTCCAGTGCTCTGGAAAGCACGATTAGATCTCGATCTCGTTATAACTACTAATTATAATCAAAGCGCTGAGTTTACTCAGTGCTAAGTCCTTGCGTCTTTAAGTTAGGGGACTTGGATAGGTGACCTCTATTGGCATTTTGACTACAGTGCTCTGGAGAGCACGATTAGTTCTCGATCTCGTTATAACTACTAATTATAATCAAAGCGCTGAGTTTACTCAGTGCTAAGTCCTTGCGTCTTTAAGTTAGGGAACTTGGATAGGTGACCCCTATTGGCATTTTGACTCCAGTGCTCTGGAAAGCACGATTAGATCTCGACCTCGTTATAACTACTAATTATAATCAAAGCGCTGAGTTTACTCAGTGCTAAGCCCTTGCGTCTTTAAGTTAGGGGACTTGGATAGGTGACCCCTATTGGCATTTTGACTCCAGTGCTCTGGAAAGCACGATTAGATCTCGATCTCGTTATAACTACTAATTATAATCAAAGCGCTGAGTTTACTCAGTGCTAAGCCCTTGCGTATTTAAGTTAGGGAACTTGGATAGGTGACCCCTATTGGCATTTTGACTCTAGTGCTCTGGAAAGTACGATTAGTTCTCGATCTCGTTATAACTACTAATTATAATCAAAGCGCTGAGTTTACTCAGTGCTAAGTCCTTGCGTCTTTAAGTTAAGGAACTTGGATAGGTGACCCCTATTGGCATTTTGACTCCAGTGCTCTGGAAAGCACGATTAGATCTCGACCTCGTTATAACTACTAATTATAATCAAAGCGCTGAGTTTACTCAGTGCTAAGCCCTTGCGTCTTTAAGTTAGGGGACTTGGATAGGTGACCCTTATTGGCATTTTGACTCCAGTGCTCTGGAGAGCACGATTAGTTCTCGATCTCGTTATAACTACTAATTATAATCAAAGCGCTGAGTTTACTCAGTGCTAAGTCCTTGCGTCTTTAAGTTAGGGGATTTGGATAGGTGATCCCTATCGGCATTTTGACTCCAGTGCTCTGGAGAGCACGATTAGTTCTCGATCTCGTTATAACTACAAATTATAATCAAAGCGCTGAGTTTACTTAGTGCTAAGTCCTTGCGTTTTTAAGTTAGGGTACTTGGATAGGTGACCTCTATTGGCATTTTGACTCCAGTGCTCTGGAGAGCACGATTAGTTCTCGATCTCGTTAAAACTACTAATTATAATCAAAGCGCTGAGTTTACCCAGTGCTAAGTCCTTGCGTCTTTAAGTTAGGGGACTTGGATAGGTGACCCCTATTGGCATTTTGACTCCAGTGCTCTGGAAAGCACGATTAGATCTCGATCTCGTTATAACTACTAATTATAATCAAAGCGCTGAGTTTACTCAGTGCTAAGTCCTTGCGTCTTTAAGTTAGAGGATTTGGATAGGTGACCCCTATTGGCATTTTGACTCCAGTGCTCTGGAGAGCACGATTAGTTCTCGATCTCGTTATAACTACAAATTATAACCAAAGCGCTGAGTTTACTCAGTGCTAAGTCCTTGCGTTTTTAAGTTAGGGGACTTGGATAGGTGACCTCTATTGGCATTTTGACTCCAGTGCTCTGGAGAGCACGATTAGTTCTCGATCTCGTTATAACTACTAATTATAATCAAAGCGCTGAGTTTACTCAGTGCTAAGTCCTTGCGTCTTTAAGTTAGGGGATTTAGATAGGTGACCCCTATTGGCATTTTGACTCCAGTGCTCTGGAGACCACGATTAGTTCTCGATCTCGTTATAACTACAAATTATAATGCGTCTTTAAGTTAGGGGATTTGGATGGGTGACCCCTATTGGCGTTTTGACTCCAGTGCTCTGGAGAGCACGATTAGTTCTCGATCTCGTTATAACTACTAATTATAATCAAAGCGCTGAGTTTACTCAGTGCTAAGCCCTTGCGTCTTTAAGTTAGGGAACTTGGATAGGTGACCCCTATTGGCATTTTGACTCCAGTGCTCTAGAAGGCACGATTAGATCTCGATCTCGTTATAACTACTAATTATAATCAAAGCGCTGAGTTTACTCAGTGCTAAGTCCTTGCGTCTTTAAGTTAGGGGACTTGGATAGGTGACCCCTATTGGCATTTTGACTCCAGTGCTCTGGAGAGCTTGATTAGTTCTCGATCTCGTTATAACTACTAATTATAATCAAAGCGCTGAGTTTACTCAGTGCTAAGTCCTTGCGTCTTTAAGTTAGGGGACTTGGATAGGTGACCCCTATTGGCATTTTGACTCCAGTGCTCTGGAGAGCACGATTAGTTCTCGATCTCGTTATAACTACTAATTATAATCAAAACGCTGAGTTTACTCAGTGCTAAGTCCTTGCGTCTTTAAGTTAGGGAACTTGGATAGGTGACCCCTATTGGCATTTTGACTCCAGTGCTCTGGAAAGCACGATTAGATCTCGACCTCGTTATAACTACTAATTATAATCAAAGCGCTGAGTTTACTCAGTGCTAAGCCCTTGCGTCTTTAAGTTAGGGGACTTGGATAGGTGACCCCTATTGGCATTTTGACTCCAGTGCTCTGGAAAGCACGATTAGATCTCGATCTCGTTATAACTACTAATTATAATGAAAGCGCTGAGTTTACTCAGTGCAAAGTCCTTGCGTCTTTAAGTTAGGGGACTTGGATAGGTGACCCCTATTGGCATTATGACTCCAGTGCTCTGGAGAGCACGATTAGTTCTCGATCTCGTTATAACTACTACTTATAATCAAAGCGCTGAGTTTACTCAGTGCTAAGTCCTCGCGTCTTTAAGTTAGGGGACTTGGATAGGTGACCCCTATTGGCATTTTGACTCCAGTGCTCTGGAAAGCACGATTAGATCTCGATCTCGTTATAACTACTAATTATAATCAAAGCGCTGAGTTTACTCAGTGCTAAGTCCTTGCGTCTTTAAGTTAGGGGATTTGGATAGGTGACCCCTATTGGCATTTTGACTCCAGTGCTCTGGAGAGCACGATTAGTTCTCGATCTCGTTATAACTACTTATTATAATCAAAGCGCTGAGTTTACTCAGTGCTAAGTCCTTGCGTTTTTAAGTTAGGGGACTTGGATAGGTGACCACTATTGGCATTTTGACTCCAGTGCTCTGGAAAGCACGATTAGATCTCGATCTCGTTATAACTACTAATTATAATCAAAGCGCTGAGTTTACTCAGTGCTAAGTCCTTGCGTCTTTGAGTTAGGGGACTTGGATAGGTGACCCCTATTGGCATTTTGACTCCAGTGTTCTGGAAAGCACGATTAGATCTCGATCTCGTTATAACTACTAATTATAATCAAAGCGCTGAGTTTACTTAGTGCTAAGTCCTTGCGTCTTTAAGTTAGGGGATTTGGATAGGTGACCTCTATTGGCATTTTGACTCCAGTGCTCTGGAGAGCACGATTAGTTCTCGATCTCGTTATAACTACAAATTATAATCAAAGCGCTGAGTTTACTCAGTGCTAAGTCCTTGCGTTTTTTAAGTTAGGGTACTTGGATAGGTGACCTCTATTGGCATTTTGACTCCAGTGCTCTGGAGAGCACGATTAGTTCTCGATCTCGTTATAACTACTAATTATAATCAAAGCGCTGAGTTTACTCAGTGCTAAGTCCTTGCGTCTTTAAGTTAGGGGATTTGGATAGGTGATCCCTATCGGCATTTTGACTCCAGTGCTCTGGAGAGCACGATTAGTTCTCGATCTCGTTATAACTACTAATTATAATCAAAGCGCTGAGTTTACTCAGTGCTAAGTCCTTGCGTCTTTAAGTTAGGGGACTTGGATAGGTGACCCCTATTGGCATTTTGACTCCAGTGCTCTGGAAAGCACGATTAGATCTCGATCTAGTTATAACTACTAATTATAATCAAAGCGCTGAGTTTACTCAGTGCTAAGTCCTCGCGTCTTTAAGTTAGGGAACTTGGATAGGTGACCCCTATTGGCATTTTGACTCCAGTGCTCTGGAAAGCACGATTAGATCTCGATCTCGTTATAACTACTAATTATAATCAAAGCGCTGAGTTTACTCAGTGCTAAGTCCTTGCGTCTTTAAGTTAGGGGATTTGGATAGGTGACCCCTATTGGCATTTTGATTCCAGTGCTCTGGAGAGCACGATTAGTTCTCGATCTCGTTATAACTACTAATTATAATCAAAGCGCTGAGTTTACTCAGTGCTAAGTCCTTGCGTTTTTAAGTTAGGGGACTTGGATAGGTGACCACTATTGGCATTTTGACTCCAGTGCTCTGGAAAGCACGATTAGATCTCGATCTCGTTATAACTACTAATTACAATCAAAGCGACTCAGCGCTAAGTCCTTGCGTCTTTAAGTTAGGGGACTTGGATAGGTGACCCCTATTGGCATTTTGACTCCAGTGCTCTGGAGAGCACGATTAGATCTCGATCTCGTTATAACTACTAATTATAATCAAAGCGCTGAGTTTACTCACTGCTAAGTCCTTGCGTCTTTACTGACTTCAGTGCTCTGGAGCGCATGAGATCTGGATCTCGAATAGTCCAGCCATGCACCGATACTGGAGCTCACAAGCTCATACGGCCTTACTATATTAGCTTAATTATTCAATGTTGAAAGAAAACATAAGTAAGTCAAATCAAATCATATCAACATGTATGTATTCATAAAACCCACAAAGATTACATTGAAACGTATATGTTACTCTCTGTTCCTTCGCGAGCAAGTCAGGAAAGAAAGGCAAGTAAAAAAAGCCAGTTTTTCTTTTTAATTATCCTTTTAGGACACAACAATAAAGACAAGTAATTTTTTAACAAAAATATAATCGACTTCAGGTAAATGTTAAAACCAAACTACTCTACCAATTTTGATGAAATTTCCATGGGATCAATCTAAAAGTATATCCTTTAAAATAAAATAAATATATTTTTACAAATCGGTTGATAACTAACGAAGCTATCAAGCATAACATAAGTCTTAAACAAGTTTAAGACTTATATGGTTATCTCATGAATGCCATTGTCAGAACTGAACCGAATGGAAATGGGACCACATGGAAAGCACCACCTTTCAAATAAAGATAATTATCAAAATCCGGCAAGCGCAGCGTAGGACGTCCACCCACAAGATGGGCAGACGACTTGGTAAGAACCGCAGGTCGGCGTTGGATGCAGGCCGCTTCCAACCGCAGTTCCTGGAGATCAATGAGGGAGGCCTTTGTCCAGCAGTGGACGTCCTACGGCTGATATGATGATGATGATGATGATCAAAATCGGTTCACCCAGTCGAAAGTTCTGAGGTAACAAACATAAAAAAATACAGTCAATTTGAGAACTTCCTCCTTTTTTGAAGTCAGTCCTAAATAAATTACGTCTAAATTGTAACATTTTTGACTGAGTTGAAACGTTTTTAATCCCAAGCTTCTTTAACATCTAAATAATTCGTGAAATTATAGTGGTCTTAGGTAGATAAGCAAGAACCAAACTAAGAAGAATCCGAATTGAAAACTTAATACGCCTTATTCAAATAGCGAAACAAATAGAAAAGTAGGGTACTTACAAAAAGCAAAATCCCTGAAGGAAGCATTCGTTTTCCTTTCTAGCAATCGATTCAAAAATCCAGTCCATTTGGCCCCTTTCCATGTCGTTAAGGGTTAGTGATTTATTGTTATAGGATCCATTTGTTTTTATATTATGAATGTAAATCCGAAAGAGATAAAGAGCACGAACAGAAACGCTTCAAACGACTTGATTTGGTAATATATTGAAGATATAACTATCATTGCTAACAGCCTGTATCAATAGTCATGGTTATAAAGTCGTTAAATATAGTTAGCTCCTAAAACCCATGTCACAGGGTATTCCAATGAATCAAAGCTTACACCACCAACTTTTTTACGGCACCCGCCATCCAAAGCTGCCTCGATTTTCATTGTTATAAGACAGAGATTAATGCATTATGTGCCTTATAGAATTTATAAAACACTAGCTGACCAATCCGCAGCTTCGCACGCGTAGTTTTTTAATAAAAACATTACCCTCGTTCTCCGCGGTTGGGTGAAAAGTCGCCTGTGTCACCCGGAGATAGTGTAGCTTCCCAACAGTGAAAGAATTTTTTAAATCGGTCCAGTAGTTTCGGAGTCTATTCAATACAAAAAAAAAAAAAAAATTTCCTCTTCATAATATAGCAAAGTTTTTTGTAGATATTAATATGTTCTTTAATATTGTAGAACATACTTTTGTTCTATTATCAATAGTTTCCGCAGCGCATGCGACGAAAGACGTTTTAGGGCACTTTTTTACACCTTGGGTTACGTTACTTAAGTTTTAGTAAGGATCCCTAATCTTTTCTAGCAATAAATATAGCTTTTGTCACTCAAGGTAAATGTAGCTTTCCAATGATGAAAGAATTTTTGAAATCGGCGCAGTAGTTTTTGAGTTTATTCATTACAAACATACACACAAAAATACAAATCTTTCCTCTTTATAATATTATTAGTAGTAGTTAGTGTTAGAAGTATAGATGGAAGCATTACCAGAACTCTCAATATTACCGAAAAAAATACTTGAGCGATATAACCAGGCGAGTTAATCATCGAGCAATCAAACTAGTAAGTAAATATATAAATAATATGATATAATATGTATATATAATATATATAATAAGTAATATGAGCTTTTGCGACTTTGGTTTCACTGCGGCCACGAGGTCTATTGTGATCGCCACTTGTTTTTGTGTCGCCCCTAGGTTATGGGGGCGTTGAAAGTTGACCACTGTCCTACAGCTGCTAAAAACTGTAGAATATTCTTAAGGGTGATAGCTGTTAGCTCCTCCGTTAACAAAGTGTTTGCTCAGATGAATGCTACGTTTACGCATTAGTGGACCACACTCGCCTAACAGATGTAAGGGCGACTTTGCCACCTCATTACAGATTCTGCCGGTTTGTGTATCGATTAATGCATTATGTGCCCTATACAATTTTTGCTACCAATGAAACAATACACAACATAGAAACATTACCAGAACTTTTAATATTACCGAAAAAAAATACTTGAGCGATATAACCAGGCGAGTTCATCATCGAGCAATCAAACTAGTTCCTAAGTAAATACTTATAGTATAATTATTATACAGTCATACATTACTTATTAGTAAATCAACTGTTTTAAGCGCTTCTAAGCGACAAGACTGCCCATTGTACACACGGCTACACATCAAGCTATTCATTTACAGTATAAGCTGACCTCGCATTGTGTAGGCTTTTCGTAGAATGAGAGGTCAGCTTATACTGAAATTGATAGCTTGATGTGTAGTCATGTGTACTATTTGCTTTGTGTTTTCATTCAATCATTCAACCGCTCGTCAACTTTGGAAAATCAAAGTTAGGTTGTGAGTTTTGCTGAAATACATCACCATAGCCTTACCAACAAGAAGATCCATGATTACCTAGAAGTTCCCACAATTTACCAGGAAATGGGCTTCATAGGAAAAAGATACTTGGATCGCCTAATAAGTCATAATAATCCGCTGGCAGAAGCGATGGTGAAAAATCATTTTTACACAATGCTGCTGAAAAGAGTGCATGTCTTGGAAAACCTGCTTGCTGCTTCTAAAGAAGAGGAGGATTAATATGTCTTGATCCCGCCACAAACAAATGAACTCATCCGCCTATAGACCAACTGATTACGGATCAAAATGAGAGTAAAAAAAATATCTGCCATAGAACGTCCAATGCTGACTATAGGCCTCTTCGATAGATTACCGGTGCGACCGATCTTGTGCGGCCTGCACCCAACGGCTCCCAGCATGCTTTATTAGGTCATCTGTCCATCTGTAAGCCTAGTTTTATTGCTCGACCGACCGTCGGTGCGTACCATCGTTCCTGACGATACGCATAACCGATCGTCAGTTTGTAATGTTCAGTGCTCTCCTGACCAACCCAACTGGCCAGACTGGTACAGTCACAAACACGTACACGTATGATACGCGCATCCACCGGTCGGTCCACCGATTGGTGTAGCACTCATCATCATCATCATCAGCCCACATTAGTCCTCTCCCAATACGCGCCACTGAGCCCGTTCTTCGGCTCTTCTCATCCAATTTCTGTCGGCCACCTTTCTTATGTCATCGCTCCACCTAGCCGGGGGACGCCCCACACTACGTTTTCCAAGACGCACTTTCCACTCATGAACTCGTTTACCCCAACGGTTGTCGGTTCTCCGGCATATATGGCCAGTCCACTGCCACTTCAGTTTGCTAATCCGTTGAGCTATGTCGGTGACTTTGGTTCTCTGTCGGATAACCTCGTTACGGATTTTATCCTTCAGTCAAACTACAAGCATAGCCCGTTCCATAGATCGCTGCACAATCTTAAGTTGGTGGACTAGTCCTACCGTGAGTGTCCACGTCTCAGCACGGTAGGTAGGTGTAGCACTGAACGCGTTAATATGTTTCTATAGCGCGTCGGTCGACGGACGGCACGCATGCGGACGCGCTTGACCGACGGTCCTCGTACGCAGTGCGTAGCAATATACGCGTGCGTACGGTCAGTCGAGCACAGTCACGACTTGTGAATTTTCATACAAATTACAAGCGCAACCGACGTACGTACCAACAATCGTTCGAGCACTAAAACCGGCCTTAAGTGGTTATACCACTTGGTTTATTTTATAAAATGATTCTACGTTTATTGCGTAATCTGCAAACATTTCTGATCATTTATTATAAGAAAACCAAGCATGTCTGCTGCTAATGACCACTCATCACTCACGGGTATCGTTCCAACACATAAAAGTCCATATTTCTGATCATTTATTATAAGAAAACTAAGCATGTCTGCTGCTAATGACCACTCATCACTCACGGGTATCGTTCCAACACATAAAAGTCCATATTTATTATCATTTATTATAAGAAACCCAAGCATGTCTGCTGCTAATAACCACTCATCACTCACGGGTATCGTTCCAACACATAAAAGTCCATATTTATGATCATTTATTATATGAAAACCAAGCATGTCTGCTGCTAATGACCACTCATCACTCACGGGTATCGTTCCAACACATAAAAGTCCATATTTCTTATCATTTATTAAAAGAAAACCAAGCATGGCTGCTGCTAATAACCACTTATCACTCACGGGTATCGTTCCAACACATAAAAGTCCATATTTCTGATCATTTATTATAAGAAAACTAAGCATGTCTGCTGCTAATGACCACTCATCACTCACGGGTATCGTTTCAACAAATAAAAGGCCATATTTCTGATCATTTATTAGAAGAAAATCAAACATGTCTGCTGCTAATGACCACTCATTACTCACGGATATCGTTCCAACAAATAAACGGCCATATTTCTGATCATTTATTATAAGAAAACCAAGCATGTCTGCTGCTAATAACCACTTATCACTCACGGGTATCGTTCTAACCAATAAAAGGCCATATTTCTGATAATTTATTATAAGAAAATCAAGCATGTCTGCTGCTAATGACCACTCATCACTCATGGGTATCGTTCCAACAAATAAAAGGCCATATTTCTGATAATTTATTTTAAAAATAATAAAACTTACATAAAGCTTTACATTTTATGGTAAATCACAGATGAAAGAATAGTGCAATTGATATGCATGATTAATATGTGGATAATTTATTATGTGCGAATGTTAATTGTGATAATTTTAGTAGATATTTAAATATCTTAGAGTTAATAAATTACAGAGAAGTTTAAAAATCTTTTATTTTCGATGAACACTTTCTCAACGTTGACATTTTCAAATGACTACTTATCTTATATCAGATTCGTAAAGATAACCTTATTTCTAGTACTTACGGAAAAAGTAATTTAAATAAGCCTTTGGTTTAACTTTCAACTTAACATTAACCTTGTCTGAAAAGAGATAAGCTTTTCAATTAACGTAATGTTACTACTATGCTGGGTGAAGCGGAGATGTATAAAATTAACCAATAGCAACGTAATTATTGGCTGATTTAACACATCTCCTTTCTTCACCGCTCAGCATTAGTGGACACCAGCCCTTATCAATGCCACGAAATGGAATTAATTTATTTACTTAATTACTTACTGTTAGGTCACGATTGACTAGGGATAATAAATGTGATGTATATCTTTCATAACATTCTCACAAATTCCTGTGATGGCCTGAGAAGTTAACTATCACATTTCTAAAATAAGTAAGTACTTATTTAAATATTTAATAAGTATCGTTTACAAATTTTAATACAGCCTTTGGGACAGCCGGAAAGTCAATTTAAACTTTGATGATTGCCAGTTAATGTTTCGTGGTTGTTTACAAAAATAATGTTAGCATATTTATTTAATGTTCTATGAATATTTTGGTCAAAAGCCATCCAATAATCATCAAATATTTATAACTAGCTGGGACCCGCGACTTCATCTGCGCAGGATTAGTAAGCACTTTGAGTAGCTTATGATGTAGTGTAGAAGACGAAGTTTAAGTATTTAAAGTATTTAACAGTATATATTTTGTTATAAAAATCAATTTGTTACTACCCAATATGCATTAGAAATATTATGAATTTTTATTGAATTTATGGTTTACTGTTTTGGCGATAATGGCTTATTCATAAAAGCAAGATATATGCTGTTGCAGATTTTTTTGTAGGTCTAGTTAGGATAAACATTTCTCTCATACATTATATGCGTGTAAACTCTACAGTTTTTGCAGCGTACGTCAGAATAGCTCGCAGATGGCAGATTTTTTTCCGACTTACTTGACAACTATCGTTATATTTTGAACAATTCATACACTTTAAAAATTATAGCCTATATGTTATTCTAATGTATAACCTGTATTAATGTAAACTTAAAAACGCCAACTGCGCAGAAGGAGTGTAATGTTTTTATTGAAAAACTACGCGTGCGAAGCTGTGGATTGGTCAGCTAGTAGTCTATACTCTTCTAAGGCAGAAAACTGATATCACCATTATATTAAATATCTGCTGGGTTAACCCTAGTATGGAGTAGACAATCTTTTACATATAAAAGAAAGTCGTGTTAGTTATACTATTTATAACCCAAGAACTCCAAAGTACCAATTGCTTCGTTTTGACTCCCTTCAGAGAAGAGCCATTAGAATAATCGGTGATCCCAAACTCACCGACAAGCTGGAACCGCTGAGTCAACGCCGTGACATCGGATCGCTCAGTGTATTCTACCGCCTGTATAATGGGGAATGTTCTGAGGAGCTATTTGATCTCATCCCGTCGTCGAGATTTTACCACCGCACTTCTCGACAACGTAATAAAGCTCATCCACATATAATCGACAATTGGGTATCGCGCACCACACGCTTCACGCGATCTTTTCTACCCCATACTTGCAAGATGTGGAATGAGCTACCATCTGAGGTTTTCCCATTAGACTACGACATGGCACGCTTCAAGAGAAATGTAAAGAGGTTTCTTCAGTGTAGGGAACGCATCGACAATACCCCGGGTGTTGCCGGTGTCAATAGGCGACGGTGACCACTTACCATCAGGTGGGCCGTAAGCCTGTTTCCCCACAAATAACATAAAAAAAAAAAAAAAAAAAAAAAAAAAGAACGGCTGAACCGATTTTCTTTATGTTATTTCTGGGGAAACAGGCTTACGGCCCACCTGATGGTAAGCGGTCACCGTCGCCTATTGACACCGGCAACACCCGCGGTATTGTCGATGCGTTCCTTACACTGTAGAAACCTCTTTACATTTCTCTTGAAGCGGGCCAAGTCGTAGCCTAATGGAAAAACTTCAGATGGAAGTATGGGATAGAAAAGATCGCGTGAAGCGTGTGGTGCGCGATACCCAATTGTCGATGATATGTGGATGAGCTTTATTACGTTGTCGAGAAGTGCGATGGTAAAATCTCGACGACGGGATGAGATCAAATAGCTCCTCAGAACATTCCCCATTATACAGGCGGTAGAATACACTGAGCGATCCGATGTCACGGCGTTGACTCAGCGGTTCCGGCCTGTCGGCGAGTTTGGGATCACCGATGATTCTAATGGCTCTTCTCTGAAGGGAGTCATAACGAAGCAATCGGTACTTTGGAGCTCCGTGCCAAAGATGGGAACAGTATTCTACGTGCGGCCAAACTTGCGATTTGGCTGAAAATTTGTCGGGAGGTGGCTTAAAATCAGGAGAAGGACATAGGATACTTTTTACCCGACTGCGCAGAAGGAGGATAATATTTTCGTTGACAAACCACGCATGCAAAACCAGAATAGACCACCACCAACCAACAATAGAGTGATTCAAGACGAAGGTTTATATGTATAAAACATACATAGTAAAAGCGAAAGTATCTGTTTGTTTGTTAGTTTATTTGTTACCTTTTCATAACTAAAAGGCTAAACTGATTGTAATGAAATTTGGCAAGGAGATAGATTATATCCAGGGGAAGAACATAGGCAACTTTTTACCCGAGCGCACAAAAGGAGGTTAATGTTTTTATTGAAATACCACGCATGCGAAGCCGCGGGCGAACCACTAGTATTATATATTTTCCAGTGGTAGCCCTGAGATGAAATTTCTAAGCCTACACTGAGTTGGATCGAATTTATCTTGTGTTTCTTTGTAGGCTCAACTTTTGACAGCGATCGAGCCTATATTGGGAACTTTCTAAAGAAAAGGAATCAACTATGACATTATCTTTTGTATCAATATTACCAGAAGAATATTTTGTGAAGTTCCAAGTAAAGCCTTGCACGCACTAGGAGACTTGTATCGAAACCTATCTTATGACATGTCTCCGTCTTTGTTGAGCATTTTTGAGATGGGTAAAAACCATTGAACTCGCGACACTGTTACCGTTACCGACACCTCTGTATATAAGTATCTGTAGTCTGCTTTTATTCAAGTTTTCATTTATGTCGGTACTCCCGGAGTGCTATTGTGTTTTTTTGCTAAAACAGGTTATACTTTACAGGTGGTCCCATTGGCACCAAGCCAGGATCTAATGGTGGGATCCCAAAAAAATCGAGGGCAACCTCAAATTTTATAGGGACGCAATTCGGTTTTTTGTTTGTTATTACCTCAGAACTTCGTCATTTATCAACCGTTTTGGAAAATTATTTAAAAAGAATATAGGTACTTTTATATTGGTCTCATAGAAATTTCATTAAAATCAGTTAAGTAGTTTGGTTAAGTCAGTTATATTTTTGTTAAAAAGTTACTTTTAACAATTTTAGTTTTCAACATGGTACATTGTATATAGGCTGTTTGATAATATACGCACACAAATGAACGGGGTTATTTTGATGAGCTTAATAAATAAAATTGTGAAATGTTTACCATAGAAATGATAAATTTATTTTGTCATGTAAAAACAAACACTTTATTAAACTTATGTTGTGCTATTGCATAATGAAAATCTCACCACAGATACTGTATTGGTGACGTCTCGAGATATCTCTTGTTGTCCCTTTCTAACCTAAAACCCGCAGCCATTTCCGAAAGAGATATCAAATCGGCCTTTATTTTTGGATGTCGATTGCAACAGTAGGCAGTAAGTTTTATATCAAATTAATCTCCTAAACTTTGTCTAAAGTATACCTAATTTATTTTCTAGAAGTTTTTTTGATAAACTGTTACTTAAATTTCGTCAGTATATTACCAAATATCCTGTACATTCAACATAGTTTCGCATTATCATGCTTATGACGGCAACTGTTGCATTTTGAAGTACAAAATGCTGTCACTGCGACAATGTCAAGTGCGACAAGTTTATATTGTAAAGTAAAGTTAAAAACGTTTATTTTTCATCACAAGGATACATTTAACATAATAGGTACATAATATTAAAGTAATGTAAGATGGCAAATGCACAAACCGTGCGACGCCACAAAAAAAAAAGTAATGTAAACTCAAAAAGAGTCGCCACTCAGCATTATGCTGAAATAGCATAAAATTTACACCACTACAGCACTGTAATGCCAAGAATTTAAATAAAAACTGAAATAAATAAGGCCCACGGCTATATAAATTCATGTGATGGAAACTCTTGCTCAGTAGGTACGCTGGTCCTTGAAGATTCTCAAAAGGGAGTAGTCCGAGGCTAGTCCAGGCATTTGATTCACTTTTTGTACAGTAGTAGGTATTCACGTTACAGGTTGCAAGCCCATCGCTTCTTATAAGAATACTAACCAATGGTATATGCCATCGAATTTTTGGTTCTAGCACATGCCGGTATCGTCAACATGTTTTTATGTTGTTATGACAACTAGCTGAAGTAAAGATGGGCTGGACACTTGGCAAGGAGGAAAGATGGAAGATGGACGAGGGCAGCAACCGCGTGCGCAAACCAGTTGGCGGACCACCAGCCGGTCGGACGACATCGCGAGAGTTGCGGGAAGGCAATGGATGCGCTTGGCACAGGACCGGAGAGAATATCGTGATAGCGAAGAGGCCTATACCCAACAGTGGGTGGATGTGGGCTGAGATGATGATGATGACAGTAATGAGCACATAATTTTTAGAATGAAAAACCATTGGTGCACATCCGGGATTCAAACCCACAACTTTCGAATCGGAAGTTGGGTTACATGCCACTCTACAAACTCTATTGAATCAATAGATTCAACTGTTTATTGACGAGCAGCATTATAACTGATACGTCTACATCACAGTGTTGAAAGGTCTCTTAATATTCACTTTTGCAGTAACGTCGTTAGTTCGCAGTAGTATGGTATTATGGATTTTTGAAGTACAACTTCTTTATGCACGCTTGACTTGATGAGTAAGCTGGTGAATGCGTTACGTGCGAACGAAAGTTGAGAGGGAGATATAAGTTGAGTTGAAGATATGAGTTGAAGATAGAAAGAGAGAAAGTTACGTTTCGTATATTTTTAAACGTTAATGTGCGAGTGCAAGTTGCTTCTGACCAGAATGAACATAGACTGAACAACCTACAGACGTGTGGACAATTTTGTAATTGAACAATTTTATAAATTAATATTTGAAAAAGAAGTTTTACTTCAGTCGTGTGGTCTAAAGCACACTCGTTTTTTTTATAAAAGCCTTTGACCACGATCTCGCCTGATAGTAAGCGATGATGCAGTCTACGATGGATCACGCTTGCTTAGAAGAAACTTATTCACTCGCGACTTGAAGACCCTAGGTTATAGTTATCAGGAAACACAGTTGATTATATTCCTTATTATACGTAAAATGTAAATAAATCTACAGCTTAACACTTGGATATGAAAGGTTCTGACTTAGCTGAAATCTGATACTCAATATATCTCAATCTCAAATCTGATACTTTTTAAGTATGCACTAAATTACATTATATTACATCGAAACCAGCGCTGATTGCCAACCCCCTCGTAAGTTCAAACAAAAACTTTTAATAATTGTTTTATCATATTTAGATTGGGTAAAACCATTTTTTTAATTTAAATATACGATTTTTAAAATTACTTTATAAATATTTATGAAACTGCTCAATCTTTTATAAACCGTTGCAAACGATCTATACGTAGGGAGTTCAATGTATTCTCGGTATCGTGGTAATATACTAATGATGAGGGTAATTAAATTATCTCATTAGTTAAGACACTCATTGAGGGTATAAATACATAATTTTTGTTTGATTGTCGCCATTAGTATTCAAAATATCATTTCGGAAAGGCAACTACGATGACTGATACGACAATGTTGAAAAAAATCGAGCATCGCGCTGTGATAAAACTCCTCACAAAACAAGGAAAGACTCAATAAGTAATTCACGAAGAAATTATGGCTGTTTACCAAGATTATGCCCCTTCATTATCTACAATTAAGAAGTGGACAAGTGAATTTAAATAGTTAGATGCTACAGATTACTACCAGGCGGAAGTGTCCCCAAGACACTGGCTGCATTGCCCCGCTCAGTTACAATTCTTATGCGTTGACCGAGATAAGCGCCAGCCCAGAAATAATTTTGAAAACACGATGGGCCCCGGAACTCCATTGGTACAGGGTTTACAGCAAAATTAAATTTTTCGTCATATCCATTTAATGTGTAACTTTGTGTATACCAAATATATGATTAAAGAATATTACGATATGCAAAAAAAAAAAACAGCGGGGATTACCAATCAGCACTGTTCTCTGAACATAATCAATACTATCTTAGACTAAATAGTAGGTACATTCGTCGGCAGAAGTGGCTTTACCAAAACGTACAAGGCTCTTGACAAGTTACATTATTACTTTGATACCGTTGGTTTTAAAATCGATGATAGTAGTTATTTTGATTGCAAAGCTGTTAATAAGAATCTCCTAATACGTCTAGCTACTTTTGCTGGCCAGTGTACTTTTACCTGAAGTATTACTGGAACACACAATTAAACTTTTTGAAAAATACAAACTTGAGCTTCTTTTATATCCGACACATAAATAAGGATAAACAGACGGATTCAATATTCCAAGCTTTACCATTCACGTAAATATAATATACCCCTGTACTCAGAAAAAAACTTTAAGTTTGCGGTCCAATAACGCCAAACAAATTTCCGCTCCTTTCGTACTAATTTATCCTTTTAGAGGTGTAACCAAATTCCCGGCATCCAAATTACCGCACGCTTAAATTTTTTAATATGTAGTGAGTTAACAAAATCCGTAATCTTATTATTAAATTACGTCTAAGTATCTCGGCCTCAGAAACAGTAAGTCCTGGATTCACTTCCTTCACCTTGACATCATCCATAGTAGAACTGGGAAGAAGAATACGCTCCTAAACTCTTCGGGCTCATCAATTCAGGGTCTGTGGGCTCCTCCTCTTTGCTTTTACTCCTTGTAAACCTCCCTGGTTCTCTTTGAATGGCATAGTCGTTGCCGTACATCCTAGGACCAGTACACGGGTAGATGGTGGACAGTGGTCGCATTGCCCGGAGCGTATTCCTAGTGCCATCAGCATCTCGATAGAGGATCATATCGGGATGTACAGGGTCGTAGAACGTTCCAGAAATGTGGCTAACTTCGACGTCATTGTCCATCTCTGACGCGGCATCGCTGAAGATGTTTGGTGCGTCGGTTGTGAACATATCACCGTTTTTGGCGTGCTCCTTCTCTTTGCGGGTGAAGTAGCATCGAATAGCGGTGATTAAGAGGATGAGAAGGAGGATGATTATGATACCAGCTCCGATGTATACAAAAATGTTGTAGTTTATACCTGCAAAGATAAAACTACATTAAAACACTGTAAAACATGACAGAAAGCTGGAAGTCGAACGGGTAGGTGGATATTTATTCCGGGTCTAAGTTTTATTTTTATATTATAAAAAGGTATGTTTTTTTATACATCGCTGACAAGATGCAGGAGAATCGGCTGCGATGGTACGGTCACGTGAAGAGGAGGCCACCTGACTACGTAGGGAATTTGGCACTACAACTTTCCATCCCCGGTCGAAGATCTAGAGGTAGACCCAAGATAAGGAGAGGTGTAGTGTCAAAAGACATGCGAGAGGGCCAAGTTTCTGATGACGACGTCGAGGATAGAGCAAAGTGGAGAAGAACGACAAGGAAAGCTGACCCCACCACCATGTGGGATACATAGCTGGGAAGAGAGAGAGATTACAAGTATGTTTTTATTAGGGTTCAGTACTCGGAAGCCATATCCGTCTGTACGTTTGTCTGCCTGTCCGATCAGTTAGTCCATTAGTGCTTTAAAGTTGAAATTATGCACGATAATACGTTTTAGTAAGTCCTAGTTAGTTATGAAATAAACACAAATAAACTTGAAATTTTTAAAAACTATCTAAAAAAATTTCAAGCCTTGACATGTCTTGAACCCACAACTTTCCTCTTGATACGAGGCCATTTATTCATTTATAAATTTTTATAATGTATATATGTTGGTATGAGAATATATATATTATCATTATATTAATATTTATGTAATTTTATGATTATATATAATATATATTATAATTATGCATTTTATTTTATAATATCTATATTTTTTATACATGATAATATATACTTGTTCTAATAATATATGATTTACGCCGCCGTCCTTATTTGTTCACATAAATCCTGTCCTTCCAAAGATTGCCTAGAAGAGATCGCCTTTATCAATAAATCCGCCTATTGTACCTATGATTTATAAGTGTATTATCTTTTTTATTCGACCAACCAAGTGCAACCAAGTGTTGGAATAACATACCATCACCTTTTCGGCTACTAAAATCAAAATTTACATGTAAAACACTTTTTATGAAACATTTAATTGAAAAAAAAACTGGGTTGCCTGGTACAAATTGTTAGAGTGCGCCGTTCATTTGCTGAAGTGAGGGTAAAGTTCCTAGTATATTTATATTTATTCGTATTATTATAATTTATACTCTAACATTTGATTGATTGAAAATTCTTTATTGCACAAAATACATAAATCTGTACATAGGCGAACTTAATGCTAGCAAACATTCTCTTCCAGTTAACCTTTGCGTAGTGTTGAAAAAATATTTTTGAAGGTAGTGCATGACATAATGTAGCAGGAAAAATTTTATAATAAAAAATAAGACTAAGATATATTGAGAATACGAACGAAACATCAAATATATATATCGAGTACTAGTGGTCCCGCCGAACTTCGTATCGGCTTGACATGCATAGGTATAACGCGGGCTGTCAATATAATCCCCTACCCTACTATATACCCTGGTAGAATTGTCAATTGTTGTCCCCGGCCATCATTATGTATGAGAAAATGAATGACTTCCACAAATAATTCAATACCAAAATTAGCCAAATCGCTCCACCCGTTCTCGAGTTTTAGCGAGACTAACGAACAGCAATTAATTTTAATATAAATAGACCATATATCTCGGGATAACTCCTACCGAAGCATCTGTTTCAAACGATATTAATTTTTTTTACATCCTCTTTGACGATATTTGCAGCACGCATTCTGTCAATTCTATGTCAAACGTCATAAGGTTACATTATAAAAGCGCTAAGGTTAGATTATAAATAATTTTATATGGTGGTTAAGTATTCTTAAATTTTCTAATTTTGCGCACAATTTTCTTAATTTTTTCTTTCATAAGAACCTTTTCCTGACAATAAGAAATACGACAAAAAAAGAATTAGCCAAATTGGTCAAGGCGTTGTTGAGTTATGCGCTTACCAACACATTTTGCGATTCATTTTTATATTATACATTTACAATAAACGTACTTTCAAATATTACACATCAATAAACACTAGTTGAAAAATAATAGATAAACTAAATACGTTTGCGACACTCGGAGATCCGAAAAAAAACCGAAATTATTCAAAGATATTTAATTATAAAAAATATAAAAAGTACATGAAAACTTAGGACTGAAGGACAGTATATAGTGTTTATCGTATAATTTTTCCATAGATTCTCTCGACAGGGTGACATTGGTGAACTTGCAGGACTCCTGTAGGACTTGATTGGTGATCAGCTCTTTGATGAAGTCTGGTTTGGACCGAACTTGGTTCGTTGTCTCCTTCTCACAGAGATACCGGCCTTTTATCTTCGGGCATTCTGCCTCTATGTACACGAATGACATCTCGGTAGTTGCTATGAAGGGGAAGGATGGGACGAGAGCCTGTGCATGCCTATTAGGTACTACAGCTAACCTAAATAAATCATACGTATCTTTAGAAACTATCGGGAACTTAAAAACGAATACTATCTGATTTTTAGAATAGTAGTATCCCGGTTTAATAATATCATAGTATTCTAAGTCTAAAATGTACTCTTTGACGTATATGATTTTAATTTTATCAATCATGGCTCCTAAAGTGCTTATATCTATCATAGAATGGTGCGTACTTACGACACGAATAAAAGCTAAACTATTTTCTATCCTAATTAATTCATTCATAATGTCTGCTATATTTTCGCCAACTATTTCTAATAGTTGAGCAAACTTAGCGTATTTAAATCATGTTCTCTATATGCGTTACCTTTAATTATTAATTCAATGGTTGTGTTAATTTTACTTTGGTTTTCTACTAACTGTACTAATACGTTATTATGTTTTGACATCCATTCCTTACTCAAACTAATATGCTTATTGAATTCAGAGGAAATTTTATCCTGATTATTCTTTAGAGTTCGAATTGCCTCATCATATTTTATCGCATCAGTGTGATCTAAGTTTCCACTTATACTTTTAATAACTGAACCTAAGCCATCTACGAGACCTCTCTTTGCTCTGTTGGGCTCTAGAGATTTTAACTGAATCAGAATTTTATCCATTTTTCTAATAAGATAATGAATTTGAATTTGATATAGTGAGTAAGTGTCATTAGTCATTCGCTCTTTATAACTAAGTAATTGAGTGTATAATTTGTTAACATTGTCCTCGATGTCGTTCAACTGTACGTACTGTATGAATGTATGATGGTGGGTAGTTAGTCGCATAAGTCCAAGCTTGTAAGGTAATAGTCCTGGTCCGTCATCGAGACTCTCAAGTTTGATTTCTTGAGATAGAGTCTTTTGGAGAAGTATTACCAACAGGGTTCTGTAACAAGTTTGCTGCTTTAGGGATACGCTTGAGGCGTGATTTGGCTATAGGACAACGTTTTTTTTAAGTGTATATATGGATTGGTAAGTCCGCTAATACTGTGTCCTGGGTATAGCGAGCAGCTGTTTTTTGGCGGCTCGCAATCGGATTTTTAATAAATATCTGTTGTTGAGGTGTGTACTCTATTACTGGTTCCCGTGTTTTATTTCTATTTTCGATCAAAGTCGTACGATCGGCGACTAAAGAGCTATTAACAATGTTGTAGACCTTTTTTATTTGGTCCCTATGAATCTGTACATACTGTTGCAATAGTTGTTGGGTTATGTCAATGTCGAGGCAATCACGAGGGTCGAAATGTCCGGTAAGTAAATCAAAGGGTCTGCATCTCGTAAAACTGTGAATTGAACTATTATACGCTATTAGAGCATATGGTATAAGATTGATGGTTGGTTCGTCTTAATGTTGTAATTTCAAAATTCTAAGATGTTCAAGAAGAGTCGAATGGAATCGTTCGATATTTCCATTGCCGTTTGGGGAGTGAGCTAATATTCTGTGGTGGTTGATTTTGTGAAGTCTAGTGAATTCCATGAACAGTTGGTTGGTGAACTCTGTACCATTATCAGTAATGATAGTGGAAGGGACACCATGATGGGTACAATAATGCAAAAGAGATTGTAAGATACTAACGGCCGTCCCATCACGAAGGTGATATGCTTGCCCGTACTTAGTAAATACATCAATGAAGGTTACAAACTTTTGCTCTGCACTGTAAATAGGTCCATGTGGACTGTTTCAAAGGGTTTGGTAGCAGGAGGTACGACATCAAAGTGCGGTCTAACAGGATTTCTATCGTATTTAGCCTGTCCGCATATGTCCGTTATATTCATTTATAAATTTAGTGATTTGGTCCTTCATCTTAGGCCAATAATATTTTCGAGATAGCTCTCATTAATTCCACGATGATTTGTTTTACCATCATGATAGTGCCGGATTATATCCTGCTGTCGGAGGTAATCTTTAACGTTTTCCAGCTCAGATTTGCATAAAACAAGATTCATAGATGAACTTCTGAATTTATCTTGTAATATAGGCATAATAGAATACATTGCTAAAGGTGGGGTGATTAGAATAGCTGTTTTAACCTTTGGGTTAACGTACTCCTTAACGGCTTTTACGACATCATCTTCTAGGTTGGTTTCGGATAGTTGGATGCTGGTACGAGTGTGAGTGTCAAAAGGTTTAGTCACTGTCGGTCGTTTTTTAACGTCGTTTACAATTGTAAAGTGAATTTGTCTATGAAATTTATTAAGTGGTTCATCTGTAATAGGTATTTCTAAAATAGGATTCTCGTTACTGGTATGAACCGTTTCAGTGGATGAATTAATTTGGGTTGGTATACATTCGGATGGGTTGCCTAGAAGGGAGTTTAGTTCATCAATCTCCTCTATTAAAGACAATGTTTCGCCAACATGTATTTCGACGCGGGAAAGGGCGTCGGCATTTGTATTAGACTTTCCTTTTTTATACCTAACAGAGAACTGGTACTCACTCATTTTCAGTCGCCATCTAGTGAGGCGTGAATTTGGTTCTTTTAAGTTTACCATCCATTGTAAGGGCTTATGGTCAGTAAGGATTTGAAATTTGCGTCCAAAAAGGTAAGGTCTAAAATACTTCGCAGCCCAGACAGAAGCGTGAAGACATCTTCCAAAGCGGTCGTAAACAGTTTCGGAGAGATGACATCTGCCTGTCTTACGCCTTTTTTTAAGGGAATCGCCTTCGAGCTCTGTTCTTGTACTCGGACTGACATAGTGGCGTTTTTATACAAACACTTCAATACTTCGATGTACCGTTAGTCAATAATGCATCGTTGAAGAGTAGTAGTTGTTGTATGTAATTTTCTGTTTTCTCTTACTTGTGCCTTCTCCTTTATGTTATACCTTTTGATTGTATTGTGTGAATTTGTGTGTGATATGGTAGCAAATAAATATAAGTATATATCTTTATGTTTATATTTAATGGTGTGCAATAAATAAATTACCTAATTTACCAATTGGGCTACAGGCTCTTGTCACGTCAGGGTCGAAATTAGTGAGATGGTTCAGATTACGACTAAAGCGCCGTTAGCTCCATCTACAGGAAAAATTAAACAGTTTGTTGACCTACAAAACCAATAAACAAATACATTTTTTACAAATAAACTTGTCCCCCACTATATGAAAGCTGACAGTTGCCAATTTCGTAATAGCTGTGTGCGTGCTCCAAAACGCTATTCCAATTATTTACAATAGCAGTTATTTATGTATTTGTTTCGCTATCAGGTTCTCATTGTATAAGCTTGGCTTAGTTTGAGGCGAGCATTGATTTATCAAAAGGGGCTAGCGCTGTATGAAATGCCCAGCATTATTCACACACATATACCACACACACCTACACACAAACAACACTGACTCACTGATAGCACCACGCAGATAAATTATAATATAAACTTAGTGAACTTAATTAGAGGAGAGGCCACTGACTTCTGTAACACAGATCTTTGTACCTAGCTCAGAAGTCAGATTCTGTAACAAAGTGTTTTCACTCAGAAGTCAGAGTCTGTAACAAAGTGTTTTGAGTTAATAAAAATATTTTTTATTATATTTTTTTAATGATCAAACTAAGCGAGATTTCCAAATCAACTTGTATGTATGTTTGTTTGTCCGAAGACAACTTTTGAAGCGGTTATCTGATCATCGTGAAATTTGGTATAGATACGTAGCAATGGCACAATTTTGGTGTGACTAAATGAGCTAAAAATTTTAGAGGGTTGTTGAGATACCTATAGGGGTTCAAGAGGAGTAAAAAATTTATTCGACCCCATTTTTATTTTTACTTTAAACTTTGTAGTTTTTAAGTTATTAGCAACAATAAAAACTGAATTTTGACAAAATTTACAAGGTACACCAGTGATCCCACAGCGCTGTAATTTTGTATGCGTGTAGCGTTAGTAACACAATATAGGCAAAAGTCTGAAATCCAGAATAACTGCAATTTGTACCCCAAAAAAGAGTAACAATTTTACATGAACTCCCGTTACCTGTAATTTAAATGAAACTGTAGGTCAAGTATTTGGTAACGCTTTTCGTGGTACTATTTTATTAGTCAAAGATTAAGATCTGCTTGCACAAGGATCCCCAAACGTATTTAGCGACTAAACATGTATAAATTGTACGTATTATTATGATTTGACAACTCCTTAATTCATATTTAGCCACTAAATACTTTAAGGCATCGTTGCGAGTCGGCGAGTCGCCCTAAGGATATTTTTTTGTTTTGGGAGACTCGCGAGATCTCAGTTCGGGGCGAACCACTAATTATTTCTATATGACAATTCTAACTTGTTCTACCACACGGAACATGTTAAAACTAGATATCGGTTTTCGCCTTAAAGCATGTTCTGAACACCCATTTGTTTCCAACGATTTCGGAAGTACAGTTAATCAGCGAATGATTACCGAAATATGATAGGTGCGGTTTGATAAAGTGCCAATACATGCCATCAATAATGTCTGATAACTCAGCTTCGATGTACGCCGGCCGCGATAATGATTATGAAGTGGAGTTTCCAACTATTTATGTGGTGGACGTGACTGTTGAGCTAGTTTTGAACTGTATTCTCTATATGTGGGTACCTAATAGAGGTAGGCAGTTTCTTTTACGAAACACAGAACATATGAGTTGAAAAATATTGTACTAAAGCCTTTTTGTTATGTCTGATAAGCTCAGAATAGCTAAAAATGGATGCTGTAATTCCAGATGGACAGACAGACAGATATGATGGTATGTATTTCGACTACGAAACCCTAAGAAAGTGGTAGAAATCAGGAAACATAGTTACGCAAACAATTTAATGTCTCAACAGGTAGGAACAACAACTTTGAAATAACTCAAAGCAGTACATACAATTAGATCCATCATATCAAAATTACTAGTCGTCAACCGAGACAAATGTTTTGGAACAAAAAAAACTGTAAAAAAACTTATTTTGTTTTAAGTTTCGTTCCGTAATACGAGCCTTTTTAACAAACAAACTATATACTAATTATATACCTTTATCATTTTCTTTACTAGTTTTCTGTACAGCTATCACAGACTTGACAGTAGAACTGACAGTAATGACTTCTGTTGGAGACTGCAAGGCAGGGTCTGCGTATGGTGGCACAGGAAAAGGCTCCCTCCACTTCTCGGTTCCATCTGACAAAAAATATTGTTAATTAATCTTAATATAAACAATCTTCTTTTCAGTATCGTCTTCTAAAAAGCGATCATTTCAATGCATTATTATTATTTTTTTAGCTAGCCTACATTTTCCCACTGCAGGGCAAAGGCCTCCCCCAACTCCTTCCACCTATCGCGATCCTTCGCAGATTCCTTCGAATGAAGAAGAAGGAACCATACCTTCACCATTCCTTCGAAGAAGGAAAGGAAGGTATGATTATTAAAAAAAAATATTTAGGAAATGGTTAGTGCTAAGGTCCTGTCAGTTTAAACCAAGTTATTTTGAAGAGCCTTATAATAATTATATAAGTACTAATTAAAAACGGATTTATACTTTAAAGATGGTGGTAAATTGCATGACTAGCTGGATGAAGAATGCGGTCACTGTAGTTACTAGGACAGGTTTCTAGATGGAGTAGGCCTACGAGAAAAATACTTTCAGTTTCTGCAAACGCACGTTCACAAAATAAATAGAGTAGGTAATTCATAAAAGATCGCGTAATCTTAGCTCTTTTAGTGTGTAAAGTTTAAAATAGAAAAACAATCGCCGTCGTCAAAATCGGCATGAATGTCATCGTCATGAGGATTACCCAGAGAAACGAAGAAAATTCATTAATTTACCTGATTCATCATAAGGATCTTCATTCGCTTCCACGCCATCCAATTCGTCATTTTCAGCAGCGCTCTCGTAACGTTCTGTCAGTATGCCTAGTGGCACTGTAAAAACACCAGCTTTTGTATTAAAAATATAGGTTATAATATAATGATAGTTATTATCTGAAGGTTAATGGCCCCGAGAGAACAACAGAGAGTATGTTCCAATCATTCATCAGATCATCACCAAAATTTAGCAGTCCACTGCTGGACGGTCTTTCCCAAGGTGCGCCATTTAGCCCGAAATTCAAGCTTTTCTCATCCAATCTCTGCCAGCTACAGCACGCAAATCATCGCCCCATCCTGCCGGAGGGCCTCCTGTACTACACTTGCCTAAACGTTATCAGTTCTGCGACAGATATGACCGACCCTCAGCCACGTCAGCTTGCTGAACCTTTCAGATATATCGAACATCTTGGTTATCTGCCGGAAAGCATCGCTTTGGATTATATCCATTGCTCACTATGAGATTTTCAATTTATGGGCCAGTTCTTTACTAAATATACAGGTTTCAGTTGCATATGTCGGCACAGGTAAGACGCACTGGTTGAATACTTTAGTTTGTAGTCATTGTGTGACGGGGGACGAGAAAATATGACGAAGTTTCCCAAACTCTGCCCAGTCTAGTTGAATTTGCCGGTTATTTCTTTCTTAATACAATTAGTCAGTATAAGACAATACCTACTGTAGTATCCCCGTGTCTAATAGTTAAGGTTCGTATCACCTTTCCTATGGCTCACTGTAACACCGAGTGTCTCAGAGACGGCCTGTCCTCTGCTGACTAGTGACGTGCCACCCCACCACTTGTGTACATGAGACAAGGCATTGTATCTATTTAATAGATACAAACATTACACCTACTAGGGTAATAATAAAACTAGGGGGGGGGGGGTACTCTACTTTTAGTTAATAATTATAAAAGTGTAGAAGAGTTAAAGATCTGTAAGAATTTGTATAAGTTAAACAGTTTGGAGATATGAGGAGTTAGAGACCTGGATTGCAACTTAAACATTTGTTGTATTTATAGAACCCCTGCTGACAAGAACTTTAATGAATTTATGACACATTTAGAAGGACTATTGGAACACTTTTTCAACAAAAAATGCATCATATAAGGTGACTTCAACGTTAATTTTCTAACTGAAAGTAAACATCAAGGTGAGTTATTAACCCTACTTAATCGTTACAATTTTAAATATGTTATCAAATGAAATACTTTTTGTCGAAACAGCTCCGAATCTTCTATTGATAACATGCTAACCAACTTGCGAGAGGATTATATTTTGAGCAACGACATAGATGACAACATGCTTGCAGATAGGCATGCTGGTTTATTCTGCAGTATAGCTCTAGAAAATACTAATTGCAAGAAAGAACCCGAACAATTCTATACGGCGAAACGTAGAGTTTGTTTCACAGAGAAATAAATTTACTTTTAGGCTGAGTTTAATCGAGTGTGACCTAGCGAATTGTAATATTAATATTTTTTTATCATGCTTTCAACTTCTAGTAAACAAAGCTTTTAGTAAAATATTTACTAAAGTAAATACACACATAAAAAACTCTATTAATTGGATAACAAAGGGTGTCAGACAGTCGAGTAAAATGAAAAGATTTCTTAACTCAATGAACAAGAGCAACTGCTATGAATCGTTAACGGTATATCGTAATAAGTACATAAAACTTCATAGAAAGGTATTAATGATATTAAAAAAAGTTACAGTTAAAGATGAAATAGAAAAAGCTGGTAATAAATCGAAACAAATATGGAATATAGTTAACATACATAGAAATAAAGGTAGTAAAAGAAACATGGACACTTATAAACTTAAAATTAATAATGACATTCTTGATAATGCCCAAGACATAGCTGACGTCTTTGCAAAAGAATTTGACTACAGTACATATGACTTTAAAATGAGAGACAACAAATTGGCATTCACATTTATATAGAATAATTGTAATAGAGTTGTTGCTGACATGGAAATGGGAACCACTAATAGAAATGAAATTAAAATCATAGTTAAAAGGATGGTAGTAAAACGTTCATATGGATATGATGAAATACCTATCACAATTATTAAAGATAATATTGATCTTCTTGCTGAGCCATTGTGTAACTTTTTCAATAACTGCATACGTTCGGGCATTTTCCCTGAGCAACTAAAAATAGCTAGAGTTCTACCGATCCATAAAAAAGGAAAAAAGTATGACCCAAAAAACTATAGACCAATTTCATTACTGCCATATTTTTCTAAAATCTATGAAAGACTTATAAAAGATACGTTAGTATTACACTTAAATAAGAATAATGAGCGACAATTTTGATACCAAGAGTGTATCGGTACTGTAGATGCGGTTGATATCCTTATATACATATGAAGTTGTTGGAAATCTCAACAGTAAAAAGAAGGTAGCAGGACTATTCCTTGACCTCTCCTCTGCGTTCGACTTAGTAGACCACAATACTCTACTTGCCAAGCTTGAACATTATGGAGTTAGCGGAGCTGCGTTGCGTCTTATAAAATTTTATCTGAGCAATAGGAAGCAGTTTATAGAATTATAAAATATTATTAATGGACAGGAAGTGGTGACGAAGTCGAAAGTAATCACCATCAGACGTGGCGTTCCACGGGGCTCTATATTAGGGCCTATATTTTTTGTTGTTTTTCTTAACAATCTTATAAATTTTGTAAGCAATGCTTTTCCCGATATTAAATTAGTAGTAAATGCAGATGATACCAATGCAGTCATACCAGCCACTTGCTTACAAGAAATTAAAATCAAAGTTGCCAATGCGCTTGTAGTTTTCAACCAATGGTTTCATGCCAATAACTTAAAAGTCAACATTAAGAAGACACGAGCTATCCTATTCAAAACAACTACGCGTACGAACGAAACGGTTAACGTAGCATGTGAAGGGCTTGAAGTTGAATTTGCAAAGAGTGTCAAATTTCTAGGAGTTCATATCGACCAGTTCTTGAACTGGAAAACTGAGATGGATAATATTGTTAATGCTATCAGCTCAGCATGTTATGCTCTTAGAAGCCTTAGAGAAAAGATAGGGATCTCACAACTTAAACTAGTCTATTATGCCCTAGTAGAGTCAAGACTAAGATATAGTGTTAAGTTTTGGGATAACAGCTATGACTATAACATAAAAAGAGCGTTTGTCATGCAAAAAAGAGCCATTCAAACTATAGTCCGCATTCCACAGTGGGAATAATGTAAAGAGCACTTTCAAGCACTCAATATTTTGACAGTTCCCAGCACATTTTAGTAGTCCTAAAGGACATAGTCAAAAACCCACTTAAATACGAATCTCTAGAACAAAGGAAAAACAGAATAAAAACAAGACGAAAAGATCTTGAGATACCTCTATGCCCGAGGTTGAATGTTGCCAAACATGGCTACCGGTATCAAGCTGTAAGAATTTTTAACTCACTGCCTACTGATATGAAAGTTATCGAGAGTCCTTTCACTTTCAAGTCGAGACTTAAACAGCTATTGTTGAAGGGGTGTTTCAATACAATTGATGATTTTATGACATATAAATATTAAATAGTATTTTTCTGACGTATATGCTGTTTCGATGTTTAAATGAACTTGTGATATAATTGTAATAATTTTAAGTAATTTTATTTTATTTTTGTTGTCATTTATTATTTTTCTTTAGACTTTTCCTCATGTTTTAGGGTATTTTCGTTTTATTTTAGTTTTAATAATTTGATTTATATGACATTTCTAAATACTGATGTAATTTGTAATCTATCTTCTATAATATAAAAATGAATCACAAAATGTGTTGGTAAGCGCATAACTCAACAACGCCTGGACCAATTTGGCCAATTCTTTTTTGTTGTATTTCTTATTGTCAGGAAAAGGTTCTTATGAAAGAAAAAATTAAGAAAATTGCGCGCAAAATTAGAAAATTTAAGAATACTTAACCACCATATAAAATTATTTATAATCTAACCTTAGCGCTTTTATAATGTAACCTTATGACGTTTGACATAGAATTGACAGAATGCGTGCTGCAAATATCGTCAAAGAGGATGTAAAAAAAATTAAAATAGTTTGAAACAGATGCTTCGGTAGGAGTTATCCCGAGATATATTGTCTATATATATAAAAATTAATTGCTGTTCGTTAGTCTCGCAAAAACTCGAGAACGGGTGGGTAATTTGGGGTGGACCGATTTGGGTAATTTTGGTATTGAATTATTTGTGGAAGTCATTCATTTTCTCATACATAATGATGGCCGGGGACAACAATTGACAATTCTACCAGGGTGACTTATATTGACAGCCCCCGTTATACCTATGCATGTCAAGCCGATACGAAGTTCGGCGGGTTCAATAGTTTCAAATACAATTGTTAATTGTTCTTGAATAAATGAAATGAAATGAAATACTAACTGACTGGTCAGTTAATAGGCAATTAAAAATCAGGTATAAGAAAAGAGTTGTCAAAGAAAATTGAAGTCCAAATCATTTGAAACAAGAATGAAGTTCACTTATTTAATCTCATCACTCACGACCATTGGGTCGTCATCACAAGTTCTTCTTCATACTAAAATTGCCGCTAGATTAGACTAGCATAGATTAGTCTTACAGGATGTTACTCAGATAGCACAAAATCCCCCATAGATTTTCATAACTACATAAGCCGAATCCAATAGTGAATGCTCAACTAAATAGACATTTCGTGGCTAAGCAGGTTGAATATTGTTTATCTGGATGAAATACATTTATCTAATTGACCGAGAAGATTGCTTCTTAAGTTCTTTGTCTGAGTAATAGCAAATTGAATTGCAATGTCATACCATAACAATAACTACAGAGAAATAGTATATTACATACTGGCTAAAGCGCTGATTGCACTTTGGAAATACTGATAGTTGGTAGTTGGTTTGGCAAATTATCTATGGGCTCCAGGATTGGCATGCACGCAGAAAGATCTATACATAACGAAACTGTGAAGTATTTTTTTTTCTTTGTACAAGCTTTTTATTAACTTGCAATGTATGTATTTTTGTCGGGGTGGAATCTTGCAACTGAATTTTAAGCCCGTTACTTTCAACCGATTGAGCTGAAATTTGGAATACTTAAGTAACTTCGGTGACAATGCAATAATATGGTACCATGGAGGTGGTCTCATGATGGAAACGGATGCTAAACAACGGAACTACTTATATACTTCTACCTATATACTTTTACTTATATACTTTCACTTATATTCTTTTTATTATATACTTTCACTTATATACCTTCACTTATATACTTTCACCGGAATGGATTTTAGTAGGCTACTTGTTTTTGGGCTCATTTGAATTATGAATTTTATAAAGGCTTGTTTGTTTTGTAAAGTAATTTTTCAACAATAATCTTGTATTCATTAATTTATTAAGCATAATTCCTTAGATAAAAACATTGTATATACTCGCAAAACTCTCGAAGTTTTTAGGTTTCATTTACGCTACTACCAAAAAGAGCTCACAGAAATCTAGAATTACAAAATATTGAAGCGATTGTACCAATTTTAAAATTCTGTGTTCGGACTAACACAAAATTTGACGATTTCAACAAAAATCTCTCAAATGATGCTCACAAACTGCAGAAATTTTCAAATGTAGCCCACGCTTTATTTACTGTGCCGGCGAGTAATGAACCAGAAAAGCTAAATTATTGAAGACTCCATATAATTTGGCTTTTGAATAAGTCAATGAGTTTGTGTTGTCTTAGTTTATATTGGCATAAGACGATATATATAAATTTAATTTTGGTGACGATTGGGCGGAGCATCCGGAAATGCAAAAAAGTGAGAGTCCTATTTACTTGCTTAAGTGGAAAACGAGACAAACATGTATACACATAGCCGCGCCGCATTGTCGCAGGAGTAAACGACTTAAGCGACAAAAGATAAAATCTCGAATTGCATGAGAACCAACAAATGGAAAAAAATACTATTCCATTAATTTAGGTATCACCTACTATATTATGTAAAAAAATACTACAAATCTTTTCTAGAGTCGGAGAATAAACGATTTTGACAAATAATTGTATCGAGAAAAGTTTCACCAATTGCGTTATTGACTTTCATTTATGTAGTTTAAATCCTCAAGTAAATATTGCCTAAATATGAAATCAGTATTATGTTTCGTTATTGAATACGACAGTTACCTAGCGGCTCAATTTTTTTTACATATCGTCTTAATTTTAAACAGCTAGGTTAGGTTAGTAGCGTTCTGTACGTTAAAAACTTGGGTGACTGTAGCAACTGAGTACTTCCGTGATTCGGAAATGGATATCGGTCGGTCATCAGGCTATGTCAGAGGTCATATGAAGGCCTTAAAACTCTTCTTGTTTAAGTATATAGGTTTCTATCAATGACACAGCAATCATCTAGCAACGGTTGAATTCTTTAATTTTATATACTAACAGATCATGCAAACTTACCTTTACTAGCTGACGCAGTTAACATTATCAATACCAAAATAATAGCAATTATTACGTGCATTATCTCTAAGCCTGGCCCATATACTATAAATTATTCGTTTGATGGTCCGTGCGAAATGCTGCGGTCAGCCGCTGAATACGAACTAAGGCCGCATTTTGGAACAAAACCGGTAGGATTTACTACGATTTACTATACCTGTACCTGTCTGACCTGTAGTCAATCTTTTACTGTGTCTATACTTTAGAAAATATAATACACATTAATTTTCATACATTCTGTCACTGCATCCACGACATTAATTTAAAACACATATGCAGAATCGTATTAACTGATTTTTGAGATGGTACTCCAGTATCGGTAAAATATACTCCTGTAGAAAAACCAGTTACCTGCTTTTTATATAAATGCGCTCATAACGATACATTATAGTGACGTAATTTTTGCCCACAAATTATTGTCGATTTAGAAAATTGGGGGGTTTTATTCTATTATTATGTACGATTTATTGGTATAATTTGATTTGTGTTGAAATTCATTTAGTCATCGCAGAATTAGATTCCAGCAGTATTAACAGGCTGAATTTTCGTGAGCAGGTTCGGTTCGACGAGACGTCCAAGATTTTTCTCTGAAAATTCTCGATAGAGGTAGCTAATGTAGAGAGCGGGTATAAAACGTGTCGATTCGGTGGGGTGTCCTTCCAATATGTATCAAAATGTCATCAAAATTATTAATAAGAAGCTGATTTTTTGTATGCAGCTCAATAAATATTTTTACAATCAAATAGCCACATAGTCCTACAAATGTCAACGTTTTCCAGACCAACGTTTAGAATTTGCGGTAAGACTTTTTTCATAATTTTTTCTTTCTTATGGGTTTTTATTCCAGGAGGGCAGTGGCCCTACACAAAATATGGCTTTTAATTTTTTGTATTTTACATAGGATATTGGCGAAATTGGGTCCAAGTATATTATCATCATCATCAAGTAATAATGTATGTACATTAACAATGTAAAATGTATGTATGAAAATTGGTAAATGTAATAGATTTATAAAGCAACGTATGATATTTTAAAGGTGTGAATATAACAATTGGATAGATATTTGCCGACTACAAAACATCTCAATTATCTCAACTAATATTACGAGTATAAAGAGGAAAGATTTGTTTGTTTGTATTGAATAGGCTCCGAAAGTACTGGACCAATTTGAAAAATTCTTTCACTGTTGGGAAGCTACACTATCCCCGGGTGACATACGCTACTTTTTACCCAACTGCGCAGAAGGAGGGTAATGTTTTTATTTAAAAACTACGCATGCGAAGCTGCGCATTGGTCAGCTAGCAAATAAATAAAAGTGATGTCGAGCGTCTCCAGGGGCCCCATCCCAAATACTTCTATTGGAAACGAGTACCTGGAGATGGTCGAATCTTATGTTTACCTTGGTCATGTTTTATCTTTCCGAAAATAATTACAGGTCAAGGAGATATCTAGGAATTCAGTTAGCATGGACGGCGTTCAGCAAGCTGGACGATATTTTAAAATCTTCCACCGTTCCACAATGTCTGAAGACCCGCCTCTACAACCGATGTGTCCTGCCAACACTAGCCTACGGTGCTGAGACATAGATGCTCACTAAGGAGACTGTGCACAGGATTAGAGTCGCACAGAGAGACATAGAGCGCGCCATGCTCGGCATCACACTGCTAGACCGAGTCCCCAATACCGAAATTCGCAAGCGGACCAAAGTTTCAAGCCGTTTGCAAGTGTATATTGGGATCCAAATGGAATTGCGCAGGACATGTGGCCAAGCGCGGTGATAACAGGTGGAGCAGGATGCTGACTGAGTGGTGGCCCTGAGATAGAACCAGGAACGCAGGTCGTCCATCGCCATCATGGATCGATGACATTATAAAAAACGCAGGTCGTATGTGGGTTAGAACAGCGCAGGATAGAGGCGACAACGAAGAGAGGCCTATGCCCAGCAGTGAGATGTGAAGGGTTGACGATGATGATGATGATGATTGATGAAGAAATAAATAAATAGTGCTAGACATTTCACACAGCACTACCTAGCCCCAAAATAAGCCATACTTTTACCATGGGAACCAGATAACTAATATAATACTTAAATACTTATTTTTTTGAAGTACATACTTATAATATATAGAAAAATACCTAAAACCGAAACAAATATCTGTAGACCATGCAAACATTTGTTCCTTGGCGGAAACCAAACCCGCCACTTCTAGCTTCGTAGCCGGCTATTCGCCCACCGCGCCACGGAAGTCGTCAAGTAAGTTTGTATGTATGGGAAAATCTCCGTAAACACTAAACCAACTTTGAAAATTCTTTTACTGACAGTAAACACATATACGTAGATACGGTTAGTGTAGTGTGTCGTAATATGAACGAGGACATTTCTAATTCTGAAGACCAAGTGAAGGTAGATGCTGCAGCTACCCACACTTCCCGACGGTAGCTCCAAGTACTCAAGTCAGCCCGAGACCATGACTGTTGCAACACAGCCGAAACGTCGGGATAACAAATAAAAAAGGTACATACGCGATAAATACACGTTTTAATCAATAATGGTTCTAACGTCATTTAGGACGACTTGCGCAACGATGCCTAAACAAATTTAGTGGCTTAATATGATTTAAAGAGTTGTCAAATCATACAAACATATCAAATTTAAGCATGTTTAGTCGATATATCAGCATATAGCAGATGGGCGCCGAAGCCGGGGCCGGCCGAGGAAGCGTTGGCGTGATGACCTCGATGCATTCCAAGATGGCTGGTGGGACGTCGCGTGTGATCGTGAGATGTGGAGGAACAGGGGGGAGACCTTTGCCCAGCAGTGGGAAAATATAGGTTAAAAAAAAGTCGATAAATACGTTTAGGGATCGTTGTGCAAATGAGTTTGTTATTATTATTAGCCTTATTTTCTTTCAGAACGACCACGATGACTGGTAGATAATGCTATTAGCAATAAGTCCTCGTAGCACAATTCTGTTTTATGTGAAAGTGAAAATAAATAAATAATGCGTTTTAGTGTATGAATCTGACTTCCACGTTCTTAGGTGTTCGTCAAACTCAAAACAGAAGTTACACAAACCAAAATCCAACATCCATAAAGTAAGAAGATTAAACAAAACGACGATATTAAGTCGAGCGCACGCGTATAATGGAACATAGAACTTTCAATATTATTCTAACTAATAGACAAAAATAATCAGTATTATCGTTCCGTTATTCGCATCTCAAATTAAAGAAAATATTCTGGCTTAATTCGTTTCCCTTTGTTTGATAATTTTATAAAGCTGTATGCATATTTAGGTTACTGTATATACCTATGTATACTTCATTACATTAGATTAGAAAATTGGAAAATTATTTATTGCACTAATAAAATAATACAAAGGCTAACTTAATGCTAATTAGCCGTTTCTTCCAGCTAACATTTGTGTAAAGTGATAGTGCCAGAAAATAGATTTTAACAAAACAGACTTTAACTTAGGATGTGAACAGACTTTCACTTTATGTGCTACACCAAATAAAATTTATTTATTTATTTAGAGAAACCAACGGCGATACAAATTGTTTTGTTAAATAGCTTAGAACTAAGGCTAATAACAGGTTTCTACGTTTGAACATTGTAAAGAAAAGATGTCGGGAACAAAAAGAAAAGAAAAACAGCCTATAATAGTTAGCCTATTATAAAGTTACAATCAAAATAATATTATTCAGTTGTACACTGCACTTATAATAAAAGAATCAAATGTGAAATTATTGTGTTAGAAAATAAAGACTGCGCATAGGAAAAAGAAAAAAATCGTCTCTAAAAGTTGAAATATGTACCAAAAACACGTTTCAATTAACCCAAGGTAGGTAGGTATTGTAGAAAATTCAAAATGAAACGCATGCAATTTCATAGGTAGGTATTATAAAAAAACATGTTAAAAAAAATAGGCAAATCCTCCCCTCCACCGAACTAGAAAGCTCCCATCCACCACCACGCCTTAAGATTTACCACGTAATGCTTTTATAATCCTACCTCTATAGTAGGCTTTGAACAATCGAATATATCAATATCTTTGAATTTCTTATTTTGGGTTGTAACAATACGAGCAAAAAATTCTGTAAATAGTTGGTGCGACATGTAGGTATGTGGAGTAAGCAAGTGTGTCGTGTTCAATAAGATGAAGTTGAGAGTCCTATCTGGTCAACTATTTCAGGGCAATCTATCCGCGAGTGTACAATGTCATACAAAAACATCATGTCCATCACCATTCGACGATCACTAAGAGTCATAAGCTTGTGGTAGAAACAGCCATCCTCATAACTTTTAAAGTACTTTTTGTCTTATAGTTTAGGAACCTGATAAATTTTTCTTGTACGTGCTCAAGGCGTTGGGTGTAAGTTATATAGTATGGATACCATATACAACTAGCATACTCGAGGCTACTTCTCACGTAGGCATTATAGATACATTTAATGCAATCGGCATTGTTGATAGTTTGACATGTACGCTTAATGGAGCCCAGAAGTTTGTACGCCTTATATGTAATGATATCTACATGCTCAGAAAAAGTAAGCTTAGCGTCAAGATGAGTCCCTAGTCACGCATCAATGTAACTCTTTCAATTTGACTATTTTGAATACGGTATGAGAAATTAATGCTATGTTTTTTCCGAAGGAATGTGATAATTTTGCATTTATTAACGTTTATCTTGATTATATTTCTTTGGTAATAGTCATTAAGGTTGTTAAGGTCTGCCTGCAGCCTATTGTAGTCATCCAGCCTGCCTGCGTCAAGGAATATCTTAGTGTCATCGGCATACATGAGGTACTGGGAATGCTTGAAACATGTGTAGATATCATATAGGTATATAGGTATATATTATAGAAAAGTGGTCCTAAATGTGAGCCTTGTGGTACCCCAGAGGATATCCCTATGAATTCAGAGCGATATTCCCCGATCACCACAGTTTGAGAACGCCTAGACAGATAGGACTTCACCCATCTCAGCAGATCTCCATGAATGCCTAGATGGTGAAATTTTTTTGCCAATATGAAGTGATCTACACGGTCGAAAGCTTTTTCGAAATCCGTGTAGATCACATCTACCTGTTTATCTTTAACTATTGATTTTTGTATGAAGTACCGATCTCTCAAGAACCCGTGTTGTTCGGATGGTATAAGATTGGAGACGGTATGAAGAATATGACCATAAACTAATTTTTCAAACACCTTGCTAAATATGTTGAGAATAGAGATAGGACGGTAATGCTCCACTTTTAGCTTAGGGCTTTTCTTGTGTATGGACACAATGAGAGCCTCTTTCCATTTTTGGGGGAAAACACCCTCAAAACTTATGGAGTTTAATACTTTATGTACAACATCGTAAGAAAAAGAGAGGCTATGTATGTAATCAGTCGAACCGGAGGCTGGTGGGGGCAAATCTATGTCGGGATATGTGGCTTTTGGTTGCATAAAAACACTAATAAAGAAGTCATTAGAGGCTGTACAAATATCCTCGCCCGTAGAAAAATTCTGGTTACAATAGGCAACACGCTTGGGGTTGATTGATTTCATTCCGCGCTTGGATTTAACAAAGGACCTGAATAGCTTTGGATTTTTCCTCAAGTCAACAGCGAGGCCATCGACAAAGGTATCATAGCACTTTCGTGACATGACCTCCTGCGCAGACCGCAGGTCTGCAAATGTTTCATAGTCACGTCGATTACCGAAACGCTTCCAGCGAGCATGAGCTTTAGATTTGCTTTTTATTAGGGTGATTAAATCTCTGGCATACCATATTGGATAGCTCTGGCCTGAACCGTATGTAGATTTAGGAATGTACTTACTTATGCTAAAACTAAGATGATCATAAAAGCTTTGAACGGCCTCATCAATATATCCCTCTAAAAGTATTGATTTCCAAAGTTTTTCATTCATGTGTAAAATTAAATTTTCGTAATCTATATGTGTACTTAATTAATTGCTTAGATTTGATAGGTTTACATTTGATATCATTGGCTGAGATTTCCAGTGTTGGATGAGCGGGATCTTCATCAAGAAGGGGTTTGCTGCATTTATTCAACTCCACGGAAAAGTTACCAAACACCAGGTCAATTGTATTACCATTTGCGTTGAGAGTGAGATCAAACTGAGAGAAATCTATGTTTAATAATAATCCTCCTAGCCGATTTCGGCTACAGAGACTTGACTTTGTGATTATTGGCCTAGGTGTTTAGCCTGTATGTGGCTGATGTACCCTATTTTTGCGCTAAAAGTCCGGTTACAATGAACACAAGTTAAGGCGCCATTAATGTAGTTGTAATTGATATTAGCCGGCGGTCGACTTTTAAGCTGATCTCGTTTTAAGTCTAGTTCTTGCCTCCTTTCTTCTTCAAACTCGTACACTTTGTCCTGTACATGACGCCTCCATTCAGGTCGTTTTTCAGCGAGAGCCTCCCAGCGCGACGGATCGATACAACACCTCTTCATGTGCCTCTTCTGTACGTCTTTGAAACGTAGGAACTGACCTCCGCGTTTCCGCTTACCATGTTCTAGTTCACAGAAAAAAATGCGTTTCGCCCTTCGCTCATCAGACATCCGAGACAGGTGCCCGCACCAACGCAGCTGACGCCGCATCAAATATGCCTCTATGCCACAGACATTAGCCCGTCGTAGAACATCGGTATTACGGACCCGATCCGACCACTTGATGTTAAGAATGTCGCGGAGGCATTTCAGATGGAATCTGTCTAACGTGCGTATGTGTCTGCGATACAGGCACCATGTCTCTGACGAGTACAAGATGTTAGGAAGTACAATAGCCATATACACCTTAATCTTGGTACTCAATTTGATGTTATGGGAGCGAAATACCTGGACTCGTAGTTTACCAAAAGCAGCCATAGCGGAGCCAAGTCTGCTGTTGATCTCCGAGTCAAGGTCGCATTTTGTTGTTATGCTGCTTCCCAGATATCTGAATGTATCGACCTGTTTTATGGGCTTTCCATCGATTTGCAGATTCAGTGGAGCTTGGTTAACAGTGTCCATGGCCATCACCTCTGTCTTTGTAATATTAATTTTGAGGCCAAATCTACAGCACGCAGCGTCAAGCCGAGTCATCAAGTCCTGGAGTCCCTCAGAAGATTCCGCAACGAAACATAGGTCATCAGCATACATCAATTCGGTAATGAGGTCATACGATACCTTTGTGTGCGCTTTTAACCTAGCCAGGTTAAAGATACTGCCATCTGTGCGAAAACGTATGCGGATCCCTTCGGTGTTGGCTTGTAAAGTCTCCCTCACGACAACGGAAAAGTACAGAGCAAAAAGAGTGGGTGCTAATACACAGCCTTGTTTTACACCACAAGTGACAGGGAATTGCTCTGTCTGCTCACCATTGACGATTACGCAACAAGTCATGTTGTCGTGAAGAAGTCTTATCAAGCGTATAAATTTGTCGGTGCAACCAAGTTTCGAAAGCACAATCCACAAAGCTTCGCGAGGTACACTGTCAAAAGCTTTCTCCAGATCAACAAAACAGAGAAACAGAGGTTGACACTGTTCCCTGCTTTTCTCTTTCAGTTGTCTAAGAGAGAATATGGCCTCGCATGTGCCGCGATTGGGTCTAAACCCAAATTGCGTTTCAGGCAATATACTTTCAGAGAGCTCCATAAGACGATTTAAGAGTACTCTGGCAAAAGTTTTTCCTGGAGTAGACAGAAGTGATATACCCCTATAAGAGTTGCAAACAGATCGATCACCTTTATTTTTATACAAAGAGCAAATTAGTGATACGCCAAAACTAGGAGGAACGAACTCCATTTCCCACATGCGCTGGAAAAATTGCCAAATCTTGTAGTGCAACTCATCTCCGCCATATTTTAATAGTTCTCCTGGTATGTTATCGATGCCGACAGCCTTATTGTTTTTCTGCGCTTTGATGGCGATGATAACTTCCTCAAGAGAAGGAGGCTGATCCAGATCTACGGCTTGTGGTAAGGCAGGAAGTGATGCTAAATAGTTTATGTCAGCAGAACGATCCACATTGAGTAAGCTGTTATAGTGTTCTGCCCAGCGAGTAAGAACTTCTCCTTTGCTTACCAGGAGGGTACCTGAAAGTGATTTCAGTGGTACGTTTACTCGATGTGGACTTCCTACTAACTTTTTAATCTCGTTAAAGAAATCGCCGAGTCTATTCGAATCAGCAAGCCACTGAATATAGCGAACCTTGTTCAGCCACCACTCATCTTTTGCGTTTCGAGTTAGTCTCCTTATTTGGCTCGTACTCTCCTTTATTTTTTCAGAAGCAGTTGTCTGATTTCCCTTTCGAAGGAGCTGGCGGTGTTTTTCTAGGGCGACTGTCAATGTATTATCATTTTCGTCAAACCAGTCTTCACAGACACGAGGTTTTTGGCCTAAGATCTCAGTAGCCGCATTGATGGTATTTGTAGTTAACAGTTTCCAGCCCTCGTCTAACTGTTCATCTTCGGGGTGTATGCCTGCTGTAAAGGTATTGACAGCTTCCCTGTAATTTGCCAATATTTCAGCAGACTCTAGCTTTTTCAGATGAAGACAGTTAGGCTTAGCCCTGCGAGGTCTACGGCAAGGGCTAAGACGCAAAAATAGTTTTGTAACAACAAGTCGGTGATCCGACCAACAGTTTGCGCCCCTCATTACTCTCGTTACTTTGACATCCGCTATATCCCGTTGACGGACTATAGCATAATCAATAAGATGCCAATGCTTGGACCTTGGGTGCATCCAGGTAGTTTTGTATTTATTTGGGAGTCTAAACATGGTATTGGTAATACCCAGATGAAATTGGGAACAGAGGCTTAGTAACAGTTGCCCATTACTGTTCATGTTACCAATGCCATGTCGCCCTATCACCCGAGGCCAAGCTTCAAAATCACGTCCGACGCGAGCATTAAAGTCGCCAAGAAGCAAAACTTTCTCACAGCGCCGGATTTTAGTCAGCACTTCTGACACTTCCTCATAAAATTTGTCCTTGACGTCATCACTTTTGTCGAGTGTTGGCGAATATACGCTGATAACATTTAAGTATTTATTGTTTCGAAGATGGAAACGTAAGGACATGACACGATCAGAGATAGCAACTGGATGTTCTTCCAACTTAGAGGCTAAAGTAGTTTTAATAGCAAAGCCTACTCCTGACCGTCTAGGCTCAGAAGCTGGTGTGCCTTTCCAGAAGAAAGTGTACCCACCACCACGTTCAACAAGCTCACCTTCGTCAGCTAGATGTGTTTCGCTGAGAGCGGCTATGTCGACGTCATAGCGTTTGAGCTCGCGAGCCACACTGGCGGTTTTACGTTCTGGGCAGAGGTTGTTGGGTCGGTCTAAAAGAGTACGTACATTCTACGCACCAAAAGTCATATTCATCTGCATGTTTTTAGATTTATTCTTAATGCGAGGAATGAGCGTTTGTTTGGGGCACCTTTTCTAGCCCCCTCCCCGGCTGAGCGAGGAAAGCAGTGCCTCTCTAAATAAAGCTGCTTTGTCTCAAAGAGTGCTGCCGAACCACACTGTCACCCCGATGCAGTGCTAGAGCGACCACTCTCCTCTCCTTAGGCCACCCGTGTCCAGGTATTAGACCAAGCCCAGGACTTTTTTAAACTCGGAATGACAAAGCCAAGTCAGATGCGCAGGATATATTAAGTTGCATAAGTGTGCGCGCCGTACACAGATGCACCCTCTCCTCCTTACTCCCCTTGACCCAGTGGAACGGAGAACCGCTACGACTGGAAGGGAACAGGACGCAGTATCTGGCAACGATAAAAACTCCTATCGCTACCTTCAGGCCTTCTACAGTTGCCTGGTTGCCTCGCCACTTGAGGTGGATTGCGTTGACGCCGAAGCAACGAGCACTAGCACGGGGAGTGACCGTGCCGACTCGAGGGCCGAAACACGCCGTTGCTACAACAAAGTGTTTCGGCACTCGAGCCCCCCTCTACCAGCCTAGGTTCCTAAGGTGTGGCCGCTGCATGCTATAGCGGCGACCACTAACGACGATCGAATCAAAAAATCTATGTTTATAATACAGTTCATCCATAGTATTTTTAAAACTTTCGCGATCGCTGTACATAATTACTGATTAAAACGGGTATTTATCGCGTATGTACCTTCAATATCCCGAAGGTTTGGCTGTGTTGCATCAGCCGTTGTCACGGGTGGACTGGAGTACTTGAACATACCGTCAAGAAGTGATGGCAGCTGCAGCAACTACCCTCACTTGGTTTTCAGAATAAGAAATGTCCTCGTTCATATTACGACACATTACACTAACCGTATATACGCACTGAGACGACTGATCACGACGTGCACACCTAGCAATCACCGGGTTCTAAGACGCTGAGAGTCTATAGCCATCTTCCCGATTGAGATTAGGAAATTTCTTGATTTCAATCGCTTCACGAACCATTCTCTTGCAATAATGGCGTTCACTAGAGAGAACGTTCATGAAGATCAATCCAATGATTTGGTCCCGAGTCTACCAGACGCTCTGCTATCGCTGACTTGTTTACCTGGCAGGTAAAAAAGTGCATACGCGATAAATACCCTTTTTAATCAGTAATTAAGTTCACCCATGCATCCATGTATGTAAACTACAAAACAGTGTAATTGGGTTCTGAGCCAATATGGTATAACCTTATTCCGAGCTTCAGTTCCTTTATGATGTAGACTCTAATTAAGATAGCATTACACTACAAACCTTAGTGGTTATTTTTTTAAACATATAAAAATATAACAATTTTAAGTGATAAATTAAAAAAAAAAAAAAAGAAACCGAAACACATTTTGTCTGTCCATCTGTCTGGTCACATTTGCATCTGATTATCTTAGCAACGGCTAAAGCTTATAATACAGTATTATTTGCACCTCCTACCATAGTAATCATATAAACATTTCAATTTGAACATTCCAAAATAGTTTTTTTCAGATGACCGGTTTTGTTGATTATTGAAATCGTTTTGCCAAATTTTAACAGAAATGTTTTAATATTTATAAAGTTTTTTATTTTAAACTTGATATAAATAACACGTTATGTTGACTCCAGAGAAGTCGTTATTTGACTAAGTCAATTAGATTCTGTGCAGACTTACCAGTCTGCAGTTTTTGAGTAAAGGCTTATTTAATAAATAAAAAGTAAAGACAAAAATCATTGTATTAAAACATTACCAATACACATTTATTTTCAATATTTTGGTTTGCTGCATCGTTGGAGTAACATAAAAGTACTTGAACTGCGCAAAAAAATACCTAACGACCTACTGCCTTCTGCCAGCACCACTCTGGATGGGTCACTAAGTTGTTAGATTTTTTTACCGTGGTATCTTATTGCTACAATGGCAATAAAAATACTCAGTACCATCAATAAAACTGACTAATGACCAGGGCATAGGATTTTTTTCATAAAAAATGTAATTTACCTTAAAACTTATTTCTCAATTCGGAAGTTAGTTTTTCCATCGTTTTTTTGATCGAGCGAAGCGAGATCTCTAAATTAACTTGGGCAAATCAGCGTTGTGAGTATGTACGCAAGTATGTATGTATGTATGTTTGTTTGTCCGAGCATAATTTTCGAAGCATTTATCCGATCATCGTGAAATTTGGTATATAATATATATACATATATATAGTCCTCCTCATCGGTTTCGATGACGGCGACCCTAACTATAAATGTTTTAAAATTAATATTTAACAAAACTAAACCAAAATAAATGAAACAAAAATAAAATCTTAACTAATTTGATTAACCTAAATTATTATTACTATTTACATTCTAGCGTGAGCCCTAATATGGCTCGCTAATCCGAACTTTGTTTTAAATATACTGTCACAAGTATGGCAACAGAGTACCTGCAGCGTTATATGTGTATGTATACGAGGGCTTAGGTTTCTGTTTATGTGCCCGACTTGGTATATAGGTAGGTAGTGATGACACAATTTTGGTTTGACTAAATGAGCTAAAAATGTGGGGGGTTGTTGAGATATTGGGGTTCAAGAGGGGTAAAAAAAAACAAAATGGGACTATCCCGTCAAATGGAACGTCTAATAAAGTCTTTGTAAGTACATTTCAACTCCGTTTTTATTTTTAGTTTAAACCTTGTAGTTTTTAAGTTATTGGCCAGAATAAAAATTTAACTTTGACAAAATTCACAGGGTGCATCAGTGACCTCACAGAGCTGAAATTTGGTATGCGTGTAGCTTTAGTAACACAAATATAGGGTAAAGTCTGAAGGTTAGAATAACTGCAATTTCTACCCCAAAATAGATAAACCAAACTACATGAAGTCCCGTTACCTGTAATTTGAATGAAGCTGTAGGTCAAGCATTTGTGTATTTCGTGGCACTAATTTATTAGTCAAAGATTAAGGCCGAGACGCACAAAGATAACTAAACGTATTTAGCAACTAAACATGTTTAAATTTGACGTATTTGTATGATTTGACAACTCTTTAAATCATATTTAGCCACCAAATACTTTTAGCCATCTATCATCTCTTTTAGAGATCTCAGTTCGAGGCGAACCACTAGTTAACCAACGTCAAAAGGGAGGTTTTTAGACTGGCTCAACGATTGGTGGCCTCTTTTATCTGCGATGTCGTTTACCGATTACCAATTAATGTTTAGCAATTCCGTAGAACAGTTTTCGCTACGATTCTTCCGCTTGGTATGAAAAGACCCTAATTTTTATTGCCGTAATAGTAATAAGATACGATAACGATAAAATGAATGGAATGAAAAGGTGTTTTCTAAGCGGGATGCCAGTTAATAAATAGCCACGTGACAGAAAATTTCAAAATAAGCACAGACTTATTACGCTCTGCCTTTGCCATTCAAACCTTGAAGTAATATACGAAATAATTAAGACGACGCTATCTCGTTTAGGAAATAGATCTTTACTTTTCCAACAGATCGCATACACATAATATTAAACCATTTGCATCGAATCATTAAAATAAAAAAAAAACTTTAAAAATGGGTGCCCCATGATTTTACTAAAGAAAAAAGCGCGAGTTGAAGCTTGGCTTACCTTGTTGAACCGGTACAGAAATGAAGGGATTTTGGACCGAATTATGACGTGTGCTGAAAAGTGGATCCTTACGATAATGGTAAGCGAAAAACGCAATGGCTGACTCCAGGTCAAACGCCGCAACAATGCCATAAAGCAAAGATACCCATAGAAAAGTGATGGTAGCTGTTTGGTGGTCACTTCATGGTGTAATGCACTTCAACTTCCTTAGATCCGGCCAATCAATAACAGCAGATGTCTACTGTACAGAACTTCAAACAATGATGGCGAAACTCGCAGCGAGGCAGCCCCGATTAATCAACCGATCTTCACCACTATTGCTCCATGATAAGGCAAGACCTCACACTGCGTGAGAAACCGTTTTAGCACTACAAAACCAGAAGTTAGAAACCATCCGTCATCCTCAGTACTCGCCGGACCTGGCCCCAATCGACTACTATTTTTTCCGCGATTAGGACAATTTTTTACATGGTTAAAAAATTTCTTCCCAAGAAGTAATACAAAATGTCTTCACACAGTTTGTTGAGTCCAGGTCCCCAGAGTTCAACAGCAAAGGCATAAATGTCTTCGCATGAGATAGCAGAAATCTATAGACAGTGAGAGAAAATATTTTTATTAAATAAATGTATCTTTCCTATGTCACTAAAGCGCAAACTCATAGACATGTGTATACTGACCGTCCTTACATAAGGATCCCAAACACTTTACCTGTCTACTATGGTCTTTAATCAAGGCTCAAAAAAATCCAAACTCAAGGTTTGCCAAAGAGCAATGGAGCGCAGCGTGCTTGGAGTAAAGAGGATTGACAGAATCCGTAACACCACGCTGCGTTTAAAGACCGGCATTGCTGATGCAGGAAATAAGACGGCCAGTCTAAAATGGGATTGGGCGGGTCACGTTAGACAAATGCACCCTGACAGAAGGGCAACGATCGTCTCGCAGTGGGTGCCTGAAGACGGGCGACGGCGCCGAGGAAGGCCTAGTAGACGCTGGCGTGACGATCTCGATGCCTTCGAGACAGATTGGTGGAATTTGGCATGCGAGCGAAAGTCCTGGAAGACAGTGGGGGCGACCTTTTCCCAGCAGTGAGATGACATAGGTTAAAAAAAATATTTTATCTTAGAAAAAAAAATGTTTGAATTGTTCAGCACAAAACGGCAATTTCATACTTTAACCCCTATAAAATTTCAAATAAAAACCACGTACGGTGAAATTGGAATCACTGTTTTTCCTCCACAAACGTTGATTACCATCGTTCTGTACCATCAAATGCGTTATTATAAAACTTAACTAGGCGTTCTCCAAGTTTCATGTTCCTCAAACATCAACCATGATATAAAGTGTACTTACTAGACTAAGATAATATCTTTATGGGCCGTGGAATAAGTTATTTATTATCTTTTAACTATTTTATTTGCCTGAATTAAATAACTTATCATTATATTAATAGATATAATTCTTCCGTACGGTGTGTCCTTTTACTCCTCCTAAATGGCTGGAGCGATTTTGATGATTTTTTTTGTGTCTATCATCAAACACAGACTTCAAGCAAGGCGGTTCCACTCCTTGGCGGTGCGTATAATAAAGGTGGAAGAGTACCGCTTTTTGCGTATGGAACGTATGTCTACCATGAAACAGTGGCGTACCGCCTAACGTCTGGTTCCGATGATAGTATTCTCTTATTATAGAATGCCCTTATTATTTAATAGTAGGTATACTACGTGTCGTTATGTACGACATTAAATGAAAATACAGATAGGGCTAATAGCTAGTATTGATGTAATAGTACATTATGATATAAGTGCGGTAAGTTGAAAATTACAGCCGAGGCGACATTGCCCGAGCCGTAGGCGAGAGCTACAAGAAAGCAGAGGCTGTAATTATCAAAGCGCACGTATGTCATATGACGTTTTATAACATATTTGCGAGGAAATAAATAAAACTTGGACTTTCTTAAACAAATGAAAAGAACGAACGAAAAGAAAAAGTGCGCTGAATAATTTTTACTTGTTAGTAAATTAGCGATGCGCGCGCATCAGCGCTTTTTTTAAGGCAAATGCACAAAAACAGCCAGTATTACTAATAAACTAAATTAATATTTTTTTGTTTTTGTTAAAGATAAATGGTTGTAATTTATTGTCAAAATTAAGGAATTAAATGTTTATTTTTTATATTTTATCTCCCTAATTTAATTTTATTCATGAAATGTTGACCACTTTTCTGACATAAAAACTCTTTGCTAAGATTTAAAAAAGTACCGTTCGTCTTAGACGGAGCATCTTGATAAACCGTGCGTTTTACCGAACTCGTGCGTTTTACATTACAATAACACACAAGTACGTAATGACATACATTAAGATATCGAAATTTGTGAAATTATAGACCCTTTACGAGCAAATGTGTTATAAAATATGTTTTTTCCAAATTTATTACCATAGAAAATTTTAAATCTTCAAACAACATTAATATCAAGTCCTAAAATAACAACATGTATAAAATAGGTAAACAAAACATATTCATTCAACACTAAGCGGCGTCGTCGCAAAGACGCCTCCGATTTACGTTAATAATTATTCATCCGAAATGTATCGATTACTGGATAAATATTCAAGCTACCTGTATTAAACCTCTAAAACCTGTTTATACGATTCCGGATGTGTGTTTTAAATTAATGTCGTACATAACCAAACAGGTTGTATACAGTAAGACCATAGTCTGAACAACGGTTGTTCTGGAATTAAGAAGATCTTATTTTTACCGCGAATAATATTCATAAAATAATGTGTTTGTGTTTTCTTAAATTATGCAAAATATATGTAGTGCGATGCCTTAATACATCATTCAATAAACCTCTTTCTAACTATGTATACCTACATGTATAATTTATTTAATTAAATATAGTTAATACATTACGTTATTAGGATTTTTTGTACAAAATGTTTGGCTTCTATTTTTCAAGCATTTCTGACTTTAGATCGTATATAATATAATTTCTAGAAAGAAACATTTTGCCGACGGAAATAAAATTAACCCGTAGTTATTACCATTATAAATAAATAAATAAATATTTCTGACATTCGGACATTTTACACAGCGCTATCTAGCCCCAAACTAAGCAGAGCTTGTATTATGGGAACCAGATAACAGATAAAATACTTATAGTTATTTTTTTGTAAATATATACTTATAATACATAGAAAAACATCCAGACCCGAAACAAATATCTGTAGATCATGCAAACATTAGTTCCGCGGTAGGAATCGAACCCGCTACCTCCTGCGTCTCAGCCGGCTATTCGCCCACTGCGCCACGGAGGTCGTCAAACCTATTATAAACCAAATTATAATAAATAATATAATAAATTATAATAAATAATATAATAAATTATAATAAATAATATAATAAATTATAATAAATAATATAATAAATTATAATAAATAATATAATAAATTATAATAAATAATATAATAAATTATAATAAATAATATAATAAATTATAATAAATAATATAATAAATTATAATAAATAATATAATAAATTATAATAAATAATATAATAAATTATAATAAATAATATAATAAATTATAATAAATAATATAATAAATTATAATAAATAATATAATAAATTATAATAAATAATATAATAAATTATAATAAATAATATAATAAATTATAATAAATAATATAATAAATTATATTATAAACCTAGAGCTTATAATGGTGGACGTTAGCTATCCCAAGTCAGGCTAAGATACACTTACCGCATGCAAACACAACCTTAATATAAGGTTTCGAATAAGGCTTGCAAGATACATCGAAGGTGTCTCTATTCGCGATGAAGTGGCATCTTCGTTTTCCATGGCATATCCTCATTACCGTCTCCACGGCGTACGGTGCAAAACATGCTGTTGAAGAAAAATATGGTTAGTTAGATCTCTGAATTAACACACAAAAAGTACTCTTTATTGAATTACCACACAAACAGAAATAATACAAAAATAAGTACAAGGCTGGAATAAATAAGACAATACAATGGGCGGCCTTATCGGTGAAAACGATCTCTTCCAGGCAACCTTTGGATGGAGCGAAATTAAGTAGTAAGTAGGTATGTTTTTTGTATTTGTTCTGTTCTGATTGGTCTGTCCTATGTGTGTGTCAAATAAATGTATTTTCTTTCTTTCCTTTTTTATTTCTTTCTTTTTAAATTTACAAAGATACGAAGTGCGGTGTGGATACATTTACACATATGTTCTTAGGTATAATAAAAAATATAATATAGTTTTATAGTAGACGCTGGCGTGGCGATCTCGATGCCTTCGAGACAGATTGGTGGAATTTGGCACGCGAGCAAAAGTCCTGCAAGACAGTGGGGGAGACCTTTGCCCAGCAATGAGATGACATAGGTTGAAAAAAATATATAGTTTTAATCCTAATACTTAATATACTTATAAAATAGACTAATATAGGTACATAATATAGGCAAAATGGAGAATTTTAACCCTTCCATCACTATGCACCTATGAAGTAGATATCTTTGTGAAAACTAATCTGAATAATTTTATGACTTATCCCCCTGGCAGTCGGTGGGAAGGTAGTCTACGTCATCAACAATGCAAGACAGCACTGTTACGTCTTAGTGTATTTCTGTATGGCGCCTATCTTATACAACCATGTCGCTTTGTCAATTCGTGCCGAGGATAGTTTGAATGCATTTAAAAATTATCTGACCAAATTGTTAGAGGAAGAATCCTATTAATATACATATGTTAATGTCTGTTTAATTTTAGTGTAAGATTTTGAATGTTTTCAAGGTTAAATCTAAATGTCATTTTTTTAGTTTTTATTGTACTCGATTTTATTATTTTTGTATTTGCTGACATTTTATTGGATTCGGAGACATTTTAAATTTTTCTTATCTATTGACATTAACACATATATGCCATGTGGGAATCTGCCAAGGATCGCGATACGTGGAAGGAGTGGGGGGAGGCCTTTGTCCAGCAGTGGGAAAATGTAGGCTAGATATAAAAAAAAATACATTTTCTATTTTTATTTAATAATTATTGATATTTTAATATTGAAGGGTTTTAAATAATTTTTTTGATTTTAAATTTTTGTTATTATTCGTGTTTTTATCATTGACATTGCATATTGCATGCTCAAAATAAGCTGATTATGGAGATTCTAATTGATATATACATATATTTATCATCTGTTGCTATGTAACTGTACCCATTTTAGTAATGAATAATAGAAATGAATGAACTTAAAACAATTGATTTAACAGTTTTTAGAACGACATCTGCCAACGGCACATACAGCCGTGGCAGTTTCAGTGGCAGCATCGTTCGGAATAGTACCTCTTAAGGTTTTTATCGAAAGGATACAACGCACAGTTAATGACATCCTCGTCAGCTTTATTGCGAATAAAACGATCAAACGTGGCATTTGGTCTGATGGTCAGTCAAACATGAAAGTATTCCAAACGTTTCAAAAATGACACCGTCTTGCCACAAAAACCCGTCAAGAAAACGTCGAATTTAAGTTGTTTTGACTAATCGAAAGCTCATTCATGACGGAGCATCAAAATATGCGCTTAGTTTCGTTGAAAAATATTTGTTTAGTAATCCATTACTGCTCATTTATTTTTTATTAATATGTACTTAGTAAATTTTGTATTAAACTTACTTACTTTTTATTTCCGTTGTACAATAACTGTTTTAATAATATTTGTATTTTTTTATGTACTAGTAATAATGCTTTCGTTTTTGAAGTAAAACTTCTTTACGCACGCTTGACTAGGGGAGTAAGCTGGTGAATATGTTACGAAAGTGCGAACGGAAGTTGAGAGAGAGAGTTAGTGAAGATAGAATGAGAGAGAGTTACGTTTCGTATATTACTGTAGGAGCAAGAGAGAGAGGTGCGCGTGCACATTTTCTTTCTCTCTTCCTCTCATAGCCAGTGCATGATATATATATATATATCTCAGTCAGTAGTTCGTTTCATTATTTTTCGTAATTTCATTCCGTTCTTGAACAATTTTCTAAATTAATATTTTGAAAAAGAAGTTTTACTTCAGTCGTGTGGTCTAAAGCATACTGGTTTTTTTATAAACTGTTGTGTTATTTCTTGAGAATTAAACTAATCTGAATTTGAATTTATATGCGTTGACAATGTAACAATGTACATCACAAAAATTAAATTACACAGAGTTTTCTGAGACAGATTCAAGCAGGGTTTCATCAAGATGTTAGCTCATAAACAAAAATATTTTGTCGTGTTCCTAAACATTTTCTCGACACTTGCCAGTCTCAGACTGCGTGTGGTAGACTGGCAGTCCTAAGTAGAATAAAAATAACAGAACAATATTCAAATAATATTCATCTATGTAGGAACTTTGAGTATCGCTCCAAACTGAAATGGCTCTCAATTCGTGACAGGAGAAAGTTAAGAATTTTATGTCTTCTTTTTTCAATCCTTAGAGACCCCTTTACTCCTCATTATCTTAAAGGAAAATTTTCCTACCTCTCTGAAACCCATGACCAAAACTTCAGATCCACTGATTCTCTCCTTCTCGCTACCCCGAAACACTCAACGGCCTTCCGTGGCAACTCTTTTGAGGTGGTAGCTGTCGGTCTATGGAACTCTCTCCCTACTCATATTAAAAATGCGCCTAGTAAACCGGCTTTCAGACGACTAGTCTACAGTCATTTCTTGCAGTCCTCCACTGGCTGTTAAAATATATGAAAACGTAGTACCTATGTGTGTTGAATGTAATAGTATTTTTTGTATTATATCTATAAATATAAATATATATATTTGTTATATTTTTCATATATATATTCTATGTATTATTATTGTTATATCAAGTAGGTTTATGTATTTATTCTAACTGTAATCGGAGTTTATTGTTATTTGTGTTTCTTTTGTTTTTTTTCTTAATTAACATAAATATTGTTAAAAGTTAGCACGCCAACATTTTTGTTACCTCTGAGGTTGGGAGGTAGAAAATGCTATTAGCATTAAGCCCTTTTGTACATGTAATTTGTATTTTTGTGCAATAAAGTATTAAATAAATAAACTTTATCCAAACATTTAAGTAATATTGAGGTAATATGAGAGACCGTCGAGTTCTCATTTCACCCACCTCACCTCTTGCTCGTTTTATAGATATTATAAAAACTAATGTTATACGTCGAGTTATACGTCGAGTAATGTTAAGGTCGATAGGGTATGGAAAACTTGACCCTGTTATTAGTGCTAAGTGGAGGTGCATTCAGAAAGAGCTAAGCAACTACTGTTAAAAAAGTTGAAATTGAATAATCTAGCTTCAAAACTAAGATAATGTCTTGATTTCACACCATTAAAAATAAACAAATAAACGAAAATACAGTTTTAAATAAGAGGTACACACGGCTACACATCAAGCTATACATTTCCAGTATAAGCTGACCTCTCATTCTACGAAAAGCCTACACAATTCGAGGTCAGCTTATACTGGAAATTTATAGCTCGATGTGTAGCCGTGTGTACATGAGGCGTATAGAGTCAAAGGCAGCTATATCCACTTCCGCTGATTTTTCAGCCTATTCAAAAAATGCCTATTGCACCGTATTTATGCCATAAATAAAAGAGAAAATCTTGTAATAACTTACTGTAGGAATAAAAAACTATGACCAAAGCACTCCGACGTCCCTAATGGTGGTATAAATAGTTATTGAATAAATTAAAATCCATTCTCAAGTGAAATAAGACACAATACGGACTAAGCTGCCTTTTTCTATACGCCTCACATCTTAGCTACGTTATTCGCGTAACTGGCGCTTCTGCCTGACTGAGGTCAGCTTATACTGGAAATGTATAGCTTGATGTGTAGCTGTGTGTACAATAGGAGGCATAGTATATACCTACTTATAACATCATAATACCTTATCAAAGATTAAAAAATAGAGATAAATTCATGTGGGAATAGACTCACAATCTTATTCAATCTGGGAGTTCAAAACGCTTTGAAAGTTTAGTTTGTGAGGTATTGGTCGTTTCAGAGCAGTCGCATTGGATTTCTGAGTTGTTCAGCTACTTCTGAACCTACCTAGCAAATACAGCTTCCGTGGAATGGGGAATACAGGGATAAAATGATTTTTTATGATGTATTTTAGTAAGATATCAAACGTTTGCACGATACATTCTATGGTCTAATTTCCTTAAAGTGCCGGTTAATAGAGGGTTCTGGTACACTCCAATTTCGTCTTTATTGCTGTGTAAAGTCGAAAGAAAAATTTTGCTGTGAGTAATTTATCTTTAAGTTATTAAAAAAGGTTATTTAAGCCATCTTTACTAATATTATAAGTAACTCTGTCTGTCTGTCGCGCTTTCATGCCAAAACTACTGAACCGATTTAAATGAAATTTGGTACACAGATAGTCTAAAGCCTGAGAAAAGACATAGGCTACTTTTTAATGCGAAAAAAAGGTTGTAAGGGGTTGAAAGGGGTAGATGAAAAGTTCTATCGTCATTTTTAAAGGTAGAAGCTTGAAACTTATTTTTTGATATTGATTCGATTTAAATAAATATGACATTCAAAGTTATACCCTCAAGGGTGAAATATAACAATAGGGAATAGGGGATAACAGTTTGCATGGAAATATGTAAGCTTTATGTGAATGTTTTATAAGTATGCGACAAAAGACAAAATATTAGAGCTATTCTGATGTAACATTTACTGAAACTGAAGTTAACGCGAGTAAGAAACTTACAACGCGCCGTATACAATGAGCGCGTTTATATAATTTAATAAACTCTTTGCAGTGAAACACTCCAAATGGCTTATTAAATTATTTATACGTATGTGTCATATTTGTAAAATAATTAGGCTAAATAATGAAAAATGCTACCCAAAGATACTATTCCACGCGGACGAAGTCGCGGGCACAGCTAGTCTATACTAATATTATAAAGAGAACAGATTTGTTTGTTTGTTTGTATTGAATAGGCTCCGAAACTACTGGACCGATTTAAAAAATTATTTCACTGTTGGGAAGCTAAACTATCCCCGGGTGGCATAGACTACTTTTTACCCAACTGCGCAGAAGGAAGGTAATGTTTTTTATTGAACGCGTGCGAAGCTGCGGATTGGTCAGCCAGTAAAATATATAAATTATTGAATGAACACAATATTAAATGTAATTGCATTACTTTTTTGTGTGTATTTAACTTTTTAATCGAAAATACTTCCTGGAAAGCTTAACTTTTCGCGTAAAAAACCTTAATGTGTACTATTTAATGCCTCCAACAATTTAACAACATAAAATACCACTCTATTCCTCTAAGTGACGGATACAGACTCACAAATGAGACGTGCGCGTCACACACAATTCCATTCCATTTCCAACACCCATTTAGAACAGAGGTACACACGGCTACATATCAAGCTATAAATTTCCAGTATAAGCTGACCTCTCATTCTACGAAAAGCCTACACAATGCGAGATCAGCTTATACTGGACTTGTAAGACTCGATGTGTAGCCGTGTGTACTCTTAGCTACGTTATTCGCGTGACTGGCGCTTCTGCCTGACTGCGGAAAAAGTAATGTATAGCACGCGTAAATCTGTAACACAAGACATCAACTGCTTATAGATTTACAGAGAGACCGATATTATACGTCCTGCATACAACGGCTTCCAACAACCATTACTAGTTAATTTTTAGGATTCCGTACCCAAAGGGTAAAACGTGAACCTATTACTAAGACTCCACTGTATGTCTGTCCGTCTGTCACCAGGCTGTATCTCATGAACCGTGATAGTAAGACAGTTGAAATTTTTAAAGATGATGTATTTCTGTTGCCGCTATAAGAACAAATACTAAAAACAGAATAAAATAAATATTTAAAGGGGGCTAAACGTGATTTTTTTTGCTCGTTTTTGCTCTATATCTATAACGGCAACAGGTAGGCGATTGAAATATTCACAGAATATTTAGACAAATTATTCAATTTAATAATAAATAATTAAATTAAATTAATATTTAAGTGGGGCTCCGATACAGCACACGTATTTTTTTTTATTTTTTTTATAGTATTGGTACGGAACCCTTCGTGCGCGAGTCCGACTCGCACTTGGTCGGGTTTTTTAATTACCTATCCTCCACCGCGCTTTCCAGTGCGTGGTCTCAATAAGAAAACTTTTCTTAACGAACTGATTTTCGTCGAGTTATGTACCCTAAATCTGAATGTAAGTATGCATTTATTTTTATTGGCCCAAATAAATGTAGTATGTCATGGATTTTCTCAAAGAGATCAACGCAATCATTGATTCTTCTATAGCAGCTATAGTACAAGTGTAAAAAATATAGACAGTGGCTTCGTCTTGCATGTGAACTTCATCTTCTAATAAAATTACCCTCCTATTTCGCAGTTGGGTCAAAATGGGTGTTAAGTTCTTGATCAGACGATTTTGAAAAGGTTTGATAATTTAAACATGCTGGTTCGGGCTTTTAATTTTTCTTACTGATTATTTGTAACCTATTAAATTTAAAGAGAGAGACAAAAAGGAAAGCCTGATAAAGACAGCTGTGCTTTGGACAGGTTATGTAACCCAATGACAGATACAGGATTTATCTCTTATTATCTCGAAAGGGCATCTACACAATTCCCCTTTTATTTTCCAACTACTTCACAATACCCACAATAGTACCCACAACAGCCATATAGGATTCTCTACACGGTCAATTTTAAGAGGCCGTTCCGGAATCTAACGCTATCTAGTTTAGGTATTTACGAAGCCGGCAGGTCGCGCGACGCGCTGCTTGCCGAGGGTGCGGCTCGTGGATGTGTGTTTTTGTGTCCTATACACCTCACTATAGAACAAGTAATTTTGATCCTTTATCATGTCGATCGAATGAAAATTCTTGTAGTGCTATTTTTTTATATTCTAATATTTTGTCGAGCACTCAAAAGTAGACAATATGTTTGTTTTAATATTAATGTTGTTAATAACTTTAGACTCGTTTCTTGGGTAAAAACAGGGTAAGATAATTCACTCAATTGCTTATTTTACGAAAACGCGAGTTACAAATTAATTTATTTGACGAATGTTATTTGTTTATTTTTTTACCAACTGCACTCATTATTTTATGAACCATAGTTTGTGTGTATTTATTTTTGTTTATCTCTCTTTAACACCCGAGCTACAGTCTTGTTCGAAATATTCGCATAAAACGGGTAACCGCAGACAGGACCCTTAAGCTGCAAGTGACTGTTTCAAGCAAGAACTTCTACTTCATTGCCAAATAAGATACCGTTGGAGCAAACACGACCGTACCAAAGTAAGTTCGTAATTTTACTAAGTAGAGGAATGCAAGGCAACTGATTGCAATTCAATCGAAAATCTAAAAAGAATTGTCTGAATATATGAGGGAAGAAGGAAATAGTTCATGGACCGTCCCGAATTGCTCAGCAAAATCACTATTAATATACCTTTTAAAATAAATCGTTAATTTATGCTTCTATAGTTGGAACAAATTACGGGCAAAATTCATTTCTGTGGCGTGCAAGCGACAACTTTAATAAATTCTGCAAAAGCAATTAATTCGATCTATTCAGCACGAGTGACAACTCAGCTAGACAGCGATTGAGTAAACACTTTTTAGCCAGTAATTATTTAAGTATGCTTTAAATTACTTATTAGTAGATTATTACCATATTATGTTGGATAATTCTCTCACCGAATGATGGCATAAACTATGTTCTTACCTAGTTACGTTGCTAAAAAGTATCTATACGAGAAAACCTATAATTAGCTTTCAGTTTTGTACTAGTTAATTGTTATGGCCATTGCAATAGCTGTTGGTTATCCATAAAATAAATATTAAGCGTACTAAATCCTATTGTCATGTAAAGATTTTAGACAGATATCTGAACCATTTTACTTTGAAAATAAATGACACGATGCATCCTAACATCTTAAAGCGATTTGAGTTTTCAAAACAAACGTTAAGGCTTTAATCACTCAAATCAAACTGTGGCATACGACCAATTTTAGGACATTCAAATAGGTTTACAAGTGCTTATAAAAAACGAGAGTGCTTTAGACCACATGACTGAAGTAAAACGTCTTTTTCAAAATATTAATTTATAAAATTGTTCAATTACATAATTGTCCACACGTCTATAGGTCGATCAGTCTATATTCATTCTGGACAGACGCACTCGCACTCGCACATTAACGTTTAAAATATACGAAACGTAACTCTCACTCTTTCTATCTTCACTAACTTATATCTCCCTCTCAACTTCCGTTCGCACTTTTCGTAACGCATTCACCAGCTTACTCCCCAAGTCAAGCGTGCGTAAAGAAGTTTTACTTCAAAAATCTGCGCATTGCAGATATATTTAAGCTTCAGAACTACAGTTGTAATAACGCTAGCTGTATGCCAGGTGTTGGAGTTTTAAAGCTAGTGTGAATATAGCTGTATATATGCTTAGAATAGAATTATTTATTTGACACACACAAAGAAACATAGAACGGATATCACAAACAAAATAGGTAGATAGATAGGAAAATTACAAAACAATAAGATAAAATTAGACCTACAGCTATAACACATACGTACCTACCCCACCAGTAGGTAGTAGGTAGGTGCACCAACTAGTCCCGCTCCGTGTCACGCGTGGTCAAACAGGCTCTGCCTCAGCTTTACGCTTCTTTGCAATAAATGATGCAGCGCTGGTTTTCAGGCAGAGCCTTATGTAGGGTGACGTCACAAATTTAAACAAAATAAACATAATAAGACCAATTATACCAAAATAAACATAATAGGTTGGGGAAAAAGTCTTTTCGCATTATAGTATGTAGAACTTGTAATAAAATCTCTTTGGCTATATCTATTTGTAGCTGGCTGGTTTTGGTATCATTCAAAGTTTAAATTTTACAGAAGATAAACTCAAAATTCAAATAAGGAAAATGTGTGATTTTTATTTGATTTTCGTACTGTAAAGATGAGTGAAAGATTGATAATGAAGAAATTCGATACATTTTAAAATTTTACTACAAAAAAGGTAAAAATGCGACGCAAGCCGCGAAAAAAATTTGCGATGTTTATGGACCTAGTGCAGCGTCTGTGAGAGTAGCACAAATTTGGTTTAAGCGTTTTCAATCCGGAAATTTTGATATCAGAGATGCACGTCGCTCTGGTCGCCCTATTACGGATAAAGTTGATGCCATTTTTGAAAAAGTGGAGCAAGATCGGCATATCAGTAGTTACGACGTAGCTGGAGAACTAAGAATTGACCATAAAATAGTTTTGGCGCATTTAAAAAAAACTGGTTACACAAAAAAGCTCGATATTTGGGTACCCCACGAGCTCACTGAAAGAAACCTAATGAACCGTGTACTCATTTGTGATTCTTTATTACGGCGTAATGAAACCGAACCATTTTTGAAGAAGCTGATAACTGGTGATGAAAAGTGGATCACGTACGACGAGAACGCGCGAAAAAGGTCGTGGTCAAAAGGCCGGTCAGGCTTCACAGACTGTGGCGAAACCTGGGTTAACTCGCAACAAGGTGATGCTGTGTGTGTGGTGGGATTGGAAGGGCATTATTCATTATGAGCTGTTACCACCAGGCAGGACCATCGCTTCTGAACTCTACTGCGAACAACTGATAATATTAAAGCAAGAAGTTGAGAGAAAGCGGCCGGAACTAATCAACAATATTAATAACAAATACCTACATGATATAAAAAACAATAAGATGTTATATTTAAGTACATATATATTATAATTATTTAACATAAAAGAGGAGAGGAGACGGATTAGTTTGTGGCTGTTTGTAAATAGAGTCTCCTGAAAGTGATGAGCAGAAAAAAATTGCTTATGACTGTTCGTGTACAGCCTGCCTTAGCACAATGACACAGTAGTGTTTCGTACCGTTTGTTATTAGCGTGACTGGCGTTACATTTTTTAGCGCAGCTTATTGCGTTCCGAGCTCGACAGACTGTGGACAAGTTAATGTCGGTTTCTGTGTAAATGGAAGTGACAGTGCAGTTTGTTTCAGTTTGCTACGAGAATAATATGCTATAGGTACTTAAATCTTTGAATACTATTCAGCAGAGTTTTCACTTTTGTGATATCCTGTATTTAAATGTTGGGGATTGAATTCAACCTACGAAGATAGGTCAGTACTACATATGTTTTTTTAAAGGTGACGCTGACCGCATATATATATTTATAAATGTATTAAAAAATAAAAATAATCCTGGATATTTCACACAGCGCTATCTAACCCCAAACTAAGCAAAGCTCGTACATAGGAACCAGATAACAAATGGAATAATTATATATGTTTTTTGTTGTAAATACATCCTTAAAATATATAGAAAAACACTCAAACCTGGGACAAATATCTGTAGTCCATGCAAACATTTGTCCTGCAGCGGGAATCGAACCCGCAACCTCCTGCGTCTCAGCTGGATATTTGCCCACTGCGCAGAGGCCGTATTATAAGAAGTCATCAAAATTACTTTGAAAAACCGTAGTTTGACCGTGTCAACGCGACTTTACTAGACGGATATGTCCTGCCAAAATCATTATACATGAAAGTAAGTATAGGTAAAGACTTACTTTCATCAGGCACTCCCTGTGGTTGGGGACAGCTAGCAGACTCGTACGCTATCCTCCCATAGCGAACATCGTAGATGGTTATCCTAGAGTGTGGATTGCAGCTGATCTTCACTTCCTGGTCGTCACAACTCTTCAGGCTTCGAAATTCAACTGTAAAGAAAACTTTGATAAAGCAAATGTATATTATACGACAAGTATAAGACATATTCTACAGCGAATAAAAGCGATAGTTTATAACGTCACCAAATGTCAGGAGGAAAACAATAGAAACAAATTTTGCCATACTTTTGGGTTGTTTGATCAAATCCAAATCTGGAGTACAACCAGCAAATCCAATCGTGCTATCATCCAACGCTGTCAGAACAAAGTCTTGCGTTCCATTTATAATGCCCCATGGTTCACAACCAACAGGGAGATCAATGAAGTTCCCAGAATTGATCATGAAACGGGCTTCATAGGGAAAAGATGGATCGCCTAAAAAGCCATGATAATCTGCTGGCAAGACCGCTGGTGGAAAATCGTTCTGATACAAAGCGCCTGAAAAGAGTGTAACAATTTGTAAATTTAAATAAAGAAATATAATAAAACGAGGTATGTGTTTTAATACATATATTGTAGATATAAGAAAGTCGGTAGAGTGTGTAGGATCGTTACCTTAATTCCTTATACTTGCGGCAAGATCAACACAGGTTGACAATAAACAACTTGGTCTACCGATGGTACACACTTAGAATATAGATTACAATTATGATATGTTATAATGAGGTTGGTACGAACAGGCGTTGGCTAGAAGAGCACAAAATCCTGAGGCTTATGGGCTATAGCGCAGCAATACACAATGTGTTGAGCACACCTAGTACAATAGATATAATTTAGTATAATAAAGTGGGGTTGGCACAAAAGGCGTTGGCTAGAACAGCACAGGGTCCTGAGGCTTATGGCCTATTGTGCAGCAATACACAATGTGTTGAGCACACCTAGTACAATAGATATAATTTAGTATAATAAAGTGGGTTGGTACAAAAGGCGTTGGCTAGAAGAACACAGGGTCATGAGGCTTATGGCCTATGGCGCAGCAATACACAATGTGTTGAGCACACCTAGTACAATAGATATAATTTAGTATAATATAGTGGGCGCCATCTGACGAGAAAGCGTCAGAATAGAGAAAAATGTTTCTGGGGTTCAACCCGGATAAAATTATGGATTAGATACACCTCGAGTTACTTTTCGTCGACCGTTCCTGGCGTCTGCTTGGATTGAAGAAGCGGGCTTGAGCTGTGGAGGTAGGCTTCGTGGGAAGGCGTGGTCCCGGGGTGCGTCAAGGCAGCTAGCAGGGTGGCTGACGACCAACCTTTTGGCGGTAGGCTTCGTGGGAAGGCGTGGTCCCGGGTTGCGTCAAGGCGGCTAGCAGGGTGGCTGACGACCAACCACGCTTCTCAACGGCTCAGATGATGGGTTTGGCGGGTGTCAGGTGTAGAAACGGAGGAGTAGGAAGAAGAACCAGGAGCGAAAACCGAAAACGACTTCCAGACTTAGAAGTACTGTAGCACCGAATTTAAAATAAAAGTATCAGGGATACACTGTCCAGCAAACTTAGAGATTAATTTTGTAGGACGTTGGTTAGAAGTTCTCGCTGATGTGTCCAGGTGTGGAAAAGAGGTCGACAACAATCGACTCTGCCTTTATATAGGTGAGAATGTCCACCCTCTTTTAATAATTATTAAAAAACCGATTTTTCCCAATCATTCTAGAATTTAGTGACGCAACAAATTTTTGGTGATGCCATCTAAGAAAATTGACTCATCCAGCGTCACTCAAGACAAAATATTGTTTGCTTATTTTGCATCAGTCAAAGACAATAGTTGAATGCGGTATTACTATTATTTAAGATTTGTATTTTGTTATAACGATTCTAAGAAGCAAAGGATTATTTAACTTAAGTTTACAAGAATGTTTAATTACCGATAATTAAAATCGATTATCGATCAAGAAAAAATATATAGTCTATTCCTTTGAGATCACGTACAACGCCATCTGCCGAAACATGGCGAACTATGATGAGAACACGCTTGGATTTCAGTGTATTGGAAAATGAGGTATCAAGTGTTTGTGCAGTTAATATGCCGCCATGTCGCTAGATGTCGTGGTATGTAGTGTTTTATAAGTGCAGCGTTATGTTAAATCGAAGATGTAACGTGTCGTGAAATCGTACACGTTACAAAACCTCCCTAGTTGAGGACAAAAGAGAAAAAAAAAATTATTCGAAAGTATATCGAGTATAAGTCCATGTCTTGGACAACCTGCTTGCTGCTTCTAAAGATGGGAAAAAGGACTAATGTGTCTCGATCCCGAACGCCACAAATAAATCAACACATCCGACTATAGTCCTCCAACTGATTGCGGATCAGAATGAAAAAAAAATATTTTTTGTTGTTTGATAACTCAAGAATACTATCAACATCGTCCCTATTCTAAGAACAACAGAACCCTTTATTTTCGCACCAAACACAATGAAACCGGAACCGCAACCCTTCCGCTGTACAGTGTATACAACAGTTACATCCATCCATTAGTAACACGATACCAATCGTTAAGAGGCATCAATTAGCGACTACGAGTGTTCATATTATCGTGGTGATGACCGGTAAATGGTAGGTTAAATAGCCGAAAAATCCCATTACTTTTGGAGAACTGGCGGTTCATCATACTAGCAATTTATCTGGGTGCAAATAATTTATTATACCATTGTTTGGGTGTTTAAAATCATCTCTAGGCTTGATCAACCTAATAATACTCGGTGTCCTTTAAATCACTGTTTTCGCAGAACAAACGTTGTTCAACCTATGGTCTACTAACTGTTTATAGCATCAAATAAAAAAATAAAATCTAGACCTTCTCAAATAAGTCTAACTTTGTTCAATAACTAACCGTGACATAAAGTTCATTGGCACGCTAGCCGTAGCGTATAACCTACTATTATTTTTTTTGGGATGAAACGGCAGCAACATTCAAGGGATGAACGACAGACGTACTGTCCAGTCTAATAAACAGTACAGAGTACTAGTCATGCGAAAAATAGAATTTTGAATGGTTCGTAATAATTAGAGTCAATGGCACACGCAGAAAATATTACGTGACCCTAGTTTGATACGTAGTAGCTACTACCGCGCCGCCGGCGCCGGCGAGCGCGCTGCCTATGTTGCAGAGCGTAACGTTAAAATAGACGTTTTAAGATCACAACTTTTAATGTTATGCAAAGACCGATTAAGTTTTTTTTTAATTTGATGTTATAAACCCTTTGCAGACCGTAGTCTGAACAACTTTTGTTCAGGGAAAACAGTGATTTAAAGGACACCGTGTTTAAAACTATTTTAGGGAGCGTATACATTGTAGAGCAGTTTAACAATAACACAAAACCTTATATAGACTTTGTCAGCATAAAACAAACAGAAAACAACACGACAAAGAATGTTAGTAAATAAAATGTAAATCCTCTAAAATCAAAAACATAGTTGAAAGCCCACCTATCAGCTATCCTATGAACGCTTTGAACACGCGCAGTCAGCATTTTTGCAGCATAGACAAAGCACTGACAAATATCTCGCCAGTAGTGGACAAGCCCTAATATTCGCTGCACAATATTGTTGCGTTTCCAGCGCCCGTTTGCCACTTACAGTCAATTACCGCACTTTACGCCTCATCGCTTACGTACCCTGGACAGAGACAGGAATAAAAGGAATACCTACAAAAACGTAGTTAAATATAAAATGGCTAGTCTATGAAGCTATGAAAGGCTGAAGTGCATCTAAAAGTCTTTTGTCAAAATTATTGTTGATTTTTTACGTAATAAATCTATTATTCATTCTAATGCTTTTCACGCACTCTAAGTCAATAAAGATATTGTATGGGTTATTTGTTATGACTTTGAAATATTCTTCCCATCTTCGAAATTGTCTTACTCTAGGGAAAAAGATTTCATAGTCATAGCAGGAGCGTGCTCGATCGCGTGCTTTGGAAAAGTCTAGGGGAGGTTTATGCTGAAAAGCAAAACAATTGTACCAATACAGTTGCCTTCGAATAAAAAAAATGAGTGTGCTCTAGACCAGTGTTCCGCAAAATGTGTGCCGCGGCACACTGGTGTACCGTGGTCATTAATTGGTGTGCCGCGAGAAAAAGCATTTTCTTATAAAATTATAAAGGCGGACGGAAATGCGACGATTACTCCAAATTTGGATCGCCTTTGCTCAATAAAACAAGCTCATGTTTCGCATTAAATACAACTTATGCTTTAAAATTAAGTGTAAGTTTCTGAAATGATTAAAACTTAAGAATAAACGATAATCATATGAATAAAATTAGATTTTTTATTTATGGTGTACTTCTGAAATTGACCGATTTCGTAGGTGTACCTTGAACACAAAAAGTTTGCGGAACGAAAGTTTCTCTCAACTTCCTTTCGCACTTTTCGTAACGCATTCACCAGCTTACTCCCCAAGCCAAGCGTGCGTAAAGAAGTTATACTTCAATAATTTTGTAAAGTTAGTAATAGGATTGTTTAATAAAGGCTTTTGAAATTGAAATGAGTTATTTGTACACACATTTAAAAATAGTAGTATACCTCTGCTCTCATGCGGACATGCCCTAACAAATATTCACTGCACAATATTGTTGCGTTCCCAGCGCCCGTTTGCCACTTACGGCCGATTACCGCGCCTTACGGCTCGCCGCTCCTGCATATCCTAGCCGCGCCCAGGGGCGGTGACCCCGGAAATTTATTAACGCAGCATAAATCACTTCAATACAGTCTATACCCTCGTAAAAACCGCCACATCACGCGATCGAAGAATCTGTTAGCCTTCTTTTGTTTTACTAAACAGTATTACAGGCTCTTTTGTCACCTATTTGAAACGTTCGGCTTGCACAACGATCTCTAGACGTATTTAGTGACTAAACCTATTTAAATTTGACATATATGTATGGTTTAACAACTCTCTTAAACGTATTTAGGACCTAAAATACGATTAAGGTTAACTTGCGTAACAATGCCTAAACGTATTGAGTTGCTAAATATGATTTAGAGAGTTATCAAATCATACAAATACGTCAAATTTAAACAAGTTTAGTCACATCGTTGCGCAAAGCGCCCTTAGAGGTGTATTTATCTTCTATTAATATATAAAAAACTCGTGTCACGATGTTTGTGGTCGCACTTCTCCGAAACGGGTCGACCGACTTTAATGTTTGGTTTATTTGACTTTAATGATTTTTTTGTTATATTTGGTATGCACAATTTTTATTATATTTGATCGAAAAGTATTTTTCATCCCCTCCATTTTTTTATCTCGATTTTAGTATTTTAGTATGAAAAATTTTCATAGTAATTTAATCGCCGTTCATTGACGTGAAGTCATTTACATGAAATGTCGCGTCACTTTGACAAGTTAGTAAATTATAATATCTAATACTAAATTGCGTGCCTCTTCTCCTTGAAAATACTTACAGGAAGACGTTTCAAAATGATCCTCATTGTTTGACTTTGATCTAACGAAGAAGTGAAGTGTGCAATTTGTAATGAATCTAGAAATAATTAAGAAAAAAGCCTAAATGTCGGGAACTGATGTGCTGAAAGACTAAAACATTTATGGAGTCGATCAAATGATGCACTTATAAGACTATAGATAAAATATGTAGTTGTCTTACAATGTATGGAAAAAAGCTAAACAAACTTTTTGATTACACAGAGAAACAAACAATAACCCATCAATATTTATGCAAATGTAACTTTAATGTAAATGATTAAATCTATCTTAAAGGTGCTCCTAATAAGTAACGGTTCCATAAAACCGCTTTTATATTGCTAAATAAATGATTACTGGGCGTTTAGAATTTATCCATTCCAAAATAGAACGCGTTGTCGATGTCAACTTTTTAATAAAACGAGGTATTCCCTTTGGGAATTCAGTGAACCTTTTTATTTGAGAGCTTCAACGCGTTTGAAATATGGAATTTTTCAGATGGGATTTTCGCGAGGTAAGTTGCACTTGGTTTGTCGTAGAAAATATGAGGACTGGATTTGGCGGGAATTTAGGGTGACTTTTATAAGTCCCTAAGAAAGAATGAAAAGTACGAGCACATTTAGGCCCCATTTCACGTGTTTCATACTTTTTAAGTTATAAACAACATGTTTATACAAAAAGATTGTGCAACTCTACTATATTATCCTAGTTGTTATCATCACCTTTCACCCTTTATTCAATACTAGCTGACCAATCCGCAGCTTCGCACGCGTAGTTTTTTAATAAAAACGTTACCCTCTTTCTGCGCAGTTGGGTAAAAAGTAGCCTGTGCCACCGGGTGGGTGATAGTGTAGCTTCCCAACAGTGAAAGATTTTTTTAAATCGGTTCATTAATTTCGGAGCCTATTCAATACAAACAAACAAATCTTTCCTCTTTATAATATTACAAAGTTTTTTGTAGATATTGATATTTTCGTTAATATTGTAGAACATTTTTTTGTTTTATCATCAATAGTTTCCGCAGCGCATGCGACGAAAAACGTTTTAAATTACTTTTTTACACCTTGGGTTACGTTACTAAAGTTTTAGTAAGGATCCCTAATCTTTTCTAGCAATAAATATAGCCTATGTCACTCAAGGTGAATGTAGCTTTCTAATAGTGAAATATTTTTTGAAATCGGCAGAGTAGTTTTTGAGTTTGTTCATAACAAACATACACACAAAAATACAAATCTTTCCTCTTTATAATATTAGTATAGATATAGATTTATCACTTAGAGAGAGATTTATACCGGCACTAGGCATAAAATTCGTATTACAATCAGAACTTCTGAGAGAAGCATTTATGCTTAAATAAATATGCTATTATTGTGGTCAACACTGGCCTCAGCAGAAGACCAGCGCTGCAGTATGCCAACATGCTGTAGCAAATGCTGAGCTGAGGACCCTTTCGCCACCACATTTAAAAATTTTAGGTATATTATATTTTGTGTGTCATTTGTTTCTGTGGTGGTTTGTGGTGGTCTGAATAAATATTTTTTCTTTCATTTTTTCTTTCTAATATCTTCTCCATAATTTAATTTGTTTTTTAACAAATAATTCATTAACAACTTCATACAATAAAATCTGATTGGGGGTCTGAGGTTTTGAGTTATTTCATGAAAACATTAATTAAAAGAAGACGGAAGGCGACGTCTGGGTTGGCCGAGAAAGTGTTGGCGGGACGATTTCGACACCTTCCAAAGAGGATGGTGGGAAATAGCGACAGATAGGGATGCTTGGAGGGACTTGGGGGAGACCTTTGCCCAGCAGTGGGACGAGATAGGTTAGAAGAAAAAAAATTAAATTAACAGAAGTATGTTTGTAGAAACTATTGTAAACAACATTCATGATGATGATGATGTTATCCGGGCCGATTTCGGCTACGGCGACATTGTTCCTGCTTGGTTCCGTTGATGCGCTTTTTGATGACTAGCATAGCCAATTTGGGCCTTAAATGCGTACACATAAGGTGGTTGACACACTGCCACGAACCACGCTGCGTCTTGCGTGTCGACCTACGCGCGTACTTGCGGGAGTGCAGATCTGCATCATCGTGCGGATTTTTTACGCACTTACGCGCGTAGTTGCGTTTTGTGGATTCACGGAGGCTCTGACTCATTTCATTCAAAGCTGTTCGCTAGTGCTGTTCCAAAATAGTGCGCTTTCAAAATATCGCACGGCACTGCGGGACTCGGTGTGCCATACCTTGCGTCTCGCCCCGCACCTACGCGCGGTGGTGCATGTTTCTCCGCGTTCGAGCGCGTGATCTGCATGAACGTGCGTGGATGCATTTTCTGTGTGTTGGACTGTACGTGTTTTCTATACAAACGGATATACTTACAAGCAACGTTAGAACACGCATTCACGCAACATGCTGCGTGGTGCGTGGCAGTGTGTTGAGCGCCTAATGTGCAGTTCAGAGCGCCGTTCGTGTAATGATAGTGTATGTTGGCAGGTTGTTTATTTTTAAGATGGTCACGTTTAATATCTAGATCACATCTGCGCTAATCTTCAAAGTTGTAAACATTTTATTTAACCAATCCTCTCCCCTCTGGCCGATTTTCTGCCAGTGATTCCCACTGAGAGGGCTCAATCTTGCACTATTTCATTATTTCTCATCTGAGCGTCTTTGTATCTGAGATGTTAGCCGCCACTCTTTCGCTTTCGCTTGCCGTCCTAGAGCTCTGAGTAGAAAGTGTAAGTGCTAATCACACTATCACAATAATATTATAAATGTGAAAGTTTTTTACTGGTGGTAGAGCTTTTGTGAACGGGCTCGAGGAAGTGGTCACCATCGCCTTACCTTTATCTGCCGCCAAATAGCAGTACTTGTATTGCTGTGTTCCGGTTAGATGGTAATGGTATGTTCCTGTAATTACTGGCACATGGCCATACCAGCTAAGTCCTATAGTATGGGAACGTATCCACATAGAGATCAAGATAACATAATAGCTTGTTTTGAATTCTATGTGGATATCCATGGGCTGCAGTAGCCACTTAACACCTGATGGACTACATGCTCGTTTGCCATATAAGTTGTATAAAAAAAAAGTTTGGATGTTTGTTTGTAACTCAATCACGCCGTAACGGCTGAACCGATTTCAATGAAATTTGGTTTATACGTATATTATAACCTGGATCACCATATAGGCTACTATTTATTCCATCAATCAAATCATTAAAATCATTTCTCATGTGATAAAAATGGGGTGTCAAGTCAAGTTGCAACAGCAAATTTAGCTTTATTTTTTATTACTTTATTTAATTATGAACAAAAATCCACAGCTCTTAAAAATAAAACTTTACACTGCTTAGTGTCTATCCTACAGCCAAAAATTGATTTACAATTTATAGATCTAAAATTAAATAACGACGAATATCACCAAAAAGAAACATACAACCATCTATTTATATTAGAATCTTTCAATCCATATGTTTATCCATCTTTATATATCCATCTAAATAGTATAGTTACGTTGTTTTTTTTTATTTCTAGGTTACCTACATATTTAATAATATAACGCGTACGAAGTTGCGGACAACAGCTAGTAAATAAAAAAATATTGTAATGTGTGTGAATGCATTTACGAACAACAACGACAGTGACCTCAGTGTTCTCCTTTAATCTTTGTGGATGTTACTGAGACTGAAGTTTTGAAGTTCCTTCGTTCCATTTCCACTAAGGCCGTCGGTACAGATGGCATTCACATCCTTATGCTTCAACTCTTTTCCTCTGAGCTCGTTTCTATAATCACTCACATTATCAATTATTCTCTCGAAACGAGCTCTTATCCAGCGGTCTGGAAAAAGGCTTTTGTTATCCCTCTACCAAAGACATCTAATCCCACCCTGGTATCCCAGTTTAGACCCATCTCCATTTTACCAATCCTATCTAAAATTTTAGAATACGTTGGGCATAAGCAACTGTCCTACTTCCTTACCCTTAATTGCCTGCTGAGTCCTTACCAATCCGGGTTCCGTCCAGGTCACAGCAACTGTCCTACTTCCTTACCCTTAATTGCCTGCTGAGTCCTTACCAATCCGGGTTCCGTCCAGGGCACAGCACAGTTAGTGCTCTAACTAAAGTGTCCGATGACATTCGCTGGGGCATGGATAACCAACACCTTATAGTCCTTGTATTATTAGACTTCAGTAGTGCTTTTAATTCGATTGATCACGACATTCTACTATCCATCATCTCCTCTTGCAATATTCCTCTCTCAGTAACTTCATGGTTCGCCTCATATCTTTTCGGTCGCTCGCAGTGTGTACGCTCGGACGAGTCTTGTTCAGACTGGTGTGACATCACCGCTAGCATACCTCAAGGTGGTGTTCTATCTCCTTTCCTTTTTTTCAGTGTTTATTAACGCCATAACCCACGTTCTTACTTCGCACTACCATCTTTATGCTTACGACGTACAAATATGTCGCCAGTTCAAATTGGACGAGATGTCAATGGGTATAGTTTAAATTAACTCTGATCTCAACCATATCTACTCGTGGGCAAAGGCTTTAAGTCTCAGGTTTTACTTTTTGGGAGCCCTTATATGTTAAATCTTGTTAGTAAGTGTGGTCCTCCGGTTTTATACGCTGGCGCACCGATTAGCTACTCAGCCAATCCCAAGAACCTTGGTGTCTATTTTGACAATCATCTGTCTTGGGTGCGGCAGGTTAATGAGATTAGTAAAAAGGTTAACTTCTGTTTTCAATCTCTTAAGCGTCTCTAAAAGTTTTTACCGTTTGAAAATAAACTTACTCGTGCTCAAACCCTCATGTTACCCCTTTTAGACTATGCCGATGTCTGTTTTCTTGATGCCACGGAGGAACTTCTAAATAAACGGGAACGTCTTCAGAATTTGTGTATCCGATTCATATTCGGGTTGTGCAAATTTGATGACGTCTCCATGTTTAGATCCCAGCTCAAATGGCTTCCCATTCGTCATCGACGTGATCTTCATGTTGTGACTTTTCTGTTCAACACTCTTTTCAATCCTCTAGCTCCTTCTTACCTCCATGAGTGCTTTGATTTTCTTGTTCCACCGGAGATGACTTGTAGGTCATCAAAGTTCCTCCTTCTCAAAACCCCTCCTCATTCCTCCAGTCGCTATGGCGGTTCCTTCAATTTCCATGGAGTCAACCTGTGGAAATCTCTACCACACTCTATCCGCGCAAGTCCATCACTAAGCACTTTTAAGCTTAGAGTCAAAGAGCATTACCTGTCCTTGTAAACTTTTAGCTTATTATGTTTAGATAGGTATATTATTTATATTTTGCATAATGTATTATGTTTATCTATAATGTAGGTATAGTTTATAGGTATTTTTATTTATTTAGTATGGATAAGTGTTGTATTTATTTAAGTATATATATACTAGAGGTCGCATGGTGCGCGAGCTGCTTGCAGCTCGCGTGTTTTTCTGTTGGTAGAAGAAGCAATCAAAGAGGATATTGAAGTGAAAGAAGCAACCAAACAGGATATCGAAGAAAAATGCAATCAAAGAGGATATCGAAAATGAAAAAGCAATTAAAGAGGATAACAAAATAGAAGAAGCAATCAAGGAGGATATTGAAGTGGAAGAAGCAATCATCAAAGAGGATATAAAAACGGAAAAAGCATTCAAAAAGGACATCCAAGTAGAAAAAGCAGTCAAAACGGATATCAAAGGGAAATATGCAATCAAAAAGAATATCCAAGTAGAAAATGCGATCAAATAGGATACCCAAGTGGATGAAGCAATCAAAGAGGTTATCTAAATAGAAGAAGCAATGAAAAGAGATATCCAACTGAAAGCAGAAATTAAAGAGGGTATCAAAATGGAAGAAGTAATCAAAGAGGCCATCGAAGTGGAAGACGCAATCAAAGACGATATCGAAGTGGAAGAAGCAATTAAAGAGGATACCAAAGTGAAAGAATAAATCAAAAAGGATACCTTGATAGGTATCCTTTTTGATTTCTCGGTCGATAAAGACAATAAAAAACGATTCCACCAAAAATTCGTACTACCATTTTGTAAACTTTACTATGCGTAACTGCTTCCGTTTAGGAGATACAAGCAGTTAAAGTTTATTTTAAGATAAATCATATTTTGTTGAGAGGATATCGTAGTAAAGAAGCAATCAACGAAGATATCGAAGTGGAAGAATCTATCAAATAATATGTCGAAGTTAACGAAGCAATCGAACAGGATATTAAATTTAAAAAAGCAATAAACGAGGATATCGAAGTGGAAGAAGCAGTCAAAGATGATATCGAAGTGGAAGTAGCAATAAAAGAGAATATCTAAGTGGAAGACGCAAACAAAGACGATATCGAATTGGAATAAGCATTCCAAGAGGATATCGAAGTAGAAAACACGATCAAAGAAAATACCGAAGTGAAAGAAGAAATCAAAAAGGATACCTATCAAGATCGATGATGACAATAAAAAAACGATTTCATTAAAAATTTGTACTACCATTTTGTAAACTTTACTATGTCTATCTGCTTCCGTTTAGGAGATACAAGCAATTTAAGTTTTTTAAGAAAAATATAATTTGTTGAGAGGATATCGTAGCGGAAGAAGCAATCAACAAAGATATCGAAGTGGAAGAATCTATCAACTAAGATATCGAAGTTAACGAAGCAATCAAATAGGATATTAAATAAAAAAAAGCAATAAAAGTGGATATCGAAGTGAAAAAAGCAGTCAAAGACGATATCGAAGTGTAAGTAGCAATAAAAGAGAATATCCAAGTGGAAAACGCAATCAAAGACGATATCGAATTGGAATATGTATTCAAAGACGATACCGAAGTAGAAAACACGATCAAAGAAGATAAATGGAAGCAGAAATTAAAGAGGGTATCGAAATGGAAGAAGTAATCAAGGAGGCTATCGAAGTGGAAGACGCAATCAAAGACGATATCGAAGTGGAAGAAGCGATCTTAGAGGATACCGAAGTGAAAGAAGAAATCAAAACGGATACCTATCAAGGTCGATGATGATTATAAAAAACGATTTCACTAAAAATTGGTTCCACCATTTTGTAAACTTTAATATGCCTAACTGCTTTCGTTTAGGAGATACAAGCAACTAAAGTTTTTTAAAGAAAAATCATAATTTTGTTAAGAGGATATCGTTGTGGAAGAAGCAATTAACAAAGATATCGAAGTGAAAGAATCTATCAAATAAGATATCGAAGTTAACGAAGCAATCGAATGGGATATTAAATTTAAAAAAGCAATAAAAGAGAATATCGAAGTGGAAGAAGCAGTCAAAGACTATATCGAAGTGGAAGTAGCAATAAAAGAGAATATCCAAGTGGAAGACGCAATCAAAGACGATATCAAATTGGAATAAGCATTCAAAGAGGATACCGAAGTAGAAAACACGATCAAAGAAGATACCGAAGTGAAAAAATAAATCAAAATGGATACCTATCAAGATCGATGATGACAACAAAAAAACGATTCCACCAAAAAATTGTACTAACATTTTATACACTTTACTATGCCTAACTGCTTCCGTTTATGAGATACAAGCAATTATAGTTTTTTTTAAGAAAAATCATAATTTTGTTGAAAGGGTATCGTAGTGGAAGAAGCATACAACGAAGATATCACAGTAGAAGAATCTATTAAATAAGATATCTAAGTTAACGAAGCAATCGAATAAAATATTAAATTAAAAAAAAAGCAATAAAAGAGGATATCGAAGTGCAAGAAGCAATCAAAGACGATATCGAAGTGAAAGTAGCAATAAAAGAGAATAACCAAGTGGAAGACGCAATCAAAGACGATATCGAATTTGAATAAGCATTTAAAGAAGATACCGAAGTAAAAACCACGATCAAAGAAGATACCGAAGTAAAGAAGAAATCAAAAAGGATACATATCAAGATCGATGATGACAATAAAAAAACGATTCCACCAAAAATTTTTACTACAATTTTGTAAACTTTACTATGCCTAACTGCTTCAGCTTAGAAGATACGAGCAATTAATTTTTTTTTAGAAAAATCATAATTTTGTTGAGAGGATATCGTAGTGGAAAAAGCAATCAACGAAGATATCAAAGTGGAAGAATCTATCAAATAAGATATCCAATTTAACGAAGCAATCGAATAGGATAATAAATTTAAAAAAGCAATAAAAGAGGATATCGAAGTGGAAGAAGCAATCAAAGAGGATATCGAAGTGGAAGAGTAAAAGAAGCATTCAAAGACGACAACGAATTGAAAGAAGCAAACAAAGACGATATCGAGGTGGTAGAAGCAATCATAAACATTAAAATTTACTAAGCAAGTTGCCTTATGCCCCTCCAAAAATGAAAAAAAAAATTTTAAAAATTTGACATCCAAAATGATGATGATGATGGATGTCGCATAAACATGAACATTTACTAAGCAAGTTGCCTTATGCCCCTCCAAAACTAAAAAAAAATTGGACATCCAAAATGATGATGATGATGGATGTCGCATAAACATAAAAATTTACTAAGCAAGCTGCCTTATGCCCCTACAAACTTAAAAAAAAATGGACATCCAAAATGATGATGATGATGGATGTCGCATAAACATGAAAATTTACTAAGCAAGTTGCCTTTATGCCCCTCAAAAAAACTAAAATAAAAATTTTTGGACATCCAAAATGATGATGATGATGGATGTCGCATAAACATGAAAATTTACTAAAAAGTTGCCTTATGTCCCTCCAAAAACAAAAAAAAAAATATGAACTTCCAAAATGATGATGATGATGGGTGTCGAATAAACTTGAAAATTTAGTTATCTCATGCCCCTCCACCAATAAATAAAATTACAGTAAAATAAATTTTATAGTACCTACAAGCCGTTTGGCTCCCTACAAAACCAGTAAGAAACTTACGGCAAACGAAATATACGGTGTACGGTATTCACACAAAACTATTTTGTATGGGGCATTTTTTTTTTGTATGAAAGTCAATTTTTTTTTCATGGAACCGGATATAAAAAAATGTCCTCTGCAACATTAGTTTTTGCACCAACTCTGTAAGACCTATACTTTCCGAGATACGAGGTGGATGGGAGCGAATGGGGGACAAAAGGGGGACTTTAGGATTTATTCCCAACTCACAGAAACTCCCTCTATACGATCCTACCAAACATTTCCTCCCTACGAGGGGGTATCTGGGAGAACAATGATGTCAATGAGTCAGTGGTAATCGAGCTATATATAATATAATTAGTATTTTACTCCAATATATATATATATATATATATATCTTCAAAGGTTTGCTGGAAGAAAACTCTTATTAGGGTTAAGCTCGCCTTCGTACATGTCCATTTCCAAGTCATCCAAAACTCTAAATTATTGTATTACATGTAGAATAAACAATTTTGCGTTTAAACTTCTGTCATTTATAAAGTCAGCGAAATCTTTAAAATATTTAAATGGCTCAGTTAAACAATGCGAGGGGCTAGTATCTTACCAGTAATGACGGCAAGTAAGCTCTGGAACTGTTGAATATTGTACAGTTATTCAATTTAATGTTTGGATGGCAGATACAATGCTGTGAAAGGACTACCTTTTGTTTGTAATAACTGTTTTACTGTGATTGTGCGGATACCGTTTTCATAATGTTTTAGAGAATACCTAACGGCGCGAGTGACGAGTGGCAATATAAAAATATATTTGAAGAGAATCGACAGGATCCGCAATGCCACACTGCGCGCGAAGACCGGCACCGCAGATGTTGGTGAAAATACTGCCAGGCTGAAGTGGGACTGGGCAGGTCACGTCAGTCGTCTGGTCACAGACAAATGGGCAACAGTCGTCACACAATGAGTGCCTGGAGATGGGCACCGAAGCCGGGGCAGGCCGAGGAAGCGTTGGCGTGACGACCTCGATGCATTCCAAGATAGCTGGTGGGACGTGGCGAGTGATCGTGAGATGTAGAGGAACAGGAGGGAGACCTTTGCCCAGCAGTGGGAAAATATAGGTTAAAAAAAATAATAACACAAAGCTTCAAAACCTAAAGTACCTATAACGTATACATGTTTTTCTGTATAAATCACACTCAAAGGCAACCAGCATCCCTATACGAACAAAATTGAATCTAAAGAAAAGTACCTGAAATAGTTTCTCAAAAACCACACACTAAAAAGCGAAAAGCACCCCCATGCTAATGGTCTCAAACGTTCAATATTTCAAGTCCAGAATTACCACACTCTTTACTCAAAGCACTCTACCCTCCCTCGAGTGTGCCCATTAGAGTTACTCGGAGTCTCAGAGTATTTCAAACATGTTTTAGAGTTAAACATAAAACATACTTACACGGCGACATTTAGATGCCGGCTGGAACTTTCTAGAAGTTGGACATGGGTCATCTGTTAGGATGATGACCCTTAACCTAATCTCTTTTAAATAATAATATTACTGTAGTTTACGACTTTATAAATCCTCATGATAATATCACACAAGGAAGTAGTAAGAGGCAAGTCCAAACATAAGGTGTGGTACATGCCCAGTTTTTGCATAGAATTTGACACGTTCCCAGCGGCACAGATTTATCTGTACTTTCCATTACTGCGTTACGGGTCGTTTTAAACCTTCTCCTAAGCCAGAGATTGTGGCGGCACGAGGCATATTAAACCCCACCGCCAGTCGAAGACCAAACTTCTTTTTTTGGCGCCAAATAAGACAAAGTGTACGGTTTTTTTTGTGTGCGGCACGAGGTCTAAGAAACCCGGCATTGAGGTTGGTATACCATAGAACTAGGAATCAATAGCACATCTCAGATATATAGTTAACTCTTTCCTACACTGAATCAGATGGAAGTTATGCCTCCCGCACGACAGAGACGTTTAAGTTTTTTCTTACCGCTATAAAGACGAGACGGACAGGGTGTTTCAAGCCCTGTTTCGCACTTATCGTGTTAAGCATTTACATGACAGGTTGCAAGGCAAGCCCATAGCCGCTTTATCATACCAGCTAAAGGACGTCCACTGCTGAACAGAAGCCTCACTCATAGATTTCTAGAGTGAACAATCTTGCGCGGCCTGCACCCAACTCCCAGCAATCTTCATCAGGTTGCTTTCCATCTGGTGGGGGGCCGCGTTACGCTGCGCTTTCTAGTCCGTGGTCTCCAGTCGAGAACTTTTCTGCCCCAACGGCCTTCAGTTTTTGAAGCTACGTGCCATGCTGCTTGTAGACTCCATAAAGTTAGTAAATCGTTTAAAGGGCAAGGTGTTCGCTTTTATAACAAACTCCCAAGTGATGAACAAAAATTGACAATAAACAAATTTAAAAACGTAATAAAACAAAATCTTTATAAAAAAGCCTACTATATAATATCGGATTATTTAGATTATAGAGAAGCTTGGGGTTGAAATTACTCGAACTCGTTCAAAATGTTACAAATTAGACGTAATTTATTTCCTGTATTGTTATATAATCTAAAAGGATCATTAAAAAAAATAACCAGCCTTGTTTCTTGCCTTTCTTACTCGGTTGCAAAGGTACTGGCAGTTAAATTGGCGTTTCAAAGTAATCCTTGTGATTTTAATGAATAAGAGATTTTGACTTTGACTTTTCCCACAGCCACTTCGGCTTGCTAATCATTTGTGTTAAGTTGGTGACTTTTGTTCGTTTACGAATCTCCTCATTTCTGATTCGATCTCATTTAGACCAAGTATAGCCAAGTACCTTGAGTTTTCTCATGTGGCTCAAGCTTATGCTTCTTCTTAATTAGCCGCTTATTAGAATACTATTCCTTGCCTTCGAATTTTTGGTTTTAGGATCTGGTGTCCTCAGGATGATTTTCTTCACCGTTTAATCCATTGGTCCCAGCCGGTATTAGCACCAACAACCTTCGTATCAGAGGTTGGCCTCTTTTCTCTTTCTTTCTGTTTACATTAAAAACAAAAACGTAATGTTGTAAAAAGTTACATGTTCTAACTGCAGTCAATTAATAAAACTCCTAACGATCTACGAGTAACAAAAGCTTTTTTTATATGGTGATGGAACAAGCAATGGCCCACCTAATGTTAAGTGGTAACCATCGCCTATAGCAAAGTATTTCCTCGTAGATCACGCACCTTAGAAACGTGCCCTACGATGGACTACCCTGCGTCCACCAACTTGAGGAATACAGGTGTAAAGCCTCATGTGCCTGTAAATTCACCGGAAACCCTTTATACCCATCACTGAATCACATCACATAATCATCACTGAGAACTTATCATGGGAGCAGCACATTACTGAAGTCAGCAGGAAGATGTATGGATCAATGCACGCTCTAATGCCCATGCATAATTTCCTTCCTTTTTCAGTTAAAATTACTCTAGTAAATTCTATCCTACTCCCTATCCTAGATTATGCAGATGTGTGTTATCCCGACACTACTGAGGAGCAACTTAATAAACTGGAGTGATTGTTAAACCTCTGCATCAGATATGTATACGGGTTACGAAAGTACGACCACATCTCACAGTACCGCTCACAGTTAAAGTAACTCAAAATCCGGTTTCGTCGGGATACTCATATATACTCTGTTTTCTTTATAACAAACTTCAAAATCCTGTCTCCTTGCTTAAAGAACGTTTTTCTCGTCTTTTTCCACCTGATCGCCCTTCTCGTTCTTCTCAACATCTGTTATTCAAGACGCCTGAGCATAAAACTTCTTTCTTCACTAACTCTTTCACTGTGTAAATATTAGTAGTAGTTAGTGTGATCCTGGCAGTAAAGTTACGAGTTTTCATTTGTGATGAAGATAAACTATTTTGTGTCCTATATCCAAGATTTGAAAGTTCCAATTATTTAATTTTAAGGCACTTATCTCACCGCCGGCGATGAGCGAGAAGCGAGTAGAGCTAGAAACTAGAAGCGAGTTGGCGAGCAGCGAGAAGCGAGTGTGTAGTTCCTATAATTGTCTCGCTGGGCTATAAAGCGAGTAAGCTAGTGCGGCGGGCGATACTCCCATCATGATATACTCCTCTGTAGTATTCGCCCACTCTCGTCAAGTTGCTGCCATTCAAACAGTACAAAATTGTTTCTTGCGAAAAGCCACAGGCTCGCCTTGGCATTTTCGCAATAACGATCTACACCGTGAATTGAAAATAGAATAAATAGCCAAGTTCATCAAACTCGCTTCCAAGCGACATTATGAACATGTCACTCATCATTCGAATCTTTTGATACATACCATTCCGGACTATCCGATAGATCCGCCCGCGAACAAAACCCTCCGTCGTCCGAGACACGTTCTCGGAGACTCGGATGACGAAATCACCTCCGCTAATGCGGAAGAGATTTCCGGGTTATCTACATTAGACAGAACAAACATTTCACAGATACACCGACCTCGCCGGCAAGGTCGACGAGTCCCATCAGTCACCGCATATACGAGGTACAAGCACGTACCCGGCGTTTCTCTCCTATCCCCAATCCTGGCAACAGCCCAAGCCGAGGTTCGTACCTAAGTGGTGCCCTTGCGTTAGTTGCTGCGCTTTCTGCGCTCGCCAAAAGCTTGGTTAAGCTGTACCGGCCTCAGAAGCCAACAGCGAGGTAAGATCATTTGAAAAAAAAGGCGATACTAGCGCCACTCGCTGAGAGCGTGGCGAGTGCGTTCCGTTCCGCTGGTTCATCTCACTGCGTGTGTTCTAGCCGCCAAGCGAGCATCGCTGAGCCCGTATCGCTGAGCGAGAATCGCTGAGAGAGTGTTGTAGTTGCTGCGACAAAATAGTGGAGAGCGAGTTCTCGCCAGCAGTGTAAACAGCCATCGATCAACTACATATACGTGTCTCTTTTACTGACACGGAATCCATATCTTTTGTTCATTTGTTAAGCGAGAAAATAGTTGATAGCTAATCGCTTACTCGCCGGCGGTGAGACAGTGCTTAATGTACTCACATGGACGACATTTGTATTCAACTTGAACGAACTTTCTAGAGGTCGGGCAGGGATCACCAGGTCCTGGGTTAGTGCTAAAGACGCAGTTAAACTTCTTCTGACAGACTTCCACCACTCGCTGTAGAAGCATGTACTGTAACAAATAAATAGGTTGTATAGCTGATTAGCATAATCTGTAGAAGAAAAGTCTTACGACCTTATGAATCGGCAAACTATGATGATAAATAGCTTTCCAAAAATAAAGTTCACTTTTAAAAGTTTTGTTTAAAAAATGTAACTTTGTAACAAACAAAAGTAACACTTATTTCTTGATAGTTTGATCACTCCATGAAGCCTGCCAAGGTCTATGCTTCAGGTCAAAGTTGGGTTGGCTATCCTTATAGCAAACTCTGTTACCCATAATCGACCAGATCGGAGTTTGAATGCGGAAAAAGGAGTCTACTATCTATAAAAACTAACCACCAAAGGAGCCTTCTTTTATATTTTTTTTTATGCATCATGGAGATGGAACAAGCTTATGGGCCACCTAATTTTAAGTGGTAACCATCGCCATATGGAACGTGCTGGATCACACTAAAGGGAAAATACCTCCCATTCATACTCCTATTCTTCTATTTGTCCCGGTTTAGGGGGACTGTTTGACCATACCGCATTATAGAGTTCGTCTTGCTATCTCCGCGTATTCACGCCTAATAGGACCTATTCGGTGGTTATCTTAGCTAACAAATCATCGGACATACGAAATACGTGTCCAGGCCTGTCCCACTTAAAGTTGGCAGTTTTTTTTTATAACAGGTGATTTTGTCTTAAAATATACAACAGTCAACGTTGTACATTTTAAGACAAAATCACCTATTTAAAGAGTTTCCAAATAGTCGTTTCCCCCGTTACGACTCAGTCAATTGCCAATAGATAACTGGTACAGGTTAAATGATGTGTGAGTGAATAGTTCATGCATCGAGCACTATTGGTGATAAACTGCTCTTTTGCACGGCGGGCACCAGCGGTCTAGTTCTCTCGTAGACTTGATTTACGGTGTATAGCTGTTTGGTAATATACTGACGATATTCAAGTAATGATTTCTCAAAACAGAATAAAAGACTTTTCGAAAAAAAAACTACTAGTTGTATTATCAAATTCTAAAGAAAATCGACTAAGTTTAGGTGATTAGTTCGATATAAAACTTACTGCCTTCTCTTGCAATCGACATCCAAAACTAAAGGCCGATTTGATATCTCTTTCGGAAATGGCTGCGGGTTTTTGGGTTAGAAAGGGACAACAAGAGATATATCGAGACGTCACCAATACAATATCTGTGGTTAGATAACAAGCATTATGCATTAGCACAACATAAATTTAATTAAGTGTTTGTTTTTACATGCATAGGAGGTAGCAGGTTCGATTCCTGCCCGGAAAAAATGTTTGCATAATCTACAGATATTTGTTCCGGGTTTGGTTGTTTCTCTATATATTATAAGTATGTATTTACAAATAAAATGTATATAAGTATTCTATCAGTTATCTGGTTCCCATAGTACAAGATCTGCTTAGTTTAGGGCTAGATGGCGCTGTGTGTAATGTCCTGCAATATTTATTTTATTTATTTATTATCCAATTTATATTCATCATCATTATCGTCAATCTTTCTCATCCCACTGCGAAAAGTGACAACAAAGAGAGACCTTTAACTGTACTTATAAAATTAATTTAGTCAGTGAAAAATTGTAGAGACATCATCTCATCTCTGACCAAAAGCTTTTAAAAAACTTACCTGCATTTTATTAGGCAGTTTGCACATTTGGTCCGCCGCGGCTGAGCAGCTGTGTTCCTTAGGCGGGGCGCCCCCATACTGGGCGACTAAGATACTGATGGCCGTGCCCGTTGGGCATGATAGAGATACCACTTCATCATCGCATACTGCTCTGATAACTGGCTTTAGAGTGTCTAGTAGGAGAGCTGTAACAAATAATAACTTGTATTAATAAATAGTATTTGGTAAATATTTCAAGCAACAGGCCTAATAGACCCAACATACAACCCAAAAAAACTGACAAGGGTTAGTTTGAAAGTATTGGGCAGACTTGGAAGAAAGGTTATGTTCAGAACATTTTGTATGCATGATTAATATGCATACATACCAATGAGTCCTGACATTTTTATCTGTTATTTCCAATATGTATATACAGAGGAATGATAAAACTAATCTTAAAGAAAGTTCCAAGAAACCTTAGTTCAAAATATGAATTAATGAACATCCTTTGTTATACCTTACAAACTATACACAACAGATATACAAATAACAAGAACACAAATAAATGTGAGCGTAATGGGCAGTCTTAGCGCTTAACAAAGCGATCTCTTCCAGACAACATTTGGATGGTGAGTGTTATTGCTAATTGGAAGATCGGCCGAGGTGTAAAAAGAATAAACTTAATAATAGAAAAAGAATAAACCGGCCAAGTGCGAGTCGGACTTGCGCACGAAGGGTTCCGTACCATCTTTTTCTATACTATTATTATAAAGAGGAAAGATTTGTAATTTTGTATGTTTGTAATGAATAAATTTAAAAACTACTCGTCCGATTTCACAAATTCTTTCACCATTAGAATGCTTCATTATCCAAGAGTAACATAGGTTACTTTTTATCCAACTACGCAGAGGAAGGGTAATGTTTTTATGGAAAAACTACGCGTGCGAAGCTGCGGATTGATCAGCTAGTTATCTATAAAAACGGCAGAAAAATCATCACGTTTGTTGTATGGGAGGCCCCCTTAAACATTTGTTTTATTTTAATTTAATTATTTAATTTAAGTATTTATGTTTAAAGTGAATTGATAACTTAATATTCTGTGAATATTTCAAGCGTCTACCTGTTGCCGTTATCAATATCAAGCTATAACGAGCAAAAAGATTACGTTTGTTGTGTGAGAGCCCCCCTTAAATATTTATTTTATTCTGTTTGTAATATTTTTTGTTATAGCGGCAACAGAAATACATCGTATGTGAAAATTGAACCGACGATGTTCGTTGATGAACCGAAACATTGTCGGTCGAAACACCAATAAGACAGTACATGATAAATCCCGTATTTATAAATAACTAGCTGATCAATCCGAAACTTCGCACGCGTAGTTTTTCAATAAAAACATTACCCTCCTTCTGCGCAGTTGAATAAAAAGTAACCTATGCCACCCAAGAATAGTGTAGCTTCCCAACAGTGAAAGAATTTTTTAAATCGGTCTAGTAGTTTTTGAGTTTATTCATACAAACATACACACAAAAATACAAAAACACACATCTTTCCTCGTTATAATATTATCTAAATTATATATATAGTTTAGTATAGATGACACTCAGATAAATTTATCACTAAAAACACAATTTATCCTTAAGACATATATTGTAAATTTGTAATTAGTTCCATTGGCCAAGACGGATTTAGTTACTTAAATAAATAAAAAATAAAACGTTATCACGCCCCAACCTATAGTCCTGTAATAAACCCCTTATCCAAATATTTAGGTTGGGGAAAATGTTTCTTCGCATTTTTTAAAAAAATTCATAACATTTTTTACTATATTATCATTCCATTACTATCTTTAACAAATTGCCAAATGGTTTCAAGGATTTAAAAGAAGACTTAAGCTTTGGTTAATGGATAAGTGTTTTTATGATGTGAATGAATATTTATTATATTTTTTGCTGAGTCGCTAAAAATGTGTGAGGTCTAGCGTTATCATGATTAAAAACAACACCCCTTTTTTTGATAAAATCCGGCCGCTTTCTCTCAACTTCTTGCTTTAACCTCATCAGTTATACGCAGTAGAGTTCAGAATCGATGGTCCTGCCTGGTGGTAACAGTTCATAATGAATAATGCCCTTCCAAACCCACCACACACACAGCATCACCTTGTTGCGAGTTAACCCGAGTTTCGCCACAGTCTGTGAAGCCTGACCGGCCTTTGACCACGACCTTTTTCGCACGTTCTTGTCGTACGTGATCCACTTTTCATCACCAGTTATCAGCTTCTTCAAAAATGGTTCGGTTTCATTACGTCGTAATAAAGAATCACAAATGAGTACACGGTTCATTAGGTTTCTTTCAGTGAGCTCGTGGGATACCCAAATATCGAGCATTTTTCTGTACCCAGTTTTTTTTTGCGCCAAAATTGTTTTGTGGTCGATTCCCACTTCTTCAGCTACGTCGTAACTACTGATATGCAGATCTTGCTCCACTTTTTCAAAAAATGCATCAATTTTCTCCGTAAAAGGCCGACCAGAGCGACGTGCATCTTTGACATCAAAATTTCCGGATTGAAAACGCTTAAACCAAATTTGTGCTACTCAAACACTGGTACTAGGTCCATAAACATCGAAATTTTTTTTCGCAGCTTGCGTTGCATTTTTACCTTTTTTGTAGTAAAATTTTAAAATGTATCGAATTTCTTCATTAGATACACTCATCTTTACCGTACGAAAAAAAAATAAAAATCACACATTTTCCTAATTTGAATTTGGAATTATCTTCTATAAAATTTAAACTTTGAATGATACCAAAACCAGCCAGATACAAATAGTATAGCCAAAGAGATTTTATTACAAGTTTATTTTATTACACACTATAATGCGAAAAGACTTTTTCCCCAACCTATTACGTACCTAGTAGGTAAACCCTTGAAACTTGTAGAGGACATAGACAATTATTTATTAGCCATATACCACACATAACAGAAGAGGGGTAATGCACAATACACCTCAATGCGGGTCATCAGTGCAGATCTGCGTTAGGTGTGGTTGCCTTCACAGAGTGAGCACAGGGAGCGCTTCTAATGTAATTTATCTAAATGTAAGTCTGTGTATTGCTCATTAGAAATCCTTAATAAATAAATTAAATTAAATTAGATCGTATCCCCCCACCCTAGAATTAGAATTAGCACACTTAATACATTTACAACAGACAAATACGACAAAAGACAAATATAAAATATACATAAATGAACATAAACAAAGTTCAACAGACACAAACACTAAGATTCATGGAAAGAGAATTTTTGCTCTTCAATATCTAATTGCAAATGCCATTTTATCCGCTAGAGGATGAAGTAAATTGAATTTAGAACATCGTGTGCACTAAGTTTGTGGATTCAAAATATTAAACATAATTACTTGTACCTCCATGGTGCCGAATTTATCATGCAACCTTTTTTAATTTGTTAAAAACTCAGACTCTGAACCTTCTTGGTGTATTACTTTTTTTTGCATTTAGTCATTTCCCCGCTGAGGTGGGTGGCAAAGATAAGTGTTGCACTTGAGTGCTAAGATTTTTCACCTCGTGCTCTTTTGATTATCTCGCTTGCTCGGTCATCAAAATTGAGCACGTGGTTAAAAAGCAACTTTGCAATCTTGAATAATAAATAACCATTTTATGTTTATCATGTTGAGTAGCAGCAATTGGGACTCGACTCAGCAATAAGTCAACTGACCTACCCACCTAGGATGTACCCGTGTGATTGATTATGTTTGAACCTTACACTTCCGATAGTTGAAAGGTCATGACGGCATAAGCAGCTTTGAAACTCGGTAAGTTTGTTAGTATTACAATGAATGAATGAAATACAGTAATAATGGAAAAAAACATTAAATAAAGGTACTATGGGCGGTCTTATCGCTAAAAGCGATCTCTTCCAGAGAACCTTTGGATGGACAGTATAAACAAAATCAAAAGACGGCGGTGTAAGAGTACCTACAGACATAAACATAACCCACAAAATAAAATATACCTATTGATTATACTAATAAACATAAACTTAAATACATACAAATAATAAATAAATAAACTACACTACATAAAGAGGATAAATAACATAAACACTAACTAGCAGTTTTGAGACAACGACAGGAAATGGTTGTATACCTTGACTTTGAAAAAAGGAAGAGATTGGGACGACCTTAGAGACAAAGGTAAGGCGTTCCACAGTCTTACATTAGGTGCGTGATCATATTTTTATGTTTTATTGATGATAGTTAAGCGCTTGATCACTACCTCACCTGGTGGCAAGTGATGGTGTGATCGAAGATGAAGAGAGAGTGAATTGGTTCTTTCTAGGCAAGCGTGCTCCACGCTTGCCTAGAAAGAACCAATTCACTCTGGACTTGAAGACTCCGAGATTATACTGGTTCGGAAAAACATACGCCGGAAGTGAGTTCCACTCCTAACTTGTGCTAACAAGAAAATTTGAAGCAAATCGATTGATAGAAGGTGGTATGCCGACCAGGTATGGGTGGTTCTCGGTCCGTCTGCTTGTCCGGTAGTGGAAGGGGGAAGGAGGGATAAGGTCATGAAGATCTTGTGCACATCAATTCTGGAATCGAAGTTTATGTTGTAAATTAATTAGAACTGGTAGATAGTTAGGTATAAACATTTATTTTGACACAAGTAAAACACACGCAGAAATGGTGGCTAATTAACTACAGTAGAGCAGTAAAGTTATTTGTGAAAGAGCTCGCAAGGGAATGCCTTGGTAGGAGAAATAGGCATGGTGGTAATCAAACATGCATAATTCTCCTACCAAGCAGCATTTTAGTATTTTGTTGTGAAAGGTTTTTTTATACAACTTATATGGAAAACGAGCATGTAGTCCACCAGATGTTAAGTGGCTACTGCAGCCCATGGATATCCACATAGAATTCAAAACAAGGTATTATGTTGTTTATATCTCTATGTGGATACGTTGTCATACTATAGGACTTAGCTGTTATGCCTATGTGCCAGTAATTACAGTAACATACCATTACCATCTAACTGGAACACAGCAGCACAAGTACTGCTATTTGGCGGCAGATAAAGGTAAGGCGGTGGTGCCCACTTCCTCGAGCCCGTTCACAATAGCTCTACCACCAGCATTTTTATCCCATAAATCAGGTCCCATGCGATAAAAAAGGGTGTCAAGTTGCAACAACGAGTTTAGCTTTGCTTCTAGGTTACCTACACATTTAGTAGTGTAACGTGTATCAGGTCGCGGGCAACAGCTAGTTATCAAATAAAACTGTTGGGTATGTCGATTACGATGATTACGGTCTGGACGCTTTCTTGTTTGAAAGAATAAGTCAGGGGTATACTTTCAAACAAGAAAGCGTCTAGACCGTAATCAATATTATCTATTTTGTTAGGACAGCATGGATAACCCTAATATTGACTAACCATAATATTTTTTTATACTAGTGGATTTATTAAAAATAACTTTCAATAAACAAATCGGCCAAGTGCGAGTCGAATTGGTATTGTCTCACCGTATTCAGCCATCATTATCATCATCATAATATCAGCCGTAGGACGTCCACTGCTGGACAAAGGCCTCCCTCATTGATCAGCAGGAACTGCGGTTGGAAGCGGCCTGCATCCAACGCCGACCTGCGGTTTTTACAAGTCGTCTGCCCATCTTGTAGGTGGACGTTCTACGGTGCACTTGCCGGTCCGTGGCCTCCATTCGAGAACTTTTGCGGCCCCATCGCCCATCTGTTCTGCGCGCTATATGGCCTGCCCATTGCCACTTCAACGTGCTAATCCGTCGGGCTATGTCGGCGACTTGAGTTCTCTTACGTATCTCCTCATTTCTGATTCAATACCGTAGAGAAACCCCGAGCATAGCCCTCTCCATAGTTCGTTGAGCGACTCTGAGCTTATTCATAAGGCCAATAGTGAAGGACCACGTCTCGGTTCCATATGTCATCACTGGTAACACACACTGATTGAAGACTTTCGTCTTAAGGCACTGAGGTATGTTGGACTAAAAGACGTTGCGAAGTTTCCCAAACGCTGCCCATCCGAGTTGGATTCGACGATTGACCTCTTTCTCGAAGTTGGACCTACCTAATTGGACTGTTTGTCCTAGGTATACATACGCGTCGACAACTTCAAGAGCCGAGTTCTCAACCATAACTGCCATAGTGCTATTCAGCCATAGTGGCGTGCAAATTACATGTCATATAAAATTATATTATATACAGATAACTATGAAATAATAATAAAAATGTACAATATTATACTTCCGGCGTAATAATCAGAGATCCATAAAAACAACTTCCATCTTCATTCGTATAACAAGATAGCATCATCTAATACAGATAAAATAAGACAAAAGACCGACGGGCCGTCACTCCCGATACAAATGACGCCATCAGGGAAATCGTGTGAAACAATAGCCGGACAGATAATGCGTGTAAAATGTGTTTGTTCGTGCTCGGAAGATAAAGAGCTTCTATTTACATAAGCCGATACGACGAAGTTACTCAAAATGAAATTCTGAAGAATCTATCCTTAAGAAATCTTGCAGCTTACTGCTTGCAGCTTTACTGGTGGTAGAGCTTTTGTGAACAGACTCGAGGAAGTGAACACCACCGCCTTACCTTTATCTGCCTCCAAATAGCAGTACTTGTGCTGCTGTGTTCCGGTTACATGGTAATGGTATGTTGCTGTAATTACTGGCACATAGGCATAACAGCTAAGTCCTATAGTATGGCAACGTATCCACATAGAGATCAAGACAACATAATAGCTTGTTTTGAATTCTATGTGGATATCCATGGGCTGCAGTAGCCACTTAACATCTGGTGGACTGCATGCTCGTTTGCCATATAAGTAGTATAAAAAAAGCTGCATTATTGAAACAAAAAATCCCACCAAAAACATAAAAGTGAAATGAGAGCCAAGTCCAATTTATGCCTACAATATGCCTTGATTGTTGACTTCAACGACAAAAGAAATGAGATCTAAATGGGTGTCAAGTTCAATGGTTAGTCCTTCTTCTTCTTAGCGTGTCAATAGCTCTACTTATATTCTGGTATATAGGTATGTACTTGGCTACATTGATGGCGTCAGGAGAAGCCATTTATAAGTCAACCATTGTGCAGGTATTCGGGCACAAAGGCCACATCGTCGGTGCTAAAATTTATTTATAACAACCTAATATATATTAGTTTGTTAATGTTACGGGCATTTAAACGAAGTTATTTCGAAGAGAGATTGAACAACATTTCTTAAAATTTTAAACAATAACATTATTCGTAAATGTGAAACTCAGGATAAGTCAGTTCATATGAGCACGTATCAATGAAGTTTTTAGGCTGCCCAAAGGCTTGACAAATTTTTGATCGAGCGAAGCAAGATCTCTAACCCAACTTGGAAAAATCGGCGTTGTATATATGTATGTTTGTCCGAGGATAACTTTCGAAGCGTTGATCCGATCATCGCGAAATTTAGTATATAGGTAGTTATTGATAGACCAATTTTGGTGTGACTAAATGAGCTACAAATGTCGGGGGGTTGTTGAGATATTGGGGTTCAAAAGGGGTAAAAAATGAAAATGAGGTTATTGGGTCAAATGGGACGTCAAATGAAAGCTCTGTATTAGTATATTTCAACCCTGTTTTTATTTTTGGTTTATTCTTTGTAGTTTTTGACATAATAGCCATAATAAAAACAAAATTGTGATCAAATTCACAGGGTACACCAGTGACCCCACAGTGCTGAAATTTAGTATTCGTGTAGCTTTAGTGACACAAATATAAGCAAAAGTCTGAAATTCAGAATAACTGCATTTTGTACCTCAAAAAAGTGGAACCAATTAACGTTAACTCCCGTTACCTGTAATTTGAATGAAACTGTAGGTCAAGTAAGTTTGGTTATTTATTTTTATTTTGATAGTAACAAATAATAATAATATTATTTGTTTTTATGGGAGACTCGCGAGATCTCAGTTCGGGGCGAACCACTGGTATAATTGAAACCAACCTTGTGCCTTCTGAACACTAATAAATAAATAAATAAATATTGCTGGACATTTCACACAGCGCTATCTAGTCCCAAACTAAGCAGAGCTTGTACTATGGGAACCAGATAACTGATAGAATACTTATATACATTTTTTTTTTGTAAATACTTACTTATAATACTCGTATATAGAGAAACACCCAGACCCGGAACAAATACCTGTAGATCATGCAAAAATTTGTTCCGTGGTGGGAATCGAACCCGCTACCTCCTGCGTCTTAGCCAGCTATTCGCCCACTGCACCACGGAGGTCGTCACTGCCACTAAGAACCTATACAAATCCGAGCTTTTCTTAGAATGCTCCTTAGACGAAGCCGAAGCCTAAGTAAGACATACATACGAGTACATAGCGTGTGGAAAAAGTTAAGATAAATTTTGCTGATCCACTAAGTTCTATATATATAAAAATTAATCCCTATTTCCCTCGGGCACGCCATCACGCGAGAACGGCTTGACCGATTTCGCTAATTCTTTTTTTGTTGTATTTCTTATTGTTAGGAGAAGGTTCTTATGAAAGAAAAAAATAAGAAAATTGCGCGAAAAATTAGAAAATTTAAGAATACTTAAACCATATAAAATTATTTACCTTAGCGCTTTGGACAATATCAACTTTTATAATGTAACCTTATGACGTTTGACATAGAATTGACAAAATGCGTGCTGCAAATATCGTCAGAGGATGTGAAAAAAATTAATATCGTTTGAAACAGATTCGGTCGGAGTTATCCCGAGATATTGTCTATGCCGGGGACAACAATTGACAATTCTACCAGGGTGACGTATATTGACAGCCCGCGTTATATGCATGTCAAGGCGGTACGAAGTTCGGCGGGTCCACTAGTTAAAGATAAAGATAATTTATTCGTAGAAAGTTAGTTGGTACAATTTTACATGCGTTATTTTAGTTACTCCGATCACTCTTTGTTATTTACGCTGAAATTATTGGTTTGTCTTAAACTTAATTTATTTTTTGACCGACTTGAAAAAAGGAGGAGGTTCGACTATATTATATACTATATTTTTTATGTATGTTCACCGATTTCATCGTCAATTGTAGACCAATTTTCAAAATTATTTTTTAATTCAAAAGAGTGCATTTCCGAGGTAGTCCCATAGAAATTTTATTGAAATCGTATGAGTAGTTAGTTTTTTCTGTTATTTTATGTATGTCCACCGGTTTCTCCATCAATTGTGGACCGATTTTCAAACTTCTTTTTTTAATTGAAAGGATGTCCTTTCAGATTGGTCTAATAGAAATTTCATTGAAATCAGTTCATTAGTTTGTTTTTTTCTGTTATCTGATGTCGTTTATATTTTAATGAATTATTTTAAAACAAAAGTGCACTCCCATTATCTCTCCCTGTGTTGAAGTTGTAACTGCTTGTTAATTCATCATAACCATTTTTATAGTTGCTTATTTTAAATTAAATTTGTGTTATTACAAAAATTTTAGGTTTATAGTATGTAGATATGTTTTTAATTGTATATAGATGCACTGCCGTCACGTGTTACATTATAATCCTGACCATAAAAAGGTTGTCTGGAAGAGATCGCTTTTAGCGATAAGACCGCCCATTTTACTAAATCTATTTGAAGAATTATGTTCTGTATTTTACTTTGGTGTACAATAAAGAGTTATCTTATCTTATGTTTTTGTTGAAAAGTTGCTTCTTTTTAATAGATTTCTATATGTAGGAAATATCGGATAGTTTGGTATTGCTATCGTATCGCTTTGTATGAAAAGTCCTCTGGGGAGCGATTGTGCGTGCAGCTGGCGCGACAGTACAAAAACGAACGGAAATATTTCATTTATATACTAAACTAGCGTTATTTTACTGCTAACATATATTCTCTGGCCCAATTTACCGAAAAAGCGTCAATAGGAAGTGTCCTAGTAGTTGAGTAGAAATCCGGACTAAAATATTATTACGAATATCATACCATTTATTTCTCTCACAATGTGTTACTTAATTCTAATTTACAAGGGCAAGTTTGAAAATTAAAATATTTTATTACTACTACAAAAACCACAGTATCTAAACAATTTAAAATATGATTTACAAGCTAAATTATGACTAGGTATTCACATGTAATAGATGCATGAATTTTGCAAACAACATTATATCTATACCTATATAAAGTATTATCTATCGGTTTCCTCACTAGACGTAGCCTGTATCGAGGAAATCAAAGCTCGGTAAGTCGGAACATAAAGCCTACAAAAGTTGGTCGACGGACAGATTCAATTAGGTTTTTATTATATGTTAGGTGATAAATATATGAATTAGTTACAGATAAAAATAAAATGATATTACGTATAAATAAGATAACAGTATAAATAAGATTGTGTGGTGTTAACAACATTGTGAGAGACTGGTGCCTGAAGTAAGTTCATAGGAACCTGTATTACAAATCACCAGGCCTCACTCTGCGTGTATCAACAACACAGGCTTGTCTGTGAAGCGGACATTGTGTTGCAATAATTGTATAAATACCATTGAAGAAACCAACAAAGATGTAGGAGATATAAAAATATACTAACTATTTAACTTACTTAGTACTGCAAAATAACAACATTACAGTTTCGAGCCTAACTGATTAATTAATTCAGTTAATTTAATACATTTACAAATAAAGAGATTACAAAATACAGATTACCTGTTTCAAACGTAGAAATCTGGTATTAGCCTTACGTTTAGTACTAAGCTATTTATCCAAACAATTTGTATCGCCGTTGGTTTCTCTAAATAAATAAATAAATAAAATAAAATGTTGTGTCTGTGATTTGATTCCACAGTCTTTGTCGTACACACGGCTACACATCAAGCTATATTTTTTCAGAATAAGCTGATCTCTCATTCGACGAAAAGCCCATGTTTTTAAGACAAAACGGGTCTTTTCGCGCACAGATTTATATCAAAATTATAATTTTGACTAACCTCGCAATGACACCCGCCCGCTTCAGTCTCTCGTGACCACGGCCGATGTAACTCGGCCGAAACGTCGAGGTTAGTCAAAATTATAATTTTGATATAAATCTGTGCGCGAAAAGACTCGTTATGTCTTAAAAACATGAGTATAATTCGCGAAAATTTTAAAAAGTTCTACGAAAAGCTTACACAGTGCGAGGTCAGCTTATACTGGAAATTTATAGCTTGATGTGTAGCCGTGTGTACCACTTGACGAACAAGTTAGGACCACGCACACGAAAAGGAATGTGGAAAAGTATGTAAGTCTGATCGGCTATTTATTTTTAATCGTCAAAAAGAACACCATTCTTATTTATTATAACCCCGAAAAGGAAATAGGTTAGCCGAGGATATAACGTATTTATAATATGAGGAATAATTTGACGTTACCTAACTCCTAGTATAACATTTTCTCATAATGTTTTATACCACACTAGCTTCTGCCTGAAGCTTCGCACGCGTGCTTTGTAACGTCACGATCATTTCGACTGATCGGTCAAACGGTGTCTGAGTTTATTAAACTCAGATTTATATACCAGTATCCATTTTCATATATCTAGTATAGCTGAACCGCCCCGGGTCAGCTCTTTTTATAAAATCTTTATTTGGACTTACGGTGCAGCCGTTCTCAAGTTATGCTCTTACCAACAAATAGCATCTAAACTTAATTAAAGATATGAATATTATGAAGTGATTTGTCGCTTAAATCCCGGAAAAATCTTACTGGACCTTTGGAGAATATTCAGGTGCAAATAAAACCCCGAAATTGCGACAGGATTAAATACAACAAAAATTCGATATGTGCTTCTACAATAGTACAATGGTTTGATAACAAGTGAGTGAACGAATGGTAAAACTAAATTGATGAGTGATTGAATGAATCCTTGAATGAGTTAGTTACAAAGCGCCATATAGAATGAAGATATAAATTGTTAATCTGATATTTTTGAAGGCGTTAGCCTGAACACATACCTACTTGGAAGGATCCGTATTGACTTGATGTTTTGGACAAGCAACGTAACAAGTAACTTTTTAACAAAAATATAATCGATTTAACCAAACTTTTAAACTGATTTTAATGAAATTTCTATGAGACCAATATGAACGTGTATCCTTTAAAATAAATATAAAAATTTCAAATCGGTTGATAAATGACGGAGTTCTGAGGTAACACCGAATTACGTCCCTATAAAGTTTGAGGATTGCCCTTGATTTTTTTTAAATCCTATCATCAGATCCTGACTTGGTGCTAATGGGACTACCTGGAAAATAAACCCTTTTAAACAAATAAAATAATTTCTCGAGTCGTCCCGGCGTATTCGGATACTTGGGGAACATGCATAAAAAAAGATTCTGACAAATTGAGAACCCTTTTCCTAAAGTCAGTTAAAATATGTTAAAATCTAAAAATCATATAAAGAAGAAACAAGTTCCTTTTCAGAAGGTATCCTTTTTAACATAAATATTCTTTTAGGTATCTCTCTGTAATTAAGTTCATCCAGTTTTTTCCTTATTAGTGAGGGTAAGTTAAATATGCGTAGGTTAAATATAGCCTTAGAAGGTTTCATCCAAGCATTCTAGGTCAATCTAATCAACAAAGTCCTGCCTCATCGTGTGTGTAAATAGACAGTATGCTTTACAGAAAATGGTTGTAGAGCTGTGAACATTCTTTATGTTGCAAGAATGTTGGATATATTCCAGGATAAAGAAAATATGTATTGTTATCAGAGTACTCATTTTACATTTTACTACCACACGTTTTTTTGAAACAATAGATTATTAGGCTAAGGATGTTGGTTAAGGACCTAAGTTACCACTTAACATCAGGTGGCCTATTTGCTTGGTGCATCTGCATGAGGTTAATTATAAAATTGCCACTTTACGTGTTTATATTGTTCGATATATTTATATTTATATATATATATATAAGTCTTAGCAATAACAGTTTTGATAATTATTATACATATTATATATAGCTCGATTACCACTCACTGACTGATTGACTGACTCATTGACAGGTTTGTTCTCCCAGATGCTCCCTCGTAGGGTAGAAATGTTTGGTGGGGTCGTATAGAGGGAGTTCCGATGAGTTGGGAATAAATCCTAAAAAACTCCGAACCATACCATCAGCGAGGATGGAAAATAACCTCGTTGGACACGCGAAATACGGTTGCTCTCTTCTTCACTACTGTGTGCGTACACCTTATCATTTTGTTTGTTGTAGCTCTCTTCTACGGTAAAAATTTTTTCATCCGAAAAAAGAGTTTCTCGATATTTTTTTCCCGCGTACCGCTTCAACAAAGCGCGGCATCTCTTCAGTGTCAGGTCCATTAGACGAGCATTCAAACGATGTCCTGTTTTTCTTCGATATGCCCGAAGCCCTAAGTCTTCATTTAACACCCTTTTCACCGTGGTTCTGCTTAACCCCATCTGAAGGGCCAACTGTTTCTGCATACGTTTGAGATTTCTTTGAATTCGCGCCTTCACAGTTTTTATCACTGCTGGAGTCCTAACAGACCGAGGGCGACCACTTCTTGACCTGTCATCTACACTAGAGTCTTCATTGTATCGTTTGATGGTGCGATAAACAAATCTTTTGGTTATATTCAAATTTTTCAGTATGTCAAAAATTTTAATTGGCGCGTAACCGCAACGATGCAACGCAATAACTGCAACACGGTCTTCTTTAAGCGTCCACTCCATATTTAAAAATGAGTAAAATTCTAAAAAGTATACATTTTTATTTTCATGAACAATTCGAAATTCGAATTCTATAAACTTTTTTGTGGCCAGCATTCTAAAAGAAAAGTTTTTACTGTGTGACAATACTTATGACTTGACTAGGTATATATTAAATTAATGTGTATGAATAACATCTTCTCGAAGTTACATAAAGAATCGAAGGCCATGACTAAAATATCATTTATTATTGGAAGTATAGTGAAGATACCCGTATAAAGTAGCTGCCGATGCTTTCCCAAAAAAAGTAATCAAAGTGTCACGCCCCGAATTTACTTTTAGTTGGGTCAAATAGCCGCTTTATATTGGATCAAAGGATATCAGCTATATAGAGATCAGAAATACAGCTCGATCTAATATTGGTTTCAACCAGTTATAACCGGAATGAAGAGATTCAGCTGCAATTCAGTTAAATCAATTTAAAAAAAATTAGGAAAATCTTGGTGATTTGGAAAATCATTTTTAGGGTTCCGTTACTCAAAAGGTAAAAAGGAATCCTTTTAAGATCACTCTCTTGTCCGTCTGTCCGTCTCTCTGTTCGTGTGTCACCACCGATTTTCTCAGGAACGGGTGGACCTAGCAAGTTGTAATTTATACCAGATACTGAGGTCTATAGTCCCTATTAGGTATATAAAAATCAAGGTTCTGAGTCCACACAATTAAAAGATATGGGTAAATCTAGATTTTCGCAAAAACTTGTAAGTAACAAAATTTATCTTAATTTTCAACTTTTTTATTTGTCGGAATTTTCCCTTTACGTGTGCTGTACCTTTAACTAATATTGACAATTCTAGGTCAACCGGAAGTACCCTATAGGTTTTGGGTCGAAAACCTATATGGTAGTTCCCGTTGACCTAGAATCACGAATTTTGCCAAAAAGCAAGGTCTTACAGCACAAATAAAGGAAAAATTTCAAAAACAAAAATAAGTGGAAAATTATAGGGTGTCCCCATACATACATAGTTAACGCCAATTAAGATATTCCTCTGAGTTGTATGGATTTATATAATAGAGGACTAGCTTAATCTGCACCTACCTCAAATAAGGTAAATAAATAAAATTGTGCTATTGAATTAAATAAATATTTAAGTGGGGCTTCCATGCAACAGAAATAATTTTTATGCCGCTTTTATAGATAATGGTACGGAATTCTTCGTGCGCGAGTCTGACTCGCACTTGGCCGGTTTTTTTATTATTATACGGTATTTCACCGAGTCCGTCGACGCAGCGCGTAGTGCGAGGCAAAACGCAATGCGAAGCGGATAGCACTTCTCAATCAGATGAAGGTTTAAACCGGCGTGCGTAAGGTTCAAATTCGTAACACCGAGCGTTAGATTGGGTTTTTTGAACACGAAATGGTTACTGAAGAAAAGCTTTTCGTTTGTCATTTTTTATTATTTTTTAATGAGTAGTATATTTATTTATTTTGTTATTATAATGTTATTTTTCACACTACCTGCTGGGCAATGTCAAATTATATGTCACTAGCTGACAAATCCGCAGCTTCGCACGCGTAGTTATACAATAAAAACATTACCGTCCTTCTGCGCAGTTGGGTAAAAAGTAGCCTATGTGACCTGGGGATAGTGCGGCTTCCCAACAGTGAAAGATTTTTTTAAATCGGTCCAGTAGTTTCGGAGCCTATTCAATACAAACCAACAAATCTTTCCTCTTTATAATATTAGTATTAGATGTTATCCTCACCGAAAGCAGGTGATTAAATCCCTACAGCTGAGCCGAGAGTAAAGTTGAACTGAATTTCATTATGTTCTCGTAAATTCGTAAATCGAACTAACCTCTGCACAGAATTCACCAACATAGATTTATTTTTTATTGTCTTGCAGAAAGTGTGAAAGTGTGAGTATTGTCCTTGTGGATAAAGCTGCCTGCATCTTGGTCGTGCTTATACCAATATAGCGACCGTGCCGATTATTAAACGAGGGGATAATACAGTGTCAAGACACTATTTTATTGTTATTTCCTTACTTTTTAAAATACGTTGAATAAAAAAATGAAACACATTGACTACCTCCGTGGTGCAGTGGGCGAATAGCCGGCTGAGACGCAGGAGGTAGCGGGTTCGATTCCCGCCGCGGAACAAATGTTTACATGATCTACAAATATTTGTTCCGGGTCTGGTTGTTTTCCTGTATATTATAAGTATGTATTTACAAAAAAAATGTATATAAGTATACTATCAGTTATCGGTTTCCACAATACAAGCTCTGCTTAGTTTGGGGCTAGATAGCGCTGTGTGAAATGTCCAGCAATATTTATTTATTTATTATTTACATCTACCGATTTTCGTGATGATTATAAACGGTTTTTTTTTATTGTTTGCCAAAATTGTGAGAAAATTGTAGCCAAATTTCTCAATCAACTCTATTTTAAAATAAGCTGGTTATATCGTCCGTCTAGCTCATTATAATCTTGTGAAATCCCATGTTTGTATGTCAAGTTGCCTCAAACAGAAAATACGCAGCGGACTGCCGTCGTATTTAAAATTGCAAAATCCGGGATTTAGTTACATGAATTTTTAAAATTACCGCAACTTGGTAAAGTTAAATAAACATGATGTAAATTTTAACTAATTTAAAACGTTATCTTATTGACTTCCGTTTTATGACATTCTAGAATTGGGTTTATATTATTACAAACATTTAATTCTAATCGTAGGTGTTTAAAAAAGAACCCTTATGTTTTACCTACGAGTAAATGTCGTACGAACTATGGCAAAAAAACAATAGTTCACGAAGGCGCACAGCTTTATAATAAACTAGCTGCCGCCAGGGTTTTCGCTCGCGTTTTTTGTCAATAAAAAGTAGCCTATGTGTTAATCCAGGTTATAATCTACACTTATACAAAATTTCATCGCAATCGGTTTAGGCGTTCCGGCGTGAAAGAGTAACAAACATACATACATACAAACTTTCGCGTTTATAATATTAGTAGGATTATCCTGTGATATAAAAAATGTAAGCTCATTTAACTGGCTCAACATATTACAACTAATGTTTACTAAATAAAGTAATTCTATAACTAACGAACGATCTACCTGAATGCGTTAATTGAGTACCTACCTACATAACTCGAACGATATACATTAACTTTTCTATCTGTACTGGTTCTCATCGGAGTGATAATTGTTATCTTTTTAAGATTAAATGATTATTAAACCTAACCCTTATACGATTACTTCCTTGTCCATCTTTTTGTCTGTTTGTCTGTCTATCTGTCCAACTGTCAAGACCTTTTTTCTCAGGAACACGTGGAGGTATGGATGTAACTGGATGAAGGATGTAACTATTAATTTACGGAATTCAATAGTTCTGAGTGGGAAGTTACCGAGACGCAATTTAAAGTTTGGTTAAATTGAAACAGCATAATCCGACCCGGAATAAAGGTAAGCAACTTGAATGCTAGCTGTGATTGAAGCCGTCCTTTCTATCCCGGCTTCAACGTAAATCTCAACATGATTCTAAGATTTTCCTATTATTGGAACTAGATAGAGGCAATGCCGCAGCGAGCCGAGGGTATTATGTGGATGCGGCTACATTGTAGGGCTTTGACAAATAAAACTTAGTTACACTGGTACCAACTACCTATGTATCTCATAAAAGTGGTATTAATAAGTATTTTTTTAATGAAAATAGTTCTGATAGAAAAATAAGTCTTCAGAAAACAGAAAATCTAAAAAAAATGGATATCGAAAACTAAAATGAAAAGTGGTTAATCAAAAATCTAGAGAGCTTTCTAGAATCTAAAGAAATATGTGTGTATGAATATGCGTATATTTACCAAATCAAAAACGGAATCTAAATGCACTAATAAATACCTTTCATTTGACGTCCAATTTGACCAGTTAGCCTCATTTTCATTTTTTTTACCCCTCTTGAATATAAAGGAATACGCATACGCTGCCGCAGGAATACGCATATTCTCTTTTGTATAGTATCATGTTTAATTCTTTCAAGATTTCTAGGCCATCTTGGCCTAGAAATCTAGGGTAAAACATGATACTATATCTCAGAGAGCGCTTTGAGTATCTTCATCGTTCACATCCTCGAGCCTTGCGCTCTTCTGAGACATTGCAACTTAAAATATCTCAACAACCCCCCCCCCCCCCCCGCTCACCCCCACATTTTTAGCTCATTTAATCACACTAAAATTGTACCTACCGAAGTATTAAATTTCACGATGATCGGATCAGCGCTTCGAAAGTTATCCTCGCACAAACATACATACATACATACAACGCCGATTTGCCCAAATTGATTTAGAGATCTCCCTTCGCTCGATCAATAAAAATTCCAACGAATTGAGAACTACGAGAACTCGTACCTCCTTTTTTTGAAGTCAGTTATAAATAAAAATGCACCAACAATCACATGTAGGTACGACTTTCGTTTTAACAAGTCGCGAGTTTATTTATTTATTTTATTAAGTAACTTTATTATTGTTATGGGGGACTTCAATGCAAAACTAGGCATGAGAAGCGATGATGAGTTGAGAGTGGGCCAATTTGGATATGGGCAACGGAACCCCAGGGGACAGAGGCTGGCCGATTTTCTGGAGAAAGAAGGACTCTTTATGATGAATTCTTTTTTCCAGAAGCCGCCTCACGGGGAATGGACCTGGATGAGTCCCAACGGTTTCGAAATGAGATTGATTTCATTTTGACCAACAAGAAACTGATATTCAATGATGTCTCTGTGATTCACAGGGTGAAAACCGGCAGTGATCACCGAATTGTTAGAGCCACATTGAATATGAACGTTAAACTTGAAAGGTCCCGTTTGATGAAGTGTACGCTCCGACCCACTCGCGCACATATCCAAAACCTCGAGAGCTTTCAACTCGAACTTGTAAGTCGCTTTGACTGTCTAGAAGTAGATGCATCAGTGGACGAGATCAATAACAGGTTCGTAGAAACCGTCCATACGGTGGGGTCCCCGTTCTTTTAGACCCCCCGTACCAATAGACCTCAGAAACTCTCTGATGACACCCTTAACCTCATGGCTAAACGACGTTCTTTGCGACTGCAGTCTCCCGATGATGCTCAGTCACATAAGCAGCTCAATAGAAAAATTTGGAAATCCTTGCGGCACGATATTCGTACCTTTAATACATTTCGTATTAAAGATACGATAAAGCGGAATAAAGGCTCCAAAGTTGCGAGAGATAATTCTATTGAGCAGAGTCGCATGACGAAGCTGAAGAGGGAAGATGGCAGCATAACGTCAAGTAAAGCGGAAGTGTTAAGGGAAGTCGAAAGGTTCTATGGACGGCTCTACGATTCGGTCACTAAACCTGTTTGCAGTGCGGCCAACGACCCAAGAGCCAAACTGAACCGACATTATACCGTATATATTAGGGACATCAGCCTGTATGAGATCAGGATGGCTTTGAAGCAGCTTAAGAATGACAAGACGCCGGGTGAGGACAGAATCACTTCAGAGCTTCTAAAAGCGGGTGGATCACCAGTACTTAAAGTCCTACAGAAGCTCTTTAATTCCGCCTTGCTTGAAGGTACGACACTAAAAGCATGGAACGGGAACGTGGTGGTTCTGTTATTCAAGAAAGGTGACAACACCTTGCTTAAGAATTACAGACCCATCTCGCTTTTGAGCCATGTTCATAAGCTGTTTTCAAGGGTCATCGCAAACCGTCTCGAACGCAGGTTTGATGACTTCCAGCCTCCCGAACAAGCCGAGTTCCGTAAAAGCTACAGTACCATAGACCACATACATACGCTGCGGCAAGTCATACAGAAGACCGAAGAGTACAACTTGCCGCTATGTCTAACGTTTGTGGACTGTGAGAAAGCCTTCGATTCGATCGAAACATGGGCAGTGCTTGAGTCTCTCCAACGATGCCGTATTGACTATCGGTACATCGAAGTGTTGAAGTGTTTGTATAAAAACGCCACTATGTCAGCCCGAGTACACGAACAGAGCTCGAAAACGATTCCCTTAAAACGAGGCGTAAGACAGGGAGATGTCATCTCTCCGAAACTGTTTACGACCGCATTGGAAGATGCCTTCAAGCTTCTGGAATGGAAAGGACTGGGCATCAATATTAACGGCGAATACATCAATCACCTTCGGTTTGCCGACAATATTGTGGTCATGGCAAAGTCGATGGAAGAGCTCAGCACGATGCTCGAAGGCTTCAATCGAGTCTCCCAACGGGTAGGACTTAAAATAAACATGGACAAGATGAAAATCATGTCGAATGTCCATGTCATCCCTGCCCCAGTTATGGTTGAGAACTCAGCTCTTGAAGTTATCGACGCGTATGTATACCTAGGACAAACAGTCCAATTAGGTAGGCCCAACTTCGAGAAAGAGGTCAATCGTCAAATCCAACTCGGATGGGCAGCGTTTGGGAAACATCGCAACGTCTTTTAGTCCAACATACCTCAGTGCCTTAAGACGAAAGTCTTTAATCAGTGTGTGTTACCAGTGATGACATATGGAACCGATACGTGGTCTTTCACTATTGGCCTTATGAATAAGCTCAGAGTCGCTCAACGAGCTATGGAGAGGGCTATGCTCGGGGTTTCGGAAAAAAGAACCCTTATCTCACTCTCTTGTCCGGACGGGTGGACCTAGCAAGTGGAAATTTATACCAGATACTCAGGTATATTGTCCCTATTGGGTGTATAAAACAAGGTCCTGAGTCAACACGATAAAAAGTAAGGGCAAATTTAGATTTTCGCAAAAACTTGTAAGTACCAAAATTTATCTTAATTTTCAACTTTTTTATTTTTCGGAATTAGACCTTGCTTTTAACCAAAATTGAGAATTCTAGGTCAACCGTAAGTACCCTATAAGTTTGGGTCGAAAACCTATATGGTAGTTCCCGTTGACCTAGAATTACGAAATTTGGCAAAAAGCAAGGCACAAATAAAGGATAAATTCCAAAAAATAAAAATAAGTTGAAAATTAAAGGGTGTCCCCATACATACATAGTTGACGCAAATTAGGATGTCCTCTGAGTTGTATGGGCGCTCATACAATTATGAGAACTAGCTTAATCGGCACTAACCTCGAATACGGTAAATAAATAAAATTGTGCTATTGAATAAAATAAATATTTAAGTGGGGCTCCCATACAACAGACATGATTTTTTTGTCGTTTTTATAGATAACCCTTCGTGCGCGAGTTGACTCGCACTTGGCCGTTTTTTTACACGTAATAGGGTCGTGTAGAAAAAGTTAGACCTCTTAAACTATTATGGTACCAATTATAACTAACAGTAATCAGACTACCTTAGGTAGGACTAATTTTGACTAACATTGTCGGAATGGAATGAAAGTGAATTAATTGTACATAGCATAATGAACTTTATGTCAATTGTGTAATGTACAAACTAGATACGAGCCAAAAAACAGGTCGCGCGTCTTCAGGAGAATTTTGGGTCGCCTGTTTTTTTGGCTCGTATCTCTACACGCATGGACAAATTTAGAGGAACGTAACTTAAACAAGACAAATTAGCATAAAAATCGTCGTGTTTGTGTTCATTTGACTTTTAATAGGGTTTGATCAAAAAAATGAACATGTTTAAACAAAACTAAAACTACCCCCATAAAAAAAAAAATTTTTTGTTGCGTTCCTCTTTTGTCCATGAGTGTAGTTTGTACCTGCGTTATACAATTGACATAAAGTTTATTATGCTATGTAGAATTTAGTTATAAAAATTCGCTTACATTCCATTCGGTGGCAATGTAAATTAGGCTTAACTTTACAAAACGCTCTGTTTGCTATTCCCATAAACCATCAAACCATATTCCGTATTTTGAATCATGTAACATGAATATTGGCATTTCTATACCCTACAGCAAACTATTATATTAACTTGTCAATAAAACACAATGCACGTAACTTGTAACGTGGGGAGTAAATAGTATTGTATTAGAAATTCAATGGACACAGAAACAGGCATTGTTTGAACTATACAATCCTATTGCTTGTTTGTTTGTGCAGTGTTTACTATCTGATAGAAAAGCTGGTTATACAATAGTTTAATGATGTCTTAAAACCTATATTAGGTTTATTCAGACACCACGAAATACCGTTTCAATAGCGAGGCAGATAAGTATTTTATTGATAAATTGTACAAATGAATGATTAACAGAGTTTCTAATACATATAAAACCAGTGGTTTGCCTTGAACTGAGATCTCGCGAGTCTTAGGGCGACTCGTGCAATGCCTAAACGTATTTAGTGGCTAAATATGATTTAAAGAGTTATCAAATCATACGAATACGTAAAATTTAAACATGTTTTGTCGCTAAATACGTTTAGGGATCGCTGTGCAAGCCAGCCTTAATCTTTGACTAATAAAATAGTGCCAGTAAATATAACCATATCAGTTGACCTACAGTTTTATTCAAATTACAGGTAACGGGATATCATGTTAAGTGGTTCATTCACCCTTTTCTGGGGTAGAAATTGCAGTTATTCTGGATTTCAGACTTTTCCCTATATTTGTGTCACTATAGATAAACGCATACCAAATTTCAGAACTGTGGGGTCACTGGTGTACCCTGTGAATTTTGTCAAAATTCAGTTTTTGTTATGGGTAATAACTTAAAAACTACAAAATTTTAACTAAAAATAAAAACGGGGTCAACATGTACTCACAAAGACCTTTTATTGTACGTACCACTAGATGAGATGTTTTTGATCAGGGGTTTTTTTACCACTCTTGAACCCCAATATCTCAACAACCCCCCCAATTTTTTGCTTATTTGGTCACACCAAAATTGTGCCATCACTACTTATTTATAAACCAAATTTCACGATGATGAGATAAACGTTTCGAAAGTTATCCTCGGACAAACATACATACAACGCCGATTTGCCCAAGTTGATTTAGAGATAAAAACTTTTTTTTTTTCAATGTTAGCGGACACTTATCGGTGTTATAATTAAGTAAGTATCAAGTGGAAAATTACGGGCTAAAAAGCCCGTCTGGTTCGTAACTAATGGGATTATTATAATACTAAGTATTTGTTTTTAATGGTTTTTACTATAAGCAAAAAATAATAATATACATCTTTAATTGACCAAAAAAACAAGTCATGTTTACACACACACCACACACACACGTTACATCGGCCGTGGTCACGAGAGACTGCCAAGTTACATCGGCCGTGGGCACAAGAGACTGAGTCTCTCGTGACCACGGCCGATGTAACTTGACCGAAACGTCGAGGTTAGTCAAAATTATGATTTTGATATAACTCTGTGCGCAAACAGACCCATTTTGTTTAAAAAACATGAGTATTGTTCGCTAATAAGACAACCTCCGTGCTGCAGTGGGCGAATGGCCGGATGAAACGCAGGAGGTTGCGGGTTCACTTCCCGCCGCTAAACAAAGGTTTGCATTATCTACAGATATTGAAATTTATATGAAATATAATTGTTCAACAAGAAGCAGAGTAACGAAAATTGTTGAACAAATTACGCCATTGTGGACGTTGTTAGCGTTGCCTGTGTTGTATTGCACTGGGCGCGTTCATCTGCCACCTTTGTGGCTGCGATGCCCTCGCAGCCACAAACGCAGCAGATGAACGCTGATGAAAACTGCGCAGACGATGATGGCTGAAGAAACCCAAAAACTAACAAAATATGTTTGAGGTTTCGTGACGCCTCGCGCTGTGGATCAACCAACAACTAATGAATAACTTCAACGATTGTTGTTATAAACAACAAATTACGACTTTAATAATAACGACTTTTGTTTTATTGTAAATTATTTGTATTATGATAGTGTGATGTGATAGTATGTCATGCTTTTTCCGGTTGTGATATCGCGACTGTGGTGGTGGTGGTGGTGATTGTTTTCGTGGCATAGTGGGCGAATAGCCGGCTGAGACGCAGGTAGTTGCACGTCGATTCCCACCGCGGAACAAATGTTTGCACAATCTACAGATATTTGTTCCGGGTCTGAAATTTTCTCTATTTGTTCAAAGTATATATTTACAAAAAAAAGTATATAAGTATTATATTAGTTATCTGGTTCCCATAGTACAAGTTTTGCTTAGTTTAGGGCCAGATTGCGCTGTATGAAATGTCCTGCATTATTTATTTATTGTTTGTCAAGTTATAGTTTGTTGCGAGTATATAAATGTTAATTGGTTCCGGGTCTGGGTGTTTGTCTGTACACCAATATTTTTCAATTAATTACCAAAAATAACTACCTTTGAAGTGTCTATCTACTGAAGAAAACATGGTTTGCCTCCCTACACTGACACCGACATGGTTCTGAAATATAATCTTCTTACCAGAAACACATTTTGTATCCATTTAAAAGCATAAATATACTGAGTAATAATATAGCAAAATCCCCAAGGGGTTAATACTGTAAGATTACTTAAGGTATACAATATAACTCACTCCACCAAAGTCAGAGAGACACCGCATCAAAAAAATTTAACCCCTTTTATATTTCCGAAACATTACCAGGATCCATGCTCTTAACGAAATTGTAAAGATTTCATCGTAGAGTTTGAAGAGGGATGTCAAGAAATGAGAGCATCTAATAAATTTTGTTTTATTTAATGCTAATGGACAGCGGCTCCAAAGAGACTCGCTACCTAAGATTACCATTGAAGCGAGCTTTACATTTCGGACTTATTAAATTTTAAATGCGCTTTGGTATCAGTTAAATGAAAGTACAGGCTATTTTAAGAGCCCACTATATGACGACCTCCGTGGCACAGTGGGCGAACAGCCGGCTGAGATGCAGGAAGTAGTGGGTTCGATTCCCGTCGCGGAACAAATGTTTGCATGATCAACAGATATTTGTTCCGGGTCTGGTTGTTTTTCTATATATTATATGTATGTGTTTACAAAAAAAAGTATATAAGTATTCTATCAGTTATCTGGTTCCCATAGTACAAGCTCTGCTTAGTTTGGGGCTAGATAGCGCTGTGTGAAATGTCCAGCAATATTTATTTATTTATTACTATATCTTCTGTAACTCTCACTTGTTGTATAAAATGTTCAGTATTATTTGTTAATTTTATTTATTTATTTATGTGCGTTTTTAGAGTATTAAAGTTCCTTGTGAAAGGGCTCGCCCTTGGAAGTAATACCACTATACCTATTTCTGCCGCCAAGCAGCATTGCTGGGAAGGGTATGGTTGTCGGTAAAATTACAGGCACATGAGGCTTTACACCTGTATGCCTATATAGTAGGGTACATTTCTAAGGTGCGTGACCTACGAGACAGTTCTGTTATAGGCGATGGTTACCACTTAACATCAGGTGGGCAGTATAGCTTGTTCCATCCATATAGCATAAAACGTGGCACTCTAGGAGTGCCGACAGAAGTTAAAACTTGAATAAAAGCAGACTACACTACAGATACTTAAATACAGGGGTGTCGGTAACGGCAACAGTGTCGTGAAATCAATGGTTTTTTCCCATCTAAAATTATATACAGATGTGTCAGTAACGGTAAGAGTGACGCGAGTTCAATGGTTTTTCCCCATCTCAAAAAAATGTCCAACGCGTCTAAAGAAATATTCACTTCAAAAAATTTAAAAAAAAAATGTGACTATACGCGAAGTGCCAGAAGGACGAGATAACAAAGTCCAAGTAAACTTATTAGATCTTTTTGCATCGGGAGATAAAATGGATATAAGTACTATAGAATATGAAAACAGAAAATATTGCAAGTTGTTTGGTTTATAATTGATTTAAGCAAGCTTGCACTACACCAAGTCATTTGGCATAGTGACGTCATGACCTATTGACCTTACATGAGTGTATCAGAATGCGTTATGACCGTGGTTATCACCGATTGACATAACATACTTATTTATCTGAATGCCCCTTGCATGTGACCGTTATAAATTGTACCTAATTAAAATTATGTTTGCTGTTCAATGTGAAGTAAATTTTTCAAAACTATCCTACATAAATTGTCAATCGCTTCGAATCCAACTTCCACTGATACTGTGGATGAGTATGATAAATATAAGTACATTTCAGCACGTATCGTTGCCAACATAGAGCACAGCTGAATTTATGTCGGCCCTCAAACTTTTTTGGAGACTCGTAAGTGATCGCTCCATCTTCCCGAGCCCCGCCTGGGAAAATGTAGTGTACTTTCCTAAGCACGGCTTACATTCAAGAAAATATACCCGTCGCTTCTTCGGTAGTTAACTCGATATGAATTTACGATATGCACTCGTATATTCATATTTAGGTTTCTCTCGCCAGTTTTTTTTTTAAAGTAATTGAATTAAATTCTCGCCTGATAGTCAGCGCTAATGCAGTCTACGATGGAACACGCTTACCTAGAATGTTCCACTCTTTGGCAGTGCGCATAATCGAAGTAAAAGAACCGCTTTTCTTCTACCACAGTTGAATGCCTAACTATCGTCATCATCATCATATCAGCCATAGGACGTCCACTGCTGGACAAAGGCCTCCCTCATTGATCTCCAGGAACTGCGGTTGGAAGCGGCCTGCATCCAACGCCGACCTGCGGTTTTTACCAAGTCGTCTACCCATCTTGTAGGTGGACGTCCTACGCTGCGCTTGCCGGTCCGTGGCCTCCGTTCGATAACTTTCCGGCCCCATCGGCCATCTGTTCTGCGCGCTATATGGCTTGCCCATTGCCACTTCAACGTGCTAATCCGTCGGGCTATGTCGGTGACTTGAGTTCTCCTACTATATTTTAACTATATTTTACAGGATATATTGCAGAGAAAGTGCTTCAGAAACTACATGACCTAATCCCGCCATCTCGTTTCCATCAAAGGACAAGCAGACGCCTGGATAAGTACCGTACATTCAAGGTTCAACAGTTCTTTTTGGTCGGATAGGATTTAGGTATTTGTCATGTATTTGTGCATGTCTTTACTTAGCCCATGATAGTACTTTAAATAGGTTGAGTCAATAGATTATTGACAACTTGTTAGGCCACGAGGAAACGCCTCCACACATCGTTTTGGATTACGTTCTTAATGCGTACAGCTAAGTTATGGGAGACTACCGTCGTCTGTCAATGCGAGGTCTTATCGCCTAAAACTATTTCCTTTCGATTAAAGAGGATTTTAGAGAAGAATGAAACAGCGGTTTCCAGAAGTTACTATAAAACATCGTGAAACGAGTCGTTGGTTGATTGAAATAGTTGCCTTCTAGATCTTCGTGCTCAATTTAGACTAAAACTTTCCCCTTACCAACAGGTAAGACTGTGGATAATATTATTATAATTAGGTACTCTTATTTGTGAGTTTTAACTGTCCTGATATTTCGGCACAGGTGCATGCGCCATCATCACGTTTATCGTGTTAAAGTATCAAATGTTCGCTTACCATGTTATAAAAAACGTGCCATAAATTTCGAGTGGTCATAGCACTAAAGCGTTAATTGATGAATTTCATATGCTGGCATAAAGAGGTCGTGCTTGATCCCTGCCTCGCCCCTCGTATATTAATTAAAAACGTGACAACCGCGAATTTAGCCCTTTTCGTGAGTGACTCGGGCGAAACAATAGCTTTGGAAGCCCGCGCGGTTCTATGGATTTAAATGCTAATAATGTTTGGAACATGGTTCTGCGTAGTTCAGAAGCACAATGAACAGGGTAAAGATACACGACACTAATTAAAGTATTTCAGGGAAAATATATTTTTTTCGTAGTATTTTACCTATGTTGCCCACAAGTAACCCAAAACTGAGAGAAAACAAACGTTGGTTTGTTACATCTCGCAATAATTTGATTCTTCAAACATCTTAATAATTATAGTGCTTACGTATTATATTAAACTAGCTGACCCGCCCGCGGCTTCGCACGGGTAGTTTTTCAATAAAACATTACCCTCATTTTTCGCAATTGGCTAGAAAGTAGCCTTTGTCCTTTCCCAGGATACAATCTATCTCCTTGAAAAATTTCTTTCGATCCGTTCAGCTCTTTAATCATGTAAAGATTACAAACAATCAGAGTTATAGCTATGTATTATACAAATAAACCTTTCTCTTGAATCACTCTATCCAATGCTGAAGACAACATTAAAATCCATTTAGTAGTTTAAAAGATCTAAGGGACTTCATTTTATACTTGTAAACATATGGTATAATATTAATATATACCTATAGTATACAACACATCTTCATATGTCATCATACATATCTGAAGAGAAAACTTTTACCCCTTTTTAAGTTTTATTGCGCGCACGGATTTTTTTTTTTTATATTATACTTGTAGACACACAAGCTAACGGGCCTCCTGATGTTAAGTGGTCACCGCCGCCTATAAACTCCTGCAGCACTCGTGGTACAGCAGACGCGTTGCCTAGCACTTAATACCCTATTTACACCTCTCTTGAAGGCGCTTATTTTGAAGCCCACCGGAAAAACCTCCGGAGGAAGGTCATCTTGCAGGCGCGTGGAAGAAACGACCGGGTAAAACGCACCGTGTGAGACTTCCACGCATCTACAATATGTGGGTGAGCTTGTTGCCGGTTGCGGTAGGTTCGATGGTAGAAGTGGGAAGCAGGAATATATGAATTATGAAAATATTATGAATTACGGTGAAATTTCAATCATTGTGCACTGGCAACTAGTTTAAATAGACCAATACAGGTTCTAAATAAATAAGGTATGGAAATGGCTAAGCTCGGAATTTCTCTGAAGGATAGAATCCGACAAAGAACCAAGGTCATCGACATATCTCAGAGGGTCAGCAAGCTGAAGTGGCAGTGAGCCGGTCATATCTGCCGCAGAACCGATAACCGCTGGAGTAAACGTGTTCTGGAGTGGAGATCACGTCTAGGCAAGTGAAGTGTAGGACGCCCTCCGGATAGAGTGACGATTTGCGCGCTGTAACTGGCAAGGATTGGATGAGAAGAGCTGAGGATCGGGCTCAATGGCGCACCCTGGGAGAGACCTACGTCCAGCAGTTGACTATTATATGATGGTGATAATGAATAAAGGTTCTACTAAATATAATTTTAGGAAAAAGTTTTTCACGGGTAAAATCACATCGACAATATACCTCGGTGTTGCCGGTGTCAATTGCCAATAGTGACCGCTGGGCAGTAGGCCTGTTTCCCCAGAAATAAAAAAAAATATTCCATTCAAATTAATATACATATTGTACAGCACCACTCACTTTTGAGTTGAATTAAGTTAATTAATTTAATTAAACAAGTTTCTTCTGTTTACAGATAAATTGAGAATCAGTAGCGGCTTATTATACAACTGTGATGTCATATATAACTGCGCATCGTTTTGGATGTCTCTTAACATAAAAAAGCTTCATTTTCGAATAAAAATGGAAATTTATGTATCAAGAGCCAAAGCAATTTTACTCAGTTATGACTAGTGTAACCGCACGAAGTTTGGTTTATAGCGTTTTGAAGTGATGGAGCCAAAATATTTTGATGGGTTATTAAACTTTATTGAGCTGAAAAGAGTAGAGAAATAAAAACTCGATAACTCTCATTTCTTATTCGACAATTACAGACTTATCGATAAATCAATATTTTGCTGGATGTTGGCAGTTTTTATGGTTTTTGATGGACTGCAAGACGGGTTGACGACATCAATAAGCAGGTGGGTACGTGGTTCAGACTGGCATAGGATCGGAACGAGTGGCGCAAAGTGCCCTATGCCCAGCAGTGGGTTGACATGGGCTGAAAATGATAAAGATGAAGATGATGATAATGGCAGTTTTCCTTATAGTTTATCTATACTAATTTTATAATTAGGAAATATGTGTTTGTTTGTATTGAATAGGCTCCAAAACTACTGGGATTAAAATCTACTAACTTTAAAAACCTACCTTGTTCAAACATTTATAGGTACATTCTTTTTTTATATTTAATTTTGGGGTAACAAGCTTACGGCCCACTTGATGGTAAGCGGTCACTGTCGCCCTTTGACACCGGTAACACCCGGGGTATTGTTGATGCGTACCCTACACTGTAGAAAACTCTTTACATTTCTCTTGAAGCGTGCCATGTCGTAGCCTAATGGGAAAACCTCGGATGGTAGCTCATTCCACATCTTGCAAGTATGGGGTAGAAAAAAATGCGTGAAGCCTGTGGTGCGTGATACCCAATTGTCGATGATTCTACTATTCAAATAATTTTCAAGGTTTATATTTTACCAAGTGACAAAGTTCGAATGCTTTATGACATTGTAATTGTGCATTTCCATTAGAGTAGCGGGCACTTTACTGATAGCCGGGTGAACTCACATACTTATGATGGCTGAACAGGCTATTTCCATTTACATGGTAATTCCACAATGTGTTAGCTTAATCTTTGGTAGAGCTCTACATGCGTACCTACTAAACCCACGTTCTAAGTACAACGTAGGTCCTACATGGAGCTAGATCAACATAGGTATTGTGTGTAGATTGTTATTGACGATTCAATAACAAAACACATTAATACAATACACAAGTGATCATAATCGGTAGTCACAAAATGATTCCTAGGCTAGTTTTTGCACAACTCCCACCTGTACTTTTTAATGGAACACAAATAGCTATCAGTCAGACGGTGAAAAACTTGGGAATTATCATGGACACCAAACTATCATGGGTGCCGTGTATTGCTGAGATCAGCCGCAAAGTGTTTGCTTCTTCAGCTTCGTTGCGTAGACTTCGTAACTTTTTACCGACCGCCACCAAAATTACGCTTGCACAATCCCTTCTACTTCCTATCTTAGATTACGCCGACGCCAGCTACCTCGACATTTCCGAAGTCCAAATGAGTAAACTTGAGCGCCTTCAAAACCTTTGTATTCGGTTCATATTCGGCTTGCGCAAGTATGACCATGTCTCAGAATTCCGCGCAAAACTCAAGTGGCTCCCTATACGTCTTCGCCGGAATGCACATATTGTATCACTTCTTTATAACATTCTCTATAATCCCACTTCACCTTCTTATCTAAAGGAGCGTTTCGAGTTTCTGTATCAGGGACACTCTCAAACCCTTCGTTCTTCCGAAGCTCTACAGCTTCGAACTCCCATCCATAGTTCACAATTTTATGGTGACTCCTTTACAGTACAAGCTGTGCGACTGTGGAACGCCTTACCTTTGTCTGTAAGGTCGTCCCAATCTCTTCCTATTTTCAAAGTCAAGGTATACAACCATTTCCTTTCGTTGTCTCGTAACTGCTAGTTAGTGTTTATGTTATTTATCCTCTTTATGTAGTGTAGTTTATTTATTCTTATATTATTTGTATGTATTTAAGTTTATGTTTATTAGTATAATTAATAGGTATATTTTATTTTGTGGGTTCTGTTTATGTCTGTAGGTACTCTTACACCGCCGTCTTTTGATTTTGTTTATCCTGTCCATCCAAAGGTTGTCTGGAAGAGATCGCTTTTAGCGATAAGACCGCCCATTGTACCTTTATTTATTGTTTATTTCCATTATTGTATTTTTATTTGGTGTGCAATAAAGAGTATTTCATTCATTCATTCATTAATAAATTGTGTAGTTTTTTTGTAGTAAAGGGTTCAAATTCACTTTTAAGGCACTCGGCTAAGGTAGATAGATTATTAAACGACGAGATAAAGCAGTTTATTACATTACGGGCGCGAAATCCCGAACGTAACGAAGGATTCTAGCGTTAACTCACGAGCGGAGCAAGCAAGTTACTAGAAGAGTGCAGAGAGGGATATAAGCACGCCCAAGGTGCAAACAGCTTTATCCACGAGGAGAATACTCTACTTTTCACACTTTCTGCGAGACAATAAAAACCTTATCCAGGTTGGTGCATTCTGTGTAGAGGTTAGTTTGATTCACGAATAAGTTCTTAATGTGTGGGTCTCTTTGGTTCAAATTTGAATACAGATGAGGTTCCAAATTCAAATCACTCTAAAATACTTCGTTAAGTTCAGGATTCATTATAGCGCTTGTGACGCAAGGCATTGCTTTATCCCCTCGTTAAATAATCTACTAATACGTGCCTCGATCGAAAACAACCAAAAGAAAATCAAACTCATGGCACGAAACATTCATAGAGGTTCCATTCGCTTGACCGTTTCTATTTCATTTTGTTGTGCAACACGTGATCAAAACAGGGAAGGAAATATATCGCGAGGAAATCCGCTCTAATAGCATAATCTACAGGAAAGACATAGTCAATAAACGATGTATTTCCTGTAAATAAAGCTGACTAATCGTAAGCTGGGAGGATAATTATAGGTGCTGGGCAAGCCTACTCCATCTACAATCTTGTCTTTGGAACGTAAAATACATATTGCGTAAAGTTACTGGTGGTAGAGCTTTTGTGAACGGGCTCGAGGAAGTGGGCACCACCACCTTACCTTTATCTGCCGCCAAATAACAGTACTTGTGCTGTTGTGTTCCGGTTAGATGGTAATGGTATGTAATTACTGGCACATAGGCATGACAGCTTAGTCCTATAGTATGGCAACGTATCCAAATAGAGATCAAGACAACATAATAGCTTGTTTTTAATATCCATGGGCTGCAGTAGCCACTTAACATCAGGTGGACTGCATTCTCGTTTGCCATATAAGTAGTATAAAAAAAAGCTATACAGATTGTCCCAGCAGATTATTTTATACTTTTATAGGTATATGAGTTAAAACCATTGAAAATTTACACAGGTTTACAAAAAACAGCTATTGTAACGTGACTGGAAGCTAAAGAAAAATAAAACAAATTACTCTAATCAATAATTCTGGAAATTTTTATGAATGATACATGTTTTGGGACACTATATTATAGTTTTTTTGTTAATCTATATTGCCCCGCTGCTGGGCAAAGGTCTCCCTCAAGTCTCTTCATCTATCTCTGTCCTGTGCGACACTCCACCACTCCTGCTCGAAGGCAACAAGATCGTCTCGCCAACGCTTTCTTGGCCGATCCCGACCGCGTCTTCCATCAGGGCTCCAGGTTGTGGCTAAATTAGCCCACCTATCGGGGTGCATTCTACTTATGTGTTAGCTCTTCTCGAACATTCGGCAATGCCTGTCAACGAACGCAGCGTGTTTCTCACTCGATCAATCAGTTCGAACCTGATTACTATACTATTATAATGGCAAATAAATTGAATGTTATATTTTTTTTATACATTATAGGCTTGCGTTTGACCATGATCTCGCCTGATGGTAAGCGATGACGCAGTCTACGATGGTACACGCTTGCCTAGAAGAAACCTATTCACTCGCGACTAATAGATACCCAGGTTGTAGCTATCAGGAAACACAGACTCTGGCAAGCCGTTCCACTCTTTGGAGGTGCGCATAATAAAGGTCGAAGAGAACCGCTTTGTGCGAATGGGAGGTATTTCTACCATATAGCGGTGGCGCACCGCAGAGCGTCTGGTTGTCCGTTGGTAGAATGGGATGGTGGGATCAGGTTGAAAAAATTTGCCGCACACTCCCCGAAATGTACTCGATAAAAAACCGAGAGGCTAGCAACCTTTCGTCGATGCTCCAGGCTAAGGAGGCTTGCATCAATTAGCTCATCGTTGCCTATGAGCTTCTTGGCTATTCTCTCAATTGGTTCCAGAGCTTCAAGTTGGTACTTCGCTGATCCGTCCCAGAGGTGAGAATTTTACTCCAAACACGATCGGACTTGTGCTTGGTACAACATATTATCTATATTATATATACGATTGATACTTCATGCATTATTCTCTTCAACAACGCTCGATGTACAGCATTATACTAATATTGAGGGCAAACCCTATTTGACCTAATTTTTAACAAACTCGTAAAAATAAAGCTGCTCCAAGGAACCAACGTTAACCTAATGACGGCTATTCAAAGTCGGGGCGCAAGTAATTATTAAATTAAATATCAATGTCTCAATTAGGCTATAAGGAGAGGTTGACTGGATATTTATAGATATATACTACTATATATATATACATATATAGATCATCATCTTCATGGGTCTTTACATCTATAGAAGATGTTTTAAGTAAGCGTCAGGTTGGATAGTTTAGGCACTTTCTTTCATGTCTAAAGAGGCCTATTTTGGAGCGGCAGCCACGACTGCACTTTTGACATGTAATTACGACCCCTGTAGATGGTCCAGGGTTTACGGCACGTTCATGCCTTAGCGCTCGCTTATGCGCTCTACGGTCGTGCCAGGCATTGACATAAGCGACTACTCCGCTGGCAACGGATTTCTTCCAAGAGTCACGGTCTTCTGCCTTGCTCTCCCATCTAGTATGATCTATTTGAAAGGTTGCCATGTATCGTTTTATGCCATCTTTAAATCGCAGTACTGGTCGTCTTAAAGGTCGTTTGGTATTAGCAACCTCCGCCAGAAGAGTTTGCCGAGGGATATAGCGATATAGCTGCTACATATATAAAACTCGTACAAGGAGTGTGTTTTTAAGCCTTACAGCTGAAAAGTAGAAACTCTCTTTTCAGCTTTTCAGCTCTCAAATCTTTGTCTTATATTTTTTTATAACTTATGACTTGAATATCGCTATAAAAAATCTCATAGTTTTATTTTTTCGCAACCCAGTCATATAGACAGACAAAACAAAAAAATAAATGGTATGTAGTTCTATATCGGTTATAAAGTGTTTGTCAATTATAATTTCCAAAAAATATTTAGGCACAATGATCCCTGAACATATTTATCGATTAAACTATGTTTAAATTTTACGTATTTGTATGATTTGACAACGCCTTAAACCATATTTAACCACTAAATACGTTTAGGCATCGTTGTGCAAGTCACCGTTAATTTTAGCACATTAGATTTATATCTATATTAAAAAAGATGATCTTACTTTTTCTGTCTAAGATTAATGTAATTATAAATAAATAAATATTGCTGGACATTTCACACAGCGCTATCTAGCCCCAAACTAAGCAGAGCTTGTACTATGGGAACCAGATAACTGATAGAATACTTATATACTTTTTTTTGTAAATACATACTTATAATATATAGAAAAACAACCAGACCCGCAACAAATATTTGTAGATCATGCAAACATTTGTGCCGCGGCGGGAATCGAACCTGCTACCTCCTGCGTCTCAGCCGGCTGTTCGCCCACTGCGCCATGGAGGTCGTCAATATAATAAAATGGTTTTTATATAATAGGGTTATGTTTTGGGCAATTTCTATGAAACCACTTCGAATATAGCCTGTCAATTCAAATAGGTTTTCGGTCGCGTCAATGTCATTAAAATTCAAATTGACAAAGGGCTCCTCATCGATGTTCAACTTCGAACAACGATAACATTTGCGAATAAAACTTCTCTGGTCATATTTGTCCCGTACATTTCAACGTACATTTTCCATTTACGTTAATAGTATTAAGATTTCTACAAAAACATCGGGCTTGAGCAGCTTCTGTCGTGTATTTTCAAATTTAATTGTTTCAACCGCAAATTTGAATTGCATTTACAAAACAAAGAAGAATAGAACAAAATGTACCGACGAGTTTTCAAATTCTCAGCTAAATGTGTAGAAAATCCTGTTATTCGAAGAGTGTGCGAATATGTTTCGGAGCTTAGGCTCATATTAATCCATATTTTGCGGCCAAATTCGTATGTTTTGGCATCGGATTGGGCTGGGCATGCGACAGGTGGCAGCCATTATGTTTCTTTCTTTTCTATTTCCTTGTCGAATTATAACAAGTTTATTTCTATTGTGGGCTTCAGAAAAAGGATTCGGTGTTCCGTTAATCGCCAAAACGTATTTACAGGCAATACGTTAAGAGGCTATTTTGTATTGTACGCCAGTTAAGGGCGACCTGGGGAGACAATAAATAGCTTATTAAAAAACAATGTTTTTTTCAACAAATTTTGTGATTTAACTTTGTAATTCATATATGTTATAGTTAAGGATATGTGCTAGAACGCATGTGTAGTGAAAACACGATTCCGTAAAAAAAATTCTATAGAAAAAAAAATCCAAAGATGACTCCAAATTTATCTTAAAACTGTTCTTATGCGATGAATACTTCAATTTAGATCTTTAAACTTTATACAGTTATTATACACAACACAAATAAACACCTTTGTTTTAAATTTTCAAAATATTTTTTAATTTTACCACAAAATGAAATAACTAACTTTTGCACTAATGAAACCATTTGCTTCAGACGCCCGGTTTGCGATTCAGTCTGGCCTCGGCTTTCAGACGGGGTACCCGTGACGCTTGTCGCTCCAATCGAAATTCACGTAATCAAGTAATTCTTAAGTAGAAATTATATTAAGTTGGTTTTTATAAAGACGCAGTAATAAGAAATAAGCACAACAAGAAAATGAAGGGACTGAATATTAAAAAAAAAACCGGCAAACATATGAACCACGGCGAGATAGGATGTGCAGCGGCGCGCGGAGAAGCGGGGGTGAAATTCGTGTTTGGGCTGAGGTATAGTCAACTCTTAAGGTGGTTATCGTTGAGGTAAATCTATATCACATGTTAAATGATAGTGTTACGCCGAGGTTGTTACAGAATAAGTAAAAAGTAATAAAGGTCAGCTTCTCGAAGTTATATACTACTGTGTCACAGAATAGGTAATACTTGATATGGAATATACCTACATACCACGTTTTTAAATACAGTTGCACAGATTAAGAAATAGTAGTTTGTCGAAATACCTACACTTTTCTAGTAACTAGTAGAAACATCGAGAAGGTTCTGGAAATAATGCGCGGTAGTAATAGTGCGCGTGCTAACATTTCGATGACTTTTAGTGGTTTATTGTGCGACCGTGTTGTGAATTAGTGTGTTGTGATTACTTGTGATTAAATTCGTGTATTTATCAGTTCAGTGCTAAATAAAAGTGTTATTTTGGTTAGATTCATTTTAATTATTTTATCCCGAATCCTCAGCTCGTAACAATAGTCATTTTTATATGAGTCCGTTTATGTGGTTTTAAATTATGTAATGTTGTATTCCGCTTGCAATGTAAAAAGAGATCTTATAGCGTAAATAAAATATAGCGATGGTATAAATTGAATAAAAAGATGTCGCGCTTTAAGCCTTCTTAAAGAAAAAGAAAAGAAAGAAAATACATTTATTTGTCACACACAGGACAGACCATTTAGTACAGAAAGATAACAAAATAATAGAAAACACAGGAACGCACGTATTTTATCGACTTTCAAACAGTTCTTATCGAATTTAGTATCCGCATTCGGAAACAATATGAAAGTATATGAATTAAGAGATATAAATTAGTTTTGTAGTAGTAAGTAGTTAATCGTTGGAGTGGAGACCGCGTCTAGGCAAGCGAAGTGTAGGACGCGATGGAGAGGCGATTTGCGCGCCGTGACTGTCACAGATTGGATGAGAAGAGCTGAGGATCGGGCTCAATGGCGCACCCTGGGAGAGACCTACGTCCAGCATTGGACTGTTATAGGTTGATGATAATAATGAAGTTAGTTTTATTTATAAGTGACATTAAAGTTTTAATCAAATTTACATTGATTTAATTATTATTGATTTATTTAATTGACACCCCTTCATGGTGCAGTGGGCGAATAGCCGGCTGAGACGCAGGAGGTAGCGGGTTCGATTCCCGCCGCGTAACAAATGTTTGCATATTTGTTCCGGTTCTGGTTGTTTCTCTATATATTATAAGTATGTATTTACAAAAAAAATGTATATAAGTATTCTATCAGTTATCTGGTTCCCATAGTACAAGCTCTGCTTAGTTTGGGGCTAGATAGCGCTGTGTGAAATGTCCTGCAATATTTATTTATTTATTATTATTATAAACCGAAAGTTAGTTTATTTGAGTTTGTTACATAGCGTGTAGTTCACGACTTTATTAATCCCCAAGATGGCCATCTTCAGATCTCTTAGTCAGTATGCAGCAACGTTAAGATATCCCACAAGGGAGCAGTCAGGGAAGTCAAAGTTAAAATCTTGTATTCATTAAAATCACAAGGATCACTTTGAAACGTCAATTTTACATCCTGTTCCTTCGCGACAAAGCCAGGAAAGGCAAGAAAACAAGGCTGGTTGTTTTTTTAATGATCCTTTTAGAATACATAACAATACCGGTAATAAATTACGTCTAAATTGTAACATTTTGAAGGAGTTGGAGCAATAATATTTTAAATTTGGCTTTTTTATAAAGACTTTGTTTAATTGCGTTTTTAAATTTATTAATTGACAATTTTTGTACATCACTTGGGAGTTTGTTATAAAAGCGAACACCTTGCCCTTTTAACGATAAGTGCAAGCACTTCATTTGATACTACCCCACTTTTTGCATAGTAGGTTTGCATTAAATACATGACAGATTGCAAGCACATCGCTGTTTAGTAGAATGAATAAATGAAGGAAAACACTTTATCGTAAACCATAAAAAATAAAAATTACACAGCGCTATCAAGCCCCAAACTAAGCAGAGCTTGTATTATGGGAACCAAATTACTGATAGAATACATATATAATTTTTTTTATAAATACATACTTATAATATATAGAGAAACAACCAGACCCGAAACAAATATCTGTAGATCATGCAAGCATTTGTTCCGCGGTGGGAATCGAACCCGCCACCTCCTACGTCTCAGCCGGCTATTCGCTCACTGTGCCACGGAGGTCGTCAAATAGTACAATGGCATGGGTCTAGTGTAGTTATGATGTATATGTCGCAGGTATTTTGTGTGAATACGCCGTTTACATAGGGCGTCGTCAGTTTAGAAAGGCTCGCTGTTATGTAATATGTCGAAAGCAAAATGCATACTGCAATGTCATTATATATTATGCCTAAACATTTGATTGACGATTTAAACGCCATCTACATAATGCCGCGGTAAATTGAATGGAGAACATTTTTAAGGTTATCCGGCGCCTAAAAATGCTAAGGTGTCCATATAATCTGGTTCTCGGAGGAACCCTGCACAGTATGGTCAATAATACATAGGTTATTCTTTTTTATTTATTAAAAAAAAACCTAACGACCTACTGCCATACGGTGTGTCGGCTGCCGCTACCATAGAATTATTATTGGTCAATAATAAATAATTCTTTATTATTTATTTAAAAAACCTAACGACCTACTGCCATACGCTGTATCTGCTACCGCTACGTTAAAATATATAATATATATATTTATTTAAAATAAAGTCTGATTTGTCCAAACTGTGTTTTCTTCATGGTCACCCAAAAACTACAACAAACGTTGAAACTAAAACAATTGAACGAGTTGTTATTTTGCCTTCGGCATATTACTTATCAGCGAGCGTTTTTAAACTGACGACGCCGTATGTCGGTTCACACAAAGTGCCTGCGATATATCCACAAAACTCAATAAAACTATTATACATAACACCATTTGCAAAGTACATTTTCGTATATTTTCTGATATTAGTGTTATTCTAACAAAATATAAATGCACAATGGAATATCTTCCAGACAACCTGGATAGAAAGGTCTTTAAGGAACAATAGGACGGTGGTGTCACATTACCATTGAAAATATATAATACTTAAAATAATATATTACATACATTAACTAGAAATTTTGGATTTTTATTTATTTATTAGTTTGTTTGTTACTCAATTACGTCGTAATGGCTGAACCGATTTCGATAAAATTTTGCATGTACGTAGATTACAACCTGTATTAACACAAATGCTACTCTTTATTGGCAAACCACGCGTGCGAAGAAGCGGGCAGAAGCTAGTAATAAAGAAAAGTTATTTTAATTAATCACCATTTCTTTACCAGAATTAATATCTGCAAATGTTTGTAATTTGTTTAAAATGTTTGAACGTAACATCATTGCTTTTCATTTCACATTTATAAGTTAATTGCATTGAAGCATAATTAACTAGGATATTTCAAAGCTAAACGTCAAAAGATTCTAAACTTTTAACCGGTAAGGTTTTGTTTTCTAAGAAACAGTTAATGTAAATTTACAGCCCTATTGTTTTCGATGAATTGACGACCTTCGTAGCATATTGGGCGAATAGCTGAGTGGCTGAGGCGCAGGAATTTGTACGAACTAAAGATAAATATAATATGTAATTTAAGATATGGTATATATAGGAATTTGTGTAATCAACAAAAGCTAGGTACAATGGTTTTTGGTATTCATTATACTTCCTGGTAGTGGTAGACGGGCAGGAAATACACTATGTCAATGAGTACATCTACTTAGGCCAGTTAGCTTTCTTCGAGAACAGGCAAGACAAAGAAGTCGACCGTCGTGTCGACAATGCCTGGAAAAGCTACTGGTCCATGAAGGAACTTATGAAGGGTGACCTTCCCTCGCTGATCGCTAAAACGCCAACTCATTGACATGTGTATTCTGCCTGTCCTAACCTACGGTGCCCAGTCTCGGTCACTGACCGAGTCTCAGAAGTTCAAACTAGGAGTTTGCCAAAGAGCGATGGAGCGCAGCATTTTGGGTGTAACGCCGATCGACCGGATTCCAAACTCCTGGCTGCGCTCGAAGACCGGCACCGCTAACGTGGGCATCAAGGCTGCAAAGCTGAAATGGGACTAGGCGGGTCATGTCTCCCGTATGCAACCCGATAGGTGGGCCAAGAAGGCAAGCATATGGACTCCTAAAGACGAAAAGCGACGACGAGGAAGACCTAAAAAGCGCTTGAGCGATGACTTGGACGTCTTCCAAAAAGACTGGCGGGATATGGCTCTAGACCGGGATAAGTAGAAGGAAGAGGGGGAGGCCTTTGCCCAGCAGTGGGACAGTATGGGCTAGTAAATATATATATATATAGATATATATATATTAGATAAGATCGAAAAATAAGATAGGTAGAAGATTTATTTAAGATTTGTTCTAGGTCTGGGTGTTTCTCTATATTCTATATTGGATGTTTTTCTCTATAATATTAGGTTTGGGAAAAAGTTTCTTCGCATTTTTTAAGAAAATTCAAAACATTTTGAAATATAGTTTATTTACATGTAACTAAAGTATGTAGGTGCCATTTTGTTCGATAACTTTTTGCCATCTTGTAGGTAGGGACATGATCCCATTGCTATAGAAATTTTGGGGCTTCTGATCAAAATACCGCGACAAGTAGTTTTGGCAGTCCTCTCGTGATGTTAACCTGACACTGCCTAAAGAATTCTGAAGAGACCAAAACAGGTGGAAATCTGAAGGTGAAAGGTCATGACTATACGGCGGATGCATACCTCCCAGCCAAACTCTCTTAATTTTTGCTGAGTGGCTAAAGATGTGTGAGGTCTAGCCTTATCATGATGAAAAACCACACCCCTTCTGTTGATTAATTCCGGCCGCTTTCTCTTAACTTCTTGCTTAAATCTCATCAGTTGTTCGCAGTAGAGTTCAGAATCGATAGTCCTGCCTGATGGTAACAGCTCATAATGAATAATGCCCTCCCAATCCCACCACACACACAGCATCACCTTGTTGCGAGTTAACCCGGGTTTCGCCACAGTCTGTGAAGCCTGACCGGCCTTTTACCACGACCTTTTTCGCACGTTCTTGTCGTACGTGATCCAATTTTCATCACCAGTTATCAGCTTCTTCAAAAATGGTTCGGTTTCATTACGTCGTAATAAAGAATCACAAATGAGTACACGGTTCATTAGGTTTCTTTCAGTGAGCTCTTCGGGTACCCAAATATCGAGCTTTTTTGGGTACCCAGTATTTTAAAATGCACCAAAACTGTTTTGTGGTCAATTCCCAGTTCTTCAGCTACGTCGTAACTACTGATATGCCGATCTTGCTCCACTGTTTCAAAAATGGCATCAATTTTACTGGCGACCAGAGCGACGTGCATCTTTGACATCAAAATTTCCGGATTGAAAACGCTTAAACCAAATTTGTGCTACTCTCACAGACACTGCACTAGGTCCATAAACATCGCAAATTTTTTGTTTGCGGCTTGCGTTGCATTTTTACCTTTTTTGTAGTAAAATTTTAAAATGTATCGAATTTCTTCATTAGATTCACTCAACTTTACAGTACGAAAAACAAATCAAAATCTCACATTTTCCTAATTTAAATTTGGAATTACCTTCTTTAAAATTTAAACTTTGAATGATACCAAAACCAGCCAGATACAAATAGTTTAGCCAAAGAGATTTTATTACAAGTTCATACATACTATCATGCGAAAAGACTTTTTCCCAACCTATTATACATAACAAGTGGGTCCGCCGAACCTGGTACCGCCTTGACATGCATATAACGCGGGCTGTCATTAAACGTCACCCTGGTAGAATTGTCAATTGTTGTCCCAGGCCATCAATATACAACCATACTTATCCATAGACAAAATTACGTATAGCTGTCATTTGCTGTCATAGCTGTTTTGTTATTCCATGTCAGATGTGTTTTTGTTATACGACGTTTTATATTGACTTGTATTCTCTTTGACGTTTTATGTCATGTCCCACGGGAACGACGGGAACGGAGAAAAAAGTATCCTATGTCTTTCTCCTGGTTTTTAGCTACCTCCTAACCAATTTTCAGCCAAATCGGTTAAGCCGTTCTTGAGTTATAAATAGTGTAACTAACACGTTTTTCTTTTATATATATAGGTATATATGATGTTATAATGATGTTTTACAAAAAAAAATATAAGTATTATATCAGTTATCTGGTTCCCATAGTACAAGTTTTGCTTAGTTTGGTGCTAGGTGGCATTGTGTGAAATGTCCAGCATTATTTATTTAACAGCAGTATCGAGAATTGGTCCACTTTTGATTACGCTGATCAAAACAGAATTGAAGTGGCACGTATGTGGAGCGGGCACCCCATTCTCGTCCCTCCGCCACAGGCACCATCATCCGCTAATACCGCGCCATTCTGTTTCAGTTTTGTTCAGTGCCCGCGACACGTTTTCAAGTGTTTTGCAACTAGATTTTGGACTGCCCTGCCCCATGATGTTCGCGCTAGTCCATCGTTTAATATTTTCAAACGGAAAGTCAAAGAGCACTATTTTTCTCTGTAATTTTATTTTATTGTAGGCATATACTTCTGCCAACTATGACTTATGGTGCCGAGACATGGAGGCTCACGAAGGAGGCTGTGTACAAAATAAGTGTAGCACAGAGAGCCATGGAGCGTGCCATGCTCGGCATCACACTCTTAGATCGAGTTCCCAATACTGAAATTCGCAAGCAGACTAAAGTACAAGACGTCAGCAAGCGAATATTGGGGCTCAAGTGGACTTGGGCAGGACACTTGGCCAGACGTAGTGACGACAGATGGACCAAGGCTTTAACAGAGTGGAGGCCGAGAACTGGGCATCGAAATAGGGGACGTCCACCAGCGAGATGGGTTGACGACATCCATAAGACCGAGGGTCGTACGTGGTCCAGACTGGCACAGGATCGGGAAGAATGGCAAAAACAAAGAGAGGCCTATGCCCAGCAGTGGGTCGACACGGGCTGAAAATGATGATGATGATATATTTATTTTTGTATGTATTAGTCTATTTATTTTATTGATTATATTTGGTATATTTCGTTTTATTTGTTTAAGATTTATGTACATATTTATGATTCTTGTACACAATTCCTTTAAAATCATCTCTCCCTCTAGCCTCAAAAGTTTGCGGCAAGAAAACTCTACTTAGGGTTAAGCTCGCCTTTGTACATGCCCTCTATTTCTGTACTGTTTTAATATATTTTCTTGTGTACAATAAATAATAAAGAATAGATTTAATATGAATGAAAATGAAATGAGAATATATTTATTGACACTGTATCAGGTATAATGGTTGAACAGGCTTATGCAAAAGTGGTTACAGTTGTAACAACAGTGTTACAACTAATACCTAAATTAAGATAAGGAATATCATAAATGATAGGTATTAGCACCCACCCTAAATACAGATAAAAAACATTAGGCCACAGATAATTATAATGTGTACACACGGCTTCACATCAAGCTAAATTTCCAGTATAAGCTGACCTGGCATTGTGTACGCTTTTTGTAGAATGAGAGGTCAGCTTATACTGGAGATAATAGCTTGATGTGTAGCCGTGTGTACCAGTAATGTAACAAACGGAGGTAGGTAAAAAGTTTAATAAAAACCTATAAACAGAGTGTAATTAAATTATTACTTACTGTTAAATGTATCTAGGTATAAGTTACCTTTACTTAGCCACTCTGTTTCAGTTTTGTTCAGCGCCCGCGCAACGTTTTCACATTTTTTTTTATTTATGTTATTTGTGGGGAAACAGGCTTACCTGATGGTAAGCGGTCACTATCGCCTATTGACACCGGCAACACCCGGGGTATTGTCAATGCGTTCCCTACACTGTAGAAACCTCTTTACATTTCTCTTGAAGCGTGCGATGTCGTAGCCTAATGGGAAAACCTCAGATCGTAGCTCATTCCACATCTTGCAAGTATGGGGTGGAAAAGATCGCGTGAATCGTGTGGTGCGTGATACCCAATTGTCTCGACGACGGGATGAGATCAAATAGCGCTTCAGAACATTCCCCATTATACAGGCGGTAGAATACACTGAGCCATCCGATGTCACTGCGTTGACCTGTCAGCGGTTCACCTAAGTGTTTTGCGACGTAGATTTAAAATATATTCTTCTTTACACGTTAACACATAAAAATGGCACCAACGTGTATAACCTCATGCTGTTCGCAATGCTACACCGTCTGCGCCGCGCGTCGATTTGTCGTGCTATATGCTATTACGGCAGGCATTTGACGGTTACCACTTGAAAAACCAGTACTTCAGTCGGATGGCACGGAAATACCCTGTAGCTTCCTGTAGATGCATTACTAATTGTTTGTTTTACCCAACCGAACCAAAATAATCTATACTAGTCTATACTAATATTGTAAAGAGGAAAGATTTGTATTTTTGTGTGTATGTTTGTAATGAATAAACTCAAAAACGACTAGTCCGATTTCAAAAATTCTTTCACCATTGGAAAGCTACATTTACTTTGAGTAACATAGGCTACTTTTTACCTAACTGCGCAGAAGGAGGGTAATGTTTTTATTGAAAAACTACGTGTGCGAAGCTGCGGATTGGTCAGCTATTAGTATATAAGTTTACCTTAATAAAATGTTGAGCTACAAAAACATCGGTCTTGAGCAGTTTATGTCGTGTATTTTCAAATTTAATTGTTTCAACCGCAAATTTGTGTTGCATTTACAAAACAAATAAGAATAAAAACAAAATGTACCGACGAGTTTTAAAATTCTCAGCTAAATGTATAGAAAATACTGTTATTCGTTGAGTGTGCGAATATGTTTCGGAGCTTAGGCTCATATTAATCCGTTAATTTATGTATTATATTATTTTAGGTATTTATATATTTTCAATGGTAATGTGACACCACCGTCCTAAAAACCTTTCTATCCAGGTTGTCTGGAAAATATTCCATTGTGCATTTATATTTTGTAAGAATAACACTAATATCAGAAAATATACGAAAATTTACTTTGCAATTGGTGTTATGTATATTAATTTTATTACAAAAAAAAGTTGCACAAGAAAACGTGCGAAAATTCACGACGAAAATAAAATAAAGTGGGTACTTAAGTAGATAATTCTATCACGATCTACAATAAGTTCCATAATACTGAATGGAGGTGTTCAAAACTTTTTATTTGCCTTTGAAACCTTTCAAATTGCACTCAAGCGAGTTAAAGATTTCGAACGTTGTTTTGTATACACTAGGAAGATAAACAATTACTTCATTGGAAACAGCTACAAGTAATTCCAACGACTTTGGCGATGTAGAAAACCTGTGCTCATTATTATAAATACGGGATTTATCACGTACCGTCTTATCGGTGTTTCGACCGACAATGTTTCGGTTCAATTCGTGAACCTTCATCAGGGTGAGTGCGATCCGCTCCGAATAACGTCTCGCCTCGCACTGTGCGAGGCGAGACGTTATTCGTTAGCCTTAATGTTACTTTAGCACATGGCTGAGTGACGACCTGCTTGGTTGATTTTTTTTTATTGAACACAATACATTTTTCTGTACATAGACGAAGTAAATGCTCAAAAACATCATCATCCAGTTAACCTCTGTGTAATGTAGAAAAATAGTTTTCAATTCGGTTTTCAGTTTAGATTCACATGAATTTTTTTTTTATTATATATTAGAATTTACCCTACCTATGGTGCCCAAACTTGGTCATGGACAGAATCTCAAAAGTCCAAACTAAAGGTTTGCCAAGGAGCCATGGAACGCAGCGTATTAGGGGTAAAGAGAATCGACAGGATCCGCAATACCACACTGCGCGCGAAGACCGGCATCGCAGATGTTGGCGACAAGACTGCCAGGCTGAAGTGGGACTGGGCGGGTCACGTCAGTCGTACGGTCACAGACAAATGGGCAACAGTCGTCACACAATGGGTGCCTGCAGATGGGCGTCGAAGCCGGGGCAGGCCGAGGAAGCGTTGGTGTGACGACCTCGATGCATTTCAAGATGGCTGGTGGGACGTGGCGAGAGATCGTGAGATGTGGAGGAACAGGGGGGAGACCTTTGCCCAGCAGTGGGAAAATACGGGTAAACAAATTGAATTTAGCGCTGGAGCGACAACTTGGATGTCTTCCAAAGAGACTGGCGGGATCTGGCTTTATATCAGTAGAAGGAAGAGGCTTTTGCCCAGCAGTGGGACGGTGCTGGCTAGTAAAAAAAATATTACAATTTAAGATATTTTGGCGCAAAAGATGTATAAACATTTCTACGTATTTGTAATATAACAGTTAAAAAACTCAGTCTACCGTTCCAGTTACCATGTTAAACAGATAGCATGGGCTGCATAAAAGAATATTATAGAGTGTCTACTATTGGTCATAGATAATCATTAAACAAGCCTATTAGGGTTAACTCCTCACATACAACGAAACTAGAACCCAAGTATTCAATTAGACAATTAATATACAGAATGCTGCGAACATAAACAGAACTTTCACGAAAACCAGTTTCACAGAAATCTATTTGTCATTATCTATCCTCCATTTCCATGATAGAAGAAAACTTTGATTGAGTTTGAAACTCGAATACAATACGAGTTAATAGAAGCGAGCGTTATGCAAGAACTTGCTTCCCTCAATTGAGTCAGTTCAAAGATGTTGTAGAGTAGATTAGAGAATGCACTTCGGAGTGTGCATACGGATGTTGTTATGCAAGAGAAAACATTTTGATCTGCGAATATTTTTAGTGTGTTTAACGTACTCGTTTATTCTTTATTGTACACAAGAAAAAAACATTATAAAGTACAGAATTAGAGGACATGTACAAAGGCGAGCTTAACCCTATAAAGAGTTTTCTTCCAGCAAACCTTTGAGGCTAGAGAGAGAGATGATTTTAAAGGTAGGTGCGTGTACAAGAATCATAAATATGTACATATATCTTAAACAAATAAAACGATATATACCAAAGTAAAGTAATAAAATGAATGAATATAATAATTAAAATAAATAGACTAATATATACAAAAATAAATATATAACGTAGTGTGAAATGTGTCTCAAATAGTTACTATAATTTTTTATTCTTCATTATACACAAGAAAGATAAGATAAGATAACGCTTTATTGTACATTAAATTAAAATACAGAACATAATTCTTACAAATAGATTAAGTACAATGGGAGGTGTTATCGCTAAAAGCGATCTCATCCAGACAACCTTTGTATGAACAGGATTATAATGGATGACGGCGGTGCATCTATATACAATTAAAGACATACATACATTCTATAAACCTGAAGTACTAGTATTAACACAAATTTAATTTTAAGAAAATGCTAGGTGTTTTGTTATTTGCGACATTAAATGAAAACACGGGTAGGGCTAATGTTGTAAAATAGGTTTTTTTCAAATTCATTACCATTGAAAGTTTTAAATTTTCAATCAACTTTAATATTAAGTCCTAACATATCAATGGATCAGCCTGTATAAAATAGAAAAACAAATTATATTAATTCATCATGTAAGTAAACTGACAGCGGTATCGTCGCATAGGCACCACCGATTTGATGCTTAAATGGAAATACAGCAAACCTGGATAAGCGAGAGTTCAAGGGAGCACAATCTCATTCTCGCTTATAGAGGTTTCTCACTAACCCGAGTTTCTCGCTAATGCAGGTACATGGGTAGCGTTTCTCTCTTATAGAGGTACGCAGCAATAACAAGTCACAGCAAGTACGAATGTAGTAAATATGTATGTAATATGATAAAATTATGTGCATAATATGCACATGCATATGTATTTCCTTCGCAGTTGATTAACTATAAACTGAGTAAGTCCGACAAACAGGACGGTACACAGGCACACGTGTCCATTCGAAAAGAATGCGATAAAATAACAAAGTTATATAGTTCCACGAAATAGAATAGGTACAATATTGACGAAAAAAAATACAAAAACAATGTTAGGAAGTTCCACGAAAGTTAAGAATGAGTTATAAAATAGCAGATGTTAAATTTGCAAATAAAGCTCGACTCTCGCTTATAGAGGTATAGATAAGTATCAGTCTCACTTACGGAGGTCCATGAGGGAAAAACAACTCTCTCTTACAGAGGTTTTTGTTTCTCGCTAATAGAGGTTTTGGGAGCTTAAAATGACGGGTCCTGGCTATTACTCTCACTTATAGAGTTTTCTCACTTATCCAGTTCTCACTTACCCAGGCTTGACTGTATATCAATTACTGGATAAATATTCAAGCTACTGGTATTAAACCCACCTCTAAAATCAGTGAATACGATTCCGGATGTGTGTTTTAAATTAATGTCGTATTACAAAACAGGTTGTATATCACAAAATTCGGAAATAAAGGCACAAATGCGAGCTAAGAAGAGTTTTCTTATATGAAACCTTTGAGGCTAGGGAGAGAAAGATTTTAAGGTACATGAAATGTATATAAATACCTAAAACTTATCTAACTAAATATACCATTGTATCACCACGTATCAGCCTTATAGTTTTCTAGGTTAAGTAATTCTAATTTATTTTATAAATAAAGACGTATTTATCAAACCAAATAGCATTTAAAAATATTGTATATCAAGCTTTCACGGGATAAATTTTCGTAAACCTTAATATGACAAACCAACCAATGATTTTGTTCCACGTGGACAATTTCAGGGGCATTTAGCTAGTAATATATATATAAAAAACACCAAACTGAGACACATCAAGAATTATACCGTTAGTATAAAAAAATCAAAATGGCGTCTGCTGTCCGCTAGCTGCAATTTTGGTTCGAATGTAAAAACTGATTCGTAACTGATAATTAACTGTTTTTTTTTTGTAATTTTACTTTACGTAATTTTTCGTGGTTGATTTTAATCATTATTATAAATATGGGATTTATTACGTACTGTTTTATCAGTGTTTCGACCGAAAATGTTTCAGTTCAAGAGTGCGAGGCGAGACGTTATTCGGAGCGGATCGCACTCGCCCTGAAGTCACGAAACACCGATAAAACGGTACGTGATAAATCCCGTATTTGTAATAATGTTTTGTTTGTATTTTAAGTGAATAATTATTATAATAAAGTACTACATATTTAATTTTTATTAATATTAATTTATAGCGCATTATCCTAGGAGTCAAAATAACAGACTGCATTAGAAACAGTGAACTGCGCTCCCAAACACAAATCGCGGACGTTGGGCACCAAGTAGGCAAGGACTGGGCGGGCCATTGTCTGCCGCATGTTGGCGGAGTTATGGTCAAAATCCACCACCGAGTGGATCCCGAAAGACAGAAAAAGTCTACGTGGCAGACCACGACGCCGATGGAAAGACGAACTCGACTCGTATATGGAAGACTGGACTACACAAGCGCATGCTAGAATGAAGTGGAAGGAATGAAGGGAGGCCTTTGCTCTGCAGTGGGACAGTACAGGCTCCAAATAATAATAAAATATTATTGTAACGAAATGTTCAGGTTTTAGCGTGACGGAACGTCTTGTTACTATATTAACCGTCTTTTCAATCTGGAGGTACATTGTAAGATTACTATAGATGCGAAGCCGGTTATTAATCATATCGTTTTTAACGGTTTTTTGGTTAAATACCGTTTATAACCGGTTTTTTTTTATTTTACCTACTTAGTTGTTAGCATAGCTTTGAATCTCTTCAAAAACGCATTCAGAGCTTATGAAAATCATCAGATCTTGGAAACCGCTGAATCGTTTCTCACCAAATATCGGTAAAAACCATTACAAAACGTGCTTCTTCTTTCTTACAAAATACACATATTCGCCAAACTGTGTACTTTCTCTTTCTTTTCCTATGTGTTACCTGTGTTTTTCTGTTATCTATGCACTTTGTGGTATTTCCTAATTTAATAAACGATTTCTCTCTCTTTTCTTTCTTTTCACATTCATTCACATAATCTCGCATTTTCATCTCCTAGTTGGGTTAATAACCGTTTTCAACCGGTTGCTTTTCGGTTATTAACGGTATTTAACCAACTTTGGTTAAAACCCGTAGTTTACGGTTACTTTAAAAGTATAAGAACTACACAGAACCATTATAGTATCTATAGTAGGGTTAAGCTTAATGCCAAATTTATTCCCATACAAGAAACTAGTTATTTGAGCTACCATAAGCATTCTAAATATAATTAATTATAAAAATATCCTTAATTATACCAAGAGTCGAACCCAAACATCATACACAAATCTGTATATGACTTTTTCTGTTAATTATAGCGAGCTTATCAGTACTAATTACTCAATTTTGTATAACAAGTGTTCAATCTCTATTCTATTATATACACAATAAGATTCATTACCTATTGGTATAATAATTGGTCTAAAATCTAGATTAACATCTGGTCTACGACTAGTCTGTAACCTCTTATTTGTTCACATAGATCCTGTCCATCCAAAGGTTGCCTGGAAGAGATCGCTTTCAGCGATAAGGCCGCCCATTGTACCTATGATTTAAAAGTGTGTTTCTGTTATTTGTTTACATTTAATGCAGTGCAATAAAGGAATTATCTAATCTAATGTAATCTTTTAGATACGTAGCTCACCGTTCCGTACAGCTCAGCGTCTGATGTAGCAAATGCATTGTGCTATTTGTTGTGACAACTCAATGGACCCGCTGTGAGACGGTACGCGATACGGAAGGTAAACATTTTAACTGGAAGGTAAATTGTACTGAAAGGTAGATTTAACTGAAAGGTAAATAAGTTCCTTTGGAAGTACGCGGAACTAAATTGGAAAGGACTACATAACAGAAAACAGAGTTTATATTATATAAGTAAAGTGTTTTATAGTAATGGAAATAGTTCTCGTGGTTCTCGCCAAAGTAGTAGAGTTCTTTGTGAAAGAGCTCGCCCGGGGAAGTACTACCACCATACCTATTTCTGCCGCCAAGCAGCATTGCTGTGTTTCGGTTTGAAGGGAATGGTTGCCGGTGAAATTACAGGCACATGAGGCTTTACACCTGTATGCCTCAAGTTGATGGAAACAGGGTAGTGCATCGTAGGGCACGTTCCTAATGAGCGTGACCTATGAGGCGATACTTTGTTATAGGCGATGGTAACTACTTAACATCAAGTGGGCAATAGGCTTGTTCCATCAAAAAAAAAGTTCTCGTGGGTATAAAAGGTACCTATTTAAGGTAGAATTAAGGTTAATATTTATAAATAAAAATCATTAAAATAAGGACCTGGTAAAGAAAATAAATCTAAGCGATAGTTTTATGTATGTTAGTCTTTAAGGTATTTATAGATATATAGGTATACCTTGAAATCATAATTTATATATACACATTATTTCAAAAAAATCTTGAAGAAAGCTATGAACTATAACTAAATACTAACACAAGACAAGTAACTACAATTGATAGACTTAACAAGCAAAGCTAATAAATGCGCAAATAAATCAAAACTAAACTACACTAAATTCAATTACTCATCCAACAACAACAAACAAAACAGGATCCCACTAAATACCCACAGATCTCAAACGCACTGTCAACTAACTGTTATTAAGTTAAAACCATTAGCAGAGTTCCATGTGATTATGTTAGTAATAAATCTTACACCGACCTAAATTATCTGAGTTGGTGCAGGAAGGACCCACGAGCAGGAAGCCGACGAGAACAGCGAACGATCTCCACATATTTCGCGATACATTTAAATTTGGAATATCGTGTTGATTACGCGAACTGGCCGGGCGAGAATCCGAAAATAAAGTATGTAAACAATACCACGTGACGGTGACGTGTCACGTGGCATCCGCGTGTCAAATTGTGTCCACAACTCACAGGCGTGTGGCCACAGTGAGTACGGTCGTGCAACTGGCTGAGCAAACGATACAAACTCGCGACTATTGGTCACGGCACACGGCGAGCCCATCTATTTCGCGTGACGTACAAACGAGAACCCTTCCTTCTTTCCCTAGAGAGAAATTAGGGTGCCCCTACACCCGGCTAGGGTATAATTAAAAAGCAGCTATCGATTACTGCCCTTAATTTCAGTTCGGTGAAAACTTTAATTTGGATGGAGTTACGTTTTTCCGGTCCCTATAGCATTTGTTTTGGGAAACTAGGAAACTGTTTTATTTACTTTTTACAACCTATCAACTCATTTGGACGACCTCCGTGGTGCAGTGGCCGAATAGCCGGCTGAGACGCAGGAGGTAGCGGGTTCGATGCCCGCTGCGGAACAAATGTTTGCATGATCTACATATATTTGTTTCGGGTCTGGTTGTTTCTCTATATAGTATAAGTAAGTATTTACAAAAAGTATATAAGTATACCATCAGTTATCTGGTTCCCATAGCTCTGCTTAGTTTGGGGCTATATAGCGCTGTGTGAAATGTCCAGAAATATTTATTTATTTATTTATTTAATTCAATGAAAACAGTTTTCAATTGAACATAAAAAAAACACAAAATCTATATTCCGCGTCCATTATGTACTGCTTAATTAAACATTACAGCGTAAAAGCAGGACCAAACCTTGAAATATAAGAAAAAACTCACTCGCGTAACACAACACGACTCTGATGAAAGCCAAATACGCTTTGGATAAGCTAAGCTTTCAGAAAGACGATTCCGTTTTCTATTTTTAAGGTACAAAAATATTTACATTCTTGCTTACTTCCACATTGGAGATTACCATAAAACAACATTACAGAGATTGGATTGATCGAGTAAAGCTGGGTAGTTGCAGTGTTGTTGTGTTGTTTGTGCATTTAAACGGGTATTTCAGCTGTATACTGTGAGCTTTCTCAGTTTGCTATAGTTTCTCATGTGATATGTTGCATAATAAAAGTAGTACTTACATATGTTTATATAAGTTCCTATACTTTTCAACGTACTCTCACGTATACCTTTAAAGCCTACAGTAAATAGACGTGGCCTGAAGGGTTCGACATCTATCAAATCTTGAAATAAAAATGTCGGCAAACGTTGTTTATATAAAGATTTTTTTTAACTCATTATATTATACTAGTGGTTCCTCCGAACTGAGAACTCGCTCGTCTCACATAAAAACAAAAAAAAATATTTTTAACCTTTGCCTATCAAAATAGAGCAATGAAATGTACACACGGCTACACATCAAGCTATACATTTCCAGTATAAACTGCCCTCGCATTCTACGAAAAGCTTACACAATGCGAGGTCAGCTTATACTGGAATGTATAACTTGATGTGTAGCCGTGTGTACAACCAAATAACTTGACCTAAAGTTTCATTTAAATTATAAGTAACGGGAGTTCATGTAAATTGGTTGTATTTTGGGGCAGAAGTTGCAGTTAGTCAAGATTTCAGACTTTTTTCTATACTTGTGTCACTCTACACGAATACCAAATTTCAGCACTGTGAGGCCACTGGTGTACCCTGTGAGTTTCGTCAAAGTTCAGCTTTTATTATGGTTAATACTCGAAAACTACAAGGACTAAAAATAAAAACGGGCTCTAAATTTCCTAATGAAGACCTTTCATTAGACGTTCAATTTGACCTAATAGTCTCATTTTTTTACCCCTCTTAAACCGTAATATCTCAACCACACCCCCCAATCAACAACATTTTTAGCTCATTTAGTCACACCAGGATTGTGGCAACACTATCTACCTATATATCAAATTTCACTATGATCGGATCAACGCTTCGAAAGTTATCCTCGGACAAACAAACATACATACAACGCCAATTTGCAAAAGTTGCTTTGAAGATCTCGCTTTGCTCGATCATAAAAGTATTTTAATTCGTTTATTGTTTCTTTAAAAAAAAATTTAATTAATGTTTTAATTTATCTATCATTCTTCTCATTCAAAACTATTTCAAGTGTTAACTAAGTATTATTTTAGTTGAAAACTTACTTAGAAAAAATTTGTTTGTGGTAAAGTAAAATGTCAAAACTTTGCGCTTTGGGAATAATCCAGTATGCGTTCAAAATTTCTAATTAAGTCAAGCTAATCCAAGTGACCACTTTAATGTATGTTCCCGGCTTTTTGATTACCTCGCTGCCCAACATCGTCTGTTCAAATACCTCACTGTTAGTAATAAGTAAAAAAAGGTGCTTTACCGCAAAACATTTCGTAAAATTTTGACTGATTGCCAAACTGGCATTCTTCTGAGTAACTTAGCTAACGAAAAAAGGATATTGGCCAACGTCTTAAAACGTAGGATTCAGAAATCACTCATCCTTGCCACAATTAATATTTTCTGAGATTAAAATTGTACAGTATTTCAGAAAATATTTTCCCACAAAGTATAACTATAATACGCAGTCCTACGTTTCGTTTTAATTTAGACTTTGAAAGTTTAAATTAAACATAACTTCGAAATAAGTTATCTTTAATAACAGAATGACTAGAGGAATCTACTAGAAAAACTACTCCCCTTAACTAGAAACAATAAGAAAAGTGCTATTGGGCACATTCTTAATTTAAGTTATACTAAAAAACTAGGTCCTAATGAAATTACTCATTAGCCTATACATGGCTAGATTGTAATAATAATACTAGGGTATAATAAAATTAAACACTAGGAATTAAAAAAAAATAACAGAGAGAATGTACAATAATTTACAATAAAAATACAGAAGAAACAGTTGAATCATCTAGAAACCGTTGCAAATGATCTATAGATAGCTCAACTACTCCAGATCACTACCAGGCGGAAGTGTCCCCAAGACACTGGCTGCATTGCCCCGCTGAATTGCAATACTTATGCGTTGACCCAGATAAGCGCCAGCTCTCGGATCACACGTCGCTTCGACCAGACGACCAGAAAGAATTTTGAAAACGCGATGAGCCCCGGTACCCCATGGACCCAGGGTCTTGACCCCAAATGGCTCAAATACGTAAGCTCTGTCGAGACTTCCATATTTGCGCCGCTTGAGATCTTCGGTTGAATTTGCCGCCGCACCGGCCCCAACAGCTCTACCAGAGAGATGAGATGGCGCAAGGGTATCGACGCATCTGGCGTCCCACATCAAAGGCCTACACTAATACCATCAGGCCTTAAAAAATACAAAGTAATCATCATGAGCGATTTTTATATTGTCAATTTAAAAAAGTTCAATTTGTACAGGCATATTGATCTACACTAGAGCAGTCTTGCGTAAAAACACCATGAAACCACATTATAGCGAGTGGTTTGATAGACTGATTGTGAAGGGATGAATGTGGAACGCCTCGCCGTGACAAAGGTATCTACGATCTCGATTCAATAAAACTTGCGTTTGTGGAAAAAGTTAGTGATATTTACTAGGGTTGCCCGGTTCCCGTATTTTACAGGTCTAGGCTATTATTATGAAGTAACTTACCATCTGGAAAAGAAGAAAACGCCTGGAAGAACTACTGGTCCATGAAAGAGCTGATGAAGGGAAACCTTCATATGTCACTAAAGCGCAAACACATCGGCATGTGTATACTGCCCGTCCTTACTTATGGTTCCCAAACGTGGTCTTTTACCGAGCCTCAAAAATCCAAACCCAAGGTTTGCCAAAAAGCAATGGAGCGCAGCGTGCTTAGAGTAAAGAGGATTGACAGAATGCGTAACACCACGCTGCGTTTAAGACCGGCATTGCTGATGCCGGAAATAAGGATGCCAGGCTAAAATGGGATTGAGCGGGCCACGTAAAACGAATGCAATCGGACAGATGGGCAAAGATCGTCACGCAGTGGGTGCTTAAAAACGGGCGACGGCCCTGAGGAAGGCCTAGTAGACGCTGGTGTGACGATCTTGATTGGTCTCATTCGAGACAAATTGGTGGAATTTGGCACGCGAGCGAAAGTCTTGAAAGACTGTGGGGGAGACCTTTGCTCAGGAGTGGGATGACATTGGTTGAAAAAATAAGCAAAAACTTACCTTCTAAATCTAAGACAAGATGAAATTAAAAAAGATATCATGGCTACTCGAAATGACTAAAGTGCAGACCAGAAATGAAATGAAATGATACTAGTGGTTGGCCCCGAACTGAGATCTCGCGAGTCTCCTATAAAAATAAAAATATATTATTCGTAATCTTTGACAATCTTTGATCAAAATAGTGCCACGAAATAAATAACCGACTTACTTGACCTACAGCTTCATTCTAATTACAGGTAACGGGAGTTCATGTAAATTTGACATTGTTTTAAGGGTAAAAACTGCAAATCTAGATTTCAGCCTTTTGCCTATATTTGTGTCACTTAAGCTACACGCATACCAAATTACAGCACTGTGAGTTAACTGGTGTACCCTGTGAATTTCATCAAAGTTATTTTTTTATTATGGCTAATAACTCAAAATCTACATAAACTTTACTAAAAATAAAAACAGAGGCAAAATGTACTAATGAAGACCTTTTATTTGATGTCCTCTTGACCTAAAAGTTTCATTTTAATTTTTTTTCCCCTCTTGAAGCCCAATATCTCAATAACCGCCAAACATGTTTAGCTCATTTAGTCACACTAAAATGGTGCTATAACTACCTATCTATGTCTCAAATTTTACGATGATCGGATCAACGCTACGAAAGTTATCCTTGGACAAACAAACATACATACAACGTTGATTTGCCCAAATTGGCTGGAGATCTTGCTTCGCTCGATCAATGATATTTATTGCACGAAATGTGGTTAAACTACAAGATGTTGATTTATTTTAGGTCACATTTCGCATAAGGCATTAAAATTATATATAAATTTATATTAATCACAGTTATATACAAGTATAATATAAAAGATTAAGTCAATAAGTAATCATATCATGTTAATACAGTTTTATTACACCATGCAACAGAAGAGACGAAAAGCAAAATGTATAGAAACATCACGACGCCAAACTTCAGAAGTCACGCTTCTATACCGTTTCTATGAAAGTTGTCTGAAGTTTTCTGTATGGCCTGCGCCTTATTCACTTCATCATTATCATCATCATATCAGCCGTAGGAGGTACACTGCTGGACAAAGGCCTCCCTCATTGATCTCCAGGAACTGCGGTTGGAAGCGGCCTGCATCCACCGCCGACCTGCGGTTCTTACCAAGTCGTCTGCCTATCTTGTAGGTGGACGTCCTACGCTGCGCCTGCCGGTCCGTGTCCTCCATTCGAGAACTTCCCGGCCCCATCGGCCATCTGCTCTGCGCGCTATATGGCCTGCCTACTTATTCACTTATTCATTTTTAATACCAAAAAACCTGATGATAATTATATACGAAAAAAACAAATGCCTCAATGGTGATTTGCTTTTTCCATCTCCATGTCGCGAAACGAAAATCGATGCATGATTTTTTGATTTTGGCAACTTGGAAATTAATGTTTAAATTTTCAGTGAGCAACCCTGGATTCAGCGGAAATATCTCGCGAGATCGAATGTGAATGTAGTGAGGGGTCAAATTGTCTCTTATGGGGTGCTAAATCTTTTGAAAGGTGGTTTTTGTCAGCGCCTACAAGCCCTACTAACTTATTTTGTTTGTTTTTCCTAAAGTTTTTATAAAACGAATATTCAGAGTGGAAGCTTTTTTTATTTAATAGTTTCCAGATAGGTCGTTTGTAAAAATGCTGGCGTGTTATTTGAATCTCTATAGCAGTGTAGCGTATTGATGAGACCCAGAGCAATAACCCAGATACGCATCGGTAGAAAAAGCTATGTTAGCACTAGGTTAAGCCTTCATGTTATATCTTAGAATTGATTGAAATTAGAAATAAACAATAAATAAATAAATAAAACGTTTATTTTCCCATCATAAATTGGTTTTACCAAAATAAATATAAATCAAAAATTTCATATATAGATGTGTAAGCCTAATTATAAAACCTGTTTCGTGAGGGACTGGTGCCTGAGATAGGTTTAGAAAACCTGTATTACAGGTCACCAGTGCTCTCTCTCCACGGATTAAACAAAGGGATTGCACGTAAATGTAAATAAATGTTACGATAAATGTTACTTCGAAGTGAATACTTGTTTATATCCCGCTCAACCCTGCAACCCAACGACGCTCCTTAAATCGGGGAATGATCAGAGAATGGATAGAGTAAATCAAAGTTCGAGAAGAATAAAAAATTTGGTAATATTTTCGCTCAGCAGTGGAACAGCATAAGTAAAGAAAAATAAAATAGTTGATCGAGCGAAACGAGTATGTATGCATGTATGTACATATGTATGTATGTTTGTTTGTCCGAGAATAACTTTCAAAGCGTTGATCCGAACATTCTGAAATTTGATACATAGATGGTGATGGCACAATTTTGGTTTGACTAAATAAGCTAAAAATGTTGGGGGGTTGTTAAGATATTGGGATTCAAGAGGGGTAAAAAAATGAGACTATTCGGTCAAGTGCAACGTCATATGCAAGGTCTTTATTAGTATATTTGAACCCCGTTTTTATTTTTAGTTTAATTCTTGCAGTTTTTTACTTATTACCCATAATAAAAACAAAACTTTGACAAAACTCACAGGGTACACCAGTGACCCCACTATCCTACAATTTGGTATTTGTGTAGCGACACAAATATAGGTAAAAGTCTGAAAACCATAATAACTGGAATTTGTACCCAAAAAAACAATCACCAATTCACAAGAACCCCCGTTATCTCTAATTTAAATGAAACTGTAGGTCATGGAAGACCGGCTTTTACAAGGATCACTAAACGTATTAAGTGACTAAACATGTACAACTCCTTAAATCATATTTAGCCACTAAATACGTTTAGGCATCGTTGTGCAAGTCGCCCTAAGAATAATATTTATTTTGGCAGATTTGCGAGATCTCAGTTCGGGGCGAACCACTAGTTAACATAGCGCGAGTTACAGAAGGGCAATGTTTGCGCTTGGCATTGGACCGGTGAGTGGCGTGATAACGTGCAGGGATTATGAGCTGAGTAGAAAAGTTTCCAAATAATCAATAAACTGATTAGGCTTAGCCTGATACTTAGCTTATTCACCTAAAAAAAACAATTGTATTTAATAATTGTGAAATTACAGTGACTTAATTCTGCTTATTTAATAGAAAGTTCGGCCGCACGTAGAACACTGTTCCCATCTTTGGCACGGAGCTCCAAAGTGCCAACTGCTTCGTATTGACTCCCTTCAGAGAAGAGCCATTAGAATCATCGGTGATCCTAAACTCGCCGACAGGCTGGAACCGCTGAGTCAACGCCGTGACATCGGATCGCTCAGTGCATTCTACCACCTGTGTAATGGGGAATATTCTGTGGAGCTATTTGATCTCATCCCATCGTCGAGATTTTACCACCGCACTCCTCGACAACGTAATAATGCTCATCCACATATCATCGACAATTGTATATCACGCACCACACGCTTCACGCGATCTTTTCTACCCCATACTTGCAAGATGTGGAATGAGCTACCATCTGAGGTTTTCCCATTAGGCTACGACATGGCACGCTTCAAGAGAAATGTAAAGACGTTTTTACAGTGTAGAGAACGCATCAATTATACCCCGGGTGTAGCCGGTGTCAATAGGCGACGGTGACCGCTTACCATCAGGTGGGCCGTAAGCCTGTTTCCCCACAAATAACATTAAAAAAAAAGATTACACTATTATACCAACATTTAACGATTGTGATTGTTGTTCCTGTCATAAGCCGCCAAATTGTCAATAGTGTTGACATAGTAACGACAGTCATTGAAAACGATTGTGTTAGTAGAATGCTAAAAGGCATCTATTAAACTCTGCATTCCGAATCACGACATAATCGCTGCTAGCATTCACGTAGCTAATTTGCGTACCGATTCAGTTATCACGCTGATGACAATAGAGTGCCGTCAAAGATTCGGAATGCTCATGAACGCGCTGCAAGTCAATGTTCCTTTATTTTCATAACAACATTAAAAACCAACCAACCACAAAACAATATTACTCACAAGCAACCACCCAACCAGCTGTCACGTCACTTTTGACAGGGAGGCTCATAGTGATTTTGGTTTGGAGCATGGACGTTGTTAGCGCAAAATGGTGGATATAATGACGTCATCGATGACGATTCACAGGAGATCGTTGTCGCGCTCACGGTGACTCGGAACGCTGGTTAGCACGATGATATCGATTTTAGCGTGATTTGGAATGCAGCCAGTAGGGGCGCTTTTCCGACGATACTATTGTCAAAGCGATTGGTTTAGTAGAATCAGGCCTCAGGCCTATTAAGACTTTTCAACTGTATGTCTAGGAACTCTAGACTGGCATGTATGTCTAGGAAGACTGGCACAATCCAATGACATGTAGGCGAAGTCTTAGTCGGACGTAACCTGTGTGCGAGGTAATTAAGCAAAATATTTTAGCCACCTTTTCTTTATAGTACTAAACATTGCAAACTTATTTAGTCAATTGTAATAACTCGATTTTAAAAAAAAGCTCGATACTGATATTTTATGTTACCACCATGAATACATATAATAATAATAATCATCATCATATCAGCCGTAGGACGTCCACTGCTGGACAAAGGCCTCCCTCATTGATCTCCAGGAACTGCGGTTGGAAGCGGCCTGCATCCAACGCCGACCTGCGGTTCATACCAAGTCGTCTGCCCATCTTGTGGGTGGACGTTCTACGCTGCGCTTGCCTGTCCGTGGCCTCCACTCGAGAACCTTTCGACCCCATCGGCCATCTGTTCTGCGCACTATATAGCCTGCCCATTGCCATTTCAACGTGCTAATCCGTCGGGCTATGTCGGTGACTTGAGTTCTCCTACGTATCTTCTCATTTCTGATTCGATCCCGTAGAGAAACCCCGAGCATAGCCCTTTCCATAGCTCGTTGACCGACTCTGAGCTTATTCATAAGGCCAATAGTGAAGGACCACGTCTCGGTTCCATATATCATCACTGGTAACACACACTGATTGAATACTTTCGTCTTTCATACAATAATGAACTGGTTGAATTATTTTATAACATGTCGTGTTCACATGTTTTGGAAATTTATCTTTATCCGAATCAAAATCCGCGGTATTTTAAATTGTTTGTTATTTGTGATTATATTTATTAAGCACACATACCAGTCTGCTGGTATAGATGAATATATAATATAACTCAATTACTATAGCCAGTAACATCAGTTAGATCACCGTCACCCCATGAATCTGAATCGCCCTGATTTCGCACAGATCTTATCAAAATAATAAGTTTTTTGATGAAAAATTAAATTTTCAAAAGAAGCTTTTATAAAATTCATAATCGGAACCGCAAGCAAATTCAAATGAGCTCAAACACTAGTAGCCTACTATAATCCATTCAGAAGTTCCGTTGTCTAGCATCCGTCTCCATCATGAGATCACCCCCACGGTACCATATCATTGCATTGTCACCGAAGTTACATATATTATGTATTCCATCAGCTCAATCGGTTGAGAGGAACGGGCTTAAAATTCAGTTGCAAGATTCCACCCGGACAAACATACATACATTGCAAGTTAATAAAAGCTTGTAAAATAGGCTTGTATAATATATAAAATACGCATAATAATGTATTAAGAAGTAATTTTTTTTTCGAACGCATTTCGTCCCACTGCAGGGCAAAGGTGTCCCCCAAGTACCTCCAAGCATCCGGCATACCGGCATTGCAGATGTAGGGAAGAGATCGGCTGGGCTTAAGTGGGAATGGGCGGGCCACGTTGCCCGAATGCACTCCGAAAAATGGACCCATATTGCAACACCATGGACGCCTGAAAACGGAAGGCGACGTCGGAGTCGGCCGAGAAAGCGTTGGCGGGACGATTCCAAAGAGGATGGTGGGAGATATGAACAGAATTATTTTTTTATTTTATATTAAATTTTTTTTACTAAGGGTTAACGTAGAATTATATTATGATTAAAGTATTTTCTGAGTCAGATCAGTATTTCCGGAGATTACCTCTTACATCCAAACAAACAAACTAACACACTTTACCTCTATACAATATTAGTATAGATATATAAAAGCAACCAGGATTAAAATAACATTTTAAATGTATTTCAAATACCACGAAGGACCTATTAAACATAAAATTGCGCCACACATCTCTTTTTCGAATTTGTGCACATGTGCCAGTAAATTCACAAAGCTACAAATACAATACATTACAATACATTGAAAAACAGCATTCATATAGTGGCTTATATATGAACAAATATGATTTTTGATTAAACCATTTATTAATCCCTAAAAAGTGCTTTGTAAATACAGATATTTTATTGAACCGTGCGCTTTGTGAAAAAAAATGTATTCAAACTTTTATATATTTAGTAATATTCACGTTACGCAAAATGAATATTTGTCTATATTTTGGTTATAGCCAAATACGTGTTCCATCAGAAATGCATTATAGAACTTACTTTTAGCTTAAATAACTTTTTTTTATACTACTTATATGGCAAAAAAGCATGCAGTCCACCAGATGTTAAGTGGCTACTGCAGTCCATGGATATCCAAATAGAATTCAAAACAAGCTATTATGTTGTCTTGATCTCTATGTGGATACGTTGCCATACTATAGGACTTAGCTGGTATGCCTATGTGCCAGTAATTACAGGAACATACCATTACCATCTTACCGGAACACAGCAGCACAAGTCCTGCTATTTGGCGGCAGATAAAGTTAAGGCGGTGGTACCCACTTCCTCGAGCCCATTCACAAAACCAGTACAAAAGCTCTACCACCAGTAACTAGTAAACTTGAATGGTAAAGATTACCTTATTATTTATGAATTATTGGCTTCACTTTTCAAACAGTTGTGGCGTATTTTTTTTTATATTATAGGCTTGCGTTTGACCACGATCTCGCCTGATGGTAAGCGATGATGCAGTCTACGATGGTACACGCTTGCCTAAAAAAAACCTATTCACTCGCGATTAATAGATACCCATATGCTAACACACTCTCCAGTTCACTCTCAGTTTTCTTTGAAATATATAAATGTTCACTAAAATGGATTATGCAACATTATTTAAGTAAAAACAGGAAACTAGATAACTTCGACATCGTAACAATAGGTTTATTTTTACAGATCTCAACGTAAGTATACTGTCAACACAAACTGGTATTGTCTACGCTGACCGCACAGGCTCCGTGGTTCGCATAGGCGCCAACAGAAAACATATAGAACTGTACGAATATGACAAAAATCCGCAAAAACAGACATATTTAGTGCTTCCAGTACCCAGAATAGAAATATACAGCAAAGGCCTATATTAAATGTCAATTAAAATATACAATAAAATTCTAATTCTGATCAAAAATGAATGTAAAGGTAAAAAAAATATTATAAAGCTTAAAAGTTACTTATTAACAAATGCTATTATAATTAAACTATTTTTTTGAAGATTAGTTAATTTAATGAAGTTTATTTTTTTACCTATGATAACTTTTATGCTAATTGTTTACCTTGCCACGCCCTAACAGGGTACATACTTCTAGATTACTTATAAGAAACCTGTAATGTATGTTGCTTTGAAATAAATAAACTAAATAAATAAACAGCGCAACCTGCTCTCGCCTGGTAATAAGCAAATCTTGGTGAAGCATGTTTAGTCAGTGATGCAAGTGCACCCGCATCCGCCACAACTTCCGCAGCAACCTCCGCAAGGTCCGCAACACATCTTGGTTTGTTGAGTTGAAAGAGTAAAACTAAAGTCCTAAAAACAGGTCAAAAGACAAAGTTGCCATTAAAAAGTTAATGAGTAGATATGGATATCTTGTCTTTACAACTTTTCAACTTTGCCTTTTGACATTAAAAAGTTAATGAGTGGATATCCATATCTACTCATTATCTTTTTAATGGCAACTTTGTCTTTTGTCCTGTTTTTAGGACTTTAGTTTTACTCTTTCAACTCAACAACCCAAGATGTGTTGCGGACCTTGCGGAGGTGGCTGCGGAAGCTGTGGCGGATGCGGGTGCCCTTGCATCACTGACTAAACATGCTCCAGGCTGCTGGCCTCCAGGCCACGGAGCGGCAAGCGCAGCGTAGGACGTCCACCTACAAGATGGGCAGACGACTTGGTAAGAACCGCAGGTCGGCGTTGGATGCAGGCCGCTTCCAACCGCAGTTCCTGGAGATCAATGAGGGAGGCCTGTGTCCAGCAGTGGACGTCCTACGGCTGATATGATGATGATGAGTAGATATACTGTGAAATTGTATTTTTTAGACTGTTTTTAGGTTTATAATATTTTCGATGTTTTTAGTGTGTATCTCGCAATTTGAGTGTACTAATTATACGTGAAGACAAAACTTTGTACCCCTTTTTAAGCATATTGAGCGCACGGAAGAGTTGAGATTTTGACAACTACAGGCATATAAACCTGGACTTACAAGACTATTACGGGCCTCACAAGAAGTCTTTTAGCGTGCTTTATAACGAGCTATGCTTAGTGTTTCTCTGCGACATCGAATCAGAAATGAGGAGATTCGTAGACAAGCTAAGATCACTGATGACAAGATGATTAGCAAGCTGAAGTGGCAGTGGGCAGGGCACATAGCTCGAAAAACTGACGGCTGTGTGGCCAGAAAGGTTTTCGTGTGGAGACCACGCGTTGGAGAGCGCAGCGTAAAAAGCCCCCCTCCCCCCCTTCCACCCCTCCCTCACCCCTCTCTACATGGAAAGACGACCTCATAAAGGTTGCTGGCTGGCATGATGATGTTTTATGCAGCCAATGTCTTGTGGACATTTCGGCCTGGTATTTGATATGATTCAACTCGTTCTTATCTTTTGTATTTTTTAAGTCTTAACTAGTCTTATAGATATTGTCAAAAAACCTATGTGGAGAAGTCGGAAAACAGACTATACATACTCAATAGCACAGCAATACCAAAGCACCACTCAGCCACCGCAAAGCTATGTAAGAAAAAATATCCAACGCCACATGACTATATCTTGCCAGTTTGGAAAGCCATGAACCGACTTCGAACTCAGGTCGGCTGGTGCGGGAAGAATCTGTATATATGGGCAATGCGGGACCTTACGTTCACTGACTACGACTGAGGGGAACCCATTCAAAGCATGGCCCACATGATAATCTGTCTTCTATGCCCTGCACAAAAGACGACTTAAACCTAGCCAATGACACCGCAATAGAAGTGGCAAATTTTTATTCATCCGTAATATGATTGTGTAGTGAATCGTTCACTCGAAAGAAGATCTCCCAAAGCAGACATTAATCTTTCGAGGGCTCATTTTTCAAACGAACATCAATTTAAAATAAAACATGTACCGTTTAAAAATATTCATGAACTCTTTCAATTTCCGCTGACACAATGTGCGGTTCCGGATATTGAGAGCGACACGTTGCTGACAAAGTAAAAAAACGAAGCGAGTGTTAACGCAGGTAAAATATTACTTGTCAAAGACAAGCTGCGAGCTTCGTAAGAAAACAATTCATTTTCAGTCTACTTACAGCTTTGTTTGAAGTAAGTGAATAAGTTTTCCATTACTTTGTGCTAATATTTTCTAATAACTAAAATCTGTCTAGCGTAGGTATTAGCAGTAAATAAAGGCATAATCCATAAATTTTTAGTTTTGCACTGTCTGTAGAGATCTTGCAATAAATTGCGCACTCTACTTCTTCACCACATAGTATAAAACAAAATCGCTTCCCGCTGTCTGTCTTTCCCTATGTATGCATCTTTAAAACTACGCAACGGATTTTAATGTGGTTTTTTATTAAATAGAGTGATTTAAGAGGAACGTTCGTATGTTTAAAACATGCATAATATAGTAGAGAAATACTTTTAGAGATTTCTAATGTGATGTCGTAAATAAACACTTTTTTTACGCTTACATTGCAAACGCTGGCTGAACCCTACGAGATAGATGGAAATAATGGACTACAGTATTGTACACCTTAAAAAGGTCTACAAATTATTCTGTTATGGTATATTTCTTAAGGATAAACCACAATAACAATTTTTTATCCTTTACTTTTTACGAGAAATAATGGCTTATTTATAAAACGATTTTAAGCAATACAGCATTAATACTTATCCAATTAAGTACCTTACATACATTGTGCATTTAATATACATATATACAAACATAATGCATACTCGTATAATTAATATATAAAAAACTGTGTATGACAATATTTCGACCTCGTTTATATTTTTAGTTTAAACCTTGTAGTTTTTAAGTTATTAGCCACAGTAAAAACTGAACTTTGACAAAATTCACAGGGTACACCCCCACAGTGCTGAAACTTGGTATGCGTGTAGTTTTAGTGACACAAATATAGGCAAAAGTCTGAAATCCGTAATAACTGCAATTTCTACCCTAAAAAAGATAACAAAATTCATGAACTCCCGTAACCTGTAATTTAAATGAAATTGTAGGTCAAGTTATTTGGTTATTCTTTTCGTGGCACTATTTTGATAATCGAAGATTACGAATAATATTTTTTTGTTTTTATTGGAGACTCGCGAAAACTCAGTTCGAGGCGAACCATTAGTATTATAAATGTGAAAATTTGTATGTTTGTTTATTTATTTGTTTGATTGTTTGTTTGTTACTCAATAACGTCGTAACGGCTTAACCGATTTCGATGAAATTTGGTACATACGTAGATTATAACCTGGATTACTACATAGGCTACCTTTAATCCCATAAATCAGTTCTCATGGGATAAAAACGAGTTTCAAGTCAAGTTGCAACAGCGTGTTTAGTTTTATTTATAGGTTACCTACACATTTAGTAGTGTAACGCTTACGAAGTCGCGGGCAATAGCTAGTAGCTCATAAAGTGACGGAAGCTTCACTACTTACTACTTGTATCTAATAAAAATATATGCATACCAACAATATATTAAAAGTATGAATCTAATCATATTTATTACAGTTATAAGGATCATTTAAACGAGGTACTTTGATGCAAGTAAACTTCAAGTAGAAGCGGTGGAGGGGAGCGCAGTTTTAGCTAGTAATGTTTCTACACCATTTTTAAGCTGATTTTTTGATAAAAAATATAAATTTACATAACTAACAGAAGTATCGAATCAAATCAAAATTATCGGAAACAACACTGCTAAAAAACAAATTAGAGTTTCGCTACTCACGTTATGTCAAGCCACTTGGTGGCACGTTTTTTAGGTTTCCGTACCCAAGGGTGAAACGGCACCCTATTACTGAGGCTCCGCTGTCTGTCTGTCACCAGGCTGTATCTCATGAACCGTGATAGTTAGACAGTTGAAATTTTCACAGATGATGTATTTCTGTTGCCGCTATAACAACAAATACTAAAAACATAATAAAATAAATATGCATAATATATGTGTATCCCATACAACAAACGTGATTTTTAGCTCGTTTTAACTCAATATTGATAACGACAACAGGTAGACGCCTGAAATATTCACAGAATATTTGGTTACATATATTATCACTTTAAAAATAAATTGATCCATTTCATTTCATTTCATTTATTCATATCCTTCACAAATTACATGTGCTTGGACAAGTCAGATGAAACAATTAAAATATGTTACCTACGTAATTATTACATAATCCATAATACATAAAGATATCTATAGTTAATAATTTTTTATAAAAAAAGAAACAGTTCTAAATAATAACAACTTAAAATAAGGTCTGCAAAAGCATCGCCAAATTGTCAATAATAATTAAATAATAATGAGAAAAAATAATAATAATAAATTTATATATGTCAGGTAATCATTACAATTCATCAAATTTAAATATTGTTTTATCAGCAAAAGCTTCGTCCAACTTATAATAACTTTTACAAATAAGATGTCTTTTTATAAATTATTTAAATGAATTATCTGACATACATATTACATTGTGCGGTATTTTATTGTACAATTTAATTGCTGTACAGTCTTTGAAATTTTGGCTAACCTTGTTTTAGGTAAGACAAGACGATTTCGATTTCGAGTATTATAATTATGTACATCTTTATTTCTAGTCATTTTATCAATGTTTTCTCTTACATATAGAACATTCTGTAGTATAAACTCTCCGGTCATTGTCATAATACCTAGAGCCCTAAACTTTTCCCGACATGAATCAATGTACCCCATACTCAAAATATAATGGATTATCCGTTTTTAAAAGTAAAAATACTCTATTGGCATCTGCAGCTGTACCCTAAAACAAAATGCCATAAGTCATTAAGGAGTGAAAATATGCAAAATAAACATCACGCGCTGCCTTTATGCCTCCTAACTCCTTTATTTTTTTTATTGCATATGTTGCAGAGCACAACTTCTTAAGAAGAAGGTCAAGGTGGATTGCCCCTGTCAATTTGGTGTCTAGCCAAACACCCAAAAATTTTACGCTAATAGTTGGAGACAACTTAAGTTTATCGAACACATCTTCAATACATTTAGGAGTTTCAAGATATCTAGTGCTCAAAGAAAAGTTTATGATATTTGTCTTATTAACATTAAGAAGCATGTTGTTAGCCGAGAACCAGATTTTAATGTTGTTTAAAGATTGCAGTATTTTACTGGCGACCTGATTTATTGTTTTATCTTTTATAACAAGGCTTGTGTCATCTGCAAACAGGATGACATCAACGTCTTTAAGTACAACGGACACGTCATTATTATAAACTATAAAAAGCAAGGGACCCAAAATTGACCCGTGAGGAACACCTAGGTTAATTGGACGCTCAGTTGATCGACACCCATTTATCTCTGTAGTTTGTGTCCTTATTGTGAGATATGATCTAAACATATTAAGTTCATTTCCATTTACACCGTAGTGCCTCAATTTTTCAATTAAAATGTCATGTGAAACGCAGTCAAAGGCCTTGGACAAGTCGCAGAATATACCATACGTTTTTTGTGATTTTTCCAAGCCTGAATAAACATCCTCAATGAGTTTAGTAACAGCGTGTTTTATCGATTTGCCCGTCTGAAATCCAAACTGTCGTTCACTGAGAGTTTCGTTCTTACATAAAAACCCGTGAGCTCCTGAGCTAAATACTTTTCAAAAATTTAACTTAAACTGAGAAGTACTGATACAGGACGATAATTATCAGAGTTAGAAGTCTCCCCTTTTTTATGTAGAGGCACCACTTTGGCAATTTTCATTTCATTGGGGAACAATCCCTTACTAATGCATTTATTAATAGTCTGCATCATTGGTAATTCTATCTCTAATTCTAACATTTTCACCAAAACTGGGTACCAGTAGTCATTGGACTTTTTGATTTTAATTGCTTAATAATTGTTATGACTCGCGTTATCGTAATTGGCGGCAATATAAATTCCTCAGACTATTTCTGTGTATAATCGTTTAAATACTGCATGGAATCGTTCAAAGAACACGTCAAATTTTTGGTAAGGTTTACAGATACATTAGAAAAATATTCATTAAAATAATTACAAATGTCATTCTTATTGCTTATACTATTATTGTCATTATCTAATATTTTATCACAGGTCATATCACAGTTAGATTGTTTACCAGTCTCATTTTTTATAATCTGCCATACACACTTTATTTTATTTTGGGAGGAGTCAATTTTGTCCCTGTAGAATAATTGTTTTGCGTTTATGCGTTTAGACATGTTTGAAAATTGTACTGTACCTAGCCACATAGTCTTTGATAAAAACATTAACACCCTCTCTGGAAATTGCATAAAGATTAAACAATTTTTTCTAGAGATGCCTTTGGTTGCTCGCCGATTAAATTTATTTTGACATCCTAGCCTTACCTCAGAAACTGGAATGTGCCCATTTAATTTTTCTAATAAACTTTTAAAGTATGTTTCGTAGTTACAATATAGTTCAGGTTTACTTGCCACTTCAAATAAACTTTTTTTCAATGATTGCAGTTTCATACCAGTCATTTTTCGTACAGTTCGCTTCGATACAGTAGTATGTTCTACATTTAGATCTATTTCTTTATTATCTGCGCTAGGTGGTCTGACTTAATACCTTGAAGAACATAAACACTTTTAGGTTGGGAATCCGTAAAGATATTGTCGATACAAGAGTTACTGGATTTATGCACTCAGGTATATTCATAGACCTGTTGCTTGAGCAAAAAACTTTCAAGTATATCAGACAAGATACTTTTAGATTCCAGCTCCAAAGAAAAATATATATTAAAATCACCACATAAAATAATTGTTTTGTTGTTAAATTTAGTAATTTTATCTAGGCATTGTTCTAATTTTGCTAGAAAGACATGTATGTCGGCACCAGGTGACCTATAAACAACTATTATAAAAGCAAGCTCAGTTTCTATGCAACTCCCTTCACATATTTTTTCAATTCAATTTATTAATGTCTTCTCGTTTTTTAGATTTAATGTTACTCTTAACTAAGATCAGGCAGCCGCCACGTATATAATTTGTTCTGCAAATAAATTATGTTTTCTTATAGCCATCTATGTTAAAGACGTTTATGTTAGAATTGTAAAGCCATGTTTCAGTAATAGACATGATATCGATATTTTTATGACTCAGAAATAAACTTAGAGTGTAAAAGAGTTCGGAAGATGATTATTTATTTTACTAGCCATGTTCCTTCCATAGCTGTCGGAAAGCATGAATGCATTTTGGATTCCTTTTTTTTGCAAGTTTTTATTTAGTTTTTGAGTATGATTTGTGGGTTTTAATAGACTCTGTATGTTTTTCACGTCGAATTTTCCTTCCGTGCTAAGATCTTTTGTTCCTACTTCTTTTAATTGCTTTTCTATGAATTGTTGCAATACTTTTAGTCGATTTTCGAGATACGTAACTTTTCCAAGTGTGACTTCTTGGTTTCTTAATTCTTCTTCATGTTTGTGAATAATATGCAGAAATTTTTCACTTTCTTCTTTTAGGCTCATAATTATATTTTCTCTTTGTTCTAGTTCTTCTTTCATTATTTGATTTGTCTCTGTAAGTCTGTGTATTATTTGACTATTAATTATTAGTTTTTTTTCAAAATATCTCTTATTTCTGTTTTTGATTTGCATAATTTTTATCTTTTTTTGGGAATTGAGGGGTGGAGAGACTTGATCAGTATTTCACTGTATTTTATCTTAAGTTCCCTCAGATCATTGTTTCTTAGATCAAATTTTTTTAAGCCTTTTATGCATATCGAAGTTTTCGTAATTATCTCGCTCTTTAATAAGGTTGGAATTTTCAGTCATTAATCTATTAATATTCATTTGGAGTTCAAAATTTTTTGTCTCTTCCTCATATAACTTTTTTTTAAGAATTTATCTGTTTTCATATATTTTCGAATTCTTTCGCATTGTTTTCTTGTTTACCTAAAAGTATACAGTTTAATTTTTCCTTTTCTTCAACTTTTTTTTTCAGAGTTTCAATAACTTGGATGCAATTTTTAAATGAGGTTTAATCACTTTCATCATCCTTGCAGTTCATAATTTTTCTAGTCTTCGATCTGGTATTCATTATATTTTTATGTATTTTTAGCTCAAATTTTATCAATTGAATCTTAATCGATTATGTATCCTATAATCGAGTTTGGTTTCTGAACGAAATGCGTCAGTTTATCTATGGCGTTATTTTATGAACTGCCGCAGGTTTGCAAGTGTCACTGTTAAGTGTCAGCAATTTGTAACTTGAGTCAATTTGTTTACTTTAAAGTGCCGGTAGCGCAAATTAAATAGAATTGTTATTGCTTATTGGTCAAAATTACTACCAAACTTTTAAAAATTACTATGTGTGAGTGCTCTAACGAGATTTTGTTACTCTATATATTATTATATTATCTTGTCCAAACAGAAATCTTAAATTTGAGTAAAAATATGTATTTGCTGGCTAGTTGTATGCATCAGTGTAACTCTTCTGTGATCGAACTTTGGATTTTATTTACATTCTTGAGGTTTGTGTTTGATTTACCATTATTTAGGCCCTTTTTTTCTGCGGAGAGTTTAAATACAGTTGTTTACAATTTCGCTCACACACACACTTTTCATTAAAATAAAACAAATATTAAAATAATTATATACACTACAACAAACGTATTTTTTGCCGTTTTTGTAGATACGGAACCCTTCGCGCGTGAGTCCGACTCGCACTTGGCCGGTTTTTTGATAAATGTTATTATTCTCTCTTAGAACCATTTGATTTGAAAAGAAAATTAGTATAAAAGACCATATTTTTTTCGGTTTTTGCTTTACCATATTACAAAACCAAAAGGTCACGCGCAAAATTCATGTAATCTCCAAATTGACTGGTAAAATTGAATTTCAACTTCCGATAAGCATCGATTGGGGTGGGTCATCTTATCAGTGAAAACTTCCCCTAAGTGTATCGGGGAGTAACTTACCCCATTGGCAAATTCAGGATGAAACCAGTTCACCGGCGCCTGTTTACCCTGACCCTGCCTTTACCATTCAAAGTCGAGCATAAAAAACGAGTGTGCTTTAGACCACCAAAACTTCTTTTTCAAAATATTAATACATAAAAATGTTCAAGAACCAAATGAAACTATTATTATTAAGAGCCTGTAGTGTCCCACTGCAGGGCAAAGGCCTCCCTTCCTTATCTCCAGTCTTCTCTATTTAGGGCTATTGTGAACCAATCCTGTAAATGGGCATCAATTTCGTCCCTCCATCTTCGCCGCGGTCTGCCACGAGGTCGTTTCCCGTTTAGAGGCGTCCACTCGGTGGTGACTTTAGCCCATAACGCATCCGACATGCGGCAGACGTGGCCTGCTCAATCCCACTTCAGTTTACCCGCTTGTTGCCCGACATCCGCGATTTGCATTTTAGAGCGCAGTATACGTATGCGGACTCCCAGAATACTGCGCTCCATGGCTCGCTGACAAACCCCGAGTCTGGACTTTTGCAGATCAGTCAAAGACCAGGTCTGAAATGAAACTACGAAAAATAATTAATAAATCATCGTTCGCGTAACATTAGCAAACTCGCAAAAACTACTGACTCATAGCCAGTGTAATAGATATATATATATCTATTACACTGGCTATGAGTAATGCTATGAGTAACTGGCTAGCCAGTGTAATAAATATATATATATATATATATATATATATCTATTACACTGGCTATGAGAGTGAGAGAAAAAGAAAATGTGCGCGCGCATTGCTCTCTCTTGCTCCTACAGTGTGAAACAGACAATAGGCCTGCACTTTGTCTTATATATACGAAACATAACTGGCTATGAGAGAAAGAGAGAAAGAAAATGTGTGCTCGCACCTCTATCTCTTGCCCCTACAGTAATATACGAAACATAACTCTCTCTCTCTTTCTATCTTCACTAACTTATATCTCCCTCTCAACTTTCATTCGCTTCGCTCGATCACACTTTTCGTAACGCTCTGGTCACGCATTCACCAGCTTACTCCCCAAGTCAAGCGTGCGTAAAGAAGTTTTACTTTAAAAACTGTTTTTTTGTCAGTAAATTATGTAGGATAATAATAGTGACTTATAAGCTCATATAAATTGCTAATAACCGAAACTGCTGCTGATGGAATCGAAACTAATTGAAAATAAAGTTACGATTCCAGAACTCACAACTTCCTAGCAAGTTTTTTAGCCTAGAGTTAATAGCATGTTTCTCATTATGGTAACTACATAAGATAATGTGAAAGAAGACCTCGTGGATGTTGGAAAAAAATCTTAAATACGTGCTAACGTGCACAGCAATGGCAGTTGGGAATATAACAAACGTCTGACCCCAGTGAAATACCAACACAACAACCACGTTTAAATTTTGTTGCCCTGACCAGCCACTTACATTATTCCTGTATTATGTGTAAATGCGGCAATCGCATGTCTATAACTTGAACTCATAACTAATGGGGGAACTAATGTCATGTTAAATTATATTAAATAACGGAATTTTTGTGCCACGAGGCGTTGTTTGCGTGTTCTGTTACTAACATAGTAATGTATGTTGGCATTTTTACTCGGCATTCTCTTGATGGACTAAATGAATTAGTGCCTGTACTACCTGGGTGGGTCAGTCCTGTTTTTTATAAAAGTTGAATGGTTGACTGTGAAAAGGTTTTAAGACTGTAAATTTATTTTATTATTTTTACTACTATTGAGTGTAAGACATAAAATCGATTCAAGTTTCTTCGGCTGAGATTTGGATCAGCGCATTGCAATTCAGTAGAGCAATGCATCTTGTATCCTGGTTACTTCTAAGCAATCTAGAGCTTTGAGACGTAGCGACTGTTTCTTTTGGTAATTTGTTTAATATTTCACTATATTTATACATGTTTTGTATGTATGTACATATACCTAGAACAAACAGTCCAATTAGGTAGGTCCAACTTCAAGAAAGAGGTCAATCGTCGAATCCAACTCGGATGGGCAGCGTTTGGGAAACTTCGCAACGTCTTTTCGTCCAACATACCTCAGTGCCTTAAGACGAAAGTCTTCAATCAGTGTGTGTTACCAGTGATGACATATGGAACTGAGACGTGGTGCTTCACTATTGGCCTTATGAATAAGCTCAGAGTCGCTCAACGAGCTATGGAGAGGGTTATGCTCAGGGTTTCTCTACGGGATCGAATCAGAAATGAGGAGATACGTAGGAGAACTCAAGTCACCGACATAGCCCGACGGATTAGCACGTTGAAGTGGCAATGGGCAGGCCATATAGCGCGCAGAACAGACGGCCGATGGGGCCGAAAGGTTCTCGAGTGGAGGCCACGGACCGGCAAGCGCAGCGAAGGACGTCCACCCACAAGATGGGCAGACGACTTGGTAAGAACCGCAGGTCGGCGTTGGATGCAGGCCGCTTCCAACCGCAGTTCCTGGAGATCAATGAGGGAGGCAGTGGACGTCCTACGGCTGATATGATGATGATGATGATTATACATGTTTTCGAAGTGAATTAACCTGCCTTTTTTATATTTTGATCGAATCAAACGCAAACTGTTGTAAACAACAGGCAGATCTGTTTATGAGTTTTTCAATTGTTTACAAACTCACCTTGCAGCTACAAATACCTAAGTAATTAGACTGTTTCAATTCGCAGTATTCAAGTTTAATTAACTTGACCCAGTTACAAACGGCATAATAACAATCGAGAGAACTCCCGGTTGTAATTTCAATTTATTTAGTTCAACAGCCCCCTTATTAGGGTTCCGTACCCAAACGGTAAAACGGCACCCTATTACTAAGGCTCCGCTGTCTGTCCGTCTGTCACCAGGCTGTATCTCATAAACCGTGACAGTTAGACAGTTGAAATTTTCACAGATGATGTATTTCTATTGCCGCTATAACAATAAATACTAAAAATATTTGGGGGGGCTCCCATATAAAAAACGTGATTTTTTTGCTCGTTTTAGCTCGATATTAATAACGGCAACAGGTAGATGCTTCAAATATCAACAGAATATATTATATATATATATATATTCACTGCAAAAACAAATAATTAAATTAAAATAAAAAAAATATATTTAAAGGGGCACAACAAACGTGATTTTTTGCTGTTTTTATAGATAATGGCAGGGAACCCTTTGTGCGCGAGTCTGACTCGCAATTGGCCAGTTTTTATATAAATTAGCAAGCGGAGCGTAAAACCCTCCATCGTCCGAGAAACGTTCTTGGAGACCCGGATGACGAAATGGTGATGATGGTGGTGGTGATGATGAGAAAAAAAGGTGATTTCGTCATCGCGGAAGAGATTTCCGAGTCATCTACATTAGACAGAGCAAACACTTCACAGATACACCGACCTCGCCGGCGAGGTCGACGAGTCCCTTCAGTCGCCGCCTATACGAGGTACAAGCATGTACCCGGGCGTTTCTCTCCTATCCCCACTCTGGCAACAGCCCAAGCCGAGGTTCGTACCTAAGTGGTGCCCTTGCGCTAGTTGCCTCATCAAAACTTACAGGGCTAAGCGCCTTCTGCGCTCGCCAAAAGCTCGGTTCAGCTGCAACGACCTCAGAGGCCAACAGCGAGATAAGTCCATTCCAAAAAAACGCAAGCATTAAATTTATGGATGCTAGTAAGCGTGCTTCGCTCTACGCGTTCTGGGAAGGAAGTGCTTTCGTACTTCAGACGGCAAGTTGGAACATTCGTTTGGTATAATCGCCGTGGAAGCCAGTCTATCAATATCAACTTAAATCTATCGATATTATATAACTTCATCTACCCTTACTATAATATTTAAAAGAAATATTCAACTAAAGACTATTCAAGAGGGTTTACACAAGGATTCTACAGTCACTTCCAGACTTCCATTGGTCATAAACCGCTTTCATCATCAGAACGTCGTAGAATCGCTATAGATATGTATGTGTGTATGTTTATGTGTATATATATATATATATATGTATATTTTTATTTAATTTATTTGTTGTAGGTATATCTGTGTATACTGTTTTATTTTGTAAGTGTTCAGCGCTTTCTTAAAATTTAGTTTTTGTTTTGTTAATATAGGTACACCCCCCTCCATTATTGTAATGTAACAAAAGTCCTATCCATCCAAAGGTTGTCTGGAAGAAATCGCTTCTAAGCGATAAGACCGCCGATTGTACTTGTTGCTTTGTGTTTTATTTTTATTTTTTAGTCTGTTTCTTTTGTAGTGTACAATAAAGTATTTTCATTCATTCATTCAACGGCACTAGTGTATGTACGCTCTAAATGTAGTTGATATCAAGAACGGTACTACAAATCTAAACATTTTATGTAAAAGCGATTCAAATCATCGCTTAAATCTGCTTTAAAATACGATTGAAGCTCTGCGCTCGGATCAAATTGACTATGTTGCTGCGTAAGTAACGTTGTAACTAATTGGCCAACGGTACGCTTCACTTCTGCCTAGTGTTGCCGAAATATCGATAGTTTCCCTATCGATAGTTGACGTCATAAATCAGTTACACTAGCAATTGTTCTATCGATATTATCGATACTATCGCGTACTATAGTACTATCGCGTACTATCGATACTATCGTATACTATAGCGTGATATGAGGCAATAGTATCGATTTCGTTCAATACTATCGATAGTGACTAAATTATCGACAGTATCGGTACTATCGATCGGTATTGCATAAAAACTATCGACACTATTGATAGTATCGATAGTTGTGTACTGTCGATAGTAGCATATATTTCGATAATATTTGTCTTTATATACAAGTTTATATCTATCGATAGCACACAACTATCGATAGTATTGATAGTTTTTATGCAATACTATCGATAGTATCGATACTATCGATAGTTTCGTCACCATTGACGTTTAATACTATCGATAGTATTGGACGAAATCTATACTATTGCCTTATATCACACTATTGATAGTATCGATACCATCTATACTATCGATACACCTATCAATACTATTGAATTTTCATGAATATCGATAGACTATCGATAGTCCACTATCGATCGGCAACACTACTTCTGCCAGTGTTCATATGCACATTAATTATTTGAAGTTGTACGTTTGATACACATAATTGGAAGGTTGCAGTGATGCGGTTGAGTTTGAGTTGAAAGTGACTGAAATATAAACACGGCTTTTCAATAGCTTATCCAATTATGAATGAATGAATGAAAAAAATACTGTTTATTGCACACCAAACAAAAATACAGTAATAATGGAAATAAACGATAAACAAAGGTACAATGGGCGGTCTTATCGCTTAAACGATCTCTTCCAGACAACCTTTGGATGGACAGGATAAACAAAATCAAAAAATGGCGGTGTACGAGTACAGACATAAACAGAACCCACAAAATAAAATATACATATTGATTATATTAATAAACATAAACTTAAATACATACATACAAATGATATATAAATAAACTACACCACATTAAGAGGGTAAATAACATAAAAACTAACTAGCAGTTACGAGACAACGAAAGGAAATGGTTGTATACCTTGACTTTGAAAATAGGAAGAGATTGGGACGACCTTATAGACAAAGGTAAGGCGTACCACAGTCGCACAGCTTTTACTGTGATCTGACTTGTACTGTAACAATCATATATATCTTTATCTTCTTTACATAGTATAAAATGAAGTCGCTTCCGCTGTCTCTTCGCTTGGATCTTTTAAACTAGTCAACGGATTTTAATGCAGTTTTCATCAATAGATAAATAAATAAATAATAAATATAAATATATCTGGACATTTCACAGTGTCCCTGTCTAGCCCCAAACTAAGCAGAGCTTTTACTATGGGAACCAGATCACTGATAGAAGACTTATATACTTTTTTTTTAAATACATACATAAAATATATAGAGAAACAACCGGAACAAATATCTGTAGATCATGCAAACATTTATTTCGCAGCGGGAATCGAACCCGCTACCTCCTGCGTCTCAGCCGGCTATTCGCCCACTGCGCCGCGGAGGTCGTCAAGATAGAATGATTCAAGAGGAAAGTTTTTATGTATAATACATACATAGTACAGAAAAGTCGAAAAGTATGTTTTTGTGCGTTTTTATCGCAAACGCAGGCTAAACCTTACGAGATAGATCAAATTAGTGTGACTACGTAATTGTATATCTTAAAATGTTCGATTACCTCACTCCGTAGGAGGGTAATGTTTTATGAAAAAACATATGCGAAGCCGCGGGCGAGTCAGCTAGTTAAAGATAAAATATAAGCTTCGAAGAATAATAGTATACACTGCAAAAATATTTCGTAATTGCTGTCGTGTTAAATTTAGCAAATGATTCTAAAGATGAATTCCAAGGGGGTAATGAGGGAACTAAATCAATCATATAGGAATACAAAGGCTCTAACCAAAGCGACTCAGGCCCTTTTTATTTCCCTACGTGATGGTCAGTAGGCGTACCAGATCATCATAATCATCGTCATCCACAACACGACTTGTGGTGGGTTCCTATATCCGTCGGTAACAGACTACAACTGGTATCTCCTTGAAAATGTGTCAAACTATTGTTATAGTTTGACCGAAACCGCTGTACCGCGCCTGAGGTATGCGCATGGCGAGACGGGCAGAAGTATCGGCCGCTCCGATCCATCGTCAGACGCACATGAGATAAATAACCAAAGATGGGTCGAGCGCTATCCCGTGATGTCAAGACCGTCATCATGTCCAAAAAAATTAAAACAATTACTGGGATCGCTATAGTAGATTTGATATTATCGATCCATTAATAATAAATTTGCAGAAAGACAATAAGATTAAATTCAATTGATTGCAGATTCAAGTTCCGATAGCGAAACAGAAAATGAAGTTGAAGCAGAATCTATGTCAGAATATCTGTAGACAATTTAGTTACTTATAAAAATATAGGTATAAACATATCGTTATATAATATAAACATATCGTTTACGATATCGTAAGATCTATCCGACAATATAGATCTCATGTGTACCTACTCTTGCTCTTTTTTTCTCGGCCCCCACCTCGCCGCACTTTCTTAAGGAGCGGTATAATGCGCGCAGCCAAAGATGAGACTTGACGGATCACGTGGTCATACCTGCGCAGTAGACAGTTTTCAGGCCATTTTGGCGGTATGCAAGTCAAGCGGGGAGGGACGGCGAGGTATGGCGTCCGCGCATGCGCATTCAGTCGTGTGTCGTTCCCCGCAACCCGCGCACACGCCGCTGTGGTCCCAAGTACTGACGAGTGAAAAAGTTGATAGTTGTGTTCGTTATTTTTTTGTTATAATTTTCGTTATCGTTTTATGTTGACTATGCCTCGAGGCAAAACTTTAAAAAGACAAAGTAGGAAGATGTTGTTTGACTTTTATAAGTTTATGGCGAAGAAAGCGGAGGAAAGCGTCGGAAATTTGAAATCTGTACAAAAACGTACCGCTGCTGCCACTCGGACATCACTTAACACGGTGAAGAGAATTGTGAAGGAAGCGAATAGCTCCGAATTGCTGCCAGTGTTTCGCACTCCTGGAAAAAAACGACGGAGATTAAACCCAGTAACCGACGTGGACAATTTTGATAAAGGGATGATAAAACGTTGTATCCACAATTTTCACATCACAAATAAGGAACTCTCGACAATTAAAAAGATTGAAAATAAATTGCGTGATGACATCGGGTATCAGGGATCTGCAACCAGTTTGCGCAAAATTATAAAAGATCTTGGGTTTCGGTGGAGGAAGACTGAAAATAACAGGAAAATTCTTATAGAAAAGTCCGATCTCCGCCTCAAAAGAATTAAATATTTAAAGAAACTCAGACAATACCGTCAAGAAGGCCGCCCCATAATATACACTGACGAGTCATATGTGCATTCTACGCACACAACATCAAAAGGTTGGTCGGATCTGTCAGTGGAAAGACTAAAGAAACCAATTTCCAAAGGGCAGCGGGTAGTCATCGTGCACGCAGGTTCCGAAGATGGTTTTGTTTCGAATGCTTTTGTTCATGTTTAAATCGGGAACAAAATCAGGGGACTACCATGACGACATGAATTTCATTAATTATAAAAAATGGCTTGAGACTCAAATAATCCCCACCAAATTCCGTCGTGGTAGTCGATAATGCGTCCTACCATAACAAGGAGGAGGAGTCTGCGCCAAACTCGAATACGAAAAAAGCCGAGATGCGATCTTGGCTTGCAGGAAAAGGCATCGCATTTACTTCGGAGATGTTGAAGCCAGAGCTTTACAATATAATAAAAAAGCACAAAGAGGGCCACAAACTATATAACATAGATAAAACACTGCAAGAGAATAACCACCGCGTTCTTAGATTGCCCCCATATCATCCCGATTTAAACCCTATCGAAATGGCCTGGGCAGCAATAAAAGGTCATGTTAGCAGCAAGAACGTGAAATGGAATATTACAGGAGTAATGGAGTTAGTGAAGGAACAGGTGGACCAAATGGGTCCAAATGAGTGGAAAGCGTTATGTGAAAAAACTAAAAGAATTGAAAATAAATATATTGAAAGTGATCATATTATTGACGATTTGACTGATCGGGAATTAATAAAATCAGTAAAGGATTCGTCCGACGACAGTGACAGTGACACGGAAGACAGCGAAAATAGCTACAACGAAGACGAACCAGTCAGACCACAGCCTAGTACAAGTGGAACAGCTCGTAAAAGTGGTTGCCATCGCAGCCACGAATATATAAGTGGTGTTCGTTTTATACACGATGACGACAGCGATAGCGATTTCGATATTCAATAAATATATTATTAATCGGAACTCATTAAACTATTTTGAGCGCGACTGTACCTGCACGAAATCCCCTCTACTAGCATCTGACAGGTCTCATATTTCGCTGCGCGCATTGGACAGCGGTTTCAGTCGAACTATAGCGATTATTTATAAATTGTATATTTTGATGATATTTTGTAATATTTTGTATTATTTTGTCGCCTTTTATTGACCAACTGGTGTCACCGACTAATTGCCCGCTGCGCAAAATCACGCCACACCAAACGGTTTAAAAATTGTTGACGGATCAGTCCTCAGTCGATAATCGCAAGCCATGTTGTACACATGTAAGTAAATTCAAATACGATAGTCATTGTGTTTATGATGTTTTTATCTGTGTATAAAATTATTGATTATGTAATAAATTCATGTATAACAAAATTGAGATTATAAAATAATCTATACTAATAATATAAAGAGGACAGATTTGTATTTTTGCATTTTTGTGTGTATGTTTGTAACAAATAAACTCAAAAACTACTGGTTCGATTTTAAAAATTCTTTCACCATTGGAAAGCTACATTCACTTTGAGTAACATATGCTACTTTTTACTCAACTTCGCAAAGGAGGGTGATGTTTTTATTGAAAAACTACGCGTACAAAGCTGCGGATTGGTCAGCTAGTGAGTAGTAAATACGATAACCCCAGGGATGTTGTTGTCTTTTTTTATGTTATTTGTGGGGAAACAGGCTTACGGCCCACCTGATGGTAAGCGGTCACCGTCGCCTATTGACACCGGCAACACCCGGGGTATTGTCGATGCGTACACTGTAGAAACCTCATTACAATTCTCTTGAAGCGTGCCATGTCGTAGTCTAATGGAAAAACTTCGGATGGTAGCTCATTCTACATCTTGCAAGTGTCTTACACTAGTATCAAACTTTTGACGCGTTTTCAAGGGGAAACGAGTCGTAGCTGGTTACCGACGGATATACATAGGAACCCGCCATAAACCTACTGGTGGATATAGGCCATTGCCAACAGTGCCATCCACCTCGACAATGCGTCCCTAGTTAAGCTAACGCATCAAGGGCTCTAAGCATTTTGAAAAGTCCCACACTCTTATCTGTTTGATAGCGTTGCTAGTGTCTACTGAACAGCCGCGTTCGTATCTATATTTGTAATTTTCTCCTACTATAATTTCTGTAGCACTACTGCTGGAGAATAAGTAAGGTGTACCTAACTTATTCTCCAGCAGTAGTGCTTAAAACAAATTTTTCTAGCAGTTATTGTACAGCGTGCTGCAGAAATGGAGTCATAGTTTTCAGTGAAACTGTTGCATAACGCGCGTATACAATTGTCAAATTGCTGCAGACTACTTCCGCCCTAAGGTACGGTGGCAACTATAAAGTCTAAATTAGGTACATACTATTTTTTTGATATCAATACAAGTCAATTTATATTAGTTTTAATTAAAAATTCATTAACATCATAAACATATTTCAGGAGAGATGTTCACATTTATAAAGGCTTTGCAAAATTGATACTAAACCAGGATAGAATTTAATAACAGTCATCCAAAATGGCTTAAGCCAGGCTAAGCTTTTATTCACAACATACTGTAAAATGCTGCAATAAGATTCTGTTATTTTAGTAGATGTTGCCAAAACCTATTCAGTATTAAGCTTATTCATGTTTTCGTTGAAGTTTAGTTCTGTTTAGTGCCAATTTTAGTATTTTAAAACTTAATTACGATTAAATAAGGAAATAAAATAGGTTTTCAAGTGCAACGCTAAATTTTATTTATTTTATATTTATTTATTTAACAAAATCCAAAGCCTTTATTATATAAGATACAAACTTATTCTAACCGTACCATACGGCCAAAAACGGATTTACTTTATATAAAAAAGAATTTATAAATAGACAGTCTAAATTAAATTAAAAATAAGAACAAAACAAATTACGTGTAAAACATAAAAAGGTTGATAAAATACATAGAATACATATATATAAGTATTTATATCATAAATTCATACACATGTATATATAATATATATATATACCATAATAACGAGTATTTTTTGCGTTGTTATCATGCATGTGTGGTGGTTATAAATGGTGTTATATACTTTTAACAACCCTCATTTTGCATCTTCGTTTCTCCTTTTAATATTAAACTGAAAAACCTTTGTCTATCCATACACGGGCCAAAGAGATGGTTCATTGAGAGTAGTGTTGAACTAGTATGTACGAGTAAGTACCTACGACTTTCGATCCAGAAGTGGTTCGTTGTGGGTCGCGCACCACTAAATTTTTCTATGTGAAAATACAAAAATTAAATAAGTTTAACTCACAACTGTAGTAATATATAGTGCATTGTATTGAATCGCAACCGATCAACGGCTAATTATGATGAGAACAATGGAAAAAATGTAAGTACTAAGGTACCTCCAGTGATAGTTATCAACTGTGTTACGGCGAGGTAGCTTTTCTCGCGAAGAGCACTCTCCATGAAGAGCAAACAGTTATTTTAGAGTTGTGTTTAAATATAATTAGAGGAAATGACTTGCCGGGTATAGAGTAAATGCTACTTAATTTAAACTGAATGAATGAATGAAAACACTTTATTGTACACATTAAAAAATAGAAATTACAGACTAAATAGAAGACACAAAGAAAAATAAACTGATTTACCTATTTTAATATTTTATGCACTTATACAGAACCCAACACGCCGAACTTATCATAATATTATAGGTATTTACCTATGAAATTGTCGTTCTTCAGTACTGGTCATTTCAAATAGAAAAAAAGTTTGAAATGGCTTTGTATTCTAAATTCAAATTAATTTTGTTTTAAAAACATGACATTCTTTTTACAAACTCAGTCTTTTGTTTATTGATTAGCGTTGCATTTTCATTACATTTGAACATTTTTCGTCATAATGGATACTTTAATAATTCGTGTAATTATGGAATATGAGTTCCGTCGTGGCACCAACGCGACACAAACGACACGTAATATCAAAAACGTTTACGGAGAGAACTGTACAAACGAATGCACAACCCGTTATTGGTTTTTCCGGTTCCTTTCTGGAAATTTTGACTTGAAAAATGAAGCTCGTGGTCGTCCGGAGACTTTGGTCAACAATTATGAATTAAAGGCGATTGTGGAAGCTGACGAAACTCAATCTACACCTGAGCTAGTAGCAGCTTTTGATGTTAGCATCAAAACAATTTTGATCAATTTGCGACAAATAGGCAGGTAAAAAAACTTGATAGATGGGTGCCCCACGAACTTAACGATCACCAGCGCAACGTACGCGTCGAGACCTGCCTCGCACTGCTCAATAGGCAAAGAAATGAAATAATTTTAAACCGAATTGTTACGTGCGATGCAAAATGGATTCTGTTCGACAATCGAAAGTGCTCAGCAAGTTGGTTAGATCCTGGTTCAGCACCAAAGCAATGCCCTAAACCAAAAATGACCCCTAAAAAGGTGATGGTCACTGTTTGGTGGTCTCGTGCGGGTGTGATTCACCACAGCTTTTTACAAAACGGCATGAGCATTACTGCAGATGTGTACTGTGAAGAACTAGAGAAAATGATGGAAAAACTTGCACATCGGCAACCAGCTTTGGTCAATTGGTCGTCCTCACTGCTCCTTCACGACAACGCGCGACCCCATACTGCACAACATAGACAGTCTCCAAGCTGCAAGAGCTTGGGTTGGAAGCTCTCCTTCATCCGCCATACTCACCAGACCTTGTACCTACCGACTTTTACTTTTTTAAAAATTTAGACAACTTTTTAGTGGGTAAAAAATTCAATTCCCGAGAGGCAGTACAAAACGCCTTTGAAGAGTTTGTTGCCTCCCGTCCAGCTGATTTTTACAAGAAGGGCATCAATAAACTGCCAATTCGTTGGCAAAGATGCGTCGATTGCATGGGTGATTACTTAGAATAACAGAAATAAAAAAGTTTAAAAAAATAAGTACTTTCACTTATTCCATACAAAACGGCAATTTCATAGGTAAAGACCTAATATAAAAGCAAGTAACTTTTTAACAAAAATATAACCGACTTAACCAAACTACTAAACTGATTTTGATGAAATTTCAATCAGACCAATATGAAAGTATATCCTTCCAAATAAAAAAAGAATTTTCCAAATCGGTTGATAAATGACGGAGTTCTGAGATCAAAACATAAAACCGAGTTGCGTCTCTATAAAATTTGAGGGATGCCTCGATTTTTTTGGGATCCCACCATCAGATCCTGAATTTATGCCTACGGTACTACCTGGGAATTATCCCCTTTTAAACAAAAAAATAATTTTTCGAATTGGTCCAGGCGATTTTGAATAATAGGAGAGCATACATAAAAAAGATTCCGACGAATTGAGAAAATCCTCCTTTTTTGAAGTCTGTAAACAAGGATTAAGTTTGAGATAGTTGATAGAATAATATAGGTACTGGGCATGCCTACTCTATCAACAATCCTGACTCAGTGGATGCGCCATTTACTCAGCGAATGCTGCAACATGCCACCAGACTGTTTATAACTTAATTAACAAAAATTAAAGTATTTTTTTTCTGTTATTAAGTTTATTCTTTTTACACCTCGGCCAATCTTCCATTAAGCAATGATCCTCTCCATCCAAAGGTTGTCTGGAAGAGATCGCTTTATTAAGCGATAAGACTGCCCATTATGCTTACTTTAATTTGTTTATTTCTTTAAATCTGTTGTGTCTAGCTTGTGCGGTATAATAAAGAATTTTCATTCATTCATTCAACATAAAAGTTTACAAAACCAAAGCGTTATATCTATCACATTAGAAAACGCAAATAAATCGTTCTAAATTACCTATTTAGAACAGAAATAACAATAATTATTTTATTGTTATTACTGTTCTAGGTAGGTAATTTTTAACCATAAAAAACTAATAAGTACATGCCACCAAGCACTCTATGCAACATTTTAAACTAATATATCACAAATGCTTGTTATATAAAGTAATTATATAACGAACGATCTATCTGATTGCGTTAATTGTGCACCCTACCTAACTTAACTACTGGTAATTTAGGTTTATAGTATGTAGATATGTTTTTAAATTTATATAGATGCACCGCCGTCATGTGTTACATTTTTATCCTGTCCATACAAAGGTTGTCTGGAAGAGATCGCTTTTAGCGATAAGACCGCCCATTGTACTAAATCTATTTGTAAGAATTATGTTCTGTATTTTACTTTGGTGTACAATAAAGAGTTATCTTATCTTAACTCGAACGAACTACAATACTTTTTCTATGTGTACTGATTCTCATGTAAGTGATAATTTTACTTAGAAAAATTTCGTGATTCATTTCCGTCATTATTATAAATAAGTACGGGATTTATCACGTACCGTTTTATCGGTGTTTCGACCGATGTTTCGGTTCAATTCGTGAAGCTTCATGAGGGTGAGTGCGATCCGCTCCGAACCACGTCTCGCCTCACACTGATAATGATAATTATTATCTTTTTGAGAATAAATTATTATTAAACCTAAATGAATTTGTAATTTTGTAATTGATTTATTTTCATTGAACTTTTTTACATGTGATTAAAAACAATGTGAACACTAGAAACTGCATTAGTAAAATACTGTGTCGCAGTTTCCAGTGCCCGTACATACAATTTAAACGAGTTAGACGTTCCTGATTATAGGTAGGTTACAATTTTCTAATTTACAAAACTTGATTTAAATAAGAAAGAAAACTTAAATAAACTTACATGCTATGTCATGGTAACTCGGCTTTTTGTAAGTATGACTGTGAGTGTGTGAATGTATTTTAGAGTGTTTTAGGGGAGTGGGTGTTTGTGAGTGAGGGTGTGGATGTGTGTATACGGGGTCTGTGTGTGTCGAGGGTTTGATGGTGTGTGAGTTTGTGGTAGTGTGTGTATGTGTGAGTGTGGGTTTTTATGAGGGTTATGTTTGTCTGAATTGATGCAAAAGTCAGTCTCATCTGTTTCGTGAAACTTGAGGCAGTGGGTTTCTTCTGCCAAAGCTAATCGTTTTTATAAATATCCTTGACAAAAAATGAAGGCCTGAGTTCTTTTAATATTAAAGAAAGCCAGACATTCGATAGAAGGAAACTACTAAACCCATATCCCTTGAGTAACCGTATTACGTACTACACAGAATTGCAATAAATTCTAACCCAACCATTGCGACAATAAAATGTTCAATAACGTCCATACGTCAGCACATGCGATCTTCTGCAATGCTTGAATCTGCGGTGACAGCTAGTATTCAATTGAAGCTTTTACAGTCTCGAAGAACGACAAGGTTCTGATCTTATCACGAACATCCAAAGCAAAAATGTAATTACAGTGCTATGTCTATTTAGTGGTCGGTAAAGAGTTATTTGGTAACATGTCTCCACGTTACAGGCTTGTCCTAGTGCCAACTCAATAGTAAATTGGCTAATGAAGTAAAACTTTTTTACGCACGCTTGACTTGGAGAGTAAGCTGGTGAATGCGTTATGAAAAGTGCAAACGGAATTTGAGAGAGAGATATAAGTTAGTGTAGATAGAAAGAGAGAGAGAGTTACGTGTCGTATATTTTTAAACGTTAATGTGCGAGTGCGAGTTGCGTCTGTCCAGAATGAATATAGACTGATCGACCTACAGACGCGACAGTGAATCGTCTAGAACATGGTAGCTGGACAAAATTATTTTATGGGTTCACATGATCGCTACAGCCATAATAACATATACTGAATCATTTTTTTTGCGTTATGTGGTAAAATAAAAAAACTTAGTACGAAATAAAAATTTATTGAAAATAGAAGTCTAGAAGAATACATATTAACGAAATAATTTAAATTATATATCTACACAATTTAAAAAACTTAACTTAAATTACTTAACATAACATAACATATCATCACGCCTTATTCCCCGAAGGGGTGGCAGAGGTGTATTACTACACCCACTTTAAATTACTTAACTATAATAATATCTACTATTATAATAAATTACAAATAGAAATCGTCAGATGATTCATCATCGCTGTCACAGTTAGACGAATCAGGTACCACATAATCGTTCTCCTCACATAAAGTAACTTCACGTGGTACTTGATGTGTAGTAGGTATGGAAGGCGGAACTATCAAGCTTAGCACTTCTGCGGGCAATTTTTCAGGTCTTTTCTTAGGAATTTCCCTAAGCGAGTTGATTACAGGATCAGATGTTATCAGCAGCATATATAATAAATCTGTATTCGTGGCAATACGTGACTGTTTTCTGCTATGATGCTCTCGGAATCTACGACAGTCTTTGTTACGGGCTTCTTGAGCCTCCTCCGATAGCTGTCCGATTGGAACAATACAGCTTTGGATGACTTCTGTACTGTGTAATAAGATTTTATGCACAGTAACAGGCATATTATACCACGGATACAGACTAAGGTAAAGAGATCGAGTCTCAGAGCAAACTTTTTCAAATTCTATGCAATTAATATCATACCCAGAAGATAATGTTCGAAGTAATATACACATTTTTTTAATTAAATTAACATCCAATCCTGTAATCTCACCGCTTAGTTCCGGATTCATAAAAAACCTACGTGCAGTGTTACCATCATTTGTGTTACCATAACCCGGTTTTGGTTTGTCTACAATAAGCCCCATCTGAGTTTTAAAATCTAACTTAATTTTCTCTGAACGTAACTTTACACTAATTTTATCGTCAGCGCCCCTAGCTTGCCACTTTTTTATATCCAAACGATAACTAATATGTAGTAAACACTCAAAACAACGTATCCATGCATGTAAAGTAGACAAACCAAAACCGTAATGTTCTTTATTAACGACTACGTCTTTTAAATCACCATTCATCATTGTCGGGGTAGCACCACATATATAACATTTTTGAGGGGAGCGTGTGTCAGTCAAAGCGTTACATACTTTTCCGTCTGTCATAGTCAGTAAGAGGTCATGTTTTATAGTAATTTCATATTCTTCAACATTACAAATAGTTGGAAGAAGCTGAGATATTTCTTCCAAGACTTTGTTGGTTTCGGCTTTGGTGAATTCATTAGTTTCCTTTGAAAAAATAAATTTGATTGGTCGGCAATAGAGAGTTGACGAAGGCCGTGGATTTTGCCATATAATATGTTGGCCGTCACATAATTTCAAAGGAACTAATGAAAACATGAACAGGAATTCATCAGTAGCATTAGCATCTTCGAACCTTTGCTTATAGGTACTGTGGCCTGAACTGCCGTCACAGCCCCATTTGCTAATTAATGTAAGGGATGAATTAGAAGACACAACATTTCTTATAACATCACTTTGCGCTTCAATTAAACGATCAGCAGTTTTGTTTAAAATGCCTTGTAGATTAATTTCAGCGCGCGTTTCCGTCACAGAAATATACTCATCTAAAGGATAACACATTTTTTTAGACTTAACTACACTATGATAAGATGGAAATATCTGATGTCCCGCCTTCAATGACACCTTACGCGTCTGTTTGTAACTATGGCTGGTACACTTAGCATCAACATAATGAGCTAAAGCTTCATCACTGCTCAATTGACGACCACCACACGCAACATTGGTTGTTTTAGCTTTTGGAGAGTTGTCAGATATTTTATGAATTGAACTAGCTACATTTCTTCGACCAGATACTCGATTGGCTACTTCAGCGGCTATGGTTAACTCACTAGCACTTCGCGATTGCACTAAATCTTCAACCCTCCGTTTTTTGGTTTTGAATGACGATTCGTCAAATTCTTTTCTGGGTCTGCCTGTAGTCCGACTTGGTCCAGATGACGAAGACGCAGACGGGCGATGTACTTGAACTTCAAATTGTATTTCATTACCCTCTAACCAATCCTTATTGTTATTCAAAAACCTATTGAGGGTATTTTTCGATGCGGACCACTTTTCAGCAAATTTTGAAGAAATACTTGAAATTTTCGTACAAATATTCTTCTTTGAATCAAGAGTGACATCTGAACAGTTGATTTTGTTCAATACAAACTCTGTGAGCTTTGAATTACGGTCCTCTTTCTTGTGTTTACGCCATTCTTCAAAGAAATCGATTTTTGAAATCGAAATCACAACTTCTGAAAAAAATAATTAAAAAAAATGGGGTGAGTTGGGGTGGCAAAACTATATATCATTTTAAAGTTAAATATTGTGGCTATTACATACGTAAATAACGGCCTGGATATATTTGGATAAAAAAAGTTACACTCGATGAAAGTTACTAAATAGAAAAATTTACACGATATAAATGTCCATTTCTATAAAGCCTATAAACATCAACGTCAACAAGTTAAATGATCCCAATTTATGAAGAAATTTAAAGTACATACCTTCAAGTAGAAAATCCATAACACTCACAATAATATAAATAGCACAAGTGGTCATAAGATGTTGTCGTAAGCACTGCAAACTATCAACTGATTTATTTGCATAAATGCATTTTCCTTATTACCTCACTTTCCAGTACTATGGCGGTGTGCTACAAAGGGTAAGGCACGTGTTATACCTGGAATTCTGAGTTTTGAGGTGTGGTTAATGAGACAGGATTATGATTTAATCGATTCTAGGAATCGACTTTTGTCCAGCTGGCTAGTTCTAGGTAATTCACTGTGAGACGTGTGGAAAAATTTGTAATTGAACAATTTTATAAATTTATATTTTGAAAAAGAAGTTTTACTTGAGTCGTGTGGTCTAAAGCACACTCGTTTTTTTATTGGATAATATACATATTTTATATGTATTTATATTTTTTATGTCTATCTAATCTATTATGTATGGAGATGCGGTGCATTGTGCAGTGCGTCGAATCGCACGGTGCGCAGGTATCGTTCCTGAATATTATTATAAAATAATAAAAAATATTGCTGAACATTACACACAGCGTTATCTAGCCCCAAACTAAGCAGAGCTTGTAATAAGGAAACCATAAAACTGTTAGAATACTTAAATACTTTTTTTTGTAAATACATACTTATAATTTATAGAAAAACATCCAGACATCGAAAAAATATTTGTAGATCATCCAAACGTTTGTCCAAACAAACATCCTCCTGCGTCTTAGCCGGCTATTCGCCCACTGCGCCACGGAGGTCGTCACTATTAAATAAAAAGTATACAGTTCTAAAAGCGATCTGTACCAGAATCGGTCACATATACGAACTAGCTTTTCTATGACCTGCGCAGATTAGCCTTTAGTTCATGCAAAGTCACATATTAATAACTTAGGAAAATGCAGTAAAATTCCTCTCACACAACGAGCATAACTCGTGGGAACTATATAGCTTGACTTTAAAATGTTCAATACTTGTGCATTTCGCGTGGAATTCCGGTTGCTGCGGCCGACGGCTGATATCCTATCGACACGTCTGTCCTTTGCTGACTAAACGAGCTTTTTACACTACTGTAGGCAGGCTATAGATGGAAATACTCGAAATAATAATCATACTAATCTTCTAAATCCGAATGTTTGGATGTTTATTTGTTACTTAATCACGGCGTAACCGCTGAACCGTTTTCTATGAAATTTGGTATGTACGTAGATTATATTATTAGATTATATATTTACCTAGATTAACATTATAGTGTACACTGAAAAAGTATATGTGTGTGTGTGTGTGTGTTTGCGTGTGTGAGTGTGATACGTGTGTGTATGGGTGTATGGGTGTGTATTCATAGGTATGTACGTCATCGGCAACCCACCTACTGGAGCTCACGGGCACTTGGGGCGTGGGTTTGTGTTGCATCATCATAAGGGGAGGGGTTTAGACATGATTATCCACCACTCTTGTCTAAATGCGGGTTGGTGGGGGTACTTTTTAGGGGGTATTTGGCCCTCAAGGTCGACCATCCCTCCTTTAACTAGCTTCCTAGTTAAGTGTGTGGATATACCGCCATGATCGGTCGCCAGAGCCTCGTTCACTGATCGGCAGGGTGCAGCGCTTGCAGGCAGGTGAGGTTGGCTTGGGGCCCTAGAGATGTTTGTTGGGCCCCTTACACCCCAATATACGCTTGCTAAATTCTTGAACTTTAATTCGCTTGCGCATTTCGGTATTGGGGACGTCTAGTAGTATGATGCCGAGCCATTGACTATGTGATACCATTACACTAATGGTGTGTGTATGAGAGCGCGTGAGTAGGTGCATGTGTATATGTGTGTGATTGTATGTGCGTGAGTTTGACAATTTTTGTCAAATTTTTGTTAACAAATAACGCGTGCGAAGCCGTTGCCGGATCTTAGTACACAAGAAATAACGGTACAGTAGGCGCTCTTAACGCTAGAAGTGATCTCTTACAGACAACCTTTGGATGAACACGATGACAGAAAAGTAAAAGACTGCGGTGTTCGATTACCTATGATATACATCATCATTATTATATCAGCCAAATGACGCTTGAACATAAGCAACCCCCATCAATATCCAGAGTGACCGATCATCTGTGGCCTGCAACCAACGGCTCCCAGCAATCTTTGTATGTTTTGTGAGTATTTTGGTTCGACTTGGAACATTAGGGGCCTTACAATAAAAAAGTTAAACAGCCGTCTGTTTAAAAAATTCCTTAAAATTAATAAGTAAGGATTTTTTAAACAGTTGTTCAACAGATACTCTATATAATCTATCTTACGAGGAAACTGAGGAATTACTAACCGTAATAAAGTAAGATTTTAAAGATTGTATAGTACGTAAACTCATACCTGCCATGTTTGCACTTAGTTTATTTAGTTATTTTTTTTTTCATTATGTAAATAGATTCTAAGATTTATTAATTTGAGTATTCATAAGTTACCCCAGTCCAGCCTTTTTCGCCTCAGATACAGGTTTTTCTAGTTCAGTTGTATAAAATCTTACCTATAAGTAGATATTAATCCCTAATGTTAATCTTAGCAACATGAAAAATAAATAAAAATTTATTTATTATTATTAATTATTATATACCCAATTTCATCGAAATCGGTTCAGCCGTTACGACGCTATTGAGTAACAAACAAACAAATGTTCTTCTTCTTAGCGTGTCAAGAGTTCTACGTTTTCATTTATACTATGTTGGAGAGGTGTTTGGCCACAACAATAGCATTAGGTGAGGCGGTTATTAGGTCCTCCATCGTGCAGGTGTTCGGACACAAAGGGCACATTAGCAAGTGCTCATTGACTGCGCGGGATCATCGCAGTCGCACTGAGTTAAGTTAGAGTCCCTGAATCCCCATTTGCACATATTCAGTCTGCAACGGCCAATCTGGGTGCGGAGCCTGTTCAAGGACTTCCAGACTGACCACGGCAGATCGTGCCCGGGTGGTAACTGTTCCTGTGGGGTGCTAAAATCAACACACAAATGAATAAACTAATATCCAAAAAAACTTCTTAGTGATAGGACCCTCAAGTTTTATCTTGCTCGATTAGACGCAAAAACGTCGAGCATGTATGCACGTTGGGACTTACCATAATAGTTACTTTGTTTGTTGTAGTAATATAATACAATTTTGAATAGATTAATATTATTTTAAGGGTTGTTTACTGTTTGAGATTGTGCTTACATGAATATTAAATGACCATCAGCATTGTTTGTTTTATTAATATAATTAAAACTCACAGAATATAAACAGCATCTGAGAAACTGAATTTTAAAAACATACCTACATTAATTTATACCTACCTGTCAGTCTCCAAAATAGGCGTTTTATTTTGTTCTCTATCAATAACTTCATTATTTTGATCTGCTTCCGTGTCTACAAAGTTTACATCTTGTCTTTCCGTGTTGTGTCTATTCTCCTCTGTAAAATCATGATAATGCTAAAAATGTCTATTGGTGCAAAATCATCATTGTTAAATGCGAGTCTATTGAATAGCCATATTCCAGACTTTAAAAAGCCACTTGTGATGTTTCTTGGTGTAAATGATTCCAAAAAGGCTAATTTTAATAGTTCAGCAATATTGTATATGGTCAAAGTTTTTCCAACATTTTGAACATGCCAATCGTTGAATGCAATCTTCAGTTTGCCTTTGAATGGACTGAACACACTGAGATCAAGGGGTTGCAATTTGTGTGACGTGTGTGGTGGAAGACTCAAGTAAACAATACCATGGTCACGACAGTAGTTAACTGCTTCTATTGATATGTGGGATTCGTGATTGTCACAAATAATTAGGATTGGACTATCTATGTTGCTTGAAGTAAGGCGTTGAATGTGTTTTAAAACTTGTAAAAACAACTCTGATGTCATCCAGCCGCTTCTGTTTGCCAAACCTAAACTTCCATCAGGAGCACCATTTAAAAAATGATCTTTAAAATGAATTCTTGGAAATACATAAACTGGAGGAAGAGAAAAACCAGTTGCAGTAATAATTCCACAGAAAGTTACTAGCTCCCCGCGTTCTGCAGAAACTATTTGTCCCACTTGTCTTTATTTCCTTTCAGCCAAAACTTTAGGAGTAGGAATGACTGTGCTTATGCCTGTTTCGTCTAAGTTTATAATAAAATCGGGAGTAAAATTGTATCGCATCATTATACGTTCGTAATTGTCATAAAATTCACTTACAGCAGTTTTATTAAAAGCAAAGCTTCTTGCTGTGCTTGTATTCTCAGGTTTTCGGAGACTCAATTCTGGATTTCTCTTCCTAAAGCCAGCTGCCAAATCTTTTCCAGCGCATTTGTTTTCTTTCCACGATTTTGGATATTTACACTCAGAACATTCCGCGTACTCGTATGCTAATGTCAAAAGCTGTTTTAATGTAAGTCCGTTGTGCATTTTACTGCAATTCAATAAATATTGAGTCAATGTATTTTCTTGCTCTGTTGAAAAAACATGTGCTACTCTATATTTGGAACCATAGATGTTACCGTAAACAGCTAATTTATTGACTTATTTATTAATAACACACTTAAAAACATATTTAGGAATACTTTTCGATATAATCACTTACCTTTGGTAAAATAATAAAACTAAAGCAACTAATAAGACGGTTCTGAGACACCTTCACATTTCCGTTAAATATTTAGTAGGCGGCAGCGCGGACACATCCACCCCAGTTCTTATAGTTTCGGAAAAAAAAGTGGCTGTGACATACGGACGGTCAGACAGACAGACAGACATGACGAATCCATAAGGGTTCCGTTTTTTGCCATTTGGCTACGGAACCCTAAAACCATCACAATTAAACATTCATAACATTATATAAACTCAGCATGCCTAACTATAATAGTCCTCGCTTCGTCTAGTCGAAGTCCCTGGTTTAATATAAATACATAGTATTTATTATTTGGGTAACATAGAATATTATTATTTAACTGTAACATAAATTCTTGTTAAGGATGATATCATGTCTCTAACCTCATGAATACCGGCCGGTATTATGCCGGGCGATATTGGACCGGCCCTAAATAAACACATCGAACGCCCAGTTAACGTACACTGTATTGATTAAGGCTCGCCATAGACTACAAACTTAATAATACTAAGCTTTCTGCTTTATAAAACTAAGCTTGCTTTTTGTAGTAACGATTTAGTCAAGACATCAGCTATATTTTTTTTATAGTACTTATATGGCAAACGAGCATGCAGTCCACCAGATGTTAAGTGGCTACTGCAGCCCATTGATATCTACCTAGAATTCAAAACAAGGTATTATGTTGTATTGATCTCTACGTTGCTATACCATTGGACTTAGCTGTTATGCCTAGTATTGCTATTTGGCGGCAGATAAAGGTAAGGCGGTGGTGCCCACTTCCTCGAGCACGTTCACAAAAGCTCTACCACCAGTAAAAATATTATTTTTAAATTAACCTATATTGTCCCACTGCTAGTCAAAGGTCTCCCCGAAGTCCTTCCATCTGTCGCTATCCTGTGCGATAATCTACCACTGTTCAAAGGCAACAAGATCGTCTCGCCAACGCTTTCTTGGCCGACCCCGACCGCGACTTCCATCAGGTCTCCAGGTTGTAGCTAGATTAGCCCACCATTCGGGGTGCATTCTTCTGTGTCCAGTCCAATCCCATTTGAGCCTGGCTATCTTTTATCCAACACCGGCAATGCCTGAAACGAACGCAGCGTGGTGTTTCTCACTCGATCAATCCGTTTGAATCCGAGAACGCTATGTTCCATTGCCCTATAGCAAATCTTGAGGACTTATGTGACTCGATCAGCTATTTAGACATTTTTTATAACTCAATGATCTCGCCTGATGGTAAGCGATGATGCAGTCAACGATGGATCACGCTTACCTAGAAGAAACCTGTTCACTGGCGACTTAAAAACACCCAGGTTGCATATATATTTTTTATTATACCATAGAAAATATGTGTAAATGTATCCTCTAAAGTACACCGCACTCCGTATTTTTGTAAATTTCGCTCCATCCAAAGGTTGCCTGGAAGAGATCACTTTCAGCGATAAGGCCGCCCATTGTATTGCCTTATTTATTTTAGCCTAGTACTTATTTTTGTATTATTTCTGCTTGTGTGGTAATTGAATAAATAGTTATCTATCTATCTATATAGGTTCATTGTTATGCCCATCCTATGTCTATCGAGCCAAAGCAGAGATCCTTTGCGTCTAAACACAAGTTTTTTAAACTTAGTTAGAGCAAGGTACCAAAGTATTTGATATAGATAATAAGATTGTAGTGAAGACCCACAAGATACAACACCCTAGGTATCCTAGAATTATAACGAGTTATTTAAGTGCACTTTGTAAAACCATTTTTTTAAATAAATACATATTCATTCATTCATTCATATGCAATGCGAATGTTAGCACATCGATGCTGCTGTCATTATACTATTTCCATTTCTTTATTTTCTCAATGGCAGTTCTAATTTGATAGTTGTAGTGTTGTGACCAAATAAGTAATGATATCGATCGCGTATATTTTTATATTTTGAACAAAGACAAATACAACAAAAACATTCAAATATATATTTTCAAGGTGGAAACACTCAATGGCCCACCGCCATTTTGTGTTTGTTTTAATCTGTCACTCGCAACGGTCGTGCTGGTCACTACATTTCTGTTCGCCGAATTTCTTCACATTATATACACAACACAACAGCTATACACAACAGCTTCGAAAATTTTAAAGAAGTTGGCATTATCAATCATGAATTATTACGTGTAACATCTTGTAATGAAATATAATATTAGTTAATAAATTTGTACAAAAGTGTCCGGCAGTATTTAAGTTTCTTACATTTTGTAAAAAAATATCGGGTCTGTTATCGTGTAACGTTTATTGATAGCTCTATCCCTATCAGTTTCTCCGACTCTGGTATAACCTTGTACGTGTAACAGTAAACAGGCAACCTATTCTACGAATGTTTTCGCGGTTATTATTAAAAGATCGTTTTAATATATGCAAATGAAAAATTCATCACCGGTAGTCAACTGTTGGGGTGGTTTGAGCGATTTTTTTTCTTGTTTGGTCCGTCCATCGGTAAAACTGTCCGTCTATTTCCGGCTTATGGTAATATGATCAGACGATAATTCGTTCATTAATTTAATAGAACTGGACCTTTTTGTACCGATAATTGATATTCTGCGGCATTTAGCTCAATTATAATAACTTTTTATTAAATACCAGGATTGTTTAATAAAACTAGGTTATATTTTCTTGATCCAAATAGGAAGGAAAGAGTAACAAATGACCGGTAGCCATGCAAGTAAGCCACGAAGCGAAGTAAACGCATCCTAACAGCATATTGTAAAAAATAATTAGTGGACATAATACATAATTTATAAGAGAGGGGGGGGGGGGGGAGGCCCTTGGTGTGGGAAGCCACGTGCGTCGATACCCTTGCGCCATCTCATCTGTCTGGTACAGCTGTTGGAGCCGGTGCGGCGGCAAATTCAGCCGAAGATCTCAAGCTTTGGGGTCGACACTCTGAGTCCATTGGGTACCGGGGTCCATCGCGTTTTCAAAATTCTTTCTGGACGTCTGGTCGAAGCGACGTGTGATCCGAGAGCTGGCGCTTATCTGGGTCAACGCATAAGTATTGCAGCCAGTATCTTGGGGACACTTCCGCCTGGTAGTGATCTGGAGCAGTTGAGTTCGTGACTATCTATAGTTCGTTTGCAACGGTCTTTAGATAATTCAACTATTTATAAGAGATCGTTTGTGATAATTTCTTTTACTTAGGGTTACTGACTAAAATGGTATAATATGAACCCTAGGGAGCGACTTATCCTTCCGTCCTTCCGCTATATTAATCCCCTTAATGAAAATCCTCGTCTGTCATAGCTGATTATCTAAAGGTATTGACTTTAAATTTCGAATAATCACTAGTGGTTCGCCCCGAACTGAGATCTCGCGAGTCTCCCTTAACAGAAAAAAAATATTACTTGGGCGACTCGAACAACGATGCCTAAACGTATTTAGTGGCTAAATACGATTTAAGTAGTTTTCAAATCATACAACTACGTAAAATTTAAACATGTTTAGTCACTAAATACGTTTAGGGATCGTTGTGCAAGGCCTTAATTTTTGACTGATAAATCAAAAAGTCACAAAAATACCATATAACTTGACCAACAGCTTCATTCAAAGTACAGGTAACGGGAGCTCATGTAAATTGGTAATTATTTTGTGGGGTAAAAATTTAGTTATTCTGGATTTTAGGCATTTCCATATATTTGTGTCACTAAAGCTACACGTATACCTAATTTCAGCACTGTTAGGCACTGGTGTACCCTGTAAATTTTGCCTAAATTCAGTTTATATGACGGGCTATTAACCCCGAACTGAGATCTCACGAGTCTACCATAAAACAAAAAAAATATTGTTCGTAATCTTTGACTATCAAAATAGTGCCACGAACTAAATAAGTACCACCTAACATGACCTACAGTTTCATTCAAATCACAGCTAACCGGAGTTTATGTCAATTGGTTTTTTGGGGTACAAATTGCAGTTATTCTAGATCTCATACCGTTGCTTATATTTATAATACTTAAGCTACACGCATACCAAATTACAGCACTGTGGGGTCACTGGTGTACTCTGCGAGTTTTGTCAAAGTTTAGTTTTTATTATGGCTAATAACTCAAAAACTACAAAAACTTTACTAAAAATAAAAAAGGGTCAAAATGTACTAGAAAAGACCTATCATTTGTCGTCTCACTTGACTTGATAGTCTCATTTTCATTTTTATTTACCCCTCTTGAACCCCAATATCTCAACAACCCCCTTAACATTTTTAGCTCATTTAGTCACTCCAAAATTGTGCCATCACTACCTACCTATATACCAAATTTCACGATGATCAGATAAACGCTTCGAAAGTTGTCCTCGGACAAACAAACATACATACATACGTACAACGCTGATTTGTCCAAGTTGATTTAGAGATCTCGCTTCGCTCGATCAATAATATTGACCAAACTCGATTACAAAATTAAATTTCAGTTTGATTGCCAAGGGTCCAAAATGGTAGGGCAAGATCAAGGTAAAAGAGCCAATTAACACATTCCGAAATCAATAAATAAATAAGACGTTTATTTACATCATTTGTTGAATTATCAGTATCATCACGCTGAAAATTAATATAGCCATTTAGTATTATAGATTTATATATCTCCCAAAAACCAATAAAGATGTATCTTTGCTATCTTATAGATAATATCAAGCTAACAGTCGATCAACACGCTCAAAAGCCCAACATTACCTGAGGTTATTAAACTTAGCGAAAACAAAAATCCATGTTTTTTCCGCTTCCATATCGACTATCAACAGGGGCGTACAAGACAAATGATCTGTGAATTTTTCAGGGTTTCTTTGTTATTTTTTCCTCTTCATATTATAGAAATGAGGTGATTCATAGACGAACTAAGGCCACTGACATAGCACAGAGTATTAGGACAAACCTTCTAAGGTTTTTATAAGGTATGTGTTTAAGACAAATGCACAGAAATTTACACAACACCTTTCTTTCTTCAAATGTTTGCAACATAAGTTCTTTAAAAAAAACATTTATTTATACTAAAAACGGGATATTTACCATGATTTGTGAGTATTTGAGTATCCCGATATTTCGGCGCAGTTGCATGCGCCATGATCACGGGTAAACTCGAAATATCGGGATACTCAAATACTCACAAATCATGGTAAATATCCCGTTTTTAGTATAAATAGTGTTCATAACCATGATAGTTTCAAAAGTTATAAACATTTATTTGTTCCATACCTCAAAAGAAAAAAAAGGAACCCTTATAAGATCACTCTTTTGTCCGTCTGCCTGCCCGTGTGTCAACACCGATTTTCTGCTAGGTGGATCAAGCAAGTTGAAAGAAAGAAAGAAAGAAAGAAAATATATTTATTTATAAGTTGAAATTTATACCATTCAGTTCAGTTTCAGTAAACACCGAGTTAGTAGTTCTTTCTGCAGAGTACATGCTATACGAGGTGGTTCGTTAATACTACTTAATAAACAGATCAAATTTAAAGATCGATTAGATATAGTTCACCTCTCTGTAGAAAGACATATTGAAATAGCCTGCGTAGAGTTGGAGCAGTTCATAGTTATAAGTGTTGGTAAGGATGGTGTTCCAGTCTCTACCACAAAATCCTTAAACTCCTCTCCCATAGTCGCAGAGTCATTGTTAAAAGAAAACTTAACGGAATGCAAAACACAACTCAAATTTGATTATGTAAATAGTGATGACATCATAAAAGTTTTCAAACTGATAAATGTTAAGAAAACCGCGGACTTCTGGGGTATCTCTGTTATCGTCGTGAAAACATTGATTAACATAATTGTTACCGATCTAGCTTTAATATTTAACGAGTGTATTAACTGTGGTGTATTAACTGTGGAGTTATTTTACTGTGTTTCATTAAATCAGGGTTTAATGAAACACAGTAAAATAACTCCACTTTTCACATCAGGCACAAGTTCTGATCCTGGTAATATTAGACCAATCTCAGTACTTCCGACATTTAGTAAAATATTTGAAAAACTAATTTTAAATCAACTGCTTAGACATTTCAATTCTCATAATTTACTGCATCATAAACAATTCGGATTTACCAGGGGTCGCTCAACCACTGATGCTGGTATTTAGTTAATATCGCACGTATTTGATGCCTGGGAGAAGTATCATGGAGCTTTAGGTGTTTTTTGTGATTTGTCCAAGGCATTTGATTGCGTAGCCCATGACACATTGATCAGGAAACTACACCATTATGGCATTAGGAACGTTGATCTAGACTTTCTCACTTCTTATTTAAGTGGCAGAGTGCAAAGAGTTGACGTGAATGGAAAGCGTTCTCCGGGGTCTCTGGTTAAAATGGGTGTACCACAGGGATCAATTCTGGGACCATTTTTGTTTTTATTATATTGTAAGGATCAGGAGTAGATTAAGGATAAAAATGAGAACTAAAAACTTTAACTTTATTTTAATTACAAATTTTACACAATCAAACAGAAAAATAACCAAAATGGAACAAACCAACTTCAACACAAATATACAAAAATTAGCACTGAACACTTAGAACACGAATTATTAGAAAAATAGCAAATAGCTCACGTAACCGGATTTATACAAATACGTAAGAAGTCTGAAGATGTTTTTCCATCGAGCGCCAGCGAGCAAATGTGTGGTCGCCCATGGAGCGCGTCTGTTTTTGTAGAAGCGATTGCTTCTATTCCTTAGAGCTGCAGAATTCGGCAAATACGGCCTCTCCTGACAGAGGGTCGTCTTCGACCCGGGAACATGGTGTGGTGCCGCTTGGACCAGAGACATCTGCTGCTGCCGGCCCTGCTCCAGGATTAGGATCTAGTGATGGCATGGAAAGCCCAATGCCTGATCCTTGTGCATCGCTTCGTTATCTGTAGAAAAACCAACATGGTAATTGACACGTTCAGGGTTTCAGAATATGTCACTTTGTTACTCATCCTCCTTGCACTAGAGCGCTTTCACTTAATTCATACGTCACACAAAGTACATCATCTCCAAATTCATTCTCACAAACATCACCTCAGAGAAAATATAGATAATATATAATAATCAAAATAAAGAAAATAGGGCCCTGTTACTCGTCTCCATGCTGCCTGATGTGGTCATCAACGGAACGCGTTGTCCGTCGTCTGTCTCTTGGTGCCGGTCGCTCTGCCTCACAAGTTTTTGCTAATACAGTTTCCAACACGCTCCATTACGTGTTTATCCATCCAGAGGCCCGCCATCCGACTGAGTGCGTAGCACTGCTGACTACGGATGCGTCTGAACCAGAGGTCTGACGTCCGACAGAGTGCATAGCACTGCTGACTTCGGATGCGTCCAAACCATTTGGACTTCAGGTTGACACACTTAGTGCATCTTTCTGCTGCCGGTACTCTTCTACCGTTTACCCAATCAAGTGTTTCACACTACATACGGGTCTGCCAACCGAACCATTCATCTCAATCCATTCATCACATACAACGCTGTCGATTGCCACCGATTTGCCTATATTTGTGCTATGAGAGCCTTCTGCGTAACCTACCGAGATTTCTACTGTTATTGAAAGATTAACTAACGAAAAGATTGACTACCTACCTACTACCTAGTACTAGTGATACCTAGATACCTACAGGATAAATAAAATCGAGTTTGCATTGTTTACGTAAATCGTTATTTACGATGGCAAGAAACAGAGTCATAAATAATGTTTTAGTCGGATTAAAGATAAAAGCGGTTGAGTGCACACTATCGAAGAACGCCGCACACGTCTCCAGGCACCACTCGTCTCGCCAAGGCACCATGGATTGCGCCGCTGCCCGCGTCGACCGCTCGGCAGTATGTTGACCACTTTGTAAGGGCCACGCATTCCCGGATCCAACGTCCCTGTGGACTGAGAAAACTTTATAACACACAACCAGATCATCGGCGAAAATAGCCAGCGAGTCAATCTTACGAGTTCTATCTTCTCGATCGAGGCTTCTATCTTTCTGGAGCTCGGCTTAACCTGACCTTGACTTACCACTCTAACTAGTACATACCAATCTAACTTTAGTAGCTAGGAAGGTGCAATTTCGCAGGTTAATAAAAAAACCCCACCTGTGTAGGTGTGAGTAGGACACAGCGTAACGATCAGAGTTACTTAAGAGAAAATGAATCATGTACACAGACGAGGACCTTAGTTTAGACAAAAAGGGTGTGCAAGTTATTGATTATGCGACTCGGAGCGCGACTTACTAAAACATTTATCTTCGACAAGACCGCGCTTTTTGCAAAAAGAACAAGTTACATCGATAGTTGACTTTGAAGGGATTACAGCAGGGTAAGGAGACTTTTTAGCTTTCTCGGGGCATTTGTTTCGGAGGTAACCTTTCTGTCCACAAGCGAAACAGGATCTATCGTCACTGCTACATAACTCGTTTTGATGAAACCGCTTCTGATTGGAACATGAGGGCACGTACTGTAATTAGTTTAACCAGGCTTTGTGTAAATCGATAAAAACGAAACAATCTTATCAGACGTTAATTCTGCATTAGAAGCAGCTGCGCGTATTTGAGCACTGTCGATTCCGCGAATAACAATAAGCGTCCTCAGCTCCTCACTCAAACCTGGAACTACCCTAAGACGTAGTAGAGTACGCCGTGAGACGTAGCTTTCATTGCCTCAAACAAAATGTTAGCGAAGTCTAGTTTACCAGGGCATAGGGGAGTAAACTCCCATTTAAAGTTAAACCATGTACGGTCATTTGTCACCCACTCAGCCAACCAAATCTTAGCGTCCCCTTTGAGACAAGAAGCCACGCGTGACAAGCATTCGTGTTCACTCCAATTGTTCGCGATCAGCGCGCGATCCACCTCCTCACACCATGTGTCGATGTTATGTATTATCAATTCAAAGTTGGAAACAAAGTAATTATGTGACTTATTTGGACGTACAGCCTTTATGGCCTCGATTAAAGCATTTGCGAAGGTAGATGCTTTGGAATGCGGATTCGGGACCGATTTGACAAACTGGCTGCAAACCTGAGATGTGGTAATGGTCTCGTTTATAGAGAGCGGGGGTGTATGTGATTTCTCAAGCAAAGTTGGTGCTAACTCGTTATTGTGATTTGAAATTATCGCGGTATTATTTGTCACAGTTCGCCCGGATGACGGTAGTCGATCAGTTTGGTGATAGCAATGCTGGCAAGGTGTATTAAATCGTGAACGATACGAACTACGCAAATACCGATCACCATGCGATATGCGAGAACGTGACCGACGATAATGACGATCAATGCTCCTTGAGCGTGACCTTGACCTAGCACGCGAATATACCCTGTCCCTATTATTGCGACGTGACGCTCGACTTCTAGAAAGACTCCGCGAGTGCGATCTACTACAGAATAGTAGATCGCACCCGCAGAACTATTCCGCGAACTTGTAACGAACTGGCCCCGCGAACGGTGCCTTGTTCGGGTACGTGAGCGACGACGGCGTCTTAATCGATCACGTGATTTATTTCTTGGCATTTTAGCAAACAACAAATAGCAATTTGTACTTACGTGTACACGCAGAACAACAAACTAATTATTTTTTTTTAATGCGGATAGACTTGTTCCCTTTTGGTGATCTATTTGTGGGCTCTTTTCTTGGCTCTTTATCCCACTTATGATGTAAGGATCAGGAGTAGATTAAGGATAAAAAAGAGAACTAAAAACCTTAACTTTATTTGAATTACAAATTTTACACAATCAAACAGAAAAATAACCAAAATGGAACAAACCAACTTCAACACAAATATACAAAAATTTGCACTGAACACTTAGAACACGAATTAACAGAAACATAGCAAATAGCTCACGTAACCGGATTTACACAAATACGTAAGAAGTCTGAAGATGTTTTTCCATCGAGCGCCAGCGAGCAAATGTGTGGTCGCCCGTGGAGCGCGTCTGTTTTTATAGAAGCGATTGCTTCTATTCCGTAGCGCTGCAGAATTTTGCTAATAATATATTAATGATCTTCCCCGTCTTGTAAGGGATGATCATCAGGTTGTACTGTTTGCATAAGACACGTTACTTTTATTTAAATTAAAGTGACGACAAACCGATTTTGACGATGTAAACAATGCTCAACAATCTCAAAGGTCGTAAAATGGTTCAATGTAAACAATCTACTTCTAAATGAAAAGAAAACAAAGTGTATTAGATTTATACTACCTAATGTTACACAAGTTAAAGAAGATATAAAAATCAAAGACAAGAAGTTGGCTCTTGTGGACACCACCGTATTCTTAGGTATAACACTAGATAATAAGCTTCAATCGGGCCCTCACATTGATAAGTTGTCGAAGAGACTTAGTTCTGCGGCATACGCAGTCAAAAAGATCCGTCTTTTTACAGGCGTAGATACAGCTAGACTAGTTTACTTCAGCTACTTCCACAGCATTATGTCATATGGTATACTGCTGTGGGGGAGTGCTACAGATATAAACACCGTTTTTGTGCTGCAGAAGAGCGCTGTTTGTACAATTTATAATATGGGCCCCAGAAAATCATTACGCAATAAGTTTAAAGAAATAAATATTATGACATTCCCTTGTCGATACATCTATGATATATCTGATGTATGTTTACAAAAATATTAATTTGTTTAAGAAAAATAGCGATAATCATAATTTTAATACTAAAAATATAGATAAACTCGCTGTTGCCTCTTGTAGACTCCATAAAGTTACTAAATCGTTTAAAGGGCAAGTTGTTTGCTTTTATAACAAACTCCCAAGTGATGTACAAAAATTGACAATTAACAAATTTAAAAAACCAATTAAACAAAATCTTTATAAATATAAGATATCGGATTATTTAGATGATAGAGAAGCTTGGGATTGAAATTGCTCCAACTCGTTGAAAATGTTACAATTTAGACGTAATTTATTTTCTGTATTGTAATTTATTCTAAAAGGATCATTAAAAAAACAACCAGCCTTGTTTATTGCCTTTCCTTCCTTTTTGATTGGTCGCGAAGGAACAGGCAGTAAGGTTGACTTTTTAAAGTGATCCTTGTGATTTTAATACATAAAAGATTTTAACTTTGACTTGACTTTGACTTACCAGATACTGAGGTCTATAGTCCCTATTAGGTGTATAAAAATCAAGGTCCTGAGTCAACACGATAAAAGGACATTGGCAAATTTAGATTTTCGCGAAAACTTGTTAGTGCCAAAAGTTACCTTAATATAATTTTGTTTTATTTTTCGGAATTTTCCAAATTACTTGTGTTGTAAGAAGACCAAACTTAACAACTCAAGGTCAACCGGAAGTACCCTGTAGGTTTTGGGGCGAAAACCTATATGGTAGTTCCCGCTGACCTAGAATCACGAAATTTGGCAAAAAGCAAGGGCTTGCAGCACAAATAAAGGAAGAATTCCAATAAATAAAAAAGTAGAAAATTAAAGTGGTTATATACATACATAGTTGACGCTAATTAAGACCTCTGAGTTGTGTGGGCGCTTATACAATTTAGAGGTCTAGCTTAATCGGCACCAACTTCAAATAAGGTAAATAAATAAAATTGTGCTATTGAATAAAATAAATATTTATGTGGGGCTCCCATACAACAGACATGATTTTTGTGCCGTTTTTATAGATAATGGTACGGAACCTTTCGTCCGCGAGTCCGACTCTCCCTTGGCCGGTTTTTTTAATTACTCTCCTTAGGTGACTAAAGTTATGTCTGTTATTGAGGATTTGTTATTGCCAAACAACCAGACCCGGAACAAATATCTGTAGATAATAAAACATATGTTCCGGGAATCGAACATGGAACCTCCTGCGTCTCAGCAATTCGCCCACTGTGCCACGAGGTTGTCATTTAATGTGAAGAACTTATACGTAGAGGCTAACTAACCTAAAATTTTGTTTTCTTCATATAATATGATATAGATATTTAGTTCTGTTGATTCTGTAAACCGTCAGCCGTTGTTCAGAAAGGTTCTAAAGAGAGACCACGTACTGGAAAGCGCAGGGTAGGACGCCCCCCCCCCACTACACTACATGGACGTACTAGTCGACCTGTTAAAGGTTTCTGTGAGACTTGATAATATTGTATCTACAGTACAATCAAGTCCTTGTTAAATTATGTACCTAAATACTTATTAGGAATTGAAGTCAAACTCTAAAGTTACTCTAAATCAACTATGGCAAATCGGCATTGTATGTATGTATGTTTGTTCGAGGATAACTTTCGAAGCGTTGATCCGATCATCGTGGAATTTAAAACATAGGTAGTGATGGCACAATTTTGGTGTTACTAAATGAGCTAAAAATGTTTGGGGGTTTTTGATGTATTGGGGTTCAAGTGGGGTAAAAAAAATTAAAATGAGGCTATTAGGTCGAATAGAACGTCAAATGAAAGGTATTCATTAGTACATTTAGACTCCGTCATCAATGTTAGTGGCATTATTTGATTTGGAATGAACGCTTCCGGGCTTCGGTTCTTACGATGTTTTTACCAATCTTAGTGATTTTAAAGAACTATTTTTATAAGTTACTGTTTATGATTTTTTGAAGTAAAACTTCTTTACGCACGCTTGACTTGAGGAGTAAGCTGGTGATTGCGTTACGAAAAGTGCGAACGGCAGTTGAGAGGGAGATATAAGTTAGTGAAGATAGAAAGAGAGAGAGTTAAGATTCATATATTTTTAAAGAATAATGTGCGAGTGCGAGTTGCGTCTATCTAGAATGAACATAGACTGATCGACCTACAGACGTGTGGACAATTTTGTATTTGAACAATTTTATAAATTAATATTTTGAAAACGAAGTTTTACTTCAGTCGTGTGGTATAACACTCGTTTTTTTTAATCACATTACTATTATAAATACAAAAGTTTGGATGTATGTTTATTTATTTGTTTGTTACTCAATCACGTCGTTACGGTGAAACCGATTTCGATGGAATTTAGTACGTACGTAGATTATAACCTGTATTAACACATAGGCTACTTTTTATCCCATAAATCAGGTACCATGGGATAAAAATGGGGTGTCAAAGTTTCTATAGAAAAACGGTTTTGGTATTTGCGTGTGCGAAGCCGCGCAAAGTGATAAATAAATTTAAATAAATGAAAATAAAGTTTGCTACATAAATCTTCCATACTACATCTATCCTAGCTACATCTCTGTTATTTGCTATGATATGTTAATGATGAATAATTTCTGTTTTTATTGTATTATCAGTATAAATTCCTCATTCGGCTCCCAGCCTGGCTGTATGTGATGTACGGCCGGAAGTCATGAGTTTCCGACTCACTATTTTTGCCGCTCGTTGCCAAGATTTGTTACAGTTTTCAGTTATTGCTCTGGCAAATCATGAACGTAGTAAAAACCAGATCATCATCATCATCATCATATCAGCCGTAGGACGTCCACTGCTGGACAAAGGCCTCCCTCATTGATCTCCAGGAACTGCGGTTGGAAGCGGCCTGCATCCAACGCCGACCTGCGGTTCTTACCAAGTCGTCTGCCCATCTTGTGGGTGGACGTCCTACGCTGCGCTTGCCGGTCCGTGGCCTTCACTCGAGAACCAATCGGCCCCATCGGCCATCTGTTCTGCGCGCTATATGGCCTGCCCATTGCCACTTCAACGTGCTAATCCGTCGGGCTATGTCGGTGACTTGAGTTCTCCTACGTATCTCCTCATTTCTGATTCGATCCCGTAGAGAAACCCCGAGCATAGCCCTCTCCATAGCTCGTTGAGCGACTCTAAGCTTATTCATAAGGCCAATAGTGAAGGACCACGTCTCGGTTCCATATGTCATCACTGGTAACACACACTGATTGTAGACTTTCGTCTTAAGGCACTGAGGTATGTTGGACGAAAAGACGTTGCGAAGTTTCCCAAACGCTGCCCATCCGAGTTGGATTCGACGATTGACCTCTTTCTCGAAGTTGGACCTACCTAATTGGACTGTTTGTCCTAGGTATACATACGCGTCGACAACTTCAAGAGCCGAGTTCTCAACCATAACTGGGGCAGGGACGACATGGTCATTCGACATGATTTTCGTCTTGTCCATGTTCATTTTAAGTCCTACCCGTTGGGAGACTCGATTGAGGCCTTCGAGCATAGTATCGTGCTGAGCATCGTGCTGAGCTCTTCCATCGACTTTGCCATGACCACAATATCGTCGGCAAACCGAAGGTGAGTGATGTATTCGCCGTTAATATTGATGCCCAGTCCTTTCCATTCCAGAAGCTTGAAGGCATCTTCCAATGCGGTCGTAAACAGTTTCGGAGAAATGACATCTCCCTGTCTTACGCCTCTTTTTAAGGGAATCGCCTTCGAGCTCTGTTCATGTACTCGGACTGACATAGTGGCGTTTTTATACAAACACTTCAACACTTCGATGTACCGATAGTCAATACGGCATCGTTGGAGAGACTCAAGCACTGCCCATGTTTCGATCGAATCGAAGGCTTTCTCATAGTCCACAAAAGCGAGACATAGCGGCAAGTTATACTCTTCGGTCTTCTGTATGACTTGCCGCAACGTACGTATGTGTCTGCCTATGTGACTAAGCATCATCGGGAGACTGCAGTTGCAAAGAACGTCGTTCAGCCATGAGGTTAAGGGTGTGATCAGAGAGTTTCTGAGGTCTATTGGTACGGGGGGTCTTAAAGAACTGGGACCCCACCGTATGGCCGGTTTCTACGAACCTGTTATTGATCTCGTCCACCGATGCATCTACTTCTAGACAGTCAAAGCGACTAGATAACTTAAAAAAATTATGTATATGTACAATTGAGATATTTACAAAGATTAAGATTTTATTTGAAAAAATGTGTTAAATTTTGTACCTGCGGTAGAAGTACACTAACGCTTTGATAAAGTCTCCTCTAAAAAAACAAGCAAGTTGCAAGGTTAGCTGCAAGTTGCAGCGCTAGACTTCTTGTCCAAAAAGTGTCATACTAATCACCGAGAGCTATAGTTTCCTTTGTATGAATAATATTGCACTAAGTAATCTTATTATTTACTGACTTTGGAATATATTTTGTATGTGTATAATAATGTGTAGTTTCTCTATGGTGCAGTGGGCGAATTGCCTACTGAGACTCAGGAGGTTGATTTCGATTCCCGCGGCGGAACAAATGGTTGCATGACCTTCAGATATTTGTTTGGGTATTTTTCTATGTATTATAAGTATGTATTTACAAAAAAAAGTATATAAGTATTATATCAGTTATTTGGTTCTCATAGTACAAGTTTTGCTTAGTTTGGGGCTAGATGGCGTTGTCTGAAATGACCAGTATTATCTATAATAATATTAGAAAAAAGAAAAATTTGTTTGTTTATTTGTTTGTATTGAATAGGCTCCGAAAGGGGGCAAGGTGAAGTGGTTTTGTGAAGTAAGGATATTGCGACTTTACATCGCAAAACCAAGTTACCAATTCCGAATCACACCTCCACGCGGTACCCCCTGGTGACTGCAGTGAGAAGTGCAATAGTAATCAAAATATTATACTTCTCACTACAGGCTAACGTGATCGGGAGAAACAACTCGCCACGACGCACTGGCCAGCGCGGCGTTTTATGGCTAAACCCCATATTTATGATTAGTGCCAATATGCCACGGCCCTTAGTCCCCAGCGGCCCCGCTATTCCGGACTCTGGCAGCGGTTACGGTTTCGGCAGAGCAGAGGGTGCTAGGAATCTCTGGAATAGGCCCAGCTGCCACAACCCAACGACCCTGACCTTGGTGTGCTATAACGCCAAGACGATTCGCACGGACGACCGATTATATTCCCCCATTACTACGGTGGGCATAATGCTGAGTCGAGTCCCATTTACTGCTGTAGCACTCATTATCTACCGAGTTCTGCCTTATTTTTGTTTATGTTTTACGTTGATACTGTTTAATTGTTTAATTTTAAGTATTTCCTCTCTCCTAAAATGTACCTGAATTTTATATTTTGTGCTAATGTGGTGAATAAATGATTGTCTATGTCTATTAGAGTTACAGTTTGAATTGGAGAAAATCAAGTAGAATATAGTAGGACTATCGGAGGTTAGAAGAATTGGTGAAGATCTGATTAAGCTACCCTCAGGTGACTTGTTTTTCTATAGAGGCCACGATGACTCCTCATATGGCGGCATTGGATTCCTTATAGCCAAACACGTGGCTCATACAATAAATAAATAAATAAATATTGCTGGACATTTCACACAGCGCTATCTAGCCCCAAACTAAGCAGAGCTTGTACTATGGGAACCAGATAACTGATAGAATACTTATATACTTTTTTTTTGTAAATACATACTTACAATATATAGAAAAACACCCAGACACGAAACAAATATCTGTAGCTCATGCAAACATTTGTTCCGCGGCGGGAATCGAACCTGCTACCTCCTGCGTCTCAGCCGGCTATACGTCTACTGCGCCACGGAAGTCGTCAATTAAAAAATGACAATGACGAATATTAAGAGTGTTTCCACCCGCGTTTGTTTTGTTATATTACAGCTAAACAAGCGATACTCTCTAAAGGTATACGCCCTAACATCCCTCAGTACAGACAAGGAAATAGAGCAGTTTTACGACGACAGACAAAGCCCTAGATGATGCGCCATGTCATTATACCACTATTATCGGCAATTTTAATGCTAAAGTAGGTAAGCCATTACATAATGAAAAATCTGTTGGTAATTTTGGACTTGGAGTGCGTAATAGAGGACAGACGCTAGTTAACTATCTTGGACTTAAAAATCTATATGTTATGAACACCTTTTTTCAGAAAAAAGAGGCGAGAAAGTGAACCTGGGTAAGCCCTGGTGGGAACACCAGAAATGAAATCGACTATATAATTAGTTCCCACAAGTATATAGTCACCGATGTATCACATCTCTCAAGCTTCAAAACTGGAAGTGACTATAGATTAGTGAGAGCTACATTCTGGTTCGACCTAAGAGGTGAAATAACAAAGATGGTAACCACTCCTCTACAGAGACGTTACGAACGGCAGGAAGTAGCCATTCTCCAAGATACCTTCCGTGTCGATTTTGAGAAGAGATTTGAAGGTCTAGAAGAGTCGAACCTGGATGTAGACCATATTAATCAAGTTCTTTGCAAGACTGTTAGCGAAACCGCAAAGAATCATTTAGGATTGGCACGTAAGAAGAACAATAAACTGACACAAGAAACACTTGATTTGATTGCAAAAAGAAAGAGAAATATTAAATCAGTCGGCTTTAGATAAGAAAGAAATAGACAAAAATAACAAAAGTATAAATAAATTCATAAGAAAAGACTTGAGAAATATTAATACAAATATAATTTTTAACACAATGAAACAGTATAGAGGACCTAAAATATTTAGAAAAAAGACTAGAATAGGTTTAAATCAGATACTAAAACTAAGAGACGAGAATAACAATTTGGTTACAGACTGGCTCCAGTTAGTGGCTATTATCGAGAAGTTCTATAGGAATTTATATTTATTTATTTAGAGAAACCAACGGCGATACAAATTGTTTGGTTAAATAGCTTAGAACTAAACGTAAGGCTAATAACAGGTTTCTACGTTTGCACATTGTAAAGAAAAGATGTCGGGAACAAAAATAAAACAAAAACAGCCTATAATAGTTAGCCTATTTTAAAGTTACAATCAAAATAGTATAAGTCAGTTGTGCACTGCACTTATAATAAAAAGAATCTAATGTGAAATTATTGTGTTAGAAAATAAAGACTCAGCAAAGGAAAAAGAAAAATTCGTCTCTAAAAGTTGAAATATGTACCAAAAACACGTTTCAATTAACCCATGGTTGGTAGGTGTTTAAGTGTAGAAAATTCAAAATAAAACGCATGCAATTTCATAGGTAGATTTTATAAAAAAACATGTTAAAAAAAATAGGCAAATCCTCCCCTCCACCGCACTAGAAAGCTCCCATCCACCACCACGCCTTAAGGTAAATCTTACGTAATGATTTTATAATCCTACCTCTATAGGTAGGCTTTGAGCAATCGAATATATCAATATCTTTGAATTTCTTCTTTTGGGTTGCAACAATATGAACAAAAACAGAATTCTGTAAATAGTTGGTGCGACATGTAGGTATGTGGAATAAGCAAGTGTGACGTGTTCTATAAGCTGGAAATGAGAGTCCTATCTGGCCAACTATTTCAGGGCAATCTATCCGCGAGTGTACAATGTCATACAAAAACATCATGTCCACTACCATTCGACGATCACTAAGAGTCATAAGCTTGTGGTAAAAACAGCCATCCTCGTAACTTTTAAAGTACTTCTTTGTCTTATAGTTTAGGAACCTGATAAATTTTTCATGTACGCGCTCAAGGCGTTGGGCGTAAGTTAAATAGTATGGATACCATATACAACTTGTATACTCGAGGCTACTTCTCACGTAGGCATTATAGATACATTTAATGCAATCGGCATTCTTGGTAGTTTGACATGTACGCTTAATGTAGCCCAGAAGTTTGTACGCCTTATCTGTAATGATATCTACATGCTCAGAGAAAGTAAGCTTAGCGTCAAGATGAATCCCTAGTCACGCATCAATGTAACTCTTGCAATTTGACTATTTTGAATACAGTATGAGAAATTACTCGCTATACGAAATGAGAAATATAGCTATGTAATTAAATGAATATGCATCAGTTTGAATGAAAGTATGATTATAAAATAGTATGTGTGGAAACATGCGCAACTTAGTTAGACAAAAATAACGAGTTAGTTTATGTTTACGTGTGTGAAATGTGTTATTGGTACAAAGTATTAAACAAGTTACGGTTAATTGACTTACAATGAGAACACTACTTAATATACGAGTTTTAAAGTTTACATTGAACCGGCAAAAGTCCCAATAACTAATTCACGTAATTTTTTGAAAGTCTTTTTCCGAGTTTACCGTAACACTTTGAGAACCTTGGTTCTTCCGCACATGAATATGGCAGTTCTTGACCCACACAAACTGGTACTCCTTTGCAGCTGCCAGCTCCTTACATCTCCGTAGCAGGGCCTTATTGGACGATGTCAGGTGGTCGCTCACGTACACGGGGACGGGCTTGCCATGGACACCTAGCTCCTTGGTGGTAATACCTCTCGCCTTGCGGATGCCTGAGATAATATTGTCCTTCAGGATCCGAAGTTTTAGCTTTGCGACCACGACCCTAGGACGGCCAGGAATGGACTGCTTCGGTTGTACTCGGGTGATGTGGATGACATCCACCGGAGTCAGGGTCATGCCAGCGTGTCCAGCAATAAGCATGAGCACTGCCGATAGATCTTTGGACTTAGACTCCCGCCTCGTATCTTCAGATTGTTGGATCGTTCGCGTTTCTCACTATTATTCATGTGGATTTTAACATCAAGCAGTTCACGTCTGAGTTCTTGGATTTTGGCATGGAGGTCGTTATCCTTAGCCTTCAGGTTCGAGACTTCAGTTGACGTGAAATCAATGGTCTCTTTGATCTCCAGCACCTCCTGAGCCACGGCTTCCATCTTCTTCCTAAATATAAGCATCAACGTCCGTAGAACCGGATCCATCAGACGACGATTCTCGCGCTCCGCCTATTGAACATCATACTGCGGAAAAGCTACCACCTATCTTACCGTGTGAAGTGAGTAATGCTCTTTACAAAATGAAGGCGAAAAAGTCTCTTGGTGAGGATGGGATTACGGTGGAACTGCTCCGAGCGGGCAGTCAACCAGTGCTTAAAGTTCTAGTCAAGCTTTTTAATAAAGTTTTGTGCGAAGCCCGAATACTTGATCAGTGGAAAAACGCCATAGTAACCATAATGCACAAAAAGGTGACATATCCAAGCCTAACAACTATTGCCCTATAAGTTTACTGTCCCAAATTTATAAACTTTTTGTCAAAATCGTCACAATCCGGCTTACACTGCAACTTGACGAATCCCAGCCGATCGAGCAGGCTGGCTTCCGGAGCGGATACTCGACCATTGACCATATCCACACGGTGAAACTGTTGGTGGAGAAGTGTCACGAATACAACTGGCCCCTTGTTATGGCCTTCGTCGACTACGAAAAGGCCTTCGACAGTGTTGAGCATTGGGCCGTGTTTCACGCTCTTCATCGCTGCCACATCAATTCACGCTACGTGGAAGTGCTCGGAGCTTATATGGAGCTTTATACATCGGCAACACTGCAAGTACGAGCTCACACACTTACAAATCCCGTACCCATCCAGCGGGGGGTGAGACAAGGAGACATCATTTCTCCTAAGCTTTTTACGGCTGTCCTTGAAGATGTCATAAGAACTCTTGACTGGGAATATCACGGAATAAACATTAATAATGTCAACTTGTCCCATCTAAGATTCGCCGACGATCTCGTACTATTTGCCAAAAAATGAAAATTATGATGATCTCCAAATAATGCTAAAACACCTTTATGATGCTTCTTTGAAAGTAGGCTTGAGGATGAACATGTTCAAGACGAAGGTGCTGTCGAATATCTCTGGCATTACAAATCCTTTGGTAACAGTGGGAAATGAGAAGCTGGAGATGGTTGACCAGTATATTTATCTTGGTAAAGAGCATCAACAAAAGGAGATATTTAAAAGAATCCATTGGGATGGGCCGCGTTTGGCAAACTGGGCGACATTCTTAGTCACCTAAAACTCCACAGAGTCTGAAGACCCGCTTATTTATGCAATTTGTTCTGCCCACCATGACTTACGGTACCGAGACATGTACGCTCACGCAGGAGGCTGTGTACAGATTAAGAGTTGCACAGAGAGCCTTGGAGCGTACCATACTCGGCATCAAACTCTTAGATCGAGTTCCAACCGTCGAGATCCGTAAAATAACGAAGGTTCATGATGTTGGGAATCGAGTTATGGAGCTCAAATGGTCTTGGGCGGGACACTTGGCAAGACGTGGTCATGACAGGTGGAGCAGGGTAGCAACTGAATGGTGGCCGAGGAATGGCTGTAGAAGGGTTGGACGTCCGGCAGCGAGATGGGTGGACGACATCGTTAGAGTCGCGGGCCGTTAATGGGTGAGACTAACGCAGGATTGTGGCGGATGGCACACACTTGGGGAGGCCTATACCCAGCAGTGGGTGAAGTCGGGCTGTGGATGATGATGATGAGGCTCCGAAATTACTAGACCGATTTAAAAAATTCTTTCGCTGTTGTAGCTGCACTATCCCCGGGTGACATAAGCTACTTTTTACACAACTGCGCAGGAGGGTAATGTTTTTATTGAAGAACTACGCGTGCGAAGCTGCGGATTTGTCAGCTAGTTTATTTATATGTTGGAAGAAGTTGATCTTCTATAATTTTTTTCGCAGTACACCATCATAGTTATATTTCGTGCTACTGCTGGACAAGGATCTCCCCCATATCTTTACTATCACCACATGTCACCTAAAGGGCGCGTTTCCTTAAAGGGTTGTTGTTTTCCTAACTCACCGCTTAGCTTACTTGCACAGCTCTGGTGGAATTGTACCCTTATAATCCTTGTTTCATTATTAAAGTAAATTATACTACATAATAAATTACAAAGTAGATTGCATCTTATACATGTAATAAAGCTACACAACTAGGGAGAGATTTTGTCCATTTTTCCCTGAACCCTTTTCCATCTAGTTGAATTCGTGATTAGCATGTAAATAGAGCTTATCGCACCTTCAACCCTGTACGCAGTCGTCAAAACAGCTGAGCAACCTAGGTGACCAATTATACACAAGTATTATAAGTGGTTAAAATGATCTGAGCGAAAAATTAATAAGTAAATGTACGCAAATTCACTTTGTATTAGTATTTTTCAAACTATTGCGAGCACTGTACATAATTATTATTTAAAACGGGTATTTATCGCGTATGTACCTTTTTTAGGGTTCCGTACCCAAAGGGTAAAACGGCACCCTATTACTGAGGCTCCGTTGTCTGTATGCCTGTCTGTCCGTCTGTCACCAGGCTGTATCTCATGAACCGTGATAGTTAGGCAGTTGAAATTTTCATAGATGATGTATTTTTGTTGCAGCTATAACAACAAATACTAAAAACCGAATAAAATAATAATTTAAGTGGGGCTCCCACACAACAAACTTGACTTTTATACTCGTTTTAGCTCGATATTGATAACGGCAACAGGTAGACGTTTGAAATATTCACAGAGTATTTAGTTATATATTCACTTTACAAATAAATAATTAAATTAAAAGAAAACAAATATTTAAGGTGGGCTCCCATACAACAAACGTGATTTTTCTTTTTTATAGATAATGGTAAGCAGCCCTTCGTACGCGAGTTTGACTCGCACTTGGCCGGTTTTATTATTTGTTATCCCGACACTTTTTATTGTCCTTACAGCAAGGAAAATACAGACTTATAGTGATTAATAGATTAATTTCGTGCAATGGGCGGTCTTATCGCTTAAAGCTTCCATATCGTTCGTATCGTATTCCATATCGTTTGTATTCCATCCGAGAGGCCGCAAGCGTGATCTATTCGCACTTACTACTTGTTACACGAACGCAGGTGAGCGAGCGCCACTTATTAAAATTCCTAAGTTATATAACGATCATTTCTTGGAAATTGATTTTTTTACAAGCTCACCCGCCTTGTTTAAGGGCTCTGTCTTCTATTGCCCGTTTTATGCGAATATTTCGAACAAGTCTGTGGCTCGGTTGATAAAGAGAGATAAACAAAAATAAATACACCCAAAGTTTGGTTCATCAAAACTTAAGAGATCGAAAATAAAAATTAAACATATCACATTCGTCAAATAAATTAATTTGTAACTCGCGTTCTCGTAAAATGAGCAATTGAGTGAACTATCTAACCTTGTTTTCGCCCAAAAAACGAGTCGTATAGTTTTTAACATAAATAACATTACAACAAAAATATTGTCTTCTTGGAAATGCGTTTAAAAAAAATTTAGTATAATAATACAATATTTCAAAAAAAAATATAACGAATAAAAACTGCGAAATTTTACGCTTCAAAAGATGTCGTTTATTCGAAAGTAGAAAGTTTATATGTTAAAATTCACATACTATAACAAAGTTCAACATTATATTTACATTTTAAAAAAACTAGAAATGTACTTTCCATTAATTATTATAATATGATTTTTTTAAATCACATATAAAATGATGAAACGCAATGCAGCCACTGGCAGTCTGCGCCGTGCGCTTTCGGAGGGAGGACGTGTCGCTCTTTGTCACGAGCACTATACATAGTTACGTATATATAATACTATAGGCAACAGCATACAATTATAGCGCGACCGAGTGATTTGATCTGTATGGATACTTACAAATCTATAAAACTCATTGACATCATTGTTCTCCCAGATGCCCCCTCGTAGGGTAGAAATGTTTAGTATGATCGTATAGAGGGAGTTTTGGTAAGTTGGGAATAAATCCTAAAGTCTCCTTTTTGTCCTTCATTTGCTCCCATCCACCTCGTATCTCTGAAAGTATAAGACTTAGAGCATTAGCGCCAAAACTAATGTTATAATTCTAAAAAAATTGATCTTTCATACAAAAAAAAATTATCCCATACAAAATATTTTTGTGCAAATACCGTAAACCGTATATTTCGTTTGCCGTAACTTTCATACTGTTTTTTTAGGAAACCAAACGGCTTGTGGGTACTGTGAAACTTATATTACTGTATTTTATTTATTGGTGGAGGGGCATGAGATAACTTAATTTTCAAGTTTATGCGACATCCATCATTATCATAATTTTGAGACGTCCCTTTTTTTTAGTTTTTGGAGGGGCATAAGGCAACTTTCTTAGTAAATTTTCATGTTTATGCGATATCCATCATCATTATTTTGAGACACCCCATGTTTTTTTTAGATTTTGGGGGGGCATAAGGCAACTTTCTTAGTAAATTTTAAAGTATATACGACATCTACAAGGATCACTTTAAAACGTCCAATATTTTTTTTTTAGTTTTTGGAGGGGCGTCAGGTATCTTTCTTAGTAAATTTTCAAGTATATGCGACATCTTTAAGGATCACTTTGAAACACTTTTTTCCTCAGCAAATTATCCAATTGATGTAAGACTTTGCAAACCGGTAGAACTAAAATAAAAATTCCAGACTATACTAAAAACGTTCTGATCTGATGATGGAGTCAGAAGCTGTTTCGTGGAACTCCTCAGCAAGTTGTCCGATTCAGGTAAAACTATGCATACCGGTAGAATTTAAATAAAAATACCTAGTCAGGTCATAAATTCTGTCACATGTTTAATATAAAATAATTGAAAAAAGTTTATTCATTATGTAACCATTTATATACCAAAATGAACTTAACAAAACATAGATTCTTATGACACTAAACTTTATTGAAAATGACCTCCGTGATTCTGAATTCAGGCCTTCAATCTGCGCGGCCAGTCGTATATCGCAGCATGAACGAGGTCCATGTCAATATCGGCGGCTGCCTTAATCAAGGATGTCTTGACTGACTTCAAATTAAGATGAGGTTTTGAGCACGCCTTTTCCTCCAAGTGTTGCCATATCTTGTAATCTAACGGATTCAAATCTGGACTGAAGGAGGGCCAGTCTTCGTGCCGCATGAAGTCGATTTCACGCGCCGCCAGCCAGTCTTGTGTGCTCTTCGCTCTATGAGCTGGCGCCGAATTTTGTTGGAATACCCAGTGCCTGTTATTGAACATGGTATGAGAAACAGGTTCCACAAGGTTCGTCAGGACTGTATTTTGATACACAACTGCATTCGTTTTTACTCCTTTCTCACAAAAATGTACCTCTTTTAAGCCCCAATAAGAAACTTTCAACCATACCATGAGCGAGGATGGAAAATGACCTCGTTGGACACGCGGAATACGGTTGCTTGCTTCTTCACTACTGTGTGCGTACACATTATCATTTTGTTTGTTGTAGCTCTCTTCTACGGTAAAAAAATTTTCATGCATAAAAGAATTTCCCGATATTTTTTTCCCGCGTACCGCTTCAACAAAGCGCGGCATCTCTTCAGTCTCAGGTCTATTAGACGAGCATTCAAACGATGTCCTGTTTTTCTTCGATATGCCCGAAGCCCTAAGTCTTCATTTAACACTATTTTCACCGTGGTTCTGCTTAACCCCATCTGAAGGGCCAATAGTTTCTGCTTACGTTTGGGATTTCTTTGAATTCGCGCCTTCACAGCTTTTATCACTGCTGGAGTCCTAACAGACCGAGGGCGACCACTTCTTGACCTGTCATCTACACTAGAGTCTTCATTGTATCGTTTGATGGTGCGATAAACGAATCTTTTGGTTATATTCAAATTTTTCAGTATGTCAAAAATTTGAATTGGCGCGTAACCACAACGATGCAACGCAATAACTGCAACACGGCGTTTTTTAAGCGTCCACTCCATATTTAAAAATGAGTAAAATACTTAAAAGTATGATGAAGATGAAAAAATGTATAACTTTTTTGTGGCCAGCATTCTAAAAGAAAAGTTTTTACTGTGTGACAATACTTATGACCTGACTAGGTACTTTACTATTTTGAAAACGCTCTGATCTGATGATGGAGTCAGGAACTGTTCCATGGAACTCCTCAGCAAGTTGTCCAATTGAAGTAAAACTTTACACCAGTAGAACTAAAATGAAAATTCTTTACTATACTATAAACGCTTTGATCTGATGATGGAGTCAGGAGCTGTTCCGTGGAACTCCTTAGCAAGTTGTCCGATTGAGGTGAAATTATGCATACCGGTAGAATTCAAATGAAAATACTTTACTTTACTTTACTTTACTTTACTTTACTTTACTTTACTTTACTAAATACACTTTGATCTGATGATGGATTCAGGAGCTGTTTCATGGAACTCCTCGGAAAGTTGTCCAATTGAAGTAAAACCAAATTTCAGCATTGTGGGGTCGTTGGTGTACCCTGTGAATTTCGTTTAAGTTTAGTTTTTATGACGCCTAATAACTCAAATACTACAAGGATGCAATAATAAAAACGGGGCCTAATATACTAATGTATCTTTCATTGGCTTTCACGGCCCATTGGACCTAATAATCTTATTTTTGTTGTTTTGCGTCTATTGAACTCCAATATCTCAACAACCCCCAAACATTTTTAGCTTACTTAGTTACACCAGGATTGTGTCAACATTACGAACTATATATCAAATTTCACGATGATCGGATCAATGCTTCGAAACTTATCCTCGAACAAACAAACATACGTACATATGGCCAATTTGCTTAAGGTGATTTGGAAATCTCGATTCGCTCGATCAATAAGTCAAAGATGGTGTGTATTATTATTTTTTGTTTTGTACTCGCGACTCGCAAAATCTCAGTTCGGGGCGAACCGCTAGTTATTTTACTTGTAGAAATGTTGTCAGACCAATCTCGGAGTCTTCAAGTCCAGAGTGAACAGTTTCTATCTAGGCAAGCTCGCTCCTTCTTCGACCTTACCATCAGATGAGTACCTAAGTGGTCAAGCGCATAACAAATAAAAAAAAACTGTATAATACAAATGAAGATATGAAGATACACAATATACTATAAATAAACATTTTCATTCTATCGACATGACAAAGGATCAAAATTATTTGTCCTATAATGAGATGTATAGGTTCCGGGAGCCGCGCATTTACGAGTCGCGCGCCTGCCGGACTTTGTAAATACCTAAACTTGACAGCGGCAGATTTGGGAACGGATTCTTAAGAAAGCAATCAATCAGACAAACCTGTCTGATGTGAACCTGTATTGTGTAGGTACGTAGGTACCTAGGCACTTGCTTGCCTGCATAATATAGGTTCATCTATATATTTATATTTTTTGTATGTATTTGTATACACTCGCCTACTATCTGTCTAACGTAATCTGTGGACAGCGGTGCTGGTTATGCCTGTAAGACATCATGTAATAGTTATTAAGTCTAGTATTATTTAGGCATAATTGTTTGTTGTCTCAAATAAATAAAAATAACAAAAAAAAGCTTCCAGTTCAAAAGAAAGAAAGAAAAAACACACAGCAAAAACACAAAAACAAACAAATTGAATGTCCAACATAGCCTTTTTATCGACCAAAAAGGACAACAACTCATAAATTTTATTCAAGTATATAAAAATCTCGTGTCACGGTTTTTGTGGTCGCACTCCTCCGAAACGGGTAGACCGATTTTAATGATTTTTTTTTTTGTATAAGAATATGTCGAAAATTATTTTTCACCCTCCTACCCTCACCCCCCATTTTAATAGCGATTCTTGTATTTTTGTATGAACAATATCCATATAATTTAACCGTCGTTCATTGACGTGATGTCATATACATGAAGTGTAGCGTCACTTTGACATTTAATTTTTCATTTGATTTCTTTGATTATTTATATGACAGAACAACGTTTGCCGGGTCAGCTTGTTATATAATATATTTTACAGCAATTAGTGAAAATCACTCTTATACAATTTGGACAGAAAGCGCAACCACGATGTGCAATGGGGTGAACTTTTTTTTATACTACTTATATGGCAAACGAGCATGCAGTCCACCAGATGTTAAGTGGCTACTGCAGCCCATGGATATCCAAATAGAATTCAAAACAAGCTATTATGTTGTTAAGATCTCTTGGTGGATACGTTGCCATACTATAGGACTTAGCTGTTACGAGTATGCCTATGTGCCAGTAATTACAGGAACATACCATTACCATCTAACCGGAACACAGCAACACAAGTACTGCTATTTGGCGGCAGATATAAATAAGGCGGTGGTGCTCACTTCCTCGGGCCCGTTCACAAAAGTTCTACCACCAGTTATAAATATAAATATAAAATATATATTAATAGCATATTGAGGCATCAATCTTTTTTAATCAAATCCATACCCAACTTTTAAGAAGATTATTACGTCCACCTGGTTTTGTGACATTTAAATATAAAGGTATTTTTCTATACCTGTATGTTGAATTAAACTAGTGGTTCGCCCCAAACTGAGATCTCGCGTCTCCTAAAACACAAAAGAAAATATTCTTAGGGCGAGTCGCCCTATTTAGTGGCTAAATATGATTTAAAGAGTTGTTAATTCAAATAAATACGTAAAATTTAAACAAGTTTAGTCGCTAAATACGTTTAGAGATCGTTGTGCAAGCCGGCCTTAATCTTTGACCATCAAAATAGTGTCACGAAATAAATAACCAAATATTTGACCTACAGTTTCATTCAAATTACAGGTAACGGGAGTTCATGTACCTATATGGTTACTCTTTTTTGGGGTACAAATTGCAGTTATTCTGGATTTCAGACCTTTACCTATATTTGTGTTACTTAAGCTACACGTATATTAAATTACAGCACTGTGGGGTCACTGGTGTACCCTGTGAATTTAGTCAAAATTTAGTTTTAATTATGGCTAATAACTCAAAAACTATAAATAATTTACGAAAAATAAAAACGTAGTCTAAATTTACTAATAAATACCTTTCATTCGACGTCCCATATGATCAGTTACCCCTCTTGAACCCCAATATCTCAACAACCCCCCAACATTTTTAGCTCATTTAGTCACACCAAAATTGTGCCATCACTACCTACCTATGTATTAAATTTCACGAGCAGATCAACGCTTCGAAAGTTATCCTCGGACAAACATACATACATACAACACCGATTTGCCCAGGTTTATTTAGAGATCTCGCTTCGCTCTATCAATAATACATTAACATAAATATTGGTTGCATCCTTTTCGGAACGTATTTTCAGGTGAGTGATGTTAGCAAACTGTATTAGTTAAGTAAAAAATGAAACAAAATTTATTTTGTGTGAAGGATGTTTATTCGCCAACCTTAGTTGCTAAACTTCTTTTGATAGCGACTAGGGTGTACCTCAAATCTCATAATAGCATTGCAAAGATAATTACGAAATTCCCGTCAATGTGTAGGTTGTTTTTATCCCGTCACCCTTAGTTGCTAAGCTAGTTTTGGTAGCGACTAAGGTATTCCTGGAATCCCTTACCTTAGCATTGCATAAATAAATCTTAATTACGAAGTTGCCGTCAATGTGATAATGTAGGTCTGTGTAAAACAAAGATTTACACACTAAAAGGATGGTGGTAAAAATATTTGTTTTTACGTTTCGCGTACATTTAACGACATGTTGGGTACTTAGCGAAACTCGATGTAAGAAAGAGTTAAATAAATAAATAAACATTGCTGGACATTTCAAACAGCGCTATCTAGCCCCAAACTAAGCAGGGCTTGTACTATGGGAACTAGATAACTGATAAACTACTTATATACATTTTTTTTTGTAAATACATACTTATAACATACAGAAAAACAACCAGACCCGGCTCGAATATCTGTAGATCATGCAAACATTTGTTCCGCGGCGGGAATCGAACCCGCTACCTCCTGCGTCTCAGCCGGCTATTCGCCCACTGCACCACGGAGGTCGTCAAAAAGTTTCACCCTCATGTTGTATTTTTACAGAATAATTATACAATATGTTAATTTTTCCAACACTTGACCTCCTCTTTCTGTGTTGGGGGCTAAAAACTGAAACAGCTAAGAACCACACCAGTTATACCAGCTTTCTTTTTGAAACCACGCCGGTGAAGTACGATTAGGACTCGCGCACGGAGGGTTCCGACACTGGGTTTATATAAGTTAATAAATCAGTTCCATCGCTATTGATAGATTATATATATGCAAAGATTATAGGAAATTTATAACTATAAAATATAACTCTATCTAGAACAGTTTTTTGGATATAGTTCAGTTTATTTCAAGAAACATTTTGGTGAATGTGCGCAAGATCTTCATGCCCTTATCCCTCCTTCCCCCTTACACCACCGGACAAGTAGACGTACCGAGAAGTACCACCCATACCTGGCCGGCACACCACCTTGCCGTACCAAACGATTTGCTTCAACTTTTCTTGTTAGCACAAGTAAGGAGTGGAACTCACTTCCGGCGTATGTTTTTCCGAACCAGAATAATCTCGGACTCTTCAAGTCCAGAGTGAATAGGTTCTTTCTAGGCAAGCGTGCTCCATCTTCGAACACACCTTCACTTACCATCAGGTGAGGTAGTGGTCAAGCGCTTGGCTATCATCAATAAAAAGAAATAATAACTTTTCCAACTTTCATGGTAAGTGGCTCCCCACTGCGAACGTAGAAATTTGATAACCCTTTGCCTGCTTTTTTCCATTCTTAGAGATCCATTCACCCCAACTTTTCTAAATGATTGCTTCTAGTAAATGATGCGTACGACCGACAGCTTAGGTCAGCTGACTCTTTGCTTCTCTACACCCCTTCGCATAACACTTCTTATTTCTCCAATTCCTTTTATGTTGTGGCGGTCCGACTCTGGAGTGACTTGCCATTAGACATTAAAAAGGCTGAAACAAGAGAGTCGTTTATGATGAGATTGGTGCGTCAGCACTTCCTTGAGTAATTAAGGATAAATTAGCCACTGGTACCATAATTGCGTTTGACTTAGGTTTGCAACATTCTTTAAAAAAAATCTATTTTATAGGTAGGACGACCAGCAACGAGATGGGTGGACGGCACCGTAACGGTCGTGGGCCGTCAGTGGGTGAGACTAGCGCAGGATCGTGATGGATGGCACAAACTTGGGAAGGCCTATACCCAACAATGGGTGAAGTCAGGCTGTAGATGATGATGTTGATAGAGTTTTAAATCATAAATGATAATCATTTATTGCCAGCCTAAAGGTTCTACAGAAAGATGTCATATTTAATATAAATTAGTACTATTAGTATCACACTCAGGGGCGTGCAATAGTAAGTTAACGTTAAGTTAAGTAAGTTAACTGTATTTTTTTATATATGTTATATTTATTGTGTTAGGCATTTATTATTATGTTCTTATTTAGTAATTGAGAGTGTGTTTTTATTAATAGCTTTGAAATACTTGTTGACGACGGCGCCACCCGCTAACCAACGGTGGAGCCAAGCATTACGCATGACGCTGTGTGGTGGGACGCGCATCGAATTTTTATATAAAAGCCATACGACCTTTATTTCACTCTCATAACAAACCCTCCGACGTCCGAGACACGTTCTCGGAGACCCGGATGACGAAATCACCTCCGCTAACGCGGAAGAGTCATCTACATTAGACAGTGCAAACACTTCACAGATATACCGACCTCGCCGGCGAGGTCAACGAGTCCTTTCAGTCGCCGCCTATACGAGGTACAAGCACGTACGCGGGCGTTTCTCTCCTATCCCCACCCTGATAACAGCCCAAGCTGAGGTTCGTACCTAAATGGTGCCCTTGCGCCAGTTGCCTCATCAAAACTTACAGGGCTGAGCGCCTTCTGCGCTCGCCAAAAGCTCGGTTAAGCTGCAACGGCCTCAGAGGCCAACAGCAAGATAAGTCCAGTCGAAAAAAAAATTAACTCTCATAACGCGAAATCTACTAAACTGTATCAATTCTGTTTTGAAGGTAATAAATATATAAATAAAATGGTTATAATCACTATTTTTATTCGCCGTGATAATGGAGCATGCTATGTCAAAATATCAGAATACTCAAAAAGTAACAAACCCGTTTTAAGTGAAAATACTTTTTTTAGATATCTATCTTAAAAGTATTCATGGTTTATTTAGATAACTAGATAGCGCTGCTTAACTTCTTCTCCTTAGCGTTTCAAAATTTCTGTGTTTTCATTTATACTATATTGGACAGGTGTTTGACCACAACAATAGCATTAGGTGAGGGGTCCATAACTAACATAAATAAACCTATTTAGGTTCGGAACCCTCGATGCACGTGTCCTACTCGTACTTGATCTGTTTTTTTATATTGGTTTCTCTCGTAATATACAGTAAAGTGTTCTCATTAGTTCCTTGTCTTTCAATGCAACGGTTGACGTAACTGAAAGGTGATGCTGATCCATAAATCTTAGTACAGCCAAAACTATTTACTTTAGTTAAATTAGGTGGATCTGGATTTTAAATTATGGATGCACATCTAGGATAATAATTATAACTAGTGGTTCTGTGAGAACAGTAGACCTCCTCGCGTTCCCAGATAGATTTCACAGATCCACACCACACGCGAAACCAGATTCGACCTCCTAAGACCAACCTAGAACGTCGAATCTGGTGTCTTCAGGTTCGTCTCGTGAACGCGGAAAGAACTGCGTATTCTGGTTGGTATAGGTAGATATAAATATTCCGAAGAAAATTTAAAAATTGAAATCCGTGCATATATAACGCTACAGCAAACTTACCCCCCCCCCCCCCCTTCCCCCTCCTCACACTACATTTTTGAATTTTTTTGGCAGCATCATGTGTAGAATGAAGTCCTTAGTGTGCCTCTCAAATTTTATTAAAATCTGTCGATAAATAACACTACAGCAAACTTCCCCCCTTTTTTCCTCCGTTTTTTCCCCTAATCAAAACTAGCGATCTGCTAAAAATTTAAATAAATCAAAGAAGTTGTGTGCCAATTTTCATTAAAATCGGTTGGAAAATGCAACCTTTAGGCGACAACAGACAGACGGTCAAACGCATTATTTTGGCCAATCTCGAAACTCAATAATATAATATAACGTTTATTTCATGCAACAATGTGCATGTACAAAATATGATTATAAGGCCAACATCTATAAATATTTAAAGACTAATGTAATGATTCATCCTTGATTCAAGATCCTTAGAAAATCCTAACAGTGCCACGACTACATTTCGAACTACGAGTATTACATACCTCCCACTATTTCAATTCCTTCGATCAGGGGCTTACTAGTAGTCAAACATCAGGCACACAGAGTTAGGAATCAAACTTATAATACTCCTCTTAAGAAGCGGGAGTTAAAAAGTATTGCGCGATACCATTTTTAGGGTTCCGTAGCCAAATGGCAAACCACCGTATGTCAAAGCCACTTTTTTCCGAAACAATAAGAACTATACTGTTGAAACTTGGTAAGTAGATGTAATCTGTGAACCGCATTAAGATTTTCACACAAAAATAGAAAAAAAACAATAATTTTTTTGGGGTGCCTCATACTAAGAACTGAAACTCAAAAATTTCTTTTTCATCAAACCCATACGTGCGGGGCATCTATGGATAGGTATTCAAAATGATATTGAGGTTTCTACTATCATTTTTTTTTAAACCGTAAAATGTGCCCCCCCCCCCTGTAACTTCTAAAATAAGAGAATTATAAAACAAAAAAAAATATATGATGTACATTACCATGCATACTTCCACCGAAAATTGGTTTGAACGAGATCTAGTAAGTAGTTTTTTTAATACGTCATAAATCGTAAACCGCAATTTACCTTTCATTCAATCAACTCAAATAAAAAAAATGTTACAACGAACTACAAGAACGTTTATTATGTTACTTGCTGCTACGGAACCCTTCATGGGCGAGTCCAACTCGCACTTGCCCACTTTTATTCTTGTTCTGAATCGCTTGCGTTATTAATCACGATCCCGCCTGATAGTTAGCGATGATGCAGTCTACGATGGAACACGCTTGCCAAGATTCCTACTCTGCGTTTTTCAGTTCGTGTTCGCCACACATAAAGCTTTTTCCAGTTAATTTACTTCAAAATGGCGGCTTAGGGCTTATTTTAATTTACGGAAAAGAAAATGTTTGCTTTTTACATATATCAACAGCAGTGTTCTTTTTATATTGCAGATATAAATATATTCGTATCGTTTTATTGAAACGAAAGATATTTCTCTTAAAACTTTTACCCACATTGTCAACCATGAAATCAATTGATTCAGGGGAAAGCTTCCCTTTCTCCCGTACCTTTGATCGAAAAGCTTGTTAGCAGAGGATCGATCAAAGAAGATTATGGTCTGAGACTCTTGTGCGCTTTGTCTGGCATTCAGCGTATTAAGTGATATCCGTGTAAGTAGAGAAGTCTCTTCCTTTTTAACCAACTTCACAGAACAAAGGGATAATGGTTTTTGTATATATGTACCCTGATTACTCCGTAATGAATGGTTCGATCTCAATGAATCTCATTGTTCTTCCGTTTGTATTTGGAACACCACAGGGCAAGTACCTTAAAAAATCTGCAATAGATAAATAGTTATTTATATAATCCTCAATGCTCATTTTCTTGATGTTCGGTTTAAAACAAGCGATTTTAATTTATATCTGCGTCAGGGCATTTCCAGGACTGAGCCCCACCAATGTCATTGCGGTGGCAACTTAGATCGTTTGGGTCACCATGGTCTGTCTTACCGCCGCAGTGCTGGTCGACTCTCACGCCACGCCACCCTGAACGACGTCATCCGTCGGGCATTTGTCACCGTCAACGTGCCGGCTCTGCTCGAGACGAACGGTATTTCACGAGACGATGGCAAGAGGCCTGATGGTTTGAAGTTAATTCCGTGGTGTCGTGTGTGGTCGCTGGTGTGGGATGCAATTTGTGTTGACACACTGGCGCACTCTCACCTTCATAGTACTTCCCGGGTGGCTGGTGCGTTAGCAGAGACTGCGGAGAACCTCAAACGGATGAAATATGATTTCCTGGGAGATCAATATATTTTTCTTCCGTTTGGGGTCGAAACTATGGATCCTTGGGGCTCGAGTGCCCAAAACTTCATTAAAGAGCTGTCCAGACGCCTCATAGACACCACAGGTGACCAGAGCTGGAACTTACCTCGGTCAAAGGATCAGCCTAGCCATTCAAAGACGTGATGTTGCCAGTTTTTTGGGCACCTTACCTGCAGATGGAGACTTAAATGCAGTTTTTTATTTAAAGGTTTATTTTAAATTTAACTTTAGTTATTTGATTTAATTGTAGTTTATAATATTAATCTGTTTGATACTATTTTGCATATTGAATAATAAATAATCTATTGGTTGGGGTTAGTATTTATTCTTATACTTGTCGACATGTAAATCCAATTAAATCTATTGCAAATCATCTGCCTACACCTGGGTCAGCATGACCACCCTATAAAAGTGTATCTTTACTAAAGACTAGACTAAAATGAAAGCAGCGAGACGACCTCTGAGTAACTTTAATTGACGGATAAATCACTCTCTCATCATTATCTAGTTTCATGTGTGAAACAAAAGACGTATATATTTTTTATGCGTTGGATAGCGTGACTCAGTGGTGGTAAATTAGGCACTAACAGTAGAAACATTTGTACGGTCTCGTGTAGAAATGATTCTTCGCTGTGCAAATAACTGTAATTTTACTCAATTTTTTCTTAGAAATATTTGTTTTTAGCTCTTATTATTGTCTCTTAATATTAATATTTATTAATTTTATGATAATATTATTTAATATAATTAAGCATTTTATTTTATATTACCTATATTTTTTATAAATTGTAATATATGCTTGTTTTTAAAAAAAAAAAAAAAAAAAACTGATTCTAAAAAAATCTTATGCCGCCGTCCTTATTTGTTCATATAGATTCTGTCCATCCAAAGGTTGCCTGGAAGAGATCGCTTTTAGCGATAAGGCCGCCCATTGTACCTATGATTTGAAATTGTATTTTCTTTTATATGTTTGTATTTAATGGTGTGCAATAAAGAAATTATCTAATCTAATCTAATCTATTATTATTAACTCATTTATTTCGGACTAAGAGATCCATAGTTAACAACTAAATATTACACATTAAATTACATACAAAAATTAAATTAAATTATAAATGTTATGATTAAACTATATTACGATTAGATTATTATTATTATCATTAAAAATTCAATTATTTCGCACAATAAAATATAAAATAAAAAGAAATGAAACAACAAAAGTATTAAAAATTACAATTAAACATGGTCAAAATTACTATTTAAATGTCAAAAATGTAAAAATATTTAGATTTAATATATTTAGTAATGCTATTTACATTCTACTTCGTATTTAATTGTACCAAATTAATTATTTAATTCAATTCAAATCAATTTATTTCAGACTTTTGTAGCTTTTGACAGCTTCTGTATGGCCCCACAACTCGACACACTAGTTGGCTACTACAGTTCAACCAAACTTACTTCTCAAAACTGATATCTATTATCAATATATATGATATCGGCGTATGTTTTTCCAAACCAGTATAATCTTGGAGTCTTCAAGTCCAGAGTGAATAGGTCCTTTCTAGGCAAGCGTGCTCCATCTTCGATCACACCTTCACTTACCTTCAGGTGAGGTAGTGGTCAAGCGCTTGGCTATCATCAGTAAAAAAAATCAATGTTGTATTTTCTTATCGAAATGTAGAATCCATCTGTTCTATGAAAGGTACCTAAATTACCCCTTCTCTCCTCACTATCTGAAAGATTGATTTGAATTTCTCCATTCTTCAAATAACTATACTCTTAGGTCATCAGAAAACTTGATACTCAGAACTCCTTCGCACAGCACTTCCTTTTACAGCGCTTCTTTTACTGTCCAGGCTGTTCAGCTGTGGAATGCTCTGCCCGAAGAAGTAAGACGGTCATCGTCCTTACACGTCTTCAAATTGAAGGTGAAACATCATTACCTGACGATGTCATCTTCCTAGCGTTATTTATTTACTATTTATGTACTTATTTTATCTGTTAGTATAGTTTGCTATATGTACATATATACCTATATATTAGTCTATTTTATAAGTATATTAAGTATTAGGATTAAAACTTCATATTACTATTATATCTTAGAATATATTATGTGTAAATGTAATGTATCCGCTAAAGTACACCGCACTCCGTAATTTTTAAAAATTTCGCTCCATCCAAAGGTTGCCTGGAAGAGATCGCTTTTAGCGATAAGGCCGCCCATTGTATTGCCTTATTTATTTTAACCCAGTACTTATTTTTTTATTATTTCTGTTTGTGTGGTAATTCAATAAAGAGTTATCTATCTATCTTATCTATCTAAATTACCGTCTGATTTAACCTTTCATTGAATTAGTTAGTCTGAAATACATTACCGCACAAAATACATAACTCATTGCATAAATTTATAAGCAGTTTGCAAACCTTTTAAAATATTCATCAAAGGCTATTTAACATGTGCTGGTGCTGACAAGTTGACCGCGTAATCAATGTACTCAAGCCCTATTAATATACCGTTAAGACCCCTTTAAAGGGATATGGGGTTATTAGTTTGTTTTATGGCGAATCAAATTGATATTTGAAAGTACAACATCACACTGTTTTCTGCCTATATGGTTTTTTGTTGGAAAATGTGGGTATATTTATAATTTGGGATTTTACAAACATTGTAGTTTTATTACACACTAGCTATTGCCACCGGCTTCTTACGCGTGGTTTTCTTATAAAAAGTAGCCTATGTGTTAATCCAGGTTATGATATACGTACATACCAAATTTCATCGCAATCGGTTCAGCCGTTCTGGCGTGAAAGAGTAACAAACATCCATACATACAAACTTTCGCGTTTATAATATTAGTGGAATATTCTTGGAATATTAAAGAATTACTATCTTCTGTTTCATCACAAAAGCCAATGAAACAATTTCTCGGCAATGTTTCTGATGGCACATGTTTTATGTACCTTCGATACCTATGCATACATTTATTACTGTTTACATGCATGACTTAGACTTAAAAAAGTGGCAATCCGGAAGTACCGACAGAAGTAAAAACTTGAATAAAAGCAGACTACACTACAGATACTTATATACATTAAGAGTTCAATGGTTTTTTTCCATCCCAAAAATGCCTCACGCTCCTAAAGAAATTTTCACTTCATAAAAGTGGTACTCCAGGAGTGCCGACAGAAGTGAAAACTTAAACAATCACGAGATACTTACATACAGCGGTGTCGGTAACGGTAACAGTGTCGCGAGTTCAATGGTTTTTTCCCCATCTCGGAAAATGCCCAACGCGCATAAAGAAGTTTCCACTTCAAAAACTCTTAACACTAGCTGCTCTCCTAGACTCGACTCAATGATCTGTGGCTTTGAGTTATTGCTTTTTGTTGCTTTTAAATTGTTTAACAGATGCGAACCAATATGTACCTTATTTTTAACTCTGTACGTTGTGTATTAAAGTTGTGTAAGTTGTGGGTGCGGTGTTGAAGCGGTAACATAATTATTTGTAGAGTCAGGTTTACTTAGGATAAGTTTCTAACTGGCTTGACTTAGTATTATTGCATTAGAAACCAACTTGAGCCCACGTGGGCTGTAACATTATAGTTGGGATCAGCTTGCTGAGTAGTAACTCAGCGAGCTGGATGTTATATTCCGATACTGGGTTGAGATAATAATTGGTATTTGATATCATGTCAAATATTCATGTTGCACCCGTACCGGTAGTTGTTGGGGGCGATACTCTCGAAGTTGCCGACGAATATGTATACCTAGGACAAACTGCCCAATTAGGTAAGCCCAACTTCGACAAAGAGATCGCACGAAGAATCCAACTCGGCTGGGCAGCGTTCGGGATACTTCGCGATATCTTCTCGTCCAAAATTCCCCAGAGCCTAAAGACTAAAGTCTTCAACCAGTGTGTGTTGCCAGTGATGACCTATGGCACTGAAACGTGGTCCTTTACTCATAGCCTCATGACCAAGCTCAAGGTCGCTCAACGAGCTATGGAGAGGGCTATGCTCGGGGTTTCTTTGCGTGACAAAATCCGCAATGAGGAAATCCGCAGAAGAACTAAAGTTGCCGACATGGCTCTCAAAATTAGCAAGTTGAAGTGGCAATGGGCGGGCCACATCGCTCGTAGAACCGATAACCGTTGGGGAAGAAAGGTTCTCCAGTGAAGACCACGGATTGGAACTTCCCCGCTTAAACGCGCGGGTGAGTTCGCATGCCGTCCGCAACGATTTGAAATGTACCCTATGTTTAAGAAAATAATGTTGTTTTGGTTGTATTATGACCAAGTTGTAATATAACCGCAATATCAGCATGGTAGGTTTATCTACCTAAAAATATTTAGAGCTATACTTGTAAATAGGTAGAATAAGCTTGATTTCTTGACCTTAAAAATGCGCGCTATACAAAGTGCTCATATCAACTTTATTTTTTTTAATAAGTACTTTTTAGAAAAATTTTGGCTACATAAAATTAAGAAAACTGATTTAAAAAGTGTTACTCTCATAAATACTAATTTTATCAAAAAACTTATAAAGGTGCTATAGCCTGCTGAGTTATTCTAGGTTAAGATACTTTTACGCTAAACTGTGTTTAGTTGTAATACGCTGTAAACATTTATGTTCAATAAAGACCTTTTAAAACAAAACGGACTGGAAGACGCAGCGTAGACCGGCCCCTCACAAGGTGGACCGACGATCTAGTAAGAATCGCGGGGAGCCGTTGGGTGCAAACGGCTACCAACCGCTGGGTGTGGCGATCTAAGGGAGAGGCCTATGTTCAGCAGTAGACGTCTCCCGGCTAATGATGATGATGATGATATCATCTTCAAACTGATTCAACTTGACTCTAAAGACTCACACGGTGATTTAGAAACAAAACTTCATTAGCAGGCAAAACAATAGTATTTTCAAACTTTCGCGATCACTGTACATAATTACTGATTAAAACGGGTATTTATCGCGTATGTACCTTTTTTATTTGTTATCGCGGCGTCTCGGGTGTGGTCACAGGTGGATACATAAATTAAAAGGTGCAGACGCAAGAAATACCCGGTTTAATCAGTAATAAGGCAAAACAATAACCTTAGTCCAGTCATTTAAGCTTAAATTAGGTATGAATCTCGGAATTCGAGATACCCAGCTGTAAGTCTGTAAATACTTGTATATTAACACCCTAAAAGTTGTCTCAAAACCTACATATAGTAGGGTGTACGCAACTATTAAATTTCAAGGTCAAAGGTCACAAAAATCGGTTTTTTGCGTTTTCTTTCGCTGTTTTGTAAATATCTCATTTCCTATGGGGTTTTTGCTATTTGTATATATATTATCAATATTGTAGAATACAAAATTCTCTACAAATTTTGTTTAAAAAAAAATTCATACGGTGAACCGTTTTCGAGATAGAGGGTGGAGAGCGCGCGGTCACAGCATCACTTCAGGTGAAATGGAAAAAGAGATATAAATCATTTTTAAAAGATTTAGATCAATTGACAAATTTGGATGAACTAGCTGCAGCATTTGAGGAAGGAAATTGTTCGGTCCAAAAATTATTAGAGAGTGGACCTCAAACCTTATTGGCAGTCTATAATGCTCCGAAATCTGTAAAAAGGCTCGATCATCTTCGTTATATGCATTACGTCAAGTCTACAAAACTTAATAAACCTGTGCAGCTTTCAAATATTCCACCAACAAGTGCAGCTGCTCATCAACATTTCAAACGTGTATATTATCAAGTTCAAACTTAGTTAGGGCATGATTTGGAAACCCACAACAATGATACCTCTATTTTATGCAAAGGACTAAATATATACTCCTTGTATATATTTAGTCCTTGGTTGGTATGTCGGGTGGCATTTAGCTGCTAAACTTAAAAAGCAATTTCTATGGCGTTTTTTGTTTGAATGCTGATATTCCTTTAATGTGGGTCTTTGCTATGCTTGAAGGAAATTGAATGTTACCAAAAACACGGAATGAACAGGCTATACATATATCACTATGAGTAACATACACCAGCAAAATTCCAAAACTTGGCTTACCAAGTTCTAACCGCAGGCACGTTTACCGTGATAACGCCGCGTCCACACAAGCGGTAACGTATATATATTGGTAACATATTTGCGGAGAGAGGGTTTGCTTAGGACAAGTTCCTGACTCAGTGTATTGTATCCGCGACAAACATGGGCTTGCTATGCGTAAATTATCTGTTAGAGGGTATTTTATTACCGCATTTGAATACGAGGGAATAAGGGATCTTTCAGTCGAAAATTGCGGGGTATTTAATCAATCCATTGTTCATTTGATTACCTCCGTGGCGGTGTAGGCGAATAGCCGGCTGAGACGCAGGAGGTAGCGGTTCGATTCCCGTCGCGGAACAAATGTTTGCATGAGCTACAGATATTTGTTCCGGGTCTAGATGTTTTTCTATATAAATATTGCTGGGCATTTTACACAGCGATATGTAGCCCCAATCTAAGCAGAGCTTGTACTATGGGAAACAGATAACTGATATAATACTTACATACAGTTTTTTTGTGAATACATACATATAATATATAGAAAAACAACCAGACCCGGAACAAATATCTGTAGATCATGCAAACATTTTGTTCCGCGGCGGGAATCGAACCCACTACCTCCTGCGTCTCAGCCGGTTTTTCACCCACTGCGCCACGGAGGTCGTCGAAATATAAGTTAACTATATATTTAAAAAAAAATTAAAACTATATAAGTATTCTATCAGATATCTGGTTCCCATAGTACAAGTTCTGTATGTGGCTAGATAGCGCTGTGTAACATGTTCAGCAATATTTCATATTTATTTATTTATTATTGCAATATTTGGATAATTTTGATATTTATAGTGTGAATAACTTATGAGACGCAGTAGGGAAATTGTACACCCAAGATATTTAATAATAAGTAGATAAGCCATGTAACAATTAAAACCAAATGAAAATATTATTAATTAGTTTTAACTTACTTATTCAATTAGATCTACCTATATACCTAGTCAGGTCATAAATTCTGTCACATGTTTAATATAAAATAATTGAAACAAGTTTATTCATTATGTAACCATTTATATACCAAAATGAACTTAACAAAACATAGATTCTTATTAAGTTTATTATTAAAGTTTATTCAAAATGACCTCCGTGATTTTGAATACAGGCCTTCAATCTGCGCGGCCAGTCGTCTATCGCAGCACGAACGAGGTCCATGTCAATATCGGCGGCTGCCTTAATCAAGGATGTCTTGAGTGACTCCAAATTGGGATGAGGCTTTGAGCACGCCTTTTCCTCCAAGTGTTGCCATATCTTGTAATCTAACGGATTCAAATCTGGACTGGAGGAGGGCCAGTCTTCGTGCCGGATGAAGTCGATTTCACGCGCCGCCAGCCAGTCTTGTGTGCTCTTCGCTCTATGAGCTGGCGCCGAATCTTGTTTGAATACCCAGTGCCTGTTATTGAACATGGTATGAGAAACAGGTTCCACAAGGTTCGTCAGGACTGTTACATTTTGATACACAACTGCATTCGTTTTTACACCTTTCTCACAAAAATGTACCTCTGTTAAGCCCCAATAAGAAACTCCCAACCATACCATGAGCGAGGATGGAAAATGACCTTGTTGGACACGCGGAATACGGTTACTCGCTTCTTCACTACTGTGTGCGTACTCCTTATCATTTTGTTTGTTGTAGCTCTCTTCTACGGTAAAAATTTTTTCATCCGAAAAAAGAATTTCCCGATATTATTTTCCCGCGTACCGCTTCAACAAAGCGCGGCATCTCTTCAGTCTCAGGTTCATTAGACGAGCATTCAAACGATGACCTGTTTTTCTACGATATGCCCGAAGCCCTAAGTCTTCATTTAACACCCTTTTCACCGTGGTTCAGCTTAACCCCATCTGAAGGGCCAACAGTTTCTGCTTACGTTTGGGATTTCTTTGAATTCGCGCCTTCACAGCTTTTATCACTGCTGGAGTCCTAACAGACCGAGGGCGACCACTTCTTGACCTGTCATCTACACTAGAGTCTTCATTGTATTATTTGATGGTGCGATAAACGATTCTTTTGGTTATATTCAAATTTTTCAGTATGTCAAAAATTTTAATTGGCGCGTAACCGCAACGATGCAACGCAATAACTGCAACATGGTCTTCTTTAAGCGTCCACTCCATATTTAAAAATAAGTAAAATTCTAAAAAGTATACATTTATATTTTCATGAATAATTCGAAATTCGAATTCTATAAACTTTTTTGTGGCCAGCATTCTAAAAGAAAAGTTTTTACTGTGTGACAATACTTATGACCTGACTAGGTAATATTTCAACATGACTTCAGGGTCCATCATGAAGTGCTAATTTCTGACTAGTATTGACTAGTCAGCGTAAGTTTATCTATAGAGTTTGTTCAATAAGAGAAGAGTCGTGGCGTTATGGTGAACTAACATTAAAAATTTTATATTGTAACCTAATCCAGCTGTCATCTGTCTCTTATTTTATTGTTTGTCTTGTTTTTGTGCTAGATAATTACTTAATTATGTTGAAAAGAGGAAAAACGTTACGCAGCTCTGCGAGGCAAACAATATATAATGTGATACAGTTTTGTCTACGCGAAAAAGCGTCAAAAAGCCCTATCATCGACCTTAAAAAAGCTACGGAACGAGTAGTAGCAATGACTGGTATGTAATAGCTTTCTCGTGGTATTTTTGGACTGTACATTTATTTCTTAGACGAAATAAACAGCGTCTTTAGTGTTTTGTGTGTGATTAGCCTAAACGGAAATACTATATTAGGTAAAAATCACTCGAGTCTAAGCTAACCTATTTTTGTAGTACGACTAACACATATTGATACATTGCGGTTTTAGATATTAAACTGATTATGAACATTTTATGTTGCAGGTGTTAGTAGAGTCACTGTGACTAGAGTTAAAAAAGAAAGTGCTGTAAATAGAGGTTTGTGGTGCACTCCAGGGGGAAAACGCAAAGGCCGGCCCAAAACAATAATTCTGGACGATTTTGACAAATGTGCCATACGGAGCAAAATTAAACAATTTTATACTGTTCGAAAACAGGTACCGACTCTAAGGAAGCTGCATAGAGTACTAAAATAAGACATAAATTTTGGTGGTGGAATGTCTAGTCTGCACAGTGTTTTGAAAGAAATGGGATATCAATATAAAAAATGTCAGTTAAAACGAAAAATACTTATAGAGCGGCATGATATTGTGGCTTGGCGTGCCAAATATTTGCGGACCATGAACAGTTTGAGAGAAACAGAAAAACCAATTGTTTATGTAGATGAGACATACATCCATACTGCGCATGAAGTCAACAAGTCCTGGCAAGGCCCAGGTGAACCTGGGGTATCTAAAGCCATTTCTCTTGGTGAAAGATATATTATCGTACATGCTGGTACCCAGAATAAATTTGTAGATAATTGTTTACTTGCATACAAGGGTAAAAATACTTCAGCAGATTATCATCACGACATGAATGATGAGAACTTTACGAAATGGGTAACACAATATTCGGATTCTGATTTTGTTATATTTATGATAAATTCTTGTAAATTGTCCATCAAATAGTCCTGTTCCCAATATTTTTCCTCAACATGTTTCACATGTTCACATTCTTTTGCCACTGAGCAGTAGTAATATTATTGAAGCATTCATTTATTATGTACAGCAATTCCTTGTTATTTGGAGATTTATTTATACGTACACTGTGATAAGATGCATTATCCATCACAACCACCGATGGTTCGGTAAGATTGGGTATAAGTTTTTGTGTTACCCATTTCGTAAAGTTCTTATCATTCATGTCGTGATGATAATCTGCGGAAGTATTTTTACCCTTGTATTATCTATAATTGTCAATTTTAACTGTATATTAATATAATGTTAATAAAATTATAAAATGTCTCCATGTTTAATTTTTTAAGTCTAGGTATGCAGTCCAGTGCAACTCATCAGTAGGTACTAGAAGAGTAGAAATGCCATGCTCCATGGAAGCACGTTAGATTTACAACATAGCTAGCCACTATCCTATATAAATAATTTTTATTAAAGCCAGCACTTAAACCTCAGTAAAATCATGCATGTCCATTATTTTAAGCTCATCACATAACACCTGTGATGTGCTATAGTAGCCAATTTTAATCAGCATTATGCGAAGATACGTACCAACCTACCTACTTAATAGCAAGTAAGTACCTACTGATGACAACAGTTGGTGTCTATGAATGTCTGTCTACCAAGTATCAAAAACTTTTAGTCATACTGGGAATGACAGAGCAGTGTTGTCAACGCAACAAAAGTAGTAAATTGGCACACGCGCGACCTCAATTCCTACGACGCTTCTCTTAATGAACATACTATAAAAATGAATCGCCAAATGCGTTGGTAAGCGCATAACTCAACAACGCCTGGACTAATTTGGCCAATTCTTTATTTGTTGTATTTTTTATTGTCAGGAAAAGGTTCTTATGAAAGAAAAAATTAAGAAAATTGCGCGCAAAACTAGAAAATTTAAGAATATAAAATAAAAACCATATAAAATTATTTATAATATAACCTTAGCGCTTTTATAATGTAACCTTATGACGTTTGACATAGAATTGACATAATGCGTGCTGCAAATATCGTCAAAGAGGATGTAAAAAAATGGATATCGTTTGAAACAGATGCTTCGGTAGGAGTTATCCCGAGATATATTGTCTATATATATAAAAATTAATTGCTGTTCGTTAGTCTCGCTAAAACACGAGAGTGATTTGGCAAATTTTGGTATTGAATTATTTGTGGAAGTCATTCATTTTCTCATACATAATGATGGCTGGGGACAACAAGCCAGGGTGACTTATATTGACAGCCCGCGTTATACCTATGCACGCAAGCCGATACGAAGTTCGGCGGGACCACTAGTATACAATAAAATCAACAAACGTATTAATATTGAAAAGATATCAACTTATTCGTGCCAACAAGAAATTGATAACTTTTTTAAACTACTTGATTACAAAGGTACAGAAGAACTTATGACAGTGATATACTAATTAGATATAGAAAAAAAACAAATAATAAATAAATAAATAAGCAATGCACAAATCTACGTTAAAGTTAGAATTAAATACACACCTACAGAAGATAATTTCAGATTTAGACACTTTTTACATTTTTAGATACTTATTAAAATAATTATTCGATAGTAGGTATTAGTTAAAAATTAAGCATTTCACAACTAGCAGTAATTATACGTATGTGGGGTTCATAAATAACCCCCTACATTTATAATAATAAGTAATTTCTTTTATGATGCTATACGGCTAGGACCTCAAGCCGAGGCAGGAGCGTGACGTCATCGCATGGCGTGACCGGTTACCTCCGCCATGCCACCGCGCCCCTCGACCGCCGAGCTCCGGTCTGCGTCCCGCGCCCGCGTCGCTTGCACCTCTACTGCCCGGCACTCCGCTTGCGTATGACTTGATGTCGAGACACCTTCGCGCGCGTCTATTACCTTGCTTATTTCTGTTTATTTCTATTTCTGATCATTTATTTACATTGTATGTTTTCGTTCACTTTCTTTAAAATCATTTGTTAATTTCACCGCTTGTCTTCTTCGACTACACACGGCGAGGAGCCACGATTAAACACCTACCTAGGCCTGCTAAACGTATATTCATATAACATATATTATAATTTACATAGTACATATAAATAATGATTAGTAGATGTATAAGAATTTAACATACATCATTAACCTAACTAAAAAGTTTAAATTCTTAAGTCGATATCATTATATGGAAGAGCAACGACGCCCTGCCGTCATACAGTGAAAACTAGTACGGAGGGTAGTCACTTGACTATGTATTCATCATAACTGTAAACTTAAAAGGACACCGGAGGGACAATCGCCCATACAACACGTACTACCAAGATCATTTCTAATTGGAGCATATTTCTAACGTAATAAGGTATTATTTTAATTTGAATAGTATTTATCTATGTTCCCAACCATATAATAGATTAAAATACTTACGTAAAATGAAATAGAAGCGTATCGCATTTTGCATGTTTTTACGTCATAAAAGACCTGTTTTTAACATAATTGTTTCATATTAAAAACAACAACATCTTACGTATCCTAGTCATAAGAACATAGATTATATCATCTAGTTACAGAATAACAACACAATGAGAAAAATACAACAAGTTTTCAGTCATCATTTTTGGTATTACGGAACACGGTCAAAATCTAATCAAATTTAGAATCGTTCTATTGCTATCACTGTCGCTCTGCGTGGCCAAACTTCGTCACTAAACAGGGATAGCGATATTCAGGCCAAAGTTTTTGACGCAACCGAATTGAAGTTGCGCTCAGGGTTCGCCGGCGCGTTAAGTTACACTAGGAAACATGATTGTATATATTTTACGTCTAGATTTTAAGTTTGTAAACTTACTTTATCGTAATAAATTTTACTTATATTTTACCTATATAATATTGCAACATGACTTCAGGGTCCATCATGAAGTGCTGGATTCTGACTAGTATTGACTAGTGAGCGTAAGTTTAATATCTCTTGTTAGGGTCAAGCTCGCCTTTGTTCATGTCCTTTTGTTAACTTCTATTGCCTGTGTTTATTTTCACAAAGCCACAAGATCTGACGTTCCGTTTAAATAATTTTAACCTACTGTGAACGTTATTAAAATACATAATACTGATTAACAAAATTGCATCGGGGTCCGTACCTCAAAAGATAAAAAAGGAACCCTTATAAGATCACTCTCTTGTCCGTCTATCCGTCTGTCTATTAGTGTGTCACCACCGATTTACTCAGGAACGGGTGGACTTAGCAAGTTTAAATGTATACCAAATACTGAGGTTTATAGTACCTATTAGCTGTATGAAAGTCAAGGTCCTGAGTGAACACGATAAAAAAATATGGGCAAATTTAGATTTACGCGAAAACTTAGAAGTACCAAAATTTAGCTGAATTTTCAATTTCACTTTACTTGTGCTGACTTTGCTTTTAAGACCTTGTTTTTAACCAATATAGACAATTCTAGTTCAACCGGAAATACCCTATAGGTTTTGGGTCGAAAACCTATATGGTAGTTCCCGTTAACCTAATATCACGAAATTTTGCAAAAAACAAGGGCTTACAGCACAAATAAAGGAAAAAATCAAAAAAATAAATAACTTAAAAATTAAAAGGTGTCCCCATACATACATAGTTGATGCCAATTAAGATAGTCCTCTGAGTTGTATGGGCGCTCATACAATTTAGAGGACAAGCTTAATCGGCACAAACCTCATATAGGTTAAATACATAAAATTGTGCTATTGAATAAAATAAATATTTAAGTGGGGCTCCAATACAACAGACATGACTTTTTTACTGTTTTTATAGATAATAGTACGGAACCCTGCGTGCGCGAGTCCAACTCGCCCTTGGCCGGTTTTATTATATTTAAACTGTTAGCTTGTTATGTGCCTTATCGTATCTTATGTTGTTTAATCTTAGTATTCTGAAACTTTGCTCAAGCTTGAATAGAGACACAAGCGTAGATTTTATATAGCATTCAATTCAAAATACTATAAATAAATTTGCTGTTGCCCGCGACTTCTTACGCGTTACACTACTAAATGTGTAGGTAACCTTGAAATGAAACTAATCTCGCTGTTAAAACTTGACTTAACACCTAATTTTTTCCTATGGGACCTGATTTATGAGATAAAAACTAACCTTTGTGTTAATCCAGGTTATAACCTACGTGCATACTAAATTTCATTGAAATCAGATTACCGTTACAACGTGATTGAGTAACAAACAAATAAATAAACAAACATCCAAACTTTCGCATTTATAATAGTGTGATCTATGCTTAAGTCTTAATTCAGTTTTCAGTTGTTTAAGACCTACGTTTGATTTAAGCTCGTCTTCTTTGCCCACTTGGATTATTTCATTTGCAATGTAACAGTAAGTAAAGTATAACAGTGGTAATGAAGACGAATTTAAAAGGGTCATAACCATACAAACCCTTTTATACAAAGTTTGGATAGCCCCCAATAAGGCTTCGCGGTTACATACCACAAACCTCTCATACTATGCACGGCTACCTGTATAGGCCTATAATTGAAAGTACAACCTTATTTAAACTTGCATTTCATTAATCAACATGCTTTTTATATGTGTAAATAATACCATAAGGTAATACCATAATCTAACTTTTTAACTTTCTTCTTCTTATTAAGTTGTTGAAAAGAATTTGAAATAACAAATTTTTTGTTGAAAAATTACTCTTCGAAAACAAGCTTTTATAAAATTCATAATCGGAACCGCAAACAGATTCAAATGAGCCCAAACACTAGTAGCCTACTATAATCCATTCAGAAGTTCCGTTGTCTAGCATCCGTCCCCATCATGAGACCACTTCCATGGTACCATATTGCATTGTCACCGAAGTTACATATGTATTCCAAATTTCAGCTCAATCAGTTAAGGGGAACGGGTTTATAATTCAGGTGCAAGATTCCACCCGGACAAACATACATACATTGCAAGCTAACAATGAGCTTGTCAAATATAAATTAATTCAATTTATACAGATATGTTTAGTTTATTAATATCTAAACATGACCAAAGTAGACAAAAGGCATCGACGCTTGTCGCGTAAAACATTGTACAGCGCGAGGCCACCGTAGGATGTCTCTATGCTACGCTATAGGGAGGTGCTACGGCGTAGCACCAGCTACGCCGTAGCACCTCCCTATAGCGTAGCATAATATTCTCCTACGGAACGCACGCTTTCCTATTAAGTCAGAGCCAGTATCTTGTAAAAGCAAAGTCCCGCCTAGTGGCTACCTTTACAGCCCTAAAATGCGAGTTCTACCTCAAGGTACATTATTACTGTGAATTTAGGGTCAGCGCGCAACGGGGAGGCTTTACGGATTTATGTCCAACACATTCGGTGTTTTTGTCTTAAATATTTGAAAGATTTACAAAATAAATCCGCTTACGGTTACCGGAAACATTTTGATGTATTTGACGGTGAAAGGGTCTGAGGAATAACATTTTGTTATATTAATGTATTATTTAACGTTTTATGTTATATTATGTTTTATATAATAGCCTTACATCCCACAACAAATTGTCATCTGGTCATTGTAATTTGTTAATTTAGGCTAACATTTCATGAAACCTATATAATAAATACTTTCAAATAATTTTAACTACTCAACAAATTATTCGTATTCTTATATGAACTGATTATATATTTCTGACGTGATACAAGAAGGAAAATAAGGATTTAATCCGACAACGAAAAAGTCGGAGTTTTAAATGACTATTACAAACAGACCTTAAGAGTCAAAACTAAGACAAATCTAGGCAAAAAAACAAGTACCACACAGTGTCGCTAGCACACATAAAAGTTGTTCCTACTTCATTTTTTTAATGTACTTATTTCAGCAGTATTCTTGGCTTTGTAAGAAAACTACAAAAATGTTGGTACCTACGTAACACCACCAAAAGTATACTAGTGGTTTGTTCATAAATTATAGACAAGCGTTTCACCACGATCTCGCCTGATGGTAAGCGATGATGCAGTCTACGATGGTACACGCTTGCCTAGAAGAAACTTATTCACTCGCGACTTAAAGGTCTCTTGTTTGTAGTTATCAAGAAACACAGACTAAGGAAAGGCGTTTCACTCTTTGGCGGTGCGCATAATAAAGGTGCAAGAGTACTCCTTTGTGCGTATGGGAGGTATGTCTACCCAGTATCGGTGGCGCATCGCGGAGCTATCTGTCCAATGATAGAATAGGGATAGTGGGATCAGGTTGAAGTGCTCCGCAGCACACGCTCCGAAATGTATCCGATAGAAAACTGAGTGGTGTTATTAACTACAAACGAATTACTGTTTCACCCAAGAAGTTTCAAAAAGCTCTCACAGTGTCCGATAAAGTTTTCACTTTAATCCAAACATACTCTCTTAAGAAACTTAGATTAGTCTTTTCCCGCGTGGCAACATTATGCACAAGGATATTACATAACTCTGAGAATTATGTTCATACAATAAATTAACTTAAACTAAACAATACCTTAAGAACCGAAGCGAATCTCTGATCTACCGATTGAAATTATAGTGGTACAACCCAAACTGAGATCTCGCTAGCGTGAACAAAAATTTCAATCAAGATGAAATTTGATTTCATTTCAGATCATTTCATTATTATTATTGGTATTTTATATAATAACTACCTGTTGCCCGTGACTTCGTACACGTTATACTACTAAATGTTGCACTACGCTGTGGCAACTTGACTTGACACCCCATTTTTATTCCATGGGACCTCATTTATGGGATAAAAAGTAACCTATGTGGTAATCCAGGTTATAATCTATAGACGTACTAAATTTCATCGAAATCGGTTCAGCCGTTACAACGTGATTGAGTAACAAATAAACAAACAAATAAATTAATAAATAAACACCCAAACTTTCGCATGTATAATATTAGTGTGATTCTTACTTCAAAAACTTACAAGGTAGAGGGAACGATATTTGTACACTTTGTGAGCTAAAACATTTTAATCAATAACAATAAATAAAAATATATATATTTCTGGACGTTTCACACAGCGCTATCTAGCCCAAAACGTTGGAATCTTCAACCGTAGCCTTTTCATTAAATGAATCCCTACCAGACATAAGAAAATCTTTGACTTTTAAAGAATATACGTGTTACGAAGACATCAATTCGTTGAGAAGACTTCGTAACTTTTTACCAACCGCCACCAAAATTACGCTTGCACAATCCCTTCTACTCCCTATATTATATTAGGAGGCCAGGTATCTCGACATTTCCAACGTCTAATTGGGCAAACTTGAGCGCCATCGAAATCATGGGTTACGCAATTTGACCATGTTTCAATATTCCGCGCAAAACTCAAGTGGCTCCCTATCCGTCTTCAGCGAAATGCACATTTATTGTTGCTTCTTTTTAAAATTATTTTAAATCCTTCTTCACCATACTATCTAAAGGAGCGTTTCGAGTGGCGCATCATCGAAACCAACGCTTCTTTAAAGCTCTAAACCTGAGAAATCCGGTCCAGAGTTCAGAATTGTATTGTCAAGCTGTGTGGTATTGGACTGTCTTACCTTTAAGATCGTCTAAATCTCTTCATGTCTTTAAAGCTAATGTATACTACCATTTCCTTTCTTGGTATCGGCATTGTTAGTAGGTATATTGTCCTGTTTATCTTATGTTATGTAGTTTATTTCTATCGTATATAATATTCGTATGTATATTGTAGTTATATGTTTATTAGTAGATAAATAAATAAATATTGCTGGACATTTCATACAGCGCAATCTTGCCCTAAACTAAGCAGAGTTTGTACTATAGGAACCAGATAACAGATAATACTTATACACATTTTTTATTGTAAATACATATAGAGAAACAACTAGACACGGAACAAATATATTATATAGATCAGGCAAACATTTGTTCCGCGGCGGGAATCGAACCCGCTACCTCCTGCGTCTCAGCTGGCTATTCGCTTACTGCACCACGAAGGTCGTCAAAGTAATAAGATAAGAGATAAAAAGTTTATGTAGGTTTGTGTTCATAGGTACACTGCCGTCTACCGATATTGTGCATTCCTGTCCATCCAAAGGTTGTTTGTAAGAGATCGCATTTATTGATAAGACCGCCCGTTTACCTTTATTGAAGTGAAAACTTCTTTAGGCGCGTTGTACGTTTCTGAGATGGGAAAAACTCATTGAACTCGCGACACTGGTACCGTTACCGATACCGTTCCTGACTATACAAAAAATATTTCCTGACGGTTCAAAAAATACACACGTAATTGATCAAGTTTTCACTTCTGGCGGCACTTCCGGAGTGCCACTTTATTGTGTAGCTATTTCTTTGCCAATGTTATTATGTTTGTGACGCAATAATGAGTATATCTATCTATCTAACACTTTAAAACAGAGTTTTGTTAGTTTTGAGAAAAATGCTTGTTTAAGGCATGCAAATTTAGCAAACTTCATATTTGAGGTGGTAATCTTATCGCTAAAATCGAAGCCCATCACAAGGTATGTTCAAATTGCCTGAGGTAAGCAATCACACAACACAAGATGGAACAACTGATTTATAACAGGATATGTTTTACTATACATGTTGTTCATATTTTAGTACATGACCCCCAAAAGATTTCAGGAGTTATTACACTAGGTATAGTTCTACATATGTCATAATGACTCATCGTGTAATACTACCAGGTGCAGCTAAAGCCTACGTTAAATTATTAGTAAATGCATCTAGTAACGTTGCCAGCGACCGTTATTGTCAAGTTGCCAAATAGGAAAACCTTTTAGCAACAGCCGTTATCAGCTCAAGTTTGCAAACGTATCGATGACAGTGTTTACCGCACAATCACCTTACCTTACCTATAGGACCTTTTTTACGGAACGACCTCTACTAACCCTCGTAGTTGCATGACAATAAATATTTCACTGGTACTTGGTAAGAACCGCAGGTCGGCGTTGGATGCAGGCCGCTTCCAACCGCAGTTCCTGGAAATCAATGAGGGAGGCCTTTGTTCAGCAGTGGACGTCCTACTGCTGATATGATGAAATGCATATCATGATGATGATGTTGAAATATTTCACATTCCATGTAAATCTATAAATCCCAAATTTATTTTTAAAATCAAACACTCCTCCGTAGTTTTCGCTCATTCTCGTCAGGTTGACGATAGTACAAAATCGTTTCTTGTGAAAAGCCACAGACACGCGTTGGTACTTACTTTCGTAACAGTGATCTGCACTGCGACATGAAATTATAATTCACGGCCAAGTTCATGAATCTCGCTTCCATGCGACATTATGAACTGACCTCCCTCCACACGAATTCTTTCGTCAATACCATTCATCGACCAACACAGGGCCAAATCCTTCCGTAGATAGATACACGTTCTCCGTGTCTCCGTTCGTCGCTAACGTCTCTAACGCGGAGGAGATTTCAGAGCCATCTCCTTTCGACAGAGCAACCACTTTACAGGTACATCGACTCGATGTGTTGATAAAAATCAAAAGATTTGCCCGTCTTATCCCCTTCAAGTTCTCATTTTCAAATCATACAAACTAATAAAAGAGATTAGTACAATTGCGTCGAAACAGCTTTGGGATAAAACACTTCTATCGTCTTATCTAATCTAACTTAATCTGCGGAGGAAATTACTTGAGCCTAAAAGATATTTGCGGTTCCAACTTGCTTCTCGGCGTGATGGATGAAACCTGCTACTATTAAGATGGAAATTGATCTAACCTAAATATAAGTTGCCTACTTTATAAATTGCTGAGGGTGATCATCTATGCGGAGGTACATGAAGCAGTGGACGTCTTCTGGCTTAAGATGACGACGATATATTTAAGCGGCTTTTTTTTTGTTTATATTACTTACTGTTATTAATAAAAGAAGTATAAATTAAATACTTTTGTACATTCAAAATGCATATCAATGACGTTTTATTCAAAAAAAACAAAACACAATCTTTTACAAATTTTTTACAATCTTTTTATTAACTTGCAGTGTATGTATGTTTGTCCGGGTGGAATTCTGCAACTGAATTTTAAACCCGTTCCTCTCAACCGGTTGAGCTGAAATTTGGAATACATATGTAACTTTTGTGACAATGTATATGCAATATTGTAGCATGGAGGTGGTTTTATGATGGAGACGGATGCTAGACAACGGAACTTCTGAATGGATTGTAGTAGGCTACTAGTGTTTGGGCTCATTTGAATCTGCTTGCGGTTCCGGTTATGTATGTTATAAAAGGTTGTTTTGGAAAATGGAATTTTTCAACAAAAAACTTAATAAGTTAAACATTTCTCATTTTGTCTCTCGTTGTCATAATTTGGAGTAGCCCAAAAAAGTTTATAGATAACTTCATTGGGCTACTCCAAATTATTCATTATGAGAACTCGATTTTGCGTAACCTCTGTTCCTTAAGAAATGGTTAAGATTTTTACGCTAAAATAACCATAGTTCCTAAACCAACTAAACCTAAAAAAGCGGCCAAGTGCGAGTCGGACTCGCCCATGAAGGGTTCCGTAGCAGCAAGTAACATAATATAAAAGTTCTTGCAGTTGATTGCGGTTTACGATTTATGACATCTTAAAAAAAACTACTTACTAGATCTCATTCAAACTAATTTTCATCAGTACATCATTTATTTATTTCAGTTTTATCATTCTCTTATTTTAGTAGTTACAGGGGGGGACACCTTTTACCACTTTGGAAGTGTCTCTCGCGCAAACTATTCGGTTTAGAAAAAAAATATATTAGAAACCTCAATATCAATATACAGAGATAAAATTTGAGTTTCACTTCTAAGTATGGGGAACCCCCAAAATTTATTGTATTTTTTCTATTTTTATGTGAAAATCTTAATGCGGTTCACAGAATACATCTACTTACCAAGTTTCGACAGTATAGTTCTTGTAGTTTCGGAAAAAAGTGGTTGTGACATACGGACGGACAGACAGACAGACATGACAAATCCATAAGGGTTCAGTTTGTTGCCATTTTGCTACGAAACCCCTTAAAATGCCAAAACTGTTACAAATATCTGTAGATCATGCAAACATGTGTAAAGCGGCGGGAATCCAACCTGCAAACCTCCTACGTCGAAAATACGACTAATGCTTTACTTTAATTTGCTAATTTTAATACAGCCCTTTCAACACATGAAAATATAAACTTAGAAAGAAAACAAGTTCACCATTGTTATTATTTAATTCGGTAACAACTCCTCGGAAGTACAACTTGGCTTATTAAAAGTTTACCAACAGTAAGGACAAGATACACGAGTAAAAATATTTTTATATAAAATAGTCAAGAAAAGCGAGCTATTGAAATTTAATCTTGCGTACCTACACTATTTTGGCCTTTGCACCTACTGTGATAAATATCCTTTATTTGATATGTAACTGTACCTACCTAATTAATCTGTGATCAATGAATGAATGTTTTTTAGGGTTCCTTACCAAAAGAGTAAAACGGGACCCTATTACTAAGACTACGCTATCTGTCTGTCTGTCACCAGGCTGTATCCCATGAACCGTAATAGTTAGACAGTTGAACTTTTCAAAGATATGTATTTCTGTTGCAGCTATGTTGTTTGCTCGTTTATATAGATAATGGTACGGAACCTTCGGGACCTTAAAACTTCGGGCGCGAGTCCGACTCGCACTTGGCCGGTTTTTATTTATCTTAGCTTTTTTGATATTATATCTCATAATTTTAACTCTCAACCGTATTATGCTTTAAAGAGTGTTGAAACTAGGTTTCAACTAGATTTCATTACAAGAATCGGCCTTCAGATAGAACGATAAATACAGCATATTACTTATTACATCATATTGGATTTTGCCAGTTTCAGTAAGGCACGATAGTCCGACGATGTATAAGCTGATCAACAATTCAGAAAGACGTTTATTTTCTTTCACATAAAGGTACTTATGAACTAGATATTCCTAAAGATAGAACTAAAAGTCACAATAAAATAATAATGAAAAAAATCCAGATTAATCCAATTTACAAAGTCTAGAGCACAGACGCCGAGTAGCCAGACTTTCAGTTTTTTACAAGATACATTTTGGTAAATGTGCGCTAGATCTTCATGACCTTATCCCTCCTTCCCCCTTCCACCACCGGACAAGCAGACGAACCGAGAAGTACCACCCATACATGGTCGGCATACCACCTTGCCGTACCAAACGATTTGCTTCAACTTTTCTTGTTAGCACAAGTGAGGAGTGAAACTCACTTCCAGCGTATGTTTTTCCAAACCAGAATAATCTTGGAGTCTTCAAGTCCAGAGTGAATAGGTTCTTTCTAGGCAAGCGTGCTCCATCTTCGATCACACCTTCAATTACCATCAGGTGAGGTGGTGGTCAAGCGCTTGGCTATCATCAATAAAAAAATATATAGGGCTTAGGATAAACATACCCAGTTCGTAACCTGTTTTAACAATGGAGCAAAGCACAGAACAGGACTATTTGAATCAGTTACCTATATCAGACATATATCCAGGACCATACAAGAAAGTGTTGAAGATGATGAAGAAATAACTTCAACTTAATTTTACCAGAAACTGACCAAAACCTTGAATTCAAAGAATCTATCAGAAAATACAATTTCACACAAAAGCTGAGCAATCGCCGAAACCGCTCAGATCCCAGTGAAATTCTACGTAACTTCCGCAAGAATTTCCGTGAAAACTTTCCTAAAACTCAACCGCAAATTTAATTTTCCAATGCATAATGCAGAAAGATCTCAACAATTAATAACTGCAATTTCCATCTCCATTGAATTTAATAAAGTTAGGTAAACGTAGTTTTCTAATTGGGAATGAAAACAGGTAGACTCGCCGCAGACAGTTCTGAGAACTCGTAATGAGATCATTACACGTAGTCTTGAAAGTAAAAGGTGAGTCCATTTTATATTCTCTAAAGGCACTTTTAGTTAAATAAACTATAAAAATATTGGATTGAACGAATAACATTCTTTTTTGAGCATAGCCGTGATTCAAAATTGTATCATGTAAATTCATATTGTGAATCATACTCGTATATATTTATCATAGTGAATCTAATATAGGAAGTTCAATGTATTTTTTTCTAAATATTATATTAGTAAGGTTAACGGTGCGTAAGATTTGATTTTGTAGCAACATTTGACTTGAGCATTAAAGTTACTAATAAACACAAAAAAATCACACACTTCACTTCCGCCTGGTAGTGATCTGGAGCAGTTGAGCTATCTATAGATCGTTTGTAACGGTCTTTAGATGTGTCAACTGTTTCTTCTGTATATTATAGTCATGTAAATAAATATTTATTCTTTCTGTATATAAATGCATAATTAAGAAACACAAAAGAGTTCAATTACGCACCAACTTTAATGAATTAAAACATTGTAATTTCACATTACCTTATTTCTATATAAGGTAATGCTAAGGCTACGTAATCCTTATTTATATTTCTAACAAATGTCACCAATTATTTCCGTGTCCCTTTTCCAAATAACCACTGTATGCAACAAAAAACTTTCGATCTAAATTATTAAACTCAGAAAACCAACTAGAAAGCATTTCACAGAACAGGAAAATCCTCTTTCTTTCAACAAGGAGGTTTAGTTACAATGAAGACGGTGTAAAATTATTATTTACCTTCGTTGTTGAAAACAGCCCAACGATATTAAACAATACAGATATTAGACAAGATGTTAACTTTCAAGCAAATAACTTTTTAACAAAAAAATAACCAACTTTAGAATAGTTTTTTTTATAGAAAATACGTAAAACACATTACGCGTCCCTATAGAATTTGAGGGTTGCCCTCGATGTTTTTGGGATCCCATCATGGATCCTGAGTTGGTGCCAATGGGACCCTTTTAAACAAACAAATAATTTCTCGAATCTGTCCAGGCGTATTCGATTAATCAGGGAACATACATAAAAAGGAATACATGAAGGAACCTGCAGAGTTTATGGATTTAAATTAAAACTTAAAAATTATTGACAGCGTGATTAGATTACTTAGCAGATTGGCCTTTGCTTAGCAGTGGGACTGATTAATGCACATTCACGCCTATTTCTCCCCAATCGTCTAAATTTTTGTTCGTTTACTTCTTATAACTTATATATTTTTTTTTTAGTGTGGCAACTTATATTTATCTATATATTCATATATTTTGTAATTGTGGTACTGTGCGGGCAGTCATCCGTGACATCCTACTTTTAAATGGTTCCAACGGAAGATCAGCGTTGTGCCAAAAACACAACAAATAATGAGTTGGACGCCTTTTTGTGACGTCGGTCATTTATATACCTAAGGTAATTGTGAGACACACATTTGTTGGGTATTGTTGGTTTTGTGTGCATTATTTTGTTCTATTGTGTGTATCTTACTTGTGTGCTGTGTATGTTAAGTACCGTCACAAATAAATGTTTTTTTTATTTCTTACTTTCTTTCTTTCTTTCTATTTGATTTATTGGCAGAAAAAGCAGGAAATTCTTTTACACGATACAAGTGATATATAGTTGTTTGTGTTGATGTTATTGCTATTATAAAATTAACTTCGTCTAGGGCACCACTGAAGTATGCAAATTAGTTTAATTTATTTATTCGTTGTTTTTGTGTAAATTTCTTTTACACATTTATTTATTTCTTTTATTTTGTTTGTTTTTATTTGCTGTCTTATTGTGTTAAACATATCCGCAACTAGTAAAATGGCGTTAACGGAAGACCAGCGCTGGTTGTTGCAACCAGCACATGCCGAGTTAAGAACCATTTTGCAACTATACTTTCTGCATAAGTACATGTAGATTTGTTTTGTGTTATGTGCTTTTTTACTTTACGTGTTTTTTGTAATTGTTTTTATGTGTTAAATCTGTATGTTGCAAATAAAATATTATTCTATTCTATACTAAAAAAGATTCCGACGAATTGAGAACCCACTCCTTGTTTTGCCATAAAAGGGTTTAAAAGCTATTACGACGCTATGAAACGCAACTAAACAAATAATAAAAACAATGTCTCTTAAAGTCTAACTTTTTATTAGCTGCAGTAAAATGACGTTTTGTGGGTTGCCGGTTTTTGAAGAAAAATAAATAGGGATGTAGCTAAATGAGTGAATCATAAATGAATAATCAGTTTGGTTTTTTTTTTGAGATTTAATATTAAGTTGTAATGTAGTTTTTTAACCTATTATTATTACTATACTAGAGGATTGATCTTTTTTAGTGGAAGTATAGGGAGGTACATTCAAAATGAAACAAAAACGTCATAATAATGTTATTTAATTAATTTTTGTGAACTGAATCACATCCCTATTGAGATTAGGCTGGCAACATTATTTTACGAAATGACATTTAGAAACGTCATTTTACTGCAGCTAATAAAAAGTTAGACTATAGATCGTTAATTAAGATAATATCGGCATTGTCTATCAAACTAGTAATCACACTATAATAATATAAAAGCGAAAGTTCGGGTGTTTGTTTGTTACTCAATCACGCCGTAACGGCTGAACCGATTTCTATAAAATTTGGTACATACCTAGATTATTACCTGGATCACTACTTAGGCTACCATTTATCTCTTAAATCAGTTTCCATGTGATAAAAATGGGATGTCAAAGTTTATATATGTGTTTTGCACCCCAGAACAACTAGTAATAATAATATGTCTATATTTCAGGCAACAAAAGATACAAGATGTTGAAGCCGCTAGCACCTAACGAGCGTGACTGGACGGCGCTGTCGCGTGGGACGCTGTAGTATGCGTTTTTTATTACAGTTGAAAACATTAAATCACACGGAGGCCCGTCCATGCTCTGGCACCGCCACGCCTTTACTTTCCCATGGTCCGCCAATCGAGTCCACCAAGGTGGACCGTGCGCAAATATTTTTTCCTATAAACCACCTAGGTGGACGTATTTGGTACATATTTTTTTACCCCTTGTCCAACCTTTTGCATAAAGCTCTCTTAACCGGTCAACAGTACTATAATCTGCAAAAAAAACTTAACAACCTATTGCCATCTGACACTATCACACTGGATGGCAGTAGATCGTTAGGCTTTTTTTGATACAGTACTTTGGAATTTGATCGTCCGGTGAAAAAGGTGGACCCTGGGTGTCTTTTTTTTCAACCTATATTCTCCCACTGCTGGGCAAAGGTCTCCCCCAAGTCTCTCCATCTATCTATGTCCTGTGCGACACTCCACCACTCCTGCTCGAAGGCAACAAGATCGTCTCGCCAAAGCTTTCTTGGCCGATCCCGACCGCGTCTTCTATCAGGGCTCCAGGTTGTAGCTAAATTAGCCCACCTTTCGGGGTGCATTCTACTAATGTGTCCCGCCCAATCCCATTTGAGCCTAGCTGTCTTTTCTCCAATATCAGCAATGCCTGTCAACGAACGCAGCGTGGCGTTTCTCACTCGATCAATCTGTTTGAATCCGAGAACGCTGCGTTTCATTGCCCTCTGGCAAATCTTGAGTTTGGACTTCTGTGACTCTGTCAGCGACCATGTCTGCGCACCGTAGGTTAGGACTATATAAATACAAATATTTTTTCGTAACCGTAAATGTTATGGAAAAAGGATTTAAACATGGTCTAGCTTGGTGGTCCACCAGATCATTTGGGAAAGAACCCCTTCATGTCCAATGTGTACCGCAAGCATAATCCACCTTCTACCGATAGGGGTGAATATAATTCACCTAAACTTATAACAATCCTATAACCCAGTAGGAAATTCGTAAATTTTAAGGGCGAACCAATCTAATTAGTACATTGTTTTATGAAATTTCCGTAATCTAATTTATTTCATTTCTCGCCTGAGCGATTGGCAACTCACTTTCCAAACACTTTCCGATTATTGTCTATATTCTAAGAATAGAGTTTGAAATGAGTTACATAGAACAAAAGAACTAACTTACATAGATATGTTAGCTTAAAGCCTCGGATACACTAGGGGATAAAAGGAGCGACATGTTGCGGAACATGTTGCTCGACAGCTACGTGATTGTCTCGAAAGACAATGTCGTGGAACATTTTGCAGGCCACACTAGTCAGTGATTATAGAAATGTTGTCTGAGGAGGTTGTGGCGATTAGTGCTGCGTGCATACTTATTTCAAAAGTGAAACGTAAGCGAAGGCACGGTTTCGTTTCCCCACACTGCAGACATGTTGAGGGGTGAGTAACTCGGTAACAAATGGCGCGACACTGGCGCGTGACACGTGCGCTCGCTTTCGGAGCGGGAGCAAGCAACATGTCCCGCGTTACGTAGAATGTTTCGGAACTTGTTGCAGGACACTTTTGAAACATTGCAGCGACACGTAGATCGAGTGTTGTCTTACTCACTTATTTACTAGATAGCTGGTTTATCATCACGTAGAAACTACCAGCAATTACAAATCCCGTCAATGATTTGAGCTTCATTTGTTGAAAGCAGTTTTATAATAAAAAAGTGGCACTGCGGGAGTGCCGACAGAAATGAAAAATTTATGGATCAATGTTTGGGTATTTAAATTTTAAAAGCAGACTACACTACATATAAGGAGGTGTCGGTAACGGTAACGGTAATAGTGTCACGAGTGTAATGGTTTTTTCCCCCATCTCAAAAAATGTCCAACTTGCCTAAACAAGTTTTCACTTCAAAAAACTTTTCTCTGTCGTATTTTTCTTGGCACACAAGTTTTAGGTGCTTCATCATCTTAGTGCTATCTTATTTTAGACATTTAGCTGAATGGTAAAAGCTGATTTTGTTTTTTACTATTTTCTGCCCTTTCTAACAACTTTTTATTGAGGTAGTATCTTGGTCAAGCCTCAAAATAATAGATTTTTAGGGTTCCGTACCTCAAAAGGTAAATAAGGGCACTCTTATAAGATAGCTCTCTTGTTCGTCTGCCCGTGTGTCACCACCAACTTTCTCGGGAACGGGTGGACCTAGCAAGTTGAAATTTATACAGATACTGAAGTTTATAGTCCCTATTAGGTTTATAAAAATCAAGGTCCTGAGTCAACACGATATAAAGTTAAGGGCAAATTTAGATTTTTGCGAAAACTTGTGAGTACCAAAATTTACCTTAATTTTCAACTTATTTTATTTTTCGGAATTTTCCCTTTACTTGTACTTTAAGACTGCTTTTAACCAAAATTAACAACTCTAGGTCAACCGGAAGTACCCTATAAGTTTTGGGTCGAAAACCTATATGATAGTTCCCGTTGACGGTAAATAAATAAAATTGTGCTTTTTAATACAATAAATATTTAAGTGGGGCTCCTATACAACAGACATGATTTTTAATCATTATTATAAATACGGGATTTATCACGTACCGTCTTATCGGTGTTTCAGCCTACAATAATTGAAATCAAGACATGATTTTTTTGCCGTTTTTATAGATAATGATATAGAACCCTTCGTGCGCGAGTCCAACTCGCACTTGGCCGGATTTTTTTTGTTACAGGCCGTAAAAAGTTAATCGAAATAATACGCTTGTACATTTCGTAAGTTCGTATTCGGGGAAATATAAGTGGTTTTACTGGTGTAACCCCTCACGTCTGCGAAGCCGTATGCAACAACTAGTTAGACATTATGCATAGTCATTAACTACTAAGCCTTTGAATGGATCACGTGCTACCAATACGACTCCTAATACACTAATTACGGCTTCTTGAGGAAGGTAGTGAAATGAGGAGATGCATCTTAGGAGAGACGACTAGCGAGCGACACTATTTCATTTCATTTGTTCATATCCTTTGACAAATTACATGTGCTTGGACAAGTCAGATGAAACAATTCAAATATGTTACATAATTACATAATCCATAGATACATATAGGTACCTATACCTAGTTAAGCTATATATATATATGTATATATATAAAAGAAAGTCGTGTTAGTTACACTATTTATAACTCAAGAACCGCTGAACCGATTTGGCTGAAAATTAGTGGGGAGGTAGCTTAGAACCAGGAGACGGACATAGGATACTTTTTATCCCGTTCGACAGCGTTCCCGTGTGACGTGACATAAAACGTCAAAGAGAATATAAGTCAGTATAAAACGTGGCATAACAAAAACGCATCTGACAAGAAACGACAATGACAGCTAAACGTAATTTTGTCTTTGGTTAAATATGGTTGTAAATATATATATATATATACATAAAAAATCGGGTTAGTTACACCATTTACTTACAACTCAAGCAAGGGTGGACCGATTTTGATAATCTTTATTTTTCTTGGATTTGTCTCCGCCCCAAATAGCAGAATAACTATTAAAATACCGGAAAAAGCACGCAAAAAGACCGGGATGGCGGGGGGCAACAATTGACATTTCTACCAGGGTGACGTATATTGACAGCTCGCGTTATATGAATGTCAAGGCGGTACGAAGTTCGGCGGGTCAACTAGTATATTTTATAAAAATAAGAGAAACAGTTCTAAATAATAACACCTTAAAATAAGGTAGTACACACGGCTACACATCAAGCTATAGATTTCCAATATAAGCTGACCTCTCATTTTACGAAAAGCCTACACAATGCGAGGTTAGCTTATACTGGAAATGTATAGCTTGATGTGTAGCCGTGTGTACAGTACCATACATCTATTTACGACTATTGCTGTGCTGCTATTGTCTGTGGAGTGTGTCCTTACACCTGATATGATAAACTTTTGAGCTAAATCTAAGTTCGCTTAACTAGATGCTTAAAAATATTAGTAATCAATATGCAACGAACATTTTCCATCAGCCAACAAAGTTGGTGTGGTGTTGGTAGGTGAGGCTCATTCCGTGCCCATGTGCAGTTAAAATCTAAGTTAGGTAGTCTTTACACTGCCAAGACAAATACACCTTGTGTACGAGCTCTAGCCAAGGTGTGGCAGGATTAGGAGCCGACGTTATAATTTAAACGAGGTGTAATTGCTTAGAAAAATCTAATCATTTTGTTTTTACTCTAGCATTACGTTGTACTTTTCAGGGACAACGTTATGAAGTCAGCATTACTTGAATTTATTATACTTTCTTTTACATATTGTAAGCTTAGCTCAATATCAGGATCCGTAGGAAAGAAGAACGCCGACTACGTAATAACTTTTTGTTATAAACTCATGTTTAAGCTTACAATGTGTCTTGTTCGAAAGCCACCAAAAGAATGAGCAACGATATAACGAGTATAAAATCGCCCGATGCGAAGAGCTCACTGATTGGCCCACGTCATTTTGCGTTGACCAATCAGTGAGTTCGAACTCGAAAGCATTGCTGCCAACATTTTAGAAATAGTTGCCAGCTTTAAAATAATATCGAGTAAACAAATTATTTAATCGACATCACATCACAAAAGCATCTATATAACTTTACTGGATGAACCCTAAGTTGACTGAGTTTGACCCCCAGTTTGACTGAATTATATTATGTCTTAAGAGCTCGAGTTTCCAGTGTGGACCTTATAAAGCAAGCTCAGCGTTCGCTCGCTGCTGTTCAAATGCCAAATTAGGCACCTACCCACTTTAAGTATTTTTTTTTGTTTGTGATTGTTATTCTATTATTTTACTATACCTTTTTACATACGAAATACATTTATATAAATTAACGCTGTAAGACTAAAGTCTTCAACCTGTGTGTGTTGCCAGTGATGACCTATGGCACTGAAACGTGGTCCTTTACTCATGGCCTCATGACCAAGGTCAAGGTCGCTCAACGAGCTATGGAGAGGGCTACGCTCGGGGTTTCTTTGCGTGACATAATCCGCAATGAGAAAATCCGCAGAAGAACTAAATTTGCCGACACAGCTCTCAAAATTAGCAAGTTGAAGTGGCAATGGGCATGCCACATCGCTCGTAGAACCGATAACTGTTGGGGAAGAAAGGTTCTCGAGTGGAGACCACGGACTGGAAGGCGCAGCTTAGGCCGGCCCCCAAGGCCAACAAGGTGGACCGACGATCTAGTAAGAATTGCGGGGAGCCGTTGGGCACAAATTGCTACCAACCGCTCGTTGTGGCGATCTAAGGGGGAGGCCTATGTTCAGCAGTGGACTTCTCCGGCAGATGATGATGATGATGATGATGAACGCTGTAAGGCACTAGTTTTACATCATTTTAAAGTTTTCTCAGTAAGTGAATTACTAATTCTTACGATAAATAAATATCGTGAAACATTATATATGAGAGTAGCTATTTGTGTATAGTACGATATCTTCCCATATTGCACTATAGTTTCACTCTTCATATCGCAAAAATAGTCACTGTCTTCTTGACTTTCCAGGTGTACTAGGTAAATACAATGTTCTAGGAAATACAGTATGGAAGGTGTGTTTCGTAAAACCATTAGGTGATTGTCCGCGGTACTTTGGTACCCATTTACAAATTGCCTGCTGAGTCGACACCACAGTCCAACGGTAAATAGCTAATGTAGCATTTTAAAGAGTAGAACGTTAAGGTTATAACGATAGCTCTGTTACATAATCAAAACATAGTCATATCATAGTTGGTGTGGGTATTTGAGAGCGGTATGTAGAATAAATAATAAATAAATATTGCTGGACATTTCACACAGTGCTATCTAGCCTCAAATTAAGCAGAGCTTGTACTATGTAAACCAGATAACTGATAGAATACTTATATACTATTTTTTTTGTAAATACATATTAATAATATATAGAAAAACACCCAGACCCAGAACAAATATCTGCAGATCATGCAAACATTTTTTCCGCGGCAGGAATCGAACCCGCTACCTCCTGAGTCTCAGCCGGCTATTCGTCCATGGCGCCACGGAGGTCGTCAAAAGAAAGGATACTGTAGTTTTTTTTTCAATCAATATATCAGAAATTGGCCTAGTGGTATTTTAATTATATTGCCTTTGCCCGTCATTGTATTGCAAAAGTGCAGTACAGTTTAGATATGTTTTAATAAAACTAACAATGTGGGTAATTGATACGTGGAAGTCATTTTTAATTGTAGCAAATATATAAGAATGTATTCTAGAAGTAATAAATCAAGTATTGTTAAATATATAATGTAGAGATTTGGTAATACAAACTGTTGAAAATTGCTGATTGAGAGATTGTGTGTCTAAAATCTAAATAAAACAGAACCCTTAATATAGAAACAACATATTCCACTCGACATCTTCTAAATTTAAACACTTTGGTTTTGACGCAATAAATTTCGTACCAAAGTCAAAGTCAAAATCTTTCATTCATTAAAATCACAAGGATCACTTTGAAACGTCAATTTTACTGCCTGTTCCTTCGCGACCAAGCCAGGAAAGAAAGGCAAGAAACAAGGCTGGTTGTTTTTTTAAATGATCCTTTTAGAATACATTACAATACAGAAAATAAATTACGTCTAAATTGTAACATTTTGAACGAGTTGGAGCAATTTCAATCCCAAGCTTCTCTATCATCTAAATAATCCGATATTTTATAGAAGGCTTTTTATAAATATTTTGTTTAATTGCGTTTTTAAATTTGTTAATAGTTAATTTTTGTACATCACTTGGAAGTTTGCAATAAAAGCGAACACCTTGCCCTTTAAAAGATTTACTAACTTTATGGAGTCAACAGCGAGTTTATCTATATTTCTAGTATTAAAATTATGATTAACGCTAATTTTCTTAAACAAATTAATATTTTTGTGAACATACATCAGATTTTCATAGATGTAGTGACAAGGGAATGTCAAAATATTTATTTCTTTAAACTTATTGCGTAATGATTCTCTGGGGCCCATATTATAAATTGCACGAACAGCCCTCTTCTGCAGCACAAAAACGGTGTTATATCTGCAGCAGGCGCCAGGGGCCATACATCAATCGACATTATCCTTTATCTGAGATTAAGTTCGTGACCAAAAAAAATATAGGCAAGTTACTTTGTCCTATATGCCACACACCTGAAGCCCTTATTTAAAGCTAGTACTAAATTTTATAAGCCACTACCTTACATGCTAAGCATAGGGCCCAAACAATTACTTTAGTACCGCCCTAAGTACCAAGTGCCGTAACCAAAATTATTACTAAGAAGCCAATCGCTTTTCCGCTTCTGATCAAACAGAGTTTAAAATGCACATTGGCTAGGTATTTTTACTTAAGTGCCACGTAAACTCAGCCCTCGATTAAAGCTGGTGCTACTCCATTTAAAATTTTACCCCAGGTACTAGCGGTTGAGTTAGTTAAATATTTTTAGCTAGTAGGTAACTTTTTGCAAATTTGTTCTGGGTCCAATTTATTTTGAATTGTATGCGGAATAAACGAGCCTTTCTGACCAGGCGATACGCGGAAATTGTTCTCATTCCTCGCTATGCATTTTTACTCGGAAACAGAACTAAAAATAAATATGCTTTTAGGATACTATTGCAATAACAAATGCTGCATTATCCGCGAGAAAACATAATGCTATCCAAGAAAAACTTGACACTTCATACAGGAGTACATTTTATACCACCGAGGTGGGAAATACTTTCATAAAATTTACATATAATTCACAATATCTATAAGAAGTTAAATGTTTTAATTTCAGCCTTAGATCTGATAAACTAGCCTTGTCCGTAGATTTGCAAAGCAATCGCTCTTGTACGTTCTGCATGTACCCAATGGCCCTCAGCACACAGAAACTATAAATGTAAACGTCATGTATATTATTTTTCTACCCACACAACCTTATGTTTAAGTGTACATCTCAATTAATTTAGTTCATTAAGATAACAACATCGTCATCAAAACTGATGAGAAGTGTTATTGATATTATAAGCTATATAAATAAATAATAATAATAAATATTGCTGGACATTTCACACAGTGCTGTCTAGCCCTAAACTAGGCAGAGAGAACTAGATAACTTATAAACTTTTTTTGTAAATACATACTTATTAGAGATAAACATCCAGACAAAGATCTATAGATCATGCAAACATTTGTTCCGCGGTGGGAATCGAATCAGCTACCTCCTGCGTCTCAGGCGGCTATTCGCCCACTACGCCACGGAGGTCGTCAATCTAATTAAATGTATTATTTATATTTAGTAAAGTTCAATCGTACACGATATTAATTCCAATCAACAAAATAATATCTTATTCAAAAATTTGCTTGAAATAAAAAATAACAAAACAGACGTTGTTAATTACATTTGTCTTGAATTTCAGACATATTCTTTATTATCTGACAATCTAGTGCACTGAACTTAGACACAGCTAATATGGTTTATCTTTGCAGCTTCTAAAATGTTTTGAAAATAGCGAACGCTGCAGAGAAAAGAGTAATCTAATTGCAACTTGTATTGACATCTTGCAATGTGTTCAAAAAGATTTTAGTCCGAAAAAGTACAAAGTATTTTTTACTTTGAGAGTTCATACAATTGAAAATAATCAATAATTGATAGAGCGAATCGTGATCTCCAACTCAACTTGGGCAAATCGGCGTTTTATCTATGTATGAATGTATGTTTATTTGTCCGAGGATAAATTTTGAAGCGTTTATCCGATCATCGTGAAATTTAGTATAAAGATAGGTAGTGATGGCACAATTTTGGTGTGACTCAATGAGCTAAAAATGTGAGGGGATTGTTGAGACATTGGTGTTCAAGAGAGGTAAAAAAACCAAAATGAAACTATCCGGTCAAGTTGCACTTCTAATAAAAGGTATTTGTACATTTTGACCCCGTTTTTATTTTAGTTTAAACCTTGTAGTTTTAAAGTTATTAACTATAATATAAACTGAACTTTTATATTTTTATATATGACGTGGGAGGTACCTCTGTAGTGTTTTTAAAAAGTGTGACGTCAGCAATTGTTGACTTCCTGATGATGACACATGTTTGGGTTCTCGAAAGAAAACTTCACGAGTAGTAGTTAAGCTTCGTATATTCAACGGGCAGCGTAACGACGTCCCAGAGAGGTCCGTACTGTACGACGGCTCGAGCACGAATGACCGAGCGCCGACAGTGCGGCCGTATTTATAGGGCTCGGTGCACGTGCACGTGTTTCTCAAGTTTTTAGATTAAGTATTAAAATTACAATAAGAGAAATAATAACATGCTGCTTAACGTTATTTTAACATCATAATAAACTCAAAGTAATCAATTGATGATTTATGAACTAATTTAAGAAATCTGATTATTAATCTTAATTATTCTCGTTGTTAGCGCCGATATATATACTTTTACTATTTATATAAACGACAAAATGCACAGGTGTACCGAGTTACCCCACAGTGCTGAAATTAGGTATGCGTACAAATATAGGCAAAAGTCTGAAATCTAAGATAACTGCAATAACTGCAATTTCTACCCCAAAAAAGTTAACCATATTACATGAACTCCCGTTACCTGTAATTTGAATGAAACTGTAAGTAAAAAAAATTGGTTTTTCATTTTGTGGCACTATTTTGATAGTCAAATATTACGAACTAGCTGACCAATCCGCAGCTTCGACGCTTAGTTTTTCAATAAAAACATTACTCTCCTTCTGCGCAGTTGGGTAAAAAGTAGCCTATGTCACCTGGGGATAGTGTAGCTTCCCAACAGTGAAAGATTTTTTTAAATCGGTCCAGTAGTTTTGGGGCCTAAAATCTTTCCTCTTTATACTATTAGTATGGATAATATTATTTGTTTTTATGGGAGACTCGCGAGATCTCAGTTCGGGGTGAACCACTCATTACAATGTATGATTTTATTCAATGGAAATTCAATAAAGGCAATTCTTCCACTAATACAAACCCAATTATTGACAGACATCCTAAAAAAATTATATCATTTTATCAATACAACTTTTCGAGATAATTGGATAGATTGAAACTTCGAAATAGAGTTAAGCCGTTCTTTCCAATTTAAGCCATATTACTAGTTTCTACCAGCTTTGTGCAAAGGATTTTGAAACTGTTCGTCCTGTCGATGCCCCCGGCTTCAGTGTTCACGTTCGTAACTTAATTATAACCATAAGTTGCCGTCACATTTTACCAGCCCAGCAGCGAGTGTAAAACACGATGCAAAATTATTATCGGCGTTGCCTAAGGGACAGGCTACCAATTACTCAAACACAGCGCTCTGAAGTGAAACCAAAATTAAAATGTATGTGTACGCAATGTATGAAAACTGTTAGTGCGCCTTTACTAGAAGATAATATACAATCTCATTTCCTGACAAACAAGATACCGGTGATACGACAGCGAAAGTTTTAAGTTTTTTTAAGGATGAGACCACAAAAATTTTATTAACATTCCAACTTGACAATTTCTTCCTGCCTAGTGTAAGTATCAGTCACAGTGCAGCCTAGCTACTTAAACTGGGCCACTCTTTTTTAAACTATATCTCCAACTTGCAAGTTTTCACGTGGCCGTCTGACGTTTTTATAACGCTTCATGTGGAGGTATTTAGTTTTTGCGTAGCTAATTTTAAAGACCTACCTTCTTGGCTTCCTTGTCTAAGGCCTGGGTGAGTGCCGCTTCTTCCTCCTTGCTTTGGCCCAGAAGTGCTAAGTCATCCGCATAACCAATCATTTTATGCTGTCCGTTGAGTTGGATCCCGGCGTCTACTCTCATGACTTTCCTGATGATGAATTCCAGGACGAGATTGAACAGCATAGGGGACAATGCATCTCCCTGCTTGAGGCTGGTAACCACTTCAAAGGCCTCGGTTAAATCTGGTCCAAATTTGATACGCATTTTGCTATGTTTTGTGGCTGCTTGTAGGATTTTAACTAGTATGCTCGGTATACCAAAGTTGAGAAGAATATTAAACACGGAGTCTACGCTATCGTAAGCCTTGGTAAAGTCAACAAACAGAGTATGAATGCTTTGGGCGTATTCCATTCAATCTGGTCAACTGTAATACGATTGCGTCGAAATCCGCCTTGGTATGCCATCAGATGCAGTGCAGCACTTCACAAGGTGTTGGTGTCCAAGATTCTGAGCAGAAAGACAAAGATTCGGATCTACAAGACCGTTATTAGACCGATATTGATGTACGGCTGTGAGACTTGGACGATAACACTGAAGGAAGAGAACAAACTCTTGGTGGCAGAGCGGAAGGTCCTCCGTCATATACTGGGACCAATCCGCAGAGAGGACGGAAGCTTGAGATTCCGAAAGAACTTAGAGATCGAGGAGCTAGTGAAGGAACACAACATCATCGGTGAAACGAATGCGCATTGCCTTCACTGGCTCGGCCAATTAGAGCGAATGGGAGATGATCGACAAGTTCACAACGCCTACCTCGGTCTCCCCGCCGGCCGGCGACCCGTTATACGCCTACGGTAACGCTGGCAAGATGTAGTGGAAGACTGAACCTGCGAGAGCTACAAGCTGAAAACTGGCGGGAAGTTGCACAGGACAGACCAAAATGGCGACGGCTTTTATCGGAGGCCAAGACACACTTCGGGTTGCTGAGCCATAGGAGTAAGTAAGTAAGTAAGTTTCAACTTGATATAATAGTTAGCCTTATCGCTGAGAGCAATATTATACCATCATAATCTAAACTTGTGTTTGATGGTAAAACTTTAGTCATAAATGAAGTTGGAGTAATTAAATTGCCTCACAGACACTGCATCGTCAGAAGCGTTCAACTTTGAACATAGTTTAAAATCCAGTTCAGATATCAAGAGGTGTAATGGAGATATTTGAACAACGCAATTGATAGACAAACAGTATTTTTTATAGTTCCTACACTTCATTATAAAAATTAAATAAAACAACTTAAAACCACCAACTCCTGCTGTTCAAGAGCTCTTGCAGCAGTGGATCGTAGGGTACGTTTCTAAGGTGTGAAAATAAAAATTAAAAAAAATGAAAATTAAAACATTTATTTGACACGACACACGTACACACGGCTACATATCAAGCTATACAATTCCAGTATACGCTGACCTCTCATTCTACAAAAAGCCTACACAATGCGAGGTCAGCTTATACTGGAAATGTATAGCTTGATGTGTAGCCGTGTGTACAAAATAAAAACAAAAAAGAAGATGGTGACAAAGTTGTAATGCAGAACCTTGACTTCTGGCGCTAAGAAGTAGGTGGGTGTAAATACAAGGTTAAAAGTACAAGAATGCCAAAAGTCAAAGATTACAGGTTAATCAAAAATTACAGGAATATCTCACGCAACTTCCATCATAATGTGTGTGACCTACGAGGCAATACTTTGATATAGGTGATGGTTACCACTTAACATCAGGTGAGCCATATGCTCCTTCCAACAAAAGGTCGTATAAAAATATCGTACAATGTGTTTGTATATCAATTGTATGTAAGTTTGTGTGTTTGTTACTTGTGCAAACTAGTGGTTCGCCCCGAACTGAGATCTCGCAAGTCCCCAAAACAAAAATAATATTCTTAGGGCGACTCGCAACGATGCCTAAACGTATTTAGTACCTAAATATGATTTAAGGATTTGTCAAATCCTACAAATACGTACAATTTAAACATGTTTAGTCGCTAACTACGTTTATGTATCGGTGTGCAAGCCGGCCTTAATCTTTGACTAATAAAATAGTACCACGAAATGCGAACCAAATTACTTGACCTTCAGTTTAATTCAAATTACAGGTAACGGGAGTTCATGTAATTGGCAAAATTTTTTTGAGGTTCAAATTGCAGTTATTCTGGATTTCAAACTATTGCCTGTATTTTTGTTACTAAAGCTACTCGCACCGAATTTCAGCACTGTGGGGTCAGTGTTATACCCTGTGAATTTTGTCAAAGTTCAGTTTTTATTATGGCTAATAACTTAAAAACTACAAAGTTTAGACTAAAAATAAAAATGGGGTCAAAATGAACACATAAATACCTTTTTTTAGACATACGACTTGATTGTATAGTCTCATTTAGGTTTTTTTACCCCTCTTGAACCCCAATATCTCAACAACCCTCCCACATATTAAGCTCATTTAGTCCTACCAAACTTGTGCTATCACTACCTGCCTATATACCAAATTTCACGATGATCAGATAAACGCTTCGAAAGATATCCTCGCCAAACAAACATACCTGAATAGCTGGCTGAGACGAGTAGGTAGCGGGTTCGACTCCCGCCGCGGAACAAATGTTTGCATGATCTACAGATATTTGTTCCGGGTCTGGTTGTATCTCTATATACCTAGTCAGGTCATAAATTCTGTCACATGTTTAATATAAAATAATTGAAACAAGTTTATTCATTATGTAACCATTTATACACCAAAATGAACTTAACAAAACATAGATTCTTATGACACTAAAGTTTATTCAAAATGGCTTACGTGATTTTGAATACAGGCCTTCAATCTGCGCGGCCAGTCGTCTATCGCAGCACGAACGAGGTCCATGTCAATATCGGCAGCTGCCTTAATCAAGGATGTCTTGAGTGACTCCAAATTGGGATGAGGCTTTGAGCACGCCTTTTCCTCCAAGTGTTCCCATATCTTGTAATCTAACGGATTCAAATCTGGACTGGAGGAGGGCCAGTCTTCGTGCCGGATGAACTCGATTTCACGCGCCACCAGCCAGTCGTGTGTGCTCTTCGCTCTATGAGCTGGCGCCGAATCTTGTTGGAATACCCAGTGCCTGTTATTGAACATGGTATGAAAAACAGGTTCCACAAGGTTCGTCAGGACTGTATTTTGATACACAACTGCATTCGTTTTTACAACTTTCTCACAAAAATATACCTCTGTTAAGCCCCAATAAGAAACTCCCAACCATACCATGAGCGAGGATGGAAAATGACCTCGTTGGACACGCGGAATACGGTTGCTCGCTTCTTCACTACTGTGTGCGTACACCTTATCATTTTGTTTGTTGTAGCTCTCTTCTACGGTAAAAATTTTTTCATCCGAAAAAAGAATTTTTTTTATCGATATATATTATCGATATTTTTTTCCCGCGTACCGCTTCAACAAAGCGCGGCATCTCTTCAGTCTCAGGTCCATTAGACGAGCATTTAAACGATGTCCTGTTTTTCTTCGATATGCCCGAAGCCCTAAGTCTTCATTTAACACCCTTTTCACCGTGGTTCTGCTTAACCCCATCTGAAGGGCCAACCGTTTCTGCTTACGTTTGGGATTTCTTTGAATTCGCGCCTTCACAGCTTTTATCACTGCTGGAGTACTAACAGACCGAAAGCGACCACTTCTTGACCCGTCATCTACACTAGAGTCTTCATTGTATCGTTTGATGTTGCGATAAACGAATCTTTTGGTTTTATTCAAATTTTTCAGTATGTCAAAAATTTTAATTGGCAGGTAACCGCAACGATGCAACGCAATAACTTATAATCCACTCCATATTTAAAAATGAGTAAAATTCTAAAAAGTACACATTTTTATTTTCATGAACAATTCGAAATTCGAATTTTATAAACTTTTTTGTGGCCAGCATTCTAAAAGAAAAGTTTTTACTGTGTGACAATACTTATGACCTGACTAGGTATTATAGGTTAGTATTTACAAAAAAAATGTATATAGTACATTAAGTAAAAATGTACATTGATCATCTTAATCAGCACTTCACGAGTTCTTCGAATATTGACGGAATTACTAAATCAAATACATTATTTAATCTTTCTTCACAGCTAACCCCAGACTTTCATTCTTTTCAGTTTAGTCAATTTGCCGATTGTGATGTTAAGAAAAGTATTACATCTATTAATTCAAATGCTGTTGGCAGTGACAGTGTTAGTCGGAATATGATTATGCCAATACTTGACGAAATCGTTCCTATCATCACCTACATCCTGAATGCCTCAATCGATTCCGACTCTTTTCCTGACGTCTGGAAAGAAGCACAGATAATTCCTTTACATAAGGAACCCAATCCATCTTCTTTTTCTGAATACCGTCCCATATCTATACTTCCCTTTCTATCAAAAGTCCTTAAACGCCTTGTCCATAAACAACTCAGTACCTACCTATCCAATAATATCCTGTTAAATCCTCTCCAATCTAGTTTTCGTCCCGGACATAGCACAGTAACAGCGCTCGTCAAGATAACCGATGACATTCGGTTTGGAATGGAGAGTGGGAAGGTGACAGTGCTGTCATTACTTGATTTCAGCAATGCCTTCAACAACGTCGATTTCGACATACTTCTGGGTGTATTAAGCTCTCTTAACATATCTCCAACGGCTATTGACTGGTTTCGTAGTTATTTGTTTGGACGCCGGCAGCGCATCCGTATTAAAGATAATTACTCTTCATGGTGCAGCCTTCCTGCTGGTGTCCCCCAAGGCGGCGTCTTATCTCCTCTCCTCTTCAGTGTTTTTATTCATTCAATATCTCAAAATCTTTCTTCTTCCTACCACTTGTATGCAGATGATTTAAAAATTTACACACAAGCCCCGATTGACAACATTAACGGAGCTATCAGTTTAATAAACTCCGATTTGGACCGAATTTGTGACTGGAGCAAATCCGTAGGTAAAAAGACACAAGTGATCATAATCGGTAGTCACAAAATGATTCCTAGGCTAGATTTTGCACAACTCCCACCTGTACTTTTTAATAAAACAACTTGCTATCAGTCAGACGGTGAAAAACTTGGGAATTATCATGAACACCAAGCTATCATGGGTGCCATGTATTGCTGAGATCAGCCGCAAAGTGTTTGCTTCTTCAGCTTCGTTGCGTAGAATTCGTAACTTTTTACCGACCGCCACCAAAATTACGCTTGCACAATCGCTTTTACTCCCTATCTTAGATTACGCCGACGCCAGCTACCTCGACATTTCCGAAGTCCAAATGAGTAAACTTGAGCGCCTACAAAACCTTTGTATTCGGTTCATATTCGGCTTGCGCAAGTATGACCATGTCTCAGAATTCCGCGCAAAACTCAAGTGGCTCCCTATACGTCTTCGCCGGAATACACATATTGTATCACTTCTTATCTAAAGGAGCGTTTCGAGTTTCTGTATCAGGGACACTCTCAAACCCTTCGTTCTTCGGAAGCTCTACAGCTTCGAACTCCCATCCATAGTTCACAATTTTATGGTGACTCCTTTACAGTACAAGCTGTGCGACTGTGGAACGCCTTACCTTTGTCTGTAAGGTCGTCCCAATCTCTTACTATTTTCAAAGTCAAGGTATACAACCATTTCCTTTCGTTGTCTCGTAACTGCTAGTTAGTGTTTATCTTATTTATCCTCTTTATGTAGTGTAGTTTATTTATACTTATATTATTTGTATGTATTTAAGTTTATGTTTATTAGTATAATTAATAGGTAAATTTTATTTTATTTTGTGGATTCTGTTTATGTCTGTAGGTACTCTTACACCGCCGTCTTTTGATTTTGTTTATCCTGTCCATCCAATGGTTGTCTGGAAGAGATCGCTTTTAGCGATAAGACCGCCCATTGTACCTTTATTTATTGTTTATTTCCATTATTGTATTTTTTTTGGTGTGCAATAAAGAGTATTTTATTCATTCATTCATTCATTCATATAGGTATTCTGTTATCGGGTTCCCATAATACAAACTCTGCTTAGTTTGGGGCTATATACTTTTTGATACTTTTTGAAAGCTACCTTTTGAATAGAACCCAGGCTGTTACCATTGGAGATGTAATGAGAACAAATGAAACAGTATCCTACGGAGTCCCCCAGGGTAGCATCTTAGGTCCTACTCTCTTCCTTATATATGTATATCAACGAGCTGTGCCAATATTATCCTGCCCATGGTAAGATTTTTACCTTTGCCGATGACACCGCTCTTATCTTTGAAGATGAGACTTGGGAACAAGTTCGACTACATGCTGAATTGGGTCTTCATAATGTAATAATGTGGCTCCAAAAAAAACCTGCTTACTCTTAATTTTGCTAAAACTAAATTTATCTCTTTTCACATCCTACCAAGTGGCAAACCCGATAGTAGTACCATGAAAATGTATGCCCATACATGCAGTTCGTTTCCTAAGCTTATATGTGACTGTCAATGTCTTGATGAAGTAAATCCCATAAAATATATAGGCATAAAAATAGACAGCCAACTAACGTGGATGCCACAAATTGACTCAGTTGCTGCACGATTGCGGAAATTAGTTTGGATTTTCAAGAACCTTTTTCATGTTGCCTCTGAAGACCCAATAAAATCAGTATATTATTGTCTTTGTCAGACGGTTCTTAGTTATTGCATCTCAGTGTGGGGAGGAGCATGCAAATCCAAATTAATAAAAGTGGAAAGAGCCCAGCGATCTGTACTAAAAGTAATGCAGTTCAAACCATTTCGTTACTCTACGGAGATGTTGTACAAGGAGGCCAGGGTCCTTACGATACGACTAACATTTATTCTTCATCTTGTCCTCTTCTTTCACAAAACTACCACATATAACCCCGATGTACCTCGACATAACAGACCAACAAAAAATGTATGTAACACAATAAGATGTAACACATATTTTACAAGACGACACTTTTACTTTCTGGAGGATTTACAACAAATTGAATAAGATTGTACATTATTACCCGATGAACACCCATAGGTGTAAATTTACCCTCAAAATTTGTCTACTCGAACAAAACTATGTGGAAACCGAAAATTTGCTTGTTGTTTTAACGTAAAGCTTCACAAGCCTACGCACAAACATCCTAAGTGAATGTTATATTATATTTACTAGTTTATAAATATAAAAATATTATAATTATGACTTATTATAAATTATAACTTATAATATTTTTTTGTACAAGTTTGTAAGTATAACAAGAGTTAATCTTCTTCAGTACAAGTGTAACTCCGACGGGAGGCATAGGCATGTTATATCACAGGTCTTCCTAGTTTGGGTGCCTATGTTTCTTTTGCAACTAGGTTTTAACATTTAACTCAAATACTGAATCTGATGTACCTACCCTAGTATTGTGAAGTTCGTTACTGAAAATAAATTATATGAATCTTTATCTTATTTTGTCTTATATAGCGCTGTGTGAAATGTCCAGCAATATTTATATTTTATATTCATACATACATACAACGCCGATTTGCTCAAGTTGATTTAGAGATCTCGCTTTGCTCGATCAAAAATAAAACTACCTAGTTTCTATCTACATAGACTTAAGAGTACGACTAGAGTAGTACACGTCATAGTGGATTGCAATTTCTTTCAGAAAATCTTGGAATGAAGAGTACGTGAAAGGTGTCTTTTAAAATTTAACGATATATATGAGGCATGACAAGGCGAAATGACGACAGATATAATAAGACGGAAACTCAATGGCATCCTCGAGTACGGTTTGATAACATCGGCCGTCCAGCGCCGACATGGGCCAACGATGTAGCAATCAACGCGGGTTGAACCTGAATGCCCGATATTATGCGAACTGCATGCATGCGGCTTCTAGCAACCTTTATCTGGTATCCTTTTTATCTAGTGGGGGGAGGGGCGGGGGGGGGGGGGGGCGTCCTACACTGCGCTTTCCGGTGCGGGATCTCCACTCCAGAATCTTTCTACCCCAACGGCCGTCAGTTCTTCAGAAACACAAGATCGGTCGCTCTGGAAATATATAACATATACTCAGCAGTGGACATTATATGGCTTCTATGATGTACAAATGGAGGACTGAATGCTAAAAGCGTTTTCTACTAGTCAACCGAGACAGGTAAAAAACTTAGGTTGACGTGCTTAACTAAGAACTAACAAAATATACAAATAGAAATAAACTAACTACTTACCTAATTGCGTACATAAATATAATAATTAGGGATTGGCGTAGGTAGTGCTATTTTGGGTCAATGAACCTGAATGATAAGTAATATGGATATGCCCCGGGATTTATTCCCCGATTTCCGAGTATATTTATCTGCATATATTGTCACATACATAGCGCCGCGTATTAGGTATGTATTCGTTTCAAATGTGTGCGTATAGTAAAACGGAGTCCTCGCCTCACCCGCGATAAGCTACAAAAGCGTGAGGGAAAGGATGACTTTAGTGACCAATACAACATGTAATTGCATAAAGCTGAATAGTTAATATGTAAAATACGAATTAACTAAAAAAACCTGTTAAATAAAGTAAAAATATATTTCACGGGATATAGAAGGCATATCCATGTTAAGTTAACAGTCACTAATTCCCGTGAAATTCACGGCGTGAATAGCACTACCTACGCCGACCACTAATAATAATACTAACAAATACAATATAATTACAAAAAAATTATAAAATACACAAATATAACACATAAATTAATATATAAAAAACAAAGAAATCTAATAACAAATAGTCAATAAAGTTATAGATAGATAGATAGATAATACGGAAAGCTCAAGTGGAATTTTGTAATTATATAGTGATTAGGGACAGAATCTTTAAAAACTGGTTTTGATGACATTGTTGTTGTTTGATGTTGATTGTGATAAACCTGAATGAGACTGATACAGGACCGTGGAGAGAGACACCAGCTGTGAGAGAAGTCAAGCTGTGGATGATGATGATGAACGTTGTCATATAACATATAAAATAATCTGATTAAACTTATAACAATTAAATACGGGTGGAAAGTTAAAATGTGGCAACAGGCAAGTACTCAAACCGTTATGTTTCGAGAAAAATCACTTTTGCATTTACTGATTTGGAATGTTTTCGTTTCATTAAATCACAAATGTTTTCAATGAAACAGAAAAGAAAGGCACGCAACTGTAGAATCTCATGGGTTCAAATAAAAATACTGAAAAATCAAGAGCATCGAAACAAAACGTGCAATCAAAGAATGCAAAAATATTGCTGCGCGCAATCGTGTATGGATGAAGTACAAAATCGAATAAAACAAACGACTATTGAAATGTGAATCGGCACAGGAAGAATTTATAGCTTACTAGATACTTTCGACACTTTTGGTCGCGTGGACACAGATGTACTGTCAGCACATAACTTGAATAACTTTACGATTTATCATGCGCACCGCCAAAGAGTGGAACGTCTTGCCAGAGTCTGTGTTTCCAGATAGCTACAACCTGGGTATCTTTAAGTCGCGAGTGAATAGGTTTCTTCTAGGCAAGCGTGTACCATCGTAGACTGCATCATCGCTTACCATCAGGCGAGATTGTGGTCAAACGCAAGCCTAAAAAAAAAATCCCCAATGAATCGGTAACTAGCAGTATAGTCTTTAATAACATCTACCTTGATTTACAGATACACATTTGGCAATGTTACTTATTATTTTGGAATAGTTAATTTTTCAATCACAAATTTACCAACCAACAATCCAACTTATACCGCCATCGCTTATTGTACCCGGAAGAAGTACGAGTAGGTTAAGCCACTATTCACCGTATTTAAAGAATTAATCTTAGTGGTTTTATTTTAGGGTAGCAACTGAGTGGTGGCCGAGGAATGGCTGTAGAAGGGTTGGACGTCCGGCAGCGAGATGGGTGGACGGCATCGTTAGAGTCGCGGGCCGTCAATGGGTGAGACTAGCGCAGGATCGTGGCGGATGGCACAAACTTGGGGAGGCCAATACCCAGCAGTGGGTGAAGTCAGGCTGTGGATGATAATGATGATTTTATTTTATTTTCTTTATTGACTTGTATAATAGTCCACCCGTGACCACGACTGTTGCAACACAGCCGAAACGATGGAATAACAAATAAAAAAGGTACACACGTATAATACTAATAAATATCCGTTTTAATCAACAAATTTGTAATATAATATTTCTTTTCATTTTTCCTTTGTTTAGGATATATTTGTTTTATTTTATTATTATTCATTTAATTTTTATGGCATTTGTTAATTTTGAATATTGTATGTAATGTATTGTATTGTAATGTAACCCCGAGCATAGCCCTCTCCATAGCTCGTTGAGCGACCTTGAGCTTGGTCATGAGGCCATGAGTAAAGGACCACGTTTCAGTGTTATAGGTCATCACTGGCAACACACACTGGTTGAAAACTTTAGTCTTCAGGCTCTGGGGAATTTTGGACGAGAAGATATCGCGAAGTTTCCCGAACGCTGCCCTGCCGAGTTGGATTCTTCTTGCGAAGTTGACTTACCTAATTGGACAGTTTGTCCTAGGTATACATATTCGTCGACAACTTCGAGAGTATCGTCCCCAACAACTACCGGTACGGGTGCAACGTGAATATTTGACATGATTTTCGTCTTACCCATGTTCATTTTAAGACCCACCTGTTGGGAAACCCTACTGAGGTCGCTGAGCATGGTACCGAGTTCCTCGAGCGATTCGGCCATAATGACTATATCATCGGCAAAACGAAGGTGAGTGATGTATTCGCCATTGATATTGGTGCCAAGTCTGTCCCAGGCCAAGAGTTTAAAAAAGTCCTCCAATGCGTTCGTGAACAGTTTCGGAGAAATTACGTCTCCCTGTCTCGCGCATCTCTGCAATTGGATTGGTTCCGTACTCTGGTCCAGTAGACGGACTGACATAGTGGCGTTACTACACAAACGCTTCAACACTTGGATATACCTATAGTCGATTTGGCATCGCTGAAGAGACTGCAGTACCGCCCAGGTCTCGATTGAATCGAAGGCTTTTTCATACTCCGCAAACGACATAACGGCCGATTATACTCATCGGTCTTCTGTATAATCTGGCGTAGCGTGTGGATGTGGTCTATGGTACTAAAGCCTTTTCGGAAACCGGCTTGTTCGGGGGGCTGGAATTCATCGAACCTGCGTGCGAGACGGTTCGTAATCACTCTCGAAAACAGCTTGTAAACGTGGCTCAAGAGCGAGATGTGCCTGTAATTTTTAATAAGGTTTTATCACCTTTTTTAAATAAAAGCACCACCACGCTCCTATCCCACGCTTTTGGTGTGGTTTTTTCAAGGTTGACGGAGTTAAATAACTTCTGGAGGACTTGAAGTACCGGTTTTCCACCCGCTCTCAGAAGTTCTGTCGTAACTCTATACTCACCTGGTGCCTTATTATTTTTAAGCTATTTCAGAGCGATCCTAATCTCGTACAGGCTGATATCCGGGATGTCTTCGGTATAGTGTCGGGTTAGTTTGGCTCTGGTGTCCTGAGTCAATTGACCAACGGGGTTTTGTGTTGAGGTGTACATCTGTCCATAGAACTTTTCGACCTCTCTCAGAATCTCCGGTTTCAACGAAATGATAGTGCCGTTGTCGGACTTTAGCTTAGTCATTTGGCTTTGCCCTATAGACGAATGCTTTACGAACACTTTTGAACCTTTGTTCCTTTCTATTGCGACCTTAATACAAGATGTATTAAAGGTACGCAGATCGTGTCTCATAGATTTCGAGATTCGTCTATTAAGCACGCCGTATGCCGACATATCAGCTGATGACTGCAATCTCATTTCATCCCGGTCCTCCATTAGCTTAATGGTTTCATCTGAGAGTTTCTGGTGCTTAGTTCGGCGGGGGGCCTTACAGAACTTAGATCCCACCGCTTGGACAGTTTCCACCAACCCGTTGTTTATCTCGTCAATATCATTGCAGCTGGCTAGGCACTGGAAGCGATTGTGCAGTTCTAGCTGAAAGCTCTCGGGGTTTTGGATTTGGGCAGGATTTGGACGGAGCGCAGACTTCATCAGACGTGCCCTTTCAAGCTTAACATCGATATTCAATGTGCCTCTAACAATGCGGTGATCGCTTCCGGTTTTCACCCTGCTGATCACGGAGACATCATCAAATATTTGCTTCTTGGTCGTCATAATGAAGTCTATCTAAACCGTTTAATTATTAAGCTCTCTCAACAATAAGTTAATTTAAAAATTATCAGTTTTAAACATATTAGTCATAAGGTGTGCTTTTTGTTGCTAAATAAAAAAATTTTTTTCTTCTTCTATCTAATTTCTAGTGAAACCTTCGGGGCTTATCCATGTCCACTTTCTGGCTGGCCGCTTCTCATAGAAGGAGTTCATCATGAAGAGGCCCTCCTTCTCCATAAAGTTGGCCAGTCTTTGGCCCCTTCGGTTCCGCCGCCCGAATCCAAATGGCCTCACTCTCAGCTCATCGTCTTTCCTTGTGCCTTGCTTTGCATTGAAGTCCCCCATTACAACCGTGAAGTGAGTCTTGGAAGTATGTATGGCCTCGGAGATCTCCTCATACATGGCTTCCACTTCATCGTCTGGGTGTGTCGAGGTCAGCGCATATACCTGTATGACCTTCAACGAATACCTTTCGGTAATTCTGAGTATAAGGTATTGTACCCTGTTCGACACACTGTCGACTTTTGTCACGTTGTCAACTAGGGACTTGCGGACGAGAAACCCGACACCACCAGTTTAAATAATGTTTAGCATATTTAATTTGAAATTACACATTGGTAAAATTATCAGTAAGCCGCCCTCCTAAACAATATGATGGATCTATAATATATATGATGAAAAAGGCCGCTTTTCTATGAAAAATAAGGAACAACAGAAGGAAATATGTTGGCTGCTATAAAAAGCTACGTATCACGTGTGTTGTCTTAAAGCGAATAAAAAAGTTTAAAAGCTATCATTCTGCGTTGATTGTAACAAAGCTGTGTATCTGAAATCTTTTTATGATTCTCACATGTAAGTTGTTACCAAAACTATTCAATATAAAAATTACTGAGTATCGATAATTTTGTTTCATTATACACTCAATAAATCACTAGCTAGACTCATAACTGTATATATAAATTAGTGCGATAGCAAGCTAATGTGCCTCTTAACATTTTTCGTGTTTTTCTTTATTTGTACCAGCAGGACTCCAAAGCGAAGCCAAAGTATGATGTACTGAGGTTTTTAGAACACCATTTTATGAAGAAAATAGGTTTTCGCGAAGAAAATAGGGTCAGAAGGCATTGTTAAACAAGGTCTTTCGACCTCCTTGTCGCACTGGTGAAAAAGGTCGACACATCAATAAACATTAATTTTTACAAAAACAGACTTGTCGGTATTATTTTAAGGTACAAATTGCTTACTTAAAAGCATTGAAGCTAGACGTGCATATTGCTTCTGCTTACACGCGCAGAAAAATGTCCCCAAATTGTGAGCCTCCCATCTCTCACCCATTGCGTACAATCAACGAAATACTATGTACTGGAGTTGACATCATATCAAAAGTATCAGAATATGTCTAGACCAGTGTGCATTGCCACTTTTTAAGTCCGTTGGGACAACGATTATTGATATACGGTACTTTGATCGCTACTTTGATTGCTACTTTGAGCGGGATAAAATAAGTAGTAGGTTCCTATGGTGCACAGGGGTACTGTGAAATTGTCAAAGACTAATTCGAAAGACAATATTTTGTTTTACAATATCTGTACGATAGTTAAAGTATGCACTGCATTTCATCGTTCATCAGGAAAGGCAATTTAAAGTTGCAGTGGACACTCTTATCCTGCTAATCCTGATCCTATAGATCGGAGAACGCACAGCTGTTGGGGCAAAAAGGTCAAATCGAGACCACAAACTTGAAAAGGTAGCGTAGGACGTCTCCCACTTGATAGCATACGACCTAATTATAGTGGATGAGAGCTGGGGGCAGTCCACACAAGATCGATCGCTCTTGGATTCAATGGGGAGGCCAAGTAGATCTTACTGTGCTGATATGATGACGTTCAAAGAACAAGTTCCAGAGGAATTTCCTCCCGCGAACACTTCGCTTGTGGAATGGTCTCCCTGCCGAGGTTTTCCCCAGTGACTGGTATGGGGTTTATTTTATTTTGTTTTTTTATAAATCCACAAAACAGATAACAATCCACTTAGCACTTATTAAACCAAACATACAATTTAAGATCTAGATTGTAATCAAATGAATGAATAAATGGAGCTATGAGCTATGGCGCTATGGAATACGAGCTATGGAGAGGGCTATGCTCGGGGTTTCTTTACGTGACAAAATCCGCAATGAGGAAATCCGCAGAAGAACTAAAGTTGCCGACATAGCTCTCGAAATTAGCAAGTTGAAGTGGCAATGGGCGGGCCACTTCGCTCGTAGAACCGATAATCTTTGGGGAAGAAAGGTTCTCGAGTGGAGACCACGGACTGGAAGACGCAGCGTAGGCCGGTCCCCCACAAGGTGGACCGACGATCTAGTAAGAATCGCGGGGAACCGTTGGGCGCAAACGGCTGTCTACCGCTCGTTGTGGCGATCTAAGGGGGAGGCCTATGTTTAGCAGTGGACGTCTTCCGGCTGATGATGATGATGAATGAATGAATAAATGAAATTTTCTTTAATGCACACCAAACAAAAATACAGTATTAATGGAAATAAACAATAAATAAAGGTACAATGGGCGGGCTTATCGCTAAAAGCGATCTCTTCCAGACAACCTTTGTATGGACAGCATAAACAAAATCAAAGAAACGGCGGTGTAAGAGTACAGACATAAACAGAACCCACAAAATAAAATAAATACTTATTGATTATACTAATAAACATAAACTTAAATACATACAAATAGTATATAAATAAACTACACTACATAAAGAGGATAAATAACATAAACACTAACTAGCAGTTACAAGACAACGAAAGAAAATATGTAGTTGTATACCTTGACTCTGAAAATAGGAAGAGATTGGGACGACCTTATAGGCAAAGGTAAGGCGTTCCACAGTCGCACAGCTTGTACTTTGAAGGAATCACCATAAAATTATGAACTATGGACGGGAGTTCGAAACTGTAGAGCTTCGAAAGAACGATGATTTCGAGAGTGTGCCTGATACAGAAACTCGAAACGCTCCTTTAGATAAGAAGGTGAAGTGGGATTATAGAGAATGTTTAAAAGAAGTGATTGAATATGTGCATTCCGGCGAAGACGGATAGGGAGCCTTTAAGTGATAGGAAATATGTGAATGCGATGAAAAAGTAAAGCATGCATTAAAATTAAATTACCCTTAAACTATAAACCGCAAATTTAGACCAGACATAATTAATTTAACAAAAGCATTCAGATAATTAAACAATATTACATAATTTTGTTATAAAGAAGCAGGAATTTACAAATGCACCGTTTAAACCTACGGGTGTTAGTACCAAAGATATCCACGTCATATAAAGCAACCAGCTCGTTATTTATACGACAAAAAGGGTTCTTCAAAAAGAAAGTTTTAAAATTGTTAAAGGGTCAGCAACGCGGATACAAACGTCCCCAGGCTACGGTAACCGCTAACCATCACGTGGGCCGTATGCTTGTTTGCTACCTTCATCATCATATCAGCCGTAGGACGTCCACTGCTGAACAAAAGCCTCCCTCATTGATCTCCAGGAACTGCGGTTGGAAGCGGCCTGCATCCAACGCCGACCTGCGGTTCTTACCAAGTCGTCTGCCCATCTTGTAGGTGGACGTCCTACGCTGCGCTTGCCGGTCCGTGGCCTCCATTCGAGAACTTTCCGGCCCCATAGGCCATCTGTTCTGCTCGCTATATGGCCTTCCCATTGCCACTTCAACGTGCTAATCCGTCGGGCTATGTCGGTGACTTGAGTTCTCCTACGTATCTCCTCATTTCTGATTCGATCTCGTAGAGAAATCCCGAGCATAGCCCTCTCCATAGCTCGTTTGCTACCTTAGTAGTATATAAAAGTCTATATGATAGCACCTCAAAGGTTTAAAGGCTACGTAAATCAACCTCGACATCCGCTTGTTTTGAATAGGCTCGATTTGTCACAACAAATTATACAACGCCTTACCGTGTTGAAAAGGGTGCTTTTTTGGTCTGTGCTTAACCAAACTCATAAAAAAATAATTGCAATAGCGTATCGTCAAAGTAAGAAATGTTGCATTGATTATTAAACTGTCAAACTATCCGGTTAGTTTGAGGTACGTAAGACTACAGAAGCTATAACGGAGCCTATCGGCTTAGGGGCTAAACTAACGGCTAATAGCATAATACAGGATGTTGCGGTTGAATCACTGCCCTCTCACTTACGAAAACAATGTTCGTTGAAAAATACTTCATCTCAGTTGTCAAAATCAATCCTGTTCGGTTAAAGAGGCGTAAAGTAAAAGAAGCGGCTGATTTACAAAGTTACTGAACTGTTTCCTGAAAAACTGTATGACTGTTAAAATTATTTTTTGAGAAAATTGGTTTGTGTTAAGGATAGAATATCTCTCCTTCGGTCACCATGTTCTTATATTAATTAATTTTGTGGTAGCTTATTACAAGTTTAATTTAACCAAAATAATTTTAAGTATATTTGACAGGTTAGAAAGAAAATAAATAAGATTAATTGTTGGGATATGTTAGGAACACACTTACACTTTCGAGAACGTCAAATAATTCAGCTGTTGGCAATAATATTAAAATTGACTTAATTAAAGGGCTCGTCATTCGCCCTTGTAAATGTTCATGGGCTGCATATCTATAGGTTTATGGATTTGTCATAAATCCATAAATTTATAAATATTTAGAAAGATATGCCTGAAATGTAATGTATGTATATAACAATTTCCGTGGCTCACTGGATAACTACTAGCTGGCAGCTGTGGAGGAGTTTGCGTGTTCGATTCTCGCTTTTCTTATTTATCTTGTGGATGTATTTCCAAAAAAAGTATTAGGTTCCCATATCACAAGCTAGGCTTAGTTTAGGGCTAGATAGCGTTGTGTTAAATGTCTAGCAAAAAAGTGTAACCATGAACTCCCGTTACCTGTAATTTGAATGAAACTATAGCTCAAGTAAGTTGGTTATTGTTTCGTGGCACTATTTTGATAGTCAAAGATTACAAATAATATTTTTTTTGTTTTAATCGGAGACTCGTGAGTTCTCAGTTTGAGGCGAACCACTAGTTACTACTAGTTTTTTTGAAATTTCCCGTGTTGCCACATTCTTAACCAATTTTTATTCAAAATGACAGATTGCTTACTTTGATTAAAATATTATTAAAATAACATATGCCGAGTTCAGCATATGAAGGCCCCTTACTAGATGAAAAGACTACAGTGCAGGTCACACGAACGGTCGCTTTGGAAATCTATGATGGAGGCTTATGTTCAGCACCAGACGTCCTGGATGATGTGGGTGATATGATAGTTATGGTTCTACTACTTGCCGTTTGAGCCCCATCTCTTTTCAGCTTAACCAACAATAATGTGATGGCAGAACAGATGGCCGATGGGGCTGGAAAGTTCTCGAATGGAGGCCACGAACCGGCAATCGCAGCGTAGGACGTCCACCTACAAGATGGGCTCCTCCCTCATTGATCTCCAGGAACTGCGGTTGGATGCAGGCCGCTTCCAACCGCAGTTCCTGGAGATCAATGAGGGAGGGTTTTGTCCAGCAGTGGACGTCCTACGGCTGATATGATGTTGATGATGAATAATGTGATTCAAAATACAAAAAAAATACGAACTCGACCACTAATAGTTGATTAGTTTAAACAATTTTCACAGAGCTGAAAACCGTCTTTGTCATTTTTATTAGAAACCAGATGACCAATCCGCAGCTTTGCACGCGTAGTTTTTTACAAAACTTTACTCTCCTTATCGCAGTTGGGTAAAAAGTAGCCTATGGGATAATGTAGCAATCTAATGGTGAAAGAATTTTAGAAATCGGACCAGTCGTTTTTGAGTTTATTCGTAAATATAATACAAATCTTTCCTCATAATAGTATTAGTATATTATTCAATAAAAACATTACTCTCCTTCTGCGCAGTTAGTTAAAAGTAGGCTTTGTTACTCCGGGATAATGTAGCATTCTAATCACACTAATATTATAAATGCGAAAGTTTGGATGTTTGTTTGTTTGTTACTCAATCACGTCGTAATGGCTGAATCGATTTCGATGAAATTTGGTATGTACGTAGATTATAACCTGGATTAACACATAGGTTACTGCTTCTTGACAACCAATGCGTGCGAAGCCGCGGGCGGAAGCTAGTTGGAAATCGTTTTTGAAATCGGACCACTACTTTTTGAGTTTATTTGTTACAAAAATACAAATCTTTCTAGATTTGATTTGACAAGATTGTTAGGTGACTATGTTAGGATACTATATCAACTGATTTGCGATTTGATTGGCGTATGAACAACCGGGTGTCAGTCTTCTGATAGTAATTACAATTAATATACAAATAAAGTGAATATACGATAAAGTCTCTATAATTCTATACATCAAATATTATAAAACTTTTTAAATTTTCGCGAACTATACTCATGATTTGAGACAAAACAAATAGTATTAACAAATATTTTAAAAGTATGACGTAAGACTCTGGGACTAGGAACGATTTGCGCCACAATGCCTAAACCTAATTAGTGGCTATAATAAATATGATTTACGTCAAATTTAAACATGTTTAGTCGCTAAATACGTTTACGGATCGTTGTGCAAGTCAGCCTTAGAACATTTTCCCAATATTATTGTTCGCAATAATTAAAAAACACATCACGAATTGACGCCAGAAACGCCATTTAGAGACCAAAAGAAAGAATCGGTGACACAAGACAAGAAGCGCCCCCTAATCTAGATCAAAGCCAAAACCATCGAACTGTAAACCTCCACGTTTTTTCCAAGATTTTCCTTCGTAAACACGAAGCATCATAAGCCGACGCTAACACTTCCGTAACTCTAAATCCATAGCAAAAAGTTGGGCCTGGGACGCGACGGAGACAAATCGCTCGCTGTATTTACCACAACCGTTATTTTTACACGTTCGCAACTTTGGTAACTCGGTTAGTAAGTAGTATTTGGTTTAGATTACTTCAACAAGAAGTTTACGCAGTAGTTAAATTCTTTATTTAAAAATTTTCAGTAAAATCTTTCTAGCTATCTTGCTCCATCTCTTTATTTAATATTTGGGCTTACCCTTACCTATTACAAAATAGTAATGCCTAAATTACAGGGGCATTCAATTTAAGTTATTATATATTATCGTATTATAAATGATATTAGACATTATTTGATAATCACTAATGTATTTTGTATTTAATTTGAACACTTGCATTACTTACTGGGGTAGAACCACAGAATTGATAAAACACCAGAACCACCAGGTGTGATTGCAAGCCGTACGCTGTATCCATAAAACAAAACCCGCACCCACCTCACCCCCACCTGCGTAATACTGATAGCTTAGTCATTTTATACCCGTTTTGGGGGTAAACGTTTTTGGTAAGATACAACTGATATAACTATGACACTATTTTATTAATCAAATATCAAGACCGGTTTGCAAAACTATCCCTTAACGTATTAAGCGACTAAACATGTTTAAATTTGACATAGATGTATGATTTGAGAACTCCTTAAATAATATTTAGCCACTAAATACGTTTTTTTTCTTTTTTGGGAGATTTACGAGATCTCAGTGCGGGACGAACCACTAGTATAATTGAAAACTACAACGAATACAAATTTTTAATCTCTGAATTCTAGAGTAAGGAAAATAATAACACTCGATATTTGGCAAAACCAGCAAAATGGAGGTTAATTATTTACGACAATTACAAACCAAACAATTTATTCAATAAACAAATAACACAACATCAAAATGCGCTACTTATGTATGAAATGTGATCCCATCTTTTTTTTTAAAACCCATCTGAATTTTTAGACATTGGTACGACACAAGAAGGCATAACTTAATTCAATTGAACACTTAAAACACTTCATGCATGACGACGGTCAGAGTAACTAATGGCGTTACATCTACTCAATTTGAGTAGATGTAGATTCAGTATTAGGCGCGTTCACTTGTTCTGGGGTTTTATCTATTCTGTAGGTAGAACATTAGCTTAACTTATATATTAAGACCTACTGATATATTTACTATGTTCTAGCAAATATACGTTATATTATCTTATCTTAGTTTTCTTTGTAAATATGGTCGTGATTAGACTGGAAGGTCGGTTAGATTTGAATATTGAATTGGCCTGCTAAAAGAGTCATAGCTTTCGCTGCCAAAAACCTTTGAGTAGGTCATATTTTGGCCGCCAAAATCATTCAAAAAAAATCCACTAAGCCCGGCATTCGATCAGAATCCCGTCGTATCGAATTGTACTAAAAGATTCGCCTCTCAATTCGAGGCATCAATTCAGTTAGATTGATTTTGAGATTGTTGGACTCAGTTTTCTAGATTTCAATTATTTTTATGTTATTCCAAATAAATTGTTAGCCATGTCAATTGTGTTCTCATTTTTATATACGAATAAAGCCCAATAAACAATGGACATACCCGGTATATTCGCTTATTGCTATACATATTGAATGAATACATATGAATGAATGAATGAAAATACTTTATTGTACACTTCAAAAGACTTACTTTCAACAGACTTATAAATAAAAATAAAGCAACAAGTATAATGGGCTTATCGCTTAGAAGCGATTTCTTCCAGACAACCTTTAGATGGATAGGACTTTTGTGATATTACAATAATGGAAGGGGGTGTACCTACATTAACAAAACAAAAACTAAATTTTAAGAAAGCGCTGAACACTTACAATAAAATAAAACAGTATACACAGATATACCTACAACAAATAAATTAAATAAAATATATATATAAACATACATATATATAGCGATATATATATGAATAGCTGTCTTCACTTAATATAACTATTTTTCCATCTTTTCGAAATAACATTTTTCTACAATTCCATTGCTAAATTACATAGCATTTTTCCACATGTCCTGGACAAAAAATATTCCTATCCGGACAAAATGACGACACGGCACTTTTATGCCTCCTAATTGAAAAAGAAGATTGATCGAATATGGAAATAGGGGCGTCTTCTGCGAGTAGTCTTTTATTGACTTTATTTCGAGACGAATTGGATTTTCTGTACTCTTTTTTACAGCAAATACTGTGATTACTGGAACGTTTCTAGGTTTTGTTTTGGGAAAGTATGTATTGTACTCAATAAACTTACGAGTATTTTTAACAAAGTAAGTAACTATAGTGCTTATACGTACCTAGGTTTGTCAATAGTTTAATTTTACATAAGGTTTTATATTTATTACTTCGTACACACGGCTACACATCAAGCTATATTATCCAGTATAAGCTGAACTCGAATTGTGTAAACTTTCGTAAAATAAGAGGTCAGCTTACACTGAAAATGTATAGCTTGATGTGTAGCCATACATACAGTTAGTAACATAAGTTGAATAATATTTGAAGAGTCGAATATTAAATAAAAATAAAAAGCCTTTATTTCTCTTGCGTATTCTTTCATTACTTACATAATCATATAAATTTATATACTTATTATTTATCCTATCACTACTTTGGTCTTATGTATCTATTTCTTCCACAATAGTCACCTCCACGGCGTAGGCTTCCCCTAAATCTCGACATACATCCCGCTTTCTCGCTGTCCTCATCCATACCGGTCCACATCGTTGGGTAAAAATATCTCTTCATCTCCTTTTTGGTCTACCCTCTCCATTTTTCTTCCAGTGGGATCCACTCTGTAACCAGTTGTATCCTGCCCACTGCCATTTTAACTGTCTCATGCGTTTTCTTATTTCTATTATCTTAGTTTTTTTCCTTATATATCTGTTCTTTATTTGATCAGATATTTTTAGTTCTAACATACTCCTCTCCATTTTTCTCTGGCAAACAGCAAATTTTCTTCGTTTTCTTGTCTTCGACTCGAAGAGTCGAATATTATTTACAGAAAAATGGTATTTTAGATAAAATTTTACCCAGATAAACTGCCAGTTACAAAATATGGATTAAAAACTTTAAATGCTAAAAATTTTAACACTTCCCAAAAAAACAACCAGACGAGACTTTTACCCGCAATTTTTTCTTTTTTAACCCACTTCTCTCGTTACTTGTACACAGATAGTTCATATTTTGTTATATAACTATAAAATATACTATTTTTAGCGAGGATACATTCAAGAGGTTCAAAAGTCTCACAAAATACCTCTTAGGTGTTAATAAAGCAAAAATGAAGCCAAACGTAATATTAGATGTAATATTCACAGCTGCCATTTTTCTAATACGCAAGTACCTACGGCGTGCCACATTTCTAATAGATTACGTTGGACTGTCTCCAACGCACAAAATCTGGTTTATCTTGAAAACAAATGTGATTTTTCAATTTATTCGTACCTGACGGTGTGCTGGAGAATTTTTCTGAATATTCATATCTTATTATTACAAAGATACCTAAATGCTGTTAGGAATGAAAAATTGCTATAAAATGTTGGTGGCTGCGGAATTAAATTATGTACTTTTAACACGTTCCCAGCGGCACAGATATATCTGTACTTTCCATTACTGCGTTACAGGTCGTTTTAAACCTTGTTCTAAACCAGAGACTGTGGCGGCACGAGGCATATTAAACCCCACCGCCCGTAGGAGACCAAAATCCTTTTTTTTTGGCGCCAAATAATAAATAAGTGTACGGTTTTTTTTGTTTGCGGCACGAGGTATAAGAAACCCGGCTTTGAGGTTGGTATACCATAGAACTAGGAATCAATAGCACATCTCAGATAAATAGTTATCTCTTTCCCACACTGAACCAGATGGAAGTTATGCCAACCGCACGACTGAGACGATTAAGTTTTTTCTTAACGCTATAAAGTCGAGACACGGACAGGGTGTTTCAAGCCCTGTTACGCACTTATCGTGGTAAATTGCCACAGTAGATTCCGTGTAATTAAAACCTTCACATAGGTTGTGTGATTTAATATACATTTTGTTTTAAACTATATAGATCTTCGTTTGACCACAATCTCACCTGATGGTAAACGATGATGTAGTCTAAGATGAAGCACGAAGATCTTAAAGAAACCTATTCACTCTTACCTTAAAGAGGCCCTGATTGTTTTATTTAGGAAAAACAGACGACGGCAAAGTTTTCCTTATCTTACCAGTGCGCATCAAGAACATAGAACCAAAACGGTGTGTGCGAATGAGTGGTATATCGACCAGGATGGTACTGAGTCGTGCGCTTGCTTGTCCTTTGATGGAAAGGAGATGGCGGAATCTGATCGTAAAGTTACTGGGCACATTCCCCGAAATGTGTTCTGTATAAGATCGATAGGCTTGCAACTTTACGGCGGTGTTCGAGACTTTGGGTCTTAGTCTCCGCCATATATTGCTCACCTATAAGCCTAAAAACCCTACGTTCTATCAAGTCTAAAGTAGCGAGCTGGTAATTGGCCGAACCATGCCAAAGGTGGCAGCAGTACCAGACCGGACTTGTGCTTTGTAAAGTCTAAGAAGCTGTCCAGGTATGAAGTATCCTGACCTTGTTTAGGATGCCCAGCAGTTGTTTTAGTCTTAGACTCGATGTATGAGCTAAAGTTGTATGTGAGTTGATGTTCGATGTATGAGTAGGCGTGAGCGAAACCCCTAGAAGCTCGAGGTGACCTTTTACAGCTACCGGTACATGTCGGAAAACGGGAACTTGGAGAAACTGACTCTTTTCGCCGAGAAGGGACATGCTTGCGTTTTTGAAGCATTGAATTTGACGAGATTGGCATCGCCTCAGTCAGAGACGGTCTTGAGTGTCAAATTCAAACGCTGCAGCATCGCATCTTTTTGTGTGTATTTAATTTTGAAGCGATCTCTAAATTGGTTTTTGACATGATTTAGCTACCAAAGAGACACCACTAACGATTCAAGTTCTATACGTCGGCGCCGTCTATCAATATTATTGCACGAGGTGTTCCACATGTAGACGCAGTAAACAACGAAGATTAACAAAGCTATCTGGAGCTAAAGTGAACTTGTTCAAAGCAACACTCTGCAATCTTGAAACTGTTATCATAAATTTGGCTGAAGGAAACTACTTGGACGAATTATGGGCCAACTTAGTTACGCCCGTGTTTTACTACATTCATAAAATTTGGAAACAGGGTTATTATTTTGTCTAAACCACAACTGGACACCTTTGTGCTCCCGTAAAGTTATTCTACAAGTTTTAAATAATAAATAAGTACTAATTCCGCTTTGCCGAATTGAGTATTGAGTATTAAAATAAACCTTACCGTTGGGTTTAACTGGTTGTCTAGAATATTGCAGAAAATAAGTCTTCCTATTTTATTTATTCAAAGAACAATAACAGAATCGGTTTCGTTTATTTTTATTACACACGTAAGTATGTTTTATAGTGAACCGGTTATAACGATGCTTATATAAAGTTCACAGCAGGCAAACTCATCAAACTGAAAGGACTTTCACGTATTCCGTTACAAGGTTTATGAATTCAATAGTTAATTAACTAGTGGTTCGCCCCGAACTGAGATCTCGCTAGTCTCCGATTTAAACAAAAAAAAAATTATTTGTAATATTTGACTATCATAATAAATAAATAACCAAAACTTGCCCTACTGTTTCATTCAAATTACAGGTAACGGAAGTTCATGTATACTGGTTACTATTTTTGAAGTTATTCTAGATTTCAGACTTTTGCCTAAATTTGTGTCACTTAAGCTACAAGCATACTAAATTACAGCACTGTGGGGTGGTATACCCTGTGAATTTTGTCAAAGTTTAGTTTTTATTATGGGTAATAACTCAAAAACTATAAAGAATTTATTAAAATAAAAACGGAGTCTAAATTTAATAATGAATACATTTTATTTGACGTCCCATTTGACCAGTTAGCCTCATTTTCATTTTTTTTACCCCTCTTGATCCCCAATATGAACAACCCCTCAACATTTTTAGCTCATTTAGTCACACCAAAATTGTGCCACCACTATGTATTAAATTTCACGATGATCGGATCAACGCTTCGAAAGTTATCCTCGGACATACACACATTACATACAACACTGATTTGCCCAAGTTGATTTATAGATCTCACTTCGCTCGATCAATGAAGAACTTATCTGCTTTTTTAAGACTTATAACTTAAAAATGTTGTAAACAATACTAATTCGACGCTCAAAAAGAACAAGGGTATTTACCCTCATTTTTCAACTAACGGAACAGAAAGTCCAGAAATATGAATAAACGAATTACTTTGGCAAAAGTTCCGAGTTTCATTACCAGTTTACAAGAAGGGTGTAACGCCTGTCAGCAAACTCACAGCTCAGGAATAGCTGGTTCAATTCAATGGGTTTGAAAGATTTGCAGACACCACGCCAGCCGCAACTTGGATAATTTAAAATCATCAACAAATGTGTCTCATTTATGTTTATAATTTATATTTTATATAATTATTTTGTGTTTTTTTGTAATCAGTTTAATTTTTTTTATATTCTGTTTTGTCTCGCATGTTTTCTCTGTTTTACTTTTGTAAAACTATACAGGGCATCCGCAATACAGATGTTTCACCAAGTGCGGAGCTCATTAGCAAACTGTATTAAGTTAATTATTAATATGGAAATAATTTATTTGTACTAACCTATATCTTATCATGTATATTTTATGAATCTAATAAAAAATATGTAAATAAAATACTTTTTCTATATATTTTTGTCTATGCAAGCAACTATTACACACTAAGTTACTATGTAGAAATTGGTTTATTAGGTTTGCAACACTGTTATCAGCCATTTGGTCAGCTGTAGAACGATAGCGCGTGTGAAATAGAAGATGGTAATTAACAATTGAATGAAAGTGTTACACTCGGATCTATAAACAAGTAATTACTTGTATATATTCTTATGCCCATTTGACCCACCAATTCGTCCTAGGTTTTCAAAATCTTCCATCACTCTTCTTAATTCAGATGAACTGGGAAATTTCACGTAATCAGACATACGAAAATCTAACGCGCGGCTCACTTTTTTCACTATGTGGCAAACAGTGGATTGCGATATAATAGATCTTTATCTATGAAAATGCCGTTCTTCAGTACTGGTCATTTCAAAAAGAAAAAAAGTTTGGGATGGCTTTGTATTCTAAATTCAAATTAATTTTGTTTTAAAAACATGACATTCTTTTTACAAACTCAGTCTTTTGTTTATTGATAAGCGTTGTATTTTCATCACATTTGAACATTTTTCGTCATAATGGATACTTTAAAAATTCGTGTAATTATGGAATATGAGTTCCGTCGTGGCACCAACGCGACACAAATGGCACGTAACATCAAAAACCTTTACGGAGAGAACTGTACGAAAGAACGCACAACCCGTTATTGGTTTTCCTGGTTCCGTTCTAGAAATTTTTAAAATGAAGCTCGTGGTCGTCCGGAGACTTAAGTCAACAATGATGAATTAAAGGCGATTGTGGAAGCTGACGAAACTCAATCTACAGCTGAGCTAGCAACAGCTTTTGATGTTAGCATCAAAACAATTTTGATCCATTTGCGACAAATAGGCAAGGTAAAAAAGCTTGATAGATACCCCACGAACTTAACGATCGCCAGCGCAACGTACGCGTCGAGACCTGCCTCGCGCTGCTCAATAGGCAAAGAAATGAAGAAATTTTGAACCGAATTGTTACGTGCAATGAAAAATGGATTCTGTTCGACAATCTAAAGTGCTCAGCAAGTTGGTTAGATCCTGGTTCAGCACCAAAGCAGTGCCCTAAACCAAAAATAACCCCTAAAAAGGTGATGGTCACTGTTTGGTGGTCTAGTGCGGGTGTGATTCACCACAGCTTTTTACAAAACGGCATGAGCATTACTGCAGATGTGTACTGTGAAGAACTGGAGACAATGATGGAGAAGCTTGCATCGGCAACTAGCTTTGGTCAATCGGTCGTTCCCACTGCTCCTTCACGACAACGCGCGACCCCATACTGCACAACAGACAGTCTCCAAGCTGCAAGAGCTGGGGTTGGAATCTCTTCCTCATCCGCCATACTCACTAGACCTTGCACCTACCGACTATTACTTTTTACAAAATTTAGACAACTTTTTAGTGGGTAAAAAATTAAATTCCCGAGAGGCAGTACAAAATGCCTTTGAAGAGTTTGTTGCCTCTCGTTCAGCCGATTTTTAAAAGAATGGCATCAATAAACTACCAATGCGTTGGCAAAAATGCGTCGGTTGCATGGGTGATTACTTTGAATAACAGAAAAAAAACTTTTAAAAAATAAGTACTTTCACTTATTCCATACAAAACGGTAATTTCATATGTAAAGACCTAATATTTAACAGATCTCCACAAACCATTTGAAAACTTGCAGTAGCGTAGAACCTTAACGGTTAGTAACTGACACATGGGACTAATTAGGAGCCTTTTTTGTGTGTCTGAACATCTCCAATTATTATAGGTAAAATAACATTCACCACAATATATTTTGTAAAACGATGTTTTTTCCGAATATTCGCGAAGAGGATCTGCATCATGGAAATACAATTTAGTTTTTCTAGGTTCATTAATGATAACATTGTTCGTAACTTCTTCCAATGGGTCATTCGAAATATTGTCCAAATACAAAAATAAATTCTCGATATCTTCTTTATTTTCAGGTTAGAATGCAGACCACAGATTAGTGAAAATTTAACTGAGTACAATAATATTAAAAGTTTAAGATAACTACCACAATGCTAGCTGAGTAATGTACGTTTCTCAAGTAACCAAAATGGTTTCTATTACTTGACTAAGTACATCTTTTGACAGTTCTTACTTCGACCGATTTCTTGTCTATGAAATACGAAGTTATGACTCAAGTTATGACTTTTGCTCAAGTAATTACATTGACTTGACTATAAATACGTGTGCAAGATGTTGTTTTTACACGACTATTGCAGTAATAGAATTGATAGCCCCGAATTAGTGTATCTCGTTCTTCAATTCAAAACGCCTTTTAAACATACTAGACACACTACCCTCTTTCATGTTCCTTTCAGTCACACCAACTATGCCCAACTCTATCATCTGCCACACGCTAGATAGCTACAACAAGGTTTTTTCGTCAATATACATCTTCTCTAATAGCAAAACATCTTTTAATAAACAAATTATATCTGTTCTTAATCATATATAGCGCGTTCCATAAAATATTCAGAAACTCAGACAACACACACTGCACTCCCTCCCTCACCTCCTCAAGTATACACATTTAAACAGCATCCCTCCCTCTCTTTCGTTCTTTAAATGCGTACCTACCAAATTCCTTGAAAGTTAATTAATATATTGTGTTATTGATAACTCTCTCTAAGTGACTAATTTCTTAAAAGTTATGTCTATAAAATGAGAATCTGTTATTGGCATTAAGCATTACCTATTAAAGTTTGTTTACATTGATATTAAGTGCTGTTGATTCTGTAATTAAAATATTTAAAAAAAGTTATTTCTATAACACTTTTTTTACATGTGTCTTATAAGTTTTATTGGTTTACCGATCACTATGATTAACATAAACAAAGCTATCTATGTTCGGAACTTTCGATGCTAAAATGCCAAGACGAACGATGTTAAACTGCCTATGTCGATTAAACTTCCTATAATCGCAATACTATCTAGTCAACAGAGCTTTTAATATCACGGTAAAATGGAACCAGCTAATCTACCTAAGCTGCGATATTGCACAGTTGGGGAAAGTCCAGTTTTATTGAGAAACTTCGACTATGAGATGGGTTCGCCGATATATCAACGCACTTTATTGGAAGTTGCGCCGATTTCTCAACATCGGTACCGGAAGAGCGATGGTGCGGATGGAAATTAAAAAGAAACTTTTGCTTTTTGCGCCTATCTATAAATTATGAACGAATTGCTCGAGATTGCTTTTTGTGTTTTGACTCGGCATTGAAAAGTAGCAACGGCTATTTCGTAACAGTTCACAGTTTCAGTCTTATAAAACGGATTTAATTTTTATCCAACGTTTCTATTTCAAACTACTTATGTATGCTTCCCTGCTTCTGGAAAATATAGAGGCAAAGAGAGATTTTATAATTTTTAAAGTACAGTTTAACACACGGTGAAGATTCACTAGGTACTCTAAGTTATGATAAAATATCGCTCGCCATGCAATACAACGGACCATCACATACGGCGAAGATTGTACATCTTCATCTACTAGCTGCCTAATCCGCAGCTTCGCATACGTAGTTTTTCAATAAAAACATTACCCTACATTACTAGCATCACTTAACATATACTGGTGGTAGAGCTTTTGTGAACGGGCTCGAGGAAGTGGGCACCACCGCCTTACCTTTATCTGCCGCCAAATAGCAGTACTTGTGCTGCTGTGTTCCGGTTATCTAACGGGTAATGGTATGTTCCTGTAATTACTGGCACAAAGGCATACCAGCTAAGTCCTATAGTATGAAAACGTATCCACATAGAGATCAAGACAACATAATAGCTTGTTTTGAATTCTATGTGGATATCCATGGGCTGCAGTATCCACTTAACATCTAGTGGACTGCATGCTCGTTTGCCATATAAGTAGTATAAAAAACTTCTCCTCTGCGCAGTTGGGTAAAAAGTAGCCTATGCTACTCAGGGTGAATGTAGCTTTCCGGTGGTGAAAGAATTTTTGAAATCGGACTAGTAGTTTTTGAGTTTATTCATTACAAACATCTGCAAACGAGCTATGGAGAAGGCTATGCTCGGGGTTTCTCTACGGGATCGAATCAGAAATGAGGAGATACGTAGGAGAACTCAAGTCACCGACATAGCCCGACGGATTAGGACGTTGAAGTGGCAATGGGCAGGCCATATAGCGCGCAGAACAGATGGCCGATGGGGCCTGAAAGTTCTCGAATGGAGGCCACGGACCGGCAAGCGCAGCGTAGGACATCCACCTACAAGATGGGCAGACGACTTGGTAAGAACCGCAGGTCGGCGTTGGATGCAGGCCGCTTCCAACCGCAGTTCCTGGAGATCAATGAGGGAAGCCTTTGTCCAGCAGTGGACGTCCTACGGCTGGTATGATGATGATGACGATTAAAAACATACACACAGAAATACAAATCTTTCCTCTTTCTAATGTTAGTATAGATTATAGCGTATTGATAATTCAACAATAATCCAGATATGCAACGGTAAGAAAATGTTATAGCTTAAAATTGATTGAGTTTAGAAATAAATGATACTTTGATGTGAACGCTTGCTCACAATATCTCGCTTAACCCCGCAACTCAATGACGCTCATTACACTATACTGTCCCGCTGCTGGGCAAAGGTCTCCCCCATTTCCTTCCATTCCTTGCGTACTCCAGAAATCTCCTGGCTGTCAGAGTGGAACCCATCCAGATCGTCGCGCCAACGTTTTCGCGGTCTGCCTCGTTGCCGTCGTCCTATAGGTTGCCAGTTGGTCACGAGGCATAACCCGTCCAGTCCCATTTGAGTTTTGCAGCCTTATACTCACATCGATGATTTTCATCTTACATTGGATTATATGGAGAGCGATATTTATAATTTTTGCATCTTCGTTGTTCGTGACGCTCTTAATGACTTTCCGAATTGCACATATTCACAAATGCAACTGACAACAAGACGCAATTCCAAATCCTCATAATTCATTTCCGAAAAATTGGAAAATAATTTCAAATCGAGATGATACTGAAATGAGATCCGAGTGAATCCGAGATAAACAGAACAGTGCCATCTGCCAATTTTCAACGTTTTATTGGTACTTCCCTAGCTATTAAGTATTGAAAAAGAAATTATTAGGTACCGCTGATATTACAAAAAACTGCCAATAAACTAGTCATATCTAGTTACCTATATTGTATTGAAATAAAATATATTTTCAATGCTATTGACTGAGCTCATTAGTAAAACTAATCATCGCTTATAATCTTTATTAATTAAATAAATACTGCTGGATATTTCACACAGCGCTATCTAGCCACAAACTAAGCAGAGCTTGTACTTACTTTAAGAACCAGATAACTGATAGAATACTTACGTACTTATTTTTGTAAATACATACCTATAATATATAGAAAAACACCCAGACCCGGAACAAATATCTATTTATCATTATAGGGTGACTTAATTTAACCTCCGTGGTGCAGTGGGCGAATAGCTGGCTGAGACGCAGGAGGTAGCGGGTTCGATTCCCTGCGCGAAACAAACATTTGCATGATCTACAGATATTTGGTCCCGGATTGGTTGTTTTTCTATATATTATAAGTAAGTATTTACATTAAAAAAATGTATATATGTATTCTGTCAGTTATCTGGTTCCCATAGTACAAGCTCTGCTTAGTTTGGGGCTAGATAGCGCTGTGCGAAATGTCCAGCAATATTGTTATTTATTTATATTTTATATTATTTATGGGACACATCACGTTTATTATGATAATATAAATGGCAGTTAAAGTACCGTTATATAAGTACTCGTACCTACTCGTACCTAAACGCAATAACAGATTAGTTTGACTGGACCTAAACATCCGATGAGTATAATACGCCCTACACACGTCCCCGATTTCCTTGCAAAAGCCTCTGTGGGAAGCAAATTTTCAAATATAGGGTCGATTGTTCAAATATCGAGTGCAAGTAGTAGTGTAAAGATATTTTTGACGTGTGTGGACTCCATGAGGTCCCGGCCACACTGCAGGATGGCTCGCTTAGCGTCTGGCATCTAGCGAGACGCCAAGAGAAAGCAAACGTATAAGGGACCAGCCACACTGCGCGCTTGGCGCCCTTGCCAGTCGCCTGGCGTTTAACGAGGCGAGCGAACGTTTTTTTTTTATATTAACCGGGTAGATATTTGTTTGAACACAACCTCACCTAATTGTAAGCGATGATGTGGTCTATGATGAAGCACAAAGATCTAGAAGAAACCAATTAACATTAAAAAGGCCCGAATTGTATTCTTTAGGAAAAACAGACGACGGTAAAGTGTTCTATACTTAGATGTACGCATCAAGAACATAGAACCAAAACGGTGTGTGCGAATGGGTGGTATACGTGATGTCTATTTTCTAGATTTTACCCTCGATAGACGATTTTGACAACGGAAGAAATAATCAAATAAAAAAGTAAATCAAATGAGAACTCTTAGCCACTTGCCTAACTCCAGACGCCGTACTAAGTTGAAGTAGCTATCCTAGATGCCTGCAGTGCGGCCACGGCCTTAGAACGGCATTGTTAGCGACGCACTCAGTTTACGTAGGTAGTTTTATATATATTTTTTTTTAATAAAGTCAATGTGGGTAGGCGAGTCTGTCCGCCTCGACTTTCGCGAGCGGGTGCGCTGCCACGCACCGCGCAATATATTTTGTGAAATCTCATTTCTACTGTTATATTTTTGGCCTAATTACGTCTAATAAACGCTAAACAAGTGCTGTGTGTGCAAAGACTCCCACGAACTACAAAGTGGTCTTCGAGCCGAATAATGTTTACACGCCACCGGCAAAAAAGATGGATTCCATCGAAAGTGACCCGCCGGTCGATCGCAACATCTCGACAGGATGGCATCAAATGTGCTAAACGAGCACGACGCCGACGATGCGGAGCCTGGGCTGATAAGGAGCTAGTTTGTGAATCTATTGTCACTAATGTAAACATTTCTGGTATGAACGATGATAATGAGATGTATAATATTAGATTACGTTGTGTTGATAATTTAGATCTACCGGTGCAGTCTTGTTCTATAGTAAATTGTAATAATTACGAAAACTTACTTGGCATAACAACCAGCTTATGTACGAAAGATGTAAAACCAAAAATGCTTATAAGTCAGGATAATTTTCATTTATTGTTACCGCTACAGGTCAGATTAGGTAATAAGCCATCCGCTACATTAACTCCCCTGGGCTGGTGTGTACATGGTTGTTTGTCACGAGCGGCGCGCGTCCCACCGCCGCCGCCGCCGACGGCGCGCACGCGACCTTGTTCGTGAGCGCGAATAGCGCGCCGTCCATTTACGACGAGGAGGTTCGCCTGCTGCGGGAGCTGAACGATGAGGTACGCCGGTCATTCGCTAGCGATTCCATAGGGGTAAGTAAGCCTCGAGAAAATATTTACGACGCATGCGCCGTCGCACAACTGGAACAGTCCGCCGAGCTCGTCGACGGGCGCTGACACGTAGGCCTGCCGTGGAAAAATGAAGCCGACGCCTACTCTAACGCCTTGTCTCATCTAAAAGGAATAGATAGGAAGATGAGCAAGGACGTGGTTTTCGCAGGTAGGTACAGGGAACGCGTTGAACATTTATTACAAAATGATTATGCAGAGAAGGTCTCATCTGTCTCCCACGCTTCGAGGACGTGGTATCTCCCACATTTTGGGGTAGACAACCCTAACAAAAATAAGTTAAGACTAGTTTTCGATGCCGCGGACGAAGTTAACGGTAAAAGCCTCAATAGTTACTTGCACTCGGGACCGGACTTGTTGCCATCACTGTTCGGTATTATGCTGCGCTTTAGAGAAAATATAATAGCAGTCACAGGTGACATCAAGGACATGTTTTTGAGGGTAAAAGTCCGTTCCGAGGATCAGCATGCGTTTCGGTTCCTCTGGTGGAGCAACCCTATCGAACCCGTCGATACTTACGTCATGACTTCGTTGATATTCGGAGCTCGCTGTTCTCCGTTCGTGGCCCAGTTTGTAAAAAAACAAAAATGCAAGGCGATATGAGTCATCGTTGCCAGCCGCAGTAGATGCTATATATAAATTACATTATGTTGACGATTATATAGATAGTCTACCCGATGAGGCGGCAGCTATCGAGATGGTAAAGAACATTTCACATATCCACTAGAGTGGTGGGTTTGAAATACGGAACTGGACGAGTAATAGTGTTACTGTTTTAGATAGTGTGCCGAAGGAAAGTTTAGGTACCGCCGCGGTCAAGTTCAAGGCCGAACAGCAATATCAAGGTGAGCGCACCCTGGGTCTCATTTGGTATCCGGGCGAAGATCAGCTAGGCTTCGACGCGTCCCTGAAACGGATACCTGTAAAAATAATGAGAGGTGAGGAGAAACCCACAAAGAGGGCGATGTTACGCGTAGTTATGTCTATTTTTGATGTACTCGGGTTTTTATCACCATTTACAATCCAGGGTAAAATCATGTTACAAGATACTTGGCGCCTAAACGTCGGCTGGGATGAAGTATTACCAGAGTGTGTCTTTAAAAAATGGTGCAAATGGATAGACATACTAAAAGAATTATATTATGTGCGCATTTCCAGATGTTATCTCGCGGTCACTGATAGGGGATGCGGGAACGAGACGGCGCGAGAACCGGCCGGCGTAGCGGCCGCTACAGCGCCCGAGGCAAGTGCTACGGGAAGCGGCTACGCGACCAGCTCGCCGCCGCCGCCGCCGCCTACATGTGCTACTACGGGACGCGGTACTCGGATCGCAAGGACACTCAATAATTACAATGACTTGCAGTTGCATACGTTTTGTGATGCGTCTAGTAAAGCGATGTGCAGTGTTGCATACTGGCGCTAGAACGAGAACGAACAAATACACGTCGCATTTATTGCTAGTAAATGCCGCGTTGTTCCAGTTCGACCTTTGACCGTTCCCCGCGCGGAATTGCAAGCTGCGGTCATGAGTGCTCGCCTCGCAGATATTATTCTTAAAGAACACCGAATGGTACCCAGAGCGGAGATACTTCTGGAGCGATTCCACTACGGTATTACAGTGGATAAGAAATAACACACTCACATAAAAAACCTTCGAAGCTAATCGATTAGGAGAAATTGACGAGCTTACGCGTGTCGCCGAATGGAGATACGTAACTACAAAATTGAATATTGCCGATCTGGGATCCCGCGAGGTGTTTGACCGATCGTTGTTTGAAGGTGAATGGTTCACGGGTCCCCAGTATTTGTACGAGAACGAATCGTCGTGGTCCGGACGTGGTGAGCACCACCGGGAGCGATGTGGGTGCAGAGTGTGTGGCCGTGCTGCGAGACAGCGTTGCTAATTTACCTGTCCCGGACCCGCACCGCTTCTCCTGCGGGCTCCGTCTGTTGTGCGCCACCGCCGTCATGTTGACATTCATTAGCAGATGCAAAGGACTCGCCTGCGAAGTAGACTGCGAGGTTATGGCTCGTGCTGAAGTTCTGCTTCTCAGGAAGGTGCAGGCTGATTCCTTTCCCGACGAAATATCTGCAATAAAAAATGGTAAATTAATATCACGAGTAAGTAAATTACTTACCTTGTCGCCGTACTTCGATGAAGACGGCTTACTCAAACTCGGCGGGCGCATCGATGCTGCGACGGACGTAGACCTGGAAATGAAAAGACCGATTATTTTGGATGGAAAGCACTTGGTAACGCGACTTCTGATTAGATACTTACACGTCAAAGCTGCACATGGAAATCAGGAACTGTTGGTGAACAACCTGAAACAGAAATACTGGGTTATTAGAATGAGGCCGACGGTGAAACAGGTAGTTTCGAGCTGTACGTTTTGTCGCATTCGAAAATGTAAGCCTGAAGTGCCTAGAATGGGCAACTTACCTCATGCGCTAGTAGATCACCATCAGCGACCGTTTACGTTCTGTGGGCTGCATCTTTTCGGTCCCATGGAAGTTACAGTTGTAAGGACGCGTCAGAAAAGGTACGGTGTCTTGTTTACCTGCCTGACAGTAAGGGCCGAAGCACATAATCGCGTTGCGACGTCGCAACGCTAAAATCGGCAGTTTGCGTTGCGGCGTTGTGAAAAAGAGCGTTTTGTTGTCGTACGGTAGGGTAACCAGTTCTTCGTGATTTTTTATTGTGGATAGACGTGTCTCTGCCATGGACCATCGTGAGAAACTTATTGCTTATTTGTTATTAAGAAGACATTACTCTATAAAAAAGAGACAAAGAAGATACTGGATACATCCATTGACTAAGGCTATGAATCCCCATGGCGAGTACTTTTCTCGAAAATACAAAGCATTAACGAAAGAAGAAAAAAAAATTTTCGCCTACTTTAGAATGAGTATATCATCATTTGAAGAGCTACTAAGCGGGTTATCAAAATATATACGTAAAAAAAATTTAAAGGAAGAAAACCTGTTCCTGCTTTGGAAATGTTGGGCTTGACTGTAAGGTAAAGTAAAACAAATACGTTTTTCAAAAATCATTGTCAACAAGTATGACTTCATAACACTGGAACTAGCGCTGCGTTGCGGCGCCGCGTTGCTAAAATCGGCAGTGACGCTACTGTCGATTCTAGCGGCGCGGCGCCGCAACGCCGTTATGTGTTTTGGCCCTAAGAGCGATTCATGTGGAAATTGTGTCTTCACTTACGACAGATTCCCTTATCATGGCGATGCGTCGAATGGCCTAACGAAGAACATGGCCCCATCATTTATATTCAGATAACGCTACTAACCTGCGCGGAGCCGATAAGGAGTTGCAGAAAGCCATGCAGGCACTCGATATGGACGCCCTAAAAACTGTTGGTGCCAACAACAACATGAAATGGTTTATTATACCGCCGATGAGCCCCCACTGGGGTGGGGCGTGGGAAAAGTTTAATTCGAAGCGTCAAAACGGCGCTCCGAGTGGTCCTGAAGGAACGAGCGCCGCGAGATGAAGTACTGAGCACCTTCATGGCGGAAGTAGAAAATATGGTAAATAGTTGTCCGCTGACACACGTGTCAGTTGAACCCAGAACGATGGAAATTTTGACATCATTTCCTTCTAGGTGGGTCGGCAAACTTGCCCCAAATAGGATAATTCGACGACTCGAATATCATCATCATCATCATCATATCAGCCGTAGGACGTCCACTGCTGGACAAAGGCCTCCCTCATTGATCTCCAGGAACTGCGATTGGAAGCAGCCTGCATCCAACGCCGACCTGCGGTTCTTACCAAGTCGTCTGTCCATCTTGTGGGTGTACGTCCTACGCTGCGCTTGCCGGTCCGTGGCCTCCACTCGAGAACCTTTCGGCCCCATCGGCCATCTGTTCTGCGCAATATATGGCCTGCCCATTGCCACTTCAACGTGCTAATCCGTCGGGCTATGTCGGTGACTTGAGTTCTCCTACGTATCTCCTCATTTCTGATTCGATCCCGTAGAGAAACCCCGAGCATAGCCCTCTCCATAGCTCGTTGAGCGACTCTGAGCTTATTCATAAGGCCAATAGTGAAGGACCACGTTTCGGTTCCATATGTCATCACTGGTAACACACACTGATTGAAGACTTTCGTCTTAAGGCACTGAGGTATGTTGGACGAAAAGACGTTGCGAAGTTTCCCAAACGCTGCCCATCCGAGTTGGATTCGACGATTGACCTCTTTCTCGAAGTTGGACCTACCTAATTGGACTGTTTGTCCTAGGTATACATACGCGTCGACAACTTCAAGAGCCGAGTTCTCAACCATAACTGGGGCAGGGACGACATGGACATTCGACATGATTTTCGTCTTGTCCATGTTCATTTTGAGTCCTATCCGTTGGGAGACTCGATTGAGGCCTTCGAGCATCGTGCTGAGCTCTTCCATAAACTTTGCCATGACCACAATATCGTCGGCAAACCGAAGGTGAGTGATGTATTCGCCGTTAATATTGATGCCCAGTCCTTTCCATTCCAGAAGCTTGAAGGCATCTTCCAATGCGGTCGTAAACAGTTTCGGAGAGATTACATCTCCCTGTTTTACGCCTCTTTTTAAGGGAATCGCCTTCGAGCTCTGTTCGTGTACTCAGACTGACATAGTGGCGTTTTTATACAAACACTTCAACCGTACCGATAGTCAATACGGCATCGTTGGAGAGACTCAAGCACTGCCCATGTTTCGATCGAATCGAAGGCTTTCTCATAGTCCACAAACGCGAGACATAGCGGCAAGTTATACTCTTCGGTCTTCTGTATGACTTGCCGCAGCGTATGTATGTGGTCTATGGTACTGTAGCCTTTACGGAACCCGGCTTGTTCGGGAGGCTGGAAGTCATCAAACCTGCGTTCGAGACGGTTCGCGATGACCCTCGAAAACAGCTTATAAACATGGCTCAAAAGCGAGATGGGTCTGTAATTCTTAAGCAAGATGTTGTCACCTTTCTTGAAGAACAGAACCACCACGCCCCCGTTCCATGCTTTTGGCGTCGTACCTTCAAGCAAGGCGGAATTAAAGAGCTTCTGAAGGACTTTAAGTACCGGTGATCCACCCGCTTTCAGAAGCTCTGAAGTGATTCCGTCCTCGCCCGGCGCCTTGTCGTTCTTAAGCTGCTTCAAGGCCATCCTGATCTCATACAGGCTGATGTCCGGAATATCTTCGGTATAATGTCGGGTCAGTTTGGCTCTTGGGTCGTTGGCCGCACTGCAAACAGGTTTAGTGACCGAATCGTAGAGCCGTCCATAGAACCTTTCGACTTCCCTTAACACTTCCGCTTTACTTGACGTTATGCTGCCATCTTCCCTCTTCAGCTTCGTCATGCGGCTCTGCCCAATAGAATTATCTCTCGCGAACACGTTGGAGCCTTTATTCCGCTCTATCGTATCTTTAATATGAGATGTATTAAAGGTACGAATATCGTGCCGCAAGGATTTCCAAATCTTTCTATTGAGCTGCCTATGTGACTGAGCATCATCGGGAGACTGCAGTCGCAAAGAACGTCGTTCAGCCATGAGGTTAAGGGTGTCATCAGAGAGTTTCTGAGGTCTATTGGTACGGGGGGTCTTAAAGAACTGGGACCCCACCGTATGGACGGTTTCTACGAACCTGTTATTAATCTCGTCCACTGATGCATCTACTTCTAGATAGTCAAAGCGATTTGCAAGTTCGAGTTGAAAGCTTTCGAGGTTTTGGATATGAGCGCGAGTGGGTCGGAGCGTAGATTTCATCAAACGGGACCTTTCAAGTTTAACGTTCATATTCAATGTGGCTCTTACAATTCGGTGATCACTGCCGGTTTTCACCCTGTGAATCACAGAGACATCATTGAATATCCGTTTCTTGTTGGTCAAGATGAAATAAATCTCATTTCTCGTGGAACCGTTGGGACTCATCCAGGTCCATTTCCTGTGAGGCGGCTTCTGGAAAAAAGAATTCATCATAAAGAGTCCTTCTTTCTCCAGAAAATCGGCCAGCCTCTGTCCCCTGGGGTTCCGTTGCCCATATCCAAATTGCCCCACTCTCAACTCATCATCGCTTCTCATGCCTAGCTTTGCATTGAAGTCCCCCATAACAACAATAAAGTGAGTTTTGTTCGTATGTATGGCTCTACTGATGTCCTCATACATAGACTCTACTTCTTCATCTGGGTGTGAAGAGGTCGGCGCATATACCTGAACGACCTTCAGCGAATATCGCTTAGATATTCTGAGTGTCAGGTACGCGACCCTGCTCGACACACTGTCGATGGTGATAATGTTGTTGATGAGTGACTTGTGAACGAGAAACCCAACACCACCTTGGGACTGTTAGTTGCCCTCCCGGTAGTATAGTAGGTTACCAAACTTAAGGGATATCGTGTCCTCACCCTCTCTACGGACTTCTGATAACCCCAAAATGTCCCAGTGTAATCTACTAATTTCTTCTTCCAGCTCAACAATCTTTTCGTCTGTCCTCAAAGTGCGGATGTTGTGTGTTACCAGGGCCAGTGGTCGTCGTAGGGTTTGGTAGCCGATCGTCGCCCGGGGATTCTTAGCACCCCTGGCCCCGCCGTTACCGTGACTGCTACCATAGCCAGGATTAGCGGGGCCGCCGGGGACTCGGGGCCTGGTTTTATGTTGTATATTTATCATTAGGGCGTTGTTGCCATACTCGCCACGCTTGGCAGGCGGGTTGGCGAGCGCAGTATAGGTTTTGAAAAACACGAAAAGACGCTGCTGCCCATCTTTCGGAGGTATCCCTTAGCAGACTCCTACTGCATCCACGGGCAAGAGCGGAGGGGCAACATTCTATTGCCGGCGCCCCACGGCATTGCCGGCGCCCCACGGCGACTCTGATATGTTTCTGCGTAAACAGTGGCGCAAGGCGCAACAATTAGCTGACATGTACTGGTGCAGGTGGATTAAGGAGATTCTACCGGACCTGCTTCCAAGGCGAAAATGGAACGAAGAGCCTAAGCCACTGCAGGTGGGTGATTTAGTTTTAATAGTTGACCCGGAGAACTCCCGCAATACCTGGCCAAGAGGTGTCATTCATCAAACTCACGCAGGTAAGGAGTGCGACTGGTCGAGGTTAAAACAGCTACCGGCGTGTGGGAGCGGCCGGCAGCCAGCGTCGCTCGAATCTCCGTAGAGTAGTGCCTAGCACTAGGGTGGGGAAAGTTAGCGACGCGCTCAGTTTACGTAGGTAGTTTAATATATTTTTTTTATTATTTTAATATAGTCAATGTGGGTAGGCGAGTCTGTCCGCCTCGACTTTCGCGAGCGGGTGCGCTGCCACGCACCGCGCAATATATTTTGTGAAATCTCATTTCTACTGTTATATTTTTGGCCTAATAACGTCTAATAAACGCTAAACAAGTGCTGTGCTGTGTTTTTGTGTCCTAAAAAGACTCCCATGAACTACATGCATAATAACGGTAATTCTAGACACATATATATTTTGACACATATACACATGGGCTGACATATAGTTGTCAACTATTGAAAATACCTAATTACACCAATCATGGAACAGCGTAAAGTACCCTAGACTTGACATAAAGTCAATTACAAGTAGACTGCGATACGCTCTTCCTACAGCATACTTCAGTGCTGAAATTGGCACATACAAGCACCTACTGCATCAGGCATTGCGGGTATTAAATGAAATTTCTCCCATTGCAATGTTCACTAGTGCTGTAATTGAAGAAACGGGTGTGAATGATTTCGTGAGTATTTCATTCGTAACAAAAACAAAATGTGTTTATCAAACTCTATTAAAATTATATTTTTATCTGGCTAGATAAAATCTAGACGAGTCGATACACAATTGTGTACATTAAAAATAATGTTACCATTATTTTTATTAATTCACTAGTGGTCCCGCCGAACGACGTATCGGCTTGACATGCATAGGTATAACGCGGGCTGTCAATATAAGTCAACCTGGTAGAATTGTCAATTGTTGTCCCCGGCCATCATTATGTATGAGAAAATGAATGACTTCCACAAATAATTCAATACCAAAATTAGCCAAATCGCTCCACCCGTTCTCGAGTTTTAGCGAGACTAACGAACAGCAATTAATTTTTATATATATAGACAATATATCTCGGGATAACTCCTACCGAAGCATCTGTTTCAAAAGATATTCATTTTTTTTTCATCCTCTTTGACGATATTTGCAGAACGCATTCTGTCAATTCTATGTCAAACGTCATAAGGTTACATTATAAAAGCGCTAAGGTTAGATTATAAATAATTTTATATGGTGGTTAAGTATTCTTAAATTTTCTAATTTTGCGCGCAATATGCTTAATTTTTAAGAATTAATTCATAAGAACCTTCTCCTGACAATAAGAAATACAACAAAAAAAGAATTGGCCAAATTGGTCCAGGCGTTGAGTTATGCGCTTACCAACACATTTTGCGATTCATTTTTATAATAAAGACTATAGGTCGCGTGGTGCGCGAGCTGCTCGCAGCTCGTCGTTTTGTGTATGTTTGTAGAAGAAGAAATTAAGAGGGTATTGAAGTAAAAAAAGCAACCAAACGGGATATCGAAGAAAATGCTATCAAAGAGGATATCGAAGATGTCAAAGCAATCAAATAGATTATTAAAGTGGAAGAATCTATCAAAAAGGATATCAAAATGGAAAAAGCAAACAAAGAGGATATCGAAGTAGAAAAAGCAATCAAGGAAGATATCAAAGGAAAATATGCAATCAATAAGGATATCCAAGTAGAAAACGCGATCAAAGAGGATACCCAAGAGGATGACGCAAACAAAGAGGTTATCTAAATGGAAGAAGCAATCAAAGGAGATATCGAAGTAGGCAAAGCAATCAAGGAGGATATCCAAGTGGAGGCAGAAATTAAAGAGTGTATCAAAATGAAGGAAGTAATCAAAAGCCATCGAAGTGGAAGATGCAATCAAAGACGATATCGAAGTGGAATAAGCAATTAAAGAGTTAATCGAAGTTGAAAATACGAACAAAGAAGATACAAAAGTGAAAGAAAAAATCAAAAAGGATACCTATTAAGGTCGATGATGACAATAAAAAACGACTCCAATAAAAATTTGTACCACCATTTTTAAAAATTTACTATGTCTACTGCTTCCGTTTAGAAGATACGAGGAATTAAAGTTTTTTTAAGTGAAATCATAATATTTGTTATGAGGATATCGTAGTCGAAGAGACAATCAACGAAGATATCGAAGTGGAAAGATCTTTTAAACAAGATGTCGAAGTTAACAAAGCAATCGAATAGGATAATAAATTTAAAAAAGCAATAAAAGAGGATATCGAAGTGGAAGAAGCAATCAAAGAGGATATCGAAGTGGAAGAAGTAAAAGAAGCATTCAAAGAAAACGAATTGAAAGAAGCAAACAAAGACGATATCGAGGTGGTAGAAGCAATCATAAACATTAAAATTTACTAAGCAAGCTGCCTTATGCCCCTCCAAAAATGAAAAAAAAAGTTGGACATCCAAAATGATGATGATGATGGATGTCGCATAAACATGAAAATTTACTAAGCAAGCTGCCTTATGCCCCTCCAAAAATGAAAAAAAAAGTTGGACATCCAAAATGATGATGATGATGATGGATGTCGCATAAACATGAAAATTTACTAAGCAAGTTGCCTTATGCAACTCCAAAAACTAAAAAAAAAATTTTTGGACGTCCAAAATTATTATGATGATGGATGTCGCATAAACATGAAAATTTACTGAGCAAGTAGCCTTTATGCCCTTCCAAAAATCAAAAAAAAAATTTTGGACATCCAAAAGGATGATGATGATGGATGTCGAATAAACATGAAAATTTAGTTATCTCATGCCCCTCTACCAATAAATAAAATTACACTTACAAGCACAGACTAATTAATATATACAAACACGTACATTTTGTATGTGTAACTAATGCACCTTGATTTGGACCTACAGTTATATTTCCCGGAGGAGGGCATTGATGTCTGCGACACAGTTTAATACTTCTGCAGATATCATCGTTTTTCAGATCATTTGTACCATTGTTTATGTTCCAAATAAAGAATTTATTATTATTATGATTTATGACTAAAATAATTTTAGGTCATCTTGGCTTTTTAAAAGCTCACAACACAATTATTGTTTACATCCTTATCAAGCCTTTGTACATGGCTGTCGTTTATATAAACTATTACTAGCTGACCCCGCGAACTTCGTACTGCCTTAAAATCAATAAACTTTGTGTTGCTAAGCTGAGTTAAATTCATTCCTTTTTTTTTCAGTGCCCTTTTCTGTGCAAGTACCCACTTTATTCAACTATCTCTGGATTTAAAGTAGAAAATTACTAATATCGCTGTTAAAAAATAGGGGTTGGTGGTAGAAGAGTGAAAATGTATGGTTGTATGTATTTTTTATTGCAGAATCATAGAACAATTAAAATTTTTGTCAATAAAAATAACCTAATTTGGACCCCTTCCCGTGGACCCCTTCTCACATAGAGGTATGAAAAATAGTTCACGTCCTATTTTCAGACCTACCAAATATACACAAAAATTTCATAAGAGTCGGTCAAGCCGTTTCGGAGAAGTTTTATTACAAACACTGTGACACAATATTTTTATATGTTAAGAGAGATTATCAAATAGTAAAATTGGTTTGAGTTTGTCAATAATGAGTAATCTCCAGCACTACGGCAACGATTTTGAAAATATCCCTGAGTGATATAGACTAGTTTTCGATCTGATAACAACCCGTCTGAAGCTGGGGCAAGTCAACTAGTTTAAATTATTTCAAGCAACAATAGAACTATTACAAGGTAGTGAATTTATCCATCTCTTTATTGCAGACTAGCTTACACCAGAAGCTTCAAACGGTTTGTCAATAAAAAGTAACCTATGTTTCAATCCAGGTCATAATCTATCTATGTTCCAAATTTCATTAACATCGGCTCAGACGTTACGCTTTGATTGTGTATAAAATCACATACTGTGTAGTGTGATTTCCAAGAAAGAATTTACGACTCATCTCGTAATTATTGCTGCTGATTTCAACGCAAATGAACTCACCAGAACAGTATTTGATAGGTGGTGCTCCCTTTAGAGACTAATATGACAATTTTTTTTTTAACATATAGCATCCCACTGCTGGGCAAAGTTCTCCCCCGCTGTCTTCCAAGACTTTCACTCGCGTGCCAAATTCCACCAATCTGTCTCGAAGACATCGAGATCGTCACGCCAGTGTCTACTAGACCTTCCTCAGCGCCGTCGCCCGTCTTCAGGCACCCACTGCGTGACGATCGTTGCCCATCTGTCCGGGTGCTTTCGTCTTACGTGGCCCGCCCAATCCTATTTTAGCCTGGCAGTCTTATTTCCTGCATCTGCAATGCCGGTCTTTAAACGCAGCGTGGTGTTACGGATTCTGTCAATTCTCTTTACTCCAAGCACGCTGCGCTCCATTGCTCTTTGGCAAACCTTGGGTTTGGATTTTTGATCCTCGATTAAAGACCACGTTTGGGAACCATAGGTAAGGACGGATAGTATACACATGATTTAAAAGAAATTTAAATTACAAAATTGGGACCCGTACTTACACAGGACATCCGACTACGTTTTATTCTGTAGCTACAAAACAAAACATTAAAATTTATGATAATTTGCAGAACTAGCTGAATACAAAAGTTTTTCCACAGAAAAATTAAGCATTATGATATTTGCTTTTTAGGGTTCCGTACCCAAAAAGTAAAACAGCACCCTATTACTAAGACTCCGCTGTATGTCTGTCCGTCTGTATGTCTGTCCGTCTATCTGTCTGTCTGTCACCAGGCTGTATATCATGAACCGTGATAGTTAGACAGTTAAAATTTTCACAGATGATGTATTTCTGTTGCCGCTATAACAGCAAACACTAAAAACAGAATTAAATAAATATTTAAGGGGTCTCCCATACAACAGACATGATTTTATTGCCGTTTTTATAGAAAAACCGGCCAAGTGCGAGTCAGGCTCGTGCACGAAGGGTTCCTTACCATTATCTAAAAAAACGGCAAAAAAATCATGTACGTTGTATGGAAGCTCCCCTTAAATAATAATTTTATTTTTAATAAATTATTTATTTTTAAAGTGATGGACGTCCTACGGCTGATATGATGATGATGATGATGAAAGTGATTAATACAAGTCAATATTCTGTAAATAATTCAAGCGTCTACCTGTTGCCGTTATCCATGTTGATCAAAAACGAGCAATAAAACTCACGTTTGTTGTATGAGAGCCCCCCTTAAATACGTGTTTTATTCTAATTTAATTTTTTTTTTTTTAATTTAATGTATAACTAAATATTCTGTGAATATTTCAAGCATCTACCTGTTGCCGTTATCAATATCTATCAATATATAAAAAACGAGCAAAAAAATCACGTTTGTTGTATTTGAGTCCCATTAAGTATTTATTTTATTCTGTTTTTAGTATTTGTTGTTATAGCGGCAACAGAAATACATCATCTATGAAAATTTCAATGGTCTAACTGTCACGGTTCATGAGTTACCGCCTGGTGACAGACGGACAGACAGACAACGGAGTCTTAGTAATAGGGTCCCGTTTTACCCTTTGTGTACGGAACCCTAATAATGGTACGGAACCCTTTATGCGCGAGTACGACTCGCACTTGGCCAATTTTATAGTCAACTCAGCCTACAGCCCGTTCAGCCCGCGGGCTCAGTAGGACACTCTAAGTGGGTAGTTTCTACGTGTAAATTGGCGTTTTTGAAGTAGATGGCGAGTTCAAGTTGTAGGTACGTAAACTGGGAGGTAATTCGATTGTTATAAGCACCGGTAACTACTTTTCATAAGGCTTTTGCCGTGTAAAATGTTAATTGTGAAATGCAGAGCATAATGAAAATTCAGTGAGGCAGAATTCCCTCTCATGATTCTAGTAACTCTCTCGCTACGCCCGTGAGTTAACTCTAGAACCCTTTGTTACGTTCGGGATTCAATATAGCGCCCGTGACGCAAGACACTATTTTTCCCCTTGTTTAATAATATACTATTAAAAGGAAAATACTAAAATTAATGTATACTTCAAGACACACACGTTAGAAGCAATATGACTATTGTATCCCATGGAAAGAGTGAAAAATAAATTTCACGTTTAATTCGCACTTCGTTTGCGCTCGCTTCGTAAAACGTTATTTTTTATTACTTTCTATTCCGATACAGAAAACAACCTGAGTTAAATCCTCGCTTTCTAAATATTTGAACACATTTTCAGATATTTGGAGGCCTACTCGTGATAACGAACCAAAACATTGTACAATCCGTAAATAAAAAATAATGATGGACATTTCACACAATACTATCTAGCCATAATAAACAAAATTGGTACTATGGACGCCACATAACTGATCAAATACTTACAACCTTTTTTTGTAAATAATTACTTATCATATACCTATAGAGAAACAACCAGACTTGGGACAAATATCCGTAGATCGTGCAACCATTCGTTCCGCGGTAGGAATCTTTATAAAAAAGCCTACTATAAAATATCGTATTATTTAGATGATAGAGAAGCTTGGGATTGAAATTGCTCCAACTCGCTCAAAATTTAAACGCAATTTATTTTCTGTATTGTAATGTATTCTAAAAGGATCATAAAAAAAACAACCAGCCTTGATTCTTGCCTTTCTTTCCTGGCTTGTTCGCGAAGGAACAGGCAGTAAAATTGACGTTTCACTATTGATACTTGTGATTTTAATGAATAAAAGATTTTGGCTTTGACTTAATCAAAACCGCAACCTCCTGCGTCTCAGACGTCTATTCGCCCACTGCGTCAAGAATGTCGTCATTATATAGACAGGGATATTATATCTTGAAAGTATGTTGCCATCACACAAAAATCCAAAAATGTATTATCTGTAAAGTTACCCGGAAACAAACGTTTTAAAGAGTTTATTCTCATGATTACAATTACAGTTCACTTAAAATGAGATTAAACAGTTTTTGGGCGAGTGTCCAAAGCATGCATTCATTATTAAACTTAATACATTGCAGAAACTGTTTTGATACCTATATAAATCAAAGGTTTTCTAAAAGACTTATCAACACACTCAAACTATAAAGACGAAGAAGAAAGGTAGATAGTTGAAATTAAATGCTGTTAGCACTGAACAAAAAACAGTATTGTTGTTTTTACTATAATTTTGACGTTTGACAATTGAAACGCATAAACTGGTTTAACTTACTCAAGAAATACTCATATTATAAATGCGAAAATATGGATGTATTTCTTACTCAATCACGTCGTAACGATTGAACCGATTTCGATGAAATTTGGTATGATAGACTATAACTTGGATTAACACATAGGCTACTTTTTATTGACCATCCACGCGTATGAAGCCGCTGGCGGAAGATAGTGTGATTCATATTTTATTTATCTAATCTTGTTTTTTCAATGCTTGGCCACTGCAACATCGTTATCTGTGGCGATACAAGTATCCCTCAGGGTTCAAGAATAAGGGCCCAATGGGCAGCTTACTACGTGTGCTGTAGTTTGAAGGTCTGTACCGCAAGGTCAACTATGCGCTGACTCAGCAATGTAGCCACATTTACCTACTCAAATTTTGCATCCAGCGATCCACTTGTGTCCTGAGACGGTTCAGGGCTTTCCACGGGGGTCAATATCCAAGCAGGTCTTGAGCAGGCTCTAGCTAGAGTTATCGACGTGCTTGGGAAGTGTGTTTTGTGGGAGTAAATTAATTAATAATGTCCGTTATTTCTAATCATCTCAGCCCGGAATCACCCACTGCTGGGTATAGCCGGATCAGGTCGTCCCGACTTTTACGGACAGATGACTTTCAAGATCGATAATAGGGGCTTCTTACAGCGAAAAAAAATGGGTCGGATTTAAAGAAGAAAATAAGAAGATCGAAAATTTAAATCTGTTCACAAAGAAATCGGATTTCTTATATAACTCCTCAATTTACCAGCTCATAGATATGGCGTTCCTTTTATTATTGGACTTGGTAGTTGTCGTTTTACGACTGACTTTACATCCAATCTCCGTGGATTCACGTAAAGTAGGTATACTTTATTGAAGTGACAACTTCTTTAGGGGCATTTTTTGAGATGGGAAAAAATCATTGAACTCGTGACACTGTTACCGTAAACGACACCACTGTATATAAGTATCTGTATTCTATGTCTATTCTAGTTTTCAGTTTTGTCGGCATTCACGGAGTGTATTTTATGTAGTCATGAGTTTATTAAATGCATTGTCTTTTCAAATATGCATCCAAATGTCAACAAGATCAGTCAAATGCGAATGAGACGTAGCTATCTGGATTAATGTTAATTTAGAGGTGCCATATATTTAAATGGCGACCTCCGTGGCGCGGTGGGAGAATAGCCGGCTGAGACGCAGGAGGTAGTGGATTCAATTCCCGCCGCGGAACAAATGTCATGATCTACAGATATTTGTTCTGGATGTTTTTATATACAAATATTAATAATAAATAGTGCTGGACATTTCAGACAGCGTTATCTAGCCCGTTATCTAAGTAGAGCTTGTATTATGGGAACCAGATAACTGATAAATTACTTGTTTACTTTTTTTTGTAAGTACATACTTATAATATATAGAAAAATATCCAGACTCGGAACAAATATCTGTAGATCGTCCAAACATTGGATCCGCGGCGCGAACCCGCAACCTCCTGCGTCTCAGAAGGCTATTGGCCAACTACACCACGGAGGTCGTCGAATTATAAGTATATTCTTACTACTACTTCTTAATTATATATTAATTATAAGTATATTCTACGAATTATAAGTATGTATTTACAAAATGTATATAAGTATTCTATCAGTTATAAGGTTCCCAAAGTACAAGCTCTGCTTAGTTTCGTCCCCACTAACAACACCCCAGTTAAGCATGCTTTTGCATCCAGATTTATAATGTTCCTAGGACCATTGCTGTACAACAGGCTAAATCGTAAATTGAGCATCCACTCAATGAACTTTTCAATCTGTAAAAGAGCCTTACAGACTGCTCTATCCAATCTCTCTTACGAGGAAACTGAGGAATTACTAAACGTAATAAAGTAAGATTTTAAAGATTATATAGTACGTAAACTCATACCTTCCATGTTTAGACTTAGTTTATCAGTTATTTTTATTTTTCTTCATTATGTAAAAAGATTCTAAGTTTTGTTAATTTGAGTATTCATAAGTTACGCCAGTCCAGCTTTTTTCGCCTGAGATACAGGTTTTCCTAGTTCAGGCAATGTATAAAATCTAACCCGTAAGTAGATATTAATCCCTAATATTAATCTTAGCTATATGAAAAAAATTAATAAAGATTTATTTATTTATTTAGTTTGGGGCTAGTTAGCGCTGTGTGAAATGTCCAGCAATATTGATTTAAATATGGGTAAACTCGGAAAGTTTATAGCAGATTTATAAAAACTGTACAAGATACATAATTTTTATCAACCGTAATTAATTCGGATTTGTCGCTTTACAAACTTTGGAGATAAGATGAGGCGAATGGTAAGTTTGGACCCACGCCGTTTTGGCCTGTTTGGCAATCAAAATGCAAATAATTTCCAAATTTTAAATCTCTTTTAATTATATCATATGACGACCCCGTGGGCAAGAGGGTTGGAGGTTGGAGGGTTGGATTCCCGTAGCGGAACAAATGTTTGTATGATCTAAATATATTTGTTCCGGATCTGAAAGGATTCAGTTATTCCTTGTCTACTCTTCGAAGAGACGACGAGGCTCTGACCGCAACTTGTATTTCTGCATGTATTGCTATTTTTTTTTTTAATTTTGTTTTTAAATTTTAATGTGATGTACAATAAAGCGTTATTCTATTATATTCTCTGTCGATTCTTCCCAAATGGTCTTTGCCTCGAGCAGGTTCAATAAGTTTTCTTCCTAGACAAGAGAAGGATACTCTGTCTATAGCAACGTACGTTGTATATATAATCTATAATATAAAAATGAATCGCAAAATGTGTTGGTAAGCGCATAACTTAACAACGCCTTAGCCAATTTGACCAATTTTATTTTTGTTGTATTTCTTATTGTCAGGAGAAGGTTCTTATGAAAGAAAAAATTAAGTAAATTGCACGCAAAATTAGAAAATTTAAGAATACTTAACCACCATATAAAATTATTGATAATCTAACCTTAGCGCTTTTATAATGTAACCTTATGACGTTTGACATAGAATTGACAAAATGCGTGCTGCAAATATCGTCAAAGAGGATGTAAAAAAAATGAATATCGTTTGAAAAAGATGCTATGGTAGGAGTTATCCCGAGATACATTGTCTATATATATAAAAATTAACTGCTGTTCGTTAGTCTCGCTAAAACTCGAGAACGGGTGGAGCGATTTGGCTAATTTTGGTATTGAATTATTTGTGGAAGTCATTCATTTTCTCATACATAATGATAGCCGGGGACAACAATTGACAATTCTACCAGGGTGACTTATATTGACAGCCCGCGTTATACCTATGCATGTCAAGCCGATACGAAGTTCGGCGGGTCCACTAGTTTATTATATATCTAACCAAAATATGTTTGCACGCGCGCGATTGAGCAAATTGCGAAAGAGACGACTTGAGAAGACACTTTTGTTTAGGCATCGCATTACCTAGAAAATTTCGGAAGAAAAAATGATGGCTATCGTGCTCGGCGTTGTAGGCTACTGTCGAGGAAGTGTCGACAACGTTTCTTCCCGTTCATTCTCGCAAGCGCCGTGCTCGAGACGGTCGACAAGTGTCTTTTAAGTTCCGAAAAATTACTCATGACTAAATCCTTCTCTACAGTTACTGTGTTAGGCTTATTGGTTGTTTTTCTCTATATTAGAGTTAAGTATTTATAAATAAAAGTATAGAAGTATTGTATCAGTTATCTGGTTCCCATAATACAAGCGTGAGAGTTTGGGGCTAAATAGAGCTGTGTCCAGCATTATTTAGCTTATTTAGTTTAATGTACGTAATATCGGTGAGCAATATATTTATAACTAGCTGACCAATCCGCGGCTTCGCACGCGTGGTTTGCCAATAAAAAGTATCCTGTGTATTAATCCAGGTTATGTTCTACGTACATACCAAATTTCATCCCAATCGGTTCAGCCGTTCCGGCGTGAAAGAGTAACAAACATCCATACATCTATACATACAAACTTTCACATTTATAATATTAGTAGGACTGTTCAAAATTAATTCGATAATAGCTTCATACTTTATTGCTAAATTAATGATAAAAATTATTAAATGAATTGCTGCTGATCCATTCTCCTCTTTCGGGACAGGACTCATAGTGACTGGGTACATATCTATTGATTTATATTTATTTTATTGTATATGTTAACGTGTTTTTGATTGTCTGTCTTTAACTATCCACTGTATTTAGTTTCTGTGTGTTTGTTACTTGTGTCGAAAGAAATGTATATATCTATCTATCTAAAAAAATCAGAAATGATAGACGGACAGACGGTCAGACAAAGTCGCACTTTAATAGTTTAGTTTTAACCATTCTGTTAACCTCTTAGCATTACTTTAACCAATTACATCAAACGCTTTATTACTTTTTTATCATTACATTTAATAACGCAACTTACTTTTTTTAAATGAAAGGTTATCTCAACTTTACAAATGAATAAAGGAAGTTAGAATGAGCTTTACAATTGATGTGACCGTACAAAGCTCGAGTCGCTAGTTGTAAGATCTGAAGCAAAAACTTCTTCAGAATAACTGCACAAAAAGAATGTCAAGTTTAAAGTCTTTGCAATATCTTGTTATTCCTGTGCATTATGCGAATGAAGAGCGTCTAACGAGCCAGCAACTCTGTCGGTTGAACCATAAGCCATATACATAGAAATAAGGTTACCAGCGCTTACAATCAATACTTACTTACCCTACTTACCTTAATGCTGTTGGGGTGACAACTAAAAGTGGAGCTTGGCCTGTAAAACCAGAGCTCGCTAGTGGAGCAAACATTCTCAACTCGGTTTCACGTGGAAAATAGAGATATATCTATTTGTCTATTTAGACGAATTGTGACACTGCTGCTCGAGTATTTTGTCGCCGTAATTTTTGAGAACAAGATATCTAGATAGAATAATATTTATTTCCAATAACACCATTACACTAATAAACACATAAACTAATATAAATACCTAGTCTTGCCATAAATACTGTATCAAAGAAAAAAAAATATTTTGCTTGCAAATAACATTTATTACTTTTACAGTGTGTTAGTTTAATACATATATATAAAACCATTTAACATATAAAAAGCTTATTCGAAGTGGTCTCCATTGGCTGCAATACAGTCCTTTAAACGTTGAGGCCAGTTATCAATAGAAGCACTCTTTCCATGGGAAAATTCTTCACTGCCAATCGTATGGATTGTTTTAGGGACTCCAAATTATCATGGCGTTTAGAGCAAGCCGTACTCTCTAAAATTGACCATAAATCATAATCCAGTAGATTAAGATCCGGACTAGACGACGGCCAGTCATCAGCTTTTATGAAGTCTGAAACGTTCGTTTCCAACCAAGACTGCGTAGACCGAGCTGTATGACCCGGCGCCGAGTCCTGCTGGAAAGACCATCTTGATTATTGAACATGGTGTTGTTAAGGGGCTTCACTACCTTCCCAAAAATGGTATCTTGATACACTTGTGCCAAAGTTTTGATACCTTTTTCACAAAAGTATGGCTCAGTCACTCCATTGTAGCTAATACCCCCCCAACCCATCACTGAAGTCGGATAATGCCCACGTTGCACTCTGTCGACTAATAGGGAAGCTTTTTTAGAACTGTGAGCATAGATACGGTCATTTTGTTTGTTAAAATGTTGCTTAATTGTAAAAAAATTATTATCCGTAAATAAAACTTTTCTGTGACCTCCTCTTCAGTAGGTTTTTCGATTTTACCACCCTATTCTTTTTTAAATTATCAGTTAAGAAATGACCAGTACGTCTTTTATAGGGTGCGGTCCTTAGTCATCTTTTAAAATACGCGACATGGTTCTAGGTGCTATCTTCATCTCCCGAGATAAAATCTTTTGCTTTCGGACAGGATTTCTTTGAACTATTTCCCTTACTGCTTTGACAACCTTTTTCGTACGAACACTACGTGGACGGCCAGATCTTTTTCTGTCACAAACAGAGGAGGTCTCATTGTACCTATTAATAGCCCGGTACACAAACATTTTACTAATACCCAGCGTATGGAAAGTTTTAAAAATTGCATTTGGCTCCATACCTACTTTGTGTAATGTAATCACAGCGATTCTGTTCTCTTTATCACCCCCCTCCATGTAAATATCGCAAAATTTTGTACAATGTATTGGCGCTAAATTGAGAAAGATCAATGAACAATCATATAAAAATGACAGATTCCAAATTCAAACGTAATTTTTTGTTTATTTTTAATTGTAACAGTATTTATGGCCAGACTTAGTACAAGCACAAAGTATTAGTGTGTTTCAAACTTAAGCACTGTACATAATTACTGATTTGAACGAGCATTCAAATTAACAAGTAACTTTTTTAACAAAAATATAACCGACTTTAGATAACAGTTAAAACCAAACTACTCCACCAATTTTGATGAAATTTCCATGCAATCAATCTAAAAGTATACTTTTTCAAAAGTATTCCTTTCAAATAAAAAACTAATTTTCCAAATCAGAATAATTTAATGTTTAATGTACAATCAATGCAACACGATTAGAGAACTTAGCTCCTATACTCGAAAAACAAAAATCAGCAATTGGTTAAATACTTTTGATTACGATGGTGTGGAAATGTTTTTCGTAACAGTTGTCTAAACACCAACGAGTCACACATACATAGTTTTTACCTGCCTAGTATTTAATTGTCATTTAAGTTTCTACATGGTTGTCTTGTATCTGTACTTTGATTCTGCAATTAGTATGGTAGCAGTATAAATAACTTAAGTTGTGTAAATATGTATGTATCTTTTAATTATTGTTACTTTGTTATGTTTAGTTGCGTAGTCTTACATATAACTATTTTAGGATTGTTTACACCTTCCTACATTATAAACGTATGTTTAGTCCCTAAGCCCAACCAGTTAGTTTTTTTTAGCGTTTAGCGTTAGTTTTGCTGATTATACAATTTTATTTTTTAAATTTTATGTGTCTGCATTGTATCGGGGATGAAGCTGCCTTCTGTCATACAGTTTTTTAACTAAAACAGAAAACAGAGAACTCTCTCTTCTTTGTACCCATGTTTTATTTGAAATAAATTATTTGTATTTGTAAATCGGTTGATATATAACGGAGTTCTAATCTAACAAACATAACATAAAAATTAAACAAATTTAAGACTTATATGGTTTTCTCTAGGATTCCATTGTCAGAACTAAACCAAATTTAAATGGGACCACACGGTAAGCACCAGCTTTCAAATAAAAAAAGAATCTTAAATAACGGTTCACCCAGTCGAAAGTTCTGAAGTAACAAAAATAAAAAATACAGTTGAATTGAGAACCTCTTCCTTTTTTGAAGTCGCTTAAAAAGGTACATACGCGATAAACGCCCATTTAAATCAGTAATTAAAGTATTAGTGGTTGCAAAAAGGTCCTTAACTCAGCATGTGCTGGTTGGAACTACCAGCGCTGGTCTTCTGTTTAAGGAATTTTACTAATTGCGGACATTTTAAGCAAAATAGTAGCATGATACGACGTAAGGTGAAGTTTTAAACCACAATAGAAAAGAGGTATATGTCGACAAAGTCTCCGCAGAGCGTACATTTAGGGTAAACGAGAAATAAGATGACATTGACAACATTTCTCGTGTCATGCGTCATATATCTCACGGCGCGCATGCTAGCTCAGTTTCTCAGTACATTGCCGCTTTATGCAGGTTTTTTTCGTCTTTATCGCCCCAGCCTCGGTAAATACACCTATATTTTTTTTTGTCCGTCCTTGAGCGCAGCGCAGGTGTTCCGAATCCTGTCTCTTCTCTTGACACCCAAAATGCTGCGCTCCATCGCTCTTTGGCAAACCCCGAGCCTGGACTTTTGAGATTCAGTCAGTGACCAAGACTGGGCACCGTAGGTTAGGACAAGCAGAATACACGTGTCGATGAATAGACGTTTTAGTGATAATGGAAGGTCGCCTTTCATGAATGTCTTCATGGACCAGTAGCTCTTCCAGGCATTGTCGATACGACGATCGATTTCTTTGTCCTGCCTGTTTTAGAAGAAAGCTAAATAAACAAATAAATGAATTATTCAAAAATGTACAAAATGTCCGGTAAAATTACGGACACATGAGACCTTAACCTTTATGCCTTATAGTGGCTTCCCGCGGTCTGTGATTTTACGGATACCACGCACAGCCGACGCCGACGGCTACAGACACTCACCGAGGCTCTACCCACGATGCGTGTTTGTCATTTTGAAAGGCCAAGTGCGTAAGAGAAAGTAGAACTCAGGACTTGTCAGCGACGGTCTAGCACGGACGGTACACTTTACCGGTGCATCAGTGCGGGCACCGGTCTCCGTCCGTCTCCAATATCACAGACCATAGGAAGACATTTTTAAGGTGAAGGGTGTTATGCCATTGAGTGACTAAGACAGTATAGTAAACCCAGTCTTAGTTGGATATAACCTGTGAGGCATTCGACTTGTGCCCTTTGTTTAGTCACCTCATCTTACAAAAGAAAATGTATAGCCTTAGTCGGCAACTAGTGAAATAGACACCTGCTTTCCATATAAATGCAAGCTGTAGACATCTTCAATTTCTATATTGGAACACAGGCAAACCAGATATTTTAGTAGAGCTCCTTGTGGCTCGCCCAGAAAAGTACCTATGTCGGCCGCCATGCAGCATTGCTGTGTTTCGGTTCGAAGGGTACTAATGCCCCAAGCCGGTGAAATTACAGGCACATTCAGTCGATTACCGACAGGCATGCTGTACACATATAAGTAAATTCAAATACGATAGCCATTGTGTTTGTGCTGTTCTTTTCTGTGTATAAAATTATTGATTATGTATGAAAATTCATGTATAACAAGATGGAGGTTATAAAATAATCCTACTAATATTATAAACGCGAAAGTTTGTATGTATGGATGTATGGATGTTTGTTACTCTATCACGCCGGAACGGCTGAACTGATTGCGATGAAATTTGGTATGGACGTAGATCATAACCTGGATTAACACATAGGCTACTTTTTATTGGCAAACAATGCGTGCGAAGCCGCTGGCAACAGCCAGTGAGAAATAAATGCGATAACCCCATGAAAGTTGTCGTTTTTAACAATCGAACCGATTTGATTGTTAAAAACGACAACTTTCATGGGGTTCTCGTATTTATTTCTCATTATTTTATAACCTCAATCTTGTTATACATGAATTTATTACATAATCAATAATTTTATACATAGATAAGAACAGCATAAACATAATGGCTACAGTAATTAAAGTTACTATCAACGTACTTACATGTGTACAGCATAACTGCCAGAAACCGATTTAACATTTTTATGCTTCAAGTTGACGGACGCAATGCAGTGCCGAGATTTGAAAACATTTTGTCAATGTTATGTTCTCTGTAGATGTGGCCTATGCGGTAATGCATTTTTATAGGCCGCGTTTTACCATCAGGGTCTCCGACTACTTCGTAGTAGAATACTCCCTGTAATATCTTTGGAGGATATTCCGGTGCAAATAAAATCCCAAAATTGCGACAAGATTAAATATAACAAAATTATGTGTGCGTGCGTCTAGTACAATCGTAGTACAAGTGAGTGATGCCACTGGCTATTTGCATGAGATTTCGCACACTCGTGAAATTTTTGATATTTTTTTGCATGGCCGAACGATAAATGGCCCCTGAGTACTGCCTCGATGAATTTGTGTGGGAAATAATACACATGTACGGCAAAGTGGTCCTTTAGCCTGAGCAGAATATTCTAACCAAGGGTATGCTGTGAGCCACTCGTGGCGAAATGCACGTTGTTGTGTTTGGTTTTTATGATCGATGTCCTGCTTGAAATCATAATCTTGCGGAGGGTTCCACGGTGTTTCGAGCACTTTAAACCGTATTTCATCACTGATAGGTACGTTAGAATCCAGATATAAACCCACATCATAAATATTAACTGAAGTTTGTTGTGTTGTTAATTCAGTTTTACTAGTACTTTGCTGTGCCGAAGTACTTGGACCATCTTTAGCATTAAACTGTTCATTTTCAATATTTTTTCTCTTGCAAAAAAATCGCCTTATGTCACTCATATTTAAAATTAGAAAGAAAAGAAACACACGTTAGCTCACTTGTCACTGCTTGCTTGAACTGATTTATTAATTACGGCGCGCACTGACACTGACTAATTAGCTCGCTCTTGCACATGTAATCAAGCAATCATTCTTGAACTATTGGACTGTATGAATTATCTATATATTTTCGAAATTAAAATACGGCAACACTATAAAAACACTAATCTATGGAAACGAATATGGCGGGAACTATACTATTACTACTCGCGATTTGACCACTCGGAACGAACTGTTCGAACTTCAATCGAAAACTGACTGACTCGGAACGCGACCTAGCCCCCTTATATATCAAAATGTAAGGAAGGTTCCAGATTCCCAAACGTTCTCGAATGTAGCTCTGTCCCTGTCATCTATAATCTATGTCTCTTTCACATTTATGATCTTTCTAGTTCATTCGCGATTGACTTTGACAAGAGTCGGTCTCTTTCGCACTGCTTAGAAACTGTATTGCGCTTTCCCTGTTAAGTTCATTAATTTATGCTGGTGCCATCTGGTGTGGAGTTGTGGTACTGTAAAGGGTGCGTTCGGAGAAGTAATGGAAATCGATTAATATCGATCCCGGTACTCCTGGCCCACCAACAAAGAATTTTTAAATTTCGATCGTTGTGAACAAATAGGTGTGAGTTGTTTATTAACAATCATATACGGCAAATATTGTAAGAAAACTAAAATCTGCACCACCTGGAAATTATTTCTGCCGGCGCCCATGGGTATACGCCCAGTCAGTTCCTTTAAAACAAGACATGAAAGGGTTACATTGAACTTGCTATTTGTAGATTTCAATTGGACATTGCAGCATTCTATAACATTTCTGGAGGTTGTGTTTCCTATCCCAATTACCTTTAGAGTGTCAATGGGTTGAGTTTTTAATAATAGTCTGGTCTTTAGGGACTCAGTAATAAAAGATGATTGTCTGCCACTGTCTAAAAGAGCGCGAACTTTGACCTTTTGCTGGTCAACTGGCAGTGGATAATAGAACCTGATAGCTTGTATTTTGATTTGAACAATTGACCATCACCTCGTCATCTTCATCGACAGTGACGAGGTGGTTAGATGATGATGATGATGGCGGACGGTGGAGAAGAGTATTGTGACGCTGGTTGCAGTCACGAACCTGACACGGCCCTATGCGACAGTCGCTTTCAGAGTGACCCTGCCTTAAGCAATTCATACAAAGTTTATACTTCGTCACATGCATCATTCTTTCATTAATTGACTTCACCTTAAATGTAGAGCAATCATAGATTCTATGACGTTCATTGCAAATGATACACAAATATGTGTTCGGTTTTTGGTTGTTATTGTTGTTGCTAGTGCTCGCAAATGATTTTACGTAATTGTTCTGACCTTGCCTTTGAGTTCTATTAACATCAATAATTCGGCTATTATTGTAGGGTGCAGAACGCATAGGCGGTTTTGAAATATCTACAGTTGATCTACTGTTTCGATTTAAAGACTCGAGCACATCGGCGCGGTCTATCATGAATTTATTAAATTGCTCTAAAGTAGGAGCGTCGCCTGGTAAACTGTTACGATATTCCTCCCATTTCTATAATGTAGTGCTATCTAACTTAGATGATAACATAAAGATAATCAATACATCCCATTTATCCGTTGGTTGATCTAAGCTGGCCAAAGCACGCAAATTTTTAGTAACATTATCGACAATCGATCTTAAAGATCGCTTGGTTTCCTGTGGAAGCTGCTTAACATTGAATAATGAGTTGAGGTGATGATTGATCAACATTCTTTTATTGTCATACCGACTGTACAGTAGCTTCCACGCTTCAGCATAATTTTTAGTGCAAACTTCGAGATTAGAAATGATTCTAGCTGCGTCACCTTGTAAATATGAATTTAAATAATGAAATTTATTAATTTCTGAGATACGATCATTTTTATGTATTAAAGTTTCAAATGTATCCCGAAACTCCAACCAACGGATATACATATTTACCATCAAATTGAGCAATTTGGATTTGAGGGAGTTTCAACTCCAATTGTCGGTGATCTGGATTAGGATCTTTCATGCAACATGAAGAATTGTGAACGGACTTTCGTCTTTGTTCGCATTCAAGTTTCTTCGAAAACCTTTCGACTAAATTCTTAACAGTAGCTATGTACAGTATTATGTCTTTTTCGACATTATCACGTTCATCAATTTCAGTCAAAATGCTTTCGGGACTTAATACCTCTATTTAATTTTGCAAGTCATCAAATTTAACGGACAATGCCTCAAACTTTGCAAGCCTTAAATTCAGTTCAGTCAATTGAATGTTATCTAGATCTGAAAGGGCAGATATTTTTGATAAATAACTTTTAAATTTAGTGATTTGCCCTTTCGCAGAGATTCTTTTTGTAATTAATTCTTTGCATCGTTGCTTATCCTCAGTTGGACTTGGAGTGGACATTATGAACAAAAATTAATATGCAACTAGGTATAGGTATATATTTAACTGAATTTAAATTCGCAGTTAACGACAATGTATTCAAATAGTTTATACTAATAAAATAAATAAATTGGCTCACGTCCTTCGTTTCGATGTCACTTGCCGTGGGATACCGGGTGCGCGCACTATGTTGATCGTTTCCAGACGATGCCAAGATCACGGTCAACTGCTGCAAGTCCCTTGCGGTAGCATTACTCGATATGGACGCGCGTGCTGCTCGTAGGTGGGCGTTTCCTGGAATAGTCGGCAAGTCCAGCTAAATACCGCATACAGACGAGATTTCGAAGAGGGAAGAATAAAATAAGAAAATAGAATGGCTAAACTGACTATATTATAGGAATTACTAATTTTTACCGATAAAATAGAAATTACCTACGCACAATATCTTTTTTATGTTGTGGGTAGATTATAAAAAAAAATGTAATTGCGTCGCAAATTTTAGGGGTTTTTGGCAATAATCTGCACAAAAATTCTTTGATTTACACAAATGGATTAGTATTTTGAATAGCTATATAAGATTTCATAGGAATATTGGAAGTTTGGATGAGATTTATGAATGAAGGCAGGACACTTATCTTTGGGCAAACGCGTCGCGGTCGGCGCTCGATGTGAAACTTTTGCGGATCCACTGCTCGAACCCTGACTGCTTGGCTTATTCCGGTATCAGTCTTCCATCCACTTTTTCCCTTAACAAAGTCTCGCTCCCTCCTGCCTCTTTTTCTATTAGTGCACATGTATGTCGTAGCGATGCGGTCCCTTTGTTATGTAACTGCACTCCCATTGAACGTACGACTTGCATGAAGTACCTTGGAGTAATGCTTGACAGCGCCTTGGCATGGAAGCCTCAAATTGAATATCTAGTCTCCCGAGTCAGAAAACTTATGTTTGTCTTCAAAAATCTCCGAACATCATTAGACTTCCACAGCTTAAGAACAGTTTATTACGCCCTGGCGCAGTCTGTTTTGTCCTTCTGCATCACCTCTTGGGGTAGTGCAGTTAAATCATTTTTGCTCAGAGTGGAAAGGGCTCAACGGGCTGTACTAAAGGTATTAATAAAAAAATCTATATTTTTTCCAACCATTGACCTCTATTCGCTCTGTCAGGTCCCCACTGTCCGTCAACTTTTTATCCTGAATTCTGTACTACGTAAACACTCTCAACTTCAATATAACCCTGATCATCAAAAATCCAAACTTAGATCGGATAAAATTTGCAAAATCGAAACTCGACGTACAGCAGCAGCAAGCCGGCACTTCTACTTTGTTAGTTCTTTCTTATACAAAAGTATTAACAACAAGCTAAATATATATCCCTTGACTCTGTTTAAATGCAAGATAAAATGTCTCCAATGGTTGCAGTCTCTGTCTTATGAAGATACTGAAAAACTCCTAGAGGTTTCAAAATAAACACACACACAAACACATCTTTTCACCCATACACACACATACTCTCCACCTCTCACCCACACTTCACACATCCACACTCACCTATAAGATATAAGCTACGACTACTTTAACTCTTCTAAATTAATTGTCTACTTTAGTTTATATTGTCACTTGTTTACTTAAAGCTACGCTTCTACGAGTACCTCAAACTGGAACTCAAACTCAACTTGTTGTGGAGGAGGGCGTTGCTATCTGCGACACAGTATTATTACTTATGCAGGTAGCATCGTTCTATTTTTTTGTAATTAATCTTTTGTTTATTGTTTTTAATAAAGATTTACTTTACTTTACTGGAACCCGTGGCTTTGGTCCATCCACTGCAAAACTCCACCTCTTGATCCAAACTCGATGGGTAATGGGTCAGCATTACCCATTACCCATCGAGTTTGGAGTTTCGATTTTGCAAATTTTATCCGATCTAAGTTTGGATTTTTGATGATCAGGGTTATATTGAAGTTGAGAGTGTTTACGTAGTACAGAATTCAGGATAAAAAGTTGACGGACAGTGGGGACCTGACAGAGCGAATAGAGGTCAATGGTTGGAAAAAATATAGATTTTTTTATTAATACCTTTAGTACAGCCCGTTGAGCCCTTTCCACTCTGAGCAAAAATGATTTAACTGCACTACCCCAAGAGGTGATGCAGAAGGACAAAACAGACTGCGCCAGGGCGTAATAAACTGTTCTTAAGCTGTGGAAGTCTAATGATGTTCGGAGATTTTTGAAGACAAACATAAGTTTTCTGACTCGGGAGACTAGATATTCAATTTGAGGCTTCCATGCCAAGGCGCTGTCAAGCATTACTCCAAGGTACTTCATGCAAGTCGTACGTTCAATGGGAGTGCAGTTACATAACAAAGGGACCGCATCGCTACGACATACATGTGCACTAATAGAAAAAGAGGCAGGAGGGAGCGAGACTTTGTTAAGGGAAAAAGTGGATGGAAGACTGATACCGGAATAAGCCAAGCAGTCAGGGTTCGAGCAGTGGATCCGCAAAAGTTTCACATCGAGCGCCGACCGCGACGCGTTTGCCCAAAGATAAGTGTCCTGCCTTCATTCATAAATCTCATCCAAACTTCCAATATTCCTATGAAATCTTATATAGCTATTCAAAATACTAATCCATTTGTGTAAATCAAAGAATTTTTGTGCAGATTATTGCCAAAAACCCCTAAAATTTGCGACGCAATTACATTTTTTTTTATAATCTACCCACAACATAAAAAAGATATTGTGCGTAGGTAATTTCTATTTTATCGGTAAAAATTAGTAATTCCTATAATATAGTCAGTTTAGCCATTCTATTTTCTTATTTTATTCTTCCCTCTTCGAAATCTCGTCTGTATGCGGTATTTAGCTGGACTTGCCGACTATTCCAGGAAACGCCCACCTACGAGCAGCACGCGCGTCCATATCGAGTAATGCTACCGCAAGGGACTTGCAGCAGTTGACCGTGATCTTGGCATCGTCTGGAAACGATCAACATATACATAGTTCTATCGGTTCCCTAGTACAAGCTTTGCTCAGTTTGGGGCTAGATAGCGTTGTGTGCAATGCCCAGGATTATTATTGATCAAGCGAAGCAAGATCTTTAAATCAACTTGGGCAAATTGGCGTATGTTTGTTTGTCCGAGGATAACTTTCGAAGCGTTTGTGTATGAGTACCCTGTGATCGCTAATCACTACATTAGGTAGGTAGTGATTAGTGATCGCAGGGTTCACCAGTGATCTCATAGTGCTGAAATTTTGTATACGTGTAGCTTTAGTGACACAAATGTAGGAAAAAGACTGAAATCCAATATAACTTTTTTTTTTTTCAAACAAAAACTGTAATTTCTACCCCAAAGATTTATAACCAAATAATATGAACTCCCGTTACCTGTAATTTGAATGAAACTGTAGGTCCAGTAATTTGGATATGAATTTCGTGGCACTATTTTGATAGATGCCTAATTTTATTTTTTTAAGTTTTATTACCCGGCTTCGAATTGAAATTGATTGTAACGAAACTTAAAATATAATATTAAGAATAATATATATTGCTATACTAATTATTTGCAACTTTTCATACTAACTTCATACAACTATATATGCCTCACACCTATATAACACTTAATAACCCACAATGCATCATATTGTGTAAGTATCCTTATTAAATATCTATTTATATACATTCATACACAATCATATGTGCAAGCACACACACATATCACACATATCACACATTCACACACGCACTTACACACACACAATAACACACCCTCGCATACACACAAAAATTATACAACGTAATGCTGCCCTCAATATTCTCAAAATTTATTAATTTATTAATGCATGTCCGTAATAAAACAATATTTTGTATAATACTCTTGAATACCTACCAACTGTATAAAAACGGACGAAAGAGACTACCTTCCCACAACACAGGTTTATACCTAAGGTGGGAGATAGTGATCTTTTAATGTTCACATACTGGCCTGTGAATAGCATGAATGTTATACTTCTGTGAAAATAAATTATTTGATTTGATTTGAAAGTTACGAAATTGCCCCAAAGTTCAGGCGATTTGCTCCACTTCTAGGAGCGAAGCGTATTATCCATATTTTATTTTACCAGTTCCAATTAGAAAACGGTAAATCTGAATAATGCGTTTAGTTAACAAATGGTAGTACGTTTATACATGGTTCCGTCAACAATCCTATCCTAGTGTTTTTTTATATTATACTTGTAGACACACAAACTCCGCCTATAAACTCCTGCAGCACTCGTGGTACCGCAGTCGCGTTGCCTAGCACTTAATACCCTATTTACACCTCTCTCGAAGGCGCTCATTTGTTTTTGAAGTATCTTACTTAATATGTAGATCTGTGGGAGTTTTCAGGCTAACGCCTTCAAAAGTGCCAGATTGACAGTTTATATTTTCATTCTTTAAGGCGCTTTGTAATTGACACATTCTACGATTCATTCAATATAGTTCATCAATCTAGTTTTATCATTCATTCACAGTACTGGACACACGAAAATTCAATTGTTAAATCTGCCACGACGAGCTGCTCGTCGTGGCAGATTTAACAATTGAATTTTCGTTCTTCTTTCTTGATATTTTGGTCGCGGTAATATTGTTCCCCTCATGGGCCACCATGTTATATCTTTGGAGGATATTCCGGTGCAAATAAAACCCCAAAATTATGACAGGATTAAATATAATAAAATTATATGTGCGTGCGTCCAGTACTGTGAATGAATGATAAAACTAGATTGATGAACTATATTGAATGAATCGTAGAATGTGTCAATTACAAAGCGCCTTAAAGAATGAAAATATAAACTGTCAATCTGGCACTTTTGAAGGCGTTAGCCTGAAAACTCCCACAGATCTACATATTAAGTAAGATACTTCAAAAACAAATGAGCGCCTTCGAGAGAGGTGTAAATAGGGTATTAAGTGCTAGGCAACGCGACTGCGGTACCACGAGTGCTGCAGGAGTTTATAGGCGGAGTTTGTGTGTCTACAAGTATAATATAAAAAAACACTAGGATAGGATTGTTGACGGAACCATGTATAAACGTACTACCATTTGTTAACTAAACGCATTATTCAGATTTACCGTTTTCTAATTGGAACTGGTAAAATAAAATATGGATAATACGCTTCGCTCCTAGAAGTGGAGCAAATCGCCTGAACTTTGGGGCAATTTCGTAACTTTCAAATCAAATCAAATAATTTATTTTCACAGAAGTATAACATTCATGCTATTCACAGGCCAGTATGTGAACATTAAAAGATCACTATCTCCCACCTTAGGTATAAACCTGTGTTGTGGGAAGGTAGTCTCTTTCGTCCGTTTTTATACAGTTGGTAGGTACTCAAGAGTATTATACAAAATATTGTTTTATTACGGACATGCATTAATAAATTAATAAATTTTGAGAATATTGAGGGCAGCATTACGTTGTATAATTTTTGTGTGTATGCGAGGGTGTGTTATTGTGTGTGTGTAAGTGCGTGTGTGAATGTGTGATATGTGTGATATGTGTGTGTGCTTGCACATATGATTGTGTATGAATGTATATAAATAGATATTTAATAAGGATACTTACACAATATGATGCATTGTGGGTTATTAAGTGTTATATAGGTGTGAGGCATATATAGTTGTATGAAGTTAGTATGAAAAGTTGCAAATAATTAGTATAGCAATATATATTATTCTTAATATTATATTTTAAGTTTCGTTACAATCAATTTCAATTCGAAGCCGGGTAATAAAACTTAAAAAAATAAAATTAGGCATCTATCAAAATAGTGCCACGAAATTCATATCCAAATTACTGGACCTACAGTTTCATTCAAATTACAGGTAACGGGAGTTCATATTATTTGGTTATAAATCTTTGGGGTAGAAATTACAGTTTTTGTTTGAAAAAAAAAAAAGTTATATTGGATTTCAGTCTTTTTCCTACATTTGTGTCACTAAAGCTACACGTATACAAAATTTCAGCACTATGAGATCACTGGTGAACCCTGCGATCACTAATCACTACCTACCTAATGTAGTGATTAGCGATCACAGGGTACTCATACACAAACGCTTCGAAAGTTATCCTCGGACAAACAAACATACGCCAATTTGCCCAAGTTGATTTAAAGATCTTGCTTCGCTTGATCAATAATAATCCTGGGCATTGCACACAACGCTATCTAGCCCCAAACTGAGCAAAGCTTGTACTAGGGAACCGATAGAACTGATAGAATACTTAGATACTTTTTTTTTGTTTTTGGATAAGACGGTTCAATAAAATGAGTTACAACTTTTTTTTATACGAATTGGAGATGGAACAAGCGTATGGCGCACCTGATGTTAAATGTTTACCATCGCCTATAACAAAGTATTACCTCGTAGGTCATTCGCCTTAGGAACGCGCCCTACGATGCACTACCCTGTTTCCATCAACTTGAGACATACCTCGTGCCTGTCACCGGCAACCATACCCTTCAAACTGAAACACAGCAATGCCGCTTGGCGGCAGAAATAGGTATGCTGGTAATACTTCCCCGGGCGAGCTCTTTCACAAAGAACTTTACTGCTCTCGAATAGAATAGATGGTTCCTACTACAATAATACTTTGTAAATTGGCCGACTAATTAAAACTGAATGTAACAAACTTACATAACCACCATCTGTTATTTTGTTTCCTATTGTATAACCACTTCTTTATTTGTTCAACATTCCTAGCCTACAAAACTTTAAGCGAGATAATTTAGTAATATTTTCATCTTACAGTATTGATTACATGGCGAGCGATATTTTATCAAAGCTTAAAATATAATAACATCTTCACCGTGTGTGTGCTACGCTTTACAATATTTAAAGATGCTATAAATCTATGTCAATATCGCTTCTTTGGAGAACAATGAAAAATCTTAGCTATGACATTTTTTTTATCTAGCCTATGCTGTCCCACTGCTGGGCAAAGGCATCCCCCTCATCTCTCCACTTTTCTCGATCTTGTACTAAATCCCGCCATGTATGCCCTTCAAGTTGTTGATTATATAGTAGGTTTAACTAAAAAAAATATTTAAGCGAGATCGTGAGAGCGGGACATGTAGCGTGCAATGGCATGTGAATTCGCAAACAAATAATATAATTTTTAATCAATCGTATCACGTATGTCATTTATGCCATGATGAAATTTACGAAGAATAAATCTAATGAAAATATTGGCATACGTGTAGGTCGGGTCCCTGTGGCTGAACTCAATCCTCACATTTGCAAAAAAATACATATCAATTTTTGCAAATCGTATCACATATGCCTTGTATACTAAATTTTTATATTAATTGTGAAAATAATTAGTTCTCCACTTTATAGTTAAACTTATTATATAATCAGCAACTTGAAGGACATACATGGTACGCTTGATCGATAAAATCTGTCGCGAGCTGCCGGTTTTTGATTACAAAACAAAAGTGTATGATTTTTAAGGTCGATGTTTAAATGTGGAATATTTATGGCAACCAATAAATACTATATAGGTATCGACAAAGAATAAAAATACAAAAAAATTACATTCGCAATCCCCCAGCGTACAATTTGATATTTCAATCGGAAACGTTGTAAAGTTACGGCTTCTGTAAAGGTGGGTACATAAGAGCGGACGACGAGTTAACGAGGACCCATCTGCATATCGAGCCGGGCTCAAACCCAATTGCCATCCGGTCGCACGCTGTGTGCACTCGCCATTAGATTACTTTCAAACGTAGCTTGCTATCAGCGGAGAATTCCAAGTGAAATATGGCTATGAAGTTTTGAACGGTTTTGTGACCGGCTTTTTGCCGGCTTCGATACTTGATCGAATAAAAATGAAACTCTGACTCTGGACGGGAACAAAAATAATGGACATTTGAAAATGATCGAATGTTTTCGTACGGAGCTTTCGTTCATACTGGAAAAAGCGTTGTGACTTTAATCCAAACACAGGCATGCGGTTGAAATGAAAAACATTTATTAATATATTTTTTTTCATATTGTCATTCCTAATCGATCGCCGTATCGACAATGCCTGGAAGAGCTACTGGTCCATGAAGACATTCATGAAAGGCGACCTTCCATTATCACTAAAACGTCAACTCATCGACATGTGTATTCTGCCTGCCCTAACCTACGGTGCCCAGTTTCGGTTACTGACTGAATCTCAAAAGTCCAGGCTCGAAGTTTGTGAAAGAGCGATGCAGCGCAGCATTTTGGGTGTCAAGAGAATAGACAGGATTCAGAACACCTCGCTGCGCTCAAGGACCAGCATCGCTAAGGTCGGTAGCAAGGCTGCCAAGTTGAAGTGGGATTGGGCGGGTCATGTCTCACGCATGTAACCAAATAGGTGTCATCATCATCATCATCATCAGCCGGAAGGCGTCCTCTGCTGAACATAGGCCTCCCCCTTAGATCGCCACAACGAGCGGTTGGTAGCCGTTTGCGCCCAACGGCTCCTCGCGTTTCTTATTAGATCGTCGGTCCACCTTGTGGGGGGCCGGCCTACGCTGAATGCTACGCTAAATAGGTGTGCTAAGGTCGTAACTGGATGAATCCCTGTGGATGGAAAGCGACACCATGAAAGGCCTAAGAATCGGTGGCGCGATGATATGGACGCTTTTTATAGGGACTGGCGGGATTTAGTACAAAATCGAGAAAAGTGGAGTGATAACTATAAAGTGGATAACTAATTATTTTCACAATTAATATAAACATTTAGTATACAAGGCATATGTGATACGATTTGCAAAAAATGATATGTTTTTTTTGCAAATGTGAGGATTGAGTTCAGCCACAGAAACCCGACCTACACGTATGCCAATGTGTGTCCACTAGATTTATTCTTCATAAATTTCATCATGGCATAAATGACATACGTGATACGATTGATTAATTTTTTTTTTGCGAATTCACATGGCATTGCACACTACATGTCCCGCTCTCACGATCTCGCTTAAATCAATTTTTTAGTTAAACCTACTATATAATCAACAACTTGAAGGGCATACATGGTACGATTGATCGATAAAATCTGTCGTGAGCTGCCGGTCTATATATCGATCACTATCATATCAATATTAAACCAATGTGTCCTGCCAACAGTGATTTACGGTGCCGAAACATAAGCGCTCACTAAGAAAACTGTGGACAGAGTACGAGTCGCACAGAGAGCCATGGAGCGCGCCATGCTTGGCATCAACCTGCTGGATCGAGTTTCTAATACCGAAACCCGACGCCAAACGAAAGTCCAAGACGTCGGAACAAGGGTGGTGGAACTCAAATGAAACTGGGCAGGACACTTGACTAAATGAGGTGATGGCAGGTGGAGTAAATCTTTGACCGAATGGTGGCCAAGAACAAACCTAAGAAGTCCAAGACGTCCATCGGCGCGGTGGGTCGACGACATAAAGAAAGTCGCGGGTAACTCCTGGATGCGCGCAGCACAGGACCGCAGCCACAGCGCCCAGCAGTGAGTACTTATAGGCTGTGAATGGTGATGATCATATCGATATTCATTCGTTTGTCCAGTCTTCAGGAAAGACTTTTTCTGATGTGTTCCATCCCTTACCTGTACTTATTAACAATGCAGAACCAAAACGGTGATTTTCCGTAGAATGTTTAACTATTAGACAAGTTTTTAACTAATGTCATGTCAGAAACTATTCTGTACAATTCAAGACAAAGCTGTACGTGGCTAGTTGACAAATGTTTCTATACGATTTATGATTTCTTTGACATGGAGTACTGACATAAGTACTAATTTTGATATATTAATTTCATGGTCTTTATAATTTAAATTTTTTTGTCGTTACGATACTTTATGATATTATTGATTGTTTTTTATTGATATGTTGTTTTATGCCTTTCTGTGTTTTTATAGGTAGGTATTACTCGTGCGCGATAACTTGGGACCTGCTAGGAATGCGACTCCCCGACCGCTTTCCCTGCACTTCCCCGATGGCGCCCGTATTGTACCGTTCGCATCACTATTTCTTACTACGGTTTTTAGTCTCGTGCTGGCCTACGTCACGTAATGACGCGCTCTGGAATTCTTTTAGTTTTCGTTTGTGTTATTGTTTTTTTGTTGTAGTTTTTGTTGTTATAGTTTGTAAAAAGTTTGTCAATACAAAAGTATTGGGACGATGACCTCTTACAAGAGACGAATGAATCGCAATTAATTGTAAATTTATCGGATACCTCTTCGTCAAGTGATTATAGTGAGACTGAGGACGAAGAACAACCTCTAGAAGGCATAAATCCACTAAGTAGTTACGAAGATGAGATAATGTAAATAATAGATAAAATAAATGTATAAACTTAAACATTGTATTTTTATTTTATTCAAATAGTGTAAAAAAGATTAGATAAAAAGCAGCGTCCTCCCTGAGTAACATAATAAATTAGGTTAAAAAAAAACAAAGACGAAGCCGCGGGCGGCTGCTTGTTATGTTTGCTTTTTTGCGGGCGGTACAAACACGACAATATGACGTCACCGCGCTCAGGTCCCAACTTATCGCGCACGGGTAATACGTACCATTTTCATAATGTTATTTTTAATGTCTAATTTATTTTTAATGTCTATTTCAATCTTTTATCTTATTACCTTCTGTTTTATTTTGTCTGTACTATACTGTTGTCCTAAATAAATATCATTTACTTTACTTTATATAAAGAATTTTCATGTATAACCTAATTAATTTTATGTAACTGTAATTTAAACGCTGTTAATCGGTGAAGTATAACCTACTTATACATAGGTAGTTGTAACAACTTATACACCATGCTTCTGGCAAATAAATTTCATTTCCTGACGTCATGGACTTCCCCAAATACATACATAGGACATACATCTACACCAGTTTTCGGAGGGGGTACTTAGTCAAAATCACTTGATATGACCCTGATAGATAACAATAATGATTTTACGAAGGAAACAATAACTCTCAATATATTCCGGACAATTAAGTCCCACATCGAGTGCGGGGGAATACGAAACTCTTTAATTACCTACCGAACGTTACGTACTGAAATATTAAACACTTCACAATTGCTCATGGCCATGAATAAATTACATAGACGAATTAGCGTTTAAGCGAATATGAGCTTAATGAACTGAAACACGTAGAAGGATATAATCCTTCTAATAGTAATAAATACAATATTAAATATTGGAGTAAAACAAAAAAGTATTGTGGTGTTTATTTTGAAATATCTATTGGCGCTTTCTTGAAGTAAGACTGACTTGTATGCCGGCATGCCTTGACGGCATGCATCGAATATAAATGATCGAGCAAAGCGAGATCTCTACGTCAACTTGGACAAATTGGCGATGTATGTATGTATAAATAAATAAATAAATATTTCTGGACATTTCACACAGCGCTATCTAGCCCCAAACTAAGCAGAGCTTGTACTATGAGAATCAGGTAACTGATAAAATACTTATATACTTTTTTTTAAATACATACTTATCATATATAGAGAAACAACCAGACCCGGAACAAATATCTGTAAAAAATCTGTATACAACATCTGTATCCGTATATATCTGTAACAAATATCTGTATGTATGTATGGTTGTTTATCCGAGGATAACTTTCGAAGCGTTTATCGGATCATCGTGAAATTTGGTATATAGTTAGGTAGTTTTGGCAGAATTTTAGTGTGACTAAATGAGCTAAAAATGTGGAAGGGTTGTTGAGATATTGGGGTTCAAGAGAGAGGTAAAAAAAACAAAATAGGACTATTCGGTCAAATGACACACCTGCTAAAAGGTATTTGTGAGAACAGTTCGACCCCGTTTTTATTTTTAGTTATAACTTTGTAGTTTTTAAGTTATTAGCCACAACAAAACCTGAACTTTGACAAAATTCACAGGGTACACCAGTGACCCCGCAGTGCTGAAATTTGGTATGCGTGTAGTTTCAGTGACACAAATATAGGCCAAAGTCTGAAATCCGGAATAACTGCAAATTGTACCCCAAAAAAGGAAACCAAAGTACATGAACTCCCGTTACCTGTGATTTGAATGAAACTGTAGGTTAAGTTTGTTGGATTCTCATTTCGTGACATTATTTTATTAGTCAAAGATTAAGGCCGGCTTGCACAATGATCCCTAAACGTATTTAGCGACTAAACATGTTTAAATTTTACGTATTTGTTTGATTTGACAACTCCTTAAATCATATTTAGCCACTAAATACGTTTAGGCATCGTTGCGAGAGTCGACTTATAAATATTTTTTTCTGTTTTGGAAGACCGGCGAGATCTCAGTTCGGGGCGAACCACTAGTTAGGGTAAGATTTATTCATATTATTTTATTTGCATTTTTAGGGTACGTTGTCGTGTATCAATAATTGTCAACAGTCAAAAGTTATTGATTGCCGCCACGAGTAAGGGAAGACGTAGGAGAAGCCGACCGTGTCCGCGCTGTTGTTATTCAGAGATCGTAAAATTTCGCTGCGTCTTCGGGATATTTCGAGTATTCATCTTGCCCACTCTATCCGTCTTACCCGCCCTTCCCCTATTTATATTGGGTATGGCAAGTTAAGCAAGCACCCTGACGGTATGACTTTTGTACTTTAAACACTTTGTAAAACTTTTAAGGTTCTTCATTGACAGCGGACTCACTTAGGAGGCACATATAGAGGAGCTCTGCTCCAAGTTAGGTCGTACCTGTTTTGCACTGCGACGGTTGGCTAACACTGCGTCTCGTAGCGTAGTACTGTCGTGTTACTTTGCGACTGTCCACAGCATTCTCACCTACGGTGTGGAGCTGTGGGCGCGAGCCGCGAACGTCGAGCGGGTTTTCGTCATGCAAAAGCAGGCCGTACGCGCGATCGTCAGCATGGAGGACGATGTGTCGTGTAGAGACTTATTTAAAGAGCTGAATATCATGCCTTTTTCTTGTGAACTTACTCGTATATACCAAGTAGCCTTTTTCACTCATATCAACATCGATGAGTTCCAGAGGAGAGGTGTGAACACCGGCCGCGCTCTGCGCAGTAACAAGCTCGCTCACGTCGAGAGTTCTTTTTACTCTGTAGATGAGTTCTACACATTGCCTATTATATAATTTTGATAAAATGAATTTATTATACAAGTAATTAATTATATTTATATAAGATATTTTAAAGTTTATATTATATTTATACAAGATATCTCTCCGAAACTGTTTACGTCCGCATTGGAAGATGCCTTCAAGCTTCTGGAATGGAAAGGACTGGGCATCAATATTAACGGCGAATACATCACTCACCTTCGGTTTGCCGACGATATTGTGGTCATGGCAAAGTCGATAAAAGAGCTCAGCACGGTGCTCAAAGGCCTCAATAGAGTCTCCCAACGGGTAGGACTTAGAATGAACATGGACAAGACGAAAGTTATGTCGAATGTCCATGTCGTGCCTGCCCCAGTTATGGTTGAGAACTCGGCACTTGAAGTTGTCGACGCGTATGTACCTAGTCAGGTCATAAATTCTGTCACATGTTTATTATAAAATAATTGAAACACGTTTATTCATTATGTAACCATTTATATACCAAAATGAACTTAACAAAACATAGATTCTTATAACACTAAAGTTTATTCAAAATAACCTCCGTGATTTTGAATACAGGCCTTCAATCTGCGCGGCCAGTCGTCTATCGCAGCACGAACGAGGTCCATGTCAGTATCGGCGGCTGCCTTAATCAAGGATGTCTTGAGTGACTCCAAATTGGGATGAGCACGCCTTTTCGATTCGCGCATCGATTTTCGAAGTCGATTTCACGCGCCGCCAGCCAGTCTTGTGTGCTCTTCGCTCTATGAGCTGGCGCCGAATCTTGTTGGAATACCCAGTGCCTATTATTGAACATGGTATGAGAAACAGGTTTCACAGGGTTCATCAGGACTGTATTTTGATACACAACTGCATTCGTGTTTACACCTTTCTCACAAAAATGTACCTCTGTTAAGCCCCAATAAGAAACTCCTAACCATACCATGAGCGAGGATGGAAAATGACCTCGTTGGACACGCGGAATACGGTTGCTCGCTTCTTCACTACTGTGTGCGTACACCTTATCATTTTGTTTGTTGTAGCTCTCTTCTACGGTAAAATTTTTTTCATCCGAAAAAAGAATTTCCCGATATTTTTATCCCGCGTACCGCTTCAACAAAGCGCAGCATCTCTTCAGTCTCAGGTCCATTAGACGAGCATTCAAACGATGTCCTGTTTTTCTTTGATATGCCCGAAGCCCTAAGTCTTCATTTAACACCCTTTTCACCGTGGTTCTGCTTAACCCCATCTGAAGGGCCAACAGTTTCTGCTTACGTTTGGGATTTCTTTGAATTCGCGCCTTCACAGCTTTTATCACTGCTGGAGTCCTAACAGACCGAGGGCGACCACTTATTGGCCTGTCATCTACACTAGAGTCTTCATTGTATCGTTTGATAATGCGATAAACGAATCTTTTGGTTATATTAAAACTTTTCAATATGTCAAAAATTTGAATTGGCGCGTAACCGCAACGATGCAACGCAATAACTGCAACACGGACTTCTTTAAGCGTCCACTCCATATTTAAAAATGAGTAAAATTCTAAAAAGTATACATTTTTATTTTCATAAACAATTCGAAATTCGAATTCAATAAACTTTTTTGTGGCCAGCATTCTAAAAGAAAAGTTTTTACTGTGTGACAATACTTATGACCTGACTAGGTATACCTAGGACAAACAGTCCAATTAGGTAAGTCCAACTTCGAGAAAGAGGTCAATCGTCGAATCCAACTCGGATGGGCAGCGTTTGGGAAACTTCGTAACGTCTTTTCGTCCAACATGCCTCAGTGCCTTAATACGAAAGTCTTCAATCAGTGTGTGTTACCAGTAATGACATATGAAACTGAGACGTGGTCCTTCACTATTGGCCTTATGAATAAGCTTAGAGTCGCTCAACGAGCTATGGAGAGGTATATGCTCGGGGTTTCTCTACGGGATCGAATCAGAAACGAGGAGATACGTAGGAGGACTCAAGTCACCGACATAGCCCGACGGATTAGCACGTTGAAGTGGCAATGGGCAGGCCATATAGCACGCAGAACAGATGGCCGATGGGGCCGGAAGGTTTTCGAGTGGAGGCCACGGACTGGCAAGCGCAGCGTAGGACGTCTACCTACAAGATGGGCAGACGACTTGGTAAGAACCGCAGGTCGGCGTTGGATCCAGGCCGCTTCCAACCGCAGTTCCTGGAGATCAATGAGGGAGGCTTTTGTCTTTTGTCCTACGGCTGATATGCTGATGATGAAGATATAAGATGTTTTAATAATGCTAAATATTCAATTTAATCCTTACCTATATAACTTTTGCGTTTTTGACTTGGCGTTATAAATAAAGAATTGTATTGTACCTTGGGAGAAGGGTAGGACTTTGGTGTAGGACGCCACGTGCGTCGATACCTTTGCGCTCTTTCATCTGTTTAATACAGCAGTTGGGGCCGGTGCGGCGGCAAATTCAGCCGAAGATCTCAAGCGGCGCAAATACGGAAGTCTCGACTGAGCTTAAGTATTTGAGCCATTTGGGATCGGTGGCCCTCGTGGACCATGGGATCGCGTTTTCGTGGGCATCTGATCAAAGTGACGTGTGACCCGAGAGCTGGCGCTTATCTGGGTTAACGCATAAGCATTACTATTCAGCGGTGCAATGCAGCCAGTGTCTTAGAGACACCCCATGGTAGAGATCTGGAACAGTTGAGCTATCTATAGATCGTTTACAACGGTCTTTAGATGATTTAACTATTTCTTCTGTATATTAGTTAATTGTATATTATTTGTGTTATTAAATGCATTTTCCCTACTTTGATTATTAACAGTTTTCATTAATTCTAAATTCTATCAACAACCATCAATTAGATTTATGACATCTGCCGGCACTCGAGGTCAACTCTTTTTTTATACAGGGTCGTTCGGAACTCTTCTGTCGGTTATCATTGGGGAAAATTCAGTATTATTACTATAATATGTCCTCCGTGGTGCAGTGGGCGAACAGCCGGCTGAGACGCAGGCGGTAGCGGGTTCGATTCCCGCCGCGGAATAAATGTTTGCATGATCTGCAGATATATGTTCCGGGTCTGGTTGTTTCTATATATACTGTTAGTATGTATTTACCAAAAAATGTATATAAGTATTCTATCAGTTATCTGGTTCCCATAGTAGTACAAGCTCTGCTTAGTTTGAGGCTAGGTAGCACTTTGTGTACACTAGGTATACACACATATATACGAGTATATTTTTCAATTCTGTTAAATTTCCAATTCATAAAGGAGTGCCTTTGAATTTTATATTTTGTTATTTTCCGTATTCGCATACGAATTTAATTTGATAGTTCTCTTATGCTAGATAGAAAGCAAAATAGTATTCATTTGCATAATACCAACTAATATTATTTCAGTCTGCTGAATTGAAGGAACGCGGAACGTGCTTCGTTTTCACATTGCAATCACTGGTGTGCACATTTTAAAACTATGAATTTTATCTGAAATTTTTTTTAATTTACAATTGTGCATGATAAAACATTAATTGGAATTGCTTCTCGCTATTCATGGGCTATCAAACTAGCCAAGTGCTAGTCGGACTCGCGCGCGAAGGGTTCCGTACCATTATCTATAGAAACGACAAAAAAAATCTTGTCTGTTGTATGGGAGCCCCACTTAAATATTTATTTTATTCAATAGCACAATTTTATTTAATTACCTTATTTAAGGTTGGCCCCGATTACGCTAGTCCTCTTAATTGTATACAGAGGACTATCTTTATTGGCGTCAACTATGTATGTGTGGGGATGCCCCTTATTTTTTCACTTGTTTTATTCTATGGAATGTTCCCTTTATTTGTGCTGTAAGACTTTATGTTATGCCAAATTTCGTGATTCTAGGTCAACGGGAACTACGATATACGTATTCGACCCAAAACCTAAAGGGTATTTCCGGTTGATCTAGAATTGTCAATTTTGGTTAAAAACAATGTCTTACAGCACAAGTAAAGAAAAAATTCCAAAAAAATATAAAGGTGGAAAATTAAGGTAAATTTTGGTTCTTACAAGTTTTCGCGAAAATATAAATTTTCCCATAAATTTTTAACACGTTGACTCAGGACCTTGATTTTTATACGCCTAATAGGGACTATAGATGTCAGAATCTGGTATACATTTCAACTTGCTAGGTCTATTCCTGAGAAAATTGGTGGTGACACTCGGACAGACAGACGGACAGACGAACAAGAGAATGATCTTATAAGGTTCCTTTTTTTACCATTTGATGTACGGAACCCTAATAAACGCAAGTTTTTGAAGTGAAAACTTCTTTAGGCGCGTTGGGCATTTTTTGAGATGAAAAAAAGCCATTGAACTCGTGACACTGTTACCGTTACCGACACCTCTGTATATAAGCATGTCGTAATTGTTCAAGCTTTCATTTATGTCGGCACTCCCGGAGTGTCACTTTTTTTTCTTACCTATCTCGTCCCACTGATGGGCAAAGGTCTCCCTCAAGTCCCTCCAAGCATCCGTATCCATCGATATCTTCCACCATACTCTTTAGAAGGTTCGTCCCGCCAACATAAACAATTGTAAGGAACTAGTAGTTCGCCCGGAACTGAGATCTCGCGAGTTTCCCAAAACACAAAAAAAAAAATCTTAGGACGACTCGCAACGATGCCTAAACGTATTTAGTGGCTAAATATGATTTAACGAGTTGTCAAATCAAACAAATAGGTACAATTTAAACATGTTTAATCGCTAAATATGTTTAGGAATCGTTGTAGAAGCCGGCCTAAATCTTTGAATAATAAAACAGTGCTACGAAAAAATAATCAAATATTTGACCTACAGTTTCATTCAAATTACAGGTAACCGGAGTTCATGTAAATTGTTTTTTTGTTAGGGTACAAATTTCAGTTATTCTGGATTTCAGAATTTTACCTATATTTGTGTTACTAAAGCTACACGCATACCAAATTTCAGCACTATGAGGTTTCTGGTGTATCCTGTGAATTTTGTCAAAGTTTAGTTTTATTAAGGCTAATAACTCAAAAACTATAAAGAATTTATGAAAAATAAAACGGAATCTAAATGTACTAAAGAATACCTTTTTTGACGTCCCATTTGACCTAATAGCCTCATTTAAATTTTTTTTACTCCTCTTGAACCCCATATCTCAACAACCCCCCAACATTTTTTGCTCATTTAGTCATACAAAAATTGTGCCATCGCTACCAATTTATACACTAAATTTCACGATGATCAGATAAATGCTTCGAAAGTTATTCTCGAACAAACCAACATACATACATACAACGCCGATTTGCCCAAGATGACTTAGAGATCTCGCTTCGCTTGATCAAAAATCCGAAGATGTCCTCCGCAAGGGACAATTACAAACATTTGGATGTATTCGGCAAAGTATTATATAGTGTCACAAGCTAATCTCGACCTATACGTTGTTGCTTAAAGTTTTGTTTGCAAATGAATGCTTGGTTCAGGGAAATATTATGTTCACAATTAACGTAAACACTCACTTTCGAATGTTCGCTAAGTAACTTGTACCACAGCATCATATCAACGCTTTATTGTAAATCATACTTAAATTTTACAGCAATATAAAAAAAACAATAACAATACACGCAGATATACAAGTCGCTAAAATGTCGAAATGATGATGCTGAGGTGGATGTGCGGCGTCACCAGGCTCGATAAAATCCATAACGAGTACGTGCGAGGAAGCCTGGGGGTGCGCGACATCGCTGACAAGATGCAGGAGAGTCTCGGCTGCGATGGTACGGTCACGTGAATAGGAGGCCACCTGACTACGTACGGAATTTGGCACTACAACTTTCCATCCCCGGTCGAAGATCTAGAGGTAGACCCAAGACAAGGTGGAGAGATGTAGTGTCAAAAGACATGAGAGAGTGTCGAGTTTCTGATGACGACGTCAAGGATAGAGCGAAGTGTAGAAGAACGACCAGGAAAGCTGACTCCACCACCATGTGGGATACATAGCTGGGAAGAGAGAGAGAGAGAGATACAAGTCGCTAAAAGCGATCTCTTCCAGACAAACTTTGGATGGACTGGATTTCACGTGAACGTCATAGGACGGTGTCTTTTAATAAAAAATAATTGAATATTGAACTGTGTACTTCAATAATCAAAATAAATAAATATATAAGTACAGTACTTGTGTCATTTGTTTTTCATTTATGGTGGTCTGGTAACTATTGCTGCTATTGTTATGGTAGCACTCTAGGTACGAGTACGTTACAAGCGTAGCATTACCTCTACGCGATGCTACGCGCGTAGCAAGCTTCTACGCGATGGTAAGCGCGTAGCCATGTTTCGTTTATGCGCGTAGCAAACCTCTACAATTTTTGTGAATGCTTTTTCGCTAATAACTTAATTCTTTTTATAAACGGACTCCAAACACAGACTAAAATATCTCCCTAATTTTGATTTAACAATAAAACTCCCACTAAAATATAATTACGTCCACCCGAGCGCCGCCATCTTGTTTAGGTTTTACAGGCGCTGTAAAGGGAGCGAGAATAATGAGAGACGAAAATTAATAAATGAGATTACAAAAGATCTTATTACGGCCATTTGCCGGCGCCTTCGAGCTAGTAATAATTAGTGGGAGAAATGGTGGAGTTCTGAGGATCGACCCTCGAAAACGGACGGGAGTAATCAGGGTTAAATTATAGGACTGCCGATTTTTGAAGCCACCTGCCTTTATTTAAATCCCCCACACAAAAAGAGGGGCGTAATAAGTTTGACGCATATGTCTGTCTGTTCTGTGACTTTAGCTACTTCCACAGCATTATGTCATACGGTATACTGCTCTGCTGTGGGGGAGTGCTGCAGATATAAACACCGTTTTTGTGCTGCAGACGAGGGATGTTCGTGCAATTTATAATATGGGCCCCCGAGAATCATTACGCAATAAGTTTAAAGAAATAAATATTATGACATTCCCTTGTCAATACATCTATGAAAATCTAATGTATGTTAACAAAAATATTAATTTGTTTCAGAAAAATAGCGATAATCATAATTTCAATACTAGAAACAAAGATAAACTCGCTGTTGCCCCTTTGTAGACTCTATAAAGTTAGTAAACCGTTTAAAAGGCAAGGTGTTCGCTTTTATAACAAACTCCCAAGTGATGTACAAAAATTGACAATTAACTAATTTCAAAACGTAATTAAACAAAATCTTTATAAAAAAGCCTACCATAAAATATTGGATTATTTAGATGATAGAGAAGCTTGGGATTGAAATTGCTCCAACTCGTTCAAAAATGTTACAATTTAGACGTTATTTATTTTCTTTATTGTTATGTATTATAAAACTGGATCATTAAATAAAACAACCAACGTTCTTTCTTGCCTTTCTTTCCTGACTTAGTCGCGAAGGAACAGGCAGTAAAATAAATAGAAAAATTGACCTTTCAAAGTGATCCTTGCTATTTTAATAATTAAAAAGATTATTATTTTGATGATTTTGGAATACATTCATATGCTGGAAAAATTGTGCCTGGTGACCGACACTAGAAGACGTCTTGTGCCCTGTCGCTCTCGGGGACTCAACCATAGTTTTGACACCCTGTATCTAAATTTAACTATTGTCGGTTAAGTATGAGTTAATAAATAATTTTCTAATATATAATAAGTTTTTTATTGAAAAAATATTTTTTGCAACAAGATTCTATAAAATTTATAATCGGAACCGCAAGCAGATTCAAATGAGCCCAAACACTAGTAGCCTACTATAATCCATTCAGAAGTTCCGTTGTATAGCATCCGTCTCCATCATCAGACCACCTCCATGGTACCATATTATTGCATTGTCACCGAAGTTACATATGTATTCTAAATTTCTGCTCAATCGGTTGAGGGGAAAAGGTTTCAAATTTAATTGCAAGTTTTCATCCGGACAAACATACATACATTGCAATTTAATAAATAGCTTGTGAAAATCATGTGTCACGACTTTTGTGGTCGCACTCCTCGACCGAATTTAATGTTTTTTTTTTTTTGTATATTTTGTAGGTATGATAATAGGTCGTAAAATACTTTTCACCCTTCTATCTCCAGCCCCACTTTTTAATCGTGATTTTAGTATATTTGTATGAACAATATCCATATAATTTAACCATCATTCGTTGACGTAAAGTCATTTATATAAAGTATCGCGTCATTTTGACTAGCGTGTTTTGTATAGTTTTTATCCCAAAGATCCCACGGGAACGGGAAATTTCAAGCGTGCGAAGTTGCGGGCGAGTCAGCTAATAATTTATATAACTGAAAATATTGATAAAAAATTGAGAAGATATTTCACAAAAAAGCATGACAGTTATTTTTCTTGTTTTCAATGACATTGACAGTTCATTAACTGCTTACTTTATAATGTTCATCAAATTATTTTAATAGCTTCACTATATTATCATCATTATACGAAAACCTTTTTCCTTGGAAAATTATCGAATTATAGACTCACAAATATCAAATATAAGCAAATATCTCAAGCTCCAAATAAAAACCTCATCTCTCAAGCTCATCGATGGTTTTTGTTTGGACCACATTACACTCGTCATGATGTATAAAATAGACATACATTACAATTGATAAACATTCCAAAGTCCTTCTCCATCATCGGCAGTCGGAAAAAACAGGTGCAAATTGTATTTAAAAGCTCCACTCGGTATATATTACATGTTAGTTAAGGCTTTTAATTGATGCTGCTTTGGCAACATTAATGAGGCGTGCATATAAATTACTGTTTCCAATTTGAAGGTAGTCTATGTCCCATTAGCTATTCATTAAAATTAATTCTCATTAAAACCATTTCTGTGCGCAAGCCATCATTTTACAAACTAATCTGCTTTTACTTAATGATGAGCTCAGTCTATAGTATAAAGGTTAGTTTGGGAGAGATGTTTGGTGTTGCTTGCAGTCCAAAAATACGGAAAAAAATATATTTTAGGACACATTTTATGCTCCATACAAAGTGTCTCAGAATTAATGTTCAAGGTCTAACAAGAGCAAGATTTTTGGAAAAAAAAATAACAATAATTTTGTTTATTTATTAAACGCTTTCTCAACTATTATCCTGGAAATTTTATAAGGCTAGTCCTAGGTTTAGTTAAAATTCTTAATTGCCATTTCCTATAGGAATTAGTCATACCAATAATGACCTAATATAAAAATAACCTCATAATAAAATAAGACTTATTAATATAAAATATATATATATACAATTCCGATGTGCATCTGTTTGTAGTTCTTCTCCTCCTAAATGGCTTGACCGATTTTGATATATTTTTGTAAATATGGGTTCACCTCGATTGTTCTTAACTATAGCCAGACCTGGTAGGTGGCGCTGTTGTCGAGATCGGTTAGCGGATGAATTCGTGGGCATTCAACTAGTACCTATAAAAACCAGCCAAGTGCGAGTCGGACTCGTGCACGAAGGGTCCGTACATTATCTACAAAAACGGCAAAAAAATCACGTTTGTTGTTTGGGAGCCCCCCCCCCCCCCCCCCCACCCCCTTATATACTTGTTTTATTTTAATTAAAATATTTATTTTTAAGTGAATATATAACTAAATATTCTGTGAATATTTCAAGCGTCTACCTGTTGCCGTTATCAATATTGAGCTAAAACGAGCAAAAAAATCAAATTGGTTGCATGGAAGCCACCTTTAAATATTTATTTTATCCTGTATTTAGTATTTGTTGTTATAGCGGCAACAGAAATACATCATCTGTGAAAATTTTAACTGTCTAACTATCACGGTTCATGAGATACAGCCTAGTGACAGACGGACAGACAGAAAGACAGCGGAGCCTTAGTAATAGGGTGCCGTTTTACCCTTTGGGTTCAGAATCCTTATAAAAATAGATGTTGGTCCATATCTGAGACTGATAAACTCTGAAACTCCGTTTGGAAAAAGCGCCCGGTATTATTATGACGAGCCTCACGACATACATTAAAATCTACCCGCTTAAATGTAGCATTCGGTTCTTAGCGACGCGCGACTGCAACCATTGAACGACGCGACATCGCCACTCTTCCCGCTGTTTTTATGGATGACGGTTGTGATTATTGCTGTACAATATGTCGGACAATTTATCCGCAGCTAGGAAAAAAATTATTCTGCAGCTATTGGAGGCTGAAGAAGATGATGATATTATGATTATGCTATTATCTATGCCTCCGGAAAATAGGATGAAGATTGTTTAAATTTTCGCATCACGAGAAGAAGAGGGTTGCTTTATAAGATGAGAGCCTTACATCATATAAAGATGGGGTTTTATTTACTAATTCTATCAACTTGTCATCCTCGTTCGGTGAAAACGCCGCCATTTTGATGTGTTTCTCGCCTGGCTCGCGCGACTGCACTGCCTCCGATGCGACCGGGTCGCGGTCGCCTCGCCGCTTTCTAGCCACGCCCACCGATCGCGCGACGCAGTCGCCGGGTTTATTTAGTGCTCCATATAAATCCTGTGCAGTGGGTCGCGCGTCGCGGTCGCTAAGAACCAAATGCTGCCTTAACTACGCATCTGCGCTAAGATAATAGATAGGTACAAATCTCACATTACCATAAAACCATCAAAAACAAAGCCCTCTTTCAGATAAAACCTTAAAGCCGATAATCGAAATCTAAAATGACACAGGGATGTCGAATTACTCGCCTTTCGAGATATCCTGTGATGAAGGTCAATGGTTCCAGATAACAGTTCATAAGATTCTTATCTCATTATTAAGATTAGCAACAGGGTAAGGACATCTAAGTGGTGTGATGAGGTAGAAGCGATACATTTATAAAATTAGGGTGATAATAGGTTAATTAGGTAAATAAGTAAGTTTAGATGGAGTCGTATTTGGCGCCGGAAAGTCCGTAATTCAAGGAACAACTTGATTTTCACTTATCAGGAATGTCTAGCCCAAAATAATTATAAAAAAAGCAGCCAAGTGAGACTTGTCAGCCCGAGACCATGACTGTTGCAACACGGCCGAAACGACGGAATAACAAATAAAAAGGTACATACGCGATAAATACACGTTTTAATCAATAATTAAGCCAAGTGAGAGTCCAACTCGCCCATAAAGGGTTCCGTAGCAGCAAGTAACATAATATAAAAGTTTTTGTAGTTCGTTGTAACTTTTTAATATTTGAGTTGATTGAATGAAAGGTAATTCGCGGTTTACGATTTATGATGTATTAAAAAAAGATCACGTTCAAACCAATTTTCGGTGGAAGTATGCATGGTACATCATATTTTTATTTTAGTTTTATCATTCTCTTATTTTAGAAGTTACAGGGGGGGGGGGGGGCACACAGTTTACCACTTTGGAAGTGTCTCTCGCGCAAACTGTTCGGTTTAGAAAAAAAATATTTTAGAAACCTCAATATCATTTTTGAAGACCTATCCATAAATACCCAAAACGTATGGATTACTTAAAAAAAACTTTTGAGTTTCAGTTGTAAGTTTTACCCCCAAAATTTATTGTTATTTTTTTCTATTTTTGTGTGAAAATCTTAATGCGGTTCACAGATTACATCTACTTACCAAGTTTCAACAGTATAGTTCTTATAGTTTCGGAAAAAAATGGCGGACGGAAAAAATACGGACAGACAGACGTTTTTTGCCATTTGGCTACGGATCTCTAAAAATACATATAAGCGTATATTCATTCAAGCACTGGTGTTATTCCAGTTGATATTATAATGATGAATTAATACGGCTAGGTCTAAAGATATGTGTTTTTTTTAACAGTATAGAACTTCGTTTGACCACAATCTCACCTGATGGTAAGCGATGATGTGGTCTAAGATAAAGCACTAAGATCTAGAAGAAACCTATTTACTCTTACCTTAAATAGGTTCCGATTGTATTCTTTAGGAAAAACAGACGACGGTAAAGTGTTTCATAGTGTTACGCCGAAGCTGTTACAGAATAAGTAATAGTCGGTTTTTATCGAAGTTATACCTACTGTATTACAGAATAGGTAATACTTGGTATGGAATGACCTACATACCACGTTTTTACCTACCGTTGCACAGATTAAGAAATAGTAGACAATAGAAATACCTATTCTTTTCTTGATACTAGTGGAAAGTTCTGGAAATAATGCTCGGTATAAATAGTACGTAGAGACGTCCGCAGAGTCAGTCTGGATTTGGCTATACGTGCGAACATTTCGGTGACTTTTAGTGGTTTATTGTGCAATAGTGTTGTGAATTAGTGTGTTGTGATTAAGATCGTGTATTTTGCATTTTAGTGTTAAATAAAAGTGTTATTTTGGTTAGATTGATTTTCATTATTTTATCCCGAACCCTCAGCTCGTCACAATGCCTTAGCTGTACACATCAATAACGTAGACCCAAAACGGCGCCAGTGCCAAAACAAACAGTATATCAACTAGGTACGGATGGTACTGAACCGTGCGCCTGCTTGTCCTTTCTTGTCGTTATCTTGTCCTTGGCACATGCCCTAAAATGTATTGTAAAAGATCGATAGGCTTGCAACATGGTTGCAAAATTAAATAATACATACTAGTGCTATGAAAATGTATTAAATATTTATGTTGAGTATAAAATGTGTACAGTGAAAATAATGAGATGAGCTGCCGTAACTAGCTTCTACAAAGAACGTTATAAACAAATCAGTGAAAGTTTTTAAATTTCGCCCAATACAGAAAACTCACAGAATAGAGTTTGAAACGGCATGCTCAGATTATGAGGCAAGGTGTCAACCATGTTGTGCAAAAATCGTTAGTAATTAGCCTAGAATAACGCCAAAAAAAAAGTGGGACGCCCTCCAGCTACTTGTTGGTCCACTGTATCTAAGGCCTTGGAACAAGCCCAATTAAATCAGCAGACAACCCTGGCATATGAAAGTAATAGGAAAATGGCAACTACAAGAAAAACCAGTATTCTAGTGCTTTATTTTGTTGAGAATATAAGGCTTTACGCACCCTTTTTACTAAGCCAGAAATCTGGATCTTATTTTGCTATTACTCAGATTTGTATGGATAACTTTTATATACTTTCCTCTAACTTAACTTCAAGTCTCCATATAAATTAAAAATAAACTAAACTTTATAGTCATCATCATTATAATCCACACTTCCTCACCTTCTCCTGGGTTCTCTCTAAGTATGATAATATCAGTTAAAAAAACTCACACTCAACAAGTAGGCAAAATTGGAATTAAACGCAGATTCCTTTAAACATTGTTCTTTATCGCGAAGTTGCAACAACTGAAATGAATAGTGATGGCATTTATAAAATCACTAGCTCTTACCAGCCACTTCGTACGCGTTACTACCGAATGTGTAGATTACCTAGAAATAAAGCTGAACTCAAGATTTTTAAAATTTTTAGATTTTTCCGTATGTGTTCGGATAACACTATAAGTAACAAGCTGAACTCGCTGTTGCAACTTGACTTGACACCCCATTTTAACCCATGGAAACTAATTTATGGGATAAATGATAGCCTATGTGGTTACTCAGGTTATAATCTACGTATATACCAAATTTCATCGAAATCGGTTCAGCCGTTACGGCGTGATTGAGTAACAAACAAAAACACAAACATCCAAACAATTTTATAAATTAATATTTTGAAAAAGAAGTTTTACTTCAGTCGTGTGGTCTTAAGCACACTCGTTTTTTATGTCGTCTTTCTAGTGAGGGGCCATCCTACGCTGCGCTTTTCAGTGCGTGGTCTCCACCCAAGAACCTTTCTGGCCAAACAGCCGTAATTTCTTTTAGCTAGCTCCATTACCACACTGAATTTTAATGCTTAATACGTCACGCAATTGTGTTGACCCAGATAAGCGAACACACGATCGACCAGTCGCAGTCGCAGACAGAATTTCCGTTAATTAATTCATCTCTAGTTAACAGTGAATTTTCTAGTTCTGTGTTGTGGTCACCAGATCCCTTTGAGTCAGTTTCGTTCCCGCAAAATTAGTGTTTAATTTTTAAAATATTATCAGCGGAGCTCGTGAATTCATTGTCCTCTAGAATTGTATTCAAAGGAATTAGGGTAAAATAGATTTTGTACTTTGGATGGAGTTTCTATCTTGTGAATGTTCAATCTTCATTTGAGGGATTGTATTGTATAGAGTCTGGAGTCTTCTTCTGTCTTAAACGACGAAAATTAATATAAATTAAGAAAATTGTAGTGATTAATGAATATTATGTAATGTTGAAGTGAAGTGGCAATGGGCAGGCCATATAGCGCGCAGAACAGATGGTCGATGGGACCGAAAGGTTCTCGAATGGAGGCCACGGACAGGCAAGCGCAGCGTAGGACGTCCACCTACAAGACGGGCAGACGACTTGGTAAAGAACCGCAGGTCGGCGTTGGATGAAGGCCGCTTCCAACTGCAGTTCCTGGAGATTAATGAGGGAGGCCTTTGTCCAGCAGTGGACGTCCTACGGCTGATATGATGATGATGATGACGATGTAATATTTTTGAGGGTAGCTTGATATGCTATACTCACTTTTATTGAATTGTTTTTGCGCGTACCTAAAAAAATCATCAAAAAAAGTTCTTAAATTGTCTTCCTCTTGCGATGGCTACTGTAAGATACATGAACAGCTGTTTCTTGGGATCTTCAATACAATACCTCAATCGTATAAGCTGCTTATCATCTAGCAGTTCTGTTGGTCTTTTAACCCCATAGTCTTATCAACATACTGGTACCTAAAAAGCTATTTCCTGTGATCTCCAATACAACACTTTAACTGCGATACATGAGCTGTTTGTCTTTGAGAAGTTCTTGAGCGTATCTTCAAAGTCCTTGATCAGATCAGTTTGCCACTGATAGGTTCCCAAATAGGTATTCCCTTGCGATTTCAAATCACGATGCGTTTTGCTGTACTCTATCATCAGATTCTCACCAAACATAAATGGAATCACTCTGAAAGAATATTAAAATCTATATACACGGTGTCCTTCAAATCACTGTTTTCCCAGAACAAACGTTGTTCAAACCATGGTCTTCTAACAGTTTATAACATCAAATTAAAAAACAAAACGAAATCGGTCTTTGAAAAATATATAAAAAGTTGCGAACTTAAAACGTCTATTTTAATGTTACGCCCTACAACATAGTCAGCGCGCTGACCGGTAGCTACTAGTTAGTTATCTAACTAAGGAGTAGGTAATACGCTACGGCTAGCGTTTCCATGAACTGTTATGTCACGGTTAGTTTTTGAACAATGTTAGATTTATTTGAGAAGGTCTTGATTTTTTTATGCTCTTATTTGATGTTATAAACAGTTAGTAGACCATGGTCTGAGCAACGTTTGTTCTGGGAAAACACTGATTTAAGGACAACGTGTAGAAAAAAGAATAATCTTAATCGATTTACGTTTCGTATAAAATTCATGAAACAAAAAAATATAACCGAATTGAGAACCTCCCTCTATTTGAAGTCATTTAAAAATGATGTAAACGTACAAATACAATATTTACAAAAATAATTATTGAGATTTCCATTGTATATTTTTTTATAAATACCTGAATTAAGACGATATTGGATATGTTTTTGCGCGCTCATTATTCCCGTAATGACCATGTTTTGAGATGCTGTAATTAACAATATGTCTTTACCTATGAAATTGCCGTTCTTCAGTACTGGTCATTTCAAATAGAAAAAAAGTTTGGAATGGCTTTGTATTCTAAATTCAAATTAATTTTGTTTTAAAAACATTACATTCTTTTAACAAAACTCAGTCTTTTGTTTATTGATTAGCGTTGTATTTTCGTTACATTTGAACATTTTTCGTCATAATGGATACTTTAAAAAATCGTTTAATTATGGAATATGCGTTCCGTCGTGGCACCAACGCGACACAAAAGGCACGTAACATCAAAAACGTTTACAGAGAGAACTGTACAAACGAACGCACAACCCGTTACTGTTTTTCCCGGTTTCGTTCTAGAAATTTGGACTTGAAAAATGAAGCTCGTGGTCGTCCGGATACTTTGATCAACAATGATGAATTAAAGGCGATTGTGGAAGCTGACGAAACTCAATCTACAGCTGAGCTAGCAGCTTTTGATGTTAGCATCAAAACAATTTTTATCCATTTGCGACAAATAGGCAAGGTAAGAAAATTTGATAGATGGATGCCCCACGAACTTAACGATCGCCATCGCAACGAACGCGTCGAGACCTGCCTCGCGCTGCTCAATAGACAAAGAAATGAAGAAATTTTGAACCGAATTGTTACGTGCGATGGAAAATGGATTATGTTCGACAATCGAAAGCACTCAGCAAGTTGGTTAGATCCTGGTTCAGCACCAAAGCAATACCCTAAACCAAAAATGACCCCTAAAAAAGTGATGGTCACTGTTTGGTGGTCTAGTGCGGGTGTGATTCACCACAGCTTTTTACAAAACGGCATGAGCATTACTGTAGATGTATACTGTGAAGAACTGGAGACAATGATGGAGAAGCTTGCATATTGGCAACCAGCTTTGGTCAATCGGTCGTCCCCACTGATCCTTCACGATAATGCGCGACCCCATACTGCACAACAGACAGTCTCCAAGCTGCAAGAGCTGGGGTTGGAAACACTCCCTCATCCGCCATACTCACCAGACCTTGCACCTACCGACTATTACTTTTTCCAAAATTTTTAGTGGGTAAAAATCTCAATTCCCGAGAGGCAGTACAAAATGCCTTTGAAGAGTTTGTTGTCTCCCGTCCAGCTGATTTTTACAAGAAGGTCATCAATAAACTGCCAATGCATTGGCAAAGATGCGTCGATTGTATGAGTGATTACTTTGAATAACAGAAATAAAAAAGTTTAAAAAAATAAGTACTCTCACTTATTCCATACAAAACGGCATATATTTCATAGGTTAATACCTAATATTACTAGTGGTTCGCCCCGAACTGAAATCTCGCGAATCTGCGACAAAAACAAAAATAAAGATAATATTTGATTATATTAATAGTGCCACGAAATGCATAACCCAATGACTTAACCGACAGTTTCATTCAAATTACAGGTAACGGGAGTTCATGTATATTGGATATTTTTTTTTGGTAGAAATTGCAGTTATTCTGGATTTCAGAATGGAACACTTTGCCGTCGCCTGTTTTTCCTAAGGAATACAATCCGGGCCATTTTAAGGTAAGAGTGAATAGATTTCTTCTAGATCTTCGTGCTTCAACTTCCACATAATCGCTTACCATCAGGTGAGATCGTGGTCAAACGAAGATCGATCCAGTTTAAAAAAAATGACATTCCCTATATATTTGTGTTACTAAAGCTATAGAACGCATATCAAATTTCAACACTGTGGGGTCACTGGTGTTCCCTGTGAATTTACTCAAAGTACAGTTTTTATTACGGCTAAAAACTTTAAAAACTACATGATTTAAACGAAATATACTAGTGATTCTAAAATTTAAACATGTTTAGTCGCTAAATACGTTTAGGGATCGTTATCTAAGCCGGCCTTAATTTTTAACGAATAAAATAGTGCCACGAAATGCACAACCATATTGCTTGACTTACAGTTTCAGTCATATTTCAGGTAATGGGAGTTCATGGTATTTGGATAAATTTTTAGTGGTGTAAATTGTATTAAAGTTCTAGATTTCAGACTTTTTCCAATATTTGTGTCTTTAAAGCTACACGCATACCAAATTTTAGCACTGTGGGGTCACTGATGTGCCCTGTGAACTTTATCAAAGTTCAGTTTTTATAAGGCTAATAACTTAAAAACTACAAGATTTAAACTAAAAATAAACATGGGATCGAAATGTACTCACAAATACTTTTAATTAGGCGTATGATTTGACCGGATAGCCCCATTTCGTTTTTTTCCCCCTTTTGAACCCCAATATCTCAACAACCCCTTCACATATTTAGCTCATTTAGTCACAACAAAATTGTGCCATCATCAATACACCTTTCACGATGATCGGTTAAACGCTTCGAAAGTTGTCCTCGGATAAACAAACATACATACATACAACGGCGATTTTCCCAAGTTGATTTAGAGATCTCGCTTCGATCGATCAAAAAACGGGGTGAAAATGTACTAATAAAGACTTTTCATTAAACATCCCCTTTTGACTAATAGTCCCCCCTAATAGTCTCATTTTTATCATTTTTTACCTTTCTTGAACCCCAATATCTCACCTACTCCTCCACATTTTAGCTCATTTAGTCACACCAGGATTGTGCTAACACTACCTACCTATATATCAAATTTCACGATGATCAACGCTTCAAAAGTTCCTTGGACAAACAAACATACATACATATATACATACATGCAACGCCAATTTGCCCAAATTGATTTGGAGATACAATAACTTGTTTCTATTAGCAAAGGTAAGAATAGGGTTTATATTTCGTCCTGCTATTTACTAAATAATATATACAAACATACATACAATTTAGATTAACTCCAGCTTCATTACATCGTAGAGTTGATGTGAATGAAAGTGCTGAGACATGAGCTATAATATAAAGAAAAATGAACTGCAATTGAGCTGAATTGAATCATTCATTCAATGTGCTGCAACAACACTAGCAGTAGGCCTAGCATGTAGAGAAGAAACTGTAGAGAAGAATTTAGTCACGAGTCATTTTTCGGAACATAGAAGACACTTGTCGACCGTCTCGAGCACGGCGATTGCGAGAGTGAACGGGAAGAAATGTTGTCGACACTTCCTCGATAGTAATCTACAACGCCGAGAATGATAGCCATCATTTTCTCTATCTTTTTTATTTAATGATAGACAAATTTCATTGTGAAATCACTGTGAATTGAATTATTTGTCGTAGTATACCTATAAACATAGATAATCCGTGGTCTAGTGTTATAGAGCATAAACAATTTGTCCTCAAGACATTGTCATTGTTTGACCTCTTTTACCCGCAAGAAAAACAATTAGGTTGAGTGACAGTGAGAGCAAACGTTAACACGAACTCAAACTTTCTGAACCAAAGCGACGTTTGTGAAATGTGGTTTCTCAACGAATCTTTAATTGAATCAGATATTATTTCTTGTGAAATATATAACAGATGTTACGATACAAAAATCTAATGAGATTGGTAGGTATTTAAATAAATAAAACTTATTTTAATTGTATTATTTTATGAATTTTATGGATAACAAAGAACAGAGATGGTTGGAGGGGTTTGGGGAGACCTTTGCCCAGCTATGGGACGATACAGGTTAAATTTATTATGTATTATTATTACCTAATAACTTAGGTATCGCAATCATCATCATCATATCAGCCGTAGGACGTCCACTGCTGGACAAAGGCCTCCCTCATTGATCTCCAGGAACTGCGGTTGGAAGTGGCCTGCATCCAACGCCGACATGCGGTTCTTACCAAGTCGTCCGCCCATCTTGTAGGTGGACGTCCTACGCTGCGCTTGCCGGTCCGTGTCCTCCATTTGAGAACTTTCCGGCCCCATCGGCCATCTGTTCTGCGCGCTATATGGCCTGCCCATTGCCACTTCAACGTGCTAATCCGTCGGGCTATGTCGGTGACTTGAGTTCTCCTAAGTATCTCCTCATTTCTGATCGATCATTTTGATATCGCAATATAAGTAGAAATTACTGTTAATATTAAATATAAAGAATCAAATAAAATCACATATTATGGAACGTTTTTTCCTAATTTTGAATCTTGACGTATTAATGAATGAATGAAAACTCTTTATTATACATTACAAGCTAACATTGTGGTTCAATTAAGTAAAGATCGATCGACGGATCGATAGTTAATTAAATAAATAAATATTGCTGGACATTTCATAGAGCGCTATCTAGCTCCAAACTAAGCAGAGCTTGTACTATGGGAACCAGATAACCGATAGAATACTTATATACGTTTTTTTTGTAAATACATACTTATAATACATAGAAAAACATCCAGACCCGGAACAAATATCTGTAGATCATGCACACATTTGTTCCGCGGCGGGAATCGAACCCGCTATCTCCTGCGTCTCAGCTGGCTATTCGCCCACTGCGCCACGGAGGTCGTCACCTAGGTCGTCGGAGGAGCTAGACACAACATATACAAAAGTAACAAAAAAACAAATAAATAAAAGCAAAATGTGCGGTCTTATTGCTTATCAAAGCGATCTCTTCCAGACAACCTTTGGATGGAGAGGATAATTGCTTAATGGATGATTGGCCGACGTGTAAAAAAGAATAAACTTATTAATAGAAAAAGAAAAATTACTTATCCTTAAATAGTTATATACATACATACTAGGTACATAAATAATTGTAAATAAATATTATATATAAAATAAATAAATATGTACTTACATACTTATACATATATTATTAATATTATAAATCAGATGAATGAATCACGACTCTTCATGGAGATAAAAGTTATTGAGTCTAACATTAAATACGGAAGATGAGAGGGATGGAGAACCTAATGGAGACCGGTAAGGCGTTCCATAAACGGACAGTTTCGACGGAAAAAGAGTTTGCATAGAAACTGGTACTATGCATCGAGTTTTGAGAAGGAGGTTTCCAGAGGATCGGAGTGTTCGGGTATTTTCTTCAGATAACAAGGCGTGGAAGGATAACGAAGTATGTTGAATAGGAGGGATCGGATGTGAGTATTCCGACGAAGTCGAATGGGGAGCTATCTGAGTTTATTACGATAACCAAATAAATGATTATTCCATTCCATTCCACTCCATTCCACTCCACTTCACTGCACTCCACTCCACCCCACTCCACGTCACTCCACTCCACTCTACTCTATTCTATTTTATTCTACTCTATTCTTGAAAGATTGCGTGTTCAAGTCCCGTCCGGCACGAATGTTTTAGATGCTTTTAAAAACCTTAATAATCCTGTATTAATTCAGTCTTCTCGAGATACATTAATTCACTATATATGATCTGTCGTTCTCGTGAATACTTGCTTGAACAGTAATGTCTAGAGGCACAGAACTTTACTACGAGAGAACTTTGTAATCTACCAAACTTCTAACTTACCTTGATATTACCAAAACATCTGACTGCGTACACATAATATGCATTTCCTCGGCAAACTAAAACGGTTATTAACATTTTATAATGACACAATCGTAAACTATGTCATCAGACCCTCACTAAACTGAAAAAAATTTAACCATCAAAATGTATCATAATAACCCATTATGTAGTGAAAGCAGCGATAAAACACTGCCTCTTTTGTTTAGAACATTTTTCTTAATAAATTATTCAGGCACATCCGGTGTCGAAAGGGCCTTTTTGTGTGAGGCTATTTTTCTGGAACATAAAGAGAGGTTAACTATTCACAGGCATAAAGGGTTTAGGGAGCTAAGTGTGGGAAAACTCTTGACGGATGATCTCGCGTGCTCGCAATTTGTTTTGCTGTGTTTTGTACATACGTGGTAGCCCGAAACGGGCCCTTAAAATCGATTCTTGATATTTTTAAAGCCACGTTGTTTCCAGACATTATGAGACTCATTTTGTGTTTCTGATAATGTGGACAATTCTGATGACACGAACTAAACTAACCTTATAATAGGTTTGACAGCACTAAAATGAGAACAGTCGCTCTCTGTACATAAGAAACAACGAATTAAAACAATAATGTTAGTGCTGTCTTATCTTTTAGTTTACTTTGTACTAACTAATTGCCCCATTATCGTAAAAAAATACGTAAGAAACCCGATCTATGACTTACGATTGAAATGAGATTTTTTTTTCTAGTTCAGACATAACAAAGACGTTGTGAGCGGGTTTTTACGCACTGAGGCTTTCCGTTCTTGAGGATGGATAACCCATGATATTGTAAAATGCCAAATCAAAGTGCAATATCATGTGTTTTATTCTTTAGTTTTTTTTTATTGATGATAGCCAAGCGCTTGACCACTACCTCACCTGACGGTAAGTGAAGGTGTGATCGAAGATGGAGCACGCTTGCCTAGAAAGAACCTATTCACTCTGGACTTGAAGATTCTAAGTACTTGTTGACTCGCTCCCGCTTCACTCAATTGGTGAATAGGTAGGTTTTATTTCAATATATTATTTATTTTTAGTCGTAGTAAACTTCGAGAAAGAGGTTAATCGCCAAATCCAACTCGGATGGGCAGCGTTTGGTAAACTTCGCAACGTCTTTTCATCCAACATACCTCAGTGCTTTAAGACGAAAGTCTTCAATCAGTGTGTGTTACCAGTGATGACATATGGAACCGAGACGTGGTCATTCACTATTGACCTTATGAATAAGCTCAGAGTCGCTCAACGAGCTATGGAGAGGGCTATGCTCGGAGTTTCTCTACGGGATCGAATCAGAAATAAGGAGATACGTGAGAGAACTCAAGTCACCGACATAGCTCGACGGATTAGCACGTTGAAGTGGCAATGGGCAGGCCATATAGCGCGCAGAACAGATGGCCGATAGGGCCGGAAAGTTCTAGAATGGAGGCCACGGACCGGCAAGCGCAGCGTAGAACGTCCACCTACAAGATGGGAAGACGACTTGGTAAGAACCGCAGGTCGGCGTTGGATGCAGCCCGCTACCAACCGCAGTTCCTGGAGATCAATGAGGGAGGCCTTTGTAAAGCAGTGGACGTCCTACGGCTGATATGATGATGATGTTGATTATTTATTTTTAATTATTTAACACTTTCTTTGCCCTGCAGTGGGACTACAGGCTTTTAATAATAATAATAATACTTTCACACAAAATAGAATAATGCTAGGACTTATGCATTATCTACTAGTCATCCCGGTCGTGATAAAAGAAGGTAAGGCGTGGCACAGGTAAAATGGTATTCAATGCTATAAAAAAAATAATACATACAAAAACTATAAATACAGACTGTAAATAACAATTAAGAAAATAATAATAAATGCCTAACACAATAATTATATTATATCTATCTATATTTATCAAGTATATTGAATTTATTATTCCTCACATTCTTAGGTATATTTAACTAATGATCACCCAAAACCATTTTCTAATATTGTATTTATCCTCGCGTTATTTTGTTTAATTGACATCCTGTTTATTTAGTAGGTGGATATCCGTGGTCCACTCAAAGAGGCTCTAACAGAAGACCAGCACTGTGTAGCCAGTGCAACGCAACAGATGCTGAGTTGGAGCCTTGTTGTGATACGAGTACATGCAGTGAGTACAATGAGACACACACACTGCAATATTTTTTTATACATATATTTAATGTTTATTTTATAAGTTATTTTTATTTATTTTTAAGTCTCCTGTGTGTAGTTGTTCTGTTCGAAAATCCTTTACACAATTTTGTATTTAAACCGGATGAACACACTGCAAATAATAAAATAACCTCGCATATCGTACCTATACGAATATCATGATAAAATATGACCCTTGTAAATCTAACAAAAACAAAGTCAACAAAGCATCTGTTATTATATTATACAACGAAAACAACGCCCTGTATTTCCTGCATCGAGCATAGAATACCCCAGAATTTATGGCGAACTCTATGTGGGTTAAGCAATAAATCTCAAGACGTGTCTGTAAAACATGGTGTAATTTGTCAGCGTCGTTGAATACTTTACAAGTTTTTGCCCGAGAATGTGTTCTGACACTTACGACGGTAATGCTGAGCGGGCGAGAAACTTTTATGGATAAAAATCCGCTTATTCGCTAAAATGAAACAAAATGTAATCAAAACTTATCGAATCTTCGAAGTGATTGTACTTTCATAAGTAATAAAAATGCAAACACGTATTGGTAGTGATCTGAGGACTTAGCCAAGTTGCATTCGATTTTTTTTTTATTGATGATAGCCAAGCGCTTGACCACTACCTCCCCTGATGGTAAGTGAAGGTGTGATCGAAGATGGAGCACGCTTGCCTAGAAAGAACCTATTCACTCTGGACTTGAAGACTCCAAGATTATACTGATTTGGAAAAACATACGCCGGAAGTGAGTTCCACTCCTCACTTGTGCTAACAAGAAAAGTTGAAGCAAATCGTTTGGTACGGCAAGGTGGTATGCCGACCAGATATGGGTGGAACTTCTCGGTTTGTCTGCTTGTCCGGTCGTAGAAGGGGGAAGGAGGGATAAGATCATGAAGATCTTGCGCACATTCACCAAAATGTATTTTGTAAAAAACTGAAAGTCTGGCTACTCGGTGTCTGTGCTCTAGACTTTGTAAATTGCCTTACACTAGTGAGTCATCACCATTGAGGCTAGCAGCACGTCGCTCAATCGAATCAAGGGCTTCAAGCTGGTACTGGGCTGAGCCATCCCAGAGATGGCAGCAGTACTCCATACATGAGCGGACTTGTGCTTTGTAGAGACTGAGCAGCAGTCCCGGTGAGAAGTACCGCCGAACCTTAGCTAGGATGCCCAGCTTTATAGCAGCAATTTTGGCCCTAGATTCAATGTGCGAGCCGAACTTCAGGTTGGATGTGAGTTCAACGCCCAACAAGCTCAGACTTTCAGAAGACTTTCAGACGCTAGTCGATAAGTCCGAAAATGTATGGGATTTGACACATGTCATGGAAATATGACGTGATATATTGACAAGAAACCTATGTAGAAATCGAATCGATTCGAAGCGAATGTAACTTGGCTACGGGCCCTGGTAGTAGTTAAGCTGTCTCGTCATCTCAACATAGATCAACTATGTAGATAGAATACCGCTAGATGTGCATCAGGATAACTCCAAGAACTAGTTTAAGCTAAACATAGGGTTTATCTCTGTAAGCAATTACTTTCAAAAAACCTTTATAAGTAAATGTACGCTATAAATTAATACGTTAATTATTCAAAAAAGGTTCATACATCGAACTAGCCTGAGATCAAGCTATCAAAACTAAGTTATTATTTTTTTTTTTACTAACCTATAATGTCCCACTACTGGGCAAAGGTTTCCCCTATTTCTTTCCATTCCTTGCGTTCTCCAGAAATCTCCTGCCAGTCAGAGTGGAATCCATCCAGATCGACGCGCCAACGTTTTCGTGGTCTGCCTCGTTACCATCGTCCTGTAGGCTGCTAGTCGGTGGAGATCTTTGTCCACCTTTCAGGGTGCATTCTCGTTACATGATCCGCGCAGTCCCATTTGAGTATTGCAGCCTTATACCCACATCGATGATTCCGGTCTTAGAGCGTAGAGTAGTGTTGCGGATTCTATCAGTTCGCTTAACACCAAAAATGCCACGCTCCATCGTTATTTGGCAAACCCCGAGTTTGAACTTTTGTGAGTCCGTTAATGACCAAGTCTGAGCACCGTAGGCTAGGATCGTTAGGATACACACGTCGATGAGTTGTCGCTTAAGTGACAGACATCCATTGTCCTTCATTAGAATCATGGAACAGTAGCTCTTCCAAGAGTTATCGACACGACGGTCTACTTCTCGATCTTGCCATCTTAGTTATTATTATTATCAACTAGTGGTCCCGCCGAACTTCGTATCGGCTTGACATGCATAGGTATAACGCGGGCTGTCAATATAAGTCACCCTGGTAGAATTGTCAATTGTTGTCCCCGGCCATCATTATGTATGAGAAAATGAATGACTTCCACAAATAATTCAATACCAAAATTAGCCAAATCGTTCCACCCGTTCTCGAGTTTTAGCGAGACTAACGAACAGCAATTAATGTTTATATATATAGACAATATATCTCGCGATAACACCTACCAAAGCATCTGTTTCAAACGGTATTCATTTTTTTTTACTTCCTCTTTGACGATATTTGCAGCACGCATTCTGTCAATTCTATGTCAAACGTCATAAGGTTACATTATAAAAGCGCTAAGGTTAGATTATAAATAATTTTATATGGTGATTAAGTATTCTTAAATTTTCTAATTTTGCGTGGAATTTTCTTAATTTTTTCTTTCATAAGAACCTTCTCCTGACAATAAGAAATACAACAAAAAAAGAATTAGCGAAATCGGTTCAGCCGTTCACGCGTGATGGCGTGACCAAGGGAAATAGGGATTCATTTTTATATATACGACTATATAGAAGATAAATCCTTTGTCTCAATTCAGGTCAAAAACTATATTATGTTATAATTTATTTTGCTATTGTTACTTTTAGACTAATATTATATTTAACATTTTGACTTTCTAATAATTTTACATTGGAAATTTTGCACGCCTTGATGAGGCAGAATGTAAAGGAGCTTTTAAACATTGTTCATGTATATTTAACCTATTGTACCAACATTCTTGCAAATTATTATCAAATTTAATTGATATCGGTCTAGACGTTTCGCAGAGAAAACGTAATAAATATTAAGATAGAGAGAGAGTTCGGTTTCCGGTTGATTGACGCTTGCCTGATTTATTTTTAATTTCATCTAATATCTGTTTTGACGATTGAATCTCAGGATGATTAATGCTTAGCTCCTATTTAATTTCGTTTGCATTTTCTTTCTTTTATTCAAATAAGACAATTGATAAACGCTTTGGGTATATACACGAATAGTCTTCGAATCATTCTGTAGGTACTAACGGAACTCCTAACCTAACGTGCAGTTTATTTTCACAGATATATTATTATTTAATTAACATTTATTCTTGAAAACTATACTTATAAATAATAATCATCATCATCATCAGCCCACATTAGTCCACTGCTGGACATAGGCCTCTCCCAATACGCGCCACTGAGCCCGGCCTTCGGCTCTTCTCATCCAATTTCTATCCGCCACCATTCTTATGCCATCGCTCCACCTAGCCGGGGGACGCCCCACACTACGTTTTCCAAGACGCGGTCTCCACTCAAGAACTCGTTTACCCCAACGGTTGTCAGTTCTCCAGCATATATGGCCAGTCCACTGCCACTTCAGTTTGCTAATCCGTGGAGCTATGTCGGTAACTTTGGTTCTCTGTCGGATAACCTCGTTACGGATTTTATCCTTCAGAGAAACTCCATGCATAGCCCGTTCCATAGCTCGCTGCGCAACCTTAAATTGGTGGACTAGTCCTACCGTGAGCGTCCACGAATCAGCATCGTAGGTCATTATGGGTAGAACGCACTGATTGAAGACTTTAGTTTTCAGGCATTGTGGTATAGGTGACGAGAAGATTCGACCTAATTTCCCGAATGCTGCCCAGCCCAACTGGATCCTCCTCTTGGCCTCCTTCTTGAAGTTGTATCTACCCATTTGCACTATCTGGCCGAGGTATACTCGTACGTAGTCTAGAACGACTTCGAGTGGATGGCCTTATAAAGAATAATTCGATTTAAATCTTCTCTTCTTGGGTAAAATATGTTGTTTGTAGAGGTTAAACTTAAAGTATACTTACCGATTCTGAAAATTATTACTCTCATTCACTGACACAATATCCCTGAATGCTATAGAATATATTTTATTGTGTTAAAAATACGTGCGAAACCCGGGCGGGTAAACTTTTTTGATATAAATATATGAAAAAAACTAAAATGTAACTAAACTATATCGGTCTTCACATTGAATCAGCTAGTTGGAATATTATTCTTCTAGCAAAATTAATAAGATTACACCGACATAACAATGCTGATTAATATAAAAAACCCACGAGTGGGAATAACCTTAAGCGTTGGTAACAAAACATACTGTGATTTAATCGAATAATAATCCTCATATTATTCTACAGGGGACAAACGCTACTAAAAACTTTCTTCAAGGACGAATCGACGGGCGAGCGGGAAAACCCCTCATGAGATATCGAAATAAATTAAGAATAAAAACAAAATTTAACCTATGTAACCACTCAGATTACCTTTAGTATACATAGGCTGCTATTTAAGAATCCGGAACTGGCCACTGCATAAATAATATTTAAAAAGAAATTATCACGTTTGAAAATGGAACTCTTTGGCTGTAGAATGCAGGTTACTTCGTCCGTCTGTCAATTGTTTTCATTGTGTGGCGCGATTTCAAAAATTGCGTGTCATTATCACAATGGATTTATCTCGAGAAAATTTTCGTGCGATGATTTTTTATGATTTTCGACGTGGTCTAACTCAACAGCAGTGTATCGATCAACTCAGTTCGACTTTTGGGGATAAAGCACCATCGAAGACTACTGTGTATCACTGGTTTAGTGAGTTTAATCGTGGACGTCGTATGCTCACGGACGAAATTAAAGATGGTCGGCCTAAATCAGTTGTTGTGCCACGAAACATCGACGCAGTGCGTAAACTAATAATGCAAGATCGTCATGTGACATATCGAGAGATAGAGGCGATCTTGGGCATTAGTATGACGAGTATACATAAGATATTACACGAACACTTGGCTGCAAAAAAAGTTTGTTCGCGTTGGATACCGCACAACTTGACAATAGATCAAAAACAGGCTCGTGTCGATTGGTGCAAAAAAATGATAAAAAAATACAATCGTGGTGCATCAAAAGCTGTATATAATATCTACACAGGTGATGAATCCTGGATTTATGCATATGACCCCGAAACTAAGCAACAGTCAACAGTTTGGGTCTTCCAACATGAGCCGAACCCAACAAAAGTTGCTCGTGCGAAAAGCACTTTGAAGCAAATGGTCGCCTGTTTTTTTGGTATAGATGGACACGTGGCTACTGTACCCCTAGAAAATTGTAAATCTGTTAATTCAAAGTGGTACACGACCATTTGTTTGCCAGAAGTCTTTGCAGAAATCAGGAAGAATAATCCACAACGCAGAATCATTCTCCATCACGACAATGCAAGCTGTCACACTTCGGGTGAAACGACCCGATATTTGGAGGGTGAAACGGTGGAATTAACGGGTCATCCGCCATATAGCCCTGATTTGGCACCCAACGACTTCTTTTTATTCCCAACCGTGAAGAATAAATTACGTGGTCAACGATTTTCAACCCGAGAAGAAGCCGTTGAGGCATTCAAAAATCATGTTTTGGAGATACCGTCTTCCGATTGGAAAAAGTGCTATGAAAACTGGTTTCACCGAACGCAAAAGTGCATTGATCATCATGGCGAATATTTTGAAAAGCAATAAAACCATATTTAACAGTCAATGATAGTTATTTTATTTTATTCCGGATACATAAATAGCAGCCCTCGTATAAGCCTCACAACGAATGGCAAACAAAATATGCGATATTAATTTCCCTCTATCCCTCATCCCTTTATTTATTATTCAAACAGCTTTCAAAAAGATCACCTACCGTACCTCCGATAAATTGTAAAATCTCGCCCAAGAGATTCATGATAATATAATTCAAATCACTCAACACTTTTGTAGGTAAATAGGTGAGGAAGTCAGCTTCGGTTTGTTACCGAGGCAGACGTTGAGTGACCGCAAAACAGTGCGTCCTTGTGAAAGAGCTCGCCCGGAGAAGAACTACCACCATACTATGCCGCCAAGCAAGATACAAGATGTTTATATCAATAAACATGTGTACAGTAAAATATGGCACTATAGACTTGTTTGCCCTATAAGAGCATCGCAAATAACTAAGGGCGAACTAATAGACGACCTCCGTGGTGCAGTGGGCGAATAGCCGGCTGAGATGTAGAAGGTAGCGGGTTCGATTCCCGCCGTGGAACAAATGTTTACAAGATCTACTTAAATTTGTTCTGGGTCTGGTTGTTTCCTCTATATGTGTTACTAGCTGACCAATCCACAGCTTCGCACGCGTAGTTTTTCAATAAAAACATTACCCTCCTTAGAACAGTTAAATAAAAAGTAGTTAATATTACTCAGGGTAAATGTAGCTTTCCAATGGTGAAAGAATTTTTGAAATCGGACCAGTAGATTTTGAGTTTATTCATTACAAACATACACACAAAAATACAAATCTTTCCTCTTTATAATATTAGTATCGATAGGTAAGTATGTTTTTACAAAATATTAATATAAGTAGTCTATCAGTTATCTGTTTCCCATAGTACAGGCTTTGCTTAGTTTGCGGCTAGATAGCGCTGTGTGTAATGTCCAGCAATATTTATTTATTTATTTTGTTAATCAATAAATATTTAAATTAAAGTACATACATTTATATGTTTACACAGAGTATGTATTATAAAGCATTTTTCTGTGTTTTGGTTTGAAAGGTATGGTTGTCGGTGAAATTACAGGGACATGAGGCTTTACACCTGTACGCCTCAAGTTGATCGACGCAGGCCAGTACGTCGTATGGACGTTTCTAAGGTGCGCGACCTATGAGGTATGACTTTGTTATAGGTAGTGTTGCCAAACCTACTCCTGATATAGTTTCTTACTATATTAGAGGATCAAATACTTTATTTCTAAAAAAAAATATAGTAGGCGAAACTACTACTGTATATTTTGCGTAAAGTGGAATGCAGCTTACTGCGAAGAGGCGCGAACGCTAGGTGTGAAGCCAATTCGCACTAGCGTTTGCGGCTTTTGCGCTCGATTCGCGGGCTCTGTAATGCGGTCAATAAGGCGGGCTTGTTTTGGAACTTTAGCTTTTTTACGCTACCTCGGGCCCCACCAATCTAAACGTATCTGCACTGCACTAATTTGAAACGCGGGGGAATTTTTGGGAGACAAACGGCGTGCGTCCGACCTCGAAGACATCTCGACGGGCACTGGCCGCCCGGCGCGAGCGCCTGAACAAGTAGATTTTGATAGTTTTCTTTCACAGAGATTAATAATAACTGAATTACATATTGTTTTTTCACAATTCCTTAGTTAATAATAAGCTCTATCCTTTGGTATAAATTTGACTTGATTTCAAGAAGAACCCTCTTAGTATCGACCGTGTAAATATCAATTTAGTGGCAAGTTTATGATTTTTTTTATCGAGAAAAGTATTATTATTCGTAGTTTCTATATTCACAAAGCGGTAGATTATATGTTCAATTTTAATCTATTATTTTTTTTTGTACTCACTTTACATTTCAGTAGAGATACAGTTGTTAAAAGACACCTAAAAGTCGTCACCCTTCAAACTTCCCCGCCTTAACTATAAAAAAAACTTTTCCTTCATTCACCTGTCACTGTCAATATCATGTGAATGATCATTATGTTGCTTGCTTGCTTTGCTTTGCAATTTTATTATTGTTCCAGTTTTTGGTTTGAGCAGAGCAAAGCAGAATTAATTGTGTATTTCAACTTAAATTTGGACTGCCATCAAGCATATGAATGCTTTCTTAAAAATAAAAATTAAGTTATTAAGGCGCAGAACAGCAAAAAAATATTCATTCAATAAATAAATATGTTAACCACATACTATATTTTTGTTTTAATTTTTTGCCATTACTATATATTTAGAGGTAACAGCTTCGAAAATACTATATTTGATAGAGAAAAAGTTGGTAACCCTAGTTATAGGCGATGGTTACCACTTAACATGAGGTATGTAAGTAAAGATTTCTTTACATATATGGCGTAGTTTTATTTTTATATAAATTATAGGCTAGCGTTGGACCACGATCTCGCCTGATGGTAAGCGATGATGCAGTCTACGATGGTACTCGCTTGCCTAGAAGAAACCTATTCACACGCGACTTGTAGGCCCCTAGGTTGTAGTTATCAGAAAACACAGACTCAGGCAAGGCGTTCCACTCCTTGGCGGTACGCATAATAGAGGTGGAAGCGTACCGCTTTGTGCGTATGGGAGGTATGTCTACCATGTAGCGGTGGCGCACCGCGGAGTGTCTGGTTGTCCGATGATAACGCTGTGGAGCCTTGCATCTGCTAACTCGTCATTGCAAATGAGCTTCTTGGCTCTTCTCTCAATTGAATCTAGAGCCTCTAGCTGGTATTTCGCTGATCCGTCCCAGAGGTGAAAACAGTACTCCAGACATGATCGGACTTGTGCTTGGTATAAGTTGAGCAACTGTCCCGGTGTGAAGTATTGCCTCACCTTTGCAAATATACCAAGCTTTTTAGCGGCCAGCTGGGCTTTCGACTCAATGTCGGAGCCGAAATTGAGAGTCTCAAGAAATTCAAGGTGGTTAGAAATCGGCTCGGACACATTACGGAAAGTAGGAGCCAGATAAAATTGACTCCGTTTCGCGGAAAACAGATATATATAGATAAAACTCTGGGCAACACAACTGCCATCGCATTATGTATTACCGTACTGTTTAAGTGACTTAAAATTAACTTAAAACTTAGCTGTCGCGTTGTGTAACCGGCGCGTCATAATTTAATTTATCTAAAGACTAAACCTGTTTAATTATTCAGCCTGTCTGTTGTAGAGTTGAGGGAGTCTATTTACTCGTATATTGTAGTAAAATTGTAAGGACAACTTAGGCACAAACAAGAAACTCTGTATAAAACGTTTGATAACAATGAATACTGTATTTTCCACTTGAGTTCCACAATAGAAATATATTTATTGTGACCATAATTGTTACATAGATGAGTTGTGTCCCTGTTTCCCAGAAAAGCGTAAGCTGTGACCTAGGAAACAGTTCTCATGAATGAATAGGTTCAATAGGTAACAAGATTAAAAGCTGAAGCTTAAATAATTAAAAAATGCATTATAAAATTTAAATATGATTTAAAAGTGATCTACTAAATAAATAATAACATACGAGACACAATTTTTTTAAATCTTATTATTGGAGGTGAGTTTTTATGTAATGGGTAACGTCTGTAACTACTGAACCTATTTTAAAAATTCTTTGACTAATAGCAAGCTACCCTATCCCTGAGTATCACACTAAAATTATAAATGCGAAAGTTTGAATGGTTTTTTGGATATTCGTTTGTTTATTTGTTAGTCAATCACGCCGTAACTGCTGAACCGATTTCGATGAAATTTGGTATATACGTAGATTATAACCTGGATCACCGCATAAGCTGCCATTTATCCCATGAGATAAAAATGGAGTGTCAAATCAAGTTGCAACAGCGAGTTTAGCTTTATTTCTTGGTTGCCCACACATTTTGTAGTGTAACGCGTACGAAGTCGCAGGGAACAGCTAGTATATTATATAATTTTATTATAAAAGTCTGTGCGAGGCTGCGGTGAGTCATCTAGTCTAGAATAAATCGCTGCTAAATAATAATTTATGGAGTACAACAAATTATTTTCATTCTCCTTACTACGAGGCTTATGGCCAGAAGACCTTATAACATGTTCATCATCATCATCCTATCAGCCGTAGGACGTCCACTGCTGGACAAAGGCCTCCCTCATTGATCTCCAGGAACTGCGGTTGGAAGCGGCCTGCATCCAACGCCGACCTGCGGTTCTTACCAAGTCGTCTGCCCATCTTGTGGGTGGACGTCCTACGCTGCGCTTGCCGGTCCGTGGCCTCCACTCAAGAACCTTTCGGCCCCATCGGCCATCTGTTCTACGCGCTATATGGCCTGCCCATTGCCACTTCAACGTGCTAATCCGTCGGGCTATGTCGGCGACTTGAGTTCTCCTACGTATCTCCTCATTTCTGATTCGATCCCGTAGAGAAACCCCGAGCATAGCCCTCTCCATAGCTCGTTGAGCGATTCTGAGCTTATTCATAAGGCCAATAGTGAAGGACCACGTCTCGGTTCCATATGTCATCACTGGTAACACACACTGATTGAAGACTTTTGTCTTAAGGCACTGAGGTATAACATTTTACCTATCTGTATTTATAATATTCTTGTATTGTATTCTTGCGAGGGTTTAGTTCCTTGTATATTTATATTTATTCGTATTATTATAATTTGTACTTTAACATTTATTATTATTATTATTATTCCTTACATAATTTAATTATTACTTCTATCTACTTCTTCTTCTTCTTAGCGTGTCAATAGTTCTACTTACATTGTGTTAGATAGGTACTTGGCTACATTGATGGCGTCAGGAGAAGCCATTTTTAAATCAACAATTGTGCAGGTGTTCGGGCACAGAGGGCACATTAACAGGTGTTTCATCGACTGTGACACCACAGTCGCATTGCGTTTGTCTGGGATCCCTGAACCCCCATTTGCACATATTGACTCTGCAGCGACCAACCTGTGTGCGAAGCCTATTTAAGGACTTCCACACTGGCCACGGCAGGTCGTGCCCTGGTGGAAGCTGTTCTTGAGGGGGAATGAAGTCTGGTGGTGGGGGGTTACTATCTATCCACAGTGCGCGTCTAGCAACGGATGGGTCGTCGCTGGTGGCCTGCGTGAAACGCTGAAAACTCTTACGACTTTTCAGGCGGCCTTGTGGAATTTGATGGCTATATAGAGGGTGTCGACTGTCATGCTCCTGCTTATCTATCTACTTATCATTATTATCTAATTAAGCTGTGCCTATTCGTTCTTACGAGTTCTAATGACTTGCCTAAAAAAGGTTTCCGCAGAATAACAGCGCCGAGCTGTCGATCGGTGGCGAGGCATAATGCTTAGCTAAAACCCGTTTGCTGCAGTAGCACATACACACCTACTTGCCTCTTTTTAATTTCTCCCTGACTACATTGTATATTTATTATTTCTTTCTATTGTTCCTATGTTTGTTGTATGTAATTTTCTGTTTTCTCTTACTTGTGCTTTCTCTTTGATGTTCCTTTTGATTGTATTGTGTGAATTTGTGTGTGTCTATGTCTATTTTTTTTAAATATCTATCTATCCGTAGTTCCGTAATAACGTTTCAGTTAATAATATCACTACCTCCAATGTTTACCAACCACGAACTTAATCATCGCCGACATTGCCTGCGTTAAACCAAACCGAATCGTTCGTGTAATGAAATTACGCATACATGAGCAGCTTAATTAATTTATTTCTATGCTGCTTTGTTACAGCTAACGTGGGTAGCGTCTGTGTTACTCCACAAAAAAAACTGTAGCCTTGTTCATCGGACATTGTTTTACTTCGTCATTTGCATTGATTGCAACTAAATTAACATTTTATTCTATACTTTGACCGCCAATTATATTTACTTCGTCTTTTGCATTGATTGCAACTAAATTAACATCTTATTCTATACTTTGCCCGCCAATTATATTTACTTCGTCTTTTGCATTGATTGCAACTAAATTAACATCTTATTCTATACTTTGCCCGCCAATTATATTTACTTCGTCTTTTGCATTGATTGCAACTAAATTAACATTTTATTCTATACTTTGCCCGCCAATTATATTTACTTCGTCTTTTGCATTGATTGCAACTAAATTAACATCTTATTCTATACTTTGCCCGCCAATTATATTTACTTCGTCTTTTGCATTGATTGCAACTAAATTAACATCTTATTCTATACTTTGCCCGCCAATTATATTTACTTCGTCTTTTGCATTGATTGCAACTAAATTAACATTTTATTCTATACTTTGACCGCCAATTATATTTACTTCGTCTTTTGCATTGATTGCAACTAAATTAACATCTTATTCTATACTTTGCCCGCCAATTATATTTACTTCGTCTTTTGCATTGATTGCAACTAAATTAACATTTTATTCTATACTTTGCCCGCCAATTATATTTACTTCGTCTTTTGCATTGATTGCAACTAAATTAACTTTTTATTCTATACTTTGACCGCCAATTATATTTACTTCGTCTTTTGCATTGATGGCAACTAAATTAACATTTTATTCTATACTTTGACCGCTAATTATATTTACTTCGTCTTTTGCATTGATTGCAACTAAATTAACATTTTATTCTATACTTTGCCCGCCAATTATATTTACTTCGTCTTTTGCATTGATTGCAACTAAATTAACTTTTTATTCTATACTTTGCCCGCCAATTATATTTACTTCGTCTTTTGCATTGATGGCAACTAAATTAACATTTTATTCTATACTTTGACCGCTAATTATATTTACTTCGTCTTTTGCATTGATTGCAACTAAATTAACATTTTATTCTATACTTTGACCGCCAATTATATTTACTTCGTCTTTTGCATTGATGGCAACTAAATTAACATTTTATTCTATACTTTGACCGCTAATTATATTTACTTCGTCTTTTGCATTGATTGCAACTAAATTAACATTTTATTCTATACTTTGACCGCCAATTATATTTACTTCGTCTTTTGCATTGATTGCAACTAAATTAACTTTTTATTCTATACTTTGACCGCCAATTATATTTACTTCGTCTTTTGCATTGATGGCAACTAAATTAACATCTTATTCTATACTTTGACCGCCAATTATATTTACTTCGTCTTTTGCATTGATTGCAACTAAATTAACATCTTATTCTATACTTTGCCCGCCAATTATATTTACTTCGTCTTTTGCATTGATGGCAACTAAATTAACATTTTATTCTATACTTTGCCCGCCAATTATATTTACTTCGTCTTTTGCATTGATTGCAACTAAATTAACTTTTTATTCTATACTTTGACCGCCAATTATATTTACTTCGTCTTTTGCATTGATGGCAACTAAATTAACATTTTATTCTATACTTTGACCGCTAATTATATTTACTTCGTCTTTTGCATTGATTGCAACTAAATTAACATTTTATTCTATACTTTGACCGCCAATTATATTTACTTCGTCTTTTGCATTGATGGCAACTAAATTAACATTTTATTCTATACTTTGACCGCTAATTATATTTACTTCGTCTTTTGCATTGATTGCAACTAAATTAACATTTTATTCTATACTTTGACCGCCAATTATATTTACTTCGTCTTTTGCATTGATTGCAACTAAATTAACTTTTTATTCTATACTTTGACCGCCAATTATATTTACTTCGTCTTTTGCATTGATGGCAACTAAATTAACATCTTATTCTATACTTTGACCGCCAATTATATTTACTTCGTCTTTTGCATTGATTGCAACTAAATTAACATCTTATTCTATACTTTGCCCGCCAATTATATTTACTTCGTCTTTTGCATTGATGGCAACTAAATTAACATTTTATTCTATACTTTGCCCGCCAATTATATTTACTTCGTCTTTTGCATTGATTGCAACTAAATTAACTTTTTATTCTATACTTTGACCGCCAATTATATTTACTTCGTCTTTTGCATTGATGGCAACTAAATTAACATTTTATTCTATACTTTGACCGCTAATTATATTTACTTCGTCTTTTGCATTGATTGCAACTAAATTAACATTTTATTCTATACTTTGACCGCCAATTATATTTACTTCGTCTTTTGCATTGATGGCAACTAAATTAACATTTTATTCTATACTTTGACCGCTAATTATATTTACTTCGTCTTTTGCATTGATTGCAACTAAATTAACATTTTATTCTATACTTTGACCGCCAATTATATTTACTTCGTCTTTTGCATTGATTGCAACTAAATTAACTTTTTATTCTATTTTTTGACCGCCAATTATATTTACTTCGTCTTTTGCATTGATTGCAACTAAATTAACATCTTATTCTATACTTTGCCCGCCAATTATATTTACTTCGTCTTTTGCATTGATGGCAACTAAATTAACATTTTATTCTATACTTTGCCCGCCAATTATATTTACTTCGTCTTTTGCATTGATTGCAACTAAATTAACTTTTTATTCTATACTTTGACCGCCAATTATATTTACTTCGTCTTTTGCATTGATGGCAACTAAATTAACATTTTATTCTATACTTTGACCGCTAATTATATTTACTTCGTCTTTTGCATTGATTGCAACTAAATTAACATTTTATTCTATACTTTGACCGCCAATTATATTTACTTCGTCTTTTGCATTGATGGCAACTAAATTAACATTTTATTCTATACTTTGACCGCTAATTATATTTACTTCGTCTTTTGCATTGATTGCAACTAAATTAACATTTTATTCTATACTTTGACCGCCAATTATATTTACTTCGTCTTTTGCATTGATTGCAACTAAATTAACTTTTTATTCTATACTTTGACCGCCAATTATATTTACTTCGTCTTTTGCATTGATGGCAACTAAATTAACATTTTATTCTATACTTTGACCGCTAATTATATTTACTTCGTCTTTTGCATTGATTGCAACTAAATTAACATTTTATTCTATACTTTGACCGCCAATTATATTTACTTCGTCTTTTGCATTGATGGCAACTAAATTAACATTTTATTCTATACTTTGACCGCTAATTATATTTACTTCGTCTTTTGCATTGATTACAACTAAATTAACATTTTATTCTATACTTTGACCGCCAATTATATTTACTTCGTCTTTTGCATTGATTGCAACTAAATTAACATTTTATTCTATACTTTGACCGCCAATTATATTTACTTCGTCTTTTGCATTGATTGCAACTAAATTAACATTTTATTCTATACTTTGACCGCTAATTATATTGACTTCGTCTTTTGCATTGATGGCAACTAAATTAACATTTTATTCTATATTTTGACCGCCAATTATATTTACTTCGTCTTTTGCATTGATTGCAACTAAATTAACATTTTATTCTATACTTTGACCGCCAATTATATTTACTTCGTCTTTTGCATTGATTGCAACTAAATTAACATTTTATTCTATACTTTGACCGCTAATTATATTTATTTCGTCTTTTGCATTGATTGCAACTAAATTAACATTTTATTCTATACTTTGACCGCTAATTATATTTACTTCGTCTTTTGCATTGATTGCAACTAAATTAACATTTTATTCTATACTTTGACCGCTAATTATATTTACTTCGTCTTTTGCATTGATTGCAACTAAATTAACATTTTATTCTATACTTTGACCGCTAATTATATTTACTTCGTCTTTTGCATTGATTGCAACTAAATTAACATTTTATTCTATACTTTGACCGCTAATTATATTTACTTCGTCTTTTGCATTGATTGCAACTAAATTAACATTTTATTCTATACTTTGACCGCTAATTATATTTACTTCGTCTTTTGCATTGATGGCAAATAAATTAACATTTTATTCTATACTTTGACCGCCAATTATATTACACTAGCTGTTGCCCGCGACTTCGTACGCGTTACACTACTAAATGTGTAGGTAACCTAGAAATAAAGCTAAACTCGCTGCTGCAACTTGACTTGAGACCCTATTTTTATCTCATGGAAACTGATTTATGGGATAAAAGGTAGCCTATGAGGAAATCAAGGTTATAATCTACGTATATGCCAAATTTCATTGAAATCGGTTCAGCCGTTGCGACGTGATTGAGTAATAAACAAATAAACATCCAAACTTTGGCATATAATAATAATATATAATATAAATATAATATTAACGTGATAGATTAACGTTGTTCCAATTTTTTTATACCGTGCAACAGAGTATGCTAGTTACTCGCAAAGCGGTCAAAATTTGGGTGTAATTCAATATTTTTGTTTAATATTAGCTTTTGTCCCTCCTTTCCCATATAAACTTTAAAAATGCCAAATCTCACACATCCGCTCGCAAAAAGCTTAAAAAAGGGGGTACAAAGTTTTCCCTGCACGTGTTCTGTGCGCAAGCGCGCAAGTGGCGAGGCAAATCGCGAGATTGACAAGCGTGTGTTTACACATGCACGCTCGTCTATCGTCACGTGATTCGCCTTGTTGCTCACGCGGAATGTGTAAGCTAGTCAACAACTTGACCAGTTATTCTTCGAGATACTGTGACGCTCTACCTACATTATATTGCAACAATGCACGTTCCATTCGACTTCCGATTGACAGGAAAGCCAACAGTCAGCAAGAATTGAATGCAGCTAATAATGTTAGAGCAAATAAATAGCCACCTCAAAGCTATCATACAATCTATACTAATATTATAAAGAGGATAGATTTGTATTTTTGTGTGTATGTTTGTAATGAATAAACTCAAAAACTACTTTGCCGATTTCAAAAATTCTTTCACCATTGGAAAGCTACATTCACCTTGAGTAACATAAGTTATATTTATTGCTAGAAAAGAATAAGGATATTTACTAAAACTTAAGTAACGTAACTGTGGTGTTCAATGAAAGACGGAATATCGCAAACTGGTTTATTGTAGGTAGTCACATGGACAATGTGAGTGTAGCAAATAATGCTACCCTCAAAAACGCTAAGACATAACATTTTCTCCCTCTTAAATACAAAAATCAAATCAAAATCAAATCAAAATGTCTTTATTTAGTACATAAACAGCGTACAGAAACAATATGAAAACGGTGATACCTGCAGGAGTAAAAAATACTGTGTCGCAGGCATCAACGCCCGCCTCCATAAACCTTAACAAATAAAGAGTTCAATATTTAGACTAAGAGAGAAGCTAAGTTAACGAAAGACTAAAGTTAATTTAATGTTAAACAGACAATTTAAAAGAATCGAGTATCGATACGATATACAAATATATAATAACAAGAATAGTAACTATGATAAATTTGAATTATCTAAATTATATTTATTTTGAATTTTAAGTAATAACATAGTAGATTACATGTTGTGTGTGCAGTGTGTAAGAATGTAAGGATGTGTAAGTGTGTGGAAAATGTAGTCTAGGGTGTGTATAGCGAATGTGTGTTATTCAGCAAAAAGCAGAAGATTTTCAGTGTCATCGTAGGATAAGGATATCAGCCATTCTAAACATTTCAACTTGCATTTGTAGTATGGTAATGAATAAATGTTAAGCAATTGGTTTAATCTGTTGTACAGTGATGGACTTATGCAGTGGAAGTGGTGACTAGCTAAAGCTGTGCGGCGACGTTCGATCACACAAACGTTGTCCGATCTTCGTTTAGATTTAGTCAACTCGTCAACTCTTAAATACAAAGAAATACATGTTCAAAGAATTACATAAAGATCATCTTAAATTCACTTATAGTTATATCAATAATAGTTAGAAACCTAGATTTCTCATAAAGAACTTATACTAAGACTTATTCTAAGTAGGTACCTACTTATTTACGTACACGTGAGCTCAACTTCATAGTGTGTGGAGAATGCGTCTGGCGCTGGCGCTTATCAGCATTTCCCCGATTAACCCGCTCTTTTAAATTAACTGCGACGGACTGGGTATCGCTCGCTCTAGCTTCCTCATCACTGCTTATAACCTGAACCGACGTATTCGTACTTAGAGCTTGTTCCAAAGGCGTTGACCAACCTTCGTTGACCGCCGTCTCAGAATCTATTAATTCAGATACAACTTCGTTGGGAGTTTCAGGACAACCTAATGAATACCGCGACTTCCTAACTGAGGACTTCGTGAGAAGTTGATCAACATGACGTTTACTTGTCCGATTATCGTTGGTCTTTACTTGAAAAGAGACCGGACCAGTTTTATCAATAACGACACCCTCCTTCCACCTAATATCCTTTGTTGGCATAATCACGCACGAGCACGGTGTCCCCGAGCGCCAGCGGGCGCGGCACGCCGCCGCGGCGCTCCTCTGCCGCGCTCTGCGCCGCGCGCACCACGTCAGCTGTGCTGGGCCGCAACAGATCCAGGCGACCACGCCCGCCAAACATAGCTACCGCGGGCTCTTTTTGGGTCGTACAATGTTCGGTGTTCCTATACGTAAATAGAAACCTACTTAACGCAACATCGTAATCTTCTCTCTCGACTGTAGCTTTCTTTAGTACTTGTTTGACCGAACGCACAGCGTTTTCAGCCGCTCCGTTGCTAGCCGAGTGGTATGGTGCAACGAGAACTGGCTTTATTCCGTTGCTCTCTAAGTAAGAAAGATACTCTTTAGATGAAAAAGGGGGTCCGTTATCGCTAACAACAGACTTCGGTAGTCCGAATCGCGCAAACGTCTTACGCAGGCAGGAGATTACAACCGGCGCAGACGTACTAGAAACGCATGCAACCTCTAACCACTTAGTCTGAGCATCGATCAGCACGAAATAATATTTATTCTGATATGGGCCTAAAAAGTGAACGTTGAGCCGCGACCACGGCTCCCGCGGCCACGGCCACGAGTGCAGAGGCGCGGGCGGGGGTTGGTCGCGCTGAGACGCGCACGCACTACATTCACGACACATCCGTTCAATGTCTGCCCACCAAAGATAATTCCTAGCCACTTGTTTCATTTTTACAATGCCAATGTGCCCGCTGTGCAATTCTCTAAGAACTGTCTCTCGGAGACTAGTAGGAACGACTATGCGGTAACCCCAAACTAAACTACCGTGTTCGATAAGTAAGTTATCCTTTTTTAGGTAAAACGGCTTGTCTTTTTCGCATTCTAAGCGTTCCGGCCAACCGAGTTTTACAAATCCCATGACTTTGTTCAATTGAGGATCTTTCTTAATTTCCATTTTGACTTCATAACAAGTCACTGGCAAGTTCAAATAACTACCTTCCAAGATATTCTCATCGTAATTATATTTAACTGTTCGCTCTAATGGTAAACGAGATAAAGCGTCGGCAAAACAATTTCTTGATGACGGAATGAAATCTATATCGTAATTGTAAGTAGCCAAACGAACCGCGTACCTCTGTTAGCGGCTAGTGGCAGTTTGCGGGATGCCTTTATTTTTACCAAAAATATAGCTAAGCGCTCGATGATCGCTCCGCAACAAAAAATGTCTTCCGTACAAATATTGGTGATGTTTGGTCACTCCGAATATGATCGCCAAAGCCTCTTTGTCAAGTTGAGAATAGTTTTGTTCGTGTGCGTTGAGAGTACGTGAAGCGCAGCTGACGGCCCGCTCCGAGCCGTCTGGGTAGCGGTGTGCCAGCACGGCGCCCAGCCCGTATGAACTGCTATCTACCGAGAGGACGAGCGGCAACGTCGCATCATAATGCGCCAGCACCGGAACACTGCTCAACACACTTTTAATTTAGTGTGGTGTTCAATGAAAGACGGACTATCGCAAACTGGTTTATTGTAGGTAGTCACATGGACAATATGAGTATAGCAATTAATGCTACCCTCAAAAACGCTAAGACATTACAGTAACCATAGGTGTAAAAAAGTGGCCTAAAACGTCTTTCGTCGCATGCGCTGCGGAAACTATTGATGACAGAACAAAAGTATGTTAAAGAACATAATCAATATCTACAAAAAACTTCGTAGTAATATAAAGAGGAAAGATTTGTTTGTTTGTTTGTATTGAATAGGCTCCGAAACAACTGGACACTCTGTATATAAAGTACGTAATTAATCATCGAATCTGTCGCTACTAATTTGTACGGAACCCTCGGAGGGCTAGTCCGACTCGCACTTGTCCGGTTTTTTTATTTGTTTTTATACGATTTGGACATTGAACAAGCTTATGGCCCACCTGATGTTAAGTGATAACCATTTTTTTTATATATGTATATTGTTGGACATTTGACACATCGCTATCTAGCCCCAAACTAAGCAGAGCTTGTATTATGGGAACCAGATAACTGATAGAATACTTATATACATTTTTTTTGTAAATATTTATAATATATAGAAAAACAACTGACCCGGAACAAATATCTTAGATCATGCAAACATTTGTTCCGCGGCGGGAATCGAACCCGCTACCTTCTGCGTCTCAGCTGGCTATTCGCCCATTGCACCACGGAGGTTGTCATTGTCTATAACAAAGTATTGCCTCGTAGATCACGCACCTTAAAACGTGCTCTACGATGCACTGCCCTGCGTCCACCAATATGAGGCATGCAGGTGTAGAGCCTCATGTGCCTGTAATTTCACCGGCATCCATACCCTTCAAACCAAAACATAGCAATGCTGGTTGGCGGGTTATCATAATCATAATCATTTGGCAGTACTTGTTAGGGGCGAGCCCTGTTACAAGAAACTCTCTTAAATATTGATAATATCTTGTTAATTGTACACATACACAACTTTCACCAGACCAAACAACTAAAAGGACACAAGACTTAATTGATCGCGCGAAGCGAGATCTCTACATCAACTTGAGCAAATCAGCATTGTATGTATGTAAGTATGTATGTATGTATGATTGTTTGTCTGAGGATAACTTTCAAAGCATTGATCAGTCCATCGTGAAATGTGATACATAGGTAGGTAGTGGTGGCACAATTTTGGTGTGACTAAATGAGCTAAAAATGTTGGGGGGCTGTTGAGAGATTGCGGCTTTTGCGCTCGATTCGCGGGCTCTGTAATGCGGTCAATAAGGCGGGCTTGTTTTGGAACTTTAGCTTTTTTACGCTACCTCGGGCCCCACCAATCTAAACGTATCTGCACTGCACTAATTTGAAACGCGGGGGAATTTTTGGGAGACAAACGGCGTGCGTCCGACCTCGAAGACGTCTCGACGGGCACTGGCCGCCCGGCGCGAGCGCCTGAACAAGTAGATTTTGATAGTTTTCTTTCACAGAGATTAATAATAACTGAATTACATATTGTTTTTTCACAATTCCTTAGTTAATAATAAGCTCTATCTTTTGGTATAAATTTGACTTGATTTCAAGAAGAACCCTCTTAGTATCGACCGTGTAAATATCAATTTAGTGGCAAGTTTATGATTTTTTTTATCGAGAAAAGTATTATTATTCGTAGTTTCTATATTCACAAAGCGGTAGATTATATGTTCAATTTTAATCTATTATTTTTTTTTGTACTCACTTTACATTTCAGTAGAGATACAGTTGTTAAAAGACACCTAAAAGTCGTCACCCTTCAAACTTCCCCGCCTTAACTATAAAAAAAACTTTTCCTTCATTCACCTGTCACTGTCAATATCATGTGAATGATCATTATGTTGCTTGCTTGCTTTGCTTTGCAATTTTATTATTGTTCCAGTTTTTGGTTTGAGCAGAGCAAAGCAGAATTAATGGTGTATTTCAACTTAAATTTGGACTGCCATCAAGCATATGAATGCTTTCTTAAAAATAAAAATTAAGTTATTAAGGCGCAGAACAGCAAAAAAATATTCATTCAATAAATAAATATGTTAACCACATACTATATTTTTGTTTTAATTTTTTGCCATTACTATATATTTAGAGGTAACAGCTTCGAAAATACTATATTTGATAGAGAAAAAGTTGGTAACCCTAGTTATAGGCGATGGTTACCACTTAACATGAGGTATGTAAGTAAAGATTTCTTTACATATATGGCGTAGTTTTATTTTTATATAAATTATAGGCTAGCGTTGGACCACGATCTCGCCTGATGGTAAGCGATGATGCAGTCTACGATGGTACTCGCTTGCCTAGAAGAAACCTATTCACACGCGACTTGTAGGCCCCTAGGTTGTAGTTATCAGAAAACACAGACTCAGGCAAGGCGTTCCACTCCTTGGCGGTACGCATAATAGAGGTGGAAGCGTACCGCTTTGTGCGTATGGGAGGTATGTCTACCATGTAGCGGTGGCGCACCGCGGAGTGTCTGGTTGTCCGATGATAACGCTGTGGAGCCTTGCATCTGCTAACTCGTCATTGCAAATGAGCTTCTTGGCTCTTCTCTCAATTGAATCTAGAGCCTCTAGCTGGTATTTCGCTGATCCGTCCCAGAGGTGAAAACAGTACTCCAGACATGATCGGACTTGTGCTTGGTATAAGTTGAGCAACTGTCCCGGTGTGAAGTATTGCCTCACCTTTGCAAATATACCAAGCTTTTTAGCGGCCAGCTGGGCTTTCGACTCAATGTCGGAGCCGAAATTGAGAGTCTCAAGAAATTCAAGGTGGTTAGAAATCGGCTCGGACACATTACGGAAAGTAGGAGCCAGATAAAATTGACTCCGTTTCGCGGAAAACAGATATATATAGATAAAACTCTGGGCAACACAACTGCCATCGCATTATGTATTACCGTACTGTTTAAGTGACTTAAAATTAACTTAAAACTTAGCTGTCGCGTTGTGTAACCGGCGCGTCATAATTTAATTTATCTAAAGACTAAACCTGTTTAATTATTCAGCCTGTCTGTTGTAGAGTTGAGGGAGTCTATTTACTCGTATATTGTAGTAAAATTGTAAGGACAACTTAGGCACAAACAAGAAACTCTGTATAAAACGTTTGATAACAATGAATACTGTATTTTCCACTTGAGTTCCACAATAGAAATATATTTATTGTGACCATAATTGTTACATAGATGAGTTGTGTCCCTGTTTCCCAGAAAAGCGTAAGCTGTGACCTAGGAAACAATTCTCATGAATGAATAGGTTCAATAGGTAACAAGATTAAAAGCTGAAGCTTAAATAATTAAAAAATGCATTATAAAATTTAAATATGATTTAAAAGTGATCTACTAAATAAATAATAACATACGAGACACAATTTTTTTAAATCTTATTATTGGAGGTGAGTTTTTATGTAATGGGTAACGTCTGTAACTACTGAACCTATTTTAAAAATTCTTTGACTAATAGCAAGCTACCCTATCCCTGAGTATCACACTAAAATTATAAATGCGAAAGTTTGAATGGTTTTTTGGATATTCGTTTGTTTATTTGTTAGTCAATCACGCCGTAACTGCTGAACCGATTTCGATGAAATTTGGTATATACGTAGATTATAACCTGGATCACCGCATAAGCTGCCATTTATCCCATGAGATAAAAATGGAGTGTCAAATCAAGTTGCAACAGCGAGTTTAGCTTTATTTCTTGGTTGCCCACACATTTTGTAGTGTAACGCGTACGAAGTCGCAGGGAACAGCTAGTATATTATATAATTTTATTATAAAAGTCTGTGCGAGGCTGCGGTGAGTCATCTAGTCTAGAATAAATCGCTGCTAAATAATAATTTATGGAGTACAACAAATTATTTTCATTCTCCTTACTACGAGGCTTATGGCCAGAAGACCTTATAACATGTTCATCATCATCATCATATCAGCCGTAGGACGTCCACTGCTGGACAAAGGCCTCCCTCATTGATCTCCAGGAACTGCGGTTGGAAGCGGCCTGCATCCAACGCCGACCTGCGGTTCTTACCAAGTCGTCTGCCCATCTTGTGGGTGGACGTCCTACGCTGCGCTTGCCGGTCCGTGGCCTCCACTCAAGAACCTTTCGGCCCCATCGGCCATCTGTTCTACGCGCTATATGGCCTGCCCATTGCCACTTCAACGTGCTAATCCGTCGGGCTATGTCGGCGACTTGAGTTCTCCTACGTATCTCCTCATTTCTGATTCGATCCCGTAGAGAAACCCCGAGCATAGCCCTCTCCATAGCTCGTTGAGCGATTCTGAGCTTATTCATAAGGCCAATAGTGAAGGACCACGTCTCGGTTCCATATGTCATCACTGGTAACACACACTGATTGAAGACTTTTGTCTTAAGGCACTGAGGTATAACATTTTACCTATCTGTATTTATAATATTCTTGTATTGTATTCTTGCGAGGGTTTAGTTCCTTGTATATTTATATTTATTCGTATTATTATAATTTGTACTTTAACATTTATTATTATTATTATTATTCCTTACATAATTTAATTATTACTTCTATCTACTTCTTCTTCTTCTTAGCGTGTCAATAGTTCTACTTACATTGTGTTAGATAGGTACTTGGCTACATTGATGGCGTCAGGAGAAGCCATTTTTAAATCAACAATTGTGCAGGTGTTCGGGCACAGAGGGCACATTAACAGGTGTTTCATCGACTGTGACACCACAGTCGCATTGCGTTTGTCTGGGATCCCTGAACCCCCATTTGCACATATTGACTCTGCAGCGACCAACCTGTGTGCGAAGCCTATTTAAGGACTTCCACACTGGCCACGGCAGGTCGTGCCCTGGTGGAAGCTGTTCTTGAGGGGGAATGAAGTCTGGTGGTGGGGGGTTACTATCTATCCACAGTGCGCGTCTAGCAACGGATGGGTCGTCGCTGGTGGCCTGCGTGAAACGCTGAAAACTCTTACGACTTTTCAGGCGGCCTTGTGGAATTTGATGGCTATATAGAGGGTGTCGACTGTCATGCTCCTGCTTATCTATCTACTTATCATTATTATCTAATTAAGCTGTGCCTATTCGTTCTTACGAGTTCTAATGACTTGCCTAAAAAAGGTTTCCGCAGAATAACAGCGCCGAGCTGTCGATCGGTGGCGAGGCATAATGCTTAGCTAAAACCCGTTTGCTGCAGTAGCACATACACACCTACTTGCCTCTTTTTAATTTCTCCCTGACTACATTGTATATTTATTATTTCTTTCTATTGTTCCTATGTTTGTTGTATGTAATTTTCTGTTTTCTCTTACTTGTGCTTTCTCTTTGATGTTCCTTTTGATTGTATTGTGTGAATTTGTGTGTGTCTATGTCTATTTTTTTTAAATATCTATCTATCCGTAGTTCCGTAATAACGTTTCAGTTAATAATATCACTACCTCCAATGTTTACCAACCACGAACTTAATCATCGCCGACATTGCCTGCGTTAAACCAAACCGAATCGTTCGTGTAATGAAATTACGCATACATGAGCAGCTTAATTAATTTATTTCTATGCTGCTTTGTTACAGCTAACGTGGGTAGCGTCTGTGTTACTCCACAAAAAAAACTGTAGCCTTGTTCATCGGACATTGTTTTACTTCGTCATTTGCATTGATTGCAACTAAATTAACATTTTATTCTATACTTTGACCGCCAATTATATTTACTTCGTCTTTTGCATTGATTGCAACTAAATTAACATCTTATTCTATACTTTGCCCGCCAATTATATTTACTTCGTCTTTTGCATTGATTGCAACTAAATTAACATTTTATTCTATACTTTGCCCGCCAATTATATTTACTTCGTATTTTGCATTGATTGCAACTAAATTAACTTTTTATTCTATACTTTGACCGCCAATTATATTTACTTCGTCTTTTGCATTGATGGCAACTAAATTAACATTTTATTCTATACTTTGACCGCTAATTATATTTACTTCGTCTTTTGCATTGATTGCAACTAAATTAACATTTTATTCTATACTTTGCCCGCCAATTATATTTACTTCGTCTTTTGCATTGATTGCAACTAAATTAACTTTTTATTCTATACTTTGACCGCCAATTATATTTACTTCGTCTTTTGCATTGATGGCAACTAAATTAACATTTTATTCTATACTTTGACCGCTAATTATATTTACTTCGTCTTTTGCATTGATTGCAACTAAATTAACATTTTATTCTATACTTTGACCGCCAATTATATTTACTTCGTCTTTTGCATTGATGGCAACTAAATTAACATTTTATTCTATACTTTGACCGCTAATTATATTTACTTCGTCTTTTGCATTGATTGCAACTAAATTAACATTTTATTCTATACTTTGACCGCCAATTATATTTACTTCGTCTTTTGCATTGATTGCAACTAAATTAACTTTTTATTCTATACTTTGACCGCCAATTATATTTACTTCGTCTTTTGCATTGATGGCAACTAAATTAACATCTTATTCTATACTTTGACCGCCAATTATATTTACTTCGTCTTTTGCATTGATTGCAACTAAATTAACATCTTATTCTATACTTTGCCCGCCAATTATATTTACTTCGTCTTTTGCATTGATGGCAACTAAATTAACATTTTATTCTATACTTTGCCCGCCAATTATATTTACTTCGTCTTTTGCATTGATTGCAACTAAATTAACTTTTTATTCTATACTTTGACCGCCAATTATATTTACTTCGTCTTTTGCATTGATGGCAACTAAATTAACATTTTATTCTATATTTTGACCGCTAATTATATTTACTTCGTCTTTTGCATTGATTGCAACTAAATTAACATTTTATTCTATACTTTGACCGCCAATTATATTTACTTCGTCTTTTGCATTGATGGCAACTAAATTAACATTTTATTCTATACTTTGACCGCTAATTATATTTACTTCGTCTTTTGCATTGATTGCAACTAAATTAACATTTTATTCTATACTTTGACCGCCAATTATATTTACTTCGTCTTTTGCATTGATTGCAACTAAATTAACTTTTTATTCTATACTTTGACCGCCAATTATATTTACTTCGTCTTTTGCATTGATTGCAACTAAATTAACATCTTATTCTATACTTTGCCCGCCAATTATATTTACTTCGTCTTTTGCATTGATGGCAACTAAATTAACATTTTATTCTATACTTTGCCCGCCAATTATATTTACTTCGTCTTTTGCATTGATTGCAACTAAATTAACTTTTTATTCTATACTTTGACCGCCAATTATATTTACTTCGTCTTTTGCATTGATTGCAACTAAATTAACATTTTATTCTATACTTTGACCGCTAATTATATTTACTTCGTCTTTTGCATTGATTGCAACTAAATTAACATTTTATTCTATACTTTGACCGCCAATTATATTTACTTCGTCTTTTGCATTGATGGCAACTAAATTAACATTTTATTCTATACTTTGACCGCTAATTATATTTACTTCGTCTTTTGCATTGATTGCAACTAAATTAACATTTTATTCTATACTTTGACCGCCAATTATATTTACTTCGTCTTTTGCATTGATTGCAACTAAATTAACTTTTTATTCTATACTTTGACCGCCAATTATATTTACTTCGTCTTTTGCATTGATGGCAACTAAATTAACATTTTATTCTATACTTTGACCGCTAATTATATTTACTTCGTCTTTTGCATTGATTGCAACTAAATTAACATCTTATTCTATACTTTGACCGCCAATTATATTTACTTCGTCTTTTGCATTGATGGCAACTAAATTAACATTTTATTCTATACTTTGACCGCTAATTATATTTACTTCGTCTTTTGCATTGATTACAACTAAATTAACATTTTATTCTATACTTTGACCGCCAATTATATTTACTTCGTCTTTTGCATTGATTGCAACTAAATTAACATTTTATTCTATACTTTGACCGCCAATTATATTTACTTCGTCTTTTGCATTGATTGCAACTAAATTAACATTTTATTCTATACTTTGACCGCTAATTATATTGACTTCGTCTTTTGCATTGATGGCAACTAAATTAACATTTTATTCTATATTTTGACCGCCAATTATATTTACTTCGTCTTTTGCATTGATTGCAACTAAATTAACATTTTATTCTATACTTTGCCCGCCAATTATATTTACTTCGTCTTTTGCATTGATTGCAACTAAATTAACATTTTATTCTATACTTTGACCGCTAATTATATTTACTTCGTCTTTTGCATTGATTGCAACTAAATTAACATTTTATTCTATACTTTGACCGCTAATTATATTTACTTCGTCTTTTGCATTGATTGCAACTAAATTAACATTTTATTCTATACTTTGACCGCTAATTATATTTACTTCGTCTTTTGCATTGATTGCAACTAAATTAACATTTTATTCTATACTTTGACCGCTAATTATATTTACTTCGTCTTTTGCATTGATTGCAACTAAATTAACATTTTATTCTATACTTTGACCGCTAATTATATTTACTTCGTCTTTTGCATTGATTGCAACTAAATTAACATTTTATTCTATACTTTGACCGCTAATTATATTTACTTCGTCTTTTGCATTGATTGCAACTAAATTAACATTTTATTCTATACTTTGACCGCTAATTATATTTACTTCGTCTTTTGCATTGATTGCAACTAAATTAACATTTTATTCTATACTTTGACCGCTAATTATATTTACTTCGTCTTTTGCATTGATTGCAACTAAATTAACATTTTATTCTATACTTTGACCGCTAATTATATTTACTTCGTCTTTTGCATTGATTGCAACTAAATTAACATTTTATTCTATACTTTGACCGCTAATTATATTTACTTCGTCTTTTGCATTGATTGCAACTAAATTAACATTTTATTCTATACTTTGACCGCTAATTATATTTACTTCGTCTTTTGCATTGATTGCAACTAAATTAACATTTTATTCTATACTTTGACCGCTAATTATATTTACTTCGTCTTTTGCATTGATTGCAACTAAATTAACATTTTATTCTATACTTTGACCGCTAATTATATTTACTTCGTCTTTTGCATTGATGGCAAATAAATTAACATTTTATTCTATACTTTGACCGCCAATTATATTACACTAGCTGTTGCCCGCGACTTCGTACGCGTTACACTACTAAATGTGTAGGTAACCTAGAAATAAAGCTAAACTCGCTGCTGCAACTTGACTTGAGACCCTATTTTTATCTCATGGAAACTGATTTATGGGATAAAAGGTAGCCTATGAGGAAATCAAGGTTATAATCTACGTATATGCCAAATTTCATTGAAATCGGTTCAGCCGTTGCGACGTGATTGAGTAATAAACAAATAAACATCCAAACTTTGGCATATAATAATAATATATAATATAAATATAATATTAACGTGATAGATTAACGTTGTTCCAATTTTTTTATACCGTGCAACAGAGTATGCTAGTTACTCGCAAAGCGGTCAAAATTTGGGTGTAATTCAATATTTTTGTTTAATATTAGCTTTTGTCCCTCCTTTCCCATATAAACTTTAAAAATGCCAAATCTCACACATCCGCTCGCAAAAAGCTTAAAAAAGGGGGTACAAAGTTTTCCCTGCACGTGTTCTGTGCGCAAGCGCGCAAGTGGCGAGGCAAATCGCGAGATTGACAAGCGTGTGTTTACACATGCACGCTCGTCTATCGTCACGTGATTCGCCTTGTTGCTCACGCGGAATGTGTAAGCTAGTCAACAACTTGACCAGTTATTCTTCGAGATACTGTGACGCTCTACCTACATTATATTGCAACAATGCACGTTCCATTCGACTTCCGATTGACAGGAAAGCCAACAGTCAGCAAGAATTGAATGCAGCTAATAATGTTAGAGCAAATAAATAGCCACCTCAAAGCTATCATACAATCTATACTAATATTATAAAGAGGATAGATTTGTATTTTTGTGTGTATGTTTGTAATGAATAAACTCAAAAACTACTTTGCCGATTTCAAAAATTCTTTCACCATTGGAAAGCTACATTCACCTTGAGTAACATAAGTTATATTTATTGCTAGAAAAGAATAAGGATATTTACTAAAACTTAAGTAACGTAACTGTGGTGTTCAATGAAAGACGGAATATCGCAAACTGGTTTATTGTAGGTAGTCACATGGACAATGTGAGTGTAGCAAATAATGCTACCCTCAAAAACGCTAAGACATAACATTTTCTCCCTCTTAAATACAAAAATCAAATCAAAATCAAATCAAAATGTCTTTATTTAGTACATAAACAGCGTACAGAAACAATATGAAAACGGTGATACCTGCAGGAGTAAAAAATACTGTGTCGCAGGCATCAACGCCCGCCTCCATAAACCTTAACAAATAAAGAGTTCAATATTTAGACTAAGAGAGAAGCTAAGTTAACGAAAGACTAAAGTTAATTTAATGTTAAACAGACAATTTAAAAGAATCGAGTATCGATACGATATACAAATATATAATAACAAGAATAGTAACTATGATAAATTTGAATTATCTAAATTATATTTATTTTGAATTTTAAGTAATAACATAGTAGATTACATGTTGTGTGTGCAGTGTGTAAGAATGTAAGGATGTGTAAGTGTGTGGAAAATGTAGTCTAGGGTGTGTATAGCGAATGTGTGTTATTCAGCAAAAAGCAGAAGATTTTCAGTGTCATCGTAGGATAAGGATATCAGCCATTCTAAACATTTCAACTTGCATTTGTAGTATGGTAATGAATAAATGTTAAGCAATTGGTTTAATCTGTTGTACAGTGATGGACTTATGCAGTGGAAGTGGCGACTAGCTAAAGCTGTGCGGCGACGTTCGATCACACAAACGTTGTCCGATCTTCGTTTAGATTTAGTCAACTCGTCAACTCTTAAATACAAAGAAATACATGTTCAAAGAATTACATAAAGATCATCTTAAATTCACTTATAGTTATATCAATAATAGTTAGAAACCTAGATTTCTCATAAAGAACTTATACTAAGACTTATTCTAAGTAGGTACCTACTTATTTACGTACACGTGAGCTCAACTTCATAGTGTGTGGAGAATGCGTCTGGCGCTGGCGCTTATCAGCATTTCCCCGATTAACCCGCTCTTTTAAATTAACTGCGACGGACTGGGTATCGCTCGCTCTAGCTTCCTCATCACTGCTTATAACCTGAACCGACGTATTCGTACTTAGAGCTTGTTCCAAAGGCGTTGACCAACCTTCGTTGACCGCCGTCTCAGAATCTATTAATTCAGATACAACTTCGTTGGGAGTTTCAGGACAACCTAATGAATACCGCGACTTCCTAACTGAGGACTTCGTGAGAAGTTGATCAACATGACGTTTACTTGTCCGATTATCGTTGGTCTTTACTTGAAAAGAGACCGGACCAGTTTTATCAATAACGACACCCTCCTTCCACCTAATATCCTTTGTTGGCATAATCACGCACGAGCACGGTGTCCCCGAGCGCCAGCGGGCGCGGCACGCCGCCGCGGCGCTCCTCTGCCGCGCTCTGCGCCGCGCGCACCACGTCAGCTGTGCTGGGCCGCAACAGATCCAGGCGACCACGCCCGCCAAACATAGCTACCGCGGGCTCTTTTTGGGTCGTACAATGTTCGGTGTTCCTATACGTAAATAGAAACCTACTTAACGCAACATCGTAATCTTCTCTCTCGACTGTAGCTTTCTTTAGTACTTGTTTGACCGAACGCACAGCGTTTTCAGCCGCTCCGTTGCTAGCCGAGTGGTATGGTGCAACGAGAACTGGCTTTATTCCGTTGCTCTCTAAGTAAGAAAGATACTCTTTAGATGAAAAAGGGGGTCCGTTATCGCTAACAACAGACTTCGGTAGTCCGAATCGCGCAAACGTCTTACGCAGGCAGGAGATTACAACCGGCGCAGACGTACTAGAAACGCATGCAACCTCTAACCACTTAGTCTGAGCATCGATCAGCACGAAATAATATTTATTCTGATATGGGCCTAAAAAGTGAACGTTGAGCCGCGACCACGGCTCCCGCGGCCACGGCCACGAGTGCAGAGGCGCGGGCGGGGGTTGGTCGCGCTGAGACGCGCACGCACTACATTCACGACACATCCGTTCAATGTCTGCCCACCAAAGATAATTCCTAGCCACTTGTTTCATTTTTACAATGCCAATGTGCCCGCTGTGCAATTCTCTAAGAACTGTCTCTCGGAGACTAGTAGGAACGACTATGCGGTAACCCCAAACTAAACTACCGTGTTCGATAAGTAAGTTATCCTTTTTTAGGTAAAACGGCTTGTCTTTTTCGCATTCTAAGCGTTCCGGCCAACCGAGTTTTACAAATCCCATGACTTTGTTCAATTGAGGATCTTTCTTAATTTCCATTTTGACTTCATAACAAGTCACTGGCAAGTTCAAATAACTACCTTCCAAGATATTCTCATCGTAATTATATTTAACTGTTCGCTCTAATGGTAAACGAGATAAAGCGTCGGCAAAACAATTTCTTGATGACGGAATGAAATCTATATCGTAATTGTAAGTAGCCAAACGAACCGCGTACCTCTGTTAGCGGCTAGTGGCAGTTTGCGGGATGCCTTTATTTTTACCAAAAATATAGCTAAGCGCTCGATGATCGCTCCGCAACAAAAAATGTCTTCCGTACAAATATTGGTGATGTTTGGTCACTCCGAATATGATCGCCAATGCCTCTTTGTCAAGTTGAGAATAGTTTTGTTCGTGTGCGTTGAGAGTACGTGAAGCGCAGCTGACGGCCCGCTCCGAGCCGTCTGGGTAGCGGTGTGCCAGCACGGCGCCCAGCCCGTATGAACTGCTATCTACCGAGAGGACGAGCGGCAACGTCGCATCATAATGCGCCAGCACCGGAACACTGCTCAACACACTTTTAATTTAGTGTGGTGTTCAATGAAAGACGGACTATCGCAAACTGGTTTATTGTAGGTAGTCACATGGACAATATGAGTATAGCAATTAATGCTACCCTCAAAAACGCTAAGACATTACAGTAACCATAGGTGTAAAAAAGTGGCCTAAAACGTCTTTCGTCGCATGCGCTGCGGAAACTATTGATGACAGAACAAAAGTATGTTAAAGAACATAATCAATATCTACAAAAAACTTCGTAGTAATATAAAGAGGAAAGATTTGTTTGTTTGTTTGTATTGAATAGGCTCCGAAACAACTGGACACTCTGTATATAAAGTACGTAATTAATCATCGAATCTGTCGCTACTAATTTGTACGGAACCCTCGGAGGGCTAGTCCGACTCGCACTTGTCCGGTTTTTTTATTTGTTTTTATACGATTTGGACATTGAACAAGCTTATGGCCCACCTGATGTTAAGTGATAACCATTTTTTTTATATATGTATATTGTTGGACATTTGACACATCGCTATCTAGCCCCAAACTAAGCAGAGCTTGTATTATGGGAACCAGATAACTGATAGAATACTTATATACATTTTTTTTGTAAATATTTATAATATATAGAAAAACAACTGACCCGGAACAAATATCTTAGATCATGCAAACATTTGTTCCGCGGCGGGAATCGAACCCGCTACCTTCTGCGTCTCAGCTGGCTATTCGCCCATTGCACCACGGAGGTTGTCATTGTCTATAACAAAGTATTGCCTCGTAGATCACGCACCTTAAAACGTGCTCTACGATGCACTGCCCTGCGTCCACCAATATGAGGCATGCAGGTGTAGAGCCTCATGTGCCTGTAATTTCACCGGCATCCATACCCTTCAAACCAAAACATAGCAATGCTGGTTGGCGGGTTATCATAATCATAATCATTTGGCAGTACTTGTTAGGGGCGAGCCCTGTTACAAGAAACTCTCTTAAATATTGATAATATCTTGTTAATTGTACACATACACAACTTTCACCAGACCAAACAACTAAAAGGACACAAGACTTAATTGATCGCGCGAAGCGAGATCTCTACATCAACTTGAGCAAATCAGCATTGTATGTATGTAAGTATGTATGTATGTATGATTGTTTGTCTGAGGATAACTTTCAAAGCATTGATCAGTCCATCGTGAAATGTGATACATAGGTAGGTAGTGGTGGCACAATTTTGGTGTGACTAAATGAGCTAAAAATGTTGGGGGGCTGTTGAGAGATTGCGGCTTTTGCGCTCGATTCGCGGGCTCTGTAATGCGGTCAATAAGGCGGGCTTGTTTTGGAACTTTAGCTTTTTTACGCTACCTCGGGCCCCACCAATCTAAACGTATCTGCACTGCACTAATTTGAAACGCGGGGGAATTTTTGGGAGACAAACGGCGTGCGTCCGACCTCGAAGACGTCTCGACGGGCACTGGCCGCCCGGCGCGAGCGCCTGAACAAGTAGATTTTGATAGTTTTCTTTCACAGAGATTAATAATAACTGAATTACATATTGTTTTTTCACAATTCCTTAGTTAATAATAAGCTCTATCCTTTGGTATAAATTTGACTTGATTTCAAGAAGAACCCTCTTAGTATCGACCGTGTAAATATCAATTTAGTGGCAAGTTTATGATTTTTTTTATCGAGAAAAGTATTATTATTCGTAGTTTCTATATTCACAAAGCGGTAGATTATATGTTCAATTTTAATCTATTATTTTTTTTTGTACTCACTTTACATTTCAGTAGAGATACAGTTGTTAAAAGACACCTAAAAGTCGTCACCCTTCAAACTTCCCCGCCTTAACTATAAAAAAAACTTTTCCTTCATTCACCTGTCACTGTCAATATCATGTGAATGATCATTATGTTGCTTGCTTGCTTTGCTTTGCAATTTTATTATTGTTCCAGTTTTTGGTTTGAGCAGAGCAAAGCAGAATTAATGGTGTATTTCAACTTAAATTTGGACTGCCATCAAGCATATGAATGCTTTCTTAAAAATAAAAATTAAGTTATTAAGGCGCAGAACAGCAAAAAAATATTCATTCAATAAATAAATATGTTAACCACATACTATATTTTTGTTTTAATTTTTTGCCATTACTATATATTTAGAGGTAACAGCTTCGAAAATACTATATTTGATAGAGAAAAAGTTGGTAACCCTAGTTATAGGCGATGGTTACCACTTAACATGAGGTATGTAAGTAAAGATTTCTTTACATATATGGCGTAGTTTTATTTTTATATAAATTATAGGCTAGCGTTGGACCACGATCTCGCCTGATGGTAAGCGATGATGCAGTCTACGATGGTACTCGCTTGCCTAGAAGAAACCTATTCACACGCGACTTGTAGGCCCCTAGGTTGTAGTTATCAGAAAACACAGACTCAGGCAAGGCGTTCCACTCCTTGGCGGTACGCATAATAGAGGTGGAAGCGTACCGCTTTGTGCGTATGGGAGGTATGTCTACCATGTAGCGGTGGCGCACCGCGGAGTGTCTGGTTGTCCGATGATAACGCTGTGGAGCCTTGCATCTGCTAACTCGTCATTGCAAATGAGCTTCTTGGCTCTTCTCTCAATTGAATCTAGAGCCTCTAGCTGGTATTTCGCTGATCCGTCCCAGAGGTGAAAACAGTACTCCAGACATGATCGGACTTGTGCTTGGTATAAGTTGAGCAACTGTCCCGGTGTGAAGTATTGCCTCACCTTTGCAAATATACCAAGCTTTTTAGCGGCCAGCTGGGCTTTCGACTCAATGTCGGAGCCGAAATTGAGAGTCTCAAGAAATTCAAGGTGGTTAGAAATCGGCTCGGACACATTACGGAAAGTAGGAGCCAGATAAAATTGACTCCGTTTCGCGGAAAACAGATATATATAGATAAAACTCTGGGCAACACAACTGCCATCGCATTATGTATTACCGTACTGTTTAAGTGACTTAAAATTAACTTAAAACTTAGCTGTCGCGTTGTGTAACCGGCGCGTCATAATTTAATTTATCTAAAGACTAAACCTGTTTAATTATTCAGCCTGTCTGTTGTAGAGTTGAGGGAGTCTATTTACTCGTATATTGTAGTAAAATTGTAAGGACAACTTAGGCACAAACAAGAAACTCTGTATAAAACGTTTGATAACAATGAATACTGTATTTTCCACTTGAGTTCCACAATAGAAATATATTTATTGTGACCATAATTGTTACATAGATGAGTTGTGTCCCTGTTTCCCAGAAAAGCGTAAGCTGTGACCTAGGAAACAATTCTCATGAATGAATAGGTTCAATAGGTAACAAGATTAAAAGCTGAAGCTTAAATAATTAAAAAATGCATTATAAAATTTAAATATGATTTAAAAGTGATCTACTAAATAAATAATAACATACGAGACACAATTTTTTTAAATCTTATTATTGGAGGTGAGTTTTTATGTAATGGGTAACGTCTGTAACTACTGAACCTATTTTAAAAATTCTTTGACTAATAGCAAGCTACCCTATCCCTGAGTATCACACTAAAATTATAAATGCGAAAGTTTGAATGGTTTTTTGGATATTCGTTTGTTTATTTGTTAGTCAATCACGCCGTAACTGCTGAACCGATTTCGATGAAATTTGGTATATACGTAGATTATAACCTGGATCACCGCATAAGCTGCCATTTATCCCATGAGATAAAAATGGAGTGTCAAATCAAGTTGCAACAGCGAGTTTAGCTTTATTTCTTGGTTGCCCACACATTTTGTAGTGTAACGCGTACGAAGTCGCAGGGAACAGCTAGTATATTATATAATTTTATTATAAAAGTCTGTGCGAGGCTGCGGTGAGTCATCTAGTCTAGAATAAATCGCTGCTAAATAATAATTTATGGAGTACAACAAATTATTTTCATTCTCCTTACTACGAGGCTTATGGCCAGAAGACCTTATAACATGTTCATCATCATCATCATATCAGCCGTAGGACGTCCACTGCTGGACAAAGGCCTCCCTCATTGATCTCCAGGAACTGCGGTTGGAAGCGGCCTGCATCCAACGCCGACCTGCGGTTCTTACCAAGTCGTCTGCCCATCTTGTGGGTGGACGTCCTACGCTGCGCTTGCCGGTCCGTGGCCTCCACTCAAGAACCTTTCGGCCCCATCGGCCATCTGTTCTACGCGCTATATGGCCTGCCCATTGCCACTTCAACGTGCTAATCCGTCGGGCTATGTCGGCGACTTGAGTTCTCCTACGTATCTCCTCATTTCTGATTCGATCCCGTAGAGAAACCCCGAGCATAGCCCTCTCCATAGCTCGTTGAGCGATTCTGAGCTTATTCATAAGGCCAATAGTGAAGGACCACGTCTCGGTTCCATATGTCATCACTGGTAACACACACTGATTGAAGACTTTTGTCTTAAGGCACTGAGGTATAACATTTTACCTATCTGTATTTATAATATTCTTGTATTGTATTCTTGCGAGGGTTTAGTTCCTTGTATATTTATATTTATTCGTATTATTATAATTTGTACTTTAACATTTATTATTATTATTATTATTCCTTACATAATTTAATTATTACTTCTATCTACTTCTTCTTCTTCTTAGCGTGTCAATAGTTCTACTTACATTGTGTTAGATAGGTACTTGGCTACATTGATGGCGTCAGGAGAAGCCATTTTTAAATCAACAATTGTGCAGGTGTTCGGGCACAGAGGGCACATTAACAGGTGTTTCATCGACTGTGACACCACAGTCGCATTGCGTTTGTCTGGGATCCCTGAACCCCCATTTGCACATATTGACTCTGCAGCGACCAACCTGTGTGCGAAGCCTATTTAAGGACTTCCACACTGGCCACGGCAGGTCGTGCCCTGGTGGAAGCTGTTCTTGAGGGGGAATGAAGTCTGGTGGTGGGGGGTTACTATCTATCCACAGTGCGCGTCTAGCAACGGATGGGTCGTCGCTGGTGGCCTGCGTGAAACGCTGAAAACTCTTACGACTTTTCAGGCGGCCTTGTGGAATTTGATGGCTATATAGAGGGTGTCGACTGTCATGCTCCTGCTTATCTATCTACTTATCATTATTATCTAATTAAGCTGTGCCTATTCGTTCTTACGAGTTCTAATGACTTGCCTAAAAAAGGTTTCCGCAGAATAACAGCGCCGAGCTGTCGATCGGTGGCGAGGCATAATGCTTAGCTAAAACCCGTTTGCTGCAGTAGCACATACACACCTACTTGCCTCTTTTTAATTTCTCCCTGACTACATTGTATATTTATTATTTCTTTCTATTGTTCCTATGTTTGTTGTATGTAATTTTCTGTTTTCTCTTACTTGTGCTTTCTCTTTGATGTTCCTTTTGATTGTATTGTGTGAATTTGTGTGTGTCTATGTCTATTTTTTTTAAATATCTATCTATCCGTAGTTCCGTAATAACGTTTCAGTTAATAATATCACTACCTCCAATGTTTACCAACCACGAACTTAATCATCGCCGACATTGCCTGCGTTAAACCAAACCGAATCGTTCGTGTAATGAAATTACGCATACATGAGCAGCTTAATTAATTTATTTCTATGCTGCTTTGTTACAGCTAACGTGGGTAGCGTCTGTGTTACTCCACAAAAAAAACTGTAGCCTTGTTCATCGGACATTGTTTTACTTCGTCATTTGCATTGATTGCAACTAAATTAACATTTTATTCTATACTTTGACCGCCAATTATATTTACTTCGTCTTTTGCATTGATTGCAACTAAATTAACATCTTATTCTATACTTTGCCCGCCAATTATATTTACTTCGTCTTTTGCATTGATTGCAACTAAATTAACATTTTATTCTATACTTTGCCCGCCAATTATATTTACTTCGTCTTTTGCATTGATTGCAACTAAATTAACTTTTTATTCTATACTTTGACCGCCAATTATATTTACTTCGTCTTTTGCATTGATGGCAACTAAATTAACATTTTATTCTATACTTTGACCGCTAATTCGGGGCGAACCATTAGTAATAATAGATGATATTACACTCGTATAAGACCAAAAAAGTAGCAGCCAATCAACTAACAGAGGAATTACCGTACACAGTAATGGAAAGTTTAATTTCCGGCTTGCATGAGTATCGCCAGGAGACAATTCGTTTTGTGTTCTGTTTCAGGGGTGTCGTTAATCAACGGAGTGCGCGCAAAAATAATGAGCAGCACTCATAAATCCTGGGCGATTTTATTCGGATAAAACCTAATTAAATTGCGATAAGTTCAACGGCGTCAGTGGACATCGCCGTATCGGAGACGTTTCTTTTGTAGTTAAAAACAAAACTTACTGTCATTAGTGGCGATTCTGTTGTTTACACTGACTAAAATTGCGTAAAATACGAACGGTCTTATTTTGTTTACGCTAAAGATCAAGTTACAATGATATTTATAGTGACATTTCTAAAATTAAGTATTTTTACTATAGTTCCACCGAAACCGCTGTACCGCTCCATAAGAAAGTGCGGCGAGGTGGGGGCCGAGGAAAAAAGAGCAAGAGTAGGTACACATGAGATCTATATTGTCGGATAGATCTTACGATATCGTAAACGATATGTTTATATTTTTATAAGTAACTAAATTGTCTACAGATATTCTGACATAGATTCTGCTTCAACTTCATCTTTCTGCAAATTTATTATTAATGGATCAAATCTACTATCGCGATCCCAGTAATTGTTTTCATTTTTTTGGACATGATGACGGTCTTGACGTCACGAGATAGCGCTCGACCCATCTTTGGATATTTATCTCATGTGCGTCTGACGATGGATCGGAGCGGCCGATACTTCCCCCCCCCCCCCCCCCCCCCCCCCCCCCCCCGTCTCGCCGTGCGCATACCTCAGGCGCGGTACAGCGGTTCCGGTCAAACTATAAGATGACGTGTTTTTGGGCTAGTTTTAGTCAGCTGACTAAAACACAGGTTTTGATCAGTGCTGGTGATTGAGGGTTCATTTAGGGTTTCGTAGTCAGACTAGGATTTAACCTTTTTTATACTTAACGTACCATCGATCAGCCATAGTTGTATGCATAAAAAGTATTCACAGTTATATACCACAGTATTTTATACTATTTATTGATCAAGCCAAGCGAGATCTCTAAATTAACTTGGACATATCGGCGTTGTATGTACGTAAGTATGTTTGTTTGTTTGTCCGAGGATAACTTTCGAAGCGTGTATCCGATTATCATGGAATTTAGTACATAGGTAGTGACGGCACATTTTGGTGTTACTTAATCAGCTAAAAATGGGGGGGTGTTGAGATATTGGGGTTCAACAAGGGAAATAAAACTAAAATGGGACTATCTGGTCAAGTGGCACGTTTAATAAAAGGTATTTGTTTGGGGTATGTACCAAACAGTAAGAAAAGCTGGGGTAAGATTGCTAAGGGATGCTAGCTGGGTTGGAGACTCTAAAGAGAGATAAATAACCGAACTCGTCGAGTGTTGAATGTACACTGATTTATTGCTTTCATCACAAATTCGAATAACTATTGTAACTAGGGCAATGCATGCTATGCTAAAAGTAAAAATATTATTTACACAAGTTTAAGCTGATTGTACAGGTGTACGTTAGCTCGTACATCTTGCCAACCAAAAAAGAAGGCTAGGTAAACAAAGTAATAAAAATGTATAAAAAGACTAAGTACTTGAAAGCTTAATAAATTGAATTAACTTAAGATGATAAAAGTGTTCGTGTCCATGTCACTTATAATTGTCACTCAATTGTCCGTAGAGAAGCTAGTTGACCCCGGTGGGCTCTACTATTTCACCGAAAAAGTCACAAGGAATGGAAATCGACACTGAACGTGGGGGCTTAGGATGCGCGGTGCCTCTATTTACGTTTAAATTGACCATGCTCACTGATTCACGTAAATCACTATACTCGCGTGGTATATATCGCTCATCGAACGAATGCGCGCCGCCGACGCGGGCGCGTGTGCGGGCGCCTGCAGCTGCGCTCACCGGGGCTTCTCCCCCGGGAGAAGCTGCTAGCACCACACAACGTCTCCTTGCTTGAAGACATGCTGCTACGATTCCTATAACCACCAGTACGGCGACCATACCATAAATAATGGAAAATTGATGGATATCGTGAATGCTAAGTTCGGGAGCCGACTGCTGTTTCAGGTTGTTGATCTCGTCCATGACCTGACGATATTTTTGCTCGTGGTTTTTTGGAGTGAAGTTGTAGCTGGCTCCAGATGTCTTCATGATGCTATTCAAAATTAATATTTCTGGGGCTTCGATAGAAGGCTGTATATGGTACAGCCGTATATACTATATATATTACCTTTCGTAGGAAGTTGTTGTGAGAGTGAATAGTAAACAAATAACTTTTGATAGTACAACCTTGACCTATCTCAAGAATACCGGTGCCCGATAAAGTTCTCAATGTCACATCAGATGAGCAAAAAGTGCGAATGCTGCATTTATTGCAACACGAGTATAGCCAAGAATTCAGTCGGTGCAATTTGACTACACATCTATCTACACAAGTAGTATGCTCGTTTATAATACAGGGCGATGTTAATTTGCCTGCGTTTATCAATGTTAGATTACATATGCTTTGTTTAAGATCTAAGTCATATGTACGTTTATCTAACCCACATAGAATTTTTTCTTCAGATGCATGAAGACAAGCTTGTAGATCATAGTCTGTTATGAATAAAACTGTGTCTTTTTGCAAGTTGAATGCTAGATATGGGTAGGTAAGTACGGTAAGAGTTTCCATCTGTATTTTGTGGGATGCTAATTATTTTATCAAGCTCGTAGATTTTGTTTATGACTAGTGGGACCTTAATTTCGACGATTAGGTATTTTTTATAAACTTTTGCGGCGACCTTTAATAGCATATATACATCTCGTACACTTCCCGCTTCTAGGGGTACTTTCAAGTCACCCTGTAGCTGGGCAGACATAAAGTTTATTTGTTCTTCCAGTTGCTCGCTAGTAATCAGGTGCGCATCGATGCGGCCGTGGCTGATGTCCGTCACAGTGTCTACGAGTGACGTTTGCATGTGTTTTAGGTTCCCAAGCACGATGTTGGCCGCTAAAGCTGATGACGTAATGTAAAGACCTTTTTCGACTTCCGATCTTATTTGATTTATATCTTCCGATAAACTGCGAAGATGCTCGTTGAATACAGAAGACAATTTATGCATAATTTGCTCATTGCGTTGTATTATATTTAATTCTGCTTCGATGATTACAGTTTGATTTTTGATGAGGGTTTTCAGGTGGTTTTTGTTATATGTAATTTTTTCTATGTCTTTAGCGTATTGCTCCGCAAAATTGTCGTCTAGTACTCCAAATAGATAGTTAGCTAGATTTCCTACATCGTTTACTATGCCTCTTCTCTGACGTTTGCGGCTAGGACTCTGTAGAAGACTGTTGTAGTGCTCAATTTCCCTTAATTCGTGTGCAAGTTGATTAATAATTTGCTGGTATTGAGAACTGTGTTTCCTTGTCATACCCTTCAGATGTCTCACGTAGATCTTCATGTTATTGATTGGTTTCCAGTATCCAGTCAGATTGTAGTACACCACTAGCTTCCATTCATCTTTGATATACTGTAGGTTCGATATTTTGTCGAAATACAGAGTTTTTGAGTCGTTTAGCGCTATATTACCGATATGTGGGACATTCTGGTGCATGGCTGGAGAAATCATCATTATTAATAGTAAAAGTGCAAGAGTAAGACAGTTTTTGAAAGTTACACGCTTATTTCCACGAATTCTTCCGTCCGAGTTTGTATGTTGTGGAGTTTGCTGGGCTATATGCTGTGCTGAGCTATCGTCATCGTCTTTTCCCGTTTCAATGGGTAGTTAAACAAGCTTCGTTACTGGTCGCTTAATGATTTTATTTTCCGTCTTAATGGACACGACCCTGACGTATCCGTCACCTCCAGGATGGAGTTCTACAACTCTGCCGAGTGCCCACTTGCCTGGAGGTAGGTTATCATCTTTAATTAGGACGATGTCGTTGACGTCAAAGTTTTTGGTAGGTTTCCTCCACTTGGAACGTACATGAAGATGCTGAAGATAATCAGATGACCATAGCTTCAAAAAGTGTTTGTTCATAGTTTGAACAAGCTGCCAACGTGTCGGTAGGTTGACGTAATCTGGGTCAGTCTGAGGGCGTGATAGTAAAGAGTCACCTATCAAAAATGCCCTGGCGTTAGATAACTGTCCTCTGGGTTCTCATTTAGTGGAAACAGAGGACGGGAGTTCATGCACGCTTCGATCTGCTGAAGCAAAGTAGTAAACTCCTCGTAAGTCAGTGTTTGTTCGCCTATGACTCATTTCAAATGCTTTTTAAAGCTCTTCATGGCGGCTTCCCATAAGCCTCAGCACTAGGCCACGCTGGAGCATTGAAGGACCATTCAATATTCATGTCGCTCATTTTGTTTAAAATTTCTTGATTGATTGTAGCTAAGATTTGCTTATATTCGCTGTCTAATGCTCGCTTGGCACCTATAAAGTTTGTGCCGTTATCACTGTACATTCGGCGGGGCGTCCCTCGCCACACACAGAAACGACGAAAAGCTGCTAAAAACGCTGGAATGCTGAGGTCGGACACCAATTCTAGGTGAACGGCCTTTGTCGCTAGGCAGGTGAATACAGCCACGTAACCTTTCAGAGTCTTCACTCTCCTACCCTTGCTCGCTTTAAGATCCACATGTCCTGTAAAATCCACGCCGGCGTGCGTGGATGGGCGGGAACGCGTGACTCCGGCTCGTGGTAAATCAGCCATAACTTGGTGCTGCTTTTCTGAGTTGAAGCGACGACATATTACACACGTACGAAGCTGTGTTTTTACTTTTCTCATGCCGCTTAAGATCCAATACTTTTCTCGTATGTAAGATAGGGTAAGTCTCGGCCCGCCGTGCAGTGTAGTGATGTGCGCTTGATGAATAATCAAGTCCGTAAATCGGCTGTGGCTGGACAAGATTATTGGATGTTTTGCTGAGCTACTTACTATTGAGTAATTGAGGCGGCCACCCACTCTTAAGATCCCATTTTCATCTAAATAGGGACAGAGGTTCGCTAGCTGGCTGTTGGATTGAACATGGCCTTTGAGCTTAATGTTCTCCAAACCGCTTTCAAAATCTGTAGCTTGCACGTGCTTGATAAGTAATTCGAACGCTTTATTTAATGCAGTCGTAGACAACACATTTGCATGGTCAGTGATTTTGCGATGTAATGATGTTGTGAAACGTATTACCCATTCCACTACCTTGGCGGCACGCATAATTGAGCTGTTGTTTTTTAATAACGACAAACTGTTTCCAACGAGATAAGTCGCCGTGTAGCCATCCCAGAACTACAGTGGAGTCAGTCCATGCGTAAACATCAACATTTTTATTTACTAAAGTAGCTTTTACGATTTGTATGAGCTGAGCTAGGAGCAAGGCACCGCACAGCTCTAGACGCGGTAGCAACACTTTTTTCTTTAAAGGCGCTAGCTTGGTTTTCACTGCAACGAGTCGTGTTGTGCGCTCACCCTTTTCATCGTGCGCTATTAGGTGCACGGCGCAGGCATAAGCCTTTTCCGATGCGTCGCTATAGCCGTGTAGTTGAAATGCCTTCTGTGTGTCGCCGAAATATCTAGGAATATCAAAGAGGCTAACATTTTGAAAATCATTTCTTAGCTGTACCCATTCGTTTTGGGCTTGTTCCGGGATAGGGTCATCCCATCCTATGCATGAAGACCATGTATTTTGGAATAAGATATTAGATCGAATAGTAAGTGGCGAGAGCCAGCCCAACGGATCAAATATTTTTGATATATTTCTGAAAGTAGCTGGCGTTTCGTGTTGCATTTTCGAAAGTTAAATTAAATTGCAGAAATTCGTTCACGTGTTATAAACCCGTGAGCTGTCGGGTTTTAGCTAACTTTTTTTGACTTTCGTATTCGTATCTGTGCGATTACGTGACGTTCAAGTGAGTCAGGAGACTCACTCAGCAGCATCAGCTCTCCCTCCGTGAGTCAGGAGACTCGTTTAGCAGCATCCGCTCATCCTCCGTGGGTCAGGAGACTGACTCAGCAGCATCAGCTCATCCTCCGTGGGTCAGGAGACTCACTCAGCAGCATCAGCTCATCCTCCGTGGGTCAGGAGACTCACTCAGCGGCATCCGCCCTTCCTCTGTGGGTCAGGAGACTCACCCAGCGGCATCAGCCCTTCCTCCATGGGTCAGGATACTCACTCAGCAGCAACAGCTCTTCTTTGCGTGAGTCGGGAGACTTGCCTAGCAGCAGCATTCAAGTAAGATCGTTCATATTTTACTTGCTTATCTAACTACCATGACGAACTACGAAGCAATCTTCAACCGTCAAGCAGAAATTGTCACCGAGCTTCAGCGCATCGGGACTAACTTTGATAAGGATACAGCTCATCGAAAGACCTCAGAGTATCTGAAGATAAGGTTAAATGCTTTAGATAACTTCTGGGGAGAGTTGGATAGTAACAACTCTACTCTTGAATTGTTGCCGACGAAATCTCAAAGGTAATTTCAGGAATCAATTTATGATCTTATGAATAAATTCTATCGTGATACGCGAGCTAAAATAGCAGCTTCTGAGCCTTATAAAGGGCAGAGAGCATCCGGTTCGAAGGACCAAATGTTTGGGGTATGTACCAAACAGTCAGAAAAGCTGGAGTAAGATTGCTAAGGGATGCTAGCTGGGTTGGCGACTCTAAAGAGAGATAAATAACCGAACTCGTCGAGTGTTGAATGTACACTGATTTATTGCTTTCATCACAAATTCGAATAATTATTGTAACTAGGGCAATGCATGCTCTGCTAAAAGTAAAAATATTATTTACACAAGTTTAAGCTGATTGTCCATGTGTGCGTTAGCTCGTACAGTATTTGTGGGTTTATTTTTCCCCATTTTTATTTATAGTTTAAACCTTGCAGTTATTAAGTTATTCGCCATACATTCCTCGTGCAACCGGCTGTGCGTAAACACGTTCCTTAACTGTATTGTACTTAGTGTAAATAACTACCCGCTGGCGAAATGTATCCACTGCAACAAAACAGTGACAAAAAAAGCCCCTGGGCTGCAGTGTAATCGATGTGGTTTATTGGTACATGCAAGTACTACATGTACAGATCTATCTAACAAGCAGATAAATCTACTAAACTCTGCGGAGAACCTGGACTGGACTTGCTGCGACTGTAAACAAAAGTCACCATTTAGGAAAACTTCATTTGTTGTTCCCGAAGATGACTTGGAGGAGGAAGACGACACCGGGTCGAACAAAAGTATCAATATACCCATAAACACCTCCAAATTTCTGTCGGACATCTCATCTGAAGTGGAGAAATCAATCAAAAAAGAATTGCGAGAAACAAACCAGGGTCTACAGTTTTTAAACGAAAATGTTGAAGAATATCTTGAGTTAATGGAAACCTTCAAAGAAAAAATCAAGGATCTAGAAAACAAAAACTCTGATCTGGTTAATAAAAATAAGAACTTTGAAACGAAGGTAGGAGCATTGGATCCGCGGATCAACGAAATTCAGCAAACGCAATTAGAGAAACTGATCGAGGTTACCGGCATCCCAGCCTCTGAAGGTGAAAACCTAGCAGAGATCTCCAAAAATCTAGCTCACAAATTAAACATGAAAGCCAAAGACGTAAAAACCATCAAGCGTCTTCCAGTAAGACAGGGGAAATCAGAAACTATTCAACTGAAACTGAGGGACGAGGTGATCAAATCTAGCTGGATATCAGCGGCTCGTACCACGATCATCGTAGCATCGGGCGTGGTACCTAATGTCGAGATCTCGAGATCCAAAGACAAGTTATTTATTCGTCAAGCCCTAACTCAACATTTGAAAAACGTTCTATGGAAGGCCAAGCAGTCACTAAAGGATACCTAGAAGTTCGTCTGGTGCAAGGATACAAAGGTCCTTGTTCGTAAAAGTGAGCAATGCAAGATTATTGTGCTGCGTAGTGAAAATGACATTGCAAATCTCATTAAATCATCCTAAAAATTAAATTGGTAAGCACGAACTAATATTATACGTAAGCCTATACCTATATAATATGGATAATATATCGGACAATGTTACAGAATTACATGATTGTACCTAACTCAATATTATAAACTTATTCCTAAATGTAAAAATAAGCTAACATGTATTCCCGTCAACATTCGTTCAATACTTAAAAATTTTTGTAAACTAGAAATGCTTCTTTTTGTTTCTATAGTTCAGATAATTATACGTTATAATACTAAGCGAAGTAGGTATATCTGATTGCGTCAGCTCACTGTTCCATCTGCCGAATTATAACATGCATACAAAACTAAGGCAAGGTAGAAAAGGTGGTAGAGTATAAATTCGACACGCATAATAAACACAAATTCAAGCCCATTATGACATCAACTACCTACTTTGAATGTATCCTAGGTAATTTAACAACCCAACAAAATACTTGTTATAACATAATAGCACTGTATAGACCACCTAAAACGAATTACAAGTCACCTTTTGTACAGGAACTGCAATCGATACTCAAAAATATACCTAAACGCGACACACTCTTACTAGGAGATATCAACATCGACTTAAAGACGAAGAACACTATACACACACGGTATCTGAACATTTTATACGAATACGGTTTGGAATGCGGCATAAGGGACTACACTAGAATTGAACCGAGAAATGAAATAATAACAAGAATTTGCACAGATCATATCTTCGTGCGATCCCGTTCACAGGATGTTTACTGTGCGGCGGTCGGCACAGTTTTGGCGGACCATCGCCTCACGGTAGTCGCTTTAGTTGAGAACTCGCTTATACAAGCTGATCCAACTTATGCCACCCGTATAAATAATACAATGTTTTCACAAGAAATAAATAAAATTGAGTGGTTTAAAATTGATGATTTAACATGTCCCAACTCAATTTATAAATTTATAACGAATAGTTTTAATAACTGTTATGCAAAATCACAATATAAAATTAAAATTAGACATTAATCTAATAGAAATTTAAAACCATGGTTAACAAATAAAATTAAAGCAAACTGTACTCTAAGGGACCAAAAATTCATTCAATTTAAAAAAAGATCACACAAATTCCATTTTAAATCTTGAATATATAAAAATAAGTAATAAATGTAACAAACTAATCGAAATAACTAGAAACAATCACATTAAAAAAGAAATTCATGACAATAAAAATGACTTAAGGAAGCTGTGGCAATTATTAAATAATTTAACTGGGCGAATAACACGTTCAATAGACGAAAGCATACTACAAGCTTTTAGTAATAACATTTGCAATCAGAAAGATATAGCAAACAACTTTGCCAATGAATTTCATAAAGCTGCTAAAGGAATCGTTCCAAATTGCAAGAAGTCTCTTCTATATCCAACGGACTACATAAAAAAATCGAACGCATCTATCTACTTAAAAAAAAGAAATCCTTCTGATGTTTACAAAATTATACAAAATTTGAAAATAAATAAAGCACCAGGTATAGACAAACTTCGGCCAATAGATGTCAAACTAGTATCTGAAAACTTAACTCTAGTAATAGCAAAACTTATCGATAGTAGCATAAAACAGGGTATCTTCCCCGACGAGTTAAAAACCGGGATCGTACGACCAATTTATAAAAAAGGGCCTAAAACTGACTACTGCAACTATAGTCCAATCACAATTTCACCGATAGTAGACAAGATCTTTGATAAATATATTTGCAATCAAATTCACAATTTCTACAAAAAGCACCAAATCTTATCCGATACCGCAGTATGGGTTTTAAGCAAAAAAAAGCACAACCCAGTTACTTTCACACTTTACAAACCACGTCAATAAAAGCCTTGATAGTGGTAAACACATATTAACGGTGTTTATAGATTATAGTAAGGCATTCGACACCCTAAGGCATAACACACTAATTAATTAACTTGAGTACAGCGGAATCAGGGGTCCTTTGCTTAACTGGTGTGCTGACTATCTCAAAAACAGATCTTTTTGTGTAAAAATAGGTGACTCAACTAGTGACAGTATCCCTGTGACAGAAGGTACGGCACAAGGATCAGTATTAGGTCCCCTACATTATTTAGCTTATGTAAACGATGTAATAATGTCATACAATACTGTACTGTATATCAGTATGCAGATGACACGTGTTTAATAGCAGAAGATCGGGACATAATGGATTCTTTAAGTAAATTACAACACGATTTTTCAGGAATTGTTGAATGGTCTCATGATGCTGGTCTAGTTTTAAATGCACAAAAAACTAAACTAGTTCATGTCTGCTCCTCGCAAAATAAAAGAGGGACCAATAATGCTATCAAACTGATAGATCATAATCACAACTGCCTGCACAGCAAAAACACTACATGCGATTGTGAACCAATTGAACAGGTTACACATCAAACATATCTTGGCGTAATTATAGATCAACGTTTTAACTGAGGTAAGCATATCGACCTTGTCTGTAATAATTTTAGGGCAATTCTACATAGTGAAATTCAAAATCCCATTCCCGATACTTCTAAATATATACAAATCACTCGCAGAAAGCATCATTTTATACGGCTAAAGTAGCTACGGACGCACCTTTAGTACTTATTTAGACAGAATACTTAATCTACAGACGCGAATATTAAAAACAATAGTACCCAAAAATGTACGAGCTAAATATAGGCATGACTCAGATGGATTATTAAAGTACTGCGACATAACACCCGTGCACGATAAAGTTAAAATACAGTTACTTGTAGAAAATTTCTTTTCCTACGAAAAATACAGAACTCATAACATAATGACAAGACAAGTAAAAACAAAAAAACTATACACAAGTTCAGCTAAAAACTTTTACGAAGAAAGAACTACAGACTACATTATACCTAGACTAAAAAATTGCATTTCAATAGAACTGAGAGATAAAATTAACAATAAAAATATAAAAAACATACTCAAAAAACTTTTTAAAAAATAAGATAACAAACAAAAAATTTACTAAAATATTGTACTACTATATCATTAGCAAATATATGTATATATAACATTACATCATATTTAAGTAGGTATATAACTCTGTGACTATTGTACTATTTACAAATATATAAAATATAACTAAATAACATATTGAAGTAAGTATATGTATAATATGGTGTCATATAATATTTTATTCATTCATAACGACTGAACTGATATTTGAATAATTGTTCCACAAAGTTTGCCATTTTAGAGCAATTTGTATGTTTGTGCAGATAACGATGGAATGTGAGCCGGCGCACGAATGACGTTCGGAAAAAAACTTAATTATAAAAAAAAATCGCACATGTAAAAATAGTTTTATGTATACTAAAGAGGAATGTCAAATTCTCACTGAGGACAAACCTACTAAGGTGTTATAAGTGTATTAATTTTATAAGTATATGTTTAAAAAAAAACAATAAAAAAAAAAACTGAACTTTGACAAAATTCTCAAGGGTGTACCCTAGGCTGTGACCCCACAGTGCTGAAATTTAGTACGCGTGTAGCTTTAGTGACCTAAATATAGACAAAAGTCTGAAATCAAGAATAACTGTAATTTGTACCCCAAAATAGTGTCCAAATAACATGAACTCCCGTTACCTGTAATTCGAGAGAACCTGTAGATAAGTAAAATTGGTTATGCATTTCGTGGCACTATTTTGATAGTCAAAGATTACGAATGATATTTTTTTGTTTATAAGGAAGACTCGCGAGATCTCAGTTCAGGGCAAACCACTAGTTAAATCGTAGCACCCAAACTACTACGTAAACTTGGTAATAAATGGCGTCAAAATAATCGTTTTCGAGAGTGACATGAAAAATTATATGTGTTAAAAAACGCCACCAAGCTGTTTTGTTGCGCATATTTTTTTGGACTTTAATCGCGTAATAGCGATATGGATATTTGGTTGGATATAGTGGTAGCGGTATAGCAGATTCAAATTCATAATCATAAAAAGACTATTTTAAATAGGCAAGTGGCACAAAAAATCTGATTTGTTTGTTTTTTGTGTGTTTTGTTAAATTGTTTTCCGTCACAAATAAATGTTTTTACTTTCACTGTTTTTGATCCGATTATACCCAACTGCAGTCCGCTTTTTTAGTTTTTTCACCCAACTTCGCAGGAGCCTAATGATTTATAAATGTTTGCATCATCTACAGATATTTGTTCCGGGTTTGGTTGTTTCTCTATATAGTATAAGTATGTCTTTACAAAAAATGTGTATAAGTGTTCTATCAATTATCTGGTTCCCATAGTACAAGCTCTGCTTAGTTTGGGGCTAGATAGCGCTGTGTTAAGTGTCCAGCAATATTTAGTTATTTTATTTAGGATTACTTATCCGTACTACATCTTGTCGGATTTCCTAAATCAAACGTCTCTAATGTAATCTAATGTAGGATCTCTTACATATGTTTGAAGTAACAATAATACCTAGAGGGCCCAATTCTGCTAATTTATAAGATAAACTATTATGGAGCTATACCATAATTTAAAGATTGTTGTTCCTGTCATTTGCTGCCAAGTTTTCAATGGAGTTGTCATAGCAACAGGGATCACTAAAAAAATATTGTTTTAGTAGAATACCAACTGATATCTACAGTGGCAATTTTGAGACGATACCATTCTTATAGTGAACCAATTGGTTTAGTAGAATTGGGTCCAAACGTATATTCAAGAAAGATGTTTAAAACATGTACAAGTGCTTAGTACAAGTTCCTTGCATCTATTAAAGAGAACGTTATTGTGACGGCCAATCATAAATTCTGAACAGATATTTGATTAACGCACTATAACGGAAGTCCGTGACATCAATGCAGGTTTGATGGCTGAAAACCAGCGTTGCGCAATAAGTGTATTGTTCAGCATAATGCTGAGCCATTCTCCTCTTCCGGCACAGAGCTCATACTGACTGGGTACTATCTTTTGTTATATTTTTATTTTATTGTTTATGTGAACGTGTTTTAATTATCTGTCTTTAATTATCCACTGTATGTTGTTTCTGTGTGTTTGTTACGTGTGTCGAAATAAATGTCTATATCTATCAATTAACAATTTTAACTCGATCTAGACTGAAAATCTTTTCTATGAATCAAAAACCGAAAAGTTGAGCTTGTTATTCAAAATACATAATGAGCAGACTATATTTACCTACCAAAAATTGCAAAAAAAACTACCAACAGATTAAAATATCACTCATTATTTTAATATTAAATGTATATTGTTTCACCCAGACAACCGTTGCGTGAAAACTAATGAGTGAAGCAATGGTAACCAACGGTTGACCCAGATATTGATACCAGATGAACAAATCAAAGCTTAGTCAAATCTAAATACGATAACTGCTATAAAATATAATGAGATCCATAAAGGTAGTTTTATCCACAATCTTTACGGTCCAAATCATGTCCCCAAATGTTTACCGTCAGGATTACCTGTCCATAAAAAGTCGGTAAACAAATTTTATTGCTTCTTGGGCCATAATCCGCTGAAGGGCCCACGAGGCGATGAAGGTTGATTTGCCTCGGTCGTGTCAAGAACCTTGATTGTTTGATGATCTGATCCTGTAGTCAAATTGAAAAAACTTTTGAAAAGGTTTTTTATTCTGCTTTTCGAATCTTATGTTACAGAAGTACCTAATGTTACACAAGTTAGAGCAGATATAAAAATCAAAGACGAGGAGTTGGCTCTTGTGAACATCACCGTGTTCTTAGGTATAACCCTAGATAATAAGCTTCAATGGGGCCCTCACATTGATAAGTTGTCGAAGAAACATAGTTCTGCGGCATACGCAGTCAAAATATCCGTCTTTTACAGACGTAGACACAGCTAGACCAGTTTACTTCAGCTACTTCCACAGCATTATGTCATACGGTATACTGCTGTGGGGGAGTGCTGCAGATATAAACACAGTTTTTGTGCTGCAGAACAGGGCTGTTCGTGCAATTTATAATATGGGCCCCAGAAAATCATTACGCAATAAGTTACGCAAAAAGAAATAAATAGTATTAGGTTGGGGAAAAAGTTTCTTCGCATTTTTTAAGAAAATTCAAAACCCTTTTTAATATAGTTTATTTACATTTAACTAAAGTATGTAGGTACCATTTTGTTCGATAACTTTTTGCCATCTTGTAGGTAGAGACATATCCCATTGCTATAGAAATTTTGGGGCTTCTGATCAAAATACCGCTACAAGTAGTTTTGGCAGTCCTCTCGTGATGTTAACCGGACACTGCCTAAAGAATTCTGAAGGGAATTCATTAGGTGGAAATATGAAGGTGCAAGGTCAGGACTATACGGCGGATGCATTAACACCTCCCAGCCAAACTCTCTTAATTTTTGCTGAGTGGCTAAAGATGTGTGAGGTCTAGCGTTATCATGATGAAAAACCACACCCCTTCTGTTGATTAATTCCCGCCGCTTTCTCTCAACTTCTTGCTTTAATCTCATCAGTTGTTCGCAGTAAAATTCAGAATTGATGGTCCTGCCTGGTGGTAACACCTCATAATTAATAATGCCTTTCCAATCCCACAACACACAGCATCACTTTGTTGCGAGTTAACCCGGGTTTTGCCACAGTCTGTGAAGCCTGACCGGCCTTTGAAGACGACCTTTTTTGCACGTTCTTTTCATACGTGATCCACTTTTCATCACCAGTTATCAGCTTTTTCAAAAATGGTTCGGTGTCATTACGTCGGAATAAAGAATCAAAAATGAGTACACGGTTCATTAGGTTTCTTTCAGTGAGCCCGTGGGGTACCCAAATATCGAGCTTTTTTATGTACCCAGTTTTTTTATAAATGCGCCAAAACTGTTTTGTGGTCAATTCCCAATTCTTCAGCTACGTCGTAACTACTAATATGCCGATCTTGCTCTTTTTTTTTCAAAAATGCCATCAATTTTATCCGTGATAGGGCGACCAGAGCGACGTGCATCTTTAACATCAAAATTTCCGGATTGAAAACGCTTAAACCAAATTTGTGCTACTCTCACAGACACTGTACTAGGTTCATAAACATCGCAAATTTTTTTCGCGGCTTGCGTTGCATTTTACCTTTTTTGTAGTAAAATTTTAAAATGTATCGAATTTCTTCATTAGATTCACTCATCTTTACAGTACGAAAAACAAATAAAAATCACACATTTTCCTAATTTGAATTTTGAATTATCTTCTTTCAAATTTGAATTTTGAATGATACCAAAACCAACCAGATACAAATAGTATAGCCAAAGAGATTTTATTACAAGTTCATACATATAGGTACTATAATGCGAAAAGACTTTTTCCCCAACCTATTATGACATTTCCTTGTCAATACATCTATGAAAATATGTTCACAAAAATATTAATTTGTTTATGAAAAATAGCGATAATCATAATTGTAATACTAGAAATAAAGATAAACTCGCTGTTGCCACTTGTAGACTCCATGAAGTCAGTAAATCGTTTAAAGGGCAAGGTGGTTCGCTTTTATAACAAACTCCCAAGTGATGTACAAAAATTGACAATTAACAAATTTAAAAACGTAATTAAACAAAAACTTTATAAAAAAAGCTTACTACAAAATATCGGATTATGAGATGATAAGAAGGTTGGGATTGAAATTGCTCCAATTCGTTCAAAATGTTACAATTTAGACGTAATTTAAATCTCTTTGTTGTTATGTATTCTAAAAGGATCATTAAAAAAAACAAACCAGCCTTGTTTCTTGCCTTTCTTTCCTGGCTTGGTCGCGAAAGAACAGGCTGTAAAATTGACGTGAATTCGTGCGTGTACGTAAACTAAATTATTGGTAGGTATACAGCTATTAAATCAAAATTTGAAACTACTGAGTTATGTGCAATAACTTGATTTCGACAAGGATGTTTTTACAAAGTTTGAAATAGTTGTACACACTGTTATTAAACATAGCTACCATCTCGCAAACATTCAAAAAACACATTGTAATCTGTCCATCCCTACAAAGGCCACGCTGCCACGGATATTTAGGTATACAGATATACAAAGGCCTCAAAACTTATAACACGTCTCTTTTTTCGCCGGGTTTTTAAAAATAGACATTATTCAGTGAAATAAAAAGGGGCTAAGTATATAAACTTTTGTTCGTACTTACATTACATTTGAGGTTAGGTTTTGTTATAATACTCATACCAATCTAAGGCGAAGAGAGCAAAAAATGTATGCGCAAAAAAATATTAAAAAGGTTTTTTATACATTTTACACTCCTTTATTCTGGGATGTCGTGCAAAAGTTTATTCAGAAGTCTTAGAGAAAACTCACGGATAGAAATAAATGCATTTTAAAATGCCAAATAGAAAACAATAAATTCCGAAGCCAGGTCACATGACTAAACGCAATTTAAATAACTTATTGCAGACTGCGAGAAAAGCTGAGCTGAAAACATTGTCTTCAACAGAAGTAGATTAAACATTCCAAGCTTGCACCGACCTTGTGCTACGTTCAGCGCTGTCAAGTTAATTGTCAAGTAGACAACTTGTAGATACAGCACAAAACTATAGATATAGATGATAGGAGCTTTTCCAGCCCTGACAGAGCGGAGGAAGCAGTGTCATTACAGACGTAGATACAAAAAAACACCTGCAAGTGTAGATGAGGATTAGTTTTTAGTTTCTCTCTGTGGTGCGGTGGAAGAGGCGGGCTAAGACGTGGGTCGGTCTAAGACGGTGGTGAAAATATATGTTAAAGGTGTTTAAGTACTACGAAACGCTCAGATTCTGATAAAGTAAAACTGAGCGTAAGACGTCATCTCGTACAAAATCGCTCGGGTAGTAATGACAAGTGGCACAGAAACGTAGTCTCTCACTAAGGGTCTCAGTAAATTAGTAGGCTTAAAGTCACTCATCGTGCTACGGAGAGGGGGCTATGCATGGTGTTTCTACGAGATCGAATCCGAAATAAGGATATTCTTAAATTTACTAAGATTATTCAATTCAATTCATTTATTTAATTTTCAGATGTCTAAGATTCATATATGTGTTAGTAAAAAAAACTTAAATCAATCATGTCAGATGAGTTAGTAAGTATTACAAAGTAAAATAAAACAAACAAAATTCAAATAAGATAATAAAAGCTTAAGTTTAAGTCCCTCACTCAAGTCCTGAGCCAATAGTCTCTCACAAAGACTATTCGATCAGAACCCGATTGAAGGACTTCATAATCGGTGAGTCGTACTTATCCGCAATGAGTTGCAGTATGGTGTTGGAACTGCCTCGCACTCTACTGAACAGTGAGGCAGTCTTTTTGCGGATGATGGAACCCATCGACCCGCGCCTCCGAAAACATGTTCGAAGCGATGCAGAAGCGAGGCAGCCCCACCAACATCCTGAATCCAATATTACATTGTACACGCAGTGCACTGAGTGACTTTTTGGAACAGCTGACCCACAGGCTGCTTATTAACTTAGTCCAGAGTATTAGCAACCTGGAAGTGGCAGTGAACGGGGCACATAGCTTGAAGAGCTGACAACCGTGGGGCAGAAAGATTCTAGAGTGGAGACCACGCAATTTAAAGAGCAGCGTAGGACTGCCCCCCGCCCCCTTTCCCTGCTAGAAGGAAAGACGAGCTAATAAAGTTTACTGAAAGCCATTGCATGCAGGCCGCACAAAATCTGTTACTCTGAAAATTTTGAGGCCAATGTTCAGCTGTGGACGTCCTATGGCTTATAATTTTTAAGATGATGAACACTATTTATACTAAAAACGGGATATTTATCATGATTTGTGAGTATTTGAGTATCCCGATATTTTGACGCAGTTGCATGCGCCATGATCACGGGTAAACTGTAGTTTACCCGTGATCATGACACTCAAATACTAACAAATCATGGTAAATATCCCGTTTTTAGTATAAATAGTGTTCATAACCATGACATTTTCAAAATTTAGATGATGAACAGTAGATAAGGAGTTTTTCGAACGCCTGAAGACCTCCGACATACCGGCCGTTATTTTCTACACGATAAAGGATATATTTATACCTTACTAGAATAAGGCAAAAGGTTTAGCAGGTAAGGTGACCACAGTCAAAGCTGGTAATCGAAGGATTTCACATGTGAAGAGGTAGTTGGGGAATGTATCTACTGTATCCATAATATTAGTAGTACCTGTTAGCGCTAGTTACTAGATGTGAACGAAGCACTAAATAGAGCAATTTAGCACTTTGCCGCCCTAGTTTTGTAGCTTTGATTTGAACATCAGTAAATGGTAATGAAAGGGGCTCCTTCACTTCCATATTTCAAGACTAATTTTGCCTCTAATATCATGGAAAAAAACTTTTTTGTTGCTAAAAATGATGAATATCCATCTACCCAAAATAAAATGTGGGGCAAAAGTAATTTCATAATGTGAATGTGACATAATTTTTGCAAATGGCTTCCAATGTCATTGTGCTTTGATATTTCGATTAAAGATAGATATAGAATTAATTAGCATTATGCAATGGAGCGATACACATTGCACGATAACGCATTTGCAGTGAAAAAGTGATTGGCCGATTTTTTGAGGACGCCGACATTATTACCCTAACCGTGACTGGTGAGCGCTACAAACAAATCTTAAACGCTTGTTTTACCGCAAGTCGCCAAATAGTGTAGTGTGAGCATTCTTGGTACTAGACGGATTAAGTAACCGCTTACACAGCTCGGGTAACAATGGAGATTTCGAGACATCAATTTTCGGACGGTGTGATCTCCCGTTTTGGCGATTTAAACTAGCTCCAGATCGCTAGGCCAGATCGCCAGGTTTCTTATTATGAGAGTTTTTCAAATCTCGCATTTACCACAGCAAACCACAAACCTTGCAAGTCTTGAAAGCCAATACTCAAAACGAAACCAACAATTTAGAACCAGATGTTTTGCGAGCAACAATACATAACGCCGTAAATCGCTGCACAACTGTGCATCAACTCAGGAGGTGGTCATTTGACCGATATCATTGTCATTAATTTGACACTTTCAGATAAACTTTCCATGAAAACAGACCCCGATTTTTTTCTTAACTAACAAAATGGCAGCCAGTTCACATTATGATATTACTTTTGGCCCACTTTGTACTTTTCTACTTTGAAATGATAGGATGATTGTTTAGAATATGCGTAATTCCCTTCTAAGCGTCAGTGTTACCCCTAAAATTAAAGTATGATATAATATGACGACTCCGTGGTGCAGTGGGCGAATAGCCGACTGAGACGCAGGAGGTAGCGGGTTCGATTCCCGCCGCGGAACAAATGTTTGATGATCTACAGATATTTGTTCCGAGTCTGCTTGTTTCTCTATATATTATAAGTATGTATTTACAAAAAAAAATCTATATAATTATTCTATCAGTTATCTGGTTCCCATAGTACAAGCTCTGCTTAGTTTGGGGCTAGATAGCGCTATGTGAAATGTCCAGAAATATATATATATATACCTAAATCCTTATATATATATAGGTCAGTGGGAATTAAACACTGTGTCACTTCACAGCAATTGCACTATTTATTACAACTTCACTTAAAATATTGTAAACGTGTTGCTTCGTCCAGCGCTCTACCCAGAATGCCCGTCGTTTATCAACGCATCGTCCACACGTCACCATAAAAAAACGAGGTGAGCTGTGATTGGCCGATGTCTTGGCTTCCGTAAACTTACAGACAATACACTTTCTAGCTTCCGAATAATCAATTGATAGATTGTTATAAATCAAAGTTACTAATTATACATTTAAAAGTAGTGTGAAAAACAGTACTTAATTAATTTACTTGTTACGTATACAAAATATGCGGAATTTATACCGGTAATAACTAATATACCTTACAATAAGTTGGTTAAAAATAATGAAGAGCACCATTTTTACTAACATATTATTATGTTATGTAGGTACATCTTTTTAATTTAGCGACCGCTGCTTATAAAAATTAAACTCGAAGAATACAAACGTTCGAGAAAAACGTCGTCAAGAACTTTATCTGCGATTTTAATTTAAAGTAGGGAAAAGAAAGCTTGCAGAACCAAACTAATTAAAGTATTGTTTTGACGGGGCAATAGTATCTCTTTGTTCTATCATAAATTTTGAATCTTTTTGCTAATATTCTTTTTTCTAATATATTATGTATTTCAATAAGATACTTATAGATTTCGTTACATTTAAAACCAATTAAAACCACTTGACCCAATTGTCTCACTTTTTTAGCTCATTTAGTAACACCAAAATTGTGCCATAACCCAGTATCAAATTGACGAAGATAGATAAAAATTGGATCAACGCTTTGAAAGATTCAAGATTCATGTATTCAGCCAAAAGTAAAATAACAGATAATCACATCCAAATCGTTATAATACAAAACACGAGAATTAATAAAAAATATTTAAAAAACTAGCACAGATAAAAACAACAAAAAAAATTACACATTAGGAAACAATTAGACAATAGGTTTATTAAATTACATCACTAATAAAAACAATAAAATTACAAATATCATCATCAACCTATAACAGTCCACTGCTGGACGTAGGTCTCTCCCAGGTTACACCATTGAGCCCGGCCCTCAGCTCTTCTCATCCAATCTTTGCCAACAACAGTGCGCAAATCATCACTCCATCTAGCCGGAGGGCGTCTAGACGTGACCTTCACACCAGAACACGTTTACCTCAACGGTTATCGGTTCTGCGGCAGATATGACCGGCCCACTGCCACTTCAACTTGCTGCCCCTCTGAGCTATATCGATCACGTTGGTCCTCTGTCGGATAACCTCGTTTCGGAATCTATCCTTCATAGAAATCCCGAGCATAGCCCTTTCCATAGCTTGCTGAGCGACTTTCAATTTGTGAATCAATCCCACCGAATGTGTCTACGTTTCGGCTGCATAAGTCATCAGTCATCACACACACACAAAACTAAAAATATACTAGTGGTTCGCCCCGAACTGAAATCTCGCGAGTATCCCAAAACAAAAAAAAAATATTCTTAGGGCGAGTCGCGCAACGATGCCAAAACGTATTTAGTGGCTAAATATTATTTAAGGAATTATCAGATCATAAATATACGTAAATTTTAAACATGTTTAGTCGCTAAATACGTTTTAAGGATCGTTGTGCAAGCCGGACTTAATCTTTGACTAATAAAATAGAGAGAAACCAACAGACTTGACCTACAATTTCATTCAAATTTCAGGTAACGGACGTTCATGTAAATTTGTTTTTCTTTTTTGGGGTAAAAATTGCAGTTATTTTGAATTTCAGATTTATGCCGATATTTGTGTTACTAAAGCTACACGCATACTAAATTTCAGCACTGTAGGATCACCGGTGTACCCTGTGAATTTTGTCAAAGTTCAGCTTTTATGATGACTAATAACTCAAAAACTATAAAAAGTTTACGAAAAATATAAACGGATTCTAAATTTACTAATAAATACTTTTCATTTGACGTCCAATTTGACCAGTTAGCCTCATTCTCTTCTTTTTTTTACCCCTCTTGAACCCCAATATCTCAACAACTCCACAACATTTTTAGCTCATTTAGTCACACCAAAATTGTGCTATCACTACCTACCTATGTATTAAATTTTACGATGATCGGATCAACGCTTCGTAAGTTATCCTCGGACAAACATACATACATACAACGCCGATTTGCCCAAGTTGATTTAGAGATATCGCTTCGCTCGATCTACAAAACATAATTAGCCTTATGTATTTACTACACCTATCTACTTATATGCTAATTTTTCACAATATCTATAGCAAGCAAAATCTCTCCATAGCGGGCCATCTATCTTTATAGATATCGAGTTGATCGTGCGAAGCAGTGAGGGCGCCGTTATTTTTTTTTTATTATTTGGGAAACAAACAGTACAATACAGAATACAAATAGGAATATATAAAGCTATTACTAAAACCAGTGAAGTTTCCACCATGACATATTTCATAAAAACGTGTGAATAGACTAACATGACTTGTTTTTTTTTGTACACTACTTATATGGCAAACGAGCATGCAGTCCACCAGATGTTAAGTGGCTACTGCAGCCCATGGATATCCACATAGAATTCAAAACAAGCTATTATGTTGTCTTGATCTCTATGTGGATACGTTGCCATACTATAGGACTTAGCTGTTATGCCTATGTGCCAGTAATTACAGGAACATACCATTACCATCTAACCGGAACACAGCAGCACAAGTACTGCTATTTGGCGGCAGCGAAAGGTAAGGCGGTGGTGCCCACTTCCTCGAGCTCGTTCACAAAAGCTCTACCACCAATAAAAGTAGTTAAATTTAAACTAAAAATATAAACTCTTATAATGGTAACACATATTGAAACCAAAATTTAAATAAAACTTATACAAGACTAGACAACAACTAATAATATTGAATACATACTAAATCAGTCATTGGCTATTGCAGACAAAACTTGTCTTCAGTCGAGTGGAAAATATCAATGTGAACAAATCTTTGGTTATAAGTTTCGCACACTATTAAGAAACATATTTTTATTATAATTCGCTTTAGATATTGGCGTCTAATAAGTTTTCTTTTTTCTATAAGAAAACAAACATACAAACATTTTCGGATAAACAAACATACTTTGTTTATACATGCGCCGATACAATTCGTCCAAGTTGATTTGGAAATTTCGATACGTTCCATCAATAATTTCATTATGCCCTAGGGATATTAGAATGTGGATCTACATCTCTCGAAGTTGTCTATTATTTACACAACTGAATAGTTTACCTGAAATCAGTATACGTGCCGTGGTTTAGATAAGCAACTTCTCACCTGACCGAGCTTCCTTTGTTCAAAGTTTATGTATGTCTTGTTGAATCTTGTGACGGAACACCAAGCAATCACCTTATTCGGAGTTTAAGAGGAAACACAAGGGCCGTTGTTCCATACAAACGTAGTCCCCTGTTTCCTCCCTGGATAATACCAGTACAGCAATATATTTCTCTCAAAAATCTATGGCTACTATTGGCAGGTCTCTATGTTTTGCTTTTTTTTATAAATTAATTATTAAATGAGATATGAACATTCAAAAACTTATAAAATTTGACAGATTTTCCGCTGTGTTCAAACATCCAGAAAACAAATTTGACTAGATTATATAAAAAAAGAAAACATAGGGACACGGTCAAAACCCATTTTTAATTTATAATGAAGAAAATAGTTAAATCGGTCAAGTTTTGGAGAAGGAATCAGGGGACTACGAATCGTTGATTTTGTGTAATTTTACTAAGTATTTTCGGTCCAAGCTGCAGTTGTCTCTGTCGCGCTTGTTCGGGCACTGCGCTATACTGCGCGACAACAATAGATTTTACAAATACCTATTTTTCAATTCTCTAGCCCTTGGTGTTTCCTTTTAAGGTGAATTGGATCATCGCGACCTTATAACACACGATGCGTGCGTAATGAGCTCATTTGCATTTTGACATTCCTTATATTTTATTCAATGACTAATGCAATTCAATGTTTTTAATAAAATTAATGTTACTTACTGACATAAGCAGCAGTTTTTACTCAAAATAGGTACTATTATAATCAAATCTTTGACAATGCCCCTCTACAGCAGCTATAATCTTATGTACCTACATAGTTAATAGGCAGTATTTTAAAGCTTAAATGTAAATAGGTATATATGAAATGCTTGTCTGTTTCTGGCACCTCAACTTAGATAAAGACATGTAATTAAGTAAGTACTATTATTGACGTAACCAAGTGGTCCATTGGTGTCGATTCAGTTGTTTACACTGACTAAGTAAAATTGTGTAAAATACGAACGGTCTTATTATGTTTACGCTAAAGATCAAATTAGAATGACATTTAAAGTGACATTTCTAAAATTAAGAATTTTTTTACTAAGACGGCGTGTTTTTGGGCTAGTTTTAGTAAGCAGGCAAATTGGTGTTGATTAAAACTAGCCCGTAAACACGCCATATTAGTAAAAATTACTTAATTTTAGAAATGTCACTTTAAATGTCATTCTAATTTGATCTTTAGCGTAAACAAAATAAGACCGTTCGTATTTTACACAGTTTTAGTTAGTCAGCGTAAACAACAGAATCGCCACCAATGTGTCCCTACGGTTTGAATAAATGAGTATGAGTATGATAGTAATGTCATGGCGTGTGTATCAATGATCAATAAGCAGCGCAATTGTTAATATTCTAGTGTCTTATGCAACTCATAAACAGTAGTATTTTCGTAATGATTATATTCACAGTAACGCCGAATTGCGGGGCTCGGCTTATATCACTATGATCTGATTTCCAAATGTTTTTTAGTTTAGTTATAGACGGTTTCAAGATATGTACATTTAGTACGTTAATCATAAAAAGGTGATTTAGTAATTTAAAAAATCACTTTTCTGAAAAAGTAGCCGTTTCTATCCAAGTCATAATAATATTTTATTATTTCATAATCTCGTCATAATTAAGTCTCTCGTGACCACGGCCGATGTAACTTGGTCGTAACGTCGAGGTTGGTCAAGATTATAATTTTGATATAAATCTGTGCGCGAAAAGACCCGTTTTGTCTTAAAAACATGAGGTCATAATCTATTACCAAATTTCATGGAAATCGGTTCAACCATTTGTTTGATAAAAAGTAACAAAAAGACAGTATAACTTTCGAATTTATATTAAAAGTTAGTATCTATGGATATTAGAAGGCGGTCTATTTTATTGTATTAGTGAGTACTATCACAAAATACATAGGTACAGAAGTTAAGTTGCGTACAACTAGCGATAACAAGCGCACGCACATAGAGAGAACGATCTCGGTCGTCCTCGAACGCAGCCGTCTGTTTTCGCTCGTAGTACTAAACCTAATTTGGGTACGTACATCTCTCCAAAGTCATCCTCAGCGTAATTGCAGACCTCCTGAACCCCTGCTGTAAGCTCCATGTGTCGCACAAGGCCTTTAAAAGAGTGTTGTGATTGAAAGTGCCTGACTATACTATAACTGTGATATATTTCGTTTGAAGTGTATTTTTTACTTTCTGAAACTGTAATAAAGTTTTAGACGTAAGTTACGACGTGATATTTTGTTTATACTACTTTTATGGCAAACGAGCATGCAGTCCACCAGATGTTAAGTGGCTACTGCAGCCCATGGATATCCACATAGAATTCAAAACAAGCCAGGAACATATCATTACCATCTAACCGGAACACAGCAGCACAAGTACTGCTATTTGGCGGCAGATAAAGGTAAGGCGGTGGGTGCCCACTTCCTCGAGCCCGTTCACTAAAGCTCTACCACCAGTAATTCAGATTCAGATTGCGTACCAAACAAACAAACATCCAAACTTTCGCATTTATAATATTAGTGTGATGTTTGCCTGCGTTAGCTGTACTCTCATATACATAAAAATAAATTAAATTTATTTAATTTTTATTTTTGTTTATACATAATCGAATATGAGTCAAATATTACTTGAATCAAATATGTACACACGGCTACACATCAAGCTATAAATTTCCAGTATAAGCGGACCTCTCATTCTACGATTAGTCTACACAATGCGAGGTCAGCTTATACTGGAAATTAATAGCTTGATGTGTAGCTGTGTGTGCCTATTCTGTGGTACTATGTATAGCAAAACTACATAATGTTCTGTGACGTTAGAGCGTGCGAGTCGTGCGACCGAACACTTAGATTATATTTGGGTAACTACTTTGGAAGTTCGTCCGTAGTTTGGGAGGAAGGTAGCATGGATCGTAAATACTAATTGTATTGTTGTGTTTCACTTACGCAATGTCTCAGTCAAGGGCAAACTTCATGTTTTTCTAGACATACCTACAGACTAAATTCAGACTTTATTGATGTTGTTGGGTATTCGCCATTTGGAGCCCACACAAGTCAACAGTTTCTTCGCTAAAGGCTAGAAACTGGAACAAATACTTCCCACAGAAGCATGCGCTAACCTTGCACAGGTGTATAAATATGAACAAACTCTTCCAACAGAGGCTGGCGTAAGGCCGTTTGTCCACCACCGCCGTCGCCGGGACGTCAGCGAGAACGAGATGACGACGCCGATTTAGCTATACATACATTTACTAGGCACGCCCGTCACCCGAGCGCCGTCATCCCGTCCGCCGAGATTGTGACGGGCCGAAGTGTCGGCAATACAAAACACGTTTGAACTACGCCAGCGACGTGACGTCGCACGGCTATAGCTTTGATTATTTATATCAAAATTATATTACAATAAATAAAAATGGCCAAGAAATTTATATACGTCATTTATTCATTAATAGAACTTGCAGAAAGTAAAGAATGTTTGTAGGATCACACGTCACAGCAAACATTTCAACTGGTGGTATGTATTTTATTTATATAGTATAAGTAGCTCGTAGTTTCGTAGTTTTTAGTTCGTGTTTTGGAGTGTGATGGTATTTTTTATGTGATATAGGATATAATCGTACGTAGTAGTGGACATCTTATAGTAGTTAAAAAATTACTCGTCATGCTGCCGCAACTTGTCATGAAGTACATAAAACGCACCTGACTCTTGTAATGTATCTTTCACGTATTATCTGATGACTCCAAAATTCTTTGTATCGCCTACGCTTTCATACGTACAAAAGCATAAGGAGAAGTTGTCATCGTGGACGCAGCCATTAATTTCTTTTATTTCTACGCACTACCATGCACGACAGCAACGACAAACTGACTGAACCAGCGAGATCGTCGCGGTGGACAAACGACCGCCGTCACGTCATCTCGATCTCGGCCTGAAATAATCTCGTTCTCGGTGACGGCGCCGATTTAACGATACATACATTTACTACAGGCCGTTTGTCCACCGCCGCTGTCGCCGGCACTCGGGTGACGGGCGTGCGGTGGACACACGGCCTATAGTAAATGTATGTATCGCTTAATCGACGCCGTCATCTCGTTCTCTGTGACGTGCCGGCGACGGCGGCGGTAGACATACGGCCTAAGCGATGCACAATCCAGACTTGTACAAGGCTTGCACACAGACATCGTTGGACGTGTGATTGAACCATCTTTGGGCCTTTATTACGAGTTGTTAAAAAGACAAACGTCAACAGTTTTCGTGAGCGTCTGCAGTCCTAGGCGACTTCACGAAAATTATTCATCATCATCATATCAGCCATAGGACGTCCACTGCTGGACAAAGGCCTCATTCATTGATCTCCAGGAACTGCGGTTGGAAGCGGCCTGCATCTAACGCCGACTTGCGGTTCTTACCAAGTCGTCTGCCCATCTTGTAGGTCGACGTCCTACGCTGCGCTTGCCGGTCCGTGGCCTCCATTCGATAACTTTAAGGCCCCATCGGCCATCTGTTCTGCGCGCTATATGGCCTGCCCATTGCCACTTCAACGTGCTAATCCGTCGGGCTATGTCGGTGACTTGAGTTCTCCTACGTATCTCCTCATTTCTGATTCGATCCCGTAGAGAAACCCCGAGCATAGCCCTTTCCATAGCTCGTTGAGCGACTCTAAGCTTATTCATAAGGCCAATAGTGAAGGACCACGTCTCGGTTCCATATGTCATCACTGGTAACACACACTGATTGAAGACTTTCGTCTTAAGCTTTCGCAACGTCTTTTCGTCCAACATACCCAGTGCGGGTATGTTGGACGAAAAGACGTTGCGAAGTTTCCCAAACGAAAACTATTGACGTTTGCAAATTTGACTATTCGTAATCTGCTCTGCAATTTCCAATCCAATTTGCTACATAGATAGACTAGCTTACGACCGTGGCTTCGTACGTGTATAAATTGTACTTTGGTAGGTCGCTAGAGGGCAGGGTGTTATTGAAACCACCGTACAGTATTAAATTGAGCCTTTTTATTCAAATCGTAACAACAACTTTAACCGAAATGCAAAACGCTTCGATAGCGCGATTCAGAAATCTGCACTTTTTAGCAGCGACATCTAGTTATGATTTTTGAACTACATACTATAATAATTGACTTTAACCTTCGGAACATACCGCCCGCGAAGGACAAACAGTGAAATGTCCTTAACTACTTATCATCCTTTACATTAATTTAACTACAAGATGTCGCTACTTCTTTTTGAATTCAACATACATACATTTTGATACATTTAAAACGGAGTTACATTTTGCTATAATTAACTGGACTACTTTACATTTGACAACTTGTACTACAAAACTTAAATTGAACTGATTAACATAATCATAAACATAATCTTCTTCAATAGCTTTACCTACTTATTTCTAATTTTCTTAAATTATCAGAATATAGATTAATTGTTATTAGGCCCTTTGGCGCATATAAATCTACTTTTTAACCCTTTTTTTATTAACTGACAGGTAAAATACATAGTTTTGATGTTGGCCTTTTAATTACATTTTTGTTGGTTTTCAATGTAACCACGCGGGTTAAACCATCTGGGCCCTGATGCTTCTCCACTACTCGACCAAGAAGCCAGCGACCAGGTGGCTGGGCATCTTCCTTGATGAGGACTACATCATCCACGTGCGGTTCGGGAACCTGATTTGTCCATTTATAACGATGAACTAAACTTGTAAGATAGTCCGGAGACCATCGACGCCAGAAACTTTGGAACATCTTTTGGACTAATTGCCATCTTGACAACGAACTAACGTTTGAACTCTCAAAGTCTACTCCCGGCAAAGGTACCAGAGGTTCTCCTACTAAAAAATGACCCGGCGTCAATGGAAGCGGTTCACCAGGTTCGGTACTATTGATGACAGTTAGAGGGCGAGAGTTCAAACATGCCTCTACTTGAGTAAGAAGTGTACTCATTTCTTCAAAAGTAAGAGTTGCGTCGCCAATCACTCTTTTAAGATGAAACTTGGTCGATTTAACCCCAGCTTCCCATAATCCACCAAAGTTGGGAGCCCGAGGGGGGATAAAATGCCATTGTGTGTCATTGGCTTCAACGTCGTGCCACCTACAAACGTCGTGCCATTATCACTCCATATTTGAGAGCAATGTCCTCGTCGAGACACAAATCTACGAAAGGCAGACAAAAAGGTAGATGTGCTCATATCGCTAACCGCCTCTAAATGTATGGCACGGGTAACCATACAGATGAACAAACATATATATCCTTTATAGGAATGGTTACCTCGTCCTTTAGAAGTCCGGATCTGGATCGGACCTGCGTAGTCAACCCCACTATGCTTAAACGCGCGAGAAGGAGTACATCGCACTGCTGGAAGAGATCCCATGTACTGTGTCTTTACGATGGCGTTCTGTCTAATACATGTCACGCATGTACGGACGTGCTGCTTAACGAGACTCTTGATGCCTATGATCCAGTATCTCGTTCTTATATAATTTTCCATCAATTGGGATCCTCCATGAAGAGTGTTCTGATGTGCATCCTTTACTATGAGCTTCGACAAATGTGACTCATGTGGCAGTATTATAGGGTGCTTGATCTGTTCGGAGAGCTGAGAATTTTGAATTCTTCCACTGAACCTCATAATGCCTTTGTCATCCAGGTAAGGACACAACGCTTTCAGCTTACTCGTCTTACTCTTTAAACTACCGTTTGCTAGCTGTATTTTTTCTTCTAAGAACCCTTCTTCTTGTGTCATTTTAATGCAACACTCTAAAGCTTCATCTATCTCTTTCTTTTGTACATATTGCGTTTGAACTTTATTTCCTTTCAAAAACCTTCTACAGTACGCTATGACTCTTAATAACCTTGGCAGCGAAGAGAATATCTAAAAAATTGTATTTTCAGGTACCGTAGCTACGTGTGCCTTTACGTTTTCTTCTAGCTGGACCTTTACATCGTTTGGCTTACTGTAACTAATGACTGGATCTCGCAGAAACTGCGGACCGTTAAGCCAAAGTTCGTTCTCTGCTAGTTCCGATGGCAAGACTCCTCGAGAGGCACAGTCTACTGGACGTTCCTGTTCCTGAGACGGAACGTGCCACCACTGCGACGACTCTATTGTGGTTATTATCTCCGATATCCGGTTTGCCACAAAGGTTTTCCACTTATTCGGGTGACTGTTCAGCCACGCTAAAACTATCGTGGAATCTGTCCACGCTCGCACCTTTTCCTTCTGAATACCTACCACTTCGATAGCTTCACATAACAATCTAACCAACAACACTGCTCCGCAGAGCTCCAATCGCGGAATGCTGATCTGCTTTATTGGCGCGACGCGTGTCTTTGCAGCCAACAAAGTCGTTTGGATATCTCCATTTGGTCTACAAACCCTAAGGTATATTACAGCGGCGTAAGCTAACTTGGAGGCATCGCAAAATCCATGCATTTCAACACCGACATTATCCTTTCTTATGCCAAGCCATCGAGGAATTTTCACTGCAGTGAGTTGTGGCAGTTCTGTATGGTAAGTATTCCATTCATCTAATAATTCTGTGGGTACTGCATCGTCCCATCCTATTTCTGATAACCACAGCTTTTGAATCATCATTTTTGCTAATACGACTGCTGGAGCTATCCATCCAAGTGGATCGAATATTCTAGCTATGTATGTCGGAAATAATTTTTCTTTTTGTTACAGGTCCTGACATTGGAGAAAGCTGCACTTTGTATTGAAAAACGTCTTCGCTGCGGTTCCAGGTAAGACCTAATATTTTAATAGTTGTATCTAGTTTCATTTCTATGTTGTCCTCATTTGTTCTATCAATTTGTTCTAATACTTCTTTGTTCTGTTTGTCCTCTATTTTGTTCTGTTTTGTGTTCTCATCTTTGTTTATCTGTTTCAGGAGTTCGCGGTTGTTGCTGTTCCTTTTTTGTAACTAGAAACCACCTTTCTCTAATAATTCTACTATTTGTCTGTACAGGTTCACGCCTTCCTCAACCGTCGAGCAACCTGTCATCAGATCGTCCATGTAGAAGCATTTCAAGACCTTTTCTGCTGCTAGCGGATATTTATCTCCTTCATCGTTCGCGACTTGATGCATTGCTCGCACAGCCAAGTACGGAGCTGAAGCTGTTCCGAATGTTACTGTCATTAACTCATAATCTTGAATTGCATTTACAGGATCGTCTCTCCAAAGTATGCGCTGGTAGATGACATCTTCTTCATCTACTCTCACCTGTCTATACATCTTGATAATATCTGCTACAAGCGCGATATAATGAACTCTCCAACGCAAAATGGTGTGACGAATATCCGCTTGTAGGGTTGGACCTACCATGAGTGTATCATTGAGTGACACTCCCCTGCTGTTTGGACTGGATGCATCATACACTACACGCACCTTTGTGGTTTCTTTATCGTTCCTGACTATTGCATGATGTGGTAAGTACACAGCTTCATTTTTTCTATTATCGCTTTCTTTAAGCGGACGCATGTGGTTTGACCTTAAATATTCGTGAATGACATGTTTGTATTGTTCTTTTAGTACTGTATCTTTTGATAATCTTTTTTCCAATGATATCAATCTTTTCACTGCTATATCCCTAGAGTGTCCATATTTGCATTGTGGTTTCTCGTCCTTAAATGGCAGCTTCACTACGTATCTACCATCTTCTCTCTTCGTTGTGCTTTTAAAGAAAGCTTCACATTTTTGCTCTTCTTCAGTAAATAGCCGCCTTGTACTTGTCTCTTCTTCAATTTCCCAGAATCGTTTTAATAATTCATTCTCATTTTCATTGCAGGTGACATGCATGGCCAATATATCATCGTGTGTAGCCTTGGTGGATGTGACAACGCCAGAAAGGATCCAACCTAGACTCGTATTCTGTGCAATCAGTTTTCCACTTGAACTCTTCTTCATTCCTTGTTTGAGGACTTGGCTATAGACGTCCGCACCAAGCAGCATATCAATTCTATGAGGAGTAGTGAACTGCGGATCTGCTAACTGAATAGTTTCTATGTCTAGCCAATCTATTTTAACAATATGCCTTTCAGGTAGATAAGATTTTATGTGACCTAACACGTAAGCTTGAACATCCATCTTGAACTCTGGATCCGTACGCGACTGAATGATGGTATGTACTACATACTTTGCCTTAATTTTGATGCCATTGCCCAATCCTTTAACCGTTCCTTTAGCAGGTATCTTCTTCAAGCGCAGCAGTTGGACCGCCGCCTCGGTAATGAAGCAAGCTTGAGATCCCTGATCCATCAGGGCTCGGACAGTTTGATATTCACCTGTCAGCGCTTCTGCTTTTATCAAGGCTGTCGCCAACAGAACCTGTTTGGTCAACGGTACATCGCCAGTGGAGAGACATGCTACGACTTTGTCGCTCGTGGATGGTGTTTCGCTATCAACTGCGGGCTTAGCTGCCACTGGCTTATTTGCATTGAACTCTTCGGATGTGAGATGAAGCAGAGTGTGGTGTCTTCTCTTACAAATACACCAGATTGTTGGTTTCTTGCAGCTATAGACATTATGGTTTCCGCCTAGACAATTGAAACACATCTTGTTCTTGCTAACGAACGCTCTTCTCTCACTGACCTCTTGTTTGGCAAACGCTTTACAGAAACTTAGTTTATGGTTATCTGAACAAAACTCGCAAGGCATAGACGTGGACGTCGCTACCATAGACCGACACGACGTTTGGGAACCGCTTCCATGCTGTACTACAGACCGCTTACTCGGTTCTACAAATTCTAAGGCACGAAAACGATTTTCTAGAAAGGTTTTGAACTGCGCAAAGGTTGGTAAATCATTGTTATCAACATTGGAACTTGAACCGTTAGAGATGTTAAGCTCCCACTGTTTCCGCGTTTCTGGATCAAGTTTAGAACCTACAATGTGGATGATGATGATGTCCCACGTGCTTACATCAACCCTTAGGGCCTTTAACGCGCTTAAACAATCACACGTCGTATCTATCAATTCTTTGATTGATTTAGCTGACTCTAGTTTCATGGATCGTTGTCCGAACAACTTATTTAGGATCGCATTTGACAAAAACCTTTTATTGCTGTATCTATTTTCTAACAATTCCCAACAGCATTCATAATTAGAATCAGCGATTGGCGTGTGCCTGATTAAAACTTCGGCTTCACCGGTGACGTGCCCTTTTAGATAGTGAAGTCTCTGAACATTATCTAGTGACTTGTTGTTATGGACTAAACAAGTCCTTGAATGTAGTCCATTCTTCGTACTTTCCACTAAATGTTGGAATTGTGATTTTGGGCAACTTCGCCAGGGAACTCGAATTCGAATTACCTTCCTTTGTACTAGCTACTACTGTTTGACTTAACTTTATTGTTGACTCAAAGTGTGATCTCGCTATAAAATAACTCTCTTCCGTATTTAAGTAAATCTCATTTTTTACATAAACTGACTCCTGTGTATCGCTAACCTTGCAAGACTCATACAATTTGGAATTGTTTGTACGAAACAATGCCCAGTCTTTATCTAAATTATCTATTTTAGCCTCTATGTAATCAACTGTACATCTGTCTTTAGGACATTTTTTTAAAATTAATCAGAGCTCTTTCTATAGACTTTTGAAGATCTTTTTGTAAATTGATAAGAGAATCCATCATTAATTTTTAACCAGAAACTAAAGAAAATACTCAATTCTTAAAAACGACAATAATAATTTTTTACTCTAATTATATGCTCGCAAGTGTTTAAATAAACTAAAATTAAAAGTCTTTACCAATAAATTTAACAACTAAAGTTTACGCAAATTCACCATTTTAAAACACAACATTCACTATACAGAGTCAACGAATAGAGTACTCACGGTTTTTTCACCACAATACAAACTCGTAACGATGTTGTAGCTGTGTAACTGTACCGCCACCGTTCTCCTGCTCTTCTGAGGCGTGGAGGATACTTCCGCCCGCCTTCGACTGCTGTTGTGGGCTCTGTGTGCCCACTATCTGGTCTGGTCTCCGGGGGGACGTGGGGTTCCTTGGGACTCCTCACTCCTTGTACTAACTTCGGGGGTCGCTGGGTTCAGGGAGCCCAGGCACCTTGATCTACTCTTCAGGGGGGCGTGGGGTCATGGGCCTCACACGCCTTGTACTGAACTTGGGGACACTGGGTTCTGCAAGCCCAGGCCTTGTACTTCTCTTGAGGGGAGGCGTGGGGTTAGGGGGCCCCACACTCCTTGGCCTGCTTCTTCAAATGGGGATCGCAAAAGGCAAACGTAGCCTTTGCGACCTTGATCTCATAAACTGCGAGGAGGTGACAACTTTCACCACTCACATGCACTGTAGACTCACTGCACTGTATTGTACTGCACTGCACTGTATTGTACTGCACTGCACTGCACTGTACTTCACTGCACTGCACTGCACTCTCGAGAGAACACAGGGTATGGTTTCACCACTGTGTCTCAACTGCACTTTATCCGCTGCGATCCACAGCGAGTACAGTTATTGCCCTACGCCTACGTATTACTGGTTAATCAGGTACCTAACATCTAGTACCAATCTGGCTTACGAAGGATCATGTATAAATTGTAGTTTGGTAGGTCGCTAGAGGGCAGGGTGTTATTGAAACCACCGTACAGTATTAAATTGAGCCTTTTTTATTCAAATCGTAACAACAACTTTAACCGAAATGCAAAACGCTTCGATAGCGCGATTCAGAAATCTGCACTTTTTAGCAGCGACATCTAGTTATGATTTTTGAACTACATACTATAATAATTGACTTTAACCTTCTGAACAGTACGTGTGTTTGTTAATAAAAAGTAACCTTTGCTTTAATCCAGATAATAGTTCAGATCCATTATATTTATATTATAATTTGTAACATTCTTCAAAATCCTCTGTTTCTAAGCTTAAAGAACGTTTTTCTTTTCTTTTTTCACCTGATCGTTCTTCTCCTTCTTCTCAACATCTTTTACTCAAGACGCCTGAGCATAAACTTCTTTCTTCGCTTACTCTTTCACTCTGACTGCTATCCGCTTGTGGAACACTCTTCCTGTGGAAATCCGCAGGACCGCCTCAATGGGAATCTTCAAATAATAACTCTTTAAACACTTCATCTTTCTTCAAGATACCCAACAAAACTAAGCACTTTATGTAGATATATTAATGTATTTCGTATATATATGTGTATTATTATTATTATTAATTGTAGTAAGTTTATTTTACGATATCTAAGCTAAAGTATGTTTACCTTTCTTTTTTCTGGCACTACCACTTTATCCACACTACACAAAGGCTAGCTGGAAGAAATGCATTAATTAGGATTAAGTTCGCCTTTGTATTATTTTATTAGTGCAATAAAGAATGTTCTAATCTAATCTAATAGTTTATCTATCTAATCTAATAGTCTATCTATTATACCAAATTTCATCGAAACCGAAACGACATAATTACAATATTATAAGTATCCAAACTTTCGCATTTATAAATAAAAAAGGAAATAACCGTCACGGTAAATAGTGAAATTGATAATTACATCTGAGTTTGATATGTACAATATGACACTTTCTTATGACATTTTCTTTCATATTCTATCAGAACAGCGACGTAATCGACATTTAGGCGTAACTGACATTTGTAATGTTACTTTTATCTACTTTTATAGACGAACCGATCTGTCTAATCGGCCGGCGTATCTGTATCTTCTACCTATGTCGAGATGTATGTTTGACGTACTCGTATCTATATCCTACTAATATTATAAACGCGAAAGTTTGTATGTATGGATGTGTGGATGTTTGTTACTCTTTCACGCCAGAACGGCTGAACCGATTGTGATGAAATTTGGTATATACGTAGATCATAAAAATAATTATTTTTTAATAAAGTAACACATAGGCTACTTTTTATTGGCAAACCACGCGTGCGAAGCCGCTGATTGGTCAGCTTGTATCTTATAATTATAAATCATTCGAAGTGTCCTATTTCAAATATTTTCTAAAATGTCGGTTACGTCACTTAGTCAGAACAGCGACGATGTGATACCTGAATCATTAATTTTTATTATTATTCATTGTTAAAACTAGATTTGTTTTGATTATGTATTTCCAATATTCGCATACCAATATTGGGTAATTTAGTGGAACGACAAATATTCTAATAACAAATACTGTACATCCTTATTCTGCGAATAAATATTTTATTAATTCATATAATATTAGTGTGATTATGACCTAAGGATTAAGGATTTAGATTTTTTTTGACAAACGTTGCGGGCGAATCCGGTTTGGAAGCTAGTTTAAATAAGGTATGTATTAAATTGATATTACACGCTGTAAACTCGGCTTACGCAAACTCTCAACAATGCAAATATTACTCAAACAAAAGGTATAAATATTCCATTCCGCGAAAATTATCGCGGCCAAACATTTCCGGGATTCTTCCCAATTGTTTTCTAATTTAATTAAGAACAGGAACAGAGTAGATTTAACAAGAGATTAAACTCTGGTACAAGGTATCATTTGCATAAACAAGTGTACAAATAGGTCTTAAAAACTAGGTAATGTCACTATATACAAATTTGGCCTTTACGGGCATCGCAAATTACGCAGCAAAATGACCTCAAAATGGCGGCGCATCCCCTCCACCGCGCGCGATGCGTCACAGTCCTCACTTAGCGTAACAAGTACTTTGATTCGTTAGTTATCTGGTGGTGTAATTAAATTTTGGATGCAGATGATAGATATGCAGCTGCAATACCAAACTGTATCCCCCGATTTAGATATCATTAGTTTTTTTAATTACCCCTCCCACTATGAACGTCATCATCATCATCATCAGCCCACATTAGTCCACTGCTGGACATAGGCCTCTCCCAATACGCGCCACTGAGCTCGATCTTCGGCTCTTCTCATCCAATTTCTGTCCACCACCTTTCTTATGTCATCGCTCCACCTAGCCGGAGGACGCCCCACACTACGTTTTCCAAGACGCGGTCTCCACTCTAAAACTCGGTTACCCCAACAATTGTCGGTTCTCCGGCATATATGGCCAGTCCACTGCCACTTCAGTTTGCTAATCCTCTTGGCTATATCGGATAACATCGTGTAGGAGTTTATTCTTCAGAGAAACTCCAAGCATAGCCCGTTCCATAGCTCGCTGCGCAACCTTAAATTGGTGGGCTAGTCCTACCGTGAGCGTACAAATCTCAGCACCGTAGGTCATTAGGTCCGTAGGTTAAAAACGTATACACGGTTTAAACTATAGGTAGGTACATCCAAAGAACGTCACAAAATGATGTCCGATTCCGATATTAGCGCTAATATCGTACGTGACATCAGATCGGGTGGTTGGATCCAACCAAACCGGACCCCTTATTACCTAAGCCAAATTGCTGTTGTGTCGCTATCGCTAGTCAGGCCATCTTTTTCACAGGTACAGTTATGCGATAGCGTCACAACAGCAATTTAGCTTAGGTAATAAGGCTACGGGTCCTAGAAACTAATTCATGGTGAAAATTATAATAGGTTGGGGAAAAAGTCTTTTCGCATTATTTGATCGCATTTCGCTGATCCGTCCCACAGGTGAGAACAGTACTCCAGACATGATCGGACTTGTGCTTGGTATAAGTTGAGCAACTGTCCCGGTATGAAGTATTGCCTCACCTTTGCAAGTATACAGAGCTTTTTAGCGGCCAGCTGGGCTTTTGACTCAATGTAGGAGCCGAGATTGAGAGTCGGTGTTAATGAGATACCAAGAAACTCAAGGTGGTCAGAAATCGGCACGGACACATAGTAGGAGCCAGATGAAATTGTTTCCGTTTCGCGGATAACAGACGTATAATATTTTTAGCCCATATGGAAAAAGAGAGGTAGTTTAGCAACATTTTAAGATCATAAAAAATACCGAGTTACATTTCTAGGCCGGAAACCTTGTACCTTTTCTGTGGCAGAACTTATTTCTAAGGGATTTTACTTGCAAACGACGTTCGTTTCATTTATATTTTTGGCTATCAAATTAACCGTAAGACGCTATTGGGATTGTATTCTTCTTGAATAGACCTTTTATAATTTCTTTTTTCTAGCTTTTATATATCTTTTCCCAGGTTGATAATAAAGGTAGGTTCGATTGGTATAAATATTGTATTTAACTAATGTATTCTGTATTCCGCAGAAGAACTAAAGTTGCCGACATAGCTCTCAAAGTTAGCAAGTTGGGGAAGAAAGGTTCTCGAGTGGAGACCACGGACTGGAAGACGCCGCGTAGGCCGGCCCCCACACAAGGTGGACCGACGATCTAGTAAGAATCGCGGGGAGCCGTTGGGCGCAAACGGCTACCAACCGCTCGTTGCGGCGATCTAAGGGGGAGGCCTATGTTCAGCAGTGGACGTCTACCGGCTGATGATGATGATGAATGTATTCTAGCTTGAACTATCGGAATTTTTAGGAGATTTTTGTAATTATCTTATATTTTTTGCAATTATCTTATTGGTGCAATGCTTATACTGAATATACTACAGCATGTCTTCATATACAACGTTCACTGCTTTTTTGTCATTAGACAATACAGACATGTTTTCTTTAGAGGTTACTCTTGAAAGAGTATTATGAGTATTTACAACATCACATTAGATACCTCTAAGTTGATTCACCTAACTGTGAGGTATGTGGTTCACTGGATGATGTGCACCACCTCTTGATGGATTGCGCCAAGAACAGGACAGAGAGAGAATCACTGATGCAAACGTTAAATTTGAACAGACTTGACATAGGTACATTTGTGAGCATCTTAACAGAACCTACTACAGAAGCGGCTAATCTGCTAGCTGGAGCTTTTATTCGTCGGTGATTCTATCAATGTACGTGAGATACGATGTATGTATTTAATATGATTTAATAGTGTTGTACATTAGTAAAGGGTACGATGGGGCTGATATACCATGTTGTAGGTAAAAGTCCCTAAAAAAATTTAAATAAAAAAAATAATTCTCTACCATATTATGCATTTATTTTACACATACACCTTTCTCTTGAATCACTCTATCTATTAAAAAACCGCATCAAAATCCGTTGCGTAGTTTTAAAGATCTAAGCATACATAGGGACAGACTGCGGGAAGCGACTTTGTTTTATACTATATAGTGATAGTGATGATAGTGATAGTGAAGAAAGAAAAAATAATAAAAGTTCTCTTAGAACTCACATATTTTCTGTATTTAATAAATAAAATACTTTATTGCACACTATAAACAATCAAACAATTTAAATGAACGTATAAAATTTGCGGTCTTATCGTTAACTCATAACATCACATGTGAAAACAAAACAAGAAAATGAAAATAAACGTTCACAAACACACACATGTACATACGTTCATAAAAATAAACGGATATGAATAAGCAGCGATCTCCTTTGGATGGAATGGTGTGAGTTAGTGTTGCCGATCGATAGTGGACTATCGATAGTCTATCGATAGTATATCGATATTCACGAAAATTCAATCGTATCGATAGGTGTATCGATAGTATCGATACTGTCAATAGCGTGATATAAGGCAATAGTATCGATTTTGCCCAATACTAGCGATTGTATCGATAGTATTAAACGTCAATGGTGACGAAACTATCAATAGTATCGATACTATCAATAGTGTCGATAGTTTTTATGCAATAGTATCGATACTGTCGATAGTTTCGTCACCATTGACGTTTAAGAATTTCGATACTACCGATAGTATTGAACGAAATCGATACTATTGCCTCATATCACGCTATTGATAGTATCGATACTATCGATAGAACAGTCGATAGTGTAACTGACTTATGACGTCAACTATTGATAGGGAACTATCGATATTTCCGTAACACTAGTATGAGTTTTACCTAGATCATAGTAATCTACACATTGTGGAAGTCATTAAGGGATTCGTATAAAAAATTAGCACAGCAAATTTCAAAGAAACTTTTCAAGTAATTTTAAAGACGCGAGCATTACCAGGACCTTAATTCACCTGATTAATTTAGTCGGGTGGCCTTCTGAAGTTCGCGATATCTCTCGTTAACCCACTGACTGGGGACCTGAGCTCATTGGATTAGCGAATTCACTAAATCCCTGTTATAATTAGGCCGCCCTTTAAGATATTAATTATAAGAACGCCAATGGGAATGGATTTCGGCTGAGTTACGAAAAGATCAGAATTATGTTGATATATTCATAAACTTTATTTTTTTGAATTAAGACTTTTAAAACCAGCAAAAAATATTGTAGCGTTTTAACGTACCTAGAACCTTTGAAACCTTAGACGGTAACTTAGAATTAATATTAATAATAAATATTGCTGGACATTTCACACAGCGCTATCTAGCTCCAAACTAAGCAGAGCTTGTATTATGGGAACCAGATAACTGATAGACCACCTATATACTTGTTTTTGTAAATAAATACTTATAATATATAGAAAAACAACCAGATCCGGAACAAATATCTGTAAATCATGCAAACATCCTCCTGCGTTTCAGCCGGCTATTCGCCCACTGCGCCACGGAGGTCGTCAAACAAGATATTCATACATTTTTTTATACAACTTATATGGCAAACGAGCATGCAGTCCACCAGATGTTATGTGGCTACTGCAGCCCATGGTTATTCACATAGAATTCAAAACAAGCTATTATGTTGTCTTGATCTCTATGTGGATACGTTGCCATACTATAGGACTTAGCTGTTATGCCTATGTGCCAGTAATTACAGGAACATACCATTACCATCTAACCGGAACACAGCAGCACAAGTACTGCTATTTGGCGGCAGAGAAAGGTAAGGCGGTGGTGCCCACTTCCTCGAGCTCGTTCACAAAAGCTCTACCATAAGTGAAAAACATTCTTAACAAGATGCCGTCTGCGGCTTTGCACGCGTGGTTTGTCAATAATAAGTTTTATCTTGTTTAAATATGTATTTATTTGATTAGCGCCCGGTTTCTTGAATTTTGAGTTTGTGTTTAGATTTGTAAATGGTTCCCACGATGCAGGCCCCGAGCCTAGTGTGGGGCCATTGCCTAATGACCACTATTGTAAACTACTAGCTGATCCGCCCGCGGCTTCGCATGCGTGGTATTTCAATAACAACATTACCTTCCTTTTGTGCACTCGGGTAGAAAGTATCCTATGTCCTTCCCCAGGATATAATCTCCTTGCCTAATTTAATTACGATCCGTTTAGCCTTTTAGTTATGAAAAGGTAACAAGTAACAAACAAACAGTTACTTTCGTAGTTACTATGTATCCATCTAAACCTTCCTCTTGAATCACTCTATTGTTGGTTGGTGGTGGTCTATTGTGGTTTTGCATGCGTGGTTTGTCCATGAAAACATTACCCTCCTTCTGCGCAGTCGGGATAAAAGTATCCTATGTCCTTCTCCTGGTTCTAAGCCACCTCCTCACAAACTTTCAGCCAAATCGGTTCAGCCGTTCTTTAGTTATAACTAACACGACTTTATATACCTAGTCAGGTCATAAGTATTGTCACACAGTAAAAACTTTTCTTTTAGAATGCTGGCCACAAAAAAGTTTATAGGATTCGAATTTCGAATTGTTCATCAAAATAAAAATGTATACTTTTTAGAATTTTACTCATTTTTAAATATGGAGTGGACGCTTAAAGAAGACCGTGTTGCAGTTATTGCGTTGCATCGTTGCGGTTACGCGCCAATTCAAATTTTTGACATACTGAAAATGTTTAATATAACCAAAATAATCGTTTATCGCACCATCAAACGATACACTGAAGACTCTAGTGTAGATGACAGGTCAAGAAGTGGTCGCCCTCGGTCTGTTAGGACTCCAGCAGTGATAAAAGCTGCGAAGGCGCGAATTAAAAGAAATCCCAAACGTAAGCAGAAACTTTTGGCCCTTCAGATGGAGTTAAGCAGAACCACGGTGAAAAGGGTGTTAAATGAAGACTTAGGGCTTCGGGCATATCGAAGAAAAACAGGACATCGTTTGAATGCTCGTCTAATGGACCTGAGACTGAAGAGATGTCGCGCTTTGTTGAAGCGGTACGCGGGAAAAAAATATCAGGAAATTCATTTTTCGGATGAAAAAATTTTTACCGTAGAAGAGAGCTACAACAAACAAAATGATAAGGTGTACGCACACAGTAGTGAAGAAGCGAGCAACCGTATTCCGCGTGTCCAACGATGTCATTTTCCATCCTCGCTCATGGTATGGTTGGGAGTTTCTTATTGGGGCTTAACAGAGGTACATTTTTGTGAGAAAGGTGTAAAAACGAATGCAGTTATGTATCAAAATACAGTCCTGACGAACCTTGTGGAACCTGTTTCTCATACCATGTTCAATAACAGGCACTGGGTATTCCAACAAGATTCGGCGCCAGCTCATAGAGTGAAGAGCACACAAGACTGGCTGACGGCGCGTGAAATCGACTTCATCCGGCACGAAGACTGGCCCTCCTCCAGTCCAGATTTGAATCCGTTTGATTACAAGATATGGCAACACTTGGAGGAAAAGGCGTGCTCAAAGCCTCATCCCAATTTGTAGTCACTCAAGGCATCCTTGATTAAGGCAGCCGCCGATATTGACATGGACCTTGTTCGTGCTGCAATAGACGACTGGCCGCGCAGATTTAAGGCCTGAATTCAAAATCACGGAGGTCATTTTGAATAAACTTTAGTGTCATAAGAATCTATGTTTTGTTAATTTCATTTTGGTATATAAATGGTTACATAATGAATAAACTTGTTTCAATTATTTTATATTAAACATGTGACAGAATTTATGACCTGACTAGGTATATATATATTACTGTTTTTTATCTGTGTTGGTTTTTAATTGTATTTATGTTTAGTTCAAATATATAAATTGAAAAAAGAAATTAAATTAAAAACATTATTTCATTCGTGCAGTCGGGAAAAAGTTGCCTATATCTCAATCCCGGTTATAATCTATGTGTGTGCCAAATTTCATCGAAATCGATCTAGCAGTTTAGTCATCAAAACGTAACAAACAGTACTTACCTTCGAGTTTATAATATTAGTAGCATTTAGTAGTGTTACGAGCTGAGGGTTCGGGATAAAATAATTAAAATGTATCTAACCAAAATAACACTTTTATTCAACACTAAAATAATAAATACACGATCTTAATCACAAAGATACACAACACACTAAATCACACCACTGTTGCACAATAAACCACTAAAAGTCACCGAAATGTTCGCACGTAGCGCCGAATCAAGACTGCCTCCTCGATTTTTTTTTTTTTTTTTTTTTTTTTTTTCGAATGGACTAATCTCGCTGTTGGCCTCTGAGGCCGTGACAGCTTAACCGAACTTTTGGCGAGCGCAGATGGCGCTCAGCCCTGTAAGTTTTTTAGGCAACTAGCGCAAGGGCACCACTTAGGTACGAACCTCGGCTTGGGCTGTTGCCGGGATGGGGATAGGAGAGAAACGCCCGGGTACATGTCTGTACCTCGTATAAGCGGCGACTGAAGGGACTCGTCGACCTCGCCGGCGAGGTCGGTGTTTCTGTGAAGTGTTTGCTCTGTCTGATATAGATGACTCACCTTCCGCATTAGCAGAGGTGATTTCGTCATCCGGGTCTCCGAGAACGTGTCTCGGACGACGGAGGATTTTGTTGGCGGGCGGATCCAACGGGTAAACCGGAATGGTGTGTACCAAAGGGTTCGGATGATTAGAGGCAAGTTCATAAAACCGCTTGGAAGCGAGCTTCATGAACCTGGCTATTGATTCTAATTTCAAATCGCGATGTAGGTCGTTATTGCGAAAATACCAGGGCGAGCCTGAGGCTTTTCGCAAGAAGCGATTTTGAATAACCTGAATGGCACCAACTTTAGGAGAGTGGGCAAATACTACAGATGAGTATGTCATAATGGGGCGAATGCACGCTTTGTAAAGAGTCACCTTATTTTTAAGGGACATTTTACTTTTCGCGCCTAGAAGTGAGGACAATCGTCCTAGGGTGAACTTTGCTTGGTTGCACCTCTTAGTGATGTGCAACCTAAAGGAAAGACGCCTATCGAGGATGACACCCAGATATTTGGCTGATGGGGCCCAGCGAATGGGCTGGCCAAATAGAGAGATCGGTTTGGGAGTGAGGTTTCTCCGTGAGAAGTACACTGCTGTACTTTTCGACGGGTTTACCTCGATCCGCCACTTGCGGAACCAAGTGGCTAATGAATGAAGGGCAGCCTGCAGCCTTATACCCACCCGATCAGGATTCCGATTGGATGTGTACAAGGCTGTGTCGTCTGCGTATAGGGCTATTTCCACTTGAGGAGTGCGGGGGATATCGCTGGTGTACAGCGTGAACAGGAGGGGGCCGAGAACGGAGCCTTGAGGGACTCCTGCTCTGACTGGTCTAGGACTAGAGAGAGTGCCTTCCACGGTGTAACGAAAGCTGCGACCTTGTAGGTAGTCTCGTATGATGAGCACGAGTCTGTCTGGGACTCCGAGTTTGAATAGCTTGTAGATCAAGCCGTTGTGCCAGACTTTGTCGAAAGCTTTCGCTACGTCGAGGAAGACGGCACCAGTATCTGAAGGCCAGGTACTTTGCCAGTTGGAGAGGACATGCTCCGTTATGCGGAGTACCTGTTGTGGGCATGAATGTTGGGCTCGAAAGCCAAACTGCTCGTCGGGAAGGAGTTTGAACTCATTGACATGAGCCCAGAGGCGCTTCATTAGAAGACGCTCATATATCTTGCCTAGACTATTAAGTAGACTAATGGGACGATAACTAGTTGGATCGTTTGCCTGTTTGCTGGGTTTTCGGATGCCAATGACGTTGGCTTCCTTCCAAGCATCAGGGAAGGTGCAAGTTTCCATAGCCGCATTGAAGATGCAGACTAGGATATGGATAAGGGGAACAGAGAACTGTTTGAGTACTCTGTTAGAAATGCCGTCGGGGCCGGAGGCTTTCTTTGGGTGTAGGGCCTTGATAGTGTCAAAGACTTCAGAGGGCTCAATCGGATCAAGTGGGGAAGTAGGGGGTCGGGAGGCTAAGCGGTCAACCTCGCTGTTCACCGTATGGAGGTGAACAGGGTCGACGGGTTCGAGACTGGGCGAGCATTGAGATTCGAGGGTTTCAGCCAGGAAATCGGCTTTTTCCTCGTCTTCGAATGCTGGAGGGTGATTTGGTCGTATAAGGGGAGGCATCGGAGCGAGAGCGTCTGCTTTCATGGAGCGAGCTAACCTCCAGTAGGCCAAATAGCTAGGCTCGATCCCCGAGAGCAGGCTCTCCCACTCACGATTGCGATGTTCTTTAATGCGCTCTCTCACCTCACGGTGCAGGGAGCGCATTAAGACTCGATTGTCGTTAGTGGGGCAGCGACTATGAAGTCTAACTGCGGCGTTAGCTTCAGTCATCAGCCGTCTGATATCATCTGGCAGGGGGCCCCGGTGGTCATCCACTACGGGCACCTGCTTTGATGAGTCTCTGACTGAGTTTGTGATATGTGTGGTAAGGGCGTCAACCGCTACCGTAATATCACCAGATGTCCGAATGACAGAAGGGATCTTATCTAGATCAGTCGAGTGCGCAGACTTGAGGGCTTTCTCAAGTTTATGCCACTCTACCACAGTCTTGGTGGCAGGGGGCTGGTCAGTGGGAGGGCCGAGTAAGAGCATTACCGGTCGATGATCGGAATCGAGCTCATGAATAACTTCGATTAAGCGTAGCCGAAGGGCTACGTTTTTGAGAAGTGCAATGTCAAGGAGCTCGGGGGGAGTGGAAGTAGGGAAGCGAGTCATGCCTCTAGGGGCAATGATGTCGAAATTAAGGGGTTCAACTAGACTTTCTAGTTGTTTGCCTTTAGAGTTCGTCGTGGTGCTATTCCACATGACGTTTTTGGAATTGAAGTCACCCGCCAATATGACGGAGCTTCCTAGACTGAACAGGGCTTGCAGGTCACTCTCGAATTGAGGTGAGCGAGGCTTGCCGGGAGGGACATAGCAGGATGCAATAATGACCGAGGAATGCCCGGTCATTGCTAGCCTGCAGACGGAGGCTTCTATGGCAACTGGACGAGGTCGTCCCCGGCGATGTCCATCATAACTCTCCGGGGGGGAACACCCGGAGAGGTGAGGGGGTGCGTGATCCTCCCGTCGGGATAGACAGGAGGGGTGAGGCCTAAGTGTCCTACCTAAAGTGTGTCCCTTTACCGCTCTTACGGGGTATGAGGGGTGTGTCCTAACCGATACTTGGTGTCGGCGAGGGAAGCCCCCAAGGCCGGTGGTACCAAGCCCAGCCGGATGTAGCGTTCCTCAGGAGAGGAAAGCTGGCGTTCCGGGTCCACGCCCAGTCTGGTTTGTGTTAACACCGCAAGGTATCCACCAGACCGACCACTAAACGTGGATTTGGGCTCTTAATGGTAAGAAACAAGAGTTTGCCCTGAAAAGGACAAAGTCCAATAAAGGACTCTTCTGAGGTGTACTCGCAAGCGAGCGCACACAACAGAGCAAATGGCGGATGCCAAGTGCGGCGCGGGGCGCGGGGCGCGCGGCGCGAGGCGCAAGGCGCGGGGCGCGGGGCGCGGGGCGGCACGTGGGCCGGCGGGAGCGCGCGAGCGGAGCGGAGCAGACGTGTTGCCGGTGCGAGGACCGGCGAGCGAATGAGATCCCACTGCCTCCTCGAGCGTCACGACGCACTATTTATACCGCGCATTATTTCCAGAACCTTCTCGATGTTTCTACTAGTTACTAGAAAAGTGTAGGTATTTCTTAATCTGTGCAACTGTAGGTAAAAACGTGGCATGTAGGTGTATTCCATACCAAGTATTACCTATTCTGTGACACAATAGGTATAACTTCGAGAAGCTGACTAATACTTTACTATTACTTATTCTGTAACAGCCTCGGCGTAACAGTAGTTACATAGTTCGAACAAATGAGCGTCGCTTTTTTCGAAAAAGCACTGAATTGTGTTTTTGTATCCAAAAACGACAATGGCTTTGTAATTCACGAACTCCAATTTTTCGCTAAGGAAAAGTTAATAACGACAATGTTCTGAAACATAGTGTAAGGAATTTTTAGGCAAATGTAGAAAATTTACAGCATTTTCGACATACCTCAAAAAATGGGAGTATGTTCTCAATTCTGCTGTGTTTTTGGTACACGATATCTCCGCCAATTCTTAACTGGTTTTAGTGATTCTTTTTAATTCTATAGATAATGAGGATTTGATTGATTAAGTATCGTTAAATCCTTATCAAAAGATATAACCGAAAACTCCTCAACGGTTATCAGTAAACGTAATAAGAAACTGACCTGTAAAATTATTATACCAATAAATTTTAGATATTGTTTTGGAAATCGCAAAGAAATATCTATTTTGGGACCTAGGAGTGGTCAAGTGACCTAATCGTAGACCCTCTCGGCGGTCTTATTGCTAAAAGCGATCTCTATTTAAATATATATATATAGCTAGCTCAATTCAGACAAATTGTATGCCTCGAGTAATGCGTTCTCATTGTATTAAAGCGTGGTTCGCGCAACGATCCCTAAACGTATTTAACGATTAAACATGTTTAAATTTGACGTATTTGTATGATTTGACAACTACTTAAATCATATTTAGGCCAGGACGCACTCTTGTGTCCTTATAGGTCAAAAAATACAAGTCTTTTGGTGACAGTTTATTGTAAGCTATCCAAGCCATAAACCTGTTTTTAGACTTTAAGTTCAATTAACGAGTTAAGATAATTTTAAAACACAATACCCTTTAAAAACCCAGGACGCTACTTAAAAACTATCCAGGACAGCCCAGGACACCCTAAAAAGTCCATGTCCTGGGAAAACAGGACGGTTGGTAATCCTAAAATACGTAAATGTCAAAACTTTTGTGATAGTTACGAGGCGTTTACAAATATATTTCTGTTATATTCAATATATTTCATTTCTATAGAAGCAAACTCAGAATATATAATACAATATAAATTACGTTTTCATCTGGGATTGACGACAATTTGTGCTTTTTTTGAGAATCACTCCCCAAGGCCGAGCTACGCTCACATTAGGTACAAAGTACTCTTAACGGACGCGGATTCCAAGTGGAGTGTTATAGCGGGCCTCTATATATTAATGTCATGAAGTCAACGTCAAAAATTCTGCCCTGACGGCGGCGCCATCTCACGTCTGGAATTAATTTCCTGCCTTTAAATGACGAACCGTAATGTATGTGGGCTGATAAAATAATGTTTACTTACTCGAATTAAGCAAACGTGTAGTGTATGCCAGGCGTTAACCAATTAAATCAAAAACGTATCTTAGTAAGATATAAAAATAAATAAATAAATATTGCTGGACAATTCACACAACGCTATCTAGCCCCAAACTAAGCAGAGCTTGTATTATGGGAACCAGATAACTGATAGAAAACTTATATACTTTTTTTTGTAAATACATACTTATAATATATAAAAAAACAACCAGACCCGGAACAAATATCTGTAGATCATGCAAACATTTGTTCCGCGGCGGGAATCGAACCCGCTACCTCCCGCGTCTCAGCCGGCTATTCTCCCACTGCGCCACGGAGGTCGTCAAAATATTAAGGTTGACTTGCACAACGATCCCTTATTTTATGTTATTTGTGGGGATATAGGCTTACGGCCCACCTGATGGTAAGCGGTCACCGTCCCCTATTGACACCGGCAACACCCGGGGTATTGTCGATGCGTTCCCTATACTGTAGAAACCTCTTTACATTTCTCTTGCAGCGTGCCATGTCGTAACCTAATGGGAAAACCTCAGATGGTAGCTCATTCCACATCTTGCAAGTATGGGGTAGAATAGATCGCGTGAAGCGTGTGGTGCGCGATACCCAATTGTCGATGATATGTGGATGAGCTTTACTACGTTCTTTAATGTATTATGAGACTAAACTAATTTTAAAAAAGGAATAATAGATACATTGTAAAAAATTTATTATTGATATATTGTAGTATAAAATAACACAAATTATCAGTTAATACCATAATATATCCTACTAATATTATAAACGCGAAAGTTTGTATGTATGGATGTTTGTTACTCTTTCACGCCAGAACGGCTATACCGATTGATGAAATTTGGTATGTACGTAAATCATAACCTGGATTAACACATAGGCTACTTTTTATTGGCAAACCACGCGTGCGAAGCCACTGGCAACAGCTAGTCTATAATAACCTAGATAATATACAATTATTTACAATAAAATACAGAAGAAACAGTAAAGACAGTTGCAAACGATCTATAGATAGCTCAACTGCTCCAGATCACTACCAGGCGGAAGTGTCCCCAAGACAGTAGCTGCATTGCCCCGCTGAATTGCAAAACTTATACGTTGACCCAAATAAGCGCCAGCTTTCGGATCACACGTCGCTTTGACCAAACGCCCAGAAAGAATTTTGAAAACACGATGGGCCCCGGTACCCCATGGACCCAGGGTCTCGACCCCAAATGGTTCAAATACGTAAGCTCTGTCGAGACCTCCATATTTGTGCCGCTTGGTAGGTAAGGACGTAAGGTAAGTAGGTTATCCATAGGTTAATTGTAGGAACTATCATTATATTACTTACTAGCTGTTGTCAGCGGCTTCGCACGCGTGGTTTGCCAGTAAAAGTAGTCTATGTGTCAATCCAGGTTATACGTACATACCAAATTTCATCGCAATCGGTTCAGCCGTTCCAGCGTGAAAGAGTAACCAACATCCATACATCCATACATACAAAATTATGCGTTTATAATATTAGTAGGATAGAGAGACCTTTAATTGGCTGTATAATCTTAAAAATATAATTTAGATCGGTTCTATATTTGTAGCTGTTCGTATTTATCCATAAAAATAAATTATATCAACATGTTTAACTTTGATTTTTTTTTATTTGACATCTCTCTTAAATATATTTAGGCGCTAAATGCGACTGGGCATCGTTGCGCAAATCTTCCTTAATCTGAGAGTGAGATGTATTATTGATCTATACCAAAACTATCGTACCTTCAATACATTTCGATTTATAGTAACAGCAATTCAAGTATTGATATCATTATAATCCCTCGGGTAAGTTGGAAAGTTCGAGAATTCGCGAAATTTTTACGATTTTAATGCACATAAGGCTTAACCTCAAGTTGATGGACGCAGGCATTGCATCGTAGGGCACGTTTATAAGGGTCCATTCACACAGACCGGCTCGGAGAGGCGAGCTTACTTTTATCGCGTTTGTAAAAGAGTTTTGAGTCATTGAAATAAGGTTGTCAGGGAGCACACAATACTTATATATCATTATTATTATGTGTTCTATCAAAAAACAATATAAATCTAAGTTATATAAACTTATATAATTTATAAGAGATAATGCAATTGGCAAGACGTGGTAATGACAGGTGGAGCAGGGTAGCGACTGAATGGTGGCCGTGGAATGGCTGTAGAAGGATAGGACGAGATGGGTTGACGACATTGTTAGAGTCGCGGGCCGTCAATGGGTGAGACTAGCGCAGGATCGTGGTAGACGGATCATGATTCCGCCATCTCCTTTCCATCAAAGGACAAGCAGGCGCACGGCTAAGTACCATCCGTACCTAGTTGATATACCACCCATTCGCACACACCGCTTTGGTTCTACGTTCTTGATGCGCACAGCTAAGGTATGGAACGCTTTGCCGTCGTCTGTTTTTCCTAAAGAATACAATCCGGGCCTCTTTAAGGTAAGAGTGAATATAGGTTTCTTCTAGATCTTCATGCTTCATCTTAGACCACATCATCGCTTACCATCAGGTGAGATTGTGTTCAAACGAAGATCTATATAGTTTAAAAAAAAGATGGCACAAACTTGGGGAGGCATATACCCAGCAGTGGGTGAAGTCGGGCTGTTGATGATGATGATGATGAAATGAGATGAAAAGGTATAAAGTTTTGAGCAGACATAATGGTCGCAGGAAGTATCATTCATCATCTCGTCTGTACATAGATGTAGTGTTATTTGAGCGTCCAAAGCCTTTTTACCCGAGATTGCCATACGGTGCTGATTGTTACCGATGCTCCCATTCCAAATATCACAGAGTTTCCTTGTTTCGTACAAATGTTTGTTCTGCCCGTACGATAGTGTCGATGGCTGTAATAAGGGGTCCTATACCAACAATAAGTTGACCGACGAGGCTAGGTCAAAACGTGTCAACCTTATTTTATGAATATAACATATTGTACTTACATCTTTACACATGATTGTAAACAGCTATATGCACATTAAATATGTAAATAATTCATTATTTGTATCAAGATACTTGGTGGACAATATTTTAATCAAATAGTTAATAATTTAATCATTTAGTAGTTTAATCATTTTGAAAAAAACATGTATAAGCTTTTTTATATCATCCTATTGCTGGGCAAGTTCACTTTATAAAATTCAAAACCCACGTCACGACACCCGTAAAAAAATCCTTGTTCAACTGAGATCCCTTCACTAATAAGGAATAGTACTGATAGTTTTCGTACCGGCAGACCTGTTCTTCATCACACATGGCTAAGAACCACCCCAACTAGACTAGCTATATATTATAAAAAGCGGCCAAGTGCGAGTCAGACTCGCCCTTGAAGGGTTCCGTAGCAGCAAGTAACATAATATAAAAGTTCTTGTAGTTCGTTGTAACTTTTTTATATATGAGTTGATTGAATGAAAGGTAAATTGCGGTTTACGATTTATGACGTATTAAAAAAACCACTTACTAGATCTCGTTCAAATCAATTTTCGGCGGAAGTTGCCATGGTAATGTACATCATATATTTTTTTTAGTTTTATCATTCTCTTATTTTAGAAGTTGACACATTTTACCACTTTGGAAGTCTCTCTCGCGCAAACTATTCGGTTTAGAAAAAAAATTATATTAGAAACCTCAATATTATTTTTGAAGACCTATCCCTAGATAGCCCACACGTATGGGGTTGAAGATAAAAAAAAATTGTTCAGTTCTAAGTATGAGGAACCCCAAAAATTATTGTTTTTTTTATATTTTTGTGTAAAAATCTTAATGCGGTTCACAGAAGACATCTACTTACCAAGATTCAACAGTATAGTTCTTATAGTTTCGGAAAAAAGTGGCTGTAACATACGGACGGATAGACAGACAGACATGACGAATCCAAAAGGGTTTCGTTTTTTGCCATTTAGCTACGGAACCCTACAAACTGCGTCCGAATCGGTCCATCCGTTTGGGAACTTAGATGTCACTGACAGACACAGACATACAGACGTATGTACTTGTTCAACTTATAACACCACTCTTTTTGCGTCACGGTTAACAAGTAACTTTTTAACAAAAGTATAACCGACTTAACCAAACTACTTAACTGATTTTGATGAAAGTTCTGTACACATGGGTACTCATCAAGCTATACATTTCCATTATAAGCTGACCTCTCATTCTACGAAAAGCCTACACAATGCGAGGTCAGCTTATACTGGAAAATTATAGCTTGATGTGTAGCCGTGTGTACATAGTTACCGATTAAAACAGGTATTTATCGCTCTCAGCGTTCTGTAGCCCGGTGATTATTAGGTGTGTGTATGTGCTGGTCATCTCAGTGCCTAGATACTGTTAGAGTAGTGTGTCATAATATGAACGAGGACATTTCTAATTCTGAAGACCAAGACCGTTGGTAGTTGCTGCAGCTGCCATCACTTATCGACGGTAGCTCCAAGTCCATACGTAACCGCGGCTGTTGTAACACAGCGTCGGGATAACAAATAAAAATGGTACATGCACGATAAATACCCGTTTTAATCAGTAATTACTTATATGTATTAATAAATGTCCCCAACTTCTATTTTTGTGTGACACACGCGTGGGAAACCGCGGACGAAGCTAATTAAAAACGAAAATAAAGGGGAAACCAGCGACAAACATATAAGTCTGTATAACGCTATGGATTTTGAAACCAAAAACGTAAGACGATATACAAATTTAATTTCGGTGACGATTGGGCGGAGCTTCGGGAAATGCAAGAAAGTGACAGTGCTATTTACTTGCTTAGGTGAAGAACGAGACAAACATGTATCATACCCGCGTTGCATTGTCGCAGGAGTAAATGACGTAAGTGATAAAATATAAAATCTCGAATTGCATGAGAACCAACAAATGAAAAAAAAATCCTGTTCCATTAATTTAGGTACCCTAGTTACCTAATACTATAAATCTTTTCTAGAGTCGTAGAATGAACGATATTAGTGTTTTAGAAGAGCCGATTTTGACAAATAATTGTATCGAGAAAAGTTTCACTAATTGCGTTTCTGACTTTCATTTATGTAGTTTAAATCCTCAAGTAAATATTGCTTAAATATGGAATCAGTACTACATTTAGTTATTGAATACGACAGTTACTTAGCGGCTCAAATTTTTTTGCCATATCGCCTTAAAACTGACGTTGAAAATAGCCTACACTCGCCTTAAAATCAAAATTCTGAGTTAGTAACTGACTTTGCAGAATTTAAATCGGTTGCTCGATTTTACAGCGCGCTATCTACCGGCACTAAATAAACATTTACTGGCGCCTCTATTTTCACGTTACCGTATAAATAGTTTCTGTTTTACGGAGATAACATATTCTGGTTTACTTTAAGTCTTTGAAAATCATAGTGGACCAATAAAATGTAGGTAGTTTTATACATAAGGTACATAGCTTGCCTTTTATACATATATAACTTGATGGATAGATTTTATTGTTCAGCGCTTTCTTAAAATTTAGTTTATGTTTTGTTAATGTAGGTACACCCCCCTCCATTATTGTAATGTCACAAAAGTCCTCTCCATCCAAAGGTTGTCTGGAAGAAATCAGTTCTAAGCGATAAGACCGCCCATTGTACTTGTTGCTTTGTGTTTTTTTTTATTTTTAAGTCTGTTTCTTTTGAAGTGTACAATAAAGTATTTTCATTCATTCATTGAAAATATTTTATTCCACTTATAAAACTAGCACAAAGGCGAACTTAATGCTAAAGAGCATTCTCTTCCAGAGAACCAATTCTAAGATTAACAATTATAAGATAATTTTTGCTTGTAATATCTATAAATTTAAAAATCTAGTTAATATTATCCTTTTTAATGCTGATTCTGTCCTGTATTCATATTAGTTACATACTTTAGTTGTGTAGTTTCACATTGTATCCCTATTTTCTAGTACCTAAGTAGATCTTTCTTTTTACCTACTCTTGTACATATGAGAGACTTCGACACTTGTCGTTGTACTCTTCGACTCTTCAACAGATCCTTATTTGTAACAAGTATTTGTTTTAATATGTGTATAACGTTGTGGGCTACATCATCAATAACTTCTATATTCCCAGAATGTACCTACACGAATTGTATTTAAACAGTATATTGTAGTTGTTTGTTGTTCCTCAATAAATAAAATGAAATAACAAGCTTTGTGTATTGTAGACAAAGATATGTAGGTAGTGCACAGGAAAGGTAAATAATGAAAATTTGCACAGGATTAATAAATACAGCATAATATAGGTGTATACTATATAAATAAACCTACCTAAATACTTTATATGATAGACTAAACTATATCAATATCAAATAAACATACATACTTAATAATTAGTGATCGGCGTAGGTAGTGATATTCACGGGAATTAGTGACCGTTAGCTTAACATGGATATGCCTTCTAAATCCCGGGAAATATATTTTTATTTTATAAAGTCATTGTAGTTGTACACATGACGACACATCAAACCACCGCACCCGTTTCGAGTATAATCAGATCCCGCCTATGGACCAGTAAGTATTATGGCAAACAGCACTGTGCGGGACTAGTCTTAACCAGAAATGAGTAGTCTGATATGTCGTCGTGCGTACTCATGGTATCTTAAACAGTTTAACTTAATTTACATCGACATTCAGAAAAATGTTCCCGGGAATCGGGGAATAAATCCCGGGGCATATCAATATTAACTTACTATTCAGGTTCATTGACCCAAAATAGCACTACCTATGCCGATCCCTATTAATAATAGAAGAAGTGATAAGGAAGGATTGCGGTGCTCATTTTTGGTCGGTTTGACCGAGAAGGTGCTTATAGATTATCAATCTGATTGCTTCTACAAATAACTACTACTATTGACTATACATTTACTAATACAAATCACAAACAACTATTGGATGGCTATTTGTAAGTTAACAGTTTGTTACTTCATTCGTGAATTGAAATAAACGATTTTTTTTTTTTAAATTTCTTATGGATCATGGGATTGGATGTATTTCTCTATGTATACTATATAACTATATAGGTATGTATTTACTAAAAAAAAGTATTTAAGTATTCTATTAGTTATCTGGTTCCCATGGTACAAGCTCTGCTTAGTTTGGGGCTAGATAGCACTGTGTGAAATGTCCAGCAATATTTATTTATTTATTCTTTTAAAATAACGACGTTGGATCCTAGACCCGTCTCGCGTCCCGCCTATTACGCAGGCCCCCGTACGCACACATCCATAATTAATCTACAGTTTCAAAATGATGAAATTGGTCTTTTTAGGCATTGTAAAGTTTTACCCTTTCACACTCAATTTAAATATACCTAGCCAGGTCATAAATTCTGTCACATGTTTAACATAAAATAATTGAAACAAGTTTATTCATTATGTAACCATTTATATACCAAAATGAACTTAACAAAACATAGATTCTTATGACACTAAAGTTTATTCAAAATGACCTCCGTGATTTTGAATACAGGCCTTCAATCTGCGCGGCCAGTCGTCTATCGCAGCACGAACGAGGTCCATGTCAATATCGGCCGCTGCCTTAATCAAGGATGTCTTAAGTGACTCCAAATTGGGATGAGGCTTTGAGCACGCCTTTTCCTCCAAGTGTTGCCATATCTTGTAATCTAACGGATTCAAATCTGAACTGGAGGAGGGCCAGTCTTCGTGCCGGATGAAGTCGATTTCATCGCCGCCAGCCAGTCTTGTGTGCTCTTCGCTCTATGAGCTGGCGCCGAATCTTGTTGGAATACCCAGTGCCTGTTATTGAACATGGTATGAGAAACAGGTTCCACAAGGTTCGTCAGGACTGTATTTTGATACACAACTGCATTCGTTTTTACACCTTTCTCACAAAAATGTAAAACAATCACAAACTGTTGGCCCTTCAGATGGGGTTAAGCAGAACCACGGTGAAAAGGGTGTTAAATGAAGACTTAAGGCTTCGGGCATATCGAAGAAAAACAGGACATCGTTTGAATGCTCGTCTAATGCACCTGATACTGAAGAGATGCCGCGCTTTGTTGAAGCGGTACGCGGGAAAAAAATGTCGGGAAATTCTTTTTTCGGATGAAAAAATTTTTACCGTATAAGAGAGCTACAACAAACAAAATGATAAGGTGTACGCACACAGTAGTGAAGAAGCGAGCAACCGTATTCCGCGTGTCTAACGAGGTCATTTTCCATCCTCGCTCATGGTATGGTTGGGAGTTTCTTATTGGGGCTTAACAGAGGTACATTTTTGTGAGAAAGGTGTAAAAACGAATGCAGTTGTGTATCAAAATACAGTCCTAACGAACCTTGTGGAACCTGTTTCTCATACCATGTTCAATAACAGGCACTGGGTATTCCAACAAGATTCGGCGCTAGCTCATAGAGCGAAGAGCACACAAGACTGGCTGGCGGCGTGTGAAATCGACTTCATCCGGCACGAAGACTGGCCCTCCTCCAGTCCAGATTTGAATCTGTTAGATTACAAAATATGGCAACACTTGGAGGAAAAGGCGTGCTCAAAGCCTCATTCCAATTTGGAGTCACTCAAGACATCCTTGATTAAGGCAGCCGCCGATATTGACATGGACCTCGTTCGTGCTGCGATAGACGACTGGCCGCGCAGATTGAAGGCCTGTATTCAAAATCATGGAGGTCATTTTGAATAAACTTTAGTGTCATAAGAATCTATGTTTTGTTAAGTTCATTTTGGTATATAAATGGTTACATGATGAATAAACTTGTTTCAATTATTTTATAATAAACATGTGACAGAATTTATGACCTGACTAGGTATATTAAGTTTATTAGACTAAGCGCTTCCGAGCTTCAGTTCCTTATGATGTATATTCTTATTAAGATAGCATTATCCTTACAAACCATAGTGGTTTATAAGTGCTATTTTTTAAACATTATTGTATGTAAAAATTTTAAGTAAAAATTAATTTAAAAAAAATAATCTACACCCTCCCTCCCAAACACCCACGTCCCTAACACACTCGCACACCCATAACTTACACGGGGTTACCATGGCATAGCAAGTTAATTTATTTAAATTTTCTTTTTAAACTTATTTACAAATGGGTGAATTGTATACCTATAATCAGGAATGTCAAACTCATTTAGTTGTATGTGCGGGCACTGAAAACTGCGACACAGTATTTTACTAATGCATTTTCCAATGTTCACATTGTTTTAGTTACATGTAAAAAGTTAGAAAACTTTCGTGATTGATTTCAATCATTATTATAAATACGGGATTTATCACGTACCGTCTTATCGGTGTTTCGACCGACAATGTTTCGGTTCAATTCGTGAACCTTCATCAGGGTGAGTGCGATCCGCTCCGAATAACGTCTCGCCTCGCACTCAATACACCGGTAAGACGGTACGTGATAAATCCCGTATTTATAATAATGATGTAAAAAGCTCACTGATATAAATAAATTACAAATACTTTTCGACGAGTTCAGCGGCCAGAAAGTCAGTGGCCAATAAGTTCATTTTTGATTCCCTTTGTGTTAAGACAGAAAATTCTAAATATCGTAATTTACTTGGCTTTAATTATGTCCTGGATTGTTTATCTGTATATTTTAACGCTATAAAAGTGCTGGTAGTTATAGACAATGAGGGTTCGAACGATGTTTAGCGTATTGATGATTCAAGCAATAACCCAGATACGCAACGGTAAGGAACGCTATGTTAGCACTGGGTTAAGCCTTCATGTTATATCTTAGAATTGATTAAAATCTCTATATATAAAAATGAATCCCTATTTCCCTTGGTCACGCCATCATGCGTGAATGGCTGGACCGATTTCGCTAAATCTTTTTTTGTTGTATTTCTTATGGTCAGGAAAAGGTTCTTATGAAAGAAAAAATTAAGAAAATTGCGCGCGAAATTTGAAATTTAAGAATACTTAACCACCATATAAAATTATTTATAATCTAACCTTAGCGCTTTTATAATGTAACCTTATGACGTTTGACATAGAATTGACAGAATGCGTGCTGCAAATATCGTCAAAGAAAAACACAACATTTGAAGGTTATGCGTGAAGCCTGAGGCGTGATGCGTGAGGCGTGAGGCGTGAAACGTGAGGCGTGAGGCGTGAGAGGTGAGGCGTGAGGCGTGTAGCATGAGGCGTGAGGCGTGAGGCGTGAGGCATGAGGCGTGAGACGTGTAGCGTGAGGCGTGAGGTGTGAGGCGTGAGGTGTGAGGCGTGAGGTGTGAGGCGTGAGGCGTGAGGCGTGAGGCGTGAAGCGTGAAGCGTGAAGTCTTCTATGCAAGCGTGTACTATCGTAGACTGCATCATCGCTTACCATCAGGCGAGATTGTGGACAAACGCTGGCTTGTAATTTATAAAAAAATATATATATCCAGCTCCTTGTGGACGCGCGCGTACAAGAAGGGGCCTAGGAAGGGTGGGGGGTTATTGAGCAAAGTTTGTGTTTTTTGGGACGTCGGTCATTTATATAAAGGTAATTGTGAGACACACATTTGTTAGGTGTTACTGTTTTTGTGTGTATGAATTTGTTCTATTGTGTCTATTTTACTTATGTGCTAAGTGTATTTTGTGCCTTCATAAATATTTTTTTTTCTTTCTTTCGCTATTGAGTTACATCGGGATCACCGCAGTCGCACTGTGTTAAGTTAGAGTCCCTGAATCCCCATTTGCGCATATTCAGTCTGCAAATGTCAATAAAACACCGAAACGCAGCGGTCGTGGAGAAGCTCGCTCACGATATGGGGCGGCTGGACGCAGAGACAACCTAACAAACCATGTAAAATAATTGTAAGTGTAACAAACGAAAATGTTAAATGTCTTAAAAATTAATTAGAAATAATGTTTATTGTAAAGGGAGTAAAAACAACAAAAAAATAATATTAATAAAAACACCCAATACAAAAAAAAAAAAAAAATATATATATATATATATATATATATATATTTTTTTTTATTTTTTTTTTTTACATCTACATATATATATCTATATAAATACATACCTACTTAACTAAACAATAATAACACTAGTATATAAAATTATATATTTGACAAGAAATCTATATCTAAGTAACTAAAGGCGACGTCGCGCGCCTGCGTCTTCGCCGTGCCCGTTACACATGTTAAAGCAGATATCAAAATCAAAGACGAGGAGTTGGCTCTTGTGGACACCACCGCATTCTTAGGTATAACACTAGATAATAAGCTTCAATGGGGCCCTCACATTGATAATTTGTCGAAGAAACTTAGTTCTGCGGCATACGCAGTCAAAAAGATCCGACTTTTTTACAGACGTAGACACAGCTAGACTAGTTTACTTCAGCTACTTCCACAGCATTATGTCATACGGTATACTGCTGTGGGGGAGTGCTACAGTTATAAACACTGATTTTGTGCTGCAGAACAGGGCTGTTCGTGCAATTTATAATATGTGGCCCAGAGAATCATTACGCATTAAGTTTGTTTAATTGTTTTAGTGAATAAATATTTAAAGAAACTGCAAACAGCACTGAACAAAATATTCAGAGTTTTGTTCAACTACAACTTCTTTAAACGGACAGAAACACTTTACAAAGAAACCCAACTGATGAGTATAAAACAACTCTACACTTTATACGTGCTGTCTTATTAGGAAAATAATAAAAAGCGACATACATATAGACATAACTTTCAAGAGGAAAAAACAAATCCACCAATATAATACACGAAGCTCTAAAAATAAACATTTTATATTACCGAGCCCTAGAACTAATCACAGAAATCATAAAAAAATGAATATCGTTTGAAACAGATGCTTCGGTCGGAGTTATCCCGAGATATATTGTCTATATATATAACAATGAATTGCTGTTCGTTAGTCTCGCTAAAACTCGAGAACGGGTGGAGCGATTTGGCTGGATTTGGCATACTTAATGATGGCCGGGGGCAACAATTGACAATTCTACCAGTGTGACGTATATTGACAGCCCGCGTTATATGCATGTCAAGGCGGTACGAAGTTCGGCGGGTCAACTAGTTAGAAATAAATGCTACATCAATGTGAATACTTGTTTATATCCCGCTCAACCCTGCAACCCAACGACGCTCTTTACAGATGTGTATTTTGAACTGACCACGTTGAAACAACCACGTGGTTCTTCAACACAATCTTTGAACAGCTGCTCCCAACACCTGGAAAGACGCTGGAATTGGAGGTGGCCACTGCACCTATATTTACATATACTACAACACTTCCGTTTTGTTCTTTTCTACTGATTTTATTGCCAACTCATCAAGTGTTACCTAACAGGAAATCCGCTGATTTTCATTAGCTTCGGTTTTGAATCTTCTTAGGGGTTTTGGACGAGCTGACGATTATTAGCTCCATGCCCTCGTAGTCAGCTCCAGCTTGAACTTTAAGCGTTAGGTCCCTGGCGCAAACAATATGACTGTGTGGACAGATGTGGAAAGGTTCATTCATGAGCGTTTCTAGAGTTTTACTTAATTTAAATTGGAAATTTTTGGGTTTTAATGTTTTAGCCTGAGACTTAGAAATATTCAAATTAGGGCATATAAACCCCTTCTAATAACAGTATATTCTGCATAATTACAAACATTCGCTTGTTATCTTCACAATATCTCCCTCTATCCTCTATCTCCCAGCTACCTCAGTAGCTCGTAGTTTCCAACTAATTACTCCACAGCATAACACGGCTACTTACTCTGACTCTTACACCATAACCGCTACTCGTCTCTGGAATAATATGCCACCAAACTATTTCGAGGCTACTTCAGTGGAAGCATTCAGATTGAGAATCTATAGGCACCTTCTCGGTCAAACCGACCAAAAATGAGCAACTTAATATTTCCATAACACTTCTCTTCTATTGTTATGTATGTATTTTAATTCGATATTGGTATAGTTTAGTCTATCATATAAAGTATTTAAGTAGGTTTATTTAAGTAGTATGTACCTATATTATGCTATATTTATTAGTCCTGTGCAAATTTTCTTTTTTACCTTTTCTGTGCACTACCTACACATCTTTGTCTACAATACACAAAGGTTATCTGGAAGAGAATGCTCTTTAGCATTAAGTTCGCCTTTGTACTAGTTTTATAAGTGCAATAAAGTATTTTCAATCAATCAATCAATATCGTGGATATGTTGTACAGTCGAGGAAAAGTTAATAATTTAATATACTACAATTGATTGATCCTTGATATCATCGGAACTTCAGTTATCAAATTTATTCATCTCTATTAGTAAATTTCAATTTGGGTCCTTAAGGTACCAGGGGTCCTTCCCCTTTTAAATTTTTTTAGGGGTCAAATCAACGTGTTATCCGAGAGCTGGCGCTTGTCTGGTTCACCGCATAAGCATTGCAATTCAGCAGATTATGCATCCAGTGTCTTGGGGACACTTCCGCCTGGTGATCTGGATCAGTTGATCTATCTAGAGATCGTTTGCAACGATCTATAGACGATCAACTGTTTCTTTAGTGTTTTTATAGAATTATGTAAATAATTGTAACATTCTTCTGTTTACAGATGAACTTATATTTTACAGTCAGTACTATTAACCGGTCAAAAGTACCTACTTTTAAATGCAAAAATCTGTCAAAATTTGTTTTGACTAAAGAAGTTGACTAAATTATGTCTGTATTGGATGCGTATACAGTTCATTTTAATGGTCATATACATAATGAGCAAAATTACGGAACCCTTCAATTTGCGTGGTCTGGCACGCGCTTGTCCAATTATTTGATCTGTGACCTGCTGGCATGTAAAAGATAATATTCCTTTAAATTGCATCGTCATCATCATATCAGCCGCAAGACGTCCTCTGCTGTACCTCCCCTATAGATTTCCAGGCCAATATTGTGCGGCCTGCACACAACGGCTCCCAGTAACCTTTGACAGTTCGTCTTTCCATCTAGGGGGGGGGGGGGGGGGGGCTACTCTGCGCTTTCCAATTCGTGGTATTCACTCGAGAACCTTTCTGCCCCAACAGCCGTCTGTTCTTAGAGCTATGTGCCCTGCCCACTGCCACTTCAGCTTGCTAATCCTTTAAATTGTATATTGCTTCTATGTTTGATGTATTCTTTTTGTATCCCGAAATTTCTATCACTGCACTACCATACGCAAATATCTTAAACACTAAATACATACATACATCCTACATATATTCATAGATTCTGTTAATTATAAACAATATATATATATATATATATATATTATAATCTAAATACTAAGCAAAACATGCACATGAGTATAGTAGGTCCCTACTATGTAACAGACTTGAATTTGAGAGACCTTAAGTATTTCTTTTAAATACTTAATTTTTAGGGTTCCGTACCCAAAGGGTAAAACGGCACCCTATTACTGAGGCTCCGCTGTCTGTCTGTCCGTCTGTCACCAGACTGTATCTCATGAACCGCGATAGTTAGACAGTTGAAATATTCACAGATTATGTATGTCTGTTGCCGCTATAACAGCAAATACTAAAAACAGAATAAGAAATAGAATAATAAATAGATAAAATAGAAAGAAGAATAAGAATATTTAGTTATATATTTACTTTAAAAATAAATAATTAAATTAAAACCAATATTTAAGGGGGGCTCCCATACAAGCAAGGTGATTAATTTTGCCGTTTTTATAGATGGCACTTATTATTATCAGCCCCTAGAGTCCCACTGCAGGGCAAAGGCCTCCCTTCCCTCTTTCCACGAATCCCGGTTATTGGCTAATTGGGGCCACTCTTTCTGGAAAGCATCCAGTTCATCCCTCCATCTCCGCCTGGGTCTACCACGAGGCCGCCGCCAAGTACCAGATGGCACTTGGCTCGTTTTATTTATAATATGATTTATTTTTATATATAGAGATCGCTTTTAGCGATAAGGCCGCCCATTGTACCTATGATTTAAAATTGTATTTTCTTTTATATGTTTGTATTTAATGGTGTGCAATAAAGAAATTATCTAATCTAATCTAATCTAATCTAATCTATTCATTGTTTAAATTATTAGGTAACCTATCTTTGCTAGACATAATTCAAAATATTCATATGATGAGAGACGCCACTGGCACCTGAAACACAGTTTTTACTGGTTCGGGAGCCTATGGATTTAAATTACTAAACTCCTTTTTACTTTACTTTAAAAGATTCGCTAGCCAAAGTTTTCTATGCTTACAGTAAAAATAGCTCTGACTGTACATTATTCATTACACTTGGAAGGATTTAGGCGCGTGCTCCAACAATGAGATGGAGATTAGAATCAGGGATAAGAATACTTAAGACCCCCCATGATTGAACTCAGCCAATCATCCTATGGGTCACGTCGATATAGCTACCCAACTTTACGTTACCCCACACCCACAGTACCTAATTACGAATAGAGAATGCTACTACATAAATAGGTCGCAGTGTTGGGCAGATTTTCAAGACATTTTATTTGAAAAATCAATTGAAAAGGTGTTTGCTGGTAAGCGCATCATTTGAGAACGGCTAGACATATTTGGCAATTTTTTAACGTATATGGTTATTAGGGAACAACAGTTGGAGAAGACGCCCGGAAAATCTTACAATTTGGGAAATTTTTACGAATCATCATTTCATAAAAGAACCATTTGCTTAACCTTTTTTTGTAAAATAATGATTTGTCAATCCATATTTTTGGTAAGTGTCAAGTTTTTTGGTCAGTAAAATGAAAGGATACCGTCTATTTCTGTGTTTTGTTTGTGTTCTTGCTGGGCAGGCATGACTGCCTTAAAAAGTTTACTTTCGAAGAAGAATGGAGTAAATAATGTTACGCCCAAGGCTGTTACAGAATAAGTAATAGTCGGCCTCTTGAAGTTATACTGTGCCACAGAATGGGTAATAATAGGTGTGATATATACCTACTGCGTTTTTACCTACAGTTGCACAGAATAAGAAAAAGTATTACTGTGAAATACCTACACAGTTCTAGTTGCCAGCGGAACCTTTGAGAACGTTCCAAAAAACGTGTAGTAACTGCGTGCAGTATAAATAGGGCGTAGAGACGCCCGGAAAGTCAGTAAACCCACCGTCGTCCAAGACACGTTCTCGGAAACCCGGATAAGGAAATCACCTCCGCTAATGCGGAAGAGATTTCCGAGTCATTTACATTAGACAGAGCAAACACTTCACAGATACACCGACCTCGCCGGCGAGGTCAACGAGTCCCTTCAGTCGCCGCCTATACGAGGTCCAAGCACGTACCCAGGCGTTTCTCTCCTATCCCCACCCTGGCAACAGCCCAAGCTGAGGTTCGTACCTAAGTGGTGCCCTTGCGCTAGTTACCTCATCAAAACTTACAGGGCTGAGCGCCTTCTGCGCTCGCCAAAAAATCGGTTAAGCTGCAACGGCCTCAGAGGCCAACAGCGAGTTAAAAAAAGCAGAGAGTCAGTCTTGATTTGGCGGTACGTGCGAATATTTCGGTGACTTTTAGTGGTTTATTGTGCAACAGTGGTGTGATTGAGTGTGTTGTGAGTACTTGTGAAGATCGTGTATTTATCATATTAGTGTTGAATAAAAGTGTTATTTTGGTAACATTGGTTTTCATTATTTTATCCCGAACCCTCAGCTCGTAATAATAACATTTTAGCGAAGACAGTAGAAACATTTGTACGGTCGTGTACTCTCTACGCTAAAATGTAACTTTACTCTATCGTTTTTATTGCTGTTATGCTATTAGGGCTGCAAATCAAATCAAAATAATTTATTGCCAGAATATAGATTATACAGATATCATATTAAATTAGTTTCAGTATATAGCCCCATTTAGGAGCGTGCAATAAGCTTGTAAAGCTTTCACATATTTTCATTTTTAAAGCATAAGGATTACACTACGTAAAGAAAAAAAAATGAACAATGCATAAATTGTCCCCACGACAAATAAGACATTTAAAAGATTACTACGATATTTTAGCCAAGTGCGAGTCAGACTCGCGCACGAAGGGTTCCGTACCCATATCTATAAAAACGACAAACAAAATCATGTGTGTTGTGTGGGAGCCCCCCTTCAATATTTTTTATTCAGATCTAGTTATTTATTTTTAAAGTGAATATATAACTAAATATTCTGTGAATATTTCAAGCGTCTACCTGTTGCCGTTATAAACATATCAAAAACGAGCAATAAAATCACGTCTGTATAACGTTTGTTGTTGTTTGTCCCCTTATATATTTATTTTATTCTGTTTTTAGTATTTGTTGTTACAGCGGCTACAGAAATACATCATCTTCGAAAATTTCAAGTGACTAACTATCACGGTTCACAGCGGAGTCTTAGTAATAAGGCCCCGTTTTACCTTTTGGGTACGGAACCCTAAAAATTAACAACGCATAAATTATTTCCCACGACAAATAAGACATTTAAAAGAGTACTGTGATATTTTAGAACTATTAACACCTAAAAGGAAAACTCAAGAATATATTTGCGGGTCCTTGATAGAATATTATAGTTTGAATGCATAAGATTAGTTCTGGCAAAATAATACTATCTAAATCAGGAAAAATCTAACAAAAATGTAGTGGTTTGTTTTGCACCAAAGGAAATTGGCGCGCCAAAGGTTTAAATTATAGCGTAGTTAATTGGTTACTCAGGTAAAAGAAACTATTTGTCGAACTAATTATTTTAATCAGTTGTTTGTCTTGTAAATGCAAAGAAATGTACAAATATCATGAATAAATATCTTGACTATGCAAGTAATGTTCCATTATGTTAATTACATAATCTCAATATATAAAAAAAAGTCGGGTTTGTTCGAACACTTCTAACTCAAGAACGGCTAGACCGATTTTGATGATTTTTGATTTGATGTATTTTTCTGCATCCCAAATAGCAGAATAACTATTAAAATATCGGAAAAAAAACACCCAAAAAGATATTATGAAGAAAAATCATTTTCTCATACATTGATGCAAATAATGATGGCCGACGTATATTGACAGCCCGCGTCATATGCAAGTCAAGGCGGTACGAAGTTCGCCGGGCCATCTAGTGAGATAATAATAGCCCCAAACATCTAATGTGTCATATCTTTTTTTAACTAACGATCTTCGTTTGACCACAATCTCACCTGATGGTAAGCGATGATGTGGTCTAAGATGAAGCACGAAGATCTAGCTTAAACCTATTCACTCTTAGCTTAAAGGGGCCCGGATTGTATTATATCATAACAATGTGACTGATAATAATGATGTAACATAACCACCATAAGTATAACAATCTATTTATACAATTATTTTATATCCTGTTTTTAAATCTGCCGCTTGATAAGTACCTATTACCCGTGCGCGATAAGTTGGGACCTGAGCGCGGTGACGTCATATTGGCGTGTTTGTACCGCCCGCAAAAAAGCGAACATAACAAGCAGCCGCCCGCGGCTTCGTCTTTGTTTTTTTTAATCTAATTTATTATGTTACTCAGGGAGGACGCTGCTTTTTATCTAATCTTTTTTACACTATTTGAATAAAATAAAAATACAATGTATAAGTTTATACATTTATTTTATCTATTATTTACATTATCTCATCTTCGTCACTACTTAGTGGATTTATGCCTTCTAGAGGTTGTTCTTCGTCCTCAGTCTCACTATACTAACTCTAACACTTTTAGCACGAGGTTTCTTTCTCCGCTATGCAAAGGTTTACCCTTCATAATGATAACAAAAACACTTAACAAGAACTATAACAACAAAAACTAAAACGACAAAACAATGACACAAACTAAAACAACAAAGACTACAACAACAAAACAATAACACAAACATAAACTAAAAGAATTCCAGAGCGCGTCGTTACGTGACGTAGGCCAGTACGAGACTAAAAACCCTAGTAAAAAATAGTGATGCGAACGGTACAATACGGGCGCCATCGGGGAAGCGGTCGGGGAGTCGCATTCCTAGCAGGTCCCAAGTTATCGCGCACGAGTAATACTTCTCAAAAGAAAATCCCTTGTGCTGTTGACGGCCATATTTGTGTTTACATAACATTCGTATTTCGTATCATATTTCTCTAGATAACAAAGAAATAAAGAATACTTCTTTGTTATTACTGGGAATCTTTTTATACACTTTTTACATCCTATACCACACGTATCAGAAACAGGACGTCCACTGGGGAACAAAGGCCTCCCCCGTAGATTTCTAGAGCAACCGATATTATGCGGCCTGCACCCAACGGCTCCCAGCAATCTTTATCAGGTCTTTCCATTTAGTTGGGAGCCGACCTACGCTGTGCTTTCCAGGGCGTGGTAGAGAGATAAACATACCCTCTCTAATAGCACGCTGAGCCTTGAGCCTTCTTATGACGCCCATAGCGAAAGACCACGTTTCTGTACCATACGTCATTACTGGTAACACATACTGAACAAAATCTTTATAAAAAAGCCTACTATAAAATATCTGATTATTTAGTTAGATGATAGAGAAGCTTGGTATTGAAATTGCTCCAACTCGTTCAAAAATGTTACAATTTAGACCTAATTTATTTTCTTTATTGTTATGTATTCTAAAAGGATCATTAAAACAACCAGCCATGTTTTCTTGCCTTTCTTTCCAGGCTTGGTCGCGAAGGAACAGGCAGTAAAATTGACGTTTAAAAGTGATCCTTGTGATTTTAATGAATAAAAGATTTTGGCTCTGATCAAAGACTTTATCTGAGGTATTTTGGACGAGAAGACGTCACGTTGTTTCCCGATCGCTGCCCAGTCAAGTTGAATTCGTCGACTTACCTCGTTTTAGTAGTTAGACCGGTAGGTCTGGACTGTTTGTCCTAGGTAGACGCACTAGTCAATAACATCGAGATCAGAGTTCCCAACTGATAAGGCTGCTGGCTCACATCGTCATATTATCACTTATTTTATGTTTAACAAAAGAACCATTCTGTGGATACGTTGTGCAATAAAATCTATATTATATCTATATAAAAGAAAGTCGTGTTAGTTACACTATTTATAACTCAAGAACGGCTGAACCGATTCAGCTGAAAATTGGTAGGGAGGTAGCTAAGAACCAGTATAAGGACATAGGATACTTTTTATCTCGTTCCCGTCGTTCCCGTGGGACGTGACATAAAACCTGAAAGAGAATACAAGTCACTAAAAAACGTCGTATAACAAAAACGCATCTGACATGGAATAACAGAAACAGCTATGACAGCAAATGACAGCTAAACGTAATTTTGTTTATGGTTAAGTATGGTTGTGTAATGATGGCCGGGGACAACAATTGACAATTCTACCAGGGTGACGTTTAATGACAGCCCACGTTATATGCATGTCAAGGCGGTACGAAGTTCGGCGGGCCCAATTGTAGGGTATAAAATGTGGCCGAGAAATAATCAAAACGAAGCCCATAACTTACTCTTAGTAAAATGCAATCAATACCAAATACTTTACCACTTGCAAACACAGAACTCACGTAAAGGATTAATTTTTGACATTCGCTCAAAAAATAACTAATTAAATTAATTACAATCTCCGTGGCGCAGGGGGTAAATACGAGTCATCATCATCATCATCAGCCGGTAGACGTCCACTGCTGAACATAGGCCTCCCCCTTAGATCGCCACAACGAGCGATTGGTAGCCGTTTGCACCCAACGGCTCCCCGCGATTCTTACTAGATCGTCGGTCCACCTTGTGGGGGGCCGGCCTACGCTGCGTCTTCCAGTCCGTGGTCTCCACTCGAGAACTTTTCTTCCCCAATGGTTATCGGTTCTACGAGCGATGTGGCCTGCCCATTGCCACTTCAACTTGCTAATTTTGAGAGCTATGTCGGCAACTTTAGTTCTTCTGCGGATTTCCTCATTGCGGATTTTGTCACGCAAAGAAACCCCGAGCATAGCCCTCTCCATAGCTCGTTGAGCGACCTTGATCTTGGTCATGACGCCATGAGTAAAGGACCACGTTTCAGTGTCATAGGTCATCACTGGCAACACACACTGGTTGAAGACTTTAGTCTTCAGGCTCTGGGGAATTTCGGACGAGAAGATATCGCGAAGTTTCCCGAACGCTGCCCAGCCGAGTTGGATTCTTCGTGCGACCTCTTTGTCGAAGTACGAAATACGAGTAGTCCATGGCAAATACCCTGCTGAGAAGGAGGAGGATGTGGGTTCGATTCCCGCCGCAGAACAAATGTTTGCATGATCTACAGATATTTTTTCGGGTCTGGGTGTTTCTGAGTATCATACGTATGTATTTACAAAAACAAATTGTGTATAAGTATTATATCAGTTAACTGGTTCCCATAGTACAAGCTTTGCTTAGTTTAGCTAGATGGTGTGTTAAATTTCCAGCGCTCTTTATTTATTATTCAGTCACAGATAATATCTACAATAACCTACCATACATCTCTACATATATAATATATCGAGAAAAGCGATGTTGACGTCCATCAGAAGGGCACTCCACGCGTCCAAACAAATAGAGCGCCCTCGAACGCTCTTCAACTGATGGTCGACGACGAAAGGGCTTTTTGCTATACGTACATATGTATTTGTATACATAAATTCCGATAGGTATTTACTCGGATATAAAAACATTTACGCTTTTAGTAGCACCGCGGATATGTTTGCATGATCTACAGATATTGATTCCGGGTCTGGTTGTTAGGGTTCTGTACCCAAAGGGTAAAACGGCACTCTATTACTAAGGCTCCGCTGTCTGACTGTCCGTCTGTCACCAGGCTGTATCTCATGAACCGTGATAGTTAGACAGTTGAAATTTTCACAGATAATGTATTGCTGTTGCTGTTATTACAACAAATACTAAAAACAGAATAAAATAAATATTTAGGGGGGCTCCCATACAACAAACGTGATTTTTATGCTCGTTTTTGTTTAATATTGATAACGGCAACAGGTAAACGCTTTAAATATTCACAGAATATTGAGTTATATTATTCACTTTATAAAATAAATAATTACATTAAAATAAATATAATTATTATTTAGGGGGCTTCCATACACCAAACGTGATTTTTTGCCGTTTTTATAGATAATGGTACGGAACCCTTCGTGCGCGAGTCCGACTCGCACTTGGCAAATTTTATTCTATCTGTACTCTATACTAATATTATAAAGAGGAAAGATTTGTATTTTTGTATAATTGTGTGTATGTGTGTAATGAATAAACTCAAAAACTACTGGTCCGATTTCAAAAAATAATTTCACCGTTAGAATGCTACACTATCCCTGAGTAACATTGGCTACTTTTTACCCAACTGCGCAGAAGGAGGGCAATGTTTTTATTGAAAAACTACGCGTGCGAAGCTGCGGATTGGTCAGCTAGTGTATTATAAGTATGTATTTACAAAAATTAAGAGTATTTTTAAAAGTATCCTTCTTATTAGTTAGGTATCTGGTTCCCATAGCTTCGGTTAGTTTGGAGCTAGGTAGCGCTGTATGAAATGTCCAGTTATTATAATTATGTACAGCGTGGTGTGTTGTGTACGACATTAAGGGGAGACCGGAAGGGAATCGCCCATTCAACACGTACTACCAAGATCATTTCTAATTGGAGCATATTTCTACCTTAATAAGGTATTATTTTAATTTGAATAGTATTTATCTAGGTTCCCAACCATATATTAGATCAAAATACTTACATAAAATGAAATAGAAGCGTATCGCATTCTGCACGCTTTTACGTCATAAAAGGCCTGTTTTCAACCTAATTGTTTCGTATTACAAACAACAACATCTTACGTATCCTAGTCATGGTAACATAGATTATATTGTCTAGTTACAGAATAACAACACAATGAGAAAAATACAAGTTTTAGTCATCATTTTTGGTATTACGGAATACGGTCAAAATCTAATCAAATTTAGAATCGTTCAATTGCTATCACTGTCGCTCTGCGTGACTAAACTTCGTCACTAAACAGAGATAGCGATATTCAGGCCGAAGTTTTTGACGCGGCCGAATTGAAGTTGCGCTCGGGGTTCGCCGGCTTCCTACTAAAGTAGCTAGCTAGCTAGCTTGTACTACTAAATTACATGTTGTATGGTTGATTTCCCTCTGGTCTCCCCTTAACATTTTTAAACATCAAGTCGGCGGCGCCTGTGCGACGATGAATAAAAATGAATAAAAATTGGATCAATGCTTTGAAAGATTTTTGTATTGAAAGATCATGTATTCAGCCAAAAGTAAAATAACAGATAATTACATCCAAATCGTTACAGTAATACAAAATACGAGAATTAATAAAAGAAACTTGAAAACTAGCACAGATAAAAACAACAAAACAAATTACTCATTAGGGAATAATCACACAGTAGGTTTAATAAATTACATCACTAATAAAAACCATAAAACTCAAAATATCATCATCACCATCATCAACCTGTAACAGTCCACCGCTGGACGTGGGTCTCCCCCAGGGTGCGCCATTGAGCCCGATCCATGTAAGAGGACAACCGCCACCAATGCTCCTAATGTCAACTTCACCTGCACCTGGTGCATCCTGCAGTAACCGACAAGGCTCTGGTGACCGATCGATGGCGGTATAGCCCTTCCTAGATTGACACATCTAAATTCTGTATTATAAGAGATAGCCGTACTTTTGGTAACTTGTCAGAAAGGCTGATTCAGTGTTTAGTGGGTGTGGGACTCACAGTATTCACATAGGTATTACTCATATTATAATACTGTACTAGAATCAGCCTTTCTAGTTATTGTTCATTTTTTGTAACAATAACTCGTCTTTGAGCGCCGATAGCTAGTAAGATAACCGACCGCATGCGGACAGACCATCACCGTTCACATCAGTGGAGAGTCCCACACCCACTAAACACTGAATCAGCCTTTCTGGCGATAGTTACCAAAAGTACGGCTATCTCTTAGACTACTGGCCGTTGATGGGCAGCAGCATCTGCTCACTTGACAAGATGTTAAGTTTTTAAAAATTACGAATTTGATTCTATAGATAGAACGATAAAAGACCACGGACTGAACAACGTTTTCCTGGAAAAAACATTAATTTCAATTTCCCCTTGTATATAGTTTTATTTGACCGCGTACACACGGCTACACATCAAGCTATATATTTCCAGTATAAGCTGACCTCTCATTCTACGAAAAGCCTACACAATGCGAGGTCAGCTTATACTGGAGATGTATAGTTTGATGTGTAGCCGTGTGTACCATGATGCTAATGAGACAAATGGTCGTTGTTTATTAGGTACCAGTAAGTAGGTGCTTTGGTAATAAGTGATTGGCTATTGAGGCTCTCGAGTGGATGTCATATTGCCCAGAAGCGAGCTAGTGTTTTACACTAACAAAGTCTGCGCATATTAAATGGAAAACGAGTAGTAAAACAACGAGGTCCCTAGGACGATCAAGTCTTTGGACGTCTAATAATATTAGATAGATCAAAGCGAGATCTCTTAAATCAACTTGGGCAAATCGGCGTTGTACGTAGGTCACACTAAAAGTTTTGCGTAACTTAGAAAAACAACATGTTATAACCAAAATATTATGTTTATTGCTTTTTAAAATACTCTCCTTTACATTTTAAACATTTTTTCAGGCGATCGAACCATTTTATAGAACAGGAGGACCACAGATCTGAAGGCATGTTTTCTACGTGCTGATTGAACGCTATCACCGCCTCTTCGGAGTTGGTAAAAGTGAAACCTCTTATCAAATCTTTGATTTTGGGGAAAATACAGAAATCACAGGGTGCTAGGTCGGGGCTATGTGCAGGATGGGTGACGAGTTGTACTTTTTCGGAAGCAAAAATTACTTTGTTTTGTTGGCCGTGTGTATGATGTAGGAGAACGCGGCTTTTTGGTCGTCTTTCGCGAACTTTTTCTAACACACTGGGTAAACAAATGGTAGAATACCACTCGGCATTAACACTCTTTTGATCTTCAAGTGGAATTGTGCAGATGGGACCCGTAGCTGAGAAAAAAAACGTGATCATTTTTTTACCAACGTTTCTCGCCTGACTCACTTTTGTTGGCCTATTCTCATTTTTAAACACCCATTCAAAGATTGCTGTTTTTTTCGGGTTCAAAACAATAAATCCAAGTTTCGTCTCTTGTGACAATGTCATAAACAGCATTAGAATGTCCGTGGTCGTACTTCAGTAGCATCTGTGAGCACCATTCCACGCGAGCCCGCTTCTGCTCCGCTGTCAGTTCATGAGGGATCCAACGACAACAAAGTTTCCGAACTTTCAATTATTTGTGTAAAATTTTCTAAATTTGGCTCATACCAATCCCCAATAGTCCTCGAATTATCTCATAGATAATTCGCGGGTTTTCTTCAATTAGCCGCTTAACAGTAGCCACATTATTTTCGTTGACGGCAGTTGAAGGCCACCCTTCACGAAATTCGTCATGTAAAGAAACCCGACCTCGCTCAAATTCAGCAAACCATCGCCTTATGGTGCTCAAACAAGGTGCTTCTCTCCCAAAAACATTTTGAAGACGAGCGGCACAGTCTTACGGAGAGAAAGAACTTTTAAAATCATAAAAATTCATCGCTCTAAAATCTTTTCGACTTATTTCCATTTTTATTGCGTACGTAGAACTTTGATGTGTGAAAAAAAAATTGACAAATGATTTCCCGCCAATTTTTTTTTTATTATGAAGGTTGCAACGTTTCAAAATATACAGACTGTTTTTTTAACTGTAACAGTACGGCAGCACCCATAACCAGAGGAGATACAGGTGCAGTTTCTTTTAAAACAATAGCTCGTTTTCGAAGAAAAACAGTTTTTCATTAAAATTTTTTTGGTCAAGTGTGAGTAGCGTCTTAAAACGAATCAAATTGGTAATTTTTTTTGATGCTGATCGATGCAGTCCTTTGTAAGGATCATTTTATTGTATCGGATAAAAAAAAATCTGAACAGCGGAAGTTAGTCAAATTTGATAAAAAGTATTCTCATACATTAGGAAAAACAAAATTCCATCTACAAACATTTTATTAGATTCTAGTTGCACATTAAAGAAGTATTAACCGACGAAGCCCAACTAATGCGCTGAAGTGGTGTCAGGAACGCTACCCAGACCGCGATTGAGGAAGTATGCTTCAATTAAGTCTACTTTTTGCGTATTTGACAATGCCATGATAGGACAAATAAGATGATGCAATGACTGATATAAAAGTCCGACAGGTGCAAGAAGCATGTTCAAAATTCAAAATTGTTCTGAAATACGAAATGTTTTTGAATTGCTCATGGAGTTCCTAAACTTCTTAATCGCTACAGTATTAATACTTCTTTAATGTGCAATTAGAATGTAATAAAATGTTTGTAGAAGGAATTTTGTTTGTCCTGTTATATGAGAATACTTTTTATCAAATTTGACTAACTTTCGCTGTTCAGATTTTTTTCATCCGATCCAATAAAATGACTCTTACAAAGGACTGCATCGATCGGCATCAAAAAAAAATTACCAACTTGATTCATTTTAAGGCAGTACTCACATTTGACCAAAAAAATTTTAATGCCAAAATGTTTTTCTTCGAAAACGAGCTGATGTTTTAAAAGAAACTGCACCTGTATTTTCTCTGGTTATGGGTGGTTATGGTAACATTCAAAATTCAAATAGTTCCGATTAGCTAGAAGTGCAAAACTTTTAGCGTGCCCCATGTATGTATGTATGTTTGTCCGAGGATAACTTTCGTTACATTGCTTCGATCATCGTGTAATTTAATATACAGGTAGGGGTGGCACAATTTTGATGTGACTAAATGAGCTAAAAATGTTGGGGGGGTTGTCGAGATAGTGGGGTTCAAGAGGGGTAAAAAAATTTAAAATGAGGTTATCAGATCAATTGTGACGTCAAATGAAAGGTATTCAATAGTATATTTAGATACCGTTTTTAGTTTTTGTAAATTCTTTCAGTATTTAAGATAAAAAAAAAAAAAAACTAAACTTTGACAAAATTCACAGGGTACACCAGTGACCCCACAGTGCTGAAATTTGGTAGCTTTAGTAACACAAATATAGGCAAAACTCTGAAATCCAAAATAACTGCAAATTGTACCCCAAAAAAACAGAAACTATTTAACATGAACTCCCGTTATCTGTAATTTGAATGAAACTGTAGGTTAAGTTAGTTGGTTACGCATTTCGTGGCACTATTTTATTTGTCAAAGATAAAGGCCGGCTTGCACAACGATCCCTAAACGTATTTAGCGACTAAGCATGTTAAAATTTTACATATTTGTATGATTTGACAAATTCTTAAATCATATTTAGCCACTAAATACGTTTAAGCATCGTTGCGCGAGTCGCCCTAAAAATACTTTTTTTTGTGTTTTGGGAAACTTGCGAGATCTCAGTTCGGGGCGAATCACTAGTTTATATGATTAATAAAATTAACAATGACTTTGTTTTTTTAATACATACTATGTATAAACATGTAAACGTAGGTGCGTTAATTTTAAAAGGTTTATTGATTAGTTTATTTTATTGTGTAATTTTTCTATACTAATATTATAAACAGGAAAGATTTGTTTGTTTGTATTGAATAGGCTCCGCAACTACTAAACCGATTTAAAAAATTCTTTCACTTTTGGGAAGCTACACTATCTCCGGGTGATATAGGCTACTTTTTACCCAACTGCGCAGAATGTTTTTATTGAAAAACTACGCGTGCGAAGCTGCGGATTTGTCAACTAGTATTGTATAAAAGCGTCCGCAGCAATCAGTAATTTGCGATGCTCGTAAAGGTCAAACACGTATAAAGTGCCATTACGATTTTGACAACCTCCGTGGTGCAGTGCGCGAATAGCCGGCTGAGACGCAGGAGGTAGCGGGTTCGATTCCCGCCGCGGAACAAATGTCTGCACGATCTACAGTTATTTATTCCGGGTCTGGTTGTTTCTCTATACATTATAAGTATGTATTTACAAAAAAAATGTACCTACCTATATCAGTATTCTATCAGTTATCTAGTTCCATATGTCGTGATCTTTGATTATTTTACTGTAAAACGTTCTTGCTCGTAATGGCAACAAGACAGTTTAAGCCTTGTATTTTTATAAACTGGCAATAAAACGCGCTGGGGTGGGTCGAATGATTCATTTTCGCTTGACTTAAAAAGCCTCCACGAAGATGTCGCGAGGAGCCGGCAGATCTTCGTTGGCGCTCGACAATTTAACACGTTCTTGAAATAAGTAGGAACTGTATTAAATAAGTTATAACTGTACCTGCATATTCTATCTTGCATTTCATACTTAATAAAGGAAAAGTATTCCGAAGTTTATTTGTCTGTCTCCTTCAATCTACAACACATAGTACATGCTCTGCTTATTTTGGGGCTAAATAGCTATGTGTGAAATGTCCAGCAATATTATTATTATTTTTACCTAGTTTTGGTACACTTGTTTACATAGAAAACTTTCGTGATTTATTTCAATCAATACTATAATATATATTAATAACTATCATAAAACTTATAGCTTCGTACAAGGCGCCATACATCAACCTGTTTTCTCTTTCGCGTCCAGTTGTTAACAAACCAGTGCTTTATGTGCTCATACGAAGCACAAAATTTACGGCTAGTTTGACGTTCACTGCCGCCTCATAATAAAATATTAAAGTTGCCTCGAGTGATTTTGTACAGTCTATTCGTGTTTCCTTGAAATCTTGCATTTTAAAGTACCGTTTTGCGTGAAGACTATAATAATGAGAAGCGTTCAGCGCCTAGAATACAAGCTACAGAGATCCCATAATTCGGTTGTGTAATGTAATTGCTATTGAATCGTTTGCTATTGTAATTGGTCAAGCGCGTGTCGGACCACCCACAGTGAAGGGTTCCGTGGCTGTATCTTAGTCGTTTTTAAATAGTTACATAATTAATTGTGGTCTTACGGAGCCGAGCAGTGGGGTACAGCAGCGAACTCAAACTACGAAATCTTTCAACGTTTCAAACTATCAAATCCAAAATGCTACGCATGATAACGAACGGACCGTGGTACATCACTAACATTCAACTGCATCGCGACCTAGAAGTGCCAACGGTGAAACAAGAAGTAGCTAAAAAACCGAAATCTTACGCTAAACGAATAAAGCATCACCCAAATGAACTAGCAAATGAGAGGACAGCCCCTCAAGACCTCATATAGCACCTAAGTGAAATATGGAAATGCCACTGGGCTTATTCCATACATGCCCAACGCGAACTATTCACCAAACTCTAGCTCAATGCCCTGATGGGCAGATTGCAAGAAAATAAGGAGACAAAACTAAAGGACGCCTAAGCACTCCTCTGCTTACTGTGCCAACTCTTTTGAAGTTAACGCGCCGGCGAACACTGAGCGCAACTTCAATTCGGCCACGTCAAAAACTTCGGCCTGAATATCGCTATCCCTGTTTAGTGGCGAAGTTTAGCAACGCAGAGCGACAGTGATAGCAATAGAACGATTCTAAATTTGATTAGATTTTGACCGTGTTCCGTAATACCAAAAATGATGACTGAAAACTTGTTGTATTTCTCTCATTGTGTTGTTATTCTGTAACAAGACGATATAATCTATGTTCCCATGACTAAGATACGTAAGATGTTGTTGTTTTTAATACAAAACAATTAGGTTGAAAACAGGTCTTTTATGACATATAAACATGCATAATTCGATACGCTTCTATTTAATTTTAGGTAAGTATTTTGATCTAATGTATGGTTGGGAACCTAGATAAATACTATTCAAATTAAAATAATACCTTATTAAGATATAAATATGCTCCAATTATAAATGATCTTGGGGATTATCACAATTATCACATGGGAAATGATTTATAGGATACCTGGTAGCCTATGTGGTGATCCAGGTTATAATCTACGTATCATCATCATCATATCAGCCATAGGAAGTCCACTGCTGGACAAAGGCCTCCCTCATTGATCTCCAGGAACTGCGGTTGGAAGCGGTCTGCATCCAACGCCGACCTGCGGTTCTTACCAAGTCGTCTTCCCATCTTGTAGGTGGACATCCTACGCTGCGCTTGCCGGTCCGTGGCTTCCATTCGAAAACTTTCCGGCCCCATCGGCCATCTGTTCTGGGCGCTATAAGGCCTACCCATTGCCACTTCAACGTGCTAATCCGTCGGGCTATGTCGGTGACTTGAGTTCTCCTACGTATCTCCTCATTTCTGATTCGATCCCGTAGAGAAACCCCGAGCATAGCCCTCTGCATAGCTCGTTGAGCGACTCTGAGCTTATTCATAGGGCCAATAGTGAAGGACCACGTCTCGGTTCCATATGTCATCACTAATAGTCACCACAATAATCATCGTATATGCCTACCAAATTTCATCGAAATCGGTTCAGCCGTTACGGCCTGATTGAGTAACAAACAAACATCCACACTTGCGCATTTATAATATTAGTGTGATGTGTATCAGATTTTTGAATGAATGAATGAATGAATGAAAATTCTTTATTATACCTTACAAGCTAGACACAACAGATTTAAAGAAAAAAACAAATAAAAGTAAGCATAATAGGTGGTCTTATCGCTTAACAAAGTGATCTCTTCCAGACAACCTTTGGATGGAGAGGATCATTGCTTAAGGGGGCACCGGAGGGACAATCGCCCATACAACACGTACTACCAAGACAATTTCTAATTGGATCATATTTCTACCTTAATAAGGTATTATTTTAATTTGAATAGTATTTATCTAGGTTCCCAACCATATATTAGATCAAAATACTTACCTAAAATGAAATAGAAGCGTATCGCATTCTGCATGTTTTTACGTCATAAAAGACCTGTTTTCAACCTAATTGTTTCGTATTAAAAATAACAACATCTTACGTATCCTAGTCATGGGAACATAGATTATATCGTCTAGTTACAGAATAACAACACAATGAGAAAAATACAACAAGTTTTCGGTCATCATTTTTGGTATTACGGAACACGGTCAAAATCTAATCAAATTTAGAATCGTTCTATTGCTATCACTGTCGCTCTGCGTGGCTAAACTTCGTCACTAAACAGGGATAGCGATATTCAGCCCGAAGTTTTTGACGTGGCCGAATTGAAGTTGCGCTCAGTGTTCGCCGGCGCGTTAATGAAGAACATTATTACGGCGGTGTGTTGCATTATGTGGTATCTACACACAGCAAGAATACGGCAAAATCATAATTTCACAAGTACGAGTAGCGATCTCAACATATATTTTCTTTACCAATAAAGCATTTTTAAAGTAAATGAAAGAATGCATTTCTAAAGATGCAAAATTAAAGAAGCGTGGAGATAATCCCGCAGTATTGGATCATTTGATTGAAATCAAATCACTAGGGAAATAATGTGGTATATCGTGAGTATAGTGATGGGACTTGTCGATGAATTATTTTTACCAATATGTAGATAAAGTCGATACTGAATATTTCTACGTAGTAATAATAATTCTATTTTTCTTTGGTATAAGAATATACTTTTCACACAACCTGCTCGACAATTTCAAATTATATGTCATGTACGATGTATATGTCATGTGCGAATAGCCGGCTGAGATGCAGGAGGTAGCGGGTTCGATTCCCGCCGCGGAACAAATGTTTGCATGATCTACAGATATTTGTTCCGGATCTGGTTGTTTCTCTATATATTATAAGTACCTATGTATTTACAAAAAAAAATTATATAAGGATTATATCAGTTAACTGATTCCCATGGTATAAGCTCTGCTTAGTTTGGGGCTAGATAGCGATGTGTGGAATGTCCAGCAATATTTATTATTTATGTAAACCTCACCGAAAGCAGGTGATTAAATCCCTATAGCTGAGCCGATAGTAAAGTTGTAGGTACTGAATTTCATTAGACCCTCGCGGGCATAATGTGATTTTAATTTGGAACCTCATCCGTATTAAAATTTGAACCAATGAGACCCACACAATAAGAGCTTATTCGTAAATCGAACTTGCTGCACAGAATGCAGCAACCTAGATTTGGTTTTTATTGTCTCGCAGAAAGTATTCTCCTCGTGGATAAAACTGGCTGTTTCTTGGGCGTGCTTATATCCCTCTCTGCACTCAGGATTCAATATAGCGCTCGTAACGCAAGACACTGCTATATACCCTCGTTTAATAATATACTATTACGTGGTATATTTTAAGTGTCGTCTACCTTTCCTGTTTATAGGTATACTAGTGGTTCGCCCTGAACTGAGGTCTTGCGAGTCTCCGATTAAAACAAAAAAATATTATTAGTAATCTTTGACTATAAAAGTAATACCAATAGTTAACCAAATTTCTTCACTTACAGTTTCATTCAAATTACAGGTAACGGGGGTTCACGTAAGATGGTTTATTTTTTGAGGTACCAATTGCAGTTATTCTAGATTTCAGACTTTTGCCTATATTTGTGTCACTAAATCTACACGCATACCAAATTTCAGCACTGTGGGGTCACTGGTGTACCCTGTGAATTTTGTCAAAGTTTAGTTTCTATTATGGCTTATAACTCTAAAACTATAAATAATTTACATAAAATAAAAACAGAATTTAAATGTACTAATAAATACCTTTTATTTGACATCCCATTTAACCAGCTAGTATCATTTTCATTTTTTTCCCCCTCTTGAACCCCAATATCTCAACAACCCCCCAACATTTTTAACTCTTTTAGTGACACCAAAATTATGCCATCACGACACCTATGTATTAAATTGCACGATGATCGGATCAACGCTTCCAAAGTTATCCTCGGACAAACAAACATACAACAACAACTACAGGTTGTCTGGAAGAGATCGCTTTGTTAAACGATAAGACCGCCCATTATGCTTACTTTTCTTGGTTTATTTCTTTAAATCTGTTGTGTCTAGCTTGTAAGGAATTTTCATTTATGCATTCATTCATACATACATAGAACGCCGATTTGCCCAAGTTGATTTATGGCGGGTTTCTATATCCGTCGGTAACCGACTACGCCTCGTACCTCCTTGAACAAGTGTCAAACTTTTGACAGGGTTTCAAGGAGAAACGAGACGTAGCTGGTTACCGATGGATATAGGAATATCGAGCGAAGTGAGATCTCTAATGGAGGGTCCATTAGAGATCTCACTTCGCTCGATCAATTACCTATCTATCTCTTACAATATCTGCTGAAACTTTTAATTGGCCTTCTTATAATAAGTAGCATTTATTGTGGTTTAATATCTACATAAATACTTTTTTGTAACCTAGCTGTTACATAGGCTGCTATTTAAGAATCCGGAACTGGCCACTGCATAAATAATATTTAAAAAGAAATTATCACGTTTGAAAATGGATCTCTTTGGCTGTAGAATGCAGGTTATTTCGTCCGTCTGTCAATTGTTTTCATTGTGTGGCGCGATTTCAAAAATTGCGTGTCATTATCACAATGGATTTATCTCGAGAAAATTTTCGTGCGATGATTTTGATGATTTTCGACGTGGTCTAACTCAACAGCAGTGTATCGATCAACTCAGTTCGACTTTTGGGGATAAAGCACCATCAAAGACTACTGTGTATCACTGGTTTAGTGAGTTTAATCGTGGGCGTCGTATGCTCACGGACGAAATTAAAGATGTTCGGCCTAAATCAGTTGTTGTGCCACGAAACATCGACGCAGTGCGTAAACTAATAATGCAAGATCGTCATGTGACATATCGAGAGATAGAGGCGATTTTGGGCATTAGTATGACGAGTATACATAAGATATTTCACGAACACTTGGCTGCAAAAAAAGTTTGTTCGCGTTGGATACCGCACAACTTGACAATAGATCAAAAACAGGCTCGTGTCGATTGGTGCAAAAAAATGATAAAAAAATACAATCGTGGTGCATCAAAAGCTGTATATAATATCTACACAGGTGATGAATCCTGGATTTATGCATATGACCCCGAAACTAAGCAACAGTCAACAGTTTGGGTCTTCCAACATGAGCCGAACCCAACAAAAGTTGCTCGTGCGAAAAGCACTTTGAAGCAAATGGTCGCCTGTTTTTTTGGTATAGATGGACACGTGGCTACTGTACCCCTAGAAAATTGTAAATCTGTTAATTCAGAGTGGTACACGACCATTTGTTTGCCAGAAGTCTTTGCAGAAATCAGGAAGAATAATCCACAACGCAGAATCATTCTCCATCACGACAATGCAAGCTGTCACACTTCGGGTGAAACGACCCGATATTTGGAGGGTGAAACGGTGGAATTAACGGGTCATCCGCCATATAGCCCTGATTTGGCACCCAACGACTTCTTTTTATTCCCAACCGTGAAGAATAAATTACGTGGTCAACGATTTTCAACCCGAGAAGAAGCCGTTGAGGCATTCAAAAATCATGTTTTGGAGATACCGTCTTCCGATTGGAAAAAGTGCTATGAAAACTGGTTTCACCGAATGCAAAAGTGCATTGATCATCATGGCGAATATTTTGAAAAGCAATAAAACCATATTTAACAGTCAATGATAGTTATTTTATTTTATTCCGGATACATAAATAGCAGCCCTCGTAGATATCCTTAATTCAAAAAAAAATTGCTAAATTCGCGTTTATACTAAAAAAGCAGGTAGTCAAGACGTAGCCTCCTCATCTTATTACCTCAATGTTTTCTTTTTGCATTTCTTTAGATAAAACTCAATTTTATTTTTATTCCACTGAAATGTTTCGAGTTTTTCTGCAAAACATAAATATTACTTCTAAAGGTGCTTTTCCACCGGCAAGACGAGGGGAGGATTGTCTGATATGTATATTAGTTGTCTGAAAAGACAATTAAAAGACAATTCATAGACACGTATTTGCGATGGCTATTAATATCGATTTAGGCCACATTCATCATAAATGGAAAACATATAATTTTTAGTTAACATTGGTCATTAGTGACGAATAAAGAAAACGAGTGAAGACACATTCGCCAGATTCCACGTTCGACAACGATGTTTGACAAGTCATTTGGTACTTACTCTGAAGTAAAAGAATGACAATTATAGCTGACGTCAAAAATGACAGCTGATGTCAAACAATCACGAGATTGTAGGGTACTAACAATATTAGGCTGATTTAAAACAGAAATAATAAATAAATAAATATTGCTGGACATTTCACACATCGCTATCTAGCCCCAAACTAAGCAGAGCTTGTATTATGGGAACCAGATAACTGATAGCATACTTATATACATTTTTTTTTGTAAATACATACTTTTAATATATAGAGAAACAACCAGACCCTGAACAAATATCTGTAGATCATGCAAACATTTGTTCCGCGGCGGGAATCGAACCCGCTACCTTCTACGTCTCAGCCGGCTATTCGCCCACTGCACCACAGAGGTCGTCAAATAATAATATACAAATATTTACAATAAAATACAGAAGAAACAGTTGTTTAGATAGCTCAACTGCTCCAGGTCAGTACGAGGCGGAAGTGTCCCCAAGACTTAATCCGTGGATGATGTGGGCCATACATTTATTTATGTAACTACTAATACTATGTTTAACTTCATAATTTATAACTGTTTATCTTCCCAAATAAATAAAATAAAAATAAATAAAAGACACTGGCTGCATTGCCCCGCTGAATTGCAATGCTTAAGCGTTAACCCAGATAAGCGCCAGCTCTCGGATCAGACGTCGCTTCGACCAGACGTCCAGAAATTAAAAATTTATTAATTTAAAACTTAAGATTGAAAAAAATGAATACTATTTCGAAGTGAAACATGCATCGAACCCGCGAATTCAAAAGTAAAGATCAATACAGTTTGAATCGATTTCTTTGTTTCTAGCCAATCTAAATGCAATATCACGCGAGCTCGCGTATAGGTACACACGGCTACACATCAAGCTATACATTTCCAGTATAAGCTGACCTCTCATTTTACAAAAAGCCTACACAATTCGAGGTCAGCTTATACTGGAAATGTATAGCTTGATGTGTAGCCGTGTGTACCTATTATTAGCAGTTTATGATCGAAATATTCTCGCTCGCTTCGTCGGTGGAAAAGCACCTTATAAGAATATCTATTAGATACCGCTGCATTTACCTTTAGAGGCTATTGCTTGGAGAATAAGAAAAATCTTATATTTTGGCCGCTTATAGGATACATTTATTTTCATTTGCTCCAAGATATTGGCTTTTCTTATCAAAAGGCGTAATAAAAACCTTGAAAATGGTCACCCAAAGTAAAATCGCAGGGATTATTGTAATATCATAAAAACGAATACATGCAAACGTGAACATCACTGGCGACCGGCAAAACTTATCTTACTAATACCAAAATGTGGAAAGACTTGGTTTGTCTGTTTATCAATAAGAAAGCGGTGATCGCTTTGCAGACGATACCTACCATAGTTTTATGACCGGGTACCCGACAAAGACTAGAGATTGGTTCGATTCACTCCGCAGGACGAATATTTGCATCACCAGCAAATATTTGTATAATTTTTTGTGTATTCTACCGCCTGTATAATGGGGAATGTTCTGAGGAGCTATTTGATCTCATCCCATCCTCGAGATTTTACCACTGCACTTCTCGACAACGTAATAAAGCTAGCTCATCCACATATCGACAATTGGGTATTGCGCACCACACGCTTCACGCGATCTTTTCTACCCCATACTTGCAAGATGTGGAATGAGCTACCATCTGAGGTTTTCCCATTAGGGTGCGACATGGCACGCTTCAAGAGAAATGTAAAGAGGTTTCTACAGTGTAGGGAACGCATCGACAATACCCCGGGTGTTGCCGGTGTCAATAGGCGACGGTGACCGTTTACCATCAGGAGGGCCGTAAGCCTGTTTCCCCACAAATAACATAAAAAAATAATGTGTTCTTACACTGATTTTTTGGGTTCTGTAGTCGAACTAGGATACCTGATAGTTTCGCCATGTCGGTCAGTGTGTCTGCTCAGATACAACCGTTTTCCTCATAGTGCTGTAGGGCTGTTTGATATGATGATATGTTTGATATGATGACGTGTTTTCATGACGCTGAAAGTTTGGATGTTTGTTTATTTATTTGTTTGTTTGTTACTCAAACACGTCGTAACGGCTGAACCGATTTCGATGAAATTTAGTACGTACGTAGATTATAACCTGGATTAACACTAAGCTACTTTTTGATCGAGCGAAGCCAGGTCTCAAAATCAACTTGGGCAAATCGGCATTGTATGTATGTATGTTTGTCCGAGGATAACTTTCGAAGCGTTGATTCGATCATCGTGAAATTTAATACATAGGTGGCGTGATGGCACAATTTTGGTGTCACTAAATGAGCTAAAAATGTTGGAGGGTTGTTGAGATATTGGGGTTCAAGAGGGGTAAAAATAATTAAAATGAGGCTAACTGGTCATATACGAGTATGATGTCAAATGAAAGGTATTCATTAGTACATTTAGAATCCATTTTTATTTTTTGTAAATTCTTTATAGTTTTTGAGTTAGTAGCCATAATAAAAACTAAACTTTGACAAAATGACAGCGTACACCAGTGACCTCACATTTAGTATGTGTGTAGCTTAAATGACACAAATATAGGCAAAACTCTGAAATCCAGAATAACTGCAATTTGTACCCCAAAAAAGTATAACCAATTTACATGAACTCCCGTTACCTGTAATTTGAATGAAACTAGAGGTCAAGTAATTGGGTCTTTTTTCGTGACTCTCTTTTGATCGTCAAAGATTACAAATAATATTTTTTGTTTTAATCGGAGACTCGCGTGATCTCAGTTCGGGGCGAACCACTAGTTATCCCATAAATCAGGTCTCACGGGATAAAAATGGAGTGTCAAGTCCAGTTGCAATAGCGAGTTTAGCTTTATTTCTAAGTTGCCTACACATTTAGTAGTATAACGCGAACGAAGTCGCGTGCAACAGCTAGTTTATAATAATTGTAATATAGTGTGACAATTAGTGCTGTGCATTCCCTGAGGTATGCGCGCGGCGAGACGGGGGGGAGAATCGGCTGCTGCGCTCTGTCAGTTCGCCGTCAACGCTCGTGGCGGCAGGTAGTGTTATTCGTATCGGACTGTCTATCTCATGTGCGTCTGACATAGACAGTCCGATACAAATAACACTACCTGCCGCCACGAGCGTTGACGGCGAACTGACAGAGCGCAGCAGCCGATTCTCCCCCCCCGTCTCGCCGCGCGCATACCTCAGGGAGTGCACAGCACTAATGGTCACACTATAGCACCGGTTTGACACTGGTCTTTTGATAATAACAAATAAAAAAATAATGCAAGTGTAAAATAGTAAAACGAGGGAAAACGCGGGGAAAAGTTATACATAAATATAACATTAACATTTATTTCTTTAACATTCAAATAACACCCCATTGCTCGCAATATTCTTTAGGTATCAGTTAACTTTTCTATTTGGATAAAAATACTCATCCTTTATCTGGAAATACAGGAAACGTTGGCATGTAGGTCCTATGGCCCATGTTATTAGATTTCAATACAATTACGTACAGGATGTTGTGAAAATAAAACGATATCATAGGTTCTGTCATTGTTATGGAATTATTAGGGAAATGTATTTTTTGCATGGTAACGTGCAAGGTGGTATTTATAATCACCCGCCCATGGACTAAAGCTCACGGTTCCTTTCTAGAGAACAACAAGGCAGACTCTTTAGACAAGAGAAGGAGCCAAGCTAACACCAAACACAAATGATATTAATCTCTCCAATCCGCCAACTGCGGAAATCAAAAACAGACTGAGGATGAATCCTGAAAAGGAGCACCAGAAATACTGGGAACGTAGAGTCGACTGCAAGCAGACAAAGACAATGCTTCCGACAAAAAACAGAAAAACAATAAACACCTTGCTAAAGATGAAACGCGAAGATTTAAGGATGATGGTGGGAATCATCACGGTACACTGCGAACTTAACCATCACCTCCTAAAGACCGGAGCCACGGACAGCGGACTTTGTCGCGGATGCCTTCGGGAGAAAGAGACTGTGGAGCACGTGATACTCCACTGCACTGCCACAAACGACGCAAGACTAAGAACGGGTCTGCAAGGGGTCATCGAATCCTCATGTTCCACTAACACCACCACTACTTCAACATCTACGGGGACCGTGGAAAGCTGCTGACACCAACCCAAAGTCCTACTCCGTTACTTCAAGGATATAGGATGGCTGGGGTCAGGTTAGAAGAGGGGTACAATACACCCCAATGCGGGACATCAGTGCAGATCTTTTATTCCCCCCATCCTAGAAGTAGAATCACCCGCCAACAGATATTTTGGAACTAAATAGAATCAATTTATTTAAATTAAGGGTTAAAAGCAAATGGATTCCTAAAGACTGAAAGCGACGCCGAGGAAGACCTAAAAAGCGAGTGACGACTTGGACGTCTTCCAAAGAGTGGCGGGATCTGTATTTTATTGTTTAATGGTTAATTTAAATATTTTAATAGGCTTCGCACACAGGTTGGTCGCTGCAGAGTCAATATGTGCAAATGGGGGTTCAGGGATCCCAGACAAATGCAGTGCAACTGTGGTCATGCACAGTCGATGAAACACCTGCTAATGTGTCCTTTGTGCCCGAACACCTGCACAATGGTTGACTTAAATATGGCTTCTCCTGACGCCATCAATGTACCTATATAACACAATATAAGTAGAGCTATGATATAATAAGTATAATGTTATTTTATTAACTATATAATAATTTATATTGATTTTATCATTTAATTTAATTGTTGCATGCTGCTAAGCAGAAACATGGCGGTACACTTTTACTTCTTTGTCATCCTTCTTCACCAGTGTTTCGCAAATGAACGAAATGAAAACTTAATCTGTAACCCGATCACTAGTTTTATCGTTAGAGTCGATTCCGTGAGATTTTTACATTAACTAACGAGCTGAGTGTTCGGGATAAAATAATTAAAATGAATCTAACCAAAATAACACTTTTATTCAACACTAAAATGCAAAATACACTATCTTAATCACAACACACTAATTCACAACACTATCGCACAATAAACCACTAAAAGTCACCGAAATGTTCGCACGTATAGCCAAATCAAGACTGACTCTGCGGACGTTTCTACGCACTATTTACACCGCGCATATAACCTTCTCGACGTTTCTACTAGTTACCAGAAAAGCGTAGGTATTTAGACCAACTACTATTTCTTAATCTGTGCAACTGTAGGTAAAAACGTGGTATGTAGGTATATGCAATACCAAATATTACCTATTCTGTGATACAGTAGGTATAACTTCGAGAAAGCCGACTATTACTTATTCTGTAACAGCCTCGGCGTAACACTACATTACAGGCAGTATCCACCTTTCAGATACGTCAAAAGTTGAATGTACAGCATCGAAATTAGATCGAAAGCATTTTTCCACGAATTCATATCTACACTAATATTATAGCCAGGAAAGATTTTGTATGTTTGTAACGAACAAACTCAAAAACTACGGGTCCGTTTTCAAACATTCTTTTACCATTAGAATGCTACATTATCTCTGAGCAACATAAACATATTTATTAGTAGAAAAAATTAGGGACCTCTTCTAAAACTTCAATAATGTAACCCAAGGCCTAAAAATTTTTGCCATAAAATGTCTTTCATCGCATGCGCTGCTGAAACTAACCTACTTCATACTAATATTATAAACGTGAATGTGTGTATGATATGTGGATGTTTGTTACTCTTTCGCGTCGTAACGGGTAAACCGATTTCGATGAAATTTGGTATGTACCTACGTAGATTTTAACCTGGATTAACACATAGGTTAGTTTATGTTGACAAACAACGCGTGCGAAACCGCTGGCGGAAGCTAGTAATATTATAAATTCGAAAGTAATTCTGTCTCTCTGTTTGTTACGTTTTCATGACTAAACGGCTGGATCGCTTTCGATGAAATTTGGTTTAAAGATAGATTATGACCGGGATTGAGACATCTATTACTACTTTGTCTACTACTTTTGCTACTTTTTACCCTACTGTGCAAAAGGAGGGTAATGTTTTTATTGAAAAACTACGCGTGCAAAGCAGTTTAGCTTGGTCAGGTAGTCACACTAATATTATAAATGCGAAAGTTTGGATATTTGTTTATTTATTTATTTGTTTGTTACTCAATCACGTCGTAACGGCTGAACCGATTTCAATGAAATTAGTAAGTATGTACGTAGATTATAACATGGAGTAACATAGGTTACATTTTCTCCCATAAATCAGGTCCCACGGGAATAAAAATGGGGTGTCAAGCCAAGTTGCTGTTTCAAGCTTAGCGAGTTTAGCTTTATTTCTAGGTTACCTACACATTTAGTAGTGAAACGCGTACGAAGACGCGGGCAACAGATAGTTGTTAATAAAATTACTTGCTGAAAAATAATGTACGACAACGTCGTTTATCAAAGTTTAACGAATACATTTTACCTAATATAACAAAGGTCAGACCTAAATTCCATACATATTCTTTTGCAGCAAGACAAAGAAAGTCTTTTTCCCCGAGTTGCCGGCACCTTATTAAGCCGTCTAAGAGACAAATCACTCGGCCTGGTCTACCCCCCAGAAGAATTAACAGTAACTACCCCTTTCAGAATATTCACTCCTACAATACCACAAGAGCAAGTTTTTTGTTTACACTTAGTGCCCCATAACTCTTCTTGTATGTTATACTAGCTGACCAATCGGGAGCTTCGCACGCGTAGTTTTTCAATAAAAAGGCGAAATAAAATAAAACGTTTTACCATCCTTATGCGCAGTTGGTTAAAAAGTAGCATATGTCACCCGGGGATAGTGTAGCTTCCCAACGGTAAAATAATTTTTTAAATCGGTCCAGTAGTTTCGGAGCCTATTCAAGACAAACAAACAAATCTTTCCTCTTTATAATATTACGATTTTTTTTGTAGATATTGATATGTTCTCTAATATTGTAGAACATACTTTTGTTCTATCATCAATAGTTTCCGCAGTGCATGCGACGAAAGACGTTTTAGGGCACTTTTTTACACCTTGGATTACGTTACTTAAGCTTTAGTAAAGATCTCTAATCTTTTCTAGCAATAAATATAGCCTATGTCACTCAAGGTGAATGTAGCTTTCCAATGGTGAAAGAATTTTTGAAATCGGCAAAGTAGTTTTTGAGTTTATTCATTACACACAAAAATACAAATATTTCCTCTTTTATATAGTATAGTCAACCAGTTTTGTTAGAACGACATTAATTTAAAACGCAGATCGTATTAACTGATTTTAGAAGTGGGTTTAAGACCGGTAACTTCATTTATCCAGTAATCGATTCATTTCCACAAAACAATTTATTACCGTGCCGAGACATGGACGCTCATGCAGGAGGCTGTGTACAGGTTAAGAGTTGCACAGAAAGCCATGGAGCGTACCATGCTCGGCATCAAACTCTTAGATCGAGTTCCAAACGTCGAGATCCGTAGAAGAACGAAGGTTCATGATGTTGGGAATCGAGTTATGGAGCTCAAATGGTCTCGGGCGGGGCACTAGGCAAGACGTGGTGATGACAGGTGGAGCAGGTGCCCGAGGAATGGCTGTAGAAGGGTTGGACGTCCGGCAGCGAGATGGATGGACGGCATCGTTAGAGTCGCGGGCCGTCAATGGGTGAGACTAGCGCAGGATCGTGGCGGATGGCACAAACTTGGGGAGGCCTATACCCAGCAGTGGGTGAAGTCGAGCTGTGGATGATGATGATGATGATGAAACCATTTATAATCTAAATCGATGTTGCCTTTGCGACGATGTCGCTTAGTCAGTTTAACAGGTACCTAATACCTACTTACATGATGAATGAATATGATTTGTTTACCTATTTTATACAGGCTGTTTCATTGAAATTTTAGGACTTTATATTAAGGTTGTTTGAAAATTTAAAATTGTCTATGGTAATGAATTTGAAAAAAAACTATTTTACAACTATACTAGCCGTTACCCGGGACCCGTGTTTTCATTTAATGTCGTACATAACAAAACACGTAGTATATGAGTCATGTGTTTGGTGTTTGGGTTTAATCACATCAGTTTATTTAATTTTTTTTTGAGTTTGTATTTATATTTTAAAGTTCTACTCATCCGAGAGATAAATATTCATTGAATCTATGGTCAGTGCAACTTAATTCTAAGTTTTTTCTATAAAATCCAGTCCTTGAGCTTTGAAAGCTCATCTTGTAACGGTCGACGGGGGGGATTAATAAGTTTTAAGCTTTTGACCCTCTGTGTGTCTGCCCGTGGCATCGACACTAACTATTGGACCAATGGTGAGACGAGGTACGAATAAATAAATAAAGACTTTATTTCTAAAAATGTCTTAGTATCTAAGTTTACGTGCTCTATTGCTTACACTTTGGCACCCAAAGTCGGGTGTAGGCCTACTTCATACGGTTCCATTGTGATCGATCTTGTGCTAGACGAGTCCAAGTCCTTCCCGCTGCCTCCACGACATCGTCGCACCACCTTCTCCTCGGCCTGCCTCTCGCTCGTCTAGCATATCGTGGGTAACAGTGCAAGATCCGCTCACTCCAGCGCTCGTCTTTATGTGCTCTGGCAATGTGACCCGTCCACTTCCATCTAGCAGACTGCTCCACTAAAGCAGAGGACCGAACAAACTTTAAAAAAGCCATTGCCTTTCAAGCAAAACAACTGACTGAAAATAAATATGTTGTGTAAAGGGCGCACTATACTAGGGGAGACGATAAATCGCTTATTGAGAAACAATGTTTTGTTCAACAAATTGTGTGCTTTCAATCTGTAATTCATATATCTTATAGTTAAGGATACCTGCTAGAACGCATGTGTTGTGAAAACACGATCCCGTAAAAAATTTTCAATAGAAAAAAAAATCCAAAGATGACTCCAAATTTACCTTAAAACCGTTCTTATGCGATGAATACTTCAATTTAGATCTTGAAACTTTATACAGTAATTCTACACAACATAAATAAGTGCACCTGTGTTTTAAATTTTCAAAATACCTTTAAATTTTACCATAAAATGAAAATAACTAACTTTTGCACTAATTAAACCATTCGCTTCGGACGCCCGGTCCGCGATTCAGTCTGGTCTCGGCTTTCAGACGGGGCGCCTGTGACGCTTGTCGCTCAAAACGAAATTCACGTAATTCTTAGGTAGAATTTATAGTACGTTGGTTTTTGTTAAGACGCAGTAATGAGAAATAAGCACAACAAGAAAATGAAGGGACTGAATGATAAAAACACCAGCAAACATAAGAACCACGGCGAGATTGGACGTGCAGCGGCGCGCGGAGAAGGGGGGGGGGGGGGGGTGAAATTTGAGTTTGGGTTGAGGTATAGTACACCGCACTCCGTAATTTTTAAAAATTTCGCTCCCTCCAAAGGTTGCCTGGAAGAGATCGTTTTTAGCGATAAGGCCGCCCATTGTATTGCCTTATTTATTTTAACCCAGTACTTATTTTTTTTTTATTATTTCTGTTTGTGTGGTAATTCAATAAAGAGTTATCTATCTATCTATCTATCTATAGTCAACTCTTAAGTAACGTCTGAAACCGATGCAGAGTGATACAGGCGAACACTGCCATGGCCTACTGCGGTCCCAACAATTAATTCAAGGTAATTAGTCCATGTGTCCCCGACACTCGCCTAATTGCTTGTCAAAACCTGATAAATCTGGGGATAAGGCCTTGTCGCTGGCTAGATATCAAATCTATCATTCTCGATTGCCATGTAAAGCCAATTATAATGAACCATCTTGGATTCAGATCTGTGTAATTTATAAGCAAAGGAATGCTTCCAGTATTACTGTTTTTATGCTACTTTGTTTTTGACCTCTAATTTTTGGCTCTATTATCAAGAATCAAGCAATTGGGTCGTCCGTATAACGAAACGTGTAGGCAGTGTGTTGTTGTAGTTGTATGAAGTACGTCATGACTTGATATGATATCTACATGATATAATTCTTTATTCTTTATTGTACACAAGAAAATACATTATAAAGTACAGAAATAGAGGACATGTACAAAGGCGAGCTTAACCCTATGAAGAGTTTTCTTCCAGCAAACCTTTGAGGCTAGAGAGAGAGATGATTTTAAAGGTAGGTGCGTGTACAAGAATCATAATTATGTACAAATATCTTAAACAAATGAAACGAAATATACCAAAAGAAAGTAATAAAATGAATGAATATAATAAATAAAATAAATAGACTAATATATACAAAAATAAATATATACCTACAATAACATAAAATTACAGATAAAGATTCCTCCTCTTTAACCTTCCCTTTGAAAATGTTAAACGACGGACTAGCGCGAACTGCATGGGGCAGGGCATTCCAAATTTTCACCGCATAAACGGGAAAGGAGCCACCATAGCGGCTTGAAGTGTGTTGAGGTGTTTTGAGGAGAAGGGACTTAGAGGACCGGGATGTCACACCGCGAGGGACAAGGAATTCGAAGCGTAAAATAATAATATAAAATTTAATCAATTAGGCACCACGACCATAAAAGTTATTGCCGTGATCCTGGATGAGATCACATCGAACAACATTTACCTAGTCTTCTTATACATGCGAAAGCAGTTGCTTTCTTCTTCAGCAAACTCTCATCTAAAATGTGCTGAAATAAATCACAACGATACGCTCTCATATATGTGCTATTCATGCATATATGTGATATTCATGCATATATGCGCTATTCGTGCATCTAAATCCCCATTATGAACCTTTCAAGCGCTCATTTTTCACGCCGTCGATCGATGGGCCAACAAATTCAAATAACACTATTTCAGCAGAGGAGCCGGTAAAAATTAGGGCTCTCTGAAATTTCACCGACATTCCCCGAAGATCCGTCGCAATTACGAGCTTATCTCAATGCGAATTTTCTGAGCGACTTTAAATAGCTATCATTTTCCCCTGCGACTTCGGAACCGCGGAATGCTGGGCTTAATCCTCAAGAATGGGGCTCTTATAAGAGCCATTACTGTTATAGGTGTTTGCGCTTTTGTTAGTCTAACATGCCATTAGACTGGTCGGTCGGTGCCGGACAATTATTCAGGTCAAGAGAACGCCCACGTTTCCTTGGAATTTCTGCTACATGCCGTGGTCCGTATTGTGGAATTTATTATGATTTTGACATTTAAGAAATACCTACGTGAACTTCACACCCTCATTGAATATTTAAAAGATGGTATCCGCTCGATACCATCTTCTCTCGAAGAAAGGTTCTCGAGTGGAGACCACGGACTGGATGTCGCAGCGCAGGCCGGCCCCCCACAAGGTGGACCGACAATCTAGTAAGAATCGCGGGGAGCCGTTGGGCGCAAACGGCTACCAACCGCTCGTTGTTGCCATCTAAGGGGGAGCCCTATGTTCAGCAGTGGACGTCTACCGGCTGATGATGATGATGATGATCCGCTCGATGCCAAAAAAAGTAGAGCATCCCCAAAACTGATATTAATCTATTCGGAACTATGCTCTTCAAATCGTAAAATTTTACTGCATAGTAATAACCATAGTTCCATAACTATTCGAATGTGTAGACTATAAATACTAGTGATTCGGTTGATATATCCTTGTTTTATTTGGTCAAGGTTTAAGGGGACACCGGAGGGACAATCGCCCATACAACACGTACTACCAAGATTATTTCTAATTGGAGCATATTTCTACCTTAATAAGGTATTATTTTAATTTTAATAGTATTTATCTAGGTTCCCAACTATATATTAGATCAAAATACTTACCTAAAATGAAATAGAAGCGGATCGCATTCTGCATGTTTTTACGTCATAAAAGACCTGTTTTCAACCTAATTGTTTCGTATTAAAAACAACAACATCTTACGTATCCTAGTCAAGGGAACATAGATTATATCGTTTAGTTACAGAATAACAACACAATGAGAAAAATACAACAAGTTTTCAGTCATCATTTTTGGTATTACGGAACACGGTCAAAATTTAATCAAATTTAGAATCGTTCTATTGAATCGAAAAACTAAACAAGGATAGCGATATTCAGGCCGAAGTTATTGACGCGGCCGAATTGAAGTTGTGCTCAGGGTTCGCCAGCGCGTTAATGAGTCACGCTGTATGTTCTTCGAAGACTTCTGTAGCGTGGTTTTTGTACGAACTTCACATACTTGTTGTTGATTTGGGTACTATAGAATCTGATTTTTTTTAGTTTCCGATTGGGTATAGGACACAAGGAATCCAAGTGTGGAGTAAGAAGTATGTAGGTACATTTATTTTGCTAGGTATCCCGATTTGCGCGGGACGTCTCGATTTTCAGGGGTCTGGTGACACGTCCCGATTCACCCTTGATCGGGATGCCAAACTCTGTATTTATTTATTATATGTACATACATACCTTAATTGTTTGATAGGTATGTGAGGATAAAAATAAATACGTATTGTTTATAAGGGATTCGTTTATCATCACAAATAATAGACAATCATTAGCATAACTATTAAAAAACTGACCATCAGATAATATGTTTTTGTTAAACATCTGAACCGCCAGCAGATTCAAATGAGCCCAAACACTAGTAGCCTACTATAACTCATTCAGAAGCGTCCGTCTCCATCATGACACCACCTCCATGGTACCATATTATTGCATTGTCTCCGAAGTTACATAAGTATTCCAAATTTCAGCTCAATCGGTTGAGGGGAACGGGTTTAAAATTCAGTTGCAAGATTCCACCCGGACAATCATACATAGACATAGACATAGACAATCATTTATTCACTACATTAGCACACAATATACAATACAGTTACATTTTAAGAGAGAGGAAATACAAAAAATTAAACAGTATAAACGTAAAACGTAGACATAGTTTTTTAATTACTAGTCGTAATAAAAACTGAATTTTGACTAAATTCAAAATTTGGTATTCGTGTAGCTTAAGTGACACAAATACAGGGAAAAGTCTAAAATCCAGAATAACTGCAATTTCTACCCCTATAAAAGTAACCGATTAACATGAAATCCCATTACTTGTTATTTGAATAAAACTGTAGGTCAAGTAAGTCTGTGGTTGTTATTTCGTGGCACTATTTTACAAATCATAAATTATGAATAATATTTTTTTTTGTTTTTGGGCGAACCACTTGTATAACAGCGCCACGAAATTCATAATCAACTTACTTGACCTACAGTTGCAATTAAGTATTTACCTAAGTATGTAGGATAACATTCAGTTTGGTATCATATAAAAAGTCTTAGGTAACTTACACATTACAAAACAATTTTATATTTTGTTTTTTGTCGTATAGTTTTGGAGTGCGAACAATCTCAAATTACCATGATTGATAGGAACATCAACAAAGATTACAGGAAAAATAAAACGAAGTCTCTATCTGAAACAAATTTACTTAGATAACTTTTGTGATTTATTTTAGTTTTAGTTCTACTGGTGAGTAAAGTTTTACTTCAATCGGACAACTTGCTGAGGAGTTCCATAGAACAGCTCCTGACTCCATCATCAGATCAGAGCGCATTTAGTATAGTAAAGTATTTTTATTTAAATTCTACCGGTATGCATAGTTTGACCTCAATCGGACAACTTGCTGAGGAGTTCCACGGAACAGCTCCTGACTCCATCATCAGATCAAAACGTTTTTAGTATAGTCTAAAATTTTTATTTTAGTTCTACCGGTGTGCAAAGTTTTACATCAATTGGATAATTTGCTGAGGAGTTCCATGGAACAGCTCCTCACTCCATCATCAAATCGGAGCGTTTTTAGTGTAGTCGAAAATATTCATTTTAGTTCTACCGATGTTCAAAGTTTTATTTCAGTCGGACAACTTGCTGAAGAGTTTCATGGAACAGCTCCTGACTCCATCATCAGATCAGAATGTTTTTAAAATAGTACAGTATATTTATTTAAATTCAACTGGTATTCATAGTTTGACCTCAATCGGACAACTTGCTGAGGAGTTCCACGGAACAGCTCCTGACTCCATAATCAGATCAGAACGTTTTTAGTATAGTCTAGAATTTTTTATTTTAATTCTACCGGTGTGCAAAGTTTTACCTCAATTGGATAATTTGCTGAGGAAAAAAAGTGTTTCAAAGTGATCCTTATAGATGTCGCATATACTTGATAATTTACTAAGAAAGTTGCCTTACGCCCCTCCAAAAACTAAAAAAAAAATATTGGAAGTTTCAAAGTGATCCTTGTAGATGACGCATATATTTGAAAATTTACTAAGAAAGTGGCCTTATGCCTCTCCAAAATCTAAAAAAAAAGTTATGGACATTTTAAAGTGATCCTTGTAGATGTCGCATATACTTAAAAAGTTTCTAAGAAAGTTGTCTTACGCCCCTCCAAAAACTAAAAAAAATATCGGACGTTTTAAAGTGATCCTTGTAGCACGCGTAGTTTTTTAATAAAAACATTACCCTCCTTCTGCGCAGTTGGGTAAAAAGTAGCCTGTGTCACCCGGAGATGGTGTAGCTTCCCAACAGTGAAAGACTTTTTTAAATCGGTCCAGTAGTTTCGGAGCCTATTCAATACAAACAAACAAAAAAGCAAATCTTTCCTCTTTATAAGATTATGAAGTTTTTTGTAGATATTGATATGTTTTTTAATATTTTAGAACATACTTTTGGTCTATCATCAATAGTTTCCGCAGCGCATGCGACGAAAGACGTTTTAGGGCACTTTTTTACACCTTGGGTTACATTACTTAAGTTTTAGTAAGGATTCCTAATCTTTTCTAGCAATAAATATAGCCTATGTCACTCAGGGTGAATGTAGATTTGCAATGGTGAAAGAATTTTTGAAATCGGCGCAGTAGTTTTTGAGTTTATTCATTACAAACATACACACAAAAATACAAATCTTTCCTCTTTATAATATTAGTATAGATAAAATATAGGAAGAGAAAACTTTGTCTTATTACGCGCAACGGAGTAGTGTGAGATTCGGCATAGTTGATCGAGCGAAGCGAGATCTCTAATGGCGGGTTCCTACATCCGTCGTTAACCAACTCATATCTCCGAGAGAAAGTGTCAAACTAGTGTCAAACTTTTGACACGTTTTTAAGGAGAAACGAGTCGTAGCTGGATACCGACGGATATAGGAACCCGCCATAAATGAGTTAAAATGTTCGGGACTTGTTGAGATATTGGGGTTCAAAAGGGGTAAAAAAAAAAATTTAATGAGGATATAACTGGTCAGCTGGGACGTCAAATGAAAGGTATTAATTAGTAGATTCCGTTTTTAATTCTTCATAAATTCTATATAGTTTTTGAGTTATTAGTCATAATAAAAACTAAACTTTGACTAAATTCACAGGGTACACCAGTGACCCCACAGTACTGTAATTCGGCATGCGTGTAGCTTACGTGACACAAATATAGGTAAAAGTGTGAAATCCAGAATAACTGCAATTTGTACCACAAAAAAAGTAACCAGCCTATATGAACTTCCGTTACCTGTAATTTAAATGAAACTGTAGGTCAAGTAGGTTATTTATTACGTTGCACTATTTTGATAGTCAAAGATTAGTTCGGGCGGAAAACTCAGTTCGGGGCGATCAACTAGTTTATATGGAGAAGGACTAAGCTAAAAACAAAGAAAAATATTAATTACTGTCGAATTTTGACCACTTTACAACCAGTACGGATAAATATAGAATATCTACCTAATATACCTCGGTCTGCCTTCCAGTTGCTATACCCTGTCCGGGCTCATAAGTGGATCTAACTACCTTATACCTGTAATAACCTTGTAAACATATGAGAGCAAAAAATGTATTAAAATGTAAATAATAAGCATATTATTATATATAAGACTACAAATGTATAGTTTTCAGACTTTTCCCTGTTTTTGTAGTATAAGAAAAGTACCTACTTTTATATATATTATTATATATAAGACTACAAATGTATAGTTTTCAGATTTTTCCCTGTATTTGTAGTATAAGAAAAGTACCTACCCTATAAATTTTGATTCTCTTGAGAGAGTCAAAATACACGTTTTTTGCGGCATAAACGGCCGTATCTTTTTTTACGTTAACTTAAAAGTTTGATTTTATCACAACTTCAAAGAACTGTAGACTGAACAGATGAACTGTAGTATATGGTTTTAATTTTAATTTAATTTTAACGCGTTCCCGAGACAAAGAGATTTCACTTTGATTTTTTTATGATTTGAAAGATAGACGGACGACAAAGTGATCCTATAAGGTTTCCGTTTTTTCCTTTTGAGGTACGGAACCTTAAAAAGAATAGGTAAGTAGATTTTTGTTTGACACACACACAATAACACACACGGAACAGACTACTAAGTGAACTAATAAAACTACAAGAGGAGATGGATCTGATCGTAAGTCCGAATATATCCCACGAGGCCAACAATTCAAAAGATACTCGTAAATAAGTGTGTGTATTGCTGTCATTTTGTCACTAAATAGATGGACTCTGTGAAAGATGATATGGGTACAGTGGCGTAGCTAGGCAACCAAAGGCTCAGGGGCAAAAAAAAAATCTAGGGCCCCAACTAGAAATATTTAAAATAGTTTGTTCCGTATTCGTCGTGTTCGGAATTCGACGTAATCCAGATTCGCCGTAATAAAGTCGACTCCATAATAAAATTAAAAACCAAATACCAATTGTAACTTATTTTAATAAACAAATTAAAACTATTTTACGAAAATAAAAGAAAATACAAAAGTGGCTAACTACTCTGACGTACGATGATACTGAGACTATTCTGAGTGTTACAATCTAAAAGTCCCAAATATTTATCCAATGCATTTACATTATATTACTTATATATATTTAAATATATTATATACATACTTATATTCAATTCTTTAATAGAAGTTGTATGTATATTTATTTATGCATTATAAATTTAGGTTATATTAGTATATAGGTTTTCAATTGTTATTTTAAACTGTTTTATATATATATTTCAAACATTATTAATTTAATTTATTAGTCCGAGGTGTAAACAACTGAATAATCTATATAAGAATTTCAAGGTCTTCACGATACAGGCTTGGCCTAGTGTGAGGACCACCGACTAAACCGTTTAGTTATTAAGCTCTCTCAACAATAAGTTAATTTAAAAATTATCTGTTTTAAACATATTAGTCATAAGGTGTGCTTTTTGTTGCTAAATAAAATATTTTTCTTTTCTTCCTTCTTATTTATTAATTTAATTTATTAGTCCGAGGTGTAAACAACTGAATAATCTATATAAGAATTTCAAGGTCTTCACGATACAGGCTTGGCCTAGTGTGAGGACCACCGACTAAACCGTTTAGTTATTAAGCTCTCTCAACAATAAGTTAATTTAAAAATTATCTGTTTTAAACATATTAGTCATAAGGTGTGCTTTTTGTTGCTAAATAAAATATTTTTCTTTTCTTCCTTCTTTCTTTAATATCAAATAAAAAACACACAGACAGCGGAAGCACGTTAATAGGGCCCCGCTGAGCACCCTTTGGGTACGGAATCCTAATTAAGTAGAGATTTTTAAAGCAATAACACCACTTTATTGATCGACTATACGTTTATATTTCGAGAAATTCTCACTAGTTCAATTTATAGTTAGTAAGTCAGAGTCCGAGGGGCCCCCTGAGCTTGGGGGCCCCGGGGCGCTGCCCCGTCTAACCCTCCGGTAGCTACGCCACTGTATGGGTAAGAAAGAATGGAATAATGAAATTACTGCTGATAATGAGGTCTGGAAGAGAAAGATATGTTGTGCCACGTATCGTGACGTGAAAGATGATGACGTCACTAGATTTAAAATTCATGCAACAAAATAATCTCATAAACTGAGTCTTACAAACCACAAAGCACGGCGTAAATCGCCTAATTGTGTTTATGTACAGAGAATATTTTATGAACACCTATCTTGTTAACTTTGGGAGCCTAATAAGAATTTAAATATTACAGTGGTTTTGTCGGAGGGCGTAAAAATCCATTACCTACTAATCCAGTGGGTAAACCAGGGTACCATTAATTTTGGGTAGACTTAAGACGTAATAATTTTTTAAAAAACGCTCCGATTTGATGATGGAGTGAGGAGCTGTTCCATGGAACTCCTCAGCAAATTATCCAATTGATGTAAAACTTTGCACACCGGTAGAACTAAAATAAAAATTTTAGACTATACTAAAAACGTTTTGATCTGATGATGGAGTCAGGAGCTGTTCCGTGGAACTCCTCAGCAAGTTGTCCGATTGAGGTCAAACTATGCATACCGGTAGAATTTAAATAAAAATACTTTACTATACTAAATGCGCTCTGATCTGATGATGGAGTCAGGAGCTGTTCTATGGAACTCCTCAGCAAGTTGTCCGATTGAAGTAAAACTTTACTCACCAGTAGAACTAAAACTAAAATAAATCACAAAAGTTATCTAAGTAAATTTGTTTCAGATAGAGACTTCGTTTTATTTTTCCTGTAATCTTTGTTGATGTTCCTATCAATCATGGTAATTTGAGATTGTTCGCACTCCAAAACTATACGACAAAAAACAAAATATAAAATTGTTTTGTAATGTGTAAGTTACCTAAGACTTTTTATATGATACCAAACTGAATGTTATCCTACATACTTAGGTAAATACTTAATTGCAACTGTAGGTCAAGTAAGTTGATTATGAATTTCGTGGCGCTGTTATACAAGTGGTTCGCCCAAAAACAAAAAAAAATATTATTCATAATTTATGATTTGTAAAATAGTGCCACGAAATAACAACCACAGACTTACTTGACCTACAGTTTTATTCAAATAACAAGTAATGGGATTTCATGTTAATCGGTTACTTTTATAGGGGTAGAAATTGCAGTTATTCTGGATTTTAGACTTTTCCCTGTATTTGTGTCACTTAAGCTACACGAATACCAAATTTTGAATTTAGTCAAAATTCAGTTTTTATTACGACTAGTAATTAAAAAACTACGACGAATAAACTAATAATAAAAACGGGGTCTCAATGTATTAATAAAGATCTTTCATTTAACGTCCTATTTGACCTTATAGTCTTATTTTTGTTTGTTTTCACCGCTCTTGAACCCCAATATCTCAACAACCCCTCAACATTTTTAGCTCATTTAGTCAAACCAGGATTTTGCCAACACTACCTGCCTACATATTATCAAATTTCACGATGATCGGATCAACGCTTCGAAAGTTACCCTTGGACAAACAAACATACATATACAACGCCAATCAAGTTGATTTAGAAACTTCGCTTTACTCGATCAATTAGTCAAAGATTATGAATAATATTTTTTTTTTGTTTTGTGGAAGACTCACGAGATCTCAGTTCGGGGCGAACCACTAGTTATTTTACTTGTAAAAATCTTGTCAGACCATTATAATCTCGAAGACTTCAAGTCCAGAGTGAACACGTTCTATCTAGGCATACTGGCTCCCTCTTACACCTTACCATCAAGTGAGTACCTAAGTGGTCAAGCGCTTAACCAATACAAACAAAATATAAATAATTTAAACTACAAATGAAGATAGGTACGAAGATACCAAATACACTATAAATTAACATTTTCATTTGATCGACATGACAAAGGATCAACATTTCTTTTCCTATAGTGAGGTGTATAGGACACAAACTCACACATCCGCAAGCCACGTAGCAAGTTCAACGGCCGGCCGACTTCGTAAATATCTAAAATTGACAGCGTCAGATTTTGGAATGCCCTCTTAAGATTTTCACACAAAATCAAATCAAAACAAATCAAAAGTTTTTATTTAAGACGGTTTACAGTCCATTTTGTTAGTACAACTTATGCATAATTGGTTAGTAAAAGACAAGACATGACAAAATAATAAAGATAATAATAGAAATAATAGAAACAACACATCAGACAATCAACTACTTAATTAATAAATCATTTTTTTTACGAAATGCTTCCAAATAGGAGAGGTGCATCTCTCAGCAACAGTTTTTAGGATGTTGTTGTGACTATCCCGTAATCTGCTCATCAGAGATGCTGTCTTTTTACGGATGATGGCATGAAAGCCATCAGTCCTGTGTTGGGCAAACATCTCCGACGCACTGCAAAAACGCGGCAGCCTCAACAGCATCCTAAAAATATTATTATATTGGATGCGTAGGACATCCAGTGATCTTTTGGCATATGCTACCCACAGATTACCCGTGTAGAAGCTCTGACAGAAGGCCTTAAAAAGCGATATTTTAACTTCATCTGTACAACGGGCAAACCTACGGGCCAACATATTACCACGGACCGCCAGCGCCCTACGCTCCCTCTCAATATCTACATTGTCTTTAAGGTCGTCGGTGAGGAAATGCCCAAGGTATTTAAATTCAAAAACCCTACGTATTTTTATACCATTTAAGGTAATATTCGGTATATTTTCTGGGCACTTACCGGCGGCCTTAAAGACCATATATTCACATTTTTTAACATTATATACAAGTCCATGTGATATGGCATACTGCTCACAGACTCGCAGCATTTTACTAATAGATCCCACAGTTGGTCCCAGCAGCACCATGTCGTCCGCATAACTTAAATTATTAATACTAATGCCGTCTATACGACATCCGACACGCATGCTGCTGAGCTCAACTATGAGATCATTAACATAAATGTTAAACAGCTTGGGAGAGCTCAACCCCCCCTGCCTCACCCCACACTCCAACCGATATGACTCTGAAAATGTGTTAGACCATCTAACATGGTTAATCTGGTTTGCATACCAGTATTGAAAAATTTTCAGGATTTCCGCCGGTACATTCCTGTCCCTTAGCTTCCTCCAAAGCACATCATATGACACGAGATCAAATGCTTTGGAGAGGTCCAAAAAACAGGCATACACCGGCGTTTTACGGCCTGTGTAGTATTGGACAGTATGCTTAAGCCCCACAATAGCACTTTCAGTAGAAAGTCCAGGCTGAAATCCGAACTGGGCGTCATGTAGTTTTGTATATTTTTGTAGGCAATTATTAAGCAAACCGTCGAACACCTTAGCAATAATCGTGGCCAGGGAGATCGGGCGATAGTTTCCCTTGTCCGAGATATCTCCTGTCCTGTTCTTAACTATGGGTATAACTATCGTGTTCATTAAACCTGCTGGTAAGTACGAATGACTGAGACATAGCGCAAAGAACATGGACAGGACTCTTGGTAAGATCTTCAAAAATAGAAAAAAAAAAAATTTGGTGATACTTAGAACTAAAACTCAAAAAGTTTTTTTTCATCAAACCCATACGTGTATCTATCTATGGATAGGTCTTCAAAAATGATATTGAAGTTTCTAATATCATTTTTTTCTAAACCGAATAGTTTGCGCGAGAGACATTTCCAAAGTGGTAAAATGCCCCCCCCCCCCCCCCTCCCATCTTGTAACTTCTAAAATAAGAGAATGATAAATCTAAAAAAAATACATGATGTACATTACGACGCAAACTTCCATCAAAAATTGGTTTGAACGAGATCTAGTAAGTAGTTTTTTTTAATACGTCATAAATCGTAAACTGCAATTTACCTTTCATTCAATCAACTCATATATAAAAAAAGTTACAACGAACTACAAGAACTATTATATTATGTTACTTGCTGCTACGGAACTCTTCATTTGCGAGTCCGACTGGCACTTGGCCGCTTTTTTTAATTACTACGTTAACGTAATATATTTGGTTGTTTGTTTATTTAATTTTAATTTACTCATATGAAAATATTAACTTAATTTATTTTGATTGTCATATATTATCATAGAGCAACACGGCCACCGGCGGACCGGAGGGGAGTAGGCATACGCAGGCGTTCCCCTCTGTCAAAGTGTAAGTCCACGTGGGCCTATGCGTACAATAAAACTAGTTGCAGCCGCACTGCTCACTAGACTAAATCTAGTTGCGTGTCTGAATCGACGTCCTAAAAAAATGCCGAATTGCTCTGTTTTTTGCTGCAAAAAGAGATCTGCCACGTCAAGTCTACAAAAAGATGGCGTTACCTTTCATATGTAAGTAATTTTTAATCACATCATTACTATTTACTTCTTTTAAACTTAAAAATTACAATATCGATAATATTGTAATTTTTTGTCGTGTTGTTTTGGATTGGTTTACCAACACAGGCCACTCGCTTTCATACAATACGCGGATCGGTCGAGCAACTGATCCGAGTTTGTTTCTGAGAAGCCGCTGTCAGCGAGCGGTAGTGTTGTTGCCGGATTGTTTGTAGATAGTTATCGATAAAAATGGCCAAAGAGTCTTCTATTCGGAGACATTTTTGAGATTAAGTTTTTTGGTACAAGTATTATATTGTGAGCTTTATATATTCATAGTTAAAATGCATATAAAACAATACTTACGCGCATTAGGGCTTTTAATAAAATTATGTAGGTACTGAGAACTTCAACCATAACGTTTTTTTATTTATTTATTGCAGGTTTCCTAAAGGTTCAAATTTAAGGGATACATGGAAGACATTTTGAAATAAAAAAATAACCTGGATTCCCACAAGAAGTAGTGTCATTTGCTCAAATCATTTCGAGGCCTCTGACTTTCAAGTGTTAACGAACAATAGAAGGAAATTAGTCGAGGGCGCCAAACCCACTCTAACACCAAACTGTACTTGTTCCGTAAGTTTTTTTTATATCATGTATAGAGTACAGCCTCCATGATGTAATTCACCTTCATCAGCGTGGTAAAATAAAGCATAGATATCTAGAGATAAAAATTTAAAATGTTTAATATAATTTTCCAGGGTCATCAACAATCATTGAATAAATCAGATGCGATACAATCATCTCATGATGCCTTTAGTGCCACTCTCACTATTACTGATCCGTTGCTATCTCCGTGTACATCGTCAAATCTTCAAGATGTGAGTTGCATTTAATTGCTTGAAGATGTTTGATTAAATTGTTACTATATTGAACAAATAGTAATTTTTACTATTTTACTATTGAGAATAAGCAAGCTATGTGGATATGACTATATACATATGTATATGATAACAGTATAATTATTATAATATCTTATTTGTTTTTCAGGTTCAGCCAAAGGAAACATCTAAAAAAGGTAGTCCCACTATTGCACTTACACCAAGAAAAAGAAAAATGAAGCAACAGCTAGACTGTCAGAGAAAAAAAAATTAAAAGACTCCAAGCTAAAAATCTTTTCTTAAAGAAAAAAGTTGCTGGCCTAGAAGAAATTCTTAAGAGTCTAGATAAAAAAAGCTTTAATAGATACGGAACAAAAGATGGTCCTTGAAAAAATTGGTGTTGAAGAGGCAGAACTTATTAAGCGTCGACTAACAAAATGTAAAAGTGGGAAGCTCTCACGAGCTAAGTATTCACCAGAACTGAGATGTTTCGCTTTAACTCTCAACTTTTACTCCCCAAAAGCCTACAAGTACATATGCGTCTACAAGAATTTCTTTCCTATTGAAAAAAACAAACCCACAAAAATGTATTCGTCATATTTATACAAAACTAATCCATTTTAAAAACCAGTGATAGTTCTGTGTCAGTATCTATCACTGAATTTTAAAATGATTTATAAACATAATTATTTACGTACATACGGTCTACTCTCCGTAACCTGATGCGTGCGCATTACGCGACAAGTCTATTAGTGTTATTGTAGTACTTAATAAATAAAGTCCATTTTTATAAGAATATCTACCTTTGTATATATTTTAAACCTAATTTCCCCAATTTATCGATAATGCTTATCGACAGTTGTAACAACTATGGCTGTAAGGACTTGTCAATGTAGTTACATCATTACATTATACTGTTATGACACGGAATGTTTAGATGTGTGTGTGAAATTGTTAGTGTATTTTTTAAATGTCATGGTGTGACTTTCGTAGAAATAGACGATTGTTTTTGTGTGCGAATTTGAGAAAGTGTGCGTAGCGCAAATTTCCCCCCGCAAAAAATGACAGAAAGTTTTGTATTGGTAAAATACGCTATGGCTACTCCCCTCCGGACCGCCGGTGGATCGTGTTGCTCTATGTATATTATGGATTATTATTATATTAAATAAATGAATACAATACAATATTATTTGTATGAAGTGCTGCATAAGTAAATAAAAACCGGCCAAGTGCGAGTCGGGCTCGCGCACAAAGGGTTCCGTACCATTCTCAATAAAAATGGCAAAAAAATCACGTTAGTTGTATGGGTGCCCCCTTAAATATTTATTTTATTCTGTTTTTAGTGGTTGGTGTTATAGCGGCAACATAAATACATCATCTGTGAAAATATCAACTCTATCACGGTTCATGAGATACAGCCTGGTGACAGACGGACATACAAACAGACAGACAGCGGAGTTTTAGTTAAAAAGTTTCATTCTATGATTTTCTCTCAAAATCCAAGTCCATGTTTAAAACTTCTACAGGAAGTATGCACCTTATTCATAATGCATGAAAAACTTCCGAACTGTTGCATTAATTAACGCCTCAAAGTTCAACTTGGTTCAGCGAAAGCTTAGCGTAGTAAGAGCTAGTCAATTTCTTACATAAAACCATCGGTGTTGAATTGAGTTTACATCAGAAAAAAAAACATAGTGGTTATAAAAAATCCCAGTAGGTAGATTAAATAAGGTTGAATTATTTTTATTTAAACGTTAATGAGTATTTTTTTTTGTTTGTTCCGCCTGCTTCCCCTCTGACACAAGTCAGAGATGTTTTCAGGCTTATCACATTGCACATGCGGATTACTTTATTTGGTAATGACAGAGTAATTTGTACATCTGTTGGTCGAATATATCATCATCATCATCCACAGCCCATTAGTACCCACAGCTGGGTGTAGGCCTCCCTTTGTAACCGCCACCCTTCCCGGTCCTGTGCTGCGCGCATCCCGGAGTTGCCCGCGACTTTCTTTATGTGGTCGACCCACCGCGCCGACGGATGTCCTGGACTTCTTAGGTTTGTTCTTGGCCACCATTCGGTCAAAGATTTACTCCACCTGCCATCACTAGACACTCGTCTAGCCAAGTGTCCTGCCCAGTTCCACTTGAGTTCCACCACCCTTGTTCCGACGTCTTGGAGTTTCGTCTGGCGTCGGGTTTCGGTATTAGGAACTCGATCCAGCAGGTTGATGCCAAGCATGGCGCGCTCCATGGCTCTCTATGGCTCTCGGTACTCTGTACACCAATATATACATATATTTAATACATGTTTTTTGATGTATGTGTTGTTTGTTTGTTACATATTATAGGTTAATTGTACATACAGGTATTTTTTTTGTTGTTATTATTTTTTTTAATCTTTTTTTTTAACGTTGATGAGTATAGGAGCTTGCCTCTCCTCGGTTGCTCACGACCAAGTGCCGGCGGTGCGAGGACGCGCGGGGGTCGTGGCGCTGTCCGTATTTGTGCGTAAATAGTCGTTGCTTTTATTTGGTATGCGAGTTAACTAACAGCATTATTATTTTACAAAACAACATTATTTACTTTGCTTTCATTATATTACCTCATTTATAACATAAAACAATCCTTATACAAAAAAAAATACCTAAACCCATACAAATTTCCATTATGCGGATGAGATTGCCTTCGCCAAAAAGAAAAATGCTGATATTTTCGGATCGGCTGACCTGATCTTCACCACACATAGCTAAGAACCACCCCAGTTAAATTACCTTTCTATAAAATAAAGCGGCCAAGTGCGAGTCGGACTCGCCTATGAAGGGTTCCGTAGCAGCAAGTAACATAATATAAAAGCTCTTGTAGTTCGTTGTAACTTTCTTTATATTTGAGTTGATTGAATGAACGGTAAATTGCGGTTTACGATTTATGACGTATTAAAAAAACTACTTACTAGATCTCGTTCAAACCAATTTTCGGTGGAAGTTTGCACGGTAATGTACATTTTTTTTAGTTTTATCATTCTCTTATTTTAGAAGTTACAGGGGTGGGGGAGGACATGTTTTATCACTTTGGAAGTGTCTCTCGCGCAAACTACATATTAGGTTTAGAATAAAAAAAAATTGAGTTTCAGTTCTAAGTATGGGGAACCCCTAAAATTTATTGATTTTTTTTTTCTGTGAAAATCTTAATGCGGTTCACAGAATACATCTACTTACCAAGTTTCAACAGTATAGTTTTTTATAGTTTCGGATAAAACGTGGCTGTGACATACGGACCGACAGACAGACAGACATGATGCCATTTGGCTACGGAACCCTAAAAACCGCAACCGAATCGGTCCATCCGTTGGGGAACGACGATGCCCCAGTCAGACGATATACTCACAGACCGGCATACACATCAAACTTAAAACACTCCTCTTTTCCGTAGGGGGAAACAAGTTTATAACCACTCCTAAGGCCCGTGACACGACAGGCGCAGCGGCCTGTCCGCACGTAACTTGTAACTGTAAGAATTTACTGTAGGGCAAAGCTAAGCCAATCGAGCGGGAGAGGGACTTCGTGATGTCTCTGTCATATTTTAGATTTTTTTGGAACATATTAACGACCGATACTACTATATGGAAGGAATTTAAATTTAAGTCTTTTCATAACTTTTAATCAGCCTAGTTTACGCAAATTTCAAATTTCATGTTGTTATAAAAATGATATTTAAAAAAAAACCGGCCAAGTGCAAGTCGGACTCGCGCACGAAGGATTCCGTACCATTATCTATTAAAACGAGTAATAAAATAATGTTTGTTGTATGGGAGCCCCCCTTAAATATTTGTTTTATTCTGTTTATAGTATTTTTTGTTATAGCGGCAACAGAAATACATCATCTGTGAAAATTTCAACCGATTCATGGGATACTGCCTGGTGATAGATAGACCGACAGACAGCGGAGTCTTAGTAATAGAGTCCCGTTTGACTCTTTGGTTACGGAAAACTAAAAATTAAAATGAAAAAAATGTATTCGTTAAAATATGCACATAGGTAGATTTATAGCTTAACTTGGGTAAGTACATAATTAAGTAAAACATACATAGTTTTATTACAGTTATAGTGAGTACAGTTATAGTTATTTGGACGTTTTTGCTCGATATTGATAACGGCGACAGGTAGACGCTTGAAATTTTCACAGAATATTTAGTTATATATTCACTTTAAAATAAATAATTAAATTAAAATAAAACAAATATTTAAGAGGGGCTCCCATACAACTAACGTGATTTTTTTGCTCATTTTTGAGTAATATTATTCCCTTTAAAAATAAATAATAAAATTAAGATTTACTAGGGGACGGGGGGAACTCCCATACAAAAAATGTGATTTTTTGCCTTTTTTATAGATAATGGTATGGAACCCTTCGTGCGCGAGTCCGACTCGCACTTGGCCGGTTTTTATTGTTTCATATATGTGAATGACTGCGGTGACAACCAAGTGAATACGACACGGCAATACCAAGCGATATAAAAGCTCTTCCACTTACGTATTAGGCATCCTAAGCATTTTTTACTAGCTGCTGTGCGCGCCTTCGCACGCTATGTTTATCAATAAAAACACTACCCTTCTGCACAGTCGGGCACACCTGTATACAAACATTTTTCTTATGCTTGTACATACATTTTCACAATGCTGACAGTAAAATCTTTAGTTTTTAGTCTAATAGAATTATAGTTAGACTCACATACATACTGTTACATAACATTTTTCCTCCAGCAGATACATAAAAAAAATTTACATATTTAGAAAAGTGGAATTGAATACTTTACTTTAAAAGTGATTTGAACACTGTGCGCGAAAAAAAAAAAGTGGGTCAAAACCGCCCAATGATCTTTCATTGATATGGGTTCAGCCGTTTAGTCATGAAACCGCAACAAACAGACAGACAGAGAGACAGTTACTTTCGAATTTATAATATTAGTATAGATATGGATAGTACCTACATAAATAGCAAGATTATTTCCAGTAGTCTTATTCCAGTCCAGTTATTCGCAAGCCTCTGTGGGAAGATTAAAATAAATATATTTTGCTGGACATTTCACACAGCGCTATCTAGCCCCAAACTAAGCAAAGCTTGTACTATGGGAACCAGATAACTAATTTACTTTTTTTTGTAAATACTTAATTATAATATATAGAAAAACATCGAGACCCGGAACAAATATCTGTAGATCATGCAAAACATTTGTTCCGCGGCGGGAAAAGAACGCGCTACCTCCTGCGTCTCAGATTTCAGATATATTTATTTCACCTTAATTATAACATTGGTTGTTACAGGCATGTCAATTTTTACATTATAAAACTTATAATAATTAAATTAAAATAATATAATTAAAAATCATGTCAACTAAAAATTATAATGATAATACCTATAATTATAAATAATGTTATAACAAAATAAAAACAAAACAGATCGGTAGGTAGGTCGATTTACAGATACAAAACAAAATTATCGGTTCCTAACTAAAACGGTATGTCAAAACTAAATTTTAATAATAGAAAATATAATGGTGGAATATGTCAAATAATAATTCTCAGCCGGCTATTCGCTCACTGCGCAACAGAGGTTGACAATGCTGCGCCACAAATCTGTACGTATTTCTAGGCTCGTGCAAGCTTCTACTTCAAGGAAGGATTTGTTCAAATTCGTAGGCTTACGCAATGTAACTGTTGACGTGTGGGAGCTCCATAAATCGTTTGACCATTAGCTCACCTGGAAATGTGATTGTTGTGATAGATGAAACACGTTTATCTAGAAATAACCTTTTCATCCTGATATCTGAGTGCAAAAGCCGTTTTTATCCGCTAGAGGATAAAGTAAATTAAATTTAGAACATCGTGTGCACTAATTTTGTGAATTCAAAACATCATTAAACCTAGTAACTTCTACCTCCATGGTGCCGAATTTATCATGCAACCTTTTTTAATTTGTTAAAAACTCAAACTTGGAACCTTCTTGGTGTATTACTTTTTTTTTGCATTTAATCATTTCCCCGCTGAGGTGGGATGAAAAGTTACGTGTTGCACTCGAGTGCAAAGATTTTTCACCTCGTGCTCTTTTGATTCCCTCGCTAACGCTCAAGATTCTAATTTTAGAACCCTTCGCTTTCTCGGTCATCAAAATTGAGCACGCGGTTAAAGAGCAACTTATACCAAATAACTATTTCATACTTAACCTGAAAAACAGGTGACAGCAAGTGATCCAGCTGTTTTTCTAAACTAGGACAGAAGCGGGAAAGGTCAAGTAACCTAGTTAGAAACTATGTGGTAATGTGTTTAACCAAACTCATAATCACCTCGCTACTGCAGCCTTTGCTGAATGTTCCAGCTTAACTACAGCTTTTGTTAGGAAACTTTTCTGTAAAATGAATGATAAAGTTTTAAAGTGATTGGCTTCATCTTTGTGACCAAATAAAAACTTACAACTTCTAGTTTACTTGTATTTGAAAATAAACTTGTTAATTAGTCGATATTTAATTTGACGTAGGTTATCACTTGAAGTGCAAGAAGAAAACCTTTTCTAACTCTAGCCTACCTTTTTCCACAGCTGGGCAAAGGCCACCCCCAACTCCTTCCACCTATCGTGAACCTTTGCAGATTCTCTCTACAATCTCAAATTTAATTAATTATATAAAATCCACACACAAACCCACACACACACTCGCACTCACACACTCAAATGCATCACTTACACGAGTCCCCAATTTTTTGTCTTAGTAGTTTTGTAATTCTATAATATGAATGCTTATCTTTTATCTATATTTAATTTAAATTTGTTTTTTTGTTTCTCTGTTCTCTTAATAGTCAAAATTTATACTTACTCGATTTGGTCTCGCAAATAATATATGTTTAACTTCTTCAAACCTGTACCTACAGGTCATTCGCGATACAGGTGTTACACCTAGTGCGGAGCTCATTATGTACATACATGTTAATTCTGATTTGGAAAATAAAAATATTTTTATTAATTATTTGCAAAATAAAATAAATAAATATTTCTGGACGGACACGGCGCTATCTAGCCCTAAACTAAGCAGAGCTAGTATGAGAACCAGATAACTGATAGAATACTTATGTATATACTTTTTTTTGTAAATACATACTTATTAAAAACACCCAGACACGGAACAAATATCTGTAGATCATGCAAACATTTGTTCCGTGGAGGGAATCGAACTCGCTATCTCCTGCGTCTCAGCTGGCTACACGCTCACTGCGCCACGGAGGTCGTCAAAATGATGTCATCGTGAGAACGCTTTCGCGACCGACCCCGACGTCGCTGTCACGCGTATTTTTTCAATAAAAACATTACCCTCTTTCTGCGCAGTTGGGTAAAAAGTAGCCTATGTCACCTAAGGGGAAATGTAGTGTAGATTCCCAGCAGTGAAAGAATTTTTTAAATCGGTCCAGTAGTTTCGGAGCCTATTCAGTACAAACAAACAAACAAATCTTTCCTCTTTATAATATTAGTATAGATGAATATGTGGGATTTAAACGGGTCGTTTTTCGCCATACGTAAAATGAACCCGTGGAAAGAAAGCTACCCTCTTTGTGTTACAAAAGCGCGTTGGAGATGTAGGTATTTTAGAGGAAACACAAGGGCCGTTTTTCCATACAAACGTAGTCCCCTGTTTCCTCCCTGGATAATACCAGTACAGCAATAATTTTTATCTCAAAAATCTATGGCCACTATTGGCATGTTCCTATGTTTTCCTTTTTTCCATAAATTAATTATTAAAAGAGATCAAATTTGACAGATTTTCCGCTGTGTTCAAACATCCAGAAAACAGTAGTTAAATCGGTCATGTTTTGGAGAAGAAATCAGGGGACTACGAATCGTTGATTTTGTGTAATGATAATATGTATTTTCGGTCCAAGCTGCAGTTGTCTCTATCGCGCATACTGCGCCATACTGCGCGACAGCAATAGATTATACAAATACAGTCAAACCTGGGTAAGTGAGAACTGGATAAGTGAGAAAACTCTATAACTGAGAGTAATAGCCAGGACCCGTCATTTCAAGCTCCCAAAACCTCTATTAGCGAGAAACAGAAACCTCTGTAAGAGAGAGTCGTTTTTCCCTCATGGACCTCCGTAAGTGAGATTGCTACTTATCTATACCTCTATAAGCGACAGTCGAGCTTTATTTACAAATTTAACATCTGCTATTTTATAACTCATTCTTGACTTTCGTGGAACTTCCTAACATTGTTTTTGTATTGTTTTCTCGTCAATATTGTACCTATTCTATTTCGTGGAACTAAATAACTTTGTTATTTTATCGCATTCTTTTCGAATGGACACGTGTACCTGTGTACCGTCCTGTTTGTCGGACTTACTCAGTTTATAGTTAATCAATTGCGAAGGAAAGTTCTGTTCGGCATCATGTTAAAACGGAAAATTAAAGTATTGTCATTAAGTGATAAACTTAAAATAGTGAATGCGTTTGAATCCGTAAAAACGCGAAATGAAATCCAGAGGGAGTTTAATTTACCAGAATCGACCTATTATAAAATTGCATCATCATAAGAGAGAAACGCTACCCATGTACCTGCATTAGCGAGAAACTCGGGTTAGTGAGAAATCTCGCGAGGATGAAATTGTGCTCCCTTGAACTCTCGCTTATCCAGGTTTGACTGTACTTATTTTTCAATTCTCTATCTTTTGGTGATTCCTCTTTAGTTCTATTATTTCTATTTTTAGCATCGCTGCTACTCGTATTTGACTCAGTGTAATCTTCCTTTAATCCTACATCTTCGAGAGCGTCATCATTGTGCAAGCTAATTCTGGGTGATTTCACATCAGATTCAAATTTAATTAGATGTCGTCGGTTTCGTGTATGCCTACCGCCTACTGTCTGTGGAGACAATGATCGAGGAGCAGGAGCATTACTTACAACTTTTTCTCTACTTCTAGATTTTCCGTTTATACAAATAACTGAGTCAGCTTCTTGCAGATTGAGCAAGATTTTACAATGCTGATCATAATATAATTTTACGTTATTCTGTTTGGCTAACATTGTATAGCATCTTAGCATATATACTCGCCATCTTAGGTAGGTAGGTACAATTGGTTGGGCAGGCAACTTGATATATTCTTTAATAAATTTTTTTTTATTTTTTTTAAAGAAGTCACTTTAACTAACATCCGTCACGTCAACGTTTGATGGCTGAAAACCAGCGTTGCGCAATAAGTGTATTGTTCAGCATAATGCTGATCCATTCTCCTCTTCCGGCACAGAGCTCATATTTCTTTATTCTTTATTGTACACAAATAGATTTACAGATAAAAATAGCTTACAAAATGGACATGTACAAAGGCGAGCTTAACCCTAATAAGAGTTTTCTTCCAGCAAACCTTTGAAGATAGAGATATTTGATTATAGTGGTGGGTACGTGCACAGAGAATGACATTGGAGTAGAATACTAATATATAGTATATACTATAATAAATACAACACTTAACCATATTAAAAAATAATAATAATACCTATATACTATACCTACATTAGAGATAAACATAATATATTATACAAAATATAAATAATATACCTACTTATACATAATAAATAACCTAAAAGTTTACAAGGACAGGTCTCTTTGACTCTAAGCTTAAAAGTGCTTAGTGATGGACTTGCGCAAATAGAGTGTGGTAGAGAATTCCACAGGTTGACTCCATGGACAGTGAAGGAACCGCCATAGCGACTGGAGGAATGAGGAGGGGTTTTGAGGAGGCACTTAGATGACTCATACTGACTGGGTATCGATTGTTTTACTTATATTTCATTGTTTATGTTAACGTGTTTTTGACTATCTGTATTTAATGGCCTTTAATTATCCACTGTATGTAGTTTCTGTGTATTTGTTACTTGTGTCAAAATAAATGTCTGTATCTATCTATTGCCTGGCATTCCGATGGGTCAATAGGTTGTGGTTTCTATATATTAGGATGGACAGGTAACTGACATCGTAACCTTTGCCCCATGAAAAGCTGTGCTGGAGAACTCAAACCATCCCTGGGCGTATTTCTATAATTATGCAGCGCTAAGTTGAAGTCGCCGTTAGAATGAATCGATTTTTTCAAAATGTTTTTTACCGTTTGTACAGCGCACGCACATTTACTTTTCCTTTCAGTATATTATAATCGGCTCCTGTATCGAGTTTAAAGTTCTCCGTTCCGTTCAAACACGAAAGTTCCTGTAGCCAGTCCTCCGATCCACCTCATCGACCCCGATTGTCGAAATATAAAACGCATCATCGCTCGATTCACTATAGTAATCACCCTCATCACATTCATACACTCGATTTACTCCGTTATGACCGCTGTTATTATAAGAATGATTTGACTTACAATTGCGCGCGAAATGTCCTCGATTACCGCAAGCGAAGCAGCTGACGCGCCGAGCCGGGCACTCGTCTCCACCGCCACATCGCGTGGATCCGCAGCCCACATACGGAACGCCAGCGCCGCCACCAGCGCCGCGCCCGCGTCCAAATCCGCTAAACGCAGCGCGCCCACCCGGTGCTGGTGCCGTCCAAGCACGCTTCTTTCGTCCGCGTCCTCTCAAGGCAACACTGACGACGTGCGCGGTGCCCCCGGCACCGCTCGTGCTCGACATTTGAAGCTCACTTTCCTGTGACGCCTCCACCGCCAGGCATATCTTTATAGTCTTATCTAGATTGAGTTCCTAGCATCTCAGTAAACGGTCCCTGACCATAGCCTGACGGATACCACACACGATTCGGTCCTTGATAAAATCCTCTTCCAATTTCGAGAATTCGCACTTTTTACTCAGAAGACGTAGTGTTGTGACGTATTGTTGAATAGATTCGCCGTCCTCTTGATTACGTGTAAAAAACTTGTATCGCAGTACCGAAGTACAGTACTTTGTACCGAAGTACTCGTAGTTGACAATTTTTTTTACCAGTACATTTACGTCGTCGCATTCTTCTTTCTCGAATGTAAATATTTGATAAACATCAAATCTTACTTAGAAAACTTTCGTGATTGATTTGAATCATTATTAACAATACGGGATTTATCACGTACCGTCAAACAAAACGAAATGTATCTACTAGGTTGACTGAACACATACCTTCAATGAAGAATGTCGACTCCAACAGTTCTGCAGTGGCGGAACATTCCCTAGATTCTGATTCGACGCACTACATACGTTTCGACAAGGCCCGGGTTAAGACCCGGAGAGAAGTTTTTCGTTCCTCGCAAGATCCGAGAGGCGATAGAAATAAATCGTGTGCCGAAATTTAACAGAGATAGAGGATGGGTTCTACCGCCGGCCTGGAGGCCATGTCTTCATGATGCAAGTAACAGAACAGTGAGTGAACCTGGTAGAGACATAGTTAGTGTTGTGTGTTTGCCTGTGCCAAGAACTACCGAAGAGAGCAGCAGTGATGATGACACAGCCGGTCAACACGCTGTGCCTTCGTTGACCCAATCCCCACCACCCCGCCCGTTCACTCGCGCGCAGAAGGCAGCGGTGCGCAGTGCGAAGCGAGACGTTATTCGGAGCGGATCGCACTCACCCTGATGAAGGTTCACGAATTGAACCGAAACATTGTCGGTCGAAACACCGATAAGACGGTACGTGATAAATCCCGTATTTATAATAATGAGACATCAAATCCATCCGGGCCAATAAGGTTTACTAATAAACTAGGTTGGGCACTCGAGGGCTCTGTTTGTACTCCCGATGCTTTTACAAACAGGAGAAATTGTTGTTTCCATTTTTTCCAAGCATCGGCCCAACCGATTGGCCCACCGGCGCCGGCCATAATTAATTCTGATGGCGGTCGCGCGTGCTCCATTCTAAATCACTAAAATACGCGTGATAATCGCTCCAAACCCAATATCCCATATCACTCACGAAATTATAATATTTTGAGTAACCAGGGCTTGGTTACACCAAATATTATAATTTCTGCAATTTAGATAGTTCACACCACAAATAACTATAAAACCGCTGTCGCCATGTTGTGATTGAATGAAACGCCTCGAGTGCTAGACAACAACTGGTTTATTGTAGTACCCACATATTATAAAAAGTGGCCAAGTGCGAGTCGGACTCGCCCATGAAGGGTTCCGTAGCAGCAAGTAACATAATATAAAAGTTCTTGTAGTTTGTTGTAACTTTTTTATATTTGAGTTGATTGAATAAATGGTAAATTTCGGTTTACGATTTATGACCTATTAAAAAAAAATACTTACTAGATTTCGTTCAAACCAATTTTCGGTGGAAGTCTGCATGGTAATGTACATCACATATTTTTTAGTTATATCATTCTCTAATTTTAGAAGTTACAGGCGGGGGGAAGTTAAAAAAAATGATATTAGAAACCTCAATATAATTTTTGAAAACCTATCCATAGATAGCCCACACGTATGGGTATGATGAAAAAAATTTTTTTGTGTTTCAGTTCTAAGTACGGGGAACCCCCAAAATTTATTGTTTTTTTCTATTTTTGTGTGACAATCTTAATGCGGTTCACAGAATAAATCTACTTACCAAGTTTCAACAGTATACTTCTTATAGTTTCGGAAAAAAGTGGCTGTGACATACGGACGGACAGACAGACAGACAGACATGACGAATCCATCCAATCCAAGGGTTCCGTTTTTGCTATTTGACTACGGAACCCTTATATACCCACAACACCGCAGGTGACTAAAATCGCCCCTGAGATAGCTCGCTAATGTGTGTACGTACGGTGTGCACTTTTTACCGCGATTTTAGTCAACTATGCGACTTTGTGAAGTGGTTTGGTTAACTCCACTATGAAAATTAACTCATGTTAATCCCCATAACACCTCTTGACCATATTTTCTCGCGAAAAGTATTTTTCTGCGCAAATACTTTATCCTAAGCATAATCCTTTTCTAAACTAAAAGCCCAATACCATGTGTCGATCAGACTTATTTTATAGCGTCTGGGTTATCAATTACTCATTTACAGAATAAACCGCTCTGGCCCAGAGGGGTACCTATTTCGATCAGTATCCACACACTAAAAGTAAGGTCTAATAATATAATTTTGTTTGCGCTTTGAAGATTCAAAGAAACTTTCGTACGAAGTTAAATAGCGCGTGTTTTGGGATTAGATCTCAATATCTTTGCGATTTAGTCACCTGTTTCTTAGGCCATAGTTCTTCTGGGAGATGAGGGCCTCATTCTATAAGAGCTAGTTCAGACATGGCGGATTTCACGCGGATGCAAATCGCGCGGTTAGACCGCGCGGATCTTATTTACATTAGCGCCTATTAATTCGTTCATACCTGTACCGCCACTCAACCGCTAGAAAATGAATTCGCGCGGTCGCCGCTCGGATCTATTTACTTGACGTGCCTAGAGCGCGTTCAGTTGCTCCCATGCCTGGTAATGTCCCCTACAAGATCGACGACCATAAGAAATGAATGAAAGAGCGATGCAATAGTCCGGATGACAGGAAAACGCTAAATGTCCTAATCTGTGACCTGTGCGATATTTTTCCATTCATCCATTCAATCCATTCGCCGAATCCGGAGACGTTTTGTAATTTTATAACATAGACCGAATTGTTGTCTATTGAAATAGCTGCCATTACAACAAACAGAAATTTGTTCGTATTGATTGATTTGTTATTGTTTATTAATTTCTTTTACAATATTCAGTAATTTCACAGATCAATAACAGTTCAGCTCATGAAGCTTCCATTTGCATTGAAGCAGGTAAAACATATGTACAGTTTGTTTGGTGAATCATGGCCTCTGAAGTTAATGTTATTCAGCGGCGCAGCATGAAATAATCAAATTCATTGTAATTTTCAGTGCCGCAAATTCACACAGGTAGCCTCACCGTGATCACACTTATTGTGCATCAAAAAGCACTCAAAGCGAGTCATCCATCACTGATCAACAGTTCAGCTCACGAAGCTTCTATTTGCATTGAATCAGGTAAAACATAGTTATGTTTGTTTGGTGAATCATGGCATCTTGAAGTTATTGTTTCTACCTGTTGTTCCACACATTAAGTTTGTCACTCAGTTCAGTGTGCCTCTTGGTGAAGTCCCCTTTTAGCGTTTTCAATTGAGATCTGTTTCAGTCAATTCTGAAAAATTTATATCTTGATAAACTCAATAATATTCCCGTTATTTACTAACGTTATAATTTTTCTTATAGGTGCAGTCATGGACACCATAAATTTTTACAGAGAGCAACTATCACTTCTACGCCGACGATCTGCAGCTATATTACCACTCGGAGACTGAAAACTTGAATGCTTCATTGGATGTTCTTAACACTGATCTTCTCCAACTTAAGACCTGGTCTGAGAACGACGGCATCCAAGTGAACCCAAACAAATGTCAAGCAATTATTACCGGGAGCACTCGCCAACTTGCAAAAATCGGTCTACCCTCAACCACTCCATTAGTATATAATGATTGCATCATTCCTTTTGCACCGGTGGTCAAAAATCTCGGCCTTCTTGTCGATGCTAACCTAAACTGGGTGGCTCAGGTAACAGAAGTATCCCGTAAATTTTTTGCATCTCTCCATTCTATTATCAGTTTCAAAAACTTTCTCCCAACAAGTACTAAAATATCCCTAGTCAACTCTTTGCTCTTACCTATAATCGACTATGCGGATATATCGTACCACCTTAACAAATTGGATCGACTGCTCAATACGTGCATTAGATTCATCTACGGTCTCCGTAAGTACGATCACGTGTCTGAGTATCGCTCCAAACTGAATTGGCTCTCAATTCGTGACAGAAGAAAGTTAAGAATTTTATATCTTCTATTTTCAATCCTTAGGAACCCCTTTACTCCTCATTATCTAAAATGCAAATTTTCCTTCCTTTCTGACACCCACGACCAAAACCTCAGATCCACTGATTCTCTCCTTCTTGTTACCCCGAAACACTCTACGTCCTTCCGTGCCAACTCTTTTGAGGTGGTAGCTGTCGGTCTATGGAACTCTCTCCCTACTCATATTAAAAAGGCGCCTAGTAAACCGGCTTTCAGACGACTAGTCTACAGTCATTTCTTGCAGTCCTCCACTAGCTGTTAAAATATATGGAAAGTAGTATGTGTAGTTTAGTATGTAATAGTATTTTTTGTTTTATATATATATATATTTGTTATATTTGTCATATATTTATATATTCTATGTATTATTATTATTATATCAAGTAGGTTTATGTATATATTATAACTGTGATTGGAGTTTATTGTTATTTGTGTTTCTTTTGTTTTGTTAATTATCAGTAATATTGTTATAAGTTAGCACACGTCAACCTTTTTTGTTACCTCTGAGGTTGGCAGGTAGAAAATGCTATTAGCATTAAGCCCACCTCTTGTACATGTAATTTATATTTTGTGCAATAAAGTATTAAAATAAATAAATAAACATATCTGACCAGCTGGAACATGGAACTGAGACCCAAAATATACAAGGTGATACGAGTTATTTTATGAGCTTCAATAGGCAGGATAAAACTGGTACTTAATTAAAAGAGAATATGTCCGTGGACAAAATTTTGTTCAAAATTCTTGGTTTTAGTGTCAATATAAAGATTCTGAGTACAAAGTGTAGCGTAAAGAAAGTTGTAAATCTCTTTATTTTCAGACTGTTCAACTCCAAGAAACAGAAAAAAGAGGTTGATCAGAGATTTAAAATCTTTGACTCTGAAATGAAAGCTTCTACAGACCGTTCACCGTAAGATGTCCCCTGCCTTGGAAATTGGCAGCATTGCCTACGGTGCTGCCAACAATATATGTACCTTTTACCCCTCATTATCTAAACTTGTATTATTTAATAATGCTTTACTTGCATATTTTTAAATCATATACAGTTATAAGACTAGGAAGGTTGTTAAATTACGACAGAATTTAATTTTTAATTATTTATTGAAATCATTTTTTCTGACAGTAATTATGGTCGAAAGGAACGATTCCAGACATATCACTGTCACTTGGATAAACGTCATCATCTGTCGTATCCGAATCTGTGCTGCGGTCATTTCCTAGTTCAATTATGAATTTATCAGTAATAAGATAAGATAACTCTTTATTGTACGTAAACCAAAGTAAAATACAGAACATAATTTTTACAAACAAATTTAGTACAATGGGCGGTCTTATCGCTAAAAGCGATCTCTTCCAGACAACCTTTGTATGGACAGGATTAAAATGTATCACATGATGACGGTGCATCTATATAAAATTAAAAACATATCTACATACTATAAACCTAAAATACTAGTAATAACACAAATTTAATTTAAAATAAGCAACTATAAAAATGCTTATGATGAATTAACAAGCAGTTACAACGTCAACACAGGGACAGATAATGGGTGTGCACTTTTGTTTTAAAATTACTATTAGACTTGGATGTTCTTATAGAAAGAGGCAAAGCGTTCCACAATCGTACGGCTGTTACCAGATCGACCATAAAACTCTGTCGTATGAACAGGAGTTTTAAGTTGGAGGGAATCTGAAGAACGTAAATTGCGATCATTACCCTGATGGAGAAACTCAAAACGCTTCTTAAGATAGAAGGGAGAAGAAGGGTTAAAAAGGATGTAATAAAAAAGGGACAGTATGTGTGCATTCCGGCAAAGACGGATGGGGAGCCACTTGAGCTTGAGTAATATTATCCATGCAGCAATCACGTTCATAAAATTTATCTTTTAAATTTTTTACGTGGTCACACTATTTTTGCCAATCCTGAGAGGTTATAGATGAAAAAGGTTCTTCAGTTAACTTCACGATATTCCCAGCTTCTTGGTCGACATTATTGCCAGCTACTCGTCTCTTTAAAAGACTCCACATAAACGTCTTAATGCGCATAAATAATCGAAATCATCAAGATCCACCGTTTTACATTTTTGATGATGTTTTTCAGGAGACTTTGAGTTTTTGAGACGTAGAGGCAGCAACTTCACCTTTTTTAAATATTCTACTCCGACATGCCTGAAATAGACAAATAAAATTTGTAACCTTTTATCATATTAAATATTTATTTATAAACATACAAGGACAATATGATAACGAAATAAATTAAATTCTCTAAGATGTGTAATTTTTTATTTTAATTCTTTGTCAGTAATTTCTTATTCGCATACTAAAGGCATTGTGTCTGAAGCTGGTATCCCTTTTTACTAACCTGCCGTGGTGGCAACACGAGATCGCACTTGACTGAGTGGAATTAACGGGGCTTGGTTTGCCTTTTCTCTCTCATAAATCTCTCTCACCTTCAACGCAATCTCTCTTGCGCTGCTTTTAAAAGGCTTTGGCATGATTAATTCGTAAAATATTAGATATTATCACAAAAGCGAGCGGAACACTTATCACTATGAAAATCTGACAACAACAGATTGACAAGCAATAGTGCCAATATCACGGCAGCCACGGCAGGGGACATCTTACGATGAACGTTCTGTAAACAAGAAGTTTAGAAGAATAAAACGTCAAAGTCAAAGGAATGTTGAATACAAGACAAAAAGGATAACGCATACATACTAAAACAAACATAATTATGTGCCAAATTTCAAACTCGTACTCTTTGTAGTTTCGAAGATATCGTGATGAGTGAGTGTCAGTGAACTTGTTTTCTATATCTAAGTAATAGAAGATTATGTATCTACTCTATTATTAAAAAATGTACCAATGCAATTTTTATGTTATGAAATTGAATAAAATAGTTTGTCTGCTTTGCTTGTTTTGTTCTTTCTTCGATGTCAAGTAATATTGGTAGTGCAACATAATATGGATGTAAAAATGTATGTATAATAAAACCTCGTTCGCTGGTAGAATGCGCATGCTGGCAGTTGCCACAAAAGAGTGACCGAAAAGGAAAAAAAAAACTTGTCAAAATCTATTGTGGCATCGGTCCATTCACTCCAATGTACATCAGAAGACCGTCTGTACGTAGTACATCTAAGTGGTCTGTGGTTGCTCCGCGGAAGCCGCACGTATCTGACGGTGACAATGGATCGCTTCGACACCGAGCTATTCATCGATGAGGTGGAAAAAAGACCTACTTTGTGAAACATCCAATGTACAGGATATTCTAATCATTAGAAGCAATTTGTTCACTGATCATTAATAAAAATTCATTAAATTAACTTATCGGCATTCTCAAATAATTGAAGAATAATGGTTCAAAACTTCTTAATTTTGGATATAAAGTCTGAAACTTACCATGGGTGAGCCGATCACGTAATATTGAATGCACCCAATACTGCCGTTTCTTCTTTCTTTTTTTTGTACGGAGCAACAAGTACACACATATTGCTTCTTCGACTTCCATGATTGGACTGTCACCCTATGCGGATTACGGCACTCTCCGCGCCTGTCTGAACACTTGCGTTTAGAACCGCGCGATTTGCATTCGCGCAGAATCCGCCACGTCTGAACTAGCTCTAAATATATTTTATGGAAAATTAAACAGATATTTCTAATTTCTCATTCCCTTCCGCCAAAATCAATGGTTTCTATAAACCGTTTTCAGCTTTGTTAGGACGATAAACTCAAAGCACGTAAAATTGATTGACCTTTGAAGCCTTTGTGTAAGTATACTTACATGGCGTTCTGTGAAAATAAAATATAATGAACTGGCTTTCACACGCGGCTTCGTACGTGAGGTTTGTCAAAAATAAATAAATATTGCTGGACATTTCACACAGCGCTACCTAGCCCCAAACTAAGCAGAGCTTGTACTATGGGAACCAGATAACTGATAGAATACATAAATACATTTTTATTGTAAATACATACTTATAATATATAGAGAAACAACCAGACCCGGAACAAATATCTGTAGATCATGCAAACATTTGTTCCGCGGCGGGAATCGAACCCGCTACCTCCTGCGTCTCAGCCGGCTATTCGCCCACTGCACCACGGAGGTCGTCAATAATATATCTATGATATAATTTCAGCGAAATCGGTCCAGCCGTTTGACGTAAAGTGTAACAAACAGACAGACACAGAGACAGAGTTAGTTTCGAATTTATAATATTAGCACAGATATTGGTATGGATAATAATTAAAGAGTATTTGTACGAAAAGAAGAACTCGTACCAAAGAACTAAGCAAACGCTGAGCTTAAAAAAACAGTCTAATATAATTTCGACCAAAAATATTTTAGAAAGTAGGATAAAAAAATATTCTTCCCAAAGAAAATAAGAGTGAGCAAATACAAACATTTCGATAGATTTCGTCGCAGAATTTAATCAAGACCTATCGATTAGTACCGGCAAGGCAATAAGGAAAATCAAGGTCCGTCTATATCGGAAGTTACATGTTTATTTATTCCAAGCGAGTGCTCCCGGAAATAAGTCTGGATGAAGTCACCACTGCTTTCGGCACGTAGATTTCCGAACAGAACGGACAGAACGAACGTCGGGATATCAAATAAAAAAGGGACACACGGCTACACATCAAGCTATACATTTCCATTATAAGCTGACCTCGCATTGTGTAGGCTTTTCGTAGAATGAGAGGCCTGCTTATACTGGATCAGTATAGCTTGATGTGTAGCCGTGTGTACATACGCGATAAATACCCGTTTTAATCAATAATTAAGAACGGACAGAGTCATGCAAGGTAAGAGAACTCCCAAAAACTTCACGGTGTGAAAATACAGAAACTTTCATCCTATACCTAATATTTTTATTACCAACTTGTGTCAAAATCAATTGTTGTTTCCTCGAAAGTGACACAGAATAGAACTTTATCTAGTTCTTGTAGCCACAAGAACTGAACTGAACTGAGCATAAAATACAAGAATATCAAACGTTTATAAATGCCGGCCGCAATCAACAACTTTTTGTGGCATGTGACTTTTCACAAGCTTTTTATTAACTTGCAATGTAAGTATGTTTGTCCGGGTGGAATCTTGCTATAGAATTTTGAACCCGTTCCCCTCAACCGATTGAGCTGAAATTTGGAATACATATGTAACTTCGGTGACAATGCAATAATATTGTACCATGGAGGTGGTCTCATGATGGAGACGGATGCTAGACAACGGAACTTCTGAATGGATTATAGTAGGCACTAGTGTTTGGGCTCATTTGAATCTGCTTGAGATTCCGATTATGAAGTTTATACTAGTGGTTCGCCCCGAACTGAGATCTCGCGAGTCTCCGATTAAAACAAAAAAATATTATTTGTAATCTTTGACTATCAAAATAGTGGCACGAAAAAATAACCAACTTACTCGACCTACAGTTTCATTCAAATTTATAGGTAACGGGAGTTCATGTATTGTGGTTACTTTTTCTTGGCGTACAAATTGAAGTTATTCTGGATTTCAGACTTTTGCCGATATTTGTGTCATTTAAGCTACACGCATACCAAATTACAGCACTGTGGGGTCACTTGTGTACACTGTGAATTTTGTCAAAGTTTAGTTTTTATTATGGTTAAAACTCAAAAACTATAAAGAATTTACAAAAAATAAAAACGGAGTCTAAATGTACTAATGAATACCTTTCGATTAATGTCACACTTGACCTGATAGCCTCATTTTCATTTCTTTACCCCTCTTGAACCCCAATATCTCAACAACCCCCCAACATTTTCAGCTCATTTAGTCACACCAAAATTGTGCCATCACTACCTACCTATGCATTAAATTTCACGATGATCGGATGAACGTTACGAAAGTTATCCTCGGACAAACATGCATACATAAAACGCCGATTTGCCCAAGTTGATTTTAGAGATCTCGCTTCCCTCGATCACAAAGCTTGTTTTGAAAAAGTAATTATTCAACAAAAAACTTATTTCTTCCAAATAATAATGATATATATATGAGATATGAGAAATCAAAATTTTAGTGAGTACATATACGATTTCAAAAGTTATTAAGTTATGATACTGAATTGATACAAGACGTTCAACCGGGCTTTTTGTTTTATTTTTAATCTTCGCTGACTACACAGCTCGAATGTTCTAGCAACATTAGATTTTTTTTTTTTTTTTTTTTTTTATTTTATTATTATTCATTACAGAATCAACAGCACTTGTTAACAATGTAAACAATCCTTATAACTAATGCTTAATGCCAATAACAGATTCTCAATTTATAGACTTATCTTTTATGAAATTAGTCACCTAGAGAAAAAGATTAAAAAACATACTATATTAAATTATTATTATGTTGGTAATATTATTGGAGGCTCTGAATTTGCATAGTCTATGCAACAGTGGCGGTATATATTAGTGTTTGCAAATTCCGACGAGACTAGGATTAATTTGACCCGGGAAATCTTGTTTTTAACTCTGTGATTTATACATAGTTCATTTCCATGAAATATGGAATTAAAACTCTAACAACATAAAAATAAGGGACATTTACTACTAAACGTAAACCAACGGAATTGTATTTTTATAGTAGGTAGATAAAGGAAGTGGTTATTTGCGAATCGATTGGTGAAAGAGGCGGGGCTAAAATCATTAATATTTTGGCAATCAAATCAATTTAACTACTTACAAAAACTTGGTAAGGGTACTGACACACATGCTCATTAGTAGCACGAAAGCATGTCACTGTGTGCATGCATGTGTGTCGGGATATTGCTAGTAATGAGCATGCTCATTTCGAGCATGCGGACTGAGGCGCGGGTGGAAGGGGGCGTGCACGTCTGAACATGTCTTGCTTATGAGCATGCTTATGACGATTCAAGCAATCTCAGTCTGCGACAGGTTATTATTTTATTCAGTTCTGATCGGATATAATTAACATTATATCTTTGTAAGTTTGAGGGACCACTGTTTAAATATGTATTCTCTTGGGTAACTTCCAATGAATTTGAAGAACCAAAATGTGTATTTTCTTGAACTTCCGTTTTAGCCAAGAGCCTGTGCTTAAATAGCATGTGTGTTCAATTGTTTGCTTTGAGCACTTGGAAGCATGCTCATTGCTAGCAAATGTGAACAGCTGCAGAGCATGCTTATTAAGCATATATAAGCATCTGTAACAGTACCTTAAGGCAGGCTCACTTAAAAACGGTATCGTTGGCACTGATGACCGGTCTACTTGTAACAGCTAGACTCTTAATGAATTTTTATGACATGAAATTACGCGACACCATTGTAGGCCGAAACCAAAACCAGTAGTTTGTTCTCTGTGATATTTTATCTATTTGAATGAAAAATTTACAAGTCACTTTAAAAACATATTGTATATCAATTTATTTTAATCCGGTGTTATCGGGTGGTATCTTTTTTGTCTAAAGATCCTTTATGTTTTAATTTTTAAGCCATTTTCGAGACACAGCTACTAAATCACTGTAAAATGGCCAATTCTCAGAGAACATTTTTATTGTTGTGTTTCTACTCTCTTCTCCAAGGTGATATTTAACTCACTTCTTCTGTAGAGATAAAGTTTTCTACGGCGGTCATGCAAACCCGGCTGGTGAAAACTTGGCAAGAATGTGTAACCCCGCGGCTACACTATGCTCCTGCCCATGCTACTCGCCTTGCCGCGATGTTGCTGGGATTAATGTCGTAGGTGGCCAAACACATCCCTCCTCGCGCGATTATTCGCTCCATATAGGTACTATAGGTATATAATAGGTAGGTAAGTGTACTAGCACAGAGAATACTTACTACGATATCAGGTACACGTCAAGCTATAAATTTCCAGTATAAGCTGACCTCTCATTCTACGAAAAGCCTACACAATGCGAGGTCAGCTAATACTGGAAGTGTATAGCTTGATGTGTAGCCGTGTGTACCTACTCGTCACTTTCATGACTAGAATTAACATACCTAGATGTACCTTTTGTTCTTTTCCTGTTTTATTCAAATAAATAATCTATACTAATAGTATAAATAGTAAAGATTTGTTTGTTTGTTTGTATCGAATAGGCTCCAAAACTTCTGGACCGATATAAAAAATTATTTCACTGTTAGGAAGTTACACTATCCCCGGGTGACATAGGCTATTTTTTACCTTAACTGCGCAGAAGGAGGGTAATGTTTTTATTGAAAAACTACGCGTGCGAAGCTGCGGATGGGTCAGCTAGTTAAAAATAAAATGAAACTCTCCATACTTAGATACCTACCTACCTAAGAGACAAACTGTTAATAACCAATATCATTTTTAACAAATGAGATGGTAATTAGGTACCTAGTTATGTCTGGTAGTAGTGGTAACACGAAAGCAAAATTAGACAGGCTCTACATAACTTTTAACGTGGTTTCATTTGACATGCCCATTGTAGCAAGGTGGCATAATTTTTCCAAATCCCAAAACGCATGTGCTTCCACCCTGAGCGCTCGAAGCGTGGCATGTGGCCAGACTACTCGCGTTCTTGTTGCCGGCCCTTTGACTCGTACACATAAAACCGACAAAGTGTGGAGCGGTAGGGCATGGTGAGGAACATGAGAAGTAACACACATATTACGTCCCTGCACACTTTCCTCGCGCCACGACGAGTAATGTGGCTGCGGGATAATACTCAGAATAAAATTATACCGTTCCGATTGACCTATTCAGAAGCACTGGGTGATAATCACTGGCAGCAAGTTGGCAAGATTATTTTATAATTTTGATTTCTATTTTATATATTTATTTAGAATTTTCATTAGGCCGAGGTTTTCCCCGCGGACTAGAGTTTGAGGTTCGTCAAGAAGGGAGCTTTAAAAATTTTAAAGGGTTGGCATCGCGCGAGTTATAATTTTGGAGTTACAAACGTCCATAGGCTACGGTAACCGCTTACCATCAGGTGGGCAGTATACTTGTTTACTACCTTAGTAGTACAAAAAAGCTGAAGTAATCAAATAATACATTTATCCACTTCACGCGTTTCTTATTTTAGAAAAAAAAATGGTAGTTTTATCGCGGGAAACACGCGTGTTCCCGCACAGGATAGAGGAGGCCCGCAGAAAACAAGGGAGGTATATACCCAGCAGTGCGTGATTCCGGGCTGAAATGTTGATGATAATTAGGTATGTACTATTTTTTTTATAATTTTACTTTTAATTTGAGTCTTAAATTTTATTATTTATCAATTCGTATTTATGTGACTGTGTTTTGTGTTTGTAAATTGAGTATTTTCGTTTTAATTTAATTCTAATCTATGGACGCTGCACTGTCAAAACAGCGTTGGGTGCAAAACATTCAACCAAATCAAATCAAATCAAATGTATTTATTGCTTGAAATATATGTCATGTTACAAAGATGTCAGAAGTAAATTGGTATCAATACATTTCTGCCTTTACGGCATGCAATATTAAAATTACAAAGTCCTAAGTAATAATAACACCTGAACAAATCAATTACAATAACTATATAAAATAAAACTAGTAATAATATAAAAAAATAAATCAATAATTATAATTATAAAATAAAATGTGTATAATCCTAGCTATTATTTTTCATTTAGATATTCATTTATGGTATAATAACATTTATTTAATAGTGCAATTTTTAGCTTTCTCCGAAAAATTTAACAAGGTAGCTCTCTCAGTGACTCCGGGAGCTTGTTATAAATGAATGGAGCCATACAGAAGATGCTTTTGTGCATTAAGGCGGTTTTAGAGTTGCGGACGCATACTTTACTTTTATCGCGACGATTCCGCACGACATCAGAAAGCCGACCAAATAGATGTGGGTTCATTTTAACAAACATAGCCATTTCAAAAATATACAGTGAGGGGATTGTTAAAATATTGTGCTCAGTAAAATATGGCTGACACGAATCTGTAACATTTAGTTTGAACATGGCGCGTATACATCGTTTTTGACACTTAAAGACCTTGTCAGCGTCAGTAGAGTTTCCCCAGAAAATTATTCCATATCTGGCATGTGAGGCTATCAAGCCATGATAGGCTATCAGTTGAGTTTCAACATAATGCTAATCTGAACGCCATTTTGTTACGCAGATACATGAGTCGAACAATTGTAACTCCGTTTTAATTTCATGTGTCATTTTGTGTGTACTAAATAAATGATTATTCTATTCTATTCTGTTTTAACACAGAGAGTCATGGAGCGCGCCATGCTCGGCATCACACTCTTAGATCGAGTTCCCAATACTGAAATTCGCAAGCAGACTAAAGTACAAAATAAATAAATAAATATTGCTGGACATTTCACACAGCGCTATCTAGCCCCAAACTAAGCAGAGCTTGTATTATGAGAACCAGACTTAACTTAACTGATAGAATACTTATAAATTTTTTTTGTAAATACATACTTATAATATATAGAAAAACATCCAGACCCCGAACAAATATCTGTAGATCATGCAAACATTTGTTCCACGGCGGGAATCGAACCCGCTACCTCCTGCCTCTCAGTCGGCTATTCACCCACTGCGCCACGGAGGTCGGCACAAGACGTCAGCAAGCGAATATTGGCGCTCGAGTGGAGTTGAGCAGGACACTTGGACAGACGTAGTGACGACAGGTGGACTAAGGCACTAACAGAGTGGAGGCCGAGAACTGGGCATCGAAATAGGGTACGTGGTTCAGACTGGCACAGGATCGGGAATAATGGCAGAAAAAAAAGAGCAGTGGGTCGATACGGACTGAGAATGATGATGATGATGATTCTGTTAGAAATAAATGATTCTATTCCATATTATACTGAGCAAGCCAACAGAGCTCCAGCCGCAAATACTTAATAACGCCAACGCTTGAATTCGCTACGGTATTACACTTTGGGGAAACAGTTTCGACGCGGAGAAATTGTTCATATTCCAGAAAAAAATATGTTTGCATCTTGGCCAATATAAAGGTAATAGAAAGCTGTAAGCCATACTTTTTTAAACTTAAAATACTGACTTTCACCTCAATATACGTACTATAAATGTGTAAATTCGTCAGAAAGAATGAATGAAAATTCTTTATTATACCTTACAAGCTAGACACAACAGATTTATAGAAATAAATAAAAGTAAGCATAGTGGGCGGTCTTATCGCTTAACAAAGCGATCTCTTCCAGATAACCTTTGGATGGAGAGGATCATTGCTTAATGGAAGATTGGCCGAGGTGTAAAAAGAATAAACTTAATAATAGAAAATGAAAAATTACTTAACCCTAAATAGTTATATACATACATATTAGGTACATAAATAAATTTTCGTACCACTTGCTCAAAAAAGTGACATTCTATGCCACAAAAAACGAACATAACAATAGTCATTTTTAATCTGTTAAAACCAGGGAAAGAAAATTGTACTGAATTTCATACATCCTCTAGGGGGAGAATGTGATTTAAATTTGGAATACTCATCGAAATTTATACTGAACTACATCTGTGTTTACACCATTGAGTTTGTATATAAAGCATTATACATCTTTTTGAAAAAGGAATACGCATTTATTATGCAGTTATGATTATTAAATAAAATTACGAAAACCGACGAGCCCGTATGAGCTTGATGCCTTTGCTTTTCCGACAAAAAATATTAGTCTAGGAATTTGCCGCGTTTTTGTTTTCTTCAAATACATAAACGTTAAGTTTATTTTAATTTATTATCTCATATTATTATTGTGTTAATTTTTTCGCAAATGGTACGAAAAGTAGAGTATTTTCCTCGGTGATAAAGCTGTCTTAGTCTTGGGTGAACTTAAATCCCTCGCTACACTCAGGACTCGTCTTAAATCCCTTGCTTCGCTCGTGATTTAAGTTTTTAACACCCTCGCTACGCTCGGGAGTAAACCTCGAGTCCTTCGTTACGCTCCCGATTTAAATCGTCACCCGCGACAGAAGACACTGCTTTATCCCCTTGGTTAATAATCTACTATTAAATAAATAAATATGTACACACGGCTACACATCAACCTATACACTTCCAGTATAAGCTGACCTCTCATTCTACGAAAAGCCTACACAATGCGAGGTCAGCTTATACTGGAAATGTATAGCTTGATGTGTAGCCGTGTGTACTTGCATACTTATACATATATTATTAATATTAGAGATCAGATGAATCACGACTCTTCACGAATGGAGATAAAAGTTATTGAGTCTAACTTTAAATACGGAAGATGAGGGGGATGGCGGTAAGGCGTTCCATAATTGGACAGCTTGGGCGGAAAAGGAGTACAAAAATATAAATATTATATATCTTATTACCGCGTTTGTAATATCGAGGTAATTAGATGTGGTTATACCATCGTAAACTTGGTTCGCACTTACGTTACTGGTGGTAGAGATTTTGTCAACGGGCTCGAGGAAGTGGGCACGACCGCCTTACCTTTATCTGCCGCCAAATAGCAGTACTTGTGCTGCTGTGTTCCGGTTAGATGGTAATGGTATGTTCCTGTAATTACTGGCACATAGGCATTACAGCTAAGTCCTATAGTATGGTAACGTATCCACATAGAGATCAAGACAACATAATAGCTTGTTTTGAATTCTATGTGGATATCCATGGGCTGCAGTAGCCACTTAACATCTGGTGGACTGTGTGCTCGTTTGCCGTATAAGTAGAATAAAAGTTAAATCTAGAGTAAATCAGAGGTCACAACTGTGAGTGGCTGTTAAAATGAATTGATTCTACTGCACATTTTTAATTTGACGGCATTAATAGCTTGTTTATTTTCAGTGCATCATGAAAAGAATGGAAAAACTACGCGTTTTGTTATCTGCGACAATAAATGAAAACACGGGTAATAATGGATAGTATTGTTGTAAAATATACGGGGAGCAAAATATGTGGCAAAAATGCCCATATTTTTTATTGCTCTGACTTAGATGCTTGATATTTTTACAGCTTTTAAGAACCGTAGACTAACGTATTTGATATTAATTTTAACTTGATATCTCCACGTGTTTCTGAGAAAAACTGTCTTGATATACGGACTGACAGATAGACAGACAGACGGGCAACAAAGTGATCCTTCATGTGGCACCAACCTCAAATAAGGTAAATAAATCAAATTGTGCTATTGAATAAAATAAATATTTAACTGGGGCTCCCGTACAACAGACATGACTTTTTGCCGTTTTTATAGATAATGGTACGGAACCCGTCGTACGCGAGTCCGACTCACACTTGGCCGGGTTTTTTTATATAATATATATGTTTATTTAAAACTAGTGGTCCCGCCGGACTTTGTATCGGCTTGACATGCGTAGGTATAACGCGGGCTGTCAATATAAGTCACCCTGGTAGAATTGTCAATTGTTGTCCCCGGCCATCATTAGATATGTATGAGAAAATGAATGACTAACGAACAGCAATTAATTTTTATATATATACCTAGTCAGGTCATAAATTCTGTCACATGTTTAATATAAAATAATTGAAACAAGTTTATTCATTATGTAACCATTTATATACCAAAATGAACTTAAAAAACATAGATTTTTATGACACTAAAATTTATTCAAAATGACCTCCGTGATTTTGAATACAGGCCTTCAATCTGCGCGGCCAGTCGTCTATCGCAGCACGAACGAGGTCCATGTCAATATCGGCGGCTGCCTTAATCAAGGGTGTCTTGAGTGACTCCAAATTGGGATGAGGCTTTGAGCACGCCTTTTCCTCTAAGTGTTGCCATATCTTGTAATCTAACGGATTCAAATCTGGACTGGAGGAGGGCCAATCTTCGTGCCGGATGAAGTCGATTTCACGCGCCGCCAGCCAGTCTTGTGTGCTCTTCGCTCTATGAGCTGGCGCCGAATCTTGTTGGAATACCCAGTGCCTGTTATTGAACATGGTATGAGAAACAGGTTCCACAAGGTTCGTCAGGACTGTATTTTGATACGCAACTGCATTCGTTTTTACACCTTTCTCAAAAAAATGTACCTCTGTTAAGCCCCAATAAGAAACTCCCAACCATACCATGAGCGAGGATGGAAAATGACCTCGTTGGACACACGGAATACGGTTGCTCGCTTCTTCACTACTGTGTGCGTACACCTTATCATTTTGTTTGTTGTAGCTCTCTTCTACGGTAAAAAATTTTTCATCCGAAAAAAGAATTTCCCGCGTACCGCGTCTACAAAGCGCGGCATCTCTTCAGTCTCAGGTCCATTAGACGAGCATTCAAACGATGTCCTGTTTTTCTTCGATATGCCCGAAGCCCTAAGTCTTCATTTAACACCCTTTTCACCGTGGTTCTGCTTAACCCCATCTGATGGGCCAACAGTTTCTGCTTACGTTTGGGATTTCTTTGAATGCGCGCCTTCACAGCTTTTATCACTGCTGGAGTTCTAAGAGACCGAGGGCGACCACTTCTTGACCTGTCATCTACACTAGAGTCTTCATTGTATCGTTTGATGGTGCAATAAACGAATATTTTGGTTATATTCAAATTTTTCAGTATGTCAAAAATATAATTGGCGCGTAACCGCAACGATGCAACGCAAAAACTGCAACACGGTCTTCTTTAAGCGTCCACTCCATATTTAAAAATGAGTAAAATTCTAAAAAGTATACATTTTTATTTTCATGAACAATTCGAAATTCGAATTTTATAAACTTTTTTGTGGCCAGCATTCTAAAAGAAAAGTTTTTACTGTGTGACAATACTTATGACCTGACTAGGTAGCCAATATATCTCGGGATAACTCCTACCGAAGCATCTGTTTCAAACGATATTCATTTTTTTTACATCCTCTTTGACGATATTTGCAGCACGCATTCTGTCAATTCTATGTCAAACGTCATAAGCTTACATTATAAAAGCGCTAAGGTAAGATTATAAATAATTTTATATGGTGGTTAAGTATTCTTAAACTTTCTAATTTTGCGCGCAACTTTCTTAATTTTTTCTTTCATAAGAACCTTCTCCTGACAATAAGAAATACAACAAAAAAAGAATTGGCCAAATTGGTCCAGGCGTTGTTGAGTTATGCGCTTACCAACACATTTTGCGATTCATTTTAAATTATAGATAGATAAAGTCTATTGGGTATGTATTATTGGTCAATAAAACATAATTCTTTTTTATTTGTTAAAAAAACCTAACGACCTACTGCCATACGCTGTGTCTGCTGCCGCTACGTTAAAATACATATTAGATATTTATTTAAAATAAAGTCTGATTTGTTAAAATAAAACTGCGTTTTCTTCGTGGTCACCCCAAAACTACAACAAACGTTGAAACTATAACAATTGAACGAGCTGTCATTTTGCCTCCGGCATATTACATGACAGCGAGCGTTTCACACAACGGCGGATTCACACAAAATGCCTGCGACATCTACACCAACACAAGAACAAACATTAGTTATTTACTAAGACGACGAGGAGACAAAATTGTTTAACCAATACTTGATTTAAAAAAAATTCTTAGTTTTTATGCTAATAACATAGGAACAAACTACTTTCCATTCTCCAAGATTTAAACAAAACAATAAGTTACATTTTATAGTAAAAGTCTTACAATAGTTTTATCAGAACTTATATACCACGTGGGAAGTAAATGGAGAGAGTAGTAAAATGTATTATACCTAGAAAACTTTCGTGGTTGATTTCAATCATTATTATAAATACGGGATTTATCACGTACCGTCTTATCGGTGTTTCGACCGACAATGTTTCGGTTCAATTCGTGAACCTTCATCAGGGTAAGTGCGATCCGCTCCGAATAACGTCTCGCCTCGCACTGCGCGCCGCTGCTCTCTGCGCGCGAGTGGACGGGCGAAGTTGTGGGGATTGGGTGCGTTGACCCGCTGTGTCATCATCATTATCATCACTGCTGCTCTCTTCTGTAGTTCTTGGTACAGGCAAACACACAACACTAACTATGTCTCTACCAGGTTCACTCACTCTTCTGTCACTTGCATCATGAAGACATGGCCTCCAGGCCGGCGGTAGAACCCATCCTCTATCCCTGTTAAAGTTCGGCACACGACTTATTTTTATCGCCTCTCGGATCTTGCGAGGAACGAAGAACTTCTCTCTCGCTAAAACCCGGGCCTTGTCGAAACGTACACGAACATTGTCGGTCGAAACACCGATAAGACGGTACGTGATAAATCCCGTATTTGTAAAATGTATTGTTTATATACTTTGCTAGAGATGAATAATTTTCATACTTAGATCATGTGCGCATTTGCATGTACATGCAATGAAAATTGTAGGAAAAGCTGGTCATGAATAAAATATTGACTGTTTAAAATAAAGCATACATGTTCAAGAGTTTTTCCTTACTTATACATAACACTGCAATGTATTCTACCGTGTTTTAGCAAATAAAATGACTTTATTTCATTTGATGTTACGCGATAATGTACCTATACGCTTTGGTTTTCCAGTTGTAGTGGTAAGATATCCATTTGCATCACTGATCACCGACTTATGCAGGGTGGCCAAGAAAGTACCAGTGATAAGAAGAAGAAGACTTCTACTTACCGTGAATATGAACATGACTTACGTTACGCCAATACTTAAATACCAAACAGTACCAAATAACAAATTATTTAACTTAATAAATTAATGACTAATTCAATACACGGTTATTCAATATACAATTTAATATTTTGTTTTATTTGATCTATTTTTGTATAGCTGTAATTTTGTTATATCGATAAACGGACTTGCCGTCGATTCGGACAAAATATATTGGACGCAATGTCCCAATTGACACTTGATTTTAATATTTTTGTTACTGTCGATTCGGACACCATTAAAAATAGCTGCATTATACAGTCAGTCAAAAAACAGGTTTTTACCGAGGCGCGGCGGCGGCACAGCAAGATGACGAAATAGATGCATAGCAAGGTCACACTCTATCTCTTTATTTGAGATATTTTTACGTAATCATTATATAGATGCCTAAGTATAGAAGACGTTGATTTATACCAAATACACGCTATGAATGAAACATGTGGGTTTTTTAACATTAATGTAGGTCACCACACGCTCGCAAAGCAATTTGATTAGCTTTATCACATTAAAGTATATGTTGCTTAAACATTTTTTACCTAACTGTACTCAACAGCTTCAATAATTTGATGGTGTCCGAATCGACAGTAAAAATAATATTAAAATCAAAAGTGTCAGTTGGGACACTGTGTCCTAATAAATTTTGTCCGTATCGTCAGCAACTCAATAAACGATAAACAAACGAAATGAGGGCGTTATTAATTCGTGATAGCCGTAAAATCCCTCATTATCAGAACTAAGTGTGGCAATTTTAAATAAATGATTCGAATATGACGATGAAATATAATGAAAATGCAGAAACTTGCTTTGTAATAAAAATCAGTTTTTAGCGATATCATAGTTCTGCTTAAAACATTCGATGCTCTGTGGCAATGAATGATACTGCAAATGTATTCTTAGAAGTTAAATTATCTTCTTATTTATTAACGTCATAACATTCTTCAGCTGCAAGGATGGAGTGCTTCGCTTTAAATAGCATTTTACAACAATGGAAAGCGTACAGAAATAAAAACAGAAAATGTAGAATTGATGGTGGAAAATAAAGGCAATAAAGGAATGCGCAAGATCTATATCTTGAAATAGTAACGTGGATTCTGATTGTTACATATTTTCACTCGAAAATGGTATAGATATATAAACGGTATACACTGGTAGTAGAGCTTTTGTGAACGGGCTCGAGGAAGTGGGCACCACCGCCTTACCTTTATCTGCCGCCAAATAGCAGTACTTATGCTGATGTGTACCGGTTAGATGGTAATGGTATGTTCCTGTAATTACTGGCACATAGGCATAACAGCTTAGTCCTATAGTATGGCAACGTATCCACATAGAGAGACAACATAATAGCTTGTTTTGAATTCTATGTGGATATCCATGGGCTGCAGTAGCGACTTAACATATGGTGGACTGCGTGCTCGTTTGCCATATAAGTGGTTTAACAAAAAAGATATTATTTTCACAACCTTAGTTGATTTAACTACATATTTAAATCCGAATTAAAACCTATTGTTACTGCTTCTGCAAATCTGTTAAACTTATATTTTTTGATCGAGCGTAGCGAGATCTCCAAATCAATTTGGGCAAATCGGCGTTGTATGTATGTATGTATGTTTGTTTGCCCGAGGATAAATTCGAAGCGTTTATCCGAATTTAGGTAGGTAGTCATGGCGCAATTTGTGTGTGACAAAATGAGTTAAAAACCCCCCACCCCCAGGTGTTGTTGAGCTATTGGGGTTCTAGAGGGGTAAAAAAACAAAATGGCACGTTTATTAAAAGGTGTGTGTGCATATCGACCCCGTTCTTATTTTTAGGTTAAACAGTGCTGAAATTTTGTATGTAGCTTTAGTGACACAAATATAGAGAAAATTCTGAAATCCGGAATAACTGCAATTTCTACCCCAAAAATATGTAACCAGTTATTATAAACTCCCGTTACCTGAAATTTGAATGAAACTGTAGTTCAAGTTGGTTGGCTATGAATTTCGTGGCACTATTTTGATAGTCAAAGATTACAATATATATTTTTTATGGGAAACTCGCAAGATCTCAGTGGTGTTAAAAACGTCGTCAAACACAAAATAAAATTGATATTATTTTTCAAAACTATATCGCAATAATTTTTGAACATTAGTATGTTTAAAACGCAGCGATACCAGTACGTTAGACGTTGCGCATTCTAGGCAATTTTACAAAATGTTTCACGAAAGCTTCTAGTCAGCAGACGAGTCCTTTGCGGACGGCCATCGGGAAACAACATTACTTTTTCAAGCGATGTCTGTATGAGAGGATTTCCATACGAAATGAATGTTGGAACTTCCTACGTTTTAAATAGCTTTATCTGTACTGCATCAATAAGTATACGGTTGCAAACACATGAAATTCCAATGGAAATACTGCAATACACATCCATTTTGTAATGTTATGTCATGTTTAACATTTGTAAATACATGTTTAACCACGGTAAAATTAATTGCGGGTACTTATTATTTTATTTCAGTAATGTATAAAGTTTTTAAGACAAAACGGGTCTGTTCGCGCACAGATTTATACATTTTATACATTGGCCGTGGTCACGAGAGATGGCCGTGGTCAGTCTCTCGTGACCACGGCCGATGTAACTTGACCGAAACGTCGAGGTTAGTCAAAACTATAATTATGATATAAATCTGTGCGCGAACAGACCCGTTTTGTCTTAAAAACATGAGTATAGTTCACACAAATTTAAAAAGTTCTATGTATAAAATTTATCGAAAAATATTTCGTTCATCCATCATCAATATTATGAGTCTGGGTCGAACATGGTCAAACGTAACCTCTGCATTCTATTTGAAGCCTTTTCGTTTTTGTATTACATGCCAAAATTCCGCAGCCATAAAAGTCTTGTAAATCGCAAAAGGCATGCGAATATTTCTGATTGGGAAGGCATGTCCGTATGCTTTGATTCTGCTTCCAATGAGCAAATGCAAAAGGCAAGGACTACTATAAATATTAAAGACTATATAGTAGGCAAATAGACAAGCAGCGAGGAGCTACAACGGTTTAACGCGCCGGTGAACACTGAGCGCAACTTCAATTCGGCCACGTCAAAAACTTCGGCCTGAATATCGCTATCCCTCTTTAGTGACGAAGTTTAGCCACGCAGAGCGACAGTGATAGCAATAGAACGATTCTAAATTTGATTAGATTTTGACCGTGTTCCGTAATACCAAAAATGATGACTGAAAACTTGTTGTATTTTTCTCATTGTGTTGTTATTCTGTAACTAGACGATATAATCTATGTTCCCATGACTAGGATACGTAAGATGTTGTTATTTTTAATACGAAACAATTAGGTTGAAAACAGGTATTTTATGACGTAATAACATGCAGAATGCGATACGCTTCTATTTCATTTTAGGTAAGTATTTTGATCTAATATATGGTTGGGAACCTAGATAAATACTATTCAAATTAAAATAATACCTTATTAAGGTAGAAATATGATCCAATTAGAAATTATCTTGGTAGTACGTGTTGTATGGGCGATTGTCCCTCCGGTGCCCCCTTAAAGTAGTCTTCATATGATTTTCCGTGCATGCAATTTCGAACGTTATATTTTTAGGAGGTAAGTGTGATCAAAATAGAATTTACATATAGATGTTTTCTTTGAGAATATTGTATACGTTTAGACTCAAGAGTGAGTCAAGCCTATTTAAAGTCAACTTTGTTTATTGAATCGTTAATTCGACAACTTTTGGTTTGATTGCTTTTGTACTTCCAGCTAGATTTAGTTATTTTGATTTTTTTTTTAGGAAAACTAACAGCACTAAGAGATGAAGAACTACTAAATAAACCGCTGATGACCATTAAATAATAGATTAGATCATCATATTTGTTAACATATGCACGAACCTTTTGGTAAACCTTTTTTTTACCCAACTGCCATACTTTTTTGTTTAGAACCACCGGAAAAACACATAGCTAAGTTTTTGTTCGGCCAACAATATGACCCTGTATAACTTGTATAGTAATATTTTCCGCTATCTTCCAATTCCAGCTCATAAATTTTCATTTAAATTTATTGACGAAATTTTAAATATCATCAAAAAGTTTTGTAGTAAACCGCTTTGAGAGGTGAGATAAGAATTTAAAGTCGTTTTGATTAAATGATTTGATTCATTCGTGCGCTCGTTCGTCTCTTCCAGACTGATACTTTGAAACTTTACAGATTTATTGTACCAGAAGCTGAAATCTATTTGTAAGTGTAATGGAGGCATTAAAACGGAATATTTCTTGCTTTATAAGCGGTATAATTTAGGTTCCTGAAATCATAAATTGTATTCTTGAATCAAGAACGAAAAGTGAATTTCTCATCGATTATATTTTCCTCGACCGTATTGCGATTCTTGTGACTCTTTGGTGGCGATTCTGTTGTTTACGCGGAGTAACTAACATTTCGTAAAATACGAACGTTCTTATTTCGTTCGACTAAAGATTAAATTAGATTGTTCACAAAAGCTCTACCACCAGTAAAATCAAGGTATTTTACTGGTGGTAGAGCTTTTGTGAACGTGCTCGAGAAAGTGGGTACCACCGCCTTACCTTTATCTGCCGCCAAATAGCAGTACTTGTGCTGCTGTGTTCCGGTTAGATGGTAATGGTATGTTCCTGTAATTACTGGCACATAGCCATAACAGCTAAGTCATAGAGATCAAGACAACATAATACCTTGTTTTGAATTCTATGTGGACAACCATGGGCTGCAGTAGCCACTTAACATCTGATGGACTGCATGCTCGTTTGCCGTATAAGTAGTATTAAATAAAACACATAAGTAGACATAATTAAATTACATAATTTTAGAAATGTCTCTTTATATGTCTAAAAAGATGCTTGTTGGCTGGAGTGTTTGCAGGCTAGTTTTAGTCAACAGTCAATTGGTGTTGACTAGAAACGAAAACGCCATCTTGTTAAAAATTACTTAATTTTAGAAATGTCACTTTAATGTCATTCTAATTTGATCTTTAGCGCAAACAAAATAAGAACGTTCATATTTCAAGAAATTTTAGGGACCCTAAACAACAGAATCATTACCATTGAGATGTGTTTGCTGCACTGACGAGCCTAAGAGGATAATTACAATAATAATAATAAATCGTTATAGTTAAATTACTCATTTTACGGCATATATACAATATTATAATAAAACGTTGATGTATTTACTACATAAACACTGCGATATGGGACACGAGTTCTTGGCACTGGTAATTATAGATACTGGAATTGCCTGCTCCATCTATAACACTGCCTGTTACTTCCAGCTCCAAGCATTCAGCTAATGCTACAAGATACTTTATAAATCATCTTCGTCTTGTTTCATAGAACCAATATATTATAGACTAGCTGACCAATGCGCAGCTTCGCACTCGTAGTTTTTCAATAAAAACCCCTCCTTCTGCGCAGTTGGGTAAAAAGTAGCCTATGTCACCCGGGGATAGTTTAGTTTCCCAACAGTGAAAGATTTTATTAATCGGTCCAGTAGTTTCGGAGCCTATTCAATACAAACAATCAAATATTTCCTCTTTATAATATTAGTATAGATGCATTATAGATTTAAACAATAGGATATAAGTGCCCAAAAAATAGTAACATTTAAACGCTAAGAAGAAGAAGGTTTGCACAAGACCTGTAGAGTTCAAACCGAGCAATAAATACGTTAGTTAATTTACGTAATAACGTAAATACGTAAAGTAACGTAACTAGTTAAGAAAACCGCTCTGCTCGGCGTGCTATAGAAGGGTACGAAGTCGCTCTGCACGGCGTGCTATAGAAGGGTATGAAGTCGCTCTGCTCGGCGTGCTATAGAAAGGTATGAAGTCGCTCTGCTTGGCGTGCTATAGAAGGGTACGAAGTCGCTCTGCTCGGCGTGCTATAGAAGGGTATGAAGTCGCTCTGCTTAGCGTTCTATAGAAGGGTACGAAGTCGCTCTGCTCGGCGTGCTATAGAAGGGTATGAAGTCGCTCTGCTCGGCGTGCTATAGAAGGGTATGAAGTCGCTCTGCTCAGCGTGCTATAGAAAGGTATGAAGTCGCTCTGCTCGGCGTGTTATAGAAGGGTACGAAGTCGCTCTGCTCGGCGTGCTATAGAAGGGTATGAAGTCGCTCTGCTCAGCGTTCTATAGAAGGGTACGAAGTCGCTCTGCTCGGCGTGCTATAGAAGGGTATTAAGTCGCTCTGCTCGGCGTGCTATAGAAGGGTACGAAGTCGCTCTGCTCAGCGTGCTATAGAAGGGTATAAAGTCGCTCTGCTCGGCGTGCTATAGAAGGGTATGAAGTCACTCTGCTCGGCGTGCTATAGAAGGGTATGAAGTCGCTCTGCTCGGCGTGATATAGAAGGGTACGAAGTCGGTCTGCTCTGCGTGCTATAGAAGGGTATGAAGTCACTCTACTCGGCGTGCCATAGAAGGGTACGAAGTCGCTCTGCTCGGCGTGCTATAGAAGGGTATGAAGTCGCTCTGCTCGGCGTGCTATAGAAGGGTATGAAGTCGCTCTGCTCAGCGTGCTATAGAAGGGTATGAAGTCGCTCTGCTCGGCGTGTTATAGAAGGGTACGAAGTCGCTCTGCTCGGCGTGCTATAGAAGGGTATGAAGTCGCTCTGCTCAGCGTTCTATAGAAGGGTACGAAGTCGCTCTGCTCGGCGTGCTATAGAAGGGTATGAAGTCGCTCTGCTCGGCGTGCTATAGAAGGGTACGAAGTCGCTCTGCTCAGCGTGCTATAGAAGGGTATAAAGTCGCTCTGCTCGGCGTGCTATAGAAGGGTATGAAGTCACTCTGCTCGGCGTGCTATAGAAGGGTATGAAGTCGCTCTGCTCGGCGTGATATAGAAGGGTACGAAGTTGGTCTGCTCGGCGTGCTATAGAAGGGTATGAAGTCACTCTACTCGGCGTGCCATAGAAGGGTACGAAGTCGCTCTGCTCGGCGTGCTATAGAAGGGTATGAAGTCGCTCTGCTCGGCGTGCTATAGAAGGATATGAAGCGCTCTGCTCGGCGTACTATAGAAGGGTACGAAGTCGCTTTGCTCGGCGTGCTATAGAAGCGTATTAAGTCGCTCTGCTCGGCATGCTATAGAAGGGTATGAAGTCACTCTGCTCGGCGTGAAGGGTATGCTACTTGGTGTTTCTCTACTAGATCGAATCATAAATAAAGAGATTCGTTTACAAACCAAGGTCACTGACATAGACCAGAAGATTAGCAAGCTGAAGTGGCAATGGGTGGAGCACATAGTTCGAGGAACTGACGGGCGTTTGGGCAGAAAGGTTCTCGAGATGAGACCACGCAAGGGAAATGGCAACATAGGACGGTTACTAGAATGGTGGCCTGATTGCTGAGGCCGTTGGTTTCAGGCAGTACAAGATCGGTTGCTCTGGAAATCTGTGGGAGAGGCCTGATTCAGCAGTACACGTCCTAATGGCTGATAATGGTAATGATGTCAAGATGATATAAAATGTGGGCACGGTAAGTTGGCAACTAAGCGCTTAACAAAGTTCAACTTAAAAGTAGAAAGGCCCACTTAAGAGTTGGTTTAGTGCCCAAATTTTAAGTTGTTTATAAAACCATTAATTAACCGCAACTTGTTTCTTCGAAAATATTATGAACGGATTTCGCAATAATATCTTCGAACTAACTTACTTTGAAGGGACGCCTGATTAAATTAAGTTTACTCATTGAATTCAGAAGGCTGTAGCGAAACCTAGTTATGTTTATTGTATGTTTGAATAAATCAGTATTCAAGAGAAGTCAATTTCTTAACTACTTAGATGAAAGTGTTATTCACTACGTTTAATACAAAGTATCTATTATAATGTCTGAAGATATCGTTAACTTGTTACATAATTCCATTACAATATCTTATAGTTCTGGGTATCAGTTTAAATCACCTAATCAAATTATGTAAGAAATCCATTAGTGGCAATAAAGCTTACAGCCCATTACACAATATGCAATAATAACAATCAGATAATATGTGGGTGTTTAGAAGCCTTAGAGGTAATTTAGAAGATATTAGTAATCCACAATTCGAATATCCCTTACTTTGACATACTAAGCCAGGAAAGAAAGGCAAGAAAACAAGGCTGGTTGTTTTTTTAATGATCCTTTTAGAATACATAAAAATGAAGAAAATAAATTACGTCTAAATTGTAACATTTTTGAACGAGTTGGAGCAATTTCAATCCCAAGCTTCTCTATCATCTAAATAATCCGATATTTTATAGTAGGCTTTTTTATAAAGATTTTGTTTAATTACGTTTTTAAATTTGTTAATCGTCAATTTTTGTACATCACTTGGGAGTTTGTTATAAAAGGGTGCCCGTTCCTAGATCGCGCTGACGAAAACCGCTCGGCATATGGTAAAGGCCTCATAGTTAATAGTTGATCGATCTCGTACGAGTGCCTTGTTACTTGCAATAAAGCAACTTTGAAAGTGCAGTGCGTTATGATTTGGGAGGACCCCTTTTTTACAGGGTGGAATACTCAACATAAACATTAGATCTTCTATTTTTTTCTATAGCTATTTATTTCAATTTTTGTGGTCACCACAAAAATTACCTGCTACAGAACAAAACACAAATAAGTTCCTAAACCACACCACAATGTGGTGTAATATTATTGCATCACAGAGGATTTTTTTTTCTTTATTTTTAATGAGGGGTTTTGTCACACAGTGTCACGTCATGCCCGTACAAAAATGTTACATTTATAGCAAGAAATTAAATCTGACACCAGAATAAACAAAACATGTTTCGCTATTTAGATGCTAGTCAAACTATATCTGCAGGCAGTGTAGAAACAGTTTGACCAGCATTTCCGCTTCCTCGGAAAGCGGGACCGCTAAAATGCTATTGCACATACCTACTCCATAACCAAACCCAAGCCTTGTCTTTGTGACTCATTCCGAACACACTCCGTCAACACATGATGAACGTCTTCTTCAATATCGCACTCTGAGCAGATAGGGGAATCTGAAATACCCACCAAAAATGTTAACTTGTTTGACGAAATGTGTCCGGAGCGAAGTCTAAGCAGTGCTACAATATTTGTCCTACTGGCATCACAGAGGATGTGTTATTGTTCTACCTAATATATCTAAAAATCTAATTAATGCTTATAAATCTGTAAAATTATTGCTTTAACTTTTGGCTTAATATGGCCCCGCTAAAGAACAGCAAGGCGATTCAGGAACAAGCCGTGAGCTGCTCCACACGTGACGTCACATCATACCAACCATAGGACATCGACTATGCCTCTCCCATAGATGTCCAAAGTGTGGTCTGCACCCAGAGACTCCCCACAAAAATCAAGAATCTGTCCATATGTACGTGTGTTTACTTTATTAGCATTTTTACCAAAATTGGTACCACAACTCTCAGAACCCCGAAAAATCTATACTAATTGAGTGAGCGAAGAGAGATCTCCAATTTAACTTGGACGAATCGTCAATGTGTGTATGATTGTTTGTCCGAGGATAACTTTCGAAGCGTTGATCTGATCATCGTGAAATTTGATATATAGTGATGGCACAATCCTGGTGTGACTAAATGAGCTAAAAATGTGGGGGGGTTGTTAAGATATTGGGGTTCAAGAGGGGTAAATAAAATTGAAATGAGACTATAAGATCAAATGGGACGTCTAATTAGTCTTCATTAGTACATTTCAATCCCGTTTTTATTGTTAGTTTACTTTTGTAGTTTTTGAGTTATTAGCCATAGTAAAAACTGAACTTTAACAAAATTCACAGGAACCACAGTGCTGAAATTTGGTATTTGTATAGCATTTTAGTGACACAAATATAGGGAAAAATCTGAAATCCAGAAAAAACTGCAATTTCTGCCTCTAAAAAGGAAAACCAAATTACATGAACCCCTGTTACTTGTAATTTGAATAAAACTTTAGGTCAAGTAAGTATAAATATTTACATGACTAATATACAGAAGAAACGGTTGAACCATCTAAAGACCGTTGTAAACGATCTATAGATTGCTCAACTGCTCCAGATCACTACCAGGCGGAAGTGTCCCCAAGACACTGGCTGCATTGCCCCGCTGAATTGCAATGCTTATGCGTTGACTCAGATAAGCGCCAGCTCTGGGATCACACGTCGCTTCGACCAGACGCCCAGAAATAATTTTGAAAACGGCTCAAACCCGTAAGCACTGTCGAGACTTCCATATTTGCACCGGTTGAGATCTTTGGCTGAAATTGCCGCCGCACCGGCCCCAGCAGCTGTACCAGACAGATGAGATGGCGCAAGGGTATCGACGCACGTGGCGTCCCACACTAAAGGCCTACCCTTCTCCCAAGATATAAGAGTCATACCATCAGGCCTCTTACCATCGTCACGTATTAGACCGTTCGGTTCGAGGACGGCTGGAACGTTGACGCTGCAAAAAGCCCGGCGGATGATATCATTAAGGCTAGAGTGACGGGAAATCTCTCAGATCTCAACGGAAGACCAGCGCAGGTTCTAACGTCCTGCACACGCCGAGTTGAGACCTTTTTCTTTTTTTGCAACCAATTTGTGGACCTACCTAGCTTTAAGTTTTTATGTGGAAAATAAACATTAAAATATTTAAAAAAATCCTACTGGCGGCTCTGGAACACGATAATCCAAGTTAGTTGATTTTTGATTTAGTACCATTTTATTAGGCAAAGAATATGAGTTATATTTTTTCTTGTTTATTTTTTTTTGAGACAGAAAAAATGCACAACGCGCCTCAAATATTTTTCACTTCAAAAATTGCTCGCAACTTTCCCGTGTGATAGGGCACTCAATTTGAATTTATAAACATAAGATTACATGATATGTAACTCGCAGTTACTTCCCGAATCGCACCGCTATCGGTGTGTATATTTCCGCTTACAAGGGCTAAAATTCCTGATTTTACTCCGCACGTATAAAGTTTCACATCATTGTGTTAGTACTTTAACCAAAGCTGAGGGAAGTTTTAAATTCGTTTGAAGTGCTTTTAGGAGATGATCGTGTTAACGTGCAGGGGTTTTTCGACGCAGCTTCAATACTGTGTTGTATTTTTGTAATCACAATGCCCAAGGGCGGATCCAGGGGGAGGGTCATGGGGGTCATGACCCCCCCCCCCCCCCTGGGCTGGGTCCAGGACCTAAGTGGACCACTAGTTAAAATTATTAAACATAATGTTTTTATATATTTTTTGTCACAATGTAGATTTTATGTAAGTACATTCAATATTTAATAAATTTAATATAATATTTTGATTTGAAAAATTTATTTTGTTATTTAAATATAGGTATGTAAGTACATTAATAAAATACCTACTTTTTACTTGTATCTATGATCATACAAATTAGATTATAACGTATTGTGACTTGACCACGACTATGTGACCCCCCCCCCCCCCCCCTGGCACCAATGCTGGATCCGCCCTTGACAATGCCTAAGGCCCACAGCTAAGGCCTAATGAAATGTATCTGTAAATCGTTTATCCGCTTTAATTTTTCTTTGCCGTTCTTTACTTAAAATGTATCTTGCTTTGTAGCTGCTCTTCTTCTGAAAACTTATTTAGGCGCGTTGGGCACTATTTGAAATGGAAATAAACCATTGAACTCGCGACACTGTTACCGTTACTGTTACCGACACCACCTGTATCTATAGTGTAGTCTGCTTTTAAATTTTTAATACTTAAACATTGAGCGCTAAATTGTACACTTCTATCGGCACTACAGGAGTGGCACTTGTTTTTGGCAGATTAAATTGTTCTATCTGTAATCTGTTCGTGCACCTTGTTGAATGAAATTCATAATTTCATTTAACTATGAAATTCATGTGTATTCGCTTCCTATGTTAATGATGAGTTTTCACGGCAATGTTTTTATAACTGCCAACAGATGGCGTTAGGGAGTTTTCACGGCAATGTTTTTATAACTGCCAACAGATGGCGTTAGGGAGTTTTCACGGGAATGTTTTTATAGCTGCTAACAGATAGCGTTCCTCTGTCATGCTCTGATTATCAAAGGAAAGTGAATCGTCGATGTCAATTGACGTGTTATCATAATTTTCCGAGGAACTTCAAATAATTAAATAAAATATTTTTGTTTATCTGACGAAGTGAGATTGTTCTAGACAAATTTTGATATTGTGTTTGAGATTTAGGCACATAGACCATATTTTTTGGCGGTGTATCTCTAGACTGCGCCATCTATTACGTTAATTGGAACTAGTTTATGTATTAAATCGAAAATGAATTACCTTCATGTCTACAAATGTATTTCAAGTGGCTACTGTAATGAAATTCTTGATGCTCATTGTGTGGTTTACCCCGTAAGTGTTGCAAGCAACTGAATATAATTACACTAATTTTATAAATGCGAAAGTTTGGATGTTTGTTTGTTTGCTACTTAATCACGCCGTAACGGCAGAAGCGATTTCGGGGAAATTTGGAATATACGTAAATTATAACCTGGATCACTACATAGGCTACTATTTATCCCATAAATCAGTTCCCATGGGATAAAAATGGGGTGTCAAATCAAGTTGCAACAGCGAGTTTAGTTTTATTTCTAGGTTATACCTACACATTTACTAGTGTAACGCGTGCGAAGTCGCGGGCAACAGCTAGTACAAGTATAAATTGAAATTTTAAAAACCCAACGACCCCGTCTTTTTGCGACGGGGGCTTAAAGAACTGGGTACAAATCGGACTACCCGTCTACACAAGGCACTGGTGAACAAATGTCTCCACCATAGATTTCCAAAGCGACCGATCTTGTGCAGCCTGTACCCAACGGCTCCCAGCAACCTTTATCAGCTCGTCTTTTTTAGTGGGGGCCGTCCTACGCTGCGCTTTCCAGACTTCCAGTGCGCAGTCTCAACTCTAGAAACCCCCAATGACCGTCACTTTTTCGAGCGAGTGTAAACAAAGGTCATGCATTCAATGAATCGAAGGGACTTGGAGCGATAGGTATTGTTAATGTTTACGCGCAAGCTCTACGCTAGCAGTGCAGAGTAAATGTTGACCCCCGTGCGGGCGCAAGCCGGGTTCTGTCACGTACTAGTGCGCCAGTTTAAATACGGAATTATCATAGATAAATAGGGAATATCCTAGAATACATCTAGACCTAACTTTGATCAAAAACCATCATCATCAGCCCACATTAGTCCACTGCTGGACATAGGCCTCTCCCAATACGCGCCACTGAGCCCGGTCTTCGGCTCTTCTCATCCAATTTCTGTCTGCCACCTTTCTTATGGCATCGCTCTACCTAGCCGGGGGACGCCCCACACTACGTTTTCCAAGACGCGGTCTCCTCTCAAGAACTCGTTTACCCAATCGTTTACCCGGCTGTCGGTTCTCCGGCATATATGGCCAGTCCACTGCCACTTCAGTTTGCTAATCCGTTGAGCTATGACGGTAACTTTGGTTCTCTGTCAGATAACCTCGTTACGGATTTTATCCTTCAGTGAAACTCCAAGCATAGCCCGTTCCATAGCTCGCTGTGCAACCTTAAATTGATGGACTAGTCTTACCGTGAGCGTCCACGTAACACCGTAGGTCATTACGGGTAGGACGCACTGATTGAAGACTTTAGTTTTCAGGTATTGTGGTATAGGTGACGAGAAGATTCGACCTAATTTCCCGAAATAAAATCCTTCTCGAAGTTGTATCTACCCATTTGCACTATCTGGCCGAGGTAAATCAAAAAACACCTTGTTGCAATACATCCTGAAATTATTGCAAACTAAAAAAATAAAAATATTTCTGGACATTTTACACAGCGCAATCTAGCCCCAAACTAAGCAGAGCTTGTACTATGGGAACCAGATAACTGATAGAATACTTATATACTTTTTTTTTGTAAATACATACTTATAATATATAGAGAAACAACCAGACCCGGAACAAATATATGTAGATCATGCAAACATTTGTTCCGTGGCGGGAATCGAACCTGCTACCTCCTGCGTCTCAGCCGGCTATTCGCCCACTATACCACGGAGGTCGTCAAAAAAAAGGCATGCACTCTGCAGAATACATACATTTATTGCCTCAAATACAATATGACATACTTGCGAAGGATATAAAATATGCTACGCAATAAATGGTAACAGATGGTGGTTCTACCTATAAAATTGAAGGTTTTTATCGAATATCAGATGCGTTCATAATTCTGTGTGGGCCACATACGAGGTGTCATGTTGTAGAATAAATAATGATGTTGATTTAGATTCTCTATCCGCGAATACACATCTTAAAAGATCATTTTTAGTATTATTCGGTGAAAGAAAGCAAAATTATGTCTAAAAATCTTATTTCTTGATAGTCACAATAAACTGTTCAATATATGACTTCAATATTAGGATCTCCGTCGTAGAGCCTCTACGACATATTATAAAATTAAACGTTTGAATAGAAAAGCCCCATAAATATCTCTATGAGAATTAGTGAAGAAATCTGCGCTCCTAAATATAAATAAATAATTATTGCTGGACATTTCACACAGTGCTATCTAGCCCCAAACTAAGCAGAGCTTGTACTATGGGAACCAGTTAACTGATAGAATACTGTTACGCCGAGGCTGTTACAGAATAAGTAATAGACAGCTTCTCGAAGTTATACCTACTGTGTCACAGAATAGGTAATCAAAGAACACCGCAATCGTGAGTGGTAGAGCCTGCTCTCGGGGATCGAGCCTAGCCATCTGGCCTACTGGAGGCTAGCTCGCTCCATGAAAGCGGACGCTCTCGCTCCGATGCCTCCTCTTATCCGACCCAACCAGACCCTAGCATTCGAAGACGAGGAAAAAGCCGACTACCTGGCTGAAACCCTTGAAGCTCAATGCTCTCCCAGTCTCGAACCCGTTGATCCTGCACACCTTGACATGGTGAACAACGAGGTTGACCGTATAGCCTCCCTACCTCCTACCTCCCCACTTAACCCAATTGAGGCCTCCGAAGTCTTTGATATTATCAAGGCTTTACACCCAAAGAAAGCATCCGGCCCCGACGGCATCTCCAACAGAGTACTCAAGCAGTTCTTTGTTCCCCTTATCTATATTCTAGTCAGCATCTTCAATGCGGCTATGGAACTCTGCACCTTCCCTGATGCTTGGAAGGAAGCCATTGTCATTGGTTTCCGTAAACCCAAGTAACCTGCCAACGACCCAACAAGTTATCGTCCCATTAGCCTGCTTAATGGCTTAGGTAAAATATATGAGCGTCTTCTAATAAAGCGTCTCTGGTCCCATGTCAATGAGTTCAAACTCCTTCCCAATGAGCAGTTCGGCTTCCGTGCCCAACACTCATGTCCACAACAGGTGCTCCGCATAACGGAGCATGTCCTCTCCAATTGGCAAAGTACCTGGCCTTCAGATACTGGTGCCGTCTTCCTCGATGTAGCGAAAGCTTTTGACAAGGTCTGGCACAATGGCTTGGTATACAAGCTATCCAAACTCGGAGTGCCAGACAGACTCGTGCTCATCATACGAGACTATCTCCAAGGTCGTAGCTTTCGCTACACCGTGGAAGGCACACTCTCAAACCCTAGGCCAGTTAGAGCCGGAGTCCCTCAAGGCTCCGTTCTCGGCCCCAGGAAGGGGCCGAGAACGCTGTACACCAGCGATATCCCTCGCACTCCTCAAGTGGAAATAGCCCTATATGCAGACGACACGGCCTTATACACATCCAATCGGAATCCCGATCGGGTGGGTATAAGGCTGCAAGCTGCCCTTCACGCTCTTGCCGCTTGGTTTCGCAAGTGGCGGATTGAGGTAAACCCGTCGAAAAGCACAGCAGTGTACTTTACACGGAGAAATCTCACCCCAAAAGCGATATCACTATTTGGTGTGCCCATCCGCTGGGCCCCCTCTACCAAATACTTGGGTGTCATCATTGATAGACGTCTTTCCTTTAGGTTGCACATCACTAAGAAGTGCAACCAAGCTAAGTACACCTTAGGACGACTGTCCTCACTCCTAAGCAGGAAAAGTAAAATGTCTCTTAGAAATAAGGTGACCCTTTACAAAGCTTGCATTCGCCCCATCATGACATACTCCTCGGTAGTATTCGCCCACTCTCATCAAGTTGCTGCCATTCAATTAGTACAAAATCGTTTCTTGCGAAAAGCCACAGGTTCGCCTTGGTATTTTCGCAATAACGATCTGCATCGTGATTTGAAATTAGAGTCAATAGCCAAGTTCATCAAGCTCGCTTCCAAGCGACATTATGAACTTGCCACTCATCATCCGAATCCTTTGGTACATACCATTCCGGACTATTCGATTGAACCGTCCGAACAAAGAAAAACCCTCCGTCGTCCGAGACACGTTCTCGGAGACCCGGATGACGAAATCACTTCCGCTAATGCGGGTGAGTCATCCACATTAGACAGAGCAAACACTCCACAAATACACCGACCTCGCCGGCGAGGTCGACGAGTCCCTTCAGTCGCCGCCTACACGAAGTACAACCACGTACCCGGGCGTTTCTCTCCTATCCCCGTCCAGGCAACAGCCCAAGCCGAGGTTCGTACCTAAGTGGTGCCCTTGCGCTAGTTGCCTCATCAAAAATAAAATTATAGGGCTGAACGCCTTCTGCGCTCGCCAAAAGCTCGGTTAAGCTGCAACGGCCTCAGAGGCCAACAGCGAGATAAGTCCATTCGAAAAAAAAAAAAAAAAGATCTAGGTAGTCAGTCTGGATTTGGCGATACGTGCGAACATTTCGGTGACTTTTAGTGGTTTATTGTGCGATAGTGTTGTGAATTAGTGTGTTGTGATTACTTGTGATTAAGTTCGGGTATTTATCGTTTCAGTGTTGAATAAAAGTGTTATTTTAGTTAGATTCATTTTAATTATTTTATCCCGAACCCTCAGCTCGTAGCAATACTTATATATATTTTTTTTAAAACATACTTAGCATTACTTATGCCTATAGATTTCACACACACTTTCACACAACAACTAAATTTATTTCCCTCTGTTGATAATCGTCGCAAAATAGTACCTAATTCCTTCCTACGCCTGCTTCATAAATATTCACGATGCGAGACGCATAAAAAGTGTGATTTATCACCGAATTTCCAAAACAGCCGCGTAGTTACTGTGTGCTTATATTCTTGAGAGGAAATTGTCGGAGTCACAATATTTTTCTTACATATTAATACCCGCAAATCCAATTATCCTTAGCCGATATACGCACACACAGTGGGACTTAGCTGTGTACAGGCAAAACATGGGAAATCAATAGATGCTCACGTTAGGCGTCGCTTGTGTTGATTGGCTTAGCGAGATTACTTTAAACGCTAGTCAATAATAATAGTCCACCTAGCCGTTTTCGGCTACGGTGACTGGGCTTATGCTTTAAATAGAGCTTGGGTGGTTTGCCCTTATGTGGCTTCATCATATCAGCCGTAGGACGTCCACTGCTGGACGAAGGCCTCCCTCATTGATCTCCAGGAACTGCGGTTGGAAGCGGCCTGCATCCAACACCGACCTGCGGTTCTTACCAAGTCGTCTTCCCATCTTGTAGGTGGACGTCCTACGCTGCGCTTGCCGGTCCGTGGCCTCCACTCGAGAACCTTCCCACCCCATCGGCTATCTGTTCTGCGCGCTATATGGCCTGCCCATTGCCACTTCAAAGTGCTAATCCGTCGGGCTATGTCGGTGACTTGAGTTCTCCTACGTATCTCCTCATTTCTGATTCGATCCCGTAGAGAAACCCCGAGCATAGCCCTCTCCATAGCTCGTTGAGCGACTCTGAGCTTATTCATAAGGCCAATAGTGAAGGACCACGTCTCGGTTCCATATGTCATCACTGGTAACACACACTGATTGAAGACTTTCGTCTTAAGGCACTTATATATCCTTGGCTTATGTGTCCAATTTTTGCGCTAAATGTTTTAGCGTAAATAGCGCACGTCAGAATGCCGTTATAAATAAAATAAATAAATATTGCTGGACATTTCACACAGCGCTATCTAGCCCCAAACTAAGCAGAGCTTATACTATAGGAACCAAATAACTGATATAATACTTATATACTTTATTTTGTAAATACATACTTACCTATAATATATAGAAAAACAACCAGACCCGGAACGAATATCTGTAGATCATACAAACATTTGTTCCGCGGCGGGAATCGAACCCGCTACCTCCTGCGTCTCAGCCGGCTATTCGCCCACTACGCCACGGAGGTCGTCATTATTAAAGTTATAAGATATATTGGCAGACGGTCTATTCTTGAGTTGGTCACGTTTGGTATCTAGTTCGCGCCTTCTTTCGTCTTCAAAAGCATATACCTTATCTTTGACGAGTCGCCTCCATTCAGGCCGCATTTCAGCGGCGGATTCCCATGAGGAAGGTTCAATACAGCATCTTTTCATGTGTCACTTCTGATCATCTTTAAAACGAAGGAACTGGCCACCGCTTTTTCGCTTACCACGTTCGAGTTCAGAAAAGAAGATGCGTATAGAATAGAATAGAATAATATTTTATTTGCAACATACAGATTAAACACATAAAAACAATTACAAAAAATAAGTAAAGTAAAAAAGGAATAACACAAAACAAATCTACATGTACTTATGCAGAAAGTATAGTTGCAAAATGGTTCTTAACTCAGCATGTGCTGGTTGCAACAACCAGCGCTGGTCTTCCGTTAACGCGCCGGCGAAAACTGAGCGCAAATTCAATTCGGCCACGTCAAAAACTTCGGCCTGAATATCGCTATCCCTGTTTAGTGACGAAGGTTAGCCACGCAGAGCGACAGTGATAGCAATAGAACGATTCTAAATTTGATTAGATTTTGACCGTGTTCCGTAATACCAAAAATGATGACTGAAAACTTGTTGTATTTTTCTCATTGTGTTGTTATTCTGTAAGTAGACGATATAACCTATGTTCCCATGACTAGGATACGTAAGATGTTGTTGTTTTTAATACGAAACAATTAGGTTGAAAACAGGTCTTTTATGACATAAAAACATGCAGAATTCGATACGCTTCTATTTCATTTTAGGTAAGTATTTTGATCTTATATATGGTTGGGAACCTAGATAAATACTATTAAAATTAAAATAATACCTTATTAAGGTAGAAATATCCTCCAATTAGAAATGATCTTGGTAGTACGTGTTGTATGAGCGATTGTCCCTCCGGTGCCCCCTTAAGACCATTTTACTAGTTGCGGACATGTTTAACACAATAAGACAGCAAATAAAAACAAACAAAATAAAATAATTCAATAAAAGTGTGAAAGAAATTCGCCTTCCTCTCTTCAGATATCCGAGACAGATGCACCAATGCAGCTGACGCCGCATCAGATATGCCTCTATCCCGCTGACATTAGCTCGTCTCAGAACATCGGTGTTGCGAATCCGATCCGACCATTTTATGTTCATAATTTTTAAACGCTAAAGCACTGCCCTAAAACAAGTCGATGGGGCCCTCAATGTAAATAATTGGTCGATGGAGTGTCAGATAATGCACAGTAAGTGCGTTTTCGGCGTTTACACACGGCGGCGTCGCCTTTCATGCATTTGTATACGTGCTTCACACAGCGGCGGCGGCGGCGGCGGTGACGAGTCGCATACCTTTCAAATCTGAATAAATTTTATGTATAATTTGTATATAGGGTGTTTGGTGACTGACGATATTCAAGTGACGGACGGTTTCTCAAATAATAAAAAAAGACTTCTCGAAAACAAAAACTACTAGTTATATTATCAAATTTTAAAGAAAATCGTCGAAGTTTAGATGATAAATTAGATATAAAAAGTATTGCCTACTCTTGCAATCGACATCTAAAAATAAAGGCCGCAATCTACAAAAGCGTAGATTTGCAAAGATGAGAATACCATTCGAAAATAACTAATAGCCTACCGATATTCCGACATCTCTCCGCTCAGCTTTAGTGGAAACGGTCAAGCGGCGATGTCTTATATTCTACAGCGCATTCGCAGGGAAGTTGTAAGCAGAGAGCACCTAGAGAGGACATAAGTATTATTATTTTTATAGTTAGTTATTTCTATTGTACCTATGCAGTTAATTTTGAACTTGTCAGTATTTTCATTTTCTTATGCACTAGTTATAACGATTTGGTTTCTAGTAAACTGTTATGTTATTTCTAAGTTAATAACTAAATAAAATAAAATAAGTAGCAAATCTACGCTTTTGTGGATTACGGCCTTTATTTTTGGATGTCGATTGCAAGAGTGGGCGGTAAGTTTTAAATCGAATAAATTGCCTAAACTTAATCGATTTTCTTTAAAATTTGATACTATAACTAGTAGTTTTATGTTCGAGAAGTCTTTTTTTTATGTTTTGAGAAACCGTCACTTGAATATCGTCAGTATATTACAAAACATCATGTATGTACTCTAGTAGGTAACTTGGATTAATGGAATAAAAACTAATAAATTTTCATTTAATAAATATTATAAATGTTAGGATCCTACTATGCTTTAGGCCAGAGGGTCCCCCTCCAGCCGGGGAGGTCTGTGGCATTTTGCCCGTCCTCCCACCCTATTGTTGCGCCACTTGCGATATTTTCCTTTACTGTTTGCAGGCTGTAGGTATAATCGCGAATGTAGGTAATTTTAGGTCAATACCTCGACTTGATTAATCTTTTCAAAATCATACATACATACGATAACTGATTCTCCTAGTTTATTATCTTGTATTAAGTATAATATGAAGTCACGATCTCGGCATCCCTTACAGAGTACTTTCGCCCTACAGGTATATACTAATAATACGTCCTTCTATAATCCGATAGTCAGAATGTGTCGTCTCTACAATGATCTGTTAGTAAATAATAGTGCTAATAATAATATTGACATTTTCAATAATCATCATCATCATCAGCCGGTAGACGTTCACTGCCGAACATAGGCCTCCCCCTTAGATCGCCACAACGAGCGGTTGGTAGCTGTTTGCGCTCAACGGCTCCCCGCGATTCTTACTAGATCGTCGGTCCACCTTGTGGGGGGCCGGCCTACGCTGCGTCTTCCAGTCCGTGGTCTCCACTCGAGAACCTTTCTTCCCCAACGGTTATCGGTTCTACGAGCGATGTGGCCTGCCCATTGCCACTTCCACTTGCTAATTTTGAGAGCTATGTTGGCAACTTTAGTTCTTCTGCGGATTTCCTCATTGCGGATTTTGTCACGCAAAGAAACCCCTAGCATAGCCCTCTCCATAGCTCGTTGAGCGACCTTGAGCTTGGTCATGAGGCCATGAGGGCATTTTAAATAATAAATTATTTGAATTTTAAAAAGATATCGAAGCCACTCTTATTAAAGAGAGTGCTTCGGCCATAATTCTCTAAACATTTATAATATATTGATTAATATTTTTTATTCATCTCAATTTTGTAGGCTTTTTTTTTGCCTATGTAAGTAAATTATTATTTCCCTTCAGCTGGTCTACACAGAACTGCGCTAGAGTTGTCATGCTGTGTACACATGCTTTGGGATACAATGTAGGTCTAATAGACGATCACTATATTTTGTATCTGATTGGTTGTATTCTATTTTGTGCGCCTTAATAATAAAAATAAATATATTTTTTTCTAGAACAACTTATTGGTTCTGCACTGGAACTTGAACCTTACCTTGGCTGTAGGTTCAGTCGGAGCACTAGCCACTGTAAGGGTCCGTTCACACAGACCGGCTCGGAGAGCATCGGCGCGCATTTTTCTTTTCACACAGACCGGATCGTATACGCTTGGAGTTGGTCGGAGCAGAGCCGCCAACTATTTCACATAGACCGGCTGGAAGCGATCTGAAAGCGGATGCGCTCCGAACGAGAAAAAGTACGCTATCGGGGCCGGTCAGCTCCTCTTATTATTTCACACGCGCGTTCAAGCATTCTTAATGACAAAAGCAGTGCACATGCAAAAATAAATCTTACTACAAATACTAAAAACTCAGTTTTCAACGTGATAATAATCTGCTCTCCTCTCCGAGCCGGTCTGTGTGAACGGACCCTTGACCTTACACCAGTTTAAATGTATTTAGCTATGAACAAACATCGTTTCCAAGTACCTAAATTAAAACAAATATATACCAAACATGCGCGAATATAAAGTATGGGATTACCGCAGGGCCCTAGAGAAGCTACAAACTAAGAAGAGATATTCCTCCGGCCCCCTCATAACTTAAATTTAAAGATACACGAGCGCGTACCTACAGCTTTATGGTAAAGTTGAAATCTATTAGTAAACTTGCTACTGGGGAGAATATTTCTGATATGTCTTACTTGCTAAGCGAGACACAGTCTCCAACAGCAGTAGAATTCCTAAAGGCTACCCCGGGGGGGGGGGGGGGGGGGGGGGGGGGGATTTACTACCACCATACCTATCTTTATGTTAATTATGCTTTCGTATGCTCGCAGCTTGAATCTAAATAAGATCATCTTTATTCTACTATCGGACTACTTGACTTGGGGTCAAGCCTCCCGAGTGGACATTCCTACACAATATTATTAGAATGTACTTAGTAATTTGCTCCTTGCTACTTTCCGAAGGCTTTTGTTGTCTGTTCGCGGCCAAACTGGGTATTTTCTCGAGATTCTTAATTAATATTTTCGCAAGGAACATCATCATCATCATAGAAATAGAAATATATTTATTGTGACCACAAAAGTTGCATAGATGAGTTGTGTCCCTGTTTCCTTTCATAGGCAGCACTGTCGGGTATAAGCCTCCTCCCTCAAACGCCAATGCAACGAACATGGATAAGATTAAGTAATATTATCGCCAGGTTTGCAGGATAAATAGTTGCTACTTATAGTACCTACCTAATAAGTGATATCATATAATAAATGAATATTCCGTATTACAAAAAATAATCTGTACATAGCGAACTCTACCTACAATATTTTACTATCTATCCAGCCTCCAGCACCCACTGTGTCGTATAGGCCTCCGCTCTATGTCGCCAGTCCAATCGGTCTTGAGCAAGTCTCATCCATTGCTGTCCAACTTCCGTTACGAGATCGTCAGACCATCGGGCCGGTGGTCTGCCCTGCGGTCGACGCCCATCTCTTGGCCACATACAACACAAAAAACAAACATAAATTCGTTTTTTATTCGTAAACCATTTTTTATTATTAATTACTAGTGACCCGCCCTGGCTTCGCACGGGTACAATGCTGATACTAAATATACTACAGAATGAATTTATAAACAACGTTCACAGTTTTTTTTTGTGATTAGACAATACAAACATGTTTTCTTTAGAGGTTACTCTTGAAAGAGTATTTTGAAAGAGTATTAAGAGTATTTACGACATCACATTAGAAACCTATAAAATTTTAGTGTTTCTCTACTATATTATGCATGTATTATACATATAAACATTCCTCTTGAATCACTGTATCTATTTAAAAAAACCGCATCAAATACCGATTTTAAAGATCTATCTAAGCATACATAGTGACAGACAGACAGTGGGAATCAACTTTGTTTTATACTATGTAGTGATTATTATTTAACCATTTCTTCGTAAACCAATGTATCCTGCCAACAATGACTTACGGTGCCGTGCAGAGAGCCATGGAGCGCGCCATGCTTGGCATCAACCTGCTGGATCGAGTTCTTAATACCGAAATCTGACGCCAGACGAAAATCCAAGATGTCGGATAAAGGGTGGTGGAACTTAAGTAGAACTGGGCAGGACACTTGGCTAGACGAGGTGATTGCAGGTGATGTAAATCATCGGCCGAAACGTGGCCAATAACAGACCTAAGAAGTCCAGGACGCGGTGGGTAGATGACATAAAGAAAGTCGCGGGCAACTCTTGGATGCGGGAAGGGTGGCGTTTACACCTATAAGTGTGTACTTATGGTCTTTATTATAAATACGGGATTTATCACGTACCGTTTTATCGGTGTTTCGACCGACCAGGTCTTAGCGAGAGAGAAGTTTTTCGTTCCTCGCAAGATCCGAGATGCGATAGAAATAAATCGTTGTCGAACTTTAACAGAGATAGAGGATGGGTTCTACCGCCAGCCTGGAGGCCATGTCTTCATGATGCAAGTGACAGAAGAGTGAGTGAACCTGGTAGAGACATAGTTAGTGTTGGGTGTTTGCCTGTACCAAGAACTACCGAAGAGAGCAGCAGTGATGATAATGATGATGACACTGCTGGGCCTTCGTTGACCACCACCCCGCCTGTCCACTCGCGCGCAGAGGGCAGCGGCGCGCAGTGCGAGGCGAGACGTTATTCGGAGCGGATCGCACTCACCCTGATGAAGGTTCACGAATTGAACCGAAACATTGTCGGTCGAAACACCGATAAGACGGTACGTGATAAATCCCGTATTTGTAATAATGATTGAAATCAATCACGAAAGTTTTCTACTGTGGTGTGTGTGTGGATGATGAAACCATTTATACACATTTTGTGGTTTTGATAACAAGAGTTCACCATAAAGCCTTTTTGGAGTATTCCCAAATGGTTTTGTGATGATTTTCTATAGTAAAAACTAGTTAAAATTAACATTTAAAAGTTTCGAATACCTCCCAAACAGGACCTTACACGACCAGACCAGTGGCCACGTGTCCCGTCCAACGTCACTTTAGTCTGGAATAGTGTCTCCAACAACGCCGTAATTACGGTAAACCTACCCTAATTTGAACATATCTACCACCTACCGTAAACATGTTCAATTCTACCGTAATTAAAATGAAGTGTCAGAAGTCAGAACTAAAGAAGATTCGCGACCATTTTATAATTTAGCACATTTTATGCTAAGAATGTTGTCATTATCGCATTTTCAGCTACATTACGGACATAAAACCAAAAAAGAGAAATAATATGTCAACCAAATCTATTGCTGGGAATTTATTTACGCAGCAACTCATAAAGAGATCAGGGAAAAACTGCATAGATTTCCACCCCACCGATAAAATGATAAATGTTTCCATGTATAAAAACTGAAACACCTGAAACTTAATGTTTAATTGTGAAATAAAGTTATCATATTTTTAATTTTTGACCTCCCGTAATTTTCAGCCATTTACCGTATTTTTAAACTAGCAACACCGTAATTTTGACAAATAGAGTTGGAGACACTGATATGGAAATACGGTCTACAATGTCTACTACCTATGAAAAACATATGTAGAAATAGGCTCCATATTTGAAATTCTTTACCGTTAATTTACACGAACCATTCAACTTATCAAGTCCTGACGGTTGAAGGCCTATTATCTCCCAAATTAGATTGTAAGCTAACCTGACATAAATCAATATGGCCGCAGTTCAACGGGCATCATCGCCTTGTTTACTCAGGCAGTAATTAGTAAGCCGTCGATCAACCTGCCATCCTTCGATCAATATAGGACGTATCTACTTACCCACATACCTGTGGTGTTTAGGGATGGGTACTAATATCGATAACTATATCGATACCGAGGACAGTGCACCGTCGCAAGGTACGTGCGCCCCGCTTGTTTGCTACTCCCACTCACCGAACCAATGCCGGTGAACGTTCTCCCATACAACGCATGGTTCAAACGCACAACGAGCGATTCATTCACATCGACTACTTTTTTTACTCAGAAATCACTTTTATGAGAATGATAACAAGTTCTCTTTCACTTACTGGTTGAGCAAGAAAATTAAATTCTTAATAATAATTTTTAAAACTACATATATTTTTATATTCTTTTGTAGGTTTGTTAGTATTATTTTGTTGTAAGTTTCTTTTATTTATTTGTCATATATATATCTATATATATATATATATGTATATATATATAATGTCTGCCTAATCATCCACAATGTATGCACTTATACGCCTAAATTTTGCAGCATAGACTTGAGCGAACTAAATTTTAATTTCTAAATAATTAATCTGTGGATGACACCGTGGTTCGTACATTCACTATTCATTGTTCACACCATTATCATGTTACTTACTACACAATGTATAACTGTTTGTCGTTCCTAAAATAATAAAAAAACTAACTATACAATTTCCATTTCTTTATTTTCTCGATGACAGGCACCTGTGAAAACTTGAACGAGCGTCTTTTTTACATTATGTATGCTTTATTTTATAAAAATATGACGCTTACGCACGTACAAGGTTATACCAGAGTCGGAGAAACTGATAGGGGTGGAGCTATCAATAAACGTAACACGATAACAGACCCGATATTTTTTTACAAAATGTAAGAAACTAAACTACTGCCGGATTTGACAGCTGGGCAGCAATCAACACGGAGGAACACAAAATACACAACGTAACGTATGGATAATGTGAAAAAACTCAGCGAACAGAAATGTAGTGACTAGCACGACCGTCTTGTTGCGAGTGACAGATTAAAACAAACACAAAATGGCGGTGGGGCATTGAGTGTTCCCACCTTGAAAAAATATATTTGAATGTTTTTGTTGTATTTGTCTTTGTTCAAAATATAATAAATATATGCGATCGATATCATTACTTATTTGGTCACAACACTACAACCTATCAAATTAGAACTGTCATCGAGAAAATAAAGAAATGGAAATAGTATAATAACATATCGAACAACTTTGTGAACTGGCACAGTACAATAACCGTTTGTAGGTACTCGTAATTCAGGTATTATTGTAGCTGTCAGCAATTATGGAGCACCAGGTGTCCACACTATTATGGTACAATAATCATTATCCATTATCCCGCGCTTTCAATATTATCTAAAATTATGGTTATAGCCCAAACAGGATTTCCTATTGAATATTAACACGGCTTCGTTGTACACTCTTTGTCGGAGGCAAAATCACTGCATCGCTCGACACCTTCAAGGTCAGGGTCGACTGGAGGGGGGGACCAAAGCCACCGGCCGCCGACGCGCATCGGCGCCGACTCATCAGATCACTCAGTACCACAGAACACTATTACTCACGAGCTCAGTACTCAAATCAACGGAAGCGAGGCGCGCGACCTTGGCGTCCAATAAACTAGCAAAAATTACAGTCCACTGCTTTTATTTACAAACCCAACACTCTTTGATCACCTTTACTATGAAAAATATTTGTCGGAACCCACTAAACTAAAACATCTTTCACATGAAGGTCTTTTGAGAATCATACTAATATTATAAAGATGAAATTTGATATATTTTTATAATGATTATGACCTGAATTATGACATACTTTTGAAGTTAAACTTCTTTACGCACGCTTAACTTGGGCAGTAAGCTGATGGTGAATGCGTTACGATAAGTGCGAACGGATGTTGAGAGGGAGATAGAAAGAGAGAGAGTTACGTTTCGTATATTTTTAAACGTTAACGTGCGAGTGCGAGTTGCGTCTGTCCAGAATGAACATAGACTGATCGATCTACAGTCGTGTGGACAATTTTGTAATTGAACAATTTTATAAATTAATATTTTGAAAAAATTTTTACTCCAGTCGTGGGGTCTAAAGCACATTCGTTTTTTTATTGACAAACCACGCGTACGAAGCCGTGGGCTGGGCGTAAGCTAGTCATAACATAAAACACTTGGCAATCTTACCGTCTTCATATCCCTAACACCTGAATTTTTCCTTTTTTTCCTGAAGTGGCAATCAAACCTCTACGCAAGCAACACAAGCACATCAATACTTTAACCATCTCATTACAATCATCGATATCAGTATCCATCTCTATTTAGGTAGGTGTCCTCTTGTGGATATTTCAATTTATAAATCGAACTCATCTGCCAACAACCGTAATCCACTCACAAAGGTTTTAGAACGAACTCGCATCTCGTGTTTTTCATTGACACAATGAATTAGGAAAATAATTTAAAACAAATTAGACTATACACATTACACAAATACTGTTTCATTTTGATGAATTTCATGATGACGACCTCCGTGGTACAGTGGGCGAATAGCCGGCTGAGACGCAGGAGGTAGCGGGTTCTATTCCCGCCGCGAAACAAATGTTTGTATGATCTACAGATATTTGTTCCGTGTCTGGTTGTTTCTCTATATATTATAAGTATGTATTTACAAAAAAAAGTATATAAGTACTCTATCAGTTATCTGGTACCCATGTACAAGCTCTGCTTGGTTTGGGGCTAGATAGCGCTGTGTGAAATGTCCAGACATATTTATTTATTATTTTATTACGTAGTTTAAAGCAATATAATTTTAAATTAAGTCTTAGAAAGTATTTTTTTCTATAATCTGACAGATCTTAAAATAGATAAGGATTTTCTATCTTATGCTCTTTAAGCGCGGAATGTTCATCAAACTTCATCTTTTCTTTTCAAAGATTCTAATTCATTTTCTTCACTAGCACCTTTGTCACTATTCATGATCTGTGGTTGAAATTGCTCATGATCGTCATACAGGTCTCCTTGCAATTCAATCTGAATCTCTCTTAAACTCTTATTTTTTGTTTCGGGCACGAAAAAGAATGAAAAAACTGCTCCGGCTAAAGACGATGTTGCAAACACCCAAAACACTGCACTAAGTCCCCCCAAGTCCTTGATTGACTGGTAGCTTTTCATTGCCATAAAGTTCACTGTTCCAGCAAAAATGTTTCCCGCTGTCATTGCAACAGTTTTGATGTTGATTGGGAAAATCTCAGCCGGAATCATATAAGCAACTGACTCGAAACCCAGTACTGAACTAAGTAAGGCTAAAATTATCCCCACGTAGGGAATATAGCTATAGTACGAGTGTGTATTACTCGAACTGGGGTGTGCACTCGTAAAGAAACACGCTCCGATGATGACGAGGCAGACGCCAGATGCAAAGAAGGAGTAGATCATCAGTGGACGGCGACCCAGACGGTCTACCAGCTGCGATGACATTATACCTGAAAGATAGATTTTATTTTAATTAATAATACTTAGATTCACAGTTACATTACCTTATATCATACATTTATTAAGATAATACTGTACTTAAACCAAATTAAATCTACATTATGTAATACTAAACTTTTATAAATTTGACGCGGCAAAGTAGCCCGCCAGTTAACTTTAATATACCTATTATAACTAAATTTTTACAAAAAATAAATATAAAAAATTACAAGAAATAGTTTACAACAAAAAAAAGAGTATTACTAATTTTTAGAATATTTATATTAATGAAGAAGTGCCCCTTGAGCTGCAATGCTTGCTTGATCGCATTTGGAGTGTTTGTGTGTTTATGTGTGTATAGTGTACCTAGTGTGTGTGGTGTGGGATGTATTTCATAGTGTTGTGTTATGTTTTAGAGTGTTAACTATCAGATCATTTAGGAATGGCAACAAAAAAAGAAGGTAGTCAACTAAAGTGCAGATGAACCCACTCCAAAAATTATATTATCTACAAACTGTTTATAAAGTGAGTTATATAGTTTGATATCAGAATCATACGATAGATGTTAGAATTATAAATAAAAGTACAATGTCGTAAACAAACCGACATCCCACAGGAGATTACGATGAAAATATAGTCAATAACATTCCCAGAAACTGAAGTATTTCTTACCTACAGTGAATCTCACAACTCCAAATATAATGAGAGCTGTGGATATCCTCATTCCAGAATTACTTTCCTGTATGATAGGGCCTAGGTATTGCTGGATTGCGTGTAGGCCAGCCATCAGCTGTGTCACTTTAATACCTGGAAAAAAATGTTCTCATTGAGGTACGAATATCAAGTCGGCTGCAGTGTGTTTTGTCATCGCACTAAATAAAAACGTCTTTGTAGGAACGGCCTCTCTTATATAATAGAGTGGCAACATGCCACCAGGCTCTGGGTAAATCGACTTAGATTGTAAAATGTACCTTTTATAGAACTGGACATCATAAAGTATACTTGCCGACTACGATGAAAATGGCTTTTTTATACTGCTTTCCAGTCAAGAATTCTTTGATTGAGCCTGATCGAATCATTTCTTTCTTTACATGGGATCTCATTTGTGATAATCTCTCTTCTAAAACCTGTTATAAAAGTTAATCATATTTTTATTAAAATTAGAGACTGGGGAAAACCTTTCTTGTATTGGATGTTATAATGTATGTTTCTGTGTACCGTGTTCTAACAAATTATATGCGTCGCAAATAAATGTTTATTTTTTTTCTTTGTCACAAAAACAGTGATTCTTTATGTTGTGAATTGTTGGTTATGTATGCAGAGTATGAGAAAAAAGGATATAGCTTTGTCGATATGATTATAAAACTAGTAAGACTAGTATCTCACTATCGCCATCTCACTATTTTTGCATATCACTCTTGGTAAAACCTGTTGTTACTGCCACTACAATAAGATCTAGCATCCTAATTAATATATTATATTAAATGTATGTTAACCCACACACGTTAAGCAAAATAAATATCTTTTATCTTTATCTTTTATCAATATGCATGAAAATGTTTGCTACTTTTATTTCATTTTCATGTCGCAGGCAATGAATTTTAATTTGTATGACACACTTGCTACTTATCAGTGCTACGCCCTGAGCTACGCGATTTTAGCAGTAGCAGAGTCAGTAGCTCGGTTTTCATCGTAAATCATTGGTCGTACTCGCCAACAATGTACGATGAAAACCGAAAGAGTTTCTATTAACGAAACTGCCCGACGAATTCCGAATGACCTGTGATTTTTATTAGATCCGAACGAATATGACAAATAAATTACGAAAAACAGTGATTTCATTGGAATGATTTCTAGCAGTTTACGCGAACGGCAGTAGCAGGTGTGGCGAATGATTAATAATTTGATATGATTTTTCACACGCTATTTGTGACATGTTCCATCCCTAGTATTCAATCAACTTACCTCTTCATTTTTAATAGCAGTCAGTTTTACCAGAGTATCTCTAGCTGCGTCTACTTTGCCTTGCTTGAGGAGGAAGTAAGGAGTCTCCGGGATAAACCAGCAAGCAATGAAGTAGCATATTGGTAGCACCATGAACGAGTAGTTGATGGTCTGGTAGCTGACAAACGGGCCGATTACCATAACCAGCAGGCCTCCGAAACTGAACAACGACCGGTTGCCTAAGATAAGCCTACCCCTTATATCACTGTCTGATACTTCAGCTAAATAGATCGATGATACCTGAAATTACATAAAATTATTCATTAGGTTTACTTCCTGATCCGCCAAATTAAAGTGGCACTGAGCTGGATATAATTGTCTTATACTGGAAAAATAATTTCCGAAAACCACTACAGAATAGGTTTTAAAGAGCCGCGTGGAAGGCCCTGCTGAAGACGAAGAGCCGAACTGGACTCATACCTCAAAAAATTATCTCAAATATCCAATGACAGTGAGAGATGGAACATGGAAGGGAGATCTTTGTCCTGCAGTGGAACTCTACTAGCTTGAATAAATTCACTGGTGTTGGTTTTCAGCGTAGGATTTTACAGTAATTTTACTGGTTCAAAAAAATAATACCCCGACTACTATCTAGTGAATTAGTTCCACCTACATCTTCTCGTGGCCAAATTCAGATCGAGGAAGAAGATGGACTCATATATTTTCCCGTAGTCGTACGGTAGTAGTCGGGGTATTCTTTTTTAACCCATTTCAAAAAAGGAGAAGGTTCTCAATTCGATTGTATTTTTTTTACCTCAGAACTTTCGACTGGATGAAAAGATTTTGATTATTCTTTTTTTATTTGAAAGCTGGTGCTTCCCGTGTGAGGCCATTACCATTTGGTCCAGTTCTGACAGTGGCATCCATGAAAAAACCATATAAGTTTCAAATTTGTTTAATTTTTATGTTATGTTTGTTAGCTCAGAACTCCGTTATAATCAACAGATTGGAAAATTTGTTATTTATTTAAAGAAAGAAAGAAAAGCAAAAGAAAAATATTTTATTTAGCAACAAAAAGCACACCTTATGACTAATATGTTTAAAACAGATAATTTTTAAATTAACTTATTGTTGAGAGAGCTTAATAACTAAACGGTTTAGTCGGTGGTCTTCACACTAGGCCAAGCCTGTATCGTGAAGACATTGAAATTCTTATATAGATAAAAGGATATACTTTTAAATTGAACCCATGGAAATTTCATCAAAATTGGTAGAGCAGTTTGGTTTTTACTGTTATCTGAAGTCGGTTATATTTTTTTTTAAAAGTTACTTGTTACCAACCTTGCTTAGATAGACAAAAGCATACTTACAGATCCTATAAATCCCATGCCAATTCCCCAGAGAAATTTGGCGGTGCAGAGTGACCACCCGTCTCGCGCAAATAGTTGAACTATCTGAAAATAAAAACAAAAATAAATCTTATTTTTACTAATAACGGGATACTTATCATGATTTGTGACTTTTTGAGTACACACACATCCCCATGTCAAAAATTCCTCAGAACACCATTATATAATCGATGGAACACCCACAGAGAGGCAAAGTCTCTTTTAAGACTTAATGGTACAATCCTGCCACCTAGTCGTAATTTGTGATGCAGAAGAGGGCCATCCGAGCCATAGTGGGCATCCCGAAAGATGAGTCATGCCGAGAACATTTCAAAGAACTGGATATCATGACTCTACATTGTGAACATATATGTATACTAAATGCCCTTATTTACGCACCTAAATTTGTGACCTGTTCCAGCGCCGAGGGGTTAACGCAGTACGCGCTCCCCGCAGCAATAAACACCAGCACAGGCTGATGACCTCAACACACAGGCTGCACAAGTCGAACAGATCGGTGTTCATCTCGGGCCCGACAGTCTACAATAGGCTACCAGATAGTATCCGAAGTGCAGCCTCCATTGCGGCGTTTAAGGGTCATTTGAAAACATGGTTGTTGGGGAGGGTTATCTACAGCATGGGTGAGTTCCTCGAATTACCCAAACTGTAGAAGATCCCCCCACCACCTACTAATCAGAAGATACTGTAGCAAATATTTCACAAGATGAATCAAAAATACGTAGGTAATAATAATTCATTAATTATAATGCTATAAGTAATTATAACTATAACCAGGCCGTGTGGTCCCGGCGTAATAGGACCACCCCTTCTCATCCCGCGGGAGCCGTGTGAGCCGGCAAAGGGAGTTGTTCCAGGGAATGGGCAGCAGCATTCTTCTGTGTACTAAACACCAACCACTGCGATCACCAAGCCGCCTGCCAAGCGTGGTGATTATGGCAAACCCCCCCCCCCCCCCCCCCTATGACAGACACAACACACAAACGGCCCCCAGTCCCCGGCGGCTCCGTCATCCCTGGAAGTGGTAGCAACCAGGGCAGTGGCGGAGCAGGGGGTGCTAAGAATCCCCGGCAGCGATCCAGCTACCACCACCGACGACTGGACCTGACAACGTACAACACACGAACGCTCAGGGCTGACGAGAAAATTGTCGAGCTGGAAGAAGAACTGAGCCAGCTACGTTGGGACATCCTAGGATTGTCGGAAGTCCGAAGACAGGATCAGGACACGATGATCCTTAACTCCGATAACTTGCTCTTCTACCGGGAGGGAGATCAACTATCCCAGGGTGGTGTCGGGTTTCTCGTCCGCAAGTCCCTCGTTAACAACGTGACAAAAGTCGACAGTGTGTCGAACAGGGTAGCATACCTTATACTCAGAATTACCGAAAGATATTCGTTGAAGATCATACAGGTATATGCGCCGACCTCGACACACCCAGACGATGAAGTGGAAGCCATGTATGAGGAGATCTCCGAGGCCATACATACTTCCAAGACTCATTTCACGGTTGTAATGGGGGACTTCAACGCGAAGCTAGGCACAAGGAAAGACGATGATCTGAGAGTGGGGCCATTTGGATTCGGGCGGCGGAACCGAAGGGGCCAGAGACTGGCCGACTTCATGGAGAAGGAGGGTCTCTTCATGATGAACTCCTTCTATGAGAAGCGGCCAGCCAGAAAGTGGACGTGGATAAGCCCCGACGGTTTCACTAGAAATGAGATAGACTTCATTATGACGACCAAGAAGCAAATATTTGATGATGTCTCTGTGATCAGCAGGGTGAAAACCGGGAGCGATCACCGCATTGTTAGAGGCACATTGAATATCGATGTTAAGCTTGAAAGGACACGTCTGATGAAGTCTGCGCTCTGTCCAAATCCTGCCCAAATCCAAAACCCTGAGAGCTTTCAGCTAGAACTGCACAATCCCTTCCAGTGCCTAGCCAGCTGCAATGATATTGACGAGATAAACAACGGGTTGGTGGAAACTGTCCAAGCGGTGGGATCTAAGTTCTGTAAGGCCCCCCGCCGAACTAAGCACCAGAAACTCTCAGATGAATCCATTAAGCTAATGGAGGACCGGGATGAAATGAGATTGCAGTCATCAGCTGATATGTCGGCATACGGCGTGCTTAATAGACGAATCTCGAAATCTATGCGACACGATCTGCGTACGATACATCTCGTATTAAGGTCGCAATAGAAAGGAACAAAGTTTCAAAAGTGTTTGCAAAGCATTCATCTATAGGGCAAAGCCAAATGACTAAGCTGAAGATCGACAGCAGCACTATCATTTCGTCGAAACCGGAGATTCTGAGAGAGGTCGAAAAGTTCTATGGACAGATGTACACCTCAACACAAAACCCCGTTGGTCAGTTGGCTCAGGACACCAGAGCCAAACTAACCCGACACTATACCGAAGACATCCCGGACATCAGCCTGTACGAGATTAGGATCGCTCTGAAACAGCTAAAAAACAACAAGGCACCAGGTGAGGATGGAGTTACGACAGAACTTCTGAGAGCGGGTGGAAAACCGGTACTTCAAGTCCTTCAGAAGTTATTTAACTCCGTCGTCCTCGAAGGAACCACGCCAAAAGCGTGGGATAAGAGCGTGGTGGTGCTTTTTTTTAAAAACGGTGATTAAACCTTATTAAAGAACTACAGGCCCATCTCGCTCTTGAGCCAAGTTTACAAGCTGTTTTCGAGAGTGATTACGAACCGTCTCGCACGCAGGTTCGATGACTTCCAGCCTCCCGAACAAGCCGGTTTCCGAAAAGGCTTTAGTACCATAGACCACATCCACACGCTACGCCAGATTATACAGAAGACCGAGGAGTATAATCGGCCATTATGTCTAGCGTTTGTGGACTATGAAAAAGCCTTCGATTCAATCGAGACCTGGGCGGTACTGCAGTCTCTTCAGCGATGCCAAATCGACTATAGGTATATCGAAGTGTTGAAGTGTTTGTATAGTAACGCCACTATGTCAGTCCGTCTACAGGACCAGAGTACGGAACCAATCCAATTGCAGAGAGGCGTGAGACAGGGAGACGTAATTTCTCCGAAACTGTTCACGAACGCATTGGAGGACGTTTTCAAACTCTTGGTCTGGGACAGACTTGGCATCAATATCAATGGCGAATACATCACTCACCTTCGTTTTGCCGATGATATAGTCATTATGGCCGAATCGCTCGAGGAACTCGGTACCATGCTCAACGACCTCAGTAGGGTCTCCCAACAGGTGGGTCTTAAAATGAACATGGATAAGACGAAAATCATGTCAAATATCCATGTTGCGCCCGAACCGGTAGTTGTTGGGGGCGATACTCTCGAAGTTGTCGACGAATATGTATACCTAGGACAAACTGTCCAATTAGGTAAGTCCAACTTCGACAAAGAGGTCGCACGAAGAATCCAACTCGGCTGGGCAGCGTTCGGGAAACTTCGCGATATCTTCTCGTCCAAAATTCCCCAGAGCCTGAAGACTAAAGTCTTCAACCAGTGTGTGTTGCCAGTGATGACCTATGGCACTGAAACGTGGTCCTTTACTCATGGCCTCATGACCAAGCTCAAGGTCGCTCAACGAGCTATGGAGAGGGCTATGCTCGGGGTTTCTTTGCGTGACAAAATTCGCAATGAGGAAATCCGCAGAAGAACTAAAGTTGCCGACATAGCTCTCAAAATTAGCAAGTTGAAGTGGCAATGGGCAGGCCACATCGCTCGTAGAACCGATAACCGTTGGGGAAGAAAGGTTCTCGAGTGGAGACCACGGACTGGAAGACGCAGCGTAGGCCGGCCCCCCACAAGTTGGACCGACGATCTAGTAAGAATCGCGGGGAGCCGTTGGGCGCAAACGGCTACCAACCGCTCTTTGTGGCGATCTAAGGGGGAGGCCTATGTTCAGCAGAGGACGTCTTCCGGCTGATGATGATGATGATGATGAAGTAATTATAATTTATAAAATTTCGACAAAGTACGTGTAAAATAATATTTTTATTAATAAATTCTTGTATTCTTATAATTACGTACGGTAATAGAGTCTGTCAAATGAAAGTAGACCCTGAACATCGCGGCAAATTCAAAAAATATCAGCGTGGCAACCCAAACATTAGGGAATAATAATGATGCCACACTCCGATTCTCATTTTCCCTTATCTGTTGAAAAAAAGTCAAGAGTTACGTTACCTTAAACGACGACCTATTTGAAGAATATTAAGAGAGTGACTGAAAGAAGTAAGTCAGATTCATGGTCATCCGTGGTTCTTGCCTACATCTTCGGGAAAGGCATTTTGCCTTTTTTTCCGGTTCAGAATGGCAAAACCTATAAAATAGTTCAATATTATTAATCTGCAGTTGATAAGAGTGGGTTACAATTCGTTATTATTATAGTTATTTATAGTACATGTGTAGTGTTTGTATCTATTAAATAGATAAATGCCTTGTCTCATGTACACAAGTGGTGGGGAGGCACGTCACTAGTCAGTCAATGACAGGCCGTCTCTGAGACTGAACGTGCGCCCGCACTCGGCACTCGGTGTTACAGTGAGCCATAGGAAAGGTGATACGAACCTTAACTATTAGACACGGGGATACTACAACTTGCAATTATTATTTTATACCACCCTAAATTTACTCAGCTGTAGAACATAGCGTCCGTAGGTGGAAACACATTAGTATTGCCATGTAAAATTTTACGAAAAAATGCGAGTGCCTACTTTCGTTTGACAGACTCTAGTTCCTTTGCTGGTGGCGCTAGTTTCTATGTGCAAATTGAGGTTTCGCGATCGATTAATGTCGCTGATTTTAGGTAATTGCTCCTCGGATTGTGAGCACTCTCACAGCTCATCTTTGAACCCAGTAATTTCTATATTGCCGAGGTATGAGAACCAGTGACGTAAAAGGCTACTTACAGCTCCAGTGCCTATGGGTACAACACTTCCTAGAAAAGTGGCCCGCCGTCCATATCTGTCCGAAACGGTTCGAGAGCACAAACTGCCAAACATATACCCCAAGGACGTCATTGAGACCACCCATGATATTGCAGCCTGAAAAATATGTATTAGAATTTAATTAACACTACGTAATCCGTCAGGCACCACAACCTTACAAAAATATATTTTCACACTACCTGCTCGACAATGTCAAACTATATGTCATGTAAACCTAACCGAAAGCAGGTGATTAAATTCCTACGTCTGAGCCGGGAGTAAAGTTGTACTTAATTTCATTGAATGATTTGACGTGATTTAAATTTGGAATCTCATCTGTATTAAAGTTTGTACCAAAGAGACCCACACAATAAGAACTTTTTCAAAAATACTGAATCTGATGTACCTACCTGATGTTGTGAAGTTTGTTACCGAAAATAAATTATCTTTATCTTCTTCGTAAATCGAACTAACCTCTGCACAGAATGCACCAACCCAGATTTGTTTTTTATTGTCTCGCAGAAAGTGTGAAAAGTAGATTATTCTACTCGTGGATAAAGCTGTCTGCATCTTGGGCGTGCTTATATCCCTCTTTGAACTCAAGATTCTAGTAACTCCCTCGCTCCGCTCGTGAGTTAACTTTAGAAAACTTCGTTACGTTCGGGATTCAATATAGCGCCCGTGACGCAAGACACTGCTTAATCCCCTCATTTAATAATCTACTATTTCACACCACCTGCTTGACAATGTCAAATTATATATCATGTATACCTCACCGGAATCAGGTGATTAGATTCCTACGGTTGAATCTCATTATGCCCTTGCAGGTATAATGTAATTTGAATTTGGAACCTCATCTGTATTAAAATTCGAACCATAGAGACCCACACAATAAGAACTTATTCGTAAATCGAACTAACCTCTGCACAGAATGCACCAACCTAGATTTGGTTTTTATTGTCTCGCAGAAAGTGTGAAAGGTAGAGTATTCTACTCGTGGATAAAGCTGTCTACATCTTGGGCGTGCTTAAATAAATATATAGATTCAAATATAGATTCAATATGGCGCCCGTGACGCAAAACACTGCTTTATCCCAATCGTCAATGCAGGTTTGATGGCTGAAAACCAGCGTTGCGCAATAAGTGTATTGTTCAGCATAATGCTGAGCCATTCTCCTCTTCCGGCACAGAGCTGATAGTGACTGGGTACGTATCTATTGTTATACTTGTATTTTATTGTTTATGTTAACGTGTTTTTGATTGTCTGTCTGTATGTAATTGTCTGTCTTTAATTCTCCACTGTATGTAGTTTCTGTGTGATTGTTACTTGTGTCGAAATAAATGTCTTCTATCTATCTATCCCCTCGTTGATTAATCAACTATGCCGTGATACATTTTTGTACGGTTGTGATGAGACGTTTAATTGGCGGGACCCTAAAGGTTTAATTATTATAAATACAAAGCAGTTGAGCCACTTAAAAACCGTTACAAAACTTGCAAACGATCTATAGATAGCTCAAATGTTCTAAATCCCTGATAGTGGAAAGTGTTCCCAATACACATTATCAAAATTAAACAGAATCAGTACAACGGATTATAAGTTTCTTACAACCTCCGTGGCGCAGTGGGCGAATAACCGGCTGAGATGCTGAGACGCGGGAGGTTGCGGGTTCGATTCCCGCCGCGGAACAAATGTTTGCATGATCTACAGGTATTTGTTCCGGGTATGTTTGTTTCTCTAGATATTAGATTAGATTAGATAATGTCTTTATTGCACACCATTAAAAGAGATTACACAATTAAATCAAATGTGCAATGGGCGGCCTTAGCGGCTTGGAAGAGATCGCTTTTAGCGCGATCTCTTCCAAGCAACCTTTGGATGGACAGGATCTGTGTGAACGAATGAGGACGACGGCGTAAATCAAATAATAACTAACAGAACAAGTACTTATATTACTAAAATAATATATATAAATCTGTATAAATCTTTTTATAATAATTAAATAACCTACTTCCAAATACATAAGTAAAAAATTATATATACAAATTTAAAGTCTTAGTGAGCGATGGACGTGTTTTTAAAAACAGGAAGGGATTTGGCGTTACGAATTGAAACAGGTAGTGCATTCCAGAGTAGCCTGAAGAGTGAAGGAGTTAGTATAAAATACTTACCTAGGTCTAGTAAATATTATAGTTACATATTAAATGTATGTAGTTGTACAGTATGTATTTGCCAAAAAATGTATATACTTTGTATAATTTGGGGCTAGATGGCGCTGTGTGAAATTTCCAGCATTAATTATTTATTGAAGAAATAGCAACAAAATTAAGTGTTTAAATTGATATATATATATTATATAGGTACTTCTGTTCTGCCGAAAAGTACTATTCCTATTACAACTACTTAGTTACTGTTACAAAATATTACCTCTGTCAAATAAAATCCAGTCTCATTGTTATAAAACTTTGGTAAAACTGTTGTTGGCCATGCAAAAGCCGCTCCAGCAGTTGCGGTTGCAGTCGACACTGAAATCAAACACGACACCAATGACCATCACTTCCAGAAAGTCACTAGTTTGCAGGGTTCCGTTGCCGAACTAGGAAGCCATCTCATAGACCACATGCTCTGACTGATGGTTTCGAATTTTGTGTGCATGATAAAACTTGAATTCATTACACGCATTAGATATTCAAGAAATGATAACTCCTTGATTAAGAAAAACTTCCAAGCTATAAATCGCATACCTATGTTCGAAAGATTGAAAGAAAACAGAGCCCCCCCTTAAATATTTGTTTTATTTTAATTTATATATTTATTTTTAAAGTGAATATATAATTAAATATTCTGTGAATATTTCAAGCGTCCACCAGTTGCCGTTATCAATATCGAGCAAAAACGAACAAAAAAATCACGTTTGTTGTATGGGAGCCCCATTAAATATTTATTTTATTCTGTTCTTAGTATTTGTTGTTATAGCGGCAACAGAAATACATCATCTGTGAAAATTTTTCAACTGTCTAACTATCACGGTTCATGAGATACAGCCTGGTGACAGACGGACAGACAGACAGACAGCGGAGCCTTAGTAATAGGGTGCCGTTTTACCCTTTGGATACGGAACCCTAAAAAGTACGTTATCTAGTACTTTATTAGACGACCTCCGTGGCGCAGAGGGCGTATAGCCGACTGAGACGCAGGAGGTATCGGGTTCGATTCCCGCCGCGTAACAAATGTATGCATGATCTACAGATATTTGTTCTGGTCTGGATGTTTCTCTATATATTATATATCTATGTATTTATATACAAAAAAGTATATAAGTATTCTATCAGTTATCTGGTACCCATAGTACAAGCTCTGCTTAGTTTGGGGCTAGATAGCGCTGTGTTAAATGTCCAGCAATATTTATTTTATTGTATTGATAATAGTATTGAATCTGAATATCTATATATTATTGAAAATTAAATTAAAAATAGTATTCTAACAAGTACTGTAATAAAAGTATTGTAATAAAAATTAGATATAAAATTAAAAATAGGAAAATAGTATTGTTTAATAGTATTGAATCTGGAATCAAGAGTCGGGTAGTCTCTTTTTACCAGCAGTTAACACTTGACTGTTGCTGTGTCCGACCTCACGCGCCTGTAATTGCGGGTATGGATACCATTGAAATTACAGGCACTTGAGGCCTCTCACCTGCATCTCAGGGTGACGAGCTCAATGCAATGCCATGTAGGCCTAGTTTAAGTTGGGCGTAGCCTAATGTAATGTAATTTTTATAGACAGTGGTGTGAAGCGTTTATCACTGTCAGATTTGATTAAGCAGCTGTAGACACGAACCAATCATTTTATAGATAACTAGCTGACCAATCCGCAGCTTCGCACGCGTAGTTTTACAATAAAAACGTTACCCTCCATCTGCGCAGTTGGATAAAAAGTAGCCTATGTCACCCGGGGATAGTGTAGCTTCCCAACAGTGAAAGAACTTTTTAAATCAGTCCAGTTGTTTCGGAACCTATTCAATACAAAAAAACAAACAAATCTTTCCTCTTTATAATGTTAGTAAATAGTTATATAATGTTAGTTGGGTAAATCGTGCGACGCCTTATATTATTAAAAAAAATGATACTCCAACTATAAAGGCACACGCTATTAAAATAACCAGCCAAGTGCGAGGCGGACTCGCGCACGAAGGGTTCCGTATTATCTATAAAAACGGCAAAAACATCAGGTCTGTTGTACGGGAGCCCCACTTAAATATTTTTTATTCTGTATTAGTATTTGTTTTTGTAGCGGCAACAGAAATACATCATCAAAAAGTCACGTTTGTTGTATGGGAGCCCCCCTTTAATATTAGTTTTATGTAAATTTAGTTATTTACTTGTAAAGTGAATAATATAACTCAATATTCTGTGAATATTTCAAGCGTCTGCATGTTGCCATTATCAATATCGAGCAAAAACGAGCAAAAAAAATCACGTTTGTTGCATGGGAGCCCCCCTTAAATATTTATTTAATTCTGTTTTTAGTATTTGTTGTTATAGCGTCAACAGAAATACATCTTCTGTGAAAATGTCAACTGTCTAACTACCACGGTTCATGAGATACAGCCTGGTGACAGACGGACAGACAGCGGAATCTTAGTAATAGGGTCCCGTTTTACCCTTTGGGTACGGAACCCTAAAAATGGTGAAACTTGAAAACATGAGCCATCAGTCTCTATCTTTCTCTAATATATAAGAATCGTTGTCCTGACTGACTGACATATAGACAACGTACAGCCCAAACCGCTGGTCCTAGAGACTTGAAATTTGGATGGTATATTCTTTGTGGTGTGAAAGTGAACACTAAGAACGGATTTTTGGAAATTCATCCCCTAAGGGGGTCAAAAAAGGTTTTTGACGGTTGTATGAAAAACCTTGGTTCTTGGGTTTATAAATTTGAAACTTAACAAACATATTTTTCAACAAAAATAAGAGAAATGGTATTTTTTTATTTTTCAAAATTCGTACCCTGGGTGGGTGAAAAAGAGTGTTGAACTTTTTATAGCAAAACATTATTTCTAGGGTTAATAGACTTAAAACTTTACTTAAATACTAAGCAAGGTGCATAATGAAACATGGGATAGTAATTCTATCTCAAAATCACCCTATAGCGTTGAAAAGGGATGTTGTAGTTTGTTGTAAAACAATGTTTTTTGCATTTACGAACGTATAACTTTGCATTAATACTTTTTATAGGCAAATAATGAAACATTTCTTCCTGATATAACCTGGATTAATCCTGACGACCTATGTGGCGCAGTGGGCGAATAGCCAGCTGAGACGCAGGAGGTAGCGGGTTCGATTCCCACCGCGGAACAAATGTGTGCATGATCTACAAATATTTGTTCCGGGTCTGGATGTTTTTCTATCTATTATAGGTGTGTGTTTACAAAAAAGTACATAAGCTTTCTATCAGTTATATGGTTCCCATAGTACAAGCTCTGCTTAGTTTGGGGCTAGATAGCGCTGTGTGAAATGTTCAGCAATATTAAATTATTATTTATTTATTTACTAACAAACAGGCTACTTTCTATCTTATAAATCAGGTCCCATGGGATAAAAATGGGGTGTCATAGTTTCTATAGGAAAATTATTTTGGTCTTTGTTACCCCTTTACGACCAAACTACTGAACGGATTGAGTTCATACTTTGCAAAAGTTTAGTTGATGACCTCCGTGGCGTAGTGGGCGAATAGCCGGTTAAAACTCAGGAGGTAGCGGGTTACTAGTAATTCTTGGAACTACTAGTAATTCTTGGAACAGATTGGTTCCTGGCCCAGCGGCAATCGACACTATGTCTATCTTGCTCTTTCATGCTATGAGTGAAAAAGAACTATCGTTTCGCGTAACGCATTTTTATGATTTTCGAGTCAGTGTGCTATCATACTACTCCCGTACAACAACGTGTTATCCTGTTTTGGATTGATACTCGTCGATTTTGTGCAGTGATTTCGGACTTTGTTTTGCCTAGCGATTTGGACGTCTTAATTTTGTGAACCTAACGATTTTGTGCTGTGATCTCGGACTTGATTTGCTTTGTAACTTGGATTTTTTGGTATTGCATATTGATTGCAATGCCTCAGCTATACACTGCGTCTGAATATGCGCAAATGCATTTAATCTACGGCGACTGTGGTGGTAACGCCAATCGAGCAGCAGCACTGTATCGGGAAAGATTTCCCAATGCACGCCATCCCGATTATCGTGTGTTTATTCGCGTACACAATGCTTACATGAAAGGTTGAATTCCTGGAAGTGGCATCGGTGGCACGAGTTCTGGGAGACCACAAGTACATAATGAAGAGAACGTACTTGATGAAATTGCTGCTGATCCGACCACATCTGTGCGCGTAATAGCCTCTAATACTGGCATGTCAGCAAGAACAGTGCACCGAATTTTAAAAAGAGAATAATTACATCCTTTTCACTACCAGCGCGTGCAATGTTTGCAGCCAAGAGATTACCCTGCACGAGTTGCATTTTGCCAAACAATGCTGAGAAAAATGAACGCTGATCCCGATTTCTTCGATAAAATTTTGTGGAGCGACGAATCCACGTGCAAAAAAGATGGGTATTTTAATATGCACAATCTGCACAGTTGGCAGCGTACAAACCCTCATTTGGCCAGAGAAGACAGGTCCCAGTACCAGTTCAAAATTAATTTATGGACTGGAATTCTAAATAGCAAAATCATCGGACCATTCGAATTGTCTGGAACTTTGACTGCAGAAACGTATTTCCATTTTTTACGGCACGAACTTCCACTTTTATTAGAAGATGTTTCATTAGAAGATAGAAGAAGAATGTGGCTGCAGCACGATGGTTGCCCCGCTCATTACGCCCGAAATGTTCGACAATACCTCGATGAAACATATCGTCGACGATGGATCGGTCGTTTGGGGACAATTTTGTGGCCACCTCGTTCACCAGACCTCAACCCATTGGACTTTTTTTACTGGGGATGCCTTAAAGAAAAGGTTTATAAAGACCCAATCAATATAGTGGTCCAGCTACGGGAGCGTGTGCGATTAGCTGCTCAGAAAATCACAGAGCAAAGAATTGCGAACAGGATTAAAAGATCTTTTATCAAAAGGTGCAGAGCATGCATCAGAGCACGTGGTGGCCTTTTCGAACACCTTTTGTAATAGTAAATTTAATAAATGAAATGCATTTAAAATTTATTGTTTCGTTTTATTTCATTACCGAATTTTAAACTAACGTTTTTAGGTGATTTTAAGTAATGAAGTAAATTAGTACTATTTGTAATTTTATAATAATTAGCTCTACCCATTTTAATAGGAATTACTTTTGAATCAACTTGTGGAAATACCATGTAATAAACCATTTCGGAATCTCGATGAAATAGGCTATTTTTTTTAAAATTTGGCATTCAAGTGACCATACATTTTTTTTACACCACAGAAGGGTAAAGGTCAGGAAAACAAACGAAAGCAAGTAAAATTTTAGTGAAATCTTATTTTAAAAACATAACTGTGCTTGTGTTATAAAAATAATAGTTTCCATTCGATAGCACATCTATCCAAGAATACTATCCAAAAAATAGATAGAAAAAAAATTTCATTTGCAGTCTTGGCGCCAAAAATAGTGACGAAGGGTGAACTATTTCTTAAATTTCGAAAATGTCGAATATCTCGAAAACCGAGGCACTTTTACTGAGCATAACAAATATTTTTCTGAACCGCCACAATGGCCCCTACCCGCAGGTACCCTATTATCCACTCATTACGCCACACCCTGTATAAAATTCTCGTGTCACAGTTTTCGCTGCCATACTCCTCCGAAACGGCTTGACCGATTTTGATGAAATTTTTTGTGCTTACCCGGTATCCATGAGAATCGGCCAACATCTATTTTTCATCCCCCTAAATGTTAGGGGTAGTCCACCCCTAAATTTTTTTTTTTTTAGACAAAATTTTTAATTTCCATTTTTTTATGATACAACATACATAAATACATACAATCCTCAATTTTCACCCTTCTACGATCAACCCTTATTTTTTAATAGCAATTATTTATATGGCAAAACAACGTTTGCCGGGTCAGCTAGTATAGATATAAATACGTAGAAATAGAGACATCTTCTCAAAAATAGGATAGGTAAATTCATAAAAAAAAATTTAGTTACATAAGCGTCCTGCAGTTAAATTTAGTATAGTCGCAATGGTGAGCCATACAAAATTCAGCCATCGATCGTAATGACCCCAGTTCACTGTCTACATGTTACATATAGCCGCAATTATCTGCCGCTGTATCCTTAATGAAAATAGGGTCGCAGTGATGAATCAAACACAATTTCAGTGACCGCAGCGTCCTCCAACTAACTCACTACAAGTTAGATAGGGCCGCAACAATGAATCATAAAAATAATCCAGCTACAGCAGTTGGAAAATGCTGCATTAGCTGGATTATTTTTATTATTCTAAACCCAATCATTTAAAGATTTATAATGTTGCAATGATTAGTCTCTTATATATAAATAGGGTCTCAAGGATGAACAATAAAAAAATACCAGCTACTGCAGCGTTTTGCTAATCACTTACTTTAAGTTTGTTAGTGTCGCAGTGATGAGTGATAAGAAATGTTTAGCATCCGCGGCTTTTACGAGCCTATACTTTTCGAGTTATATGGGTACAATAATAGCAATAAAAAATGCAGCTAACGTAGAGTCCCTTAGCCCACTCTCTTAAGTTAGAAAAAGTTGCAATGTTAAGTAAAAAAAAACAGCTACCGCAGTGTCTCACTCTCTTCAACTATAAATAAGGTATTTTTAATTAGGGTCTTTTTAAGATGAATAAGGCAATGCACAGTCAAAAATTAGTTTCTACCGCAGCATCCCCGAGCCCACCCTCTTTAAGATAAGTAGGTTCACAATGATGAATAGTAAAAATTTGCAGCTACGCAGCGTCACCCACAACCTACTAACTACAATTCACAAAGGGCAGCAATGATAAGTCATCGCAGCTTACACCAGCCCCCAATCTTTATAAGAAAAATTGGGTCGTAAAAATTATTAGTCATAAACGTCATAAAATCGGTTAGCGCAGCATTCCCTAGGCTACCCTCATTAAGATAAATAGTAATTAAAAACGCATCGTGCCCCACTCAACCCACTACATGTTAGGTAGGGCTACAAAATCTGCATCTACCACAGCGTCCCGCAGCCCATTGCCTTTAAGTTTAATGGCATCGCAATGATAAGTGATAAAAAATTGCATCCAACACAGCGCCCCGACTCCCCAGGACCATAGAAGATTGTAAAAACTGTAGCGTCCCCTAACCAACTCACATCAATAACAATAACCTATCTAACGATTGGGTTGAAATAATAACTCAAAAAAGTTAGAGAAAGCGCAGGATTTCCCAGCCTACCCTCTTTAAGATAAATAGGGTCGCAAGGATGAGTAAAACAAATATTTAGCTACCGCTGACCTTTTCAGCCTGCTTTTTTTAGGTAGAGTCTCACTAGAGTCTCTTAAAATTAGCTGTAGGTATTTTTACACCATAGAACAACGTGCGCAAAGCCGCTGGTAACAGCTAAGATTTTTTTTATAACTCATCATTGCGCCTAACTAACATGCAGAGAGTTGGCTGAGGTGACTACGGCAGCTGAGACCCTCCCGCTGAGGATCGGGAATTGGAAACATGAAGAAACTCAAAGCGTTCTTTGAGTACGGAGTAGAAGGAATGAAAAGGATGCTGTAAAGCAGGGGTCGGCAACCTTTTGCTATAGCATTGCCACATTATGTTGCCAGAGTATATTCAGTGCGGGCCGCACTTATTTTTATATGTTCGGACATGTATTTTTAATATTTAAAATAAAACGCATATATATTCATACAATCATGTCTATTTAAATTGAATTACTATACTAACATAAAAGTAAGAACTAGTGAGATTTTTGCGGCTGCATTTGACTTGCAAGTTTTTTAACGTCTGCTTTCATTTTAGTCGTAGACACGCGGAGTATCGCGTCTATATGTTCATCCGTTAATCACGAACAATTTTTTTTGCGGTAGTAGAAAATTGAAAAAGTCTGCTCACAAAAATATGTACTACCAAACATAGTGGTTATCTGCTGAGCAAATTTTTTCAATTCTTTAAAGATTTCAGAACTCAAACCTCCGCAGAACTGTACCAAGTCAGTGTTTTCCTTAAATACCGTTTTAAGTGTGCTATTACTTTGCAAATCTACTATGTTCATTTGAAAATTGCTTGGTACATCATTAATATCAATTGCAAAAGGGTTTTCGAATATTTATATGTTAAGGGAGATCTTTTAAAAGTTGGTGAATCGATTTACAAACTCAGTTTGTAGTTGTGCTAACACGTTTCTCATTGTAATATTTTGTCACTCAAAATGATCTCCAGCTTCTTCTACGGCTTGCTTGCAATTAGGAAAATGGTCAAGCTTTTTTTCATCAATATGCTTGATAAACAGTTTCAGTTTCATCTCAAATGACTTTACATCTGAATACCTATCACAAATCAATGTATTTTTTTCCCTGTTAGCGTTTGTTGAGCTGATTCAATTCCATAGTCAAATCAGTCAAAAAGCCAAGATCGATAATCCACTGTTTGTTAGTAAGCTGTTCCACTGGCTTTCCTTTCATCTCCATGAAGTTGCCAATTTCTTTCCTCAAATCAAAAAAACCGTTCCAAAACGGCACCTCGACTGAGCCACCTCACTTCAGAGTAGTAAACCACGTCACCATGATCAGCTTCCAGATCTTCCAAAAACTTTTGGAACTGACGGTGTGTGTGCCCATTTCTAGATATAAAACTAACAGCGGATGTTACAGTATCCATTATTCCTTTCCAGGATATAACCTTGGAGCACAATGCCTCTCGATGGACAATATAATGAAAAATCAAAGGCACAGTAGATCCAGAATCTTTCACTTTGCTGATGATTCTCCCAACACCTTTGTTTTGTCCGCTCATGTTCTTGCCTCCATCGATAGTGACACTTGTTAACTTTTCCCAGCTTAATTGCAATGAATCCAAAGCTTGTTGCAAATGGTGAAATAAATCTTCTCCCGTAGTTGTACCTTTCAAACTGCACATTTTCTCAAGCTCTTCTTAACCACTAAAGTTTTCGTCAATGCCGCGTACTTATATGAGTAGCAGTGCTGTATCCGACACGTCCGTCCTTTGATCCATCGCTAAAGAGAAGCAGTCAAAAGACTGCTTCTTGTCCCTGAGTTGTTCACACAAATTAGCACCCATGTCTTCGGTACATCGGGTGCAAGTTCTGGCAGAGAGACTAAGACTTTCTAACATTTTTTTTTCTGCTCTGGGAATATTTCTTCTGCGATAACTAAGACACACTCTTTTACTAATTCACTATCGGTAAACGGACGTCCACTTTTTGCTAGAATCTCTGCTACCCTGTAGCTGGCACGAACATTCGATTCGCTATTGTCTTCCGCAACCTTAAATATGTTTTGTTGATTTTTTAATGACGATTTCAAAGTGGAAATTTTCCTTTTTCGTATTTCTCCTTCAAGACAGTCAAATTAAGCTTTGTGCTCAGTGCCGTAATGATGGTTCAGGTTATATTCCTTCACTACAGAAATACTCTTTTGACAAATCAAGCATAACGTTTTTCCTTTAAGCTCGATAAAAAAGTATCATTCTGTCCATAATTCGTTAAAAACTCTTTTTTCTTCTTCTATCTACCTTTTTCTTGAAGCCATGTTTCTACAATTATTCTGTAACAATAATGAAGAAATTTAAATTCGGTGTAAAATTAAAAATAAATAAGGTATGTTCGATTTGGCACCTACAAATTCAAAACCCCATTCAAAAAATAATGAAAACATGACATAACTATTTTCATGGCATGTCTAGTACTATCCCCGTCCTTATAATATTCACCCATCAATCTGAAGGTTCACATAAACAAGCAGTAAACAAAATATAACAAATTGCTCGCGAGTGCATACAACGTACTTACCTCATACGTCGTGGGAACCTAACAGCGAAGGGAAGAAAGCTGAAACGAAACGCGTAGCTGGCAACCAGATGAGACGTGATTTTCCGGCGAATTTTCACAACGGAATGAGGCGAGTTTTTTTTTTTTCGAATGGACTTATCTCGCTGTTGGCCTCTGAGGCCGTTGCAACTTAACCGAGCTTTTGGCGAGCGCAGAAGGCACTCAGCCCTATAATTTTATTTTTGATGAGGCAACTAGCGCAAGGGCACCACTTAGGTACGAACCTCGGCTTGGGCTGTTGCCGGGACGGGGATAGGAGAGAAACGCCCGGGTACGTGCTTGTACCTCGTGTAGGCGGCGACTAATGGGACTCGTCGACCTCGCCGGCGAGGTCGGTGTATTTGTGGAGTGTTTGCTCTGTCTAATGTGGATGACTCACCCGCATTAGCGGAAGTGATTTCGTCATCCGGGTCTCCGAGAACGTGTCTCGGACGACGGAGGGTTAAATGAGGCGAGAGCTGCGCGCGGCAGTGATTTTAACTAAATCCGGTCGCTTAGAATTTTTTCGCCGCCGCACACCTGCATCTAATCAAAGAGTGCCACCGCCTATTGTCTCAAAGGAGCCGCCACCGACGGCCACGTGCGGCGGATAAGCGCAAAAGAAATTGCCAAGAATTGAATACAGCAAATCTTTATTTTCGGTAGAAACAATACATAACATCACAGTCTTGATAAACAGTTTTTAAGGAATGAAATAAGTACATTTTTTATCACCCGTGTGATATAAAATGGAGTGGCGTGGGAGCGAGCTTTCAAGTACTATCATGGCCCAGCAGCAGCTGGGTACTTGCCCTATAAAAAAAACCATATAAATTCTAGTGAATTTATATATTTTTTTATTACGGACCTCAGGCTTGCGGGCCTCACCGAGATAGTCCACGGGCAGTATGCGGCCCGCGGGCCACCGGTTGCCGACCCCTGCTGTAAAGGAAAGAAAGGTTGTGAGCATTGGTTTTTATTGGATGGGTAACCACTTGAGCCTGTGGCGATACTCAGAAATGTGATCGTATTTACGCCAACCAAATATGAATCTAATAGAGAAATTCTGGAGAGGCTTTTGCTTGTTGAGTTGATCTTCAGTACAATCAAGATAGCGTCAGCGTAGTCGAGAAATTATTGAATGTGTTCTATACTAATATTATAAAGAGGAAAGATTTGTATTTTTGTGTGTATGTGTGTAATGAATAAACTCAAAAACTACTGTGGCGATTTCAAAAATTCTTTCACCATTTGAAAGCTACTTTCATCCTGAGTGATATAGGTTATAATTATTGCTAAAAAAATTAGGGATCCTTACTAAAACTTAAGTAATGTAACCCAAGGTGTAAAAATGTGCCCTAAAACGTCTTTCGTCGCATGCGCTGCGGAAACTATTGATGATAGAACAAAAGTATGTTATACAATATTAAAGAGCATATCAATATCTACAAAAATAATATTATAAAGAGGACATATTTGTTTGATTTTTTGTTTGCATTGAATAGGCTCCGAAACTACTGGACCGATTTAAAAAAAAATTTCACTGTTGGTAAGCTGTACTACCTCCGGGTGACACAGGCTACTTTTTACCCAACTGCGGAGAAGGAGGGTAATGTTTTTATTAAAAAACTACGCGTGCGAAGCTGCGGATTGGTCAGCTAGTATTTTATTATTTAGGTACTACGTCTAGTGTTTTGTAATTTTATTACATATTCTGTGTATTACACCTCGGCCAATCTTCTATTTACTCGTCTTCATCTAAAGCAGATCTGGAAGAGATCGTTGTTTTTTGCGAGCACACCACCATTAGATAGATAGATAGATTTACCGTATATATTATTAACAAAGAGACTCATTAATAATGCAGTATTTCTGGTAAAAATATAGAATCTTATGAAGCTATCTAAGGTTATGAAGTGTAGATAGATAGATAGATAATTTCTTTATTGCACACCATTAAATACAAACATATAAAAGAAAATACACTTTCAAAGCATAGGTACAAAGGGCGGCCTTATCGCTAAAAGTGATCTCTTCCAGGCAACCTTTGGATGGACAGGATCTATATGAACAAATAAGAACGGCGGCGTAAGATATTATTAGAATCCCTAGAACAAGTATATCTTACAATTTATAAAAAATATAGATAATATAAAATAAAATGCTTAATTATATTATATAATATAATCATAAAATTACATAAATATTAATATTAAGATACATAAAATATAAATTGTCATACCTACATACATAAATTATAAAAATGTATGAATAAATAAATGGCCTAGTGAGCGATGGATGACAGAAAGTGTTGTCTGACCATGTTTTTAAAGATAGGGAGAGATTTTGCACGACGAATTGAGACAGGTAGGGCATTCCAGAGCCTGGTAGCCTGCAGAGTAAAAGAGGTACTATAAAATACTGAGGTATGAGGTCTAGTACACTCTTAAGAGTATATTAAAGAATATTCAATCGTTCATTCAATAATCACACCTAATAGTCGATTTATATCTGCTACTGAGTCAAATCTGACTATCCTCACAAGACGATATACAAATTTAATTTCGGTGACGATTAGGCGGAGCATATTAAAATGCAAAAAAAGTGACAGTGTTATATACTTGCTTAGGTGAAGAACGAGACAAACATGTATCATAGCCGCGCCGCATTGTCGCAGGAGTAAATGACGTAAGCGACAAAAGATAACATCTCGAATTGCATAAGAATCAATAAATGAAAAAAAGTGCTTTTCCATGAATTTAGGTATCATAATTACCTACATAACTATGTAAAAAAATATTTTAAAACTTTTCTTGAGTCGAAGAATGAACGGTATTAGTGTTTTAACCGAAGAGCCGATTTTGACAATTGTATCGAGAAAAGTTTCATGAATTGCTTTTCTGACTTTCATTTATGTAGTTTAAATCCTCAAGTAAATATTGTTTAAATATGAAATCAGTACCATTTTTTGTGATTGAATACAACAGTTGCTTTGGCTCATTTTTTTTTACATATCGTTTTAACTTTCTATTAGACCTGATACCTGCAATGGTAATTAAATACTGCAGCCGTCTGTTACCGCGCTCCATAACACACCACTCTTTTTTGTAAACTTCACACTTCAACTAATCATTTTAACACTTAGGAAATAAAGTTGACTATTTAGGAGTAAATAATGTGTGCGAATGCGCATTGCTTATCATACAAAAGATAGGTATTACGTGCTCGAGCTACATTCACGGTCAACAATTTACAGACCACTTTAACGCGTTCAGTTTAAATAATAGGTCTTTACCTATGAAATTGCCGTTCTTCAGTACTGGTCATTTCAAATAGAAAAAAAGTTTGGAATGGCTTTGTATTCTAAATTCGAAATAATTTTGTTTTAAAAACATGACATTCTTTTTACAAACTCAGTCTTTTGTTTATTGATTAGCGTTGTATTTTCATTAAATTCGAACATTTTTGTCATAATGGATACTTTAAAAATTCGTGTAATTATGGAATATGAGTTCCGTCGTGGCACCAACGCGACACAAACGGCACGTACCATCAAAAACGTTTACGGAGAGAACTGTACAAACGAACGCACAACCCGTTATTGGTTTTCCCGGTTCCGTTCTGGAAATTTGGACTTGAAAAATGAAGCTCATGGTCGTCCGGAGACTTTGGTCAACAATGATGAATTTAAGGCGTATGTGGAAGCTGACGAAACTCAATCTACAGCCGAGCTAGCAGCAGCTTATGATGTTAGCATCAAAACAATTTTGATCCATTTGCGACAAATAGGCAAGGTAAAAAAACTTGATAGATGGGTGCCCCACAAACTTAACGATCTTCAGCGCAAAGTACGCGTCGAGACCTGCCTCGCGCTGCTCAATAGGCAAAAAAATTAAGGAATTTTGAACCGAATTGTTACGTGCGATGAAAATTGGATTCTGTTCGACAATTGAAAGCGCCCAGCAAGTTGGTTAGATCCTGGTTCAGCACCAAAGCAATGCCCTAAACCAAAAATGACCCCAAAAAGGTGATGGTCACTGTTTGGTGGTCTAGTGCGGGTGTGATTCACCACAGCTTTTTACAAAACGGCATGAGCATTACTGTAGATGTGTACTGTGAAGAACTGGAGTCAATGATGGAGAAGCTTGCACATCGGCAACCAGCTTTGGTCAATCGGTCGTCCCCACTGCTCCTTCACGACAACGCGCGACCCCATACTGCACAACAAACAGTCTTCAAGCTGAAATAGCTGGGGTTGGAAGCTCTCCCTCATCCACCATACTCACCAGACCTTGCACCTACCGACTATTACTTTTTCCAAAATTTAGACAACTTTTTAGTGGGTAAAAAATTCAATTCCCGAGAGGCAGTACAAAATGCCTTTCAAGAGTTTGTTGCCTCCCGTCTAGCTGATTTTTACAAGAAGGGCATCAATAAACTGCCAATTCGTTGGCAAAGATGCGTCGATTGCATGGGTGATTACTTAGAATAACAGAAATAAAAAAGTTTAAAAAAATAAGTACTTTCACTTATTCCATACAAAACGGCAATTTCATAGGTAAAGACCTAATATTGGGAATCTATACAGCTAATATACAACTACAACTACTAAGGTTGTCTGGAAGAGATCGCTTTTAGCGATAAGACCGCCCATTGTACTAAATCTATTTGTAAGAATTATGTTCTGTATTTTACTTTGGTGTACAATAAGGAGTTATCTTATCTTACAAACTCTTCAAGTCCTAGTGAAATGGTTCTTTCTAGGCAAGCGTGCTGTGCTCCATCTTCGACTACACTATCACTTACCATGCATCAGATAAGTTAGTGGTCAATGCTTGACCATCCACCAGTAAAAAAAAGCGGCCAAGTGCGAGTCGGACTCGCCCATGAAGGCTTCCGTAGCAGCAAGTAACATAATATAAAAGTTCTTGTAGTTTGTTGTAAATTTTTTTGATATATGAGTTGATTGAATGAAAGGTAAATTGCGGTTTACGATTTATGACGTATTAAAAAAACTACTTACTAGATCTCGTTCAAACCAATTTTCGGTGGAAGTTTGCATGGTAATGTACATCATATATATTTTTTAGTTTCTCTTATTTTAGAACTTACAGGGGGGTGGGGGGGGGGGGGGGGGGGGCACTCATTTTACCACTTTGGAAGTGTCTCTCGCGAAACTATTAAGTTTAGAATAAAATGATATTAGAAACCTCACTATCATTTTTAAAGACATATCCATAGATACCATACACGTATCGATTTGATGAAAAAAAAAATTTGAGTTTCAGTTCTTAGTATCGGGAACACCCAAATTTTTTTTTTTTCTATTTGGTGTAAAATCTTAATGCGGTTCACAGAATACATCTACTTACCAAGTTTCAACAGTATAGTTCTTATAGTTTCGGAAAAAAATGGCTGTGACGTACAGACGGATAGACAGACAGACATGACGAATCCATAAGGGTTCCGTTTTTTGCCATTTGGTTACGGAACCCTAAAAACTATATCTGAGCCAGTCTTAGGGTTGTAGTTAAGATATTTAGTAATTGAGTACCTACCTATGTACTTGCGATACCATTTATATCTATCTATGAACAACACCGCTTTTATTAATGATATTTTTTTTTAGTTTTTATATATTTACCTATATACTACGTGTTTTGTTGTGTGCGACATTAAATGAAAACACGGGTCCCGGGTAACAGCTAGTATAGTTGTATAAAAGGTTATTTTTTCAAATTTATTACCATAGACAATTTCAAACTTTCAAACAACCTTAATATCAAGTCCTAAAATATCATTGAAACAGCCTGTACAAAATAGGTAAACAAATCATATTCGTGCATCATTTAAGTAGAATCTACTTACACTTGCGGACGCTTAGTCAGTTTAACAGGTATCTACTAAGGTGCCGCCGATTTACGTTAAAAATTGTTTACTGCAAATGTATCGATTACTGGGTAAATATTCAAGCTCTCAAAATTAAACCCACCGCTAAAATCAGTTAACACAATTCCGGATGTGTGTTTTAAACTAATGTCGTACATAACAAAACAGGTTATATAAATATATCAAAAAAAAAAAATTGGATAGAAGACTAAAGTAGAAGTGTTAAAATTAACGTCCTCTACTCTACGACCGCGGACTTTGATTAAAGCCGAGGACGCACTGGCCAAGCGACCGTGACGGACGGCGCGACGCGACAACGTTACGTTGAAACAAACTCGTAAAAATAAAAATGTAACCGCATCGCTTAAGAGACGGGAGACATGGGAAATGTATTTGCTAAAAACGTTCGTTATTTTCAATAAAACCAGCCAACTTAAGCCAGTATACAAATTTAATTTCGGTGACGATTGGCCGGTGCATCTGGAAATGCAAAAAGTGACAGTGCTATTTACTTGCTTAGGTGAAGAGCGAAACAAACATGTATCATAGCCGCGCCGCATTGTCTCAGGAGTAAACGACGTAAGTGACAAAAGATAAAATCTCGAATTGCATGAGAACCAAGAAATGAGAAATAAATGCTTTTCCATTAATTAGGGTACAATAATTACCTACATAACTATGTAAAAAACGCTATAAATCTTTTCTAGAGTCGGAGAATGAACGATATTAGAGTTTTAGAGCCGATTTTGACAAATAATTGCAACGAGGAAAATTTCACGAATTGCGTTTCTGACTTTTATTTATGTAGTTTAAATCCTCAAGTAAATATTGCTTAAATATGAAATCAGTACTAATTTTCGTTATAGAATACGACAGTTACTTAACGGCTCAATTTTTTTTACACATCGCATCCGCATTCTATCAACTTCAATGACTGAAATAAAATCAACCTTACCGGAATGCACAGGTATAAATTACTGAGGCCTCGATACTAAATATTTCGTAAATTGTGAAATACAAACTCTGCACGGTGCTCCCATTGCTCATCGCTGAACGCGTCGCCCCAGATCGCCTGTCGTCGCAACGTCGCAACCATCGCTATCTAATCACATGCAGTGCGGACACAGTTTTGTCGCGTCGTCGTCGCCTTGCGCCTGGTGTGACCTCGGCCTACTACCGGCACAGAAGTGATTGCTGAAAAGAGACTACCGAAAATAAAGAAAATTTCGCTACCATTTCGCTTCCCATAGTGCAGAGTAGGGTGACCAACTGTAGGTACTTTTTAATAAAGTATAACATCTTGGTGCTTTAATTTTATTAAAAAGCAATCTAAACTTTATTTTTACCGAAAGTTGAAGTAGGCCACATATTTTTTTTTAATAATGCAATTGTCCCTACAAAATACAGAGCCACAATCTGAAACACGATTAAAACAATATTAAAGTTCAGATGAATTCTTACAGTGCTGTTCAGTTGAAGAGTTTATAATTTCGTAATAAAATGTGTACTTACATTTTTTCAGCGATTGTACTTCATTTTCTTGCCAGAAATACGTTGTTTCTTAAAAAAACCCGGCCAAGTGCTAGTCGGACTCGCGCAAGAAGGGTTCCGTATCATTATCATTAAAACGGCAAAAAATCATGTCTGTTGTATGGGAGCCCCACTTAAATATTAATTTTATTCAATAGCACAATTTTATTTATTTACCTTAATTGAGGTTGGTGCCGATTAAGTTAGTCCTCTAAATTGTATGAGCGCCCATACAACTCAGAGGACTATCTTATTTGGTGTCAACTATATATGTATGTGGACACCCTTTAATTTTCAACTTTTTTTTATTTTTTGGAACTTTTCCTTTATTTGTACTGAAGACCTTGCTTTTTGGCAAATTTCGTGATTCTAGGTCAACGGGAACTACCATATAAGTTTTCGACCCAAAGCCTATAGGGTACTTTCTTTTGACCTAGAATTATCAATTTTGGTTAAAAACAAGCAGCAAGGAAAAATTCCGAAAAATAAAATAGTTGAAAATTAAGGTAAACTTTGGTACTCACAAGTTATCGCAAAAATCTAAATTTGCCCATATCTTTTATCGTGTTTACTCAGAACCTTGATTTTTATACACCTTATAAGGACTATAGACCTCAGTATCTGGTATAAATTTCAACTTGCTAGGTCCACCCGTTCCTGAGAAAATCGGTGGTGACACACGGATAGACGGACAAGAGAGTGGGTCTTATAAGGGTTCCTTTTTTTAGCTTTTGAGGTACGGAACCCTAAAAAGATGGTAGCCCTAGTGCAGACCTATTTGGGTCTGCAGTATATGGTGCAATAATGGTATAGCATTTTTGTGCATATTTTAAATTTCAGTAGATATACAGTTGTTAAAAAAAACTTAAAAGTCGTCACCCTTCAAACGTTATGCTACAACATTGCCTTATAAAGACACGTCTCAAATCTCAATTAGCGTAAAACGAAACGTAAGGTACGTGGTATATAAACTAATATTTTGTGGTAAGTCAGACATTAAATGAGACCTTTACAACAAAAGTCATTAGTGTGTAAATTTTAATCATTACGATTTTATAAATCATGGTCATGGATGGTTTGATTATAACAAACTATACAGATAATATATGATAGTGTCTATTGATAAGGAACAAATAAAACTCTATTTGATACGAAGATAACACTTCGTCATGCGTTCTGTATTTCTGAGCGTGTCAAATAAATGTACGCACGGCTACACATCAAGCTATGATATATAGCTTGATGTGTAGCCGTGTGTACCTATTTACGATACGATTCGTGTCCTTTTATTTTTAATTATTGACAAAAATTTTATTTCCCTATTTCTTCTAGCACCTTTGTCAATATACTAGTGGTTCGCCCCGAACTGAGATCTCGCGAGTCTCCCAAAACACAAAAGAAAGTATTCTTAGGGCGACTCGCGCAACGATGCCTAAACGTATTTAGTGGCTAGATATGATTTAAGGAGTTGTCAAATCAAACAAATACGTAAAATTTAAACATGTTTAGTCGCTAAATACGTTAAGCCGCCCATTAAGACGCTAACCGTAGCCGATGACCTTGAGCGAATAGGCGTAGCTATTGTTTCGGCCCCGCACCTTTCGCCACACGCATCTCACCGACTAGCAAATAGGTGAGTGCGAGGCAGACGAGCACAAACCTCCCGTACGACAGTCAGCGGTACACTGCCGCCCGTCGCCCGCGCAACCACCTTCTAAGGGTACGCCCGCTAATTATTCGGAAAAATTGAAAATAATTAATTGCCACGTGAAAGACCGTCGCAGCACAGCATCATTTGTTCAACTTGAAGATATAGTCTTTGCCCACATTTAAGTGAAAGAAAAATTACAAAATTTTACGTCGTTTAGAGGTTGAATCAAATTTAAAGACGAAAACAGCTACATTTTGTTATTTTTGTTTTCTCATAGTACATAAACAGGTAGAACATTTTTGTATGTTCACTTTGCAGATAAAAGGTCAATGAATGACATATATTTTTTTGAGCACATAAAACTGATTCCTCCCTGAGTAGAAAGCCTCCAAATAAGACCAATCGGCTACTATATTCGCCTTAATCTGATCTTTGACCAATAATATAGTTCCACGAAATAATGAACCAAATTACTTGACCTACAGTTTCATTCAAATTACTGGTAACGGGAGTTCATGTAATGCGGTTATCCTTTTTTAGGGTACAAATTGCAGTTGTTCTGGATTTCAGACTTTTGGCTATATTTGTGTTACTGGTGTACCTGTGGGTGTACCTACCTACCCTGTGAATTTTGTCAAAGTTCAGTATTTATTATGGCTAATAACTCAAAAACTGTATGAAATTTACTAAAAACCAAAACGGAGTCTAAATATACTAACAAAGACCTTTCATTCGACGTCCTATTTGACCTAATAGTCTCATTTTAATTTTTTTTTACCCCTCTTGAACTTCAATACCTCAACAACCCCCCAACATTTTTAGCTTATTTAGTCACACCAAATTGTGCCATCACTACGTACCTATGTATCAAATTTCACGATGATCGGATCAACGCTTCAAAAGTTATCTTCGGACAAACATACATACGATTCGACATCTACATAGTATTTTTCTACAGTTAACTTTCGCGATCACTGTACATAATTATTGATTAAAACGTGTATTAATCGCGTATGTACCTTTTTATTTGTTATCCCGACGTTTCGGCCGTGTTGCAACAGTTATGGGTTATGCAACAGTTATGCAACAATATTATATTCTCGGGTTTACTTCTACACAGGTTTGTTGTTGTTATATCACGTGATATTTCCATAGCATGTGTCAAATTCCATACATTTTCGGATGTATCGACTAGCGTCATCGCTAATCGAATGTAACTGGGCTAATGGCGGGTTCCTATATCCGTCGGTAACCAGCTACGACTCGTTTCTCCATGAAAACCTGTCAAAAGTTTGACACTAGTTTGACACATTTTCAAGGAGATACGAGGCGTAGTCGGTTACCGATGGATATAGGAACCCGCCATAAGCCCTCTGTTCACCAGTTGACGTCCTGTCGCTGATATGATGATGATGATAAAGTTCAGTAGCCCGCCAAAAATGCTCCGCGTTGATAGTACGGTCAATTTAGACCAGGAATCCCCAAACTATTTTGGACAAGTGACCCCTTTTCCAAAATGAACTGTTACCTCAGACCCCCATTGCCAAATGACCTACTTTTAAGATCAACCCCCTTATTCATAATGGTCCGCTAACTTAAAACAGCTGATACAGTGTTATTTTTCATTCTGACTTAGGTCAATAGAAGAAGACAGAGTGAGAATTAGCAATGCTTTAAATTAGTTAGCAGACTATTATGAATAAGGGGGCCTAACTTTCGTTTTTTCCTGATACAAAATACCTAGGTACTAAGGTACCTATTGGAAAACTTTGCACTTGGTTAAGTGAGTAAAGCTGACTTCATCAAAATTTAACAAAATAAAAAGACATACAATTCAGTAAATATCAAATTTAATTTATAATTATTATTACAAATTAAGTACTTAAAGAATCTTAAGTAGGTAGGAAATTATATTTAAAAAAGTATTAATTCGCAAAGAGAAAATAAAACATTCAGTGCGATGGATGAACCTGGTGACTATCTACCAATCTAGCTACATCCGGTTCAATATTGGTGAGTTGTAGCCTTAAATCTCCACATTCGTTGATTTTCAAACGGTTTCTTTGTTTCGTCATAATTTTTGTAACCATACTGAAGCTTTTTTCAACTAGGTATGATGATGGAAAAGCGATAAGGTATTTTTCAGCAATGTTCCACAATGTAGGATACTGTGTTTCAATGTTGCGTTGCAACCAGAACTTCTGATAGCCTTGTTAGAATTTCTGCTTAAGCTCTTCGTCTGTGCTGATGGTAATCAACTCTTCTTGCATTATCACATTGGCTTCTTCTATGGCTGTGGTATTGTACGGATTTATTATCCATTGAGGAATTTGTAAATTTAAAAGATCCTCAAACCTCTCCGTAAAATCCTTGTGTAATGCGTCCAAGTGAGTGACATATAATAAAATGTCATCATCTTGAAGCATTTCTGGTAATTTTGACAAATGCGGAAACTGGGAATATTCTTTTCTGCCAAAATTTTGTTTATATATGATTAGTTTACCCACGAAGGAGCCGATATTATTGATTTTGTTTTAATCAAGTTAAGATCGTCACCCTGCAGCTGCAAATTAACTTTGTTGAATATTCCAAAGATATTAGTCAAGTAATAAATATCTGTTTTACAATTGTTCAGATTTTCTTTCAAATTCGGATCTTTTTCTTGTAAAAACCCAACACAGATTCAAAAATGCCTGAAAATCTTTCTAAGCAAGAGCCTCTTGATAGCCAGCGAACTTCAGTGTGCAGAAGTAATCGAGTAGAGACTTCGTCGTTTTCCTCACATAGCTGAGCAAATAACCGAGAGTTCAAAGAATTGCTTCGAATCTTGTTGATAGCATTTATTACATATTGTAAAGACTTATGCAATCTAGTACTCAGTTTTTTTGCTACTAAATGCTGCCTGTGAATCACGCAGTGAATGACCAGTACATCAGGCAGTTGTCGCTTTAAGTGAGCTATAAAACCACGATGACGACCAACCAAGGACGGTGCACCATCAGTCGCAACAGAAACAATGTTTTTCCATGGAATAGCTTTGTCAGTAAAAAAATGTTCCTCGGCCTGAAAAATCGGTTCTCCTCTGGTCTTTAAATATGTAGCAAAAAGCAGTTCTTGGCACATATTTTCATCTTTGATATATCGAACATATCCTAACAACAGAGCTTCATTGCCGGGTAATATAGACTCGTCCAACTGGAGAGAGAATCTGTTGGTCTGTAAGAACTTGCATAAAATGTTTTCCACATCCAGTCCCATCTCGTCTATGCGTCTCTGAACGGTGTTATTGCTCAAAGGTATTCTCTTTAAAATATCATGTGCGGGTTTGTGCAATACATTGTTAAGGACTTCCGCAATGGCTGGTAAGATAAGCTGCTCTCCAATTGTGTGGGGTTTCCCCGACTTCGCTATTAGTAAAGATATATTATAGGACGCTCGTAAACCACCATCGTCTTTAATAGATGATGACGCAAACATCGATCTTATGGATGGTCTTTTGTCTAGTTTTTTGTTTAGTTAGTTTTGTTAGTGCTTGACAATGACAAGGGCTTACTTTTTTTGTCAGCATGTACTCTTGATAAGTGGTCATCCATTTTTGAAGGCTTCATGGCATCGTTACTGAATACTTTTTCACATATGAGACACATCGGCGAGTGTTGATTTGATGGAGATGCAATAAATCCGAACTTCAGGTAGTCCAAACTGTATTGTTTGCATTTTTTTTTCGTGTCTGCCATCATAAAACTCTCAGTAATCCTGCAAATAAAAAAATAAGAAACTACCTAAATAAAAAACAATAATAAACTGTTAAATTTACTGGTATTTTTTTACAATTGAAACAACTGAGGCAACTGCAAACTGTTGAAAACAATCTACACATAGCTCAACTGATCACTATCACACAGTGGGGCAATGCAGACAGCGTCCCCAAGACGCTGGCTGCATTGCCCCATTGTATGGCAATGCTGATGCGCTGTGCCGGATAAAAATTTTTTGGTCCTTACCCTGTTAATTTTTGCTGCAGATATTGTATGGTTACGCTATTAACTCGCGTAGGGAGCTCGGCATTTTGTAAATTCTTTTTCAATCACTTTTCTTCACTTAATTTAGCTATGTTATAACTTTGTAATCTCTTGAAATAAATGAGTACTTATATGAGTTAGTATCGTTCAAGCTACACCGAATTTCAAAACGCAAATGAACTTTCAACCTAAGGGCAAACTCGTTAAATAGTAAAATATCGGGAACATGTTTGGACTTGCAACTTGATCATGAATTCGTTCGTATTTAATCGCGTAAGCGTCAAATAGAGAGCAAGTCAAAACGCGCCTGAAAGACGTACGCTCGAACTCATTATCTTGCACAAACTTGTCCACACTGACTTGCCGAGTTTTTCATCTTGTACGAACTTAAGACTTTACATTACTACAACAATGCTATTTCCTACAAAAATATTAATTATTCTTAGTACACGTAGCACAACATAAACAATACAGTACCTACCTACCTATCTTGAAAGATTTAAATAAGAACTTGTGTTAATTAAATAGGGGTCGATTTTTAGACCTCGTCGACCCCCAAAATCAGTTTTCGTTTATGTCGACCCCAAGGGGTCGATATCGGTTTCCTAGGGGTCGGGAATCCCTTTGGGAAACCACTTTGGAAATCCCTGATTTAGACATTCGAAGTTGCATAAATTCCCAACAAGCTGAAAATCAGTAAATTTGTTTAAGTTAATAAATAATTTTTTTAAGTTCCCCATCATTCCCGTGTATGGAAAAATTTTTACTGAAGGTCAAAGGCAAAAAAAATGAGTTTTTCGCGATTTTCAGCAGAACGGTACGTTTTACCATAAAAGCACTGCTGACAAAATTTTTGTATCATAAAATTATTTATAAAAATATATGCATACTTTTTTTTTTCTACGGGTCACTGTTTTTGAGCTATAACGATTCAAAAAGTTGTAAAAGTTGTTATCGTCATAATATGCACACGTTTCCAGGCTACCTATGAGGTAGTATACTTCGAGCGTTTTTTTATTCAGAACTTATTTTATTTTATTTTTTATTAATAAAATTTTTATTTAGTTTTTTTAGTGAGTGAGGATTCAGGAAAACTAACTGAACTTCAATTAGTTATCTTGGTTAACATTCTCAATTAACATGGATCTAATGTTGTTCAACGTTAGAAGAATAACTTTTTAGTTAGATAATATGCTCTATCGGACATAGTGCCTCTCTCTTCGTATAAAATGAAATTGACAGACAACTGCGAGGTACTCAACTCTAATCTTGGGAGCAATCACGCTAAATTTGAATAGAACGGTAATACTAAAACAAAACCAGAACCAAATACGTTACGTATCGCGCTAACTATTTGAACGTATACGAATGGGCACAACTTAGGCAGGCCTATACCCAACAATGGGTGAAGTCAGGCTGTGGGTGATGATGATGATGATGATACGAATTGGCTATTCTTTGAAAGATACGTTGTTGTAACGTACGATCCAACTTTATAAATCATGCTAGTTTGTTTATGTTGCCACGCCCACGCCCGCGCCTGCACCCACGCCCGCGCACTCGCCCACACCTACGCCCACGCCTACGCCCACGCCCACGCCAACGCCCACGCCCACGCCCACGCCCACGCCCACGCCCACGCCCACGCCCACGCCCACGCCCCACGCCCACGCCCACGCCCACGCCCACGCCCACGCCCACGCCCACGCCCACGCCCACGCCCACGCCCACGTCCACGCCCACGCCCACGCCCACGCCCACGCCCACGCCCACGCCCACGCCCACGCCCACGCCCACGCCCACGCCCACGCCCACGCCCACGCCCACGCCCACGCCCACGCCCACGCCCACGCCCACGCCCACGCCCACGCCCACGCCCACGCCCACGCCCACGCCCACGCCCACGCCCACGCCCGTGCCCGCGACCGCGCCCGCGCCCACGCCCACGCCCACGCCCACGCCCACGCCCACGCCCACGCCCGTGCCCGCGCCCGCGCCCACGCCCGCGCCCACGCCCACGCCCACGCCCACGCCTACGCCCACGCCCACGACCACGCCCACGCAAACGGCCATGGCCACGCCCACGCCCACGCCCACGCCCACGCAACAAGCTGAAAATCAGTAAAATTGTTCAAAACATAAATAATTTTTTTAAGTTCCCCCATCATTCCCGTCTATGGAAAATTTTTAACTTAAGGTCAAAGGTCAAAAAAATTTGTTTTTCACGATTTTCAGCAAAACGGTACGTTTTATCAATATAAAAAAAAATCGTGAAGTTCATTCGTCTTATTCGTAACCTTCAAATTCTTCTTGTTCTTCTTCTTGATCTTTTTCTTGTTCTTCTTCTTCTTCTTCATTTTTGGTGTAAGTAAATTACGTCAATAGCGATGTATCGCATGACATTTCGTTGGAATCAAACGAATCCTCCACTGTTGGTGATTCAACATTAGAGCACGACCGGCCTTGACAATTTGTGCATGCCAGAGAACAAAGCAGACCAACTTTTTTGAGACCACATTTAGCACTGCATCCCTTTTTGCAGTTGCAAAAAATTGTGTTCAGCCGTTTTTCCGGCGCAGATGGGAGTAAAGTTTGAACTGGTAATGTATTGTTGACCAACTTCCAACCCCAGTCTGTAGGGTCTAGTTGGTAACGAAGCCACACTTGAACTTGGTAATATACCCGAAAAAGATGTTGATGTGCAGCAACTGAGGTTGGAGGAAGATAAGCTAATAAAACTTGTTTTTTTAGTATTTTTAACGAAACATGCATATCAATGCTTATCGAAACAGGTAGTTTTTTTTGGAGCTCCGTACATAGAAAGAAGAAAGCGGATGCCGTTCGTGATAACTTCTTGTTGAGTTGAATTACTCTTTTTAAAAACTTCAGCACATTGAACTAAATCTTGTATATACGCGGCGTACTCATGCATATTAAGACGATAACACCTATTACATCTTTTTGAGTCCTTATATCTCAGAAACGGTGGCTTGTAGGCAAAAAAGTGTAGATATATGTTGGTGGACTCCCTTTTCCGCATTTGAACTCTTAAGTGGTCCATTATGCGTGAGAGAGTTGGCTATATAGATAGCCAGCCTAACTCCGACCAGAAGCGCAGAAGTTTCCTGGGGTCCTCGCAGGCTTCACGGAGTGACCTTGGATTGTCCAGGATTTCTGCACGTTGTGCTGTTACCCCCACGCATTCCAGGACTACGTGGGCTGCTGATTCTTCTTCGATGAGACATCCCCTGCAGAGTGGGCTGTCTGTTGCTCCCATGATGTAGAGGTGTTTGTTGAGGGGACAATGTCCTGTAAGGGTCCCCACGATGATTCGAAGGTCCAGTCTCTGAAGGTTGAGCAGTCGTCGTGTCAGTCGTGGCGAGACAGCCGGCAGAGCTGCCCTCGACTGTCTGCAGTCCATGATCTGTGCCCAACGTTCGTTGTGTAGGTTTAGAGTACGATGTCGTATCCATGTTCGTAGTTGTGTGAAAGGTAGAGGGAGGAATGGATGTGGGCCTATAGCCGCGGTTTCCGATCCTCTTTTTGCTAGTTCATCTGCAGCATCGTTGCCAAGTGATCCGCTATGCCCCTTAATCCATTGTAAAATCACCTTGTTTTTCATGGCGATTCTTTCTAGGGCTAAGTGGCATTCGTAAACGAGCTTAGAGTTACAGCTGTGACTTTCCAGAGCTCTGAGTGTTGCTGCATTGTCGGAGAGGATTCGTATATTGTAGTCTTCGATCTGCCTCCTGTTTATTGCGGTAGCTGCTTCGGTAATGGCCATACATTCACACTGGAAGATGGAACTGTATATCCCTAGTGTCAATGATATATTTATGTTGAGATCCAGTGAATGAATTCCCGCGCCCGTTCCCTGTTTGGTTTTTGAGCCATCGGTATAAACGCGGACTTCACTGATTCCTGATTGATCTCTCTGTTCCTCGTAGAGTGTTATAGTAGTATGTTATAGTGTTTTTGAAATATCTGTTGTCTTGGGATCTTGTCGCACGGGGCGGCAAGTAGTGGTTCGTAGGCTATCGCTCGCTCTAAGATAGATGCGTGCTGACTCCTTGTGTTTCCCCACAGTCCCTGGTGTTTGAGTCTTATAGCAGCCATCATCGCTTCTTGTTGTATATAAAGATCTAAAGAAGCCAGCCCTAGGATAATCTCAAGGGCGGCTGTTGGTGTCGTTCTCATGCAGCCTGATATTGCAGAGCATGCGTGTCTCTGGAACCTCTGCAGCTTGGTAATGACAGTACTAAGTTCGGTACGGGTCCACCATACAATGGAGCCGTACGTTAGTGTCGGTCTTATTACGGCTGTGTAAAGCCACAAAGTTATTTTCGGGGAGAGTCCCCAGGTTTTTCCGAGCATTCTGCTGCATTGAAAGAAGCAGGTACATGCTCGCTGTAGTTTGTAGTCAAGGTGTTTGTTCCACAGTAATTTACTATCGAGTATGACCCCGAGATACTTGACTTCGTTGGTAAGTTTCAGTTCAGCGTTGAATAATTTCGGCAGTCTCAGGTTACCTAGGTTCCTTTTGTGCGTGAAAATTATTAGTTCTGTTTTTGTAGGGTTGACCGATAAACCATGGCTTGTGCACCAGTTTTCGATAATTTTAAAGGCTGCTTTCATAAGGTCACATAGTACGTTCTCGAAACATCCGGTCGCGAGGATAGCCAGGTCGTCTGCATATCCTACTGTGAATAGCCCTCTGCCATTCAGTCTCTTGATGAGATCGTCAACCACTATGTTCCATAGAAGTGGCGAGAGGACGCCACCTTGTGGGCAGCCTCTGGCCACAGTACCTCTGGTAGTTTTATTGATTGTGAACTGTATTGCTCTGTATTTAAGCATATTGTTAATCCACTCTGATATAGTCTGAGCTACTCCATATGCTTCCAGAGCTTGGTTAATACTGGCAAATGTGGTTTTATCAAAGGCCCCTTCTATATCTATGAAGGCGCCCAGGGTTGGTTGTTTTGTTGAGAGTCCGTCTCCAATGCGTGATATTACGCTATGGAGTGCAGATTCTGTGGATTTACCTTGGCTGTAGGCGTGCTGGTTCGAGTGTAAGGGCTTGTGAAGGAGAGTGTTTTCTCTTATTTCACGATCACATAGCCTTTCTAGTGTTTTGAGTAAAAACGACGTAAGACTTATAGGCCGAAATGATTTTGCCAAAGTGTAGTCGCTTCTTCCCGGTTTTGGTATGAATACTACCTTCACTTCTCTCCATTTCCGAGGCACGTACCGATGGGCGATACATGCTCTAAAAATGTTAACGAGATGGTCAGCTATTAACTCGCTGCTCCATCTTAAAAGGCTCGGGAATATTCCGTCTAGCCCTGCTGATTTGAAGGGAAGGAAGCTGTTAATCGCCCATAGTACTTTCTCTCGATTGATGAGATGTAGGGCTACGGTCCAATCTTGACTACTGGATGCTCGTTCTGTGTACACTTCCCAGTCATGAGTTTCGTTTATCTGGCAACCGGGAAAGTGTGTCTCTAGCAGTAGTTCACTGGTTTCTGCATCTGATTTGGTGTAGGTGTTGTCGGGGTTTTTGAGACAGCCTATTGTGCGTTCAGGATCTCTTGATAGAATGCCTTTTGTTCTGGCTGCCTGACTAGTGTTTTCGATGTTGGTACAAAAGCGTTTACAGCATTCCAGTTTCCTGAAGCGTAAACGTTTTTTATATGAAGATTTTATAATGTGGTGGTTTTCCCAATCCTCGGACTGTCTTGTGTTTATTGCTCTATTGAACAATTTCCTTACTTTACGGCGTAGTTTTTGTAGTTCAGGACCCCACCAAGGTCGTGTGGGTCCCACTTTGGGTGTCACGAGTGGGCACGATTGTTCGTAGCTATCGGTTAGAATAAGAGTAAGTTCGTTTACATACATTTCAATGTCCGACAGCTATGTTGTTTGTCGGCGCGGTCACAGCCGTGAGAGCTGACTGGACTGTTTTTACGAATTTGGACCTGTCCGTCTTACGCGGAACGCGCCTAGGTTGTGGTATGGGTAGTGTCGTACTAAGGTTAAAACGTATCCATCTGTGATCCGAGCATGAGGCTTCGTTTGAGACGTGCCAGTCGGTGATTGATTTGGATACATTTTCTGTTGAGAGTATTAGATCTATGATGGTTTGGGCTCGGGAATTGACAAATGTCGGTTCCGAGCCCTTGTTTAGTAGTGTTAAGTTAGTAGTGAGAAGATAGTTTACCAATTCCTCTCCACGGGCATTAGACTTATCGCTGCTCCACAAGGTGTGGTGCGCGTTGGAGTCGGTGCAGATGATGAGTTCCAGTTTTTCTCTTTCGCAGTACTCCACCAGTGATGACAGCTCCGACGATGGTATGTCCTCGTCACTTGGCAGGTAGGCTGACGCTAGAACTATATCGTGAGGCTGTTTGTTGGTTGTTGTGGGAAACCTAACAGCTGTTAGGTCTCTGGAACAGAATTCGGTGATTAATAGTGTTTGAACATGTTTGGGAGTAAATATACAGGTTCTAGGATTGCTTACGGTGGTATCGAAGATAAGTTTCCCACCGATGTTGTTAAGACCACAGAGAACACACAAGTGTAGATATATTTTTCATAGACAATTTTATGATCTCCAATTTTTGTATTGAGTACTTTTATGATAATACTTACCGTGTTGCTGAAAATCGCGAAAAACTTATTTTTTTACCTTTGACCTTGAGTAATATTTTTTCCATACACGGGAATGATGGGGAACTTTAAAATTTTATTTATAATCATATTTTGAAGAATTTTACTGATTTTCAGCTTGTTGGGAATTTATGCAACATCACTCTCATTTTTTGGTTTAGATTGACCGGACTATGACATGACAACCGATTTAATGTCGAGGAAAACCTCTGCGGAGTTGTGAACGCAACTGACTTGAACCTAGTACTGAAATAACGATTTTTTGAAAGAAAGATAGAAAGAAAATATAATTTATTATGCCAACCACTAATAACAATAAAACACAAAAACAAAATACAGAGCATCGCACAGGCCTTCTACATTCCTCCAACGGCCTTCCAGGACATTCCTCTCCCTCCCAGGAGGGGGACGGAGGGGTCCGCTTAAGGCGGACATTAACCGACAGGGCTAGTCAGGTGCTAGTGCAGCATCGAACCACTCATCCGATGGGCGGTTTGATGATGCACTGGCACTGAGGTGAATGAAGGAATATCGGTGGGTTTTTAGTCGGTATGCCGTTGGTTGATAGCCTGCGGAGAGTCCGACAGACCCCTTTAGCTCTCTCCGAGTTGAAGGACATGCGTAAAGCATTTTCCCAACGCAAAAAAAAAAAAAAAAAAAAGTTGACAGTACAGTTAGATCAATCAGTCAATCAAATGCATCACGTAAACGTAACGATTCCTAGTTTTATGCCCAGAAAGAGAATACCTATAACCCACAGACTTCACTATAACCGTATAGACTGCCGAAACTGGAATCTGAGGATCCCATGAAGTGGACGCAGGCGCGATATTCGAATCTAAGTAAGTCCAACTGATAATTTAGTAAAGCCAACTTAACGAAGTAGAGTCAAGAAAATAACTAAGTTAAATATATATCATCATCATCATTTTCAGCCCGTGTCGAGCCACTGCTGGGCATAGGCCTTTTTTTTTTTTTTTTTTTTTTTTTATGTTATTTTTGGGGAAACAGGCTTACGGCCCACCTGATGGTAAGTGGTCACCGTCGCCTATTGACACCGGCAACACCCGGGGTATTGTCGATGCGTTCCCTACACTGAAGAAACCTCTTTACATTTCTCTTGAAGCGTGCCATGTCGTAGTCTAATGGGAAAACCTCAGATGGTAGCTCATTCCACATCTTGCAAGTATGGGGTAGAAAAGATCGCGTGAAGCGTGTGGTGCGCGATACCCAATTGTCGATTATATGTGGATGAGCTTTATTACGTTGTCGAGAAGTGCGGTGGTAAAATCTCGACGACGGGATGAGATCAAATAGCTCCTCAGAACATTCCCCATTATACAGGCGGTAGAATACACTGAGCGATCCGATGTCACGGCGTTGACTCAGCGGTTCCAGCTTGTCGGTGAGTTTGGGATCACCGATTATTCTAATGGCTCTTCTCTGAAGGGAGTCAAAACGAAGCAATTGGTACTTTGGAGCTCCGTGCCAAAGATGGGAACAGTATTCCACGTGCGGCCGAACTTGCGCTTTGTACAGCAATAGCCGTTGTTGTGCCGTAAAATACTGTTTGGCACGGTTAAGGACTCCAAGTTTTTTGGAGGTGAGCACAGCTTTTGCTTCTAAGTGACTCCCATACTGGACCTCATTAGAAATTTCGACTCCCAGAATCCCTATACTCGCCGAGACGGGGAGAGGAATGCCCTGGAACCGTGGAGCTATTGTGAAAGGGGCCTTCTTTGTGGTGAACGCACAGACTTGCGTCTTGGTTGGGTTAAAGGTGACCAGATTAAGGTTACCCCAATCTGACACACGCTCCAAAGAGCCTTCAACCTCAGACACAAGTCTTTGTCTGTTGTCTTCCACTTCCGACCGAGAGACATTAGGGCGACCAGTGTAGAAAGTATCACCCGTACTGTCATCCGCATAACAATGAAGGCCGCTTATGTGCAGCATATCATTGATGTGAAGAATAAACAGTGTGGGCGATAGCACTGACCCTTGGGGTACACCAGAGTTAATGGGCATTGAGTCCGAGCAAGAACCATCTACAACGGCTCTTATGCTCCACCCGGATAAGAAACTGGCGACCCAGCTGCAAAGTCCCCCGGGGAGGCCGTATGAGGGAAGCTTCGAGAGAAGCGCCTTGTGCCACACCCGATCGAACGCCTTCGCGATGTCTAGACTAACAGCTAGAGCTTCCCCCCTACTCTCGACGGCTTCCGCCCAGCGGTGAGTGAGGTAAACTAGAAGATCACCAGCTGATCGCCCATGACGAAAGCCGTATTGGCGGTCACTGATCAGCTGGTGTTCCTCAAGATACCTAAGAAGCTGAGTATTAATTACTCGCTCCATCACTTTACAGAGTAGGGAAGTAATTGCTATAGGCCGATAGTTAGACGGATTGGTTCGATCCCCTTTTTTAGGGATTGGGTGGACATGGGTCACTTTCCAAGAAGACGGCACGATACCAGTGGTATAAGACAATTCAAAGAGGGACGTTAAGACAGAACACAACTCAGGAGCACACTTTTTGAGCACAATGGCTGGAATGCCATCCGGCCCACTCGACTTTCTCACATCAAGGGAAAGGAGTTCCTTCCGTACCGCTTTCTGATGAAAACGTACCTCTGGCATGGAACTCGGACACCGAGGTATAACCGGTGCTTCAGCATTTCCGTCGAGGAGGGTCGAATTGGAGGCAAAAAGAGATCCAAGGAGATCGGCTTTCTCTTTTGCACTATGGGCCAGAGATCCGTCCGACTTGAGTAAAGATGGTAAGCGGGACTGGCAGAAGTTACCCTCAGCAGCTTTGGCAAGAGACCAGAAGGCTCTACTTCCAGAAGGATACCCCATTAACTGGTCGCCAATTCTGCTGATGTGCTGCTTCCTCGCTATAGCCATGACCTTTTTGCTCTGTCTGGAGGCAGCATTGAATTTTTTCCTCAAACGGGAAACTTCGGGATCCTGGCACTCACGCGCTACAGTCCAGTTCTTAAAGGCAGCCAATTTGCTGCTGACTGTAACGGCACAAGCCCGGTTGAACCAGGGTTGACTCCGGCCACCAACACGCACTACAGAGTTGGGGATGAAACATTCCATACCCTGAAGTATGGCATCAGCGACGGAGTCAGCGCAAGTGTTTGGATCGTCCGTTGAGAAACATAGCTTCCTCCACTGGTAGGATGCGTAGAATTCGCGTAATCCATCCCAGTCGGCTGTTCCGAAATGCCAAACCCTTCGTTTCCCGGGTTTACTAGATAAACTAGGACGAACGGTCGGCACTGACGTGGTTACCAGGCAATGATCAGAGGATCCCAGAGGAGCCTCCACAGAGACCTGGTATTTATCCGGATGTGAAGTCAGCACAAGATCAAGCAAGGATGGTACATGGTTATCAACATCAGGAATCCTAGTTGGACAGGAGACCATTTGGGTAAGGCCATGAGAGATTGCAAAATCATGGGCAGTTCTCCCAGTATGATCAGTGTATCGGGAACCCAGCCACTCAACGTGGTGAGCGTTAAAGTCCCCGAGAACGATCAACTCTGCATTGGAGTACTGCCCGAGTGCACACTCTATCCCCTCAGCGATGTGCTCAAATAGTCGAGTTGCGTCTGAATCACCACTATGTGATCTATAAAGGCAAGCGTAAATACGGGTTCGACCCCCGTAATCGACGCGGGCCCAAAGACACGACAGATCTGTAGCTTCAAGGCCGTTGAGACGGCGACAACAAACATCCTCCCGAACGTACATACATACCCCAGCTTTCCGGAGAAAATGCTCTTCTAGTATATAGCCAGGGTAGAGGAGATAAGATGTATCAGCCGGGCAGGAGATTTGAGTCTCCGTCAAAAAGAGCAGGGCAGGCTTGGCTGTCTCAAGATGATGATGAACAGCATTTAAGTTCGAGTGTAATCCGCGGATGTTGCAGAGGTCAACTCTGAGAGTGGATTTTGAAGCCGCTGGTAAACTTTTACTTTTATTTTGACTGGCCATGAGAAACAAAATAAAAAGGGAAAGTAGTAAAGAGTACTTCAGCCAGAAATAAGGGCAAACATGGCTTATACAAGGACTCAGTTGTTCCAGATGTGGATGGCTGGCGTGATGTACGGAAGGGCCCCCGATCCAACCTGAGAGCAGCTGCCGGGTTCCACTCCGGTCTCCTACTCCGGCACGACAGTCACTCGCAAGCTTTTTTCGCGGATTGGCGAGACAGCCTCCCAGGGCGGAGTTTGAAAAGTTATCCCTGGGTTCGGGTCCCCTACTGACCCACGGGCGGCCAGCGGGCAGCCGTTTCATCGGGTCTACCTGGACATCACGCCAACCCACCATCCCGGCCCAAAAAAGGCCCTTGCTAAGACAAGCCAACGGTCCCCAGTAATGACAGGAGTACTCTCTACCTGTGGGGGACACTGGCTCTCCTACACTGATACCGGAACACGCGTACGCTAGAAGTTTCGGCGTTTGACGGTAGACTCTAGTAGGAGGGTGGTAGTTAGCCAGACGGACTCCTTTCAGAGCCCTACCACCAGCAGGTGACCGGGTTAGTCGGCTCTTACGACACGCTACCCGGCGGCGGAGGGGAGAATTGTATTCTTTCTCCGTCCCACTCACGGATAAAGCAAACTCACGGCCTCTCTTTGTTTCTGCCATTCTTCCCGATCCTGTGCCAGTCTGAACCACGTACGACCCGCGTACTTATGGATGTCGTCGACCTATCTCGCTGGTGGACGTCCCCTATTTCGATGCCCAGTTCTCGGCCTCCACTCTGTTAGAACCTTAGTCCACCTGTCGCCACTACCTCTGGCCAAGTGTCCTGCCCAACACCACTTGAGCCCAATATTCGCTTGCTGACGTCTTGTACTTTAGTCTGCTTGCGAATTTCAGTATTGGGAACTCGATCTAAAAGTGTGATGCCGAGCATGGCGCGCTCCATGGCTCTCTGTGCTGCACTTATTTTGTACACAGCCTCCTTCGTGAGCCTCCATGTCTCGGCACTATAAGTCATAGTTGGCAGAACACATTGGTTATAGAGACGTGTTTTAAGACATTGTGGAATACGAGTGGATTTTAATATGTCAGCTAGTTTGCCGAAAGCTGCCCATCCAAGTTGAACACGCCTGATGACCCTCATCTGATACTCCTTGCCAAAAGATACATATATCATCAGGTCAAATTTACCTTTATAGTTCAACTATTTTTATTTCGTTAATTCAACAAATCATGTCGGTAGGTGCTATATTCACCTAAGACATAGGTTGAAAAAAAGTTAAAACCACCTATTCGGTGTTTCAGTGTACACACGGCTACACATCAAGCTATACCTTGCCAGTATAAGCTGACCTCTCATTCTACGAACAGCCTACACAATGCGAGGTCAGCTTATACTGGAAATGAATAGCGTGATGTGTAGCCGTGTGTACCTAAAACCAATCAAAAAAGAAAGGTAATCAACCCATTGCAATAGGGCCGACTATTGTAGGTCGACGGCGAATTTTCTTTTTTTAGGGTTCAAGACCAAAATGGTAAAAACGGAACCCTATACGACTTTGTCCGTCCGTCCGTTCGTGTGTCACAACCACGGACTTCAGGGACGCGTAACTAACGAAATCACCGTCGACCGTTTTTTGCGGTGCTCGGGAGAGTGATCTATTGCTAGTGTACTTCCACATATAGCGTTGTCACTGTCTAACAGTTACTGTAGATTGAACACAAGAAACACACTTGGTGCAGTCGATAAAATAGTATCGATAAAAATGAATGAATGACGAAAAATTAAAGAGTGATGTGATGACTAACCTACTTTTTAAAATTGAAATCGTGATCAAATTATAAGAATCTTTTATTTAACTTGCAATGTTTGTTGAATTTTAAACCAGTTCCCCCATTCAATTGAGCTGAAATTTTTAATTCAACGTAACTTAGGTGACAATACAACAATTTGGTACCATGGAGGTGGTTTCATGATGAAGACGGATGCTAGATAATGTACATTCTGAGTGGATACTATTGTACTAGGCTACTAGTGTTTGGGCTCATTTGAATCTGCTTGCGGTTACATTATGACGTCACCAAAAATCCAAATCGGTAGAAGTAACAATAAAGAGTTGCAGGTTAGGTGTTTGCAGTTTATTAGCATTGCATGCGTTGATGGCGTGTCAATAACCATTCCGGAATGTAGAAAATCACAAGAAAATAACTAAAGCATTTAACATTTTATATATTTTTGATTTAGATGGAGAAGAAGTCAGCCATTTACGTAAAATAAAAAAATCACCCTCCTTTTTAGCAGTCTGGTAAAAAGAAATTACAAAGTCAAAACTTATTACACTAATATTATAAATGCGAAAGTATGGATGTTTGTTTATTTATTAATTTGTTTGTTACTTAATCACGTCGTAACAGCTTAACCGATTTCGATGAAATGTAGTATATACTTAGATTATAACGTGGATTAACACATAGGCTACTTTTATCTCATAACTCAGGTCCGATGGGTTTAATACCGGTCGTTAGAATATTAAATAAATAAATATATATAAATACATATGGCTGGACATTTCTATCTAGCCCCAAACTAAGCAGAGCTTATACTATGGGTACCAGATAACTGATAGAATACTTATATACTTTTTTTTGTAAATACATACTTACAATAAGCATATGGAAAAACATCCAGACCTGGAACAGATATCTGTAGATCATACAAATATTTGTTTCACGGCGAAAATCGAACCCGCTACTTCCTGCGTCTCAGCCGGCTATTCGCCCACTGTACCACAGAGGTCGTCAAAATCGTCGTAAAGGTCGTTGTATTTATCCGATAATCGAAATATTTCCAATAAACAATTTTAGTAACGTAAATCCGTTGCGCCATTGCGATGGTGACGCTTAGTCAGTTTAACAGGTACTTACATCTTCTATAAAGATAACGTTGGTGGTGGTAACGGGTGAACCATATGCTTGTTCCATATCCAAATGTATAAAAAAGTAGCAAACTGACAGACAGAGACACAGAGTTACTTTTGAATTTATTACCTTGTAAAACAACATCACCATCATTATGTTTATGATGATGATGATGATGATTAGGAGAGCTGTGCCCGGTATTTGAAGCTCTACTTACAAATTCTGGCAAATTTAATTTTGGAACAGCAACATTATAGTTTCCTTTATTTGTTAGACTTTTTATTGTAACACTCAGGTTCAAAATGTGAACTGCATATATAACTATGTTTTCTTGGAATCCAAGCCTGCTCTCTGCGGACTGCTTTCACCCACTCTCTCTTAATGGATCAGTTGAAAATCTAAAAGTGTGTGAGTGCGTTCATTCATTCATATCGATATTTTTATCGATAGTGTCAAGCCCTATCAACATATGATTAGAATGAACGTAATGAAGACTGAAAACTAAATGACATTATAATCCGACTCATTTTGGTGTACCACAATTTCGGTTACACTGCCCAAAATATTGAGTATTTTTAAAATGGCGTATTATTTGCAGTAATCGTAACATATTTATTTGATTTTATGAAAATATAGTGGCTTCAATGGGCTAAAATTATACTCACAGGTGAAAAGAAATATTAACTGCTCGGCCACTATAGCTTTTACAAAATAATACGGCTTACTTCGTAATTTTTTTCACTATGTTTTGTCCTCGAGAACTAAAGTCACACTGACCAGACAATTTCGTTTACTATGGCAAAATGACTGAGTTCGTGGCAAGAGGGGTAAAGGCGAAAACGGCCGAGTTGCGCGTCCAGTGAAGTCCGTGGTCACAACTGATTATATCAGCAACTACATAACATGTCGGCTTGTTTCGAACAGTCATAAATAATTCACACATTTCCCTTTTTTTTGTCAACCTATATTGTCCCACTGCTAGGCAAAGGTCTCCCCCAAGTTCCATCTATCTCTGTCCTGTGCGATACTCCACCACTCCTGCTCGAAGGCAACAAGATCGTCTCGTCAACGCGGACATTCTTCTATTGAGTAAATAATCTTTTGAAGTAAAAAAAAGTTAAAAATATTTTCATTTTGACGGCCAGAATCGAGCCAAAATGGTAGGGTCAAAATTTCATAATAGAATTTACACATTCCAAACCCATTTTTTTATTCAGTTTTTACCTATGCCTCGTTGCCTATGCATCTATTCATGCTATCCAACTAGCAAGCTAGACATGTTTAAACTAAGGCCTGAATTCTAAAGCTTATTTCTTATTTATAGACCTCTTTTATTTAGGGTGGTAACGAATAAAACTGAATAATTTTAACATGAAAGTGTAATTAAATTAATACAATTGGCGATCTTATCGCTAAGTATCAAATATTATTCCCAGTCAATGGCAAATTTCTTCCCCGCCAATGCGATGACAAACAAGTAGGTACAGTCAACAACATCGTATTAAAATCGGTAAGATGTTTTATTAGGGTTCCGTACCTAAAGGGTAAAACGGGACCCTATTACTAAGACTCCGCTGTCTGTCTGTCTGTCTGTATGTCTGTCCGTCTGTCACCAGGTTGTATCTCATGAACCGTGACAGTTAGATTTTTCACAGATGATGTAGCCGCTATAACAACAAATACTGAAAACAGAATAATATAAAATATAGTGGGGCTCCCATACAACAAACGTGATTTTTATGCTCGTTTTTGCTGTATATTGATAACGGCAACAGGTAGACGCTTGAACTAATAACAGAATATTTAGTTATATTATTCACTTTAAATATAAATAATAAAATAAAATTAATATTTAGGGGGGCTCCCATACCACAAACGTGATTTTTTTGCCGTTTTATAGAAAATGGTACATAGGTAACCCTTCGTGCGCGAGTCCGACTCGCACTTAGCCGGTTTTTACTTTCTACATAGGTTCTTGATTTCGACATTGCGTTTTTTTTATAAATGTTTAAATATTATTAATATGAATATCCGTACAAACTTATGTTAAAAAAAATACTGTAATCTAAGTAACTAAGAAGACAAGCATATGGACTCATAAAGACGGAAAGCGACGCCGAGGAAGACCTAAAAAGCGCTGGAGCGATGACTTGGACGTCTTCCAAAGAGACTTGCGGTATATGGCTCTAGACCGTGATAAGTGAAAGGTAGAGGGGGAGGCATTTGCCCAGCAGTGGGTCAGTATGGGCTAGTAAAAAAAAATATGTAACTAACAGATTTTCAACAAATAATTATTTGTAAAGTCTCTCACAGGTAAGTACCACTTTTCGAAAAATTTAGACTTAGGTCTTCCAATACTATGAAGTTGCAAATTCAGAGAACAATAGTAAATTTGACATTGGTGAAAATAAACCTTCCAAAATATCCTACATCTTACATCTGATAGTAATTATTTATCTGAATTACTTTATTTTTAAAAATTAAACTAAAAAGCGACATCTATGTTCACTTTTCAGCATCGCTTAGCAAGCGTAATCATGAAATTCACGAACCAAATGCTGCGCGAACTGTATTCCTACTGCCTAGTTAGTACTCTATTTAGGTAATAGAGGGCACTTCAATGAGTTTACATAATTTATTTTTACATATTTTCTACCTGCCTTTTTCTACTTACCAACTAACACACAATGAGGGCAAAATAGTAGATATAGAAAATGCTTAGTTTTGTTTAAATTAATTATATTTTTATGCAGAAAAATTGTGATCATAGAGTGATGCCATAAAAACATAGTGTTATTTCTTCACAATTTTCTCGATTTGATTCTCAAATAGGCAAGCGAAATTTTACACATTTGCATCAGAATCATCAGAATGCATTATAAGTAGAATTCAAAGTAATGGAGCTCTCGCCCGAAGAAGTATGTATTACCATCATTTTATTTTATTTTTATTATATTTATTTGGGAAGATAAACAGTCATACATTATGAAGTAGAACATAGTGCTAATAGTTACATGAATAAATGGATGACCCACGACATCATCCACATTTTTTGTAATTTTTTTTTGTACAGGCATACTTATAATATATAGAAAAACAACCAGACCTGGAACAAATATCTGTAGATCATGCAAACATTTGTTCCGCAATGTTTGCAAAATCCGCAACCATTTGAATGGTTTGGTGCTTTACAGTTTACATTTGTGTGGCCCAAGTGCATGGCAATGAATCTTAAGGGATGTTCTTAAGATGCGTGAGCTACGTACGAGGCAATGCTTTAGGACCTAAACGCGACCTTCATCGCAATCATCACCTAAAGTTTAGGTGATGATGGCGATAAAGGGCCATTTGCTTGTTCTATCTCCATGGTGTATAAAAAAACTTATTTTTAAAAATAAACAAATTTTAAAATAAAACTGTAAATTTTACTACTTCAATATCTAAGCACAGAAAACAAAATAATTATAAATACGTACAAATCTAAGGTAGGTAGGTACCTACTTTATTTCCAAGGCCAGCTCGTTCTTTCCCTATATTTTATCTATATTTTAACCTTTGATACCGGTCACGTTTACCATAATATCTATACCATATACATCATTATCTTTTCTCCAAGAACGAAAGATAAGTTATTACTGAGAGTTTTTGCATTAAATACAATTCTGATTATACAACACTTTACAATATTCATTAATCATGGTTCCAACGTTTGTTATATGGATTTTAAAATTTGAAGTTTCTTTTAAGGAGTTACATGGAATTTCATTTTTAAATGTAGTTTTTATTTTTTCACTGATTCACTGATTAACATTTTTTCTGCAACTTCTGATTTAGTTAGATTTTCAGATTCTTCCTCGTACAGTGGGCCTTGTAACTCTATCTGTATTTCCTTCAAACTTTTGCCTTTTGTTTCGGGTACTACACAATAAGAAAATAAGGCTCCGACTAAGCATACGACAGCAAAGAACCAAAACACACCAAAGTGTCCTGTCCAATCCTTTATAATCTGATACCCTCTAATGGTAGCAAATATGAGAACACCGCCAAAGAGATGCATAGAAGTCATCGCTATAGATTTTATATTTAATGGAAACAATTCTGCTGGAACGACGAATATCAAAGTCTCATATCCGATTGTAGAAGTCATACTAAAGCATACTATTCCACAGAAAATGACGTTGCCAAATAAGTTGGAGTAATCTTTGATGACGACGACTTCGTGAATAAAGAAACAGGTTCCAATGACAGTAAGTGATAAAAAGGCACCAATGAAAGAGCATATGAGTAGTGGGCGACGACCGACTCTGTCTACTATTCCTGATGACATCATACCTGGAACAAACCATCTAATTGTATTTTATTTTTATAGTGTTAGCCGACATGACATTTAAAGCGTAGCTGGGTGTTAATGGATGAGACACGCAAGCGACCGGAAAGAATGGCGTAAAGAGGAGGCCTATACCCAACAGTGGGTGCAAACGAGCTGAGATAAAGTGGTATCCGACACTTACGGAAAATTGTAAAACTTTTAAAACCTATCTCAAAAACTTTCAAACTCGACGGAGGACGGTTGCGGGACTTGGACCCGCCACCTTCCTCTTGATACGTGGATGCACTGGCAATTATGCTACAGGTTTTTGTCACGTCAGGGTCGAAATCCTCGTATCAAGACAAGAGGAAGTTTGCGGGCTCAAGTCCTGTCCGGCTTGAAAGTTTTTGACATGGTTTTAAAAAGTTGAACATCTAGCACATTTTAATATAAATCAGATAATATTAAAATGTTAGTACTTACTGACAACGAATCTTAGCACCGCAAATAATATTAACCCTCTGGATACAGAGATTGAAGACTCTGTTTCTTGAAATATACTTCCCAAATACTGTTGTATTGCGATTGTGCCAGACATCACTTGGCACACTCTCAAACCTACATTAATTTTTTAATTAGTAACTACAAACATTAAATAAGACAATCAAATTATTCAAACAGTAAAAATTTTAACGAACCAAAAGAAATGATAAGTGCTCTCCTATATTGCTTTCCTGTGAACAACTCTTTTACCGTTGTAGATCTACGCATATCTTCCTTTACATGTTTATTCATTTTTGTTAGTTCTTGTTCAAGAAGCTGAAACAAAAAAAGCCCATTATGCTTACATTTATTTCTCGTTACTGTTGTTGTGTCTAGTTTGTAAGGTATATTAAATAATTTATTCAATAATTCATTCAGTTAAGTTCATAATGCAGCCTACTTTTAGATTATGTTCTTTTTCGTTTTGTAGTAGCTCAATGATTCCTATTTAATGTTTACCGTTTCATCCCTATACCCGTTGAGTTTCCTCAACACTTTCCTGGCAGCATCAACATTGCCCTCTTTCAGCAGAAAATAGGGCGTTTCCAAAATCCACCAGCAAGCGATGATGTAGGTAACTGGGAGTACCAATAACAGGAAACTCAATGACTGGTAGGATACGAACGAGCCTATCGTAATCACCAATAAACTTCCAAAGTTGAATGCGAAGCGGTTACCGACCACCAGACTTCCTCTTATTTCCTTAGAGGCTATTTCGGCTACGTATATCATGGAAACCTGAAAATAAAATTTGATAAAACATCGGGGAATTTTAAAAAGAATCGTAAATATATATATATATATATATATATATATATATATATATATATATATATATTATATTTTTGTCTTACTGTTTGAATCATACCAGCTCCAACGCCCCAAAGAAATCTTGCTATGTAAAGCGTACAAACCTTGGTCGTAAACAATACAAACATCTGTGAAAAAATATTTTATATACAGCTTCAATATTGTACAGTGGTATTTAAGATTCGAAACTATGAAAGCATACCGTTCCGACACAGAATGGTATAGCGCTTGCCAGCAATGTGGAACGTCTTCCAAAATTATCTGACTGGTACTGCGATGCGATGATACCCACCATTGTGCCTGGTGTAGTTGATACCACTACCCATGATATCTCGGTCTACGGAAAAAATGAAATGCCTTTAGTATATTAATATTCTTCTTCTTCTTTCGTGTCTTTCTTCGGCTTTTTGACCGCTAAATTTGATTATCCCAATAGAGAGCAACTTCCACACCCCTCTCTGTTGCCTGGAACAAGTCATTCCGTGTGCAGGTGGTTGGGCACAGAGGACATGAGAGCAGGTGGGCCTTGTACTGTAAAGTTGTAATCTATTTTTATTGAATTAAATTGAATTGAATTGTTTGTGAGGTGGCACCGCAGTGGCACTGGCTCCGGATTGGGTCGATGTAGCCCTACTTGACTAGATTGTCTCGGCAGCGGCCAACTTGAGTGCGCAACCAGATTAGGGACTTCCAAATTGGCCACTGCAGCTTGTAGCCGGAAGGAAGATACTTCGCTGGTGAATAGTAATCAGGAGGGGCAGTGTGATGGGAGGGTCATAATTCAAGTCTCGCTACTGCCGGGCTTATTATTAATATTTAATATTCTGAACAGTACACACGGCTACACCTCAAGCTATACATTTCCAGTATAAGCTGAGCTCTCATTCTACTAAAACCCTGCACAATGCGAGGTTAGCTTATACTGGAAAGTATAGCTTAATGTGTAGCCCTGAGTAGGTACATATTTTTATTCTTTTCCAAGTTGATCGAACCTCATTAACCTCATCTCTTATAAAGAGCTTCTGAAGAAATAGCCGTTGTATGGTTATAAAAAAGACAGACCTACATAACGGGGTACCTCAAGGCAGTATGCTTGAACCTACCCTGTGTTAGTTAGTATTAAAGAAAATTTACATCTTTAGACAGACTAAAATTTACTAAAAATGTTTTTTTCTTCCATTTTATGTCATATTCTAAAATTAATTTGATATTTATGAGAAAATATCTTACATCGGTGATGCTTAAAGCAGTATCATTGTTTAGGAACTTCGGTATCACAGGTATTGTCCATGAAAACGCTACGCTTGTGGTCATTGAGGCCAGGGCAACTGAAAAATATAAATTTAAAAGTATCTAAGTAATTAGTAAAAACCCAACAAACAGTGAAGCCAGCCTAGATACCAATTTGACAAATGTTCTAGGAGTCAGTTTCAATCCTACGAATGATGTTAAAATAGCAGAACTTCGCAAATGGTTGATTGCGGTTCCAAAATACATACAATACAATTTTGCAGGTGGTAGAGCTTTTGTGAACAAACTCGAGGAAGTGGGCACCACCGCCTTACCTTTATCTGCCGCCAAATAGCAGTACTTGTGCTGCTGTGTTCCGGTTAGATGGTAATGGTATGTTCCTGTAATTACTGGCACATAGGCATAACAGCTTAGTCCTATAGTATGGCAACGTATCCACATAGAGATCAAGACAACATAATAGCTTGTTTTGAATTCTATGTGGATATCCATGGGCTGCAGTAGCCACTTAACATCTGGTGGACTGCATGCTCGTTTGCCATATAAGAAGTATAAAAAAACATACTTGCAAGATGTGGAATGAGCTACCATCTGTGGTTTTCCCGCTAGGCATGGTACGCTTCGAAAAAATGTAAAGAGGTTTCTACAGGGTAGGGAACAATACCTACAATAAAATAAAATACAATATAAACTGACGGTTTTGGATGAACCCGTTTATGACTTAGGGCAACTTGCATAACGAATTATGTTATGCCTAATCGTATTAGTGCCTAAACACTTATGTTTATCAGAGTTGTGAAATCATACAATTACGTCAAATTTAAAAATGTTATGTCAATAATTACGTTTAGGGATCGTGGTGCAAGCCGAGCTTAGCATGTTAAGATACTTTTGGTCTAGGTACATGAATGCTTTCGTCCACAAGAGGGCCTATTTTAATAATTGAAAAAACGGGAGTTCATGTGAATGGTTTACTTTTTGGGGTAGAAATTGCAGTTATTTTTGATGTCAGACTTTTCCCTATATTTGTGTCACTAAAGCTACACGAATACCAAATTTCACCACTGGGGTCACACGTGACCTTTCATTAGACGTCCCATAATTTGACCTAATAGTCTATAGATTTTTTTTAGATTTTTATCCCACTTAAACCCCAATACCTCAACAACCCCTCAACATTTTATCTCATTTAGTCACACCAAAATTGTGCCATCACTGCCTACGTATAAAATTTCACGATAATCGGATCAACGCTTCGAAAGTTATCCTCGGACAAACAAACATACATACAACGCCGATTTGCCTAAATTGATATGGAAATCTCGTTTCGCTCAAACAATAATTCTTAAAATAATAATAAAAGTTTATTTACCCGCAAATGCAACCCAATACTGTATTTTTTTGCTACTTTCTTGCGTCATTATTCCGTGTATCACAATCACAAATAAATATTAATATACTCAATCCACTTATTATTTTAAACACCTAACTCACAAAAGTATTCAAATAACACACAAATTTGTTCTCAGATGCATTCGGTAATGGTCTGTGATTCTATCATGTTCAAGACCTGCGTACTCGTATCTTATCTCATAAGTAAATAGTTAAACAAAACTACTAGTTTATTACCAAACTAATCACCTTTTAATAATATATATTAGGTCAAGTGAATACATATTTGAATATTTATATAATATTGTATAGGATTCCGTATCTTAATATGTATATATCTATATACTTAGTTAAGTATAACGTAGGTACTTGGTAGATAGTCTTGGAATCATAAACGTTAGGAGCCTCTACATAAATAAATATAAGTACATTATTATTACACATGTGATCTACAAAATTTGTACATTTTTGGCTTTCATTCTGTATGATTTGATTACCCAAATCTCAAGGATCACTAAAAATAGATAGTTTATTGAAACACGTGACTAGTTTTAATTCAACCATTATAAACTACTCTTGCTTATCTCCACATTAATCTTTTAACTCTGTTATCTCACATTCATTATTAACATTGTCTTTCTCATTGCTTAGAACTCTACTCAGGCTAACACATGCATCGTCATAGTTTTCACCTTGCAATTCTATTTGAATTTCTCTCAAACTCTTTCCTTTTGTTTCAGGTACTACGAAATATGAAAATAAACCGCCTGTAAGCGACGACGCTGCAAAGAACCAAAAAACTCCATACAACCCTGACAACTCTTTAACTTCCTGATACCCTTTGACTATAATAAAGGTGGTGCAACCTCCGAAGATATTTAAGGAGGTCATTGCGATGGATTTTACATTAATAGGGAATATTTCCGCTGGAATTACGAAGACTAGAGAGTCAAAGCCCATGGTTGATATGGCATTAGAGCAAATAATGCCGCTTATGGTGATGTAGCGTAGATAGGAAGATTCATTCTCTATTCCGATGACTTCTTGGAAGTAGAAATAGGCCCCGACGATCGAGAGGAAGACACTAGCGCCAATGTATGATGTTATAAGGAGTGGTCGACGTCCTATTTGGTCGACCAGGAGTGAAGATAAGATGCCTGCAAAAAGAAAATGTATAAGATTAAGAATAAGAATAAGAATAATTTATTTAGTTCTTAAAATTGTTTGGTACTAGTAGGTATTTAGTTACATAAAATGTTAGCCTAAATTAAAAACAATTACAAAAACAATTACAATGTCCAGATGACAATTTGATATGGCATGTAAGGCTATTTTATTTGAGTACAGTACCTGACGTAGCTCTGTTTCTCACACTAGGTCTCTAGCGAGCCTGTGTTGTGAGGATTACAGTGATTCGCTTCGGACTCACGTCAAACAAAAATAGTAATTGACACACTTTGATTGGCTATGTACATAAATTATAATCTAAATTAGAAGCTAGAATTAAAGTACTTAGGTAATAATAATTATGTGTTGTTAAGCTGGATGTCCTCAAGATCACAACTCCTTTCACCAGCAAAAGGTGCTTTTTTAAAACTACCTCTAAAAATAAATAAGCATGAAGAGTTTACTACAAAAATAAGTGCCGAAAAGAGTCACACTTTTTCGAGAACTATTAAAAATAATTGTCAACGACACCTAGTAAGATTTTGTAGGTGTTTTATGTTGTAAAAGTTTTATGTTGTACAAGTTGTGGAAACCGCAGGTTTGTCAATAAAAAGTAACTTATGTCTATCTAAATATATACCAAATTTCGTCAAGATCGTTGCAGCCGTTTAGCCGTGAAAATGTAACAAACAAACTGAGCAACACATTTACTTTAGAGTTTATAATATTAGTGTGGACAGTGCTTGCTTACCAACAACGAATCTAACTGCTCCAAATATGATGAGTGCCGTAGAGACCGCTATATCTGCTTTGCTCTCTTGCATGATCCGACCCAGGTATTGCAGGATCGGGATCGACCCAGACATGACCTGCGTCAATTTTAGACCTGGATATTTAAAATTTAGAATTACTAATTTGCGTATGTTTTTGAAGTTTCATTTCATTTTATTTATTTTCCACTGTAGGTACATAGTTACGTCATATTTAGAATATATCAAAAAAATTAACATTACAGTAGCTCAAACAGACAGGTATCGGAATTAATTAATTTATTCAACTTAATTGAATGTCAATTTAAAATAATAAAAAATACAACAAACATCAATAAAATACAGAACAAAACAATGTCAAATAAGTCAATCAATGTCAATGCTATATCTTAATTAATGTATTTCATGTCAAAAACAAATTATTACAAATTGCGGCTGTAAAGGAGCCTTGTCATTACGATAAATTATAATAATTGCAGAATGTCAAAAGATCTATAACTAAACAAAATAAAAATGAATAACCTAAAATAATTGTCAAAATAAAATTATATAAATTAAAGAATTACAAGTTACAAATTGCGGCTGTAAAAGGGCCTTGTCAGTATTGTAAAAAGACAAATAAGTTAAGGACAACAAAAGATCAGGAATAGAAAAAAAAATTCAACAGGTACTCAATACACAGTTTGATATTATTATCGTTGACGGTTCTTTGCTTCTTTCATGGTTGTTTAGATTAGTATCAACCTAAAAATTGGAATGGTCCTAACAGCCTAAAACATCATCTATCCTCGGCTAGTAAAAACTGTTCTCTTACAAAATAGAAGCAAATGATAACCACCAGTTCTGATATATTTTGAGATGATAAAAAAATTACAAATACTTACCAACAGATACTATAATGGCCTTTCTATACTGTCGTCCAGTGAAGAGTTCCTTAACCGTGCCAGACCGACGCATTTCTTTCTTCACATCTGACTGCATTAAGTTAAGTTGGTCTTCTAAAAGCTGAAAATAAGATTGATTGGTATTCATTCTCACCATATAGAGTGTCCTCGAAGTTGTACTTTTTAAAAAGCTATGCATTTAATCATTAATCATTGATTATTAATAAGTTCAGGAGAAGCATTAATTAGTTTCAAGAGTCCATCCTTACCTTATCATCCTTATACCCTCGAAGTTTCATCAGCTCATCCCTGGCTTCGTCTACATGTCCTTCCTTCAACAAAAAATAAGGAGTCTCCGGTATCCACCAGCACGCTACAAAATACGCGATCGGTAGCGCCAATAGCATATAGTTCAGAGTATGATAGGCCACGAAAGGACCGATAGCCATGACCATGAAGCTGCCGAAGTTAAACATGAACCTATTGCCAACTGAGAGGGAGCCTCTGATGTCCTTGTCTGCTATTTCTACCAGGTAGATTGCGGAAGCCTGGAAAAAAAGGTTTTAATGGTGTTACTAAAAATAACATACAACACTCCGCTGCTATAACTATCTCGGCCATGTAAATATCATCAGATAATTCAGAAAGTTCCATCATAACCAATCGTGTACAATATAATAATGGATTCAGGATGTTGGTGAGGCTGCCTCGCTTCTGCAGCGCTTCGAACATGTTTGCGGAGGCGCGGGTCGATGGGTTCAACGCCATCATCCGCAAAAAGACTGCCTCACTGTTCAGTAGAGTGCGAGGCAGCACCAACACCATCCTGCAACTCATTGCGGATAAGTACGACTCACCGATTATGAAGTCCTTCAATCGGGTTCTGATCGAATAGTCTTTGTAAGAGACTATTGGCTCAGGACTTGAGTGAGGGACTTAAACTTAAACTTTTAATATTTTTTATAAATTTTGTTTGTTTTATTGTGCCTATACCTACTTTGTGCTAACCCATGTGACATGTTTGATTTAAGTTTTTTACTAACAAATATATGGATCTTTGACCTCTCAAAATTGAATAAATGAATGAATAACCACTCTGGCGCCCCGCGCTGGAGTGGTATCCATGAGGATTTCCCCACGTTTAAAAAAAGGCGGGTCTGGGTTTGGGCGGATCTGAGTTTATCCATTAGCTTGCGGCTTTGGTTGCTTGTATTGGATAAATCCAGACCTTCTTTACTCGGCTCAGGGAAGTGAGCGAGTAGGGAGGCGAATGGTCTTGGGGGAGAGCGCATCAGTCGTTAGAAAGGAGTAATTCACTATATGCTTAAAGATATCATGTCCTCTCATCCTAGAATTAGAACTAGAAAGCGCCGTCTTCAAAAAGTCCGCCTCATTATTTACGTTTTATAAAGTGCCTGGGTTGATCTTTGCAACTCTATGCATTCGGAAACCTAAAAGTACATGCATTAAACAAAGAATAACTCTTAGACTGAGTAGTTTTACCAATAGAGTTGATCTAAGTATCATCTTTTACTTTCTCTTAATCAACAGTAGCTTGTTTTGTGTGATTAGATTAGATAAATAGCATCATAAAAAAATACGTTCTGAATTAGGTACACACGGCTGCACATCAAGCTATATATTTCCAGTATAAGCTGACCTCGTATTGTGTAGGCTTTTCGTAGAATGAGAGGTCAGCTTATACTGGAAATGTATAGCTTGATGTGTAGCGTGCGTGGGGTCGACATAATATGTAGGTATATTTCTTTGTAGATACCACAGAACATAAAAAACAATAGAACTAGCATGATGACTTTTTACTAAGAAAACCAGTGTAGCTAAACTCACACATTTAAAAACTAGCACACTTAGAAATAAAAGTTATAATTGGTTGAAAGAGAACGTTCAAAGAGGCCTAAAACGATAAAATCAATTTAACGGATATAAAACCTTAGCTACTATGGAACATGGTTTAAAATTCAATAAAATAAACAGTAACAAAAAATTACAGTTTACTTCTTCTACTCGGCAAAAGATGGCGCTTTAGAAAATATTTTTATTTTAGTCTCTATTAATTAGAAATAAGACTGATAATGCAATGGCTGATACTTGATTACCCACAAAACAAAGCCACTCAACAACAGATGGCGCTGTTGCTAACGATTTTTGTTATAGTCTCTAACAGCATAGTATAAGATCGATAATGCATTGGCTGTTACTCTCATGCTTAAATAACAGCGCTACTCACTTAGTGATGTACCAATGAATATACAAGACGAATGTATCGATATCGATTATCACCTACCTACTACGGGTAACGAAATATGTACGTCAGGTTATATTTGTGGTTGTAGAAATAAAAAGCTTTTCGTTTCTTTCTTTCTTAACATAATCACAGGTATCCAACTCATAAATATTTACTTAAAAAAATATTATATTACTGGATTGTTATACAGAGTGTTTTTTTAACTGTAACAGTACGGCAGCAGCCATAACCAGAGGAGATACAGGTGCAGTTTCTTTTAAAACATCAGCTCGTTTTCGAAGAAAACCATTTTTGCATTCAATTTTTTTTGGTCAAGTGTGAGTAGCGCCTTAAAAAGAATCAAGTTGGTAATTTTTGTTTTGATGCCGATCGATGCCGTCCTTTGTAAGGATCATTTTATTGTATAGGATGAAAAAAATCTGAACAGCGAAAGATAGTTAAATTTGATAAAAAGTATTCTCATACAACAGGCCAAACAAAATTCCTTCTACAAACATTTTATTAGATTCTAATTGCACATTAAATAAGTATTAATACTGTAGCGATTAAGAAGTTTAGGAAGTCCATGCTCTCATGAGCAATTCAAAAACATTTCGTATTTCAAAACAATTTTGAATTTCGAACGTGGTTCTTGCACCTGTCGGACTTTTATATCAGTCATTGCATTATATTATTTGTCCTATTATGGCATTGTCAAATACGCAAAAAGTAGACTTAATTGAAGCATACTTCCTTAACCGACGAAGCCCAAGTTAAAAAAACACTGTATACTGAATTATTATTTGAGGGCACACTAAAAGTTTCCGGAATCAATAAAAAAATAATAATAATGGTCCAAAATGAATTTATTGTTTCTCAAAATAATCTCCCTTTGCGTTAATGCACTTTTTCATAAGATTGAACAAATTTTGAAAACATTTGTGCCACTCCTCCGGTGGTGACGTAAGATACATGTTATTCATACTCTTCGACAACCTCTTCTGGTGATGAAAACCGTCGATCGGGTAATTGGTTCTTAATTTTTGGGAACATAAAATAGTCACACGGTGCCAGGTCATGACTCTGTATGCTGGATGACTCATAAGTTGTACGTTTTTTTAAATGTCTTGCGCCTTGGGCAAACTGAAAACCGAAGTTATTATATTATTTCACACCATAGGTCTAAAATACATTCAGAAAATCATCAATAAAACAACAAGGAATTAACGCCCTAAAACTTATACATCTTTTAATAGGGGGTAACTAATTAAAGCTATTGATAACACATTCATCAGTATATTGGGGTCACATCCCTAATTGAGTAGCTTAAGTTGAGGTTTAAGAGAAACGCGACCTTAAGGAGTATGATTCACAGTCTATTTTGTTTGATGATTTTGCATTTTAAACAAAACTAACAAAAAACAATAAAATAATACTTACCGGTGATAGGATATGCCTCCTTTTGTTGAATTTTTGGTTCGGCTATAATATTTACACTCCAAAACGGCACAATATGGCTTTTTTATATTTTTTTGAAGTACGTTTACCCCACAGTAATTGAAACACGACTGAAGTGAGCGAAGCTTGTAGTGCGCGGAACTCCGCGTACTTGGTGTTACACGGGCCCCGCCTACTTACGACTTCTATTGTTTTTTGTGTTCTGTGGTAGATACATAGGTATACAGCCTGTTTTGAAAGATTTTAGAGGTGGGTTGAACCGGTCGGTAGCTTGAATGTTTATCCAGTAATCGATATACGAGTACTTTCAACAACTTTTAACGTAATTCGTCGGCGCCTTTGCTACGATACCGCTTAGTCAGTTTAACAGGTACCTACTTACAAGATTAATGAATGTGATTTGTTTAAATATTTTATACAGGCTGTTTCAAAGATATTTTAGTTGTTTGAATTTTTTTATGGTATCTAATGAATTTCTAAAAAACCTATTTTATAAATATATTAGCTCTACCAGTGTTTTCATTAATGTCATTCCAGAGACTAGTAATATCATTCATACTTAACAAAACACGTAGTATGTACATGATTTTAAGTAAGTATGTTCATAATAGATTGGTCAACTATGCTCATACTCATTTACTCAAACCGTAGGGACACAATGGAACACATGGTTACGTCAATAATAGTACTTACTTAATTGCATGTCTTTATCTAAGTAGCTCATTGCACTATCATTTTAGAGGTGCCAGAAACAGACAAGCATTTCACATACATTTACATACTGATTATAAATATGTAGGTACTTATGATTTTAGCTGCTGTAGAGGGGCATTGTCAAAGAATTGATCATATTATGTACCTATTTTGAATTCTAAATTATTGCGTATGTCAGTAAGTAACATCTTCAGTAAATAAAAATGAATCCCTATTTCCCTTGGTCACGCCATCACGCGTGAACGGCTGGACCGATTTCGCTAATTCTTTTTTTGTTGTATTTCTTATTGTCAGGAGAAGGTTCTTATGAAAGAAAAAATTAAGAAAATTGCGCGCAAAATTAGAAAATTTAAGAATACTTAACCACCATATACAATTATTTATAATCTAACCTTAGCGCTTTTATAATGTAACCTTATGACGTTTGACATACAATTGACAGAATGCGTGCTGCAAATATCGTCAAAGAGGATGTAAAAAAAAATGAATATCGTTTGAAACAGATGCTTCGGTCGGAGTTATCCCGAGATATTGTCTATATACCTAGTCAGGTCATAAATTCTGTCACATGTTTAATATAAAATAATTGAAACAAGTTTATTCATTATCTAACCATTTATATGCCAAAATGAATTTAACAAAACATAGATTCTTATGACACTAAAGTTTATTCAAAATGACCTCCGTGATTTTGAATACAGGCCTTCAATCTGCGCGGCCAGTCGTCTATCGCAGCACGAACGAGGTCCATGTCAATATCGGCGGCTGCCTTAATCAAGGATGTCTTGAGTGACTTCAAATTGGGATGAGGCTTTGAGCACGCCTTTTCCTCCAAGTGTTGCCATATCTTGTAATCTAACGGATTCAAATCTGCACTGGAGGAGGGCCAGTCTTCGTGCCGGATGAAATCGATTTCACGCGCCGCCAGCCAGTCTTGTGTGCTCTTCGCTCTATGAGCTGACGCCGAATCTTGTTGGAATACCCAGTGCCTGTTATTGAACATGGTATGAGAAACAGGTTCCACAAGGTTCGTCAGGACTGTATTTTGATACACAATTGCATTCGTTTTTACACTTTTCTCACAAAAATGTACCTCTGTTAAGCCCCAATAAGAAACTCCCAACCATACCATGAGCGAGGATGGAAAATGACCTCGTTGGACACGCGGAATACGGTTGCTCGCTTCTTCACTACTGTGTGCGTACACCTTATCATTTTGTTTGTTGTAGCTCTCTTCTACGGTAAAAAAAATTTCATCCGAAAAAAGAATTTCCCGATATTTTTTTCCCGCGTACCGCTTCAACAAAGCGCGGCATCTCTTCAGTCTCAGGTCCATTAGACGAGCATTCAAACGATGTCCTGTTTTTTTTCTATATGCCCGAAGCCCTAAGTCTTCATTTAACACCCTTTTCACCGTGGTTCTGCTTAACCCCATCTGAAGGGCCAACAGTTTCTGCTTACGTTTGGGATTTCTTTGAATTCGCGCCTTCACAGCTTTTATCACTGCTGGAGTCCTAACAGACCGAGGGCGACCACTTCTTGACCTGTCATCTACACAAGAGTCTTCATTGTATCGTTTGATGGTGCGATAAACGAATCTTTTGGTTATATTTAAATTTTTCAGTATGTCAAAAATTTTAATTGGCGCGTAACCGCAACGATGCAACGCAATAACTGCAACACGGTCTTCTTTAAGCGTCCACTCCATATTTAAAAATGAGTAAAATTCTAAAAAGTATCCATTTTTATTTTCATGATCAATTCGAAATTCGAATTCTATAAACTTTTTTGTGGCCAGCATTTTAAAAGAAAAGTTTTTACTGTGTGACAATACTTATGACCTGACTAGGTATATAGACAATATCTCAAAAATGAATTGCTGTTCGTTAGTCTCGCTAAAACTCGAGAACGAGTGGAGCGATTTGGCTAATTTTGGTATCGAATTATTTGTGGAAGTCATTCATTTTCTCATACATAATGATGGCCGGGGACAACAATTGACAATTCTACCAGAGTGACGTATATTGACAGCCCGCGTTATATGCATGTCAAGGCGGTACGAAGTTCAGCGGGTCCACTAGTTAATTATAAATATTGAATTGCATTTGTCATTGATTATATTATATGGAATGTCAAGATATGCATTTTATAATGTCAAATCATAGCTGCTGTAAAAGGGCATTGTCATCTTACCTAAATATGGAATAAAAAAAAAAAGAATTTAAAAATGTATGGTTGTAACAACCATTAAAAATTAAGTTCGTATGTGGCTAACTCTGATGCCATAGCTTATGCTTTTATGAATTAATTAGTTATTTTTAATTAATTTATGAAAAATTTAATGTTGCCTGAGATTTTGCGAAAGTGATGAATGAAAGGATGCTTGTATGTTTGCTTATTTTGTTTTCTTTATATTATTTTATTGTTTATATTATTTTAAAATTGTGTAAATACCTATATATATACGGCACACTTAGGCATAGCGTCGTAACGAGGAGAATACTTATATAGCAGAATTAGCACTACCAACCCTATACTTCCTAAGTTAGAGGCGGATAAAGGTGGATCAACAATTGATGCGTATTTCAGCCTGATCAACAATGGCCGAACAATATATTATATATATATATATATATATATATATATATATATATATATATATATATATCTATTATATGACCAAACAATATATTCGGACAATATATATATATATATATAAATTATTTTTTTACCAATTATATGTGCACAATAATTCTCATTTTATTTTATATAGTTTTTAGACATAATTAAGTAACTGGTGTAATTGGTTTATTTAAATCGCTTTAGTTACTAAATAAAATAAATAAATTTTAACTCAGGTACTTACCGTAACTAATATTCCTACTCCGCATCCCCAAGCGAACCGAGCGACGTAGAGCATCCAAGGTACTGTAGCACAAACTATAAGCATCTGAAATATTATTAAAATTTAATGCCATATTGGAAGTTTTGTAAGCAATTTGTATTACACAAAACTGAAATCTCCTAATACAGGTATTTTTTTTACTTAAAAGGAGGTTTCAACTATTAGTTAAGCTATTAACTCCTTCACTCTTCAGGCTACCAGACTCTGGAATGCACTACCTGTTTCAATTCGTAACGCCAAATCCCTTCCTGTTTTTTAGAAACATGGTTAATAAACATTATCTGTCGTCCATCGCTCACTAAGACTTCGCAACTTTAAATTTGTATATATAATTATTTTTTTACTTCATAATCATCATCATCATATCAGCCGTAGGACGTCCACTGCTGGACAAATGCCTCCCTCATTGATCTCCAGGAACTGCGGTTGGAAGCGGCCTGCATCCAACACCGACCTGCGGTTCTTACCAAGTCGTCTGCCCATCTTGTAGGTGGACGTCCTACGCTACGCTTGCCGGTCCGTGGCCTCCATTCGAGAACTTTCCGGCCCCATCGGCCATCTGTTCTGCGCTCTATATGGCCTGCCCATTGCCACTTCAACGTGCTAATCCGTCGGGCTATGTCGGTGACTTGAGTTCTCCTACGTATCTCCTCATTTCTGATTCGATCCCGTGGAGAAACCCCGAGCATAGCCCTCTCCATCGTTGAGCGACTCTGAGCTTATTCATAAGGCCAATAGTGAAGGATTACGTCTCGGTTCCATATGTCATCGCTGGTAACACACAATGATTGAAGATCAGTGTGTGTTACCAGTGATGACATGAGATTTTTTTACTTATGTATTTAGAATTAGGTTATTTAATTATTATAAAATTATATATATTTATTTATTTTAGTAATTTATGTACTTGTTGTGTTAGTTATTATTTGATTAACGCCGCCGTCCTCATTTGTTCACACAGATCCTGTCCATCCAAAGGTTGCCTGGAAGAGATCGCTTTTAGCGATAAGGCCGCCCATTGTACCTTTGATTTAATTGTGTATTCTCTTTTGTTTGTTTTATTTTTAATGGTGTACAATAAAGAAATAATCTGTCTATCTTAATGAAATTTATATATGTAAAAGAACGTAACGCCAAGGCAAAGAAAAGTGATGTAACTGACGCAAACTTTTGTTTATACGCAATCGTGAACGGCCCTTTATGTTATATAAAGTTTCCCGAATTTTTAAACGACAAAGTTTGTAGGTCCAAAAATGTTACCACCTATTTGTATGAGTAATTCGTCGCATAATCGTACGAACACTAGGGGCGTCTATGTAAAAACATCGTAAGAAAACCGGAGGTTTAGTTAATTCTAAACATATAGACCATGTATTTCCTGTAGATTAATAGCGGGTTCCTATATCCGTCGGTAACCAGCTCTCTTGAAAACCTGTCAAAAGTTTAACACTAGTTTGACACTTTTTCAAGGAGATACGAGGCGTAGTCGGTTACCGACGGATATAGGAACCCGCCATAAGTAGATCAAGCTAAGAGAATGTTGTAAGTGGTTGGCAAAACTAAATCTCACATTCTGTATCAGACACTGCTCATGCCGTCCGTTCACCCAACTAGTGCCACAACTTGCAACCAGACACTGGGTAAATTATCTTCAACAGAGGTAATTGCCTAAATGTTATAGGTATACAGACACATAATACATAACTGAATGTTTCTTGTTGATTTGGTACCTTTTATATTTTGTCCTTTATGAGCTACATAATTGCTTGAAATAAATATTTTTATAACTGCCCCACTACATGGCAAAAACCTTCCTTTCCCTTGCCTAAAGATAAGTTAATTTACCGTTCCGATAGTGATAGGTAGAGCGCTGCCCAGCACTGCGGGACGTCTGCCAAACCTGTCTGCAACAAAGCTCGTCACCAGGCTTCCTGTCATTAAACCGGGAGATGACATCGCTGCCATCCAGGACAGCTCTTTCTAAGGAAGAGATTCATTTTAGTACTCATCATCATCATGGGTCTTTACATCTATAGAAGATGATTTAAGTAAGCGTCAGGTTGGATAGTTCAGGCACTTTCTTTCATTGCTAAAGAGGCCTATTTTGGAGCGGCAGCCACGACCCCACTTTTGACATGTAATTACGACCCCTGTAGATGTTCCAGGGTTTGTGACACGTTCATGCCTTAGCGGCGCATAAGCAGCTAGATGGTCGAGTCAGGCATAGAGTCATTATAAAAGCACTCGCCCTGAGAAGTTTGCTGTGTTATAGTTTGAAAAGTACGGATAGGTACCGGTGAAATTACAAGCACAGGAGAATTTACACCTGTATGCCTCAAGTTGATGATCAATGCAGAAAAGTGTATTGTGGGGCACGTTACGTGACCTACGAGGCAATGCATTGTAAAGTTGGCGGTTCGCGTCGCGACAAAGACAGGAGACCGAGACAAGGGACTGAGACGGGAGACCGCGACCGTTACTTGACTTTAGGCAAGTAAAGTACTTTACAATGTATAAGCATCAGTTAGCGAGCGAGACAGGAGACAGGATACAGAGACGCGAGACCGGAGACTGCGTAACGGTTGCTACCCCTGACCAGTAGTGTCTCGTGTAGCGCTCGAAAAGTACGTGTGTTTATTGTAAAAAAAGACTACTTTTTCTGACGAAGACTGTGAAAAGCTGATTGATCTGATCGGACGACACCCTCTGATATATGTACGATGCACAACTAGACTCCTACAGAGACGAAAATTTCCATCGACAGACACTCCAATACTGGATGAATTTTATTGTAACTTTGGTTGCGATCTCGGTCTCGACCCACAGTACATGCAGAAGAGACTGAGATACTTGTCGCGGTCTCTCGTCTCAGTCTCCTGTCCCGTAGCCTTATTACTTAAACCAAATTGCTGTCGCTTTGCTATCGCTAGTCAGGCCATCCCTTTCACACGCGAGGTACGTAATGTACGTGTGAAAGGAATGGCATGACTAGCGATAGCGACACGAAAGCAATTTGGTTAGGTAATAGGCTTAGGTAATAAGGGGGCGGGTCTCCTGTCTTTGTCGCGACGCGAACCGCCACCTTTTTGGCGATTTTCATTGACATCGAGTGGGCCATTTGCGTGTTCCATCTCCAATTTGTATATAAAAAAACCTCACTTCTGTAATATTGATACCAGTCTCATTATCGTGGAACTTCGGCAGCATAGGAGTGGTCCAGTAGATGGAAACGCCACAGGTCATTGAAGCTATGGACACTGTAATGGACATAGATAACAGAGTTATAAATCTGTATCAATAAAGAGCAACTATTAACTATCTATCAGAAACATAATTGCTACTTGCAATAGTGACCTTTAAACAGAGTGTATCATAATACCCGGGTCAAATTAAATAGGGTAGTAGACCTTTTGAAGACCTAATGACCCATCTGAATATACTCCCCATTTTCTAAGAACAGTATACTAGGAACTATCGTTAAATTAACAATTTTAAACTACCTGAGAAATAGGGGTTATGCAGAATTATTATGCTCTCATTATAAAAAAACTTGAATCAAATTAATTAAATGTTAAGTTTTATTATCCACAGAATGCTAAAAACAAATTATGTGTTAATGTGGTAAATAAAAGTCATTCACATTTTTGTCTATTTTAGTAGGTACACACGGCTACACATCAAGCTATACATTTCCAGTATAAGCTGACCTCTCATTCTACGAAAAGCCTACACAATGCGAGGTCCGTTTATACTGGAAATGTATAGCTTGATGTGTAGCCGTGTGTACAAGAGAGTTTAGATTCATAAGGGAGGGAAAGCCAACGTACCTACCTAAATTCAGGCACCCATTTAAAAACTCACCCGCGAAACACACTAAAAACTGCACTTTCCTGCTGCTGCTCACTTCATCCATTTTCACTACATAGATTATAACAAAAACTAAAGACTCGAACAATCTGGTTTACTTTATCAAAAAGAATATAATAGTTAAATGATCCACAATACATTTAGCTATGTTTTCATAAAATATTAGCAACGCATTGTAAATTGTTGCGACCTACGAGTATGTTCGTACTGCTGAATATTACGTAGGTATTTGATTATTTCATAGACATCAATATCGTGACCAGTGTCCGTCTTCAGTTTCCGTTTTGTTTCATAGACCAAGGACTATATCGCCCAGCCCTATCTCAACATATACTAGCATGAAATACATACACAATATACGTATATTTGCTACAAAGCACTTACTAATTACACATGCCATTGAGATTACTACACAATACTTTAATCTTAAGATGTTGATGCCTTATAATGTTTTTTTTTCTATTTTTGTGTGATAATCTTAATACGGGTCACAGAATACAATATCTAAGTACTTACCAAGTTTCAACAGTATAGTTCTTATAGTTTCGGAAAAAAGTGGCTGTGACATACGGACGGACAGACAGACAGACAGACATGACGAATCCATAAGGGTTTCGTTTTTGCCATTTGGCTACGGAACCCTAAAAAGTTACAGTGAACTACAAGAACTTTTATATTATGTTACTTGCTGCTACGAAACCTCTCATGGGCGAGTCCGACTCGCACTAGGCCGCTTTTTTTCTATTTTTAGTTTAGTCCTTCTAGTTTTAGAGTTAGCCATAATAAAAACTGAACTTAGTCGAAATTCACAGGGTACACCAGTGACCCCACAGTGCTGAAATTTGGTATACGTGTAGCTTCAGTGTACACAATTATAGGGAAAAGTCTGAAATACAGAATAACTGCAATTTCTACCCCCAAAAAGATGATCCAATTAATATGAACTCCCGTTACTTGTAATTTGAATGTAACTACAGGTCAACCTATGGTTATCTATGGTTGTGCATTTCATGGCACTATTTTATTAGTCAAAGATTATGAATATCTTTTTTTTTGTTTTTTGAGAGACTCGCGAGATTTCAGTTCGGGGCGAACCACTATAATAGCTTCGAAAATTTTAAAGAAGTTGGCATTATCAATCAAGAATTAGTATGTGTAACATCTTGTAATGAAATATAATATTAGTTAATAAATTTGTACAAAAGTATCCGGCAGTTTAGTTTCTTCCATTTTGTAAAGAAAATATCGGGTCTGTTATCGTGTTACGTTTATCGATAGCTCCATCCCTATCAGTTTCTCCGACTCTGGTATAACCTTGTACGTGCGTAAGCGTCATATTTTTATAAAATAATGCATACATAATGTAAAAAAGACGCTCGTTCAAGTTTCCACAGGAGCTGTCATCGAGAAAATAAAGAAATGGAAATAGTATAGTTTATTATAATCAGTGGCGACGTAAAGAGGGGGCGGTGGAGGCCGTTCACCTCGGATGCTAAGCATCGAGAGGTGGCATGACAACTCACTCGGGCTCCTGTCCTGCACAGACCCAATAGATAGGCTAGTGCTCCCATCTAATTGTGCATAGTGCGTGTAAGTTGAGATTTAGTTGATACTGTTAAAAGGGTATATTAGTTAGTTACTTATATAGTAACTTATATAGCTATTTATTCTCATTTACCTTGTATACTTATATAGCTATTTATTCTCATTTCAATACCTACTATTATTTAATTTTAGTTGTCTGGCGCTTGTCCAACGAATTCAAATTCAAATTCGTTTATTACTCCAGAAATAACATAACAGTTTACAAAAAGAAAAGCGTTATTACTAGTACATAAAACAGTAAAAACAAAATTACAATATAAAAATTACAGTTAAAAGGACACAACAGAAATAAAAAGTAAGTTTTATATAAAATTAATTGGATCGAGGATCAATTATAGGATTAGCTCTAATCTAATATATATATATAATATAACGCGCAAGTATGACCATATTTCTGATTTTCGCACAAAGCTCAAGTGGCTCTCCATCCGTCTTCGCCGGAATGCACACATACTGTCCCTTTTGTATAACATCCTTTTTAACCCTTCTTCTCCCTTCTATCTTAAGGAGCGTTTTGAGTTTCTCCACCAGGCTAATGATCGCAATTTGCGTTCTTCAGATTCCCTCCAACTTAAAACTCCTGTCCATACGACAGAGTTTTATAGTCGATCCTTCACTGTAACAGCCGTACGATTGTGGAACGCTTTGCCCCTCTCTATAAGAACATCCAAGTCTATTAGTAATTTTAAAACAAAAGGGCACACCCATTATCTGTTCTTGTGTTGAAGTTGTAGCTGCTTGTTAATTCATCATAACCACTTTTAGAGTTGCTTCATCATCATCATCATATCAGCCGTAGGACGTCCACTGCTGGACAAAGGCCTCCCTCATTGATCTCCAGGAACTGCGGTTGGAAGCGGCCTGCATCCAACGCCGACCTGCGGTTCTTACCAAGTCGTCTGCCCATCTTGTGGGTGGACGTCCTACGCTGCGCTTGCCGGTCCGTGGCCTCCACTCGAGAACCTTTCGGCCCCATCGGCCATCTGTTCTGCGCGCTATATGGCCTGCCCATTGCCACTTCAACGTGCTAATCCGTCGGGCTATGTCGGTGACTTGAGTTCTCCTACGTATCTCCTCATTTCTGATTCGATCCCGTAGAGAAACCCCGAGCATAGCCCTCTCCATAGCTCGTTGAGCGACTCTGAGCTTATTCATAAGGCCAATAGTGAAGGACCACGTCTCGGTTCCATATGTCATCACTGGTAACACACACTGATTGTAGACTTTCGTCTTAAGGCACTGAGGTATGTTGGACGAAAAGACGTTGCGAAGTTTCCCAAACGCTGCCCATCCGAGTTGGATTCGACGATTGACCTCTTTCTCGAAGTTGGACCTACCTAATTGGACTGTTTGTCCTAGGTATACATACGCGTCGACAACTTCAAGAGCCGAGTTCTCAACCATAACTGGGGCAGGGACGACATGAACATTCGACATGATTTTCGTCTTGTCCATGTTCATTTTAAGTCCTACCCGTTGGGAGACTCGATTGAGGCCTTCGAGCATCGTGCTGAGCTCTTCCATCGACTTTGCCATGACCACAATATCGTCGGCAAACCGAAGGTGAGTGATGTATTCGCCGTTAATATTGATGCCCAGTCCTTAACATTCCAGAAGCTTGAAGGCATCTTCCAATGCGGTCGTAAACAGTTTCGGAGAAATGACATCTCCCTGTCTTACGCCTCTTTTTAAGGGAATCGCCTTCGAGCTCTGTTCATGTACTCGGACTGACATAGTGGCGTTTTTATACAAACACTTCAACACTTCGATGTACCGATAGTCAATACGGCATCGTTGGAGAGACTCAAGCACTGCCCATGTTTCGATCGAATCGAAGGCTTTCTCATAGTCCACAAACGCGAGACATAGCGGCAAGTTATACTCTTCGGTCTTCTGTATGACTTGCCGCAGCGTATGTATGTGGTCTATGGTACTGTAGCCTTTACGGAACCCGGCTTGTTCGGAAGGCTGGAAGTCATCAAACCTGCGTTCGAGACGGTTCGCGATGACCCTCGAAAACAGCTTATAAACATGGCTCAAAAGCGAGATGGGTCTGTAATTCTTAAGCAAGGTGTTGTCACCTTTCTTGAAGAACAGAACCACCACGCCCCCGTTCCATGCTTTTGGCGTCGTACCTTCAAGCAAGGCGGAATTAAAAAGCTTCTGAAGGACTTTAAGTACCGGTGATCCACCCGCTTTCAGAAGCTCTTAAGTGATTCCGTCCTCACCCGGCGCCTTGTCGTTCTTAAGCTGCTTTAAGGCCATCCTGATCTCATATCGGCTGATGTCCGGAATATCTTCGGTATAATGTCGGGTCAGTTTGGCTCTTGGGTCGTTGGCCGCACTGTAAACAGGTTTAGTGACCGAATCGTAGAGCCGTCCATAGAACCTTTCGACTTCCCTTAACACTTCCGCTTTACTTGACGTTATGCTGCCATCTTCCCTCTTCAGCTTCGTCATGCGGCTCTGCCCAATAGAATTATCTCTCGCGAACACTTTGGAGCCTTTATTCCGCTCTATCGTATCTTTAATACGAGATGTATTAAAGGTACGAATATCGTGCCGCAAGGATTTCCAAATCTTTCTATTGAGCTGCCTATGTGACTGAGCATCATCGGGAGACTGCAGTTGCAAAGAACGTCGTTCAGCCATGAGGTTAAGGGTGTCATCAGAGAGTTTCTGAGGTCTATTGGTACGGGGGGTCTTAAAGAACTGGGACCCCACCGTATGGACGGTTTCTACGAACCTGTTATTGATCTCGTCCACTGATGCATCTACTTCTAGACAGTCAAAGCGATTTGCAAGTTCGAGTTGAAAGCTCTCGAGGTTTTGGATATGTGCGCGAGTGGGTCGGAGCGTAGATTTCATCAAACGGGACCTTTCAAGTTTAACGTTCATATTCAATGTGGCTCTAACAATTCGGTGATCACTGCCGGTTTTCACCCTGTGAATCACAGCGACATCATTGAATATCCGTTTCTTGTTGGTCAAGATGAAATCAATCTCATTTCTCGTGGAACCGTTGGGACTCATCCAGGTCCATTTCCTGTGAGGCGGCTTCTGGAAAAAAGTTAGAGTTAGAGTTAGTTAGAGTTGCTTATTTAAATTAAATTTGTGTTATTACTGGTAATTTAGGTTTATAGTATGTAGATATGTTTTTAAATTTATATAGATGCACCGCCGTCATGTGTTACATTTTTATCCTGTCCATACAAAGGTTGTCTGGAAGAGATCGCTTTTAGTGATAAGACCGCCCATTGTACTAAATCTATTTGTAAGAATTATGTTCTGTATTTTACTTTGGTGTACAATAAAGAGTTATCTTATCTTATCTAATCTCTCGCAGTCTTCTAGACATACTTGCGTCAACTTCGGTATAAGATCCGCAAATACATCGGCTTCAGGGTACAACTTGAGGAGTGCGTTAAGGGGACACCGGAGGGATAATCGCCCATATAACACGTACTACCAAGATCATTTCTAATTGAAGCATATTTCTACCATATTAAGGTATTATTTTAATTTGAATAGTATTTATCTAGGTTCCCAACCATATATTAGATCAAAATACTTACTTAAAATGAAATAGAAGCATATCGCATTCTGCATGTTTTTACGTCATAAAAGACCTGATTTCAACCTAATTGTTTCGTATTAAAAACAACAACATCTTACGTATCCTAGTCATGGGAACATAGATTATATCGTCTAGTTACAGAATAACAATACAATGAGAAAAATACAACAAGTTTTCAGTTATCATTTTTGGTATTACGGAACACGGTCAAAATCTAATCAAATTTAGAATCGTTCTATTGCTATCACTGTCGCTCTGCGTGGCTAAACTTTGTCACTAAACAGGGATAGCGATATTCAGGCCGAAGTTTTTGACGCGGCCGAATTGTAGTTGCGCTCAGGGTTCGCCGGCGCGTTAAGTTGTATGAATGGCCACTACACCATTTAGCGGTTAATATTTTTTCGCGGCACGCTTCACTCGCTGATATTCTTGCTAAGGTTTCGCGCTCTCGGTAGCGTTCAAAATAACTCCATAAATAATTTGGAACATAGTAAAAACAACAGAGACAAAGAACAGGAGCGATCTAAGTTTTAAACCTTGTCGTACTCCCGAAAACTAATGTCCATGTGCATTCCGGTTCATTTCGAGCACTGGCCATGCTGGGTAAATAACCCAAGTTATTTCTAAATTATTTTGTGTTATCATTTATAAAATCAAAATCTTATTATTCATTAAAATCACAAGAATCACTTTGAAACGCCAATTTTACTGCCTGTTCCTTCGCGACCAAGCCAGGACAAAAAAGACATTAATTAAACTATCAGAATACATAACAATAAAGAAAATTAATTACGTCTAACTTGTAACATTTTGAACGAGTTGTAGCAATTCCAGTCCCAAGCTGTCCACCATTTAAATAATCCAATAGGTACGTAGGTTTTTTTATAAAGATTTTGTTTTGTTAATTCTCAATTTTTGTACATCACTTGGGAGTTTGTCATAAAAGCGTAGGTACTCCTTGCCTTTATAAACGAACTTGAAACGAACGAGTTTACAAAACACAACAGCAAGTTTATCTTTCTGTCTAGTAGATATGTAGTTTTCTAGAAGAAGTATGTTATGAATTATGATTTTTTTTAAACTAATTAATATTTTTATAAACATACATCAGATTTTCATAGATGTAGTGACAAGGGAATATAATATATTTATTTGTTTAAACTTATTGCGTAATGATTCTCTGGGGCCCATATTATAAATTGTACGAACAGCCCTCCTCTGCAGCACAATAACAGAGTTTATATCTGCAGCACTCCCCCACAGCAGTATACCGTATGACATAATGCTGTGGAAGTAGCTGAAGTAACTAGTCTAGCTATGTCTACGTCAAGGGCGGATCCAGCTTTGGTGCAAAGGGGGGGGGGGGGGGGGGGGGGGTGTCACATAGTCGTAGTCAAGTCACAAGAAGTTATAATTTAATTTTTATAATCATAGATACAAATCAAAAGTAGGTATTTTATTAATGTACTTACATACTGTACTTACAAATACCTATATATAAATAAGAAAATCAATTTTTCAAATCAAAATATTATATTAAATTTATTAAATATTGAATGTACTTACATAAAATCTACATTGTGTCAAAAAAATACATAAATACATTATGTTTAGTATGTAGGGAGGGTCATGACCCCCATGACCCTCCCCCTAAATCCGCCCTTGGTCTACGTCTGTAAAAAGACGGATATTTTTGACTGCAAATGCCGCAGAACTAAATCTCTTCGACAACTTATAAATGTGAGGGCCACATTGAAGCTTATTATCCACGGTTATGTTGTTTCATGTCAGTACTAGAAAACTAGTGGTTCAGTGATAACAGTAGACCTCGCGTCGCAAATCCAAAAAGTAACTAATTTACACAACAAAATTAACGAAGAAAGTCCAATTTTAATCGAATTTCAGGTGCTTGAACTTTCCAATATGTAGAGCAAAATATTGGTATAAGTTTTAGCGATTACTCGCGTTCCCTTGGTCCTAGGAGGTATATCTGGTGTCTACGGGTTTGTCTCGTGAAGGCGTAGAGGACTGCGTAGTCTGATTGATATAGGTACCTAGTTATATACATTTTCCGAAAACATTTCAATAATTGAAATCCGTCCTTAAATAACGTTACAGCAAACTTCTCCTCCCCTTTTCCCCCTCCATTCCCTCCTTTTGGATTTTTTTTCGCAACGTCTCGTGTAGAATGAAATCCTTAGTAGGTACCGCTCAAATTTGATTGAAATCCGTCGATAAATAACACTACAGCAAACTTAACCCCTTTCCCCACTTATTCTGTCTATTCAAAAATCGCGATCCACAAAAAAAATTAAATAATTCGTCGCTGTTCTGAGTATGTAACGTAACCGACATTTTTGCGTAACTGACATTTGTAATGTTACTTTTATCTACTTTTGAAGACGAACCGATGTGTCTAATCGGCGTACCTATATGTATTTTCTACCTATGTCTAGATGTATGTTTGACGTATCTACATATCTTAAAATTATAAATCATTCGAAGTGTCCTAAGTACACTTACGACTTTTAGTAATATTTCCTAAAATTTCGGTTACGTCACTTAGTCAGAACAGCGACGAATTGTGAACCGAGAAATTCGAACAAATTCTTGCCATAGAAGCTTGCGCAAGCCTTGTAGAAGCCTAGAAGTTTGAACAAATCCTTCCCACACGGAGGCTTGCCTATATGTTACCTATGCTGTTAGGGATTTGAAGACGAAAAAAATTGTTTAGGTAATAACAGTTTATTTAAAAATGTTTACAAAAATACAATATTTTGGAAATCTAAAAAGATAAACATAATCTGAAAATACGATCTAAATTGTGTTTTCAGATTCAATACAAAAAAAAATATCCTAATACAAATTGCTATTAGTTAAAAAAATAGAATTACTTAGATCAGTAGTTCCGGAGATTAATCCCATGGATGTAAAACAAACACAATAACTTTACCTCTTTATATTAAACTAGCTGACCCGCCCGCGGCTTCGCACGCGTTTTTCGTAAAACATTATCCTGCGCAGTCAGATATTCTATCTTTTTAAGTTATACAACTCCGTAGTAAGTTAATTTGATCTATCTCGTAAGCTTTAGCCAGCGTTTGCGATTTAAGCGCACAAAGATATATTTTTCGGCTTTTCTGTACTATAATATGTATGAATTATACATATAAACCTATATCTATTGCTGAAAACTGCATTAAAATCCGTTGAGTAGTTTAAAAGATATAAGCGAACAGACAGCGGAGGATACTTCATTTTATACTATGTAAAGAAGTTTAAACTATTTTTTTTATGTTATTTGTGGGGAAACAGGCTTACGGCCCACCTGATGGTAAGCGGTCACCGTCGCCTATTGACACCGGCAACACGCGGGGTATTGTCGATGCGTTCCCTACACTGTAGAAACCTCTTTACATTTCTCTTGAAGCGTGCCAAGTCGTAGCCTAATGGGAAAACCTCAGATGGTAGCTCATTCCACATCTTGCAAGTATGGGGTAGAAAAGATCGCGTGAAGCGTGTGGTGCGCGAGACCCAATTGTAGATGATATGTGGATGAGCTTTATTACGACGGGATGAGATCAAATAGCTCCACAGATCATTCCCCATTATACAGGCGGTAGAATACACTGAGCGATCCGATGTCACGGCGTTGGCTCTAGTCGGCGAGTTACTAGATACAAACACTAATTTATAAGGCTTCGAGGAAAAAAAAATAAACTTGTAGTAAAGTACCTGTTTTAAACTATCAAGCGGTGCGTATTAGCTTAAACTCTTAAGTAAATATTAACTAATTCCAGAAATTTAATTAAATTTTACCTAATAAGGTACGTAGATATGACGTACAGGTATAGGTAGATGTCCGTTAAGTTTAAACAAGTACAATATTAATACTAGAATATCATTTATTATATAATACACAATATTATAAAGACTATATATGTTTTAGTTTTAGTGCGCGGAACACTGGTGTAGACTGTCATCTACACCAGTGTTCCGCAAAGTGTGTGCCGCGGCACACTGGTGTACCGTGGTCATAAATTGGTATGCCGCGGGAAAAATCAATATCTTATAAAATTATAAAGGCGGACGGAAATGCAGCCGACGATTACTCCAAATTTGGATCGCCTTTGCTCAATAAAACAAGCTCATGTTTCGCATTAAATACAACAAGCTTTAAAATTATGTGTAAGTTTCTGAAATGATTAAAACTTAAGAGTATAAGATAATTAAATGATAATTATTTGATCTTTTATTTATGGTGTAGGTACCTCTGAAATTGCCCGATTTCGTAGGTGTACCTTGAACACAAAAAGTTTGCGGAACACTGATCTACACCATACTTTAATCATAAGATGTTTGTATGTACCTGATTTCGTGTCGCAAATAAAGAATAAGAATAATATAAACTATAAATGCTGATAATTCAACAAGAAAAAGGAAACTGGAGGCCACACACGTAATGATTACTTCGCGCATGCCTCTGTGGGAAGAATTCGTTCAAACTTCTAGGCTTGAACAACAATCAATACGTGTGTGGCATAAATGAATGATCAGGGTGCTATTATAGTGTGAACCAATTGTGTTTTGACGAAATATGTATAGTTTTTCAACAGAGCCGTGAATTTTGCATAATCCTTGAAATAGTTCCGTGTTATGTCCTTTTTGAAGTAAAACTTCTTTACGCATGCTTGACTTGGGGAGTAAGCTGATTACGAAAAGTGAGTGAGAGAGAGAGAGAGTTACGTTGTGTATATTACTGTAGGGGCAAGAGAGAGAGAGGTGCGAGCACACATTTTCTTTCTCTCTTTCTCTTATAGCCAGTTGATTTGTCGCATATCTCCTATCCCAAATGAGCCTAAATTATACAAACTGCAAAAACAAAACGCTCCTTCATGCATAATAAGAGTTAATTTTGCTATAGATAAAAAAAGCATTTACGACGTTTCGCATTTTGAATCTACCAACTTCTATTTACGAAAATGTTCTGCTATTCCACAACAGATGGCAGGCGGCAGCAGAAGTTTTACTTCAGTCGTGTGGTCTAAAGCACACTCGTTTTTTGATTGGATTTAAAACTGACTATTAACGCAAAAAACGCATTCATTGTTGTAATACAAGGTTGATCACTTACCGTTTATCGGTGTTACGGCCGACAATGTTTCGGTACATTTCGTGAACCTTCACGTGAACAAAACACGGTGTAATTAACTCTTGAACTAAGTATTCCAAGGATAATATTTCGAATATACTAATAGCCTCTTAGGGTAAGTTAACATTGGTTGTCTTTTAAAACAGTAATGTTAAGAGATCAACTTAAAATTAATGATGACTTAGTATCTACAATAATAAGGGCAATTCTGTTGTCATAAACTAAACAAAATTTTGGTGTAACAGCACTTAAATGACAACTGTCACTCTCTGTCCGCATGAAACAAAAAAGGATGGCAATACCTTTATGTGCTGTCAAACGTAAATTTGATTTAGTTTGTACAGTGACGGAATGAAAAGGTTCGTCAATTTTCAGGTTGATTCGTTCAACGTCTCGCGAGTACCTTTTGAAACTTTGTTACAGAATAGACTGAATTAGAGAAAATAATGTTTAACAAACTGTTCGTCAATAAAGTTCAAAATTATTCAAAATAAAGTTGTTTGACTATTTATCTTGTCAAAAAGAATTAATTGATTCTTGCATTACTGGTGTAAGCGAAAACCGACTCTAAGGTGACGAACCTTTTCATTCCGTCACTGTCCCAACAGAATTGTCCCCATTATAATTTACTTATCAATAATAAAGACTACAAAAATAACAGTCCAAAACTCTTCGAGCAGTCAAAATCGAGCTTGTCAAATTAAACAAAAATGCTGTACTTATTTGAAAACAAAAAGATATTTCGAACACATCTTTCAGTTCGCTTATGAACATTTTCTACTCTGGCTACCAATAACTATAGCTTAGCTACAGTTTAGCTATTGGTAAAACAGATTATGTACTTAAGTACTTGCGTTTACTTACCTACTAATTATGCTATATTTTGCAATGAACAAAAGATGATCTTTTATAGCTCTATGTGACCGGGACAGTAAAAAATATCAAAAACTTAATAATAGTGTACCAGTATTAAAGCTTATGTAGGCTTAGCTCACGTACCAAAATACTTGATTTAAATAGTCTCCTTACGTAACTCCTCCATCTCCGTATCGTTGTCTAAATCAACGTTTACCATTTTTAAACCATTCTCAAAATACGCATCGCCCTGTAATTCCTTCTGAATTTCATTCAAATCCTTGCCCCTCGTTTCAGGAATAACAAAATACGTGAAAATAGCACCACCGAACGCTACACTTGCAAATATCCAGAACACAGAATGCTGGCCGAGTAAATCCTTCACGTTTTGATAACCTTTACCCACTGTGAACCCGAGTAACCCTCCAAAAATACTGAGTGACGTCATAGCGACCGCTTTGACGTTTAAAGGGAAGATTTCTGAAGGAACAACTACGGATAGAGCTATGAAACCGACTGTAGAAATAACGTTGGACAGTATAATGCATACGAAAGGTACAACGCCGTATACTGTGAGGGAATTGTGGTCGATTCGGACGACGTTTAGCAGGAAGAAGTATATGCCGACTATGGTGAGAGAAAGGCCGGTGCCGAGATACGAGCTGATGAGAAGGTGGCGTCTACAGATTTTGTCAACCAGTATCGATGATATTATAGCTGAAAAAATATAAGTGATGTTAGATAGAATCTATGTAGGTAACATTAGTTGTGCGTAGTACGACAAAGTATGTATTTTGAATTCCACTTACAGACAATAAAGCTGATTCCACCAAACACCAAGAAGACAGTCTGTTCATGATCCTTCTTCATCTCAGCCTCTTGCATGATGAGCCCGAGGTAATGCTTGATGGTGGCTCCGCCGGTCATTATTTGCGTTAACTTTATACCTGGAAACAAAATATAGATTTTACTTGTCAAATGTCCATGTACCTATTATAGTTACGGATTTTTGAAAAAATGTATACAGTACGCCTAGAAAACGACATTTGTTAAAAAAAGTGGCACTTCGGGAGTGCCGACAGATGTGAAAACTTGAACAATTACGAGATAGACGAGACTTATATACAGAGGTGTCGGTAACGGTAACAGTGTCGCAAGTTCAATGGTTTTTTCCCCATCTCAAAAATGCTCAATGCGCCTAAAGTTATTTTCACTTCAAAAAATCAAATCATATACAGAGGTGTCGGTAACAGTGTCGCGAGTGCAATGGTTTTTTTCCCAACTCAAATTATATACAGAGGTGTCGGTAACAGTGTCGCGAGTTCAATGGTCCCATCTCAAAAATGCCCAACGCGCCTAAAGAAGTTTTCATTTCAAAAAAATCAAATCATATACAGAGGTGTCGGTAACAGTGTTGCGAGTTCAATGGTTTTTCCCGTCTCAAAAATGTCCTACGCGCCTAAAGAAGTTTTCATTTCAAAAAAACCAAATCATATACAGAGGTGTCGGTAACAGTGACGCGAGTTCAATGGTTTTTTCCCAACTCAAATTATATATAGAGGTGTCGGTAACAGTGTCGCGAGTTCAATGGTTTTTTCCCCATCTCAAAAATGCCTAACGCGCCTAAAGAAGTTTTCACTTTTCCTAAAGTAACTTACCAATATGTTTTCCATACCATTTCTATGGATCTCGCTGAACTGAGTTCGATGTTTGATATACTACGTGTACTACGTTATGTGCGACATTAAATGAAAACACGGGTAGGACTAACGACTAGTATTGTTTATTTATTTATATATGTTATGGAAAACTAACGGCTATATTAACTTAACAATTAACTAATACAAAACAGAAAGCCAATTATAGGTTTTCACGTATTGTTGTAAAATAGGTTTAATTTCAAATTCATTGAAATAGCCTGTATAAAAGGTAAACAAATCATATTCATTCAACATGTAAGTAGGTAGGTACCTGTAACTGATTAAGCGGCATCGTCGCAAAGGCGCTGCTGATTTACGTTAAAAAAAAATTGGAAATGTATCGATTGCATTATTCGTATAAATATTCAAGCTACCGGTACTAAACCCACCTCTAAAATCAGTTAGTACGATTCCGGATGTGTGTTTTAAATTAATGTCGTACATAACAAAACAGGTTGTATAGATAGATAATGACCTGAATTAAGACCTATGCGATTTTATAGACAAAGCATGCGAGCGAAGCTGCGGGCGGAAACTAGTACTGATTATAAAGTTATATATCTGTATTGCCTACTCACCAGTTGCAACTATAATGGCTCTCCTGTACTGTCTCCCAGAGAACAGCTCTTTGTAAGAACTGGAGTTACTCATCTCGTTCTTCACTGTGGCTTGCATCGACACCAGCTCTTCTTCTAACATCTGGAATATTAATTTAAACTTTATCGTGTTCTGTTAGACATTACTTTTGAGTAGTATTAGATAAAACGGCACTAGTTTTTAAGTTAAGCTACAGTTACACATGCTCATTACTAGCACGAAAGCATGCTTTTATTGAGCTAATTGCTCATTAGTAGTATGTGTATTGAAACATTGCTAATAATGAGCATGCTCATTTCGAGTTTGCTCAAAAATCGACGAACGTGCGATTTTTGGGCATGCTACGTGCAGCGCGGGTAGAGGGGGGCGTGCTTTTAGCGCGTGTGAACAGGTTTGCTTATTGAGCATGCTAGTATCGATCAGTCGTACGCAACAGGTGCGCGTGCACAATTTCACGCAAAATGTCTCGCTGGGGCGACGAAAAACGCTCAAATTTGTAAATTTATATCGAAATAACGAGTGCTTGTGGAATCCCCGCATACCACAGTATAAAAATAATGTTAATAGAAAGAATGCGTACCAAGTAGGGTTTCGTTCCCGGGTCCCGGGAATCGGGAAATCCCGTGAAAATGTAATTCCCGGAACCGGGAAAAAATTCTGATATCCGGGGAATTCCCGGGAATTTTCAAAAGTATGTGATAGGTCTAAAACTTTGTATTTTATAGTCATATTAAACTCAATGTTGTTCTTAAAAAAACCTTTCAAATTTTTCTACAGCTTGTCAGCCAGCCATCACTTTGCAGATGAGTAGTTTCGTGGTAATTTTTCGAGGGGAAAAAAATGTTTTTCCTTTGTTTTGTCTTTATAGAACTGTCAGAAAAAACTATATAACACCTATTTGCATTTCTTTGTTTCATTCTCTCTATTATATTCGCTCTTCTTTGTTTTTACGCAGGTGCTGTGCAATTTCGATAACGATCTTTTTGCTTAATTATGCGTACCTATAATATTTAAGTTTCTTTGTCTGCGCCCTTCCCCTCCCCCTTCACCTTGCGCATTTGAGTGTAACTAAACAAACTGGTTCTGTTGTTTTATCAGATCGACCGACCAGTCAGTGACGCGCAGCGCAGTGTGGTGTCCGTGCCCATTAAATTAAGTGACATTTGGCATTCGTTCGCCGGTAATATCTCTTTGTTAGTGAAAGTTTGTGTGTGTGTTGAAACTCTGATAAGTAAACCCTGTCGAATTGATTGTTTTGTCAATTCAAATTTACTACATATACAATAAGTACATTTAATATTTTCAACTTGTTATAGGTCAACATGGAAGGTCGACTTTTATCCGAAGTATGGAATCATTTCAAGAACAAAGGGTTAGATAAAGCACAATGTAATCGCTGTCCAAAAATATTGAGTTGTAAAGGCTCATCGACCAGTGGACTTGCAAGGCATTTGTTAATGCTGCATAGCATAAATTTAAAAGATCAACCCAATGAAGCGTCCTCTGAAACAACACGGGCGTTGGCATCTTCACCGGCACCAAGTACCTCCACAAGTTCACCACAACCACCAAAAAAAAGGAAGAGCCACATAACACAGACTTCTATAGTTGAACATATCAAGAAGCCCTATAGTATTGCTGAAATCGTCTCGAAGTTGGCATCTAGTGATGGACTTTCGATTCGGATGATCACGCACAGTGAAGTGATTCGAAGCCTTGTTTCACAAGCTTGCCTAAATATTCCAAAATGCGAGTCGCAGGTTATGAAGATAATTGAAGAAAAAAAGCAAAATATCAAGAAAATCTTAAATGAACACGTGAAAAATCATGGACGGCTCAGTATCACGCTCGATGAATGGACCAGTATCAGAAATAGACGCTATTTCAACATAAACTTACACAGCGGAGATGGAAAAGTGTATAATTTGGGTTTGATATACATACCGGGGAAATGTGGAGCACAAGAGATGAGAAGAATTGTTGATACAGTCCTGACGGAATTTGGAATAAACTTCGAAAGAGACATTGTAGCCGTGACAAGTGATGGTCCAAATGTGATAAAAAGTTTGGCCGCGAAAGTCCAGCAGAAATGGTATTATGCATGAATCATGCTATTCATTTGGCGGTGACAGATCTTCTTTATAGAGAAAAGACCACCAAAGAAAGTAAAACGGATTCCGAAGAATCAGACTCCGACGTCTCCGACTTCGACTCATACGACGATTGTGATCAAGAATTAGTACAATCAGCGGTGGAAATAGGAAACCATGATATCCGACCAGATCTGAAGAAAGTACTGAAAGATACACGAACCATAGTCAATTTGTTTCGCAGAAGTCCATTAAAAAATGCGAAACTTCAAGAATATGTAAGATCAGAACATAACAGGAAAAAATCATTGTGTCGCGACGTTAAAACAAGATGGAACAGCATTGAAACAATGATAAGCCGGTTCGTAGAAGTTAAAAACTGTATCAAAAAAGCTTTGATTGATTTAGATACCGCAAATTTCGCACGAAGAGAACTTCGCTGTTTTAGAGGATTTACTTAAAATTTTAAATCCCATCAAATTAGCAGTTGAAGCACTGAGCTCCCGAAAAGCAGATATCTTGATCTGTGAAGCTATCATTACGACACTTCTAGTAAGACTGAAAAAGTTGGAGTCACCTATTGCTTTAGAGTTTTCAGATTTCTTAACGCAAAGAATAAGTGAGAGGAGGGATTCTACTCTATATACCTTAACGCTTTTTCTTCAAAACAGAACAATTAGACGCAATGAATACTTATCACAAAGTGTTGAAACTAAAGAAATAATAATACGCTATGCTGAGCAGCTATTTCGCCGATTATTTCCAGAAAAGTCAGAATCTGAATCGAGCCCGGAAGAATCGCTTCATGCTGTTGCTGAGACGCAAAAAAGAGGCATTAGTTTTGCTGAAGAACTTCAAGACGCTATTCAAAATGTTTTCAAAGGCACTCCTCCATCACGAACTCGATTTCCTAGACTGAAGAAAGACTTCGATCTATACATCTCTTCTGGTAAACGGACACCTAATTTGGAACTGCTATACAACGCTCTGCGCACGATCATGTCTACATCCACCGAAAGCGAACGTACATTTTCAGTATCGGGAAATTTTGCTACTAAAATTAGAAGCCGATTAAGCGATAAATCACTCAGCTCTTTAGTTTTTCTTAAGTATTACTTTATGAAATAATTTAAGACTTAAACTGAAATAATGGCTTACGTGACTGTTACATAATAAGGGCATAAGTTAAATTTTGCCAACGATGTGTGGCCGCTGTAAGAGAGTAAATAAAATATTATACGTAACTGCTGCATAGAGTTAAGGTATTTAAACACTCGAATCATTTTATGGTTAAATTAAAATCGGTTACGCTACTTTTGATAAACTACTCTCGTGTTTACATACCTTAATGATGTGCAGTTACGTATAATACTTTATCTACTCTTGTAAAGCCGCCACACATCGATGGCAAAGTTTGTTGGTTATCATAAGAGCGTTTCGCAATACTTAATTACTCCGTTTATATTACGTTTATATCATTGTGTGTGCTAAGAAGTTTTATATTATAAGTTTGATTTTGCATGCCTGAAACAAATAATTAAGTTTCTATTATACTACCTCTGTTTATGATCGATCAAAAATGTTATTAAGAAGAAATAATTATTTCTGAGTCAAATAATTAGCTTATTTAATCCATTATGTGATTTCTTGACTTTTTGTAGTTAAAAAATAAATTAAGGACTTTAAAAATTTCCCGGTTTCCCGGGATTCCCGGGAAATTGAAAATATTATTCCCGGTTCCCGGGAACGAAAAAAAACCCGGGAAATCCGAAACCCTAGTACCAAGACTTATTAACGAACATGGATGATCCGACCCTGACTGTGAATATCAATAAAACAAATTAAAAATTTACGCGATACGCGAGAGAGAACGCTATAAAATGGCATGTGTATATTGGAGTGTTTGCTTTGAGCGTGCTTATTCAGGAGCATACTTAAAAATAGCATGCCTATTGCTAGCAAATGTAAACTGCTCATAACCATGCTCATATTGAGCATACTCAATAGCACGCTTTTTAGCATGCTATTGTTACGAGCTGAGGGTTCGGGATAAAATAATTAAAATGCATCTAACCAAAATAACACTAAAATGCAAAATACTCGATCTTAATCAAAACACACTAATTCACAACACTATCGCACAATAAACCACTAAAAGACACCGAAATGTTCGCACGTATCGCCAAATCAAGACCGACTCTGCGGACGTCTCTACGCACTATGTATACCGAGCATTATTTCCAGAACCATCCACTAGTATCTAGAAAAGTATAGGTATTTCGATTGTCTACTATTTCTTAATCTGTGCAACGGTAGGCAAAAACGTGGTATGTAGGTCATTCCTAATCAAGTATTACCTATTCTGTGACACAGTAGGTATAACTTCGAAAAACACCGACTATTACTTATTCTGTAACAGCCTCGGCGTAACACTATTTTAGAGCATGTGTAACAGTAGCTTTATGCTCCCTTCGTCGATCAGGGTACTTATATACCCTAATTTTAATTTTTATACGTTTGACGTTTTGCTACTTAGACATATCGATCATGAAGGAAAAACATTACCCTCCTTCTGTGCAATCGAGTAAAAAGTGAGACAGGGACAGAGTTACCTTCGAGTTTATATAGACAAGCGTTTGATCTTATTTGATAATGGCTATAGTTTTTAATAAAAATAAAAATTTGCTGGACATTTCACACAGCGCTATCTAGCCCCGAACTAAGCAGAGCTTGTACTATGGGAACCAGATAACTGATATATTACTTTTACTTATAGATTTATTATAAATACAAAAGTAGGTACTTATAATAAAAAAAAACAAAAATTCTTTATTTTCTCTGTCATTCTTTACAATAAATGGCGCCCTACTTGCCAAATTAAGTTTGTGAAAAACTTGTATCTTGGCAATTAGTGCTCTTCCTGGTTGTTGGTCTCATGGTTGTCTACTTACAGAGATGTGAACTAAAAACAAATTATATTAAGTACAGGAATTATCTAATTAAATATTACAGTGTGTGTGTGTGTTTGTGAGTGTTCGTGTATTACCTTAAATAATTATTTTAAAAAGTTCCTCGGTTTCAGTATATGATAAAACCTTCAGCCAGTTAGTTGTGATATTTTTACAATTTCTTGCGGAAAGATCGTAAATCTGCAACTTCTCATTGGCTAGATTGCAGAGGCGGAAGCTTATTATTCCATAGTGTCGCGCAGCTAGCGCAGTTCTGTATTGCTCAATAGTGCACACTTGATATTTCCTCCGTTTATTTACGTTGATGTCAGAGTTATACGGGGATTCCGCATGCTTTCGAAGTATTACATGAAGGACAAAAATCTGCCTGGTGGTAAGTACAGAAGTATCGGCATAGAGTTTGGTTGTAGGGTATCTGTAGGGTTTGTTGGACATAACTTTTAGAACAGCTCTTTGTGCCCTTTCTAAGCAAAGCATGTGCGTTACATACGTTCCTCCCCATGCCGTGATACAGTAGGACAAGAGTGACTGTGCTAGAGCAAAATATACCATCTTCATTATATCTAGAGAATCGCTGATCTAAGACGCTTATACACGTAGATTAATTTTCTGACACGTCACACAACAGACTGCAAGTGCAAGTCCCAATCCAGGGTGCAGTCCAATTGAACACCTAAATATTTTATATTTGAGGTTCGCGAAATAGGTAGACAGTTATGGCTGTGGTATACAGTCGGATTACGGCACTTGTGGGCAACAATACTTATTGCGTTTTCAGGTGGCTGTGAGAAAGTGTTACTAGAGAAGGCTACAAATTTAGTTTTGCTGATATTGAGTGTTAGCACATTCTCGCAGAGCCATCCCATGACAATGGTAAAGGCACTCTCAGCGTGTTTCTGAACAGTCTCCCAGCTTTCGCTATTTACCAGCAATGCTGTATCGTCGGCATAGACAAATACTTTACATTTTAGCAAGGGTAGATAGATACATAGATTGTCTATATAAATGAGAAAAAGTGTTAATATAGGTATAGAAAAAAATTGCAGCCATGAACAAATATCTGTAGATCATGCAAACATTTGTTCCGCGGCGGGAATCAAACCGGCTACCTCCCGCGTCTTTATACAAGAGTGAAAGCGATCAATTACAATTTACATATTTTGGTTTACGAGTGAATGCGAGCGAGAATGCTAAGAGTTCGAGGGTGTTATTGAAGGGTGTGTCCACCATGTCTCGCCTCGCACAAACTAAAAAGTAAAGTTTAATCAAAAAAATATTTATAATTCGGTATAACCGAATTCAGATAACAGAAAAAAACAAGTTACTGAAATTTCTGTAGAACCAATCAGAAAGTGTACCTATCGTTTCAAGTAAAAAAATATTTTTTCAAATCGGTTGATAAAAGTTCTGAGGTAATAAAAATAAATGTTTAATAAATAAAATAGTTATATAACGAACGCTCTACCTGAATGCGTTAATCGAGTACCTACCTACATAACTCGAACGAACATTAACTGTTCTATGTGTACTGATTCCCATGTAAGTGATAATTGTTATCTTTTTGAGAATAAATGATTATTAAACCTAAACCTAATTTTAAAAAAAACTAATGAGCACCACGTCTGTCGTAGAACCGAAGATATATGGGCAAAGATAATATCTGATTGGGTCCCTAACGCAACACGCCCACGCGGCAGACCACCACGAAGATGGCGCGACGACTTGGATGTGCATTTACCTCTACAGCAGGGGACAGAAAAAACTGGAAAGATGGGAGGGAGGCCTTTGCTTTGCCGTGTCATTTAATTTAATAGTATAATTTAAATTTCAATCTTGTTTAATTTGATTTGATTTAATTTGAATTTAATTTTTGTTTGGTTATGTTTTCATCTTATTTAGTTTATGTATACCTAATAAGTATGAGTTGAAATGACTTGAAATAAACAATTTTATTTTATTTTTTGCCCTGCAGTGGGACAACACAGGTTAAAAATAAATAAATAAATAATGAGCACCTCCTCATCTTTCTGAAGTCAGTGAAAAAGAAGACATACCATTTCATTGTTATAGCCCCGCAGTTTCGCCAACACCTTCCTCGCCCTCTCAACATGCCCTTCCTTCAGCAGATAATAAGGAGTCTCCGGTATCCACCAGCACACAATCAGGTAGATAAACGGGAATGGCAGCAGCATAAAATTCAGCGCTTCGTACGTTAAGAATGGTCCCACAGCCATCACTAGGAGGTTCCCGAAGTTAAAGGCGAATCTTGTGCACACCGCAAGAGTTCCTCTGATATCTTTATCGGCTATTTCCGCTAGGTATATTCCTATGACCTGGAAAAGTAGAAACATTGTGACAATCTAAATATATTTTTATTTATACTACTTACAAGTGGGCCCGCCGAACTTCGTACCGCCTTGATATGCATATAACGCGGGCTGTCAATAAACGTCACCCTGGTAGAATTGTCAATTGTTGCCCCCGGCCATCATTAAACAACCATACTTATCCATAGACAAAATTACGTTTAGCTGTCATTTGCTGTAATAGCTGTTTTGTTAATCCATGTCAGATGCGTTTTTGTTATACGACGTTTTATAGTGACTTGCATTCTCTTTGACGTTTTATGTCACGTCCCACGAGAACGACGGGAACGGGATAAAACACAGAACATAAAAAACAACAACATTGTTTTTTTGTGTTCTGTGGGATAAAAGGTATCCTATGTCCTTCTCCTGGTTCTTAGCTACCTCCCTACCAACTTTCAGCCAAATCGGTTCAGCCGTTCTTGAGTTATAAATAGTGTAACTAACACGACTTTCTTTTATATATACCTAGTCAGGTCATAAATTCTGTCACATGTTTAATATAAAATAATTGAAACAAGTTTATTCATTATGTAACCATTTATATACCAAAATGAACTTAACAAAACATAGATTCTTATGACACTAAAGTTTATTCAAAATGACCTCCGTGATTTGAATACAGGCCTTCAATCTGCGCGGCCAGTCGTCTATCGCAGCACGAACGAGGTCCATGTCAATATCGGCGGCTGCCTTAATGAAGGATGTCTTGATTGACACCAAATTGGGATGAGGCTTTGAGCACGCCTTTTCCTCCAAGTGTTGCCATATCTTGTAATCTAACGGATTCAAATCTGGACTGAAGGAGGGCCAGTCTTCGTGCCGGATGAAGTAGATTTCACGCGCCGCCAGCCAGTCTTGTGTGCTCTTCGCTCTATGAGCTGGCGCTGAATCTTGTTGGAATACCCAGTGCCTGTTATTGAACATGGTATGAGAAACAGGTTCCGCAAGGTTCGTCAGGACTGTATTTTGATACACCACTGCATTCGTTTTTACACCTTTCTCACAAAAATGTACCTCTGTTAAGCCCCAATAAGAAACTCCCAACCATACCATGAGCGAGGATGGAAAATGACCTCGTTGGACACGCGGAATACGGTTGCTCGCTTCTTCACTACTGTGTGCGTACACCTTATCATTTTGTTTGTTGTAGCTCTCTTCTACGGTAAAAATTTTTTCATCCGAAAAATAAAATTTCCCGATATTTTTTTCCCGCGTACCGCTTCAACAAAGCGCGGCATCTCTTTAGTCTCAGGTTTATTAGACGAGCATTCAAACGATGTCCTGTTTTTCTACGATATGCCCGAAGCCCTAAGTCTTCATTTAACACCCTTTTCACCGTGGTTCTGCTTAACCCCATCTGAAGGGCCAACAGTTTCTGCTTACGTTTGGGATTTCTTTGAATTCGCGCCTTCACAGCTTTTATCACTGCTGGAGTCCTAACAGACCGAGGGCGACCACTTCTTGACCTGTCATCTACACAAGAGTCTTCATTGTATCGTTTGATGGTGCGATTAACGAATCTTTTGGTTATATTCAAATTTTTCAGTATGTCAAAAATTTGAATTGGCGCGTAACCTCAACGATGCAACGCAATAACTGCAACACGGTCTTCTTTAAGCGTCCACTCCATATTTAAAAATGAGTAAAATTCTAAAAAGTATACATTTTTATTTTCATGAACAATCCGAAATTCGAATTCTATAAACTTTTTTGTGGCCAGCATTCTAAAAGAAAAGTTTTTACTGTGTGACAATAGGTACTTTATACTTATGACCTGACTAGGTATATATATATATATATAGATTGAGGTTTATTGCTAAGGCTGGCTGCAGCAGCCGCTATTAAAGAGCGAGGAACCTAGATCAATGTTCAAGTCGCGAGTGAACTAGTTTCTTCTAGGCAAGCGTAGTCTATCGTAGACCGCATCATCGCTTAGACGCTTTACCATCAAGCGAGATAAAAAAAGGTACTTACAGTGCTAAGCATACCGGTGCCGCAACTCCACAAGAAAACTGAGATGCCTAGCATCCAAGCTTCTCGACCAAACGCCACGATCACCTGGAAATAATGATGATAATTATATTGACCTTCGTAATACCGAGACGTTAATATATAAGAAGAATAATAGACTAGCTTCCGCCCGCAGCTTTGCACGAAAAAAGAACGAGTCGCGACAAGACATCTCGCGAGTCTCACAAAAAAAGAATATTCTTAGGGCAACTTCCGCAACGATGCCTAAACGTATTTAGTGGCTAAATATGATTTGTCGGTCGAAACACCGATAAGACGGTACGTGATAAATCCCGTATTTGTAATAATGATGATTTAAGAGTTGTCAAATCATACAAATACGTCAAATTTAAACATGTTTAGTCGCTATATACGTTTAGGGATCGTTGTGCAAGCCGGCCTTAAACTTTGATTAATAAAATAGTGCCACGAAATGCACAACTAATTTACTTGACCTACAGTTTTATTTAAATTACAAGTAACGGGAGTTCATATTAATTGGTAATTCTTTTTAGATAACAGAGTTCTGAGCTAACAAACATAACATAAAAATTAAACAAATTTAAGACTTATACGGTTTTCTCATGGATGCCATTGTCAGAACTGGACCAAATGGAAATGGGACCACAAGGGAAGCATCAGCTTTCAAATAAAAAAAAAGAATCATTAAAATCGGTTCACCCAGTCGAAAGTTCTGAGGTAACAAACATAAAAATGAAAAAAATACAGTCAAATTGAGAACCTCCTCCTTTTTAGAAGTCAGTTAACATGTGAATTACGGTCGGATTTCGACCACCGTGCACTGGCAACTAACGTCACTGATGAAACGATTAGAGTCTGTGCAATACTAAGGTCCAACACTCTAGGACAGGGTTTCCCAACATTTTTTGCCTGGCGCCCCCCGGATTGTAAAAAATATGTTCGTGCTCCGGTTTTTTCCATCGCTTCATTAAAAACACACAATTTATTTCCAAGACATTTTTATCTCACGAAAATTAAACAACATCTTTGGTGCTACTTACTGTATGCGCCTTGTTTAGTACAATGAGTGATTGAACAAAAAGTGGTAGCTGGCTCGCCCGATTGGAACTAGTTGGCGTAACTAAATCTGTGTAGTGTTAAATCATGAACATTAATACTGATTAAGAGATTTCATTATTCTCATTATTCAGGTAGATTTAAATTTCTGAACATGCCCCCCTTAGGATCTCTCTACGCCCCCCCCAGGGGGGCGCGACCCACCTGTTGGGAAGTCCTGCTCTAGGATTTGACGGCGCGCAAATCTAAGATTTACCTACGTTTTTGTTGCGTGGACAACAGTACCCTATCTTACAAGAAACGTATACTACTATACTATTTCCATTTCTTTATTTTCTCGATGACAGCTCCTGTGGAAACTTGAACGAGCGTCTTTTTTACATTATGTATGCATTATTTTATAAAAATATGACGCTTACGCACGTACACACGGCTACACATCAAGCTATACACTTCCAGTATAAGCTGACCTCACATTCTACGAAAAGCTTACACAATGCGAGGCCAGCTTATACTGGCAATGTATAGCTTGATGTGTAGCCGTGTGTACAAGGTTATACCAGAGTCAGAGAAACTGATAGGGATGGAGCTATCGATAAACGTAACACGATAACAGACCCGATATTTTTTACAAAATGTATGAAACTTTTGTACAAATTTATTAACTAATATTATATTTCATTACAAGATGTTACACGTATTAATTCTTGATTGATAATACCAACTTCTTTAAAATTTTCGAAGCTGTTGTAAAATAAGTAGGTATAGGTAGGTACTCGACAATCAAACGAAATAATTATAACGACAGGTAATCTTTTTGTCTTTGTTCAAAATATAATAAATATATCCGATCGATATCATTACTTATTTGGTCACAACACTACAACTATCAAATTAGAACTGTCATCGAGAAAATAATGAAATGGAAATAGTATAGTGACTAATAATAGTACATTGTTAGACAAGAGGCGTACGCGATCATAGCCCCTTGTATTAACAATGTACTACTTGGCATTCGCACTCTCTACTCGCGAACACGGCGAGTTGCGAACGTACGTGTAAACGCAGTATTTGACTAAGATTCTTATCACCAAATCCATGGTATCCTTATTTTCTTGGATGGGTAACTTACCGCACCTGTAGCAACGGGTACTGCACTACAGACTATGGTCGCACGTCTGCCCAACCTGTCCGACGTATAGCGGCTCACAAAACTGCCTACAATGAACCCAATAGGGTTGACTCCCAGCATCCAAGACACACCGTTCTGAGAACATAATAATTATACATTTATTTATTTATGTTATTCAATTATTTAGGTATGTCATTTATTAAACTTTTTTTTAAATGACTAAGATCCATAATTGTTAGTAAAATAAAAATAATAATAAACATGTCAAATTTATTTATTTATTTATTTATTTAATACTTTATTGCACAAAAATACAAATTACATGTACAAAAGGTGGGCTTAATGCTAATAGCATTTTCTACCTGCCAACCTCAGAGGTAACAAAAAAGGTTGGCGTGCTAACTTTTAACAATATTAATGTTTATTAAAAAAAAAAAAACAAAAGAAACACAAATAACAATAAACTCCGATTACAGTTAGAATAAATACATAAACCTACTTGATATAACAATAATAATACATAGAATATATATATGAGAAATATAACAAATATATATTTATAGATATAAAACAAAAAATACTATTACATACAACACACATAGGTACTACGTTTTCATATATTTTAACAGCCAGTGGAGGACTGCAAGAAATGACTATAGACTAGTCGTCTGAAAACCGGTTTACTAGGCGCCTTTTTAATATGAGTAGGGAGAGAGTTCCATAGACCGACAGCTACCACCTCAAAAGAGTTGCCACGGAAATGGTTAGTACAAGTGCAATTTTATCAAACGAATATAAATAAAACAAAAAATATTATTATAAAAATAAGAATTACAGTGTATGCGGTAAGTATGTGAGCATCTAGTGCAAGTACTGCGCATCTACCATACAACAATGGTTTAGATTTAGATGCTCTGATTATGGAAAACCAACAGCTATATTAACATAACAATTGCCTATAGTGTGACCATTAGTGCTGTGCACTCCCTGAGGTATGCGCGCGGCGAGACGGGGGGGAGAATCGCCTGCTGCGCTCTGTCAGTTCGCCGTCAACGCTCGTGGCGGCAGGTAGTGTTATTTGTATCGGACTGTCTATCTCATGTGCGTCTGACATGTGTAGGAATTCGGAAGAGGAATACATGCTGTGCCGACCCAACGTAATGACCCTGAATAGCGCAGTGGGCGAACAGCCGTCTGAGAAGCAGGAGGATGCGGGTTCGATTCCCACCGCGGATGTTTGTATGATCTACAGATATTATTGTTTCACACTATAACACAAAGCAGAAAGCCAATTATAGGTTTTCACGTATAGACACTTTTTAGCAACACATCTAGGTAAGAACACATTTTGCACCAACACTCGGTGAAAATGTTAACCAAAATATTAATACGTTATTAATTTACTAATTAGTACGTTAACGCGCCGGCGAACCCTGAGCGCAACTTCAATTCAGCCGCGTCAAAAACGTCGGCCTGAATATCGCTATCCCTGTTTAGTGACAAAGTTTAGCCACGCAGAGCGACAGTGATAGCAATAGAACGATTCTAAATTTGATTAGATTTTGACCGTGTTCCGTAATACCAAAAATGATGGCTGAAAACTTGTTGTATTTTTCTCATTGTATTGTTATTCTGTAACTAGACGATATAATCTATGTTCCCATGACTAGGATACGTAAGATGTTGTTGTTTTTAATACGAAACAATTAGGTTGAAATAAGGTCTTTTATGACGTAAAAACATGCAGAATGCGATATGCTTCTATTTGATTTTAAGTAAGTATTTTGATCTAATATATGGTTGGGAACCTAGATCAATACTATTCAAATTAAAATAATACCTTAATATGGTAGAAATATGCTCCCATTAGAAATGATCTCGGTAGTACGTGTTATATGGGCGATTATCCCCCCGGTGTCCCCTTAAACCATACTACCAACAAACAAAACCAACAAAAAAGTATTTGCTCAATCGCTGTCTAGCTGATTTGACACTCGTGCTGAATAAATCGAAATCATTGCTTTTGCACAATTTATTAAAATTGGTGGCCAAGGGATGCTTGTAGACCAAGAGGCAGACCACCCGCCCGATGCTCGAATGACATTGAAAGCGTAGCTGGGTGTCAATGGATGAGACTCGCAAGGGACCGGCAAGAATGGCATAATAAAGAGGAGGCCTATACCCAACCGTGGGTGCAGACGGGCTGAGATGATGATGATAATGATTAAAATTGTCGCTTGCACGCCACAGAAATGAATAGATGGAGAGATGACCTCAAATAGGTTGCTGTGAGCCGCTAGATGCAGGCTGCACTGCACAAAATCGGTAGCTCTGCAAATTTAAGGGGAACACCTACGTTCAGCAGTACACGTTTTATGGTTGATAATGATTATGAAGATTGAGAAAAGATCGCTTTTATGTTATAATTCCAAAACCAAAGTAGAGCTTGGATTGTGTGAAAGTAAGGAGTGAGTACTGTAATGACGGCTGATAAGAGGAATTCGGAAGAGGAATACATGCTGTGCCGACCCAACGTAATGACCCTGAATAGCGCAGTGGGCGAACAGCCGTCTGAGAAGCAGGAGGATGCGGGTTCGATTCCCACCGCGGATGTTTGTATGATCTACAGATATTATTGTTCCGGATCTGGTTGTTTGTCTATGTATTATAAGTATGTATTTACAAAAACACATATCCATATAAGTATTATATCAGTTATCTGGTTCCCATAGTATAAGCTTTGCTTAGTCTGGGGCTAGATAGCGCTGTGTGAAATGTCCAGCATTATTCATTTATTTATATTTATTATTTAATGTTGGAAAAGGGGAGGAAGAACAACAATTCAGTGGATGATTTCAAGTTACAATGCAATTCAAAATAATTTATGTATTCAATTAATTTGTGACATTTTTTTTTATCTCTGACTTTTTAACCTAAGTGCTGTTTTTGTGTTTTTTATCGTGACTTGTGTTTTGAATTGTGTCGGTTTTATTGATTATTTTTGTATTTAATGATGATTATTTTTAAAATTTTAATATATAGTTAGTATAATTTAATGTATAACGTAGTTTCAAATACAATTGGTTTATTGTTTTATGAAAAAATAAATAAATAAAAACAAAGTACAGAGATTAAAACTAAATTCAGAATATAAACTGTCAAAAACTTACGTCGGTAATGTCGACATTGGTTTCGTTGCGTTTGAACTTTGGTATCACAGGCGAAGGCCACGCTGAAAACGCTCCCAGTGCTACGAAGGCCAGCGACACTGCACAAATCGAACATACAAAGTACTTAGATAAACCTGTATTAAAAACTTACTCCTTAGTGTTCGTAAATTATACATATTTCAGTGCATTCGCAGATACCACCGCTTCACGGTTCCAACTTTAAATTTACCCGAAAGAAGAATTAAACGTTACCTATCCTATTCCCAATTTCAATTTTGTTATTTGGCTCGCAGACAGTATATTTTTATTATACTACTTATATGGCAAACGAGCATGCAGTCCACCAGATGTTAAGTGGCTACTGCAGCCCATGGATATCCACACCACATAGAATTCAAAACAAGCTATTATGTTGTCTTGATCTCTATGTGGATACGTTGCCATACTATAGGACTTAGCTGTTATGCCTATGTGCCAGTAATTACAGCAACATACCATTATAACCGGAACACAGCAGCACAAGTACTGCTATTTGGAGGCAGATAAAGGTAAGGCGGTGGTACCCACTTCCTCGAGCTCGTTCACAAAAGCTCTACCACCAATATAACTTTGATTATACCGGTATAGAAGAGTTACGAACATACAAAAACACACCCACGACACCCACACACACAAACCAAACACAAATTGATTCATTCACATACATGCGAGCATGTCATTTCTTTGATTGTTGGTTATTTTGTTTTCATGTACCTACCTACTAGACTGTAATATTCATATCATGTCATTCAGGAGAACTAGAACTGTTTCCTAACGCGCCGGCGAACACTCAGCGCAACTTCAATTCGGCCACGTCAAAAACTTCGGCCTGAATATCGCTATCCCTGTTTAGTGACGAAGTTTAGCCACGCAGAGCGACAGTGATAGCAATAGAACGATTCTAAATTTGATTAGATTTTGACCGTGTTCCGTAATACCAAAAATGATGACTGAAAACTTGTTGTATTTTTCTCATTGTGTTGTTATTCTGTAACTAGACGATATAATCTATGTTCCCATGACTAGGATACGTAAGATGTTGTTGTTTTTAATACGAAACAATTAGGTTGAAAACAGGTCTTTTATGACGTAAAAACATGCAGAATGCGATACGCTTCTATTTTATTTTAGGTAAGTATTTTGATCTAATATACGGTTGGAAACCTAGATAAAGACTATTCAAATCAAAATAATACCTTATTAAGGTAGAAATATGCTCCAATTAGAAATGATTTTGGTAGTACGTGTTGTATGTGCGATTGTCCCTCCTGTGCCCCCCTAAGCTACGCTTTTCTGTGAAACAGGGACACAACATAACTATGTACACACGGCTACACATCAAGCTATACATTTCCAGTATAAGCTGACCTCGCATTGTGTAGGTTTTTTGTAGAATGAGAGGTCAGCTTATACTGGATATGTATAGCTTGATGTGCAGCCTATCTTTTATGGTCACAATAAATATATTTCTACATAGCTAAGGTTCGTACTTCTTATCAAATAAAAACCCATGACTATCAAGATATTTAGATAACAAAATATTTAGGTAGGCGTTGAGAGAGATGGTTATAAAGGAAACCTTTGTTTAACAAAGGGTTCTTTCATAACAATGCGCTCATTGTGATAAGCGACCCAAACTCTGGACCAAAAACTTTACTATACAATAGTTACAAGATTTTTTTTAATTAAAAACTTGTATTGACAATCGATTAATTACGTTACCAAGGAAGTAAGTATACATAGATGTTGTGATGAAAAATGCAAGCATTGTGTAAAACCTTTCCTTTTCCAGTTATCATTCAACCATCCCCAACACATTACACGTAACATGTGCCGTTATAAATAATATACTTAAGTTACTTTTAAACAAAAAGATAAACGACTTCTGGGGGCCAATTCATGGAATACAATTAACATAACGAAGATTGCCAATCCAAGATAATGTAGCTTCAACCTAGATGGAAGACGCGGTCGGCCGGCCAAGAAAACGTTGGCGAAGCGACGCCTTCGAGCAGGAGTGATGGAGTGTCGCACAAGATAGAGATAGATGGAAGGAATTGGGGGAGACCTTTGCCCAACCAACAGTGGGACAATATAGGTTGACGAAAAAAAAGATAGTTGACCCAAACGATTATGAACTAAATATATTAATTACTAGCTGACCAATCCGCAGCTTCGCACGCGTAGTTTTTCAATAAAAACCTTGCCCACCGTCTGCGCAGTTGGGTAAAAAGTAGCCTGTGTCACCCGGGGATAGTGTAGCTTCCCAACAGTGAAAGATTTTTTAAATCGGCCCAGTAGTTTCGGAGCCTATTCAATACAAACAAGCAAATATTTCCTCTTTATAATATTAGTGGACTAATTTTACTATACGGCGTGGGACAGCATAGGCTAGATAAAAAAAATACTATTTATTTTTAGATAAAGTCTATAATCGCATGTCAATCAACTCATACCATTGTAGGTATTGTCATTACGTGAATATAACGCGACTACATCATGGTAGTCCATGAACTAGATCGAAGCTTGAAATATAATATTTTTAGTTACGTTAATTGGCCTTCAGAGTACAGAAAACAGAAGAAAATTCGGAAACGGTACTCTAAAATGAAAAGTGGATAATATAATGTTCACCTCATTTTTAAAGAGCTTACCAAAAATATCACACAAACTCTAAATTCAAACTAACACACACACAACGAACCCAAAACAAAAAAAATCATTCAAATCGGTTCATAAACAAAGAAGAATTGAAGGAAAATACATAAGTACAAAAACCTCCTCCTTTTTTAAAGTCAGTTAAAATAGCATTGTTAGGTTCTCACCATAAAAAGTCGCCAAATACTGAACTTTTCGGTTCCCGTGTTCCAACATCTCGAACTATTTATAATAGTGATATAGATTTAAAATATGCCTTTAGAAATTAATCACGACGCGTCTCCGTGAAGTCTACACCAGAACTGAAGTGTTACTTGGATTGGATGAGGCAGCAGGATAATTTTATAGGGGTTTACTTGGTAGGTTCTTTCTTCTAAACATCCTGGGGAATACCTGTGAACATAACACAATTTTGGGTCACATACATCAGACGGGGAAGTCCCACTATAGTTTTAAAAACACAGGAGGTTCCATATGGGTCCATGTGCTATTCCGAATTATGCGAGTAAAACTTTGACATTTTAATTTTAGTCTTAGCTACTTTAGTTGTAAGTATTTAATTAGGTATAAACACATAATAATAATTAATAATATCTAAGTACCTACGTAAAATTACTTAGAATACTTAAGATTATGAAGTCATGGCCCTCCCCTCCACCTAATACTAACTTTATTTTGATGGCATTTGTATAAACTGCATGCATAATTGCTAATTATCTCCCGTCTTCATACATCAAAAAAATTTAAGGCAAAAGTAGAGTAGGTACTACTCAAATGCTCCACTTGCTCGATTTATTTCGTGCTAAAAGTGTCGACGGCGATTAGTTATCTCCGTCTACGCCTCTACAGACAACCAACAGTGACATGAACATCACTTTCAAGTTTCACTACTGTCAAGTGTCAAGTAAGTCAGTTCGCAAACGTCACAACATAACCTAAAACTGCTATTTGATAAAGTAAAACTTTGATTGTGTAAGAATTATGTGCGTTTTAATTCAAAGATGTTAAGAAATTGAGAATGCCTAAAATGTATTAAGTATTATATTCTATCTACTTGATTTACACAAAATATCAACAATAACACTATGTATTGTGCCAATAATAAATTGGAGTTACTTACTACGTAGGTACTTACATCTTTAAGTTATGTGTAGCCTTCGAAAAGTTTAATTCGATATTGTAGGTATTAGTAGGTAGTGATGTTGTTAATTTATTTAGACTTACCGACTTGCGAACTATAAATTGGTAAAGAAACAAAAGTTTAATTCGATATTGTAGGTATTAGTAGGTAGTGATGTATGTATGGTAGTTATTTAGACTTACCGACTTGCGAACTATAAATTGGTAAACAAACACTGATGACCAATATTTTCCAGTCGCATAGCACTATTTTTGTTTGTTACATACCTACCTATTCAACACACTGATAGCAAAATCCAAAGTATAGAAATAAATATTTTATCATTTTTGTCATTTATAGCCGCTAAAAGGTCGCTCCCGCCCGACCCGAAAGCTAACTAAAGTTTAGTCGGTCGTAGCAATAGTAGTCTTTGGTCGTAGCTGTCAGTCGTTTAGTTACTAAGACTGACGTCTACTAGCTATGTAGCTAGCTAGCAGCTAGCTAGGTATTGAAAGAGTAGACTGATAAAAGTGCGGCAAATTTAAAATTATCAGCATGGCAGCCCCAAAATCAGAATTAAATACCGGGATTAACGTAATTTGATACTTTAGAATGGTATTTTTTTATTTAAAGTATCAAATTAGGTTAAATTTACCGCGCATTTTCAGTCTCTTTTTTCCATCAGCCAGACTTACATAACGATCTAGCTAGCTAGATGGATTAGTCTGGCTGGCTTTGGCCACAGGAGAATCAATAGTGCTTATTAATATGACTTAGGCGCAAAACAATGCCACGCACCACGCTGCATGTTGCGTGAATACGTGTTCTAACGTTGCTTGTATCTCCGTTTGTATAGAAAACACGCACAGTCTAACACACAGAAAAGTCATACACGCGCGTTCATGCAGATCACGCGCTCAAACGCGGAGAAACTTGCACCCCAGCGCGTAGGTGCGGGGCGAAACGCAAGGTATGGCACACCGAGTTCCGTAGTGCCGTGCGTGATTTTGGAAGCGCACTATTTTGGAACTGCACTAGCGAACAGCATAGAATTAAATGAGTCAGAGCCGCCGTGAATCCACAAAACGCAACTACGCGCGTGAGTGCGTAAAAAACCCGCACGATGATGCCAAATCTGCACTCCCGCAAGTACGCGCGTAGGTGCGTCGACACGCAACATGCAGCGTGGTGGGTGGCAGTGTGTCAACCGACGACTTATTAAAAAAAACTACGAGCCTTACAGTCGTAGACCGAGTATCCACTGTGGATACTCTGTCTACGCTTACAGTAGTCGCATAATTATGATGTGTAACACCTGCGCGCGCTCATTGGTCAAATCAAATAGCGCGCGCTTCCACGGTTTCCTGTTTTACATTTTCCTCCCTTTTGCCAAAAATCACTCCCACAAACGAGGAAATATGTTACACACACATCACTAACAGGGTTGTGTGTGACAAGAGTGTCTGTCAACTGACGGCGGCGTACGGCAATATCTAGGTACCACATAGTATTAACTGGCCTACAGACGAAGGGAATAATCATTAATCATAAACTAAGTAGGTACCTATTATTTGTTGTATTTAATCCAAATATTTTTTTATGTAGTTATGGATTAGGTAGCTAGATTAGGTTCTATCACTTTGTGCATTGTGGCTTCTAACATAGAGCTTTTGTGGGCTACTAAGGTACAATGTTTTTGTCTACAATTCCGCAAATCAAAGAATATTACAGTTTATTACTAATTAATGCATCGTAGAGCACATTCCCAAGGTGTGTGACCTAAGAGGCAAGGCGAAGTTTAGTTACAGGCGATGGTTGCCAGTTAACATCGTAGGTCATTTTTTTGTTCCATAAAAAAATCGTAAGGAAAGAAAAATAATCGGCATCAAACTCTTAGATCGAGTTCCAAACGTCGAGATTCATAGAAGAACTAAGGTTCATGACGTTGGGAATCGAGATAAGGAGCTCAAATGGTCTTGGGCGGGACACTTGGCAAGACGTGCTGACAGGTGGAGTAGGGTAGCAACTGAATGGTGGCCCAGGAATGGCTGTAGAAGGGTAGGACGTCCGGCAGCGAGATGGGTGGACGACATCGTTAGAGTTGTGGTCCGTCAATGGGTGAGACTAGCCCAGGATCGTGGCGGATGGCACAAACTTGGGGAGGCTTTTATGCTATACTCAGCAGTGGGTGAAGTCGGGCTGTGGATGACGATGATGAGAAAAAAATACCTATTTAAATCAGTTTTGTAGTAAGTCTGTTCTACGTTTTAGAATAGACACTTTTCTGGGGGTCATTAAAAAAAACTTGTCCCCTATAAAGTTCACAGAATAAACATACCATTATTTTTTTTTACAATATATTTCAATCTAACACAGGGACCAAAAAAGAACTCATTAATACGTACCTCCTTTGTATTGTACAACAACGAATATGAAAGAGTACGTAAAATGAAACATAGACAATGTTTTGACGATTTTTTATGAGGTATGAGAGCGACGCAAAAAAAAATCGACCTTTGTTTGACAGTGACATTTATTTAATTGCTAAGTTATGTGCTTGATCTTGTTGTCTATGGTGAGATTTATTGAAAGAAGGACGGCGCTCGCTTCTTGTCAATTTACGCGATTCGAAAGTGTCGTGGCATTCATGGAATAAACTCAAGAAAACCACTGTACCCACTCGGAGTTTGCGATGTCAGAGCACGTATTACCGGCCGAGGAGCCGATTAGATTTGTGGCACCAGCCATTCAAGACAACCCGACAGGATGGGGTCCGTGCGAAATGCCGGAACAATTCCGGGACATGCCCTACCAGCCGTTCAGCAAAGGGGACCGCTTGGGCAAGATTAGTGATTGGACGACGGTACAGGATAAAAAGTACCAGAGTGAGTAACTTAACTTTATGAAATCACTAACAGGGAGTCAAGTTTTCGTTAAAACATTTTCGGTGTTAGAGGTTATGATGACGTTTGTGTAACCCTTTCTTGTACAGCTTGCAGGCTGAATGCACAATAACGTTGTCTTTAGCATAGTCGCAACCCACTCTATGTAAGTAAACAAAATATTGGTGATCACTATTTCACCACTAATGTTTATGAGTCAAGTACTTCAATACGTAACGGAAGGCGAGACGCTGGCCCGAGACATTGACTAACACAAGAATAATATAAACTAGTGCATTTCTATTTCCAGATAAGTATGCCTCCCAATTTGGCGCTGGATCGTCATACGCATACTTCCACGATGAAGACGAGAGTTCATTCCACCTAGTGGACACCACCCGTGACCAAAAGCCTCCATACCAGCGGGGTCGTGCCCGCGGTCAGCGCGGACGCGGGGCTAGAGGAGCCCGAACACCTGGTGGTATGACTACGCTGAACAAGGTATGGAGAAATAATCAGGTGAGATCAGGGAATTGACACAATTTTCATTCTGACTGGTGGTTTACTTGAAGTTTTGGTCATTTTGAAAGCTCTTATCACTGAAACGTGTTAAAGAAGCTTAATCATTTATTGCTTGATTGCTAAATTAGTACTTAATTAATGTTTGATTTAGGTTAACCACCAAGAGTTTGATTTCTTCTTTTAGTAAAATATACGAACATGTCAATTTGTTTAGCCTAAAATGTGTGAATCTGTTTCCTAAAACTTTAGAAACATTTCAGTGACTGTTCTTAGTATCACTAAAATTGACATTTATCTTAGATTAGAAGAAAGTATCAAGTATTAGATATTTTCTTATAAATGTATGTCTCATATACCTAAGCTTTTATTACTTACTAGCTTTAGCCCAAGGCTTCGCACTATTATGTGGTATGTTACTAAAAAGCCTGTCTCAATCCAGGTCATAACCTATCTATATACCAAATTTCATCAAAATCGGTTCACCTGTTTAGTCATGAAACATACCAAACAGACAGACAAGAGTTACTAGTCAGAGTATGAGTATTAGTGTGGTGTCCATTTTATGTAGTTGATGTTAAAATTAGCAATAAGAATTAGAGCACCAATTTAATTGTAAAGACTGTCAGGGCACTATTATCTGAGCCTGGTTTTCTAATGGCCAGTTACTGAGCAGTCAGTTGGTCAGTACCATCACAGAAGTTAAGTTTAAGCAGGGATTTCTCTAACAGACTACTCGCAACGAGCCTTATGGGCAGATCTCATGTATGCTCGTGGACTCTAGGTGACGGGCACGGTACGCCAGTCGGCCCGCGCCCGTAGTGTGGCCGGCCGATCACATTTTTCCCGTGTGAGCGCGGACAGTTCTGAACATGAATAGGCGCGTGGGCATTTGTACAAATGGAAGAAAGAACTTTGTCAAAAATCAAACTGATCTTGCATGATTTGAAGTGCCTTGTTTTTGTCACTGGCTGGTCAGGAAGAGTTGGAATGTGGACAAACATTTGCCTACCTGTAAAATAGCTGTTATTATAATTGATTGATTATTGCTCTTAGAACAACCTTATACTTAAACTAGATATTATTTTCAATAGCAACAACGTGACCGCAAGATGGGTAAGAGATGGGGTCAGCGTGGTGCTCCTATGAAGATCCGTGACGCGTCGGTGACTGTGCGACCCACCTGGTCTACCATTGAAGACATGGACTTCCCGCGCCTTGCTAAACTGTCTCTGCCTGGCATCAAGGAAGGTACTGTACTAATAAGATTTTATTCTACTCTGCTTCAAATTGCCATCTATCCATTTGCCCATAAAATAGATCTTGTTGGTGTAGGTACTATTCACCACCTAACAACCAGCATTACAGCAAACGTCAAATTTTACTTCTTAAATTTATTTCAATCACTAGCTGTTGCCCGCGACTTCGTACGCCTTACACTACTAAATGTGTAGGTAACCTAGAAATAAAGCTTAACTCACTGTTGCAACTTGACTTGACACCACATTTTTATCCAATGAGACTTGATTTATGGTATAAAAAGTAGGTAATTCAGGTTGTGCTACTCCAGGTTATAATCTACGTACATACTAAATTTAATTGAAATCGGTTCAGCCGTTATGACGTGTATGAGTAACAAACAAACAAATAAATTTATTTTTATTTCTTACTAGTGGTTTTTCAACAAAAAGTAGCCTATGTGTTAATCCACATTATAATCTATGAACATAACAAATTTTATCGAAATCGGTTCAGCCGTTATGATGTGATAGAGTAACAAACATCTACACATACATCCATACAAACTTTCGCGTTTATAATATTAGTGGGATACATGACTTGCGTTTGACCACAATCTCGCCTGATGCTACGATGCAGTCTACGATGGATCACGCTTGCCATGAAGAAACTTTTTATAGGTGTATTTATAGTGAATATAACATTTTTGTGACTTCTGCAGCAAATGGTTGTTCATGACTGTGAGATGTGGATGCACTTAACAAAAAAAAACCGACTTCAGAGAACAGAAAATCGAAAGAAGAGCAGATGCTTTTGCAAATTGAAGAATTTGATGATTTTCTGATGGATCCCATCATTAGGTCTTGAGGAAAGGAGAGGTGACCATCACCCAACTGCGAGACAGGTTAACTAAAACAACTAATGTAACTCTACTAAAAGATCTCTTAAGTGTCGATAACACTATAAAAATTAAATACAATTTGAAGTAACTCTAGTTTTTCTTTGAATATCAGGTGAAGACATTGTATGCTGCGGTACTCTTGAGTACTACGACAAGGGATACGACCGCGTCAACGTCAAACACGAAAAGCTGCTGCAGCGTATCGACCGTATCTTCCATACGGTAAGTTATAAAGTGAAACAAGTTAGATGGTACGTATCATTGTTCCAAAATTGTTATGTCAGCTGAATTATCTGAACTGCACTGGTCATCTGTTAAGTGTTGTTTTGTACTAGCTAAGCTTGTAGGACGAGACAACGTCTATTTACCTAGCGTCGCAAATTGGCAGGCAGTGAACTACTTAAAATTAACGATCCGTGTACGTATTTTGCGACGAAACATGTTTGAATTTGACTTATTGGTATATATGACAATTCTATAAATCATATCTAACCGCTAAATACGTTTAGGCATCGTCGCGTCGCGCAAGTCGCCCATATTAAATACTAAAACAATGGCAAACACAACCTCAGGCTGCTTTTCCACCAGAGATGTGCTATGCTGTTTTGTTTTTAAAAGGTCTTTATTGAACATAAATGTTCACAGCGTATTACAACTAAACACAGTTTAGCATAATAGTATCTTAAACTAGAATAACTCAGCAGGCTATAAGTTACACCTTACTTACCTTTGCTAGTAGTTATAAGCAGGCACCTTTATAAGTTTTTTAATAAAATTAGTATTTATGAGAGTTACAGTTCTTAAATCAGTTTTCTTAATTTTATGTAGCCAAAATTTTTCCAAAAGTACTTATACAAAAAGTTGATATGAGCACTTTGTATAGCGCGCATTTTTAAGGTCAAGATGTGCTATGCTGCGAGGATGTAAAAGCTAAGCTATGAAACTGTGTGACCGTTGCCACTGATACTAAGCTATGTAGCGGAACGAGTAAGATGTACAAACGCGGGCCTACTGAGTACTCTGCTCTTCACATAGCTACCACTCGCGACCATCCATAGCACGCATCCTTCCATATAAAAAACATAGCTTAGTTGAATCCGTTTCCACCAGTGCTATGCTATGTGAACCAATGAATATGATTGGTGGATATCAAACGCAGCCATAGCAACGTAGCATAGCACATCTCTGGTGGAGAAGCAGCCTCAAGCTAAGTTTTTTGGTCATCTGGCCATAGGTATGTAAAATAACTACCTTGTGGCATAGCATCTGTCAAGAAAGTTTGTTCACTGGCAAACCTTGAAGTAAGTCGATATTGTTAGAGATATATTTTACCACCCAAACCTAACTTTGTCTAATAAAAGAGAGGACATGTTGCAATTTCAGTAACAATCGGCTATTATAAAGCGTAAGGTATATTTTCCAGGTGACAACTACCGACGACCCTGTGGTCCGGCGGCTCAGCAAGACGACTGGCACGGTCTACGCCACCGACACCATCCTCGCCACCATCATGTGCTGCACCCGCTCCACCTACTCCTGGGATATCGTCATTGAGAAGATCGGTAAGATTACGGACTGGATGAGCTCATCGAGTCATCTTAAACTGCTGCCTTCTACCCAAAGTCCTACTCCACTACTTTAAGGAGTTAGGATGGCTGGGACAGGTTTTATTTTATTATTATGCAGTTTAACCGAACTTTTGGCGAGCGCAGAGTGCAGTAAGTTATTATACGAGGCAATTAGCGCAGGGGCACCACTTAGGTACGAACCTCAGCTTGCGCCGTTGCCAGAGGGGGATAGGCTAAAAACACCCGGGTACATATCTGTACCATGTGTAGGTACAACTAAAAGGACGCGTCGACCTCGCCGGCTAGGTCGGTGTATCTGTGAAGAGTAGATGACTCTGAAATCTCCTCAGCTTTAGCGGAGATCATTTTGACGTCAGTACAGGTCTTATTCTCCCACGCTAGATTTAGAAGGTAGAATTAACAAACACACTATTATGCCCAGTAAAACAAAATATTTATGTAAATAGGTTTATTGAGCTTGGTAGCAAAAACACGTAAAACTGGACTGAATTATATCCAACTACCCTCTAATTATGGCGGGTTCCTATATCCGTCGGTAGCTAGCTACGACTCGTTCCTCCTTGAAAACCTGTCAAGTTTGACACTAGTTTGACACTTTTTCAAGGAGATACGAGGCGTAGTCGGTTAAGGCTAGTTCGGACTAGGCTAATAATTTAGTAGAGTACCGAGTAATTTAGTGGCTAAAAGTGTGTGAACCACAAAAACTTAGTCGAGTAGTTTAGTGAACGATTAAGTCGAGTCGATCCATTTTACTCTATTTTATCGGGCGAGTAGCGCCTCCACCACGTGTCCGTGCTCACTGGTTCATCGGCGAAACAAGTCCGAACCTGTTGATTAGTCGAGTTCATTAGTGGCCGCAAAAATGTCGTTTCGCTGGAGTGAAGAAACAACTTTAAAATTTGTTTCCAAATATGTAGAACATGAATGCTTGTGGAATATTAAATCCCCGTATTATAAAAACAAACAAAAGAAACAATCCGCATACTTGGATTTAGAAAAGACAATGAATATACCCGAATTTGGGGAAAAGGAAATTAAATCGAAAATTAAAAACATCAGGTTAGTGAAATTTTATATTTTATGTATTTCACAAGCATATTTAATACTATGATACAATAAGCTCTTAATTTTTATTAATTTATTACTACCTAGTGTTTTTAGAAGAAGTTTTACCTAACGAGATTCATTCTTTTTTAGATCGACGTACTCATAGGAGTTAAAAAAAAATCCATTTTCGTACCCATAACTTCTTTTTCTTAATCACAAAAATTTCCTCATCCACCTCTTCTAAAATAGCCGTTACGATTAATTTAATCAGATTATTCACTCTATTGCGTTGCAGCCCGTTCATTTTACGAAACACCACTTACTTGTGTACTATACTGGACCGTAATGCGAACGATTTCAGTGCAGTAGCGAGTAGTTTAGCCACTAAATTACACGTTACTTTATAAATTACTAAAGTAGTCCGAACTAGGCTTTACCGACGGATATAGGAACCCGCCATTATAGTTTGTAAAATATAGCATGAGTCCTGTGACAGCTGTCGGAATAACATGCTTAGAATAGATCGGGGAATATGTCGATAATTATTGGTCGTAATTATCGATATTTTGTCAATATGTAATGGAATATGTTTCAATTAAATCAAACACAAGAAACACGTTACACATTTTTATTCTTGTAATAAAGGTACACAGCCCAAATTCGATTTCGATGACATCTGTCACCGGACTCATGCTATATTTTACAAACTATAGTCAACCTTATTATCTGACAAGAAGGTTTGACAAGTACCCACGTTTAGATACAATACACACCCATATCTATAAGCAAGATGGGTATACTACATTGTAAAGATCACAGGGAAGACCTGGATGAGTGATCCATCCATCTGTAATTTTAAATAAATTGTAACAAAAGAAAAGTAAAGGGAAATGACTATAGTATTTCATTTCTTTATTTTATCGATGACAGTTCTAATTTGATAGTTGTAGTGTTGTGACCAAATAAGTAATGATATCGATCGCGACAGTGACGATTCATCAGATTTTGATTAAAATAAATAAATAAAGATGACCTGTCGTTATAATTATTTCGTTTCATTGTCGAGTACCTACCTATACCTACTTATTTTACAACAGCTTCGAAAATTTTAAAGAAGTTGGCATTATCAATCAAGAATTAATACATGTAACATCTTGTAATGAAATATATTAGTTAATAAATTTGTACAAAAGTATCCGGCAGTAGTTTTGTAAAAAAATATCAGGTCTGTTATCGTGTTACGTTTATCGATAGCTCCATCCCTATCAGTTTCTCCGACTCTGGTATAACCTTGTACGTGCGTAAGCGTCATATTTTTATAAAATAATGCATACATAATGTAAAAAAGACGCGCGTTCAAGTTTTCACAGGAGCTGTCATCGAGAAAATAAAGAAATGGAAATAGTATAGTTATTGTTACTATTTGGGAACCCACTTGAAGGAAAGCAGCATCTACAACACAAGTTTAATCGACTTAGTACTTAGGTCTCGTTTGAAATTTTGATGTATAAACAAGCCGTTATTAAAAAAATTATAAATTATTGTAAATTATATTATTTAAATATTGTTATTGTGTGCTTGAAATTAATAAATTAAATTATTATTATTAGAAATTAATAATATAAATACCCGTGAGAGACCCCCAGTATAGAGGAGGGTGGCAGAAAACAAGGGTGGTCTATACTTAGCAGTGGGTAAATACCGAGCTAATGATGGTGGTAGATTTGATTATAGTAGAAGAATATCCTGTTTTACAACGTCTGGTTACTAACTTTATTTGCTCTACCTGCCCGGCTTTCCAAATTGCATGAGTGGTTTATGTTGTACATTTGTCCCTAGAACTAAGATATTTTTACATGATAAAAACCAGATATGTGGCTCTAGAATGCAAAAAAAAGTTATGCCATATTTCCATTTCAATAAGATTATTTTTATAGACGACCTCCGTGACGCAGTGGGCGAACAGCCGGCTGAGACGCAGGAGGTAGCGGGTTCGATTCCCGCCACAGAACAAATGTCTGCGTGATCTACAGATATTTGTTCCGGGTCTGGATATTTTTCTATATATTATAAATGTATATACAGAAAAAAAGTATATAAGTATTCTATCAGTTATCTGGTTCCCATAATACAAGCAGTTTGGGGCTAGATAGCGCTGTGTGAAATGTCCAGCAAGATTTATTTATTTGTTTATATTTTGTGCAATAAAGAATTTTCATTAACTAATTTCAGGTGACAAGTTGTTCCTGGACAAGCGTGACAACACTGAGTTCGATCTGCTGACGGTGAACGAGACGTCTGTGGAGCCGCCGGCTGACGACGGCAACTCCATCAACTCGCCGCGGAACCTCGCGCTCGAGGCCACCTTCATCAACCACAACTTCAGCCAGCAGGTACAGTCTACAGATAAACATACAAACTAGACGCCAATGCTCCTGGCAGACTGGGTTATAAAACGTGGGACAAGCGACGATGATATTGCTGTCTCGCTCGCTATTGCAGCCCTTACGGGAGCAGCTAGTGATGCGCCGAGTACTTATCGATGACATTAATTACTAGTTATTGTATTGAAAAGGAATCAAACATGTTAATCGGTTGGCCCTATCTGCCTCGACTCTTGGTGTGCTATAACAGAATACGGCCAGGCTAGCAAATAAGACGGAAGAATAGAGTAACATTTCTAAGTGAGACTACAATGCTTTTACATTCTACGGTATGTAATTTCTCTTGCAGTACTCACTAAATTAATATCTCTAAAATTGTTTTTGTAATCTTCAAGTCAAGAGTCGGTTGGTTTTTTTTACATCCCGATGCAAAAAGAGGGTATTATAAGTTTGACGCCTATATCTGTGTGTATGTAGTTCTGAAACGGTTGGGCGGATTCGGACCCGGTTTTTTTTTAACATAAAGCTTGTTTAACTGGGGTGGTTTGAGCGTTGAACCACCTGAGACGAACTGACTCGTGCAGAGAATATTTTAAGAGACTGGAGATTCTAACCCTACCATGCGTGTATATTAACAAGGTCGCCATTTTTGTAAGGAGTAACTTAAATCTTTTTAGCATATGTCCCGAAGGAAGCCGCCGTGCAAAGTCAAAGTGATACTCTTTTATTCATTAAAATCACAAGGATCACTTTGAAACGTCAATTTTACTGCCTGTTCCTTCGCGACCAAGCCAGGAAAGAAAGGCAAGAACCAATCCTTCTTGTTTTTTTTAATGATCCTTTTACAATACATAACAATACAGGAAATAAATTACGTCTAAATTGTAACATTTTGGACGAACAATTTCAATCTCAATCCCAAAGTTCTCTATCATCTAACTAAGTAATCCGATATTTTATAGTAGGCTTTTTTATAAAGATTTTGTTTAATTGCGTTTTTAAATTTGTTAATTGTCAAGTTTTGTACAACACTTGGGAGTTTGTTATAAAAGCGAACACCTTGCCCTCTGCGAGCTGTTTCCGCCTTCACCTAAAACTCATCTTGTGCGCATGAGTGTGCTTTGTATGGCACCACTAATCTATAATAAAATACCATCAACAATTAGAGGCAAAGAAAGTACCATGGAGTTTAAGCATGCCCTCAACAAATTGCTTATAGAAAAAGCATATTATTCAGTCGACGAATTTTTAGTAGATAAGAATTCTTAATACATTTTTTTTTTTTAGTATTGTACTTCCGAAACGAATAAACTGTGCAAACTTGTACCTAATATTTAAGATCTTGGTTGTACACAACAGTTTAACAATAAAATATTTCTGATTCTGGTTCTTGTTAGGTAAGTGTGTTTCATCTCCGAGCACACCTTCACATACTGTCTAAAAAACGGATGAATTGTTTGCTGATATAAATAGTTATTTGCAGGTGCTGAAGTCCGGGAGCGGCGAGCCTAAATACAAGTTTCCCGAGGCGAACCCCTTCGTGTCGGAGGATGAAGGCGAGATCGCCTCCGTCGGGTACCGCTACCGCAAGTGGAACCTCAACAACGGTGTTGTAAGTATTAGAGAGAGGCCTTATTAGTGAGTTGCGTTGCGTCGTCGCACCGGGTCACCCAAGAGGGCGACGCACGCCATCGCAGCGCAGCGTCTCAGTGTCGATTTCGTCTAGTTTGCCCCTCTAGTAGTCTAGTAGGAACACTGTCCGTCGTCGTACTGGAGCTGCAGCGCATCACCCTCCCCCCGCTTCGTCTCTCGTCCGTCGATCCGTTGCAACTAGGGCTTGCAATTCGGATATCCGAATATCCATATTATTCGGATATCCGTGTGATTTTACTATCCGGATAGTGACGATCAATATATTCGGATAAAACGAATAGTAAAATTCATCAAAAAATCACGATTTGAACATGAAATTAACTACATCAAAACCATAATTTCATAATTATGTGCAGTAAGTACATGTATCTAAAAAGTAATCTGAATTTAAAACACTTTATCCTTTATTTTTAATATTTGTCGCATTATAAAACATTCAGAAAGTCGCGACTGACAGGTTGCTTACTTATTGCTTTAGTTTTGTGACAGAAGCCGTGATCAAAATTATACCTATCGAGTTTACAGAATGTCAAAAGTGATTTAAATTTTAATGGTGAATGTTGGAATAACTTAAACATTGTTTATGCTACTTTAATAACAATTATTTTAGTTTTTAACGCTTTTCCCAAAATTATTCGGATTATCCGTAATATCCGGATATCCGAATAGTAAAGTTCACTACTATCCGAATTATTCGGATACCAAAATAGTACGAATAATGCAAGCCTTAGTTGCAACACATAATGACGCTGCGACGATGCAACGCAACGCACTAATGAGGCCTCTCTTACACTATTACCAAAAAAACCTGTCCGCGGCACTAATATAGTTGCGTCTCGCAAGTTGAACAAACTAATGTAGCATCTTGCCAGGTTTATAAACCATCTTTATGTTTAGAGATGCCACAGATTTTATATAATTGAAAACTAATTTGATCTTGAAAAATACGTTTCCTAACTTTTTATATACATATATGACTAAACACGTTACAACAGTCGCAAGGTTGGATGACAATTTCGACGGACCTGCGACAAGACCTAGCCCGTACAGTCTGCTTTACGACCAATACATACATGATCGAACTTGTCACGAACGTGTATGGCCCCTTTCACTAAAATGAAAATTAAAACATAATTGACAATGAAAACTACTACAGTGAAACATCAAAATGTTTTTATTCATTAAAATCACAAGGATCACTTTGCAACGTCAGTTTTACTGCCTGTTCCTTGGCGACCAAGGCAAGAATAAGGCTGGTTGTTTTTTTAATGATTCTGTAGCGACAGCAATTAGCACTGTAAGCAAAATTGTAAGACGCTTGTTCGCTCCATGGGAACGAGGCAGTCGCATACCGCATCGCATCGCGTACACGGGTCTGCTCGCGCGCCCACATTGTATTTTACGTGACAAAATATAACGCAGTCAGTGAAGTTACATCTCGTTTAATTCCACCCATCTCCCTCAGCTGAAGTAGAGCATTCAACCCATAAGCACTTACACTGGTGACCCCGACGTGATCAGACAGACAGACAACAATAAATAAAATTAATTACGTCTAAATTGTAAAATTTTTGACAGAGTTAGAACAATTTCAATCCCAAGCTTCTCTATCATCTAACTAAATAATCTGATATGTTAAAGTAGGCTTACTTATAAAGATTTTGTTTAATTAAATTTTTTGTTAATCAACAATTTTTGTGTATCACAGGTTTTGGTAGCCCGTTGCGAGCACGACGCGGTGATGCAGGGCCCGCAAGGCGAGACGCAGTTCCTGTCCATCAAGGCGCTGAACGAGTGGGACTCCAAGTTAGCTAACGGAGTGGAATGGCGCCAGAAGCTGGACACCCAGCGCGGCGCCGTGCTGGCCAATGAGCTGAGGAATAACTCCTGCAAGCTTGCTAAGTGGACCGTGCAGGTGACAGTTTGCTTACTTTTTAGGAATTACTAGCTTCCGCCCGCGGCTTCGCACGCGTGGTTTGCCAATAAAAAGTAGTCTATGTTATAGTCCAGGTCATAATTCTTCCTATGTACCAAATTTTATCGAAATCGGTTCAGCCGTTACGACGTGATTGAGTAACAAACATCAAACATTCGCATTTATAATATTAGTGTGACTAGCTGTATGCCCGCGACTTCGTCCGTAATTATCTGGATCTCGACAACAGCGCTACCTACTGGGTCCAATTGTGAATCACCAGGGTTTAGTCATTCATTGCTATACAAGGAGTGCACCTCTTTAATATTTAAAAAGAAATAAGGATTTTTCATGTAGGTTGTATTTAATTTTAGTATGTTATGAATGCAATTAACCTCATTTTTCTTGTTCCTGCCCTTTTCCCTTACGCGTTCCTCCGCCTTACGCGGGGTCGGCACAACATGTATTTTTGTTCCATATCTCTCTATCAGCCGTCATCTCCGTTGTCACTTCCTTCCTACCCATATAATTCTTCACACAGTCCATCCATCTCTCCTTCGGTCTTCCTCTACTTCTATATCCATCCACACTCATATCTAACACTCTTTTAGTCGCATGGTTTTTTGACATGCCCATACCACGCTAGCCTCTTACTCCTCAACTTTTCTATCATTGGCGCTACTTTCAAACTTTTTCCAATATACTCATTCCTTATCCGTTCCCGGGCAATAAGCGTCGTTCTTTTTTCAACTTACGGCTCTAGGGGCGTAAATCTCATTTAGGCATCATGTACCGAGCTAAGAATGAGCAACTTTCAGAGCATGAGTGTTGATAAGTGTTGTATCTGCGCAGGCGCTTCTAGCCGGCTCCGACCAGATAAAGTTCGGGTACGTGTCCCGCACGCAGGTGCGCGACAATTCGCGGCACGTGATCCTCGGCACGCAGCAGTTCAAGCCGCACGAGTTCGCGGCGCAGATCAACCTGTCCATGGACAACGCGTGGGGCATCCTGCGCTGTATCATCGATATCTGCATGAAGCAGAAAGATGGTAACTACCTTACACCTTTACCTCTACGATGTTCCCGTTCTCATTGTTAACCTACTGCTGACAGACGTATATCCTTAAGTAGTCTATTTTGTGGGTTATCCACTAGTGGATTATGAAACAAATAAAATATCACAACCGCGCGATCAGTGGTGAAGCCGTGGGGATTATGAAACAAATCAAAAATCACAACCGCGCGATCAGTGTTGAAGCCGTAGGGATTATGAAACAAATCAAATATCACAACCGCGCGATCAGTGTTGAAGCCGTAGGGATTATGAAACAAATCAAATATCACAACCGCGCGATCAGTGTTGAAGCCGTAGGGATTATGAAACAAATCAAATATCACAACCGCGCGATCAGTGTTGAAGCCGTAGGGATTATGAAACAAATCCAAAATCACAACCTCGCGATCAGTGTTGAAGCCGTGGGGATTATGAAACAAATCAAAAATCACAACCGCGCGATCAGTGTTGAAGCCGTAGGGATTATGAAACAAATCAAAAATCACAACCGCGCGATCAGTGGTGAAGCCCGTGGGGATTATGAAACAAATCAAAAATCACAACCGCGTGATCAGTGTTGAAGCCGTAGGGATTATGAAACAAATTTAAAATCACAACCGCGCGATCAGTGTTGAAGCCGTAGGGATTATGAAACAAATAAAAAATCACAACCGCGCGATCAGTGGTGAAGCCGTGGGGATTATGAAACAAATCAAAAATCACAACCGCGCAATCAGTGTTGAAGCCGTAGGGATTATTAAACAAATCAAAAATCACAACCGCGCGATCAGTGTTGAAGCCGTGGGGATTTAAGAAACAAATAAAAATCACAACCGCGCGATCAGTGTTGAAGCCGTGGAGATTTAAGAAACAAATCAAAAATCACAACCGCGCGATCAGTATGGAAGCCGTTTAGGGATTATGAAACTAATCACAACCGCGCGATCAGTGTTAAAGCCGTTTAGGGATTATGAAACTAATCACAACCGCGCGATCAGTGTTAAAGCCGTAGGGATTATGAAACTAACTCTACTCTATAATATACTTGATGATATTATGAGGGCCAATGGTGTGTATGGTACAATTCAGCGTACTGAGTCATACTCAACTCATAGTCTCATATTACAATCGGACCCTTGTGGCTAAAGTAGTTAGATTGTCTAAGTTATCAGTAGCGGTAGTTCATGGTTCAAAATGCACAGGTCGTGCCTCCTTTTTAAGACTTCCAAAAAAAAAGAGGAGGTTCACAACTCGTCCGAATCTTTTTTTTATGTACGTTCCCCGTTTACTCGAAAACACCTGGACCGATTCGAGAATTTTTTTTTTTTTATTTAAAAGGGTATACTTCCCAGGTGAGTCCCATTGGCACCAAGTTCGGATCTAATGATGGGATCCAAAAAAATTCGAGAGCAACCCGCAAATTTTAGAGAGGCGCATTATGTGTTTTATAAATGTATTTTCTGTAAAAAAAACTATTCTAGTCGGTTTAGATTTTTGTTAAAAAGTTACTTGTTCTGTTTCAAAATCAGAAAATATGGTTGTTATTTTCTTCGAAATAAACCTATACTTTTCAAAGAACAAAACCTTCTAATAGCCCTCAATGACATAAAATTTTGCCCCCTTCTTGTATAACACAATATAGAGCATAAATGCATGTAAAATTACGTTTCCAGGTAAATACTTGATCATGAAGGATCCCAACAAGCCCCTCATCCGTCTGTACGACATCCCCGACAACACGTTCGAGTCGGACGCCTCCGAGGAGAGCGGCGACGAACAAGCCGACACGCCATTCGCTCCTCTCTACTCCTACGGGAACACCAAGAGAATTTAGCCGTAACTAACAAGTGTCTATTTAGGCCTACATTCAAGTAGGCTAGTAACTTTTTTATTGTATAGTGTCGAAATCGAAGTTACTTTCAGTTTTACAGTGATATCTGTACAATAATACAAGGTTTTCCGGTTATATGTATTGCATATTTTTATTCAACAGATTACAATTTTACTGTCACAGTTTTATTTTTTTATTGAATAGACAATCAATTGTAACTTTTATAAACTAGTGGTTCGCCCCGAACTGAGATCTCGCGAGTCTCCTACAAAAACAAAAAATTTTATTCGTAATCTTCGACTATCAAAATAGTACCACGAAATACGTAACCACAGTACTTGACCTACAGTTTCATTCCAATTACATGTAACGGGAGGTCATGTTAATTGGTTATATTTTTTTTAGGGTAGAATTTGCACTTATTCTGGATTTCAGACTTTTCCTTATATTTGTGTACACTAAAGCTATACGCATACCAAATTTCAGCACGTGTGTGTGTACCCTGTGAATTTTCGCAAAGTTCAGTTTTTACTGTGGCTAATAACTTAAAAAACTACAAGGTTTAAACTAAAAATAAAAACGGGGTCGAAATTTACTCATAAAGACCTTTGATTAGACGTGTCACTAGACTGGATAGTCCCATTTTGTTTTTTTTTACTCCTCTTGAACCCCAATATCTCAACAACCCCCAACATTTTTAGCTGATTTAGTCACACCAAAATTGTGCCATCACTACCTACCTATATACTAAATTTCACGATGATCGGATAAACGCTTTGAAAGCTATCCTCGGAAAAACAAACATACATATATACAACGCCGATTTGCCCAACTTGATTTGGAGATCTCGCTTCGCTCGATCAATTAGTAAATATAAATAATACATAACTTGAACACAGGTTCTGGCAGAATTAAGATCCCAACCAGCATGTTTAGAAAATAGTATATTTATGAAATACTCTGTTACTCTTATCCTTTTACTGAACTTGCATTTTCTTAATTTTGAGCTCTAACATGACAAAAACCCTATATACGGGATTTATCACGTACCGTCTTATCGGTGTATCGGCCGACAATGCGAGGCGAGACATTATTTGGAGCGGATCGCACTCACCCTGATGAAGGTTCACGAATTGAGCCGAAACATTGTCGGTCAAAACACCGATACGAGATAAATCCCGTATTTATAATGATTGACATCAATCACGAAAGTTTTCTTAGTAAAACCCTATCATCATCAACCCCACTTCAACAGGAACCCCTCTCCCACCCAATTAATCATTTGAGCAGTTTTTGTGAGGTTCGACAGATCAGCTGTTTAATGGGATTTAGCTCCCTTCGCGCTTCTGATTATCACGATCTCTTCTCAAGGCCTCCTCTTCAGGGCTTTTACCAGCATCTTGAACATTGTCCAACACTTGCTCCAAAGTCCTCCCTCTCGTTTCCGGCACAAAGAAGTAGATAAAGAGCACTCCCGTGTAACCCACCACACCAAAACTCCAGAACACTGTGTAGTGACCTAAAGTGTTCTTTACAGTTTGGTAAGATAAAGTTACTATAAAACTTAGAACACACGCTAACATTGTAGCTAGACTTGAGGCCGCGCCTTTCACATTCACAGGGAACAACTCTGCTTGCATTACGTACGGCAAATTGCCTATTCCGTTGGCATAAAATACGTTGAATCCTAGAATACCTATCAGAGGTAAGGCGGCTAGGGATGCGAGCGTCTCTGGACTGACTTTCGCAGTATCTTGGAGGTAGAAGTAAGCACCGAGGATGGTCATTGATACAGAAACTCCGAGACATGATGTGAGCATTAGTACTCTTCGGCCGACGTAGCGTGTGAGGAACGTAGCACAAATACCTGGAACAAATATATAATTACTAGCTGCTGCCAGCGGCTTCGCTCGCGTTGTTTGTCAATAAAAAGTAGCCTATGTGTTAATCCAGGTTATAAACTACATTTATACAAAATTTCATCGCAATCGGTTCAGCCGTTTTAGCGTGAAAGAGTAACAAACACCCATACATACAACTTTTCGCGTTTGTAATATTAGTAGGATTATTTTGGTCTAGAGTTTATTCTCATAAGAACAATTTATAGTTCAATTAAAATTAGATTAAACTAGCTTCCGCCAGCGGCTTCGCACGCGTGGTTTGTCAACAAAAAGTAGCCTGTGTTAATCCAGGTTCTTTCTTTATTCTAGCCTTTATTTCTGGTACTATATCTAACACTAGCGGCCCGTCCCGGCATCGCACGGGTGGATATTTATTATTTAAACATTTTTTTATAGCTTTTTTTTCACTTTGGGTTACATTATTGAAGTTTTAGTAGGGATCCCTAATTTTTTCGATACTAGAATTTTACTATTTATGTTACGGGAGTTTGCCCCCTGATTAAGTAATAAGCCAAGGAATTAAGGGGCCGACTTTGAATATTGCAACCCTAACAATTATCATTCTGCTAGTTGCATGGTATTGAAATTTAAATACACCATACTCAAGAATATAAGTAACAAAACTATTGTTCTAAAAACACAAATTACTAATTAAATGTCAGTAAAAAAATTTACAAAGACACCTCTGACAATTAAGACATTCCCAAGTTAATTCTACACAATAAGGTAATAAGATATGATATTTCACAAAAATATTCTTCAAATAATTAGAAAATAAACTATTGATAAATTTTTTAGAATCAGTTATTTATTAACACAGTAATTATGATTTTTACAAATGTCGCTTACGTTGTTTAATTCGGAGCCAAAAACTAGCTTAGTGTCTGTTACTAAGCTAACTTGATTGCAATATTCATTAGCAAATCGCGTTTTATCAGATCAGTTGTAAATGCTATCAGTGTTATCTAAAGCTCTATTTTAAATGTAAACTATACCGAGTCTATTACAGTTTGTTAAATATAACTTGATACGCGGGACATTGACGTTGACATACACGTAGTGATCACGCGCATGAAGTTCCATATTTTTATTCCGTCATTAAGTACGCACGACAATATCATACTTTATTGGTGGTAGGGGTTGGTTTACCATAGAGTAGGGGTATCCATTGCGTCATCTTAAGGGGACACCGGAGGGGCAATCGCCCATACAACACGTACTACCAAGATCATTTCTAATTGGAGCATATTTCTACCTTATTAAGGTATTATTTTAATTTGAATAGTATTTATCTAGGTTCCCAACCATATATTAGATCAAAATACTTACCCAAAATTAAATAGAAGCGTATCGCATTCTGCATGTTTTTACGTCATAAAAGACCTGTTTTCAACCTAATTGTTTCGTATTAAAAACAACAACATTTTACGTATCCTAGTCATTGGAACATAGATTATATCGTCTAGTTACAGAATAACAACACTATGAGAAAAATACAACAAGTTTTCAGTCATCATTTTTGGTATTACGGAACACGGTCAAAATCTAATCAAATTTAGAATCGTTCTATTACTATCACTGTCGCTCTGCGTTGCTAAACTTCGTCACTAAACAGGGATAGCGATATTCAGGCCGAAGTTTTTGACGCGGCCGAATTGATGTTGCGCTCAGGGTTCGCTGGCGCGTTAACCACAGACTATAATGAATCAATTATGAAAATGTGAAAATCGAAGCAATGTGATTTTAGGGATTTATGACGTACCATTTTATCGGTATTACGACCGACAATGTTTCGGTTCAATTCGTGCCTTTATGTTAAGTAGTTTTAGTCGATATTTATTTAAGTACCTATCAATTATTTACGAGTAGTTTTTTTCAAAATCTGTTTTAAGATATAACTTTGAATGTATTGTAATATTTGCAGTACCAAAATGCCGTTAATTAAACTGCAAAAACTTATAAGCCGCAATTATTTAAACAATTTATTATTTCAATTCAATTCATTTTTTTATTTCAGACATGTCATCCATTTTGTTAGTAAACAATAATGCAATCTTAGAACTATGTTAGTAGGCAATTACAATTAAATTAAATATAGAACAAAATAACATAATAAAATCGGTACATACACAACAGACAAATAATAATAAATTAAAATGTAAATATTATATATAAAATATTATGTATAAAAATTAAAATATTTGCGAAATAAATATATCTAACACACCAATTTTCTGTTCAAGCAATTTTTTAGGTTTTTAACTTGAAATGTTTAGTCAAATCTTGAGAATTGATTTGAAATTTGGAATACATGAACTTCGGTGACAATGCAATAATATGGGTACCGTGGAGGTGGTCTCATGATGGGGACGGATGCTAGACAACGGAACTTCTGAATGGATTGTAGTAGGCTACTAGTGTTTGGGCTCATTTGAATCTGCTTGCGGTTCCGATTATGAATTTTATAAAAGCTTTTTATGAAAAACAAACACCGTAGCTAAAAACGAGGCTGCAGGAGCTAATTGAATCCTCATCCGCCAACACCACAACACCATCCACGGGGATCTTGGAGGACTGCTGCAATCAACCCAAATACCTACTCCGTTATTTCATGGAGTTAGGATAGCTGGGGTCAGGTTAGAAGGGGGGGGGGGGGGGGGGGGTAATGCATACATTGGGGTATAATACACCCCAATGCGGGACGTCTCAGTGCTGAGTTTATTAGATTATATTAGATAATGTCTTTATTGCACAGCATTAAAAATAAACAAATAAAAGAAAAAACACTTTTAAATCATAGGTACACTGGGCGGCCTTATCACTAGAAGCGATCTCTTCCAGGCAACCTTATTACACATTGACGACCTCCGTGGCGCAGTGGGCGTATAGCCGGCTGAGACGCAGGAGGTAGCGGGTTCGATTCCCGCCGCGGAATAAATGTTGATCTACAAATTGTTCGGGGTCTGGATTTTTTTCTATGTATTATATGTATGTATTTACAAAAAAAAATGTATATAAGTATTCTGTCAGTATCTGGTTCCCATAGTACAAGCTCTGCTTAGTTTGGGGCTAGATAGCGCTGTGTGAAATGTCCACCAATATTTATTTATTTACATTAGAACCGTAGTTCGTTAGTCGCGAAGGAACAGGCAGTAAAACTGACGTTTCAAACTGATCCTTGTGATTTTAATGAATAAAAACATTTTTTTCTGTAGCTACTCACCCGCTGCTATCTGTACGAACCCGTACACAATACTGGCGAGTGGTCCCGACACTGAACTGCTCTGTCTGAAGATCACCTCCAGGTACGACTGGATCACCAGTATACCCGTCATGTACTGCAGCATTTTCAGACCTGAAAGATACAAATATTAAGATGAGTTCAAACAATCCTTATTCTATAAGGATTATTTTGAAGCGGCTCACTGAGAGTTAACACACGAATAATGACAATGCGAAAGTTTGGATGTTTGTTTGTTACCTACTCAATCACGCCGTAACCCCAGAACAACGCGGGCGATGCCGCTGGCAACAGCTAGTAAGTTATATATCTATTACTAGTTGTTGCCAGCGGTTTCGACGCGTTGTTCTGGGGTGCAAAATACATATATAAACTTAGACATAGTCATGTGAACCGATTTATGGGATAAAAAGTAGCCTTTGTGGTAATCCAGGTTATATTGTACGTACATACTAAATTTCATCGAAATTTTTGCATTTATAATATTAGTACCTATGATGTAATAAAAGCTGTAGAAAAACGCGAAATTTTAATTTGAAATACATATGTATCTACATAAAGATGAAAAGAGCTACAAAATGAACCCACTTAGTCAAACTCTTTAGATTTTGCATTCTGTGTGTATTTCATATAACTGTTAGGGGAAGTACGGTCAAGACGGATAGAGTGTGCAAGATGGATACTCGAAATATCCCGAAGACGCAGCGAAATTTTACGATCTCGGCATAACAACAGCGCGGACACGGTCGGCGCCTAGCCACGCTGTTGTTATGCAGAGATCGTAAAATTTCGCTGCGTCTTCGGGGTATTTCGAGTATCCATCTTGCACATCTATCCACCTTACCCGCCCTTCCCCTACTACCTACGTTGTTGCTGTGCAGTATTCTCTTCAACTAAACCGTATCTAATCGAGCAGGTCATATAGCGCGCGATGGCCGATGGGGCCGGAAAGTTCTCGAATAGGGCCACGGACCAGCAAGCGCATAGGACGTCCACCTACAAGATGGGCAGACGACTTGGTAAGAACCGCAGGTCGGCGTTGGATGCAGGCCGCTTCCAACCGCAGTTCCTGGAGATCAATGGGGGAGGCCTTTGTCCAGCAGTGGACGTCCTACGGCTGATATGATGAAACCGTATCTATATATCGCAATCCTTTTCCAAGCCGGAGGATAGTTTTAGCAACTTACCTCCAACGATGTACAGAGCCTTTCTGTATTTCACATTAGTCAATAGCTCCTTCGTTGTGGTCTTGTTTTCCATGCTTTCTTTTACATGAGCCCTCATCACAGCCATCTCGTCGTCAATCCACTGAAAATGATATTCAGATTCAATCGCATACACTAAATTATTTGTCACAATCAGGGAATCAAACCGTGGATGGTTGTGGCAAACTTTGTGACGCCAGCGCAACGTGTGCGGTAAATTTGTACAAACATTCTTGCCTTCCATTGTGTTCAAAGAGTTTGAACTTTGTTTATTTTGAAAACTGACACTGGATGGCAAAGCGCAAACATTTGGCGAACTCCGTGGTGCGGTGGGCGAATAGCCGGCTGAGACGCAGGAGGTAGCGGGTTCGATTCCCGCCGCGGAACAAATGTTTGCATGATCTACAGATATTTGTTCCGGGTCTGGTTGTTTCTCTATCTATACTAATATTATAAAGAGGAAAGATTTGTTTGTATTGTATTCAATAGGCTCCGAAACGACTGCATCGATTTAATAAATCTTTCACTGTTGGGAAGCTACACTATCCCCGGGTGACATAGGCTACTTTTTACAAAACTGCGCAGAAGGAGGGTTATGTTTTTATTGAAAAACTACGCGTGCGAAGCTGCGGATTGGTCAGCTAGTATATTATAAGTATGTACCTACTTATTTACAAAAAAATTACCTATATATGTAAGTATTCTATCAGTTATCTGGTTCCCATAGTACAAGCTCTGCTTAGTTTGGGGCTAGATAGAGCTGTGTGAAATGTCCAGCAATATTATATTATATAGGTATTATTTGTTCAAACTTTGCGCACATGTGTGACGCCAGTCATAAAGAAATTACAAATTAGTTTGTATAATTGAACTAGATGGCGCTAAAAAACGTTAGCACACTAAGCTTACTGTTTTGTATTGAGTTCTATGAATGTTGATAAGTACCTACAATATGTCCAAATATATTTAACTAACTAGTGGTTCGCCCCGAACTGAGATCTCGCGAGTCTCCGATTAAAACAAAAAAATAATAATTGTAATCTTTGACTATCAAAATAGTGTCACGAAATATATATCCACATAACTTGACCTACAGTTTCATTCAAATTACAGGTAACGGGAGTTCATGTTAATTGATATTCTGTTTTGGGCTGGAAATTACAGTTATTCTGGATTTCAGACTTTTCCCTATATTTCTGTCACTAAAGCTACACGCATACTAAATTTTAGCACTGTGAGGTCACTGGTGTACCCTGTGAATTTTGTCAAAGATCAGTTTTTATTATGGCTAATAACTTAAAAACTACGAGGTTTAAACTAAAAATAAAAACGGGGTCAAAATGTACTCACAAAGACCTTTTTTGAACCCCAATATCTAAACAACAGCACCCCCCCCCCCCCCCCCCCCACACATTTTTAGCTCATTTAGTCACACCAAAATTGTGCCAACACTACTTAATTACCTGTATACTAAATTTCACGATGATCGGATACACGCTTCGAAAGATATCCTCGGACAAACAAACATGCATACCTACATACAACGCCGATTTGCTCGAAGTTGATTTAGAGATCTCGCTTCGCTCCATCTACAGTGCATTTTGTCTGACCTTGCTTGAAGAGTGTTACTGTTGGAGTTTATTCCTCTGTAAACCTATTATATTTAGACCGTGATATTAGCTGTGGTAAAAAGTTAATAAATATGGAAATTAAACCTTTTCATCATCAGTTCCTTTCAACCGCTTGAATTCCTTCCTCGCAGCCTCCACTCTTCCATCTTTCAGGTGATAGTATGGAGACTCGGGTATCCACACACAAAGCAGCGCGTAGCATATCGGTATCGAAAGTATTATGGAGTTCAACGCCGTGTAGGACACAAATGGACCAATGCTGTAGATTATGAGACTGCCAAAGTTGTTCATCACTTGGACTATCATGCCCAGGGAACCTCGGATTTCTTTGTCGGATATTTCTGTTATGTATATCATTGTTACCTGAAAAATAAATAATTTTAATAGTAGGATTTTCAAAAGCCAGTAAATAATTCAATTTGCCTAGATAGAAGTGTTAAAAGTTTGACAAATGTATACTTAAGAGGAGACCGGAGAAGAATCGCCGATACAACACGTATTACCAAGATCATTTCTAATTAGAGCATATTTTTACCTTAATAACGTATTATTTTAATTTGAATAGTATTTATCTAGGTTCACAACCATATATCAGATCAAAATACTTACCTAAAATGAAATAGAAGCGTATCGCATTCTGCATGTTTTTACGTCATAAAAGACCTGTTTTCAACCTAATTGTTTCGTATTAAAAACAACAACATCTTACGTATCCTAGTCACGGGAACATAGATTATATCGTCTAGTTACAGAATAACAACACAATGAGAAAAATACAACAAGTTTTCAGTCATCACTTTTGGTATTACGGAACACAGTCAAAATCTAATCAAATTTAGAATCGTTCATTTGCTATCACTGTCGCTCTGCGTAGCTAAACTTCGTCACTAAACAGGGATAGCGATATTCAGGCCAAAGTTTTAGACGCGACCGAATTGAAGTTGTGCTCGGGGTTCGCCGGCTTCATAAGTGGCGATGTAGTGATGTAGTCACTGGTATGCAGGGGCATCCCTAAGGGAGCTGATCTGTTCTGCGACTGTCAGTTGACACGCCTTGGGACTTTGGAAAACGATTTTATTTTAAATGCACCATTGCTTATCCAAGATTAATGTTCCCTATCGTTGGTTCACTCATGTTTCTAGTTTAGAAGATTGATAATACAGCGTTTAAACATTCGTTTTAATTGTTCGTCGCAAAACTCCCATACATATATAGATACCTCCCTAGTTGTATTGACTCACTTTGTAGTTTTTCAATACTTCATTTTGCCTTTGAAGTCGTAAGTATTTTCTCTCATACTACATCAGTGCCAGCGGAGATTAGATTTTACATGTTACACAAGCAAGATTAAATATGTGAAAAACACCGACCTCCTTCTACGTCAGGGCTTAAAAATTAAGTTTTTATTACTAGTTTAATATTGCTTTGTGACATTGACATACTCACAACGTCACTTATGGGCAGATATTGTCTTGAAAACCGCCTATTGGCCTAGATAGGAGAAATCTGCCGCGTCTTTTCACAACCATCAACAAATATTTATTTAACCTGATGTATACCTACATAGTAAATATTATCTACTGATTAACAAATGACTTCATATTACGTAAAGTTGGCCTTGTCTGAACTGAACGGGAAAATGTCTTACCACGGCTATGATTCCTGTGCCAACTCCTATTAGTAGCCTGGCGATGTACATTAACTCAGGCATTATCGTGAATATCATGAGACTCTGAAAAAAATCAACCGTGTTACTAAGAAGAGTCAATTCATGGTCTTTGAGGCCGGTACGAAACGTCCTGAAAGTGTCCCAACCGTAAATCTTAACGGGATTAACCTAGACAGCGTATATAAATTTAAATATCTTGGGCACGTTGTTACTACCGACCTCAAAGACATCGAACGGGAGCAGCGCTGTCCGTGCGTGCAAATATGATTGCTCGCAGGTTTGCGCGTAGTTCAGAGGCGGTTAAGCTGACTTTATTTCAGGCGTATTGTACCTGTCTACAGACAGGTACAATTAATAATAATAATCCTCCTAGCCGATTTCGGCTACAGAGACTTGACTTTGTGATTATTGGCCTAGGTGTTTAGCCTGTATGTGGCTGATGTACCCTATTTTTGCGCTAAAAGTCCGGTTACAATGAACACAAGTTAAGGCGCCATTAATGTAGTTGTAATTGATATTAGCCGGCGGTCGACTTTTAAGCTGATCTCGTTTTAAGTCTAGTTCTTGCCTCCTTTCTTCTTCAAACTCGTACACTTTGTCCTGAACATGACGCCTCCATTCAGGTCGTTTTTCAGCGAGAGCCTCCCAGCGCGACGGATCGATACAACACCTCTTCATGTGCCTCTTCTGTACGTCTTTGAAACGTAGGAACTGACCTCCGCGTTTCCGCTTACCATGTTCTAGTTCACAGAAGAAAATGCGTTTCGCCCTTCGCTCATCAGACATCCGAGACAGGTGCCCGCACCAACGCAGCTGACGCCGCATCAAATATGCCTCTATGCCACAGACATTAGCCCGTCGTAGAACATCGGTATTACGGACCCGATCCGACCACTTGATGTTAAGAATGTCGCGGAGGCATTTCAGATGGAATCTGTCTAACGTGCGTATGTGTCTGCGATACAGGCACCATGTCTCTGACGAGTACAAGATGTTAGGAAGTACAATAGCCATATACACCTTAATCTTGGTACTCAATTTGATGTTATGGGAGCGAAATACCTGGACTCGTAGTTTACCAAAAGCAGCCATAGCGGAGCCAAGTCTGCTGTTGATCTCCGAGTCAAGGTCGCATTTTGTTGTTATGCTGCTTCCCAGATATCTGAATGTATCGACCTGTTTTATGGGCTTTCCATCGATTTGCAGATTCAGTGGAGCTTGGTTAACAGTGTCCATGGCCATCACCTCTGTCTTTGTAATATTAATTTTGAGGCCAAATCTACAGCACGCAGCGTCAAGCCGAGTCATCAAGTCCTGGAGTCCCTCAGAAGATTCCGCAACGAAACATAGGTCATCAGCATACATCAATTCGGTAATGAGGTCATACGATACCTTTGTGTGCGCTTTTAACCTAGCCAGGTTAAAGATACTGCCATCTGTGCGAAAACGTATGCGGATCCCTTCGGTGTTGGCTTGTAAAGTCTCCCTCACGACAACGGCAAAGTACAGAGCAAAAAGAGTGGGTGCTAATACACAGCCTTGTTTTACACCACAAGTGACAGGGAATTGCTCTGTCTGCTCACCATTGACGGTTACGCAACAAGTCATGTTGTCGTGAAGAAGTCTTATCAAGCGTATAAATTTGTCGGTGCAACCAAGTTTCGAAAGCACAATCCACAAAGCTTCGCGAGGTACACTGTCAAAAGCTTTCTCCAGATCAACAAAACAGAGAAACAGAGGTTGACACTGTTCCCTGCTTTTCTCTTGCAGTTGTCTAAGAGAGAATATGGCCTCGCATGTGCCGCGATTGGGTCTAAACCCAAATTGCGTTTCAGGCAATATACTTTCAGAGAGCTCCATAAGACGATTTAAGAGTACTCTGGCAAAAGTTTTTCCTGGAGTAGACAGAAGTGATATACCCCTATAAGAGTTGCAAACAGATCGATCACCTTTATTTTTATACAAAGAGCAAATTAGTGATACGCCAAAACTAGGAGGAACGAACTCCATTTCCCACATGCGCTGGAAAAATTGCCAAATCTTGTAGTGCAACTCATCTCCGCCATATTTTAATAGTTCTCCTGGTATGTTATCGATGCCGACAGCCTTATTGTTTTTCTGCGCTTTGATGGCGATGATAACTTCCTCAAGAGAAGGAGGCTGATCCAGATCTACGGCTTGTGGTAAGGCAGGAAGTGATGCTAAATAGTTTATGTTTATGTTTATGTTTATGTACAATACGCCTGAAATAAAGTCTCGTGCAATCTGTGGGCGAAGTATACGCAGGCGACGTACAGCGCGAGACTCCGCGTCCAGTATAACAAACAATGCACTCAGGGAGTTGCTGGGGCTGCCCCGCTACTGCAGTGCATCAGGGAAGGGATGTTCGCGGCAGCGCGGGTCGATTGCTCTGACCGTCATGCGCAAGCGGGCCGCGTCCGTACACCAGACATTGATGTCACAGGATGCTACCTTTTGTGTTGTGCCCTTCCCTATATGAGCTACATAATTGCTTGAAATAAATGAATTTTATTTTATTTATTTATTTATTAAGTACTATAATATCCGCACCTTTTTTTACGCATACTCTTCTTCTTAGCGTGTCAATAGTTCTACTCATATTGTGTTAGATAGGTACTTGGCCACATTGATGGCGTTAGAAGAAGCCGTTTTCAAATATTCCATCATGCAGGTGTTCGGGCACAAGGATGTGCTCCTTGTGCCCGAACACCTGCATGATAGCAGGTGTTTCATCGACTGTATCGATGAAATACGCGACGAGTCGCATTGCGATGGTCTGGGATCCCTGAACTCCCATTTGCACATATGGACTCTGCAGCGACCAACCTGTGTGCGAAGCCTATAGTACCTACTTCTACTCTGGCCACGGCAGACCGTGCCCTGGTGGAAGCTGTTCTTGAGGGGGGACGAAGTCAGGTGGTGGTGGGGGGGGGGGGGGGGGGGGGGGGGGTTACTATCGTTAAGTACGTATTATTTTTACGTATTATTAAAAAGCAACATGTAATATACTTAAAATATTAATATTAAGGTACTTGATATGACTGGGCTTTTCAAACGGCGTACCTAGACAGTGCTGCTGTTTAAACTAAGCTAGCTTGTAATTGGAATCAGATAGGTACCTAACTGATAGAATACATATATACTTTTTTGTTGTAAATACATACTTAAAATAAATAGATAAACACCCAGACCACTAACAAATATCTGTAGATAATGCAAACACTTTGTTCCGCGGCGGGAATTGAACCCACAAATTCCTGCGTCTCAGCCATTCTGCTGGAAACCTTTGTAAACGAATAGATCAGCTGTATAAGTATCTTCTGCCTTTTCTCCCCATCCCCAAATGCACTTGCCCATTTTAGAATAAATAAGAACCTACCTACTATTATTATATGGTAAAAATGGCACTCTGAGAAGCATGCAACATTTTTTTCATACCCTCTTTACATCAACAGACCTTCAAAGTTATTTGACTTCAATGAAACCACCTTGTAGCAATACTGAACCCAACGCAAAAAAAATATTTTAAATAGATTCATAAACAAAGTCATGCCTAAAAATACTTACATTTAAAAACAATTGGAAACCTCCGCTCGGTTAAAAATACCCGTTTCCGGAATAGCGTATCTTCTTCTTCCTGCCCTTTTCCCACAGTAGGTACGCGGGGTCGGCACAACATGTATTTTCCTTCCATACCTCTCTATCAGCCGTCATCTCCGTTGTCACTTCTTTCCTACCCATATCATTCTTCACACAGTCCATCCATCTCTTCTCCAGCCTTCCTCTACTTCTCTATATCCATCCACATTCTCTAACACTCTTTGAGTCACATGATTATAATTTTTACTCTTAGTCAGGAATAGCGTACCTACCGCACCTAGTAAGGCTGGAACCGACGAGCTGAAGATCGTGCGTCGTCGGCCTACCCTCTCGTTTAGCACTTGCCCGCAGTAGCAGCCGAGGAGTGCGCCCAGACCAAGCAGAGAGACCACCCATGATGTCTGAGTCTGAAAATTTTAAAAATTACTGCGTTATCTAACCTCGTATGGGCTTGAATTTTAAATGAGACTGTTTTTTTATACATATGTGAGGCTGCTATGTTAACTACACACACGTCTTATAAAATGTATCTACTCTGATACAATACAATAGACTGTCTGTTGAAAAATTACTTTTTCAAAACAAGCTTTTATAAAATTCATAATCGGAACCGCAAGCAGATTCAAATGAGCCCAAACACTAGTAGCCATTCAGAAGTTTCGTTGTCTAGCATCCGTCTCCATCATTAGACCACCTCCATGGTACCATACTATTGCATTGTCACCGAAGTTACTTATGTATTCCAAATTTCAGCTCAATCGGTTGAGGGAAACGGGTTTAAAACTCAGTTGCATGATTCCACCCGGACAAACATACATACATTGCAAGTTAAAAAAACGTAACCTCAGTGTCATTTACAAGATTTAGAATAAGCTTCTCTCGGAAGTTTTTCCGGTGGACTTCAGAGGCAACGTGACTGCAGTACCATGGGTGCTTCAGGCGACTACAAGCGACGCCAACGTAACCGCTCAATATCAGGAGGCACATCTGCTTTCGTCTATTCATCATCATCATCATCCACTGCGTGGTTAATTTATTGAGTATCTTTTCCTTTAATTTGTCTACATGTTATTTTTATTTTATTCTAATTGCATTGTCTTTTCAAATGATCGTGTCGTCACCTAGGCCCTGTCAGAAAACCAGCGCTGCATCGTACCTCTCCATCGTGTTACGAAACAGCTTATGCTGAGACAGAGACCATTTTGTCCCCACGCAACACCATCATTGTCTGTCTGGGTGAATCTTGACATTTCCTTTGTTTTTATTGTGTGTGATGTCATGTGGGTTCAAATAAATATATTTTCTTTTTTTCTAGGCCTCCCCGAGTTTGTGTCATCCACCACGGTCCTGTGCCAGTCTCATGCATCGACGACCCGCCACTTTAACTATGTCATTTACCCATCTCGCTGCCGGATATCCTACCCTACTTTAACATTGTCTAGTCGGTCACCATTCAATCCCTGCCCTCCTCCACCTGTCAACAAGTCTTTTAGCCGTCATAATCATCTAGTGGTTAGGATTAGGACTCTACGTTTTATGCCTAATTAGTCAAAATAATTGTATAAAAAAAGCTTACATCTGTGATTTCTAGATTCGCTCCACTTTTGAACTTCGGAATGGCTGGAGATGACCATGCTAATGTGGCCCCAGTAAAAACAAATGCAGCTGAAGCTAAAACCAAGAGCTAATTAAATGGTAGGGACCTACTTTCCTACATACTTTTGCATTTATTTAGTCATTTATTTATTTATTAATTAGAACGGCGATTGCCAATTACACTAATTAATTACAATTTCAATTTATATACAAACAATAAAAACAAATAAGATAAAATTACAATTTACAAAATAAAATAATAATAAAATGAGAAATCAGTCATTCATCCCTCTCACAATAGAGCAGACAAACTGACTTTAGGTCCATCCATTGGTCCACAAAATATGTCGCAGTCTGGGAAAACCATAAGTATTCCGTTGAGGGCGTCGAGAGTGGGTAGATTGATTTGAAGGTCGACGAAGGTGAATAATGTACACACATTTTTTAGTATTAAACCCTAGTACCTAGCTGTAAATAGTTTGTTAATACATTTAGATATAATAAAATTAAAATCTTACTTATTCAAACTTTGGCGCCAGGCCAGCTACATTTTTGTACGTAATGTAAACATTGACTTTTATTTACTTACCACAAACTCCTGCTAAATACTGGATTTTTCTATTCATATCAACTAACAATGTAGGTAACTTTGTGTTATCGTGAATATGTAAAGAGTAGGTAATGAACAGTTCACTCCAACAACTTATGAACTGTCTTCAGACTTGCACGATAGCACTATTTATGTAAGTACCTATACGTATATGTAATGTAAAACTAGTTATATTATCTGTGATTAAACACGGCACTAGGTAAACTGCACAGTACATCTAGCAACCATGTTACACTGAAGTTGATAATTATTCAAAATAATTCAAAACCAATACGTATCTCTTATCATTGCGTCAAAGATAAATTTACGATATGCCGATACGTGTCGACGAGGCGGCCGTCACAGACAGAATCAGACCAGCGAGCGGTAGGCTTAATGGGCGAAGTGTACACACGGCTACACATCAAGCTACAAATTTCCACTATAAGCTGACCTCTCATTCTACGAAAAGCCTACACAATGCAAGGTCAGCTTATACTGGAATTATAAACCTTTATGTGTAGCCGTGTGTACTACAGTGTAGGTAGAGTGTTAATAGGTTCAAAAGTCTAAACACTTATAAACTCTGTTATGTGGACCCAGTATTTGAGTTGATACCTAAATGCTAAAGGATCATCTTACAAGAGGTTTAAAATTGAAATTGCAATTTAAATTCACTACATAGGATAAACTCATAATTATTTGTTCATTAGCTACCGCCCGCTGCTTCACACGCGCGGTTTGTCAATTAAATCATTACATTCTGCAGCCGGGTAAAAAATTGCATATGTCCCAATCCCGGTCATAATCTATCTGTATACCGAATTACATCGAAATCGGTCCAGCCGTTTAGTCGTGAAACAAAACGCAACTAATAGAGAGATAGAGTTCCCTTTCGAATTTATAATATTAGCACAATATAACGAGACATAAGACTGTGATATTAGTATTGATGGATACCAAATACCGTGCTATACAAAATGGGATAAAGTTTTATCACTCTATATTTTGTTGTTTATTTTATAGTAGACTAGCTGTTGCCAGCGGCTTCGCACGCGTGGTTTGCCAATAAAAAGTAGCCTGTGTTAATCCAGGTTATGATCTACGTACGTACCAAATTTCATTGCAATCGGTTCAGCCGTTCTGGCGTGAAAGAGTAACAAACATCCATACATACAAACTTTCGCGTTTATAATATTAGTAGAATATGTACACATAAAAGTAGCCTCATCATTTTTTTATCCTTATTGAATGGATCTCAAATCACAAATAATGACAAAAATGAAACCTTTCATAAAGGCCTTATTGTGTAAAATTTAAAAGTAATAGGTATATAAACATTTATTTGCATGGAGAGGTGTTATTTTTACTTCAATGACATGGTATCAACTTCCTTATTCTTTATGTTATCTAAAAGAATGCCATACTAAGAGATATGATATAATTTTGTAGATTACCTACCTATTCTCAAAATACCTACTTTGTAACTACAAGATTTAATAAAAAATAACGCTTTATGGGAGATCAATGTATTTACTCCATACATCAAGATATCAGAAAAAATGCTAGGTTCACAAATTATCATTTATAGATATACAATGCCACTTTTTGTGATTATCTACTCCACATAACTATTGCCTTAAATATTTGTGATTTAAATTCAGAATTTGATCTTTTTTAATACAGTAAGATATTAGAAAAACCTATATATAAATACTACTAATCAAGTTATAAGCTAATTAGGATACAGTTACTTAGGCTGGTAATTCGCTGGCATTCTTCTAATGATCTTTTTGATTTCTAAAGCTACAACTGGATTGGTGGTGCTAATATCCTTTTCACCATATGGAGGCAGTAAAGTAACCATACCAAACACTACATTATCTCCTTCCTCCGACACTGGCAGCCGGTTTTCTTTCAGCCAAGAGATTATTTTCTTTTTTCTTTGTCGTAAATCATCCATTGCTAATCCACCTACTTGTCTCCTCTTGGGTGGTTGCAGGCCACCTTCTCGGGCTATCTCCCGTATGTTCAGCACTGAAGTACCAGGAATGAAAGTTGTCTGGAATCTTCCTCCTTCTGCGGGAACTGATAGGATGACACTGGAAAGAATAGCTGTTTTGTTTTAGATTGCAAAAAACGGTATCTTACGTGCTAAAATATTTTGTTTTACATTCATTAACATTTTTACATTGTAACTTAACTTATTTTCATTTATTTTTTTAGTTTTAGGCAACGCAACTGCAGTACCTTGAGTTCTGCAGGAGCTTAAGGTCACCACTTAACATAAGGAGGCCCGTCAGCTTGTGACTCTAAATGTTTAATATTCAAAGGAGAACGGGCATCCTGGTCTACAGTCCAATAAAAATGAGCAGCACATTTTCGAATTGGCATACAATAGTACATCAAAATATACTATTGGAACTTTCCCCAAAAGTCTGTCCGTTTTGAGTTACAGCCATGCAAACACCAGCATTTTTTGTTTTAAAGAACATAAAATAACGGTTTCACGATTACTATATCCATACATAAAGGCTCCTATACAATGCAATAGCAAGAGCGAGAAGGGAGAAGAGCGATGTAAGGGCCGTGGGGAGAGTGATGCGTACGCGGGGGAGGGGAACGGTTGTGTACGCGCCGCGCCGGACGGCTACAATAATCAGTCGCGTCGCATCAAGTGAGTGGCTACGTCACGTCTTGTTACGATAGTGCTGTGTTTGAACTTCTTTCTCTGTTTTTACTGACCCTGGCTTGCTTTTGGACCCTGTTTCTTTCCCTAATGTGTTAACTTTGGCTCGACTTATTGACTTTTGAACTGCCTACCGATAATGGAAGTTTTTCGAAACTGTGTGATGTGTCGTCGAGGACTTTACCGCGGACGGTACCAGCAGCATATCTTGGCTGATAACCTGCAAAGGGAACGACCAGAATTCGCCGCGTTTATACAACAACATGCTGTGTTGGAGGTTAGTTACCTTTTATTTTTATTATATTGAGTAGTTAGGCATAGGATTTATTTATTTTAAGTATTAATTGTTATTATTTTCAGGTGGTGTTCGACAGTACTCGAAGCTTGTGTCACCGATGTTGGCAGAGGACTGAGCGTGATCATAGACCTGCACAGCAAGCGGCGCGAGCGCCTGGTACATTGCACTCTCAAGAATACACGAGGGCACCGAACACTTCGGTGCATTGTATTTACAACAACTGTGCTAATATTACCCGTAATCATATACCAAACGCGATAAGAATTAATGTATTTTGTGAGAGCAAGCTTTTTATTCCTGATAGCGCTAGGGTGTGTACAGAACACTTACAAAATAATGAATGGAGCAACCTGCCGCAAATGTGTAATGTGACACATGATTTTAATGACGCTCAGTTTACATCGCTCTGTGACTTGATGAGAATGGCTGCTAACAACCAGCCGAGAATCGACTTCGAAAACAGAGGCACCTTGTCTAATGAAGAGATGCACTTATGGACTGGGCGCACTTACGATCAGTTCGAAGCTATATTAGAACAAACTCCGTCACTAAGTGAACGTTGTAACCAGCCTAGAACTGCATTAGGCATCTATTTAACAAAACTTAGAACTGGAGACTCTGATGAGAGACTGGCAACGTTATTTCATATGTCTCGTCGAAAACTAGAACGTTTTTTGCCTATAGTTCGAGAATGTCTGAGCAACGATTACGTTGTGCTGCATCTAGGTGTGGACCACATTACCAGAAATGATATCCTTCAAAGAAACTTAACAATTCCAAGGGCTTTATTTGGAAACGATGAAAACATCAAAGCCATAATTATATGTGACGGTACATATATATATATTAACAAAAGCTCCAACTTTTTGTTTCAACGGCTGTCATACAGCTTACACAAATATCAAAACTTGTTGAAGCCGTTTTTAATGGTATTCACGGACGGCTATATATTAGATGTCAAAGGGCCATTTGCCGCTACCAGAACCGATGCCCAGATCATGAGTGAAATAATGAATAACGAAGATGAGCCGCTGCATTGGTTACTCGAACGTAATGATGCGTTTATCCTAGACAGAGGATTTAGAGATAGTTTGCAGGATATAGAAGCTTGTGGCTACGAACATCATGTGCCACCAACTAAAGACAGAAGAGAAAATCAACTCACTACAGAACAAGCTAATCAGTCTCGTTTGGTCACCATGTGCCGATGGGTGGTGGAAGTAGTAAATGGGAGATTTAAGCGAGATTTTAAACTTTTGCGTCAAAACTATTTTAATAAAACGTTGCCAAAAATGTTTGTTGACTTCAAAATAGCTGCAGCCATTCTAAACCACTTCCACGCCCCCATCGAAGATAGTTCACACGCAGCAGCCTTTTTGAATTCAATAAGAGCTAAAATACACATACCAAACACATTGCACAATTATGTGGAAGCAAAGAGATTGAATTATAGGAGAGCAGACTTCATGCGAATCGAAGCAAATGAAATAGAAAACTTCCCAAGGCTTAGTGAAGAACAAGTCATACATTTTGCCTTGGGAACTTACCAGTTAAAGCTCGCTCGATCATATTGTAGCGAGCACTTACAAAATGGTCTTTATATAATCGAGACGTATAGAGATAACGCTCTAGAAGACTTGGCACAATATGATATCAACGAAGAGGCTTGGCTATTACGTGGACGTATACAGTCTCGACATGTCCGAGCCAGGAAATATTTTTGTTATATATTAATCAATAATATTAATAACAATATTACACAATATTATTGTACCTGCTTGACAGGGCGACGTACTATAGGTACTTGTGCCCATGTACTGTCAATTATATGGTACGTAGGTTATGCCCGTCATGAAGGGTTCAATGAACCTGCATTGTTCCTTAACAGTATTCTCATCGATGATGATGATGATGATAATGTTTAATAACATATTGTTTTGATTTTTTAAGAAGATGTTGTTTTTATTTGTATTACTACTTACCTAACTTAAATAAAATCATTACATTACACAAAATGTTTTTTTAATTACCACGATATTCAATGTTTGGCACTAAATATTATCAGATTCAATTTTTAGTAGAACTCAGATCGGACAATACTTAGAGAAATGCGACTTTCTACATATGAAAATACATAGAATTACCTTTATATTGACATATGACTCATTTTTATTGCAAGGTAGACCAGCTTCCATACACTTATGCCCGTTCTCCTTTAAGAAACCTATCATGCCCAATCTACGACATTCTTACTTGCATTCCAATGCACATTTGCTTTGATCAGTGGTCTTTTAAACCAACTCGGTAGTGGTCAAGAATTAACAGGAGACTACTGTATTGCTGCAGTAAGTGCCACCATTTTATTGTTATTGCAATGCAATCAATTTGACATAATTTTTGGGCTTTATCGTAACTTTTTGATTCTTTTTGATCTCTTTTTGATAAGTTTGTACACACGGGTACACATCAAGCTATACATTTCCAGTATAAGCTGACCTCGCATTGTGTAGGTTTTTCGTAGAATGAGAGGTCAGCTTATACTGGAAATATAGCTTGATGTGTAGCCGTGTGTACTATGAAATTTGGATTTTATGATGTGAACTTGTAACAAAGTATACTTATTATCAGCTATTAGGATTCCTGTAGGTCATTTTGATGTAGTTTGGGCTTTGTAGCTCGAAAAATATGATTGGGTTTAATGCATTTGGATTCATCAAATATAGGATGCGCTTTCAGGAAAGTATTTGAACAGTGTGACTTTTTAAAACATTTATTGACTGAACAAGCATATCAATGATGTAAGTATTTACCTGTGTGATATTGGATCTATGGAATGCACAAATCCAACATAGGAATTGTTCGTCTCTAGCTGAACTATCACATACTTTTCTATGTATGGAACAAGACCCAGAGGATCTTTTTCCATAAACTTGCTTGTAGGGTCGATATCCTCAGATTCATCTTCTGCATTTGTTTCTATAGCCTGTTCTGTGTTATCTTCCTGACCAGACTTAACTTCCAAACATCTTGCTCCTTCGGAATTTTTATCAAAACTCGACTTTTGTCCTGACTTTTCTGCCGAGTTCGCCACTTCGGGCTTCACGTCCACACTCATCTCACTTGAGCCTTCTTCCATGATATATTTTGTACAAACTGATAGTTATTTATTGTTTACTCACTAAATAATGCAAATAAACAATTTGTTTTTATTGAATTTTCATAAACGCGCCCGCCGCGCCGGTATCGATCGATCACTCAGTCACACACACAACACAGACAAAAAAGATCAACAATCAATCAATCACCCAAAATATATTTTTTTTTTACTCTTTTGGTCCGGTCCTTGGGCCATACCACCTTGGTCTGGCATAGGGTTGTTTTTTTAGTCTAATATGTTTAAATTGATTTTTTTTGTGTTTATAATCGTCATTCGTGTACTTTATTTTTCTATGAGTTAAATCCAGCATACCTATATGTAAATTTCTTTAGTTTTCATCAAATCAACATAAAGGCACTTTCGGACAAGCCACCGCGCCCATAAGCAAAGAGAATATAAGCCTACGGAGATACCACCCAGCGCCACGCCCGCCTAGTCTGACGGACCCTTGGCGTGGCAAAGCATTTTGTTTTTCATATGTTGGTTCTCATGCAATTCGAGATTTTATCTTTTGTCGCTTACCTACATACGTCATTTACTACTGGGACAATGCGGCGCGGCTATGATACAATGTTTGTCTCGTTCTTCACCTAAGCAAGAATGCACACTAAAACTAAATACGTACATATATAAAAGGTACCTACCACTTATACCTGTCTGTATCGATTGAGGTATACGTCAAGCAAGACGCATACCGGCAGCGCCAACTTCTGTTTTGAAAAATTCTGTTCACTATTATCTGGTACCTACCCATTTGGTACCCTAGCACTGTGTAACTAGTGGTTCGGCCTGAACTGAGATCCCGCGAGACTCTTTACTCTTTACCAAATTTCAGCACTGTGGGGTCACTGTTGTACCTTGTGAATTTCGTCAAAGTTCCGTTTTTATTATGGCTATTATCTCAAAAATGACAGGATTAAACTAAAAATAGAAACGGGGTTGAAATGTACTAATGAAGACCTTTCATTAGACGCCCCACTTACGCCTAATAGTCTCATATTGTTTTTTTGTACCCTACTTGAAACCCTAATATCTCAACTACCCCTCATATATTAGGTTGGGGAAAAAATATTTTCACATTATAGTAGGTAGGTATGAACTTGTAAGAAAAACTCTTGGGTTATACTATTTGTATCTGGCTGGATTTGGTATCATTCAAAGTTTAAATTTTAAAGAAGATAATTCCAAATTCAAATTAGGAAAATTTGTGGTTTTTATTTGGTTTTTTTAGTGTAAAGATGAGTGAATCTTATGAAGAAATTCGAAACATTTTAAAATTTTACTACAAAAAAGTTAAAAATGTAACGCAAGCCGCGAAAAAATAGAAATATATATATAGAAATATTTATAGTGCAGTGTCTGCTGTGAGAGTAGCACAGATTTTCACAGAATCCGGAAATTTTGATGTCAAAGATGCACATCGCTCTGGTCGCCCTATTACGGATAAAATTGATGCCATTTTTGAAAAAGTGGAGCAAGATCGGCATATCAGTAGTTACGACAGTAGAACTGGAAATTGACCACAAAACAGTTTTGGCGCATTTGATAAAAACTGGATACACAAAAAAGCTCGATATTTGGGTACCCCACGAGCTCACTGAAAGAAACCTAATGAACCGTGTACTCATTTGTAATTCTTTATTACGACGTAATGAAACCGAACCATTTTTGAAGAAGCTGATAACTGGTAATGAAAAGTGGATCACGTACGACAAGAACGTGCGATAAAGGTCGTGGTCAAAGGCCGGTCAGGCTTCACAGACTGTGGCGAAACCCGGGTTAACTCGCAACAAGGTGATGCCGTGTGTGTGGTGGGATTGGAAGGGCATTATTCATTATGAGCTGTTACCACCAGGCAGGACCATCGATTCTGAACTCTACTGCGAACAACTGATGAGATTAAAGCAAGAATTTGAGAGAAAGCGGCCGGAATTAATCAACAGAAGGGATGTGGTTTTTCATCATGATAACGCTAGACCTCAAATATCTTTAGCCACTCAGCAACAAATAAGAGAGTTTGGCTGGGAGGTGTTAATGCATCCGCCGTATAGTCCTATTAGGCAGTGTCAGGTTAACATCACGAGAGGACTGCCAAAACTACTTGTCGCGGGATTTTGATCAGAAGCCCCAAAATTTCTATAGCAATGGGATCGTGTCCCTACTTACAAGATGACAAAAAGTTATCGAACAAAATGGTACCTACATACTTTAGTTAAATGTAAATAAACTATATTAAAAAATGCGAAGAAACATTTTCCCCAACCTAATATTTTTAGATCATTTAGTCACACCAGGATTGTGCCAACACTACCTACCTATCTAACAAATAAAATTATTTAATCAACGCTTCGAAAGTTAGCCTCGGACAAACAAACACACGTACAAGGCCAATATGGGAATCTCGCTTCGCTCGATTAATAGTACTTACACATTAGTGCACAGCGTCTAATAATCATCTAATTTTTTATGGAATTTTTAAACACGCCTATGATTATTTGCCCCGTAGGCCATGCACCTTAGAAATTTTTTTTTATATGCATTTTACCACGATCTCAACTGATGGTAAGCGATGATGCAGTCTACGATGGTACACGCTTGCCTAGAAGAAACCTATTCACTCGCGACATAAATATACCCAGGTTGTAGCTATCAGGAAACGCACTCTTTGGCGGTGCTCATATTAAAGGTCGAAGAAAACCGCTTTGTGCGAATGGGAGGTATTTCTACCATATAGCGGTGGCGCACCGCAGAGCGTCTGGTTGTCCGTTGATAGAATGCCCTCTGATACACTACACTAGTCGGGCCATTTTAATAGCTAATATTTGACAATTCAGGCGGACATAATATATTTTTCGTTTTGTTAGAACTGCACAATGGCATAACATTTTTCAATTACGATTGCATATTTATTGTAATAATGACCGATACGAGTTCGGTACGAGTTGTACCGAAATCACAGACGTCAAATGTTACCTATTAAAATGGCCTTAATGGCCTTACTTACTTAAAATGGACTTTATGTCCACCAACTTAGTAATTTAAAAATAATTTTAAAACAATAAAAGCAGTTGGGGGTTTTAGAGATTTATTGTCTTAAACTAGAAGTTCATTTCTTGGCCTTGGCTTCACGGGTGGCTTTCCTCTCCACTGCCTTCGCAACCTGCTTTTCTGTCTTTAGGTTTCCCTTCTTGCAAAACCTCTGGTTCTTTAGGAATTTGGAGTCCATCTGAGAAAATACAGATAATTTTATAAAACAAGTCAATTACTTCTTAGGTACAAAGAGGCTTACAGTCAAATACACCATACAACTTATGAGGAAACACAAGGGCCATTTTTCCATACAAATGTAGTCCCTATTATAGTCTGTTTCCTCCCTGGATAATGCCAGTACAGCAATAATTTTTTTCTCAAAAATCTATGGCCACTATTGGCATGTCCCTATGTTTTCCTTTTTTCCATAAATTAATTTTATTATTAAAAGAGATATGAATATTTAAAAACATATAAAATTTGTCAGATTTTCTGCTGTGTTCAAACATCCAGAAAACAAATTTGACTAGATTATATAAAAAAAAAGAAAAACATAGGAACACGGTCAAAGCCTATCTTTAATTTATAATGAAAAAAGTAGTTAAATCGGTCAAGTTTTGGAGAAGGAATCAGGGGACTACGAATCGTTGATTTTGTGTAATTTTAATAGGTATTTTCGGTCCAAGCTGCAGTTGTCTCTATCGCGCTTGTTCAGGCACTGCGCCATACTGCGCGACAGCAATAGATTTTACAAATATTTTTTCAATTCTCTAGCCCTTGGTGTTTTCTCTTAACTGAGAAATAAGGCTTACAAATAACATGTCCCAAATGGTGTTGAAAGAATGATTGCGTAAATTGATATAGAACACATTAATATTTTAAATGTGATAGTTTGGAAGTTTGTTACTCAATCACATTGTAACGGCTGAACTGATTTCGATGAAATTTGGTGTGTTGATGGATTAAGACCTGGATTCAAACATAGGCTACTCTTTATTGACAAACAACGCGTGCGAAGCTGGCTAGTGCAAGGTAATTGTTTAATAATGAAAGAAGAAAGATTTAGCAAAATGATATGAGTGATACAAGATATAACTGATAAATACAGAAGTGGTGTAGATGTGGCGTAAATAAACATTTACTCACGCCAAGTGTAGATTCATGCCTGAACTTGGTGGGTTTTTTGATGCCATTCCTGTGGGCTTTGCGGCCTGAAAATGTAGAAAACACATGTAAAAGAAACCTGTACTATAATCATGGTAGGTATATAGGGTTGCCAGATCAGAAAATTGAAATCTCTGGATAAATTTTCAAAATGTCGAGTTTTTGGTGTTTTTATAAACTAATTAATAATAATAAAATACTAATACATAATTAAAAAACTAATTAATATTTTATTTTTTTACTTTGAAACTGAAATCTACTTATTTTTATGTTGCCACTTAAGACTTTGATTTACATTTTTTTTTACGTTTGATTTCACAGACTACTAGATTCGTTCCTTGTGGTGTGCCTAAAAATGACTTAAAAATTTAACAACTAAGATCAAAATTTAATCGGATAACTAGCTCGGCTTTTAATTAGGTTGAATGCCGTGCAGGTTCGTTCTTTCGAATGCAAGCTATTGATAAGGCTAAAGACTCTCTCACATTAAGCATTGCTTAAAGGAATGGACTGAACAAATGACATCATTTTTTTTTAATTTTTCAAGTCATTTTTATCACATCTTAAAAAAATGTGCCCAGATTTTGTCATTGGAAATATCTCTGTCTTTAGGCAGGTATGGAAACACCTCTCTAAGGCAGCATTAATCAGAGTATAACTCATAATTGTCAATATCATTGGAAATATTTAGCAACACGGGCAATTCTGAAATCTCTTCCCATCATTTTTCAAAGACAAGAGAGCGAGCTTCTTGTCTAAAGAAGTATTCGAAAAATCATAGCGATCTTGCAAATATTGGTTGGATCATTTTAAAAATTGTTCAGCTTCGACACAAAATAGATTTTTATCTTGATCGGGTACATTCTTCAATGTTTTATTTTTGCTTCCGAAGAATTTGTCATTGAAACGGTTTCTGTCTAATAAAAAGTCGGGATTATCCCGACGAATCCCGACCATCTGGCAAGCCTAGGTATACCGTGTATGTCTGAGACCGGTTGGTAAACATTGTTAAATTTCGCTACATTGAACAGAAAATGAACCGGGGATTTATGCTTGTAGATATAGATTCAAAAAGTTTATACGCCTAGTTATATTAAAAAAACACTTGTTTACTTACTTTGGTTGTGATTTGTGTGATTCTTTGACTTTGCCATTTTGTCAAAACTTGTGTCCTGAAATTAAAAATACCTGTGTGAATGAGTATTTCATAACAACACTGACCAAACAATCACTTGGTTCTTTCACAATGTTGCACGATTTCTTGGATATTTCTAAGTTAAATTAGATGTTACGAAAACTAACCTACAAACAGCAAGAGAATTCAATGAAAAGAAATAGGCAAAGAAAGATGAACTAATGTCATGAATCATGAATGTCATGTAATGAACGAAAAACTGCCAAAAGTGCCAAATCTGCCAATGTCATCAGGGGCTGGACCAATACAATCCGTACCTTTTTTTCATGGGTCTTCAACACTTCGACCATTGTTGTTTGGAAAGTGTGGGTAAGAGTCGGACGTCCGACACTTCCGTCCTTAACCCTGGCTTTAACGTCAGAGACGACTATCTCTGAGTCACGGGGTGATTTTCGGAGTGTCATCATTGTTGTAATGCGTGCTCCACCTAGTCCCACTCCAACGAGCTATCGATGTCGATTCCAAGGTACCGGACGGAGGTTATCCATCCTATGTCCTGGCCTCACAGCTTTAGTGGTGGGAGCACGGTTCGTTGGCGTGTGACAAGGAGCGCAGCCGTCTTACCCACGTTGACTGCCACGCGCCACTTGTCTAACCGCGCCGGCAAAAGGTCAAGCCGGCGTTGCATGTGGGAGGCAGCGATCTCTGGGCTGTAGGATGATGAGAAGAAGGCGCTGTCATCTGCAAAAAATGCCAGGGTGACATCTTTCTCCCAAGGAAAGAGATGGCCCTCCAGGGTTGGGATGTCTTCGGTGTGGTGTGCGTAGAGCGCGGGTGAGATACAGCTGCCTTGTGGCACTCCATTGGCTTTTCTACTGAGATATAGAAGTTTCTGTCTTGGAGGAATGACACAACACTAAGAATTAACGCTGGTGGAACCTACAAGCTTGAGGATTAGGCCCACGTGCTAAACTCGGTCATACGCTTTCTCCACGTCTAGTAAGACGCAGGCAGTGGAGTTACTATAGCTACCTACACGAATATCAAATTTCAGCACTGACGAATCACAGATATAGGTGAATTTATTTCGTGTGAATTTCGTCTAAGTTCAGTTTTTATTATGGTTAATATCAAAAAAACTACAAAGATTGAACTAAAAATAAAAACGGGGTAAAAATGTAGGTACTGATGAAGACCTTTCATTAGATGTCCCACTTTACTTATATACTTGGGATGTCTATTCTATTTATGAAGAAGTCAGCTGTTTGTCATCGTTGGATAAATCAAACACAATCGATACTTTATAATTTAAATTTATTTATTTATTTAATAACTTAGAAATAATATAAAATTTTACTTAAAACCAAATCGTTATAACTAATTCATAAGATAACGGAAATACTGACAAGTTAGAACCTATGCATAAAACTAATTTGAGTTGTAATTCTCCTCTTACGCGTATGTTTAAAGCGTATAATTATTTTGCCAAATCACTAGATATCGACTTAATATATTGAATGACAATCTAAGCAATTATATGAAAAAACTAAAACAGTATTACTATGTATCTCAGTAGACATTAAATTACTCAGGGAGGTATCCATAAGATAAAATAAAATATGATTACCTACTGTAGTTATCTATGAAATAAAGAAATGAAAAAATGTGCATAATGTAGGTATTATAATTTTTACTGTTTTGAGATTGATTGTTTGTTTTGTCTGTATGTAATAAATAAATAAGCATTTATACAAGCTGACTGTAAATGTCCCGTGATAGTGTTATTTATCAAGAATTAATTAATTGTCATGTGTGTTAGTTTTTATTTATATTTTTTTTATTTTCGTGAATACTCGTTTTTAGTCGACATATCTAAGCATTATTCAATGATGATGATAGATGTCGCCTGAACATGAAAAACTAAGGAAGATGCCTTATGCCCCTCCAAAAACTAAAAAAAATGGGACGTCTCAAAATGATGATGATGGATGTCGCATAAACATGAAAATTTACTAAGAAAGTTGCCTTCTGAACCTCCAAAACAAAAAAATAAATTGACGTTTCAAAATGATTATGATGGATGTCGCATAAACTTGAAAATTTACTAAGTTATCTCATGCTCCTCCACCACCAACAAATAGAAACAAGCAAATTTTACAGTACCCACAATCCGTCTGGCTCCCTGCAAAAACAGTATGAGACTTACGGAAAATGAAATACAGTGTACGGTATTCACACAAAAATATTTTGTATGGGAATGGGACACATTTTTTTTATGAAAGACCAATTTTATTTTATGGATCCGGATTTTAAAAAATGTCCTGAGCAATATTAGTTTTGGCGCTAATGCACTAAGACTTACTTTCCGAGATACGAGGTGGATGTGAGCGAATGGGGGACAAAAGGGGGACTTTAGGATTTATTCCCAACTCAGCGGAACTCCCTCTATATGATCCCGCCAAACAATTCCACCCTACTAGGGGGCATATGGGAGAACAATCATGTCAATGAGTCAGTGAGTGGGTATGTCAGTGGTAATCGAGCTTTATCTAATAAAATTATTACAACTTGAAAAAACATAGCTTATCTCTGCGACATTTGTTAAACTGACATTCCTAGGGTTGTTATGATACAGAAAAAAATATCGATAGAAGCTTAGCGGTAAGACCAATTGTTGGACTTTTGAGGGCTCCAACAACCCGTAACGACTGCCATTAGATATTCGTATGGTAGCCGGGACCGACGGCTTAACGTGCTTTCCGAGACACGACCAGACCAGTGCAAAAACCCATATTCATGCATACAAATATTTGCACTGAGCGAGGATCGAACCCGCGATCTCCTGCGCAGCAGTCGTGTTCACTACCGCTTCGCCACGAAGGCTGTCTGCCATAATTATATGTATATTGGATTATATTATGATTTGGGTAATAAAATGAAACGAATATTTTAATACATACATTTATTTATTCCAAAGGAGTACACCCCAAATCAATATCCGAATCACTTTCAGAATCGCTAGAGCAATCTTGTAAATTTATAATGAACTCTTGTTCGCAAATATTATCAAATCGAACGTCCCGCTCCCAATCTTCTTCCATTAATTTTCTGCATTTGGTAACTACCTTTTTCCAATCTTCTACAGATACATTTTCAACCGCAGTGTTTAGTAACTGCAACATTTTATTTGCCGTGAAAGGCGATGTTGTGTTATGTCTAGCAGCGTAACCTTGAAAGAAAAACATATTTTAATATCATAAATTATACAGGAGTTAATACATAAAGAATCTGTCTAACTGAAATTCGAGCAAACAAACCTTTTACTTGGGCCCAGATAAGCTCGATCGGATTATACTGGCAGTGATATGGAGGCAGTCTTATGACGTTATGACCCTTTTCTTGGGCTATGTCATCTAAGACATACGTTGGTGTGCTGGGTTTGTGCAGACCAACGAGTCTCAATAATTCGTTTTTAAGCATTGTTTCATTGGCCTCTATTCCTTTTTCTTGAAGCCATGCAATTATTTCTAACTTCCTGTTTGCCGAAGTTGGTGGTTTGTGCTTTTGGACCGAGTGATATGGGACGTTATCCATAATTATATAATGTGGCTCCTTCAAATTATCTAACAATTTTAAAAACCACTCATTAAATTTTTCAAAATTCATTTCTTCATGGTATTCATTGGTCTTCGTAGATTTGAATGCCAATAGGCAATTTGGCACAAAACCAGATGACGTCCCAGCATGAGTTATTATTAATCTTTGACCTTTGCCTTCGGGTACTTTGGTGGTCGATTGTGCCGTATCATCGGTTCAAGCTTTGGATACGGTATGATTGGCGTTTAGCCATGTCTCGTCTTGAAAGACAACTTTGTCCCAATTTGTAATTTTTTTGACTTTCCGGAGAAAATTCACTCGAGCAAGAGCAATGTCGGTTCGTTCCTTTATAATTTTTCTTTTGTCGCTTTTTTTGTAGGAAAATCCAATATTTTACAAAATCTTCGATAGTGACGGCAAGCTTCCTTTAAACAAGTCTGCGTCTTTTAGGGACGCCGCCAGTTTTTTTAATATAGGTAATTCGCCCCGTGTATAATAATAACCATATACATGGTTGCGAATCGCAGCGGCGTCAAAATCGTCAATTTTTGTGGCTGGAGCAGCCTTTCTTCTTTATTTTATTTGGCGTTGAAAGCTTTTTTTCCTCGTCTTCAGTCAATACTGCGGTTGAAGATTCACCATATTTTTCTTTACTGATGCGAATTACTGTCGCACGTCCAATGCCAAGAGCATCTGCAACTCTGTCACAAACTTTTGCCATGGGTAATAGCGGTCCACCATTTTAGTTTTCTCGCTCAAAATATTCACGCAAGCGAATCACAAACTCACGACTTTGACTGTTCAAAACAGTTTTCTTCATTCTCTTTGGCATTAGACCAACAAACAATGAAAACAAACAATAACAACAAAGAAACTAACAAAACAATAATAAATAAACTTAACAAAGTAACAGCAATAGTAACAAAAACATAGTGCTGAGAACGGAAAACACGTGGCGTATACAAGGCGTTAGCACTCGTACTGAGGAGAATGGGTCATGTCAAATAAGATGGCGGCGCGTTGGCGCCATCTTGCGGAAGAAGACACGCCGCGGCCAAACTTCTCTCGAACCCCAAAGTTGTCGAAAGAAATGTTACGAGTAGGTTAGAATTTAGATTTTATTTACTCACTATTGTAAATAATGTTATTTTTTTGAAATATTCAATAATGTTATTTTTTTAAATTAAATGATAAATTAATTTTGAATTAAGTTTTATACAAAATATCGATAGTTTATAGTCTGTGGTCGCTCATCACTATAATTAGCTCAGCATGCCCATAAAGTATGACATTAACGGGTACGTTTGTGCGTACAACTATATACAACGTAATAGTATACAACGTATACTATTAAATTCAGAACTTCATAGGCGCGAGTTTACTGACAGCTGTCCCAGTGATTAAGCTATGTTTTTTCTAGTATAGCATAATAGTCTCATTTTGATTTTTTTTACTCCTCTTGAACCTCATTATCTCAACAACCCCCCAACATTTTTAGCCCATTTAATCACACCAGGATTACAGATACCATCACTAGGTACCTTTAGATACAATTTCACGATATTCGGCACAACGCTTCGAAAGAAATCCTCGGACAAACAAACATATATACATACAATGCCGATTTGCCCAAGTTGATTTTGGATGATGATGGAAAATGGATTATTATAAGGTTTTTAAGGTTGGTCGGCCCGTCGAAATCGAACTTTTGATGTGACTGACGTGTCAGGCCGATTTTATTAGTCGTCTGCTATACATACAAATATTAGGTACTATTTTAGGTATATACTACTTTTACTACTTTACTAGTTTTTCACCGTTAGTTTTTTGTCCAGACCAATATTTATTTTATTCTCCATTAATATTTCTTTATGTATATTTATATTATTTATTACCCCTAAGTTGGGTAAAATTTTTTTTTTTTTAATAAATTATCTGACAGGAATAGGGTGACAACTGACAAGAGAACGGTGACGTTTCAATCCTTTGTTCCACGCCTCCTTTTTTGCAACAAGGCATAACAATAGCATCATTTATATATTTAACCCTTTTTTGCACCAAGAAAATTGTAATTGTGTCGTCTTTTTTCAAAGTTCTCACTTATCTTTGCAGGCACGGGGAATGGAACAGAACATCGAATCGTGTTTCGTTTGTGAATTGTGGTTTCGTATCGGTCAGGAAATAAATTCCTACTATTTTAACTATTTTATCATTTGAAAGTAATTTAAATCTGAAATTTTTAACAACATGGTCATATTAGAAGGCCAGGCCGGTGACGTGAAGTCCATAACCGGCGATGAAGTTGAAAAAGAAGAAGTGAAGACTGCCGTCGCTCTATCATTAGAAAGTATCCTTTACGAAAATGACATTTTCTTACAGCTGGTGTCTCAGTTTTAGTGCTTATATTTATATTCTTTCTGCTTAGATATAAATATTGCTCGACATTTCACACAGCGCTACCTAGCCCCAAACTAAGCAGAGCTTGTAATAGGGGAACCAGATAACTGATAGAATACTTATACACATTTTTTTTGTAAATACATACTTGTATTAGAAAGAGAAACAACCAGACCCGGAACAAATATCTGTAGATCATGCAAACATTTGTTCCGCGGCGGCAATCGAACCTGCTACCTCTTGTATTTATTATATGTATTAACTTTAGCCTGATTTAATAAAATGTTTAGATTTGTCTCTTGACTACCGTAGAATAACACAAAGTATTTGCATCTATTCCTGATAGGAGTTCAACTTGGGAATTATGTTTTATCCTTAACTTGTAATCAGTATTTCGTCTGACAAAGGATGCTCAGCAACAGCATGGGTTGCGGCACGCGGACTACCAGCGATACCGGGGCTTCTGCTCCCGTCGCATCAGGAGACTGCGGAAAGTGCTTAAGATACCCCAGGTTTGTTACAATTGTCACCTTTCATGGTTGATTTCAATATATATATATACACTGGCCGCCAAAAAAATCGACCCACCCTCTAATTTTGAGTAACAAAGTTGTTATCTTAAGTATGCGTTGACATATGGGTATGTTTTGCTTATGCTTTATAAATAAACATCTGAGTACCCACTTCACATTGTTTTAGACGAATACAAGTGCTATTGTGGGTATTTGTAACATTTTAAAAGCACTAATATAAAATTAATGACTTTTGCATAGAGTGCAAGGTTAGTTTATTTCGAACTTTTGTCGCGGCATATTCACCGTGCATCGTAGCGATTTAATCTTTTGTTAGAGCAATCATATTCGTTGCTTTTAACCATAAAATATGGATACAACTGAAGCAGAAGCTTAAAGAGAGCTACCACTTGAGCAGTGGTAGCTCTCGTTCGTGAAGGGCTAAGTCAGCGAAATGTGGCAAGAAGATTAAATTTGAGTCGATCAGCAGTGCGTCGAGTTTATAAACGATACTTAGAGACGGGAGAGTACCGCCGGAGACCAGGATCTGGAAGAGGACGTGTCACAAACACGAAGGATGACCGTTTTATTGCCTTGACTTCCTTGAGAAATCGGCATCTTTCTGCTGTTGATGTGCAGGGCAGGCTGAGGGACACTCGTGGAGTGGCTGTAAGTGAGAATACGGTTAGAAGAAGACTTCGGGAGCAAAACCTGAAACCACACAAGCCTGCCACGGGACCAAAACTCACTGCATCTCATCGGCAAGCAAGGTTAGAATTTGCTCGGCAACATCCAATGGGATCTTGGTCAATGGGAGACAGTTCTGTTCAGTGATGAGAGCCGAATGTCCCTTGTAGGCTCTGACGGACGTCGTAACGTTATGAGAAGACCAGGAGAACATTATGCTCAGTGCTGCATAAGAGAAACAGTCCGGTTTGGAGGAGGCTCTACAATGTTTTGGGGAGGCATCTCTTTAACCGGACGTACGGAGCTGGTTTTCTTTCGGAATCGTGCGGTTAATGCTGAAAATTACATAACGGATATTCTGGAACCTCATGTAATGCCATACGCGGGATATATTGGCGAAACTTTCTAGCTCATACATGATAACGCAAGACCACACGTCGCCAGAATTGTAACCGGATATCTTAGGGAGGTTGGCATACCAGTTATGAAGTGGCCAGCCCATAGTCCGGACCTAAATCCGATCGAACATCTCTGGGACCAGATAAAAAGGAAAGTTAGAGCCCGAAATCCAGTTCCAGAGACGTTAGATCAGCTGGAAGCCGCATTAACGGAAGAATGGGAACAGATACCCCAAGAAGACATCAAAAAGCTAATCCGTTCGCTGAATAGGCGTATGGCAGCAGTCATTAAAGCAAGAGGAGGAAACATCCTATACTAAGGTGAAGCGAAAATGTTTTTAAATGTCAAAAAACATACATTTTGCCATTTACAGTAAAATCGTTAATTTTGCCAAATGTTATGGTTTCATTATCTTATCACATTTGTATGTAAAATATCCCGCGCGACCACGCGACATTTTTAGGTTTTTTACAACCCCATAATTGCATTTTTTCATTATCAACATAAAAAATATCTATCGATTGTAGTAAAAACCCATAGGACACTTTCTTGCGAAAAAACGTAGGTGGGTCGATTTTTTTGGAGGCCAGTGTATATTATATAATACTTATACTATAAATTCAAAAGTAACTTGTCCTTCTGTCTGTTTGTTAGGTATATTTTCACAATGAAATGGATTGATCGGTTTCAATGAAATTTGGTGCATAGATAGATTATAACCTTGATTACGGCATAGGCTACTTTTATTGATTATTCAATGGCCTTTACTATATTTGATGTATTACCTATTATTTTTATTAAATTCATGAAATGTTTTACTTAGAAAACTTTCGTGATTGATTTCAATCATTATTATAAATACGGGATTTATCACGTACCGTCTTATCGGTGTTTCGACCGACAATGTTTCGGTTCAATTCGCACTCACCCTGATGAAGGTTCACGAATTGAACCGAAACATTGTCGGACGAAACACCGATAAGACGGTACGTGATAAATCCCGTATTTATAATAATCATGAAATGTTGTGTAAATTATAAGTAACTGTACATTGCACTCTGTTAATTGGTGAAGTATGTGAAACCTACCTAGAGTATAACTGTATCAACTTATATACCAAGCTTGTAGCAATTAGATTTCATTTCGTTTCAGTTTTTTTTAATAAAATAAAGGTTCACATGGTTTGTGAGTTTACTGAAATACTACTTTACTAACTTTCATTAATAATAATAATAAATATTGCTGGACATTTCACACAGCGCTATCTAGCCCCAAACTAAGCAGAGCTTGTACTATGGGAACCAGATAATTGATAGAATACTTACAAGTTTTTTTTGTAAATACACACTTATTATATGTATATGTATAGAGAAACAACCAGACCCGGAACAAATATCTGTAGATCATGCAAACATTTGTTCCGCGGCGGGAATCGAACCCGCTACCTCCTGCATCTCAGCCGGCTATACGTCCACTGCGCCACGGAAGTCGTCAATTCGTGATGCTAATTTAACATAAATGTAAGTAGTAAAGGAACCTTCTGCCTGCATGTCTCACTTGCACTGGTTCTTGATTTCTTTCAGTATTATTGAAATTTATATTGTTGTATCTACATAAGTTCATTTTGAAAGGTATCATACCTTTCAAAATGAACTTATGTAGATATGTACCTATGTACTACTTTTACTTATAATTCAAATGCCATTTTGTAATTTAACCACATTTCATCATTCATCCTTTCATGCAATAAAATAAAATTTAATTTACTATCCCCAGGGTGACCGCCGCCATTACCGGCGCCGCGACGTTACCTCCGCCCACCTGACCGCGAATAACGCCGAGAACCGACTGCTCTGCGTACCGCTACTGCAGGCGGAGCGTGCGTGGGCGCACGCGATGCAGCTGCGGCAGGAAGCCAATACTGAGCCGAGAAAGAAGTTCCACTTGACTTCGAGGCTGAAGAAGGCGAATGCGCACGCTCAAACGCTTCTGCAGCTTTGTGAGGTAAAATGACACAGAGGACCGGTGTCCACCGAAGCTGAGCATAGAGATAAATACATAATGAGTGTATAATCACATCACCTACACACGTAGATGATGTATAATCACATAATCTACACACGTAGATGACGTATAATCACATAATCTACACACGTAGATGACATATAAACACATAATCTACATGTGTTGATGTATGTTTAAGATGTCACTATGTGAGGGTTGTTTGTATTTTTTTATAAAACTTTTTCATTAATAATATGCCCTTTGGCTATTTTTGGAGATTAGTACAAACAAACTCGATAACTGGCTACGAATTAATAAGACATTGCTACAAAAGTGAACATTAAGAGACTTTCAGCACTGTGTGATGTAGATATATATATATCTGTAACTAGCTGTTGCCCGCGACTTCGTACGCGTTACACTACTAAAATTAAATGTGTAGGTAACCTAGAAATAAAGCTACTATGTAATTAAGCTAACTAATCAATCACTCTTCTCCACAAATAATAAATACTTATAACATTTACCTACCTAGCCTCAAAGCACTTACATATGAGGAACGACTTCAGGAACTTGGACTAACTACCCTTCAGCAACGTAGAGAGCGCGGAGATCTTATAGAGACTTACAAGATTCTAAACAACCACTACAGCATATCTGACTTGTCTCAAACATTATTTAACATGAACAATAATGCAAGTTTGAGAGGACACTCACTGAAGCTGCAACGCGGGCCAAGTACCAGCAAACCAAGGGTACACATATTGCCCAATCACATAGTGGACACTTGGAATCGGTTACCAGAGTCAGTGATCAGTGCCCCCTCAGTGAACGCTTTCAAAAACAGACTGGACAAATATTTTAAGCGCACTGACAATAAATAAGATACACACGCATCAGCTCTAAGAGCTGCCTGTGTATTACTAATATTAATAATTTTCTCCTTGACTTTTCTCTAACTTTCATGTGTTGTATCTAAACTAATAATTTCTTTTATAATATTATGCTTATTTCGATACACTATGTACATAACTTTGTTAACATTGTTAATGTAACAATAGGTGGGTTTAATGCTTACTCATTTTCTACCAGCCAAACTCGTGTAGTGGTAGATAATGATGCATTCACTGAAATGCATTTACACTTCACAGCCACTTATTTAGTTATGTTTTGCCAAGTGATCATTGACATTCTGTTATTTTAAGCACATTTCATTCAATAAGTATCTTTACATTTAATTTAATTCCAGCAAAGCGGCGCATGCGACGCTCGCACTCAACTGGAGGCCGGCGCGTACGCAGCCTGGCTCAACGGCATCCTGCTGGTGGAGCTGCAGCAATGGCGCGCTGCGGCTGAGAGTCTGCAACGAGCTCATCTCGTACTGGACAAGCTATGCGCCGCCCTGCCCGAAGACGAGAGGACTGTGTACAAGCAGAAGGTAACCTCACCACACACTATGCTATGGCACAGTTGTCGAGACCTACAAAACATATTTCATATGTATTTATTTTGCTTACATTTACATATATATTTTTTTACAGCTTAGATAAAGTAGCTTAGGAAGTAAGTATATGTACCCTGTAAGGGCACTGCAAGTTGGGTTTGAGCTGCTTCAAAAAGTACAATCAATTAAACAACTTAACAAATAGAATTAAAATATTTAAGCCATGTCAAATATAACAAATTAAAATTAGTTCATGCGGCATATATTATATATTTACCACACTACGCCAAGCTTAACTGGAAGAGAATGCTTGCTAGCATTAAGTTCCCCTACATATAAATAAATAATAATAATAATAAATATTGCTGGACATTTCACACAGCGCTATCTAACCCCAAACTAACCAGAGCTTGTACTATGGGAACCAGATAACTGGTAGAATACTTATATACATTTTTTTTTGTAAATACTTACCTACAATATATAGAGAAATAACCAGACCCGGAACAAATATCTGTATATCATGCAAACATTTAATCCGCGCCGGGAATCGAACCCGCTACCACCTGCGTCTCAGCCGGCTATTCGCACACTGCACCACGGAGGTCGTCAATATGTACAGAAATGTTGAGTGCAATAAAGAATTTTCAATCAATTAATGGCGCCTTGACAAACCAAAGACACTGACATAGCCCAATGGCCATAGCCAAATTATGTTTAGCAGTGGACGTCCGGTTGGAGCGGGTGTGAAATAAATGGACCGGATTTCTGTAGTACTTTTTTATGTTAAACTTGTAGCTACACAAGCTCGCGGGCCTCCTGATGTTAAATGGTCACCACCGCCTAGAAACTTCTGCAGCACTCGTGGTACTGCAGGCGCGTTGTCTGCCACTTAATACTTTATTTACACCTCCTTGAAGGTGTTCATGTTGAAGCCCACCGGAAAAACCTCCGGGGGAAGGTTATTCCACATGATGCAGGTGCTTGGAAGAAAAGGTGCGGTGCGGTTTCACGCATCTACAATATGTGGGTGAGCTCGGTGCCGGTTGCGGGAGGTTCTCGATGGTAGAAGTGGGAAGAAGGGATTGAATTGAACAGCTCTTCAGAACATTCGCCGTTATATATTTTATAGAATACGCTGAGCGCTCCGATGTCACGGCGCAGACTCAGCGGCTCCAGATCCTTAGAAACTAGTGGGTCGTCGACGATACGAACGTACTCAGAGAGTTGTGTATTTCAGATAGAAGAGCTGAAGCCTAGTGTCCGCTACTGCGCGTACAACATCGGCGACGAGTCCGCGGCCGGCGACCTGGTCGCTATGCGCGGACAGGGGCTCATTGAGAACTTGGACTCGCTTATGGCGCAGGCCAAGTATGACTCGCATTATTATTGAAGCTTTCATATCTAGTAGACCGTCTACTCTATAAATAAACGCCCCTCCACTTCATTACATCCAAGTTAAATGTTCTTTACTCATTATAAATACGGGATTTATCACGTAACGTTTTAAAATAATTAAACTAATGTGGTGGAGCCATTTGCGGATCTTATGCCTTCCAATTGGCTTTTAACAGCCCATACTCCTGGAAAATCGGGATAACAAGATAGGGATTAAGGATGCGCCCACTAAACCTTCGAGATCCTTTAAAGCAGCCTGGAATGGTCATTCGCGCACGATTGGCAATTTTTTTTTTTTATACATTATAGGCTTGCGTTTGACCACGATCTCGTCTGATGGTAAGCGATGTTTCACCAGGAGACGCGATAATTTAGCCACACCACATGAAGTTGGAGGCTATAGATAATGTCTTTTGTAAAACACAATTTAATTATATTTTTGCGGCGGAATTCGGCGATAATTAGCGGTGTTTTTCAGCGGGTCGCGTACGATAGTCAAGATTTCGACCTTCTCGCGGAGCGGTTGCATCTGCTTATTGTCTTTACAGCCAGCGCCATCATCGAGTTACGGGCGCACGGTAAAAAGAAAGGTTTTGCGGATAAAATATGGGTCAAGGAAAGAGTTTTACCTTATATACATAGTCGAAAGATGGCGTTACCATAATGATTGATAAAATAATTATAATAAGTTTTCTAAATAAAATGGTTCATTTCAAATTGTCTTGGTGTGGTGTTGACGCACAGTAATGAAGTGGAGGTTAGAGTTTAGAGTTCATTTTTAGAGTAGACGTTCTCTACCGGTGTCGATCTAGCAAGCTTATTCAACCCGGTTCCCGTAATCAGATTGGATGAAATTTTGCATAGTCTCTAGGTAGGTCTATAGTATATCTGATAATGGATACATAATGAGGACAGCAGAGCTCCTAAAAAGCAGGCTAGTTATAATTAGTCTGATTATTTCACACAAAAAAGATCTTGAAGTTTAATTGTTTTCCAAACACCTGCATTAGCCACTTGTCTCGCCGCCGGCGATGAGCGAGAAGCGAGTAGAGCTAGAAACTAGAAACGAGTTGGCGAGCAGCGAGAAGCGAGTGTGTAGTTCCTATAGTGATCTCGCTGGGCTATAAAGCGAGAGAGCGAGTGCGGCGGGCGATACTCATCATCTCACGGCGTATGTTCTGACCGCCAAGCGAGCATCGCTGAGCGTGTGTTGTCGTCCTATTTAGTCGCTGCGACAAAATAGTGGAGAGCGAGTTCTCGCCAGCAATGTGAACGGCCAGCGATCAACTATTAATATACGTGTCTCTTTTACTGACACGGAATCTATATATTTTGATCGTTTCTTGAGCGAATAATAGTTGATAGCTAATCGCTTACTCGCCGGCGGTGAGACAAGTGCCTTAGGGCGGTTTCCAGCAAAGCAAAGAGTAGATGTGCAAAATCAATAAATAGTAACGCCACATAGATAATTACTACTATTTTAACGTCATTCTATTCTATTCACGGAGTTACTATATTAAAGTTGTAAGTTTTAACATAACAGGTTCTGTTTAACAGGGAGTCGCGCTCGGGCGTGATGCACGAAGTGGAATGGCGCGGGCGCCGCGTCACCGTAAGACCGGAAAAGGTACGCCTTTTCCTCATCGCGCTCCAAGACTTCGACAAATCCATCGCCAGCGCCCCCAACGTCCAGGCCAAGATCGAAATACTCGAAAACATACTTATGGACTGCAAAGATGCCATATCCGCGATCAAGGACGAGATCAAAAACGATCCGAAGCTGAAAGCCGCTTCGGAGACGCAACTGTCGGGAATCAACTATCTGCTATCTTACTTGATGTATCTGCGTCTCGTGCGCACCATCGAACGGAACAACCTGCTCGTGCAGCAGGCGGAGGAGGCGCGCGCGACCAACGGCAACATCGACGGGAAGAAGGTCCGACCGCACGATCTGACCCGTCTGTACGAGATCATCCTTCAGAACTTCACTGAGCTGCAGCAGCTGCCGGGGTTCGAAGCCGACGCCGCTTACCAGAAGGAGATCGAGGTGCAGATGAAGGCGTACCGCGCGTTCCGCTGCTACTACATCGCGCAGGTGCTGACGGGGCTGCGTCGCTTCAGGGAAGCGCTCGCTATGCTCGAGCGAGCCAGCACCTACGCCGCCGACTCCATCAACACCAAACTCGACGATAAACAGCTCACTCACAAACTGAAACTCTTGAAAAAGGATATCGAAAGCTGCAAGTTTGAGGTCCACGCGGACTCTGTTCTAGAGGACGAAGAGGACGAGGAGAGCGGCTACAAGGAACGAAAGTACAGGGACAAGAAACCCCTCGTCGACCGGCTGGACGAGTACCGCGAGGATACTCAGGTCCTCACTAAGAATCCTAACATCTTCAAGATGCCGCCTCCGATGGAGGCTATTCCTTGCAAGCCGTTGTTCTTCGACTTGGCTTGCAATTTTATCGAGTTTCCTAACCTCGATGATAAAACTGGAGCAGCTGATTCGAAGAAGCAAGGCGCGGGTCTCACCGGTCTCGTGAAGGGCTTCCTCGGATGGGGCGGTGGCTCCAAGTGAACTAAATAGTTTGTATGGAACTTGTTATATATAGGTTGATAATGGTTATATGGTTCAAATACACAAATATATCTGTATGCATTTCAATGTTTGCGTTTTAGTTCTGTCCAGCTTTAATATTATGGACAAGATATTGTTAGTTTGTAAAAAGTACTTTAGCGAGAGGTTTATTAGCTGATTTAATTGATCGAGCAAAGCGAGATCTCCGAATCGACTTGGGCAAATCGGCGTTGTGTATGTATCTTTGTTTGTCCGATGATAACTTTCGAAGCTTTGATCCGATCATCGTGAAATTTGATACATAGGTGATGGGACAATTTTGGTGTGACTAAATGAGCTAAAAATATCTCTCGGTTCAAGAGGGGTAAAAAAAATTAAAATGAGACTAAGGTCAAGTGGAACGTCAAATGAAAGGTATTCATTAGTACATTTACACTCCGTTTTTATTTTTCGAAAACTATAGTTTTCGAGTTATTAGTCATAATAAAAACAGAACTTGACAAAATTCACTGGGTACACCAGGGACCCCACAGTGCTGAAATTTGGTATGCGTGTAGCTTTAGTGACAAAAATATAGTAGTCTGAAATCCAGAATAACTGCGTTTTGTTCCCCAAAAAAGAATAACCAATTAACATGAACTCCCGTTACCTGTAATTTGAATGAAACTGTAGGTGAAGTTAAGTGGTGGTTTATCTTGTGGCACTATTTTGATATTCAATGGTTACGAATAATACACGGTGTCCTTTAAATCACTGTTTTCCCAGAACAAACGTTGTTCAGACCATGGTCTAATAACTGTTTATTTATAAGATCAAATTAATAAACAAAAAGAAATCGGTCTTTGAAAAATATAAAAAGTTGCGAACTTAAAACGTCTATTTTAACGTTACGCCCTACAACATAGTCAGCGCGCTGACCGGTAGCTACTAGCTACCTATCTAACTTAGGTAATACGCTACGGCTAGCGTACCCATGAACGTTATGTCGCGGTTAGTTTTTGGACAATGTTAGACTTATTTGAGGTCTAGATTTTTATTTTTTATTCTCTTATTAGATGCTATAAACAGTTATTAGACCATGGTATGAGCAACGTTTTTTCTAGGAAAACAGTGATTTAAAGGACACCGTGTATATTTTTTTAAGGGAGACTCGCGAGATTTCCAGTTCGGGGCGAACCATTAGTAATAACAAAGATTTATTTATTTGTATTAAGCCATACAAAAATGTTTTATTTAAAACAAATTCAGCGCTATTTTATTAACAATTAATATTTTACACAAACCGAGCAGTTTATCTACACAGTATATATTAGTGTGAAAGTACAAAAATAAAACAATTTAATACAAAATATATTTAAGAGTGTAACAAACGATATTTTATACAAATCTCATTAAGTTTTTAGTTGCGATACTGCGTAATCGGCGGATTCTCAAAGTCAAAGTGAACGGATAAATCATAATAAATATCTAGTCAAAATCTACACTTAATATAGGCAACTATGATTGACAACATTCTACTCTAAAATCAACAGACACGGATTGTCTACAGATTTAGGGCTAATTATATTACTATTTAGAAATTTGTTAGCATTCTCAGTACAGCCATTGTGTAAAAGTGGGTTTTTACGTTCAGAAGAATAAAAGAAATATACTATTTATCCTTTGGATTTTCGTTACATTCAGACATATAATTTATTTAAATTAAGTGTACAGGAACCCACCAATCAAGCAAATGAGTTGTGATTTATACATCAATTACTCCATGATCTTAGATCAGTTTATTTACCCTTCTTACAGATATAAGTACTCAGATATCGTTCTAAATCTGTTACTCACGAGAACACGGAAAATGAGTAGCAGTATCACAATTAAAGGCGGGCTCCTATATCCGTCGGTAACCAGCTACGGTACGACCCGTGACACTCAAGGAGATACCGAGTCGTAGTCGGTTACCGACGGATATACGAACCCGCCATAGTACAAATCACTAGCGGGGAGCTAACGGCGGCCAGTGCGCGGTGTCGTGCGCGACGCGGTCGCTGGGAGCGACCACCTGCCCGCAAGTAGGACAGACCGCGAGCTCCAACTCCCTCCCAACAAGCAGCTCTTGCTGCTTCGCGATATCGGGCAGCAACGCAACCAAATCAGGAAACACGGCGTCCAGCTGCGCGCCCATAGCGCTCTTGCAGTGTTCGTAAAACTCTTCAGCGCTGATGATGCTGTCGCGGAAAGCTCGCGACGCGACCTTGAAGTTCTCCACCGCAGCTGCGCCTCCCAAAGCCAGGGCGAACTGCTTCACCAGCGAACGGTTCCGCTGCTCGAAGTCAGGCGGAGGGATGTAAGAGTGCACCGGCGCGGGGAACGTCTGTCCGGACGAGTTCGTGAACGTCATGCCGTCGCAAGCGGGCCTCGGCTTGAACCCCGGCGGGGTAGCGCCGTTGCCATTCCGAATCTTTTTATTCTCTCTCGGATACTCGATTCGCTGTGGGACAGTCGGTTGGTTCTTAGCTTTGGGGTTGAGAGAGGGGAACTCTTTGGACGCGAGGGAGAAATCGCCGTTTCCGGTGTTTCTGGTTTCCGCGGCCGGTGCTGGTGCTGGGACGGTTTCGATCGTCTTGATCTTCCGATCGACGAGTTCGTTGTTGTTGTTGAGGTTGGCCTCGGTGAGCGAGGGGTCGCGCGCGTACTTCTTGTCGAGTCCGTTTACCTGCACTAGAGGAGCTGCGGGCTCACAGTTAATAACGTTTTCTTTCTTACTGTTGTTTTTCTTCTTTTCTTTCTTAGTGGGTTTCGCTTCCGTCACTGAATTGTTTGCGAACGGGTTAGGGGTTGTTCTGATGGGTTGCGCGAATGGGTTTTTGACGGGTGTCGCTTGTTTCTTAGGCTTGGATTTATTAGCCGGGAGTCCAGGGAAGTCAGCGACCTGGTTGAATGCGGGCTCCCGAGGGGGTGACGGGTCCCGTTTCGTCGGTTTTTGTTTCTCCTTAGATTTGGAGATGGTTATCCATTGGGGCGGGTTCGATGGAGCTGAAGTGGACGAGAGAGCGGGGAAAGCTTCGTTAGATGCGGTTTGTGGCTTCTTACGTTGAGCCGGCGCTGGGTTGCTTTTCATCGCTTGCATATCTTCCTTGTTTATCATAGCCATCTGTGAACGAACGATAATGGATAATGGAACGAATAAATGGAATGAAAGACTGTATTATATTATTTAACTTCATTAAGGAAACTTTTTTTCTTAAGCTTTTAATCCCCGCGCGATAGGATCCTTATTTTACCCCGTGATTCACAGATGAATCATGAATTCGTGATCTGTGAGAGATCGTATTAGGGAAAAAGATAAGTTCAAACATTTGGCGCAGCATTCTCAATATTTGTAAGCCCAACATACTAAAACAAAAACATCGTCATTGACAGCTTAAATTATAGCCCACTGCTGAGTTTAAGCATAGAATACTAACCATTAGTACATCTCTTTACATAGTATAAAATGAAGTCGCTTCCGCTGTCTATTCGCTTAGATCTTTTAAACTACACAACGGATTTTAATGCAGTTTTCAGCAATAGATAGAGTGATTCAAGAGGAAGGTTTATATGTATAAAACATACATATTACAGTACCGAACCGTGTATGTAGAATGGGGAATGACTTATGGGCTAAGATAACCACCGAGTAGGTCCCACAAGGCGCGAGACCGCGTGCCCGGCCTAGGCGGAACGAACTTGACGCGCGCAGTGCGAACTGATCGACAGAAACTCTAGACCGGGATGAAGGGAAGGGAGGCCTTTGCCCAGCAGTGGGATCAAGCGGGCTCTTTAGATTAGATTAGATCTTGATCAGGTCGGCAGTGTTACCTTGGGCGGCTGTGTAGTGCGAGCTCCTAGACTGGGATGGTCGTCCTTAGCGTGTCCCAGCTGAGGGTAGTCGTCCTCGGGCACGTAGTCGTCGTCGCTGTGCGAGCGCTGCCGATGCGCGGCAGCGCGGTGCGCGCTCGCCTGCGTCAGACGGAAGTTGTTGGCGCTGGCCGGCTGGCTGTGCAGGATCGATACTGGCTTAGCTGGAAATATACAATTACCATTCTTATTGATTAAGAACAGGGTTCACTTACAGAGAGTCCACTCCAGTGATATAACAGAATATTGTACGTGTTTAACTTAATATTGTTACACCGAGGCTGTTACAGAAAAAGTAATAGTCGGCTTTTCTCGAAGTTATACCTACTGTGTCACAGAATAGGTAATACCAACATGCTACGTTTTTACCTACAGTGGCACAGAATAAGAAATAGTCGTTAGTCGAAATACCTACACTTTTCTAGGAAGTAGTAGAAACATCGAGAAGGTTCTGGAAATAATGCGCGGTATAAATAGTGCGTAGAGACGCTCGAGAGAGTCAGTCTTGATTTGGCGATACGTGCGAACTTTTCGATGACTTTGTGGTTTATTTATTTATTTATTGTGTAACAGTGTTGTGATTTAGTGTGTTGTGAATCCTTGTCATTAAGTGCGTGTATTTATCGTTTCAGTGTACAAGAAAAGTGTTATTATGCTTAGATTTATTTTCATTATTTTATCCCGAACCCTCATCTCGTAACAATATGTATTACAATAGATTCTTTAGTATAAAGTTTATCAATCTTTTTTTAAATACATACTAGTGGCTTCTTTTATATTAGACAAGTTATTTCCGTAATTAGTTGTAAATCACGTTAATAAAGAGTTTATTTTTAGAGCTTCGTGTGTTATATTGGTGGCTCACACATTGTACATCCTCGAACCTCTCACTCAGTACCTACGTACAAGATATCCTACAAGGTTGTTTAGGCCGCCATTAAAGATTATTGCTAATTTACTGATTTGATGTTCCTTCATGTGACCTTTCCCTGACCCACCAGTAAAAAAATGGTATTTTCGTCGTGCCAGCCATGTATTGTTTTGTGATAAATAAGAATCCAAAATAGAAGAAATACTGCGAAATCTGAACTGAAGAAGTGTTATAATTGATTTAAGTGATGTACGCTATTGTATGTATGTAATGTTTGAACACTAACAAGTCCTTCAGGAATTTTTTGATCCCTTAGCTATCCAATGGTGTAATTACATTTGGGATGGAGATGATAGATATGTAGCTGCAACACCAAACTGTATCCTCCGATTTTGTTATCATTCGTTTTCTGAATTACCTCCCACTATACAAGCAATTTTAAAAACGTAATCACGTCAAAAGTCTTAGAAATACAAGTATTGGCGATATTACGAAAGAAGTTTCTCTGGAAGCAGACGTAAGTAGGATAACAGGTCAGTCCTCCCCTACTCCTTAATCATTTCCTATCGCTGTGTCATGTAAAATAATTATCATCTGGCAACAATAATTTCAAACCAAAAGGAGTACCCGTACGTAATCATGGCGCACGCAACTGTGCCGAAATATGGGGACACTCAAAAACTAAAATCATAGTAAATATGCCGTGTTTAGTAAAAAATAATGTTTTACTCCAACCAGAAAGGTTCTCGAGTGGAGACCACGCACTGGATAGCGCAGCGTAGGACGCCCCCCCCCCCCCCCCACACTAGATGGAAAGACGATCTGATACAGTTGCTTTGCTGCGAGCTGTTGGGTGCAGGACAAAATCGCTCGCTCTAAAACCTATAGGCGCGGGCTAAATTCAACACTGGACGTACTATAGCTGATGTGATAATGTTCTGTTATGTTGGTGGACTCCCTTTTCCGCATTCGAACTCTGTATGGTAACTAGAGAGGGTTTTCTACAGTGTAGATGAGTTCTACGACCTACCAGAAATTTAATCTATACTAATATTATAAAGAGGAAAGATTTGTATTTTTGTGTGTATGTTTGTAATGAATAAACTCAAAAACCACAGGTCCGATTTCAAAAATTCATTCACCATTAGAATGCTACATTATCCCTGAGTAACATAGGCTACTTTTTACCCAACAGCGCAGAAGGAGATTAATGTTTTAATTGACAAACCATGCGTGCGAAGCCGGAGGCAGGTCAGCTAGTATTGTAATAAAACATTAATACATCATACCTCAGTATTTTATAGTACCTCTTTTACTCTGCAGACTACCAGGCTCTGGAATGCCCTACCTGTCTCAATTCGTCACGCTAAATCTCTCCCTATCTTTAAAAACATGGTCAGACAACATTATCTGTCATTCATCGCTCACTAGGCCACTTATTAATTTATACATTTTTATAATTTATATATGTAGGTATGACAATATATATATTATAATTATGCATTTTATTTTCTATTATCTAAGTACTTAGGTATATTTTTTTTTGTGTTTTAATTGTAATTTAAACTTGTTCTATATTATCTGATATACGCCGCCGCGCCGTCCTTATTTGTTCACATATATCCTATCCATCCAGAGGTTGCCTGGAAGAGATCGCTTTTAGCGATAAGGCCGTCCATTGTACCTATTATTTAGAATTGTGTTATATGTTTATATTTTAATGGTGTGCAATAAAGGAATTATCTATCTATCTAATACTATTGACTTGTAAAATTGGATTTTTGAATAAATTATTGTATTGTATTGTATGTGGAGCTCAACGAGCTATGGAGAGGGCTATGCTCGGGGTTTCTCTGCGGGATCGAATCAGAAATGAGGAGATACGTAGGAGAACTCAAGTCACCGACATAGCCCGACTGATTAGCACGTTGAAGTGGCAATGGGCAGGCCATATAGCGCGCAGAAAAGATGGCCGATGGGGCCGGAAAGCTCTCGAATGGAGGCCACGGACCGGCAAGCGCAGCGTAGGACGTCCACCTACAAGATGGGCAGACGACTTGGTAAGAACCGCAGCTCGGCGTTGGATGCAGGCCGCTTCCAACCGCAGATCCTGGAGATCAATTAGGGAGGCCTTTGTCCAGCAGTGGACGTCCTACTGCTGATATGATGATGATGATTGTATGTGGTCCGTTATGCGTGAGAGAGTTGACTATATGGATAGCCAGCCTAACTCCGACCTGAACCACATAAGTTTCCTGGGCACTTCGCAGGCTTCACGGCATGACCTTGGATTAGTTGATATGATGAGGAAACTTACAGTTTCTTAAAACAGTAGCTGCGACCGAGGGCGCCGCGGAAGTCCTGGGCGGCTGCGCGGGCGCACGGGACGCGCCGGGCGCGAGCCCGCCTCCTAGCGTTGGGAAGTTCTTATCGTTACGCGTCAGCTGATCTCCACCTGAAAGTTGAAGCGATAAGACCGCCCATTGTACTCTTTGCTTTGTGCTTTTTATATTGTCTGTAATTTTTATTTTTTATGGTGTACAATAAAGTGTTTACATTCAGAAAACTTTCGTGATTGATTTCAATCATTATTATAAATACGGGATTTATCACGTACCGTCTTACCGGTGTTTTGAGTGCGAGGCGAGACGTTATTCGGAGCGGATCGCACTCACCCTGATGAAGGTTCACGAATTGAACCGAAACATTGTCGGTCGAAACACCGATAAGACGGTACGTGATAAATCCCGTATTTATAATAATGCTTCCATTCGTTCATTTAAAAAAATGATGAAGTCTTGCAACAAATGCAACCGCTCGTGCACGCGCTAACAATGCATACGGCGAGAGGACAGCTAAAGGGCCGTACATTAGTTACGTGAGGTGTTTAGGGGGGAGTGGGGTCTAATCGAATCTCGCCCAATCTCATGTAGGGGGGGGGGGGTCTCGGCTAATATCACGTATTTTTTTATTTTATCACTGTAAATCTAGATCACGTGAGAAGCAATCTTGAAATAACAAAGTCAATTGTGTTTTTTTTTTAATTAGTCCTACGCATTTACCCTTTGAATACAAATTTTGAAAAAACTTACACGAGATAAAGCTAGGGGGAGAGGGGGTCGAAACAAATCTCGCGACATCTCACCAGGGCTTGGGGGTGTAATGTATACATTTTTATTTTTGTGTGAGACTCGCGAGATCTCAGTTCAGGGCAAACCACTAGTTTAAAGATATCGGTATACAGTCGGGTAATTAGTAGCCTGTCCCAATCCCGGTCCAGCATTTTGGTCGTGAAAACGTAACAAACAGACAAGAGAGACAGAGTTACCTTGGAATTTATTCATCGAGCGAAGCGAGATCTCTATGTATGTTTGTTTGTCCGAGGATAACTTTCGAAGCGTTTATCCGATCATCATCTTCTTCTTAGCGTGTCAAGAGTTCTCCGTTTTCATTTATACTATATTGGACAGGTGTTTGGCCACAAAGGGCACATTACAAAATGCTGCATTGACTGCGCGGGATCACCGCAGTCGCACTGCGTTAAGTTAGAGTCCCTGAATCCCCATTTGCACATATTCAGTCTGCAGCGGCCAACCTGGGTATGGAGCCTGTTTAAGGACTTCCAGACGACTGGCCACGGCAGATCGTGCCACTTTTCCAATCAAAATTTTAATTTTGGTATATGCATAAGTAGGTAGTGATGGCACAATTTTGGTGTGACTAAATGAGTTTAAAAGGTGTGGGGGGGGGGGGGTTGTGATATTGGGGTTCAAGAGGGGTGAAAAACAACACAATCCGGTCAAGTGGCACATCTAATAAAAGGTCTTTGTGAGTAAATTTCGACCCAGTTTTTAGGGTTCCGTACCCAAAGGGTAAAACGGCACCCTATTACTGAGACTCCGCTGTCTGTCTGTCATCAGGCTGTATCTCATGGACCGTGATACAGTTGAAATTTTCACGGATGATGTATTTCTGTTGCCGCTAATACAACAAATACTAAAAACAGAATAAAATAAATATTTAAAGGGGGGCTCCCACACAACAAACATGATTTTTTGCTCGTTTTAGCTCGATATTGATAACGACAACATGTAGACGCTTGAAATATTCACAGAATATTTAGTTATACATATATTCACTTTAAAAATACATAACTAAATAAACAACAAACGTTATTTTTTTGCCGTTTTTATAGACAGTGGTACGGAACCCTTCGTGCGCGAGTCCGACTCGCACTTGGCCGTTTTTTTTAGTTTAAACCTTGTAGTTTTTATGTTATCAGCCATAATAAAAACTGAACTTTGACAAAATTTACAGGGTACACCAGTGTTGAAATTTGGTATACATGTAGCTTTAGTGACACAAATATAGGGAAGTCTGAAATCCAGAATAACTGCAATTTCTACACTAAAAATGTGTAACCAATTAACATGAAATCCCGTTACATGTAATTTGAATGAAACTGTAGGTAAAGTTATTTGGATATTCATTTCGTGGCACTATTAATATAGTCAAAGATTAGGTAGAAACAATATTTTTTTTTATATTTATCGCGAGATCTCAGTTCGGGGCGAACCACTAGTAATAATAAATAATAGAATACATTTATTTGACACGCAAAGAAACACAGAACAGATCATAAACAAAATTGGTAAACAACAGGAACATAATAATGGAATAAGATAGATACCTACAGTTAGTATGTACTTCATAGGTACACACGGCTGAACATCAAGCTATATTTTCCGGTATAAGCTGACATGGCATTGTGTAGGCTTTTCGTAGAATGAGAGGTCAGCTTATACTGGAATTGTATAGCTTGATGTGTAGCCGTGTGCACTATCTACCCAACCAGTAGGTAGGTGTGCCGCGCGTGCTCAAACAGGTTCTGCCTCAGCTTTATGCTCCTTTGCATTAAATCATGCAAACCAGCGCTGGATTTTAGGCAGGGCCTTATGTCGGGTGACGTCACGAATTTAAATAAATTAAGACTAACTACACAAAAAGATGCATATTTACTTATTGAATAAGTATTAATAACAAATACCTGCATGGAGATACATAAAAACAAAATTATAGGAAATATATAATATACCTGTATCACAGGTTTATTTATAAACCTACCTCAGGCACCAGTCTCTCACAAAACAGGTTAAGAACTTGGTATGTTTATCCTAAGTCATATAATTCTCATCCTTGTTATTTTATTTTACTCTAAATTCTATATTGTATTATCTTTAAGAATACCTAGTACATAAGTACCTTTTGTGAGAGAAAATAAACGTCTTATGATGACTGTTAATTTTTAGGTAAGTATATTATATTTTTTGTGTCATTTGTTTCTGTGTCCATTTGTGGTGGTCTGAATAAATATTATTATATTATTATTTCTTTTTATTTATTCCAACCCCGCTCCTAAAATTAATCAAGTACCTTTGTAGACTCGAGAAGAGCCTCCGACGAGAAGGTTGGGCGCGGCCGGGGCGGTGGACAGCCTCGGGAAGAGCTCCTCGCTCCTAGTGTCGATGCGGGGCGTGGGAGGGGCCGGGGGAGGAGGACTGGGCTCTCGCTCTTGACGCTCACGGTGATCCCTCTCTCTGTAACATCACAATGTCACTTGACTATACGAGAACATGTTCCTTCATTATTATAAATACGGGATTTATCAAGTACCGTTTTATCGGTGTTTCGGGCGACGGTGTTTCGGGCGACGATGGTTCGGTTCAATTCGTGAACCTTCACCAGGGTGAGTGCGATCCGTTCCGAACTGCGTCACGCCTGTTGTATGTTTGCCTGTACCGAGAAATACCGTAGATAATAATGATGCAACCTGTCAACACGATGTGCGACCGTTGACGCAATCCCCACCATCGCGCCCGTCTACTCGCGCGCAGAGGCTGCGCTGCAGCGCGTAGTGCGAGGCGAGACGCAGTTCGGAGCGGATCGTACTCACCCTGAAAAGCTTCACGAATTTAACCGAAACATTGTACCAACCTTTTTAAATTAGTAAACAGTTTGACTGATGCTCCATATCTTTTATCCCAAATTACTATATCAATTTTTAGAAGACTAAGATGGAAAAAAATATACTCTATTTGCCAGAAAAACTTCCCAGACAGATCTGGGTCAATACTCTCCCTCGCGTAGTAGTCTATGGTTTTATCTGCGATCAGTTTGACAATTATGATCAAATTGTTTGTGGGTTTTGTGTCGGGCAGAGTGCACTCCTATATCTCACTCTTCATTCTTTTCAGTCACCAAGTAGCATGACATATTTTCTTTTCAGTCACTTCTTATATGAAGGCTTTGTGAGTTGTTGTGCGAGTATGTAATTTTGATTATGTGTAACAATAAAGAGCAACCAACGTATGTACGTAGTTACCTAGGAGTCCTCTGAGTCTATATCCATTTCTAGAAGACTAAGATGGAAAAATTATACTCCATTTGTCAGAAAAACTTCCCAGACAAATCTGGGTCAAATCTCTCCCTGGCCGCCAATTGTATCAACACGACACACCAATTAGTCTATGGTTTTATCTGCGATCAGTTTGACAACTATAAGCAAATTGTTTCTGGATTTTGTGTTGGGCAGAGTGCACTCATATATCTTACTCTTCATTATTTTCAGTCACCAAGTGGCATGACATCTTTTCTTTTCAGTCGCTTTTTATATGCAGGCTTTGTGTGTTGTTGTGCGAGTATGTAATTTTAATTCGGTGATCCCAAACTCGCCGACAGGCTGCAACCGCTGAGACAACGCCGTGACATCGGATCGCTCAGTGTATTCTACCGCCTGTATAATGGGGAATGTTCTGAGGAGCTATTTGATCTCATCCCGTCGTCGAGATTTTACCACCGCACTTCTCGACAACGTAATAAAGCTCCCCCACATATAATCGACAATTGGGTATCGCTCACCACACGCTTCACGCGATCTTTTCTACCGCATACTTGCAAGATGTGGAATGAGCTACCATCTTAAGTTTTCCCTTGAGGATACGACATGGCACGCTACAAGAGAAATGTAAAGAGGTTTCTACAGTGTAGGGAACGCATCGACAATACCCCGGGTGTTGCCGGTGTCAATAGGCGACGGTGACTGCTTACCAACAGGTGGGCCGTAAGCCTGTTTCCCCACAAATAACATAAAAATTAGGTGGTAACAATAAAGAGTTACCTACGTATGTACGTAGTTACCTAGGAGTCCTCTGCGCCACGGGATGCGGTGTAATGTTGAACTGCAGTTCGAGAGTGCGCGCTTGTCTGGCCGCGCCGCGGTTCATGCCTCGCCCGTGCACTGTGGCTTTGTGAGCTGAAACAGTGACTGACGGTGAGTCGGCTGAGCAAATTTTCAACCTAGTTTTTAAATTACTGGCTGACCCGCCCGCGGCTTCACATGCGTGGTATTTCAATAAAAACTTTACCCTCCTTTTGCGCACTCTGGTAAAAAGTATCTCCTTGCCAAATTTCATTACGATCCGTTCAGCCGTTCAGTTATGAAAAGGTAACAAACAAACAGTTACTTTCGCAGTTACTATGTATGTATTATACGAGGGGCGTTCAATGTATTCTCGGTATCGGGGTAATATACTAATGATGAGGGTAATTAAATTATCTCATTAGTTTATGACACTCATTGAGGGTATAAATACAAAATTTTATTTGAATGTCGCCATTAGTATTCAAAATATCATTTCGGAAAGGCAACTACGATGACTGATACGACAATGTTGAAAAAAATCGAGCATCGCGCTGTGATAAAATTCCTCACAAAACAAGGAAAGACTCAAAAAGTAATTCACGAAAAAATTATGGCTGCTTACCAAGATTATGCCCCTTCATTATCTACAATTCAGAAGTGGTCAAGTGAATTTAAACGGGGTAGAGAGAGTATTGAGTATTTGTGCCGGTGGGCCGGTTAGTGCCGCTACTGAAGAAAACGTAAAAATTGTTGAGAAACTTGTACTCGAAGATGCCCGTGTGAGAGTGAAAATATTAGCAGAAAGAACCAAGCTATCCGTGGGTACCTCACACATTCATACATTCACACTATCCTTCATGACCATCTGAATTTGTCAAAGGTCAGTGCAAGATGGGTGTCGCGAATGCTCACAGCGCTTCGAAACAAGTGCGAGTTGATTGTTGCAAGGAGTTTTTGGAGCTCTGTGGTGAAAATCCGCAAAGTATTTATGATCGGATTGTTACTGGTAATGAAACGTGGGTTCATCACTATGATCCTGAGAGCAAGCAGGAGTCTATGCAGTGGCATAAAAAAGGAACAGCCCCACCGAAGAAGTTCAAAGTTAGCCCATCCGCCGGAAAGCTCATGGCCACAGTGTTTTGCGATTCCAAGGGAATCTTATTAATTGAGTACACAAAAAAGGGTGAGAGTATACTTAAAGTATTACGCAACTTACGCTAACACCCTGCGCAATTTAAAGGAGACAATAAAAAAAAAAAAGACGGGGAAATTGACAGCAGGTGTATTGCTTCTCCACGACAACGCGCCTGTTCACAAGGCGCGTATTGCCAATGCTACTGTGCGGGATTGCGGATTTTAAGAAATCAATTTTCCACCCTACAGCCCGGACCTATCCCCTAGTGATTACTTTCTGTTCCCAAATCTCAAAAAAGAACTTCGAGGCAAGCATTTTTCCGACGATGAAGAGTTAAAGGCAGCAATTAACGATCATTTTTCAGACCAGGAAGAAAAATATTTTTTGGTTGAAATTGAATAGTTATTTTCCAGGTCAAATAATTGTGTTCAGATCCTAGGGGACTACATTGAAAAAAAAAATGTTATTCAGAATTTTGTGCTTATCCTTTCATGCCTATACCGAGAATACATTGAACGCCCCTCGTACATATAAACCTTCCTCTTGAATTACTCTATCTATTGCTGAAAACTACATTAAAATCCGTTGCTAAACGAACAAACAGCGGAGGCGACTTCATTTTATACTATGTAAAGATGATGCGAATTCACCGCTACACATTACCGCTTTACTTAGATTAGCAATCAATTGGACAACTTTTTTACATTTTCGCACTCTTACACTCATCCGAATCACTCACTCACTCACTCACAAACGCGTACGCACACACGCATACAGACAAAAACGCACAGACACTTATATACAAACACACATTGTATCCTCTTACAAAATTTGCTATTGTTTCTCGTACCTAATCGTACGCTCCATATGGAAATCTTTTTTTTGTTGTTGTATTAAACTCAAAATATATAGGTAACTAGTAACGTTATAAGGAGCAACCCTTTGCTAATCCGCGGAGAGAGCGCTGGTGACCTCATTTAATACAGGTTTTATAAACCTCAGGCACCAGTTCCTCACAAAACAGATTTTTTAATTAGGCTTACTCAATATATACTCGTACATATGTAATTAATAACTCAACTTCCTTCCTACCTACGATAACTTAACTTCCATACTTTTATTCTTTGTTAAAACCTATTTGTGATGGAAAACTAAACGTTTTTTTATTATTACTTTTTATAAGGCGAATACATTCATGTGGGTTATCACTATCAGATGAAAAAATTTAAAGTCCAGAGAAAAGGCCCGATTTCCATTGACAACTCCTGAGATTTTTTACAGTTTGAGAATTTTCTCGCAAACGTATTAACGTTTTTATAAACTGCGGATCTCGCTCACGCGTTGCAGTAATAAAAGAAATAACCTTACTCAAAAAGGTATCTTCGCATATTAAGTATGATAAAACTGATTATGTACCTTCTTGGTTAAATAAGTATTGATTTTAATTATTACCAAAGGAAGATTATTTTTAGGTTCTTTAACTTTTTATTAAAGAGATCTTTCAAATGTAAGCTGTATTTTATTGAAAAATAGTGGACCCGCCGAACTTCGTACCGCCTTGACATGCATATAACGCGGGCTGTCAATATACGTCCCTGGTAGAATTGTCAATCGTTGCCCCCGGCCATCATTATGTATGAGAAAATGAATGACTTCCACAAATAATTCAATACCAAAATTAGCCAAATCACTCCACCCGTTCTCGAGTTTTAGCGAGACTAACGAACAGCAATTCATTTTTATATATATAGACAATATCTCGGGATAACGCCTACCGAAGCATCTGTTTCAAACGATATTCATTTTTTTTACATCCTCTTTGACGATATTTGCAGCACGCATTCTGTTAATTCTATGTCAAACGTCATAAGGTCATACATTATAAAAGCGCTAAGGTTAGATTATAAATAATTTTATATGGTGGTTAAGTATTCTTAAATTTTCTAATTTTGCGCGCAATTTTCTTAATTTTTTCTTTCATAAGAACCTTCTCCTGACAATAAGAAATGCAACAAAAAAAGAATTAGCGAAATCAGACCAGCCGTTCACGCGTGATGGCGTGACCAAGGGAAATAGGGACTCATTTTTATATATAGAGATTCTAATAATCCTGAGAAGAGTCCAGAAATCCTGAGATATGGTAACCCTATGTAGGTAATATATCAGTAACTATGTAACAAACTATAAGTTATATTCTTATTCTAAATAACACCCAGAGACAATAAATATAGCAGATGCAAACATTTGTACTGTCGGGAATCTAATCATATTTCTATTCGATTCCTAACTAGATTCAAATATTACGTACTTTTTGTGTTCATTCTTGACTTTTATTTGAGAGTATTAGAGTGCCCTGTGAAAGGGCTCATCCGGGGACGTACTACCTCCGTACCTATGCCACCATTGCTCGGTTTAGATTTGAAAGCTATGATTACCAGTGAAATTACAGGCACATGAGGGAAGTTGATGGACGCAGGGCAGTTCGCGGAGTAAGTTGATCCGCAGAACAAATGTTTGCATGATACAGATATTTGTTCCAGGTCTGGTTGTTTCTCTATATATTATAAGTATGTAGGTATTTACAAAATAAAAATCTATATAAGTATTCTATCAGTTATCTGGTTCCCATAGTACAAGCTCTGCTTAGTTTGGGGCTAGATAGCTCTGTGTGAAATGTCCAGCAATATTTATTTTATTTATTATTATTTTATATGCATAAGATTTTCAGTGTTTTTATCCTTTTTATTAGTGCATCGTAGGGCGCGTGACCTACGGGGCAATACTTTGTCACAGGCGATGTTACCACTTAACAACAGATGGGCCCTATGCTTGTGTGCATCGATCACCAGGTCATAAAAAAAATTCTTAATTAATTTACCCAGACCACCACGGAGATGGCGTGACGACTTGGATGTGCATTTACTAGACTGGCCCACTAAAGCAGGGGACAGAAAAAACTGGAAAGAAGGGAGGGAGGCCTTTGCCCTGCAGTGGGACATCATAGGTTAAAAAAAAATTACCTTTGAGATCAATCTCGCTTCTAAATACAGCCGTAAGATGTTGTCCAGCGCAGTCCCCTTCCTCACACAAGTAATGGTCTGTCCGGAAGTGGTGAGCCAAGGCAGAGTGCGATGCATAATACAAGTTCCTTCCATCCGCGTCACACAGATGGCAGTAGAGGTGCTCCTTGCGAAGATGCCGATACAACTCGTCGGCGTCCATGAAGCGCTCTTCGCAGAACTCGCATAGCGGGTGGCCCCTAGGGATATACTATCGAGGGTGAATATCAAACTAAAACAGAAGACGGCTTTCAGAAAAAATGTTTCATTGGCCTCGATAGGTGCCGCTGATTTTTTTTTTTGTATACAACTTATACGGCAAACGAGCACGCAGTCCACCAGATGTTAAGTGGCTACTGCAGCCCATGGATATCCACATAGAATTCAAAACAAGCTATTATGTTGTCACGTTGTCATACTATAAGGACTTAGCTGTTACGCCTATGTGCCAGTAATTACAGGAACATACACACATCTAACCGGAACACAGCAGCACAAGTACTGCTATTTGGCGGCAGATAAAGGTAAGGCGGTGGTGCCCACTTCCTCGAGCTCGTTCACAAAAGCTCTACCACCAGTAAAATTAGGTGGTTTATCAAAAAAAAAGGCCTGATAAAGAAGGCCTGTAATAAATATTTGTAAATAATGAACATTTGCTCCGCGCCGGGAATCAAACCCGCAATCTCCCGTGTCTCAGGCGGCTATTCGCCCACTGTGCCACGGAAAACCTCGGAGGAATTCTGTGTTTACAATCTTTCAATATCTTCCGATATTCATACTTTATTTTAATATTTATCAAAACATTGGCTACCTATGCGATGTGTCATCCAAATCTCCTTTTCGTCTGTGATGTGCCAATTCCTGACGAGTGTAGCATTTTCTCTCACTGGTGAAGATCTGATAACAAAATAATATTGTTAGCTCTACTGCATTAGCCGTCATGTAGCTAGCAGCAGCATTGTTGCTGATGTGGCTATATCACAAAGGGTTCAAAATCACTTAATGACTTTTGTACTAATGTGTTATGATTCCAGTTATAAAGTTATATTTGTAATATCTCCGTCTTAATAGAAGATTACGAAAAACCTAATTATCAATGTTAAAACCCAATGTTCTTTATCCCTCACTCGCAATAGCATAAAATGAAAGAAGCATATAGCTGAGGCAGAGTCTGTTTGGGCACGCGTGACACGGAGCGGGACTAGTTGGTGCACCTACCTACTACCTACTGGTGGGGTAGGTACGTATGTGTTATAGCTGTAGGTCTAATATAATCTCATTGTATTATAATTTTAGCTTCTAGCTTCCTTCGAAAACAGGCAGGACAAAGAAATCGATCGTCGTATCGACAATGCCTGGAAGAGCTACTGGTCCATGAAGACATTCATGAAAGGCGACCTTCCATTATCACTAAAACGTCAACTCATCGAAATGTGTATTCTGCATGTCCTAACCTACGGTGCCCAGTCTTGGTCACTGACTGAATCTCAAAAGTCCAGGCTCGGGGTTTGCCAAAGATCGATGGAGCGCAGCATTTTATGGTGTCAAAAGAATAGACAGGATTCGGAACACCTCGCTGCGCTCAAGGACCGGCATCGCTGACGTCGGTATCAAGGCTGCCAAGTTGAAGTGGGATTGGGCGGGTCATGTCTCCCGCATGCAGCCAAGCAGGTGGGCTAGGGTCGTAACTGGATGGATCCCTGTGGATGGAAAGCGACACCGTGGAAGGCCTAAGAAGCGTCCAAATCATCGCACCACCGATGATTTGGACGCTTTCTATAGAAGTTGGCGGGATTTAGTACAAGATCGAGAAAAGTGGAGAGATGAGGGGGAGGCCTTTGCCCAGCAGTGGGACAGCATAGGCTAGATAAAAAAAAAATAATATAATTTTGCTGTCTAGAACATAGAACGTGATCCGTTCTATGTTTCTTTGTGTGTGTCAAATAAATAATTCTATTATATTCTAATAGTGTTTGAATGAGGGGCAGTAGCGTAGCGTGGGTGTCAGCCGCCCAGGGCGGAAGAAAATTTTACCGCCCTCTTATTCAGGTGTTCTGATTTAAAAGACTATGTCTATGGAATGAAAAATTCGGCGCTCATTTCGATCGGTCCGAATCGTAGGTGCGCCTAAAACATGAAATGGTTAAAATATTTTTTTTCTGAGTACCTATTATCTGCGATCAGTTTTACAACTATGAGAAAATTGTTTGTGGGTTTTGTGTCGGGCAGAGTGCACTCCTATATCTCACTCTTCATTCTTTTCAGTCACCAAGTAGCATGACATCTTTTCTTTTCAGACGCTTCTTATATGAAGGCTTTGTGAGTTGTTGTGCCAGCTTATTTGGGTGTGTCAAATATTTATAAGATATTATTTATTGTGAAATTTGGCCGCCCCCTAAAGGTGCCGCCTGAGGCGGGTAGCCCCTGCCGCCCCTACTATGCTACGCCACTGATGAGGGGGTCATCATCTTCTACTAAGATAGAGATATCACAAATTAAAGCCTGTGTAAAGTAACTAAACAGCACATGAATCATTATAGATATATTTGTAGGTAGGAAACTAGCTTATAGTTGAAAGGAAAGGTACAAAAGTATAGCAATAAAATTTAATGATAAACCAGGATTTGTATATTAATGAAAGTGAATCAAAAACATCAATATCTGTATTTAAATTATATCGGATTTAGATGGAAGAGTTGTTTGTTTATTAACTAAGCTCAATCAATCTATTAAAAATGAGAAGGAACCAACAAATTTTAAAGTTACTTGCATTCTTGGATCTGTTATTTGTAAAATAAATAACACAGAAACCCCTTACAATGTAAGACAGCTAATAGCTCATTTTATTAGCTGTCTTACATAATTGTAAAGTTTGGTACGCAATGCAGCGCCACTGAGCTTTGCAGCAAATGCTGACACATTATCTTAGTTCAGTCTTTTTATGTAACTTTTTATACCTGGGTCATAAATAGAGGCGCCGCGAATAATTGTTATAACGAATAGTCGAATACCAATTAATCGCCATTTTTATTCGACATAAAAAAACGAATATAAAAAATAACTTATTTGTTATTAAATTATAATATCTGTAGATCATGCAAATATTACATTTTTAAATGCTGGCAAACCTTTTCTTGCGCCTATTTTACGGGGAATACCTCGTTTTGTATAACCCAACATCTAATACTGTAGGGGATTTCCCGCCCGACTGATTTCGCTTGTGTTTGTTTAGGTTGGGTGGCATGCATTGTTTGTCATTCGTGATAAGCTTGTTTGACGTGACATCAACATGATATGCATGATTGATTTTTGGCTAATTTTTTATTTATAGATAATTAAGTCATAAATACTAAATGATTAGTTATTGAACAAAAAATTTTAATACTGTTATTTTTTAGTCTAGGTATAAGTTTTTTTGTTCATTAAAAGTTTATTTAAGAGAACTATTCCCTGAATGTCAAAGAATACTAACTTTTATTTGGCATTCGACGAATAATAGCGAGTATTCGCGGCATCTCCAGTAATAATTTATTTATGACTCATAATTAACTATTTTCTTTTTCTAAGTCATACTGAGAAAACCCCTTTGTTAGTATTAGCTTTGGATGTTGTATTACTTACTTACTTTATCTATCTAGTTCATATTTTTCTATTTTATAATTATAATGCAATTGACATTAATGCATGCAACCTGTTTAAATTTATTTGTGTATGTATATTATAGTTTTTTTTACCAATTGATAATTTAATAAAAATTATCAAACAGACTACCATGACACCTTATTGCAGTTCAATTGCACGCCTAAACTGAATTGTTTAAGTACATTTTAACAGATATGTATCTAGAGGTTTAAATTAAACATCATGGTACAATAGCTGTACTTACCTTCAAATGTTTAACACAAAGATCACAATAATGTCTCTCGTGAACCTTCCTCATGTGGTCACTGAGCGATGTAAAGTTACGGAACGGTGGTTGTTTATCACAGATATAGCATCGGTTCTCCAGCAGATACTCATAGGCTTGTTTGATCTCATCACTGCAAAATCCAATCTTAAATTGTCTCTCAAACTGTCTATCAGTGAACACCCTGTTGCGAAGCTCTTTATACGGCAGAATTGCGTCCGTAAAAACCACCTGGAGAATAAGATGTGAGTTATGAAAAAAATATAGTACCTACTGATTCTATGTAGAAGCTGAAATAGTTTTGTAGACATTGTACATTCTCAAACATATATGAATTGTTGATATGTAGTGACTAGTGTTGTGTCAGCATTAGATAATATTGCACAACAGAATAATAGTCGTCTTCATAATGAAGTAAAGTTGTATGCTGTATGAAATTTATGTAGTAACACATACCCTTGCAAGATCCTGGCGACATATAGGACACTCATTTGTCTGACATAGCACCCGCATGCGAGTGGAACACTCAAAACATACGGGATGGTCACATTCGCCAATCGAGTAGAACACAACGTTTTTGAAGCACACCACGCAAGTGTTTTCGGTCGTGTGGTCGGTCATAATTGAAGGTTGGCACAGGGGATCTGAAAATTAATTGTATTATGATATCCTAGAAGTTATTACGTGGAAGTTTAAGAGAAGACGATGATAAATAAGCACCTGCTGACGAGAAAAGGAAGGACAAAAATTCCGCAGAGATAGATTGGCCTGCCCCAGGAATTTGACAACTAAAATTTCGGTGTTACCAGCTTTGACTTTGACATAATTTATTGGATGATGGAGTGAAAGTGTGGCTTAGGGTTTATTAGCTCGGAAATAGTATTAGCAACTGAATTGAATATCTTCATCGAGTATCTTTGTCTATGATTTGGATAACGACCGTTTGTGTTTGAAGTCGATTGTATCCGTTTACTGTATTCAAGGCTCAAAATATTGTTTGTTTAAAAACTTGAAAATTTAACGAATTTGTTCATGTGAAGTGTGTTAAAATGTTGTGATCCTTTTTGGAACGAGAAATAAGTGAAAATGTTTTTTCAGGTAATATTTGCACCCTAACAGCAATATTCTTGTAGAAGGAGCTTGAAGTAACTTTTAGGAATTGAACCATTAAAAACAATGATCATAATAAAATATTACAGATCCAGAACACTCCCGAACGTGTCAGGAGGGCTCGAGAGGCTGTAAAAGCCCCTAAAGAGGCTCCAATAGAAGAATGCCCTCGCCTGGTATTGGCCCCTTTCTCCAGATCACCTCAAGTTGTTTTTGACAATGTTCTCATTGGATCTTCTTGTGAAAGAAATTTGGAACTATTCAACCCTTCTAAACAAATACAACAGGTACCTATGTACCTACTTACAATCTTAAATTAGTTGATTTATACAAGTTCTAAGGCCTCAGTCATGGCCTTTAACTTCTCATGTAAGTAGATATTACAATATTTGGATATTATAATCTATTAGCTATTATAATCTATTCAGATAACACTTGGAAAAGCTCTACCGCCTGGACTGGTCATAGAGCTTCCCGGAGAATGTGTGGAGTTGGAGCCGGAGACATGCTATTGTGTGAGGCTGCTGTGGACCCCGACTCAGCCAACTAACATGCGGGATACCATACGGTTTACAAATGAGAATAGAGGCAGATATGATGTCATTGTGGTGCTCAAATCTATAATGGTAATATTTTTTTGTTTGTTTTAACTCTAATATGCCAAACAAGCATACATCCCATCTGCTAGTAAGTTGGTATCATAGTCTATGGAGGTTTGTTACACCAAAGCTACAACACATGCTGTTTACGATGGAGAGAAACAGGTTAGTGTATGTGACGACTCCCTTTTACCATCACATGCTTGAGTCCGCTGGTGTCATAAATTCTGAGATTTGCTTATTACTATTTCCACTGCTATTGTATCGAAGGTGCTAGTCACTAGGGCACTAGGAACATTGCCCAGTACCGGTTCCGAGCACTACACTCTGTTCTTTTCGAAAATAGAAATAAACACTTTACAGCTTGTCAAAAATGTTTAGAAACGGAACTAAAATTCTAAAGCAGCCCTTTTCAAGCTGTCAAACACAAGTGCAATTACTTCAGTCAGTTGTGAATATCTTGCATTTGTCGATTTCGGTAATTTAATGTGACTAGAAATGTTTAAAAGACACAGACCCATAGACAATGGTGCATCCATTATTTTCTATAACAAAGCAATTGTTAGGTATTTCGTGCATATTTGCGTATTAATTATAACTTCGATACTGATTTGTAAGACTGATTGTAGTACTTAAGTTATATAACTCGTTTAAGAATCAAAGTCCTGATTTACGTAATTACCTACGCACAGCCTAAACCGCTAGTCCTACAAACTTGAAACTTGGAGGGAATGTTTTTAGTAACTTTGTTCACCTCTACACCCACATTTAGGGAGGTTTAAGTTTGTATAAAACCCAACAAAATATTATACAAAATTTAAAATGAGGAACTAAGTATTTGTTTTTCAAAAATCTTCCTCTGGATAGGTCAAAAAGGGTGTTGCTTTTGCGTATGGCAATTATTCCTTGGGTTAGTAAAAATAAAACTTTGCACAAATATTTATCAAGATAGTAACATAATATATTGAAACGGGATAGTCATGTCAAATCTCCCCTTAGTTGAAAAGGAATGTTGTAGTTTGTTTTAAAATCATTTTTCATTGGGTTTGTGAACATATTACTTTGCTTAAGTTCATCTCACGGGATTCGAACCCGCTATCTCCTGCGTCTCAGCGGGCTATTCGCCCTCTGCACCACGGAGGTCGTCGTCGTCGTAATAAAAGAAGAAGTATTGTCTGTGTTTTTATTTTTTAAATTGTTCTTGTGAGATGTTTAACGATATAATTAATACCAGGACCTAATGATGAATTGAATACACATTGAATTGTTTGCGATCTAGGAGGCGCTGTTCTACGTTCTTAGCACAGTACTCAAAAAAGTGGTTATTCTGTCTGACAGCAGAAGTACACTGCAACATGTGGCTCGTCTCGCCTCTGGCCGCAGAGGTGTATCGCTAGCCTACACTATTCTTAACAAGGTTCTAGAGCTGGTAGCTGGGGCATGTCAACACGTGTAATGAAGTGGCAGATAAGCTTGGGAGGCGATATCAAATGGTACTGAAGTTTTTGTGAAACCTGACTAGGATTCAAAATTGCTACATAAATATAGAGGAGGCATAAGATCTAAATGGAAGGAATACTTTGATATTTAATCCCAGGAGAAGGGCATCTGGTATCGAACTATGCAAAGAGTTCCCTCACATACCATGATTTACCAACGCTATTATAAGTAGAAAGTGGATTATAATCGCACATAGATTGCGCTCTGAGCATATGCATTTATATTTTTTATTTTTTTTTAAAACAGCTTTAAATTTTTAATGAATAAGATACATAGTCCTAACTGTAATACTTGTGGGATAATAGAAGATGTAAACCACCTTTTAACAGAGAGTGTCCGGAGTTAATCTATAAGAGTGGAGTTGTACAGAGTACTTTTATTTTTTTTAATACATTATAGGCTTGCGTTTGACCACGATCTCGCCTGATGGTAAGCGATGATGCAGTCTACGATAGTACACGCTTGCCTAGAAGAAACCTATTCACTCGCGACTTAAAGATACCCAGGCTGTAGCTATCTGGAAACACAGACTCAGGCAAGGGCGTTCCACTCTTTGGCGGTGCGCATAATAAAGGTCGAAGAGAACCGCTTTGTGCGAATGTGAAGTATTTCTACCATATAGCGTTGGCGCACCGCAGAGCGTCTGGTTGTCCGTTGATAGAATGGAGATGGTGGGATCAGACGTATTAAAAACAAACTACTTACTAGAGCTCGTTCAAACCAATTTTCGGTGGAAGTTTGCATAGTAATGTACACACGGCTATCCATCAAGCTATAGATTTCCAGTATTAGCTGACCTCGCATTGTGTAGGCTTTTCGTAGAATGAGAGGTCAGCTTATAATATAACTACATCACATATTTTTTTTTAGTTTTATCATTCATTATTTTAGAAGTTCGGGGGGGGGGGGGGGGGCACACATTTTACCACTTTGTAAGTCTCCTGCGCAAACTATTCAGTTTAAAAAAAAATTATATTAGAAACCTCAATATCATTTTTGAAGACCTATCCATAGATACCCCACACGTATGGGTTTAATGTAAAAAAAAGTTGAGTTTCGGTCCTAAGTATGGGGAACCCCCAAAATTGATTGTTTTTTTTTTCTATTTTTGTGTGAAAATCTTATGCGGTTCACAGAATACATCTAGTTACCAAGTTTCAACAGTACAGTTCTTATAGTTTCGGAAAAAAGTGGCTGTGACATACGAACGGACAGACAGACATGACGAATCCATAAGGGTTCCGTTTTTTGCCATTTGGCTACGGAACCCTAAAAAGGAACCCTTATAAGATCACTCTCGTGTGTCTGTTCGTCTATCCGTCTGTCTGTCCGTGTGTCACCACCGATTTTCTCAGGAACGGGTGGACCTAGCAAGTTGAAATTTATACCAGATACATAAATTTCAACTTGCTAGGTCCACCCGTTCCTGAGTCCCTATTAGGTGTATAAAAATGAAGGTCCCGAGTCAACACGATAAAAAGATATGGGCAAATATAGATTTTCGCGAAAACTTGTAAGTACCAAAATTTACCTTAATTTTCAACTTTTTTTATTTATTGGGAATTTCCCTTTACTTATGTTGTAAGACCTTGTTTTTAACCAAAATTGACAATTCTAGGTCGACCGGAAGTACTGGTTTTGGATTGAAAACCTATATGGTAGTTCCCGTTGACCTATAATCACGAAATTTGTCATAAAGCAAGGTCTTAAACCACAAATAAAGAAAACATCTCAAAAAATAAAAAAATAGTAAAGGGTGTCTCATGGGTGGCTCAGCAGAGTGATCATTCTACAATCTACGTTTTCGCTAGAGTAAATCCCTTTTGTTATGAACTTACTATTCAAGACTAGATATTGAGGTAGTTGAAGAACTTGTCATTTTCATATGCGAAATAGCAATAGCAAGACAAGTGTAACATCATAATGAAATATCATTGCCTGTGATTTTTCACAGGTGAAATAGCAGTGATAAAAATAGATTTCTGCATATGAAAATGAATAAAAAAATATAGCAATCATTTCCATGCCTAGTATGCCAACGCTACTGGCGGGAGTGAAGTAGGGGAACGGGAGAGGGGTCGAGTTTCGAGCCTGGTACCAAGTTATATCTACCACTGCTGGACAAAGGCCTCCCTCATTGAGGTCCGTTTTTTCTCCGGGCTATGTCGGTGACCTGAGTTCTCCTACGTATCTCCTCATTTATGATTCGATCCCGTAGAGAAACCCCGAGCATAGCCCTCTCCATAGCTCGTTGAGCGACTCTGAGCTTATTCATAAGGCCAATAGTGAAGGACCACGTCTCGGTTCCATATGTCATCACTGGCAACACACTGATTAAAGACTTTCGTCTTAAGGCACTGAGGTATGTTGGACGAAAAGACGTTTCGAAGTTTCACAAACGCTGCCTATCCGAGTTGGATTCGACGATTGACCTCTTTCTCGAAGTTGGACCTACCTAATTGGACTGTTTGTCCTAGGTATACATACGCGTCGACAACTTCAAGAGCCGAGTTTTCAACTATAACTGGGGCAGGCACGACATGGACATTCGACATAATTTTCGTCTTGTCCATGTTCATTTTAAGTCCTACCCGTTGGGAGACTCGATTGAGGCCTTCGAGCATCGTGCTGAGCTCTTCCATCGACTTTGCCATGACCACAATATCGTCGGCAAACCGAAGGTGAGTGATGTATTCGCCGTTAATATTGATTCCCAGTCCTTTCCATTCCAGAAGCTTGAAGGCATCTTCCAATGCGGTCGTAAAAAGTTTCGGAGAGATGACATCTCCCTGTCTTACGCCTCTTTTTAAGGGAATCGCCTTCGAGCTCTGTTTGTGTACTCGGACTGACATAGTGGCGTTTTTATACAAACACTTCAACACTTCGATGTACCGATAGTCAATACGGCATCGTTGGAGAGCCTCAAGCACTGCCCATGTTTCAATCGAATCGAAGGCTTTCTCATAGTCCACAAATGCGAGACATATCGGCAAGTTATACTCTTCGGTCTTCTGTATGACTTGCCGCAGCGTATGTATGTGGTCTATGGTACTGTAGCCGTTACGGAACCCGGCTTGTTCGGGAGTCTGGAAGTCATCAAACCTGCGTTCGAGTCGGTTCGCGATGACCCTTGAAAACAGCTTATAAACATGGCTCAAAAGCGAGATGGGTCTGTAATTCTTAAGCAAGGTGTTGTCACCTTTCTTGAAGAACAGAACCACCACGCCCTCGTTCCATGCTTTTGGCGTCGTACCTTCAAGCAAGGCGGAATTAAAGAGCTTCTGAAGGACTTTAAGTACCGTTGATCCACCCGATTTGCTCAATAATATAAAATGTATAAATGTCAATCAAATGTCACTATTTACACAGATTATATTGTAAGGTAGGTATGCAATACACCACACCTTTGAAACCTCCAAAAATCAAAAGCTTAAGTAGAAATCTGTTAGACAGTATAAATGCCCTTCCTTTCATCTCATTAAAAAATATTACATGTTTGAGTACTTTGCAAAACATCCTAGAATTTTGATTTTGATTTTTTTTTACTTTCAGAATATAAAAGGGAAGAGCCAGCCTAAAGGTTTCAAGACATCCCCAGGCAAAATGAAGAAAAAAACGGGAACAAAAAAATCTCCAGTTTCATTCTACAAAAAGAAAGCTAAAATTATTTACACTAGGATACAAGAAACAGTCAATGTGGTCCAGTCTACATCTACCCAACACAAAGTTTACCAAACCAGAACAGAAGAATTACAGAACCAGAACATAGAAAAATGTTCTAACTTCAATGACTACTCTATTGGTAATTACACTAAAAGATGTCCCTTTGACTCACCATCAAGCATTAATATGAACTTTGACAGTTCCGAAGTATTTTCCAATAGAGGTAAAACAGATATCTTACAAGAGACTTATGAAAAATCTTATGAAGTAACCGTCAATAATTCAGAGCCCCCACAAAATGTTTTGAAGCCATCTAACAGACAAAATGAATTAACTACAGACATCTTTGACAACCTTAAATTCACACCTCTTAAAAGTTTACCTGTGCAAAGAGAGAAATTGGATAAAGGGCCCAAAATAATGTTCAGTGTTAACTCTGAAAGTGAATTCGAGGATAGTATAGATTCAAAAAATTGTAACAAAGAAAACCAGACACATTCCATCATCAGCGTTACCACATCACAGCCCGCTAACAAGTGGTTGATTGTAAATCATCAATCAATTATTGACAACCAACATGTTGAGACCCCAACTGTAGTAAACAAAAAACATCCAAACACATCCTCTCCCAAAGAATTCAACAGCCCAAACTTTTCTATCAACACTGACTTCTCTCGTATCAGCGACCTTTCATTCTTACCGCAAAGGTTTTCCACGGAACGTAAATGCTTGGCAAAAATTAATGACAGTGAAGGAATTATTGATGAGAGATTGAGTTCTGATACGTATACTAAAGAATCTCCAAACACTCAGATGGAACATAATTTCTATCAGATGATGGAAAGACCCCCTCACTTCTTCGCCAGAGAACAGCCTAAGATGTGTCGCCAATCTTTGTTCAGGGAGTATCAGCAGCAAATGCAGCAGCCACCAGCCTATGACAAACACTTGAATCCTTACGAACGTAACGTCTGGCAGACTGAAGCACGCCCTGACCTAAGAGAAGTTAGGACTCCCCCACGGTCGATTACACCGCCTCTCCAATCGATCCCCGAAGAAAGCGTCCAGTGCTCCGAAGCACAAATCCTCAATAAAACTGACCAACAAATGAGTACCTTCACAATAAACCGTACGTTTGATAAACCACATGAAAGGTCGTCTATTAGTACGAGATGTCCACAGACGTGGGCAAAAAAGGCGGTCAGATGCGACCCCGACCTTTGGAAGATGCCAGTGCCAATGGCGAAACCAAAGAAATCAAAGAGTTTTGCTAAACCTAAAGAATCTATTGGCTCTAAAATAAATACGACTTACGAAAGTAATAAAAGTATCAATCAGAATCTAACGATAAATCAAATCGGTAACATCTATTCCCAGTCCTTCACCGTTGACCCCTTTCAATCGACCACATATTTTTACGACGAGGAAGCTGTTGTTAAAATCGAGATTGAATTTAAGAGGTGGCTCAACTGCATATTGACTCCACCAGCCGATCTCGACAGTAACGTTGAACAGAAGGTAGATGTCGGCAAAGCATGGATCGAAAACAGAAACAAGGAAGTTCCACTAGCACCAACAAAAGAACAAGTTTGTAATGTTTACCACAACAGCCATAGACTAGCAAGTCTCCGCAAATCCGCTAGGGCTTTACTCGTGACCCCCGAAATTGCACAAGTCTTCCAGAAATTAAGGGATCAGATTGATAAGAAACTAATAGCAATTCGTACTGACAGAAATCTTCATTTAGATGTTGGGTTGCAGAAGACGATCATGGAACTGATATTATCCTACAATCCTCTTTGGCTTCGTATTGGACTAGAAGCGATTTATAATAAAATCTTGCCATTGAAATCTAACAACGATATTGAAGGATTGACAACATTCGTAATCCAGAATATGTTCAAAAATCCTCATCTGAAAAACAAGCATTCCAAATCAAACGCGCCAAATGTGCTCCTTCCGGCTTATATGGATGCGATAAAGAAGTTTACCCTCAAGAAGTTTTTCATGCTAGTATTCTTCTTGGATCAAGCTAAGCAAAGAAAACTGATACAGCACGATCCCTGCTTGTTCTGTCGCAATGCGATCTGTAAAGAAAGCAGAGAGATCGTAATTCGATTCACGCGAGAGGTCATCGCGGGTATTGGTGATATCACTAAACATCTTCGTCCTACGGGATATGTGGTCTGCCACAAGCAGTCTTATTTAGATGAGTACAAATACGCGGTGCACAATTTGGCCTTAGACATCAAAGACGGCGTGAGACTGACGAAAGTAATGGAGATCATCTTGATAAAGAATGGTTTGCTGAACCAACTTCGAACGCCGGCGATTTCTCGCCTGCAGAAGATACATAACGTCCAAGTCGCTATGAACGCGCTGAAAGATGCCAATTTTACAATAGAAGGCGACATCACACCTGCTGATATTGCTGATGGCCACAGAGAGAAGACATTGTCGTTATTGTGGCAATTGATTCACGTATTCCGCGCTCCGTTATTCGAGAAAGCCGCTAACGTCATACAGATTTGGTGGAAAAAGAAATACAAAGTCGTCGTCGAGCAACGAAGGCTAGAAGAGAAAGCTCGGATGAGATTAACCAACGCAGCCAGTATCATCCAGTATTGGTGGCGGCGAATCCAATACAACCGGCAAGTCGAGTGGCAGATGCAACGGGTGACTACTGCTACCATCGTATTGCAAAGATACTGCCGTATGTGGATTTGCCGAACACGATTACGGAAACTAAAGACAAGTGTACTTAAAATTGAGACATGGTACAGATCAATCAAAACTATGAGAGGAGCGAGGATGATTCTTGAGAATTTATGGAGGGAACGTCAAGAATTGCACAAAAAATCTGCTGTAGTAATTCAATGCTATGTTAGGCGTTGGCTCTGTATGAAACGTTACAATATTACAGTACGGAAAATTGTACACCTTCAGAGTTCAATCCGAAGGTTCATTGGAAGATCGCAATTTTTACGACTTAAGGCATCGGTAACGTTTATTCAGCAGAAGTACAGAGGCAAACTACTCATGAGACATGACATGCGAAAACTGGCTCAGCAAAAACGCAGCGTTGTTTTAATCCAAAGCTACTTCAGAATGTACATACAGCGTCGATGTTACTTAAACATCAAAAAGTCCGTGCAAATTGTGGAAAATTGCTACATAGCTTTACTTAAAATGCGAGAAGAACGTAAAAACTTCTTGGAACTGAAGAGGAATGTTATAGCAATCCAAACCTTATACCGAAGCAAGAAATGTCACATGGAATACACAAAACAGAGGAATTTGATTATTAGTTTACAGCGTAAATTCAGAGCTAATCAATTGATGAAACTTCAGAGAGCAAAATACCTACAAACTAGAAACGCTGTAATCATTTTGCAAAAGTATACAAGGTTATATTTGACGATGAATAAGATCAGGCAAACTTACACAGAGCAGAGAAAGTCAACAGTTTTGATTCAAAGTTATTTCCGATCGTACTTACTCGCAAAGTCGCAGAGGAAGAACTATCTCATGATTAAAAACAAAATAATAAATGTACAGCAATGGTTTAGAAGCTTGCTTTTAATGCGAAAAGAACGATCTGCTTTCATGAAACTGAAATCTGCTGCAGTTCTGGTTCAAAGACAGTACAGAGCACAAGTTGAAATGAGAAAATGTAAAGAGAGTTATAACGAGCTTAGAAATGCAACTCTATTAATCCAACATAAATATCGAGCTGTTATAAAAATGCGCGAACAAAGATGCAAGTATTTACAACTTAAAGCATCTTGCGTTACAGTTCAAAATGCCTACAGAGCATATGCTCTTGGAAAAAGAGAAAGAGCTTATTATCATAAACAAAAGCAAGCTGCTGTTACAGTTCAAAATTGGTTCAGAAACTGCAAGAAAGGAAAAATGGTTCAAGAACAATTCAAGAAAACGAAGCAAGCTTGTGTGACCATTCAAACTTACTACAAAAGTTTCATCATTGGACGGCAACAGAGGCAAGAATACATAAAAATCAAAACAGCTACTATCTGCATCCAGAAATTTTACAGATCGTATATCGAGACTAGAACTATTAGACAACAATTCATCCAGATAAAGACTTCAACAGTAAAGATACAAAGATTCTACAAGTCACGTCTTACTATGAAGGAACAACGCAAAGCTTATTTGCAAATGAAATCGGCGGTATCATGTATAGAAGCATGGTACCATAGATACAAAGAGTATCAAATAATTAGGAAACGATACTTGGAATTGCGTAAAACGACTATCTACATTCAGACAAAATACCGCAGTATCGTTTCTATGAGGTTACATAGATGTGAATATTTAAAACTGAAGCAGTCTATAATAACTGTGCAGCAAAGATATAGAGCCTTGATGGAAATGAAGACGCAAAGAAAAATGTACAATACTTTACGCGCGGCAACTATTACCCTTCAAACTCGTTATAGAGCACATCGTCTAATGAAAAACTCGAGGATCTCATATATAACAACTGTCAAAGCATGTGTGTCTATTCAGAGGTTCTATAGAGCGTACGTTTCAGGCTCTAAGCAAAGGCAGGAGTACTTGAAACTAAAACAAGCAACTATCAACTTACAGATGCGTTACAGAGCTTTAGTTGCGATGAGGAAGGAAAGGAAGTTGTATATCACCAAACAGAAAGCTACCGTTTGTATACAGAGAAGATATAGAGCACAAAAACTGATGTTGAAGACCAGACAGGACTACCGTAAAATACTGTCAGCTTGCAAAGTCCTTCAGGGTAGATTCAAGGCGTATTTGGCAGGGAAGAGACAACGAGAGCAATATATGACACTAAAATCAGCGACCGAACTCATTCAAGCACGCTTTAGAATGTTAATAGAGACAAGAAAAGTCAGATGCCATTATCTCGTCATGAGAAGTGTTGCTATTATGATCCAGCGAAAATTCAGAACGAATAAAATAGCACGTCATATCAGACATAATGAAGCAGCAACAAAAATACAAACTTGGTACAGGTCTGCACAGGCATGTAACGCGAGCCGCCACGAATACTTACTCAAAAGAAAGTCCGCTATAATTATCCAATCGATGATTCGAATGGTCATCCACAGCAGTAGATTCCTGGAACTGAAGAGCTCTACTATTACTATACAGAGGTACTACCGTTCTTACAAAGAAGGACAACGTCAAAGGCAAACATATTTACAAGTCAGACGGTCTATTATAAAAGTACAAAGCTTTGTGAGGAGTTTTATTCACAGAAAGCGTTATATGAGAACTCGCGCGGCTGCGTTGTCGATACAAGCTGTGTACAGACTGAAAAGGCAAAGAGCTCTTACACAGAAACAAAGAGTAACCGCTGCAGTTTGTTTACAGAAAAATATTCGGAGATATTTAGTCCAATCTTGGTACCGAAGATATCGAGAGAAGACGGTCTTCGTTCAAAAGCTTTGGAGAGAAAAACTGCACACTCGGCTGATACGGTGCGAGTACAATCAAAAGAGAAGGTTTATTATCAGAATACAAAGTGTGGCAAGAGGATATTTGACAAGGAAATGGGTCAAGTCTGAGAAGGAGAACATTTTTAAGATAAAGGAAGAGAAGCGGCAGTATTGGGCAGCTTCTAGAATTCAGGTGAGTGGTTTTAAAAGTCTATTTCTCAAGATTTATATTTTAGGAACAGAGGGAGAAACAAAATACTCGTACGGTCATCACAGGTTCTAGCTAGACCAATCGAATCACACCGCAAAAGCATTGATTAGTCGCTAGGTCGTATAAGTCTATTAGCGACTAGCCGAATGATTTCACTCATGTTCGCTCGTCAAGTTAATTTCATGGCTGTTATCGCCCTGATAAACATCCTCATACCTCCTGCTGAAACGCAGATAAGTGTAGATATCCCAGTACAGGTTAGTCAGGCACAAACCTATACATTAAATTTAGTACATATTTTTCGTTACAGGCATTATTCCGTGGTCACAAAGCAAGAAAGCTTATAGCTCACGACACGCGCGTTGCCGACCTCCGTCGGAGACTGCGAAAAGCTTTTCTCGATTCTACCCATCAGACTCTCAAAGAACGCGATGAGGAAGCGATGCTAGTGCTCGGAAACACTTGCGGTATCGAACAGGTCATCAACGCGTTTAGGTCTCTTGGTAAGTGACAAAGGATTTATGGTATACGCCACTGCTCCTGGCAGACGAGGGGTCTTAAAACGTGTGACAAGCGGCAATAATATTGCTATCTCGCTCGTTTTTGCAGCCCGTACGGGAGCCGTTAGTGATGCGCCGTACACATCGATATCTGTCGATAGTGTCTACGCCCGTGCACAATCCTAGAGCCTAATTATTTTATGCTCCCGTCTGCAGGTGCGATGGCGTATACCATAGTGATATCATCCTTCCTATATACATAGTAGGAATATATTTATTTTACCGCAAAGCAACGCCAGAATAAATGCTGAAATTAAATGCAATGAGATGCAAACAGTGGTTTCCAGTGAACCACATCAGCTCATACAAATAAGAATAATTTTCCAAACTCCTTGCATCAGTTATTAATTGAGATTTATTATTGCTATTATCTCGCTAACATTATGTAAATAATTCGTGCTTACCCATCAGTAATTAAACATAGGGCAACTCACCTTATTTACTTGCGACTGACTGATAGCTAATACGTTTGCCTCTACATAGGCTGCACTAAAAGTATCGGGAATGGAATATTTCCACTGACCTGTCATATTAAAATCTTTTTAATTGAAAACTCTTTGGTTTTAAAAAATCGAATACCATTTATTTATTTAAAAAAAAAATCTCGGTCTTGTCACAAGGTCTTGTCAAACTTGTTTAGTTGTTGAGAAAATGGAATTGACTCGAGAAAATTCAAAAGCGATGATTTATTATGACTTTTGAAGTGGTTTAACACAAAAACAGTGTGTTGACCGGATGATTTCTGCATTTGGTGATGAAGCCCCATCCAAAACCACAATTTATCGCTGGTTTGCTGAATTTCAACGTGGACGTGTCAAGCTCAGTGATGATCCCCGTCAAGGTCGTCCAAAAACTGCAGTCACCCAAGACAACGTTGATGCTGTGCGTAAGCTGATTGAGGAAGATCGACATGTGACATAACCGCGAAATTTAGGCAACTTTAGACATTGGCTTGAGTCAAATACATATAATCTTGCATGAACAATTAGGTGTAAAAAAGTTGTTTTCTCGATGGATACCGCATTTGCTCTGTGAAGAGCAAAAAGCGGCTCGCGTTACTTGGTGCGTCAGAACTCTCGAGATTCCACGCAGGATCCTCAAATGCTGTATACATCATTGTATCAGGTGACGAATCCTGGATATACGCGTACGAACCCGAAACAAAAAACCAGTCACGAGTTTGGGTGTTCGAAAATGAGTTAAAGCCGACAAAAATTATTCGTTCACGGAGTGTTGCAAAAAAATGGTGGCCACGTTTGTCTCCAAAACCGGCCATGTTGCGACTATTCCTCTTGAGAGACAAAGAACGGTTAATGCAGAATGGTATGCTAGCATTTGTTTGCCACAGGTCGTTTCTGAACTCCGTAAAGAGAACTGCAACCGCCGCATTATCCTCCATCACGACAATGCGAGTTCTCACACCGCGCACAGAACAAAAGAGTTTTTAGAGCAAGAAAACATAGAATTATTAGACCATCCACCGTACAGCCCCGACCTAAGCCCTAATGATTTCTATACTTTTCTTAAAATAAAGAATAAATTGCGTGGTCAGAGATTTTCATCACCTGAAAAAGCTGTGGCCGCCTACAAAACGGCCATTTTGGAGACCCCAACTTCCGAATGGAATGGTTGCTTCAATGATTGGTTCCATCGTATGGAAAAAATGTGTCAAATTTCGCGGAGAATACTTCGAAAAGCAATAAATACATTTTTAAATAGTAATGTTGTGTCACTTCCTTGATTCCCGAAACTTTCAGTGCCGCCCTCGTATCCACAATAATTAATCTATACAACGGAGTGATATCCTACAACATGGTGTTCAATCATATTTTCTGTAATTTAAAAAGGGAAATCCCCGGTATGTACACCAAATATGGCATTTTTCTATTGCATCGATTTCAATGAAGTCCCTCGGTATTATCATTCACCTCTCTTTCTTACTGCCGTCTGACGCAAAATTAAGGTTTTTGTTGTGGACTGTATTTGGTAAAAGTTAAACCTTCGATCACTGTTAATTAATATTTATTTCTTAGAACTGTTCAAAGTGAAGTCACAATGCTGAATAATTTTGAGGGCGGGCGCCGCTCCCTTTATAGGCCGGTATCTGCAATATAATACTGCCGATCCGATAGTGTGGGAGAAGGACGGGTTGCGCCCTCTCGCTCGCACACTATAAATATACAAAACGGCGGTGCCCGGCTGCTGCGCCCAGTTCGGCGGCAGCGACCCTATCGTTCGCCTCTAATCTCTAAATCTATACAATGCAATGAAACATAACATTTTCCTAAATTAATCTATAGCTCGGCGTCCGCTACAGTTTTCATAGGCCAGGTGTGTGGTATTCTAGTTCCTAAATAAATGAACAGATTCCAGGTTTTTCCGAGAGAAAGAAAAAAACATTTTCATCCCCCCATCTCGGAAAGATTAGCTAGCTCTTCGATATCTGAGTGCAAAAGCAGTTTTTATCCGCTAAAAGTAAAAAACATGTAAATTGAATTTAGAACATGGTGTGCACTAAGTTTGTGAATTCAAAACATCATTAAACCTATTTACTTCTACCTCCATGTGCCGAATTTATCATACAACCTTTTTTAATTTGTTAAAAACTCAGACTCGGAACCTTCTTGGTGTATTACTTGTTTTTGCATTTAGTCATTTCCTCGCTGAGGTATGATGAAAAGTTACGTGTTGCACTCGAGTGCAAAGATTTTTCACCTCGTGCTCTTTTGATTCCCTCGCTAGCGCTCAGGATTAGAATCCTTCGCTTGCTCGGTCATCAAAATTAGGCACGTGGTTAAAAAGCAAATTAGCACTCTTGTATAACAAATAGCTATTATTCATTCCACCACAAGAAACAAATGATACAAAAAAATTATTCCTTACTAAAATTACCACTCAAGGCTTAGTGCAACTATTTGAGAAGGTTCAAAAATCGAACGCGGTTCAGGGTTCAGTCAGAGGTTAGAGACCTCTCTGCACCGCTTCCGGTGTGCATTGAGCACGCGGCGCGTGATTAATGTGATAATGATTTAAAGAAATTCGTTTTTAATCATAATATCTTACGCAATATAAATACGCGTGACGGCAAACAATTCTTTCTTCGTCCGTACTTTTGACAATTATTCATACACTACATCTTACCCCCCAAGATGACCCAAACCCCCAAGCCTATAGATGTCTTGCATGTTCAAAATCTGCACCGCGTTTGGTGTTTTATCTCGAGAACTAGGCAACAGCGCCGCGCCTCGCGCCGTCTAGAACCGCATTCGATGTGTGAAGCTCCTTTACTTTATTATAAGTAAAGATAAGACTTGTTTCATAAACATAATTTAAATGCACTGTTTCAGAACTTCTAACTGAAGTGTTCCCGATGTTGTACAACGATAAAGCAGTGTCGGTCGTCCGTCGCGTGTATCACTACATGTCAGTTATGAATCGCTCTATCTCGAGCATAGAAGTGCTCAAGTCTGCGGCCGCTATCCTGGTCAACCTTGCCCGGTATAGAAAATCAGGACCCAAGATTTATGACGTAAGATTAAAAACATGTTATTTAATTACCAAATTGTAAGTTTAATTGCTCGCTGCAGGACAAATGTTTACATGGGCTACAGATATTTGTTCCGTATTTGGATATTTTTCTATATTATAATATAAATATGTGATAACAAATGAAATATATAAATATTCTATAATTTATCTGTCCGTCCGTCTGTCACCAGACTGTATCTCATGAACTGTGATAGTTAGACAGTTGAAATTTACACAGATGATATATTTCTGTTGCCGCTATAATAACAAATACAAAAACAGAATAAAATATATATTTAAGGGGCTCCCATACAAGAAACGTGATTTTTTTGTTCGTTTTTGCTCGATATTGATAAACGACTACAGGTAGACGCTTGAAATATTCACAGAATATTAAGTTATATATTCGTTTTAATAATAATCAATTAAATTAAAATAAAACAAATATTTAAAGGGGGGGCTCCCATTCAACAAACATGATTTTTTTTGCTCGTTTTAGCTCGATATCGATAACGGCAACGGGTAAACGCTTGAAATATTCACAGAATATTCAGTTAAATAAATATTGAAATTAAAATAAAATTAATATTTACGGGGGGGGGGGGGGGGCTCCCATACAACAAACGTGTTTTTTTGCCGTTTTTATAGATAATGGTACGGAACCCTTCGTGCGCGAGTACGACTCGCACTTGACCGGTTCTATTTACTTTATTTAAATGGTAACAGTGATGTAATATAGTGCTAGTTTAATTTCTTGTAACTTTGGCGATACGAATAATCAGTGTTTAAGCATATAAATTATTTTCTTTTACAGAGGAAACGAATCGACCCGATGCTGCGGTTCATGCTGCGCTTCAGTGTGAGCGAGACGCAATTGTTTTGCATACTAGCAACCTATATATGGCTCTTTTCGAAATATGACGACGCTAAAATGGTAAGAGAATTATCGAACAGCTCACTTAGTCTTGATAAATGCATGGAAAAGACATCTACAGCCACTTATCGATAGTGCGAAGCGAGACGAGTCTGAAATCTAGAATAACTGCAGTTTCTACCCCTATAAAACAGTATCCACGAGACATGAACTCCCCTTACCTGTAATTTGAATGAAACTGTAAGCCAAGTTTTATGGTTATGCATTTCGTGGTTCTATTTTTGATAGTTTTAAGACAAAACGGTTCTTTTCGCGCACAGATTTATATAAAAACCTTATTTTAAATAACCTCGACGTTTCGGCCAAGTTACATCGGCCGTGGTCACGAGAGACACCGGCTGAAACTTCTAGGTTAGTCAAAATTATGATTATGATATAAATCTGTGCGCGAAAAGATAGATAGATAATTCTTTATTGTTACACCAAATTAAAATAACTTAACCTAGAAAACTTAAAGACTAATACATGGTGGAACAATGGGCGGCCTTATCGCTCAAAGCTATCTCTTCCAGGCAACCTTTGGATGGACTGGATTGAAAAGACGTGTGAGGAGGCGGTGTTACAATAAATACCTATTTATGTAGGATAAAAATAAATAAATACCTAAACCTAAAACACTGGTTATAAATAAATAATAACCTACATATACTTACATAAATAAATATAAAATATATACATACATATATACTTTTACAATAATTATCGAAAGGAAATACAATGTTTACTCTAAAGAAGCCGCTAAGTATAGTTTGTAGACCTCATTTTTGAAAATAGGTAAAGATTTAGCAAGTCTGATGGAAACGGGCAAGTCATTCCATAATCCGACAGCTCGTACCGTAAACGAGTTACTAAAGAAGTTGGAATTATGGGATGGAGTTTTCAGCTGGAGAGTAGTGGAAGAACGCAGATTGCGGGTATGGGATAGATTTAGGAATTCAAAGCATTGTTTGAGATACGGCGGAGAAGAAGAAGTAAATAGAATTTTATATAAATGAGTTAGAATATGAGCATTCCGACGAGAGCGGATTGGCAACCACTTGAGTTTAACGCGAAACTCGGAAATATAATCATATTTGAAAAGACCCGTTTTGTCTTAAAAACATGAGTATAGTTCGCGAAAATTTTAAAAGTATTATTTTGATAGTCAAAGATTCCAAATAATATTTTTTTGTTTTTATGGGAGACTAGCGAGATCTCAGTTCTGGGCGAACCACTAGTAAAACCCACAGAACATAAAAACAATAGAACTAGCATGATGACTTTTTACTAAGAAAACCAGTGTAGCTAAACTCACACATGTAAAAACTAGCACACTTAGAAATAAAAGTTATAATTGGTTGAAAGAGAACGTTCAAAGAGGCCTAAAACCATAAAACCAATTTAACGGATATAAAACCTTAGCTACTATGGAACATGGTTTAAAATTCAATAAAATAAACAGTAACAAAAAATTAAAGTTTACTTCTACTCGGCAAAAGATGGCGCTTTAGAAAATATTTTTATTTTAGTCTCTATTAATTAGAAATAAGACTGATAATGCAATGGCCGTTACTTGATTACCCACAAAACAAAGCCACTCAACAACAGATGGCGCTGTCGCTAACGATTTTTGTTATAGTCTCTAACAGCAAAGTATAAGATCGATAAATGCATTGGCATGTTCAAATAACAGTGATAACAATAACTACTCCCTTAGTGATGTACCAATGAGCATACAAGACGAATGTATCGATATCGATTATCACCTACCTACTACAGGTAACCAAATAGGTACCTACATCAGGTTATATTTGTGGTGGTCGAAATAAAAAGCTTTTCTTTTCTTTCTTTCTTAACATAATCACAGGTATCCAACTCATAAATACTTACTTAAAAAAATATTATATTACTGGAATATTATACAGTGTTTTTTTTTTAACTGTAACAGTACGGCAGCACCCATAACCAGAGGAGATACAGGTGCAGTTTCTTTTAAAACATCAGCTCGTTTTTAAAGAAAAACATTTATGCATTAAATTTTTTTTTGGTCAAGTGTGAGTAGCGCCTTAAAATGAATCAAGTTGGTAATTTTTTTTTGATGCCGATCGATGCAGTCCTTTGTAAGGATCATTTTATTGTATCGGATGAAAAAAATCTGAACAGCGAAAGTTAATCAAAGGAGAACGGGCATAAGTGTATGGAAGCTGGTCTACCTTGCAATAAAAATGAGTCATATGTCAATATAAAGGTAATTCTATGTATTTTCATATGTAGAAAGTCGCATTTCTCTAAGTATTGTCCGATCTGAGTTCTACTAAAAATTGAATCTGATAATATTTAGTGCCAAACATTGAATATCGTGGTAATTAAAAAAACATTTTGTGTAATGTAATGATTTTATTTAAGTTAGGTAAGTAGTAATACAAATAAAAACAACATCTTCTTAAAAAATCAAAACAATATGTTATTAAACATTATCATCATCATCATCATCGATGAGAATACTGTTAAGGAACAATGCATGTTCATTTAACCCTTCATGACGGGCATAACCTACGTACCATATAATTGACAGTACATGGGCACAAGTACCTATAGTACGTCGCCCTGTCAAGCAGGTACAATAATATTGTGTAATATTGTTATTAATATTATTGATTAATATATAACAAAAATATTTCCTGGCTCGGACATGTCGAGACTGTATACGTCCACGTAATAGCCAAGCCTCTTCGTTGATATCATATTGTGCCAAGTCTTCTAGAGCGTTATCTCTATACGTCTCGATTATATAAAGACCATTTTGTAAGTGCTCGCTACAATATGATCGAGCGAGCTTTAACTGGTAAGTTCCCAAGGCAAAATGTATGACTTGTTCTTCACTAAGCCTTGGGAAGTTTTCTATTTCATTTGCTTCGATTCGCATGAAGTCTGCTCTCCTATAATTCAATCTCTTTGCTTCCACATAATTGTGCAATGTGTTTGGTATGTGTATTTTAGCTCTTATTGAATTCAAAAAGGCTGCTGCGTGTGAACTATCTTCGATGGGGGCGTGGAAGTGGTTTAGAATGGCTGCAGTTATTTTGAAGTCAACAAACATTTTTGGCAACGTTTTATTAAAATAGTTTTGACGCAAAAGTTTAAAATCTCGCTTAAATCTCCCATTTACTACTTCCACCACCCATCGGCACATGGTGACCAAACGAGACTGATTAGCTTGTTCTGTAGTGAGTTGATTTTCTCTTCTGTCTTTAGTTGGTGGCACATGATGTTCGTAGCCACAAGCTTCTATATCCTGCAAACTATCTCTAAATCCTCTGTCTAGGATAAACGCATCATTACGTTCGAGTAACCAATGCAGCGGCTCATCTTCGTTATTCATTATTTCACTCATGATCTGGGCATCGGTTCTGGTAGCGGCAAATGGCCCTTTGACATCTAATATATAGCCGTCCGTGAATACCATTAAAAACGGCTTCAACAAGTTTTGATATTTGTGTAAGCTGTATGACAGCCGTTGAAACAAAAAGTTGGAGCTTTTGTTAATATATATATATATATATATGTACCGTCACATATAATTATGGCTTTGATGTTTTCATCGTTTTTTTTCAAGTCGAGCCAAAGTTAACACATTAGGGAAAGAAACAGGGTCCAAAAGCAAGCCAGGGTCAGTAAAAACAGAGAAAGAAGTTCAAACACAGCACTATCGTAACAAGACGTGTCGTAGCCACTCACTTGATGCGATGCGACTGATTATTGTAGCCGTCCGGCGCGGCGCGTACACAACCGTTCCCCTCCCCCGCGTACGCATCCCTCTCCCCACGGCCCTTACATCGCTCTTCTCCCTTCTCGCTCTTGCTACTGCATTGTATAGGAGCCTTTATGTATGGATATAGTAATCGTGAAACCGTTATTTTATGTTCTTTAAAACAAAAAATGCTGGTGTTTGCATGGCTGTAACTCAAAACGGACAGACTTTTGGGGAAAGTTCCAATAGTATATTTTGATGTACTATTGTATGCAAATTCGAAAATGTGCTGCTCATTTTTATTGGACTGTAGACCAGGATGCCCGTTCTCCTTTGATAAAAAGTATTCTCATACAACAGGACAAACAAAATTCCTTCTACAAACATTTTATTAGATTCTAATTGCACATTAAAGAAGTATTAATACTGTAGCGATTAAGAAGTTTAGGAACTCCATGCTCTCATGATCAATTCAAAAACATTTCGTATTTCAGAACAATTTTGAATTTCGAACATGGTTCTTGCACCTGTCGGACTTTTATATCAGTCATTGCATCATCTTATTTGTCCTATCATGGCATTGTCAAATACGCAAAATCTAGACTTAATTGAAGCATACTTCCTCAATCGCGGTCTGGGTAGCGTTCCTGATAGTGGTATCATCTGATAGTGCATCATCTTATTTGTCCTATCATGGCATTGTCAAATACGCAAAAATTAGACTTAATTGAAGCATACTTCCTCAATCGCGGTCTGGGTAGCGTTCAATAATGCTTGCCATCTAAATACCGATGTATTGGTGACGCCTCGAGATATCTCTTGTTGTCCCTTTCTAACCCAAAACCCTCAGCCATTTCCGAAAGAGATATCAAATCGGCATTTATTTATGAATGTCGATTGCAAGAGTAAGCAGTAAGTTCTATATCCAATTAATCACTTACATTTAGTCGATTTTCTTTAAAATTTGATAATATATAACTAGTAGTTTTTTTTCGAGAAGTCTTTTTTTATGTTTTGAGAAACCGTCACTTGAATATCGTCAGTATATTACCAAACACTCTGTATATAAAACAAAGTCGGGTTAGCTACACCATTTATAACTCAAGAACGGCTGGATCGATTTTGATAATCTTTGATTTATTGGATTTGTCTCCGCCCCGAATAGCAGAATAGCTATTAAAAAATATTATGACAAAAACTAATTTTCTCAATACATATTCGTAGATGTAGCAGCCATATGCACGTCAAGGCGGTACGAAGTTCGGTGGGTCAGCTAGTATTATATAAATTAAAAAAAAACTGACGGCGGCACGTTACGTTCTACAGTGAATCAAATATGAAATTTAAAATTATTGTTTCAGGATTTGGCAGAGTATTTGCACATACCAGAAAATCACAAGAAGCTCGTGACTATGAAAGTAAATGTAGAAAGAGTAAAGCGAATGGAAGAAAACATATCCAGGAACAAATTCTCCCACGCGAATTCTAGAAACCCAAGTATTTCTAGTGCAAGCGGTTGTGCTAGCAATAAAACTATTGTTCTTCCGTCCGTCGAACCTGATTACGGAATTGTGAGGGAAGGCCAACCGAAATATTTTGAAGATGCTCAGCAAGCCATTAATTGTCTTTTCCGTACATTTAAATTATAGTTATTTTTGTCTCATAGGTAATGAAACTCTTATATCATCTTATGTTTTATTATAACTAGGGATCGGCGTAGGTAGTGCTATTTTGGGTTAATGAACCTGAATGATAAGTTAATATGAATATGTCCCGGGATTTACTCCGCGATTCCCGGGAATATTTTTCTTAATATATTGTCACATACATTGCGCCGCGTATTGTGTATGTTCTCGCTGCAAATGTGTGCGTATAGTGAAACCGAGTCCTCACCTCATCCGCGATAAGCTACAAAAGCGTGAGGGAAAGGGATGACTTTAGTGACCAATACAACATGTATTTGCATAAAGCTGAATAGTTACTATGTAAAATACGAATTCCTAAAAAAACCTGTTAAATAAAATATAAATATATTTGCTGGGATTTAGAAGGCATATCCATGTTAAGTTAACGGTCACTAATTCCCGTGAATAGCACTACCTACGCCGATCACTAATTATAACAGTATGTTGCGCATGTCGGAGTTCTCGGGGCGGAGGCGGCGGCCTAAAGACTGCGACACGTCATGCGAACTTAGGGCCTATACACACGGCGTATTGTGTATTATGTCTAAGCAAAATCACTTTGAAACGTCAATGCAACTGCCTGTTCCTCCGCGACCAAGCCAGGAAAGAAAGGCGGTGCTGGTCTCTCACTTCACGCGAAATACGTGAATAATGATTTACAGCAAAACTATTGGCGCGAATAGGAACAGAAGCAGCGCACGCACTCATAGACGCGCGTATCCTCGGATCAAGTCGGTCGAAGCCTCCAAATTGATCCGAAATCCTCGTACTAAACTTAACTTCTTCCAGACAACGCTGCAGATGTACGGTTTAGATAAAGTTAGACGAGTACACTTACATAATTCACTCACATTCTTTAAATTTTTCTCCTGCAGATAACTTAATTCGACACTAATACCTATTACCTATCTTCCTAGTACTTTTACCTAAATACTAACTACTTACCACCTATTTAAATGCTATAACTAAACTAATTATTAAACTATTGTATAAAGTGAACTTCTGTCCGTATCTATTTTGTGCCATTGATTAACATTGACCATTGATCTATGCACGATTTTTTTATAGTATTGATTGAATACGGGCTTATTGTAAGTTTTTGTTGACTGGAATAATTTTTTAACGAGAAAAATATAATAAGTCGTATTTTCTTAATTTTTTGTAGTAGGTACTTAGCTTATGTAATTATGTATTTTAATTTTGTTAACGTTAATTGACATTCATTCTATTATTATTATTATTCAATTATATGTAGGCATTTTTATATAATTTATGCTTTTAATTTTGATCTTGAGATTTCGAATCTGAAAATAAATAAATTAATAATAATAATTATATCCTTTACATATCTAGACACGCGGTCGCGTGTGAAGCCAAGTTCAAGCTAACAGAACTGGCGAGCGGCACCGTGTGTAATATTACACGAACCATTTGGAGCCACTTTGGACCACCTCATAACTCGAAAACTATTTCACATAAACATGTCAAATTTGGCTCACGTATTGAGACTTGAGAGATACATATATGTGCTCCAAATTTCATATACACACCTCAAAGTCAAAGTCAAAATGTTTTATTCATTAAAATAAAACGGCAATTTGACTGGCTGCTCCTTCGCGACCAAGCCAGGAAATAAAGGCAAGAAACAAGGCTGGTTGTTTTTTTTAATGATCTTTTTAGAATACATTACAATACAGAAAATAAATTACGTCTAAATTGTAACATTTTGAACGAGTTGGAGCAATTTCAATCCCAAGCTTCTCTATCATCTAAATAATCCGATATTTTATAGTAGGCTTTTTTATAAAGATTTTGTTTATTTGCGTTTTTAAATTTGTTAATTGTCAATTTTTGTACATCACTTGGGAGTTTGTTATAAAAGCGAACACCTTGCCCTTTAAACGATTTACTAAGTTTATGGAGTCTACATGGGCAACAGCGAGTTTATCTTTATTTCTAGTATTAAAATTATGATTATCGCTATTTTTCTTAAACAAATTAATATTTTTGTGAACATACATCAGATTTTCATAGATGTATTGACAAGGGAATGTCATAATATTTATTTGTTTAAACTTATTGCGTAATGATTCTCTGGGGCCCATATTATAAATTGCACGAACAGCCCTCTTCTGCAGCACAAAAACCGTGTTTATATCTGCAGCACTCCCCCACAGCAGTATACCGTATGATATAATGCTGTGGAAGTAGCTGAAGTAAACTAGTCTAGCTGTGTCTACGTCTGTAAAAAGACGATCTTTTTGACTGCGTATGCCGCAGAACTAAGTTTCTTCGACAACTTATCAATGTGAGGACCCCATTGAAGCTTATTATCTAGGGTTATATCTAAGAATACGGTGGTGTCCACAAGAGCCAACTCCTCGTCTTTGATTTTTATATCTTCTTTAACTTGTGTAATATTAGGTACTGTTAATCTAATACACTTTGTTTTCTTTTCATTTAGAAGTAAATTGTTTACATAGAACCATTTTACGACCTTAGAGATTGCATTGTTTACATCTTCAAACGGCTATTTAGATAATAACGTCCAAAAATCGACATTTTAATCACTGACTGACTGACTGGCTGACCTATAGATAGACCTAGAAAGTTCAATTTTAGCATCCAGATAGGTTGGTAGGTGAATACATAGGAATAAATCAGAAACTAGTAAATTTTTATCATTTTATTATAATTTTTCAATTAATTGATTTTATTAGGAACACTTATAGTGCCTGTTATGTAAGAATCAGCAATCAAAATTGATTGCTGATAGAAACTAACACAAGAAAGACAATTATACCCCGTAAACGTAGGGAACAGTGGATTAACAAAAACCATTTGGTAATTATTTTATTATGATTATGTACATACTAATAATGAGGATCAGTAATGTTATAGAAAATTCAATATAACTAGTATCCACGTTATTCTTTAAGACATATAAATGATATATCTTTTTGAATTATCAAAATCGGACCATTATTTACGAAGATATTAGGTAGTAAACTTATGACGTTCCTCCCGCTAAAAGTCAATGTGCGCGGGTGCGTGTGACGTCACTACGACAAAACCGAGCGCAAGCGGCACTCTTTGGGCGTAGAGAGGCCACGCGTTTGTTCACTACATTTGTCAATTTGTTTACTTATAGAGTTGTTAGAGTATAAGTGAGTGTGTAAAAAACGTACATAATATGAGTACTAATAAAATAGAACCGGGTTTTGTGCAAGCTCAATCAGATAAGCTTCCAAAAGTGGATTTTTTCATGGTATTTTATTTCCTAGGTAATCATTCTAAGTTCACGAGCGCTGAAATCCATCCTGGGTTGGAAACTACAAAGGTAAGGGGTGCTGCTTATTTATCTACGTACATAGGTGCTTATTAGTAATCTTTAGGTCTACGCTATTAGTTAAAGTACCTACAATGTTAAGTTTAGGTACAGGGATGTATTCAGAACGTTTGAGGTAAGTGTAAAAAGAATTAATGTAAACTTAAACTTTTTAAACTTATGAATCTTTATTCATAGTTATAGCTTTATTCGTGTTTTTAGTATCTTGATAAACGAACGTTGTTTTCGTTGTTGTAAATCTTTTCGCGGATGACTTAACCAACTTTCGCTTTATACCTACAGTGCATGGTTCTCTGCACTTACTGATCATTCTCATCACTACCTACCTATATACCAAATTTCACGATGATCGGATAAACGCTTTGAAAGTTATCCTCGGACAAACAAACATACATACATACAACGCCGATTTGCCCAAGTTGATTTGGAGATCTCGCTTCGCTCTATCAATAATTTGTTTTTTAATTCACTATCATATGTTTTTACTTATATATATTTTTATTCCGTTTTATTTACTTATTACAGATCTGCTCGTGAAACCTATCGAGATGATGCTGTGTAGGATTTGTCCAAGTCCAAAGGTCGGGACATGTTTGTACAGTAAAAGCAAAAATAACGCCTGAACATAGAATAAAAAGTAAGGCCTATTGCTGCACATTTACATGTGATGAAAAAGAGGAGACGGTTTAGAACGTGGAATGTCTAGACTGTGCTGTTTTTTTATCATCTCTTTTTACAACAATACCATTTTTCACGAAGTTTTGGGTGGTTTGGCACGATAAAAAATATTTTTTCTGGTGTTTTAATAGAAGTGTTTGTACATTTCGGCACTACAATATTTATACATAGTTAAAAAGGTGAATTAGACACAAATCAGACCCCTTATGCCTGGGATACACGAGGCTAGTTTTTCAAGCTAGGATAGCAAGCTAGTTCTCTTTGAAACTGTCTTGGCTAGCTGACCTGGCTTGGAATATGCTAGTTCTATTTACATGAGGCTATATTATTTTAAGCTAGTATTATTGCTGTGACCGAGGTGAACACACGTCCAAAATGAACTGCACGCGAAAAAAAAAACACTATTCGACTGAAACAGTTACTTCAAAAACTGTGCCAATTCGCACTAGACGAACTAGAAGAAGAATTACAGAAACGGGTGTGGACAAGACCCTGGATTTTAAGAAGAGATGAACGTGGATCATCTGCTTTACTTTTGGAAGAATTTCGCAACGTAGATTTAGGCGAATATAAGAGTATTTTGCGAATGACGACTGATTTGTTTGATATTCTGTTGAGTCTTGTGACGCCAACAATACAACGAATGGATACAATTATGAGACAGGCGCTACCAGCAAAACTAAAACTGGAGATCACACTAGATTTTCTTTCGTCCGGCATTAGTTACAGGAGGCTCAGTCATTTTTATCGAGTTGCAAGATGTTCCATATCAAAATGTATACCAGAAGTCTGTGTTGAAATCTACAAGGCATTGAAAAAATACATTGAGGTTTGTATTACGTTTATTATAAAATCAAGCATCATCATTAGACAAGTAACACGAAAGCAAAATTAAAATTCTTATACAACGAGGCCAATCGGCATCATTAAGCATTTTTGAATGCTGCAGTAATCATATCAAATTTATCCGCAGAAGCTTGTTGTGCGTCATATTCGGTTGTTGTAAAATTTGTGTAATTTTGAACTATTTGTACACTACTACCGATTGTCGTGTTTGAAGAGTCGTCGTGACTAGGTGTCACGTAAGAAAATGTTGTATTACTCAAATTTAAATCTGCCATTCGACAACGAGATAATACATTATTGATTCCTTCCCGAGCAATAATAGCCTGTAGAGGTGATAATATTTTAATTTGGCTAGCTACAAATGCTCCAAAAATATGCTCATTTTGTTGTGACACTGAACCACATCTGGGTGTACTATTTAAATCATTCTTGATCGACCGAATTTCGTTGACCAAGGTTGCTACCTGGGTAATTTTTTTCTTTTTTGAAGCTGGTGCACTAGACTTTTCGGTGGACAGTTTTGCCGATGGTGCTGTAGTTTTTGCGGATATTGCCTCGGACTCGTAGCGTTGCATCATATCATTTGATGAAGTAGTCGTAGATGGTTGTGCTGACAAATCAGAATTTGCAACATTGTCATTGTTTACATTATCAATATTCTCTTTACTGTTGTCAATAATACCATCGGTATTTTCAGTATTAGTTTGTTCTTCTGATTCTTGACTTTCCTAAAAGAAAATAACAATCATTTTACTAATTATATAAACAACATATTTTTATTTATTTATTTTTTAATTATTTATATATTTTTACAGGTCCCAACTAATGATGAAGACTGGACGAAAATAGGAAATGGATTTAAAAACAGATGGAACTTTCCAAATTGCTACGGTGCCATTGATGGCAAGTTGTAGCACCTGATAACAGTGGAACTATGTATTTCAATTATAAAAAAGTGTTCAGTATTGTGCTTATGGCAATAGTAGATGACGACTATTGCTTTCGATACATAGATGTCGGAGCTTGTGGAATGTCATCAGATGGAAGTGTATTTAGAAATTGCTCCATATATCATAAACTGGAAAATAACCTTTTACCACATGGCGGAGTCATTGTTGCTGATGCCGCATTTCCTTTGAAACCGTACCTTTTAAAACCTTATCCAGGTGACAATTTAGAATGGTCACAGAAAGTCTTCAATTACCGACTATCTAGAGCCAGACGTGTAGTGGAGAATGCCTTTGGGATATTGGCTAGCCGATTTCGCGTATTTCAAAAACCAATAGCAGCTGATGTAAATACAGTGGATAAAGTTGTATTAGCAACATGTGCTTTGCACAATTGGTTGAGAAGTGAAAATCGAAAAACTTATATAACCAGCTCTGATATAGACCATGAAGATATCGAAACAGGAAATGTCTATTCTGGTTCCTGGAGAACAGAAACTAGACAAAGTGTATATCACCAAGGAAGTAACCATTCTTCGGTTTCAGCCATCCAAAAACGAGAAACCCTTAAGAACTACTTTAACAATGAAGGTGCTGTGCCTTGGCAATCGAGAATGATTTCATGATTACTGCAAGTCTTCTGAACGTTCGGATCTCAGTACAAATGTAGTAAACACCAATTTTATACATTGAACGGACAGACAGACTGACGGATAATAGACAAACCCACACATACACCCCCACACACGCACCCACTCACACACACACACGGAGCCGAAATATTCGAAACTTAAAACTACTTAAACAATAAACTATTGCAAATATCTTACTGTTGTTTTTCTCTTCATAGGGACATTTTTAATAAAACTGTGCATTTCCTGGAACCAGTGCAGCTTTGACTTGTATTCATCTTGAGCACCTGCTCCAGACCTGGTTGATTTTTCAATTTTAGCCAGTTCTTGTGAATATGTTGCTCGTAAATTTTTAATTAAATTTTTACCTCTTTGGTAGTCATATCAATGCCTAATGTCTTTAACTCGTCACACATTTTTTGGAGCGCTGAATCCCGTTTACACTTATCTTTATAAATAGAAAGTGTAGCGTTCCACAAACATTCATGTTCACGGTATAGTTGTACGAACTTTAAATTAATCTCCGTACGTAGTTTGGGCATCTTAAAATCTCTAAAACACGTCGCGGAGAAAAACAAACAAAACACGTGGTTACTGCTTACGAGTCAACTGAAAACTAGCTTCGCCGGCCACATGAAGCAAGTACACAAGCCAGGATAGTAAAATCAGTAGTGGAGGGCGCTACTAGCCTAAAAAATAGAACTCCATCCTATTTAAAACTGTCCTGGCTTGTCAACTAGCTTACTAGCTTATAAATGAAGCTAGTTTTGTCTACACGAAGCCACTAGTACTAGCTTGCTAGCTTACTGACACTAGCTTGAAAAACTAGCCCCGTGTATCCCAGGCATTATTTCTTTTAAAGTCACAACTAACCAAACAAAACACTGCGCGCTGTATCGCTGCCAACGGCTAACTGGCGGCGACCGTCCCAGTGACGTCACAGTTACCGCGGCGGCCGTTCAGTGAACTTCGCTAATAATTTGGTCATAACTTCGTAAATTTTTGTCGTAGCACAAAAAAATTTGCACTATAAGGATTTCTTAGCTCTGTAAATCTGCATTCTCAACTAAAAACGTTACGGATCCTCATTTCTGTACAAAGAATAATGATATCCCATCAAAAACAAAATGATAGTAAAGTTCAATATTAAGATGGTTGGATGGCCTTGATTGTTGACTTCAACGACAAAAGTGAGATCTAAATGGTGCCAATATTTTATAACAACTTAAAATATAATTTCTTCTTATAACTTAGGATAATATAGTGAAGCCTAAAGACTGACTCGGCTAGTTTTCATATACGAATTATATTTTAGCCTTCGCAAGTTCTAAAGCTGTAAGTTCTCATTTTATTCTTCCGAAAATTTGGCTTGCAAAATCCGAAAACAATTTTAGATGATAAGAGAAGCTAAGGATTGAAATTGCTCCAACTCGTTAAAAAATGTTACAATTTAGACTAATTTATTTTCTTTATTGACAAGTAGGTATTCTAAAAGGATCATTAAAAAACAACCAGCCTTGTTTCGTCTTGCCTTTCTTTCCTGGCTTGGTCGCGAAGGAACAGGCAATAAGATTGACGTTTCAAAGTGATCCTTGTGATTTTAATGAATAAAAATATTTTGAATTTTGAAATGTTTATGATAACTTGATTATGCTGCTGAATTCTAGCTTTTATTTAAAATAACTAAGTAATTTTATTTATTTTAAGTGATTATTCTTAAGGTACGTGGTATCTTGCCCACACTTAAGTTTACTTACCAAAATAAAATATTTTGACATTTAATTTTTTTCATTCTATGGAGTCCAACTGTCCAACAAAGACAGCAAAGATTTTTAAGATAAGATCTAAGCAAAGAAATTGGCTTTATGACCCTCTATGACCAAGGACAAGGAACAAAACGACCTCGGTCTTCGGTGTAGAAGAGAAGACGGAGCCCATGTAGTACCTGGGACAGAATTTTAGATTGTGAAGGCTTGCATCTTTCATGATGACTCTTAACGCCGATTAACTTTGCCCAAATAATATTTTTTTTATACAATGACTTTGCCTAGCACTTAACTCTACCTGGTTTATTGTTTGATATTGAGTGAAATGCTCTATAACATGAAACCAAGGAATTGCTACGTATTTTATCCACTGAAGACTACGTATACCTACACCGCAAATAAATGTTTTGCGCCGCACGTAGTAATAGGTAATACCGAAGATGTATAACCCCTCGGGCTATACTATGCTCCTGCCCATGCTACTCGCCTTGCCTCGATGTTGCCACGATTGATAGGTGGCCAAACACATCCTTCGCGCGATTATTCGCTCCATAAGGTAGGTTTTTTTTTAAATAAAACTTCTTTACGCACGCTTGCCTTGGGGAGTAAGCTGGTGAATGCGTTACGAAAAGTGCGAACGGAAGTTGAGAGTGAGATATAAGTTAGTGCAGATATAAATAGAGAGGTTCGAGCACACATTTTCTTTCTCTCATAGTCAGTTGATTTGTCGCATAACTTCTATCCCAAATTAGCTTAAATTATAGAAACTGCAAATATATGTAAACATTTATATGTATAGGTACATACACAGAACATAAAAAACAATAGAATTAGCATGATGACTTTTTACTAAGAAAACCAGTGTAGCTAAACTCACACATGTAAAAACTAGCACACTTAGAAATAAAAGTTATAATTGGTTGAAAGAGAACGTTCAAAGAGGCCTAAAACCATAAAACTAATTTAACGGATATAAAACCTTAGCTACTATGGAACATGGTTTAAAATTCAATAAAATAGTAACAAAAAATTAAAGTTTACTTCTTCTACTCGGCAAAAGATGGCGCTTTAGAAAATATTTTTATTTTAGTCTATTAATTAGAAATAAGACTGATAATGCAATGGATGTTACTTGATTACCCACAAAACAAAACCACTCAACAACAGATGGCGCTGTCGCTAACGATTTTTGTTATAGTCTCTAACAGCAAAGTATAAGATCGATAATGCATTGGCATGCTCAAATAACAGTGATAACAATAACTACTCCCTTAGTGATGTACCAATGAGCGTACAAGACGAATGTATCGATATCGATTATCACTTTATCACCTACCTACTACGGGTAACGAAATAGGTACGTCAGGTTATATTTGTGGTGGTCGAAATAAAAAGCTTTTCTTTTCTTTCTTTCAGGTATCCAACCCATAAATACTTACTTAAAAAAATATTATATTACTGGAATATTAAATACTGAATTATTATTTGAGAGGCACACTAACAGTTTCCGGAATCAATAAAAAAATACTAATAATAGTCAAAAATGAATTTATTGTTTCTCAAAATATTATCCCTTTGCGTCAATGCACTTTTTCATAGGATTGAAACAAATTTGAAAACATTTGTGCCACTCCTCTGGTGGTGACGTCAGATACATGTTATTCATACTCTTCGACAGCCTCTTCTGGTGATGAAAACCGTTGATCGGGTAATTGGTTCTTAATTTTTGGGAACAGAAAAAAATCACACGGTGCCAGGTCATGACTCTGTATGCTGGATGACTCATAAGTTGTACGTTTTTTTATTTTTTTTTATGTCTTACGCCTTGGGGAAACTGAAAACAGAAGTTATTATATTATTTCACACCATAAGTCTAAAATACATTCAGAAAATCATCAATAAAACTACAAGGAATTAACGCCCTAAGACTTATACACCTTTTAATAGGGGGTAACTAATTAAAGCTATCGATAACACATTCATCAGTATATTGGGGTCACATCCCTAATTGAGTAGCGTAAGTTGAGGTTTAAGAGAAACGCGACCTTAAGTAGTATGATTCACAGTCTATTTTGTTTGACGATTTTTCATTTTAAACAAAACTAACAAAAAACAATAAAATAATACTTACCGGTGATAGGATATACCCCCTTTTGTTAAATTTTTGGTTCGGCTATAATATTTACACTCCAAAACGGCACAATATGGCATTTTTATATTTTTTTGAAGTACGTTTACCCCACAGTAATTGAAACACGACTGAAGTGAGCGAAGCTTGAAGTGCGCGGAATTCCGCGTACTTGGTGTTACGCGGGCCCCGCCTACTTACGACTTCTATTGTTTTTGTGTTCTGTGGGTACATACATATAGATGGAGCTAAAGAAGTTTTACTTCAGTCGTGTGGTCTAAAGCACCTTCGTTTTTTTTTAGTTTACCAGCACAAAGAAATAATCTTACCTACTACGGTATTAGGTTATACTGATAACAACCAAAATCAACTTTAAAAAAGCGGCCAAGTGCGAGTCGGACTCGCCCATGAAGGGTTCCGTAGCAGCAAGTAACAATTTAAAAGTTCTTGTAGTTCGTTGTAACTTTTATTATATTTGAGTTGATTGAATGAAAGGTAAATTGTGGTTTACGATTTATGACGTATTAAAAAAAAACTACTTAATAGATCTCGTTCAAACCAATTGTCGGTGGAAGTTTCCATGGTACCTAATGTAAATCATAAATTTTATTTTTATAATTCTCGTATTTTAGAAGTTACAGGGGGGGGGGGCACACATTTTACCACTTTGGAAGTGTCTCTCGCGCTACTTACCAAGACAATACATCTACTTACCAGTTACCAGCACGAATTCTAGTGTTCGTTAAACATAGACGGTTTTCTTGAATTTTGTGAAAAAATGATAGAACCCAAAATGGTTGTACGCATTGTGGTTATGTATACGAGTTTTAAGCAAAAACATGCCGCAACTTTGTATGTTTAGCGTCCAGTTTTTAATTAATTGTAAATTTAGTAGTATAACTCTAAAAACTATGGATTATTTAAAGAGAAATTTTACTTAGGTACATTAAATAAAACTTTAAATGGCTTCAAAATACATTGCTAAGGTCAACTTTTAATGCTTTATTATTTTCTAGAATTTAGAAGGTGACGGAAGAGTCAGGAGCTCTGACTGAAGGTAACTCGATAGGAATCGGCTTGTAGGAACCCCTTCAGCACAAACGTGCAAAAAAAGCCACGCACTGCCCGCAAGCGAAAAATTTTCGCGCCAAAAAACTAAAAAAAAAATCCGCGCTGCGTTTGGACTAAGATTTCTCAATTTTTTTCTATGAGCACTGTATTAAAATACTATTGAACTAAAATCTAGATAAAATAGGCTTTCTGAAGGTATAACCTTTATGCAATTTTGTTATTAAATTGTAATAACAATAACAGGTACAAAAAAAAATCTTATGATTTTGTTCGCGACTTTCAGATTAAATTGCTTATGATTTAGAAAATATAACAGTCATATATGTAAATGTTCTTTATTTTGATAGCTTAATATATTATTTATAAGGTTCAATCAAAAAAATATGCAAAACGTTCCCAACTTATAATTACAGAACCCTAAAATCATTCCGCGCTGACGTCACGCAGCAAAAAAAGGTCAGCGTTATTATTATAACGGGCCCCGTTATTATCCAGGTACCTGAGTCGTGAGTGGCGACATATTTATTAGGGTCGTGTTTTATGTAGCATAAACATTGTAGTTTCTCATAACAACTTACTCGGCAGTGTTATGTTTTGAAATACGTGACTAATTTATAAACAAAGCAATGATAGACGTGTTTAGGTGGTTTGGCGGAAATACCCCATTAAATGTAGAAATTTTAACAGATATATAGGTAAAAGTTACTTATTATTATAGCCTAAAACATTATTTACAAGATTGTATAAATAAAATAAAGAAAATGAGTAATAAACAGAAAATAAATAACTTTTAACTGCATCCGGCCCCGATCCACGGTAACAACGCATGACTTATTTACCTAATTATTTTTAGGTACATGGTTTATCGTAGAGATTTTTTTTTATTTATTATTAATATGGTTTTATTAAGCCTAATAAAATAGAAATTAAGATAAGGATTAATAAATTCAACTAATTAAAATCAAAACATTGCAGCCGCGGCGAAAAAACCGTCAAAAAAAAATAAACGAACAACAATTGTTATAATCCAAAAACAATTAATTTTTTTGCAGTCGAAAATACTTATTCCACAAACTAGACACGTAAACCTATAAAACAATAGCAAATACCACGGTAAAATTACGTAAAATGAAAACAATAACACGAAATTAAAATAATGTAAACAAACAAACCATTAAAAATGGCGGGAAACGTGTTAAAAATAGCGGGAACTTTTTAATCTTCGTTTCCGGTAAAACTTTGAGGCCCGGCATTTTGTTTTTGGTATCAAAATAAAGCCTACTCTATGGTCTAAACAATGAAAGTCGAATGAATAAAATCGGTCCAGTAGTTTCGATACAACAATCGATTATAAACCCGGAAGTAAAACCGGAAACTTCGTGCCACCGGTGGGGCGCCTGGCAGTTTAGACAAAATCGCGAGCGCCCCACCGGTGGCAGCTGGCAGTTTAGAGGATAAGGTACCTACCTACAGTTTGTTAATTAAAAGCGTGATACGCGGGACATTGACATTACATAGTAGATTGACATTTCTAGAGTTGGGATAGTGGTGGAGAAAATCGATTATCGAACGATGTTGTAATGAAATGTTGATGGTTGTCATTATAAGAAAATAAAACAAGAAATATGTGTCAATGTTTTTTTATTACACGTAATTTAATAAAGTGGCGCACAACCCATGTCACTATCATCATCGTAGTTAGATTCAGACTCACTTAAACAATCCTGTACATTTATTATTAGCTCTTGATCAGACAAATTGACAAATCGAATATCGCGCTCCCAATCTTCATCCATGATTTTTTTGCACTTATCAACCACTTTTTTCCAGTCCTCTGGCGTGACATTTTCGCAGGCATTGTGCAGTAATGTGAGCATTTTACTATTTGTGGGTAGACTTGTTTGGCAGTTGGTTGTCAGCCATTAAACGAGTACAAGTGATTTGCAGTGTTTCCTTGCGTTATTCCCTAAAATACTGAACAGTATTATATCTGGCTGCGTGACCTTTGACGTGGACCCATATCAGTTCAATCGCGTTATATTGACAGTGATATGGTGGCAACCCCTTGTATAAGGGTCGTTTTTATTAAAATTGTACAAGTGTAAATTTCATACATTTTTTTTTCTGTTCAATTTATCAGATTTATAGACTGAAATATATAGGGAGTTAATTAATCTTATCAAAAATATGAGTTTTACAAGACTAATACACTTGATCATTGTAATAATCCATATTTTTCCATCTAATAGAATAGTTTCACGTTCCAATCCGTTACTGTTATATGCGTGATGAAAGTAAATAAAAAACGGTAACATTTTCAACCTATTATTTTAAAATATTGCAGGTGGGCAAATTATCAAACTAAACCTAAAATAATAAGAAAAATACTTTAATTAATATAAATTAGTCAGCTCTTTTATTCAGTTCCGTGACTCTTTGGCAAGTTTCCAGCTTATATTTCTATTATCTATTCAAAAATAAGTTACACATATAAGATCTTTAAATACTAAACTATGAAGTACACATTTTTAATCATTTAACAAAAGTTATATATTCTAAAAACAAAATATTCTTACTTAAAATAGTTTTTAACTATGCAAGATCGTAAGGACTGTCACGGAGTGGACTGGCCTGGGTTTCGGAAGAGAATTATAAAGGATACTTCACATTATCCTTTGTAATTAATCATTTTTACTCATCATCGTCATCCACATTTACGGATTCAGGGCTTAAAAATAGAAGGTGATCATCATTATCGTAAAATTAGGTATTACAGTAGATTAATCATCTCCAAAACATGGACGGCAAATATAATCAAAGTCGTTCTGGCCGTCAGTGCATACAATACAGTTTTTTTGCGAGCCATGCATTTTACCAAGTCTTTTGGCGTAATCGGCAATTTGATTTTCCATGTGAAACACTGCAGCACACGAGAAATTACAGTTCTAATAGACGGATTCTGCTTACAAACTATATTGTCTTTGATATCTAATAAACTTTTCCTTTTTTTAATTGTCGTTCATTTTCGTATGCAGTAGGTGGACGACAACGTTCCAACGAATATTTTTCTTTTTTAACTTGTGTTTTCAAGCATTCATTCCTATCCATTTCCTTTAAATGTTCACGATCGATAAATTCCTTCGTCAAATGAAATATTTTAAAAGACTCCTCTCCCAACATTACTGGTTCAAATTCATTCGTCAAATCCAAGGTTTCAACGTGATTTTCTTTTTCATTGCTAATCAAAGGGTCGCTACATTTAATCTCTATAATATTATCATTATTCAACTGATCATTATTAGTAATAACTTCAATCTGACTATATTGTTTTACGGCATTACTTTGTTTTAGGTTTTGATTTCGGCATTCCTTTTTACCAGCCGTACTGCGACTTATGTCATCGCGTATAAAGAAATCTTCAATGTCTTTACTTTTTAGGTTCTTCTGTGCTTTATTCATAATTCTTACTCGTTCTTTTATGCCTAATAGCTTTGCCACATAAGCCCTTGAATTACTTTTCCCCACAGGCTTAGTATCTGCTCGAGTCTTCAGTAAACGTTTGTCTTTTCGAGTTTTATTTTTGTATACGGATCGGAGAGAAATTTCTAACACCTCCTCCTGAGCGTTCATCTTCAATACTTTTTGTTCTAAATTTTCAAACGTTTTCGCACTATCTTTTTTCAAAGGAAATTACCGTTTCCTTAACATTTCAATGACTTTCTGTTGGTGTGTATTTTTTCTTGACAACGCTTCATTTTCACGAACTAATGCTCTATGGACACGTATATATTTTTCAATAACACGCTTTTTAGCTTTTGTAGCTGTTAATTCTTTGGTTTCTTTCCTTTTTTCATCTATTTTTGTTTTTTTGATTTCTTTTCTGTTCCCTCCATTTCTGTCTTCTTTGCTCTTTTTCTTCATTTGAAAGTTCCGATATATTTTTAGTATTTGCTTTGATTCTTTGTAAATCTTTTTTTTGTATTGTACATACTTACCTGAATCTTTTTTCAACTTTTCCCTGTACCTCTTCATTTTCTCCGCTGGTGTGAGAGGCATCTAAACAAAATAACAATAGTTAAAAATTAGTTATAAAGTATTTTACGTGTACCTTTTTAATATAATTCTCAACGTTACGTATCGTGTTTCAACTACTTGCAACAAGCATGGTCACGAGGTTGATTGAGGTTTGCAGATAGGTAGTTGCAAAGATGTAAAACGTCGAGGATTACATTTAAAAAAGTACGTGATACCCTGTCTGGTATTTATACTAATCTTTAATTATGTCAAAATATCGCAAAAGTTTAAAAATTTATAAAAACAATATCTATTTTACACAAAATCAACGAGATGGTAGGCAAACATGACGCCATCTTGAACCTGATGATGATGATGTTTTAACAGTGTGCAGTCTACTTTAGTTTCCATTCCGAAACATTTTTCTTTCCACTTCTACGTTACCGTCAAATTGGTCTCGGAATGCTTCCGATACTCAAAGATCATCATAGGTATATATTTCTTAAACCATGAGCGAAATGTCTAAAATAAAGAAAATATAAAACTAGCATAGTTTTCTTCGGTTTTAAACTAATTCTATTGAAGAAATAATAAAATCTTACCTTGTTTTTTGGTTTCGGAAAGTGGAAAGCTGTGTGTCGTACGCGGCGCGGAGTATGCAACAAGTCGCGACAGGCGGTGAAATGACCGTTAAAATCAAAATGGCGCTAGGTTTCAATGGTAGAAAAAGTTGTCATCATTCTTTAAACTATTCCAAAGTAGGAGTTTTTATTTGTGTTGATTATACGGGATGGGCCATAAATTTTTGCACATTTGAAACATGAATAAAAATAAAACTACTAATATTATTTTGTTGATGATTTATATAACGTAATAAACATTTATTGAAATTTATTTTTTAAAAATGACATTGTCGAGATGTGTCCCGTCTCGTCGCGGGCACTCTTGCAACCGACTACGTAAATTTTGGAAAACTCGTTGACACATGCTACGAGGAATCGCGGCTATCTCCTCGTGGATGTTTTCTTTCAATTGGCATATGGTCGTTGGTTTATTGTGGTCACTCGAACTCTTCAGATATCCCCACAAGAATAAATCGCAAGGTGTAAGGTCTGGGCTTCTTGTAGGCCATGGGATATCAACTCTGCGAGAAATCAATTTGTTAGGAAGCATTTCTTTGACCACCGGTAAAGTCACATTTGACGTATGGCTTGTTGCATCCAAGTCCTGCTGTTGTATCCTTCAAATTCATGTAACGGTGGTGTCAAAAACTCTCGCAACATCTTCACGTATTCCACTGAGTTACTACAGTAACGTAGGAGTAGTTGTTTTTGTAAAATTATTTTACACAAAAAGCACGCTGTTTGCCCGTGAAGCGCTCCATCGTGACTAAAATTGCATGAAGCGGCGCATCATTCCCCGCACCCCGCGCGCCCCTCCCTCTAACGGTTTTCGAGAAATCAAGTGTTGCTATTTGCAAAAATTTATGGCCCAACCTGTATATTGTGGTTTCGGAATGGAGTTTTCCACCTTTCGTGATATTGTAGGACAGACATAACATTTTGATTATTTTTGCCTCATTTTTAAGTAGTATATGTTAAATAACCCTACTTATATATTCTAAGAAATGAATACATAATAGCAATAAAATAATATTTAATTCATTATAATGTAAAATTTGTCTCTAATTGAATTTTAGTATTGCGAAGTATGCATGGGACATGCAAAAATATGGTATAGTCATGGGATAAATTTATTTATTACTTTAAATATTTTAAGCAAAGAGCCATAAAAATCAGTGTTTTTACTAAATAGTCGTAAAAACCAGAATAAAATTCAGAATTCTTATAACAAAAGAGAATTTTGCGAAAAATCGATTTTAAGTCACGGGACACTATCAGAACAGCGTTGTATAAATATAAAAATACGCCCATAATACGCATAAATGTAGTTGCGAATAGCAGCGGCGTCAAAATCATCAATTTCTGTCACTGGAGAAGCTTTCTTTCTCTTTTTATTTGGTGTAGACAACTTTTTTTCGGCGTCCTCTATCACCTGGCTTGAAGGCTCGCCATATTTCTCCTTGCTGATGCGTGAAACAGTAGCTCGTCCGATACCAAGAGCATCTGCAACTCTATCACACACATGTGCCAATGGCAGAAGGGGTCCGCCATTTTGGTTCTCGCGTTCAAAATAATCACGCAAGCGAACTACAAACTCGCGGCATTCACTGTTTAGAACAGTCATTTTCGTTCTTTTTGGCAATTTTCCGAACAGGCAACAGGTAAAAACAACTAACAGGTAATAACAAAACAACAAATAACAGTAATAACAACAAAACAAAGATAATAACACAGGAATGACAATACGGAAAAACGTAGCGTAAGATAGATAGATAGATAGATAACTCTTTATTGAATTACCACACAAACAGAAATAATAATAAAAATAAGTACTGGGTTAAAATAAATAAGGCAATACAATGGGCGGCCTTATCGCTAAAAGCGATTTCTTCCAGGCAACCTTTCGATGGAGCGAAATTTTTCAAAATTACGGAGTGCGGTGTACTTTAGCGGATACATTACATTTACACATAATATATTCTAAGATATAATAATAATATGAAGTTTTAATCCTAATACTTAATATATTTATAAAATAGACTAATATATAGGTATATACATATAGCAAACTATACTAACAGATAAAATAAGTACATAAATAGTAAATAAATAACGCTAGGAAGATGACATCGTCAGGTAATGATGTTTCACCTTCAATTTGAAGACGTGTAAGGACGATGACCGTCTTACTTCTTCGGGCATAGCATTCCACAGCTGAACAGCCTGGACAGTAAAAGAAGCGCTGTAAAAGGAAGTGCTGTGCGAAGGAGTTCTGAGTATCAAGTTTTCTGATGACCTAAGAGTCAATATTATTTGAAGAATGGAGAAATTCAAATCTATCTTTCAGATAGTGAGGAGAGAAGAGATTGAAAAGAATAGAATAGAGAAGAAAAAGGATATGCGTATTCCGACGAAGACGAATCGGAAGCCATTTAAGCTTTGAACGGAAGGGAGACACATGATCATATTTACGGAGGCCAAATATAAATCTAATACAAAAATTTTGTAAACGCTCGAGCTTGTTAAGCTGTTCCTCAGTGAGGTCCAGATAACAAGCATCGGCATAGTCTAGTACGGGATGTAAAAGCGATTGTGCAAGCGCAGTCTTGGTGGACGTAGGCAAAAAGTTTCGTAGTCTCCTTAGTGAACCAGCTGACGCAAACAACTTCCGGCTGGTTAGTTCAAGCTGAGCCTTCCATGAAAAGTTGCGGTCAATGATGATACCTAAATTCTTAACGGTTTCGCTGTATGGGATTGCTATTCCGTCAAAGACAACTTGTGGGACAGTGGACCAATCAATTTTGCTAAGCATTCTTGAACTACCTACAATAATGGTTTGCGTTTTGGTAGGATTAACTCTCAAACCGTGGAGCTTGCTCCACTCTGCAATACGGCGTAAATCGCAATTGGTAACGTCAACAGCATCAGCAATATTACTGAGCGTAGCTTGATTATAAATCTGAAGATCGTCTGCGTAGAGGTGAAAAGACGAAGAAAGATTAAGAGAAATAGAGTTTATGAAGATTGCAAAAAGAAGAGGAGATAAAACGCCACCTTGAGGTACACCAGCAGACGTATTACACCACGAAGAGAGAGACTCCTCGAGTCGAACACGCTGACGGCGCCCGTGCAAGTAATTGAAAAACCAACCAATCACCGCTGGAGATACGTTAAAGGAGCAAAGTATTGCCAGGAGAATATCAAAATCTACGGTGTTGAACGCATTACTGAAATCAAGTAAAGTCAGCACGGTAAGTTGCCCATTTTCCATGCCCACTCGTATATCGTCCGTGATTTTGACTAGAGCAGTGACAGTACTGTGGCCTTTACGAAAGCCAGACTGCAGAGGATTAAGGAGACTATAGGAGGAAAAAAAAGAGTTTAATTGATTATGGACCAAGCGTTCGAGAACTTTGGAGAGAAAAGGAAGGATAGAAATCGGGCGATATTCAGAAAAGAATTTGGGATTAGGTTTCTTAGGAAGAGGAATTATTTGGGCTTCCTTCCAAATGGAAGGGAAGGTACCGGTCATTAGGGAGTGGTTCAAGAGATGACAGAGGGTAGGTAGAATGATATCAAGGATAGGAATAAGCATATTGCGGCTGATACCGTCAAGCCCAACAGCATTGGATGTAATTGACAAAATGCTTTTCTTAACGTCAGCAACGGTGATTTGGCTAAATAGAAAAGGAGGATGATCAGGAGTTGGTAACGAAGAGAGAAAATTAATTGAACTGATTTTATCAGCATCAGCAATGTAAGAAGATGAAGAAAAATGTTGATTAAGGGAGTCAATGTTTAAATCGCTAGGAATTGAATCCTGGCGAGATTTACCAACTCCTAACGATCTCAGAAACTTCCAGACTTTAGCTGGATCTTCATCGGAAACGGATTCATGGATATGGCGACGTTGTGCGTCCCTACACACTCTATTGCAGCGATTTCGAGAATTGTAATACTTGTTTTTGTTGTACTCACTTGAAACTATTTTGTACTTAGTTACAGATGCTGGCATAACTGCCCCTTCCATATTTTCAGCCAACTAATCATATTATAGCTTATTCACACAAGCGCCCACGCATGGTCGCCGGGCTAGCCAGATAAGATTTTGCTTATGTTTAAATTCAACTGCAGTACTTTTAACCTAGAGAGATTCATTCTGTATCAAGTCGCCAAATGTATTAGACATTAAAATATATAAATAAATTAATTTTAATCATTTTTATGTTTTTTAAAAAATCATTTGAGCTTCCACCAAACAAGTCTGGCGCAGCCGGTAGGATTTCCGCGATTTTCGAAGCCATACACTCGTGAAGATTCAAAATCAGTCTCACGAGAGAGTATTGTTTTATAAGAAACCGACTATTAGCGGACGCGGAAACGAAAAACCAAATAAATACGACTATTCGGTAAAGCGTGAAATAGTGACTTGGTGCAGTTTCAGGAGGACATGGGATCGAGCAGCTTGTGAGTAAACCTTTTCACTTCCTGTATTTTCATATTCCTGTGTCTTTTCCACTTTTATTGAGCTATCGAAGTTCACCTAGTTAATTGCGTTTATCTGATTTTGTTTGCACATAAATAGGCAGACTGTTTAGACGTATTTAATTAGTGTATAGTAATTAGTAAAATAGGCATATTGATTGACACTTAAATTGGTTAAGTCAGTGACTATATAGTTTATTATAGATTAGTTAAGGAGGTATATAAAATAGGCATATTGATTGACCCTTAAATCGGTTAAATCAGTGCACTATAGTTTACCATAGAGTAGTTAAGAATAGAATAGACACATTGATTTTTACTTACATTGAAAAATATAATTGTGTTAAAAAAATAAATAAATTTTATAATGGAATTTAAAGCAATTCCGAAAGAGACCCTTAGTCTCATCCCTAAATATGATGGGGATGAAAATCTTTTAAATTTATTTATTTCCAAATGTGATTATGTCGTGAGTGGTAGTAAGATCGTTGGAAACGCGGCACAAAATGTTTACTTATTTCATGCCGTGTCTAGTAGACTTACTGGTAGAGCTGCGACTCTACTCAGTGACCACCCAAATATTAACTCATACGAGGAGTTAAAGCAAATTCTTACCCAGCATTTCGGTGATCCCAGATCAGAGGAGTGTATTGCCATAGAACTCGAGACAATAAAACATAAACAGGGCGAGTCATACATACAGCTTTGCCATAGAATTCAAAACACTAGAAGTTCCTTGTTCGCGAAGGTAAATAGACTGACCGACGAGGGCATCAAGGCAGCAAAAATGATCGTGTACAACAATACTGCACTAAATGTATTTTTATATAATTTACCTGAGGACATGATTCGGATAGTAAGGTTAAAAGGTTGCTCGACGTTAGAAAATGCCTTAAGCATTGTTACAGAGGAAGTTAATTTTAAGTTTCAGTACGACGCTAAAAATAAAGCACTAAAACAAACATTCCCCCAGATGCCATCAAATAATACACCAAAACCATTTCCGGTCTCTCAAGGTTTCAAAACTACATTTAATTCGGTGCCTAACTCAAATCTTAAATTTGGCATCCCACAAAATAGCTTCAAATACGGTATACCACAAAATCAAGGTGGATATAGACCAAACTTTATTCAGCAAATGCGATTCGCGCCGCCCGCGCAAGGTTTTCGATTTGGGACTCAAACTCAGCCTCAACGAAATTTTGCTCAAGCGCCCGCGCCTCGCGCGCCTTTCCAACACGGTGGTTTTAGGTTTGGTATCCCCCAACAACAAGGTTATAAGTTCGGTGTTTCGAACCAACCTCACTCAGGCAACCAGTATAAATTTGGTGTACCACCCCGACAAGTACAAGAACCAAGGTTACAGGATAGTGACATTTCGATGCGCACAGCGCCGGTTAGACAGAATATGATTGCGGACGATCTATATTATATAGAGGATCCATCCCCTTATAACGAATACACCCCTGATTACAACGATTATGACGTTTATAATGCGAATGATAATGTAGAGTACCCCTCTACCGAGTGTAATTATATGGAATATGTCGAAGGGACAAATTCCACTAATACGGAAAACATCTGTGTGGAAACCATGCCGGAAAATTTTCAGAAAACAGCCTCGAAGAACGTGGTGAAGTGATTAATTTAAATTGTTGTGATAGTATATTAAAATTACCTCACGTGGTGATTCCTGAAAAAATCAAAGTTTCTCATCGATACTGGTAGTAGCAGATCTTTTATTAGCCCATCTAAAGCTAATGAGTTTTTCAGTGAGTTCAAACACATCGAACCATTCACAGTGGTCAGTACACATGCTCAGAGCATGCACAATGAGATAATTTACATTCCATTGTTAAAGACCTTCAAAAGCACATTACCTCATAAATTTTACATCTATGATGTTGATGGACGATACGACGGATTAATAGGATCTGACCTTTTATCCAAATTAGGAGCTAATATTGACATGAGAAACCAAGTCCTTATGACACACAATGCGAGAATTCCAATCATTTATACTCCGCCATATGAAATTCACGTAGCTCCGCGATCTGAAACAAGAGTGAAAATTCCAACCAATTTACATCACGGTGATGCGATATTAGAATATCTTGAATATCAGGAAGGCGTCCGTATGCCTACCGCTCTTGTTAGGTGTGAGAACTACTTTGCGGAAACGGTTATACAAAATACATCCGATGTGAAAGCTGTTATCACGTTTAAAGAACCATTCGATGTTACGGCATTTAATAATGAAGAATGTCAGGTAAATTTTGTGAACAATTACGGCATGAATGATGAATATTTGAAAGAGAATTTAGGAAAATTGCGATTAGATCACACTAATAAAGAGGAACGTGATAGGATTTACAGATTGTGTTACGAATATCGTGATATATTTTATTGTGATAAACTACCTTTGTCCTTCACAAATCAAGTTAAACATAACATCAGAACGACAAATGAAGACCCGATTTATATTCGACCTTATCGACACCCGCCTGCCATTAACCAGGAAATACAAAATCAGGTAGATAAACTTCTAACAGATAACGTAATAGCAGATTCTCACTCACCTTGGAGTGCACCAGTCCACCTGGTTCCAAAGAAAGTAGACGCATCTGGTGAAAAGAAGTTTAGGATGGTGATCGATTATCGACGACTTAACGAAATCACAGTCGACGACAAATATCCGTTACCTAATATTACCGACCTTTTTGATAAGATAGGTAAATCTCAGTACTTTAGCACAATAGATCTTGCTAGCGGGTATCATCAGATTGAGGTAAATGAGGCAGATAGGTCAAAAACAGCATTTACAACACAATCGGGCCATTATGAGTTTAAAAGGATGCCGTTTGGCTTAAAAACGGCACCTGCGACGTTCCAGAGGGCTATGGACAACGTACTACGAGGACTTCAGGGTATTCACTGTCTGGTATATCTTGACGACATTATAGTATTTTCTTCTAGTCTAGAGGAACACGTCGATAAACTCCGTAAAATATTCAATCGGTTAAGGGAAACTAACCTTAAGGTAACTCTCGACAAATGCGAATTTCTGAGAAAAGAGGTCCTTTATCTTGGTCATACCATCACCAAAAATGGCCTTATGCCTAACAACGATAAAATAAAGGCAGTCTTAAATTTTCCGTTACCTCGAACACCAACCGAAATTAAAAGCTTTTTGGGTTTAGTTGGTTATTATAGGAAATTCATCAAAGACTTTGCTAAACTCACACAACCATTAACTTCATGTTTAAAAAAGAAAAATAAGATAGATTGTACAAAACAGGAATACATAGATGCATTTGAAAAGTGTAAAGAACTTTTAACTAACGCACCGCTTTTACAGTTTCCCGACTTTTCAAAACCATTCGTCCTTACGACGGATGCCTCAAACTTCGCTATAGGAGCTGTCCTTTCGCAGGGTCCTATAGGCAGCGATAGGCCGATAGCTTATGCTAGTCGTACTTTGAACGACGCCGAAACGCGATATAGTACAATAGAAAAAGAGCTTTTAGCCATAGTATGGGCTACGAAACATTTTAGACCTTATTTATACGGAAAGAAATTTATGATTTATACGGATCACAGACCTTTAACTTGGATTAAATCCATTACGGAACCTAACAGCAAGCTAACTAGATGGAAATTACGCTTATCGGAGTTTGATTATGACATTAAACATAAAGAAGGAAAACAAAATTGTAATGCCGATGCATTGTCGCGAATTAGGATTAACGCCCTAAGTAACGATGATGACGATTCGATGAAGGTGAATTTAGATAAAAAGGAACAAAAACTAAAACGCCATATTAAAGACGTAACTGACGATATTATACGTTTGAGTAATAAGGACACCACCCGTACCTCTACACCGCGCGAGCGAACGCCATCTCCGATAGTTATATCATCAGGTTCTGAGAAAAGTAATACATCGAAAGCTGGTAAAGGTCGACGTCGATCTCCCTACTCAATTCCATCTGGAGGTAGTACTACTGCATCTGCATCTGAAGGTCGTCAAGACGACGCTAGTATGGGGACAGTACATTCAGCCCGCGATTTAGATACAGATGGTATGCTTATATTGCAAGAAGCTGTAGATACCAAGCCGAATCAAATACTCGTACATACCTGGAACAGGGACGAAATATCAGTTAAAGACTTATCTAGGGACAAACAAAAGGTTTTACAGGTTCACTTACCTTTAGATCATCCAGATCTAATCAAAAGATTCCTGAAAAATTACATTAGGCCTAAAATAAAATATTTCTTTTATTTTGAAGACCCGTTACATCGAAAGCAGTTTTCGGAGGCTACCATATTACTTTTTCAAAAAGGAACAGTAAAATTTTATGAATGTACCAAGCGAGTTGTTTATGTTGATAACGAACAGGAGCAACGAGACGTTGTACTCAAATATCATGTAGGAAAAAATAGTCACAGGGGAATAAAAGAAACGTTAGCGCACATAAGACGCACCTATTATTGGAATAGCATGGATCAAACGGTGGCTAGCATTATAAATGCTTGCGAACTCTGCAAGAAAATGAAATATGATAGAAAACCATTTAAACCGGAATTACAGTTATCACAAACTCAAATAAAGCCATTCCAAGAACTTTTTATTGACACATTTTCAATTGACGGAAAACATTACCTAACAATAGTCGATGCCTTCAGCAAGTTAGGCCAAGCATTCGAGATTAACACGAAATCCACGCCCGAAGCAGTTAGAGCCTTAATTAAGTATTTCTCTTTGTATGGAACACCTAGTAGAATCAGTTCAGATCCAGGCACAGAATTTAATAATACATTATTGAAGGAAATGTTATCATTTTATAAAATCGACCTTCACATTGGTACCCCTCATAATCCTAACTCTATGGGAATAGTTGAACGATTTCACTCAACCATCATAGAAATATATCGGATAGCTAAATACGAACAAAAAATAACTGACGCTGCATCTGTTATGAGTTACGCTGTTATGTCATATAACCACACAATTCATTCTACTACAGGTCTTACCCCATTTGAAGTAGTTTTCGGTCATACCGAGTCTAATAGCGCTTTTTATGTAGATTTTAACAAACAATTTACTCAACAATTGGTTAAAGAACACGTTAGAAGGACTAAGCATTTGTATGAGTACCTAACAGATAAAATAATTGACAAAAAGAAAGCTGTAATAGAGAAACGTGGTGGCGAGAAAGAATTCGATATAGATGTAGGCGATACAGTATATATCAAAGGAGTAAACACTAGACGTAGTAAGGATAAACCGCGATATCAGAAAGCTCAGGTTACCGGAGACATACAAAGAAACGTTGTACCCGTTATAACACATAGTCGACATACTAAAGTTCCTATTAAAGACATAAAACGTCCTCCACAGGTTAATTCTTCTGGCGGTCCTAGTGATCCAAAACCAGGCCCTTCAACTACACCCTATTAATAAGAACCCGGGACTGCTACCCGTCAAAGAAGGTCAAGCTGTCATCAGTCATGGTACATGGACTGTTATAAAGGTGTTGGATTTAAAACTTTTATACAAGGAATTGGAATTCAATTTAGGTAGTTATGAAAGATTTAAAACGCACATTCAAAAATGTTTCGATATTAAAGCTTTTGACACAGACTTTACTGATGTGGAGTTACAAACGGATTACACTATTAACATAACTATATTTAAGTACAAACAGCTGATTCCAACTGTAAGATCTAAACGTGGTTTAATAAATCCTCTCGGTTCATTTATCAAAGCGATCACAGGAAATCTAGATAATGATGACGCTGTAATGTATGAAAAATTAATTAATAAAATAAATACAAAACAAGACGCCATAAATAGTAAAATGACTATCGTTGCCGAAATGGTGGGTACGTTCACAAAAATAGCCAACTTTACCAAATACAATTTCATTCAGATTGAAGACAGTATCCAAGATATCAATCGTAGCTTAAATAAATTAAACGTATCCCAAATCAGTAATAAGATTATTCACATATATAACGCGTTTATACATAACTTTCAAACACTCTACATTCGACTGAATGAAATTGAGACAGCTATTGCCTTTGCTAAAATTAATTTGTTACATCAATCAATTATAGACACTGAAGAGTTAGTGGCATTGTTGCAGGAAATTGAGAAAACAGACAGATTAGTTTTTCCAGTTAGTATTGAAAATATTCTAAAAATAGAGCAATGTATAAAGATAAAAGCATATGTAAAACAAAATCAGATAAAATTCATTATGCACATTCCTTTAATCAGGAATGAGCTTTTTAATTATTTTAAAATGATTCCATTACCTATCCACGATAGAGCCAATAACCTTACCTCTATTATCCTACCTAAATACCCATATGTCCTTGTGAAAGGGTTAAAAGCGATGCCGCTCTCCCAGTCATGCCGCGAGATTGATGAATACCGTTTTCTATGCCATGAGAACGATGTCACGTTACTAATCAAAGATGATTGCATTACCGAACTTATGAGCTTTTCCACAAATATCTCGAGCTGTCACCCGATTCCAGTTACCATCGACGATGTAAAGGCTGACTCTATACAGCCCAATCGCTGGATCATCCACGTAAGAACAGAAACCTTACTCACCAAGTATTGCAAAGACGATATAACACAAGAATCTATCATTGGAACATACCTGTTGATCATGGATGATGATTGTCTAGTAAAGATAAAGGGACTGTCATTTAAAAGACACCAAACTCAAGGAAATGACGTAAATTTCATGAAACTTCCAGTAATCAACTTACCTCAAATATCGACCGATCCGTCAGATATGCAGAGAAAACCTGCCAATCTCAATGGAATCGACCTCACCGACGTTCAGTCGCTGAACTATATACTACAGAAAAGTGGAAGTGAAATTATTAGTGATAGTGCTCTAGATTATAAAAGTGTTAGTATAGGAAATTTTGTGTTTTGCTTTATTATTGTAATTTGTCTTTTATTGTTAGCATTTAAGCATAAATTTAAAAATATTTGTATTATGGGGAAAACCCGAAATGATCCTCATCCTTCGGATAATTTCGAACTTACGGAGGGAGGAGTTACAGATGCTGGCATAACTGCCCCTTCCATATTTTCAGCCAACTAATCATATTATAGCTTATTCACACAAGCGCCCACGCATGGTCGCCGGGCTAGCCAGATAAGATTTTGCTTATGTTTAAATTCAACTGCAGTACTTTTAACCTAGAGAGATTCATTCTGTATCAAGTCGCCAAATGTATTAGACATTAAAATATATAAATAAATTAATTTTAATCATTTTTATGTTTTTTAAAAAATCATTTGAGCTTCCACCAAACAAGTCTACTTTGTTTTAGCAACCGATTTTTTATGAATAAGTGATTTAATTTCATCAGTGAGCCAGGGAGCCGGGTTATGTTTCAACTTAATGGCACGAAATGGTGCATGGATATCAAATAGTTGCGTAACTAAAGTATTGAAAATAACAATTTTGTCATCCATGGAGTCTGCATTAAAAACGGTTGACCAGTCAATCTTTTCAGCATCAACAAAAAACTTTTCCCTATCCATGCTCCCAAAACTGCAAGATCACCTTTGGCTTAGCCTTAGGGGGACGTATTTTATAAGATAGGAATATTGCGTCATGATATGAGAAAATATCCGCTGTACACTGACCGTGCTTATCAACGTGATTTAGAGAGGATACGATGATAAGGTCGAGAAGCGACGGCTGTGTATTAGGGAAATGATGAGTAGCAGAGAGGGGAAGCGTATGCAAATTACATGATTTAACAATAGATTCGAAGGTTAAAGAGCGGCTGTTTTTGGATAGAAGACAAGTGTTAAAATCACCCATAATTATAGAATGACTGTAAGAGGGAACCAGATTTTCTAGGATATTTTCAAAAGATGAGAAGTAATTAACACGGTTAGAATGAGAGTAATATACTCTTAAAAGGATTTTAGTATGAGAAAGAGTGACTTCAAGAAATAGGTGCTCACCGGCCTGGAGTGGCGGAGGCTGTGCAGACATATTAATAACAGAAAAGGGGATGTGAGCACGGAGATATATAGCTACACCGCCACCACGACTACCAGTCCGGTCATTGCGAATAATGCGAAAACCAGGTAGTGAGTAAGAAGTAGAAGGAAGGCATGGCTTTAAACAAGATTCAGAAATGAGAATAGCATGAATGTTTTTGACATCAAACGATGACAACATTTCCGAAAAATGGGCCGGAATACTTTGTGCATTAATGTGTATTGCATTGAAGTTCTTAGGTACATCAGAGAACTGGAGAGTAAGTTGTTCAGAAAGAGACGGTAAACTGACGAAACTATCATCACTGTCGGGATCGATCGAAGATGCAACAGATTGGTAATCATCACTGTCATCACTAACACTATTATCCAAAACGACGTTGAGCATAGTTTTAAAATAATAAATAAATATCTATAAATATGTTACAAAATAATAAATATGTAAGTACTTACAAAATAAAATATTAATAATCTAACTATGTATTAAACTCTAATCGACAATCTAATCAAAATATGTCAATCAATAGTTCATTTTCTCCACCTGCCGGTTGTGTTATAAAGAGATTACTTTAATTTTACAAGAATAATCTAAGCAAAACATAACAATCATAAAATGGTTTCTTTATGAGCTGTACATACGTAAACAATAATTTAACGTAAAACGAAACGTAACATGATGTACGAAAAATCAATTTACTAATGTGTCACTGTCATAGCAGTCCTAATTGACTGACTGACACTGTTGACTTGACAATTCTAAATAAACATTTTTGACAATTGATTTGATTCACAATAATTCACATACATACCTACAACAAGATAAAAAATAATAGTTTTTCAGACCTGAAAGGGAGGGTATTATGTCCTTTGAAAATAAGAGACTGCAAACACAAGAAATCACTTTTTAGTGGCTACGCCAACCCGCCTGCTCTTTGACGAAGTTGCAGCCGGCTGCTGCGGCTCCTTGACGACTGCCGCCGGCTTGGCGGGCGCGTCCTGCGTTCGGATTTTATCAAGCTCCTGCTGACTATGGATGCGACGGCGCGTTCCATCCACTCCGATGACGAACACGGAGCCGTCTTGGGTCCAACATTTCGTCACGCCAAATCGCTGCCTTGCCGCCATAAAGGTTTCATGACGTGACTTCGTTAAAAACTCCGACATAGTGATCCCAGTGTTTTTGAGGCTAGTTTTTGTAGACCAAATCTTGCCTCGCAGTGCTAAATCATGGAGTTTAAACAAAATAGGCCTAGGTTTATCACTTGACGTTAAGCGACCCATCCTGTGGCAACGGCTAATGGCAGCTTGAGTGAAACCATTGAGACTCAGCTTCTGCGTCACCGTCTTTACAAGGACTTTAGCCGTGTCCTCCTTTGCGCCCTCTGGAACACCATGCAGCAACAATATCTTACGACGGCTTCGCATTTCCAGGCTATCTACCTCATTGCAGATGACTTGAAGTTGGTCCTGTAGTAACTGAAGTGCACCCATGACAAATGTCCTGAACGAAGCGAGATCTGTAGCCAGGCTGGTGATAGTTGCACTGGGTGGTAATGTTTTTTCGACCCGATCCTTTAACTGATCCATCTCCTGCCTGAACATGCTCTTCAACTGTTCCATTGATTTGGCCATAACATCCAAAACTTGCTGTGACATCTTCAGTGATATTCTCAACTATGTAGTGCTTAGATATTTATGAAAACACTACCAGACAGGTATTGTAACTTAATCTATATTTTGAAGCATAAATAAGTTGTAAAAGTTAATTTTTAATATTAATTAAAGAAATTAGGAAGCAGGAGTTTTATTTTAAATGTCAATCGTACAACTACCCGCGCAGAAAAAAAAAAAAAAAAAACGTAAGTAGCGTATACAAAGCGTGATGTTTAAAACAAGATGGCGACCGCCCGGGCATTCCACGCCTTAGGGGGTGGGGGACGTGGACGTCTCACGGTGTGCTTAGTATTACCATCCTAAATAATATATGGATTATATTTTTTGAAGGTAACATATAATAACTATAACTTTTTAAATAATTAAATACCTAGTTAAATCACATTGCTTCGATTTTCACATTTTCATAATTGATTCATTATAGTCTGTGGTTAAGATGACGCAGTGGATACCCCTACTCTATGGTAAACCAACCCCTACCACCAATAAAGTATGTTATTGTCTTGCGTACATATTGACGAAATAAAAATATGGAACTTCATGCGCGTGATCACTACGTGTATATCAACGTCAATGTCCCGCGTATCAAGCTATATTTAACAAACTGTAGTTATGTCTGGTAATAGTGGAAATACGAAACCAAAATTAGACAGGCTCTACATAACTTAAGTTTTAACTTAAAAATGAATTCTATAAATTTTAACAAGATTTCATTTGACCACTCATCCCTCTTAGCAAGGTAGCATAATTTTTCCAAATTCCAAAATGGACGTGCTTCCTCCCTGCGTGCTCGAAGCGGAATAAAGTGGTCTGTGATGAAGCGGGAACTGGCGGCATCTGGCGGGAAGCAGGCGGCGGGCGTGGGGGCGTGGCGTGGCGCAGCGTGACCACTTTTTTCTTCGCGATTCTTTCTAATTTAAGTATCGTCAAATTCTACTAAAATTTACTAACTCATTTTAAAAATGTACTAAGTTCCTACCACCACCTATCAGACAGGGCATGTCTTTCACATAAAATAAAAGTCACTATATATCAAAATTGGTTTATATAAATAATAAATTCACAATGTTTTATACTCAACTAACGTAATACCAAATAACACCAATCGTCACCATCGCTATCGATTTTTTTTTACATTGTTAAATATTTTTTGAAGTAAAAACTTCTTTAGGCGCGTTGGGATTTTTTTGAGATTGGAAAAAACCATTGCACTCGCGACACTGTTACCGTTACCGACACCTCTGTATATGAAGTGAAAACTTCTTTAGGTGCGTTGGGCACTTTTTGAGATGGGAAAAAACCATTGAACTCGCGACACTGTTACCGTCACCAACAATTCTGTATATCAGCATCTCGTAATTGTTCAAGTTTTCACCTGTCGGCACTCCCGGAGTGCCTTTTTGAAGTAAAACTTCTTTACGCACGCTTGACTTGGGGAGTAAGCTGGTGAATGCGTTACGAAAAGTGCAAACGTAAGTTGAGAGGGAGATATAAGTTAGTGAAAATAGAAAAAGAGAGAGTTACGTTTCGTATATTTTGTAAACGTTAATGTGCGAGTAGGTACGAGTTGCGTCTGTGCAGAATGAACATAGACTGATATAAGTAACTTACCTAGTTTACCTTCAGACGTGTCAACAATTTTGTAATTGAAGAATTTTTTTTTACGGTGGAGTTTTAACCAGACAATGGTTATGTCACTCCCGTAAGTCTGATCATCAAATTACATCTACTTTTTTAACAACAAATAATTACCTACCTAAGTATTGCCCTCCAGCGAAGAGAGGTAAATTTTAAGCAGATTGAACAATTTTATAAATTAATATTTGGAAAAAGAAGTTTTACTGCAGTCGTGTGGTCTAAAGCACACTCGTTTTTTTTTCATTTTCCATCACTTGCAACATAATAAATGTATCAGGTTGAAACATTGTACAATTTCCTGCTTCTTGCAAAACTTCTTTTGAGTGCAAATTATTGGGTTCGCTTCCCATTCAGAACGATAGTGTTGCTCATAATTTTCTTTTCACTGCTGTCAAACAATCAATCACACTTCAGATCAGTCACAAAACCGAATGAACGGAATGAGAGTAATAAACTATACTTGAAAAAACATAGCTTGATCTCTGCGACATTTGTTAAACTGACATTCCTAGGGTTGTTATGATGCAGAAAAAAAATTCGATAGTAATTATCGATAAAGCTTTGCAGTAAGACCAATTGTTGGACTTTTGAGGGCTCCAACAACCCGTAACGATTGCCATTAGATATTCGTATGGCAGTCGGGACCGACGGCTTAACGTGCTTTCCGAGGCACGACCAGACCAGTGCAAAAACCCATATTCATGCATACAAATATTTGCACTGAGCGAGGATCGAACCCACGACCTCCTGCGCAGCAGTCGTGTTCACTACCGCTTCGCCACGAAGGCTGTCTGCCATAACTATATGTATATTGGATTATATTATGATTTGGGTAATAAAATGAAACGAATATTTTAATACATACATTTATTTATTCCAAAGGAGTAACTACACCCTAAATAAATATCCGAATCACTTTCAGAATCGCTAGAGCAATCTTGAAAATTTATAATGAACTCTTGTTCGCAAATATTATCAAATCGAACGTCCCGCTCCCAATCTTCTTCCATTAATTTTCTGCATTTGGTAACTACCTTTTTCCAATCTTCTACATATACATTTTCAACCGCAGTGTTTAGTAACTGCAACACTTTATTTGCCGTGAAAGGCGGTGTTGTGTTATGTCTAGCAGCGTAACCTTGAAAGAAAAACATATTTTAATATCATAAATTATACAGGAGTTAATACATAAAGAATCTGTCTAACTGAAATTCGAGCAAACCTTTTACTTGGGCCCAGATAAGCTCGATCGGTTTATACTGGCAGTGATATGGAGCAAGAGCAATGTCGGTTCGTTCCATTATAATTTTTCTTTTGTCACTTTTTTGTAGGAAAATCCAATATTTTTCAAAATCTTCGATAGATGCCAACAGACAATGAAAACAAACAATAACAACAAAGAAACTAACAATAATAAATAAACTTAACAAATTAACAGCAATAGTAACAAAAACAAAGTGATGAGAACGGAAAACACGTGGCGTATACAAAACGTGAGCACTCGTACTGAGGAGAATGGGTTATGTCAAACAAGATGGCGGCGCGTTGGCGCCATCTTGCGGAAGAAGACACGCCGCGGCCAAACTTCTCTCGAACCCCAAGGTTGTCGGAAGGAATGTTACGAGTAGGTTAGAATTTAGATTTTAGGTACTCACTATTGTAAATATTGTTATTTTTTTTAAATATTCAATAATGTTATTTTTTTTATATTAAATGATAAATTAATTTTGAATTAAGTTTTATACAAAATATCGATAGTTTATAGTCTGTGGTCACTATGATTCATCGCTCATCACTAATTAGCTCAGCATGCCCATAAAGTATGACATTGACTGGTACGTTTGTCCATACTGTTAAATTCAGAACTTCATAGGCGCGTTTTTACTGTTAGCTGTCCCAGAGATCAAGCTATGTTTTTATAGTATATTAAATAATTTCATAAACAAGCTTGTATTACTTAGGATAGAGATCACAGACACGTTTAATAAAATTTAACATTATTACTAAGGCAATAAATTTCATTTTGTACAGTAACTACATACTTTACGGGAAATCCCCGATCAATGAAAATTGCGATCTTGTAAATGTATTGCCATCGCACATACTTACAAAATTGACAAAACTACTAAATTCTACTAAGGCATTTTGACCTACTAAAGAATCATAAGTTACGCTCGTAATTTACTAAAAAAAGTAGTGGCCAGGCTACTCGCAGCCGGTTGCCGGCCGGCCCTTTGCTTTGACTCGTGCACAAATAACTGACCAAATGTGGAGCGTAGCTGCGTAGGGCATGACGAGGAATATGAGAAGTAACGTGCTTGTTTTCATTTCTGTCGGCACTCCAGGAGTGCCACTTTTTTTTTTGGGGCTATTATTCAAAGACCTTATACCTTACTACTAGCCTGTGCACTAGGGCGCAAAAACCGGTCCGAGCAAGAGGGCTTCCGTTGGTAGTGTGTCCCTTTCTAATGAGGTCACCATGACCAAACAGAACACGGGATAAATTACTTGTAAAAACGATTGTGTAAGTAGGTATACTGTTATATTGATTCTAATTAACTACGCTACTTACCTTAACCTACCTAATTTATTATAAGTAAAAAAAAATAACCAAAACAGTGTATATTTGTTAGAATCTACATCACTTACCCTACACGTGGGTTAAGGGTCAAACGAAAGTACTTTTTTCCCTCCCTATATGATAGGTATCATCTGACTTACCGTTAATTGATAACAAGCTAACAAACCTTTCGCTCTAGTACAAAAAAGCTAGATATGTTTGTCAAATGTGAGATATCCCCACATATTATTATTATTAAATGAGTGTTAGATCAAATGAACGTGAAGCAATATTCCAAACAGAATAAAAGACTGAAGTTTGAATAAAATTTTATTGGTTCATTTTTATACATTACTGAAAAATATAATTTTACGCAATTTTTGTCGTAATGTAGTCTTACCTCCTACGTGCTTGAGGGTTAAGGACTTCCCGTAGCTTCTAAGCCTTAAATTCAAGTATTTTTAATCAAGACATATAATCAATTTCAATTCGTGAGATTCGTCAGAGCTTGGATGGGCAGGCAAAATATGCTTAATTTTTCGGGAGAATTGATGTATGACATTTAAAATACGCAGAGTAAACAACAGACGACTTTGAGATTTTTCCTGGCACTGCTTTTCCCACTACAATTTCTGGTTTTCATTCTTCTGAAATCTACAATACAAGAAATAGAATTAATAACCAAACGTCATCGGCGTAAAGTCGAAGGACATGATAACAATTTTTTTTGTAATATTAAAAATCTAAGTGTCGCGTTTTGCCCCTTATACTAGAAAAAACATAGCTTGATCTCTGGGACAGCTGTCAGTAAAATCGCGCATATGAAGTTTTGAATTTAACAGTACGGACAAACGTACCAGTCAATGTCATACTTTATGGGTATGCTGAGCTAATTATAGTGATGAGCGATGAATCATCGTGACCACAGACTATAAACTATCGATATTTTGTATAAAACTTAATTAAAAATTAATTTATCATTTAATTAAAAAAAATAGCATTATTGAATATTTAAAAAAAATAACATTATTTACAATAGTGAATAAATAAAATCTAAATTCTAACCTACTAGTAACATTCCTTCTGACAACTTTGGGGTTCGAGAAAAGTTTGGCCGCGGCGTGTCTTCTTGGAAGATGGCGCCAACGCGCCGCCATCTTGAGCGAGAAAACCAAAATGGTGGACCGCTATTACCCATGGCAAAAGTTTGTGACAAAGTTGCAGATGCTCTTGGCATTGGACGTGCGACAGTAATTCGCATCAGTAAAGAAAAATATGGCGATGTTTCGACAGCAGTATTGACTGAAGACGAGGAAAAAAAGCTTTCAACGCCAAATAAAAAAAGAAGAAGCTCCTGTTACAAAAATTGACGACTTTGACGCCGCTGCGATTCGCAACCATGTATATGGTTATTATACACGGGGCGAATTACCTATATTAAAAAAAAACTGGCGGCGTCCCTAAAAGACGCAAACTTGTTTAAAGGAAGCTTGCCGTCACCATCGAAGATTTTGAAAAATATTGGATTTTCCTACAAAAAAAGTGACAAAAGAAAAATTATAATGGAACGAACCGACATTGCTCTTGCTCGAGTGAATTTTCTCCGGAAAGTCAAAAAAATTACAAATTGGGACAAAGTTGTCTTTCTAGACGAGACATGGCTAAACGCCAATCATACCGTATCCAAAGCTTGGACCGATGATACGGCACAATCGACCACCAAAGTACCCGAAGGCAAAGGTCAAAGATTAATAATAACTCATGCTGGGACGTCATCTGGTTTTGTGCCTAATTGCCTATTGGCATTCAAATCTACGAAGACCAATGAATACTATAAAGAAATGAATTTTGAAAAAAATAATGAGTGGTTTTTAAAATTATTAGATAATTTGAAGGAGCCACATTATATAATTATGTATAACGCCCCATATCATTCGGTCAAAAAGCACAAACCACCAACTTCGGCAAACAGGAAGTTAGAAATAATTGCATGGCTTCAAGAAAAAGGAATAGAGGCCAATGAAACAATGCTTAAAAACGAATTATTAAGACTCGTTGGTCTGCACAAATCCAGCACACCAACGTATGTCTTAGATGACATAGCCCAAGAAAAGGGTCATAACGTCATAAGACTACCTCCATATCACTGCCAGTATAAACCGATCGAGCTTATCTGGGCCCAAGTAAAAGGTTTGTTTGCTCGAATTTCAGTTAGACAGATTCTTTATATATTAACTCCTGTATAATTTATGATATTAAAATATGTTTTTCTTTCAAGGTTACGCTGCTAGACATAACACAACACCGCCTTTCACGGCAAATAAAGTGTTGCAGTTACTAAACACTGCGGTTGAAAATGTATATGTAGAAGATTGGAAAAAGGTAGTTACCAAATGCAGAAAATTAATGGAAGAAGATTGGGAGCGGGACGTTCGATTTGATAATATTTGCGAACAAGAGTTCATTATAAATTTTCAAGATTGCTCTAGCGATTCTGAAAGTGATTCGGATATTGATTTGGGGTGTACTCCTTTGGAATAAATAAATGTATGTATTAAAATATTCGTTTCATTTTATTACCCAAATCATAATATAATCCAATATACATATAGTTATGGCAGACAGCCTTCGTGGCGAAGCGGTAGAGAACACGACTGCTGCGCAGGAGGTCGCGGGTTCGATCCTCGCTCAGTGCATATATTTGTATGCATGAATATGGGTTTTTGCACTGGTCTGGTCATGCCTCGGAAAGCACGTTAAGCCGTCGGTCCCGGCTGCCATACGAATATCTAATGGCAATCGTTATGGGTTGTTGGAGCCCTCAAAAGTCCAACAATTGGTCTTACTGCAAAGCTTCTATCGATATTTTTTTCTGTATCATAACAACCCTAGGAATATCAGTTTATCAAATGTCGCAGAGATCAAGCTATGTTTTTTCAAGTGTAGGTACACTCTATCAGTGACCGGTACATCCCCAATTGATAAAACAGTTGGTACGTACCTACTTACTACTACGAGATTGTATAAAAATCTTTGATCAACAAAATTCATGGTTATCCTAAAGAATCCCGACAATTAGGTATATCGTGTTTATTTACCCATAGGAAGAAAAGTGGCTACCGGGATAAGACTCATTTTTGCACCCTGTCCAAGAATTCACCATTTTTCATGAAAAACAAATAGGTTTAGTATGAAAATTTACACAATCGCAAATCGAAGCAAGAGACAACCAAACAACCAAACGAGCAAGCCACCATCTTACATTTAGTATTACCAGGCCCAAACATTCAAGTACTACTCTTACTCGGTATTAATGAATTATTTTTAAAAAACAACGAATTGATAATTAATTAAAGGAACTGTATAATTATTTTACTACGTTTCAAAGTTGGTGAATCATTCGTTTTGGTAAATCATAAAAAAGAAAAATATAAAATTTTCTACCATTTCTACCAAACCCAATAATTAGTTGAGCTGGCAAGACGTCAGACAAGGACACACTACAAGCGGGAGCCCTCTCGCCAGGACCGTTTTTGGCTAACTAACGCATAAAAGGAAATAGCTACCCTAGATGAATGACGATAGATCTCATTTTAGCTAAACAACATTTTTTGCTACACTTGTATTCTCAGTCTACGTAATACCTCTCTGTGATTCTAACTTTGCATAAAATTAAAAAAACAAGGATGTCATCATCAATCACTTCAGTCATAGCTGGCTGACTGACTTGACGTCATGTCAGTCTGCTGTACTGAATTTGACACTGACAGTTAATCTGGTTGCCGACTTGCCGTTGATAAGTTGGTTGGATTTGGAGCACAGCGGAGTTCGGAGTTTTAGTTTATTTCTAATAAATTATTTGTACCATTAATTCATAATATATATAAATAGTATTGTAATGCCAGTATACTACGCAAAAATACAATAAGTTAGATAATTTATTGCAATTAGTATTTCTTTGTTTGTAGTAAGGTTGAGGCCACTAAAATTGATTTTAAATCAAGAAATAACAATTTATAATTAACAAGAAGCGTCATGGATGAATTAGTGAACTACATTTTGCTGATATTAATAATCCTACCTGTGGTGTTATTCATCAACCTGTGGGCTGGGATTGGATGGGAATTGTTTGTAAACAACTGAAAGAAAAAGCCGCAAACATCTTCAAAAGAATAACCAAGAAGAAAGCTACAAGGAACTATGTTTCTGTTCAAAGGTGTTTTGTTGAGGCTGTGTTGCGGCTAGGAGGATGTGTCTTTTTACTCTAAAATGTGTACCTATTGATATATAAAGAAGTAAAACAAGTGATAAGTACATAATTAATTAGACTCTTTAATCATCATTAAACTTAATAATCTACATAATATCACATTCATGTTATGTAAAAAACAATAAAATGTAAATAATGATTTCTATGCTTTTTTAATAACACCTACTTCAAACTATAGCTTTTAATAAAAATAGGCATTCAACGATAAGTTATCTCATAAGTAACTGTGTGATAAAGATCATTATTCCTTACAATATGCAAAAAAATCAATATCTACAAAGTACTAACATAAACATTCAACAGCCCTAGCTGCCTGGTAGTATAACTGCTGCAGCAACATTTATTTCTATGGAAGAAAAGAGTACAATCACATTTTAGGGTAGAGAGAGAGTGTATTGTATATAGGTACAACCGTACAAGTGTTTCTACTCTTCACACTAAAATGTAACTTTACTGTATTATTCCATAGAGATAAACTTTTCTAAGACAATCATGATAGCCTGGCTGGTTTACATTTTTGGATATAAGTCATTTGTGAACACAGATACAGTAAAATTTTGAAAATGGCTCTCAATTAATTGATCTATGCACATTCATGGGCGCAAACTAATCTAACATTGATATAAATATCCTAAGTTCAATTGAATAAATACTATTGGAATATCTGTGACCGATGAGATTGCAGCCCTATTAATTTTCTCTGGGGCAATCACTTGAGTAATTGAGAGAATTGTATATATTGTACTGATTTTAAATTTCACTAGAGAGGACTAGTTCTTCCATGCCCATGTGCCCACGATGCCTCCACACACGATATCTGGCGATGTCTTTTCGAGTCACCATGCCAACAACCTAAACAAAATATAAAAGTTAATTATAACTGATAAATATTAGGAAACAAGGAAGGTTGTTAAATTAATTCTAATACAGGTATAGGAACAGCCAGTAAAATTAACTTTTCAATGTGATCCTTGTGATTTTAATGAATAAAAAAATACAAATATCTAGTAGGTACAGGATAATACTGACCATTCATTTTCCTCATAAAATACAGATAAATTGTTGACCCACCAAGGCATCACAGTTCCTTTATCAAAATAAAATATGGCCTATAGCACTCAATAATAAAATAGCTTTCTATCCAATTCTAAGGTGGGGTGAATAAGATCTGCACCGACATCCCGCATTGGGGTGTATTCCCTTCTAAGCTGACCCCAGCCATCCTAGCTCCTTGGAATAACAGAGTTGGACTGGGTTGACTTCCCAAGATCCCCAAATATATTGTTGAAAGTAATGTATTAAGCAGTGCATGTCAACGAATTCACCCTATGTACCCCATTGACATCATGCCTGGTAAGGTCTATACTCCAAACCCAAGCAATCTATATCTTCAAATGTTCAGCGGCAAGGTGGATCAATGATACAGTTGACGTCACTGGCTGGATGTGAGAAGCTCAGCATTGTAGTGGATAGCACAAACTAAGGGAGGCCTTTATAAGGCAGTGGGTGAAGTCAGGTGGTCAGTGCGTGTTACCAGTGATGACTCTGATGACGTATGGCACATGGGCCTCATAAGAAGGCTCAAGGTCGCTCAGCGTGGTGCACAGGGGGCTATGCTTGGTGTTTCTCTACGAAATCGAATTAGAGATGAGAAGATTCGTTGACGAACCAGTCTCTGACATAAGTACAAAGGATTAGCAAATTGAAGTGGCAGGGCGGGCACATAGCTCGAATAACTTAAGGTCGTTGGGGCAGAAAGGTTCTCGAGTTGTGGTCACGCACTGAATAGCGCAGCGTAGGACTAATTGACCTGATACAGGTTGCTAGGAGCCGTTGGGTAGGTACACACGGCCACACATCAAGCTATAAATTTCCAGTATAAGCTGACCTCTCATTCTACGAAAAGCCTACACAATGCGAGGTCAGCTTATACTGGAAATGTATAGCTTGATGTGTAGCCGTGTGTACAAGCCGCACAGGATTGCCCGCTCTGAAAATCTATGGAGGAGGCCTATGTTCAGCATTGGACGGCCTGTGGCTGATCAGCTGTTTTTTTTATTATTTGGCCCTCAAAACTGGACGTTACACGAAACGATACTAGGAAAAAAATACAATTTTACCAAAGACGGTGTGCACGTTTGTTTTGTTTGTTTGAAAATACTTTATCGCACTTATAAAACTAGTACAAAGGCGAACTTAATGCTAAAGAGCATTCTCTTCCAGATAACCTTTGTGTATTGTAGATAAAGATGTGTAGGTAGTGCACAGGAAAGGGAACTATATGAAAATTTGCAAATGACTAATAAAATAGCATAGGTACATACTACTAAAATAAACCTACTTAAATACTTTATATCATAGACTAAACTATACTATGCCAATAACAGATAAAAATACATACATAACAATAGAAGAAGTGATAAGGAAAGATTAAGTCGCTTATTTTGGTCGGTTTGACCGAGGATGTGCCTATAGATTCTCAATCTGAATGCTTCCACTGAAGTAGCCTCGAAATAGTTTGGTGGCATATTATTCCAGAGACGAGTAGCGGTTATGGTGTAAGAGTCAGAGTAAGTAGCCGTGTTATGCTGTGGAGTAATCAATTGGAAACGACGAGACGATCGCACAGCGCTGTCCTCAGTTGATACGGATGCAAATCGCTCTCTGAGGTAGCTGGGAGATAGAGTTGTTGAGGGTTGCGAAGAATACTTGCGAGGGATAGCATGTGCGCATCTCGACGAGCTTTGATGTCAAGCCATTTTAGCTGCTGACGAAATACCGATACATGGTCATATTTTCGTAGGCCGTAGATATAGCGAATACAGAGATTCTGCAGACGCTCCAACCTGTTCAGTTGCTCTTCCGTAGCATCGGGATAACATACATCTGCATAATCTAGGATGGGTAAGAGTAACGCATTAACCAGTGTGGTCCTCGTAGATTGGGGCAAGAAATTTTTTAAGCGTTTCAGAGTATGCATAGTACCATACATACTCCTACTAATCTGGGTAATATGATGGTCCCATGACAAATTATGAGTAATGAATAGGCCTACATTCTTTACCTCCTTGCAGAACTGCAGTGGAATTTTATTATATTTAACCGGAGGAAGAGTGTTAGTATTCATTTTGACGATCTGTCTGTTACCACCAATTATTATCACCTGCGTCTTGTTGGGATTAATAAGTAGACCAAAGTTTTGTGTCCAGTTATACACAGCGCTTAGATCGTTAGTGAGATTTCTAGAACTAGGCACAGCATGCAAAATAGTTTGACATCGAAGGTACATAACTTAAACCCTTTATTTAAATGCAAAATTAAATGCCTGGAATGGCTCCAATCGCTGTCCCACAATGAAACGGAAGAACTCATGGTTGTCTCTAAGTAGCCTAGCACACACACATGCATACACATACACTCGCACCCTCAAATACACCCTCGCGCATACACGCACGCACTCACACACACTTACAGGCACAGACTCATTAATATATACATACACTTACATTTTGTATGTATATAATGCACCTTGATGTGTATAATACATTTTTATAATTTATATATGTAGGTATTTATATTTTATGTAGTATAATATTAATATTTATGTAATTTTATGATTATATTACATGCATTTTATTTTATATTATATTTAATAACGCCGCCATCCTTATTTGTTCACATAAATCCTGTCCATCCAAAGGTTGCCTGGAAGAGATCGCATTTAGCGATAAGGCCGCCCATTGTAACTATGATTTAAAAATGTATTTTCTTTTGTATGTTGATATTTAATGGCGTGCAATAAAGAAATTATCTATCTATCTATCTTGATTGGGACCTACCGTAATATTTCCCGGAGGAGGGCGTCGATGTCTGCGACACAGTTTAATACTTCTGCAGATATCATCGTTTATCACATCATTTGTGCCATTGTTTATGTTCAAAAATAAAACACAGACAAGAAAAAAAGAAAACAAAATTATCATTATAATACACTAACCTGCTACCAAAACCAACGAATGATTTTGAAAGCAGGAGTTTTTTGAGTGTGTTGACCGATGCAACAAAGATATCGAACAGATTGAGGTGTTCGTTCTTGTATGCGCACTTTTTTTATACTACTTATATGACAAACGAGCATGCAGTCCACCAGATGTTAAGTGGCTACTGCAGCCCATGGATATCCACATAGAATTCAAAACAAGCTATTATGTTGTCTTGATCTCTATGTGGATACGGTGCCATACTATAGGACTTAGCTGTTATGCCTATGTGCCAGTAATTACAGGAACATACCATTACCATCTAACCGGAACACAGCAGCACAAGTACTGCTATTTGGCGGCAGATAAAGGTAAGGCGGTGGTGCTCACTTGCTCGAGCCCGTTCACAAAAACTCTACCACCAGTTACCTCTGCACTTGCGGTACAACGCAGAGTTATGACCATAGTTAGTGCGACAAGTGTGGAGAAAGAATGTTATCCGATTAGAAGGGCGAGGAGATAGATAATATCCGATTAGAGAAATAACTCTAGTTTATTTAATAGCTCAGGACATTCTATGGCGCCTTGAATAATTTTAAGTAGGAAGACAGCGTCTGAAATATCTCTCCTTAGGGAGAGTGGACTGAGTCTGTAGTGTTCGAACATTATGCTATATGACGTTAAGGTGCGACATTTGTTATCTGAGAAGGCAAGATGATATAGAAACTGTTTTAGAAGCCTTTCTATCCTATTACTATGTATTGCGTATGATGGGCTCCAAACTGGAGAACAATATTCTACGTGGCTGCGGACAAAACAATTGAATCAAACAATCATCTCCAGTCTATCAACGGACAACCAGACGCTGTGCGGTGCGCCACCGCTATATGGTAATAGAAATACCTGCCAGTCGCACAAAACGGTTCTCTTCGACCTTTATTATGCGCACCGCCAAAGAGTGGAACGCCTTGCCAGAGTCTGTGTTTCCTGATAGCTACAACCTGGGTATCTTTAAGTAGCGAGTGAATAGGTTTTTTCTAGGCAAACGTGTACCATCGTAGACTGCATCATCGTTTACCATCAGGCGAGATCGTGGTCAAACGCAAGCCTATAATGTATAAATAAAATAATGTAAAAAAAATTGAATTGTTACCTCATTGACGTCGTTGACGATAGGCAGATGCCTCAGGCCGAGCGCGCGGAACAGTCGGAACATGCGAGGCAGCGACGCGCGGTGAGGCAGCGTATACGGCGCTGGGTTCATGAACGGACGTAGATCTATCGTGCAGGTTTTCTCCCAGTCTCGTAGCTCCAACTGAACAGATCACATATCTTGATAAAGCACTCCTAGGGTCTCTTTATTTTTGATTGTACACAAGAAAATATACATCAAAATCCTGTCCATCCAAAGGTTTTTTTCAAACTTTCGCGATCACTGTACATAATTATTGATTAAAACGGGTATTTATCGCGTATGTACCTTTTTTATTTGTTATCCCGACGTTTCGGCTGTTTTGCAACAGTCATGGTCTCTGGCTGACTGGAGTACTTGGAGCTACCGTCGGGAAGTGTGGGTAGCTGCAGCATCTACCCTTAGTTGGTCTTCAGAATTAGAAATGTCCTGGATCATATTACGACACACTACACTAACCGTATCTACGCACTGAGACGACCGATTACGACGCGCACACCTAGCAATCACCGGGTTCCAAGACGCTGAGAGTCTATAGCCATCTTCCCGATTGAAATTTGGAAATTTCTTGTTTTCAATCGCTTCACGAACTATTCTCTTGTAATAATGGCGTTCACTAGAGAGAACCTTAGGATCATGAAGTTCAATCCAATGATTCGGTCCCGAGTCTACCAGATGCTCTGCTATCGCCGACTTGTTTACCTGGCGATTTTTGACAGCTGCGATATGCTCTTTGACACGCTCGGCTATGGTACGTTTGGTTTGCCCGATGTAAGAGCGGCCACAGCTACAGTCTATCTTATAAACACCAGGCATCTGCAGAGGTATAACATCCTTTGGAGTCCGTAAATGCTTGGCCATCTTTGAGAGAGGAGTGAAGACCGACTTGATTGAAAATCTCTTCAACACATTTCCAATTTTATCCATCACCCCTTTCAAGTATGGCAAAAACGTTGGCTTTCTACAGGCCTCCGTTGGTTTTTCTCTATTCGTGCGTCTATTTACATATCCGTTGGATTTTAGAACCTCCTGAACATGGGCCAGCTCACTCTCCAGATGTTCAGGGTCACAGAGATCGTAAGCTCTGTTTGTTAACGATGAAACAACAGATTGCAAATGGCGAGGACGGTGGTGTGACGCAGCGTTCAAATAGCGGTCAGTATGTGTTGGCTTTCTGTAAACAGAGTGCGCTAGACGGCCATCTGATTTCACCATAACATTGACATCGAGAAAAGCTTATGTCCTGTTATCCTCCATTTCATGAGTGAACCGCATATTCACAGCCGAAACGTCGGGATAACAAATAAAAAAGGTACATACGCGATAAATACCCGTTTTAATCAATAATTACATCCAAAGGTTATCTGGAAAAAAATCGCTTTTAGCGATAATACCACCCATTGCACCGTTATTTATTGTTTATTTCCTTTGTTACTGAATTTTTATTTAGTGTGCAATAAAGAATATGAACAATAATGAACATTCAGAAACAGAGCTCATGTCTAAATAATAATAATTTTATGCCACAAAAGTTCAAAATACTATAATTAATAGTATGAATAAATTCACAGGACGACAAGTTTTAACCTAAAAATAGTTTCATTCCAGCAAACTTTTTATGTTTTAGAGAGATAGATGTAAAGAGTCTAGTTTTTTGGATATTTTTTACTTAGGTTTTGCGTTTTAGTTCTGATAAAGCACATCTCTATTTTAGTCCCAGCAATAAAAGCTTTTAAAATTATTCAGATACGAAATATTTTGCCTTTGTCTCAATCTATCTATCTGCTTTTAAATTTCATCGAAATTTGTCGTGCCGTTTAGTTGTGAAAACGACCATTATATGTCGCGCAATTTTTAATATGGGCCCCATTGTGGCCATATTATGACATTCCCTTGTCAATACATCTATGAAAATCTGATGTATGTTCACAAAAATATTAATTTGTTTAAGAAAAATAGCGATAATCATAATTTTAATACTAGAAATAAAGATAAACTCGCTGTCGCCCCTTGTAGACTCCATAAAGTTAGTAAATCGTTTACAGGGCAAGGTGTTCGCTTTTATAACAAACTCCCAAGTGATGTGCAAAAATTGACAATAAACAAATTTAAAAACGCAAATAAACAAAATCTACTATAAAATATCGGATTATTTAGATGATAGAGAAGCTTGGGATTGAAATTGCTCCAACTCGTTCTAAATGTTACAATTTAGACGTAATTTATTACCTGTATTGTAATGTATTGGGAGTATCTTATCACCAATTCTCGGGTTGCTAGTTATCTATTATCAGTATCACGTCGGGCAGTGTCTAGTCAATAGTAGTGTCTTTGTTTCCTAGTCCAAGGTGCAGAGGAAATGCAAACAACCGACTCGGATTTACTGAAGCACTAATTATTCTCCGTTACATTGCGTGAACTACTCTACTATTTATACCTAGTCAGGTCATAAGTATTGTCACACAGTAAAAACTTTTCTTTTAGAATGCTGGCTACAAAAAAGTTTATAGAATTCGAATTTCGAATTGTTCATGAAAATAAATATGTATACTTTTTAGAATTTTACTCATTTTTAAATATGGAGTGGACGCTTAAAGAAGACCGTGTTGCAGTTATTGCGTTGCATCGTTGCGGTTACGCGACAATTCAAATTTTACTGAAAAATTTGAATATAACCAAAAGATTCGTTTATCGCACCATCAAAAGATACAAAGATGACTCTAGTGTAGATGACAGGTCAAGAAGTGGTCGCCCTCGGTCTGTTAGGACTCCAGCAGTGATAAAAGCTGTGAAGGCGCGAATTCAAAGAAATCCTAAACGTAAGCAGAAACTGTTGGCCCTTCAGATGGGGTTAAGCAGAACCACGGTGAAAAGGGTGTTAAATGAAGACTTAGTGCTTCGGGCATATCGAAGAAAAACAGGACATCGTTTGAATGCTCGTCTAATGGACCTGAGACTGAAGAGATGCCGCGCTTTGTTGAAGCGGTACGCGGGAAAAAAATATCGGGAAATTATTTTTTCGGATGAAAATTTTTTTACCGTAGAAGAGAGCTACAACAAACAAAATGATAAGGTGTACGCACACAGTAGTAAAGAAGCGAGCAACCGTATTCCGCGTGTCCAACGAGGTCATTTTCCATCCTCGCTCATGGTATGGTTGGGAGTTTCTTATTGGGGCTTAACAGAGGTACATTTTTGTGAGAAAGGTGTAAAAACGAATGCAGTTGTGTATCAAAATACAGTCCTGATGAACCTTGTGGAACCTGTTTCTCATACCATGTTCAATAACATGCACTGGGTATTCCAACAAGATTCGGCGCCAGCTCATAGACCGAAGAGCACACAAGACTGGCTGGCGGCGCGTGAAATCGACTTCATCCGGCACGAAGACTGGCCCTTCTCCAGTCCAGATTTGAATCCGTTAGATTACAAGATATGGCAACACTTGGAGGAAAAGGCGTGCTCAAAGCCTCATCTCAATTTGGAGTCACTCAAGACATCCTTGATTAAGGCAGCCGCCGATATTGACATGGACCTCGTTCGTGCTGCGATAGACGACTGGCCGCGCAGATTGAAGGCCTGTATTCAAAATCACGGAGGTCATTTTGAATAAACTTTAGTGTCATAAGAATCTATGATTTGTTAAGTTCATTTTGGTATATAAATGGTTACATAATGAATAAACTTGTTTCAATTATTTTATATTAAACATGTGACAGAATTTATGACCTGACTAGGTAGTAGACGACTGTCCGTGACGTCGAGCTAATCATGCCACGTTAGCCAAAACGCAGACTTGCATTAAACTCAGTCACAGAATTTACTGCAGTAGCTCTGCCCCCACATTATGTATTGTAAAAGGATCATTTAAAAAAAACAACCATCCTTGTTTCTTAGCTTTATTTCCTGGCTTGGTCGCGAAGGAACAGGCAGTAAAATTGACATTTCAAAGTGATCCTTGTGATTTTAATGAATAAAAGATTTTGACTTTGACTTACACAAACAGGCAGAGTTACTTTCGAATTTATAATTTATGAATGGATTGTAGGTTTACAAGAAAATATAAAACAAAATACAGGAAAAGGGAACGTCTAAAGGCGAGCTTAACCCTAAACGTTTTTCTTCTAAAGGTAGTTGATTCTAAAGGTCTTCTTTTTTTTAAACCTACAGGTTAATAATAGGTAAAACTACTTAAAATAATAAAACATTGAGAATAATAAAATAATAATTAAAACCATAGGAAAAAAAAAACATTTGAAACAGATACCTGATCTATAGACGGATACCGTGGATATTCCTTTCTGAACATGTCCATATCGACGTTTGTATTCGACCACGTTGTGTTCGCGTTCTCGTTGTAAATCTTATGCTGGATGAGGACTATGAGCTGCGAGCGCAGGATCAGGCCGCGAAGACGCTTGTATGTAGTCACCTCAGCCTGTTTCATGGACAGTACAATCAACAATAAATAAATAAGCGCTATCTAGCCCCAAACTAAGCAGAGCTTGTACTACTAAAATAACTGATAGAATACTTATATACTTTTATTTTGTAAATACATTCTTATAACATACAATATGTAACAAAAACACTGTCAGATCCATAAAGAGCGTATTCCGACATAGAAATCAAAGTCGGACAGATGTTAAAAACATCTGTATAAAATAAATTGCAAGTTATTTCAATTTTAATTTCGAGAACAATCTGAATTTTACCCCAAAAATAGGCAAACTATATCGCGCTGTCAACTCAAGAGTTCAAAGGTTGGTGGTGGTGGCGGTGTTCTCTTTGTCGCCGCAGGTACTCACCCGTTCTTTCGCTCGCACGCGCCGACCTCGCTTCAGTCTTGCGCTGATAATTGTAGCGTTAGCACATCCCGAGTGTTGAGATATTGGGGTTCAAGAGGGGTAAAAAAAACAAAATGGGACTGTCTGATCAAAAGGCACGTCTAATAAAAGGTCTTTGTGAGTACATTTCGATCCCGTTTTTGTTTTTAGTTTAAATCTTGTAGTTTTTAATTTATTAACCATAATAAAAAGCGAACTTTGACAAAATTCACAGGGTACACCAGTGACTCCACAGTGCTGAAATTTGGCATGTTTGTAGCTTTAGTGACACAAATATAGGCAAAAGTCTGAAACCCAGAATAACTGCAATTTCTACCCCCAAAAAAGTATATCCAATAACGTGAACTCCCGTTACCTGTAATATGAATGAAACTGTAGGTCAAGTAAAGTGGTTATGCATTTCATGGCACTATTTTGATAGTCAAAGATTGCGAATATTATTTTTTTGTTTTTATGGGAGACTCGCGAGATCACTCAGTTCGGGGCGAACCACTAGTTAATTTATACTTACATCATCAGCTAGAGGTGGGTCCACAACAGGAAATCCGTTATACGATACAATTTTCAAAATCTCCACAATGTGGCCGACGTTCTCATTGGTACGCAGCGTGAAGACCGGATGAGACATGACCTCTGATGCGTAGATGTTGTGGGCCAGTGGGGGTGGCTCCCAGGGCAGGATGGGCACCGCTGCGAGCTGGATGTGGATGTCGTAGATGCCCTGTCGGATTGCATAATGTCGCTCATTTTAAATTTGTAACGCTATCATTACAAGTCTGGCAGAAAGACTACATTCTAAGATGTTGGTTGGATATTGCCACCTAAACTATAGGACGTATGTACCTAATATTACATTTTATTTGTATGTTTTTTTATGGTTTATTATACGTATTGTGAATATGTGTAGGGATTATGGACCATGAGACTGAAACTTTTAACAAAAATATATAACGGACTTCAGATAACAGTAAAAACCAAACTACTCTACCAATTTTGATGAAATTTCCATGGGATCAATCTAAAAGTATATCCTTCCAAATAAAAAAACTAATTTTCCAAATCGGTAAATATATAACGGAGTTCTGAGCTAACAAATATAACACAACATAAAAATTAAACAAATTTAAGACTTATATGGTTTTCTCATGGATGCCATTGTCAGAACTGGACCAAATGGAAATGGGACCACACGGGAAGCTCCAGCTTTCAAATAAAAAAAATAATCATCAAAATCGGTTCACCCAGTCGAAAGTTACCAGTCGAGGTAACAAACATAAAAAAATACAGCCGAATTGAGTACCCCATACTTTTTTGAAGTCGGTTAATAAAGATTACCTTGTTACCACAAAAATGTTAAACAACTGTTTAATTCGTGTTTAAAACAACCTCTACCAATTTTTGTATCGGGTTTTTTTAAACACGCACTAAATAGTGTAATTTTTTTTGTAGTACGACCGTATTTATTTATAGAAACTTTCAGTACTATTTACCATTATAACTGTAACTGTGATAATTAGTGATCGGCGTAGGTAGTGCTACTCACGGGAATTAGTGACCGTTAGCTTAACATGGATATGCCTTCTAAATCCCGGGAAATATATTTTTATTTAATAAAGTCATTGTAGTTGTACACATGACGACACATTAAACCACCCGTTTCGAGTATAATCAGATCCCGCCTATGGACCAGTAAGTATTATGGCAAACAGCACTGTGCGGGACTAGTCTTAACCAGAAATGAGTAGTTTGATATGTCGTCGTGCGTACTCATGGTATCTTAAACAGTTTAACTTCATTTACATCGACATTCAGAAAAATATTCCCGGGAATCGGGGAATAAATCCCGGGGCATATCAATATTAACTTATCATTCAGGTTCATTGACCAAAAATAGGACTATCTATGCCGATCCCTAGTGATAATACAAAACAATATTTTAAGCTATAAAACCGCCCATTGTTCTTTACAAGTGAGGTTTTGTGTTCATTGATTATTTTCATCCTTTCATTAAAATTTTTATGAGTACTGCCCGGAGTTAATCATAATTATTTTTCACAAGCTCGCGGCTCGCTTTGTTGTCAATAAAAACATTAACCGCCACTGCGCAGTCGGGTGAAAAGTAGCCTATGTCTTCATCGGTCATCCTTCCATCTCCGCCTGGGTCTACCACGCGGCCGACACCCGTTTGGAACCCATTCTGTAGCGGTTTTCGCCGATAGTTCCCCTGGCATAGGTACGATAAACGTGTTCTGCCCAGTCCCGCTTCAATTTTGCGGATGTCAGAGCCACGTCAGCTATCTGTGTTTCGGAGCGCAGTGTTGACTTCCTTATACGGTCTGTGAGCCTGACTTCGAGGATGCTGCGCTCCATAGCTCGTTGACAAACACCGGGGCGGGACTTTTGAATATTGGTGAGGGACAAAGTTTGTGCACCGTATGCGATAAACGTGTCCTGCCCAAGCCCAGTCCCACTTCAATTTTGCGGATGTCAGAGCCACGTCAGCTATCTGTGTTTTGGAGCGCAGTGTTGACTTCTTTATACGGTCTGTGAGCCTGACTTCGAGGATGCTGCGCTCCATAGCTCGTTGATAAACACCGGGGCAGGACTTTTGAATATTGGTGAGGGACAAAGTTTGTGCACCGTATGCGATAAACGTGTCCTGCCCAAGCCCAGTCCCACTTCAATTTAGCGGATGTCAGAGCCACGTCAGCTATCCGTGTTTTGGAGCGCAGTGTTGACTTCCTTATACGGTCTGTGAGCCTGACTTCGAGGATGCTGCGCTCCATAGCTCGTTGATAAACACCGGGGCAGGACTTTTGAATATTGGTGAGGGACAAAGTTTGTGCACCGTATGCGATAAACGTGTCCTGCCCAAGCCCAGTCCCACTTCAATTTAGCGGATGTCAGAGCCACGTCAGCTATCCGTGTTTTGGAGCGCAGTGTTGACTTCCTTATACGGTCTGTGAGCCTGACTTCGAGGATGCTGCGCTCCATAGCTCGTTGACAAACACCGGGGCGGGACTTTTGAATATTGGTGAGGGACAAAGTTTGTGCACCGTATGCGATAAACGTGTCCTGCCCAAGCCCAGTCCCACTTCAATTTTGCGGATGTCAGAGCCACGTCAGCTATCCGTGTTTTGGAGCGCAGTGTTGACTTCCTTATACGGTCTGTAAGCCTGACTTCGAGGATGCTGCGCTCCATAGCTCGTTGACAAACATCGGGGCGGGACTTTTGATTATTGATTAGGGACAAAGTTTGTGCACCGTATGCGATAAACGTGTCCTGCCCAAGCCCAGTCCCACTTCAATTTTGCGGATGTCAGAGCCACGTCAGCTATCTGTGTTTTGGAGCGCAGTGTTGACTTCCTTATACGGTCTGTGAGCCTGACTTCGAGGATGCTGCGCTCCATAGCTCGTTGACAAACACCGGGGCGGGACTTTTGAATATTGGTGAGGGACAAAGTTTATGCACCGTATGCGATAAACGTGTCCTGCCCAAGCCCAGTCCCACTTCAATTTTGCGGATGTCAGAGCCACGTCAGCTATCCGTGTTTTGGAGCGCAGTGTTGACTTCCTTATACGGTCTGCGAGCCTGACTTCGAGGATGCTGCGCTCCATAGCTCGTTGACAAACACCGGGGCGGGACTTTTGAATATTGATTAGGGACAAAGTTTGTGCACCGTATGCGATAAACGTGTCCTGCCCAAGCCCAGTCCCACTTCAATTTTGCGGATGTCAGAGCCACGTCAGCTATCCGTGTTTTGGAGCGCAGTGTTGACTTCCTTATACGGCCTGCGAGCCTGACTTCGAGGATGCTGCGCTCCATAGCTCGTTGACAAACACCGGGGCGGGACTTTTGAATATTGGTGAGGGACAAAGTTTGTGCACCGTATGCGATAAACGTGTCCTGCCCAAGCCCAGTCCCACTTCAATTTTGCGGATGTCAGAGCCACGTCAGCTATCCGTGTTTTGGAGCTCAGTGTTGACTTCCTTATACGGTCTGCGAGCCTGACTTCGAGGATGCTGCGCTCCATAGCTCGTTGACAAACACCGGGGCGGGACTTTTGAATATTGATTAGGGACAAAGTTTGTGCCTAATCCTAATAAAAGGATAAACGTGTCCTGCCCAAGCCCAGTCCCACTTCAATTTTGCGGATGTCAGAGCCACGTCAGCTATCCGTGTTTTGGAGCGCAGTGTTGATTTCCTTATACGGTCTGTAAGCCTGACTTCGAGGATGCTGCGCTCCATAGCTCGTTGACAAACACCGGGGCGGGACTTTTGAATATTGATTAGGGACAAAGTTTGTGCATCGTATGCGATAAACGTGTCCTGCCCAAGCCCAGTCCCACTTCAATTTTGCGGATGTCAGAGCCACGTCAGCTATCCGTGTTTTGGAGCGCAGTGTTGACTTCCTTATACGGTCTGTAAGCCTGACTTCGAGGATGCTGCGCTCCATAGCTCGTTGACAAACACCGGGGCGGGACTTTTGAATATTGATTAGGGACAAAGTTTGTTCACCGTATGCGATAAACGTGTCCTGCCCAAGCCCAGTCCCACTTCAATTTTGCGGATGTCAGAGCCACGTCAGCTATCTGTGTTTTGGAGCGCAGTGTTGACTTCCTTATACGGTCTGTGAGCCTGACTTCGAGGATGCTGCGCTCCATAGCTCGTTGACAAACACCGGGGCGGGACTTTTGAATATTGGCGAGGGACAAAGTTTGTGCACCGTATGCGATAAACGTGTCCTGCCCAAGCCCAGTCCCACTTCAATTTTGCGGATGACAGAGCCACGTCAGCTATCCGTGTTTTGGAGCGCAGTGTTGACTTCCTTATACGGTCTGCGAGCCTGACTTCGAGGATGCTGCGCTCCATAGCTCGTTGACAAACACCGGGGCGGGACTTTTGAATATTGATTAGGGACAAAGTTTGTGCACCGTATGCGATAAACGTGTCCTGCCCAAGCCCAGTCCCACTTCAATTTTGCGGATGTCAGAGCCACGTCAGCTATCCGTGTTTTGGAGCGCAGTGTTGACTTCCTTTACGGTCTGCGAGCCTGACTTCGAGGATGCTGCGCGCCATAGCTCGTTGACAAACACCGGGGCGGGACTTTTGAATATTGGTGAGGGATAAAGTTTGTGCACCGTATGTGAGAATGGGGAGAATCCACATGACCTTTCATGAGGTCTTGTATCTATGTATCTAAAAATAAATGATCGATTGATAAATTACCTCATTGAAGAAATCGCCGACCCATTTAGCGACAACCAACGTTATTATGATCGGCAGTGCGTTGGAGATCTGTCCCGTGGTCTCTATTATGATGACTGTGAGGGATATGGTCATGCGGACCACGCCGCCCAGCTGCGCCGCCGCGCCGACCAGTGCGTATTTCGCTGGGTTTATTGTCTGCAAGGAACTAATTATATGTGAGCTCTGTAATAGTGCAGATAAAACAATATTTTGATGAATTGTAATGATTACCTGACATATTTTTATCTAGCCTATGCTGTCCCACTGCTGGGCAAAGGCCTCATCTCTCCACTTTTCTTGATCTTGTACCAAATCCCGCCAGTCCCTATAAAAAGCGTCCAAATCACCGCGCCACCGCTTCATAGGCCTTCCACGGTGTCGCTGACATATATAAATATATTATTGTTATCTCATTATTATTCACAATTTGACGATGCTTTTGCACATAAGCTGTTATTATTTAGAACTGTTTCACAATTTACTTTTGACTTTTTATAAAATGTATTAACCATATGTATGTATTTGTTGATTTTGTAATAATGTGACATATTTTATATTGTTTGATCCGACTTGTTCAAGCACATGTAATTTGTCAAAGGATATGAATAAATGAAATGAAGTAAGGTCTTAACATAGAAATTATAAAAGTATAACATAAGTGTATTTTATAATAGTATATTATTCAACGAGGGGATAAAGCAGTGTCTTGCGTCACGGGCGCTACATTGAATCCTGAACGTAACGACAGGATTCTAGAGTTAACACACGAGTGGAGCGAGGGAGTTACTAGAATCCTGAATGCAGAGAGTGATATAAAAACGCCCAAGATGCAGACAGATCCACGAGGAGAATACTCTACTTTTCACACTTTCTGCGAGGCAAAAAAAAACCAAATCTAGGTGGTGCATTCTCTGCAGAGGTTAGTTTGATTCACGAATAAGTTCTTATTGTATGGATCTTTTTGGTCCAAATTTTAATACAGATGGGGTTCCCCAATTCAAATCATTGTACAATAAAATCAAATTAAAAAAAACAACTTTATACCCTGCTTCAGCCGTAGGGATTTAATCACCTGCTTTCGGTGAGGTTTACATTACATATAATTTGACATTGTCGAGCAATTGTGTAAAAAAATATTGTAGTACAAGGGCCCGAATCATTAATTAAAAATATATTTTTAATAAATTAAAATATTTATTTAACAGTTTGTTGCTCAAAATAAATTTTGCGTTCCCGGTATCCATTGTTTTTTTGCACTACTAGACAATTAAATAGAAATAAGGATTTGTCATGAAGGTTGATTTTAACATATTAAGAGTGTGGCCTCGTAATTTTTTTAATAAAAATAGGATTTCTCGTAGTGATTGCATTTAATTTTAGCTCATTATGAAAACCTCATTCTATTTTTTAATGATATATGAGTTGAGTATGTATACAATAACTACATTTCAAAGCAAGAGTGATGAAAAATTACACCCGAGATATTTTGGCAACGAGCGAAAACGCTGAATGGCGGACCGGGGACTATACCAGCCTCCATAAATAAAATTTAGACACCTTTGCGCGGACGTTTGTCTACTTTTTTTTAATCATTTTTTTTTTATTTTAAATCTCTACATAATGCTACTTATCGGTATTTGTCAGTTTTAATTTAATTGTGAGAAATGGATCCCTTCTAGGATAAAGGTCTCCTCCATCGTCTTCCACGACTCTCTGTCGTTTGCTGTGATGATCCAGTCTTTTCCAGCAATTTGTATTACATCATTAGCCCACCGTATATACGGTCTACCAACATTTCTTTTACCGAATGGTCCTGTCCATCGCGTGGTCTGTATGGTCCACCCTGGTCTGTGAGTGGTGAAACGTGGCTGGCTCAATACCACTTTAATTTAAGAGCTTGTGTGCATCAGTAAGCTTCGTCTTTTCTCAGATTAAGCTGATTTTTACCTTGTGTATTTTTCGGATTTTAAGAATGCTTAATTTTAGGTGTTTAGAATGCTTTATTATCTCATAAGAATTTACAATTCACTTACTGAGATAAACTTATACTAAAATATACATTTATTAATGCCACAAAGCGTAGTGATACAAACTAATCATATTAAATTTAGACAATATAAACAAAAACTTACGAAAATCACAATAAATTATCAATAATTTATTAAATATAAACTATTATTAATTTTAATCTAATTTATTTGAAATCTTATCATCGTAATGTACATAGTTAAGTAGTTTATACATACATTTATGATTTTAATGAATGAATTAAATAATGTATAATGTTTTAACGTTGTTGTTAGCCAGAAGTAAGTGGATGCCATTTAATTTTTCTATTAAAATCATATTGAATTAATTTACTCGCTCGGCATAAATATTAATGATTGCAGTCTGTCATCTTTAAATATAGTAGCACTAAGTTTTACCATTTGTACATGTAACCGCTAAATATGGTCAGTGTATGCTATGTTGATGACTATTATTAATAAAAATAAAAAAAAAAACGTGCTTCATTTCATTACCTATCAACTTTTTTTTTATTGATGATAGTCAAGCGCTTGCCCACTACCTCACCTTTTTTTATGTTATTTGTGGGGAAACAGGCTTACGGCCCACCTGATGGTAAGCGGTCACCGTCGCCTATTGACACCGGCAACACCCGGGGTATTGTGGATGCGTTCCCTACACTGTAGAAACCTCTTTACATTTCTCTTGAAGCGTGCCATGTCGTAGCCTAATGGGAAAACCTTGATGGTAGCTCATTTCACATCTTACACCTGATTGTAATTGATGGTGTGATCGAAGATGGAGCACGCTTGCCTAGAAAGAACCTATTCCCTCTGGACTTGAAGACTCCGAGATGACTAGTTTACTAGTTTTATTAGGCATAGTAAAGTTACTTACATTAGTAGGCAGTATCAACTGTATAAGAATAGCTAAGAGCCGCCCCCACGCGGCGCCCGTCAGCAAGTTCGGTATGAAGAGTCCGCTGGAGACAGCCAGCCCGAACGTCCACGCGGACAGCAGGAAGTAGCACGCCACGAACACCATGATCGACAGCGGCTTGTACGAGCCGATCGGGTCGTGCAGGAATGAGCGCACCGACGCCTCGGGCGTCTGGAACCAGATGGCAGCTAACGCGTTGTATTCACCGTCCGCGCAGTATAGCTGTAACAAAAGGACAAAAGTAATGTAGTTATGTTTTTTTGTTAAACAACTTATACGGCAAACGAGCATGCAGTCCACCAGATGTTAAGTGGCTACTGCAGCCCATGGATATCCACATAGAATTCAAAACAAGGTATTATGTTGTCTTGATCTCTATGTGGATACGTTGCCATACTATAGGACTTAGCTGTTATGCCTATGTGCCAGTAATTACAGGAACACACCATTACCATCGAACCGGAACACAGCAGCACAAGTACTGCTATTTGGCGGTAGATAAAGGTAAGGCGATGGTGCCCACTTCCTCGAGCTCGTTCACAAAAGCTCTACCACTAGTAGTTGTGCGGAATGTTAAGATGGATGTGTGGGGTTAACGAGAATGGATAAGATAAGATTAGAGGACGTTTGAAAGTAGCGCCAGTGATAGAAAAATTGAGGAGTAAGAGGCTGGTATGGGCATATCAGAACAGGGAAGAAAATCATGTGACTAAAAGAGTGTTAGATATGAGTGTGGATGGATATAGAAGTAGAGGAAGACCGAAGGAGAGATGGATGGACTGTGTGAAGAATTATATGGGTAGGAAATAAGTGACAACGGAGATGACGGCTGATAGCGAGATATGTAAGAAACATACATGTTGTGCCGCCCCCGCGTAATTAGGGGAAAAGGGCAGGAAGAAGAATAGTACATTGTTACACAAGGGCTGTAATCGATCTATTTTTGATCGCTTACACCCGAGTTGGACGACCTCCGTGGTGCAGTGGCCGAATAGTCGGCTGAGATGCAGGAGGTAGCGGGTTCGATTCCCGCCGCGGAAGAAATGTTTGCATTATATGCAAATATTAGTTCCAGGTCTGGATGTTTTTCTATATATTATAAGTATGTATCTACAAAAAACAAGAATATACGTATTCTATCAGTTATCTGGTTCCCATAGTACAAGCTCTGCTTAGTTTGGGGCTAAATAGCACTATGTGAAATATCACCAACTATCATATATCACACAACTCATCTATGTAACATTTATGGTCACAATAAATATATTTCTATTTCTATCCAGTAATATTTATTTATTATACATAAGTATAACACATAATTTTTAATCATGAATGCGAGGAAATTAAAAAAGTATTTATAAAACAATTTGTTGCTAAAACGAAAATTTGCGTTTCCGGTATCTATTGTTTTTTTCACTACTAGATTATGGCCTTCATCATTTTTAAATTGAATTAAGGTTTTGTCATAGAGATTTTGTTACATTTATCATGAATGCAATGAGCCTCATTATATATTCAAATCGGTGAAGTATGTGAAACCTACCTATATAGCTGTATCAACTTATATACCGTGCTTCTAGCAAATAAGTCTCATTTCATTTCACGACCCTTCATAACTTACGGCCCTAGGGCCGTAAATCGCATTTACGGAGCCGTTACTGAGTTTACAATGACTAACTTTCAGAGCACGAGTGATGAAAAATAAAATAATAACTAGCTGACTACGCGCCTTAGAATCAATTAATTTTGTGTTGCTTAGCTGAGTTACATTATTTTTTTCCAATGTCCTTTTCCGTTTCCTTCCTTCCATCCTTCTCACATAGGGGTATGAAAAATAGTTTACGTCTTATTCTCAGACCTACCGAAAATGCACAAAAAATTTCATAAGAATCGGTCAAGCCGTTACAGAAGAGTTTTGTTACAAACACTGTGACTCGATAATTTTATATATAGACAAGAAAAATTTTAAATTTTAAAAACCCTTAAAACTGACATTGTTCAGAACCACCCCAGTTATTCTAGCTTTCCATTTGTCCATCCGTTCGGGAACTACGTTGCCACAGAGTAGAAATAAATAAAAAAAATAGTTGGTCGATATGATGGTAAAAATAGTTTATGATAAATCATTTTATCTAGATTAGAACTAGATTATGTCTTATATAGGGTGTTTGATAATATACGCACAAAAATGAAAGGGGTTATTTTGATGAGCATAATAAATAAAATTGTGAAATGTTTACCCCAGAAATGTAAAATTTATTTCGACATGTAAAAACGAACACTTTATTAAACTTATGAACATCATGATGATGATGATGATGATGAATAAATAAAATTGTGAAATGTTTACCCCAGAAATGTGAAATTTATTTCGACATGTAAAAACGAACACTTTATTAAACGTATGTTGTGCTATTGCATAATTCTTGCCATCTAACCACAGATACTGTATTGGTGACGTCTCGAGATATCTCTTGTTGCCCTTTCTAACCCAAACACCGCAGCCATTTCCGAAATAGACATCAAACCGGCCTTTATTTTTGGATGCCGATTGCAAGAGTACGCAACGCAGTAAGTTTTATATCGAATTAATCACCTAAACTTAGTCGATTTTATTAAAAAATTTGATAATATAACTAGTACTACTAATAGCTACTAATAGCTACTAATAGCTAATAGCAATGTTATCTTTTGTTGTAATGTATTTTGTTTTAGTGTTGTTAATTATTGTTATTAGTGGTTGGCATAATAAATTATATTTTCTTTCTTTCTTTTCTTTCTAGTACATAGTTTTTTTTGTTCTGAGAAACCGTCACTTAAATATTGTCAGTATATTACCAAACACCCTGTATAAATTGCACGGTTTCTATTGGTAGAAATGTCTTCTAACAAAACTTCAGAAAAAGCAGCATACTTGCAAAGGTACTTTAGTAGGGTCCTCTCCCAAAGGCCTGCAGTCATTCAGCAGGAACATCATAAGAAAGCCGCAGGTTGCACTCGATGCTGCGACTAGACAGGCTTCTACCACTCGAAGCCATGGTGATGATATATGCCTGGTTAATGTTTAAAAATATTATAATAATAAAATATATACCTGTTTAGTTATGTACGACATTAATTTAAAACACACATCCGGAATCGTATTAACTGATTTTAGAGGTGGGTTTAATACCAGTAGCTTGAATATTTATCCAGTAATCGATACATTTCCAATGAACAATTTTTAACGTAAATTGGTTGCGCCTTTTCGACGATGCCGCTTAGTCAGTTTATCAGATTACATGATGAATGAACATAATTTGTTTACCTATTTCATACAGGCTGTTTTATTGATATTTTAGGACTTGATATTAAGTACAAACTTTTTTAAAAATCTATGGCATAAAACTTATCTCTCTAAATATATATCTGTATCTTTACATACTATACAATGATGTCGCTTTCGCTGTCTGTCTATTTTAGGATTTGATATTAAGGAAACCCAAAAATTTTTAAAAATCAATAGCTAAAAAATCTAACCTATCTCTCTAAATTAACGTAATTAGTTTTGTTCGTATTTTTAGTTTAATGTAGACTGTCTATTTATAAATTCTTTTTTATATAAAGTAAATCCGTTTTTGGCTGTATGCTACGCTTAGTATAAGTTTGTATCTTTTATTAAGATTTTGATAAATAAATAAAATTAAATAAATAAATATATATCTGTATCTTTACACGCTATACAATGAAGTCGCTTTCGCTGTCTGTTCGCTTAGATCTTTTAAACTATTCAATGGATTTTAATGCAGTTTTCAGCAATAGATAGAGCGACTCAAGAGGAAGGTATATATGTATAATACATACATAGTAACTGCGAAAGTAGCTGTTTGTTTGTTACCTTTTCATAACTAAACGGATATAGGCTACTTAAAACGAGGGGTAATGATTTTATTGAAATACCACGCATGCGAAGCCGCGGGCGGGTCAGCTAGTAAAATATGCGCACCGCCAAAGAGTGGAACGCCTTGCCAGAGTCTGTGTTTCCAGATAGCTACAACCTGGGTATCTTTAAGTCCCGAGTGAATTGGTTTCTTCTAGGCAAGCGTGTACCATCGTAGACTGCATCATCGCTTACCATCAGGCGAGATCGTGGTCAAACGCAAACCAATGTATAAAAAAATTTATAAAAAAATAACCTATTTAAAAACAATACCCGTGTTTACCGTGATGACATATGGAACCGAGACGTGGTCCTTCACTATTGGCCTTATGAATAAGCTCAGAGTCGCTAAACGAGCAATGGAGAGGGCTATGCTCGGGGTTTCTCTACGGGATCGAATCAGAAATGAGGAGAAACGTAGGAGAACTCAAGTCACCGACATAGCCCAGCGGATTAGCACATTGAAGTGGCAATGGGCAGGCCATATAGCGCGCAGAACAGATGGCCGATGGGGCCGGAAAGTTCTCGAGTGGAGGCCACGGACCGGCAAGCGCAGCGTAGGGCGTCCATCTACAAGATGGGCAGACGACTTGGTAAGAACCGCAGGTCGGCGTTGGACGCACGGCAGTTCCTAGAGATCAATGAGGGAGGCCTTTGTCCAGGAGTGGATGTCCTACGGCTGATATGATGATGATGACCCGTGTTTTAATTTAATGTCGTACATAACGTAACACGTAGTATAATAATAATTCGTTTATTTGTTACTCAAAAAACATAATACTGTCACACTAATGTTATAAATTCTAAAGTAACTCTATCTCTGTCTGTTTTTAACGCTTTCACGACTAAACGGCTGCACCGATTTTGATGAAATTTGGTATATAGATAGATTGCGACCGGGATTCGGACATAGGATACTTTTTATCCGACTGCGCAGAAGGAGGTTAGTGTTTTTATTGACAAACAACATGTGCGCAGCCGTGGGCGGGTCAGCTAGTCACACTAATATAATAAATGTGAAATTGGATGTTTCTTTGTTTGTTACTTAAACGCATCTTAATGGCTAAACCGATTTCGATGAAATTAGGTGTGTTAATAAATTATGACCTGGATTCAAACATAGGCTATTTTTTTTTTGCAAACAACGCGTGCGAAGCCACTGTCGGAAGCTAGCAATTTATAAAGAGCATTTGCAATTCGAACAGATTTTTCAATATTTATGTTCAACATAGAATCATATAAAATGTATAATGTAGGACTATGTATCGACAAACAATTTCAACTTAGTCTCTGACCTAATGCAATAGGAACACAATGAACAAAAATCCCTCCAACGGTCTTGGCCAATGGACACAGCACTGGGCAAAGCGACTTCTTATAACAGTCTGTGAGTACAGCAGTGGATGTGAACATCAACCAGAGACATAAAGCTTCTATAAAAATGACATCTTTAATAATTAAGTACCTTATTCTAAAAACAGTCAGTCTGTAGTTGATATAGTTCCACAGAGCCCCAAGCAAGCCGCCGACCGCTCCGAAAAACATGAACACTGGCAGTTCGTAGAAATGGAACGGGAATGGCTCCATTTTACCCAAGTTTAGGAGACCTGAAGACCGGTACAAATTTTTCATTATAACGGTGCATATACTTGTAAAACGTTGGAAATGTTACGTTAAATCTTAGCTCGTTCAGATAACATTTCAACCCATTTGAGTAACTTGCGTCCCGCTTAAGAAGCCGGCGAACCACGAGCCCAACTTCAATTCGGCCGCGTCAAAAACTTCGGCCTGAATATCGCTATCCCTGTTTAGTGACGAAGTTTAGCCACGCAGAGCGACAGCGATAGCAATAGAACGATTCTAAATTTGATTAGATTTTGACCGTGTTCCGTAATACCAAAAATGATGACCGAAAACTTGTTGTATTTTTCTCATTGTGTTGTGATTCTGTAACTAGACGATATAATCTATGTTCCCATGACTAGGATATGTAATACGAAACAATTAGGTTGAAAACAGGTCTTTTATGACGTAAAAACATGCAGAATGCGATACGCTTCTATTTCATTTTAGGTAAGTATTTTGATCTAATATATGGTTGGGAACCTAGATAAATACTATTCAAATTAAAATAATACCTTAAGGTAGAAATATGCTCCAATTAGAAATGATCTTGGTAGTACGTGTTGTATGGGCGATTCCCTTCCGGTCTCCCCTTAAGCAGTATTTCATCGCGTTCAGGTAACACTTAATTTTGTTTAGACCCATTTCACCTAATTATGAGACATTTCTCCAGCTCAAGTATCATTTTTAGTGTTCCGTACATCAAAAGGTAAAAAAGGAACCCTTATAAGATCACTCTCATGTCCGTCTGTATGTCCGTGTGTCACCACCGATTTTCTCAGGGACGGGTGGATCTAGCAAGTTGAAATTAATACCAGATACTGAAGTCTGTAGTCCCTATTAGGTGTATAAAAATCAAGGTCCTGAGTAAACACGATAATTAGATATGGTCATATTTAGATTTTCGCAAAAACTTGTAAGTACCAAAATGTACCTTAATTTTCAATTTTTTTATTTTCGGAATTTTCCCTTTACTTGTGCTGTAAAACCGTGCTTTTAACCAAAATTGACAATTCTAGGTCAACCGGAAGTACCCTATAGGTTTTGGGGCGAAAACCTATATGGTAGTTCCCATTGATCTAGAATCACGAAACTTGGCAAAAAGCGAGGTCTTACAGCACAAATAAAGGAAAAATTCCAAAAAAATATCTGTATGGCTGTATGTGTCCCCATACATACATAGTTGACGCTAATTAACATAGTCCTCTGAGTTGTATGGGCTCTCATACAATTTATAGGCATAGTTTAATCGGCACCAACCTCAAATAAGGTAAATAAATAAAGTTGTGTTATTGAATAAAATAAATATTTAAGTGGGACTCCCATACCACAGACATGATTTTCTTGACTTTTTTATAGATAATGGTACGGAACCCTTCGTGCGCGAGTCCGACTCGCACTTCAGTTAACAATACACTAAATTTTAGTAAAATACTATCTCACAGCGTAAATATGGTATGAAACAAGTCGTGGTACCTGGAAAACTCAGCTCGCCGGCTCGTCCGTGATAAGCTGAGAGGGCACAGTTCAGGGTAAAAGTTGACACAACAGAGCCAAAGAATGTCCGCCATGTTAACGCTTGGTTCCAGAAACTTGTTCCTTCCTCCAATGAAAAAAGTACTCCACCTGTAATGTAAAGTTGCATAGTCGGAAATCGTACTCGATATGTCTAAACTATGTGTCATGTAAGTTTTTACTACAAAGATCGGTCTTTCTATCGATCTGTTGGCAATATGCCAACAACTATATTAAAAAAAATACCGTCGTCATTCTTAATGGGCACAACCAAGGAAGGTACTATTATACTACTTGCTCAGGTAATCTTTTAGGAAGGAATCTCCGTGGCGCAGTGGGCGAACAGCCGGCTGATACGCAGGAGTTAGCGGGTTCGATTCCCGCCGCGGAACAAATGTTTGCATGATCTACAGATATTTGTTCCGGGTCTGGATGTTTTTCTATATATGATAAGTACGTATTTACAAAAAAAATGTATATAAGTATTCTATCAGTTATCTGGTTCCCATAGTACAAACTCTGCTTAGTTTGGGGCTAGATAGCGTTGTGTGAAATATCCATCAATATTTATTTATTTATTAGATAGGTAGATAACGCTTTATTGGACGTACATAACACTTAAATAACTTAAAAACAATATAAAAACAATAACACGGAAATACAAGTGGCGGTCTTATCGCTAAAAGCGATCAATTCCAGACAACCTTTGGCTGGACTGGATTTCACGAGAATGTAGAATGTAGGACGGTAGCTTTTAATAAAATAATTGAATATTGAATAAACAGTGTACTGTATAAACAGGAAGGCAAGCTTGTCAAGTTGCTGTCAAGTTAACTGGTGGTAGAGCTTTTGTGAACGAGCTCGAGCAAGTGGGCTATCTAAACTCTAGAACTAGGCTTAACTATCCGATTATCCCGATTATCTTGTCACATCTACTGGTGGTAGAGCTTTTGTGAACGAGCTCGAGGAAGTGGGCTATCTAAACTCTAGAACTAGGCTTAACTATCCGATTATCCCGATTATCTTGTCACATCTACTGGTGGTAGAGCTTTTGTGAACGAGCTCGAGGAAGTGGGCTATCTAAACTCTAGAACTAGGCTTAACTATCCGATTATCCCGATTATCTTGTCACATCTACTGGTGGTAGAGCTTTTGTGAACGAGCTCGAGGAAGTGGGCTATCTAAACTCTAGAACTAGGCTTAAGAACCCGATTATCCCGATTATCCTGTCACATCTACTGGTGGTAGAGCTTTTGTGAACGAGCTCGAGGAAGTAGGCTATCTAAACTCTAGAACTAGGCTTAAGAACCCGATTATCCCGATTATCCTGTCACATCTACTGGTGGTAGAGCTTTTGTGAACGAGCTCGAGGAAGTAGGCTATCTAAACTCTAGAACTAGGCTTAAGAACCCGATTATCCCGATTATCTTGTCACATCTACTGGTGGTAGAGCTTTTGTGAACGAGCTCGAGGAAGTGGGCTATCTAAACTCTAGAACTAGGCTTAAGAACCCGATTATCCCGATTATCCTGTCACATCTACTGGTGGTAGAGCTTTTGTGAACGAGCTCGAGGAAGTGGGCTATCTAAACTCTAGAACTAGGCTTAAGAACCCGATTATCCTGTCACATCTACTGGTGGTAGAGCTTTTGTGAACGAGCTCGAGGAAGTAGGCTATCTAAACTCTAGAACTAGGCTTAAGAACCCGATTATCCCGATTATCTTGTCACATCTACTGGTGGTAGAGCTTTTGTGAACGAGCAGATAAAGGTAAGGTGGTGGTGCCTTCTTCGGGCACCACCACCTTACCTTTATCTGCCGCCAAATAGCAGTACTTGTGCTGCTGTGTTCCGGTTAGATGGTAATGGTATGTTCCTGTAATTACTGGCACATAGGCATACCAGCTAAGTCCTATAGTATGGCAACATATCCACATAGAGATCAAGACAACATAATACCTTGTTTTGAATTCTATGTGGATATCCATGGGCTGCAATAGCCACTTAACATCTGGTGGACTGCATGCTCGTTTGCCATATAAGTAGTATAAAAAATAAAAAAAAAATTCAAGAATGCTTTTCGAATATCTTACCAATAGGAGCTCCAAAAGCAGCGGACACCCCGGCGGCCGCGCCGGCAGAAACAAAGTCTCTCTTCTCATGATCTTCGCGGAAATACTGGAATATCTTAAAGTCCTTGTTGAAGGTGGTGCTTTTCCCTTGCGATATGCCAGCGGCGACTACTGCTCCGCTGTGGATCATGGGACCTTCCTATATCCACAAAAATATAAATAATTAATTCTATTTCCATATGGAAATATGGATATTGCAAATGAAGAATTTAGAGTCTTGTAGGGAAAAATTCATAAAGCTAGGAATTATGACGATGATTGGGGAATACATCTATCACAATCTAATGTTTGTTAAATTAAACATAAACAAATTTGAGATGAAATGTGACATTCATAATTACAATACAAGAAATAAAACTAACATTTGCCTTCCAAAACATAGAATGGCCAAACTTGGAAAAAGTTTTGTTAGTATGAGCATAAGGTTGTACAACAAACTTCCTAAAGAACTGCGGAATACAGATCCTATTCATTTTAGTTTAAAGATAAGACAATTATTACAGACAAAATCTTATTATACCCTTGACGATGCATTCGCTGATGACCTAAATACATAACTGTTAATGTATTTGTTTTTTACGTAAATTGTTTATTTGTATTATGTTTCTTTTTTTGTATGTGTTTGGATTTATTTAAAAGTGTTATATTATTATTTTACTTGTTAAGTATGTTTTTCACAAATTGTAATGTGTATTGACTTTTCCAAGTGTACCTACAGTTGTATCTAAATGGAATAAAAAAAAATATGCAAACAGTACTTCGAAAACACATTACATGATGAGTGTTTCAATAAAAATTAAAAGCATTCACAAAGTAGAGATCGATGTAGATAGTAGCCAGCTACATCATACATGCATTAACTTTACATACAGATTTCGCACGCTAGCTGATTATCAATCATAATTACAATATTTTCATTAAATATTCCTTTAACACGAACGTTTGTCTAAAATCACAGCCGCGGAAATGTTCTCCCCTTTGACATTGCTTATATTTTTAGTTATAGTGAAAGCAAGAGTAAACCCAGATGGGCCAACAGTCGTGTTAGACTTCACAAATTGTATCAACAAACTTATAGAAATTAACTTCAAAGAACCGGGTGTACTGGTATTCGCCAATGCGGATAACTACAGCACACCAATGTCGAAAATTCAGGCTGAACTGTTAAAAAGAATTAATAATATGATGAACTATGCAGTTGAGGTTATGAACCCTGAAGACGAAGATGTCAATATTTGCGATAATTATGACGAAAAACTGGGAGTTTTGCATATCGACAGCTTTGACGTGAGACCTATGCCAGCTTACTTTGTAATCGTCATTGACAGCTATCAAGAATTTTCTTTTGTGGCCGGAAGACTACTTCGATCTCGCAGTTGGAACCCCAGCGCACAATTCATCATTCTGTTCTTCAACTTCGCTAAAGATTCTACGAATATTCAGTTTATAGAGAGAATTGTGACCTGTCTTTTCAAATACAATGCTAAAGAAATTATAGTCATTGTTCCTGTGGCAAATAATATACGCAATGCATTAGTCTACGGCTGGAAGCCTTTTGATCCGCCAACGTATTGTGGCTACTTTAATGAAACTGCCAAAAACAGGCTTTACGTACAAAACACTTGTGAGAAGGGTTCCTTGAAATTCAACACGGTGCTCGTACAAGGAATTCCAACAGACATGAAAGGATGCATTCTAGATATTATAGCTTTAGAACGACAACCGTTCGTGAGCATAGATGAGAAAGACGCGAACATCGAAATGATACTCATCGATGAACTGGCGAAGACTTACAACTTCAAAACTAAATATAACATTGTGAACTCGTATAGACGGGGCGAGCGAGAAAACGGGCAATGGGATGGGGCCTTGAAGCTACTAACTTCGAAGAAGGGACACGTTCTTTTAGGCGGCATCTTTCCAGACTTTGATGTGCACGAAGACTTCGAGTGTAGTTCGTCGTATCTAGCTGATTCGTATACTTGGGTGGTACCGAGAGCATATAATTCACCTCCATGGGTAGCACTATCAATCATATTCAAGAGAGAAGTGTGGTTATCTGTCATTGCAGGATTTATAATCTCAGCTTTATCTTGGAAAATATTGGGACAACTTGCCAGAGATACAGCGTATAACAAGTCTCTAGGTCATAGTTTAATCAACGCTTGGTGTTGTTCTCTAGGATTCTCGTGTTATATCCGACCCATTAGACAAAGCTTACGGGTATTTTTTTCTTTCTTCAATATCTACTGCATTCTTGTAATAACTGCTTACCAAACTAAACTAATCGATGTTTTAAAGAACCCTCGATTTGATTATCAGATAAATAATGTTGAGGAGTTAGTGGAAAGCGGGTTAAAGTTTGGTGGTTTCCAAGAGCTGCATGATGTGTTTTTAAATTCGTCAAATTTTTTTGATGATATCATTTTCGAGCGTTGGATAGTTGTGGACGATATGTGGAAAGCATTGCTAGACGTGGCTGTCCATAGGAATTTCTCGGTACTATGCAGTCGGCTAGAATTAGCGCACTTAGCAGCCGTGATGCCTGATCTGAGCGACAGTTTCGGGAACTATAGATATTACGCATACGATATGAACATGTTCTCCGTCCCAGCTGAGATGATTGCATTGAGGGGTTTCCCCTTTATGAGAACGTTTTCTGACACGTTGGCGCTTTTTAAACAGATGGGGACCAATGCGGCTTTGAGGCGTAGATTCGCATGGTTCAACGAGAGGCGCAGGGCGGAGCTGCTGCGCACGATACTGATGGAGAAATCTGGCGTTAACGCACTATCATTAGAACATCTTCAAGCCGGTTTTCTAATACTAGCTTTGGGGTACATAAGTGGAGTATTTGTGTTTTTTATAGAAATCATAGCTAACACACAATTTGTTAGAAGAAAAGTAGCCCAATTAAGACATAATAAATAGTTTTCAAATTAAATGCGTTTTTATTTTCTGCTCCTTGTTAATGTAACATTTTAACCCCTTCAGGTAACTTTTCATCCAATTAAACTAACATTTCACCCAGTTCAAACAACATTTTACCCGATTCAGCTAGCATGCTAGTAGATCCATCAGCCAGCCCTCTGACCAAGGCCGACTCCTACAGCCTACCTTCACGATAAGTGTCTTGATGTGTACCACAAGCAGGACTTTACCCCAGATAAATTTCAGCCCGTTAAGGTAAGATTTTTACCCCATTCAGCTAGCATGCTATTTGTGCTTACCTTCCCACCAGCCAGCCCACCAGCCAGCCCTCCGACCACAGCCGTGATGACTCCTATAGCTTTCCCGATAAGAGTCTTGATGTGTACCACGAGCAGGACTTTACCCCAGATAAATTTCAGCCCGTTAAGATTTTAACCCATTCAGCTAGCATGCTATTTGTGCTTACCTTCCCACCAGCCAGCCCTCCGACTACAGCCGTGATGACTCCTATAGCCTTCACGATAAGTGTCTTGATGTGTACCACGAGCAGGACTTTACCCCAGATAAATTTCAGCCCGTTAAGATTTTAACCCATTCAGCTAGCATGCTGTTTGTGCTTACCTTCCCACCAGCCAGCCCTCCGACTACAGCCGTGATGACTCCTATAGCCTTCACGATAAGTGTCTTGATGTGTACCACGAGTAAGACTACCCCAGATAAATTTCAGCCCGTTAAGGTAAGATTTTACCCCATTCAGCTAGCATGCTGTTTGTGCTTACCTTCCCACCAGCCAGCCCTCCGACTACAGCCGTGATGACTCCTATAGCCTTCACGATAAGTGTCTTTATGCGCACCACGCGTGGAACTTTCACCCCGTTCAGGTAACATTTCACTTGAGGGATACCACTGCCTGCTGCAACTGGCTGTGGAAAAGTAAATAATAATTTGTTAAGTTTTTCAAAATCATGGGTTTTTTTACAATTGATGTGGTTTATATCAAACACTCTAAGAAAAAACAGAAAGTGAGTTTGAACGAGTTAGTGGCTAACTCTGGTGTAAAAGTTTATAAGCCTCCAACATGGCTCGCATTTATAGCCGCAGCCATTATCTACTAGCTTTCAGTAGCGGATTTGCACATTTCCCAAGTAAAGGCCACTTAACATCAGGAGGCCAGTCAGCTTGTGAGTCTACAAGTTTAATATATGAAACTAGCTGACCAATCCGCAGTTTCGCACGCGTAGTTTTTCATTAAAAACATTACGCTCCTTTGCGCAGTTGGGTAAAAAGTAGCCTATGTTACTCAGGGTAAATGTAGCTATCCAATGGTGAAAGAATTTTTGAAATCGATTTTTGAGTTTATTCATTACAAACATACACACAAAAATACAAATCTTTCCTCTTTATAATATTAGTATAGAAGTATAGATTGCACAGGAAATTGTTTTTGGGTATATTTCTGAGCTAATCAAAGCTCATCATGTATCATCACGATGAATCATGTACGATAAAGCGGATAATGTAATGCTACTGGTTGGGGGCCGCGAACTGCCTTGCAAATAAAAAAAAAAATTCAAATCGGATGATAAATGAAGGTAAAAAAACCTAAAAAAAAAACACACTACTACTATAAATTACAGATAAATAATTTATAGAATGATATCAGTTCAGCGTTTCTGTCAACATCTTTTTTATTTAGTATAAAATGAAGTTGCTTCCGCTGTCTGTTACCTTAGTTATTTTAAACTACTCAACGGATTTCAATGTAGTTTTTAACAATATATAGATTGATTCAAGAGGAAGGTTTATATATCTATGCTAATATTAGAAAGAGGAAAGATTTGTTTGTTTGTATTGAATAGGCTCCAAAACTACTGGACCGATTTAAAAAATTCTTTCACTGTTGGGAAGCTACACTATCCCCGGGTGACATAGGCTACTTTTTATTCAACTGCGCAAAAAGAGGGTAATGTTTTATTGAAAAACCTAGATCAGCTACTTCATACATAAATCATACATGACTACTATTTAACTGGTGGTAGAGCTTTTGTGAACGGGCCTGAGGAAGTGGGCACCACCGCCTTACCTCTATCTGCCGCCAAATAGCAGTACTTATGCTGCTGTGTTCCAGTTAGATGGTAATGGTATGGTTCCTGTAATTACTGGCACATAGGCATAACAGCTAAGTCCTATAGTATGGCAACGTATCCACATAGAGATCAAGACAACATAATAGCTTGTTTTGAATTCTATGTGGATATCCATGGGCTGCAGTAGCCACTTAACATCTGGTGGACTGCATGCTTGTTTGCCATATAAGTAGTATAAAAAAAAAATTACTAATCAGCAAATTCCCAGTGTAAAATCGGTTATGAGTAGCTCTCACCTCAACATATGCGACTAGCATAGAACCAATGAAAACTATGCATATATTTGATAACACCCACAACAGATATGGAATGTAGAGTCGATCTTGGAGCACATATTTGTCAACGGCTGTAGGTATTTGTTTAGGAAATTACAAAGAACAAAGGAAATTAAACGTAATAAATAAATGCATAATGCTGTACTGTTACAATGCTGTACCAGACTTTGTTTTATTTATAAATTAATATTCCTGGACATTTCACACAGCGCTATCTAGACCCAAACTAAGCAGAACTTGTACTATGGAAACCAGATAACTGATAGAATACTAATATACTTTTTATGTTATGTATGTTCGCCCACTGCGCCACGAAGGTCGTCATGTAGATCTAGATGACGGAGCTAGATGTAGATCTATATATATAAAACAAAGTCGGGTTAGTTACAACATTTATAACTCAAGAACGGCTTGACCGATTTTGATGATCTTTGATTCGTTCGATTTGCATCCGCCTCGAATAGCAGAGTAACTATTAAAATATCGGAAAAATTCATGCAAAAAAAACTATGTGGAAAATTAATTTTCTTCATGATGGCCGATTGACCCTTCTACCGGCGACGTACCTACATTGGCTGCCCGCGTTATATGCATGTCAAGGCTGTACGAAGTTCGGCGGGTCAGCTAGTAACACATAAATACATTTCACACTATCTATTCCCAAACTAAGCTAAGCTTGTACTATGAAAACAAGATAACTAATAACATAAATCATAAATAATTCATTAATATAATACCATTAATCATTGCTAGGATATAAAAAAACTGAAAAAACAAATTAACAAAGTTTTCTGGAAGAAATCGCCTTTTAGGTACAGGGCCCACTGTGTTTTTCGCCTGAGACACAGGTTTTCCTAGTTCAGGCATAGTGTAATTTCTAATTATAATATATTAATCTGTAATGTTAATCTACACTAAGACAATGAACAGAGATTTATTATTAACTCTATTGTTCATTGACTGTATGTCTCATTGCTTGTCATAAGGTTTTTCATTAATTCATTACATTGAAAGGTTTTAGCTAGGTGAATATAAAAACATAGAATTGATTAAATAAATATAAATAAATATTACTGGACATTTCACACAGCGCTATCTAGCCTCAAACTAAGCAGAGCTTGTACTATGTGAACCAGATAACTGATAGAATACTTATATAGATTTTTATTTTGTAAATACCTACATACTTATAATATATAGAGAAACAACCAGACCCGGTACAAATATATGTAGATCATGCAAACCTTTGTTCCGTGGCGGAAATCGAACCTACTACCTCCTGTGTTTCAGCTGGCTATTCGCCCACTGCACCACAGAGGTCGTCAAAAAATGGTTTGTAAACTCATCAGAAATAGTAGACAAGGTTTACTACCAGAAAGTAAATTATGTGTATTATCTACTCATCAAAACAAGGTCAAGTCATCTAGGTCATTTTAGAGTTATGTACTATTAGTAAGATGAATTATTTATGACTACAGGACTGCCAACATATGTACAATAAAGGTATTCTTGCCCCACATTTTAATTAAAAAAATAACCTCGGCCTGGCTTTTCTTAGACATACAGTAAGTATTAAAGAAACTCATTTTTTTTTATGTTCAACATTGTATAAATTTTAGCATTATTTATTTTATTATTATTACTTGTACATCATATTGGATTCCCGGTATTGTGACTAAATATACCATGGTACTAATATACCATCATGCAGACCCAAAACATAATTATATTATTTGCAATCTATTTAAATTTTTTTTTTTCTTTAATAATATGAAAAGGATACATTTCTTCAACTCCCTATACTTGATTTTGGAGAACTCTTCTATAGATATGTCAATGAAGAATGCTATCAGAGCAGTCACTACTCCTATCAGTAGTATTATGAACCAGCGAAGGATATCCTTCCATACAACAAATGGATATCCGCGTTTTCTTTCTTCATCTAACATCAGGTGATTCTCACATGTGTCATAGTCTAAGCTCTGCAAAATTAATCCTAGGTTAGGTTAGAGACAAAAACAAAGAGAGATAGAGTATCTACTTACCAACTGTAACAACTTTGTAATATGTGAAAGAATAAATGTTTTGGGAAAGACTAAAACATAGAGACTTGGTAGAATAAGTAATTTAAATAAAAATAAGGTTTGAAATAGGAATTTGCAGACGAAGTGCATATAAAACCTTTTAATTATCAACACATAAAATAACAAAACTATTTCTTGGGAGATATTAAAAGTTACTATTTGGAAACTAGGTAATGTACCTAACATAATTATTTGAAGATACTACTCACAGACAAAGGATTAAATAAAGAATCAAGAGCTTGAGATTAGACTAATTGCATATGTTGTGAAACTTACCTCATATTTGGCAGAAAGAACATTCATAGATCCTGGTTCAATCTTCTGAACTGGATGTCTCCGCCTGATACCATGGCTCCCTTGCAATTCATCATCAGACTCCTGAACCGAAACAATATGGTAAAATTTTAGGTATTTTAGTAACTTAAATTTTTTTTATGCAGGCTTATTCCTGATTTGAGAATAATTTTATGGGTGGTATTAAGACGACCTAGACTTTCAGGAAGATAAATTCAACAGGTCCTGATGTAAACACTTACATGATTTGTAATTGATCTATTGAGCTGAGCAACATTAGAAGTGCTCGGTTCTTCTTCATTACTCACTAGTTGAGCAGTATCTGATGTGTTGTTATCACTGAAAGTCCCGTCTGTAAGCGACGTTGTTGAGTTAGTCATTTCGACGTCGATAGAATGAATTTAGAAGATTCTATTCACATTGCTGCAGCAACTCATTTCACTGATATATTTATTTACTGTCACAAAGCAAGATTATTAAAGAGTCTCAGGTATTGAAAAATATCAGATTTTCCAAATAAAAACAAAACATGAAGTGAAAATGAATCTTTCTTTTACAAAGAAAACGTCAATCATATGCGAATGACATTGACAATTACTCGTAAAACTTTATACTCTTCATTGTCTATGACATTTAAAGGTGGAATTACATGTCCAGCGAGATATTTCTAGCATTTTATTAAGTACATAATGATAGGTAAACAATCTTACGTTAAATGCTAGTTTTTTAATTTAAAAAGGATCTTTTCTAAATTACTATCTTTTGAAACTCAAACAATAAGTAAAAGGTATAGATTAGACGAGATGAAGTTAATTTCTTCAAGAGATAATGAATTTGATAAACTACCTATATTAGTGTTAAAGGAAACAGTGTCTAAAGATCTCGCAGGTAATCAGTAAGCCCCAATCGATCTCTTTTGGAGTACCACAGGGGAGTATACTGGGACCTACGCTTTTTAATATGTACATAAATGATATCCATGATCTCACCATTGATAATGCCCAAGTTATATGCTATGCTGATGACACCGCGGTGATTTTTCACGGACCTAACTGGCCAAAAGTGTCATCATTTGCTGAAACAGGCTGGTTTGTCACATATTAGTAGATGGCTTCGTGAGAATCTTCTAACCCTAAACACGGAAAAAACTAAGTATCTGTGCTTCCATAATTCCTCTGCTTCTGCTCCTCCGATGAATAATCTGAATATTAAAATACACAATTTTGCCTGTTTTGACAACTCCTGTTGTAGTTGTGATTGTATAAATAGAACAAATTTTATTAAATACTTGGGCATTTTATAGACGAAAAACTAAACATTAAAAAACACATTGAGGGTCTATCGGCACGTGTTAGAAAAGTAATAAATATAATTCACAATTTGCGAAACATCGCATGCAGGGAACTGCTCCAAAACGTATACCTTGCGATGTGCCAGTCCCTTATATCATATTGCATCACATGTTGGGGAAGTGCCGCTAAAACTTGCCTTATTCAACTCGAACGAGCGCAACGCTCCGTACTCAAAATCATGCTTATGAAACTTTATAGATATCCAACTACAGAATTGTACAAAGAAAGTGGTGTTCTAAGTTTCCGGCAACTTTTTATCTTAAAAACATCGGTATCAGCGCATAAGCATTTACTTTCATCAGAAAATTACTTGGAGCTGATAAGCAAACGAGTCTTTAAAATTCCTACCCCGCCAATCAATACATCCTTTGCGCAACGTTTTGGTCAGAATGTAAGAGCATGTGTTTATAATAATGTTTTAAAATTTTGCGATCTAAAAAATAAATCTGTAAGACAAGCAAAACAAATAATACAAAAGTGGCTAACTACTCTGACGTACGCAGATACTGAGACTATTCTGAGTGTTATCTACAACCTAAAAGTCCCAAATATTTATCCTATGCATTTACATTATATTACTTATATATATTTTAATATATTATATACATATTTATATTTAATACTTTATTAGAAGTTGTATGTATATATATTTATTTATGCATTATAAATTTAGGTTATATTAGTATATAGGTTTTCAATTGTTATTTTAAACTTTTTTATATATATGTATATATTAATTTTATTAATTATTAATATATATATATATATATATATATATATATATTATTAATTTAATTTATTAGTCCGAGGTGTAAACAACTGAATAATCTATATAAGAATTTCAAGGTCTTCACGATACAGGCTTGGCCTAGTGTGAAGACCACCGACTAAACCTTTTAGCTATTAAGCACTCTCAACAATAAGTTCATTTAAAAATTATCTGTTTCAAACATATTAGTCATAAGGTGTGCTTTTTGTTGCTAAATAAAATATTTTTCATTTTTCATTTTCATTTTTCATTATCTTTTTTGATAACGTATCGTTATCATTTTATCAGTTCGTAAACAAGAACAAACCTTTGACCCACACAGATACAAATGGACAGTGTTCCGTAAACAACAATAGAAGTTGTCAATGTGTGTGTAGCTTGCTCGTTCGTTTGGTTGACAATCGCGATGTGATGTATTCTACATACATCATCGCATGCTGAGTTATATTTTCAACAAAACCTTTTAGTTTATAATTAAGTTACTGTGTTTATTTCTAAATGTTTTCGTTCGTTGTGATATCTCTCCTCAGTTTTAATTTCTAAATATGTGTAATTTGCCGCCGAAGTTTCTTTCAGTGTGTCGCCTTTGTTTATCATTCTGTGGCGATAATTGCAGTGATGTTAAACTCCCAATTTTCGACCGTGATAAGGATAAATCACGCCTTTCCGAGATGATAATGGCACACCTATCTCTAATGGTAATGATTTTGCACTATTTTCATCTAAGATCACTAGGAAGGCGGAGTTTTCTCGTGTGAAAGTTTAGCGTAAGCGTACGAGATTGTGGATGCTGATAAGCGCCATTAACTTTCTCGCGGGTGTTGAGTATTTTCGCATTGTGATATCATATTACGGCCCACGCGACGAGTGTCCGGAGGTATGACTAATGTCATTCGTGGAAATGATATGCGAGCGAGCGGCAGGCGCGCAGTATCAGCCGCGGGCGCTCCGCTGATAACAAAGGATTGCAATCGGGCTCTCATCGCTCGGCCCGCCTCCTGCCTCCTGCTGCGGCCCTCTCCCCTCGCCCTCTACACACATACACAGCTGCTGCAGTGCACTGTGCTCATCCATTACACTGCATTGCTATTTTGAGAATTCAATATCTTCTAAAATTAGATTTATATTTAAGGGAATCAATCTGCAGGGGGACTTATGCCTTTCCTGTCTCTCCACAATCTAGAATGTTGGAATAAACTAGTTGATTTCTTTAATGTCTGTTATCAGATTGACTGGAATGACTCATCATCTATGATTATGTTTGTGAAAGGTCACTGGCCACATCACCTCACTTAATGACAGTGTTGTGAAACTAAACTAGTGAATTATATTTTTAGGTTTCCCCAGAAGACTTGCTGCCTCAAGTTTTGTGTGGAAGCTGTGTTCGGAAACTAGAGGACTTCCATACCTTCAGAGAGTTGACACATAAATCGGAAAGACTGTTGGAACAATTTCTTCAGTATGCCAATTCACTAACAGGTCCTAAGGAGGTGAGTAGCTTTCTATTGTACTATACTTACAGGTGTGGTAAGTATCAAATAAAACGAATATTCATAACTTTAGATTTTTATTTACTAATAATAATAATACAAGATTATGTACTTTAATCTATTATTGAAATACTGAAGGAAGAAATAAAGATTATACGAAAAGTTTATGCAAATGCTGTATCAGCATTAATGTTTACATAGCGGATAGGCTGGGTCCTTATCTTTTTATTATAGAATGCTTTTACCGCATTCACTAGGAGCCCCAACAACATTCCTATAGCCACTACTGTGGCTACACCCAGAATACTCCACAAAACATGTCTGGGTTTCAAGTCTGAGAGACTGAAGCTTTTCTTAGCTGCAAATGTAGAATCCAGCGTAGGACAGAATGGCAGGGTAATGTTGGTCACATATGCTCCAGCCAGCCTCATCGGAGCCGCACAACTGAAATACCAAACAAGTCGTAAAACACCTATAAATTATATTTCTCAATAATAAAATCACATAGGAATAACTTTTAATAGCCTGTTATAACAGACAACCATGAGCTTTTCATTGGTCTTAAGCTGGATATTTATGTGTTACATTCCATCTTAGCAACTTATTGCACATTTGAAACACTATTGAAGTCAATGCATTCTGGTACATCATATGGAAAGTTACTTATATACATTTATAATCATGCATATTTATTTATAAATTATACAAATTATTTAAGTCAATGTATTTGGTTTTGCAATATAAATACGGCCATTTATGCCGCATATTCTGCACGCAAATAAACTTCCCGTTGACCTAGAATCATGAAATTTGTTAAGAAATGTCTCACAGCACAAGTAAAGGAAAAAAATCAAAAATCGTTAATGTGTTGTTATATCGTAAAAAATCTTTCCCTGTAGGGAAGTAGGGGGTTATTATTTTTTATTAACGCACCCCATCTTGTGGGGTGTCGTTGAATAGGTATTTTAATAAAAAGTATCCATAATAGGAGCACATATATTGAAGTTGTAAGAAGAATCATTAAAGCTGATTAGACTTTACTGGTTTACAAGAGTTACGAAACTCAACTGCACAATTAACTTTGTCATTTAATATGACGTAAGATAATGTCGTACTGGCTACGAACCCTTCACTGTGCGTGATGGATGAGTGATCAACTAATCACTCATCTTATATTCAAACATTTTCTTTGATTAAGTTATTTACCCAGTTACCGACATTTTTATTCACTTAGGGCCAGCGCTTATTGACGGCATAGCATGCCAAATGATTTTTGTCAGCACCGTAAGTGCCATAAGTGGAGCAATTTTTATAAATAATAAATATTGCTGGACATTTCACACAACGCTATCTAGCCCCAAACTAAGCAGAGCTTGTACTATGGGAACCAGATAACTGATAGAATACTTATATAATTTTTTTTTGGTAAATACATACTTATAATATATAGAGAAACAACCAGACCCGGAACAAATATCTGTAAATCATGCAAACATTTGTTCCGCGGCGAGAATCGAACCCGCTACCTCCTGCGTCTCAGCCGGCTATTCGTCCACTTCACCACGGAGGTCGTCAATAAATAGTTTATCTGCATACCAGCCATTTTATATGGCTTTTATTATTATCTAAGAGTAAGCTACTTACAAAGGAACATCTCCTGGCTTAAACTTATCACCAGCGCCTTGCTTGGATACAATACTGGCTAGATCACAGTTGCAGAGCCATTTATTGCCAGTCATGCCCAGAACTTCAAGTTTGCTCCACGGCATTAAATCAGTTGACAGCTCGCTTAGATTGTTATCGTCTAAGTACACCTGTTGATGGAGAACAAATACAATAGGTATAATACGCCTCTCGTAAATACTCGCATGGAAGACGAATGTGGCGGTCGGCTAATCTAAAGAAGCCGCGAGACGTACAGGTACACACGGCTACACATCAAGCTATACAATTCCAGTATAAGCTGACCTCTCATTCTATGATAAGCCTACACAATGCGAGGTCAGATTATACTGGAATAGTATAGCTTGATGTGTAGCCGTGTGTACGATTCCCATTGCGAGACACATGTATGTATGATCTGGCAATATTTGTTCTGGGTGCTGTGTTGACATGTTAATCGAAAGTTTCTCATACTGACAAGGAATATATCTATCATCCAGGTTCTCGTTTTAAATCAGGCGGATGACAGCTCTTTCATCAAAGGGTGTTTGCATATTAAGAATTGAAGAATCAAGTACACACGGCTACACATCAAGCTATATATTTCCAGTATAAACTGACCTCTCATTCTACGAAAAGCCTACACAATCCGAGGTCAGCTTATACTGGAAATATATAGCTTGATGTGTAGCCGTGCGTACGTACTCCCGTTCTTCAGAATCTCGCCTAGAACCGAAACTAACTCAAACCTTCATCGGAAAAGCACGTATGTTTCATTCAACATCGGAAACTACGACTTAAATACTATTCCATAAGATTCGTTTGAAATCTGTCTGACCTCCGAAATATACTTTGAATAAATTATTTTTAGCTTAATATCAACCTAGTTTATAGCTCCTTCTATGCCCAATGGTTTCGTAATTATGTCTTGGTTTTCCGATGACTAAGGTATACGTCATTATTACTCTCCGTTCTCTGCACTACAGGTTATCATCGCAAGGAAGTGAATAAGGCTTTTTTTTTCGAATGGACTTATCTCGCTGTTGGCCTCTGAGGCCGTTGCAGCTTAACCGAGCTTTTGGCGAGCGCAGAAGGCGCTCAGCCCTGTAAATTTTTTGATGAGGCAATCAACCTCGGCTTGGGCTGTTGCCGGGACGGGGATAGGAGAGAAACGCCCGGGTACGTGCTTGTACCTCGTATAGGCGGCGACTGAGGGGACTCGTCGACCTCGCCGGCGAGGTCGGTGTATTTGTGAAGTGTTTGCTCTGTCTAATGTGGATGCCTCTTCCGCATTAGCGGAAGTGATTTCGTCATCCGGGTCTCCGAGAACGTGTCTCGGACGACGGAGGGTTTACGTGAATAAGGCGAGAGATAAAAAGCTGTTTTATGGATAACTTGGTATTGAGATAAAAGTTTCAATAACAAAGAATTTCTAGTAGGCAATTGCTTATCTGCGTGTAGGATTAAGATGGCTTGCCTACAGTGGCATACTTGAAAATCCTCATGTTTGTTCGGCACTTGGAGTACGTCACGTTCTTGTATAATTTTACTGGTGGTAGTTTTTGTGAACGGGCTCGAGGAAGTGGGCACCACCGCCTTACCTTTATCTGCCGCCAAATAGCAGTACTTGTGCTGCTGTGTTCCGGTTAGATGGTAATGGTATGTTCCTGTTATTACTGGCACATAGGCATAACAGCTAAGTCCTATAGTATGGCAACGTATCCACATAGAGATCAAGACAACATAATAGCTTGTTTTGAATTCTATGTGGATATCCATGGGTTGCAGTAGCCACTTAACATCTGGTGAACTGCATGCTCGTTTGCCGTATAAGTAGTATAAAAAAAAATGACATTTAAGTACAAACATCGTATATATTTAATGAAATCTATCATTCTAGTTTTGGGATAAATTGCAATCAGTGATTGATTATCGAAACATGATAAAATGATTAATCAGCTGCCCCAGTTATACGACTGTCGTGTAAGCGGCGCGATCTGGGCCAAATCAAATTGCACATTTGATGCGATGATTAAAATATGCTTACGAGTTTATTTGAATACAGTAACGCTGCGTGATAACCGATGTTACTATGAACTAATAATAGAATTACAGTTACAACACCCGCGATGTCGTCATTCTGAATAACATTAAACTTTTGTAAAAGGGTGACTTATGTTATATATATCGCATTAGATCACCCGACAGATACAATTACGACTTGCTGTCGATTCGGACAAAATATATTTAATATTTTTGTTACTGTCGATTCGGAAACCATTAAAAATAGCTGCATTGTACAGTCAGTTAAAAAAACAGGTTTTTACCGAGGCACGGCGGCGGCACAGCAAGCCGACGAAATAGATGCATAGCAAGGTTTAACTCTCTCTCTCTCTTCTCTATTTCTCTTTATTTGAGATATTTTTAAGTCATCATTATATATATGCCTAAGTATACAAGACGTTGATTTATACCAAATATACGCTATGAATGAAACTTGTGATTTTTTTAACATTAATGTTAGTCACCACACGCTCACAAAGCAATTTGATTAGCTTTATCATATTATATTTTGTTTAAACATTTTTTCCCTGACTGTACTCAACAGCTTCAATAATTTGATTTAATCGACAGTAAAAAAAATATTAAAATCAAAAGTGTCAGTTGGGACACTGTGTCCTAATAAATTTTGTCCGTATCGTCAGCAACTCACAATTACAGTGCTCTGATATTATCAGCTGTTTTGCCAGCAATAGTTGTATTTAATTGTGAGGGTTTTTCCTTGTTTATCTGGTGTACGTCTCGTCGTTTATGACACTCACCTCCTTCAAGGTCCATTTATCTTTGAGCGCTCTGAAGGCGTTGTGACTGATATATCTCAGATTGGAATTGTGGCATAGATGTAACACCCTCAATTTTTTGAGCGGTGTAAACGTACTGCGTTTGACTTCCTCCAAGTAATCGTGTTCAGCGACTTCTAATTCCTTCAAGTTGGTTAAACCTGAAAACGTATAATTAACGTTAGATAAAGTACCTTCACGGGTGGTAACTGTTCGCATCACAAATTATCTTTGTTTCAGTGGCGGATTTACCCACAGGCTGAGTAGGCTTGAGCCTAGGGCGGCAGATTTTAGGAGCGGCAAATTTGGGGACCGTTTTTTTTCTGATAAGTATTTTGCAGAAAGAAGTCTATAAGCCATCTTTCCGATGACTTTTCCCTCTTCCCTTTCATTGTACATTCAAGCAACGGTACCACAAACTTCTATATTCTATGGTATAACATCCAGTTCGCGGCTCCCAACCAGTACCATACTACATTTAGCCACCTTATCGATTCGCTCAGAAATATAACCAAAAACTATAACTTATCTTATTGGAGTGAAGGGCGGCAAAAATTTAACAGCCTATACTCGGGAAATGTGTGAATCCACCACTGCTTTGTTTTGACAAACAGGTATGTTCTTGTTTGTTATTTTTTAGTGATATCTAAATAGTATCTTTAGGTAATCCGAACATTACCTTGCTCAGAACTACTTGGTAAACCAAGTACATTGTTATTACAGACATAGTAATATGTAGGTATCTTCTGAACTAAAACTTTACGCACGCTTGACGCGTTACGAAAAGTGCGAACAGAAGTTGAGAGGGAGATATAAGTTAGTGAAGATAGAAAGAGAGAGAGTTACGTTTCGTATATTACTGCAGGGGCAAGAGAGAGAGAGGTGCGAGCACACATTTTCTTTCTATCATAGCCAGTTGATTTGTCGTATATATCTCCTATCCCAAATTATACAAACCGCAAATATATACATACATACAGATGGAGCTAATGAAGTTTTACTTCGTAGAACTCGTGTAGTCTAAAGCACACTGTTTTTTTATATTACAATATTATTATGACGACCTCCGTGGAGCAGTGGGCGAATAGCCGCCTCAGACTCAGGAGGTAGCGGGTTTGATTCCCGCCGCGGAACAAATATTTGCATATTTTACAGATATTTGTTCCGGGTCTGGATGTTTTTCTATATATAATACGTATGTATTTACAAAAAAATAGTGTATAAGTATTCTATCAGTTATCTGGTTCCCATAGTACAAGCTCTGCTTAGTTTGGGGCTAGATAGCGCTGTGTGAAATGTCAGCAATATTTATTTATTATATTTGCAAAGGTTGTTACGGTTATATGCCAAACTACTGAAGAGATTTGGGTAAAATTTAAATGATTTAATGTATTCATAAAGATGATTTGTTACTTTTTATCTTAAAGTGTGCATAAACCAAAGTAAGGATTGAAACAATTGGAAATAAATAAATAAATATTGCTGGACATTTCACACAGCGCTATCTAGCCCCAAACTAAGCATAGCTTGTACTATGGGAACCAGATAACTGATAAAATACTTATATACTTTTTTTTTGTAAATACATACTTAAAATACATATAGAAACAACCAGACCCGTAACAAATATCTGTAGATCATGCAAACATTTGTTCCGCAGCGGGAATCGAACCCGCTACCTCCTGAGTCTGAGGCGGCTATTCGCCCACTGCGCCACGGAGGTCGTCAAAATCCCTAATATCATTTCTTTCCTCTCAGGGAAAAGTGTTTAGTTTATATTAGGTATATTTTATTTACCTACGAAGCTGTCATCATTGAGTTCCACGATAGGATTGTTGTTGAAAGTAAGGTACTCCAGCGTGCTGCCGACTAGTGATAAGCTTTCTGGCACGGTGACAAAGCGGTTGTTAGACAAATCTATTTGCTGTAGTTTTATCAGGCCTCTGAATGCGTCCAGCGGGATGCTGTCTATGTCCGTTTTAGACAGATCTAGAACCTGGAAATGTAAGTAATTTTATTAGTTACTTTGCCAGCTATGTCTACTTGCGATTTTGATTCTTTGACTTCTGTGACTATTCTAAATTGCATAAAAAACCTAATGAGAAATTCTACAAATATAATTAAAATTCGAATCGCGCAATTTACAGAATTTCTCATTTCAAACTAGATTTTAGTTGAATCTTACCTCAAGATTTGTAGCACTAGACAGCGCCAGAATAGTAACATGGTCTAGTATTTCGATGGGATTGTGGTTCAAATACAGCCTCGTCAGATTAGGTGTATGTTGGAATAGGTATCTGTCCAGGGAGTGGATTTGGTTGTGGCCAAGATTGAGGGTTTCCAGTGCAATGTCGCTGTAGACGCCATCTCTGTACGGTCCTTGGAAGATCTCGCTCCTAAGCACGTCGCCTGAAAGTAGTAAAATATTTGTCTGCAGGGATTCTATAACATCATCTTATTACGTATACTAGTTACCAGTGCGCAGTGGCCGAAATTCGACCGTAATTTTTTTTAGCTTTCGCCCCCTCCTGGCTCCTTCGCCGTAATAAACTTTAACTCAGCCAAATCACAATCCTCTGTGATTCCTCCAGTGAGATTTGGCATATTTAGCGGGTGTTCCCGACTTTTTCGCTATCATCCGAACTCGCGTAGCGTCGTTTTGGAGTAGGCTGAGTCGCTCCAACAATAGCGTACCGAGGGCTGTCTCTGACCAGATATATAAAAATGGAATTTATAAGTATTGGATTTCTGTCCACTTGGACGGAAATAAAAAAATGACTATACTGAAGCATCTTCTCCGTGGCATATACTGTATTTTTAACCAGCTTCAAAAAAGGAGGAGGTTCTCAATTTTGTTGTATTTAGTGTTTTTTTAATTTGTATGTGATATGGGTCGTCTGAAATAAACGACTTTTATTTTATTTTAATTTTAAAGTATAAAAAGGGTGCGCAAAGTTTTACCTTCACGTATTAGATATCGTACTCGTAAACATATTGAAATTGCATTAATATCAATACGTTTATTTGCGTTCAGATAAACGTATTGATTGGTCAATGAGCTTCTTGTTCTTCGCGTTTTGTGCATGCTGTTTTGTAGGACGGCGATATCCTGTGGATCTGAGGAGATGATTCATGATATGCGCGATCTCGACCAATGCTATTTTATGTACTACAAATGTTTTAGACGATTTAGACTACCTATAGACAATTTGTTTTGATGCGGTCGTGGGCGACTTTTTAGGGTTCCGTAGCCAAATGGCAAAAAACGGAACCCTTATGGATTCGTCATGTCTGTCTGTCTGTCCGTCAGTATGTATGTCTCAGCCACTTTTTTCCGAAACTATAAGAACTATACTGTTGAAACTTGGTAAGTAGATGTATTCTGTGAACCGCATTAAGATTTTCACACGAAAATAAAAAAAAAACAATAAATTTGGGGGGTTCCCCATACTTAGAACTGAAACACAAACATTTTTTTCATCGAACCCATACGCGTATCTATGGATAGGTCTTCAAAAATGATATTGAGGTTTCTAATATAATTTTTTTCTAAACCGAATCGTTTGCGCGAGAGACACTTCCAAAGTGGTAAAATGTGTCCCCTCCCCTGTAACTTCTAAAATAAGAGAATGATAAAACTAAAAAAATATATACATGAAAATTTCCACCGAAAATTGGTTTGAACGAGATCTAGTAAGTAGTTTTTCTTAATACGTTATAAATCGTAAACTGCAATTTACCTTTCATTTGATCAACTCAAACATAAAAAAGTTACAGCGAACTACAAGAACTTTTATATTATGTTACTTGCTGCTACGGAACCCTTCATGGGCGAGTCCGACTCGCACTTGGCCGCTTTATTTGTAGTTTCGTAATCAAATATTATGCATTTTTTAACAAATTAATTCACTTCCAGTGCAATGTTTCAATAATATGTATATTTTTATAAAAATGTATTGACGTTTTTACATAAATATAAACTTACTAGATAACACCTGATATGATTGCGTACTTACTTTTAGTTGTATGATAAACTAGTGGTTCGCCCCGAACTGAGATCTCGTTTCCAAAAAACAAAAAATATTATTCATAATCTTTGACTATAGTGTGACCATTAGTGCTGTGCACTCCCTGAGGTATGCGCGCGGCGAGACGGGGGGGGGGGGGGGGGGGAAGAATCGGCTGCTGCGCTCTGTCAGTTCGCCGTCAACGCTCGTGGCGGCAGGTAGTGTTATTTGTATCGGACTGTCTATGTCAGACGCATATGACATAGACAGTGACAGAGCGCAGCAGCCGATTCTCCCCCCCCCCGTCTCGCCGCGCGCATACCTCAGGGAGTGCACAGCACTAATGGTCACACTAAAATAAAATAGTTCCATGAAATGACAACCTAATAACTTGACCTACAGTTTCATTCAAATTGCAAGTAACGAGAGTTCATATATTTGGTTACTCATTTTACGAGTAGAATTTGCAGTTACTTTAGATTTCAGACTTTCCCTATATTTGTGTGATTAAAGCTACACAAATACAAAATTTCAGCACCGCACAGTGCTAATAACTCTAAATAATTATTACTTTTTTTAACTTATTATCTTAAAATAATAAATAGTTACGGCTAAATAACTCAAAAACTACAAGGATTAAACTAAAAATAAAAACGGTGTTGAAATGCACTAATGAACCTTTCATTAGACGTCCCGTTTGATCTAGTCTCATTTTAGATTTTTTTACCCCTCCTAAACCCCAATATCTCAACAACCCCCCAACATTTTAGCTCATTTGATCACACCAGGATTGTGCCAACACTACCTACCTATTTATCATATTTTACGATGATCGGATCAGAACTTCGAAAGTTATCCTCGGACAAACAAACATACATACTAAAACGCTGATTTGCTCAAGTTGATTTGGAGATCTCGCTTCGCTCTATCAATTATTGCAATGCGAACATATTTTGTCGGGCTCTTATTAAACTTCAGTCGTCATCTCATGTTTTTTTTTTATTTTTAGGGTTCCGTACCTTAAAAGGAAAATAGGAACCCTTTTAGGAATACTTCTTCGTCCGTCTGTTTTTTTATTATTTGTGCATTTGAAGTCTAAACCCTATAGGTACAGTATAACAGCCTGAATGTTATCAAGCATTTGTGTGAAGGAAGGTCAAGACGAACTGGAGAAAATCCGGTTGGAATTTAGTAAAGCGTGTGGGGAGCCTTTATTCGTGCATTTGTTTCGTCTAAGGGCATTGCATAAGGCGCAGTTAAATTAAGGTTAAAGTTGATTTATGATACAAATAGCGGAGTAAGCGAATGCTTAGATATGAGTTAATATTATCGACATTTTCAGAGTACTTTACCTAGTACTGCTTTTAAGTTTATACTTGGTAATACTCGAATCATATTTCTTTTTACGCCTCCGTGGCGCAGTGGGCGAATAGCCGGCTGAGACGCAGGAGGTAGCGGGTTCGATTCCCGCCGCGGAACAAATGTTTGCATGATCTACAGATATTTGTTCCGGGTCTGGTTGTTTCTCTATATATTATAAGTATGTATTTGCAAAAAAAAAAGAAAAAAGTATTTAAGTATTCTATCAGTTATCTGGTTCCCATAGTACAAGCTCTGCTTAGTTTGGGGCTAGATAGCGCTGTGTGAAATGTCCAGAAATATTTATTATTAAAAGCCGTTTAAATTCATTGCTTAATGTATTGTATGAACAACTGAACCTACTTAGATATTATGTAGGTTTTGTTTGAAGATTTACCAGGCACGACTAAATACAAATACAAATATTTTTATTTTCCAAATCAGAATTAACATGTACGAGTATGTACATAATGAGCTCCGCACTAGGTGTAACACCTGTATCGCGGATGCCCTGTATAGGTTTGCAGAAGTTAAACTTAAAAAATATTAAACTTTTAAAAAAATATTAAATGCGAGACCAAACCGAGTAAGTATACATTTTGACTATTAAGAGAACAGAGAAACGAAAAAAACAAATTTAAGTTAAATATAGATAAAAGATAAGCATTCATATTATAGAATTACAAAACTACTAAGACAAAAAATTGGGGACTCGTGTAAGTGATGCATTTGAGTGTGTGAGTGGGTTTGTTTGTGTTTGAGAGGGTATATTTGTGCGTGTGGTGAGTGCGTGTTTATTGTGCGGTTGTGTGAGGGAGGCGGGCGTGCGCAAGTGTGTGCGCGTGGCGTTGTTGCTCGCTATGTTATTGTGACCAAGATTGACTTTTATATTAAACTAGTGGTCCCGCCGAACTTCGTATCGGCTTGACATGCATAGGTATAACGCGGGCTGTCAATATAAGTCACCCTGGTAGAATTGTCAATTGTTGTCCCCGGCCATCATTATGTATGAGAAAATGAATGACTTCCACAAATAATTCAATACCAAAATTAGCCAAATCGCTCCACCCGTTCTCGAGTTTTAGCGAGACTAACGAACAGCAATTAATTTTTATATATATAGACAATATATCTCGGGATAACTCCTACCGAAGCATCTGTTTCAAACGATATTATTTTTTTTTTACATCCTCTGACGATATTTGCAGCACGCATTCTGTCAATTCTATGTTAAACGTCATAAGGTTACATTATAAAAGCGCTAAGGTTAGATTATAAATAATTTTATATGGTGGTTAAGTATTCTTAAATTTTCTAAATTTGCGCGCAATTTTCTTAATTTTTTCATTCATAAGAACCTTCTCCTGACAATAAGAAATACAACAAAAAAAGAATTGGCCAAATTGGTCCAGGCGTTGTTGAGTTATGCGCTTACCAACACATTTTGCGATTCATTTTTATATTATAGATAGATTCTGGTTTTGCATAACACCTATTAAATTGGCACCGTATATTATTTGCATAATTTTTCTCAAGATCGATACGATATAATTGAGGCACGTAGTTTCCAAGTTTTCGGATTTCTCTTTTTATGACTCAATATTTTGAGTTTCTAATGTAAATTAAATATTTGAGTTTAACAATTACAAGCCCATTCGTTCATGTTTTAGTTTAGTCATTTTATTAGGAAAACTATATAATGTTATACAAGGGCGACCAATTACACCTGAGATATTTTGCAAATATTTTGTGATTGCGAGTGAGGACGCAAAAGAGTTTTCGATTCAAGATTCATTTTGCGCAAGATCTTCATGACCTTATCCCTCCTTCCCCCTTCCACCACCGGACAAGCAGACGTACCGAGAAGTACCACCCATACCTGGTCGGCATACCACCTTGCCGTACCAAACGATTTGCTTCAACTTGATAGCACAAGTAAGGAGTGGAACTCACTTCCGGCGTATGTTTTTCCAAACCAGTATAATCTTGGAGTCTTCAAGTCCAGAGTGAATAGGTTCTTTCTAGGCAAGCGTGCTCCATCTTCGATCACACCTTCACTTACCACCAGGTGAGGTAGGGGTCAAGCGCCTGGCTTATCATCAATAAAAAAAAGTTTGAAATGTGTTCGAAAAAACTTTTCTGAGGAAAAATAACAAAGTCATAGAAATAATTTTGAGTAGTTTTGCTATTTAACACCTCAAAAAAATTAAATAAGGTATGAATGCAATCCTTGTGGATGGAATGCGACGCCGTGGAAGGCCCAAGAAGCGGTGACGCGATGATTTGGACGCTTTTTATAGGGTCTGGCGGGGTTTAGTACAAGATCGAGAAAAGCACAGCATAGGCTAGATAAAAAAAATGAATGTTATGAGCCTTGTTCAATTTCAAATTTACTTTCGAACCAAGTCTGGAAATCGCATTTTCGGAGAATTTTTCGCGTTATCTGACCTTCTTTGAAAAATATGTTCGTTAAGTTTCAAGTTTATAAACCCAAGAACCACGGTTTTTCATACAACCGTCAAAACCTTTTTTGAGCCCCTTAGGGGATGAATTTCCAAAAATCCGTTCTTAGTGTTCACTTTCACACCACAAAGAACATACCATCCAAATTTCAAGTCTCTAGGACCAGCGGTTTGGGCTGTGCGTTGTCTATATGTCAGTCAATCAGGACAACGATTCTTATATATTAGATAGCATCTTAGCATATATACTCATCTTAGGTAGGTAGGTACAATTGGTTGGGCAGGCAACTTGTTATATTCTTTTATAAATTATTATTTTTAAGGTATTTCTTTTTTTTTAAATAAGGCACTTTAACTGGCGTCCTTGACGTCAATGCAGGTTAGATGGCTGAAAAACAACGTTGAGCAATTGTCAGCGTTGAAAAACAGCGTGTATTGCTCAGCATATTGCTGAGCCATTCTCCTTTTTCGGCACAGGGCTCATAGTATCATGCAATCCCGATCTCGCGAGATCTCGTGTAATTTTTCGGGATCAATCCCGACGCATCATATGACGAGATCCCGTTCGAGATTGACGGGATTGGGCGGCAGTGGTCAGCGACGCTACACACGTCCACTCGGGGCGCAAGCGGCGCGCTGACTGATGGCCGCGAGCGGCAGGAACGCCAAACAGCGTTAGAAAACTATTCCGACTATTTCCGAATATTAGCGACAGGTGACGATAATTATTTAGTTGGTAAGATTAAAGAATAAAGATTTTTATTTTCTTTCGAGTAATATGTTATTTTAGTTAACCTCACTATCACAAACAAGCAGTTATTAGCTTTTTCAGTCATCCGAATTTAGCATTTTTTTTAAACTAGACGGGATCCCGAAAATTCCGTGATCCCGCGGGATTGATATTTCTAATCCCGCGGGATCTCGAATTTGCAATCTCGAGTCGGGATTGCATTCCCTAGCTCATACTGACTCGGTACTACGTATCTTTTGTTTTACTTTAATTTTATTGTTTAATTATGTTAACGTATTTTTGATTGTCTGTTTTTCATTGTCTGTATTTAATTATCCACTGTATGTATTTTCTGTGTGTTTGTAACTTGTGTCGAAATAAATGCATATATCTATCTTCTTTCAGAACATGAGTTATTACAAATATATTTGTGCACAATATGACTATTTTAGATTTCACATATTTCTATTGATCGTGAATTCGTGACCTACAATCGAAGAATTAAGAGTTATTTAAAATTGGTTTCTTTAATACATTATTGATCGAGCGAGATCTCCAAAACTACTTGGGCAAATCGGCGTCGTATGATGTATGAATGAATGAATGAAAATTCTTTATTATACCTTTCAAGCTAGACACAACAGATACAAATAAATCTATGCATGACGGGCGGTCTTATCGCGATCTCTTCCAGACAACAGAGTATGTTTGTTTGTCGGAGGATAACTTTCGAAGCGTTTATCCGAATTTTGGTAAATAGGTAAGTATTTATGGCACAATTTTGGTGTGACTAAATGAGCTAATGAGCTAAAAATGTGTGAGGGGGGGGGGGGGTGTTGAAATCTTGTTGTTTTTAAGTTATTAGTCATAATAAAAACTTGAACTTTGACAAAATTCACAGGGCCACAAATATCCAGTGACACAAATATAGGAAGTCTGTAATCCAACTCCCGTTACCTATAATTTGAATGAAACTGTAGGTCAAGTTATTTGGTTATGCATTTCGTGGCACTATTTTGATAGTCAAAGATTACAAATAATATTGTTTTGTTTATATGTGAGACTCGCGAGATATCAGTTCGGGGCGAACCACTAGTATTAGCTGTGGTGGTGATATTTGTTAATTATGATGATAATGACGTCATCTAATTCAACAGCGTTAGTCCTATACCTACTACATACTGTGACTCGTCCTGTCAGCCTCTGTCAAGAACAGGAAACGAAACCACGCTTGAAATCTGGACAAGTGCCAATTCTAGGGTATCACATATCGCGCTTTTGTATTCAGAACATGATGTTTTCTTCCGGTTGTCCTTACAACCGTATGCACGGCACAGAGTCTCGATCACTTTTTAGGGTTCCGTAGCCAAATGGCAAAAAACGGAACCCTTATGGATTCGTCATGTCTGTCTGTATGTCACAACCACTTTTCCGAAACTATAAGAACTATAGTGTTGAAACTTGGTAAGTACATGTGTATTCTGTGAACGACATTAAGATTTTCACATAAAAATAGAAAAAAAAAACAATAAATTTTGGGGGTTATAATGGGGATACTTAGAACTGAAACTACAAAAAAAAAATTATTAAACCCATACGTGTGGGGTATCTATGGATAGGTCTTCAAAAATAATATTGAGGTTTCTGATATCATTTTTTTCTAAACCGAATAGTTTGCGCGAGAGACTTCCAAAGTGGAAAATGTGTGCCCCCTACCCCCCCGTGTAACTTCTAAAATAAGAGAATGATATAACTAAAACAAATATATGATGTACATTACCATGCAAACTTCCACTGAAAATTCGTTTGAACGAGATCTAGTAAGTAGTTTTTTTTAATACGTCATAAATCGTAAACCGCAATTTACCTTTCGTTCAATCAACTCAAATATAAAAAAAGTTACAACGAACTACAAGAACTTTTATATTATGTTACTTGCTGCTACGGAACCCTTCATGGGCGAGTCCGAATCGCACTTAACCGCTTTTTTTTAAGATTTGTTAGCCCAAGATCTTACTGCGTTATTGAAAATTTTGTGTTATTAGATATATGAATAGAGGAATATGTTTTTATATGCCTATCAAAACGTGGCCACAAGTATTTTTCTCTCAGAACCGAAAAACGTTTTGTTTTACGCAGTTGAGCTTAAACCAATCATAAACCATGTCATCGTTGCAAGAGGGTTCATCGACATCTTATAACATCGGCATCGGCTTCTTATAATACTGTACTTTACCCCCCCTTGAATCTGGCACTATGGTAGAGTCCACATACCTGAAATATAATTGGTGCTTAAGTCCAAATAGACCAATCTGTCGAGGTTTCTGAACGCGTCGTCCTCTATTTCGATGATTTGATTGGATTTGAAACTGATCGCGATTCGCTTCCCTGGCAGCCGCGCCAGCTGGCTCACGTTCGTGATGCTGTTGTTGAAGAATGTTATCAGGACGTGTCCATCTGAAATTAATTAAATATATTATCATTTGTTTCATTATACCGTGTTTTGGTACACACGGCTACACATCAAGCTATACATTTCCAGTCTAAGCTGACCTCGCATTGTGTAGGCTTTTTGTAGAATGAGAGGTCAGCTTATATTGGAAAAATATAGCTTGATGTGTAGCCGTGTGTACGAATAGTAATCGGGTCAGGCCTCACAACAATACAAAAATGTATTGGCGTGATCACGGGCGTAACTAGGGCGGGTTTTGCCCCCCCCCCCCCCCCCCCCCCCCCTGAAATAAGGAGAAGCGAGGAGTATAAATTATTACATTCATATTTTATGCAAACATTTTATCGCTGACAAATCTACCTTCTGTTATTTTTTCACATTTTTTTAATATAAATATAAATGTAGTTATATTGTCGTTTTTGTGTTGACGCTTTTGTGTTTTGTTGTCATGTTCTTAAACCACCCCCTATAGTATTATAGGGGGTGGTTTAAGGGCCTATACTATAACCTGGCTGCGCCCGTGATGGGCGTGATCCTTGACGGGACCATGTAATAATCACAGGTTGTTATTTATATCCAAAGTTTCTCTGATAGAGATTCTAGGAAAGCGTGTACTATCGTAGACGGCATCATCGCTTACCATCGGGCGAGATCGGGGTTAAACGCTAACCTATAATTTATTTCAAAAAAACCGGCCAACTGCGAGACGGACTCCCGCACGAAGGGTTCCGTACCATTATCTATAAAAACGGCAAAAAATCACGTTTGTTGTATGGGAGCCCCCCTTAAATGTTTGTTTTATTGTAATTTAATTATTTTATTTTAAAGTGAATATAATATCTAAATATTTTGTGAATATTTTCTACCTGTGTCCGTTATCAATATCGAGCTAAAACGAGCAAAAAATCACGTGTTTTGTATGGGAGCCCTCCTTAAATATTTATTTTATTCTGTTTTTAGTATTTGTTGTTATAGCGGCAACAGAAATACATCATCTGTGAAAATTTCAACTGTCTTAACTATCACGGTTCATGAGAAACAGCCTGGTGACAGACGGACAGACAGACAGCGGAGTCTTAGTAATAGGTTCCCGTTTCACCCTTTGGGTACGGAACCCTAAAAACGGATAATGGTTCTTTCTTCGTCTTGTAACTGTTTATGGTTTTTAGTGATAGTCTGTTATGGCTATATATTTTATTGTGATTAAAATCCGTGCGAAGCCGGGGCGCATCAGCTAGTATAAAAAATGTTGTTTGGGTGTGCGTATCAGATAAAACGTAACTTTATTTTATCAGATAACAATGAACTGTAAGTAAACTTTTTGTAAGAAGATTTGCTTAAAAATAGTTGTTACAGAATGTAGTTAATAGTTGCGTAATTCTGTAAACAACTTAATTGTGAATAATGAGCTACTTAGTCATAAAGACGTCGCATTCAGTCAAGGATTAGTTACAAAAGCACTCGCGGCTCAATGTTATTCTGACAATAAATGTTATCTCAATAATACCTCCAGCGGAAGATAGTTTACGATTGTATATGTAGAAGAATTAGTCTCCTTCTACTGCTTTGCTTGTGTGTTACCACTCGATATCAAGATTAGTCAAACTATATTAATTCCAAATGTATTAAGAATAGTTTTTTAATACAATGTCCTCGGCCGCCTCAGCGCGATTGCGCAACGAACACTTTTGTAGTTAATATTGTGTAGTTACAGACGCACGAGTAAATTGCTACGAAAACAAGATAGGTACTTTGTTTATTTTCCATGGCATAAGATAATAAACGAGCTATGGAGAGGGCTATGCTCGGGGTTTCTCTACGGGATCGAATCAGAAATGAGGAGATACGTAGGAGAACTCAAGTCACCGATATAGCCCGACGGATTAGCACGTTGAAGTGGCAATGGGCACGCCATATAGCGCGCAGAACAGATGGCCGATGGGGCCGAAAGGTTCTCGAGTGGAGGCCACGGACCGGCAAGCGCAGCGTAGGACGTCCACCCACAAGATGGGCAGACGACTTGGTAAGAACCGCAGGTCGGCGTTGGATGCAGGCCGCTTCCAACCGCAGTTCCTGGAGAACAATGAGGAAGGCCTTTGTCCAGCAGTGGACGTCCTACGGCTGATATGATGATGATGAAGATAATAAAATAGTCTATTATTACAAAATATTAGAGCGCAAACTGGATTGGAGCGCAGTTATTTGTTTTGCGTCAAGTCTTCGCGTTAGAGTGATGATAAAAATGTTTTTTTTTGTCCGAACTCTTTGTTTGGGTGAATAATAAACCTGTTCTCAATAATCTTTACCTTTCTCAAAGTCGTTTATCTGCCTCGGCCATTCGGGTATTTTGTCGATGTCTCTCCGCGAACAGTTCAACGTGAGGTTAGAGTCTTGAATGGTGATATTACAAGGAGCGCTATTGTCGGCCTCTTGCGCGCCACTCCACGAAACTAGGACGCACAATATAATTAACACCTACAACAAAAAAAAAACACCGTAACTTATTTAATCTCGCGTAAACAAACAAAACCGCTCAATGTCCGCATCACTCACTGCCTGACCACTCACTTTGCATACTGTTTGGTGCATTTTCCACAATTTAATAAAGACTAGTGCGAGCCAACCTGTTGATCTCGATCCGATACTATCTAATCAGTAGAACTCGAGCGCTATCACGGATGACATGAAAATATAAGCGAGCACCTCATTGGCCGTTGTTTATTTGTCTTATCGCACAACTTATGTAAAGTTAAGGATTGTTGATCTAACAATGTCTTCTATTTATAGGAAGTCCTGAACGTTACGGCGGCAAAATTAGAAGAAATAATAAAGCCACTGAACGAGAACGACTTCGAGCACGCGTCAATAAAAAATTATGCGGAAGTGGGTTCACCGGACTCCACGGAGGAGATGAAAAACCTGGAGAGTCGGCAGGCCGCGGTCACGCTACTGCAGATAAAGAATTACGACCCCAGCAAGTATGCGGTCAAACAGGAGGAGGAGCCGCACATAACGTTCAACAGCGGGCCGAGTTTACCGCCCTCGGACAGAGCGAGAGAGGTGATGCACTGCAATGCCGTCATCGACATTATAAGCAAGGCTGTCGCGGTGGCGCAGCGGGAGAACGAGGAGGCGCAGAACTATCCCCCCAGCTATGAAAGCGTTGTAGACAGGAGGCACGCGCCCACGAATACGGAAGCCAACTACCCGCCGGAATACTCCGAGGAGCGATACGCGTACGGGGTCAGCCACACCGCCACCAGCCCCTGCAGCAACGACGATCATGACAAGGAAATGGATCTCTCACTGTACAGCACCGTCAAAAACGAACCTAACGAACAGATCGAACCGGACGATCAGAACGCGTACTTCCACAGTACGATGCCACAAAACAACACAAACTACGCAGATGAATATAAACAGCACGTTTTCGGCAGAACGCAAAGCAAAGGGAAAATGAGTAAAGACAACTCCTCGGCTTACGACGATTGCAGTCAAAGTAGTAGTGGTTCCGATCCTGATAGATTGCAAATGGACATTTCACAGATGTCGCAGGTAAATAAATAAATATTGCTGGACATTTCACACAGCGCTATCTAGCCCCAAACTAAGCAGAGCTTGTATTATATGAACCAGATAACTGATGAGTACTTAAATACTTTTTTTTGTAAATACATACTTATAATATAGAGAAAACATCCAGACCCGGAAAAAATATCTGTAGATCATGCAAACATTTATTCCACGGCGGGAATCGAACCTGCTACCTCCTGCGTCTCAGCCGGCTATTCGCCCACTGCGCCACGGAGGTCGTCGTAATAAATACAAAACTCAACGGACTTCAAGGAAATAACGTTGGTTTCTATATCACGTATGATGTATGATCACATTATTCTCTAGGACGACCCCGAAGAGACGCAGTCGGCGCGATCGAACCAGTCATCGCCGCAGCCGCAGCCAGAAGAGCACGAGACGAAGGAATCCTTATGGCAGGCTCTACACAGAAATAACGGTAAATTTTCTTACAAATGTGAGATCCGAATCTTAGGTTTGAAAACAGAAACCTGATCCATTAGCGGACCGACGCCGACGCCGCCGTACATTTTCTGCTTTAGGGAATTTTACAATAATAGGATCCTTATGGAAACAAAGACCTACACTATAGTATTTCCATTTCTTTATTTTCTCGATGACATTTCTAATTTGATAGGTTGTAGTGTTGTGACCAAATAAGTAATGATATCGATCGCATATATTTATTATATTTTGAACAAAGACAAATACGACAAAAACATTCAAATATATTTTTTCAAGGTGGGAACACTTAATGGCTCACCGCCATTTTGTGTTTGTTATAATCTGTCACTCGCAACAAGACGGTCGTGCTAGTCACTACATTTCTGTTCGCTGAGTTTTTCACATCATTCGTACGTTACGTTGTGTATTTTGTGTTCCTCCGTGTTGTACAAAAGTATCCGCCAGTAGTTTAGTTTCTTGCATTTTGTAAAAAAATATCGGGTCTGTTATCGTGTTACGTTTATCGATAGCTCCATCCCTATCAGTTTCTCCGACTCTGGTATAACCTTGTACGTGCGTAAGCGTCATATTTTTATAAAATAATGCATACATAATGTAAAAAGACGCTCGTTCAAGTTTCCACAGGAGCTGTCATCGAGAAAATAAAGAAATGGAAATAGTATAATAATATATATATATATTCATCCATCCGTCCTGTCACGGATTCATCCATCCTGTTACACTTACATGTAATGGTTTGCATGCAGCTCATTACCGCAACAATGTGGTCCGCCGAAATATACGGCGGATGTCATTAAATTTACATTCAAATGTTGCTAAGTTATGCAAAATTAAATATTTTATCGCAATTTAAATCAAAACGACCTTTTTCAAGTGTGATAATTTTAATTCTCCAAAACGTATACTTCTGCTATAAATTAAAAGTACGGACCTACCTTAACATTTAAATGGTATTATGAATGAGAATGTTATGAGAACAATTATCTCATAATATATTTTATCATTATAATAAATACTAGCTGAACCGCGCGGCTTCGCACGCGTGGTATGTCAACCAAAACACGGCCATGTTTCCGTATAATTTCAAGAAAATTTTATATTATTTATTTCGTTTTTAGCTCTGTACCCAAAGGGTAAAACGGCACCCTATTACTGAGGCTCCACTGTCTGTCTGTCCGTCTGTCACCAGGCTGTATCTCATGAACCGTGATAGTTAGACAGTTGAAATTTTCACAGATGATGTATTTCTATTGCCGCTATAACAACAAATACTAAAAACAGAATAAAATAAATATTTAAGGAGGGCTCCCATACAAAAAACGTGATTTTTTTGCTCGTTTTAGCTCGATATTGATAATGGCAACAGGTAGACGCTTGAAATATTCACAGAATATTTAGTTATATATTCACTTTAAAAATAATTAAAAAAATAAAAATAAAACAAATATTTAAGGGGGGCTCCCATACAACAAACGTGATTTTTTTGCCGTTTTTATAGATAATGGTACGGAACCCTTCGTGCGCGAATCCGACTCGCCCTTGGCCGGTTTTATTTCATAGCTATTACACTAAAGCGACAATGAAAAACTTTAATATCTAGTACTTATTAACTATTATGGTTATATTTTTACACTTTGGGTTATATTATTGAAGTTTTAGTAGGGATCCCTAAATGTTTCTAATAATAAATATAGCCTATGTTACTCGGGAATAATGTAGCATTTTAATTGAGAAAGAATTTTTGAAATCGGATCTGCCGTTTTTGAGTTCACTCGTTACAAACATACGAATCTTTCATCTTTAAAATATAAGTGTAGATTGTTTGCGAGATTAGTAAAAATTTGTGCAGTTGTTTTGGTCTGGCTTACAACATTACTAAAATTAACTTATTTAATTTATGTCGTCTCACTGCAAGACCTCCCAAATTTTTTCACCATCTATGTAAAATCTTTATAAAACATCATCATCATCTAACTGCCCTTATCCCACATGACATGGGTCGGAACATAATTCTGTTCATAATAAATAAATAAATAAATATTGCTGGATATTTCACACAGCGCTATCTAGCCCTAAACTACGTTGAGCTATGGGAACCAGATATGAGGAACCTGATGGAATACTTATTATAGCTGCACTTGTATTTTTTTTTGTAAATACATACTTATGATACAAAAAAACGAGTGTGCTTTAGACCACACGATTGAAGTAAAACTTATTTTTCAAAATATATATTAAAAAATTGTTCAATTACAAAATTGTCCACACGTTTGTAGGTCGATCGATCAGTCTATGTTCATTCTGGACAGACGCAACTCGCACATTTAAAATATACGAAACGTAACTCTCTCTCTTTTTATCTTCACTAACTTATATCTCCCTCTCAACTTCCGTTCGCACTTTTCGCAACGCATTCACCAGCTCACTCCCCAAGTCAAGCGTGCGTAAAGAAGTTTTACTTCAAAAACCTCCAAACCCGGAACACATCTGTAGATCATGCAAACATTTGTTCCGCGGCGGGAATCGAACCCGCTACCTCCTGCGTCTCAGAATGCTATTCGCCCACTGCGCCACGGAGGTCGTCAAAACTTAACACTCGTTCAGCTGTCATCTCGTTTCTTACCCAAATCAGCTTTCAAACAATTCACTTATATCTTTTGCCGCATCCATAAAATAAAATTCTTCAAAAACATATACAGTCGCCAAGAGCGAAGCGTGCTTATCTTAAGGGTGAATTTTGTTTGCAAAGTCAAAGCCAAAATCTTTTATTCATTAAAATCACAAGGATCACTTTGAAACGTCAATTTTACTGCCTGTTCCTTCGCGACCAAGCCAGGAAAGAAAGGCAAGAAAACAATGATAGTTGTTTTTTTTAATGATCCTCTTAGAATACATAACAATACAGGTAATAAATTACGTCTAAATTGTAACATTTTGTACAAGTTGGAGCAATTTCAATCCCAAGCTTCTCTATCATCTAAATAATCCGATATTTTATAGTACTTTATAGCCTGATATTTTGTAGGCTTTTTATAAAGATTTTGTTTATTTGCGTTTTTAAATTTGTTAATTGTCAATTTTTGTACATCACTTGGGAGTTTGTTATAAAAACGAACACCTTGCCTTTTAAACGATTTACTAATTTTATGGAGTCTACAAGGGGCAACAGCGAGATCTTTATTTCTAGTATTAAAATTATGATTATCGCTATTTTGCTTAAACAAATGAATATTTTTGTGAACATACATCAGAGTTTTATAGATGTATTGACAAGGGAATGTCATAATATGGCCACAATGGGGCCCATATTAAAAATTGCACGACATATAATGGTCGTTTTCACAACTAAACGGCACGACAAATTTCGATGAAATTTAAAAGCAGATAGATAGATTGAGACAAAGGCAAAATATTTCGTATCTGAATAATTTTAAAAGCTTTTATTGCTGGGACTAAAATAGAGATGTGCTTTATCAGAACATACATCAGATCTTCATAGGTGTATGAACAAGGGAATGTCATAATATTTATTTCTTTAAACAGTAAGCAAGGTGCCCCTGCTTACTGGGTGGATTTACTTACTTTTCCCACCAATTACCAGCATTTCAAGACACTGCCAACAGCTGTTTAACGCGTGTTTAACGAGCTAACCAGTGTTTATTTTTATATGTGATCCGTAATGTTTGCCTAGCATTAAAAGGCGCAGCGTAAGATGGCCCCACACTAGACGGAAAGACGACCGCGCAAGGGGTGCAGGCCGCACAAGACCGGTCGCTCTGGAAATGTACGTCCTGAGGCTGATATGGTGATGATGTGTGTGCAGGTCGCAGCGGGGAGGCGACACAGCTGCTCCGGCGGTTGATAAACAGCAAGCACCTGGGCATGACGGTGTCGCCGCTGCGGCCCGCGACCTCGCCGCTGCCGACGCCGCCGCAATCTATCAACGGCTCTGTTTCCCCGGTAAGCAGTTTACACATACCGAAGATCAGACTGCCAATTGCATTGCTTTTTTTTTATACTACTTATATGGCAAACGAGCACACAGTCCACCAGATGTTAAGTGGCTACTGCAGCCCATGGATATCCACATAGAATTCAAAACAAGGTATTATGTTGTCTTGATCTCTATGTGGATACGTTGCCATACTATAGGACTTAGCTGTTATGCCTATGTGCCAGTAATTACAGGAACATACCATTACCATCTAACCGGAACGCAGCAGCACAAGTACTGCTATTTGGCGGCAGATAAAGGTAAGGCGGTGGTGCCCACTTCCTCGAGCCCGTTCACAAAAGCTCTACCACCAGTCACAATTGTATTGCCTTTATATGTTTTATTTTAGTGTTATATCGTTTCTGTATTGTAATTACTATAAATAGAGACTTACTATAAGAGAGTAAGCAGTTTACACATACCGAAGATCAGACTGCCAATTGCATTGCTTTTTTTTTATACTACTTATATGGCAAACGAGCACACAGTCCACCAGATGTTAAGTGGCTACTGCAGCCCATGGATATCCACATAGAATTCAAAACAAGGTATTATGTTGTCTTGATCTCTATGTGGATACGTTGCCATACTATAGGACTTAGCTGTTATGCCTATGTGCCAGTAATTACAGGAACATACCATTACCATCTAACCGGAACGCAGCAGCACAAGTACTGCTATTTGGCGGCAGATAAAGGTAAGGCGGTGGTGCCCACTTCCTCGAGCCCGTTCACAAAAGCTCTACCACCAGTCACAATTGTATTGCCTTTATATGTTTTATTTTAGTGTTATATCGTTTCTGTATTGTAATTACTATAAAGAGTAATTAATTATCTTACCTTACTCTACTCTAGGCCTGGGGCCCAATTCTAATAAACCAATCGCTTCACTATGACAGTGGTATCGTCGCAAAATGGCCGCTATAGATACCTTTTGGTACTACTTTTGGTCTACTAACACAATCATTTTTCAATCTCCGCCGTTGCTATGACAACCCTATTGAACATTTGGCAGCCTAGGACAGGAACAACAATCATAATCGTTTATTAATGATATGGCTCCACAATCGTTTTATTTATAAACTAGTTGTATGCCCGCGACTTCGTCCGCAATTTTCTAGATCTCGACAATAGGGCCAAATATCCGGGTCCAATTGTCATTCTAAACCATCCGGAGATCCGTTCAAACACACACAAAAAAAATCATCAAAATAGGTGCAGCCGTTTTTTAGTTTTAGCGAGACTAACGAACAGTAATTGATTTTTATATAGTATAAGACTAGTGGTCCCGCCGAACTTCGTATCGGCTTGACATGCATAGGTATAATGCGGGCTGTCAATATAAGTCACCCTGGTAGAATTGTCAATTGTTGTCCCCGGCCATCATTATGTATGAGAAAATGAATGACTTCCACAAATAATTCAATACCAAAATTAGCCAAATCGCTCCACCCGTTCTCGAGTTTTAGCGAGACTAACGAACAGCAATTAATAAGACAATATATCTCGGGATAACTCCGACCGAAGCATCTGTTTCAAACGATACATCCTCTTTGACGATATTTGCAGCACGCATTCTGTCAATTCTATGTCAAACGTCATAAGGTTACTTTATAAAGGCGCTAAGGTTAGATTATAAATAATTTTATATGGTGGTTAAGTATTCTTAAATTTTCTAATTTTGCGCGCAATTTTCTTAATATTTTCTTTCATAAGAACCTTCTCTTGACAATAAGAAATACAACAAAAAAAGAATTGGCCAAATTGGTCCAGGCGTTGTTGAGTTATGCGCTTACCAACACATTTTGCGATTCATTTTTATATTATAGATTAGCAGAATTGGGCCACAGGCCTCGCACGGATCTTAGCTGTCTATAAACCTAGGCGGGTCTAATATTGTACAATAATGATATAATAACAGAACTCTATCCATATATCTCTAAACACTGAGCGCGGAAGAAAATCTCCTATTTCATAGCCTGAGTCCCTTATTTATTCAACCTTTGTTTTGGTAGAATTGTTTTAGGGTGCAATTGTTAAATGTTCCGCGTTAATTTCGAAGCCGTAGTCATTTTATTGAGGTAGGTGAAATTGAAACAAATGTACAGTGGAAAGTGATTAGTTTAGAGTTCCGTTACAATTTAGGTGAATTAAATACAACCATGGTCCAGCTTCAGTATCCATGTACCTGTGTGCAGTGCCGGATTAAGCAAGCGCGGGGCCCGTAGCAAATCAAAATAACTCGGGATTAAATTACATTGATTACAAAATACATTAAATTAATTTATTTTATTTATATTTTTTTTCTAAACTCCTATTTGTGATGGGAATATAAACGTTTTATTTATTATTTATTAAACAGTATACAGACACAAGATGAAATTGGTAATACCAGCAGAAGTAAAATACTGTCCTTCATAAACCTTATAGATCGACATTAACTAGAATATACTGAGAAGCTAAACTTATATTTAATTTTAAACATACTAACAAGTTCTATCGATTGACCATTGATCGTATAAATGAATGGATGAATGAATGAAATACTCTTTACTGCACACCAAACAAAAATTCAGTAATAATGGAAATAAACATATAAAGTATAAAGTGGCGGAGGTAGACGGGTTTGGATACGCGGGGCCCGTAGCAATTGCTACTTGCTACGCCCCAGATATGATGATGATGAAATTGTAGTTGTACAGAACACTTTTCGCGAAGTCTGAGTAGTCTGACTCGTACTTGACACCTTTTTTCCCCATAATTCTATAGTCCTGAAGCCTTTGTTGTGCTCATAAAATTATTATTCGAAACAAAGCATCCGCAACTCCCATACTGGCGTGTTACTGCTGATTTATGTATGTTACTCCTACCAAAGATTCATAAACTAATCTTCAGTAAATGTGCACTGATTTAGACCCAATTTTTCCTAATCACTACCCAAAACAAAACCGTGAGTAAACAATAATGTAAATAGTATCATCATCATCAAATCAGCCGTAGGACGTCCACTGCTGGACAAAGGCCTCCCTCATTGATCTCCAGGAACTGCGGTTGGAAACAACCTGCATCCAACGCCGACCTGCGGTTCTTACCAAGTCGTCTGCCCATCTTGTAGGTGGACGTCCTACGTTGCGCTTGCCGGTCCGTGGCCTCCACTCGAGAACCTTCCGGCCCCAACGGCCATCCGTTCTGCGCGCTATATGACCTGCCCATTGCCACTTCAACGTGCTAATCCGTCGGGCTATGTCGGTGACTTGAGTTCTCCTACGTATCTCCTCATTTCTGATTCGATCCCGTAGAGAAACCCCGAGCATAGCCCTCTCCATAGCTCGTTGAGTAAATAGTATATTATTCATTAATGACGGGTTCCTATATCCGCCGGTAACAGACTACGACTCGTATCTCCTTGAAAAAGTGTTATACTAGTGTCAAACTTTGACACGTTTTCAAGGAGAAACGAGTCGTAGCTGGTTACTGACGAATATATAGCGGAAAGTGATTAGAGAAAGCACCCATTTTTTTTTTGTTTTTTTTATACACTATTTTAATGAAATTAATTATGTTTACCTGCGTTAGGTGTGGTTGCCTTCACAGAGTGAGCATAAGGACCGCTTCTATTGTAATTCATCTAAATGTATTACTCATTAGAAATCCTTAATAAATAAATTAAATATAGGAACCCGCCGTAAAACCACAAGGATCAATTTCAATTGTTATTAGGATACATACAGATATGGCTCGCGAAGTTTTCGCGCCTCTTGCCATTGAATCTTACAGTTAAAGTTATACGGATACACAAAAAAGATAAAAAAATACTAACTTTAAAATCCGATTCGCTGAACTTCGTCATCACTATTCACAAAAATGTGTAACTTCAAGTGCATCACTTCGTACAGCAGTTGTAGCACTGAGTATCCTCAATGGATACTGTGTGAATATAGGACTGTGGTACCGCATATATTAGGTTCTTCATTGTCAATACAAATGTTATGTTAATGCTCTGTGAGAATATATTTTTCCTTGAGAATGAGCGCGAGCCTCCGATTTTATGAATGATCTTGTGTGTTATCCTCGTTCATGAGTTATCGTTGGTTTTATCTTGACTTTTATGTGGTTGTACGCTTACGTTATAGGTTGTGCTGAACATAGGCATCTCCCATAGATTTCCAGAGCGACCGATCTTGTGCGGCCTGCACCCAACGGCTTCCACAAACCTCAACTAGGGGGGGGGGGGGGGGAGTCCTACTCCGCGCTTTCCAGTGCATGGTTTCACTCTAGATCATATGACAAGTGCTAAAGACTGTGTTGTATTGCTAGTCGAATCACGGTCAAATGTTTGCCAGTATTGGCCAACAATCTTGGTATCAGCGGTGTGGAGCAAAAATAGATATTAAATCAAATAAAAAAAGGTTGCAGAGTTCTAAATCATTTGAAATTGTTAATTGGTCTCACTTATGTGCAACATTAAAAAGCTGAAGATGCCAGGCTAACTAGACTACTCTTGAAAAGTTTTTACCGTAGACAGTAGAAACATACGCGATTAAACTCTCTACGCTAAACTTTCATTTAACTCTATTCTTCCATAGAGAGTAACGTTTCTATGGCGGTTCTGCTACAAGACTCGAGGGAGTCCTCGCAGTCCTCGTTATTCAATCTTTTAGTATAAAAGGGCAATATTTTTTATTCCTATTACGTCCCACTTCTGAGCAAAAGTCTACCTCAAATCCTACGACTAGGCCCTGTCTTTTGGAGCCTATTAGCTCTTCTTTTTAATTCCTAACAGATAGATACATATGTATCATAGTTAAATAAAGATTAACGTAATCAACATACATATGATTGACGACCTCCGTGGCGCTGAGGGTGAATAGCCAGCTGAGACGCAGGAGGTCGTCGATTCCCGCCGCGGAACAAATGTTTGCATGATCTACAGATATTTGTTCCGGGTCTGGTTGTTTCTCTAAATATTTTAAGAATGTATGTACAAATAAAAATATATTAGTTATCTGGTTCCCATAGTACAAGCTTTGCTTAGTTTGGGGCTAGAAAGCGCTGTGTGAAATGTCCAGCAATATTCATTTATATGTTTTAATAAGATAATGCTGCACCGAATTCGATATAATTCTATTGCTATTCAAGATCTGGTGTGTGTGTCACTATATTATTTTATCTTATGGAGCATCCACACCGAAGTTACTTTTTGTAAGTATGCAGCAACATTTCGCAACGTTTATGTAACATTCTGTTACGAGCTGAGTGTTCGGGATAAAATAATTATAATGAATCTAACCAAAATAACACTTTTATGCAACACTAAAATGATAAATACACGAACTTAATCACAAGGATTCACAACACACTAAATCACACCACCGTTACACATTAAACCACTAAAAGTCACTGAAATGTTCGCACGTATCGCCAAATCTAGACTGACTGCCTCGCGCGTCTCTACGCACTATTTATACCGCGCATTATTTCCAGAACCTTCTCGATGTTTCTACTAGTTACGTGTAGGTATTTCGACTGACTACTATTTCTTATGCTGTGCAACTGTAGGTAAAAACGTGGTATGTAGGTATATTCCATACCAAGTATTACCCATTCTGTGACACAGTAGGTATAACTTCGAGAAGCTGGCTATTACTTTACTATTACTTATTCTGTAATAGTCTCGGCGTAACAATTCTATAACTTTCCAAATTGCAATGTTACTTGTGCTTGTAGAAATTTATGGTATCTATAAATATCGGATTTCGCAGTTTCAAAATAAAAACCAAAGAACAACAAAACGAAATGATACAACATTGGAAAACATCGAAATATTGATCCAGGATTAACGTATTGTTTCTGAGTGTAATTTTTCAATATAAAGCGAAACTTACTGCAAATTAAATTAAACTCATTGTCGTCTGTACATACTAATATTATAAACAGGAAAGATATGTTTGTTTGTATTGAATAGGCTCCGAAACTACTGGACTGATTTAAAAAATTCTTTCACTGTTTGGAAGCTACTCTATCCCCGGGTGACATAGGCTACTTTTTACCCAACTGCGCAGAAAGAGGGTAATATTTTTATTGAAAAACTACGCGTGCGAAGCTGCGGATTAGTCAGCTAGTATTGTATTGTGTATGGAAATCATAAAGGATAATTATTTGTGTAGACGTTCGTACAAAGTTGCCACGTCATTCAGAATGATAGACGTCAAATCGGACCTAATAGACTTCGAGCTGTATACATTTTATTGGTGGCGGCGATTGGTTGCGCCGCCATGGTGTCCCGGTGAGATACAGCCCTTAGTGTTGCAAAATGTTGCTCCACAAAAAGTAACTTCGGTGTGGATGCACCTTTAGCAAATAGACATTTGGTTACACATCTGTGCATACTAATAACTCAACTTTGTTTTACTACAGCCTATTAAGTCATAATATAATGGTATTCGTGAATCGTGACTTGTTTAAACCACTCATGCCCTTCCATAGTAAGCTATTGGCTAATAATAAACGTTTAAGACTATGTCTTGATGACTATGACTTTCAGTTCAGCCATTTAGGAGTTCAGTGACATATACACGTACAGAAGAATTATATACTACGTGTGTTTTAGGGTTCCGTACCTCAAAAGGTAAAAAAAGGAACCCTTTTAAGATCACTCTCTTATCCGTCTGGCCGAGTGTTACCACCCATTGTTATAACAAACAATGGGTGGTAACACACGGCCAGACATTAAATAACAACATTAAATTACGACATTAAATAAAAACACGGGTAAGAGCTAGCAAAATAGGTTTTTTTCAAATTCATTTTAATATCATTTTAATAGAAACCATTAAATTTTTAAACAAACTTTATATCAAGTTTATTAAAGTTTTTGAATCCCCACTGTATCGCGCCCATACACACACATACACCCGAACACAAAGTCAAAGTCACAATCTTTTATGCATTATAATCACAAGAACGAAACGTCAATTTTACTGCCTGTTCCTTCGCGACCAAGCCAAGAAAGAAACGCAAGAAAACAAGGCTGGTTGTTTTATTTAATGATTCTTTTAGAATACATAACAATACAGGTAATAAATTACGTCTAAATTGTAACATTTTGAAACGAGTTGGAGCAATTTCAATCCCAAGCTTCTCTATCATCTAAATAATCCGATATTTTATAGTAAGCTTTTTATAAAGATTTAGTTTAATTGCGTTTTTTTTTAAATTTGTTATAATATGTTATAACATGTGTAACACACACACACAAGCAAGCTAATAAAATATATAATTAATCAGTTAGGCTCGAAACTGTAATATTGTTATTTTGTAGTACTAAGTCAGTTAAATAGTTAAACACAGTGTATGATTTCATGTCTCCTACATCTTTGTTGGTTTCTTCAATGGTATTCATACCATTATTGCAACACGATGTCCGCTTCACAGACAAGCCTGTGTTGTTGATACTCGCAGAGTAGGGGCCTGGTGACCTGTAATACAGGTTCCCATGAACTTACTTCAGGCACCAGTCTCTCACAATGTGTGTTAACACCATACAAACTTGCCTTTGTAAATTAGACATAGAAACAAATTGTGAGAGAAAATAAATGAATATATTATTATAAGTTTCTTGAATGAAAAGCTACAATTACTATAACTTAATTCCAGAACGGCAAATGGCAAGTAGACCGCGGCGTTAACGTGGCGGGCACTGCGCGCAGGAAACAGAGCTTCCCAGCGCGCGCCCAGCCGGTCGCAGCCTCTGACGCACCCGCGCCCAACCCGCCGTGGCCGCCCTTATCTGACAACGTAAGTAATCATCTTTCACATAGCATTTTGTTATATTTGTCATAAATATATATATATCTATATATGTATATTCTATGTATTATTATTGTTATATGAAGTAGGTTTATGTACTTATTTATTCTAACTGTGATCGGAGTTTATTGTTATTTGTGTTTCTTTTGTTTTTTTTTATCATCATAAATATTGTTATAAGTTAGCACGCCAACCTTTTTTGTTACCTCTGATGTTGGCAGGTAGAAAATGCTATTAGCATTAAGCCCACCTTTTGTACATGTAATTTGTATTTTTGTGCAATAAAGTATTAAATAAATAAATAAAAAAATAGCCGTAGGACGTCCACTGTTCAACATAGGCCTCCCCCAATATATTTCCAGTGCGACCGATCTTGTGCGGCTTTATTGATCGTGCGAAGCGAGATCCCCTAATCAACTTGGGCAAATCAGCGTTGTATGTGTGTATGAATAAATAAATAAATAAATCTTTATTCATTTTTCATATTGCTAAGATTAACATTAGGGATTAATATCTACTTATAGGAAAACCTGTATCTCAGGCGAAAAAGGCTCTACTGGGGTAACTTATGAATACTCAAATTAACAAAACTTAGATTCTTTTTACAGAATGAAAAAATAAAAATAACTAAATAAAATAAACTAAGTGCAAACATGGAAGGTATGCGTTTGAATGAATGAATGAAAAATTATTTATTGCACAAAACAAAAATAATCTGTACATTGGCGAACTTAATGCTGGATAGCATTCTCTTCCAGTTAACCTTTGTGTAATGCGGACAAACAATTATTATAGGTAGTGCATATTTGGTAGAGGGAGAGGTTTAATTTAAATTCCAATACTTAAGGTATTTCAATAAACCTACTTTCTAATACTATGTATATATATATTACCTGTGCGCGATAAGTTGGGACCTGAGCGCGGTGACGTCATATTGGCGTGTTTGTACCGCCCGCAAAAAAGCGAACATAACAAGCAGCCGCCCGCTTGTTATGTTCGCCGCCCGCTGCCGTTTAGCCGCCCGCATAGTGATGCGAACGGTACAATACGGGCGCCATCGGGGAAGCGGTCGGGGAGTCGCATTCCTAGCAGGTCCCAAGTTATGGCGCACGAGTAATACGAGTATATAATCTAATCTATCTAATCTATATTCTAATACTATATACTATAATGTACAATAATGCTAGATACCTAGCTTTATAAACTAAATTTAAATTTACGACAAAGCTTAAACGAACTTAATATTAGTCTAAGATATTTACTATAAGATAAGCCTCGTTTATCCAATGGAAGACGTCAAAAACTGGGATACAGAAAATCTAGTCCGGTTTTTGACGCACCATTATACTGATAGTACTTACTTAGGTTATTATATACTTTAGGTACTTATTTCCTGATTGATTTGTTATAGATTTGTATATATATATTCGTACCCCAGTGTCTTGTAACAAATTGGCTACTTGTATATACCTTTGTATTTACTCTTATGTAAACCAATAAATCATTTTTCATTTCATTTTCATTTTTCAATGTACGTTTGTTTGTCCGAGTATAACTTTCGAAGTGTTGATCCGATCATCGTGAAATTTGATATATAGGTAGGTAGTGATGCCACAATGCTTGTGTGGCTAAATGTTGGGGGGTAGTTGAGATATTGGGGTTCAATCATCATGATCAAAAAATCAAAATGCCACTATTAGGTCAAATGGGACGGCTAATGAAAAGTGTACTATTTAACCCTGTTTTTATTTTTAGTTTAATCTTTGTAGTTTTCGAGTTAATATAAAAAGCCATAATAAAAACGGAGCTTTGACGAAATTCACAGGGTACACCAGTGACCCCACAATGCTGAAATTCGGTATTTGTGTAGCATTAGTGACACAAATATAGAGAAAAGTCTGAAATCCAGAATAACTGCAATTTCTACTCATAAAAAGATCAACCAATTAACATGAACCCCCTATACTTAGAAAACTTTCGTGATTGATTTCAATCATTATTGTAAATTCGGGATTTATCACGTACCGTCTTATCGGTGTTTCGACCGACAATGTTTCGGTTCAATTAGTGAACCTTCATCAGGGTGAGTGCGATCCGCTCCGAATAACGTCTCGCCATACATTGTCGGTCGATACACCGATAAGACGGTACGTGATAAATCCCGTATTTATAATGATGAATGAACTCCTTACTTGAAATTTGAATGAAACTGTAGGTCAAGCAAGTTAGTTGGTTGTGCATTTCGTGGCACTATGTATATGTCAAAGATTATAAACACTATTTTTTTTGGAGATCTCGAGATCTCAGTTCGGGGCGAACCACTAGTGTAGACAAGCGTATAATCGAGCGCACGGTAACGAAATAAAAAAATCGCACGTGGCGGCGCTTTTTTAAATTCCAAACCTTTGCTTATTTGTGAATAGGTCCTTAAAATTTGCACGCGCTCATACATAATAGCTAATTATTATTGCGTAGGTATTTAGTCTTTGACTTCTCGGATTGACATTGCTTTTATAATTTGTTTCAGCAAGAGCCAAGCGACGCTTCATCGACGGCCGGCGGCGGCGCGCGGTCAGGGCCGCGGGTCGAGATATCCTGCACGAACTGCGGCACGTTCACCACGACGATATGGCGGCGCGACACGCGCGGCGAGATGGTGTGCAACGCGTGCGGGCTTTACTACAAGCTGCACGGCGTGCCGCGTCCCACCGCCATGCGCCGCGACACCATACACACGCGCCGCCGCCGCCCGCGGCACGACGCCAAGCATTCGAGGAACAGTGAGTAACTAGAGATGCATAAGTGCCGTGCACATTCCGAATGTACTACTGCACGACGTGCTAAAATGTAAAATTTGAACATTTTCGTTAATTAGCCAAATTCGCTTAAGCTCCATCGAATGGTTGTCTACTCTGTATACTTATAGCAAGCGCTCTAGATTAGATCTAGCGGTTAAACGATGGTATTTGCGTTATTTAACAACACCGCTGTTAGCGACGCGAACCTATACCTACTGACCTAATTGTATTTGCATTATGATGTGCAAGGTGCATGCGGGGAACGAGGAAGGGGGCGCGCGGTCTAGCTAACACTAATGAGTTAACTTTTGGGTCAGATCAGTCGAAATACTAGTCTCGCGTAAACCCCACGCTCCTTTAAAATGAGTCGAGCTGTACTCTTTCTTGGACAATACACGATTGTTTTTCGAATATATAGTGGCTTCATTCACCCTAATACGTACATACTCACCATTATTACCTGCATCGCCTTCAACCGCTAACGACATAGTCACAATCACGAGCTGGCAATGGGTCAGACTAGCGGGGGATCGTGGTGGATAGCACGAATTTAAAGGCGGTTTATATCCAACAGTGCAAATGCTGGATACACGCCTTCCAGTTATCTCCAAATAAAATAAACTTTTAATACAATAGAGGTACAAAGACATGTGCATATGTTATCAAACACCCTATATATTTTTCTTAAATAAATACATGTATATTCGTGATGATTTGCGTTCTGGGTGGTAGAACGGCCCTCTTACGAGTCAGTCATATAAAATGCGACTGAAACCTGTCTAAAGCAGTTAAACGACGTGAAAACATTTGTGCGGCGCCGCCGCGCGGTAACGGTGCAGTCGCCGCCCTTTCATGTTCATTAATGGCGAATGTGAATTCTATTTACTGGGCAACAACATTTAAAATCCTCGGCATCGCTTAAAAGAAAGCCACCCGCCCGCGGTTCGCAAGCCATTTAATTGTTGTTTCTGTGCTCATTTAATTAAAAACATATGTAGTTGCTAATTCTAGAGATTTTGCTATAACAGTGCGGTCTCCTAGATACGCGCGGCGACTGCGCGAAGAAATTAGTGTCAAAAACGCGCAATATTTATTTAATCATCATCATCATTCTCAGCCCGTGTCGAGCCACTGCTGGGCATAGGCCTCTCATCGTTTCTTCCCAATCCTGTGCCAATCTGAACCACGTACGACCCACGTACTTATGGATGTCGTCGACCCATCTCGCTGCTAGACGTCCTCTATACCTATGCCCAGTCCTAGGCCTCTCTGTTAGTGTCTTAGCCCACCTGTCGTCACTACGTCTGGCCAAGTGTCCTGCCCAACTCCACTTGAGCCCCAATATTCGCTTGCTGACGGCTTGTACCTAGTCAGGTCATAAGTATTGTCACACAGTAAAAACTTTTCTTTTAGAATGCTGGCCACATAAAAGTTTATAGAATTCGAATTACGAATTGTTCATGAAAATAAAAATGTATACTGTTTAGAATTTTACTCATTTTTAAATATGAAGTGGACGCTTAAAGAAGACCGTGTTGCAGTTATTGCGTTGCATCGTTGCGGTTACGCGCCAATTCAAATTTTTGACATACTGAAAAATTTGAATATAACCAAAAGAATCGTTTATCGCACCATCAAACGATATAATAAAGACTCTAGTGTAGATGACAGGTCAAGAAGTGGTCGCCCTCGGTCTGTTAGGACTCCAGCAGTGATAAAAGCTGTGAAGGCGCGAATTCAAAGAAATCCCAAACGTAAGCAGAAACTGTTGGCCCTTCAGATGGGGTTAAGCAGAACCACGGTGAAAAGGGTGTTAAATGAAGACGTAGGGCTTCGGGCATATCGAAGAAAAACAGGACATCGTTTGAATGCTCGTCTAATGGACCTGAGACTGAAGAGAAGCCGCGCTTTGTTGAAGCGGTACGCGGGAAAAAAATATCGGGAAATTCTTTTTTCGGATGAAAAATTTTTTACCGTAGAAGAGAGCTACAACAAACAAAATGATAAGGTGTACGCACACAGTAGTGAAGAAGCGAGCAACCGTATTCCGCGTGTCCAACGAGGTCATTTTCCATCCTCTCTCATGGTATGGTTGGGAGTTTCTTATTGGGGCTTAACAGAGGTACATTTTTGTGAGAAAGGTGTAAAAACGAATTAAGTTGTGTATCAAAATACAGTCCTGACGAACCTTGTGGAACCTGTTTCTCATACCATGTTCAATAACAGGCACTGGGTATTCTAACAAGATTCGGCGCCAGCTCATAGAGCGAAGAGCACACAAAACTGGCTGGCGGCGCGTGAAATCGACTTCATCCGGCACGAAGACTGGCCCTCCTCCAATCCAGATTTAAATCCGTTAGATTACAAGATATGGCAACACTTGGAGGAAAAGGCGTGCTCAAAGCCTCATCCCAATTTGGAGTCACTCAATACATCCTTGATTAAGGCAACCGCCGATATTGACATGGACCTCGTTCGTGCTGCGTTAGACGACTGGCCGCGCAGATTGAAGGCCTGTTTTCAAAATCACGGAGGTCATTTTAAATAAACTTTAGTGTCATAAAAATCTATGTTTTGTTAAGTTCGTTTTGGTATATAAATAGTTACATAATGAATAAACTTGTTTCAATTATTTTATATTAAACATGTGACAGAATTTATGACCTGACTAGGTACTTTAGTCTGTTTTTAAGTGAGACAATTTGTTTTGTAGAAAACCGGCGCAGTGGGACCACGTGTCCCTCGCCGAGCGAGGTGGCGTCACCGGGTGCAGGCGCGGGCGGGAGCGCGAGCATGCCGTCAGTGTGCGCGGAGGCGGCGCCCGAGGAGGCCGTGCTGGCGGCGCTGCGAAGGCAGCTGCAGCCGCATTTACTCGCCGCCCTGCATGCGCACACCAACCGCTCGCATCGCCCGCAGGTACACACCACGCTTCAAAAACTAGCAGACAGTGCTTGAAATCCGTTTCGTAAAAGTTCTCATATCCTTCTGATTCGACGAAAAATCTACTTTCGGTGGGACATTGCTTTTCAGTTTATCTGACGACTCGCAGCCTCATGATTTATCGAAAGGTCTAAAAGAAAATGCGTTCCGGTTCGCGGTAAGCCCTATTCGACCGCTGCCCTCAGGTACCTGCATTCACAAGAAGGCCGGACTGAATGCCTCTTACCTGCGCTTCTAAGTCATAACATAAGCTGCCATACAGCACATACTAGCCGCGTTACCAACCGCTCGCAGCCCGCATACTTTCATTTGCCAAAAGCAAACTTAGAAAAAGAAAAGTAGTCGAAATAGTACAGTAATGCACGCATTACTGGTGGTAGAGCTTTTGTGAACGAGCTCGAGGTAGTGGGCACCACCGCCTTACCTTTATCTTCCGCCAAATAGTAGTACTTGTGCTGCTGTGTTCCGGTTAGATGGTAATGGTATGTTCCTGTAATTACTGGCACATAGGCATAACAGCTAAGTCCTATAGTATGGCAACGTATCCACATAGAGATCAAGACAACATAATACCTTGTTTTGAATTCTTTGGGGATATCCATGGGCTGCAGTAGCCACTTAACATCTGGTGGACTGCATGCTCGTTTGCCATATAAGTAGTATAAATAAAAAAAAAATTAATTTTCACCTGTGTCTCAGGCGTAGTGTAATGTCATTTAGGTCAAGTCTTTATTGGACTTGAGTTTACGCAATAGTTATAAGTTAAGCAGCGCCTCTGGCAACCGCTTAACAGTCGGCAATCGGCTTGTTTGTCACCTCGTAAAATAATAAAATAGGTTTTTTTGTTGAAAAATTACTTTTTCAAAACAAGCTTCTATAAAATTCATAATCGGAACCGCCAGCAGATCCAAATGAGCCCAAACACTAGTAGCCTACTATAATCCATTCAGAAGTTCCGTTGTCTAGCATCCGTCTCCATCATGAGACCACCTGCATGGTACCATATTATATTGGTAGCGGGTTCGATTCCCGCCGCAGAACAAATGTTTGCATGATTTACAGATATTTGTTCCGGGTCTGGTTGTTTCTCTATATATTATAAGTATGTATGTATTGCATTGTCACCGAAGTTACATATGTACAAATTTCAGCTCAAACGGTTGAGGAGAACGGGTTTAAAGTTCAGTTGCAAGATTCCACCCGCACAAACATACATACATTGCAAGTTAATAAAAAAGCTTGTAGAAAATTCAACCCTGTCTGAGTTTTCTCTCAAGTGACTAATTTCTAAAAAGTTATGTCTATAAAATGAGAATCTGTTATTGGCATTAAGCATTACCTATTAGAGTTTGTTTACATGCTACCCTGCTCCACCTGTCATCACCACGTCTTGCCAAGTGTTCCGCCCAAGACCATATGAGCTCCATAACTCGATTCCCAACATTATGAACCTTCGTTCTTCTACGGATCTCGACGTTTGGAACTCGATCTAAGAGTTTGATGCCGAGCATGGTATGCTCCATGGCTCTCTGTGCAACTCTTAACCTGTATACAGCCTCCTGCGTGAGCGTCCATGTCTCGGCACCGTAAGTCATGCTGGGCAGAACACATTGCATAAATAAGCGGGTCTTCAGACTCTGTGGAGTTTTAGACGACTTAAGGATGTCGTCCAACTTGCAGAACGCGGCCCATCCCAATTGGATCCTTTTAGATATCTCCTTTTGTTGATGCTCTTTACTGAAGGATAGAATATGTCCAAGATAAATATACTATATATATATACCGCAGGATTTGTGATGCCAGAGACATTCGACAGCATCTTCGTCTTGGACATATTCATCCTCTAGCCTACTTTCAAAGAAGCATCATAAAGGTGTTTTGCATTATTTGGAGATCATCACAATTTTCGGCAAACAGTACGAGATCGTCGGCGAATCTTAGATGGGACAAGTTGACACCATTATCCAAACACTAGTTGTATAAAATCTGGTTTATTTTTGCAGGGAGGCCTAAACGCTCCAGAGTACGACGAGGCGCCGCTAAACCTAGTGGCGAGTCACGTCGCCGCCGAAGAAACCCATTGACTGCCGCACTGTGATAATACACCAACATCCGAATAGCGTGAGCAAAACTCGATACTATATCGGTTAATGGCATCCACGTGAACAAATGGATAAGAAGGGCAGCCATTGTGCCAACACTATTAGGATCTCTATTGCACGCTAACGAGCGTGTGTGCGATGAACAGATATATGCCTCTCTTTCACTCGGTTTATTTAAAAGGGTTACGAGATTGAGCCATGATAATTGTTTTAATTTTGTTACTTAAAGTTCGATGTGCGTTTACAATTTACATATTAAAATACGTGTGTCAATGAGATTGTTTTCTCAACGTAGATATAACTTGTATTTACATCATAAAAACACTTTGATAAAATAGTCTCTTGTACACATTTCTACATCTTCCATTTTCAAAGTAATCAAAGCAATATAAACATAGTATAAAATTTAAAGCAATAATAAATATAACGTTTTTGAAAATAATTATACTTAAAATAAATAGTGATAATAAGGCCAGTGTTGAAACTTTTGAAGACAGAAATTCAATTTAGATTCGTTCAATCGTAATACAATAGTACTGTAAGATAAATAACGTTTCCAAGTAGAGATTTAAAAGTATTTTGAAAGATTAGTTAAGTGAGGTCAGTATATTTCCTGAAAGGTTGCAAAACAAGTATTAATTTCCAACTTCGGGCATTACTTAATACAAAATGTCGATTAGCGGGAAGCAATAATTGCATTAGTGCCTATTTTTAAATGTAATATTACATATAGAAATATGCCGCAGCTAATAACGTACATTATTTTATTCCTCACATGTGATATATAAATCGGCGATGCAGTAATATTCAACTTTAAATATTTTTTATTAGAATTAGCGCTACGAGTTACGGTATTATCGTGACTTATCGATACATATTTCAAAGCAAACACATTTTCCAATGCGGGATAGTTTATACTTATTCCAATACGAATATATATTTTTATTAGAATATATATTTTTATTTTATATTTCAAAAATATTATGTACACACGGCTACACGTCAAGCTATAACATTCCAGTATAAGCTGACCTCTTATTCTACAAAAAACCTACACAGCGCGAGGTCAGCTTATACTGGAAATTTATAGCTTGATGTGTAGCCGTGTGTACTATAATGTTTCGCCAGGTTATAATGTAGTGTTGTAAGAATGTTTGTCATAGGAATCTCTCTAAATGACATCGGGGTATGTTGGACCTTGCCTTATAATGCTCTCTCGATTAAGTTCGATAGTATATTTACGGTTACCTATTGCAGGAAGCAAGTATTCGTTTAGATTTAGGCGATATTGTATATTTTATTATTTACTTAGTAATAATTAATGGTAGTTGATTTGATATGTTACATTATAAGTTTTATAAGTATCTAATTTATTTCCCATTTCGGTCAGTATTTAAAATGTAAGTATTTTTTTTTATTCTGTCGAGTATTTTTTTTTCTATGATTAAGGTGCAAGGTGTAGAATGAAAGCAATAATATTGACTAATACACGTACAGTTATGGCAGTTGTAAAATATACGAGATTAATAATCGTTTTTGTAAGTGAACGGAATGCGGAATACGCTGCTGCTTAGCACAATAAGGCAGCTCGATTTTAAGCCGCGACTAAACATTTTGTAGAACTTTTAAACACATTCTCCGAATAGTATTAACGAATCGTTGCCTTTATATACACGGTGTCCTGTAAATCACTGTTTTCCCAGAACAAACGTTGTTCAGACCATGGTCTAATAACAGTTTATAGCATCAAACATGAGAAATAAAAAAAAATCTAGACCTTCTCAAATAAGTCTAAATTTGTTCAAAAACTAGCCGTGACATAAAGTTCATTGGCACGCTAGCCGTAGCGTACCTACTATTATTTCTTTTGTGGCGATACGGCGGCGTGTTGTAGTCCGTAACGTAACGTTAAAATAAATAAAATAAATATTGCTGGACATTTCACACAGCGCTATCTAGCCCCAAACTAAGCTGAGCTTGTACTATGGGAACCAGATAACTGATAGAATACTTATATACATTTTTTTGTAAATACATACGTATAATATATGGAGAAACAACTAGACCCGGAACAAATATATGTAGACCGTGCAAACATTTGTTCCGCGGTGGGAATCGAACCCGCTACCTCCTGCGTCTCAGCCGGCTATCCGCCCACTGTGCCACGGAGGCCGTTAAAAAAATAGACGTTTGAAGTTCGCATCTTTTTATGTTCTTCAAAGACCGATTTAATTTTTTTTGTTAATTTGAGGTTATAAACCCTTTGTAGACCATTGTCTGAACGTTTGTTCTGGGAAAACAGCGATTTAAAGGACACCGCGTGTATAACACACTTACATGTATTTTTAACTTTTGCTTTTGGCATTATTATAGTAGACTTACATAATAGATGAAAGATTTATTTTAAGATATAATATTTCGATCAATAACATAATTTATAATCGGGCATTTTGGTGTATGCAAAGGCGTGTCGGAAACGGAACGTTGTGGCATTATTTTGAGTATTTATCACCGGTATCACCTCATGATGGTCAGTCCTCTGTATATTGTAACAGAAAGCATTTACGTTATACCTTTACCAATGGTTTGGTTGCTGCTTCCTCTTACTCGAAGCTCTTATCGCCGTCCTTGACGTTCTACTTAATTTAGTATAAGTTTGTATCAAATATCAATACCCCCACGGGCCAGTACTGCAGCAGTCTATGAGACATTGTGATACTTAGTATTTTTCATACTTTCGCGATCACTATACATAATTGCTGATTTAAATGGGTGTTTATCGCGTATGTACTTTTTTTATTCGTTATCCGTTTCGATTGTGTTGCAACAGCCGTGGTCGCGGGTAGACCCCGACCTGTTTAAATCGGTAATTATCGTGATAGCTAGACGCGCTCAGTATTTTTCATACTTTGGCGATCACTGTACATAATTACTTATTTAAATGGGCATTTGTCGCGTATGTACCTTTTTTATTTGTTATTCGTTTCGATTGTGTTGCAACAGCCGTGGTCACGAGCAGACCCCAACCCGTTTAAATCGGTAATTATCGTGATAGCTAGACGCGCTCAGTATTTTTCATACTTTCGCTATCACTGTACATAATTGCTGATTTAAATGGGTATTTATCGCGTATGCACCTTTTTTATTTGTTATTAGTTTCGATTGTGTTGCAACAGCCGTGGTCGCGGGCAGACCCCGACCTGTTTAAATCGGTAATTATCGTGATAACTAGACGCGCTCAGTATTTTTCATACTTTCGCTATCACTGTACATAATTGCTGATTTAAATGGGTATTTATCGCGTATGCACCTTTTTTATTTGTTATTAGTTTCGATTGTGTTGCAACAGCCGTGGTCGCGGGCAGACCCCGACCCGTTTAAATCGGTAATTATTGTGATAGCTTGACGCGCTCGCTCCTCAGCCGGGAACTATCCACTCGTGTGATTCTCCTGCAAGTTGCTCCTTTACGTGAAGCTTATTCGTATTTAAAAAGCTTTAAAATTGAGATTATTTATTCATTTATCACTAAGCATGCGTAGTGCAGTTTAGTATTGTTTAATTTATGTTAGCAGTTTTTACAATCAAGATATAGTTGGTATATCGTCTACGGAATCTCTATCGCTCTCTAAATATACTTCTAGCTCTCTTTCTTGACGTTAAAATTAAAATTGTATTCATTATTATTACATAAATCGTATTATTTGAATTTTTCTCGTTGTAGTATTATCAGTGTATTAGACTATGATCATATTTTTAATTAAACTGAATAAAAGCTCTGAATAATGTTAGGTAAGTCTAGTGACTTCTGTGTTATTCTTCCTTAAAACTGGCAGCTTTTTTACAAAATAGTTTTAGTAAACTGCAATAAGAAATAACCAGAGGTCCAATTCACGTAATAATATAAAAATATATATACCGACTGTATATCGTTTTACCCAAACAAGATTGGATTATGAATTGAATATGTTTTGGCATCAATATTACTGTATGGTTTATATACTTGCAATTTGAGTGTGGTGAGAAAAGATCACAATCACTATCGATACGTTTATTGTACTAAGTTTGTACAGATAATTATACCGTTGATGTTTCCTTCTCGTTAGTTACAACTCACACTGAATGTTAAAATGTGTGAAATATAATAAATACCTTAGTGAAATGAGGCGCGCTCGTGCCGAAGTCTCGTCAAAAATGTATAGTTGAAGACTGTACAGTTATAATATCATCTTGATATAAATAAAGTGTATAACCGCATGTCTGTCAACTCATGCCATTGTATTGTCAGTTACGTGAATACCGTTTATGACATTTAACATAAATTCGACTGTATTTTTTTTTTATGTTTGTTACCTCAGAAATTTCGACTGGGTGAACGGATTTTGATGATTCTTTTTTTATTTGAAGCTTACAGGTGCTTCCCGTGCGCTCTCATTTCCATTTGGTCCGGTTCTGACAATGAAAAAGCTCCGAACTCAATATATCAACCGATTTGGAAAATTAGTTTTTTTATTTGAAAGGATATACTTTTAGATTGATCCCATGGAAATTTCATCAAAATAGGTTAGAGTAGTTTGGTTTTTACTGTTATCTGAAGTCGGGTTATATTTTTGTTATAAAGTTACTTGTACGTTACGTGAATTGGCCTTCTGAACACGACGAAATAGTTTCATCGCGACAAAATAGTACATGATGTATTTTTATGAATGTAATATTACTGCTCGCAGTAGTGACACAGTATTATTTTATTCTCCTTTGTATATTTGTGTTAGGTTTAATATTTTTGATATCTTCGTAGGTTTTATCTAGTGGACATCCGAATTTCTATATTTATATTTATAGCGTTGGAGTAGAATCTCACTTTACAGAATGTAACTTTATCTTTTATTTCTATACTCCGTGACATTCTAATGGGAAAAGAAACAGATGTGTGTATTGATATCTTCCAATTTGGTTATTTATTATAGACCGGGAGATGGTGACACCAAATGTCAGGTCATTTGTACCAGTAAAGCGACCCTTCAGGGGTCTAATTACGTAATGACAAAAAGGAAAATGATGGTCATAGGACTGGTACCGGCGGCCCAGTCGCGTGGGCGTTAATCGAACGTATCGGATAAATTACGAGTGTCCAACCATTTGTTCCACAAAACTTCTTGTATTTTCCGAATAGTCTATAAAAAAAGAAGTAGGCGGTAGCGTAATACCATACTTCTCCGGTGTGACTTACAGCCCGCCATACCGATGAGAACACATGTCATTAATTTAAAAAAAAACATTCGAACCATTTGTACCAGGCTAGTTTTTGCACAGCTAATCATCGTCGAGTAGCTATTCACGAAAATCACCATGCCATACTTTGACGGTTCCAAAAAACGATTTGTACCACCCTTTAATACCAGCCCTATGACTATAATTTTCCTTTTTGTCATTACGTAATTGGACCCCTGAAGGGTCGCCATGTTGGTACAAATGACCTGACATTCTGTGTCACCATCTCCCGTTCTATTATCTTTAGGTTAGTTTTCTGATTATAATGATAAGAGTTGATAACAATGTATAAACGTCGTGTAGTTACTAACAAACCGGTTGTGTTGTGTGCTTACGCTCTAACAAGCATGTGTTTGTGATTTTTGTTTGTGTTTTATTTGTCTGTGCACACAGACTGTACCAATTTTGTTGTGTTATTATAATTTATGCTGGAATGTAAGCTTATTTATAAAATTCCAACAGGTTTCGAATTCTTAAAGACTGACACACGATCTAATAGAACGTCTTCTACATACATGCATTGCACGCGAATTCACTCGATGTTCGTAAAATGATAACTCTGAAGTATTTTTATTAAAATGTGATAATTATGTATTTCGTTTGAAAATGTACTCGTAGTGTGTATCCGAAGAGCAATAACATTGTGATAAGTGGGGATGTGTGTGGACTAATGGAAAGATTAATCTCGATTTATATAGAAAGAGTATTGTCAATTATATTTATCTCGCTGTGTAGTTGAACTCGACATTTTAAGAGATAAATCAAGAATACATTTGTTATTATATTAATTAGCAATAGCACACCAGTAAGATATTTTTCCAATAATATTTTGAAACCGTCGTAGTTGAGTGTAAGATTCGGAGTTCGACTACTCAGCGCCGACTTGTCTAAAAATTTGAATTAAATTTAATCTTGTAGACGGATTTTAATACTCCTTGTAAAGTTACTCAAAAATATACGTGTATTCTTAGTGTGAGAGCAATAATTTCCAGTATAGAATGCTTATGGACCATTTGTTGTTTGTTGTTGTAACGTAAAAGTAAGGTTTCAGCATAAATTATCCAATTGAGATCGTTTAGGAGTTGTGGCCGGAATACTCATTGAACATTAGATATTGTTGTATAGATGATAAATAATGTGACTTACGCAGGGATGGATACTTAAATTATTAAAGTTTTAACTGATATATTGGCTATGTAGTGAGTAGAATATTTTTTTACAAATAAATTATAGCAGCTATGTTGTGTTTTTTTCGTAAACCATTATAACACCTTTAGTTCCTGAAATCTATGACGTCTCTGATCGTTATAGGTTATTTTTATAATCCCTTCTAGCTTTTGCACAGCAAAAGGTTTCTACTGGTGGTAGAGATTTTGTGAACGGGCTCGAGGAAGTGGGCACCACCGCCTTACCTTTTATTTGCAACATACTTAAAGTTAATACATAAAAACAAGTTAAGTTAAAAAATAAAACCAAAAAAACAAACAAATCTTAATTTAAACACAAAGTATTGTTGCAATATGGACCTTAACTCAGCATGTGATGGTTGCAACAACCAGCGCTGCTCTTCCGTTAACGCCATTTTACTTATTGCGGACTAGTTATGTGTATAAGTACAGAATAACAAAACAAATAAAATAAAAGTGTGATTTATCTGCCGCTAAATAGCAGCACTTGTGCTGCTGTGTTCCGGTTAGATGATGGTATGTTCCTGTAATTACTGGCGCATAGGCATAACAGCTAAGTCCTATAGTATGGCAACGTATCCACATAGAGATCAAGACAACATAATAGCTTGTTTTGAGTTATGTGGATATCCATGGGCTGCAGTAGCCACTTAACATCTGGTGGACTGCATGCTCGTTTGCCATATAAGTAGTATAAAAAAAGTTGTAAATAGCATAGAGGTAGCAAACATATCAGCTCGGGAAGGGATCGTCACCGTGTCAGCTCGAGCCGTTCAGTATCCTTCGTATGAAACTCCCTACTGCAGCGCACACTAATCGGGATCGTAACGTAATCGCCTCGCCTCGGGACAAACTCACTTTTTTTTTTCGAATGGACTTATCTCGCTGTTGGCCTCTGAGGCCGTTGCAGCTTAACCGAGCGCAGAAGGCGCTCAGCCCTATAATTTTATTTTTTTGATGAGGCAACTAGCGCAAGGGCACCACTTAGGTACGAACCTCGGCTTGGGCCGTTGCCGGGACGGGGATAGGAGAGAAACGCCCGGGTACGTGCTTGTACCTCGTGTAGGCGGCGACTAAAGGGACTCGTCGACCTCGCCGGCGAGGTCGGTGTATTTGTGGAGTGTTTGCTCTGTCTAATGTCGATGACTCACCCGCATTAGCGGAAGTGATTTCGTCATCCGGGTCTCCGAGAACGTGTCTCGGACGACGGAGGGTTTAGGGACAAACTCACAACCGCGTTGCGGTGCACTTACAGCTCGTCGTCCCCGAGCGGAGAAACTGGTGCCGCCTAGCCGTCAACCAGCGGGCGGCGAACCGTAAGCGCGGCGTCGCCTAGCCGTTGTCAAGGAGCTACTGATCCGGTTTGATTACGTGCTTACGTTAGGTAGACGACGAGCCGAAAGGCGATACGGCGCTGATCCCTTTCCGAGTTAATAAGTCTGCTATGACCTTTAGCAATCAGCCTCTAGTATTATTTCTAGGCTGTTTTCTTTTACAACTTTTAGCCAAATGTACCGTGACGTGTTTCTGGAGTGATTCTATACGTACAAGAAGACAAATACCGGATAACTTCAGGAGTAATCACAGCCTGTAACAATATACAGAGCGTGGTGTGATTACCCTGACTTTATATACTGACTAGCTGACCCGCCGAACTTCGTACCGCTTTGACAATCATATGACGCGGGTTGCCAATGAACGTTGCCGGTAGAATTGTATGAGAAAATGTATTCTCTTCATAATTTCTTTTTAAGTAAAATTTTCCGATATTTTTTTTTATTGTTGATAGCCAAGCGCTTGACCACTACCTCACCTGGTGGTAAGTGATGGTGTGATCGAAGATGGAGCACGCTTGCCTAGAAAGAACCTATAGTCTAACTTTTTATTAGCTGCAGTAAAATGACGTTTCTAAATGTCATTCCGTAAAATAATGTTGCCAGCCTAATCTCAATAGGGATGTGATTCAGTTCACAAAAATTAATTAAATAACATTATTATGACGTTTTTGTTTCATTTTGAATGTACCTCCCTATACTTCCACTAAAAAAGATCAATCCTCTAGTATAGTAATAATAATAGGTTTAAAAAAAACATTACAACTTAATATTAAATCTCAAAAAAAAAACCAAACTGATTATTCATTTATGATTCACTCATTTAGCTACATCCCTATTTATTTTTCTTCAAAAACCGGCAACCCACAAAACGTCATTTTACTGCAGCTAATAAAAAGTTAGACTTTATACACTCTGGACTTGAAGACTCCGAGATTATAGACTGGTTCGGGAAAACATACGCCGGAAGTGAGTATACTTGTGTTGCTCTATACTTGTGATAACAAGAAAAGTTAAAGCAAATCGTTTGGTACGGCAAGATGGTATGTCGACCAGATATGGGTGGTACTTCTCGGTATATTTTAATAGTTATCCTGCTATTCGGGGCGGTGACAAATCCAACAAATCAAAGATCATCAAAATCGGTCCAGCCGTTCTTGAGTTATGAATGGTGTAACTAACCCGACTTTTTTATATACCTATATATATAGATAGATGTGCTTTATACCGAACCGCCCATACTTAATGTTGTGTATAGATTGCCGAGGGTTAGTGGCTACGTAGTCCCGTATTTGCGAAGGAGAAAATAAAAAACACCAGTCTTGATCAAATAGGCAGCGAGGCGGCGAGGCAGATTTTCTTCCTATTTTTCTTCTTTCTTCCTTTTCCGATGTTGCCCGAGCACTGAATGCTGACGGCCAATAGGCGCCGTCTTTTATACTATTCCTCGCAATTTTCTAGAACATTCACTGCCTCACCCCCTTTAGCCTTTATTTATTACTTTTTTATATTTTACATATTGTTTGTTGTATATTACTATATTTATCTTATAGACTATGATTATTACTTATGAATAATACATGCGTCTTCACCCGGCGCCGCTCGGTTTAGAAATGGCGGCGCGTTTTTTTTTTTTTTTTTTTTTTCGAATGGACTAATCTCGCTGTTGGCCTCTGAGGCCGTGACAGCTTAACCGAACTTTTGGCGAGCGCAGATGGCGCTCAGCCCTGTAAGTTTTTTAGGCAACTAGCGCAAGGGCACCACTTAGGTACGAACCTCGGCTTGGGCTGTTGCCGGGATGGGGATAGGAGAGAAACGCCCGGGTACATGTCTGTACCTCGTATAAGCGGCGACTGAAGGGACTCGTCGACCTCGCCGGCGAGGTCGGTGTTTCTGTGAAGTGTTTGCTCTGTCTGATATAGATGACTCACCTTCCGCATTAGCAGAGGTGATTTCGTCATCCGGGTCTCCGAGAACGTGTCTCGGACGACGGAGGATTTTGTTGGCGGGCGGATCCAACGGGTAAACCGGAATGGTGTGTACCAAAGGGTTCGGATGATTAGAGGCAAGTTCATAAAACCGCTTGGAAGCGAGCTTCATGAACCTGGCTATTGATTCTAATTTCAAATCGCGATGTAGGTCGTTATTGCGAAAATACCAGGGCGAGCCTGAGGCTTTTCGCAAGAAGCTATTTTGAATAACCTGAATGGCACCAACTTTAGGAGAGTGGGCAAATACTACAGATGAGTATGTCATAATGGGGCGAATGCACGCTTTGTAAAGAGTCACCTTATTTTTAAGGGACATTTTACTTTTCGCGCCTAGAAGTGAGGACAATCGTCCTAGGGTGAACTTTGCTTGGTTGCACCTCTTAGTGATGTGCAACCTAAAGGAAAGACGCCTATCGAGGATGACACCCAGATATTTGGCTGATGGGGCCCAGCGAATGGGCTGGCCAAATAGAGAGATCGGTTTGGGAGTGAGGTTTCTCCGTGAGAAGTACACTGCTGTACTTTTCGACGGGTTTACCTCGATCCGCCACTTGCGGAACCAAGTGGCTAATGAATGAAGGGCAGCCTGCAGCCTTATACCCACCCGATCAGGATTCCGATTGGATGTGTACAAGGCTGTGTCGTCTGCGTATAGGGCTATTTCCACTTGAGGAGTGCGGGGGATATCGCTGGTGTACAGCGTGAACAGGAGGGGGCCGAGAACGGAGCCTTGAGGGACTCCTGCTCTGACTGGTCTAGGACTAGAGAGAGTGCCTTCCACGGTGTAGCGAAAGCTGCGACCTTGTAGGTAGTCTCGTATGATGAGCACGAGTCTGTCTGGGACTCCGAGTTTGAATAGCTTGTAGATCAAGCCGTTGTGCCAGACTTTGTCGAAAGCTTTCGCTACGTCGAGGAAGACGGCACCAGTATCTGAAGGCCAGGTACTTTGCCAGTTGGAGAGGACATGCTCCGTTATGCGGAGCACCTGTTGTGGGCATGAATGTTGGGCTCGAAAGCCAAACTGCTCGTCGGGAAGGAGTTTGAACTCATTGACATGAGCCCAGAGGCGCTTCATTAGAAGACGCTCATATATCTTGCCTAGACTATTAAGTAGACTAATGGGACGATAACTAGTTGGATCGTTTGCCTGTTTGCTGGGTTTTCGGATGCCAATGACGTTGGCTTCCTTCCAAGCATCAGGGAAGGTGCAAGTTTCCATAGCCGCATTGAAGATGCAGACTAGGATATGGATAATGGGAACAGAGAACTGTTTGAGTACTCTGTTAGAAATGCCGTCGGGGCCGGAGGCTTTCTTTGGGTGTAGGGCCTTGATAGTGTCAAAGACTTCAGAGGGCTCAATCGGATCAAGTGGGGAAGTAGGGGGTCGGGAGGCTAAGCGGTCAACCTCGCTGTTCACCGTATGGAGGTGAACAGGGTCGACGGGTTCGAGACTGGGCGAGCATTGAGATTCGAGGGTTTCAGCCAGGAAATCGGCTTTTTCCTCGTCTTCGAATGCTGGAGGGTGATTTGGTCGTATAAGGGGAGGCATCGGAGCGAGAGCGTCTGCTTTCATGGAGCGAGCTAACCTCCAGTAGGCCAGATGGCTAGGCTCGATCCCCGAGAGCAGGCTCTCCCACTCACGATTGCGATGTTCTTTAATGCGCTCTCTCACCTCACGGTGCAGGGAGCGCATTAAGACTCGATTGTCGTTAGTGGGGCAGCGACTATGAAGTCTAACTGCGGCGTTAGCTTCAGTCATCAGCCGTCTGATATCATCTGGCAGGGGGCCCCGGTGGTCATCCACTACGGGCACCTGCTTTGATGAGTCTCTGACTGAGTTTGTGATATGTGTGGTAAGGGCGTCAACCGCTACCGTAATATCACCAGATGTCCGAATGACAGAAGGGATCTTATCTAGATCAGTCGAGTGCGCAGACTTGAGGGCTTTCTCAAGTTTATGCCACTCTACCACAGTCTTGGTGGCAGGGGGCTGGTCAGTGGGAGGGCCGAGTAAGAGCATTACCGGTCGATGATCGGAATCGAGCTCATGAATAACTTCGATTAAGCGTAGCCGAAGGGCTACGTTTTTGAGAAGTGCAATGTCAAGGAGCTCGGGGGGAGTGGAAGTAGGGAAGCGAGTCATGCCTCTAGGGGCAATGATGTCGAAATTAAGGGGTTCAACTAGACTTTCTAGTTGTTTGCCTTTAGAGTTCGTCGTGGTGCTATTCCACATGACGTTTTTGGAATTGAAGTCACCCGCCAATATGACGGAGCTTCCTAGACTGAACAGGGCTTGCAGGTCACTCTCGAATTGAGGTGAGCGAGGCTTGCCGGGAGGGACATAGCAGGATGCAATAATGACCGAGGAATGCCCGGTCATTGCTAGCCTGCAGACGGAGGCTTCTATGTAAGACAGAGAAGGGGGATCAAGAGGCATGCAGTGTAGAGCCTTCTTGTAGTAAATGACAGTGCCGCCCTTTTGAGCTAGCAGTCTGTCATTGCGAACAATTTGATAGTTAGGGATTTTTGGGTCCCGATGACCGGGCTTTAAATTTGTCTCTTGTACTAGCAAGATATCAAGTTGGTGCCTATTTAGAAAATCTTGGATAATAGAACGCTGTCTTGAAAGACCGTCAGCGTTGAAGAACGCTAGTGATAAAGAGCGCGGTTTTTTCCTTTCCTTTTGTACAACCATTTTGGGGCCTAAAAGGGTTTGGAGGAGGACGAAGCTGCCTTAACGGCGGCAAGAAGAGCTGAGTGCGCCTCAAGGGCAATCAGCTTTTCGAGGGGGGAGTTTGCTTGCCTAAGTTTTTGTGCAAGCACGCGAACCTCGGCAAGGTCGATGGAGGAGAACTCTATGATGAGAGCCAAGTCGGCAGCAAAGTCCGACTTGCCCATTTTAGAGGAGGGGGCTGGCTCAGAAGAGCGCGGCGGGGGGGCCGTTGCCTTAAGGGCTAGGCTCGAGTATGGCAAGGGCTTGGCCCATGCTGAGCTTTTGGGAGGTTGCGCCTCCTGCGAGGGTACCATGGTCAACTTTGAAGTTGTTTTGGTATACTTCGGAGAAGGTCGGGGTTGACTCCTACGAGCCACCACCCTGCTGACTTTGGGCGCCGAAGGACAACCACGATAATTCGCGGTGTGTCCCACGGCACCACAAAGCACGCAGCTTGGCGGCTCGATGGTGTCTCGAGTGCGGTTGCAGTCAGAGGTGCCATGGTCACCCAGGCACTTGACGCAACGGGGGCGGGCGTGGCAGTTTTTGGCCGAGTGGCCATACAGCTGACATCTATGGCACTGACTAGGAGTGCCATTTCGGTGGGGGGGTTCAACCCGGAGGCCGGAGAGGTTGTTGACCATCTTCAGGTTGAAGATGGCCTCCCCTGCCTGTGACAGCTCTAGTACTACGAGTACTAGATGGTAGGTGGTCTTACCGTTATGCATACGGTGGACCTCCTTGACCGGGAAGGACTGAGCGAGTAAATCTGACTTAATGGAGTCAGTGGAGTGCTCCGCAGGGAGGCCGCGGATCACAACTCGAAGGAGCCTTTCGTCTTCGAGAGCATAGGTGTGATAGCCTATGTGCTCTTGACGTAGGAGGGAAGTGAGACGACGATGGTCGTCTGAAGTGGGGAAAATGGCGGCGCGTTTTTGGTGCGGCGCTTTAAATACTACCCTGCCCCCCGCTTCACTACTATATAAACTCGCCCTAAGTGGCGGTCGCGCGTCATTTCCAATTCGAGCGTCGGAGCGGGCGTATGCGCACTCATTTCTACTCTTATTAAATAGAAATGTGTTACCTCCTACCTACATTTACCCATTTTATAGTAAAACAACAAATAATCGTAACTTTATTTGCATCATAACTGAAGAATATTATTCTTATCTAATTATTCCTATTATAATACTTCCAAACGTTTATTCTTATTATTATTCAAGAATTAATGTAATTAACACTTATTAATACTATTCTTTAAGAGATATTAAGACAAACATTAACTAATAATAACTATCTACAAAGTATTCGTAAGACAAACATTAACTAATATTTCCATTATAAAATATTCATCAATCAGCAGTCTCTATACACTTAAATATTATTCTTATCTTTTAGATATCTATTCTTACTATCTATTTACAAACAAGATTATTCTTAAAGTATACTGATTAATATGTAAACGAGGTAAAATAATACAATTTTCATAGTATGGTCATGGGTTGCGACGGTCACTACTTGTACCCCTCTCGCCTTATGATGCTGTCCTTATGATGCTGTCGTGCACATTGAACCTGAACTTTACTCCGGCTGAGAGGTTCGATTCCTGCCCCGGAACAAATGTTTGCATGATCTACATATATTTGTTCCGGGGTCTGCTTGTTTTCTATATATTATAAATATGTATTTACAAAAAAACAGTATGTAAGTATTCTATCAGTTATCTGGTTCCCATAGTACAAGCTCTGCTTAGTTTGGGGCTAGATAGCGCTGTGTGAAATGTCCAGCAATATTTATTTATTTATTTATAGATGTGGATTTTAACAGAATTGATATCAAATAATGATGGAGCTATCACAAATCGACAACAAATGCAAATTCTATTAGTATTTTATTTTTATAGTGATATCTGAAAAGTAACGCAAATTCTAAGATTTTGAAAACCATCCCGTCTAGGCTTGAATTTAAAGTTTTTGAGATGGTTTTAAAAATGCACATCCTGTCTAAAATTCTATACTTACCAAGCTCTTAGACTGTGGAGTGTTGACAGTTTTACATTGAGTTTGGTTGAAGTACAGTGAACTTTTAGCAGACACTCGCGATCGTAATCTTAGGTCAACAGATTCTCTCTGCTTAGCCAATCCTAAGCACTCCTCGGCCTACCATGCCAACTCTTTTGAAGTTAAGGCAGTGGGCTTATGGAACGCTCTTCCCCTCAGTGTTTATTTATTTATGTTATGGAAAACCAACAGCTATATTAACTTAACAATTAACCAATACAAAAGAAAAAGCCAATTATAGGTTTTCACGTTTAGAAACTTTTTAGCAACACATCTAGGTAAGAACATCATTTGCACCAACACTCGGTGAAACTGTTAACTAAAATATTAATAGGTACGATACCAATTTACTAATTAGTACATTAAACCATGCTACCGTTACCGCCAACAAAAAAGTCTGCTCAATCGCTGTCTAGCTGATTTGACACTCGTGCTGAATAAATCAAAATCATTGCTTTTGCACAATTTATTAAAATTGTCGCTTGCACGCCACAGAAACGAATTCTGCCTGTAATTTGTTCCAAAAACAGGTGAATAAATGATGGTTTTATTTTAAAAGGAACATTAATACAGATTTTACTTAGCAACTCGGGACAGTCGATGTTATTGGATGTCAATTTCAGTAAAAAGGATACGTCAGCTATTTCGCGTCGTTTGGAGACAGGAAAGAAATAAAATTTGGTACAAGGATTAAGATAATCGAAAGACCTATAAGGAATCTTTAAGCGGAAGCAAAGATACTTCATAAATTTCATTTGGATTCGCTCAAGTCTTTCAATATAAATATCATACCGAGGGTTCCAGATTTGAGATGCGTATTCAAGGGTGCTTCGGACAACGGTACAGTAAAGAATTTTAAATGTTTTTGCACGATCAAAACTAGCTGAGCTCCGCCTCACAAACCCTAATGCTCGAGAAGCTTTATAAACGATAGAATCAATTTGCTTATCAAATAGCAGCTTCGAGTCATGAAGTACCCCAATATCTCTAACAACATCGCGTTTTTCTAACAAGTGCTGTTTAAACAAATAGGATGATGGTATAACAACGGTTTTGCGGGTAAAGGTGACAACAGAACACTTAGACGGATTTAAATCTAACTTGAAAGTGTCACAATAAGCATCTAGTCTAGAGAGATCATCTTGAAGATAATGAACGTCATCGGATGATCTAATAGATCTAAGAATCTTCATATCGTCCACAAAACACAGCAGATGACTGTTAAGAAAACAATTAGTGATGTTATTTACAAAAATCAGGAAAAAGAGGGGGCCGAGCAGAGAACCTTGGGGAACACCGCTAGGAACATATACCCAGCTAGAGATGTAGTTATTGATAACAACTGCTTGGGATCGATTTTTGAATAGGTGAAGTTTCGAAAGCAGTATTCCATGGTCGATTCGATCAAAGGCTTTACTGTAATCTGTATAGACTACGTCTACCTGGCTTCCATTGTCTATGACTTCAGTTAGAAACTCATTGAAGAGAACGAGGTTCGACGTCGTAAACCAAACTTTTAGAAAGCCGTGCTGAGATGGATTGAACAAGTGATGAAAAGCAGAATACATTTGATTGTAGACGACCTTCTCAAACAATTTAGCAATAATACAGAGCTTTGAGATGGGTCTATAGTTGTTGACTTCATTTCTAGAGCCTTTCTTATGAATAGGTGAGACAAAAGCGGATTTACAGATAGTAGGGACAGTACATGCACAGATCGATTTTTTAAATAACAGGGTTATAATACTTATCGAATCTGCCCAGCCTTTTATAAATATAGGACTGATTTTGTCGGGACCAGCTGATTTAGACGTATCCAGTTTCAAGATTAGCTTTAAGACTTCCTCTTCGCATATCTCTATAGTATTTAAATCATAAGGTTGATTCAGACAGTATAAGTCAGTTAGCTCAGCTGAGTCTACTGATTGAGTATCCAGTAAAAGAAAAGTTGAATAAAAATACTCAGAGAAAAGCTCACAGACTGAAGGACTGACCCTCAAATCATGTGATCAGTAAGGCGGAGCTACAGTTTGTTAGGTACCTACTTAGTAATAAAGTTAGGAGCTAGATAAATACCTATAATTTTTTCTGGTTTTTCCAGGGTCAGCAGCCTTTGTTTCGATAAGTAGGTAGGTAGGTACTGTTGTGGGTAGGCAAGATAATAATGTATACCGAAGTACCCTGACATAAATAAATTAGTTGTTAACCAGGCTCGGTCGTATCATTATACTACATGGTGACAGCGGTGATTTTTTATTAATATTAGCGTGAAAGTACAATCAAACTATTTTTTAATCGCAAAATAGTGTTGCGTGACGTGTCAGTGTTGTGTTACGATAATGGAACACGCTCGACCACCGCCAGAACTGAGTCTGGATGGCAGCCCTGTCAGCCGGACTGACGCGTGGAGGCGGTGGAAAACGCAGTTTAGCCTGTTTATAAAAGCATCTGGGGTGCATAAAGAAGGTGGTGTGCAGGCTAGTCTACTGATAAACTTGATTGGACCCGAGGGGTTCGATATCTACGAGACTTTTACGTTTACAAATGACAAAGAAATAGATGACGTCACTTTGTTGTTAAAAAAGTTTGATGATTATTTCGGAGTGAAACCGAATATAACGTTATCAAGATATAATTTTTTCACACGGAGTCAAGAAGTCGGCGAGTCGATAAATCAGTACGTCACCGCATTGAAATTGTTAAGCAAAAATTGTGAGTTTAAAACTTTAGAAGATGAGCTTATTCGAGACCGTATTGTTTGTGGCGTGAGTAATACCGTTGTGCGGGATCGTTTACTGAGAACGGAAGATTTGACGTTGGATAAAGCTATCAAAATTGTTCAAGCCAACGAAATATCGTGTGATAGCAGCCGTGTCTTGGAGACGCGTCACGCCGGCCAGGGGTCGGCGGTGCAGGTGGATGTCATCGGCGTGCGGGGCGGGGCTGGTGGCCGGGGGCGCTGGCGGGCCGCGCGCGGAGGCCGCGGAGCCCTACGCGGGCGTGGCCAGCCCTTAGCCGGGTACAGCGGCGGCGCCGGTGGGGCCGTGCGATATCGCGCAGCATCATCGACACATTGTCTCAGATGTGGAGGACAGTGCAGTGTAGCGGCGGAGTGTCCTGCCACTTCTGTACAGTGCTATGTGTGTCAAAATCATGGTCATTTTGCGAGAATGTGTAAAGTCAAGAAAAATGTGAAAAAAATGCGTGACATTGGAGTGCGCGAGGAAAAATTGGACGAAGAAGATGATTGTGAGTCGTTTTTTATATCCATGCTATATAGTGTTTCCGAGCTTAAAACTTCGTCCGAGGACTGGTTTCAAGTACTTAGTGGAGAGTGCGGTTCAGAAAAAGACACCGTGTTAAGTTAGACACCGGTGCCGACATTAATGTTTTGTCGTATACTCGTTTTACAGCTATGGGTTATAATCCTGAAATAATTAATGCTAATTGTAGTGTTAAATTACAGTCGTACAGCGGTGAATTTATTCCCATAAAAGGTATTTGTAACCTAGTGTGGAAATATAACAATGTACTCTATAATTTAAAATTTGCTATTGCTACTATTAACTGCTGGGACTACAGGCTTGTGTTAATTTGCGAAAAGATCTTTGACCCCCCTTTTTTAAATTCATTTTCTGTAGAGCTTAAAGGTCCTCTACTTTACATAAAAAATTCGACTGGTGTCGATCAACTAGTTTTTGAGTTATTATTTTTTAAAATATTTAGGCTAACACGAGGTCCCCCTTCTAAATTAGTTAGAGTAAAAATTTAATTTTATATAAATAGATAATAATATTTTTAGCTATAGTAAGTTTTTTCCAGAATTTTTGGACCAAAACTGTATTTTTAAGATTAGTTTTATTGAATATTTTTTAGTTTTTTGTCAATTTTAATTCGGGGAGTAGGAATATTGTACCGCTGGGGGCTTATTCAAATAGGGATTTAAATTATCTTTTATACGAGCCCAAACGCGGGCTGATTCTGGCGGTAATTGCCAGAGTTGCTCCGGAGCGGCCATTTTGGACGCCATTTTAAAAAAAATTAAAACGAGGATAACTCGGTAGCGGAAAGTCCGATTAGAACGCGGTTTTCTGTTTTGGAGTGGTCGTCAGCCACAGAGTCTGCTAAGAACGGTTGGGATTCTAGGTAGAGTTACTTTTTTCTAACCCAAACCAATCTGCAGGAGGCGTAGATTGTGTCAGGCAGTACACTCTGCCCAAAACCGCGTCTCTCTACGACTAAAACTCGCAAAGTTGTGGGAATATTGAAGATTGGCGGCCATTTTGAACATTTTTAATCCTCCACAACTATTGCTAGAGTGGTCCGATTGAGGCGCGGTTTTCACTTCTGGAACCGCCTCTGCCTTCTCTTTTAGTAGCTTAAATTGAACTTACGGTAAGTTCAATTTAAGCGCGGCCATTTTGTCGGCCATTTTGGAAAGTCTGGAAGGCTCATATCTCGCTAACCGATTAACCGATTTTGACGAAATTTTTTGTAGGATATAGGTGATCTACGGGCCTTTTTTGAACATAGCACGGACTGACTCTAGGTAGAGTCAAAATATTTTTATTTGACAAAATATTTTTATTTTAAATTTGCTTTTATAACTTTTACAAACTTTTTATATTTTATTATTATTCTTGTGTATTAGACTAGTTTTCCCGGATTGACATTTGTTTTAGGTTAAAGTAGACATGTTGGGTTCCGCACGCCTATAAAAATGACAGGGGACAAGGCCAGCCCTGACCCCCAAAAAACCCCCGACCAATCTGAGACGGCAGGACCTTCTGGCGAGCAAACCTCAGGGGTGAGGCGTAGCATTGGTGATTGGGAGTCTGGGAAGACAATAACCAAACGCAAGCCCCAGACCACTCCGAAGAAGGCTGGGCCGGCACCGGAGGGCAACTCTTTTGCCTTATTACAGGCGGGAGGAAGTGCGCCGATTCCGGCCAAGCCTGTGGATAGGAATGTGACGCCGGTAGTTTGTGCCCCCTCAAGGTACCTTTAGGGCTAACTGATAAATTAAAAGAGGAATTGGATAGGATGATGCAACTGAGAGTCATCAGAAAGGTGACCCATCCTACACCATGGATCAATTCACTAGTAATAGTAGCTAAAACAAATGGACAGTTACGTGTGTGTCTGGACCCGAGGCCTCTTAATGTAGCTATACAACGCGCACATTTACAATTACCAACAATAAATGAGCTCGCTACTAAACTTCACGGCGCCAGGTATTTTTCGGTTCTAGATGCCAACTCTGGTTTCTGGGCGGTGAAATTAGACAAAGAAAGCGCAGATTTGTGTACTTTTAACACTCCGTTTGCGAGGTACCAGTACCTAAGATTACCTTTTGGATTAAATTGTGCGAGTGAAGTGTTTCATGCAAAGATCAAACAGCTCTTAGAAGGCTTGGAAGGGGTAGAATAATTTATTGATGATATCATTTGCTGGGGAAGTACTAGAAGGGAGCATGATATACGGCTCAATGAGTTATTTAAGAGGGCACGTGAAATAAATTTAAAATTCAATAAAGTAAAATGTCGTATTGCCTTAGAGGAAGTGAGATACTTGGGCCATGTATTTAGCAAAGATGGAATGAAAATAGATACGGAACTCATCGGACCTGCCTCTTCCATCTCAACTATCACCGAGGAGAGAATCCGAGGTGGAGCTACTAACGAGGATGGAAGAACACTGTAGCTTAATAAAAGACAGCAACGAAAGGATTCAAGAGCTGAAACAGGCGATGGAGAAGCAGCAAAAAATCTTGGAGGGGGTGACATACGCGAGTGTGGCAGCTCAACCTACCAGGAGGCAACCCCCTGGCCAGACAGCTCTGCACTCGGTTGTCATTTCCTCCCGGAATGACGATGAAACCGGAGATGAGGTACTGGACAGGATAAGGAGTGTCGTAAATGCCAAAGAGGGGGGGATAACGATGGATAGAGTGAGAAAGGCAAAGGATAGGATGTAAAACGAGAGAAAAATGGCATTTGCGCTGCTCCAGGAACCGTATGTGGGTGGGGCTAAAAGTATGAAGAGTTACAGAGGAGTAAGGATCTACTAGAGCACTGGACAAGGAGAAGGGAATGTCAAAGCGGCAGTAGCCGTCTTCGACCGCGAAATGGACGTGGTACATTACCCGGAACTCACCACTAACAACATCGATGTGGTGAGAATCCGAACCAGTGCCTGGGAGATCTTTGCCGTCTCTTTTTACTTCGAGCCAGACCAAACCATAGAGCCGTACCTGGAGCAGCTCAAAAAGATAAAGGAAAAGCTTGGACCTAGGAGAACTATAATGGGAGGCGACACCAACGCAAAGAGCACATGGTGGGGTAGCAGGAAAGTGGATAACAGGGGAATGGTAATGGCTGGAGCATTGGAAGAAATGAGCTTTCAGGTGCTCAACGATGGCGACATCCCTACTTTCTACACCATAAGGGGAAGTAAGGAGTACGCGAGCCATGTGGATGTAACTGCCTGCACTGAGGATATGCTTGACCTGGTGGAGGACTGGAAAGTTGAAGATGACCTGACGAGCTCGGACCACAACGGCATAACATTCAACATTAGATTAGTAAAAACAAAGGGAATAGATATAGAAAGAACCACAAGGTTAACAACACAAAAAAGGCCAATTGGAGCCAGTTTCCTGAGAAACTGGCTCAATTGTTAACAGAAAACAAATTAAACACAATGGAAATAGACCAAATTAACAATAAAAATGAATTAGAACAAACAATAAGAAAATACACAGACACAGGTAATAAGCTATAAATGTGGTTTAAATAGGATATGGAAATTGAATTAACAAAATGTGTAGAAGAAATCATTTTAATTAAAAAATATATTTAATCAAAAAAGGTAAATCTAGATATCAAGGTAATAGCAAATAAGTTAGGAGAAACAGAAAATTTATACGAAAAAAGTAAAGTTCTATTGAAAATATTAAGTGAAAAAAGATTTAGATGTTAAGTATATTACGTCATTGAGTAAGTGGAAAGACGAAATAACCGAATGTTACGTAAATATAATAGAACTTTGTACGGGAAAAAGTGGTACTGATTCTGCGGACCATTATAGTGATTGTGAGACCGATAAAACAGAAGATCATGGAAACCAATCATGGAGTTCGATTTAAAAACGGCGTGTAGCTTGATTCCTGTTATGAACAGTAATAGTGAAAGTAACATCAAAGGTATCATTGACTCTATTGAAATGTATTCGGAAATGTTGTCAAGTGCAGGTAAAGTTTTACTAGTAAAATTTGTCTTGAAAAGTAGGCTTTCGGAAAATGGAAAACTACGTATGTCTAGTGATTACACATCTACGAGCGATCTTGTCAAAGATTTGCGGACATGCTTATTAACCAAAAAATCATTTACTGCGATACATTCAGTTACAAAACACAACCCAAGGCTGGTGTAGTATCGACCAATACGCTACTGAATTAGATAAATTATTTACTAATTTAACAATAGCACAGGCTGATGGTAATTCTCAAAATTACGCTGTGTTAAAGCCACTTAACGAGAAATTGGCAATCAAACGATTTTCAGAAGGTTTACGCGATACCAGACTTAGCACCATCATAGCAGCGCGGAACTACGAAAACTTAAAGGATGCGATCCAAGCAGCCAAGGACGAGGAGTTAACATCGACGTCAACTTCACAGAGTGAGAACGTCTTTCAAATTTCGCATCGAGGTAGAGGTAAGAAATTTAATTATAGTCAAAGGCCCTACTACAACAACCCAACAACGAGTCACCGAGGAAATTACCGAGGTATGTCTATAAATAGTACCAGAGGACGATTTAATTACAACAGCGGGAATTATTTTAATAATTTTCGTGGAAATTCATCGCATTATACCCGTGGTCGTGGTAGAAGTTCATACGGTAACAGCTTTGACCGTTCACAGAACAATCAGCGTGGACGAGGTTTTGAACGTCATTGGGACGAGGTTACCAAGGTTCGATAGGGAATCGTTCGAGTTTTAGACACAGAGTCAGACTCATGGTAGTGGTAATAATCACCGAGTGTTTGTACGAATCAGTCCGATAGTACTGAACCAGTAACAACAAACGAAAATAAAATGCAGTTTTTTCGAGTTTAAGAACACCATCTTAGCATTATATGGTAAAGCAAAATTTATATCCTTTTACGTTGGAAACAAAAAATACTTTTGGTTAATTGATACAGGAGCATCATTATCTGTAATAAAGAGAGATGCATTACCAAGTAAGAGTTCCATAATAAATAAGGAGACATCCATAAATGGCATTGGAGGCCAGATTTAATCATCTGGGTTTATTAACCTTTGTTTGACTCATCGTGATGAACATCATCGGATCGAATTTGATGCCAGGCTTCATATAAGTATTTGAGAACATTCCTTTAAAAGCTGATGGAATCTTAGGTTTAAACTTTCTGTGTCATTATGCATCAAATATAGATTTGAGTAAGAACATAATAAGACTATGCCAATATGGAATGGATTATTCATTGCAACTCTATGACACTATCAATTACTCAAATGAAGTGTTACACATTCCAGCGCGAAGTGAATCAATTCACTACTTACTTTTAGATACGGATTTTAAGGACGATTGTGTCGTTTACAACCAACAATTGGTAGATAATGTTTTTTTAGCAGGATGTATAAGCCAAATACGAAATAATCGATTACCAGTAAAAATTCTTAACACAAGTGAACATGATATTACTTTACCAATGTTTCAACCAGAGTTATATTCAATAAAAGACTATGACATTTGCGTTATTAAACAAAATACATACGGTTTAGAGCGAGCTAAAAATTTATTAAAAACTTTAAAATTAGATCATTTGAATTTAGAAGAAAAGAAAGCCATTCAAGTATTATGTACTAAATATTCAGATATTTTCTTTTTACCAGGAGACAAATTAACAGCAACGAACGTTTATGAACAATCAATTACATTAAAACCAAATGTTAGGCCAGTTTATGTTAAGCAGTATAGATTGCCACATTCTTTAAAAGGTGAAATTAACCGTCAGGTACAAAATATGTTAGATAATGATATAATAGAACAAACAAAAAGTGAGTGGTCAAGTCCAATTTTGTTAGTACCAAAAAAAAGCACGGATTAATAAAAAATGGCGATTAGTTGTGGATTATCGAAAACTAAATGACTGTATAGTGGATGATAAATTCCCATTACCTAATATAACTGAAATTTTGGATTCTCTTTCTAACTCAGTTTTTTTCACATTTAGATCTCAACCAGGGATACTACCAAGTAATCTTAGATAAACAGAGCAGAGAATATACAACTTTTAGTACTAGTACAGGCCAATACAGCATGAAAAGATTACCAATGGGTTTAAAGACAAGCGCGAGTGCGTTTAGCAGAGTTATGTCAGTAGCAATGTCAGGTTTAACGTTCGACAAATGTTTTATCTATTTAGATGATTTAGTAGTTTTCGGAAGAAACTTAGAAATAAACAATAAAAATTTGACGGATGTACTAGAAAGAGAAAAGTAAACTTAAAATCAATTCCAGAAAAATGATATTTTTTAAAGAAAGAAATTCTTTATTTGGGACACTTAGTACCGGAGAATGGAGTGTTGCCAGATCCAGCAAAAGTGGAAGTATTACGGGAAAAGTGGAAGTATATGTCAGACGCACATGACATAGACAGTCCGATACAAATAACACTACCTGCCGCCACGAGCGTTGACGGCGAACTGACAGAGCGCAGCAGCCGATTCTCCCCCCCGTCTCGCCGCGCGCATACCTCAGGCAGTGCACATCACTAATGGTCACACTATAGGAAATAAGTTGGACACTTTATGGGAAGGACCATTTGTAGTTTTAGATGATTTAGGAGTTAATGTTAAAATATTAAAAAATAATAATCAATATGTTATTCATTAAAATAGAACAAAATTACTCATAACTTAATATCATATACACATATACCTATATAAAAAAAAACTATAAGTACCATATATTTTTTTTTCTTTTACCCCCGAGGTGAGGTGTAGTATAGGTAGATATATGTAAGTATACACATAAGCTAGCATATAAGCGACCGATCTATTGTTTAAGAGGACAGTAATAAAAGGTCTTCCACCGAGTTAATAAGTATACACATAAGCTAGCATATAAGCGACCGATCTATTGTTTAAGAGGACAGTAATAAAAGGTCTTCCACCGAGTTAAGACGTTTCAATAACATCCCTTCAAGATCATTTCTAATTGGAGCATATTTCTACCTTAATAAGGTATTATTTTTATTTTAATATTATTTATCTAGGTTCCCAACCATATATTAGATCAAAATACTTACCTAAAATGAAATAGAAGCGTATTGCATTCTGCATGTTTTTACGTCATAAAAGACCTGTTTTCAACCTAATTGTTTCGTATTAAAAACAACAACATCTTACGTATCCTAGTCATGGGAACATAGATTATATCGTCTAGTTACAGAATAACAACACCATTAGAAAAATACAACAAGTTTTTAGTCATCATTTTTGGTATTACGGAACACGGTCAAAATCTAATCAAATTTAGAATCGTTCTATTGCTATCACTGTCGCTCTGCGTGTCTAAACTTCGTCACTAAAGTCAAAATCTTTTATTCATTAAAATCACAAGGAACACTTTGAAACGTCAATTTTACTGCTTGTTCCTTCGCGGTCAAACCAGGAAAGAAAAGCAAGAAAACAAGACTGGTTGTTTTTTTTAATGATCCTTTTAGAATACATAACAATACAGGTAATAAATTACGTCTAAATTGTAACATTTTGAAGGAGTTGGAGTAATTTTAACCCCAAGCTTCTCTATCATCTAAATAATACGATATTTTATGGTAGGCTTTTTTATAAAGATTTTGTTTAATTGCGTTTTTAAATTTGTTAATTGTCAATTTTTGTACATCACTTGGGAGCTTGTTATAAAAGCGAACACCTTGCCCTTTAATCGATTTAATAACAGGGATCACTAAACAGGGATAGCGATATTCAGGGCGAAGTTTTTGACGCGGCCGAATTGAAGTTGCGCTCGGGGTTCGCCGGCTTCTTAACATCAGGTGGGCCAAGCTTATTGCTTTGTATTGTACTGCCTGGAGATATAGTTTAACTAGCATCTTAAGTGAAACATGATCATTCTGGTGTCGGATTTATCTTTTTATTTTAAATGTATCATTTTTGTATGGGAATGACATAGTCACTGACAAAACCCCTCATTCAAAACAAGTAAACAGCTCATTGATTACCTTAAAGTACTCTTTATTGTTACTAGTATATACATAAGTATAAAGCAGAGTTTATTCCATCAAGTAACGGTAACAATAGGTCGTTTGAGTGCTTGCTTGGTGCGTGTGCGTTTGTCGCGCGCGCGCCTGGCGACCGTCGCCTCAAGGAACAGCTGCTCGCTCTCTGCCGCCTCCGCGTCGCGTCGCAGCCACTGCAGTGCGTGCAGGTTGAAGCCTACCATATCCTACAAAAAAAGTTGAATACAATATTCATAAACACGGTAACCATCATTAACAACCTTCTTTTGCGTCAGGGTTAAAAAACCTTATTGTAAACATACCCTCAACTCAGTAAGTTTTAACGTCGCCTTCGCTTGTATCTGTATGATATGTTTGAGCAGCGCTTGGTTTGCCACTAAAGGCGCGTGGTGCACCTTCAGTAGGAATATCGAAAGTCGGCAGAACAGCTCCGTGTTGTCACCTCGTTCGAGAAGTGAAGGCAGCATTTTTACTATGTCGCACGCTACGCTGAATGGGATGAGTAATAGGGCCTCTTCTAGGTCACTGAAACAACAATATACCTATAATTCATCAATGCTAATAAAGTTTTGATGACCAGCTGACACAGTATTAAGTTTTGTATGAGAAGATAAGAATAATGTTACACCTGAGTATGTCACAGAATATATAATATCTACTACGTGGAGTCGTGTTACAGAATAAGTAATATTCGGCGGGACACGATCGGTGAGGCGGGAGCGCCGCTAGCTTGCGGGAGTGAACCCAAATGTTTGATAAATATGTGGATAAGATACGCGCGAGTATAAAATGAAGCTCGCTTCCAAGCGACATTATGAGCTTGCCACCATCATCCTTTGGTAATCCTTTGGTAAATACCATACCAGACTATCCTATAGATCCGCCCGCGAACAAAACCCTCTGTCGACCGAGACACTTTCTCGGAGATGCTGATAACTGAGTCATCTACATTCGACAGAGCAAACACTTCATAGATACACCGACCTCGCCGGCGAGGTCGACGAGTAACCGCCTATACGAGGTATAAACATGTACCCGGGCGTTTCTCTCTTAGGGGAGAAATGCCCGGGTACAGGTTGGCCGTTGCCAGGATGGGGCTAACCCCATCCTGGCAACGGCCCAAGCCGAGGTTCGTACATAAGTGGTGCCCTTACGCTAGTTGCCTCATCTAATCAAAACTTACAGCCAAAAAGTTCGGTTAAGCAGCAACGGCCTCAGAAGCCAACAGCGAGAAAAATCCATCCGAAAAAAATAAACCGAACGGGCAGTTTTTACTTAGCTATGCTAGTGCGATATATCCAAGATACTTTTATATTGGTTTTTAAGTGTTAACTAATTTTGTACAAGAAAGAAAGAAGAAAGAAAGAAAATACATTTATTTGCAGACATAACAAAACAAAGACATACACAGTAACAAAAATAATACGACAGCAGGAGTAACAATATAACAAACAAAAATAGAAAACATAAAATATACATAGGCAGTTAGTACGTCCACGTTATGAGCTTCCGCGAACTAGGATCCGGCTCAGCATGATGCGCCACGCACTAGTAAATACGAGTACGCAGCGCGCTGATCTTCCGCCGGCTCCTATATTCAGTACAGGATAGTCCGATTTTATTAAAAATAAAATTATATAAACTATAGAAAAGATAAAGACAGATATATGTATAAAAATAGAAATATAAAGGATATTGAACCTATATGTATGTGAGTATGTTGGCAAGTCGTAGTCGTTTCAGATTGAGGCAGTGTGGGTGTTTGTGTTTAGTGTAATAGTTGTTAGGGAAAGTTTGTAAAGTGGGCTTTCCGCTAGCAGGCCATTTGCATAGACAGGAGATGTATTTTAAGTTTGCGTTTAAACATATGTTTAGAAACCGGTTGACGCAAAGGTGGTGGTATATTATTCCAGCACTTGGTGGCCTGGTGGCGGAAACTACCCCTGAAGGCAGTAGTTTTATGGAGTTTGGTTAGAAGAATATAAGATGATGCTCTAGTGGGATAGTGCTTTAGTGCTCTACGCTCTCTTGTACATACGTGTTTGTGTTATTCATATTTTGTTCTGCTCACAGTGTTTTAGCCTCAAACGATATAAAGCTTGTATTATAGGTACCAGATAATCGATAGATTTTATTGATAACATACATTAATACATACAGAAGTAAACACCCAGACCCGAAACAAATATCTGTAAATTATTTATTCCAAGGCGGGAATCGAATGCGCAACCCCCTGCGTCTCAGCCGGCTATTGGCCCACTGAAGCCACGAGGTCGTGGTTAAATCAACCATACAAAGTGTATGTGTTTGAATCGCTAAAAATGCTAAAATTAGGTTTTTGGCCTGCCGGTGCCGAAAACGCGTGTCGTCTGCGCCTATAAAATACGCCCTGAGCATAGGCCCTCATACTTTGGTTTAAATAAATTGAGCATAAGACTGTAAACTCACCTAGAACGTATCTTCTTGATAGTTTCAACAAGGAAGTCTTCAGGCGTGGAGCAGTTGTAAGCGGCCATCAGTATCGGCGGCTGGACCGGCTGCCCGCGCGCTTCCATCAACTCGCTCTTGTACTCCGCGCCGACTTGCAAGCATTCTAGTATTGAATCAGCCTGTATAACAAATCATTGAAAAATATAACTTTTGAAACTACCATGGCTATTAACACTATTTGTACTAAGAACACATCAATGAAGGAACACATAAGGGCGATGAAGAATGTTGACAAACAATAGTCTGCCATAGTGAATACATTTTCTAATAAGAGACTAAGAAAGAGGGTAGATCGTTATATCTGCCAATAACTACCCACTCGCAAAGACTTCAGTTTACCCGTGATCATGGCGCATACAACTGCGTCGAAATATCGGGATACTCAAAAACTCACACTACACAAATCATGTTAATTGTCCTGTTCTTAGTAGAAATTGAAAAAAACTTTATTGTATTGTATAAGCGATTTAATGCTAAGAAGCGATTTCTTTCAGACAACCATTGGATGGAGAGGATCTTTGTAATATTACAGTATTGGAGGTGCATATTAACACGAAGTGAAATAACTAAAAGAAGGAAATTAGTAAAGAAAATAATATTTAACTTGGTTATTTTTAACACATCAACTAAGTTACGAAAATAACTATTCAGCGTTCTGTCATTAACAACTGAGTATTTTTGCGTTTTGGTGAGCTTAGTAAAACCGTTTTTAAAACGCGTTGGAGGCTTTTAAGCACTCTATATACTTCGACACTGGCAAACTTACAGCTTTTTCTGCTCCAATAGTCTTCTTCGTCGGCATGGTCAACCCTGGCAGACCGGGAACAGGTGCCTGCAAACATAATTAACATTAGAATAGTCTATATCTCGATAAGTCAAGTTCTAGTCAAGGGCTCAACGAACCCAAGGTGTGAATAATCCTTAAGAGTTAATGAAAATTTATTTATTGCACATAATAAAAACAGTCTGTGCATAGTCGAACTCAATGCTAGATAGCATTCTCTTCCAGTGTAGAATAGAGTGCCGATGGATCATTTAAATTTTAAATAACATGTCTGAAACCTGATAGACATAGACAATCATTTATTTGCGCCAAATAGCACAAATAATACAAAGTAAAAAAAAATATTAAAATATCATCGTCATCATTTTCAGCCCGTGTCGAGCCACTGCTGGGTATGGCCTCTCTTTGTTTCTGCCATTCTTCTCGATCCTGTGCCAGTCTGAACCACGTACGACCCACGGTCTTATGGATGTTGTCGACCCATCTCGCTGGTGGACGTCCCCTATTTCGATGCCCAGTTCTCGGCCTCCACTCTGTTAGGGCCTTAGTCCACCTGTCGTCACTACATCTGGCCAAGTGTCCCACCCAACTCCACTTGAGCCCCAATATTCGCTTGCTGACGTCTTGTATTTTAGTCTGCTTGCGAATTTCAGTATTGGGAACTCGATCTAAGAGTGTGATGCCGAGCATGGCGCGCTCCATGGCTCTCTGTGTTACACTTATTTTGTACACAGCCTCCTTCGTGAGCCTCCATGTCTCGGCACCATAAGTCATAGTTGGCAGAACACATTGGTTATAGAGACGTGTTTTAAGACATTGTGGAATACGAGTGGATTTTAATATGTCAGCTAGTTTGCCGAAAGCTGCCTATCCAAGTTGAACACGCCTGATGAATTCCCTCACCTGATACTCCTTGCCAAAAGATAAAACATGGCCAAGATAAACGTATGAGTCGACCATTTCTAGTTTCTCGCTTCCAACAACGACGTTTGGGACCGAAACTCGAGAAATACTCGACATAACCTTCGTCTTGCCCATATTCATCCTGAGGCCCATTCTAAGAGATGCATTATAAAGCTCATTCAACATGGTCTGTAGGTCGTCCATTGTCTCGGCAAACAGAACAAGTTCATCAGCGAACCGCAAGTGCGACAGGTAGACACCATTAACATTTATACCACATTGGTGCCAAGAAAGCGTTTTTACGACGTCTTCTAAGACAGCGGTAAAAAGCTTGGGTGAAATTATGTCTCCCTGACGCACCCCCCTTTTGATCGATATGGGGTTAGTTAAGTTGTGTAGCCTCACTTGCATGGTAGCCGAGCTATATATCTCCCGAAGCAGATCCACATACCGGGCGTCAATGCTGCAGCGATGGAGATAGTTTAACACAGCCCAATGCTCGACACTGTCAAAGGCCTTTTCATAATTGACAAAGGCCATGCAAAGGGGTCCGTTGTACTCGTGACTCTTCTCCATCAGCTGCTTGACTGAGTGTATATGGTCAATGGTAGAGAACCCGCTTCGGAAGCCAGCCTGCTCAGTTGGTTGGTATTCGTCGAACGATCGGGTAAGTCTATTACATATGATTTTAGCAAAAAGTTTGTAGATTTGCGAAAGAAGACTTATAGGCCTGTAGTTGCTTAATTTTGAAATGTCTCCTTTTTTGTGAATAATTGTTACCAGGGCATTTTTCCAAGTTTCAGGTGTACGAGCTCGGCACATAACGTCATTGTAGAGTTTGCCTAGTACGTCTAACACTGGTGGTCCTCCTTCTTTAAAATAATGAACATAAAAATAACCATTATACAGTACCTACATACAAAACAGACACAAACAAACAATATAACATAACTATTAACTTTAAACATGAGGTAGGTATGTTGTGTGCTATAGCAGCAAAAGGGCCTGATCACAGAGTTTTGGAAAAATCTACTCATATACCGTAATACCTGCTATCACACTTACATGTGTATCTCCTGTAGCGAGTCCTTCGTCCTGTTCGTCGGTATCGTTCAGCACAAGCGGCTCGTCAGTGCGCGCGTACAGGCGCAGCGCGGAGTCGCCGCCGCACGACGCCGCGTGCAGCCCGCCGGCGCCCACGCACAGACCCCAGCATTCCCCTGCGTGACCCTACATACAACACCTTATTTAACTGACTAATAAATAAATTATCTGTATTGGAATTATTTAAGAAAATATTATATTTTTATTTGACACGACCTTGACCTCTGGCTAGCTTAGGGTTGCCATTTGTCCCGATACGTCGGGACATGTCACCGTTATTAACAGTGGTGTCCCGACGTCCCGACAAGCTCTAAAATGCCCCGACATACATAATAAAGCGCGCCGCGCAGGACGCGCAAGCAGCCAACAGACGACTTTTTTATTTTAATGCAAATTTTAAATATTTTTTTTTCTTCTTATTTGTGCTATTTGGGTCAGATTTTCTATTATGTATCATCTACACTACACAATCTATCATCTATCTTGGGTATTTTTTTCAGGTGTGTAGGTTCCTTATATCTAGCTAGAGATACAGATGTGTATGACATAATAATACATACCTAGAATTTTTTTCCATGATTTCTGTTACACGCTGAATACAAAAAAAAAAGAAAATGTCCCGACGGGGCCTTGGGGATTTATGGCAACCCTAGGCTAGATACATATAGATATTTTGGATAACGGATGTACCTACTATGGCACGACACTTACACGAACTATATTCGTACGACTTTTTATTGTATACCTTGGTAACAATAGACAATCATTTATTCACTACTTTAGCACACACTATACAATACAGTTACATTTTAAGACAGGAAATACAAAAAAAATTAAACAAATATATAGTATAAACGTATAAACAAAACAAAAAAAAGGGAGAACTTGGTAGATACTGTGTGCTACAGCAGTAAATGGGACTCGACTCAGCATTATGCCCGCCGTAATGGTAAGCGCTGATATTCTGTCGAGACCGCTCCATTTAGCCACTAGACCTTGAGAGTATTGTGTTGTCAAGTGAGAATATTATGTATCATGGTAGATATGTCATGTTATGTCAAAATATAATAATATAGTCATAGTAGAAAATGTCAAAATAGTATAATCTCTATAAATATAAATGAATCCCTATTTCCCTTGGTCACGCCATCACGCGTGAACGGCTGGACCGATTTCGCTAATTCTTTTTTTGTTGTATTTCTTATTGTAAAGAGAAGGTTTTTATGAAAGAAAAAAAATAAGAAAATTGCGCGCAAAATTAGAAAATTTTAGAATACTTAACCACCATATAAAATTATTTATAATCTAATCTAACCTTAGCGCTTTTATAATGTAACCTTATGACGTTTGACATAGAATTGACAGAATGCGTGCTGCAAATATCGTCAGAGGATGTAAAAAAAATGAATATCTTTTGAAACAGATGCTTCGGTCGGAATTATTCCGAGATATTGTCTATATATACATATATAAAAATGAATTGCTGTTCGTTAATCTCGCTAAAACTCGAGAACGGGTGGAGCGATTTGGTTAATTTTGGTATTGAATTATTTGTGAAGTCAGGCCGGGGACAACAATTGACAATTCTACCAGGGTGACGTATACTGACAGCCCGCGTTATATGCATGTCAAAGCGGTACGAAGTTCGGCGGGTCCACTAGTAAGTAATAAAATAAATCAAGTCAGAACATAAATAAATAAATCAAATTAATAAATTGGTTAAAATTATAACCCAATCGGCTAGCACGTGAAAGGTGCATTACTGCTTCCCGCACTAAATCTGCTGATTTCGTTCAAAAATCAGTTTATCACTTGACTTGGGTGAATAACCATTAATCAAACATTTCGTACTAATAATATTATGAAGATTATTATATTATATTGAGTATTACAACCCGCATTATGCTGAGTTAGAGTCCCTTTTGCAACTTGTATGATGTATTTTACTGGTGGTAGAGCTTTTGTGAACGGGCTCGAGGAAGTGGGCACCGCCGCCTTACCGTTATCTGCCGCCAAACAGCAGTACTTGTGCTGCTGTGTTCCGGTTAGATGGTAATGGTATGTTCCTGTAATTACTGGCACATAGGCATAACAGCTAAGTCCTATAGTATGGCAACGTATCCACATAGAGATCAAGACAACATAATAGCTTGTTTTGAATTCTATGTGGATATCCATGGGCTGCAGTAGCCACTTAACATCTGGTGGACTGCATGCTCGTTTGCCGTATAAGTAGTATAAAAAAAAGATTGTCTAGTTTTATTTAAATTTTTTTTTTATTGTACTCTATTCTTTTTTTTTCTGTGTGCTTTTTCTTCTTCTTTTTGTTCAGTAGGTACCTACTGTAATGTTGCAAATAAATGTTTATTCTATTCTATTTCAGATAATTTTGAGGAGCATACTCTAAAACAACTAAAAATGTTATGAAGTGTTTCCTAAAAATGTTGTTTATTTATATTTTAATGGTAAGTTGTTTATTCTTTATGGTATGTCGGTGACTTTGGTTCATCAACGAATCTCCTCATTTCTGATTGGATCTCGTAGAGAAACACCAAGCACCCTCTCTATAGCACGCTGAGCGACCATCTTATCTTCTATCGGTCATCACTGGTCAAATACTTTTGTTTTAATCTTTCTTCTTAGCAAGCTGAAGTGGCATTGGGAGGGGCTCATAGCTCGAAGAACCGACGGCCGTTGGGGCAGAAAGGTCCTAGAGTGGAACACGCAGCGTAGGACGACCCCCCACTAGATGGAAAGACGACCTAAACGTTGCTGGACGTTGATGGAAGATTTGTCGCTCTGGAAATCTATGGGGAAGATCTATATTCAATAGTGGACGTTCTTTTGTTGTTCTTTTGATGATGATGATGAAGTTTTTTATTTACATGAGCAGAATCCACCTGTTTAGAGTTAACATACATATTCGTGAGTACCCTGTACTATAGTGCCATTATTAAAGCGTCTCAACCTTGTTTGTCTCTCTGAGCGAGGTGTTATTTTTTATATATTCATTGGAGATGGAACAATCTATAACATAGAATTGCCTCGTAGGTCACGCACGTTAGAAATGTGCCCTACGATGCACTGCCCTACGTTTTTTTTTAAAACTACTTATATGGCAAACGAGCATGCAGTCCACCAGATATTAAGTGGCTACTGCAGCCCATGGATATCCACATAGAATTCAAAACAAGGTATTATGTTGTCTTGATCTCTATGTGGATACGTTGCCATACTATAGGACTTAGCTGTTATGCCTATGTGCCAGTAATTACAGGAACATACCATTACCATCTAACCGGAACACAGCAGCACAAGTACTGCTATTTGGCGGCAGATAAAGGTAAGGCGGTGGTGCCTACTTCCTCGAGCCCGTTCACAGAAGCTCTACCACCAGCTCTACCTACGACCATAAACTTGAGGTATACAGGTGTAAAGCCTCATGTGCCTCTAATTTCACCGGCAACCATACCTTCAAACCGAAACACGAATGTTGCATGGCGGCAGAAAAGATATTTTTTCAAATATTACCTGCCACTTTAACATGCAGTGCAAAATCACGTAACCAAATACTCACATTTAAAGTAATAATATTGTCATAGGTATCGGCATCCCACTGCTTGACCTTGCCATCCTTGGAAGCGGTGAACAAGTGATGCGTGCTCGGCACGAACTGCAGCGCGGTTATGGAATCATTGTGCGCGAATATCGACTTGTGGCAGTCGCCGAAGTCCATGCCCCACAGTTTCACGTTCCGGTCGGCTGAGCCGGTCGCGATGATGTTCGAGTCGTAGCTGATGTCCAGGCAGAGGACCGGTAGCTTGTGCCCGTACAGGGATAAGTAGAACTGCGGACAACATTATTTGTTTTTGATTAGCTGACCCGCACTAGCTGGCTATATATATCAAAATAAATATAGCATTAAGAAGCCGGCGAACCCCGAGCGCAACTTCAATTCGGCCGCGTCAAAAACTTCGGCCTGAATATCGGTATCCCTGTTTAGTGACGAAGTTTAGCCACGCAGAGCGACAATGATAGCAATAGAACGATTCTAAATTTGATTAGATTTTGACCGTGTTCCGTAATACCAAAAAAGACGACTGAAAACTTGTTGTATTTTTCTCATTGTGTTGTTATTCTGTAACTAGACGATATAATCTATGTTCCCATGACTAGGATACGTAAGATGTTGTTGTTTTTAATACGAAACAATTAGGTTGAAAACAGGTCTTTTATGACGTAAAAACATGCAGAATGCGATACGCTTCTATTTCATTTTAGGTAAGTATTTTGATCTAATATATGGTTGGGAACCTAGATAAATACTATTCAAATTAAAATAATACCTTGTTAAGGTAGAAATATTCTCCAATTAGAAATGATCTTGGTAGTACGTGTTGTATAGGCGATTCCCCTCCGGTCTCCCCTTAAATAGTTCCGGAGATTAATCCCTCTACATCCAAACTCACAAATTGTACCTCTTTATTATATTAGTACTATCTGACCCGGCAAACTTTGTTCTGCCATATAAATTATCATTAAAATCAAATGCAGAATGAAATGTCAAAGTGACGTGACACGTCGCGTAAATGACATCATGTCAAAGAACGACGGTTAAATTATATGGAACTTTCAACCCCTATTTCACCTTCTTCAAGATTATTTTTTTTAATCAAAAGATAGCCTATGTCCTTCCCCAAGATATAATATATCTTCTAGCCAAATTTCATTACGATCCGTTCAGCCCTTTAGTCCTGAAAATGTAACAAATAAACAAACTAACAAACAAATAGAGTTACTTTCGTATTTAAAATATTAGTATGGATAAGAATAGCATGATAGCTTAGACAAGAAATAGCATATGTAGACTAGCTGACCCGCCCCGGGTACAAAGGATTTTTATTAAAATAAAATATATACTACGTGTTTTGTCATGTGCGACATTAAATGAAAACACTGGTAGGGATAATGGCTAGTATAATTGTAAAATAGGGTTTTAAAGTAAAACTTCTTTACGCACGCTTGACTTGGGGATTAAGCTGGCGAATGCGTTACGAAAAGTGCGAACGGAAGTTGAGAGGGAGATATAAGTTAGTGAATTTCGTATATTTTTAAACGTTAATTTGCGAGTGCTAGTTGCGTCTGTCCAGATTTAACATAGACTGATCGATCTACAGACGTGAGGACAATTTTGAAATTGAACAATTTTATAAATTAATATTTTGAATAAGAAGCTTTACTTCAGTCGTGTGGTCTAAATCACACTCGTGTTTTTAATTAATTATTTTAAATTCTTCCTTAAATATTAATGAAACAGCCTGTATAAAATAGGTAAACGAATTATATTCATTCATCACGTAAGTAGTTACCTGTTAAACTGACTAAGCGGCATCGTCGCAAAGCCGCCGCCGAGGTACGTTAAAAACTGTTCATTGGAAATGTATCGATTACGGGATAAATTTAAATATTCAAGCTACCGGTATTAAACCCACCTCTAAAATCATTTATGTTATCAGTTATGCCGAATGTCTGTTTTAAATTAATGTCGTGCTTAACAAAACACGTTGTACAAATTAGTATAGATATAGATAGAATAAATCAGATATAAGATGATCCGTAGACCGACTAAAGTCACTGATACAATACAACCCAGAGGATTATTAAGGTGAAGTGGTAGAGGACGGGGCACATAGCTCGGAGAACTGACCGTTGGAGCTTTCTGCCCCCGGTTCTTGAGTAGCGCAGCTTAGGACGGCCCCCCACTAGATACAAGGGGGGCCTAATAAAGTTTGCTGAGAAGCGTCAAGTGCAGGTCGAACAAGATTGGTCGCTTTAGAAATCTACGGGGAGGCCTATTTTCAACAACATCAAATTCAAATGCGGATTAAAAACTATATTGCGTTTTTAATTCTCCCTAGTAACCTAATTTCTAAAAAGTTGTGTTAAAATGAGAATTTATTATTAGCCTTAAGCATTAGCTATGATGATGATATCAAGCCCTGTTAATTCAAGCCCTACAGGTTTCCAACTAATGATCTGTTCAATAACTGTGAGGTCCTTTCTGTGCGCCAGTTGTGTATTTTTAACTTGATTCTCTCTGAGCACAAAAATGTAGATACTCTCGAATAACCTATCAGTGGGAAGTAGGAGAAAGGATATAATAGTTATGGTCCCCAAGTGTAACACGAAATCTGCTCAGCGACAACAATACTTTTTAGGACCATACCTTTTAAATAAAGCTTATAAAGAAATCAAAGAACTAGTGCTCCTCAATAAAGCTGAGTGTAAGAAATCGTTGTTCAAGTGGTTATTGAAATTAAGCTATGAAGAAACAGAAGGCCTGTTAAAAATAATACAATAAATGATGCCACTCCGTACACATACGCACCTACACTTACACATCCATACACACACATAAACAAACACACACAAACCCCACACATTCACACACCCACACACAAACAAACATACACACCTCAACCAATTACTCTAATACTTATAAAATTAAGATGATACTCTAGATCTTATTAATTTATTATTATACAACTAAATTATACAACAATACAATAAATTATGCCACTCCGTACACACACGCACCTACACTTACACATCCATACACACACTCAAATAAACAAACACACGCACAAACACACACACATTCACACACACACACACAAACAAACATACACACCTCAACTAATTACTCTAATACTTATAAAATTAAGATGATACTCTAGATCTTATTAATTTATTATTATACAACTAAATTATACAACAATACAATAAATTATGCCACTCCGTACACACACGCACCTACACTTACACATCCATACACACACTCACATAAACAAACACACGCACAAACACACACACACACATTCACACACCCACACACACACAAACAAACATACACACCGCAACCAATTACTCTAATACTTATAAAATTAAGATGATACTCTAGAACTTATTAATTTATTATTGTACAACTAAATTATACAACAATACAATAAATTATGCCACTCCGTACACACACGCACCTACACTTACACATCCATACACACACTCACATAAATAAACACACGCACAAACACACACACATTCACACACCCACACACAAACAAACATACACACCTCAACCAATTACTCTAATACTTATAAAATTAAACTGATACTCTAGATCTTATTAATTTATTATTATACAACTAAATTATACAACAATACAATAAATTATGCCACTCCGTACACACACGCACCTACACTTACACATCCATACACATACTAACTTAACTTTGTAGAAATAATTCTATTATGCACTAGTGTGTAATATTATTACGCACGCGTGTGTTATAGTTCGGTTTATGGCCCTAAGAACGATGTAATAGGGCTCACTTTACGAGCAAGTGTGTTGAAATATACTAATATAGAACTATTATTACAAAACAGGTTCCTATATCCGTCGGTAAGCAACGACTCATCAATCAATCCGGGTCGTCTACAGGCTCGGTTGCAGTAGTATGCGTGGTGGACGCACAGCTATTGCGGTTGAGCTGCAGGTAAGCGCCTCAGGTGAGTAGCCCATCGCCCTAGCATCGACCTATCTCCGGGTCTCTGGGCTCAGCTCTTTGGGGCCTTCCTGTCTTGTGGCAGGTGGCTTTTCGATCCTGCGGCGCAGCGTAGGCGGCCGCGTCTTGGCGTGACGCTGGTCTTCGTTTTTTTTTTTTTACGATCTTTATCGCTGATGATCGGTGAAATTAGGGGGTCTATCTAGAGTCTAGGAGCTCTCGGGAGCTTCGCACCTACCTTACACATCCATACACACACTCACATAAATAAACACACGCACAAACACACACACATTCACACACCCACACACAAACAAACATACACACCTCAACCAATTACTCTAATACTTATAAAATTAAACTGATACTCTAGATCTTATTAATTTATTATTATACAACTAAATTATAAAACAATACAATAAATTATGCCACTCCGTACACACACGCACCTACACTTACACATCCATACACACACTCACATAAACAAACACACGCACAAACACACACACATTCACACACCCACACTCAAACAAACATACACACCTCAACCAATTACTCTAATACTTATAAAATTAAACTGATACTCTAGATCTTATTAATTTATTATTATACAACTAAATTATAAAACAATACAATAAATTATGCCACTCCGTACACACACGCACCTACACTTACACATCCATACACACACTCACATAAACAAACACACGCACAAACACACACACATTCACACACCCACACACAAACAAACATACACACCTCAACCAATTACTCTAATACTTATAAAATTAAGATGATAAGATGATACTCTAGATCTCATTAATTTATTATTATACAACTAATATTTTTTTTAATTATACAACAATACAATACAATTTTATAATACAGTAAGAATAGTAAAGCTTATGTTACAAATTAAACAATAATGTTACATATAATAAACTCTATATAATATATAGGTAATCCACTGTAATTAATTAATTTGTTATTAATAAAAGTAATCGTAAATAAATTGTACCAAAAGAAAAGAAAAGTGAATGACTAGACTATGACTACTACTTGGGAACCCACTCGAAGGAAAACAGGATCTACAGCACAAGTCTACTCGACTTAGTGTAGCTCCTGTTTGTAATTATGACGTACATACAAGCCATTATTTAAATTATACTTCTTTGTAAATTATATTATTTAAAATTGTTATTATGTGCTTGAAATGAATAAATGAAATTATAATATTGCAAAATTTCGTCGCTGTGAATACATTGTTTTCTAATATTCACTAAAAACGGGATATTTACCATATTTAGTGAGTTTTAAGTGCCCCGATGTGTCGACACATTTGCATACGTTATACTTGAACGGTCTATACTTGACTCGTTTTTAATGAAAATAATCATAACATAACGGTGAGTTTCAAAAACTAATATTACTTACTTTAAAAGTGTCCAAGAAGAATATCTTGACTGTAGAATCCATAAGCGCAACTGCTATAAACTTGTTGTTCGGACTGATCTTCACAGCTAAAACAGCTTCTTCCAATTCCAGTGTTCTTGTGTGTAGTATTGATAACACCTGAAAATGTACAGAACAAACAAAACTTATTCATTTAAACTTAAGTAACATTTTACACAAACGTTGTCTCTTAATGTGACGCCCTTAACGCGCCGGCGAACCCTGAGCGCAACTTCAATTCGGCCGCGTAAAAAACTTCGGCCTGATAATCGCTATCCCTGTTTAGTGACGAAGTTTAGCCACGCAGAGCGACAGTGATAGCAATAGAACGACTCTAAATTTCATTAGATTTTGACCGTGTTCCTTAATACCAAAAATGATGACTGAAAACTTGTTGTATTTTTCTCATTGTGTTGTTATTCTGTAACTAGACGATATAATCTATGTTCCCATAACTAGGATACGTAAGATGTTGTTGTTTTTAATACGAAACAATTAGATTGAAAACAGGTCTTTTATGACGTAAAAACATGCAGAATGCGATACGATTCTATTTCATTTTAGGTAAGTATTTTGATCTAATATATGGATGGGAACCTAGATAAATACTATTCAAATTAAAATAATATCTTATTAAGGTAGAAATATGCTCCAATTAGAAATGATCTTGGTAGTACGTGTTTTATGGGCGATTGTCCCTCCAGTGTCCCCTTAAAGGGTGATCAAGAATAATAATATTGTTTTTCTCTGTTGTTCCTAAAGACTACAATCCGGGCCTCTTTAAAGTAAGAGTAAACAGGTGTCTTCTAGATTCGTACATCATCTTAGACCACATCAAGACCAAGAGATTGTGGTCTAACGTATATTCAGTTAAAAAAATTAAGGAATAAATGCTTTATACCTTAGCTTTAGATTCTCCTGTAGGGTCAGGTATGAGTTCAAACGACCATAGCTTAACGGTTTTGTCTGCGCCACCGGAATAACAGCCACGCTGGAATTAAATGTAAATCGCATAATAGTATATTATGATACAAGTGAGCTATGTTGCTCATTATACACGAGGCTGTGGGTTGCAGCCCGAGCCGTAGGCGAGGGCGTAAATCAGCCGAGTGTCTAGTGAGCAAGTTGCTCACGAGTTTCATACGCACTGTTTCAACACACTTGCGAGGAAAAAACAAACATGTATTGCATAAATCGTTTAATTATTAAAACAATTGGTGAATGTACACTTTTCAAAACTATATTGGATTGTTTTTGATGGCAAATTCACAGGGTATTAGGCTTTCATTTGTATTTTGTGCTGCATTTAGTACTTCTGGCGGGGTTAAATCTATCATCTTTCATCAATCATCATCATCTTTCTTTTGTACTAAAACTTGACATTTTTACAATTATTTACCACACAGCAACAAATGCGATACAAACAAAAAAATGGGAAATGGCGCGCAAGTTTTTTTTGCACGCGCCAAATGTAAGGTGATTGATTACATATAGCCATACAGCCTACTTAAAAATTATAATTTTAGTGATAAAATGCAAATATTTTATAACAAATAATTGTGAATTATAAATGTTTTTTTCGTCTTAATTAGGGATACATTAATTTATTCCAAAAACGTAAATGGATTTTCAGTGGCATAAAACCTCTTTGTTGTTACAAAAACTGTATTACCCGGTTAAATTGAAAATATGTAGTATTTTTCAAACTTTTGCGATCTCTGTACATAATTATTGATTAAAACGGATATTTATCGCGTATGTACCTTTTTTATTCGTTATCCTGACGTTTCGGCTGTGTTGCAACAGTCATGGTCTCAAAATTGAAAATGCTCTGTTTACTCGCATATAATTTGCAGTTAGGTACTAACTTAACTTTGTAGAAATAATTCTATTATGCACTAGTGTGTAATATTATTACGCACGCGTGTGTTATAGTTCGGTTTATGGCCCTAAGAACGATGTAATAGGGCTCACTTTACGAGCAAGTGTGTTGAAATATACTAATATAGAACTATTATTACAAAACAGGTTCCTATATCCGTCGGTAAGCAACGACTCATCAATCAATCCGGGTCGTCTACAGGCTCGGTTGCAGTAGTATGCGTGGTGGACGCACAGCTATTGCGGTTGAGCTGCAGGTAAGCGCCTCAGGTGAGTAGCCCATCGCCCTAGCATCGACCTATCTCCGGGTCTCTGGGCTCAGCTCTTTGGGGCCTTCCTGTCTTGTGGCAGGTGGCTTTTCGATCCTGCGGCGCAGCGTAGGCGGTCGCGTCTTGGCGTGACGCTGGTCTTCGTTTTTTTTTTAAACGATCTTTATCGCTGATGTTCGGTGAAATTAGGGGGTCTATCTAGAGTCTAGGAGCTCTCGGGAGCTTCGACTCATTTCTCCTTGAAAAAGTGACAAACTTTTGACACGTTTTCAAGGAGAAACGAGTCGTAGCTGGTAACCGACGGATATAGGAACCCGCCATAATTTGGCAAACAAGCGTATGTTAAGTATGATTTGAAAGTCTCACCATATCAGGAGTTAGTCCTACAGTGCTGCAGTCCCCTTGATGCGCCGGCACCTGCTCCAGCACGCGGCCGGCGCCGACGTCGACCACGAGCAGCGAGCCATCCGAGCAGCCGACTAGCGCGTGCCGGTCGCCCGGCGCGAAGCAGATGGAGCTAGGCCGCCCTGATGGCATGCCTATTGAACGGAGACAGGTTTGGTTTGGCCTAAAACAGGGCCACAATACCAATACACATAAACAAAGAGATAGGTTTTTTGGCGGACGACAGGTTGATAGATGTCTGTCCAAGAGCGGATCCAGGGGGAGGGTCATGGGGGTCATGCCCCCCCCCCCTCCCTGGGCTGGGTCCAGGACTTAGGTGGACCACTAATTAATATGGTTAAACATAATGTTTTTATATATTTTTTGTCACAATATACATGTTATGTAAGTACATTCAATATTTAATTAATTTAATATAATATTTTGATTTGTGTACATTAATAAAATACCTACTTTTTTCTAGTATCTTTCATTATAAAAATTAAATTATAACTTCTTGTGACTTGACCACGACTATGTGACCACCCCCTGGCACCAAAGCTGGATCCGCCCTTGTGTCTGCCATTGTAATGGGGAGATCTCCCTACCGAGCGATCTTTGACACGGGGTCCTACCAACAGGTCTTGTTGAAAAGTATTACTACGTTATCCTTTTACTACGTTTTTTCATTTGTTACCCCGACATTTCGATTGCGTTGCAACAGCCGTGGTCGCGGGCAGACTCAACGGCCGCGACCACGAAGTAAGCACCTACGAAGTAAAAGGCATGAAGATCATGACGTTCGTTATCTACTGAAAATAAAAGCACTGCTGAAGGCATATTATTCTAGGAGTGACTTACCTATTCCAAAGTTTAATAGAATCAGCGGAAGCCGATAAGAGCGCCAGGTTGTCCGAACTGATAGCTATGCATCTCGGATCTTTGCGGTGTCCGTACAGTGTCAGCTGTTTTAGGCATTGCACTGAAATACAGTTAAGAAAATAATAAAAATTAAAATCATGCTAAACGTTCCACACAACGCCATCTAGTCCCAAACTAAGCAAAGCTTGTACTATGGGAACCAGATAACTGATAGATGCTTCTATACACATCATTTTGTAAATGTATGCTTACAACTATAGAACAATACCCAAACCCGAAACAAATAACTGTAGACCATGCAAACATTTGTACCGCAGCGGGAATCGAACAAGCAACCTCCTCTCTTCGCCCACTGTGCGACGAAAGACATCATGGCAATAAGAAAAGAACTGGATCATCAGTGTTTGATGAGTTCTGACGGGGCCTGTTTCGCCCATACAGCACGGAAGACCATATTATCTGTACCTACCTATGTACAAGTACTAAATGTTTATCTTGTGTTTTTCCTGTAAATCTGTACCTAAATAATTTTTCTTTTTATCATTATAATCTTTATGTAAGTAGGTATATTTGTTCTGTATTTGTTCTGTTCTGAATGGTCTGTCCTGTGTGTGTGTCAAATAAATGTATTTTCTTTCTTTCTTTTCTTTCAGTGTTAGGAACTGGAGACTTATATTCGTATTGTGCTTATTTATGAACCTAGGTTAAATTAAACTTATTTGCTATGGCTTAATATTTCCTATACATTATGCAAATGATAAGCACAATAACAAATTACCTATATATACACTAAGTTAGGATGTTGTAGAGCCACCAACCCTATCTGTTCAGGGTAACAATTTCGCTACGAGACTCGTGCCACGTTGTTGAGTTCCAGTTTTACCTGTCGTTTTTTGTTCCAACTTTGTCCAATTTGACAGATATTGTGGTGTTACGGTACCCTAACTTTCTTGAAAATGATCATGATTCTTCTAATGGTGATGTAAATTACTCAAGTCTAGTGAAGTAAGCCAAGTCGAGTTCCAGTTTTACCCGTCGCATTTCGTTCTAGCTTTGTCCAATTGAACAGATATAGCGATGGTATGGTACCCTACATTTCTTGAAAATAATCATGATTCTTCTAATGATGATGTAAATGACTCAAGTCTAGTGAAGTAAGCCAAGTCGAGTTCCAGTTTTACCCGTCGCATTTCGCTCTAGCTTTGTCCAATTGAACAGATATTTTGGTGGTCCTGCAGTGTTCTTACAATTGATTCTATCTTTCCAAAGTATTGATAAATTGACTAAAATAACGTAACCTTGATCATAACCTAGTCACAATTATCACCTATCACGAGTGGTATCTCAATAAAAACTTTTCAGCGCAATCGGGTAAAAAGTAGCAACCCCGGTCATAATCTATTTATATACCAAATTTCGTCGAAATCTGTCCCGCCGTTTAGTCGTGAAAGCGTAAGAGACAGACAGAGAGACATTTCGTTCTAGCTTTGTCCAATTGAACAGATATAGTGATGGTACGGTACCCTAACTTTCTTGAAAATGACCATGATTCTTCTAATGGTGATGTAAATGACTCAAGTCTAGTGAAGTAAGCCAAGTCGAGTTCCAGTTTTACCCGTCGCATTTCGTTCTAGCTTTGTCCAATTGAACAGATATAGCGATGGTATGGTACCCTACATTTCTTGAAAATAATCATGATTCTTCTAATGATGATGTAAATGACTCAAGTCTAGTGAAGTAAGCCAAGTCGAGTTCCAGTTTTACCCGTCGCATTTCGCTCTAGCTTTGTCCAATTGAACAGATATTTTGGTGGTCCTGCAGTGTTCTTACAATTGATTCTATCTTTCCAAAGTATTGATAAATTGACTAAAATAACGTAACCTTGATCATAACCTAGTCACAATTATCACCTATCACGAGTGGTATCTCAATAAAAACTTTTCAGCGCAATCGGGTAAAAAGTAGCAACCCCGGTCATAATCTATTTATATACCAAATTTCGTCGAAATCTGTCCCGCCGTTTAGTCGTGAAAGCGTAAGAGACAGACAGAGAGACATTTCGTTCTAGCTTTGTCCAATTGAACAGATATAGTGATGGTACGGTACCCTAACTTTCTTGAAAATGACCATGATTCTTCTAATGGTGATGTAAATGACTCAAGTCTAGTGAAGTAAGCCAAGTCGAGTTCCAGTTTTACCCGTCGCATTTCGTTCTAGCTTTGTCCAATTGAACAGATATTGTGGTGGTACGGTACCCTAACTTTCTTGAAAATGATCATTATTCTTCTAAGGGTGATGTAAATGAGCCAAGTCTAGTGAAGTAAGTCAAGTCGAGTTCGATAGAGTTACTTTAGAATTTATAATATTAGTACCTTCATTACTGTCATGTATCCTCATGCTATGCAGCTCCACAGTATTATTAGCCAACGAAACCCCGACTCGAAGCTCGCCCGTAGTGCCCAGCAGTAGCGATGACGACTTCATCTTGGACTCCAACTTTATACAAGTTAGTCGTTTCACTTCATCTGACAATGTGAGAACTTCAGCGATTTCTGATGACTCAGGATCTACCTCGCCGGCTTCTTTTAATTTTCTGTAATAAAATGTATAATATTATTTGTGGGAATAACTGATATAAAATATGAAATTATGCAATTATACATTTAATCTGTATGATAAAAACAATGTAATCTTCGCTGAATTGAACCTAATGACTCAGAGTACTATTCAACTTACCCTAAATTATTTATAACTAGCGGCTCGTCCCGGCTTCGCACAGGTGGACATTTATTTTTTAAATTTTTTTATGGCAATTTTTTTACACCTTGATTTACATTATTGCAGTTTTAGTACGGATCCCTAATTGTTTTAGAAATAAATATAGCCTACGTTACTCAAGGATAATGTAGTAATTTAATGGTGAAAGAATTTTTGAAATCGGACCAGCAGTTTTCAAGTTTATTCGTTACAAACATACAAATCTTTCCTCTTTATAATATTAGTATAGATTTACTTACGAATAGTTAACACAATGCAATTTTAAATATATGATTTTTGCGCTCAATTTTTTTTCACCCGATTGCGCAGTATTTTTTTAGTTTGTATAGGCTTTTTTTTTATTATTATTTATTGTACACAAGAAAAAAACATTATAAAGTACAGAAATAGAGGACATGTACAAAGGCGAGCTTAACCCTATAAAGAGTTTTCTTCCAGCAAACCTTTGAGGCTAGATCGAGAGATGATTTTAAAGGTAGGTGCGTGTACAAGAATCATAAAATATGTACATATATCTTAAACAAATAAAACGATATATACCAAAAGAAAGTAATAAAATGAATGAATAAAATAAATAGACTAATATATACAAAAATAAATAAATACCCACAATAAAATAAAATTACAGAGAAAGATAGCGCGAACTTCATGGGGCAGGGCATTCCAAATTTTCACCGCATAAACGGTAAAGGAGCCACCATAGCGGCTTGAAATGTGTTGAGGTGTTTTGAGGAGAAGGGACTTAGAGGACCGGGATGTCACACTGCGAGGGACAAGGAATTCGAAGCGTTCACGGAGGTAGGGAGGAGAGAGTGGACAATATAATACTTTAAATAAGAGTGAAGGAACGTGAAGATCACGACGAAGACGAATAGGGAGCCATTTAAGTTGGGATCTGAACGTGGATACGTGATCGAACTTGCGCAGTCCGAAAATAAAACGGATGCACAAGTTCTGTAGACGTTCCAGTTTATTGAGAAGTTCCTCCGTGGCATCAAGAAAGTAGACATCTGAATAGTCGAGAAGGGGCAGCAACAGGGCTTGGGAGAGAGTAATTTTTGTTTCAAAGGGAAGAAATTTCTGAAGACGTTTGAGGGATTGAAAAGAGAAATGCACCCTTTTGCTTATTGCATTGATGTGGCTTGCCCATGATAGCTGATTGTCAAAAATGACACTAAAATAAAAAAAATTAAAATAAAATAAAAATTATTTTATGATATGTGATCACCGTTACCTATAAACGGCTTTCGTTTTAGCCATTTTACTTATAAGGTAATTTTGAAATTCGACTTTCTGATAAGGACCCGTTTTAACATTTTCTTGTAGCCCATTTTCTGTATTGTAATTTTATTACTAGAGTTAAAATTTAATTAATACTTACGCCAGTTTCTTCCTCTGTTTCTTGACTCGCTTGTTCATCCGTTCTCTCGCTTCTTCATCGGTGCAGAATGCAAAGAGTTCCAGCAGAGAGTCCGTACCATGGCACGCTAGCACAGTCTGTCCTAAGTCTGTAGTGAGACCCACTACTCGGCCTTTGCCGCCTCGTACGAGCGTGCCTACTTGGTGACATTGCAGTACCTACAATTAAATGTACTTCATAGAAAATGTGAGTAAGGGCACCCTTTTTAGGGTTCCCTACCCAAAGGGTCAAACGGGACCCTATTACTAAGACTCCGCTATCTATCTGTCTGTCTGTCCGTCTGTCACCAGGCTGTATCTCATGAACCGTGATAATTAGACAGTAGAAACTTTCAGAGATGATGTATTTCTGTCGTCGCTATAACAACCAATACTAAAAACAGAATAAAATAAATATTTAAGGGGGGCTCCCATACAACAAACGTGATTATTTTGCTCGTTTTTGCTCGATATTGATAACGGCAACAGGTAGACGCTTGAAATATTTACAGAATATTTAGTTACATATTCACTTTAAAAATAAATAACTAAATTAAAATAAAACAAATATTTAAGGGGGGCTCCCATACAACAAACGTGATTTTTTTTGCGCGTTATTGATAACGACAACAGGTAAACGCTTGAAATATTCACAGAATATTGAGTTATATTATTCACTTTAAAAATAAATAATTAAATTAAAATTAACATAATATTTACGGGGGGGGGGGGGGGGCTCCCATACAACAAATGTGACTTTTTTGCCGTATTTATAGATAATGGTACGGATTCCTTCGTGCGCGAGTCCGACTCGCACTTGGCCGGTTTTATTATAATTATTTTCTTGGATGGTAGTTCACTTTGTGGCAAGTATTAAGTTGAATGGCCACAAAGGATATTTTGTGGATGAGGCTATTTTTTAACCCCCGACGCAAAACGAGAGTTGTTATAAGTTCGACGTCCATGTCTGTCTGTGGTTTCGCAGTTCCCAAACGGATTAACCGATTCGGATGCGGTTTTTTAGGGTTGCGTACCTCTAAAAGAAAAAAAAAACCCTTATATGATGACTTCGTTGTCCGTCTGTCTGTCTGTCCAGCGTCCGTCTGTCAAGACCCTTGTTCTCAGGCACTCGTGGAAGTATCAAGTTGATATTAATATCAGATACGTTGGTACAGTTCTATGGTCCTTTGGAGCTGTAAAAAATCAAGCTTCTAAGTCAAAGCAGTAAAAAATAGGACCATTTTTGCCGCATATTTTAATCGCAAACAAATCATAGCCTATATGGTACTTCCCGTTGACCTAGAATCATGAAATTCGACAATTGGGTATCGCGCACCACACGCTTCACGCGATCTTTTCTACCCCATACTTGCAATCTAAGGTTTTCCCATTAGGCTACGACATGGCACGCTTCAAGAGAAATGTAGAGATTTCTGCAGTGTAGGGAACGCATCGACAATACCCCGGGTGTTGCCGGTGTCAATAGGCGACGGTGACCGCTTACCATCAGGTGGGCCGTAAGCCTGTTTCCCCACAAATAAAAAAAATCGGCAAGAAGCAAAGTCTCACAGCACAAGTAAGGGAAAAAATATGAAAATCGTTAATTTGTAGTAAAATCACATAAATAGAATATTTTTACGGAACCCTCTGTGCGTGAGGCAGTCTCGTGCTTTTTGTATTTTAATAGAAAGCTAGTTTTACTGTGGTGTTTTTTAGCTATGGCAGTTTAACGGTTTTTTATGAATCGTTTTATGATTTTTTTTTATTGATTATAGCCAAGCGCTTGACCTCACCTGATGGTAAGTGAAGGTGTGATCGAAGATGGAGCACGCTTGCCCAGAAAGAACCTATTCACTCTGGACTTGAAGACTCCAAGATTATACTGGTTTGGAAAAACAGACGCCGGAAGTGAATTCCCCTCCTTACTTTTGCTAACAAGAAAATTTGAAGCAAATCCTTTAGTACGGCAAGGTGGTATGCCGACCAGGTATGGGTGGTACTTCCTGGTACGTCTGCTTGTCCAGTGGTGGAAGGGGGAAGAAGGGATAAGGCCATGAAGATCTTGCGCACATTCACCAAAATGTATCTTGTAAAAAACTGAAAGTCTGGCTACTCGGCGTCTGTGCTCTAGACTTTGTAAATTGGCTTCCACTAGTGAGTCATCACCAATGAGTCTAGCAGCACGTCGCTCAATCGAATCAAGGGCTTCAAGCTGATACTTGGCCGAGCCATCCCAGAGATGGCAGCAGTACTCCATACATGAGCGGACTTTTTGTAGAGACTGAGCAGCTATTAGAGGTGAGGGTTATTTTTAATTTAATTTTTGTTTGTTCGGAATGTTTTTTCATCCTACACATGGTGAATTTGTAAACATTCAAGAAATTTTGAGGACTGTCCAATCCAGAACAATAATCTGTGTTTTATTCAACGAATTAGAGTTAAAATTGAGTCCTGGTGTGGGGTCATGTCAGGTCAGGACTATGTTGGGTGTTATTTATTTATTTATAATCTAAGAAAAAATCGGGAGAGGCCTTTGCCTCACAATTGGAGGTGTCCAACAGTGGAGTAATCAAAGTAATACTCACAGAACTATCCTCAAGGCTATCAGTCTCCTCCAGCTTCACAATCTCAAGCTGCCGAATCAGTTTATTCTCCTCTTTTATATCCTGGGTCCAGTTTAGCTTCCACACCCTCAGTTCCTGGTCCATACTACCAGTTACTAAATACCTCTCTTCTTTGAGAAGTACTGCAGACCACACCTGAAATAATTTGCCTCATTTAGTCCTACTAAATTATAAACGCGAAAGTTTGTATGTATGGATGTTTGTTACTCTTTCACGCCGGAACGGCTGAACCGATTGCAATGAAATTTGATATGTACGTAGATCATAACCTGGATTAACACATTGGCTACTTTTTATTGGCAAACCACTCGTGCGAAGCCGCGGATTGGTCAGCTAGTATTTACATATTTATTGGCTGGACTTGAAAATATAAACATTTAATATCTCGAGTAAACCTTCATTCTTTATTCTATAAGAAAACATTATTTTTGTGTGTCAATGGTAATGTTGTGTCTAACTATAATTAGTACTAATAATCCAGAATGTACGAGCTAATTGACGTAAAAGCGTCTCAGTTTCGAGATTGGCCAAAAAATGCTTTTGTCCATCTGTCAGTCTGTCTGTCTGTTCTCGCCTACAGGTCGCATTTTTTAACCGCTTTTGACTAACCGCTTTTGACAAATATTGGCACACAAATTCTTTGATTTATTTAAAGTTTTTTAGTCGATAGGGATTTTTATTATTTTATTTATTAAATTAATACTTTCACACAAAACAGAAGAGTGCTAGGACTTAATGCTAATAGCATTATCTACCAGTCATCCTGGTCGTGCTAAAAGAAGGTAAGGCGTGACAAAGGAAAAAAGGTATTGCAAAGCTACAAAAAAAAATATCTTACAAAAAACTTCTTTTGCTCGAGTCTTCTACAGATTTGACTCTTTTATTTACTAGTGGTTCTGTAAGAACAGTAGACTTTCTCCTTTCCCTGGCTTAGTAGATTTAAAAACTAGCTGCGCCCGCGACTTCGTCTGCGTGGAATAGTGTTTCTGGGTAGCATTTTTAATTATTTAGGCTAATTATTTTACAAATAAGACACATAGGTATAAATACTTTAATGAGCCATTTTTGCTGTGTCTCACTGCAAAGAGCTTACAAACTTTCATCCCCTATTCCCTATCGTTATTTTACACCCTTGAGGGTAAAACTATTATAAACTTTGAATGTCATATTTATTTATATCGAATCAACAGCCTAAAAAATAATCTCTCATTCCCCCCATTTGTAATATTTTTCGCAACGTCTTATGTAGAATGAAGTCGTTAGTGTGCCTCTCAAATTTGATTGAAATCCGTCGATAAATAACGCTACAGCAAACTTCCCCCCTTTTCCTCCAATCAAAAATCACGCCAAAACTACTGAACCGATTTAAATGAAATTTGGTACACAGATAGTCTAAGCCTGAGAAAGGACCTAAGCTACTTTTTAATGCGAAAAAAGGGTTGAAAGGGGGGGGATGAAAAGTTGTATGGAAGTATCGTCATTTTTAGCTTAAAACATTTTTTTAAGCTGTTGATTGGATACATAACTTTTATAAACTTTGAATGTGGGTGTAGAATAAAAATAGGGAATAGGGGATGAAAGTTTGTAAGGTCTTTGCAGTGAAACACTGCAAATAGCTCATTAAAGTATTTATACATATGTGTCTTATTTGTAAAATAATTACCCTAAATAATTAAAAATGCTACCCAGAAACACTATTCCACGCGGACGAAGTCGCGGGCACAGCTAGTTTTTAAATCATCTAAACCAGGGAAAGGGGAAAGTGTCGCTTATGCAAGGTTTATAAGGGCTCGCGAGGTCTACTGTTCTTATAGAACCACTAGTAAATAAAAGAGTCAAACCTGTAGAAGACTCAAGCTAAAGAGGTTTTTGGTAAGATATTTTTATGAAGAATTATGTCTATCTATGATATGCAAACAAATTATCTGTATTTTTCATAAAAAAATTACCTCCATCTGATGTCCGCCCAAAGTTTTGAAACAGTGCTTTGTCTCGATATCCCAGAACTTGATAAATGTGTCCTTTGAAGAGCTGACTATGCAGTTCTTGCCATTTAGGAAGAGGACACTGGTTATAGCTCCCTTGTGGCCACTGAACCTGGCCTTGCCTGTCTCAGAGACCACATCCCACAGGATCACTTCTGTATCCTAGAAATACACAATATATTACAATTGAAAAAGAGAAAAGACTTACCGGCACAAAATATATTTAGCTACAGAAGTAAAGTTCGGGCCGATTTTGATTTAATTACCTACGCTCAAGCTGGCACCTACAATATTCTACAACCAAATACATTAATCATCAGATGCAACTAACACTCTCTATTGGTTCACATACGAGCTGGTTAATGGTTAATGTTAGAGGGAAAGTGTACAAGGGAAAGTATTAGGAGGCCTATGCCAAGAGGCACACCAAACTGCGGGAAATCTGAACTAACAATATTACTAAAAACATAAACCCAAAGTTTGGAATAAATGGCTTATTATTTTATTATTTATTTATATCAAAGGAATTACCATTACAGTAGGTACACTGTTATAATAATTCCCTAGTGTAATTGCTGCGTGTGCTGCTCTATAAACAAAATAAATAAATAAACTATTTCTACCCTAATATTTAGCTTCTATTGTTTATAAAAGGTATATTCAAAAAAAGGGTGCAGCGACCAGCAACCGAAGGTGAGTGCAGATACCTGCCCATTGTTACGCAATGGTATTGAGGCTGCACTTCCCAAAGTGCCGGAGCCGTTGCAACCCTAAATTAGCTACCGAAAATTGACTTATATTAGTTATAAGTTTGCCAAAACGTTGCAACGTCTTTTCGTCCAACATACCTCAGTGCCTTAAGACGAAAGTCTACAATCAGTGTGTATTACCAGTGATGACATATGGAACCGAAACGTGGTCCTTCACTATTGGCCTTATGAATAAGCTCAGAGTCGCTCAACGAGCTATGGAGAGGGCTATGCTCGGGGTTTCTCTACGGGATCGAATCAGAAATGAGGAGATACGTAGGAGAACTCAAGTCACCGACATAGCCCGACGGATTAGCACGTTGAAGTGGCAATGGGCAGGCCATATAGCGCGCAGAACAGATGGCCGATGGGACCGGAAGGTTCTCGAGTGGAGGCCACGGACCGGCAAGCGCAGCGTAGGAAGTCCACCCACAAGATGGGCAGACGACTTGGTAAGAACCGCAGGTCGGCGTTGGATGCAGGCCGCTTCCAACCGCAGTTCCTGGAGATCAATGAGGGAGGCCTTTGTCCAGCAGTGGACGTCCTACGGCTGATATGATGATGATGATGATTGCCAAAACAACATTTTAAGGTTAGAATCGAAAACTTTATAGTTGATTTTCTCGAAAACTATACATTTGTTGGCAAAAGTAGTGGTACCGGGGGGTAGCCCTATCCCCTCTTCCAAAAAAACCCTATGCGTGTAGACGCTTCTAAAGCAATCCCAAGAAAATATTGTTATAAACCACATACCCTAAAAGATAACTTTTGCAGACTGCTAAAGTACAATACTCTCACAAACTTGTTTTTAAAATAAAATAGTACCTTAGAACCTGATACCAGTCTATGGCCCTGCTCATCATATTGCAGACAAGACACAGCAGACTTGTGACCAGCAAAAACACACACAATCTCATTGTTTGTCAGCTCATACACATTTATATTGCCATCTACATAACCCACAGCTATGTGGTGACCTGATGGACTAGCTGCAATCTGAGAGACCACTGTGTTTTCACCAGGAAGAACTTGAGCCTGAAAAACAACAGACAACTTGAGAACCTCTTCCTTTTATTTAAGTTGTATAAAAATAGGGTTAGTTTCCAATAGTAAACATTGGCATTCACAGAATTTCAGTCAGTGTTTATTATAGTCTGCTATATATAAAATGGTAGCTTTTGTGTTGTAAATCATATAACCTTTTCTCCAAGCCGCATATCCCAAATAATAACATGTTCACACGCTCCAACAGCGATGTATCTACCGCTGATTCCATTTAGCGAGACGTGGGTGCAGTTACAGTCTGCACTAGCTATCACATTGAAAGTTCCGCTCGGCGCGTAGCGTAAGTATTGCTTTGTTAGCCCCATTTCATATATCTATTCGATTTATTTCACAAAATAACCAATTTCACTGATTCTAATAAAAACAACATGCACATCGCACATTTTTTTGTTATGACATTTCTTATTTTTGACATTGACAATTTAAACAGCATGGACTTGTAAGGCTATCTTCACACAGGTACTTCAGGCAGTCTGACCTCAAAACCATACATAAATGTATCGGCGATGACCGTAGATTGTGTTTTATCTCCATCTACAGCCATGACCAATGACGTTCAAAAAGAACTTTTAAAAACATCTTAGCCTACAGGGCGTGGTCTTTGACAGGTTTATCGGGTTAAAACCCGAATCCCGATAAAACCATGTAATATTTAAAAGTAATCAATGTATTAAAATAATAATAAACGTTCTCGTGATACCCCATTTTAAAACCATTTACATTTGAAATTTCATTTTCGATGTATGCATAGAGTTATTTTGTTTACAAAATCTAGAAATATCTTCTTGTCTATGGATGGTGTTTATCTGTCGTTCGTTGGTCGAGTAGGTAGTTGATAGTGTTCGTTTCAACGTGAAAAATATAAAATACAAGCGTTTTACTAATTAAATAAACTCCTCCTAAAACTAAAGGCGTTCCTTGGTGTTGCTAAATGTAATTGTGGTATTTTAAACACCTAATTTTTTGTAGAACGAATCCGTCTTCAGGTTATTATGTTTCTCAACAAAACCAGGTTTTATTGTTTTTCTTCTTGATCCAACGTGTTGTCCCTTTCCCAAATTCGATATTTTCTGGCTTAGACTTTTAGTTGGCACTAAGAGTGAGTGAAGAAGTAATTTTTCAGGCTGGTGGGGTTCACCAATAGATCTCGGAAACGCAATATGGACAGTAACCCTACGTCGGATATTGTTATCTTGAGCGGCAACTCGCACCCCGAGTTGGCTGAATTGATCGCCAAGTAAGTAATTTGAAAACAATCTCAACTTTTAATTCGATTGGCATATAACCTACAATAGGTTTGTATATATAGCACATAGAGGTTAAGTGATTTGACCTCATTGAAGTTCTGAACATTCTACCGTTCTTAACGATTTAGTATGGACAAGCTTTGTTTAGTAACTCAACAACATGACATTTTTGCAGCCGACTTGGAGTGAACAAAGGTGGATGCTCGGTGTACCACAAAACCAATCGTGAAACCATTGTAGAGATTGGAGACTCAATCCGAGGGAAAAACATTTACATTGTACAGACTGGCACTAAGTAAGTTATATTTTTAAAAACCTGCAATACATGCATCAAAGCTATAAACTTTTTGATAGTACTTTACAGATTACTTTATTTTAGAGCTAAAGAATTGATTTGATTAAGTATTTAAATACTATGCCTTATTGTGATTCAAATTGAAACACATAAACTGAAAAAGTATGCTATAAAATTGCAATTTTATCTGACTTTGATATCACAGACTGCCTTTAGCCATGTTATTTAACTATTTGAATGTTTCCTTATTAATGTTATTTTGATTTAACCTTTCAGGGATGTGAACAACAACATAATGGAGTTGCTTATAATGGCCTATGCTTGTAAGACTTCATCGGCAAGGTCCATTGTTGGTGTAATCCCATATCTACCATACAGCAAGCAGTGCAAAATGCGCAAACGAGGCTGCATTGTCACCAAGCTACTAGCAAAAATGATGTGCAAATCTGGCCTGACCCATATTATTACCATGGACCTTCACCAGAAAGAAATCCAAGGATTTTATGAATGTCCCGTTGATAACCTCAGGGCTTCTCCATTCTTGCTGCAATATATCCAGGAGAGTGTAAGTTACTATTACTAACTAGTGGTATGCCCTGAACTGAGATATAGCAAGTCTTAAAAAAAAAACTGACAAATAAACTAGTTCCACGAAATTAACAACCAACTTACTGGATCTACTTACTGGTTAACCAACATACGGGTTTTGTCAAAGTTCAGTTTTTATTATAACTAATAACTAGTGATCGACGTAGGTAGTGCTATTCACGGGAATTAGTGACCGTTAGCTTAACATGGATATGTCTTTAAATCCTGGGAAATATATTTTTATTTTATAAAGTCATTGTAGTTGTACACATGATGACACATCAAACCACCCGTTTCGAGTATAATCAGATCCCGCCTATGGACCAGTAAGTATTATGGCAAACAGAACTGTGCGGGACTAGTCTTAACCAGAAATGAGTAGTCTGATATGTCGTCGTGCGTACTCATGGTATCATAAACAGTTTAACTTCATTTACATCGACATTCAGAAAAATATTCCCGGGAATCGGGGAATAAATCCTGGGGCATATCAATAATAATTTATCATTCAGGTTCATTATGAAGATCCCTACTAATAACTCAAAAACAACAAGGATTAAACTAACAATAAAAACGGGGTCGAAATGTGCAAGACCCTTCATTAGACATCCCATTGGACCTGTCTCATTTTGATTGTTTTTTTTTATCCCTGTTGAACCCCCCAACAGTATTAGCTCATTTAGTCACACCAGGATTGTGCCAACACTACCTACCTATATATCAAATTTCACGATGATCGAATTAACGCTTCTAATGTTATCCTCAGACAAACAAACATATATACATAGGTACAACGTCGATTTGCCTAAATTGATTTGGAGATCTCGCTTCGCTGGATCAAATAGAATGTTATTGGATTTATTTTATCGCTATAAAATTAACATGATTAAATACTAGCTGTTGCCCGCGACTTCGTACGCGTTACACTACTTAATGTGTAGGTAACCTAGAAATAAAGCTAAACTGGCGGTTGCAACTTAACACCCCATTTTATTCTCATGGGAACTGGTTTATGGAATAAATGGTAGCCTATGTGGTGATCCAGGTTATAATTACGTATAATACCATATTTCATCGAAATCGGTTGAGCTGTTACGGCGTGATTGCGTAACAAACATCGAAACTTTCGCATTTATAATACATATTAGTGTCTTGAAATATGAATAATGATCTTCAAATAGAATTCAAATAGGTATGGTCTAAATTACCATGACATTGAACTGGTTAACCTTGAATCTGCTATTTTCAAGTTGATCAATTGATACCCATTGGTTGTTATTTTACAAAACATTGTTATGACTAGTTGTGACCAGCGGCTTCGCCCGCGTGGTTCTGGGGTGCAAAATACATACATAAACTTAGACATCCCATTTTTATCAAATGGGAACTGATATATGGGATAAATGGTAGCTTAGTAGATATAATCTACGTGTATACCAAATTTCATCGAAATCGGTTCAGTCGTTACGGCGTGATTGAATAACAAATAAACATCCAAACTTTCGCATAGTTCATAGTTCGGTTCAATATTAGCGTGAAAGTGTGATTAGGATGGTGCTCAACATGCGAATTTATAGCAATGAGTTTAAGGTTGAAACTTGACAGGCATTTGTATGCCTACAAATATTTTACAAGAACATTGTAGCCATTCATGGACTAATCTAATCATCAATTTGATACCAGTTACTTTGTGTTGAAGTATACATACGAGGCGTTCTGTGAAAATGAATGTTAATTAATAATGATAGGACTTACTAAAAACAAAGATTGTGTTGACGCATTTTATGATAGTTGAACATTTTATTCAAAAAATGTAAACAGTTATATTAGTTATATATGTAACAAAATATTTTAGATCCCAGATTACCGCAACTCTGTGATCGTTGCCCGCAACCCTGGTTCAGCTAAGAAGGCTACATCATACGCTGAACGTCTGCGACTGGCCATTGCCGTGATACACGGAGAGCAGAAGGAAGCTGAGAGCGACGAGGTGGATGGACGTTATTCTCCACCATGCATACCGAGGTAAGGTATAATGTTATGAATGAAACCTTTTAATCTGGCATTGTGTGAGTTTCATCTTTGTCTCACAGAGATTAACTATTGTTAAAGGGTAAAATTAAAGACTTGTTGGATCATACCATAAATAGAGCCTCCCGAAAGGACAACTCCTTCATGAATGGGGCTAATTTAAACTAAAATTATCTTGTTTCTGTGTTTCCTGCGTGTTCTCTAAGAATAGAGATATTATCCATTTTAAGTAATTTAGTAATTTAGTTTTATTTTCTGTTCCATATTTCCCTATTGCAAGTTAATAGCCAGCAACAATAGTTTTGTATGACTTTAAGTTCTTACATGTTTTATATACTGTAAGAACTTAAAGTAATTTGTATGTCATTGTATATATTTTTTTTATCACTTTTCACTACTAGAAGGTATTGTGGTAGAAACAAAAAAACAATGTAGATGTGTGTGTTTAATATTTAACTTTAATGTTATTTGGTTATGGATCCTACAGTTGTGCATGTGTGCATGCTGTCTTGTCTCGTCCGTGCAATGAAGTAAGTCAAAGCAACGTGTTTTGTGTTGCGTGTAAACGGGGCCCCCGTATCTTTTAGTAATTTGTATGAATTTTCTTACAGTGTTCGGTCTCGCACCATTTCATACAGTGTTGACAGGTCTCGCACTATGGACGTGTCTGTTGGAGTCCCAGTTCACCCAGCTAAAGAGAAACCTCCGATCAATGTTGTCGGTGATGTTGGTGGCAGAATAGCTATCATGGTGGTAAGTTTATTTACCTAAATTAGATAAAAAAAATATTATTTATAGAATTATTAGATAAGATAGAAAAATTGTGTTCCGTTTATCTATAAATGGAACTTTTTAAATTTTCGCGAACTATACTCATGTTTTTAAGACAAAACGGGTCTTTTCGCGCACAGATTTATATCAAAATCATAATTTTGACTAACCTCGACGTTTCGGCCAAGTTACATCGGCCGGTGTCTCTCGTGACCACGGCCGTTGTAACTTGGCCGAAACGTCGAGGTAAGTCAAAATTATGAGTTTGACTTTAGACCCGTTTTGTCTTAAAACATATCTATAAATGGATTTTCGTTGTGTTTTCATTGCGATGTCTACGTACTCTTAGGTTAATCCTCCACCAAAGGAATAGGCTCTTCACCTTCCCCATCATTGAAATTTATGGCGTTGAGGGTCATTCCTTATTTCCATATAGAGATATCACTAAAATTGTAATATAAGTACACAGTCAGACGCAAATCACGTATAATAAAACAAAGAAAGTGTCGCAGTTCAATCACAATTATTAAATTATACCTACTTATGCTTCCGCCCGCGGCTTCGCACGCGTGGTTTATAAATAAAAACATCACCCTCCTTCTGTGATGTTGGGTAAAAAGTATCCTATGTCTCAATCCCGGTCATAATCTATCTATATACCAAATTTCATTAAAATCGGTCCAGCCGTTTACTCGTGAAATCGCATCAAACAGAAACAGCCCCTCATTTGTTTTTTTTTTTCAAATTATCTGCTTAGTTGTAATTAGTTTATTTTTATTTATTTCTGACATGTGTAATATATTTTGTATTACCATACTGAATACTGAGACAGTCAGAGATGGTTACTTTGGAATTTATTATTTTATTTATTTAACAAAATCCACAGCCCTTATATGTAAGATACAAACTTATACTAAGTGTACCATACGGCCAAAAACGGATTTACTTTATATAAAAAAGAATTTATAAATAGACAGTCTAAATTAAAATTACGAAAAAAACAAATTACGTGTAAGAACACAAAAAGGTTGATAAAATACATAGAATACATACATATACCTAGTCAGGTCATAAGTATTGTCACACAGTAAAAACTTTTCTTTTAGAATGCTGGCCACAAAAAGTTTATAGAATTCGAATTTCGAATTGTTCATGAAAATAAAAATGTATACTTTTTAGAATTTTACTCATGTTTAAATATGGAGTGGACGCTTAAAGAAGACCGTGTTGCAGTTATTGCGTTGCATCGTTGCGGATACGCGCCAATTCAAATTTTTGACATACTGAAAAATTTGAATATAACCAAAAGATTCGTTTATCGCACCATCAAACGATACAATGAAGACTCTAGTGTAGATGACAGGTCAAGAAGTGGTCGCCCTCGGTCTGTTAGGACTCCAGCAGTGATAAAAGCTGTGAAGGCGCGAAATTCAAAGAAATCCCAAACGTAAGCAGAAACTGTTGGCCCTTAAGAGGGGGTTAAGCAGAACCACGGTGAAAAGGGTGTTAAATGAAGACTTAGGGCTTCGGGCATATCGAAGAAAAACAGGACATCGTTTGAATGCTCGTCTAATGGACCTGAGACTGAAAAGATGCTGCGCTTTGTTGAAGCGGTACGCGGGAAAAAAATATCGGGAAATTCTTTTTTCGGATGAAAAAGTTTTTACCGTAGAAGAGAGCTACAACAAACAAAATGATAAGGTGTACGCACACAGTACTGAAGAAGCGAGCAACCGTATTCCGCGTGTCCAACGAGGTCATTTTCCATCCTCGCTCATGGTATGGTTGAGAGTTTCTTATTGGGGCTTAACAGAGGTACATTTTTGTGAGAAAGGTGTAAAAACGAATGCAGTTGTGTATCAAAATACAGTCCTGACGAACCTTGTGGAACCTGTTTCTCATACCATGTTCAATAACAGGCACTGGGTATTCCAACAAGATTCGGCGCCAGCTCATAGAGCGAAGAGCACACAAGACTGGCTGGCGGCGCGTGAAATCGACTTCATCCGGTACGAAGACTGGCCCTCCTCCAGTCCAGATTTGAATCCGTTAGATTACAAGATATGGCAACACTTCGAGGAAAAGGCGTGCTCAAAGCCTCATCCCAATTTGGAGTCACTCAAGACATCCTTGATTAGGGCAGCCGCCAATATTAGCATGGACCTCGTTCGTGCTGCGATAGACGACTGGCCGCGCAGATTGAAGGCCTGTATTTAAAATCACGGAGGTCATGTTGAATAAACTTTAGTGTCATAAGAATCTATGTTTTGTTAAGTTCATTTTGGTATATAAATGGTTACATAATGAATAAACTTGTTTCAATTATTTTATATTAAACATGTGACAGAATTTATGACCTGACTAGGTATATATAAGTAGTTATATCATAAATTCATACATATATATATACCATAATAACCAGTATTTTATTGTGCATGTGTGTCATCCTCCATTATTATTTTTAAAGTTTCACTTTATTATTATGGATACACCCTTATTATTTTTAGTTAGTCAAATAATAACCCTTGTTCATTCTAGGATGACATGATCGACGACGTGCAATCGTTTGTGGCAGCTGCAGAGGTTCTCAAAGAATGTGGCGCTTACAAAATATACGTTCTCGCGACCCACGGCCTTCTATCATCTGATGCCCCACGCCTGATCGAAGACTCGCCCATCGACGAAGTAGTAGTCACAAACACAGTACCGCACGAACTGCAGAAAATGCAGTGCAGCAAAATCAAAACTATCGACATATCAGTACTCCTTAGTGAAGCGATCAGGCGTATCCACAACAAGGAGTCCATGTCCTATCTCTTCAAGAATGTCACGCTCGAGGATTAGGCCACCCTTTCGCTTTCCACGTTAAATTGTAAGTATTATTTAAGTATTATAATTAACAGAATTTTATTATGTACTGGCTTACTTGATAGTGCACGGAAATTTATATGGCACTTCTCCGGCTGCGAAAGTATGTATGTTATGTACCTATTTAAATTTATTTTAAGTCTTCAATTTCAACAGATGCATCAAAGTTTGACTAAGTAATAAATATCAAAAAGTAATTTGTAATTGTCACAAATACGCTCCACATAAATCTCCATGTATTGTATTTAACTTAGGCCTGGGTATATATTATAACATGCATGAAACTTACAGATGATCTACAAAGACATTTTATATAATTGTTTTAATTCATAAGTTAAGTGACCTGTACGTAATAAAGGTTTTCTGCATATTCTTAATTCAAATGCGTTAATAAAATACACATGTAGAAACATAATTAGGTAATAGTAATTATTATTGTAATAACAGTAACTAAATGGAGGGTATTTTTAAAGTATTTTTGCATTTGTTTGATAATGGTTGAGTTTTGTTATGAGTTCATCAACATATTTATCATTGAATGTTATTTTGGAAATCAAACTGTTTTTAAAGTTTTACCAAAAGCGTGAGACTGTGAATTATTAAATAATGGAGACCTGTTCAACAACTCTATAAATAAAATCATTATGCTTGTATAAAAAAGATATAAAAGAATTTTGTATGTGATAGATAAGGTTATAACTATTTATGAATACTTATTATATATTAGTATATTCTCAAGTACTTGAAATAATAAAACCAGTGCTAATCAATACTGAAGTTTGTGTAAACTATTTGTACCTACCTATAGTTCTAAACTTATTGTATGTTCAGTGTTAGTTTAGAAGACAGCCCCTATGTAATGATGTAAGTGAAAATATATCAATAAATCGTTGTGGCTAATTGGTCTTTTATTAGGGGTCACGGAACAAAATGGTAAAAACGGAACCCATACGATGTACCTACTTATTATATCTGAATAATAATGTCGCGACTACTGCAAAAAAGAAAAATCTGAATATTTACATTTCTATTACCAAGCAAAGGGATTTAAATTTTTATATATTGTTATTAGTTCAAGTGGGTGTAAATCAAACTCTTAAGTTTGACGCGCTGACCATTGCAATCAAACCCCGCCCCGCGGTGATGCCCCGCCAAATGCCAGATGTATTGTGTTCGCCCGTTAAGTAAACCATCGTTTCAAGGGCTTTTTTTTCGGGCTATGGGATGAATATTATGTCAAGTGTAGTTGAATAACTAAGGAATGAGTTACGAAAACCATTTTGAGACTAGTGTAGTAATAAAAAAATAAGTAATGAAAGGGCAAACTTGGCCTAGCCGAAAAATAAGATGTTGTTTTGGTGAAAATGGTTTTATTTTGAAAATAAAAGCGATAGCATACTGTTCATTTTAATTATTTTAATAGTATATGAACTTAGCATACCAACAATATAAAAATATCGATATAGTTAGGTACAAAAAGTAATCAGAAAAACAAACAAAACCACTTTTATATACGGCTCAGTGAAAAAGTACCGTGTAAAAAGGCGGAAGTTTTTTTTTACGGAGTGAAATGAATTGGTTGTCATTTCAGTGTTGCTGTTTCAAGAAAATATATTCTACCATCAAATGAAACACATCGTAATGGCAAATGCACAAACCGTGCGACGACACAAAAAATAACACATGGTAGAATCCATGATGGCGGTAAATTCAGAATATGAGATGGCCTAAAAAATGTGCAACTGTGGTTTCACGGGGCGCGTTGCTTCCCGGGAGCATGCAACTGTAGTTGCATGATGCGTACAAACCGCTACACAATAAATACCTACTAACCATTTTTAGGGTTCAGGACAAAAATGCTAAACACGGCAGGCGCAGATCAAGGAAAGGTGGAGGTAGGCAATTTAATAACTCAAACATACAGTTAAAATCAAAGAAATCGATAATGAAACCGTAGGATGGCCTTTTTTTAGCTCATTTGTTAAAAAAAGTCCTCTTGTCTGTACAAAAACGACGAACAGAATGTAGTTTTAAATTTTATTTTCCATAGACAATTCTCTAAGGATCTGAATCTAACCCTGTCACAGTCAGCTCTGTCATGTCAGTGTCAGTCATGAGGCCGAACGAATTCTGGTGTTGTTAAAACTGGAAATTGTGGAAATTCTGTTTTTGAAAAATAGTAAACAAGCACTTCCTACTCGAATGTGAATTCTTATTTTTGTGATTTACGTATGTTACTTTCTTTGCTAAGTAAACATTTGGTTCCCCAATGATTTGAGGTTATCCTTGTGTTTATATTCTGTATTGTTTGAATGTTGTATGAAAAATGAATTTAACGAAACAAATATCCGGGTTTTCTAAGTCTTATTGGTCGTGGTTATCAAAGCGACACTATGCCAGCAGAAATATGCTCAAGCTTAGCGAACGAGGAATGTATCAAGACTTGTTTCCTAATAGTGCTGGGTAAGAATGATTTTGGATTGTATGATATCTCAATTCACAACACATCATTACGTTTGAAAACATACGTTTTGGTTTACAGGAATGATGTTCTAAAATTGTTTAATAAAGCTCCACAATGTGTGTATGCTGGCTTCGACCCCACGGCAAATAGTCTGCATGTTGGGAATCTCCTAGTTATAATCAATTTACTGCACTGGCAGAGAGGCGGCCACAATGTTATCGCCCTGGTAAGAAAAACACCTCATATTTCACACAGTTAAAAAAGTATGTACTTGGCCGACTTGAAGAATTCGAAGGCAGATAGAAGGTTTTTGACCTATTTTAATAACATGTTCTTGATTACAGCTCGGTGGAGCCACAGGCCACATTGGGGACCCAAGTGGCCGGAGCACAGACCGTGTTGCACTTGAGCATGAAACAATACAAAATAACACTAGATGTATTAAGCAGAACCTAGAAACAGTATTTGAAAACCATGAAAAGTTTATTTGGGATGATGATAAAACCAAGCTCCAACCAATAAGGTAACCAAGAAGAACCAGAATTTCTATAATAGGAATTTATTTATTGGGTGGGTGCAGTTGGGCTGGTATGGTGATGGTAAAGTCTATGCTGTCCCACTCAATGCAAAACAGAAGCTGTCTTTCCTATTTATTTTTTATTTGTCTTTGTAATTGGCTATTATGGGCCATTTAGATAAAACCCTAAAATAGAAGAATAGTAATAAAAACAATACATAACTGAGAATTTGCACGCCTAGATAGGAGATACTTTATTTTTTTTTTAATTTCAGGGTAGTCAACAATAAGTCCTGGTACAAAGACATAAACTCAATACAGTTTGTGAGTGAAATTGGCCGTAACTTTAGAATGGGTACAATGTTGCTGAAGCAAACTGTTCAGACAAAACTAAATTCAGATGTTGGAATGAGTTTTACCGAATTTACGTACCAAATATTTCAGTCCTATGATTGGTTGCACTTACTGAATGAATATGATTGCAGATTTCAGGTACCTACATATATGTCTATTTCAAATTCTATTCCAAAATCTATACTAATATTTTAGATTTGAAAGTAACTCATCTCTTATTTTCGTTGGTACGTTTTCACAACTAAACAGCTGGACTGATCTTGATGAAATTTGGTTTATAGATAGATTGATCTAGATTGAGACAGGTTATATTTTATTTATAAACCAAGCGGAGACACCGCGGGCAAAATCTTGTACAACAAGCGAGAATAGCAAGCTATACAATAGATAAAGTACCTGTATAGTGAAACAAAATTTGATCAGCACTTAATGAATAAAGTCCATATACTTTTTAGATACATTATAACCAAAACATTTTATACATATGAATTTCAGATAGGTGGAAGTGATCAAATGGGCAATATAACAGCAGGGCACGAGTTGATAAGCAGAACTGCTAAGAAAGAAGTTTTTGGTATGTTGCTTTTGATTCATACCTTTTTGACGTGAATACGTTTTTAAAATCGCTTCCATAGTGGGAGGCAATTAAAAAAAACAAATGACTACAACATCGGGGGATACAGTGTTGCAGCTATCTATCATCTCCATCCAAAATTTAATTACATCACTGGATACATAAAGGATCAAAGAATTCGTTACGCTAAGTGAGGACTGTGACGCATCGCGCGCGGTGGAGGGGAAAGCGCCGCCATTTTGAGGTCATTCTGCTGCGTTTCGAGATTTCCATTTAGGATGACCCTAAGGACTTGCTTGTTAGTGTTCAAACATGATTATTACATACATAAAATAGTGTATTTTGTATAGAAAATAGTACCTATTACGTACAACACACAGCCGTGTCCATGACACAGCCACATCCCATTTTTTGTATCATGTAATGTTGCTGATTTTATTTCCTTTTCACAGGATTAACATTGCCTCTAGTAACAACAGAAGAAGGCGATAAGTTCGGCAAATCAGCTGGAAACGCGCTCTGGTTAGACCCTGAGAAAACCAGCCCGTTCAGTCTCTACCAATACTTCATCAGGACAAAGGACTCCGATGTGGAAAGACTGCTCAAGCTATTCTCATTCTACAGTCTTGGGGAGATAAAGGATATAATGTTTAAGCATCAGCAGCACCCAGATCAGAGATATCCTCAAATGTGTCTCGCAGAACAGCTGACTAAACTAGTGCATGGAGGTAATTAAACAGATCTTTCCTGACTTCGGATATTTTTTGTCGGATAGCGCCAATATGCTACAAATAAACCCATGCAATTTAGGAACACCCTAGAAAATAGTAGTTTTCTATAACCAGAAAGTCCAGAGTGAACACGTTCTTTCTAGGCAAGCATGCTGCCTCTTCGACCACACCATTACCTACCATCAGGCGAGGTAGTGGTCAAGTGCCTGACGATCACCAATAAGAAAAAACTACGCATTATTAGTAGAATTACAAAAAAAAAATCAAGTACCTTGGTACTTATAATCTTTCTACAAATTGTATATACCTAACATATTATTTTTTAATCTCACCTAATGGTATTTTGTGTATAATATAAGGATAAAATGTTTTAGTTTAATAACTGATAGGACTAAACTTAATTGTCTGGTTGTTTGATTTGTTGCAAAATAAATATTTTTTCATTTTTTTTAATGTGCCCTTGACACTACAGAAGAATGGCTCCATTAAAACACCATTGTTTTATTCCGTTTCAGAGGTAGGTCTCGAGCGCGCTCTGAGATCTACAAAAGCGATCTACAGCAAAGACATGAGTGGACTAGTGTCGCTCAGTGAATCGGACATCCAGCAAGCATTCGACGGAGCGCCCGTCGTCCAGCTGCTGCTGTCGCCCGGCATCACAGTCTTGGACCTAGGATTGAAAGCCAATTGCTTCCCGACCGAAAGTAACTACACAACATTATTTTCACTGTTGAGACGATAATAGGTCAACGCCAAAAGTCGCTGACCATTTACAAACTTCCTAAAATCATATACACCTAAAAGATTAAGATTATAGATATAGAAGATTAAAAGATTTCTGGTGACCTGTGTTCTAAACCTATCTCAGGCACCAGTCCCTCACGAAACAGGTTTTATAATTAGGCTTACACAACTATATATGAAATTTAGGACGTTAACTAAATCCTACCTACTGAAACTTACTTTATATATATTTTTTTTGTAAAACCTATTTGTGATGGGAAAATAAACATTTTATTTATTAAAAGTCGGTGATCTGTTATGGCCACATTATTTGGTGAACATAGTAAGGTTACAAACATCGGTGAACATCATCGGAACATAAATTACTGAACGCATAAAAACATAGTACCTACCAACCGTATCGCGGATACTAGACGTTCTAAGCTAGCGGTGTCTTAGGACAAATGGTAGATATCAATAAGATCTGCATTTCTGATGACAGCTATAATAGACGTTCTAGGGTAGCGGTGTTTTGGGAAAAATGGTATGTTAATATTTTGGCTTGGTGCGTTTCGTGAAATACTAAAAATTATCCAAATGTTTCCACGAACGGCACCTATAATGTGTCAATGACAGCTATTCAGAAATGCAGCTCTCATAGATATCTACCATTTGTCCCAAGACACCGGTAGCCTAGAACGTCTATTTTCAGAGATGCTGATTGAAGTTGGATAGCTGTCATCAGAAATGCAGACCTCATTCATCATCATCATATCAGCCGTAGGACGTCCACTGCTGGACAAAGGCCTCCCTCATTGATCTCCAGGAACTGCGGTTGGAAGCGGCCTGCATCCAACGCCGACCTGCGGTTCTTACCAAGTCGTCTGCCCATCTTGTGGGTGGACGTCCTACGCTGCGCTTGCCGGTCCGTGGCCTCCACTCGAGAACCTTTCGGCCCCATCGGCCATCTATTCTGCGCGCTATATGGCCTGCCCATTGCCACTTCAACGTGCTAATCCGTCGGGCTATGTCGGTGACTTGAGTTCTCCTACGTATCTCCTCATTTCTGATTCGATCCCGTAGAGAAACCCCGAAACCCAGACCTCATTGATACCCATTTGTCCCAAGACACCGCTAGCTTAGAACGTCTATTTTCCGAGATACGGCTGTTCGCTAGCGTAGAACGTCTGTTTTCTGATATACAGCTGTATGAAGTTGGATAGCTGTCATCAGAAATGCAGATCTCATTGATACCTACCATTTGTACCAAGACACCGCTAGCTTAGAACGTCTATTTTCCGAGCTACGGCTGTTTGAAGTTGGATAGCTGTCATAAGAAATGCAGATCTCATTGATATCTACCATTTGTCCCAAAACACCGCTAGCTTAGAACGTCTATTTTCCGAGATACGGCTGTTTAAAGTTGGATAGCTGTCATCAGAAATGCAGATCTCATTGATACCTACCATTTGTCGCAAGACACCGCTAGCTTAGAACGTCTATTTTCCGATATACGGCTGTTTGAAGTTGGATAGCTGTCATAAGAAATGCAGATCTCATTGATACCTACCATTTGTCCCAAAACACCGCTAGCTTAGAACGTCTGTTTTCCGCTATACGGCTGTATGAAGTTGGATAGCTGTCATCAGAAATGCAAATCTCATTGATACCTACCATTTGTCCCAAGACACCACTAGCTTAGAACGTTTAGCTTCCGAGACACGGGTTACTACGTTTTTATGTGTTGAGTAATTTATGTTCACTGAATAATGTTGCCATCATAACAAATCACCGACTTTTAATCATTTAGGTGTAGGTATAGGATTTTTGGAAGTTTGAATAATCAGCGACTTTTGGCGTTTACTGTACCATAAGTATATGTAACCGTGGCATATTTTTAACCAATTAAAAAAATGAGGTAATCTAAACTCGTCGGATATGGGCAGAGGGGTTGATAAAACTACTATACTGGGTGAATTTCGCCTATTTTTGAGGTTTATTTAAATCCAATGTTTTAGCCATAATCTCCATATTTTTGATAGATGATAATACCACCACCAAAGGACTCTATTTTCCGCATTCGCGATGTGGTCTATATTATACGCAGAGGTTATGGGATTGTCAAACATGTAAAAAAGTCTGGATACTATGGAAAGTCGTCGCAATTCTTAAAATGAGTAGATCTACTATTATTAGGGAGACCAATGGCGGGTTCCTATATCCGTCGGTAACCGACAACGACTCGTATCTCCGTGAAAAGTGTCAAACTTACAACAACAAATAAGTTACCGACGGATATAGGAACCCGCCATAACACCACAATATACTTTTGAAGAATTTGAATCCTTATGATTTTTAGCTCAAAATTCACATATTTTATTGTTTTCAGATGATGCCATCAGGATTATAAAGGCGGGTGGATTCTACATCAACCATCAAAGGATAAATAAAATAGACGAAGTGATCACACAGTCAGCGCATATACTGCCGAACTTGATCTCGCTGCTTAGAGTCGGGAAACGCAATCATTATATTGTGAAATGGCAGACATAGAAATAAGGGAATAAATAATGTTTTGTTTAACTAGTCTTTGTCTTATTTAGTAATCGGTTGTAACACATGTTATTCTGCCAAGCCTAAAGTAGGAATGTATTATCCAGTGATGATAATGATGATGACACAGACGGACAACACACTGGGCCTTCGTTGACCCAAACCCCACCACCCCGCCCGTCCACTCGCGCGCAGAGGGCAGCGGCGCGCAGAGGGCAGCGGCGCGCAGTGCGAGGCGAGACGTTATTCGGAGCGGATCGCGCTCACCCTGATGGTTCACGAATTGAACCGAAACATTATCGGTCGAAACACCGATATGACGGTACGTGAGAAATCCCGAATTTATAGTGATGATTGAAATCAAGCACGAAACTTTTCTAAAGAATGTATTAGTTTAAACTTTCCTCTTGACTTGACTGCCTCTTGCTTTAGTACATATCTATTGGTATTTTTTGAGTGTAATATAGCGGCGAGTAACCGCAGAGAGGTATGATTCCGATCTTGGCAGCAAGCAGCAGTGCTGCCGCAGCACTACTGGTCCCCATACATTCTCTTATACATATAGGTTTATATGAGATTACATTCAGAGCTCGGCAGCAATGCACCGGCAGCACTGCTGCGCGGCAGTGTCGCCCTGCCGCTGCGACAGACCAGTAGTGACGCGTCCGACGCCACAGCGATAACACCTACGTGAATGTTGACAAATAAATTTGCACCAAACGACGATTTATCTAATCATTAGTGAATAATTTGTTTCATTATATTCTAACAAATAAATTAACTAACCGACATCTTGTCAACTCTAAAGCAAATAAATGACTATATACAACGCAACACTGCCGCCTTGCGCGGCAAGCAGCACTGCTGCTTGCTGCCGAGATCGGAATCATACCTTAACTCAATTAACTACCCTACTGAGGTGTTGTCAATTACCCTATAAAAAGAAACCGGACAAGTGCGAGTCGGACTCGCACACCGAGGGTCCCGTACAAATTTGTACCGACAGTTTCGATGATTAATTGCGTGCTTTAAATAAAGACTATATTTTTAAGATTTAATTACAAATGTATAGTTTTCAGATTTTTCCCTGTACTTGGAGTATAAGACGATATTACTTGCCAAATTTCACAGTTCTAGTTCAACGGAAAGTATCCTATAAATCTTGATTCAGTGTCGAAATACGTTTTTTGCGGCATAAACATCCGCATCTTTTTGTACGTTAACTTAGAAGTTTGATTTTTTCACAGTTTTAAGGGACTGTAGACCTGAGTATACGGTTTTAATTTCAACTCGATACCTCCACGCGTTCCCGGGATAACTAATCGGACTTGACAGACAGACGGACAACAAAGTGATCTTATAATGGTTCCGTTTGTCCTTTTGAGGTACGGTACCCTAAAATTATCGTTTCAGAAAGATGGCTTGGCACATGGTTACCAGAATATAATAAAAGGTATAACTCTGTTCGGGACATTATAATTACTTACAACAGAAGCTAGTATTGTATACTTGAAGTATAATAAAATGCATATCACATAAAACGTTATAAATACTACATAACATACTTATGCCTAAAATAATATTCACTGAAGTAGCATCGCTAAACTACTTACGCACGTCAAGAATCAATAAAATATGGCTAGTTGTAATCTTAATTATTTGTGCTTTCACTCCTGCCCGGTCACGCGGCATTTTCACTATATCTATAATATATGTGATTATGTATTTATTTTCTTATTATCACAAATGTCATTGCAATATTTAAATTGTACATTTTAATTTAAAATAGTCTAAAATTACAAGCCTTTCGACTGCCGAATGGTGAAAGCGAAATTGACGTAGTAGAATGTCTTTTAGCGTGTTCAGCTCATATCTCTCATAATTAAAGCGAAAGCGTTATTCATATCCTTAGTACGGTAATGATGTTTATCACAAAATATCTTATAGCAAACATCCTTATAAAAATAAATACGTTAATACTCGTTCGATGCAAATAAAATATTTCTTTACTTTATATTCGCACATAGCCGATCGGTTAATCGCTCTCATTAGTAAAGGGCTAAATATCAGTCTCGATACGATTTCAAATCGCAGACGCGGTCAGCGCTGCACTAGAGGTCGGTGCTCTCGTGCTGCGCGAGCGGCGCCGGCGGCGGCGGCGGCGGCGGCGCCGGCATCAGCGGCCGCGGGGGCCGCGCAGGTTGCGGCGGCCCCCGCGGCGACGGCGCCTCCGTTATGCTCCCCTCCGACTGCGACAACTGCCGGCTCGCGCTCAGACTCTTGGGCTCGTCGAGCTCGGCGTCCTTCCCGCCCGAGCTGTGCGTCCGCTGCACCGTCACCCTAGCACCGCCCTCCTCCTCCTTGTCGGCCCCGACCTGTATCACGGTCGGATGGTGTTTATCGACGGTGTACATGTGGGTGCGCTCGAGCACGGTCGGCGAGGGCTCGGAGCCGTCCGAGCCTCGCGGGCCGCGGAAGCTCTGTGGGCGGAGCGTGGCGGGCCGCTCGGGCACCGCCGGCTTGTTCCGGAGCTGCACTTCGCTAGGGTCCGGCTCGGCGGCGGCGGGGAGGATGGTCCTGGGCGCGGCGACCGGCCGAGGCGGCGGCTGCCCGGCTGGTTTCGTGGTTGCCTGTAACCTTTGTATAGCGGCCTTGTCGGTAGGCATTGCGCCCAGCGACGCCGGCCCGTCACCCACTACTTTCATTCTACCGACGATTCCACTCTGGGCGGTAACAGTTTTCACTACGAGAGTGGTTTCTTTGTCACCCTTATCGCCTTTGAGAGCTTCGAGTTTCTCCTTCTCCAGTTCGAGGCTTTGGCGCCGTATGTCGGAGAGGTTGTCGCGACTCCCCATGCCTAAGCGCGCGGCTTCCTCCTTCAAAGCCTTGCTCTGTCTGTACGTGGATCGGTTGATAGTCTGCACTCCGGTGATCACTTTCCCGGTATCGGATAGCACGGGTCGAGGCGGCTTCGCTGGCTTTTCATTATCTACTTTAGCTGGTTCACAAGAAGTTTGCGTTTGGTTCTCCACTTTCTTGTTTTTGTCCGGTGTGAAGTTGGGTGGTACCGGCGCTAAGGGTTTGTTCTTTCGCCTCAGTATGGGTTTGGGACTGCCGTGGGGCGGACTAGATTGGTCGGACAGCGAGCTGTTTGACTGAGCCTTCTTCATCTCGTTCTCTAGTAATATAAGGCTAGTGTCGTGGCTGTTGCTTCTCGAATGGCGGCCGGGGCTCTCCAGCTTGCTGAAACTGACGGCTTGGGAGTTATAGTCGAACATGGACTTGCTCATGCTGCTGTAGTCTCCGTTAGACTGGTCTTGGTTCATGGCGACCGTCTGCGGGTATCCCTGAGCGAAGTTTGGTGAAAATCCGTATTCGCATTGATCAGGAAGTAAATCCTCTTTGGTAAAGGAGATGAAGAAGTTCACTTCTTCAGCGAAAAACCAGTCTGCGTGTTTGATGAGTAGCTCCACGACGCAGTTGACGGCCGTCGTTATGTTCATATCGAATGTGCTTTCATCGGCCGCCCAAAGCAAATTCGGTGCGATGACTATAGCCAAGTTGGACGGTGTCATCTTGTTTGTACTTTGATTTTGCGTCAAAGTAGACAAAAACTTGATTAGATACCTAAGGTTTTGGTAGTTAGCATCGGGTAGTAAATGTATTGCTTCCCAGACGGCGTTCAACCTGAGCTGTTCGGCCGGGTATCGGGAGGCTGTTACAAAGTTTTCATACAGTCTGAAGGTTAGGAGTGGTTCAGGCAGTTCTCGCAAGTAACACTTGAGTACGGACGCAACCACGTGCATGTCTCTGTAGGCGTTGGTCACTGGCACGTTGAAGAGACCGGCGTCGAGAGATAGTTTCATCCTTCTGACTTTAGACGCACCTGAAACAACAATAGTTTTGTTAGAATATTTTTAAATGTGACGTCAGCGATGTGAGCAAACTACTTAATTTTAAAAGAGCAAGAAACAAGAGGAGATTGGGCCGGCCAGGTCTGTCGCATGCCCGAAGATCTATGGGCAAAGATAATATCTGATTGGGTCCCTAACACAACACGCTCACGCGGCAGACCACCACGGAGATGGCGTGACGACTTGGATGTGCATTTACCAGACTGGTCCACTACAGCAGGAGACAGAAAAAACTTGAAAGAAGGGAGGGAGGCCTTTGCCCTGCAGTGGGACACGGGTTAAAAATAAATAAATAATAATAATAAATTAGAAACAAGAGAATAATAACACACTGCGACGCAAGCAAAAAAAAGTTTTCCGTTTTTTTCTTTACCTTATTCAAAAGTACCTTTAAAACTATTCGACCCCAATGAAACTTAAATAGGACCACTTTGAAGCTATAATACTGAACCCTACGCAATAAGAACTCAAATCAGTTGATAAACAAAGAAGCGATGTCCGAATATACAAACAAAAAAATCCGACAAATTGACAACTTCCTCGTATTTGAAGTCAGTTAATAATAATGTGCGAACACCAACACTTCAGCAGATAGTACCGCACCCTGAAGTTAGTCGTTTGGGAATACAAGGAAAATGGCATCGTAATTATTAGTTACCTACAATGTAAATTATTCGTAACCGAGTGCTATTCGGTCAGTCGCCTTAGCTTCACGGATCAAATAAGTCAACTAACTAAAGTTATATATGGTAAGACTTAAGTCCATGTGCTCAAGTGTCTTTGTGTCATAGGTTGTGCCCACTTGCTGAAGTAATCAATGGTAAGACTTAAGTCAATGTGCTCAAGTGTCTTTGTGTCGTAGGTTGTGCCCACTTGCTAAAGTAATAGAAAGAAAGAAAATAGATTTATTTGCAGACATAACAAAACAAAGACATACACAGTAACAAAAATAATACGACAGTAGTAGTAGCAATATAACAAACAAAAATAGAAAACATAAAATATACAAAGGCAGTTAGTACGTCCAGGTTATGAGCATCCGCGAACTAGGATCCGGCTCAGCATTATGCGCCACGCACTAGTAAATACGAGTACGCAGCGCGCTGATCTTCCGCCGGCTCCTATATTCAGTACCGGATAATCCAATTTTATTAAAAATAAAATTATATAAACTATAGAAAAGATAAAGACAGATATATAAAAATAGAAATATAAAGGATATTGAACCTATATGTATGTAAGTATGTTGGCAAGTCGTAGTCGTTTCAGATTGAGGCAGTGTGGGTGTTTGTGCTTAGTGTAATAAATAGTTGTTAGGGAAAGTTTGTAAAGTGGGTTTTCCGCTAGCAGGCCATTTGCATAGACAGGAGATGTATTTTAAGTTTGCGTTTAAACATATGTTTAGAAACCGGTTGACGCAAAGGTGGTGGTATATTATTCCAGCACTTGGTGGCCTGGTAGCGGAAACTACCCCTGAGGGCAGTAGTTTTATGGAGTTTGGTTAGAAGAATATAAGATGATGCTCTAGTGGGATAAGGATTCTGAGAGGAGGACCAAACAAGTTTCTCGTAAAGGTACTCAGGGTGTTTATACTTTATGAGCTCGTGAACGAGCGAAGCCAAATGAAACTTACGACGAGAGTTCATGTTAAGGAGGCCAGCCTTATTAATGTAGGGAGTAACGTGTGTGCGAGGAGGTCCTGTGAAACAGAAACGACAGCACGCATTTTGGACACGTTGTATAAGGCGTTTAGTGGAGGCCAGCAAGCAATGACCAAAAACAATATCTCCATAGTTCAGCTTGGACAGTACTAGACTTTCTGTTAGTATAATACGGACATCCTCTCGTATAAGATTTCGTATCTGAATCTATGGTAAGACTTAAGTCCATGTGCTAAAATGTATTTGTGTCATAGGTTGTGCCCACTTGCTGAAGTAATCTATGGTTAGACTTAGTCCATGTGCTCAAGTGTCTTTGTGTCATAGGTTGTGACCACTTGCTGAAGTAATCCATGGTAAGACTTAGTCCCTGTGCTCAAGTGTCTTTGTGTCATAGGTTATGCCCACTTGCTGAAGTAAGCTGTGGTATGACTAAGTCCATGTGCTCAAGTGTCTTTGTGTCATAGGTTGTGCCCACTTGCTGAAGTAATCTATGGTAAGACTTAGTCCATGTGCTCAAGTGTCTTTGTGTCATAGGTTGTGGCCACTTGCTGAAGTAATCTATGGTAAGACGTCCATGTGCTCAAGTGTCTTTGTGTCATATGTTGTGGCCACTTGCTGAAGTAATCTATGGTAAGACTTAAGTCCATGTGCTCAGGTATTTTTGAGTCATAGGTTGTGCCCACTTGCTGAAGTAAGCCATGGTAAGACTTAGTCCATGTGCTCAAGTGTCTTTGTGTCATAGGTTGTGCCCGCTTGCTGAAGTAATCTATGGTAAGACTTAGTATATGTGCTCAAGTGTCTTTGTGTCATAGGTTGTGCCCACTTGCTGAAGTAATCTATGGTAAGACGTCCATGTGCTCAAGTGTCTTTGTGTGATAGGTTGTGCCCACTTGCTGAAGTAATCTATGGTAAGACTTAGTCCATGTGCTCAAGTGTCTTTGTGTCATAGGTTGTGCCCACTTGCTGAAGTAATCTATGGTAAGACTTAGTCCATGTGCTCAAGTATCTTTGTGTTATAGATTGTGGCCACTTGCTAAAGTAATCTATGGTAAGACGTCCATGTGCTCAAGTGTCTTTGTGTCATATGAGTGGCCACTTGCTGAAGTAATCCATGGTAAGACTTAAGTCCATGTGTTCAGGTATTTTTGAGTCATAGGTTGTGCCCACTTGCTGAAGTAAGTAATGGTAAGACTTAGTCCATGTGCTCAAGTGTCTTTTTGTCATAGGTTGTGCCCGCTTGCTGAAGTAATCTATGGTAAGACTTAGTATATGTGCTGAAGTGTCTTTGTGTCATAGGTTGTGCCCACTTGCTGAAGTTATCTATGGTAAGACGTCCATGCGCTCAAGTGTCTTTGTGTGATAGGTTGTGCCCACTTGCTGAAATAATCTATGGTAAGACTTAGTCCATGTGCTCAAGTGTCTTTGTTTCATAGGTTGTGCCCACTCGCTGAAGTAATCAATGGTAAGACTTAGTCCATGTGCTCAAGTGTTTTTGTCATAGGTTGTGGCCACTTGCTGAAGTAATCTATGGTAAGACGTCCATGTTCTTAAGCGTCTTTGTTTCAGAGGTTGTGCCCACTTGCTGAAGTAATCTATGGTAATTCCTTGTGCTCAAGTGTAAGAGGTTATTATTATGTGAAATGACGTAACGGGTCAAGTAGCAATAATTAACTGTATTGTACGTATATTATCCTCTTCAGTATGTTGTGTACATACGACGAAGAAAAACATTGTAAGGAAACCGCCTTCAAATGATAGTGCCATCGGTCAGAGCTTGCAACTTTAACGCTAAATACTATGCACATGTATTAAATGTGCTTAACTTTCCTTTAAGAATAATATCTTTACAGATCTGCATTAGGTAAGTGATATCTGAGGATTTCTACACTATCTACGATGGCGATATAAAGTTTTGAGACTTTAGGAGCTAGTTTTGTATGATGGTGACATCCGTATGAGCTGTCGCACACGTGGTAGTTTATAACTTTATGCTTTCGACGACCTCCGTGGCGCAGTGGGCGAATAGCAGGCTGAGACGCAGGAGGGGGTTCGATTCCCGCCGCGGAACAAATGTTTGCATAATCTACAAGTATTTGTTCCGGGTCAGGTTGTGTCTGTATATATTATTATAAGTACGTAATTAAAAAGTATTCTATCCGGTAACGAGCTATGGAGAGGGCTATACTTGGGGTTTCTCTACGGGATCGAATCAGAAATGAGGAGATACGTAGGAGAACTCAAGTCACCGACATAGCCCGACGGATTAGCACGTTGAAGTGGCAATGGGCAGGTCATATAGCGCGCAGAACAGATGGCCGATGGGGCCGGAAAGTTCTCGAATGGAGGCCACGGACCGGCAAGCGCAGCGTAGGACGTCCACCTACAAGATGGGCAGACGACTTGGTAAGAACCGCAGGTCGGCGTTGGATGCAGGCCGCTTCCAACCGCAGTTCCTGGAGATCAATGAGGGAGGCCTTTGTCCAGCAGTGGACGTCCTACGGCTGATATGATAATGATCCGGTTCCCATGGTACAAGTTTTGCTTAGTTTGGAGCTAGATGGCACTATGTGAAATGTCCAGCATTATTTATTTTAGTATATGATGATGGTTTAGGCTCGGACATACCTCCCGCGATCCTGAATAAGCCTTCTTCGTTCAGTGCCAGCTCGTGCAGTGTACACACGCACAGTTCTATCGGGAAGGCGATGGTGCGGCCCGCCACTCGCAAGTGCTCCTCCAGCGGATACCCAAACACAGGCTTTACTGAGCTGTCATCTGGAATACAACGTTAACATGTTATTTATTTATTACTGGATGTCTGTATTGTTATTTTCTTTCTGTATTGTCTGTCTGTCTGTTTATTTATTACTTGATGTGTTCTGGGCAGTGGGTAAAAAGTGCAACTTATGAAACTGTCATGGTTATGAACATTATTTGTACTAAAAACGGTATATTTACCATCATTTGTGAGTTTTTGAGTATCCCGATATTGCGACCAAGTTGCGTGCGCCATGATGCTGAGCCATTCTCCTCTTTCGGCACAGGGCTCATAGTGACCGGGTACGTATCTTTTCTTTTATTGTTTATGTGAACGTGTTTTTGATTGTATGCTTTTAATTATCCACTGTATGTAGTTTCTGCGTGTTTGTTACTTCTGTCGAAATAAATGTCTATATCTATCTATCTATCACGGGTAATCAAAAATCATGGTAAATATCCCGTTTTTAGTACAGATAAGGTAAAAAGTAGCGCATGTCCCAATCAAGGTAATATCAAGTTGATCGACACAAGGCATCGTAGGGCACATTACTAAGTTGCATGCGTGACCTGCGAGGCAATACTTTGTTATAGGCGATGGTTACCACTTAACATCAGGTGGGCCGTAAGCTTGTTCCATTTCAATAAAAAATTGTATACAAAAATGTATCTTAATCGGTTCTAATCTATCGTGAAAACTACAAATAAACCAGAATTACTTTTGTATTTATATTATAAGTATTGATAAATGAAACGTTAAAAAAACTCACTTCCGAAATACAGGGTAATATAGTGACGATATTCAAGTGACGGTTTATCAAAACATAGAAACAATACTTCTCGAAAAAAAACTGCTACTTATATTATCAAATTTTAAAAAAATTGCTGCGCTCTGTCAGTTCGCCGTCAACGCTCGTGGCGGCAGGTAGTGTTATTTGTATCGGACTGTCTATGTCAGACGCACATGAGATAAATATTCAAAGATGGGTCGTGCGTTATCTCGTGATATGAAATGGAAGATGAAGTTGAAACAGAATCTATGTCAGAATAACTTTCGTTAGAATATATAATTGTTTGTAAATATAAAAAATGTTCAATAAAACAAGTCCTTTGAATTATAAGTTTAGTTCTTATTTATCACCTGCATATTTTTAATAAAATATGAGTATATTTAAGTTACATTTTAATCAACTAAGTAAGTATAATATATTACAGATAGATAGCCTCCGACCATCGTCCCGCCACAAGTCTTGCCTTAGAAATGCAAACTGATATCGTAAGATATGTCCGACATGTATTGATCTCATGTGAACTCATGCAGTTTTTTCTTTGCCTCCCACCTCGCCGCGCATACCTCAGGGAGTGCACAGCACTAATGGTCACACTATAGTTACACTATTTATAACTCAAGAACGGCTGAACCGATTTGGCTGGAAATTGGTGGGGAGGTAGCTTAGAACCAGGACAGAACATGGGATACTTTGTATCCCTTTCGACCGCGTTCCCGTGTGACGTGACATAAAACGTCAAAGAGAATACAAGTCACTATAGTGACCACGTTAGTTATACCACGTTTTATAAAACGTGGTATAACAAAAACGCATCTGACATGGAATAACAAAACGCAAATGACAGCTAAACGTAATTTTGTCTATGGTTAAGTATGGTTGTAAAATGATGGCCGGGGACAACAATTGACAATTCTACCAGGGTGACGTATATTGACAGCCCGCGTTATATGCATGTCAAGACTGTACGAAGTTAGGCGGGTCAACTAGTTTGATATAAAACTTTCTGCCTACTCTTGCAATCGACATCTAAAAATAAAGGCCGATTTGATATTCCTTTCGGAAATGGCTGCGGGTTTTGGGTTAGAAAGGATATCTCGACAACAAGAGATATCTCGAGACGTCACCAATACAGTATATTTCGTTAAATGGCAAGCATTATGCAAAAGCACAACATAAGTTTAATAAAGTGTTTGTTTTTACATGCCAAAATAAAATTCACATTTCTATGGTAAACATTTCACAAATTTATTTATTATTTATGCTCATCAAAATAACCGCTTTCATTTTTGTGCGTATATTATCAAAGACCCTATATAAAGAATCTTTACTTTACAGGAAAAGTTAAGCAATACTTGATTCTCACTGAACAATTTTGGTACTGTAAGGTCATTCTAAATTTCAGTATAAATAAGGTGTTTTTATGGTTCCGTTGTCTATCTCGGAACACATATAGTTCTGCCATGTCCGATCGTCCGTCTGTCCGTTTACAGCATAGTAAGTTAAGAGATAAAAAATAAAAGAACTACTTCCTCGGACAAACTCTTTCACTGTTTAAACACACCTAATTAAATATTTTATATTTTAAAGTAATTTATAAATATACATTTAGTCACGTCATGATTATATAGTATCCTTATTTTCCTTATGGACAGGAACAAAGTACAGTCAGCGTCGTAAAATCCTAAACATAATTAGAAAAAAAAAAAATTTACTAGGGTTTTTAGTCTCGTACTGGCCTACGTCACGTAACGACGCGCTCTGGAATTCTTTTAGTTTTCGTTTGTGTTATTGTTTTGTTGTCTGGAAAAAAGAAGTCAACCATGTGGACTTCGACAAAAGTATTGGGACGATGACCTCTTACAAGAGACGAATGAATCGCAATTAATTGTAAATTTATCGGATACCTCTTCGTCAAGTGATTATAGTGAGACTGAGGACGAAGAACAACCTCTAGAAGGCATAAATCCACTAAGTAGTGACGAAGATGAGATAATGTAAATAATAGATAAAATAAATGTATAAACTTAAACATTGTATTTTTATTTTATTCAAATAGTGTAAAAAAGATTAGATAAAAAGCAGCGTCCTCCCTGAGTAACATAATAAATTAGGTTAAAAAAAACAAAGACGTAGCCGCGGGCGGCTGCTTGTTATGTTCGCTTTTTTGCGGGCGGTACAAACACGCCAATATGACGTCACCGCGCTCAGGTCCCAACTTATCGCGCACGGGTAATACAATAATAAAACAAAAAAATAATGTATTAAAAATTCTTATCTACTAAAAATTCGTCGACTGAATAATATGCTTTTTCTATAAGCAATTTGTTGAGGGCATGCTTAAACTCCATTATACTTTCTTTGCCTCTAATTGTTGATGGTATTTTATTATAGATTAGTGGTGCCATACAAAGCACACTCATGCGCACAAGATGAGTTTTACACGATTGAAGGCGGAGGCAGACTTTTATTTTTGACTTATATTATTTGAAATTGTACTTCATTATTTGATGTCAGAACCACTCACTATAAATACGTCACAATTACACCTACGTTCAGCAGCTTGGGTAAACCTGTATGCTGCTCTCATGTAGAGAGCATGTTACAGCCTAATCTGAAGATCCACCATTCAGTTAAGATGTTATGTAGTTGCATGTACCCATTGTTTATTTTTAAAAGATGTGGTCGAGGTAGAATTACAATAACAGACCAGAATAGGTATTGCCATAATTTTGTATCAATTTTACTGGACTCTTTATTAAACCAATATGAACATAATAAAATATTTTTACTGTAGATTGCGTAGTTATATTGTTTTTGTGAGTTATGAAATAAAATAATTACAACATAGTGTTTTATTTTAACTCTCGGCGGAACGGAGACCCTTGGGGGTATCTCTGAGTTTGTTTATGCTACAAACAGCTTAAGTGGATCAAAGGTTCTTTAAAATATTTCCATTTCTTTATTTTCTCGATGACAGTCCTAATTTGATAATTGTAGTGTTGTGACCAAATAAGTAATGATATCGATCGCGACAGTGACGATTCATCAGATTTTGATTAAAATAAATAAATAAAGATTACCTGTCGTTATAATTATTTCGTTTCATTGTCGAGTACCTCTACCTATACCTACTTATTTTACAACAGCTTCGAAAATTTTAAAGAAGTTGGTATTATCAATCAAGAATTAATATGTGTAACATCTTGTAATGAAATATAATATTAGTTAATAAATTTGTACAAAAGTATCCGGCAGTAGTTTAGTTTCTTACATTTTGTAAAAAAATATCGGGTCTGTTATCGTGTTACGTTTATCGATAGCAACATCCCAATCAGTTTCTCCGACTCTGGTATAACCTTGTACGTGCGTAAGCGTCATATTTTTTTTTAAATAATGCATACATAATGTATAAAAGACGCTCGTTCCAGTTTTCACAGGAGCTGTCATCGAGAAAATAAAGTAAATAGTAGAATAGTTTGTCACTAGACCAGAGATGGGTAATGGGTAAAAACCCATTCTACCCATTTGGGTTATAACCGGGTGATTTGGGTTTTAACCCATTTTCACCCATTTTGCTGGGTGAAAATGGGTGTTTGGCTATTTTAATGCCAAAGTTAAAATAAGGTAGGTGCCCACTTTGGCAGGTACCTACTAGGTACGTAATTAAAATATTAAATTAATAGTAGCGTTCTAATAGACACTTAAAGCTAGTAAATTAATAAAAGTCGGAATTAAATTTAGATCGATTTATTAATAAGTAAAACTTCTTTATGCACGCTTGGCTTGGCGAATTGCTATAGATAAAAAAGTATTTACGACGTTTCGTATTTTGAATCTACCATCTTCGATTTACGAAAAAGTTCAGCAATTCTACAACAGATGGCAGACAGCAGCAGAAAATATCTTATGTACTTACTGTATGCTCCTCAAAATAAGGTTACATTTCCTTTATATTTTTTTTTCTTGGCGTCGCACGGTTTTGTGCATTTGCCATTGGCTAATAAAAAATAGGGAAACAGAATAGACATGACATTTCATTAAAACATTATTTTTACCACTACTCAGCCAGTGCGGTGACACAAAATATTGTCATTATCGATTGGACCCGATTTTAGGTTTGATTAAAATATTATAGGATACAAAAGGGTGCTGTTATCTATAATCTACTTCAATATTTGACTAAAACTTACTAAGATCATTATTATTTACCTACAAAAATGGAACTATTTTTTGCGAAGATCATGATGTAAATAATAATGCGCATGAATAAATATATGTCGTTATTACCAGTTGAAAACTAAAAGACGTAAGTTTTATCCGTCGTTTTTAACACTTAGGGCCCATTTCACAGGTTCCTGATAAAGTTCCCCATAGCTATCTGACAAATAACACCATACAAAAGTTGTTACTTTTTGAGGTTACCCGATGACACAAACATAGACTCATAAATTACCAGTACAAGTTATAATTTTAACAACCCTTCATTTTGGTAAGGGGTAAAACCATTTGATGAACGTTTATTAATTTTTGTGAGAATTTTAATATACATGGCAGAGATCGATAAAACTGCTATCGCATTAGCCTACATCACTAACTGAGTAGCGGAGAATATTCCAGAACGCATATCTCCTATCCCAAATTAGCCTAAGTTATACAAACTGCAAAAAAACACTCCTTCATGCTTGTATAATGGAGTTAATTTTGCTATAGATAAAAAATGTATTTACGACGTTTCTATTTTGAACATACCAGCTTCGATTTACGAAAAAGTTCAGCTATTCAACAACAGATGGCAGGCAGCAGCAGAAGATATAAGTTATCTTCTGCTGCTGCCTGCCATCTGTTGTATGTGAGGAAGTATGCTTCAATTAAGTCTACTTTTTGCGTATTTGACAATGCCATGATAGGACAAATAAGATGATGTAATGACTGATAAAAAAGTCCGAAAGATGCAACAACAATGTTCGAAATTCAAAATTGTTCTGAAATACGAAATGTTTTTGAATTGCTCATGAGAGCATGGAGTTCCTAAACTTCTTAATCGCTACAGTATTAATACTTCTTTATTGTGTATTAATTCTAATTAGAATCTAATAAAATGTTTGTTGGAGGAATTTTGCTTTGTCCTGTTGTATGAGAATACATTTTATCAAATTTGACTAACTTTCGCTACTCAGATTTTTTTCATCCTATACAATAAAATGATCCTTACATAGAACTGCTACGATCGGCATCAAAAAAAAATTACCAAATTGATTCGTTTTAAGGCTCTACTCACGCTTGACCAAAAAAATTTTAATGCCAAAATGTTTTTCTTCGAAAACAAACTGATGTTTTAAAAGAAACTGCACCTGTATCTCCTCTGGGGCCTAATTCTACTAAACCCATCGCTTCACTATGACAATGGTATCGTCGCAAAATGGCCACTACCTTTTGGTATTTTACTATCTTTGTCAAAATAATGATAAATAATCATTGATTATTGTTCCTGTCATAAGCTGCCAAAATTTCAGTGGTATTGTAATAACTACGGGCGGCGATTTTTGACAAACATGTGCTGGATTGTGTTAGTAGAATACCAAAAGGTATCTATAGTGGCCATTTTGCGACGATACCATTGTCATAGTGAAGCGATTGGTTTAGTAGAATTGGGCCCCTGGTTATGGGTGCTGCCGTACTGTCCCAGTTAAAAAAAACATCCTGTATATAAATATACATATGTACATATAGATGGAGCTAAAGAAGTTTAAAGGTACCTAGGTACTTTATTAGACATCATTGTTAATAATTACTACTTATATCATTTTCACCCGCTCAAACAACCCAGTGGGTGGAATGACTTGGGTGATAATTGGGTTTTAACCCACTCATGTATTATAACCCGGGTGGTTACCCATCTCTACACTAGACACGACTAAGAGACATTGCAATAGGTATAGTATTTATTTAAAAAGGATCCGTAGAAGTTCCATGAATCAAAGCTTAGGGCCTATGCACAATTGCACATGACGTATGTTATACGCGCAGACAACGCGCGTTTACGGTGCCGTGCCGTAAAGGATCAAAAAGCAGATAGCAGCAGTTGTAAACGCGTGCAAGAGCGTTCGAAGCTCGTCTGTATCGATACCAGTGTTGCCAGCACCTCAATCAGAAAAAGGCCGAAAGTGAAATAAAAAAACGTTATTTAAATAAAAAAATATATTTTAATGGTTTAAAGAACAAAGACTTATTACTTATTTTAGCACATAACATTTCTGGTAATGACTCGTTATTTAATTTACCACCACAGTTTTCTATGCCTGCAGTAGTAGTCGTTACAGAAGCTACCGTCTCCGTATTAAGACGAGTGCGGCTTTCAGTTTTAATCCTCTTGAGTTTACTAAAAACACGCTCAACACTATTAGGGAGGTAATATTTTTATTATTTTATTAATGGCGGGTAAAGGCCACAAGAAGTTTGATGGCTGCCAAGGACCGACATAACTTCGGAAAGGCCGATAATCGCCCCCCTAGGGGCGGAACTGGCAACTCTGATCGATACAGATACGCATACGAAGCAATAGAAACGAAGTATCGCGTTTTCTATGTTGGGGAAAGGAGGGCGGAGGAGGGGCGCGCACTTATTTTATATAACGATATGTTTATATTTTTTTTATAACTAAATTGTCTACAGATATTCTGATTTTCTTTATAGCTTTCTCTGTCTGCTTTTCGTTTCTTAAAATATTCGGCCACTTTAAAAATGACGGTCTTGACATCACGAGATAGCGCTCTACCCATCTTTGGATATTTATCTCGTGTGCGTCTGACATACACATACACCGTCCGGTACAAGAGCTACCTACCGCCGTGAGCGTTGACGACTGATAGATCGGAGCGGCCGACACCCCCCCCCCCCCCCCCCCCTTCCATTTCACATTTCTATGGTAAACATTTCACAAATGTATTTATTATGTTTATCAAAATAACCCCTCTCATTTTTGTGCGTATATTATCAAACACCCTATATAGATAGATTTATCCTTCACAGTACACCGCACTCCACTGTATCTTCGCTCTATTCAAAGGCTCACAGCGATAAGGCCGCCTATTAAATTGCTTTTTTATTCTAGCTTAGTACTTATGTTTGTATAATTTCTGTTTGGTGTGATTATTCAATATAGAGTTAAGATTATTTACAACTTCTTTAACTCTCTATCTATCTATTTCTAATGTACACGTGATGTGTGCATTTAAAAATGGACTTAACTTAGTGGTATTAGGTTAAGCAAATCCTACTTTCAAAATAGACCTCCCTCTTTGAAACCTAAAGTTTATTTTTGTCGGCCGCGTCAAAAACTTCGGCCTGAATATCGCTATCCCTGTTTAGTGACGAAGTTTAGCCACGCAGAGTGACAGTGATAGCAAATGAACGATTCTAAATTTGATTAGATTTTGACCGTGTTATGTAGGATCAAAAATTATGACTGAAAACTTGTTGTTTTTTTCTCATTGTGTTGTTATTCTGTAACTAGACGATATAATCTATGTTCCCATGTCTAGGATACGTAAGATGTTGTTGTTTTTAATACGAAACAATTAGGTTGAAAACAGGTCTTTTATAACGTAAAAACATGCAGAATGCAATACGCTTCTATTTCATTTTAGGTAAGTATTTTGATCTAATATATGGTTGGGAACCTAGAGAAATACTATTCAAATTAAAATAATACCCTATTAAGGTAGAAATATGCTCCAATTAGAAATGATCTTGGTAGTACGTGTTGTATGGGCGATTCCCCTCCGGTCTCCCCTTAATTGTATAACTTGGAATTGTTCATTGAATCGTTGTACACGGTTGATTGAGCTGTTAATTGGAGCAGCAATTAATCCCGCATATCTAGTGTTAGCAGCGTCTAATGGAATGAAATTGTAGACGTTAAACCAATCTAAGAGTGCAAATGGACCATCAATTACCAACCAAGTGAAAACAAATCATACACATTTGGAGTATCGTAATTTGAACACTTCTACGTAGGTGATATCACATGCGCACGAGGCGACACCTGTATGCCTTAAGTTGAAGCACACAGGGCAGTGCATCGTAGGACACGTTCCTTAGTGCATCGTAGGACACGTTCCTAAAGTGCGTGACCTACAAGGCAATGCTTTATTATAGGTAATGATTATCACTTTTTTTATACATTATAGGCTTGCGTTTGACCACGATCTCGCCTGATGGTAAGCGATGATGCAGTCTACGCATGGTACACGCTTGCCTAGAAGAAACCTATTCACTCGCGACTTAAAGATACCCAGGCTGTAGCTATCTGGCAACACAGACTCTGGCAAGGCGTTCCACTCTTTCTCACTTAACTTCAAGCAAGGTTATTTCAACTCCCAAGTTGTAGAGAAAACAAAATACAGGTAGTGTTAATCGGATACCGTGTCGGATGTACCCCGATTCCCGATCTGGAGGTTGTCAATTCGAATCCTACGCTCTTATTAGCTAACTATAAACACGAAGGCGTGATGTCAAAAATCGATGATCGATTTTTCGCCTCAGTTTTCAATCTAGGGATACTTAATGTGTATGAATTTTATTGGTCTGTATTTGTACATGAACTTTTTATAAGATTTTTGACAGTAATCCCTCAAGATCGGAAACTGAGGATCGATACATAATCGATATTGACATCTGTCTTCGTCTTCAGAGTCACCTACCATATTCTTTTTGTTCGAAAAAAATGTATGTTCTCATTTTACGCACTTAAAACGGCTAAGGAAGTTGAAATTCACGTAATCCCAAGAGACAAATAAATACTCTTTCAATGTGTATGTGTGTACCATCTTTTTATTATTTTAAATATTATTACACTCAACCTCATTCTTAAATGTATGCTAATGTGATTGACGCGAGACAATCTATGTCCGGTTTTTCAATTAAGGTTACGTATGGGAAGTTGGCTCATAAGTAATAAAACATAATATGTATAAGTATATTTATGCTAGTACACACGGCTACACATCAAGCTATAAATTTCCAGTATAAGCTGACCTCGCATTGTGTGACTTTTCGTAGAATGAGAGGTCAGGTAATACTGGAAATGTATAGCTTGATGTGTAGCCGTGTGTACATTCATAGAAAAATCTGTGTCTATATGATAAATTAGTAAATAAAATATTATTAAATCTAGTAGGTATCAGTAGGTTAAAAATGTTGAAACCCCTCCAAAAATACAAATAAAATATTCAAATTGATTGAAACTTTACTATTAGAAATTTACATTACAACTCAAAAAGTAACTTAGTAATCTTATCTTGGTGTATAGGATAGGGTGATATGATACTCGTAACACCCAACTTATTTGAAGTGCGCTGGCTGTGAATTATCTAAAAAAGTCTTAATAGTTGGTGGGCGCGGTCCCGCGCGTCGAACGAGTTCGCTTTGTTGTTGTGCTGTCCGTATCACTCTATTTTATTAACTACCCACAATGAAATTTCTAAAACCCAGTGCGGTGACTCAATTTATATTTAATTGTTGATTTTTTAAAGTAAATATAATGTTTTTAGTAGATATTATTGTACAGTGTTTATGTTTTGCTAAGTCAGCTCATTGTATTATTAATTGTGTACCCACTTATGTAAGTAGATCAGAATTGCATGTTTCTCAGTGAACGATTTATTATGTAAATTTATGAGAAATAAATAATCTTAAATCGTAAATGAACCCCCAAAATGAGAATCAATCACTTAACTTAGCTTCATTTTAGGTATATCAAACTGTTGCCGAAGTAACAAATTGTACTTACTTATGAACCTTTCCAACTCGGGTACTGTGTCCTGCAGTGAATGCAATGCAGACTCATGGTACGCTCTCTGTAGTTTAACATACTGTAAGAGTGTGTGGGCTAGCTGAGCTTCTTTGGCGACTAGTGCAAACATATCCGCGGCCAACAAGTCTCTTGCAGTTTCGACTTTATTACACACATCTTCCAGTTCCTCTCGAGCAGCAGTAAACTTGGCAGGATTTTCTTCTTTTAGGCGTTCTGAATGCTGTAATGTATACAATACAAAATAGGTAAATACAAACTAGCAGTTTAGTGTGTTGGATACGGTTTGTTTGATCTAACAGTTATATAGATAAACTAGGAGAGCGTGTGAGCAGATAACCATTGCCTGCAAAATATTTCGCAACAAAATTGATGCACCTGATCTGCTTAACGAGCTACTTCGCTTTTATGTCCCAAATCAATATATCCGGTGCATAAGACACAGGCTTCTTGCCGTACCCTCGAGCCGTACTGTATCCCGTGCTAACTCCCCGCTGCCTCGCACACTCACCGCCCTCAACAAACTCCTAGATGCCAACCCTGAATGCGATGTGTTTGCTGACGAATGGAAGGAATTGATGCTGGTATGTCTGAGGTATTTGTGAGATTGATGTATAAGAGGTCTTTAATTTCACAATTCAATTTATGATTTATGTGTGTGATTTAATGAATATATTTATATTAATGTGTATTATTTTAATACTATTTTATTGTTAATAATTTGTATACTGTGTAGATTCTTATTGTAATTTAAATGTTAATTTGACAATGGTTTATGTAATTAATGTTTTGAATTATTTTATATTAATTAGTGTAATTGGTTAATCCGTTCTAATTAAATAAATAAATATAGAGCAAAGTGAGTTTATCTAGAAACATAAAACTGTATTTATTTACTTATATGCTGCGTTCGGCTTGCGTATGTATGTATGTATGTTTGTCGAAGAATAACTTTCGAAGCGCTAATCTCATCTTCGTGAAATTTTGTATAATGAACTAACAGTGTTGTTGAGTTATCTGGGTTCATTAGGGGTCAAAATGATACAAGCCGGTCATGGCGGATGAATGATGAAAGGTCATGGTCAGTATATTTCGACCCCGTTTATTTTTAGTGTATGCCTTGTAGTTTTCGAGTTATAATCCAAATTAAAAACTTAACTTTGATTAAATTCATAGGGTTCTCCAGTCTCAAATTTAGAAGAACTGCAATGATACCCCCCCATTAAACTTCCCGTAGTTCTAATTCGAACGGAACTACAGTTCTATAACTTGAGTCTCTAACTTAGCCCACAGGTCAAGTTATGTTGGTCCACATCTCGTGGATACTTTACACTTACAGGCACTATTATAAATCCCGCTATCTGCTAGGTTTCTGAAGGTATTTAGATATTATCCACGAGATCGAATCAGAAATGAGGAGATTCGTAGACGTCACTGTCGAAGAAGACTGTCACTGTGTAGAAAGTCATAGCACAAAGGATTAGCAAGCTGAAGTGGCAGTGGGCAGCGCACATAGCTCGAAAAACTGATGGCCGTTAGATCAGAAAGGTATTCGAGTGGAGACCACGCTCTGAAAAGCGTACCGTAAGAGGGTCCAGCTAACCACTAGCTTTTTTTTTATATTATACTTGTAGACACACAAGCTGACGGGCCTCCTGATGTTAAGTGGTCACCGCCGCCTATAAACTCCTGCAGCACTCGTGGACCGCAGTCGCGTTGCCTAGCACTTAATACCCTATTTGCATCTCTCTTTAAGGCACTCATTTTGAAGCCCACCGGAAAAACCTCCGGAGGAAAGTCATTCCACATCTTGCAGGTGCGTGGAAGAAACGAGCGGGTAAAACGCACCGTGTGAGACTTCCACGCATCTACAATGTGTGGGTGAGCTCGTTGCCGGTTGCAGGAATTAAATTGAACAGCTCTTCAGAACATTCGCCGTTATATATTTTATAGAAAACGCTGAGCGTTCCGATGTCACGGCGCAGACTCAGCGGCTCCAGATCCTTAGATACTACTGGATAAAGCTGGAAAGACGACCTGATAAAGGTTGCTGGGAGCGGTTGGGTGCAGACCGTACAAGATCGGTCGCTCTGGAAATGTATGGGGGAGGCTTATGTTCGGCAGTGGACGTCCTTGGCTGATATGATGATGATTTAGATATTATCAGAGATAGTAGGGCTTTAACCCAGTTGCAGTGCCCTTAAAAGGTGCAAGTACTTCCGTCTAGGCTAGGGTAGAGAAAATGTACATATAAGCTAATATTCTGTGAAATATAAGATAATGATAGTGAAATGATTTGCATATTGATTGGGATTTTTATTCACACTTGCGAGATCTCAGTTCAGGGCGAACCACAAGCTTTTTTTATTCAAGTTTTATCTGCAGTATCTGCGATCAGTTTTATGAAAGACTAGATGACCTGCCCGCAGCTTCGCATGCATGGTTTATCAATAAAAACATTACCCTCTTTCTGCGCAATCAGATAAAAAGTAGCTTATGGTAGTGGTAGTTTTTCAGGAATAATGTATCATTCTATTGATGAAATAATTGTTTAAATCGGTTTAAAAAAAAGTTTTTTGTAGATATTGATATGTTCTTTAATATTGTAGAACATACTTTCGTTCTATCATCAATAGTTTCCGCAGCGCATGCGACGAAAGACGTTTTATGGCACTTTTTATACACCTTGGGTTACGTTACTTAGTAAGGATCCCTAATCTTTTCTAATAATAAATATAGCCTATGTCACTCAGAGTGAATGTAGCTTTCCAATGGTGAAAGAATTTTTGAAATCGGCACAGTAGTTTTTGAGTTTATTCATTACAAACATACAAATCTTTCCTCTTTATAATATTAGTATAGAGAAGAAGATCTATGAACAAATTGTTTCTGGATTTTGTGTCCGGCAAAGTGCACTCCCATATCTCACTCTTCATTCTTTTCCGTCACCAAGTAGCATGATATCTTTTCTTTTCAGTCGCTTCTTATATGAAGACTGTGAGTTGTTGTGCCAGCTTATTTGGGTGTATTTTCAGCTTATACTGGTAGGCTTGAGCATTAGCTTTGATCTCCTCAGACAGTGTTGATTCGAAGTATGTCATGCAGCCCAGTACTTCTGATGAACCCAGGTGAATTTGAAATATTTTTCAAGAGGCCATTCTGGAAGCGCTGGATGCAGTTCACATTAGAGGTACAGGCCGATTCCCACAGTTGGATCCCAAGTCCAAATTGGCTTCAGTACAGTCTTACAAGTAATTTATTATCGACTGATAGTTTAGCCATTTCAAGATGTTTCTTCCATGTTAGGCGGCGGTGTAGATGCATGCCTGGGTATCTGACAGATTCACTGTGTGGGAGTGGGTTACCCAGGTTCACTGCAGGGCAAGCGCCTTTTCTGAGTGAAAAGGTTATATGAACAGAATTTGAATTGCCTTAAGGGCCCTGTCTTCTGTTACCCGTTTTATGCGAATATTTCGAACAAGTCTGTGGCTCGGTTGATAAAGAGAGATAAACAAAAATAAATACACCAAAAGTTTGGTTCATCAAAACTTAATAGATCGAAAAAAAAAATTAAACATATCACATTCGTCAAATAAATTAATTTGTAACTCGCGTTCTCGTAAAATGAGCAATTGAGTGAACTATCTAACCCTGTTTTCACCCAAAAAACGAGTCGTAAAGTTTTTAACAAAAATAACATTACAACAAAAAAGTTGTCTTCTTTGAAATGCGTTTAAAAAATTTTTGTATATTAATACAATATTTCTAAAAAAAATAACGATAAAAACGGCGCAATTTTACGCTTCAAAAGATGTCGTTTATTCGAAAGTAGAAAGTTTATAAGTTAAAATCACATACTATAACAAAGTTCAACCTTTTATTTACATATAAAAAAACTAAAAGTGTACTAGCGCTTACCATAACGGCGGGCATAATGCTGAGTCGAGTCCCATTTACTGCTGCAGCACACAGTATCTACCAAGTTCTGCCTTTTTTTTGTTTGTTTTATGTTTATACTGTTTAATTTTAAGTATTTCCTCTCTCTTAAAATGTAACTGAATTTTATATTGTGTGCTAATGTAGTGAATAAATGATTGTCTATGTCTACTATCCATTAATTATTTTAATATGATTTTTTTTAAATCACATATAAAATGATGAAACGCAACGCGGCCACACTAGCAGTCTGCGCCGAGCGCTTTTGGAGGGAGGACGTGTCGCTCTTTGTCACGAGCACTATACATAGTTACGTATATATAATATTATAGGCAACAGCATACAATTATAGCGCGACCGAGTGATTTGATCTGTATGGATACTTACAGATCTATAAAACTCATTGACATCATTGTTCTCCCAGATGCCCCCTCGTAGGGTAGAAATGTTTGGTATGATCGTATAGAGGGAGTTTCGGTGAGTTGGGAATAAATCCTAAAGTCCCCCTTTTGTCCCCCATTCGCTCCCATCAGCCTCGTATCTCGGAAAGTATAAGACTTAGAGCATTAGCACCAAAACTAATGTTGCTCAGGACATTTTTTTATATACGAATCTAAAAAAAATGAGCATTCAAACAAAAAAAATTGTCCCATACAAAATATTTTTGAGCAAATACCGTACACCGTATATTTCGTTTGCCGTAACTTTCATACTGTTTTTGTAGGGAGCCAAACGGCTTGTAGTACTGTGAAATTTATATTACTGTATTTTATTAATTGGTGGAGGGGCATGAGATAACTAAATTTTCAAGTTTATGCGACATCCACCATCATCATCATTTTGAAACGTCCCTTTTTTTAGTTTTTGGAGGGGTATAACGCAACTTTCTTAGTAAATTTTCATTTTTATGCGACATCCATCATCATCATTTTGAGACGTCCCATGTTTTTTTTTAGATTTTGGAGGGGCATAAGGCAACTTTCTTAGTAAATTTTCAAGTATATGCGACATCAACGAGGATCACTTTAAAACGTCCAATATTTTTTTTTTAGTTTTTGGAGGGGCGTAAGGCAACTTTCTTAGTAAATTTTCAAGTATATGCAACATCTACAAGGATCACTTTAACACGTCCAATATTTTTTTTAAGTTTTTGGAGGGGCATAAGGCAAATTTCTTAGTAAATTTTCAAGTATATGCGATATCTACAAGGATCACTTTGAAACGTCCAATATTTTTTTTAGTTTTTGGCGGGGCGTAAGGCAACTTTCTTAGTAAATTTTCAAGTATATGCGACATCTATAAGGATCACTTTGAAACACTTTTTCCCTCAGCAAATTATCCAATTGATGTAAGACTTTGCAAACCGGTAGAACTAAAATAAAAATTCCAGACTATACTAAAAGCGTTCTGATCTGATGATGGAGTCAGGAGCTGTTTCGTGGAACTCCTCAGCAAGTTGCCCGATTGAGGTCAAACTATGCATACCGGTAGAATTTAAATAAAAATACTTTACTATTTTAAAAACGCTCTGATCTGATGATGGAGTCAGGAGCTGTTCCATGAAACTTTTCAGCAAGTTGTCCGATTAAAGTAAAACTTTGCACACCAGTAGAACTAAAATAAAAATTCTCAACTACACTAAAAACGCTCTGATCTGATGATGGAGTCAGGAGCTGTTCCATGGAACTCCTCAGCAAGTTGTCCGATTGAAGTAAAATTTCACACCCGTAGAACTAAAATGAAAATTATTTACTATACTAAAAACGCTTTGATCTGATGATGGAGTCAGGAGCTGTTCCGTGGAACTCCTTAGCAAGTTGTCCGATTGAGGTGAAACTATGCATACCGGTAGAATTCAAATGAAAATACTTTACTGTACTAAAAACGCTCTGATCTGATGATGGAGCCAGGAGCTGTTCCTTGAAACTCCTCAGAAAATTGTCTGGTTGAGCTGAAACTTTGCACACCGGTAAAATTCGAATGACATTACTTTAATTGATCGAGCAAAGCGAGATCTCTAAATCAACTTGGGCAAATCGTCGCTGTGTGTATGTATGTTTGTCCGAGGATAGCTTTCGTAACGTTTATCCGATCATCGTGAAATTTAATACATAGGTAGGTAGTGATGGCACAATTTTGGTGTGACTAATGAGCTAAAAATGTTGGGGGCTTGTTGAGATATTGGGGTTCAAGTGGGGTACAAGAAATTAAAATGAGGCTATCAGGTCAAGTGTGCCGTCAAATGAAAGGTATTTATTAGTACTTTTAGACTCTGTTTATTTATTATTTTATTTTTCGTAATTATTTATAGTTTTTGAGTTATTAGCCATAATTTGTGTAGCTTTAGTGACACAAATATAGAGAAAAGTCTGAAATCTAGAATAACAGCAAATTCTAATCTAAAAAGAGTACTGATTAACTCCCATTATTTGTAACGTGAATGCAACTGTAAGTCAAATTAGTTGGTTGTGAATTTCGTGGCACTATTATACTGGTGGTTCGCCCAGAACTGTGATCTCGCGAGTCTCAACAAATATAAAAAAATATTATTCGTAACCTTTGACTAATAAAATAGTGTCACGAAATACACAACCAACTACTTGAACCAGTATTATACAAATAACAAGTAACGGGAGTCCATATTAATTGGTTACTTTTTTTAGGGACAGAAATTGCAGTTATTTTGGATTTCAGACTTTTCTTTATGTGTTACTAAAGCTACACAAATACCAAATTTCAGCATTGTGGGGTCATTGGTGTACCCTGTGAATTTCGTTTAAGTTTAGTTTTTATGACGCCTAATAACTCAAATACTACAAGGATGCAATAATAAAAACGGGGTCTAATATACTAATGTATCTTTCACTGGCTTTCACGGCCCATTGGACCTAATAATCTTATTTTTGTTGTTTTGCCCCTATTGAACTCTAATATCTCAACAACACCCCCCACATTTTTAGCTCACTTAACTTAATAACACCAGGATTGTGTCAACACTACCAACTATATATCAAATTTCACGATGATCGGATCAATGCTTCGAAACTTATCCTCGAACAAACAAACATACGTACATACGGCCAATTTGCTTAAGTTGATTTGGAAATCTCGCTTCGCACGATCAATTAGTCAAAGATTGTGAATATTATTATTTTTTTTGTTTTGTACTCGCGACTCGCGAAGTCTCAGTTCGGGGCGAACCACTAGTTATTTTACTTGTAGAAATCTTGTCAGACCAATCTCGGAGTCTGACACCAATCAAGTCCAGAGTGAACAGGTTCTATCTAGGCAAGCTCGCTCCTTCTTCGACCTTACCATCAGATGAGTACCTAAGTGGTCAAGCCCTTAACAAATAAAATAAAAAAACTGTATAATACAAATGAAGATATGAAGATGCACAATATACTATAAATAAACATTTTCATTCGATCGACATGACAAAGGATCAAAATTATTTGTCCTATAATGAGATGTATAGGTTCCGGGAGCCGCGCATTTACGAGTCGCGCGCCTGCCGGACTTCGTAAATACCTAAACTTGACAGCGGCAGATTTGGGAACGGATTCTTAAACCCTCCATGTTTTAAGCCAGTCATCTACCTTGTTGTTTTGTGGAAGCTCTGATGATTCAAGTGGATCCTTACTATTTGCAAGAATTGCTGTCGTCGGCATAGGTGTCAATGGTTACATTCTGCGTTTTAGGAAGGTCAGCTGTAAAGATTCTGTAGAGAACCAGCTCCAAAACAGAATTATGTGGAACACCAGCAGTTACGTCGTAAAATCAAGATGTCACCTCTTCATCTTTGAGTTGGAAAATTCTGTCTTGAAGATATGAGTTCAGTAGTGTATAAATGTGTGTGGTAATGATGTTTTTATTTTGCATAAGAGGCCTCCATGTCAGACTGTGTCAAAAGCCTGCTGGATATCCGGGAAGGCTGAGGAGCAGTATTCCAGGGGTGTTTTCCAGGGCGCATCGTATGGTATCATAAACTCTGTGAACATGCTTTGTTGTTTCATGTCTTTGTCGGAACCCAAATTTATGATCAGGTATGATATTCCTGACTGCCAAGGCATTCTTTTTAACAGTACTCTTTCAAATAGTTTAAATAGCAATTTCCTTGGGTGTTACCGACTTGATTGGCAAATATAATTGGAAATGCTGATGTAATGTTGTCTCAGTGTCTGCTGGTGGGGCGGTGGTATCAGCTTCATTTGGTGTGAACACATTTTTAGGTGGATCGCAAACGTTTCAGCCCTTTTTCGGCTTGACCGGGCCCATTGATTATTGGGCAGCTTTATAGGTGGATTGACTTTTTGTGGTTTGTCATAACTTTTCATTGCTTTCCATAGTTAGTGAATTTAAGTAACTTTAATTCTAATTCAGCATCCCTTAGGATGGTTTTCAGTTCAGCAATGGTAAAGCCATTGCTGAACTGAAAACCATCCTAAGGGAATAATAATAAAGACTAGAATATATAATAAATACTGTTTTGTCAGAGGTACACCTACTGGTGTGCCAAACATAACTCAATCGCCTTTTCTCTTGTACCTTTTTATGTATTTCCCAAGGCACAGATTTCTTTCTAACTCCATTATCAGATTTCTGAGGGGTGCATTCCAATCATGTTAAGAGCGAGTTTAAGTGTTTCTACCACCATGCAACAGAATGAGTCCCAAATCCGCCGTTCTATTGTCGAGAGGTATTCCTTTGTCCCATTGCAACATTTCAGTACTCATTTTCAAAATAACAGGGACATGGTTTGAAGATCCATATAGGCATTTTCTGTGCTGAATGAGTATTTAGATAATCCTTTGCATAAGAAGTCTATAATGTCTGGAAGTTTATGTGACTCAGCCGGCCAGTGTGTGGGCTCAGTTGGGGAGAGGTAGCTCACCGAACCGATCGAACCGACTTGCAAATCACAGGTAAGAAAAAATTTATCATAATAAATAATTTAGATAAATTACATTGAATTACTAAATACATTGATGATTAACCTAAGGGGGATTAGGGAAATGACACAAATGATAAATTTTCCTGTTGGATTTACCCTAAGGACCCTGTCAAAAGTTCAAAACATTGTGGCAACAGATACATTATTTTATAAAATTAGTTTGGAATTTATTGTTATGATTATCATTACCAAATCAGCCATAAGATATCCACTACTGAACATCAACCTCCCCATAGATTTCCAAAGCAACAGATTGGTATGCGGACTGAACCCAACGGCTCCCAGCAACCTTTATCAGGTCCCTTTTCCATCTAGTGGGGGCCATCCCACACTGCACTTTCCAGTGCGTGGTTTGCGCTTGAGAACCTTTCTGCTCAAACGGCCTATTTTCCTTTTTCAAGCTATGTGCCCTGCCCACTGCCACTTCGCAACTTGTTCAAAACTTCATCTTACTTATGATTTATGATAATATGGAATATTTTATATACATAAATTTCACCCATAGTATCTATTATTAAAAGTGCATTTTATTTTCTATATTGTTAATATATTTTTAACTAGCACACCGACACTGGCTGGCATGCAGTAATCATTTTAATAGATAAGGGTGATCTATTAAAATGTATTATCATTTAACCAACCCCTGATAAAGGTTCATGAATTGAACTGAAACATTGTCGGTCGAAACACCAATAAGACGGTACGTGATAAATCCCGTATTTATAATAATATTTTAACCAACACTTTATAATGATTGTACTTCACTTAAAACTTTAATAACTCAACTGTGTGTTTCACCTGTGTTTGTTCCCGGGTCTGGTTGTTTCTCTATATATTATAAGTATGTATTTACAAAAAAAAATTATAATATAAGTACTTTATCAGTTATCTGGTTCCCATAGTACAAGCTCTGCTTAGTTTAGGGCTAGATGGCGCTGTGTGAATTGTCCAGCAATGTTTATTTTATTTATTTATTTATGTGTTGTGAGATTCACTACATCTGGATTTACAAAAACATTAGTCACATGGTTTCGATAAAGTTATCTAATAGATAAGGGTAACTCACATTATATCTGCTGGCCGCTGAATCTTTTTCACTAATAAGTCTACTGAGGTGTTTTTTTGCTTTCATTATAGCCGGCAGATCCTGATCACTGATAGTTGTTAGTGGACCAACCACTAGTTGTTCTACTTTTAGTTCATGTTCTGCTATTTCGTTTGCTAGAAATTTTTCTGTTTTTCCTGCAAAAACATTAAACATTGATCTATTTATACTTGTCCTCATAATGTTATTATTGTAAGCTTTATGGTTGTTCGACATAGAATGATAAAAATCCTTACCACATTCATATAAAATGTACTTTAGGATGCTGTCATCATCATCAAAGTTGCTGGCTTCACACATAGCAAGCCCAAGGATGTACTCAGGTAGTTTCTTCAGCCTCTTTTCTCTAGCAGCAGGGTCTTGCCCCTGAGTGCTTCCAGCCCCCGTTGTGATTCTTTTACTGACTAGTTGTAAAGCATTGCGAAGATGTTCGACCTTCCTATCGGCCGTTTGTAATTCGTCACTCAAAGCTTCGCCTTTACCAGACCTGTACAGAGACACAATCATTTGAAAATATATATTGAACAGTGTTAGTGGAGACAGCTTTTAAAGATTCGTGTAAGACTGCAAGACCGCGCACAGAACTATCGGGAAGCTAAGTGAAGAAAATCTTATCTGATAAAATGTGAAAATACCTTGAAAATGTTTGGTCGGCAAGCTGTTTCACCCTATAGAATTGTTTCTTCATTTTTATCGACTGTGTGAATCCTTTCCTTGTAATTATTTTCTAAGCTACAAGGTCATTGGACTCTCGGAAAATATTAAAACGACAACAAGATTTTCAGATTGTAATGTCAGTACGTCAATGAGATCATCCTCAACAATAATGATGCACCACACGCTTATGACCACAACACATAGTTAAATAGTAAGGCACTACATTTCCAACAACACATTGTTTCGATAGACCGAAGACAAGCTACAAATAAAGGATAAATTGTAACAAAACAGAACAATACAGCAGTATCTCGATGAATCTGAATCAGACAGAAAAATAAAATAAATAATCATAGACAAGCAAGACAAGTAAATACAGTGTTGCCAGCACCTCAATCAGAAAAAGGCCGGAAGCTTTGTTGAAAAAGGCCGATTTTTGACTCAAAGGCCGAAATTGGAATAAAAAAACGTAATTTATTTAATATACAATAAATATATTTTAATGGTTTAAAGAACAAACACTGGATAGTTTTTACTTATTAGAGGGTGTTTTGGCCAAGGGCTATCCACCAGACTTCAGGATCACTACGAAATTGCAAAGGAGAGAACTCCACCACTCACCTTAGTCGCTTCGCCGCTCCAGAGGAAATGAAGTGGCCGCAGGCGCCAATTGAGATTGTATTGTCTCGTCGCAGTTTTGGTCTGGTCTCCAAACAACTTCTATATTAATCTGAATTCTCCAAAACACAACCGTTCACCATAAAATCTTCACACCCAACGTCATTCACTTTTTTAAATCTATTTCTCATTTTCTTCCCGCACTGCGCGCACCAAGGAGGCTTCATGGCGCCTGCATGAAGGCCCGTTTGAAACGGCTTTACTCCTAAGGTTTGCGACAGCGTTCTATCTATTACAAAACGGCAGTAATCCCAAGATCTGGCTCAAACAGAGGGTAATGTGCCAATATACGAGGTAGAATGAGACATACGAAAACGACATATGAACGACGTATGAATAAGTACGACATATGAAGATATTTACTTTTGATGGATTTGAAATCCCAACGCGTTGTTCGACGGCACCGGGCAAGTTTATATCGGCAAAAGTAGAATCACGTAGCACTCTAGACTCTTGGTCCGAGGCTCTAGAGCACTGATCTCTACATAGAAATCAGTGCTCTAGAGCAGAGGTTCCCAATTTTATTTGGCCATGGAACCTTAATTGATCATACATTTTTGGCGGAACCCTAGCTGGCTATTTTGATAACTATAGTGTTAACTTTGTAGTTTGAATATATTCCTGCTAAACTCGAAGAATGAACAAATTATAAATGAAAATAATTTTTATAAGTATTGCAAATAATTTATTGTAACAAAGAAATACAATGTACCTAGGTAATAATTTATTGTAAAGAATGAAATTTTTCACATTATTTCATATAATAGCCGTAAAATTAGGCTTTATGTCTGACAATTGAACGTAAACCAATCTCGCATCGGTAAGTCTTCACAAACTTGATCAGAACCAGGACAGCTTTCTCAACGATTGCCGGGTATTCATCTATAAGTACAATTCAACTTTAACTCTCGGACAGACCGCGGAACCCCGGTGACCCCTCCACGGAACCTCAGGGTTCCGCAGACCACCTTTTAAGAATCACTGCTCTAGAGGCACATCACAACCAGTGTTGCAAATTTACCAAGACTTATTTTTTATTTTTATTTTTATTGATTGTAAAATATGTAATATTTTTATTATTTATTAATGGTGGGTAAAGACCACAAAAAGGCAGATGGCTGCCAAGGGCCGATATAATTTCTCAAAGGCCGATAATCGGCCCCCTAGGGGCCGAACTGGCAACTCTCCAAGTAATTAATATAAACCCCTCGGCCTCTACACCTATTTTTATGCTCCTGCTCCTCCATATAAACACGCATTGCCGCGATGTTGCCGCAATTTATGCCGCAGGTGGCCAAACATATCCCTCCTCCCTCGCGCGATTAATCACTCCATAGGTAAGTATAGGTACTAGGTTTCAATAGGTAGGTAGGTGTATTTAGTATTTATACAATGCAACATATAACACATTATATTCAATATATAAATGTATAAAATATATAACAATATATTCAATGCAACATACATCACTGGTTTCTAAAGTAATCTAAATATGTAACTAAAGTCTAACTTTTTATTAGCTGCAGTAAAATGACGTTTTGTGGGTTGCCGGTTTTTGAAGAAAAATAAATAGGTATGTAGCTAAATGAGTGAATCATAAATGAATAATCAGTTTGTTTTTTTTTTGAGATTTAATATTAAGTTGTAATGTATTTTTTTAACCTATTATTATTACTATACTAGAGGATTGATCTTTTTTAGTGGAAGTATAGGGAGGTACATTCAAAATGAAACAAAAACGTCATAATAATGTTATTTAATTAATTTTTGTGAACTGAATCACATCCCTATTGAGATTAGGCTGGCAACATTATTTTACGGAATGACATTTAGAAACGTCATTTTACTGCAGCTAATAAAAAGTTAGACTATATGTACCCTGTAAGGGCGTGGCAAGGTAAGCAATCAGCTTATAAATAATGCTACTAACTTAAAGAATAACAGAATATCACAAAATAAAAACATACTAATTTAATTTATTACACACTAAAATTATCTTACGTAAAATGTATTAGTACTAAGCGTAACTTTGTTACTTTACTAATAGATGTCTGTTACATAATTATTATATTAGGGAACATTTCCGATAAGGGTAATTAAAATTATAGGCTACCTACTACGGTATTAGGTTGCTACCTACTCGTCACTTTCATGACTAGAATTAACATACCTAGTTGTACCTTTTGTTCTTTTCCTGTTTTGTTTACTAAATAAATAAATATTAAATAAAACTCTCTGTACTTAGATACCTACCTACCTACGAGCACAGAATTAATAAACACCAGAAGATGCATTCAGCTGTGATTGAAAGCCGTGCGCTGTGTCCATAAAACAAAACCCGCGTCCCGCACCCACCTCACTCCCTCCCTTTTATTTTTTATTTTTTTTGGGAGATTTGCGAGATCTCAGTTCGGGGCGAATCACTAGTATATTTTAAAACTACAACTAATAAAAGTTTTTGATCTCAGAATTCTAGAGTAGGGAAAATAATAACACTCGATATTTGGCAACACCATCAAAATGGAGGATTATTATTTACGACAATTACAAACCAAACAACTTATTCATTAAACAAATAACACAACATCTAAATGCGCTACTTACGTATGAAATATGATCCCATCTTGTTATTTTTTTGAGCCCAGCTGAGTTTTTACACATTGGGACGATACAAGGCTTAACATAATTAAATTAAACACTGTAAAACACGTCACGCGTAACGACGGTCACAGACTGACTACCGCGGTGTACCTACTCTACTTGGAGTAGATGCAGTGGCGTAGCGTGCCTTGTCGGGGCCCCGTATAAAAATTTTTTTGGAGGGCCTTATATGGAGGTAAAGATTTTTCACAAAAGAAAAAAAATATTGTGAGAAGTAATATTTATTTATCACATAATTTACCCATTTTACAAATAAAAATCGAATTTTAAATATACACTCTCCTTGCCTTTTTATCGGCAAACTGATTTATTAAATCATTTATGGCTGATGATGATTTTAGTTTTTCTAAAGTTTCTGCCTCTATGGACAATAGTGAGATGTCTGACAGCCGTTCTTGTCCCATCGAAGTTCTTAAGTAATTTTTTATTAGTTTTAATTTTGAAAAACTTCTTTCTGCCGTTGCGGTTGTAACTGGAAGGGTCAAGAATAAAAAGCATGCTGTGATTACCTCGGAAAAACTGGATGCAAGACTATTGAATTTTACTAGCAATAATTCAATGAGTTCTTTAATGGAATAATTTTTTTTAATTTCAGAATTTAAGCATGTTTTTAGAGCCTTTAATTGGTCACAAAGTTTAAGTGAGATGTCTTTACTGTATTTAGCAGACAGTTTTCCGGAAGCGTTTAATATCTCTTCGCTTGAAGAAGATAGGAGTTTCTCCGGTTGTAATATTTCGAATATACTACTCAGGTTGCAAAGGCTCTGAAATCTTTCTTTAGTTTGAGAAATTAATATATCTAAACAGCAATAGTATACATTGACTTTGAAATAGGATTCCGGGTCGGAAATTCTCTCATCTTGTGATAACTCATCAAAAAAACGCTTCGTTATCTTTCGCCTACTGTTTTTAAAAACAGTTGTTACCCCCCCACTTTTTTGCTAAATCTTTGGATTCATTTAGCAAACTATTAAATGAATTCTGATTTCTTAATTGGCACAGTCTATTTAAAAGATTACTTAATAAAATACTAGATTTCTGTAAGTCATTATTTTCATGCTGTAGAGCTTTAGAAACAGGATTAATAATTTCAAATAGTGAAGAAAAAATGTAACGAGCACTAAGAAATCAAAACTCTCTAAAATATTAATTATACTTTTACATTCTTCACGTTCATCTTTTTTATTTGAAATTAAATTTAGTTGGTACAAAGTTTTCATGATTAATAAAAAAAATTTCTTTACTGCTAATAAAGCGTCGTTCCTAGAAGACCATCTGGTAGGACATACCTTTTTAAGGGTAATCAAATATTTTTCAGATGAATCGTCACTTAGCATAGCCCAGCGTTTTATACTATTGCCAAAAAAAGTATATATTTTTTCTAAATTATCGAAAAAAGTCGATACTTCACGAACATGTCTCGCAGGATCGTTCAAAACCAAGTTTAAATCGTGCGCAGCACAATGAACATAATCGGCATTTGGAGCATGCTCTTTTATTAGGGTTTGTAATCCTCCATACACACCCGACATAACATTTGCTCCATCGTATCCCTGTCCTCTACATTTAGTCAAATCAATTCCATATTCTTTAGTCAAATTTAAAATGACAGTTTTCAGACCTGCAGCACTGCAATCGGTTACTGCTATGAATCCTAAAAAGGACTCACAGATTTTTATTTCTTTAGGCACATTATCATCATTTTCTGTAACCGAGATATATCGAAAAACTACAGATAGTTGGTCAATTTTTGACAAGTCTTGAGTTGTATCCAGAATTATTGTCAGAAATGGAGCTTTTTTAATTTCTGAGATAATACTGTTCCTAACGTTAGTACCAAGCAAACTAATAATTTCGTTTTGAATCGTAGGGCTTAAATAATTTATTTCACCTTTCGGTTTTAGAAAAAGTTCTTTTAAAGTTGCATCATAGTTAGATAGCAGACGTGAAATTGCCATAAAATTGCCAGAATCAGAATCATGCCCCCTCAAAGGTAGATTACAAGATACTAAAGTAATTATAACATTAATTATACGATGCAGTACATCTCTCCAGAATGTAATTTTACTATCGATTTCACTTTTCAATAGAGTATCGATGGTATTTCCTTGCAACCAATTATTATAAGAGAGTGAGGCACTAATATGCTGCTGTGACTTTTCATGGTCAAGAATAGTTTGTGTGAAATTGCTTCTAACCGAAACACCGTTAACCCAAGCAGAGGAGTACGATTTGTTTTGACGATCTGCTAATAACCAACAGAAGTGACAGTACGGTTTGTTTAAAACGTTAGAATAACATAACCATGGTCTTATAATTTTTATGCCTGCCTGATTGAAATATGAATAATAATAAGCTGAAAAAGGTCGGTTATTTTCTGAAACTTTTGGAAATGGTCCTTGTGGTTTAAATGGACCCAATTTAAAAATTATTTTTCGTTCGCATTCAGTTAAATTGTCACCAAAATTTCCTCTATCTGATGAAATTATATTACAATCTGCATTATCTGCAGATATATCAGAATCGTTGACTTGGGGTTCCTCGATTTCTGGATGGACATCCGATAAAGTATGTGCTTGGCTTTCTTCTATTTCCGGATGGATATGTGACGAAGAACATGCTTCAGAAGAATCTAAAAATAAACGAGTAATTGTTAAAAAATAAATACGAATGCTTTGATACTAAACTAAAAAGAGTTATATATAAATAAATAACGTTACTAAGGGTCACAGTTAGAGAGTGTTCAGTTCAGACGCACACAGATTCTACGCGGATTGTGCTCGTACCTATTAGTAGATACAAAATCACCTGCAGCCCGTCCGTGCATTACTATACACCTGCGTGCTATTTAAACGCAGCGCGTAGTGTAGTGGCCATACAAAACGAGAACCCGAAAGCGAGTCTGCACATCTGAAGTTCTCAACACGCAATTAACGATACGATACGGACTGATAAACAAACAACAAAACAAATCGATCCTATAGATAAGTTAGAATTTTGTTTTTTTTAATCAAGGCACGGAACCCTAAAAACAGTATAATTGTGAAAATCGAGGAGGGAGACAACTTTTTGTGACGGACAGATGGACAGACCGAAATTAAAAGATTTCCTTGTTTATCACTACGGGCCCCTAATAAATGGGTTGGGTAGTAGTGTAGTACTTACCTTTCCAATCTAAATCACTCACAGTATCTTGTCTCTGAAAAAATGAAGAAATTTTGGGCACTTTTTTTATAACCTCGTCCCTTTTCTGTTTAATTTTTCTTTTCTCAGCGCCGCTGGGATAATCTCTTTTCCTTTCACTCATTTCTTTTACAAATCGTTACTAATACTGCTAAACCAGAAGAACAATATTGTTTGTACTGAATTACAATGTAATGCACATTTATATAAAGCGCGTAAATAAACAGTGCACTGCACTCCGTGGTTTAACATCCAATGCAAAGTACAACAACGTACACGTACATCGCGATATCGATGAAGGATTCCCGGGGATTCCCCGCTGAGTTGAAGATGAAGTAAGTAAAACGGGGAAGTCCCGCAGCCCGCCATAACGATGTAGTGTTGCCAACTTTTGAACGCACGCTTAAGGCGGGAAAAAAAGGAATTGCTTTATAGAATTTTGTCATTTGTAAAATAAAATAAATTAGAAAGTTTTTATTCTTTTTCCTTACACACTTTGGGGGCCCCCGTGGCCCGGGGGCCCCGTATAATTGATACGGCAAATACGGCGGTAGCTACGCCCCTGAGTAGATGTTGACGTTTCAGTATTAGGCGCGTTCACTTCTTCTGGGGTTTTATCTATTCTGAACCTACGAGACAATCTGTTATCAACCAATATCAACTTATAAAATGAGATAGCTAATTAGATACCTGGATAATAACTAGTAGTTATGTCTGGTAATAGTGGTAATACGAAACCAAAACTAGACAGGCCCTACACAACATATGTTTTAATTTATACCTATATGGTTTTACTTATACATACTTAATATGGTTTAATTTGACCACTCATCCGTCTTAGCAAGGTGGCATAATTTTTCCAAATCCCAAAGCGCACTCGCTTCTTCCCTGAGTGCTCAAAGTGGAATGAAGCGGGCGTAGCGTGTGGCCAGGCTACTCGCGTGCATGTTGCTGGCCCTTTGACTCGTGCACGAAAACCCACAAAATGTGGAGCAGTAGGGCATGACGAGAAACGTGAGATGTGGTGTGGCTGCGGGGTAAGAAACATTACCTATGTACTTATGTAAAGTAATGTTTCTTACCCCATTACATAGACGCAAACAAGTGATGCAGTGCATAATTATATTAAATATGCCTCAGTCGGATGGTATAAATCATCAAAATGCCGTCTAGATAAAAAAATATATGGAAAATTCTTAAAGTCAACGTCAACGTCATAAAATATTGTTGACACATTTGACACATGCAAAACGTAAATATTGATAAAATTACATATTGAAAGGAAAATGCGTCGTCGCCTGCCTACGTTTTTGTTATTTCTTTACTGACCACTTAGTATTGGTAGCACGGGTTGTGTTGTGGAGGGAGTCTAAACGTTATCAATGCGAGAGAGCGTAAAATAAATATTGCTTGCTTTGCATTGCAAGTTTGCATTGCTTGCATTGCAGTGTGCCGTTGGTCGGCCAAGGTATACATCGTGGTGCGAGAAAGAATTCACTTGAACATTAATCTATTAAAAAACGTAACGATGGAGCGAAAATTTATGAACGTTATCCTTTTGGGATTTGGATTTATGTTTGTTTTCACTGCTTTCCAAACCATGGGAAATATTGAGGTGAGTTGAGTATTATTAATTTCTCCCGTCTAACTAGACCAATTGTAGTTAGGAGGCAGAAACTTACTCTTAAGTAAATAATCATGGATTTGATAACTTTCAAGCTGTTTATGGTTTATCATAAGCATCAGCTATACATTTACAATGTTTTAATTAATATTTTGTAATAATTCAAGATACTAACTAGGTTCTCACAGCATACATCTTGTAATGTAGTTTAGCGTGAAAATTAACTATTATCGAAAATATTAAGCAATTGTTTTTGATACACTAATAAATTAGAATTTTATTTACCTACCCTCTCAAATGTGTCTAATTTAATTAAAATGTCTAAGTCTAAGGTAAGAAAGAAAATAATGTTGCAAAAATATTTGTGTTTAACTTCTATGTAGAGTGTAAAATATTACATGTGATGTATGACTAGGTAGTCATGATTTGTGATGACAAGACAATATCTCCATTAACATAATGTATTTGCTAGTTTATAACTGGCTCAATTGATTATGAATGAATCAATGTTCGAAATGCAAATAAATAAAGTTCATTTTACATAAATAAAAAACCCTAACCCTGCCCTGTTACTAATAAATAATACTATAACCTAGCACTTGCTTTAAGATAAGATAAGATAATTTCTTTATTGCACACCATTTATATAAACATAAAAGAAAATATACTAGTAGGTAAAATGGGTGGCCTTATCGATAAAAAGCATAGGTTTCAATAAATAAAGAAACAGTAAACTTCATTAATTTGGTTTTTTTTTTAATTAATTACTTAATAGGTACTTTTTTGCTTCAGGGTTAAAAACGACATTCCTCAAAAGGTATTTCAAAACATACTCTCTATAAAAACAGCCTTGGTAGTTTGTTGATACCTTTTGTTGTTTTATAAATGCCAATTCAAGAATCGGGTGCAAAGTTTTGGCATTAATTACAACATGTATCAAGTTAATGTGGTCGGCATTTAAATCATTGTAAAATGTAAAATCTATTGATACGTTTTTGAATAACAATCCAGTTAAGGCACCAAAATAGATAGATTAACTCTTTATTGTACTCACACAAAACAATGATGTAGGTACAAAAAATGTCCGACCGAAACAGGTTTTTCAGCCGAAAACGAAACCGAAACCTAACCTTCGGCCTTGCTCTCAGTTTCGGCCGAAACTTACTTAAACATATTTAAAATTTCTATTGTATACTGAAATCTAGTGAACTTTTCACACATATATTTGCATATACAATGTATATTATAAATGCAGACAGTTAAATAGTGTTAAATGACATAAAAATACAATCATTTATTTCGTAACAAATATATGTTTTATATGTTTTATGTCATGAAAATATAAACTAAATAAATATCTTCTGACTTACTCTTGGAAATAAACTTATCAAAAACAACATTCAGTTAGACTTTAGACATAACTACAGCCTCTCAATTGAATATTTTAATTAATGTGTTCACAATATTTTAAGATTAATCTATTAATTACATATTTTTTGAGATTTTTATTTACCGCGGCGGGCGAGCACGAGTTAGCCGCGAAGTTCGCCGAATGTCGCACGATTATTCACGAAAGAATTCAAGTTTCGGCGCGGCCCAAAGTTTCGGCCATTTTTTGGCCGAAACCGAAACCATGCCGTAACTAGATTTCTTGACCGAAACCGAAACTGAACTTTCGGTCGGTCACTAAAAAATGCTCAGTACAAAGTATGTAGGTATGTACTTGTTTATGTAAATAAAACGAAACAAGAGGCAATAAAAATGCATTCTATCTATCTATCTTATTAAAAACCACGGTAAAATAGAAAATAAAACACAACAACAACAAAATCTAACATAAACACACACATAATAATTGATTCGGCGCGTCTATATAAAATGGTCTACGCTACGGAAATGGTGTTGAAATATTAGTAGGTATATTTTTTTTCTTTTTTTTTCGAATGGACTAATCTCGTTGTTGGCCTCTGAGGCCGTTGCAGCTTAACCGAGCTTTTGGCGAGCGCAGAAGGCACTCAGCCCTGTAATTTTTTGATGAGGCAACTAGCGCAAGGGCACCACTTAGGTACGAACCTCGGCTTGGGCTGTTGCCGGGACGGGGATAGGAGAGAAACGCCTGGGTACTTGCTTGTACCTCGTATAGGCGGCGACTGAAGGGACTCGTCGACCTCGCCGGCGAGGTCGGTGTATATGTAAAGTGTTTGCTCTGTCTAATGTGGATGACTCTTCTGCATTAGCGGAAGTGATTGCGTCATCCGGGTCTCCGAGAACGTGTCTTGGACGACGGAGGACTTTAGATAGTAGATACCTATCCCATGCATTGTGCGCGTTTTTCTATTCAAAACTGAGCCAAAACTGGCTGGACTAGTGGTTCCCCCCGAACAGAGATCTCGCGAGTTTCCCATAAGAACAAAAAAATATTATCTTTGACTATCAAAATAGTGCCACGAAATAATTATCCAAATTACTTGACCTACAGTTTCATTCAAATTATAGGTAACGGCAGTTCATGTTAATTGGATACATTTTTTGGGGTAGAAATTGCAGTTATTCTGGATTTCAGACTTTTTCCTATATTTGTGTCACTAAAGCTACACGCATACAAAATTTCAGCACTGAGGGGCCACTGGTGTACCCTGTGAATTTTGTCAAAGTTTAGTTTTTGTGGTGGCTAATAATAATAACTTAAATACTTAAACTTAAAGGTTTAAACTAAAAATAAAAACGGCGTCGAAATGTACTCACAAAGACCTTTTATTAAACGTGCCGTTTGACCATTTTGTTTAATTTTTACACCTCTTGAACCCCAATATCTCAACAACCCCCCCCCCCCCCCCCCCACATTTTTAGCTGATTTAGTCACACCACAATTATGCCAGCATTACGTACCTATATACCGATTTTCACGATGATCGGATAAACGCTTCGAAAGTTATCTTCGGACAAACAAACATACGTACATACAACGCCGATTTGCCCATGTTTTGCCAAGATTTGACATAAAACTTTTAAGAATAGTAGAGTTTCTTGTGAGAGGGCTCGCCAGGGAAGTACTACCACCATACCTATTTCTGCCACCAAGCAGCATTGCTGTGTTTCGGTTTGAAGGGTATGGTTTTCGGTAAAATTACAGGCACATGTGGTTTTACAATAAATAAAAAAACAAAAATACACCTGTATGCCTCAGTTGATGGATGCAGGGTAGTGTATCGTAGGGCACGTTTCTAAGGTGCGTGATCTACGAGGCAATACTTTGTTATAGGCGTTACCACTTAACATCCAGGTTCCATCTCCAGTAGTATAAAAAAAACCCTAGGTCAAACAAAACAGACAATAGAAGGCCTAAATAATGACACATCCAAATCATCCCTGTGTATGTTCTAGAAAAGATGATATTAGTGCAATATTTAACTATTTTCTAATTAGCAGAGTTGTTTACCCAGACTCAAGTTTTCATAATTAATTTTCAGGAATGATTTGTTTTTAAAATAACATCAGTAACATTTTTTAATTGTGTATTTAGAAAGAGTTTATAAAATGCTTATATGCTACTTAGTAATTTTTTGTTAGATTAAATATGATATGGAAATGATACCAAATAGGAAACCAAAAGGTTCTAGCATCCCACTGCTGGTCATATCAAATACCACTTCAGTCAGTTCTGGATATTTTGACGGAACTTTTCTATAAAATTCCAGTCATCATCATCATCATGTCAGCCACACAGCTGCACAGCAGAAAATAGAAAAAAAATCTAGTACTACCATCCTATTCTTCCATAAAGTTCGCTCCATCCTAAGACTGTCTGGAAGAAATTGAAATAAGCAACAAGACCATATACTAGGAATTTAAAAAATCTAGTACATTCTACTCTTTTATTAGTGAAATGTTCTTAGGTGTGATAGTTTTATTTGATTAAAATAGTACGTACTTAATTGTGTTTTGTATGTATTTTGTGTGGTTTGGTTCGAATTTAACAATAGTATTTGTAAGTATATGTGTTTTTTATTATGGCTATCCTTGATCAAAATGTTCGCGAGGTAATGTAAACTGGGCTCAGCGGAAGACCAGCGCTGCAGCATATAAACATACCGTAGCATAATGCTGAACTGAGTACCAATTCATCTCCACACCACAGAGCTTTTAATAATGTGGAGGATACATAACCTACCAAAACGATTTTACAATTTAAAAAAATGCTAACTTATTTAATTGAATGATTGAAAATACTTTATTGCACTTATAAAACTAGTACAAAGGCCAACTTAATCCTAAAGAGCATTCTCTGCCAGATAACCTTAATCATATGAATTTCAATTTTCTGATGGGTAGGTAAGGTTCATCGACCTTATCGACATCAATTACTTTTTATGCTCTCAGCCACTTACCGTATACCAGTTCTTCAAGAATAAAACTGCCTTAGTGGCTGCAGGACAGGGCTGATCATTTAAGATTTCCAACTTTCGAATTTCAAAGGAAGCAAAAATTTTGGAACGGAAACTTGTTTCTTCCATTGGATTATTGACGCGAAAGAATCTCCGGTCATAAAAAATACTCATGTTCAGATTATTGCATTGTTTGTTTCGTAAGAAACCGTGTCATTGATAAAATGGCCATTAATCGTCTTATTTACGATGCTGTCCCGGTTTGGCCGCAATTTATTGTTGTGGCCCAGAGTAAGCAAGCGTTGACCATAACCAGTTTATTCGCAAAGTAAGCAACAGTTGCGTAATGAGTGTAATGCCTCAAATGACTATTGAGATCATCGTCCGAGATGGACAACGGCGCGGCGTTACCTAGCTGCACGGAATAGAACTTACACATACCTAGTTATGTAAGTTTGCCTCCTAAAAATCAGGCATTATTTTATAACACATCTTGCAACATAATGTGAGGTGGACGGACATACACGATTGACATAGCATAGCATAGATGGATCTATCGTTCCTGAGATTGAAATTCATTGTGATAAATAATCTATAATAATATTATAAAGAGGAAAGATTTGTTTGTTTGTATTGAATAAGCTCCTAAACTACTGGACCGATTTAAAAAAATATTTCACTGTTGGGAAGCTACACTATCCCCGGGTGACATAAGCTACTTTTTACCCAACTGCGCAGAAGGAGGGTAATGATTTTATTGAAAAATAACGCGTGCGAAGCTGCGGATTGGTCAGCTAGTGATAAATAATACAATAGGTCAATGATCGGCTTTCTGATGAAGAAACCGATGCTCATTTAGGGCATAGGCACACAGCGGCGTTTTCGGCGCCCCGTAGAGGCCCAAAAAGCAGAATGCAGCATTTGTATAGATTTCAACGCGCGTACAAAGTTTAAAAGCTCGTCTGCTCGTTTAAAATACGTCATGCCCTTAGGCCTCTAATTGGCATTTTCCTAGCGAGCTCATTCTCAGTGGCGTAGCGTAGTAGGGGCGGCCTGCCCCGGGCGGCACCTTTAGGGGCAGAGATGGGTAATGGGTAAAAACCCATTCTACCCATTTGGGTTATAACCGGGTGATTTGGGTTTTAACCCGATTTTAACCCATTTTCACCCATTTTGCTGGGTGAAAAGTGGTATTTGACTATTTTAATGCCAAAGTTAAAATAAAGTAGGTGCCCACTTTGGTAGGTGTCTACTAGGAACGTAATTAAAATATTAAATTAATAGTAGCGTTCTAATAGACACTTAAAGCTGGAAAATTAATGAAGTCGGAATTAAATTTAGATCGATTTATTACTAAGTAGAACTTCTTTACGCACGCTTGACTTGGCGAATTGCTTTTGATAAAAAAAAGTATTTACGACATTTCGTATTTTGAATCTACCATCTTCGATTTACGAAAAAGTTCAGCAATTCCACAACAGATGGCAGGCAGCAGCAGAAAATAACTTATGTACTTACTGTATGCTCCTCAAAATAAGGTTGTCATTTCCTTTTTATTTTTCTTTCTTGGCGTCGCACGGTTTTGTGCATTTGCCATTGACAAATAAAAAATAAGGAAACAGAATAGACATGATTTTTACCACTACTCAGCCAGTGTGGTGACACAAAATATTGTCATTATCGATTGGACCTGATTTTAGGTTTGATTAAAATGTTATAGGATACAAAAGGGTGCTGTTATCTATAATCTAAGGATAATCTAGTTCAATATTTGACTAAAACTTACTAAGATCATTATTATTTACCTACAGAAATGGAACTATTTTTTGCGACGATCATGATGTAAATAATAATGCGCATGAATAAATATATGTCGTTATTACTAGTTGAAAACTAAAAGACGTAAGTTTTATTCGTCGTTTTTAACACTTAGGGCCCATTTCACTGGTTTCTGATAAAGTTCCACATAGCTATCTGACAAATAACACCATACAAAAGTTGTTACTTTTTGAGGTTACCCGATGACACAAACATAGACTCATAAATTACTAGTACAAGTTATAATTTTAACAACCCTTCATTTTGGTAAGGTGTAAAACCATTTGATGAACGTTTATTAATTTTTGTGAGAATTTTAATATAAATGGCAGAGATCGATAAAACTGCTATCGCAATAGACTATATCACTAACTGAGTAGCGGAGAATATTCCAGAACGCATATCTCCTATCCCAAATTAGCCTAAGTTATACAAACTGCAAAAAAACACTCCTTCATGCTTGTATAATGAAGTTAATTTTGCTATAGATAAAAAATGTATTTACGTTGTTTCTATTTTGAACATACCAGCTTCAATTTACGAAAAAGTTCAGCTATTCCACAACAGATGTCAGGCAGCAGCGGAAGATAACTTATGTACTTACTGTATGCGCCTCGAAAGAAGGTTGATATTTCCTTAAAACATTATTTTATACATATATTATATATACATATATACAGTGTTTTTTTACCTGTAACAGTACGGCTGCACCCATAACCAGAAGAGATACAGGTGCAGTTTATTTTAAAACATCAGCTCGTTTTCAAAGGAAAACATTTTGGCAAAATTAGAATCTAATAAAATGCTTGTTGGAGGAATTTTGCTTTGTCCTGTCGTATGAGAATACATTTTATCAAATTTGACTAACTTTCGCTGCTCAGATTTTTTTCATCCGATACAATAAAATGATCCTTACATAGAACTGCATCGATCGGCATCAAAAAAAATTACCAACTTGATTCTACTCTAATGCTACTCACGCTTGACTAAAAAAAATTTAATGCCAAAATGTTTTTCTTCGAAAACGAGCTGGTGTTTTAAAAGAAACTGCACCTGTATCTCCTCTGGTTATGGGTGCTGCCGTACTGTCCCAGTTAAAAAAACACTCTGTATATAAATATACATACATATAGATGGAGCTAAAGAAGTTTAAAGGTACCTAGGTACTTTATTAGACGTCATTGTTAATAATTACTACTTATTTCATTTTCACCCGCTCAAACAACCCAGTGGGTGGAATGACTTGGGTGATAATTGGGTTTTAACCCACTCATGGGTTTTAAACCGGGTGGTTACCCATCTCTGTTTAGGGGGTGGCAAAATTTAACAATAAATAATAATAAAATCTTATAAATATTTGAACCATTACATATTTTTGTCACATAAGCAATGTCAGCTGTGAGAGAAGTTTATCAAAATTGAAATTGATCAAAAACTATTTAAGATCAACAATGAGTACTTTAAGGCTAACCAATCTGGCTATCCTGTCTATTGAGCAAGAGATGTGTGATGCTATAGACATTGCTAGTGCAATAAAATAATTTGCTCTTAAAAAATTAGACGATTAAAGTTTTAGTTAGAGACAGAAGTTATTATTGTATTGTATTCATTTTATTTCAGATAATTATAATCCATAATCACAATAATTAAAATAATTAAAAGAAAAAAATTAAAATAAATTAAGTACAATCAAAATAAATTAAATTAAATCAATATTATAATATAGGAGGTCAGTTAAAATTAAAATAATAAACAACAGACAAATAAATAAATTAATTAATTACCTAATTAATTATAGTCTATTGAATTGAAATACCTAAATAAAAGGGCGGCAAATTTTTCTTCCGCCCCGGGCGGCTGACACCTACGCTACGCCACTGCTCATTCTATTTTATGTAGTTTCCTATACCGATCTACGAATATAATTATGTAGAATAATTTGCATATAGATTTGACTCGCATTTGCAGCCACCAAAATTCTTCTGTAGGTACTTAGATAAAATAAATACCTAGAAGAGTTGTAGCGTGCCATGGTGCCAAATAAATACCTAGAAGAGTTGTAGCGTGCGATGGTGCCAAATAAATACCCAGAAGAGTTGTAGCGTGCCATGGTGCCAAATAAATACCTAGAAGAGTTGTAGCGTGCCATGGTGCCAAATAAATACCCAGAAGAGTTGTAGCGTGCCATGGTGCCAAATAAATACCTAGAAGAGTTGTAGCGTGCCATGGTGCCAAATAAATACCTAGAAGAGTTGTAGCGTGCGATGGTGCCAAATAAATACCTAGAAGAGTTGTAGCGTGCGATGGTGCCAAATAAATACCCAGAAGAGTTGTAGCGTGCCATGGTGCCAAATAAATACCTAGAAGAGTTGTAGCGTGCCATGGTGCCAAATAAATACCTAGAAGAGTTGTAGCGTGCCATGGTTCCAAATAAATACCTAGAAGAGTTGTAGCGTGCCATGGTGCCAAATAAATACCTAGAAGAGTTGTAGCGTGCCATGGTGCCAAATAAATACCTAGAAGAGTTGTAGCGTGCCATGGTGCCAAATAAATACCTAGAAGAGTTGTAGCGTGCGATGGTGCCAAATAAATACCCAGAAGAGTTGTAGCGTGCCATGGTGCCAAATAAATACCTAGAAGAGTTGTAGCGTGCCATGGTGCCAAATAAATACCTAGAAAAGTTGTAGCGTGCCATGGTGCCAAATAAATACCTAGAAGAGTTGTAGCGTGCCATGGTGCCAAATAAATACCTAGAAAAGTTGTAGCGTGCCATGGTGCCAAATAAATACCTAGAAGAGTTGTAGCGTGCCATGGTGCCAAATAAATACCTAGAAAAGTTGTAGCGTGCCATGGTGCCAAATAAATACCTAGAAGAGTTGTAGCGTGCCATGGTGCCAAATAAATACCTAGATGAGTTGTAGCGTGCCATGGTGCCAAATAAATACCTAGAAGAGTTGTAGCGTGCCATGGTGCCAAATAAATACCTAGAAGAGTTGTAGCGTGCCATGGTGCCAAATAAATACCTAGAAGAGTTGTAGCGTGCCATGGTGCCATGCCTTTTAACGGTGGAAAAATGCTTTTCACGTGTTTATTATCCTCATAACCTGGGTTAGCATTGATTATTACAATCTAGCCTTCTCTATTCTTTTGTCATTTGCGTACCGTTGTGACATTTAACTTGCTATCGACTGTCTAAATTCGGTTAACTCAAGGATTTGTTGGTGTTCGATTTGGGTCAGGCAGATCTACCACAGAGATATTTAGTTTCAAGGGTTTTTTCAAGGGCACTTTTTATCGAGATCTTTGATAAGATTTGAGCTAATCAATGATTTAAAATAACGCGATAACGGCAGGGTTTTGGGTTGGTAATGATGAATTATGTTATAAGAAGTTTTTTTTAATATTGTAATTTTTTAATATGAGGAAACTTGCTTCCGCCCGCGACTTCGCAATTGTCATTAAAAAGTAGCCTGTCACAATCCAGGTCATCTTTATACCAAATTTCATCGAAATCTGGTCCAGCCGTTTGGCCTGAAAACGTAAAAACAGACATAAAGTTATTTTAGAATTTATATTATTATAACTTGGAACTTATGAAGGGTTACCTTCCCTTATCGCTAAAACGCCAACTCATTGACATGTGTATTCTGCCAGTCCTAACCTACGGTGCCCAGTCACTGACCGAGTCTCAGAAGTTCAAACTAGGAGTTTGCCAAAGAGCGATGGAGCGCGTGCAGCATTTTGGGTGTAAAGCGGATCGACCGGATTCCAAACTCCTGGCTGCGCTCAAAGACTGGCATCGCTGACGTGGGCATCATGGCTGCAAAGCTGAAATGGGACTGGGCGGGTCATATCTCCCGTATGCAACCCTATAGGTGGGCCAAGAAGACAAGCATATGGACTCCTAAAGACGGAAAGCGACGCCGAGGAAGGCCTAAAAAGCGCTGGAGCGATGACTTGGACGTCTTCCAAAGAGACTAGCGGGATATGGCTCTAGACCGTGATAAGTGGAAGAAAGAGGGGGAGGCCTTTGCCCAGCTGTGGGACAGTATGGGCCAGTAAAAAAAAATATGAATGAGATGACAATAGGGATGCCCATTTAATACGAATATCGATAAATTGACAACAGAAGCTGTGAGATATCGATAAATTGACATTTGTGAATTTTTATCTGATGCTGAGTTGACATAATTTTAATCCGTATATGGAGGATTTAATTTAAGTATTTGCTTGAGAAAATACAAGCTGAAGTGACAGCGGACGGAGTGGATAAAATGCTTCGTTGGTTAGATTTGATGTACAACGTTCCACAATCCAATCCAGTCTAGTGTTTTCATAACATCCACAGCTGTTATTAATAAAATAACATAGTAGGTACACACGGCTACACATCAAGTTATACATATCCAGTATAAGCTGACCTCTTATTGTACGAAAAGCCTACACAATGCGAAATCCGATAATACTGGAGATATAGCTTGATGTGTAGCCGCGTGTACAACAATCCTACGATTGATGCAAGAAGTTGTAAGTAGTAAAAGTATTTTTCATTGGAAGTAAAACTCTGCATGCCTACATTGCGTGTTTCACACGATTTTTGAATAAATGGTGCGTTACAAAAGATTAGAGATTCATTAAAAGGAAACTAATTAGTGCTAGCCTCATTATGTTATTTTGTTTACGTTAAAAATAGCTTTGCAATAACTCATCAACATTATAATCTGCCTTAGGAAATCCACTGCTGAACTATGCCTCCCCCTAAGTTATTAGTGCAAACTGATTTTGTGAGACCTGCACTGCAAGACTGCAACCAACGGCTTCCAGCAATCGATCGTCTTACGACTCGACCATAAAGTAAGGGTCGTAACATATCGTATAAATGGTCCCCTCAGAATAATTATTCTAAGTTTACACCTAGGTATGTGATATTTGATCGAGCGAAGCGAGATCTCTAAATCAACTTGGGCAAATCGGCGTTGTATGTATGTTTGTTTGTCCGAGGATAACTTTCGAAGCGTTTATCCGATCATCGTGATATATTATATATTATATATTATATATATATATATATTTAATACATAGGTAGGTAGTGATGGTACAATTTTGGTGTGAATAAATGAGCCAAAAATGTGGGGGGGTTGTTGGGATATTGGGGTTCAAGAGGGGTATAAAAAAAACAAAATGGGACTATCCGGGCAAATGACACGTCTAATAAAAGGTATTTGTGAGTACATTTCGACTCCGTTTTTATTTTTAGTCTAAACTTTGTAGTTTTTAAGTTATTACGTTATTATACTAGCCATAACAAAAACTTGGTATGCGTGTGACCGAAATATAGGCAACAGTCCGAAATCTAGAATAAATGCAATTTGTGCCCCAAAAAAGTTTAACCACATAACATGAACTCCCGTTACCTGTAATTTAAATGAAACTGTAGGTCAAGTAAGTTGGATTGTTATTTCGTAGCACTATTTTGATAGTCAAAGATTACAAATAATATTTTTTTTGTTTTAATCGGAAACTCCTGAGATCTTAGTTCGGGGCGAACCACTAGTATATTAAACTTACTTTATTATATTGCGACTGTGGGGAGTACATACATCCAAAGTATGCCTCACATGGAAAAAATGTTAAGTGTTGGAGCAATATGCCACCACCAATTAGAAATTCCAAAAGTTGCAACAGCTTTAGAAAAAAACTAAAAATATTTCTAATGGAAGCCCAAATACAACATGGTAACATCAATGTCGACCTCTCTTTGATCTAGTCATCCAATAACTCTTTTTACATAAGTTTAACTAAATCAATATATTTTAAATAGTTACCCATATTTATTTATATATATAACCATTTAGCATAACCTTAGAAATCGTAAGAAAGTTCATAAGTTGTATGTTTATATATTATATAGGTATGTAATATTATTTTAGAAAAGTATGTTTATAAAATTTATATTTACATTTAAACAAAACTCCACACACCTTTTATTTAATCACTTCTTTATTTTTTTTTTATTTTTCTACGTAGCTGCTGCACTACCTATTGCTTCTGGTTTCAGCTGAAAATCAGCGTTGGGTGCTTAACATCCAACATTATGCTGAGCTGAACGCCATTTTGGTACGCAGACACATGAGTCGGACTTGTTTTATTGAATTCAATTGTATCTACTGTTCCTTTAAATTATTTCATGTGTCATTTTGTGTGTGCCAAATAAATGATTATTGTATTCTATTTTACATGCTTTACTGTCCTTTGTGCCCTACCACTTGGACAAAGGACCGCCAAAGCCTAACCAATACGCAGTAGCGTATTCTATTCAACTCTAATGTGATTGTGAAATGACGGAATGAAAAAAAAATTGCAATAATATATTTTTGTACGATATATAGTCTTACTGGGCCCACTGGGTCCGTAACATGTTTATTCGAAAGCATTTTATCATGTTACATGTTACGCCTATTAACTGATAAATTCCATATTATTTACCTCGTAACAGAATCTTGACCGACTGTCCCATACAAGGAGATGTATCCTTATCGATGGAATTGCACATGACACTTTATAAAGATTTAGTTGTATTGTTATGATGTAGAAATCGAAAGTATCGTTGCAACATTGCTGCTGTTTCTCTTTGGCGAATTTTATGTAACTTAAAGTTGTACCGCTGCGTGCGGCTTTCTCGGACATCCTACCATGTTTATTGCGGCTATAATAATTTAAAAGCAAACATAATTTAAGATTTTTTATTATGATAACAAGGGTTTTTCCATTATGAGCAGGACATGATATTAATCAATAAGTGGTGAAAATCTTTGGGTCTCTCAAACAAAATGTTTGTCTTTCTGCTACTGCGTACCGGTGCGGGGAGAGTGGATCGAGAATTGATATGATAGATAACTAACACTAACCATTTCACTCCCCTTTTGCAAAGCAAATGTGTAAACCCCCTTTTGTTTTAATCATACAATCGTTTACTCTACGCATGATAATCTGGGGTCATTTCCTTGATCTTAGAATGCTAGATAACACGAAACTGTTCCAAGGTCTAAACCTTGGCAATTGGTATCTAATCTTTGGTCGTCCGCAGAAAACGATACTGGACAGTATAAAGCAAGATGACAGCACATTCTCTGGAGACGGGTATACCTCCCTGGCCATCATCTACGCTACCCTGGCGATATGCAACTGGATGGCGCCCTCCGTGATCAGCGTAACTGGACCTAGGGTTGCCATGGTGATAGGAGCTTTGACTTATCTGTAAGTTGTACTTCTAATTTAATGATTCTCAAACCATTAAATAAAGGGAAAGACCTCGGCGAACGTATTTATAAGTTGAAGGCATCTTACAGAAAGGCCAGGTCAAGAATATCCTAAACCGACGAGCATGTATGAGAGTGAATGATTTTGTGTCTTTGTTGAGGATATTTCCTTAAAGCACTAGGGTTTTACCTAGTATCTTTAATTGAGCCTACTATTGTCGTGGCTATTGCAATCTTCAAGTATAAATATATATTTTTTCATTCTCCTCCATCGTTCTCTCATTGCTGAGAGCGTGACTCCTTTGGTGAAGCTGGTTCACAGCTTGTCTCCAGCGGTTTCTATCAGTTGCTGGAGAGCTGCGCAGACTATCTAGCTGTTCGGATACCGACCTCCGCTCATCGCTTAGACCTTTGGACTTATTTTAAATAGCACATAACATTTCACACTCTAGTTCAACAAGGATGATTGATAAGCGGCCTGTACTTTCATTCGCGGGTATTTTAATTGCGTTATCGTCTGCTCCACTAGTTACATTTAGGGCTTGCAATTCGGATATCCGAATATCCGTATTATTCGGATATACGTGTGATTTTATTATCCGGATAATGACGATCAATATATTCGGATAATTCGAATAAAACTAATAGTAAAATTCATCAAAAAATCACGATTTGAACATGAAATTAACCACATCAAAACCATAATTTCATAATTATGTGCAGTAAGAGCATATATGTAAAAAGTAATCTGAGTTTACAACACTGTTTATCCTTTATTTTTAATATTTGTCGCATAATAAAACATTCAGAAAGTCGCGACTGACAAGTTGCTTACAATAAGTAAGCAACTTGTCAGTCGCGACTTTCTGAATGTTTGTTTTTAAGTTTTGTGACAGAAAACGTGATCTAAAGTATACTATCGAGTTTCCTTATTGTCCAAAGTGATTTATATTTTAATGATGAATGTTTGAATAACTTAAACATTGTAATTTGTAATTGTACTTTAATAACAATTATTATCGTTTTTAACGCTTTTCCCAAAATTATTCGAATTATCCGTAATATCCGAATAGTAAAGTTCACTACTATCCGAATTATTCTGATACCAAAATCTTACGGATAAGCCTGCAAGCCCTAGTTATATTATGGAATAATGTAACTATATATAGTATAGATAGATAAGGATGCGCAATAAGCACGTTGACGTTGTCGATTTATTTGTTTTTTTACTTGTGTGAAGGGGATTACGTAGAATTAGCTATCATTCATTAACCTGATATGAGATGAAGTTGGAAGGCTCATGTCTGATCGCATAGGTGTTCCACACTACTGATAATTATAAGTAAACTCTTAAAAACTCGAGTACTTTGTTATTTTTTAATTGATCGAGCGAATCGAGATCTCCAAATCAACTTGGGCAAATCAGGGTTGTATGTATGTATGTTTGTTTGTCCGAGGATAACTTTTGAAGCGTTGATCCGAGCATCGTGAAGTGATGGCACAATGCTGGTGTCACTAAATGAGCTAAAATTGTGGGGAGATGTTGAGATATTAGGGTCCAAGAGGGGTAAAAAAAAAACAAAATGAGACTATCCGGTTAAATGACACTTCTAATGAAAGGTCTTCATTAGTACATTTCGACTCCGTTTTTATTTTGGTATTAAACCTTGCAGTTTTTAAGTTATTGGCCATAATAAAAAATGAACTTTAACGAAATTCACAGGGTACACCAGTGACCCCACAGTGCTGAAATTTGGTATGCGTGTAGCTTTAGTGACACAAATATAGGGAAAAGTCTTAAATCACGAATAACTGCAATTTCTACCCCATAAAAAGTGTAACCAATAACATAAACTCCCGTTACCTGTAATTTGAATGAAACTGTAGGTCAAGAATTTGGTTTTGCATTTCGGGACACTATTTTGATAGTCAAAGATTATAAATAATATATTTTTTTGATTTTATGGGAGACTTGTGAGATCTCAGTTCGGGGCGAACCACTAGTTATGTCTGTTAGCATATTTCACTGCTTCGCACGCTATCAGGATAACATGTCAAGCAAATTCAATACAACCAAATTCCACTTGAACTCGGATTAGCTATTACAGCGTGATTGATTGAATAACAAGCATTAACATTTAAACTTTCGCATTTATGATATTAGTTTCTACGATGCTTTCCTCATAAGTTCATGGCAAGAAAACACTTTCACTGGTTGTCAATTTATACGTAACTTGAGTAAGTTGTACCTATTATCTTACCGGCTAGGCGGGTTCAGTGCAACATTATAGCGCGTGCGCGAAACTTCATATCGTCACTAATTGGTGTTTCACACCAGCAATGGTTCCGGAATTTCACCTTAGTACTTTACTAAACATTCTCACTACAAAATCTACGAATCATACTAATATTATGAATGCAAAGTTTTAAATTAATGTTTTTATTAAAGATATTGTCCAACAAAATTGATTCTGAACTGTTGCTTGAAAACATTTATCTGTGCTGCCCTAGACTTTCTTCTAGAAAAAAGAAAACTTTTTGGACGCCAATTTCTAAAACGAATTATAATAAAAATATGTTTCTTAATAGAGTGTGCGAAACTTATAACCATAGATTTCTTCGTATTGATATTTTCCACTCGACTGCGGCTGGGTTCCGAAAACAAGTTTTGTCAGCAATAGCCAATGAATGATTTATTATATACTTATTATTATGAGTTGTTGTTTAGTCTTGTATATATTTGATTTAAATATTGGTTTCAATATGTGTTATATGAGTATATTTTTAGTTGATATTTTTCATGTTAGTCTGTTCACACGTTTCTTGTGAAATATGTTATGGTGGAAACTTCACTGGTTTTTGTAATAACTTTATGTATACCTATTTGTATTCTCTATTGTACTGTTTGTTTCCCAAATAAAAAAAAAAAAAAAAAAAAATAATTAAGTAGATAAAAACGAGTTTGGTTCGGTTCCTAAATCAATTCTACGCATTTGCCCTAAATATCTATACCTACAGAAACTGGTACTCGATAGTTTCAGTTAGACAAATAAATCGTCAACGTCGTTTTTAATTTGTATTGTACATACTATTAGTGGGAAAGATAAGATAAGATAACTCTTTATTGTACACCAAAGTAAAATACAGAACATAATTCTTACAAATAGATTTAGTACAATGGGCGGTCTTATCGCTAAGAGCGATCTCTTCCAGACAACCTTTGTATGGACAGGATTATAATGTATCACATGACGGCGGTGCATCTATATACAATTAAAAACATACCTACATACTATAAACCTAAAACACTGGTACTAACACAAATTTAATTATAATCAATAAGCAACTATAAAAATAGTTATGATGAATTAACAAGCAGCTACAACTTCAACACAGGGACAGATAATGGGAGTGCACTTTTGTACAAGGAAAGATACAATTTGTACTAAAAAGAATTGCTAAATCCATTCCTTGACTTTTTTAAATATAGGAATACCTAATATCAGTCCACACAAATAAATGCAAAGCAAATTTTTAGGCACTTTTCAAGGTTTTTTTCTAGCAGTTCACTAAATAACATTCCATAGAATATAGACGATGCGGGTCCGTTATGTACCTGCGTGATCTGAATTTTAATGCGAACCTTCTCTTTGTATTTAAAACTAAAACTCCGTGTGGGCGATATGACTTTATTTTGTATTCCACGTTTCTATTTCATAATAGAGCTGTTGAATGCGTTAATATGTTACGTTTCGAGTGTACATTCACTTGAATGAACGCTCTCAAGGTCTATTTGTATAGTTTCAAGTTGGAAACTACATACCACAAGTACGCCTGCGATCTATTTTCTTAGGTCTTATTCGAAACACTTCATTTTATTTCTGTTGTAATTTTGATACCTTTCACATTTAAATCATTTTGCCAATTATTGCTTTATTAATTATTGTATACAATTAGATTATAGTAAAATTATTTTTTTAGTAAACCAATCAACTTTGATAAGATTTTAATGGCCCAATTTTAATTAAAAAACATAAACATGTAGTAACTGTGCTGTTTTAGAAATTTTTGTATATTTTACATGTCTATAAGAACATTCTCTTGTTAATCAGTTTAGGGTTCCGTACGGAAAGTAGGAAAAAGCGGACATGTGTCTCGTCTTTGTTGCGTCTCTCACTAAAATCAACATTTAATGGGCGTGGAAGTTTTTGGATATTTCACAGGTCTATAAGAACATTCTCTTGTTAATCAGTTTAGGGTTCCGTACGGAAAGTAGGAAAAAGTGGACATGTGTCTCGTCTTTGTTGCGTCTCTCACTAAAATCAACATTTAATGGGTATGGTTCGACATGCGCTCAACCATTATTTCCTTTCCTTACATACGTTAGTATTCGATAATATTATTTTGTAAAAGGATAGCTGTCCACCGACCTTTGTGGTCGTCCTCGTTTGGTCCTCTTGACCTGCATGCAAATATGTATTTACTTGGACAACAGGTTTAAATTTATAGTTATTGACTTGAAATTGGTGTTTTTGGTTATCATATGCAACAAACGTGGGCGTTGATGGGTACTTTGTATTAATATTTGTAGTTATGAATTATGCTATAGGTTTCGCTGGTTTCATAACATTATCTGGTTCAATCTGTCGAGTTCTTTTTCTTTTTGCAAAAGTATATCTTTAATTTAGATTAAGTATTAGAAGTATTGACTCTTTGGTCAGCAGAGATGGTTAGCACTCGAATGCACTCCATGTATCATCACATCACTCACTGCTGGTTATATCGTCATTCACCACGATCCTGCACCAGACCCATAGATGGCAGCCCTGACTCCAAACGGGGATTCCTTGTGTCGTGAGCATCAGGAACTACGAGTTCCATGCAGACCGGAACATATTTATATTCAATATCAATTGAGTCTCAATCGACTACTCGCCCAACACGCCCGTCTTCAAATAATTGTACACACGGCTACAAATCAAGCTATATATTTCCAGTATAAGCTGACCTCTCATTCTACGAAAAGTCTACACAATGCGAGGTCCGCTTACACTGGAAATGTATAGCTTGATGTGGAGCCGTGTGTACCTATAGATTTTTATACAAATCCCATGCTTTCTTTCAGGTTCTTCATAATAACGTTCCTGTTTCCCCGCACCTGGCTCCTGTACGTGGCCAGCGTGATGATCGGCGCCGGCGCGGCCGCGATATGGACGGGCCAGGGCAACTACCTCACGATGAACAGCGATCCTGAGACTATATCTCGGAACTCGGGCGTCTTCTGGGCAATGTTGCAGTGCAGGTGATTATCTTGACTCTCGAATAATAATGTTCCTTTATGTTTTTCTGAACACTGATCTTGACTGAAAAGCAAATAACACATTTTTGTTTCAACACATTGACTTGACACTTTTTTTTTATACAGATTATATGGCAAACGAGCAAGCAGTTCACCAGATGTTAAGTGGCTGCTGCAGCCCATGGATATCCACATAGAATTCAAAACAAGCTATTATGTTGTCTTGATCTCTATGTGGATACGTTGCCATACTATAGGACTTAGCTGTTATGTCTATGTGCCAGTAATTACAGGAACATACCGTTACCATCTAACCGGAACACAGCAGCACAAGTACTGCTATTTGGCGGCAGATGTTCTAAAAATGTTCCATACATATTATTCTACAGTGGGCAGTAGTACTGCCGAAAATGGATTTAGCTGCTAGATGCATAGGGCGCTGTTTCTTTACGACCAAGCTAAGAAACAAAGCAAAAAGAATAACCATTTTTAACTGACTTAAAATGGAGGAGGTTCTCAATTCTCAATGTTCAGCGATAATGTTTACCAAGTTGTTCTATATCAATGTTTTTTGTTAGAAGGGTGTACCTTAGGGGCAGGGCTGCCAGATTGTATAATTGGATACAAAACCTGTATAATTAGGTGGCTGAATGTATCCTCTTTGTATCCTGCACTCTCATGTATAATTGGATACAGAAAGCCTCAGTTGTAATATCAACTTGAAACTCACACCCAAATAGAAATATAATTTTTATTGTAAGCAAACGAAACGCCGGATCGCATGCGCAGTCAACTTACCCGTACAATTAGGACCCCCCCCCCCCCTAACCCGTGTCTACTCTATGTGGTATATGCCTCAGTTACCACTTTGAAGAGTTTGAAGTTCGGATTGTGCCGTCCCTCTCGCTCTTGCCCTAAAACGTATTTAAGTGAGTGAGAAACCACCACACGAACTTAGAAATTACGATTCTATCGAAGGATATTATTGTTCTGTGCTATCGAAATAGGTACAAGAGCGTATAATAAATTTAAAAAATCGACGTAGGTAAGTTCACGTGACTAATATAATCATTGTTGTGTATGTTTAGGATTTTTTAAGCACAGTTTGTATCCTGATAGTCAATTTTGTATAATTTCGGAAAGTTGGCCGAATAAATTGTAAAGTATTTATCTACGGGCAGCCCTGCTTAGGGGTGGTCCCTTATTTTGGTCAAGATCTTGAAGATGACTTTGCAAATGCACAAAATTATGAGCGTATAATTCATACCACCCCAACCGAATTCAATTGTCGGTCAAAAAAAGTTAAAAGTCGGTTATATTTATGTTGGAACTAGCTGACCAGCCCGCGGCTTCGTACGCGTGTTATAGCAATAATAACATTACCCCATTGACCAATGGATGGGCAGCGTTTGGGAAACTTCGCAACGTCTTTTCGTCCAACATACGAAAACGCCTTAAGACGAAAGTCTTCAATCAGTTTGTGTTACCAGTGATGACATATGGAACCGAGACGTGGTCCTTCACTATTGGCCTTATGAATAAGCTCAGAGTCGCTCAACGAGCTATGGAAAGGGCTATGCTCGGGGTTTCTCTACGGGATCGAATCAGAAATGAGCAGATACGTAGGAGAACTCAAGTCACCGACACAGCCCGACGGATTAGCACGTCGAAGTGGCAATGGGCAGGCCATATAGCGCGCAGAACAGATGGCCGATGGGGCCGGAAAGTTATCGAATGGAGGCCACGGACCGGCAAGCGCAGCGTAGGACGTCCACCTACAAGATGGGCAGACGACTTGGTAAGAACCGCAGGTCGGCGTTGGATGCAGGCCGCTTTCAACCGCAGTTCCTGGAGATCAATGAGGGAGGCCTTTGTCCAGCAGTGGACGTCCTACGGCTGATATGATGATGATGATGATTGAAGAATGGCGTAATAAAAAGGAGGCCTATACCCAACAATAGGCCTCCTCTTTATTACGCCATTCTTTCCTGCCCCTTGCGAGTCTCATCCATTGACACCCAGCTACGCCTTCAATGTCATTCGACCATCGGCCAACAAGTCAGTTATATTTTTGTTAAAAACATACTTATTTTTTACAGTATGTTCTTCGGTAATCTGTTCGTGTTCATAAAGTTCCAAGGCAAGACACACATCGATGCGGAGACCCGGAACGTTGTGTTTGGAGCCCTGACCGGAGTCTGCGCTTTGGGTATCGTCTTCTTGGTGCTGCTGCGGCCTATCAGGCGAGCACCGGTATTGGATGATACTGTTAAGGTGAATAATACTTTGTCTGTACTAATATAATAAATTCAAAAGTAATTGTGTCTCTCTGTCTTTCTGTTTGTTGATTTCGATGAAATTTGGTATAACAAATGCCAAATGGTGATAATTTGGTAGCTTATGTCCCTATATATATATATAAAAATTAAAAATTATATGGTTATAATGACCGTGCATTATAACCATATAATTTTTAATTTTTCCCTGACTACATTGTAAATTTATTATTTCAGTCTATTGTTCCTATGTTTGTTGAATGTAATTTTCTGTTTTCTCTTACTTGTGCTTTCTCTTTGGTGTTATACCTTTTGATTGTATTGTGTGAATTTGTGTGTGCTATGGTAGCAAATAAATGTCTGTCTATGTCTATAATATTAACCCTTGACTTGTTCCAGGTTGAAACCATAACAGACTCGGAAGGGCCTTTGGACGCGTTCAAAGGAGCCCTGAAACTATTCTGTACCAGAGACATGCTGCTTCTGAGTGTTACTTTTATTTACACCGGTGAGACACACCTCCACAAACATAAACCATCTATTTTCAACCCAATCTCAGATAAATAAAGAACAAAATTGCATGAACAGTATAATTGCAGTAATATAGAATAGTAATTGAATATCCGTCTTATGTACGTTGGTATAAGTTCGTAAATTGTATGAGGTTGAACTGAGCTGGGATCGGTGACTTTTACGCCAGGTGAATGATGATGAGTAGAGCAAGGTGAACGCACGTTTGTGTGGTTTCGCGGATTCCTTTTGTTTGTAAAATGAAAGTATATGATAAAAGGAACATAGTGAGACAAATTGTTTGGTTTAGTCAAGTGACTTAACTCCTAAGTTAGAGTTCTTTGTATCATAACATATTGTTCATTGTATCATCTTTGTTGAAGGCGATCTCCGACTGGGGCGATGCCAACTTGGTTAAGTTTAATGCAAATAAAACCCAGGCATGTCTGTTTTCCGCGAAACGGAGCCCATTTCACCTGGCTCCTACTTTCCGTAATGTATCCGTGCCGATTTCTGCCCACCTCCAGCTTCTTGGTATCTCATTAACACCGACTCTCAATTTCGGCTCCTACATTGAGTTAAAAGCCCATCTGGCCGCTAAAAAGCTTGGTATACTTGCAAAGGTGTGGCAATATCACACCGGGACAGTTGCTCAACTTATACCAAGCACAAGTCCGATCATGTCTGGAGTACTGTTCTCACCTCTGGGACGGATCAGCGAAATACCAGCTAGAGGCTCTAGATTCAATTGAGAGAGGAGCCAAGAAGCTCATTTGCAATGACGAGTTAGCTGCAAAGCTCCACAGCCTCGAGGATCGCTGAATGGTTGCAAGCCTCTCGGTTTTTTATCGGATACATTTCGGAGAGTGTGCTGCGGAGCTTTTCAAGCTGATCCCACCATCCGCATTCTATCATCGGACAATCAGACGCTCCGCGATGCGCCATCGCTACACAGTAGACATACCTCCCATACGCACAAAGCGGTACTCTTCCACCTTTATTATGCGCACGGCCAAGGAGTGGAACGCCTGGCCTGAGTCTGTGTTTCCTGATAACTAAAACCTAGGGGTCTTCAAGTCGCGAGTGAATGGATTTCTTCTAGGCAAGCGTGTACCATCGTAGACTGCATCATCGCTTACCATCAGGCGAGATCGTGGTCAAACGCTAGACTATAATTTACAAAAAAAAATGAGCTAAGGAATCAAGCCAATAGGGCAATTCGGTTGGCACAAACTAAACTTTTAGGATTGTCAATTTTTATTTTATCATCGCTAATACTCTAAAAGCTGGTCATTGTTAACTCTAAAACTGTTCCAAAAATGCGATTTCCGGCACTAGAACCGAAAGTAAATTTGAAAATTGGACTTGGCTTGTCAATTTCTGCTAAAATGAAATGCAATTTCCTTTAAAATTCTTATTTCCATTTAACCGAACCGAACAAAACTAAACCATATTTTTTTGTGTGTTTTGTAAACTATATTTTAGGCAGAGCCTGGCTAAGCCTCTTAAAATAAAATCATAGATAGTGTTTAATCGTACTTATATTATAAACTAGCTTCCGCCAGCGGCTTCGCACGCGTGGTTTGTCAATAAAAAGTAGCCTACCTATGTGTCAATTCAGGTCATAATCTATCGACATACCAAATTTCATCAAAATTGGTTCAGCCATTATGACGTGATTCAGTAACAAACAAACAAACACACAAAAGAATGTATGTTTTAAAATTAAAGTCGTACTAACAAAACAGGTTGTATACTTTTCAAGATAATATTGTTTTTTTTTTCAGGTGTGGAGTTGTCTTTCTTCAGTGGAGTATACAGTCCCAGCATTGGGTTCACGCTGGGCATGGGGGAGAACGCCAAACAGCTGGTCGGCCTGTCTGGAGTCTTTATCGGAGTGGGAGAAGTACTTGGTAAGTTATAGCCGAAAAACATCAACAATTGCTGTATGTACGCCCCTAACTGAGATCTCCCATAAAAACAAAAAAATATTATTTGTAATCAATAATCATTGATTTTCAAAATAGTTCCACGAAATGCAAAACCAAACTAACTTGACCTACAGTTTCATTCAAATTACAGATAACGGGAGTTCATGTTAATTAGATACCCTTTTTTGGATAGAAATAGCAGTTTTCGTAGGGCACGTTGCTAGGATGCGTGACCTACGAGGCAATACTTTGTTAAGGCGATGGTTACCAATTTACATCAAGTGGGCATTAGACTTGTTCCATCTCCTGGTGGTATAAAAAAAATAAAAATACATAATACTTACCTCTCACGTTCTTTTCAATCCTGTCCATTCACAGGTTGTCTGGAAGAGATCGCTTGAAGCGATAAGGCCGCCCATTGTACACACGGCTACACAACAAGCTATACAACTTCCAGTTTAAGCTGACCTCGCATTATGTAGGCTTTTCGTAGAATGAGAGGTCAGCTTATTCTGGAATTTATAGATTGATGTGTAGCCGTGTGTACCACCGTGTAGTACCTAGTTTAAGTTTTCTAGGTTTACTTATTGTAATTTGGTGTAGAGAGAGTTATTGTTATAACACTCTAAAGCGCATCACACACTGCGAAGATGTTATAATATTTTTCACACCACCTACTCGACAATGTCAAATTATAAATGTCATGTAAACCTCACCGAAAGCAGGTGACTAAAAGTCCGTGCTAAATCCCTATGGCTTAGGCCAAAGAGATTATAATACCTACGGAGAAGAGACGGGACTTCTAACAAAAAAAGGAATGTATGAAACGGGCATGCTCGACGAATACTACAAAGACAAATCACATAATATTTGACGCAAATTTTTTTATTTCTAGTTTAGTTTTTTTTTATTTTGACATTGTAATAATTTTTAAACTTTTTATTTTAACTATCCATACCATTTAGTGATAAGAATTTATTTGACATGTTATTAATCATTATTATTATTTTCCGTTGACATAAAATTTATTATTAGTATCATTTTTCGTTGACATGACGTTATATCATAATGTATTTTTATTTTTTTACTGGTTATTAATTATAATTTTGTATTATGTATTTACCAAAACCGTTGTTCTTCCGCTTTAATCACGTATTTGTAAAAGATTTCCTAACTGTAGAATGAAAAAAGTTCCGACACAATATTTTATTGTTTGAGAATAAATGAATGAATGAATACCAACCTAATAAAAAATCCAAGCAAGCAAGCAATCAGTTCGATACACTAATAGTGCCAACATGAGCATAAATAGGGTTGTGCTTAGTAGGGTTTCAGATTTTTATCGATAATTTATGTTTTCAATGTGATATGCTATTTAACCTACTTGTTTATGCATATACAATTAAAAGATAGTCAGATAGTCCTTTATTCGTAAAAATATACACAATAACAAAATAGAAAAGGTACACATCAGCAGCAATAAGTACATATTGTATACATAGTGTAATAAGCTAAGTACAAAAGACGACACTTGGCATTGGGAACAAATAATATATCTTTATGCTTTTGGAGATTTTTTGTAGATAGCAAGTGCCAAGTTTTTTTCTACTTTTGTCCAGCGTTTACCGTGTGACTTGCGGTTTTGGTTTCTAACTGTAGCAACAATAAAATTTTTCAACACTAGTGAATTAAGTTTGTCGATCAGTGTAACTCTTTTAAGAAGAGCTTTCATTTAAATTTTACTTTTTGCTTGTTTCTTCAGTAACAAAGTCTTCGCTTTCTCTTGCGAGGTGTTACGTCCAGGTTTGATGTTGATATTGAAGGTGCTGCAATATAAAATAGATGAAAATTATCGGCAATCATTTATGATGCATTTATTTCAAAAGTATGTAAGATTAAAAAGTTCAACAGTAAAGTAAAATACTCACCAGGGCTGCATGATCTCTTACTCTTAACGCATACTGGGCCAGTGTCCTGATTTGATGTTGAAGGTACTGCAACACACGACAGGTAATGACCGTTATTTTTTTAAATAAATTCCAACTATTTATTATAAGATACTTCGTATTATAAATTAGGAGCATTTATTCCAGAGTAAGTATGATTTAAAAGTTCTACAGTAAAGTAAAATACTCACCACCACCACCAGTAATACAAGGGCTGCATGATTTCTTCCTCTTAACGCCTACTGGGCCAGTGTCCTGAGTTGATGTTGAAGGAACTGCAACAAACAAATTCATTTATTTGCAACTGTTGGTACACACAGGAACACTTAAATATTTAAGTTATATTAATTTTTTTCAAATAGGCCTCTTTTAAGTTCTATGCTAGACTGCCTTTCTATGTGACTTTTACACAACTAGACTAGATATAAAAAAGCTTACCTTGTGTATCAATATGCCTACAATAATCATGATCTCTAATAGAGATATCTATTGTTTTTGAGTGCTATATGCAATGGAAACTTCTTCACTTCGTCATCTGTCAGAGGGTTTTTAGAGATATCGACGCAATGGACAGCTCTTTTTCGTAGTTGTTTTTTTTTCTGGAAATCTTTCGGTCTAAAATGCTTGCCACATATATATTTTAACTGATGAAGCTTTTCAATAGGGACATGGATCAAATCCTTATTTCATGTTGCTGCTACCCAATGTCTACATCTGAAAATATAATAGATACATATTTAATTTGTACCAAGCCAATTTATAGAAACGGTTCAACATAGGTACACAGTGGTACCACAAACGCAAACTTCTGTTGCAGCAAATTGTGCTACTGCTAGGAATAGAACCTGGCACCTGTGCCATGGAAATTCAGAGGCACAACCGAACCACTACACTACAATAGTCCATTTTTTATCAATTAACTTTCTTTGATAAAATCAACGTTGAGTTCGAAATTATCGATGATTGACGGCCAACACTATTGTTTACCTTTTAGATTCGATAAATATTTGAAGACGAATATTTTGTTATTTAGACATAAATAATGCCTAGACATGCAATTAAAACGAATGTAAAATCATCTTTTCTCACCGATCTTCATCCAGAGGAAATCTTGCCTTGAATATCCGTTTTTCACTGCATATTCGACGTGGTTTACACGGCATATTTCGCATTTAATTTGACTCATCTCACTAAACACGAAAGTTTGTCTGGTTAGAAGGATGGTGGATAACTACTCCTTTACGCCGAAACTAACGAACATGAGCTCACAAAAAAATTTTTTTTCACGAAGTTGTCTGAACACTTGCTGTGGGAAGTGTGGGAACTGTGTTTAGACCGAACAAACAAACAAGCGAAACAAACAGTAAATTTGACCGCTTGCTACGCTACCCATGTGACAGATGACGACAACATGGCGGCGAAGTAACCCGTCTAAGTTTGAAAGTTGATAGTTACAAAATGCGCATAGTGGATTTTAGCGTTCTCTGTATTTGAAAGTGTTATAGCCGCCATTAAATTGAACGCACATTTCATACAATCGTTTATGTCTTATGGAGTTGCGCCACCCTGGCTTAGGGAGTAAAGTTGTACTGAATTTCATTATGCCTGCGAGGGCTTTGAGGTGATTTGAATTTAGAACCTCTACTGTATTAAAATTTGAACCAAACAGACCCACACAATAAGAACTTATTCCAACCTAGATTTGCTCTTATTGTCTCGCAGAAAGTGTAAAATGTAGAGTATTCTCCTCGTGGCTAAAGCTGTCTGCATTTTGGGCGTACCTCTCTGCAGCGTCATCTAGCTCGAAACTAAAAAAAGCTTGTACTATGGAAACCAGATAACTTATAGAATACTTATACATATAATTGTTTTTTTTTGTAAATACATACTTATAATATATAGAGAAACAACCAGACACGGAACAAATATCTGTAGATCGTGCAAACATTTGTTCCGCGGCGGGAATCGAACCCGTAACCTCTTGCGTCTCAGCAGGCTATTGGCCCACTGAGCCACGGAGGTCGTCATGTTGCAATATAGATAGATAACTCTATAATGAATTACCACACAAACAGAAATAATGCAAAAATAAGTACTAGGCTAAAATAAATAAGGCAACACAATGGGCGGCCTTATCGCTGAAAGCGATCTCTTCCAGGCAACCTTTGGATCTAGCGAAATTTACAAAGATACGAAGTGCGGTGTACTTTAGAGGATACGTTTACACATATATTCTTAGGTATAATAAAAAAAATATATGATGAAGTTTTAATCCTAATACTTAATATACTTATAAAATAGACTAATATATAGGTATCTACATATAGCAAACTATACTAACAGATAAAATAAGTACATAAATAGTAAATAAATAACGCTAGGAAGATGACATCGTCAGGTGATAGTGTTTCAACTTCAACTTGGAAGGTGTGTAAGGAGGATGACCGTCTTATTTCTTCGGGCAGAGCATTCCACAGCCGAACAGCCTGGACAGTAAAAGATATCTTCAATCCATGCTAGAACAGTGACTATTCGGGCGGTGGCGTGCGGATTGACAGCCTGGCTTATTTACTAGTTACTACAGCCAAGGGCGGATCCAGATTTGGTGCCAGGGGGGGTCACATAGTCGTGGTCAAGTCACAAGAAGTTATAATTTAATTTTTATAATCATGGATACAAGTAAAATGTAGGTATTTTATTAATGTACTTACATACTGTACTTTTAATACCTATATTTAAACAAAATCAAATTTTCAAATCAAAATATTATTTTAAATTAATTAAATATTCTTCCAACCGCAGTTCCTGGACATTAATGAAGGAGGCCTTTGTCCAGCAGTGGACGTCCTACGGCTGATATGATGATGAATTAAATATTGAATGTACTTCCATAAAATCTATATTGTGACAAAAAAATATATACAAACATTATGTTTAACAATTTTAATTAGTGGTCCACCTAGGTCCTGGACACAGCCCAGGGGGGGGGGGGGTCATGACTCGCATGACCCTCCCCCTGGATCCGCCCTAGACTTAGAGCTAATAAACACTAGATAAACGTTGAAATCAACACCAATATCGATCAGACAATAACAAGTGTTGTTCATTGATATTAGAGATTAGCCAGTCCATCTATCTATTTGTAAATAGATTAGTATTGTGCAATTCTATTGAAAATAATCTATACAGAATGCAGTCGCGATAAAGGGCACTTATGACTTATCTAATAACGCTCTAATAAAATGCTAATGACCTAATTTCGAAAAAGCATTGGTAATTGGTAAACTTTTTTGTTGATAAAACTATATAATTGTTTGATCTAGGATACAATTGCGTAGCAGAATGATAGCAGACGAAATGAAATGTTTTTTTAACAATATTAACTAAATTTATAACGGGACCCTATTACTAAGACTCCGCTGTCTGTCCGTCTGTCATCAGACTGTAAACTGTCTCATGAACCGTGATAGTTAGACAGTTGAAAATTTCACAGATGATGCATTTCTGTTGCCGCTAAAACAACAAATACTAAAAACAGAATAAAATAAATATTTAAGGGGGATCCCATACAACAAACGTGATTTTTTGCTCGATATTGATAACGGCAACAGGTAGATAACAAGCACAGGCAACATGCTTGAAATATTCACACAATATTTAGTTATATATTCACTTTAAAAATAAATAATTAAATTAAAATAAAACAAATATTAAGGTGGGCTCCCATACAATAAACGTGATTTTTTTGCTCGTTTTATAGATAATGGTACGGAACCATTCGTGCGCGAGTCCGACTCGCACTTGGCCGGTTTTTAACCAGCATCGACGCAAAAAGGTTTTATCCTACATTTGTATAACTGTAGTATTGTTACTGCCTAACAGGTGAACCATCCAGATGAATCCAGATGCCATTTGTGGACAACGCTGAAGCTTGATTGAGAGACGACCGTGACGGTCTGAATAACTCTCGGCACTTATGTGATAGAAAGAAAGTTTTTATTTGTAACGGCACATTAGGACTACAAAAGATATATTGCTGAACATTTCACACAGCGGTATCTAGCCCCAAACTAACAAGAGCTTGTACTAAGGGAACCACATAACTTATAGAATACTTATATACTTTTTTTTTTGTAAATACCTACTTATAATATACTAATATTATAAAGAGGAAAGATTTGTTTGTTTGTATTGAATAGGCTCCGAAACTACTGGACCTATTTAAAAAAATCTTTCACTGTTGGGAAGCTACACTATCCCCGGGTGACATAGGCTACTTTTTACCCTGCGCAGGAGGGTAATGTTTTTGTTGAGAAACTACGCGTGCGAAGCTGCGGATTTGTCAGCTAGTGTAATATATAGAAATACATCCAGACCCGGAACAAATATCTATAGATCATGCAAACATTTGTTCCGCTTTATTGTTATGATAAAATATTCTATAGTGTCTCTCAGTGCCAGTGATGACGTTACAATAAATCAAAATACTCCAATCAAATAATCAAGAGCACAGGCGCCGAGTAGCCAGACTTTCAGTTTTTTACAAGATATACATTTTGGTGAATGTGCGCAAGATCTTCATGACCTTATCCCTCCTACCCCCTTCCACCACCGGACAAACAGACGTACCGAGAATTACCACCCATACCTGGTCGGCATACCACCTTCCCGTACCAAATGATTTGCTTCAACTTTTCTTGTTAGCACAAGTAAGGAGTGGAACTCACTTCTGGCGTATGCTTTTCCAAACCAGTATAATCTTGGAGTCTTCAAGTCCAGAGTGAATAGGTTCTTTCTAGGCAAGCGTGCTCCATCTTCGATCACACCTTCACTTACCATCAGGTGAGGTAGTGGTCAAGCGCTTGGCTATCATCAATAAAAAAAAATGTTGTAGCTGGTAGCTCATTCATGATTGTTTTCAGGCGGAGCCATGTTCGGCATCCTGGGCTCAAAGACGACGCGCTGGGGCCGCGACCCAATCGTCATAATGGGCTACCTCATCCACCTCACGTCGTTCTTCCTCGTGTTCATCAACCTGCCGAACGTGGCCCCGTTCGGAGACACCGAGGAAGTATCGTACATCAGCCCGTCCCCGTACCTGGCTATGTTCTGTAGTTTCCTGCTCGGATTCGGTGATGCGTGCTTCAACACTCAGATCTATTCCATTCTGGGAGGGAATTATTCGGATAACAGCACATCTGCCTTCGCTCTCTTCAAGTTTACTCAGGTCAGTTGTCTATTAATCCTTACTAATATTATAAATACTAAAGTAAGTTTCTTTGTTACGTTTTGACGTCTAAACACTAGGACCGATTTCGATGAAATTTGGCATATAGATAGATTAAGATTGGGATTGAGATGTAGGCTACTTTTTTGCGCGACTGCGCGGGAGAGTAATATTTTTATGCGGCTCATCTAGTCTAATATAAATCCATACTAATATTATATATTCTAAAGTAACTGTCTCTCTGTCTGTTTGTTACATTTGACGACTAATCGGCTGGACCGATTTCAATGAAATTTGGCATATATTTGGATTGAGATATAGGCTACTTATTATTGACATACCACGCGTGCGAAGTCGCTGGCGAAAGCTTGTTATCGTGTAATAAGATGCTTTGGATTGAGCCACTGTTGCTTCTTTTTATTGGATGCAGAGTGCGTTAATTCAGCCACGAGTACTCCGATTCTTGTAATTTTAACTATGTGGATATTATGCTGCCTCAGTAAGTCATAAAGCGGCAGAAAGCTGACCTAAGTTAAAATAACGAATTTGTGGGAAAGGTTTCGATTACGCCAAACGTTGCATCGATAGACAGCGTAAGCGTAGCGTATCGAAGCTTGAATTTGACAATATCTGTCTAGTAATTGCCCTTATGTTTTTTTTCAAGCCATATAATAAACATTTTCATACAAAATGTTAATTTTAAAGTGGCGCCCCCTTGAATGTTTTACGCTTTTATGCCTTATTACCAGTCTTAATCCAAAAAGATTTATTTTCACAAGTGAACATTATTAGGTAGGATGTAGGCATGTTTATATATAATTTGACGACCTCCGTGGCGCAGTGGGCGAATAGCCAGCTGAGACGCAGGAGGTAGCGGGTTCGATTCCCGCTGCGGAACAAATGTTTGCATGATCTACAGATATTTGTTTCGGGTCTGGTTGTTTCTCTATGTATTATAAGTATGTATTTACAAAAAAAAAGTATATAAGTATTCTATCAGTTATCTGGTTCCCATAGTACAAGCTATGCTTAATTTGGGGCTAGATAGCGCTGTGTGAAATGTCCAGCAATATTTATATTTTTTTATATTTTAATTTATACTTTTAAATTATTTGACAATATGATTATTATTATTTTTCCACTTGATATTTAGATAAAAACAAAAAGTGAAGATACGGTACGCGCTTACATTGCTAATAGTCAAACTAGGCGCTGGCTGCTGCACTACATAGATAATCTCACGCAAACGTTTATAAAGTAAGTTACACCGCGTTATTACGCAGTGTCAATCCGGTGAGCGAGACAGAGCGAAGAGCCTATGTTTAGTGCAAGCGAGAGAGAATCAACTGTCAGTTGCGGCGCTGAATCGCCGTAGTACGAGCACACGATTGTGACTAAAGCATGAACCTAATTTGAGCTGCTTACTTGCGAGACGATTGTGCCGTATCTTCCCTTTTTGTTGTTATCTAAGACTTGATATGATTATTATTACCTGATAGCTTCTACTGTATTTGAAATATTATGCCGCATGAATTAATTTTAATTTGTTTGATTTGAGATGTTTCATTCTATTTGTTTAATTGAAACGGCTCAAACCCAACTTGCAGTGCCCTTACTTCCTAAGCTGCTTACTATCTAAACTGGAAAAAATGTATACATACATGTCAGTACGCTGGGTCGGCACCACATTTATTCCTTCTCCATATCTCTATCAGCCGTCATCTCCGTTGCCACTTCTCTCCTACCCATATCGTTCTTCACACAGTCCATCCATCTCTTCTTCGGCATTCCTTTACTTTTATATCCATCCACTTTTTTAGTCACATGATTTTCTTCCCTCTTTTTAGTCCATGACATGTTCTATCACTGGCGCTAATTTTAACCTTCCTCTAATTTACTCATTCCTTATCTTATCCTTTTTCATTACCCCCCACATCCCATCCATCTCAACATTCGAATTTCCGCCGCGTGCACTCTCCTTTCACTCACCCTCAACACTCATACTCATATGTACACGTAAAAAAAGAAATAAGCAAACTGTTTGCTATGTCCGCAGTCGATGGCCGCAGCAGCGTGCTTCTTCTATTCATCCAAAGCGCTCCTCTCCGTGCAGCTGAGCATACTTGGAGTCCTGGGTACGGTCGGCACGGCGACGTTCTGCCGGGTGGAGTGGGCGGGGAAGGCCCGCGCGCGCGCCGCCGCCCTCGCAGCTATCGACGACAAAACTCCCGCTTCACACTCATTGGCTGACAACTTTCACTACGATTGAGAATTACTTCACTTAGACACGGACATTTGGATCGAAGACACGAAAATCAGGGTGAGACGAGAAATTTAGTGTTGTATTATAAAAATCGTTAGGGAAATTTTATAACCCAAACTATTTTCTCATTAAATGTGTGACTTTAGATAATTTTGCAGAGGTTATCCGAATTACGATGTGAAAGGTGTGAATCTGTAACATTCCAATTTTAATACTTAGTCTGGCCATAAATACTGTTACAATTAAAAATAAACAAAAAATTACATTTGAATTTGGAATCTGTCATTTTTTATATGATTGTTCATTGTTTTCTCATTTTGGCGCCAATACATTGTACAAAATTTTGCGATATTAAAATTGAGTGGGGTGAATAAAGAGAACCGAATCGCTGTGATTGCATTACACATAGTAGGTATGGAGCCAAATGCTATTTTTAAAACTCTCCATACGCACTGTATTAGTAAAATGTTTGTGTACCGGGCTATTATTAGGTACAATGAGACCTCTGTTTGTGACAGAAAAAGATAGGTATATAACAGTATAAGATATTCTGCGAGTCTTGCCTATGTATGCAGTTTTATAGACACAAGTTGTGTGCATTTTTAATTTTTGTAGAAAATTATACAATGGTAGAAATAACCATGTTATAACCACTAAGAAAACTCATTTATTTCAATAATTATTATAAAAGCGGAAAATATCACGTATTGTCGGTCGTATAAACCCCGAATTTTTAACAATGAAGTGCAGTTAAAATTTTTCTTCAATTTGTTTAAATGTTTGATCTCTTGAATAATTTGCTCTATAGAATAGTGTTAAAAGATTTATGTAGAGCTACAATGGATGTTCTGAAATGAAAGAATTGGTGCTGTTTTTTTTGTTAATAATTGTATAATATCAAAAGCATTATAAGAAATTAATTAAATAACAAAAAAAGCCAAGATTAATGTTTTGTGATGAATGAGATGAGAAGCATTCCATATATTTTTGTATTTAATTAGTTAAGAATGTAAAGTAACAAGTATAGAACTCTAGATTATAAGATGTAATTTTATTTAGATGAGTTTTGTAATTTCAGTCATGCTTTCTTATTTATATTATTTTTATGAACCTATTTTAGTATTTATCTACTCAAGTACTCATTTTGACATTGTCAGAAAGTGACAACTTCTTCCTGCAGGGAAAAGGCCTCCCATCCCTATCTCTCTATGTTGAGTTGTTTTAAGTGAATCCTCATTAGTAAACCTCAAAGGTTTATTGAATAATTATAAATAACATCAATAGTTTTCAGTTAAAATGTTCTGCATAAATTTATTTAAACTAGTTGTCAGTACACAGTGGTCGAAAGTAGACCTTTTTAGCATTCGTCCCCTTCCCCTTCTGCATATAATATTAAAAACTTTAACTATGCCAAATCTCAGACTCCTCCGTGCGCACAATCACAGTAATATTATAAAATGTGAAAGTTTGGATGTTTGTTTGTCACTCAATCACGTCGTAACGGCTGAACCTATTCCGATGAAATATGGTATATAGGTAGATTATAATCTGGATTACCACATAGGCTACCTTTTATCCCGTAAATCAGTTCCCATAGGATAAAAATGGGGTGTCAAGTCGCAACAGCGAGTTTAGCTTTATTTCTAAGTTACCTACACATTTAGTAGTGAAACACGTACGAAGTCGCGGGCAACAGCTAGTAAGATTATAAAGGGGTACAACGTTTTCTCTTCACATTCATACTAATATTATAAATGCGAAAGTTTGTTTGTTGCCTTTTCACGACTGAACGGCTGCATGGATCATAATAAAATTTGTCAAGGTAGATTACATCCTGGGGAAGGACTTAGGCTATCTTTTGTCTCAAAAAATAATCTTGAAGGGGTTGAAAGTTTGTATGGGCAATCCATAATAGACTACGCGGGCGCGTCAGCTAGTATTTATATATATATTAATATGAATAAAAATGTATGAGTGGAGTTAAGATCTTATCAAATATATAGTTTAATCAAGATTTATTATTTTTTCAACCTACAATGTAATGCTTATTTGGTCTGCATTAATTCCCTAGTCATACAATCTGCTTTGTTACCATTGCTTGCTTTGAAAATATGAATTCTGGATTATGTAAGTTTGACCTTTTATTGTTTCAGACATATAATTAAATAAAATTTAGAACATGTTAATCTCCTGTTTTATATTTGTAGGATTTTTATATTCCCATATTCTTATTTGGCTACAACAAAATATATGACTTTCATCATCATCATCATATCAGCCGTAGGACGTCCACTGCTGGACAAAGGCCTCCCTCATTGATCTCCAGGAACTGCGGTTAGAAGCAGCCTGCATCCAACGCCGACCTGCGGTTCTTACCAAGTCGTCTTCACATCTTGTAGGTGGACGTCCCACGCTGCGCTTGCCGGTCCGTGGCCTCCATTTGAGAACTTTCCGTTCCGTTACTTTATGTTATATGACTTTACTTTATCAAAACAAACATACAGTTTGTGCAAGTATCAAATTATTCTGATAAGCGGGGAAATAAATCTTTAATAACAGAAAGAATATACAATTATTTACAATAAAAACGGAAGAAACAGTTGAATCATCTAATGACCGTTGCAAACGATCTATAGATAGCTCAACTGCTCCAGATCACTACCAGGCGGAAGTGTCCCCAAGACACTGGCTGCATTGCCCCTCTGAATTGCAATGCTTATACGTTGACCCAGATAAGCGCCAGCTCTCGGATCACACACAGACCAGACGCCCAGAAAGAATTTTGAAAACAGTTAAGTGATAAGTTTTTTTTTCTGATAATTCATATTCTTATAATTTACTCAATTATAATAATATGAACTTATCAGTCATTAATAGCATAAATAATAAAATAATAGTTTTAACAAATTACAACGGTGATGATAAATCTGTAATATCTAAAATAAATCAAACATATCTACTATTTCTTTTCAGCTAAAGTAACCTGTAACTTGAGATCTTAGCATATTTTAATATTATTAAAAAGAGTTAAACATATGTTGTTAATCTTGGAAACTGCTGAACCCATTCTGAAAATAATTTCACTAAAAGAAAGATCACAGAGTACTATTAATAGGCTATATTTTATTTTGATAACAACCCATGCAAAGCCTGGGCAGGTAAAATAGCTTTACCATAACAATCAACACTAAGGATAGGTTTGTTTAACAGATTTAGGAATACATAGTGCATTGCATTGTATTGCAAATGATCAACGGCTAATTATTTTAAAAACAAGGAACATACCTCCCAGCGCTAGTTAAAAACTGTGTTACGGTGAGGTAAAATACTCAACTTAGGTTAATAATTAGTTAACTTTAACAACTGACAATCACATATCTACTTATTTCTTTTCTGCCTCTTCTTGTGGATTGCCTAGTTCGAAGTCCAGGGGTTTGTCATAGCCCATTATTTTGGCGTAATGCATAGGGTCAGTGAAGAATCTGGCTTCAATGAAAAGAGGAGTTCCTTTTACTTTCATTGTTGTGAACATTCCAGGGATATCAGGGACTACCACATCTTCTGTTTTGAATTCATGCTGAATAACAAAAAAACAATTAGACATACATACTTTCAATTAATATTATTTGGATGGTACGTAATAAGTGTTAGAATAATTGCGTATACACTTACTTGTTTTCTTGCCAAAAAGAAAGTTATAGTAGTAGCGTTATATGTGGAAGTTTCAGGGTTATATTTGATTTCAGTCACATATTTCTTTGTTATTATGTGCAGTAAAAAAGGCGTAATAAATGTGAAGAACCCCACAACTGAACAAAGCGCTACAAGTAGAGACGTACTGCCTATGTTTGCTGCCTCTCTTATGATAATTGGTTGGGCTATCAGACCAGCTATACTTGAGCTCAATGAGAATATTTTTACACTTTTAATCTGTGGTGTGAGGGGGCCATAGTATATCGTTTCTTGTTTATTATCTGCAACTTCTTTTACTTTAATTGCATAATTCCGCGTCAAAATGTTATGAAAAGAACTGATGATTTTTAGTTGGGAGGTTATTTGCTGAAGAGAAGGATTCAACTGGGTTTGTAAGCTCACGCTTCTCACACACAATCGGAACATTTTGATTAGACTTTTAGGCTTGTTTGACTATATTGTTGTGAAACTTTAAAGTTTATTTTACAAGGTTTCGTTCTTCAAACCTCGGCTGATCGGCTCTACTCATGTCAAAACAAATAAGTAATGACCTGACAGACAAGAAAATACATCACTGTCATAGTGACTTTGACTCAATTAGCTTCTTTCCAAACAAAACATCAGGAAAAATCGTTTCAAAAACATAGCTATATTAAAAATAAAAGATCAGTTGGTACAATATCACCTTGATAAAAGTATATGAAATCGGTACAAATTACATTTATTATTTTTCACGGGAACCGACTTAAGGGATGAAAAATTACCAATTTTTCATCCCATTTGTCGGTTTCCCTAGACTATGTCTTAATCAAGGAAGTCGCAAACGCGCTTGCGCGCCAAATTCACGTCCGTGATCTGGCTTTAGCTATTTAGAAACATATTCAAATCTAAACATCCAATTATTTTTCTTATTTAAGCTTTACATTATTTATTCTTTAAACTTTAGTTCTAATTTAATAACTTTAGTTCATCACATGCGATGCTTCCAGCACACGTTTTACCTACTCGTAATAGTAACTGTTTAGACCACATCATATTTAAATCTCCCTATTCCGCCGTAACTATGGTCCTTGACTGTCTGATCACTGACCACGCCCCTATTCTTTTTTGTATTAATATGAAAGCACAACGTAGAGCTCCTAAGAAATCCACAGCTAAACTAGACCTCGCTGCAATTGATAAAGAGATAGCAGAAACAGACTTTTCATCAATCTTCACTTCAAGTGACCCAAATTCTGCTGCTCAGATTCTTGTTAACTTGCTCGGCTCTATTATTCAAAAATACAGACAATCTGTAAGCATTTCAAATAAAAAGCGCATCATAAAGCCATGGATTACTCCTGGTCTTCTGAGGTGCATTCGACACAGAGACTCGCTGTACAGAAAATTTAACAAAGACAGAGAAAATCTAACAAAAAAGACTATATTTAACCGCTACCGCAACTTTTGTAACAATCTTCTAAAAAAAACTAAGCGCGAATACGAACGTGACGAGCTACGGAAGGCCAGGAATAATCCAAAGGCAACGTGGAATATCAAGGATATTGCAAACCTAAATATAAAACAATCTTCCTCTGAGAAGCTACTAACACTGTCTGTAAACCCATCCACCTCTCTCAATATGGTTAACAGTTTCTTTGCAAATGTGGGAAAAGACTTGGCCTCTAAACTACACCTAACCCAACCGTATCTAACACATAAGAAAGACTTCCCAAACCCTCCTAATTCAGCTCCTCTCGACTCTATGGCTTTATATCCCACTGACAATGAAGAGATAGAAAACATTATCTTAAACCTCAAAACGAAATGTGCCGCCGGTTGGGACGGCATTCCTACATCTGTCGTTAAGGGCTCCAGACACATCCTAGCTCCCATTCTCAACTATCTTTATAATTTATGCATGTCTGCCGGCACCTTTCCCTCGGTATTTAAGAAAGCTTTAGTTCATCCCATTTACAAGGGAGGTGACAGAGACAGAGTCACTAATTATCGGCCAATTTCAGTTCTCACCGTATTGTCAAAAGTGTTTGAAAAAATTTTAAACAACCGTCTTATAAAATACCTTAATGATAAAAATATATTGGCAGATAACCAATTTGGCTTTAGAAGAAACAGGTCGACTGAAGATGCTGTTACTGAACTCACTACTGCGATTGTCAAAAACCTTGACAAAAAGCTTAAAACAATTGGTATATTCATTGATTTATCTAAGGCATTTGACACTGTCTCTGTCCCCATCCTATTGGATAAACTCGCGGAGATTGGTATTAGAGGTATTACAAACAGCCTTTTTGAGAGCTACCTCTCCGACCGCAGACAGGTAGTCGTAATTAATAATTTGTCTAGCAAGGAAGAGGGTATAAGTTTCGGTGTCCCGCAGGGCAGTGTTCTTGGACCCACTCTCTTTCTTATATACATTAACGACTTGTGCAATTTGTCTCTCCCGAACTGCAGTATATTTACGTATGCTGATGATACAGCTCTTCTAATCGCAGGTCACGACTGGGCAGAGGCTAACTCACTTGCGGAATCTGCTCTTAAATCGGTCCTGACATGGCTCTCACAGAACCTTCTTACTCTAAATGTTCCTAAAACTAAATTCATAACTTTCTCCCCTAGTATCAGAACTCAACCTCCCTCCTCTTTCATTCTTCGTGCCCATGCCTGTTCTGCAGCAGGACCAAACCCATGCCACTGTCCCAAATTGGAACGCACTCTAAGTATTAAATATTTAGGTGTCTGGTTGGATAGAACTATGTCTTGGGTGCCGCATATTGAGTGTACAGTGTCCAGAATCAGAAAATTAATGTACATTTTTAAGCAACTTCGTAACAGCGCTGACATTCTTTGCCTTAAAATGGTTTACTATGCTCTAGCTCAATCGGTTTTATCCTATTGTATAACTGCATGGGGCGGTTCTACTAAGACTCTCATGTTGAGAGTGGAAAGAGCCCAGAGAGCTGTATTGAAGGTCATGACTTCTAAATCTAGACTCTTACCCACTGCTACCCTATATTCGATCTGTGAAGTTCTTACAGTGCGTCAACTATTTGTCCTAGCGACAGTTTTGCGGAAACACGGTGAACTTTCTTTCGATCCAGTTTTCAGCTCTCTTAAGCGTCGCTCTGATATGGTTTGCAGCATACAGCCCCGCAGAACTGCCCTAGCTGGAAGACACTACTTTTATATAAGCTGTCCCTTGTACAACAGAGTAAACAAAGCTATTGACATTTATCCGCTGTCATTCCACAGATGTAAAATTAAATGCAAAACCTGGCTTCAGTCACTAACGTACGATGATACCGAGAATATTTTGATCTCTCCTACCTAGCAAACTTAACAACAAGCGAACACGTATGCACTCACACACTCACACACAAACTCGCACAAACACTCACATCTACACACACACACACACACACACACACACCACACAAACACTCACCACACACATACTCACACACACGCAGTATTCAACTTAAAATCATAATCATATTTAGAATAAACATTTCCTTGTATCGACTTGTTTTAAGCTGGAACGTTGTTCGGTTTGGTTTTGGAAGAGGGCGCTGACACTGCTTCTCAGTTTTTTTTTTAACTTTTGCAGTTGTCAACGTTTTCATTTGTCTATTGTACTTTGTTTATGTACCAAATAAATAATTTTGAATTTTTTTTTTGAATTAGTCAATAAACTTTTTGAGAGAATCAGAACAAAATCCTTAGTCCGATTTGCGATTAGCCTCGAGTCTAGGGACTCGAATTTATAGGCAAAACTGGATAAATATTCAACCAGACTTTCATATTTTTACTATTAGTGGAATTGTACGATGTTTTTTCCTGTATTGAAAGTAGTAGGACTGCAGTCCAGCGTTGCCAGGACGTACCAAATATTAATTTTTCCGTACTATTTGACATTCGACCGTACATTATCCGTAGGTACCTCACCTTCGACCGTACTTTTTCCGTATTACCTATTAGCCTTCAATCTTGTAACATAACGAAGAAACAAAGCCACTGATCTCTACTACATAAGTACACGAGATCAGTGAACAAAGCCCATTCCGCCAATAACTGGTTCGATTTTTGTTACCACATCCCTAGACAATTCGAATCATTGCATTGAGATGTGCCACCGGACTCCGATGTCCGGATTTCACGTAGGTAGGTACCTACCTAGCATGAGTCCGGTCACTGGCCGGACTTATGAAACTAAGTGAGACTACGTGAAATTAACTTAGTAGGGCTCGTTCATATCCAGATTAAAATCAAACCAGAGAAGCAAATATATTCAACGTTAATTTATTTAAAAAATATTAAAAATCTACGCTTGAGTCTCGACTCTTCCGTGAACTATTATGTTCTAGATGGAGGCTTTAACCTACTTTATATTCAAGACTCCTCATGATTTGTGGGACAGTTATCCACGTCGTAGCAGAACCCAGTTTCTGTGTCGAGCACCGTTGGTTCAGGGCAGTCGCACCGTGAGAAGCCGCAAACTGTGCCTACCAGCATCTGTTCCGGATGCTCGCAGGTTCTCTGGGCACTCCAATACGATACATTACAGTCACTCTTTTTCTCCACCATTCCTTCCGGACATATGTCTACACCTGGAAAAATCGCAAACAGTTTCATAATCCCCAGCGCTCTGCCCCAACTAGAGATTATGGAATTTTTTATGTTAGCACAATTTCAGATTTGTTGCATAATCCCTACTAGTGGAGCAGAGCGTTAGACTTATAAGAAGTGCTAGGTAACTAATTAACTATGTAGGTAGGTAGTTTCAATAAAAAATATTTTGTATTTTGCCTTCCAGTGTGGGTGATATAATGCAATGTTCGTTCGGGTTAGAAGCTATACGACAACATCTGCACGTACACTGTATGGCACTGGCTTTATAAAAATGCTCACAAAGCAAAAACCAACAATTTGAACATAGGTCCTATTTTCTTATATTATTTATCTTATCTATGAGTAATATGCGTAGGTAAAAGGTATATTATGATACAAGTGAGCTAAGTTGCTCATTATACGCGAGGCTGTGGTCTGCAGCCTGAGCCGTAGGCGAGGGCATAAATCAGCCGAGTGTCAAGCGAGCAAGCTGCTCACGAGTTTCATACGCACTTTTTCAACACACTTGCGAGGAAAAAACAAACATGCATTGCATTAAATTTAATCGTTTAATTATTAAAACAATTGGTGAATGAACAATTTTCAAAACGATATTGGATTGTTTTTGATGGCGATTTCACAGTTAATTGCCACTTCTTTAGTATCTTCATTTACTTCTTGTGTAAATTTCGGCGACAAAAGTAGGTAAATCATACAAATTACTGGAAGGAGAAGGCATCAAATATCTCATGTTACGAGATGTACCTATATGGTTGTGGGTTACAGTACGTTTTGATATCAACACCATGTTTGAGCTTAACCATGATTCGAACATGGAATAGATGTACCACAGGGAACTGGGTTTGTATGTATTGACGAGTTCAGAGAAATACGCCAAAAACCCATTTTCAGAAAACGACTGGGTTTTTTGTTGCTCTTTCATTGTAGGAAACTATCGTATGCAGCTAAGTACTTTTCTCTCGATTTTGCAGGTATTAGGCTTTCATTTGCATTTTGTGCTGCATTTAGTACCTATTTCTGGCGGGGTTAAATCTATCAATTGTTCATCTTCTGTACTAAAACTTGACATGTTTACAATTATTTACCACACAGCAACAAATGCGATACAAACAAAAAAATGGGAAATGGCGCGCAAGTTTTTTTTTGCACGAGCCAAATGTAAGGTGATTGATTTGATTACATATAGCCATACCTACAGCCTACTTCAAAATTATAATTGTTGTGATAAAATGCAAATATTTTATATACAAATTATTGTGAATTATAAATAATTTTATAATAATACCTAAATGTTTTTTCGTCTTAATTAGGGATACATTTATTTATTCCAACGAAGAATCCAACTCGGCTGGGCAGCGTTCGGGAAACTTCTCGATATCTTCTCGTCCAAAATTCCCCAGAGCCTGAAGACTTAAAGTCTTCAACCAGTGTGTGTTGCCAGTGCTGACCTATGGCACTGAAACGTGGCCCTTTACTCATGGCCTCACAGAACATAAAAGTTTTTTGTGTTCTGTGCATGGCCTCATGACCAAGCTCAAAGTCGCTCAACGAGCTATGGAGAGGGTTATGCTCGGGGTCTCTTTGCGTGAAAAAATCCGCAGATGAACCAAAGTTGCCGACATAGCTCTTAAAACTAGCAAGTTGAAGTGGCAATGGGCAGGCCACATCGCTCGTAGATCCGATAACCGTTGGGGAAGAAAGGTTCTCGAGTGGAGACCACGGACTGGAAGACGCAGCGTAGGCCGGCCCCCCACAAGGTGGACCGACGAGTAAGAAGTCTAGTAAGAATCGCGGGGAGCCGTTGGGCGCAAACGGCTACCAACCGCTCGTTGTGGCGATCTAAGGGGGAGGCCTATGTCCAGCAGTGGACGTCTCCCGGCTGATGATGATGATGATTATTTATTCCAAAAATGTAAATGGATTTTCGGCGGCATAAAACCTCTTTGTTGTTACAATAAAAACTGTAATACCCGGTTAAATTCCGATCGTGTTTGGAGTAGGTACTGGTTCTCACCTCTGGGACGGATCAGCGAATTACCAACTCGAAGCTCTAGAATCAATTGAGAGTAGAGCCAAGGAGCTAGTTGATGCAAGGCTCCTCAACCTGGAGCATCGACGAAAGGTTGCTAGCCTCTCGGTTTTTTATCGAGTACATTTCGGGGAGTGTGCGGCGGAACTTTTCAACCTGATCCCACCATCTCCATTCTATCAACGGACAACCAGACGCTCTGCGGTGCGCCACCGCTATATGGTAGAAATACCTCCCTTTCGCACAAAGCGGTTCTCTTCGACCTTTATTATGCGCACTGCTAAAGAGTGGAACGCCTTGCCAGAGTCTGTGTTTCCTGATAGCTACAGCCTGGGTATCTTTAAGACGCGAGTGAATAGGTTTCTTCTAGGCAAGCGTGTACCATCGTAGACTGCATCATCGCTTACCATCAGGCGAGATCGTGGTCAAACGCAAGCCAACCGGTCAAACGCAAATGTATAAAAAAAAGAAAAATAATTGAGAATGCTCTGTGTACTCGCATATAATCTGCAGTTAGGTACCTACCTACTAACTAAACTTTGTAGGGATGACTATATTATGCACTAGTGTGTAATATTATTACGCACGCGTGTGTCAAAGTTCGGTTTATGGCCCTAATAACGATGTATTAGGGCTCACTTTACGAATAAGTGTATTGAAAAAGATGTATTTCATGTATCATACCACTACCACAGACTACTGATGATTGTATTATACGTACCGAGCCAACACCAAACGTTCTTGCACATAGTCTTGGAGTCATTTAACTACGAGACAAGAACTTGGCTTAACGTCCAAAGTTTAAATTGTTAACCTCTGCTGTCTTAATAATCGAGTCATTTTTAGGTACTTACATGAGTTATTGTGCCACAGGCACTCAGAGACCGTTTGTTTCTCGTAGGCAGCAGCACTAGCGCATAAGCAAAATAATAACGTCCACTTTATCATGACGATGAATACACTGTTGGGTATGAATTCCGATATATATTCTACCTGGTGAATGACGATGTAATTTAATGAAGATCCTCGGTTGAAACAAACTCGATGTGTCTAGTTCGTACTTTTATGCGAGCGAGTGTAACAATGATCTAATGACAAATTGAACGAGGAAAGTGAAATAACATTTCCGCTTGTAGATTATAAAACATAAGCGTTGTTATTGCTACGTGCTATGTAAACTTACACCTTAGCACCTACCTACTAACCTAGCCTATGAAAATAGATACCATAGATAATATTTTGGCTAATAACTCAAAATATACAAACCTTAAACTAAAAAATAATACGGGGTTAAAATTTATTGCCAAAGACCTTTCATTGGAGCCCCACTTTCCCCCCCCCACAACAATTTTAGCTAATTTAGTCACACCATAATTGTGCCATTATAACCTATCAATTTCACAAAGATCGAATCAACAGAGCTTCGAAAGTTATCCTCGGACAAACAAACATACATACACACAACGCCAAATCGTCAAAATTTATATAAGGTACCGTGAAATATGCCAACTTTGCATCCTAAGGAATCTTTGCCCGAATCACGATTTTTAAGCTAATCCGTTAATGTGTAAAAATGTGTCAGTAGTATGACAACACTGATTATAGTTCGATCAAATTAGACCAAAAAATAAGAGTAAAGTTACCTAAATTCCCACCAAGCTGAAAATCGGTAAGATTGTTTGAAATATCATTAAAAACAAAATTTGAAAATTCCCCATCTTTCCCCTGTAAGGAAAAAAAAATATTCAAAGTCAAAGGTAAAAAAAAATGAGTTTTTCGCGATATTCAGCAAAACGGTAAGTTTTATCATAAAAATATCTCAGACAAAAATTGTAGATCATAAAATTATCTACAAAAAATTATTTAATACTTTTTTTTCTACGAGCCACCGTTTTTGAGATATAACGATTCAAAAAGTTGTAAAAGTTGTAATCGTCATAATATGCATGAGTACGCCACGTATATATACATCTCTATAGTTGTAATATATGTTAAAATATTAACGCAGTTTACATGCACTCAGGATGAAGATGAAGAAGAACAACAACAAGAAGAACAAGAACAAGAAGAACAAGAACAAGAAGAACAAGAACAAGAAGAACAAGAACAAGAAGAACAAGAACAAGAAGAACAAGAAGAACAAGAACAAGAAGAACAAGAACAAGAAGAACAAGAACAAGAAGAACAAGACCAAGAACAAGAAGAACAAGAACAAGAAGAACAAGAACAAGAAGAACAAGAACAAGAAGAACAAGAACAAGAACAAGAAGAACAAGAACAAGAAGATCAAGAAGCAGAACAAGAAGAAGATTTTGAAAGTTACGACTCGGACGACAATTTCACTACTTTTTTTTAACTTAAATTGCTTTTATCTTTTCAATCTCTGCTAATATCCATTATTTTTCAATAGTTTCAAATTAAACAGGATCAAAACTGACCCGTGGAATAGGCCTACTGGGGAAACCACAAAAAAAACGCGCTAAGTACACTACCTCATAGGTGGCGAGGAAACGTGTGCATATTATGACGATTACAACTTTTTGAATCGTTATATCTCAAAAACGGTGGCTCGTAGAAAAAAAAGTATTACTTAATTTTTTGTAGATAATTTTAATATCTACAATTTTTGTTTGCAATATTTTTATGATAAAACTTACCGTTTTGCTGAAAATCGCGAAAAACTCCTTTTTTTACCTTTGACCTTGAATAAAATTTTTTCCTTACAGGGGAAAGATAGGGATCTTTCAAATTTTGTTTTTAATGATATTTTAAACAATCTTACCGATTTTCAGCTTGGTGGGAATTTAGGTAACTTCGAATGTCTAAATTGACCGGACTATTATGATAGTGGAAAAAAGACTATATGTGTGACATTTACCGAGTATCGGTTCACTCAGCATCATGGTGTGATAAGAACAAATCAAAAATACCCTATTTTTCCCAAAAATTTAATGAGTGGTTTTTAAAATTATTAGATAATTTAAAGGAGCCACATTATATAATTATGGATAACGCCCAATATCACTCGGTCCAAAAGCACAAACCACCAACTTCGGCAAACAGGAAAATAGAAATAATTGCATGGCTTCAAGAAAAAGGAATAGAGGCAAATGAAACAATGCTTAAAAACGAATTATTGAGACTCGTTGGTCTGCACAAACCCAGCACACAAACGTATGGCTTAGATGACATAGCCCAAGAAAAGGGTCATAACGTCATAAGACTGCCTCCATATCACTGCCAGTATAATCCGATCGAGCTTATCTGGGCCCAAGTAAAAGGTTTGTTTGCTCGAATTTCAGTTAGACAGATTCTTTATGTATTAACTCCTGTATAATTTATGATATTAAAATATGTTTTTCTTTCAAGGTTACGCTGCTAGACATAACACAACACCGCCTTTCACGGCAAATAAAATGTTGCAGTTACTAAACACTGAAAAAGATAGTTACCAAATGCAAAAAAATAATGGAAGAAGATTGGGAGCGGGACGTTCGATTTGATAATATTTGCGAACAAGAGTTCATTATAAATTTACAAGATTGCTTTAGCGATTCTGAAAGTGATTCGGATATTGATTTGGGGTGTACTCCTTTGGAATAAATAAATATATGTATTAAAATATTCGTTTCATTTTATTACCTAAATCATAATATAATCCAATATACATATAATTATGGCAGACAGCCTTCGTGGCGAAACGGTAGTGAACACGACTGCTGCGCAGGAGGTCGCGGGTTCGATCCTCGCTCAGTGCAGATATTTGTATGCATGAATATGGGTTTTTGCACTGGTCTGGTCGTGCCTCGGAAAGCACGTTAAGCCGTCGGTCCCGGCTGCCATACGAATATCTAATGGCAGTCGTTACGGGTTGTTGGAGCCCTCAAAAGTCCAACAATTGGTCTTACTGCAAAGCTTCTATCGATAATACTAAGTATAGATATTTTTTTCTGTATCATAACAACCCTAGGAATGTCAGTTTAACAAATGTCGCAGAGATCAAGCTATGTTTTTTCAAGTATAGAGATGGGTACTCTTTATTCGTCAAAGTGAATGTATTGACTTATTCCGACTCCGCCATCCGATCTGATCCCTCTTAATGATTCCTCTATTCCTTTGACTCATTTACTCCGGACATCCATAGTTGACCGTTAATCGTTTCTAGTAAGGTAGGTGTATCGGCGTGTGTCATCTCGCTCTTGGCGCGCACAATAGTTTAAACCTTGCTTTTGGTTCGTAGATCACAGATTAAAGAAGTTAAGAATATATAGGAAATAAGTTGATGGACGCAGGCAGTGCATCGTAGGGCATATTTTTAGCGAGCGTGATCTACGTGGCAATTCTCTGTTATAGGCGATGGTTACCACTTAACATCAGGTTGGTCAAAACTTGTTTCTTAAGCATGTAACAAAAAAAATAAAAATCGTTACATGGTAATTATATATAAACTATCCCACTAATATCTTAAAGGTGAAAATTTGGATGTTTGTTTATATAATTGTTTGTTTGTTACACAATCAAGTCGTAACGGCTAAACCGATTTCGATGAATTTTAGTATATCAGCACCTTGCCCACGTCTACAAAATGTAAGCCCATAGTCACGTTTTCACAATAAAAATGTGGATAAACATAATTTACGGCCTACTTACAGACTTATTATTTTTTATTTGAGCACTAATCCTCTTTACTATATTCCATATATATATTAAAATCCATTGTAATTTCGGCTAAAATGGTGTAACCTTATTATAAAAAAACTTTTAGCGGCACAAGAATTTAATGGCATTTGGAAAATAATTACGTACTTTGATTGATAGATTGAAAATTCTATAACGCACAAAAATACATAATCTGTACATGGGCGAACTTAGTGCTAGTAAGGGTTGTCTGTGGTACACAATAAAGTAAACAAATCCGTAACGTTGCTCTTCACAAATAATTACAAATAACTAGTATAAAACCGAAATACCTGGAGTGAAAATCGTGAACTACATACACAGAGGTCAGAGGATCGATAATAACAACATTCTGAGACACATATTACGGAAAATACAGAATATCACAAAGGATTCAACATCAAAGGTCGGTTACTTTTTCAAATGACTCAAGAAACATTCAATAATATATAAACAAAATCACTGCCATTCGCTCATTGTAAAGTAAATAACACCCTAAGTCAAAACTGCTGATTGGACACAGAACAGACGTCAATCTGACATCCATTTGATACTGCGTTCGTATTGTCATAGACAAAAATACGTTCGGATACACAAGTCCAATGATCGATGTTATAAATCGAGTCAAGATCACGTTGCTTATCTGACTTCAATACTGGAACTTAAAGCGTAAAAATGGAAAATGACAGCATAGAACGTGTAACATTTAGGAAAATACGTAAAACAAGTTCTTTGAATGACATCACTATAGAAACTGGGTCTACACTGTTCAACTCAACAATGCTAAGCCTCCCTAATTCATCGATAGAAGAGTGTCAGCAAAACACTGAATTGCTAAACAGAATTAACAAGATACAGAAAGAGTTACACGCAGCGCACCAAGAAATCGATAATCTAATTATAGAAAATGGAAGGTTATCGAAAGATTTGGAGAGATCAAATAAAGTAATTGAATTGTACAAAGAAATTGGAAATACGGATAAAAATTATGGTACGCCTCTATCAGAGAGAAAAAAGAAAAAGTCATTGGCTAAGTCTCCTAGAAGCACACCGATTAATACACCTACGAAACAAATTACAGAACTGAACGACCGAATTAACACACTGAAAGAGTCAGAATCCGAACCTCGTAAAACACAGCAACCTGCGAAAGAAATTATTCTGCAACCGGTAGATAAAGAGGAAAAGCATGAAAATGATGGAGATAAAGAAGAAGGAGAAGAAGAGACTTCAAAAAAAAAAGATATTAAAAAAAAATACCAGCCCGAACATACGCCGAACATATGCCGAATTTCGACAAGAAGTAAATGCAGAAGGACTAAACCTCAACGAAATCTACAAAAAAAAAAATATATAATTCTGGCGGATCATCAAGGATTTCATATGCGACAAGTCCTACAAGACCTTGTTGGACAACAATTCCATGTTAGCTGTTTATCGAAACCTGGAGCGAGACTACAACAAATCCTAACAACGTATGAAGATGAATTAAATATGCTAACCATAGATGACTTTATTGTAGTATTAGGCGGAACAAATGATCTAAACCCTTTTGGGTTCCAGCTCACTCTCCATAACTGGGTACAAAAAATGACAAATACAAATGTAATATTCACGCAAATCCCATACAACAGACACCTTAATAAACAAAAGCTAAATTATGAACTCAAATTTGCTTGTAGCCAGTCCAAATTCGCTCAATTTGTTGATTTGGATTTTAATAGATATATACCTAAGGGAAACTATTTCACTTTATATGTATGTCGAATGATTTTAAGGGAAATATTGCGCATTGACTATAAGGATAGAGTATATAACTACCAAAGAGCTAGACAAAATAATAACGTAATAAAAATGATTGACCAAGGTACACAAACCGAAACTACAAACACGCAAAATGATGACGTACCGACCCTGGCTGTCGACCAGACTAAACAAAATTCAAACAAGACACAGGGAAATCAGTTATTTCGTGTATAAATTTATCTATATTATGTATCAAAATATAAATGGACTTGTATCAAAATCAGAAGAACTTATTATACACATTGACAATCTAGAAATAGAAAAGAAACAAAGTATTGACATTCTATGTATAACTGAACATAATATGACTAACGATGACACGAAGTTACTGAAAATACCAAACTACAATTTAGCCACGTTCTTTTCACGACCTAATAGAAAGGGTGGATCTTGCATACTTATCCGGAATAATCATAGACATAAAGTCTTACACGAGATCAAATCCTTGAGTGTTGGTAATATAATAGAATGCTGTGCGGTAGAAATATTAGAACATGACATCATTATCATATGCGTATATAGACCTCCTAGAACTAAAATTATTGACCTTGATTTATTCTTTATGAAACTCGATGACATTTTAAGTAAAGTTTGCTATAAGAACAAAAAGATTATAATATGCGGCGATCTGAATATAGACAGACTTAAAGTTAATCCAACCTCTAAACAGTTAGAGCAAATCCTAGCTTCCTATAATCTAAAGCTACGTAACGAGCAACCGACTCGTCCATGCAGTAAAACATGTATAGACAATTTTGCAGATAACATTAAGGGCTGTAGGGTTGAAATTATCGAGCTAGCACTATCCGACCATACAGCTCAACTTATGCAATGCCCAGTGAAAAAGAGTTATGCATTAACTCATTTATTTAAAGAAAAGAGAGACTACAACCAAGAGAACATAGATAAATTTATAAACTGCTTAAATAAACTATTTTTTAGCGATGTTTACCAACTAGAAGATCCCAACGAAGCATTTACACTTTTTCACGAGACATTTAAATTATTTTACGACTTATGCTTTCCCCTAATCAAAACAAGAATATCAATTATAAAACGACCAAAATGGTTAAGCAAAGGAATAAAACTATGTACAAAAAGAAACCGCCAACTGTTATTGAAGTATAGGTTTTCTTCGAAAACAACAGACAGAGACACATTTAAACAATGCTCTAAACGTCTAAAAAATGTAATAAAACAAACACAAAAATCCCAGAATAATTACTACATAGCGAACGCATCTAATAAAACTAAAGCAGTCTGGGATATAATTAACACTTATAAACAAAATATAAAGATTGATGAGATTAACCAAATTAAAGTTAACAATAAAATTATAACTGACCCTAAAGAAATTGCACAGGCGTTTAATAACTTCTTTATTGACGAAATAAAAAAAGATACTAAATCTGACACACACAATAGATGTACACTACTAAATGGGAAATCCAATTCCTGTTTCATGGCACCTACAAATAAGCTTGAAATACTACGTGTCATAAAATCTCTAAAAGACACTCTTAGCACGGGCTACGATGGGATTACAACAAAAATAATCAAACTAACGTCAGTTCTTATAGCACCCATATTGGCTCACATTATCAATAAATGCATCGAAAATGGTATATTTCCTACTGTACTAAAAACTAGTATCGTCATACCCATATTTAAAAAAGAGGATACAGAAGATATGCAATATTATAGACCAATCACATTGATACCTATAATGTCTAAAATATTCGAAAAAGTAATACATCAAAATTTAGACAATTTTCTGGAAAAAAAACAAGTAATAGTAAAGGAGCAAGCAGGCTTCAGAAAGAAAAAATCAACTGGTACAGCTATTTATAATCTTTTGGAAATAATTATGACAGGTATGGATAAGAAAAACAAAGTAACGGCTCTCTTTATGGACATGTCAAAAGCATTTGATAGAGTAGATCATAACATATTACTAAAAAAACTAGAAATCTATGGCGTTAGAGGAAAAGCGTTTGACTTATTACAATCTTACCTTAACGACAGAAAACAAATAACGGAAATAACGAAGATAAACAAAATCTCTAAAACACAACAAAAGTACTACTCAGAATGTAGAACTATTGAGTATGGAGTCCCTCAAGGTAGTATACTTGGACCATTGCTATTCTTGATTTATATCAATGACTTGCCCAACGCCATAAATTATCCTATTGTATTATATGCTGACGACAGCACTGCTGTATTTACTGATCCAAATAATTCTAATAATAATCATGAAAGTATAATAAATAATTCTCTTTATAATATAATTGACTGGTTACAAATAAATAATTTAAATATCAACATTGACAAAACATTCATCATGACATTCAAAAATAAAAACGCTGGAGCAAATGAGCTGAAAATATGCTACATGAATAAACAACTAAAAGAAGTGCAAGGTACTAAATTCTTGGGTATCTACATAGACTGTAATCTGACATGGAAACAGCATATCGCTGAAATCTCTACCAAAATCAGCCAATGCTCATATGCACTATACATGCTTAAAAAAATCGTCAGTCAAAATGCTCTTTTAAATGCCTATCATGCGTATGCAGGTTCCATACTTAAATATGGGATTATTTTCTGGGGAAATTCAACAGATAAAGATACCGTGTTTGTAGCTCAGAAGAAGTGTATAAGGTCTATTTGTAACTTGAGGAGAACTGATTCGTGTAAGCTCCATTTCCAGACGTTAAACATTCTTACCCTACCTTCACTTTACATCTACGAATCGGCTTTACATGTTAGAAATAATATCAAAAACTACGAAACCTTGAACAGCAACAGGCATAAAGGCCACCTTCGAGCAATAACGTCTAAGGCAGCTTTGTTTAATAAGAGTGTGTTTTGTATGGGAGTGAAGATATATAATAAGCTTCCTATTTATATAAAATCTATACACAGTTCACATCTATTTAAGATAAAACTAAAAAATTACCTGACCCAAAAAGCATATTACACAATCAATGAATATTTAAATGATACACAATGTCATTTCTAGTTTAAAATTAAATCTAATTATTTAATTGGTATGGTTATGTATGTAGTATGGTAGGTATTCGTATAGTAATTTAATTTCAGGTGACATGTAATTTGCACGCCACTGTGGTTGAATATGGTGAAACCATTTAATTTTGTAACATCTGTATAATTTTACCCATGTTTTGGCAAATAAATAAATCTTTATCTTTATCTTTAGCATTCTCTTCCAGTTAACCCTTGCGTAGTGTGGAAAAAATATTTTCGTAGTTAGTGCAAGACATATGTAGCAAAAGAAAAAGTTAAGAAATAATAAGACTAAGATATATTGATAATAATACCCATACCAAACATCAAATAGAGTATTTTCAATAAACGTACTTTCTATTAATACACATCAATAGTTGAAAATAATAGATTAATTAATAAATAGGTAGTTACAATGATGCTAAATAAACTCGTATGATATAAAGATAACATTGTGGATAAATAATAGAGCATCTACAGGACACCACTCATTTTGTAGGCCTCGTTCATGAGAGTGAGGTAGTGCTTGCACACTTTGGATCTGAAAACCTCAATAGACAAAACTTGCCGAATCTCGTGCTGAATACTATTCCATAGTCGGATAGCAGTAATGGTGAATGAGTTAGAATTGTGTTGTGTTGAGAAGTCATTATCTGGAGATGTTGTGTAGAACGTACAAGACGGTCTGCAGCATACAGGGTAGAAAACCGCTCTTTGACGTAGTCAGGTTATTTGGGGTCATGTAGAATGTTATAAAGTAGACCTAGTATATGTAAATCCCGACGCTCTCTGACCTCAATCCACTGTAATTGGGCGTGGAAAGCAGATACGTGATCATATTTCCGCAAACCATGGATGCAGTGGTTTTGCAAACGCTCCAACTTGTTCAACCCATCCTCTGTAGCAACGGAATAAGTGACATCAGCGTAGTCAAGAATTCGAAAAAGTAGTGCGTTCACCAGTGTCCTCCTTGCAGATTGAGGCAGAAGTTTTTCATCAAGTTCAGGGAATGCATACTGCCATACATTCTCTTACTAACGAGCAATGTGACGGTCCCGTGATATACAGGCCCAGGTTTTTTTAACTCTGCAGTAAGGAAAAACTATAAGGAATTAACTAAGGGAGAACTACTGTATCTAACTGGGAGGAGGGAACTAACGGCTAGTTTGGAAATGTGATACTTACTACCAACAATCATCACTTGTGCCATAGTAGGATTTATAAGTAGACCATACTTCTGGGTCCACTCATACACAGCACTGAGGTCATTGGTAAAGTTTTCAATACCACGTACCACCAGATCGGGTTCAAAATTCAGGTATAGTTATACGTCATCCGCGTACAGGTAGTGTAATCACAAGCCAATGTTCGATACGAGAGTGTTTATGAAATGGATCGTTATTCGTTTCAAAAACTTATTATCTTATAGACCAGGGATCCCCAAACTATTTTGGACAAGTGACCCCTGTTCCAAAATGAACTGTTACCTCAGACCCCCATGGGCAAATTACCTACTTTTAAGATCAACCCCCTTATTCATAATGGTCCGCTAACTTAAAACAGCTGATACAGAGTGTTATTTTTCATTCTGACTTAGGTCAATAGAAGAAGACAGAGTGAGAATTAGCAATGCTTTAAATTAGTTAGCAGACTATTATGATTAAGGGGGCCTAACTTTCGTTTTTTCCTGATACAAAATATCTAGGTACTAAGGTACTAATTGGAAAACTTTGCACTTGGTTAAGTGAGTAAAGTTGACTTCATCAAAATTTAACAAAATAAAAAGACATACAATTCAGTAAATATCAGTAAAACAGTATACAGTAAAAAAGAATTAATTCGCAAAGAGAAAATAAAACATTCAGTGTCATGGCTAAAACCTGGTGACTATCTACCAATCTAGCTACATCCGGTTCAATATTGGTGAGTTGTAGCCTTAAATCTCCACGTTCGTTGATTTTCAAACGGTTTCTTTGTTTCGTCAAAATGTTTGTTACCACACTGAAGCTTTTTTCAACTAGGTATGATGATGGAAAAGCGATAAGGTATTTTTCAGCAATGTTCCACAATGTAGGATACTGTGTTTCAATGTTCCGTTGCAACCAGAACTTCTGATAGCCTTGGTTGAACTTCTACTTAAGCTCTTCGTCTGTGCTGATGGTAATAAACTCTTCTTGCATTATCACATTGGCTTCTTCTATGACTGTGGTATTGTACGGATTGTATGTAGACTTGTCCAACTGGAGAGAGAATCTGTTGGTCTGTAAGAACTTAACTGTAAGAACACATCCCGTCCCATCTCGTCTATGCGTCTCTGAACGGTGTTATTGCTCAAAGGTATTCTCTTTAAAATATCATGTGCGGGTTTGTGCAATACATTGTTAAGGACCTCCGCAATGGCTGGTAAGATAAGCTGCTCTCCAATTGTGTGGGGTTTCCCCGACTTCGCTATTAGTAAAGATATATTATAGGACGCTCGTAAACCATCATCGTCTTTAATAGATGATGACGCAAACATCGATCTTATGGATGGTATTTTGTTTAGTTTTTCTTTAAGTGCTTGAAAAAATGACAAGGGCTTACTTTTTTTGTCAGCATATACTCTTGATATGTGGTCATCCATTTTTGAAGGCTTCATGGCATCGTTACTGAATACTTTTTCACATATGAGACACATCGGCAAGTGTTGATTTGATGGAGATGCAATAAATCTGAACTTCAAGTAGTCCAAACTGTATTGTCTGCATTTTTTTTTCGTGTCCGCCATCATAAAACTCAATGATCCTGCAAATAAAAAAAAGAAACTATCTAAATAAAAAACAATAATAAACTGTTAAATTTACTGGTAATTTTTTACAATTGAAACAACTGAGGCAACTGCAAACTGTTGCAAACAATCTACACATAGCTCAACTGATCACTATCACACAGTGGGGCAATGCAGACAGCGTCCCCAAGACGCTGGCTGCATTGCCCCATTGTATGGCAATGCTGATGCGCTGAGCCGGATAAAAACTGTTTGGTACTTACCTTGTTAATTTTTCATTAAGTGCAGATATTGTATGGTTACGGTATTAACTCGCGTAAGGAGCTCAGCATTTTATAAATTCTTTTTCAATCACTTTACTTCATTTAATTTAGCTATGTTATAACTTTGTAATCTCTTGAAATAAACGAGTACTTACATGAGTTATTATCGTTCAAGCTCCAACGAATTTCAAAACGCAAATGAACTTTCAACCTAAGTGCAAGCTCGTTAAATAGTAAAATATCGGTACATGTTTGGACTTGCAACTTGATCATGAATTCGTTCGTATTTAATCGCGTAAGCGTCAAATAGAGAGCAAGTCAAAACGCGCCTGAAAGACGTACGCTCGAACTCATTATCTTGCACAAACTTGTCCACACTGACTTGCCGAGTTTTTCATCTTGTACGAACTTGAGACTTTACATTACTACAACAATGCTATTTCCTACAAAAATATTAATTATTCTACACGTAACACAACATAAACAATCTATCTATCTATCTACCTACCTACCTATCTTGAAAGATTTAAATAAGAACTTGTGTTAATTAAATAGGGGTCGATTTTTAGACCTCGTCGACCCCCAAAATCAGTTTTCGTTTATGTCGACCCCTAGGACACCCTGTTTCTTGGGAATCCCTGTTATATACTTTTTAGATAAGTTCATTCTGATTTATGCACAAAATCCGTAGATTTACAGAAAACTAACTAGCTAGTTTGTTTGTTTGTGTGGGCGTGGGCGTGGGCGTGGGCGTGGTGACCTTTACACAAACAAACTAGCACGATTTATAAAGTTGGATCGTACGTACATCGTTACATCCACAGAACACAAAAAACAATAGATGTCGTAAGTAGGCGGGGCCCGCGTAACACCAAGTACGCGGAGTTCCGCGCACTACAAGCTTCGCTCACTTCAGTCGTGTTTCAATTACTGTGGGGTACTTCAAAAAAATATAAAATGCCATATTGTGCCGTTTTGGAGTGTAAATATTATAGCCGAACCAAAAATTTAACAAAAGGGGGCATATCCTATCACCGGTAAGTATTATTTTATTGTTTTTTGTTAGTTTTGTTTAAAATGCAAAATCGTCAAACAAAATAGACTGTCAATCATACTCCTTAAGGTCGCGTTTCTCTTAAACCTCAACTTAAGCTACTCAATTAGGGATGTGACCCCAATATACTGATGAATGTGTTATCGATAGCTTTAATTAGTTACCCCCTATTAAAAGGTGTATAAGTTTTAGGGCGTTAATTCCTTGTTGTTTTATTAATGATTTTCTGAATGTATTTTAGACCTATGGTGTGAAATAATATAATAACTTCTGTTTTCAGTTTCCCCAAGGCGCAAGACATAAAAAAAATTAAAAAAACGTACAACTTATGAGTTATCCAGCATACAGAGTCATGACCTGGCACCGTGTGACTTTTTTCTGTTCCCAAAAATTAAGAACCAATTACCCGATCAACGGTTTTCAGGTTCAACGATTCAACTTCACCAGAAGAGGCTGTCGAAGAGTATGAATAACATGTATCCGACGTCACCACCGGAGCAGTGCCACAAACGTTTTCAAAATTTGTTCAATCTTATGAAAAAGTGCATGACGCAAAGGGAGAATATTTTGAGAAACAATAAATTCATTTTTGACCATTATTAGTAATTTTTATTGATTCCGGAAACTTTTAGTGTGCCCCTCAAATAATAATTCAGTATATATTATTCCAGTAATATAATATTTTTTTAAGTAAGTATTTATGAGTTGGATACCTGTGATTATGTTAAGAAAGAAAGAAAAGAAAAGCATTTTATTTCGACCACCACAAATATAACCTGACGTACCTATTTCGTTACCCGTAGTAGGTAGGTGATAATCGATATCGATACATTCGTCTTGTATGCTCATTGGTACATCCCTAAGTGAGTAGCGCTGTTATTTGAGAATGCGAATAACAGCCATTGCATTATCAATCTTATTCTTTGCAGTTAGAGACTATAACAGAAATCGTTAGCGACAGCGCCATCTGTTGTTGAGTGGCTTTGTTTTGTAGGTAATCAAGTAACAGCCATTGCGTTATCAGTCTTATTTGTAATTAATAGACTAAAATAAAAATATTTTCTATAGCGCCATCTTTTGCAGAGTAGAAGAAGTAAACTTAAATTTTTTTGTTAATGTTTATTTTATTGAATTTTAAACCATGTTCCATAGTAGCTAAGGTTTTATATCCGTTAAATTGGTTTTATGGTTTTAGGTTTCTTTGAACGTTCTCTTTCAACCAATTATAACTTTTATTTCTAAGTGTGCTAGTTTTTACATGTGTGAGTTTAGCTACACTGGTTTTCTTAGTAAAAAGTCATCATGCTAGTTCTATTGTTTTTATGTTCTGTGGTTACATCAATCGTACGTATCTTCCAAAGAATAGCCAATTCGTATCATCATCATCATCACCCACAGCCTGATTTCAAAAAAAATATGTAGATCCTGAGGTAGCAAGAAATCTTGAAAAGCAGTCCTATGAAAGACGTATTTGACCATTTTGGTTTTTTGGTCACAAAATGCAACATGCAGAAAGCTGATAACGTATGGCTCTAATCGAACCCAAGTGCTTTGGAGTTAACGATGAAGAACAACTAAAAAGAATGCCAGCTGAACTTTACTAAGTTAAGGTACTAAGTTTGAAAAATCATCGTGGTGATTTCCTATACGAAAATCTCGAAGCAGTAATTTCATTATTACTAGGAGTGCCATCTTCAAACGTTGAAGTAGAAAGATTATTCAGTGTCCTGAAAAATGTCAAAACGGACAAAAGAAACAGGATCACTATACTAGAAAAAACATAGCTTGATCTCTGGGACAGCTGTCAGTAAAATCGCGCCTATGAAGTTCTGAATTTAACAGTACGGACAAACGTACCAATCAATGTCATACTTTATGGGCATGCTGAGCTAATTATAGTGTTGAGCGATGAATCATCGTGACCACAGACTAGAAACTATCGATATTTTGTATAAAACTTAATTAAAAATTAATTTATCATTTAATTTAAAAAAATAACATTATTGAATAATTAAAATAAATAACATTATTTACCTACATAGTGAGTAAATAAAATCTAAATTCTAACCTACTCGTAACATTCCTTCCGACAACTTTGGGGTTCGAGAGAAGTTTGGCCGCGGCGTGTCTTCTTCCGCAAGATGACGCCAACGCACCGCCATCTTGTTTGACATGACCCATTCTCCTCAGTACGAGTGCTAACGCCTTGTATACGCCACGTGTTTTCCGTTCTCATCACTTTGTTTTTGTTACTATTGCTGTTAATTTGTTAAGTTTATTTATTATTGTTAGTTTCTTTGTTGTTATTGTTTGTTTTCATTGGTTGTTGGCATAATGCCAAAGAGAACGAAGAAAACTGTTTTAAACAGTCAAAGTCGTGAGTTTGTGATTCGCTTGCGTGAATATTTTGAGCGAGAAAACCAAAATGGTGGACCGCTATTACCCATGGCAAAAGTTTGTGACAGAGTTGCAGATACTCTTGGCATTGGACGTGCGACAGTAATTCGCATCAGTAAATAAAAATATGGCGAATCTTCAACCGCAGTATTGACTGAAGACGAGGAAAAAAAGCTTTCAACGCCAAATAAAAAAAGAAGAAAGGCTGCTCCTGTCACAAAAATTGACGACTTTGACGCCGCTGCGATTCGCAACCATGTATATGGTTTTTATACACGGGGCGAATTACCTATATTAAAAAAAAACTGGCGGCGTCCCTAAAAGACGCAGTCTTGTTTAAAGGAAGCTTGTCGTCACTATCGAAGATTTTGAAAAATATTGGATGTTCCTACAAAAAAAGTGACAAAAGAAAAATTATAATGGAACGAACCGACATTGCTCTTGCTCGAGTGAATTTTATCCGGAAAGTCAATAAAATTACAAATTAAGACAAAGTTGTCTTTTTAGACGAGGCATGGCTAAACGCCAATCATACCGTATCCGAAGCTTGGACCGATGATACGGCACAATCGACCACCAAAGTACCCGAAGGCAAAGGTCAAAGATTAATAATAACTCATGCTGGGACGTCATCTGGTTTTGTGCCTAATTGCTTATTGGCATTCAAATCTACGAAGACCAATGAATACCATGAAGAAATGAATTTTGAAAAATTTAATGAGTGGTTTTTAAAATTATTAGATAATTTGAAGGAGCCACATTATATAATTATGGATAACGCCCAATATCACTCGGTCCAAAAGCACAAACCACCATCTTCGGCAAACAGGAAAATAGAAATAATTGCATGGCTTCAAGAAAAAGGAATAGAGGCAAATGAAACAATGCTTAAAAACGAATTATTGAGACTCGTTGGTCTGCACAAACCCAGCACCCCAACGTATGGCTTAGATGACATAGCCCAAGAAAAGGGTCATAACGTCATAAGACTGCCTCCATACCACTGCCAGTATAATCCGATCGAGCTTATCTGGGCCCAAGTAAAAGGTTTGTTTGCTCGAATTTCAGTTAGACAGATTCTTTATGTATTAACTCCTGTATAATTTATGATATTAAAATATGTTTTTCTTTCAAGGTTACGCTGCTAGACATAACACAACACCGCCTTTCACGGCAAATAAAATGTTGCAGTTACTAAACACTGCGGTTGAAAATGTAGCTGTAGAAGATTGGAAAAAGATAGTTACCAATTGCAAAAAATGATTGGAAGAAGGTTGGCAGCGGGACATTCGATTTGATAATATTAGCGAACAAGAGTTCATTATAAATTTACAAGATTGCTCTAGCGATTCTGAAAGTGATTCGGATATTGATTTGGGGTGTACTCCATTGGAATAAATAAATATACCTATGGATTAAAATATACGTTTCATTTTATTACCTAAATCATAATATAATCCAATATACATATAATTATGGCAGACAGCCTTCGTGGCGAAGCGGTAGTGAACACGACTGCTGCGCAGGAGGTCGCGGGTTCGATCCTCGCTCAGTGCAAATATTTGTATGCATGAATATGGGTTTTTGCACTGGTCTGGTCGTGCCTCGGAAAGCACGTTAAGCCGTCGGTCCCGGCTGCCATACGAATATCTAATGGCAGTCGTTACGGGTTGTTGGAGCCCTCAAAAGTCCAACAATTGGTCTTACTGCAAAGCTTCAATCGATATTTTTTTCTCTATCATAACAACCAATTTGTTAACCTGACATTCCTATTTCAGTTTAACAAATGTCGCAGAGATCAAGCTATGTTTTTTACAGTGTAGATATAAAGGAATACCAATAATATTTAAAGGTGTGTGTTGAAATATAATTTGTTACAGGTTTATCCTTTATCACAATTAGTTTTACAAAAATGAAAATAAATTAATAGGTAACTGTAACAAATACTTCAACCACACTTAATAATATAGGGCTTCATGTTTGAGTATAATTTTTTTTTGTGTTAGGTACCTACATACATCGCAAGTATTTAGTTTTATTACAATCTAGCCAAGTAGACTAATGAGCAATTTTATGCTAACTTAGTTTTATAATAGAATTATGATAAAGAATGTGTCCATTGGCACTTTTCTTGCAGTCTCTATTTAAGGGGAAGACACTTTGTTATTGTGTTCGTTATGAATAGCACTAACATTGACACTATATTACACTATTGTACACTATAATAACTCAAAAGGTTTTGTCCTTTTCAGTCTTCTCACTAGATCCGTGTTGTCGAGGAGCTGGATTGCCTCGATGTTCACATGATGGTGAAGTCTTTGTTCGTGAGCTTCTGCATATTTTCTTATTACTCTATCGACGACCTCTATGTTGAGGTCCCGGTGAAGGTCGTCATTTCTAATATACCAGGGTGCGTATAAAATGAAAAACAATATTTATTTTTATTTTTGTTGTTCTTTTTTTCATTGCCAAAATTACTAAAATTAACATGTTTTTATTTTCTTACAAACAATACATGTTTTTTATAACATAATTATTACTACTACTACAACTTTATTATCCCCACTGTTGGGGCAAGGACCTTCTCCCATGTTGAGGGTTATTAAGACCTTAGTTTACCACGCTCGCTGGCCCAGTGCGGGTTGGCAGACGTATTGGGTATGTAAGTATGTTTGTCTTATAACCCTCTTACGACACCCGCGGGAAGAGAAGGGGTGGTGACAATTTGTATTCTTCTCTGCCGTCACCACACGGCTTAATGAATAGAATACAATTACATAATTATATTTAAATAAACGTTTATTTGGAATTAGTTCGTTTCCTGTCCTTGTTTTTCGAAAAATGACTGAGGGCTTTTTCGACAATGCGATTACTAAAATCTTGTATATTGTTATTAGTTTTTGCCGTAAAAATATTATTAATTTCTTTGCTCCAACTATTCAGAAATAACGATGTGCTTTTCTCAATGAGGTATTTTCTTAATTGTGTTACATGTTTTGCACAATTGATAAATGATACATCTACATTATCATTTATTATCAACCTTATATACTTAGGTTAGAATATTTTTTCTATTGCAATCAGTTTTTAATACTTCAACGCAAACATTTTCAACTTGCGCAAAAAAATCAAAGAGGGCTCTGGTTGGATAGCACAACCAATGCTTGTTTTCAAATTCTTTTTTCTTTATAAAATAGTGAAATGTTTGTGGATCCTATGGTTCTAATACATCGAGGCAAATTTGGCAATTTGTAAAAACGTTTTTCTTTGCTTGTTGTGCCAACCAACCACTACAATAACCTATTGCTGCGCTTTTTTCAATACGTGTTGGCGATGAACTTTTTAATAAGTCCTCTGTATTTAAAAGGTCTATACATAAATGGGCACTATCAATTTCGTATTCACACTCAGTTGTGCTACTGTCTTCTGCTTCTGTTGTCAAATATTTTTTAAGTGAATTAAGGCAAAAATTGTCATCTTTTTCGCAATTTGCACCAACTGAGTGTGTAGACGAAATGTTATTGATCAACATAGTTTTGAAGGCATTTTCAAATGCAGAGGCCGTTGGCATGATATTACTGCAACCATGTGTACGTAATGAGCTAAAAAAGTTCTCCAATGGATCTTGATTGATGTTGCGCAGCAATAAAGACGTGATGCCCTATGTGCTTAGGTATTTTGCCAAGTCACCCACTTCTTCCAAAATTGTCTCGCCTGCTCAACTTATTTGATAATTACAATCCTTATGAAATCCCCTGTCTTTTCCGTAGTTTTAAACAATTTTCTCAACTTCCAAACCTAGTAATTCAGTTCCCAACTCATCCACTTTATCTCACTTCTTATGAAGCTTTAACATTTCAGCCTAATATCCTTCTGCCCTTTGGTATAGATAAGGAATCTTCCAATGCCCGAGAAAAACTTTATGAACACCTGGATGCGAAATTTAATGGATGGCACTCCATCTTCACTGATCCTTCAAAACTAACTACAGACAGTATCGTAGGAGCAGCTGTGTGTATTCCATTCACCAAAATCTCCGTAAGTTTTAAATGTCCCTCCTCGTCATCAGTGTTTTCAGGCGAAGCTGTTGCGCTTCTAGAAGCTATCTGCTTCATTAAATCTCACCAATTAAACAACTCTATTATATTTTCTGATTCTAAAAGCTGTCTACAATCGATTCTATCCAACCCTTTCCGTTCTGTATCTCGTTTCCCTATTATTCATCAAATTAGGCAATCCCTTTTTGAAAGTCACAATCTTGGGATAAACGTTGATCTTTCCTGGATTCCAGGGCACTCTGGAATTCCTGGTAATGAGTCAGCTGACTATTTTGCAAAAGCTGCTGCTCAGATAGGTTTCCTTGAACATTTCAAATCATTCTCACATAACTTATGCCTTCTTTCCAAATCACACCTTGAACAATCATGGAATGAAGTTTGGAATCGTTCCAAAAAAGATAAGGGTAAACATTATGCAGATATCCCGATATTCCTCGGTACTCCTTGGTTTTATAAATTCCGGAGGGCTAGTAAGACTACCACCTCCACAATATGTCGTCTTCGACTTGGCCACTCGTGTACCCCTGTTTTTTTGGCCAAACTTACGATTAGGAACCACTCCCTATGTGAGTGTGGACTGGACGAAGAAAACGTTAACCACATATTCTTCGACTGTCATAGATTGCGGCGACATCCTTCCTCCTGAAATCCCTCGTCCTACCTCCTTTAAATGTTTATTTACCCTTAACTTTTCCCCGTTAATTAATTATATTTTATGTAAATTTATAAATGATAACAACATTAGGTTGTAAATGTATATATTACTTACTAGCTCACTAACCCACATTATCTATAATAATAGTACTAACAACTAACATTGTGCTGGTTTATATGTTGTGTTGTCTCTTTTGTTTTAGAATTATCAAGGGTTTTTCCAAATTCAGTATACCGGTCATATTCTTGACCTCCTATTAAGTGCATGAGAATATTGTGACATTGACATTGACGGATATGTGACCCTCCCTAGTCACAGTAGCCACAAGCAAGAACTGAACTGAACTGAAGGTAGGTATGCAATACACCACACCTTTGAAACCTCCAAATATCAAAAGCTTAAGTAGAAGTATGTTAGACAGTGTAAATGCCCTTCCTTTCATCTCATTAAAAATATTACATGTTTAAGTACTTTGCAAAACATCCTAGAATTTTTTTTTCTTTCAGAATATAAAAGGGAAGAGCCAGCCTAAAGGTTTCTAGACATCCCCAGGCAAAATGAAGAAAAAATCTGTATAAAAAAATCTCCAGTTTCATTCTACAAAAAGAAAGCTAAAATTATTTACAATACCACAACTAGGATACAAGAAACAGTCAATGTGGTCCAGTCTACATCTACCTAACATAAAATTTACCAAACCAGAACAGAAGAGTTACAGAACCAGAACATAGAAAAAAGTTCTAACTTCAATGACTACTCTAGTAGTAATTACACTAAAAGATGTCCCTTTGACTCACCAACAAGCATTAATATGAACTTTGAAAGTTCCGAAGTATTTTCCAATAGAGGTAAAACAGATATCTTACAAGAGACTTACGAAAAATCTTATGAAGTAACCGTCAATAATTCAGAGGCCCCACAAAATGTTTTGAAGCCATCTAACAGACAAAATGAATCAGGAGGAGGAATGAACAAAATGAAAGGGATCAGATTGATAAGAAACTAATAGCAATTCGTACTGACAGAAACCTTCACTTAGATGTTGGGTTGAAGAAGACGATCATGGAACTGATATTATCCTACAATCCTCTTTGGCTTCGTATCGGACTAGAAGCGATTTATAATAAAATCTTGCCATTGAAATCTAACAACGATATTAAAGGATTGACAACATTCGTAATCCAGAATATGTTCAAAAATCCTCATCTGAAAAACAAGCGTTCCAAATCAAACGCGCCAAATGTGCTCTTTCCGGCTTATATGGATGCGATCAAGAAGTTTACCCTCAAGAAATTTTTAATGCTAGTATTCTTCTTGGATCAAGCTAAGCAAAGAAAACTGATACAGCACGATCCCTGCTTGTTCTGTCGCAATGCGATCTGTAAAGAAAGCAGAGAGATCGTAATTCGATTCACGCGAGAGGTCATCGCGGGTATTGGTGATATCACTAAACATCTTCGTCCTGCGGGATACGTGGTCTGCCACAAGCAGTCTTATTTAGATGAGTACAAATACGCGGTGCACAATTTAGCCTTAGACATCAAAGACGGCGTGAGACTGACGAAAGTAATGGAGATCATCTTGATAAAGAATGGTTTGCTGAACCAACTTCGAACGCCGGCGATTTCTCACCTGCAGAAGATACATAACGTCCAAGTCGCTATGAACGCGCCGAAAGATGCCAATTTTACAATAGAAGGCGACATCACACTTGCTGGTATTGCTGATGGCCACAGAGAGAAGACATTGTCGTTATTGTGAAAAATCCGTTAGATGAAATAAGATTAAATACTTTGAATAAGTTCTGTGAGAAAATGTCTGTCAAATACTACAATTCGTACATTAAAAACGTGGAAGACATGATTGGCACCAATATAAAGGGTTTTTGGACTTACATAAAAGCTAAAAGAAATGGGAAGACTAGATATCGTTCTCTAATATCCGACGGGGAGAGCGCAACCTCTGATGGGACAGGTATGTGCAACATGTATGGAAAATATTTTTCCTCTGTTTATAATATAACGATAGCATCTACTCAATGTGACCATGAGAAACGCTGGGTAGGAGGTGAAACCCACTGCTCGGTCTATGCTGACCCTACCACCATATTAAAAAAGCTGAAGACTATAGATAAAAATAAAGGAGCAGGACCAGATAGGGTGCCTGCCTTTTTTATTGCCAATTGTGCTTCTACTCTAGTATATCCTTTATATCGCATATTTAATAAATCTTTAGAAACCGGCATTTTTCCAGACAAGTGGAAACTCGCTAAGGTGGTTCCAATACCTAAGAATGGTGACAAAACCCTTATAAGTAATTATAGGCCAATATCGATTTTATCGGCATTTGCAAAGATCTTTGAGTCCATTGTCTGCCCGGTTATACAACTACACTTTAGACAAATTATTACACCACACCAGCACGGTTTTTTGCTAGCTGATCAACCTGCACAAATCTTATATCATTTTTTGAGAATACCATTGAGGCTTTAGATAAACAAAAGCAAATAGATTTCTTAAACACCGATTTCAGTAAAGTTTTTGACCATGTTTCCCATAATATTCTAATGCAAAAGCAATCTAACTATGGTATCGCAGGTTCTTTACTAAATTGGATAAAATCGTACTTATTTAGGCGCTTTTTTATGTAGTGCTGGGAGGTTACAGCTCTAATCATACTGAAATTGCCTCGGGCATGCCCCAAGGCTCACATTTAGGCCCCATCTTTTTTAATGTGTTTCATAATGACATTACAAAATGTTTTATAAATTCATCTCCATTTCTTAATGCGGATGACCTAAAATTATTTAGTCATCGAAACAGAAAACGATGTCATGTTACTTCAATCCGACTTAAATAGATTAATACAATGGTGTGACAACAATGACATGTTACTTAACAGTAAGAAATGCCATCATATAAAATCTCGAAAAATAAATAACCTAATGTCCCATTATCACATCAAACAAGAGCAAATACAAAAAGTTACTTTTATTAAAGACCTTGGGGTTATATTGGATAACAAACTCACTTTTATTCCGCACATTGATAAGGTTATCAAGAAAGCTTCCGGGATGCTCGGATTCATTATCAGAAATGGAAGAGTTTTCAAAAATACTTCTACAAAAATACTGTTATACAACTCTCTAGTACGGAGCACACTAGAATATAATAGTGTTGTTTGGCGACCTCACTATAGTACGCACATCCTGAGATTCGAGAGAATTCTAAAAGATTCTTATGGCATCTGTCGCAACGAACTCCTCTTGCACGTAGGTCGGTTTCATACGGAGATAGACTACAACACTTTTCAATGGTGTCTCTTAAAACTAGGTGGAAGTTTGTGGATTTGAAATTATTTTACAAACTTGTGAGAAATCAAATAGATTGCCCACAACTAGTTGAGAAAATTAAATATAAGGTACCATTCAGAATGCACGCCATGAAATAAAACCACTTTCTATTCCTTTCAGGCGCACCGTTTTAGGCGCTAACTCTCCAATACCTCGACTAAGTAAGCTTATTAATGCTCAAACTGATCTGGACATTCACTTTGACTGTCCAGCAAAATTACGATCTTATGTTTTGGGCCCTAGTACGTAGAAACTTTTATAAACAACACGTCCGTCGTTGACAACAATGTTACTTTCCGTTTTCATTCTGTATTGTGTTGGATCTGTCATAGTTGCGCTTGCTACTTTTATATTTTACCTTTTACTTTTTAATGCGGCATTATATCTGCATACTTTTCTGTATACATATATATAAATATATATTTGTCTCATAATTTGTACAACTTTTTGTGAAACAGCTATATCCGCTTGTCAACTTAGTTTTAGTGAATGTTGTGTTTACCTGTAATTGGTTGTGCATGTAGCTATAAGATATAGACATAATAACTCTAGCATTATATCATGTAACAACTGTTGGTGGACCTAATAAATAAATAAATAAATGATATGTTAGGCGTTGGCTCTGTATGAAACGTTACTATATTACAGTACTGAAAATTATACACCTTCAGCGTTTAATCTAAAGGTTCATTGGAAGATCGCAGTTTTTACGACATATGGAATCGGTAACATTTATTCGGCAGAAGTACAGAGGCAAACTACTCATGAGACATGACATGCGAAAACTGGCTCAGCAAAAACGCAGCGTTGTTTTAACCCAAAGCTACTTCAGAATGTACATACAGCGTCGAAGCTACTTAAACATCAAAAAGTCCGTGCAAGTTCTGCAAGATTGCTACATCGCTCGACATACCCCGGGTGTTGCCGGTGTCAATAGGCGACGGTGACCGCTTACCATCAGGTGGGCCGTAAGCCTGTTTCCCCACAAATAACATAAAATGTAATAAAACAATTTTCCGTACTGTAATATTGTAACGTTTCATACAGAGCCCACGCCCAGCATAGCATTGAATTACTACAGCAGATTTTCTGTGCAATTCTTGACGTTCCCTCTATAAATTCTCAAGAATCATTCTCGCTCCTCTCATAGTTTTGATTGATCTGTACCATGTCTCAATTTTAAGTACACTTGTCTTTAGTTTCCGTATTCGTGTTCGGCAAATCCGCATACGGCAGTATCTTTGTAATACGATGGTAGCAGTAGTCACCCGTTGCATCTGCCACTCGACTTGCCGGTTGTATTGGATTTGCCGCCACCAATACTGAATGATACTGGCTGCGTTGGTTAATCTCATCCGAGCTTTCTCTTCTAGCCTTCGTTGCTCGACGACGATTTTGTATTTCTTTTTCCACCAAATCTGTATGACGTTAGCGGCTTTCTCGAATAACGGAGCGCAGAATACGTGAATCAATTGCCACAATAACGACAATGTCTTCTCTCTGTGGCCATCAGCAATATCAGGTGTGATGTCGCCTTCTATTGTAAAATTGGCATCTTTCAGCGCGTTCATAGCGACTTGGACGTTATGTATCTTCTGCAGGCGAGAAATCGCCGGCGTTCGAAGTTGGTTCAGCAAACCATTCTTTATCAAGATGATCTCCATTACTTTCGTCAGTCTCACGCCGTCTTTGATGTCTAAGGCCAAATTGTGCACCGCGTATTTGTACTCATCTAAATAAGACTGCTTGTGGCAGACCATGTATCCCGCAGGACGAAGATGTTTAGTGATATCACCAATACCCGCGATGACCTCTCGCGTGAATCGAATTACGATCTCTCTGCTTTCTTTATAGATCGCATTGCGACAGAACAAGCAGGGATCGTGCTGTATCAGTTTTCTTTGCTTAGCTTGATCCAAGAAGAATACTAGCATGAAAAACTTCTTGAGGGTAAACTTCTTGATCGCATCCATATAAGCCGGAAAGAGCACATTTGGCGCGTTTGATTTGGAACGCTTGTTTTTCAGATGAGGATTTTTGAACATATTCTGGATTACGAATGTTGTCAATCCTTTAATATCGTTGTTAGATTTCAATGGCAAGATTTTATTATAAATCGCTTCTAGTCCGATACGAAGCCAAAGAGGATTGTAGGATAATATCAGTTCCATGATCGTCTTCTTCAACCCAACATCTAAGTGAAGGTTTCTGTCAGTACGAATTGCTATTAGTTTTTTATCAATCTGATCCCTTTCATTTTGTTCATTCCTCCTCCTGATTCATTTTGTCTGTTAGATGGCTTCAAAACATTTTGTGGGGCCTCTGAATTATTGACGGTTACTTCATAAGATTTTTCGTAAGTCTCTTGTAAGATATCTGTTTTACCTCTATTGGAAAATACTTCGGAACTTTCAAAGTTCATATTAATGCTTGTTGGTGAGTCAAAGGGACATCTTTTAGTGTAATTACTACTAGAGTAGTCATTGAAGTTAGAACTTTTTTCTATGTTCTGGTTCTGTAACTCTTCTGTTCTGGTTTGGTAAATTTTGTGTTGGGTAGATGTAGACTGGACCACATTGACTGTTTCTTGTATCCTAGTTGTGGTATTGTAAATAATTTTAGCTTCTTTTTGTAGAATAAAACTGGAGATTTTTTTTATACAGATTTTTTCTCCATTTTGCCTGGGGATGTCTTGAAACCTTTAGGCTGGCTCTTCCCTTTTATATTCTGAAAGAAAAAAAATTCTAGGATGTTTTGCAAAGTACTTAAACATGTAATATTTTTAATGAGATGAAAGGAAGGGCATTTACACTGTCTAACATACTTCTACTTAAGCTTTTGATATTTGGAGGTTTCAAAGGTGTGGTGTATTGCATACCTACCTTCAGTTCAGTTCAGTTCTTGCTTGTGGCTACTGTGACTAGGGAGGGTCACATATCCGTCAATGTCAATGTCACAATATTTTCATGCACTTAATAGGAGGTCAAGAATATGACCGGTATACTGAATTTGGAAAAACCCTTGATAATTCTAAAACAAAAGAGACAACACAACATATAAACAAGCACAATGTTAGTTGTTAGTACTATTATTATAGATAATGTGGGTTAGTGAGCTAGTAAGTAATATATACATTTACAACCTAATGTTGTTATCATTTATAAATTTACATAAAACATAATTAATTAAAGGGGAAAATGTAAGGGTTAATAAACATTTAAAGGAGGTAGGACGAGGGAATTCAGGAGGAAGGATTTCATAGAGGGAACGCCGCAATCTATGACAGTCGAAGAATATGTGGTCAACGTTTCCTTCGTCCAGTCCACACTCACATAGGGAGTGGTTCCTAATCTTAAATTTGGCCAAAAAACAGGGGTACACGAGTGGCCAAGTCGAAGACGACATATTGTGGAGGTGGTAGTCTTACTAGCCTTCCGGAATTTAAAAAACCGGAAACGGAGTTCGAGTAATATCGGATTGGATATCTGCATAATGTTTACCCTTATCTTCTTTGGAACGATTCCAAACTCCGTGATTGTTCAAGGTGTGATTTGGGAAGAAGGCATAAGTCATGTGAGAAGGCTTTGAAATGTTCAAGGGAACCTATCTGAGCAGCATCTTATGCAAAAGAGTCAGCTGACTCATTACCAGGAATTCCAAAGTGCCTTGGAATCCAGGAAAGAACAACGTTTATCCCAAGATTGTGACATTCATAAAGGGATTGCCTAATTTGAAGAATAATAGGGAAACGAGATACAGAACGAAAGGGTTGGATATAATAGATTGCAGACAGCTTTTAGAATCAGAAAATATAATAGATTTGTTTAATTGGTGAGATTTAATGAAGCAGATAGCTTCTAGAAGCGCAACAGCTTCGCCTGAAAACACTGATGACGAGGAGGGACATTTAAAACTAAGGGAGATTATGGTGAATGGAATCCACACAGCTGCTCCCACGACACTGTCTGTAGATAGTTTTGAAGCATCAGTGAAGATGGAGTGCCATCTATTAAATTTCGCATCCAGGTGTTCATAAAATTTTTCTCGGGCATTGGAAGATTCCTTATCTATACCAAAGGACAGGAGGATATTAGGCTGAAATGTTAAAGCTTCATAAGAAGTGAAATAAAGTGGATGAGTTGGGAACTGTGTTACTGGGTTTGGAAGTTGAGAAAATTGTTTGAAACTACGGAGAAGACAGGGGATTTCATAAGGATTGTAATTATCAAATAAGTTGAGCAGGCGAGACAATTTTGGAAGAAATGGGTGATTAATAGTTTTGTGCTAATTTGAAAAAGAACCTATCAGATAGGAACTGTCTACGCAAATACAATGGAGGCTCACCACACTCAACCTGCATATCATTGATGGGGGATGATTTCATGGCTCCAAGAATGATACGCAAACATTTTGAATGTATTTTGTCTAACTTGTCTAAACCAGATTTATTACAAAGATTCAAAAGGAATGTTCCATAATCAAAATGACTCCGAATTATGGCGTTAAAAGTATAAAAGTTTTTGAGAATACGGATGAGAACCCCACCAGACACCCGAAAGGGAACGAAGGATGTTAATGTTCTTTTCGCATATTTGAGAAGTTATAACAAAATGTGGGACGCCGTCATTTTTGAGTCCAATGTAACACCTAAAAACTTTGCACTATTAGATTGAGAGATAACCTCTTGTTCAATGAATAATTGAATAGATGGGGAAATTCTTTTTCTGGAAAATATTACAACATTACTTTTCTGAGCAGAAATAGTGATCAAGTAACCAGTCACTAAGGTAGAACAATACAGAATTCAGTGGGTACTTGCCTCTTCTGTTGACACGGATGTGATATAAAGTGACAGATCGTCAGCATATTGTAGAACCTCACAAATAGAATTCACAGATTTCTCAAGGTCATAGGTGTAGAGGCTGTAAAGAAGTGGGCTCAGGATAGAACCCTGAGGTAGTCCTTTCCAAACCGTCTTAGGAGAGAGGAGACCTTGGTGGGATTTAATAACAACAGGCCTTTCCGTCATTAGGTTGCATATAGAACGAACCAGCTTCTCAGGAATTCTCAGCTGAATGAGCTTACTCCTGAGAACCGGAAGCAGGACGTTATCATAAGCTGACGCGATATCCAAAAAGACAGCAACTAGGAATTTCTTTTCTTTGAACGTGATGTAGATGTCTGTTGTTAAGAGACTAAGGCTGTCCATGGTACTCATGCCCTTTCTAAAGCCAAATTGGGAATTAGCAAGTAGTGAACGATTCTCAACCAACCACTCAAGACGGTGTTTAATCATGTACTCCATAACCTTAGCCACGACGGAGGACAAAGCTATTGGTCTACGACCATTTGGGTCACATGGATCCTTTTCAGGTTTCAGTACTGGGATGATAATTTGAGTTTTCCATTGATCAGGAATCAAGCCGTTTTCAAAAAAGGAGTTAATAAGAAGTAAGTAATATTTTTTGTCTTTTCAGAAGATTTCGTGAGTAAGGAGTACGGGATACCATCGATACCGGGGGAAGAGTCAGTCAGTCCGTCAAGTGCAAGGGTCAATTCATTAAAAGAGAAGGGGCGATCAAAACAATTTTCAGAAGGGATCGACGAAGGGATCGTCGAAGGGATCGAGGGGAAGGAGGAAATAGAAGGAATTGAAGGAGGGGCGAGTTTGTCCGAAAAAGCCTCGAGCTACGATGAAGAATCATTAGCTGAAATATTTTCGATATTACACTATCGTTTGATCGTCTGATCTGGTTCCAGATGATATATGATGGTGTTCTAGGCAAGAGGTTTTCGCAAAACCCAATACATCCCTGTTTTTTTCTTTTTAGAGACCAACTTTCTGAGTTTTGCTGAGGATTTTTTATAAACTAAAAAGTTTTCTAGAGACATAGATTCCTTGTAACTTTTTTCAGCTTCTCTCCGTTCCGATACAGCTGTTGTGCACTCAGAATCCCATCACGGGGTAGAGATTCTAAACTCTTTGGAGGGTTTTTTAAGGGGAATGTGGAGATCAGCGCATGTAGTAATATTATCAACAAAGGAGTTATTACGCTGCAAGGGAGTCATTATGTTGAATGGGAGTGGAAGAATCTATTTTAAGATCAAGTGAAGATGAATAAGCTGACCAATCAGCTCCAGAAAGTTTGTATTTAAGAGAAGGACTAGGGTTACGGAAAGGGTTCGAAAAATTAGCATAGATAGAAATTAAGATAGGGAAATGGTCACTTCCATAAGTCGAAGGAAGAATTTTCCATAAAGTAAAAGAAAAAAGAGATCAGCAAAGTGAGACATCGACAGCGCTTTTCGGATTTTGAGAAGGAAGGGCTCTACAAGTAGGGGTTCCATCATTGAGTAGGCACAAGTTGACTTCATCAAATATCTCTAATAGGGAAAGACCAAACATATCGGAGTGGCTATGATCCCAGATAGTGTTGTGGTCATTAAATTCACCCATGAGCACCACGGGGGAAGGAACGGATGATAAGAGGAGAAGGAGATCGGGAATCAAGGAGGAGTTGGGATGAGGAATATATACAGATATAAAGGAAATATTAAGGGATCTGATACGAACGATGTTGATATCAGAAGGATGGGAAGGGAGAGTGATTTGGGAAAAGGGAAGGCAACGTCTTACTAACAAGGCGCTGCCGGAATTCCCTTCAGCCCTGTCGTCCTGCAGACAGGAGTAACCTGAAATCCGATAACGCGTTCCAGGCCTCAGCCATGTCTCCGAGACGGCAATGACTGACGGGCGGAATTTTGAAATAAAGCTGACCAATTCATGCTTTTTTGCACGCATGCTCTGGCTGTTCCACTGCAGAGCGATTAGTGGATCCATTATGACTAGATAGTGAGACTAATTGAGTAAGTTTAGAGGCAACGTTGGACGGTAGGGGATGAGGGTTCATTAGTAAAATGTTTATTATTAAAGTCATTAATGTTTCTAACATATTTTCGTTAGAGGAAACTCCTAACGGTTGGTTATTACCAATGGCACAACCATTGGGCATAGCTGATCTTGGGTCTGTGACAATCTCTCGGTGGGCAGCCTTGTCATAAGACTTACCCAGTGGAGCTCGCGGGCGGGGGTTGGCGTAGACAGTTTTAACATGAGATGAACCTGCAGAATAATTATTCTGTAAGGCTTGTTATAGAGAAGGCTGGGAGTACATCTCTTTGGCAACCTGTGAATATGAGCGAGATACCTGTGCAGCTGATTCTTCGTATGAAATGTTATTCTGGGACATAACTGCTTTAATAGATTTCTGTCTATCTTGCTTCGGACAAGATTTGCTTGTAGCAAAATGTTGTCCTGAGCAATGTAGGCAAGAGGCTTCAGTCTCAGGGATGTTACAGCTATCACCAGTGTGATTTTTGGAACAGTGGAAACATCTGGGTTTTGATCTACATTGAGTCTTAGTATGGCCATAACGGCAGCATGTGTGGCACTGAATTGTAGGGTATTGGTATAGCTCAACTGGTAGGGAGGTGTAGTAGAGGAAGACCTTGGAAGGAAGGAGCTGACCTTGGAAGGTCACAACAACAGTTTGGGTTGGCACCCATGTTACTATGCCTTCTACAACTGTTTTTCTATTTAAACGGCGGGCTTTAATAACAATACGACAACCAGAGGGGAGAACAAGGGACTGAGCAAATTCGTCCATTGATAGATCAGTTGGCACCGGGCGAACTAATCCCATTTTTGTCACATTATAAGTGGGGATGGAAGCTATGTGCTGGCACATTGGTAGAATTGGGGAGATGATAAATTTGTTAGCATCATCAGCTGAAAGAAATACAACTGATATTTTATTAAATAGGAAACCATGATATCCGACCAGATCTGAAGAAAGTACTGAAAGATAGTCAAACCATAAGTTGAAGAACCATAGTCAATTTGTTTCGCAGAAGTCCATTAAAAAATGCGAAACTTCAAGAGTATGTAAGATCAGAACATAACAGGGAAAAATCATTGTGTCGCGACGTTAAAACGAGATGGAACAGCATTGAAACAATGATAAGCCGGTTCGTAGAAGTTAAAAACTGTATCAAAAAAGCTTTGATTGATTTAGATACCGCAAATTTATGGCACGAAGAGAACTTGGCTGTTTTAGAGGATTTACTTAAAATTTTAAATCCCATCAAATTAGCAGTTGAAGCACTGAGCTCCCGAAAAGCAGATATCTTGATCTGTGAAGCTATCATTACGACACTTCTAGTAAGACTGAAAAAGTTGGAGTCACCTATTGCTTTAGAGTTTTCAGATTTCATTGACAGAATAAGTGAGAGGAGGGATTCTACTCTATATACCTTAACGCTTTTTCTTCAAAACCCAACAATTAGACGCAATGAATACTTATCACAAAGTGTTGAAACTAAAGAAATAATAATACGCTATGCTGAGAAGCTATTTCGCCGATTATTTACAGAAAAGTCAGAATCTGAATCGAGCCCGGAAGAATCGCTTCATGCTATTGCTGAGACGCAAAAAAGAGGCATTAGTTTTGCTGAAGAACTTCAAGACGCTATTCAAAATGTTTTCAAAGGCACTCCTCCATCACGAACTCGATTTCCTAGACTGAAGAAAGACTTCGATCTATACATCTCTTCTGGTAAACGGACACCTAATTTGGAACTGCTATACAACGCTCTGCGCACGATCATGTCTACATCCACCGAAAGCGAACGTACATTTTCAGTATCGGGAAATTTTGCTACTAAAATTAGAAGCCGATTAAGCGATAAATCACTCAGCTCTTTAGTTTTTCTTAAGTATTACTTTATGAAATAATTTAAGACTTAAACTGAAATAATGGTTTACGTGACTGTTACATAATAAGGGCATAAGTCAAATTTTGCCAACGATGTGTGGCCGCTGTAAGAGAGTAAATAAAATATTATACGTAACTGCTGCATAGAGTTAAGGTATTTAAACACTCGAATCATTTTATGGTTAAATTAAAATCGGTTACGCTACTTTTGATAAACTACTCTCGTGTTTACATACCGTAATGATGTGCAGTTACGTATAATACTTTATCTACTCTTGTAAAGCCGCCACACATCGATGGCAAAGTTTGTTGGTTATCATAAGAGCGTTTCGCAATACTTAATTACTCCGTTTATATTACGTTTATATCATTGTGTGTGCTAAGAAGTTTTATATTATAAGTTTGATTTTGCATGCCTGAAACAAATAATTAAGTTGCTATTATACTACCTCAGTTTATGATCGATCAAAAATGTTATTAAGAAGAAATAATTATTTCTGAGTCAAATAAATAGCTTATTTACCATTATGTGTTTTCTTGACTTTTTGTAGTTAAAAAAAACAAAATAAAGGACTTTAAAAATTTCCCGGTTTCCCGGGATTCCCGGGAAATTGAAAATATTATTCCCGGTTCCCGGGAACGAAAAAAACCCGGGAAATCTGAAACCCTACTCGGGTGTTAAAAAGAGATAAACAAAAATAATAACACCCAAAGTTTGATTCATCAAAAACTAAATAAATATAAAAAAAATAAACAAATAACATTCGTCAAATAAATTAATTTGTAACTCGCGTTTTCGTAAAATGAGCAATTGTGTGAATTATCTAACCCTGTTTTTAGCCAAAAAACGACTCATAAAATTTTTAATAAAAATAACATTACAACAAAAACATTGTCTTCTTTTAAATGTATTTAAAAATGTTTAGTATATTAATACAATATTAAAAAAAAATAACGAATAAAAACTGCGCAATTTTGCGCTTCAAAAGATGTCGTTTATTCGAAAGTAGAAAATTTATAAGTTAAAATTCACATACTATAACTAAGATCAATATTTTATTTACATATAAAAAAACTGAAAGTATATTATCTATTAATTATTTTATAATGATTTTTTTTAAATCACATATAAAATGATGAAACGCAACGTGGCCCTGGCCAGCAAACCCTCCGTCGTCCGAGACACGTTCTCGGAGACCCGGATGACGAAATCACTTCCGCTAATGCGGGTGAGTCATCCACATTAGACAGAGCAAACACTCCACAAATACACCGACCTCGCCGGCGAGGTCGACGAGTCCCTTTAGTCGCCGCCTACACGAGGTACAAGCACGTACCCGGGCGTTTCTCTCCTATCCCCGTCCCGGCAACAGCCCAAGCCGAGGTTCGTACCTAAGTGGTGCCCATGCGCTAGTTGCCTCATCAAAAATAAAATTATAGGGCTGAGCGCCTTCTGCGCTCGCCAAAAGCTCGGTTTCAGCAGAGGCCAACAGCGAGATCAGTCCATTCGAAAAAAAAAAGGCCCAGGCCAGTCTGCGCCGAGCGCTTTTGGAGGGAGGACGTATCTCTCGTATACGTTATACATAATACTATATGCAACAGCCAGTACCGGCATACAATTATAGCGTGACCGAGTGATTTGATCTGTAAGTATTATTATATTATAGCTCGATTACCACTCACTCACTGATTGACTGACTCATTGACATCCTTGTTCTCCCAGATGCCCCCTCGTACTGTAGAAATGTTTGGTAGGATCGTGTAGAGGGAGTTTCGATGAGTTAGGAATAAATCCTAGTCCCCTTTTTGTCCCCCATCCACCTCGTATCTCGAAAAGTACAAGTCTTAGAGCATTAGCGCCAAAACTAATGTTGCTCAGGACATTTTTTTTATATCCGGATCCATTAAAAAAAATCGACATTCATACAAAAAAAATTGTCCCATACAAAATATTTTTGTGTGAATACCGTACACCGTATATTTCGTTTGCCGTAAGTTTCTTACTGGTTTTGTAGGGAGCCAAACGGCTTGTGGGTACTATAAAATTTATTTTACTGTAATTTTATTTATTGGTGGAGGAGCATGAGATATCTATATTTTCAAGTTTATTCGATATCCATCCTCATCATTTTGGAAGTCCTTTTTTTTAGTTTTTGGGGGGGCATAAAGCAACTTGCTTAGTAAATTTTCATATTTATGCGGCATCCAACATCATCATCATTTTGGAGATCCAATTATTTTTTTAGTTTTAGGAGGAGCATAGGGCAACTTGTTGAGTAAATTTTCATGTTTATGATTGCTTCTACCACCTCGATATCCTCTTTGATTGCTTCTTTGACTTCGTTTTCGTCATTGAATGCTTCTTTTACTTCTTCCACTTCGATATCCTCTTTGATTGCTACTTCAACTTCGATATCGTCTTTGACTGCTTCTTCCACTTTGATATCCTCTTTTATTGCTTTTTTAAATTTAATATCCCATTCGATTGCTTCGTTAAATTCGATATCTTATTTGATAGATTCTTCCACTTTAATATCTTCGTAGATTGCTTTTTCCACTACTATATCCTCTTAACAAAACTATGATTTTTCCTAAAAAAACTTTAATTGCTCGTATCTTCTAAACGGAAGCAGTTAGGCATAGTAAAGTTTACAAAATGGTAGTACAAATTTTTGGTGGAATCGTTTTTTTATTGTCATCATCGATCTTGATAGGTATTCTTTTTGATTTGTTCTTTCACTTCGGTATCTTCTTTGATCGTGTTTTCTATCCTCTTTGAATGCTTATTCCAATTCGATATCGTCTTTGATTGCGTCTTCCACTTGGGTATTCTCTTTTCATTTATTGTCTTCTTCTTCGTCTTCATCGTCTTCTTCTTCTTCATCGTCTTCTTCTTCTTCTTCGTCGTCTTCGTCTTCTTCATCGTCTTCGTCTTCTTCATCGTCTTCGTCTTCTTCATCGTCTTCGTCTTCTTCATCGTCTTCGTCTTCTTCATCGTCTCCGTCTTCGTCTCCGTCTCCGTCGTCGTCTCCGTCTTCGTCTCCTTCATCGTCTCCTTCATCGTCTCCTTCATCGTCTCCTTCATCGTCTCCTTCATCGTCTCCTTCATCGTCTCCTTCATCGTCTCCTTCATCGTCTCCTTCATCGTCTCCTTCATCGTCTCCTTCAACGTCTCCTTCAATGTCTCCTTCATCGTCTTCTTCATCGTTTTCTTCATCGTCTTCTTCATCGTCTTCTTCATCGTCTTCTTCATCGTCTTCTTCATCGTCTTCTTCCTCGTCTTCCTTGTCTTCCTCTTCCTCTTCCTCGTCTTCCTCGCCTTCCTCGCCTTCCTCGCCTTTCTCGCCTTCCTCGCCTTCTTCGCCTTCCTCGCCTTCCTCGCCTTCCTCGCCTTCCTCGCCTTCCTCGCTTTCCTCTTCCCCTTCCCCTTCCTCGCCTTCCTCTTCCCCTTCCTCTTCCCCTTCCCCTTCGTCTTCCTCTTCCTCAGTCGTTCGTATTAAAAAAAACTACTTACTAGATCTCGTTTAAACCAATTTTTGGTGGAAGTTTGCATGGTACATCATATATTTTTTTTAGTTTTATGATTCTCTTATTTTAGATGTTACAGAGGGGGGGGGGGGGGGGCACACATTTTACCACTTTGGAAGTGTCTCTCGCTCAAACTATTTGATTTAGAAAAAAATGATATTAGAAACCTCAATATTATTTTTGAAGACCTATCCATAAATACCCCACACGTATGAGTTTAATGAAAAAAAAATTGTGAGTTTCAGTTCTAAGTATGGGGAACCCCCAAAATTTATTGTTTGTTTTCTATTTTTGTGTGAAAATCTTAATGCGGTTCACAGAATTCATCTACTTACCAAGTTTCAACGGTATAGTTCTTATAGTTTCGGAAAAAAGTGGCTGTGACATACGGATGGACAGACAGACATACATGACGAATCCATAAGGGTTCCGTTTTTTGCCATTTGGCTACGGAACCCTAAAAACGCCCTGATCTAATGATGGAGTTAGGAGTTGTTCCATGGAACTCCTCAACAAGTTATCCAAGGGAGCAAAAACTTTGCACACCGGTAGAATTCGAATGACAATAGTTTACTATAGCAGCAGCCACCTGATCTGATGATGGAGCCAGGAGTTGTTCTACGGAACTCCTCAGGAAATTGTCAGATTAGGCTGAAACTTTGCACACCAGTAGAATTCTAATGACAACACTTTACTATAGTTACAGTGACCTGATCTGATGATGTAGTCAGGGGCTGTTCCATGAAAGTTTTCATCAAATAAACTATAAACCACCCGAAGCACTTTTGTAACCACTGTGCATCGACTGATGCAACCGAATGCACTTTCCGCCCTTTTTAATTAGAATTCTCGCGCGCTTGGTACATTTTCGTCTGTAGTCAATTAGTGTGACAAGGAAAGACCTATAAAGTTAGTTCCATCCTTCGCACTGAGTTTACCGTTATGCCAGTGTCACACAAGCATAGACAGGTTTGATATTCATGAAATTAGCCATGGAACAAAATTAATTCGCCCGTCATGTCGACTTGTGTGAAATATTTTGTAAGAAATAATAAAAATAAATATTGCTGGTCATTTCACACAGCGCTATCTAGCCCCAAACTAACCAGAGTTTTTACTATAGGATCCAGATTACTGTGTGTGGTATGATTATAAAGGTATTTTATACGTAGAATAATGGTTACTAAATATTTTGTAAATTTAAATGGTTTGCCGCCGTACGCGTCGCTAATACGGGTTATTTTTCTCTGAGCGCGGTGACGCATGTGTTGCGCCGGTGACGCAACTGGTTAGTTGATCGAGCGAAGCGAGATCTCCAAATCAACTTGAGCAAATCGGCGTTGATTGTATGTATGTTAGTTTATCCAAGGATAACTTTCAAAGCGTTGATCCGATCATCGTGAAAATTGTTACATAAATAAATTGGTATTATTGTAGGTTTAGTGACCGTGTACCTTTAGTAACACAAATATAGGGAAAAGTCTGAAATTTAGAATAACTGAAATTTCTACACCAAAAAATTATAGAACCAAGTAACATGAACTCTCGTTACCTGTAATTTGAATGAAACTGTAGGTCAAGTATTTGGTTTGTCATTTCATGGCACTATTTTTATAGTCAAAGATTACAAATAATATATATTTTTTGTTGTTATGGGAGACTTGCGTGCGAGATCTTAGTTCGACTAGTTTATTGGAGTAAATCTCGATGGTGTCATTCACAGAATATTTAGTTATACTCGTACATATATTCACTTTTTTAGTTTAATCTTTATAGTTTTGAGTTATTAGACTTATTATTATTAGCCATAATACAAACTGATCTTTGACGAAATTCACAGTGTACACCAGTGACCTCACAGTGCTGATATTTAGTATTTGTGTTTAGTGACACATATTATTAGAGAAAAGTCCGAAATCTAGAATAACTGCAAATTCTAATCTAAAAAGAGTACTGATGAACTCCCATTATTTGTAACGTGAATGCAACTGTAGGTCAAATTAGTTGGTTGTGAATTTCGTGGCACTATTATACTAATGGTTCACCCAGAACTGAGATCGCGCGAGTCTGAACATAAAAATATTATTCATAACCTTTGACTACTAAATTAGTGCCACGAAATATACAACCAACTACTTGAACTACAGTTTTATTCAAATATCAAGTAACGGGAGTCCATTTTAATTGGTTACCTTTTTTAGGGATAGAAATTGCAATTATTTTGGGGTTCAAATTTTTCCCTATATGTGTGTCACTAAAGCTACACGATTACCAAATTTCAGCCCTGTGGGGTCACTGGCGTATCCTGTGAATTTGGTTCAAGTTTAGTTATTATCATGGCAATAACACAAACACTACAAGGATGCAATAATAAAAACGGGGTCTAAATGTACTAATGTACCTTTCATTGACTTTTACGGTCCATTGGACCTAATAATTTTATTTTTGTTGTTTTACCCCTATTGAACTCCAATATCTCAACAATCTCCAAACATTTTTAGCTCACGTAGTCACACCAGGATTGTGCCAACACTACCTAACTATATATAAAAATTCACGATGATCGGGTCAACGCTTCAAAAGTTATCCTCGGACAAACATACATACGTACATACGGCCAATTTGCTCAAGTGGATTTGGGAATCTCGCTTCGCTATATTAATTAGTCAAAGATTGCGAATATTATTATTTTTTTGTTTTGTGGGAGACTCGCGAGATCTCAGTTCGGGGCGAACCACTAGTTATTTTACTTGTAGAAATCTTGTCTGACCCTTATAATCTTGATCAAAATTGTTTGGCCTATAACGAGGTGTATAGGATACAAGCACACAAATCCGCGAGCCGCGCATTCGGTAAGCAGCGAGTCGCGCGCCCGCCCAACTTCGTAAATACCTAAACTTGACAGCGGCAGATTGGGAACGGCCTCTTAAACCTCAACTTACGCTACTCAATTAGGGATGTGAACCCAATATACTGATAAATGTGTTATCGACAGCTTTAATTAGTTACCCCCTATTAAAAGGTGTGTAAGTTTTAGGGCGTTAATTCCTTTTGTTGTTTTATTGATGATTTTTTGAATGCATTTTAGACCTATGGTGTGAAATATTATTATAACTTCTGTTTTCAGTTTCCCCAAGGCGCCAGACATAAAAAAAATAAAAAAAACGTACAACTTATGAGTCATCCAGCATACAGAGTCCTGACCTGGCACCGTGTGACTTTTTCTGTTCCCAAAAATCAAGAACCGAAGAATGTAAAAAAACATATGTAAAAATCAATCAACCCGATCAACGGTTTTCATCACCAGAAGAGGCTGTCGAAGAGTATGAAAAAAATGTATCTGACGTCACCACCGGAGGAGTGGCACAAATGTTTTCAAAATTGGTTCAATTGTATGAAAAAGTGCATTGACGCAAAGAGAGAATATTTTGAGAAATAAAAAATAAATTCATTTTTGACCATTAATAGTATTTTTGTATTATTGATTCCGGAAACTTTTAGTGTGCCCTTCGTATAATAATTCAGTATTATTATTCCAGTAATATAATATTTTTTTAAGTATTTATGAGTTGGAAACCTGTGATTATGTTATGAAAGAAAGAAAAGAAAAGCTGTTTATTTCGATCACCTATATTATAACCTGACGTACCTATTTCGTTATCCATAGTAGGTAGGTGATAATAGATATCGCTACATTCGTCTTGTATCCTCATAGGTACATCACTAAAGCAGTAGCAAAGTATTTTGGACTAGAGAGTAACAGCCAGGGCATTATCAATCTTATTCTTTGCTGTTAAAGACTATAACAAAAATTGTTAGTCACAGCGCCATCTGTTGTTACGTGGCTTTGTTTTGTGGGTATTCAAGTAACAGCCATTGCATTATCAGTCTTATTTCTAATTAATAGAGACTAAACTAAAAATATTTTCTAAAGCGCCATCTTTTGGTGAGTAGACTTTAATTTTTTATTACTATTTATTTTATTGAATTTTAAACCATGTTCCCTTAGTAGCTAAGGTTTTATATCCGTAAAATTAGTTATATGGTTTTATGACTTTTTGAACGTTCTCTTTCAACCAATTATAACTTTTATTTATAAGTGTGCTAGTTTTTACATGTGTGAGTTTAGCTACACTGGTTTTCATAGTGAAAAGTCATCATGCTAGTTCTATTGTTTTTTGTGTTCTGTGAGCGGACTCAAGCATGTGATGGGAAAAGGGAGTCGTCACATACACTAACCGTTTCTCTCCATCGTAAACAGCATGTGTAACAAACCTCCATAGACTACGATACCACCAACTTACCAGCAGATGGGATGTATGCTTGTTTGGCATATTAGAGATAAAACAAACAAAAAAATATTACCATTATAGATTTGAGCCCCACAATGACATCATATCTGCCTCTATTCTCATTTGTAAACCGTACCTACCTATGGTATCCCGCATGTAAGTTGGCTGAGTCGGGGTCCACAGCAGCGTCACACAATAGCATGTCTCCGGCTCCAACTCCACACATTCTCCGGGACGCTCTACGACCAGTCCAGGCGGTAGAGCTTTTTTCCAAGTGTTATCTGAATAGATTTTATTAGCTTATTATCCAAATATTGTAGTACCTACTTACATGAGAAGTCCATACATGAGAGGCCAATATAGGCCATGACTGAGGCCTTAGAACTTGTTAAAATCAACTATTTATTTATATATTTTATTTTATATGGCACACATTACAAGCAATAAAAATATAATTAACTAATTTAAGATTGTAAGTAAATAGGTACCTGTTGTATTTTTTTAGAAGGGTTGAATAGTTTCAAGTTTCTTTCACATGAAGATCCAATGAGAACATAGTCAAAAACAACTTGAGGTGATCTGGAGAAAGGGGTCAATACGAGGCGAGGGCATTCTTCTATTGGAGGCTCTTTATACCCTATTTTTTTTCATAAATTTGCCGATCTATCCGCCGGATATTGAACAAAAATGAAAGTGTTGCTATATTTAAATAAATAGTAGAATTATAAGAAATCCGTAGAAAAAAAATATACAAATTACTTACTTAACATAAATTAAGTTATTGCATCAAAAAATGTTTTTAAGGTTATTGGTAATAAAATTAATATTTTAAATTTGTAGCTTTATTTTATATGAGTTTCTGAAATTATTAGCAGCAGTTTTTAAAAGTTTTAGATGACAATACTGCTGCTGCAATTGCAAATGGCCGCCGGCCGGCCGGCGCCCGCCGGCCTGAGACATGTCATTGCAATCGAAGCAATCAATCAAATAGAATATTATACCTACGGAGCACATCTGCGTATTAAAGTACATCTTTAATGGTCTGTGCTACGGCGAGAAGCAATCTTGCGCATTGTTTTTGCTATATCGCAAAGTTTTGATTGATCGGATGTGTTTCTGCTATTTACGTTGAGTTGAGCTTTCTGTTCCTCCGTGTTAGCCTTTCAAAAGTGGTGAATCATCAAGCATAGGCGCTCTTAGGAGTTTGGACCGATTATTGCAGTGTAGTTTTGCGAATCACCAGCATAGGCGCTCTTAGGAGTTTGACCCATAATTGCAAAGTGATCAGTTAAATCTGAGTCATGTCTCAGAAGGCATGCTGTGTACCTGGGTGTTTAATAACGAAGGAAGATGGTATGTATATTTCAAACTTGACCCTTGTGTTCCTAACTACGATGCAGTTTCTTACTAAAAATGAACTACCTACTACTTTCTATGCATGCCCTCGGAAATGAAATAGATTTTGCTATTCTATCATGACATAAAACAAAGTAGCTGTATAAACTAACTTTAAAATTACAAAGGATTAATCTGTTGTCTGTCCATCTGTCAAGACCCTTTTGTCAAAGGATCTTGAAAGCTAGATAAAATTATTACTTTGTTTTCACCAGGCAATTTTCGAATTTACATCGTGTCTCTTTAACAATACAAGTTTTGTAGTTTTATAGACTCGACATTGGCGGAATCAGTCGGTGACTATTGGGTGCTGGAGCCATAAAAAAAAGAATAGAATTGAATTAACTGAAATATATGATGTGCTGTACGAGATTGTAAACCTATTAGTATTTGTTATTAATTTTAACTTAATACCCATTTGTCATCCCTTGGTGATGTTAAAAGCAGAAAAAGTGCAAGCTTCTTTAACACCCTTATTCTACGACATTGCTTCGACCTTTTATCAAATTTTGGAATGTTACCTTACTCTAGGTCCTCCAAATCACAAGATATGACAGGACCTTCCTTGAAAGGGTTATTTTGATAAAAAGTCCAAAATAAACAACTTCTCTTCATAAATAATTATTAGTTTTTTTTTTTGATAGACTAAATGAAGTTCTAAATAATTAAATTTAAAGTTTATTTTGCTTATAGTGCAGATAAGAAAAACATAACCCGTTTCATTGAGGTGGTGTTTATTTTTTGGATCCTTTAATTAACTTACACTTTTTATCCATATTACAGGTGTTCCATTACATCGATTCCCTAATCCAGAAAGAAATCCAGAAAAGTTTGACATCTGGATTACAAATATTGGTGGTGAATTGACTTCGTTAGATGTCGCAACAATTCTTAATAATAGGTGTGTATGTCATCAGCATTTGAAGGATGTTCATAAATACCCTAAGGACAGACTCTGCCAATTAGCAACACCTGTACTGAATTTACCAGGTAAAATTAAAATGAATTGTCTACAATATTATAACTATGTATGGAGTAACTAGTTCTATTCATAATTATTGATTAAAACGGGTATTTCTCTCGTATGTACCTTTTTTATTTGTTATCTCGACGTTAAGGCTGTGTTGCAACAGTCATGGTCTCGGGCTGACTGGAGTATTTGGAGATACCATCGGGAAGTGTGGGTAGCTGCAGCATCTACCCTCACTTGGTCTTCAGAATTAGAAATGTCCTCGTTCATATTACGACACTACACTAATCGTATCTACGCACTGAGTCGACCGATTACGACGAGCACACCTAGTAATCACCAATTGAAGACCAAGTGAGGGTAGAAGCTGCAGCTACCCACACTTCCCGACGGTAGCTCCAAATACTCCAGTCAGCCCGAGACCATGACTGTTGCATCACAGCCGAAACGTCGGGATAACAAATAAAAAAGCTTAAAAAAGATAAATACCCGTTTTAATCAATAATTATGTACAGTGATCGCGAAAGTTTGAAAAATACTAGTTGTATTCATCTTTGATTCACCTTGAGTTCCCTGAGAGACCCATGAAAGTAAAACAAAATTAACTTATTTTAACATAATATGAGCCTAAGAGGAGTTCTCATAAATAAAACTTCTATGCGTTATAGGTAGTAGTATTTAAGATTGCTAAATTTATGATTATTATTTAATGATTTCAGGTGGGCAAGCACACATGCTTCGTGAACTTGATCATGTTCCTGGTGATTACCGTATACCAAATTTTGGTGACACTCCAATGAATATAGAGCAGACTAGAAATCCTTTAGCCACATCAGGTAATTATGTTTTATAACCTCTGCCTTGATATTTTTTTGTCTAGACCATTAAAATGCAAAATATTAGTATGTATTTAGTACGTGGAAATGTAATTTTAAATATTTATTGTTTTTTCTACAGGACCAAACACAGTCAAGTGACCGGGTTGGTGGTGGTGAAAAAGCTACATTGGTCTTTGGTGATCCTCAAGACAATGTAGTGCAGTCCAGAAATTAAGTGACAACATCAGGTAAGAAAGTTTGATAAGAAAATCAATATAATTTTGTATTATTATTTTTAAAACATATTGCAGTAAGTATTTTTTTAGGGTTCCGTGCCCTAAAGGTAAAACGGGACCCTATTACTGTCTGTCACCACGCTGTATCTCTTAAACCGTGATAGTTAGATTAGACAGTTGAAAATTTTACAGTTGATAAATTTCTGTTGCCACTATTACAACAAATACTACTACTGTACTAATACAACAAACAATTTTTGGCCGTTTTTATAGATAATGATATGGTACCCTTCGTACGCTAGTCAGAATCGCACTTGGCTGGTTTTTTTTTATGGTATTTGGTGTAGTGTATTTTGAATAGTTTTAGTTGTTTGTACTAAACTAGTTAAGTAGACATTTTTTTTATTTTCACGTTTTTTATTTCACGGGGGGGGGCTCGAGTGCCGAAACACTTTGTTGTAGCAACGGCGTGTTTCGGCCCTCGAGTCGGCACGGTCACTCCCCGTGCTAGTGCTCGTTGCTTCGGCGTCAACGCAATCCACCTCAAGTGGCGAGGCAACCAGGCAACTGTAGAAGGCCTGAAGGTAGCGATAGGAGTTTTTATCGTTGCCAGATACTGCGTCCTGTTCCCTTCCAGTCGTAGCGGTTCTCCGTTCCACTGGGTCAAGGGGAGTAAGGAGGAGAGGGTGCATCTGTGTACGGCGCGCACACTTATGCAACTTAATATATCCTGCGCATCTGACTTGGCTTTGTCATTCCGAGTTTAAAAAAGTCCTGGGCTTGGTCTAATACCTGGACACGGGTGGCCTAAGGAGAGGAGAGTGGTCGCTCTAGCACTGCATCGGGGTGACAGTGTGGTTCGGCAGCACTCTTTGAGACAAAGCAGCTTTATTTAGAGAGGCACTGCTTTCCTCGCTCAGCCGGGGAGGGGGCTAGAAAAGGTGCCCCAAACAAACGCTCATTCCTCGCAATAAGAATAAATCTAAAAACATGCAGATGAATATGACTTTTGGTGCGTGGAATGTACGTACTCTTTTAGACCGACCCAACAACCTCTGCCCAGAACGTAAAACCGCCATTGTGGCTCGCGAGCTCAAACGCTATGACGTCGACATAGCCGCTCTCAGCGAAACACATCTAGCTGACGAAGGTGAGCTTGTTGAACGTGGTGGTGGGTACACTTTCTTCTGGAAAGGCACACCAGCTTCTGAGCCTAGACGGTCAGGAGTAGGCTTTGCTATTAAAACTACTTTAGCCTCTAAGTTGGAAGAACATCCAGTTGCTATCTCTGATCGTGTCATGTCCTTACGTTTCCATCTTCGAAACAATAAATACTTAAATGTTATCAGCGTATATTCGCCAACACTCGACAAAAGTGATGACGTCAAGGACAAATTTTATGAGGAAGTGTCAGAAGTGCTGACTAAAATCCGGCGCTGTGAGAAAGTTTTGCTTCTTGGCGACTTTAATGCTCGCGTCGGACGTGATTTTGAAGCTTGGCCTCGGGTGATAGGGCGACATGGCATTGGTAACATGAACAGTAATGGGCAACTGTTACTAAGCCTCTGTTCCCAATTTCATCTGGGTATTACCAATACCATGTTTAGACTCCCAAATAAATACAAAACTACCTGGATGCACCCAAGGTCCAAGCATTGGCATCTTATTGATTATGCTATAGTCCGTCAACGGGATATAGCGGATGTCAAAGTAACGAGAGTAATGAGGGGCGCAAACTGTTGGTCGGATCACCGACTTGTTGTTACAAAACTATTTTTGCGTCTTAGCCCTTGCCGTAGACCTCGCAGGGCTAAGCCTAACTGTCTTCATCTGAAAAAGCTAGAGTCTGCTGAAATATTGGCAAATTACAGGGAAGCTGTCAATACCTTTACAGCAGGCATACACCCCGAAGATGAACAGTTAGACGAGGGCTGGAAACTGTTAACTACAAATACCATCAATGCGGCTACTGAGATCTTAGGCCAAAAACCTCGTGTCTGTGAAGACTGGTTTGACGAAAATGATAATACATTGACAGTCGCCCTAGAAAAACACCGCCAGCTCCTTCGAAAGGGAAATCAGACAACTGCTTCTGAAAAAATAAAGGAGAGTACGAGCCAAATAAGGAGACTAACTCGAAACGCAAAAGATGAGTGGTGGCTGAACAAGGTTCGCTATATTCAGTGGCTTGCTGATTCGAATAGACTCGGCGATTTCTTTAACGAGATTAAAAAGTTAGTAGGAAGTCCACATCGAGTAAACGTACCACTGAAATCACTTTCAGGTACCCTCCTGGTAAGCAAAGGAGAAGTTCTTACTCGCTGGGCAGAACACTATAACAGCTTACTCAATGTGGATCGTTCTGCTGACATAAACTATTTAGCATCACTTCCTGCCTTATCACAAGCCGTAGATCTGGATCAGCCTCCTTCTCTTGAGGAAGTTATCATCGCCATCAAAGCGCAGAAAAACAATAAGGCTGTCGGCATCGATAACATACCAGGAGAACTATTAAAATATGGCGGAGATGAGTTGCACTACAAGATTTGGCAATTTTTCCAGCGCATGTGGGAAATGGAGTTCGTTCCTCCTAGTTTTGGCGTATCACTAATTTGCTCTTTGTATAAAAATAAAGGTGATCGATCTGTTTGCAACTCTTATAGGGGTATATCACTTCTGTCTACTCCAGGAAAAACTTTTGCCAGAGTACTCTTAAATCGTCTTATGGAGCTCTCTGAAAGTATATTGCCTGAAACGCAATTTGGGTTTAGACCCAATCGCGGCACATGCGAGGCCATATTCTCTCTTAGACAACTGCAAGAGAAAAGCAGGGAACAGTGTCAACCTCTGTTTCTCTGTTTTGTTGATCTGGAGAAAGCTTTTGACAGTGTACCTCGCGAAGCTTTGTGGATTGTGCTTTCGAAACTTGGTTGCACCGACAAATTTATACGCTTGATAAGACTTCTTCACGACAACATGACTTGTTGCGTAACCGTCAATGGTGAGCAGACAGAGCAATTCCCTGTCACTTGTGGTGTAAAACAAGGCTGTGTATTAGCACCCACTCTTTTTGCTCTGTACTTTTCCGTTGTCGTGAGGGAGACTTTACAAGCCAACACCGAAGGGATCCGCATACGTTTTCGCACAGATGGCAGTATCTTTAACCTGGCTAGGTTAAAAGCGCACACAAAGGTATCGTATGACCTCATTACCGAATTGATGTATGCTGATGACCTATGTTTCGTTGCGGAATCTTCTGAGGGACTCCAGGACTTGATGACTCGGCTTGACGCTGCGTGCTGTAGATTTGGCCTCAAAATTAATATTACAAAGACAGAGGTGATGGCCATGGACACTGTTAACCAAGCTCCACTGAATCTGCAAATCGATGGAAAGCCCATAAAACAGGTCGATACATTCAGATATCTGGGAAGCAGCATAACAACAAAATGCGACCTTGACTCGGAGATCAACAGCAGACTTGGCTCCGCTATGGCTGCTTTTGGTAAACTACGAGTCCAGGTATTTCGCTCCCATAACATCAAATTGAGTACCAAGATTAAGGTGTATATGGCTATTGTACTTCCTAACATCTTGTACTCGTCAGAGACATGGTGCCTGTATCGCAGACACATACGCACGTTAGACAGATTCCATCTGAAATGCCTCCGCGACATTCTTAACATCAAGTGGTCGGATCGGGTCCGTAATACCGATGTTCTACGACGGGCTAATGTCTGTGGCATAGAGGCATATTTGATGCGGCGTCAGCTGCGTTGGTGCGGGCACCTGTCTCGGATGTCTGATGAGCGAAGGGCGAAACGCATTTTCTTCTGTGAACTAGAACATGGTAAGCGGAAACGCGGAGGTCAGTTCCTACGTTTCAAAGACGTACAGAAGAGGCACATGAAGAGGTGTTGTATCGATCCGTCGCGCTGGGAGGCTCTCGCTGAAAAACGACCTGAATGGAGGCGTCATGTTCAGGACAAAGTGTACGAGTTTGAAGAAGAAAGGAGGCAAGAACTAGACTTAAAACGAGATCAGCTTAAAAGTCGACCGCCGGCTAATATCAATTACAACTACATTAATGGCGCCTTAACTTGTGTTCATTGTAACCGGACTTTTAGCGCAAAAATAGGGTACATCAGCCACATACAGGCTAAACACCTAGGCCAATAATCACAAAGTCAAGTCTCTGTAGCCGAAATCGGCTAGGAGGATTATTATTATTATTATTATTTCACGTAAATATTTTATTTACAGGACATCAAGGATCACATGAAAACATTATTTTACTGAATCAAAATGTTACTAAACAAACGGAGAAGCATAGAAAAATGGATACAAAGCAATCCAAAGGCAAGTACCTACTGTATTGAAGATTCACAATAATATAAGTAAAGTATTTTAAAAAAAAGCTATTAATATAAATATAATTATGGTTGTGACATATTTAAAAACTTATCTTAAAACTTTTTAAAACTTTGACGACCTCCGTGGTGCAGTGGGCGAATAGCCGGCTGAGACACAGGAGGTAGCGGGTTCGATTCCCGCCGCGGATTAAATGTTTGCATGATCTACAGATATTTGTTTCGGGTCTGGTTGTTTCTCTATATATTATAAATATGTATTTACAAAAAAAAAGTATTTAAGTATTCTATCAGTTATCTGGTTCCCATAGTACAAGCTCTGCTTAGTTTGGGGCTAGATAGCGCTGTGTGAAATGTTCAGATATAATTATTTTATTATCTTTAAGACTGGAAAGAGATTAAACTGTTTGTTTGTTGCAAGATCGCTACTATTGAAACTGCATTAGGTACCGCAGTAAACAGTGCAGCTTGATGTACTGTTTTCCGTGCAATTCTTGGTTTAAGAGTACTGTAGTATTAATATTGCCATTTATTATGTTTTCAGGGCCACTATCACTAATGAGACAATATAAGCTGGCTTTAAAGAAGTGTGAGAAAGAAAAAAAGAGTTTTAAATGTAAATACATTGCTGCCAAAAAGCCAATGAAAACATCAGCAAAAATATGTCACCTTCGGCAAAATTATTTTGCCAAATGCAAGTAACCCAATGCGTAAAGAAAAAGCAAGGAAGGCGTTTAACAATTGATGAAAAAATTTTGGCACTGTCCCTGTAAACCTTCACCAAAGGCATATCGGTTACTAAGCACAAAATGTATTATGCCGAGTAGAAAAACGCTGCAAAATTTACTGCAAAAAATAAATTTAAAACCTGGAATTAATGAATTCGTTTTTGAAAATTTAAAACAAAGAGTAGACATTTTGTCTACTCTTTGTTTTAAATTTTCAAAACCTGAGACACACAAATATTGCTCATTATTATTTGATGAGATGGCGATTGGTCCAGGAGTTTTTTATAACAAAACTCATGACAAATTATTCAACAAAGGATTTCTGTGACCATGTGCCGGTTTTTATGGTGCGAGGCATTTAAAAAAAAATACAAGCAGCATTTAGCCTATTATTTTTGTAGTGGAAGCACAAAAACTATTGAACTAAAAACGCAAATTGAAAAAAATATATTAAATTTAGAAGAGGCTGGTTTAAAAGTTGTGGCAACAGTGTGTGACCAAGGCACTTCAAATGCGGCAGCCATCAATGCTCTAATAAAACAAACACAAGAAAAATAATTGAGAAAAAATGAAACGCACCCACCCACAGGGGACTTTTGAAATTGGGAATGCTAAAATTTTCCCCATTTACGATCCACCACATCTTATAAAGGGGATTCGAAATGATTTAATAACGAAAATCTTGAAATACCAATGAAAAGGAAAAGAATGTGTTGCGAAATGGAGCCACATTGTAGCATTGTTTAACAAATCGCCAGGTTACCGAGGCGTCAAATTAGTACCGAAACTCACAGCTCAACATGTATTACCTGCCTTAATACCAAAAATGCGGGTGAAGCATCGCACTCATGTGTTCAGTAAATCAGTTGGAGTAACGCTTGGATTCATGGCAGGTAACGAAACAAATGTTCATATTGCATTGTGGATATTTTATAGGGTTCCGTAGTCAATACGAAACCCTTATAGTTTCGCTATGTCCATTCTGTCTGCCTTAATCTCAGTTTTTTTTAAGTGTTTATATTTGACATAGATGGGATAGCCCATAACTTCAAATATTGATAAAAAGGTAGACTGACTGTTCACAAGGGAAACACTTACGCTATTTGTATCACGGAAATATTATTTATTAGAAATTGCTGTACTGAAGTATGAAGGCGGAAGTTAATCTTTTAAAAAATGTTTGGATAATTAATAAATAAGTAATAGCATCATCATCATATCAGCCGTAGGACGTCCACTGCTGGACAAAGGCCTCCCTCATTGATCTCCAGGAACTGCGGTTGGAAACGGCCTGCATCCAACGCCGACCTGCGGTTGTTACCAAGTCGTCTGCCCATCTTGTAGGTGGACGTCCTACGCTGCGCTTGCCGGTCCGTGGCCTCCATTCGATAACTTTCCGGCCCCATCGGCCATCGGTTCTGCGCGCTATATGGCCTGCCCATTGCCACTTCAACGTGCTAATCCGTCGGGCTATGTGGGTGACTTGAGTTCTCCTACGTATCTCCTCATTTCTGATAATAATACAGTAATAGCATAAATGTGTAATAACTTTTGCTATCTCATTTCCAGAATTGGGAGCAATTGAAAAAGAAGCAACAGACACAGCAGACCTTCTAATGTTCTTCGACGATCTCTTCGACAGTGTGAATGGCAGTTACAGCGATGTAAAAGGCGGTAAAATTTATAGAACAGCTGACACTCCTTCTTCTCCCCACCACAAGTTGTGGAATGAAAGTCTTAAAGTTTTAAAATCAATGAAATTTGAAAATGCCCAGAACCAAGGAGTAGTGCCTTCTTTATCCAGCTGGATTAAAACTTTAGAGAATTTTAAAAACTTGGCAAAATACCTAAGCACAAAGGGCATCACGTCTTTATTGCTGCGCAACATCAATCAAGATCCATTGGAGAACTTTTTTGGCTCAGTACTTATCACATGGTTGCAGTAATATCATGCCAACGGCCTCTGCATTTGAAAGTGCCTTCAAAACTTTGTTGATCAATAACATTTCGTCTACACACTCAGTTGGTGCGAATTGCGAAAAAGATGACAATTTTTGCCTTAATTCACTTAAAAAATATTTGACAACAGAAGCTTAAGACAGTCGCACAACTGAGTGTGAATACGAAATTGATAGTGCCCATTTATGTATAGACCTTTTAAATACAGAGGAGTTATTAAAAAGTTCATCGCCAACACATATTGAAAAAAGCGCAGCAATAGGTTATTGTAGTGGTTGGTTGGCACAACAAGCAAAGAAAAATTTCTCCCTCTTTGGTTTTTTTGCGCAAGTTGAAAATGTTTGCGTTGAAGTATTAAAAACTGATTGCAATAGAAAAAATATTCTAACCTAAGTATATAAGGTTGATAATAAATGATAATGTAGATGTATCATTTATCAATTGTGCAAAACATGTAACACAATTAAGAAAATACCTCATTGAGAAAAGCACATCGTTTTTTCTGAATAATTGGTGCAAAGAAATTAATAATATTTTTACGGCAAAAACTAATAATAATATACAAGGTTTTAGTAATCCAATTAAGTAGGGGAGGTAGGGGAGCATTGGGCACTTTTTTATATAAATATTAATAAAACTGTTATTTTTTATCATAATCGAAATTTTATTCCAAATATATCGAGCACACATATTTGGCAGTAATTATTGCTAAGAAAAGCTTTGGTATTATAATTAGTCTCAAAGTTACAAAAGATCTTCGAGTACATGTCTAAAGTGCCCAAACCTCCCAGTGGTCGGGAGGTTTGGGCACCTCTGTAGGGAGGTTCGGGCACTGTATTTAATATGCACGATATTGCTTTAATATACTACTACGCTTAAGTATTATATAACATTGCTATAAAAATTGTAATACAAACATTTTTTCTTATCACAGACTTTAGAAAAATTAAACAATGTGACTTAGAATCAATACTGCACGATGTTGGACTTATTTAAACTTATCTTATATTTGGTATGACACAGAGGCTTGTCAAATTTATATTTTAAGCTGCCACGTTTCATCCATGTCGTTGGTCCTCCAGGTAATTTTGTCTTTATATCCTCCAGGGGGACGCTGGCTATGTCCTCGATGTCAGGAAATATAAACGTATTTCTTATCTTACTCGCTCTCATGAATTTGACAGTTGCCATGGAGTGATTAACTTCTTCGATTATTCCAAGATAATGATAGACAGTTTTTTTGGTATCAAATTTAACCAACACAAAGTTATTGATCTGGAAATTTCTATCCATAACGATCACATCGTCTTCATCAAAATCTTCTTCCGATTCAACAAGGGCTTCGTCAGAAACGGAATCATTTTCTATTTCATGATCGCTGCTAATCTTCTTGTTTTTCTCTGGTTTGGAAGTAAATTCATCAGTAAGCTTTGGAATTGTTTTCTGTCCTGTATTTTTAGAGCATTTTCGATTTTTGTTGAGCTCTTTGATCTTATTTTTTCTTTGTCTTTCTTCTTCTTCCATTTCTATAAGTCTTTTCTCGGGCGTGTCCGTCAATATTCTAGTTTTTCCCTTCTTCCGTTTCATGCCATGCAATTTCCTGGGGCCAGCCTTTGAATATGGTCTTACTAAATCAGGTGTTACATTGACAGTGCCGCTAGTCTGGCTTCTAGATGGAGATTCCAGGTGAGATGGCCCAGTGACTTCCACATTTGAACTTGTACGATCCTCTAGACTCTTATTTTCTTCTGTTGAAATCGATTTCATTATCAATCAGGAACATTATCCTCTTCCGGCAGGCAGAGATCAGTTACAGAAGAACAAGCGAAATCTTCATCGGAGAAAATGTTTGAATTGAATGGCCATATGCCAGGTTTTTCAAATCCTCTTTGAATATTCTGCAACTTGAATGCAAGTGGGATGGCTTTTGCTGCTAATTTTGGGATTTCATAAATTGTTACCGTTTTGCCAGGATTGCTTACCATCCAATCTGTTACAGCAGCGTTGTAATAAGTTTTGAGTGGTCCATAGACAGTCAAGTCTAGGGGTTGCAGTTTATGGCTGCAGTGCGGTGGGAAAGTCATTAAAACAATACCTGATTCTTTACAAAAATCGAGAACTGGTACTGAAATATGGCTCTCGTGATTTTCCAGCAGCAAAAGAACTGGCGAGGAAGGCGTTGGTTTTGCGTGTTTTGCAAAATGGTGTATATATGTATTTTAAAAAATTAGGTGCTGTCATCCACCCTGAAGGATGTGCTGCTCCATTTGAACCAACAGGGGCATCATTTAGCATATATGTTTTGAAATTAACCCGTGGGAATATGAAAAAGGGTGGTATTGAGTTACCCAATGCATTAATACAGCAGCAAACCGTTACAAGCGTCCCTCTTTCAGCTGACGGTAATTGCCCAACTTGCTTAGTGCCTCTGAGAGCAATCACTTTCTGGGTTCGTTGTACTGTTGATAATCCAGTTTCGTCTATATTGTAAATAGACTCAGGGCCGAAGCGATGCCGTGAATATACAGTTTTAAGATTTAAAAAATAATCTCCGACATTTTTCTTATTGAAACTTGTGGCCCGTGAGAGACTGGTAGCTTCTGGGGTCCTTATCGAAAGCTGAGGTTGTCGTTTCAAAAATCCCCTTAACCAATCTTTGGCTGCAATTTTCTTCTCTGTCCAGTTATCTGGTATTTTCTTTTCAATGGCAGTGGCGTATTCGTAAACCAATTTGCGTGCCTTCAGTTTTGACAGTCCATGGTTTAGTTTAAACAATGTTACAAGATATTCTGAAATTTTTTCTTCTTCATCTTTCGCGAATATTTGAGATGATATAAATTTAGAAGAAATATCTTTCACGACGCCACCCTGCTTTATGTATCTTTGAAGGTTAGACCTGGGTATATCATATTTAATCGCAGTAGTTTTAATTTTTCCTCCTTTAGATACCTCTTCCAATGCGCGCAAAATAACATCTTTAGGGATTTCACGTCGCTAATTTTTCTTTTTAAATGAAAACGGCATTGTCCTGAAAATAAATGATTAACCATTCAATCCAATAGGCATAACAAAAAAGCACTAAAGTATGTCACCAAAATACAGTAAACACAGAGGGAGCATTGGGCATGCCCAAACCTCCCTCCTACCTGTGTGCCCAATGCTCCCCATAACCTCACCTTTCAAATAGATTTCAATAAGTTTATTTTTATCAAATGTTGAATCCTAATTGACAGGTAAATAATATAATCTTCATTAAACACAAAAGAAGAAGTTAATACAGATACTTACACTTTCTTGCAGATTTCGTTGTTATGTTTCTTCAAATCACAAACAAAATATTTACTTCTGTACGTAACAAACCGTTAAGCGCATATAACTTGACAACTAAGTAAAATGACAGCTGACACTTTTGATAAGCGATGTTACCAGTTATTAAACTACATATTTATAGTGCTGTGGTAGAAAACAAAAAATATCTAGAATAGATTTTGAGAAATGAGGGGGTGCCCAAACCTCCCGACTGCCCAATTTGACCCTACCTCCCCTAAGTATAGGAAAAGCTCTCAGACATTTTTCGAAAAACAAGGGCAGGAAACGAACTAATTCCAAATAAATGTTTATTTAAATATAATTATGTAATTGTATTCTATTCATTAAGCCGTGTGGTGACGGCAGAGAAGAATACAAATTGTCACCACCCCTTCTCTTCCCGCGGGTGTCGTAAGAGGGTTATAAGACAAACATACCCAATACGTCTGCCAACCCGCACTGGGCCAGCGTGGTAAACTAAGGTCATAATAACCCTCAACATGGGAGAAGGTCTTTGCCACAACAGTGGGGATATTAAAGTTGTAGTGTAGTAATAATTATGTTATAAAAAACATGTATTGTTCGAAAATAAAAACATGTTAATTTTAGTAATTTTGGTAATAGAACAATAAAAATAAATATTGTTTTTCATTTTATACTCAAACCTGAAGCCCTAAATTATTAAGTGTGGTTGAAGTATGTGTTACAGTTACCTATTAATTTATTTTCTATTTTGTAAAACTGTGATACAGGATAAACTTGTAACAAATATTTCAATACACACCTTTAAATATTATTGATAGGACCTTTATATCTAGCTACCTAGGCTATGGATAGATAGGTTAAGTTTCGATATATGTGGGCTAGATGGCGTTTTATTCCCCGTTAGCATAATAATGACGAGATTCCTGTCTATTTCCAGTATTAAATAGTAGTATTTGCTCAGTAACTTATTGGAGTTTGTCGAGTGAGGACTGTATTTTTGCGGGCAAAAAGTAGCGGAAATTTAGAAGTGAATTGTGTGTCATGGCTAAGCCACAGGTAAGATATTTTTATTCTACTTTAAAAAAGAGAATGTGTTAAGTATTTTACCGACAGTTTCAGCGCTAAATATTATTTTAATCAAAAGTTATGATGATGGGCAATGTTACTTTGGAATGTTCCGAACCTTGAATGCCAAAATTGCCCACGGATTAAAACGGCTTAGGGTTGTCACATTCTGACATTACTTTTTTTTAAATAGAAATAAACAAACTTAATACTTAATTTTCTAAGTGCGGCCGGGTCCGCGCCTACAATTCTCAATTAGCAACCTCTTGAGTAATTAAGATTGTTAGTTTTGTCAGGTAGGTAGCCCATAATCTTACCTGTATTGTATTTTTTTTACTTTTCAGTAAAAGAAAAGTGAGTCAAGAATTCGACAAAGGAAACCAAGACGTGAGATAGGCTCTCTAATGTATAAAAAATACTCTGAAGATATGTTGAGAATTGCATGCGAGCCAGCTGTTACCTACACAACGAATTTCATCAAGGGATGCTGAACGACAATTTGGTATCCCAAGATGCACGGTATTAAATTAAATAAAAAATAAACATCAAAAACCTGTTGGTCATCCTACCTCTTTAACACCCGCAGAAGAAAATATATTTTTTTTAATTGTTTTTATTATGTACTGTCTGAAAACATTATATTATTGTTCAATTTTGATACTCTAATCAAGTATGTTGATTGATCTCAAATCCAAAATACCTAAGTAAAGTTTGCTCAATGTTGGGTAGTATGCTATATTTAAAAAAAACTTATCTCCTACAAATCATGTTTTATTTATTACTAGCTTTCGCGCGCGGATTTGCTCGCGTTAATGTCAATCCCTCAGGAACAGTACTTTTTCGGGATTAAAAATACCCTATGTCCTTCTCCGTACCCTGACCATGTCTATGCAAAGTTTCATGAAGGTTGGTTCAATAGTTAAGGCGTGAAAGCGTAATAAACAAACTCACTTTCGCATTTATAATATTAGTTAGGATTTATAAATAATTTTTACTTTTCATAGTGTTTTTTATAAAAATAAAAAATAGTTAAAGATTTTACTCCAATGTGACAACCCTAACATTTTTGAATCGCGAATTACGGGTTGTATGGAAAAGTGAAAAAATCCTTTGCTAACATTGCCCACCCATTTTACAATGTTAGTTTAAAGAAAATACGATAAATTCCTGCAGCAAACGCCATCATTACTCAAATTCTTAAAGTGGCTTTTATAAATATGATATTTGCGCCAAAATCGACGTGGGCAATGTTGGCTAGAAGACCACATAACTTTGCCCGCTATCAAAATCGATCAAAAGCGGGGTTTAAATGTTAATTTTTAATAAATATTTCTAAAAATGCATTTAAGTGATCCCAAAGCTGTTGTTAACAGATTTATCATAGGTAGCCATACATTTTTTTGAAATTTGTATTTATTTGAGAAAAGCGGGCAATGTTGGTATATTCGACGACCTCCGTGGCGCAGTGGGCGAATAGCCGGCTGAGACGCACGAGGTAGCGGGCTCGATTCCCGCCGCGGAACAATGGTTGCATGATCTACAGATATTTGTTCCGGGTTTGGTTGTTTTTCTATATATTATAAGTATGTACATATTTACAAAAAAAAGTATATAAGTATTCTATCAGTTATCTGGTTCCCATAATACAAGCTCTGCTTAGTTTGGGGCTAGATAGCGTTGTGTGAATTGTCCAGCAATATTTATTATTATTATTTATTTCACGGTATGGCTAGGGGTTAATGTAAATGGGGTGAAAATAAACATTAGCGCATGTGTCGCATGAAAGGGCTTAGATTGCACGTATAAAAACATCACAAGTTAATTTTCATATCATTTATTAGTTACACTACAAACAGAAAATAACGAGATCGTTCGGTAGTCTGCATAAATAACATTCACAGTAAACCAAATGCCATGAACATAAGAAAAACTAGGAAATATTGTCTAAATTTTAAAACGAACACATTTATACAGGTTTTAATATAGACACTTATATTTTATTACTAACTATAAATGTAATAATAAGGTACGTAGGGGCGGCCGATAGATCACTTTTTTTATCTATGAGGGGTTTTCGCGACCATGTTTTTATAACTGCTAACAGATGGCGTTGCTGTGTCATGCTCTGATTAACGAAGGAAAGTAAGTTGTCAATGTCAGTTGCCGTGTCAATATTATTTATAATATTATTTATCGAGGAACTTGAAATAAAAAACAAACATTATGTTTTTTATTTTTACGTATTTATTAGGCAAGCCCAACAGCACACATAATAAATACAATATTACAAAGCATTTTTACTAGTGCAGGCTCTATAGGTAGTTGAGTATGCAAGATGTGAGGACCGGCAACTATGGTCGGGTTCTTATACCTTAGACCCCAAGCAATAAAAAAACACATCTTGCCACCAGCTGTGATGGTCCCTTCCCGCTCCCTTCACACCCCCTTTTCGAGCCAACTGTAAGCATAGCGCGCTTAGGTATTCAGTGTGTTTCGGTATCTATCTACATAAAAACGTTTCGTTATTAAGTCGTGTTTGTTGTATACGCATAAAATAATTTGTTTTTCGTTATTTTTGGGTGTATGTTTAAAGTGTGCTGTATTGAAAAAGTTTAAAAAGGTCGTTGAAAGTGATTAATTTGAAAAGAAAACGACCAAACGAACAGTTATGTTTATTTTGTGATAAATCAAATGATTTAGTAAAAGAACCAAGGTCAAGCACGCTACTTAATATTAAAAAAGCAGCAGATAGAAGAAAAGATACATTACTGAAAAATTATTAAAACTGTCCGGACTTTACACGACAAGAATTTTAATGGCACCAAGGGTGTTTAGCTACCACCTATGTGAGGAGAAAATACGGCGTCGAGAAATTGCGTTGTGTAAAGAAGAAAAAGAAGAATCTGCTTCAACTTCCGAGGCAAGCGTGGGGTTACATTCTCGAAAATCTCGTTCATCATCAAGGACACCTGCAGGAGTGCATAAATCGTTGAAATGCTTAATTTGTAGAAAATTAACAAGGAACAAAGATAAGCAGCTGTATTTGTGCTCCAAAATTTCAGCAGTGGATCAAATTTTAAATATGTACTGCACGCAGTAAAGAAGACCATGTTCTTACTCAACTTAGTACTTGTCAACGGCTTGAAGATTTATTTGCTATCGAAGTGAGGTATCACAAACATTCTTACCGTGATTATTTAAGAATGCCGAGAAATTCTACAAAACTAGCAGGTCGACCTTCAAATCAGATCCCTCGAGAATAACTTCACGATGCATTTGAAAAAACCCATAGATGAAATTAAAGATCAGTTTTCAACTCATTCTCTTGAAGTGCACTTCTTAGCTCAGCGACTCGCTAAACTCACAAACATAGAAGTTGCTGTGATCGAGAATCGTGTAGTAAAATCAATACTTATTGATAAATTTGGTGAAAACATATTATTTTCTTACTCAACTGATAGATTAAAATCTTCATTAGTGTTTATGGGAAATATACCATTGGCGGAAATAATAGAACATGTTCGTAGCATCAATTCAAAAAACTAGATCGTTCAGAGTGCAAAAGCATTGCGTCAAGAATTATTAAAAACAGAACGTAAGTATACCTAGTGGCTATTTTCGTGATGAAAATTTGCTCCAAAAATTGTTAGAAAATGGAAAATTGTCAAAAACATGGGAGATTTTTCTGCAAGCTTTGTTTAATGCAAAAAATACAAAAAATGAGCGATAACTATTATAGAAGAGCATTATCTGTGTTTTATGGCATATTTTTTACGGTTAATGAGAAACATACACCAAAACATATAGCTATAGCACATAGCATCAATTCATCACTTGACTCGATCAAAATAGTTGATAAGTAGATATATTGAATAAATTTGGACATTGCATCAGCTATAAAGCATTACAAGTGATTGATTTAGAAGGAACAATTTTAATAGTTTGTTAAGATTCAGAAAAAAACTTGCTTATACCTAAGAATATACCTAGTGAAAAATTCATCGGTATTTCTTCATGGCGCTATTGACAATAATGACTTCAATGAAGAAACATTAAGCGGTATAGACTCTACCCATGTAACAAAAATATGTAAAAAAATCCTATCGAGAACGAAACAAATCTTGTTAAACAGAAACCTACAGCTGAACAGTTTGAGTATGATTTGAAGACCTTAAATTGTCAATATGTTTTTATTATTAAAAAAGATGTTATTATTTCTATTTTATTTTTTTCATTTAACAATCCATCCTCACTATCACCATTCGAAAAAAATATAAATTATTGCTGAAATAATCATTAAAATGATTTTATAGATTGTACTCAATACACTTCCTTTACAAATAAGAGTAGAGGGGAATAAAAAATGAATCAAATATTTGACCGGCAAGATCCGCATTTTTAATTTTTGACCTTTCCTTATCTTAAATCCATTGGTGGAATTCGGTCCTCACATTTTGCATACTCACTTACCTCTAGCGCCCGGTCTATACAACAATTCTATAAAATGTGTGCCAATAACAGCAGTGTTTGTTTGTCTGACAAAGTGAGATTGTTTTAGTCTTGAGATTTTGAGTTAAAACCATATTTTTTGGCGGTGTATTTCCAGACAACGCCATCTAGTACGCTTGTTGGAACTACTTTTTTCTCATTATGTCGAAAATGAAAAGCCTTCACTATAGGCTAGCGTTTGACCACGATCTCGCTTGATGGTAAACGATGATGCAGTCTACGATGGTACATGCGTGCCTACAAGAAACCTATTTACTCGAGACTTTAAGACGCTAGGTTGTAGTTATCAGGAAAAACAGACTCAGACAAGGCGTTCCACTCCTTTGCGGTGCGCTTATTATAGGTGGAAGAGTACCTACCTACCGCTTTGTGCGTATGAGAGGTAGGTAGGTAGATGTAGCGGTGGCGTACCGCGAAGTCCGCGAGGCGTTTGTTTGTCCGATGATAGAATGGGGATGGTGGAATGTTGGTTAGTTATATTATAATCAAGTTAGTAGGTACAGGAAAGTTTTGCGCTCACGCCTCACACTATCATACATAATACACAACACTAAGATAAGAGGGCGAATCATCGTCCCTAAACAAGCAAGTCAATGAGTACAAAGCAAGTATTTTATCGGACGACAAACATCGACTATTGATTCAGTTTATCTCAATGCAAATAACGCACGTCACGTACCTACCTAGTTCAAGATGGCCATTTCTTTATTCTAAGACTGTAATCGGTGAAGCACCACAACCATACAAAAATGTATTAGTGTGATCTTGTGTGTGCTGTGTGTACTGCAGGGATGTTATGGAGCTCCGTAATCGTAACCGAAACTATCGGATATCCGAAATAAAAATATAACCGTAACCGTATCCGTGCACAGACCAGGACCACTTAGATGTACTTTATCCGTGTCACAAGTTTCGGATAGTTTCGTCTAAGTCTAAATAAAACGACATGTTTTGACAGGTTTTTGTTTCACCGCTCGAGCGCCACGTGAATATTTCAGTTGGTTTTAGTGATGTGCCGAGTCGCTGTTTTGGTGGATCGAGTCGAATCGAGTCAGTTTATACGGTATTCGAATCATGACTCGATTCCCTGATTCGAGTTTAGTCTCGAATTCTATGTTTGGTATTCGAATATTGACTCGAGTCCGGCTGGTCACAGTCTAGAAATTCTAGTCCAGAACTAGAGTTCAATTTTAGAACAAAAAGGAAAAATGAAACCAAGAACGGGATAGGGATAATATCTATCGGTAATTTTAAGTAGGTAGTGTACTCGCGCGGGCTGAGCACAAATGTGTGCACTTCTCGAGTTTAAAGGTTAAATAAATTCACTCAGTAGTACCACCGACCAGTATATTTAAACTATATTGGTCTGTGGTAGTACTCAGTACTCACAATAACTGCTAACTGACACAAAACAAAGTAATCTAAACAAAAAGTTGCAGGTTCAAACTTGTTTGTATTTTAATAGGCCCGCGCCACTTCATTGCTTATGTAAACAATTTGCGAGTACGAGCGGGTAAACCAAACTCGAATACGAGACTCGAGTCAGTTGGACTCGCATAAATAGAATCGAGTTAGCGAGTACGAATCGATTCTTCCTGACTCGAGTAAGGGAATCGAGTCCGGCGTAATCGAATCAAAATAAATTGGTATTCGAGTAGGCGAGTTCCAAAGCAGGAATCGAGTCTAACCGTACTCGGCACATCGCTAGTTGGTTTGGTTTGTTATTTCTAGTCATAACATAACCTCTTTCATAACTAGTTAGTTTTTTATTAAAGAGCTGATACTGAGTAGGTATATAATAATTACTTACCTATACGACTGATTACAATACCAAATGATAACCTAGACTAGATAAAACCTATAAATAAAACCAAATTATTACATACTATTTGTGTTTATATTTTCTTCAATCTAATATCCGTAACCGAAACAATCCGAAACTAACGGATAATCCGAAATAATTACATATCCGTAACCGATATAATTTTATTCCTATATCCATTTCCGTAACCAGATACAAAATATCATATCCATAACAACTCTAGTGCACTGGGCCAGTGCACGCACAGCAGAGTGGTCGACATGTGACCGTTCTTAATTTTTTTTCCTCATTTAAGTATTTGTTTTTCCTTCTTTATAGGTATAAACTTTATCTATGCCAAATTTCACACGCCTGACAACTAGTAAGGGATACACAGGATACTTAGATAGTACCTACATAGATTTTCAAATCTTCTTTGAAGGTATTCTTTCTCTGGGATTAGTAGTTTTAAATTGATACAAGGAGAGGAGGTTAACAAACGGTAATTATTTTAAGTAGGTAATATTATGTACTTATCTCGTAGAAAAAGCTGGGTTAGGATTTTTTTAGCGTGCGGAGTTAAAATATATATATATATATATATATATATATATATATATTTAGCAACATAAAAATTGCCTAATCATGAGGAGAAACTATAAAAACTTGGTAAGTAAATGGGAATTAGTTGTGTTTTCTCCATTAAGCAGCTTTTTTTCAATTTACCTGCCTAAGCGACCATGTAGGTATCTAATCTACTTAAGGCTTTTAAAATGGCGGTTACCCTGACTTCTATTATTAAAAATCCTCCAAATAAATCAATGAGTTGAGTTGATAAATCAAATGAGACCATAAACCAAAGGTTTATTGTCTAAAGGCAACTTGCGCAACGATTCCTAAACGTATTTAGTGGCTAAATATGATGTAGAGAGTTGTTAAATCATACAAATACCTACGTCAAGTTTAAACATGCTTAGTCGCTAAATACGTTTAGGGGTCGTCCAAGCCGGGCTTAGGGTAATAAATACGTTAAAAATATTAGCCTTGTAAGCATAGTGCATATTAGTTCACAGATTGATATAATATCACAGGTTTTTAGGCCTGGACCTTTACAAAGGCATTACCGGGGCCGAAGCCAACGAGTAAGATTTTTATTTTCTTGTCTGTAACTATTTTTTTTACGTAGGTAAGTGTTTGGCTGTACTTGTTAGTTTCTTATTTTTTTTTAGAACTCCTATAAACAGTACCACAACAAATAATTAAATACTCTAATTACTTAGGACTCTGACTGCGGTAAAGAAAGAAAATACTGGCTGAAGAAGAATCTGGGACTACAATCCAATCTTTAGCGTACGATTAACCTTTCCCGCCAATTTAAAAGCTCTACAAAGCTCTATGCTATCAAACGCAAACTGATATCAGTGTTACTGTAGCTGAAATACAGTTAAATTTAGCACGGCCCTAAATGGTAGATAGTATCTTATTAAAATAGATCAGAGCTAAGCCCCGTCTCGCTCTTGCTAAAGTGTTTCAACAGCTGTTTCTTTCGCTCTAAGTCGACATTGGTGTTTTGAAACCTCTCCCCTCCACCTCACCTCACAAAGTCAGTCGAGTTTCTGATCTCGCGTAGAGCCGTTGCGTGCTTGACTTTTCTTCGCGAGTTTGTTTACATTTTGTAAACATTGTTATACTATAACGGACAAAACATCTTTCAATTGTGATGTGAGGATTTTGTAAAGTGATTATTGTTGGATTATTATCGCCAAGATGCAGATGGTCGGTGGGTTTTGGACATTTTTGGGAGTGTTATTGTTTGCGGAGGCGGGCTTGATGGGTGACCAGTGTGACTGGACTGGCAGGTATGTTATCGTAGTCGAAAGTTCTATTATTCTAAGTTGCATACCTACTTTTTAAACCCTAATAGAAGTTTAATTAGCAGCATATAATATTGACCTATTCTACCCGCATATTTTCATTTTGAGAACTTGGAGCTAACATTGTTTTTTGTAAAAGTAGGTGGGTAACTAACTAGGTAGTACCTAACTAAAGTACTTAGAGCACCTACCTTCTTTAGAATGATAGATTTTTACCATTTATCAGCACATACAAAAGCGGGTTTTTATGCAACAGATACCTACTTGAATTAAATTTAACAACAACACAATTGCCTATTATACATTGTGTACCTACCTACCTACCATTTGTACGCACATATGAGTGTGTCCCATACCCATTGTTTTTTCCGAGGATGTATATTTTCTTCCCCTATCTTAGGTCTTTCTTATTATCATCATACCTACTACCAGACAACAGGCCTAATTCCAACCGTCCCAGTTTCAAGCACCAACCATCAAAAATGCAATGCAAAAGCCTGCGAATTCGAAAATTCCGTATTTAATATCCAAGATCGCGTTATAACGATCCTGTCCCGAGGCAGAACTCATCCAATCAGCATCACATCGAGATTATTTTCATAATATAGGTACCGTGATTGCGTGCTTAAAATTGTTGGCATCATTCTAGGTACCTATTCTGATTTAGCATTCCATGAATTCCTTGATTGGTATTGTGTTGTCCCTAATTGGACTGATTTGAATAATGACGTGCCGTGTTCGTGCTGAGTTGAGGAGATTCTTTGTAGCCGTTTTATGGACCTGTTTAAAAAATATTAAGATAAGTATTTTGATCTTTACAACTTTTGCTCATATTGTTATCACTGTACGTGAAAAAAATTACGTCCAATTTACACAAATTAAGCAACAATTCGATTGGATTAGATAAATCTTTATTACACACTATGAAATAAATACAAATAAGAAATAACGTAAATCTATGGATACAATTGGCAGTGTTATCGCTGAATAGCGATCTCTACCAGACAACCTTTGGATGGGATGGACTGTGTGGACAATACCTGGGGTGTAATGGTGTACCTAACATACTACATGTACATACTAATACTAATGATATAAAAAAATATACTTAAATGAATGAACCTAAATAACTAGTGGTTCGCTTCGCCCCGAACTAAAATCTCGCGAGTAGGTAGGTATCCCAAAACAAAAAAATATTCTAAGGGCGACTCGCGCAACGATGCTTAAACGTATTTAGTGACTAAATATGATTTAAGGAGTTGTAAAATCATACAAATAGGTACGTAAAGTTTGAACATGTTTAGTCGCTAAATACGTTTAGGGATTGTTGTGCAAACCGGCCTTAATCTTTGACGTTTCATACAAATTTCAGGTAACGGGAGTTCATGGGAATTGGTTCCTTTTTTTGGGGCACAAATTGCAGTTATTTTGGATTTCAGACTTTTGCCTATATTCGTGTTACTAAAGCTACACGCATACCAAATTTCAGCACTGTGGGGTCACTGGTGTATCCTGTGAATTTTGTCAAAATTCAGTTTTTATTATGACTAATAACTCAAAAACTATACTTAAAGAGTTTACGAAAAATAAAAACGAAGTCTAAATGTACTAATGAATACCTTTCATTTAACGTCCCATTTGACCAGTTAGACTCATTTTCAGCCCCATTAGCCCCTCTTGAACCCCAATATTTCAACAACCCCCAAACATTTTTAGCTCATTTAGTCATACAAAAATTGTGCCATCACTACCTACCTATGTATTAAGTTTCACTATGATCGGATCAATGCTTCGAAAGTTATCCTCGGACAAACATACATACAACGCCGATTTGCCCAAGTTGATTTAGAGATCTCGCTTCGCTCGATCAATAACTACTCATAACAATTTATATATACCTACATACTTTGACTTAATTAAGAAACATATTAATTAATAATAAATACATAGATATTTAGCGACAAATACTCAGATAGCGTTCTCTGAGCATAACTAAGTTTAAAAATGGCAAGTGACTTGGCACATCTGATAGCTACCGGCATCGGCAGCGCGTTCCATAATCGGACAGCCTGCACTGTAAAATACTTATCAAAGTAGGAGGAGTGTACAGGTGTCCAGAGTTGGAGTGTGTCAGATGAACGCATCGAGGATTGGATTGATGGAGGAAATGGAAGCGTTCTTTAAGATAGGTGAGGAAGGGTTTAACAGGGTGTTATATAAATGGTGAAGGATGTGAGTATCCCGGCGGAGGCGTATGGGTAACCACTTGAGCTTACTGCGAAATTCGGACGTATGGTCATACTTCCGCCAGCCGAATATGAACCGGATGCCAAAGTTTTGCTAGCGTTCAAATTATCTAGTTGCTGTTCAGTGCAGTTACAGTACAGTAGAGGTATAATATAAGTAAGGCTTTTTAAAACCCACAAAAAACTGTAACTTTCAGATATTTTTTCGAAAACGGATAAAAGTACAAACTTAATAACGGATTCTATTATGTAACGTATAGTTTGTGTGTCTGTCTGTCCTCGACTGTAGCTTCTAATTACAACAAAAGCTCCGAGCGCCACTAATGCTCTTCTCACACATTAAAAAGTCAACAAGCTAATAAAAATTAAAAGAAACAATTTGTCATATCGTCCGGCCCGGAAATGATACCATAGGGCTCGATTACGGTACAAAATCAACAAGTGGGGTTTCCTATCGGGGTGGCGATGGCGGCGTGGGAAAGCACCGTGGAAACTGTTCTCGTCATCCCCCGCTGTATGGACACGTGACCACCTTTATTTAGGGTTGGGGCTGATTGATGAATCGCTTTGTTTCGGCGCGGAGGTTTCTCCTCCCCTCTCCGAGTCAGATAATATTTTTAGAAATTAAATTAATATATATATTCTTTTATATTTATATTTCATCGAATCCAACTCGGATGGGCAGCGTTTGGGAAACTTCGCAACGTCTTTTCGTCCAACATACCTCAGTGCCATAAGACGAAAGTCTTCAATCAGTGTGTGTTACCAGTGATGACATATGCAACCGAGACGTGGTCCTTCACTATTGGCCTTATGAATGAGTTCAGGGTCGCTCAACGAGCTATGGAGAGGGCTATGCTCGGGTTTTCTCTACGGGATCGAATCAGAAATGAAGAGATACATACGTAGGAGAACTCAAGTCAACGACATAGCCCGACGGATTAGCACGTTGAAGTGGCATTGGGCAGGCCATATAGCGCGCTGAACAGATGACCGATGGGGCCGGAAGGTTCTCGAGTGGAGGCCACGGACCGGCAAGCGCAGCGTAGGACGTCCACCTACAAGATGGGCAGACGACTTGGTAAGAACCGCAGGTCGGCGTTGGATGCAGGCCGCTTCCAACCGCAGTTCGTGGAGATCAATGAGGGAGGCCTTTGTCCAGCAGTGGACGTCCTGCTGCTGATATGATGATGATGATATATTCTTTATGTTCAGTATTTTTTTCGAAATATTTCTTCTTAACTCCAAAAATCAATCTCTTTGATATGATACCTCTTGACCTAGTAACCCTATTTTGGCTCTATTGACCCTTAAAATGAAAATATTTTTATTTTTTTAACTTGCATTATAGGAAGGTCAGTATTAAGTACATATTTATAACTATTCCAAATTCAAACCGATAGGTTCAGTAGTTGCTGAAATAATCAGCTGTGACGGACAGATGGACAAAGTAGCAGCATAAGGGTTCCGTTTTTACTATTCTGCTCCGGAACCCTAAAAAGTGACTGCAGGTAGTCAGCGTGATCGCGTCACCGTGACTAGAAGTTAGTATTCTTTGCTAAAACTTAGTCGAATTTGTTTTTTTTTCCTAACCTATCTCGTCCCACTGCTGGGCAAAGGTCTCCCCCAAGTCCCTCCAAGCATCCCTATCTGTCGCTATTTCCCACCATCCTCTTTGGAAGGTGTCGAAATCGTCTTGCTAACGCTTTCTCGGCCGACCCCGACGTCGCCTTCCATCTTTAGGCGTCCATGATGTTGCAATATGGGCCCATTTCTCGGAGTGCATTCGGGCAACGTGGCCCGCCCATTCCCACTTAAGCCCAGCCGATCTCTTCCCCACATCTGCAATGCCGATAAGTGAGCGCAGCATGGTGTTACGCACTCGGTCGACACGTTTAAAGCCGAGAATGCTGCGCTCCATTGCCCTTTGACAAATCTTGAGCTTTGACTTTTGGGCTTCAGTCAGAGACCATGTCTGCGCACCGTAAGTTAGGATGGGCAGGATACACATGTCAATGAGTTGGCGCTTAAGTGTCAAAGGAAGGTCACCCTTCATGTGCTCCTCCTCCAAAGTCGAATAAGTAAAAAAATGGAGTCGCCTAGTTAATTCGTAAGTCATACTAAGCCAGCGCTTTGTTATCGTTAAAACGTTGCCTTTGTAAAGGGGAGATAAGCTTTATCTGTGCAATAAGATACAATATGTTTGAAATTGTTTTGCTAAGTATTTCCTGAGGAAATCGTTAACGAGTTGTATTAAGGCGCGGCAGGGGACTAAGGGCCTTACCACACGGCGAGTTGCGACTTTGCGAGCGTGTTACAGCGAGGCAATTTGTGTACGTGTTCGCGACGTGCATGCCACGATTTCTCATAGCTAAACACTCACGCCGCCTCCGGTCACACAGCCCCGGATACAGAATTTTTCCTAGCCGGGGCAGAATCTTGCCGTGGCATCCCCTCTCCTCCAGCATTTGAGAGCCCCCCCCCCTCTCACGGGCAGGGAGTGGAATATGGATTTTTTTAAACATATTTTTTATTGAAGAACTTGGTGCCTCCTCTGCACTTCAGCCAGTCTTATTGTTGCTACTGTTGTAAATTGTAACGTAAAATTCCCAAGATCATATTGAAATATTATAATGTTAATCTGTAAAAAACTGTCAGCAGTATTTATGCACCGAATTGTTTACTAGATTTTATGAAATATATTAGAACCTACTGCTTCTTTAATTTTATCTTGTCAGAAATACAATTTGTCTCGCTGACTGTACCTGGACATTTCTTCAACCTCAGCTCACCTCTAAACATTTTACACCTAGATTCGATCTAATACTCGCTCTAGAAAAAACAAGATAATCGCAAATGCATCGAGAAAGTACCATCTGATTACCCTCGAACAAGATATCAGACGCGGCTGCAAAAAAGCAAATTGAGTGTCAATGTACCAGCATCACTCGAGAGCATTGTCGAGCATTCAAGTTCATACATTAATATTTATTAGGGAGGGAGAGGCAGCGAGGGGGCCGAGGTCTGTTTATTATAATATCCTCCTCCATTATAACGCGTTCGCACGATATGCGCTTTGATTGACAAAGTGCCTTCAAATGATTTAGAACGATGCACTGCGACCAAAACCTCAGTTTGATCTGATGACTGCTAAGTTTCAAATGGGACACTTCCTGCCTTATTCTTTAGACTTGTCTCCCCCTTCGGTTTAGACACTAGGTTGAATTAAATTCTCGTGACCGTACTGTTCTAAGTATACCTAGAATATCCCTAGAGACACGGGTGTAGCCTAGCCAGGGCCCGTAACCAAGATTTATTTGTAATTTTATTTATTTTCAGTGAACGTTTTTTACATGTGATTAAAAACAATGTGAACACTGGAAACTGCATTAGTAAAATACTGTGTCGCAGTCTCCAGTGCCCGTACATACAATTTAAATGAGTTAGACGTTTCTGATTATAGGTAGGTTACAATTTGCTAATTAACAAAATTTTGATTTAAATAGGAAAACTTAAATAAACTTACATGCTATGTCATGTGTGAATGTGTTTTAGTGTGTTTTAGGGGAGTGGGTGTATGTGAGTGAGGGTGTGGATGTGTGTATGCGGGGATCTGCGTGTGTCGAGGGTTCGATGGTGTGTGAGTTTGTGGTAGTGTATGTATGTGTGAGGGTGGGTTTTTGTGAGGGTTATGTTTGTCTGGTGGGTAATGGTGTACTTGCGAGTTTAAAACAGTGATCTAATAATATAGAGGGAAGTTTATTGTTTTACTTGTATGATTTCTTCGGTTTCTTCATAGTTACATTCGCTTCGAATCGAATCAATTTCTACATGGGTTTGCTGTCGATATATCACGTGATATTTGCATAGCATGTGTCAAATCCCATACATTTTTGGACTTATCGACTAGCGTCATCGCTAATCGAATGTAACTTGGCTGAGCCCTCAGGATTGGCTTCATAAAAAGGAAAAGGATCAGGAATATATATCAGATATTTTATTTAAATGCAACATACAATGGGTTACTTACAATTAGTATTCTGTATGTATGTACCTATTGCCTTCATACTAGCTGACCCGCCCGCGGCTTCTCACGTGTTGTTTGTCAATAAAAACATTTACCTTTCTATCTATATACCAAATTTCATCGAAATTTGTCCAGCCGTTATAATATTACCTAGTATGGATGACCGCGTCATTTACTTTGTGATAAATATATGTTTAGTTGTGAGGATATAAATTAAATAGGTACCATGCGAAAACACGATATCTTGTTAGGTTCGTTTGTTGAGATAGGGCAACTGTCCCACTCCTGCCTGCCCCAATAGTACCTAGTTCAATAAGTAGATCTTTGAAAGTAAACTGACATGAAATGTGAATGAAAGTCACATTGCTGTAGGAAATGAATAATAAAATCAGTTGCAATGAGATTACCCTGGTTTGATGACGTCAGTAATGAATGATTGTCTAATTAGATTGCCCCACGCAACTGCATGAGAACAACGGATGTGCGTAATCCCAACAACTGGGCAAAAAGGATAAACAGGCAAGTTATCCTCTTAGCTTGGGAAGTATCCTGTTCAATTAACACAATGACTTTTGACCATCGAACGTCCACTCTAGTCTTGATACTACTAGTGGTTCGCCCCGAACTGAGATCACGCGAGTCTCTCAAAACACAATATATTCTTGGGGCGACTCGCGCAACGATGCCTAAACGTATTTAGTGGCTGAATATGATTTAAGGAGTTGCCAAATCATACAAATACGTAAAATTTAAACATGTTTAGTCGCTAAATACGTTTAGGGATCGTAGTGAAAGACGGCCTTAATCTTTGACCAATAAAATAGTGCCACTAAATGATCAACCATCTTACTTGACCTACAGTTTCATACAAATTACAGGTAGTGAAAGACGGCCTTAATCTTTGACCAATAAAATAGTGCCACTAAATGATCAACCATCTTACTTGACCTACAGTTTCATACAAATTACAGGTAGTGAAAGACGGCCTTAATCTTTGACCAATAAAATAGTGCCACTAAATGATCAACCATCTTACTTGACCTACAGTTTCAAACAAATTACAGGTAACGACTTTTGAGTTTTGAACGAGAGTTCATGTTTTGGTTATTTTTTTTGGGGTACAAATTGCAGTTATTCTGGATTTCAGACTTTTGCCTATATTTGTGTCACTTAAGCTACACGCAAACCAAATTACAGTACTGTGGGGTCACTGGTGTACCCTGTGAATTTTTTCAAAGTTCAGTATTTATTATAGCTTAAAAACTATAAAGAATTTACTAAAAATAAAAACGGAGTTAAATTTACTAATGAAGACCTTTCATTTGACATCCCAGTTGTCCTAATAGTCTCATTTTCAATTTTTTAGCCCTCTTGAACCCCACTATCTCAACAACCCCCCAACATTTTTAGCTCATTTAGTCACCTATGTATCAAATTTCACGATGATCGGATCGACGCTTCGAAAGTTATCCTCGGACAAACAAACATACATACGTAGCTACTTACATACATACCAAGGAACATAATAATACTCTCTACATACATACAATGCTGATTTGCCCAAGTTGATTTAGAGATTTCTCTTCGCTCTTTCAATAAAGTAAAGAAAGGTACGGTCTTTGTAAACCTGGTGCCTATTCTAATAAAAGTTTGACTTAACTTCAGCTATACAATAAAAATTGCAAATTGTGAATACACAGGTGCTATTGTTCGGTAAAGTGAACCGATGTCTGGTAGCAGAATTATTACGAAGACACTTTTTTATGGTTCCCTCGTAAGAACTTAGACATTAGATTGTCACGTTTAGCGATAAAGCATTATATTCATTGATGGTGTGAATGCATTATGCAAAGTTATAGCCATTGCTGATGAGAAGCGGATGTTCTTCACATCTTCCTCACATTCATAAACACGCAGGCGTCTGATTCGTTTACAAATTGCATTCTAGTACTTTCCACACACTTTGATTCATTATAGAGTTGATGTTAAAATATTAAATTTTTTCTTACCTAAACCTATTTTGGAAATTATTTTTATTTAATTTATTCATTACAGAATCAACAGCACTTGTTAACAATGTAAACAATCCTTATAACTAATGCTTAATGCCAATAACAGATTCTCAATTTATAGACTTAACTTTTAAGAAATCAGTCACCTAGAGAAAATGATTAAAAAACATAGTAATTTAATTAAATTTTCAAGGAATTTAGTAATTTAGTAGGTACTCATTTGAAGAACGAAAGAGAGGTAGGGATGCTGTGTACATGTGTTTACTTGAGGGGGTGCGGGAGTGTAGTGTGTGTTGAGTGAGTTTCTGGATATTTTATGGAACGCGCTATAAATTACTAAGAACAGATATAATTTGTTTCTTAAAAGATGCTTTGCTATTAGAGAAGATGTCTATTGGCGAAAAATCCTTGTTGTAGCTATCTAACGTGCGACAGATGGCAGAGTTTTGGACATAGTTGGTGCGACTGAAAGCATGAAAGAGGGTTGTGTGTCTAGTGTGTTTAAAAGGAGTTTTGAATTGAAGAACGAGAGACGCTAATTCGGATGTAGATAAATGTAGGTAGATGTAGACGATTCGTACAAAATTACTGTATAAAATCTATCAGTTTGTTCAAGCGAATAAATTATCACCCACAAATAACGACAATGTGAACTAGGTATGTGAAAAAACATGTTTGCGGCTACACTTCCTGAATCTGACCTATATATTGAGCAGACATTACCGCTGCGGATGTCGCTATCGTATAATTGTGGTCAGGATAAAACATCAGATGGTACTGCGCACGGGGAGTCTCACGCCTCCCATATGGTGCCCGCGCCATACTTCAGGACGTAGACTGGTAGATCACTGTAACTCTAGATCCTCTGGAAATAAGATTCTGTGTCAACGGAAGCGCTTCGACGAGCATTACAATTTGAGACCTCTTTAATGCCTCTTGGTATTTTCATTGGATACTTAGTAGGTTCAGTTCTACAATGCGTCAAGCTGTTTGACTAAATCGTGTCCTTTTTCTAATTGCTCATCTATACTCTATACTAATATTATAAAGAGGAAAGATTTGTATTTTTGTGTGTATGTTTGTAATGAATAAACACAAAAACTACTGTGCCGATTTCAAAAATTCTTTAACCATTGGAAAGCTACATTCACCGTGAGTGACATAGGCTATATTTATTGCTAGAAAAGATTAGGGATCCTTACTAAAACTTAAGTAACGTAACCCAAGGTGTAAAAAAGTGCCCTAAAACGTCTTTCGTCGCATGCGCTGCGGAAACTCTTGATGATACAACAAGAGTATGTTCTACAATATTAAATAACATATGAATATCTACAAAAAACTTTGTAATAATATAAAGAGGAAAGATTTGTTTGTTTGTATTGAATAGGCTCCGAAACAACAGGACCGATTTAAAAATTTCTTTCACTTTTGGGAAGCTACACTATCTCCGGGTGACACATGCTACTTTTTACCCAACTGCGGAGAAGGAGGGTAATGTTTTTATTTAAAAACTACGCGTGCGAATCAACGGATTGGTCAAGTAGTCGCTTATAAGGTCATAAAAGCCTTGTGATTATGATAATGTCATAGGTTGATGATACCTAATAATAATCCACGAACATTCTACGAAAATGCGATAGGTTTTTGGAACATCTGTTTACATCATACCTACTATTCAAAGATTCAATACGTTCCCAGCCACATACGTTCAAGATCATTAGCGATTTAGGCGATTCAGCAAAGCTGGGATCGTTCAGCCTGGACATTTCACATGGCTTCGTGTCTTGTGGGAACTGCTCTTCGTTACTCTGTGAAAACAACCGTCACATGTTGCGGATGAAATCACGGTTATTTTTGTGTGCGCGATTGTTTTTATTCGCTCGCCAATTGGGGGCAATCAACGACACGTGTTTCGTTCAAGACGCCCGCCTTAGGCAGCCATTGAGTTCGTTTAGTTTAGTAGATCGTGTCTAGGCAAATAATATGTGGAGCTAGCTGTGTTCAAACTACGTACTAAAACACTGGAATTGGAGGACAGTTTAATGATAACATTTTAGAGCCAGCTTGTAAAGTGTAACCGCATCGAAAGGTTCCCATGATACTCGAGCGTTACTCCCATGTCAAACCATACATACATATCTACTCATAAAGAAATATTTTATATGCCCCTCAAGCCCCAATTACAAGAGATAATGTGTCTGTACTAGCTTAAAAGGGTAATCCAATGCTTCTGCCATATGGTCCTCTTATACATACCTATAATCTTTTTGTTGTAAAGACCGTATACCGTCCCCTAGATAGAACAACGTTCACAAGTTTTCGGTGTTGATTGTTGTAACGATTGTGGCCTACTTTACGGAGCAAGTTGCAACAGAGCTGTCGTGCTTTATTTGAATTTATACCGTCTATGTACACCGCAATGATTCTAGACGGGATTTTCTAAGTGCTGGCCGAGGTTTGTTAGCACGAGACGTTGCCGAGAACAGAGTTAATTGTTTCATTTCATTGAACATAGCGTTCCTTGAATGAACTAATTAGCGGGTGAACTAATAGTAGGTCGGCATTGTATCGGCGCTGTAACTCAGATAGAGCTTCTCTTTGTATCGTGTTTATTTTTTAAGTCGTTCTCGGAGTTCTGACCACGCCAATTACAATGTGATATTATACCTAACGCAAGCGGCGCCGCCCGCACTAATCAATATCTATTTTATGATTTTGGGTTTAATTACCCAATTTTACGATTGTGGTTTCCCAAATAATAAATAGTTTTTCAAACAAAACTTTATTTTTAATATAAAAATATAAAAATTGGGATGATCGGGACTGTTGTGTTGAATAATGCATGAGTCGTCGCTGGGCCATCATTAGTGCCGGGGCGCGGGCGCGGGCCCTCTCGCCGCACGAGCTGCATTCTAATATGTTACAATTAGGCCGACACGATGTCAAATCACAATATTTCATTCAAATGTATTTCCGAAAGATATTCCAAAGATCTATGATTTGCATTGTCATGAACCATTGTCCTTCCGATAAAAAATCGTGCTGAGAATAACCAATACGGCGCCTCTATCTTGAAGACTTGAGGCCAGATTTATTTTTCAACTTAATCGCCTCATATTTTTTTTATACTACTTATAATGGCAAACGAGCATGCAGTCCACCCGATGTTAAGTGGCTGCTGCAGCCCATGGATATCCACAACATAACACAACATATAACAAGGTATTATGTTGTCTTGATCTCTATGTGGATACGTTGCCATACTATAGGACTTAGCTGGTATGCCTATGTGCCAATAATTACAGGAACATACCATTACCGACCGGAACGCAGCAGCACAAGTACTGCTATTTGGCGGCAGATAAAGGTAAGGCGGTGGTGCCCACTTCCTCGAGCCCGTTCACAAAAGCTCTACCACCAGTAAAAGCCTCTTATTTCAAGAGCGGGTCAGAAACATGCATAATATGAAAATACAATCCCCAAAGGAGATTTATAAATGTAGATTTAATGAAGCTTAACCGCTAATGAGGCGGCACGGGCCTCCTGTAACCTGAGAGTGAACATGCGTCGCCTGTCGTATAGTCAAGTTCCTTGGCTCTGGCTGGACCGCCTCAGACTCCGGATACAAGTGAAGTCCGTCATGCATACTGTGCCCATCCATCCATCATAATGTTCGAAAACCAACACCAATACACGAGCGAGTAAACCCAAAATTGCGGCACAAAAAGAAAGGGTATTATTTAAATAAATTACTATACTATAAATGACCGCCGTTGAATATGTAATATGGGTGACTACATAAGCATCTCTGTATCCATGGCCGTTTTGGACGATCAGTGCTTATCTGGATGGCAAAAAGAAGAGAGTGGCAGCGAGCGACCGATTATAATGTAAAAAGAGGTTCGCGGTCGTTCCATAACCGATTGCAAATGGCAACTGCCGCAGGCCTCGCTGCGCCATTTATAGCGTCGCAATCTCGACTGCTAAAAAATAATCATGCAACGATTTTCCTCTCCGGTCCATTCCTATCTATCGGTTCCGATACTGTAAAACGAAGGGAGATAGGGTGCCACCAGACAATGAGTGACGAAAAAACGCGGCGCGACGGGCGACGCCGACGCGGTCCCTCTTCAAAATACCTGCGCGTACCTCTTTTTACTAATACCTATCGAATTTGGATGAAATCGTTCCTGCATTTCCTCGGTTTATTGACCACAATTTCGATCGATTATGGGCATGTCTCTGAAATTTCATACCTATTGTTATGTTATGTGCGAGATATTAACGACCTGCGTGGTGCAGTGGGCGAATAGCCGTCTGAGATGCAGGAGGTAGCGGGTTCGATTCCCGCCGCGGAACAAATGTTTGCATGATCTACAGATATTTGTTCCGGGTCTGGTTGTTTCTCTATATATTACTAGCTGACCAATCCGCAGCTTCGCACGCGTAGTTTTTTAATAAAAACATTACCCTCCTTCTCCACAGTTGGGTAAAAAGTAGCCTGTGTCACTCGGAGATATGTAGCTTCCAAACAGTGAAAGAATTTTTTAAATTGGTCCAGTGGTTTCGGAGCTTATTCAATTCAAACAAACAAACAAATCTTTCCTCTTTATAATATTACGAAGTTTTTTTATACATATTGATATGTTCTTTAATATTGTAGAACATACTTTTGTTCTATCGTCAATAGTTTCCGCAGCGCATGCGACGAAAGACGTTTTAGGGCACTTTTTTTACACCTTGGGTTACGCGTTACTTAGGTTTTAATAAGGATTCCTAATCTTTTCTAGCAATAAATATAGCCTATGTCGCTCAGGGTGAATGTATGTTTCCAATGGTGAAAGAATTTTTGAAATCGGCACAGTAGTTTTTGAGTTTATTCATTACAAACACACTAAAATACAAATCGTTCCTCTTTATAATACTATTATAGATAAGTATGTATTTACAAACAAAAATGTATGTAAGTATTCTACCAGTTATCTGGTTCCCATAGTACAAGCTCTGCTTAGTTTGGGGCTAGATAGCGTTGTGTGAAATGTCCAGCAATATTTATTTATTTATATTTCCATTACGATCTGAATTATGAGCTGGCTGGCTGGCACACGTCGCTTGCCGAGACTAGAATCAAGAATGCCATAAAATGAGGCTCGCTCGGGTCTCATATTATAACTCGTTTTGTTTACACTGCACGGCCCCAGCATGGAGTCCATAACTGAGTCGACACAACAATGGCTGCCTTACGGGGTTGCTACGACGACGTTTGTTAAAGATTTTGCCCGATAAAGGCTAAATTGGCTTAACAGTATTTCAGCTTAATAAGGTGTAGTACCTTTATGTAGGTGACAATCGCTGTATTTCGCGATTTTCGCTCGCAGTATCTTTAACTTTATCTTATTGTCCGGTTAAAATGGCGAGGGTTTTACATAATAAACCATTTTATTTTCTTCTTGATTTTTTTATTTTAAATGATTTAATTCCAGCCGAGTGCGCTTATGAAAAGTAGTTGAAACCTTATCCGTGTACACGCAAATCGACACTCGATACGTTCGACGAATCGAGGCGACGGATTTTGACGAAGTGTTTCATAAATTGCCCATAAAATGAGCCTTCATACATATTTTATCTTGTATTAGTATATTTAGTAGATTCAATAGTATTTGATCGGCTAGTCTTTTGAATATTAAATGTATTACACACCTATACTAATAGTAGATTATTAACCAAGGGGATAAAGCAGTGTCTTCTGTCGCGGGTGACGATAAAAATCGCGAGCGTAATGAAGGACTCGAGGTTTACTCCTGAGCGTAGCGAGGGTGTTAAAAGCTTAAATCACGTTCACCCAAGACTAAGACAGCTTTATCACCGAGGAAAATACTCTACGAAAATTAGAGTAGTTTCCACGGTGATTTTATTTGCGAAAAAATTAACACAATAATAATATTAAAATTACGTTTATGTATTTGAAGAAAACAAAAACGCGGCAAATTCCTAGACTAATATTTTTTTGTCGGAAAAGCAAAGGCATCAAGCTCATACGGCCTCGTCGGTTTTCGTAATTTTATTTAATAATCATAACTGCATAATAAATGCGTATTCCTTTTTCAAAAAGATGTATAATGCTTTATATACAAACTCAATGGTGTAAACACAGACGTAGTTCAGTATAAATTTCGGTAAGTATTCCAAATTTAAATCACATTCTCCCCCTAGAGGATGAATGAAATTCAGTACAATTTTCTTTCCCTGTTTTTAACAGATTAAAAATGACTATTGTTATGTTCGCTTTTTGTGGCATAGAATGTCACTTTTTCAAGCAAGTGGTACGAAAAGTACATTATGATCATTTCAAGTAAGATAGAAAATGCAAGAGTCACCCAAAGAATCCCTACTACAATTTCGTTTTCCAAACAGTTTTTCCTAATCTTCGACATTCTCTCTAGCTTGATCTACGTACGGAGAATTATCCTTGTATTGTACAAAGTGCAAGATTACGACTGGCGACTGCCTTATGGATTTATGAGTGAGGTCCGGCTTACCGGCTTACCTTATAGGTAAGCGGCTTACCGGCTACTACAATAAGAAAGCCACGATCGAAGCTTTTCACACCTCGATATTTGACCTACGCGTTAGCTTCAACGCCTCTTGTGTGCCTACCCCTAAAGTTCGCACCTCGCCGTATATAACACGTTCCCATTAGGTACCTTTATAAGTAAAGTTATGCCTCATGCTAACCCGAGGTGGTTCGGTCAGGCTATGTCCTTATTGCTTTACATTCCAAATGGAAATGGACCATACAGGTTTTGCTTAGAACGTCTGATTTTATTGCATTTCAACAGATTTTATAGACCGAATTAAAAAGTGGATTTCTAGGTACATTACTTTAGCGAGGTATTGAAAACAAAGAGGTATTAAAGCAATTTGATTTTAAAATAGTGATTTAATTGGTTTAATAATTTTGATCATAAAGCGAACCACTGTAATTATAGTTCGCTGTATGTCCAATTACGTACAGGCGCGTTCACACCGAAGCGAGAGTGACCTATTGCCGACATCCATCAAGACACGACGACCGACGACATAGCGTAGCACAATGAGTCTGTCGATGCGTCCCTGCGTGACTAGAGATCGTGTTCTACTCGCTATTATCCAAGTGAAAGTCGACTTTACGATGGTTTTACGTTACGAAAACGGTTTGCGACAATTTATTATCTGGCCTCGCTGAAATAATGAGATTGTTCATGTACTAGTAGTGCGAATGTAGTTCACATACATCGTGATAATCCTACTAATATTATAAACGCGAAAGTTTGTATGTATGGATGTTTGTTACTCTTTCACGCCGGAACGGCTGAACAGATTGCGATGAAATTTGGTATGGACGTAGATCATAACCTGGAATAACACATAGGCTACTTTTTATTGGCAAAGCACGCATGCGAAGCCGCTGGCAACAGCTAGTTATATATATTTTCTGCCTAAGCAGAAGTTCGAACAATTTTATATTTTATTAATATCTAGTTGGTTCGGAGTATAAGATTTAAGTGTGTTTGTAGGTACACATACAATATCATTGGGTTAGGTAGTTGATTTGCTCTACAGTTATTTTATTACTTTTTTTACTCAAAAAGCTTGGTATACTTGGAAAGGTGAGGCAATACTTCACACCGGGACAGTTGCTCAACTTATACCAAGCACAAGTCCGATCATGTCTGGAGTACTGCTCTCACCTCTGGGACGGATCAGCAAAATACCAGCTAGAGGCTCTAGATTCAATTGAGAGAAGAGCCAAGAAGCTCATTTGCAATGACGAGTTAGCAGATGCAAGGCTCCACAGCCTCGAGCATCGTCGAAAAGTTGCAAGTCTCTCGGTTTTTATCGGATACATTTCGGAGAGTGTGCTGCGGAGCTTTTCAAGCAGCTGATCCCACCATTCCCATTCTATCATCGGACAACCAGACGCTCCGCGGTGCGCCACCGCTACATGGTAGTCATACCTCCCATACACACAAAGCGGTACTCTTCCACTTTTATTATGCGCACCGCCAAGGAGTGGAACGAATTGCCTGAGTCTGTTTCCTGATAACTACAACCTTCAAGTCGCGAGTGAATAGGTTTCTTCTAGGCAAGCGTGTACCATCGTAGACTGCATCATCGCTTACCATCAGGCGAGATCGTGATCAAACGCTAGCCTATAATTTATATAAAAAAAATTCAAAGCTTACCGACCAGAAAACTCAACGACGTATCATGAAGTACAATGTAAAAGAGTAACACGGCAATCGTCCCATAAAACCTTTATTACACAATAAATAAGTAATGTCTACATTGTGTCCGATCCGAAGTAATTGCAATCCTGCTTTTGTCACGACAGGAGTTAATCAAAATTGCATTACATTTCGTCACGGGTTCTCATCTCGCCGCTGTGGGCAAAAAACCGGGCATTCATTGCAAATGCCTCACCTTCATATTGCGTCCTTTGATTGATGGAACAATTTATTAAGGATGTCGATTCAATGTTGCGTTATGTAAAAGTACACTAGGACCTACGCTTTTGTATTGTAATGACCTTAAAATTGCACTTGACCGTACTGCTTGCTATCGCAGACCGCACGACAAACAATTCACTAAATAATTGTCTACTAAACTGTCGTTGTCTGTCACGCGTCTGTGCTCAAACAACGAATATGTTTGAATTGAAAACCTAACATAACTTCCAAGCATCGCTTCCGAATGTTATCATAATCTCGACCGGTAAGTGCACCTGCACATAACAATGGAACATTGTTGAATATTGGTATATATTGGTGTTAATGGAATATATACGAGTATATCCACAGGCGTAGGCGGCTCACCATCTAACTACGAGTAGTTATGTAAACAGCACTGACCACTACCGACTGGCTCAAGCTAAACACACAGAGTGGAAAGGTACACTTACTGTTGGGTTAGGTGTCGTTTCTAAGGTGGAATGCGTGACTTAGGTGGTGAAGTATATCTGTATTGCATCAGTAAATATAGACACGAAATTAAAGACACAAGTGTCAGGACCTTTGGTTATGTTGGAAGCGTAGGTTAGAAAGCATGTGTATTGCAATTCACACATACAGTCGACTTATGCGTGTTGAATACATTTTACAGTGTTGAACAATTGATGCTGAATATCTACGATGATTTTATCTATTTGGGCTAGTTATCAGACCTACATTGGATTCGTTATAATGATAATCATATTGCTAAGAGAATTTTACATAAATCTGGCTTTATTTATAAAACAAAAGTTAAATATTATAAGGTAACACTTGTCAATATCAAAATGCGAGGTTTGTATAGGACAGAGGCGTCAATGCGGTCAAAATATTTTATTTGCACGCGCTGGGCTGGTACAAAGCAACGGCACAAAAAATTATGCGGTTAGCCATTGTTGAGGTTAAGTGGTTTCTAAACAACGTCCGTGTATGAACGTGCCTTTTGAAAGTCAAATTGTGACAAGCTCTCGATAAAAACAACAGTTAAAAAACGATAAAGTTCGTACATATTCCGGAACTTTAGCTCAAACTGAATCAGTTGGAAACTCAAGCATTGCAGGTTTATTTAGTATTTAAAGTTTGCCACCTGATGTTAAGTGGTAATTATCTCCTATAATACAGAATTGCCTCGTATTCTCAATTTATTTTGAGTTTATGTCTATCTTTGCTAAGAAAGTTCATGCTAATCAAGAAATTAAATTTTCTTTTTAGTAATATTATTGTTAAAATAACAAAAACACAATATTTATGCAGACGTTATGGTAGTTTGTTTGTATTATGGCTATAAAAGAAATCGAGACTCGAATTGAAAGATATAAATAAAAGTATCCAACCAGGGATTCAGAGAAACAATAAAGTTGATATTTGAACGTCATAAAGCAATAAACTTGATGTCGTCTCGAATAATAATTACGATGTACACAAAAACTAGTTTAATTTAAATAATTTTTGTCAACGGTTCCATAACTTGAACTCAGCCAGTAATGAAATAATAACGAAGATTAATGTCGAGGTTCAATAAAAGGAATCGCATGTTTTGGTCAACCTTGGACGCCAGAATGCGTCATCTCGCCTAATTTATGGACTCTGCTCATGTGCATGGTCCCTCACTAATTGGCTCCAGCTACCCAACTTCATATTTTAAATGCCGCTTATTTGAATAAAATTCCGATTGGCAACACAACCAATTTATCTTGGATATTTTTTGATTGTGATTGAGCTTGCTTGTGTCTTCGGGGCATCATTTTAAGCCACGCTAAATGACTGTAATATTTTGTGCCATACCTACCTTCGATATAAAGTTCGAATGAAAAATGTTTGATGGCTATAAAATGACAAAATTTCAATAGAATTTTCAACTTATTTTATTGACAGCAATTAATGTCTATGAAGGTAGGTAGATTTGCTTGGCTCGTGTTTCTGAGCAATTAAATTTATGAATAAATAAAAAAAGCTTACGGCAGTCGTATTTCATGTTTCATAGCTTCTTTACCTAGTTTATAAAGCCTTTGTGATGTCAACGGCCGCAGGCTCTATGCGCAGAAATAAACCAGTTAGATACTGATTTACTTGGGGTTTGACGTTGTTCCTTTCTAGTGTTGTGGCCACAAGTGGCCGGTATTCGTGGGTGTTGCCGGCAATGTAAACTTATTCTAATGAGGTCAATAAATCAAATGGAATAGTGCTTGCTTGAGGTGGCGCGTGCCGCAAGGCCGATCTGAAGGAGTCAGATATTCTGAGGTTCTCGCTCGCTCGACCCGTTCGCTCTACAAGGCGCAGTATTACGATTATATGCCTTATTAGTCAGTTCAGCAATCATGGCGTGTTCGTCATTGCACCGCGGCCGCCGCCGTTAGCCGCATACGAGACCGGACACCGCTAATACTTTATTCAAATTAACCGCCAGATAAAAAATATCTTCACCAAATACAGCTTAAGCAGTGCCAATTTGAATGACCGATTTGGTACTGCATCGGTTTTTGGCGTTCATTTACCTACTTACAGTTTTTGTGCGGTTGAGACATAAATTGGTTTTTGCGAGTTAAAAATTTCTAGGTAGGCAGTTCTCGCTCATAAAGTAATACGCGTTTAGCAGGATTGCATTTACAGTGGCCGGGGGCGTTTTGTCCAAGTTTCTGAGGTCCGTTAAATAATAACAAGCGTGTACCAGTCCATGGTTCCAGTGGGCTATAAATTGTACGCTGCCGGCGGGCACGCGGCACGCAATCTCAATGCGGGAAATATGCTCGACCAAGAACACTATAATACCTTCGTAGGTAGGTATAGCTGGGACTAATACAAGAGCACGGGCCACGGTTGTTGTGCCGGAGGCTACGCTCAGCCTAGCATTGTTCGAGCTCGATACTCCTGGCCTGGGTGGACGCAAATATATGAATAAACTGTTTACGTAAGCGGTAAATCAAGAACAAATTGTCGGGTAGGATTGTGATTTTATCTGAAGGCATATCTTCAAATATCATGGAAACTGTGTCAACGTTTTAAAAGGTTAGCATTGGAAAATCAAGATTTCCAACGAAGGAAGCTTACGTACCTTTTACCGTTCAAATAACTATAATGGTAATCGCAACTTAAATAAGCACGCATACATTATGTCCATTGAATTATTTAACCACAAAGGCTTCACAATGTACAGTAAAACATTCGAACGCTAAAGCGCTAGCTAGATTCCTAAACAAGCAACCTTCCTTAAGGCCGGCTACGGTAAAGCGGTGAACTCGATTTTAAAGTTGACACTGGAAGAACTAATTCGTGTATACCTTGCCACCGCTACGGTAGTCATATAACGGTGGCTACTTCTCAGGGTACTAAGGCTTTAGAATCCAATCCAGTGGGCAGCTTCCAGGCGGGCGAGCATTACCGCGCGCATGCCTTCGTATTGTCGCAAAGACCCGACCGCGCTGGATCAGACGCTGTTTATTGATTCCAAGCAACTGTTTTTACTGCCTTCATATCTAGTTTATTATTGAAATCATTGCAAAAACAGCGCGAAGGGAAAGAGATATAAAAGTATCTTTTGTTTTTTCCGCCAAAATATTTCTTCAAAAATTATGTAAAAATGGTGCGCGTTGATGTCTTTTGTACCGAAATTTTGAACATGAATTATTTCGATTGGTTACTGTTTCGTAACATTCTGTTATTTATGACTGGTATTAAAAATATGTAACCACTGACTGTATTAGATATCTGTACCTATTTAAAAATATGGCTATAAAATTCATTGAACTTATTTAAATTTTAACTATATGGGGGTGATATCTGTTGCACTTAATTTCGGGATTTTTGTGGTTTTTGTAACCTAAACATTGCATTTGTTTCACATGGCTCAACAGACACATGGCGGGCGTTCCCAAACAATAAACCTAGAAAAATAAATAAATGGGGCAGTGAAACTGTAAGTGAATGGAGTTAGTATTCAGCACAAACCACACAAGTCTTTCTCACGGCTCCTTGCGTATTCCTCCTGCGTAACGCGTGAGAATACTTCGCTCATGCGGCTCCACAACAACTAATCTTACAGAACATCTCTCCTGTTTAAGGGGACACTCGCCCATACAACACGTACTACCAAGATCATTTCTAATTGGAGCATATTTCTACTTTAATAAGGTATTATTTAAATTTGAATAGTATTCATCTAGGTTCCCAACCATATATTAGATCAAAATACTTACCTAAAATGAAATAGAAACGTATCGCACTCTGCATGTTTTTACGTCATAAAAGACATATTTTCAACCTAATTGTTTCGTATTAAAAACAACAACATCTTACGTATCCTAGTCATGGGAACATAGATTATATCGTCTAGTTACAGAATAACAACACAATGAGAAAATTGCTATCACTGTCGCTCTGCGTGGCTAAACTTCGTCACTAAACAGGGATAGCGATATTCAGGCCGAAGTTTTTGAGGCGGTCGAATTGCAGTTGCGCTCGGGGTTCACAGGCTTCTTAACATGCAATGCTTCCCACCAACACTAGATACAATCCTCAACCAACAACGTCAGCGAAAACATCTGCAATAATCAAATCAGATTTTTATGAGCCCCACTTGCAATAGGTACTCATGTTTATTCATAGGTCTCGTTGCGATATTTCCACGGATAATTTCAACATTACAGATCTGGATCAGTTAAGCGAAGTGTTTGCCATAAATATACCAGCTTTCTACCATTTACATAACGCAGTTGCAAATGGTACAATCGTTTCTCTATGTAATAAAGACTCCGTTTCTGTGACACCGGTATTACTAGTCGAAACTATACGTCTAATAGCTTTTTATGTTTCTTAATTGCATCGAAAGCATTACTACATAAATACATAATGGTTTTTAGATATTTATCTTTTTAATAGTGACAATATAAGCGATATTATTATGGGTAATTTGTTATTCCAATACGAATTACTCATTTAAGAGATTTACAACAGCTATAATTTGTTATAAGTAAGGCGCTTGATTATTAATTTTATGAGTTGATTGCTGATTGATCAATCATTATAGGAGTTATAAGAAGTTCTGTAAGATCATTATTTGTCCTTGTAAACTTTAAGGTATGTATGTATAAGTAGGTATATTATTTATATTTTGTATATAGTATTATGTTTATCTATAATGTAGGTATAGTATAAAGGTATTTTTTTTTAATATGTTTAAGTTTTGTATTTATTATAGTATATATTATTAATTATTATTTTACTCCAATGTCCTTCTCTGTGCACGTACCCACCACTATAATCAAATATCTCTATCTTCAAAGGTTTGCTGGAAGAAAACTCTTATTAGGGTTAAGCTCGCCTTTGTGCATGTCCATTCGGTAAGCTATTTTTATCTATAAATCTATTTGTGTACAATAAAGAATAAAGAAAGAATAAAGAAGTAGTATTTTTTCAAATAAGCCCGAGACCATGACTGTTGCAACACAGCCAAAACGTCGGGATAACAAATAAAAAGGTACATACGCGATAAATACCCGTTTTAATCAATAATTAAATAAAGAAGTACAAATAGAACTTTCAAGATTCCTAGCTAGCGCCACATCTTTAGTAGAATTGTATATTTGTCATGTTGTCTGACCGTCCAAACGTCATTAGGGGGGTTCACACAGACCGAACAGCCTCCCGAGGAAACTGTCCCCGAACGAGCGCGGCAGCCTCGGTGTCATCGCGAAGCTGCTGCGCGCGACAAGCTCGAGCCATTTGTTCGTTCGTTCAGTTGAGAGTTAAACAAAATACCGGTCCAGAGTGCGCGCGGCAAACGACTGCGGCGCCTTTCAGCAAAACAAAAAAGCGGCCAAGTGCGAGTCGGACTCGCTCATGAAGGGTTCATTATATTTGAGTTGATTGAATGAAAGGTAAATTGCAGTTAACGATTTATGACGTATTAAAAAAAACTACTTACTAGATCTCGTTCAAACCAATTTTCGGTGGAATTTTGCATAGTAATGTACATCATATATTTTTTTATAGTTTTACATTCTCTTATTTTTGAAGTTACGGGGGGGGGGGGGGGCATACACACATTTTACCAATGATATAAGAAACCTCAATATCATTTCATTTTTGAAGACCTATCCATAGATACCCCACACGTATGGGTTTGATGAAAAAAAATTTGAGTTTCAGTTCTAAGTATGGGGAACCCCCAAAATTTATTGTTTGTTTTTCTATTTTTGTGTAAAAATCTTAATGCGGTTCACAGAATAAATCTACTTACAAAGTTTCAACAGTATAGTTCTTATAGTTTCTGAAAAAAGTGGCTGTGACATACGGACGGACAAACAGACAGATATGACGAATCCTACGGAACCCTAAAAACCGACACTCGGTAGCTCGGCCGCTCGGTTGCTCGGCCGAGGCACGTCTATACAGACCGAGCTGCATCGCGCGGAAAATTCCTCGCGAGGCTGTTCGGTTTGTGTGGACCTGCCTATTCACAAGTGTCATAAATATTGACAGTCGTCGATAAGTCCGTGTGAACCAAGGTGTCCTTATCATTGACATCTGACGATGTTGAAGAGGAACGACCTGCTTGCTATGAGAATCACATGCAGGGATCAATCACATCGGCAGGTGTCATACACAACTCATACATTATCATAAAGAGGCATACGTGTTCGTGATAAGATTCTCTGATATAGTTTTCTATGTACGAGTATTTAAGTCTAGCAGACAGATCTATACTATCTATACTAATATTATAAAGAGGAAAGATTTGTATTTTGTGTGTATGTTTGTAATGAATAAACTCAAAAACTACTGTGCCGATTTCAAAAATTCTTTCACCATTGGAAAGCTACATTCACCCTGAGTGGCTATATTTATTGCTAGAAAAGATTAGGGATCCTTACTAAAACTTAAGTAACGTAACCCAAGGTGTAAAAAAAGTGCCCTAAAACGTCTTTCGTCGCATGCGCTGCGGAAACTCTTGATGATAAAACAAAAGTGTGTTCTACAATATTAAAGAACATATCAATATCTACAAAAAACTTCGGGACACCATATTACTTAATATTATAAAGAGGAAAGATTTGTTTGTTTGTTTGTTTGTATTGAATAGGCTCCGAAACTACTGGACCGATTTAAAAAATTCTTTCACTGTTGGGAAGCCACACTATTCCCGGGTGACATAGGCTACTTTTTACCCAACTGCGCAGAAGGAGGGTAATGTTTTTTATTGAAAAACTACGCTTGCGAAGCTGCGGATTGGTCAGCTAGTAATTTATATAGTGAGTACTACGCTTAAAAGCTTATTCTATTGCATTACTTTGATTAACGATGTAATAAGTATCGAGGTGAATGTTATTCAATGGCCAGCAACCTGGCAGCCATTTTAAAATAATTATTTATCATTCACAGTCGAAGGCTGTGTGAATAAAACTCTTATCATAGTTTAACGACATGACGTTCGAAGTCTGGATAAGGATATGGGTGATCGCTGATTCCCACGATCGTGAAAGTTTTGATCGCATCACCAAATTATTCCTTATCGATACGTGTTTCCCGAAGATTGGTGTTCCCATGCTTTAGATTCTTCACATATTGTTTGCATTACGAGTATTCAATTGATTAACCGTGTTTGTATCTCACGGTCAAGTGTGTTTTATTATGATAAGCAACAACAAATAAATAAATATTGCTGGACATTTCACACAGCGCTATCTAGCCCCAAACTAAGCAGAGCTTGTACTATGGGAACCGGATAACTGATAGAATACTTATATACATTTTTTTTTAAATACACACTTATAATATAATATACATATATAGAAACAACCAGACCCGGAACAAATATCTGTAGATCATGCAAACATTTGTTCCGCGGCGGGAATCGAACCCGCTACCTCCTGCGTCTCAGCCGGCTATTCGCCCACTGCTCCACGGAGGTCGTCGAATAAACATTTACTTTCACATTGAAATTTGCTATAATGATAGATTATAAAAAGATTTTAGGTAAATGTATTTGTACCTCAAATCGTTTGTATTTGGTTCAGATTGTTTTTCCATTTCTGATAATTCATTATAATTTGATCCCATTCTACATCTCGCAAAGAATGTTGCATGCTGTCCTACATTACATTTAGATCAGACGTGCCTATAAGCCTAGTATACACTAGAAACAAAGTGCAATGTCGCCGCAGGCCTTCATAATTGCATGCTTACGAAATTACCAGTATACGTAATTGAAGTGGTTCCATGGCGCTCGCTCACCAGCTTTTGTCTCAGAAACATTTTTATTTTCTTATGCGGCAAAATGTTACTGCGAATATTTGAATAATGCGAACGGCACGAGTTATTATTTAAATAATGCACCTAAAATATCTAATTTATTTTTATGCTGTCCCCACCTACATAGAAATTGGGCAAAAAAGAGGAATTTGGCCACTTGAAATTGGCATTGATAGTTTTTTTCAAAGGTCAGCTCGGTTGTTTTGGATGGAGCGTATTATTTACAGTGTGTGTCAGCATTTGGTAACATGTGCTGCGCTGGCGCCGCCGAAGCTGACGTATAGGCTCGCATGTGCGCACTCAGCTTAATTCATGCCCCGAAACACTGTCGTCAAAAAGAGATATTAATTTTTATGTCTTCGAAATTTATGGCTTGGAATTTAGTTTGAGTTACATTAGATTTAGTACCATCTTTTTAAATGTGTCTGACAAAAAACTGTTACAAATACCTATATGTAGATACAAATGGCTTAAAACTTTTATTCAGTAAATTCAAATAGGGCTACATACAACCACCTTTAACAGAATTCTCACTTAAATCTTTAGAATTCTATCATTTCCACTATTTAAGGCCTAGAATTTTCCTTGATGCAACATCGGTGACACCGACGTAAACGGCCTAATCACCTATTAGGCATATGACAGGTGGTACACCTGTATCTCCCATAACTGATGGTATATAGCATGTAGCACATACTGGCAGTAAGTGGCTTAGTCACGGCCGGCCCCTGGAATGGGTAGGTATGTAATCATTGTCATGCTTGTTTATGTAGCTAGTTAGCAGCCCGACTCAGCACTGATTGGGCACTTCACAGAATGTCTTTGGTTATGTATACCTACTCATAGCATACGAGGATGTATAATATATATACTTATGTACTCTTATGTAGAAACACAGATTAGCTGGTAGTCAATACTAAGAACCAGATTAATGATTTATTACACATGTGAATGTGAGCGCTTTTTAAAGATGATAATTTTTGCGTGGGATAGAGACAGACGTTTATTTTGTCAAATGTTCTTTTGCATGTTCGAAAAAACGTTTAAACATGTATTATTCTTATCTTGTAAGCTTTTAAGCTTTTGTAGCGTATTTGGGTGTTAGAGATGACCAAAGATATCCTTTAGAAGAGTTTACAAGGAGCGAAGCGGCAATTACGAGTACCTCCGTGTATTTGAGCGGTGACAGAGGGTCACCCACGCGCACTCCGCACGCTCCATCATTATACAATCAAGAGGAATCAGCACATAATACCACGATACAATATGCACATACTAACGTGCACTTTAACAGTGAAAATTATCTGCGCACAATTCATCGCTAGCTGCATTATACGCGAATTTTACCAGCTCTAAACTAAACAAGCGATGGAGACGATACAGAACTGTTCAGTCGCAAAAACTAGTACTTGTACGAATAGTTACTTCCTGGTCTGCCTACGACAACTACTACTTTACACTAGATTCAAACCACGCCATTATTGAAGCGCTGAAATTGTTTCCGGCTTTGCTGTTCAATCCATCATAGCAATCGGTTAGTGCGAAGATAAATCTATACTATACTATTAATATAAAGAGGAAAGATTTGTATTTTTGTGTGTATGTTTGTAATGAATAAACTCAAAAACTACTGGACCGATTTAAAAAATTCTTTCACTGTTGGGAAGCTACACTATCCCCGGGTGACATAGGCTACTTTTTACCCAACTGCGCTGAAGGAGGGTAATGTTTTTATTGAAAAACTACTCGTGCGAAGCTGCGGATTGGTCAGCTAGTCATAAATAAAACTTATGGTTATAAATATGAACTGGTTTTCTGTTTTATTAGATTTACGACCCTTCAAACGTTTTAATGGATTAAGAAATTAGACCTAAATGGGTAATTACAGAGAACATTAAATTTAGCTTAGTCGAAAGGTTTTTCGGTGGTTACTTATCTATCTACATATCTCTTTCTCGATTATGTAAGTCATAGTTTAATCGTCCACAGAATTCACAACACTTTAGGCTAAATTAATAGGACCCAGATGTTGCTATGACATTGGCACTTAAAAAAGTAGGTATCTTGATTAAACTCCAGAATGAGTTATATTTTTTTATTATTACAGCATTATGTCATACGGCATACTGCTGTGGGGGTGTGCTGCAGATATAAACACCGTTTTTGTGCTGCAGAAGAGGGCTGTTCGTGCAATTTATAGTATGGGCCCCAGAGAATCATTACGCAATAAGTTTAAAGAAATAAATATTATGACATTCCCTTGTCAATACATCTATGAAAATATGATGTATGTTCACAAAAATATTAATTTGTTTCAGAAAAATAGCGATAATCATAATTTTAATACTAGAAATAAAGATAAACTCGCTGTTGCCCCTTGTAGACACCATAAAGTTAGTAAATCGTTTAAAGGGCAAGGTGTTCGCTTTTATAACAAACTCCCAAGTGATGTACAAAAATTGACAATTAACAAATTTAAAAACGCAATGAAACAAAATCTTTTTAAAAAAGCCTACTATAAAATATCGGATTATTTAGATGATAGAGAAGCTTGGGATTAAAATTGCTCCAACTCGTTCAAAATGTTACCATTTAGACGTAATTTATTTTCTGTATTGTAATGTATTCTAATAGGATCATTAAAAAAAACAACCAGCCTTGTTTCTTGCCTTTCTTTCCTGGCTTGGTCGCGAAGGAACAGGCAGTAAAATTGACGTTTCAAAGTGATCCTTGTGATTATAATGAATAAAAAAATTTGACTTTGTCTTTTTAATTTTATTGTCATCATCACTTTATGCTCTGAAAGTTGGTCATTGTAATCTCGATATCGGCTTCGTAAGATTTTTTTTGCTTTAAAATGCCATTTGCGGCTGAAAGTAAATTTGAAAATAGAATGAGGCTCATTGAATTAATAAGCTAAAATTAAATACAATCTCCACGACAACACCTTATTTATATTTAAAAGTAAAAGAGGTTACATTCTTAAATGCAAAAATTAAATAAGATCTCAGTTTAAAAAATCTTTATTTCTCATTTATAAGCATTGTCACTTACAATGAGAAAGAATTATAAACTTAGTAGTTAACATTATTGTATAATCTTCATGACAAATCCTTCATCATCATCATCATCATATCAGCCGTAGGACGTCCACTGCTGGACAAAGGCCTCCCTCATTGATCTCCAGGAACTGCGGTTGGAAGCGGCCTGCATCCAACGCCTTATTTCCAAATCCTTATGCCTTATTTCCTTATTATAGAAACAAATCCTTATTTCTATTTAAAAATGAAAAAGGCCATAGTTTACTAGTGAAAAAAAAACAATGGGTACCGGGAACGGAACTTTTTTTTACTAATAAAGATAGATTAGATTACACTTTATAGCACACAATAAACAACAAAACAATTAAAAGTAACAGTAATCAAATGAATGTATACAATTGGCAGTCTTATCGTTAAGTAGCGATCTCTACCAGACAACCTTTGGATGGAAAGGATCATGTAAGTTTTACCTAACGAATCAGGGTGTACCACATACAACGTACATACTACATACTTTAAAATATACATCATCATCATCGTCAGCCTTTCTCATCCCACTGCTGGGCATAGGCCTCTCTTCGTTGTCGCCATTCGCCTCTGTCCTGCGCTGTTCTAACCCACATACGACCTGCGATCTTTACAATGTCGTCTACCCATCTTGCCGGCGGACGACCTGCGTTCCTGGTTTCATCTCGGAGCCACCATTCAGTCAGCACCCTGCTCGATTTGTCATCACCGCGTCTGGCCACATATAAATATACATACAATAAAATACATATAAACACATATAAATACAGAAATATTTATTCAAATTTATGAAAGAGATAAGCAATAGTTAGCGACTAGTAGACAAATAATGTTCCCTGACCATACGTCTGAAAATAGCGAGTGATTTAGCACGTCTGATAGTCACTGGTAGCGCGTTCCGAGAGATCGTAGTAGGAGACGTGTACAGGTGTCTTAGTTTGCAGTGATTTGGATGAGTGCAAGGATTTGGACTGATGCAGTAAACTTTCTTAGAGATAGGGAGGTGAAGCGTTAAAAAAAATGTTGTAAAGAAGGTTTAGGATATGAGTATTCCGGCGAAGGCGTATGGGTAACCACTTGAGCTTACTGCGAAACTTGGAAACCTGGTCATCCTTGCGCAAGCCAAATATGAACCAAATACTAAAATTTTACAGGCGCTCAACTTTATCTAGTTGCTGTTCGGTGAGTTCTAGATATGAGGCATCAGCATAGTCGAGTATTGGGAGAAGAAGCGACTGTGCGAGTCAAATTTTAGTGGCAATCGGAAGGAATTTCTGCAGCCTTCTAAGAGAACCAGCAAAAGCGAACATCTTACGGCTGACTATAAATGAGGCCCCTAAGACAGTTGCATGTCAATGAGAACACCTAAATTTTTCACCGTCTTGCTCTGCTGGATGTGGATGCCATCAAACAAACTGTCATAAAAAAACTATTTATAATTCCCTTTCATTCGTGATGAAAAGTAATGTGTTATACTCGGGTTTAAGCGATCTATAACACCCTCGATTAGTGTTCCGTATCGGAATTGATCAAACAATTTGGAGGGTACATCAATCCTCATTTTTCTTGGTATACCTGGCCTTGGCTGAGCGAAGTGACATACCAAGGTGACTGTCAACGCGTCCCTACGGGCCGACCAGTCCTCATGCGCCACTCAGGGCAAGCACCTACCAAAAATAAAATTAGTGTATAGCGCCGTCCGGTAGTCAAGTGGTAGTTTTCGCGCGTGTTACATCCCAGAATTAGACGGCATATATCTATCATCACCACAGCAGCCTATGGATGAAGGAATTGCCGAGTTTCTAAGGGCATGCGGAACGCAAGACGGAGAAACCAAGTTTAGTTGCTTTCGCATCGGCTTTTATTGAATTCCCGTACAATAAGCATTCTCGCTCGCGTTCGCTCGCTCGTACGCCAAAATATCTCGGGTGTACATTAAATATAAATAAATATAAATATATTGCTGGACATTTCACACAGCGCTATCTAGCCCCAAACTAAGCAGAGATTGTACTATGGGAACCAGATAACTCATAGAATACTTACATACATTTTTTTTTGTAAATACATAGTTATAATATATAGAGAAACAACCAGACCCGGAACAAATATCTGTAGATCATGCAAACATTTGTTCCGCGGCGATAATCGAACCCGCTACCTCCTGCGTCTCAGCCGGCTATTTGCCCACTGCACCACGGAGGTTGTCAATAGATCGCTTACAGCCCTCGTATAACAATGTGCTATTATTTTAGCCACATTACAGTTCCACATAGTTGATGTCTAAGAAAGTATTTGTATATTAATGCATTGTGTATTCAATACCAAATTACAAGATTAATACGTTTTGTTGTTTTTCGGTTCTGAATTCCGAATATCATAAATTAGTATTTTCATTGTCTGGATGGGCATCGAGTATAAGAAGAACCGGGTTAATCCCAGTATCTTATTGGTATGAATACAATGGGGCGCGCACGTGCGGTGCCCGCAGCGTCCGCTCGCCCATTGTCCGACACCCATTGTTTCACGGAAATCCTTCTACAGCATTGACATTATTAAATACTATATTTTCATAATTGATTTTATTCAAACCTTAATGCTACGCATGCATGTTATATGTACCTTTTCATCTACCATTTCACAATTCTAACGAACCGTCAATATGCCCAGAAAACTAGTTCAATATTTTTAACTTTTTCTATTTGATACGTTTAGTTAACATAAGAGAAAGTTCGATTTTCGAATGGTATAGGTTCTATAATTGAATCGTCAGACCAGATCTATACCCCAACAATCAAACAAATCTCAACATCTACAATAGGTTCGCCATAGTCACGTACACGGCTAAACATTATCGATTAGATTCCTGTTTGTTTTGCAAACTGGTCAGCCAAAGTAGATCACGGAACTTAGGTTCTATAATCTATCGGCGCTCGAGTTTGAATCTGACCTAGAAACGAAAAAACGAACCGAGAACTGCCTTTGTGCGGTCGTGCAAGACGAGGCATTGTGTGGGTGAGCTTTAAAGCTTATAAATCTCGCTTGTACATCTGTGTGAGTGAGATTTGACAAGAGCAAGAGCAACTCGATAGCGACACAATGCCTTGAGCGCGTTTCCATTCCCTATTGGAGCATGGAATGAAAGCTGTATTAGGAGATAGTCGGGGCTTGGACAAAGGCTACGAAGAATGCAAAACTTATTCAATTTAACTTAGATATAACTGATTCTAAGGCTGAATATATCTCTTAATCGTTGTACATAATAATTTCTTTAGAATCAGTTTTATAATGTACCGAATTTTGTAGCTTCGTGGAACCCTGCTACGAAAAGTTGCTTAGTGAATATTTCTTAAAAAAAATATAGTTTAAGCTTGTTTTAGAGAGAAGAAGCATATCTTACAATAACCAGTCTGAAAGTATATAAATGCACAAGAGCTGCGTTATGCTTATGACAATACATGGGCATGCGCGTGGGCAGCCGGGCGAGCCTTTCGTTAGTTCGTGTCACGTTCAGGGCTGGCATTGCAATACACTCTATATTTATTGGACACTGTTCTAGAAATGTTTCTACTGAACTGTAAAGTATATATAAATTGGTGCAAATAAATCAACAAAACCGGCCAAGTGCGAGTCGGACTCGCGCACGAAGGGTTCCGTACCATTGTCTATAAAAACGGCAAAAAATCACGTTTGTTGTATGGGGGCCCCCTTAAATATTATGTGAATATTTCAAGCGTCTACCTATTGCCGTTATCAATATAGAGCAAAAACGAGCAAAAAAATCACGTTTGTTGTATGGGAGCCCCCCTTAAATATTTGTTTTATTCTGTTTATAGTATTTTTTGTTATACCGCCAACAGAAATACATCATCTGTGAAAATTTCAATTGTCTAACTATCACGGTTCATGAGATACAGCCTGGTGACAGACGGACAGACAGCGGAGCCTTAGTAATAGGGTGCCGTTTTACCCTTTGCGTACGGAACCCTAATAAAGGGTAATAAAATAACTTACTGATGTACAAATACATTTTGCATGTTTACACAACTACTTAGAGACAGAGTTCCATTTGCCATTTCAATTTTTAAGTGCTAGTCATCAAATTATAACCATGTCGTTGAAAAATATGACGGCTTCAAACATTATGTAGGAGAATTGGACGGAATAAGACAACCCTATACGAGCTTAGTAATAGAGATAAAGCTTTATACGCACGCGACATTGTTATCTCGAAGCAAGGCTTAGAGAATACATTTTCTTAGAATCTCATCTATTTTATTATGCTGGTGATGTTTGTATCGCGATAAGCTCTAAGTAGGGCTTGCAATTCGGATATCCGAATAACCGTATTATTCGGATATCAGTGTGATTTTACTATCTGGATAGTGACGATCAATATATTCGGATAATTCGAATAAAACTAATAGTAAAATTCATCAAAAAAACACGTTTTGAACATGAAATTAAATACATTACAACCATATTTTCATAATTATGTGCAGTAAGTACATGTACCTAAAAAGTAATCTGAACTTTAAAAAACTGTTTACCCTTTATTTTTAATATTTGTCGCATTATAAAACATTCAGTAAGTCGTGACTGACAAGTTGCTTACTTATTGCTTAAGTTTTGTGACAGAAAACGTGATCTAAAGTATATCTATCGAGTTTCCTTATTGTCAAAAGTGATTTATATTGTAATGGTGAATGTTGGAATAACTTACACTTTGTTTATAGCTACTTTAATAACAATTATATTCATTTGTAACGCTTTTCCCAAAATTATTCGAATTATCCGTAACATCCGGATATCCGAATAGTAAAGTTCACTACTATTTGAATTATTCGGATACCAAAATCTTACGGATAATGCAAGCCCTAGCTCTAAGTCCTGTTATCATGCACTTTCTACGCAACACCATTTTGAATATTTTGTCCCTTAAAATATATCAGTATTTTACTTTAAATGCAAGAGATATGTTGTTATATATGTATTGAGTGTCATGACATTTAACTTTTTTAAACGTGTTTTTGGTATTCTAATTCTTACTTTACTTGTAATTAGCATAACCTGCCTGTATTTATGGTTTTCTAGAAATTCCTAATGGAATATTAATGTCTTTAGTCCATTCGGCATATTAAGATGAATATGAAAAATTTAATATTTATTACACGATAATAATTTTCTAAACACAATAATAAAAATTTATTGGGTCTATTCTTTGAACTTTGAAGCTGTCATAAAAGATGCAGCGAAGTTGAGTTGTATCTGTTGTATCGTACACACGGCTACAAATCAAGCTAGAAATTTCCAGTATAAGCTGACCTCTCATTCTACGAAAAGCCTACACAATGCGAGGTCAGCTTATACTGGATGTATAGCTTGATGTGTAGCCGTGTGTACATACTGGTTTTTTTACAATTGAAACCGCAAATTGGCCTGCGTCCTAGGTATTTCATGTTGAACAACAAAACAAAAATAAAACGCTTGGGTCCTAATTGGGTAGCGCGCGTGACAGCATTTTAGCGGTGATTCTTCAAATTCATCGGATAGAGACAAAGATATCGAATTGTAGGTGTGTGATAGAGTGGGAAGATGTGTCGAAGGGTGACTCCAAGGTGCATTAGCGGCTTTTAGCCCGGTATCAGGCCGCGTCATTTACCTCGTAATAATCGGGATTGCCTCAATTTGAATCTGCCAATGATAATCTTTGGAACGTTCTGTTCCTAATGGATCACGATTGCTCTGGCCTTTGTAGATGTTTTATGAAAACAGTGACACGGTGTTTTTAGAGAAATAGCACCATTTCATACAAGCGTTTGATTTTATAGTTCTTTTACATAACAAAGATGCTTGAGTCATTCTTTACAATATTTATCATCGACTTAACTAATTTAATCTAGCACTTTTTTACTGTCTATACAATCTTAATTAATTAGTAAATGCAGACACGTTCTCGAGTAGAGTAAAAACGTAAAAAATATACGCAAAAACGTTGCCACCATGAAAATAAATGCTACAACTCGTTACAGTTAACACCCTGTATTTTTTGTTGGTAATCTATGTTTGAAAACAAAAATTTGTGGTTTTTATAAAATTAAAAGGATCTGTTTTTGTGTATTTGGTTTGGCTCGCGTTGATGTCTTTAACTTGAGCGCGGGTATGGTGCATGCGTTTGCAACATTTTCACTAAATGCAGTACCGACATCCATAGACAAAATTAAGGATTAAGGCTGACTAAGTTTAGGTATTGATTTGACAACCTCCTTGGCGCAGTTGGCGAATAGCTGGCTGAGACGCAAGAGGTTTGCATGGTCTGCAGATATTTGTTCCGGGTATGGATGTTTTTCTATATATTATCCAGTATGTATTTACAAAAAAAAAGCATACAAATATTATATCAGTTATCTGGTTCCCATAGTACAAGGCCTGCTTAGTTTGGGGCTAGATAGCGCTGTGTGAAATGTCCAGCACAATTTATTTATATTATATTTATATATTATTAAATATTTATAGGTGCTAGTCAAGCTTATTCAAACAGAATCCTGTCATAGGCACTGCAGAGGTTAGCGTCTTTTAACGAATGCTGCAATATGGCGCCAGACACTGTATTTATCATCTTTAGCCGATAGATGTGAAGGGCTTTGTTCTGAGGAGATTTATACAACATTTCTTAGGTATGGAAAAAGAATCTAGCTATACAATCATACATCGTTCATCTCCATGAAGAGTCGTGATTCATAAGATCTCTAATATTAATAATATAAGTACCTATGTAAGTACATTTTTTAATTTAATTTTTATTTTATTATTGACAAAATCCACAGCTATTAGTATATAACAGGTATATCTTATGTTAAAACTTACAGACAATAGAGGATTTACATTTTATAATTCAAATACTTATACATTGACGACGTAAATCACTTATCGCACTAAATAGGACCATTATTTTAAATATAAAGAATTACATTATAAAAAACATCTTAAGATAAGTATTACTTACACAAGAACCATAACCAACACACACGTAATAACGATTAATTTAAATTTATTTATGTACCTAATATATATGTATATAACTATTTAGGGTTAAGTATTTTTTTTACTTCTATTATTAAGTTTATTCTTTTTACACCTCGGCCAATCTTCCATTAAGCAATGATCCTCTCCATCCAAAGCTTGTCTGGAAGAGATCACCTTGAGCGATAAGACCTCCCATGTTTACTTTTATTTGTTTATTTCTTTATATCTGTTGTGTCTAGCTTGGTATAATAAAGAATTTTCATTCATTCATTCATTCATTCATACTTTTTAAAATTATAAACTACAGCATCTATTTGACAAGAGGGATCACTCTATTAGAAGCCAACAAAATCCGTCAGGTAGATTAACCCTCTGCCGAAAGGTTGTTTACCCCCGACTAGGGTAGTAACTCCACGTGCACCGCATACCTACATGATCCCACACTTGTTCCATTAGCTTGTAATTTACTGCGCGAACATATTTCAACATCACCATTAGTAGGGATTAGGGAAGTCTCCAACGACTAGGATATGACGCAAAAGAACATTTTCTTCTGGTGCAAAGCCCCCTCTTCTTTTGACTACCTCAGTTTGATTAATGCTCGAATGTATACATTTTATAATCGACGATTTCAATAAATTGTGTACCTACGTAGGAGGAGAAAGGTTTTTACCATAAAACCTACACAAAAAAAAGCGGCCAAGTGCGAGTCGGACTCGCCCATGAAGGGTTCCGTAGCAGCAAGTAACATAATATAAAAAATTCTTGTAGGTCGTTGTAACTTTTCTTATGTATGAGTTGATTGAATGAAAGGTAAATTGCGGTTTACGATTTATGACGTATTAAAAAAAACTATTTACTAGATCTCGTTCAAACCAATTTTCGGTGGAAGTTTGCATGGTAATGTACACATCATATATTTTTTTTTAGTTTTATCATTCACTTATTTTAGAAGTTACAGGGGGGAGGGCACATTTTACCATTTTGGAAGTGTCTCTCGCGCAAACTATTCGGTTTAGAAAAAAATGATATTAAAAACCTCTATATAATTTTAGAGGACCTATCCATAGATACCCCACACGTATGGGATAGATGAAAAAAAATTGAGTTTCAGTTCAAAGTATAGGGAACCCCCAAAATTTATTGTTTTTTTCTATTTTTGTGTGAAAATCTTAATGCGGTTCACAGAATACATCTACTTACCAAGTTTCAACAGTATAGATCTTTTTCTGAAAAAAAGGCTGTGACATACAGACGGACAGACAGACAGACATGACGAATCCATAAGGGTTCCGTTTTTTGCCATTTGGCTACGGAACCCTAATAATGTTGTATAAAAATGTAAATAATGAGACAAAACTTACACGCGAGCGTCATTGTTTGTTATGGCAAGCTTACGAATAATCTTGGCTTTCCATCAGTGAAGATGACGGTCGAAGCGGGCCCGTGAAACACTTAAATTTAACGTCACCTCGTCAAGCGAGTGCCTGATATCAACGGAGTCGAGACGAGACAAGGTTGTCGACGCTACGAGCGGTTGATAAAAGGCGTCAGGCGCGGCCACACATACAATACGTTTTAACATAAAAGCCTCGCCTTCGTTTTATTGCCTCGGCTTTAGGCCCTGTAAAATCTCAACGTGGCATCTTTTATAGTGCTATATGTCGTATATTTTAGCTTTATGTCGTGTGTTTCTGCCTCGGCGTGGGCGCTACTCCAGAATCGCAGCCCACGTGCCGTTGATCGCAGATACAATTGTCCGCTCCGGCTTGTTTATGGGAGCTCTCCGAGATATCACGGAAAATGACACCTCCAGCCAGCTCGTGCCGCAATCTCCGCTGCTAACCGCTAAGGAGCGTCGATCATTATTGATTCAATGTATTGCACGTTACTATAAAAGGCTGCGGAGAATCAGAAGTACACAATGTTCATAAAAACCATTTATTCGAGCGTGTAAAGTCAGAACAATAAAACGACCGATACAAAAGTGGCTCCATAAAGGCGTATTCACTCGTGAGCGGTAGCAATTTGAGAATATTTTTAGTAATTTTTATTGGAGCCGGTTGGCAGTGTCGCAGCGGGCACTGAATACGAAATGAGCTTTCTTCTTTAGTTAATGGCTTCGGCTGCATCGGGAGCCAATCGGAGGCAATCAGGTTGTCCAAATATGATGAAGACCATAACCATAATTTTATCACGGTTCGAGATTAATTAAAACAGCGGCATGTTTGACAAATATTTAATTACTATAACCGAAATACATTTTAACGGATGGTCTAAAATTTTTTTGAAAATGTCAAATATTCTGACCTCCATCTAACAATCTATATTTATTTATTTATTGCAGTGGTCTATCTTCGAATGAAGAACGAGGCGTGACCCCCGTCTACCTCCGATGTCGAGAAGGCACCGTCTCCTGGCTGTACCCTCGAGGAGCTCTGCGGCTGCTGTTCAGGCCGCCTCTACCGGCCGACGAGAGGGACTTCAAAGTGTGCATACGAGTCATCAGGAGACCGGACCCGCCTGATCTGTTCCATACGCTGCGGCTTAATGACTCAGGTAATAGAGACAATCATCTACACACTAATTGGCCTTGTCAAGGATATCTCATGCTACCATTATTATTAGATTGACGTTACATAATTATATCTATAAGTGCTCTTGAGTTCTTGGGAATGACATATACTCAAAAGAAATAAGTTTTTTGTTGAAAAAAATCCTTTTCAAAACAAGCTTTTATAAAATTCATAATCGGAACCGCAAGCAGATTCAAATGAGCCTAAACATTAGTAGCCTACTATAATCCATCCAGAAGTTTCGTGGTCTAGCATCTGTCTCCATCATGAGACCACCTCCATGGTCAATCACCATCATATTATTGCATTGTCACCAAAGTTACATATGTATTCCAAATTTCAGCTCAATCGGTTGAGGGGAACGGGTTTAAAATTCAGTTGCAAGATTCCACCCGGACATACATACATTGCAAGTTAATAAAAAGCTTGTAAATTTTGGTTGTTTTAGATGTCGCAGAGCGCTTTCCTGCTCGACTCTTCGTCGAAGGGGCGAAGCGACTGGTACCATTGTATGCACCAAATGACGGAGACCCTCGCGAGCTTCGCTGTTTCCGAAGCAGACGAGGTCGCGCAGCACTCTACGTTGAAGCTGAGCCTGAAGAAGGTCCTAAAAGACGAGTGGCGACATTCAAATATGAAGCTAAACCGCTGCAGAGGAGACACTACGATCCTGCTACTGCAGACTGCCGGCCCTGCACCGAGTCTGAGCTAGAGCTGGCATTCTGCACGAGCGACCTCGGTGAGCACAACAAAACGTTATTATTAGACCAGCCGCTATTACACCCGTAATGAGTAAGCAGAAAAGCAGGAGCGGCGTCCCTGAATGTTAATAGACCCCGAGCGTAGCGGTCCGCGCCGACCGCACAGTAATTTGTCGCCATAATCGAGATTCCTCGCGCCTGAAATTAAATAAACATCATTTTACCAGAATAAACCTAATTAACATCAGCGCAAACGCAAAGTATTCGCGCAAGCGCAGCGATTTATCATTCCGAGAACCTCTTATGCGAGATTTTCAAAATGGGCAAAAACTGTAAGAGTGAAAATGTTATCTGCTAATTGTCCCTATTGTCCGACTCGTGCCTTTTGTGGCATACCGCTAAGTGGTCGCGAGATGAGAGCCAAGATTGCAGTTTCATTCCGGTCATGACTCACGGAAGCTCGCATACGAGATGGACAAGCGATGGCTATTTAGATTCAATTTACGGGCATGACGAGTGAGCTGACGGCCGATACCGGATAGACTAGTATAGGGACGGCACGCGACGCGGCGGGGAGCTAATGTTCAACTTTTTCTTTGATAAATTATAATAGCCGAGGAGTTATGTCACTGCAGCGATGTACCTTCCTACGCCCCGGGGAGCCGTGGGCGGCGGCGGCCGCACGTATCAGCCCTGCGTTATTAGCCGCTTCTACCACGTATCATTGAAATTTTCGTTTGTCATGCCATATAACAATTTATTGATATTTCTTTTCGAGCCCACGATCTTACAGACTTTTTTTTACAACCCAACGAGCATTTTATGTTTATCTTGCTTATAACAGAATTCAACTAATTTACCTGAACAACAAACTAACAATTAATAGAATACGGACTGGCCTATCAAACCATATAAACGGATAACCAAATAAATTTCAATAGATCCCATTCTTTTAATTACGTCTCGTATTGGTGCTAACGAAATTAACAGTTCCCCGGGACTCGGGCTTATGATCGAAACAGTCGTGGTCGCTCGTTAGTCGAACCTTGTCTGTAATTATCGGCTTCGAAGTCAGGTTGATGACCGTTTACCACAGCCTTCACTATTCACTTATCTATCTCAAACAAAAGGCTGGCCGAGAAAAAAATACGGTTATATTTTGCGCTTACTCACGAATCGGACAAAAAGCCTCGGGCGAACAATGGCGACATAATGATTAATATCTAATCTACGAGAAATAAATGCTTTTAGTATTGTCGCCACGAACACGGATCTAAGAAATAATAGCTCTATATTTTTACCTATTGTTTCGGATGTTAAATCATAACGATTCCCGACGATAAACTATTTGAAATTATACGTCGGTTTCTAGGTATCCGTCTCACATAATATATGTCTTACTATGATTGAAATTAATTGATTATCATCAATACGTAATAAGTTGTACCGTGCTTGCTCAAAAATTTAGAAAACAAAATGAACTAACAAGCGTATTTTCCTTCTTTTTAGTATCTCGAGGAGAGTTCGTAGGCACTGAGAACCGAGAAGACTTGGACACCACGCAGCTCACTCTTCGGCTGACAAAGCTCATCAGAGCCACCAGTGAAGCGGACTCCAGGGAAAATCCCGACCTAGAAGATAATGAATATTATAGGTAAGAATATTTTCCCTTCTTTGTAGGGATCAAGGTATATTGACATAAATCAGTAGAAGGTATGATGCTTAGTTAGATCCATGTTGCTGAAGGGAGAATTGCACTCTAAGGTTATAAAAAAAACAAGCATTAACAATTCCGAGAATTTATAAACCTGACAAAAAGTGGTTCTCTCGACAGTCTTACTAGGATCCCCGTTTTTTAAGACGTTGAAAATAGATAAAATCTGAAATCCGCCTGCATAGTCTATTATAACAGAAATCTTCGTGGTGTGTCCTCTTTATGGCGGTCAAGAAAATGTTAAATGATAATAAACTTGTTTTGACTCGAGGTGATATGATATATTTATCAGAGAGAGCGATCACCAAATGCAAAACATTTTTAGCATGAGACTCATATGTTTATATTGTAGGCAGTTACCGTTAGGATATGGACATCTCGAGACATCATTGTTTTATAGCATATTTTCCTTTTACGACTGGGACTAATCATATTAGTCCTCACGAAGGTGACACACTCGGATCTTGGCAATATCGCACTTGTGTTGACTGGTGGCCATATTTAGATATATGCTAAAGTGTGTAAATGCGATTTGTACGCCTTTACATTAAATTATTGCGACCACCTGTCCAGTTCTAACTGTTGTAGGATTTATTGCCTCTTACAAAGTACAAGGCAGTCTTGTAAGTTGTAGGAGTTTGGACTGTGTTTTACACCAAATCGTTCCTAGAAAATGCACAGACTGGATTTAAATGTAACCTTTCAAGTTCTCGTTTTGACCCCCGGCGCAAAAAGAAGAGTGTTAGAAATTTGATGTCTGTCTGTGGCATCATAGTTCTTGAACGGATATGTACTGATTCGGACATGTTTTTTTAAATAGAAAGCTATTTTAAGTTGGATAGTTCTCAGGTATGTGTGTTGTAGATGGTCAGTGGGCCCGAAGACTATCAGCACTTTTTCTTTTTGGTGAAGGGATCTCAGCTGTAAAATATTTATTTTTTTACTTATTAGGTTTTTAAGAAATAACAAGATATGGTTGATTTGTTATTTCTATACTTCTGCTCTGTTTCTGTTTCAGAAAGTGTTGTTATAGTCAGTTTTATTACAGCAAAACTAGTAGACCCGCAGCAGCGTATTTTTCTTACACTTAATTTAGAAATATTAGTATATATTCGAAATCTATCTTTTTAAAGAATAAAATACAGCATTCAAGGATAGTGTAGCTTTCTATCAATGAAATAATTTTCAGAATCGGTTTAGTAGTTTTTGAGATTACCCCTTACAAACAAACATACACAGCAACTTTACATCTTTATAATATGAGCGTAGATCTAACCTGTACATTTTGTTCGCAGGTATGACGTAGACAACACGTTAGAACGCACCTCCCACCGCAGTCATAAACGGCGGAAGGCGAGGAGTCTCCACGCTCACGTCCATGTCTCATCAGTATGCGGCGCTTCGGCCGGGGCAGGGGAGTTCCTAGTCATGGCGAGGCGAAGACTAGGCAGGTATTCCCTAGTCTGTGCGCCGAGGATTGAGGACTGGGTGCAACTGGTTGAGAGGAGAAATGCTGATGGAACCGCGCATTGTTTGCTGCAACATTGACGACACACTTATGCATCCTTGTCCATAAGTTCGTAAGAGGACTAGGCAGGTATTCCCTAGTCTGTGCGCCGAGGATTGAGGACTGGGTGCAACTGGTTGAGAGGAGAAATGCTTATGGAACCGCGCATTGTTTGCTGCAACATTGACCATACACTTATGCATCCTTGTCCATAAGTTCGTAAGAGGACTAGGCAGGTATTCTCTAGTCTGTGCGCCGAGGATTGAGGACTGGGTGCAACTGGTTGAGAGGAGAAATGCTGATGGAACTGTGCATTGTTTGCTGCAACATTGACGACACACTTATGCATCCTTGTTCATAAGTTCGTAAGAGGACTAGGCAGGTATTCCCTAGTCTGTGCGCCGAGGATTGAGGACTGGGTGCAACTGGTTGAGAGGAGAAATGCTGATAGAACTGTGCATTGTTTGCTGCAACATTGACGACACACTTATGCATCCTTGTTCATAAGTTCGTAAAAGGACTAGGCAGGTATTCCCTAGTCTGTGCGCCGAGGATTGAGGACTGGGTGCAACTGGTTGAGAGGAGAAATGCTGATGGAACTGCGCATTGTTTGCTGCAACATTGACGACACACTTATGCATCCTTGTTCATAAGTTCGTAAGAGGACTAGGCAGGTATTCCCTAGTCTGTGCGCCGAGGATTGAGGACTGGGTGCAACTGGTTGAGAGGAGAAATGCTGATGGAACTGCGCATTGTTTGCTGCAACATTGACGACACACTTATGCATCCTTGTTCATAAGTTCGTAAAAGGACTAGGCAGGTATTCCCTAGTCTGTGCGCCGAGGATTGAGGACTGGGTGCAACTGGTTGAGAGGAGAAATGCTGATGGAACTGCGCATTGTTTGCTGCAACATTGACGACACACTTATGCATCCTTGTTCATAAGTTCGTAAGAGGACTAGGCAGGTATTCCCTAGTCTGTGCGCCGAGGATTGAGGACTGGGTGCAACTGGTTGAGAGGAGAAATGCTGACGGAACTGCGCATTGTTTGCTGCAACATTGACGACACACTTATGCATCCTTGTTCATAAGTTCGTAAAAGGACTAGGCAGGTATTCCCTAGTCTGTGCGCCGAGGATTGAGGACTGGGTGCAACTGGTTAAGGGAAATGCTGATAGAATCGCGCATTGTTTGCTGCAACATTGATGAAACACTAAGTATATGCGTCCTTATGTCTTTACTGTAAAGGCATGCGAGTCATGGCGAAAAGACTAGGCATGTATTCCCTAGTCTGTGCTCCGAGGAATGAGGACTTGATGCAACTGGTTTACACAAACTCTAGTTTGTGCCCAGAGAATTGAGGTCTTTGATTGAGTGAGAATAATGATGGAATTATGCAATACTTGCTACATTGATGCCTTCACTCAGATAAAGCGCAAGGTTGTTCCGGAACACTTAAAAGTTTAAATATGTTATGACAAAAAAAGTGATTTTACACCCCAGAGACGCGAAACACGTGATGCTTTCTATACTTTCTATCTTACTATCTTTGTTATTTAAATCTCAGATCCTTAAAAAATATAATTTAGCTTGCCATAAATGATTTGCTTATAATATATTGCTATAGTGTAAATAGAGTGAATGTAAATAATGTATAGTATATAGCGAGAAATGTGGACCAGAGTGCCAAAATCTTTAAGATCTTCATAGTTGTAAGGTTGATCTCAACTCTGTACATATAATTTTAGAACGAATTACCTATTTGTAGCCATATTATTGTATCACCATCGCAAGTGCCTTTATGTAAGTTTAATATTCAAAGTAACTATAAAGTAACAAAACCTGAACAAAATTCAAAAATAAATAGTCTCAAGTATAATTTCAACAGAATCTGCATTGAAAGTTGTAAAATCTTGAGTACCTATCGATTGACGCTTGAGCCTAGTTCTAGTTCCGGCTTGCTTACGAAAAGCTTGCTGCTTTTTTTTACAAGCCAATACCACAGATAGGTTCAGAAGTTAAGTACAACAAGCGATAACAGCGTCCGTGTACAACCGGATCAAGTCCGTTCGACCGAGATCATTCCAAGCGCGACATGAGCCTGTCCTGTTTTAACTTCTGTACCAATTCTGTCTTACTGCTGGGCAAAGGCCGCTGTTCCTTCTGTGTTTTATTCTGCAAAAAAAAACAATGTTTATGATGCTCAAGTCAATCGTCTCTAAAGTGCTTCCATTAGCAATTAACAGATATCAAGTTTTATAATTTTTACCAAATGGGACTCGAACCCCCACTTCTTGAATAAAATAAAGTATTAACACATAGGTACCTTAAGCAGTCTACACACCAAAGCCGTACGTCGCCGAGTGGCACGCGCGGGTGCAAGTCGCCAACATGACTGTCTAAATAAAGCTACCGGTCTGTGTCGGCGGGCCGGCAGCTTTGGTCTGTAGATTGCTTTATATTACACGTGTTTCGTTAAGTACGACATTAAATGAAAACAAGGGTAGGGCAAATGGCTAGTATTGTTTAAAATTAGTTTTTTCAAATTCATTAGCATAGAACATTTTAAATTTTCCAACAACCTTAATTTCAAGTTCTAAAATATCTTTGAAACAGCCTGTATAAAATAGGTAACCAAATCATATCATTCATCATGTAAGTAGCCTAAGTAGGTACCTGTTAAACTGGCTAAGCGGCATCATCGCAAAGGCGCCGCCGATTTATTTTAAAAATTGTTTATTCTAAATGTATCGATTACTGAATAAATATTCAAGCTACCGGTATTAAACCCACCTCTAAAATCAGTTCATACGATTCCGGATATGTGTTTTAAATTAATGTCGTACTTACAAAACTTTTATTATTGTTAACTATGAAAGACATATAGCTACCATAGTATAGATGTGAATTATTAGTAATATATTGTAAAAACCCTATATTTTGATAGTTATCATTGTGATATAGTGTATGTACAACGAGATGATATATTAATGTGCCTTAAAAGATATTCTACATACAAATATAAATAAAGACGAGTTTGATATTATGATAGTGTTTATAAACATTTTATTTTAAACTTAAAAAAAACCCTAATAAAATAGTTTACAAATCAATTTATTGTTTTCTCGTAAACCCATTGATTCCTCTAGCTAAAACATTATATTACCTACATGTTGAGAATACCTATCTGCCTTAACTATACTAATATTATAAAGAGGAAAGATTTGTTTGTTTGTGTTGAATAGGCTCCGAAACTACTGGACCGATTTAAAAATTATTTCACTGTTGCGGAGCTACACTATCCCCGGGTGACATAGGCTACTTTTTACCCAAATGCGCAGAAGGAGGGTAATGTTTTTATTGAAAAACTACGCGTGCGAAGCTGCGGATTGGTCAGCTAGTTGAAGATAAAAAGAAAACGAGTACCTACGCATTGGAGAGATCTACTAGTGTTCTTAATGAAAGAGCTCGCGGGAAAGTACTACCATTATACTTCTGCCGCCAAGCAGCATTGTTGTTTCGGTGTGAAGGGTATGGGTGAAATTACAGGTACATGAGGTGAAAGGGGGAATTACACCTGTATTCCTTAAGTTAAATAGTAGGTACTTAAATTATATTGGTCTGTGATAGCACGTAGAGCGCGTTTTTAAGATGCATGCAATGCTTTGTTAGGCGATGGTGGACTAAATCCTTATTCCAACCTTAAGTTGCATAAAAAAAAGATCTTCCAGAAGCCATAACAATAAATATAAATAAATATTGCTGGAAATTTCACACAGCGCTTCTAGCACCAAACTAAGCAAAGCTTATTGGGAACCAGATATACCTTCCGATCATCCGATGGGGACCAATCCGCAGCTTCGCACGCGTAGTTTTTCATTAAAAACATTACCCTCCTGCGCAGTTGAGTAAAAAGCAGCCTATGTTACTCAGGGATAATGTAACATTCTAATAGTGAAAGAATTTTTGAAATCCGACCATTAGTTTAAGTTTATTCGTTACAAACATACAAAAAAACAAATCTTTCCTCTTTATACTATTAGTTATATAGAAAAACATGTAGACCCGGAACAACTATCTGTAGATCATGCAAACTTTCATTACGCAGCGGAAATCGAACTCGCTACCTCCTGCGTCTCAGCCGGCTATTCGCCCACTGTGCCACGGAGGTCTTCATGATACAATGTACGGATTTTCAATTTATTCAAGTCGAGGCGAGTAAACAGGTTTCTTCTAGGTAAGCGTGTTCCATCGTAGACTTTATTATCGTTTACGACGAGATTGTAGTCAAACGCGCGCCAATTTAACTATCATTTTGAAACGTATAACTATGATAGCCTGATGATATTGTTACGCCTAGGCTGTTGCAAAATAAGTAATATTCGGTTTCTCTCGAAGCTATACTTACTGTGTCACAGAATAGGTAATACTTGGTACCTAAGGAATATACCTACATGCCATGATTTTACCTATAGTTGCACAGAATAAGAAATAGTAGTCGTAGAAATACCTACACTTTTCTAGTTACTAGTGGAAATGTGAAAACATCGAGAAGGTTCTGGAAATAATGCGGGGTCTAAATAGTGCGTGGAAACGTCCGCAGAGTCAGTCTTGATTTGGCGATACGTGCGAACATTTGGGCGACTTTTAGTGGCTTATTGTGTAACAGTGGTGTGATTTAATGTGTGAATTGATCGTGTATTTTGCATTTTAGTGTTGAATTAAAGTGTTATTTTGGTTAGATTGATTTTAATTATTTTATCCCGAACCCTCAGCTTGTAACAGCAGTATGTAACTTCAAGTGGAGGGTCGTGCAATTTAAGACTATGATCTCATTTAGTAAGGACTCTAGCAAGTAAGTTTTAATAAAAACCTCATTGTTATAGCAATTCATTTATTTAAAAATCACAACTGATACCACATAGAAAAACTACTCGGCACGGTTTAACTCTTATCTATACATAATATCACATCAAAACACTTTATAATTTCATAAACTATTTACAAAAAGACATTTATTTGGTACACTTTGTGAGCTAACAATTACTGTGATATAAACAAAACTGAGAAATAAGATTCTTCAAATAAAACAAAAACAAATGACAACAGACAAGTTTATATAAGTCTTTATACATTGTTCCAATTGAAATAATAGTTGGCATAAGGTGGAGGGCTCACAGCAGACACGTGACGCTAGGACAAGACGAAGTCGTGACGCCCCAATAATGTACTTTCATACAACAGGCGCGATAAACTTCAGCAAAAAGTTATTTATTTTTCATAGAAATTAAATATCATTATAATCACATCTCGAGCTACATTTTAGACGTAAAAGTCGCAGGCAGCAGTTATTATAAAAATATGGATAACCTATTACCGGTATCGATTTTTTTACCTACTTCAGGAGACATTGTAAAATATAGGAAAACACTCAACAACCCTATTTACTATAATATACAAACTGTCTCGTTATGTACGACATTAATTTAAAACACACATCCGGAATCGTGTTAACTGACTTTAGAGGTGAGTTTAATAACGGTAGCTTGAATATTTATCCAGTAATCAATACTTATCCAGTAATCAATACATTACCAATAAACAATTTTTAACGTAAATCGGCCTTTGCGACGATTCCGCTTAGTCAGTTTAACAGGTTACCTATATTATACAGGCTGTTTCATTAATTATTTAGGATTATTAAGGTTGTTTCAAACTTTAATTTTTCTATGGCAATGACTTTGAAAAAAACCTATTTGACAACAATACTAGCCATTATCCCTACCAGTGTTTTCATTTAATGTCGTATCTACATTACAAAACACGTAGTATATTTTACATTGAATATACATGATATATCTACCGTATATAAATAAATAATTAGAAGAAGAATGACGGTACGTAGCTCATACATTTAAAAACAGATAAGGACATGGTAGACATACCTCCCATACGCACAAAGCTCTTCCACCAAAGCAAACATACTCTTCCACCTTTATTATGCATACGGCCAAGGAGTGGAACGCCTTGCCTGAGTCTGTGTTTCCTGATAACTACAACCTAGGGACCTTCAAGTCGCGAGTGAATAGGTTTCTTCTAGGCAAGCGTGTACCATCGTAGACTGCATCATCGCTTACCATCAGGCGTGATCCTTTATTCTTTATTGTACACAAGAAAATACATTAAACAGTACAGAAATAGTGGACATGCACAAAGGCGAGCTTAACCCTAAGAAGAGTTTTCTTCCAGCAAACCTTCGAGGCTAGAGAGAGAGAGAGAGAGATGATTTTAAAGGTAGATGAGTGTACATACAAGAATCATAAATATGTACACACGGCTACACATCAAGATATACATTTCCAGTATATGCTGACCTCGCATTGTGTAGGCTTTTCGTAGAATGAGAGGTCAGCTTATACTGGAAATGTATAGCTTGATGTGTAGCCGTGTGTACATATGATGATGTATGTCTTCAACGCTAGTTCATTTATAAAAAATAAGGTAAATTAAGTGAAAAGCTCGATAGAATCCTGCCCTCCGAACTAGTTTCAGACTATCTCGTCTTGCAGAAGCTCTAGTTACAGTTACGTACGTTTCAATAAATTTTATATGAAAGTACATCAAAGGGTCGCCCGCCACGTCCTAGCCTTCTTCTCAACTGCACCTAGCGGTATAAATTCCAAATTTGATCATAAGATTAGAATCATTATACATAGTCCTATAGTATGGCAACGTATCCACATAGAGATCAAGACAACATAATAGCTTGTTTTGAATTCTATGTGGATATCCATGGGCTGCAGTAGCCACTTAACATCTGGTGAACTGCTGCCATATAAATATAAAAAAAGTACAGAATCCTTTTAAATTGTACGCACCAAAACAAAAGTGTAGGTTAAAGAAAATATAGGTAAAATAATAATACATCTTTATGTGAATACAAACTGTTACACATTGGAATCGCTTTGAAACAGGTACGTATTTTATACTTTGTGATATGTGTAGTGCCATTCGACTGCCAAAATAATGTTTTACCATTCTGGGCAGAAAATACACGAAACTTTTGCTCCTACAGAGTCCGATCGGGCCATTTCCATTCTAATATCAATACTTCTAAATTCGTAAAGCTATAGTCGAAGCCAGACTTATGCAGGTGTTCTAACTAATACCAAACATTTCACGATAATCTTTAATTTTTAGAAAAATACAAAAAATAACTATGAGTCCCGAATGTTAAGAGAATTCTTTCAAGTTTATAGTTTACAAAAACTCAATTTTTTAAGTATATTTTTGGGAAATTAACTACCACTTTTAATTTCAAAATGACCCCTGTATTTGGCAAATAGGAGACACAAGATAGGTAAACGAAGGATTTTTGTTTATAGAATCTTTTAAATAGTCGATAATACTTTCAGAATAGTTACAAATTAAAGTTAGTACAAAGTACCTAACTGTAAATGTTATATATAAAATAAACCGTTGAATCACAGTTTTTATTCATAGCAGGAATCTACAATTGAGTCGTACGGAATCAAAGTTGGCAATCAGTCATTTTCAGTAAAAACTTGTTATGAATGTGGCAACGCGGGAAATTTAAAGAGAGACTATATTATTTTAATTGAATCAGGATGAAACATGGCAAACCACCTTAACCCGTGGAATGTTTTACGAACACACGGGTGTTCGAGAAATTTGAAAGCCCCGCGTGTCAACCGAACACACCGGTGTACAAACTAGTTTGAGGCCATGGGATCTAGTTTTTTTTTTTTTCAATTTCGTAATATCTAAACTCCCATTGGCTTTACTTTGTATGAAGTAAGGTTCATTACGATTAACATACAGATGTTTTATTGCGTCCAAGACCGAAACAAACAGTTAAAAATAATACATCTTAGACAACAGTGCTCACGGCCCTGTCATGGCGGCCGTGTCTTGTTTTAGTTAATAAACGGCTTGGCGGTGTAGTTATTGTGTTTCCGAGTGAAATGAATATCAGCAATTATGCATAAATATGTATACTAAAGAGTAATAGTGTTAGATTTAGTGAATACCTATCGTGAATTGGTAAAATATGGCAAAATGTGTCAAGATTTTGACTCGAAATCATGAAGTTGAAAAGAAATTTTATAATTTCTGCGTCAAGTAAGTTTGTTAAAACTATTTATATAATAAATATATATAGCTGATATGAAATTTCAAACTGAAAGCTGTATTATTTATATCATATAATTACAACGTAATCCCGTATATAAAACTGACCGTAAGATTGAGATTGGCATTAAATGTCTATCTGTCTTGGTCGACCAACCATTAGCGTTTATTCCATCATGACCTACAACAATTTTTTTAAATATAAATAAATATTGCAGTACATTTCACACAGTCTATCTATTCCCAAACTAAGCAGAGCTTGTACTATGGGAACCAGATAACTGATAGAATACTTATATACATATTTTTTAAATATGTATATACATACTTATAATATATATAAAAACAACCAGACCCGGAACAAATATCTGTAGATCATGCAAACATTTGTTCCGCGGCGGGAATCGAACCCGCTACCTCCTGCGTCTCAGCTATTCACCCACTGCGCCACGGAGATCGTCAGAGACCTCCGAGATTTCAGTTGGATGTTTCAATGGAGTTGTTTCTTTCGATTTATCAACATTCTGAGAAATTACTGATTCTATATACGACTCAATTGTTACAAGTTTATAGGTATTTTTTCAAAGAATTAATAATCAATCAACAGTCTGGCATCGACTATACATAAGCTTGTAGCATCATTCCGATAACTCCCACAGCACGAGTAGGTCATGGGCCACACATACAATCATTTCGAACTGAACATTTCTAACAGATATCAGTTCCTTAGCCTAAGAAGGAGCGATCGAGATTAAATCACAGGTTTAATTCATATAAATATTTCGTTAATTATTCATAATTAGCTGTTGCCCGCGACTTCGTACGCGTTACACTACTAAATGTGTAGGTAACCTAGAAATAAAGCTAAACTCGCTGTTGCAACTTGACTTGACACCACATTTTTATCGCATGTTAACTGATTTATGGGATAAAAGGCAGCCCTATGTGGTCATCCAGGCTATAATGTACGTATATACCACATTTCATCGAAATCGGTTCAGCCGTTACGACGTCATTGAGTAACAAAGAAACAAACAAATAAATAAACAAACATCCAAACTTTCACATTTATAATATTAGTGTGTGTGGTCGAGGGCTAAAACCTACGTTAAGAAATGTGCGAAATAATAATAATAATCATCATCATCATCCATAGCCCGACTTCACCCACTGCTGGGTATAGGCCTCCCAAAGTTTGTGCCATCCGCCACGATCCTGCGCTAGTCTCACCCATTGACGGCCCGCGACTCTAACGCTGTCGTCCACCCATCTCGCTGCCGGACGTCCTACCCTTCTACAGCCATTCCTCGGCCACCATTCAGTCGCTACCTTGCTCCATCTGTCCCGCCCAAGACCATTTGAGCTCCATAACTCGATTCCCAACGTCATGTACCTTCGTTCTTCTGCGGATCTCGACGTTTGGAACACGATCTAAGAGTTTGATGCCGAGCATGGTACGCTCCATGGCTCTCTGTGCAACTCTTAACCTGTACACAGGCTCCTGCGTGAGCGTCCATGTCTTGGCACGGTAGGTCATGGCGGGCAGAACACATTGGTCGAATAAGCGGGTCTTCAGACACTGTGGAGTTTTAGGCGACTTAAGGATGTCGTCTAACTTGCCGAATGCAGCCCATCCCAATTGGATCCTTTTAGAGATCTCCTTCTGCTGATGCGCTTTATGAACGTTAGAATATGTCTAAGATGAACATACTGGTCGACTGTCTCCAGCCTCTCATTTCCCACTGTTACTTTGGGGTTTATGACGCCGGAGACGTTCGAGAGCACCTTCGTTTTGGACATATTCATCTTAAGGCCTACACTCAAAGAAGCATTTTAAATAATAACGACTAATATTAATCCCACGATGGAAATCCTCGGATCTCCTACTCAGTACAGATGAAGATAACCCGCAAGGGGTTAGTCAGAGGCAACTCCAAACATTACGTTTGATACATTTAATTATTCAGTAAGTAACAAGATCATCTGTTAGAATTATTCAGTTACAAACAATCTTCATACAACCATCATTGTTCAGCCTTCATTGTTCCAGCGTTGACACACCAATTGCAAATACGGAATATCCGCACAATCATTATTATAGCATTTGATACAAACTAATACTTAATGTTATCAGTTACATATATTATAATTTAGTTTCAATGTTTTATATATATATATTCATAGCTAAAAGCACACCGATAACAAATAACCATAATGTCATAAGAATATAGGGGATGTGATTTGGGAGCTGTATACTTCGAACGCGGGTTCATGGCGGCGCGGTTACGGGTTTCGTATGCATTTTTTAACAGACTCCAAAAAAGTAGAATGTTTGTTACCTCAGAACTTTCGACTGGGAGAACCGATACTGATGATTCTTTTTTTATTTGTAAGCTGGTGCTTCCCGTGTGTTCCCATCGCCATTTGGTCCAGTTCTGACAATGGCATCCATGAGAAAACCATATAAGTCTTAAATTTGTTTAATTTTTATGTTATGTTTGTTAGATCAGAACTCTGTTATATATCAACCGATTTGGAAAATTAGTTTTTTATTTGTAAGGATATACTTTTAGATAGATCCCAAGGAAAGTTCATCGAAATTGGTAGAGTAGTTTGGCTTTTACTGTTATCTGAAGTCGGTTATATTTTTGCTAAAAAATTACATGTTAATTATGCTACATGTTGGTGAATCAAGCTTATGGCTCACCTGATGTTAAGTGGTAACCATCGCCTATAACAGAGAATTGCCTCGTAGGTCACGCACCTTAGGAACGTGCCCTACGATGCACTGCCCAGCGTCCATCAATTACAACATACCATATATTAGACAAATAACAAATAGCCCCAAACTACGCAAAGCTTGTACTTCCCGAACTGAGATCTCGCGAGTCTCCCGTAAAAACGTAACACAATATTTCTTGTAATCTTTGACGCGTAGTCGAACAAAAATAAATCTTTTACATACTCCATCTGTCTTATGCCTTGGCTACCGCGCCGCGTGAGCAATGCACACCTAAAGCGGTGCGGGGCGGGGCGATCTACTAACCCGCCGAACCGCGTTCGGTGTCTACAGTTCCTTAGCCGATAGAATTGTGCGACATAAAAAACGTTAAAATTTGTATATTCTAGAAATAACAGGGAGCAAAGATTTGACGTAGAAAACCATTACAAAATTTCCATTATTACTAGAAAAATATTTAGATTCAATACAATATGTTATTTTCAAAATAGTTATTTTAACGATTTATTTACAAATTTTTTTATAAAATTTGAAAATGTGTTACGACAGAATTATTGTCTAGAACAGTTTTAGTACAACATTTTTCTGTAACCTCAAACTTAGACAAGTGGCAATCGAAGCTTCAGAGAGGAAACGAATTGGTAGAAGACGTTGGCAGCGTCTGTCAATACGCTAAAACAGACGAACCTTTATTTTTATCATACTAAACATTTTCTTAGGGATTCTTTGAATGCCATTTGTTTAGACAACGTGGGGTTTAAAAATTCTGCGTGTCCGAGGGCACCATTGAGCAGTATCTTGAGTTAACTACAATTAAGTAGCATTAATGTGATGTCAGGAAGCTATTAATAACAAAAACTATAAATATTTAGTACATTAATAGGCTCATTCATAAATTATAATTAAATAATGTTTGAAATCAAGGTTATTTGCTAAACATGAATAAAATATATTCAACCTCAAAAATTTTCAGGCCTAGACGGGACTTGAACCCGCAGTCCTATCAAGAGGAAGGTTACGGGTTCAAGTCCCATCTAGACTTGACATTTTATGAGATGTTTTTATAAATCTTGGAATTTTTCGTAAGTGTTCGGTAAACACTATAAAAATAAAAATACTATTTATAACATATTTTATAAGCTAGTTAGTTAATGCAATTTATTTGATGTTTTTAGAGTTTAAAATAAACCGCTTAACCAAGCATGACGTCACAGCTCATTTGAATACGATTATTACAATAGATATTAAATAATATTCAAAATATTTTACCACAAATATTACAAATAAATAATGCTAAACCCTATGGCTAAATCCACAATAATTATATTTTAGCCATTCAAATCTACTTACGTCTATGGTAGGATACTGATTCTGTTTATCCGTATCCCTATAGTAAGGCTTTTTTACAGATCCAGTGAACGCAAATAAAATAAAAAAAAAATGGCACTCCGGGAGTGCCGACAGAAGTGAAAACTTGAATAAAAGCAAGACGACACTTCAGATACTTATATACAGTAACAGTCAGTAGTCAGTGACAGGTGTCGGTAACAGTGTCGCGAGTTAAATGGTTTTTTTCCCACCTCAAAAAATGTCCAACACGCCTAAAGAAGTTATCGCTTCAAAAAAATTAAAACACATTAAAACTAAGCAAAACTGACATAGCTAGGAACCACCTCAGATCAACTAGCTTTCTATTTTATAAAACCGCGTCCGTATCGGTCCGTCCGTTCGGGAACTATGATGCCACGGACGTAGGCGTCTGACTCCTCTTTACGAGCAAGGGGTTCAAAATAGGTAATCTCGTAATTTGAGGCCCGTATACCAGGAACTGAATGTAAGCTGCTAAACTAATCTAATAGGTGGCGCATACAACTGTACTTTACATATCGGAACACCAAAACAAGCACATTTTCATAACTTTCTATCTCTATATGTATATAAAAATCAATTGCTGTTCGTTAGTCTAGATAAAACTCAAACACGGCTTGACCGATTTAAATATTTGTTTTGTTCTGTTTGCTATATTACAGTAGTGGTATAAAAGAAAAAAAAATGGGAATCACCCATAAAAAACAGTTGAAAACATTCAAAATTGGTAATTTTTTATGCGATTTGCCTCGTTGGTTTATGGACCAATTGTCTTTTGTCTAACAGACGATAGAGTCATTCTTTCCGTGCGGTTATGTAAAATAAGTTTTATCTTATAAAAAAAATGTGGGATTTTTTAATGATCACATGATGATGATGGCATGATCACGGAAAAACGTGGTTCGATATAACTGCCAATAACCAAATAGTAGGCGAGGTACCTCGCCACCACTTGACTTGACTTGACTTGACCACTGTCAAGCGCTTGGCTATCATCAATAAAAAAATGCGTGCAATTGTGCTAAAATATCGTGACACTCAAAAACACACAAATTGTAGTAAATATCCCGTTTTAAGTATAACACAAGCAAAGATTTTTGACAAAATACAAATAGTTCTACATAAACTTAGTTGTAGAAATATGAGCCTAAAATTCCAGAATTGCAACGATGTCTGAATTAGATGAAAACACTGGACCCGTAAAAACCTCTTAATTCTCATTCAATGTAAATACTTTTCGTCTGCTATTTAATTTAATAGATTAAATAGTTGTACAAAAATAAAATTAGTAATTTGTCTCCAACAATAAAATAATAAAGATTAACATTTGAACGTTATCAACTAAAACCCTTAATTTATTAATATACTTATACTCATCTTTTAATATATTTATTTTCTCAATATATTCTTCTTTTTTATATTTGCAACACGGACGTAAAAAAAATATGGATGGAGTACAACTTGAAAATGACTCGGCCAGGTCGAGCCGAATTCACTCAACAGTTCACAACACCCGCGCCGATTTAAGCAGCATGAGATGTAACATCGGTAAATAAATCAGGCACACATCGATCGACACTTGCTTCGGTGAACTATGCGACATCAGTCCGTTCATATTTTTTTGAGGTCCGTAATTTGCATTGAATAAAACAATGTCGCAATAATTTCAGCGGCATTAAAACATTACGGATCAGTAGGTAACATCTTTAAAATAACTCTCTATTCTAACAAAATGCGCCAATTTTTACCTAGTCTAACCAACCACAGTAGCAACATACGAGACTTGAACCAGCATCTTCTCTAATAGGCAATGCGCCAATTAGGCCATAGATTGGGTGACGCTGGCTTTGAAATTATAATGTGCGACTGAACGTCGATAATAAAAATAAAACTATTGCTCATACAATGGTAAACAAAAGACGTATATAGTTTGACCGAAACCGCTGTGCCGCGCCTGAAGTATGCGCGCGGCGAGACGGGGGGAAGTATCGGCCGCTCCGATCCATCGTCAGACGCACATGAGATAAATATCCAAAGATGGGTCGAGCGCTAGCTCGTGATGGCAAGACCGTCATCATGTCCAAAAAAATTAAAACAATTACTGGGATCGCGATAGCAGATTTGATATTATTATCGATCCATTAATAATAAATTTGCAGAACGACTCTGATTCAAGTTCCGATAGCGAAACGGAAGATGAAGCAGAATCTATGTCAGAATATCCTGTAGACAATTTAGTTACTTATAAAAATATAAATATATCCTTTACGATATCGTAAGATCTATCCGACAATATCGATCGCATGTGTATTTACTCTTGCTCTTTTTCCTCGGCCCCCACCTCGCCGCACTTTCTTAAGGAGCGGTACAGCGGTTTCGGTCGAACTATAGTACAAATGCTACACCTATCTACTGATACACTAAAAATAAATATATCTTAAATAAAATACTAATTGGTTTATAAACTGCTTCTAAGCGGCATAAAAATGTTGATGGCTAAATTATAAATGCTGTCTTGCGTTATAAGAACTCAACTCACAACTAATCAAGACTCAATAAAAACAGAAAATCTATGCTGAGTCTAGATTAAGCTTGATCATAGTTTTAGAATAGGCCTTAGAAAGTTCTGCCGTCGCTTCTCCCTGAAACGCACCTAGGGTGTATAATATACAAAACAGTCTGACCACTTTGAAATGATTCCAATAGCTTTTGACATGAAAGAAAAATATGGTCGAGCGCCACTAACTTGCAAATGAAGTACTCAAACCATGCTGACATACTCGTAAATATACACATTTGCAACACTTATGCCGATCGGCAGCTAATGGCCAGTTTAAAAAATATGTGACAGTCAACTGTCTGCTTATTTAAACACACATAGTTTTGATGGATGCTTCAGTCAGCATTCATACGTCCGACGTTTTAAGAAATTTTAGATCTCACATTTCATAATATTCCAAACTCTTCAGGCAAGTATTGCATCTACTTATAATTTTAAGGGTGGAAGGAACAAGGTCTGCTCTGACGTTCCGAATTACCCCTTCTAATCTGATCTGATCCTAACTCCTTAAATAATAACAGCAGATTTCCATTCCAAGTTATGCTATAGCTACCGATTTGGTGGTGATGGAAAATAGGAAGGATTCAGTCCGCGGAAAATGAAAGATCTCCCACTTTAGCGACCTTTATGCCCTAGGACCGACATCCTTGCTGAGATTACTTATGTTCATATTCTCAGAACACATCGTTTTCTTTTTGGCGGTAGATATATTGGCACTCTGTAGGTTAGCTTTACGTCCAAATAGTTCTTACATTTGTCGATAGATGGTCGCTAGGTGCATCACTCGAAATGCACCGGCGTGGGCGTCATGACGTCTATGATGAAGTCTTCCATGTTCGGCAGCACGAGGACCTTCTCGAACTCCTTGCTGAGCTTCTGTTCGATCCAGTTCGAAATGTGAGCGAAGCGGAGCGTGCGCGCGCCGACAGCGGGCCGCGCTTTCAGCACCAGCTGGGGATTTGTTCGGAATCTGTAAGAAAATTGGATTTCTTAATAGTAAGTTTATTTTATAAGGGTGGATTCGACCAAACGAGAATAAGTTTTATTCTTAGAATAAATTGTCAGTTATTCGAGAGTAACTCTATTTTACGTTTTACCAATTACAAATCTAAGAATAACGACCCTAATCGGGAATAGCTACTATACCACCGTTTCGCATGGAATAACCGACCTATTCCAAGAATAGCTAATGGCGTCCGAATGCCATATGTTTCTTTCTGTGCTGTTTTCTCATTTGAACTCAAAGTACTAGAAAGAACAGATTTATTTAATTATTACGATGATCATGATTTCGCGATCAGGTTTCGTTTGAGTAAAGAAGCAACTTTATCTCTTCTGACGAAAAATGAATATAAGTTGGAATTCATTTCAGATAGGTAAGCGCCTGTGCATTAGTATTTAGTAGATACCTAAATACTTATAAGTACCTAAGTATTATGTAGGTACCTGCCAGTAATTCGAACCTTTAATAAATACCTGTCTGTACCTACCAATAGATTATTACCTGCCTGTCCGGCATAAAATGGGATGGTTTATGGACGTTCGTTTTGCTATTCGCGTATAGTAATTCCAAGAGTAATTTATTTATTTTCAGTGTACTTTTTTACATGTGATTAAAAACAATGTGAACACTGGAAACTGCATTAGTAAAATACTGTGTCGCAGTCTCCAGTGCCCGTACATACAATTTAAATGAGTTAGACGTTCCTGATTATAGGTAGGTTACAATTTGCTAATTTACAAAATTTTGATTTAAATAGGAATACTTAAATAAACTTACATGCTATGTCATGGTAACTCCGCTTTTTGTAAGTATGACTGTGTGTATGTGAATGTGTTTTAGAGTGTTTTAGGGGAGTGGGTGTGTGTGAGTGAGGGTGTGGATGGGTGTGTGAGTTTGTGGTAGTGTGTGTATGTGTGAGGGTGGGTTTTAGTGAGGGTTATGTTTGTCTGGTGGGTAAGGGTGTACTTGCAAGCTTAAAACAGTGATCTACTAATATAGAGGATAATTTATTATTTTACTTGTATGATTTCTTCGGTTTCTTCATATGTAAGTGTAGATAGCATTTTTTTAACTTTGTCCTTACATTTTTTGTATGTTGTTAGACTTCCGATAGCATGGTAAAACGACTTTTAACTTACTCGAGAATAAGATGGTGGAATAGATCTAACCTTGGTATAGTTACTCGAGTGTAAATGCAAGTTTGGTAGAATCCACCCTAAGTATTATAGGCGAACGGGTCTGCAAGGGATCATCGAATCCTCATGCTCCACTAACACTGCTACTACTTCAACATCCACGGGGACCCTGGAAAGCTGCTGCCACCAACCCAAAGTTCTACTCTGTAACTTCAAGGAGTTGGGATGGCTGGGGTCAGGTTAGAAGGGGGGATTATGCACAATACACCCCAATGCGGGACGTCAGTGCAAATCTTTTATTCCCCCCCCCCCCTCGCCCCTAGATATATAAATATTATAGGCGCGTCTGTGGAATGTGAATACTTTCAAAACACGGGGTTTTGTGTTCTTAAAACTTAGTACTTAAAACTGGTTCTGCACCGTTAAAAAATCTTTTAAATTTTAAGTTAATGTTCATATCGTAAACTGTTCTCCCGATACAGACCCCGAGCCTAGTTTGGGGCCAATGGCAAATAACCGACCACCATTACAATTATTGTGTTTTATCTGTGTTCGGTTTTTAATTGTATTTATGAGTTTTGTAAAAAAACACGAAAAGGTAAAGATCTGCTAATGCACTTAGAAAAATACTAAGCGATTTGAGTGATTTGATAGTAGATTTTTGAAAGCATTTGACAACAAAGTAGCTACTTTCTTTGGTCGCTCTGTTTCAAATCAACCTCTTTATTCTGTATCGATAAAATTACTCAGTGACTAATGTTTACTCATCAACTACTAAAGCCCGTCACAGACTTAGCTATAATATATATTAATATACCGTACTTCAATATATATTATAGCAAGCTACCACACACTGAGAAATATATATTTTGCCTTTATTTTTATGATGTTCGAAATATATCTTGCTATACTAATATGCAATAATTTATATTACGGTATAGCTTGGTGACGTCACAGAAATATATATTATAGCTGAGTGTGCGGTCACTCGAAAATTAGTATAGAAAATGTATAGTAATATGCCAAGCTATAAAAATATTAATATATATTATAGCTAAGTCTGTGACGGGCTTAAAAGTCAAAGCAGTGATTGTTGTATCAAACGTGACGTTTGATCACGTCTCTGGCTACCCTCTAATGAAATATCTTCAAGAATTTCCGAATTGAATTTGAGAAAGAGAGTTAAAGATATCCACCAAGTGAATTAATAAAGCGAGCGTGTTTGTCCTCGACTTAGGTAAAATACATTAAGATTCGTATTATGATCATCTCACACTTATCTTATTGTTGCAACTCTATGTGATATAAAAAATAAGTATTGTAGATGTATAAGAATATTTTTTTTATTTGACAGCATATTCCTAGTTCCATCTCGTGGCCACCACTCAGTCAGCACCCTGCTCCACCTGTCATCACCGCGCCTGGCCACATGTCCTGCCCAACTCCATTTGAGTCCCAATATACGCTTGCGAACGTCAGGTAGTCCGCCGGCAAGATGGGTCGACGACATTATAAAAATCGCAGGTCGTATGTGGGTTAGAACAGCGCAGGAACAGAACACGCGACAACGAAGAGAGGCCTATGCCCAGTAGTGGGATGAGAAAGGCTGACGGTGATGATGATTATGACCGCATATTGTTTCATTTATTTAGAACAAGCAAGTACCTAGTACAAACAGATTAAAAATAAAACAATGAAACTGCAATAATTATGAAAATTGTGGTGCAGCTTCAACGCTCACATCCTCAACAAAGCAAGAAACATGTTCTGTCTAAACAAGAAAAATAATTTGGGTGGTGGTGTGTAGTGGGTGTGTGCGCACGTGTGTGTGTTTGCGTGTCAGTGTGTGTATGCGTGGGCATGTGTAGCATGCGTGAACTGTTTGTTTATTTACGAGCATAACACAGCTTAGGGACGTAGTTGTTGATAAAATCTTACCCGAGCCATACTCGATCGTGCGGCGGCGGCGGCAGGTTCAACGCCAGTCTTCCTTCCAAACCGTGTATTTCTAAATGCAGTTTTATATCCGTGTTGGATAATCCCTCCATAGCACGTTTCACGTACTTGTAGTCTGTTACCTGAAACCAATTATTACTATTGTTATTAAGAGCCCTCCTGCGTCTCAGCCGGCTGTTCGCCCACTGCGCCACGGGGGTCGTCATAAAAGTAATGTATTATAACTAGGGATCGGCGTAGGTAGTGTTATTTTGGGTCAATGCACCTGAATGATAAGTTAATATGGATATGCCTCGGGATTTATTCCCCGATTCCCGGGAATATTTTTCTGAACGTCGATGTAAATGAAGTTAAAATGTCGATAAAATGTTAATGTCGATGTAAATGTGTGCGTATAGAGAAACCGAGTCCTCACCTCACCCGCGATAAGCTACATAAGCGTGAGGGAAAGGGATGACTGCAGTGACCAATACATACGAATTCCTAAAAAACCTGTGAAATAAAATAAAAATATATTTCCCGGGATTTAGAAGGCATATCCATGTTAAGTTAACGGTCACTAATTCCCGTGAATAGCACTACCTACGCCGATCAGTAATTATAACAAACCTGTTGAAAGTATTTGTTCGTTGCTATCTTATCCACCATTCGTAAGAACTTTTTCTTAGAAGATCCACCTTCCGTAATTGCTGGTCTGGAATACAAAATCATGAAGATGAAGCTTCATCCGCACAAGTTTTATATACAACCTGTTTTGTTACGAACGACATTAATTTAAAACATACATCCAGACTGGTATTAACAGATTTTAGAGGTGGGTTTAATAGTTAAATCGGCGGCGTCTTTGGAACGAAAAAAAATCTAAATAATTTTATTCATTAATAACATTCAAATAACTTTGAAACATCAATTTTACTGCTTGTTCCTTCGCGACCAAGCCAGGAAAGAAAGGCAAGAAACAAAGATGGTTGTTCTTTTTAAGGATCCTTTTAGAATACATAACAATAAAGAAAATAAATTACGTCTAAATTGTAACACTTTTAAACGAGTTGGAGCAATTTAAATCCCAAGCTTCTCTATCATCTAAATAATCCGATATTTTATAGTAGGCTTTTTTATAAAGATTTTGATTATTTAGGTTTTAAAATTTGTTAATTGTCAATTTTTGTACATCACTTGGGAGTTTGTTATAAAAGCGTACACCTTGCCCTTTAAACGATTTACTAACTTTATGGAGTCTACAAGTGGCAACAGCGAGTTTATCTTTATTTCTAGTATTAAAATTATGATTATCGCTATTTTTCTTAAACAAATTGACAAGGGAATGTCATAATATTTATTGCTTTAAACTAATGGCGTAATGACGATGCCGCTTAGTCAGTTTAACATTCAACTTACACTATGAATGAATATGATTTGTGGTCTTGATATTGTTGGACTTGATATTAAGGTTGTTCGAAATTGTTTCGGTAGGTTAGGGCGTTGTCAAGTATTACGAAACGCAACTTTTGAAGAACTTTGACCCTCCCCCTCCCCTATGTAACGCGCCGTAACGTTTTTCTGTACCCCCCCCCCCCCCGCCCCTCCTACCTAAACGTTACCTAACACTCAAGGGACCATTTTTACCTAAAAGTCACAATTGTAGAAACAAAATAAAAATGACGTACCATACAATCGACAGATTCCCCGTAAAACATTAACGAAAAGGGTTGCCAACTTTGGAATTTTTTATTCCCAAGTCTTTTATTTAAATAAAAAAAAAAGCAATGTTACGGAATGCGTAGTTAAAACCCCCCTCCCACCCCTGTAACGCATCGTAACGTTTTTCAATACCCCCCTCCCCCAAATTGCGTTATGTGATACTTGAACGCCCCCTTAATATAGTTACAGTGCGTCCTGGTGCGGAATGTTCTCAGCGCTGTCGACCGGCTGCACGGGCGGGCTCTCGTCGTCGCTGCTCGACTCGGCAGAGTCTTCAACATCAGACTCGAATATCGCTGACTTCTTAATCTACAAACATATTCAATGAAAACAAATGAGTGTGCTTTAGACCACACGACTTAAAGTCTAACTTTTTATTAGCTGCAGTAAAATGACGTTTTGTGGGTTGCCGGTTTTTGAAGAAAAATAAATAGGGATGTAGCTAAATGAGTGAATCATAAATGAATAATCAGTTTGGTTTTTTTTTTTGAGATTTAATATTAAGTTGTAATGTATTTTTTTAACCTATTATTATTACTATACTAGAGGATTGATCTTTTTTAGTGGAAGTATAGGGAGGTACATTCAAAATGAAACAAAAACGTCATAATAATGTTATTTAATTAATTTTTGTGAACTGAATCACATCCCTATTGAGATTAGGCTGGCAACATTATTTTACGGAATGACATTTAGAAACGTCATTTTACTGCAGCTAATAAAAAGTTAGACTATAAGTAAAACTTCTTTTTCAAAATATTAGTATAAAAAATTGTTCAAGAATGACATGGAATTACGAAAAATAATCAAACAAACTACTGGCTGAGATATATATTATATTTCATGCACTGGCTATGAGAGGAAGAGAGAAACAAAATGTGCGCGCGCACCTCTCTCTCTTGCTCCTACAGTACGAAACGATACGAAATGTAACTCTCTCTCATTCTAACTTCACTAACTTATATCTCCCTCTCAACTTCCGTTCGCATTTTTCGTAACGCATTCACCAGCTTACTCCCCAAGTCAAGCGTGCGTTAAGAAGTTTTACTTCAAAAATCATTAATCACAATAATATTATAAATGCGAAAGTTTGGATGTTTGTTTGTTTGTTACCTAATCACGTAACGGTTGAATAACTTCGATGATTTGGTAGATTAAAATAAATAAATAAATATTGCTGGACATTTCACACAGCGCTATCTAGCCCCAAACTAAGCAGTGCTTGTACTAAGCGAACGAGATAACTGATAGAATACTTATATAAATTTTTTTGTAAATATGTACATACTTATAATATATAGAAAAACAACAGAAAGGCACAATATGCGGTCTTGTTTAAGCGATTTTTGAAAAAAAGGACAGGCAGATTGGTATAGGTACTTTAAATTGTCCAACTAAGAGATAGTGACAAATTTAGACGCTTAAAGTACGTTCCTAAAGTTCGAAAATTATTCAAGTGGACAAGCGTTATAAATGAATTGAAATCAACATATATCTGAAACTTTTATTGCTAGGGCAAAATAACAATAGATATCTATCTCGCTCGGAACTGAAATACAATATCGAAAGACGACCTCGACGCAGGAGATAGCGGGTTCGATTCCCTCCGCGGAACAAATGTTTGCATGATCTACAGATATTTGTTCCCGGTCTGGATGTATTTCTATATATTATATTAGTATAGTATTTACAAAAAAAAGTGGGACTGGGCGGGCCATCTCTGCGGCATGTCGGAGGAGTTATGGGCAAAATCCACCACCGAGTGGATCCCAAAAGACAGAAAACGGCCACGTGGCAGACCGCGACGCCGATGGAAAGACGAACTCGACTCGTATATGGAAGACTGGACTACACACGCGCATGACAGAGTGGAGTGGAAGGAAGGGAGAAAGGCCTTGCCCTGCAGTGGGACAGTACAGGCTCCAAATAATAATAAATAATTTACAAAAAAAATAGTATATATACATATAAGTATTCTACCAGTTACATATCTGGTTCCCATAGTACAAGCTCTGCTTAGTTTGGGGCTAGATAGCGTTGTGTGAAATGTCCAGCAATATTTATTATATTTATATTAAATGAGAGGCTGAAGACAGTCGACCAGTATGTTTATCTTGGACATATTCTATCGTTTGGTAAAGATCATCAGCAGAAGGAGATCTCTAAAAGGATCCAATTGGGACGGGCTGCATTCGGCAAGTTAGACGACATCTAAAAAGGTCGCCTAAAACTCCACAGTGTCTGAAGACCCGCTTATTCAACCAATGTGTTCTGCTCACCTTGACCTACGGTGCCGAGACGTGGACGCTCACGCAGGAGGCTGTGTACAGGTTAAGCGTTGCACAAAGAGCCATGGTGCGTACCATGCTTGGCATCAGACTATTAGATCGAGTTCCAAACGTCGAGATCCGTAGACGAACGAAGGTTCATGACGTTGGGATTCGAGTTATGGAGCTCAAATGGTCTTGGGCGGGACACTTGGCTAGACGTGGTGATGACAGATGGAGCAGGACAGTGACTGAATGGTGGCCGAGGAGCGGGTATAGAAGTGTAGAACGACCGGCAGCGAGATGGGTGGACGACATCATAAAGGTCGCGGGCCGTCAGTGGGTGAGACTAGCGCAGGATCGTGGTGGATGGCACAAACTTGGGGAGGCCTATACCCAACAATGGGTGAAGTCAGGCTGTGGATGATGATGATATTAAACACCGAAAGTGGCTACATTAAACTCTGTCGTATAAATAAATAATCAAACGCACCTTTTTATCTGAGGTTAGTGTCCCCAATACCGGTGAGCTACGCGAGGCTTCGTTCTCGACAACATTCTCATTTGTGACGAGCATCTGGTCTTCCAATGTGATATCTGTAAAGCATATTCGTATTACATTTATTAATACGAAAACGGTTAATACATAGAAAACATTCGTGATTGATTTCAATCATTATTATAAATACCTTCAAAGTGCGAGGCGAGACGTTATTCGGAGCGGATCGCACTCACCCTGATGAAGGTTCACGAATTGAACCGAAACATTGTCGGTCGAAACACCGATAAGACGGTACGTGATAAATCCCGTATTTATAATAATGACGGTTAATACAATTGTCTGGAAGAAATCTCTTTCAACGATAAAGCTGCCCATGCACTATATTTATCACTAGCTGACCAATCCGCCGTAAAAACGCGTACCGTAAAAAACATTACCCTCCTTCTGCGCAGTTGGGTAAAAAGTAGTCTATGTCACCCGGGGATAGTGTAGCTTCCCAACAGTGAAAGATTTTTTTAAATCGGTCCAGTAGTTTCGGAGCCTATTCAATACAGACAAACAAATCTTTCCCTTTTATAATATTAGTATAGATTAAATAGTTCTTTAAGTCCTGGTGTACAATAAAGTGTTGTTATATTCTAAAAGTGGACCTTTGTACCATATAATATACGCGTATTTTCTATCTATATAGCTACCTGTACCGATCGTAAATCAATAATGATATTAAAAATTCACAAGTAATTGTCTGTTTCTTAAGTTTTCATGACAACAGCTGGACCGATTTCGATGAAATTTGGTATACAGATAGATTACGACCGGGAATGAGACATAGGCTACTTTTTACCTGACTGCGCACAATGAGGTAATGTTAACAACGACATACCAGACGTGTGAAGCCGATGGCGGCACCTAGTAACACTAATATTATAAATGCGAAAGTTTAGATGTTCGTTTGTTACTCAATCACGTCGTAACGGCTGAATCGATTTCGATGAAATTTGGTATACAGATAGATTACGACCGGGAATGAGACATAGGCTACTTTTTACCTGACTGCGCACAATGAGGGTAATGTTAACAACGACATACCAGACGTGTGAAGCCGATGGCGGCACCTAGTAACACTAATATTATAAATGCGAAAGTTTAGATGTTCGTTTGTTACTCAATCACGTCGTAACGGCTGAACCGATTTCGATGAAATTTAGTATGTACGTAGATTGCAACCTGGATTAACATATAGGCTGCTTTTTATCCCCTAAATCAGGTCCCATGGGATAAAAATAGGGTGTCAAGTCAAGTTGCAACAGCGAGTTTATATACCTACACATTTTATTTCGTTTCATTTATTTATTCATAAACAATTATATAATTGTGTTTGAAATTACATCCTAAATACAATTTACAATATTTTTAAATTTTTAAATTATCACATACATGTCAAAAATAATAAAATAAAACAAAACAAATGTCTACTTACATAAATATAAAAATGACAAAAAAGTCAAGAAAAGTCAAATGCAAAATAGTCATCAAAGAATATAAAATAAAAATGATTTGAAATAATATTACTAAGGAATTAAAAATACAAACGTTTCATAAATTATTTAATTTGACCATTAACTCAAAATCTATATAAAAAAACGACTATTCAATATTATTACAGGTCATAAAATCATTAACTGAATAGAAACACCCTTTCAACAAAAGCTCCTTTAGTATTGATTTGAATTTAAAAGGACTGTCGATAATTTTCATGTCAGTAGGCAGTGCTTTAAATAGTCTTACAGCTTGATACCGCGAGCCATGTTTGGCAACATTCATCCTTGGACAAAGCGGTGTCTCAAGATCTTTTCGACTTGTGTCTATTCTATTTAGTAGTGTAATGCGTACGAAATCGCAAGCATCAGCTAGTATTGTTATAAAACTGACTGTACGACAGGAGACTCTGTACTCTTGTACTCTTCCAAATAGCTAGTTATAATCTTGATTATGCACCAGGTCAACAGAAGCTATGTGGCCCATCACTCCATCAATATAAGAATATGTACGTAGCGTCCACCAAAAGACTCAGAGGTATTTGCCTCTGCAAGTTGACCCTATGGCAGTGAGGGAAAGAGAGAGAAGCATTTGAATAAAACCCATCAGTAAAACTCACTCTTCTCCTTAAGCTTCATGAGGTTGATCTGCGTGGACAGTGCGATGTAGGCGCCGCCGTCGTACCGCAGGTCGGCGTCCAGCCACAAGCCGCGCGCGTCGTACGACACGGGCAGCACGCGCTCTACGAGCGGACACGCGCCCGCTAGGGACATGTCCGTCACTACTAGCGGCGACATGAATGATGGAAGCTGCAAAAAACAAATTACGATTGTAATGGTGCCGATTGTGATCACCTGCGTAACACCGAGAAGTACCACCCATACCTGGTCGGCATACCACCTTGCCGTATGTTCTTCCGCCGTATGTTTTTCTAAACCAGTATAATTTCGGAGTCTTCAAGTCCAGTGTATAGGTTCTTTCTAGGCAAACGTGCTCCATCTTCGATCACACCATCACTGTCCACACGATCAGGTGAGGTAGTGGTCAAGCGCTTGGCTAACATCAATAAAAAAAAACCTCAATGACATGGAAAGCAGCCTTCTGCAAGATCGTAGTCCCCGCAAATAGATGCCAGGGCGAAGGGCAATGATAATGGTGCTACAGTGTAGTATAAGAATGTAGGGTTGGACGATCGTATAGGTTTGCTGATACTACACTACCGTCAAAACGCTGCCGGCGCAGCGTGGTTCAACATTTGTCAAGTTATACAACAAAATAAAAAAATAAAAATACACTCATCACCTAAAAACCCGTAAGTCCACGTATTATTTTTTTTATACAACTCATATGGCAAACGAGAATACAGTCCACCAGATGTTAAGTGGCTGCTGCAGCCCATGGATATCCACATAGAATTCAAAAAAAGATACTATGTTGTCTTGATCTCTATGTGGATACGTTGCCATACTATAGGACTATTGGGGGCAACTGATGACCTGCTCCGACGCTGCCATGAACGTGGCGGCGTATTGGTCAAAATGGCTATATTATTGAGACATCGACACGAAAGAAGAAAAAGGACTTCGCTGTTATGCCTACGAGGTGCATTCAAAAAGTACCTAGCCTCATCGCCAGAGGGCGCTGTAGTTTCAAAAGAGTTTTACCACAGTGTAGCACATTCTTTTTTAATTCTTTTTTCAAATTTTCATTCTAATCCCTTCATTTGTTTTAATTTGACAACTTATGGAAGCAAACGTATCGATCGGTTTTACAAAAATGGAAAAAGAGCAATATCGTTCGGTGATTCGATTCCTATTTTTGGAAGGGAAAACGCGCATCGAAATCAAAGAGCGCTTGGATGCTGTGTACGGTGACTCTTCTCCATCGATGGCCACTGTCAAGAATTGGTTCAACGAGTTTGCACGTGGCCGTACGTCGGGTTTTGATGAACCACGTCCAGGTGCACCGAAAACAGCTGCTACGGAGGAAAACATTAAAAAAATCCATGATCTCGTATTGGCAGATCGCCGATTGAAGGTTCGAGAGCTAGCTGAGACTTTAGGCATTTCAGAAGGAACAGTGCATCATATTCTTCACGAGGAACTCGGCATGAGAAAGCTGTCGGCGCGATGGGTGCCGCGTTTACTCACACCGGAAAACAAGTGCAACCGTGAGACCACATCGGAGACGTGTTTGGCACTGTTTAAGCGGAATCCAGCGGAGTTTTTGCGTCGTTTTGTGACCGTCGATGAATCCTGGATCCACTGGTACACACCAGAGACCAAGGAGCAATCAAAACAATGGATCCAGACCGGGGAACGTGCTCCAAAGAAGGCGAAAACTGTAAAATCGGCCGGAAAAGTTATGGCCACCGTTTTCTGGGATTCACAAGGTGTGATCTACATCGATTACCTCGAAAAGGGTAAAACAATTACAGGGCTTTACTATGCCGAATTATTGGGCCGATTCGACGCCGAATTAAAGAAAAAACGACCCCATCTGGCGAAGAAAAAAGTGCTGTTTCACCACGACAACGCACCGGTTCACACGTCTGCCGTTGCCATGGCCAAATTGGTCGAATTACGCTACGAATTGCTGCCCCATCCACCGTACTCTCCAGATTTGGCCCCTTGTGACTTCTTTCTGTTTCCTAATCTGGAAAAATCTCTCGCTGGGAATAGATATGGATCAAATGAGGAGGTCATCGCCGCCACGGAGGCCTATTTTGTAGAGTTTGACAAAAACTATTTTTCGGACGGGTTAAAAAAGTTGAAGCATCGCTGGGCTAAGTGTATCGAACTAAAAGGAGACTATGTTGAAAAATAAATTGCCACTTTTCCAAAATTTTCGTTTACTTTTTGTAGGCTAAGTATTTATTGAATGACCCTCGTATGTGCCAGTAATTGCAGGAACATAATACCATTACCATCTAACCGGAACACAGCAGCACAAGTACTGCTATTTGGCGGCAGATAAAAGTAAGGCGGTGGTGCTCACTGCCTCGAGCTCGTTCACAAAAGCTCTACCAAAACGTAAAACATAGCTAAGAACCGACCCAATAAAACTAGCTTTCTATTAAAAAAAATGACAAACATCTAAATTGATGGAGAGAGAGATGAGAGAGAGAGAGAGATGAGAGAGAGAGAGAGAGAGATGAGAGAGAGAGAGATGAGAGAGAGAGATGAGAGAGAGAGAAATGAGAGAGAGAGAGATGAGAGAGAGAGAGTGGGAGTTTATAATTAAAGAAACCCGTTTATAATCATCATATCTTATCATATTATATTCCAATAACCCTATGGTCGGTTTAACGTCCACGGAGCGTCAAAACGTCAAAACGTGAAAATATTAAAAACCGCGTCCGTATCGATCCATTCGTTCGAGAGACAAATAGACATAGATATCTCAAAAAATATATAACACACTTTTTGTGTCGGGGGGTTAAAAGGCCGGTTTAACTATACATAAGCTTAACGTTCTTCTTCAAAAGTCATACAGAGAGAAATGTAATTAAGAAGGCATAATTAAATAGACGATTTCAATAACGGCTCTAATGACTCTTTTTAACCCCTCTTTCCAATTCTCAAAAACTCCCGCGACAATAGAATTTTATTTGTATCATCTCTATACGTTTTTAAAGTCATGAAGATTGGTTTAGTTTTTGAAATTTATCGTGGTTCAACTCTAATCTCGCTCGCATGTTCAAAATTATACACGGTGTCTTTTAAATCACTGTTTTCCCAGAACAAACGTTGTTCAAACCATAGTCTACAAAGGGGTTATAACAAAAATTTAAAAAAAATGAAATCAGTCTTTGAAAAACATAAAAAGTTGCGAACTTAAAACGTCTATTTTAACGTTACGCCCTACAACATAGCGCGCTCGCCGATAACTAACTAGGTATCTAACTTAGGACACGTAATATTTGTTGCGTGTTCCATTGACTCCAATTTTTACGTACTACATATTCGAAATTCTATTTTTGACATGACTACAGAGTACTTTTTAATACACTGGACTGTCATTCACCCCAGAACCGTCACGGTTAGTTATGAAACAATTTTAGACTTATCTGAGAAGGTCTAGATTTTATTTTCTTATTTGATGCTATAAAGTTAGTAGACCATGGTCTGAACAACGTTTGTTTTTGGAAAACAGTGATTTAAAGGACACCGTGTATTGTATTAACATTTCCGCGGCTTACCTTGAGCGTATTAAGTTTCGTTTGAATGCGTCGTTGCACGCGCAGGATCATGGCAGGATCGCGTGTGACGTCATACATGAGCCGCGCAAGCGCAGTGTTCACCCACGTTACTTCGGCCGGCAGTAGGCGGCAGTCGCAATCCGGCGTTGGAGCTTTATTCTGAAACATTATTAATGGCAATGTTATGGGAGAACAGACTCAAAGATGTCCATATATAATACTTAATATAATACGATGCATTAATACAGATAACCTCAAACATAAGTACTAGAACTAAGCAATAACATCTACAATATAACTTTTTAAATTTTCGCGAACTATACTCATGTTTTTAAGACAAATCATAATGACTAACCTCGACGTTTCGGCCAAGTTACATCGGCCGAGATCACGAGAGACGTAAATCTGTGCGCGGGAAGACCCGTTTTGTCTTAAAATATATCTCTAGTAGTTTAAAATCTCGCAACTCTATGAGCATTCCTATTACAAACGAAAGTATGTCTATTTCTACGTAAATAGGCCTACGCTATTACAACTCCCGAGCGACCTGCACCCAACGGCTCCCAGCAACCTTTACTATGCCGTCTCAGTGCCATATGTCATCACTGATCAGACCTTCGTCTTCAGTCACAGACGGTATTTTGGACGAGAAGACGTCACGTATTTTTTTTTATAAACATGATAGAACTTTGTTTGACCACAATCTCACCTGATGGTAAGCGGTGATGTGGTCTAAGATGTAGCACAAAGATCTAGAATAAACCTATTCACTCTTACCTTAAAGAGGCCCGGATCGTATTTATTAGGAAAAACAGACGACGGTAAAGTGTTCCATACCTTAGCTGTTCGCATCAAGAACGTAGAATCAAAACGGTGTGTGCGAATGGGTGGTATATCAACTAGGTACGGATGGTACTGAGCCGTGCGCCTGCTTGTCCTTTGATGGAAGGGTGATAGTGGGATCAGATTGTATAGTTGGTGGGAACATTCCCCAAAATGTATTCTGTAAAAGATCGATAGGCTTGCAACTTTGCGGCGGTGTTCGAGACTTTGGGACTTGGTCTCAGCCATATGTTGCTCACCTATAAGCCTAAAAGCCCTACGTTCTATCGTATACCAGGAATAGTCCTCTCCATAGCAGGCTGAGAGACCTTGAGCCATTTTAAAATGAGGCCCACAATTCGGGCAGTTTACAAGTTTTAATTGTCAACGGTTGATATGCAACATACAAAATAGAGGGTAGTTAAGCCTATTACATTTTATATTGTACTTTTCTGAATATGTCAACTGTTTGCAATCTACATGAACATAACGAAAACGAACATCACATTTTTTCTTCTTGTGTTTAGAGCGATCCTGAGGCGTTGGCTCTATCTGACACGTCACGCCAATTTCCGCTGTGTGCTTGCGGATGCTTAGTTCATGTGTCTGTTTGATTTAAAAGTTATGTTAAGATTAGTAGAGTTCCTTATGAAAGGGCTCGCACAGGTAGTTCTGCCGCCAAGCAGCGTTGCTGTGTTTCGGTATGAAGGGTATGGTTTCCGGTGTAATTCATCATCATCATCATCATATCAGCCGTAGGACGTCCACTGCTGGAGAAAGGCCTCGCTCATTGATCTCCAGGAACTGCGGTTGGAAGCGGCCTGCATCAAACGCCGACCTGCGGTTCTTACCAAGTCGTCTGCCCATCTTGTAGGTGGACATCCTACGCTGCGCTTGCTGGTCCGTGGCCTTCATTCGAGAACTTTCCAGCTCCATCGGCCATCTGTTCTGCGCGCTATATGGCCTGCCCATTGCCACTTCAACGTGCTAATCCGTTGGGCTATGTCGGTAACTTTAGTTCTCCTACGTATCTCCTCATTTCTGATTCGATCCCGTAGAGAAACCCCGAGCATAGCCCTCTCCATAGCTCGTTGAGCGACTCTGAGCAATTAAAGGCACATAATGCCTTTGCACTTGTGACGCAGGGCAGTGCATCAGAGGGCACGTTTCTAAGGTCCGTGACCTACGAGGCAACACTTTGCTATATGCGATGGTTACCACTTAACATCGGGTACGCCATATACATGCTCCATCACCAGGTAGTATAAAAAAAGTAAAGGCGACGATGACCACTTAGGTCATCGTCGCCTTTAAACGCCTCTAACACTCGTGGATAAACGAGCGGAAACAGGCGGACGCAATCATAGAAGCGCGCGTACGAGGATCTCGGTTCAAGTCGGTCTAACGTTCGACCGAGATAAATAAATAAATATTGCTGGACATTTCACACAGCGCTATCTAGCCCCAAATAAAGCAGAGCTTGTACTATGGGAATCAAATAACTGATAGAATACTTATATACTATTTTTTTTTGTGTAAATACATACTTATAATATATAGAAAAACACCCAGACCCAAAACAAATATCTGCAGAGCATGCAAACATTTGTTCCGCGGCGGGAATCGAACCCGCTACCTTCTGAGTCTCAGCCAGCTATTCGCCCAATGCGCCACGGAGGTCGTCGAGATCTTTCGAGATACTCATTAACGCGCGTCTATGTGTGCGTGCGCCTGTTTTCGCTCGTTGTACTAAATATAACTTCTGTACCAATCTCTTTTGTTGTACTGCAGACGCGTTGCCTAACACCCCACCCAAAAACCTCCAGGCAAGGTCATTCCAGATTTAGCTGGTGTTAGTTATAAATTGACCAATAATGCCATTGTAATAACAAAACGAGAACTGGATTTTAAAATGCTTATCATCTTAATTTATCGCTACCGGAAAATATGCTAGACTAGCTGACCCGCCGAACTTCGTAACGCCGCTGGACATGCATATGACACGGGCTGTCAATGTACGTCACCGGTACATTTCATTTTAAACGTCGCCGTCGTTCATTTTAAACTATTTTTTCAATTTGATTTCTGAACGACGGGGGACACATCAAAGAAAAGTCCAAATTGTTTTTTTTTATTTAATTCCGAGCATTTTCATATTTATTCACCTTTCAAACCTTCTCTGGACTTCCACAAATAATTCAATACCAAAATTTGCCAAATCGGTCCAGCCGTTCTCGAGTTTTAGCGAGACTAACGAACAGCAATTCTTTTTTTATATATAGATAAGGAACCAGTAGGTAATTATTAATTGCAATGATTCATTGAAATGTAGCATTTAATAGCGAGCAGTAAGGTTGCGATTTACCTGAATAATTTTGAACAAATAAGGCCAAAAGTTCTTCTCGTACGATTCAGAGTCAGGCGGTATCGGTTGTGATATAGATGTAATCGTCACGGCTTCTGATCGCTCCGAGTCCACTGTTTTACTCTGAAAACAAAACATAAAAAATTACGTACTTACTAATAATTGGTTAAATGAAAGAACAAAAAAAAAACGAGTGTGCTTTAGACCACACGACTGAAGTAAAACTTCTTTTTCGAAATATTAATTTATAAAATTGTTCAAGAACGAAATGAAATTACGAAAAATAATCAAGAAATCACCGTTTGCGTAATGCTAGCAAATTCGCTAACGAACTACTGACTGACATATTTCATGCATTGGATATGAGAGAAAGAAAATAAGCGCGCGCACTGCTCTCTCTTGCTCCTACAGTGTGATACAGACAATAGGCCTACACTGTGTCTTAGATATACGAAAAGTAACTGTCTATGAGAGAAAGAGAGAAAGAAAATGAGTGCTCGCGCCTGTCTCTCTTGCCCCTACAGTAATATACTAAACGTAACTCTCTCTCTATCTTCACTAACTTATATCTCACTCTCAACTTCCGTTCGGCTCGCCCGATTACACTTTTCGTAACGCTCTCGTTACGCATTCACCAGCTTACTCCTCAAGTCAAGCGTGCGTAAAGAAGTTTTACTTCAAAAACATAAAAATAACATCGCAAAATCTCAGTTCGGAACGAACTACTGTTTTTTTTTTATATTTTAGATAATTTCGGTGCTTTGTGGCAACCGGACTATTGTCACCAAAAAGTTTTTTTTATATATTAAACTTGTAGACACACAAGCTGACGGGCCTCCTGGTGTTAAGTGGTCACCGCCGCCTATAAACTCCTGCAGCACTCGTTGTACTGCAGTCGTGTTGCCTACCACTTAATTACGCCTCTCTTAAAGGCGTTCATTTTGAAGCCCATCGGAAAAACCTCCGGAGGAAGGTCATTCCACATCTTGCAAAAAGAAACGAGCGGGTGAAACGCACCGTGTGAGACATCCACGCATCTACAATATGTGGGTGAGCTCGTTGCCGGTTGCGGAAGGTTCGATGGTAGAAGTATCATCAGTTCGGTGCTTTGTACCAACAGGACTATTGATACAAAAAGTATCAGCAGTTCGGTCAAGCGGACTATAGTTTGACCGAAACCGCTGTACCGCGCCTGAGGTATGCGCGCGGCGAGACGGGGGGAAGTATCAGCCGCTCCGATCCATCGTCAGACGCACATGAGATAAATAACCAAAGATGGGTCGAGGGCTATCTCGTGATGTCATGACCGTCATCATGTCCAAAAAAATGAAAACAATTACTGGGATCGCGATAGTAAATTTGATATTATTATCGATCCATTAATAATAAATTTGCAGAACGACTCCTATTCAAGTTCCGATAGCGAAACGGAAGATGAAGTTGAAGCAGAATCTATGTCAGAATATCCTGTAGATAATTTAGTTACTTATAAAAATATAAACATATCGTTTACGATATCGTAAGATCTATCCGACAATATCGATCTCATGTGTATCTACTCTTGCTCTTTTTTCCTCGGTCTCCACCTCGCCGCACTTTCTTAAGGAGCGGTACAGCGGTTTCGGTCGAACTATAACAACCCAACTACTGACACTAGAGGAAAACAATCGGTATTATCAACAAACACTCACCGTATTCTTAGCGAATGCAACGGTATCCTTCTCCGACATCTTATAGTTAGCTAATTCAATGCCGTCCTTGAATTCACTGGGGGTTTCTGCGGGGGACTTTTCCTCTGACAGCGAGGATTCCGCTGATCCCGCGTTAGCTTCGGATATCGCTGTGGTTAGGCGACGGAACCTGTATCGCAAATTTCAAGAGTAAACAACTGTAACTAACTTTGCAGGATGTGAATAACAAGTTAACACATCATCATCATCATTTGTCGACCTCCGTGGCGCAGTCGGCGAATAGTCGGCTGAGACGCAGGAGGTAGCGGGTTCGATTCCCGCCTCGGAACAAATGTTTGCATGATCTACAGATATTGGTTCCGGGTCTGGTTGTTTCTTATATTATAAGTATGTATTTACCAAAAAAATGTATAAATAAATAAATATTGCTGGACATTTCACACAGCGCTATTTAGCCCCAAACTAAGCAGAGCTTGTACTATGGGAACCAGATAACTGATAGAATAATTATGTACATTTTTTTTATAAATATACTTATAATATATAGAGAAACAACCAGACTCGGAACAAATATCAGTAGATCATGCAAACATTTGTTCCGCGACGGGAACGCGGCTACCTCCTGCGTCTCAGCCGACTATTCGCCCACTGTACCACGGAGGTCGTCAATGTATATAAGTATTCCATCAGTTATCTGGTTCCCATAGTACAAGCTCTGCTTAGTTTGGGGCTAGATAGCACTGTGTGAAATGTCCAGCAATGTGGTATGTATTTATTATTTCAGCCGTAGGATGTTCACCGCTAAACATAAATTACGCATACTTCGTGTTAATCAACAAAACAGTCAAATAAGATTTTCTGGAAAAGCATCCAATTTTGAACCACTGAAAATAAACAACCAAGGGCGAGTCGGACTCGCGCACGAAGGATTCCGTACCATTATCTATAAAAACGGCAAAACAATCATGTCTGTTGTATGGACTTAAATATTTATTTTATTCAATAGCACATTCTTATTTATTTACCTTATTTGAGGTTGGTGCCGATTTAGCTAGTCCTCTATATTGTATGAGCGCCCATACAACTCAGAGGACTATCTTAATTGGCGTCAACTATGTATGTATAGGGGACACCCTTTAATTTTCAACTTATTTATTTTTTGGAATTTTTCCTTTATTTGTGCTGTAAGACTTTTTTTTGGCAAATTTCGTGATTCTAGGTCAACGGGAACTACCATATAGGTTTTCGACCCAAAACCTATAGAGTACTTCCGGTTGACCTAGAATTATCAATTTTGGTTAAAAGCAAGGTAAAGGCAGCACAAGTAAAGGGAAAATACCGAAAAATAAAAAAGTTCAATATTAAGGTTAATTTTGGTACAAGTTTTCGCGAAAATCTAAATTTGCCCATATCTCTTTATCGTGTTGACTCAGGACCTTGACTTTTATACATCTAATAGGGACTATATACCTCAGTATCTGGTATAAATTTCAACTTGCTAGGTCCACCCGTTCCTGAGAAAATAGGTGATGACGCACGGACAAGACGGACAAGAGAGTGATCTTATATGGGTTACTTTTTTTACCTTTTGAGGTATAGAGAACCCTAAAATCAGGAATAATAGCGAAAATTCTGCTAATTATAGATTCAAAAACTTTTAACTTAAAAGCGTAAGATAAGTTCACACTAGCTTCAAGAAAAGCAAGGCGATCGTTAGCAAATAAGGACTTACCATTCATGCTTATCACGGCCGGTTCTTGCAAAGAGATACAAATGCGAATGCTTGTCCTTGGAATGTTTGACGTGAACGCTCCACTCCCCCTCTGTACCATCGGCGCCCGTTTCTAACTCCTACAAATCACAAAAAATAACATAACATTTGGTAATTCAAGTTGGATGCATGCCGCACAAGATCGGTCGCTCCGGAAATATATGGGAGGCCTATGTTCTGCCGTAGACGTCTTATCGCTGTCATGATGATGGTTAGTACTTGAACAGTGCAATTGAAGATAGTCATTTTTATTTCAAAGTGTTGAGCATTGATCATTTTACAGGATTTGGTCATTGAAAAAATCAGAAACTGTAAATAGCTTCCTCCGTAGATGACGATCGCCGTGGCGCAGTGGGCGAATAGTCGGCTGAGACGCAGGAGGTAGCGGGTTTGATTACCGCTGCGGAACAAATGTTTGCACGATCTACAGATATTTGTTTCGGGTCTGGTTGTTTGTATTTACAAAAAAAGTATTTACGTATTCTATCAGTTATCTGGTTCCCATAGTGCAAGCTTTGCTTAGTTTGGGGCTAGATATCGCTGTGTGAAATGTCCAGCATTATATATTATTATTTATTTATGTAGGTACAGGCGCGGGCGGCGCTTTGTACGGTTAATAATATTCCAATAACTAGGCACTAGGTTAGGGTTGCCATTTGTCCCGATACGTCGGGACATGTCACAGTTATTAACAGTGGTGTCCCGACGTCCCGCCAAGCTCTAAAATGTCCCGACATACATAATCGAGCGCTCCGCGCAGGACGCGCAAGCAGCCAACAGACGACTTTTTTATTTTAATGCAAATTTTAAATATTTTTTTCTTCTTATTTGTGCTATTTGGGTCAGATTTTCTATTATGTATCTACACTACTCAATCTATCATCTATCTTGGGTATTTTTTTTCAGGTGTGTAGGTTCCTTACATCTAGCTAGAGATACAGATGTGTATAAATAAATAATAATAATAAATATTGCTGGACATTTCACACAGCGCTATCTAGCCCCAAACTAAGCATAGCTTGTACTATGGGAACCAGATAACTGATAGAATACTTATATACTTTTTTTTTGTAAATACATACTTATAATACATAGAGAAACAACAAGACCCGGAACAAATATCTGTAGATCACGCAAACATTTGTTCCGCAGCGGGAATCGAACCCGCTACCTCCTGCGTCTCAGCCGGCTATTCGCCCACTGCGCCACGGAGGTCGTATGACATAATAATATTAATAATACATACCTAGAATTTTTTTCCATGATTTCTATTACACGCTGTATACAAAAAAAAGGACTCGTAATTGTAAATGTCTCGACGGGGCCTTGGGGATTTATGGCAACCCTACACTAGGTGCTAAGCGAACCGTTGGGGTAGTTGGTAACAAGGGCACTAACTACAAAGTTACAACTTGACTACAACTTAGTTTGGAAAGCAATCAAGGATTATAATAATAATAATAATAATAATCCTCCTAGCCGATTTCGGCTACAGAGACTTGACTTTGTGATTATTGGCCTAGGTGTTTAGCCTGTATGTGGCTGATGTACCCTATTTTTGCGCTAAAAGTCCGGTTACAATGAACACAAGTTAAGGCGCCATTAATGTAGTTGTAATTGATATTAGCCGGCGGTCGACTTTTAAGCTGATCTCGTTTTAAGTCTAGTTCTTGCCTCCTTTCTTCTTCAAACTCGTACACTTTGTCCTGAACATGACGCCTCCATTCAGGTCGTTTTTCAGCGAGAGCCTCCCAGCGCGACGGATCGATACAACACCTCTTCATGTGCCTCTTCTGTACGTCTTTGAAACGTAGGAACTGACCTCCGCGTTTCCGCTTACCATGTTCTAGTTCACAGAAGAAAATGCGTTTCGCCCGTCGCTCATCAGACATCCGAGACAGGTGCCCGCACCAACGCAGCTGACGCCGCATCAAATATGCCTCTATGCCACAGACATTAGCCCGTCGTAGAACATCGGTATTACGGACCCGATCCGACCACTTGATGTTAAGAATGTCGCGGAGGCATTTCAGATGGAATCTGTCTAACGTGCGTATGTGTCTGCGATACAGGCACCATGTCTCTGACGAGTACAAGATGTTAGGAAGTACAATAGCCATATACACCTTAATCTTGGTACTCAATTTGATGTTATGGGAGCGAAATACCTGGACTCGTAGTTTACCAAAAGCAGCCATAGCGGAGCCAAGTCTGCTGTTGATCTCCGAGTCAAGGTCGCATTTTGTTGTTATGCTGCTTCCCAGATATCTGAATGTATCGACCTGTTTTATGGGCTTTCCATCGATTTGCAGATTCAGTGGAGCTTGGTTAACAGTGTCCATGGCCATCACCTCTGTCTTTGTAATATTAATTTTGAGGCCAAATCTACAGCACGCAGCGTCAAGCCGAGTCATCAAGTCCTGGAGTCCCTCAGAAGATTCCGCAACGAAACATAGGTCATCAGCATACATCAATTCGGTAATGAGGTCATACGATACCTTTGTGTGCGCTTTTAACCTAGCCAGGTTAAAGATACTGCCATCTGTGCGAAAACGTATGCGGATCCCTTCGGTGTTGGCTTGTAAAGTCTCCCTCACGACAACGGAAAAGTACAGAGCAAAAAGAGTGGGTGCTAATACACAGCCTTGTTTTACACCACAAGTGACAGGGAATTGCTCTGTCTGCTCACCATTGACGGTTACGCAACAAGTCATGTTGTCGTGAAGAAGTCTTATCAAGCGTATAAATTTGTCGGTGCAACCAAGTTTCGAAAGCACAATCCACAAAGCTTCGCGAGGAACACTGTCAAAAGCTTTCTCCAGATCAACAAAACAGAGAAACAGAGGTTGACACTGTTCCCTGCTTTTCTCTTGCAGTTGTCTAAGAGAGAATATGGCCTCGCATGTGCCGCGATTGGGTCTAAACCCAAATTGCGTTTCAGGCAATATACTTTCAGAGAGCTCCATAAGACGATTTAAGAGTACTCTGGCAAAAGTTTTTCCTGGAGTAGACAGAAGTGATATACCCCTATAAGAGTTGCAAACAGATCGATCACCTTTATTTTTATACAAAGAGCAAATTAGTGATACGCCAAAACTAGGAGGAACGAACTCCATTTCCCACATGCGCTGGAAAAATTGCCAAATCTTGTAGTGCAACTCATCTCCGCCATATTTTAATAGTTCTCCTGGTATGTTATCGATGCCGACAGCCTTATTGTTTTTCTGCGCTTTGATGGCGATGATAACTTCCTCAAGAGAAGGAGGCTGATCCAGATCTACGGCTTGTGGTAAGGCAGGAAGTGATGCTAAATAGTTTATGTCAGCAGAACGATCCACATTGAGTAAGCTGTTATAGTGTTCTGCCCAGCGAGTAAGAACTTCTCCTTTGCTTACCAGGAGGGTACCTGAAAGTGATTTCAGTGGTACGTTTACTCGATGTGGACTTCCTACTAACTTTTTAATCTCGTTAAAGAAATCGCCGAGTCTATTCGAATCAGCAAGCCACTGAATATAGCGAACCTTGTTCAGCCACCACTCATCTTTTGCGTTTCGAGTTAGTCTCCTTATTTGGCTCGTACTCTCCTTTATTTTTTCAGAAGCAGTTGTCTGATTTCCCTTTCGAAGGAGCTGGCGGTGTTTTTCTAGGGCGACTGTCAATGTATTATCATTTTCGTCAAACCAGTCTTCACAGACACGAGGTTTTTGGCCTAAGATCTCAGTAGCCGCATTGATGGTATTTGTAGTTAACAGTTTCCAGCCCTCGTCTAACTGTTCATCTTCGGGGTGTATGCCTGCTGTAAAGGTATTGACAGCTTCCCTGTAATTTGCCAATATTTCAGCAGACTCTAGCTTTTTCAGATGAAGACAGTTAGGCTTAGCCCTGCGAGGTCTACGGCAAGGGCTAAGACGCAAAAATAGTTTTGTAACAACAAGTCGGTGATCCGACCAACAGTTTGCGCCCCTCATTACTCTCGTTACTTTGACATCCGCTATATCCCGTTGACGGACTATAGCATAATCAATAAGATGCCAATGCTTGGACCTTGGGTGCATCCAGGTAGTTTTGTATTTATTTGGGAGTCTAAACATGGTATTGGTAATACCCAGATGAAATTGGGAACAGAGGCTTAGTAACAGTTGCCCATTACTGTTCATGTTACCAATGCCATGTCGCCCTATCACCCGAGGCCAAGCTTCAAAATCACGTCCGACGCGAGCATTAAAGTCGCCAAGAAGCAAAACTTTCTCACAGCGCCGGATTTTAGTCAGCACTTCTGACACTTCCTCATAAAATTTGTCCTTGACGTCATCACTTTTGTCGAGTGTTGGCGAATATACGCTGATAACATTTAAGTATTTATTGTTTCGAAGATGGAAACGTAAGGACATGACACGATCAGAGATAGCAACTGGATGTTCTTCCAACTTAGAGGCTAAAGTAGTTTTAATAGCAAAGCCTACTCCTGACCGTCTAGGCTCAGAAGCTGGTGTGCCTTTCCAGAAGAAAGTGTACCCACCACCACGTTCAACAAGCTCACCTTCGTCAGCTAGATGTGTTTCGCTGAGAGCGGCTATGTCGACGTCATAGCGTTTGAGCTCGCGAGCCACAATGGCGGTTTTACGTTCTGGGCAGAGGTTGTTGGGTCGGTCTAAAAGAGTACGTACATTCCACGCACCAAAAGTCATATTCATCTGCATGTTTTTAGATTTATTCTTATTGCGAGGAATGAGCGTTTGTTTGGGGCACCTTTTTAAACTCGGAATGACAAAGCCAAGTCAGATGCGCAGGATATATTAAGTTGCATAAGTGTGCGCGCCGTACACAGATGCACCCTCTCCTCCTTACTCCCCTTGACCCAGTGGAACGGAGAACCGCTACGACTGGAAGGGAACAGGACGCAGTATCTGGCAACGATAAAAACTCCTATCGCTACCTTCAGGCCTTCTACAGTTGCCTGGTTGCCTCGCCACTTGAGGTGGATTGCGTTGACGCCGAAGCAACGAGCACTAGCACGGGGAGTGACCGTGCCGACTCGAGGGCCGAAACACGCCGTTGCTACAACAAAGTGTTTCGGCACTCGAGCCCCCCTCTACCAGCCTAGGTTCCTAAGGTGTGGCCGCTGCATGCTATAGCGGCGACCACTAACGACGATCGAATGCGTGCCGCGCGATCTGAGGAGCCTTTTATAGGCGATGTTGCCTCGACCACTAACGACGATCGAATCTTCGTATATTCAACGGGCAGCGTAACGACGCCCCAGAGACGTCCGCACTGTACGACGGCTCGAACACGACCAAGGATTATACTTTTTTTATAGTACTCAATACCATATTGTCCGTAATTTTACAAGCTTTTCATTAACTTGCAATGTACATATGTATGTTAGTCCGGGTGGAATCTTGCAACTGAATTTTAAACCCGTTCCCCTCAACCGATTGAGCTGAAATTTGGAATACATATGTAACTTCGGTGACAATGCAATAATATGGTACCATGGAGTTGATCTCATGATGGCGACTGATGCTAGACGACGGAACTTCTGAATGGATTACAGTAGGCTACTAGTGTTTGGGCTCATTTGAATCTGCTTGCGGTTCCGATTATGAGTTTTATAAAATCTTGTTTTGAAAAAATAATTTTTCAACAAAAAAATGGTTGTCTGTAAAGTCGGTTTACGGATGATAATTTTACATAATAACGAGTGGAAGAGAGATAGATGCGACACAAGCCGAACGCTTAGGCCGATCGTGCCTCTCTATCGCTTGTTCCGCGCTTTCGCTTGCACGCTCGGCTCAGGCGGAACGTGGCACTTTTTCGTGCGTGCAGCCGGCGTTCATCAATTTGTAAGACGTTTATCACGTCATAAATTTATTTGATATAGTTTAAAGATCAATTGAGATATTTGATAGGCGAACATGAAATACGGATTGGCAAAATAGTAGAGTAAATTGCGGCGAATCATTTTTGTATATTTCGCTATATCAACGAACACATTATTTTACAGGTTGTTTGTAATAAAAACCTTCCCAGATTTTGCCAGGTAATTACAATATCGGACTGTTCTGTCGCAGGTAAAATAAGGGAACTAAAATGAATTTTATGAACAAGCAACCACAGACATCAAAGGGCGATGATGCCTTGGAAATTTGTAAGAGCTCGCTCTGGAGCGGTTGTCCCGCTCCTTGTTTCTCATGTTGGTTGTAGAAATAAGAAGTCCATAGTGCACTCCAAGAAATGAACCCATATTGCAACACCATGGGCGCCTGAAGACGGAAGGCGACGTCGCGGTCGGCCGAGAAAGCGTTGGCGGGACGATTACGACACCTTCCAAAAAGGATGGTGGGAGATAGCGACAGACAGGGATGCTTGGAGGGACTTGGGGGAGACCTTTGCCCAGCAGTGGGACGAGATAGGTTAGGGAAAAAACAAAGAAAAGTTCACGGTAAATGATATAATATTCTTCTCAATGGTTCAGCATGATTATTAACTATACTACAAGGCTAGCATTGATTGTGCTGGATTGCATTACATCGTTTACACCGACACATGTAATGATGATAGATTATAAGATAGCCTTAGTTAGTGTGTAGGGGTTGTATCACTAAAACCTAATCAAATATATATATTCGTGTTAACTTACCGCCTCTTCTAAGAAATCCTTAATCCTAGACATTTCGTTCTCATCCAAATCTTCCTCTTCCTCCTTATTGCTAGTAGTAGACTTGGTAGTGAGCTCCATATCATCAGCGATGGGCTCCTCGATACACGCCTTATCACTGCGCTTATCGTCTTGACCCTGCGTCTCCGACGTCGCCGGCTCTGTGCATGTCGACAAACTTTCTGTCTTCTTATCTATTAATATAGCAAAATTTATACAATTTTAAGATATTTATATTTATTTATTATCAGCCCGTGGAGTTCCACTGCAGGGCAAAAGCCTCCCTTCCCTCTTTCCACGAATCCCGGTTATTTGCTAATTGGGGCCACTCTTTATGGTGTGCATCCAGTTCACCCCTCCATCTCCGCCTAGGCCTACCAAATTTTATGATAAATTATTATAATGCATTGAAGGCGGTTTAGAGTGGGACCTTATTTTACTTTCAAAATCATGTGGTAATCAATGTTTGACAAGGTTAACTATAAGAGGAGTGAGGGAGTAAGATATAGTATAGGGAGACTGGTCAAATGTAGTATAAACGAGTAAGTATGTTTATAGAATGTAATGAGATTGAACGAAACAAATTAACTATAGCATGATATTTGGAGTTTAAATTAGTTATATAATAAATTATTTGACAATGCCAAGCCGAGCAACAGCATTCAAGACAGCAGCCATAATCTCAAATACTTAATCATAAGTACTGTTTCTAGCACCTCCAAAAACGGTAGTTTTTTTTGTTGCTTTTATCCCGGTAAAAACGCTAGTGTTTATTGTCAGGATTCGTTTAGCTTTCAATAGAATATAAGTAACATTAAATAAACCGGCCAAGTGCGAGTCGGACTCGCGCACGAAGGTACCATTATCTGCAAAAACGGCAAAAAAAACACTTTTGTTGTATGGGAGCCCCCCGAAAATAATAATTTTATTTTAATTTAATTATTTCTTTTAAAGTGTTAAATAATATAACTCAATATTCTGTGAATATTTGAAGCGTTTACCTGTTGCCGTTATCAATATCTAGCAAAAACGAGCAAAAAAATCACGTTTGTTGCATGGGAGCCCCCCTTAAATATCTATTTTATTCTGTTTTTAGTATTTGTTGTTATAGCGGCACCAGAAATGCATCATCTGTGAAAATTTCAACTATCTAACTATCACGGTTCATGAGATACAGCCTGGTGGCAGACGCTCAGACAGACAGAGAGCGGAGCCTTAGTAATAGGGTGCCGTCTTACCCTTTGCGTACGTAACCCTAAAAAAGTATATATTTATTTGGAGCATTTAAATAGCGTAATTATTAATTAAAACGGGTATTTATCGCGTATGTACCTTTTTTATTTGTTATCCCGGAGTCAGCCCGTGACCATGACCGTTGCATCACAGCCGAAACGTCGGGATAACAAATAAAAAAGGTACATACGCGATAAATACCCGTTTTAATCAATAATTATGTACAGTGATCGCGAAAGTTTGAAAAATACTATTTAAATAGCGGGCGACCTATAAAACTATTTTTTGGAATAATTTAAGACTTTAGAAATAATTTAATAATTATAACGTGCTTGAAGTGAATAAATAAATATTATTACTAATCTAAATTTTAGTTACGTTAGAGTTACGACAGAACTTCTGAGAGCGGGTGGAAAACCGGTACTTCAAGTCCTCCAGAAGTTATTAAACGCCGTCGTCCTCGAAGGAACTACGCCAAAAGCGTGGGATAAGAGCGTGGTGGTGCTTTTCTTTAAAAAAGGTGATAAAACCTTATTAAAGAACTACAGGCCCATCTCGCTCTTGAGACACGTTTACAAGCTGTTTTCGAGAGTTATTACGAACCGTCTCGCACGCAGGTTCGATGACTTCCAGCCTCCCGAACAAGCCGGTTTCCGAAAAGGCTTTAGTACCATAGAGCACATCCACACGCTACGCCAGATTATACAGAAGACCGAGGAGTATAATCGGCCGTTATGTCTAGCGTTTGTGGACTATGAAAAAACCTTCGATTCAATCGAGACCTGGGCGGTACTGCAGTCTCTTCAGCGATGCCAAATCGACTATAGGTATATCGAAGTGTTGAAGTGTTTGTATAGTAACGCCACTATGTCAGTCCGTCTACAGGACCAGAGTACGGAACCAATCCAATTGCAGAGAGGCGTGAGTCAGGGAGACGTAATTTCTCCGAAACTGTTCACGAACGCATTGGAGGACGTTTTCAAACTCTTGGTCTGGGACAGACTTGGCATCAATATCAATGGCGAATACATCACTCACCTTCGTTTTGCCGATGATATAGTCATTATGGCCGAATCGCTCGAGGAACTCGGTACCATGCTCAACGACCTCAGTAGGGTCTCCCAACAGGTGGGTCTTAAAATGAACATGGATAAGACGAAAATCATGTCAAATATCCATGTTGCGCCCGTACCGGTAGTTGTTGGGGGCGATACTCTCGAAGTTGTCGACGAATATGTATACCTAGGACAAACTGTCCAATTAGGTAATTCCAACTTCGACAAAGAGGTCGCACGAAGAATCCAACTCAGCTGGGCAGCGTTCGGGAAACTTCGCGATATCTTCTCGTCCAAAATTCCCCAGAGCCTGAAGACTAAAGTCTTCAACCAGTGTGTGTTGCCAGTGATGACCTATGGCACTGAAACGTGGTCCTTTACTCATGGCCTCATGACCAAGCTCAAGGTTGCTCAACGAGCTATGGAGAGGGCTATGCTCGGGGTTTCTTTGCGTGACAAAATCCGCAATGAGGAAATCCGCAGAAGAACTAAAGTTGCCGACATAGCTCTCAAAATTAGCAAGGTGAAGTGGCAATGGGCAGGCCACATCGCTCGTAGAACCGATAACCGTTGGGGAAGATAGGTTCTCGAGTGGAGACCACGGACTGGAAGACGCAGCGTAGGCCGGCCCCCCACAAGGTGGACCGACGATCTAGTAAGAATCGCGGGGAGCCGTTGGGCGCAAACGGCTACCAACCGCTCGTTGTGGCGATCTAAGGGGGAGGCCTATGTTCAGCAGTGGACGTCTTCCGGCTGATGATGACTAATCTAAATATTACTACTAACTAAAATACCTAATTTGAAACTATAAGTCAGTAATATTTCGTAAATTATGTACAAAACCGATACGGCTCTTTATACAATCAATATATTGAATTTTGAATATGTTTTTCCTGTATGATATCTTAGGGAAATAATTTTGTATAAAACCCAAAACTCACCTTTATGCATTTTCCGAACTATTCTATGCCTAAGCCCCTCTCTTCCTGTTTCGCCATCGGAGTGTACACTAAAACAAAAACACAGTGTACATTTTTCGAAAATACCAACTTCTTATGCATAAATAATATTTATTTTAATAATAATAATCCATTTAAGTGTTTGAGGAAACAAACAAGAAAGTTAAAAAGATTAATAACACCCTCGATTAGCTCCTCGCTCGCGTTCGCTCGCTCGTACGCCTGAAATATCTCGGGTGCACAATAGTATAACAAATAACTTGTCATCATTTTCAACATCACGAATGCGAGGAAATTAAAAAAGGACTTTTAAAACAGTTTGTTGCTAAAAAAAATCTGCGTTCCCGGTATTATATTGATTTTTTTTTTTGCTACAAGACTATGGTCTCTTTCATTTAATAGAAATAAGGTTTTGTCATGGAGATTGTATTTCATTTTAGCATTTATTATAAATGTAAAAATTCTGGATGCAAATTTGAATTTCTTCTTCACGGTTGTTTGTGTCTGTGATAGTACATCCTAATTCCTAGGTATCCAGGCTTCTCAGCAGAAGAACCAAGATTCAAATTTACAAAACTGTAATACGGCTTTCTTCATGTATGGTTCTGAAGCCTGGACGCTAAACCTGATGGAGGAGAATCAGCTTTTAGCAGCGGAGAGAAAAGTTCTCCGGAAAATCTTGGGTCCAGCAAGGAGAGAAGATGGTAGCCTGAAGGTTCGTAAAAACGCCGAAATAGATGATCTTGCGGCCGAGCCTAACATCATAGAAGAATACAAGTCACACCGACTTCACTGGCTCAGCCATCTACTGCGAATGGGTGAAGATCGAAGCGTCAAGAGAGCATACTTGCTCCGACCGGTTGGTCTTCCCAAGTATCGCTGGAACGATAGGATGGAGGCTGACCTGCGCGACCTTGGAGCCGATGACTGGCAAGAGATCGCAATGAACAGAGGAAAGTGGAGAGTTCTCATATCGGAGGCCAAGACTCACTTTGGGTCCCTGCGCCAATGGAGTAAGTATATGAACCTATTATGGAGTGACTATTATGAATGTGGCCTCTTTTGTTGTTCTAATTTATTTACGGCCCTAGGGCCGTAAATCGCATTTACGGAGCCGATTTCGAGTTTACAATGACAAACTTTCAGCATGAGTGATGAAAAATACTTTTATTATGATTAATTTAGATATTATTATCTTATCAAGTGTGCTTATTATTCTACATGGATTATTAGACTTTGCGAGAAAGAAGAAACTATTCGATTACTAATATAGACCACACATTAGGTAAACATTTCAAAAACCAGCCAGCCACATGAATATAATTTTAAAATTATTATAAATAAATAAATAAATATTGCTGGACATGTCACACAGCGCTATCCAGCCCCAAACTAAGCATAGCTTGTACTATGGGAACCAGATAACTGATAGAATACTTATATACTTTTTTTTTGTAAATACATACTTATAATATATAGAAAAACATCCAGACCCGGAACAAATATCTGTAGAACATGCAAACATTTGTTCTGCGGCGGGAATCGAACCCGCTACCTCCTGCGTCTCAGCCGGCTATTCGCCCATTGCGCCACGGAGGTAGTCAACCTTATAAACCTGTAATTGATCAATTAAAGACAAAATGTCTGTCTACATACAACGTCGATAATTTTTACCTCTTTTCCCTTCTTCTCCAAACAAACTTCTTCTTTTTCTCCGGACTAGTGCTAGTCTCAGTGCTCTCCATCTCGTGTTGTTGTTCTCTCTTCTTCTCCACAATAGGCTCAGAAAACTTCCGCTCAGCTTGCGCCATATTCTCTTTTTCCAATACTTGAATCTTCTCTTTTTCGTTTAGAATTACGCAGATCGGGTATTTTTTGCTCCATTGCCTAGAAAAAACGCGTTCAAATGAAGATATAATGAAGTGTTCAGTATCCTTCCGAGTGCTTACTATGCAAATAAATTGTGTCACAATTATTATTTTTGGAGTTGACATTCTGAATTTTTTTAGTTACGAGAAAATCCGTCTGCCAAATCCCCTCTTGTCGTCCGGGGTTAAAAACTGGCATAGCTAAGAAACATTCAAGTTAATCTATCTTTCTATTTAAAACCACAGCGTCCGAATCGGTTCATCCGTTCTGGAACTACCATGCCACAGACAGACAGACACACACTAGTAAAAGGCTAGTTTTTATTAACAAACCTCGCGTGCTATTTCTATTAAATTTTATAGTTCTACTGTTGGAAAAATGTCTTATAACATCGAAAGTAGCTTAGCTACAATTGCCTAACTCCGAAGGCGACGACGAGATGCCGAAATCCAAATGGATGTTCTCGTCGATTTACGACTTTCGAGGCTTACAAAAATGATTCGATTCTATTCACCTATATAACGATTAAAACGTGAACTATTAAATAAATATTGCTGGACATTTCCACATTGCTATCTAGCCCCAAATTAAGCAGAGCTTGTAAGTACTATGGGAACCAGATAACTGATAGAATACTTATATACTATTTTTTTTGTAAATACATACTTATAATATATATAAAAACACCCAGACCCAGAACAAATATCTGCAGATAATGCAAACATTTGTTCCGCGGCGGGAATCGCACCCGCTACCTCCTGAGTCTCAGCCGGCTATTCGCCAACTTCGCCACGGAGGTCGTCTCGACGAAGCTTGAACATTGACTAGAAAGAAGCTTGCGATGAGGACATACAAGTAAAATTCACATACAAACACAATATACCTCAATATCGGAAACCAAAGAGCAAATCCAATATCAATTTTAGTCATCCTATCTTCATCCTAAATATCAATCACTATTAATATTTTTTATACTTCCTGGAGGTTGAACAAGCCTATGGCCCACCTGATGTTACTCGGTAACCATCGTCTATAACAGAACTGCCTCGTAGGTCACGCTCCTTAGAAATGTGCCCTACGATGCACTGCCTCACTCTGCACTCAGAAAAATGGTAATCATAAAAGTCACGTCTTTAATAATCTTAAAAATGGCAATCATAAAAGACGTGAATTCAGCTTAAAGAAAGATGAATTCACTCCAAGGACGGAGCATAGTGATTCACCAAAAAGAACGATGATAATACTGATGTTGATGGTAACGGCACGTAAGATGACGTGTCACCATGGACTTAGTAGGACGAGCATACATTATATAATAACAGACAATACGTTATATAGGAGCCATATTACACCTTTTCTAAATGAGCACTTTAGTTTAAAAATAAAATTACGACGCAAGCTTCATCTGGCATGTCTTCTTTTTGGTGTCATAAACTACAGAACACCTAAATACCTATACGACAAGCTAATTTGGATGACTAGTCGAAGAGACTGTGCAAGTCGGCAGTGCTCCAAGCAACTGTCTACTCAACATCACCGATCAGAGAGTTTCAGGGGTAGTTTCAAATATGCGGCTTCCAAGTGTTGGAAGAATATGCCACCACCAATTAGAAATTCCAAAAGTTGCAACAGCTTTAGAAAAAAACTAAAAATATTTCTAATGGAAGCCCAAATACAACATGGTAACATCAATGTCGACCTCTCTTTGATCTAGTCATCCAATAACTCTTTTTACATAAGTTTAACTAAATCAATATATTTTAAATAGTTACCCATATATCATATTGCATCACGTGTTGGGGAAGTGCCGCTAAAACTTGCCTTATTCAAGTCGAACGAGCGCAACGCTCCGTACTCAAAGTCATGCTTATGAAGCCTTATAGATATCCAACTACAGAATTGTACAAAGAAAGTGGTGTTCTAAGTGTCCGGCAACTTTTTATCTTAAAAACATCGGTATCAGCGCATAAGCATTTACTTTCATCAGAAAATTACTTGGAGCTGATAAGCAAACGAGTCTTTAAAATTCCTACCCCGCCAATCAATACATCCTTTGCGCAACGTTTTGGTCAGAATGTAAGAGCATGTGTTTATAATAATGTTCTGAATGTTTGCGATCTAAAAAATAAATCTGTAAGACAAGCAAAACAATTAATACAAAAGTGGCTAACTACTCTGACGTACGATGATACTGAGACTATTCTGAGTGTTACAATCTAAAAGTCCCAAATATTTATCCAATGCATTTACATTATATTACTTATATATATTTAAATATATTATATACATATTTATATTCAATTCTTTATTAGAAGTTGTATATATATTTATTTATGCATTATAAATTGAGGTTATATTAGTATATAGGTTTTCAATTGTTATTTTAAACTGTTTTATATATATATTTCAAACATTATTAATTTAATTTATTAGTCCGAGGTGTAAACAACTGAATAATCTATATAAGAATTTCAAGATCTTCACGATACAGGCTTGGCCTAGTGTGAAGACCACCGACTAAACCGTTTAGTTATTAAGCTCTCTCAACAATAAGTTAATTTAAAAATTATCTGTTTTAAACATATTAGCCATAAGGTGTGCTTTTTGTTGCTAAATAAAATATTTTTCTTCTTCTTCTTCATATTTATTTATATGTATAACAATTTACCATAACCTTAGAAATCGTAAGAAAGTTCATACGTTGTATGTTAATATAATTATACAGGTATGTAATATTATTTTAGTAAAGTATGTTTAAAAAATTTATATTTACATTTAAACAAAACTCTACACACCTTTTATTTAATCACTTCTTAATTTTTTTTTCTACGTACCTGCTGCACTACCTATTGCTTCTGGTTTCAGCTGAAAATCAGCGTTGGGTGCTTAACATCCAACATTATGCTGAGCTGAACGCCATTTTGGTACGCAGACACATGAGTCGGACTTGTTTTATTGGATTCAATTGTATCTACTGTTCCTTTAAATTATTTCATGTGTCATTTTGAGTGTACCAAATAAATGATTATTGTATTCTATTCTATTCTATGATAATTGAGGAAAACAGGAGTAAAGTGTAAAAACAAAAAAAAAATAAGTGAAGTGAAAAAGTGGAGTCACTTTACAGTCTCATGTGCCTGTAATTTCACCAGGAAACATACCCTTCATACCGAAACACAGCAATGCTACTATAGGTATGGTGATAGTACATCCCCGAACAATCCCTTTCACAAGAAACTCTCCTACTCTTAGAATCTATATATTATCATTATGCGCCGATGAATTGGGATTGAGCTGGTTGTATATCTGATGAATGCTTAGTTTTAGTTCATTTTCCCAAATGAAACGTCTCATTAGAATGCTAATAGCTGTTAAAATATGCGATCGTTGACCCACAGTTATTCTCCGTTTCAAGGTTACAGAATATGAACAAAGCAGCTACCTTTGTGCAATAACCTCAATAATACGATTACTTTGAGATGCGGATATAACTTGGCGACCTCCGTGGCGCAGTGGGCGAATTAGCGGCTGAGACGCAGGAGGTAGCGGGTTCGATTCCCGCCGCGGAACAAATGTTTGCATGATCTGCAGATATATAATCAAATCAAATCAAATGTATTTATTGCTTGAAATATATGTCACGTTACAAAGATGTCAGAAGTAAATGGGTATCAATACATTTCTGCCTTTACGGCATGCAATATTAAAATTATAAAGTCCTATGTAATAAAAACACCTGAAAAAAACAATTAAAATAATAATATAAAATATAATAAAACTAGTAAAAATATATAAAAAAAAAATTATAATTATTAATAAAATTGGTATAATAACATTTATTTAACAGTGCAATTTTTAACTTTCTCCGAAACATTGAATAAGGTAGCTCTCTCAGTGATTCGGGAGCTTGTTATAAATGAATGGAGCCATACAGAAGATGCTTTTGTGCATTAAGGCGGTCTTAGAGTTGCGGACCGCATACTTTAGTTTTATCGCGACGATTCCGCACAACGACATCAGAAAGCCGACAAAATAGATGTGGGTTCATTTTAACAAAACATAGCCGTTTCAAAAATATACAGTGAGGGGATTGTTATAGTACAAACTCTGCTTAGTTTGGGGCTAGATAGCGCTGTGTGAAATGTCCAGCAATTTTTATTATTATTAAGTACATACTATTTGACTATAAGTACCTATAATTTCCTAGAAACATGCTAGATATAGTAAATAAGTTACAGTACCTATTGGGAATGAGTCTCGTATCATTTAACAGTATGAATATACAATTACTAGCTGACCAAGCTTTTCAATAAAAACATTACCCTCCTTCTGCGCAGTTGAGTAAAAAGTATCCTATGTTACTCAGGGTGAATGTAGCTTTCCAATGGTGAAAGAGTTTTTGAAATCGGATCAGTAGTTTTTGAGTATATTCATTACAAACATACACATAAATATACAAATGTTTCCTCTTTATAATATTAGTATAGAAGTATAGATTAAGGGGAGACCGGAGGGGAATCGCCCATAGAACACGTACTACCAATACTATTTCTAATTGGAGCATATTTCTACCTTAATAAGGTATTATTTTAATTTGAATAGTATTTATCTAGGTTCCCAACCATATATTAGATCAAAATACTTACCTAAAATGAAATAGAAGCGTATCGCATTCTGTATGTTTTTACGTCATAAAAGACCTGTTTTCAACCTAATTGTTTCGTATTAAAAACAACAACATCTTACGTATTCTAGTCATGGGAACATAGATTATATCGTCTAGTTACAGAATAACAACACCATGAGAAAAATACAACAAGTTTTCAGTCATCATTTTTGGTATTACGGAACACGGTCAATATCTAATCAAATTAGAATCGTTCTATTGCTATCACTGTCGCTCTGCGTGGCTAAACTTCGTCACTAAACAGGGATAGCGATATTCAGGCCGAAGTTTTTGACGCGGCCGAATTGAAGTTGCGGTCGGGGTTCGCCGGCTTCTTAACAAGACTATACAATAAGATGAAACAGTTGAATCATCTAAAGACCGTTGCAAAATATAATTATATCAAACACTAGCTGACCCGCCTGTGGCTTCGCACGCGTGGTCTGTCAATAAAAACATTGCCCTCCTTCTGCGCGGTCGGGTAAAAAGTAAACTATTTCTCAATACCGATCATAATAATAAAGCCTTATTGTGATACATGCAGAGAGTACAATGAGACACGGGAAATTCAATTTTTTTTTTATATTTAATGTTTATTCTTTAAGCCATTGTTACTTCGTTCTTTTTCATGTCTCCTGTGTGAGTTTGTTCTGTTCGTACTGTTGGTGTTGTCACAAATAAATGTTATTTGATTTGAGAATCTATCTATATATGTATTAACATTATCTCTACAAACCTTAGTGGTTTATAAGTGCTATTTTTTAAACATTATTGTATGTAAAAATTTTAAGTTATAAATAAATTAAAAAAAAATATGTACCAAATTTCATACAAATCGGACCCGCCGCCGTTCTTGAGTTATAAATGTTGTAACTAATCCGATTTTGTGTATATACATATTTATTTAAGATATATTAGCTTGCAAGATGATACGAACTTTTACGAATAGATATTTATCTGAATATATTATAATGGTCTGGGAAACTGGTTTTAGTTGCTAAACCACTAACAGAGAGCTATAAACTGTTATATAAGTATGGAAGCATTTGTGTGACCGTTTCGCGCGTAATCTATTTATTTGTCTATTTCACTAAAAATATACCTGCTAGAGCAGTGATTCCCCAAAGGTGGTCCGCGGAACCCTGGGGTTCCGTGGATGGGTCGCAGGGGTTCCACGGTCTGTTCGATAGTTAGGTTCAATTCACACGTACCACAACCACACCACAGCCACAACCACACCACAACGACGCCATGTGGTCGAGCGTATATTTTGTATTGAAAATGAATATTACAATTTACACGTACCACATTTTGCCGTTGTTATCGACCACCTGTGTAATACGACCACATCGCGACGGCAACGCCACCACCGGCGGCGACACCGCGGCCACATCGCCACGACATGACGTCATCAACAGCGCGCGCCTAGCTGGCGCCTGCGCTCCCCCCTTTCATTCTGCGCTGTACTGAGTTGCCGCGTGGTTGTGCGAAAACAAGTATAGCAACAACAATCTTTCCTCCATGACTACGTTCAGTCAAGCCGTGTTTCCTCTACGAAAGCCGGAGTATAACTGCACATGACCACGTGGTTACCACATCGCAACGACAGCGACAACGCAACCACATCGACATTTTGTCGGTACCACAACGCAACTGCAAAAAGCCGCTGCGACACTATTCACACGTAACCACAGCTTGACCACATTTTGTCGCTGCGACGTGGTGTGGTTGTGGTACGTGTGAATTGACCCTTAAAGATGAATTGAACTTAAAGATGAATACCCGGCAATCGTTGAGAAAGCTGTCCTGGTTCTGATCAAGTTTGTGAAGACTTACCAATACGAGATTGGTTTGCGTTCAATTGTCAGACAGAAAGCCTAATTTTACGGCTATTATAAGAAATAATGTGAAAAAATTTCATTCTTCACAATGAATTATTACCTAGTTACATTGTATTTCTTTGTTACAATAAATTATTTGCAATACCTTCTTAAAATAATTGTTTTCATTTATAATTTGTTCATTCTTCGAGTCTAACATGAATATATTCAAACTTCAAGGTAAACTTTAGTCATCAAAATAGTCAGCTAGGGTTCCGCCAAAAAAGTATGATCAATTAAGGTTCCATGGCCAAATAAAATTGGGAACCTCTGTGCTAGAGGTTATTTTTTTTATAACAACCCGTTCGAAACTCGGTTCTGGTCAGTTAGTACACAATAATTAATATTATTACGTATATTCTTTTTACAGCACGGCCTTAAGCAATTATCCTCTCAATCCAAAGGTTGTCCGATCGCTTTGTTTACCGTTAAGACCACACAATTTTTTTTTGCTAGCCATTTCACACAGCGTTATCTAGCCCCAAACTAAGCAGAGCTTGTACTATGTGAACCAGATAACTGATAGAATACTTAAATACATTATTTTTTCTAAATTTGTACATACTTATAATAAATAGAGAAACATCCAGACCCGGAACAAATATCTGTAGATCATGCAAACATTTGTTCTGCGGCGGGAATCGAACCCGCTACCTCCTGCGTTTCAGCCGGCTATTCGCCCACTGCACCACGGATCTCGTTTTAATTTCTTTTTACTATTGTTGTGTCTAGCTTGTGAGGTGTAATAAAGAATTTTATTTATTCATATTGCTCCAAAGAGTGTGGATAGTTTGTTCTACTCACCTCCTTTTAACTAGTCCCTTCGGCAATAGTATTACTCGAGCTCCACCCAAATTGTATAGTCTGTGTTGGTAAAATGTTATTTTATCTATTTTCTCATCCCATAGTGCTCTCTTCGCCACTTTCGTTCTTGTGTAAGATATCCTAAGATTGCACCCTGAAATCAGAATACAATATCGTTATAATATCAACCATACGACGTCCATAGGCCTCCCCCATACATTTACAAAGTCAAAATCTTTTATTCATTAAAATCACAAAGATCACTTTGAAACGTCAATTTTACTGCCTGTTCCTACGCGACCAAGCCAGGAAAGAAAGGCAAGAAACAAGGCTGGTTGTTTTTTTAATGATCCATAACAATACAATAAATAAATTACGTCTAAATTGTAACATTTTGAGTTGGAGCAATTTCAATCCCAAACCTCGAACAACGCGTTACGTAACATTGTTTTTTTTTTATTTAAATAAAAAACTAGGGAATTAAGATCTCCCAAGTTGGCAACCGTTTTTTTTATGTTTTACCTATGGGGAATCTCTCTATTGTATTGTGTACGTCATTTTTATTTTGTTCTACCAACTTGCAACATAATTATGTCTTTTAGGTAAAATTAGTCACTTGGGTGTTAAAGGGAGTGGGGGGAGGGGGAGATGGGGAAGGGAGAGGAGTGGGGGGGGGGGGTACAGAAAAAGTTACGACGCGTTACATGCGGGGGAGGGAAGGTCAAAAATCTTCAAAAATTGCGTTACATAATACTTGAACGCGCCCTAATTTGAAAATTAAATGAATATAAGTTTAAATCTGTTATGGACATTATTACTTCTAAGTAAATACTTTATTTACGGCGATGTTCCAAGAAGAATGACTAATAAACAATTCACACCATAACCAGCGGTTCCTAAAGCGAGTTCCGCGGAACCCGTAGAAAAGTCACCAGGGCTCCGCGAAATTATTGTTATTTTTGGTTGTTAAATAATACCACAGTTAAGTATCAAATTTTAGTAATAGCGCAAAATATGTGATGAGAAGAACGCATTACTGTTATGCAAGTAGGTAGGTAGTTAGTGAGAATTCAGCTCGGACTATGGCACATCGCGAGACAACGCGCGACGACGCGTTCTAATAAAAGTTTTTGTTATTTTATTAAATTACAATAGCGTCCTATATTTGTAAACATTTGATATGGGGTTCCATAAAATAATAGGTATTTGGTGGGTGTTTCGTTATCTTAAAAGTTTAGGAACCCCTGCCCTAGCATGCCAAGCCCATGGCTTACATATCTAATATTACTCATTTATTACAAACCGTTTACAACTTAATCATTAAGGAGTTCAATGTACGAAAATAACTTGTAAAACGCGATGTAAATAAATAAATTCTATTAGAATCTTAAACGAAAGAACGTCGATGAACGAAAAATAGATAAGATTCGTTCTTTCGAAACGAATCTTATCTTCTTAGCGCAAACTAATCGACATGTGTATTCTGCCTGTCCTAACCTACGGTGCGCAAACATGATCATTGCCCGAGCTGCAGAAGTCTAAGCTCAAGATTTGCCAAAGGGCAATGGAACGCAGCGTCCTAGGATTCCGGTGATACCATCGGGTGAGGAATACCACGCTTCGTTCATTAACTGGCATTGCCGATGTGGAAGACAAAACCGCGAAGCTCAAGTAGGATTGGGCCGGGCACGTAAGTCGAATACTTCCGGAGAAATGGGCCAATATCGTAACACCTTGGGTACCGGAGGATGGGCAGCGACGTCGGGGTCGGCCGCGAAAGCGTCGGCGCGACGACATCAGCGGATTCGAGAAGGAATGGTAGGAGTCTGCTAAGGATCGCAATAGGTGGAAGGGGTTGGGGGAGGCGTTTGCTAAGCAGGGGAAAATGTAGACTACTAAAAACAAATAAAATCTTATCTATTAGATAAGCAATTACCTTCCAGTTTCATAAACGAGGTTGTTGTTTTGTTAATGTGATAAGTGAACGGATCGTAATCGGGAAATCTGTAGTGGTTAATCCATCCCTAAAATAGATAAACTTATATTAGTATCAATAAATAAACAAACAGGGTTTTTTTTGTTCAATATTATCAACCGCGTAGCATCGCTGAGACACAGGAGTTACGGGTTCGATTCCCGCAGTGGGAACAAATGTTTGGATGAATAACAGATGTTTCTCTGAGCGTTTCTCTATTATAAGTATGAAGTATTATCAAAAAAGTATGTAGGTATTTGTATTAGTTAAGAGCGTTGGAAACACGCTCGCAAGTCGCAACTCGCCAGTGTGATAAGGCCCTTACCTAGTGCCCACAGAACAAGCTATGCTTAGTTTGGGAATAGCACTGTGAAATATCCGGCAGTATTTATTATATCAGTCGTTTTCAGAGTTTTACGTATATGACATGTTAGCCACTAAGGTATATATTTGATGGAGCGAAGCGAAATCTCCAAATCAACATCGGCAAATCGGCGTTGTATGTATGTTTGTTTGTCCGAGGATAACTTTCGAAGCGTTGATCCGATCATCGTGAATTTTTTTAGTTTAATGAAAGGTCTTCATTAGTATATTGAGATCTCGTTTAATTTTTTAGTTTAATCTTTGTAGTTTTTGAATTATTAGCCATAATAAAAACTGAACTTGACGAAATTCACAGGGTACACCAGTGACCCCACAGTGCTGAAATGTTGCTTTGTATAGCTTTGGTGGCACAAAATAAAGTCTGAAATATAGAATAACTGCAACTTCTACCCCTAAAACGAGTAACCATTACATGAACTCCCGTTACATGTTGAATACTATAATTTGAATGAAACTATAGGTCAAGTAGTAGTAGTGGCACTATATATATATTGGTCAAAGATTATGAATAATATTTTTTTTTGGTTTTTTGGGAAACTCGCGAGATCTCAGTTCGATACGAACCAGTACATGTAGTACATGGGCTGTAGAATTAAGTTTAAACATTTTTATTAAGACACTTACCTCATACTTCTTCAAAGGTCGATGTTCTTTCACAGACGGTATTGTGTACACAGCAGGCATAGCACTACTCCGTTTTAACTGTAAGAAGCTAGTCTTACGACGGGGCTCCCAATGACTAAAGTAATTATCCAACAACCAACTCTTAGCATTACTAGCTAAGTAAAACGTCCAGATGCCCAGTAAAAATCCATTCCAAATATTGGAATTGGGGAATAGAACGAAGTTAACAATGACAAAAATCGTAAGAAAATACATGAAAAAGTTCAGGAAATATGTTTTAGATTGTGGTGTTTTGCTTGTTCGCAAGTTTGATTTGCTGGGGGGTAGGCCAAAGTTTGTTGGCGTGGGAGGGGTTTGCTCGGGGCTGTTTTCTGTTGGCATGTTCTGGCAAGGCGGTAGATTGACATCGCCAAAGCCATCCATTGTGTCTTCTAAGGCTTCAACTCCAGACTCAACTTCTAGCAAACTGTCAGTAAGGTAGTCCCTTATATCTGCCATTTCACTGTGAACTGTGCAAAACCAATCAGATACACAATCAATATTAAACCTTACTGTACGTATCTTATAGACTAATATTGCTTACTAACCTAAATTTTTATGTGTATCATCACTAGAATCTGAATGGCATCTATCAACGGGTAGACTTAGATCATGCTCTGTGGCTTTAGCCGTGATAGGCTGTGTTATTTCTGATAGATTTTGTATACTGCTGTCTAGGGAGGAAACCTGTGTGGGGAAAAAGACTATTATATTTTTTTACTTAGATATTACTCAAACTCTTAGATCGAGTCCCAAACGTCGAGATCCGGAGAAGAACGAAGGTTCACGACGTTGGGAATCGAGTTATGGAGCTCAAATGGTCTTAGGCGGGACACTTGGCGAGACGTGGTGACGACAGGTGAAGCAGGGTAGCGACTGAATGGTGGCCAAGGAATGGCTGTAGAAGGGTAGGACGTCCGGCAGCGAGATGGGTGGACGACATCGTTAAAGTCGCGGGCCGTCAGTGGGTGAGACTAGCGCAGGATCGTGGCGGGTGGCACAACCTTGGGGAGGCCTATACCCAGCAGTGGGTGAAGTCGGGCTGTGGATGATGATGATTACGTGACCTTGAAGATAATTGCCAAAGAAACCATTTAGACTGATCAAGTTTATATAAGCCTGTTTTATATGCTGTTTTTTTTATGATATGCGTAACATATAAATAAGTTCTATGTTACTCAGATTAACATATCTGATATGATAAATATTCATGACAGTAAATCTGTAGAACATATCTGCAATTAAAAGTTATCCAAATTTTTTTATTACTTAAAAATAGCAATTTTTATACCTGATTATCTGTATCTCCAACACTTTGCTGATCAATATCTTTAACAGCTGAATTCTCCTCAGAGTCAGATGTTGAATTCTCTCTAGGTAATGACTTCTTTTCTTCCTTCGTATCTGATAAAACAATAGTTAATATATGTGTAGGAATAAAAAATATTTTGGTATTTCAGTCATTAAAAACTACTTTAAAAAACTTACCTTCAGGGGACTTTGTTTTCATGTCCTCAACTGCCTGAGCTATCTTGAACTTAAAATCATGGAATATCTTCCATGTCTCATTGCTGCTTTCCTTCACATCTGGGTTCACTTCCGGAGTGCTCCTTTTGCCGAGACGGTTTAAGTATTCCTTCATAGGAGATGCTGTTATCTCCTTAGGTGTAGATGATCTACTATCCTCTTTATCTTTAGACTCTGATGTTTTAGCATCATCTTTTTCTGCAGGTTTTTCAGAACGCATAGATTTGAAATACTTGTCTATGATAGAGGGTGTTCTATCTCCTCTTTTAGGGCTGGCATTCTCACTCAGTGCGGTGGATGGGGGATCACATTGAGGTGTGGGTGGGTCATCCTCACATGCACTGAAAAGCTCCTCTAATTCTTCGTTATTAGCATTATATCTAAAGGATAACGACGCATTTGGGGATTTACCTGAAAGATAAAGGCATTAAAATCAAAAGTTATACCTAATTAATTTACTTTACTCTTCTTATTTAAAAAATACTATTAAGAATTGTACATAATTGGAAATTTCTCTAATAATAAGGATTTCAATCAGGGATATCCCCCAAAGAATGAATAAAAACTTGTAACAGATGCCTTTGTTGTCAGTGTCTAACAGTATAACAAATAAAGTAGCCAATAGAAAATTTGTCACTGATAAAAAGGCGTAGTAATGAAATCATCTCTAAGTAAGTACTAGTAGGAATCAACAAGTTATTATTCGCTTTCGAAAACCTATGATTTTATATTGTGAAATAGCTTGAGTAAATAGTTACCAGGGCCGGTGACCTCCATTGTAACAAATAAATTAACTGCAACTCATTGCTACCGAACTAGGAACATCGTTGTCGCTCAATGATGTATTTGTAACTGCTTGAATCGGTTCTCCGCAATTCAAGTAAATAAATCGCTCCCGTAATTTCTTTAGATTACCTTCACGAACACAAAATCATCACGAAATGAAAATAAATTGACAATTTGATTGAATTGAATTTGACTTTTGGGGTGTCATACTGACATTGATATTTTAATGTCATTGAAATTGTTGATGACATTTCAACATAGGGCAGCATTCGAGCCGTTAACGAACGGAATGCTCTTGTGGCAGCATATTTAGAATCAAGCAGCGTACCTAAATAGGGAAATCTTTACAAATCCTACGTACCTATTAGATACTTATTTAGTCATTGTGGTATTAAATGTAATAAATAACGGTAAGAATTACATTTTTTCTTATGCCTAGTTTCTTCGATTATTTTGTCAGGATATTGGTCCATTCCATTCTTATTTCTAATTAATGATTAATTCATATCTAACTCATTGCAGAACCCTAACACTTAACTGTCCTCCGTTTGCCTTTGCACCAGTCTGTTACACTCACAGAACACAAAAAAACAATAGAAGTCGTAAGTAGGCGGAGCCCGCGTAACACCAAGTACGCGGAGTTCCGCGCATTACAAGCTTCGCTCACATCAGTCGTGTTTCAATTACTGTGGGGTAAACGTACTTTAAACCAAACAAAACAAAATAATGCCATATTGTGCCGTTTTGGAGTGTAAATATTATAGCCAAACCAAAAATTTAACAAAAGGGGAAATATCCTATCACCGGTAAGTATTATTTTATTGTTTTTTGTTAGTTTTCTTTAAAATGCAAAATTGACAAACAAAATAGACTGTGAATCATACTCTTGAAGGTCGCGTTTCTCTTAAATCTCAACTTACGCTAACTCAATTAGGGATGTGACCCCAATATACTGATGAATGTGTTATCGATAGCTTTAATTAGTTACCCCCTATAGGTGTATAAGTTTTAGGGCGTTAATTCCTTTTGTTGTTTTATTGATGATTTTTGAATGCATTTTAGACCTATGGTGTGAAATATTATAACAACTTCTGTTTGCAGTTTCCCCAAGGCGCCAGACATAAAAAATAATAAAAAAAACCTACAACTTATGAGTCATCCAGCATACAAAATCCTGACCTGGCACCGTGTGACTTTTTTCTGTTCTCAAAAATCAAGAACCAATTACCCGATCAGCGGTTTTCATCACCAGAAGAGGCTGTCGAAGAGTATGAAAAAAATGTATCTGACGTCACCACCGGAGGAGTGGCACAAATGTTTTCAAAATTGGTTCAATTGTATGAAAAAGTGCATTGACGCAAAGGGAGAATATTTTGAGAAATAAAAAACGAATTCATTTTTGACCATTAATAGTATTTTTGTATGATTGATTCCGGAAACTTTTAGTGTGCCCCTCGTATAATAATTCAGTATTAATATTCCAGTAATATAATATTTTTTAAAGTATTTATGAGTTGGGAACCTGTGATTATGTTATGAAAGAAAGAAAAGAAAAGCTGTTTATTTCATTATCCCATAGTAGGTAGGTGATAATCGATATCGATACATTCATCTTGTATCCTCATAGGTACATCACTAAAGCAGTAGCAAAGTATTTTGGACAAGCGAGTAACAGCCATGGCATTATCAATCTTATTCTTTGCTGTTAGAGACTAATACAAAAATCGTTAGCCACAGTGCCATCTGTTGTTGAGTGGCTTTGTTTTGTGGGTAATCAAGTAACATCCATTGCATTATCAGTCTTATTTCTAATTAATAGAGACTAAAATAAAAATATTTTCAAAAGCGCCATCTTTTAGTGAGTAGACTTTAATTTTTTATTACTATTTATTTTATTGAATTTTAAACCATGTTCCCTTAGTGGCTAAGGTTTTATATCCGTAAAATTAGTTTTATGGTTTTATGACTTTTTGAACGTTCTCTTTCAACCAATTATAACTTTTATTTCTAAGTTTGCTAGTTTTTACATGTGTGAGTTTAGCTACACTGGTTTTCATAGTGAAAAGACATCATGCTAGTTCTATTGTTTTTTAAGTTCTGTGGTTACAGTGTAACGACACTGTTAAAAAATTGGGTTAAAAACAACCCAACGCTGCACTACGTAGCGTCACCTACCTCGTAGACGCTATCGAGCGACTGTTACTGCAACATGCTCCGTACATTGAGCCGAGATCATAGTTTCGTTTTCACAGTCGGCACTCTACAATAAAAATAATGATAATGATATTTTTTTTTAAGTTAAAACTTCTTTAGGCGAGTTGGAAATTTTTTGTCATGGGAAAAAAACACTTGTTTAGGCAAATAAATATCTTGTATCTTCGCACGTAGCGTAGGGCTATGTTCAGCAGTGGACGTCCTATGCTGATAGCCCACAAAGGGTACCCAGTGACCTGGGGGGCCAATTCACGGAATACAATTTTATAAACTTAACGATAGTTGACCCAAATGAGATTGGATTATGTATGAATTGAATATATTTTGATAATCTGCTCCATTATTATTACAATATTAGTTTGATATAAATAAAGTCGATCTATAATCGTATGCCAGTCAACTCATAACATTGTATTGTCAATTTGTCAGTTATGTAAATGAATACCGTTTAGGACATATAACATACTACATAGAGACTAGATCGATACTTGAATTTTCCTATTAGAGAGTTGAAGGCAGGGCAATAAGCTTAAAGCCTGCGGCCATTACCTGCAGATCGTCAAGGAAATTCTGAATGCTGGTGGAGTGATGACTGATATCCTGTCGGCTGACAGCTGTCGACCGTTCACTCACCCTGTCCATTAACTGTCCGTCCATCCTGTGCACAGACCACTTAGATGTACTACGATCCTGTGTCCATCCGTCCAAGGTCCATCCCATTTCAGAGTGCTCCCAACCAACTCTACTGTTCTTATTTTTAACAGTAGATCTACTGCATTTTCAATGTCATCCAGCTGTTTCTGTTATAGTCCGTATTTCTACTGTTTTTTTAGATTTTACGAAAAGTAAAAACCCCACCTGTCAGTGTAAATCAATTGTGGAAATCAAATTGATTTCCATACGTCCATACACGACGTTGTATGTAGACAGACATTTTGTCTTTAATTGATAAATTACAGGTTTATAAGGTTGACTACCTCCGTGGCGCAATGGGCGAATAGCCGGCTGAGACGCAGGAGGTAGCGGGTTCGATTCCCGCCGCGGAACAAATGTTTGCATGATCTACAGATATTTGTTCCAGGTCTGGTTGTTTCTATAATTATTAAAAGAAGGTATGTATTTACAAAAAAAAGTATATAAGTATTCTTTCAGTTATCTGGTTCCCATAGTACACACGGCTACACATCAAGCTATAAGTTTCCAGTATAAGCTGACCTCTCATTCTACGAAAAGCCTACACAATGCGAGGTCAGCTTATACTGAAAATGTGTAGCTTGATGTGTATCCGTGTGTACAAGCTCTGCTTAGTTTGGGGCTAGATAGGGTTGTGTGAAATTTCCAGCAATATTTATTTATTATATGTCAAATAAATTGTGATGTTATACTTGTTACTTTTATACTACCTGGAGATGGAACAAGCTTATCTGATGTTATGTGGAATCGCCTAAAACAAATTATTACCTCATAGATCACGCACCTTAGAAACGTGCCGTACGATATACTGCCCTCCGTCCACCAACTTGAGGTACTCAGGTGTAAAGCCTTATGTGCCTGTGCCTAGTCAGGTCATAAATTCTGTCACATGTTTAATATAAAATAATTGAAACAAGTTTATTCATTATGTAACCATTTATATACCAAAATGAACTTAACAAAACATAGATTCTTATGACACTAAAGTTTTTTCAAAATGACCTCCGTGATTTTGAATACAGGCCTTCAATCTGCGCGGCCAGTCGTCTATCGCAGCACGAACGAGGTCCATGTCAATATCGGCGGCTGCCTTAATCAAGGATGTCTTGAGTGACTCCAAATTGGGATGAGACTTTGAGCACGCCTTTTCCTCCAAGTGTTGCCATATCTTGTAATCTAACGGATTCAAATCTGGACTGGAGAAGGGCCAGTCTTCGAGCCGGATGAAGTCAATTTCACGGGCCGCCAGCCCGTCTTGTGTGCTCTTCGCTCTATGAGCTGGCGCCGAATCTTGTTGGAATACCCAGTGCCTGTTATTGAACATGGTATGAGAAACAGGCTCCACAAGGTTCGTTAGGACTGTATTTTGATACACAACTGCATTCGTTTTTACACCTTTCTCACAAAAATGTACCTCTGTTAAGCCCCAATAAGAAACTCCCAACCATACCATGAGCGAGGATGAAAAATGACCTCGTTGGACACGCGGAATACGGTTGCTCGCTTCTTCACTACTGTGTGCGTACACCTTATCATTTTGTTTGTTGTAGCTCTCTTCTACGGTAAAATTTTTTTCATCCGAAAAAAGAATTTCCCGATATTTTTTACCCGCGTACCGCTTCAACAAAGCGCGGCATCTCTTCAGTCTGAGGTCCATTAGACGAGCATTCAAACGATGTCCTGTTTTTCTTCGATATGCCCGAAGCCTTATGTCTTCATTTAACACCCTTTTCACCGTGGTTCTGCTTAATCCCATCTGAAGGGCCAACAGTTTCTGCTTACGTTTGGGATTTCTTTGAATTCGCGCCTTCACAGCTTTTATCACTGCTGGAGTCCTAACAGACCGAGGGCGATCACTTCTTGACCTGTAATCTACACTAGAGTCTTCATTGTATCGTTTGATGGTGCGATAAACGAATCTTTTGGTTATATTCCAATTTTTCAGTATGTTAAAAATTTGAATTGGCGCGTAACCGCAATGATGCAACGCAATAACTGCAACACGGTCTTCTTTAAGCGTCCACTCCATATTTAAAAATGAGTAAAATTCTAAAAAGTATACATTTTTATTTTCATAAACAATTCGAAATTCGAATTCTACGAACTTTTTTGTGGCCAGCATTCTAAAAGAAAAGTTTTTACTGTTTGACAATACGTATGACCTGACTAGGTAATTTTACCGTAACCAAACCCTTCAAACCGCAACACAACAAGCTGCTTGGTGGCAGAAATAGGTAATAGGAATGTCATTGGTTATTGCCGGTAATATGCCGATATGTGGAGCGAAGACAGTTTGTAGAAAGGCTTTCATTCTATTGCATATTTGGAATAGTAAGCAGTCCTTGCATCTTCCGAAAAACTAAATTTTACTGTTTTCGTGTATTCTACTGTTTTTAAACTCAATATGTGGTTTTTTAATTCTGTAGAGTTGGCAGCACTGGTCAATCAGTCAAGCAAGTCAGTCACTCAGTCCAGTCAGTCAGTGTCAGTTCATTTACACACATCTCAAGAGTCGAGACCTCAAGGGAATTTTATGTTGTTTTGTTTGATTGTATTTCGTGAATTTTGTGTTGTCTTTCGCGAAAAAAGGGATGTGAACCCGTCGTTTACTTTTAGTAATATATGAAGTGCATGGTGACCATGATACTGAAACTAACAGCAATATTATTAATATATTGCGCGTACGGCCTCGGTTCTGTTATCGACAAAGATGAAAAGGTAAGACGTGATACTGCATCAATTAATGCTTTGTGGCGCAGTGGTCTGTACAAGTCGTATAATTTGAAAATAGAGACCGCGTAGATACAAAGGGTTATTTACTGTTGTAGAAAAGTACAGAATTGGTGCGTGCCCTGGATGACCGGCCTCTGCTGTTTGCCACGTTAGGTGGCGGCATGGTAGCTGTGGAGCCTTTAGCGGGAAATATTATTTGGAAACTGAAAGATGGTGAGTTATGTATGAGTTTATTTAAAATTAAAAGTTTTTGCTGTTACTCTTGTGTACCTAAGCCCTGGATGATATAATACTTTCATATAAGATGATGATAATTTTTTAGTGATACACACCTATGAATCATCATCAATTTTAATTAAGTGGTTTTGTAAAGTCAAACCAGGGGATTTATAAACACACTTTATTTACCACTATGATAAATTATTTAACTATAAATCATGGTATATTTGATAAGTTACGAGATACCTTTCACATACAATAACCTGCACTAATGTGCACATACTTGTAATTGCATCATTGTTAAGTTTTGTGTCAATGAAACTCAACCTACCAATTTTAAACTTAAAATAGATTACAATTTGTATTATGGCCGCCAAAGACATTCAAGTAATTTGATCAAATGGGCTGGTTCAACCAGCTTGATCAAATTAACAAAATTTGAAATTGACTGTGGCAAAATTTGATCAAATTAAAGAGTAATCAAACGGCTTGAAGAAATATGAATTTTCGTATTTTTATTTGATCAAAACTGTTTGATAAAAAAAAGAGTGTGTTGCGAGCGCTCAGTTGTTGCTGCGGAAGTGTTCCTCTTTTCATGAGCCACATTTAACACCATACAGTACGATTTTTTGTCCTTTTGTAGGCCTTCAAAGCAAACACTAAACCAACTATTGCAAAAGTGTCATCTGTAGACATTTTTAAAGAAGCACAACAACTCTTCGCCTGCTTCGATACTGAACTGACACCGCTACAAGCCTGCGTGAAAGTGTGTGGTTGCTTGAAAGATCATGCCAATTTGGTCAAACTGTTTGAACCAGCCTGTTTGATCAAATTACTTGAACGTCTATGGTGGCCATTACTTACATTTATACAAAAGTAACTCCGTAATAATTTTCTTATTCTGTTTTAATATACTAGGTATTGGGTATTTTAGGAAATCACTATTTTGGCTCTTTTAAACCCCAAACCAATGTAAAAAGAGAGGTGTTATAAGTTTGATGCATAAGTCTGTCGTCTGTGTGAAACTGTCTATGTCATCATAGTTCCCAAATAGATGGACTGATTCAGATGAGGTATTTTTTAATAGAAAGTGTGTTTAACTGGAGTGGTTCTTAGCTCTATGTGAGATAAAGATCAGGTTAGGGGTTAATCTTGTACAAAACTTGTCTTCAATCCTAGTAGCCATTATAATACTATTACAAACTACATAATGTGAAACACTACTCCTGAAAGCTTCAAGGAATTTGAATGTACGGAACTTTTGGCGCTATAAAAAAAATGTTGTGAGTACAGTGCAAGTTGGATATTTAAAAATCTCATTGATGGGTACTTACTTATTTTTGTCTTCTTATCGTACATCGAAAAACCGGTATCTAAAAAAACTAACTAAAAATTAAATGAATAAAAGAAAAAGAAGGTAGTTAAAGAATTAAATTTATGTCAATCAATAAAATACAAAATATGTAAGTCTAAGGCTAAGTTCATATGACCGCGCGGAACTACTAACTGCGCGGTATTTTAGCCTAAAGCTACTAATGCAGAAGTGGAGAACTGTAACAGTTCTGTTGTTGTTCAGTTAACAACAGAACTGTTACAGTTCTCCATCTTAAAAATAATGAAAAAAAAAGTTATGCCACTATTTGCTGCCCATAACTCTACGTCAGCTCTGAATATTTTATTTTTCTAACTCTACTCAAATAGTTTTATTTTCCAATAATAGTTCTATGTGATGGCGTAGTAATTTAATAATCTTCATAGTAAATGAAAATTCAAGATAACATACTAGCCTCAATACTTACTACAATCTGATAAATGGATTATTTTGATATAATATCAAAATCGAGTTGATGCAATATCTTGTTTATTTATTCATTTCATTCCGCTCTGATCTCTCCGAATTTCAACTAAAGAATAAATTCCTGTGAATGAAAACTCTGGTAGTAAATAAAAGTAGGTAAGTTACTACAGCGCAAAACATACATGAGCTTATATTTTTTGTGTTAGATTAGAATAGAAAATTCTTTATTTCACTAATAAAATAAAACATAGGTGAACTTAAAGTGACATTTTTTACTAAGATGGCGTGTTTTTGGGCTAGTCTTATGGCGGGTTCCTATATCCGTCGGTAACCGACTACGCCTCGTATCTCCTTGAAAAAGTGTCAAACTATTGACAGGGTTTCAAGGAGAAACGAGACGTAGCTGGTTACTGACGGATATAAGAACCCGCCATTAGTCAGCAGTCAAATTGAATGAATGAATGAATGAAAATTCTTTATTATACCTTACAAGCTAGACACAACAGATTGGTGCTGATTAATGGCGGGTTTCTTATATCCGTCGGTAACCAGCTACGACTCGTTTCTCCTTGAAAACCTGTCTAAAGTTTGACACTTATTCAAGGAGATACGAGTCGTAGTCGGTTACCGACGGATATAGGAACCCGCTATAAAACTAGCCCGCAAACACGTCATCTTAGTAAAAATTACTTAATTTTAGAAATGTCACTATTACTTAAATGTCATTCTAATTTGGTCTTTAGCTTAAACAAAATAAGACCGTCGTGTTTTACACAACTTTAGTTAGTCAGCGTAAACAACAGAATTGTGTAACTTTAAATATATGGCCATGTGTTCGATTGAACACATGGCTTCATTATTTTATCTCAAATATATTTTTTGTGTGCCTTTTTAACTATATCGAGAACACAATTACAATAATGGGTAGGTAGATATTTACATTGTATTTGTTCCCAACAACATTGATGTTATCAGACATTTGTGACCTGTGTGGTATTTATCTACCTATATCGTGTATCAACATTAATATGGTAGTATCGAAATGAGATCTTTAAATAGGTACATTTTTATTTACCTAGTTCTTTAAGCCAATTCGGCCTTCAAGTGACCTATACCTACCTACCTGTCTGTAACAATTTATGTACCATACTTCTATAGTAAATAAAATTCATTTCATATAAACTTTCACATTTAAATGACTCTACTGGCGAGGTGGGCGTGTAGACTACTGTGGCGCAACACGTTGAATTCGATTCCAGTTGCGTAAAAAATGTTTGCATGATTTGGGTGGTATGGTAGTACCAGTGTTGACAACGGGGGGGTTTTCCCCCTAAATTTGGTGGATAAGTTAGATGAAAAGGGGTATTTTTAGGGTCATACACTAGGGTTACAATTTTTTGAAGAATTTTCACGAGTTACCTTTTTTTAAGAGAATTTCGAAAGACGCTAGGGGTGGGGGGGGGGGGGGGGGGGGCGCTTAGTCGAACTTGGCAACACTGGGTAGTACCATAACACCCAACACCTGTTGTATGTAAACTTATTTTATTTTATTTTTTTCCCTCAACAAAAGGTTTACAAATATCACTTATATCTGAGGGTTCTTATGCTGAAGTACACCTGTTTTGCGAGAGACTGGTTGCCTGTGATAGGTTTATAAAACCTGTGGTACAGGTCACCAGTGCCCCACTCCGTTACACTCCAACTTACATTTATTTTTGTATTCTACAGTGATGCGTACGAGTACATGCGTGGGTGTGTGTTTATGAGGATGTGTAAGGGTGTGTATGTGTGTGGGTCAGTGTGTGTGCATACTTTATTTTTCTATGTTCATATTTTGAGATTTCAGTAAGGAGTCTTATTTCATAGGGGTCATGAAACCTTCAGTTTCTTCGTAGTTTAGAGATTTAAGCTATGTGAATAGCCATGTTATTACTTTTTTGCATTTATATTTAGTAAGGGGGTAAATTGAGAGTAAGTTATTTATTTTATTATATACGTAAGGTCCTAGGATGCAAAAAAAGTTATGAAAAAGGCTAGTGTGATAGGAGGCAGATTGGCATACAGTACCCGTCCTCCGCTTTTCTTTTTGAATTTTAGTTGTTGATACCCACGACACCGGGAATCCTACTCTATGTCTCTGTCGGGTGTTATTAATTTAAATCTATACTAATATTATAAATTCGAAAGTAACTCTAGTATATGTGTCTGTTTGTTACGTTTCATGGCTAAGCGGCTGAACCGATTTCTATGAAATTTACTATATAAGATAGATGATGACGTAGTTTGAGACCGACGCGTGTGATGGAAGCTAGTATTTTATACAAACGCATTACATAATGTAAAAATAACATAGTTTTTCAAATTGCAGTGCCGCGCATGACCTTACAAAAAACAAAAGGCATTGAAAATAATGTTGAAAAATCATTAGCATCCAATGGCGTGTGGGCAATAGTATAAACTAAACGATTAATTAAATCAATTAACTTATTCGTATTTTATAGAACCAGCAGTCAAAGTACCGAACCAACAGGAAAACCTGAAGCCGCAGTTCCTACCAGACCCTCGCCACGGCTTCCTCTACATGTATGGTCCAAGAGGCGACCAGATGTTGAAAAAGCTGCCGTTTACCATCCCAGAACTCGTAGCCAACGCGCCTTGTCGGTCCACTGATGGTATATTGTATACTGGAAAGAAGAGTGATACCTGGTTTATGCTTGACCCGTTGACTGGCTCCAGGGAACATGTTTCAGGTGGGTTGATCGATAGTATTTAATCAGCGGTGCTCCTGAACCAGTAATATTTTAACGGCATTTGTAGCCGGCAATGCCTAGCATCAATGTCCGGCATCAATGCTCAATTTGGGCACACTATACTATTTCCATTTCTTTATTTTCTCGATGACAGCTCCTGTGAAAACTTGAACGAGCGTCTTTTTACATTATGTATGCATTATTTTATAAAAATATGACGCGTACGCACGTACAAGGTTATACCAGAGTCGGAGAAACTGATAGGGATGGAGCTATCGATAAACGTAACATCAGACCCGATATTTTTTTACAAAATGTAAGAAACTAAACTGCCGGATATTTTAGTACAATTTTATTAACTAACGCAAAATACACAAAGTAACGTATGGATAATGTGAAAAAACTCAGCGAACAGAAATGTAGTGACTAGCACGACCGTCTTGTTGCGAGTGACATATTAAAACAAACACAAAATGTCGGTGGGCCATTGAGTGTGAAAAAATCCCACCTTGAAAAAATATATTTGAATGTTTTTGTTGTATTTGTCTTTTTTCAAAATATGTTAAATATATACATATATGCGATCGATATCATTACTTATTTGGTCACAACACTACAACTATCAAATTAGAACTGTCATCGGGAAAATAAAGAAATGGAAATAGTATAGTTACAGTGCAATATATGGCTCAATTTTATCTAATCAGCCCACATCCATCCACTGATGGGTATAGATAGGCCTCCGCATTATTACGCCATTCTTTCCGATCTTTATACCAATGAGTCTAGTGACATCCAGTCTTCACCAACGTCAGACCAACGGGCTTGTTGTCTGTCTGGTAATCTAAAACCTTCGCGTGGCCACCACTCAGTCACTGGCTTTGTCCATCTTCCAGTTTAATATTAAATAATAATAATAAAAAATAAAAGGCATTTATTTACACACACACAATAAGTAATAAATAAAGCTAGGTCGGTATAACAGTAGGCCTAATTCCAAGAAACATTATTACATTATTGAAGGTAGCACCAAGGTGGTGGTAAATAGGTCGAGAGCTCAGCTACGCTGGTTTTCAGCCTCGCCTTGGCAGAAACATCTGCATCTGCCGCCGCCACAGATAAGGTTCTCCGGAACTGTCAGTTGTCAGTTGACAGAACTTTTGAACTTGTCAGTTTAGATAATTGTTAGCTAGTGGCACAATTATTACCGTCTAATGTACACGAGTTAACGCTTGAATTTATCCGACAATATTATAACAATATTGACGAGCTGTACGAACATTATTGCTGTAACATTATCAGCCATCCTCGCAGGCTAAATAATGTCGAAAATGTTACTCGTGGAGGAGTCCTTTTAGATTCATTCATACACCCTTCGTGGGCTGGAAATAATGGAAACCCCAGCCACAAGAAAATACTTGCTGAAATGTATTACCTACATGGACCCAGAAAATATTTTTTTTTCTCGTCTTTGCGTATATATATATATTTTTCTTAAACCTCATTGGAAATTTGAGCATCATTTTGACAACCTTCTTCGAGATAAATCGAAATTGCTGTACTGACCAAATACATGCGAGCAGCGGCCAGCAAAAGTTGTGTGAAAATCCATATCTGTCGTGGTTTAGCGACGAAATAAATTACATAATATACATATTAACTGTCGTGTAATTTAAAAATGGAACGATCTTTTACTCCGAAACATGGCAACCATGTAACTTATCAAAGAATTTATTTAAATTTCGAACTGGCTTGCAAATAGAAAGCTGGTTATTGAAAAAAAAACAAATGATATTTAAACGGGGGAAAAATTATTGTTGTTCGTTGTTCGTCATTGATTTTGAAAAGTAATTTTTTAATTGTGGACCCGCCGAACTTCGTACCGCCTTGACATGCATATAACGCGGGCTGTCAATATACGTCACCCTGGTAGAATTGTCAATTGTTGTCCCCGGCTATCATTATGTATGAGAAAATGAATGACTTCGACAAATAATTCAATACCAAAATTAGCCAAATCGCTCCACCCGTTCTCGAGTTTTAGCGAGACTAACGAACAGCAATTCATTTATATATATATAGACGATATCTCGGGATAACTCCAACCGAAGCATCTGTTTCAAACGATATTAATTTTTTTTACATCCTCTTTGACGATATTTGCAGCACGCATTCTGTCAATTCTATGTCAAACGCCATAAAGTTACATTATAAAAGCGCTAAGGTAAGATTATAAATAATTTTATATGGTGGTTAAGTATTCTTAAATTTTCTAATTTAGCGCGCAATTTTCTTAATTTTTTCTTTCATAAGAACCTTCTGACAATAAGAAATACAACAAAAAAAGAATTAGTGAAATCGGTCCAGCCGTTCACGCGTGATGGCGTGACCAAGGGAAATAGGGATTCGTTTTATATATAGAGATTTATATATATATATATATATATAGATTTATAATTACCTTGCATTATTTGAGAAAAGTACTATACAAGCCTTGGCCACAACTAGGCATTGATGAGCTTACGTATGTATATGTGTGCCCACATTTACACGTTCGTCCATCAATGCCTCTTTTGCTGGCCGCTGCACGAATCTGAAAAGCGCCGAAAATAATTACCGCTTGCACAGTATTGCATGCATTCATGTGCAAGTGGGAGGTAATTATTTTCGGCGACATTTTAGATTCGTTTTTATATTAATCCAGGTTTAATACTACGCTTTTCGCGATAACTATCCTGGAATCAGTTATATTGTTATGACGTGATTGACGAACAAAAGATCCAAACATTTAAATGACGTATTGTAACAACAGATATGAACTTCCTATCTTAGCATTATAAATACGTTAGTATCAGATAAGTCGGGTTCTCCCGAACCCCTCCTCGTATATCCTACGCTGTTGGATCCCTCAGCCCCTATTAGTGTTTCATCATCATCATCATCATTTTCAGCCCGTGTATACCCACTGCTGGGCATAAGCTTCTCTTTGTTTCTGCCATTCTTCCCGATCCTGTGCCAGTCTGAACCACGTACGACCCACGATCTTATGGATGTCGTCGACCCATCTCGCTAGTCGACGTCCCCTATTTCGATGCCCAGTTCTCGGCCTCCACTCTGTTAGGGCCTTAGTCCACCTATCGTCACTACGTCTGGCCAAGTGTCCTGCCCAACTCCACTTGAGCCCCAATATTCGTGTTTACTAACAAAAAAAAACCAGTGTTCACTAATCTGTTTGGTTTAACCCATTGATAAACTAACTGAATTGCGCTTTTTTATAGGTTTTGATAAGGCAAAGATATTCCAAAGCGACGATAACACTTGTGAGCCAGACAAGAAGCGAGGAATTTATATCGCACGAACCGAATACAATATACTGATGCACGATTCGAAGAACTATAACCATAAGTGGAATGTCACGTTCTTTGATTATACTTCTCACGCTATGGGGAAGGAGCTTCTGAATGATTATGGTACGTATGCTGAAGCGAATGGAACATGCTGTTTTCTACTAGCGATAATTATTTTTTTAATTTTGACACGCAAACCAATGAACGCTACTCCTACTTCAACATCCACGGGGACCCTGGAAAGCTGCTGCCACCAACCCAAAGCCTTACTCCGTTACTTGAAGGAGTTAGAATGGCTGGGGTCAGGTTAGAAGGGGGGTAATGCACAATACACCCCAATGCGGTTTTTTTTCGAATGGACTTATTTAGGCCGTTGCAGCTTAACCGAGCTTTTGGCGAGCGCAGAAGGCGCTCAGCCCTGTAAGTTTTGATGAGGCAACTAGCGCAAGGGCACCACTTAGGTACGAACCTCGGCTTGGGCTGTTGCCAGGGCGGGGATATTAGAGAATCGCCCGGGTACGTGCTTGTACCTCGTATAGGCGGCGACTGAAGGGACTCGTCGACCTCGCCGGCGAGGTCGGTGTATCTGTGAAGTGTTTGCTCTGTCTAATGTAGATGACTCTTCCGCATTAGCGGAGGTGATTTCGTCATCCGGGTCTCCGAGAACGTGTCTCGGACGACGGAGGGTACCCCAATGCGGGACGTCAGTGCAGATCTTTTATTTCCCCCACCCTAGAATTAGACGCAAACCAATGAGTTAACAGTGAAACCAAGACCTTAATATGTTCTTTCTGTGAATTTCTAAGATTCGGGCCAGAAAATCATATAATCTGTATAAAAACAGAACTAGTGCGAGTTTGATTTGCGCACTGAGGGTTCCGTAAAAAATATTATATTTTATGTGATATAACTTCAAATTAACGATTTTCATATTTTTTTCCATAACTTTTGCTGCGAGATCTTGCTTCTTGCCAGATTTCATGATTCTAGGTCAACGGGAAGTACCCTAAGGTTTAGATCCCTAAGGTTTAGATTTATTTCATCATCATCATCAGCCGGGCGACGTCCACTGCTGAACATAGGCCTCCCCCTTAGATCGCCACAACGAGCGGTTGGTAGCCGTTTGCGCCTAACGGCTCCCCGCGATTCTTACTAGATCGTCGGTCCACCTTGTGGGGGCCGGCCTACGCTGCGTTTTCCAGTCCGCGGTCTCCACTCGAGAACCTTTCTTCCCCAACAGCCTGCCCATTGCCACTTCAACTTGCTAGTTTTGAGAGCTATGTCGGCAACTTTAATTCGTCTGCGGATTTCCTCATTGCGATTTTGTCACGCAAAGAGACCCCGAGCATAGCCCTCTCCATAGCTCGTTGAGCGACCTTGAGCTTGATCATGAGGCCATGAGTAAAGGACCACGTTTCAGTGCCATAGGTCATCACTGGTAACACACACTGATTGAAGACTTTAGTCTTCAGGCTCTGGGGAATTTTGGTCGAGAAGATATCGCGAAGTTTCCCGAACGCTGCCCAGCCGAGTTGGTTATTTTGGTTCGTTAGATTTATTTGCGTTTGTCAAAATATGCGGCATATATATATGGCTGTATTTACTAATCGCGTTGACTTGACTTGAAGCTTGATTTTTTTACAGCTTCAAGGAACCCGTACACCTAAGTATTTGATATTAACGCGCCGGCGAACCCCAAGACTTCAATTCGTCAGCGTCAAAAAGTTCGGCCTGAATATCGCTATCCCTGTTTAGTGACGAAGTTTAGCCACGCAGAGCGACAGTGATAGCAATAAAACGATTCTACATTTGATTAGATTTTGACCATGTTCCGTAATACCAAATATGATGACTGAAAACTTGTTATATTTTTCTCATTGTGTTGTTATTCTGTAACTAGACGATATAATCTGTGTTCCCATGACTAGGATACGTAAGATGTTGTTGATTTTAATACGAAACAATTAGGTTGAAAACAGGTCTTTTATGACGTAAAAACATACAGAATGCGATACGCTTCTATTTCATTTTAGGTAAGTATTTTGATCTAATATATGGTTGGTAACCTAGATAAATACTATTCAAATTAAAATAATACCTTATTAAGGTAGAAATATGCTCCAATTAGAAATGATCTTGGTAGTACGTGTTGTATGGGCGATTGTCCCTCCGGTGTCCTCTTAACTTTAACTTGATATCTCCTTGATCCTTATTTTTTATTAATTTTTTTAAATCAATGAAAAGGGCTTTGTCGCACATGCGATTATGCCGCCCTGGTAGGTAATCTTAATTAATGATTTAGTGACAAAATTTAATCTTATGTAACTAGTTTGTAAAGTGTTCTAGCTGAGTCCGAAAGAGGTTCGGCTAGAACATTGTTACAGAAACCTATTTCTCTAAATCTTAAGGGGAGACCGGAGGGGAATCGCCCATACAACACGTACTACCAAGATCATTTCTAATTGGAGCATATTTCTACGTTAATAAGGTATTATTTTAATTTTAATAGTATTTATCTAGGTTCTCAACCATATATTAGTACAAAATACTTACCTAAAATGAAATAGAAGCGTATCGCATTCTGCATGTTTTTACGTCATAAAAGACCTGTTTTCAACCTAATTGTTTCGTATTAAAACAACAACATCTTACGTATCCTAGTCATGGGAACATAGATTATATAGTCTAGTTACAGAATAACAACACCATGAGATAAATACAACAAGTTTTCAGTCATCATTTTTGGTATTACGGAATACGGTCAAAATCTAATCAAATTTAGAATCGTTCATTTGCTATCACTGTCGCTCTGCGTGGCTAAACTTCGTCACTAAACAGGGATAGCGATATTCAGGCCGAAGTTTTTGACGCGGTCGAATTGAAGTTGCGCTCGGGGTTCGCCGGCTTCTTAAAGATAGGGTATTTCTGATAGCTTCGTTGCGTACACACTCCATTAATATGTGATATACATCGTCTATAGTGTTACAAAGCAGACTAGTCGCTGTCGGTGAATAATTGATCCTTGATAACTTGACAGACAGACGAACAACAAACTGATCATAATATAAAGGTTCCCAAAAACATTTGCATGATCTACAGATATTTGTTCCGGATCTGGATGTTTTTCAATATATTTTATGTGTGTATTTACAAAAAAAAAACAATATAAGTATTAAATCAGTTATCTGGTACAAAGCTCTGCTTAGTTTCGGCTAGATACCGCTGTGTGAAATGTCCAGCAACATTTATTTATTTATATATTATTATTTGTGCCTACTGTGCAATGCCAGGTACTTATTTTGACGATTGGCCTAGTTACTGGATACTTTCTTAATGGTTTTCAGGATATTTTTAAATTAAAACAGATCTTTGTCTGGTTACCACCATGCGTGTAATGGCGTTTATCTTTGTACATAATTCGAGGAGCGGGTATACGGAACATTAATATAACAACCAATGGAAATAAGTTTTAAATAATCGCGTGATGGTGGCTTGCGTGGATTGGTAGAATATTAACATCGTAATGAAGAACAATTGAGCCTTGAGTTTAGCGGAATCGCGAACATTATTAACAGTCAACAACCAATGCTTAAATACATTTCGCATCTAAATGAGGTTTATCTATCGCCCACTGACCAGTTAACAAGGATAAATTATATAATACGTGCAAAATCAACCTTGACAAAAAAGTTTATTTTCGAGGAATGTCGATACTTTGAAACGTTAAAATGATTAATGAATCGTGGCCATTACAAGGCCATGACATGAGAGCAGGTGCTCTCATTTCCTTGTAATGCCCAACCACCTGCACACGGAATGACTTGTACCAGGCAACAGAGGGGTGTGGAAGTTGCTCTCTATTGAGCTAATCAAATTTAAAAGTCAAATAGCCATTGACACGGCAGAAGAAGTCGTAAATGAAAAACACATTGCCTTCATGCTATTTTACTTATCATTTATCAGCTACGTAGGTAATATGTGTTCCGGCAATTAGTTTATAGGGCGTCAACGTGAATCGGCTCGTATCGATCGATTATGGTTATAGCTAATGAAAATGGCTGTTTTATTGTGCGAGTATGAGTCTACCAATACTATCGTGAAATAACTAGTATTAAATGGGGCGTTACTGCGTATTTACCTTTTTAATAAATTATTTAACATTAGTAAATATGTACACAAGGGCGGATCCAGCCTTGGTGTCCGGGGGGGGGGGGGGGGGGGGGAGGGTCACATAATCGTAGCCAAGTCACAAGAAGTTATAATTTAATTTTTATAATCATAGATACAAGTAAAAAGTAGGTATTTTATTAATGTACTTACATACTGTAAAAATACCTATATTTAAATAACAAAATCAATTTTTCAAATCAAAATATTATATTAAATTAATTAATTATTGAATGTACTTACATAAAATCTATACATATTGTGACAAAAATATATAAAAACATTATGTTTAACAATTTTATTTAGTGGTCCACCTAGGTCCTGGACCCAGCCCAGGGAGGGAGTCATGACCCCCATGACCCTCCTCCTGGATCCGCCCTTGTATGTACAGTGATCGTGAAAGTTTAAAAAAAAATATGTTATTTGTGGGGAAACATGCTTACGGCCCACCTGATGGTAAGCGGTCACCGTCGCCTATTGAAACCGGCAACACCCGGGGTATTGTCGATGCGTTCCCTACACTGTAGAAACCTCTTTACATTTCTCTTGAAGCGTGCCATGTCGTAGCCTAATGGGAATACCTCAGATGGTAGCTCATTCCACATCTTGCAAGTATGGGGTAGAAAAGATCGCGTGAAGCGTGTGGTGCGCGATACCCTATTGTCGATGATATGTGGATGAGCTTTATTACGTTGTCGAGAAGTGCGATGGTAAAATCTCGACGACGGGATGAGTTCAAATAGCTATTTTAAAATACTTTATTATGATGAAAGCCATCCTCTACTATGATTATATTACGGTCGAAGATTTGATACAATGCTTCCTACATCACACTAATATTATAAATGCGATAGTTTGGATGTTTGTTTGTTACTCTATCACGTTGTAACGGCTGAACCGATTTCGATGATATTTGGTATGTACGTAGATTATAACCTGGATTAACACATACGCTTCTCGTTGTCCCATAAATCCAGGGTTCCATGGGATAAAAATTAGGTGTCAAGTCAAGTTACAACGGCGAGTTTAGCTATATTTCTAGGTTACCTACAAATTTAGTAGTGTCACGCGTACGAAGTCTCGGGCAACAGCTAGTTTTAAAATAAAGATCTAATCGGTCATACATACTGGTTTTCAAGCTTATTTAAAATATGCAATACATTTCCTGTTTCTACAATAAGTAAATAATTTACCTCTAATACTAGCTTGGGTTTATCGCAATGATTTTGCGTCGCGACGCTTCAATACAATTTGTATAAAAGTACATTAAAGGGGCGTCACGTCTTTGCCTCGTCCTTGCCTTAGGTCTCTTCTATAAAGTTTCCACCCAAGAAATAAATAAATAATGGTCGACATTACACACAGCGCTATCTAGCCCCAATCTAAGCAAACGATGGGAATCAGATAGTTGATAGAAATATTTTATAAATTTGCTTTTATGAATTCATACTTAAAATATAACAGAGAAACACCTAGATCCGCAACAAATATTTGTAGATCATGCAAACATTAGTTCTAGAGATGAAACGGATATCCGGTAACTATCCGGTATCCGGCCTTGTTTTCACTATCCGGCCGGATACCGGATAGTAATTCAGTATCTGGCCAGATTCGGAATAGTAAAATTATAAAACAACTCATTATTTTACACAAGGCAAATCATACCATAATAAGTTATAGACACCGTTTATTTTTATAATCGCACGTCAATAATGTTTGTTTTATTAATTAGTTTAGTACTCAAAATTAACAAGTGGCAAATTGTGGTGAATAAATACCAAATTTTCCGTATTTGTACCAGACCAGCTTCTGAAAATAGCCTTTCGCTGTAAACGCTACTGCCAGGTGCTGAAAGATAAATTCTAGCAAACCTTGACAACTGCGGGTACTGATTCAAATTAACTGACCACCTAACTGATAGCGTCGTGTAACGCGATAAAGGGTCGAATATCCGGTAGCTGGATATCCGGCGCTCTGGCGTCGTAGCTTGCCGAATATCCGGTATCCGGCCAAACCACTATCTGTTCTTCTTCTTCTTAGCGTGTCAACAATAATTATTTCAGCTGAATATTATAGAAATAAATAGATATTATACAATAGAAAGATTTTCTGAAGTACATAATCCAAATTACATCTTCTTTCCAGGTATAATCCACTTCACTTCGACATCGAACGGCCGAGTGATGTCCTTTGATCGTAAAACCGGTGACTTGGTTTGGTCTCACAATTTCGAAACCCCAGTCGTGGCCGCTTATTTACTAGACAGAGAGGGCCTGATATCTGTCCCTTTCAACTCTATTGGGGATGATACCCTTGACCATATCATGGAAGATGCTACAACCCTTAGTAATGGACATGGGATAAAGAATTCTAACATTGAGTTATAGTAAGTTTAATTTGCTATTTTCATCTGCGTTATTTTAAAATCCGATTTATCTATACCTTTGTTATCTCATTATAATTTTATCTTTGACTACTCCTTGAGGGACAAAAATGCGAGAGAACGTTAAGCCGAATATATATTTTCACCCCACAAAGTCGCCTAGAAGAGAACGCCTTTAGGCAGTAGGTACCTATACCGCTCATTAGGGCGCGTTCAAGTATTACGTAACGCAATTTTCGAAGATTTTTGTCCCTTCCTTGTAACGCGCCGTAACCATTTTTCTGTTCCCTACCCTGCTCCATCTGTCCCGCCCAAGACCATTTGAGCTCCATAACTCGATTCTCAACGTCATGAACCTTCGTTCTTCTACGGATCTCGACGTTTGGAACACGATCTAAGAGTTTGATGCCGAGCATGGTACGCTCTATGGCTCTCTCTGCAACTCTTAACCTGTACACATTTGATTTGTAGTTAATACAAATCAAATGTATACGCTCTGAATAACGTCTCGCCTCGCACTGTGCAAGGCGAGACGTTACTCGGGACGGCTCGCACTCACCCTGATGAAGGTTCACGAATTAAACCGAAACATTGTCGGTCGAAACACCGATAAAACGGTAAGTGATATATCTCGTACTTATAATAATGATTGAAATCAATCACAAAAGTTTTCTAAGTAAAAATACCAACATTCATTTTATGTGCCATAGAAGCACTTTGGTATTATCAACGAAACAGAAAATAAGTTTGTGATGCGGGCGCTTGTTGCAGAATTAATACACTCGTTATTATAAGGGTATAAGATAGCGATGTAATAGACAGCTTGTATTTATCAAAACTTTTAGGCTGACGTTTTTAAACGTATTATTAAAAATTACTATCAGCTATAGTTATAACAAAGAAAGATAATTGTAGAACAAAGGCCGAAGCCCAAAACGATAAGAACTAAAACTTTATCGAAACTCAATTAAGTGCGAGATTCCAAGTCTAAACTGTTTTTATTAAAAACAAGACCGGTCAAGCACGAGTAGGACTCGCGCACCGAGGGTTTTTTATGTCAATTAAGCAGCGCCATCTAGTTAAGTCACCGGTAAACCAAGAAAACTATTCAGACGTAAAAAAACTGATCAAGAGAGAGTCTTCGTTAAAATTTTCCTGTAATCTTTGCATATATATAAATATATCTATATTATATTCATTTCTGATTTTCCGTAATCAATGAAGAACTAACTGAAACTGATCAAGATAGAGTCTTCGTTAAGATTTTCCTGTAATCTTTGCATATACAGTGTAAACTCCATGTAACGTCACTCGTTTTAACGACAAACTCTCTAAAGCGTCGAAATCACTCGGCTTTGGTTGGTTTAGCTGGTCTTGCATACAATGGTACACTCTGTATAGCATTACACCCACTCTCAATAACGACAACAATTTGTTATAAAAAGTTCTTTTTAAGTTGCCAAATTAGTAAAAACTGCGCAGCTGTGTATATCCTTGTCGTTTTATTATCCTAGACCACAATAAACTCGACTGTCGGCATCACACACACCAAACTTTTTAAGAAATCCGTTCTTTTGTTTACAAAATGGGATTGCTTGCACGTGTAGCTGCAGACTGTTGTTAGTAGAAGTGATGGATTTTATCTATACGTTGTCATATTCTTAGTAGCTCACAAACTTTTAAATTGTAAACATGGCTAGTAAGAGAAAATCACTGTGTATTGACGATTTTACTTCTCTCCATTTAACGACAACTCTCTATAACGTCAAAATATGCTCAGTCCCTTGAGTGTCGTTATATAGAGTTTACACTGTATATAAATATATCTATATCATATTAATTTCTGATTTTCCGTTTGTCATGGCTGATTATCTCAGCAACTACAGAACCTATCGGCTTCAAAATTTGGAATAGTTTAAAAAATACTGATCTTCCTCTATACTCTCTATCTATAGCAAGTAAAATAATTCATAAATATTTTATTTTGATAACCAAAAGAGCATGGTGGGGTCAAAATATCAAAATAGGGTTACTAGGTCAAATAAAAATCAAATATTTTGTACTGGTTTGGATGATGAAAAATGTCGAATAAACTGCCGTTCCCCCTTGTCTCTAATGAAAATAATCTCTAAAAATACATGCAGCTAGCACATTTCATTACTGCTTGTCGTGAGTAAACGGCAAATTATTAGTGATTTAATTAACGAAAACAATTTGTAATTTCAGCCCAACGCTATATGTAGGTGAGCATAATCACGGATTGTATGCGCTATCGTCACTCGTCGATAAGAACACAATCACAATATCTACGGGCCACACACAGCCATTACTCCTCGAAGGGCCAGCCGAAACCATCGCCACAGATAACAAATACGAGCCGTTCAAAAACGTTCACTACAAGTTGAATGATCTGAACCTACACGTGTCCGCGCCTTACTTGCTTCTAGGACATTATAAAGTACCGGAGCTTATCACGTCCTGGATGCCGCAAATGCCAAACACCAAGTTCATAAACGACCGAGAATCCCAAAGCAATATCAAACTGATTAACGGACAAGTACACGCTGAAACGGAGAAAGATGTTGAGAACGAAACCAATTTAAAATCGAACTCGATCTCTGTGTCCGTGCAGACCGAGGAGCTGTTCGAGGGGTTGAGTATCAGGCCGGATTTGTGGTACAAGAATGCGCATATGTGGCTCCACCAGCAGGAGAACCAAGTGTTGAAAGTTGCATTGATAATATTGGTCGGTTTGGTGATTACCATGTTTTGGTATTTGAGATATCAGGTAAATACTTAATCTTTAGATGTATACTAATCACATTTCTCGCCATGTTGCATAAACATGTTGTTGTGCACGTGAGTGGTACGCACAATAAACAAGTTATTCTTGCGATTTTTCAACGAGTTAGCTATCAGGTTTTAATGCCGTACAACGGATAATCACCTTCATACAGTTTATTTTGAGTTGCTTCTCATTTGCAATGCATTGTTTGTTTGAAATCAATTCGTCTTGTTGTAAAAGCAATTATCACAGTTTGTTTGCATTGCTGAGATTTTAGAGGCAATTGTAACTTTTCTCAAATTTAATCGAGGGGTTTTTCCAAGGCATGAAAGATTTATGAAAATACTAGCTTCCGCCCGCGGCGCTGTTTTATGATAAATAAATAAATATTGCTGGACATTTCACACAGCGCTATCTAGCCCCAAACTAAGCAGAGCTTGTACTATGGGAACCAAATAACAGAATACTTATATAATTTTTTTTTGTAAATACATACTTATAATATATAGAGAAACAACCAGACCAGGAACAAATATCTGTGGATCGTGCAAACATTTGTTTCGCGACGGGAATCGATCCCGCTACCTCCTGCGCCTCAGCCGGCTATTCGCCCACTGCGCCACGGAGGTCGCCAAATTATTGATATTATGGATTTAGTCGTGTCGACCGAGTGCGTAACACCATGCTGCGCTCACTTACCGGCATTGCAGATGTAGGGAAGAGATCGGCTGGACTTAAGTGGGAATGGGCGGGCCACGTTGCACGAACGCACTTCGAGAAATGGGCCCATATTGTAACACTATGGACGCCTGAAGACGGAAGGCGACGTCGGGGTCGGCCGAGAATGCGTTGGCGGGACGATTTTGACACCTTCCAAAGAGGATAGTGGGATATAGTGACAGATAGGGATGCTTGGAGGGACTGCAGACCTTTGTCCAGCAGTGGGACTAGATAGGTTAGAAAAAAAGGGATTTAAGTTCACGCGAACGAAGTTGCGGGTGAATAAGCTCGTAGTAATATAATGTTAACATATCTATGTTCAGGCTCGCGAGTTTCAACAACTGTCCCAGGGAGGGTCGCGTGGTTCAAACGCGTCTACGTCATCGCAGGGCGAAGTGACCGGTCAGCTGATGGACGTGGGCGATGGAGAAGCCAGGATCGGCAGAATAAGCTTCTTCACAGACCGCGTGCTGGGGAAGGGCTGTGAGGGCACTTTTGTTTACAAGTACGTATTGCTTATTCATCTCAATCCATACTTATTGATCGAGCGAGATCTCTAGATCAACTTGGGCAAATCGGCGTTGTATGTATGTATGTCCGAGGATAACTTTCGAAGCGTTGATCCGATCATCGTGAAATTTGATACATAGGTAGGTAATGATGGCACAATTTTGGTGTGACTAAATGAGCTAAAAATGTTGGGGGGTTGTTGAGATATTGGGGTTCAAGAGGGGTAAAAAAAATGAAAATGAGGCTAACCGGTCAAATGAAAGCTATTCATTAATATATTTAGACTCCGTTTTTATTATTCGTAAATTCTTTATAGTTTTTGAGTTATTAGCCATAATAAGAACTAAACTTTGACAAAATTCACAGGGTACACCAGTGACCCCACAGTGCTGTAAATTAGTAGCTTAACTGACACAAACATAGGCAAAAGTCTTAAATCCAGAATAACTGCAATTTGTACCCCAAAAAGAGTGTCCACGTAACATGAACTCCCGTTACCTGTAATTTGAATGAAACTGTAGGTCAGGTTATATGGTTACTTATATCGTGACACTATTTTGATAGTCAAATATGACAAATAATATTTTTTTGTTTTAATCGTAGAATCACGAGATCTCAGCTCGGGGCGAACCACTGGTATAATAAATTCTGAAGTACCTCTGTCTCTTTGTTACGTTTTATGAATAAACAGCTGGAGCGATTTCAATGGTATTTGGTAAATAGATAGATTATGACCTGGATTGACATAGGCTACTTTTACATAAAAAAATAAATACTACCTGGTGATGGAACAAGCATATAACCCACCTGATGATCTTGGGACGGATCAGCGAAGTACCAACTTGAAGCTCTGGAATCAATTGAGAGAAGAGCCAAGAAGCTCATAGGCAACGCTGAGCTAGTTGATGCAAGGCTCCTCAGTCTGGAGCATCGACGAAAGGTTGCTAGCCTCTCGGTTTTTTATCGAGTACATTTCGGGGAGTGTGCGGCGGAACTTTTTAACCTGATCCCACCATCTCCTTTCTATCAACGGACAACCAGACGCTCTGCGGTGCGCCACCGCTATATGGTAGAAATACCTCCCATTCGCACAAAGCGGTTCTCTTCGACCTTTATTATGCTCACCGCCAAAGAGTGGAACGCCTTGCCAGAGTCTGTGTTTCCAGATAGCTACAGCCTGGGTATCTTTAAGTCGCGAGTGAATAGGTTTCTTCTAGGCAAGCGTGTACCATCGTAGACTGCATCATCGCTTACCATCAGGCGAGATCGTGGTCAAACGCAAGCCTATAGTAATAAAAAAAAACCAGGTTATAATCTACGTACATACCAAATTTCATCGGAATCGGTTCAGCCGTTAAGACGTGAAATAGTAACAAACATCCACCCATACATACATACAAACTTTCGCGTTTTTAATATTAGTGGAATTAGCTAATATTTTTGTTATTTTCAGGGGTACATTTGATAAACGGGACGTAGCCGTGAAGCGCCTGCTGCCCGAGTGTTTCACGTTCGCTGACCGCGAGGTGGCGCTGCTGCGCGAGTCGGATGCGCACGCGCACGTTGTACGATACTACTGCACAGAGCGGGATAAACAATTCAGGTATGTACAAAGACTGGAAGGCGCACTTCGTCTTTTCATCACGTTGGGTTGTTTAACATTGTCCATTGTCCAAACATCGGACAATGTTGAAAAACCTTCTGGTCTGCTCTTGGAAATATATTGTTATTCAAAAACCGTGTCCAGTGGTGTGGTACTTAGCTAGACCAGGGGGCTAATTCCCATAACCAAAAATAGTAAAATTCTAGTATCGATCTAGTATCGTCATGTTAAATGTCCAAACGGTATTCACGTAACTGACAATACAATGGTATGAATTGACAGACATGCGATTATACACTTTATTTAATCGATCGAAGCGAGATCTCTAAATCAACTTAGGCAAATCGGCATTGTATGTATGTTTGTTTGTCCAAGGATAACTTTCGAAGCGTTTATCCGATTATCGTGAAATTTGGTATATAGGTAGGTAGTGATGGCACAGTTTTGGTGTGACTAAATGAGCTTAACATGGGGGGAGAGGGGTGGGGGGGTTGATATATTGTAAAAAAAATAAAAAAAAACTAAAATGGGACTATCTGGTCAAATAGCATGTCTAATAAAAGGTCTTTGTGAGTAGATTTTTTAATCCCGTATTTATTTTTAGTTTTAAACCTTGTAGTTTTTAAGTTCTTAGCCATAATAAAAACTGAACTTTGACCAAATTCACAGGGTACACCAGTGACCCCACAGTGCTGAAATTTGGTATGTGTGTTGCTTTGGTGACACAAATATAGTAAAAAGTCTGAAATCCAGAATTACTGCAATTTCTACCCCAAAAAAAGTTAACCATTAACATGAACTCCCGTTACCTGTAATTTGAGTGAAACTGTAGGTCAAGTTATTTGATTATGCATTTCGTGGCACTATTATGATAGTCAAAGATTACAAATAATATTTTTATGGGAGACTCGCGAGATCTCAGTTCGGGGCGAACCACTAGTTATAACAAGCTAATATTGTACTATTAATGGAGCAGAATGCCAAAATATATTCAATTCATGCATAATCCAATCTCATTTGGGTCAACTTTCGTTATGTTTTTAAAATTGTTATACGTGAATTGGCCCCCAGGTCAGCCGATCCGAATATATCAACATTTTTCCTTTCTGCTGAAGAGATCTCAGCTGTGAAATAGGAAATTACAGTTTATTTTGTTGGTTTAAACAAAACTTCTTTTTATTGCTGGTTCCTGTTATTACTAACTGAGTAAAAACAGCAAATTAAAATTACAGTTTCACTTGTAAATAACTGTAACAAATTGATTTCAGGTATATCGCTTTAGAGCTATGCTCGGCTACTTTGCAGGACTATGTTGAGAAGAAGTTGAACTTTGAATGCACAATCGACGCGGTCGAAGTACTGAGGCAAGCCACTATGGGGCTATCGCATTTACACTCTATGGATATCGGTAAGTATGTTATGTAATTTTTTACATAATGTTATTTGTGAATTAGACATTCCGTAATGTAATTACTGCCACATATTAGGTTTTAATTTTTGTCCTAATAAATGTTATCAACAAAGATTTCATCGGCTCTTAAAAGAACTAGCATTTCTAGATACATATATCCAAATATACAGATTACATTTCCCTGCGTCTAACTCTCTACCCATAGTTTGACGTGAATATGTTTTTAGGGTTCCGTACCCAAAAGATAAAACGGTACCCTATTACCAGAGACTAGTAATATCAATAGGCTGTCAATGTCCATACAAGAAATCGTGACCCGCAAAAAGCTCAAAATCCCGTATTATTTGTAGATGGCGCTGTCTCATAGCCTGGAAACTTTCATAGCGGCCATTGCACCCAACAAATAAAAATAAACTTCCACTAAAACACACCAAAATATTTCAATATTTTTTAGAATAAGTAATATTGTCCATAAAATAAGATTTAACGATTTTATTTTATATTGATGATTTACCACTTTCATATGCTTAATCACAGATGGCGTGGGAAGGTAGCACATCGTTTTTACCTAGATGGCGTTTAACACAAAATTAACACAAAGTCCGAAACAAAGGGAACGAAAGAGAACCGTGAACTGACTGACATTGACAGCCGGGAAGCAAGCAAAGTCACGCTTTTTGTACCTAATTTGGTTACATGCTGTGTTGCAAAACCTCACTTCTTAAAAGTCGCGACTAGTAAGTCGATATTTTGTTGTACATATTGTATGTACATATTGTGTACGTATTGAGTTAATTATTTTAGTAATTATGTTTCCAGTTCAAATTAATAGAACGTATTATCTTGTAGTAGGTATGCATTTGCCGGGTACTTACAAATTAATTTATTTTCTTTCAAAAAGTGTTCTACTTATCTGTACATCACTATAAATACGTATTCTTATTTTACAAATATGTAGGTATTTCCGCATTTAAGTGATAATGGTACGATCATAGACGTATGTAATGAATAAAAGATATCTATCCTTTCTTTTCCTAAAAAAATCCCTATTTTGACGGAAACTTTCATGTTCTGGCAATTCTGAGATAATGTGCGCAAATCTCTAAAAAATGCTAGAGACTAAAGTTTTAACGAAACTGAAGAGCGCACAACGTACAGGTCACAACGTCGCAATAATATTATCGCGCACGTGTAATTGGAAATAGCGCCATCTATTTTTTTCGTACCATTATGAGCGGTAGTAAGCTAAAGGTTGGCATATATTTAACGATTTGTAACTCTTAGCGACATCTCGCGTCCTAGCAGGTAATCAAATATCGAGTTACGATAACTTGTTTGAGACTGTCAGTCAATTTAAATTATATTGGTCTATGCTATTACTAAGACTCCGCTGTCTGTCTGTCCGTCTTGTCTGTCTGTCCGTCTGTCTGACTGTCTGTCTGTCTGACTGTCTGTCTGTCTGTCTGTCTGTCCGTCTGTTACCAGGCTGTATCTCATGAACCGTGATAGTTAGACAGTTGACTAAAAACAGAATAAAATAAATATTTAAGTGGGGCTTCCCATACAACAAACTTTATTTTTTTGCTTGTTTTAGCTCGATATTGATAACGACAACCGGTAGACGCTTGAAATATTCACAGAATATGTAGAATCAGAATAATAGAATATTGTATATTAGACATAACTTTTTGCCGTTTTTATAGATAATGGTACGGAACTCTTCGTGCGCGAGTCCGCCAAGCACTTGGCCGGTTTTATTAAAATTGCTTCCATAGTGGGAGGCAATCCAAAAACTAATGATATCAAAATCACTAGGGGATACAGTTTGGTGTTGTAGCTGCATATCTATTATCTCCATCTAAAATTTAATAACACCACTGGATAGCTAAAGGAAACAAAAGGACTGTGACGCATAGCGCGCGGTGGAGGGGGACGCGCCGCCATTTTGAGATTATTTTGCTGTGTTTCGAGATTTCCATTTAGTATGACTCGAAGGACTTGTTAAGAAGCCGGTGAACCCCGAGCGCAACTTCAATTCGGCCGCTTCAAAAACTTCGGCCTGAATATCGCTATACCCTGTTTAGTGACGAAGTTTAGCCACGCAGAGCGACAGTGATAGCAATAGAACAATTCTAAATTTGATTAGATTTTGACCGTGTTCCGTAATACCAAAAATGATGACTGAAAACTTGTTGTATTTTTCTCATGGTGTTGTTATTCTGTAACTAGACGATATAATCTATGTTCCCATGACTAGGATACGTAAGATGTTGTTTTTAATACGAAACAATTAGTTTGAAAACACGTCTTTTATGACGTAAAAACATGCAGAATGCGATATGCTTCTATTTCATTTTAGGTAAGTATTTTGATCTAATATATGCTTGGGAACCTAGATAAATACTATTCAAATTAAAATAATACCTTATTAAGGTAGAAATATGCTCCAATTAGAAATGATCTTGGTAGTACGTGTTGTATGGGCGATTCCCTTCCGGTCTCCTCTTAATGTTCAAACATGATTATAACAGACATACAATAGCGTATTTTATATAGAAAATATTACCTGTTACGTACACGCATTCACAGATCCGACGGACGTTGGGTTTTGGTTATGCAGTTTTATGGCAAGCAGACTTTCGGGGTTTGTTAAATACCAATACCTCATTTCTCATTAGCAATACCTCGTTTCTCGATTACCAATACCATGTTTCTCGCTAACGAATAGTATACGGTTTAAGATTATTTATTTTTCATAAATTTACATAACAAATTGCTTATTGAAAAACATTAAAATCTAATCTATTTACATAGGTTTTTACACAATTAATAATACAATGAGCTGAATTAACAAACATTAATACTATATGTATTACCCGTGCGCGATAAGTTGGGACCTGAGCGCGGTGACGTCATATTGGCGCGTTTGTACCGCCCGCAAAAAAGCGAACATAACAAGCAGCCGCCCGCGGCTGCGTCTTGTTTTTTTTTCTGTTCTGTTTTTTTTAACCTTATTTATTATGTTACTCAGGGAGGACGCTGCTTTTTATCTAATCTTTTTTACACTATTTGAATAAAATAAAAATACAATGTTTAAGTTTATACATTTATTTTATCTATTATTTACATTATCTCATCTTCGTCACTACTTAGTGGATTTATGCCTTCTAGAGGTTGTTCTTCGTCCTCAGTCTCACTATAATCACTTGACGAAGAGGTATCCGATAAATTTACAACATTTACTATAACGACAAAAACTACAACAATGACACAAACTATAACAACAAAAACTACAACAACAAAACAATAACATAAACGAAAACGAAAAGAATTCCAGAGCGCGTCGTTACGTGACGTAGGCGAGTACGAGACTAAAAACCCTAGTAAAAAATAGTGATGCGAACGGTACAATACGGGCGCCATCGGGGAAGTGCAGGGGAAGCGGTCGGGGAGTCGCATTCCTAGCAGGTCCCAAGTTATCTCGCACGAGTAATATAAGATTATTTATCTTTTATTCAACAGGACTGACCCATGAAATAAACAATGATGTGTTGCTCTGTAAACAAAGATTTTTATTTTATTGAAAAATCTCTAAAATACTAAACTACTTAGACTATTACACAATACCAAAAAACCTACCTGTAAACATAGAAACGACATTAAAGCTTATTCTTTATTAGTAGGTATTCCATAACACTTTTTGTTCGGTATTATATCATACATAATACAACTTTTATCAAAAGACAGTTCACTGTTTGACATTGCAAACTGCCATATTATTTTTCAACACGCCTAACCTGCTATAACGACATTCTATACTCACAACCAACCTACTTTACCGACAGCGCGACACAATTCAAACTCTAAGGAATAGGCACGATTTCTTTACATATATATATAATATCTGCCAAAATTATAATAATATTAACTTTAAAACATCAACAATTAAATAGAAATTTAGTCGCCGAACTGAGTTTTAGAAATTTCATCGTGGGAAGTTAATAAATATCGTTTCTCTATTACGTATATCTAGTTTGATAAAAATTACAAACCATTTTAACCCTATCTTTCGTTTATTTCAGTGCATCGTGATATAAAACCTCACAACGTACTACTCTCAATGCCGACGGGATCAGGCGAAGTGCGCGCCATGATATCCGACTTCGGTTTATCCAAGAAGTTGAACATAGGACGTGTTAGCTTCTCGCGACGATCCGGCGTCACCGGCACTGACGGGTGGATCGCGCCTGAGATGATCAACGGAGAGAGGACGGTAGGTTTGCAACGGTATTATCACTAGCGGCCGCCATCTTGTTTAACAATTTATCTACGCACAACAACGCGTTCAATTAGAATAGAATAATTCTTTATTGCACACCAGGAATACTTAAAACATTAATTTATGTTAAATATTGTACAATGGGCGGCCTTATCGCTGAAAGCGATTTCTTCCAGGCAACCTTTGGATGGAAAGTAAAGACGAAGCTGTATTGGACAGCGATGCACAGAGTATATTTGCAAATAAAAAAATATATAATAATATATAAATACCTAAAGTTAGACTAATATATGTATCAAACTAATGACCTAAATCATTATTCTTACAAATCTAATAAAACGAGGACACTAAAATTAAAACAAATAATTAATTTTAGTGCCATTTTTTTTATGAATTTTCTAATGTACGATATAAAATATAATTCTTAAGGTATAGCCATTGACGATACATCCATCAATCCAAATGGAGTGGACGTCTTCCAAAATGGTTTCGTGGATGTGATAAACGTATGCCAATCAAATGGACACCTTCCAGATGGATTTGGATTACTAAACGGATTGCAATCCATGTGTCCAATCCAAAAGTATTACCCGTGCGCGATAAGTTGGGACCTGAGCGCGGTGACGTCATATTGGCGTGTTTGTACCGCCCGCAAAAAAGCGAACATAACAAGCAGCCGCCCGCGGCTTCGTCTTTGTTTTTTTTAACCTAATTTATTATGTTACTCAGGGAGGACGCTGCTTTTTATCTAATCTTTTTTACACCATTTGAATAAAATAAAAATACAATGTTTAAGTTTATACATTTATTTTATCTATTATTTACATTATCTCATCTTCGTCACTACTTAGTGGATTTATGCCTTCTAGAGGTTGTTCTTCGTCCTCAGTCTCACTATAATCACTTGACGAAGAGGTATCCGATAAATTTACAACATTTACTATAACGACAAAAACTACAACAATGACACAAACTATAACAACAAAAACTACAACAACAAAACAATAACACAAACGAAAACGAAAAGAATTCCAGAGCGCGTCGTTACGTGACGTAGGCGAGTACGAGACTAAAAACCCTATTAAAAAATAGTGATGCGAACGGTACAATACGGGCGCCATCGGGGAAGTGCAGGGGAAGCGGTCGGGGAGTCGCATTCCTAGCAGGTCCCAAGTTATCGCGCACGAGTAATACCTCCATAAGGAAGTCTTCCATTTAGAAACATTCCAAACAGACGTATCGTCAATGGCTACCTTTACTCATTCAGGGGTGAGTTAATATTGACTACAGACTATTTATTTCACGTGCCAAATGGATTGCGTTGTTTTTAATTTTACATAGACTGCGATATTTAGGGCGACTTGCTCAACGATGCCTAAACGTATTTAGTGGCTAAATATGATTTAAGTTGTCAAATCGCTTAACGTGCTATGGTGAGGGCTATGCTTGGTGTTTCTCTACGAGATCGAATCAGAAATGAGGAGATCCGCAGATGAACTAAGGTAACTGATATAGCCTGGAGGATTAACAAGCTGAAGTGACAGTGGGCGGGGCACATAGTTCAAATAACTGACGGCCGTTGTGGCAGAAAGGTTCTCGAGTGGAAACCACGCACTGGAAAGCGCAGCGTAGGACCCCCCCCCTACTAGATGGAGAGACGCCGCTGGGCACAGAATCGGTCGCTCTGAAAATCTATGGGGGAGGCTGATATGATGATGTTGTTTAGAATGATTGCAGAATCGAAATCAATGATTTGTTGATTCAATCATAGTGTTACTGGATCTTAAAGTAGACCGAAAAGACCTTGTGACCTTGTCAGCCCCATGATGAAAGTAAATAATTATCTGAAGGAATGTTCCTTTTGCACTTTTGCAGACAACATCAGTGGACATATTTTCGCTGGGCTGCGTGTTTTACTACGTACTGTCTAAAGGACAGCACCCGTTCGGAGATGTGCTACGACGACAAGCTAACATACTGACAGGAGATTACAATTTGGAACAACTAGAGTGAGTATATAATCAGGCGAGATCGTGGTCAAACGCAAGCCTATAATGTATAAATATATGTATATATATATATATAAATTCTGATCATTAAAAGGAAGTGGCGAGTTGCGAGCGGGTTTCCAGCGAGGCGATTTGTGAACGGGTTTGCGACGTTTAGGTACGCGGCGTGGTTACAATGTTTACCTATTGATTCGCACAATTTTTTTGAATAAAACTGTTTAAGCACGCTTGACTTGGGGAGTTAGCTGATGAATGCGTTACGAAAAGTGCGAACGGAAGTTGAGAGGGAGATAGAAAGAGATAGAGGTGCGAGCAAACATTTTCTTTCTCTCTTTCTCTTATAGCCAGTTGATTTGTCGCATATCTCCTATTCCAAATTAGCCAAAATTATACAAACTGCAAATATCTATAAACATATATATATATATATAGATACATACAGATGGAGTTAAAGAAGTTTTACTTCAGTCGTGTGGTTCAAAGCACACTCGTTTTTTTTTGTTTAATCTTTTATTGCACAAACAGAAAAATGTACAAATGGAGGACTTAGCATTTTCTAGCAGTCATCGGTGACATCAAAAAAATATAAATAAATATAAAATGTCAATTTATTAGACATATTTTTTGTTGAGCATACTATGACTACACCTACCATCTCTCGTACGATTTTGTTTAGTTAATATCATTTGAAAGTCATAAAATTGGAAGCAATATTCATTCATAGTCACAAAATATTTAGCCATATTGGCCATATCTTGTCATACTATTTAATATGAAGTTTTACGTTATATAGATAACTATACTATTTCCATTTCTTTATATTCTCGATGACAGCTCCTGTGGAAACTTGAACGAGCGTCTGTTTTACATTATGTATGCATTATTTTATAAAAATATGACGCTTACGCACGTACAAGGTTATACCAGAGTCGGAGAAACTGATAGGGATGGAGCTATCGATAAACGTTACACGATAACAGACCCGATATTATTTTACAAAATGTAAGAAACTGAACTACTGCCGGATACTTTTGTACGAATTTATTAATTAATATTATATTTCATTACAAGATGTTACACGTATTAATTCTTGATTGATAATGCCAACTTCTTTAAAATTTTCGAAGCTGTTGTAAAATAAGTAGGTATAGGTAGGTACTCGACAATGAAACGAAATAATTATAACGACACGGAGAAACACAAAATACAAAACGTAACATATGGATAATGTGGAAAAACTCAACGAACAGAAATGTAGTAACTAGCACGACCGTCTTGTTGCGAGTGACAGATTAAAACAAACACAAAATGGCGGTGGGCCATCGAGTGTTCCCACCTTGAAAAACTATATTTGAATGTTTTTGTTGTAATTGTTTTTGTTCAAAATATAATAAGTATATGCGATCGATATCATTACTTATTTGGTCACAACACCTATCAAATTAGAACTGTCATCGAGAAAATAAAGAAATAGAAATAGTATAGTCATACTATGACGTCTACCTCCGTTAGGTAGAATAGAATGTGTCCCTTGCCGGCCGCTGCCGCGGCGCGCTCGCTCGGCTCACTCCGCCTGTATAATTATAACAAACCTAACCTACATTTTCTCTCATAGGATAATAAATTACGACTACTCACTAAAAAAATGGTTCAATATTCATTAGGTTCAATGACAATTTGGACATAAGGTTTATTTAAAAAGTAATTAGAAGCTTGACTAGTTTTTGACAAATAACATTATGCGGATGAATATTATGTCACCGGACACAATACATACTTAAATTATACGTTACAATAGTTTCTGGATGAAGGGATAGGGGGACGAAATTAATGCCATTTTACAGGAATGCTCTACATTAGCCCAAAATAGAGAAGACTGGACATAATATAATAATAATATATTACACATGATATCTTATCTAATAATAATAGTATTTTATTTATACACTGGCCTCCAAAAAAATCGACCCACCTACGTTTTTTCGCAAAAATAGTCCTATGGGTTTTTACTACAATCGATAAATATTTTTTATGTTGATAATGAAAAAATGCAATTATGGGGTTGTAAAAAACCTAAAAATGTCGCGTGGTCGCGCGGGATATTTTACATAAAAATGTAATAAGATAATGAAACCATAACTTTTGGCAAAATTAACGATTTTACTGTAAATGGCAAAATTTATGTTTTTTGACATTTAAAAACATTTTCGCTTCACCTTAGTATGGGATGTTTCCTCCTCTTGCTTTAATGACTGCTACCATACGCCTATTCAGCGAACGGATCAGCTTTTTGATGTCTTCTTGGGGTATCTGTTCCCATTCTTCCGTTAATGCGGCTTCCAGCTGATCTAACGTCTCTGGAACTGGATTTCGGGCTCTAACTTTCCTTTTTATCTGGTCCCAGAGATGTGTCGATCGGATTTAGGTCCGGACTATTGGCTGGCCACTGCATAACTGGTATGCCAACCTCCCTAAGATATCCGGTTACAATTCTGGCGACGTGTGGTCTTGCGTTATCATGCACGAGCTGGAAATTTTCGCCATTATATCCCGCGTATGGCATTACATGAGGTTCCTGAATATCCGTTATGTAATTTTCAGCATTAACCGCACAATTCCGAAAGAAAACCAGCTCCGTACGTCCGGTTAAAGAGATGCCTCCCCAAAACATTGTAGAGCCTCCTCCAAACCGGACTGTTTTTCTTATGCAGCACTGAGCATAACATTCTCCTGGTCTTCTCATAACGTTACGACGTCCGTCAGAGCCTACAAGGGACATTCGGCTCTCATCACTGAACAGAACTGTCTCCCATTGACCAAGATCCCATTGGATGTGTTGCCGAGCAAATTCTAACCTTGCTTGCCGATGAGATGCAGTGAGTTTTGGTCCCGTGGCAGGCTTGTGTGGTTTGAGGTTTTGCTCCCGAAGTCTTCTTCTCACCGTATTCTCACTTACAGCCACTCCACGAGTGTCCCTCAGCCTGCCCTGCACATCAACAGCAGAAAGATGCTGATTTCTCAAGGAAGTCAAGGCAATAAAACGGTCATCCGTCGTGTTTGTGACACGTCCTCTTCCAGATCCTGGTCTCCGGCAGTACTCTCCCGTCTCTAAGTATCGTTTATAAACTCGACGCACTGCTGATCGAGTCAAATTTAATCTTCTTGCCACATTTCGCTGACTTAGCCCTTCACGAACGAGAGCTACCACTTGAGCGGCTTCTGCTTCAGTTGTATCCATATTTTAGGGTTAAAAGTAACGAATATGATTGCTCTAACAAAAGATTAAATCACTACGATGCACGGTGAATATGCCGCGACAAAAGTTCGAAATAAACTAACCTTGTCATTAATTTTTTATAATGCAAAAGTCATTAATTTTTTATCAGTGCTTTTAAAATGTTACAAATACCCACAATAGCACTTGTATTCGTCTAAAACAATGTCAAGTGGGTACTCAGATGTTTATTTATAAAGCATAAGCAAAACATACCAATATGTCAACGCATACTTAAGATAACAACTTTGTTACTCAAAATTAGCGGGTGGGTCGATTTTTTTGGCGGCCAGTGTAGTTCCGAACACATACGGAAAATTCCAATTGGAATTTCAAAATTTTGAGATGACTTTAAAAACTTTGGAATTTTCCGTATGTGTTCGGATAACACTATAAATAAAATACTATTTTCAAATAGTATTTTAAGCAACGCGACATCTCTTGTCAATGTACTGAACTGCAACGTTTGGCATTGAGCAGGTACAAAAACTGTATAAGTTTTCCTGTAGATGGAGCTAACGGCGCTTTAGTCTTAATTCTGAATCATCTCACTAATTTCGACCTAGACGTGAAATGGCCTGGTAGCACAGTTGGATTGTGCATCCTCGTATCAAGAGGAAGGTTGCGGGTTCAAGTCCCGTCTAGGCTTGCAATTTTTGAGATGATTTTAAAAATCTTGTAATGAATAATAATAGTTTCTACAATATGTCTGGCCTGTAAATGTTACTGGTCTTCACGATACAGGCTTGCCTAGTGTGAAGGCCGCTGCTTAATTGTGATCGGTGATAGGTAGTGTCTTCTGCCTCAAACTGTATAAAATGTATGTTGCTGTTATACCAGGCATCTTAGGTAAATTACAAAAGTTATCTTCATATTACCTAATCTTATTGACAAGTTTTTGGCTGTAAATAAATATTTTTTATTTTTTCTATGAAGTGTGGCGGGTCGCGCGTTTTTGGGCGAAGGCGGCGTGCACGTACACAAATCGCCTCGCTGGAAACACGCTCGCAACTCGCCAGTGTGATAAGACTCTAAGAGTGATGAAAAAAACCCAAACTACAACATCGTTAAAATTCAAATTTTGTCCTGCAGGAAAGTGTTACCAGAAGATGAGGTGCTTATAACTAAGATCCTGATTCGCGCGATGATATCGGCCCGCCCACACACGCGCCCGCCGTGCGAGACTGTACTCAAATACCCTACGTTTTGGGGCAAGCAGTCCATACTCAACTTTTTGCAGGTAAGCTTAATCTTTCCTTCTATATTGAACAAGTTTTGCACCTAATATGCTTATTTATTAGGACAACATACTTAAAGTATCTTACTGCTTTGATAAATCTTTGTCGCGCTTTTGTAATAAACGCCGTTTAGGGTTGGGCATGGGGTAGCATCTCTATGAAAAGTTGCTCGAACGTTCGACCGAGATCGTTCCGAGTTCCTCGTACGTCGTCGTCGTATCGTGTTTTCTATCGTTGTATTAAACTTAACTACTGTACTTATATTTATTGTGCCTCCGATGTCCCTCTTTAAGTCAAAGGCCTCCCTATCCCCCTTTCACTTTTTGCGATCTCGTAGACTAATCCTGCAGCCGTATTAACTAAGCCAATTGCTGTCGTGTCGCTATCGTTAGTCAGGGCATCCTTTTCACACGTGCAGTACGTACCTCACTTGTGAAAAGGATGCCCTGACTAGCGATAGCAACACGACAGCAATTGGCTTAGGTAATAAGACTACCGGTTGTAAAAATATTGTGAATCTGTATGTCAGCGGGTTATGGAGTGCAGTATTTTAGATGTCCGGTTATCAGACGTACTGCGCTCGCAAACAAAGATTATGGATTTAACAAAAAAATCAACACAGCTCTAGTGGGATTGTGTCGGTCACGTCTGCCTCATCCCAGAACATCTATGGGCAAAGATAACAACTGAATGGACCACCACGGAGATGGCGAGACGACTTGGATGTGCATTTACCAGACTGGCCCACTACAGTAGGGGACCGAAAACCTCCCTCCCATCTTGGGAGGGAGGTTTTTGCCCTGCAGTGGGACAATAAAGGTTAAACGATAATGTTAAACGAATATGGTTTGTTACAGGATGTTAGCGACCAAGCAGAAAGCAGTACCATACCCGACACACAACACCCGCTGGAGTGTGGCGCGCGGCTGGTGGTGCAGGGCGACTGGCGCGCGCACGTGTGCACCAAAGTCGCGGGCGATTTGCGCACGCGACGGACCTACAGAGGCGACCGGGTCGCGCATTTACTGAGGGCTATTAGAAATAAGGTAACGCTTCTTTTTAAACGTGAATACGTTTTTAAAATTGCTTCCGTACTGGGAGGAAATTCAAAAAACGAGTGATAACAAAATTGGGGGATACAGTTTAGTGTTGCAGCTGCATATCTATCATCTGCATCCAAAATTTAATTACACCATTGGATACATAAAGGATCAAAGAATTCATTACGCTAAGTGAGGATTTTGACTCATCGCGTGCGGTGGAGGGGAAAGCGCCGCCATTTTGAGATCATTTTGCTGCGTTTCAAGATCACCATTTAGTATAACCCGAAGGACTTAGGCAGGTTTTAGTGCTCGACCGACCGTCGGTGCGTACCATCGTTTCTGACGATACGCATAACCGATCGTCAGTTTGTAACGTTCAGTGCTCTCCTGCCCAACCAAACTGCCCGGACTGGAACGGTCACAAACAGGTACACGAATGATACGCGCATCCGTACGGTCGGTCCACCGATCGGTGTAGCGACGGCACGCATGCGGACGCCCTTTGACCGACGGTCCTCGTACGCAGTGCGTAGCAATATACGCGTTCATGACCTTATCCCTCCTTCCCCCTTCCACCACCGGACAAGCTGACATATCGAGAAGTCGGCATACCACCTTGCCGTACCAAACGATTTGCTTCAACTTTTCTTGTTAGCACAAGTAAGGAGTGGAACTCACTTCCGGCGTATGTTTTACCAAACCAGTATAATCTCAGTCTTCTTTAAGTCCAGAGTGAATAGGTTCTTTCTAGGCAAGCGTGTTCTATCTTCGATCACACCTTCACTTACCACCAGTAGGCCTAGCACAGTAACTGTAGAGAAGGGTTTTATCTTAAACATTTTTCGGACGAAATAAGACACTTGTCGACTGTCTCGAGCACGGCGATTGCGAGAGTGAACGGGACGAAACGTTGGGGAGCCGTGTGAGCCGGCAAAGGGAGTTGTTCCAGGGAATGGGCAGCAGCATTCTTCTGTGTACTAAACACCAACCACTGCGATCACCAAGCCCCTGCCAAGCGTGGTGATTATGGCAAAACCCCCCCCTATGACAGACACAACACACAAACGGCCCCCAGTCCCCGGCGGCTCCGTCATCCCTGGAAGTGGTAGCAACCAGGGCAGTGGCGGAGCAGGGGGTGCTAAGAATCCCCGGCAGCGATCCAGCTACCACCACCGACGACTGGACCTGGCAACGTACAACACACGAACGCTCAGGGCTGACGAGAAGATTGTCGAGCTGGAAGAAGAACTGAGCAAGCTACGTTGGGACATCCTAGGATTGTCGGAAGTCCGAAGACAGGGTCAGGACACGATGATCCTTAACTCCGGTAACTTGCTCTTCTACCGGGAGGGAGATCAACTATCCCAGGGTGGTGTTGGGTTTCTCGTCCGCAAGTCCCTCGTTAACAACGTGACAAAAGTCGACAGTGTGTCGAACAGGGTAGCATACCTTATACTCAGAATTACCGAAAGGTATTCGTTGAAGGTCATACAGGTATATGCGCCGACCTCGACACACCCAGACGATGAAGTGGAAGCCATGTATGAGGAGATCTCCGAGGCCATACATACTTCCAAGACTCATTTCACGGTTGTAATGGGGGACTTCAACGCAAAGCTAGGCACAAGGAAAGACGATGAGCTGAGAGTGGGGCCATTTGGATTCGGGTGGCGGAACCGAAGGGGCCAGAGACTGGCCGACTTCATGGAGAAGGAGGGCCTCTTCATGATGAACTCCTTCTATGAGAAGCGGCCAGCCAGAAAGTGGACGTGGATAAGCCCCGACGGTTTCACTAGAAATGAGATAGACTTCATTATGACGACCAAGAAGCAAATATTTAATGATGTCTCTGTGATCAGCAGGGTGAAAACCGGGAGCGATCACCGCATTGTTAGAGGCACATTGAATATCGATGTTAAGCTTGAAAGGGCACGTCTGATGAAGTCTGCGCTCCGTCCAAATCCTGCTCAAATCCAAAACCCCGAGAGCTTACAGCTAGAACTGCACAATCGCTTCCAGTGCCTAGCCAGCTGCAATGATATTGACGAGATAAACAACGGGTTGGTGGAAACTGTCCAAGCGGTGGGATCTAAGTTCTTTAAGGCCCCCCGCCGAACTAAGCACCAGAAACTCTCAGATGAAACCATTAAGCTAATGGAGGACCGGGATGAAATGAGATTGCAGTCTTCAGCTGATATGTCGGCATACGGCGTGCTTAATAGACGAATCTCGAAATCTATGCGACACGATCTGCGTACCTTTAATACATCACGTATTAAGGTCGCAATAGAAAGGAACAAAGGTTCAAAAGTGTTTGCAAAGCATTCGTCTATAGGGCAAAGCCAAATGACTAAGCTGAAGACCGACAGCGGCACTATCATTTCGTCGAAACCGGAGATTCTGAGAGAGGTCGAAAAGTTCTATGGACAGATGTACACCTCAACACAAAACCCCGTTGGTCAGTTGGCTCAGGACACCAGAGCCAAACTAACCCGAAGACTACCGAAGACATCCCGGACATCAGCCTGTACGAGATTAGGATCGCTCTGAAACAGCTTAAAAACAACAAGGCACCAGGTGAGGATGGAGTTACGACAGAACTTCTGAGAGCGGTTGGAAAACCGGTACTTCAAGTCCTCCAGAAGTTATTTAACTCCGTCGTCCTCGAAGGAACCACTCCAAAAGCGTGGGATAAGAGCGTGGTGGTGCTTTTTTCTTTAAAAAAGGTGATAAAACCTTATTAAAGAACTACAGGCCCATCTCGCTCTTGAGCCACGTTTACAAGCTGTTTTCGAGAGTGATTACGAACCGTCTTGCACGCAAGTTCGATGACTTCCAGCCTCCCGAACAAGCCGGTTTCCGAAAAGGCTTTAGTACCATAGACCACATCCACACGATACGCCAGATTATACAGAAGACCGAGGAGTATAATCGGCCGTTATGTCTAGCGTTTGTGGACTATGAAAAAGCCTTCGATTCAATCGAGACCTGGGCGGTACTGCAGTCTCTTCAGCGATGCCAAATCGACTATAGGTATATCGAAGTGTTGAAGTGTTTGTATAGTAACGCCACTATGTCAGTCCGTCTACAGGACCAGAGTACGGAACCAATCCAATTGCAGAGAGGCGTGAGACAGGGAGACGTAATTTCTCCGAAACTGTTCACGAACGCATTGGAGGACGTTTTCAAACTCTTGGTCTGGGACAGACTTGGCATCAATATCAATGGCGAATACATCACTCACCTTCGTTTTGCCGATGATATAGTCATTATGGCCGAATCGCTCGAGGAACTCGGTACCATGCTCAACGACCTCAGTAGGGTCTCCCAACAGGTGGGTCTTAAAATGAACGTGGATAAGACGAAAATCATGTCAAATATCCATGTTGCGCCCGTACCGGTAGTTGTTGGGGGCGATACTCTCGAAGTTGTCGACGAATATGTATACCTAGGACAAACTGTCCAATTAGGTAAGTCCAACTTCGACAAAGAGGTCGCACGAAGTATCCAACTCGGCTGGGCAGCGTTCGGGAAACTTCGCGATATCTTCTCGTCCAAAATTCCCCAGAGCCTGAAGACTAAAGTCTTCAACCAGTGTGTGTTGCCAGTGATGACCTATGGCACTGAAACGTGGTCCTTTACTCATGGCGTCATGACTAAGCTCAAGGTCGCTCAACGAGCTATGGAGAGGGCTATGCTCGGGGTTTCTTTGCGTGACAAAATCCGCAATGAGGAAATCCGCAGAAGAACTAAAGTTGCCGACATAGCTCTCAAAATTAGCAAGTTGAAGTGGCAATGGGCAGGCCACATCGTTCGTAGAACCGATAACCGTTGGGGAAGAAAGGTTCTCGAGTGGAGACCACGGACTGGAAGACGCAGCGTAGGCCGGCCCCCCACAAGGTGGACCGACGATCTAGTAAGAATCGCGGGGAGCCGTTGGGCGCAAACGGCTACCAACCGCTCGTTGTGGCGATCTAAGGGGGAGGCCTATGTTCAGCAGTGGACGTCTTCCGGCTGATGATGTACGTTGCTATAGACAGAGTATCCTTCTTTTGTCTAGGAAGAAACCTTATTGAGCCTGCTCGGGGCAAAGACAATTTCGGAAGAATCGACAGAGAATAGAATAGAATAACGCTATGTACATCACACATAAATTAAAAAACAATATAAAAAAACCTCGGTCAGAGCCTTTGTCGTCTCTTCGAAGAGTAGATAAGGAAATCGCTGTGCTAGCCTTGCAAGTGGGGTAGTGGCCAAGCGCTTGGCTATCATCGATAAAAAATATATCTATAGTGCCTTAGTGCCATATACGTCATGACGTCACAAAATACTAAATACCCAGGTGTGATTCATCCTGTGACCCACATAAGCTATTAGTTAGCTGTGTATAGCTGCTCTTTTTCATATTATTCTTCTTCTTAGCGTGTCAAGAGTTGTAAGTTTTCATTTATACTATGTTGGACAGGTGTTCGGCAGTGTTGGGCAAAATGTGATCTAAATACGATTACATTTTGTAGTAAGTAATCATATTAGTAGATTACATAAAATAATCCTATTAAGTAGTTAAAAATTTTGATTAAGTACTAACTACAAATTGTAGTTGCATTCGCGATTACATGATTACTTTTTGTAACTACTTTTTTACATTGTGGGTAAATACATTATTGAAGTTTTAGTAGGGATCCCTGATTTTTTTTAGGGATAAATATAGCCTATGTTACTCAGGTATAATGCAGCATTCTATCATAAGGTGAAATATTTTTTTATTTCAGTACAGTAGTTTTTGAGTTTATTCGTTACAAACACACAAATCTTTCCTCTTTATGTTATTAGTGTAGATAAAAAGACATAACCCGCGCGCGAGTCGATCATCACGATCACAATGCATTGCATCGATTTATCATTTTGCTAAAGCGAGAGCGCACTATTGTACTATACACCCGCGCGTACCCCGCAGCCGCGCTGGTTGGCTGGCATTGCATTGCCAGACTGCCAGTAGATTTAATCGAGTCTTCAAGTGAGCACGTTTTTATAAATAAATCGATAGTAAAAAACGTGAAATAGTACTTTTAAGATTTTTTTTTCACACCGCCGAAGGTTTACAAATAATTTTGTGGTTACTTAAAATTACCCCAATTAGCTATTGATTAATTAACGAATACTCGTAAATATTAACTTATAAACATATTTTCTTACAAAACGAGATATTCATAGAACTAAATTAATTAGTAGTTATAACTACTCGATTACAGTAATCAGATTAACGATTACTTTATGTAACTTGATTACTGTAGTTAGATTACATGTAATTATAACTACTTGTAATCGTAATTAGTAGTTAGATTACATGATAGTAGTTAACTACGCCCTACACTGGTGTTCGGCCACAACAATAGTAGCATTAGTGGGGCGGGGCACATACATGAGCTACAACATTATTTTCATATTCAGAATTCGTTTACACAACTGCATTAGATATTATGATTCCAAATGTAATTTATCTTGTTAATATGCTTAATTAAAGTAACTTACTGTTTCAAGATAAACCTTAGTATCCGACATGTGTCCACAAATCGCTTTTATTGCGCCCCTTTCTTAGCGATTCTGTTTCCATTAGCACGTGTCTGGTTGAATTCTAAATTATTTTGAGCATATAATCAACATCATCATCATATCAGCCGTAGGACGTCCACTGCTGGACAAAGGCCTCCCTCATTGATCTCCAGGAACTGCGGTTGGAAGCGGCCTGCATCCAACGCCGATCTGCGGTTCTTACCAAGTCGTCTGCTCATCTTGTAGGTGGACGTCCTACGCTGCCATGCATATAATAAATCAAATATACTGTAGAATGTATCTTTAGAACCTCCGGTGTTAAGAGATATAAGAATCTCGAGAATAGAAGACTTCGGCAAAATTCTCGATTATCTCGATAGTTTCCCAACAGGTGGTATATCCATACGCAAATCATTACCTGTTGTACCATAAGTAGGTGCCTTTTGTGTTGTATCCATATCTGAGCTACATAATTGCTTGAAATAAATGTATTGTATTGATCGAAGCGAGATCTCCAATTTAACTTGGACGAATTGGCGTTGTATGAATGTATGTTTGTTTGTTCGAGAATAACTTTCGAAGTGTTAGCTAAAAATGTAGGGGGAGGGGGAGGGGGTGTTGAGATTAGGGTTCTAGAGGGGTAAAAAATCAAAATGAGACAATTAGGTAAAGTGGGATGTCTAATTTAAGGTATTAGACGTCCCACTTTATAAGCACATTTTGACCCCGTTTTATTTTTAGTTTAGTCCTTGTCGTTTTTGAGTTATTAGCCATATTATAAACTGATTCGTGTTGCTTTAGTGTCAAAAATATAGGGAAAAGTCTGAAAACCAAAATAACTGCAACTTCTACCCTTCAAAAGAGTAACTTTAATTTTACTACCTGTTCCTTTGCGACCAGGCCAGGAAAGGAAGGCAAGAAACAAGGCTGGTCGTTCTTTTAAAATAGAGAAAATAAATTACGTCTAAATTGTAACATTTTTGAATGAGTTGGATCAATTTCAATCCCAAGCCATATCATCTAAATACGACGAACTGAATGAAGGTTTCTGGGAGCTGTTGGGTGAAGGCCGTACACGATCTATCACTTTGAAAATCAATGGGGTAGGCTTATGTTCAGCAATGGATGTCCCATTATACAAGCTGTGCTTAGTTTAGGGCTAGATAGCGCTGTGTGAAATGTCCTGCAATATTTTTTTATTGTCATCTATACTAATATTATAAAGAGGAAATATTTGTTTGTTTGTTTTGAATATGCTCCAAAACTACTGGACCAATTTAAAACATTCTTACACTGTTGAGAAGCTACTCTATCCCCGGGTGACATAGGCTACTTTCTACCCAACTTCGCAGAAGGAGGGTAATGTTTTTATTGCAAAACTATGCGTGTGAAGCTGCGGATTGGTCAGCTATACTATTTCCATTTCTTTATTTTCTCGATGACAGCTCCTGTAAAAACTTGAACGAGCGTCTTTTTTACATTATATATGCATTATTTTATAAAAATATGACGCTTACGCACGTACAAGGTTATACCAGAGTCGGAGAAACTGATAGGGATGGAGCTATCGATAAACGTAACACGATAACAGACCCGATATTTTTTTACAAAATGTAAGAAACTAAACTACTGCCGGATACTTTTGTACAAATTCATTAACTTATATTATATTTCATTACAAGATGTTACACGTATTAATTCTTGATTGATAATGCCAACTTCTTTAAAATTTTCGAAGCTGTTGTAAAATAAGTAGGTATAGGTAGGTACTCGACAATCAAACGAAATAATTATAACGACAGGTAATCTTTATTTATTTATTTTAAACAAAATCTGATGAATCGTCACTGTCGCTCGATGAACTCGATAGATATCATTACTTATTTGGTCACAACACTACAACTATCAAATTAGAACTGTCATCGAGAAAATAAAGAAATGGAAATACTATAGTAGCCGATAAGATGACAATATGAAGCGTAGGTGTAGGTTTAGATATGACATTAGCTAACAACGATTCTAAATTGACCTTGTATTTACAGAAACACCACTACAGAGAGTTGGAATCGGACGTGCGAGAGAGCCTCGGGAAACTACCAGACGGTTTCGTAACGTACTGGCTAAGGAGGTACCCCTTACTCCTGCCGCACGTGTGGCTTCAAATGCAACAATACAGGCAGGAAGACATCCTACAAGCTTACTATCCGCACACGTTCACCTTCAACAGAGAAGACGTACCGGAACTGAACGATGATAACTACGAACCGCAAGTTCCAACGGAAATGTGCGATCCAGACAAAAATGAACTGTTCCTCAAAAGCAGAATATTCTACGACGATAACAATCAAGAGATACGAAACAGAAAAGAAGGCTCGCCGAGGAAATACAACAATTGGAGGACGGAGGGGACGGATTATAGAATAAGGCAAGATGACGTCAGGATGAGAGATCGCCATTATAAGAAGAAGGAAAGGAAGCGGGAGGAGATCCCGGTTTGGACTTTGCCTCCACAGTGAAGAGCACAAGGGCTAGGATAAGTCTTGATTTACTTGGAAGTTACTTCACACTTGCGCCGATGATTAAACACTGATGCAAAAGCATAAAAAGCTTGCATTAAGCGGAGACCCGAGGGGAATCGCCCATACAACACGTACTACCAAGATCATTTCTAATTGGAGCATATTTCTACCTTAATAAGGTATTATTTTAATTTGAATAGTATTTATCTAGGTTCCCAACCATATATTAGATCAAAATACTTACCTAAAATGAAATAGAAGCGTATCGTATTCTGCATGTGTTTACGTCATAAAAGACCTGTTTTCAACCTAATTGTTTCGTATTAAAAACTACAACATCTTACGTATCCTAGTCATGGGAACGTAGATTATATCGTCTAGTTACAGAATAACAACACCATGAGAAAAATACAACAAGTTTTCAGTCATCATTTTTGGTATTACGGAACACGGTCAAAATCTTATCAAATTTAGAATCGTTCTATTGCTATCACTGTCGCTCTGCGTGGCTAAACTTCGTCACTAAACAGGGATAGCGATATTCAGGCCTAAGTTTTTGACGCGGCCGAATTGAAGTTGCGCTCGGGGTTCGCCGGCTTCTTAAGTTGCAACTTTTTTGTAATTTAAGGCGCAGTGTTAGTTCAATCGTGTTTTAATAACAAATTAAACCAATTAGGAACCGGTTTCCAATATACATTTACATTGAATACTAAAAGTTTTAAAGTGATGTTATCTGTTCCAGTTATGGATTGCACAATGTTTTAAGCGATATTTATTAAAATTAATATATTTTTTAGTTATAAGTTATTATATTGAACTTAGTGGTAAGTAAGAGCTATGAATTAGTATTGTAGTAGATCTCTAGGAAAACCAGTTATATTATGTTAATGAATTTGTTATATTGTATAAGGATTAATATCTGGCTTCAGTTTGTTTGGGACCAAAAAAATGTTATAAGAGCTGATGAAATTACACGAGAAATGGACGGTTTGCGCATGCTTAGTGTTAAACAAGTCGCGCCTAGCAGCACCTGCAGTGTGCCGCTAGCCTTGGCTTTTTTTATACAAATCACGTGAAAACAATAATCTCACTAATATATCATTAAAAACGCGAAAGTTTGTATGGATGTTTGTTACTCTTTCACGCTAAAACTACCGAATGGATTTTAATGAAACTACAATAATACAGCTCATACATCAGAATAACATATAGGCTATAATTTATAAAGCTATTGAGTAAATTTGCCAAAATATAACAATAAGTGACACGTAAGTCCGAAAAAAATCTCATTATCTGCGAGCCGTTCTGGCGTGCGCTGCAAAAACCGTAAGTTACACGAATATAAAGAAAATAGGCTACTCGAAGTACTGATTCTGCGCAGTCGCAGTCGCGGGCAGAAGCTAGTCAAAAATAAATACTTAATAACAACCAATAGTCATACAACCTGTTTTTCTTATGTCCGACATTAATTTAAAACACACATCCGGAATCGTATTAACTGATATTAGTGGTGGGTTTAATACTTATCCACTAATTTATAAATTTCTAATAAACAATTTTTAATGTAAATCGGCGGCGGCGCCATTGCGACGATTTCGCTTAGTCAGTTTAACTGTTTCATTGATATTTAAGGATTTGATATTAAGATTGTTTGAAAATTTAAAATTTTCTATGGTAATAAATTTGAAAAAAACCTATTTTACAACATTACTAGGCTACTCGTGTTTTCATATAATGTCGTACATAACAGAACACGTATACATACAATAGTTCTTTAGTAAACAAAATATATTGAAAAAGTCTGTTACAATCTGCCTTACCCGGGCATGCAAAAAATATTTAAAAAAATACTTGCTTTTATTTGCATTAAAAAAATGTGAATAAGCGCAAACAGAAAACATTCCGTTCAGGTATAGTGCAATATGGGACGATCACTTGACCAAGGTTATCAATCGGTTTGGGTGTAGCGTGATCTCAACCACAAACTACTTTAAGCTACTAATGGAATGTACTTATTTTGTCTGGCTATAGAGATATATCGGCCATTTACATTTATTTTTTATATGTTACATCTTTCCTCTCGGTTTGTGGGAGTGATTTTGGCAAAAGGGACGGAAGTGTGTAACAGGATACTGGGGAAGCCAGCGCTATTTGATTTGACCAATGAGCGCGCGGTGGTATTTTTTTTTCTGGGCTAACCCCAGCAGCGGGACAACATAGGTTAGTATTTTTTTTTTAATTTTATGAATTGACTCTATAATCCAAATATATTAATGAATATTTTGAATAATTTAATTAACAAACTAAAAGCAGTCAGTGAACTTGGTCATTGACCTTAGTTTGTTATTTTAATAAGTTAAATTTGAAGAGCTCAATTTTAGTAAATAATGCTGGACATTTCACACAGCGCTATTTAGCCCCAAACTAAGTCAAACTTGTATTACTGGAACCAGATAATTGATACAATATTTGTATACTTTTTTATTAAATACATTTATTATATAGATAAACACCCAACCGGAACAAATATCTGTAGATCATACATACATTTGTTCCGCGAGTAAATGAATTAATAATATATGATTTAAAACGAATTAGGACTTCATATCGTCGCCACGAGTTTACTAATGACTGACTTTACATAAGACTTTTATTTTTCGCTTTTATGTCGGTGCTATGTTTTAAACACAAATTAGCGAATAAACGTCTTTAAATTTGACAACTCCTTAAATCATATTTAACCACTAAATACGTTTAGACGCGCAAGTCGCCCTAGTTGGTACTTAGCACACAAATTTTTTAGACTAATTAGTTCCTGTTTGTAGGTATATAGTTTTCTAATGAATTCTTACGACTAATAATTAAGTAACGAAATGATCATTAGGTTAAGCACATACATTGGAATTTATGAAGGAAGTGATATTTAAATCAATGTACAGAAGTATTATGGGTGTTATTTTATAAGTGCTTCTTTCAAATTCCAAGGCAATTAATTGATCTTGAAGCTCAAATTGTTTGTACATTTATATTGTAAATAATAAATACAATAAAAAACTAAATTTTCTTAAACATTTTTTATTTATAGAATATTCAAATCAGTATCAAATATTATAGTCAAAACAGATTAACAAATTTAGGGCAGGCGCTGACTGACGGCATGGCGTGACAAAGGATTTCGTACGCGGAAATAATTTTGAATTACAATACAATACATTGCATTTACATTTCGTTGATATCACAAGACCGAGTTTTGCCGTATACCTGGTATTCGGCAAGCTACTAAGCTGAAGCGCCGGATATCCGGCTATTCGGCCCTTTATCGCGTTACACGACGCGATCAGTTTGGTAGTCAGTTAATTTAAATCAGTACCCGCAGTTGTCAAGGTTTGCTAGAATTTATCTTTCAGCACCTGGCAGTAGCGTTTGCAGCGAAAGGCTATTTTGAGAAGCTTGTCTGGTATACGAAGCCAAGCGGAGTCGCCTCTTACCAACAAATGCGGAAAATATGGTATTCATTCACCACAATTTGCCACTTGTTAATTTTGAGTACTAAACTAATTAATAAAACAAACATTTTTGACGTGCGATTATAAAAATAAACGGTGTCCATAACTTATTGTGGTATGATTTGCCTTGTGTAAAAGAGAATTTTTTGAATTTTACTATCCGGAATCCGGCCGGATAGTGAAAACAAGGCCGGATACCGGATAGTTACCGGATATCCGTTGCATCTCTAACAAAAATCCTTTGCCATGCATGCCGTCAGTCAGCGCCGGCCCTAACAACAAAAACTAATAAGTAAATGGTGGTCAGTACAAAAATAAAAATATAAGTTTAGGCAAGTATTCAGTCTTATAGATATTTGTAATGTAAAATCTAGCAAAAAAATAAATGAAATATGTATTAAGTTTATGGCACAGTGAATACATATGCGCAGCTAAAACAAACCCTAGTATACTTATCAATATTGTTATTTGAATTGATTATTACATTCAAATTAACATATCAAGCTTATCTAATTAACATTATAAATTCGTTGCAAAAACTTTGCAATGCCAAGCATTGGAATGTAAACAAGAATTCAGATGTTATCTTTAGTTTACATTTGATTTTGTGTGACTGAACTTAAAAACAAGATTATCTTCACTGTTATTATTATTATGGTGGAATGTTAGAACTGGCAGTGGTAAAATCATTAGCTTAAAAATTAATGAGTATACTTAAGTAACACAAATTATTAACATTTACTTCACTATCAAGAATCTTGACATTTTAAGTTTTTAGTAAAGACTAGCTGACCCGGCAGACTTCGTATGTTGTTTTTCATATTTATTCACCTTTTAAACCTTTTCTGGACTTCCAAAAATAATTCAATACCAAAATTAGCCAAATCGGTCCAGCCGTTCTCGAGAATTAGCGAGACTAATGAACAGCAGTTCATTTTTATATATATAGATTATTTCACGCTTATTAGGATTTATGGGCATATTTTTCTATCAAATCTATAATAGTCAAATGTACTTTATCTTTGGCCAGTCCTAGAGCTGTTTTCTGTGAACCGTTCAGCAAAGTAATATCTGGGCTGTAGCCGAGAAGTATTTTTATAGCGCCTATATTGCCGATGTCACTGGCGTCATGTAATGGAGTGTTTCCTGCAGAGTCTATCGCGTTTATATTAGCTCCATTCTCAAGAAGAACTCTTAGAACTAAAGTTTTGTTGTTCAATGCAGCCACATGCAAAGGCGTCTGGCCTTTCCTATTAGTAGTGTGGACATTGGCTTTGTTACAAATTAATATATTGCACAGTTCATCCAACCCATACCGAGCAGCATAATGCAATGCAGTAAAGCCATTGCTATCAGCAAAGTTTACATCAAAATCTGAGGAGTGTATATCCATTTTCTTTTTGCATACTTTACATTCACACAGTGGATGGCATCCTGCATCAATATTAGCATTTACACTCATCTCTAAATAAGCTGTGTAGTCAATTTTCATGTAAAAACAAGCCAGTTTTACATCGCCATATGAAATTGCTTTAAGTATTCTGTCAATCAATTTCAAGTTTTCAACTGTCTTCGAGACGTTGTTTGTATCATTTTTCATGTTCTGTAGCTTAAGAGCTACTGGGTTCTCGGGTTTACAATTTAATGTCTGAACATTAGCATTTGTGATGTGGATGTATTCATAAAGATTTGGAGTGCAAGATTTTAAAACTTGCAATATTCTCAAATTATGAGCATTGTCAAAAGCAGTTTTGTTTTGTCGATTTTGCAATGAAGGCTCTGCACCATTTTCTATCAATAGTTTGGCTATGCCTTCATAACCCCATTTAGAAGCTAAATGCAATGGTGTGTTACCACTCTCATTTACACAATTTACATTTATCTTCCATCGGGTGTGTTCTGCAAAGTATATCAGGGCTTTTACGCAACTCAAATGGCCATTGTTGACAGACATGTGCAGTGGAGTATTCTTATCTATGTTTGCTCGATTGATATTTGCACCTGAATGTAGCAGCAATAATAATGCATTTTGATGTCCTCTTGAAGCTGCGTAATGTAATGGTGTGCATTCATTCAAGTCTGTGGCATTAATATCTGCACCGATATCTATAAGAGATTCAACAATGTTTGATTTTCCATGGATGCATGCTATATGCAATGCTGTGAGGCCGTGGCTATCTCTCGATAACACTGTAGGAGAAGTTCTTAGTAGATTCTTTGATATTTTCGAAGAACACTTTTTACAACTGCAAAGAGGATGGCAAAGTTTTTGATATATCTCTAAGCTTACTTCTTCATCTTCATTAGATGAATCATCATCCAAAGTGAGCTTAACAATGTTGACATTTTGAATGGTTTGAATTCGCTTATGATTTTTTTGCAAAGTAGCTTGCACTTGTTCACAGTGGTTTGCCTTTATCAGTTCAAAAATGTATTCCAATGTTTCTTCCTTGCCACTAGTATCTGAAGTTGAAATGGATTCAGTTAGACTGCTCCTTCTCTGTCTACCACTTAAATTATCTTCGGTGAGGTTGCTTTCATAGTAGTAAGATTCAGGGTCAGGTGGTCCTGTCAGAGCTCCTGACTGAATATGTTCTATAACAGCTTCTAAAGTTGTTATCAGAAAGGCACTTTCATTTCCATCACCCTTACCAATACCACTGAACCTAAACTCTTTCATGTAAGTTAACTGACTGTACCAGTTTGGTAAACCAGATTTAATGACAAGAAACACAAAAACAGGTAGCAGATCATCCGCAGTCAGTAACACCACATTGTCATATTCATCTTTCTTGTTGATAGCATTCAAAGCTTGTTTGATACACAGAACCTTCTCTAAAACGGTGTCAAATGTATCAATCTTGGAAAGTATTTGTTTTGCTTTGGGCACTGCGTGATAAAGATCCTTTTTGATATCCAAATCTCTTAGTTGAATGTCACACATGTTTCTTATTTTTTTATTGAGATGAGCATCTTCATAGGCGCATGAGGTGCAAATTGGTTTGAATAAGTATTCAAATAGAAGGTGTTGCATATAACTTTCAACAGCAATTTTGACATTCTCAAGAATTTGTTTACATGATTTTGATTTGTCTCTCAGTCTTCTGTTTTGGAGTGCTATTTGGAGGCAATGAGTGTAGAGCTCGCTGATAGTGTCTCTGAGGGTCGAGATGGCCAATGGCAAGGTTGCATGTTTCTTAATAAACAATTGCACAGAATGCTCTATCTGGTCTAACACTTGCCGACCGGCTGCTTGAGTCCAGAGAAGATCTATGCAGTCATTTGTGGAGGAGAGATATTCTTTAGAGATGGCATTGTCATCTGCGGTGGCAGAGGGTTCTAGGGGAGTCTCTATGCACCATACTTTGTATTTGATAAAATCCTCAGTATAGAAAGTTTCCTCAAACAATATGTGGCTTTGGAGTGGCAATCCTTTGGTGACTTCTAGTGTGATCACTTTATTTGTTACAGTCACTTGCTTTTCAGTGAGAGTGCTGTAGTGGGATTCAGGCAATTCATCGCTTGGCACCAAAATATGGGCACAGAAGTCCTCTACAGTGAAAACACGAGTATTTAAGCTTCCAATGCGAGGCACGCATATTACCCAAGACTGTGCTAAACAGTGTTGAAATAAATTACCATAATCATTCTTTAGTTCAACATAAAATGGATTGTCTGAAATTATCTCGTCGTATGACCCGTCCATTGCTGCAAAGAAGAAATTAACATACTGTTTAGTTCTATGAGGATCAATTGTAGAGTTGTTATTGTTAGATAGCAGTAACATAACATAGTCAATAGTAAGAACATACATACCAATACATAGATATATACCTAAACTCCAACAAGAACTGCCATACACCGAATATTTCCACTACAACTACAGCCGGCCTTCCTCCCTCGCAGCGCAATGGTGACAGGTGAATTAATGGTAGTGGTAGTTGGTAGCACTTAGCAGTGCTGCCAGCACCTCAATCAGAAAAAGGCCGGTAACTTTGTTGAAAAAGGCCAACTTTTGGCACGAAAAGCCGAAATTGAAATAAAAAAAACGTTATTTAACTAAAAATAACGAGTGTCCTTTAAACCCTTTAAACACACGACTGAAGTAAAACTTCTTTTTAATACAGAAAATCGTTCAATTATAAAATTGTCTGTAGGTCGATCAGTCTATGTTCATTCTGGACAGACGCAACTCGCACTCGCACATTAACGTTTAAAAATATACGAAACGTAACTCTCTCTCTCTTTCTATCTTCACTAACTTATATCTCCCTCTCAACTTCCGTTCGCACTTTTCGTAATGCTTACGCTTGGTATGCATCAGCTTACTCCACAAGTCAAGCGTGCGTAAAGAAGTTTTACTTCATAAATATAATTTAATGGTCTAAAAAACAGACAGGATGCACAGTCTTTACGTCTTTACTTATATTTTATTTTAGCACATAACATTTCTGGTGATGGCTCGAAATTTATTGTACCACCACAGTTTTCTATGCCTGCAGTAGTAGTCATTACATTACTGACTACCGTCTCCGTATTGAGACGAGTGCGGCTTTCAGTTTAAATCCTTTTGAATTTACTAAAACACGCTCAACACTCGCGTTTTAAAATGAGAGGATAATATTTTTATGATTTTATTAATGGCGAGTAAAGACCACAAAAAGGCCGATGGCTGCCAAGGGCCTACTTAACTTCCCAAACTACAAAATCCAACTCTGGGACTAGTGAGTCAGCTGTCACTGTCAGATTGTGATTTAGTCTCAGACGTCGTCTGAGGATTTAGTCGTTTGGGGACCCCATGAGTCTCAGCAGAACGAACGACCGAACGACTAATAGCGGGTTCCTATATCCGTCGGTAACCAGCTACGGCTCGTTTCTCCTTGAAAACCTGTCAAAAGTTTGACACTATAATTTGACAGTTTTTCAAGGAGATACGAGGCGTAGTCGGTTACTGACAGATATAGAAACCTGCCTTAAATGGTCTAATTGTTGTTTGGAAAGTGTGGGTAAGTAAGGGCCGGACTTTCGTGCTTAACCCTGGCTTCAACCAACGTCAGTGATGACTATTTCACGATTCACGGGGTGATGTCCGGAGTGCCATCCTGGCTTGCAGTTTGGCCTCTCAGACATTACGTAGCCGATGACTTGGCTAACGTTGGTCTTTAGGTCTTGTGGCATGCACTATGGTGAGGATAGCGAGCACAGGGGCTCCCGCGATAATGGACGCCAGGGAGTTGAATGTCAGAGAGAATGTCAGGTGGCCGCACGTGCAGCGGAGCAACAGCGGTGAGCGTGGCACAGCAATTGTTGGCGCGATCGTACATACATGCGACGCGCTAATATTACCACAAAGTCCTCGACGCTGGACATCTGCACGTCGCGGGCGATGACGTCGTTCCTGACGTAACGTCCTGCTCCTGTACAGACACGTAGGGCTGTGCTTTTCTGGGCTTCTATTATCTATTTGTTGGTGGCAGAACACAGCGCGTACCACGCTGGTGCTGCGTAGGTGAGCCGCGAGCCGGCGGATGTAAGTTTTGTAAACCTCCATCTTAGTCCGGAAGGGCTTTCCTTTAGGAACGGTTCGATAGAGGGATAGGGGAAGGGGGGGGGGGGGGGGAGAAAGAGCGGGACTTGAACCCCCCCCCCCCCCCCCCCCCCTAGTGTGTGAGGACTTACGAAAACCTATAATTTTTTGAGAAAATTGAAAAAAAATATTTTGAGGTTAAGTATGAAAACAACATTTTTTTTATATTGAAAAAAGGTAGAGTCCAGGGGTTTGGAGGAAAAAGTGGTCTAACTTTTTCTTCCAAACCCCCCGGACTCTGGGTGGGCTCCCGCCAGAAGCTCTTAAGGTCGCCCCTGAATGAAGCAAAGTCATACGAGGCCAAGTGAAGCGAAGGGGGGAGGTGGTGAGTGAAGCGAGCCGGCGACCTCCGTAGCGGAGCGACGGACCTCCCGCGAGCTTCTGGCTACCGCGCTCTTTATATACACTCTAGGGATGTCACGCACAAGACCACGTGGGAATGGGGTGCTCCGTGTCGATCCCGTCACTCTTTTTGAACCTAACCTACTCAAGTTGGGGTGGCCCGTCTCGATTCAGTGTACCATTTTTCATAGTTCAATAGATAACTTATTAATAAAAAAAATATTAATAATACCATTAATATAAATATCCATGCAACAGTGAACGAATAAAATGTAAACTTTGTAAAAGAATGTCGAAATTCCCGCCAATAAAAATGTAATACTTATGTCACTGTCTATGCCAAATTCGAAATATCCGCCAATAAAAATGTAAAACCTATGAAAAAAGCCGTATTATCTGTCACTGTCATGTCAATTTAGTGTCGCAATAATCGATAGAATGCAAACTAAAAGGTCGGACACTGATTTCCGAGCGAATTTCGCAATCGATCATGGATTTTCAAAAATTAATATCTGAAAAACTATTCAAATTCAAATTCGTGTATTACTTCAGAAATAACCTAACAGTTTACAAAAACCAAAGCGTTATTACTAGTACATACAACAATAAAAACAAAATTACAAAATATAAAAATTAAAGTTATAAGGACACAACAGAAATAAAAAGTAAGTTTTATATAAAATTAATTGGATCGAGGATCAATTATAGGATTAGCTCTAATCTAATCTCTCGCAGTATTCTAGACATACTTGCCCAACTTTGGTATAAGATCCGCAAATACATCGGCTTCAGGGTACAACTTGAGCAGTGCGTTAAGTTGGCGCTGCGCACTGCAGATAGGCGAGTTTTGACGTGCCACAGTGTGCGCAGGGCTCGGCTCGAACAGCAGGACTTTCCCAGGACGAAATCTAGAGCGTTGCTCAGGCACGCACATTCGACTTGCCTCGCTAACCAAATCAGGGCAGTCAACCACACCACGCAATAGATGACACACAGTCATAATTTGGTCATTTATTCTACGCGTTTCAAGAGAGTTGAAATCTAGTGTACCGTGTAGATATTTCGTGGGGTACATGAACGGATAATAATTATAACTCTTCTTATACATAAAGCGAAGGAACCGCTTTTGAACCTTCTCAAGCATAAGAGAATATGTAGATTCGTGTGGGTGCCAAATGCACGAACCGTATTCAATCTTTGTTCTCACTAAGGAAATATATAACAGTTTTATTGCACCCAAATTATTAAACTCCCGACAATTACGAGTAATGAACCCCAACCGTTTAAAACAATCAGCCGTAAGCTTTCGCATATGCTCATGGAACTCAAGCTTAGGCTCAAATAGAACTCCAAGATCTGTTACCGCCAGTCTTCTAGCCAGTAGCTGGCCATTCTTTATTGTACACAAATAGATTTACAGATAAAAATAGCTTACAAAATGGACATGTACAAAGGCGAGCTTAACCCTAATAAGAGTTTTCTTCCAGCAAACCTTTGAAGATAGAGATATTTGATTATAGAGGTGGGTACGTGCACAGAGAATGACATTGGAGTAGAATACTAATATATAGTGATACATTACATATAGTGTAAATACTAGTATATACTAATATATACTAATATATACTATATAGCCATTTAGTGTGTACTGCACGGTAATTCCTAGTGTTGATCGAGTGAAGCTCATAACCTGACATTTATTAATGTTTAGGTAAAGCTGATTCTTTTCGCTCCAGTGATGTATATCATTAAGGTCTTCTTGGATTTTAGTGCACTCCTCAAGTGACAGCACACCTCTAAATATTTTTAGGTCATCGGCATAGAACAAACAATTACTGTAATGAAGTCGTTCCGGTAGATCATTGACCATAATGGTAAATAACAGTGGTCCTAGCGACGATCCCTGAATGACCCCTGAGCGTGTGTGATATGGTGCAGAATCGTAGCAACCAAGTCTGACAAACTGACTACGGTCTCGCATATAGTCAGAAAACAATTTAGTCAGTTTAGGTGCTAGCCCTATCGCCTTAAGTTTCTCAAGAAGCACATCGTTGTTAACTTGGTCAAAAGCTTTCCTGAAGTCAAGATATATAACGTCTACTTGTGTGTTTTCTTCAAGTTTTTGGGAGATAAGGTTGCGCATGTTGCCACTTCACATGTAGGCTTTTTTTATGTATATCTACACATGAAAAAAAAATTAAAGTCCTAGCACAACTTTCCTAAAGGAAATTTCAGCCCTTAGTCCTAAGCGGTAGTCTCAAGATTACGATAGAGAATAGCTCGGGCGACGCGCGTTTGTTGTATGTTTGTGTGATGGATGCACAGATGGACGACAATCCATCTGAGGATTCATCCTCAACGACCTGTCGATGTCGATGCCAAGGTACCGGACGCAGTTTTGCCATCTTATGTCCTGGCCTTTCAGTGGTGACAAGGAGCGCAACCGTCTCACCCACACGTTGACTGCCACGCGCCACAATGTTGAAACGCTTCTGGTAGGTTTAGAGAAACAAACTGAACATACTAGTATCCCCGTTAGTTAGGATATTTGTACTACCTACAGTAACGTCAAAATAGTCAGAAATGTATCTACACTGCAATAATATTTTTATTAACTTGATAAAAATTAAAAAGCCTAGGTCAAAAGGACTGCATCCGAACCTTTAAAACCAGAAACTAGAAAAAAAAAAAAGGAGTTGATCTGTGAAGTGTGAATACCCTAAACGCTTATCGTGACAGTGCGAGTGATTTAGTAATTTCATCTTTATAGTAAGATCATAAGGTATATTATTGCAAGTTTGAACTGATTGAGATATAGATTGCGTAGTAGTTATTATTCTTTGGATCACGTCACAAAACGTGCGATAGCATAGCGAGCGTGCGTGGCTGCATTGTTTGCATTTTTATTTAGACGCGCGCAAGTGAGTTGGGCAAGCAAGCCGTCGCCGGTCAATAGCACGGAACGATCGTTCTTTCATTAGTTGTGTTGAAGTGTAACCAATTAGGTATTAAATGTTCTTTGTAAAGTTTTGATTTCTGTTCGGCCTACTCGCTGATATAGAGTTGTGTCTCTAAAATTAACTATCTTTGGTAGTTGTAAGGTTTTTGCAAGTTTCAACAACAGCTGCTTGAAGAGATTGTTAGGTAAGTTACTAATTTTTATCTCTCTCTAATGAAGGTTGGCATCCGGTTTGTATCCGGCATCCGTAGACGAATCTGTTATAATGTTTTGTGTCCTACAGCACCTACATGTGCCAGGTAAGGTAAAACCACCGATTATTACTAGTGGTTCGCCCCGAAGAGATTTTTTATGTTTAGCGTACTACTGGTGTACTATATTGTTTGTGAAATATGGAATTTACATAGAATTAGGTAGGTAATAATAATTAATTATTTAGTGGTTTGTTCCGCCCTTCCTACCACTATGCCTTTGTAATTTGTATGTCACTGAGATTATGTAGGTACACTAGGTTGGATACTTTTATTATACCTACTAGGTAGTAGGTACCTAATTAGTAGGTACTTATTAACTGGCTAAATAAATGCTAAGCTAATAGAAACTCTATGACATGATAGAGAATTCATTGTGTAACTCGAGTCTAGAAAAAATATAGTTGTGAAAGTAAAGAAATGTGTCGCCATTTTGAGACTGAGAGTTGCATTACCAGGGTTGCCAACCGTAGAATTTTTTTCTCCGTAAGTTCGTACAAAAGCAGTAAAAAATCTCGAGTTTTGGATCTCAAACCTCGTACTTTTAACACCACCGTAAATTGGTGTTTTCGGAAGATGAAGACTTATTTTTCGAATGACCTTTTTCTATTATTTTTTTATTAAAATGACAAGGATCACTTTGAAACGTCAATTTTACTGCCTGTTCCTTCGCGACCAAGCCAGGAAAGGAGGCAAGAAACAAAGCTGGTGATTTTTTAATGATCCTTTTACAATACATAGCAATACAGGAAATAAATTAAGTCTAAATTGTAACATTTTGAACGAGTTGGAGCAATTTCAATCCCAAGCTTCTCTATCATCTAAATAATCCGATATTTTATAGTATGCTTTTTTATAAAGATTTTGTTTACTTATTTGCGTTTTTAAATTTATTAATTGTCAATTTTTGTATATCACTTGGGAGTTTGTCATAAAAGCATTTACTAACTTTATGGAGTGTAGGTACAAGGGCAACAGCGAGTTTATCTTTATTTCTAGTATTAAAATTATGATTATCGCTATTTTACTTAAACAAATTAATATTTTTGTGAACATACACATTAGATTTTCATAGATGTATTGACAAGGGAATGTCATAATATTTATTTCTTTAAACTTATTGCGTAATGAAGTAATGATTCTCTGGGGCCTATATTATAAATTGCACGAACAGCCCTCTTCTGCAGAACAAAAACGGTGTTTATATCTGCAGCACTCACAGAAGTATACTGTATGATATAATGCTGTGAAAGTAGCTGAAGTCATCAAGACCTAAAAAAAGGTCATGCCACGGTTACTCATAACAATTTATTTGATTTTCATGGTGTATGTACATATTTAATTTTCGTGAAAAAATATGCCCTGGTACAGCTAAAAACTCAAAATCTCGTTGACGACTGTACGAGGTTGCTATCGTCCTGATCGTCCTCATACCTCTTACCGAATAAACCTCGTACGGTTGGTTACTTGCTTTCGATGTTTGATTGCAGCATTGTCTCCAGATAGAAAAATAAATTACAGTGTATTTAGACTAGAACTACAGTACTTCTTCTACTAGGAATTATAGTATTTTTTCTAAAAATACAGTGACTTTTCATCATAAATACTACAGATATTACAGTAGAATCAAATTAAATGAAGTTTTAATCAAGATTTAACATAACTAACCACTATTAAAATAAGAGTGTATGCGTACAACAAAGGTTTTTTGAAAAAAATTACATAAAATTATCAAGATTTTGTAGTGTATGTAACGTAGGTACCCACGTCACTTACAGAACTGCTTTCCGATTCTGTAATTCTTTATCTTTTATTTCGTTTATATACATTAACTTACAAACTCTCAAGTTCTACGATAAACAAAATAAGTAAGACCAAACAATCGAAGGTGAATGCACCGCTCGCGATTCAGTATCGATTGCTTGCTCGCTTTACGTCCACAAGTTTAAGTGGAGCAGCAATGTTATGTGCAATCGGCGCAAATTGTCGTTATGTGTGTAGGTCCTCTATTAAAACGTGCCATTTCCTCCAGTATAAGATTTACACTTAATATTTTTTAAAGTTTCAATTACGTTCCTATATTTTTTAATTTTGGGTGGATTTTTTCAGAAGTAAATTACAGTGCTTTCCATACACTGTATTTACAATTTTACAGTGTACAGTAGATGGATTAAAATACAGTATATCTAATCTAATTGCAGTGCATCTGGAGACAGAGGCTTAATTTGTTTGTAGCGTAGCCATCTTACTTGCATACCTACAGATACCTACATACCTATGTATCTCAAATAATCTCAATTGATGGAACAAAAATCTAGCCTAAACATTATACGCTTCTCCAATTTCAGATCGGTCCAGTTATTTATCTGCTCTAAGTACCTACTTCATAGAATGGCTTCTGCAAAGGCGAACAAAAAGTAAGTGCAATAACTATAGTAACAATACCAAGCGAATCTATACCACAAAGAGGGGCTAAAAATATATGAATTATTTCGACCACTGTGCATCACTGGCAGCTAGTTTGATAGCTAACTAATCACTCTAATCAGAAAGGTAGTACCTAATAAAGGTACACACGGCTACACATCAAGCTATACATTTCCAGTATAAGCTGACCTCTCATTCTACGAAAAGCCTACACAATGCGAGGTCAGCTTAAACTGGAAATGTATAGCTTGATGTGCAGTTGTGTGTACCTACGATTAAATTTTTTTTTAGGTGGAGATCCTTATGCCAAAACTATAATAGCTGTGCCCACAACTTTGTTTTATAATTTTGCGGTTGTGAGCGCTTTTAAAATCAACTAATGAAGCGCCTGCTTTTGACTTTTCTACTTATTTTTGGAGATGCGTGTCTAAAATCTAAACAGACAGACCACAGACAACAAAGTTTTTAAAAATAACCAGTTTTCGCAAATATTTTCAATGTACAGATTCTACTGTTCTACAGTTTTTAATAATAGAAAAGATTTTACGACGACCTAAAATTTTATTAAGTAGGCAAGGCATCTATAAATATTGTAATTTTAACAAACAGGTGTTTAATCAAATAGGTAATTCCCCTTAATTGGCTTAGTTTGTTTAGGGCTGAATGAATGAAAAATGAATTGAATCCTTTTAGTCTGCTTGGTGGGGACTTCCCTTATTATATTAACAATCTTATCAAATTTGTACCTATTAAGTAGGTAGGTCCCTACCTACTTTCAACCTACCTATATAGGTATATGATAAAACATCCTCAGCCAAATACTAGTGAAAATATATGGTTTATCCAGCTACTTTCTATCTCATCTCAACAATTTAATTTTTAGTTTAGTTTTTGTATATGTACCATTACGATTACGTACCTGTACGAGATTAGGATCGCTCTGAAACAGCTTAAAAACAACAAGGCACCAGGTGAGGATGGAGTTACGACAGAACTTCTGAGAGCGGGTGGAAAACCGGTACTTCAAGTCCTCCAGAAGTTATTAAACGCCGTCGTCCTCGAAGGAACTACGCCAAAAGCGTGGGATAAGAGCCTGGTGGTGCTTTTCTTTAAAAAAGGTGATAAAACCTTATTAAAGAACTACAGGCCCATCTCGCTCTTGAGCCACGTTTACAAGCTGTTTTCGAGCGTTATTACGAACCGTCTCGCACGCAGGTTCGATGACTTCCAGCCTCCCGAACAAGCCGGTTTCCGAAAAGGCTTTAGTACCATAGACCACATCCACACGCTACGCCAGATTATACAGAAGACCGAGGAGTATAATCGGCCGTTATGTCTAGCGTTTGTGGACTATGAAAAAGCCTTCGATTCAATCGAGACCTGGGCGGTACTGCAGTCTCTTCAGCGATGCCAAATCGACTATAGGTATATCGAAGTGTTGAAGTGTTTGTATAGTAACGCCACTATGTCAGTCCGTCTACAGGACCAGAGTACGGAACCAATCCAATTGCAGAGAGGCGTGAGACAGGGAGACGTAATTTCTCCGAAACTGTTCACGAACGCATTGGAGGACGTTTTCAAACTCTTGGTCTGGGACAGACTTTGCATCAATATCAATGGCGAATACATCACTCACCTTCGTTTTGCCGATGATATAGTCATTATGGCCGAATCGCTCGAGGAACTCGGTACCATGCTCAACGACCTCAGTAGGGTCTCCCAACAGGTGGGTCTTAAAATGAACATGGATAAGACGAAAATCATGTCAAATATCCATGTTGCGCCCGTACCGGTAGTTGTTGGGGGCGATACTCTCGAAGTTGTCGACGAATATGTATACCTAGGACAAACTGTCCAATTAGGTAAGTCCAACTTCGACCAAGAGGTCGCACGAAGAATCCAACTCGGCTGGGCAGCGTTCGGGAAACTTCGCGATATCTTCTCGTCCAAAATTCCCCAGAGCCTGAAGACTAAAGTCTTCAACCAGTGTGTGTTGCCAGTGACCTATGGCACTGAAACGTGGTCCTTTACTCATGGCCTCATGACCAAGCTCAAGGTCGCTCAACGAGCTATGGAGAGGGCTATGCTCGGGGTTCCTTTGCGTGACAAAATCCGCAATGAGGAAATCCGCAGAAGAACTAAAGTTGCCGACATAGCTCTCAAAATTAGCAAGTTGAAGTGGCAATGGGCAGGCCACATCGCTCGTAGAACCGATAACCGTTGGGGAAGAAAGTTTCTCGAGTGGAGACCACGGACTGGAAGATGCAGCGTAGGCCGGCCCCCCACAAGGTGGACCGACGATCTAGTAAAAATCTCGGGGAGCCGTTGGGCGCAAACGGCTACCAACCGCTCGTTGTGGCGATCTAAGGGGGAGGCCTATGTTCAGCAGTGGACGTCTTCCGGCTGATGATGATGATGATGATATGTACCATTTACCTGATTGGAACTCATCGCTTGCTGTAAAAGAGGAGGGCGTTGTTGGTATATCTGTAACACAGTTTTGATACTTGCACAACCAGCCATCATCGTTTCAAACCATTTTCAAACTGTACACATTACTTTATATTGGTTTTTTCTCAATAAATGCTTGTTATTTTATTATTTATTATAATTATTCCCGTTAGATCCATCCATTATGGTTCTTTAGGTATATGTATTGAGAATAGTTTATACCTACCTACCAAATTTTTGAACCAATTGGTGTTTTAGTGATTGAGTAGCCTGTAAATTGTCGGTAAAGTAAACTTTTCCTCATATTCTTCTAAGATTTTCCTAATAATGCACTAATTTAGTATTAATTTCCACGAATTAGGGTGTCAGCAGTGGCGGTGAATCTGCCCGAATGCCCGGTCTGCTTGGACACGATGAGTGCGCCGATATTCCAGTGCCAGTCGGGGCACAGCCTCTGCAACACGTGCACCACCAGCCTGATGCCGCCCGTGTGCCCCATCTGCCGGCTGCCTATGACGCAGATGCGGAACTGGCAGCTGGAAGACATTGTGCTTAAGGTTGGTATTTGTTTGCAGCAACTGACTACACAATACACAACACTCTGGTCAAGTTAATTTGGATGAACTGGTCGTCAACTTACGGAGCAAGGAGGTGTTCATTTCTAATGTCAATTACTAGACTAAGTTAATAAAGGCATGTTCAGGTTTTGGAGCTAATAGGACTGCAAAATATTAAAGTTGCATTGAAAAATCCTAACGTGTTCCCAGAGTTAGAACTAATTACAGGCCAAATTCTTTTATACTGAGACCTTGTAAGTTATAACTCCTTTATTTAATTGGCTAAGGCAAATATGGAGATTGATCTAATCAACACAAAAACAAAGTAGGTAAGCTTAAACGCTTACTTAGTGACAATTATTTATTAGGCACTTAACCAATGTTGTGTATGTGTGTGTGTATTGATAAATAAATTCTTTTCTCATTTTATGTGTCGTCTACCTTACCTGTTTATAAGTATATTACATATTCATCTCCTACCTTATCTGTGGAAACTTTTAATTGCCCTTCTTATATTAAGTAGGATTCATCGTTGTATAATATCTACTCAAACACCTTTTCTGTAATCTAGCTGTAAGTTTTCCTAAATTGTAAAAATAAAATATTTGAATAATAAATGTCTGAAGCTTCCGTTTAAGGTTCCTAAAAGCAAACAAGCTGATAGAGATGGAGAGTAGACGACAGAATTTTAATTGGATTTTCTGGATAGATATATTTGGTTGCATTTGGACAAGCTCTTCGCGATTTATTCCTAACTTGTTTTGAATGTCATATTTTCCGGAAAAAATACCTGTTATCTATTTAATTGTAGGTAGTCTTAAGTATAAAGTACCTAAGCACGTAACTAGCTCGTATCAAGTTGCACGTTTACAAATTAGCACCTAAGTATTGAACGTACCTACCTAGGTAACTACTTATGTAGATTCCGTTCCTGCGTTCAAAAACATAAATAATAAGCATCGCTTTTGACATGCCTTCGTTATCATTAATTTTACGTACATAAGCTCCTTTCTATCGACGGACAACCAGACGCTCTGCGGTGCGCCACCGCTATATGGTAGAAATACCTCCCATTCGCACAAAGCGGTTCTCTTCGACCTTTATTATGCGCACCGCCAAAGAGTGGAACGCCTTGCCAGAGTCTGTGTTTCCTGATAGCTACAACCTGGGTATCTTTAAGTCGGGAGGGAATAGGTTTCTTCTAGGCAAGCGTGTACCATCGTAGACTGCATCATCGCTTACCATCAGTTGAGATCGTGGTAAAATGCATATAAAAAAAAATTCTAAGGTGCATGGCCTACGGGGCAAGTAATCATAGGCGTGTTTAAAAATCTGATCCCACCATCTCCTTTCTATCAACGGACAACCAGACGCTCTGCGGTGCGCCACCGCTATATGGTGGAAATACCTCCCATTCGCACAAAGCGGTTCTCTTCGACCTTTATTATGCGCACCGCCAAAGAGTGGAACGCCTTGCCAGAGTCTGTGTTTCCTGATAGCTACAACCTGGGTATCTTTAAGTCGGGAGGGAATAGGTTTCTTCTAGGCAAGCGTGTACCATCGTAGACTGCATCATCGCTTACCATCAGGCGAGATCGTGGTCAAACGCAAGCCTATAATATTAAAAAAAATGTATATTTATCTCTTTTTCTAGGCGAAGGTGCCATGCCCTAACAAGGCCAACGGCTGCGTGTATACCATGGTCTCATTGGACACGGAAGATCACGTGAAGGAGTGTATCTTCCGCGAAATGGAATGCCCGCTCGGAGCTGTCTTTGGGAGATGCTCTTGGCAAGGTAAAGATTGCTTCAATCAATTCCATCCACACAAGGATAGCTACAGCTGACTAGTAAATTAAAATTTCCAGGAATAGTAGATCATATTGATGTCATGTTTTACCTAAATACATATTTCAGTAAAAGGATAGTTTCTTTCTTAGATACCGACTGTTGTAATTTTCTATGCTGTGCCTCTGATGAAATATTACTTGATTTGGCATTACGTTCCCATTTTTCAGGAAAACTGAGGGAGATGATGGATCATTTCAAGGAGCGCCACGCTGAACATTGCGATGTCAACTCCGACGTGGACGTCGTTATCAAAAACGCCAACGTGAAGGAGGACGACCGTCATTTCTTCCTCACGGCTCAAGGCAAGATGCTCTTCATTATCACTATGAAAATTGACACTCTGCAAAAGATGGCTTACTGGACCGTCCAGCACATTGGAAGCAAGAAATCAGCGCAGCAGCATATTTACGAGATACACGTCACCAGCAACCAGGATCCTAGGCGTAAAGTAGTCTTCATGGAGCATTGCTTCAATGACGCCATAAAGACTGATGAGGTATTCCGTATTGGTAAATGTGCTGTTCTTCCCTTGGACGTTTTAGCTCACTTCATAAAGGATAAGAAGTTGACTTTCCGTTTCTTTATAAAGAGGAGAGATCCTGCGCCGAATAAAGCGCCTAAGGATAAGGGTGATGGTGGAAATAATGACAGTCAACCACCGAATCAGGGTCCTAAAGGACCTGGGCCGAAGGGACCAGGACCGAAACCAAAGGGTCCAAATGCACCTCAGAAAGGGCCGCAGAATGGGGCTGGTAAAGGACCGAAACAGAACAAAGCTCAAGCTTAGATTCTGTGCATTAGGAGGTCAGCTGCACATTTCGTATATCTAAGTATTTGTTGCAGCCACAACCACCTCCACATCGCCAATATTAAATTCACATAATCATTTATAATTGTGGTGTTTGAAATCATCAATAAGACGCCATTACATCACTTATAGCTTGATTTGATGGTGAATTCTGATGATGTCCCCGATGTTCTGTGTTATCTATTCTGGGTTAAATTACAGATGTTGTTTTTATGATAACGCGGATCGCACGGCTACTTCTTATTGTAATCTTCTCGGCTTGCATGCACGTTGCTCATTTCAATGAAAACCTCGTTGAATCGAGACAGCTTGCAGTCTGTCTGAGAATGCCATTTGAATGTTGGAAAAGAGTAGATGTTCTGAAAACTAGCGGCAGTAAGTGGCGATGACGCTTTTTAGGGATCGCATCGTCACTACTCCATTTTCATATTTCGATACCGACAGATGACTAAAAATCTTGAGTTGGGTGAAATTAGAAGTCATCATTTCCCGCTTGGAGATGTTCAACACAGAACAACTCAACGGTGGGGTAATTGACCTTGTTAATAGTTTTCAGGAAATGTCTTTCCACATTCTTAGATGTTGATTCTTTAATATGGCATGTAGGTATTGGTCGAGTAAAAGTTCGTGTTGGCCTTGTTGAACAAGCTGCGCTTGCCTTGAAAAGTACTCCTCCGTCTGTTTTTTTGTTGTTTTTGGTTTGCGTTAACCTTAACCCTTTTCTTGGCAAAAAAAAAAAATCTTAAATTACTGTTTTTTTTTCAAATTATATCTTTTTATATGAACATAGAATACTGGGAAAAATAATAAAAAAAATCATAAAGTTTTGTTTCTAGAGATACCTTCCGTATCCCGTGAGATACATTGCCATGTTCGTAAGGAATGACCATCTCAGGCGAATGTATCTCACGAGGCACACTGCCAAAAAGAGGTAATAATACAAATGGTATATAAAATAATTATTTTTAATTAATGAGATCATATATTTGTACTTAACAAGACTTTACTGGTGGTGAAAACTATAAAAACAATTTCTGTCGGGTACTAAGCATAATCTGACTCCACACTTAGTACATGACACAGTGGTTTGACCTTTGATACATAGTTTGCACCTGCACCCAAAAGTCGCGAAATGGCCAAGTTGGTCACTGCGAATTTCTGTAGTTGGCCTTGGAGCAACTGGTGCCTTTATTAGTTTTGATGGGGTTGGGCCCTTCACATTGTCCGTGTGTTTCGTGGTGGTTCTGTGGCGTAATAATAAGTTTTTGGTAATGCTGTACCTGAATTTCTTTAGACTTATTATTTTTCTGTATCTAAATTCTCGGGACCAATAGTCTGTATACGAAGGCATATCAATTATTCCCATTAGCAGATTTATTGCAACAAAGTCTTTTATGTCTTCGACTGTAAAATTCAACGATCTATTAGTTTGTTGAGTAGAATATAAGTTGGTTTGTTCCTTTATGTAGTTTAAAATGTCGTCAGTAAAAAAGCTGGAAAAATATTGAAATGGATCCTTGAGACATGCCTCTTCTTGTAAATCATTATTGGCTATTTCTGCTCGATGACGGAATCGTTGTCCAGTCCATCGAAAATTGAGAGGTTGCACTTTTACTCTCGCTAGCTGAGGACGACGTGCTATAACCAATCTTGGTCTAATTGCTCTGGCACGTGTTGATGTTAAAGGAGTAGCTGGAGACTGTGGAGCTGTAGGAGTCGGAGCCTGCTGTGGAGTCGCTACAAATTGCTTCATATTTTGCGCAGCTAGTGGAGTGAGTGGAGATGCCAGTAATGGTGACGCAGTGACTGCTTCTTGGACATCAACTATTTCATCGTCGGATAGCAGGTTGAGATTTTCCATCGACGATGGTAGTGAAGGCACTGGTGATGATTCTTCGTCTGCCCTACGTCGAATTGGAAACTGCCGGATTTCATTTTCAGACTCCGTCGACGAATCGTCATTCGACGATTTTCTGCCTGATTTTGGGATAAGCGCACAAAGCATTCTGCCTCTTGCAAAGGATTGCTGTACTCCGCCCTAAGATAAACAAGCTTAATTAACCCTCCATGCTAAGCAAAAATCAAAACCATAAACATTCCATAAAAAGACCAGAAACCAACAACCAAATTTCAGAGACAAGAGCATACAGTATACCTACCAAGACTAAAAGTATGTACAGACCTGTAGCCATGTATAAAAATCGATTTTGTCTCGACCGGGAATCGAACCCGGAACCTTTTATGGTTTAGCTTAACACCATCACCACATTCACCAACAAGCCACCATCAAAGTAATTAACACAAAACAATAAAAATAAAAACACCATAAACGTGGCAGTGTGCACTACATGATACATTACACCAAAACATAAAAAACCAGTAAACATGGCCATGTGCACTGCGAGATACATAGCAATTTGGCTCTAGTTTACTAAACCAAATATACAGTTTTGCATCAAAATTCACTTAATTGACACGTATACAATAATGTACTTTATTGTGATATGCATAATTATTATATTATTGAGTAAAAACAACATAAAATATCAATTTTCTTACCTTTTTCGGCGGGATTGCTTTGAGTCGGTTCATCATTTTGATTTTGAATGAAAAACGGTTATGTCAAACTGACATGACATGACGTAAATGCGTTCAGAAACAGTTACTTTCTAAAACAGTAGGAACGTTCGGTTTCAAGTAATAATATTTTTCTTGGTATGATTTTTCAAAGTTGACTGTATCTGACAGTGCACTCCGTCAAGAAAAGGGTTAATTAGTTCCTGAGTGTGCACTGGAAGACTTTTAGTGTGATCCTTGTGCAAAAATATTTTAAAATATAACAAAAGACAGAAAGAAACGGATTAAAGTGAACAATAGGTGCTTATAGTACCTACCTATTGACATTATGGTACTAAACGCGATACGTGCATCCTGGGGCCTATTCGAAGAAGTATTGCTACAATTTTTGCTCTCTATCAAAGGTATTAATTTATTCCCTCTACTAACTCGCAAAAAAGTAAAATAGTGAAGTTGTTCTTGTTAGCTATAGTTCTTTGTGACGTGTCTATTTGTCTTCGAACTATGACGGCTTCAAATAAAAGCCGTAGATTGAAGATAAAAAAAGTTTATAAAAATGTTCTTCGAATGGGCTCGGTCTGTAACCATTCTTTATTATTCTCAGGAACTATCAGTTTAAAGTCACCAACCTCATTATGAATCAGCTTACATGCCATTTAGTACTGACCTTGCTAAGTATAGATGTACTCGTATCTACCTACTTTCTTATCAGTCAGTGCTATCACATTACGAGGAAGGGGCAACAGTAGAAGTCGGTGTTGCGATGAGTGGAAAATAAAAGAACAGGTTGTAATTATGAACCTGGATAAAGTAGCAAAGAACATTTAGATTTTAAGGTTAAATAATATGTTTATGATATATTAATATTAATACAGGCATTAATAAATCGTATTGTGACTCTTGTATTTTAGTAACTTTATAAAAACCACATTTTTTATGTTACAGTCAACTTGCAAGGAGTTGATTTTAGAGCTACCTAGGTATGTTAGTATAAACCCTGATGTATCATTGTTAGTTCTAATATTTTGTGGTTTTGGGTAATACCAATAAAGTTACTTTAATTAATATTGCCTTTTTATGTTTTGATGTTCATATTGGTTGGCAATCCGCCTTCGTCGGAATGCTCATATTACAACTCGATTATATAAAATTATATTTACTTCTTCTCCGCCGTATATACAGTTATAAAGTTAAACAATGTTTTGAATTCCTAAATCTATCCCATACCCGCAATCTGCGTTCTTCCACTACTCTCCAGTTGAAAACTCCAGTCCATAATTCCAAATTCTTTAGTAACTCGTTAACGGTACGAGCTGCTCGATTATGGAATGACTTGCCCGTTTCCATCAGACATGCTAAATCTTAAGCTATTTTTAAAAGTGAGGTCTATAAACTAGTGATGCAACGAATAGTACTTTTACGAATACGAATACGAATATCAAACCTACTATTCGGCGAATACGAATACGAATATCTCGACATGGTGATAAAAGACTAATTTATTTGATAAATTTCTATACTTTAATAATTAAAATTTACAACTGGCAAATTTTTATTTAAAAAACATAAAATTTGTAGATTTTCTGGTTTTAGGCGATTTCTTTTTTCAGTCTGAATGTTCCCAGCCGTTGAAAAAAGTCTTTCTGAGGCGACTGTACATGGCTTCAGTGAAAAATATTTTTGGGCAAGTTTTTTCAGACTTGGAAAATGGACATCTCGCCAAAAGGCCAGTGGATCAGCAGTCGGCGATAAATTTGGGAGCTTTAGATAAGCATCTATCTCGTTTTTAATTTGCGAAACCCCTGTAAAAAAAGACATTTTGAAATTAAATTTAACTTTTAGTATACTACGTAGATGACAAAGAGTACCTATTACCTATTAATAACTTTTTTAACTTTTTTCATACTCACCAGAAAATATGGAAATTGGCTCTTCCATTTCGGCCTCTTCAATTATTTCTTGGCACACTTGCCAAATTCCTCTACTTGTCGACGGTTGAGGTTCTTCTGGAGGGCTTGTCGGTCTTACGGCCTCTCTGCCATCAACAGCAGCGTTAAGAACTGATCGAGCGGTTTCAGCGACCACTGTTGAGCTGAAAATCCTTGTTTTGAACCGTGGGTCAAGGATCGTTGCTAATAGATAAGTTTCATCACTTTCCATAAACGCAAATCTATTTAAAAGTCCACTGAATAGGGAGTTTGCCAGATTATTTACATCAGGATGAGAAGAAGGATCATTTGAAATTTTATTGAGGCAAGATTTTAGACTTCGTATTATTGGGATTGCTTGAGATAACGTCGTTGATTCTTTGCTTAGCTCTTTAGTAGCTTCTTCGAAATTGGCCAGAATATCAATGATTTGGCTCATAAGATCCCATTGCCTTGCTGTGATTTCATGACGACAATTTGGTAGAGATGGTAAAACATCTTGAATCGCTATGCGTTGTTCATGTAATCTCTTCAACATCTGATATGTTGAGTCCCATCTAGTTTCAACATCTTGAAACAAAACATGTTTCGGTATATTGTTAGCTTGTTGAGAATCTTTCAGTTGTTTGAGTGCGGAGGTTGAGTGATTAAAATGAGTAATAACTCCCCTGCATGTGGTTAACATTTCGTTTATGCGTTCTTGACCAAACAAACTTTTTTTCAGCGCTAATTGGATGCTGTGTACCAAACAAGAAATATGTTTAATACTAAGATCAAGCTCATCATTTGCTTTAACCATATTCCGTGCGTTGTCCGTTACAACTGCTGCAACTTTACCCAATAGCTCCCATTCCAGAAACATCATGTGCATATTGTGGGCAATATTTTCTCCTGAATGTGAGTCACCTTCAAAGGGAAACACTTCCAGACAGTAAGATTTGAGCTGGAAATCTTCATTGACACCATGTCCAGTAAGACTTATAAAATCATTGACTTGTGAGGAAGCGTCACTGGTCCACATGTCTGTTGTGACAGAGAGATATGGGGTCTTTGTTAACTGCTCCTTCAATTTTATTTTAACACGTTCATTAATATCCGGCAGAATTTTTTCTGTAAGGTGGGTTCTAGATATAATATTATATCTGTAAAAAAAATAACAGTCAGGAATTAAAAAGGGTTTTGTGAAAGTTGAAAGAGAATCCCACTGATATGTATGAATGAACAAATGTTTAGCATTTTAATAAAAGCAAACAAACCTTGGAGCTAGTTCACTGAGCAAACGACGGTATCCCTGTTTATTTACCAAATTCAGGGGCTCCATGTCTAGACAAACTTGTTCAGCAATCAAATATGTGATTTTGACAGCCCTAGGATCACCCGTTTCATACGTAGTTCGTTTTTCTCATATTTCCTTTAAGGACGCTTGTTTCTTCGCTGGAGTTACTTCAACTTCAGTGCTTGTTTCGTCTACAGTACTTATACTGGCAGCAAGCTCCTTTTCGTGAAATCTCTTCACATGAGTCCACAGTGCGGTCGTAGTAAATCCTTTATTATATGCATTTTTCCCTCCCCGAGACAATTCACAAGCACAATATCTGCATCTAGCTTTGCTTTCATTGTCTAAAATAAAAACAACACAATTTAACATTTGTTAAACACAATTTAAAATCCTATCCCACTATAATATTACATGTGAAAGTAAAACCAATGTCTGCGTGGATGAAGTCGCGGGCAAAGTCTAGTACTACATTGACGCAGCCATTACCTACTAACGTTCGTCTAAGTTACTTACTTACAATCCTACCTTTTGTTGATACCAAAGAAATACAGAACCATACAGCTACTTACTCGGTAATTTATCGAAGTGTTTCCATATGTCACTTTGATCTCGTTTACGAGAAGACATTTTCAATTAAACTTTAACTTATTTTATTTCGCAGCAACCTCAGAAAATAAATAAAACAATACTCTCTTGCTGGACTTCTGCTTCCGACTAACAAAATGAAGTGAAAGAAATGAATGAATCATCAATGGTTCGTCGTAATTGTAATGATAGGGAAACTCCCGGAGCCGCGGTACTGTACAAACTATGGCCGGGGAGTCCCCCGACGCGTCGTCATTGCTGTTAATGGCATATTTACATTAGGTCGGTCACCGAAGGCGGCGGCCGCATTCGGTTTAACTGAAACGCTTACCTAAATTGAGTAGTTTACATTGGTCGGTTAACCGAATTCGGCGACTTGATTGATGCGGCGATTGTATATTGAACAGTCGGGTTGCAAGCATCGTCATTAACAGTCTTGTGTTAGAAGGATTTTTAACTGTGTGCGATGTAATACAAGAAGTATTGAGGAAAAAATTGAAAAATAGGAGTACAAAGAGAAAGAGAATGTGGATAACACCTCTATTAAGTCAACGGTCTTTGTTAGGAGCTTCAGTGTTGTTGTGTAATGAATTCAAAACTGACGATGATTTTTTATTATTTTTTAGAATAGATAAAAACCAATTCGAATGGTTACTGAATGAAATATCTCCGATTATAGAAAAACAAGACAGTACATTCAGAGAGTGTTTAAACGCTAAAATAAAACTACAAATAACTTTACGTTTTTTAGCAACAGGCGATTCTTACAAAAGTCTTGAGTTCTTTTTTAGAGTTTCTGACAGTGCTATAAGTTTATTTATTCCAGAAGTATGTGATGCCATTTCTGAAACGTTAAAGTCATTTATCGAGGTAAGTGGTTTATGTAGTAATTAGTTTAATGTAGTTAATGTAAGTAAAACAATATTTTTTTTACAATCAATATAATTTCAAAATTACGAAACATAGGTATTATGAATGTTGGATCGTTTATAGAAATGATCATGAAGCTCATGCATTTTGAGAATCTTCTAGGTTTGAAAGAACACCACTCACATTTGAGATATAATCGTTGCTTGTATTTAGCTCTATGTTTTCAACTGCTATGATACTTTGGCTACTAGTACTCATAGTAGTACTCGTAGTATAATTGGGTGTGAAATATTCATGTACTGGATAATTACTTGTAGTATGTGATGTTGTACATTCCTCAGATAAAATCCTTAACTCAAATTCTGTAATAGTTTGTTGGATTATTGATTTTGCTGAAATAAAGTGTTTTTTCGGCATTTGTCGCAACGAAGACGCAATGTATTTGCCAAATATATCATATTCATCTTCCTTCATAGTTCCAACTTCTTTTCTTAAGTTGTCCAATTTCTCCAATGCCACAGCAATCACGTCTTCAGAGCTCTCGTTACCTTTATTTCCCACAATATGGTTTCTTTTGCATTTAGGTTTTTGAGGTAAGTTTCGAGAATCATCAGAAAAATCAGTTGTATGTTGCGATGTGCTTAAAAAGGTATCTTCCGTTAGTGTGGAAGTTTGCGTGACATCACTGCCTGTATCGCTGATTGTTGAAGCACAATCAAAATTTTCATCCTGAAATATAAAACATTTAAATTAGGTACTGGATCATCATGGTTGTTAAATAGTTAAGTCAAAATAGGTAATTTTTATTTTTTTCATTTCAGATCCCGAAAACAGAAGAAGATTGGCTTAAAATCGCTAAAGGTTTCGAATTGAAATGGAATTTCCCAATTTGCATTGGAGCACTTGATGGTAAACATATTGTGATAAAGGCGCCACCAAACACTGGGTCAGATTTCTTTAATTATAAAAAAAATTACAGTATAATATTATTAGCTTGTGTAGATCACGATTATTGCTTTACGTATATTGACATTGGTGCAAAAGGCAGAGATTCAGACGGCGGTGTTTTTGATCATTCTCCCTTCAAAACGGCAATTGATAACAATGCTCTTAATATTCCTGAAAGATACGTGTTCGTAGCTGATGCTGCATTCCCACTCAAAAATTACTTAATGAAACCTTACCCGGGTCATGATCTTACTGTTGCTGAAAAAATATACAACTATCGACTATCGAGGGCTCGGAGGATTGTCGAAAACGCCTTTGGCATATTGGCTTCGCGATTTCAAATATTTGGAAAACATATCAATTTAAATATTAAAAATACGGAGAAAGTCGTGAAAAGTTGCTGCTGTCTTCATAATTGGCTGCGTAAAACATCCCCTGCACATGCACACTTTGCATATTCAAATACCTGGAGATCTAATTTTCTATCATTTGTTGAAGAAAACAATATGGACTGTAGCGAAGCAAGACAAAAACGAAATGCTTTACGTGATTATTTTAACAGTGATACTGGCGCTGTTTCTTGGCAAACAAATTGTCTTCAATAAATAATATGTAATTACTGTGTTAATTTAAGTTAATAAACTTGCTTACCATATTTGTATTTGTATGTCTTTTACTTGTATATGTCCTCAAAAATCCATCAGCTATTTCAAACCACGGCATCTTTGGTTTATAAACAGATTGTGCACTGGCACCGGATCGGAAGCTAGCGTCAATTTTTTTTCTTTCTTTTATGTAGGTAGACCGTAAATTTTTTATTTTCTTGCTTATGTCTTGCAATGAAAGTGATGGCGTATTCAACGAGTCTCTGATTCTTGCATAGGCGTTATCTCTTGGTTCTCGACTTCTGTACGACTTATGTGTAACTTTCCATAGAACTTCGTTTTCCCGATACAGTTCTACCAAGTGCGTCATTTCCGAGTCACTTAATTTTCGAGAGGCCATTTTATTATGCACAATCGTGCGCGTGCGGCGGACTGGCTCGCGCTCTTCGAACTGAGCTGCGGGATGCGGGCGGCGCGGCGGGCGACGGGCGGGGCACGGCGCACTCGACACCGACAACGGGCTCGACCGAATACGGCCAAACCGAATACGGCCAAACGAATACCTGTTTATATTAGTCGGTGACCGAATACGGACTGCAGCCGAATACGGTCTAACCGACTAATGTAAATGCGCCATAAGGCCCTCTGCACACATGCGTATTTTTATACGCGCGTTTTCAAGTCTGCCAGTAATTAGAGTTGCGTTTGTACGTAAAATATTAGTTTTTAAATATTCGTATTAGTATTCGCCGAATACGAATATTCGGTAAATGTCTACTATTCGGCGAATACGAATATTCGTATTCGTATTCGTTGCATCACTACTATAAACTGTACTTAGCAGCTTCTTTACAGTAATCATGCTATTTCCTATTGATATATATTTGTATGATATATATGTTGTGTGATATATATGTATTTTATATTTATTTATGTAAGTAGGTATATGTAGGATTTTTTTTTTAGGTTTTGGTATTTATTTGTGTCCTACATAAATAGGTATTTATTGTAACACCGCCTCCTCACACGTTTTTCAATCCAGTCCATCCAAAGGTTGCCTGGAAGAGATCGCTTTGAGCGATAAGGCCGCCCATTGTACCACCATGTATTAGTCTAAGTTTTCTAGGTTAAGTTATTGTAATTTGGTGTAACAATAAATAATTATCTATCTATCTATATTGAAAACAACTGATTGTACATATTTTGACAGCCAGAACCAATGGTACAGTCCGACCATCTTTTGTTCAGTTGACAGCGTCGCTAGTGTCCACTGAACGAGCTGCGTTTGTATCTAGATTTTTACATGTCGGGATTCGTTCGAATTTTGTCCACCTGAACAGTTATGTTAGTGGCACCGTACTTTTACCATCAACACGCTCAAAATATATTATGCTATCATAATGGTTACAAAGTTGGTAGGTACAAGTAATAAGTAGGTGGTAAACGGTGTTTTTTATCTAACCAGTATGAGAGCTCTTATTCCAATTTCAAACTATATTTATTTCAGTCTTGTATGAGTTTACAGCTAGTGCTTTGATTTTAACAATTTTTAGGGTTCCATACCCAAAAGGGTCAAGCGGAACCCTATTACTAAGACTCTGCTGTCTGTCTGTCTTGTGTCCGCCTGTAATCAGGCTGTATCTCATGAATCTATTAGACAGAGAACATTAGACAATTGAAAATTTCAGACAGTTAAACAGTTGATGTATTTCTGTTGCCGCTATAACAACAAATACTAAAAACAGAATAAAATAAATATTTAAGGGGGGCTCCCATACAAGAAACGTGATTTTTTGCTCGTTTTTGTTCGATTTTGATAACAGCATTAGGTAAACTTGAAATATTCACAGAATATTTAGTTATAATATATATTCACTCTAAAAATAAATAATTAGATTCAAATAAAACAAATACTAAAGGGGGCTCCCATAAAACAAACGTGTTTTTTTTGCTCGTTTTTAAAGATAATTGTACGGAACTCTTCGTGCGCGAGTCCGACTCGCATTTGGCCGGTTTTTTATTTTTGTTTCACAGTATTCTGAAGGAATCCTACCTACCTCTAGCATGATAAAGTACTTAAAGATAATGAATGACGAACGAATGTCAATTTAGATAATTTATAGCAGCTTGGACCTAATGGTTATCACATGATTTCGTTCATAATGTGCGCTCCAAAATATTATTGTAAGGTATTTGAAACTTACTTATCTAGCCTACATTTTCCCACTGCTGGGCAAAGGCTCCTTCCAACTCTTCCCAACTCCTTACACCTAAGGTAAGGTAATTAAGGTAAGGTATTTGAAAGTTTGATCAAAAATTATATATTATGTTTCTCCGAAAACACATGTATTTATAAATTCATGTCACTTTTATTTTCCACAATAATGAGCCCATGGTTTCTAAAATGAACTGTTTTTCTTTATCTCCCCATACTGGCAAGAAAATGAAAACACCCGGGATACTTTGTAAAGTGAAGTAATTTTATTTAATAACAGAAAGTATATATAATTATTTACAATAAAATACAGAAGAAACAGTTTAATCATCTAAAGACCGTTGCAAACGATCTATAGATAGCTCAACTGCTCCAGATCACTACCAGGCGGAAGGGTCCCCAAGACACTGGCTGCATTGCCCCGCTGAATTGCAATGCTTATGCGTTGACCCAGATACGCGCCAGCTCTCTGATCACACGTCGCTTCGACCAGACACCCAGAAAGAATTTTGAAAACGCGATGGGTTCCCGGTACCCCATGGACCCAGGGTCTCGACCCCAAATGGCTCAAATATGTAAACTCTGTCGAGACTTCCATATTTGCGCCGCTTGAGATCTTCGGCTGAGTTTGCCGCCGCACTGGCCCCAACTGCTGTACCAGACATATGAGACAGCGCAAGGGTATCGACGCACGTGGTATCCCACACCAAAGGCCTACCCTTCTCCCAAGGTATAAGAGTCATACCGTCAGGCCTCTTACCATCGTCATGTATCAGACCGTTCGGTTCGAGAACGGCTGGAACGTTGACGCTGCAAAAAGCCCGGCGTATGATATCATTATGGCTAGGGTGACGAGAAATCGTACCGGAGGCCCTGGAACATGATAATAATCCATGGAAAGTAATAATAAGTATCTTTGTAAAGTAAAATCTATAGGGTATTAAAGGGTAACAAAAGGGAGGAAGACCCGAAGACATTTTATGTTAACTTTGATCATTATAATTCTTCATGTCGGTTTACCCTCTGCCTCCACGGCCGCCCCTAAATCCTCCACCGATTCCTCGTCCCCCAAAACCACCCCCGATTCCTCCACCTCCAAAACCCCTACCCCCAAACCCTCTATCTCCAAACCCTCCTCCAAAACCTCGACCTCCAAATCCTCTTCTTCCAAAGCCTGCACCGAAGCCACCGAAGCCGCCGAAACCAAGGGGTAGTATGATTGGCACCGGGTAGTAATCAGGGTAAGGTCCTGCAAAAATATAAGCTTTATGGTTATTCTACATTCGTTACAGAATGATATTTATGTAGGTACTGAGGGGTTATTAGAATCTAGAGTTTTGTCAGACTGTGCTAGGGTAGCCAAGAATATTAATTTGTTCGCCGTCGCGTCGCCTAGTGCGCGATAGTGTTGGCGTAACCCCAGCAAAAATTGTCTCATTCCAGGATTCCGAAACAACAGGGAATTGCTTCGTGTAAATGTGCGCGAAATCTGGGAATTTGTGCATTCAAGGATTTAACTATTACTCGTGCGCGATAACTTGGGACCTGCTAGGAATGCGACTCCCCGACCGCTTCCCCTGCACTTCTTCGATGGCGCCCGTATTGTACCGTTCGCATCACTATTTTTTACTAGGGTTTTTAGTCTCGTACTGGCCTACGTCACGTAACGACGCGCTCTGGAATTCTTTTAGTTTTCGTTTGTGTTATTGTTTTGTTGTCTGGAAAAAAGAAGTCAACCATGTGGACAGGCTTCGACAAAAGTATTGGGACGATGACCTCTTACAAGAGACGAATGAATTGCAATTAATTGTAAATTTATCGGATACCTCTTCGTAAAGTGATTATAGTGAGACTGAGGACGAAGAACAACCTCTAGAAGGCATAAATCCACTAAGTAGTGACGAAGATGAGATAATGTAAATAATAGATAAAATAAATGTATAAACTTAAACATTGTATTTTTATTTTATTCAAATAGTGTAAAAAAGATTAGATAAAAAGCAGCGTCCTCCCTGAGTAACATAATAAATTAGGTTAAAAAAAACAAAGACGAAGCCGCGGGCGGCTGCTTGTTATGTTCGCTTTTTTGCGGTACAAACACGCCAATATGACGTCACCGCGCTCAGGTCCCAACTTATCGCGCACGGGTAATATGTTATAATATGGATTGTATGGTCTGGATTGTAAAACGTCCGTGTGAGGAAAATGTCTTGGTGGAAAAAAGTCTTAGAATACACGAGGTCTAGATGGTAAATGGCTTTTTCCTGTCGTATACGGGTTATTAACTTTGAATAGTTAAGTTTGCACCAATTAGCCATGTATTTTCTTTCGATGATTGTTTTTTATAAAGCTGTCATGTCGTTTAAGATGACTTAGGATCCTTGTATTATTCTGAATAGTTCTCATCAACGTTTTAATTTTTAAGTATAAAAGTAAGTTTAAAACACCCCAAGAAAAAGATAATTTTTAGGTAAAAAAATCTGCATTACACATGCATTTTTTATAAATTTGTAATTTTATTCCCAATACCTTTTGTAACTACTCGCCTATACAAATTCGTCAGAGCTCATAATTACTGATATAGACGGGCATTTAACGCGTATGTAGGTACCTTTTTATATTTGTTATCCCGATGTTTCGACTGTTACGGTCTCTTTCAGAGTCAACTAAACTAGTGGTTCGCCCCGAACTGAGATCTCACGCGTCTCCGATTATAAGAAAAAACAATTATTTATAATCTTTATCAAAATATGTAGTGCCCCAAAATAAACGAAAAATAACCAAGCTACTTGACCTACAGTTTCATTCAAATTACTGGTAGGTAACGGGAGTTCATGTAATGTGGTTATATTTTTTTGGGGTACAAATTACAGTTATTCTGGATTTCAGACTTGCCTATATTTGTATAGCATACCAAATTACAGCACTGTGGTGTCACTGGTGTATCCTATGAATTTTGTAAAAGTTCAGTTTTGATTATGGCTAATAACTCAAAAAACCGGCCAAGTGCGAGTCGGACTCGCTCACGAAGGGTTCCGTACCATTATCTATAAAAACGGCAAAAACATCACGTTTGTTGTATGGGAGCCCTTAAATATTTCTTTTATTTTAATTTAATTATTTATTTTTAAAGTAAATATAACTAAATATTCTGTGAATATTTCAAGCGTCTACCTGTTGCCGTCATCAATATCGAGCAAAAAATCACGTTTGTTGTATGGGAGCCCCCGTAAATATTTATTTTATTCAGTTTTTAGTATGTGTTGCTATAGCGGCAACAGGAATACATCATCTGTGAAAATTTCAACTGTAACTATCACAGTTCATGAATATTTCAAGCGTCTACCTGTTGTCGTTATCAATATCGAGCAAAAACGAGCAAAAAATCACATTTGTTGTATGCGAGCCCCCTTAAATATTTATTTTATTCTGTTTTTAGTATTTGTTACTATAGCAGCAACAGAAATACATGATCTGTGAAAATTTTAACTGTCTTACTATCACGGTTCATGAGATACAGCCTGATGACAGACAGACAGACAGCGGAGTCTTAGATAAAGAGTTCCGTTTTACCATTTAGGTACGGAACCCTAAAAACTGTAGACTACTAAAACTAAAATCTGAGGCTAAATGTACCTACTAATGAAGACCTTTCATTTGACATTCCACTTGACCTAATAGTCTCATTTTAATTTTTTTTACCCCTCTTGAACCCCAATATCTCAACAACCCCCCAATATTTTTAGCTCATTTAGTCACACCAAAATGGTGCCATCACTACCTACCTATGTATCAAATTTCACTTTGATCGGATCAATGCTACGAAAGTTATCTTCGGACAAACAAACATACATACAACGCCGATTTGCCCAAGTTGATATTGATTTGTTTCTACGTGGTTTCTACCTGTTTTATTACAGAAATGCAAATATTAATGGCTTGACAATTGTGTATATATTTATAAAAATACCTACTTTTGCGTAAAACGAAACAGTTCGGGAGGGATTGGTATTCTTTAACCGACGGATGGGCGTAGATTACCGAAGTCAAAAGCAACTTGTGGAACGCAAAAAACGGCTCGTTATAGATAACAAGGAAATGAGACGTTGAATGTTACCGATAACGCGTGGTAGAATATAGAAACCGGGAGTAGTAAGTAGAGTATTATGCAAATTAGAATAGTAATTACGCGCTCAGCACCAACAAAATTTTTGGCTGGTGATATTATGTTGAAAGGTTGGAAAACGGTAGCTCTCCCTACGAGATTTGAGTATTTTATATACTCAGAACACGTCGTTCGCGCGATCTGCTAAGAGTTATTCTATTTGCTGTTAGATGGCGCCGTTTCAATGTCGTAACGGCGCGGCGCGGCCGGGGCTTTGATGAGAAAGTTTTGTTGCGGTAGATAGATGTCGCTACTGTCCTTTCGAAAAACTATAATTTTGACACTATCTAATTCTTTTATGTTTGCCCTTATGACGATATACAAATTTAATTTCGGTGACGATTGGGCGGAGCATCCGGGAATGCAAAAAAGAGACAGTGCTATTTAATTTTACTTGCTTGTGAAAAACGAGACAAACATGTAGATAACATAGTCGCACCGCATTGTCGCAGGAGTAAATGACGTAAGTGACAAAAGATAAAATCTTGAATGAGAACCAACAAATCAAAAAAAATATGTTTTTCCATTAATTTAGGTACCATAATTACCTACATAGCTATGTAAAAAAATACTATAAATCTTTTCTAGAGTCTGAGAATGAACGATATAAGTGTTTTAGAAGAGCCGATTTTGACAAATAATTGTATCGAGATAAGTTTCACCAATTGCGTTTGTGACTTTCATTTATGTAGTTTAAATCCTCAAGTAAATATTGCTTAAATATGAAATCAGTACTAGTTTTAGTTATTGAATAAGACAGTTACTTAGCGGCTCAATTTTTTTTACATCGCCTTAAGTGTTCTACACACTCTTTATCTTAATTGTTACAAATTTCAGAATTTTTTAAGGTAGGTACCAACTCACTTCCACGGCGCCGTGCGAAATGTTAAAGTGAAGCGCAACACACTGGAAAGCGCCGTAGGACGGACTAGATGTCCTGGTAAAAGTTCCTGGAAATATATGGGGGCGGCCTATGCTCAGAAGTGAACGTTCTTCGGCTTTTATGATGATAATGATGACTCACTTCCATAGTAAGGGCCGTATTGCCTTTTCACTCTTGCTAAGGATTCGGGTTTCGGTCCATTTTGATTCAATATCAAATTCTCCAAAGGGTTGAATTCAGGTGGCTTGGTTGTGTCTTTGGCATGATTTTCTTCGGCTTTTAACACTTGTAGTGATAGTGTCAAAGCGAACATCACAAGTAGAAATTTCTGAAAATATAATGTAGGTAGGTAAAGGACGGACAGTTGAGATCGGGACAAAGGGCATCTATTAGAACCGTTATCTATTAGAAATCTTTTACAGAAATTAACTTTTGGAAGTTTTGGATTTAAATGATATACCTACCTACAGATTCTGAAAAAAAGTTAGCGACTAACCTGGCCACTAAATACAGAGAAACTTTTTTTGAGCGCACAACGCGGACTAAAGTCCCGCCATGTGCGTTGCTTCGCCTAGTCACACGAGTTCTATTTTCTACGGGGACTCCCCCGTACTTTTGTCCGGTCCGCTCTGTGCATGCCCTCGGTTATTTGGGGGACTTTTTGTACGCGGTACTTTTAATCCCTCGTTTGCGTTACTCGATACAGTTGTAAGCGATCTATTTTAGCGGATAAATAAGTCCGCGGACTAAAATCCCTCGTTTGCGCAGGCCATTATCCTTACCAAGATGCTTACCAAAGTCTACGGAGATTAAAATATTTCCCATACATTTATTAGAGACAAAAATAAACGAATTTTAATGCACTCGAAAGTTTCTTTTGGTTTGTAGGTATCTCAAATGTGCTGTGCTGGAATATATTCACAGTCATACATTCATTTTTCAACGCAAAGGAATCTCATAAATTGAGAAAGGCATGATAGCGGCATTTCTCAGGATGAAATTCTAAGCAATGCATGTTAATGAACAATAATGAACCAAACTGCATTTAAAATTCTGGCAATAACAGTACAAATAATTACATAACATAATATATAAATATAAAAAATACTTCATGAATAGATACTCTCGAGGATAGCTAACAAACAAATAATTTAAACATTATGTACCTATGCATAAAATGTATATAATTATTGTTGTTTACTTATCATATATAAGTATTTTAGAAAATCAAGTACTTGGTTAAGTAGGTACCTACCTATATAAATAATGTTGTGCGGCTCGAGTATCTCTAAATACCGATACAAACCTTTTATGGTTTTACGATGATTTATGTATTAAATAGTAGTTTTACGTTATTTTGTCAAACAAATAAAAATAATCTATACATATTATAAAAATGAATCGCAAAATGTGTTGGTAAGCGCATAACTCAACAACGCCTGGACCAATCTGGCCAATTCTTTTTTTGTTGTATTTCTTATTGTCAGGAGAAGGTTCTTATGAAAGAAAAAATTAAGAACATTGCGCGCAAAATTATAAAATTTAAGAATACTTAACCGCCATATAAAATTATTTATAATCTAACCTTAGCGCTTTTATAATGTAACCTTATGACGTTTGACATAGAATTGACAGAATGCGTGCTGCAAATATCGTCAAAGAGGATGTAAAAAAAATTAATATCGTTTGAAACAGATGCTTCGGTAGGAGTTATCCCAAGATATATTGTCTATATATATAAAAATTAATTGCTGTTCGTTAGTCTCGCTAAAACTCGAGAACGGGTGGGTAATTTGGGTAATTTTGGTATTGAATTATTTGTGGAAGTCATTCATTTTCTCATACATAATGTTGGCCGGGGACAACAATTGATAATCCTACCAGGGTGACTTATATTGACAGCCCGCGTTATACCTATGCATGTCAAGCCGATACGAAGTTCGGCCGGACCACTAGTAATAAATAAATAAATTATCAAAAACTCACAATTATCGCCATAATACGAGTAGTTCATAAATCCACCTGCGACTGGTACAGATCGCCGCAGGCTTCGTGATAAATACACCTTTTCAAAACTTGCTAATTGATGACTTGTGAATTAGAACTGTGATCTCAGTGTGCTATGTTTTCCGTGTTAGGTATTCCCCGTACGCTGACTATTTGATATTGAGCGATGTTGTGCAAAACAATGATGAATTATCTCTACGTAATCTGATCTCTAAAAGTAGGCGGTGCATTCAGATAAAATTAAATAAACGAAATCATCACAGAAGTAATATTATCTAAATAAACCAGTGGTTCGCCCCGAACTGAAATCTCACGAGTATCCCAAAACAAAAAAATATTCTAGGGCGACTCTCGCAACGATGCCTAAACGTATTTAGTGGCTAAATATGATTTAAGGAGTTGTCAAATCATACAAACACGTAAAATTTAAACATGTTTAGTCGCTAAATACGTTTAGGGATCGATGTGCAAGACGGCCTTAATATTTGACTAATAAAATAGTGAAAAAACCAATTAACTTGATCTACATTTTCATTCAAATTTTAGGGAATGGCAGTTCATGTTAATTCGTCACTCTTTTTTGAGGTACAAATTTGCATTTATTTTGGATTTCAGACTTGCCTATATTTGTGTTACTAAAGCTACACGCATACCAAATTTCATTACTGTGGGGTCACTGGTGTATCCTGTGAATTTTGTCAAAGTTCAGTTTTTATTATGACTAATAACTCAAAAACTATAAAGAGGTTACAAAAAATAAAAACGGAGTCTAAATATACTAATGAATACCTTTCATTTGACGTCCCATTTGACCAGTTTGCCTCATTTGCATTTTTATTACCCTTCTTGAACCCCAATATCTCAACAACCCCTCAACATTTTTAGCTCATTTAGTCACACCAAAATTGTGCCATCACTACCTACCTATGTATTAAATTTCACGATGATCGGATCAACGCTTCAAAAGTTATCCTCGGACAAACATACATACAACGCCGATTTGCTCAAGTTGATTAAGAGATCTCGCTTCGCTCGATCAATAAATGACTAGCGGCTCGTCCCGGCTGCGCACGGGTAGACATTTGTTTTTTAAACATTTTTTATGGTTAATTTATTAAGGCTGCCAGGCTAAAATGGAATTGGGCGGGCCATGTAAGACGAATACCTACACCTGGACAGATGGGCAACGATCGTCACCATGGACTATTCATCGTCACCCAGTGGGCGCTTGAAAATGGGCGGCGGCGCCGAGGAAGGCCTAGTAGACGCTGGCGTGATGATTTCGATTCCTTCGAGACAGATTGGTGGGATTTGGCACGCGAGCGCAAGTCCTGGAAAACAGTGGGGGAGACCTTTGCCCAGCAGTGGGATGACACAAGTTGAATAAAAATATTTTTTTTACACCTTGGGTTAGTAGTATGTTAGTGGTATTAAGTTTCAGTAGGGATCCCTAATTTTTTCTAGTAACTATGTTATGTTACTCAGGGATAATGTAATATTCAAATGATGAAAGAATTTTTGATTACGGACCAGTAGTTTTTGAGTTTATTCGTTACAAACATACAAATCTTTCCTCTTTATAATATTGATATAGATTTTGAATTGGTTTTTGGGTTTTTAACCTGAATATTGTACAGATAAAGCAGCTGTAATTAAAAACCGGCCAAGTGCGAGTGGAACTCGCGCACGAAGGGTTCCGCGTACCATTATCTATAAAAACGGCAAAATAATCACGTTTGTTGTATGGGAGCCCCCCTTAAATATTTATTTTATTCTGTATTTAGTACTTGTTGTTATAGCGGCTGCAGAAATACATCATCTGTGAAAATGTCCAACTGTCTAACTATCACGGTTCATGAGATACAGCCTGGTGACAGACGGACACGCAGACAGACAGGCAAAAAGACAGCGGAGTCTTAATAATAGGGTCCCGTTTGACACTTTGGGTACGGAATCCTTAAAAGCTAACTAGATTGATAGCGAGAAGGTATAAATTACTTTTGACTTTATTTATTGTTTGTTTTCTACTAGGTATGCACGTATAAGGTAAATTCTACGCACTACTACACATGAACGTGCTAATAAATTGTACAATCTGAAACTAAGTGGGTATATTACTCATGAAATTTTCCTCTACTTGGGAAATGCTTAAAAATAGATATTGCAGTCAATGTGCATTCAATAATGTAATGTGGTATTCAGAGTCACTGGTCTGCCCACTTACGAAAACAATTCATCTTCATCTATTAGATCCAAAAATCGATGTTTTTTTAATTGTCTCTTTAGTTTAAAATTTAAATTAGGTTGCTACTTAGGGGGAGACCGGAGGGGAATCGCCCATACAACACGTACTACCAAGATCATTTCTAATTGGAGCATATTTCTACATTAATAAGGTATTATTTTAATTTTAATAGTATTTATCTAGGTTCCCAATCATATATTAGATCAAAATACTTACTTAAAATGAAATAGAAGCGTATCACATTCTGCATGTTTTACGTCTTAAAAGATCTGTTTTCAACCTAATTGTTTCGTATTAAAAACAACAACATCTTACGTATTCTAGTCATGGGAACATAGATTATCATCGTCTAGTTACAGAATAACAACACAATGAGAAAAATACAACAAGTTCTCAGTCATCATTTTTGGTATTACGGAACACGGTCAAAACCAAATCAAATTTAGAATCGTTCATTTGCTATCACTGTCGCTCTGCGTGGCTAAACTTCGTCACTAAACAGGGATAGCGATATTCAGGCCGAAGTTTTCGACGCGGCCGAATTGAAGTTGCGCTCCGGGTTTGCCGGCTTTTTAATGACGTCAAAATTTGAATCGTACGGTAAGCCCATAGAAATACTTTGAGTTGGTAAGGACAAAACGTCTACAAAAATTGCAACCAATTTTTATAAAACAACACACGGGTATTGATAATTATTTCATGCTTAGCTTTTTTGGAAAAAATTCAAACTTCTTAAGTTCTAAACGAAGCATAGTAAAATAATAGAATGCCCAATTTTCTTTTTTATGCCTCAAAGTCAAAGTCTATGTTTATGAACTTTTCCTAAAAAACATTGTTAAAATTGGATATAATTTTAGAGGAAACTTATAAATTTTCATGGATAGGTAAGTACTCCATTTTGAGATTACATAATGTTAATCCGAACGAACCCGAAGCGCCCTATGAATATAAATAAATAAAAAAAATTGCTGGACATTTCACACAGCGCTAACTAGTCCCAAACTAAGCAGAACTTGTATTATGGAAACCAGATAACTGATAGAATATTTATATACTTTTTTTGTAAATACTTATAATATATAGAAACACATCCAGGCCCGGAACAAATATCTGTAGATAATGCAAACATTTGTTTCGCGGCGGAAATCGGACCCGCTATCTCCTGCGTCTCAGCCGGCTATTCACCCACTGCGCCACGGAGGTCTTCATATGACACATAGTTAATGTCATTAGAATCATTTAGAAAATAAGGTTAGTGTAAAAATTATAATAAGTCTATTGTTTATGTATTGGCCGCAAATTGCTCGAACCGGGAATCGAACCACAACCTTTTTAACAGTGATTTCCATTATGACGTCAACCATAGTTCGCACATCTTATCCTTAATTTGATTAAACAAGAATCCACCGACAAATAAATTGTATCAATATACAGAATGATGTGTGCTGCCCTGCGGTCGTATAAATATTTCATAGCACGCGAACCGGAATATGAAGTGGTTAATTTAAATTCTGGCTGTATTCGTGTCGGTTGAACACCCTACCTTTCACGAGGTTCACTCTGATACAGTCGGAACTACTCGCCAGTAAACAAGTATACAAAAGAGAGGTTAGATTAGAAAGAGTTCTATCTAAGGAGCAGATTTTTTGGAGCACTCTGTAGTCTTACACATTTGCTCCTGCGCAGCCCACACTGGTTGACCGATATAAACTACTCAAAACAAAAACACTTGAAATATTTCGATATTTTGCCCGACACATTTTTTTTGCGAGTTGTTGGCATATTGATGTATGGAAATGTTAAGTAGGCATATTTATTGATCATAAATTAACACTTAAACGCCAAGTTTAGGGTAGTTCTTAAGTGGGTAGACAAGTAACAAAATCTTACGATATACCGCAGAATCTGTGAGTGCCATTACATTGTTGCTCAGTCGGGTTTATTGTGTCTAACGAAGAAGTTATCGTAACCTTACCTTTAATTATCGATTACATTACTGTTTGCATAAACAATGCCTGGTTCTCGACATCACATCGGAATCCGCGACTAGAGCCATTGTTTTGCTTCAGCAGGGAAATTCGCAAAGATCCGTAGCTTCAAGCTTAGGTGTGTCAAGACGAGCTATTCGAAATGTGTGGGAACGCTTTCAAGAGACAGGTAGTGTGAGTAGGAGGCACGGTTCAGGTAGAACCCGAGCGACAACCTCCCAAGAAGACCGATACATCCGACTCTCTGCACGTCGCGAGCGAACTGTAACTGCACGCATTTTGAGAAACCGCTTACGTGACGCCACTGGAACGCGAATGAGTGACCAAACTGTTCGCAACAGACTTCATGAAGACCAACAACGCTCCAGAATGCCAGTTGTTCGGCTCAAATTGACCAGAGCCCACCGTGCAGCGCGATGAAGGTTTGCACGTGATCACCTCGAATGGACCATGAATAATTGGTGGACAGTGCTTTTTACAGATGAATCTAAAGTAAAGTTTTTTAATGATGACAGACGCGTACGAGTTTGGCGACGACCTGGAGAACGTTGTACAGAACCATGTATTCGTGAAACTGACCACTTTGGTGGACCCCGTATTATGGTATGGGGTGGGATTAGCATAATGGGCAAAACCGAGCTAGTGATTTTGGATGAGGGCAATGTAACGGCCGCCAGCTATGTTCAGCATGTCATCCGACCTCATGTGATCCCATATTTACAGCGAGTAGGCCCTAACTTTATTTTGATGCAAGACAACGCTCGCCCTCATACTGCCAGTGACCCAAAGTGCAATCTCCGAAGCTGGTATCGCAGTTCTATCCTAGCCTGCCATGAGTCCGGACCTGAATCCGATCGAGCATATCTGGGACCAGTTGAAAAGAAGCCTTAAAGACAACCACACTGAAATTCATAGCCGACAGGAGTTGATAACTGCTTTAAAAGTGTGTTGGGAGCAAATTCCAGATGAAAACGTCATCCACCTTATAGAGATTGTTCCAAACCGACTCAGAGAGAATGTGCGCAATAGGGGAGGACCTACGCGTTACTAAACATAAGGCATTGAAGCAACCCTAAGAACATGTTTAAAAAAAATGTGCTCGTGTCTTCAACGTGTTGTTTTGGAAAACCGTGTAATTTTAAGTTAATGTGTAAAACGTGCATTTCTTGACGATTTTTTTGGCAAAAATAAGGCATTGTAATGTTTTTTTAATGATTCTGATTGTGTTTACCTATTTCTAAAATTAAACTTAAAATAAATTGTACGTATTTTTTTTATTTTAATTTAAATCTTATTTTATTGGGTGGGCCCTATTTTGTTTTGAGTAGTTTACGTAACAGTTATCTGGTAGATAATGATTTTTAGCATTAAGTTCTTTTGTACAACTATTTTTTCATTTTGGTATTTATTAAAAATCATTGCTATGTCCAGGAGTATATCTACTTGGGCCAAATAGTCTCCTTCCAGGCGAGACAGGATAAAGAGATTACCTACTCGCCGCATAGAAAACGCCTATAAAAGCTATAAGTTAATGAAAGATCTCATGAAAGGAAATCTACCACTATCTTTAAAACGGAAACTAATGGACATGTGCATTCTCCCCATTCTCACATACGGTGCACAAACTTGGTCTCTCACCAATATTCAAAAGTCCCGCCTCGGTGTTTGTCAACGAGCTATGGAGCGCAGCATCCTCGGAGTCAGGCTCACAGACCGTACTCAACACTGTGCTCCAAATCACAGATACCTAACGTGGCTCTGACATCCGCAAAATTGAATTGGGTCTGGGCAGGACATGTTTATCGTATCTATGCCAGAGGAACTATGGGCGAAAGCCACTACAGAATGGGTTCCAAACGGGCGGCGGCCTCGTGGTAGACCCAGGCGGAGATGGAGGGATGAACTGGATGCATACCATAGAGAGTGGCCCACATTGGCCAATAACCGGGATTCGTGGAAAGAGGGAAGGGAGGCCTTGGCCCTGCAGTGGGACTCTACGGGCTGATAATAAATAAAATTAATATTAATAGACACAATACCTAAATATAACAACAAGAAGTACTAACTCCGTCATATTACAAACAAAGTGTCTGTACATATACCTATCTATATACATACTTGTCTATTCATATCAGTGTCTCCAACTCTATTTGTCAAAATTACGGTGTTGTTAGTTTAAAAAATACGGTAAATGGCGGAAAATTACGGCAGATCAAAAATTAAAAATATGGAAACTTTATTTCACAATTAAAGATTAAGTTTCAGGGCCTTCAGTCTTTTTGTAGATGGAAACATTTATTATTTTTATCATTTTATCGGTGGAGTGGAAATCTACGCAGTTTTTTCCTGCTCTCTTTATGAGTTGCTGCGTAAATAAATTCCCAGCAATAGATTTGGTTGACAAATGGTTTCTCTTTTTTGTTTTTAAGTCCTTAATGTGGCTGAAAATGCGCTCGCAATCGGCGTTTGAGTGGGGAAATAACAACATTCCTAGCATAAAATGTGCTAAATTATAGAATGGTTGCGAATCTTCTTTAATTCTGACTTCTGACACTTTATTTTAATTACGGTAGAATTGAACATGTCTACGGAAGGTGGTAGATATATACAGATTACGGTAGGTTTACTGTAATTACGGCGTTGTTGGAGACACTGATTCATATCTACATACAAAGAAATCAAATCGCTAGTGATAAGCAATTTATGTACAATACTTTTCAATCTTCAAAGCCCCATATGATCTCTTGTTTTGTTATCACTATAGAATGATAAACTACATAGTCGTTTTTATTTTTAAAAAGTTTTATTTGTTTAAACAATTAAAAAATTGGTGAACCGTTTCGTCATGTGAGAAACAACAAAAAAATTGATTTAGCAAGTACTGTTAAAATGACTAAACTATCTTGAGATATCGTTATCATCTCGAAACCCCGAAAGAAGGAGAACTTAGATGTCTTTTACTCAAGACTCTACCAGTAAACAAAGGTCTTTTTAATCTATGTATATACGTACATATATTGGTACTGAAGATGATTTAAATAGGACGTGGTGGCAAGTTGTAGTGCCTACGGTGCCTAGGATAGCATTTTTGAAAGAGTAGGCTTGACCAGCATTCATAACATCCTCCCAGCTAAGCCAGACCATTAGGTGTTACAAGAAAAATTACACTAATATTATAAATGTGAAAGTTTGGGTGTTTGTTTGTTGTTAAACCCGGTTGACTTGATCTTTATATATCACTCATGGCTAAGAACCACCACAGTAAGGCTCGGACTATATGGCATCCGGGCTTGTTAGGGACCGTTTTCAACGGCCCCTGACCAATCCGTTGCACAACCAAACATTTGATTTTTTCCTGCATCGACTACAGACGATCCGAGGCAATCCGACTCCGATTTTTCCTGGAAGCAAACGGGACATGCTTCGGATTCGCAGGATCGGAGAGACCCGGATGCCATATAGTCCGAGGCTTAAGAGTTGACTATACGTCAGCCTAAACTCGAATTTCACCCCCGCTTCTCCGCGCGCCGCTGCACGTCCTATCTCGCCGTGGTTCATATGTTTGCCGGTTTTTTTATCATTCAGTCCCTTCATTATCTTGTTGTGCTTATTTCTCATTACTGAGTCTTTACAAAAACCAACTTAATATAAATTGTACCTAAGAATTACTTGATCGTTTGGAGCGACAAGCGTCACGGGTCCCGTCTGAGAACCGAGGTCAGACTGAATCGCGGACCGGCCGTCCGGAGCGAATGGTTTCATTAGTGCACAAGTTATGTATTTTCATTTTATGGTAAAAATACAAGGTATTTTGAAAATTTAAGACACAGGTGCAATTATCTATGTTGTGTAGAATTACTGTATAAAGTTTCAAGATCTAAATTGAAGTATTCATCGCATAAGAACGGTTTTAAGATAAATTTGAAGTCATCTTTGGATTTTTTCTATCGAGAAAATTTTACGGAATCGTGTTTTCACAACACATGCGTTCTAGCACGTATCCTTAACTATAACATATATGAATTACAAATTTAAAGCACACAATTTGTTGAACAAAACATTGTTTCTCAATAAGCGATTTATCGTCTCCCCAGGTATAGTGCGCCCTTAAAGTAGCTTTCTATTAAAAAAAACTGCGGATTGGAGCATCCATTTGCGAACTACGTTGCCATCTGTGGCAGACAGACACACAGATTAGACATAGGCGTTAAATTGATAACATTGCTTTTTCTGCGTCGGGGGTTAAAAATAAGCAAACCCATAACGTAAGGGGGTAACAGTTGATCGAGTGAAGCGAGATCTCCAAATCAACTTGGGCAAATCGGCGTCAAAATGAGACTATTAGGTCAAATGGGACGTTTGATGAAAGTTCTTCATTATTACATTTCGACCCCGTTTTTATTTTTGGTTTAATCATTGAAGTTTTTGAGTTATTCGCCATAATAAAAACTGAACATTGGTGAAATTCATAGGGTATACCAATGACCCCACAGTGCTGAAATTTGGTATTCGTGTAGCTCTAGTAACATAAATATAGGGAAAAGTCTGAAATCAAGAATAATTGCAATATCTACCCAATGAACTCCGGTTACTTGTAATTTGAATGAAACTGTAGGTCAAGTTATGTGGTTGTGCATTTCTAGGCACTATTTTATTAGTCAAAGATTATGAATGATATTTTTTTCGTTTTGTGAGAGACGCGAATTCGAGGCGAACCTCTAGTATACATATACACGGTGTCCTTTAAATCACTGTTTTCCCAGAACAAACGTTGTTCAGACCATGGTCTAATAACAGTTTATAACATCAAATTAAAAAACAAAACGAAACCGGTCTTTGAAATATATAAAAAGTTGCGAACTTAAAACGTTTATTTTAATGTTATGCCCTACAACATAGTCAGCGCGCTGACCGGTAGCTACTAGGTACCTATCTAACTAAGCAGTAGCATAGCAATACGCTACGGCTAGCGTACGCATGAACTTTATGTCACAGTTAGTTTTTGAACAAAGTTAGACTGATTTAAGAAAGTCTAGATTTGTTTTTTTTATTCTCTTATTTGATGCTATAATATAAACTGTTAGTAGACCATGGTCTGAGCAACGTTTGTTCTGGGAAAACAGTGATTTAAAGGACACCGTGTATAGGTAGAGACCGCCTAATATAAAACTGAACGCCACTTTAACGCGTTTACTTGAAGTTGACGCACCGCAAATCATTTCAAAACGAACCTTGTGATTACCGTGAATAAAGAACATTTCAGTTTGACGTATTTATGTAGAGGGGCGTTCAGTTTTAGATTAGACGGTCTCTACTTATAGGTCGCGGCACGTAAGTCTAGCGCTGAACGATACGCGGAGGGGATAGCTGCGCATGGGTATTGTCGCGCAAGCAATACAATAGCCAATAGCCACTATTGGCTTGATTGGAGATGTTCCTTACCGTTGCAATTGACGTATTTATAGACTCTGCTGTCCTTTTTTGGATTTTCCCTAAATCGCCATTTAATTTTATGTTTCCCGCCTTAATTATTTCGGCAGTTTGTTTTATCTGGCTCAAATTTACAGTGCTGCTGTCCGAATGACTGAGTAAAGTACTTGTAGCTTCATCAATCTCACTTTTGATTTGTTTCAAAGAATCAATTAATTTATAGATTCCCTTTTAAAAAAAAAAAACAATTCACGCCATAAACCATTTTTCTTGCCTGTCTTTTCAAAACAGTATTTCTTCTAGGCATATTCACTTTAAAGTCACAAACAAACCTAAAAAACTAAATTTAACAAACAAATTCATATTGTTATTGCTGTTAACAATACAATTAAGAACGCGACTGTACACTGGATGTGCGCGGGGTGTCGTATCAGTGCAGGGAACGGAATGCGACTGGAGAGCCAATCGGCGCTACGCACGCCCGCCCTTCATCCCGCTAGCCCCTCTCAGGCACCTTATTTTTTACTTCTGCGCAATAACGGTCACCGCTAAAGTTTCGTGCCGCTACTTATACTAGTTTACCCGTCAAAACCGCGTTTCAATACCTATGCCTCGATTTCGAGTCAGCTGGGAGTTTACCTACTCAAAGAATGCCTTTTCCAGTGACTAGAACAGTGTGCTCCAGGCAAATATTTTTTCCAGTTTTTTCCACCCCACTTCCTTTCAAATGTACAAGTGGACGGTGCTTTTATTACTGAAGTTTGAGCGAAGCGAAACAGAAATGATTTCCCTCCGCGCCCCCCGGGACCGCGGGGTTATTTATTCATGAATGTATGATTTTGATAGGCGTTGAAAACGAAAGGCCGAAAGGTGTCGCTGTAGTAGCAAATATTTGTTCGGGGTTTAGTGATTTTATTCAAAGTACTTTTTAGTAAACGCCCTATACAGGCTGACCCAGAACTAGTATTTTAAGCCTGAATCGACCATGAAAATTAACAACTTTTCATGGGAAAAAATTTATAACTAGTGGTTCGCCCCGAACTGAGATCTCGCGAGTGTCCCAAAAAACGAAGCTAAAAAATATTAATTGTGTGGAAATTTGTGTCCTTCTTGCTTATTTTGGTGTTTATAAGAGAGTACAGATTTTAAAATTCAATTTTACTCATTCCAATAAAAAAAAATTCTGCGTCATTGAAGCACAACTCTTCAAAACAATCTGTTCCCAGCTTGTTATCTGTTTTGGTATAAAAGTTTCATCAGTTTTCTCTACGAGCCGTAGAATTATTAGAAATGCAGTGGTGGTGATAGCTTTCCGAACGTGCGGCCTCATGGCGTTCTTGAGCAAAACTGGCTCGGTCTTCCCGGCCGCGCGCGACTGCCTCTATCCAAAAAAATTACACATCGAGGCTGTCTCGCGAGGCAAACGTCCCGCGGTAAACGTTTGAGACTGCCGCGCGAGGCCGCTCGGTCAGTCAGTACGCGGCTATTCACTAGCTGTTGCCCGCGTCTTCGTACGCGTTACACTAGTAAATGTGTAGATAACCTTGAAATAAAGCTAAACTCGCTGTTGCAACTTGACTTGACAGGCCCATTTTTATCTTATTGGATAAAAGGTAGCCTATGTGATTATCCAGGTCATAATCTACGTATATATACCAAATTTCATTGTAATCGGTTCAGCCGTTACGACGTGATTGAGTAACAAACAAACAAACAAACTTTCACATTTATAAATTTGTGTGTTAATCTTTGACTACTAAGATAGTGCCACGAAATGTATAACCAAATTACTTGACCTACAGTTTCATTCAAATTTCAAGAAACAGGGGCTCATGTTATTTGATCCTATTTTAGAGGTAGAGATTGCAGTTATTCATGATTTCAGACTTTTACCTATATTTGTGTCACTAAAGTTACACGAATACCAAATTTCAACACTGTGGGTTCACTGGTGTACCCTGTGAATTTTGTCAAAGTCCAGTTTTTATTATGACTAATAACTCAACTATAAAAGCTATACTAAAAAGAAAATGGAGTCTAAATATACTAATAAAGACCTTTCATTTGACGTCCCACTTGACCTAATAGTCTCATTTTAATTTTTTTTACCCCTCTTGAACCCCCATATCTCAGCAACCCCCCCACATTTTTAGCTCATTTAGTTACACCAAAATTGTGCCATTACTGCCTACCTAAGTATCAAATTTCACGATGATCGGACCAACGCTTCGAAAGTTACCCTCGGACAAACATACATACATACAACGCCGATTTCTTGCTTCGTTCAATTAAATAGTAAATTATGAAAATATGATAGCTGCAAAATAAAATAACTATATAATATGGTGAAATGCACTGGTACTTTGAAAAACTTGAATAGGTGTAAGCGAAATCAACAAAGAACAAAGGGGCGGCAGTTTGCAACGAGCAATTCTTCAGGCGTCAGTTTTCAGGCGCTTTGTAACAAAGGTTCGTACGTTCCCTATACGGTCGTGACTATTGCATTGTGTGAGAATGATTTTATTCTTTATTCTTTACTGTACACACTGTATATATTACAGACAAAACAGCTTACAAAACAGACATGCACAAAGGCGAGCTTAATTCTAATAAGAGTTTTCTTCCTGCAAACATTTGAAGATAGTTTACTAGCTGACCAATCCTCAGCTTCGCACGCATAGTTATTCAATAAAAACATTACCCTCATTTGCGCAGTTGGGTAAAAAGTATGTAGCCTATGTCACCTGGGGATAGTGTAGCTTCCCAACAGTGAAAGAGTTTTTTAAATCGGTCCAGTAGTTTCGGAGCCTATTCAATGCAAAAAAACAAACAAATCTTTCCTCTTTATAATATTAGTATAGATTACTATAGTGGTGGGTACGTGCACAGAAAAAGACATTAGAGTAAAAAATCAATAAAAACTACAGTTATACTTAATATATATATACCATTTTGCTGCATTTTTATAGCAAACTAGCACCCGCCCGCGGCTTCGCACGCCTGGTTTGTCAATAAAAATTAGCCTATGTTTCAATCTAAGTCAAAATCGATTTATATACCAAATTTGATTGAAACCGGTTCAGCTGTTACGACGTGATTGAGTAACAAATAAACAATCATTCAAGCTTTGGCTTTTATGATATTAGTGTGATGTGATATCGTGATATAAAAATTAAAAAAAAATACGGTCGATTTCGGCTACTGTGCACTGGCTACTATACTATTTCCATTTCTTTATTTTCTCGATGACAGCTCCTGTGAAAACTTGAACGCGCGTCTTTTTTACATTATGTATACATTATTTTATAAAAAATATGACGCTTACGCACGTACAAGGTTATACCAGAGTCGGAGAAACTGATAGGGATGGAGCTATCGATAAACGTAACACGATAACAGACCCGATATTTTTTAACAAAATGTAAGAAGCCAAACTACTGCTGGATACTTTTGTACAAATTCATTAACTAATATTATATTTCATTACAAGATGTTACACGTATTAATTCTTGATTGATAATGCCAACTTCTGTAAAATTTTCGAAGCTGTTGTAAAATAAGTAGGTATAGGTAGGTACTCGACAATGAAACGAAATAATTATAACGACAGGTAATCTTTATTTATTTATTTTAATCAAAATCTGATGAATCGTCACTGTCGCGATCGATATCATTACTTATTGGTCATAACACTGCAACTATCAAATTAGAACTGTCATCGACAAAATAAAGAAATAGAATTACTATAGTAGTGTTTCACCTCCGTGGCACAGTAGGCGAATAGCCGGGTGAAACGCAGGAGGATGCGGGTTCAATTCCTGCCGCGGAACAAAGGTTTGTATTATCTACAGATGTTTGTTCTGGGCCTGTTGCATTTCTATCACACTAACTAATATTAAAAATGCGAAATTTTACTTGTTTGTTTGTTACTCAATCACGCCGTAATGGCTGAACCGATTTCGATGAAATTTGGTATATACGTAGATTATAACTGGGATCACCACAAAGGCTACCATTTATCCCATAAATCAGTTCCCATGAGATAAAAATGGGATGTCAAAGTTTACATATGTATTTTGCACCGTAGAACAACGGGTGAAGCCGCTGGCAACATGTAGTATATTATAAATATTATCAACAAAAAAGTATATAAGTATTCTATCAGTTATCTAGTTCCCATTAGCTTTTCTTAGTTTGGTGCTAGATAGCGCTGTGTGAAACGTCCAGCAATAAGTATTTATGTGTATGATATCCACAAAGTAGGAAAAAAAAATCACAATTTCAAGTACACATCATAACACAATCTGAGATAGTAAAAAAACAATGTTTACGTGTTCAAAGTATCTTTGAAAGGACCATAATTTTGCTATTAGGTAGGTACTTCAATAAATTGTAATGAAAATATTGCAGGCTAGAACGAATAGATGAATCTTTATAGGATGTTTGGTAATATACTGACGATATTCAAGTGACGGTTTCTCAAAACGTATTAAAAGACTTCTCGAAAAGAAAACTACTAGTTGTAGTATCAATTTTTAAAGGAAATCGACTAAGTTTAGGTGATTAATTAATTCGATACAAAACTTACTGCCTACTCTTGCAATCGACATCCAAAAATAAAGGCCGTAATCCGCAAAAACGTAGATTTGCTACTATGTCCTCTCTCTACGCGCTGTCTGCTTATAACTTCACTGCTAATGCGCTGAGAAAATAAGATATCGCCGCTTGGCCGTTTCCACTAAAGCTGAGCGGAGAGATGGCGGAATATTTTATTTATTTATTTTAATTTATTTATTTAATAAAATCCTCAGCCCTTGTTATATAAGATACAAACATATACTACTCGTAGCATACGGCCAAAAACGGATTTAATTTATATAAAAAAGAATTTATAAATAGACAGTCTAAATTAAACTAAAAATACGAACAAAACAAATTACGTGTAAAAACACAAAAAGGTTGATAAAATACATAGAATATATATGTATAAGTAGTTATATCATAAATTCGATATGCTATTAGTTATTTTCGCATGGTATTCTCATCTCTACAAATCTACGCTATAAAAATCAATTGCTGTTGGACTCACTAAAACTAAAAAACGGCTTGACTGATTATGATGGTATTTTTTGTGTGTGTTTGAGTGGGGTCCCTGGATGGTTTAGAGTCACAATTTTGACCCACTAGGCGGCGCTGTTGTCAAGATCCAGAAAATTGCGGATGAAGTTGCGAGCATACAAACAGTATTGAATAAAAAATTGACTGTCTTTTCAGACATCTATTAAAATTTTACTTTTAAAAATAAGAGCACACTGTGTTCCTTTAATAAGCTCTTTGTGCGTTCCCCAGCAGTCAATATCTCAAGATATTCCGCAGATTTAGCCGCCGGGGCGCGCGGCATGTTGTGGCTCTTGAACATTGAGGCTAGGAGAGACTACTCTGAACATGTTGGTATCCTGTAATGCATTTTTTTGAAAACTAAATATTTTTTAGAACATAATCTGATTTTCTTTTGAGAAATTCGTATCCTATACATGTTTGCTTTGTAAAGTGATAAGACCGCGCATTATGCTGACATTTAATTGTTTTTTTATTTCTTTTAACTGTTGTTGTGTCTAGCTTGTAAGGTATATGTAAAAAAATAATTAATTCATGTTTGGAAAATGTTTTCGATGATGAATAGGTAAATAAAAATCAAATTTTACAAAGTTAAAAAAAGTCAAATGGTCTTGGGCGGGACACTTGGCTAGACATGGTGAAACAGATGGAGCAGGGCAGCAACTGAATGGTGGCCGAGGAGCGGGCAGCGTGATAGGTGGACGACATCAGGCTGTCAGTGGGTGAGACTAGCGCAGGATCATGGTGAATGGCACGAACTTGCCAACAATGAGTGAATTCAGGCTGTTGATGATGATGATGAAAAAAACACTCGCTTCTGTCACTGCTCTCGTTTTTGAGATTCTCGGATCCGGGTAGTGTCCATTACTAATAGCAGAAATCGATTTGGTCCTCCAATACGCTGATGTGGATTAGTGTGGATTCCTACTCAGATGAACTACTGAAAAAAATCTCATTAGTTCGATTAGTCGAACAAAGTAGATCAATTGAACTAGTGAAATAAATGAATAAATGTTGCTGGATATTTCACACAGCGCTATCTAGCCCCAAACTAAGTAGAGCTTGTACTATGGGAACCAGGTAACTGATAGAATGCTTATATACATTTGTTTTTGTAAATTCATACTTAGAATATATAGAGAAACAACCAGACCCGGAACAAATAAAAGGTTGAGGAAAAAGTCTTTTCGCATTATAGTATGTATGAACTTGTAATAAAATCTCTTTGGCTATACTATTTGTATCTGGCTGGTTTTGGTATCATTCAAAGTTTAGATTTTAAAGAAGATAATTCTAAATTCAAATTAGGAAAATGTGTGATTTTTATTTGTTTTTCGTACTGTAAAGATGAGTGAATCTAATGAAGAAATTCGATACTTTTTAAAATTTTACTACATAATAGGTAAAACTGCAACGCAAGCCGCGAAAAAAATTTGCTATGTTTATGGACCTAGTGCAGTGTCTGTGAGAGTAACAAAAATTTGGTTTAAGCGTTTTCAATCCGGAAATTTTGCTGTCAAAGATGCTCGTCGCTCTGGTTGCCCTTATACGGATAAAATTGATGCCATTTTTGAAAAAGTGGAGCAAGATCGGCATATCAGTAGTTACGACGTAGCTAAAGAACTGGGAATTGACCACAAAACAGTTTTGGCGCATTTGAAAAAAAACTGGGTACACAAAAAAGCTCGATATTTGGGTACCACGAGCTCACTGAACGAAACCTAATGAACCGTGTACTCATTTGTGATTCTTTATTACGACGTAATGAAACCGAACCATTTTTGAAGAAGCTGATAACTGGTGATGAAAAGTGGATCACGTACGACAAGAACGTGCGAAAAAGGTCGTGGTCAAAGGCCGGTCAGGCTTCACAGACTGTGGCGAAACCCGGGTTAACTCGCAACAAGGTGATGCTGTGTGTGTGGTGGGATTGGAAGGGCATTATTCATTATGAGCTGTTACAGACAGGGCCATCGATTCTGAACTCTACTGCGAATAACTGATGAGATTAAAGCAAGAAGTTGAGTGAAAGCGGCCAGAATTAATCAACAGAAGGGGTGTGGTTTTTCATCATGATAACGCTAGACCTCAGACATCTTTAGACACTCAGCAAAAATCAAGAGAGTTTGGTTGGGAGGTGTTAATGCATCCGCCGTATAGTCCTGACCTTGCACCTTCAGATTTCCACCTGTTTCGGTCTCTTCAGAATTCTTTAGGCAGTATCAGGTTAACATCACGAGAGGACTTCCAAAACTACTTGACGCGGTATTTTGATCAGAAGCCCCAAAATTTCTATAGAAATGGGATCATGTCCCTACCTACAAGATGGCAAAAAGATATCGAACAAAATAGTACCTGCATACTTTAGTTAAATGTAAATAAACTATATTAAAAAATGTTTTGAATTTTCTTAAAAAATGCGTTTAAAATTTTTCCCCAACCTGTGTCTGTAGTGTAGATCATGCAAACATTTGTTCCGCGACGGGAATCGAACCCGCTACCTCCTGCGTCCTGAGACGCAGGAGGGAGCGGGTTTATTATATTATTAACGCATTTATTATATTATTAAATGAATAATAATAATAAATCATTTGATTCGGGCAACAATAAACAATTAATAATTATTAATAATTAATTATGATAATTAATATCCTAATAATAATAAGTTAACTTATTCTACGGCCCATAAAGATATATATACCTTAGCCTAAAATATATATTAAAATAAAAACTTATATATATGTATTTACTAAAAGACACTTTGAATTTTCGGTGTTCGGTATCCGTCCTCGTGTGAATGAACGTGTGGTCGTGATTCTCACACTTTGTGTGTCCACAATAAGGCACTTGTCTCGCCGCCGGCGATGAGCGAGAAGCAAGTAGAGCTATATACTAGAAACGAGTTGGCGAGCAGCGAGAAGCGAGTGTGTAGTTCTTATAGTTATCTCGCTGGGCTATAAAGCGAGTGAGCGAGTGCGGCGGGCGATATTCATCATCTCACGGCGTGTGTTCTGACCGCCAAGCGAGCATCGCTGAGCGCGTATCGCTGAGCGAGTGTTGTAGTCGCTGCGACAAAATAGTGAAGAACGAGTTCTCAGAGCGATCAACTATTAAGACGATATACAAATTTAATTTCGGTGACGATTGGGCGGAGCATCCGGATATGCAAGAAAGTGACAGTGCTATTTACTTGCTTAGGTGAAGAACGAGACAAACATGTATCATAGCCGCGCCGCATTGTCGCAGGAGTAAATGACGTAAGTAACAAAAGATAAAACCTCGAATTGCAAGAGAACCAACAAATGAAAAAAAAATGCTTTTCTATTAATTTAGATATCATAATTACCTACATAACTATGTAAAAAAATACTATAAATTTTTTATAGAGTCGGAAAATGAACGATATTAGTGTTTAAGAAGAGTCGATTTTGACAAATAATTGTATCGAGAAAAGTTTCACCAATTGCGTTTCTGACTTTCATTTATGTAGTTTAAATCCTCAAGTAAATATTGCTTAAATATGAAATCAGTATTATTTTTCGTAATAGAATACGACAGTTACTTAACGGCTAATTTTTTTCACATATCGCCGTGTCTCTTTTACTGTCACAGAATCTAGATCTTTTGTTCGTTTCTTGAGCGAGAAAATAGTTGATAGCTAATCGCAATAAAGCACGTTTGTGAATAAGTGTAAGTAGTAAGTATGTGTGCGCTAGGCAAATAATACAACCTACAACTTTTTCAGGCTTCAGATTAGTGCCACTTGAAGTAGGTACCTAACATGGTTTATAATGAGTTACGGGAGCGACAGCTAAGATTGCATTTTGCTACGATAGTACAGTATAGTGTAGTACTCTCTAGAAATTGCTAGTTTCTGAGTAGAACTTTCTAGACTTGCGGCTGCGGTGCATGCGCCCCTAATGGCCCCATTCATGTGCCGAGTGACACTTGGGGAAAACGCCACATTGTTGCCCGTGTAAGTTGCGATAAATAGGCTTTGTTAAGTAGCTAGCTGCTATACATTGCCCTAAACAGAAGTTTTATATCAGCGTGCGTGTGCTTAAAAGATCGGTATAGATAGGTGATCGCAAGCAACAATAATTATAATAGATAGGTATGCAAACCTTGCTCGGTTTTTAGGGTATAATATTAAGGTACTACTTGCATTTTAGAAAAAGGCCCTAATTGTTGCCACCGTAAATTGCGATCACGTTATGGGCTTTGCATATGGTCTTTCATGATTAAATTTAGTAACAAACAACAACAAAATTTAATTTTTAATCAATATTTTCAGCTTGGAATATTCCTTGTGTTTGAAAAGGTTACTAATAGCTAGTATAGTATTATCTTATCTGTGCTAAGTAAGTGTGCAGTAAGGTTAGAGCTCAGCGCGTTGAGCGAGTTCTACGACGTTTCGTAGCGCTATTGTACTGACAATGAACGCAACAATCTACAGAACTCTTGAAGATCGTGTTTGGGTTTTTTTAATTGTTTTTGCGAGATTTTCATGATTATTGTAAATGCTAGGGTTTGACGATGGAGCCAGGAAGGAATTAAAATAACTTCTTAATGTATAACAGTAGAAGGATTGTGTTTGGGTTCATTTAAATTGTGTTTGCAAGAAAGTTCTGATTTAATTGACTACCAGAGTCTGAAGAAGGGAAGATCAGCGGTTGCTAATTGAAGCAGTAGAAGTGTCGTGTTTAGGTTCGTTGATAACACGCAAATGTAGAGAGCTACACAGCACATGGCACCACTTTAAACCAGATAGTCAAGTCTTTAGCTGCAATACAGGTTTAGTAGTATTACGGGTATCAAGTACTACGGTGGATATCTAATATGTTTTATACGCATCCATGGTTAATTATAAGCTAGACTTTGCTGTTGAAAAAGTGTATAGATCCCACTATAAGGAACTGATATCTGAAATGAAAGGGCTCTACCTAGTCAGGCTTGAAATTACTCACTCTGACAGCAGAGTTGGCCGTTACCTCGTACAAACGTACTTACTAGCTATTAGCTTGTAGAACACACTAACATTATAAATGCGAAAGTTTGGATGTTTGTTTGTTACTCAATCACGTCGTAACGACTGAACCGATTACGATGAAGTTTGGTGTGTTGATAGATTACGACCGGGATTCAAACATAAGGTACTTTTTATTGATAAACAACGCGTGCGAAGCCGCTGGCGGAAGCCAGTACGACATATAATTTTTATTATCTCATTATGAAAGGATTTTATTTTATTACCCTTAATACACTAGTGGTTCGCCCCGAACTGAGATCTCGCGAGTCTCCCATAAAAACATAAATATAGTATTCGTAATCTTTGATTATCAAAATAGTGCCACGAAATAAACAACCACCTTACATAACCTACAGTTTCATTCAAATTACAGGTAACGGGAGTTCATCTTAATTGATTACTCTTTTTTGAGGTACAAAATGCAGTTATTCTGGATTTCAGACTTTTGCCTATACTTGTGTCACTAAAGCTACATGAATACCAAATTTCAACTGCTGTACCCTGTGAATTTAGTCAAAGTTTTGTTTTTATTATGGCTAATAACTCAAAAACTACAAAAATTACACTAAAAATAAAAACAGGGTTGAAATGTACTAATGAAGCCCTTTCATTTGACGTCCCACTTGACCGTATAGTCTCATTTTATTTTTTTTACCCCTCTTGAACACCAATATCCCAACCACCCCCCCCCCCCACATTTTTAGCTGATTTAGTTACACCAAAATTGTGCTATCTCTACTTACCTATATAGCAAATTTCACGATCAGATCAACGCTTCAAAAGTTATCCTCGAACAAATATATGTACGAGTACATACAACGCCGATTTGCCCAAGTTGATTTGGAGATCGCGCTTCGCTCGATCAATTATTCGTAACTGTAGCATTTGTATTTTAGGTAAAATAATCTATAATGTAGCTACAATAGGTATTCTGTACATTTGGATTAGTAGCGATTCTTACAGGCTTTTCTATATACCTTATTCTGTGATAATACTACTGAAAACCGCAATACTTTGAATATTTCAGGCAGCACTCACCTCTTAGGAACATAAAAGACTAGTGGGCCCTTTTACTGCGGCACAAGGCCTTTCGTAGTCCATTTCTACCTAAAATTTTCCCCGCTTTCCCTTTGATGAAGATGAAAGCGGGATGAGTTACTTGAACTAAGATATTATTTAGTAAAGTTCGATAAATAAAGGGCTTTTTCATCAACTTCACAAATACCCTAATATTTTATTCATGCAAAAAATGATACCTCTCAAGGGTCCAGTATAACCTCCATTTAAAAAAACTTTTGGAATATGCCGGGACACTTTCTAGTTCTATTTAATATAACTATGTGTATTTTAATATAAATATTTTTGTAAACTTGTAACATCTGGTGGACTGCATGCTCGTTTGCCATAAAAGTTTAAAAAAAAAAAACTTAAAATAAAGTACAACTTTAAATAAAAGGTTTATGATTTTTTCCAATAAGGAAATACGATATTGTTTAAAAAACCTAGCATTGGTCAACGGCAAAACATAGTTCTTGTAGGAACGGAGTTGTTTGTTCCAATCAAGAAAAATCCTTTGGCTGCAAAAATAAGGTTAAAAGTAAATGATGGTTCGGCTGCTTCCTATTCCGACCGCACGCTGGCTGCAGCTGCACTTCCATCAGACCTCTAAAAGCGTATTCATGTCTATTTAAAGTTTTCCCGCGATGCGCTGAGGCGGTTATACCGTTATATACCCGTTTTGTTCCAGTTTCAACTATTCGACCATAAACGTAGGGGATCGCTACGTAAAATGTAGAGAAAACTTATTGATCTTTCGTCTCATGCATGACTATGATTTTACACGAAAACTATTCTCCTACTATCGAGCCATTTTAATAGGTAAGATTTGACGTCTGTTGACGTCTGTCAATTCGGTTCTGGTAATAGTTGCACTCCCTTCATCCATATCTTATGTGCACCCCCGACCATCTTTGACATTTCTATATCCTCTCCATCCAAAGGTTGTCTGTAAGAAATCGCTTCAAAGCGATAAGACCGCCCATTGTACTATTTGCTTTGTCTCTGTAATTTATATATTTTTTTTATTGTGTACAATAAAGTGTTTTCATTCATTCATTCATTCATTCATTCAATCGGTACAACTCGTACCGAACTCGTACTCGTATCGGTCATCCTACTTCCTACTAATATTATAAACGCGAAAGTTTGTATATATGGATGTTTGTTACTCTCTCACGCCAGAACGGCTGAACCGATTGCCATGAAATTTGGTATGTACGTAGATCATAACCTGGATTAACACATAGACTACTATTTATTGGCAAACCACGCGTACGAAGCTGCTGGCAACAGCTAGTTATTACAATAAATATGTAATCGTAATTGAAAAACGTTAAACAATTGTGCAGTTCTAACAAAACGAAACAATAATGAAACAATATATTATTTGATGGCCGCCGTTACAAGGTTACGTTGTTGAATTTTGATGAACTGTCAAATGTTACCTATTAAAATGGCCTGAGCGAAGTTCACTCATATAACAGTAGTTTTACTTGGCACATGTCCACTCTTTTTTGTGTCAGCATTCTTTTTGTGATAATAGCAGGTAGCACATACCAATTACTACCTAATAGAATTGACCCAATCCATTTTATACGAAATCAATAGGCGACATAAAATATTATTATCTTACTCTGTCTCTACGAGCGGTGTACAATAGATCCATACTTCGTTCTTCCGAAGCTCTACAGCTTCGAACTCCCGTACATAGTTCACAATTTTATGGTGACTCCTTCACAGTACAAGCTGTGCGACTGTGGAATGCCTTACCTTTGTCCATAAGGTCGTCTATGGCCCCAATCACTTCCTATTTTCTAAGTCAAGGTATACAACCATTTCCTTTCGTTGTCTCGTAACTGCTAGTTAGTGTTTATGTTATTTATCCTCTTTATGTAGTGTAGTTTATTTATATATTATTTTTATGTATTAAGTTTATGATTATTAGTATAGTCAATAGGTATATTTTATTTTCTGGGTTCTGTTACGTATGTACTCTTACACCGCCGTCTTTTGATTTTTGTTTATCCTGTCCATCTAAAGATTGTCTGACAATGATCGCTTTTAGCGATAAGACCGCCCATTATACCTTTATTTATTTATTACACAAAACAGAATAGTGCTAGCAGGACTTAATGCTGATAGCATTATCTACCAGTCATCCTGGTCGTGCTAAAAGAAGGTAAGGCGTGGTAAAAAAGACAGGAAATAAGGTATTTCAAAGCTACAAAAAAAATACAGACATACAGAAACTTTAAATACAGACCCTAAATAACTAAATAAAATAATAATAATAATTGCGTAACATAATAATTATAATATATGTATGTATATACAGCATTCTTACCTAAAATCCTAAAAATAAGTTAAAACAAATAATTCAATAGTAATTACATTGCAAACCCAAGTCAAACGCAATGATAGTATTTATTGTTTATTTCCATTGTTACTGTATTTTTGTTTGGTGTGCAATAAAGAGTATTTCATTCATTCATTCATTCATTCACACTTATGTAAACTTGTACGTAGCACAATATTTCATATTTTTCACGTTCTTCCTCGTGGTCAAACTTACGTACTTACTTACTTTGAAAGTACGTTTATGGAAAATACTCTATATATATAATTGATGTTTCGTTCGTATTCTCAATATATCTTAGTCTTATTTTTTATTATAAAAATTTTCCTGCTACATTATGTCATGCACTACCTACAAAAATATTTTTTCAATACTACGCAAAGGTTAACTGGAAGATAATGCTTGCACAAAATACATAAATCTGTACATAGGCGAACTTAATGTTCGCCTATGTACAGATTTATGTATTTTGTGCAATAAAGAATTTTCAATCAATCAATCAAACTTACTAAACTGATTTGACCAACAGGAATAATATACGATCATTTTCCCATTAGATGGCCAGTGCCAGATTAACCTTCGGCATACAAGGTGGAAAAATCTCCTCACCTATACGACGTGGGGTCAAGTTAACCCCACAAAAAACTTCTACTATTTTGTGTGTGCATTAATTTATCTTGAGTTTAAATGCGTTCATTAGATAAATACTATACTAACTAATAAATAATATACAAAAAATATCAAATTAAACATTTATGATAAAAAAACTTAAAAATCACGTACCCATCCGTGAAATCAACAAAATGCTATCATATCACATTAAAAATTTAAACAAAAAGTTTTTCACAAATATTTTACTCATTTATTATAATAAAAAACTCTTAGCTTTAGAAAAATAGTAACAAACAGCTCTCCATACCTATCTTAGTGAAATCATTCGTTATCACAATCAGTACAGTTTTGACACATCAAATTTGCGTGTTCCTTACATATCGCGGCATTACATTTGAAGCAACCGTTTAGAGTCTTCCTATCTTTATTTCTAGGACAAAATGAACATCTCTGAGAGCTTCTCGGCTGCTTCTGAGGTGGTCCTGGAACTTCTTCATGCAATATTTCACAAACGCGTCTTCTTATATCCCGTGGTATACGTGGATTGTCTTTTCTTTTTCTAATATGATCTTCTAGCAAAGAAAGTACCAATTTTTTTATGAAGTTCTTCCTAAGATTCGTTTTAATCCTTTCGATGTTGTTATTCAACATATGCATAGTAAAACCATTTATACCGGCATGGTTCAACATCGAAAAAAACACTGTAAGAGGCCAGCGTTTACAGTTGCGGGAAACATCGTATGTTCTTGCTAGTTTATCAACAACATCAACTCCGCTCTTTGTTGAGTTGTAAAACATTATGATAGACGGCTTTTTTTGGTCTCCGCTTTGTGGATCCACCTCATTATCGTGGTGTAATGTGGACATCATGTGTACACATTTTCGTGGCTTCGGTATATAAGATACAATGGTTGTATCTTTTTGAAATCCGAAAACAGATGATTTCTCTTCACGTCTAACCTTGAACTGAGGCGGAAGGCACGTTTTATTCGACCTTAGTGTACCAACGGCAGTCAATTTATGGTTTTTGAGTAAATTTTCAGCTGTTTCAAAGCTCATGAAAAAGTTATCCATGGTTATGTTTCTTCCAGATCCAGAAACGCATCTCACCAAACGATCTACGATATCAAACGGCTTATTACTCATTGTATAGGGGCTGTTGTCAGGTTGTTTTCCACAATAAATTTCTAAATTCATTGTGTAAAATGTCTTAGCATCTACTAGAGCGTAAATTTTCAAACCATACTTGGCAGGTTTTGAGGGTATGTATTGTCGAAAGCCACATCTTCCTCGAAACGCCACGAGTTCTTCGTCTATGGTCAAGTACTCAAAAGGTGTATAGGCATCCTGACAGTTTTTGACGAATATGTCAAAAACATCTCGAATTGGTGCCAATCGATCGATAGTTGCTCGTGCTGTACGAATTGAAGCATCATCAAATCTCAAATTGTTTATCAAAAACGAAAATCTTTGTCTAGTCGTAGTATTTCTAAAAATTTCAATTCCCGTGCCATCATTACTCCACAAATCTATCAAACTTTGTCTTTCTGATCTAAATAAGCCTCCCAACAACAACAATCCAAAAAGAGCTTTTACCTCACCTTTGTTAGTTTCGGCGTATGATGGATTAGATGAAGAGTTTTCCATTCGGGAAGAAATCTTCTGATTCGTATATTTCAAAATTATGTCAACGATTTCGTCTGTGAAGAAGGTCTCAAAGCATTCCAAGTGGGATTTTTTATGTCGAGCCACACCTTTACACCCAGGCAAATGTGTGATTAGGTTTTCAGCCCTTGTCCGAACATTGGGTCTTGGCGGCGATTTATACCACTTTGTTCCATCTTTTCCGAGATAAAATGGTTGAGATGTTGATGCTGTATTATCTTCTGAAGATGGTTCAAGGTTTGTTTCGGCATCTTCCACGTCCGTATCTCTTCGAACTTCAGAAGCCTCGCTTATATGATCCGATTCATCGTCACTACTAGGCAAAAAGTTTTCATCACCCGACGAAGTATCATTTTCTTGCAATAAGGCAGACGCAATACGATCATCTTGCAGGTTGTAAGACATATTCACTATCTGCGCCTATATTAAAAATAAAACAATGTAAATAAAACACTATTTTTCGGTGGAAATAACACAAAAGTGGGCACCTACTTTTTTACGACGTCCCATACAACGTGGGGTTAAAAACGCCCGGGACGACTTTGCGCACGTGTGCACACGGCGCGCGCTGTACTGATCAAACACTGTCAACGGACACGGCAATATTTAAACTCCAGCTACTGTAAAAATCAACTTAATTGATTACGTTTTACTACAAAATCAACGTATTTTAAAATTGTTGGGGTTAAAATAACCCCACCTTGTATGCAGAAGGTTAAGGTAACTTCGTGCCTAAGCAATCTTCCCCTGTGGGCCCTCCTATTCTTAAGTGAACTACAAAGAATTAATTAAAAAAAAATGTTAATACGTATCATAGGTAGAATATATATGTGTTGTTCCTCCTGCCCTTATCCCATGCTAGGATTTCACATGTTGTCCTAAGATTCAGCTATATTTTTACGACCGGCCGCCTACCTGTCTTCAACTCACCTCGGGAACATCACATCTTACACATCCAACATAATGTGTTCGTCACATTTGACCGTGGGTGGGAATCGAACACACGACCCCCGGGGTCGAAGGCAGGGTCACTACCAACTACGCCAACGGGCTCCCCAGAATATGTATTTATAAGACGATATGACGGACGAAAAAGATATGTAGGTAAAGTAGGAATAGAGTAAGTATAGTTTGACCGAAACCGCTGTACCGTGCCTGAGGTATGCGCGCGGCGCGACGGGGGGTAGCTTTTGTACTGGACTGTCTATGTCAGACGCACATGAGATAAATATCCAAATATGGGTCGAGTGCTATCTCGTGATGTCAAGACCGTTATTTTTGTTAAAAAATGAAAATAATTACTGAGATCGCGATAGTAGATTTGGTATTACTATCGATCCATTAATAATAAATTTGTAGAACGACTCTAATGCAAGTGCCGATAGCGAAACGGAAGATGAAGTTGAAGCAGAATCTATGTCAGAATATTTGTAGATAATTTAGTTACTTATAAAAATATAAACATATCGTTCTATAATATAAACATATCGTTTACGATATCGTAAGATCTATCCGACAATATCGATCTCATGTGTACCTACTCTTGCTCTTTTTTCCTCGGCCTCCACCTCGCCGCACTTTCTTAAGGAGCGGTACAGCGGTTTCGTTCGAACTATAATTAATTTAATTATTGGAAGTGAGCGGAAGTGAGGTCATGACTGCGACCGAAGCCAACGTCAACGACAACTTAAAACGTGCGGATTTTGAAGTTGCCTTAACTTTTGTTTGCTCGTTTTTTTTCGTCGACTCTGGTGCCCCCTAGATGGGATCCCTTACGACATTGCTTCAATAGCTTATAGGCTAATCCAGGACTGTAGATGGCAGTAGGTTGTTAGTTTTTAGGGTTCCGTACCCAAAGGGTCAAACGGGACCCTATTACTAAGGCTGTCTGTCTGTCCGTCTGTCACCAGGCTGTATCTCATGAACCGTGATAGTAAGACAGTTCGAATTTTCACAGATGATGTATTTCTGTTGCCGTTATAACAACAAATACTAAAAACAGATTAAAATAAATATAAAAGGGGGGCTTCTATACAACAAACGTGATTTTTTTTCTCGTTTTTGCTCGATATTGATAACGGCAACAGGTAGACGCTTGAAATATTTACAGAATATTTAATTATACATTAATTTTTATTAAACCATTCACTTTAAAAATAAATAATTATATTAAAATATAACAAATATTTAAGGAGGGATCGCATACCACAAACGAGATTTTTTTGCCGTTTTTATAGATAATGGTACGGAACCCTTCGTGAGCGAGTCCGACTCGCACTTGGCCGGTTTTTATTTTTGTTACAAATATGCACCATTTGCTTTATTTTCTAGGATTACGGAGTAAGCGTTTGATCACTATCCCAGCTGCTTTAAAACGAGATTTTTTTTTCTGTTTGACAATTCGGTTTGACTAAAAAGGTTGACCACGAGGAGGAACCCAATATTTCTCTGTGATAATATTATTCAACGAATTTCGTTCTAATAGCTAAAACATGCAAAAAATATAAATCATATAAGGAATGAATGCATGTATGAAAATTCTTAGGTACACACGGCTACACATCAAGCTATATTTTCTAGTATAAGCTGACCTCTCATTCTACGAAAAGCCTACACAATGCGAGGCCAGCTTATACTGGAATAGAAATAGCTTGATGTGTAGCCGTGTGTACAAGCTAGACACAACAGTATCTATACTAATATTATGAAGAGGAAAGATTTGTTTGTTTGTATTGAATAGGCTCCGAAACTACTGGACCGATTTAAAAAATTATTTCACTGATACCCTGCTACTCTATCCCCGGGTGACATAGGCTACATTTTACCCAATTGCGCAAAAGGAGGGTAATGTTTTTATTTAAAAACTACGCGTGCGAAGCTGCGGATTGGTCAGCTAGTAAAGAAATTGTGCAAATGGCGATTCAGGGATTCTAACTTAACGCAGTGCGAGTGCGGTGATTCCGCGCAGTCAATGCAGCACTTGCTAATGTGCCCTTTTTGTCCGAACACCTGCACGATGGAGGACCTAATAACCGCCTCACCTAATGCTATTGTTGTGGCCAAACACCTGTCCAACATAGTATATATGAAAACGTCAAACTCTTGAAACGCTAAGAAGAAGAAGATCGCTTAACAAACCGATCTCTTCCAGACAACCTTTGAATGGAGAGGATCATTGCTTAATGGAAGATTGGAAAGAAATTATATAGGAAACTATAATTAATAAAATAAACGTACTTTTGATTTCGAATCCAGAGCGTTAAAATTAGAGATGCCGCAAATACTCGCCATTATTCGTTATTGGGCATTACCCGACTTTTTTGTTATTAGTCGAATATCAAATAAAAGCTAGAATCATTCGACATTCGGCAAACAGTTCTCATAAAATTATGAACAAAAAAACTATAGACTTAAAATAATCAAACTTTATTTCTTTTTATAAAACAAAACACACCTAGTATTTAATATTATCATTAATATAAAAAGTTAGCCAAAATCAGTCATGTAATGTTGAAGTTAATCAGGTAGGCTTTTAATTAATATTTAAAGTCCAAAAGGGGCAGATTGTGATGCAAAAAAACTGGTTTTTCTGCACGACTGGGATCAAGTCGGTTGCGCTTTTCTTCATAAATCAAACCTTCCTCAGAAATTATTTTTTATATTCCTTTTTTCATGTCGAATAATAATGGCGAGTTATTCGACTATTCGCCATAAGGGATGGAGATTAAACGGTATTCGACTATTCGCCATAGGAGATGGCGAATAATCGGTATTTGACTATTCGCCATAGGGGATGGAGATTAAACGGTATTCGACTATTCGCCGTAGGGGATGGAGATTAAACGGTATTCGATTATTCGCCACAGGGGATGGCGATTAATCGGTATTTGGCTATTCGCCATAGGGGATGGCGATTAATCTGTATTCGCCATAGGCGATGGCGATTAATCGGTATTCGACTATTCGCCATAGGGGATGGAGATTAATCGTTATTCGACTATTCGCCATAGGGGATGGCGATTAATCGGTATTCGACTATTCGCCATAGGGGATGGAGATTAATCGGTATTCGACTATTCGCCATAGGGGATGGCGATTAATCAGTATTCGACTATTTGCCATAGGGGATGGAGATTAATCGGTATTCGACTATTCGCCATAGGGGATGGCGATTAATCGGTATTCGACTATTCGCCATAGGGGATGGAGATTAAACGGTATTAAACTATTCGCCATAGGGGATGGCGATTAATCGGTATTCGCCATAGGCGATGGCGATGACTATTCGCGGCATCACTAGTTAAAATCATGCATGATAATGAAAAATGGAATAATAATTATAACAACGATAACTGTGCTGTCCATTGCAAACCCAATTTTGTAATTACTTACTCATATCACGACTCATCATCATTATCATTCGCTGATTGTGATCAATCGTCATTACGATTCAGGTCTCGCGTTCGTCACATCAAGCTAATTGCTCCGGCACGCGTGGAATATAATGTGATAGGTAGGTATGATAATGAATTGAAATTCAATTACTGAATTGAAGTAGTGCTTCCAAGTGAACAATGAATTGTGTACATACCAAAATTATTACGTTCTCTACACAAATACCTATTCGACAACCTACTAATTTCCGGGGCAGTTTTTGATATGCAGCGTCCAAGTGTTGGAACAATATCCCCCCCACCTATTAGAAACTTAAACAATTTAGAAAAAAACTTAAGGCTCATCTTATTGGAGCCCAAATACAGCTGGCAACATTGATCTAGATTTCCTTTATCTAGCACTCTATACATTGTTTACCTTTTAAATATTCATGCTAACTATGTACTTATCTATAGTATAATATTCTACATTTAACCACACACGCACACTAAGTATTAAAGATATACATTCATACATACATATAAGATACACATACATACATCACCTATACATAACGTGACCAATCGTCCCGCTTTGGGCGGGACAGTCCCGTTGTCTCCAATCAGAGAAAAAATGGCCCGCTTTTACAAACGGATCAAACGATATATTCAATACATACTTTACCTACCTGACAGCGGCAGCGCGGGCAGCACGGAGAAGACAGCGAGTAACAGGCGAAACCGAGTAAAAATTACAAAGACTAACATCGACAAATCATGTCATAAGCTCCATTCTTACTTAAAATCTAGACCCGACATTTTAAAACTAATTTGCTCCACCGACAAATACAAACGAAATACGTCTACAACTGCAATGTAATGTAAAAATTTCATACATATTATATTGTTTTTCATGCTCTTTTCTTTTGCCAATAAATACCTAGTAAAATAAATTGTTGTTTTGTTTAATTCCGCAAGCGTCCCGCTCTGACAAATAAAATAAATGGTCACGTTACCTATACACCTACAAATAAATACACATGCTTAATATAACTATCCAATGTGAGTACGAGTAAGAGTAGTGTAGTGTTTTTATATTTGTATTCTTTTTATTAATAATTTTATTGTTTCAAATAGTATTTTTATTTATAGCGTTATCCGAACACATGCGGAAAATTCCAAGATTTTTAAAATCATCTCAAAAATTTCAAGCCTAGACGGGACTTGAACCCGCGACCTTCCTCTTGATACGAGGACGCACTAACCAACTGTGCAACCAGGCAAACAGTTGGTTAGTGCGTCCTCGTATCAAGAGGAAGGTCGCGGGTTCAAGTCCCGTCTAGGCTTGAAATTTTTGAGATGATTTTAAAAATCTTGGAATTTTATTGTTTGCTGCGTTTTACTGGGTTGCTGTCGATTACAATGTTGATCTCTTAGCATATATATACTCGCCATCTTAGGAAGGTAGGTACAATTGGTTGGGCAGGCAACTTGTGTTATTCTTATTTAAAGTATTAAGTTATTTTTTTTAAATAAGGCACTTTAACTGACGCCCGTGACGTCAATGCAGGTTTGAGGGCTGAAAACCAGCGTTGAGCAATAAGTGTATTGTTCAGCATAATGCTGAGCCATTCTCCTTTTTCAGCACTTACTTTTCTTTTATTGTTTATGTGAACGTGTTTTTAATTGTCTGTATTTAATTACCCACTGTATGTAGTTTCTGTGTGTTCGTTACTTGTGTTGGAATTAATGTCTATATCTATCAATCTATCTGCGCTAAAGGACCGGCATCGCTGACGTCGGTATCAAGGCTGCCATGTTGAAGTGGGATTGGGCGTGTCTCCCGCATGCAACCAAATAGGTGGGCTAAGGTCGTAACTGGATGGATCCCTGTGGATGGAAAGCGACACCGTGGAAGACCTAAGAAACGGTGGCGCGATGATTTGGACGCTTTTTATAGGGACTGGCGGGATTTAGTACATGATCGAGAAAAGTGGAGAGATGAGGGGGAGGCCTTTGCCCAGCAGTGGGACAGCATAGGCTAGATAAAAAAAAATCTATCAACCTATCTAATTTTAAAACCAAAATACAGTTACAGACATTAGGTACATAGCTAGCATTTTCAAGAAAGAAAGAGTGATGCTTTAGTCATAGATCAATTTTGGTTGGCGATAGTTAAGCGCTTTACCACTACCTAACCTAATAGTCCTTCGAGATCTTCGAGATCGAATCAGAAATCAGGAGATTATTAGACGAACCAAATGAATAAATGAAAACACTTTATTGTACACAATATAAACAACAAAATAGATAACACAAAGCAAATAGTACAATGGACAGTCTATCGCTTAGAAGCGATCTCTTCCAGACAGCCTTTGGATGGAGAGGATTTTGTTTAAACAAAGATAATGATCAGGGGAGTACATTTATGGCTAAACTATTTAAAAAATGAGTGCGTCTAATACCACAATTAAAATATAATTAAATACTAAAATTTATAAATAAATATGAATACAAATAAAACTTAAGTAGTTACATTAAATATAGTATATAGATAGGTACATATAAATTGTTATATATATATATATATAACAATTTATATGTATATAATTATTATATACTAACATTATAAAGATAAGATAAGATAACTCTTTATTGTACAACAAAGTAAAATACAGAACATAATTCTTACAAATAGATTTAGTACAATGGGCGGTCGTATCGCTAAAAGCGATCTCTTCCAGACAACCTTTGTATGGACAGGATCAAAATGTAACACATGACGGCGGTGCATCTATATAAATTTAAAAACATATCTACATACTATAAACCTAAATTACCAGTAATAACACAAATTTAATTTAAATAAGCAACTCTAAAAGTGGTAATGATGAATTAACAAGCAGCTACAACTTCAACACAAGGACAGATAATGGGTGTGCACTTTTGTTTTAAAATTACTAATAGAATAATAATATAAAGTGGAAAGATTTGTTTGTTTGTTTGTATTGAATAAGCTCGGAAACTAATGGACCGATAAAAAATTCTTTGACTGTTGGGAAGCTACACTATCCCTGGGTGGCTAAGGCTACTTTTTACCCAACTGCGCAGAAGGAGGGTAATGTTTTTATTTAAAAACTACGCATGCAAAGCTGTGGATTGGTCAGCTAGTATGTAATATAAAGATAAGCTGATAAATGCGATTACATTATATAAAAAAAGTCACGGACATAACACAAAGGATTAGTAAGCTGAAGTGGCAGTAGGCGGGACACATAGCTCGGAGAACCGACGGCCGTTGGGGCAGAAAGGTCCTCGAGTGGAGCGTGAACTGGAAAGCGTAGCGTAGGACGGCCTTCAACTAGATGGAAGTGTTCATCAGAGGACTTCTAGATATGATGATGAACCAAATGGCAAGTGATGGTGTGGTCGAAGATGGATCACGCTTGTATAGAACCGGTTCATTCTAGGATTGAAGACTTCGAGATAATAGTGCTCTGTTTGTGTTTTGTGTTAAGTTGAATAAGTTGTGTGAAAATGTACATCCTACATGTAAACGTGTACAATAATTTCCAACTCTTGTAGAGAGCTCGTGACTTGCACGATAACATGATATATGTAATGTAACGGGTGATTTTTTTGCTGGTATCTTTTTGGCAACACTGTTTTTGACAGATCACGCGTGAATCGTGTCTTGTGTCATTGTCAAACTTGTTCAGTTTGGTCTATAATTTAACCATGAATCGACTTACGAACGAACAACGCTTGCAAATTATTGAATTTTACTATCAAAATGCATGCTCGGTTAAGAGAGTGCATCGCGCACTTCTTCCAATTTATGGGCAGTTTGGTCCGAATAGCTGCCTACTGAGGCAGCTATTCGGAAGCTTGTGACTTAATTTCGAACCCAGTTTACATTATTGGACATTAAACCATGAACACGCATATGTAGAGTGAGGACCGAAGAAAATATTGCGGCTGTATCCGCCAGTGTTAGTGATGACCGTGAAATGTCGATTCGCCGCCGTTCGCAGCAATTGGGCCTCTGTTACTCCACTACGTGGAAAATTTTGCGAAAGGATTTGGGTGTAAAACCTTACAAGATACAGCTGGTGCAAGAATTGAAGCCACACGACCTTTACTTTGATGTGCAGGAATATCCTTTACGGGCGCCATCGCCGCGTAGAGAGCTTCATAATTTCCGATGAATATTATTTCCGTGCGCTCGTGATGGTAAACACTACTTCATAAATTCCTGCGCAAATATTACCCTCAATTGCAAATTAAACATACATATTATCCAGACGAAGCACGTGAATATATTATATTATAATAGTTACTCGTATATCGAAGTAACTTTTATGTATTGAAATCATTATAGTTTCCGATTTTTCACCGCAAGTGTGACTTATATGTTTAGGCGAAAAAATCCAAAAATCCCACTGAAGATTATATAGGCTGCTTCAAAATAAAATGTTTACTGAAAATAAAACGAAATGCTTATATATTTTCACATAATATATTCGAAATTCAAGAGTTAAGTAAAGTATACTTTCACAAAAAGTATACACATGAAATCAACGTAAAATTTTTCCTTAACAAATAAAAAGATGTTCAGGAACAATTCACGAACATTGTTTCTAGCACTCAAATCAACTGTTTTAAAAAATGTAGAAATTTATAAGAGTCTGCAAATTTTTATAGAGACATACAATTATGTTCCTGTCATATAGTGTTGTCATAGTACCCTTGGCTTCCGTGGCGCAGTGGGCGAATAGCCGTTAGAGCCGCAGGAGGTTTCCGCCGCGGAACAAATGTTTGCATGATCTACAGATATTTGTTCCGGGTCTGGTTGATTCTCTATATATTTAAAGTATATTTTTATGAAAAAATGATATCAGTATTCTCTCAGTTATCCTATTCCCATAGTACACAGCTTTGCTTAGTTTAGGGCTAGATAGCACTGAGTGAAATGTCCTTCATTATTTATTATTGAAGTAAAACTTCTTTACGCACGCTTGATTTCAGGAGTAAGCTGGTGAGTAAGTGGTGTGATCGGGCGAGGCGAATTTGAGAGGGAGATATAAGTTAGTGAAGATAGAAAGAGAGAGAGTTACGTTTCGTATATTACTGTAGGGGCAAGAGACAGAGGTGCGAGCACACATTTTCTTTCTTTCTTTCTCTCATAGCCAGTTACGTTTCGTATATCTAAGAAACAGTGCAGGCCTATTGTCTGTATCACTTGCACACTGTATGAGCAAGAGAAAACAGTGCGCGCGCACATTTTCTTTCTCTCTTCCTCTCATAGCTAGTGCATGACACATATATATATCTCAGTCAGTAGTTCGTTTGCGAGTTTGCTAGCGTTACACGAACAGTGATTTCTTGATTATTTTTCAGAATTTCATTTCGTTCTTGAACAATTTTATACAGTAATATTTTGAAAAAGAAGTTTTTCTTCAGTCGTGTGGTCTAAAGCACACTCGTTTATTATTATTATTTATTCAGTTTAGCAGCGGTGGTCATTGAAAAAAAATTGTGTTAGTAGACCTAGTGGCCATTTTGCGACGGTACCATTATACTAATGAAGCGATTGGTTGGTGTAGAATTGGGCCCTATCGGTATGTTGTTTCCGCAATGGTCACCCTGCATACAGAATGTTATGTCGAAAGACCCATACGCTCCATTGCAGCTACGTTTTGGGATCATAGCTATAAATCCATGTTTTGTCACCTGTCACTATGTCCTACACCAAATTGGAAGCCTCTTCGTTGTATCTGGCAGGCATAGCATGGCACCAAGTGATGCGGTCCGTTTTTTGAGCATCAGTCAAATTGTGTGAGATCCACCGAGAATACAGCTTTCTCACACCCGAATGTTTGTATAGAATTGACTGTATTTGACTCATGCCTTTGTCTAAAGATGTCCGGACCTCATGGTAGGTCACGTGCCTGTCTGTTTCGATCATACGGCGCACAGCATCAATGTTTTTGTTGTTCACATCGGTGCACGGGCAACCTTCACGAATTTCATCATGGAGATTGACACGACCTTTGAATTCTGCAAACCAGTTATAAATAGTCATCTTACATGGTGCTCCTTCACCAAAAGCAGATTGAAGCCGAACGACGCTTTGCTGAGCTGTCAAATTACACTTAATATCGTACATATATATCATGCAACGGAAATTTCCCCGAGATAAATCCATTTTATTTCACGGAATTTTAAAATGACGCTACAATGTGAAAACAATTGACAATCAGATGAAACAAATTTTATTCTACGGCTAAAGAGTTCCATTTTCAAATGTATTAATAACTTTTTAAATATTGTTTATGTAGGGTAAGTGGCCAATTCCGAAAACTTTTAGCTTGCTTGACCTATGTAAAACTTTCCAACCCATTCATCCAGACAATTCAATTTTATTACAAGGTATGCATTGGCGAATAGTATGGGCACAGAAGTTAAGTTTAGTACAACGAGCGAAATCAGCCGCACGAACACATAGGTGCGCATACGAGGATCTCGGATCAATTTGTTCGAAACGACCAATATGATGCGAGATCTTTGTACACGCGCGTCAATGTATGAATGGGCCTGTTTTCACTCGTAATAAACATAACTACTGTACCTATATATTTTGTGGTATATGGTCCAGGATGCAGCGGCCATAGATAGCAGGCCGGAAGTAGAGGAAGGTGTCGCAGGCGGAAGCGGCTCCCCGCTGCGTTATCGTCCGGCGAATGTTCAATCGACTGGAAATTCTCATGTGAATTATCCTCGATGATTGCTGGTCGAGTTGCAGATATTTGCATTAAAACAAAGTCTGAAATATCAACCTTAAATAAATCATGTCCTCTCTATAGTTTTCAGGAAAAAAATTGCATTAAGACAAGACCGCCAATTGTACACTTTTGTTGATTTTAGTTTTTAAGTACTTGTTTGATTGATTGAAAATTCTTTATTGCATAACAAAACATAAATCTGTACCTAGGCGAACTTAATGCTAGCAAGCATTCTCTTCCAGTCTTTGCGTAGTGTGTAAAAAATATTTCTGTAGGTAGTGCATGAATTAGGTAGCAAGAAAATTTTTAGAAAAAATAAGACAGATATACTGTTAATAATTCCCATACCAAACATGAAATATACATAGTCAAAGAGATTATCAATAAACGTACTTTCTAATATTACACATCAATAAACACTAGTTGAAAATAATAGATAAACTAATAAATAGGTAGTTACAATGATGCTAAATAAACTCATCTCTATATGTATATAAAAATGAACCTTTCCCTTGGTCACGCCATCACGCGTGAACGGCTGGACCGATTTCGCTAATTCATTTTTTGTTGTATTTCTTATTGTCAGTTAAAGGTTCTTATGAAAGAAAAATTAAGAAAATTGCGCGCAAAATTAGAAAGTTTAGAATACTTAATAACCATATAAAATTATTTATAATCTAACCTTAGCGCTTTTATAATGTAACCTTATGACGTTTGACATAGAATTGACAGAATGCGTGCTGCAAATATCGTCAAAGAGGATGTAAAAAAAATGAATATCGTTTGAAACAGATGCTTCGGTCGGAGTTATCCCGAGATATTGTCTATATATATATAAATTAATTGCTGTTCGTTAGTCTCGCTAAAACTCGAGAACGGGTGGGGCGATTTGGCTAATTTTGGTATTGAATTATTTGTAGAAGTCATTCATTTTCTCATACATAATGATGGCCGGGGACAACAATTGACAATTCTACCAGGGTGACGTATATTGACAGCCCGCGTTATATGCACGTCAAGGCGGTACGAAGTTCAGCGGGTCCACTAGTAAGATATAAAGATAACAGAGTGGATAAATGACAGAGCATCTACAGGACACCACTCATTTTGTAGGCTTTGTTCATGAGAGTGAGGTACACTTTAGATTTGAAAACCACAATGGAGGAAATAGAAGACCATTATTACCTACGTACTGTTTTATCGGTGTTTCAACCAACAATGTTTCGGTTCAATTCAGCTCAGTTTTTGATGAAGGTTCACGAAGTAAATCGACACATTGTCAGTTGAACACCAATAAACGCACGTGATAAATCCCGTATAATAATGATTTAAATAAATCACGAAAGTTTACTAAAGTTAAGTACTTTTGAGTAGGTATTTATTTAGGCAATTAGTTAGTTAGTGGTTTTTTTATTTCTAATTGTCTTTATTTCAGTACCTTTTAGCACGCCAACCTAAGTTTTTTTACCTGTCACGGTTGACTGGTAGAAATTGCTTTTAAGATTAAGTCCTACATTTGTACTTTTTCTGTTTTTTCTGAATTGTTAACGACGCCATTCTCACAAGCGGTATTGAGCCCTTAAGTCTCAGGAGAGATTTTGCCTCCTTGTGTGTGTTCTACCGCTTGTATAATGGAGTGTGTTCTGAGGAGTTGTTTGATATGGTGCCTGCAGGTTCCTTTTAACATCGCACCGCTCACCATCGGCAGGGAATTCATCCACACACCTTGGAGACGATTGTCGCGTACCGTGAGGTTCCAGAGGAATTTCCTCCCGCGAACACTTCGCTTGTGGAATGTTCTCCCTGCCGAGGTTTTCCCTAGGGACTACAGTATGCGGTTCTTCAAAAAGGGCGTTATGAAAATGTTTAAAGGGTCGGCAACGCGCGAGTTATACCTCTGGTGTTACAAACGTCCACAGACTACGGTAACCGCCTACCATCAGGTGGGCCGTATGCTTGTTTGATACCTTAGTGGTATAAAAAAATAACAGAATTAAACAAACTAAGTTTTACAAGTAAAATAGAAGACACAAAGCAAATAGTAGAATGGGTGGTCTGATCGCTTTGATGGGATTTAAGATTTGGATCCCTATTCTACGGAACGAAATAAATGATGGTCCTCCCATCACACTGCCACTCCTGATTACATTCCATCAGCGGAGCATCTTCCTTCCGGCTACAAGCTGCAGTGGCCAATTTGGAAGTCCTTAAATCGGTTGCGCACTCAAGTTGGGCGCTGCCGAAACAATTTAGGCAAGTGGGGCTACATCGACCCATTCCGGAGCCAGTTCTTTTTTTTATACAACTTATATGGCAAAAGAGCACGCAGTCCACCAGATGTTAAGTGGCTACTGCAGCCCATGTATATCCACATAGAATTCAAAACAAGCTATTATATTTTCTTGATCTCTATGTGGATACGTTGCCATACTATAGGACTTAGCTGTTATGTCTATGTGCCAGCAATTACAGGAACATACCATTACCATCTAACCGGAACACAGCAGAACAAGTACTGCTATTTGGCGGCAGATAAAGGTAAGGCGGTGGTGCCCACTACCTCGAGCCCGTTCACAAAAGCTCTATCACCAGTGTAAGTTGCACCAGTGCTACTGCGGGGCCACCATACAAACAATGGCCCACCTGCTCTCATGTCCTCTATGCCCAACCACCTGCACAGGGAATGACTTGTACCAGGCAACAGAGAGGGGTGTGGAAGTTGCTCTCTATTGGGCTAATCAAATTTAAAAGTCAAACAGCCATTGACACGGAAGAAGAAAAATAGAAGATATCAGCTAGGTAACTGTACCAGTTTCGACCCAATTCATAAATGTAAACTGCAAGCCCACATTCTAATTCCACATTTGTTGTACAGCATAAATTATCAAAATGTTAATTTTAGCAAGAATAGTTACGAGTGGTCTCGTCGATGCGGCTCGCGGAGCAAGCATGCGTGCTGGCAAATTGGTGGGCGTGGGACGTGGATGCACGAACGGATAAAATAAAGGTATTTTTATGGGTACAGTAATAAACAGTATATGGAGTATGTATTGGGACATGCAGTATTTAAACAATGGAATTAATAATTTTTTTCCGTCGGAAACATTGTATTAATAATTTTAAGGAAGCGAGATCTCTAAATGTACTTGGGCAAATCGGCGTTGTATGTATGTATGTATGTTTGTCCGAGGATGACTTTCGAAGCGTTGATCCGATCATCGTGAAATTTAAAACATAGTTAGGTAGTGATGACACAATTTTGGTCTGACTAAATGAGCTAAAAATGTTGGGGGGTTGTTGAAATATTGGGGTTCAAGAGGGGTAAAAAAAAATGAAAATGATACTAACTGGTCAAATAGGACGTCAAATTAAAGGTATTCGTTAGTAATTTTAGATTCCATTTTTATTTTTCGTAAATTCTTTACTGTTTTTGAGTTATTAGCCACAATAAAAACTGATCTTTGACAAAATTCACAGGGTACACCAGTGACCCCACAGTGCTGTAATTTAGCATGCGTGTAGTTTAAGTAACACAAATATAGGCAAAAGTCTGACGTCCAGAATAACTGCAATTTGTACCCCAAAAAAAATAACCATTTTACATGAACTCCCGATACCTGTAATTTGAATGAAACTGTAGGTCAAGTATTGTGGTTATTTATTTCGTGACATTATTTGGATAGTAACCATCGCCTATAACAATGTATTACCTCGTAGGTCATGCACCTTAGATACGTGTCTACGATGCACTGCCCTGCGTCCATCACCTTGAGGCACAGGTATAAAGTCTCATGTTCCTGTAATTTCACCGGCTACCATACTCTTCAAACTGAAACACAATAATGCTGCTTGGCGATAAAAACAGGTATAGTGGCAGTACTTCCATTCGCCCTTTCACAAGAAACTCTACCACTCTTCTTCTACCTCTTATATTTAATCGTAGCAAGAAAGTTTCTAGGTCAATTAGGACTATTAGGTCAACAAAGGCAAGCTATTATTCTGCAGATACCACAGACTCTACAAGACCCTGATAAATACTAACAAGGTAATCTATACTAATATTATAAAGAGGAAAGATTTGTATTTTTGTGTGTATGTTTGTAATGAATAAACTCAAAAACTACTGGTCCGATTTCAAAAACTCTTTCACAATTGGAAAGCTACATTCACCCTGAGTAACAATTATACAACTTATATGGCAAACGAGCATGCAGTCCACCAGATGTTAAGTGCAGCTCATGGATATCCACATAGAATTCAAAACAAGGTATTATGTTGTCTTGATCTCTATGTGGATACGTTGCCATACTATAGGACTTAGCTGTTATGCCTATGTGCCAGTAATTACAGGAACATACCATTACCGTCTAACCGGAACACAGCAGCACAAGTACTGCTATTTGGCGACAGATAAAGATAAGGCGGTGGTGCCTACTTCCTCGAGCCCGTTCACAAAAGCTCTACCACCAGTGCAACATAGGCTACTTTTTACCCAACTGCGCAAAGGAGGGTATTGTTTTAATTGAAAAACTACGCGTGCGAAGCTGCATATTGGTCAGCTAGTACTTTATATAATGTCACAAAATGAATTCAAATACCAGCAATTTTCTAGTTCCTGGGTGCGCTCAGCTCGCTGCATTTTCGCACCAGAATTATTGAGGTTCATTAAAATTTACCCCTTTGCTTAATATTCAGTTCTGTTTCGGCTTTATCCACTGGTATGCCTCCGCCGGTCCGACTCTAATTGCTGGTTAATGCGGTAACCTGCTTTGAATACATTTTTGTTTTAGTCATTTCGAATAAGCGTTATGTTGGGTCAGTCCTGATCTAATTAAATGAATAATGGTGCTGGATATTGTTTTGTTTTGTTATTAATACAAAACCAATAAACCAAATCGTATAAAAACAATAATGCAGTACCAACGTGATACAGTAAATTACACCAATTTGAGAGCTGTGCTAATGTTAGGAGAGATACTTTTAGATAGATAGATATAAACATTTATTTCGTCACAAGTAACAAACAAAATAAATTACATACAGTGGTTTAATAAAGACAGACAATTAAAAACACGTTAACATAAACAATAAAATACAAGTATAACAAAAGATACGTGCCCAGTCACTATGAGCCCTGTGCCGAAAGAGGAGAATGGCGCAGCATTATGCTGAACAATACACTTATTGATCAGCGCTGGTTTTCAGTCACAGAACACAAAAAACAATAGAAGTCGTAAGTAGGCGGGGCCCGCGTAACACTAAGTACGCGGAGTTCCGCGCACTACAAGCTTCGCTCACTTCAGTCGTGATTCAATTACTGTGGGGTAAACAAAAAATATAAAAATGCCATATTGTCCCGTTTTGGAGTGTAAATATTATAGCCGAACCAAAAATTTAACAAAAGGGGGCATATCCTTTCACCGGTAAGTATTATTTTATTGTTTTTTGTTAGTTTTCGTCAAACAAAATAGACTGTGAATCATACAACTTAAGGTCGCGTTTCTCTTAAACCTCAACTTAAGCTACTTAATTAGGGATGTGACCCCAATATACTGATGAATGTGTTATCGATAGCTTTAATTAGTTACTCCCTATTAAAAGGTGTATAAGTTTTAGGGCGTTAATTCCTTGTTGTTTTATTGATGATTTTCAAAATGTATTTTAGACCTATGGTGTGAAATAATATAATAACTTCTGTTTTAAGCTTCCCCCAGGCGCAAGACATAAAAAAAAATAAAAAAACGTACAACTTATGAGTCATCCAGTATACAGAGTCATGACCTGGCACCGTGCGACTTTTTTCTGTTCCCAAAAATTAAGACCCAATTACCCGATCAACGGTTTTCATCACCAGAAGAGTCTGTCGAAGAGTATGAATAACATGAATCTGACATCACCACCGGAGGAGTGGCACAAATGTTTTCAAAATTGGTTCAATATTATGAAAAAGTGCATACTTTTTATCAAATGTGACTTTTTATCAAACGTGACGCATTGAATATTTTGAGAAACAATAAATTCATTTCTGACCATTATTAGTATTTTTTTATTGATTCCGGAAACTTTTAGTGTGCCGCTCAAATAATAATTCAGTATACAGTGTTTTTTGAGCATGCGAGTAACAGCCAATGCATTATCGATCTTATACTTTGCTGTTAGAGACTATAACAAAAATCGTTAGCGACAGCGCCATCTGTTGTTGAGTGGCTTTGTTTTGTGGGTAATCAAGTAACAGCCATTGCATTATCAGTCTTATTTCAAATTAATAGAGACTAAAATAAAAATATTTTCTAAAGCGCCATCTTTTGCCGAGTAGAAGGAGTAAACTTTAATTTTTTGTTACTGTTTATTTTATTGAATTTTAAACCATGTTCCATAGTTTCTAAGGTTTTATATCTGTTAAATTGGTTTTATGGTTTTAGGCCTCTTTGAACGTTCTCTTTCAACCAATTATAACTTTTATTTCTAAGTGTGCTAGTTTTTACATGTGTGAGTTCAGCTACACTGGTTTTCTTAGTAAAAAGTCATCATGCTAGTTCTATTGTTTTTTATGTTCTGTGTTTTCAGCCATCAAACCTGCATTGACGTCACGGACGTCAGTTAAAGTGCCTTATGTAAAAAAAAAACTAAAAACTTTTACTAACTGAAGTCTCGTGCATGACGTTGTGACATCATGAGTCTTTACATTTTATCCACTTACTTCTTCGTCATCGTGTCAATAGTTCTAAGTTTTTTTAATGTTGGTTAGGTGTTTGACTACATTAAAGGCATCAGTTCCTCCCAGGTGTTCGGGCAGAAAGGGGACAGCAGCAAGCGCACTGACTGTCTCACTGCATTAAATTAGAGCCCTTAAAACACCATTTGAACATTCTAAAATCAAACCCCTAACAAAAATCAATGTTTCACTCCCAAAGACTTCACAACTGGAACAGTTATCAATTCTCACCAAACATTTCTATCAAACATAACAATAGCAGTGCATGGTGGACAGTGCACGATAGCCACGAGTCCGCCGGAAGTGCTTGGAGTCGGGCGGAAATGCCACGAAATGCGGAAGTGACGCGCGGATAACGGCCGGAACGTCCGATTCCGTTGCGCCCGCGGTCCGCCGCTCGGAAACGCGACAAGGGGGATAATAAGCGATAGTCAACGATTACTGCGTTTCCGGTACGTGGCGATTAGAACCACCTGTGTGCTAAGCCCACGCTACGCTCTCGCTTACATACCCATATAACAGAGTGGAAATAAGCTTAGTGTGATGGGGCTTTCTGTAACTTGTATAACTACTTATATCTTATAACTTTTGAAATCATATCATAAATTCCAAAACAGAGAAGATTTGATAAGATTTTTCCGTAAGCCACAGTACAAAAAAACGAGTGTGCTATAGACCACACGACTGAATTAAAACTTCTTTTCAAAATATTAATTTATAAAATTGTTCAAGAACAATATACAATTACGAAAAATAATTAAGAAATCACCGTTCGCATAACGCTAGCAAACTCGCAAACAAACTACTGACTGAGATATATACATATATATATTTATATCATGCACTGGCTATGAGAGGAAGAGAGAAAGAAAATGTGCGCTCGCACTGCTCTCTCTTGCTCCTACAGTTTCATACAGACAATAGGCCTGAACTGTGTCTTAGTTAAACGAAACGTAACTGGCTATAAGAGAATGAGAGAAAGAAAAAGTGTGCTCGCACCTCTGTTTCTTGCCCCTACAGTAATATACGAAACGTAACTCTCTCTATTTCTATCTTCACTAACTTATGTCTCCCTCTCAGCTTCGTTCGCCTCGCACTATCACACTTTTCGTAACACTCTCGTCACGCATTCACCAGCTTACTCCCCAAGTCAAGCGTGTGCAAAGAAGTTTTACTTCAAAAACAAGGGACAGTCGAAGCTTACTGTGTTTTGCGGTTTAAGGCAGGTGATTAATATTCTTTTGTATACCTACTTAAATGAAGCTTAGAGCCGCATGGTCGGATGATTGATGGATGAACATAACCTTAAAGGTACGTGATTTATTTAAGGGATTTGTACTATACCTGGGGAGACGATAAATCGCTGATTGAGAAACAATGTTTTGTTCAACAAATTTTGTGCTTTAAATTTGTAATACATATATGTTATATTAGGTTGGGGAAAAAGTTTCTTCGCATTTTTTAAGAAATTTCAAAACATTTTTTAATATAGTTTATTTACATTTAACTAAAGTATATAGGTACCATTTTGTTCGATAACTTTTTTCCATCTTGTAGGTAGGGATATGATCCCATTGCTATAGAAATTTTGGGGTTTCTGATCAAAATACCGCGAACAGTAGTTTTGGCAGTCCTCTCGTGATGTTAACCTGACACTACCTAAAGAATTCTGAAGAGACCGAAACAGGTGGAAATTGGAAGGTGCAAGGTCAGGACTATACGGCGGATGCATTAACACCTCCCAGCCAAGCTCTCTTAATTTTTGCTGAGTGGCTAAATATGTGTGAGGTCTAGCGTTATCATGATGAAAAACCACACCCTTTCTGTTGATTAATTCCGGCCGCTTTCTCTCAACTTCTTGCTTCAGTCTCATCAGTTGTTCACAGTAGAGTTTAAAATCGATGGTCCTGCCTGGTGGTAACAGCTCATAATGAATAATGCCCTTCCAATCCCACCACACACACAGCCTCACCTTGTTGCGAGTTAACCCGGGTTTCGCCACAGTCTGTGAAGCCTGACTGGCCTTTGACCACGACCTTTTTCGCACGTTCTTGTCGTACGTGATCCACTTTTCATCACCAGTTATCAGCTTCTTCAAAAATGGTTCGGTTTCATTACGTCGTAATAAAGAATCACAAATGAGTACACGGTTCATTAGGTTTCTTTCAGTGAGCTCGTGGGATACCCAAATATCGAGCTTTTTTGTGTACCCAGTTTTTTTTAAATGCGTCAAAACTGTTTTGTGGTCAATTCCCAGTTTTTTAGCTACGTGGTAACTACTGATATGCCTATCATGCTCCACTTTTTCAAAAATGGCATCGATTTTATCCGTAATACCAGAGCGACGTGCATCTTTAACATCCAAATTTCCGGATTGAAAACGCTTAAACCAAATTTGTGTTACTCTCACAGACACTGCACTAGGTCCATAAACATCGCAAATTTTTTTCGTGGCTTGCGTTGCATTTTTACTTTTTTTGTAGTAAAATTATAAAATGTATCGAATTTCTTCATTAGATTCACTCATCTTTACAGTACGAAAAACAAATAAAAATCACACCTTTTTCCAATTTGAATTTGGAATTATCTTCTTTAAAATTTAAACTTTGAATGATACCTACCAAAACCAGCCAGATACAAATACTCGTAGTATAGCCAAAGAGATTTTATTACAAGTTCATACATACTATAATGCGAAAAGACTTTTCCCCCAACCTATTAGTTAAGGATACGTGCTAGAACGCCTGTGTTCTGAAGAAAACAATTCCGTAAAATTTTCTCGATAAAAAAAATCCAAAGATGACTTAAAATTTATTTTAAAACCGTTCTTATGCGATGAATACTTCAATTTAGATCTTGAAACTTTAAACAGTAATTCTACACAACATAAATAAGTGCACCTATGTTTTAAATTTTCAAAATACTTTTTAATTTTACCATAAAATGAAAATACATAACTTGTGCACTAATGAAACCATTCGCTTCGGACACCCGGTCCGCGATTCAGTCTGGCCTCGGCTTTCAGACGGGGTACCCGTGACGCTTGTCGCTCCAAACGATCAAGTAATTCTTAGGTAGAATTTATATTAAGTTGGTTTTTGTAAAGACGTAGTAATGAGATATAAGTACAACAAGAGAATGAAGGGACTGAATGATAAAAAAACCGGCAAACATATGAACCACGGCGAGATAGGACGAGCAGCGGCGCGCGGAGAAGCGGGGGTGAAATTCGAGTTTAGGGTGAGGTATAGTCAACTCTTAACACACAACTAGATATAACTTTTTTTTTTGCTATTTACCTGCTTGGCTAAGCCTTGAATGGCAAAGGGAAGCTTACCCATGGGAAGCTATTGAAGGACGCTAAATAAAAAGTCCCAAGCAGCATCGGCACTACAACTCAAAATCTCAAAATATTTGCCCTTACTAACAATGTCGAGTTCAAATACCTTAGGGGTGTTATTCTAAAAATATAATTTCACAAAACAGGCCGTCAAGTGAAGTTGACAAAGACGGGCGGAAGGTGCCACGAACAATAGGTAAGGTCACAGACCCTTCCGCGGCAATCAGCTAAAACGGAGGGCGACATAAACACCTGTTTACACCTCGCTCTTAGACCATTGTGCTCTCATTTTTGAGCAAATATCTTTGAGGAAAAATTGGGAAGGGGTTTGATAAATAGAACTTATGTTTTAGCTAAATAGAAAACTCTTTATTGAATGAAGGAAATTATTTTCTCAATTAGTCATCCTTGGCACAAAATGGTAGTATCTACTTTTCACCCAGTCCCTATGCAATTCTTCTTTATTTTATATGATGTGTGTTTTAGCTTTAAGTTTGGGCTTTAAATTGCTTGAAATTAAGTATTATTATTTTTTTATTTATTTATTACCACACAAACATAAATAATACAAAAATAAATATTGAGCTTGAATAAAAAAAATATTATAGGGTGGCCTTATCACTGACAACGATCTCTTTCAGACAACCTTTGGATGAAGTGAAATTTACGAAGATATAACCGACTGCGGTGTACTATAAGGTATAAACTTACATATTCCTGTTTTACTCCTGTGTTTGTCAGTGCGTCATCCTACAGACACTTAGACGCCACTTCTATAGAGCAAAAATGGTAAATGTACGGAAAAAGAACAATACAGCTGTTACCTAGAAAGAAAGTTAGAATGCTAAGCTGAAATGAGAATTAACAAAGCTTGACTCGTACTTGCCCTTTAAATCGTTTTAAAATCCACAGCTAAATACATAACTCTAAACATAGAATTTGTAGATTTTTCTAAAATTAATTAATAAAAAAATTAATTAATATATAATATGATGGACCACAATGGACCATCATCCAGTAAATACCGATCATTGCTGTGTAAAACGTGTACTGTTAACACGTCAAATACATTTTTACCTATTTACCCAACTGCTAAGAAAAAGGGATGTTTTAATACTTACCTATACGTATAAATAGTCAACTAAGGCTGGGAAGTTTAGACAATGTTTCTGTTTTCCCTCACAAGTACTCTCTAACTGACACAAAAGACCAGTGTCAAATCAAGAGTAGAAAACACAGGATCGATAGACTCCTGCAAGTGGCCATTAGTGGCAAGAGCCCTTGTGGTCTCACTCGTCGAGGGCACTCCAGCGCTCTCCATTTGAGGGCTTTGTTCTATGCAGTCATGACGTGTCATTCATGCTCAACGTACAATTTGATAGGATGTTTTGAATAGTAATGATAAAAGTATAGTTTGGATTTTGACGTGATTTAAAATTTTATATTTTAAAATTGCTTCCATAGTGGGAGGCAATTCGAAAAACGAATGATTACAAAATCGGGGGATACAGTTTGGTGTTGCAGCTACATATCTATAGTCACCATTATAAATTTAATTACACCACTGGATAACTAAAGGATCAAATAATTCGTTACGCTAAGTGAGGACTGTGATGCATCGCGCGCGGTGGAGGGGGAAGCGCCGCCATTCTGAGGTCATTTTGTTGCGTTTCGAGATTTCCTTTTAATTCCACCAGAAAGACTTCTTAGTGTTCAAACATGATTAGAACATCATAAAATAGTGTATTTTATATTTTGTATTGGTAATATTACCTGTTACGTACACGCATTCACGTACAACACACGGCCGTGTCCATGACATAGCCATACCCCATTTTTTTTAGGTACAGAGTGACAGGCTGAAGTCCATACAGTGCCATTAAGGGCCAGAGCTTGGCAGAAGTCTGTATCATCCTCATCAACATCATTCTCAGCCCGTGTCGAGCCACTGCTGGGCATAGGCCTCTCTTTGTTTTTGCCATTCTTCCCGATCCTGTGCCAGTCTGAACCACGTACGACCCACGGTCTTATTGATGTTGTCGTCCCATCGCGATGTTGGACGTGACCTATTTCGATGGCCAGTTGTCGGCCTCCACTCTGTTAGTGCCTTAGTCCACCTTTCGTCACTACGTCTGGCCAAGTGTGCTCAAATGGAGTTGGGCAGAAAGCCTCAATATTCGCTTGCTGACGTTTTGTATTTGAATCTGCTTGCGAATTTCGGTATTGGGAACTCGATCTAAGAGTGTGATGCCGAGCATGGTGCGCTCTATGGCTCTCTGTGCTATACTTATTTTGTGCACAGCCTCCATGTGAGCCTCCATGTCTCGGCACCATAAGTCATAGTTGGCAGGACACATTGGTTATAGAGACGTGTTTTAAGACATAGTAGAATACGCGTGGATTTTAGTAATTCATAATCATTTATTTGCAATAGTATGTCATCTAGTTAAAGTTAAAATCTTTTATTCATTAAAATCACAAGGATCACTTTGAAACGTCAATTTTACTGCCTGTTCCTTCGCGACCAAGCCAGGAAAGAAAGGCAAGAAACAAGGCTGGTTGTTTTTTTAATGATCCATTTAGAATACATTCATCATCATCATTTTCAGCCCGTGTCGACCCACTGCTGGGCATGGCCTCTCTTTGTTTCTGCCATTCTTCCCGATCCTGCGCCAGTCTGAACCACGTACGACCCACGGTCTTATGGATGTCGTCGACCCATCTCGCTGGTGAACGTCCCCTATTTCGATGCCCAGTTCTCGGCCTCCACTCTGTTAAAGCCTTGGTCCACCTGTCGTCACTACGTCTGGCCAAGTGTCCTGCCCAACTCCACTTGCGCCCCAATATTCGCTTGCTGACGTCTTGTACTTTAGTCTGCTTGCGAATTTCAGTATTGGTAACTCGATCTAAGAGTGTGATGCCGAGCATGGCGCGCTCCATGGCTCTCTGTGCTACACTTATTTTGTACACAGCTTCCTTCGTGAGCCTCCATGTCTCGGCACTAAAAGTCATAGTTGGGAGAACACATTGGTTATAGAGACGTGTTTTAAGACATTGTGGAATACGAGTGGATTTTAATATGTCGGCTAGTTTGCCGAAAGCTGCCCATCCAAGTTGAACACGCATTATGACTTCCCTCATCTGATACTTCTTGCCAAAGGATAATACATGGCCAAGATAAACGTATGAGTCAACCATTTCTAGTTTCTCGCTTCCAACAACGACGTTTGATACCGAGACTCCAGAAATGCTCGACATAATCTTCGTCTTGCCCATATTCATCATGAAGCCCACTCTAAGAGATGCATTATAAAGCTTATTTAACATGGTCTGCAGGTCGTCCATTGTCTCGGCAAACAGAAGAAGATCATCAGCGAACCGCAAGTGCGACAGGTAGGCACCACTAACATTTATACCATATTGGTCCCAAGAAAGCATTTTTACGCCTTCTAAGACAGCTGTAAAAAGCTTGGGTGAAATTGTGTCTCCCTGTCGCACCCCCCTTTTGATCGATATAGGGTTAGTTGAGTTGTGTAGCCTCACTTGCATGGTAGCCGAGCTGTATATCTCCCGAAGCAGATCCACATACCGGGCGTCAATGCTGCAGCGATGGAGAGAGTTCAACACGGCCCAATGCTCGACACTGTCAAAGGCCTTTTCATAATCGACAATAGAATACATTAGAATAAAATTAATACAATTAGAATACATTACAATACAGAAAATAAATTACGTCTACATTGTAACATTTGGAACGAGTTGGAGCAATTTCAATCCCAAGCTTCTCTATCATCTAAATAATCCGATATTTTATAGTAGGCTTTTTTATAAAGATTTTGTTTAATTGCGTTTTTAAATTTGTTAATTGTCAATTTTTGTACATCACTTGGGAGTTTGTTAAAAAAGCGAACACCTTGCCCTTTAAACGATTTACTAACTTTATGGAGTCTACAAGGGGCAACAGCGAGTTTATCTTTATTTCTAGTATTAAAATTATGATTATCGCTATTTTTCTTAAACAAATTAATATTTTTGTGAACATACATCAGATTTTCATAGATGTATTGACAAGGGAATGTTACAATATTTATTTCTTTAAACTTATTGCGAAGCTTGCCGAAAGCTGCCCATCCAAGTTGAACGCGCCTGGTGACTTCCTTCATCTGATACTTCTTGTCAAAAGATAAAACATGGCTAAGATAAACGTATGAGTCAACTATTTCTAATTTTTCGCTTCCAACAACCACGTTTGGGACCGAAACTCCAGAAATGCTCGACATAAGCTTCGTCTTGCTCATATTCAGAAGTCTCTATAATGCAACCCATATTATTTTCGTCCTGCTTGCTGTATGGTATTGAATTTTAAATACACAAGGATATACGTAACAAATCAATGGATCCAGAAACACGAACTAATGTTAAAATCTCAATAAAAAAATGACAATAACACCCTCTGAAAATTAAGACGCTCCCAAATTAATTATCAGGAAACGAAGTTTACACGATATCGACGATCGAGTAGCTCGATTAAACATACTTCATACTTTAAAATTCTTAAACTAGTAAACACCGGCATAAGAAAAAAAGATTAATATTTCCTATATGTTTGATGTTTTGTATCACGTTTTGTGCCAGTGCTGCCAACTTAGCACCTCCAGCGTCTGGACTAGCGTTATTTTTGGACTACGGTATTGTTACTATAATAACAAAAAAAAAATTAATATGATTGTATTATCCAATTAACGATATTTTAATAGTTATTCTGCTATTCGGGGTGGAGACAAATCCAACAAATCAACGATCATTGATTATAACGGGTCTTATATCGCGTATGTACCTTGTTTATTTGTTATCCACGATAACAAAAACCAGCCGAAACGCCGGGATAACAAATAAAGAAGGTACATACGCGATAAATACCAGTTTTAATCAATAATTATGTACAGTGATCGCGAAAGTTTGAAAAGTATTAAATCAAAAATCATCAAAATCGGTCCCGTCGTTCTTGAGTTATTAATTGTGTAACTAACCCGACTTTGTTTTATATATAGATAGATGTATTTCACAATAACTTTACGTTGTTATATCTTGTTTTGTACATACAGTGTAAACTCTATATAACGACACTCAAGGGACTGATCATATTTTGACGTTATAGAGAGTTGTCGTTAAATGGAGAGAAGTAAAATCTGTATTAGAAAAAGAAAACGTTTCTTTCTGATTTGTCTTGTTAAATAGTACCTACAATAAAAATCTGTTTTAATTTGAACGCTATTGCGTTTTACAGTTTATGTTTACAATTTGAAAGTTTGTGAGCTACTAAGAATATGACAAAGTATAGATAAAATCCATCACTTCTACTAGCAACAGTCTGCAGCTACACGTGCAAGCAATCCCATTTTGTAAACAAAAGAACGGATTTCTTCGAAAGTTTGGTGTATATGTTGCCAACAGTCGAGTTTATTATGGTCTAGGATAATAAAACGACAAAAGGATATACACAGCTGCGCAGTTTTTACTAATTTGGCAACTTAAAAAGAACTTTTTATTACAAATTGTTGTCGTTATTGAGCGTGGGTGTAATGCTATACAGAGTGTACCATTGTATGCAAGACAAGCTAAACCAACCAAAGCCGAGTAATTTCGACGCTTTAGAGAGTTTGTCGTTAAAACGAGTGACGTTATATAGAGTTTACACTGTATATATTTAATAAATATTGATTGAATTATTATGTTATCTTGTACTAAGGAAGAGTCGAGTACAGAGGTCCTGTGGATAAAATTCATGGTTGTTCAAAAGACACCAGCAACGTTGTACAACATTAAATGAAAGCATAGGTAGGGTTGTTGAAGTTTCTAGTATCTTTGTAAAATAAGTTTTTACAACAATATGACTTTAAAAAAAAACAAGTGTGCTATATCTTGAAGTAAAACTTCTGCTGCTGCCTTCCATCTGTTGTAGAATAGCTGACCTTTTTCGTAAATCAAAGCTGGTAAATTCAAAATACGAAACGTCGTAAATACTTTCTTTATCTATAGCAAAATGAACTCTATTATACAGCATGAAGGAGTGTTTTGTTTTTGCAGTTTGTATAATTTATGCTAATTTGGGATAGGAGATGGGATAGAGAAAGAAAATGTGTGCTCGCAACTCTCTTGCCCGTATAGTAATATACGAAACGTAACTCTCTCTCTATCTTCACTAACTTATATCTGCGTTAACTTTCGTTCAAACTTTCAAGCGTGCGTCAAGAAGTTTAACTTCAAAAAAAAAAAAAAACAAACAAGTCGTCAGAAGGCTAAATTATGTTTGTCGTAGAGTATTAGGTAATTTCATTTTCGTTATTATGACTTCAGTGAGAATGCAACCAAAAGTTGACATAATACTATAATTCTTTATTGTACACAAATAGATTTACAGACAAAAATAGCTTACAAAATGGCGTACAAAGGCGAGCTTAACCCTAATAAGAGTTTTCTTCCAGCAAACCTTTGAAGATAGAGATATTTGATTATAGTGGTGGGTACGTGCACAGAGGACATATACAAGAATATACTATATACAATACTTTTGGTTCACCTTTCAGTTTCGTCAGAAACATTTGATTAAATGGCATTAAGATTAGATTGAAACCTAAATATAACTACGTAGTATAATTACGAAAATTTACCTTCAAAGGTAGGCACACTGTTTTACCTCAAATTAAGTTATTTTGTTGGTCCTATTTTGTACATTTTTTATTTATAAAATATAATACATTTATTATCAAAGAAAATATACAATATTCAAATTCAATCGTTTATTTGCTAGAATACACAAAAAATAGAATGAAAGGACTTAAATCTATGCCTGTCATTTGGTATTTAAAATATGTAAAATCCGTTTTATCACATTGACGAGTTTATGAGCTGTTCCTTCTCTGATTTGTAGGTGCGAGTGTGTCTCTAAGCTGTACCTGCTTATGTAGATGTACCTATGTTTTAGTTTAATTTAGTTAGTAGTTTGACATTTATCTAAATTATTGTGTTTTTTACTATGTACCGACCCTATGTATCTTGACTTGCCAATGTTATGCAATGTAACTTTATGGTTCAATAAATGAATATGAATATTTATTTAACAATGTCTAAAAGCCACTGCGTCTGTTTTTTTAGGGTTCCGTACCCAAAGGGTAAAACGGCACCCTATTACTGAGGCTCCGCTGTCTGTCTGTTTGTCTGTCCATCGGTCACCAGGCTGTATCTCATGAACCGTGATAGTTAGACAGTTGAAATTTTCGCAGAATAATATAAAACATAAAAATAAAGCAAATATTTTTATATTATTTTTAATCTCTATTTCAATGTTTTATTTTATTATATTCAGTTTTATTTTGTCTGTACTGTACTGCTGTCCTAAATAAATGTCTTTTACTTCACTTTACTTATAAATATTTAAGGGGGCGCCCATACAACAAACGTTATTTTTTTTAATGTTTTTATAGATAATGGTACGGAACCCTTCGTGCGCGAGTCCGACTCTCACTTGGCCGGTTTTCTTAAATACAATTCTTTGTAAAACTTTCAGTTCATCAGGTATTTTATTAAAGAAAATTATGGGCATAAATAGACAGTTTTCTTGTAAATATCCTTATGGTATGGAGGTTGGTCTAATAGGTTCATAAACTTGGCCCATTTTTGGTTCTAGTTCTAACAGCAGTACGTTTCTTGAAGTAATCAGGATATGAACAAAAACACAAATATCCCTGATATACATACAAGGAATACCCATATATGTATACTAGTGGACCCGCCGAACTTCGTGCCGCCTTGCCATGCATATAACGCGGGCTGTCAATATACGTCACCCTGGTAGAATTGTCAATTGTTGTCCCCGGCCATCATTATGTATGAGAAAATGAATGACTTCCACAAATAATTCAATACCAAAATTAGCCAAATCGCTCCACCCGTTTTCGAGTTTTAGCGAGACTAACGAACAGCAATTCATTTTTATATATATAGACAATATCTCGGGATAACTCCTACCGAAGCATCTGTTTCAAACGATTTTAATTTTTTTTACATCCTCTTTGACGATATTTGCAGCACGCATTCTGTCAATTCTATGTCAAACGTCATAAGGTTACATTATAAAAGCGCTAAGGTTAGATTATAAATATTTTTATATAGTGGTTAGTATTCTTAAATTTTCTAATCTTGCGCGCAATTTTCTTATTATTTTTCTTTCATAAGAACCTTCTCCTGACAATAAGAAGTACAACAAAAAAAGAGTTAGCGAAATCGGTCCAGCCGTTCACGCGTGAAGGCGTGACCAAGGGAAATAGGGATTTATTTTTATATATAGAGATAGATATATGCATTTACTTAGTTTTTGTTCTGTGAACTAAAAGTGAGTTTTTACTTTCAAATGCGCGTGAACTGAACAGTATATGGTAACATAAACATCGCTCCTTTTTTAAAGTAGAAACGTATTTAATTAAATCTTACTTCCGACGTGGGTAGTTTACATTAAAATATACAGTAATCTTATTTTATGTTAACTTAGTAGCAGTACTTTTAACTACTTAGCTGTTCCCAGGACATAAAACATAAGAGGACTTTAAAAATACAAACTGTGAAGTTTTGAAGTGCGCATCACTGTGTTTCAATGAGTTGTACAGTATTCGCCGTTTATACAGTACACGCGAGTAAACATTGAAGTGAAGAGCGATTTATCACATGAATATTACTAGTGGTTCGCCCCGAACTGAGATCTCGCGAGTCTCCGATTAAAACAAAAAAATAAAAAACATACATGTAATCTTTGGCTATCAAAATAGTGCCACGAAATGCATAACCAGAATACTTAACCTACAGTTTCATTCAAATTACAGGTAATAGCAGTTTATGTTAATTGGTTATTTTTTTCGAGGTACAAATCGCAGTTCTTCTGGATTTCAGACTTTTGCCTATATTTGTGTCACTAAAGTTACACGCAAACCAAATAACAACACTGTGGGATCACTGCTGTACCCTGTGAATTTTGTCAAAGTACAGTTTTTATATAATATAATGGCCTATAACTCTAAAACTATAAGGAATTTACTTAAAATAAATACTGAGTCTGTATGTACTAATGGAGACCTTTCATTTGACGTCTCATTCGACCTAAACTCGCTGTTGTCCCTTGTAGACTCCATAAAGTTTGATGAATAAAAGAAAGTGATTTTAATGAATAAAAGATTTTGACTTTGACTTTTGACTTTGGCCTAATTGTCTCATTTTCATTTTTATACCCCTCTTAAACCCCAATATCTCAACAACTCCCCAAAGTTTTTAGCTCATGTAGTCACATCAAAATTGTGCCATCACTACCTACTATTTATAAATTTTCACGATGATTGGATCAACGCTTCGAAAGTTATCTTCGAACAAACAAACATACATACATACATACAACGCCGATTTGCCCATGTCGATTTAGAGATCTCGTTTTGCTCAATCAATAAGTGAGTAAATATATTTTTAAATAAGCTGATCCAATGCTTTTAGGGCGGCCTAGAAACTTTGCCATTTGTGTTGAGTTGTGTCACTTCTTCATACAAACTTTCTTTTTAATCAATTTGTGATAAGATTGTGTGGACAATGGACAGTGCCTAACTTCTCACGCTACCCTTCAGTAAATGTATCTATCTTAAACGGGTTATGATTAGGATATATAAAAGCCCAGCAGTAGCGAGACTTGAATTATGGTCCTCCCATCACACTGCCCCTCCTGATTACATTCCACCAGCGAAGCATCTTCCTTCCGGCTACAAGCTGCAGTGGCCAATTTGGAAGTCCCTAAACCTGTTGCGCACTCAAGTTGGCCGCTGCCGAGACAATTTAGCAAGTGGGTATACATCGACGCATTCCGGAGCCAGTGTCACTGCGGGGCCACCACACAAACAATGGCCCACCTGCTCTCATGTCCTCTATGCCCAACCACCTGCACACGGAATGACTTGTACCAGGCAACAGAGGGGTGTGGAAGTTGACTAATCAAATTTAAAAATTTAACAGTCAATTAGCCATTGACACGAAAGAAGAATTTTGAAATGAGTTCCAACACAATCAATTAAGGACCTTGTTACCTGTATAAAGAAGACTGGTTTTAGTTGAAATCGGTAACTTTTCATTACTACTACTACTATCCTGGCGCTTCAACCCGGAAGCGGTTCTTGGCCTCCGACACTAAAAGACGCCACTGGTCCCTATTCTGCACCACTTCTTGCCAGTCTGACACTTGAAGAGCGCGAAGGTCTTTCTCCACCGTCTTCCAGCGATATCTGGGTCGGCCGACTGGTCGTCGGCCGACTGGCATTCTTAGGTGGGCACGTTTGGCAGCACGATCGTCCCCCATTCGCTCAACGTGACCGAGCCAGCGTAATCGATGAGATTTTATTTCGCCTATGATGTTGGGCTCGGCCACCAGTTCCACTACCTCCCGATTCTTCCTCACTCGCAGAGTGCACTCTTCTCGTCGCACCAGGCCTAGGATCTTTCTTAGCACCTTCCTTTCCGTCACCAGAAGTTGGCGCTTTTCTTTTTGGGTCAGCGTCCAGGCTTCACATAAAAGTAATAAAACTCCAGCTTGCCAGTAACCTCTGTCCCTTGAAAGTCGCTAACCTAGCGCATCCTATCATCTCGTGTACTGTACTTACAACCTCATCATGTATGCAGAATACTTTACACATAGCAACATGGTAGGAACCTTACCTACTCATACTCATATGTTTCACTAAGCGTCCTCCCACTCTTAATAACCACGGGCCCAGCTGCATATAACATAATTTTGCATATTTTTGCGGCTAAGTGTTCTTGTTAAAATTTATGCGCATTAGTTACGAGCAAAGAATTGGAAACGCTGAATGGCTGGAAATTCCCTTCGACAGGACTCTCAATGCTGACTGGAGTACTGGAGTGCCAGGGTTCGGTGCTTTACTATTTTTACGGTTCGCTATTAACAGAAGTTGTTTCGCTTTACATGAGTGGTTTACAATTTCTGGTTTCTACTAGTTTGTTGAATAACCCTAGAGTCATAAATTTCCATGAGACATAACTTTTTATTCTATAGATCGATTGCTAAGGTCTTTATATAGTTTAACGTTATATTTTTGTAAAACAGCATGTTATTAGGTACCGAAAACACATTTATGGCGGGTTTCTATATCCGTCAGTAACCAGCTACGACTCGTTTCTCCTTGAGAACCCGTCAAAAGTTTAACACTAGTTTGACACTTTTTCAAGGAGATACGAGGCGTAGTCGGTTACTGACGGATATAGGGACCCGCCATAAGTGTTTCAAAAATGTGTTTTTTTGTCACTTTATGACCTGTGAGTGTCACGAGCGATAGCAATCCTTCGATCTATTTGGGTCGTAAGGTAAAAATATATAGAATACCAACCATTTCTTCACTTTATTCATTATCTTTGATAATTAGTGGTTCGCCCCGAACTGAGATCTCGCGAGTCTCCCAAACCACAAAAAAAATATTCTTAGGGCAACTCTCGCAACGATGTCCAAACGCATTTAGTGGCTAAATATGATTTAAGGAGTGGTCAAATCATACAAATACATAAAATTTAAACATGTTTGACCTCTAAATACGTTTAGGGATCGTTGTGCAAGCCGGCCTTAATCTTATACTATAAAATAGTGACTAATAAAATAGTGCCACGAAATACACATCGAAATAACTTGACCTACAGTTTCAGTCAAATTACAGGTAACGGGAGTTCATGTAAATGGGTTTTTTTTTTTGGGGTAGAAATTGCAGTTATTCTGGATTTCCGACTTTTACCTATATTTGTGTCACTAAAGCTACACGCATACCAAATTTCAGCACTGAGGGGCCACTGGTGTACCCTATGAATTTCGTCAATGTTCAGTTTTTATTATGGCCAATAACTCAAAAACTAAAATGATAAAACAAAAAATAAAAACGGGGTCGAAATGTACTTATAAAGACCTTTTATCAGACGTGCCATTTGACCGGATAGTCCCATTTTGTTTATTTTTACCCCTATCAAACCCCAATATCTCAACAACCCCCCCACATTTCTAGCCCACCTATATACCAAATTTCACGATGATCGGATAAACGCTTCGAAAGTTATCCTCGTTCAAATAAACATACATACATACTACATCCATACCTACATAAATACAACGCCGATTTTCCCAAGTTGATTTAGAGGTCTTGCTTCGCTCTATCAAATATAACAGTTCAGAGCCTCGTAGCCAAGGCTTACCAATTTACTATAGCTACATACCAACTTAGGAAAAAATATATCGAGTATCGAGTACTTTTTACCTTGCTGGTAACTACCAGTCCTTATTTATTGGTTGCCCAATTTGTGAAGGCCAATCGAGGCAGCTTCAAGTTTATAAGAGCTTCCGATGTAGATACGGCACGATCTCGCTGGCACGGTTGCAAGTGAAACACTTCAGCTTTCTAAAGCCCTTTTCCTGTGTTCAATGTGGTCGTATTAAAGGTAAATAAGCTACTAATATTAAGTTCCATAATAACGCCTGTTATACATTTTGGACCGAGGGATTTTTGATATCTGAATAAACCGCCCATTGTACCTATGATTTATTAACGCTCCATGTAATGCTCTACCTCACGAAGAAGTTGTCAATCTGTATCGGTAATCACAGCGTGCTATCAAGTTCCATAACGCCTGTTGTTCCATGTTTTTGGACCGAGGGTTTTTTGATATCTGAATAAACACCACCTTTCAAAAAACCACGTTTGTTGTATGAGAGCCCCCCTTAAATATTTATTTTAATCTGTTTTATTCTGTAATCTGTGAAAACTTCAACTGTCTAACTATCACGATTCATGGGATACTGCCTGGTGACAGACGAACAGACAGACAGACAGCGGATATTTAAGGGGGGCTCTCATACAACATACGTGGTTTTTTGAAGGTACACCACCTTTCAAAAAACCACGTTTGTTGTATGAGAGCCCCCCTTAAATATTTATTTTAATCTGTTTTATTCTGTAATCTGTGAAAACTTCAACTGTCTAACTATCACGATTCATGGGATACTGCCTGGTGACAGACGAACAGACAGACGGACAGCGGAGTCTTAGTAATAGGGTCCCGTTTGACCCTTTGGGTACGGAACCCTAAAAATGAGGTGTACATTACTGTTAACCATATTTTGTTATGAATTAGAGGTAAAATATCCTTTGATATTAGTGTTCAAAAATGTTATTATTGCGACAACCCCCGTAGTCTGTTCTCAACCGCACAACCAGACATTTGTTCAGTTCAACATTCAGCTTTACTAACAATATGAATATGTGGAAACTGGAAATTGGCACCGCAGCCATCGCGATAATAGGAGCACAGTGTAGAAGGATAATTGCCACTTGTTATAAGTATCGCCAGTGCTTCCACTGAAATCTCTATTGTATTGTTACACACAGAGAAAAGTTTACAGTGACAAAAGTTAAGTTATGGAAGTTTGCCGGTTGATGAAGTCTTTGCCCTAAATGTTCAACCAAAGCGAGACTTCAGAGAAATACCTGTGAGTTCGGTGTTTATTTACTGCAAAAGTTTCTGTGGACTTGTAACTTACATTGAAAATTAAATTAATTTCCTTTGTTTATTTTGTAGTAAGTAGCTCAATTATGTAGTACATTGATTTTGCAAATGTGAATGACAAAAATGGCATTCGACCGGATTCGATCGTAAAAATACGAGTAAGTCGAGATCACTTATACCTACGCCCTTCATGATTTTGCGAAAAGAAAAACACTAAAGATGAAATACCATATCCGGCCTCAAATGTTTTCTGAGAGAAAACTTTTGTTAAGGTTAAGCTCTCTTTTGTTCATGTTCCGTTTGTAAGCTTGTTGGCTGAATTCTCTTTGTGTAGGTATAATATTATTAGGTAAAGGTTTAGCCTCCGATTAAAACAAAAAAAATATTAATTTTAATCTTTGACTATCAAAATAGTGCCACGAAATAAATAACCAAACGACTTGACCTACAGTTTCATTGAAATTACAGGTAACGGGAGTTCATGTATTGTGGTTATTCTTTTTTGGGGTACAAATTGCAGTTATTCTAGATTTGAGACTTTTGCCTATATTTTTGTCACTTAAGCTACACCCACACCAAATTTCAGCACTGTGGGGTCACTGGTGTACCCTGTGAATTTTGTCAAAGTTTAGTTTTTATTATGGCTAATAACTCAAAAACTATAAAGAATTTACGAAAAATAAAATCGGAGTCTAAATTTACTAATAAATACCTTTCATTTGACGTCCATTTTACCTAATAGCGTCATTTTAATTTTTCTACCCCTCTTGAACCCCATTATCTCAACACACCAAAGTTGTGCCATCACTATGTTTTAAACCTACCTATGTATTAAACTTCACGATGATCGGATCAACGCTTCGAAAGTTATTCTCGGACAAACAAACATACATACATAAAACGCCGATTCGCCCAAGTTGATTTAGAGATCTCGCTTCGCTCGATCAATAACAACTACTTAAATTAAATTATCATTATACATACATTTAATAAAATTATACTCTCGCATGTATATGTCTAACCTTGATTGCATGCCACCTGGGAGTTGTTTGATCAGAGCCAGGTTCGTCAAAGGACAGGGTTTAATAGGCCCATAGTGCAGATTACTGGCACCAATAGCCAAAGGCATTCGAGATAAAATCAAATATCATTGGGTTGAGATGGGATAAGGAATTCCAATTAACACACCAGTCGGCAGGTGGATGAAGGATGTAGGTTTTCCTTTGAAGATATTTCGAGATAGTAGGGTAGAGGGAGTATTTACTTGCCTTGACGTAGTGTTGCTTTAGTTCGGTATTCGTACTTCTTTGATATATTGTTAAAAGGTAACTTGTCCATTAAATAAAATAGCACGTTCTTCAACAATTAACTATTATCTATACTAATATTATAAAGAGGAAATATTTGTTTGTTTGTATTGAATAGGCTCCGAAACTACTAAACCGATTTAAAAAAAATCTTTCACTGTTGGGAAGCTACACTATCCCCGGCTGACATAGGCTACTTTTTACCCAACTGCGCAGAAGGAGGGTAATGTTTTTATTGAAAAACTACGCGTGCGAAGCTGCGGATTGGTCAGCTAGTGTAATATTCATGAATGAATGAATGAAAATTCTTTATTATAAAATTCTTTATTAATATACAACAGATATCAAAATAACAAGAAAACAAATAAATGTAAGCATAATGGGCGGTCTTATCGCTTAACAAAGCGGCCTTTGGATAGAGAGGACCATTGCTTGGTGGAAGATTGGTCGAGGTGTAAAAAAAATAATCTTAATAATAGAAAAAAAAATACTTAACCTTATATATACATACATATTAGGTACATAAATAATTGTAAATAAATAAATATCATTTATAAAATAAATAAATATGTATGTACTTACATATACATTATCATCATCATCTACAGCCTGACTTCACCCATTGTTGGGTATAGGCCTCCCCAAGTTTGTGCCATCCACCACGACCCTGCGCTAGTCTCACCCACTGACGGCCCGCGACCTTTATGATATCGTCCACCCATTTCGCTGCTGGTCGTCCTACCCTGCTATACCCGCTCCTCGGCCACCATTCAGTCGCTGTCCTGCTCCATCTGTCACCACCACGTCTAGCCAAGTGTCCCGCCCAAGACCATTTGAGCTCCATAACTCGAATCCCAACGTCATGAACCGTTCGTCTACGGATCTCGACGTTTGGAACTTGATCTAACAGTCTGATATCAAGCATGGTACGCTCCATGGCTCTTTGTGCAACTCTTAACCTGTACACAGCCTCCTGCGTGAGCGTCCACGTCTCGGCACTGTAGGCCATGGTGGGCAGAACACATTGGCTGAATAAGCGGGTCTTCAGACACTGTGGAAATTTAGGCGACCTAAGGATGTCGTCTAACTTGCCGAATGCAGCAATAATAATATATAAATATATATTATTAATATTATACATACGATGAATGAATCACGACTCTTCATGGAGATAAAAGTTTTTGAGTCTAGCTTTAAATACGGAAGGTGAGGGGGATTCCCTAATGGAGACCGGCAAGGCGTTCCATAATCGGACAGCTTGGACGGAAAAGGAGTTTGCATAGAAACTGGTTCTGTGCATCGTGGTTTTGAGAAGGAGGTTTTCAGAGGATCGGAGTGTTCGAGAATTTTTTACTTTATTATGTTATTTTAGTATAAAAGGTCCCGTAAAAGTATTTCTCTTCAGGCCTTTTCATCTTGGTCTCGGCGTAACGCAGAATAACTCTCCTCCTGTTCATCCAAAGGTTGCCTGGAAGAGATCATTTTTAGCGATAAGGCCGCCAATTGTACCTATGATTTAAAGTGTATTTTCTTTTATATGTTTGTATTTAATGGTGTGCAATAAAGAAATGATCTATCTATCTATCTAACTTTTCATAGTATGTTTCGTCAAAATAATATCAATAGTGGGTAGACGAGTTCATATCAGAAAAGAAATGGTAGAGAAAATATTGACTCGTTTAGACGCTTTGTTTCTGTTCTAGCTAGGTACGTGTACCTTGATTTTTAAGCAAGTTTTCTTTCTGCAATCTGTACACTGTGACGTCACTCACGGCCGATTTGGGGGCCAGTATTCTGCGTATCTGATTTAACAATCCAATCAGTTAGGATATTGTTTTCAAGGATTTGTGTGATTCATTTTGGAAAAAAACAACAGCTGGCAGGAATAAGCACAGTTTTTAACTAAAAAGAAATTAATTTTTAGTTTTCTAACTAGGTTTGACCCACCACACGAGCCCTACTACATAAAATATGACTACTCGGGACATAAAAAGAGCGGAAAGAGCCTGAAGCCAGTACTCAACCTTCAATGGCTGAGACAAAGAGAAAAAGCTCTAAGGGTTGACAACTTATAAGCCTTTACAGGGCTGTTGCGACTTTAATTTGCTGCAAATTAGACACTTCAACGACAAAAGGCAATTGGCAGTCCATGAAGAAAGGTAGCTTCATGAATTTTCAAGTCTTTTTAGTCAACCGCGGCAAAGCTAAAGATAAATTGCAGAAAGTGGGTATATGAGGCTTTTAAAGAAGCCTTCTTATGCTTAGGAGATAAGTTTCATAAATCTATAGTAATATTATAAACACGAAAGATTTGTATTTTTGTGTGTATGTTTGTAATGAATAAACTCAAAAACTACGGGTCCGATTTAAAAAAAAAATCCACCATTGGAAAGCTACATTCACCCTGAGAAACATAGGCTACATTTTACCCAACTGCGCAGAAGGAGGGTAATGTTTTTATTGAAAAACTACGCGTGCGAAGCTGCGGATTGGTCAGATAGTAAATCATACATTCATTTGCAAACAGGAATCAAGAGTGAATCGTAGATTTTTTGGCAGTTATCAATGAACAGTCATTAATCTATGTTCGAATCTCGATTTGGCTTCGAGTTTAATTCTACGAACTTTAAAGGGATCCAACACAATTGATATCACCGTCATCATCATCATTGGTCTTATATGATTTAGCGACGTACGTTGTTAGGTAAGTGGGAATCTACATATATATATATATATATATATATATATATATATATAAAAGTAAGTCGTGTTAGTTACACTATTTATAACTCAAGAACGGCTGAACCGATTTGGCTGAAAATTGGTGGGGACGTAGCTTAAACCAGGAGACGGACATAGGATACTTTTTATCCCGTTCGACCGCGTTCCCGTGTGACGTGGCATAAAACGTCAAAGAGAATACAAGTCACTATAAAACGTGGTATAACAAAAACGCATCTGACATGGATTAACAAAACGCAAATGACAGCTAAACGTAATTTTGTCGATGGTTAAGTATGGTTGTATATAAATATATATATGTATATATATTATAAAAAAATCGGGTTAGAAATGATGGCCGGAGACAACAATTGACAATTCTACTAAGATGACGTATATTTCGTATATTGACAGCCCACGTTATACACATGTCAAGGCGGTACGAAGTTAGGCGGGTCAACTAGTTTATTACATAAAAACCCTCTCGGTAAATACTACATGGTATTATTACCTCGGTATTTGGTAACGATGTAAATGTCCGTTAAATTGAATGAATTGAATGAAACTGATATTTACTGAAACTATTCAATACACTCGCGTATTTGAAGTGGTGTAAAAAGTATAATGAATTTTGTCGAGCGCGAAAATCTATTGGAACTTTCCCACATCCAATGTAGGACTGCGGCATCGGTACAGTGTATAGACTGGTGGGCACTGTACGATACTTTACCTCAATGAGACATTTTTTCATTAAAAACAGGATATTTACCATGATTTGTGAAAATAGTGTTCATAACCACAATGGTTTCAAAAGTTGGAATGATACTTCTTTGTTTTTTTTTTTGGTGATTAGGTATGCATATCGATGCCAAACCACCAAAATTATTTTACTTGGGTTCGTATTTTAGAACTGTACAATCGTGAATCGACACTTGCTATGCTTAATTGTACTTATCTGATACTTGCTTTAAATGTGTTGTATGTATTTAATATGGTTTGCTTTGAATTTAACAATAGTTTTGTTTTTTTATGAAGGCTACTCTTGATCAAGATTTTTTTTTTATTTTTATACTACTTATATGGCAAACGAGCATGCAGTCCACCAGATGTTAAGTGGCTACTGCAGCCCATGGATATCCACATTTGTCATACTATAGGACTAAGCTGTTATGCTTACATACCATTACTATCTAACCGGAACACAGCAGCATAAGTACTGCTATTTGGCGGCAGATAAAGGTAAGGTACGTAAGATGTACGTGAGGTAATGTAAACTGGACTCGGAAGACCAGCGCTGCGGCATATTAACATGCCGTAGCATCATGCTGAGCTGAGTACCTATTCATCCCCACACAGAGCTTTTGGGTCTGTTATTGCTTAAATTTTTATTGTTGTTGTGTGGTTTTCTAAATAAAATGTTTTCTTTCTTTCTTTCTTTCTATGCGAGGAAGCTAAGCGAGGAGCGAGGAAAAAATTTACCTATAGGATTGCTTAATTTGCCTCGCACAGTGCAGCTATACTATTGGTGGATTTGACACACATCCGTAGCTTAGCAACGTAGCACATATCTGGTGGAAAGCCAACCTAAGTCTCAGTATATAGTTGCAGCAAAATTTTAAGTTTTCAATGAAAATTTCAAAATTCTATGCATGAGTAATGTCTAAAGTCACCGACATAGCACAAAGGATTAGCAAGCTGAAGTGACAGTGGGCAGGACACATACTCGTAGCTCAAAGAACTGACGCCGTTGGTGCAGAAAGTTTCTCGAGTGGAAAGCGCAGCGTAGGACGACCCCCCACTAGATGAAAAGACGACCTGTTTCAGGTTGCTGGGAGCCGTTGGGTGTAGGCCGCACAAGATTGGTCGCTTAAGAAATCTATGGGGGAGGCCTATATTCAGCAGTGGACGAACTGTAACTGATATTATAATGATGAGTAATGACTAAGGTTAAAGTTTAGTTCTGGTACACACGGCTTCACATCAATCTATATTTTCCCAGTATAAGCTGACCTCACATTGTTTTTTTTTATGTTATTTGTGGGGAAACAGGCTTACGGCCCACCTGATGGTAAGCGGTCACCGTCGCCTATTGACACCGACACCACCCGGGGTATTGTCGATGCGTTCCCTACACTGCAGAAACCTCTTTACGTTTCTCTTGAAGCGTACCATGTCGTAGCCTAATGGCAAAACCTCAGATGGTAGCTCATTCCACATCTTGCAAGTATGGGGTAGAAAAGATCGCGTGAAGCGTGTGGCGCGCGATACCCAATTGTCGATTATATGTGGATGAGCTTTATTACGTTGACGAGAAGTGCGGTGGTAAAATCTCGACGTCGGGATGAGATCATTTAGCTTCTCAGAACATTCCCCATTATACAGGCGGTAGAATACACTGAGCGATCCGATGTCACGGCGTTGACTCAGCGGTTCCAGCCTGTCGGCGAGTTTGGGATCACCGATGATTCTAATGGCTCTTCTCTGAAGGGAGTCAAAACAAGCCAATTGGTACTTTGGAGCCAAAGAGTCCATGCCAAAGAGTGTAGGATTTTCGTAGAATGATAAGTCAGTTTATACGGGAAAATATAGCTTGATGTGTAGCCGTGTGTACGAGTATGCGGGCCTTATTTTTATCGTATTAACTATGTTTTATGGTATTCGATGAGTATTGTTGATTGTGGCACTCACTCTGTCTACAAGTGCAGTGTGGCACGGGAAGACCACTCGGAGCGATGCATTCGGATCATTCGGACGATTGAATCGGTTAATCGGACAGTGGCCGCATACAACGACGCTCTGTGAACGCATGGCCACCTTCCACGGAGATCGGATTGAGAGCTTATTTACAATTCATCTGGGACGCTTTAATGCTCGGTGTAACGCCTGCGAGAATAGGTTACCTATAGATACGATCTATGTATTAGGTATTAGGACCCATATATCGTATTATTCTGTTTAACTATCCTGAAACTGCTCTCGACATAAATAGCCACTATATAATGTGCTAATGTACTATTGTGGATGCATTTTGGCTGGTAGAGTTAAGGTGGTGCTCCATAGGGTGGTCGTGGGGGGGGGGGGGGGGATGACTGTTTCGAAAATAGTAACTTTGAGGCTCGATAGCTGCAAGTGTTGATGAATCCTTATGTTTTTAAGGCCTATTCGACGACACTCCACAAATTTCGCAGAAACTCGTCGAAGTATCAAGTTGAAATAATTAATATTACATACCTACTTAGGTCTACGGTCCCTTGGAGCTCTATAAAACAAGCCACTAAGTCAACACACTCAAAAAATATAAGCCGCATATTTTGATACTCGCAAAAAAATCAAAGTTAAAGGCAAAGTTATATATTTTTTTCATTGTCAAAATATTTTATTCATTAAAATCACAAGGATCACTTTGAAACGTCAATTTTAATGCCTGTTCCTTCGCGACCAAGTCAGGAAAGAAAGACAAGAAACAAGGCTGGTTGTTCTTTTAATGATCCTTTTATAATTCATAACAATACAGAAAATGAATTACGTCTAAATTGTAACATTTTAAACGAGTTGGAGCAATTTCAATCCCAAGCTTCTCTATCATCTAAATATTCCGATATGTTATAGTAGGCTTTTTTATAAAGATTTCGTTTAATTGCGTTTATAAATTTGTTAATTGTCAATTTTTGTACATCACTTGGGAGTTTGTTATAAAAGCGAACACCTTGCCCTTTAAACGATTTACTAACTTTATGGAGTCTACAAGTGGCAACAGCGAGGTCAAAACCTATAGGGTACCTATAGGACTGCCACTTGTATTTCTGCGTGTATTGTTATTTGTTTTTATATCGTTTTATAATTTAGGTGTGATATATATTAAAGCATTATATATCTATCTTCTTCCCGTTGACCTAAAATCATGTATTTTGCCAAGAAGTTCTATGAATTACGAAAGGAAAAAATCCGAAATTAAAACAGAGGGGAAAAGGGTACACAATACATAATTAAAAAACTATTCTATCTAATCTATATATATTTGTTCCAGGTCTGGATGTTTATTTATATATTATAAGTTCTGTATATTACTTACTAAAAAAAGCATATAAGTATTCTATCAGTTATCTGGTTCTCATAGTACAAGCTCTGCTTAGTTTGAGGAGAGATAGCGCTGTGTGAAAAGTCCAGCAATAGTAATTTTTTATTTTATTTATTTATTCAAAACATATAGACACGCGATAATACAATTGGCAAAAATAATTTGAAGTTATCTAAACTAATGTTATAAAGAGGAAAGATTTGTATGTTTATAACGAGTAAACTCAAAAACTACGGGTCCGATTTCAAAAGTTATTTCACCATTAGAATGCTACATTATCCCTGAGTAACATTGGCTACTTTTTACCCAACAGCGCAGAAGGGGGAAATGTTTTTATTATAAACTACACGTGCGAAGCTGCGGATTGGTCAGCTAGTATCATATACACGGTGTCCTTTAAATCACTGTTTTCCCAGAACAAACGTTGCTCAGACCATGGTCTAATAACTGTTTATAGCATCAAATAAGAGAATAAAAAAATAAATACTAGACCTTGTCAAATAAGTCTAACTTGGTTCAAAAACTAACCGTGACATAAAGTTCCCAGGAACTTACGCTTGCCATAGCGTATTACCTACTCCTTAGTACTCGTACCTAGTAGCTACCGGTCAGCGCGCTATGTTGTAGGGTGTAACGTTAAAATAGACGTTTTTAGTTCGCAACTTTTTATATTTTTCAAAGACCAATATCGCTTTGTTTTTTAATTTGATGTTATATACTGTTACTAGACCATAGTCTGAACAACGTTTGTTCTGGGAAAACAGGGATTTAATGGACACCGTGTATATAAAATAAAATATTTTTCATGATATTTCAGCAGTAGATAATAATTATATATAGGTTGATAATGATGTCACCTACATATTTTTTTATTATACCCCAGAATATGTGTAAATGTATCCTCTAAAGTACACCGCAATCCGTATCTTTGTAAATTTCGCTCCATCCAAAGGTTGCCTGGAAGAGATCGCTTTCAGCAATAAGGCCGCCCATTGTATTGCCTTATTTATTTTAGCCTAGTACTTATTTCTGTATTATTTCTGTTTGTTTGGTAATTCAATAAAGAGTTATATATGTATCTATGATGATGTACTTACAGAATATCTGCATTGCTAGGGAAAAGTTCAACTTATCTCAAAGAATAAAACTCTATAATTACGTTATTGCAACGAGCGAGTCATAAAAGCGATATTAATCACGGAAATGGATAATGTCGCAGTGCCATTCCTTATTCCGTTCAACTTGCACGCTTGCCATTCGCTGTTTTCTCTTTGTACCTACGTAGCATTTGCCTTTAGAAACTATCTGATTTATTCGATTTAGAGGAAAAAAACAAATTACGAAACAGTGTTTTACAGACTTTGCATATATTAGGCATGTTTATGTTTACTGACAAAGGCAAAGATCTCTTAATCCTATCTATAAAACAAATACGGTAGTTAAATGGCCCGCTACTGATCTGGATCAGAAATTCTTTCTTCTTGCCACGATCTTGCCTGATGGTAAGCGATGATGCAGTCTACAATAGTACACGCTCCGTCCGAGCAGTACGTCTATGGAATGCTTTACCATTAACAATACGGCGAGCCCCATCCTTAGCTATATTTAAATCTAGGGTCGTGGAGGCGCGAGTAGACGGGTTCTCAGCAATACTGCGCAAGAGAATGGCGTCCCTGATGCGCAGGGTGCGCGGCAGCCCCAACAGCTACCTGCAACTCATTGCAGGGAGGCTGGACTTCGACTGTTCCTTCATGGAACACTACGAGAGTGCACACTGTGCACGTCTAGTGTCTCAGGGGTCGAATGATCCTGTCTGTTATTTTATGTGTATTTTATCTTTTTGTGTTATATTTGTTATTGTTATATTTCATCGTTTATTGATATATATTTTTGTATTGTATGTAATATGGACTTGTATGTTAGTGCTAGTCTGAAATAAATTGAATATAATAGAATTTAAAAAGCTTATATCTATCAGAAACAGCATAGTATCGCACATAAGTTAATGTATATTTATCGTATTTAACTAATGTATGTATTATATATATCGTAATTTTATATAATATATTTAGGTTTTTTTTATACAACTTATATGGCAAACGAGCATGCAGTCCACCAGATGTTAAGTGGCTACTGCAGCCCATGGATATCCACATAGAATTCAAAACAAGGTTGTGTTGTCTTGATCTCTATGTGTATACGTTGCCATACTAGGACTTAGCTGTTATGCCTATGTGCCAGTAGTTACATGTACATACATAGGTATGTAATTTAATAATTTATTTATGTCTATTTATATTTTATTTAGGTATTAGTTGCACTCCCTTCATCCATATCTTAAGTGCACCCCCGACCATCTTTGACATTACTATATCCTCTCCATCCAAAGGTTGTCTGGAAGAAATCGCTTCATATCGCCGCCCAATTCAAGACCGCCCATTGTACTATTTGCTTTGTGCCTTCTGTTTTGTCTGTAATTTCAATTTTTTTAATGTGTACAATAAAGTGTTTTCATTCATTCATTCACGCTTGACTAGAAGAAACCTATTCACCTGCGACTTGAAGACTCCTAAGTTGTAGTTATCAGGAAACACAGACTCAGGCAAGGCGTTCCACTCCTTGGCGGTGCGCATAATAAAGGTGGAAGAGTACCGCTTTCACTAATGAAATTTTACATAGTCAAACTTAATACTAATTTGCATTTTCTTCCAGCTAACGCGCTGAGCGAAGCGAGATCTCTAATGGCGGGTTCCTATATCCGTCGGTAATCAGCTCGTTTCTCCTTGATAACCTGTCAAAAGTTTGACACTTTTTCAAGGAGATACGAAGCGTAGTCGGTTACCGATGGATATAGGAACCCGCCATAATCAAATTAGGCAAATCGGCTTTGTATGTGTTTGTTTGTCCGAGGATAACTTTCGTGGCGTTCACCCGATCATCGTGAAATTTGGTATATATATAGGTAATGATGGCACAATTTTGGTGTGACTAAATGAGCTAAAAATGTTGCATGGTTGTTGACATATTGGGGTTCAAGAGGGGTAAAAAAAAACAAATGGGACTATCCGGTCAACTGGCACGTTTAATAAAAAGTGTTTATGAGTACATTATGATTCCACTTTTTAGTTTAAACCTTGTAGTTTTTATGTTATTAAACATAATAAAAACTGAACTTCGACAAAATTTACAGGGTAGGTACACTAGTGACCCCACAGTGCTGAAATTTGATATGCGTAACACAAATATAGGGAAAAGTCTGAAATCAACAATAATTGCAATTTCTACCCAAAAAAAGTAACCAACAACATGAACTCCCGTTACCTGTAATTTGAATGAAACAGTAGGTTAAGTTAGCTGGTTATTATTTCGTGGCACTATTTTGATAGTCAAAGATTAGGTACAAATATTTTTTTGTTTTTATGAGAGACTCGCGAGATCTCAGTTCGGAGCGAATCACTTGTTAGAATACTATATAATAATCATTAAAGTCATACAACTGTTTATAAAAAATAAAAATATCAAAAAATAAATATTTTTTAATGGAACCAGAAAAGATGTCATGAACAATTTTAAACATAGGTGCTAGTTTACATAGAGGTACTAATTATAATTTGTATGTATGTTTAATCATTTGGAAATTATACAAATCAACTCAAGTACTAATTATATACCTAACAGTATTATGCATTAACTTTGACCTCCACACTAGGATTCCCTGTATTGTGGAGATCAAATACAAAACAAGGTTAATCAAGTTAGTGCTGTATTTGGCAAGTGAATTTAAATTTAAAATACGACGACCTCCGTGGCGCAGTGGGCGAATAACTGGCTGAGACGCATGAGGTAGCGGGTTCGATTCCCGCCGCGGAACAAATATTTGCATGATCTACCGATATTTGTTCCGGGTCAGGTTGTTTTTCTATAAGTATGTATTTACAAAAAGAAGTATATTTATCTATCAGCTATCTGGTTCCCATAATACAAGCTCTGCTTAGTTTGGGGCTAGATAGTGTTGTGTGAATTGTCCAGCAATATTTATTATTATTATTATTAAATATGTTTCTATTTTAATAAATATCATGTGTTAATTTAATGTAAAGTTAATTTTAATCTAATTATGTTTATAGTGTTAAATTTGGTTTGATATTTCTATTTCTATAATGTGTGTTGTCTATTATGGTAAGTGCTATAAGTATTAAGTCTATGCGGTTGGTTGCCCTACTATTGTTCTACCTGTCAAACTGTAGTATTGTCTCAGTCTCACTATAGTCCTTTTCAAGAATGTTAAGTTTATGTGTGACATACAGTGCTAGGAGACAAGTATAGTGTGACCATTAGTGCTGTGCACTCCCTGAGGTATGCGCGCGGCGAGACGGGGGGGGGAGAATCGGCTGCTGCGCTCTGTCAGTTCGCCGTCAACGCTAGTGGCGGCAGGTAGTGTTATTTGTATCGGACTGTCTATGTCAGACGCACATGAGATAAATATTCAAAGATGGGTCGTGCGTTATCTCGTGATATGAAATGGAAGATGAAGTTGAAACAGAATCTATGTCAGAATAATTTTCGTTAGAATATATAATTGTTTGTAAATATAAAAAATGTTCAATAAAACAAGTCCTTTGAATTATAAGTTTAGTTCTTATTTATCACCTGCATATTTTTAATAAAATATGAGTATATTTAAGTTACATTTTAATCAACTAAGTAAGTATAATATATTACAGATAGATAGCCTCCGACCATCGTCCCGCCACAAGTCTTGCCTTAGAAATGCAAACTGATATCGTAAGATATGTCCGACATGTATTGATCTCACGTGAACTCATGCAGTTTTTTCTTTGCCTCCCACCTCGCCGCGCATACCTCAGGGAGTGCACAGCACTAATGGTCACACTATAACTACAACTAAACGAAAAAATAATATATTTTACGCCACCTAGCCCTTGTGGAGCAGTGATATGTAACAGGAATTCATGAATAACTAAGAATGCTTACAGCTAGCAGAGAAACTTTTCAAATAACGTTTTTATAATATATACTACGAAGGTTTGGAAATTGTTATTTGACTTTTGGCCATACTGGAGATTTGTATATTTATGTTGATATTCTCGTATATTAGCAAATTAAAGTAGAAACAATTACGGAGTACATTTTATTTATAGTGTTTTATTTTTAATCCAAAAAAACTCTATTTTTGAGTTTTCGTGTCTAACATGTGTCTAACATTGTTATCGGCGACCACGGCTGTTGCAACACAGTCGAAACGTCGGGTTAGCAAATAAAATAGTAATAATGTAATTAAATAGTAATTATGTACAGTGATCGCGATAGTTTGTCAAATACCAATACTGACAGACATTTGAAAAGCATTTTTTGGCCAATCCCGAAAAAGAGACGCTTCAATTAGTTTAAATTGCAACACCTTATAGAATAAACATATTCCAGCTTACGTAATTTTCAAAAGTCGATACGTACACACGGCTATACATCAATCGCTATACATTTCCAGTATAAGCTGACCTCGCATTGTGTAGGCTTTTCTTAGAATGAGAGGTCAGCTTGTACTGGATATTGTAGCTTGATGTGTAGCCGTGTGTACGCATGGCTATACAGAGCTACTAATTCTAGTGGATAATTAGTAATCAAACCTCTATGATGTTAATTATAGAGTCCGCTCATCCATGAGTGTTACTGATATCAAAGTACATTCAGTATACTACATATAGTGGTTCTGCGAGAACGGTAGACCTCGCGAGCCCATAGTGCAATAACCGACACATTCCCCTTACGCTGGTTTTAGCGATTACTCGCGTTCTTTTGGTCATTTGAGGTCGAATCTGGTGTCTACGGGTTCGTCTTGTAAAGGCGGAGGGGACTGCGTGGTCTAGTAGGTATACATTTACCGAAAATAACCAAAATTGAAATCATAATCATAAAATCATAAATTATTTATTTGGAACATAAACAATGGTACAAATGATGTGAAAAACGATGATATCTGCAGAAGTATTAAACGCCCTACCCGGGAAATATTTCAGTAGCTCCCAATCAAGGTGCATTAGTTACCCATACAATATGTACGTGTATGTATATATTAATTAGTCTGTGCTTGTAAGTGTGTGTGCGTGCGTGCATGTATGCATGAGGGTGTATATGGGGGTGCGTGTGTGTGTGTGTGTGTATGTGTAAGTACGTGTGTATGAATGTGTGTGTGCTAGGCTACTTAGAGACAACCATAAGTTCTTCCGTTTCATTGTAGGACAGTGATTGGAGCCATTCCAGGCATTTAATTTTGCATTTAAATAAAGGGAGAGGATATATATTTAGGTGTCTATTTAATCTAATGTCTAATAAAGTAACGGGCTGATGTAATCGTAATGTCGACTTGCTAGTGCCGTGCGTCGACGCTCAATTTTGCAGACATTATCAGACCTTCGTTTGTTAGTAGTAAGGTTTGGGTCATATATTAATTGGGAGTGTTTTCGCATGACAGTTTGCGCTATAAAAAACCTGTCCTTATATAACGCTACAGCAAACTCCCCCCCCCCCCCCGTTTTCCCTCTCCACTCTCTCTTTTTGAAAATGTTTTCGCATGATCTTGTTTAGAATGAAGGCTTTAGTGTGCCTCTCAAATTTGATTGAAATCCGTCGATATATAACGCTACAGCAAACTTCCCCCTTTTTACCTCCTATTTCCCCCCCAATCAAAAATCCCGATCAAATAAAAATTTAAATAAATCAAGGAACAAGTGTGCTAATTTTGGTCAAAATTGGTTGAAAAATGCGACCTGTAGGCGAAAACTGACAGACGGACAAAATCATTTTTTGGCCAATCTCGAAACTGAGGCTTCGCTCGCTCGGTCAATAAAGCAGTTATGTTCATAATCATAAACCAAAATCATATAATTACGAGTATTTATTGTGAATCTTATTCACAATAATATATTCATTGAATAAGCTCAGAGTCGCTCAACGAGCTATGGAAAGGGCTATGCTCGGGGTTTCTCTACGGGATCAAACCACAAATGAGGAGATACGTAGGAGAACTCAAGTCACCGACATAGCCCGACGGATTAGCACGTTGAAGTGGCAATGGGCAGGCCATATAGCGCGCAGAACAGATGGCCGATGGGGCCGGAAGGTTCTCGAATGGAGGCCACGGACCGGCAACCGCAGCGTAGGACGTCCACCTATAAGATGGGCAGACGACTTGGTAAGAACCGCAGGTCAGCGTTGGATGCAGGCCGCTTCCAACCGCAGTTCCTGGAGATCAATGAGGGAGGCAGTGGACGTCCTACGGCTGATATGATGATGATGATGATCGTGAATCATAGGTAATAAAGATGTCAGGTGCAGATAAAAGTTAAGTACCCATGGATAACAAATATATTGGTGTACGGTAGCCAAAATTGGAATGGTGTAAGTCAAATAATTAAGTCTAGCTATTGTTATAGTACTTATAAATAGTAATAATTGTTTTGTTTCTTGCATTGGAAAGAGATAAAACACAGTCTACCATTATGTACTTGTGAATGAAAGAAAACAAAAATATTTTACTTAGGGTGTAAATAGACTACACCAAAAAACGGTGGTAAAAGTTTCCATCAAATCATTCATCATCACTGTGAGCGTTTAAATAAAATTGCTGCTTCATACTTTCCTACATTGACGACCTCCGTGGTGCAGTGGGCGAATAGCCAGCTGAGACCGAGGAGGTAGCGGGTTCGATTCCCGCCGCGGAACAAATGTTTGCATGATCTACAGATATTTGTTCCGGGTCTGGCTGTTTTTCTACCCTATTTATATTTATAATATTATAAACGCGAAAGTTTGTATGTATGTATGTATGGATGTTTGTTACTCTTTCACGCCGGAACGGCTGAACCGAATGCGATGAAATTTGGTGTGTACGTAGATCATAACCTGGATTAACACATAGGCTACTTTTTATTGGCAAACCATGCGTGCGAAGCCGCGGATTGGTCAGCTAGTAAATAAATATATATATAATAAATATGTATTTAAAAAAAATGTACATAAGTATTCTATCAGTTATCTGGTTCCCATAGTACCAGCTCTGCTTAGTTTGGGGCTAGATAGCGCTGAGTGAAATGTCCAGCAATATTTATGTATTTATATGAATATTCAATACATATTTATTATGATAAAATGTATGGAACCGCTGACTTTTATCGCTCTCCGATACGTAATGTTTAAACTGTCTATTTTCGTCTTAATTTGTTTTACGGTGCAAGCCCCAAATAAAGCCCAGGTAACGAACAGATCTATCTACTAGCTTAACTGAGAATAGCTCTATTTTTCAGCATTTTCGTTTACCCAACCATTAGTCTCCGGGATATCTCCCAGTCGTTTTTTCTCTATAACTCTCTACAAATAAAGATTTCCAATTCTCGGAAACTTTTGATTAGAATTGGAAACCAATCATAAGATATATTGGACAGGGATCTACTGTTCTGTTTATTTAGGGTTTTCTTTGACATTACTCTTTTCACATTACTGTAATGTCAAGACAATTGATAAAATTACCCGAATAAAATGTAAATAAGAGCGACTGACACATATTATTTGGATCATTTTATCAATCGTTGACTGTATCTAGCTTGTTCACTTATCTCTCTCTATAGTAAGACAACTTTTAGAACTTAGAATAACTAGTGGTTCGCCCCGAAATGAGATCTCGCTAGTCTCCGAATAAAATAAAAAAAAATATCATTTGTAATTTTTAACTATCAAAATAGTGCCACGAAATAATTAACCATCCTACTTGACCTACAGTTGCATTCAAATTACAGGTAACGGGAGTTCATGTATTGTGGTAAATTTTTTTGCGGTACAAATTACAGTTATTCTGGATTTCAGACTTTTGCCTATATACGAATACCAAATTACAGCACTGTGCAATAACTGGTGTACCCTGTGAATTTTGTCAAAGTTCAGTTTTTATTATGGCTAATAACTCAAAAGCTGTAAAGACTTTACTAAAAATAAAAACGGAGTCTAAATGTACTAATAAAGACCTTTCATTTGACATCCCACTTGCTCCACACCCCCCCCCCCCCCCCCCCCCCAATATTTTTAGCTCATTTAGTCACACCAGAATTGTGTGTGAATTACCTACCTATGTATTAAATTTCACGATGATCGGATCACCGCTACGAAAGTTATCCTCGGACAAACAAACATACATACATACATGCATACATACATACTAACAACGCTGATTTGCCCAAGTTGATTTAGAGATCTCGCTTCGCTCTATCAATAATGTATACAGACTTGAGTTTTCATGAAACAAACAGTTAAACATACTCCGACTCGACGATGAAGGAAATGATTATCTCTAGGTGATAATGCTAAATCTTTAGTACCATGGCGTCCATAACAGGCATTACGAAAAACATGAAGAGATAGTATTTATATTCCTAGTGTCGGCATGGATATCTGTGATCTTACAGTGGAATGCTGTAAGGCTTTATTTACATAAAACAGTAGTATTCTCGATTATGTGGGTATTCGAATGTTTCGATCGTGGAATCTCGATAGAGCTGGAATAAACCGGTATAGATCGGTATAAATCTCGCTTTGAGCTCGGTCGGCATTCCTGGCAAGTTACCGAACAACAGTAATGAAGGTTTAATCCGCTAAATTCCTGCATAATCCTCTGGGAGCCGCTCGAGACTCGGCTTAGCTCTCCATATCTGTAATTATAGGCATACGGAATGACGATAAATTGTGCTACATGCCCTATTGTGTTGTGTGACAAACTATGACCTCGTTCTGTGTACGGTATACGGTACTTTATGGTAGGGTTTAGAATATGGTTCATAGTTTTTTGTTTTTCCCAACTTAACTCTTTCGTATGTTAAAATTTTGGTTAAGGTTCGAAAAATCCCCGTTGTAGCGATGTAATTTTTTAAATTCAAATTCCATTTTACAGACAAAGAAATAACTGAAAATCTAAAATTCAAGCTATAGAGTTACATATTTAGGTAAAATCGCAGAAAACATAGGAATTAAACAAAGAAAGGAATTTACGAGTGAAAATTCTAGCCAGCATTAACACCTTACAGCCTCCGCCATTATTCGTCGGGAATTTGCAAAGTTGTCATAAAATTTTAATTTTTCATGGCGCCCATTACATGTTAACGACATGGCATTACGGGGTAGCTAAAAGCACAATTTAAGGGGCTGGTTGAATTATTTCTCCTGGGTAGCGGGTAGCTGTGAGAATTGTCTAAACTAAATTTGTTGCTGTCTTTACGACTTTTAATATATTTAACGGGGTCCCACATCGCGTTTACTTAGTTTTTTTTATAAATAAATGTGCTACGAGTAAGTATCTCATTTCAATATAAAAATCCGCACAGTACTTAGGGAGACTGTGTAGACTTGTTCCCTTTGGGAGACTAGATCCATGTGTTTTTCTCTTTTTCTGTGGATGTTTTGACTTCATAGTCTGGCAACACTTGTTGTCTATGGCGCACTTCTACTTTTTAACCCGTGGCGCGCCAGCCTTGCTCTGACCCAAAAGTGCCTCAAGTGTCGAGAGATTTCGGCCGCATATTTATTCATCAACAGGTCATCGGAAGACTTAGATATACGGCATTACGTTATAATTATATGATATAAATCATACACTATTGCTTTCGGTTTGAAATTTCCTGTCAGCTATGTATAATGATCATATAAATAGTTTTAAAAAACTTACTTGACGCAGAAATTATTAAATTTCTTTTCAACTTCATGATTTCGAGTCAAAATATTGACACATTTTGCCATATTTTACCAGTTCACGATAGGTATTCACTAAAACACTATTACTCTGTAGTGTAGGTACATATTTATGCATAATTGCTGATATTCATATCACTTTGAAACAAAATAACTACACCGCCAAGCCGTTTATAAACTAAAACAAAACACGGCCGCCATGACAGGGCCGTGAGCACTGTTGTCTAAGATGTATTATTTTGTTTGTTTCGGTCTTGGACACAATAAAATATCTGGATGTTGATTGTAATGAACCTTACTTCATACAAAGTACAGCCAATGGGCGTTTAGATAATACGAAGTTGAAAAAAAACCAGATCCAATGGGCTCAAACTAGTTTGTACACCGGTGTGTTCGGTTGACACGCGGGGCTTTAAAATTTATCGAACACCCGTGTGTTCGTAAAACATTCCACGGGTTAAACAGACGTCAGTTTTCATATTAAAAAAAAAACAAATGGCAGTTGTTTTTTTGTAGCAGCTGGACGTAAAAAAATTATTGTAAGTATTCAATCAAATTTTTTTTATGGGTAAATCCTTATTTTGAGTTCTTTTGTTCGATTACTAGAATTGATTATTCATGTAGTTTGTATTTTAATGCACTAAATATAGATACTATGAATAATTTTTTGGTGACAGGGTTTTTAATTCTCATGGAACATATAACCTATCATTTTCAAATTAGAACTCAAGCTAATTTTAAATACACAAAAGTTGCAGGTAGCATCATACTCAGTATCTAAGTTCCAATTGAAAAGCTCGCATAATATTTACTCGCATCGGAGCCAGTACCTACAACCGTTCGTACATATTTGAACTAACTTTATAACTATTTCCTGGCTTGTCGCGCTGTTCGTAAATCTGCGTCGACACCTAGGGAGGCTCGCATTTAGATAATTGCGGGATAGCGGTGGAACTTTGCTGGTTGACGCTTTTGTAGTGGTCTCAGTTCGCGCTCTTTGAAGTGCATAATGGCAGTCCGCGTTACGACCACATTGTTCGATGATGGTCTTTGATACGCACGTTATATGATGTATGTGTGCCCTGTTTGGTGACGTAGCTAGGCATATGATCGTGGGGCTTAGTTATGGAGAGGCCAAGCCTGGTCTAAGCCAATGGCTTATGTGATTAGGATTGACTCGGCGCCGCGCCGGTCGATTCTGAATTAGGTATTCAAAAGTAACTAAATATATATATAAAAGAATAATATATATAAAAGAAATTCGTGTTATATACACTATTTATAACTCAAGAACCGCTGAACCGATTTGGCTGAAAACTTGTGGCTTAGAACCAGGAGACGGAGATACTTTGTATCCCGTTCGACCGCGTTCCCGTGTGACATGACATAAAACGTCAAAGAGAATACAAGTCACTATAAAACGTGGTATAACAAAAACGCATCTGACATGGAATAACAAAACGCAAATGACAGCTAAACGTAATTTTGTCTATAGTTAAGTATTGTTGTAAATATATATATATAAAATCGGTTTAGTAACGATAGCCCCGGGACAACAAATGACAATTCTACCACGGTGACGTATATTGACAGCCCGCGTTATATGCATGTGAAGGCGGTACGAAGTTCGGCGGGTCATGTAGTTTATACTAATATTATAAAGAGGAAAGATTTGTATTTTTGTATTTTTGTGTGTATGTTTGTAATAAACTAAAAAACTACAGGACCGATTTAAAAAAAATTATCACTGTTGGGAAGCTACACTATCCCCGGGTGACATAGGCAACTTTTTACCCAACTGCGCAGAAGGAGGGTAATGTTTTTATTGAAAAACTACGCGTCAGAGCTGCGGATTGCTCAACTAGTATTTAATAGAGGTATCTGATAATATTTTTTTTTCTTGAAGTATGACGTTATCTACTGTCATCTTTGATCGAAGATTGTCATAGCCTTACGTTTCACTCACTAAACAATGTTTGCCACATATGATGAGAAACGCAACCCAAAAATAAAACCGGCCAAGTGCGAGTGGACTCGCGCACGAAGGGTTCCGTACCATTGCAATATATATATAAAAACGGCAAAAAATAACGTTTGTTGTATGGGAGCCCCCCTTAAATATTTGTTTTATTTGAATTTAATTATTTATTTTTAAAGTGAATATATATCTGAATATTCTGTGAATATTTCAAGCGTCTACATGTTGCCGTTATCAATATCGAGCTAAAATATGCAAAAAAATCACGTTTGTTGTGTGGGAATCCCCCTTAAATATTTATTTTATTATGTTTATGTTGTTATAGCGGCAACAGAAAACATCATCTATGAAAATTTCAACTGTCTAACTATCACGGTTCATGAGATACAGCCTGGTGACAGACGGACAGACAGACCGCGAAGTCTCAGTAATAGGGTCCCGTTTTACCCTTTCGGTTTAAAGAGTTTGTTCACATAATAACAAATTACAGTTCACTTAAAATGAGCTTAAATATATTTAATTTATAACAGTAAGTTTGGGCTAGTGTACAAAGCATGCATTCATCATGTAGGTATTTAATTTAAAACATTATAGAAACTTGTATATCAAAGGTTTTCCAAAAGTAGCTACCAACACACTCAAACTATTTTAGGTAGGTTATTTAAATTTAAAGTTTTAAATCTTTCGGTACGGAACCCTAAAATGAGTCTATAAAATTCCATTCTAACTATCAACTGTTCTGAAATCAAAAGGAGCCTGAAAGGAAGTAACCATTAGGTTTCGGTACGGAACTCTAAAATGAGTCTATAAAATTCCATTCTAACTATCAACTGTTCTGAAATCAAAAGGAGCCTGAAAGGAAGTAACCATTAGGTTTCGGTACGGAACTCTAAAATGAGTCTATAAAATTCCATTCTAACTATCAACTGTTCTGAAATCAAAAGGAGCCTGAAAGGAAGTAACCATTATAGTGTGACCATTAGTGCTGTGCACTCCCCGAGGTATGCGCGCGGCGAGACGGGGGGGAGAATCGGCTGCTGCGCTCTGACAGTACGCCGTCAGCGCTCGTGGCGGCAGGTAGTGTTATTTGTATCGGACTGTCTATGTCAGACGCACATGACACCTCTCCTGAGGATTAAGGGCTTAGCTGAGAGGATGGTATAAGTGCTGGGTAAGCATAGATATGACATCTAAAAATCCTGTCCCAGGCAATTTGGAATAAACATCAGTAACACTAGAACTTTTTAAATTTTCACGAACTATACTCATCAAGACAAAACGGGTCTTTTCGCGCACAGATTTATATCAAAATTATAATTTTGACTAACCTCGACGTTTCAAAATTATAATTTTCGTATAAATCTATGCGCGAAAAGACCCGTTATGTTTTAAAAACATCTGTAACACTGTATCACATTTTTTGAAGTAAAACTTCTTTACGCACGCTTGACTTGGGGAGTAAGCCGGTGAATGCGTTACGAAAAGTGCGAACGGAAGTTGAGAGGGAGATATAAGTTAGTGAAGATTTTTTAAACGTTAATGTGCGAGCTGCGACTGTCCAGAATGAACATAGACTGATCGACCTACAGACGTGTGGAAAATGTTGTAATTAATCAATTTTATTTATTAATATTTTGAAAAAGAAGTTTTACTTCAGTCTCATTTCATTATTTCATCTTTCGACAAATTACTTGTTCTTAGATATGTCAGTAGGTACAATAAAAAACAATTCAATTAAAAATAGTTAGCATAATTTACAATGTCACATTGGTAGAAACTTAATTAAAATGACAATAGCGACTAACATATTTTACAATATAAAATAAACACCTACTTAAACAAAAGAAATCAATAAAATAAAAAGAATACTAATAAATAAAATTAGAAGTATCTGCAAAAGCATTGTCAATTTGTATAATAAAATTAAAAACTAAATAAAAAACTAATTACGATGTATGAATTTGTATAAATATGTACTACGTATAATGCAAAAAGGTTTTTATCTGCAAAAACTTCGTCCAAACGATAAAAACTTATGTTAAAAGCACACACGTTTTTTTTTGTTTCCACAATAAACAATTTGCTTCCTGGCGCTATACAAATCACCTTATATACATAGATGTGAAGGACGCAGTAGTATATTGACTTACCCCATCTCAAACAAAATACTACGCCCCTGCTTGCTCATTACAATAATGAGTTTGCTATCACTTTGGGATACATCCTGTCGCAGAGTACAATATAATTTTATCGGAAGCTCAATGCATTGATGCGGATTGGTGTGCAGTGCATTTCGTCATTCTAATTATTTCCCGTCTATTGAGCGTAGCTTAGCAAGTTGTAAGACACGTTTAATCACCATTTAATGATGGTATGAACATCCTATTGAGACAGGATGGGATTTCAAAATTGACATGAATCAAATATAACTAGTTGTCTTATAACTTTTGATTACTCTTTTTTGGGGTGGAAATTGCAGTTATTCTTGATTTCAGACTTATCTCTATATTTGTGTTACTAAAGCTACACGTATACTAAATTACAGCACTGTGGGGTCATTGGTGTAACCTGTGAATTTTGTCAAAGATCAGTTTTTATTATAGATGATGACTAAACTGACAAAATTCTAATAAAAGAATTTTGTGCGTACATTATATTTTTACCCTGTGAATTTTGTCAGTTTTTATCATGGCTAACAACTTAAAAACCGCAAGGTAAAAAAGAGGTAAAAATAAAATGTACTCACAAATACCTATTATTAGACGTGCCACTTGACCGAATAGAGAGAGAGTGAGAGAGAGATATTATATTATTACACTATATACACTATATTGTTACACCAAATTACAATAACTTAACCTAGAAAACTTAAAGTCTATTAACATGATGGTACAATGGGCGGCCTTATCGCTCAAAGCGATCTCTTCCAGGCAACCTTTGGATGGACTGGATTGAAAAAGCGTGTGAGGAAGCGGTGTTACAATAAATACCTATTTATGTAACATAAAAAATATACCTAAACATAAATATACCTACATATACTAACATAAATAAATATAAAATATATGCATATACTATTCCAATTAAATATCGAAAGGATATACAATGTTTACTCTAAAGAAGCTGCTAAGTACAGTTTGTAGACCTCATTTTTAAAAATAGGACAAGATTTAGCATGTCTGATGAAAACGGGGAGTTTTATCCGTGAGTGGGACGGAGAATGAATACAATTTTCCCCTCCGCCGCCGGGTAGCGTGTCGTAAGAGCCGACTAACCCGGTCACCTGCGGGTGGTAGGGCTCCGAAAGGAGTCCGCCTGGCTAGCTACCACCCTCCTACTAGAGTCTATCGTCAAACGCCGAAACTTTTAGTGTACGCGTGTTCCGGTATCAGTGTAGGAATGCCAGTGCCCCCAATGGTAGAGAGTACTCCTGTCATTACTGGGGACCGTTGGCTTCTCTTAGCAAGGGCCTTTTTTGGGCCGGGATGGTAGGTTGGCGTGGTGTCCAGGGAGACCTGATGAAACGGCTGCCCGCTGGCCGCCCGTGGGTTAGTAGGGGACCCGAAACCAGGGATAGCTTTTCAAACTCCGCCCTGGGAGGCTGTCCCGCCAATCCGCAAAAAAAGCTTGCGAGTGACTGTCGTGCCGGAGTAGGAGACCGGAGTGGAACCCAGCAGCTGCTCTCAGGTTGGATCGGGGGCCCTTCAGTACACCACGCCAGCCATCCACATCTGGAACAACTGAGCCCTTGTATAAGCCATGTTTGCCCTTATTTCTGGCTGAAGTACTCTTTACTACTTTCCCTATTTATTTTATTTCTCATGGCCAGTCAAAATAAAAGTAAAAGTTTACCAGCGGCTTCAAAATCCACTCTCAGAGTTGATCTTTGCATCTTGAGACAGCCAAGCCTGCCCTGCTCTTTTTGACAGAGACTCAAATCTCCTGCCCGGCTGATACATCTTATCTCCTTTACCCTGGCTATATACTAGAAAAACATTTTCTCCGGAAAGCTGGGGTATGTATGTAAGTTCGGGAGGATGTTTGTTGTCGCCGTCTCAACGGCCTTGAAGCTACAGACCTGTCGTGTCTTTGGGCCCGCGTCAATTACGGGGGTCAAACCCGTATTTACGCTTGCCTTTATAGATCACATAGTGGTGATTCAGACACAACTCGACTATTTGAGCATATCGCTGAAGGGATAGAATGTGCACTCGGGCAGTACTCCAATGCAGAGTTGATAGTTCTCGGAGACTTTAATGCTCACCACGTTGAGTGACTGGGTTCCCGATACACTGATCATGCTGGGAGAACTGCCCATGATATGCAATCTCTCACGGCCTTAGCCAAATGGTCTCCTGTCCAACTAGGATTCCAGATGTTGAGAACCATGTACCATCCTTGCTTGATCTCGTGCTGACTTCACATCCGGATAAATACCAGGTCTCTGTATAGGCTCCTCTTGGATCCTCTGATCATTGCCTGGTAACCACGTCAGTATCGACCGTTCGTCCTAGTGTATCTAGTAAACCCGGGAAGCGAAGGGTTTGGCATTTCCGAACAGCCGACTGGGATGGATTACGCGAAATCTGCGCATCCTACCAGTGGAGGAAGTTATGTTTCTCAACGGACAATCCAAAGACTTGCGCTGACTCCGTCACTGATGTCATGCTTCAGGGTATGGAATGTTTCATTCCCAAATCTGCGGTGCGTATTGGTGGCCGGAGTCAACCCTGGTTCAACCGGGCTTGTGCCGATACAGTCAGCACCAAATTGGCTGCCTTTAAGAACTGGACTGTAGCGCGTTAGTGCTAGGATCCCGAAGTTTCCTGTTTGAGAAAAAAAGTCAATGCTGCCTCCAGACAGAGCAAAAAGGTCATGGCTATAGCAAGAAAGCAGCACATCAGCAGAATTGGCGACCAGTTGGTGGGGTATCCTTCTGGAAGTAGAGCCTTCTGGTCTCTTGCCAAAGCTGCTGAGGGTAACTTCTGCCAGTCCCGCTTACCATCCTAGCTCAAGTCGGATGGATCTCTGGCCCATTGTGCAAAAGAGAAAGCCGATCTCCTTGGATCCCTTTTTGCCTCCAACTCGACCCTCCTCGACGGAAATGCTTCAGCACCGGTTATACCTCGCTGTCCGAGTTCCATGCCAGAGGTACGTTTTCATCAGAAAACGGTACAGAAGGAACTCCTTTCCCTTGATGTGAGAAAGTCGAGTGAGCCAGATGGCATTCCAGCCATTGTGCTCAAAAAGTGTGCTCCTGAGTTGTATTCTGTCTTTACGTCCGTCTTTGAATTGTCTTATACCACTGGTATGGTGTCGACTTCTTGGAAAGTGACCCATGTCCACCCAATCCCTAAAAAGGGGATCGAACCAATTCGTCTAACTATCGGCCTATAGCAATTACTTCCATACTCTGTAAAGTGATGGAGCGAGTAATTAATACGCAGCTTCTTAGGTATCTTGAGGAACACTAGCTGATCAGTGACCGCCAATACGGCTTTCGTCATGGGCGATCAGCTGGTGATCTTCTAGTTTACCTCACTCACCTTTGCCTTTGTTTTTATTGTGTGTGATGTCAATTGGGTTCAAATAAATATATTTTCTTTTTTTTTGTTTCACCGCTGAGCGGAAGCGGTTGAGAATAGGGGGGAAGCTCTAGCTGTTAGTTTAGACATCGAGAAGGCGTTCGATCGGGTGTGGTACAAGGCGCTTCTCTCGAAGCTTCCCTCATACGGCCTTCCCGGGGGACTTTGCAGTTGGGTCGCCAGTTTCTTATCCGGACGGAGCATAAGAGCCGTTGTAGTTGGTTATTGTTCGGACTCAATGCCCATTAACTCTGGTATACCCCAAGGGTCAGTGCTATCGCCCACGCTCTTTATTCTTCACATCAATGATATGCTGCACATAAGCGGCCTTCATTGTTATGCGGATGACAGTAAAGGTGATACTTTCTACACTGGCCGCCCTAATGTCTCTTGGTTGAAGTGGAAGAAAACAGACAAAGGCTTGTGTCTAAGGTTGAAGGCTCTTTGGAGCGCGTGTCAGATTGGGGTAACCTTAATCTAGTCACCTTTAACCCAACCAAGACGCAAGTCTGTGCGTTCACCACAAAGAAGGCCCCTTTCACAATAGCTCCACGGTTCCAGGGCATTCCTCTCCCCGTCTCGGCGAGTATAGGGATTCTGGGAGTCGAAATTTCTGATGAGGTCCAGTATGGGAGTCACTAAGAAGCAAAAGCTGTGCTCACCTCCAAAAAACTTGGAGTCCTTAACCGTGCCAAACAGTATTTTACGGCACAACAACGGCTATTGCTGTACAAAGCGCAAATTTGGCCGCACATAGAATACTGTTCCCATCTTTGGCACGGAGCTCCAAAGTACCAATTGCTTCGTCTTGACTACCTTCAGAGAAGAGCCATTAGAATCATCGGTGGTCCGCCGACAAGCTGGAACCGCTGAGTCAACGCCGTGACATCGGATCGCGGAGTGTATTCTACCGCCTGTATAATGGGGAATGTTCTGAGGAGCTATTTGATCTCATCCCGTCATCGAGATTTTACCACCGCACTGCCCGACAACGTTATAAAGCTCATCCACATATAATCGACAATTGGGTATCGCGCACCACACGCATCACGCGATCTTTTCTACCACATACTTACAAGATGTGGCAAGATGTTACAATGAGCTACCATCTGAGGTTTTCCCATTAGACTACGACATGGCACGCTTCAAGAGAAATGTAAAGAGGTTTCTTCAGTGTAGGGAACGCATCGACAATACCCCGGGTGTTGCCGGTATCAATAGGCGACGGTGACCGCCTACCATCAGGTGGGCCGTAAGCCTGTTTCCCCACAAATAACATTAAAAAAAACGGGCAAGTCATAGAATAGTCCCATTGAGTTTTTTACCCCTCTTGAATATACCTCCCCCCCCCTCCCCCCCAATCCCCGCCCCACATGTTTAGCTTATTTATTTACACCAAAATTGTTCCATCATCACTACCTACCTATATACCAAATTTCACGATGATCGGATAAACGCTTCGAAAGTTATCCTCGGACAAACAAACATACACACATACATACAACGCCGATTTGCCCAAGTTATTAAGAGATCTCGCTTCGTAGGATCAATAAATGTTTACTTAATGTAGATTTAAAGCAGTCTATACACCAAAGCCGCCGACCCGCCGACACTGACTGGCGCGGCGCAGCAGCTTCTTGCACTTGCACCCGCGTGTAGCTAGGCGGCGACGTGCGATGACCTTGAGCGAATGGGCGTAGCTATTGTTTCGGCCCCGCACCTTCCGCCACACGCATCTAACCGACCAGGAAATAGGCGCGAGGCAGACGAACACAACCCTCCCGTACGACAGTCAGCGCTTGCCGCCTGTCGCCCGCGCATCCACCTGCTAAGGATACACCCGCTAATTATTCGGAAAAATTGAAAATAATTAATTGCTAAGTAAAAGACTGTCACAGCACAGCATCATATGTTCGACTTGAAGTCTCTTGCCCACATTTAGGTGAAAGAAAAATTACAAAAGTTTACGTCGTATAGAGGTTGAATCAAATTGAAAGTAGAAAACAGCTACATTTTGTAAATTTTTTTCTCATAGTAAATAAACAGGTAGAACTTTTTTGTATGTTCACTTTGCAGATAAAAAGTCAATGAATGACATATATTTTATTGAGCACATAAAACTGATTCCTCTATGAGGAGAAAGTCTCCAAAGAAGACCAATCAGCTACTAATAATATTCGCCTTAAGCTTCCGCCATTTCCCGCGTGGTTTTTGTCTATAAAAAGTAACGTAAGTCACAATCCGATAACAAATATAATCGAAATCGGTTCCGCCGATTAGTCGTGAATACGTGCAGAGACAGAACTAGTTTCATTTTATAATTGATCGAGAAAAGCGAGATCTCCAAATTAACTTGGGCAAATCGGCGTTGTATGTATGTATGTTTGTTTGTCCGAGGATAACGTTCGAAGCGTTTACCCGATCATTGTGAAGTTTGATACATTAGTAGGTAGTGATGGTACAATTTTGGTGTGACTGAATGAGATAAAAAATGTTGTTGAGATATTGGGGTTCAAGAGTTGATAAAAATGAGACTATTAAGTCAGATGGGACGTCAAATGAAAGGTTACATTAGTACATTTGAACCCTGTTTTTATTTTTAGTTTTTTCCTTGTAGTTTTTGAGTTATTACCCATAATAAAAACAAAACTTTGTCAGAATTCACAGGGTGACCCCACAATCCTGAAATTTGGTATTCGTATAGCTTTAGTGACACAAATATAGGGAAAAGTCTGAAATCCTGAATAACTGCAATTTGTATACGTAAAAAACGACCAATTTACATGAACCCCCGTTACCTCTAATTTGAATGTAACTGTAGGCCAAGTTTTTGGTTATTTATTTCGTGGCACTAATTTATTAGTCAAAGATTAAGGCCGGCACGCACAAAGATCATTAAATGTATTTAGCGACTAAAAGTTTAAATTTGACGTATTTGTATGATTTGACAACTCCTTAAATCATATTTAACCACTAAATACGTTTAGACATCGTTGTGCAAGTCGCCCTAAGAATAATATTTATTTTGTTTTTTGGGAGATCCCAGTTCGGCGCGAACCACCAGTATTATAAAGTCTGGATGAGGTTATAGGCTATACTTTTCTTATTTGCGACCAAATATTATTTATTTTCTTTTAAAATTGTTTTGTTTTCTTTAGAGTTGGTAATTCGATATTATAGACATTGATGCCTCAATATTTTTATTTTTATATTGTGGTCAAAGTAATCGAAAAAAAATTATTTAGTGATAACGTTTTCGTTTTTATAATCTTTTATGGTTTATTGGGTACGAGCTGACCCGACAGACGCTGTCCTGTCTTAACTATGAATATTGAATTCGAATTGGTGGAATACATTAAAAGTAATATTACATCGAACTCGCGGCAAACACGGTCACAAATCGCCTCCCTGAAACACGCTCGCGATTCGCCAGTGTATTAAAGTTTTCTTAAATTTTCTAATGTTTCACTCAACTTCCTTAACTTGTTTCATAAGAACCTTCTGACAATAATAAACACAACAAAAAGAGAATTAGCGAAATTGTTCCATCCGTTCCCGCGTGATGCGGTGACCAAGGGAAATAGAGATTAGTTTATATACCTATAGATGGTAGCTTGTCCGACTGCCACTAAAATTTCGCTCGCGCAGTCGCTTCTTCTCCCGATACTAGACTATGCTGATGCTTCTTATCTAGATCTCACCGAAATCTTATCCGAAATCAAAATTGTAATTTTGACTAACCTCGACGTTTCGACCCAGTTACATCGGCCGTGGTCACGAGACACAATCTCTAGTGACCACGGCAGATGTAACTTGTAACATGAGTATAGTTAGCGAAAATTTAAAAAAGTTCTATTGCGTCCATCAACTTGAGGCATACAGGTGTAAAGCCTCGCGTGCCTGTAATTTCACCGGAAACCATACCCTTCATACCGAAACACAACAATACTGCTTGGCGGCAGAAATAGATATGGTTGTAGTACTTCCCCGGGCGAGTCCTTTAACAAGGAACTCTACTTTTTTTTAAACAACTTATACGGCAAACGAGCATGCAGTCCACCAGATGTTAAGTGGCTACTGCAGTCCATGGATATCCAGATATAATTCAAAACAAGCTATTATGTTGTCTTGATCTCTACGTGGATACGTTGCCATACTATAGGACTTAGCTGTTATGCCTATGTGCCAGTAATTACAGGAACATACCATTACCATCTAACCGGAACACAGCAGCACAAGTACTGCTATTTGGCGGCAGATAAAGGTAAGGCGGTGGTGCCCACTTCCTCAAGCCCGTTCACAAAAGCTCTACCACCAGTGATACTACTACTCTTAAGATTATTTACACACTCGTATTTACTAGTGCGTGGCGCATAATGCTGAGCCGGATCATGGTCTGCGGACGCTCAATAACCTGGACGTACTAACTACCTATGTATATTTTATGTATTCTATTTTCCTTTGTTATATTGCTATTCCTATTGTCGTGTTATTTTTGTTACTGTATATGTCTTTGTTTTGTTATGTCTGCAAATAAATGAATAATAATCCCCCCCTCTCGGAAAGAGTATTTTTGCTCTTCGATATTTGAGTGCAAAAGCCGCTTTTCTCCGCTAGAGGATAAAGTAAATTGAATTTAGAACATCGTGTGCACTAAGTTTGTGAATTCAAAACAACATTAAACCTATTTACTTCTACTTCCATGGTGCCGAATTTATCATACAACCTTTTTTAATTTGTTAAAAACTCAGTCTCGGAACCTTCTTGGTGTATTACTTTTTTTTGCATTTAGTAATTTCCTCGCTGAGGTGGGATGGAAAGTTACGTGTTGCACTCGAGTGCAAAGATTTTTCACCTCGTGCTCTTTTGATTCCCTCAATCAGTTAAAGAATCCTTCGCTTGCTCGGTCATCAAAATTAAGCACGCGGTTAAAAAGCAACTTTGCACTCTTGCATAACAAATAACTGTTCTTTCTTTCTATGATGTATATGATATGTATGATACAGTTGTATTAGTTATTTGGTAAGAAACCCATACTTGTATGACAATCTCTCTGATCTTGCGTAACACGCCAAAGAACATCACCAATCGATTACAGCAGAATAGCATTTGCAAGTGTAAATGGAACAATACAAGGCATGTTACGAGCCATTGGGTGCATTGAATCGACGAGTGGACACTGATTACCGCCCATTGAGCCCGCACTGTGCCTATAAATAAAAAATTTCTACAATTTATAAGGGTGAAAAATGTTGCGTTGTATTGGGACTGCCTGAATGGTCATAGGGGCATTGTAACTGAGTTCAGGCGATTCATTATGTCAGCTATATAATGTTGATAGTTGGTATTGGTATAGCACTTTTAAACGTATTGATTGGTAGCTAAAGTGAGTTCGTAATTAAAAGGTGTTAGCAAAACGGTATTGAAGAGTTTAGACCGCATAAAGGTTACAATAACGTTTTTTTAATAGCTGAAACCGACATCTTTTGAAATATAGCAGTGCCCCTTTGTCAATATATATGATTTTTGATTCATCATCATATCAGCCGTAGGACGTCCACTGCTGGGCAAAGGCCTCCCTCATTGATCTCCAGGAACTGCGGTTGGAAGCGGCCTGCATCCAACGCCGACCTGCGGTTCTTACCAAGTCGTCTGCCCGTCTTGTGGGTGGACGTCCTACGCTGCGCTTGCCGGTCCGTGGCCTCCACTCGAGAACCTTCCGGCCCCATCGGCCATCTGTTCTGCGCGCTATATGGCCTGCCCATTGCCACTTCAACGTGCTAATCCGTCGGGCTATGTCGGTGACTTGAGTTCTCCTACGTATATCCTCATTTCTGATTCGATCCCGTAGAGAAACCCCCAGCATAGCCGTCTCCATAGCTCGTTGAGCGACTCTGAGCTTATTCATAAGGCCAATAGTGAAGGACCACGTCTCGGTTCCATATGTCATCACTGGTAACACACACTGATTGTAGACTTTCGTCATAAGGCACTGAGGTACATATGTTGGACGAAAAGATGTTGCGAAGTTTCCCAAACGCTGCCCATCCGAGTTGGATTCGACGATTGACCTCTTTCTCGAAGTTGGACCTACCTAATTGGACTAGTTGGACCAACCTAATTGGACTAGTTGGACCTACCTAATTGGATTTTAGATTCATTTGTGGGTAATTGTTGCTAGTCATTTTATATAGAGTTTAAAGAATATTTTTTTACAAATATATATAATAAAACCGGCCAAGTGCGAGTCGGACTCGCGCAGGAAGTCCGCAGGCTCCGTAGCATCATCTATAAAAACGGCAAAAATCACGTTTTTTGTATGGGATCACCCCATAAATATTTCTTTTGTTTTAATTTAATTATTTATTTTTGACTTAACTAAATATTTTGTGAATATTTCAATCGTCAATTTGTTGCCGTTATCAATATCGAGCTAAAACGAGCAATTAAAGCACGTTTGTTATAGCCCCCCTTAAATATTTATTTTATTCTGTTTTTAGTGAAATTTTCAACTGTCTAACTATCACGGTTCATGAGATACAGCCTGGTGACAGACGGACAGACAGCGGAGCCTTAGTTATATAGTGTCTTTTACCCTTTGGGTCTTCTTCTTCGAACCCTAAACCCTAAAACTGCAAAGTAATAGGTTTATCAGGAATCATAACATCCCCATCATTTGGGCGTAAAAATATGCTGTTACGCGAATAATTTATTTTTAAACATCGGCGAGTATGCACAGTTTGTCGAATTGGAAATCAGATTACGTCCGTATGTCGCGTTCATGTTTACCTTCATCAACAGCTAGAGGACAATTGTGTTACTCATATTTTTAATATAAACACTGGACAAGCGCACTCATGGCGCACATAATCATCATCATCATTATCAGATTAAAGCAGTTCACAGCTGGAAGTAGGTCTCTCCCAAGGTGCACCATTGATCATGATCTTCAGATTCTCATCCAATCTCTGCCAGCTACAGCGCGCAAATCGTCGTTTCATACACCGGGGGAAAGTTTGCACCTATGTATGAATGAATGAAAAAATAAACAAATAAATGTAAGCATAATGGGCGGTCTTATAGCTTAATAAAGCGATCTCTTCCAGACAACCTTTGAATATGTATTTATTAAATGATTTATGTATCTTTTTCTACGTTTTAGGGGTCACTTATGGGTGCCGCCTGAAAACCAGCGCCGCTTACCATCTTCGAATAGGTGGCAGCATTACACTGAGATGGGGCCTACTTGGCCCACACAGCACAGAAAACTATACTTACTGTTCAACTACCTACTTATTTTTTCTCTTCTGGTGTATCTTGTATAGTTAGTGGTCTGTGTATCTATATATATAAAATGAACCCCTATTTCCCTTGGTCACGCCATCACGCGTGAACGCCTTGACCGATTTCGCTAATTCTTTTTTTGTAGTATTTTTTTATAGTTTTTTTTTATTTATTCCTTATTGTACACAAATAGATTTACGGATAAAAATAGCTTACAAAATGGACATGTACAAAGGCGAGCTTAACCCTAATTAGAGTTTTCTTCCAGCAAACCTTTGAAGATAGAGATATTTGATTATAGTGGTGGGTACGTGCACAGAGAATGACATTGGAGTAAAATACTAATATATAGTATAATAAATACTATAATATATACTATAATATACTATAATAAATACAACACTTAACCATATTAAAAAAATAATAATAATACCTTTATACTATACCTACATTAAAGATAAACACAATACATTATACAAAATATAAATAATATACCTACTTATACATAATAAATAACCTAAAAGCTTACAAGGACAGGTAATGCTCTTTGACTCTAAGCTTAAAAGTGCTTAGTGATGGACTTGCGCGGATAGAGTGTGGTAGAGAATTCCACAGGTTGACTCCATGGGCAGTGAAGCCACCATAGCGTCTGGAGGAATGAGGAGGGGTTTTGAGAAGGAGGGACTCAGATGACCTACAAGTCATCTCCGGTAGGACAAGAAAATCGAAGAGCTCACGGAGGTAAGGAGCTAAAGGATTGAAAAGAGTGTTGAAGAGAAAAGTCACAACATGAAGATCACGTCGACGACGAATGGGAAGCCATTTTAGCTGGGATCTAAACATGGAGACGTGATCAAACTTGCGCAACCCGAATATGAATCGGATACACAAATTCTGAAGACGTTCCAGTTTATTTAGAAGTTCCTCCGTGGCGTCAAGAAAACAGACATCAGCATAGTCTAAAAGGGGCAACATGAGGGTTTGAGCAAGAGTAATTTTAGTTTCAAAGGGTAAACACTTTTGGAGATGCTTAAGAGATTGAAAAGAGTAGTTAACCCTTTTACTAATCTCATTAACATGCCGCACCCAAGACAGATGATTGTCAAAATAGACGCCAAGGTGTTTGGCATTGGCCGAGTAGCTAATCGGTGCTCCAGCGTATAAAACTGGAGGAGGACCACACTTACCGACAAGGTTTAACATATAAGGGCTCCCAAAAAGTACAACCTGAGACTTCGATGGGTTGACCAGGATGTTGAAACGTGTATCGTACGCTTTAATTATATCATAGAGTAGAGACCGTGTTTTTTTTTTTTTTTTGGTCTGTATTGACAACACTGCCTTTAGTCGCTCTCTTGTCAAAAATACTACGTTTGGTGTTCACACGTATTCTAATCTTGTAATCTGATTTTATCTAATTAATCTTCTCCTGACTAATGTGTTTGACGATGCGATAATGTACTATTGTAATATACTTTGTTGATACAAGTAATAGAAGAATAGCTACCGTTGAAGATTGGTGTTTTATTTCATTGTAAGTCACCCACCACTATAAGCATCTGTTTGAACGCTACCAAAGCGATAGCATTCAAGTCTTGTGAAACACAACTAGTTCTGCGTAAACTGCTCAGCTAGTCCGTACTAACAGGTTATGGGCCCAGAGATTTTACAAGAAGAAATTGCTAACGCTAACGCGTGTTGGATATAACCTCGGTGAGTCGCTACGTGGTGCGGTGGATTGTGACTTGGTGACACTTGCTTCGATATGGCTACGCCTGGCCGTCAAGAATCGAGCAATGGAAATTCTACTTTGCAAGGTAGCAATGGCCTCGCATCGTCAATAGAAAAATTGGAAGGCGTATCCAACTATTTGAATTGGAAATTCGCAATAAAGATGCTGCTTACCATGGATGGCTTGTGGGACACAATCGAAGGCTCCGAGTCTGATCCTGTAAAAGATCAGCGTGCCTTGGCGCGAATAGCTTTGTGCATCAAACCGGTGCTTTATCAATATATCAGGAATGCTACTACGGCTAAAGAAGCATGGAAAAGCTTGGCTGATATTTTTGAAAATAAGGGCCTACTACGGCGTGTGCTGCTTTTAAGACAACTACACAGAATAGATTATACTCAATTTTCATGTATGTCTGAATACATACAGGGTGTGATGACCCTTGTGCAGCAGCTCACGGATATTGGCCGGAAGACGGATGATGCTGAAGTCGCAGAGATTTTATTAAGTGGTCTACCTCAGGAATTTGAATACTTGGTTTCTAATCTGGAGACAGTATGTTTAACCAGTAATCTCACCAGTGAGATTGTACGATGTCGACTTCTGCAAGAAGAGTTGCGAAGGAGTGATGGTGCAATGAATAATAACAACACAGCTATGGTTGCGAAGAACACTTCAAAGAAAAAGTCTGTGATTTGTCATTACTGCAGTAAGCCTGGACATGTGAAGGCTAAATGCTACAAGATGAAGAATGACCAGAAGAAGAGTGACCAGAAGGATTCTACAAGCTTCGCTTCAGCTCTGTTTGTTCATCAATATGATGCTTGGTTCATTGACTCCGGCTGTACATCTCATATGACAAGCTGTAAAGAAAATCTGGTGAATTATAAAGACTTTAATTGTAATGCTAAACACACTACTGTTGCTGTAGCTAATAATGAAAAGTTAAAATGTAGTGGTGTAGGAGATTTAATGGTAAACTTTGGAAGTGAGGTAAGACAACTTAAAAATGTTTTATTTGTGCCACAGATAGCCACTAATTTAATATCTGTAAGTAAATTAGTAGAAAGTGGACTAACTGTTCAATTTAGTAGTCATGGGTGCAGTATTTATGATAGTAAAGTCTCTGGCAACCGTTTAGCTCTTGTGGGGTGTGAAAATGGAATTTATAGGATAAATTGTAAAATTGTAAAACCTTTGCACAATCAGCTGGTGTATTCTTCCAAACTTTTGAGTAATGGGCAAACGACAGAGAGTACTGCAGTAGCTGTCTCTACTGAGCTATGGCATCGCAGGTTGGGACATTTAGGTCTAAGAAATATGTGTACTCTAAAAGGTCATGTGTCTGGTGTGGTGTTTCAGGATGACCAGAACAGATTGAAGGACTGCATACCCTGCCTTGAGGGGAAGCTGTCAACACAGCCGTTTCCCAAAGGAGAGGGCAAGCGGGCCGAGCGACCATTGGAGTTGGTGCATTCTGATGTCTGCGGGCCAATGAGTGAGAGCAGCTTGGGAGGTGCAAAGTATCTGGTTACATTTACAGATGATCACACAAGGAAAACATTTGGATACCTAATGAAATGCAAATCTGAGGTAATGTCCAAGTTTATTATATTCAAGGCTATGGTTGAGAGACAAACTGGATTGAAGATTAAATGCTTACGTTCGGACAATGGTGGCGAGTATGTCAATCATAGGTTTTCAGGATTCTTATGTAAAGATGGAATTGTACATCAAACTACAGTTCCTTACTCGGCTCAACAAAATGGTGTTTCAGAGCGCCTTAACCGGACGCTCATTGAAAAAGCGCGTTGCATGCTGCAGGAGTCAGGTCTCAGTAAGAGTTATTGGGGAGAGGCAGTCAATACTGCAATTTATTTAAAAAATAGGTCCCCTACTACAGCTTTAGATGGACGGATTCCTGAGCACCTGTGGTCAGGATCTAGAGTTGATCTGAGTCACTTAAAGGTTTTTGGTTGCATCGCTTATTCGTTGGAGCCTAAGCATAAGCGTGGCAAGCTTGATGCTAAGAGTAAAATGTATATCTTTGTGGGATACAGTGAGACCTGTAAAGGGTATAGACTGTCTGATCCTATAAATCCTAGAAATATTTTATTGTCAAGGAATGTTGCATTTTTAGAAAACAGATTTTATAATAAAGATTTTAATGAAAAGGAATGTGAACTTGATGAAGTTATTTTGAGTAATAATGATTTTGACATGAGCACTGAATTGGTTTTAAATAATGATAATTCAATTAATAATAATAATACTAATGACATCCATTCTAGTCCAATAGATTTAGGAGAATGTAATAATTTAGATAGTATTAGTAATAAAACCAATTCTTTAGAGTTAAATGATGGTTCTCACATTACAGATACCACAGATGAGGAGCATTATTGCACAGGCAGTGAGGTTGAGTCCCGCTGTGCAAACTCGTCGTCGGCGAGCCACGAGTCTGTGACTTCGTCATCGCCGGACGCGTCTGTTCGAGGGGAAGGAGTGACACGTGTAGAGGTACCCCGGGCCGCGGCTAATACCCGCCCTGTACGAAGTACTCGGTCAATTCCACCATTGAGGTATTGTGATTATGATGTTTCGATGTATGTCGGTAATATTGAGGAACCATCCTGTTACGAAGAGGCTATCTCTTGTTCGGATGCCACTGAATGGCGTGCTGCAATGCAGAGTGAGTATGACTCTTTAATTGCGAATGAAGTTTGGAAGATCGTCGATAGACCTATAGGGAAAAATGTAATTAAAACTAAATGGGTTTTTAAGCGCAAACACGATGCTTCCGGTAACTTTAGTAAGTACAAAGCGCGATTAGTTGCCAGAGGGTTTACACAAAAATACGGGGTAGATTATAATGAGACGTTCTCCCCTGTGGTAAGGCATTCCACTATGAGAATTTTGTTTTCTTTAGCAAATGATTTAAATCTCAGTATAGACCATATAGATGTAGCTTGTGCTTTCTTAAATGGAAATTTAAATGAAACAATATTTCTGGAACAGCCTATTGGTTTTGATAATGGAGATAATTCTAAGGTTTGTTTATTGAATAAGAGTATTTATGGTCTAAAACAAGCAAGTAAAATGTGGAATAGCAAGGTTCATGATTTGTTAAATAGTAATGGTTATGTACAAAGTCTGTGTGAACCATGTGTTTATATAAAGAAAGAGAAGAATGATTTAACCATTATAGCACTGTATGTAGATGATTTCTTCATATTTTATACTGAGAGAAGTGCTATTCAAAAAGATTGTGTAAAACTGTTACAAAGGGAATTTAATGTAAAGAACCTTGGTCCATTGAAAAGCTGTCTTGGCATAAATGTAACGAGAGATAGATCAAAATGTATTTTAAAATTGGACCAGACTGACTATATTAAGAAATTATTGTTGCGGTTTGGCATGGGCAATTGTAAAACTGTATCTACACCGATGCCATTAAATTGTAAATTACTGAAAGCTGAAAATAAAGATATAAGCGAGAGCAATGATAATTTTAGGCAATTGCTAGGTTCCTTAATGTACTTAGCTGTATGTACAAGGCCTGATTATAGCTTATGCTTGTAGCCAGTTAAGTCAATTTAATAACTGTCACGATAACAGTCATTGGCAAGCTGCTAAACGTGTTTTACGTTATTTAGCGGGGACAATTGATTATGGCTTACTATTCGTAAGAAGTAATAAATTGAGTTTAGTCGCTTATACTGATGCAGACTGGGCTAATGATGTAACTGATCGTAAGTCTTATACTGGATATGTCGTGAAGTTAGGTAATAATACAATAAATTGGGATTCACGTAAGCAACGGTGTGTTGCTTTATCTACTACAGAAGCGGAATATCTCTCAATTTGTGATGTTTGTAAAGACATAAGTTTTATTAAGAGTTTGATATCTGAGATCTTTTGCTTGGATCTAGAGTCAGTTGTTTATAATGACAATCAAAGTGCAATTAAGTTGTTAGAATGTAAAGAGTTTTGTCATAAACGAACTAAACACATTGACCTCAGATACCATTATGTAAAGGATCTAATAAAAAATAATATTGTAACTGTAAAGTATTTACAAACAGAGAAGATGATAGCAGATGTACTGACCAAACCGCTTTGCTCTAAGAAGCATGTAGATTTTATTAAGGACATGAATGTATGTGTTGTGTAACATGACTATGTGTGTACTAAATTGTAGAGATAATATGATAGAGTCATTCAATGTTGTAGAGTTATGATTAATATTGTAGAGTCATATAGATATATGTTATGTGTAGTTGTCTATAAGTCTCTAAGTATGTTTTTATTGACTTTATTATGAAAAGTAATAATGTAAAGCGTAAGGGGAAGTGTTGAAACGTGTATCGTACGCTTTAATTATATCATAGAGTAGAGACCGTGTTTTTTTTTTTTTTGGTCTGTATTGACAACACTGCCTTTAGTCGCTCTCTTGTCAAAAATACTACGTTTGGTGTTCACACGTATTCTAATCTTGTAATCTGATTTTATCTAATTAATCTTCTCCTGACTAATGTGTTTGACGATGCGATAATGTACTATTGTAATATACTTTGTTGATACAAGTAATAGAAGAATAGCTACCGTTGAAGATTGGTGTTTTATTTCATTGTAAGTCACCCACCACTATAAGCATCTGTTTGAACGCTACCAAAGCGATAGCATTCAAGTCTTGTGAAACACAACTAGTTCTGCGTAAACTGCTCAGCTAGTCCGTACTAACACAGGAGACCAAAAGCCTTTGCCCACGAGTAGATATGGTTGAGATCAGAGTTGATTTGGTCAATACCCATTGAAATCTCGTCCAGTTTGAACTGGCGATATATTTGTACGTCGTCAGCATAAAGATGGTAGTGTGAAGTAAGAACGTGGGTTATGGCGTTAATAAACACTGAAAAAAGGAGAGGAGACAGAACACCACCTTGAGGTACGCCAGCGGTGATGTCACACCAGACTGAACAAGACTCGTCCGAGCGTACACACTGCGTGCGACCCGAAAGATAGGAGGCGAACCAAGAAGTTACTGAGAGAGAAATATTGAAGGAGGAGACGATGGATAGGAGAATGTCGTGATCAACCGAATTATAAGCACTGCTAAAATCTAATAATACGAGGACTGTAAGGTATTGGTTATCAATGCCCCCGCGAATGTCATCGGACACTTTATTTAGAGCACTAACCGTGCTGTGACCTGGACGGAACCCGGATTGGTAAGAACTCAGCAGGCAATTAAGGGTAAGGAAGTGGGAGAGTTGCTTTTGCACAACGTGTTCTAAAATTTTAGATAGGATTGGTAAAATGGAGATGGGTCTAAACTGGGATACCAGGGTGGGATTAGATGTCTTTGGTAGAGGGATAACAAAAGCCTTTTTCCAGACCGCAGGATATGAGCTCGTTTTGAGAGAATAATTAATAATGTGAGTGATTATAGGAACGAGCTCAGAGGAAAGGAGTTGAATCATAAGGATGTGAATGCCATCTGTACCGACGGCCTTAGTGGAAATGGAACGAAGGAACTTCAAAATTTCAGTCTCAGTAACATCCACAAAGATAAAAGGAGAACACGGAGGTCTAGTAAGGTGAGATAAATGATCAAGAGTGGAACGTTTTATGACATCATCTACGCAGAGAGGCGATTTAGAAAAATGGGAATTAATAGTGTTAAGATCAAAAGAGATAGATGAGTCATTTGATCCTTTACCAATACCAAGTGAATTTAAAAATTTACACATTTTAGCGGTGGTACAATTTTGGATGCAGCTATGTATGTGGTATCTCTTTGCATTCCTACACATCTTACTGCACCGATTCCGAAGCTTTTTGTAGACTGCCAAGTTCTCTTCGGAAGGTATCTTCTTATAGATCCTCTTTGCCTTATCTCGCTTAGACACCATCCTTTTAATAAGTTTTGTCAGCCAAGGCGCTGAAGGATGTTTCACTTTGACGCATTTCAACGGAGCGTGAGCATCATAGAGTTCAGTGACAATTGAGTTGAAGACAGGTACTTTATCATCCACACTTGTCGCATTGACTACTGGAGACCAATCGATGTTATTGGCATCCACGGACTTTAACTTCCAGCTGATCAAGCAGGTGGATTGAGTCATCCCTAAAAGCACTAGCGTAGTCGTTGTCAGAAGAACATGAATAAGAGCAAGAAAAGAAACTGTCATCAAATACAATATTATCCATTAAAATATATAAATACCAAATAAAACAGTATAAAATAAATAAAAATATACCAATTTAAATTAAAAGTCTAATCAGGCTTAGGTGTTTTCGAACCGAGCGGCCTCACCCTTCACCAGATTGCTAAAAGAAAACCACAACATACAGAGAGTTACGTAAAAACCTACATAAACACAAAAGTACCTAACTGGAAAAACAACTTACAAACACAAGAAAAAATTAGCTATTGGTACCATTGCAAAAAAAAAAAACAGGAAAAATATTCTAACTTGTAAAACATACATCATACCTACATTAAAAAGTAACAATATTATTAGTAAGTAACAGACTCAACCTCGGACCAAGTATCAATTTTGATTATTCTTCTGAGGACTCAACAAATTAAACACGCACGCTAAAGTAGAATGGGCTATATGATCATTGCCAATTATAGAAAACAATTTTTGGACGAAACGATTTTGACAGTTTTATCGATTTTGACATTGTTATTAAAATATTTTGAGTCACAAACAATAAAACAAGTATAGAGTAGCATAAGTACCTCCCTGTTTCACAAATTGTTGTAAAAAAACTATCTAAATCCAAGGCTACGCAATCTTACGAGTATTTCTTATTGTCAGGAGAAGGTTCTTATGAAAGAAAAAATTAAGAAAATTCCACGCAAAATTAGCAAATTTAAGAATACTTAACCACCATATAAAATTATTTATAATCTAACCTTAGCGCTTTTATAATATAACCTTATGACGTTTGACATAGAATTGACAGAATGCGTGCTGCAAATATCGTCAAAGAGGATGTAAAAAAAATGAATATCGTTTGAAACAGATGCTTCGGTCGGAGTTATTCCGAGATATTCTCTATATATATAAAAATTAATTGCTGTTCGTTAGTCTCGCTAAAACTCGACAACGGGTGGAGCGATTTGGCTAATTTTGGTATTGAATTATTTGTGGAAGTCATTAATTTTCTCATACATAATGATGGCCGGGGACAATAATTGACAATTCTACCAGGGTGACGTATATTGACAGCCCGCGTTATATGCATGTCAAGGCGGTACGAAGTTCGGCGGGTCCACTAGTGCCTAATAAATGTCGTTTTGAAAACGTATCTTCTTTTATCGAGACGTTGTTGGTTCACTTCACAATCACAATCACAGGTTTTAGCAGTCATTTGTACATGTGGTAGGGCACAAAGGACAGTCAAGCATGTAAGGCATACTTTGGATGCACTCCACACAGTCGCAATATTTTAAAGTAAGATATGTATGTACGAGTATATAAGCCATTTCTGCGACATTTAAAGAGGAGCTTCTTCCGAAGCTATTTTCTAAAATAGTGGCATAAACTGATACAGAAACAATTCGACTTTATTTAACCTCCGCTAAATCAGTGCGTTTAAGCACATATTTTAGTATACATTTAGATTTTAGATAATAAAATATTCCAGGTATTGTACTGTATCAGAAATGAGGAGATACATAGGAGAACTCAAGTCACCGACATAGCCCGACGGATTAGCACGTTGAAGTGGCAATGGGCAGGCCATATAGCGCGCAGAACAGATGGCCGATGGTACCGGAAAGTTCTCGAATGGAGGCCACGGACCGGCAGGCGCAGCGTAGGACGTGCACCTACAAGATGGGCAGACGACTTGGTGAGAACCGCTGGTCGGCGTTGGATGCAGGCCGCTTCCAACCGCAGTTCCTGGAGATCAATGAGGGAGGCCTTTGTCCAGCAGTGGACGTCCTAATGCCGATATGATGATGATGATGATTGTACTGTAACATGTGGTTTCACACCGTTAATTACATTATATAGGTACCTTTTCTAATATTCATATTCATTAAATAAATTGCAAGAGGATTTAGAGTTTCACCACATTCCAATTATGCAAGCGACGATGCATACCGAACGATTGCGGTTATATTAATCCATCAAATAGGTCACTTTAATTTTAGGGAAGCCAGGGGTAATATACAAATATGTCGAACGCGATATATGTCTACTTGTTTTGTTAGTAAGTGCGGGTCAGACTCGTGCACCTATAGTTCCAAAAAATATTTTTTTATGTGATATAAATACAAAATAACGATTACCGATTAACTTTAAACTAGTGGTTCGCCCCGAACTGAGATCTCGCGAGTGTCCCATAAATACAAAAGTATATTATTCGTAATCTTTGACTATCAAAATAGTGCCACGAAATAAACAACCACACACTTGACCTACAGTTTCATTCAAATTACAGGTAACGGGAGTTCATGTACATTGGTTATTCTTTTTAGGGGTACAAAATGCAGTTATTCTGGATTTCTGACTTTTGCCTATATTTGTGTTATTAAAGCTACATGAATATCAAATTAGAGCGTTGTGGGGTCCCTGGTGTACCCTGTGAATTTTGTTAAAGTTTTGTTTTTATTATGGCTAATAACTGCAAAACTACAAGAACTAAATTAAAAATAAAAACATGGATGAAAAGTAATAATGAAGACCTTTCATTCGACGTCCCACTTGACCTAATAGCCTCATTAATTTTTTTTTACCCCTTTTGAACCCCAATATCACAACAACCCCCCCCCCCCCCCCCCCCAGATTTAGCTCATTTAGTCACACCAAAATTCTGCCGTCTCTATCTACTTATGTATCAAATTTCACGAAGATCGGATCAACGCTTCGAAAGTTATCCTTTGACAAACAAACATACATACATACATACGACACCGATTTGCCCTAGTTGATTTATAGATCTCGCTTCGCTCGTTCAAATACAAGGTTTTGCAGTTGATTTCGGTCATTTTGTATGACTATTTTAAGAGTTGTAAACAGACACCGATATAAAATGGTCGACTACTGCTCAGCTTTCATAGTTCTTTTTACGACTATCGAATAAGTGCTACACACATACATGACTTTTACGAAAATAGCTACTTTTGGAGCTTTTTATTTCGTTAACAGATTTTTGTATCGAAATGGTTTGATTAACAAAATAATACACACAAGATAACAACATAATTGACAAAATAATTGAGAAAATCTTTTTTTTCTTGTTAGGGTTCCGTACCCAAAGGTTAAAACGGGACCCTATTACTAAGGCTCCGCTGTCTGTCTGTCCGTTTGTCACCAGGCTGTATCTCATGAACCGCGATAGTTAGTTATAACAATATAGTTATAACTTATAGTTGCCGCTATAACAATAAATACTAAAAACAGAATAAAATAAATATTTAAGGGGGCTCCCATACTACAACCGTGATTTTTTTGCTCGTTTTTGCTCGATATTGATAACGGATACAGGTAGACGCTTTAAATATTCACAGAATACTTAGTTATATATTGACTTTAAAAATAGATATTTAAATTAATATAAACATATATCTAAGTGGGGCTCCCATACAACAGACATGATTTTTTGCGGTTTGAAAAATTAAAGGAATCACTGCATTGACAGCACGGTGGACAAATAATATTGACGATACTGCCAGAGGTTGGCGCAGGTATAATGTGTATATGTGCAGTTCCGCAGAGGATACAGCGCAGCACACGCTGGAGCTTTGTAGTGCCTGTCACTAATAGATATAGTAGGCCAGGATCTCTCGCTGCCTTGCATAGTCGAGGCTATGCTTGATAGTGATAGAGCCTGGGATGCCACAGTCACCTTCTGTGAAGAGGTGATATCCCAGAAGGAGGCCGCGGAAAGAATCCGAGAGGATGACCTTCTCGCAGAGCCGCATCGCAAACGAAGGACCAGGAGAAGGCGAGTAGTTTCTTCACCTTTTTGCGCTCGATGGGAGCCAGCAGAGTTCGGGTGCGGGGAGCTCCGATTCTGCATTGCACAGGCCCCCCACGGCGGGGAATATCCTCAATATTCCAGGACATTCCTCTCCCCCCCAGAGGGGTCTGCTTAAGGCGGATATTCACCGACAGAGCCGCGGTTGAATCCAATTGGGACCCCGTAACCCTGTTAAGTGCTTGTGCAGCATCGACTCACTCATCTCAAGATGGGCGGTTTGATGATGCACTAGCACTGAGGTGAATGAAGGAATATCGGTGGGTTTTTAGTCTGTATGCCGCTGGTTGTAACCTAAGGAGAGTCCGACAGACCCTTTCGACTCTCCTCGAGTTGGAGGACATGCGTAAAGCATTTTCCCACCGTAAAAAAAAGGTATAATTTGTATTCCCTGCCTGGGTTGAAGAGCGCCAAGGTCTCGGTGACATGGCAGGTCACGACCTATCTCTCTCTACCGTAGTTTGCGCAACGGTCGAGAGCGATAGGTTGTGGCAAGCTGTTAAGGATTTCTGCGAAAATGTAGTGCAGCAGAAGGAAGCAGCGGAGAGGGACAGGGAATCTGGGAGCACTCTCCCAACCCACCGCACGAGACCGGGGCGAAGCAGGAGGGCGTATGCGAGAGCGTATGCCAACCTCCATCCCCCATAGCAGTGGCCTAACTATATACTGTTGTATACAGGTCCCCGCGATACAGGCTTTGCCTAGTGCAGGGATAGTTAGTTAAGATATATCTGTTAACCATATGTGCATAAACCTGTTTTTGTAATGTTTAAAAAATAAGTTACCTATTAAGTTGTATTGTCCAATCCTCGATCCTTGCGTTCATCTGACACTCTCCAACTCAGGACACCTGTACACTCCTCCTCCTACTTTGATAAGTCTTTTACAGTGCAGGCTGTCCGGTTATGGAACGCGCTGCCGGTGGCTATCAGATGTGCTAAGTCACTTGCCATTTTTAAACGTATGCTCAGAGAACACTATCTGAGTATTTGTCGCTAAATATATATGTATTTATTATTAATTATTTGTTTCTTAAATAAGTCTAAGTATGTATGTATCTATAAATTATAATGAGTAGTTATTATTTAGATTCATGTAACTTTCATTTATGTAAGTTTTATATTTTTATTTGTATATAATTAGTATTAGTATGTATGTACATGTAGTATGTTAGGTACACCATTACACCCCAGGTAATGTCTACACAGTCCATTCCATCCAAAGGTTGTCTGGTAGAGATCGCTAATTAGCGATAAGACCGCCAATTGTATCCATAGATTTACGTAGTTGTTTTTTATATGTATTTGATTCGTGGTGTGCAATAAAGTATTATCTAATCTAATCTAAGTTGTATATGTAGCAATAAATACATTTTTCATTTTCATTTTCATATTTCATCATTTTCATCAGTTAGTAGAGATGACCCTAAACCCTAAAAGATGGGGCCCGCAAGAGCGGACTAACGCCACCGGGGTCGCGGAAGAATGTTCTCTGTTCCCGTGTCCCCGGTATAAAGCGAGCGGAGGAACGCCGTGGAGGTTTAGCCGGTAGGATTTCGATATACCGCTCCCTGGGTTCAGAGCGGTATCCATGAGGATTCCTCCTCGTAAAAAAAGGTAGGTATTGGTAATGCCAGTGTTGTTTTTAAAATACTCTTGACCACTGCTTAATGTCTGTCGTATATTAATGTTGAGTAACTACAGTTGAGTTTTAAAAGGTTTTTATGATTTTGCACAACCTACCCAAGAAATCATCGTATTCATGCATTAGTTAATCAGTTCAGAGTTATTAAAGGTTTATCTGAATGTGTGTTGATCGAAGGTTACGTCCGATCTGGGAGTAGATCGGACCGAAGGCTAATTTGCAAGTTAAGGGTTGCCTATTCACAGAGATAACCCAATGTGACGTAAATAACTCAGGGCCAACTAAGTATCGTAAGTATATACGGAAACACGTTATTGTACACGTTGTTGTGAAAGGTTGTCTGGAAGAGATCGCTTTTAGCGATAAGACCGCCACTTGTTTTTCTACTTGTATTGTTATTTGTTTTTTTATATTGTTTTTTTTTTAATTTAAGTGTGATTTACAATAAAGCGTTTTCTATCTACCTATCTATCTACCACATACTATTCATACTTACTAATATTATAAATACCAAAGTAACTCTATTATTTTGTAAGTTTGTTTGTTTGTTACCTTACCTTTATCTGCCGCCAAATAGCAGTACTTGTGCTGCTGTGTTCCGGTTAGATGGTAATGGTATGTTCCTGTAATTACTGGCACATAGGCATAACAGCTAAGTCCTATAGTATGGCAACGTATTCACATAGAGATCAAGACAACATAATAGCTTGTTTTGAATTCTATGTGGATATCCATGGGCTGCAGTAGCCACTTAACATCTGGTGGACTGCATGCTCGTTTGCCATATAAGTAGTATAAAAAAAACAGCTGAACGTTTCGTAAAGAAATTTGGCAAGGAGATATACTATATCCTCGTGAAGGACATAGGAAGGACAAGGACATCTTTTGTCTCAAAAAATAATCTTGAAGGGGTGAAATAGGGGTTGCATGTTTGTATGAGCAATCCATAATTCATTAAGTTAGGGATCTGAAAATTCATATGTAGGCTTTAGGAAAGAAATAAATACGTGTTTCAACTTTTTTGCAAAATCATCCCTAGGGAAGGGGAGGGGGGGGACTCCTGACATAGACACTCCACTGATATAGGCTACTTTTTACTCGACTGCACAGAAGGAGGGTAATGTTTATATTGACAAACCACGCGTTCGCAGACGCGGGCGGGTCATATAGTTGGTATATATTCCCAGCAGAGATGTTTTAAATTAATCTATTTTCTTTAGATGCACTCCTGACATAGACACTCCACTGATATAGGCTACTTTTTACTCGACTGCACAGAAGGAGGGTAATGTTTATATTGACAAACCACGCGTGCGCAGACGCGGGCGGGTCATATAGTTGGTATATATTACCAGCAGAGATGTTTTAAATTAATCTATTGAATCACTTCAAAGTGCTATTACGTCATCTAGAGGCTCTAGATTTAATTGAGAGAAGAGCCAAGAAGTTCATTTGCAATGACGAATTAGCAGATGCAAGGCTCCACAGCCTCGAGCATCGTCGAAATGTTGCAAGCCTCGGTTTTTTATCGGATACATTTCGGAGAGTGTGCTGCGGAGCTCTTCAACCTGATCCCACCATCCCCATTCTATCATCGGACAACCATACGCTCCGCGGTGCGCCACCGCTACATGGTAGACATACCTCCCATACGCACAAAGCGGTATTCTTCCACCTTTATTAAGTGCACCGCCAAGGAGTGGAACGCCTTGCCTGAGTCTGTGTTTCCTACTACAACCTAGGGGTCTTCAAGTCGCGAGTGAATAGGTTTCTTCTAGGCAAGCGTGTACCATCGTAGACTGCATCATCGCGCGCCATCAGGCGAGATCGTGCTCAAACGCTAGCCTACATATAATTTATAAAACAAAAGTTAATTACTATTGGATTTAGACCACGTTGAGATATAATAATAATCTTTATTTCAGACTCATGAGGTCCATACACATTTACTACACACAATACAGTACACATAATTCACAATAAAATCACCTTAAGTAGTTTAGGTGGCAATGCCCACCCAACGTCTATACATCTTAGAATGTTTAAGCCTTTCTGCCAGACTTCTAATGATAGTGTTATTACAAGTGTCAACTCTGGACATGAAAGACGCTATCCTCCTACGCTGAATAGCGTTGAAAGTACCAACGCGTGCTTCGTTAAACATTTAGGAGGCACTACAGTAGCGCTTTAAGCCCTCAGTTGTCGAAAAATATATAGTAAGATATAGTGGTTGCAAGAGCGACGGGATAGTTACATAGGAACTTTCGTGACCTTAAATAATCTCTTACAATTTATTACTTTGTAATGCAGGTGTTTAAAATACAGTGATAGATAGCAGCCCTACCATTCAATTTGGAATTTCACTCGTAAACGCTGTATAGCCTCCGAGGCGTCCGTCAGGAATCGGATTTGCGGAGTGGGCCACCGTTGCTGCGATAATGGAAAACGGATTATGCGAACTCTCTAACTGAAGCCGTTATGTACGGACTAACTAGTATCACAATCTATAAATTGCGATGTCTCTATAATGTGCTAGTATTGAGAGTATTTGCATTGTTCTTTCAGAGTTAAATAGTTAATACCACCTAACAGACACATACAACCTGTTTTGTTACGTACGACATTCATTTAAAACACTCATCCTGGATAGTATTAACTAATTTTAGAGGTGGGTTTAATACCGGTAGCTTGAATATTTATCCAGTAATCGTTAAATTGCCAATAAACAGTTATTAACGTAAATCGGAGGCGCCTATACGACGATGCTGCTTAGTCAGTTTAACAGGTACACACGGCTACACATCAAGCTATACATTTCCAGTATAAGCTAACCTCACATTGTGTAGGCTTTCCATAGAATCAGAGGTCAGCTTATACTGGAAATGTATAGCTTGATGTGTAGCCGTGTGTACCTACCTATAGTGATTATGATTTGTTTAACCTGTTTTATACAGGCTGTTTCATTAATATTTTAAGACTTGATATTAAGGTCGATTGAACATTTATTATTTTCTATAAGTAATGAGTTTCAAAAATACCTATTATATAACATTATTGGCTCATTATTATAAATACGGGATTTATTACGTAACGTCTTATCGGTGTTTCGACCGACAATGTTTCGGTTCAATTCGTGAACCTTCATCAGGGTGAGTGCGATCCGCTCCGAACAACGTCTCGCCTCGCACTTAATTGAGCCGAAAGATTGTCGGTCGAAACACCGATAAGACGGTACGTGATAAATCCCGTATTTATAATAATGATTGAAATCAATCACGAAAGTTTTCTAAGTAAAACATTACTGGCTAGTACTGGCGAGTAAGGCTAATATTCGTGTTTTCATTTAATGTCGTACACACGGCTACACATCATGCTATACATTTCCAGTATAAGCTCACCTCTCATTCTACGAAAAGCCTAATTAGCTTATGCTGGAAATGTATAGCTTGATGTGTAGCCGTGTTTACATAACAAAATACGTAGTATATAGGCTGGCGACGTCGAATTTTTAAAGACGTGAATATGCATGTGACGTACAACACAAATTAAAAAAACCCAGGTAAAAACCCAGCACGATATTGTGTCCGAATATTGCTACTACTCACATCGACAACATACACTAGGATTCCTTTTGGGTATTAGGAAGTAGTAGTAGCGTAGTGCCTTAACCCAGACCAGGATTGATTTACCGGAAAATTACGATACATTTATTTATGTGCATGACGTTATATCAATTTATGTATATATATAGACGACCTCCGTGGCGCGGTGGGCGGATAGCCGGCTACGAAGCGGGAGGTTGCGGGTTCGATTCTTACCGCGGAACGAATGTTTGCATGATCTACATATATTTGTTCTGGGTTTGGTTGTTTCTCTATATATTTTAAGTATGTATTTACAAAAAAAAATGTATATAAGTATTCTATCAGTTATCTGGTTCCCATAGTACAAGCTCTGCTTAGTTTGGGGCTAGATAGCCCTGTGTGAAATGTCTAGCAATATTTATTTATATTTATTAATTGGTTTCGGGTTTGGGTATTTTTACAAGCTTTTTACTAACTTGCAATGTATGTATGTTTGTCCGGGTGGAATCTTGCAACTGAATTATAAACCCGTTCCCCTTAACTGATTGAGCTGAAATTTGGAATACAAATGTAACTTCGGTGACAATGCAATAATATGGTATCATGGTGGTATCATGATGGAGACAGATGCTAGACAATGGAACTTCTGAATGGATTATAGTAGGCTAGTAGTGTTTGGGCTCATTTGAATGTGCTTACGGATCCGATTGTGAATTTTATAAAAGTTTGTCTTGAAAAAGTAGTTTATCAAAAAAAATACTTTTTTTACATATTATATCTAGGTATGAATTTAAAAATACAATGTATTCTATTCGTACAATGTATGAATGAATGAATGAAAATTCTTTATTATACCTTACAGTCTAGACGCAACAGATTTGTAGAAAAAAAAAACAAATAAAAGTAAGCATAATGGGCGGTCTTATCGCTTAACAAAGCGATCTCTTCCAGACAACCTTTGGATGGAGAGGATCATTGCTTAATGGAAGATTGGCCGAGACGTAAAAAGAATAAACTTAATAATAGAAAAAGAAATTAGTTTTATACATACATATTAGGTACATAAATAACTTTAAATAAATAAATAAATATCATATATAAAATAAATAAATATGTACTTACATACTTATACTTACAATAATAATATTAGAGATCAGATGAATCATGACTCTTCATGGAGATAAAAGTTTTTGAGTCTAGCTTTAAATACGGAAGGTGAGGGGGATTTCTTAATGGAGACCGGCAAGGCGTTCCATAATCGGACAGCTTGGACGGAAAAGGAGTTTGCATAGAAATTGGTTCTATGTATCGGGGTTATGAGAAGGAGGTTTTCAGAGGATCGGAGTGTTTGGGAATTTGTGCAAAAAAGGAATTCAAAGCGTTCCTTCAGATAACAAGGCGTGGAAGGATTACGAAGGATGTTGAATAGGAGGGATAGGATGTGAGTATTCCGGCGAAGTCGAATGGGGAGCCATTTGAGTTTATTACGAAATTCGGAGATGTGGTCGTATTTCCGGAGTCAAAAAATAAACCTTATGCAAAAATTTTGAAGACGCTCAAGCTTATTGAGCTGCTCCTCCGTGAGGTCAAGATAGCAGGAATCAGCGTAATCTAAAATTGGGAGAAGAAGAGATTGTGCAAGCGCAATTTTAGTAGCTATCGGAAGAAAGTAGAAATGTATTAGTATTCTATCAGTTATCTGCTTTCAATAGTATAAATCAAAGTCAGGTTAGTTACACCATTTATAACTCGAGAACGGCTGGACCGATTTTGATGATCATTGATTTGTTGGATTTGTATTTACCCCGAATAGCAGAATAACTATAAAAATATAGGAAATACTCACGCAAAAATAACTATGAAGATAATTCATTTTCTCATACATAGAGGCAGCTAATGATGGCCGATTGACAATTCTACCGGCGACGTACATACATTGACAGCCCGCGTCATATGTTTTTCAAGGCAGTACGAAGTTTGCCGGGACAGCTAGTGAAATATGTATATATGTACCTGAACCTAAATATATTGATATACGCTACCCATATTTAACTTCCATAGTATTTATTCCAGATTTATTCTAGACTCAAGACGCTTATACGCAGGCTATGTGAATATTTGTTTCTGAATATTTGTATTTTTGTGTTCATTGTGTTTTGACGACCTCCGTGGTACAGTGGGCGAATAGCCGGCTGAGACGCATGAGGTAGCGGGTTCGATTCCCGCCGCGGGACAAATGCTTGTATGATCTACAGATATTTGTTCCGGGTCCGGATGTTTTTTTTATATATTATATAAGTATGTATTTACAAAAAAAATAAACATTTATCTGGTTCCCACAGTACAAGCTCTGCTTAGTTTGGGGCTAGATAGCGTTGTGTGAAATTTCCAGCTACATTTATTTATTTGAGAAAATGTTACATAGTACATTAAGTACTGTAAAAACTTAAGTGTCTTACCACAAACAAAATGTGTTTATTTTGTTTGTGGTAAGCCGTTTAGCACGTATTTAAAAAAATCCTATACAAAAATTGGTAGAGAATTTCTTAAACACGCGTTAAACAGTGGTTTATCTTATTTGTGGTAACAAGGTAAAGGCTTGTCTCGGTGCTTAGAGACGCTCGAGCCACTACACAATACGGTATAAAACCCGTCATCTTTATCTAAACATAATTTGATAGCAAATAGGTGATATCACAGTCACAAGAGATCGATATTGCATAAAGAGATCCACGGCTGGTTAGATTTAGGCAAACACAGATAAACAAAAGCTCTAAGCTTGAACCACCAGTTAAGTTCATCAAGCTCGCTTCCAAGCGACATTATGAACTTGCCACTCATCATCCGAATCCTTTGGTCCATACCATTCCGGACTATCCGATAGATCTGCCCGCGAACAAAACCCTCCGTCGTCCGAGACACGTTCTCGGAGACCCGGATGGCGAAATCACCTCCGCTAATGCGGAAGAGATTTCTGAGTCATCTACATTAGACAGGGTAAATACTTCACAGACACACCGACCTCGCCGGCGAGGTCGACGAGTCCCTTCAGTCGCCGCCTATACGAGGTACAAGCACGTACCCGGGCGTTTCTCTCTTATCCCCACCCTGGCAACAGCCCAAGCCGAGTTTCGTACCTAAGTGGTGCCCTTGCGCTAGTTGCCTCATCAAAACTTACAGGGCTGAGCGCCTCCTGCGCTCGCCAAAAGTTCGGCTAAGTTGCAACGACCTCAGAGGCCCACAGCGAGATTAGTCCATTTGAAAAAAAAAATTGAACCATCAGTGCGGCTCCAGCCGTCACTACTCAGTCAGGTATCATGACATTTATTATTTTTAAATATTTTCTTATAATTATTCCTCATTTTATTTTACTGTAATTATTAATTTTCCTATTATAATTTTTATAATTATTATTTCATCCTAAATAGATACTTTTTTGTTTGAATTATGTATTTTATCATAAGGATAATCGCATTGTAGATGCTTAAAACGTGACATGTTAATAAGTTAACAAATGAAGTACTTATGACTTATGACCACTCATAGTTTCTTCGCTATCCTATCACTTAGTTACTATCTTGGCGCATCAACCCCGATGCGGGTCTTGGCCTCCGACATTAAAAGACGCCACTGGTCCCGATTCTGCGCCACTTTTTACCAGTCTGACACTTGAAGAGCGCGAAGGTCTTTCTCCACATCATCCTTGCAGCGATATCTGGGTTAGCCGACTGGTCGTCAGCCGACTGGCATTCCTAGGTAGGCACGTTTGGCATCACGATCGTCCCCCATTCGCTCAACGTGACCGAGCCAGCGTAATCGATGAGATTTTATTTCACCTATGATGTTGGGCTCGGCCACCAGTTCCGCTATCTCCCGATTCTTCCTCACTCGCAGAGTGCCATCTTCTCGTCGCACCGATCGACCTTTCTTAGCACCTTCCTTTCCGTCACCAGAAGTTTGCGCTCTTCTTTCTGGGTCAGCGTTCAGGCTTCACATCCGTACATCAAGATAGGCCGAATAACAGTTTTATAGATTCGGATCTTGGTGCACCGGGAAAGGAGCCTTGACTCTAGGATCATATATAGGGCTGCACTGCACCGGAGAGTATTTTTGACCCGCATATCTATTTCGTCCGCTCTTGACAACTCCTTCACAGGTCGTGTCGCCAACTATCAGGTCTGCTCGTCTTTGTCGGAGATTTCTGGCGCGTCGCATGTGAACATATTCGGTTTTTTCTTTATTAATTCTAAGACCGACAGACGCGGCTTCCTTTTCCAAACACTGAGTAGCTCCTATCACGCTATCCTGTCGCTACATATTATATAGTTAGGGATTAAAAATAACTATTTTATTGCTAGTTTACGACTCCATACCGAGTAACAAAGTGAAAAAGCAAGCAAACACTTTTAAACTACATTGTACATCGGACCAGTTCATAAATCGCGTAATGGGTGGTAGCAAGCAAGCAAGTTGCCAAATAATTCACACGCAAAGTGCCATAATGGCCTGTACCAGCGCACGTAAACAATAAAACCACATAAAAATACAAAGGGAAAGTGATTTTATCGCAACTCCCACACCATTATGTACTTACTGAGCTTTTTAGAGGGCTGTTTAAAATGCCTTATAGGCAGGAAATGTTTTTGTTTAACCGTCCGTCGGTACATCCAATCGATTGCTTTATTTTAGTCTAATTATTTCATCATCATCATCATTATCAGTCTTTCTCATCCCACTGCTGGGAATAGGCCTCTCTTCGTTGTCGCCATTCGCCTCTCTCCTGCGCTGTTCTGACCATTTCCATCTCGGGACTCAGCCAACACCCTGCTCCACCTGTCATCACCACGCCTGGCCACATGACCTGCCTAACTCCATTTGAGTCCCAATATACGCTTGCTAACGTCTTGAACTTTAATCCGCTTGCAAATTTCAGTATTGGGGACTCGGTCTAGCAGTGTGATGCCGAGCATGGCGCGCTCCATGGCTATCTGTGTGACTCTAAACCTGTGCACAGTCTCCTTCGTGAGCGTCCATGTTTCAGCGTAGGTTCATGTGGGCAAGACATATTGGTTGTAGAGGCGGGTCATGAAATGAGTCATCAAATTTAAAATTAAATTAAATACATTTTTTAATTCAGAGAAATTGTTCGATACACGAACACCTTTAGCTCAGCCAGCAGTTTTGACCATGTAGACTAGTCGAGTGCCGCCTCCGCGAGGCGACGCGCGATTTACCTAATCAGTGCACAATCGGCTAGCGGTCGAGTCACTCATAATAATTAGCATCTGTAAAGTAAATTAAGTACAATAAAATCATCTTAAAAGCATCTATCTCTCGTATATAATTCCACGACTAAGCCGCGCTTACGATCTCCATCTCTACAGAAATAGTAGTTTAAGGGCGTACGAGAGGGAGGAGATAAATCGCTTAGTGAGAAACAATGTTTTGTTCAACAAATTGTGTGCTTTCAATCTGTAATTCATAAATTTTATAGTTAAGGATACGTGCTAGAACACCTGTGTTGTGAATACACGATTCCGTAAAATTTGCTCGATAGAAAAAAATCCAAAGATGAGTCCAAATTTATCTTAAACCCGTTCTTATGCGATGAATACTTCAATTTAGATCTTGAAACTTAATACATTAATTCTACACAACATAAATAAGAGCACCTGTGTTTTAAATTTTCAAAATACCTTTTGATTTTACCATAAAATGAAAATACCTAAGTTTTGCACTAATGAAACCATTCGCTTCGGACGCCCGGTCCGCGATTCAGTCTGGCCTCGGCTTTCAGACGGGGTACCCGTGACGCTTGTCCCTCCAAACGATCACGTAATTCTTAGGTAGAATTTAATATTAAGTTGGTTTTTGTAAAAACGCAGTAATGAGAAATAAGCACAACAAAAGAATGAAGGGACTGAATGATAATAAAACCGGCAAACATATGAACCACGGCGAGATAGGATGCGCAGTGGCGCGCGGAGAAGCGGGGGTGAAATTTGAGTTTCGGCTGAGTTGTAGTGAACTCTTAATAAGTCCATTTGCGTTAGTAGGTGTATATATAAACTTAAATATCTAGGATTTTTAAGACATTATATTACAGTAACATTACATGTATTTTAAGACATTATATTACAATAACATTACATGTATTTTAAGACATTATATTACAGTAACATTACATGTATTTTAAGACATTATATTACAGTAACATTACATGTATTTTAAGACATTATATTACAGTAATATTACATGTATTTTAAGACATTATATTTTAGTAACATTACATGTATTTTAAAACATTATATTACAGTAACATTACATGTATTTTGTTGAAAAATGTCGTATTATATTATACTAGCTGTGCCGGCGACTTTAAGACACATGCGTATAAATACTTTATTGAGCTATTTGAAGTATTTCACTGCAAAGAGCTTATTAAATTATTTATACGCTGCACAGCGCTCATTGTGTACGGCGCGGTGCTTGGCAAGTTTCTTACTCGCGTTAACTTCAGTTTCACATTTTGTAATGACACCGTAAATGTTACATCAGAATAGCTATTATTTTGTCTCTTGTCGCAAACTTACAAAACATTCACATAAACCTTACATGTTTCTATACAAACTTTCATCCCCTATTCCCTTTTGTTATTTTACACCCTTGAGGGTAAAACTTTTACACACATTGAATGCCATATTTATTTATATCGAATCAACAGCCTAAAATATAAGGTTTAAGCTTCTAGCTCTAAAAATGACAATACTTCCATACAACTTTTCATCCCCCCCTTTCAACCCTTTTTTCGCATTAAAAAGTAGCCTATGTCCTTTTTCAGGATCTATGTGTGTACCAAATTTCATTTAAATCAGTTCAGTAGTTTTGGCGTGAAAGCGCGACAGACAAACAGACAGAAAGAGTTACTTTCGCCTTGATAATATAAATATATATTAGTAAGGATTTTGTATTTAGTCAATAGTCATAAGGCTATTTGATCAGGATCCGAATGAAAGATTGAATCACAGGCAGGTCATATCTAGCAGGTATGACCTGCAGAATGCTGTTGGTGCTGATCCGTACTCTGCTTAGCAATGACCTAAAGACCTTCTGTCGAACATTGTCAATTTGTGAGTTTTCATCTTTGACTAAAATATTTACAATATCAGACCCATATTTGGGGGAGGGGGGGGGGGGGGGGGGGGGGGGCAAAAATAACCAACCAATTACCAATTTACCTACGGGTCATAATAATAATTGCCTGTATTTTTTAGTGTTCTGTATCCAGAGGGTAAAACGGCACCCTATTACTAATGCTCCGCTGTCTGTCTGTCCGTCTGTCACCAGGCTGTATCTCATGAACCGTGATAGTTAGACAGTTGAAATTTTCACAGATGATGTTCTCTCACCAGATGATCTGTTGCCGCTATAACAACAAATACTAAAAACTGAATAAAATAAATATTTAAGGGGGGCTCTCATATAACAATAGTTATTTGTTTTACAAGAGTGCAAAGTTGCTTTTTAACCGCGTGCTCAATTTTGATGACCGAGCAAGCGAATGATTCTAATATTGAAAATTAAAAAAAATAGAATCCTGAGCGTTAGTGAGGGAATCAAAAGAGCACGAGGTGAAAAATCTTTGCACTCGAGTGCAACACGTAACTTTTCATCCCACCTCAGCGAGGAAATTACTAAATGCAAAAAAAAGTAATACATCAAGATTTCGGCACCATGGAGGTAGACGTAAATAGGTTTAACGATGTTATATCGGATAAAAACGGCTTTTGCACTCAGATATCGAAGAGCAAAAATACTCTTTCCGAGATGGGGGGATAAAAACGTGATTTTGTTGATCGTTTTAGCACGATATTGATAACGGCAACAGGTAAACGCTTGAAATATTCACAGAATATTTAGTTATATATTCAATTTAAAAATAAATATTTAAACTAAAATAAAACAATTATTTAACAACAAACAAACAACAAACAAACCAACAACAACAAACCGTGATTTTTTTGCCGTTTTTATGAATAATGGTACGGAACCCTTCGTGCGCAAGTCCGACTCGCAGTTGGCCGGTTTTATTTTTATACCATTTAGATTGGATACGGCCCACCTGATGGTAAGCGGTTAGTAGCCTATAGACGTTTGCAACACCAAAGGTATTACTCGCGCGTTGCCGACCCTTTAAACATTTTCAAAACGCCCTTTTTTAAGAACTGTATGTACAATAAGTATTCCTTCAGTTGCAATCATCGTCATATCAGCCAAAGGACTGCTGAATACAGGGAATCTAAGGAGGAGGCCTTAAGGCCGGTCAAAGCACCGTTGTGTATATATACACCACGGCGCATTTTTGTTGCAAGCGAATGCACTTTCCGCCATTTTGAATTAAATTTTCGCGCCACGCGGCAGTTTTGTGTCTTTGGTGATTTTGTGCGATCCACAGGTCCTATGAAGTTGGGATCATTGTGTTGCAAAAGAATTTACCGTTATGTCAGTGTCAAACAAGCATAGACAGGTTTGACATTCATGAATCATGTCATGGAACAACGTGCGCGGTTGGCGCGCGGTTTGCCGCCGTACGCGTCGCTAATAAGGGCTATTTTTCTCTGAGTGCGTTGGCGCATGTGGGGCGCCGGTGACGCAAGCGTGTCTAGAGTGACCGATCTTGTGCGGCCTACACCCAGTCTTTGGTGTATTCCTTTAGAATATAGGATGTTTGATTATCTACGCACAAAAATGAAAGTGGTTATTGTGATGAGCATAATAAATAAATTTGTGAAATGTTTACCATAGAAATGTGAAATTTATTTTGGCATGTAAAAACAAACACTTTATTAAGCTTATGTTGTGGTATTACATAATGCTTGCCATCTAACCACAGATACTGTATCGGTGACGTCTCGAGATATGTTGTCCCTTTCTAACCCAAAACCCGCAGCCATTTCGGAAAGAGATATCAAATATACATGCCTGCCTAGATCTATGGTAGTAGGTAGGTACTATAGTGTGACCATTAGTGCTATGCACTCCCTGAGGTATGCGCGGCGAGGTGGGAGGCAAAGAAAAAACTGCATGAGTTCACATGAGATCAAAACATGTCGGACATATCTTACGATATCAGTTTGCATTTCTAAGGCAAGACTTGTGGCGGGACGATGGTCGGAGGCTATCTATCTTATACTTACTTAGTTGATTAAAATGTAACTTAAATATACTCATATTTTATTAAAAATATGCAGGTGATAAATAAGAACTAAACTTATAATTCAAAGGACTTGTTTTATTGAACATTTTTTATATTTACAAACAATTATATATTCTAACGAAAGTTATTCTGACATAGATTTTGTTTCAACTTTATCTTCCATTTCATATCACGAGATAACGCACGACCCATCTTTGAATATTTATCCCGTGTGCGTCTGACATAGACCGTCCGGTACAAAAGCTACCTACCGCCGTGAGCGTTGACGGCAGACTGATAGATCGGAGCGGCCGACACATCCCCCCCGTCTCGCCGCGCCCATACCTCAGGGAGTGCACAGCTCTAATGGTCACACTATAGTAGCAAATCTACGCTGTTGTGGATTACGGCCTTTTATTTTGTATGTCGATTGCAAGAGTAGGCAGTCAGTTTTATATCGAATTAATCACCTAAACTTAGTCGATTTTCTTTAAAAATTGATACTATAACTAGTAGTTTTTTTTTCGAGAAGTCTTTTTTATGTTTTGAGAAACCGTCACTCGAATATTGTCAGTATATTACCATGAATCTTGTATTGGCGTATTAAATCAAATCAGTATGTTTATTTGCAACAGCATAAAACAACAATAATCCTATAATTTTACTATGTATTGGCTGGGTAATTTTATTACCTAAAGAAATTTTAAAGAGATAATAAATAATGCAGTCTTATGAAGTAAAATAAAAAGAATACAATAAATCTTCATTAGTGCCTGAAATTGAAGCGGGAAAAACCAAGGCGCAAGGTCTTCTTTGTGTTGAAATGTTGAACGTTGCTCTTTGCGGATTTAAAAGATTTACTGTTCCTTCCCGGGATTATCTCTTAAAACATCAAACATTTTAGTAGCTAAATAAATGTATGGGGAAATCTGCTCTATTTAAGGATATATTATAAAATTAATAAATATTGAGGGCAATATATTTTTGTAACAAAATTTTATCTAGGCGATTAAAACCGCGATGCATTTGAGTCTGGTGGATCATTAGATTCATTAGTCTCAGCGAACGAAAGAAGTTGCAAAAAAAAATATAGGCACTCCGGGAGTGCCGACAGAAGCGAAAATTTGAACAGACAAATACTTATATACAGAGGTGTCGGTAACGGTAACAGTGTTGCGAGTTCAATGGTTTTTTGCGAGTTCAATTGGCTGAGACGCAGGAGTTAGCGGGTTCGATTCCCGCCGCGGAACAAATATTTGCATCATCATAATAATCATTTCAGCCGTAAAACGTCCACTATTGAACACAGGCCTCCATGGATCTCCATGATGGGTAGTTGCCATACTCACCACGCTTGGCAGGCGGGTTGGCGAGCGCAGTACGGGATGTTGATACACGGAAAGACGCTGCTGCCCATCTTCCGGAGGTTACCCTTAGCAGGCTCTTACTGCATCCACGGGCATGAGAGGAGGGATAACATTCTACTACCGGCTCCCCACGGCAATATTTGCATGATCTACAGATATTTGTTCCGGGTCTGGATGTTTTTCTATATATGATAAGTATGTATTTACAAAAAAAAGTATATAAGTATTCTATCAGTTATCTGGTTCCCATAGTACAAGCTCTGCTTAGTTTGGGGCTAGATAGCGCTGTGTGACATGTACAGCAATATTTTTTATTTTATTTTACCATCTCAAATGATGCCCAACGCACCTAAATAAGTTTTTTTCACTTCAACAATTGAATTATATTCCTCAAACTTTTTTTTCCCATCTCAAAAATGACCAACGTGCCCAAAGAAGTTTTTTTCACTTCAAAAATTTTATTTATATTCCTCACATTTTCATATATTTTATTTTTTCAGACAACATCGAATCAAGTACAAAATGTTACGAGGCACAAACACAGCACTTAGTATGCAAGTGAGGCTCTCGAAAAATTATTCTCATTAGCTTATCTGGCGGGGAAAATTCGGATTTACCTTATCTTACTGGCTGGGCTAAACAGCTCTACGAGTGCTACGAGGCTACGGCGTAGCAGATATCAGCTACGGCGTAGCAATTCCAGAGGTTATAGCTGTACGTGCCTTCGCTACCGAACATGACTCAAATAGAGAATGTAGTTTGATACTTTTAACTATTCTACCATACTATAAACAAGTATAGTGGAATACAAATATGTTACTAATTATACTTGTAATAATTAGTGGTTCGCCCCAAACTGAGATCTCGCGTTAAAACAGTCTCCGATTAAAACAGAAAATTATTATTTGTAATCTTTGACTATCAAAAGCTCAAGGTCGCTCAACGAGCTATGGAGAGGGCTATGCTCGGGGTTTCTTTGCATGACAAAATCCGCAATGAGGAAATCCGCAGAAGTTAAGTAACTAAAGTTGCCGACATAGCTCTCAAAATTAGCAAGTTGAAGTGGCAATGGGCAGGCCACATCGCTGGTAGAACCGATAACCGTTGGGAAAGAAAGGTTCTCGAGTGGAGACCACGGACTGGAAGACGCAGCGGAGGCCGGCCCCCCACAAGGTGGACCGACGATCTAGTAAGAATCGCGGGGAGCCGTTGGGCGCAAACGGCTACCAACCGCTCGTTGTGGCGATCTAAGGGGGAGGCCTGTGTTCAGCAGTGGACGTCTTCCGGCTGATGATGATGATGATGACTATCAAAATAGTGCCACGAAATCATATCCACATTACTTGATCTACAGTTTCATTCAAATTACAGGTAACGGGAGTTCATGTACTTTGGTAACTTTTTTTGGGGTACAAATTGCAGTTATTCTGGATTTCAGACTTTGGCCTATATGCTACACGCATACCAAATTACAGCATTGTGGGGTCACTGGTGAATTTTGTCAAAGTTTAGTTTTTATCATGCCTAAAAACTCAAAAACTATTAAGAATTTTCGAAAAATAAAAACAGAATCTAAATTTACTAATGAATACCTTTTATTTGACGTCACACTTGACCTGATAGCCTCATTTTCATTTTTTCACCCCTCTTGAACCCCAATATTTAAATTACCCCACAACACGTTTTTAGCTCATTTAGTCACACCAAAATTGTGCCATCAATACCTACCTATGTAATAAATTTCACGATGATCGGATCAACGTTACGAAAGTTATCCTCGGACAAACATACATACATACAACGTCGATTTGCCCAAGTTAATTTAGAGATCTCGCTTCGCTCGATCAAAAATATTATAAACCTTCTATTGTACTCTAATCAATCTTAGTTTTATCCTTGGGAATACGAAGGCTTAATAGAAAATTACTCGCATATTAAATATACTCGGCTGAGCAGCATGCGTGTCGGCTGCCGGATCAACGGCGTTAGCATCAACAACATTAGTTACGCCGATGACATGGTGCTGCTGAGCCCGACGGTGGGGGGTCTCAGGGAATTACTGAGGGTCTGTGAAGCCTATGCTGTTGAGCACGGGCTTATATATAATGCGAAGAAGAGCGAATACATGGTTTTTAAGGCCGCCGGTAAATGTCCCGGTTTTACACTGAATATAACCCTAAACGGCTTGAACTTAAATCGTGTTATGAAATTTAAATATCTGGGACATTTTCTTGCCGACGGTCTTAAAGACGATGCAGATGTTGAGAGGTAACATGTTGGTCCGAAGATTTTCCCGTTGTACTGAACAAGTTAAAGTTACGCTTTTTAAAGCGTACTGTCAGAGCTTTTACACGGGAAGTCTGTGGGTCCGAAATACCAAAAGATCATTGGAGTACCTACGCATCCAATATATTAACATCTTCCGGATGATGTTGCGGTTGCCCCGATACTGCAGTGCATCGGGGATGTTTGCCTACTATCACACAGATGGCTTTCACGCCATCATGCGCAAAAAAACGGCATCGCTGATGAGCAGAATTCGGGGCAGTCGCAACAGCATCCTGAGGACAGTGGCTGAGTGCTGCACATCTCCGCTCTGGAAGTGTTTTGTGCGAAGGGTGATTAATGAAGGAAATAATTTCCTCAGTTAGTCACCCACGGCACAAAATGGTGTTTTCTATTTTCACCCAGTGCCTATTTTTTATTTTTGCCTATTTTTTATTTTTGTATATTTAGCTGTTCTTCTTTGTTGTTATATACATATTTTTTCTGTGTATGTTAGTCTTAAGATATGGACTCTAGTTGTCTGAAATAAAATATTTTTATTTTATATTATTCATATTTGAAAAATATATGATCTCGTACACGATTATGATGATATCCTACTAGATGTTATTTGGAAGGAACTGACTGTCAAATGTCAAATACGTTTGCCCTTTGAAAGATCATTGTAGCTAAAGCCATGTATTCACTGAGAAACAATTGTTTATAAACACTGTTTCAGAAACAAAATCTACGTGTTTCTCGGCAGCTCGGCAACAAATCTGTTTCGCAATAATACGTATGGGCGCTCATACAATTTAGAGGACTAGCTTAATCGGCACCAACCTCAAATAAGGTAAATAAATAAAATTGTGCTATTGAATAAAATAAATATTTAAGTGGGGCTCCCATACAACAGACATTACTTTTTTTAAGATAATGGTACGGAACCCTTCGTGCGCGAGTCCGACTCGCACTTGGCCGGTTTTATTTTTCGTCTTCCCACACTATCACTGTGTTTCATAAAAAAGTGAAACACGCGTCCACACTCTTACGCATCTGTTGCGAAACTGATTTGTTGCCGAGTTGCCGAGAATCACGTAGATTTTGTTTCTGAAACAGTGTTTGTAAACAATTGTTTCTCAGTGAATGACATGGCTTGAAATATTTGAAACAAAGCGCATATTATGGGAATGCTCGGCTAAAAATTGCAAAAAAAACGAGTGTGCTTTAGACACGACTGAAGTAAAACTTCTTTAGCTCCATCTACATGTCATCATCATCATCATATCAGCCGTAGGACGTCCAGTGCTGGACAAAGGCCTCCCTCATTGATCTCCAAGAACTGCGGTTGGAAGCGGCCTGCATCCAACGCCGACCTGCGGTTCTTACCAATCTACATGTATGTATATATACATATATATATATATATGTTTATACATATTTGCAGTTCTTATAATTTAGGCTAATTTGGGATAGGAGATATGCGATAAATGAACTGGCTATGAGAAAAAGAGAGTAAGAAAATGTGTGCTCCCACCTCTCTCTCTTGCCGCTACAGTAATATACGAAACGTAACTTTCTCTCTCTTTCTATCTTCAACAACTTATATCTCCCTCTCAACTTCCGTTCGCACATTTCGTAACGCATTCTCCAGCTTAATCCCCAAGTCTGCGTGCGTAAAGAAGTTTTACTTCAAAAAAAACAAGTTTGCTTCAGACCACACAACTGAAGTAAAACTTCTTTTTCAAAGTATTATTTTATAAAATTGTTCAATTACAAAATTGTCCACACGTCTGTTGTTCGATCAGTCTATGTTCATTCTGGACAGACACAACTCGCACTCGCACATTAACGTTTAAAAATATACGAAACGTAACTCTCTCTCTTTCTATCTTCACTTATATCTCCCTCTCAACTTCCGTTCGCACTTTTCGTAACGCATTCACCAGCTCACTCCCCAAGTCAAGCGTGCGTAAATAAGTTTTACTTCAATAAAATCAAGAACAGTAACGCGTGGGAAGACGATGACGAGAAACAACTAGTGATGTGAATGGCACAGTTTCCGAAACATTGGTCCTGGAAACATCTACGTGATGTTTCAGAAACTGTGTGTCCGAAACATTGTTGCTATGATTAAATTAGATTGGATAATAGGGAAAGAAAGAAAAAAAAGGTTATCGAGTGGAGACCACGGACTGGAAGACGCAGTGTAGGCCGGCCCCCACAAGGTGGACCGACGATCTAGTACGAATCGCGGGGAGCCGTTGGGCGCAAACGGCTGCCAACCGCTCGTTGTGGCGATCTAAGGGGGAGGCCTATGTTCAGCAGTGGACGTCTTCCGGCTGATGATGATGAGATAATACTTTATTGCACACCAAGAAAACAATACAGCTAAAAATAACCCCGTAAAACTATGTGATACAATTAGCGTTCTTATCGCTGAATAGCGATCTCTACCAGACAACCTTTGGATGGATGAATGGATGGAATGGATGTGGACATTACCTGGGGTGCAACGGTGTACCTAACATACTACATATACATACTTATACTCATAATACAAAAAATAAAAATAACATAAATGAATAAATAATAAATACTTATATAAAATAAACATATTAATTAATAATAAATTCATAGATATTTAGCGACAAATACTCAAATAGTGTTCTCTGAGTATACGTTTAAAAATGGCAAGCGATTTGGCACATCTGATAGCTACCGGCAGCGCGTTCCATAACCGGACAGCCTGCACTGTAAAAGACTTATCAAAGTAGGAGGAGGAGTGTATAGGTGTTCAGAGTTGGAGTGTGTCAGATGAACGCATCGAGGATTGGATTGATGGAGGAAATGGAAGCGTTCTTTAAGATAGGTGAGGAAGGGTTTAACAGGGTGTTATATGGTAACAGGGTGTAACAGGTGAAGGATGTGGGTATCCCGGCGAAGGCATGACTTAAAGTGTGCAACATAAGTTTATCTTAACAAAATGAGATCATGTTTTTTCTAAGTAAATACTCTTTTTTTATATATTCAGTACCTTCGTAAGTATACTCCAGTTTTATTAAAATCTAGCCAAGATAGTGTAGCTTCCCAACAGTGATTTTTTTTAATTGGTACAGTAGTTTGGAGCCAATACAAAAAAACAAACAAATCTTTCCTCGTTATAATATTACGAAGTTTTTTGTAGATATTGATATGTTCTTTAATATTGTAGAACATACTTTTGTTCTATCATCAATAATTTCCGCATCAGACAAAAGACGTTTTAATGCACTTTTTTACACCTTGGGTTACGTTACTTAAGTTTTAGTAAGGATCCCTAATCTTTTCTAGCAATAAATATAGCCTATGTCACTTAGGGTAAATGTAGCCTATCCAATGGTGAAAGAATTTTTGAAATTGCCACAGTAGTTTTTGAGTTTATTTATTACAAACATAAACACAAACACAAATACAAAAATATCAATCTTTCCTCTTAATAATATTAGTATAGATTATGATTAAGGATGCGTCCATTGGCACATTGGTGCATTGGTATTTTCTTGCAGTCTTTATTTAAGGGGAAGGCACTTTGTTCTTGTGTTCTTTATAGATAGCACTAATACCGACACTATATTGCACTATAATAACTCAAAAGATTTTGTCCTTTTCAGTCTTCTCACTATATCCGTGCTGTCGAGGAGCTGGATTGTTCGTGAGCTTCTGCTAAGTGAATACTGATAAAGTAAAGTTGGTGGCAGAACGTTAGAAAACCATGAATTGATTACCATTAACTTGTCAAGGGCCACGCCAATACGTTTTTGTATAGTTGTGGTGCATAACGTAAATTAAATAAATTTCGTTTAAAAATGAACTAGCTACAGATTTAATGGAATAAAAAAGTGGCCAAGTGCGACAGACAGACATGACGAATCCATAAGGGTTCCGTTTTTTGCCATTTGGCTACGGAACCGTAAAAACTTGATTTCTTCATCAACTAACGATATAATACAATAAAATTATATTCCTAACCACTTACCTAAATGTCCGCAAAAGTATCTAAAGTGAACCGACGAACGAATCCGCACACAATGCAGCGTTTTATCTAACTTCGTCTATAAATGTCGTTATAAGCGAGACGAACTGGAGCGATAAACTCGATCATAACCGCAATCGAATCCACTTTGCTTGCACACTATTGCTGGTGCTTAAATCCTCTCTGCAGTAATCACTGGATGACTGCCTTCTACGTGCGTTTTACGTCGTAATATATATTCTTTGGTAGTACCTGACATACCAAGGGTGAGTACAAAAATATTATTTGCCACAATTTTGCGAGGCGAGGTAAAGATACTTTGTTCTGAACAGGTAAATTTGAGGTTAAATAGTTGTTTTCGGTAAAATGGCCCCTCACAAAAAATGGCGAGTTATTTGAATAACTGTTCATCTAAATTTGGTCAGGATCTGATGATCCATGGCTCCCTAATCGCCTTCGCCGGGATTCTCATATTCTGTCTTTATTATATTCTATTTTATTCAATCCTTTCTCTCCTTGCTATATTAAAGAAAGATTTGCTTATCTCCATTCTTCCAATATTTTTTCTCTCAGGACATCGGAAAACTTATCCCTCAAACCACCACATACAATAAAACACCATCTGAGGTTTTCCCATTAGGCTACGACATGGCACAAGAGAAATGTAAAGAGGTTTCTACAGTGTAGGGAACGCATCGACAATACCTCGGGTGTCGCCGGTGTCAATAGGCGACGGTGACCGCTTACCATCAGGTGGGTCGTAAGCCTGTTTCCCCACAAATAACATAAAAAAACACACTCTAGTTCCTTCTACGGAAATCATTCACTGTCGAAGCAGTGCGCCTGTGGACATTAGACGGGCTTTTTCACAGCACTCTTTTAAGCTGAGATTACAGCAGAATAACCTTAATGCCTAACTTTCTTGTCATTTGAGTTACCTGTTTATTAATTTATATGAAGTATTTATTTTAATTGACCCCGTTTTAGAAGATTTGTAAAAGTAATGATTTAGGTTATTAGTTGGTCATATTAGTATATTTAGGTATTTGTTTATGTATGTGAATTATAAGTACAGTTTTTTATTAGACATAATTTTTGATTTCTTTAATTTGCTTCAACTTTTCTTGTTAGCACAATTGAGGAGTGGAACTCACTTCCGGCGTATGTTTTTCCAAACCAGTATAATCTTGGAGTCTTCCAGTCCAAAGTGAACAGGTTCTTTCTTGGCAAACGTGCTCCATCTTCAATCACACCTTCACTACCATCAGGTGAGGTAGTGGTCAAGCGCTTGGCTTTCATCAATAAAAAGAAAATATTTCATACTCTGTGCACCGATGTCCACTACTGCTTCGCAGATTGCTTTCCATCCAAAGGATGCCTTGAAGAAATCACTTTCAGCGATAAGGTCACCCATTGTACTATATTCAGCATACTAAATTAGTTTTTTAAGTATTCCTGGTGTGCAATAAAGAATTATTCTAATCTATTCTATCAAAGATGATCCATGATAAAAAATGAATAACCTCTTTTATGTGCCTACTAAAAAAAAGTGACAACTATCGTAAAACTAAATTTATACGCATTATAAAAATGCTTTGTATTAAAACTTTTTTATAGTCTCAGAAAACGTTAAATAAAATTGAGTGTAAAAGTGAGTGATTTTTCTCGTCCCAAGTTCTTAGACATGGCCAATCTTCTTCACCTGTTTTCTCAGCTTAAACAACGAATGATACGTCATTTAAAACCAATTCAAACTGTAGAAAAAGAGTTTGGCAAGTACAACCAGTACTTGGTTCTAGAAATCTATTTGTGATGCAAATCTTGCCTCCAAATGACACTATACACTGATAACAAATAGAAAAGCGTTTATTGGCCACTAAGCACTTTCCCGGCTGTTTCCGGCACGCGTTCACGTAGAGCTAGATGTTATCTGTGGCAGCACTTTTCCGCCTCGATAAAAACCTCCATTCACCTCCAACGCACGTCTACCCGCCAATGGGCGTTCGAGAAATGAATTTCCGACGTGTTGGTTTAATCTGCCGGGTTTCTCCGCTTTGTTTGTGGTACGAGCTGTCAATATATTAGATGCTTCTTTATTTCGAGTGTGTGGTTTATAAATGATGATAATCCGTTTTGTTTGTGCTATATACTTAGCGTTTACTTTTACACATACAATACTTCTTCAAAGCCTAAAATATAAATAAAGCTCAAAATATTACATTGAACAGTTTTCGTTACTAATATTATACATCTATCAATGGATTCACGGTCATGTTTCTATAACTGCCAGCAGTCGCGTTACTTTGCTGATTGTCAGAGGAAAGTTAACTGTCAATGTCACTTTCTGTGACAATATTATTTTCCGAGGAAGTTGAAATAATTAAAAATAAATTAATTTGTGTTTGTTTGACCTCGCCCAGTCATTGTCCTGGCTCGGTCAATGAGCCAACCGATCAACAGAACGCATATAGTACACACGGCTACACATCAAGCTATACATTTCCAGTATAAGCTGACTTCTTAATCTACGAAAAGCTTACACAATGCGAGGTCAGTTTAAACTAGAAATGTATAGCTTGATATTTAGCCGTGTGTACGTACGGCGGGTCGGTAAGTACCGAAATGTTTGGATTTAAAAACAAACATTATTAATTTATAATTTACGGTCTCTAAAATGTACTACGTACGTAGTACGTAGTACGTGTAAAATGTACGAAGGTACGACGCCAAAAGCATGGAACGGGGGCGTGGTGGTTCTGTTCTTCAAGAAAGGTGACAACACCTTGCTTAAGAATTACAGACCCATCTCGCTTTCGAGCCATGTTTATAAACTGTTTTCGAGGATCATCGCGAACCGTCTCGAACGCAGGTTTGATGACTTCCAGCCTCCCGAACAAGCCGGGTTCCGTAAAGGCTACAGTACCCATAGACCACATACATACGCTGCGGCAAGTCATACAGAAGACCGAAGAGTATAACTTGCCGCTATGTCTCGCGTTTGTGGACTATGAGAAAGCCTTCGATTCGATCGAAACATGGGCAGTGCTTGAGTCTCTCCAACGATGCCGTATTGACTATCGGTACATCGAAGTGTTGAAGTGTTTGTATAAAAACGCCACTATGTCAGTCCGAGTACATGAACAGAGCTCGAAGGCGATTCCCTTAAAAAGAGACGTAAGACAGGGAGATGTCATTTCTCCTAAACTGTTTACGACCGCATTGGAAGATGCCTTCAAGCTTCTGGAATGGAAAGGACTGGGCATCAATATTAACGGCGAATACATCACTCACCTTCGGTTTGCCGACGATATTGTGGTCATGGCAAAGTCGATGGAAGAGCTCAGCACGATGCTCGAAGGCCTCAATCGAGTCTCCCAACGGGTAGGACTTAAAATGAACATGGACAAGACGAAAATCATGTCGAATGTCCATGTCGTCCCTGCCCCAGTTATGGTTGAGAACTCGGCTCTTGAAGTTGTCGACGCGTATGTATACCTAGAAACAGTCCAATTAGGTAGGTCCAGCTTCGAGAAAGAGGTCAATCGTCGAATCCAACTCGGATGGGCAGCGTTTGGGAAACTTCGCAACGTCTTTTCGTCCAACATACCTCAGTGCCTTAAGACGAAAGTCTACAATCAGTGTGTGTTACCAGTGATGACATATGGAACCGAGACGTGGTCCTTCACTATTGGCCTTATGAATAAGCTCAGAGTCGCTCAACGAGCTATGGAGAGGGCTATGCTCGGGGTTTCTCTACGGGATCGAATCAGAAATGAGGAGATACGTAGGAGAACTCAGGTCACCGACATAGCCCGACGGATTAGCACGTTGAAGTGGCAATGGGCAGGCCATATAGCGCGCAGAACAGATGGCCGATGGGGCCGAAAGGTTCTCGAGTGGAGGCCACGGACCGGCAAATGCAGCGTAGGACGTCCACCCACAAGATGGGCAGACGACTTGGTAAGAACCGCAGGTCGGCGTTGGATGCAGGCCGCTTCCAACCGCAGTTCCTGGAGATCAATGAGGGAGGCCTTTGTCCAGCAGTGGACGTCCTACGGCTGATATGATGATGATGATGAAAATGTACTACGTCATTATCTGTACTTTAAATTGCAACACCTATACATAACAACCAATTGCCGCATGTATGAAAGATTATCACTGGAGAACGGGTCGACCGATTTGGCTAATTTTATTGCTGTGTTCGTGATTTTCAGGACAAGCTTTATATGAAAGAAAAATATGATAAATTAATTTTAATATAAAAATTATCAAATTCCGGCAGTGCCTATCTAAGAACTTGCCAAACTAATAGACTAGTGGTTCGCCCCGAACTGAGATCTCGCGAGTCTCTCCTTAAAACAAAATAATATTATTTGTAATCTTTGACTATCAAAATAGTGTCACGAAATAAATAACCATGGAACTTGACCTACAGTTTTATTAAAATTACAGGTAACGGGAGTTCATGTGATTGGTTCTCTTTTTTGGGGTACAAATTGCAGTTATTCTGGATTTCAGACTTTTGCCTACATTTGTGTCACTTAAGCTACACGCATACTAAATTAAATTAAATTAAATTACAGCACTGGGTCACTGGTGTACCCTTTGAATTTTGACAAAATTTAGTTTTTATTATGGCTTATAACTCAAAAACTATAAAGAATTTACGAAAAATAAAAACTGAGTCTAAATGTACTAATGAATACATTTAATTTGACGTACCATTTGACCAGCTACCTTTATTTTAATTTTTTTACCCCTTTTGAACCTCAATATCTCAACAACCCCCTCACATTTTTAGCTCATTTAGTCACACCAAAATTGTGTCATCACCATATACCTATGTTTTAAATTTCACGATGATGGGATCGTCGCTTCGAAAGATATCCTCGGACAAACATACATACATACATAAAACGCTGATTTGCCCGCGTCGCTCCATCAATAAATATAAATAGATCGTTAGAAAATTAAGTGAAGTGCTTTATTTAATAAATAAATAATATCTATTCAATGATGGACTATAAATTGGTTTTATTAAATATACTTAAAATAGTCATGTGGATTTATTATTTTTCAAACTTTCGCGATCACTGTACATAATTATTGATTAAAACGGGTATTTATCGCGTATGTACCTGTTATAATCAATAATTATGTGGATTTATTGCTATCATTAGTGTGTATTTTTATACTTTTGTGTTTTCTTTCCTTACTTCAGTAATTCCATTGTTTGTTAAAACTTACTAGTGTTACTTTGTTATTGTTACTACATATTTTTTAGTACATACGGTGTTTACCTATAATTGGTCGTGCAATCAGTACCTACTATCTAGATTAATCTAGATCGATTGTCGATTTAGAGCATGAAATATTGTTACAATCGTTGGTAGACCTGAGTGACAGCAACGCCCTTATAAGGGGGTTGCATTGAATGGAGACTTAACGAATGCCCCAGAAACGGAGAGTCCGAGCTGTCCGCCAATGTGCTTAGAATGATGTTGGGGCTGCCACGCAGGCGTTTCAAGAGCGACGCTCACCACTTTCTTATAACGGCGTGGAAGCCATCAGTTTGCGCCTCACTGAATATACACAATAGTGTATGAAGCACTGCATTTAAAAAAAAAAATCTACACTAATATCATAAATTCGAAAGCATCTGTCTCTCTGTCTCTTTGTTACGTATTCACGACTGAAATTTAGTATAGATTATGAACTGGATTGAGACATAGAATACTTATTATTGACAAACCACGCGTGCGAAGCCGCGGGTAGAAGCTAGTACTATTTTTTATAAATAAAAACTCCTTTCTTGAACATTGTGTAGACGTTGTGACTTTTTATAAACGTACAAGAGGTTTCACTTTACTTTCTGGAGCTTTAAACAGCTAACTTTTACCTATTGATGTATGAATGTATGTAATGAAGTACCTAATGATACCAGTGTGATGAAAGCATCAAATTTTGAAACCTAAAACATTGCCTAAGTTAGAACTATCATCATCATCATATATCAGCCGTAGGACGTCCACTGCTGGACAAAGGCCTCCCTCATTGATCTCTAGGAACTGCGGTTGGAAGCGGCCTGCATCCAACGCCGACCTGCGGTTCTTACGAAGTCGTCTGCCCATCTTGTAGGTGGACATCCTACGCTGCGCTTGCCGGTCCGTGGCCTACATTCGAGAACTTTCCGGCCTCATCGGCCATCTGTTCTGCGCGCTATATGGCCTGCCCATTGCCACTTCAACGTGCTAATCCGTCGGGCTATGTCGGTGACTTGAGTTCTCCTACGTATCTCCTCATTTCTGATTCGATCCCGTAGAGAAACCCCGAGCATAGCCCTCTCCATAGCTCGTTGAGCGACTTTGAGCTTATTCATAAGGCCAATAGTGAAGGACCACGTCTCGGTTCCATATGTCATCACTGGTAACACACACTGATTGAAGACTTTCGTCTTAAGGCACTGAGGTATGTTGGACGAAAAGACGTTGCGAAGTTTCCTAAACGCTGCCCATATAATAACCTAATAAATAAAATAAAATAAATAAATTGTCCGAAAAATTTTAGTAAAATTGAACGTGTTTTTTTTCTATAGTATATAGAAAACTCTTATTAGGGTTAAGCTCGCCTTTGTACATGTCCATTTTGTAAGCTATTTTTATCTGTAAATCTATTTGTGTACAATAAAGAATAAAGAATAGTATTTTTGTATGAACTCAAGACCATTAAGAAAATGGAAGAAAGAAAATTATTAAAAAAATGGAGACCAGAAGGACTATTTCCTAAATAATTCTTATAAGTTTCAATATAATCACGGTGCCTGTCAATGCGAGCTGAATACAAGATCGTTATGTCGAAAGTAAAAGCAAGCCGAAAGTATAGTGAAGTTAAAATTACGAGGTTCGGGGTTGTAATACTGGTATACCGAACACAAGTCAAATGCTACCTTTCTCCGGTATGTTACCTCCCAACTTCCCAGTAAAATCCTTAGATTATATCGATGTAACCTACTTAGTACCATTCATCGTGTGTCGGATTTTGTTTGCGGTCTCTAGCGGCACCCGTGGACGGCGATAAAAGGCTCTTTGTGTCGACCCTCTATATTCTATGGACTTCAGAGTAACTCTTTCAATGCAAGATTGCACGCGCGGGAATGAGGATTTTAAATAATAGATTCCTTTGGTAGTGTGGATTTTAGTTATTTTGATGGATTTGCTAAAGTGTATAAACGTTGAGAATCTAAAAGCACCTACTGCGTTGACTGCAAATATTTTTTACAAGCTTTTTATTAACTTGCAATGTATGTATGTTTGTCCGGGTGGAATCTTGCAACTGAATTTTAAACCCGTTCCCCTCAACCGATTGAGCTGAAATTTGGAATACATATTTAACTTCGGCGACAAAGCGATAATATAGTACCATGGAGGTGGTCTCATGATGGAGACGGATGCTAGACAACGGAACTTCTGAATGTATAATAATAGGCTACTAGTGTTCAGGCTCATTTGAATCTGCTTGCGGATTCGATTATGAGTTTTATAAAAGCTTATTTTGAAAAAGTATTTTTTCAACAAAAAACTTATTTAATGAATTACATATTTTATACAGCACTTAGCTTCAATGTAATCAAACTATTTGCCAATTTTCATTTTACCGTAACATGTTAGACTAAAACTATAGCGAAATCGAACCCTACGACTATAGACAAAAAAAAAGAAGAATAAAAAAAAAAGAAAAAAAAATAATATTTTCTTTTTCAAATAAAGAATGTTCGCTCTAACAAAAAAATAATTAATGCATCTATTCCTCAAAGATCTGTAATCGGATGTCTTCTTTTTTTAGTATACATAAATGACTTACCCAAAATCATGAACGAACCGAGCGTACTGTTCGAGGATGATATATCCCTACTCACGTCATGCCAAGACAGTCATACATAACATAAAAGAGAAACTAGACTCAATACTTACTAAAACAGAGGACTGGATGGATGCACACAACCTGGAAATTAACTTCTCAAAAACAAAAATAATGACATTCCATCCTTTTCAGAAAACTTCACTTACTATTGAAAAATGAGACTAATAATATAACATTTTATAAAACAATTTTGACGACCTCCGTGGCGCAGTGGGCGAACAGTCGGCTGAGACGCAGGAGGTAGCGGGTTCGATTCCCGCCGCGGAACAAATGTTTGCATGATTTACAGATATATGTTCCGGGTCTGGTTGTTTTTCTCTACATTATATACAAAAAAAAAAACATTATATTACAAAAAAAAGTATATAAGTATTCTGTCAGTTATCTGGTTCCCATAGTACAAGCTCTGCTTAGTTTGGGGCTAGATAGCGCTGTGTGAAATATCTCTTAAAAAAAAACTTACTAACTAAAAAAACTTACTAATTGACGAATATTTTAATGATAAATTTAATGAAAATTGACAAATTTTAGATACTTACCTACTATCTACTTTGACACTATATTTGAGTGTTTTCTTTTTTTAAATAAATATAACCTAAGAAGAACAATGACGTCCTCCTCTCTCCATGATATTGTTGTGTCCAACAGGGTACATAATGAACATGTACCTATTATCTACCACCTATTATTACATTGTGGAATACAATAAACGATTGAGTATATAGGTACTGTAATATTTAAGCTGTAACATTTGTGAATTTGTTTGTTTTTTGGATGTAAGGGGGTCATCTCCGAAACTAGTGACCCGATTCTGAAATCTCTTTCTATAATAGGAATCTACATTATCCCTGAGTGCAGGCTATATTATATTTAGAAAAAGAAAAAATCCGTGCTGCTCCGGGGCGAGTTTGCTAGTAAAATATACATTTATTAACAGTAATAATATCCAATTGGTTATTACTGCACTCCTCCGAAACGGGTCGGGAGAATTTAATGATTTTCTTTGTATATATGGAGGTTGACCTCGAATGATAACTCTAAATAAACACTGCGCGCGCTCTGCCCTCTATCTCCAAAATGGGGCAAGATATAAAACAAATGTTTAAATAAAAGTTGCAGAGAATTTAACCCTCTATAATACTTATAATAGATATAAGTAACATAAAACCCATAGGAAACGAGATATTTGCAAAAAATGCGTAAAAAAACGATTTTTTGAACATTGACCTTTGAATATCTGTAGTCGCGGACACCCTACGATAAGTAGGTTCTGAGACAAGTTTTAGGGTGTCTAAATGAAGGTTTATAGAAGCTTTTAACCGACTTTCTCTCATTCCGAGGTGAAACCAGTAATATTCCTGGAATAACTATACGTGGTCCTTTACTCATGGCCTCATGACCAAGCTCAAGGTCGCTCAACGAGCTATGGAGAGGGCTATGCTCGGGGTTTCTTTGCATGACAAAATCCGCAATGTGGAAATCCACAGAAGAACTAAAGTTGCCGACATAGCTCTAAAAATTAGTAAGTTGAAGTGGCAATGGGCAGGCCACATCGCTCGTAGAACCGATAACCGTTGCGGAAGAAAGGTTCTTGAGTGGAGACCACGGACTGGAAGACACAACGTAGGCCGGCCCCCACAAGGTGGACGGACGATCTAGTAAGAATCGCGGGGAGCCGTTGGGCGCAAACGGCTACCAACCGCTCGTTGTGGCGACCTAAGGGGGAGGCCTATGTTGAGCAGTGGACGTCTTACGGCTGATGATGATGATGAATATCTATAAAATTTAACCTTCGTTCATTGACATGAAGTCATTTATATGAAGTGTCGCGTCACTTTGACAAGGGTGTTTTATCTAGTTTTTATCCCGAAGTTCCCACGGGAACGAGAAATTTCAAGCGTGCGAAGCCGCGGGCGGATCAGCTAGTATTATAAAAGAAACAGTTGAATCGTCTTAAGATCGTTGCTTACAATCAACTATTCCAGATCACTAACCAGGCGGAAGTGTTCCCAAAGCACAGTTACGTTGCCCCGCTGAATGAGGATCAGTAATGTTATAGAAAATTCAATAGAACTAATATCCACGTTATTCTTTAAGACATGAAAATGATATATCTTTTTGAGTTATCAAAATCGGACCATTAGTTACGAAGATATTAGGTAGTAAACTTTACATGCCGTTCCTTCCGCTAAAAGTATGGACGCCGGTGCGTGTGACGTCACTGTGACGGTACCGAGCGCAAGCGGCACTCTTACTTCACGCACGAATGAGAGGCGGGTGACGCGTTTGGTCACTACATTTGTCAATTTGTTAACTTAAAGAGTTTTTAGAATATAAGTAGGTGTGTAAAAAAATATAAGTACTAATAAAATAAAACCTGGTTTTGTGCAAGCTCAATCAGATAACCTTCCAAAAGTGGATTCTTTCATGGTGTTTGATTGCCTAGGTAATTATTCTAAGTTCACCAGTGCTGAAAGCCGTGGTTGGAAACTACAAAGGTAAGGGTGCTGCTTATTTATCTACGTACATAGGGGCTTATTAGTAATCTTTAGGTCTAATCTATTAGTTGTAGGTAAAGTACCTACAATGTAAGTATAGGTACAGGCATGTAAGCAGAACCTGTGAGGTAGATGTAAAAAGAATTAATGTAAACTTAAACTTTTTTAACTTATTAATCTTTATTCGTGTTTATAGTATCTTGATAGATATGTAAATCTTTTCACGGATGCCTTTTTTGATGTGAGAACCATGCACTGTACGAGTATAAAGTGAAAGTAGTCGCTTTATACAGTGCATGGTTCTCTGCACTTACTGATCATTCTCATTATTATTACCATCTCGCCCATTGTTACAAATCATTCTTCAGTATGTACTTACGTAGGATGGGTTGAATATAAATAACAAAATATATAAGCATTTGTTTTTTACTTAACTATCATATATTTTTACTTATATATATTTTGTTCCGCTTTATTTATTTTTTACAGATCTGCTCGTGAAACCTATGGAGATGATGCTGTAGGATTTCTCCAGAGGTCGGGAAATGTTTGTACAGTAAAAGCAAAAACCGGCCAAGTGCGAGTCGGACTCGCACACGAAAGGTTCCGTACCATCTATAAAAACGTCAAAAAAATCACGTTTGTTGTATGGGAGCCTCCCTTATATATTTATTTTATTCTGGTTTTAGTTTTATATGTTGTTATAGCGCCAACAGAAATACATCATCTGTGAAGATTTCAACTGTCTAACTATCACGGTTCATGAGATACTAAAATAAAGATATTTTCTAAAGCGCCATCTTTTGCCGAGTAGAAGAAGTCAACTTTAATTTTTTGTTACTGTTTATTTTATTGAATTATAAACCATGTTCCATAGTAGCTAAGGTTTTATGTCCGTTAAATTGGTTTTATGGTTTTATGCCTTTTCTAAGTGTGCTATTTTTTACATGTGTGAGTTTAGCTACACTGGTTTTCTTAGTAAAAAGTCATCATGCTAGTTCTATTGTTTTTTATGTTTTGTGCTGCCAACGGCTAACTGGCGGCGACCGTCCCAGTGACGTCATAGCTACTGCGGCGGCCGCTCAGTGAACTTCGCTAATAAATTGGTCATAACTTCGTAAACTTTTGTCGCAGAATAATTTTTTTTGCATTATATGTTAGGGATTTCATAGCTTTATAAATCTGCATTCTCAACTAAAAACGTTACGGCTACTCATTGCAATAGTTATGCGTTGACCCGGATAAGCGTCATCTTTTAGATCACACGTCGCGTTAGAATAAATCTAAAATTGATGAAACATTAGTAGTTACGCATTTGAAGAATGTAACGGTGGAAGATGTATGTATGTGATGTGTGGCGTGTGTGTGTGTTGTGAGAGCCCACTTGTTAAAAATCCTTGAAAATATTTTAAGGATTTAGTGAACATTCCAAACTTATTTAGTGGATTTACTAGACTCAAAACTTTTATCTCCATTCATTCGTCTGATCCATAATAATAATAATATATGTATGTAAGTATATATTTATTTATTTTATATATGATATTTATTAAGGTATAGTAATTATTCTTTTTCTATAATTAAGTTTATTCTTTTTACACATCGGCCAATCTTCCATTATGCAATGATCCTCTCCGTCTAAAGGTTGCCTTGATCGCTTTGTTAAGCGATAAGACCGCCCATTATGCTTACATATATTTGTTTTCTTGTTATCTTTGTATATTATATGTTGCGTCTAGCTTGTAATAAAGAATTTTCATTCATTCAACATTCTAAAAGAATTGTGTAAGGTGGAATCCGATTTTGTGAAAGTCTAGTAAGCGAGGTATAGGCCAAAAAGCCGGGCTCTCAAACTTAGGTATTTGGATATGATCGTTAATTACACCTATTTAAAAGTCACTTATACTGACCTGACCACACACAAGGTTTCCCTGTGTCGTCAGTATTAAAAGCTTCCTACCACAACAACTCGGATCACATAACTATGAAATTAAATACCAATATCATGCAAACATTTGTTCCACCGTAGGAATAGAACCCGCAACCTTTCCCGTCTCAGTCACTTATTTGCCCACACCGGTTGTTAGTTTGTTATTTATATAAAACTAGCTGACCAATGCGCAGCTGCGCACGCGAATTTTTTTAATAAAACATTACCCTTCTTCTCCGCAGTTGGGTAAAAAGTAGCCTGTGTCACCCGGAGATAGTGTAGCATCCCAACAGTGAACGAATTTTTTAAATCTGATCAGTAGTTTTGGAGCTTATTCAATACAAACAAACAAATCTTTCCTCTTTATAATATTACAAAGTTTTCTGTAGATATTGATATGTTCTTTAATATAGTAGAACATACTTTTGTTCTATCATCAATAGTTTCCGCAGCGCATGCGACGAAAGCCGTTTTAGGGCACTTTTTTACACCTTGGGTTACGTTACGTAAGTTTTAGTAAGAATCCTTAATCTTTTCTAGCAATAAATATAGACTATGTCACTCAGAGTGAATGTAGCTTTCCAATGGGGGAAAAAAATTTGAAATTGGCAAAGTAGTTTTTGAGTTCATTCATTACACACATACACACAAAAATACAAATCTTTCCTCTTTCTAATATTAGTATAGATTGTATGAGTTTGTCGCCTATTTGTTTGTCGCATTTAAATGTATAAACTTGTGTTTTACAAGACTACCTATACAATGATAACTTCACAAATATACATATTTTGAAACCGGGACTTGAAATTATGTTTTCCGAAGTCCACACTCCGCTACGAGTATTTCTATTCAAAAGTTTATGCAACAAGTAAACTATCTCCTCTTCGGTTATCTAACGAAGTATTGTGGTGAAAAGTTATTTTTCAATTTTCCTCCTCTCTATTCTATTTTATTATATTTTATACCAGTTAGATAGATGAACTCTTTACTGCACACCTAATAAAAATACGGTAAGAAAGGAATACACATTAGATAATGGTACAATGGGCAGTCTTATCGTAAACGCGATCTCTTCCAGATAACGCGCATTATAGCTTAAAATATCTCTACTACAATTTTGCAAAGAAACTCTACCTTAGACCCGGACTATATGGCATCCGGGTCTCCCCGATCCTGCGAATCCGGAGCATGTCCCGGTTGCTTCCAGGTAAAAATCGGAGTCCGAACCAGATAAGAATCTGGCTAAGTAACACTCTTTATCTGAGGGTGAGTACCCAGTCAAACCTTACACGGTTTTTAGGGTATAATATTAAGGTTATATGTACTTCACACCAACAGCCTATTAGTGTCCAGTGCTGGATAGAGCCTCCTCCAAAGGTGGAGGTTTTTGCCATAATCACCACGCTTGGCAGGTGGATTGGTCATCGCAGGGTGTAGATAATACACAGAAGGAAGCTGCTGTCCTTCTTCTTGTGAGATCCCTTAGTAGGCTTTTACGACATCCATGGGCTGAGTAGGAGGGGTCGATTCTTAAGCCGCGACCGCCACTGCAACGGCATATGTACTTACATACATCGTAGTATATAAATAAAAAAACGAGTGTGCTTTAGACCACATGACTGAAGTCAAACTTCTTTTTCAAAATATTAATTTATCATCATCATCATCAGCCGAGGGACGTCCACTGCTGAACATAGTCCTCCCCCTTAGATCGCCACAACGAGCGGTTGGTAGCCGTTTGCGCCCAACGGCTCCCCGCGATTCTTACTAGATCGTCGGTCCACCTTGTGGGGGGCCGGCCTACGCTGCGTCTTCCAGTCCGTCTTCCAGTCACTCGAGAAGCTTTCTTCCCCAACGGTTATCAGTTCTACGAGCGATGTGGCCTGCCCATTGCCACTTCAACTTGCTAATTTTGAGAGCTATGTCAGCAACTTTAGTTCTTCTGCGGATATCCTCATTGCGGCTTTTGTCACGCAAAGAAACCCCGAGCATAGCCCTCTCCAGAGCTCGTTGAGCAGCCTTGAGCTTGGTCATGAGGCCATAAGTAAAGGACCACGTTTCAGTGCCATAGGCCATCACTGGCAACACACACTGGTTGAAAACTTTAGTCTTCAGACTCTGGGGATTTTTTGACGGGAAGATATCGCGACGCTTCCCGAACGCTGCCCAGCCGAGTTGGATTCTTCGTGCGACCTCTTTGTTGAATTAATTTATAAAATTGTTCAATTACAAAATTGTCCACACATCTGTAGGTAGATCAGTCAGTGTTCATTCTGGACAGACGCAACTCGCACTCGCAAATTAAGGTTTAAAAATATACGAAACGTAGCTCTCTCTCTTTCTATCTTCACTAACTTATATCTCCCTCTCAACTTCTGTTCGCACTTTTCGTAACGCATTCACCAGCTTACTCCCCAAGTCAAGCGTGAATAAAGAAATTTTACTTCAAAAAAATCTATTTTCATTTGCACGCAGTGAAGTAAAAGCACACGTCCAAATACTTTTTATTTGGTGAAACTAAAAAGCTCCTTAGTTAAGTGTAATGTATGCGGCGTCTAGCGTGATGATAAATGCCGGGCCGTCGGGACGCAGAACACGGATACGCTTTTAGGCTGTCCACCTGTGACCCCCTTTTGGATCGCTGTTGCGGTGTTTCCGTCGAGTTCAACTGTAAAATAAAACAGCATTCATTCATTTACAACAAATTAAAACTTAAAAAAAATAACAGAATATTAATCATTATTATAAGTACGAGATTTATCATGTACCGTCTTATCGGTGTTTCGACCGACAATGTTTCGGTTCAATTCGTGAACCTTCATCAGGGTGAGTGCGATCCGCTCCGAATAACGTCTCGCCTCGCACTGCGCGCCGCTGCCCTCTGCGCGCGAGTGGACGGGGTGCTGGGGATTGGGTCAACGAAAACCCAGCGTTTTGACCAGCTGTGTCATCATCATTATTATCACTGCTGCTCTCTTCGGTAGTTCTTGGTCTAGGCAAACTTCGGTCTAGGCAAACACACAACACTAAGTATGTCTCTACCAGGTTCACTCACTCTTCTGTCACTTGCATCATGAAGACATGGCCTCCAAGCTGGCGGTAGAACCCATCCTCTATCTCTGTTAAAGTTCGGCACACGACTTATTTCTATCATGATAAATCCCGTATTTATAATAATGATTGTAGTAAAACAGAATATTACAATATAACGTGAGTAAAGAAATGGTCGAGGACTCATGCTGCTTTTCAGTCTAGCATGTGTGTTTGCTGACGTCACACAGCAGCACGGTCAGCACAGCACCTGTGGTTCTCGCTAGGTAATTTTTGAACAAATCGTCGCGTGTTTTATGATTATCATTCGCTACCTAGTTTTAGAAATGTCTGGATCTTAAGAAGCCGGCGAACCCCGAGCGCAACTTCAATTCGGCATCGTCAAAAACTTCGGTCTGAATATCGCTATCCCTGTTTAATGACGAAGTTTAGCCACGCCGAGCGATAGTGATAGCAATAGAACAATTCTAAATTTGATTAGATTTTGACCGTGTTCCGTAATACCAAAAATGATGACTGAAAACTTGTTGTATTTTTCTCATTGTGTTGTTATTCTGTAACTAGACGATATAATCTATGTTCCCATGACTAGGATACGTAAGATGTTGTTGTTTTTAATATGAAACAATTAGATTGAAAACAGCTCTTTTATGACGTAAAACCACGTAGAATGCGATACGCTTCTATTTCATTTTAGGTAAGTATTTTGATCTAATATAAGGTTGGCAACCTAGATAAATACTATTAAAATTAAAATAATACCTAATTAAGGTAGAAACATGCTCCAATTAGAAATGATCTTGGTAGTACGTGTTGTATGGGCGATTCCCCTCCGGTCTCCCATTAAAAACACAAAGAAATAAGTGAAACAAAAAACACTTACTAAAGTAGCTGTAGTTGCAAATAGGGTCCACCACTCAGCTGGATTTGACCTCATCGTTTTAAAACGTTAACTTACCTGACTAAATTGACTTTACCAATTCAATTTCAACTTAACGCAATAACCAGCTTTAAGAAAAACCCCATTGAAATCGGTTCATCCATTTGGGAAATATCTACGACACGGAACAGACATACAGACAGACAAAGACTTTAAATGTGTAACATCCCTCATTTTGCGCCGCAAGGGTATAAAAACATGACTACCTAGACCTACCTACTCAATTAACTTTTGTTGAAAGTGGTGTACCAAACTGCTGAATGTGTATGTAATTATTGTCTTTTCAGCAAAACTATTCGAGTATTCGGTGTGTAAAATTGAAAACCAGAAGTCCAGTAAGTTAGATAAATGCTAGAAACAATGAGCGAGCGGGCGGAACCTCTTAGTTTTATAAACCTAAAATTGTGTAAAAGCTAAGTTTAACCATTATACAGATGAGAGTTTTAGAACTTCTTGCCATTAGGAATATTATTTTAAATTATGAATATACTGAAACTTTATCTTTATTCCCTCTGGCTATTTTACTTTAGAGTACAATAAATGGCATAAAAGCATTGGTAGTATTCAATACTCTTGCGGATAGCCCATTTGAATGCGTTTCTATTTTAAACAAAGGAGAAAATACTGTAAAACTAATTTTGGATTTGTATTTTTCATATTTGAAACTGGTTTTTAAAATATGCAGTTCTATTCAGGTATTTGTTAGTAAAACACGTTTGGTTAAAAGCAGTACCGCATAACTAATGAGAGAATCAATTATGAAGTTATGCTATGGCAACTCAATGTCGAAAACTTAGTAAGCTATTAGACTATATATTTCTATTTGAACGGGCTCACACAGAACTGCATTTAACTTAGAAGCAAACAAAGTAATGCAGCCGTTAGCACGTAAAACATTATTGTGGGAGAGCGCAATTTGTAAAATTTCTAACATATTTTCTGAATAAATGCCAGAATTCTTGAACAGGTGAGTATTTCTTAGAGCGTACTGCATAAAATGGAGCAGCAAAAAATATTCCATACGCTTTGAAAGTAAACGTTATAAAAAATAAATATAAGCAAACTCTTCCATTACGTAAGTGAAAATGAAATGTCAACAACACCAGCAAATGTGTAGATTAGCACCAAAGGTTCAGTAAAAGGACTACTCAGGAAATGAAGGTTGTCTGCGCGAAGCTCCATTTCCGCCCGAACCGGCCCGGAAGCTCTGTCGCTAAACAGTGCTCTATTATCGCCAGTGCTGCCATCTGCGATGCTCTTTCACATCTCGCCTCTATTGTCAAATGCGCTTTTGTCTATGTTTCCCCTCTCTGTAGAAGCGGCTCCGTTGATGGTTAGTTTCTCTCATTGGAAATGAGCACTTAAATAGATCTATTGAAACTTTCTGAATCCTAATATTCAACCGGGCTTGGTAGTGAGTAAACCAAAACGCTTGTAGTGGTTTAGTCGTTTACAACACATTAGCATGCACTGGTCTGGTAATATGGGTGAATGTTATTGAGATTGAATACTAAGCACTTCATTTGTCCTTCAGAGTTATGATGTTGGCGTTTTTACAAAGCCATGTCGGTGGCTTCACGCGGCGTAAATACTCTGGCACCAGGTTTGCCCACCAGCTCTTACAAACTGTTTTGTTAGTTTCGCCTATTGATTTATTGACTTTCCTCCGACATGGAGATCGGAGACATGTTTTGTATATTCATGTTACTTTTTAGGGATCAATGCAATTTGTATCGGGTTGTCTGAACTCATATTTTATTTTATTTTATTCAAAAGACCAACAGCTACAAAAATATAACAATTTTAAAATTATATATTACGATAATACAGCCAATTAAAGGAACTGAAGTAACATGAACTTTATTTTTATGAAAAACGGGATATTTATCATGGTTTGTGAGAAAATGAGATTTTTTTACGAAAAGATCAGATTATGTTAACTATCAGATGTGCCAAGTCATTTGCCATTATTAAATATCTATGTCATCATCATCATATCAGCCGTATGACGTCCACTGCTGAACAAAGGCCTCCCTCATTGATCTCCAGGAACTGCGGTTGGAAGCGGCCTGCATACAACGCCAACCTGCGGTTCTTACCAAGTCGTCTGCCCATCTTGTAGGCGGACGTCCTATGCTGCGCTTACCGGTCCGTGGCCTCCATTCGAGAACTTTCCGGCCCCATCGGCGATCTGTTCTGCGCGCTATATGGCCTGCCCATTGCCACTGCAACGTGCTAATCCAACAGGTACTAACAGTCCAATTAGGTAGGTCCAACTTCGAGAAAGAGGTCAAGCGTCGAATCCAACTCGGATGGGTAGCGTTTGGGAAACTTTGCAACGTCTTTTCGTCCAACATACCTCAGTGCCATAAGACAAAAGTCACCGAGACGTGGTCCTTCACTATTAGCCTTATGAATAAGCTCAGAGTCGCTCAACGAGTTATGGAGAGGGCTATGCTCGGGGTTTCTCTACGGGATCGAATCACAAATGAGGAGATACGTAGGAGAACTCAAGTCACCAACATAGCCCGACGGATTAGCACGTTAAATATCTATGTATTTATTAATAACTAATATGTTACTAAAATAAGTGTTAGTATGTATATATAAATTGTTATCCAAAATTATTATTATTACTCATATATGTAATTTTTATTTTATTTTTATATCACTAGTATGTATGTACATGTTAGGTACACCATTACACCCCAGGTAATATTCATACAGTCCATTCCATCCAACGGTTGTCTGGTAGAGATTGCTATTTAGCGATAAGACTGCCAATTGTGTCCATAGATTTGCGTTGTAATTTTTTTATTTGTATTTGTTTCATGGTGTGCCATGAATTATCTAATCTAATCTATGTTGTTGGTTCAGATTCTGGAGCTTGAACTATTTCCGTGCCGCCACTCCATTTGGTGTAAACAGATATTTTCTTGCCTGTGATAGCCGCGAGCTTTGTGGTGTTGTCGGTGCGTGAACTCCTTCCTACTTCTTGTTTGAACGTGTAATTGAGATTGCATCAGAGATTAGTTTGAGTCTAAGATCTACGGAAAGCAATTTAAACTCATCTTTACCGTCTTTGACTTAAGGCAGAAACTGGAGTAGTGAACATAGTGTTAACGAATACGTATATCAGTTATATGTAGCAGATAGCTCAAAGGATGTTTGGCCACTCGCAATCAAATTGGTCAAGCGTTTTCGTGTGAAAGGTACGTCATCTGTCTACTGTCTCCAGTTGTTGACGAATATAGGCGTTAGAACTAATACAGGAAGATTCGGAGTTATGTTAACTCGAAAATAAACAACATTTCCTAAAAATGTATTATTTTTTTAGGGTTCCGTACCTCAAAAGGTAAAATAAGGAATCTTTATAAGAACACTCTCTTGTCCGTCTGTCCGTGTGTCACCATCGATATTCTCAGCAACGGGTGGACCTAGCAAGTTGAAATTTATACAAGATACTGAGGTCTATAGTCCCTATTAAGTGTATAAAAATCAAGGTCCTGAGTGAACACTATAAAAAGATAAGGGCAAATTTAGATTTTCGCGAAAACTTGTAAGTACCAAAGTTTTAAACTTTTTAATTTTTCAGATTTTTCCTTTATTTGTGCTGTTGTTACCTTGCTTTTTGCCAAATTTCGTGATTCTTGGTCAACGGGAACTACCATATAGGTTTTCTATCCAAACCTATAGGGTACTTCCGGTTGACCCAGATTTGTCAATTTTGGACAGGTACGGAACCCTCGGCGCACGAGTTGAACTAGCACATGACCGGTTTTATTTTTGGTAAGTCATAAAATTTGTGATATACCGAATAACATGTTTTACTTCGGATAAGCACATATTTTTTTTTTGGTTTTTTGAGCTGTAGAATCGCTGCGTCCGTGAGGCCTCTTGTGATCGGATAAACATATAAACAGCTCATCTTCTTATTTTTTCCAGAATGAGTACTACATGTCCAACATTTAAATCATCATCATCATTATCATCCACAGCCTGACTTCACCCATTGTTGGGTATAGGCCTCCCCAAGTTTGTGCCATCCACCACGATCCTGCTCTAGTCTCACCCACTGACGGCCCACGACCTTTACGATGTCGTCCACCCATCTCGCTGCTGTTCGTCCTATCCTTCTATACCCACTCATCGGCCACCATTCAGTTACTGTCCTGCTCCATCTGTCATCACCACGTCTAGCCAAGTGTCCCGAATCAATCTAAACATTTAAATAAGTACTAACAATTCTTCTTCTACACATATAAACAAGAAAGTTGGAATGAAACGTCGGCCGTTTGAACAGATTCCAAGAAGCTCATCCACACAATGTGTAGATCTATTTGATCGGTACTTACAGTGCCCTAATCTTTCGGTCTTTCTTAAAGGTTCACATTGATCGTGCACACACAATTAGGGTTGTCAAACGTTCTATACTTCCGGCTTTTAAATACTTTTCATCCTCGATATTTTCACAAGACGTGATCTTGAATAGCGAATGGTTCATTTGTGACGTTATCGTAGATCGCTTTTACACAAAGCTTTAGGGCCTTAACACACTAGAGAGTTGTGAGCGTGTTTCCAACGAGGTGATTTTTAGAACGTGTTCGCCGCGAGTTCGCGTTCGCTATAGGTAAATGCGCGCGTCCCGCCACACTTCAGCCAGTCGTATTGTAGAAACTATTGTAACGTATAAATAATTCGCTTAGATCTTTAAAACTTCTGCACGGATTTTAATTCAGTTTTCAGCGATAGATATAATAATTCAAGATACAATACAATATATGTTTACAATATATGTATGTAAATGTGTATAATACATACATAGTAACTGCGAAAGTAACTCTTTGTTTGTTAGTTTGTTTGTTACCTTTTCATAACTAAACAACTGAACGGATAGTAATGAAATTTGGCAAGGAGATAGATTATATCCTGGGGAAGGATATAGGCTACTTTTTACCAGAGTGCGTAAAAGGAGGGTAATGTTTATTGAAACACGCATGCGAAGCCGCGGGCGGGTCAGCTAGTAATATATGAAATGCATATACCAAGTTTTGAGGATACATAATTAAATGTATTCAACAACAAATACACTAAGAACCTATAATAAAAGAAATGACAACGTTTTACTATAAATAAGCACGGTGAAGTCCGTGCAAAGACGCTACTAAATATAGTTTTTAGACCTCTTTATCAAAAATAGGCAAGGATTATAATACCTATGTCTGATGGAAACAGGCAAATCGTACCATAATTGGACAGCCGGTCAAGCTGTCCGATTAAATGAGTTACTAAAAAAAATTGGAGTTATGGGCCGGAGTTTTCAATTGGAGAGTGGTGGAGACTCCAGGCAGGCAAACAAAAACGTCGCGTTGGCACTCCAGAAGAACGAGTTTGATTATTAAAATCAGTGTTTACTCTAAATCCCATCGGGACTGTGATTTTACGGCAATACACACACAAAGAACAATGAGTTACTCAGATTACGATTCCGACAGCAAGTACGAGGTGTGTCCAAGAAGGTCAAACTCTTGCGCACTGCCTTTCAATCCTACGTGCTTGGAGAACATTATCCTGACTATAATCGACCAATTCGACGTTCGCGTGATTATGAGCAATGAACGGACTAAGGGAGCGCTTCTTGTGACTGGAGGATTCACGATGGTCGGGTGACTGATCGGCAGGCACTATGGCGGCAAGGTGGGCGCGATCGTCGGCGGCGCTGTTGGTGGTGCCTGCGGCCTAGGAGTTGTTGTTATATCCATGCGAGAAATCTGGCATGACATAAAAACAAAACTGTGCGAACTATTTGATATAGTGTATGATTACCTGGCCGGGCTTGGTTTGGAAGACTATAAGAAGGCAGCTATGTTTCTCTCTAACTCAGGTGACTCCACACAGCTTGCAATGATTATCATGGAGACTGCTTCTCATGTACTTGGGAAGAAAATAATGTCAAGCCTCACTGCTGCTTAAATAGATGTGATGGAGTAATGTGTATGAAAAAGAAAACTTATGATAAATTGGTTAAGATAATTTGATATTTTTATCCTGTTATTAACAAATGAGTAATCATGTAGGTAGTTTAAAGAGTTTTGTACTAATAAAGACTGTAAAACCACATCACATTTTAGGAGTGCTATATTTGTATGTTATATGATATTTATTTGCGTAGGCTTTGTTCTGTTTAAAAATTGAGTTAAAACATGTGACTTACAATTAAGTATTATTAAAAATTTAGAAATACTTAATTCTTTATTATAACGTTAGTACTTTTAAGAATGCAGGTTTCTGGGATTTGAAAGTTTCAGGAATTCGAAGCATTTAAGTTAAAACAGTAGGTATAATATTGTTATGAGCTGAGGGTTCGGGATAAAATAATTAAAATGAATCTAACCAAAATAACACTTTTATTTAACACTAAAACAATAAATACACGATCTTAATCACAAAAATTCTAATTCACAACACTATCGCACAATAAACCACTAAAAGTCCCCGAAATGTTCGCACGTATAGCCAAATCCAGACTGACTCTGCGTTTTTTTTTTTTTTTCGAATGGACTAATCTCGCTGTTGGCCTCTGAGGCCGTGACAGCTTAACCGAACTTTTGGCGAGCGCAGATGGCGCTCAGCCCTGTAAGTTTTTTTAGGCAACTAGCGCAAGGGCACCACTTAGGTACGAACCTCGGCTTGGGCTGTTGCCGGGATGGGGATAGGAGAGAAACGCCCGGGTACATGTCTGTACCTCGTATAAGCGGCGACTGAAGGGACTCGTCGACCTCGCCGGCGAGGTCGGTGTTTCTGTGAAGTGTTTGCTCTGTCTGATATAGATGACTCACCTTCCGCATTAGCAGAGGTGATTTCGTCATCCGGGTCTCCGAGAACGTGTCTCGGACGACGGAGGATTTTGTTGGCGGGCGGATCCAACGGGTAAACCGGAATGGTGTGTACCAAAGGGTTCGGATGATTAGAGGCAAGTTCATAAAACCGCTTGGAAGCGAGCTTCATGAACCTGGCTATTGATTCTAATTTCAAATCGCGATGTAGGTCGTTATTGCGAAAATACCAGGGCGAGCCTGAGGCTTTTCGCAAGAAGCGATTTTGAATAACCTGAATGGCACCAACTTTAGGAGAGTGGGCAAATACTACAGATGAGTATGTCATAATGGGAAAAGTAGTGAGTAATCATGTAGGTAGTTTAAAGAGTTTTGTACTAATAAAGACTGTAAAACCACATCACATTTTAGGAGTGCTATATTTGTATGTTATATGATATTTATTTGCGTAGGCTTTGTTCTGTTTAAAAATTGAGTTAAAACATGTGACTTACAATTAAGTATTATTAAAAATTTAGAAATACTTAATTCTTTATTATAACGTTAGTACTTTTAAGAATGCAGGTTTCTGGGATTTGAAAGTTTCAGGAATTCGAAGCATTTAAGTTAAAACAGTAGGTATAATATTGTTATGAGCTGAGGGTTCGGGATAAAATAATTAAAATGAATCTAACCAAAATAACACTTTTATTTAACACTAAAACAATAAATACACGATCTTAATCACAAAAATTCTAATTCACAACACTATCGCACAATAAACCACTAAAAGTCCCCGAAATGTTCGCACGTATAGCCAAATCCAGACTGACTCTGCGGAAGTCTCTACGCACTATTTATACCGAGCATTATTTCCAGAACCATCCACTAGTATCTAGAAAAGTATAGGTATTTCGATTGTCTACTATTTCTTAATCTGTGCCACGGTAGGTAAAAACGTGGTATGTAGATCATTCCATACCAAGTATTACCTATTCTGTGACACAGTAGGTATAACTTCGAGAAAACCGACTATTACTTATTCTGTAACAGCCTCGGCGTAACAATATGAATATTTATGTAATTTTATGAATATATTATATATTATATGCATTTTATTTTATATCATATTGAATAACGCCGCCGTCCTTATTTGTTCACATAGATCCTGTCCGTCCAAAGGTTGCCTGGAAGAGATCGCTTTTAGCGATAAGGCTACCCATTGTACCTATGATTTAAAAGTGTCATCATCATCATATCAGCCGTAGGACGTCCACTGCTGGACAAAGGCCTCCCTCATTGATCTCCAGGAACTGCGGTTGGAAGCGGCCTGCATCCAACGCCGACCTGCGGTTCTTACCAAGTCGTCTGCCCATCTTGTGGGTGGACGTCCTACGCTGCGCTTGCCGGTCCGTGGCCTCCACTCGAAATAAAAGTGTATTTTCTTTTAAATGTTTATATTTAATGGTGTGCAATAAAGAAATTATCTAATCTAATCCACAGTGTGATGATACATAAAATCACAATATGATAATTTAAAACTATGTTTAAACATAGAAAGGTTAGTTAAAAGCAAAAACAGCTCTAGTTGGTGAAAAACGTAGCCTTTGGAGTAGGTACTTGGGTCATATTTTTAGATGGAGGCTTTCTTAGTACCTTCTTATCTTATTCGGTTCAATCCACGGTAATACTTGGCAGATATTGACCAGCCTGTACCGAAACAAATGGTTTTCCGGCTATTCAGATTTTCATCTGTAACTTTTCTGGCATATACAGACACAGAGCTATGCACGGTGTGAAACGGATACAGGGACGGCTTATCGTACCGGACGTAAGGCATGTCGTACACGCGGCCGGAGCCTTCGACGATAGATATTGAGCTATCAGCCGTTTGTGGAATTACAGCGCCTTTATCTATACTAATATTATAAAGAGGAAAGATTTGTACCTATTTTTGTGTGTTTGTATGTTTGTAATGAATAGGCTCAAAAAGTACTGGGCCGATTTAAAAAATTCTTTCACCAATAGAATGCTACATTCTTCCAATTTGACATAGGCTACATTTCATTTTGAAAAAAATTAGGGATCCTTGGTAAAATTTGAACAATGTAACCGAAGGTGTAGATGTAGATAGAAAATGAGTCTTAAAATGTCTTTCGTCGAATGCGCTGCCGAAACTATTAGCGATAGAACAAAATAATGTACAACAATATTGAAGAACATCATAATGTCTACAAAAAACACCGCGGTAGCATATGTCCAGCTATTGTAGTTATGTCACTACAACAACTTTTTTCATTTTAAACAATAATGAAAATGCTAACCAAATTCAAACCATGCTATTTATGTGTTTATATTAATCCTAATTAATAATAATTCATAAATAATATTTTTTTAATAAATAAAAATATTTGTGAAAAAAAGTGTTTTATATCCAAATTTCCATAAATAAATAATTGTCTACCCCGTGCGAAGCCGGGACGGGCTGCTAGTTTGTTATATTGTTGTTGAATAGGTATGGATTCAAAAACTATTTTTAATTTGTTTTTTTAAAGTGTTTCATTCCGGGGCAGCCATATTGCATTATATACTAAGAAAAAATACATTTAAAAGTTGATTGTTATTTTTACGTGTCCATAAACGCATTAAAATATTTTTTCATAAATAAATAAATAATGCTGGACATTTCACACTGCGCTATCTAGCCCCAAACTAAGCGAAGCTTGTTGTACTATGGGAGCTTGTACCAGAGAACTGAAAGAATACTTATATAGTTTTTTTTTGTAAATATGTACGTAATATGCTTTTGTGAACGGGCTCGAGGAAGTGGGCACCACCACCTTACCTTTATCTGCCGCCAAATAGCAGTACTTGTGCTGCTGTGTTCCGGTTAGATGGTAATGGTATGTTCCTGTAATTACTGGCACATAGGCATAACAGCTTAGTCCTATAGTATGGCAACTTATCCACATAGAGATCAAGACAACATAATACCTTGTTTTGAATTCTATGTGTATAATTATGGGCTGCAGTAGCCACTTAACATCTGGTGGACTGCATGCTCGTTTGCCATATAAGTAGTATGTATATAAAAAAAACATTTATAATATATAGAAAAACAACCAGACCCGGAACAAATATCTGAAGATCATGCAAACATTTGTTCCGCGGCGGGAATCGAACCCGCTATCCCCTGCGTCTCAGCCGGCTGTTCGCCCACTGCGCCACGGAGGTCGTCAAGTAGGATAAGTTTATAACTTTAGACTGATTAAAAAATAATATACCTTTTATATTCTATATTTTACGTAGGGAATTCGGCACTACAACTTTCCATCCTCGGTCGAAGATCTAGAGGTAGACCCAAGACAAGGTGGAGAGATGTAGTGTCAAAAGACTTGAGAGAGTACCAAGTTTCTGATGACGACGTCGAGGATAGAGCGAAGTGGAGAGGAACGAACAGGAAAGCTGACCCCGCCACCATGTGGGATACATGACTGAGAAGAGAGAGAGAGAGAGAGTTTATTTTTAATACTCTATTAAAGAGTCCGTGTCTAAGAACAATGTAAATGTTTCGCGTCCTACATTAATGCCAAGAGCACCCGTAGCATCGCGCCTTCTCATTAAACGATCTATTTGTAAACTCCAGATTTAGACTACGCATATCTAGCGGATCCGGCGTAGCGGAAACTTTACTTTGTGTGGGATTCAGAAGTGCTGTTGAAGTAAACTCTTTGTGGCTTATGAGAACAAATATTGTTATTAAGGATAGAAAGTAAACGAGGCATAGGATAAAACCCAATAACATACATTTTTACCCATGTTTTCAGCGTTTTCGCACGACGACATTGTTGACATTGATTGATTACACTATGACTTTCGTCACGCGTCTAACGTAAAAATACGTTCTGGGGCCGTGGACACTGTCTACGGTGAGGCACCGGCCACCGTATAATGGCACGACGCCGTGCCGTGGCACGGTGCCGTGTACCGGCAGCAACCATCGTTTGTAACATACAGTTTTGGTCTTTATATAGACCACGAAAGACTTATTATTCTGCTCCTGTTGCTAAGACAACGAATGAAGAAAAAACAGTCTCACAGAGAGAAAAACAATAAACTCCCAAGTGATGTACAAGAATTGACAAATTGACAAATTTAAAAACGTAATAAAACAAAATCTTTATATAAAACCTACTATAAAATATCGGATTATTTAGTTAGATGATAGAGAAGCTTGGGATTGAAATTGCTCCAACTCGTTCAAAAATGTTACAATTTAGACGTAATTTATTTTCTTTATTGTTATATATTTTAAAAGAATCATTAAAAAAACAACCGGCCTAGTTTCTTGCATTTATTTCCTGGCTTGGTTGTGAAGGAACTGGCAGTAACATTGACGTTTCAAAGTGATCCTTGTGATGAATGAATGAATGAATGAAAATTCTTTAGTATTTTCTTACAAGCTAGACTTATCAGATATAAATAAATAAACAAATAAAAGTAAGCATAATAAAATAGAATAGAAAACTCTATATTGCACACCAACAAAATTAAAAATACAAAAAAATACACAAAAATGAAGGTGAGTACAATGGGCCGTCTTATCGCTAAAAGCGATCTCTTCCAGACAACCTTTGGATGGACAGGACAAAACAAAATCAAAAAGACGCCAGTGTATCTATGTTCATAAACCTACATAAACTACATATGTATATCCACTTAATAAAAAACTAAAGATATATACAAATATAATTATATATATATAAACTACAACAAAAGAGATAAACGTAACGATAAACTAGCAGTGCGTAGACAGAGAAAGGTACCTAATGGTGGTATACCTTAGCTTTAAAGATAGGAAGAGATAATGGATATAATGGGCGGTCTTATCGCTTAACAAGGCGATCTCTTCCAGACAACCTTTGGTTAAAGGTGGGTCTGTGATTTTAATGAATAAAAGATTTTGACTTTGACTTTAGAATCAAAGAAAATATTGGGTGAATCTAAGCAACAGCAAAAGATAACTGCCGAACGGTGCACTGTACACCGTGCCGCGGCACGACACCGCGGCGTCTCCCGGTAGCGGCGCCGTGCCGTTATACGGTGGCCGGTGCCGCACCGTAGTCATGACGTGTCCATGCCCTGAGAGAGAGATGGAGTTGCCATTTACTAAATTATTATATATTTAACTAGTTTATATATTTAATATGACTTTATTTATTTTTTCTTGTTAATGTAAAACTTTTTCTGTTTGAAACTTCTTTTTGTTTTTGAATGTTATTTTTTTATGTACTTTAAAATCGCGTCCGCTATGTATTTATTTTTAATTATTTGTCTCTCTTGGTCCTAAAGGTCTCAACGGTAGACCAGTGCAGGTTCTAACGTCCTGCAGACGCTGAGTTGATACCTTTTTGCAACCAATTTGTGTACCTACCTAGCTTTAAGTTTTTATGTTGTGTTTTATTGATATACTGATTTATTTTTTGTTGTCATTTTTGATTTGTGATTTGATTTGATTTTAAATTGCTATGTTAATAAACTAATCGAATAAGTGAACTACTATCGACTTCTGTATTGTGATGTGTTGGTCGTGCTGTTCTATTAAATAACAACTCGTACGTAATGTCGGATACCGAACGGGGAATTTGGATGTTTTTTAAACACAATAAAGCATAGGGTGTGATACCGCGGTGATCTTATGTTTGTCTTGGTCTATCACGTTGCAAATGATACACATATACAGAGATGTACAATACGAACCGTCGCTAAATTCCGATAATGTGGTGACGGTAAAAGAAGATTAATTTGTCCAGAGAACTTTAAAAGGTACACGTATTCATATGTACAATTTTCATTGTGGGTTCAATACTGTTAACTCGAAAAAAAGATCAAGTTCCTTATAACATCACATTCATATGTCTAATGTATATGTATATTCATATGTAATAGTTCATATGTTCATCAAGTTATTTATAATAGTTATGTTATGTTATGTTATGTCGGTGGACTCCCTTTTCCGCATTTGAACTCTTAAGTGGTCCATTATGCGTGAGAGAGTTGACTACATGAATAGCCAGCCTAACTCCGACCAAAAGCGCAGAAGTTTCCTGGGGTCTTCGCAGGCTTTACGGAGTGGCCTTGAATTGTCCAGGAGTTCTGCACGTTGTGCTGTTACCCCCACGCATTCCAGGATTACGTGGGCTGCTGATTCTTCTTCGGTGAGACATTCCCTGTAGAGTGGGCTGTCTGTTGTTCCCATGATGTAGATGTGTTTGTTGAGGGGACAATGTCCTGTAACGTCCCCACGATGATTCGAAGGTCCAGTCTCTGAAGGTTGAGCAGTCGACGTGTCAGTAGTGGCGAGACGGCCGGCAGAGCCGCCCTCGACTGTCTGCAGTCCATGATCTGTGCCCAACGTTCGTTGTGTAGGTTTGCAGTACGATGTCGTATCCATGTTCGTAGTTGTGTGAAAGGTAGAGGGAGGTATGGATGTGAGCCTATAGCCGTGGTTTCCGATCCTCTTTTAGCTAGTTCATCTGCAGCATCGTTGCCCAGTGATCCGATATGCCCCTTAATCTATTGTAAGATCACCTTGTTTTTCATGGTGATTCTTTCTAGGGCTAAGTGGCATTTGTAAACGAGCTTGGAGTTACAGCTGTGACGTTCCAGAGCTCTGAGTATTGATGTACTGTCGGAGAGGATTCGTGTATTGTAGTCTTCGATCTGCCTCCTGTTTATTGCGTTAGCTGCTTCGGTAATGTCCATACATTCACATTGGAAGATGCAACTGTATGTACCTAGTGTTCATAATTGTTGAACAGTATTATAATAATGTATGTTAGTATTTAAGCCACTTTAAGGTATTTAATCTATATGGGCCGTAGAATAAGTGAATTCAAATCTTTTATTTTTCTATTTTTCCCCCGAAATACTTTTTTATTATTTTAATGAAGTTTTAACAAATACAATCCTTTTTTATATGTTATAGGCTTGCGTTTGAACACGATCTCGCCTGATGGTAAGCGATGATGCAGTCTACGATAGTACACGCTTGCCTAGAAGAAACCTATTCACTCGCGACTTAAAAATACCCAGGTTGTAGCTATCTGGAAACACAGACTCTGGCAAGTCGTTCCACTCTTTGGTGGTGCGCATAATAAAGGTCGAAGAGAACCGCTTTGTGCGAATGGGAGGTATTTCCACCATATAGCGGTGGCGCACCGCAGAGCGTCTGGTTGTCCGTTGATAGAAAGGAGATGGTGGGATCAGATTGAAAAGTTCCGCCGCACACTCCCCGAAATGTACTCGATAAAAAACCGAGAGGCTAGCAACCTTTCGTCGATGCTCCAGACTGAGGAGCCTTGCATCAACTAGCTCATCGTTGCCTATGAGCTTCTTGGCTCTTCTCTCAATTATTGAATTTAAGCGGAGTAGCCCTTTTTAGTAGCTGTCTGTTGTACCGAATACACTGAATACTCGCGCCGCTGAATGTGCAATTAGTCCCAGAGACAAGCATTAATTAAATTAATGTCCGCATTGAGAAATCGTTTTCGAGCTGATCGTAGCGTTAATATATTTCATAATGTAAATTAAACGTTGTTCAAAATCATCTATTGATAGAAATTATTAAAACAGTCCGTGTTGTAATATTTTATTATTATATATGTAGTTTAGAACGGAGAGACATTACTAAATTACTTGGATACTATTTTTTTGAAGACGTAGTTTTCATAATAATAATAAATATTGCTGGACATTTCACACAGCGCTATCTAGCCCCAAACTAAGCAGAGCTTGTACTATGGGAACCAGATGACTGATAGAATACTTATATACATTTTTTTTGTAAATACATACATATAATATATAGAGAAACAACCAGACCCGGAACAAATATCTGAAGATCATGCAAACATTTGTTCCGCGGCGGAATCGAACCCGCTACCTCCTGCGTCTGAGCCGGCTATTCGCCCACTGCACCACGGGGGTCGTCATAGCGTATTAGTAAAACGTTGTATTGTCTTGTATTGAATTTGTGTTGTTTTTTAAACTGGATATGTCTTACTTTGGCCACAATCTCACCTGATGGTAAGCGATGCTGTGGCCTAACATGAAGCACGAATATCTAGAAGATACCTATTTTCTCTTACTATAAAAAGGCCCGGATTGTACTCTTTAGAAAAAACAGATGACGGTAAAGTGTTGTTACCTGTACGTATCGTACGTAGAATCAAAACGGTATGTGCGAATGGGTTTGTGTGTTCCAGATGTGTGTTGATTTATTTCGAGAATAGTTTTAATAGGTTATTTAATATGTTTAGTGTCAAGCTACAAATAAAGCCAATTAAGATAATGTAGAAATGTATTTGAACTCATGAGCCCAATTTTAGAGGCTCAGAACAATGAAATATTGGCCGTGTAATGCAAAAGTCGGTGGGGAATAAAAGAGAAATGTTCTTATATTTTTTCTGTATAGCTACTTCGGAGATAGACTTATATAAAGCAAAGGAAATCTAATAAAAACATTGATTGGAAGTTTATCAAATCACCTGTGTCACAAGGAAAGATTATCCTATTCTTGTGGCACATATGAAAGTATTTCGAACACATTCGATAGAGACCATATTCGTCAGAATAATATCACTCAAATAACATGAGACGCGTAATTTCAATTCCTCCGTGGTTTCAAAGTCTTTGAATGCGCAACTGTGGTGACACTTGGCCGAAGTTACTCGACAGTTGCAGCAAAGTGGCCCGTTCTCGATTTTAGAGACTTTACAGACGCATTCACCAATCTTGTAGGGTTTAAACTAAAACCAATGCTTTTTCTCAAAAGCTGTAGGCATGAGTGGAAAACATTTTTGTGAGAAAGCGAATTTCTGAGAGATTTTAGAGTACTATATCTTAATGAACTTAAGATTGTTGATACCTTGAGCTAAGAAGCGTTCTGAGAGTTGCAAAATCATTGCACATCTCACATCTATCATTCGACCTCCGTGGCGCAGTGGGCGAATAGCCGGTTGAGACCGAGGAGGTAGCGGGTTCGATTACCGCCGCGGAACAAATGTTTGCATGATCTACAGATATTTGTTCCGGGTCTGGATGTTTTTCTATATATTATAAGAATGTATTCATAAAAAAAAGTATATAAGTCTTCTATCAGTTATGTGCACGACAGCATCATAAGGATTACCTGCGGCGAGAGGGGTGCAAGTAGTGACCGTCGCGACCCATGACCATAGTATGAAAATTGTATTATTTTACCTCGTTTACATATTAATCAATGTACTTTAAGAATAATCTTGTTTGTAAATAGATAGTAAGAATGGATATCTAAAAGATAAGAATAAACGTTTGGAAGTATTATAATAGGAATAATTAGATAAGAATAATATTCTTCAGTTATGATGCAAATAAAGTTACGTATATTTGTTGTTTTACTATAAAATGGGTAAATGTAGGTAGGAGGTAACACATTTTTATGTAATAAAAGTAGAAATGAGTGCGCATACGCCCGTTCCGACGCTCGAATTGAAAATAACGCGCGGCCGCCACTTAGGGCGAGTATATATAGTAGTGAAGCGGGGGACAGGGTAGTATTTATAGCGCCGCACCGAAAACGCGCCGCCATTTCTAAACCGAGCGGAGCCGGGTGAAGACGCATGTATTATTCATAAGTAATAATCATAGTCTATAAGATAAATATAGTAATATATAACAAACAGTATGTAAAGTATGAAAAAGTAATAAATAAAGGCTAAAGGGGGTGAGGCAGTGAATGTTCTAGAAAATTGCGAGGAATAGTATAAAAAACGGCGCCTATTGGCCGTCAGCAATTCAGTGCTCGGGCAACATCGGAAAAGGAAGCAACAGGAAGAAAGAAGAAAAATAGGAAGAAAATCTGCCTCGCCGCCTCGCTACCTATTTGATCAAGACTGGTGTTTTTTATTTTCTCGTTCGCAAATACGGGACTACGTAGACACTAACCCTCGGCAATCTATACACAACATCAAATGGTCCTTCGTAAGCCGGATAATTTTTGAAGACTAACAGCGCGGGTTATCTACGTATTTTTGCGAACGAATTATTCAAGATGCCTGTTACGCGATCGAAGAAAGGAAGCGTCGCCGACTTGACAGAACAACGACCAAGCCCGACGAATCAAGAACCCGGCAACACAGAGGGCGCTACTAGCGCTCCGCGAAGTACCGGGATGACGACACGAAGTACTACGAGCTCCGCGAGAGTTCCGCCAGCTTCTGCACGTCAAGAAAAATCTGCGACAACGTCGGAAGGCACCGCGACTACGGAAACCACGGCCACAGAATACACGACGTCAACAGAGAAAACAACAAGTACGGAGACCAACGTCACGACACAACGGGCTGAAGACTCCAACACATTGAAGCCGTCGAAGCGCGCCAAGTCACACCGCTCCGAAGCGCGTCGAAGAAAATTATCGGAGTTAGAAGCGCAAGAAAAATTGGCCGAATTAAAATTAGAAGAAATACGCGCGTCGCTCGCACTCGCCCAGCTGAAGTTACAAAAACAGCGCGCCGCCGCCGACGATGATGAAGCAGCTTCTGCGTCAGAAGATGAAGAAGAAGAGGAACGATCAAGTCGAGTTCAAGAATGGTTGGATCACACGAAGAACGACCCACCAGAAGAAAAGAAGAGGCCAGAAGAGGGGGAACAGAAAGGACGAGGACAGGGAGTTCACAAGGAAAAGGAATGTGAACACCGGGGGGACCATGAAGAGACCCGGCCTGCGCGTCAGCCACAGAACGTGGACGTCACCTCACTGGCAACAGCCCTCACTCAAGCAGTACGGATGACCAGGGATGCACCGAAGTACCTACAGGAGTTACCTGTGTTCAATGGACAATGTAACGGCTGGCTTGCGTTCCGCGCCGCCTACTACGAAACTGAAGCTTTATTCTCGAAGACCGAAAATGTAGCAAGACTAAGAAGAAGCGTCAGGGGGGTAGCATGGGAAGCAATCAGCAGCCTCCTCATCAGCCAATTGGATCCAGCAGCTATCATGGAAGCTCTGGAAAGAAGATTTGGACGACCGGATGCACTGGCGATGAACGAGATGCAGAAGATTAAGGCACTAGGAAAACTCAGCGATAGTCCACGTGACCTATGTATATTCGCAAACAAGGTGGCTAACATCGTGTCTACTATGGAAGCCCTCAAGAAAATTCACTACCTGTTTAATCCAGAGTTAGTGAAGATTACCATCGAGAAGCTTACGCCGATTATGAGAAGCAAATGGTATGACTATGCCGCGAAGAACAAAGAAGATGTACCCGACTTGAAGAAACTCACCAGCTTTTTGAATGAAGAGGCTGACAAGTGCGGAGCATACGCGCAACCCGAAGACATCGTCACAAATACTACGCAGGAGAAACATCCAAGAAGAAGATTCGAGCACACCTTCGCTAGTGATACCAAGAAAGAACAATGTCCAGCATGCAAGCAGAGTCATCACTTACCTGAATGCAAGAAGTTTCAAGACACAGATGTCAACGAGCGATGGGAAATGGCTAAGAGACATCGCATCTGCTTCCAATGCCTACGAAGCACGCATCGCCGCGGTACCTGCAGAGCAAAGAGGTGCGGACAAGACGGCTGCGCGATGGCTCACCATCACCTCTTACACCATAAGAGGTCAAGAAGGACATCATCACCATCACCACCAGCAACACAAGAAGTGACATCAGCAGTGGAACTAGTGAAGAACATCGATTGCATCAGAAGCCGTCAAGCCTACCTGAAGATCGCACCAGTAACACTCATCGGTCAAAATGAAGCAAGAGTGGACACCTACGCCTTGATGGACGACGGAAGCACTATCACTCTCGTTGATGAAGGATTGGCAGAGATACTGGGCTTGGATGGCCCACGCGATCAGATGTGGGTGCAGGGCCTGAACGAGACAGTGAAGCATGAAAATAGCAAGAGAGTCGACATCAAAATACGGGGAAGATACAGCGAAGAAGAATACACAATGCGCAATGCACGCACAGTACAGCGGCTGATGTTCACCAAGCAGAATATAGAACGGTGAGATCTTCAAGACTGCACTCATCTACGGGACATCGAAGACCAGCTGATCTACAAGGACGCCTCACCCAAGATACTGATAGGACAGGACAACTGGGAACTTCTAGTGGCACTCGACATAAGAACAGGAAGACAAGACCAATCGGTCGCAACTCACACGCGACTGGGCTGGGTGCTACACGGATACCGTACGTCTTATCAGAAACCAGTAACCTTCTGCGGACATACCACCATAGCGGCTAAAGAAGACTCGATGGAACATATGATGAAGAGGTTCTTCGACCTGGAAGCGCTTGGAATAGAACACAAGAAACAGAAGAACGATCCAGAAGAACGAGCAATGAAGATTCTGCAAGAAAAAAGCAGAAGAATGCCCGATGGCCGTTTTGAGACTGCACTTCTGTGGAAAGAAGACGAGTGCCAGATCCCAAACAATTATGAAGACGCCTACAAAAGATTGCGGACGCTGGAGAAGAGACTAGATCGCGACCCAGACTTAAAAACAAAGTACGAAGAAAGGATAAACAACCTTCTCACGTCGGGATACGCGGCTCCAGCCACCACACCTGCACCTAAAGGGAAAACATGGTACCTGCCACATTTTGCAGTGTGCAATCCTTCAAAACCGAAGATACGCCTGGTACATGATGCAGCAGCAAGATCACGCGGGAGGAGCCTGAATGACATGCTACTCTCCGGCCCTGACCTTCTGCAGTCACTACCCGGAGTCATTATGAGGTTCCGGCAGCATCCATTCGCGGTCTCTGCCGACATTCAAGAGATGTTCATGCAGATCAAGATCAGACCAGAAGACAGAGACGCGCTGAGGTTTCTATGGAGAGGAGACTGCAGAGGAGAAACGAAGCCGAAGGAGTTTCAGATGACATCAGTGATCTTCGGAGCAACGTCCTCACCGTGCACAGCGTTGTATATAAAGAATAGGAACGCAGAAGACTTCGCAGAAGCATTCCCCAGAGCAGTGAAAGAGATAAAGAAAAATCACTACATGGACGACTACATCACAAGCTTCCCGAGTGAAGAAGAAGCAATAGAAGTATCGAAAGAAGTGGACCACATTCATCGTCAAGCTGGCTTCGTTCTGCGAGGTTGGGTGTCGAACCAACAGACCGTATTACGTCGCTTCGACACGAACAGCAAAACCGCTACAATACCCATAGGTGGCACCGACGTCGAGAAAACCCTCGGACTGCTGTGGGAAGTGAAAGAAGAATGTATCGGTTTCCACTTGAACGATAAGAAGACTCCGCCAGAGGTGCTGTACAACAATCGCCCACCTACAAAGAGAGAAGCACTGAGCGTGATAATGTCGCTGTTCGATCCGCTCGGACTGGTATCACCCCTGACAACACCTGCCAAGAGACTGATGCAAGAAACATGGCGATATGGGACCGGCTGGGATGAACCAATCCCTGAAGAGCTGCAACCGCGCTGGACAACGTGGCTGAACAACCTGCGCGCCATAAAAAAACTTCACATTCAGCGATGTTACGACATGCAGCAATCAGTGGCTTCGAGAGAATTACACACGTTTGTCGACGCGAGTGAAGAAGCAAATGCAACAGCGGTCTATATACGTACGCAACACGTCGATGGGTCAGTGAACGTCGTATTGGTAGCAGCCAAGAGTCGCGTCGCACCCCTGAAGCCCACGTCTATACCACGACTTGAGCTCCAAGCGGCCCTGATAGGCGCGCGACTAGCGAAGACTGTGGCCGAAGAACACGACCTGGAGTTCGAAAGGAAGACTTATTGGAGCGACTCACGCACTGTCCTCGCGTGGATAAGAGCGGAACCGCGTGCCTACAAGACGTTCGTCGCACATCGCCTGGCTGAGATTGAAGACCTCACCAAAGTGAACGAGTGGCGTTGGGTCCCCACCAAAGAAAACGTTGCAGACGACGCCACGAGAGAAACGCCGAGCGACTTCACAGCGCGGCACCGATGGTTTCAGGGTCCTGAGTTCCTAAGACGGCGAGAAGAAGACTGGCCAACAGAAGTAAAGGTCACCAGCACAGAAACTGGGGAAAAAGATGCCACGCGTCGCAAGACATAAAGACGCACGAACACTTGCCGAACATAGACAACATAGCTAAGTGGCCGATACTTATACGCGCCACAGGAAGAGTGCTACAATTCATAGATCTGTGTAGGATCAAGAAACACAGAGCAGCTGCAACAAGACACAAAAAGACTAAAAAGAATGCAGAAAAAGATGCCGCATGGAGCCGCGGTAAGAAAAAGACCGACAAGAATAAAGGAACGGCATCAACCAAGAAAACAGAAAAAAGAAAACTAGTGTGCCTGGACGCGAGCTACCTGTTACGAGCGGAGAAGATGTGGATAAGGAAAGTACAGGATGACAGCTACGCCGATGAAAAGACGCGAATAATGCACGGCGACACGCCCTCGTCAAAGGACCGCCTTGCCACTCTGAGTGTGTACATAGGTGAAGATGGATTACTACGCCTACGAGGAAGAATCGCCGCGATGCCAGGTATACAGGAGGAAACAGCCAACCCTGCCCTGTTGGACGGACAGCACAAGTATACAAGAATGTACATCCAACATGTACACGAGAAGATGCTCCACGGGGGGGTAGAAACCACAGTGAATGAAATAAGACAACGGTTCTGGGTGACAAGAATACGACCCACAGTGAGGAGCGTAATAAGAAGATGTCCACAGTGCCAAATGAGAAAAGCGAAGCCCGCGATCCCTTCGACAGGAAACCTACCTCCAGCACGTCTCACCCATCACGCGCGTCCCTTCTCCTACACAGGACTGGACTACTTCGGACCGCTGGAAGTCACCGTGGGAAGACACCGTGAGAAGAGGTGGGTCGCCCTCTTCACTTGCCTCACGACAAGGGCCGTCCACCTAGAAGTAGTGACATCATTAAGTGCGGATTCTGCCATCGCCACGCTAAGAAGATTCATCGCGAGGAGAGGACAACCGACTGAACTGTGGTCAGACAACGCGACGTGCTTCAAGGCAGCAGATAAGGAATTGAGAGAAGCCCAGCAAGAAGCTTGGGAAGCAACGCGAGAAGAGGCCAATGAACGCCGCATCAACTGGCGTTACATTCCCCCCGCCTCCCCCTTCATGGGCGGCGCCTGGGAACGACTCGTGCGTAGCGTCAAAGAAGCCCTACGCGTCATCCTGCATGAGAAGCACCCAAGTGACGAGGTCCTGCACACACTCCTCGTGGAAGTCGAGAACATAATTAATTCGCGGCCGCTCACGCATGTCGCTGTGACGCCAGAAGAACCCGAGGCCTTGACCCCGAACCACATCCTGCTGGGGCCAAACAGTCACGTGCCAACACCGGGCAGCTTCACTCAAGAGGATCAATCCGCACGACAACTCTGGAAGCGCGCACAACTTCTGGCCGACGAATTTTGGAAGAGATGGGTGAAGGAGTATCTCCCTTTGCTCCAACACCGGCGGGAGCCCAGAGCCACCGGGACCGCCCCGAAGGTCGGTGACCTGGTGATCATCTGCGACCCAAACCTGCCGAGGAACGTCTGGCCAAGAGGAAGAGTGACCAGAACCTACCCTGGAGAAGACAACGAGATACGAGTCGTGGACATCACTACGAGCAACGGGCACGTCCTGCGCCGACCATGCAAGAAGATCGTCGTGCTACCAGTGGAGTCGCGTGCTGCGACGGCGGGAGAAATGTGCACGACAGCATCATAAGGATTACCTGCGGCGAGAGGGGTGCAAGTAGTGACCGTCGCGACCCATGACCATAGTATGAAAATTGTATTATTTTACCTCGTTTACATATTAATCAATGTACTTTAAGAATAATCTTGTTTGTAAATAGATAGTAAGAATGGATATCTAAAAGATAAGAATAAACGTTTGGAAGTATTATAATAGGAATAATTAGATAAGAATAATATTCTTCAGTTATGATGCAAATAAAGTTACGTATATTTGTTGTTTTACTATAAAATGGGTAAATGTAGGTAGGAGGTAACACATTTTTATGTAATAAAAGTAGAAATGAGTGCGCATACGCCCGTTCCGACGCTCGAATTGAAAATAACGCGCGGCCGCCACTTAGGGCGAGTATATATAGTAGTGAAGCGGGGGACAGGGTAGTATTTATAGCGCCGCACCGAAAACGCGCCGCCATTTCTAAACCGAGCGGAGCCGGGTGAAGACGCATGTATTATTCATAAGTAATAATCATAGTCTATAAGATAAATATAGTAATATATAACAAACAGTATGTAAAGTATGAAAAAGTAATAAATAAAGGCTAAAGGGGGTGAGGCAGTGAATGTTCTAGAAAATTGCGAGGAATAGTATAAAAAACGGCGCCTATTGGCCGTCAGCAATTCAGTGCTCGGGCAACATCGGAAAAGGAAGCAACAGGAAGAAAGAAGAAAAATAGGAAGAAAATCTGCCTCGCCGCCTCGCTACCTATTTGATCAAGACTGGTGTTTTTTATTTTCTCGTTCGCAAATACGGGACTACGTAGACACTAACCCTCGGCAATCTATACACAACAAGTTATCTGGTTCCCATAATACAAGCTCTGCATAGTTTGGGGCTAGATAGCGTTGTGTGAAATGTCCAGCAATATTTATTTATTTATACATACATACATATTTACTCACATACATACATAGACTGCTAAAACATCTAGAGATATGTATATACTAGTCGTTCGCCCCGAACTGAGATCTCGCGAGTCTCCGATTTAAACAAAAAAAAAATATTATTTGAAATCTTTGACTATCAAAATAGTGTCACGAAATAAACAACAAAAAAACTTGACCTACAGTTTTATTCAAATTACAGGTAACGAGAATTCATGTGATGGGGTTACTCTTTTTCGGGGTACAAATTGTATTTGTTCTGGATTTCAGACTTTTGCCTATATTTGTGTCACTTAAGCTATACGCATACTAAATTACAGCACTGTGGCGTCACTGGTGTACCCTGTGAATTTTGTCAAAGTTTAGTTCTTATTATGTCTAATAACTCAAATACTATAAAGAATTTACGAAAAATAAAAACTGAGTCTAAATGTACTAATGAATACCTTTCATTTGACGTCCTATTTGACCAGTTAGCCTCATTTTTATTTGTTTTACCTCTCTTGAACTCCAATATCTCAACAATCCCCCCACATTTTTATCTCATTAATGGCGGGTTCCTATATCTGTCGGTAACCGACTACGCCTCGTATCTCCTTGAAAAAGTGTCAAACTTTTGACAGGTTTTCAAGGAGAAACGAGTCGTAGCTGACTACCGACGGATATAGGCCGCCATTAGTCACACCAAAATTGTGCTATCACTACCTACCTATGTATTAAATTTCACGATGATCGGATCAACGCTTCGAACGTTATCCTCCGACAAACATATATTTTTAAATTTTTTATTCATACAACTTATTTGGCAAACGAGCATGCAGTCCACCAGATATTAAGTGGCTACTGCAGCCCATGGATATCCACATAGAATTCAAAACAAGCTATTATGTTGTCTTGATCTCTACGTGGATACGTTGCCATACTATAGGACTTAGCTGTTATGCCAATGTGCCAGTAATTACAGGAACATACCATTACCATCTAACCGGAACACAGCAGCGCAAGTACTGCTATTTGGCGGCAGATAGTAAGGCGGTGGTGCCCATTTCTTCAAGCTCGTTCACAAATGCTCTACCACCAGTAAAATACATAAATACAACGCCGATTTGCCCAAGTTGATTTAGAGATCTTGCTTCGCTCGATCAATAATTATCTAATTTATTAATATTACTTATGTATATTAGTGAACTTTTTACATGTAACTAAAACAATGTGCTTGCATTAAGTTCGCCTATGTACAGACTTATGTATTTTGTGCAATAAAGAACTTTCAATCAATCGGTGTGAACACTGGAAAATGCATTAGTAAAATACTCTGTCGCAGTTTCCAGTGCCCGTACATACAACTACATAAATGAGTTTGACGTTCCTGATTATAGGTATAGAGTTCACCCATTTACAAAACGGATTTAAAAAGAAACATAGTTATAAAGAAAAAAATCATACATTACGAATTTAAACATTAGCCAGAAAGTCTATGCTAAGCTTTTACCCTGCCACTAAATCAGAGTTAGAACATATATATTTGCAGCTCGTTGACGAAATCGGAACGTCTGTAGAGGATTTTTAGCCCACTTCGGTGCCGAAGTGCTCGACTTTAGAGATTCGAATGTTCGGTGCATGTCTGTATGGAATCTGTTGGGAGTTATTGTGGTGGATTTGAGAGTTCGGCACATCGCTAGTCAAAGCATTTGAATGCGAGATACCTCCTCAGGTACCAATCGAGCATTTACAAGTTGTATCAGATTTTATCATAACTGAAATTCAAATAATAATCTTTAAAGATAGGTACGTATGCATTTGTTATGGTCGCGCGATAACGAAAACACTGGCGATAAGGTATATGTAGCATTTTGTAAACTGCAAATTTTCTACATGTAAACGGTAAAAGTACGCTCAACTTCTATGAGATATAAAATATAGTAAGGAGATGCACTCTCTATTGTACACTTCAAAATAAACACACATAAAAATAAAAATTCACAAATCAACAAGTACAATGGGTGGTCTTATCGCTTAAAAGCGATTTCTTCCAGACAACCTTTGGATGGAGAGGACTTTTGTGACATTACAATAATGGAGGGGTGTGTACCTGCATTAACAAAACAAAAACTAAATTTTAGGAGAGCACTAAACACTTACATTAAAATAAAACAATATACATAAGTAAATATACCTACAACAAATAAATAAAATAATATATATATACATAAACATACATACATAGGGGAAGGACGGGTATTACGGATAGAGCGGGCAAGGTGGATACTCGAAATATCCCGAAGATGCAGCGAAGTTTTACGATCTCTGCATAACAACAGCGTGCCTAGGCGCCGACCGTGTCTGCGCTGTTGTTATGCAGAGATCGTAAAATTTCGCTGCGTCTTCGGGATATTTCGAGTATCCATCTTGCCCGCTCTATCCGTATTACCCGTCCTTCCCCTATACAATAAACTCTTTGCTGTTTAGGAACTATAGTGAAAGTTGAAACTCTACTAGCCTCCTTACAAAATTGTCAACTACCCCAAACTAACTAGGACACATTACGAAGTTCCACAAAAGTGGAACTCCTAAATTTAAATGGAACATGATTGCAGCCAGAAGTTTGTAAACTGCTTCCCTGGAAGAACTTCACTTTAAACTCGCTGCAAAAGTGACGAGACTTCATACTCGCTCATAATAACTTACGTAGTTGCGTAATAATAACGTATGCGAGGAAGTTACAATGCGAACTTTGTGTTTGATTTTAGCCTCAGTCAGTAGAGTATTGGCAGAACGGCCCCCTTTAGGATGACCTTAAAAAATCCTAGGAGAATCCTATGTTGGTTCCAGGCCGCACAAGATCGATCACATGAGGCCTATGTATAGCAGTGTGGAGTTCTACGTCTGATGTGAAGATGGTGTTGATGATAATCAAACATAAACAAGAGCTTTTATATTTTCACTACGTTGTTAGTCGTCGTCCATTTGTCGTGTGTCATACATTGTTGTTGTTATAGGTACACACAGCTACACGCCAAGCTATACGTTTCCAGTATTAGCAGTATTCTACGAAAAGCCTACACAATGCGAGGTCAGCTTATACTGGAAATTTATAGCTTGATGTGTAGCCGTGTGTACAATGCTGTAGCAAAAGTCGACCTCCGTGGCACAGTAGGCGAAAAGCCGGCTGAGACGCAGTAGGTAGTGGGTTCGATTCCCGCCGCGGAACAAATGTTTGCATGATTTACAAATATTTGTTCCGTGTCTGGTTGCTTTTCTATATATTATAAATATGTATTTACAAAAAAACAGTATATAAGTATTCTATCAATTATCTAGTTCCCATAGTACAAGCTCTGCTTAGTTTGGGGCTAGATGGCGCTGTGTGCAATGTCCAGCAATATTTATTTATTTTATTTAAAGTGTCTGCTTTATCGTTAGATATTGGTGCTTTAGAATAGGGACGAAGATCGACTTCTACGTTATCCTAAAGGACACTGAAATACAACACTGTGAGCTTCCCTCGCTAAAGGCAAAAAGACCCTTTAGTTTTTGGGACCAAATCTCTTAATTTGATTGAGAAGTTGTCCCATAGGAAACAGTCGAAGAACTTTCTTAGAAAGTCTATTTAACTTTCATTTGAGGACGGAAAAGACTTAGAAATCTTGTAACGTTTGTGTTTTTTGTATTTAGGTACATATACATTTCTATCTAATATTTTTATTCGACTTGGAGATGGAAAAAGCAAATGCTCACCTGATGTTAAGTGGTAACCATCGCTTCTTTACATAGTATAAAATGAAGTCGCTTCCGCTGTCTGTTCGTTTAGATCTTTTAAACTACTCAACGGATTTTAATACAGTTTTCAGAAATAGATAAAGTGATTCAAGAGGAAGGTTTATATGTATAATACGTACATATTTTAGTACTAAAAGCCCAAAATTATATTTGTATGCGCTTAAATCGCAAACGCTGGCTAAACCTTACGAGATAGATCAAAATAATGTACTACGGAATTGTATATCTTAAAAAGATCGATTACCTGACTGCGCAGGAGTTAGTTATTTATATAAATTAGAGTCTAGAATTTGACCACGATCTCGCCGATGGTAAGCGATGATGTACGCGCTTGCCTAGAAGAAACCTATTCACTCGCGACTTGAACCTTGTATTGCTTGTAACATACCTACATTATTTTATAGTACATTTAATCGTATATTTACTGTTCTAACGAGAGTTGAAATCCACAATCTTAGAATCGAATATCCCATCTACATAGTGCTCTCTATCTCTAGGTAATAAACCTTTTGGTACACACGTAGGTAGGTACATAGGTATGTCCATTACGTCACAGTAATGTAGTACACTGCAATGTGGTCGCTGACACAGCTCGTTTGACGCAGCAAATGTGAGGCTGGAATCCGCTTCGCTCGTAGATAGGGTGCATGTTAAATGGTTTGCACACCCGCATCCACATTCTCTATGTACTCGTATACAGGGTGTGGCGTAATGAGTGGATAATAGGGTACCTGCGGGTAGGGGCAATTGTGGCGGTTCAGAAAAATATTTGTTATGCTCAGTAAAAGTGCCTCGTTTTTCGAGATATTCGACATTTTCGAAATTTAAGAAATATTTCACCCTTCGTCACTATTTTTGGCGCCAAGACTGCAAATGAAATTTTTTTTCTATATTTTTTGGATAGTATTCTTAGATAGATGTGCTATCGAATGGAAACTATTATTTTTATAACACAAGCACAGTTATGTTTTTAAAATAAGATTTCACTAAAATTTTACTTGCTTTCGTTTGTTTTCCTGACCTTTACCCTTCTGTGGTGTAAACTAAATGTATGGTCACTTGAATGCCAAATTTAAAAAAAAATAGCCTATTTTATCGAGATTCCGAAATGGTATATTACATGGTATTTCCACAAGTTGATTCAAAAGTAATTCTTATTAAAATGGGTAGAGCTAATTATTATAAAATTACAAATAGTACTAAAATTTACTTCATTACTTAAAATCACCTAAAAACGTTAGTTTAAAATTCGGTAATGAAATAAAACGAAACAATAAATTTTAAATGCATTTCATTTATTCAATTTACTATTACAAAAGGTGTTCGAAAAGGCCACCACGTGCTCTGATGCATGCTCTGCACCTTTTGATAAAAGATCTTTTAATCCTGTTCGCAATTCTTTGCTCTGTGATTTTCTGAGCAGCTAATCGCACACGCTCCCGTAGCTGGTCCACTGTATTGATTGGGTCTTTATAAACCTTTTCTTTAAGGCATCCCCAGTAAAAAAAATCCAATGAGTTGAGGTCTGGTGAACGAGGTGGCCAAAAAATTGTCCCCAAACGACCGATCCATCGTCGACGATATGTTTCATCGAGGTATTGTCGAACATTTCGGGCGTAATGAGCGGGGCAACCATCGTGCTGCAGCCACATTTTTCTTCTATCTTCTAATGAAACATCTTCTAATAAAAGTGGAAGTTCGTGCCGTAAAAAATGTAAATACGTTTCTGCAGTCAATGTTCCCGACAATTCGAATGGTCCGATGATTTTGCCATTTAGAATTCCAGTCCATAAATTAATTTTGAACTGGGACCTGTCTTCTCTGGCCAAATGAGGGTTTGTACGCTGCCAACTGTGCAGATTGTGCATATTAAAATACCCATCTTTTTTGCACGTGGATTCGTCGCTCCACAAAATTTTATCGAAGAAATCGGGATCAGCGTTCATTTTTCTCAGCATTGTTTGGCAAAATGCAACTCGTGCAGGGTAATCTCTTGGCTGCAAACATTGCACGCGCTGGTAGTAAAAAGGATGTAATTTTTCTTTTATTAAAATTCGGTGCACTGTTCTTGCTGACATGCCAGTATTAGAGGCTATTACGCGCACAGATGTGGTCGGATCAGCAGCAATTTCATCAAGTACGTCCTCTTCATTATGTACTTGTGGTCTCCCAGAACTCGTGCCACCGATGCCACTTCCAGGAATTCGACCTTCCATGTAAGCATTGTGTACGCGAATAAACACACGATAATCGGGATGGCGTGCATTGGGAAATCTTTCCCGATACAGTGCTGCTGCTCGACTGGCGTTACCACCACACTCGCCGTAGATTAAATGCATTTGCGCATATTCAGACGCAGTGTATAGCTGAGGCATTGCAATCAATATGCAATACCAAAAAATCCAAGTTACAAAGCAAATCAAGTCCGAGATCACAGCACAAAATCGTTAGGTTCACAAAATTAAGACGTCCAAATCACTAGGCAAAACAAAGTCCGAAATCACTGCACAAAATCCACGAGTATCAATCCAAAACAGGATAACACGTTGTTGTACGGGAGTAGTATGATAGCACACTGACTCGAAAATCATAAAAATGCGTTACGCGAAAAGATAGTTCTCTTTCACTCATAGCATGAAAGAGCAAGATAGACATAGTGTCGATTGCCGCTGGGCCGAGAACCAATCTGTTCCAAGAATTACTAGTAGTTCTGCGAACAGTAGACAATGATTGCTAATAATAGTTAAAAATATTTCTTTAAATTACGCCTTGATAAGTTTGGTAGGAATTAATTTTTAATCAAGTTGTGACAATGATATGTAATATACCATTTCGGAATCTCGATGAAATAGGCAAATTTTTTTAAAATTTGGCATTCAAGTGACCATACATTTTTTTTACACCACAGAAGGGTAAAAAAAGGTCAGGAAAACAAACGAAAGCAAGTAAAATTTTAGTGAAATCTTATTTTAAAAACATAACTGTGCTTGTGTTATAAAAATAATAGTTTCCAATCGATAGCACATCTATCCAAGAATACTATCCAAAAAACAGATAGAAAAAAAAAATTAATTTGCAGTCTTGGCGCCAAAAATAGTGACGAAGGGTGAAATATTTCTTAAATTTCGAAAATGTCGAATATCTCGAAAACCGAAGCACTTTTACTGAGCATAACAAATATTTTTCTGATCCGCCACAATGGCCTCTAACCGCAGGTACCCTATTATCCACTCATTACACCACACCCTGTATATAAGGACGTTTGTTTCCACCAGTTATTACTATTATTTTTTAGGTACAAAATATGTAATATGTGTAAATAAATCTTTTCTAATAATAATAGAATAAATAACGCCCAAAGACACGCATTGTCCTGACCTGTTGTGTCAAGGAAGTCTCTTTACGTATACTAATAATATAAAGAGGAAAGATTTGTATTTTTAGTGTGTGTATGTTTGTAATGAATAAACTACTGTGCCGATTTCAAAAATTCTTTCACCATTAAAAATCAACATTCACCCTGAGTGACATACTTAGCTTATGTTTATTGCTAGAAAAGATTAGGGATCCTTACTAAAACTTAAGTAACGTAACCCAAGGTGTAAAAAAGTGCCCTAAAACGTCTTTCGTCGCATGCACTGCGGAAACTATTGATGATAGAACAAAAGTATGTTCTACAATATTAAAGAACATATCTACAAAAAACTTCGTAATATTATAAAGAGGAAAGATATGTTTGATTGTATTGAATAGGCTCTAAAAATAGGATTTAAAAAAATTCTTTCACTGTTGGGAAGCTACACTATCTCCGGGTGACACAGGCTACTTTTTACCCAACTGCGGAGAAGGAGGGTAAGGTTTTTACTAAAAATTACGCGTGCGAAGCTGCGGATTGGTCAGCTAGTAATAAATAAAATAAAATAAAAATAAATATTGCTGGACATGTCACACAGCGCTATCTAGCCCCAAACTAAGCAGAGCTTGTACTATGGGAACCAGATAACTGATAGAATACTTATATACTTTTTTTGTAAATATATACTTATAATATATAGAAAAACATCCAGACCTGGAACAAATATCTGTAGATCATGCAAACATTTGTTCCGCAGCGGGAATCGAACCCGCTACCTCCTGCGTCTCAGCCGTCTATTCGCCCACTGCGCCACGGAGGTAGTTATGTATGAGTATATTTATTCACCCAGGCCCGGATCAAATATTTGTAAATTGTGCGAAGATTTAACCGTCGATTTAATGACTCAAAAATTACAACGATTAAACTAAAAATAAAAACAGGGTTGAAATGTACTAATAAAGACCTTTCATTTGACGTCCCATTTAACCTAATAGTCACATTATAATTTTTTACCCCTCTTGAACCTCAGTATCTCAACCCCCCCCCCCCCCCCCCCACATTTTTAGCTCATTTAGACAAATCAAAATTGTGTCATCACGACCTACCTATGTATATTTCACGATGATCGGAACAACCGTTCGAAAGTTATCCTCTGACAAACAAACATACATACATACAACGCCGATTTGCCCAAGAAGATTTAGAGATCTCGCTTCGCTCGATCAATTATTGAAGTCTTTCCACCTATACTTCGGCCGTTCAGAGAATGCGTTCCTGACACCTATCAGTTAGTCACGACTAGTGATGGGCACAACATAACACTGAGTTCGTTACCGTTCCTCCAAAATGAACCGCCGCGTTATTTTTAAGATTATTTTCGTTTTAAATTAGCGGAATCATTTAAAATTTATATTTTAGTTATTTAAGTGGAAACCAAAAAAGGGTAATATTAATATAATAAAATTGTTTTATTTATTCTTTGTTACAAAGTTACAATCTGTATTTCTATGCAATAAAGTACATTGAATTGAATGTGCGTACAGAATATTAATCAGACTCCAATTCGCTTGAGGAGGTGGTGTCTTCATCATCATCTTCGTCTACATGTATAATTATATTATTATCAATAACAGAATCAATCCTGATATCTCGGTCAAAATGTTCCACAATCAGATTTTTAGTCTTCTCAACAACCTTTGCCCAGTCATCTCTTGTGACTTTCCCGCAGGCTTCTTTTAATAGGGTCATCATCTTTTTCGTGCTGAATGGCGGGGAAGTATTGTGGCGGGCGGCGTAACCTTTTATTTGAGCCCAGATTAGCTCAATCGCGTTATATTGGCAATGATATGGTGGAATTCTTAGAACGCGATGACCGTACTCCAGAGCCAGTTCATCGATTTCGTATCGCACATTTGCCGCTTTATTTTCTTTAACTAATTTAATTAGCTCTGCTTTTAGCATCTGCATATTTGCGTCAATGCCTTTTGCTTGTAACCAAGCCACCATTTCTTCTTTTTTATTAGCCTGGGTAGGTGGTTTCTGTATTTGAACCGAGTGATAAGAGGCATTATTTGGATTTTGCGCGTAATTCTTTCTTGGAAACTAGTAGTGACCATTTGGTCACAAAATTAAATAATTTTTCTTCTAATTCTGTTATTCAATTATTTTTTCTATGATTCGCTCGCGTCGAAATGTAATGCACCATGTGACGACTCCTAATTATTGCGTACATGTATCTACAATTCAAAAACGCCCTTTGTAAATATAGGCATGGTACACATACTGCAATATTAAAGCTCGTTATCTCGCAGCTAGTTACATACTTAGCTGCAATCTCTTTCACCGACGGATTTCCAACAAGAGTTGACAGTGAGTCTAATGAGACATGTGATTACCAGGAGTACTCCATTGTGGGACACAGCCCAATGGAAATTGACTGCACACTCCGTACAGCTCTGTACTCAGAAACAACTGGTGAGTTTGTGACTGGTGACAACTGGTGGTTGTGAGTATGGGACGGTCAGGAAAAATATATTCTGTTTGTCCAGCTGCAGTTAATTTTTTTTTACTAGCCTATACTGTCCCACTGCTGGGCAAAAGCCTCTCCCTCTTCCTTCCACTTATCACAGTCTAGAGCCGTATCCCGCCAGTCTCTTTGGAAAACGTCCAAGTCATCGCTCTAGCGCTTTTTGGGCCTTCCTCGGCGTCGCTGACGTGGGCATCAAGGCTGAAAAGCTGAAATGGGACTGGGCGGGTCATGTCTCCCGTATGCAACCCGATAGGTGGGCCAAGAAGACAAGCATATGGACTCCTAAAGATGGAAAGCAGTTAAATAAATAAGAAATATTGCTGGACATTTCACACAAAGCTATCTAGCCTCAAACTAAGCAGAGCTTGTACTATGGGAACCAGATAACTGATAGAATACTTATTTACTTTTTTTGTAAATACATACTTATCATATATAGAAAAACAACCAGACCCGGAACAAATATAATGTAGATCATGCAATTATTTATTACGCGGCGGGAATAGAATCCACTATTTGCTGCGTCTCAGCCGGCTGTTCGCCCACTGCGCCACGGAGGTCATCAGTTAAATAGATCGAATTTAAATTCGATCTAACACATGTCAGTACTAGTGCGGGCTCCCGAGCTTCATGCTCAATCCCTCCTTCTCAATCGTGACGCTCTTGACAGAACGGTCGTGGTCAACATGTTGTATAATTTTTGGGGGCAGATGTTACACGCCTCACGATATCTCGCCATTTGTCTCTGTTGACAGACATTCTCGTGCATTCATGCAGTTGGCCGCCCATTACAGCTTTTATTTGACTGGTCCACCGCATGGGTGACCTTCCGCGCGGTCTGATGCCCGCCACTCGTCCTTGTACGACAAGACACTTAATAGTGTCCCACCTCGAGACGTGGCCGAAGAACTTCAGAATGCGAGTTTGTACTAAAGCTGACAGACGCTGTTTATGCCGAGCTCCTGGAGTATAGATACATTAGTATGAAACTCGACCCATGATATTCCTAGAAGCCTTCTCCAGCACCACATTTCCAGAGCGTCTATCTTTTTCTTTTCAACTTCTCGCAGCGTCCACGTCTCCGCAGCATACAGAAATATGGGGAAAATAAGGGTTCAATTGAGCCGGATCAATCCCACCTACTGTTTTGTGTGGTGCCACTGAAAACCAGTGCTGTAGCAGCTATGCTTTTGCAGCATATGCTCAGTGGTGGCCGAACTATGGTCACATAATTTCTATGTTTGCTTTGTGTCTTTTTATTTTGTTGTTCACGTACTTAAGTATCATGAATAAATATTATATATTCTATTTTGTTCTATTCTACTGTGTTATACATATTATATTAGGTGGGGGAAAAAGTTTCTGCGCATTTTTTAAGAAAATTCAAAATATTTTTAATATAGTTTATTTACATTTAACTAAAGTATGTAGGTACCATTTTGTTCGATAACTTTTTGCCATCTTGTAGGTAGGGATATGATCCCATTGCTAAGTATATAAATTTTGGGGCTTCTGATCAAAATACCGCGACAAGTAGTTTTGGCAGTCCTCTCGTGATGTTAACCTGACACTGCCTAAAGAATTCTGAAGAGACCAAAACAGGTGGAAATCTGAAGGTACAAGGTCAGGACTATACGGCAGATGCATTAACACCTCCCAGCCAAACTCTCTTAATTTTTGCTGAGTGGCTAAAGATGTGTGAGGTCTAGCGTTATCATGATGAAAAACCACACCTCTTCTGTTGATTAATTCCGGCAGCTTTATCTCAACTTCTTGCTTTAACCTCATCAGTAGTTCGCAGTAGAGTACAAAATCGATGGTCCTGCCTGGTGGTAACAGCTCATAATAAATATTGCCCTTCCAATCCCACCACACACACAGCATCACCTTGTTGCGAGTTAACCCGGGTTTCGCCACAGTCTGTGAAGCCTGACCGGCCTTTGACCACGACCTTTTTCGCACGTTCTTGTCGTACGTGATCCACTTTTCATCACCAGTTATCAGCTTCTTAAAAAATGGTTCGGTTTCATTACGTCGTAAAAAAGACTCACAAATGAGTACACGGTTCATTAGGTTTCTTTCAGTGAGCTCGTGGGATACCCAAATATCGAGCTTTTTTGTGTACCCAGTTTTTTTAAATGCGTCAAAACTGTTTTGTGGTCAATTACCAGTTCTTTAGCTACTGATATGCCGATCTTGCTCCACTTTTTCAAAAATGGCATCGCATTTATCCGTAATAGGGCGACCAGAGCGATGTGCATCTTTAACATCCAAATTTCCGGATTGAAAACGCTTAAACAAAATTTGTGCTACTCTCACAGACATTGTACTAGGTCCATAAACATCGCAAATTTTTTTCGCGGCTTGCGTTGCATTTTTACCTTTTTTGTAGTAAAATTATAAAATGTATCGAATTTCTTCATTAGATTCACTCATCTTTACAGTACGAAAAACAAATAAAAATCACACATTTTCCCAATTTGAATTTGGAATTAACTTCTTTAAAATTTAAACTTTGAATGATACCTACCAAAACCAGCCAGATACAAATAGTATAGCCAAAGAGATTTTATTACAAGTTCATACATACTATAATGCGAAAAGACTTTTTCCCCAACCTATTATATTATGAGTTATTGGCACGAGAAGGCTCATTACATTATGCTAGAGGCCCCATTGTAGGGTTAATAATGCAAATGTCGACCTCAAATGTTTTTCTATTGGTGTTAAATTAAGACTTAGCATAAGTTTAGATATAACTAATTGTAGGTACAACCTAAAATTATTAAAAAAAAGTGCCGGTCCGGGAGTGCCGACAGAAGTAAAAAATTTAGAGCTCAATGTTTAGGTATTCAAAATTTAACAGCAGACTACACTATACATACTTATATACAGAGGTGTCGGTAACGGTAAATGTAACACTGCCGCGAGTTCAATGGTTTTTTCACCATCTCAAAAAAAGTGGCCAAGTGCGAGTCGGACTCGCCCATGAAGGGTTCCGTAGCAGCAAGTAACATATTTTCGGTGGAAGTTTGTATGGTAATGTATATGATATATTTTTTTTAGTTTTATCATATTTATTATTTTAGAATTTACAGGGGTGGGGGAGGGGGGGGGGGGGGGGGGCACATTTTACCACTTTGGAAGTTTCTCTCGCGCAAACTATTCGGTTTAGAAAAAAATGACATAAGAAACCTCAATATCATTTTTAAAGGCCTATCCATGGATAGCCCACACGTATCGGTTTGATGAAAAATAAAAATTTGAGTTTAAGTTCTAATTATTGGGAACCCCCCAAATTTATTGTTTTTTTTTCTATTTTTGTGTGAAAATCTTAATGCAGTTCACAGAATACATCTACTTAGCAAGGTTCAACAGTATAGTTCTTATAGTTTCGGAAAAAAGTGGCTGTGACATACAGACGGACAGACAGACATACAGACAGACATGACGTATCCATAAGGGTTCCGGTTTTTGTTGGCTACGGAACTCTAAAAATGCCCAACTCGGCTAAAGATGTTTTCACTTCACAAATTGGCGGAAGGATATTTATTTTTTAGCGTTGATTTTATTCACATGTATCGTTTACTACGTCGACTTTATAGCTAAGAGCTGTTCTGTTACTTTCACGACAGCAGTTTTGGGTAAATACACTTGAAGAGTAACCTAGCTCTTCTAATGTTACCATGATACAGTTCTATGCCTCGTTAGAATATCAAATGAACTTTACAACTTTGGAACAAGGTATAAAATTAAATTGACATATTTGATGAATTCTAGAGGTTTCTATAACATTGTTGTTTAACAATAAAATTTAATAACTGATATTAGGTTGCTATACAAAATGAACTTTACAACTTTGGAACAAGGTATAAAATTAAATTGACATATTTGATGAATTCTAGAGGTTTCTATAACATTGTTGTTTAACAATAAAATTTAGTAACTGATATTAGGTTGCTATACAAAATGAACTTTACAACTTTGGAGCAAGGTGTAAAATTAAATTGACATATTTGATGAATTCTAGAGGTTTTTATAACATTGTTGTTTAACAATAAATTTTAGTAACTGATATTACTTGATGATGTCTCTGTGATCAGCAGGGTGAAAACCGGGAGTGATCACCACATTGTTAGAGGCACATTGAATATCGATGTTAAGCTTGAAAGGGCACGTCTGATGAAGTCTGCGCTCCGTCCAAATCCTGCCCAAATCCAAAACCCCGAGAGCTTTCAGCTAGAACTGCACAATCGCTTCCAGTGCCTAGCCAGCTGCAATGATATTGACTAGATAAACAACGGGTTGGTGGAAACTGTCCAAGCGGTAGGATCTAAGTTCTTTAAGGCCCCCTGCCGAACTAAGCACCAGAAACTCTCAGATGAAACCATTAAGCTAATGGATGAAATGAGATTGCAGTCTTCAGCTGATATGTCGGCATATGGCGTGCTTAATAGATCAATCTCGAAATCTATGCGACACGATCTGCGTACCTATAATACATCTCGTATTAAGGTCGCAATAGAAAGGAACAAAGGTTCAAAAGTGTTTGCAAAGCATTCGTCTATAGGGCAAAGCCAAATGACTAAGCTGAAGACCGACAGCGGCACTATCATTTCGTCGAAACCGGAGATTCTGAGAGAGGTCGAAAAGTTCTATGGACAGATGTACACCTCAACACAAAACCCCGTTGGTCAGTTGGCTCAGGACACCAGAGCCAAACTAACCCGACACTATACCGAAGACATCCCGGACATCAGCCTGTACGAGATTAGGATCGCTCTGAAACAGCTTAAAAACAACAAGGCACCAAGTGAGGATGAAGTTACGACAGAACTTCTGAGAGCGGGTGGAAAACCGGTACTTCAAGTCCTCCAAAAGTTATTTAACTCCGTCGTCCTCGAAGGAACCACGCCAAAAGCGTGGGATAAGAGCGTGGTGGTGCTTTTCTTTAAAAAAGGTGATAAAACCTTATTAAAGAACTACAGGCCCATCTCGCTCTTGAGCCACGTTTACAAGCTGTTTTCGAGAGTGATTACGAACCGTCTCGCACGCAGGTTCGATGACTTCCAGCCTCCCGAACAAGCCGGTTTCCGAAAAGGCTTTAGTATCATAGACCACATCCACACGCTACGCCAGATTATACAGAAGACCGAGGAGTATAATCGGCCGGTATGTCAAGCATTTGTGGACTATGAAAAAGCCTTCGATTCAATCGAGACCTGGGCGGTACTGCAGCCTCTTCAGCGATGCCAAATCGACTATAGGTATATCGAAGTGTTGAAGTGTTTGTATAGTAACGCCACTATGTCAGTCCGTCTACAGGACCAGAGTACGGAACCAATCCAATTGCAGAGAGGCGTGAGACAGGGAGACGTAATTTCTCCGAAACTGTTCACGAACGCATTGGAGGACGTTTTCAAACTCTTGGTCTGGGACAGACTTGGCATCAATATCAATGGCGAATACATCACTCACCTTCGTTTTGCCGATGATATAGTCATTATGGCCGAATCGCTCGAGGAACTCGGTACCATGCTCAACGACCTCAGTAGGGTCTCCCAACAGGTGGGTCTTAAAATGAACATGGATAAGACGAAAATCATGTCAAATATCCATGTTGCGCCCGTACCGGTAGTTGTTGGGGGCGATACTCTCGAAGTTGTCGACGAATATGTATACCTAGGACAAACTGTCCAATTAGGTAAGTCCAACTTCGACAAAGAGGTCGCACGAAGAATCCAACTCGGCTGGGCAGCGTTCGGGAAACTTAGCGATATCTTCTCGTCCAAAATTCCCCAGAGCCTGAAGACTAAAGTCTTCAACCAGTGTGTGTTGCCAGTGATGACCTATGGCACTGAAACGTGGTCCTTTACTCATGGCCTCATGACCAAGCTCAAGGTCGCTCAACGAGCTATGGAGAGGGCTATGCTCGGGGTTTCTTTGCGTGACAAAATCCGCAATGAGGAAATCCGCAGAAGAACTAAAGTTGCCGACATAGCTCTCAAAATTAGCAAGTTGAAGTGGCAATGGGCAGGCCACATCGCTCGTAGAACTGATAACCGTTGGGGAAGAAAGGTTCTCGAGTGGAGACCACGGACTGGAAGACGCAGCGTAGGCCGGCCCCCCACAAGGTGGACCGACGATCTAGTAAGAATCGCGGGGAGCCGTTGGGCGCAAACGGCTACCAACCGCTCGTTGTGGCGATCTAAGGGGGAGGCCTATGTTCAGCAGTGGACGTCTTCCGGCTGATGATGATGATGAACTGATATTAGGTTGCTATACAAAATGAACTTTACAACTTTGGAAAAAGGTATAAAATTAAATTGACATATTTGATGAATTCTAGAGGTTTCTATAACATTGTTGTTTAACAATAAAGTTTAGTAACTGATATTAGGTTGCTATACAAAATGAACTTTACAACTTTGGAAAAAGGTATAAAATTAAATTGACATATTTGATGAATTCTAGAGGTTTCTATAACATTGTTGTTTAACATTAAAGTTTAGTAACTGATATTAGGTTGCTATACAAAATGAACTTTACAACTTTGGAACAAGGTATAAAATAAATTTGACATTAAATTTACTACTTTCCCTTTTTATTTTATTTCTCATGGCCAGTCAAAATAAAAGTAAAAGTTTACCAGCGGCTTCAAAATCCACTCTCAGAGTTGACCTCTGCAACATCCGCGGATTACACTCGAACTTAAATGCTGTTCATCATCATCTTGAGACAGCCAAGCCTGCCCTGCTCTTTTTGACGGAGACTCAAATCTCCTGCCCGGCTGATACATCTTATCTCCTCTACCCGGGCTATATACTAGAAGAGCATTTTCTCCGGAAACTGGGGTATGTTTGTACGTTCGGGAGGACGTTTGTTGTCGCCGTCTCAACGGCCTTGAAGTTACAGATCTGTCGTGTCTTTGGGCCCGCGTCGATTACGGGGGTCGAACCCGTATTTACGCTTGCCTTTATAGATCACATAGTGGTGATTCAGACACAACTCGACTATTTGAGCACATCGCTGAAGGGATAGAGTGTGCACTCGGGCAGTACTACAATGCAGAGTTGATCGTTCTCGGGGACTTTAACGCTCACCACGTTGAGTGGCTGGGTTCCCGATACACTGATCATACTGGGAGAACTGCCCATGATTTTGCAATCTCTCATGGCCTTACCCAAATGGTCTCCTGTCCAACTGGGATTCCAGATGTTGATAACCATGTACCATCCTTGCTTGATCTCGTGCTGACTTCACATCCGGATAAATACCAGGTCTCTTTGGAGGCTCCTCTGGGATCCTCTGATCATTGCCTGGTTACCACGTCAGTGCCGACCGTTTGTCCTAGTTTATCTAGTAAACCCGGGAAGCGATGGGTTTGGCATTTTGGAACAGCCGACTGGGATGGATTACGCGAATTCTACGCATCCTACCAGTGGAGGAAGCTATGTTTCTCAACGGACGATCCAAACACTTGCGCTGACTCCGTCGCTGATGTCCTACTTCAGGGTATGTAATGTTTCATCCCCAACTCTGTAGTGCGTGTTGGTGGCCGGAGTCAACCCTGGTTCAACCGGGCTTGTGCCGATACAGTCAGCAGCAAATTGGCTGCCTTTAAGAACTGGACTGTAGCGCGTGAGTGCCAGGATCCCGAAGTTTCCCGTTTGAGGAAAAAATTCAATGCTGCCTCCAGACAGAGCAAAAAGGTCATGGCTATAGTAAGGAAGCAGCACATCAGCAGAATTGGCGACCAGTTAATGGGGTATCCTTCTGGAAGTAGAGCCTTCTGGTCTCTTGCCAAAGCTGCTGAGGGTAACTTCTGCCAGTCCCGCTTACCATCTTCACTCAAGTCGGACGGATCTCTGGCCCATAGTGCAAAAGAGAAAGCCGATCTCCTTGGATCTCTTTTTGCCTCCAATTCAACCCTCCTCGACGGAAATGCTGCAGCACCGGTTATACCTCGGTGTCCGAGTTCCATGCCAGAGGTACGTTTTCATCAGAAAGCGGTACGGAAGGAACTCCTTTCCCTTGATGTGAGAAAGTCGAGTGGGCCGGATGGCATTCCAGCCATTGTGCTCAAAAAGTGTGCTCCTGAGTTGTGTTCTGTCTTTACGTCCCTCTTTGAATTGTCTTATACCACTGGTATCGTGCCGTCTTCTTGGAAAATAACCCATGTCCACCCAATCCCTAAAAAAGGGGATCGAACCAATCCTTCTAACTATCGGCCTATAGCAATTACTTCCCTACTGTGTAAAGTGATGGAGCGAGTAATTAATACTCAGCTTCTTAGGTATCTTGAGGAACACCAGCTGATCAGTGACCGCCAATACGGCTTTCGTCATGGGCGATCAGCTGGTGATCTTCTAGTTTACCTCACTCACCGCTGGGCGGAAGCCGTCGAGAGTAGGGGAGAAGCTCTAGCTGTTAGTCTAGACATCGCGAAGGCGTTCGATCGGGTGTGGCACAAGGCGCTTCTCTCGAAGCTTCCCTCATACGGCCTCCCCGGGGGACTTTGCAGTTGGGTCGCCAGTTTCTTATCCGGGCGGAGCATAAGAGCCGTTATAGATGGTTCTTGCTCGGACTCAATGCCCATTAACTCTGGTGTACCCCAAGGGTCAGTGCTATCACCCACACTGTTTATTCTTCACATCAATGATATGCTGCACATAAGCGGCCTTCATTGTTATGCGGATGACAGTACGGGTGATACTTTCTACACTGGTCGCCCTAATGTCTCTCGGTCGGAAGTGGAAGACAACAGACAAAGACTTGTGTCTGAGGTTGAAGGCTCTTTGGAGCGTGTATCAGATTGGGGTAACCTTAATCTGGTCACCTTTAACTCAACCAAGACGCAAGTCTGTGCGTTCATCACAAAGTTCCACAATAAGTTCCCTTTCACAATAGTTCCACGGTTCCAGGGCATTCCTCTGCCCGTCTCGGCAAGTATAGGGATTCTGGGAGTCGAAATTTCTAATGAAGTCCAGTATGGGAGTCACTTAGAAGCAAAAGCTGTGCTCACCTCCAAAAAACTTGGAGTCCTTAACCGTGCCAAACAGTATTTTACGGCACAACAACGGCTATTGCTGTACAAAGCGCAAATTCGGCCGCACGTGGAATACTGTTCCCATCTTTGGCACGGAGCTCCAAAGTACCAATTGCTTCGTTTTGACTCCCTTCAGAGAAGAGCCATTAGAATCATCGGTGATCCCAAACTCACCGACAGGCTGGAACCGCTGAGTCAACGCCGTAACATCGGATCGCTCAGTGTATTCTACCGCCTGTATAATGGGGAATGTTCTGAGGAGCTATTTGATCTCATCCCGTCGTCGAGATTTTACCACCGCACTTCTCGACAACGTAATAAAGCTCATCCACATATAATCGACAATTGGGTATCGCGCACCACACGCTTCACGCGATCTTTTCTACCCCATACTTGCAAGATTTGGAATGAGCTACCATCTGAGTTTTTCCCATTAGACTACGACATGGCACGCTTCAAGAGAAATGTAAAGAGGTTTATTCAGTGTAGGGAACGCATCGACAATACCCCGGGTGTTGCCGGTGTCAATAGGCGACGGTGACCACTTACCATCAGGTGGGCCGTAAGCCTGTTTCCCCACAAATAATATAAAAAAAACATATTTGATGAATTCTAGAGGTTTATATAATATTGTTGTTTAACAATAAAGTTTAGTAACTGATATTAGGTTGCTATACAAAATGAACTTTACAACTTTGGAACAAGGTATAAAATTAAATTGACATATTTGATGAATTCTAGAGGTTTCTATAATATTGTTGTTTAACAATAAAGTTTAGTAACTGATATTAGGTTGCTATATATTAGGTAACTACAAAATGCTGTATGATGTTGTGCGTATAATGTTGATTGATGTCTTTGATGTTAAATTGTATAAAGTTTACAAGAGTAGTTACGAGATCCAGGCGAGTATGACATAGGCGTTATGACAAAGTAGGTACTTTCTCATCAATTGTATCTTTTGATTAGATTAGAGATGATTAAACTTTGTAGCTGGTTAATCTAATACCTTCTAACATCAAAGACACTATTGCCATCAAATTTTCACAAGTAAATACTATATTATGGAAGAGTATATACATATTGTATTAGCTTCTGCCCGCGGCTTCACACGCGTGGTTTGTCAATAATTTTTATTGACAAACCACGTAGCCTGTGTCTCAAATCAGGTCCTGATATATTTAATTTCATCGATATCGGTTCAGCCGTTTAGTTGGGGTAAAGTAGCAAACAGACAGATAGTTACTTTCGAATTTATAATGATTCATCATCATCATCTCACCACACTACATCCACTCCTGGGTATAGGCCTCCTCGTTATCACGCCATTCTCTCCGGTCTGTGCCAAGCCCATCCATTGCCTTCCCGCAACTCTCGCGATGTCCGACCATCTGGCTGGTGGTCTGCTAACTGGTCTGCGCTCTTCTCGCGGCCACCACTCGGTTGATGCCCTCGTCCATCTTCCGTCTTTCTTTCTTGCCAAGTGTCCAGCCCATCTCCACTTCAGCTGGTTAAATGATGATTATAATGATTAAAATAAATAAATTCATTTGTAAGGATTATGTTCCGAATACCAAAAAATTAGTTTTTAACACCTAGAATTGTAACCTCTACAATTCGACATGGTGTTGCTGTGCCCATCGGTCAGTGCTTTCAGGAGACGCTGGCCATGTGTGAGGAGTACGCATATGGCCTAATCTATATTTGTAAAAAAAGTGAATGCTTTGTTTTCAAGGCCGCCGGTAAAGTTCTCGAATCGGTTCCAGCAATTAAACTTGAAGGAGACGCACTGAAAAGGGTATATAAATTTAAGTACCTTGGTCATTATGTTACCGACGCCCTTGATGATCTGATCTGGCTGATCTGGCTGATAAAGAAAAGGAGCGTAGGGCAATTTCGGTCAGAAGTAACATGCTGGCTCGAAGGTTTGCACGTTGCAGTAGGCAAGTGAAAATAACTCTCTTCAAAGCCTACTGCCAATCTTTCTACACGAGCAGACTTTGGTTCAGCGTAACTCAAAAATCGCTAAGTGCCCTACGCGTCCAGTACAACAATGGCTTCAGAATGTAGTTAAGGTTGCCTCGATACTGCAGTGCATCTACCATGTTTACTGAGGCGCGGGTCGATGGCTTTCATGCCATAATCCGAAAGAAAACGGTCTCATTGCTAAGCAGAGTACGAGCCAGCTCCAACAGCATTAAAATCTGATAGATCTGACCTGTCTGTGATTAAATCTTTAATTCGGATCCTGATCACATAGCCTTATGGCTATTGGGTTGGGATGCGAATGAAAGTTTTAACAAAACACATGACTTAGTTGGTACTTAAGTTTATATAACCTAACCTAACTAACCTTACACAAATGAACTTGTAAACTATTGTCTGATTTAATAAATGAATTGAATACAAATGTGTACTGACTATACATGTGATATCTATGTAAAATGTACATAACAAAAACGAGATTTGAATACATTCTCCCTTTCCCGGAAGACCGGTTATGACCGGTAATAACAAGTATTAGGTCATTTCAATGCAACTGCGTTTACTGACCGTTTCCAATTAAATACTTCCATTTCAATAGAGCCCGGGAATAAGACAAACCGTCCATTGTAACAAAGGTTTACTATTGAAAGCCTTTTAAGCACAGTGTTTACCAGGGGCTGAAATTAGAGGCATTGATCCTGGGGCGCAGGGGCATTAAATATTCCTAAAAAAATACGATATTTCCCCAGAAATTTGCGATGTTCATAATGAACATAAATAAATGAAAAAAATAATGCTGGACATTTCACACACCGCTATCTAGCCCCAAACTCAGCAAAACTTATAGTATGGGAACAAGATAACTGATAGAATACATCTTTATTTTTTTGTTAATACATGCTTACAAATAATCTGCCATTATCTACTTGATAAGACCTAATTAACTAGACACTTATTTTATGGATATCAGTATTTCTAATCTAGGAAATAAGAAGGACGATTCCCATATTTGAATCCAGACGGTAACGGGTCAAATGAAATGAAGGAAAATCCACTATATTTATTAAAAACTTTATACACTAGTGGTTCGCCCCGAACTGAGATCTCGCCAGTCTCCCATAAAAACAAAAATAATATTATTTGTAATCTGACTATCAAAATAGCGCCACGAAATATGTACCACTTTACTTGACCTACAGTTTCATTCAAATTACAAGTAACGGGAGTTCATGTTAATTAGATAAATTTTTTGGGGTAGAAATTGCAGTTATTCTAGATTTCATACTTTTGTCTATATTTGTGTTACTAAAGCTACACGTATACCAAATTTCAGCACTGTGGGGTCACTGGTGTCAATTTTGTCAAAGTTCAGTGTTTAATTTATTGCTAATAACTTAAAAACTACAAGGTCTAAACTTAAATTAAAATCGGGTCGAAATGTACTCTTATAGACCTTTTATTAACGTGTCACTTGACCAGATAGTCCCATTTTGTTTTTTTTTACCCCTCTTGAACCCCAATATCTAAACAACCTCCCCAGATTTTTAGTTCATTGAGTCACACCAAAATTGTGCCATCACTATCTACCTTTATACTAAATTTAATGATATTTAGATAAACGCTTCGAAAGTTATCCTCGGACAAACAAACATGCATACATACAACAGCGATTTGCCCAAGTTGATTTATAGTCTAACTTTTTATTAGCTGCAGTAAAATGACGTTTCTAAATGTCATTCCGTAAAATAATGTTGCCAGCCTAATCTCAATAGGGATGTGATTCAGTTCACAAAAATTAATTAAATAACATTATTATGACGTTTTTGTTTCATTTTGAATGTACCTCCCTATACTTCCACTAAAAAAGATCAATCCTCTAGTATAGTAATAATAATAGGTTAAAAAATACATTACAACTTAATATTAAATCTCAAAAAAAAAAACCAAACTGATTATTCATTTATGATTCACTCATTTAGCTACATCCCTATTTATTTTTCTTCAAAAACCGGCAACCCACAAAACGTCATTTTACTGCAGCTAATAAAAAGTTAGACTATAGAGATCTCGCTTCAATCGATCAATTAAATTGAATAAGTGACAAATATTTTAACTTTTAGTAAGCCTACTGTCGCGCAGATATCAGTTTCCACCCCCCACTTCACCCCGCACGTGCCAAACCAACAACTAGAGACATTATCCCTCAATCTAAATAATATCTCGATCCCTAACAATGCATCATTTGAATAAACTCTTAGCTAGCTTAAGCTCTTAGTTCTTTTTAAGGTTAAGGGTAGCCTCATTTTGCCAATTTCTCATAGTTTAGTTCAGAATTAGTTTGAATTGTTCATTGAGCTTCGTCCTAATCCAACACTGTATTTTCTATTGAAAGCTTTTTAGAACAGTATAACTTTATTCGTAGTGGAAATAGCTTTAGGATATTATGTTCTATGTTGGCTTGTCGTAAGCACTGCTTATTATATTTAATTTTTTTATGTTATTTGTGGGGAAACAGGCTTACGGCCCATCTGATCGTAAGCGGTCACCGTCGCCTATTGACACCGGCAACACCCGGGGTATTGTCGATGCGTTCCCTACACTGTAGAAACCTCTTTACATTTTTCTTGAAGCGTGCCATGTCGTAGCCTAGTGGGAAAACCTCAGTTGATAAAAGAAAAGTTATGATCTGTTAAAAGTAGTTCAATACGAGAACAAATTATTTGTAATAGCTTCAAGCATCATCACTGCTACTTTCCTGTTTTCATTCTGTATTGTGTTGGACCTGTCATAGTTGCGTTTGCTACTTTTAAATTGTACCTGTTACTTTTTAATGCGGCATTATATCTGCAACCCTGTTTTCTGTATACATATATATATATAAATATATATATAAATTACTAGCTAACCAATCCGCAGCTTCGCACGAGTAGTTTTTTTAATAAAAACATTATCCTCCTTCTCCGCAGTTGGGTGAAAAGTAGCCTATGTCACCCGGGGATTGTGTAGCTTACCAACAGTAAAAGAATTTTTTAAATCGGTCCAGTAGTTTAGGAGCCTATTCAATACAAACAAACAAACAAATCTTTCCTGTTTTTAATATTACGAAGTTTTTTTTTTAGATATTGATATGTTATTTATTATTGTAGAACATACTTTTGTTCTATCATCAATAGTTTCCGCAGCGCATGCGACGAAAGACGTTTTAGGGCACTTTTTTACACCTTGGGTTACGTTACTCAAGTTTTAGTAAGGATCCCTAATCTTTTCTAGCAATAAATAGAGCCTATATTACTTAGAGTGAATGTAGCTTTCCAATGGTGAAAGAATTTTTGAAATCGGCACAGTAGTTTTTGAGTTTATTCATTACAAACATACACACACAAATACAAATCTTTCCCCTTTATAATATTAGTACAGATGTATAGATATATTCTTCTCATAATTTCTACAACTTTTTTGTGAAACTGTATATCCGCTTGTCAATATAGTTTTACTGCATGTTGTATATAACCCTCTGTATATAACAGGCTGCCGGACACAATTCGAAGGGATGCAACTTACACGACAGTCTTTAAATCGAGGCTACGAATAATAATAATTCATAGCAATAATCAGATATCAATTATTTATATAAATTTAGACCTTAATTTATCTTGATTAAGTTTATAATTGTATATATAACTTATTGTTAGGTAACATATACATACTTACCTTGGTACTTCACTTATAACTTGTTGTTATCAATAAAGGTATTGTATTGTATTGATTGTCGCTCAACGAGCTATGGAGAGGGCTATGCTCGAGGTTTCTCTACAGGATCGAATCAGAAATGAGGAGATACGTAGGAGAACTCAAGTCACCGACATAGCCCGACGGATTAGCACGTTGAAGTGGCAATGGGCAGGCCATATAGCACGCAGAACAGATGGCCGTTGGGGCCGGAAGGTTCTCGAGTGGAGGCCACGGACCGCGCGACGTGCAAGCGCAGCGTAGGACGTCCACCTACAAGATGGGCAGACGACTTGGTAAAAACCGCAGGTCGGCGTTGGATGCAGGCCGCTTCCAACCGCAGTTCCTGGAGATCAATGAGGGAGGCCTTTGTCCAGCAGTGGACGTCCTACGGCTGATATGATGATGATGATGATGATTGTATTGTATTGTTGTGTTCACCTGTAATTGGTTGTGCATGTAGCTATAAGATATAGACATAATAACTCTAGCATGTAACAACTGTTGGTGGACCTAATAAATAAATCCATAATCTAATCTAATCATGACTCGCTTAAACTGTGTTGCCCGGGGTCTACACAGTTCGTGTATTCTTTTCGTATCTGTAGTTTTTATTATCAAGCTTCTCTGTTGTTATATGTATGTAGGTAATATACAAACAACTTTATACATTACTTGTTCCATTACTTGCAAAACTTTTCTCTCTAATAGTGTTTTCATCATCTCTATCCTTTGATATGACGCATTTATGACGTCGAGATAAAAAAATATTAAATTAAATCCGAATAGAATATGTAAATTTTCGGGTGTCGCTTTTATAGATTTAACTCGTGGTTTTTGGACTCCGTAAATTTGATCACATCTCCGAATTTCGTCTCAAGCTCAAGTGGTTACTTATTCGTCTTCGCCGGAATGCTTTCCCTCCTGTACAACATCCTCTGAAACCCCTTAACCCCTTCCTACTTGAAGGAACGATTTGAGTTTCTTCACTGCTCTAATCCTTACTCGCTCCGATCGTCTGAAAATTTGATGCTGAAAATCTCAGTTCATAGAACTAGATTCTATGATGATTCCGTTACCGTTCAAAGAACACGTCTTTGGAACACATTACCGGTCTCAATACGGCAAGCTCCATCATTAGCCACATTTAAAACTAGAGTGAAAATATTTTATCTCACACAAACGTCGTAGTATCGCTATAGATATGTATGTGTGTATGTTTATGTATATATTTATATATATATATTACATATATTTTTTTTATTTAATTTATTTGTTGTTGGTATATTTGTGTATACTGTTTTATTTTATTGTAAGTGTTCAGCGCTTTCTTAAAATTTAGTTTTTAATTTGTTAATGTAGGTAAGCCATGCTCCATTATTGTAATGTCACAAAAGTCCTATCCATTCAAAGTTTGTCTGGAAGAAATCGCTTCTAAGCGATAAGACCGCCCATTGTACCTGTTGCTTTGTGTTTTTTTTTATTTTTAAGTCTGTTTCTTTTGAAGTGTACAATAAAGTATTTTCATTCATTCATTAATTCATTCTAAATTATAAACTGCCCTAACCCAACGTGCCATTGCATACATCCGCGATATTAACTAGAACGTGTATTAAACTTTTACCTAGCGGTCAACCTCAATGGGCCCGACCCGCTCATAAAATAGGACTTAAGTTGCTATTACGCTACGCAAATAGCCTATCGGGCATCAGTGAATAGGGATGCTGGGAGGCCAGTCTGCGCGGAAATCCCGACCGGGTAACACGTATTTTTCCTTCCCTAGATTTGGAGGGAAAACTTCGAACGATTCGTTGTGAAACACCATAGCGGTGGTTTGGACTTGCAGTGTGAAAATGTGGTTTTTGACTGATGTGAATGCGTGTGAAGGGCTGCCAGGCGTGTTGTGATGGGATTAGGGAAAATGAAAGGTTAGTTTTAGATGTATATTATTTATTGTAAATATATACTATATTTACTTTTTGTAATTTTTTTCGGGTAATTTTTAAAATATAAATAAATATCGCTGGACATTTCACACAGCGCTATCTAGCCCCAAACTAAGCAGAGCTTGTACTATGGAAACCAGATAACTGATAGAAACCTTATATACTTTTTTTTTCTAAATTCATACTTATAATATATAGACAATATCCAGACCCGGAACAAATATCAGTAGATCATGCAAACATTTGATCTGCGGCGGGAAATTTTGTTGTAATTTTATTACGATGAAATATTTCATAATTATGAAAAATACAGTAATTTAGATGTTAAATATAATTTATTGTAAATATATACTATATATATATTTTTAAATTTTTTCGAGTAATTTTTTAAATATAAATAAATATCGCTGGACATTTCACACAGCGCTATCTAGCCCCAAACTAAGCAGAGCTTGTACTATGGAAACCAGATAACTAATAGAATACTTATATACTGTTTTTCTAAATTCATACATCAAAATATATAGACAAACATCCAGACCCAACATTTGATCCGCGGCGGGAAATTTTATTACGATGAAATATTTCATAATAATGAAAAAATACAGTAAATAATATTAATAAAACACACATTTCACTAAATAAATAAAAAAATATGTGTACTTAATACATACATAATCAAGATTCTTAAAATTATTATTATTGTTATCAACTATAAATACCGAAGCCAATATTTTTTTTCTAAAATAATATATACCCTGGTCCATATGAGTTGTCGTGAACATCATACCTAAAATCGGTCAGCATAGACAATTCAGTTTTGTTATAACAAAATTATATAATTTTTCTACGAGCATAATGCAGCTTTAAATAAATAATGCGATTGTCACAGTAAATTCATAATCCATAAATATTATATTCATAAATGAGGTTTTCCCATTAGGCTACGACATGGCACGCTTCTAGAGAAATGTAAAGAGGTTTGCACAGTGTAGGGAACGCATCGACAATACCCCGGGTGTTGCCGGTGTCAATAGGCGACGGTGACCGCTTACCATCAGGTCGGCCGTAAGCCTGTTTCCCCACAAATAAAATTAAAAAAAAAATCACCACCAGTCCTACTGTTAACTGACAAAATAACGTTTGTGGGTGGAAGACAAATTTAGAGGTTGAATAACAAAAGCCAGTAGAAATTACTAACTACATATTCATTTTTAAATTAGAGTTAACAACGCGAGTAGTAACTTTTGCTCATTGAGTTCCATAGAAATAGGAACTAAATTCGTCTAATAATTGTCGTCTAGTAACACAAATGTGCAGATGTTCCATATGTAGATTTGTAAGCGATATTGTTACCTATCACTCAATACTTGTTTTTCACTGACGACCTCCGTGGAGCAGTGGGAGAATAGGCTGAGACGCAGGAGGCTTAAATTTCCGCCTAGAAACAAATATTAGATTTATCTACAGATATTTGCTTCGGGTCTGGGTGTTTTTCTATATGTATATTAGTATTATAAAAGTATGTTTTTACTAAAACAGTATGTAAGTATTGTGTTAGTTATCTGGTTTTCATACTTTAAGTTCTGTTTGGTTTGGAGGTAGATAGCGCTTTGTGAAATGTCCAGCATTATTTATTTTATAACGTAATTTTTTACTTGATAAATACTATTTGATATTTGATAAATACTATTGATAATACTTGATATACCTGTGCAAATGTTGTCTGTCCAATAGTTCCCTTTCCTGTGCACTACCTACACACCTTTGTCTACAATACACAAAGGTTATCTGGAAGAGAATGCTCTTTAGCATTAAGTTCGCCTTTGTACTAGTTTTATCAGTGCAATAAAGTATTTTCAATCAATCAATAAATTATGGATGTAGACGAACTCCCTATTTACTTAAAAAAACACATATCGTAATTTCTTATACCGAGCGCAAACGAGAAACATTTGCAGTCGCTGCACTTCTGCAGCAACTTTAAAACCACGTTGCATAAATAATTAGCAACGACGCGACGCAACTTTTAATAAAATGCGCATAATTGCACCAGACTAATTTGAATTTCATAGTGTTACTCGTACGTTTGAAAATTTAAAGTTAAAGGCTCACTGTTTGGCAGTTTTCAGCAAGTGGGTCGCATTACCGCTGCGACCGGCTACCCAGCAGTAAACAAGGCCGGCAGTCCGGCAGTAAATAAGCCGGCAGCCAGACGATAGACGCTCTCCACTGATTTATGTTATAGCCCACTATGAACGACATCGCAGTAAATCTTAAAAATTAACTACAACAGTAAACGCGATAAAATGTTTTTATGCGAGGCCGGTGCTGGAATCGCCGGCCTTTTCGGCTACAATTTCATTGGGTGGCCTTTTTTAACCAACGTGAAATTTTATTTACTAGGCCGAATATTTACAGCAAGGGAGCAAATTATGATGGTGTTGGCTTCATAATTTGCGTATGTCCATTATATCACATTGGCTTTGATTTTCGTAGAAGAAAGAAGGCAGAAAAGTAACAACAAGTTTTCTATAAATACAACGATATTATACCTAGGTCGGTATAAAATAGAATACATTTTCCATAAGCAGAAACTGATTTATTTGCTTGACAAAAGATAATGTGCACACTAACGCACTTCGACGAAAGCTTTCCGTTTTTTTCGTGCAAGAATGTGGATGCAATGCTAACAATGCCTACGGCGAACGGACGGCCAGCTACCAGCTCGGCTTATCAACACCCTACCCTCTGACGTACGTGATAATTTGACATCTAAAAATATGAAATTCAAACTAAGGAAATACTTTATGAGTCAAGTCTAATTTTATTGGCTCAGTCATAACATTCATCATCATCATATCAGCCGTAGGACGTCCACTGCTGGACAAAGACCTCCCTCATTGATCTCCAGGAACTGCGGTTGGAAGCGGCCTGCATCAAACGCCGACCTGCGGTCCTTACCAAGTCGTCTGCCCATCTTGTAGGTGGACGTCCTACGCTGCGCTTGCCAGTCCGTGGCCTCCATTCGAGAACTTTCTGGCCCCATCGGCCATCTGTTCTGCGCGCTATATGGCCTACCCATTGCCATTTCAACGTGCTAATCCGTCGGGGTATGTCGGTGACTTGAGTTCTCTTACGTATCTCCTCATTTCTGATTCGATCCCGTAGAGAAACCCCGAGCATAGAACTCTCCATAGCTCGTTGAGCGACTCTGAGCTTATTCATAAGGCCAATAGTGAAGGGCCACGTCTTGATTCCATATGTCATCACTGGTAACACACACTGATTGAAGACTTTCGTCTTAAGGCACTGAGGTATGTTAACATAACATAACATTACTAAACCATAAATAATAAACTTACCTGGCTCCTGCTTAACTGCCTACTTACATTTCAAATACTTTTTATTGCTAAGTATTTATCTGTAGAGTAGTTGTTAGATGATCCCTGTAAACAAACAAAAGCCTGCATTGATGAGGCAGGGAATAAGGCGGGGCTCGGGGTTCGGCAGCACGACTGGCGACAAAGCAGCTCTATTTAGGATCGCTCTGCTTTCCTCTGCACATAGGAGGGGTCTTGAAAAGGTGGCCCAAACATAGCCTGTCTCGCCCATCATCTTGGTGCCAAACCACGGGCGCGTAGACATCGATGGACGCGGTCGAAAAATACAGAAAAAAACACACTTTTAGATAAAACCCCAACGACTGCATAGCCACCTGGATTAGCGAGCCATATTAGGGCTCACGCGAGAATGTAAAAAAAATTGTATTAATAATTTAGGTTAATCAAATTAGTTTGGATTTTATTTAAATTTCATTTATTTTGGTTTAGTTTTGATAAATATTAATTTTAAAACATTTATAGTTAAGGTCGCCGTTGTCGAAACCGACGAGGAGGTCTATATATATTGCTAAGTAAAAACACCTAGTGATGTAAACCCAGGATAGCACCAGCACAAACCTCACTGGTTTTTAGATGCTATATTTGTAAACATATAACTGTAATCTTTGTTAAAATAGTAAATAAAATAAATAATAAAAGAAAACACTGAGTATTTATAAAACTCACGTCAAGAAAGCTAACATTCTAAGCTGCTGCTTGTAATAAAGACGCAGGCGCAGTAATAGTGCTGCTGTGTTCCGGTTAGATGGTAATGGTATGTTCCTGTAATTACTGGCACATAGGCATAACATCTAAGTCCTATAGTATGGCAACGTATCCACGTAGAGATCAAGACAACATAATAGCTTGTTTTGAATTCTATGTGGATATCCATGGGCTGCAGTAGCCACTTAACATCTGGTGGACTGCATGCTCGTTTGCCATATAAGTAGTATTAATAACAAAAAAAAGGCGCAGTAAGAGTGAGTAGTTGTTGGCGTAACTTTTTTTATTAGCATCCCTTTTTTATACGACCATGAATTGAAACAAGCATATGACCCACCTGAACCATCGCCTTTATCAAAGTATTGCATCGTAGATTACTCACCTTAGAAACGTGTCTACGAAGATGTAAACTGTTTAATACCATGTCACATTAAAGAGCGTTTGCCTACGTACGATGTCGCCGATAAAGTTAAATTTTATTGCGACATGGTACTGAACTGTTTACATCTTATTGATGATGTTTGTACGATGGTACTCATAGTTGATGGTAACCAGAAGGATTCTAATATGGGGTCAGAACTTAAATCAACTGCGTGCGCGTGACGTGAGCATGCACGCTGCGTGGTCTTTAGAAAAAATTGGGTATTGGGTTTGGTAATCATTGTAGTATACCAGTGATACACTTACGAGTAGTTAAAACTTACACGATCCATTCTATCCAAAGATAGTCGTAACGATTGCTTCTTAGTGATAAGACTGCCAACTTGTATACATAAATTTTGATTGAAATGGTGTTGGAATGAAGTATTTTTAACCTACGACGTTAAAAGAGGGGTGTTATAAGTTTGACGCCTATGTCTGTCCGTGTGTCTGTCTGTCTGTGGCGTCGTGACGGATGGAACGATTTAGAAGCGCTTTTTGAAAGAAAATTAAATTGGCGTATTTCTTAGCTGTCAATCTTTCGAGATTTTTAATAGCCCCCTGTTATTTTTAACCGATTTAAAAAAATAGGAGGTTCTCAATTCGACTGTATTTTTATGTTTGTTACCTCAGAACTTTCGACTGGGTGAACCGATTTTGATGATTCTTTTTTTATTTGAAAGCTGGTACTTCCCATGTAGTTACGTTTCAATTTGGTCCAGTTCTGATAATGGAATCCATAAAAAAATCATATAAGTCTTAAATTTGTTTAATTTTTATGTTATGTTATGTTTATTAGCTCAGAACTTGTATATCAATCGATTTGGAAAATTAGTTTTTTAATTGAAAGGATATACTTTTAGATAGATCCCATGGAAATTTCATCAAAATTGGTGGAGTAGTTTGGTTTTTACTGTTATCTGAAGACGGTTATATTTTTGTTATAAAGTTACTTGTTTTCATTTTACTTGTCTGTCTAACTAATATTTATTTATTTTGGTTGCAGGAATATTAAAATGGATTGTAGTGAGTCTCGCATTCACACAAGCGAGTGCAAACGACAAGCGGCCTCACTTCGTGGTAGAGCCACCGTCGCGGTTGCTGTGGCCGGCGACTCGCGGCGCCTACGCGACTTGTCGAGCGACCGGCCATCCTACTCCTGATATCCACTGGGTTACCCATGAAGGCCAGCTGTTTACGACTATACCAGGATTGAGGTAAGAAATAAAAAAAATTATTAACCACTGTACATACGGCTACACATCAAGCTATAAAAATCCAGTATACGCTGACCTCTCATTCTACGAAAAGCCTACACAATGCGAGATCAGCTTATACTGGAAATGTATAGCTTGATGTGTAGCCTTGTGTACAGGTTTAGCTGACGATTCTGTATTTGTTGCGAAAGTAAAAAATATACACAGACAGCATTCTTTAAAGAGTGCTTAGGAATATGTATGTTAATCTGAAAGGGGGTAATTGACCTCACTAGAATGATTACGGGAATCACAACTATTTCGAAAATGGCAACTTTAAAGCTAAAAAAGTATTAAGAAAACCTTTGAATGCCTATTCAACGACACTACAATTAACGGGGTGCTTGAATAAATAAAGTCACTCCCATCTTACATTAAATAAAACCGGCCAAGTGCGAGTCGGATTCGTGCATGAAGGATTCTGTACCATTATCTATAAAAACGGCAAAGAATCACGTTTGTCGTATCATTATCATCATCATCATAACAGCCGTAGGACGTCCACTGCTGGACAAAGGCCTCCCTCATTGGATCTCTCCAGTGGAGATCATCTCCAGGAACTGCGGTTGGAAGCGGCCTGCATACAACGCCGACCTGCGGTTCTTACCAAGTTGTCTGCCCATCTTGTGGGTGGACGTCCTACGCTGCGCTTGCCGGTCCGTGGCCTCCACTCGAGAACCTTTCGGCCCCATCGGCCATCTGTTCTGCGCGCTATATGGCCTGCCCATTGCCACTTCAACGTGCTAATCCGTCGGGCTATGTTGGTGACTTGAGTTCTCCTACGTATCTCCTCATTTCTGATTCGATCCGTATATAAATCAATATTCTGTGAATATTTCAAGCGTCTACCTGTTGCCGTTACCAATATCTAGCAAAAACAAGAAAAAAATCACGTTTGTGAGGGGAGCCCCCCTTAAATGTTTATTGATTCTGTTTTTAGTATTTGTTGTTATAGTGGCAACAGAAATACATCATATGTTAAAATTTCAACTGTCAAACTATCACGGTTCATGAGATACAGCCTGGTGACAGACGGACAGACAGACAGCCAGCGAAGTCTTAGTAATAGGGTCCCGTTTGACCCTTGGGTACGGAACCCTAAAAACAAGTTTTTATTTTATAACATAGGTACTAGAAAACTGTATAAACTAAATGTATTGAGAGTATGTTTACAAATCCCTAAAAGCCTTTTGAAACGTTGGTATTAAAACTTTAGTTTAACTGGGAGTTAGACTTAACTCATTTTCCTACCTGGATTCCCAAGCGGTTCAATTCAATTCAACTTGTCGCATAGTTTTTAGCGTATTTAGACTATCTATTCTACTAGTGGTAGAGCTTTTGTGAACGGGCTCGAGGAAGTGGGCACCACCGCCTTACCTTTATCTGCCGCCAAATAGCAGTACTTGTGCTGCTGTGTTCCGGTTAGATGGTAATGGTATGTTCCTGTAATTACTGGCACATAGGCATAACAGCTAAGTCCTATAGTATGGCAACGTATCCACATAGAGATCAAGACAACATAATACCTTGTTTTGAATTCTATGTGGATATCTATGGGCTGCAGTAGCCACTTAACATCTGGTGGACTGCATGCTCGTTTGCCATATAAGTAGTATAAAAAAAAGTATCGTAACACACTATCACACCGCCCACACCATCAAGATCACACCAACACTTCTAACTTCCCAGACATTTCATTATTTCCTGAAACCATGTTCTTTCCCGATCACAACATCGAAAGATCGATCTCGAGATTGGTTCTGAATTGGGTGCTAGTGAACTTGAGGAAAGTCGACGGTTCCATTAAATGAACTACCAACTTCACCGATATTTTACAAGAAAGCGATACGGCAAGTTAATATTTACTGGCAACACTCTGTAACTTATAAAGCTTGAATATAGGAAGATATAGCTGGGTTAATATTCTTGACATATATTAGAAAAGTTGATAATGTATGCTTCCACTACGGATCTTTTGCGACTTCGTAAAAGTTTTATGGAACTATGTTTTACGATAGATAGATAATTTCTTTATTGCGCACCATTAATTACAAATATATAAAAGAAAATACACTTTTACTTAGAAAACTTTCGTGATTGATTTCAATCATTATTATAAATACGGGATTTATCACGTACCGTCTTATCGGTGTTTCGACCGACAATGTTTCGGTTCAATTCGTGAGTTTGATCACGCGCGAGACGCGAGCGTCTCGCCTCGAACTGACTGACGTTATTCGGAGCGGATCGCACTCACCCTGATGAAGGTTCACGAATTGAACCGAAACATTGTCGGTCGAAACACCGATAAGACGGTACGTGATAAATCCCGTATTTATAATAATGATAGAAAATACACTTTTAAATAATAGGTACCTTCATCAGGGTGAGTGCGATCCGCTCCGAATAGCGTCTCGCCTCGCACTGACTGACGTTATTCGGAGCGGATCGCACTCACCCTGATGAAGGTTCACGAATTGAACCGAAACATTGTCGGTCGAAACACCGATAAGACGGTACGTGATAAATCCCGTATTTATAATAATGATAGAAAATACACTTTTAAATAATAGGTACGATGGGCGGTAAAAGCGATCTCTTCCAGGCAACCTTTGGATGGACAGGATTTATATAAACAAATAAGGACGGCGGCTTAAGATATTATTAGAAACCCTAGAACAAGTATATTTACAACTAGTGGTCCCGCCGAACTTCGTATCGGCTTGACATGCATAGGTATAACGCGGGCTGTCAATATAAGTCACCCTGGTAGAATTGTCAATTGTTGTCCCCGGCCCACATTATGTATGAGAAAATGAATGACTTCCACAAATAATTCAATACCAATATTAGCCAAATCGCTCCACCCGTTCTCGAGTTTTAGCGAGACTAACGAACAGCAATTAATTTTTATATATATAGGCAATATATCTCGGGATAACTCCTACCGAAGCATCTGTTTCAAACGATATTCATTTTTTTACATCCTCTTGACGATATTTGCAGCACGCATTCTGTCAATTCTATGTCATACGTCATAACGTTACATTATAAAAGCGCTAAGGTTAGATTATAAAAAATTTTATATGGCGGTTAAGTATTCTTAAATTTTCTAATTTTGTGCGCAATAAGAAATACAACAAAAAAAGAATTGGCCAAATTGGTCCAGGCGTTGTTGAGTTATGCGCTTACAGTTTGCGATTCATTTTTAAATTATAGATAATATAAAAATAAAATGCATTAGTAATTATATTATCCAATATAATCATAAAATTACATAAATATTAATATTAAGATACATAAAATATGTATTGTCATACCTACATACGTAAATTACATACATACGATTTAACATTCAAATTGATGTATTTTGTACAAATATCAAAACCAAGGAAGTTTTCGTAATATGTTGCTTTTCTGCGTATTTTACATGTGTGCTTAAATATTTGAATTATAATATAATATACCTAGTCAGGTCATAAATTCCAATGACAATCGTCCCAAATGTAGTATATAGGTATATTTGGGAAGATCGCTTATATTACCTAGTCAGGTCATAAATTCTGTCACATGTTTAATATAAAATAATTGAAACAAATTTATTCATTATGTAACCATTTATATACCAAAATGAACTTAACAAAACATAGATTCTTATGACACTAAAGTTTATTCAAAATGACCTCCGTGATTTTGAATGCATACACTAGAGTCTTCATTGTATCGTTTGATGGTGCGATAAACGAATCTTTTGGTTATATTCAAATTTTTCAGTACGTAAAAAATTTGAATTGGCGCGTAACCGCAACGATGCAACGCAATAACTGCAACACGGTCTTCTTTAAGCGTCCACTCCATATTTAAAAATGAGTAAAATTCTAAAAAGTATACATTTTTATTTTCATCAACAATTCGAAATTCGAATTCAATAAACTTTTTTGTGGCCAGCATTCTAAAAGAAAAGTTTTTACTGTGTGACAATACTTATGACCTGACTAGGTACTTAATGTTTTTTTGAGTCTTCTGCTGAATCATTTTCACATGATTAATTTAAATTTTCTTTAGAAAGTTAAAGAGGGTAGACCTCAACGTATATAGAAGCGTATAATATGGTTCGCTCTGAACTGAGATCTCGCGAGTGTCCCATAATAACAAAAATGTACTATTCCTAATCTTTGACTATCAAAATAGTGCCACAAAATAAATAACCAATTAACTTGACTTGTTGCACTTCTTTCATTCAAATTACAGGTAACGGGAGATCATGTCATTTGGTTAGTCATTTCAAATTGCAGTTATTCTGGATTTCAGACTTTTTCCTATATTTGTGTCACTTAAGCTACACACATATCAAATTTCAGCACTGTGGGGTCACTGGTGTACCCTGTGAATTTCGTCGAAGTTCAGTTTTTATTATGGCTCTTTATTATTATTATTATTATCGTTTTTATTAAAAATAAAAACCGAATCAAAATGTACTAATATAGACATTTCATTTGACGTCCCATTTGACCTAATAGTCTCATTTTTATTTTTTTCCCCTCTTGAACCCCAATATCTCAACAACCCCCCAATATTTTTAGCTCATTTATTTACAGCAAAATTGTGCCATCACTACTTACTTATGTATCAAATTTAACGATGATCGGATAAACGCTTCGAAAGTTATCCTCGGACAAACAAACATACATACATACATGCAGCGCCGATTTGCCAAAGTTGATTTGACTTAGAAGTACCACTGAGCTTATTCCACTCATGCCAAGCGCAAAGCAAACAGCAAGCTCAATGGCCCTAATGGCCAAATTTCAAGAAAATAAAGAGACAATAAACAGTTTAGTTGGTAGGTACCTAGGAATTTATTAATAATAATAAATAAATATTGCTGGACATTTCACACAGCGCTATCTAGCTCCAAACTAAGCAGAGCTTGTATTATGGGAACCAGATAGCTGATAAAATACTCATATACATTTTTTTTTGTAAATACATACTTATAATATATCGAGAAACAACCAGACCCGGAACAAATATCTGTAGATCATGCAAACATTTGTTCCGCGGCGGGAATCGAACCCGCTACCTCATGCGTCTCAGCCAGCTATTCGCCCACTGCACCAAGAAGGTCTTCAATATCACTCAAATAACACACATGACACACATAGTCCAATCACAAAATTGCAGATCCCTGTCTTCGGAGTATCAGGAACTAAGTACTAGTAGAATGACACCTAGACCCAAAATATTTGCTGATCTTTCAAACATTTGTCCGGCAGTGGGAATCGAATCTGCAATTTATATGCAGTCAGTATGAACAAGTGCTTGTCCTAACAACTCTTCCCTTTTTTCCATTCTTTCTCTTCAAGTAGGTACCTATCTTATACTAGAATACCAAGTGTCTGAGTAATGAAAAGATACCTCTCCAAAGTTAAGTTGTTTGCTTTTTCCAAAATAAAAACATTACAGAGACAAGAATAATTAATTTCGGCTGTTTATGGAAAAATGTAGGTAACATTAACGCAAAGCCGGGTGTTGAGAAGTTTTTGTTCTTGGAAGTTTCCGAGTCTAATGACCGACAGTAGGGACAAGAGTTTTGTATTTTTAATAAGGTTTTGTATTAGCGTGTGCAAACTTCTGCAATAACTTTGAGAAGAGAAGCTTCAAGGTTTAAAAGGTTTCGGGAGAGTGGTTTGGGAGGAAGGGAGGATTTTGTTTGCTAAGTGGTTTAAGCAAACTGTACAGAACATAGATGTTAATAATAAAATTTGAAAAAAAATTTATTAAGTGTCAATTCAATCGAAAACTCTTCGTATTTCGTAAATCGTAGAACAATCATAAAAAAATATTACAGGTGTATGCTTGTTCCATTTCCAAGACGTAAAAAAATATAAAAAAAAAATTTAACGAACTTAAATATTTGTTTCCGAACTTTATAAAAAGCTTTACCGTTCCAGTAAATTAAATCTATAAAACGCTTCAGTTAACTTCAAATTCAATAGCACAATATGTATAGCTAATTCAGCTTCTTACAAATAAATTGGCAGAGTTCCTGAGCCCGTTATAAAGTTCAAACGAGACGTGTCGGTTCGATGTAGGTAACTGTTGAAAGGGGAACTTCGAAGATCTTCGATCAGATAGCTCCGGGGTGCAATTACCGAAGTCCAATGCACAGTTGGCTCGTATAACGGATATGTTGTCAATATATATTTTAAGTTGGCTACAACTTTATACGAGAGAAAATAAAATCATAATTTTGATGATTTAATGTTATATCAGCCTTTATTTATTTAATAATACTTAGATTCACAGTTAAATTACCGTATACCATACATTTATTAACATAATACTGAACTTAAACCAAATTGAATCTACATTATGTAATACTAAAGTTTTATAAATTTGACGCGGCAAAGTAGCTCGCCAGTTAACTTTAATATACCTATTATAACTATTTATTTTTTGTATCAAAAATAATAATAAATTACAAAAAATGGTTTTCAACAAAAAAAAATTTTAAGTTTACAGTTTTAAAACTTTTTAAAATATTTATACTATACAAGTGCCCCTTGAGCTGCAATGTTTGCTTGATCGCATTTGGAGTGTGTGTGTGTGTTTATGTGTGTATAGTGTACCTAGTGTGTGTGGTGTGGGATGTATTTTATAGTGTTATGTTTTAAAGTGTTAATTATCAGATCATTAGGGAATGGCAACAAAAAAGGAAGGTGTAAAGAAAGTGATATATAACTAAAGTGCAGATGAACCCGCTCCAAAAATAATATTATCAACAAACTGTTTATAAAGTGAGTTTACACGCAAGGGTTACATGGCGGCAGTTTTTAAGAAGATGTTTTAAAAGAATGGTTTGGTGGTTGTCTAAGCCCTACCATATTCTCACATTCGTACCAATACAACGATACCTAAATGTATTTAGCGACTGAATATGTTTAAATTTTATGGACGTATATGTATGATTTGACAACTCTCTTAAATATAATTAAGGCACTGATTTGAGGCATCGTGGCGCAAGTCGCTCCAAATCTAGTTCTATCTAGTTATTTCTAGTTCTGTCGTTTTCTTTATCTTTTTTAAATAAAAAGAGCTTGCTAAGTACCTATCAATCCAGCGTTTTGCGTCAACTGAAAGCGGAAAGGTGGTCTCTGAAGACTAACGTAATGTGACTAAAGTAAAATTCGAAGAATCGGGGCACTGACAAAAGATTATGAGCCCATTTCTGCTGAACATAGGCCTCGCCATAAATTTTTAGGGTGACCTATCTTGTGAGTCCTGCACCCAAAGGTCCCAGCAACCAATCGGTCGTCTTTCTATCTATTGGAGGCCGTGCTAAACTGCACTTTCCATTCCTGTGCGTGATCTGCACTGGAGAACGTTTCTACCCTATGAACCTTATCACCTCGAGAACCATGTTAGTATCTCTAGTATGTTTTTACATAAATAAATAAATATTGCTGGACATTTCACACAGCGCTATCTAACCCCAAACTAACTATGGGAACCAGATAACTGATATAATACTTATATACATTTTTTTCAGTAAATACATACTTATAATACATAGAGAAACAACCAGACCCGGAACAAATATATGTAGATCATGCAAACATTTGTCCCGCGGCGGGAATCGAACACGCTACCTCCTGCGTCTCAGCCGGCTATTCGCCCACTGCACCACGGAGGTCGTCATAATAAATTTTGGTGTATAAATTTGCTAACCCTATTGCTATGCTAACCTGCCTTCTGTTTTATTCGCAAATATTCTCTACATATATATAATCACAAGCATAAGCGGTTTGGCAAGTTGCCTGTTAACAGCAATAAAGATATCAAACATCATAACTCTCCATGTTTTATTATCTTGAAGAGCCGATAAAGTTATACGTTATAATTCGATATTGTGGCGAAGTTAACGAGTTGATAACGAGTCATTCGGTCAAATGACTTGTCATTCTGATTGGGTGACAAACCCTAGTGTTGCTGGTTACTTTTACCTGAAGGACCGCAACGCGTCACATAGCGGTTTTTGGTGTAGGCTCTTACGTATCGTCAAAGGGCTAGGCTCTGCTGTGGCAGTAGCGATACAACAGAGTTGGATCGGTGATGATTCTGCGTTTTGTGTTATGTACAGTGGCGTAGCGTGGGTGTCAGCCGCCCGGGGCGGAAGAAAATTTTGCCGCCCTCTTATTTGCTCAATAGACAAGATAGCCAGAGCCCGTAGCCAAATTATATCGATTCGATTTCTACATAGGTTTGTTGTAGAATATACCTATCATGTCGTATTTACATAGCATATTTCAAACCCCATTCATTTTCGGACTTATCGACTAGCGTCATCGCTAATCGAATGTAACTTGGCTAAGCCAGATTTGTTAGTCTTTAAATACTCATTGTTGATCTTAAACCGTTCCTGATCAATTTCTATTTGAAAAACTTTTTTCACAGCTGGCATTGTTTATGCGACCAAAATATGTAATTGTTCAAATATTTATAAGATATTATTATTATTTATTGTGAAGTTTTGCCGCCCCCTAAAGGTGTCGCCCGGGGCGGGCCGCCCCTGCCGCCCTTACTACGCTACGCCACTGGTTATGTACGACATTAATTTAAAACACAAATCCGGAATCGTAATAAATGATTTTAGAGGTGAGCTGACGGAGCTTGAATATTTATCCAGTAATGGACACATTTCCAATAAACAATTTTTAATGTAAATCAGCGGCGCCTTTGCGACGATTCCGCTTAGTCAGTTTAATAGGTGATGAATGAGTATGATTTGTTTACCTATTTTATACAGGCTGTTTCGTTGATATTTTAGGACTTGATATAAAATTTGTTTTAAAATTTAAACGTTTCTTAAATAAATTGAAAAAAACTATTTTACAACAATACTAGCCCTAACTGTGTTTTCATTCAATGTCGATAACAAAACACGTAGTATACAACGATTACAACAATAACGCCAAAAACGAATGTTATTAACATTGTGCCTATAACTGGTTTCCCTAAGGAGTTCTATCTATCTAAGAACGGTTATGTGGCAAAGCAATAAATTAGGCTCCGCCGAAAGCAGTTTCGGCAGATTTGTACATTGACATGCGCAGCGATACGAGTCAGTTGAGACTTACGAGCTAAACTTTCCTCGTTCACAGCCTCACAGCTCAGCGAAACACCCTGAAGAGTATTGAATAAAACGACTCGGAAATGTGCTACCCATTTTAACTTTTCAAATTGCATTGTTAGAAGATTTGATGTTACGTACCGTTTTTAAAAGCTTTTGGGAAAGTTTTAGGTGTCATACTTCGAAGTTACATTTTGTCCCTTAGAACTTTGTAATGTACCTTTTGATTCCATTATCGCGGGTTGGAGGTGGTGAAGGTGTATCTAAACATACCATAATAATAATTCAATTCAAAATATATTCAATTTAGTTTTCAAATGTCAAAGATCCATATTTGTTAGTAAAAATTTAATTAAACATGTCAAGGGTTAGTACAAGTGTGATTCCGTAATAGGCAATAAAATTTAAGTCCCTCACTCAAGTGAACATATACCATAAAACCAAAAATATAATAATATCATTCATATGTACTAATTCATAGAGCGAAGCGAGATCTCCAAATCAACTTGGGCAAATCGGCGTTGTATGTATGTACGTTTGTTTGTCCGAGGATAACTTTTGAGGCGTTATTCCGATCATCATGAAATTTGATATATAGGTAGGTAGTGATAGCACAATTTTGGTGTGATTAAATGAGCTAAAATGTGGAGGGGTTGTTGACATGGATTCAAGAGGGGTAAAAAAAAACAAAATGGGACTATCCAGTCAAATAGCACGCACGTTTAATAAAACTTCTTTGTGAGTACATTTCAACAATGTTTTTATTTTTAGATTAATCCTTGTAGTTTTTGAGTATTAGCCCTAATAAAAACTTAGTTTTGTCGAAATTCACATGGTACACCATTGACCCCACGAACCCACAGTGTTGAAATTTGGTAGTCGTGTAGCTTTAGCTTAACACAAATATAAGAAAAAGTCTGAAATCTAGAATTACTGAAATTTTTACCCCTAAAAAGAATAACTAATTTACATGAGCCCCCGTTACTTGTAATTTCAATGAAACTGTAGGTCAAGTTATAGGTTGTTATTTTGGGGCTGTTTTTTTTAGTCAAAGATTATGAGACAATTTTTTTTTGTTTATTTTTAAACTCTCAGCGAAACACTAGTAATATAAATTGGAAAGTAACTCTGACTGTCCATTTGTTACGTTCGCACTACTAAACAGCTGGAACGATTTTGATGAAATTTGGTATATGGATAGATTATGACTGGCATTGAGACGACTGATGATGACTGATGACGACTGATGACGACTGATCTGCATCCAATGGATCCCAGCAACCTTCATCAGGTAGCTTTTCCATCTTGGGGGGGGGGGGGGGGGGGGGGGGGGGGGAATCTACGCTACGTTTTTTTTTTGTCTCCACTTGAGAACTTTTCTGAAAGGACCTAATAATAAGTATGTAATATAGCTCACGACTATATTAATACACATAATAGACATCCTTGGATCTCTTACTCGGTACGCAGACCTGTGAAGATAGAGGATAGTCAGAGGCAAGTCCAAATATTACATTTGCATAAATGGGCATATTATATAAGCATTCACGTGACAGGTTGCAAGCCCATCGCCGTTTATAACAATAAATAATAAAAAAAATAAAAATTGTTTATTTCAAGTCATTGACAAGATTGATCACATGTTACAAACACAAATTACATTAAGTAAAATTAACCAAATCAAATCAATTTTAACTAAATAATGTAAAATAAAATTATACAATTAATTAAATTTTAATTAAAATAACAACACACAGAGAGACATACATACATACACGTACGCGGACACGAGGCTACGAGGGACTATCAGTGACCGGGGCAACATCCCTTATAAGGGGGTTGCATGGAGGCTTAACCAGTGCCCCAGAAACGAACGGTCCGCCTAATACGTGCTCAGAATGATGTTGGAGCCACGCAGGCGTTTCTAGAGCGACGCATACTGCTTTCTTAGAAGTACTCACATAAACTTCTTACAATAATAACCGGCACATGTCTTCAAATTTTTGGTTCAAGGACATTTCTGTTCCTCGCGCCGTTGTCCTTCACCGTTTTGAGCTGGAGTTGCAATAATATATTGATGCACGACCGGATTTCAACCCACAACCATGGCTTTATCAAATCTCAATAAATCTACACAGAACTGCTGGTCTAAACAGAACTGCGCTAGAGTTATAATGCGCGCAGCCAAAGATGAGACCTGTCAGATGCTTGTAGAAGGGATTTTGCGCAGGTAAAGGCATGTGCGCGGGTTGCGGGGATCGACACACGACTGAATACGCATGCGCAGACGCCATACCTTGCCGTCCCTCCCCGCTTGCCTCGCATACCGCCAAAATGACCTGAGAACTATCTACTGCGCAGGTTTGACAACGTGATCCGTCAAGTCTCATCTTTGGCTGCGCGGATTGTATCTTGCTGTGTACACATTTTTTTTTAAATATATATAGGCTTGCGTTTGAACACGATCTCGCCTGATGGTAAGCGATGATGCAGTCTACGATGATACACGCTTGCCTAGATGAAACCTATTCACTCGCGACTTAAAGATACCCAGGTTGTACCTATCAGGAAACACAGACTCTGGTAAACTTTTCAAGCTTTGGGATACAATCTAGGTCTAAGAGACGATAACTTTATTTTGTATCTGATTGGTTGTATTCTGTTTTGTGTGACTTAAGAATAAAAAAAAGAAATACAGCGAGTAAGTGTTTCTAAATCTTTATTCACGAGGCAACCCTTTGAAACAGGTGAGATACTATGAGTGTTTTCAGATGGTCTACTAAAGAAACCGCTGAAGTGAGCACGAAACAAACGATTATTGTGTCGGCTGACTTACGGCGGCTTGGGAAAGCTCATAAATAAACTCACGTACCGCTAACAGGCACCCTTTTCACTTACTAACCCTCATGGAAAGCGTCTTAAATGGTACCTTCAGTAACAGGTACCCTTCAAACTGTTTGAAAATGATATTGTTTCAAACGACACGTTTGTGTGGGATTAAAAAAGGCAACAACTTATTAAGAATTTTGTTCATATTACCGGCTAGTCGGACTTGCGCTCCATAAAAAAGGCAAAATAATCAAGTTTGTTGTATAGGAGCCCCCCTTAAATATTAATTTAATTTATTTTAATTATTTATATTATTTAAAGTGAATAGTATAACTCAATATTCTGTGAATATTTCAGGCGTCTACCTGTTGCCGTTTTCAATATAGAGCAAAAACGAGCAAAAAAATCACGTTTATTGTATGGGAGCCCCCCTTAAATATTATTTTTATTTATTTTAAATACTTATATTATTTAAAGTGATTAATATAACAAATGTTTGTTTTATTTTAATTTAATTATTTATTTTTAAAGCGAATATTTAACAAAATATTCTGTGAATATTTCAAACGTTTACCTGTTGCCGCTATCAATATCGAGCAAAAACGAGCAAAAAATCATGTTTGTTGTATGGAAGCCCCCCTTAAATGTTTATTTTATTATATTTTTAGTATTTGTTGTTATAGCGGCATCAGAAATACATCATATGTGAAAATTTCAACTGTCTAACTATCACGGTTCATGAGATACAGCCTGGTGACAGACGGACAGACGGACAGACATCAGAGTCTTAGTAATATGGTCCCGTTTGACCCTTTGGGTACGGAACCCTAAAAACTGAGTCTTTTCCATAATAGAAGATGATTTAACAACATTTGGTTAGTTTATTACATTGTTATTGTTATTTTGAATCTGAGGTAAATAGCCCGGCTTGAACAACGATCCCTCTTCGATTTCTGCTGTTGAATTGAGGGTAGTTGGTAAATCACCACCGATCCTTTCAATGGTGCCCGCGCGCGCCCGGCGCCCGCTCCTGCGCAAGGCGTCTCGCGGCACGCCTTGAACGAGGGATTTTTTACACGTCGAGCTGATCAGACGTCTTTTTTTTATTGATGATAGCCAAGCGCTTGACCACTACCTCACCTGATGGTAAGTGAAGGTGTGATCGAAGATGGAGCACGTTTCTCTGGACTTGAAGACTCCAAGATTATACTGGTTTGGAAAAACATACGCCGGAAGTGAGTTCCACTCCTCACTTGTGCTAACAAGAAAAGTTGAAGCAAATCGTATGGTACGGCAAGGTGGTATGCCGACCAGGTCTGGGTGGTACTTCTCGGTTCGTTTCCTTGTCCGGTGATGGAAGGGGGAAGGAGGGATAAGGTCATGTATTCTCTTTGTTATCGATCTTGACCGTGTCACCTCACGCTAGACGTTCTAGCATCGTGTGTGTGTGGACTCATTGCCGTGCAGTGCATCCTTTAAGACCTTGGAACCCCTCAAATTCACCTGGACTATTTGTGGCGTGCTGTGCACGTCTGTAACTCATCTTTGGTCCTTGGGAGATCTATCAAAGGTAGGTGGTATTCATTGACCCTTTTAGACACTGCAGGATAATAATCCTCCTAGCCGATTTCGGCTACAGAGACTTGACTTTGTGATTATTGGCCTAGGTGTTTAGCCTGTATGTGGCTGATGTACCCTATTTTTGCGCTAAAAGTCCGGTTACAATGAACACAAGTTAAGGCGCCATTAATGTAGTTGTAATTGATATTAGCCGGCGGTCGACTTTTAAGCTGATCTCGTTTTAAGTCTAGTTCTTGCCTCCTTTCTTCTTCAAACTCGTACACTTTGTCCTGAACATGACGCCTCCATTCAGGTCGTTTTTCAGCGAGAGCCTCCCAGCGCGACGGATCGATACAACACCTCTTCATGTGCCTCTTCTGTACGTCTTTGAAACGTAGGAACTGACCTCCGCGTTTCCGCTTACCATGTTCTAGTTCACAGAAGAAAATGCGTTTCGCCCTTCGCTCATCAGACATCCGAGACAGGTGCCCGCACCAACGCAGCTGACGCCGCATCAAATATGCCTCTATGCCACAGACATTAGCCCGTCGTAGAACATCGGTATTACGGACCCGATCCGACCACTTGATGTTAAGAATGTCGCGGAGGCATTTCAGATGGAATCTGTCTAACGTGCGTATGTGTCTGCGATACAGGCACCATGTCTCTGACGAGTACAAGATGTTAGGAAGTACAATAGCCATATACACCTTAATCTTGGTACTCAATTTGATGTTATGGGAGCGAAATACCTGGACTCGTAGTTTACCAAAAGCAGCCATAGCGGAGCCAAGTCTGCTGTTGATCTCCGAGTCAAGGTCGCATTTTGTTGTTATGCTGCTTCCCAGATATCTGAATGTATCGACCTGTTTTATGGGCTTTCCATCGATTTGCAGATTCAGTGGAGCTTGGTTAACAGTGTCCATGGCCATCACCTCTGTCTTTGTAATATTAATTTTGAGGCCAAATCTACAGCACGCAGCGTCAAGCCGAGTCATCAAGTCCTGGAGTCCCTCAGAAGATTCCGCAACGAAACATAGGTCATCAGCATACATCAATTCGGTAATGAGGTCATACGATACCTTTGTGTGCGCTTTTAACCTAGCCAGGTTAAAGATACTGCCATCTGTGCGAAAACGTATGCGGATCCCTTCGGTGTTGGCTTGTAAAGTCTCCCTCACGACAACGGAAAAGTACAGAGCAAAAAGAGTGGGTGCTAATACACAGCCTTGTTTTACACCACAAGTGACAGGGAATTGCTCTGTCTGCTCACCATTGACGGTTACGCAACAAGTCATGTTGTCGTGAAGAAGTCTTATCAAGCGTATAAATTTGTCGGTGCAACCAAGTTTCGAAAGCACAATCCACAAAGCTTCGCGAGGTACACTGTCAAAAGCTTTCTCCAGATCAACAAAACAGAGAAACAGAGGTTGACACTGTTCCCTGCTTTTCTCTTGCAGTTGTCTAAGAGAGAATATGGCCTCGCATGTGCCGCGATTGGGTCTAAACCCAAATTGCGTTTCAGGCAATATACTTTCAGAGAGCTCCATAAGACGATTTAAGAGTACTCTGGCAAAAGTTTTTCCTGGAGTAGACAGAAGTGATATACCCCTATAAGAGTTGCAAACAGATCGATCACCTTTATTTTTATACAAAGAGCAAATTAGTGATACGCCAAAACTAGGAGGAACGAACTCCATTTCCCACATGCGCTGGAAAAATTGCCAAATCTTGTAGTGCAACTCATCTCCGCCATATTTTAATAGTTCTCCTGGTATGTTATCGATGCCGACAGCCTTATTGTTTTTCTGCGCTTTGATGGCGATGATAACTTCCTCAAGAGAAGGAGGCTGATCCAGATCTACGGCTTGTGATAAGGCAGGAAGTGATGCTAAATAGTTTATGTCAGCAGAACGATCCACATTGAGTAAGCTGTTATAGTGTTCTGCCCAGCGAGTAAGAACTTCTCCTTTGCTTACCAGGAGGGTACCTGAAAGTGATTTCAGTGGTACGTTTACTCGATGTGGACTTCCTACTAACTTTTTAATCTCGTTAAAGAAATCGCCGAGTCTATTCGAATCAGCAAGCCACTGAATATAGCGAACCTTGTTCAGCCACCACTCATCTTTTGCGTTTCGAGTTAGTCTCCTTATTTGGCTCGTACTCTCCTTTATTTTTTCAGAAGCAGTTGTCTGATTTCCCTTTCGAAGGAGCTGGCGGTGTTTTTCTAGGGCGACTGTCAATGTATTATCATTTTCGTCAAACCAGTCTTCACAGACACGAGGTTTTTGGCCTAAGATCTCAGTAGCCGCATTGATGGTATTTGTAGTTAACAGTTTCCAGCCCTCGTCTAACTGTTCATCTTCGGGGTGTATGCCTGCTGTAAAGGTATTGACAGCTTCCCTGTAATTTGCCAATATTTCAGCAGACTCTAGCTTTTTCAGATGAAGACAGTTAGGCTTAGCCCTGCGAGGTCTACGGCAAGGGCTAAGACGCAAAAATAGTTTTGTAACAACAAGTCGGTGATCCGACCAACAGTTTGCGCCCCTCATTACTCTCGTTACTTTGACATCCGCTATATCCCGTTGACGGACTATAGCATAATCAATAAGATGCCAATGCTTGGACCTTGGGTGCATCCAGGTAGTTTTGTATTTATTTGGGAGTCTAAACATGGTATTGGTAATACCCAGATGAAATTGGGAACAGAGGCTTAGTAACAGTTGCCCATTACTGTTCATGTTACCAATGCCATGTCGCCCTATCACCCGAGGCCAAGCTTCAAAATCACGTCCGACGCGAGCATTAAAGTCGCCAAGAAGCAAAACTTTCTCACAGCGCCGGATTTTAGTCAGCACTTCTGACACTTCCTCATAAAATTTGTCCTTGACGTCATCACTTTTGTCGAGTGTTGGCGAATATACGCTGATAACATTTAAGTATTTATTGTTTCGAAGATGGAAACGTAAGGACATGACACGATCAGAGATAGCAACTGGATGTTCTTCCAACTTAGAGGCTAAAGTAGTTTTAATAGCAAAGCCTACTCCTGACCGTCTAGGCTCAGAAGCTGGTGTGCCTTTCCAGAAGAAATTGTACCCACCACCACGTTCAACAAGCTCACCTTCGTCAGCTAGATGTGTTTCGCTGAGAGCGGCTATGTCGACGTCATAGCGTTTGAGCTCGCGAGCCACAATGGCGGTTTTACGTTCTGGGCAGAGGTTGTTGGGTCGGTCTAAAAGAGTACGTACATTCCACGCACCAAAAGTCATATTCATCTGCATGTTTTTAGATTTATTCTTATTGCGAGGAATGAGCGTTTGTTTGGGGCACCTTTTCTAGCCCCCTCCCCGGCTGAGCGAGGAAAGCAGTGCCTCTCTAAATAAAGCTGCTTTGTCTCAAAGAGTGCTGCCGAACCACACTGTCACCCCGATGCAGTGCTAGAGCGACCACTCTCCTCTCCTTAGGCCACCCGTGTCCAGGTATTAGACCAAGCCCAGGACTTTTTTAAACTCGGAATGACAAAGCCAAGTCAGATGCGCAGGATATATTAAGTTGCATAAGTGTGCGCGCCGTACACAGATGCACCCTCTCCTCCTTACTCCCCTTGACCCAGTGGAATGGAGAACCGCTACGACTGGAAGGGAACAGGACGCAGTATCTGGCAACGATAAAAACTCCTATCGCTACCTTCAGGCCTTCTACAGTTGCCTGGTTGCCTCGCCACTTGAGGTGGATTGCGTTGACGCCGAAGCAACGAGCACTAGCACGGGGAGTGACCGTGCCGACTCGAGGGCCGAAACACGCCGTTGCTACAACAAAGTGTTTCGGCACTCGAGCCCCCCTCTACCAGCCTAGGTTCCTAAGGTGTGGCCGCTGCATGCTATAGCGGCGACCACTAACGACGATCGAATGCGTGCCGCGCGATCTGAGGAGCCTTTTATAGGCGATGTTGCCTCGACCACTAACGACGATCGAATCTTCGTATATTCAACGGGCAGCGTAACGACGCCCCAGAGACGTCCGCACTGTACGACGGCTCGAGCACGACTCCCACACTGCAGGAACAGAATATATGTATCATTTCATTTCATTTTATAAGTATTATATTATATCCATTCATAACGTCCTATTCAGACAACTATTCCATCCACAAACCACTTTACAATCACCCTTTTGAAACTCAAAAACCCTGCCATCATTCTATATTTCAAAAACATTGTGTACTAGCTGTTACCCGTGACTTCGTACGCGTTACACTACTGAATGTGTAGGTAACCTAGAAATAATGCTATACTCGCTGTTGCAACTTGACACCACTTTTTATGCCATGGAAACTGATTTATGGGATAAATGGTAGCTTATGTGGTGATCCAGGTTATAATCTACGTATATACCAAATTTCAATCGGTTCAGCTGTTACGACGTGATTGAGTAACAAACAAACATCCAAACTTTCGCATTTCTAATATTAGTGTGATAAATCGCAAACTCCCTAAACGTATTAAGCAAATAAACATGTTTAAATTTGACGTATTTGTATGCTTTGATAACACCTTAAGAGTTCACTTTACCTCAGTCTAAACTCGAATTTCACCCCCGCTTCTCCGCGCGCCGCTGCGCATCCTATCTCGCCGTGGTTCATATGTTTGCCGGTTTTATTATCATTCAGTCCCTTCATTTTCTTGTTGTGCTTATTTCTCTCTTATTGTGCTTATTTCTCATTACTGCGTTTTTACAAAAACCAACTTAATATTAAATTCTACCTCAGAATTACGTGATCGTTTGGAAGGACTAGCGTCACAGGTACCCCGTCTAAAAGCCGAGGCCAGACTGAATCGCGAACCGGGCGTCCGAAGCGAATGGTTTCCTTTTGATTATAACATAAAATGAAAATACCTAAGTTATGCAACTTAGGTATTTTCATTTTATGGTATATATCAAAAGGTATTTTGAAAATTTAAAACACAGGTGCTCTTATTTATGTTGTGTAGAATTACTGTATTAAGTTTCAAAATCTAAATTGAAATATTTATCGCATAAGAACGGGTTTAAGATAAATTTGGAGTCATCTTTGGATTTTTTTTCTATCGAGAAAATTTTACGGAATCGTGTTTTCACAACACAGGTGTTCTAGCACGTATCCTTAACTATAACATATATGAATTACAGATTGAAAAGATACAATTTGTTGAACAAAACATTGTTTCTCACTAAGCGATTTATTGTCTCCCCAGGTATAGTGCGCCCTTAAATCATATTTAGCCACTAAACTCGTTTATCCATCGTTGCACAAGGCGCTCTTAGTGTTATTTAAGTACCTACAGAGGAAAATAAATTAAATGGAATGAAGGCTGGCCTTGAACATGATTAGAAGGAGGCATACCTTGTTACCACAAGAAAGTTAAACAACTGTTTAACACGTATTTAAAAACTTCCTTACCAATTTTTGTTAGGATATTTTGAAACACGCACTAAACTGTGTATAAATTTTTTTATAAAACTTATATGGCAAACGAGCATGCAGTCCACCAGATGTTAAGTGGCTACTGCAGTCCATGGATATCCACATAGAATTCAAAACAAGCTATTATGTTGTCGTGATCTCTATATGAATACGTTGCCATACTATACTTACTCCATACTTTTGGACTTCGCTGTTATGCCAATGTGCCAGTAATTATAGGAACATACCATTACCATCTAACCGGAACACAGCAGCACAAGTACTGCTATTTGGCGGCAGATAAAGGTAAGGCGGTGGTGCCCACTTCCTCAAGCCCGTTCACAAAAGCTCTACCACTAGTAAATATTATTATTACTAAATTATTACTAACTAGCTGTTGCCAGCGGCTTTGCACGTGTGGTTTGCCAATAAAAAGTAGCCTATGTGTTAATCCAGGTTGTGATCTACGCACATACCAAATTTCATCGCAATCGGTTCAGCTGTTCCGGCGTGAAAGATTAACAAACATCCATACATACAAACTTTCGCGTTTATAATATTATAAGTAGGATATTATTATTACTATTATTAATTATATTATTTATGGTAAGACCCTTCCATTGTAGAATATTAAAAATCTATGAAGGAAAATAATCAAAACTAGTGTTGGGTTTAACAGACACTACCCATACTTATGGGCGGAAACCCTCGGTTATAAATAAAAGGAGGGTAGTATCAGTATTGCGAAATAAAGGCTGTGATAGTGCGTTTGAAGATTTCTTTTGAGATATGTTGGTTACGCCATCTATATGTGTATGCGTAACATCCTTATTTTTTTATTACAATATGTAAACGTTGTATGAGTAACCCTGAGTAGAATGAATGGATGATTTACTTTTCTGGTAATTCATCTGATCTATTATCGATGGGCTCGTGCGATTTGACATATTCGCACTTCACACTGACGTGAACATCGTCGTGATTATTCGGCGTCTCTCGTCCGAGACGCACGCGTTTTTACGCACTGTAATTGCTCCAATTACTGTGCGTGAAAACGCGTGCTAAAAGCTAAAAGAAATCAACATTGTAGTGCAGACAGATGTTTAAGCAGAACTGTTTTAAAGATGGGAAGGGATTTGACAGTTCTATTGGTGATAGTTGTCCTCGCTCGCCACTTAGATACGTCGCACATCTCTGGTGGAAAGGTCTGCCTAAACAATTTATTGAACTATGTGCCTACTCCTAAACTAAGAAAAAAATTGACTTCGTCATGCGTCTGAAATTTTCACGGAAAAATGACTGGTTTTTGCTAAGTGATCCTAAAATTAAAAAGATCAGACGAAAAGTATACAACTTTTTATTATTATTTAGTTATTCCTAAGCACTTAACGGCAGAAAAAACCGTTCACTAAATATTAATATTTTTTTCCTAACCTATCTCGTCCCACTGCTGGGCAAAGGTCTCTCCCAAGTCCCTCCAAGCATCTGTCTCTCTATCATAACTCTCCTATCTGTCGCAATTTCTCACCATCCTCTTTGGAAGGTGTCGAAATCGTCCCGCCAACGCTTTCTCGGCCGATCCCGACGTCGCCTTCCGTCTTCAGGTGTCCATGGTGTTGCAATATGGGCCCATTTCTCGGAGTGCATTCGGGCAACGTGGCCCATTCCTACTTAAGCCCAGCCGATCTCTTCCCTACATAAAATATTAATCATAGGAACCCTAAAATAACATTGGTTGCAAGTAGTGTTGCCAAATTATTTATAAAACAAGTAACTTTTTAATAAAAATATAACCCACTTCAGTTAACAATAAAAACCAAACTATTATACCAATTTTGATGAAATTTGCATGGGATCAATCTAAAAGTGTATTCTTTCAAATAAAAAAAAACTAATTTTCTAAATCGGTTGATATGTAACGGAGTTCTGAGCTAACAAACATAATATAACATAAAAATCAAACAAATTTAAAATATGGTTTTCTCATGGATGACATTATCAGAGCTGGACTAATTGAAAATGGGACCACACATGAAGCAGCATCTTTCAAATAAAAAAAGAATCATCAAAATCGGTTCACTCAGTCAAAAGTTCTGAGGAAACATAACAGTCGAATTGAGTAGTTCTTCCATTTTTGGAGTCGGGTAAAAATTACGTATTTCTGGCTCCAGGGGCTAGAAAATACAGTATACAGCTGAAAACAAGTAGGTACCTACCTACCTATTTGATTTACATGTAAACCTCACCGAAAACAGGTGATTCAATCCCTACGGCTGAGCCGGGAGTAAAGTTGTACTGAATTTCATTGTGCCCTAGCGGGTATAATGTGATTTGAATTTGGAACTTCATCTGTATTAAAATTTGAACCAAAGAGACCCACACAATACGAACTTATTCGTAAATCGAACTAAACTCTGTACATAATGCACCAACCTAGATTTGGTTTTTATTGTCTTGCAGATAGTGCGAAAAGTAGAGCATTCTCCTCGTGGATAAAGTTGCCTGCATCTTGGGCGTGCTTATATCCCTCTCTGCACTCAGGATTTTAGTAACTCCATCGCTCCGCTCGTGAGTTAACTCTAGAATCCTTCGTTACGTTATTTAACTAATAATATAAAGTACGGTTGGCGACCCTAGTTGCAAGATAAGATATAGCAAACCTCATTTCATAAAATATCATGTTTCTATTGAATTGTTTGAACTCTAATGGGATCTATTGTGACTGTGGTAGTGGGCAGAGAAGTCGAGTGGGGTCCGTTTAACGTATCTCGACATTCCATTATCGAGAAGATTGCGTCGCCTCAGGCCGCCCAGGGATTTGTTTCAGATGTATCAAAGGGCTGCTGGTTGAGATGTTTATCCTAAATTGGTTTGTATTTGAACTGAATACAGTATTATTAGGAGAAACTATAATGTTGATGTACGATTACAGACAATATTATACAAGGTATAACCATTTCCTTGTTTAGAAAACAAGAGGGCTTAGCCAAGTTACATTCGCTTCGAATCTATTCGTTTCTACATAGGTTGTTGACACATGTAAATCCTATACATGTTCGGACTTATCGAATGTTACTTGGCTAAGCCCTAAGTTAAATGTGCATCCCCAAATTATTGTGTTGTGGTGTTGCCATACTAAAAAAATGTGAATAATACCCACAGATAAATAAAAAGATGGATGCCGGGTTGTGGTATTATTTATAAAACGATGAGTGTGAAGGTGGATTTCCTATAAAAATACATACAAATACAATAATATTTATTTGTGACAATTTGATTTTGTGTTTATTTTTAATTATACATTAACGGAGTCAATCTTGGTCGCAATCACATAGCAAGCAACAACGCCACGCGCATACAGTTGCGCACGCCCCCCCCCCCCCGCACACAACCACACACAATACACAAAACTCACCACACGCACAAATATACCCTCTCAAACACACAAAGCCACACACACACTCGCACTCACACACTCAAATGCATCACTTACACGAGTCCCCATTTTTTTTTGTCTTAGTAGTTTTGTAATCCTATAATACTAATGCTTATCTTTTATCTAACCTAAATTTGTTTTTGTTTCTCTGTACTGTTAATAGTCAAAATTTATACATACTCTCGCATTTAATATGTTTAACTTCTCCAAATCTATACAGGGCATCCGCGATACAGGTGCTACACCTAGTGCGGAGCTCATTATGTACATACTACTACGTCAATTTGTGTACTCCTGCAGTACCATACCACTGTTATCGATCAAACTGTATTCAAAAATGAGTTGTATGTGCGTGGGACGAGAATCTTTACCTAACCGTAGCAGTCTTAAACAAGCGCGGAAGGTAAAGTTCTTTAACTGTATACCTACTTACCTACCCTCACAAGATTTACTTACTATTGTTGGAATATTTTTAGATTACTTATTATTATAATCAAGTAGGTATACTACTGTTTTTTTATGCAGATAAATACAGTCATTCTTATTCTTAATTCTAATATTACAAGATGTATACTTAATACAAAATATAAGACAGCAAAATAGGTCGTCACTCAGCGAAATAACACTAATATTACAAACTAGTTGTTGCCAGCGGCTTCGCCTGCGTTGTTCTGGGGTGCAAAATACATATGTAAACTTTGACATCACAATTTTGCCCAATGGGAACTGATTTATGGGGTAAATGGTAGTCTATGTGGTGGTCCAGATTATAATCTACGTATATACCAAATTTTATCGAAATCCGTTCCGCCGTTACGGCGTGATTGAGTAACAAACAAACAAATAAACATCTAAACAAACATCCAAACTTTCGCGTATTAGTGTGATGCGAAAGTTTGGATGTTTGTTTGTTACTCAATCACGCCATAACGGCTTAACCGATTTCGATGAAATTTGGATATAATACGTAGATTATAACCTGGATCACCACATAGGCTAACTTTTATCTCATAAATCAGTTCTACCTACAGTTACCATGGGATAAAAATGGGATGTCAAGTTGCAACAGCGAGTTTAGCTTTATTTCTAGGTCACCTACACATTTAGTAGTGTAACGCGTACGAAGTCGCGTTCAACAGCTAGTAGGACATAAACTAGTGGCTGTCTCGCAATGTCGGCCATATGGCGATGCCAATTGACTGCGCAGTCGGCACAAGTGTTGCTAATGTGTGCGAGAATTGAATTTTTCACACAAACTGGCATATTTTGGGTGCTCCAATAAGTAAGAGGCGCGCTGTCCATCAGTTTAGATCTGTCGGTGTAGTTCCATTATTTAGTTTTGCAATAGGAATATATTTAGTTTATTTTTAATAGTAAAACTAAATTTTTTACCTTTACGGTCCTTTTACAGACCTTTACGGGTATGGATGTTTTTTGTTATTTTAAGTAAGAATTTAAGAAAAAAAAAGTATGTAAGTATTCTATCAGTTATCTGGTTCCCATAATACAAGCTCTGCTTAGTTTTGGGCTAGATAGCGCTATTTGAAATATCCAGCAATATTTATTCATTTATTTTAAATGTAAATCGTAGATCATCCTATACAATTTATCATATTAGAATTCGAATCCAATAACATCATTTTCAACAAGCATCAGCCAGCAGTTTACGCGTAAGAGATCTCGACTCTCCAAACAATTTCTCGCTGCATTATATAGGACTCTATAACAAGGGCATAAAATCCATTCTTGTTACTTTATAATATAAACACGGTGTCACGTCCGTTGTGTCAGCAGTTCAGCACTTCTGGTTTACCTATTGGCGACAAACTTGGGACATATCAGTGAACATAAACTTTAGAGCTTGCTAGCATCCGGTCGCGGAACTGCTCGTATAGAACCGGATTGAAAGGTACATTTAGGATGCTTTGGAATACATTACTTTGTATAAAACCTGTTTTGTACGACATTAATTTAAAACACACATCCGGAATCGTATTAACTGATTTTAAGGTTCGGACTATAAGGCTCGGACTATTAGGCGTCCGGGTCTCTCCGACCCGAGAAAAAACCAAATTCGGTATGCTATCGACTACATAAGGTCCGGTTGGATCAGGACCATAATTTTCTCAGTCGACAGCTAGCAATTGCGTTGGATAGACGTCGCGCGTGACACTTGCTTTTTAAAATGGAAACGCTAACTTTCTGTAAGATTTGATTGTTTGTTTGCATGGGTACCCATAATAGGCTCCGAAACTACTGGACCGATTAAAAATATTCTTTCACCGCTGGGAAGCTATACTATCTCTGGGTGGCATAGGCTAAATTATATTTTTAAAAAAATTAGGGCTCCTTATGAAATGTCTTTATTAGTACATTTCAAGCATGTTTTTATTTTTAGTTTAGTTTTTTGCAGTTTTTGAGTTATTAGCCATAATAAAAACAAAACTTTGACAAAATTCACAGGATACACCAGGGACCCCACAATCCTGAAATTTGTTATTCCTGTAGCTTTAATGACACAAATATAGGAAAAAATCTGAAATCCAGAAGAATAACTGGATTTTGTACCCCAAAAAAAAGGAACCAAATAACATGAACTCCCATGTCACCCGAGAATAGTGTAGCTTCCCAACGGTGAAAGAACTTTTTAAATCGGTCCAGTAGTTTCAGAGCCTATTAAATGCAAACAAACAATCAAATCTTACAGAATCTCATTTAAAGTTAGCGTTTCCATTTTAAAAAGCAAATGTCACGCGCGACGTCTATCCAACGCAAGTGCTAGCGATCGACTGAGGAAACGCTCCCTGATTCAACCGGACCTTGTGTAGTCGATAGCATAGTGAATTTGGTTTTTTCTCGGGTCGGAGAGACCCGGACGCTTTATACTCTGAGCCTAAAGGTGGGTTTAATACCGGTAGCTTAAACATTTATCCAATAATCGACACATTTCCAATAAACAATTTTTATACAAGCTGTTTCATTGATATTTTAGGACTTGATATTATGGATATTTAAAAATTTAATATCTTCTATGGTCATGAATTTGAAAAAGCCTATTATACAATAATACTAGCATTTACTCCCCGTGTTTTCATTTTATGTCGTACATAAAAGTAGTAGTATAAAATGACGGTGTGCGTCTGTTCGTATTCTTCTCCTCATAACCGGCTTGAGCGATTTTAATGTTTTTTTTTTTAATTTTGGAGACACATTGGTGGTTCTTAGCTAAAGTTAGACCCCGTAAATTGCTGACGAAGTCGTGCATTTCCCGCATTTGAATCAGCTGTTTCTTGGACTATATGCTTCATCATCATCATCATATGAGCCATACTACGTCCACTGCTAAACATAGGCTTCTTAGAAAGATCTTAAGAAAAATTTAAAAAAACGAGTGTGCTTTAGAGCATACGACTGAAGTAAAACTTTTTTTTCAAAACATTAATTTATAAAATTGTTCAAGAACTAAATGAAATTACGAAAAATACTCAAGAAATTCCCGTTCGCGTAACGCTAGCAAACTCGCAAACGAACTACTGACTGTTTCATACACTGGCTATTAGAGAAAAAGAGAAAGAAAATGTGCGCGCGCACTGCTCTCTCTTGCTCCTACAGTGTGATACAGACAATAGGCCTGCACTGTGTCTTAAATATGCTAAACATAACTGGCTATGAGAGAAAGAGAGAAAGAAAATGTGTGCTCGCACCTCTCTCTCTCTTGCCTCTACAGTAATATACGAAACGTAACTCTCTCTTTCTATCTTCACTAACTTATATCTCCTTCTCAACTTCAAGTTTGCCAGGCCAGATCACACTTTTCTCAACGCTCTCGTCACGCATTCACCAGTTTACTCCCCAAGTCAAGAGTGCGTAAAGAAGTTTTACTTCAACAAACCCCGACCACCTCTTTTTGCTTCGGGTTTAAAAACCCCATTTGGGAACTACGATGCCACAGACAGACAGACAGTGGTGTCAAACTTATAACACGCCTCGTTTTGCTTCGGGGTTAAAAATAAAAGATCTTTGAAACAAATAGCTGTTTTAATATTGTCTGAAACATAAAAATCTGGATAGATTTTAATACTTGCTGAAATATGAAAATCATGACCTTGTCTAACTCATTTTGGATCACCAAATGATTTGAACGCTTTCGTATTTGGGAAAACATCGGAGCAGAAAATTAAATTTCCATGTCTATGAGGTGCCTCGGAATATGTATGTTAATCCGAAAGGAGGTAATTTTTTTGGAATCACTCTTCTTATTTAGTAAGGCATTAGTTCTAACTTGTACACTTACTTACTACCACTTACTTACTTACTTTCAAAATGTACCAAGTCTTCAATAAATAAATAAATAAATATTGCTAGACATTTCACACAGCGCTATCTAGCCCCAAACTATGTTTAGCTTCTACTATGGGAACCAGTTAACTGATAGAATACTTATATAATTTTTTTTTGTAAATACATACTTATAATATATAGAGAAACAACCAGACCCTGAACAAATATCTACAGATCATGCAAACATTTGTTCCGCGGCGGGAATCGAACCCGCTACCTCCTGCGTCTCAACCGGCTATTCGCCCACTGCACCACGGAGGTCGTCGTCGTCTTCAATGAGTGTGTGTTACCAGTGATGACATATGGAACCGAGACGTGGTCTTTCACAATTGGCCTTATGAATAAGCTCAGAGTCGCTCAACGAGCTATGGAGAGGGCTATGCTCGGGGTTTCCTCTACGGGATCGAATCAGAAATGAGGAGATACGTAGGAGAACTCAAGTCACCAACATAGCCCGACGGATTAGCACGTTGAAGTGGCAATGGGCAGGCCATATAGCGCGCAGAACAGATGGCCGATAGGGCCGGAAAGTTCTCGAATGGAGGCCACGGACCGGCAAGCGCAGCGTAAGACGTCCACCTACAAGATGGGAAGACGACTTGGTAAGAACCGCAGGTCGGCGTTAGATGCAGGCCGGTTCCAACCGCAGTTCCTGGAGATCTATGAGGGAGGTCTTTGTCCAGCAGTGGACGTCCTACGGCTGATATATGATGATGATGATAGTTCTAACTTAGGCAATGTTTTAGGTTTCAAAATTTGATGCTTTCATCACACTGGTATCATTAGGTACTTCATTACATACATTCATACATCATTAGGTAAAAGTTAGCTGTTTAAAGCTCCAGAAAGTAAAGTGAAACCTCTTGTACGTTTATAAAAAGTCACAACGTCTACACAATGTTCAAGGAGTTTTTATTTATAAAAAATAGTACTAGCTTCTACCCGCGGCTTCGCACGCGTGGTTTGTCAATAATAAGTATTCTATGTCTCAATCCAGTTCATAATCTATACTAAATTTCAGTCGTGAATACGTAACAAAGAGACCGAGAGACAGTTGCTTTCGAATTTATGATATTAGTGTAGATTTGTTTTTTTTTAAATGCAGTGCATCATACACTATTGTGTATATTCAGTGAGGCGCAAACTGATGGCTTCCACACCGTTATAAGAAAGTGGTGAGCGTCGCTCTTGAAACGCCTGCGTGGCAGCCCCAACATCATTCTAAGCACATTGGCGGACAGCTCGGACTCTCCGTTTCTGGGGCATTCGTTAAGTCTCCATTCAATGCAACCCCCTTATAAGGGCGTTGCTGTCACTGATAGTCTCTCGTATCCGCGTACGTGTATGTATGACGTGTCGGATACATTTCGGAGAGTGTGCTGCGGAGCTTTTCAATCTGATCCCACCATCCCCATTCTACCAACGGACAACCAGACGCTCAGCGGTGCGCCACCGCTAAACATACCTCCCATACGCACAAAGCGGTACTCTTCCACCTTTATTATTCGCACCGCCAAGGAGTGGAACGCCTTGCCTGAGTCTGTGTTTCCTGATAACTACAACCTAGGGGGTCTTCAAGTCGCGAGTGAATAAGTTTCATCTAGGCGAGCTTGTACAATCGTAGACTGCATCATCGCTTACCATCAGGTGAGATCGTGGACAAACGCTAGACTATATTTTATAAAAAAAAAATGTGTGTCGATGTATGTATGTGTTGTGATTAGTGTGTTTTCAAATACTTTTAATTTATATTTCTGTTTCCATCTATTTGTAACCTTTATGTGAGCCAATGGCTTGAAATAAACAATTTTTATTTTGTTTCTTTTTAAAACCCCTTTCGAGTTAACAGTTATTGTGACGTACAGGCTTGGTCTGGGTCACACTGGGTCGATTACCTTTGATAGCATATATTTTGGATAGCATTCGTCGTGTAGTCTTATGCATGGTAAAATGTATTATCCTCCAGGTAACAAAATAATGCGCACATAACTAGAACACCAATAGATGATGACCTTCCCCAACGCGCGCTTGCTTGCTGTCTGTTGCTGGGCAATGCTGGCTACACTAAACACACGCACACCGGCCGGTGGAACTCGATTGTTTTATAATAGATTTGCACAGGTATAGTCTGAATAAATCCACACAAGATACACGAATTCGGAATGATTTGATCGGTTTTGGATGGTTTGTTTCGGTAATGATCTACGTTACGCTGTCACTCCTTCGAGGTGGAGCCTAGTAACTTTCATCTGCTCGTTGTGGTTCAGCACAATTGTTTTTTGAGGGTTGACTTGTTGTGAATCAACATAGGACAAGAAAAATGTTGCCCATGTTACAGGAAAAACAACCTTTATACCAACACATAAGACGTACGGTTTTTGGCGAAAACTATGCGACCGAAACAGTTATATTCTGAAGCAACGTGTATAAGTACTTACAGCACGAATTTCGATATTATTAGTGTTTATGTCAGCGGAAAATTGGCAATGATTGAACATCGAAAATCTTCGATGAATTGAACAAGGATGTACTTGTCAGTCTCGAGTATACTTACTTGCCTCGCCTCGGGCTGAGTTATTATGATTTGTATAGACATCATATTATTGAAACGCAATAACGTTTTAGGTACTGCTAAACATATATTAGGTATATTGTATCTATTATAAAAACAGAGGGCGTTATCATCAAACAACTTTTTGTGTTTTCTCTGCCGAATAATATTGAAAAAAAACGGTCGGTGAAAAAAGTGCGAGTCGGACTCGTGCACAAAGGGTTCCGTACCATTATCTATAAAAACGGCAAAACAATCACGTTTGTTGTATGGGAGCCCCCATTACGTATTTATTTTTTTATGTTTTTAGTATTTGTTGTTATAGAAACAGAAATACATCATCTGTGAAAATTTCAACTGTCTAACTATCACGGTTCATGAGATGCAGCCTGGTGACAGACAGACATACAGACATCAGAGTGTAATAGGGTTCCGTTTTACCCTTTGGGTACGAAACCCTAAAAACAGAGGGCGTTATCATCAAACAACTTTTTGTGTTTTCTCTGCTGAATAATATTGACAAAAACTAATTAAAATCCCTTAATCTCCTTAAATAGCTGTAAAAACTAATTGACTAAAGGTAAGACCGCATTAGAGCAGCACTGCGCTGCACGTCACTTCACGTCACCTATCGCACTAAAGGTTTAAGAGCGGCGCAGCACTGCACGTCTCTTCATGTCACATTTCTTGCCTCTCCACCGAGCACAGTACGCAGACTGACGCGACGCGCCGCTTGATATGTCGCATTGAGCGTCGCTGTACCGCGCGGCGCGGGCGGCGCGTCGCTGCACGTCACAATATAACTATGCCGCGCCGCGCAGCCACGCCTACTGCAGCGCAGCTCTAGTGCGACACGCGCCATTCAAAATCATTGTAACAATATTTTGACGCTTTGTGGCGCAGCGTGCAGCACCGCGTAGCGTCGATCTAATGCGGCCTTACCTTAAAAACCTTACCTTTAAAATATAGAATAAAATATAGGCCTTACCTTTAAAATACAAACTGATAACCGAAATCTCAAGCTTACGTAATAACTTTTGTTGGTACCAAAAAGTTCTAAATTTATACTTAAAAGTTGTACAGTAAAATTGGCACAAGACTACGACCACAGAGTAAAAATCTACGTACTCTACTTAACTACATAATGACCTCCTAAATAAAGGCCCATTTGGATAATGATAAATTTTATCCTCGAATATAGAATATTTAGTAATTACGTGATTAATTATACATATTAATAATGAGGAAAGAAATCACCTTCCTAATGAGGAATCACGACATTCACCGAGTACAACGGAATTAAGTTTTTTGATGATAAAACCGACCCGTATGCCATCATGCCGTGACGGCGTACGTCCAATAGGCGATTTCTATTATATAAATTCTATTCATTTTTTAAGTGCCCACTTTTTGCAAGCGCACTGACGAGCGACTATTAAAAACGCGTTTTTTTTCAGGCACGTGCTTAGTGATGGACGACTAGTGGTGGGAGCGAGGAGGTCAGTCCTGGATATGGGGAATGGTGGCAGTCAAGCCGTCCTCCGCTGTAAGGCTTCCAATCGAGCCGGGACAGTACTCTCCAGGCCAATGCTGCTACATCCAGGTATAGAGTCATATATTTTTGTCTTAGTCATGTATAATTAGGGTTCCGTGCCTCAAAAGGAAAAAAGGAACCCTTATAAGATCACTCTCTTGTCCGTCTGTCTGTCCGTGTGTCACCGCCGATTTTCTCAGGAACGGGTGGACCTAGCAAGTTGAAATTTATACCAGATACTGAATTCTACAGTCCTTATTAGGTGTATAAAATTCAAGGTCAACACGACAAAAATGATATGGGTAAATTTAGATTTTCGAGAAAATTTGTACGTACCAAAATTTTAACCATATTTTTAACATTTTTATTTTTCGGAATTTTCCCTTTACTTGTGTTGTTAGACCTTGCTTTTAACCAAAATTGACAATTCTAGGTCAACCGGAAGTACCCTATAGGTTTTGGGTCGCAAACCTATATGGTAGTTCCCGTTGACCTGGAATCACGAAATTTGGCAAAAAGCAAGAAGCAGCACAAAAAAAGGAAAAATTCCAACAAATAAAATATAGTAAAAAATTAAAGGGTGTCCCCATACATACGTGTTTAACTCAACCATACAGCACACAGACACACAAACACACACACACACATACGCACACTTAAAACTTAGCCACCAATTTTATAATTTTATTTTATTATGTTGACCGGTTTTTTTATTTTTAGTACAAATAATTGTAACTAAATACTTTTAAATGATTGCAAAGATATAGAGGTTAATGATTTTTTTTAAATAAATTTTATGTATTAAAAAGTTCCTTTCAGTCTGACTGAAAAGATTAATTTAGTGGGGTTGCCATAAGTATCAGAGTCCGTTGCCAATACTTGTTACATCAAAAAAATTAGCCCTTCGGATCTCTTCAGAGATCTTCGGAGATCTTCGGAGATCTTGAAATAAAAGAGCTATGCTGAAGCTTAGCACCTAAACAGTACATCGGTTGACGTAGGCTACTAAGTCATCTAGAGGTGGCGTGCCTGGAGATTCCGCGTACTTCTCACACCAGAGATAAGGCGACGAAATTGGAACCAGATGGGACTCGCAAGGAGCCAACACCGTTGAAGCCATGGAATAATGCAAAGCGCACCCACAGCCTCGACCAAAGGTGTTCAGAAGGAACCCCGTGAGGATTGGTTAGTAAGAGTCTGACATAACCTTATGCCACCACCACCCCAAGGCGGAAGGTATCCATGACGGATTTCCTCACGTAAAAAAAAAACGGCTACTAAGTCATATGTGTTCAGACATTCGCGTTCGTCGGCAACTGAAAAAGCCGAGGCTCGTACCTAAGTGGTGCCTTTGCGCTAGTTGCCATTATAAAAGCTTACTGGGCTGAGCGCCATCTGCGCTCAGCATAAGTTTGGTTAAGTTGCATAGGCCACAGAGGCTAAAAGTGTCATAGTCAGTCAGAAGGAATAACTGGCCCAGTGCGACTCGCACACGAAGGGTACCATTATCTATAAAGACGGCAAACAAATCACGTTTGTTGTATGGGAGCCCCCCCCCCCCTAAATATTTGTTTAATTTGAATTTAATTATTTATTTTTAAAGTGAATTTATTACTTAATATTCTGTGAATATTTCAAGCGTCTACCTGTTGCCGTTATCAATATCCAGCTGAAACGAGCAAAAAATCACGCTTGTAGTATGGGAGCCCTCCTTCAATATTTATTTTATCATCTGTGAAAATTTCAAATGTCTAACTATCACGGTTCATGAGATACAGCCTGTTGACAGACGGACAGACAGACAGACAGACAGACAGCGAAGCCTCAGTAATAGGGTGCCGTTTTACCCTTTGGGTACGGGACCCTAAAAACGCCGGCACTCTCCTCGCGAATGTGTAAAAATTGTATTAAATTTCGTTTAGGTACAAAAAAAATTTGTGTTCAAAATAAACTTTTTCCTATTTAATACGCCGCTTGTCGGATGTCCAATCCTTCCCACTTGAATAACTTTATAACAACTAATTTAATTAACTGCTAATAACATGTCTGGAAATTAATCACGGAATTTGACTGAATTATTATTAAATAAGTATAACTCAAGAGGGGTGAAACTTCTAAAGGCACTATTACTCTAGAAACTTTCTGAGGAGCATTTCCCGGTGACTCAATGGAGCAACAAATGGAGCCAGTCTGGCAGCCGGAGCAATATGAAAAAATAGAAAGTTTCAACAATTCATTTTTAAGGTTCCGTACCCAAAGGGTAAAACGGGACCCTATTACACTCTGCTGTCCGTCTATCACCAGGCTGTATCTCATGACCCGTTATAGTTAAACAGTTGAAATATTCACAGATGATGTATTTCTGTTGCCGCTATAACAACAAATACTAAAAACGGAATAAAATATATATTTAAGGGGGGCTCCCATACAATAGACATGATATTTTTGCCGTTTTTATAGATAACTAGCTGTTGCCCGCGACGTCGTACGCGTTACACTACTAAATGTGTACTAATTTATCATAACATATCACATTAATTTATGTGATGTTGTTCAGTGAGAATGTCTGTTTATTTATTTGTTTGTCACTGAATCAAGTTGTAACGGCTGAACCGATTTCTATGAAATTTGGTCTTTACGGAACCCTTCCTGCGCGAGTCTGACTCGCACTCTTTACATCACAAGACCTCCGTTGTACTTTGATCTTTAACATTTTTTATTATGCGATCAGTAGAGCGCTATGTGAGTCTTACGGGAACCTTAAATAGCTTCAATTTTTTTTTATAAATAAGTAAAGAAATAATGCTGGACATTTCACACAGCGCTATCTAGCCCCAAACTAAGCGGAGCTTGTACTATGGGAACCAGATAACTGATAGAATACTTATATAGATTTTTTTGTAAATACATACTTATATTATATAGAGAAACAATCAGACCCGGAACAAATACCTGTAGATCATGCAAACATTTGTTCTGCGGCGGGAATCGAACCCGCTACCTCCTGAGTCTCAGCCCACTGCAGCACGGAGATTTTGTAACATAAATTGCCGAAAGTGGATCAATATCCATCGCTCGTCTAAAACCCACTGTATAAGCTAAATGATTAAGATGTAAAGTTAATCCCTTATGTGCTACTCTTTACACGACTCTCTGAGGAGATTGCAAAGTAATTTTATACAAGACGTTAATGCCATAATCATTTAAAGGTACTGAGTGCCTATCCATTTACTTAATGAATGAGACTCTGCCAACATTAGAATTACATATAAAACCAGCGAACCTATAGATAGGCACCTTCACACTAATATTATAAATGCGAAAGTTTGGATGTTTGTTTGTTTGTTACTCAATCACGCCGTAACGGCTGAACCGGTTCGATTAAATTTCTTGCATTCGCGGCACCCATCTTGCACTGACCTTTGACAAATTCAGATGGTCATGAAGGATAGTGTGAATGGTACTCACGGATAGCTTTTAGTTCTTTCTGCTAATATTTTAACTCTCACACGGGCATCTTCGAGTACAAGTTTTTCAACAATTTTTGCGTTTTCTTCAGTAGCGGCACTAACCGGCCCACCGGCACGAGGGTCGTCTTCAATAATCTCTCTACCCCGTTTAAATTCACTTGACCACTTCTGAATTGTAGATAATCAAGGGGCATAATCTTGGTAAACAGCCATAATTTCTTCGTGAATTACTTTTTGAGTCTTTCCTTGTTGTGTGAGGAATTTTATCACAGCGCGATGCTCGATTTTTTTCAACATTGTCGTATCAGTCATTGTAGTTGCCTTTCCGAAATGATATTTTGAATACTAATGGCGACAATCAAATAAAATTTTGTATTTATACCCTCAATGAGTGCCATAAACTAGTGAGATAATTTAATTACCCTCATCATTAGTATATTACCCCGATACCGAGAATACATTATAACCTGGATCACCACATAGGCTACCATTTATCCCATAAATCAGTTCCCATGAGATAAAAATGGGGTGTCAAAGTTTATGCATGTATTTTGTATCCCGAGCGAAGAGACTGGCAACAACTAGTAAATAAATAAATAAATATTGCTGGATATTTCACACAGTGCTATCTAGCCCCAAACTAAGCGGAGCTTCTACTATGGGAACCAGATAACTGATAGAATACTAATTTACGTTTATTTTGTAAATACTACTTGTGATATATAGAAAAAACATCCAGACCCGAATCAAATACCTGTAGATCATGCAAACATTTGTTCCGCAGCGGGAATCGAACCCACGGAGGTCGAAATACATTCTGAGTGAATACTGGTGGTAGAGCTTTTGTGAACGAGCTCGAGGAAGTGGGCACCACCGCCTTACCTTTATCTGCCGCCAAATAGCAGTACTTGTGCTGCTGTGTTCCGGTTAGATGGTAATGGTTTGTTCCAGTAATTACTGGCACATAGGCATACCTGTTAAGTCCTATAGTATAGCAACGTATCCAGATAAAGATCAATACAACATAATAGCTTGTTTTGAATTCTATGTGGATATCCATGGGCTGCAGTAGCCACTTAACATCTGGTGGACTGCATGCTCGTTTGCCATATGAGTAGTATTAAAAAACATTAAATAAATTACTTAATAATAACTATTTATTTATTATTATTATTTTGTTTATACCTAATAATGAAAGAATTCTACTACATATATATTAAGTTGGGGAAAAAGTTTCTTAGCATTTTTTAAGAAAATTCAAATATTTTTTTAATATAGTTTATTTACATTTAACTAAAGTATGTAGGTACCATTTTGTTCGATAACTTTTTGCCATCTTGTAGGTAGGGACATGATCCCATTGCTATAGACATTTTGGGGCTTCTGATCAAAATACCGCGACAGGTTTTGGCAGTCCTCTCGTGATGTTAACCTGACACTGCCTAAAGAATTCTGAAGAGACCGAAACAAGTAGAAATCTGAAGGTGCAAGGTCAGGACTATACGGCGGATGCATTAACACATCCCAGCCATACTCTCTTAATTTTTGCTGAGTGGCTAAATATGTGTGAGGTCTAGCGTTATCATGATGAAAAACCACACCCCTTCTGTTTAATAATTCCGGCCGCTTTCTCTCAACTTCTTCCTTTAATCTCATCAGTTGTTCGCAGTAGAGTTCAGAATCGATGGTCCTGCCTGGTGGTAATAGCTCATAATGAATAATGGCCTTCCAATCCCACCACACACACAGCATCACCTTGTTGCGAGTTAACCCAGGTTTCGCCACAGTCTGTGAAGCCTGACCGGCCTTTGACCACGACCTTTTTCGCATGTTCTTGTCGTACGTGATCCACTTTTCATCACCAGTTATCAGCTTCTTCAAAAATGGTACGGTTTCATTACGTCGTAATAAAGAATCACAAATGAGTACACGGTTCATTAGGTTTCTTTCAGTGAGCTCGTGGGGTACCCAAATATCGAGCTTTTTTGTGTACCCAGTTTTTTTCAAATGCGCCAAAACTGTTTTTTAGTCAATTCCCAGTCCTTTAGCTACGTCGCAACTACTGATATGCCGATCTTGCTCCACTTTCTCAAAAATGGCATCAATTTTATCCGTAATAGGGCCGACCAGAGCGACGTGCATCTTTGACATCAAAATTTCCGGATTGAAAACGCTTAAACCAAATTTGTGCTACTCTCACAGACACTGCACTAGGTCCATAAACATCGCAATTTTTTTTCGCGGCTGGCGTTGCATTTTAACCTTTTTTAGTAAAATTTTAAAATGAATCGAATTTCTTCATTAGATTCACTCATCTTTACAGTACTAAAAACTAATAAAAAACACACATTTTCCTAATTTGAATTTTGAATTATCGTCTTTAAAATTTAAACTTTGAATGATGCCAAAACCAGCCAGATACAAATAGTATAGCCAAAGAGATTTTATTACAAGTTCATACATACTATATTGCGAAAAGACTTTTTCCCCAACCTATTATGATTATATTTTGACACAACATGACATATCTACCATGAAACATAGTATTCTCACTTGACAACACAATACTCTCAGGGTCTAGTGGCTAAATGGAGCGTCTCAGAATATCATCGCTTACCATTACGGCGGGCATAATGCTGAGTCGAGTCCCATTTACTGGTGCAGCACAGAGTATCTACCGAGTTCTGCCTTATATTTGTTTATGTTTTACGTTTAATTGTTTAATTTTAAGTATTTCCTCTCTCTTAAAATGTAACTGTATTGTATATTGTGTGCTAATGTAGTGAATAAATGATTGTCTATGTCTACGTCTAATTCCATTGAAAAGTTTAGTAGGAGATAGTGCGCCTATAATGACAGCCTTTTATTGTGATACCAACACTAAGCGTAAGCGCGAGAAAATAAAATGTTCCATACCAAAACAAATACTTTCTCCGCCTAAATATTTGGAGAGCGGCATTTTTTCGCGTTTAACTTTGTGGTTTCTTATTTAAAGTTTGAGAATCGTTTTTTTTACAATCTGGTTACTTGGTTAACAAAACAACACAATATTAAAAACCATTCTTAAGGTAACCGATGTGATTAAACAATACATTACACTATTTACTTAGAGTTTATCAAACGCCCATTTCTTACACCCTGTTATACCAATTAACAGGTGACAAAACAACAAATTACGCCATTTCCAGTGTTCCTTTCCTGTGAAAAGATATCAAAACCGCCATTAGGATGGGAAATGTTAGCCGCTTCGGAACTTCTTGTGGATTCCGCAAACAAAACCTTGTTGCAAACTCGCTCTAATGTCATTTTTAATACCTTAATTAAAAGTTTTCCGTATAAAAAGGCAGTGGGCTGTTTTTCATTTTATTCCATATTTCCTCCGCTGTAACGGAAAGTTAATTGGTCCAACTCGGGCCGAAGTTGTAATTTGTTTTGCCCTTTTCTCTTACATCTGTTTATTCAAATTCAAAATCATTTATTTCAGATGTGACGTCCATAACTTGTTAGTAAATAAAAAACCGGCCAAGTGCGAGTCGGATTCGCGCACGAAGGGTTCCGTACCATTATCTAAAAAAACGGCAAAAAATCAGGTTTCTTGTATGGGAGCCCGCCTTAAATATTAATTTTATTTTAATTTAAGTATTTATTTTTGAAGTAAATATATATCTAAATATTATGTGAATATTTCAAGCGTCTACCTGTTGCCGTTATCAATATCGAGTTAAAACGAGCAAAAAAATCACGTTTGTTGTATAGGTGCCCCCCTTAAATATTTATTTTATTCTGTTTAGTATTTGTTGTTATAGCGGGAACAGAAATACATTATCTGTGAAAATTTTAACTGTCTAACTATCACGGTTCATGAGATACAGCGTGGTGACAGACGGACAGACAGACAGACAGCGGAGCCTCAGTAGTAGGGCGCCGTTTTACCCTTTGGGTACGGAACCCTAAAACTGAAATCTTAAAACTATGTTAGTGCAGTTGGTAATCATTCATATTAATTAATTAAATAAACCACCGATTCTTAGGTCTTCCACGGTGTTGCTTTCCATCCACAGGCATCCATCCAGTTACGACCTTAGCCCACATATTTGGTTGCATATGAGAGACATGACCCGCCCAATCCCACTTCAACTTGGCAGCCTTGATACCGACGTCAGCGATGCCGGTCCTTGAGCGCAGCGAGGTGTTCCGAATCCTGTCTATTCTTTTGACACCCAAAATGCTGCGCTCCATTGCTCTTTGGCAAACCCCGAACCTGGACTTTTGAGATTCAGTCAGTGACAAGACTGGGCACCGTAGGTTAGGAAAAGCAGAATTTACATGCCGATGAGTTGACATTTTAGGCCAGCTTACAAATTAAAAAAATCATCAAAATCGGTTCTCCCAGTCGAAAGTTCTGAGGTAGCAAACATAAAAAACAGTCTATTTGAGGACCTCCTCCTTTTTTGAAGTCACTTAAAATATGTAAAAAATAATGACCTTGTAGTAAAAAAAACTACGAACCTTACAGTAGTCGCATACGATGTGTAACATAAGACCACCACGCACGCTCATTGGTCAAATCAAATAACGCGCGCTTCCCCAGTTTCCTGTTACACATTTCCGTCCCTTTTGGCAAAATCACTTCCACAATCCGAGACGAAAGATGTTACACATCAATAAATATTAGACTATGGGATTTATTTCATAGAGACGTCACCATAATGAACCATCATGCGAAATGACGGTTACGGACGGACAGACGGACGTGTCAAAATCGGTTTGTAAATCTGACTAAAAGGCCCATTATGAAAGTCTGCGGACAGTCTAGGGTACCTAGCTGTTTTTCTTGGCTAAAGCAACCTCTAAAGTTAATATTGGGTATTGTAAAGATGAATTTCAGTCCAATTACTTTTTCCATCGTCCTCGGCCGAAGAAAGTTTAAATTAAAGATGAGGGACATTATGTCTTCCATCTTTAAAATAGCCTTGTTACAGCGAATTTTTCTATATTGAAGATATTTTCTCTTTGTATATACAGTGATTTTTTTTTCATTTTCATAATGATCCTTCATTGTGTTTTTAGGATTCATGGTCACTCTTTATTGAGGTTACGTAAGTATAAACAATTAGAACCTTTCTAAATGTAAATATAGGACTACATAAAATGCGATTGTTCGAGCTGTCGCTCTCTATAGGCCTCATGAAATGCCCGCCCCGGCTTCGCACGTGTAGTGCGAAACAAAGTTTTTGACGTGTGACATCTTCCCTCTTGGTTTGTGGGAGTGATTTTGGCAAAAGGGACGGAAATGTGTAACATTAAAGCAGGGGAAGCGCGCGCTATTTGATTTGAGCAATGAGTGCGCGCGGTGATCAGATGTTACACATCATATGCGACTACTGTAAGGCTCGTAGTTTTTTTATTCGACATGTGATGATGTTAAGTTGTAACCATCGCCTCTAACAAAGTCTAGACTTTTTTCCCTCTAGACCTAGTCTACACCTTGTGGACAGCTCTCTGAGCCCTCTCGAGTCTTAGTAGGAGCTAAGTCGCCTAAACAATGGATTATATGCCAAAACTTCAAAGACACAATGTCTAAAGTCTATAACTTCTGTCTTCTGTCTGTCTTATGTTACTAAGACAGTCTTCGTCACCGTCACCGATGTGTCATCCAAACTATTGCCTGGATTTTGATGAATGCGGTGTCTAAGATAAGATAAGACTAGGGTTCGCCCCGAACTGAGATCTCGCTAGTCTCCGATTAAAACAAAAAATACTATTTGTTTTCACTAACAAAATAGTACCACGAAATGAAAATCCAATTAACTTGACCTACAGTTTCATTCAAATTACAGGTAACGGGAGTTCATGTGTTGTGGATACTCTTTTTTTGGGTAAAAATTGCAGTTATTCTGAATTTCAGACTTTTGCCTATATTTGTGTCACTTACGCTATACGCATACCAAATTACAGCACTGTGGGGCCACTGGTGTACCGTGTGAATTTTGTCAAAGTTCCGTTTTTATTATGGCTAATAACTCAAAAACTATAAAGACTTTATTAAAAATAAAAACGGAGTCTAAATGTAATAATGAAGACCTTTAATTTGACGTCCCATTTGACCTTATAATCTAATTTCAGTTTTTTTAGCCCTCTTGAACCCCAATATTTTACGAGTAACAACCCTCCAACATTCTTAGCTCATTTAGTCACACCAAAATTATGCCATGACTACCTACCTATGTATTAAATTTCACGATGATCAGATCAACGCTTCGAAAGTTATCCTCGGACAAACAAAAATACCTACATACATACATGCATTGCCGATTTGCCCAAGTTGATTTAGAGATCTCGCTTCGCTCGATCAAAAATGACCGGCGCCAGGTACATGTTTGTCTCGCATGTGAACATTTATCTCTTACATATACAGAGTGTTTTTATTAACTTGGACAGTACGGCAGTATCTTTTTTACAGTACCAGTTTCTTTTAAAACATCAGCTCGTTTTTGAAGAAAAACATTTTGGCATTAAATTTTTTTTGGTCAAGTGTGAGTAGCGCCTTAAAATGAATCAAGCAGGTAAATTTATGCTTATCGATGCAGTTCTATGTAAGGATCATTTTATCGTATCGCATGAAAAAAATCTGAGCAGCGGAAGGTAGTCAAATTTGATAAAATGTATTCTCATACAACAGGACAAAGCAAAATTCCTCCAACAAACATTTTATTAGATTCTAATTGCACATTAAAGAAATATTAATACTGTAGTGATTAAGAAGTTTAGGAACTCCATGCTCTCATGAGCAATTCAAAAACATTTCGTATTTCAGAACAATTTTGAATTTCGAACATCGTTCTTGCACCTGTCGGACTTTTATATCAGTTATTGCATCATCCTCAATCGCGGTCTGGGTAGCGTTCCTGATACCACTTCAACGCATTAGTTGGGCTTCAATTATGACATGTATTCAAATTATATTAAGTTTACTTTTTGCGTATTTGACAATGCCATAATAGGACAAATAAGATGATGCAATGACTGATATAAAAGTCCGACAGATGCAAGAACCATGTTCGAAATTCAAAGTTCTTCTGAAATACGAAATGTTTATAAATTGCTCATGAGAGCATGGAGTTCTTATACTTCTTAATCCCTACAGTATTAATACTTCTTTAATGTGCAATTAGAATCTAATAAAATGTTTGTTGAAGGAATTTTGCTTTGTCCTGTTGTATGAGAATACATTTTATCATATTTGACTAACTTCTGCGGCTCAGATTTTTTTCATCCGATACAATAAAATAATCCTTACATAAGAATGCATCGATCGGCATCAAAAAAAATTACCAACTTGATTCATTTAAAGGCGCTACTCACGCTTGACCAAAAAAAATTTAATGCCAAAATGTTTTTCTTCGAAAACAAGCTGATGTTTTAAAATAAACTGCACCTGTATCTCCTCTGGTTATGGGTGCTGCCGTACTGTCCCAGTTAAAAAAACACACTGTATAATGACATGTCGAAATGTAGATCTTCCTAACGTAAATTCAAAAATATCCGATATAACTTGCCTTCTAGTTTTTAGTTTTTTAAAACTGGTAATTTTAGAAAACAAAACACCGTACCTCGTTAAGTAACATTGTTACGACGTAACATCGTTATCAATCCTTGCATCCAATTTCAAATACCCGTCGCAGGTAAAGTAAAAATATTGCCAGAAAGCTAAAAGACAAGATTGAGATTGCTATAGTTCACGTAGCGTTCTGTAGCGCTAATTTTCTGTGATGCCTCATGTAGTAAGTTTCTAACTACATTAATTTAATCCTCTGCTTTTCATGTCAAAGACTTAAAAAAGTTCATCATCATCATCATAATCAGCCGGACGACGCTGAACATAGGCCTCCCCCTTAGATCCCCACAACGAGCAGTTGGTAGCCGTTTGCGCCCAACGGCTCCCCGCGATTCTTACTAGATCGTCGGTCCACCTTGTGGGGGGCTGGCCTACGCTGCGTTTTTCTTTCTTCCCCAACGGTTATCGGTTCTAAGAGCGATGTGGCCCGCCCATTGCCACTTCAACTTGCTAATTTTGAGAGCTATGTCGGCAACTTTAGTTCTTCTGTGGATTTCCTTATTGCGGATTTTGAAATATTTATTGATATTAAATTGGTATTGACGTTTAGGTAACAACCTTCACTTACGTTAATTCAATAATGAGTTACGGCGTAATGTTTTGGGGTACTGCAGCAGAATCAAAAAGTTTTTTTGTCTTGAAAAAACGCTCGGTTATATATATTTTAGGACTTAAATATAGAGACTCCTGTAGAGATAGATTCAGCGAGCTGAACATCATGACTATGATTGGCGAGTATATATACCAGAATATGGTGTACATACGCGAAAATCTGAAGCATATGACATCCAAATTCCAATCCCATGGCTATAATACTAGAAATAAGAAAAATATTGTGGCCCCTCGTTGTAGACTGGCCAAACATTCAATAACTTATGTATGTATCTATAAAACTGTATAATTAAATTCCCATTGACATTAAAAATAAATCAGACGTTGAATTTTTTATTGTATAAAAAAAAACATTTATTGCACAGTATTGACGAGGCTTGTCCGATAAATACATTTTTTGTGTTGCATGACCACAGTTCTGTAGTTGGTACTAAGTAGTGGCGTAAGACAGGGAGATGTCATCTCTCCGAAACTGTTTACAACCACATTGGAAGATGCCTTCAAGCTTCTGGAATGGAAAGGACTGGGCATCAATACATCACTCACCTTCGGTTTGCCGACGATATTGTGGTCATGGCAAAGTCGATGGAAGAGCTCAGCACGATGCTCGAAGGCCTCAATGGAGTCTCCCAACGGGTAGGACTTAAAATGAACATGGACAAGACGAAAATCATGTCGAATGTCCATGTCGTCCCTGCCCCGGTTATGGTTGAGAACTCGGCTCTTGAAGTTGTCGACGCGTATGTATACCTAGGACAAACAGTCCAATTAGGTAGGTCCAACTTCGAGGAAGAGGTCAATCGTCGAATCCAACTCGGATGGGCAGCGTTTGGGAAACTTCGCAACGTCTTTTCGTCCAACATACCTCAGTGCCTTAAGACGAAAGTCTTCAATTAGTGTGTGTTACCAGTGATGACATATGGAACCGAGACGTGGTCCTTCACTATTGGCCTTATGAATAAGCTCAGAGTCGCTCAACGAGCTGTGGAGAGGGCTATGCTCGGGGTTTCTCTACGGGATCGAATCAGAAATGAGGAGATACGTAGGAGAACTCCAGTCACCGACATAGCCCGACGGATTAGCACGTTGAAGCGGCAATGGGCAGGCCAGATGTGCGCAGAACAGATAGCCGATGGGGTCGGAAAGTTATCGAATGGAGGCCACGGACCGGCAATCGCAGCGTGACGTCCACCTACAAGATGGGCAGACGACTTGGTAAGAACTGCAGGTCGGCGTTGGATGCAGGCCGCTTCCAACCGCAGTTCCTGAAGATCAATGAGGGAGGCCTTTGTCCAGCAGTGGACGTCCTACGGCTGATATGATGATGATTATGATGACTAAGTAGCAATTACTTAAAATATTATTATAAGTATGAAACAATAATGATTTTAACTTCAATTGTAGTAATTTTAATCTATGTTAGTATATAAGAAATAATTATTTAAACTATTCAATAAACTGTCTGACATATCTAAGGGCACGTAAAACGTGTAAAGAGGAAATAAATGACTATTGACTATTCACAGCTTCAAGATTGAGCTGTTTCCCGGTTGAGGTGGTGGGGAACAGGGGATAGGGAAGCAACGAAAGGGGGTTGCATGAAATATGTGTCCGAGAGGCGTATCCCAGAAACAGCTAGGGCACGGTAACACAGTGTCCTAGGCTGGCTAATTCTTCCGTCAAAATGTCTCATTCCGAAATTTAAATACTATTCTAATTTAGCGTGGTTAGAATATATCAATGACTAAGTGTTGCCCGCGACTTCGTACGCGTTACACTACTGAATGTGTAAGTAACCTAGAAATAAGGCTAAACTCACTGTTGCAACTTGAGACCCCATTTTTATCCCGCAGAAACTGATTTACGGGATACAAGGTAACCTATGTGGCAATCCAGGTTACAATCTAAGTGTAAACCATATTTCATGCAAATCGGTTCAGCCGTTACGACGCGATTGAGTAACAAACAAACATCAAGACTTTCACATTTGTTATATTAGTTTGATCATAGCGCCCAATATAATAATAATATAATGCTTATTTCAGCAATATGTAAAAATACAAAAAAAAAAAAATACAAGTGCCCATAACTATAAACACCTTACAGACAAAATATATAAAAATCCAACACTAAAATCACACAAATATTATAAATGCGAAAGTTTGGATGTTTGTTACTCAATCACACCGTAACGGCTTAACCGATTTCGATGAAATTTGAATGAATGAATGAATGAAAATTCTTTATTATACCTTACAAGCTAGACACAACAGATTTATAGAAAAAAAAAAAAAAATAAAAGTAAGCATAATGGGCGGTCTTATCGCTTAACAAAGCGATCTCTTCCAGACAACCTTTGGTATATAAGATAAGATAAGATAAGATAACTCTTTATTGTACACCAAAGTAAAATACAGAACATAATTCTTACAAATAGATTTAGTACAATGGGCGGTATTATCGCTAAAAGCGATCTCTTCCAGATAACCTTTGTATGGACAGGATCAAAATGTAACACATGACGGCGGTGCATCTATATAAATTTAAAAACATATCTACATACTATAAACCTAAATTACCAGTAATAACACAAATTTAATTTCAATAAGCAACTCTAAAAGTGGTTATGATGAATTAACAAGCAGCTACAACTTCAACACAAGGACAGATAATGGGTGTGCACTTTTGTTTTAAAATTACTAATAGACTTGGATGTTCTTATAGAGAGGGGCAAAGCGTTGATATGTTGATTATAACCTGTATCACCATAAAGGCTACCATTTATCCCATAAATCCGTTCCCATAGGCAAAAATGGGGTGTCAAGTCAAGTTGCAACAGCGAGTTTAGCTTTATTTCTAGGTTACCTACACATTTAGTAGTGTAACGCGTACGAAGTCGCGGGCAACAGTTAGTTGTAATATAAGTTATAAAATTGTCGTCCTATAAACAGCACTCAATGAAAAGGCTAGCTGCAGCATCGAACCTTGGATAGCAAAAGGTTAACGAGCACCAATACAATTATTACGCGTTGCTAAAGGTTCTACCTGAACAAACCCTGAACTACTAGTGCTCAAGTTACTTTACTAAACATATTTTAATATTTTCCCCTACAATGAAGACGGCACAAAGGGAAAATTGAAAGGCAACAAATGGGGCACAGTAGCTTATTCTCATTCAAATTAGTTCCGAAAGTATTCGACACTTTGATGTTGTATTGAACTCGTCTTGCTACTTATAAAGAGTTATTATTTTATAAGGAAATTGTATTGGTGATTGGTATTGTGAATTAATTTGTATGTAGATTAAAGTCTGTATATATACATATATTTTTTTTATACAACTTATATGGCAAACGAGCATGCAGTCCACCAGATGTCAAATTGCTACTGCATCCCATGGATATCCACATAGAATTCAAAACAAGGTATTATGTTGTCTTGATGTGGATACGTTGTCATACTATAGGACTTAGCTGGTATGCCTATGTGCCAGTAATTACAGGAACAAACCATTACCATCTAACCGGAACACAGCAGCACAAGTATTTGGCGGCAGATAAAGGTAAGGCGGTGGTGCCCACTTCCTCGAGCTCGTTCACAAAAGCTCTACCACCAGTATATATATTTATTATTGGACTTTAATCACTTTCTCACCCCCCTCCCCTTGATGCATCCCACTTACATTAATGCATGATGGATAAACCGACAAACAATATATCGGAATAGATATAATGGTATAGTTACAACGCTACCGTAATTTTTTAAGTGCAAATTTATCTCGTGGACCCAGAACAATTTTTCAATTGGCAACTTATTTTTTGGGTTCTGTACCCAAAGGGTAAAACGGGACCCTATTACCAGAGACTAGTAATATCAATAGACTGTCAATGTCCATATAAGAAATCGTAGCCCGCAAAAAGCTCAAAATCCCGTTTTATTTGTGGATGGCGCTGTCTCATAGCCTGAAAACGTTCATAGCGGCCATTGCACCCCACAAATAAAAATAAACTTTTACTAAAACACACCAAAATATTTCAATATTTTTTAAAATAAGTAATATTGTCCTTAAAATAAGATTTAACGATTTTATTTTATATTGATGATTTACCACTTTCATATGCTTAATTACAGATGGCATGGGAAGGTAGCACATCGTTTTTACCTAGATGGCGTTTAATACAAAATTAACACAAAGTCAGAAACAAAGGAACAAAAGAGAACCGTGAACTGACTGACATTGACATCCGGCAAGTTTTTTTTTCGAATGGACTAATCTCGCTGTTGGCCTCTGAGGCCGTTGCAGCTTAACCGAGCTTTTGGCTTAATTTAGGGGTAGTCCACCCCTAAATTTTTTTTTTATTTTTTAGACAAAATTTTTAATTTCTATTTTTTTGTGATACAACATACAAAAATACATACAATCCTCAATTTTCACCCTTCTACGATCAACCCTTATCTCAATTTTCACCCTTCTACGATCAACCCTTATTTTTTAATAGCAATTATTTATATGGCAAAACAACGTTTGCCGGGTCAGCTAGTAAATATATAAATATTGGTAGACAGCGCTATCTAGCCCCAAACTAAGCAGAGCTATGGGAACCAGATAACTGATAGAATACTTATATACATTTTTTTTTGTAAATACATACTTATAATATGTAGAAAAACATCCAGATCCGGATCAAATATTTGTAGATCATGCAAACATTTGTTCCGCGGCGAGAATCGACCCCGCTACCTCCTGCATCTCAGCCGGCTATACGCCCACTGCGCCACGGAGGTCGTCAATTCTTTGGTCGTGCAGAGTGATTTTCGAGGCTCTATTTCAACCCCCTCTCCCCGCTCAATGACGAAAGTAGATGATGGCGCAGGTTCACTAACAGAAGTCCTTTGTAAATAAGTATAATAGATAGATAATTTCTTTATTGCACACCATTAATTACAAATATATAAAAGAAAAAAAAACACTTAAATCATAGGTACAATGGGCGGCCTTATCGCTTAAAGTGATCTCTTCCAGGCAACCTTTGGATAGACAGGATCTATATGAACAAATAAGGACGGCGGCGTAAGATATTATTAGAATCCCTAGAACAAGTATATTTTACAATTTATAAAAAATATAAATTAAATAAAATGCTTAATTATATTAACTAATATAATCATAAAATTACATAAATATTAATATTAAGATACATAAAATATATATTGTCATACCTACATACATAAATTATAAAAATATATAAATAAATAAATGACCTAGTGAACGATGGATGACAGAAAGATATACCAACGAAATTGTACAAGTGCAAATTCCTTGTATAGTTTGACCGAAACCGCTGTACCGCTCCTGAGGTATGCGCGCGGCGAGACGGGGGGGAAGTGTCGGCCGCTCCGATCTATCAGTCTGCCGTCAACGCTCACGACGGTAGGTAGCTTTTGTATCGGACGGTCTATGTCAGCCGCACACGAGATAAATATCCAAAGATGGGTCGAGCACGATTTTAAGAAACGAAAAGCAGACAGAGAAAGCTATAAAGAAAATCAGAATATTGTAGATTATTAAGTTATATAAACATATCGTCATATAAAATAACCATATCGTTTACGATATCCTAAGATATATCCGACAATATCGATCTCATGTGTACTCTTGCTCTTATTTCCTCGGCCCCCATCTCGCCTCACTTTCCTTAGGAGCGGTATAGCGCTTTTGGTCATACTATAATAAATATTCGTGCCATTTCTATTTCGGTCTTCAAACGGAACCTTAAAATTAATATACTTTTACAAGTAAGTATATCTAAATGTCGGAGTCAATTTTAATACGTTTTTACACAAAGCCATTAGGTAGATCCTGAAATATTATATTAACTTTATTTATTATTCTCCGAAGGTAATTTTTGTTGATTACTTTTTTGGTAAGTCTCGACTTCGCGTTATTAAAATGAACAGGAGGTATTTAGCTTTATAGCGGAATATGATGGATTGTCTTGGTGTGGATTACTTTTATTTATTTATTTGGGAAGATAAACAGTCATACATTAAGAAGTTAAACATAGCTAGTAGTTACATAAATAAATGCATGACCATACATCATCCACGGATTATTTGAAGAAGTGAACGTTATTAATACGTTATGATATAGTGTGACCATTAGTGCTGTGCACTCCCTGAGGTATGCGCGCGGCGAGACGGGGGGAGAATCGGCTGCTGCGCTCTGTCAACGCTCGTGGCGGCAGGTAGTGTTATTTGTATCGGACTGTCTATGTCAGACGCACATGAGATAAATATTCAAAGATGGGTCGTGCGTTATCTCGTGATATGAAATGGAAGATGAAGTTGAAACAGAATCTATGTTAGAATAACTTTCGTTAGAATATATAATTGTTTGTAAATATAAAAAATTTTCAATAAAACAAGTCCTTTGAATTATAAGTTTAGTTCTTATTTATCACCTGCATATTTTTAATAAAATATGAGTATATTTAAGTTACATTTTAATCAACTAAGTAAGGATAATATATTACAGATAGATAGCCTCCGACCATCGTCCCGCCACAAGTCTTGCCTTAGAAATGCAAACTGATATCGTAAGATATGTCCGACATGTATTGATCTCATGTGAACTCGTGCAGTTTTTTCTTTGCCTCCCACCTCGCCGCGCATACCTCAGGGAGTGCACAGCACTAATGGTCACACTATATAATAATCATAAGAATGGGAATAACTTGAACGAATTAAAGAATGAATGAATGAATGAAAATTCTTTATTATACCTTACAAGCTAGACACAACAGATTTAAAGAAATAAACTAATAAAAATAAGCATAATGGGCGGTCTTATCGCTAAAGAAGAAGAATATTCTCTATTAAGCCTTATAAGCTACATACAACAAACGAAAACAAATAAATTGACATTGAATGGTTTAGTGCTAGAAAAAACAAGCGAGAATAAAACATAAATCTAAATTAAAAATTTATTTTCTCTCAAGAAATTTTCTTAGACTAGGGTTTTGAACAATGAAAAATCATTGTTAAAAAGTTTGTTACTATAAAAACTACTTTTTCAAAACAAGCTTGTTTAAAATTCATAATCAGAACCGCAAGCAGAATCAAATGAGTCCAAACACTAGTTGCGTTGTTTTATTACTAGTTACCATGGCCACCTTCCAGTTCCATCATCAGACCCTGGATATCATCTAGTATCGGACTGCTATTTGATTTTGAAATATCCTTCTCCTAGATAGTTTGCAAACCAATGCTATTGACGACTATCTCGCCAAATTACACAAGTCAAAGCATGAAGTTGACCAAGGTATACTTTTGTCAAAATTCAGCTGTTAATGACTTCATAAAATCAGAAAACCTCCTCCGCCATCTTGGAGGTCCCGCCATATTGGATTTATGGTATACATCTTGGAGCCCCCCCCCCCCCCCCCCCGTATTTTGGATTTAATGTGACGTATTAGTTTTCGTATTCTCCTCAGTTATCCCTTTCATTTGATACCCATAATGTGGTAATGCAAAAAAAAAGAACTAGTCCGCCATCTTGGATAATCCGCCATATTGAAATAAGAATAACGTCATATAGCTAATCGTGGATTTTCATCCAAAATAAGCGTTTATACTAAATTTCAGCTCAATCGGTTAAAGATAACTGATTTAAAATTCAGTTGCAAGATTCCACCCGGACTAACATACATATATTGCAAGTTAAAAAAAGCTTTTAAAATAATGGACTATAGGCTTGTACGATCACATAGTCGTATCAAAAACCTCTTTTTAGGATTCCGTACATAACAGAAAAAAGTTATTATAATTTTTTTGCCCAACTTCTGTTACGTAACTAAGATATTTGAAGTGTAGGTAGAGATTTCTTTTACAATGTTACACAATAGAGCACTAACAGACATTAAATGAGACGTTAAATTGTGCTGCCGAAGAGGGCTGTTCGTGCAATTTATAATATGGGCCCCAGAGAATCATTACGCAATAAGTTTAATGAAATAAATATTATGACATTCCCTTATCAATACATCCATGAAAATCTGATGTATGTTCACAAAAATATTAATTTGTTTAAGAAAAATAGCGATAATCATAATTTTAATACTAGAAATAAAGATAAACTCGCTGTTGCCCTTTGTAGACTCCATAAAGTTAGTAAATCGTTTAAAGGGCAAGGTGTTCGCTTTTATAACAAACTCCCAAGTGATGTACAAAAATTGACATTTAACAAATTTAAAAACGCAATTAAACAAAATCTTTATAAAATAGCCTACTATAAAATATCAGATTATTTAGATGATAGAGAAGCTTGGAATTGAAATTGCTCCAACTCGTTCAAAATGTTACAATTTAGACGCAATTTATTTTCTGTATTGTAATGTATTCTAAAAGGATCATTAAAAAACAACCAGCCTTGTTTCTTGCCTTTCTTTCTGAAGGAACAGGCAGTAAAATTGACGTTTCAAAGTGATCCTTGTGATTTTAATGAATAAAATATTTTGACTTGACTTGACTTGACTTTAAAATCATAAACTATCTAATACTAATACTATCTAAACTCTAGAACTAGGCTTAAGGACCCGATTATCTTGTCACTTATCCTGGAGATTTTTCTATTAACAAAATTAGGAATAAATTAGAACAAGTCATTATTTTTGGCCACAGTTGAAGACAACACTATATCGCACACCGCACGGCAGTTGACTCCGGCGAAACTAGGAGGGTCAGTGGTGCTGAGGTGTGAGGTATCACCTCAAGTCGGTCTGACGGACATCACGTGGCTACAAGACGGACTTCCGCTGTCTTCAGGATATCTAAGTAGTGGTAAGATGAAGAACGAAAAGACTGAACGTGGACCGAGCGGCGTCGATTACCAATCGCACCGCACTATTATTGCAGTTTTTTTTTCGAAGCAGACGCACGGATCTCCACCCATTCGTGCTCACCATTTTATGTGTAAGTTCACAGCTGAACCCACCGCCCCATGGCTGGCCCATCAGTGTACAGTAAACGCATAAGAAACTAAAAGTCTATGAGTTATTTTAAAATTTAGCAAAGTTATTGGATAGATTTATTATTGCATGTCTAGGAATGCCAATTTGTAGTTTTAAAATCGTTCTCCTTTTTTGTTTTTCAATAAGAATCTTAAAACACGCCGATAAATCAAAATGACGTACATTTGTGCCAGTCGCCTTGATGAGAATTCCCCAGAGAGCAGCCTTTAAAGAAGCTTACTTTATCGTATAAAAATATCTCTAGACCGGGATCCTGGAAGACATTGATAAAATGCTACAAATTCTTGTCAATTCGATTTGTGCTTGTAGCGTTTTTCGAAACAAAACTGTGACTGCTTACGTGGAAAACGAGTTTTATCTCGTTTCCAAGTTATTTTTTCTTGAAGGCCGAAAGTTCCGTCATTTCTATTTTCAACTTTTACAGAAGTAAGTTACCAACTCACTTCTTGAACTGCAACATTCATAGCCATGGTTTAGCCAAGCCTCTCGTAAAAAGCTGCAATAGATCTTGTGGTGTGATTTTGTAATGATATGAAATTGCATTGTTATTTGCAGATTCCCGCTGGATATCAGGTGCAGGTGGACTGTTACTCGGCTCAGATTTGACGCAAGCGGACATACAAGCCGAATACTCATGCTTGGCTCTGGACTTTCCCAGTCTTTCGTTGAAACTTACTACTGATGGTCAGTATCACAATACCTTCAATCTTAATTATACATCATGTTTCGGTATACACAATGGCTGTTCGGCTGTAGATGATGATGATTATAGGTCAGAGGCTTTCATAAAATCGAAATATTATAGTATCAAATCTTGGAAATACGTACGTATTATTGTAATAACGACTATATACAACGTACATATAGCTGAATTCAGAAAGCGCTACGATGTAACTGAAATATCTAAAGTACTCACCTATTCATCGTTTACTATTCTCAGAATTCATATCCAAAACTTTTTCAGACAGTAGCTGGCTGGAAAATATTGAACTGAATTCGCTGGAAGCTAAGGCTGGAGACACATTGGTCCTGCCATGTATTCTGCGCCACATCACCGGACTTGCTATTACGTAAGTTATAATGCATTCATGCCTTTATCTAATGCATGCCTTCGAAACTGCAGTAATAACTTGCTGTGATATTATGATTAGAACACATACAACATACATATATGTACCCACTCAATTTAAACACTTTTAAGATTTTTAAAAATCTTAGAAGTTACCGTATGTGTTCGGATAACACTATAAAAATACTATTTGAAATAAGCAACGCGACATCTCTTGTCAATGTACTAAACTGCAAGGTTTGGCATTGAGCAGGTCAAAAACTGTACAAGTTTTCCTGTAGATGGAGCTAGCGACGCTTTAATCGTAATCTGAATCATCTCACTAATTTTGACCCTGACGTGACATAGCCTGGTAGCACAATTGGATAGTGCGTCCTCGTATCAAGAGGAAGGTTGCAGGATCAAGTCCCGTCTAGGCTTAAAATTTATGAGATCGTTTTAAAAATCTTTAACACTATAAAATTAAAAATACAATTTAAAAACTTTTACTTAAAAAACTCGACCTTCAACACAAAAATTCATAAACTTTTTGTTACCTGCCATCAAATCCGCTGTTTTATAGATTCTGTATCTATATTATGGTCCTATCGTAAAATTAAAAGATTTACGATAAGATTACTTTGGACTATGCACCCAAACCAAATGATTTTTTTCATTCTTTCTAACTCAAATCGCATATACAGGGCGTCCCACGGCTATGCCACATGGAGGGAAAGTACCTTGAATATTGTAGATGGAACATTTTACTAAAAGAAGACATTATTTTAATTTAAAAACAATTTAAACTGCATTCATAGATTTTAAATAATTACATGGTTGAACCGGGAATCGAACCCGCTACACGAGAAAAAAAATACCCTGTAGCTTTATCATACCGATCGAAAGGCTTCATCATAAGGTTCATATTTTGCTAAATAATATAGTGTCAGAAATAATAGGAAGACCATGAATTTTAACATTTGGTGTGAAATTTTGTTCAGAAAAATGAAAAGCTGACATTGCCGTAAGGACATATACAACTGCGAGCCAGCAATGCGGCTGGCTGATTATAATAATATTTATAAAGAAATAATTCAAAAATGTCGCATAGCCGTGGGACACCTTGCATATTCTTTTTACATATTGGTAACTGGTTAAACTAACTTTTTATTTAAAAAACCGCGTCCGAATCCCTCCATCTATTTAGGAACTACGTTGCCACAGACAATACAATACAATTCTTTATGTATAACGCCAAGTTATAATTCCAAAAACACAAAAGTTATATAGGTAAGCAATACATTGAATATTGAGCATTATTAAAATATCTAATATAAATATAATTAATTAATTTTATAATAAATTCATTTTATCAAAATTATACTTATATAATAGGCAATGTGTAGAACTCACCTACATTGCAAAAAGAACTGTCTAAGAGCCATTTTTTTTAATCATCATCATCCTATCAGCCGTAGGACGTCCACTGCTGGGCAAAGGCCTTCCTCATTGATCTCCAGGAACTGCGGTTGGAAGCGGCCTGCATCCAACGCCGACCTGCGGTTCTTACCAAGTCGTCTGCCCATCTTGTAGGTGGACGTCCTACGCTGCGCTTGCCGGTCCGTGGCCTCCATTCGATAACTTTCCGGTCCCATCGGCTTTTTAATCAATTTTTAAATATTATGGTGGAGGTGGCATCCCTTTTAATCTTGTTCGGCAGCCTGTTGTAAACCGAAGGACCCATTATATGACAAACAGACAGACACATGCGTCAAAATTATAGCACCCTTCTAGTTACGTCAGGGTTAAAAATGTTGAGTTTTAAAGCTAAAGCTGGGGTCAGGTCCTTCTATGTATCGTGATGTGTCAAGGGAGAGCCCGGGCCACAGGACACGCAGTTGCGTAAGTTATTTATTACTGCAGTTCATACTAAATGCTGCGAGTTGCCAAATTAATTGCCCAACCCAAATCTGTCCAAATCCGATAATCTCAGATTTGGAAGTCGTTTAACTTTTACGTGAGCTAAAGTAGATTGATATGCTGTGATTTATTTTGTTGTTTAAAAGCATTTTATGTTTAGAATGTGCAAAGTAATTTTTATTATTATTATAACTTTTATTCAGACATATTGTACATAGAACTTATAATTACATATATTGAAATACATAGATTTGAAATTTCCGGGTACGTTCGCCACAGCCACGCAAGCTTCTGTCAGCTCTCTGTCAAGAAAATCATTTTAAAATTAGGAATAGTGCATAAAACAGTAAAAAAAAACAGTAAAGTGTTTAAACGTGTGTATAAAGACATAAGAACCAAGTAGTAGTGTTATTTTGAACAATTTGCAGAAATAGTGAGAAATAAGTGACCAAAAAACAATTGTGAAACAAGACCTTACTGACTTAAAAGTTTTTGTAAACAGTGGAATATCATAAACAGCAAAGAGGACATAAATATGAATACGTGAATAAATCATTCTTTTAACTGATCTACTGTAATACGAATCTAAGTAACTGGAAAAGATTGATTTATAAAGTGGATTGTGTTCGTCATCATTTTTAATGAAGGTGGTCGTAAAAATAATCTCAACTTATTTGTTGATTATTGAATTCTACATCTAAGTTTTGATTTATATTTCTGCGATATGGGCTTTTCAGAAATTGTTCCTGGTTTATTCCTAATATGTATACCTAAGGGCGACTTACGCAACAATGCCTTATCTTATTTAATGGCTAAACATGTTTTAGAGAGTTGTCAGATTATACAAATAAGTACCTCAAAATTAAACATGTTCAGTCGCTTAATACGTTTAGGGATCGTTGTTCAAGCCGGGCTTAAAGTTTCTCTATTGTATATTTCGGCAAAAATCTTACAAAAAAATGACAACATCGTCACGAAAAAAACTCCTTTAAAATAATCATTATACGTGCTAGGTGGCAACGTCAAGATCCAGCTGGTTCCTGGACAGCTGCAACCGAAGGCACAGTCCGCAGTGGTGCCCTCATCATACCAAACGCTAGAACGCACCATACATCCAGATACGCGTGCTCTGCAGGAACTGAGACTTCGCCTAGGGTGTTGATTCGGCTGGTGGTCTTTGAACCGTTGACGGTTTCAGTGTCACCCAATCCATTGGTAAGCTTTAACAAAAATGTTACATAGACATAGACAGACATTTATTTGCTACCACAGCACACACAAATTCACACAATACAATCAAAAGGTATAACATCAAAGAGAAAGCACAAGTAAGAGAAAACAGAAAATTACATTTAACAAACATAGGAACAATCGAATTTACAATGTAGTCAGGGAAAAATAAAAAGAGGCAAGTAGGTGTGTATGTGCTACTGCAGCAAATGGGTTCCAGCTCAGCATTATGCCTCGCCACCGATCGACGATGACGATCATCATCATCTTAAAATCGTACATTAAAAGTACCTATACTTTGTGTATGTCAAGCGTCTAAATCCCTTCAACTAGCTGACGCTCCGAACTACTAACTAGCCATCATCATAGGTTTTGAAGCTAAAACTGAAACTAAGACGTTATTTTCATTAAATTTCTTAGCAAACTGGCAATGGTATGCCTCTACTTGGACTGCCCTTATATGTATATAAGCAACAAATCTCTATTTTCAAAATGTTGACATTTATTCAAAACATTGTAGATGATAGGCACAGGCGGAACTGGCCACCTGAACTGCTCAGTGCACGGCGGCAGAGGTGGAGGTATCACTATAAGCTGGGCACACGAAGGCAGGCCGCTCCACGCGCCGCAGCCTCGTCTGTCCCTCGGTCCAGTCAGGGCTCATCATGGAGGCTTGTATCAATGCACAGCACATGATACCACGGAGTCAGCTGTGGCAGGAGCTGAAGTTGTGATTGCTGGTAAGATTTGAAATATTTTCTGTTTTTTTTTATAATGTACCCAAGAACCCATGGTAGCACACCAATATCGGTTTGCCCGTAGGACCTACTGCTTTCTTATTCTTTCACTAAGTAGTTCAATCTCAGCAAGACAGCTACTAAGAATAAAAACCGACCAAGTGCGAGTCGGACTCGCGCACGAAGGGTTCCGTACCATTATCTATAAATACGGGAAAAAAATTTTGTCTGTTGCGTGGGAGCCCCAGTTAAATATTTATTTTATTCAATAGCACATTTTTATTTATTTACCTTTTTAGAGGTTGGTACCGATTAAGCTAGTTCTCTAAATTTGTACGAGCGCCCATCCAACTCAGAGGACTATCTTAATTGGCGTCAACTATGTATGTATGGGGATGCCTTTTAATTTATTTTTTATTTTTAGAATTGTTCGTTTATGTGTGCTAAAGGACCTTGCTTTTTGCCAAATTTCATGAATCTAGGTCAACGGGAACTACCTATAGGTTTTCGACCCAAAACCTATAGGGTACTTCCGGTTGACCTAGAATTGTCAATTTTGGTTAAAAGTAAGCTCATAAACAGCAGAAGTAAAGGGAAAATTCCGAAAAATAAAACAAGTTGGATATTAAGGTAAATTTGATACTTACAAGTTTTCGCGAAAACCTACATTTGCCCATATCTTTTATCGTGCCATATCGTGTTGACTCAGGACCTTGATTTCTATACACCTAATAGGAACTATAGACCTCAGTATCTGGTATAATTTTCAATTTGCTAGGTCTACCCGTTCCTGAGAAAATCGGTGGTGACACACGGACAGACAGACGGACAAGAGAGTGATCTTATAAGGATTCCATTCATATTCATATCATTTATTCATTTTTACTTAGAAAACTTTCGTGTTTAATTTCAATCATTATTAAAATTCAAACATTGTCGGTCGAAACACCGTTAAGACGGTCCGTGATAAATCCCGTATTTATAATAATCATTCATTCACCTTTAGGCATGGTAACATGCACTTAGACAAGTCAAGTTTTACCAGTTATTAATATCTGTTACAGATTAAACGAATAATATTAAACTTATATAACACATAAGATTTCAGTTCTTCTAATATAGGCCTTATAATTTACAAACTAGATAAAATAATTTCACCAAACATGCAATAAATTTTCTGCAATAGCATTGTCAAATGAATAAAGTAAAAATTAATTAATAATTAATAAACAAATAAAATAATAATAAAAACATTTAAATAATTAAAATGGAAATAATAAACAATTTCAACAATAAAATAATAAAAAAACATGTCAAAAATTAAACTTAGGTCATTTGGATGTCCGAGATTTACCCAATAATGTCACAATAATCATTGTCAGGTTTAAACTTAAATATTTCCTTAACTGATAATGCTTCGTTTATGTTTTTATAGCTTTTATTGATCAAATGATTTCTTATACAACTCTTGAAACTACAGTCACTCATGCTTCTAATTCCCAGAGGAATTTCCTACCTGTTGAGGTACGGAACCCTAAAAATTACTGAACTTTTCACCCTAACACACCATAGGTCCTTATTCAGTATGCAGACTTGAGGTGATATCCCACAAGCTCAGATATACGAGTACGTCCAAACATTATACTTGGCACATGCTCGTCTGTTTCTTAATACTTTCCAGAGTTACATGTTTTTCACGTGGTGCGCTATATAGTTTGCTAATATTCAATTTGTACCAAGTCGCTTGGTTTCAGACAGGCCACCTAGACTGGTATCGACATTCAGCGAAGCTGTCACCAGGATAGGACAGAGCATAGCTCTGCGATGCGCAGCGACTGGCGTGCCTTCTCCGAGGGTACTCTGGACTTTGGATGACCGGCCATTACCAGCTGCCCCAGATAAGTATGTCATAGGATATTTTATGGAAAACCTTCTTTTAACTCCAGTATGACTGAGTTAGGCTGCAAGGGCATGTGAGAAAACTACATAAAATTAACTAGTACATAGCTTTATTCTTCAAATTTCACATAGAATTGATGGTTTATTGGTCCTTATGTTCCAAATTTGCCTCTATAGATGGGGTTTAGATTTTATAGTTTATAGTTATCGTTTTGCATAAGTAGAACTGAACAACATTACGTACAATAAATTCAAATTACCAGAAAAAACTCACCTGTTTTTTCTGGTAATTTGAATTTATTATGAATTCTACGATTGAATTGAATTGAATTTATTCGACGACCTCCGTGGCGCAGTGGGCGAATAGCCGGCTGAGACGCAGGAGGTAGCGGGTTCGATTCTCGCCGCGAAACAAATGTTTGCATGATCTACAGATATTTGTTCCGGGTCTGGTAGTTTCTCTTATATTATATGTGTGTATTAACAAAAAAAAATTTATATAAGTATTATATCAGTTATCTGGTTCCCATAGTACAAGCTCTGCTTAGTTTGGGGCTAGATAGCGCTGTGTGAAATGTCCAGCAATATTTATACATCTATTAGTCCAGTAATATATTTATGATATAAATTTGTAGGTACACGGTAAATACCAGAGCAGAGCCGATACCAGGCGCAGAAGAAGGAGCAATAGTCTCCACTTTGAGTGTTACTATTCGAACAGCTGATGAAGGTGGAAGATACGGTTGTAACGCCACCAATTCAAGAGGATCACATTCTCATCAAGCACGACTGAACGTTTATGGTAAGCCACCGTTTTATTTTTATGAATGTTCGAGCAAACATGGAGAAACTTGATACTGTGTTTCTTTCAGGTCCACCAAATATTAGATATTTGTCGGCATTACATGTCAAGACTGATACCGATGTAATTTTATATTGCCCCTACTCGGGGTACCCGATCAAGTAAGTACCTTTTCTAGTAACATCTAATCAATGTAAATGTATCTAAAGAAATGGGATATAACGTACAATAGCAGCAAATACACTAACTTTCATTGCTTCTGTCTGACTTGTCCTGCCGTTCAAACTGTATAGAAACGCGATGGGATGAACTCAGAACAATTGGTCTTAGTAATACCGTCATTCGTTTTCGCTGTTCATTCTATAGCGATTTTATATTCCGGAAGGAATTAACGTTAAAGGATGGGTCGCTAATGTTTGTAAGTTTCTTGTAGAGAAGTAGTATGGCGCCGTGAAGACGGAACTCTGGTGGAAGGAAACGCAGAGCCTGGCGATGAGAGAGGGATTTTAAGACTGAGTACCATCAGAAGCGCTTTAGCTGGGAGCTACACTTGTGAAGTAAGAGCAGAGAGTGGCGAGCTGGCTCGAAGAACTGTTCGAATCGATGTTCATAGTAAGTGATTGTTATTTGCGTACTGAAATATCAACGAACGATAACCTCAAATAACCATTTGCACAAAGAATAAATAACTGATCCCGTAACTTTAACTAGTACTCAGAAGATGCGGTTTTAGAGATATTTCTTCCAGAAGATGAACAGAGAAGATCAGAATTTGGATTTTTACTAGATATCTTGTATAATGTCGTATTTTGTTTTTGTCAACAGAACCCCCAAGAATAGCATCATTTCAGTTTCCCGAGGAGCTTGAAGTTGGGGGAAGCACGCAAGCTACTTGTAGTTTAGTTTCTGGAGACAAACCTATTCAATTTAATTGGCTCAAAGATAATCTGCCCATACCATCTGGCCTCAAGGTACTCTTAGAAAATAACAAAAAAATTATATTTGTTTAATTGTTGTCAAGTTGAAATATTCACAAACCCTGATTTGGATTTTTTGGACAGGTAGAGCAGAAGAATATGGATTTTTTCACAATTCTCATCATCCAAGATCTGACATCAGCGCACAGTGGGGAATACACTTGCAAAGCTACGAATGACTTTGGTACCGTCAGCCACAGTGCCTCACTCATCGTTAAAGGTACTATTGAACTATACTTTACTTCTCCGTAGAATAGTTGGTTCTTTGAAGTGCTTTATTTGGAAATGGCATAACATATAAAACAGTTTTATCGTCCAGAGGTTCCGACGTGGGTATGGCGTGCTCAGAACACTTCAGTGTCGGCTGGGGCGGCGCTGCTTTTACCATGTTCTGCTAAAGGACAACCTACACCGAGGATTTCATGGGAGTATTCAGCTGGTAATTTCTCCTTTTTGAATTGGTTCTCTTTCTCTCGACTCTCGTTCTAATATAAAAAAACTCACCAAAAAGGTCCACAGCCTTTAAGAGAAATACATTTAGAAAATGTAGGTAAATAAGTTAAGCTCTTTGTGTCACAAGTATTTCAAGTTGAATGAATCATCATCATCATCATATCAGCCGTAGGACGTCCACTGCTGGACAAAGGCCTCCCTCATTGATCTCCAGGAACTGCAGTTGGAAGCGGCCTGCATCCAACGCCTACCTGCGGTTCTTACCAAGTCGTCTGCCCATATTGTAGGTGGACGTCCTAAGCTGCGCTTGCCGGTCCGTGGCCTCCACTCGAGAACCTTCCGGCGCCATTGGCCATCTGTTCTGCGCGCTATATGGCCTGTCCATTGCCACTTCAACGTGCTAATCCGTCGGGCTATGTCGGTGACTTGGGTTCTCCTACGTATCTCCTCATTTCTGATTCGATCCCGTAGAGAAACCCCGAGCATAGCCCTCTCCATAGCTCGTTGAGCGACTCTGAGCTTATTCATAAGGCCAATAGTGAAGGACCACGTCTCGGTTCCATATGTCATCACTGGTAACACACACTGATTGAAGACTTTCGTCTTAAGGCACTGAGGTATGTTGGACGAAAAGACGTTGCGAAGTTTCCCAAACGCTGCCCATCCGAGTTGGATTCGACGATGAATGAAAAAATATCACACTAATATTATAAATGCGAAAGTTTGGATGTTTATTTATTTATTTGTTTGTTACTCAATCACGCCGTAATGACGTAACCGATTTTGATGAAATTTCGTATGTTCGTAGATTATAACCTTGATTAACATACAGGCTACTTTTAATCCTCTAAATCAGTTGCCATGGGATAAAAATGGGGTGTCAAGTTATATTGCAACAGCGAATTTAGCTTTATTTCTAGGTTACCTACACATATAGTAGTCTAACGCGTACGAAGTCGCGAGCAACAGCTAGTTAACTAATATAGCACATTCTTGGCCGAGCATCATTATCCTTTGTTAGATCACATCGTAGCACTTTTTTAGAGGATCTATTATTAGGTCATACTAGAAAGAAGCAGCTCATTTTGCATTTATTTTTTCATAGATGGTGATAACTGGCGCCATGTTCTCTGGGGCCAGTCAGAGACTACCGACGTCAGTGGTGGGTCCGTGTTATCGGATGGTACTGTTTGGCTCAGAGCAGCGACACCAGAACACGAGGGGTGGTACCGATGTACTGCCAGAGTACAGCACTCATTTTTACATCATTCGTTCTATTTGGACGTGCGAGGTAAGTATCATTTTGAAAAATAGTTTTCAGCTTTCTCGTTCTCGTCTGACTCAGATTTTGTAACTTGAATCTTTCTACATTTTATCCTATGTTTGTCACTCTTATCATGTGTTTTTGACATCTGTGTGGCGGTGACAGAAATTAAGATATTAAGTGACGTGCCGCGTGTTTACTTCTTGGATGGGTTACCATTTGTTGCATTAAACGGCGTATTTGTAGTCTCCTTTTCGCAAATGTGAATTGTCATAGAAATCGAAATATTGTGTGTTAATTAAAACTTAAACCACTAGTGGGTTTTTAGTTAAAAACTTAGCAATAAGGTGAATAAGCTTGTGTCTAAGTCAAGCATAGAAGCTTATAAGTTGTTTGACGGCCTGCAATGGCTCAACGATCGTAATTTGTTATTATGTTAATGGTTTCTGGCGGCTTCCAAATGCCCTCTTATCATGAATGTATGTTTGATAGAGCCTCCAAGACTGACGAGGACAGGAGGCGGTGGTGAAACGCGATGGGTAGTGCGGGGGACCACTGCCAGACTCGCATGCACTGTGCGAGGAGAGCCCGAGATCCACGTCCACTGGACTCACGACTTGAGACCGCTCGCTTTGCAGTAAGTAGCTACTCATAATTGGAAATGGAGTTCTGTGGAATTGACGATGATACTGGCTCGGTTGGGCATACACATTATTTTATTAATAACTAGTTGACCCGCTTGCGGCTTCGCATGCGTGGTATTTCAATAAAAACATTACCCTCCTTTTGTGCACTCGGGTAGAAAGTAGCCATTGTCCTTTCCCAGCATATAATCTATCTCCTTGCCAAATTTAATTAAGATCCGTTCAGCCATTTAGTTCTGAAAAGGTAACAAACAAACTAACAAACAAACAGTTACTTTCGCAGTTACTATGTATGTTTTATACATATAAACCTTCCACTTGAATCACTCTATTGTTGGTTGGTGGTGGTCTATTATAGTTTTGCATGCGTAGTTTGTCCATAAAAACATTACCTTCATTCTGCGCAGTCGGGTAAAAAGTATCCTATGCCCGTCTCCTGGTTCTAAGCTACCTCCCCACCAATTTTCAGCCAAATCGGTTCAGCCGTTCCCGCCGAACTTCGTACCGCTTTGACATGCATTTAACGCAGGCTTTCAATATACGTCACCCTGGTAGAATTGTCAATTGTTGTACCCGGCCATCATTACTAACCCGATATATATTTACAACCTTACTTAACCATAGACAAAATTACGTTTAGCTGTCATTTGCGTTTTGTTATTCCATGTCAGATGTGTTTTTATAGTTGTATAGTGACTTGTATTCTCTTTGACGTTTTATGTCACGTCACACGGGAACGCGTTCGAACGGGATAAAAAGTATCCTATATCCGTTTTCTGGTTCTAAGCTACCTCCCCACTAATTTTCACCCAAATCGGTTCAGCCGTTCTTGAGTTATAAATTGTGTAACTAACACGACTTTCTTTTATATACATAAATATAGATAATTACCTACATTAGTATTCGTAGATTTTTAAGAAACAAAAACAACAATGAATGGACACTTAGAAAACTTTCGTGATTGATTTCAATCATTTATCACGATAAGACGGTACGTGATAAATCCCGTATTTATAAAATTAATCGATTAATACACTTAAAGAATCGATTGTGGGTTTGTATAATCTCTAAAAGTGTTGCACTTTTCACTACTTACCAAATAAGAAGTGATATCACATCACAATAATATAATAAATGCGAAAGTTTGGGTGTTTGTTTGTTTGTTACTCAATTACGCCGTAACGGCTGAACTGCTTTCGATGAAATGTAGTATGTACGTACATTATAACATGGATCATCACATAGGCTACCACGTATCCCATAAATCAGTTTCCATGGGATAAAAATGGGGTGTCAAGTCAAGTTGCAGCAGCGAGTTTAGCTTTATTTCTAGGTTACCTACAGCTATTATTAGAATAAATACAGTGTTAAATACATACCTACACATTCAATTATTTTGCAACTAACCAGTAGCTGCCAATATTTGACCTCGATTTATATTGACGACCTCCGTGGTGCAGTGGGCGAATAGCCGGCTGAGACGCATGAGGTAGCGGGTTCGAGTCCCGCCGCGGAAGAAATGTTTGCATGATCTACAGATATTTGTTCCGGGTCTGGTTGTTTCTCTATATATTATATGTATGTATTTACAAAAAAAAAATGTATATAAGTATTCTATCAGTTATCTGGTTCCCATAATACAAGCTCTGCTTAGTTTGGGGCTAGATAGCGCTGTGTTAAATGTCCAGAAATATTTATTTATTTAATATTATTTATAAGTTTAAAAAAAAAAGAATATGAAAAGTATTTAAACATCATTACTAAATTGGAATCAAGTTTACAAAATAAATTATTATGAAAGTGAAGAATCATTCAAGCTCATTCAATTGAAGTCAAGAATCATACAATTGAAACGATCAATTCGTTTCAATTGTATGATTCTTGCTTCAATGCCTATCATCATCATCATCATCATATCAGCCGTAGGACGTCCCCTGCTGGACAAAGGCCTCCCTCATTGATCTCCAGGAACTGCGGTTGGAAGCGGCCTGCATCCAACGCCGACCTGCGGTTCTTACCAAGTCGTCTGCCCATCTTGTGGGTGGACGTCCTACGCTGCGCTTGCCGGTCCGTGGCCTCCACTCGAGAAACTTTCGGCCCCATCGGCCATCTGTTCTGCGCGCTATATGGCCTGCCCATTGCCACTTCAACGTGCTAATCCGTCGGGCTATGTCGGTGACTTGAGTTCTCCTACGTATCTCCTCATTTCTGATTCGATCCCGTAGAGAAACCCCGAGCATAACCCTCTCCATAGCTCGTTGAGCGACTCTGAGCTTATTCATAAGGCCAATAGTGAAGGACCACGTCTCGGTTCCATATGTCATCACTGGTAACACACACTGATTGTAGACTTTCGTCTTAAGGCACTGAGGTATGTTGGACGAAAAGACGTTGCGAAGTTTCCCAAACGCTGCCCATCCGATGCCTATGCCTATAATGCCTATGCGAGAACAGAATATAACTTATCAATGTCACGTTCGTTACGCAACACTGTAATATGGTTGGGAGTTGGGGCATACTGGTCCCACATGTAATTTTAAATCAAGACTTATTCTTAAAAAGCTTTCTAACTTATAGTTATTATTAAGCGTTACAGAGAGATGTGGAGTGGGAAAGGCTTTTGCCCTGTGGGACGGCTCAGGCTATAACTAACTTAACTATATGTAAAACTAATATTAAAATTGGTTAATATTACTGTTTTACTTGGTATTGGTGTAGGTACCTCATTATCATCATCATCATTCACAGCCTGCCTTCACCCATTGTTGGGTATAGGCCTCCCCAAGTTTGTGCCATCCACCACGATCCTGCGCGAGTCTCATCTACTGACGGTCCGCGACCTTTACGATGTCGTCCACCCATCTCGCTGCTGGACGTCCTACCCTTCTATACCCGCTGCTCGGCCACCATTCAGTCACTGTTTTGCTCCATCTGTCATCACCACGTCTAGCCAAGTGTCCCGCCCAAGACCATTTGAGCTCCATAACTCGAATCCCAACGTCATGAATATAGGCATAGGTACCTACTTAGTAATAACTAAGAAGTGCATAACATTATTGTGTTGAAGTGCTCCAGCGGTGTTCATGCTTTGCGCCAACATTTTTTTATTACATCTATTGTAAAACAAACTTGAAACAATAAATATCTATGACTATGATTATTAATAAACTAGCGAGTACACACGGCTACACCTCAAGCTATATATTTTCAGTATAAGCTGACCTTTCATTCTACGAAAAGCCTACACAATGCGAGGTCAGCTTATACTGGAAAGTATAGATTGATGTGTAGCCGTGTGTACCTGTTACTTCGTTAAAAAATTGCCTATTTGGTAGGTACTACAGGTTAAAGAACTTTATTAAATTCTATGATTTATCCAGTTAAGAATTTTGAAACAATATTAGATTAGATTAGATTAGAAAATTCTTTATTGCACTAATAAAAAGATACATAGGCGAACTTAATGCTAATTAGCATTTTCTTCCAGCTAACCATTGTGTAGTGTGGAGAAAGTGGTAGTGCCAGAAAAAGGAAATTTAATCAAACTTTAGCTTAGAAATAAACTTACAAAAATTAAAAATAATAATAATATGAATGAACAATATAATATGAACTTGTAAAAAAATTGAACACAAGTCAAATAGATAACTGCTGGTATAAAGTAAGCTTATGAAGCTAAGCATCTTAGCTAAGGTTCGGCGGTACTTCTCACCGGGACAGCTGCTCAGTCTCTACAAAGCACAAGTCCGCTCATGTATGGAGTAGGTACTGCTGCCATCTCTGGGAAGGCTCGGCCAAGCAGCTTGAAACCCTTGATTCGATTGAGCGTCGTGCTGCTAGATTCATTGGTGATGACTCACTAGTGGAAGCCAATTTACAAAGTCTAGAGCACAGACGCCGAGTAGCCAGACTTTCAGTTTTTAACACGATACATTTTGGTGAATGTGCGCAAGATCTTCATGACCTTATCCCTCCTTCCCCCTTCCACCACCGGACAAGCAGACGTACCGAGAAGTATCACCCATACCTAGTCGGCAACTTTTCTTGTTAGCACAAGTAAGGAGTGGAACTCACTTCCGGCGTATGTTTTTCCAAACCAGTATAATTTTGGAGTCTTCAAGTCCAGAGTGAATAGGTTCTTTCTAGGCAAGCGTGCTCCATCTTCGATCACACCTTCATTTACCATCAGGTGAGGTAGTGGTCAAGCGCTTGGCTATCATCAATAAAAAAAGCCATTTCTTGAAAACCTTTTTTTGCAGTTATTCTTAATACTAAAATCACGCCATTTTCTCTATTTTCACTATTAAATGATGGGTATAAAAATAATCTTTACATAGTATAAAATGAAGTCACTTCCGCTGTCTGTTACCTTAGATCTTTTAAACTACACCACGGATTTTAATGCAGTTTTTAGCAATAGATAGAGTGATTCAAGAGGAAGGTTTATATGTATAATACATACTAGTACCTGCGAAAGTAGCTGTTTGTTTGTTTGTTACCTTTTCATAACTAAGCGGCTGAACGGATCGTAATGAAATTTAGCAAGGAGATAGATTTTATCCTGGGGAAGGACATAGGCTACTTTTACCCGAATGCGCAAAAGGAGGGAATGTTTTTATTGAATTGTCACGCATGCGAAGCCACGGGCGGGTTAGTATTTAAATAAATAACTGTAATTTATTTCCAACTCTATTGTTAGTACCTAATACAAAGTGGATGTAGGTTATTTTGCCAATAGTGAGTTACAAAATCGTACTCTCTTTTTATCAAATCAAAAAACATTTATCTGTGAACAACACCAATAGTACAACAGAACAAACACACACAGGAGACAACAAAAAGAACAAAGAAACAATAACTATAAGATTAACATTAAATATAAATGCAAAATATTGCAGTGTGTGTGTGTCTCTTTATGTATATTCTTCTTTTTCCTCTCCGACATTGAGATCGGAGTCTTTTTCAAGCCAACATTTTATACTAGCGGACCTGTAGCTAACCGTACTCTCCATGCTAGATTTAACTGTGTTAGGCAGGGTACTTAAACTGCAAATAGGCAAGACTTTTTTATCTCCCAGCGGCGGGGGCGGTGTGGAAACAAGGGATACAAGCAACGGGCTGAGTAGCTCCGAGGTGACGATACCACACGCGGGACCAGAACATGCCGGAGAATACAGGTGTCTCGCGAGGAACCTTTATGGAAGCGATGAGTTACTGTTCCGTCTCTTTGTTAAAGGTAAGCACTTTTTGAAGTAAAACTCCTTTACGCACGCTTGACTTGGGGAGTAAGCTGTTGAATGCGTTACGAAAAGTGCGAACGGAAGTTGATAGGTAGATATAAGTTAGTGAATATAGAAAGAGAGAGAGTTACGTTTCGTATATTACTGTCGGAGCAAGAGAGAGAGGTGCGCGCGCACATTTTCTTTCTCTCTTCCTCTTATAGCCAGTGCATGAAATATATATATCTCAGTCAGTAGTTCGTTTGATTCGTATTTTTCATAATATATATATTTTGAAAAAGAAGTTGTTTTACTTGAGTCGTGTGTGGTCTAAAGCACACTCGTTTTTTTGTGGGCATTACCGTCCTCATTTTGTTCACACAGAGCCTGTACATCCAACAAAAGATAGATTATTGCACCTATATTACCTATCAATCATTATTGTACCTATCAATCACAGGTACAATGGGCGGCCTTATCACTAAAAGCAAGTTAGTTGACCAATGTTTGAAAATTGAAACGCTTATCAACTGCCTAACGGTACTATCAAGAATTATCAAATGCTACTGGATGCTGACCGGATGCTGAAGTTGTAGCCAGATTTGTTGCGCATTTTTGACAGAATATCTACATGTTTTGTGGGATATAGTCAAAGCTTTTGCCAATCTACGTATGTGTTACTAACTATACTCATGTTTTTAAGAGAAAACAGGTCTGTTCGCGCACAAATTTATATCAAAATTATAATTTTGATTAACCTCGACGTTTCGGCCAAGTTACATCGGCCGTGGTTACGAGAGACTCTCGAAAAGACCCGTTTTGTCTTAAAAACTTAAAGCATAAATGATATCTTCTAAGTTTAAACTATTTGAAGTGATTCTAAGATTTAATACAAATCAGATTGAATTTTAACAATTTAACCTGAATTGTATTTTTTGTTTTTAAAAATGAGCCGGCGGCACAAGCCAATGGCCCCATTTTTTTATGATATTATACCAGAACGCCCCAACATCCCCGAAGAAGTCCGCATATCCGAGGTATGGTCACGCCGCGCGCGGGTTACTTGGCGAATCGCAAGAGGTGCTCTAGTCTCTCACTACTCGCTGCAATACCGCGCCTTAACAAGAGACCTCACAAACGCTCCGCTAGACGCTCCGCTTCCCGCTCTCCTGGATACTTGGGACACACCTGAAGTTCTCAACCTAACACTGGCTAATTCGGATTTGCTCCATGTTGCGTAAGTACAATTGTATGTTACTTCAATTTGTAGTTAGTTAGTGTTATGTGGCTTGTGGTTATGTGGTTTTGGAACTAATATTCGGCTATAATTTTACATAACGCAGAATATAGTGTACACACGGCTACACATCAAGCTATACTCATGCTCGCTCGTATGTCAAAATATCTTAGGTGCAATTGATCACTTACACCCCTTATACTATTTTAATAATTAATAATATTTAATTTTAATATTTAATATTATTTTTTTTTAATTTTATTAATATTTTTATAATGTACTATTTTTATAAATACCCGGCTAAGAATGAATAGATTATGGATTCACTCAAGAGGTTATTCACAGCAACAGATAATGTACATACGTTTATAGATAAGTTAAACATTATACCTAGGCAGATAAATGTAATTATGTACTTGCCAAAGTCAAATAGGCTTTATTTATATTCATGTGATGTTTTCATAGAGTTAGATACATACTTGTAAGTTCAAAATAAATAAATATATACATTTCCAGTATAAGCTGACCTCTCATTCTACGAAAAGCCTACACAATGCGAGGTCAGCTTATACTGGAAATGTATAGCTTGATGTGTAGCCGTGTGTACCTACTACGAATCGCGAGTTTGCATAAAACCATCAAATTGGTATCTAAGCAATATGCATTTCAACTTTACTACAAATATTTATAACGACCTCCGTGGTGTAGTGGGTGAATAGCCGACTCAGAATCAGGAGGTAGTGGGTTCGATTCCCGCCGCGGAACAAATGTTGGCATGATTTACATACATTTTTTTTATAATACTTATATGGCAAACAAGCATGCGGTCCACCAGATGTTAAGTGGCTACTGCAGCCCATGGATATCCACATAGAATTCAAAACAAGCTATTATGTTGGCTTGATCTCTATGTGGATACGTTGCTATACTATAGGACTTAGATGTTATGCCTATGTGCCAGAAATTACAGGAACATACCATTACCATCTAACCGGAACACAGCAGCACAAGTACTGCTATTTGGCGGCAGATAAAGGTAAGGCGGTGGTGCTCACTTCCATTTGTTTTGATTCTGGTTGTTTCTTTATATATTATAAGTATGTATTTACAAAAATAAATGTATATAAGTATTCTATCAGTTATCTGGTTCCCATAGTACAAGCTCAGCTTAGCTTGGGACTAGATAGCGCTGTGTGAAATGTCCTGCAATATTTATTTATTTAATATATAGTATTTCACGATTATGTTATAGCGTCTGTTATACGAACACATAATAAAGTATACATAATATAGGCAGAAATAGGTATGGGGGGGAGTACTGCCACCTTTATCTACCGCCAAGCAGCTTAGCTGTGTATCAAGGGTATGATTTTCGTTGACATGCGCGTGAGGCTTTACACATGTATGCCTTAAGTTGATGGACGCAGAGCAGTGTATCGTAGGGCACGTGTCTAAGTTGCGTGACCTACGAGGCAATAATGTTATAGGCGATTGTTACCACTTAACATCAGGTGCCTCATAAACTTGTTCCGTCTTCAGGTCGTATATAAAAAAAACGAGAAGCACTAAACAAATAGTTTATGCAACTTTAATTGTTTTAACAAAACCTGAAGTTAACTAATTAATTAATTTAATTTTCTTATTAAGGATTCCCAATGAGTAATACACATACTTACTAGTTAAGCACATACTAACTTGCCGACTAGCTCTCAAAATTAGCAAGTTGAATGCAATGGGCAGGTCACATCGCTCGTAGAACCGATAACCGTTCGGGAAGAAAGGCTCTCGAGTGGAGACCACGGACTGGAAGACGCCCCTCAAGGTGGACCGACGATCTAGTAAGAATCGCGGGGAGCCATTGGGCGCAAACGGCTACCAACCGCTCGTTGTGGCGATCTAAGGGGGAGGCCTATGTTCAGCAGTGGACGTCTTCCGGCTGATGATGATGATACACAGATTTACATTTAAATAAATTACAATAGAAGCGCTCCCTGTGCTCACTCTGTGAAGGCAACCACACCTAACGCAGGTAAACGTAATTAATTTAATTATTTTAGTGTATAAGAATAAGAATAATATTAAGTTTGTAGGGCCACACTACAAACAGAATAGCTGACTCGCGTAAGTCGTACCTAAGTACATGATCGCTGTTGTATTTTAGTGTGCCCGCGCCAGTCGTCTCTCTCACCCCCCCTCAATCAATTCATACATGTACAGTTGTGAAAATATAAATTGGTAATTGGAACATGCATCTACTCGTTCCAACCTCATTCATTAAGGGCGCACTATACCTGGGCAGACGATAAATCGCTTATTTTGAAACAATGTTTTGTTCAACAAATTTTGTGATTTCAATTTGTAATTCATATATGTTATAGTTAAGGATATGTGCTAGAGCGCCTGTGTTGTGAAAACACGATTCCGTAAAAATTTCTTGATAGAAAAAAAATCCAAAGATGACTCCAAATTTATCTTAAAACCGTTCTTATGCGATGAATACTACAATTTAGATCTTGAAACTTTGTACAGTAATTCTACACAATATAAATAAGGGCTCTTGTGTTGTAAATTTTCAAAATACCTTTTGATTTACCATAAAATGAAAATATCTAAGTTTTGCACTAATGAAACCATTCGCTTCGGACGCCCGCTCCGCGATTCAGTCTGGCCTCGGCTTTCAGACGGGGTACCCGTGACGCTTGTCGCTCCAAACGAACTCGTAATTCTAAGGTAGAATTTATATTTAGTTGGGTTTTTGTAAAGACGCAGTAATGAAAAATAAACACAACAAGATAATGAAGGTACTGAATGATAAAAAAACCGGGAAACATATGAACCACGGCGAGATAGGACGTGCAGCGGCGCGCGGAGAAGCGGGCGTGAAATTCGAGTTTGGGCTGAGGTATAGTCAACTCTTAAGCAAAGAATAATCAGTGCATTAGGGGTTGCATCATTATTATGATAATCACGAAACCCCTAAAAGTTCAGCACATTCACAAAAGTTATTAAAAGTACATAATTTTAAAACATTTATAATAATAATATCAACAGCATTACACAATTATGTAATATAAGAGCACTTACAATATTTTAATCAGTTTCTAGAGTAGATGACCATGATGACAACAGTAAAACAGACACTAAAGATCATTAAAAGAGTTCTATGTATCGAAAAAACATCTATACCAATAATAAAAAGAGGAAAGATATGCATTTTTGTGTGTATGTTTGTAATGAATAAACTCAAAAACTACTGGTCCGATTTCAAAAATTCTTTCACCATTGGAAAGCTACATTCACCCTGAGTAACATAGACTACTTTTTACCTAACTGCGCAAAGGATGGTAACGTTTTTTTTGAAAAACTACGCGTGCGAAGCTGCGGATTGGTCAGCTACATAAATATTCAGTGTAGCCTACTCAGTTAGCTGGACTAGTCTAATTGGCAACACACACGAACGCTATAATTAGTAGATACGACGGGGCAAACCTCTGTCCAAAATAATCGAGCAATATTACCAACGGAGACGTGTCGTATTCCTCATTTTAATGTTACTAATGAAGGTTGGATTAATAGCTAGAACCTCGCTCAAGTTTGTGAACTAGTTACTAACTACTTAAGTAGTCCTATCTATATTGACTAAGTTGTCCAGACCCAAATGGTTCATTACCAAAGAATGTAGATCAAAGCAACAGAGCAGCGCTCTTTGTAGTAGCAACAAAAGACGGAAAGTTAGCCTCAACTAACAAGGTATTGGAGAGCACTTTTCTTCAAAACTTGTTCCGAACTGAACAAAAGAGTCTCATCTACGTTTAAGATAAATAAAATATATATTTAAGAGCGAAGCAATCTTACCTATTTGCAGAAGTTATTCTGGGAAGGAGTTTTCCATTAGCGAAGTATTATTGGATCGATATATTAAGTAAGTTTTTGTATTCTCTTTGAGCTATATTAAAATAATCTGACTGACTATTGTGTAAAAATAAGAAGAGAAATAAATAACAAATTATGTTGCCTTTGTATTGTCGATCTGAAAGGCTCGGCTGTTGTGTCCATTGTTTCAATACGCGTCAGCGTATCAAGTGTTAGAGGACAATCAAGAAGGATGGAGCGAAAAAATGACTATTAACTTGTATAAGAAGCTCTCCACAGCTTCTTATAAAAGTTAATAGTCATTTTTTAAAACAAACGAACAAGAGGTTTTCATACAATCATCATCATCATATCGACGACTCCGTGGCGCAGTGGGCGTTTAGCCGGCTGAGACGCAAGAGGTAGCGGGTTCGATTCCCGCCGCGGAACAAATGTTTGCATCATCTACAAATATTTGTTTCGGGTCTGGATGTTTTTCTAAATACATATTATAAGTATAATATTTACAAAAAAGTATACAGTGTGTTTTTTTTAACTGGGACAGTACGGCAGCACCCATAACCAGAGGAGATACAGGTGCAGTTTCTTTTAAAACATCAGCTCGTTTTCGAAGAAAAACATTTTAACATTATTTTTTTTTGTTCAAGCGTGAGTAGCGCCTTAAAATGAATCAAGTTGGTAAATATTTTTTTGATGCCAATTGATGCAGTCCCATGCAAGGTCCATTTTAATGTATCGGATGAAAAAAATCTGAGCAGCGGAAGTTATTCAAGTCAAATTTGATAAAATGTATTCTCATACAACAGGACAAAGCAAAATTCCTCCAACAAACATTTTATTAGATTCTAATTACACATTAAAGAAGTATTAATACTGTAGCGATTAAGAAGTTAGAACTCCATGCTCTCATGAGCAATTCAAAAACATTTCGTATTTCAGAACAATTTAGAAATTTGAACATGGTTCTTGCATCTGTCGGACTTTTATATCAGTCATTGTATCATTTTAACATTTTGTCCTATCATGGTATTGTAAAAAAGATTTAATTGAAGCATACTTCCTCAACCGACGAAGCCCAACTAATGCGTTGAAGTGGTATCAAGAACGCTACCCAGACCGCGATTGAGGAAGTATGCTTCAATTAAGTCTACTTTTTGCGTATTTAACAATGCCATGATAGAACAAATAAGGTGATGCAATGACTGATATGAAAGTCCGACAGATGCAAGAACCATGTTCGAAATTCAAAATTGTTCTGAAATACTAAACGTTTTTGATAGATAGATAGATAGATAGATAATTTCTTTATTGCACACCATTAAAAATAAAACAAACAAAAGAGAATACAAAATTAAATCAAAGGTACAATGGGCGGCCTTATCGCTAAAAGCGATCTCTTCCAGGCAACCTTTGGATGGACAGGATCTGTGTGAACAAATGAGAACGGCGGCGTTAATCAAATAATAACTAACAGAATTAGTACATAAATGACTAAAATAAAATATACATATAAATAAATATAAATAATTTTATAATATTAAATAACCTTCTTCAAAAATACATAGGTAATTAGAAAAAACAATAAAAATTATATACAAAATTTAAGTTGCAAAGTCTTAGAGAGCGATGGACGACAGATAATGATTATTAACCATGTTTTTAAAAACAGGAAGGGATTTGGCGTTACGAATTGAAACAGGTAGTGCATTCCAGAGTTTGGTAGCCTGAAGAGTGAAGGAGTTAGTATAAAATACTGAGGTACTAAATGTTTTTGAATTACTCATGAGAGCATGGAGTTTCTTAATTTCTTAATCACTACAGTATTAATACTTCTTTAATGTGAAATTGAATGTAATAAAATGTTTGTTGGAGGAATTTTGCTTTGTCCTGTTGTATGAGAATACATTTTATCAAATTTGACTAACTTCCGCTGCTCAGATTTTTTTCATCCGATACAATAAAATGATCCTTACATATGACTGCATCGATAGGCATTAAAAAAAATTACCAACTTGATTCATTTTATGGCGCTACTCACGATTGACCAAAAAATAATTAGTGCCAAAATGTTTTTGTTCGAAAACGAGCTAATGTTTTAAAATAAACTGCACCTGTATCTCCTCTGGTTATGGGTGCTGCCGTACTGTCTCAGTTAAAAAAAACCACTCTGTATAAGTATTATATTAGTTATCTGGTTCCCATAGTACAAGCTCTGCTTAGTTTGGGGCTAGATAGCGCTTTGTGAAATGTCCAGTAATATTTATTTATTTATTTATAGATTTGCAGAGCGACAACAGTTAACAGTTGGTATACCCAAAGTGCTATTTTTTTAAGTTTTGATAGAAAACGTTATTATATATGTACATTTTATTTTGGGCCACTTCAAAATCAATCTATACAAAGTAGAAGACCCTTTTTTAAAATTGAATCAAAAAATCACTTAACTAACGCCAGCAAATCCTTAATCTCTAGAAAATATTCCCCTCCTTACCCACGGTTTACCTTGTCAGTTCACCTGGATGAACTAGGGGCAGATTTTTAACATGAATGAATGTTGAATTGTCAGAGGCTAAATGTTGAGAAATGGAATAATCCAGAAGAATTCGTATTCATTTATTAGGTAATATGGGTTGGAACAAGGTATTTATACATGGTACATAGGTACTGTTACATAGTATATGTGCAGTCTAATTCAGCGTTTTATGGCGCTAATCGTAGCCGATGACCTTGAGCGAATGGACGTAGCTATTGTTTCGGCCCCGCACCTTCCGCCACACGCATCTAACCGACCAGTAAATAGGTGAGTGAGAGGCAGACGAGCACAAACATCCCGTATGGTAGTCAGCGGTACACTGCCGCCCGTCGCCCGCGCAACCACCTTTTAAGGGTACGCCCGCTAATTATTCGGAAAAATTTAAAATAATTAATTGCCACGTGAAAGACCGTCGCAGCACAGAATCATTTGTTCAACTTGAAGGTGTAGTCTTTGTTCACATATAGGTGAAAGAAAAATAACAAAATTTTACGTCGTTTAGAGGTTGAACCAAATTGAGTGTCGAAAACAGCTGCATTTTGTTATTTTTTTTCTGATAGTAAATAAACAGGTAGAATTTATTTGTATGTTCACTTTGCAGATATTAGGTCAGTGAATGACATATATTTTTGTGAGTACATAAAACTGATTCCTCCCTGAGGAGAAAGCCTCCAAATAAGACCAATCAGCTACTATATTCGCCTTAAGCATGCGTATTACATGTTACTTTATATGTGTATCGTAGGTCTGAAGGGCCCGGTCGAGCGGGGGCGTCCATTTCGGGGCTTTCTCCGGACACGAGATACGCACTTCGGATGGCGGCCCATAACGACGTCGGCGCCTCACCCTACGCCACTCCATTACACTTCACCACCAGAGAGGAGGGTAAGCTGATACTGTGTAATTAGTATTTATTTCTTCTAAGAATATTTGCCCTCTAGTTATAACGTTGCGAGATTTTTCACATTGGTACCTTCAAAAAGGAATAATATGGGTTTCACCATTGGCTAGGTAAACTAATAATTGGCAATGAGCATTTATTATTTCCATTTTTTATTACGTTGGGATTTGAGTTATGGAGCTCAAACGGTCTTGGGCAGGACATTTGGCTAGACGTGGTGATGACAGATGGAGCAGGACAATGACTGAATGGTGGCCGAGGAGTGGGTATAGAAGGGTAGGACGTCCAGCAGCGAGATGGGTGGACAACATCGTAAAGGTCGTGGGCCGTCAGTGGGTGAGACTAGCGCAGGATCGTGGTGCATGGCACAAACTTGGCGAGGCCTATACCCAACAATGGGTGAAGTCAGGCTGTGGATGATGATGATAAATAAATAAATAAATATTGCTGGACATTTCACACAGCGCTATCTAACCCCAAACTAAGCAGAGCTTGTATTATGGGAACCAGATAACTGATAGAATACTTATATACTTTTTTTTTGTAAATACATACTTATAATGTATAGAAAAACATCCATACCCGGAACAAATAACTGTAGATCATGCAAACATTTGTTCCGCGGCGGTAATCGAACCCGCTACCTCCTGTGTCTCAGCCGACTATTCGCCCACTGCGCCACGGAGGTCGTCGAATTATTATTATAATGATTTATTATTTCCAAGTATTTATCTAAAATTTATGCGATGAAATTAAATTTGAGATGAACACAGCGAACGCCCTTAAGGTTATAAGAACATGCTCAACAAAACTAATTCATTAAAAGCATAAAATGTAAAGGAGGATCAGAAAACTGACCGGGAACATCTTGTGACCGCTAAACGGAGTTTCACTTTGATAAATCAGCGATCTATAAGCTCATTATTTCTTTAGCATCGACTTTTTTACAACTTACGTGAACTTGCTTTGCGCCTTAGTATTTCACGACAGCTTTTACATCCTGTCCCTTCTTTACAGCATCCGTTTCATTTCTTCTACTCCGCCCTACCTCAAAGAACGCTTTGAGTTTCTTCATGTTTCCAACTCCCGGTCCTTACGCTCCTCTGAAAACCTTAAATTGAAAACTCCTCATCATACCTCAGTATTTTATACTAACTCCTTCACTCTTCAGGCTACCAGACTCTGGAATGCACTACCTGTTTCAATTCGTAACGCCAAATCCCTTCCTGTTTTTAAAAACATGGTTAATAATCATTATCTGTCGTCCATCGCTCATTAAGACTTTGCAACTTAAATTTTGTATATAATTTTTTATTGTTTTTTTCTAATTACCTATGTATTTTGAAGTAGGTTATTTAATATTATAAAATTATTTATATTTATTTATATGTATATTTTATTTTAATCATATATGTACTAACTCTGTTAGTTATTATTTGATTAACGCCGCCGTTCTCATTTGTTCACACAGATCCTGTCCATCCAAAGGTTGCCTGGAAGAGATCGCTTTTAGCGATAAGGCCGCCCATTGTACCTTTGATTTAATTTTGTATTCTCTTTTGTTTGTTTTATTTTTAATGGTGTGCAATAAAGAAATTATCTATCTATCTATCTATCTTTTATTACTGAACTGGTATGCACTTTTAAATGCAAGTTCTAAGATAAAGTTATTTGGTATAGCACCCGGTGGCGCGCCACGCGATATCACAGTGCGGGCTATGAGAGCGAGGGAACTTCACGTCACTTGGCAGGTAATTTTTTAATAATTTTAGTCCTATAATGTAAATCCATCTTTCATTTGATTGGTCTATAATAAAACTAGTTATATCCGCCGCAACTTCGTAAGCATAGAACTATTAAAAGTGTACCTACAGTAACAAAACATCGACTTATCATAACACACTACTTTCTTTAAATATAATATGCATTTATTAGATTGAGTCAATCCGAGACCATGACTGTTGCAACACAGCCGAAACGTCGGGATAACAGATAAAAAAGGTACATACGCGATAAATACCCATTTTAATCAATAACTATTATTGATACACATAATCTTTCCGAAATATTTATTCAAAACTAGAGCTCACAAATAGACAAACGTGGATAACTACTTTGATTTATTGATCGAGCGAAGCGAGATTTCTAAATTGACAGCAAATCGGCGTTGTATGTATGTATGTATGTTTGTCTGAGAATAACTTTCGAAGCATTGATCCGATCATCGTGAAATTTGGTATATGGATAGGTAGTAATGGCACAATTTTGGTGTGACTAAATAAGTAAAAAAATGTGGGGGGGGGGGGGTCAAGAGGGGTTCGGTCAAATGGCATGTCTAATAAAAGGTCTTTATAAATACATTTCGACCTTGTTTTTATTTTAAACATTGCAGTTTTTAAGTTATTAGCCATAATAAAAACTGAACTTTGACAAAGTTCACTGGGTATACCAGTGACCCCACAGTACTGAAATTTGGTATGCATGTAGCTTTAGTAACACAAATATGGCAAAAGTCTGAAATCCAGAATAACTGCAATTTCTACCCCAAAAAAGTATATCCAATTACATGAACTCCCGTTACCTGCAATTTTAATGAAACTGTAGGTCAAGTCGTTTGGTTATGCGTTTCATGGTACTATTTTGATGGAGAAAATCACGCAGGCCTTCTGTTATGTAGATTTATACTTACAGTCCATTAGATCATTACCTACAATAATAGGAAAGTATTCAAGTACGACTTATCGCATTGTCATCAAAGATCTCATGAGCAGCCATACTAGTTCCCAGTAAAATTAAATAAAATTAATCTTGCGGAGAGAGGGAACTTTTAAAATCATAAAAAATCATCGCTCTAAAATCTTTTCGACTTAATTCCTTTTTAGTTGCGTACGTAGAACTTTGACGTGTGATAAAAACAATTGACAAATCATTTTCCGCCAATTTTTTTTTACTAAGGAGGTTGCAACGTTTCAAAAAATATAACATTCGAAATTCAAATAGATCCGATTAGCTAGAAGTGCATAACTTTTAGTGTGCCCCATGTACCTTAGAACTATACTCATGTTTTTATGAGAAGACGGGTCTTTTCGCGCACAGATATATATCAAAATCATAATTTTGACTAACCTCGACGTTTCGGCCAAGTTACATCGGCCGTGGTCACGAGAGACTTAAAGCGAGCGGTTGTCATTGCCGGGTTGCAGTATTGTCACAACTACCCACACTTGGTTTTCTGAATCGCACGTATCACTGTTTCGACATACAATACTACCAGTATCTGAAGTTACGCGTGGATCTTAATCGCGACGTGAACACCTAACTCTAACTGGATTCCACGATGCAGATAATTTAAAGCCGTCCTCACGATTAAAATTGCGATATTTTTTTATCTCGACGGCTTCTCGAACGATCCTTGGGTAATATTGGCGTTCGGTGGAGAAAATTTTGGGGTCGTGAAGTTCCAGTGGTTTGGTCCAGATTCAAGTAGGTGCTCAGCGATCGCAGATTTATTTGTTTGTCAAACAAAATTATACCTGATATTATACCTTTTAGCCACCCCCTCGAGAATCATGGCACGGGACTTTGCTGGGCTACACTATCCGTTGGTGGGAGGTGTCCGAAGAGAAAGGAGCTATAAGTGACAGTCCTGGGTCCGAAAGCGGAGCCAGTGCAGATGCTACAAGCACTACTTTGAGAGGATTAAAGGCAGCTACGAGATATGGGATCACTGTGCGAGCGTATAACGCAGCAGGGACTGGGCCACTGTCGCCACCGCATTACAGGCACACTTTGGAATCACGTAAGTTAAGAATAGTATTGCTATATATAGTGCTAACTTTCAAGCAGTGTTTAAAATACTTCCGTCTTCCACAGTTAAAATCTGTTGATCGTCTTGAGATAGCTTAAGTGTTTGATTTAGTATTTTTTCTGATAACAATTATTCTACGTACCATTATCTAGAACATTTTACACAGCTTGCACAACCTAAGACAATCATTTATTTGCCAAATAGCACACATAATACATAGTCAAAAAATTATTTAAAATAATGAACATAAAAATAACAGTACAAACATGCAAAACAGACACAAACAAACAATCTAGTAATATAACTATTAACTTTAAACATGAGGTAGGTATGTTGTGTGGTATAGCAGCAAAAGGGCCTCGACTCAGCATTATGTCAACTGGGTCAGCAGTTGACGCTGTTATTCTGCCGAGACCGCATAATCACCCACTAGACCAAGTGAGAGCAAAATTATACAAAGTGTGTGATGTCTAGGATGAAATATGTGATGTATATTATAAATAAAAATACAATAATGTCAGCGATATACAAATAACATGAATAAATTACAAAATAGCATTAAAAATAAAGAAAAATAAGATAAAAATTAAATAATTATAATTGAGTTATAACAATAAAGAAACATACCCTAAAACTTTCAGGTAAAAGGGGCGTTCTCACCAGGCAACCCAGTTTTCTGCCTATCTATCACCACTCTGTTGAAATCTTTTTTAAACGTGTATTTAGATTGCAGCAAAATTTCTGCTTTATTTTAACAATAAATGTCACAAAACAAATTTTCTTCGGAGTAAACAATAATGAAAAGACAACAAACTTTTCCTCTGAAGCATAACCTTTAGTTATGCTCTAGATGTGCTCATTGCATAAGCACGCAAACTACTAACAAAGTTACTCTAAAAACGTAATAAACCTGAAAATTAATGCACGAAACTAACTGCTTTCATAATAACAATTTATAACAGCTACTAGGAACTTTACGCTTGAACTCCAACAAGCCGGCATAAGTTCCGTCAAAGTGTCGCGTAAATAAATCTGCAACGGTTCGCTATCGACGTGAAGCGACGATCGTAAATTTTCCCATCAAAATGCAAAATGGCTTAATTGGACTCTGGCGTTTGGATCTAGGTCAGGCGATTCAACAAATTGATGACTCTTTTGTGAGGTTGTTTCATTTTTTCGTAATAAATATGTATATTTGTTTAGCGCCGACCGGCGGGCCGGAGAGTGTATCGTGTGTTTCGAGCGGGTCTACCTCGCTCAGAGTGTCATGGCGTGCGCCTGCGCTGGATGCAAGGGGAGGCCTGATTACACACTACACACTGCAGTATACTAGGCGTGATGTTGACCCATTGTTGCCTACTCAGGATGCATATCTTCGAGTACAAGTGAGAAACTTCTCATGTTCATTCTTAATTTTCTTGGTACACTTTTTGTCAGCCGTACATTATAATATTTTGTATGATACACTCAGGGTGAAGATGCTACAGTTTCAAGACTAACATCATACGCTGAATATGAAATCCGAGTGAGAGCTCACAACGCAGCTGGCGATGGACCTTTATCAATGCCACAAGTTTGCAGAACTGATCAAGATGGTATGTTTGATATCAAATTATATTAAACTAGCTGACCCGCCCGTGGCTTCGCATGCTAGAAATTGCCCTTTCCCGTTCCCGTTGGAACTTCGGGATCAAAAAATATATAAACACTCGTGTCAAAGTGACGCGAAACTGATTTTAATAACTTCCCGTCAATGAACGACTGTTAAATTGGAATTAATGGGAAGTCTTATGTCTCATTCACTCACTCACTTTCATATAAGGAGATTTAAAACAAAAAGTTATGTCCGTTTTTTTTAATTTTATTTAATACAAACGAACATGAAAAAAAAAGAATTATCCTATTTGGTGCAGTCGTTCGGCAGTTATGCGCGTACATATATTTCGGTGATTCATTTTAATTTATACAGATTTTTAAACAAAAAACTTTACACAAAAATACTTTTTATAACATTTCAGTGCCTAGTGCTCCAGGTGGTATGAAGTTAATTGCTCTTGGTGAAAGATCTCTAAGAGCTTCATGGTTGCCTCCACCAGAACCTAATGGAAAGTTGACTCACTATACACTCTACGTCAAAGATCTCTCGGGGTAAGTTTTGGAATCACTACTAATTAGTTTCTTCTAAAACTCCAAACATTCCGTTCCTCCGAATGACGTCTTCTTCATCGTCTCATTTTATATTCCTTGTAGGTCTCAAGAACCTAATATAACGAGAGTAAACGTATGCACAGAAGCTGAAGGGAGTGTATCAGAATGTATGAGATCCCTTCGAGGTTTAAGAGCTGGAAGAACTTACGAAGCTTGGGTTCGTGCAGCAACGTCAGCTGGCGAAGGACCACCTTCAAGTGCTGTGGCTTGTCAAACTAGTTCTTTGGGTAAGAAATGCTTATGTATGAGATCTTGAGTAAATTAAACGGTATGTCATAAATCTCGTATTGAAATAAATCACGAAGTTTTATAGGTAAAATTGAGTACGACGTACTTTTCTTTTATAAAGCTCCTGCCAGGATTTCATCGTTTGGAGGCATAGCCATGGGAGCAGCTGGAGGATCTTTATCATTACGTTGTGTGGTGGGAGGCGCACCACCTCCAGCCAAACGATGGCTCAGAGCTGGAAACCCTTTGCATCCACGACCACCATTTCACCTGGATGGAGATGCTTTGTTGATAAGAGGTTAGTACAATTCTACAATTTAGTTATCCAGTCCCTACAATCTGCTTAGTCACTAAATGTCGGGGATCGTATAACGGAATTAAAATGGAGTTGGGCTTGGCACCCGATAAAGAGACGACAGATGGAGTAAGGCGGTAACTGCATGGCGTCCTGTCACAAGGTATAGAAATATCGGCAATCCAGCCGCAAAATTAACAGACGATGTAGCAGCATAGCGGGTCGAACCTGGACAAGTAAGGAGATGCCTATACCCAGCAGAGTGTGTGAAATGAGGCTGAAAACGATGATGATGAAGTAGATAAATTGACTTTAAGTAATAAGTTACAGATGAGTGTACGATGTAAAAAGTTTTTGAAGACTCAGCCAAAGTCTAGATAAACTTTTTACATCGTCAATTATTCCAAATAGGATTGGAGCTATCACACGCAGACAACTACACCTGCGTCGCCGAAAACCCTCACGGATCAGACTCTGCCACGTGGCGAGTCATAGTGCTCCGGCCGCCTGCTGCCCCAGGATTGGCACTATTGGAAGCTAGATCAAGGGAACTGGAGCTGGAGCTACGACCAGCACCACGGGCACCAGGCCATGCATTACCGAAATCTTACACTTTGCATTGGAGGCTCGCTTCGCCTGAGGTAAGAGTCTACATTTCCACAACATTTTTACTTCCAAAAATAAATACTTAGTTTTCAGCTCTTCCGTAAATTAGCATAATGTTTTAAGGACACTTTGCAGCTTAATGGCGTTAATCACATTTTCTTGAGGAAAGTTTTTTTTATTCTAGGGTGAATGGCGTATACAATCTGCAATACCCGGGCCAGTCACTTTAACCAGTCTGCGATGTGGTTCTGCCTATCGCGCATACAGCTCAGCTGGGGGTGCTCCTGGAGCTGAACTTGCTGTGCGAACATCTGGAGGTCCCCCGGCAGCACCCCCCGATGCGAGATGGATAAGAGCTAACTCTAGTCATGCTCGGTTTGACACTAGTGTATGGAGTGATGGAGGATGCGGTCCAGTGGCTTTGAAACTGGAGTGGGCGGGCTCAGGTATAGCTGGTTCGAGAGATGTGCCTGTTGGAGGTGAAGTTGTACTTGGTGGTGAGTAATTTTTTTTGTATCGTGCATGATACAAGTTATCAGAATATTAGCTCAAGATCAGCCTTTCAGTTCTTGGACGAATGCGTTAATAGAGAATATTTTCAGGTCTTTCCCCCGGCTCAAGATACCGTGTTGCAGCCCGAGCGTCAAACGAAGCGGGCTGGACGCGAGAAGTATACGAATTTACTACGTTGCCATCTGAAGGTGGTTTTGCAGAAGAAGTGGATGCACCCTTCCCAGCCACAGCTGGAGAACTAGCGTTGCTGCTGGCACTTTGTGCTGCACTTTCGCTAGCTGCTCTTACAATATTAGCTATATTGTTGAGGAGAAAGAGGTAGGTTCAATTCTTGATTTCTCCAAATCCCACCAAACAGATACACTAAACGAATAAAAACACCCATTGTCCCATTGATGATCTTGTGGTTTGTCTAAGGGCTACCTACACTATTGCTCCGGTGGTTAACTACCCTCATTGATACGTAATCTATAATTTTTACCATGCAACCAATTAAAATCAATCCTAAAAGCACTTTTGAAATACCTCGTCAGCCGAAATAAAAGAATGCGATTGAAATAAAACCCGGGTTCGTTAGCAGTGCAGATGACACGGCTGACACAAGCACTCTTCGACGACAATCGACCGAGCACACACTAGTACGCGTACATCGACCCTTTTCAATCGTCAGCCATTCGCACGTGATGCCGGCTTTATATATAGCAAACAAATCCTAATAAGATTTTGAAGCATCAGTTGTTATACTCATTTGTGATTTTCTTCTAAAATAAAGCTGAAATTCGGAGTTTGTTGTGAAATAAATTATGTGTTTGTTTATTTCATGATAAATACGTTCTTGGATCAATAGCTAACTAATTTTTTGCTGTAGTTTCTCATATTCGATATTCAATTGAAGTGGTGGCAGACACCCGCTTCTCTAGAATGCTTACGCAGCCTAGATCATGAATAACCGTTATTGAGATCGTAAACTGTTATGGTCACCCTTGTCGAAGCTATGAAATCGTACGACCTGTTCATGAATAAGTATTTGAACAGTCTTTGAGATTATTTACGGGTTTTATAACACTGTGTGTGTATAGCTACATATGTGTGTTATATTTAATTCCTGTCCAAGGCAAAATAGTGTTTGTATAAATACTGGAACTGCCTATTTTCTCTCAGGCAACTATAATAACTCCTCTGTATTGATTAACAGTTTAAATATTTTTATTTTTTACTAACAAATTACTGCTGTAATGTCTGTATCTTTACATAGTATAAAATTAAGTCTCTTCCGCTGTCTGTTACCATAAATCTTTTAAACTACTCAACGGATTTTAATATAGTTTTCAGTAATAGATAGAGTGATTCAATGGGAAGGTTTATATGTATAATTAGCTTCCGCCAGCGGCTTTGCACGCGTTTTTTGTTAACAAAAAGTAGCCTATGTGTTAATCCAGGTTATAATCTACGTACCGATTTGAAAGGAACTCTGTCTCTCTGTCTGTTTCTTACCTTTTCACGACTTAACGGCTCGACCGATTTCGATGGAATTTGGTAGCTATATACCTAGATAGATTATGAATGGACTTGAATCATAGGATACACTTTCCGCGACTGCACAGAAGGAGGGTAATGTTTTATTGACAAAGCACGCGTACGTAGTCGCGGGCTAGTCAGCTAGTAATAAATAATATTGAATTTAATTATATTAAATACAAAAGTATACTAACTATAACTACGTAAAAAAGTGACACTCCCACTTCCTCCGCCAATTCATTGTCCTCCACAACGCATGGCCGGGATCTTCCCTGACCCCCGCCATCACAACTCTTTAAAATGAAGACTTTGGGTTGGTGGCAGCACTTTTCCAGAGTCACCGAGGTCGTTGCTAAGTCTGTTTTTCCATCATAGATGTCCTAAGTTACTGAGCTACGAAAGTGTATACACGGCTACACATCAAGCTATACATTTCCAATATAAGCTGACCTCGCATTGTGTAGGCTTTTCGTAGAATGAGAGGTCAGCTTATATTGGAAAATATAGCTTGATGTGTAGCCGTGTGTACCAAACCCACCAATAAAACTGTTTCATTTGCCTAGCCTCCGCATATCCAAGCTATTGGTGGATATTTTCCTCACTCACCGCTTGGCTTCCTCTCACAGCATTGGTGGAAAGCCACACTACGGCTTAAGTTAGTAGGTATGCTTCTGATACTATTTTGCACTAATAGATCTGACGGCGCCGTAGCTCGAGTATCTACGAATGCAGATAAGCCAGCATGCGGCACATACAGAGCACCTCCACACCAGACACCGAAACTACCACCCGACCCACCTGGTGAGTATTCTTATAATACAGTACTAAAACATGTTTTAAAGGTGCTCCCTAACCGGGAGCATTCACGTGTAATGTAACGTTACAGATTCGAGCATTACATCAGTGAGGGAGAAAAACAGTGCGCACCTTGTAATGATACAAAACGAGCTTACATCAGTGAAGGAGGAGAACCGAGCATTACAATGCGCACCTTGTAATGATACAATGTGTAATATCTTGATACAACTTGTAACATCAATGCGCTTTTTTGTAGCGGCTGGCTAAAATAAATGTAAATAAATCTATACTAAATGTTACATTATACGCTCGTCAGTCAGGGAGGTGGTATTGTAATGTAATGCTCAGAGTAGAGTCTATAATGTTACATTATACGCGAATGCTCGTCAGTCATGGAGGTAGTATTGTAATGTAATGCTCAAAGTCGAATCTATAATATTACATTACACGCGAATGCTCCCGGTGAGGGAGCACCTTTAGAAACATACGTTTGGATGCTGCCAACAATCGTCCAACTCCCATGAACCTACTTATTCTACAAATCATTGAAATCTCATTATTACTGACATTATTAATAGCATTATTATTCCCTTGCTAAAATGCTTAATAATCATAATATTTATTTTATTTTATTTGATAATACTTAGATTTACAGTAACATTACCGTACTTATATTATAAACTTATTAACATAGTACTGAATTTAAACAAAATTGAATCTAAATTATGTAATACTAAACTTATATAAATTTGACGCGGCAAAGTAGCTCGCCAGTTAACTTTAACATACATATTAAATCTAAATTTTAACAAAAAGTTTACAAAAAAAAAGGTGAGTAAAACAAATGTTTTGAATATTTAGGCGGTTAACACACTGCCACGCACCACGCTGCATGTTGCGTGTTGACGCTCCTACGCGCGTACTTGCGGGAGTGCAGATCTGCGTCATCGTGCGGGTTTTTACGCACTCACGTGTGTAGTTGCGTTTTGTGGATTCACGGCGGCTCTGAGTCATTTGATTCAAAGCTGTTCGTTAGTGCAGTTCCAAAATAGTGTGCTTTCAAAATCACGCACGGCATTGTGGGACTCGGTGTGACATACCTTGCGTCTCGCCCCGCACCTACGCGTGGGGGTGCATGTTTCTCCGCGCTTGAGCGCGGGATCTGCATGAACGCGCGTGGATGCATTTTCTGTGTGTTGGACTGTGCGCGTTTTCTATACAAACATTACAAGCAACGTTAGAACACGCATTCACGCGACATGCAGCGTGGTCCGTGGCAGTGTGTTGAGCGCCTTAAATTAATGAAAAAGTGCCCTTTGAGCTACAATGTTTGCTTGATCGCATTTGGAGTGTGTATGCGTGTGTGTTTACGTGTGTATGTATATCAGATCATTTGGGAATTGAATCAAAAAGGAAGGTAGTTAACTAAAGTGCAGTTGAACCCGCTTAAAAAATAATAATAACTATAAACTGTTTACAGAGTGAGTTTATACGCAAGGATTACATGGCGTTCCAATCACGCAGGCGTTCGGTATAAAATCCGCAAGCAAGGTCGGACCATCGCGTAAAGGCAGAGCGAAAACTTGCTACGTTCGTTGCTTACAAACTGTAACAGCTAACCTATACCGATTTGGTAATTGGTGAATCTATAAAACTCCTTTCCCAGAAGTGCAACAATCATCTTCAATTGATAGAAAATAATTAATTTTGTTATTATTGAAGTAAAACTTCGTTACGCACGCTTGACTTGGGGAGTAAGCTGGTAAATGCGTTGCGTAAAGTGCGAACGGAACTTAAGAGGGAGAGATATAAGTTAGTGAAGATAGAACGAGTGAGAGTTACGTTTCGTATATTACTGTAGGAGCAAGAGAGAGAAGTGTGCGCGCACATTTCTTTCTCTCTTGCTCTCATAGCCAGTGCGTGATATATATATATCTCAGTCAGTAGGTCGTTTGATTATTTTTTGTAATTTCATTTAGTTCTTGAACAACTTTATAAATTAATATTTTGAAAACGAAGTTTTACTTCAGTCGCGTGGTCTAAAGCACACTCGTTTTTAGGGTTCCGTAGCGAAATAGCAAAAACAGAACCCTTATGGAATCGTCATGTCTGTCTGTCTGTCCGTCCGTATGTCACAGCCACTTTTTTCCGAAACTATAAGAACTATACTATTGAAACTTGGTAAGTAGATGTATTTTGTGAACCGCATCAAGACTTTCACACAAAAATAGAAAAAAATCAATAAATTTTGGGGGTTCCCTATACTTAAAACTGAAACCCAAAAAAAAAATTTCATCACACCCATACGTGTGGGGTATTTATGGATAGGTCTTCAAAAATGATATTGAGGTTTTTAATATAATTTTTTTCTAAACCGAATAGTTTGTGCGAGAGACACTTCCAAAGTGGTAAAAAGTGTAAAAAAATATATGATGTACTTTACCATGCAAACTTCCACCTAAAATTGGTTTGAACGAGATCTAGTAAGCAGTTTTTTTTAAAACGTCTTAAATCGTAAACCACAATTTACCTTTCATTCAATCAACTCAAATAAAAAAAAAGTTACAACGAACTACAAGAACTTTTATATTATGTTACTTGCTGCTACGGAACCCTTCATGGGCGAGTCCGACTCGCACTTGGCCGCTTTTTTATAAATTTAATTAGTTAATTTTATTTTATTATTTAATTTTTTAATTAATTTATTGATATCTTACGATGGCATTTTGTAGCGTCAACGTACCATCCGTTCTCGAACCGAACTCTTATACCTTGGGAGAAAGGTAGGCCTTTGGTGTGGGACGCCACGTCCGTCGATACCCTTGCGCCATCTCATCTATCTGGTACATCAGTTGGGGCCGGTGCGGCGGCAAATTCAGCCGAAGATCTCAAGCGGCGCAAATATGGAAGTCTCGACACAGCTTACGTGCCTATTAGAGACATTTGGGGTGGAGACCTTGGGTCCATGGGGTACCGGGGCCCATCACGGTTTTAAAATTATTTTTGGTCGAAACGACGTGTGATCCGGGAGCTGGCGCTTATCGGGGTCAACGCATAGGCATTGCAATTCAGCGGGGCAATGCAGCCAGTGTCTTAGGGACACTTAGACTTCCGGCTGGTAGTGATCTGGAGCAGTTGAGATATCTATAGATCGATTGCAACGGTGTTTAGATGATTCAAGTGTTCTTTCTGTATTTTATTGTAAATCATTGTATATTCTTTCTGTTGTTAAAGGTTTGCTAATTGGTATAGGATGTTTGATACAGAATAGGATCATGAGCACTAGGCTATGTTTGTTCGGAACTACACGAGTGTGACCATGATAGACGATGTCAATACTAAAATCCATACTAATAATATAAATTTAGAAGTAACTTTGTCTGTCTGTATATTTGTTAAGTTTTCGCAACTACTCGGCTCTGCCGATTTTGATGAAATTTGATTGTACGAGTACGTAGATTAAGACCCGATTCCCTATTGCGCAGAAGGAGGGTAATCGTTTTACTGATAAACTACGCGAGCGAAACCCCGAACGGAAACTTGTATATCACAAATATGCAGTGAAAAAAAGTATTGTAACATCGCAGTAATTTTAAAATAAAACCGGCCAAGTACGAGTCGGACTCGCGCACAAACGGTCCATACCATTATTTATAAAAACGGCAAAATAAATCACGTGTGTTGTATGGGAGTCCCTCTTAAATATTTGTTTTATTTAAATTTAATTATTTATTTTTAAAGTGAATATATAACTAAATATTCTGTGAATATTTCAAGCGTCTACCTGTTGCCGTTATCAATATCGAGCAAAAACGAGAAAAAAATCACGTTTGTTTTATGATTCTGTTTTTAGTATTTGTTGTTATAGCGGCAACAGAAATAGGTACATCATCTGTGAAAATTTCAACTTTCTAACTATCACGGTTCATGAGACAGGTGACAGACGGTTAAGCCTTAGTAATAGGGTCCCGTTTGACCCTTTGGGTACGGAACCCTAAAAAATGGTGGATCGAAACAGCTCCATTTTCAACATGGCGACGAAATTTAATTACAAAAAGCTTTATCTACACAGAGTTTACACAAAAAACCTTTTATTACTTTAAATATATTTTCTCATGGGATTAGGTAACTTCACGAGCCCGTTACTTTGTTAAAAGTAAATATTTGTTTTACCTTTGATTCATCTTAGAACTTACTTAAGGAACTTTGAATTTAATAATAAGATGTTATTATTTTACTCGATATTATTACTCGAGTGAAGTTACAATTTTCGGCTTATTTCAAGTACAATGAGAGTGTTTTTCTTAAAAGAGATTGGAAACGCCTTTATGAACCTGAGGGCTTAGTACATTCGATTAGCGATGACGCTAGTCGATAAGTCCGAAAATGTATGGGATTGACACATGCTATGGAAATATCACGTGATCTATCGACAACAAACCTATGTAGAAAACGAATCGATTCGAAGCGAATGTAACTTGAACAAGCTCTCAGGAACTTAAAAATCAATCAGCCACAAAAAACACAACATTGCAAAACATTTTCTGATACGTAGTCACAAAGAAAGTCTCAGAAAATGCCGTACCAGATGAAATTAATATACTGCAATAAGAATATACATAATTAAGTATCCCTTTATATATATATACTACAAAATAGATTTTGAAGTAAAACTTCTTTACGCACAAGTGTGCGTCCACCAGCTTACCTACTCCCTAAGTCAAGTGTCTTAGGGAGTAGGTAAGCTGGTGATTGCGTTAGAAAAAGTGCGAACGGAAGTTGAGAGGGAGATATAAGTTAGTGAAGATAGAAATAGAGAGAGTTACGTTTCATATAACGTTATTAAACGTTATTGTGCGAGTGCGAGTTGCGTCTGTCCAGAATGAACATAAACTGATCGACCTACAGACGTGTGGACAATTTTGTAATTGTACAAATTCATAAATTAATATTTTAAAAAGAAGTTTTACTTCGGTCTAAAGCACACTCGTTTTTTGCTCTACATTATGCTCACATGTTTTCATACATACGGAGGACGTTCACTGCTGAACATAGGCCTCCCCCTTAGATCGCCACAACGAGCGGTTGGTAGCCGTTTGCGCCCAACGGCTCCCCGCGATTGTTACTAGATCGTCGGTCCACCTTGTGGGGGGCCATCCTACGCTGCGTCTTCCAGTCCGTGGTCTCCACTCGAGAACCATTCTTCTTCAACGGTTATCGGTTCTACGAGCGATGTGGCCCGCCCATTGCCACTTCAACTTGCTAATTTTGAGAGCTATGTCGGCAACTTTAGTTCTTCTGCGGATTTCCTCATTGCGGATTTTGTCACGCAAAGAAACCCCGAGCATAGCCCTCTTCATAGCTCGTTGAGCGACCTTGAGCTTGGTCATGAGGCCATGAGTAAAGGACCACGTTTTATTGATGATCATGATGATGATCATGACGTTTGATGATGATCATGATCGATTATTCACATTACTTGGGTCCAATTGCGCCAATCCTCGTTTAGCCTTAGAATTCCCAGCTGACGAGCGAGCCATAACAATTGCAAATCTATTGTGTGTTAATTTAGGGCTTTGACAGATTTAACGACTGTTAGACGGTAAACAACTCATACGTAATAACGTGGTGCAAGATTATAACTGCTACTAAAACAAAGCCGCACGTAACATTAATGCACAAGTGCACGTCTTGTCTGATGTTGCAGAGAACCCCAAACCGTCATTATCTCATGCCTGGTATCCTGCCTGGATAATATGGAAAAAATCGTGAAATCATATATCCCTTCTATTTAACCGCATTCAAAAAATGAGGAGGTTATCAATTTGACGGTATTTTTTTATGTTTGTTACCTCAGAACTTTCGACTGGGTGAACCGATTTTGATGATTCTTTTTTCTTTGAAAGCTGGTGCTTCCCGTGTGGTCCCATTTCCATTTGGTCCAGTTCTGATAATGGCATTTACAAGAAAACCATATAAGTCTTAAATTTGTTAATTTTTTATGTTATGTTAGGTTTGTTAGCTCAGAACTCCGTTATATATCAACCGATTTGAAAAAGTTGTTTTTTATTTGAAAAGATATACGTTCAGATTGATTCCATGGAAATTTCATCAAAATTAGTAAAGTTGTTTGGGTTTTACTGTTATCTGAAGTCGGTTATATTTTCGTTTAAAAGTTACTGATAATGCCTGTGAGGCAATCCTGACGTCCGGCAGCGAGAGACGACATCGTTAGAGTCGCGGGCCGTCAATGGGTGAGACTAGCGCAGGATCGTGGCGGATGGCACAAACTTGGGGAGGTCAATACCCAGCAGTGGGTGAAGTCGGGCTGTGGATGATGATGATGATGAATCCTGCCTTACACTCTATTTTGACTTATTCAAATGTATGAAAGTAAGTAAAGAAGTTCGTAAGTGTGGTGTCGGGATATTTAGGCCGCTCGAAGGCCCTGGACAATGCCCGATATGGCTTGATCAATTCTATAGCCGAAACCCAACATCTTACCTGACTTCCGAAGGTGACCGCATCTTTAGTGGTACAAATCGTACTAGAGCATCTAATGTTTTCCAATCATCTATTTTTGCCCGTGTTGACCCACTGATAGGAATAGGTTTATCATTGTTTATACCATTCATGGCGATCCTGTACTAGACTAAACCACGTATAACCTACGGATTTTGATCCGTAATTTCGGTGGACGTTTTTTCCATTCTTCAGTTCTTGGAATCCACTCAGGTAACCTGTCGTCACTACGTCTGGACACTTGGCCAGACGTCACGACAAGTGGCACTAAGGCATCCGAAGCACGCCATAATGTAATGAATTTGCCACCAGATGTATACGAGATAAGTCCATACGCGACGTTCGCCGGCGGGCCAGGCGCTGTTGGGAGCGGTTCCCGGGCATACACCCTTCAGCTGCGGGCCTTGGCGAGACAGGACGATGATGCCGCACCACCATCGCTGCCACCTTGTTGCGATGGTATGAAGCTTACCACACAAATACAGGCCCACCTGCTCTCATGTCCTCTATGCCCAACCACCTGCACACGGTTTGACTTGTACCAGGCAACAGAGAGGGGTGTGGAAGTCTATTGGGCTAATCAAATTTAAAAGACAAATAGCCATTGACATGAAAGAAGAAGAAAAAGCTTACAGTACGCCTTAGATCATTAGTTCTTATACGATTTTGAATTCAAAGGAAGTCAATGACACGATTCTCTAAAGTTTAGATCATCATGTACATTTTCCATTTTCCTCGCAGTTGCTAGAAAAAAAATATATTCTTCCCTGCAGATGAACTATTCTAAGGTGGTTATGTTAATAGGGTGAGGTTGTGTTAGGACCGGTATCCGCCGAAGATGAGCTGAGAAGAGGATGTACCAACCAATAGTATAGAACGTAAATGGCGTTATACTGTCTTTCTTTCTCGCTTAATCATAAAATGTGTTTACATCTAATTTATATTTGCAGAAGAAACGTGCGTGGACGCATGTGACGCGCAACGACGACGGAGACGCCGACGACATTATTGCCCGGACCACGGTGAGATATCGTTCAATATTAATGAAATGATGTCAGCATAAGATCTGGACATGGTACTTCCACATGTACATATGTTCATGCTTGATGAGCAAGTATAATCGAGCAATCGGTTTTACGTTCAATCTTGCTCGATTGGACGCGAAAAATCGAGCAAGTACGCTTCTTACCAGCACAAGCCATATTCTATGCCAACTCGATCTTTAGGCAATGCTTTAAAATTCTTTATTAACTCCTCCAAGTTACAACATCAGGATCAGCGAAGAACCAGCTAGAGGCTAAAGATTCAATTGAGAGAAGAGCCAAGAAGCTCATTTGCAATGACTAATTAGCAGATGCACGGCTCCACAGCCTCGAGCATCGTCGAAAGGTTGCAAGCCTCTCGGTTTTCTATCGGATACATTTCGGAGAGTGTGCTGCGGCGCTCTTAAACCTGATCCCACCATCCCCATTCTATCATCGGAAAACCAGACGCTCCGCGGTGCGCCACCGCTACATGGTAGACATACCTCCCATACGCACAAAGCGGTATGCTTCCACCTTTATTATGCGCACCGCCAAGGTGTGGAACGCCTTGCCTGAGTCTGTATTTCCTGATAACTACAACCTGGGTGTCTTTAAGTCGCAAGTGAATAGGTTTCTTATAAGCAAGCATGTAACATCGTAGACTGCATCATCGCGTGCCATCAGGCGAGATCGTGGTCAAACGCTAGCCTATAATTAAAAAAAAACAACAACATTTGACATAAGCGACTGATAAAGGATAAGCAAGTGGCAGTGGGCAGCACACATAGGTCGAAGAACTTTGGGACAGATCGATTCTCGAGAAAGATTCGCGACCACGCACTGGAAACCGCAGCGTAGCATGGCCCCCACAAGATGGACAGAAGACCTAATAAAGGATGCTGGGAGTCGTTAGGTGCAAGCCGAACAAGATCGGGCGCTCTGGAAGTCTATGACGTCCGAGTTGCCAAAGTACCTTTTTTCTAAACTCGACGGGTCGCAGAGCAACTATACAACGGTAAACTTCTGCACTACAGCAAATTCAAGACAATAGCGTTTAGGTGCAGCTTTCGATACCTTGCAGTTTTGGAACAATCTGCTACCACCAGACTTTTGAAATCCAATCCATCCATCTACAAGTTTAAAAACATTTCAAAAGGGTGGTGATAGATAGGCAGAAAAATGTGTTGCCTGGTGCGAACGTCCCCTTTACCTGCTAGTTTTAGGGTATTTTTCGTTATTGTTATAATTCAATTAATTTTTTTTTTATTATTTAAATGCTATTTTTGTAATTTGTAAAATTTGGCCGAGAAAGCGTTGGCGGGACGATTTCGACACCTTCCAAAGAGGATGGTGGGAGATTGCGACAGATAGGGATGCTTTGAGGGACTTGGGGGAGACCTTTGCCCAGCAGTGGGACGAGATAGGATAGGAAAAAAAATGTAATTTGTATATCACTGACATTATTATATTTATGATACACATCACATATTTCATTATTGACATCACATATTTCATTATTGACATCACATATTTCATTATTGACATCACATATTTCATCCTTGACAACACACAATTATTATAATTTTGCTCTCACAGGGTGTAGTGGGTGATTAAGCGGTATCGGCAGAATAACAGGCGTCAACTACCCAGTTGACATAATGCTGAGTCGAGGCCCTTTTGCTGCTATAGCACACAACATACCTACCTCATGTTTAAAGTTAATAGTTATGTAACATAACTATTAACTTTAAAACACAAACCAACAATATAACATAACTTATGTTATATTGTTGGTTTGTGTCTGTGTTGCATTTAGTTACTGTATAATGGTTATTTTTATGTTCATTATTTTAAATATTTTTTTGACTATGTATTATGTGTGCTTTTTGGCAAATAATGATTGTCTATCTCTACGTCTATGTCTATGGAGGAGACCTATGTTCAGAAGTGAACGTTTTTTGGCTGTTATGCTGATTGTGATGACTGACGACATTATCGAGCGTTAGGAGCATGTGCCTCCAGATTGTACATTTTACCTTGATGTACACACGGCTACACATCAAGCTGTAAATTTCCAAGCTGACCTCTTATTCTACAAAAAGCCTACACAATGCGAGGTCAGCTTATACTGGAAATGTAATGTACAATGTGAATGTTTACAGTCAAACCTAGTCTCCAGCGATTTAGCTAATTACATACACTTACGTATTAAATATCCATCCCCGGATCTAGGATCTTTCCTAACCGGTGCAGAAACTTTATTTGGTGCCCCCTCTGCTCCAGTGTTTGAGAGGGTGTAAATGAACAGCCAGGTGAACTACTGCAGATGAATCACAGGCAGGAAGTGGAATAATCGATTGGACGACGTGCGCTGGATGGCAAGCGCTTTTTAAAATAAAACATTTTGCACCCCACGCCTTGGTTTACTCCCCTCCCAACCTCTAATATCTGAGGCTGTCTGTCCAAACCGCTGTAGCCTTACCGCCCATATATCTTGTCTTACCATCATCATTTTGTCCACAGGTTGCTCGCAAGACTCGGGGAGTTGAGAGACGTAATTGCCAAAACATTTAGCAAATATATCTAGTCAGTGTAATTAGAAAATTTCGTTATACATATTAATAATGTGTACAAAAGTTTATACAATAATATTGTCTATTTGTATTACCCGCTGTTTATATATTTACCTTAGAGCCTCCGTAATACTATTTTATAAATAAACTCTGTTGAGAGCTCCATAAACTTAAGTAGGAGTTTACATAACCCAACCCTTTGAGAGGAAATAAAACGAAAGTAAGATTGGCTATGAATGGACGAGACTTAAACCTAGAGGGTGTATTCTCAAGTGTTGTAGAGAATTCAATGAGAAAGTGCTCCACGAAGCCGGCTTCGTTATGTAGTTGGAATAACTTACTCGGGTGCTTGCAAAGTGATAGAAACCCTTTTAGAATCGAAATTGCACTTGCTCGATTCTAGACCACTGCATTTATAAAACATTTTTAAGTGATCGAGCGAAGCGAGATCTCTAAATCAACTAGGGCAAATCGGCGTTGCGCGTATTTAATTTTTTATTTTATAATTTCATTTATTCGTTTCAAGCACATAATAACAATTTTAAATAATATAATTTACACAGATTTCTAATTTAAATAATGGCTTGTATGTACGTCATAATTACAAACAGGAGCTACACTAAGTCGAGTAGACTTGTGCTGTAGATCCTGTTTTCCTTCGAGTGGGTTCCCAAGTAGTAGTCATAGTCTAGTCATTCGATTTTTCTTTTCTTTTGGTATAATTTATTTACGATTACTTTTATTAATAACAAATTAATTAATTACAGTGGATTACCAATATATAGAGTTTAGATTAGATTAGATTAGAAAATTCTTTATTGCACTAATCAAATAATACATAGGCAAACTTAATGCTAATTAGCATTTTCTTCCAGCTAACCTTTGTGTAGTGTGGAGAAAGTGGTAGTGCCAGAAAAAGGAAAATTTATTCAAACTTTAGCTTAGAAATAAACTTACAAAAATTAAAAAAAAAAATAATATACATACATAAACGAAATACACAAATATATCTACATAAAGTGCTCAATTTTTTTGGGTATCTTGAAGAGAGGTGAAGTATTTAAAGAGTTTGGATTTGAAGATTCTCATAGAGGCGGCCTTGCGGATTTCCACTGGAAGAGAGTTCCACAAGCAGATAGCAGTCACAGTGAAAGAGTTAGTGAAGAAAGAAGTGTTATGCTCAGGCGTCTTGAATAAAAGATGTTGAGAAGAACGAGAAGGACGATCAGGTGGAAAAAGAGGAGAAAAACGTTCTTTAAGATAGCAAGGAGACAGAGGATTTTGAAGGATGTTATAAAGAAGACAGAGTATATGAGTATCCCGACGAAACCGGATTTTGAGCCACTTTAACTGAGTTAGAGTTAGTTAGTTTAGAGTTTATTATATGTAACAATGTATGTATGTTTGTCCGAGGATAATTTACGTAACGTTGATATGATCATCATCAAATTTAGAACATAGGTAGGTAGGGATGGAATAATTTTGGTGTGGCTAAATGAGCTATAAGTGTTGGGGGGTTGTTGAAATATTGGGGTTCAAGAGGGGTAAAAAAAATTAAAATGAGGCTATGAGATCAAATGTAACGTCAAATGAAAGGTATTCATTAGTACATCTAGACTTTGTTTTTATTTTTCGTAAGTTCTTTATACTTTTTAAGTTATTAGCCATAAAAAACTAAATTTTACAAACTTCACAGGGTACACCAGTGACCCCACAGTGCTGAAATTTGGTATGCCTGTAAAGCTACAGTAACACAAATTTAGGCAAACGTCTGAAATCAAAAATAACTGCAATTTGTATCCCAAAAAGGTGGGCCTATTAACATGAACTCCCGTTACCTGTAATTTGAATGAATCTGTGGGTCAAGTTTTTGGACGTTTTTCGTGGCACTATTTTATTAGTCAAAGATTAACGCTGGCTTGCACAACGATCCCTAAACGTATTTAGCGACATGTTTAAATTTTACGTATTTGTGTGGTTTCACAACTCCTTAAATCATAATTAGCCACTGAATATGTTTTGGCATCGTTGCGCGAGTCGCCCTAAGAATATTTTTATTTGTTTAGAGAGTCTCGCGAGATCTCAGTTCGGGGCGAACCACTAGCATAAACTTAGTTTTACAAAAATCTAAGTTAAAAATTATGCAAGCTTTTCTGTGACTTTAGTGTTAGTATTACCGTAACACCGATCAAAATTCCCTCTTGTCTCGCACACAGGGTTAGTATTTTATTGTTCAACTAGCCCCATCTGTAGTGTTACATGTTTAATCAGACAAAGTATACCATACATTGACGACCTCTGTGGCGCAGAGACGCAGGAGGTTACGGGTTCGATTCCCGCTACGGGACAAATGTTTGCATGGTCTACAGATATTTGTTCCGGGTTTAGGTATTTTTCTACGTATATAAGTATGTATTTACAAAAAATTATATCGGTTATCTGGTTCCCATCATATCAAACTTTGCTTAGCTTGGAACTAGATAGCGCTGTGTGAAATGTCCAGCATTATTTATTTTATTTGTTTATTTATACCATATAATTTGAAGCAAGAGGAATAAATCTTTATTAAAAACTAATTTTAGAAAACTTTTCCGTAGATTATTTTTTAGGGTTCCGTACACAAATCTCTATTTATCTAATCTAAATATCTATCTGTCCGTCTGTCACCAGGCTGTATCTCATGAACCGTTATAGTTAGACAGTTGAAATTTTCACATAATGTATTTATGTTGCCGCTTTAATAAGAAATACTGAAAACATAATAAAATAAATGTTTAAGGGGGGCTCCCATTCAACAAACGTGATTTTTTTTGCTCGATATTGATAACGGCAACAGGTAAACGCTTAAAGTATTCTTTGAATATTTAGTTATACCTATATATTAACTTTAAATATAAATAATTAAAATAAAATAAAACAAATATTTAAGGGGGGTCTCCTATACAACAAACGTGTTGCTCGTTTTTATTGATAATGGTACGGAACCCTTCGTGCGCGAGTCCGACTCGCACTTGGTCGGTTTTTTAAGTTCACACATTTCAGCCTGCAAAAAATGTATTACAGAGGGATAATACAGTAACCAACCACGCGGGTTCTTTTCATTGAGCTCCATCCATCTCGCTGGCGACGACATCCATTAAAAAGAACGCATATTTAGGAAATTTGACAATTTCTGATAATAAAACTAGCGCATGGAAACACAAAATATAATGGAATCTTCTAGATCTTCGTGCTTCATCTTAGCTCACATCATCGCTTACAATCAGGTGAGATTGTGGTCAAACGAAGAACAGATAATAAAAAACACAAGAAAGGAAACTAACGCTGTACGAGTGTACAGGCGTTCAGCGCAGGCTTAGTAATAGGGTCCCGTGGTACAGAACCCTAGAATTCCAAATGCCTAGGTACTGTTGCTGCCTGAACACTGAATCAATTAGTTCATGATCCGATTATGCCAGTAACACTGAAAGCTGCTTAAGAGCTTTTTAAGATCTGTAAACGAGGTAGTAATTATATTGGGTTCTGAGAAACGAAGTAGGTAATAATATTGATTTGAGCATGAAACTTCCGTTTTTTTTCAATTTTGATTGTAGAATTGTAGATTGGAGAAATTTTATTACACGTTTTGTATATTGAATGGAGGGGGCCAGTGGGTAAAAGAAAGGGAGACCTTCCACCAGATGGGAGGACGAAATCAAACGCATAGCGGGTCCAAGCTGGACACAAACAGCACAATCCAGAGAAAACTGGCTCAATTTGGACTTTACCTACAGAGGGGTTCTCACAGAATAGTTTTATTAAAAACAGGTATATACTATAACTACGATAATAATGTATCCAAATATCTCTATATAAAACGGAAACTAATAACCATTAAATATTAAACTACAAAAAAAAAATCCTGATAATAACAAAACTAATTAACTTGTTAATTAGCATTTTCTGGAAAAAATAAAAGGCATATTTAATTTTATTTTTATATAGCTACTATCACACTAATATAATGAATGTGAAGGTTTGGATGTGTGTTTATTTGTTTGTTACTCAATCACGTCGTAACGGCTGAACCGATGAAATTAGGTTTTTTGATATATCATGATCTGGATTTAAACATAGGCTGCTGTTTATTGACAAACAATGCGTGGGAAGCCGCTGGTAGGGCCACTAGTTAATAACATAGTTAAAAATAATTGAGTTTCTTTGCTCGTAACGCTTTCACGTCGTAACAGCTGAACCCAATGTCGATGAAATTTGGTGTAAGTATAGATAGATTACCTATATTACTAGTGGTTCTGTGAGAACAGTAGACCTCGCTAGCCCTTATAACCAGTTATCAGTTGCTTTGTGTTCTTTATCCCTGGACAATCGCTTAGACTTAGCTTGATCCGACTCCTGTTCCCTAACAGTTGCTACAGTATATTGACTAGATTAGATTAGAAAAATTCTTTATTGCACACCATTAAATATAAAGATATTCAAGAAAATATACTTTTAAATCATAGGTGCATTGGGTGGCCTTATCGCTAAGAGCGATTTCTTCCAGGCAACCTTTGGATGGACATGGATCTATGTGAAAAATTAAGGACGGCGGCGTAAATCAGATAATAATAAAATAAGTATATATTACAATTTATAAAAAATATAGATAAAATAAAATGCATAATTATGATATTATGATACATAAAATATATATTGTCATACCTACATATATAAATTATAAAAATGTATAAACTAATAAGTGGCCTAGTCAGCGATGGATGACAGAAAGTGTTGTCTGATCATGTTTTTAAAGTTAGGGAGAGACGAATTGAGACAGGTAGGGCATTCCAGAGCCTGTTAGCCTGCAGAGTAAAAGAGGTAGGTACTATAAAATACTGAGGTATGATGTGGAGTTTTTAATTGAAGGGTTTCAGAGGAACTTAAGGATCGAGAGTTGGAAAGATGAAGTAAGTCAAAGCGTTCAAGCGTATTGATATAAGTTTTAGCGATTACTCGCGTTCCCTTGGTCCTAGGAGGTCGAATCTGGTTGTCTACGAGTTCGTCTCGTGAATGCGGAGAGGACTGCGTAGTCTGATTAGTGTAAATTAAAAAAAATCCAAAGTTGAAATCAGTTCATTTAAATGCTACAGCAAACTTCTCCCCTTTTCACCCCTCCACTCCCCCCTTTTGGATATTTTCGCAACATCTTGTGTAGAATTAAGTCTTTATTGTGCCTCTCAAATTTGATTTAAATTCGTAGATAAATAACGCTACACCAAACTTTCCCCCTATTTTCCCCCCATCCAAAAATGTGCCAATTTTTGTCAAAATCGGTTGAAAAATGCGATCTGTAGGCGAGAATAGACAGACTGACAGACAAAAGCATTTTTTGGCCTCGTAACTGAGACGCTTCGCTCGCTCGGCAATTACATAGACTACTTTTTGTTGGCAAACCACGCGTGCGAAGCCGCGGGCGGAAGCTAGTTAAAATATAATTTGAAGTCAGCTCAGTCAGCGATTGTTTTTTGATCGAGCGAAGCGAGATCTCCTAATCAACTTGGGCAAATCGAAGTGTTAATCCGTTCATCGTGAAATTTAATATATAGGTAGGTAGTGTTGGCACAATCCTGGTGCGAATGAGCTAAAAATATTCGGGGGTTGTTGAAATATTGGGGATCAAGAGGGGTAAAAAAAAATGAGACTATTAGGTCATATGGGACGTTTAAGAAAGGTCTTTAGTTGTACACTTCGGCCATTTTTATTTTTAGTTAAATCTTTGTATCCGCAACATCTCTGGTCGCGAGTGGCGAGTAGCGTGCTGGGGGTGGCGAGTGGTGAGTGGCCACTCGCCCAACGGCCCAACGATGGTATTTATTGATATTTGATTGCTAGATTATGATATCTTAAGGGATCGCTGACGCTATGACGCTATGTCGTCGATACAAGTCGATCTCATCCCCAAGGCACGCCATCAATACATTGATCTTTATCTTTATCCTTAAGGATCTTAAGGGCGCACTATACCTGGGGAGACGATAAATCACTTATAAAGAAACAATATTTTGTTCAACAAATTGTGTCCTTTCAATCTGTAATTTATATATGTTATAGTTAAGGATACGTGCTAGATCGCCTGTGTTGTGAAAACACGATTCCGTAAAATTTTCTCGATAGAAAAAAAATCCAAAGATAACTCCAAATGTATCTTAAAACCGTTCTTATGCGATGAATACTTCAATTTAGATCTTGAAACTTAATACATTAATTTTACACAACATAAACAAGAGCACCTGTGTTTTAAATTTTCAAAATACCGTTTGATTTTACCATAAAATGAAAATACCCAAGTTTTGCACTAGTGAAACCATTCGCTTCGGACACCCGGTCCGCGATTCAGTCTGGCCTTGGCTTTCAGACGGGGTACCCGTGACGCTTGTCGCTCCAAACGATCACGTAATTCATAAGTAGAATTTAATATTAAGTTGGTATTTGTAAAACCGCAGTAATCAGATATAAGCACAACAAGAAAATGAAGGAACTGAATGATAAAAATACCAGCAAACATATGAACCACGGCGAGATAGGATGCGCAGCGGCGCGCGGAGAAGCGGGGGTGAAATTCGAGTTTGGGCTGAGGTATAGTCAACTCTTAAGGTAGGGCTCCCTGTGTGGCATCATCTACAAATATGGGCTGATGATGATGACGCTACAGGGTATCATCATAAATACTAGTCCAACCCAGGAACAAACGAACAACATACCTAATCTCAACGTCAATAAAGGTGGGTAATACTGAGAAGTTTCCACTGAAATTATACCGCATCGTCCAATCCCGCAAAGGGTTCCGCAGTAACAATTAAGACCACACTATGTAGGTTTAGTCCGTACACGCTGAGTCTGCATAACTCTATAATTGACAGGATTGAAATAAATACAAGCGTCACAGGAAACCAGTGTTACTGCAGTTACCGCTGACTGAGGACCTTTTTACAGGACTATGGCGAAGTAAAAAGGATTATTGGTTATTATCTTGCTTTTTAGAGTACCGTACCTCAAAAGGTAAAAAGGAACCCTTATAAGATCACTCACTCGTCTGTGTGTCAGTGTGACACCGCCGATTTTCTCAGGAACGGGTGAACCTAGCAAGTGAAAATTTATATCAGATACATATATAAAAATCAAAGTCCTGAGTCAACACGAAAAAAAGGTATGGGCAAATTTAGATTTGTGCGAAAACTTGTAGGTATCAAAATGTACCTTAATTATCAACTTTTTTTTATTTATTTGAACTTTTCCTTTATTTGTGCTGTAAGACCTTGCTTTTCACCAAAATTGACAATTCTAGATCAGCCGGAAGTACCAGATAGATTTTGGTTCGAAAACCTATATGGTAGTTTCCGTTGGCCTAAAATCACAAAATTTGGCAAAAATAAACGTAAACGCAGCACAAATAAGGAAAAATTCATATAAATAAAACAAGTTGAAAATTAAAGGGTGTCCCCATACATACATAGTTAACGCCAATTAAGATCCTCTGAGTTGTATGAGCGCTCATACAATTTAGAGGACTAGCTTAATCGGCACCAACCTCAAATAAAGTATATATTTTTTTTTTAATTTTTCATTGTGATCATTGTGATCATTGGAGAACTATAGGCGGATGTGTTGTTTTCTTTTGGCGTTCGGTATCGAGACACATTAGTCCTTCTTCCATTCTTTAGAGGCAGCAAGCAGGTTGTCCAAGACATGGCCTCTCTTCAGGCGCTTTGTATCAGAACGATTTTCCACCAGCGCAGATTATCATGGCTTTTTAGGCGATCCAGATATCTTTTCCTTATGAAGCCTGTTTCTTGGTCAATTGTGGGAACTTCTAGGTACTCATGGATCTCCTTGTTGGTTGTTAACCATGGGGCATTAGAAAAAGAACGCAAGATTTTGTTCTGACAGCGTTGGATGATAGCACGATTGGATTTGCTGGTTGTACTCCAGATTTGTAGCCCATACGTCCACACTGGTTTATGGATGCTGTTGTAAACCAGGCGCTTGTTCAGTAGAGACAGTCGGGATTGTGGTCCGAGCAACCAGAACAGGCTTTTCAATTAAATTCATCTCTTTATTTTAGACATATCATCCATTTTGTTAGTAAACAATAATGCAATCTTAGAACTATGTTAGTAGGCAATTTCAATTAAATTAAATATAAAACAAAATAGCATAATACAATCAGAACATACACAACAAACAATTAATAATAAATTAAAATTCAGACAATAGCTTGGTTAAACAAATAAATAATTATATAATTTAATTATTGAGTCACAAGCTGGGCGACTGGCTGGTGTTTAAAATCCCAGAAGCCAATGATGCCGGAATTAAAATGAAAATTATCTGCCACAACGGCCAGCATCCTGTTGGAGCTGCCTCGGATGCGGCTCATCAGGAACGCTGTTCTTTTGCGTATGATCGCATAAAAGTCGTCAACTGGCGCGTCTGCGAACATACCTGATGCGCTGCAGTACCTCCGCAGCCCCAGCAGCACCCTGAATCCGTTGTTGTACTGGACTCGTAGAGCATTGTAGGATTTCTGCGTATGCCGGACCCAAAGGCTGCACGTGTACAGGTTTTGACAGTAAGCCCTGAACAAGGTCACTTTGACCGGGGCAGAACAACGTGCAAACCTGCGAGCCAACATATTGCATCGAACCGACAACGCTCTACGTTCCCTCTCTATGTCCGTATCATCACTCATGTCCTCAGTGACCCAGTGGCCCAAGTACTTAAACTTCTTAACCCAGGTGAGGGGTGTTCCATCGAGCAAGACCGGAGGAACACTGTACGTCTTACTCCTTGACCTAAACAACATAACCTCACTCTTTTTTGAATTGTACTTGAGCCCATGGGCGACTGCATAGGTCTTACAAATATCTAGCAGCTGCCTGAGAGCACTGATCGAGGGGCTCAGCAGAACCATGTCATCAGTGTAACTTATATTATTAACAATAGTACCATTAATTGAGCATCCGACTTTGGTTCTGCTGAGTTCCTCAATCAGTCGATTGATATACAGATTGAAGAGCTTTGGGGATGTGATTCCCCCTGCCTCACGCCGCACTCCAATGTGTATTCATCAGAAAACGAGCCTGCCCATCTCCCCATGTTTTTTTGATTCTCGTACCTGTACTTGAATATGTAGACCAGGTCTTTTGGTAAACTTGTATCACATAACAGCTTTACCCACAGTATGCTATATGAAACAAGGTCAAACGCCTTTGACAGATCCAAAAAACACCCATATACAGGTGTTTTTTTGCTAGTGTAATATTGGACAGTATGCTTAGGACACAGAATTGCTGACTCTGTTGACAGTCCGGGCTGAAAGCCAAACTGGGCATCACTCATGCTCAGATGTCTACTTTTTGAATCGAATGTCAAGTTCTGCTCTCTTAGCCTTTACGTGGTCCTTCCATGTCAAGCGTCTATCTAGAGTAAATCCGAGGTATTTAACCGAGTTCTTATGTGGAAGAACGTCCCCACCAAGGTAGACTGAGGGGCAGTTTCCTCTACGGAGTGCGAAGGTGATGTGGGAAGATTTGGCGGCACTTGTACGAATTCGCCATTTCCTGAGCCACTTTTCCGTTTGTACCAGTTGGTCTTGCAGGGTCTTAGATGCTTGGTCTGAAAACTTATCGCAGGACAAGATTGCGGTGTCATCAGCGAACGTGGCAGTTACAGCACCTGAGACTTCAGGTAGGTCAGCCGTAAAGATGTTATACAACATTGGTTCAAGAACAGAGCCTTGCGGTACACCAGCCTTTATGTTGTAGAAAGAGGATTTCGATTCTCCATGTCTTATTTGGAAGATTCTGTCCGACAAATAGGACCTAATCACAGGAAAGAAAGTGTGAGGGAGTTGCGCTTTACCCTTGTACAACAATCCTTTATGCCACACCCTGTCAAATGCTTGCTGAATGTCGAGGAATGCAGCATAACAATATTGTTTTTGTTCGAGGCACTCTCTGATCGTCGAGTATACCCGATGGACTTGCTCTATAGTAGAGTGTCCTTCTCTGAATCCAAATTGGTGATCTGGTATGGAGGAAATTTCACGCTTCAGGTGCCTGACAAAGAGTTTTTCCCAGAGCTTAGAAAGTACCGGAAGGAGACTTATGGGTCTATACGATGTAACATCTTTATTAGGTTTTCCTGGTTTGTGTACCATGATGATTTGCAAAACTTTCCAAAGCAGAGGTAGGTATGAGAGTCTATAGATTGCGTTAAATAACGACGTTAAGAAGACTACGGCTTTTTTGGGCAGTTCTTTTAAGATCTTAGGTGTGATGAGATCGAATCCCGGTGCCTTTTTAGAATCTAGCCTCCTTATTTCCGCCCATACTTCTGATGGGCTGACTACCCTGAATGGTTTGTAAAACTGAAACGGTTGTTCAAGTATTTTGTCAACTTCCTGCTCATCAATGGCATCGCCATCGTTAGGCTGAAACATGCGAGACAAGTGGTTGCAAATGTTTCGGCTTTTTGTGCATCTGTTCGAGCCCATTTGTCGTTGTCCATTTTAATCGTGGGGTTAGCCTATTGAGGTCTTTTGAAATGTTTTGTGGCCTTTCAAAGGGAGTGATGACCTTTCGCAAGCGGTGAAAGTGATTCCATATGGTCATTAAACGTGATATTTTCGGTTTTACATATTCTTTGAGTTCCTTGCACGCTTTGTTAAATCTTGTTTTGTCAGCAGCTGTGAGACGACTATCGTGCCATTTGGCTCTGAGTCTCCGTTTTTCGGCAATCTTTTGTTGTATGACATCTGGGATATTGCCCACGTTAAATGGGAATTTTGGTGATTCTTCAGGAGTGCTTTTCCAGACTGAAACTTGGATGAGGTTAGTTATGAACCGGCATGCGTCATCCACCTCGTCTTCGATTTTTAGTGAAATATTGAGGTCAATATGGTCCATGAGGTGTTGTCTAAAGCTGTCCCAGTCTGTTTTGCTATTGTGTAAGCTTTTACGTCTTTTTACATTAATCACCTCAGTACTTACGGTAAGTATGACCGGAGTGTGGTCAGATGACCCGTCCAGGCTAGACTCCGCTTTCGTATAAAGGTGACTTATACCCTTTGTAACAAAAAAGTCCATGAGGTCAGGAATTTTAAAACAGTCTGTAGACCAGTATGTCGGATCTCCTGCAGAGATTGTAAGGAGGTTCTTAGAGTCTGCAGACTTTTTAAGGTTTCTTCCTCTTGGTAGCGTGAGCCTGGAGCCCCAGTAGGTGTTTTTTGCGTTCCAGTCGCCGCCTGATATGAATCGGTGGCCAAGTGTAGAAAAGTATTCGTTGAACATTGTGTCTGTTATTTTGTGTCTTGGTGGACAGTACACCGCTGATAGATCAAGCGAGCCAAACTTATCCTGAACAGTTACTGTTGTAGCCTGCAGATGGGGGTAGGAGTAGTTTTCTTTCGCGAAGTGTCTTATCTTTTTATTTATTATCACGGCTGCACCTTGGCTTTTTCCGTTTGGGTGAGGTGTGACGTAAACAATATATCCCGGTATATTCAAGGGTTTTTCTCCGGTCATGTGGGGTTTTGACAGTAAGACTACATCCAGATTGTTTGTTCTGATATGATATTCTATCTCATGGGCGCTAGAAAGAGCTCCATTGACATTCCACGTCGCCAGCTTTATGGAATCATACATTATGATTACTTGCTGACGAAAGTAGTTATAAGACCCATAAGGGTACTTATGTGTTGTAAGAGTATATCTATTTTTTCTGTTTATTTTAGGATAATTTTTTCAATCACTTCTGGAGAAGAAGCATTTTGTTTAATGTTGGAGACATGTTGGTATGACGGTTGTTCCCGTGGAGTTTCGTAGGGTACTTCGGAGGTTTGAGCTTTAACACTCTCCTTGTGTTGCTTCGGTTGTTAGATTTACCTTTATTGGAAGACAGCTCTTGATGTAACTCGTGTAGCGTATTTAGCTTGACTCTATTATTGTTAGTATAAGAATCACGCTTGATTTTATCTGATCCGTTACGCTCTCTCTTCTTTTTCTAGTTGTTGTTGGTTGCATCGTTGTTTGGGGTCGAGGTTTTCTGATATAGTACCTGAGAGTAGAGCCTGATACGTCTATTATTAAAGTTGGGGCAGGTTTCTGGCTGGGGCCTTGTATTGAATGGATTTTTAATTAGGACTTCATAGTTCTGATGAACTTGCCGGTTAATTTGTGTTTTCATTCTCTTTTGGAGTACCTCTCTATAGATATCACAGCCCTTATAGTTGGCTGGGTGCTCCTCTTCACACAGTGCGCATTTGGCCGGTGTGTTCCTGTCTTTTTAGACAGTCTGATGTGCGATGTCCTTGGCTGCATTTGACGCACCTAAACGGGTGCATACAGTGGTTTTTAGTGTGGCCATACTGTTGGCAGTGCTGCCACTGGGCGATTGTTTTGCGTTTTCTGGGGTCTTCAATCTTTACAGATTGATTGTGTATATACTTTATGGTTTTGACCTGTTTGTTGTTCGGGTGAGGTTCTATGTTGACGAAGAACGTGAAGGTTGGCAATTTGGGTCTGCGCCATATCTGGTGTTGATTATTTCCCCTGTCACTTTGTTACCAGTAAGTTCTATCGCCACTTTTATTGATTCTTTTGGCGTAGTGTGGTGGAGGCTTTATTACGATTCTGTATGGTTTGTCTTCCTTACGCGAGAATGTATAACCAATCAACCCGCGTTCACGAATTATTTCAATGGTTTTTTTTGTAATCTTCGATAGTTTCTATCATTACTCGGAGTTGGTTTTTATTGACGTTTTTTATTTTAAACTGCGATTTATCGATAGCAGAGCTTATAAGGTTATATAAATCATTTATGTCGTTGATGCCGTAAAGAACTATTGGAGGTGGCTTGGTTGATTTTGGTTCTTTAATTACTGTTTCTACTACATGGTCTGGTTCTAGGCCAGCAAAACTGTTGTGAGTTTCAATAATGTTCTCTTGTGGCGGATAATTGGATATACGTTTCCTTTTATTGTGTGGCAATGGTATGCTCTGCCACTCTGGGGATTTTAATGTAGGATTCTGCGTGTTGTGAGGCTCTTCTTCTGCGTGGTTTGGTGGCAGGATGTTGGTCATCGAGTTACTGCGTGGTCTTGTGAAGAACATGCTCCTTTGGAAAGTCTGTTGGACTAATTTTGGTTCCAGTGCTGGTGTACGTTCAGTCGGATCCATTAGAGGCAAAACTTTCCCCCCCCCCCCCCCCCCCCCCAAGAGTACGAGGGGCAGCCTGAGCGAAGCTCAGGAAGAGATTCTCCGGCGTCGCCGGTACCCTCCTGGGGTAATATCGTTTTAGGTTTTGCTGCCATGGTTTCGTTATTTTTTTCTTCGGGGTTGATTTCCCCTAGCCAGATATTCGGTTCAAACGCCGAAGATTCGCTTTAGCCCTTCACAATTATTATTTATAAATTAGTATTAAAATAATAATTTTATTTTATTGAATGAAATAGATATTTTTTGTGCGACTCCCATGATTTTTTTGCCGTTTTTATAGGTAATGGAACGGAACCCTTCAAGCGCGAGTCCGACTCGCACTTGGCCGGTTTTTATTTGCTACCTGAAATATGAGAGCTCTTCTCCACGGCATGCCCGAATCTCCCTCGCAGATTACTCAAGACTTGGCCTACATGACTGTGAAAATCCTGACGGTAATTTCACCGGCACCCATATGCACCGAACCAGAAGACAGCAATATAAAAATATATTATTACTAGAATTTAAGATCTTATAACGAAAGAAAATATTTCTCTATTTTACATATTTGTATATGTTTTGTGATTGTGTAACTAAAAAAATATGTTTAGGTAAAGATGACGGGTTTTATAAGTACCTACTTAAATATTGTGTAGCGGCTCAAGTGTCTCTAAACAGCGAAACAAACTTTTAGGGTTTTACACTGTTTTATGTATTTCTAGTTGTATGTAGATTTTTATCAAATAAATAACTAGTGGTTCGCCCCGAACTGAGATCTCGCGAGTCTCCCATAAAAACTAAATAATATTATTTGTAATCCTTGACTATCAAAATAGTGCCACGAAATAAACAACCAACCTACTTGACTTACAGTTTCATTCAAATTACAGGTAACGGGAGTGCATGTAAATTGGTTATTTTTTGGGGTACAAAATGCAGTTATTCCAGATTTCAGACTTTTGCCTATATTTGTGTCGCTAAAGCTACACGAATGCCAAATTTCAGAATTGTGGGGTCACTGGTGTACCCTGTAAATTTTGTCTAAGTTTTGTTTTTACTATGACTAATAACTTAAAAACTACAAGGAATAAACCTAAAAATAAAAACAGGATTAAAATGTACTTATGATTAGCTTTCATTTGACCTCCCGTTTGACCTAATATTTTTTTTTACATATACCTAGATTTTTTACCTTTACTAATATTATAAATTCGAAAGTAGTCTGCCTTTCTCTCAGTCTGTTGTTACGTTTTCACGCCTAGAATAGAATAGAATAATTATTTATTTGGTACACACACAATGACACATGAAACATTAGGCGGTTGACACACTGTCACGCACCACGCTGCATGTTGCGTGTCGACGCACTTACGCGCGTAGTTGCGTTTTGTGGATTCACGGCGGCTCTGACTCATTTCATTCAAAGCTGTTCGCTAGTGCAGTTCCAAAGCAGTGCGCTTCGAAAATCACGCACGGCACTGCGGGACTCGGTTTGCCATACCTTGCGTCTCGCCCCGCACCTACGCGCGGGGGTGCATGTTTCTCCGCGCTTGAGCGCGTGATCTGCATGAACGCGCGTGGATGCATTTTCTGTGTGTTGGACTGTGCGTGTTTTCTATATAAACGGAGATACTTACAAGCAACGTTAGAACCACCGTCCGAACACAGAAAAACCCTCCGTCGTCCGAGACACGTTCTCGGAGACCCGGATGACGAAATCACTTCCGCTAATGCGTGTGAGTCATCCACATTAGACAGAGCAAACACTCCACAAATACACCGACCTCGCCGGCGAGGTCGACGAGTCCCTTTAGTCGCCGCCTACACGAGGTACAAGCACGTACCCGGGCGTTTCTCTCCTATCCCCGTCCCGGCAACAGCCCAAGCCGAGGTTCGTACCTGAGTGGTGCCCTTGCGCTAGTTGCCTCATCAAAAATAAAATTATAGGGCTGAGCGCCTTCTGCGCTCGCCAAAAGCTCGGTTAAGCTGCAACGGCCTCAGAGGCCAACAGCGAGATAAGTCCATAAGAAAAAAAAAAAAAGCAACGTTAGAACACGCATTCACGTATGAGTTTATGATGTTAAATTAAATACTATTATAAGTATATTGCTGGGTTTTGTTACGTTAGTATTGCAGTATTTATTTATTATTTAGGTTACTGTTAAGAAAAGCTCAGTTTTATTCCTTCTTATTGTGTTAGATTATTATAAGTATTTTAATGATAATAATCAAGTAGGAAGGAAGTTGGTACGTTTTGATATTGTATAAGTATAGTTATATTTCTTTATTTGGCTATGTGTTGCTATCTAAATTAATACCCAATTATATGATAAGTTTATGGATTGATTTATTTAATATTTAAAAGTACATAATGAGCATGTCACATTGTACAGTAATAGAACCGACTACCGGGGTTTGTTTATCCAGCTAATACGTAGTTCTCAAAGGTGAGACTAGAACATCAAATAGTAATAGATATCTTTGGTTTTCTATGTCATTAATGTTGTATCGAGTTTACAACTGAGAACACCTCACTTGCATATCTATGAAAGGTTTAAATTATTATAAGTTTGTGTTATGTTAATAGAGGAAGTACCAAGCTATGATTTGACATTGTGTAAAATTAGTTAAATTCCTATATTTAGTCATCTAAATGTATAAGTGTTAGTATTTAAATTATTATTAGATTTATGATAAGGTTCACCTTGTAATTTATGTAATATATAAAGGTAAATTATGAGAATGTTACATTTTAAAGTAGTACAGTTGACTTGAAGTGTTTGCTCGTCTTGCTACGTAATTGAAAAAGGTGGGGACGTGGTGAACCGACATCTCGAAGTGAGAAATGTCGTCTGGCCACACCACTCTTTTCTGAACCTGCGATCTGGAAGCATCTCCTAAGGTGGGTTGTTGTGCCTCTGTATAAATAGATATAACTATTAAGATTTATTCACGTACTGGTTCTTGCTATTTTACTCATTGTTTATATTTTATTAAACTATGTAGATTGATGATATAAAGTGTTTATTTGAACTGTAATTTGGAGATATTTCCTTATTTAATACCTTTCTGGTAGGCTTTTGATTAAATAAAATTAATTGTTGAAGTTTTTATGTTTTATTTCATACTAAATTGAGTGTGTAAGTATAATGTTTCTAACACACGCAACATGCAGCGTGGTGCGTGGCGGTGTGTTGAGTGCCTTATAAAGAACAGTATAATTTAATCTATTATGACAGTTAGACTCATGTGTCTGCGTACCAAAATGGCGTTCAGCTCAGCATAATATTGGATGTTATGAACCTACACTGATTTAAAGCTGAAAAGGACTAACTAAAAGGGTATTTTTTATGAAGTAACAGGTTTATTTTTATTATTTTATTTTTATTTACCAGCGATAGTTACAACGATACATTCAATTAATACTCTACATTACATTTAGAGCTGATTGCACAATCAATTACAGATTAACACTGCATCCAAATTAAAATACACCAACGAATAACTATAACATAACATAGAACTAAGACTTATAGGTATATTAGGTACAAGTGCTATGTAAATATGTATATAAATAATTAATTACATTAAACATTGTGATCCGATTTTAATTCTGAACTATTCAAGTAACGACAGAACTTATTTAAATTTACAGGAAAAAACATATGTGCCTTTGCAGTTATTCAAGACTTTGCAAAGGCTGGGGATTGGGGAGTTGCTGCCAAGGACTAGTGCGGAGCGGAGGGAGAAGTGGTGCAATCGGTTGGCGAGGCGTTTTGCGTGGAGCTCTAAAGTGAAATATTTGCAGTAGTTGAGGAGAATCTGTTTACTTTATAGTATTATACTGCAGACTTAGCGTGGCCGGACTATAGGTATGCGGCAACATATGGTGAGCCAACAAAAATGTAAGTAAATTGCCCTCCGCACACACACTAACTTGTACGAGGATCATTCTGCGGCCAAAATTTCCTTTTATTTCAAAGAATGCTGCTGTATGTAATTATCCTCAGTGTACCACACCATCCATATTAATCCATATCCATAACTATACTAATATATAAATTCAAAAGTAATTCTGTCTGTCCGTCTGTTTATTAAGTTTTCACAACTAAACGGCTAGACAGATCTTGATGCAACTTAACAAAGAAATAGTGTGTAGGTACATATGTGTACTCATGCATGAGAAAGGACATCGATCGTTCTTTTTTTTGGATGGATTATCACATCACACTATTTGGATGTTTGTTTTTTTTATGTTATTTGTGGGGAAACAGGCTTACGGCCCACCTGATGGTAAGCGGTCACCATCGCCTATTGACATCGGCAACACCCAGGGTATTGTCTATGCGTTCCCTACACTGTAGAAACCTCTTTACATTTCTCTTGAAGCGTGCTATGTCGTAGCCTAGTGGGAAAACCTCAGATGGTTGCTCATTCCACATCTTGCAAGTATGGGGTAGAAAAGATCGCGTGAAGCGTGTGGTGCGCGATACCCAATTGTCGATGATGGCTGGATGAGCTTTATTACGTTGTCGAGAAGTGCGGTGGTAAAATCTCGACGACGGGATAAGATCAAATAGCTCTTCAGATTGTTTGTTCGGATATTTGTTTGTTTGTTACTCAATCAAGCCGTAACGGCTGAAGCGATTTCAATGAAATTTGGTATATACGTAGATTATAACCTGGATCACCACATAGGTTACCATTAATCCCATGGCATAAAAATGGGGTGCCAAGTCAAGTTGTAACAGTGAGTTTAGCTTTATTTCTAGGTTACCTACACATTTAGTAGTGTCACACGTACGAAGTCGCGGACAAATGCTAGTTTACAACATCGCAAACATCAAATAAACATTCATTCTAACTTCGCACTGAGTGATACGAGTTCTAATATAGTTTTGAGCGGGACTGTATATTACCGCATAAGTAGAACACGTTTGTATGCAAATTTTATTTCTTGAATCCAGCCTGATGGAAACTCGTCCCAAAATAGGTACTATCAGCGGAGACGGGCCAGACCGCCGAACTTTTGGGTCGCCACGATAACACATCCCGAAACCACTGGTACCTTATCGTGAGAGTGGAATTATTCGAAAATACTGTTTGCATAAACTTATCATCTACGAGTATACTAATATTATAACGAATTTGGATTTATTTATATTTTTGTGTGTATGTTTGTAATGAATAAACTCAAACTACTGGACCGATTTCAAAAATTCTTTCACCATTGGAAAGTTACATTCATCTTGAGTGACAAAAGCTACATTTATTGCTAGAAAAGATTAAGAATCCTTGCTAAAACTTGAGTAACGTAACCCAAGTCGTAAAAAAGTGGCCAAAAACGTCTTTCGTCGCATGCGCTGCGGAAACTATTGATGATAGAACAAAAGTATGTTCTACAATATTAAAAAACATATCAATATCTACAACTTCGTAATATTATAAAGAGGAAAGATTTGTTTGTTTGTATTGAATAGGCTCCGAAACTACTGGACCGATTTAAAAAATTCTTTCACTGTTGAGAAACACTATCCCCGGGTGCCATAGGCTACTTTTTACCCAACTGCGCAGAAGAAGGGTAATGTTTTTATTGAGAAACTACGTGTGCGAAGCTGCGGATTGGTAAGCTAATAAATAAATAGGATATAGAACATTATATCATATAGAGGGTTAACATAAATATAAACTTCAAAGTTCACTTCACACTTGAAGTCACAAAAATATCCTTCAACTGATTTAACTGTCTATCCACATCTCACTCTATATATCGCCAAACAAAGCATTAACTCATAGGATAACACTACGCGCATTTTATAAAACCTAGCCTCTCAATAACCTCGTTTTCAATGATGAGCATTTCGGTAAAATCTTCATTTAGCTAAGTATTTCAGAAACTATATTATTAAACCTCGAGGATTTGAGAAACTTGATCGTCCTTGCTTTGTAATAAATTACCGGAATTGTTTTGGATTTATTATTAAAGGCGGGAGCTACGAAACAATATCTTTATCCAAACTAAATTACATTTTCGTAATTGGGTATTATTATAATCAATTTGTTGTATAATATTTCAGTATTGTTTAAACAACGAGAAAAATACTAGGATAATGAGGTCAGCCTTCAGCCCGATAAACCCAGATATTGAGGTTCATCGTTATCCGATGACGACCTAGGAAATGCTAGGCTTAGGTGCTAGGACAGTGTGTTTTTCACAACCCTCTGTTTTTACAATGTCATCGACATTAATTCGATTTCAATATAATAAACAAATAATGCTATACATTTCACCTAGCGCTAGCTACCCCTAAACTAAGCAAAGCTTGCACTATGGGAGCCAAGTAACTGCTAGAATATATTGAAGAACCCGTAACAATTATTCGCAGTTCCTGCAAACATTTGTACCTGCGTCTCAGGCTTGGCCGTTGTACGACAGAGGGTGTCAAAATATGGCCAAAAGAAGGCGAGTAAAATACGGCATACTTATGTTAACTCTGAGGTTATTTAAATTTTTTGCATTGCAATATTTAAATAGATAAATAATGCTACGAATTTCACACAAACTATCTAGCCCCAAACCAAGTCAAGCTTGTAATAAGGAAATCAGATTACTGATACAATACTTAAGTAACGTACCGTCTTATCGGTGTTTCGACCGACAATGTTTCGGTTCAATTCGTGAACCTTCATCAGGGTGAGTGCGATCCGCTCCGAATAACGTCTCGCCTCGCACTGCGCGCCGCTGCCCTCATCGCGCGAGTGGACGGGCGGGGTGGTGGGGATTGGGTCAACGACAGCACAGCGTGTTGAGCGACTGTGTCATTATCATTACCATCACTGCTGCTCTCTTCGGTAGTTCTTGGTACAGGCAAACACACAACACTAACTATGTCTCTACTAGGTTCAATCACTCTTCTGTCACTTGCATCATGAAGACATTGCCTCCAGGCTGGCGGTAGAACCCATCCTCTATCTCTGTTAAAGTTCACGGAACAAATATCAAGATCATACAAACATTTGTTCCGCGACGGGAACTGAAGACGGAACCTCCTGCGTCTCAGCCGGCTCTACGTCCATAGCGCCACGGAGGTCGTCTAATAGTTATAAGATCGTGTAGGTACGTAATTAGTTGGGTCAACTGTTTCTTTGTACTTGTACTTACTACAAATTACTACAGACAAACAATCTATTTACTTTATAAGTCTTTTCTACTAAATACTTTATATTTACTATTGCAGCGTCAAAGTTCCAGCCGTTCTCGAACCGAACGGTCTGATACGTGACGATGGTAAGAGCCCTGACGGTATAACTCTTAGACCTTGGGAGAAGGGTAGACCTTTGGTGTGGAACGCCACGTGCGTCGATACCCTTGCGCCATTTCATCTGGTACAGCAGTTGAGGCCGGTGCGGCGGCAAACTCAGCCTAAGATCTCAAGCGGCGCAAATATGGAAGTCTCTACTGAGCTTACGTATGGAGCCATTCGGGGTCGAGACCCCTGGGTCCACGGGATACCGGGGCCCATCGCGTTTCCAAAATTCTTTCTGGGCGTCTGGTCAAAGCGACCGACGTGAGAGCTGGCGCTTATCTAGGTCAACGCATAAGCATTGCAATTCAGCGGGGCAATGCAATCAGTGTCTTAGGGACACTTCCACCTGGTAGTGATCTGGAGCAGTTGAGCTATATATAGATCATTGGCAACGGTCTTTAGATGATTCAACTGTTTCTTCTGTATTTTATTCATGTAAATATTTATCCTACTAATATTATAAACGCGAAAGTTTGTATGTATGAATGTATGGATGTTTGTTACTCTTTCATGCCGGAACGGCTGAACCGATTGCGATGAAATTTGGTATGTACGTAGATCATAACCTGGATTACCACATAGGCTACTTATTATTGGCAAACCACGCGTGCGAAGCCGTTGGCAACAGCTAGTTCTTTATAAAGCAAAATATATACGTATTAGGCAACATAACTCCAAGCTACCGCTCAAGCGTATTCAACCAATGCAATTTGCAACTAAGCCGCTGACGAAGCTAATCTATACTAACAGGGACCTAATCCCAGCTAATTAATTACTACTCATGATAAAATCATTCATTAATAAAAGGCAGCTTTGAATGAATGGATTTAAACGCCCATCATGCTGGCCATACCGAAGGTTTCATTAATATCAGTGCAGGTTTCAAAGCACATTTCCAGTATTTTGTGTTTAATCTTCAGGTCACTGTGCATTGGTTATATGGTATAAATTGGTATTATATTCAACATTCGTACACAAAGCTTATCGTTTTCAATCAATTATACCCTAGTAACCAAATCATAGAATACGTGTGTCACAAATCTATTTTTGCGCATCCAGGTTTTAAACAATAAAAAACGTAATTTGATGAAAATTTTAACACAGAGAATAACGGCATTTAAGGTCTTACCACAAAAACACTCAAACATTGAACACTTAAACACTGTTTAGTTTTTAGGTTTCCGTACACAAAGGGTAAAACGGGACCTTATTACTAAGACTCTGCTGTCTGTCTATCACCAGGCTGTATCTCATTAACCGTCATAGTTAGACAGTTGAAATTTTCACAGATGATGTATTTTTGGTGCCGCTATAATAACAAACACTAAAAACAAAATAAAATAAATATTTAAGGGGGCTCCCATACAACAAACGTAATTTTTTTGCTCGTTTTTGCGATTTAGATATTGAAAACAGCAACAGGTACACGCTTAAAATATTCACAGAATATTTAGTTGTATGTTTACTTTAAAATAAATAATTAAATTAAAATTAAACAATTAATATTTAAGGGGGGCTCCCATACAACTTATTTCCAATTTTATTAATAACGATAACAGGTAGAAACTTGAAATATTTAATTTAAAATTAAATTAAAAGATATATTCGACAGCACGGGGACTGATATACGTAGTAGGTACAACTGTTAGACTTGATACGCTATCTTTATACAGTCGACAGTCAAGCGAAAGTTGACTTTGAGATAGCGCTAGCGCTATGTCAAACAAAAAGAGGAAGAGATATACAATTTCACAGATGATGTATTTCTGTTGCCGCTATAACAACAAATACTAAAACAGAATAAAAAAATATTTAAGTGGGGCTCTCATACAACAGACATGATTTTTTACCGTTTTTATAGATAACTAGCTGACCAATCCGCAGCTTCGCACGCGTAGTTTTTCAATAAAAACATTACCCTCTTTTGCGCAGTTGGGTAAGAAGTAACCTATGTTATTCAAGGTGAATGTAGCTTTCCAATGGTGAAAGAAATTTTGAAATCGGACTAGTAGTTTTTGAGTTTATTTTTTACAAACATACACACAAAAAATAAAAAATACAAATCTTTCCTCTTTATAATATTAGTATAGATGGTACGGAACCCTTCGTGCGCTAGTCCAACTCGCACTTGGTCGGTTTTTTTAAACACGAGTTTAACTTTTACACATAAGTTTTCACAGTTGCTTAACAAGATCATTTTTTAAATGTTCTTGTGAATAAGTTTTTCAATAAAACGTATCTTTACTATGTTCAAGTTAAAGTAGGTAATCCAAGAACCTCAAAACACGACAAGTATGAAATCCTTTCATAGAGCTTTCATATAAATAAATCCAAGGCATTTCGGGCGCTTCCCGGCGCGGCGGAGGCACTTGATGCACGAGTAACAAACTGGAAATGTATCTATAGCGAGTCAAATCCTTCCTCTATTGCGGATTTCGCGATGATTTATTCAAGCAGCGGTGAAAGCGGACCGTGGTCATAAATAGTGCCGTGGGGAAACCGAATATTGTGAACTGAATGGCTCTTTTCATCGCCGCAACATTAAATATGAAAAGTCCGGAGCCAAATGTCCAGCCACACCCTGTAAAAGGAAAGCTGAACATTTAAAAAATAATGAATTGTACTTTTCTTTTTGTATTTTTGAAACATTTTTGGTTATATTTATTGCCCAATTGATTTCTCAAAGACTGTAGGAACAAACTTTTTCTATCCACAATACCTTACAATCATCCCTGTAATCCAGAAAATCTGTCAGCATAAATGAATGAATGAATGCAAAACTCTTTATTGCACACCAAAGAAAAATACAGTAATAATGGAAATAAACCATAAATGAAGGTTCAATGGGCGATCTTATCACTAAAAGCGATCGCTTCCAGACAACCTTTGTATAGACATGATAAACAAAATCAAAAAACGGCGATGTAAGAGTACAGACAAAAACAGAACCCACAAAATAAAACATACCTATTGATTATACTAATAAACATAAACTTAAATTAATATATAAATAAACTACACTACATAAAGAGGATAAATAACATAAACACTAACTAGCAGTTACGAGACAACGAAAGAAAATGGTTGTATACCTTGACTTTGAAAATAGGAAGAGATTGGGACGACCTTATAGACAAAGGTAAGGCGTTCTACAGTCGCACAGCTTGTACTGTGAAGGAGTCACCATACAATTGTGAACTATGGACGGGAGTTCGAAGCTGTAGAGCTTCGGAAGAACGAAGGGTTCGAGAGTGTGCTTGATACAGAAACTCGAAACACTCCTTTAGATAAGAAGGTGAAGTGCGATTATAGAGAATGTTAAAAAGAAGGGATAGAATATGTGCATTCCGGCGAAGACGGATAGGGAGCCACTTGAGTTTTGCGCGGAATTCTGAGACATGGTCATACTTGTGCAAGCCGAATATGAACCGAATACAAAGGTTTTGAAGGCGCTTAAGTTTACTCATTTGGACTTCGGAAATGTCGAAAATATAATGTCATAAAATGATTTACAAAAACTCTTTTTAAAAAAGTTTTTAAAAATTACACAATCATATCTACTAAGATCAACGCCTTGGTTCCACCTTATATTTTGGCTGATATTTCGTCACCGACCCATTTTAGTTACATACCAAGTATAGTTAGTACCTAGGAAGTACTAAGACTAGATGTACAGAACAGTTGCCACGCTAACACAACTGGAATTGCTAACTAGCTGGCATAATGTGATTTCACTTCAATTCATTTTACATTCCACTGTCGTGAGATACAATTTAAACTCTCTTTACGTGTTTAGTCTGGAATAAAATAAGATTTAGCAACAGGCTTATAAAGAAGGTCTCAAAGTCAAAGTCAAAATCTTTTATTCATTAAAATCACAAGGATCACTTTGAAACGTAAATTTTACCGCCTGTTCCTTCGCGACCAAGCCAGGATTGAAAGGCAAGAAACAAGGCTGGTTGTTTTATTAATGATTCTTTTAGAATACATAGCAATACAGTATATAAATTACGTCTAAATTGTAACATTTTGAACGAGTTGGAACAATGTCAATCCCAAGCTTCTCTATCATCTAAATAATCTGATATGTTATAGTAGGCTTTTCTATAAAGATTTTGTTTAATTACGTTTTTAAATTTGTTATTTGTCAATTTTTGTACATCACTTGGGAATTTGTTATAAAAGCGAACACCTTGCCCTTTAAACGATTTACTAACTTTATGGTGTCTACAAGTGGCAACAGCGAGTTTATCTTTATTTCTAGTATTAAAATTATGATTATCGCTATTTTTTTTAAACAAATTAATATTTTTGTGAACATACATCAGATTTTCATAGATGTATTGACAAGGGAATGTCATAATGTTTATTTCTTTAAACTTATTGCTCAAGAAATAGATATCTAATACAAAATGATCCAGCCCTTGACTTCTCCAACGATTTTTACATAGACACGAGACGTCCGTTGCGTTACGACATCGTTCCAGACACATCTTGTGAAATAAGTTTAACATCTGATGAAAAAATCACATACAGCCAATTGTCTGATTTGTACCACTATAGACGATGTATACCTATCTCATTTATATAGAGTCTGGAATAGAGTTGTCTGGAAGAGATCGCTTCTAAGCGACAAGACCGCCCATTGTACTATTTGCTTTATATTTTCTATTTTGTTTGTATTTTTTTTGTGTGTACAATAAAGTGTTTTCATTCATTAATTCATTCATAGAGTGTGTACGGAAAGAAACTATCATAAATACCCTATTTTTAAGATTTAAAGAAATAGGTTTCTGTAATTATTCTAGCTGAGCCACTTTCGGACTCAGCTAGAACACTTTACAAACTATTTACTAATATATACTAGTAATATGATTTTGATCACCTATCATTGTGGCATACTCCCATGTGCGACAAAGTGCTTTTCAAAGAATAATGAATAAAAAAACGGGTGTGCTTTAGACCACACGACTGAAGTAAAACATCTTTTTCAAAATATTAATATCTAAAATTGTTCAATTAGAAAATTGTCCACACGTCTGCAGATTGATCAGTCTATGTTCATTCTGGACAGACGCAACTCGCACTCGCACATTAACGTTTAAAGATATACGAAACGTAACTCTCTCTCTTACAATCTTCACTAACTTATATCTCCCTCTCAACTTTTGTTCGCACTTTTTGTAACGCATTCACCAGCTTACTTCCCAAGTCAAGTGTGCTTAAAGAAGTTTTACTTCAAACATACAGGCTGTAGTACCTGTTACACAATATTATGATAGTTAATTTGGCCATGGTTATGAGGCCTTTAAATACATATATCAAATGAACATGATTTTTACATATTGTTACGCCGAGGCTGTTACAGAATAAGTAATAGTAAAAAAGGCTTCTCGAAGTTATACCTACTGTGTCACAGAATAGGTAATACTTGGTGTGGAGTATACCTACATACTAGTGTTGCTGAAATATCGATAGTTTCCCTATCGATATTTGACGTCATAAATCAGTTACACTATCGATTGTTCTATCGATAGTATCGATACTATTGATAGTATCGATACTATTAATAGCGTGATATGAGGCAATGGTATCGATTTCGACCAATACTATCGATAGTATTAAAAGTCAATGGTGACGAAACTATCGACAGTATTAATACTATCGATAGTATTATATAAAAACTATCGACACTATCGATAGTATCGATACCATCCATAGTTGTGTACTGTCGATAGTAGCATATATTTCGATAGTATTTGTCATTATATACAAGTCTATATCTATCGATAGCACACAAATATCGATAGTATCGATACTATCGATACTTTATATATATAGTTTCGTCACCATTGACGTTTTCATAATATCGATAGTATTGGACGAAATCGATGCTATTGCCTCATATCACGCTATTGATAGTATCGATACTATCGATACACCTATCGATCTAATGAATTTTAGTGAATATCGATAGACTATCGATAGTCCACTATCGATCGACAACATACCATGTTTTTACCTACAGTTGCACAGAATAAGGAATAGTAGTTGGTCGAAATACCTACACTTTTCTAGTTACTAGTGGAAACGTCGAGAAGGTCCTGAAAATAATGCGCGGTATAAATAGTGCGTAGAGACGTCCGCGCAGTCAGTCTGGATTTGGCGATACGTGCGAACATTTCGGTGACTTTTAGTGGTTTATTGTGCGATAGTGTTGTGTGATTAGTGTATTGTGATTACTTGTGATTAAGTTCGTGTATTTATCATTTAAGTGTTGAATAAAAGTGTTATTTTAGTTAGATTCGTTTTAATTATTTTATCCCAAACCTTTAGCTCGTAACAATATAATGCTTGTTTGCAAGTTGCAGCATTAGCCAGGTAAAAAATGCGAGTGTCGTCCCTGGAAAAGGGTTTTAAGATGGCTTTACCAGCACCTGTATCTACCTAGTCAGGTCATAAATATTGTCACACAGTAAAAACTTTTCTTTTAGAATGCTGGCTACAAAAAATTTTATAGAATTCGAATTTCGAAATGTTCATGAAAATAAAAATGTATACTTTTTAGAATTTTACTCATTTTTAAATATGGAGTGGACGCTAAACGAAGACCGTGTTGCAGTTATTGCGTTGCATCGTTGCGGTTACGCGCCAATTCAAATTTTGATCAAAATCCAAATTTGAAATTTTCCCGCGGTACGCGGGAAAAAAACATCGGGAAATTCTTTTTTCGGATGAAAAAATTTTTACCGTAGAAGAGAGCTACAACAAACAAAATGATAAGGTGTACGCAAACAGTAGTGAAGAAGCGAGCAACCGTATTCCGCGTGTCTAACGAGATCATTTTCCATCCTCGCTCATGGTATGGTTGGGAGTTTCTTATTGGGGCTTAACAGAGGTACATTTTTGTGGTGTAAAAACGAATGCAATTGTGTATCAAAATACAGTCCTGACAAACCTTGTGGAACCTGTTTCTCATACCATGTTCAATGACAGGCACTGGGTATTCCAACAAGATTCGGCGCCAACTCATAGAGCGAAGAGCACGCAAGACTGGCTGGCGGCGCGTGAAATCGACTTCATCCGGCACGAAGACTGGCCCTCCTCCAGTCCAGATTTGAATCCGTTAGATTACAAGATATGGCAACACTTGGAGGAAAAGGCGTGCTCAAAGCCTCATCCCAATTTGGAGTCACTCAAGATATCCTTGATTAAGGCAGCCGCCGATATTGGCATGGACCTCGTTCGTGCTGCGATAGACGACTGGCCGCGCAGATTGAAGGCCTGTATTCAAAATCACGGAGGTCATTTTGAATAAACTTTATTGTCATAAGAATTTATGTTTTGTTAAGTTCATTTTGGTATATAAATGGTTACATAATGAATAAACTTGTTTCAATTATTTAATATTAAACATGTGACAGAATTTATGACCTGACTAGGTATATATATATACAGCCTCCAGCACAAACGTTTGCGTATTAAGCCTTCTCTCTATTACGCCAATCGAAACAGTTTAGAGCGATCCAATTGAGCTGATCTATTGATATCTAACTTCTGCAATTGCAGAATAATTATTAATACTCTTTTTACACCGTATAAATATAAGCTATCTTAGGCCAATAAGTAACAAGTAAATGATGAAATTAGTTAAAACTTCCTTATTTTTATCAAATTGTTAAGGTATATTGTAAAAATATGACAATCTGTTGAAACCAGTTGCATCGCGACTTTTAGGAAACGTAGGTAGTTCTAATCTGTTTAAAAACTTAAAAATACACCGTAAGCTGAAAATTCAGGTCACACACAGTCATGTCAGTGTATAGGGGGAAAAAATAAAAGAAACCTAGGAGTACAAAATGCTACTAGCATTTTAGCCCGAATATAGGTTATCGAACTAGACAAAAAATTGTATGACCTCTCTAACGAGTTTTCACAAAATTCATAATATTCTTTATTCTTTATTGTAGAAGGAAATACATTAAAACAGTACAGAAATAGAGGGCATGTACAAAGACGAGCTTAACCCTAAGAAGAGTTTTCTTCCAGCAAACCTTTGAGGCTAGCGAGGGAGATGATTTTAAAAGTAGGTGCGTGTATAAGAATCATAAATATGTACATAAATCTTAAACAAATAAAACGAAATATACTTAAAGTAAGTAATAAAATGAATGAATATAATAAATAAAATAAATAGACTAATATATACAAAAATAAATATATACCTACAATAAAATAAAATTACAGAGAAAGATAGTGGCTCTTTAACTTTCCGTTTGAAAATGTTAAACGATGGACTAGCTCGAGCATCATGGGGCAGGGCATACCAAATTTTCACCGCATAAACGGTAAAGGAGCCACCAATATTCACTGTGCGTCAGCTATTTACAGTGTTTGAGCGTTTATTTTGCTAGGTTACTGGTAGTATCTTCTACGAAATAACTTAGTAAAGGTTATCTGACTATTTATCTCCAAATCAACTTAAGCAAATTAGCGTTGTATGTATGTATGTATGTTTGCTTGTCCGAGGATAACTGACGAAGCGTTTAATCGATCATCGTGAAATTTTGTATATAGGTGTGATCAAATAAGCTAAAAATGTGAGGGGGGAGGGGTGGGGGAGGGGGGAGGGGTTGTTGAGATATTGGGGTTCAAGAGGGGTAAAAAAACCAAAATGGGACTATCCGGTCAAAAGACACGTTTAATAAAAGGTCTTTGTGAGTACATTTCGATTCTGTTTTTATTTATAGTTTAATCTTATAGTTTTATAGTTATTAGCCATATTATAAACTGAGAAAACTTTCGTGATTGATTTTAATCATTATTATAAATACGGGATTTATCACGCACTGTCTTATCGGTGTTTTGACCGACAATGTTTCGGTTTAATTCGTGAACCTTCATCAGGGTGAGTGCGATCCGCTCCGAATAACGTCTCGCCTCGCACACTGCGAGTTGTCGGTCGAAACTCCGATAAGACGGTATGTGATAAATCGAGTATTTATAATAATGATAAAAACTGAACTTCAACAAAATTCACAGGGTACACCAGTGACCCCAGAGTGCTGAAATTTGCTAGCTTTAGTGACACAAATATGTATAAGAAAAAGTCTGAAATCCAGAATAACTGCAATTTCTACCCCAAAAAAACCAATTAGCATGAACTTCCTTTACCTGTAATTTGAATGAAACTGTAGATCACGTTGTATGGTTTTATTTCGTGGCACTATTTTGATAGTCAAAGATTACATACAAATAATATTTTTTTTTGTTTTATAGGAGACTCGCGAGATGTCAGTTCGGGGCTAACCACTGGTTAGGTATCAGTAACTTTAGAATTTTAAAACGTAATAGGTCATTAAAACTGTTATATGTGAAACGGTGCATACAAAGAACACACAATTTTACAGTAAATATAAAGACACAGGTTTGAATATTGTTTCCAGGTACTAGGTTCTTCAAATTCTTATACACACATTTTCACAGGGTGTTTGGTAATATATTGACGATATTCAAGTGACGGTTTCTCAAAACATAAAAAAGACTACTTGAAAAAAATTACTAGTTATATTATCAAATTTTAAAGAAAATCGACTAAACTTAGGTGATTAATTCGATATAAAACTTACTGCCTACTCTTGCAGTCGACATCCAAAAATAAAGGTCGATTAGCTACCTCTTTCGGAAACGGCTGCGGGTTTTGGGTTAGAAAGGGACAAAAAGAGATATCTCGAGACGTCACCAATACAGTATCTGTGGTAAGATGGCAAGCATTATGCAATAGCACAACATAAGTTTAATAAAGTGTTTGTTTTTACATGCCAAAATAAATTTCACATTTCTGTGGTAAACATGTCACAAATTTATTTATTATGCTCATCAAAATAACACCTTTAATTTTTGTGCGTATATTATTAAACATATATATATATATATATATATATAAATAGAAAAAAGCACGGCCTAAAAATTTATCCTACAATTTTAAATAACATCTTTCAACGCAGCTTACCGTGATTTATGTATCGCGCTGAGAAGTGATGCTTTAGTGTCGCAATGTCTCGCCTCCGAGATGAGAGTGTAATTAGATTGGCACAGTGCGGACTCTTCGCCTCGACTCTCAATCAATTTGCTATCAATTTGTCCCCTGCCTTTTATCCGGCCACTACGACGCTTTTTCCCCGTTTTATTCTTTTGTAAAATTGTATTGGTGATTTGGTTAAACTGAAATGTACATTTGAGAATTGGCGTGCATGCATTACTTTGATGAGCGATGCCTTCCGGCGTATCAGCACTCTAGCACTACTAGTACTACTAGTAGTATTACTACATTTACTAATTACTAGTAACTAATACTAGTAGCTCCTAGTAATTTATTTTTCTGCCATAGTTGTACGGTCATACTTTAGCTGTATATATCATCTTCAACTTAGAGTTGACTATAGACATAGACATACATTTATTTGCTACCATAACACACACAAATTCACACAATACAATCAAAAGGTAATCACAGTTAAAGTGGCTCAAAATCCGGTTTTGTCGGGATACTCATATACTCTGTCTTCTTTATAACATCCTTCAAAATCCTCTGTCCCCTTGCTATCTTAAAGAACGTTTTTCTCCTCTTTTTCCACCTGATCGCCCTTCTCGTTCTTCTCAACATCTGTTATTCAAGACGCCTGAGCATAAAACTTCTTTCTTCACTTACTCTTTCACTGTGACTTCTATCTGCTTGTGGAACTCTCTTCCAGTGGAAATCCGCAAGGCCGCCTCTATGGGAATCTTCAAATCCAAACTCTTTAAATACTTCATCTCTCTTCAAGATACCCAACAAAATTGAGCACTTTATGTAGATATATTTGTGTATTTCGTTTATGTATGTGTATTATTATTATATTTAATTTTTGTAAGTTAATTTCTAAGCTAAAGTTTGATTAAATTTCCTTTTTCTGGCACTACCACTTTCTCCACACTACACAAAGGTTAGCTGGAAGAAAATGCTAATTAGCATTAAGTTCGCCTATGTATCTTTTTATTAGTGCAATAAAGAATTTTCTAATCTAATCTAATCTAAAAGGTATACAATCATAAGAATACATCAAAAAGAAAGCACAAGTAAGCGAAAACAGAAATTACAACATAGAAACAATAGAATGAAATAATAAATGTACAATGTAGTCAGGGAAAAATTAAAAAGAGGCAAGTAGGTGTGTATGTGCTACTGCAGCAAATGGGTTCCAGCTCAGCATTATGCCTCGCCACCGATCGACAGCTCGGCGCTGTTATTCGGCAGAAACCTTTTTTAGGCAAGTCATTAGAACTCATAAGAACGAATGTGTTTGCATACAATTATGATAGGCTTAATTAGATAATTATGATAAGTAGATAGAAGAAATAAATATATTATGTAAGGAATAATAATATTGTTAAAACATATTAGAGTGTAAATTATAAATAATAATACGAATAAATATATATATACTAGAAACTTTACCCTCGCGTCAGCAAGTGAACGGCGCACTGTACCAGACAACCCAGTTTTTTGTTTTTCTATTAAATGTTTCCTATAATGTTTTTTAAATGTAAATTTTGATTTTAGTAGCCGAAGAGGTGGTGGTATGTTATTCCAACACTTGGTTGGCTGGTACCGAAAACTGCCCCTAAACGCTACAGTTTACATATAATGCTTACTATAATGTAGCAAGTCACGAGTTGGTCTCGAACTGTACTTAGTCTTTGATCGGTCAAGCTTGGCGTACAAATTCCCTGGCATCTCAGACATCATGACACTATGTACCATTACTCCTAGATGTAAATCTCGCCGCGAAGCCATGTTAAGAGTAGAAGAGTTATTTAAATATGGTGTTATATGCGTTCGCGGTGGGATATTCTAGCAGAACCGGCAGCAAGCATTCTGTATTCTCTGTACAAGACGAGCGGTTTTCGCAGTTAAGCGCGGACCGTACACAAGATCTCCGTAATTTAATTTTGACAATATTAAAGCTTCGCATACATTAATTCGGATTTCCTCCCTATAACTCAGCCTAAACTCGAATTCCACCCCCGCTTCTCCGCGCACTGCTACACGTCCTCGCCGTGGTTAATATGTTTGCCGTGTTTTTTTATCATTCACAGGAAGTGAATGATAAAAAAACACGGATCACTCACACTTTTCTTGTTGTGCTTATTTCTCATTAAAAAAACCAACTTAATTCTACCTAAGAATTACGTGATCGTTAGGAGCGACAAGTGTCACGGGTACCCCGTCTGAGAGCCGAGGCCAGACTGAATCGCGGACCGGGCGTCCGAAGCGAATTAGTGCAAAAGTTAGGCATTCTCATTTTATGGTAAAATTTAAAGGTATTTTGAAAATTTAAAACACAGGTGCACTTGTTTATGTTGTGTAGAATTAGAGAGAGGATTTTTTTGCTATCAAGAATATTTTACGGAATCGTGTTTTCACAACACAGGTGTTCTAGCATGTATCCTTAACTATAACATATATGAATTACAAATTTTAAGCTCACAATTTGTTGAACAAAACATTGTTTCTCAATCAGCGATTTATCGTTTACCCTGGTATAGTGCGCCCTTAAATGTAAAACGTCTTCGTGTACTTCGTTCTCTTTGACGAATTTGAAAAATATTACGTGTAGGTAAAACACACTTACTAAGTTGCTGTACAAAATGGTATTGTAACATAGTAAGTGTAACTGAGTAACGAGTTACGTAACTCCAAGTTGGCTAAGTGTTGGCCATAAGCATTAAAGTGAACTTACCCGAAGTACACTAGCATATTTAAAAGTTGGCTAGAACAAGACCTTAATAATTAATTGTGTATAGTTTAGATACTTTATACTACAAATTATTAGGTTTATGGCTGTTTACCTACTTACTTACATTAACATGGTACGTAGCATCAACAAGAGAAAATTAAATAAGCGGCTAGTAATATTTTTGAGTAAGTATACACTACTAGATACCCACCACGGCTTAGTATACTGAGTGATTTTATCAACTGTAACAGTACGGCAGCGCCCATAACCAGAGTAGATACAGGTGCAGTTTCTTTAAAAACATCAGCTCGTTTTCGAAGAAAAACATTTAGGCATTAAATTTGTTTTGGTCAAGCGTGAGTAGCGCCTTAAAATGAACCAAGTTCGTAAATTTTTTTTTGATGCTGATCGATGCAGTCCTTTGTAAGAATCATTTTATTGTTTCGGATGAAAAAAATCTGAAAAGCGGAAGTTAGTCAAATTTGATAAAAAGTATTCTCATACAACAGGACAAACAAAATTCCTTCTACAAACATTTTATTAGATTCTAATTGCACATTAAAGAAGCATTAATACTGTAGCGATTAAGAAGTTTAGGAACTCCATGCTCTCATGAGCAATTCAAAAACATTTCGTATTTCAGAACAATTTTGAATTTCGAACATGGTTCTTGCACCTGTCAGACTTTTATATCAGTCATTGCATCATCTTATTTTTCCTATCATGACAATGTCAAATACGCAAAAAGTAGACTTAATTGAATAAAATGTATGTATGCCCGTACCTCTCTCTCTTACCCCTATAGTAATATACGAAAAGTAACTCCCTCTCAACTTCCGTTCGCCTCGCCAGATCACACTTTTCGTAACGCTTTATTCACGCATTCACCAGCTTACTCCCCAAGTCAAGCGTGCTTAAAGAAGTTTTAATTCAAAAAAAAAAAACTATCTTTGAGAGGAGGTTTTCTTAATACAGTATTTCGATCAAACATCTAAAATACATATTGTGCATCTATAAATTGCTGGGCTAACATGAACAATCTAGAATAGTTTGTGTCTACTATACAATCCAAAAATCCTTTACAATAATTGCTAAGTATTTTTTTTAAACACGCGTTAAGCAATAGTTTAACTTTTTGTGGTAACAAGTTTTATGTCTACGGAAGAATAGAGTTAGCGTAGAATGTAGATACTTTATATAACAACGCAATTTAAGATTATTTAGGTAAATAAACATCGTATGTAGGTATGTAAATATTCGGAATTTTGAATCTCAAATATATCTGTTATTTAAATTTTATTTTATTTTGTATTTTTGTTTTTTTATTTTTTATATTTTTGGTTTAAATTTGTTATGTTTATTTTTTTCTCAAAAGAGTTCATTGCTATAGAGAGCTTTCGAAATGTTCTCGGAAGTGATGTCTGCCAATAATGTATTTATTTTTGAATTTTGTGGTATTGCCAGTCCACTCCACTCTCATGCCAGGGGACTTCCGATCACTTCTGAATCACTTATTTTTTATTTTAATACGATATAATTTAATCTATTCTTCCGTAGAGGGAAACTATTCAAGGGCAATGCATGCTAGCCTGTCTGATCATGTTAGCTTTGCTTTTAACCCTATACCAATTTGTATTATTGTTCAAAGGTGTTGGCATGGAATTTTAGAGCTAAAATAATGTCACCGTGTTAAAAATAATAATTTTAATCAAAATGAAGCCACAACACCTTATTACTCAGTCTACTTTCCAGCCTCGCTTGTATCACTCCACCCACCAGGAAAGATTAATTACAGAATCGACAGTTTTAATTAGTTTTGTAATTAACAGTCGCATAGCTCGCCTTCCAGGCAAACTAAAATAAATTACCTTTTAATACAATCAGTAGGGTGGATTAAATCGGTTCAGCGGTGTTGCCAGATTTCAAAAAATTACCCAAATCATTTGGGGCAAAATAAAATGTTCAATACAGAGTGTATATACAACGTGTTTATTCAAGACTTCTATGTGTATTGTGGTACGCAGATACATCTACTGATAACTACTCCTAATCCTATTGTTATAATAGAACTTCATACGAAAATGTAAATTTAACATGCTATAAAATGTATTTTTGGTGCAATGCATTGTTCAAACAATATATGATACCTACCCCTAACCCAGCGTCCTTTTCTGAATACCGTCCCATATCCATTCTCCTGTTCCTATCTAAAGTCCCAAAACGTCTTGTACACCAGCAACTTAGCCTTTTCCTTAATACAAACAGCTTCCTTATCCCCTTTCAATCCGGTTTTCGTCCAGGCCATAGCACCGTCTTTGCTCTCATCAAAATCACTGATGACATCAGACATGGTACGGAGAACGGACTGGTCACTGTCTTTTCTCTCCTGAATTTCAGCAATGCGTTCAATAACTTTGATTTTTATATCCTCTTAGCTTTTATTCGCTCTCTTAACATATCTCCAACAGTAAATAAATGGTTTCGCAGTTACCTGTTTGGACGCCGGCAACGTATCCGTATTGACGATAGATATTCTTCTTGGTGTCAATTGAGTGCCGGTGTACCTCAGGGCGGCGTGTCTTCTCTTATTTTTGCTATTTTTATAAATTCTATCTCCGAACAACGCTGGGTGGTTAGATGAAGGCATTGTTCTATATTTAGCCTACAAGGGTGTTGACTGAAAGACGGTAATATTCACACTGATTGTATTTGAAACAGACTGCGCGTTAGTGCGTATAGGTACATACCTACTAGCTATTAGTATGCATACATAACAGGCATTAATGGCATAAACAGTGATTTACAGAATATACAACAGTGGAGAAAATCATATGGGCTTAAAGTCAATCCATCAAAAACGCAACTAATAGTAATAAGAAGTTCGCGGATGACTACTCAAATCGATTGGCTTGATCTCCCATATGTAAAATTTGACAGTACTTCAATAGAAATCAGCAAGGTAGTCAAGAATCTGGGGATACTCATGGATAGTTATCTATCTTGGGGACCTCAACTAGCAGCGGTAGCCGAAAAATCTTTGCTGCAGCTGCCTCTCTTAAACGGCTGCGAAACTTCCTTCCGACTTCCACCAAAATTGCACTTGCACAATCATTGTTGCATCCTATTCTCGACTACTCTGACGCCAGCTATCTTGATTTAACAGAAGATCAACTCAACAAGCTTGAGCATCTCCAAAATTTTTCTATTAGATTCATATTAAGCTTGATCACATTTCCGAGTATCGATACAGTCTTAAGTGGTTACCTAACCGCCTTGGCCAGAATGCGCACATCCTTTCTCTCCTTTACAGCACTCTTTTCATCCCTTCTACTCTGTACTATCTCAAAGAACCATTTGACTTTCTTCACCTTTCCAACTCTCGATCCTTACGTTCCTCTGAAACCCTTCAATTAAAAACTCCCCATCTTACCTCAGTATTTTATAGTACCTCTTTTACTCTGCGGCTCTGGAATGCCCTACCTGTCGCAATTCGTCACGCTAAATTTCTCCCTATCTTTAAAAACATGGTCAGACAACATTATCTGTCATACATCGCTCACTAGGCCATTTATTAATTGATACATTTTTATAATTTACATATTTATATAAGTAGGTATGACAATATATATTTTATGTATCTTAAGGGGACACCGGAGGGGAATCGTCCATACAACACGTACTACCAAGATCATTTCTAATTAGAACATATTTCTACCTTAATAAGATATTTATTTAATTTGAATAGTATTTATCTAGGTTCCCAACTATATATTAGATCAAAATACTTACCTAAAATGAAATAGAAGCGTATCGCATTCTGCATGTTTTTACGTCATAAAAGACCTGAACATAGATTATATCGTCTACTTACAGAATAACAACACAATTAGAAAAATACAACAAGTTTTCAGTCATCATTTTTGGTATTACGGAACACGGTCAAAATCTAATCAAATTTAGAATCGGTCATTTGCTATCACTGTCGCTCTGCGTGGCTAAACTTCGTCACTAAACAGGGATAGCGATATTCAGGCCGAAGTTTTTGACGCGGCCGAATTGAAGTTGCGTTCGTGGTTCGCCGGCTTCTTAATATTAATATTTATAGAATTTTATGATTATATTTATACATATTATATCTATGCATTTTATTTTATATTATCTAAGTAGGTATATTTTTTTGTTTCTTAATTGTAGTTAAAACTTGTTCTATTATTATCTGATTTACGCCGCCGTCCTTATTTGTTCACATATATCCTGTCCATCTAAAAGTTGCCTCTGGAAGTGATCGCTTTTAGCGATAAGGCCGTCTATTGTTCCTATGATTTAGAATTGTTTTTTATATTATATGTTTATATTTAATGGTGTGCAATAAAGGAATTATCTATCTATCTATGATACGTTATCAAAAGAATTTCAAATTATTTTTAATAGATACATTAACTTCTAATTTTCTAACTAAAACCAGGTCAAACTCTACTCGTAAATACATGCGTGTTGCACTAATGATACTTGTAGTGAACTTTTAAATCCAATATACTAGTTTAATCAAAGAATTCCTCAAACAGAATCGCTAATTTCTCTACTATTTAATCAAAAGTAGACGCCGTGCGCTACGGTGGTGCACGGAGCGTAATTCGTCACAATCGGAATTGTGACAATTCCTTTGGGAAAGCTTTGAGAAAAATTGTCGCTAACGAGCTTGTTCCCTCCCGCATCCCTCCTACTTTTAATCCACACCTACCCCCACCCCTTTATCCTTAGCACTTTAAAACCCTTTTTGCGATTTTCCGCGCGGTAGAATTATCAAGAAAAAGCGAAAGGAACATTTCATTGTCTACCATTTTTAATTATTCGACGGTAATCCGAAATTGAAAATATTCCCGTTGTTAAAAATTCAGAAGTTAATGAAAATTGACTGTGTTTCACGGAATATATTTAAATCAAATTATAAGAGGTGTTGATCCTATTCTGTATTTTTATGTAAAGCATTTTTTATGGTAAACTCGCTGAAATTGATTTAAACTGACTGAAACAAACTACACTGTTAAGTACTGATAAAATGTCAGTATTTAAAATATGTGTGTTCATTTTGTAGACTTGTTTCAAAGTGGTTTAATAAAAGTGCCACGGAAGATAATTAATTTGAAAGCATTCAGAGAAGGGAAATTCGTTCCTAGTGTGTTCTTTGAGTAGCGCTCTCATTAGCGATTTTCCGTCTGAGTGATTTGTGAAAAAGACGGAAAAAGATGCTGAAAACTCGGCTTTAACAATAAACGTCTGAATGTTAAATTCACGGCAAATAGTCATTTGTGAATCGTTCGCTTAGAAAATTCCTTTGAGCTGCTATTTTAACAATACCTTATACGATTTAGTCTCGTTCATTTTTGTACAAGAATCAGTCGCTCACTGTAGAGTTCGTTAAACATCAGGTAAGTTTCATTGGATAAAATTAATAATAGATTTTATTTGACTACTCGATGAGTGATTAAAATGAGCACTTCCATTCTTCGGAGGCTACTTAAAATTTTTGGTCCCAAGCCATTCCATAAAATTCTTTGATTGAACTGCGTAGTTTATTTCAAGCCTTAGTTTATTCTCTTTAGCGGTTTTAAATATGTGGAGTATACTTTATTTAAATTAAAGTTACAATTGTGTAAATTTATTAGCTCCCTGCTGTTTATAAAGTAATAAACCCTTTACCATAAAACCATAGGGAACTTTATTAAAACGTCTATTTTAACAGTTTGACCCCGTTGATGTCATAAAAGCTCAACTTTCTACTCAGTAGGTCGTAATTGTAATCGGCCACTTTCCTTCCATTTTAGTGGGAGGGATGGGTAAAAGCTTCGGAAGTGAGAAAAGGAGAGGTAACGGCATTCATTGTATGAGGATCGATTTCACCCACCGAACTTATATCAGAGTGAGGAAGCAAATTTTTGTTACACATATTATTTTGCAGGTTTTAAATAACGTATCATTTGCTTATTAGTTTGGAGAAATGACGTGACGATAAACTGAATATCGCAGCGAAGGGCGATCGTCCACTATATTGATTTTTTTAATTAAAACACATTAAAACACACTAACACAAAACCAATTAGTACTAAACACTCAATAAGAAGGTACGAACTAGCACGGGTATACCTACTTTTAATTGTATATCGCACGTCATCCGTCGTAGCGCGCTAAGGGCTGGGATACAGTAATCTAGACTGGCTCTTAGCATACCCCTACCCTACTATTGTAAGGTAATTAGGAGCGTAGTAAATGAACTAGATATAAGAACTATGTTTTTAAGCTAGATTTAAGCTTTCTTTGTACCTACTTGCTTACTTGTATTGTTCTTGTGTCCAAATAAATAATAATTTGATTTGATTTGATTGAAAGATATGCTGGTGGGTGCAGGCTACACAAGAGACGTCACTTCGGAAATCCATGGGACCCAATAGTACGGCACTCAGCAAAAATGTATGAAACAAAAGATGTTTTTTACATTATTGATTCTATTATTAAAGTTGTAGCGCTAAGACCGCCCATTGTATGAAATCAATTTGCAAGACATGATGTTTCGTGTTTTATTTTGGTGTTAAAATAAAGAAATATCCTTTCTAATCTATTCATATTAACATTTCGACTACTCATAAAACACCACGATATTTATTAAATTACTAGTGGACCCGCCGAAATTCGTACCGCCTTAACATGCATATAACGCGGGCTGTCAATATACGTCACCCTGGTAGAAATGTCAATTGTTGTACCCGGCCATCATTATGTATGAGAAAATGAATTTTCTTCGTAATTTCTTTTTGCGTGATATTTTCACATATTTTAACAGTTATTCGGTTAAATATAATTCTGTTTATTTAATTCCGAGCATTTTCATATCTATTTACCTTTTAAACCTTCTCTGGACTTCCACAAATAATTCAATACCAAAATTAGCCAAATCTGTTCAGCCGTTCTCGAGTTTTAGCGAGACTAACGAACAGCAATTCATTTTTATATATATATATTATATATTAGCTGACCACTACTACTTCAACATCCACGGGGAACCTGGAAAGCTGCTGCCACCAACCCAATGTCCTACTCCGTTACTTGAAGGAGTTAGGATGGCTGGGGTCAGGTTAGAAGGAGCGTAATGCACAATACATCCCAATGCGGGACGTCAGTGCACATCTTTTATCCCCCCACCCGAGAATTAGAATTAGATATACTAGCTGAAGGAAGGGAGACCTTTGCCCTGCAGTGGGACAGTACAGGCTCTAAATACTAATTAATAATAATACTAGCTGACCCGCCCGTGGCTTCGCATGCGTGGTATTTCAATAATAACATTACCCTCCTTTTGCGCACTCTGGTAAAAAGTAGCCTATGTCCTTGCCAAATTTCATTACGATCCGTTCAGCCGTTTAGTTATGAAAAGGTACTTGTGTAATATGTATGTAATATACATATAAATCTTCCTCTTGAATCACTCTATCTATTGCTAAAAACTACATTAAAATCCGTTGAGTAGTTTTAATGATCTAAGGTAACAGACAGCGGACTTAATTTTATACTATGTAAAGATGAAAAAAAATGATGATTGACAATTGAATAACAAAATAATATAAAAATATTTTGTTATGTAAAAGCAAAAAAATACTATAATTTGACTATAACTTAATTTTAAAGCAATATGTGCTCGCCTGTATATGAAGAAACACTAGATTTCGAGATCAATATAATTTTGTAAAAATGGTGTTTGCTTTGTTAAAGATCCTAATTAACCTAACTAGTAAGTTATTTTTATTGAAAAATTACTTTTTCAAAACCAGCTTTTATAAAATTCATAATCAGAACTGCAAGCAGATTCAAAGGCGCCCAAACACTAGTAGCCTACTATAATCCGTTCAGAACTTCCGTAGCAAGTATATTAAGATAAGATAAGATAACTCTTTATTGTACACCAAAGTAAAATACAGAACACATTATTTACAATAGATTTAGTACTTATCGCTAGAAGCGATCTCTTCCAGACAACCTTTGTATGGACAGGATTATAATTTATCACATGACGGCGGTACATCTATATAAAATTAAAAACATACCTACATACTATAACCCTAAAATGCTAGTAATAACATAACTTTCATTATAATACAATAAGCAACTATAAAACTGGTTATGATGAATTAACAAGCAGCTACAACTTCAACACAGGGACTGATAATGGGAGTGCACTTTTGTTTATTGCATTGTCACTTAAGTTAATTATGTATTCTGAATTTTAGCTCAATCGGTTGAGGGGAATGGGTTCAAAATTCATTTGCAAGATTCAACCCGAACAAACATACGAGTACATACATTGCAAGATTAAAAAGTTTGTAAAAAATACCTTAAAACACTCGGACTGTTTTTCATGCCATTCTACCAACTTGAAGACACATACTCTGTAATTTGGCATGAAGTTCAACTATGCTAGTTCCCTGGCTAACTTACATACAAAATTGCCTGCTTTATTTTTTCATACTCGGTGGTGGGTAATAGCCGCCCAGCCACTTTGGGCCGAATGTCCGAGTCACGGGCCCTCTGTCAATATTGTACTAATGTTCGGCGGATGCATGTTACTAGCAACTGGGGATTATCTCTCGGCCGATATTAAAGATTGAGGTCGATTGCTTCTTGATATGAAATAAATCGCGGGTGTGTTTACTGTAAGAGTGTGAACTAATAGCCAATTTCGCTATCGTAACATCACCCTTAGGCCTAGCTGTTGTATTTTAAATACTATAAGCTTAGCTTATTTATTTAAGAGGATATGAAGTGATAAGAGTTGTCTTCTTCCTTGTAATAAGTTTAATGAATTTAAGTCACAAAATAAGATGTTAAGATATTGAGTTACACAGAGATAAATCAAAGTCGTTGCACTAACGAATGCGTACCGCTCGAATGAATCTTGGCGTCGATTAGCGAGCGAACGGGAGAGCGTGAGAGAGCGAGCGAGAGAGAAAAACTGATGCGCACACGGTGCATAGATACGTCGAATAATAGGTGCGTTAAGGTGAGTATAGACTACAACAATTTTTCGAGCATTTCTGTGTAATGTTACGTTCTTACGAATGGTACAATACAGGCAACAGCTCAGTTTCCAAAGCATTTCCATGTAATGTAACGTTCCTGCAAATGCTTGGCGTTGTTATGTTACGGGTAAATTCTCACAGCGAGTGTGCATTTACCAACATTGCGTTGTACCTTGCTTTCATTCATCTTTGAAATGTCGGACCTACAAGTTGCGTGTGCTGCGTTTATTTTGATGAATTATATTAAAAGAAAAAAGAAAAATATATATAGAAGATGGTGGTAAATGAACATTTACAAAAGAAGACAAACTCTTGGAGGTGTGCAATTAATGTTAGACTTAAAATCGCAGGAATTAAGTGGTCAATATAAGAACTTTACTACACTATCTTCAAGTGATTTTAAAAGTTTATTGAATTCAATTGGTGCTAAAATATCAAAGCAAAATACACGATTCATAGTTTCAATTACGGCGAAGGAGCATTAACTTTACGTTATTTAGCTACAGGTAATTCCTTCGTTAGTTTACAGTATCTTTTTAGAATATCAAGACAAGTAAAACCACCTTGTGAACTTGAACGCGCGGACCGCGTGCGTCGTTCGTCCTTCTTCCTCCGCGTCACCCCGCACCCGCGCATCGTCCGCACTCGTGCAAAGGTTCGACGAAATGTTACACCAATACGCTCGACAAAATGCTCACCAATAAGCTCATTGGTTTGTACAATAGGCTGTAACAAAGAGGCGAGCGTGCTCGACGTTTAGGATGATACACTGGAATATATCACAGAGCGGTTCGTTGTTCTGTTACAAGTAAATGTTGTAGTCTATACTCACCTTTAGGATATAATATTTAATGATAAGCCGCGGTTACAGTATTTATTTATTTCAATGCATACATCACAGGTAAAAGTAATCTATAGAAGTATGTACCCTGTAAGGGCGTGGCAAGGTAAACAAACTGCATAAAGATATTTATTGGAAACTAAAATTATCATAGGAGAATTATATTAAGTGCTAATCGTAACTTTGTTACTTTACTAAGTACATACATATGTCTGTTACATAACTATTATATTATGTGGGTATAGGAACATGTGTTAGAGGTACCTAATTATAGTATAGGCTACCTATCCATATTAAGTTATATTTAAATATAAATTATGGGTATTGTAATTTTTTTAGAGAGTTAATGTAGAAAATACATAGTTAAAATAAGTTTTTCAGTACCTAATATTTTTGAATAGATCTTGAGCTATTCAAAAATAAAAAAAAACTATTCTTGCTTGTCTATAAAAACATATTTTTAACCTGAAAATGGTTTTGTATCCGCGGGACCCATATTTATCAGCCGATGCCGTTTATACTTGAAATTCTCATTTTAGTTTTTGATAAAAATATCAAGCATAAAATGACTACCGTCCTATTGTTTGAACACACATGTACAATATAAACCTCTTAGTAAATAAAAGCTTGGCGAAACGTGATGCAACGCCGAGCATGACCCGGCTCTGACTAATGTGTCGTCGTAGACCCATTGTTAAGGGTATACGCTGGTATGGGTAGCTTAGCGTAGCTAGCTAGCGAACGTGATTTCTAGTTGATATTTGATTTATTCTTCATAAAGACGCTAAATACACCGAACACTTTTTGGTAAAAAAAAATAGTGAAGACAAAAATGTTCTTAGACATTGTAATATTTAAATCGTAGCATTCAAAACCTTCCTATTGTTAGAACACATGTATAATATAAACTACGCAGTAAAGAAAGGCTTGGCAACCGCAACGTGACGCTACGCCGAGCATGACGCCCTGACTAATGTGTCGTAGACTCCGCGTAGAGGATGCTACGGCGTAGGCCCCGAACTAAAATGGCATGATTTTATGTTGTTTTCCCGACTGCGTGGCCATCTTCTAATAAATAAAATTCTTGTGTCACAGTGTTTGTAACAAAACTCCGAAACGGCTTGACCGATTCTTATGATTTTTTTTGTGTATATGTGATATGTGATAAGGATGGTCCACCCCAAAATTTTGAATTGTATTTTTTGGAAAACCTTTTTTATTTTTATTTTTTTATGATCCAACCCACCATCCAGCCAACCCTTATCTCAGCTCAGCAACGCAACATTTATTTATTCTAAAGCGGTACAAAGTTTGCGGGGTCATAATATAATATTAAGTCATTAAAACCAGTTAATAAATAAAAAAATAGTTACAGGAATCTATATAGCCTTAAATACATATTATAATTAAATTTTATATTTATTTACCATCTGTATATATATTTTATACTAGCTGGCCAATCCGATACCCTCCTTCTCCATAGTTGGGTAAAAAGTAGCCTATGACACCCGGAGATATTGAAAGAACCAACAAAAAAAAATTCCCAACAGTGAAAGAATTTTTGAAATCGGTCCAGTAGTTTCGGAGCCTATTCAATACAAACAAATCTTTCCTCTTTATAATATTATGAAGTTTTTTGTAGATATTGATATGTTCTTTAATATTGTAGAACATACTTTTGTTCTATCAAAGGTGAGACTAGCGCAGGATCGTGGCGGATGGCACAAAATTGGGGAGGCCTATACCCAGCAGTGGGTGAAGTCGGGCTGTGGATGATGATGATGATGAAATTAATCAGTTAGGTTTGAAACTGTAATCTTGTTATTTTGTAGTACTAAGTTATGTAGTTAAACACAGTGTATATTTTCATGTCTCCTACATCTTTGTTGCTTTCTTCAATGGTATTCATACCATTATTGCAACACGATGTCCGCTTCACAGACAAGCCTTTGTTGTTGATACTCGCAGAGTAAAAGCCTGGTGACCTGTAATACAGGTTCCCATGAACCTACTTCAGGCACCAGTGTCTCACAATGTTTGTTGACACCATACAAACTTGCCGTTGTAGATAAGATTTAAGAAAACAACTTGTGAGAGAAAATAAATGAATATATTATTATTAAAGTTAACCAGCTGAACTGATTTCAATGATATTTTCTATATAAACAGATTACGACCTAGGTTAAAACATAGTACTTTTTACTCACATACTACATGTGCGAAGCCGCGGGCTGAGCTAGTGTCATAGATTTATCGTAGAAGGCTACGGCTATAGTTAAAATGACCGTTTTTTTCTTTAAAATCCAAAGATATAGAAGAAATGTAATAATTGGTAACATAGCTGGAATTTTATCATCATCATCATCAACTTATAACAGTCCACTGCTGGACGTAGGTCTCTCAAAGGGTGCGCCATTGAGCCCGATTCTCAGCTCTTACCGTCCAATCATTGCCAGCCACAGCGTGCAAATCGTCACTCCATCTAGCCGGACGGCGGCCTACACTTCGCTTGCCTAAACGTGGTCTACTCCAGAACACGTTTACCCCAACGGTTATCGGTTCTGTGGCAGATATGACCGGCCCACTGCCACTTCAGCTTGCTGACCCTCTGAGCTATGTCGATCAAAATAAATAACCTTGGTTTTCTGTAAAATTTTATAACCAAAATAAATTAAAATAAGAATCAAACATTAGCCACTGTTGGGCCACATTTGTAGGTAGCCTATATCGTATGCACACTCTCACAAAGAAACACAAAAAAGTTACATGAGCGAAGAGTTTTTTAACGTAGAATGCATTACGTCGCGAAAAGTCCGACAGACAAAACCACAGTTACCCGTGATTAAAAATATCTCAACGTTAGTTCTCTACTAACAAAAACATAAGAGTAAACTATTCAGTATTGCAGTGCTTTTACAGGCTGTATGTACTTTCTAACCTTCATAATATCTAAGCTGTATACAACGTATGTACAGCTAACAAATTAATAAGAATATTAAATACCCACTACCCATTTATTTTGTTTTTTTTCTCTGTTTAATCATATACCTACTGTTTGTAAAATGAATAATACTCGTATTGTTCACTTCTTCAATTAATCTGTGGATGATGTTGTGGGTCATGCATTTATTCATGTTACTATTAGCACTATGTTCTACTTCATAATGTATGACTGTTTATCTTCCCTAATAAATAAATAAAATTCGGAGATATACTTTTAGAGTTCCGTACCCAAAGGGTAAAACGGCACCCTATTACTGAGGCTCCGCTGACTGTCTGTCCGTCTGTCACCAGGTTATCTCATGAACCGTGTTAGTTAGACAGTTGAAATTTTCACAGATGCCGCTATAACAGCAAATACTAAAAACAGAATAAAATAAATATTTATGGGGGCTCCCATACAACAAACGTGTTTTTTTTTGCTCGTTTTAGTATATTGATAACGCTAACAGGTAGACGCCTAAAATAGTCACCGAATATTTAGTTATATATCCACTTTAAAAATAAGTAATAAAATTAAAATTAAACGGATATTTAAGGGGGCTCCCATACAACAGACGTGATGTTTTTGCCGTTTATATAGTTTGTACGGAACCCTTCGTGCGCGAGTCTGACTCACACTTGACCGGTTTTATTTTTGCTTAATGTTTGAACATCGATTTCACCGTAATACCAGTAATAAATTTGGTTTCGTAGTTTTTTCTCTGTCGATGGAAAAGATAACGAAGTATTTCGTGTAGTAGGTAATTTTAACTTATTGCCAGGTGCATAGTGGTCAATATATTCAACCGTAATTTTAATTATATTTTATTCCTTTGTTCCTTTGAACGAGTGTACCAGAAGAGCAGCGGTGCGAGAAGAGTGGCGCAAGGTAGTTAAGCGTGCCACAACCCTGACATGGTGACCACGACCACTCTGCCAAGAGTGCTACGACTAAGAAGAAGAATTTTAATTTTATTTTATTCCTTTGTTCCTTTGAACGAGTGTACCAGAAGAGCAGCGGTGCGAGAAGAGTGGCGAAGGGTAGTTAAGCGCGCCACAACCCTGACATGATGACCACGACCACTCTGCCAAGAGTGCTATGACTAAGAAGAAGAATTTTAATTTTATTTTATTCCTTTGTTCCTTTGAACGAGTGTACCAGAAGAGCAGCGGTGCGAGAAGAGTGGCGAAGGGTAGTTAAGCGCGCCACAACCCTGACATGATGACCACGACCACTCTGCCAAGAGTGCTATGACTAAGAAGAAGAATTTTAATTTTATTTTATTCCTTTGTTCCTTTGAACGAGTGTACCAGAAGAGCAGCGGTGCGAGAAGAGTGGCGAAGGGTAGTTAAGCGCGCCACAACCCTGACATGATGACCACGACCACTCTGCCAAGAGTGCTATGACTAAGAAGAAGAATTTTAATTTTATTTTATTCCTTTGTTCCTTTGAACGAGTGTACCAGAAGAGCAGCGGTGCGAGAAGAGTGGCGAAGGGTAGTTAAGCGCGCCACAACCCTGACATGATGACCACGACCACTCTGCCAAGAGTGCTATGACTAAGAAGAAGAATTTTAATTTTATTTTATTCCTTTGTTCCTTTGAACGAGTGTACCAGAAGAGCAGCGGTGCGAGAAGAGTGGCGAAGGGTAGTTAAGCGCGCCACAACCCTGACATGATGACCACGACCACTCTGCCAAGAGTGCTACGACTAAGAAGAAGAATTTTAATTTTATTTTATTCCTTTGTTCCTTTGAACGAGTGTACCAGAAGAGCAGCGGTGCGAGAAGAGTGGCGAAGGGTAGTTAAGCGTGCCACAACCCTGACATGATGACCACGACCACTCTGCCAAGAGTGCTACGACTAAGAAGAAGAATTTTAATTTTATTTTATTCCTTTGTTCCTTTGAACGAGTGTACCAGAAGAGCAGCGGTGCGAGAAGAGTGGCGAAGGGTAGTTAAGCGCGCCACAACCCTGACATGATGACCACGACCACTCTGCCAAGAGTGCTATGACTAAGAAGAAGAATTTTAATTTAATTTTATTCCTTTGTTCCTTTGAACGAGTGTACCAGAAGAGCAGCGGTGCGAGAAGAGTGGCGAAGGGTAGTTAAGCGCGCCACAACCCTGACATGATGACCACGACCACTCTGTCAAGAGTGCTATGACTAAGAAGAAGAATTTTAATTTTATTTTATTCCTTTGTTCCTTTGAACGAGTGTACCAGAAGAGCAGCGGTGCGAGAAGAGTGGCGAAGGGTAGTTAAGCGCGCCACAACCCTGACATGATGACCACGACCACTCTGCCAAGAGTGCTATGACTAAGAAGAAGAATTTTAATTTTATTTTATTCCTTTGTTCCTTTGAACGAGTGTACCAGAAGAGCAGCGGTGCGAGAAGACTGGCGAAGGGTAGTTAAGCGCGCCACAACCCTGACATGATGACCACGACCACTCTGCCAAGAGTGCTATGACTAAGAAGAAGAATTTTAATTTTATTTTATAGTTTAATTTTAGGTTTATTATACACCGCCACCCAGATTTCCTTTATTCCCACTTGTTATACCATGTGTTTTGTTATGTACACACGGTTACACATCAAGCTATACATATCCAGTATAAGCTGACCTCACATTGTGTAGGCATTTCGTAAAATGAGAGGTCAGCTTATACTGAAAATGTATAGCTTGATGTGTAGCCGTGTGTACTGTAGGTTTTTAAAATTTATTATCATAGAACATTTTAAATTTTCAAACAATTTTAATTTCAAGTCCTAAAATATCAATGACAAAATATATATAATATGTAAATAAATCATATTCATTCATCATGCAAGTAGCTATCTGTTAAACTGACTAAAAGTAGCCATTGACGATGCGTCCATCAATCCAAATGGAGTGGACGTCTTCCAAAATGGTGTCGTGAATGTGATAAACGTACGCCAATCAAATGGACACCTTCCAGCTTTGGATTTCTAAACGGATTGAAATCCATGTATCCAATCCAAAAGTACCTCCATAAGGAAGTCTTCCATTGAGAAACATTCCAAACAGACGTGATGTTTTTGCCGTTTATATACTTTGTACGGAACCCTTCGTGCGCGAGTCCGACTCGCACTTGACCGGTTTTATTTTTGCTTAATGTTTGAACATCGATTTCACCGTAATACCAGTAATAAATTTGGTTTCGTAGTTTTTTCTCTGTCGTCTGTATCGCAATGGCTATCTTAAGCGGCATCGTCGCGAAGGCGCCGCCGATTTACATTACAAATTGTTTATTGGAAATGTATCGATTACTTATATTCAAGCTACCGGTATTAACCCACCTCTAAAATCAGTTAATACGATTCCAGATGTGTGTTTTAAATTAATGTTGTACATAGCAAAACAGGTTGTATATAGATTATCTTTATAAAGTTAATCTATAACTCGATCTTTGGTGAAATACGCAAATTATCGTCTTTTGTTTGTTTTTTTGTTTGTTATGAGTATAAAAATACTTATAAACTGACTGTTATATTTGTATAGAATCTACGAATATCTACGAGTTTGTTGACATTTAAAATACCATACCTACACGAGCAAACTCTACAATAGAGTTTGTTGAGAATCCTATTTAACACGATAAGTGTGAAACAGGTCTTGAAACATCCTGTCTGTGTCTCGTCTTTATAGCGGTAAGAAAAAACTTAAACGTCTCTGTCGTGCGGGAAGCATAACTTCCATCTGGTTCAGTGCAGGAAAGAGATAACTATATACCTATATATGAGATGTGCTAGTTCTATGGTATACCAACCTCAATTCCGGGCCGCACACAAAAAAACCGTACACTTTGTCTTATTTGGCGCCAAAAAAAGGATTTTGGTCTCCTACGGGCGGCGGGGTTTAATATGCCTCGTGCCGCCACAATATCTGGCTTAGGACAAGATTTAAAACGACCCGTAACGCAATAATGGAAAGTACAGATAAATCTGTGCCGCTGGGAACGTGTTAAAACAGTATAGCAGAAGGTAGTTTTCAGTTTAAACTTACCGCGAGTTTTATATAGCAAATCAAGTAGATTTGATACAAAAACTGAGCTCTCATCCACTTCAATATCCATTACCGCGTGACAGCGGCTGCAGTGCTGCGCAAACAGCGGAGACGGCCGCGTCAGCACACTGTGCGGTGCAACCCATCGGCGAAAGCAAGAACAACATCAAAATTCAATTCTTTATTCAAACTTTCCCTCAATGATGTACTGTACAGTTTTACATAATCATTTCTGTCATAGAACGTCCACTGCTAAGCAAAGACCTCTCCCGTAGATTTTCAGAGCGATCAATAGAATAGAATATAATAGAAAACGCTTTATTGTATACCACACTTAAATTAACAAATCATATTTAAAACACTTAAAACTAGACACGCGATTACACAATTGGCGATCTTATCGCTAAATTGCGATCTCTTCCAGACAACCTTTGGATGAAATGGATTTTACGAGAACGTTAAAGGACGGTAGCATTATAACTTAAGCTTTTTATTTAACTGTGTACTTACATCAGTAAAGTAACGTAAAAGACATTTATTTCGGACAAGAGTACGGTACAGACAAAACAGAAGGGAATAAAATAAAATAAAACATTGAAAATGACATTAAAAATAACGTTATGAAAATAGTAGCGAAATGAAATACTTAAAATAAAATAAATAGATATCAAGGTAGGCCAATATAGCCAATATATAGTGTGGCTTACACCTAACGGCTTCCAGCGACCTTTATCAGGTCGTCTTTCTCTCTGGTGGAAAGACTCGAGAACCTTTCTGCCCCACCGGCCGTCAGTTCTCCAAGCTATGTGCTTCACTCACTGCCACATCAGTTTGCTCAGTGTTCACTTCAGTGGTTTTACTCCATTTACGAATTTTGTAAGGACAAGTCTTTATTTACCTGACGCAAAACATTTATTTTATCATCATCCACAGCCCATAAGTACCCACTGCTGGGTGTTAATAACCGGGATTCGTGGCAAGAGGGAAGGGAGGCCTTGGCCCTGCAGTGGGACTCTACGGGCTGATCATCATCATCATCCACAGCCCATAAGTACCCACTGCTGGATGTAGGTTTCTCTTTGTAAACGCCACCCTTCCCGGTCCTGTGCTGCGCGCATCTAGGAATTGCCCGCGACTTTCTTTATGTCGTCGGCGCGGCGGGACGTCTTGAACTTTTAAGGTCTGTTCTTTGCCACCATTCGGTCAAAGATTTACTCCACCTGCCATCACTTCGTCTAGCCAAGTGTCCTGCCCAGTTCCACTTGAGTTCCTCCACCCTTGTTCCGACGTCTTGGACTTTCGTCTGGCGTCGTATTTCGGTATTAGAAACTCGATCCAGCAGGTTGATGGCAAGCATGGCGCGCTCCATGGCTCTCTGTGCGACTCGTACTCTGTCCACAGTTACCTCAGTGAGCGCCCATGTTTCGGCACCGTAAGTCATTGTCATTGGACACATTTATTGTTAACATTTATATATTAAGTATTATTATTTGTAATGTATTATTTAAAAATTTGGATATGTTATGATTATTGTATTTTATAAGTTTTGTATTATTTAAATTTACCTTAAGTAATATTAATTATCACATGATCTGACATTATAATTAATGATATGTCATTAATAACGTTGTATTGTTACCATAATAGTAATTATTATTTTTTAGAATAAATCAACTACATATTTTAGTGTATTTTAGTGTACCAGATGCTCCGACACAATATGTATTGTTTGCGAATAAATTAAACTGAAACTGCTAATCTGGGCTAAGTCGGTGAGTTTGGTTTGTCCGTAAATCTCCTCATTACTCATTTGATCTCATAGAGAATACCAAGTATAACCCTCTTGATAGCACGCTGAGCGACCTTGAGTCTTATTACGAGGCCCATATATACCAATTCTTAAAAGTACTGCACAATTTAGAAGCTAAAAGTTTACTAGATATATTACTGCACTGAATATCGCAAATAAAAAAAACTACCCATACTTGGTACAAACTACAGGCAAAACTCATTTTTGTGGCGAGCAATTGACAATTTCAAGCTGTGTAAGCGCACGGACTGTGATCTTTTCTGCATGAGCGTCAGTTCGATTCGACAGCGGTTAAATCGTGAATTCTTTAGTGATAATAGTAGGTACATTTAAATTTTTTTTATCTAGCCTATGCTATCCCACTGCTGGGCAAAGGCCTCCCCCTCATCTCTCCACTTTTCTCGATCTTGTACTAAATCCCGCCAATCCCTATAGAAAGCGTCCAAATCATCGCGCCACCGCTTCTTAGGCCTTCCACGGTGTCGCTATCCATCCACAGGGAGCCATCCAGTTACGACCCTAGCCCACCTATTTGGCTGCATGCTGGAGACATGACCCGCCCAATCCCATTTCAACTTGGCAGCCTTGATACCGACGTCAGCGATGCCGGTCCTTGAGCACAGCGAGGTGTTCCGAATCCTGTCTATTCTCTTGACACCCAAAATGCTGCGCTCCATCGCTTTTTGGCAAACCCCGAGCCTGGACTTTTGAGATTCAGTCAGTGACCAAGACTGGGCACCGTAGGTTAGGGCAGGCAGAATACACATGTCGATGAGTTGACGTTTTAGTGATAATGGAAGGTCGCCTTTCATGAATGTCTTCATGGGCCAGTAGCTCTTCCAGGCATTGTCGATACGACGATGGATTTCTTTGTCCTGTCTGTTTTTGAAGGAAGCTAACTGGCCCAAGTAGATGTACTCATCGACATAGTGTATTTCTTGTCCGTCTACCACCAACCTACGTTTCGTGCTATTAGTCAAAAGTTGAGTCTTTGATCGATTCATCATTAATCCACCCTCGAGGCTCGCTGTGCTTAGTTCTTGTAGCATTTCGTGTAACTCGGATGCTTTTGGGGCAAAAAGAACTATGTCATCGGCGAACCGAAGGTTTGTAAGCCTCTGGCTGCCGACTTCAATACACTTTGTTGCCCATGGGACTGCCAATGGTTTGAAAACTTCTTCCAAGGTACATTTAATATAATGACAGTATATGTAGGCTCTACTCTTTCTTCATTGTATCTGTAATGTGAGATGTCGAATGGTTGCTCACGTTTTTTAATTTCTATATGGATATTGGCATACTTACTGCTTTACGGATTAGTGAAAGAAATGAATAGTTTCCAGTGTCATTTCCCACACGAACCATGGCCCAGAACCACGGAGAAGTTCAAGTTGGCACTCCTAATGAGCCATATAAACATAATGTTGTAAAAGTCCTCAATGCTTGTGGTATATATATATCAAGTATATATATGTGTACGTATAGTATTGGATAATAACTGCAATGTAGCATAATACGTTTTTTGATCCGTAAAACTGACATCCCCGTGTAATTTGAAGCTAAGAGTAAAACTGTGCCAATTTTAGTACTGAGTAAAAACAAATTTTGTTATTCTAAATCGAAAATTCACTGTCAAATACTTTGATAAACAAGGGCAAGGCATTTTCTTTTTGCTGCCTGATTTTTAAAATAAATATATAACTAAATATTTTGTGAATATTTCAAGCGTCTACCTGTTGCCGTTATCAATATCGACCTAAAATGTGCAAAAAAATCACGTTTGTTGTATGGGAGCTCACCTTAAATATTTATTTTATTCTGTTTTTAGTATTTGTTCTTATAGCGGCAACAGAAATAAATCATCTGTAAAAAATTTAACTGTCTAATTATCACGGTTCATGAGATACAGCCTGGTGACAGACGGACAGAAAGACGGATAAACAGCGGAGCCTTAGTAAAAGGGTGGCGTTTACCCTTTCGGTACTGAACTCTGAAAACCGCGCAGCTAACAAGTGCAACTAAATAAGAGAACTAAATCAATACGCATTCCAAAATAACTCTCAAATCTAGTCGCGTCGACTTCTGAATTGCGAATGCACTAAATCTACAACTCCACTTAAAAATCTACACACATTGGCAGTTAGCAGTTAGTTGAGTAGTGAACTGAATTATCCCAAACATAATTTACATATACGTACAGTCAGTCACATCAATGGGGTTACAAAGGAGATTGTCAAAAGAACGTGAGAACGTAGACCGATTCAATAAGAAATCAAACCCTTGAGAAAATGTTGTAAAACAGTTTCTGAGTTCTCAGTTAAAACAGGTTACCCGTGATCATGGCGCATGAAACTGCGTCAAAATATCGGGATACTCAAAAACTCACAAATCACGGTATATATCCCGTTTTTAGTGCAAATAGTTTCCGAGCTGGAAATTAGGTCCCAAAAATGTTTTACCACAGAGTAATCGTAGTCTTAGGTTTCATTTTACGATCACTGAGACGTTTTGTTAGTAGGCAAACGATATTTTTCCTTTAAGGTTTACAAAGCGAATTTTTTCTATTATGTTATTAGAAAAATCTCAAACCAATGATATGTTTTCTATTGAATTAACGGGGAAAGGCGACTGGTGTGGCCACACTACAATAGCAAGCATCTATCTGCACGAGGCAGCTGTTCTGTAAGCAGTGTGCCCCTACAAACTTATGTCGAAGGCTGTACGTATAATTAACGTGACTAGTATGGTTATGCTTCATCATCATCCACAGCCTGATGTCACCCATTGTTTGGATAGGCCTCCTCAAGTGTGTGCCATCCACCACGATCCTAGTCTAGTCTCACCCGCTGACGGCCCGCGACCTTTACGATGTCGTCCACCCATCTCGCTGCTGGACGTCCTACCCTTCTATACCCGCTCCTAGGCCACCATGCAGCCACTGTTCTGCTGCATCTGTCATCACCACGTCTAGCCAAGTGTCCCGCCCAAGACCATTTGAGCTTCATAACTCGATTTCCAACATGATGAACCTTCGTTCGTCTACGGATCTCGACGTTTGGAACTCGATCAAACAGTCTGATGCCGAGCATGGTACGCTCCATGGCTCTCTGTGCAACTTTTAACCTGTACGCAGCGTCCTGCGTGAGCGTTCATGTCTCGGCACCGTAGCTCTGAATATGCTTACATTACTCAAAAAGGGCCAATTTTATGAAATCTTACTCATCAAAAGTTTGATAGAAAGTTCTTTATTACACAGAATAAGTCGATACGTTCACAGGTAAACTTAATGCTAGAAAGCATTCGATTCTAGTTAACTTTTGTGTAATACGGGATAAAACAATTTCGGAGGTAGAGTATACAATAGATAGTTTCATAAGCGGGAAGTCCAGAAAAAATATTAAATGTATTTTGGACCACACCCTATATTCTGATGAGTTCCCCCACCGACTTTCATAAAATAATTAACAATGTCTCAATTAGTGTTCCATCTTTTGTTATAACGTTTTGAGCCTGAAGTATTTTTGTAATTGGATGGCACGTTCCAAAAAAGAAAAACGTAAAACACTGTACTGGGCACTTCTGAATAACCGCAAAGGATGTCATTGCCTTTATGATAACGTTGGTTGGTTCTACGACTTTTTCTTAATTGTACATAGTTCGGTAAAAACCAACTGTTTTTGGTGAAAATTCAGAGATGTTCATTTAAGTTGGGTAATGCACCTTGCATAATGTACATTTGTGTTGTACGTACAAGAAGAACAAATTTAAAAGAGTGTCTCATAGGTCATTCATTATATATTATCTTGGAAAGAACAATGTTGTTCTACTTTCTTTTTAGTTATTAACTAGCTGACCGCCGAACTTCGTACTGCCTTGACATGCATGTGACGTGGGCTGTCAATGCCCCGGTAGAATTATCAATCGGCAATTATTAGCTGCATCTATGTATGAGAAAATGAATTTTCTTAATATATTTTTTTGGTAAATTTTGTAAATGTAACTAACCCGACTTTGTTTTAGTGAACTAGCGAAGCGAGATCTCTAAATCAACTTGGGTAAATCAGCGTTGTATGTATGTATGTACCTATGTATGTTTGTTTGTCCGAGGATAACCTTCGAAGCGTTGATCTGATCATCGTAAAATTTGATACATAGGTAGGTAGTGATGGCATAATTTTGGTGTGATTAAATGGTTGGAAAAGGGGGTTGTTGAGATATTGGGGTTCAAGAGGGGTAAAAAAAATGAGACTATTAGGTCAAATGCGACGTCAAATAAAAGGTCTTTATTAGTATATTTAGACTCCGTTTTTATTTTTAGTAATGTCTTTATAGTTTTTGAGTTATTAGCCATAATAAAAACGGAACTTTGACAAAATTCACAGGGTGCACCAGTGCTGTAATTTGTTATGCGTGTAGCTTAAGTGACACAAATATAGGCAAAAGTCTGAAATCCAGAATAACTGCCCTTTGTACCCCCAAAAAAGAATAACCAATTACCATGAACTACCGTTACCTGTAATTTGAATGAAACTGTAGATGAAGTAAGTTGGTTATTATTTTGTGGCACTATTTTGGTAGTTAAAGAATACAAATAATATGTATTTTTTTTTGTTTTTTTGGTAAACTTGCCAGATCTCAGTTCGGGGCGAACCACTTATATTATAGATATATATGTATATAAACAACTAGCTGACCAATCCGCAGCTTTGCACGCGTAGTTATTTAATAAAAACATTACCCTCTTTATGCGCAGTTAGGTAAAAAGTAGCCTATGTCACCCGGGGATAGTGTAGCTTCCCAACAGTGAAAGATTTGTTTAAATCGGTTCAGTGGTTTCGGGGCCTATTCAATACAAACCAACAAATCTTTCCTCATTATTATAAATACGGGATTTATTACGTACCGTCTTATCGGTGTTTCGACCGACAATGTTTCGGAAGCCAGCCTGGAAGCCATGTCTTCATGATGCAAGTGACAGAAGAGTGAGTGAACCTGGTAGAGACATAGTTAGTGTTGTGTGTTTGCCTGTACCAAGAACTACCGAGGAGAGCAGCAGTGATGATAATTATGATGACACAGCCAGTCAACACGCTGTACTTTCGTTGACCCAATCCCCACCACCCCGCCCGTTCACTCGCGCGCAGAGGGCAGCGGCGCGCAGTGCGAGGCGAGACGTTATTCGGAGCGGATCGCACTCACCCTGATGAAGGTTCACGAATTGAACCGAAACATTGTCGGTCGAAACATCGATAAGACGGTACGTGATAAATCCCGTATTTATAATAATGATTGAAATCAATTACGAAAGTTTTCAAAGTTAAATCTTTCCTCTTTATAATATTAGTATAGAATTATAGATAGTGTAGATATAGATCAAATAGACTTCAACGGTAAATTATTTAAAAGTCAAAGTGCTATGAATGTCAGATCAAATCAGCAATATGTCACTTCATGTTATAATGGTGATAAGCTTTGTATAAAAAGTTGTTGCAATTACTAAATTAGAAGTATAGATAAATGACTACAAATTACTACAGTTTTATTTCGTTTAAAGTCTTCAGCCTGGACTGAACGAGTAAACATCATGCGATATTTGCGCGTCATAACAATTATTGAAAACGTACTCGGTGTCTACAGAAACTATGCCTTATTTAACAAATTCACACGCAAATTAATCTTACTAAGAATTTTAATTGATATCATCATGATAATTGGAATCATGTTTGCTCAGATCGCTGAAGAACTAGAAACAACTGACATGTTGTTTTTCTATCTGAACACGACAAATTCAATCGTCATTTTGTGCCTGGCTGTTATCCACGCGGGACCTTATAAGAAACTGCAGACGTTATTCAAATCATTTTTCATCATTTTCCCAAACGAAACCCAGTGTATTAGAAAAACGGAATTTCTCCAAAAAGCATTAGTGACATTAGCTGTCTCTTTTGGTGCTTTGAAAGGCTTCGGAGTTTTTTGTTTGTATTACTCTGAGGGTTTAGTCGATATACTTCAATATTATTATGTGTTGTTTGATTTGTGCAATTACTTATGCGATTTGCGCTTCATAGTTGAGTTCGATGTTATGTGCTGCGGTGTCAATACTATAGCGGAACAACTCAAAGTTATTGTGAGCTGCATTACCACTGAAATGTTGGAGATAGACGATGAGACGGGGAAGATAAAGGCAGTTTGTGAGCACCCTTCCGTCATCATTTCCCGAGATTGCAAGAGGCGGCTTCGGCAGTTTGACACGTGGTCGGCAGCTTATAGAACTATCAAGAAGAGTTCCGAGTTGTGTAATCATGTTTTTGGCTTCCAGGTAATTAACAGATGATATAATAAATAAATATAAATAGTGCTAGACATTACACATGGCGCTATCTAGCCCCAAACTAAGCGGAGCTTGTTTTATGGGAACCAGATAACTGATAGAATACTCATAACCTTTTTTTTGTAAATACATACTTATAATATATAGAAAAACATCCAGACCCGGAAAAAATATCTGTGGATCATGTAAACATTTGTTCCGCGGCGGGAATCGAACCCGCTACTTCCTTTGTCTCAGCTAGCTATTCGCCCACTGCGCCACGGAGGTCGTCGTATCACGAGTTTATCAACCACGTTTAGTTCCAGAATTAACAATGTTCACCTTAAAGGCCAGGCCACAATGTCAGTCTATGACAAAAGTTTGTAATCTACCAATATATATGTCTATCTGCATCGTTCATCACTTGAGATTGGATAAACGGATACATATTTACCTATAGTTAAAAGTTTTCTAGTAAAAATAGCACTTTTTTATCTAAAAATTTCCGTGATTTTTTTATTAATTTATCTACTAAACCTAGACATCCCATAAAGCTGCATAGGTTTTTACGATATGTCATTCATCCCTCATAATATGAGGGATATAATAATAAATAAATATATAATTAATATATAATAGTCTATAACATATTAACATATATATATATATACTACACTATATATAGTCTGTAATATAGTCACGACTATAATATAGTCTAAAGAAATTCACATTCTTTAAAAAAACCTACACTTTGGCACTTTAGTTACTTTTAATAACTTTTACTGTCAGTAATATTTGACGAAGCAAAAACGACCTTGTATCAAGTGTCAGACTGGGCCTATTAGACCTCAGGGAATATAAGCATTTTATAGTGTGCGAGTGAGATGTCAAATTCTACCTGCTAATATTTAACGTTAAAAATTAACATGTATATATATATATATATATATATATAAATTAATATATAAAAATAAAATCCCGGGATCCCGGGTTTGGATGAATCCCGGGATCCCGGGATTTTATTTTTAATACAAATATTCTCAAATGCCTCTTCCATAATTTGTTAGCCAAAAATCCACTTTAGGTAAATATGCATCCGAATATCAGATCACTATTCATCACATTTCATCATATTCATTCTCCTTAGATCTATAATATGGCCGGTCTATTATAAGTAGATGGTACTGTAATTCATTGCGGTTTGCAAAGGCAAAGTCACATGCGTGACGATCTTTACTTTTTATCTTTTAGTCTCTACACAGTTGATAGATATTCTATATTACAACCAATAACAACACTGGGATTGTTATATCAGCTTTTGGACACTTGTCTCACCGCCAGCGATGAGCGAGAAGCGAGTAGAGCTAGAAGCTAGAAACGAGTTGGCGAGCAGCAAGAAGCGAGTGTGTAGTTCTTATAGTTGTCTCCCTGGGCTATAACAGCGCCTTGTTTCGCGTATCGCTGAGCGAGTGTTGTAGTCGCTGCGACAAAATAGTGGAGAGCGAGTTCTCACCGGCGGCAATGCGAACGGCCAGCGATCAACTATTAATATACGTATCTCTTTTACTGATACGGAATTTATCTCTTTTGTTCGTTTCTTGAGCGAGAAAATAGTTGATAGCTTATCGCTTACTCGTCGGCGGTGAGACAAGTGCCTTATTAAAGCTTTATTTGGCATTTGTTACTGTATTGTTCGATGTTTCAGGTTACCCTCATGCTAGCAACAACCTTGATTTTCTACATCATATTACTATACGCAATGACAATCATGAGTTTTGCGGTAAGTACCAACATACAGGGATTCGCAGAAGGTAGCAGTTATTCAGAAATCTCGAGATATACAGAGCATGTTCCATGTTCCATGTTCTAGTATTCCATGTTACAAACAATAAACTGACAGATACGCTTACAGTTAAATAAAATAATAGCTTTACCATCGGATTAATTAAATATTTTAAGTTTAAAATTTTAAGCAAATATAATGGCTTCAGGCTGACATGCTTTCAATACGTTTAAATGATAGACCTTTGTCGTACGTTTAAATGGTTATACTCTGTATTATTCATAAAAATTAATACAATAATAAAACCGGCACACGTTTTGTTGTATGGGAGCCCTCCGTAAATATTATTTTTATTTTGACTTTTTATTTGTAAAGTGAATAATATACAACTAAATATTATGTGGATATTTCAAGCGGTCACCTGTTGCCGTTATCAATATCGAGCAACAACGTGTAAAAAAATCACGTTTGTTCATATTCATATTCATTTATTGAACCATAAAGTTACATTGCATAACATTGGCAAGTCAAGATACATAGGGTCGGTACATAGTAAAAAACACAATAATTTAGATAAATGTCAAACTACTAACTAAATTAAACTAAAACATAGGTACATCTACATAAGCAGGTACAGCTTAGAGACACACTCGCACCTACAAATCAGAGAAGGAACAGCTCATAAACTCGTCAATGTGATAAAACGGATTTTGTTGAAAGAATAATTTTAATTTTAGTTTGAATTGGGCTAGCGGTAGCCGTGCTACTTCTAATGGTAGTTTGTTAAACATAGCGAGCTTTAAGCAGACGCCTTGTTTAAATGTTTTAATGTTGTATGGGAGCCCCCCTTAAATATTTGTTTTGTTTTAATTTAATTATTTATTTTTAAAGTGAATATATAACTAAATATTATGTTAATATTTCAAGCGTCTGCCTGTTGCCGTTATCAATATTTAGCAAAAACGAGCAAAAAATCACGTTTGTTGTATGGGAGCCCCCCTTAAATAGTTATTTTATTCTGTTTTTAGTATTTGTTGTTATAGCGGCAACAGAAATACATCATCTGTGAAAATTACAAATGTCTAACTATCGCGGTTCATGAGATACAGCCTGGTGACAGACGGACAGTTAGACAGACAGACAGCGGAGTCTTAGTAATAGGGACCCGTTTGACCCTTTGGGTAAGGACCTACAAAGGCTCAATTGGCATCTTAACTTGTAGAGTACAAGCGATCTCTTATGGCAAGCTTTAGATGGACAGGATAACACATAATCAAAAAAACCGACCAAGTGCGAGTCGGACTCGCGCACTAAGGGTTCCGTACCATTATCTATAAAAACTGCAAAAATACTCATGTCTGTTGTATGGGAGCCCCACTTAAAATACTTATATTAATCAATAGCGCAATTTTATTTATTTACCTTATTTGAGGTTGGTGCCGATTAAGCTAGTCCTCTATATTGTATGAGCGCCCATACAACTCAGAGGTCTATCTTAATTGGCGTCAACTATGTATGTATGGGGATACAGTTTAAATTTCAACTTCTTTATTTTTTGGAATTTTCCCTTTACTTGTGCTGTAATACCTTACTTTTAACCAAAATCGACAATTCTAAGTCAACCGGAAGTACCCTATAGGTTTTGGGTCGAAGACCTATAGGGTACTTCCGGTTGACCAAATAAACTTTAACAATTTAAATGTACCTATCTTTATGATGATGAATGAAACCGCAGACAATCTAGCAGAACGGAGCAAACATCAAACTTCAAGTATAACTCCATTTCAACTTAAAACTGTCTCTCATCATGCAACAGGATCTCCACATGCAAACACACATACACACACCTAAATACATAAACATACACGAAATGCTTACGTCAAGACAAGAGAGGCGCGGCCATCATCAATTCTCATCAATACCCATCCCTCTTATCCCATTATCCCTTTATCTCCATTTGTCTGTTTTATACAATAAGTATCTACGCTCACTGTCCCTAACCACACACTTTGTGTCGCCACCGAAAATCCAGGGTTTTTAATATGCAGCCCATGCCTTGTTTGGAACTTGCCGAAATAATGCATATTAGTCATTTAATTGATGCACTGCCCTGCGGTCATCAGCTTGATTTAATTTATCTAATCTTCTTTTTATTACAAAATTTTTATTAACTTGCAATGTATGCATGCAATGTATAGGTGAAATCTTGCAACTGAATTTTAAAACAGTTCCTCTCAACGGATTGAGCTGAAATTTGGAGTACATATGTAACTTTGGTGGCAATGCAATAATGTGGTACCATGGAGGTGGTCTCATTATGGAGACGGATGCTGGACAATGGAACTTTTGAATGGATTATAGAAGGCTACTAGTGTTTGGGCTCATTTGAATCTGCTTGCGGTTCCGATTGTGAAGTTTATAAAAGTTTGTTTTGAGTAGTAATTTTTCGACAATAAACCTATTTATATTTGAAGTTGTAATTTATTTTTAAACATTATATACTGCGTGTCTCCACATATACGACACTAATTTAAATCATGGAAAGGGCTGATTTTTTGCTCGACTGTATTGTTGTAAAATAGTTTTTTTTTAAATTATTTCATGATTTTTTTAAAATTTTCTATCTACCTTAATTTCAAGTCCTGAAATATCAATGAAACAACCTGTGTAAAAAACGGTAAATAAATAATAATCATTGATCCATCATGTAAGTTAACTTACCTGTTATACTGACTAGCGGTATCGTCGCAAAGGCGTCGCCGATTTACGTTAAAAATGGTTTATTGAAAATGTATCGATTACTGGATAAATATTCAAGCTGTATTAAACGAATATCTAAAATTAGTTGATACGATTCTGCATATGTGCTTTAAATTGATAAAGTGAATGCGGTGACAGACTGCACATATACAAAATTAAATTAAAATTAGTATTAATTAGGAAAAGCTACTACAGCATGACAGAAGCTCTCAAGGATGACTCCATTTCACAGGAAATTATTTGATAGTAGGTATGTATTATTATTTTTTTTTTCTAAATTGTTGTTTCTGTGATATTAGTAAAAAGTACCTTTAAACAAAAAAGTTTTTTTTTGCTAGGATTTATTTAGGTAAGATGACAATGCCCTTTTACAGCAGCTACGATTTCACATTTTATAATGCATATCTTGACATTCCAATAAAATCAATGACTAATGCAATTCAATGTTTAAAATAATTATTATTTCAATTTAGAATTCAAAATTGGGTACACACGGCTACACATCAAGCTATACATTTACAGTATAAGCTGACCTCTCATTCTACGAAAAGTCTACACAATGCGAGGTCAGCTTATATTGGAAATTATAGCTTGATGTGTAGCTGTGTGTACCTATTAAAATCAATTCTTTGACAATGCCCCTCTACAGCAGTTTTAATCTTGTGTACCTACCTAATTAATAATGAGTATTTTTAAGCATACATGTAAATAGGTATATATGAAATGCTTGTCTGTTTCTGGCACCTCTACTTAGATAAAGACATGTAAGTAATTATGTAAGTACTGTTATTGACGTAACCAAGTGTTCCATTATGTCCCTACGGTTAGAATAAATGAGTATGAATATGACACTTCGATCTCGAGGTAATTTCAACGCAAATGACACTCGATACATGTACGAGTATGCGGGCACGCGGCCTACTGAAATAAAATCTTTAGGTTTCAATTTAAATGTGTTTCAGGGCGAGTTCACACCGGTTATGCAGTTCGTGTACATCGTCTCCCTGGTACAGTTAACGATCGCTCTCTACATCTTGTCGCAAGCGGCACAGCAGGCCCGGAACAATGAAGTCATTTTGAGACGAAGGTTGGCCAAGATTCTTATTTACTCGCTTGGGTGTAAGTGTTATAAAAGTTTTATTACTTTTCGACTCAAAACCTGATTTGCAAAGTTCCGTACCCAAAGGGTAAAACGGGACCGCTGTCTGTCTAGCTGTCTGTCACCAGACTGTATCTCATGAACCGTGATACTTAGACAGTTGAAATTTTCACACATGATGTATTTCTGTTGCCGCTATAATAACAAATACTAAATACAGAATGAAATAAATATTTAACGGGGGCTACCATACAACAAACGTGATTATTTTGCTCGTTTTTGCTCGATATTGATAACGGCAACAGTTAGACGCTTGAAATATACACATAATATTTAGTTATATACATATTCACTTTAAAAATTAAAATAAAATAAATGTTCAAGGGGGGCTCCCATACAACAAACGTTATTTTTTTGCTCGTTTTTATAGATAATGGTACGGAACCCTTCGTGCGCGAGTCCGACTCGTACTTGGCCGGTTTTATTTATTTATGTTATCAAACACATTTGTCGGAAAAACATTGTGTTTTAAACTACATATAATTTCTTAACATTTAATTAAAAACTTTCTAACCACTAATCAAATATTTCAGCAAAATGAGCCATGACATGAACGTGGAGCAAAGAATTACCATCGAAACCGAACCAAACATAATGCAACCTACGGTTCACATTGAAACACATATAAACCAAAATACTATATACCAGTCCATATACTAGTATAACTACTGCTTAAGTCTACAGATAATTGGTATTTCTAGGTGAGAAGCAGTACAAAGCGACGCGGGATTTGCTACGGCTGGTATCGACACATCCGATACAGACGCAGGCTTTCGGCTCCATCAACTTGGACATGACGCTGCTGCCCACCTGCATCGGCTTCTGCACCTCCTACACTGTCATCGCACTGCAGTTCAATAATATACTCTAGATTGGTTTTAAGTTTTAGTATTTGCAAAAGAAAAAAATTGTTTAGCTTGACTGTATATTTTTGTTTGCAATTGTTTATCAAATATGTTTTTATCATAACAATAATGTCAATCTATGCAAACATGCTGCTTAACTACGTGGTGTGGTACACACGGCTACACATCAAGCTATACATTTCCAGTAAATGCTGACCTCTCATTGTGTAGGCTTTTCGTAGAATGAGAGGTCAGCTTATACTGTAAATGCTTGATGCTTGATGTGTAGCCGTGTGTACATGTGCGAAGTAATACCCATTATAACTAGTGGTTCGCCCCGAACTGAGATATCGCGAGTCTCCGATTAAAACAAAAAAAGGTTATTTGTAATCTTTGCCTATCAAAATAGTGCCACGAAATGAATAACCAACTAACTTAACCTACAGTTTCATTAAAATTACAGGTAACGGCAGTTCATGTTATTGGTTAATCTTTTTTGGGTACAAATTGCAGTTATTCTGGATTTCAGACTTTTACCTATATTTGTGTAACTAAAGCTACACGCATACCAAATTACAGCACTGTGGGATCAATGGTGTACTCGTATCTTGTGAATTTTGTCAAAGTGCAGTTTTTATTATGGCTAATAATTCAAAAACTATAAAAAAAAATTTAAAAATAAAAACGATGTCTAAATGTACTAATGAAGACCTTTCATTTGACGTCCCACTTGACCTAATACTCTCATTTTCATTTTTTTACACCTCTTGAACCCCAATATCTCAACAACCCCCTAACATTTTTAGCTCATTTAGTCACACCAAAATTGTGTCATCACTGTGTACCTATGTATTTAATTTCACGATGATCGGATCAACGCTTCAAAAGTTATCTTCGGACAAACAAACATACATACATACATACAACACCGATTTGCCTTGCATACAGAGCGGTTGCCCTCTGTTAAATATACCTGTAATGATTGAGATTTTTCTCAAAAGAAAGTTTTTAGAAATGTAACGTCACCTAATTTTCAATTTGTATTCCATCATAGCATTTTACGGTGCAGCTGTTTTCGCTTCTTGCACTAAACATAACTTCTATTCCGATTCTGTGATTTTGAACTGTTTGAAGCGGATTTAAGTTTGTAGCAGCAACTGCGCTCTATATTCAATTAAGTATTGGAAGGTGTATCTTCACAAAAGTGTTATAAATGACTAGCTGTTGCCCGCGACTTCGTACGCGTTACACAACTAAATGTGTACCAATTTATCACAACATATCACATTAATTTATGTGATGATGTTTAGTGAGGATGTTTGTTAATTTGTATGTTTCTAATTTAGATTATAACTATTTATACTAAAAGCGGGATATTTACCATGATTTGTGAGTGTTTGAGTATCCCGATATTTCGGCGCAGTTGCATGCGCCATGATTACGGGTAAACTCATGGCGCATGCAACTGCGCCGAAGTATCGGGATACTCAAACACTCACAAATCATGGTAAATATCCCGTTTTTAGTATAAATAGTGTTCATAACCATGATAGTCTCAAAAGTTATAGATTATAATTTATGTACATAGCCAATCAAAGTGGGTCAATTACTATTTTTGTTTGACGTGAGTTCGAAGCGAACACAGGCTCGCTAGAGACCTAGTGTGAGAAACAGACCTATGTCAGGTACTGTACTCAAATAAAATAGCTTTACATGCCACATCAAATTGTCATCTGGACATTGTAAATAATTGTTATATATTTAAGCTAACATGTTAACATGTAACCTAGATACCTACTAGTACCAAACCATTTTAAGAACTAAATAAATTATTCTTATTCTTATGTTTGTTACTCAACCACGTCGTAACGGCTGAACTGATTTCGATGAAATTTGGTGTGTACGTATATTTTAACCTGGATTAACACTTAAGCTAATTTTTATTCCATAAATCAGGTAAAAAAATTGCAGCTACATTAGGCATCCTGCAGTCCACTCCCTTTAAGTTTAATATTGTCGCAATGGTAAGCCATACAAAATGCTAGCCGTAGTGACCATCCCACTCTACATGTTAGATGTAGGCGCAATGATAATGACCACCGAGTAACTTTAATTAATGGTTAATAATCATTCTCTCTTTATCTGGCTTCATGTCATTCAAATTAAAGACGTATATATTTTTATCAGTTACTAGTTGACCCGCCGAACTTCGTACAGCCTTGACATGCATATAACGCGGGCTGTCAATATACGTCACCCTGGTAGAATTGTCAATTGTTGTCCCCGGCCATGATTTTACAACTATACTTAACCATAGACAAAATTACGTTTAGCTGTCATTTGCGTTTTTTTATTCCATGTCAGATGCATTTTTGTTATACCACGTTTTATAGTGACTTGTATTCGTTTTATGTCACGTCACACGGGAACGCGGTCGAACGGGATAAAAAGTATCCTATGTCCGTTTTCTGGTTCTAAGCTACCTCCCCACCAATTTTCAGCTAAATCGGTTTAGCAGTTCTTGAGTTATAAATAGTGTAACTATCACGACTTTCTTTTATATATATAGATTGTCTGTTGGATAGCGTTACTCAGTGGTGGTGAAATGGGTAGTATGTGCCCCAGGGCCGAAAATCGCATTCACGGGGCAGTTTTCTAGTTAATAATGACTATTCCTATTCTTTGACAAAAGCTACTAGAGTTGTTCTAAAACGTGTCCATACCTGCATAAAGCGCAACGGAGGCCTTTTTCAATATTTTGTGAAAGTACATAAAATGTTGTTTTCATAATGTATAAAAAAGTTTTTATTCAATTTGACCAACATCTGATATCCAGATTTTTAATTTTGCAATTATAATTATAAATGGCAATTATATAATACGTGTATGAAACAGTGTTGTATTTAATACTAGTTGACCCGCCGAACCACCACCGTCGTACCAGGGTGACGTATATTGACAGCCCGCGTTATATTTGTCAATTGTTGTCCCCGGCCATCATTTTACAACCATACTTAACCATAGACAAAATTACGTTTAGATGTCATTTGCGTTTTGTTATTCCATGTCAGATGCGTTTTTGTTATTCCACGTTTTATAGTGACTTGTATTCTCTTTGATGTTTTATGTCACGTCACACGGAAACGCGGTCGAACAGGATAAAAAAGTATTTTATATCCGTCTCCTAGTTCTAAGCTACGTCCCCACCAATTTTTAGCCAAATCGGTTGAGCCGTTCTTGAGTTATAAATAGTATAACTAACACAGCTTTCTTTTATATATATATAGACTAGCTGACCCGCCGAACTTCGTACCGCCTTGACATGCGTATAACGCGGGCTGTCAATATACGTCACCCTGTTAGAATTGTCAAATGTTGTCCTCGGCCATCATTTTACAACCATACTTAACCATAGATAAATTTAGCTGTCATTTGCGTTTTGTTATTCCATGTCATATGCGTTTTTGTTATACCACGTTATATAGTGACTTTGACGTGGTCGAACGGGATAAAAAGTATCCTATGTCCGTCTCCTGGTTCTAAGAACGAGATAAAAAGTGGCCTATGTCCATGTTCTGGTTCTAAGCTACCTCCCCACAAATTTTCAGTCAAATCGGTTCAGCCGTTCTTGAGTTATAAATAGTGTAACTAACACGACTTTCTTTTATTTAAATAGATTTATTTTTTGTTACCTTACATATTCATTTCTATTGACATTCTCCCGCTTGACCAAAAATTTTACATTAACAAAATATTTCCTGAAAAAAATACTGTATGACGTACTCGTAAGCAGTTAAAGAGCAACTCAAGAAATTTTCTCTATGTATAATCGATGTCAGATTTTCACAGACTACAAATAAATAAAAATCACTGTATAAAAATCACTAATTAATATATCGTTAGTAATTGGAACCTATGAAATTGGAGATTTGTATGAAAATTTTAACCTATAAAAATTTTGGTGTGTTTTCTATTTTAGCTGATCAAAGTACTGACCTAATTTATGTATACAGTTTTGCCATTTTGATGGCAGTTGGTTTAACCCTTTACTGTAGAAGTCTGCCGGACGGGAGGCGATGAAGTCAGCGAAAGCGTTTTGTACTGCCTCTTGGGTGTTAAATTTTTTCCCACTTAAAAAATTGTCTAAATTTTGATAAAAGTAGAAATCTGTTGGAGCTATGTCCGGTAAGTACGTTGGGTGACGGATAGCTTCCAGCTGTAACTCTTGTAGCCTTGCGATGGTCGCGTGCGCGAGAAGCAATGGGGAAGAGCGATTGACCGGTCTAGGTTGTTGAATTGCGAGCTTCTCAATCATTGTTTGCAATTCTTGGCAACAGACATCTGTATGAGTAATCTTTTTTTTAGCGCACTTATTAAGTGTCCACCCACTGAGACGAACGCTTACGGTTGTCGTACAGGATCCACTTTTCATCGCAGGTAACAATTCGATTTAGAACTCCCTCGTTTCTATGTCGATTCAGTAGTGCTATGCATGCTTCGACGTGTAAGTTTCGCTGTTGGTCGCTTAGTTCGTGTGGCACCTACTTATCTAGCTTTCTTTCCGATTTGACGCAAGTGCTGCAATGTTGTTTTGACACTAACTTCAAGGTCCGCAGCAAGCTCAGCCGTAGATTGAGTAGGATCTGCTTCCACTATCGCCTTCAATTCGTCGTTGTCTTGCAAGCAGAGTTAGGCTCGTACACGTCATTAATGTTTCGTGTTGTTTTCGCAGCGGTATTTCCACGTAGGAACTCATATTCGAAAATTGTACGTTTTCAGTTTATTCATGGCGCCAAAAACTACCACAACTTCACATCAACAAAATAATATCTAAAAACAAATGACTGTATTTGAAATTAAAATAACACGGCTTTCGAATAAAATTTATTTGAATTTCGAATTGCGCGCCAATCCAAAGATAATTAAATCTTAAAATGCTGGCTATATAATCTCCAATTACATAGATAAAGACTTCTTATTAGTATATTAGATTTTACAAACAGTACACATAATTATAAATATCATACGAGTATTTATCGCGTATGTACTTATTTTAACGGGATTCTAAATAAACAAGGTACCTAAATTCGAATAGAATAATTGATTTCATACAATGTCATACAAAGATTGTTACTTAGGATATACAAAACATCAAATACAAATCGACGCAAAAAAGCATATTTGCTGTAACCCACAAATAGTAATATGTTCAGGAGAGCCCAAAAACTTTTGAGAATTCAGAAAAAAATAAATAACGTTTTATTTATTTAATCCCCAGACGTAATATTTAGAACCTAAACGTATTTTTGGATTATCTATCAACACAAATACCTAAAATTTACTAAAAGTTACTTATGATCTATAATTTGTGGGTTACAGCAATGTCACTTATTTTTTTAGAAACGATAAAACGCTGTAAATGAAACATAAAAATGTATGGACGAATCCAAATCAAATGTTTTCCTGTAAAGCGAAATTGATGTAACTACTTGTAAGATTTAATTTATATGCAATATATTGGCATAAATACAAAACATCCATGTGTACAAGAGCATTGAATTGACTTTACTGACAAAAGGTTAGATGGTATAGTAAAATTAAAACGATGTAATTATGGAATAACATTTTTTTGGAAATAAATAATTCGGTTCAGTTCACAATTTCGCCATTCGATTGTGGAGGGGTCCTTTCTTGTTTGCAATCTTGAGATGTATTATTATTCGTTGCCAGTTGTAGTGTGTCATTGAAGTCTTGAAAAGTGTTATTTATATATATTTTCTAAGTTTGAGTAGATACAAGAATTATTTTCCTATCAACATTTTGGTAGGTTTCATCTATAATTTTTTTTTATGTTTTTAGGAGATGTTTGGAGTTTTAATAACTTGCTCGAGCGATTCTTTGCACTCTCGGCGGCAGGCGTTTAGACATCTGAAAAGAAGTTGGAGTAATTCTTTTACTATAACATTCTGTATTGAGTTTTGCCAGAGTAAAGGTAAGTACAATGTTTAAGACGAGAATCGAAACCTTGATTATTATACGGTGTTCAATAACATTACCTACTTAAAATAATTTAATAATAGGTGGATTATTAGTAGGCTAGATTTTTTATTAGAGACGTAGGTCTGCGGATTTTTATTTGGTTATATTTTGGGGTACTACCCCACCCCCTTCGTTTTCGGTAGACGTCTTTTTATACCAGATAAAAACTAAATCGTAATCGCTTCATTCTTTGCGGAGTGTGATTACGATGGTGTTTCAGAGACAGATAGACACAACAAACTTATACCTACTTAACATTTTTTTTTATGTCGTGGGTTAAAAACAAAGCTAATGGCATAAATAAATAAATAAATATTTCTGGACATTTCACACAGCGCTATCTAGCTCCAAACTAAGCAGAGCTTGTATTATGGGAACCAGATAACTGATAGAATACTTATATACTTTTTTTTTGTAAATACATACTTATAATATATAGAGAAACAACCAGACCCGGAACAAATATCAGTAGAGCATGCAAACATTTGTTCCGCGGCGGGAATCGAACCCGCTAGCTCCTGCGTCTCAGCGGGCTATTCGCCCACTGCACCACGGAGGTCGTCAAAAACATAATAAATAGGTAAAATAAAATCCATTTCAAAGCTAATACAGACTACGCATATCTACCTATTTCTTACTTATAATAACAATCCAACCTTGGGTTAAAGGTAAAAAATTGCATAATTAACCCCACAAATCCGTACCTACAAGAGAGACCGGTAAGTAGGTATGTAGGTACGTACTGCAAATAAGATTTAGGTAGGGTACTTTTCCGCTTTTGATCTAACTTCTAAACTAATAAACAAAATGATAATTATTAAGAACTGATGGTTCTTCCCAAACTGAAATCTCGCGAGTATCCCAAAACAAAACAAAAATATTCTTAGGGCGATTCGCGCAACGATGCCTAAACGTATTTAGTTGCTAAATCATTGTGTAATCAGAGTTGTCAAATCATACAAATAATAATAATAATCCTCCTAGCCGATTTCGGCTACAGAGACTTGACTTTGTGATTATTGGCCTAGGTGTTTAGCCTGTATGTGGCTGATGTACCCTATTTTTGCGCTAAAAGTCCGGTTACAATGAACACAAGTTAAGGCGCCATTAATGTAGTTGTAATCGATATTAGCCGGCGGTCGACTTTTAAGCTGATCTCGTTTTAAGTCTAGTTCTTGCCTCCTTTCTTCTTCAAACTCGTACACTTTGTCCTGAACATGACGCCTCCATTCAGGTCGTTTTTCAGCGAGAGCCTCCCAGCGCGACGGATCGATACAACACCTCTTCATGTGCCTCTTCTGTACGTCTTTGAAACGTAGGAACTGACCTCCGCGTTTCCGCTTACCATGTTCTAGTTCACAGAAGAAAATGCGTTTCGCCCTTCGCTCATCAGACATCCGAGACAGGTGCCCGCACCAACGCAGCTGACGCCGCATCAAATATGCCTCTATGCCACAGACATTAGCCCGTCGTAGAACATCGGTATTACGGACCCGATCCGACCACTTGATGTTAAGAATGTCGCGGAGGCATTTCAGATGGAATCTGTCTAACGTGCGTATGTGTCTGCGATACAGGCACCATGTCTCTGACGAGTACAAGATGTTAGGAAGTACAATAGCCATATACACCTTAATCTTGGTACTCAATTTGATGTTATGGGAGCGAAATACCTGGACTCGTAGTTTACCAAAAGCAGCCATAGCGGAGCCAAGTCTGCTGTTGATCTCCGAGTCAAGGTCGCATTTTGTTGTTATGCTGCTTCCCAGATATCTGAATGTATCGACCTGTTTTATGGGCTTTCCATCGATTTGCAGATTCAGTGGAGCTTGGTTAACAGTATCCATGGCCATCACCTCTGTCTTTGTAATATTAATTTTGAGGCCAAATCTACAGCACGCAGCGTCAAGCCGAGTCATCAAGTCCTGGAGTCCCTCAGAAGATTCCGCAACGAAACATAGGTCATCAGCATACATCAATTCGGTAATGAGGTCATACGATACCTTTGTGTGCGCTTTTAACCTAGCCAGGTTAAAGATACTGCCATCTGTGCGAAAACGTATGCGGATCCCTTCGGTGTTGGCTTGTAAAGTCTCCCTCACGACAACGGAAAAGTACAGAGCAAAAAGAGTGGGTGCTAATACACAGCCTTGTTTTACACCACAAGTGACAGGGAATTGCTCTGTCTGCTCACCATTGACGGTTACGCAACAAGTCATGTTGTCGTGAAGAAGTCTTATCAAGCGTATAAATTTGTCGGTGCAACCAAGTTTCGAAAGCACAATCCACAAAGCTTCGCGAGGTACACTGTCAAAAGCTTTCTCCAGATCAACAAAACAGAGAAACAGAGGTTGACACTGTTCCCTGCTTTTCTCTTGCAGTTGTCTAAGAGAGAATATGGCCTCGCATGTGCCGCGATTGGGTCTAAACCCAAATTGCGTTTCAGGCAATATACTTTCAGAGAGCTCCATAAGACGATTTAAGAGTACTCTGGCAAAAGTTTTTCCTGGAGTAGACAGAAGTGATATACCCCTATAAGAGTTGCAAACAGATCGATCACCTTTATTTTTATACAAAGAGCAAATTAGTGATACGCCAAAACTAGGAGGAACGAACTCCATTTCCCACATGCGCTGGAAAAATTGCCAAATCTTGTAGTGCAACTCATCTCCGCCATATTTTAATAGTTCTCCTGGTATGTTATCGATGCCGACAGCCTTATTGTTTTTCTGCGCTTTGATGGCGATGATAACTTCCTCAAGAGAAGGAGGCTGATCCAGATCTACGGCTTGTGGTAAGGCAGGAAGTGATGCTAAATAGTTTATGTCAGCAGAACGATCCACATTGAGTAAGCTGTTATAGTGTTCTGCCCAGCGAGTAAGAACTTCTCCTTTGCTTACCAGGAGGGTACCTGAAAGTGATTTCAGTGGTACGTTTACTCGATGTGGACTTCCTACTAACTTTTTAATCTCGTTAAAGAAATCGCCGAGTCTATTCGAATCAGCAAGCCACTGAATATAGCGAACCTTGTTCAGCCACCACTCATCTTTTGCGTTTCGAGTTAGTCTCCTTATTTGGCTCGTACTCTCCTTTATTTTTTCAGAAGCAGTTGTCTGATTTCCCTTTCGAAGGAGCTGGCGGTGTTTTTCTAGGGCGACTGTCAATGTATTATCATTTTCGTCAAACCAGTCTTCACAGACACGAGGTTTTTGGCCTAAGATCTCAGTAGCCGCATTGATGGTATTTGTAGTTAACAGTTTCCAGCCCTCGTCTAACTGTTCATCTTCGGGGTGTATGCCTGCTGTAAAGGTATTGACAGCTTCCCTGTAATTTGCCAATATTTCAGCAGACTCTAGCTTTTTCAGATGAAGACAGTTAGGCTTAGCCCTGCGAGGTCTACGGCAAGGGCTAAGACGCAAAAATAGTTTTGTAACAACAAGTCGGTGATCCGACCAACAGTTTGCGCCCCTCATTACTCTCGTTACTTTGACATCCGCTATATCCCGTTGACGGACTATAGCATAATCAATAAGATGCCAATGCTTGGACCTTGGGTGCATCCAGGTAGTTTTGTATTTATTTGGGAGTCTAAACATGGTATTGGTAATACCCAGATGAAATTGGGAACAGAGGCTTAGTAACAGTTGCCCATTACTGTTCATGTTACCAATGCCATGTCGCCCTATCACCCGAGGCCAAGCTTCAAAATCACGTCCGACGCGAGCATTAAAGTCGCCAAGAAGCAAAACTTTCTCACAGCGCCGGATTTTAGTCAGCACTTCTGACACTTCCTCATAAAATTTGTCCTTGACGTCATCACTTTTGTCGAGTGTTGGTGAATATACGCTGATAACATTTAAGTATTTATTGTTTCGAAGATGGAAACGTAAGGACATGACACGATCAGAGATAGCAACTGGATGTTCTTCCAACTTAGAGGCTAAAGTAGTTTTAATAGCAAAGCCTACTCCTGACCGTCTAGGCTCAGAAGCTGGTGTGCCTTTCCAGAAGAAAGTGTACCCACCACCACGTTCAACAAGCTCACCTTCGTCAGCTAGATGTGTTTCGCTGAGAGCGGCTATGTCGACGTCATAGCGTTTGAGCTCGCGAGCCACAATGGCGGTTTTACGTTCTGGGCAGAGGTTGTTGGGTCGGTCTAAAAGAGTACGTACATTCCACGCACCAAAAGTCATATTCATCTGCATGTTTTTAGATTTATTCTTATTGCGAGGAATGAGCGTTTGTTTGGGGCACCTTTTCTAGCCCCCTCCCCGGCTGAGCGAGGAAAGCAGTGCCTCTCTAAATAAAGCTGCTTTGTCTCAAAGAGTGCTGCCGAACCACACTGTCACCCCGATGCAGTGCTAGAGCGACCACTCTCCTCTCCTTAGGCCACCCGTGTCCAGGTATTAGACCAAGCCCAGGACTTTTTTTAAACTCGGAATGACAAAGCCAAGTCAGATGCGCAGGATATATTAAGTTGCATAAGTGTGCGCGCCGTACACAGATGCACCCTCTCCTCCTTACTCCCCTTGACCCAGTGGAACGGAGAACCGCTACGACTGGAAGGGAACAGGACGCAGTATCTGGCAACGATAAAAACTCCTATCGCTACCTTCAGGCCTTCTACAGTTGCCTGGTTGCCTCGCCACTTGAGGTGGATTGCGTTGACGCCGAAGCAACGAGCACTAGCACGGGGAGTGACCGTGCCGACTCGAGGGCCGAAACACGCCGTTGCTACAACAAAGTGTTTCGGCACTCGAGCCCCCCTCTACCAGCATAGGTTCCTAAGGTGTGGCCGCTGCATGCTATAGCGGCGACCACTAACGACGATCGAATGCGTGCCGCGCGATCTGAGGAGCCTTTTATAGGCGATGTTGCCTCGACCACTAACGACGATCGAATCTTCGTATATTCAACGGGCAGCGTAACGACGCCCCAGAGAGGTCCGCACTGTACGACGGCTCGAGCACGACTGATCATACAAATACGTAAAATCTAAACATGTTTAGTCGCTAAATACGTTTAGGGATCGTTGTGCCAGCCGGTCTTAATCTTTGACTAATAAAATAGTGACAAAAACCAACTAACTTGACCTACAGTTCCATTCAAACTTGAGTTCATGTAAGTTTTGTTTTTATTATGACTAATAACTCAAAAACTATAAAGAGTTCACGAAAAATAAAAACGGAGTCTAACAGCCAGTTGTTGGTACGCCAATAAAATCGCAAATCAGTTGACATAGTGTTTAACTTAGCACTCTTGTTAAATCAAATTGAGTTTCTCGAAGGTTGATTAGTGAATAATTAGCTAAACCAAAGGATCACCTTTTGAATGTCAAACTAGTGTTATTTTTATAGGGTCACACCACCTAAAACCTTATTTTAGTTCAATCATTCATTCCTACACGTCATACATTTGCTTATGTCAATGTCTACAGGTTAGAGATTTTTGTTGAAAATCAAATATACACACGGCTACATATCAAGCTATACAATTCCAGTATAAGCTGACCTTGCATTGTGTAGGTTTTACGTAGAATGAACTAACTGGCTATAAATGAGGTAAAATACGTTCCAGCAACCCAATTTGCACTTGACAAAAGGTTTGACCAATGGTCAACTAATTTTTGGGTTAATTATGCTTCCAACAACCGGGCCTAAATGTACTAATGAATATACATATCTTTAATTTGACGTTCCATTTGACCATTTTCATTTATTTACCCCTCTTGAACCCCAATATCACAACAACTCCCCAACATTTTTAGCTCATTTAGTTACACAAAAATTTTGCCATCATCACTGTATTAAATTTCACGATGATCGGTTCAACGCTTCGAAAGTTATCCTCGGACAAACATACATACATACAACGCCGATTTGCCCAAGTAGATTTAGAGATCTCGCTTCGCTCGATCAATAACTGAACAACTAACCTTTTTACCTACACAAGAATCGGTAATTTGCAAAGGTTTTAGGTAATTTTCACCCGTTTTCTAACCTCTAAACTAATTAGGTAGGTACTGACCTAGGTACATATTTTAATGTTCCATCCAATCTATTTATTTCGAAGAAATCAATAATAATCAATGCTACTTACTTTTCAAAACGACTCTAGTTACACAGCCAAATTCGGTTACCACAATCACAACACTCCCTCTCGACGACAGTTGCGTAGTATTAGATATATAGCGCGAAATAGGCGCGGGCGCGGGTAGCAACGGCAGTAATCTGCTTGATCAACATTTCAAAGTCAAAGTCACAATCATTTATTAATTAAAATCACAAGGATCACTTTGAAACGTCTACTTTACTGCATGTTTCTTCGCGACCAAGCCAGGAAAGAAAGACAAGAAACAAGGCTGGTTGTTTTTTTGATGATTCTTTTAGAATACATTACAATACAGAAAATAAATTACGTCTTAATTGTAACATTTTGAACGAGTTGGAGCAATTTCAATCTCAAGCTTCTCTATCTTCTAAATAATCCGATATTTTATAATAGGCTTTTTATAAATTTTTATATATTAATTGAAAAATTTGTTAATTGTCTATTTTTGTACATCACTTGGGAGTTTGTTATAAAAGCGAACACCTTGCCCTTTACACGATTTACTAACTTTATGGAGTCTACAAGGGGCAACAGCGAGTTTATCTTTATTTCTAGTATTAAAATTGTGATTATCGCTATTTTTCTTAAACAAATTAATATTTTTGTGAACATACATCAGATTTTCATCACACACAGTGCTCGACATTTCAACAGCGCTGTAACTACCGCGGTCAATATTATACGCAAAAGTGAAATTGGGTAAATGGAAAATTATCGAAATAATTCTGTTTTTATGCTATTTACAGCAAATGTTCGAGCAATATTTTAAATTATTAGGGTAAATCATAACTCTGTACAAAATGTTCTATTGGTCGTAGAGCCACGAGAACGCACCGTTCGACGCAGAAAAAAAATCTGATTCCGAAACTGCAATAAAAAAATGGGTTTTGTGTGGGTTACAGCAATTATGCTTTTTTGCGTCGAAATACTAATGCCTATGTCAGATTAAAAACATACTCGTACATACAATTCAATATTAATTAAAATTCAAAAGTTTAAGTTATTAGTCATATTAATGGCACGTTCAATATTAGTAATTATTTTTTTAATTACAGTTAACATAAAAGCTTAACAGTGTATGCATCGTAAAGTAATTACTCATTTTAATTTCTTGATAGAGTGTATATCTAGCGACTTATCGATTTCATTTGAATAAACCATCTTCAAGGTAGTCTTATTCGATTCGCACAAGAAAAACGTGCTTCCAACATGATCAGACAGCCAGTCAAATTGATTCTCGCAATTGAAAATATATTAGGACTATACAGAAATTATTTGTTATTCAGGAAGATGCACCAAAATTTAATTATTCTTCGCACATTCATTGATATATCGTTGATTGCAGCAAGCTTTTACTATCACGAATGTTTCAATATTTCAACATTGAGCCCCGAAATGTGGTATTACTACGCGTCTAACATCTATACCGTTATCTTAATTGGTTTAACGATGTATCATTCGAAGAGCTTTAAGAAATTATTACATTATAATACAAACGAGTATATGGCTCATTTCCCGATCGATCAAATCTACCTTAAAAGAACGGATCGCGAAAAGAAAGTTGTTATATTAGTTTTCATTTTATACAACGTTGTAAAGATTTCTGCAGGATTAATGTTCCACCTGTACGTCGATGACCTTGTCTTGAAATACTTGTCTGTTTTTGTTTACTGTCTATTTGAAATTAATTTACTAATAAGCTACGAGCGGATTTTGTATGAATTTTTCGTAATTTACGGGTTTTTATACTCGATCTCTGAGCAAATCGATTGTATAGCTCGCTCTATTAATGAAGCTATAGAGTATGAAGTGAACCAAGTTAACGTAGATGAAAGCCATAAAATCAAAATTGAACTGCAGATGTTTAACAAATGGTCAACATCGTACTCAACTGTTAAAAAGATTTCTAAGCTGTGTAATGTCATTTTCGGCTTGCAGGTAATCATTTCTCACCATCGTTTCTTTCATCAAAGGTATTCAGTGACTAGGGTTCAAAAGAAAGAGGGTATAGACGATTTCAAGGCTCATCCAAATCTAAGTATTTATTTATTTATTCTCAAACAATAAAAAATATTGTGTCGCAACTTTTATCATTCTACAGTTAGAAAATCTTTTACAAATACGTAATTAACGCAAATGAACATTGGTTTTGGTAAACACATAATAGAAAATAATAATTAATAATCAGTCAAAAAAATACATTATGACATAACATGCCAACGAAAAATGATACTAATAACAAATTACATGTCAACGGAAAATATTAATAATAATTAATAACGTAAGTAAGTCAACAAGTACGTGATTTTGCATCACAATTTTCAGAACTCGGTATAGTTAAAAATAATAATTGTTATACCTAAATCAGGCACACCAACAAAGAACCAGTAATGAACGACAATGATAACAAAGGTATTTCTCATATCCCCCAACATATCAGTCAGCTTGTGTGTGCAAGGAAATATAATCACTTAATTACATTTCTCGATGGACTACATCGTATGTCTATCAGAGAAACAACAAGAAAGCCAAATGATATTGCTTTTAATTTGTAACAAGTAGCACGCGTTTCAGGTGCCATGATCAGACAACCAATTAAATTAATTCTTGTATTTGAAAATATGATAGGTCTCTACAGAAATTATTTGTTGTTCGGGAAATGGCACCAGAAGTTGATTATCCTGTGGACAGTGTTCGATACAACGTTGATATTAACAAGCTTTTATTTTCATGAATATTTTAATATTTCAACACTAAGCCCTGAAATGTGGTATTATTATGCTTCTAACATTTATTCCCTTATTATAATTGGTCTAACGATCTATCACAAAAAGAATTTTAAGAAATTGTTGTTTTATAACACATACGAATATATATCTTATTACCCGATTGATAAAATCTATTTTAAAAGAACAGAACGTACAACGAATATTATTTTGTTTATTTTTATTTTTTACAACATTTTAAAATTTTCCGCTGATGTGATGTTCCATATATATGTCGACGATCTTGTTTTAAAACACATATCTCTCTTCGTTTACTATGCGTTCGAAGTTAGTTTATATATTTGTTATCTGCGGATTGTATTCGAATTTCTCGTGATCTATGGATTCTTGTTTATGATCGCGGAGCAAATCGATTGTATAACTCGATCTATTGAGCAGAAAGTGTACCAAATTAATAAAGATAAGGGACATACCAGTAGAATTCAACTACACTTGTTTGACAAGTGGTCAGCGTCTTATGCTTCAGCTAAAAAGATTTCTAAACTGTGCAATGCTATTTTCGGTCTGCAGGTAATAATGAAATCAATCAAATTACTATACCGATTTGAATTTGGATAGTTTTAAAAAGCATCTTCTTGTTACTATTGGACTATAGTCACTGAATCACATAACAAAACATATTCAATTATTTTCTCATAAAACTAAAATGATAGTTCTTGATTTTAGATAACAATTCAACTGGCCATACTAGTAGTTAATAACATTATAGTAATGTATTCAACAACAACGCTAAGTTTTAGGGTAAGTTAATGGATTGCTTGTGAATCTACTTTTAGTTCTCATCATCGTAATCATCTCAGCCCGTTTGCACCCACTGTTGGGTATAGACCTCCTCTTTATTACGCCATTCTTTCCGGTCCCTTGCGAGTCTCATCCATTGACACCCAGCTACGCTTTCAATATCATTCTAGCATCGGGCGGGTGGTCTGCCTCTTGGTGGCCACCACTCTGTAATCGCCTTCGTCCAACGCCCGTCATCCCTCCTAGCCAAGTGTCCAGCCCATCTGCACTTCAGCCCTGCGATCCTCATACCCACGTCCACAACCTTTGTGCGACGTCGGATTTCTACATTGGGTATGTGGTCCAAGAGGGATATACCGAGCATGGCACGCTTCATTGCCCATTGAGCTACTCTAATCTTATGCATGTATTCCTTTGTGAGCGGCCATGTCTCGGAACCGTAAGTAAGAATGGGCAGGAGACATTGGTTAAACACCCTGGTCTTGAGGCATTGAGGGATTTTAGACTTTTAGGTTTACATTACATTATTTGTACCTACTAAAAAGGGATATTTACCATGATTTGTAAGTTTTTGAGTATCCCGATATTTCGACGCAGTTGCATGCGCCATGATCACGGGTAAACTGAAGACTTTGCGAGTGGGTAGTTATTGGCAGATATAACGATCTACCCTCTTTTTTAGTTTCTTGCTAGGAATAAATTCACTAATACTATTGATTATGACGACCTCCGTGGCGCAGCGGGCGAACAGCGGGCTGAGACGCAGGAGGTAGTGGGTTCGATTCCCACCGCGGAACAAATGTTTGCATGATCTACAGATATTTGTTCCATGTCTGGTTGTTTTTCTATATATTATAAGTATGTATTTACAAAAAAAAAGCATATATGTATTCTATTAGTTATCTGGTTTCCATAGTACAAGCTCTGTTTAGTTTGGGGCTAGATAGCGCTGTGTGAAATGTCCAGCAATATTTAGTATTTATATTACCACCACCGGTTTCATTCTCGATCATAACTCGATTCCGACACAACACCCACGGTATCAATACGCGTAATTGGCACTTTCCTTCTTCGGTTCTTACACATACTCACCACAGGATTCCAGTCTACAGATACCTAGTTGAAAACCATATTCACGATTGAAATTCTTGTGTTTGGCAATCTCAATTGCCTCTTGAATCAGTCTTGGCATGTAATGTCGCTCAGTTGAGATTACTTGTGGGTTGAATAGCTCGATCCAGTGGTTTGAGCCTGAGTCCAACAGATGTTCCGCTATAGCAGACTTTTTTCAGTCAACATTCTTCACCGCCCTGTTAAGTTATACATTACATTATGTCTTTCGGAATATGTATGTTAACCCTGTGTGTCATTTTGCAACCGCTTTCTTAAAACATAAACCTTGTTACCACAAAAAGTTAAACAACTGTTTAACGCATCTTTAAAAAATTCCTTACCAATATATGCAGGTATAGGATTTTTTTAAACACTTGCTTAATTTAACGCGTTTAATTTTAATTGTGGTAAGACTTTAAGATTTTAGGAATACAAAATTGTAGCATACCTTTCAATCAGTTACTTCATATGCACCTAACACCTAAAATTAATATTTTTACAAAATGTCTCTTCAATAAAAAGCATCGAATTCCAAAAAGTCTTAAATCATTCTTTTAAAATTTAAACAACATTCTTAAGAATATTTTTTCAGGTTAACATGCATCATTCCAGAGCAACTTTGGCTCCGCTTAAAACCGCGACACCGGCCACAGCCATGGTGGTTGTCGCGCGCCTGCTGCGTGTTTCGGACACTACTATAGCAAGTAGCCGCCACACGTGTACAGTGAATCCGTACAAATGCATGAACTGCTTCTTGCTGGTCACCGGTAGCTAAGACCAGTGGCTCATATACTAGTTTTTAAATTTTAATATTACTTTTGTGGTTTTTCAGGGTGTGTTCACGCCGGCAATGCAGTTTGCGTACACAGTCGTTATCGTAGAATTTATGATTACTCTCTACATCCTGTCCAGAGCTGCGCAGCGAGCCCATAATAGTGCAGATGTGTTGAGGAGGAGATTAGCTGCGCTTCTTCTACGCTCACTTAGATGCAAGTATATCTTTAGACATGCCAGACGTCTTGGGATGTTCTAAAACTCCGAAACTAGAATTTAAAGCGATACCAATTCAAGTTTTAGTTACGATATAATCTTGATACTTGTAAAAGTAAATATGTAAGGCGATGCTGCCGCCTCTTTGGGTAAGTTGGAACGCAACCATAAGTGAACTGGAATAAAATTATGTGAAATTATGTAGGTACAGGGTCGGCCACATGTCTATGTTGTTATGGATTAAGTCATACGATACCTTGAAAATTGAGGGGGTGAGAATTAATAAAAAATTAGTAGGTAGGTATAAATAAATAATTATGAGAATATCTTCATGCGTTCTTCAATAAATTGAATAAATCTTGATGCGCCTTTTTTCCTGTGTCACGCCTTACCTTCTTTTACCATCAGGATGACTGATATATAATGCTATTACCATTAAGTCGTCCAGGCAGTATTATGTTTTGTGTGAAGGTAATAAATAAAGTAATAAAAAACAAAAGGCTTCTTGGACGATTATGAACCTTATAAACTTAGGTTCCAGGCATACCGGTATTTTCTTTCTTCCTTTTAAAAACATTTTATAACTTAATCTAAAATTAATATCTTATCATTCTTCAATGGAATCTTTTTGATTATTTTGAAGTAAGTACTGAAATAGATCTAAAATTACCAGGGCTGGAATTAGCTACTACCTGAATTTAAAACGTGAGATATTTATTCAAATCAAGGTTCATTAAATTCCGCAGTAAATACTTGCGCTGAATTTTAGAGCTAGGTTTTGGTAAAATGGTGTAAATCAAAGACTTGCTAACAGAAATGCCGTCGTCTGTCTTTTTACAATTATGAATTTGTACGGTTTTAGAAGAGAAAAAACAAAAGTAACACATGCACTCCACTACGCACTTAAGTTAAAATGGCGGTGGGCGGAACATATAGCCCGATACAAGGATGATAGGTGGACCATAAGAGCGACGAGATGGGTTGGACCCAGTGGCAAAAGAAAACCAGGTCGACCAAGAAAAAGATGGACTGACGACATCGCTAGGAATCAGTGGATGATAACAACAAAAGATAGAGAGACATGGAGTAAACAGGAGTAGGCCTCTAACTAAAGAGGGATTCCTAATCATATTTAATATTTACAACTTTAGAGAAAAGAAAAAAAAAAGATAAAGAAATAAACAAGGCTTTAATAAAATAATTAATATATTAATAAGGTTTTAGAAATAATCATCATCCACATCCCGACTTCACTCACTTGTGGGTAAAGGCTTCCTTATGTTTGTTACATCCACCATAATCCTACGCTAGTCTGATCCATCGATCACGACTTTGACTACGTCATCCACCTATTCCGCTATCTCGACGTATGCGTCCTACGTTTCTATTATCGCTCGTCAGCCACCATTCGGTCGTCACTTTACTCCACCTATAATCAAAACAGTGCTGTCATCACTATTTGAATAATCGAAGTGTATTATGTGTCCTATTTCCAGGTGAGAAGCAGTACAAGGCGACGCGTGACCTGCTGAGGTTGGTATCTACGCATCCGATACAGACGCTGGCTTTCGGCTCCATCACCGTGGACATGACGCTGCTGCCCACCTGCATCGCCTTCTGCACCTCCTACACTGTCATCGCACTGCAATTCAACAATATACTCTAGATATGCTCTTAATATCACGTTCAATATTTATTTTATGAATTAGAATACAATAAATTGTGTTGCTTGAAAACTGTTTCTCTAGGAGTTCCCCGAAGTTTTATTATCTGCTTTCACATTTTATATATTTTTTCCAATGTCTCATTTATTTATAAGATAACTATTGGGGATGAATAAAGGGCGCTGGTTACGTTTAGAGTAATCTCGAAGGAACTTTTAATAGGAAATATTATGCATAAGAATTAATGTGGGTTCGATTACCACCGCGGAAAAAATAGCAAATGTTTGCATGATCTACAGATATTTATTCCGGGTCTGGTTGTTTCTCTGTATTTTATACTAGCTGACCAATCCGCAGCTACGCACACGTAGTTTTTCAATAAAAACATTACCCTCGTTCTGCGCAGTTAGGTAAAAAGTAGCCTATGTCATCCGGGGATAGTGTAGCTTCCCAACAGTGAAAGAATTTTTTAAATCGGTCTAGTAGTTTCGGAGTCTATTCAATACAAACAAACAAATCTTTCCTTTTTATAATAATAGTATAGAAGAATGTATTTACAACAAAAACTTATATAAGTATTCTATCAGTAATCTGGTTCCCATAGTACAAGCTCTGCCACCTACTTTAGCCACTCCAATCCGCCCGTTGCTAGACATGGACTTGCTTAGCACAGGTGTCCTGATGATGGAATGTCTTCTATGGCACAATTTAATTTAAAGTACAGCACTTCGCGAGATCGTCTCGAAGCACGGCAAAATAGGGTCAAAATTGTCTATCCACGAAATAGTTTGTCCAGGGATGAGAAGGTGACCACGTGGGACCGAGCCTCTCATCCAACGTTTTCAAAACGACGGTAGTAGGCGGAGCCCAAAGAAAATTCATCTACCCTATATTTATAATAAGCAAAGATCCAAAAATAACTCGTTATTTAAAATAACTTGTGCAATAAAACACTAAAATAAAATCAAAAAGGCAATAAATGGGCACCCTTATCGCTGAAAGCTATCTCTAGCCGATGATCTTGAACAAATGGGCGTAGCTATTGTTTCGGCCCCGCACCTTCCGCCACACGCATCTAACCGAAAAGGTGAGCACGAGGCAGATGAGCACAACCTTCCCGTACGACAGTCAGTGGTACACTGCCGCCCGTCACAAGTGCAACCACCTTCTAAGGGTACGCCCGCTAATTATTCGGAAAAAATTTAAAATAATTAATTGCGACGTGAAAAACTGTCGCAGCACAGCATCATTTGTTCAACTTGAAGGTACAGTTGCCCACATTTAGGTGAAGGAAAAATTATAAAATTTTACGTCGTAATCGACGTAACCTCTAAAAAGGTTGGATCAAATTGAAAGTAGAAAATAGCTACATTTTGTTATATTTTTTTCTCATAGTAAATAAACAGGTAGAACTTTTTTGTATGCTCACTTCACAGATAAATGGTCAATGAATTAAATTTATTTTTTTGAGCACATAAAACTGATTCCTCCCTGAGGAGAAAGCCTCCAAATAAGACCAATCAGCTACTATATTCAGCTTAATATTGATACGGCTCAGGATCAAAATCATATCTACAAAAAAGTATTGCGTGATCCTTGACGGTTTAGGAATCAATTTATCAATAAACAAAGCTTAAATTAATTGAATAATGATAAAATTCATATAACATTACAGAAAATAACTCGGTATGTAGAAATCATAGAGGTTTTTTTCAATTACTTTATTTCTTTGTTAGAAATAATTGAAATAACTTTCCACTATGTTTAAAATTACGGTTTACTTATCTGGACAAGAATCTCGTGATGACACTCGAGGATTCCAGCAAGGCTTCTAATAAACATCATTAGTATAAAAGCCTTTGCTTGTATTAATACAGTAATCATCAAATATCATTTTTAGAGTTCCGTACCTCAAAAGGTAAAAAGGAACCTTTATAAGATCACTCTCTTATCCGTCGGTCCACCTGTCCGTCTGTCTGTCCGTGTGTCACCACCGATTTTCTAAGGAACGGGTGGACCTAGCAAGTTGAAATTTATACGAGATACTGAGCTCTATAATCCCTATTAGTTATATAAAAATCAAGGCCCTGATTCAACACAATGAAAAGATATTGGCAAATTTAGATTTTCGCGATAACTTGTAAGTACCAAAATTTACCTCGATTTTCAACGTTTTTATTTTTCGGAATTTTCGAATTAAGAAGATACTGTAATAAGAAATTGCTTTTACCCAAAATTTTCAATAACCGGTCAACCGGAAGTACCCTGTAGGTTTCGGGTCGAAAACTATATGGTAGTTCCCGTTGACCTAGTATCACGAAATTTTGCAAAAAGCTAGGTAGCACAAATAAAGGAAGAATTCCAAAAAATAAAAAAGTTGAAAATTAAATGGTGTCGTGGGTTCTATACATAGTTGACGCCAATTAAGATAGTCAATTTAGAGCACTAGCTTAATCGACACCAACCTCAAATAAGGTAAATAAATAAAATTGTGCTATTGAATAAAATAAATATTAAAGTGGGATTCCCATATAACAGACATGATTTTTTGCCGTTTTTATAGATAACTAGCTGATCAATCCGCAGCTTCGCAGGCGTAGTTTTTCAATAAAAATATTACCCTCCTTCTGCGCAGTTGGGTAAAAAGTAGCCTATGTCACCCGGGGATTGTGTAGGTTCCCAACAGTGAAAGATTTTTTAAATCGGTCCAGTAGTTTCGGAGCCTATTCAATGCAAACAAACAAACAAACAAATCTTTCTTCTTTATAATATTATTTTTGTAGATATTGATATATTCTTTAATATTGTAGAACATACATATCATCAATAGTTTCCGCAGCGCATGCGACGAAAGACGTTTTAGGGCTTTTTTACACCATTTTTTTAACACTTTTTTACACCTTGGGTTACGTTACTTAAGTTTTAGTAAGGATCCCTAATTTTTCTAGCAATAAATATAGCCTATGTCACTCAAGGTGAATGTAGCTCTCCAATGGTGACAGAATTTTTGAAATCGGCTCAGTAGTTTTTGAGTTTATTCATTACAAACATACACACACAAAAAAATACAAATCTTTCCTCATTGTAATATTATAGTACTAGTATAGATGGTACGCAACCCTTCGTGCGTGAGTACGACTCGCACTAGGCCGATTTTTTTAATTCGATATTTCTCCAGACCAAACATAACTAGACAGTCAAATATTTTTAGTTCGTAAAACGTGAAACACGTGCAATGCCATGATCAGACAACCGATCAAAGTACTTCTCGTAATTGAAAACATTATTGGTCTATACAGAAATTATGTGTTATTCGGCAAAATACATCAAAAGTGGATAATTCTTCGAACAGTACTCGAAATGGGGCTGACAATAGCAAACCTATATTTTCATGAGAACAACAACACATCGTCACTAAGCCCAGAAATGTGGTACTTCTATACATTAAACATTTATTCACTGGTTTTAATGGGCTTGGCGATGTATTCTTCAAAGATGTTTAAGAAATTGGTGATGCATTATCATACATTCTTAACCTATTTTCCTGCAGATCAGATATACTTGAAAAGGACAAAACGCATTAAGAATATAATACTTTTAGTCTTTATTGCATACAACGCATACACTTTTACTGTGAATATGGTGAATTATTTGTTCTATGGTGTTCTCGTAGTGGAACACACCTCTGAGTTCGTCTACTATCTGTTTGAAGCAAGTCTATACATCTGCTACCTACGTTTCATATTCGAGTTCCCTATTATTTACTGTTTTCTGAAATTAATCGCTGAGCAAATCGATTGCATTATTCGATCAGTGCAAGAAGAAATAAAACAGATACGAGTAATACAGCAATGCAAGATTAATGAGTGTCTTTGCACTAAAGTACAACTTCGGCTGTTTGACAAATGGTCAGCAGCGTACGCTACTGTAATAAAAATATCAAAATTGTGCAATATTGTTTTCGGACTGCAGGTGTGTTTGATTTATTTAATTGATATTTCATAAACTGATCACTATAGTCTTTCCATTTCTTTATTTTCTCGATGACAGCTCCTGTGAAAACTTTAACGAGCGTCTTTTTTTACATTATGTATGCATTATTTAATAAATATATGACGCTTACGCACGTACAAGGTTATACCAGAGTCGGAGAAACTGATAGGGATGGAGCTATCGATAAACGTAACACGATAACAGACCAGATATTTTTTTACAAAATGTAAGAAACTAAACTACGGCTACTTTTGCACAAATTCATTAACTAATATTATATTTCATTACAAGATGTTACACGTATTAATTCTTGATTGATAATGCCAACTTCTTTAAAATATTCGAAGCTGTTGTAAAATAAGTAGGTAAAGGTCTCAAACTCGACAATGAAACGAAATAATTATAACGACAGGTAATCATTATTTATTTATTTTAATCAAAATCTGATGAATCGTCACTGTCACTCGGTGAGCTCGATCAATATCATTACTTATTTGGTCACAACACTACAACTATCAAATTAGAACTGTCATCGAGAAAATAAAGATATGGAAAGACTATAGTGCTCTACAAGTTCATTGATAACAAGACAAAGGTTCCGTTAATGTGATTAACCGCAATTGAACAAGGCTCACTGCATTTATTGATCGATCGAAGCGAGATCTCTAAATTAACTTGGCGTTGTATGTATGTATGTATGTTTGTCCGAGGATAACTTTCGAAGCGTTTATCCGATCATCGTGAAATTTGGTACATAGGTAGGTAGTGATGACACAATTTTAGTGTGACTAAATGAGCTAAACATGTGTGTGGGGGGGGGGGGGGTTGAAATATTGGGGTACAAGAGGGTAAAAAAAAAAACAAAAAAAATTGGACTATCCGGTCAAGTGGCACGTGTAATAAAAGGTCTTTATGAGTATATTTCAACCCCATCTTTATTTTTAGTTTAAATCTTGTCGTTTTCAAGTTATTATCCATGACAAATACTGAACTTTGACAAAAATCACAGGGTACACCAGTGACCCCACAGTGCTGAAATTTGGTATGCGTGTAGCTTTAGTAACAAAAATGTAGGCAAATGTCTGAAATCAAGAATACCTGCAATTTGTACCCAAAAAAAATCCAATTTATATGCGCTCCAGTTACCTGCAATTTGAATGAAACTGTAGGTCAAGTAAGTTGGATATGTTTTCGTGGCACTATTTTGATAGTCAAAGATTACGCGAGATCTCAGTTCGGGGCAAACCACTAGTAATAAGCTTAAATAAAATACAATCTCACTGACATATATTTTAAAATGGAACGAACCACATTCATAATATTAACAGTAGGAACGTTTGCTTAATAAATTGCTAACACTTTGTTGTAAAATATTTTTCAAGACCTGCTTTACGACTGTAGTCACAAAAAAAAACGAATGTGACCACACGACTGAAGTAAAAGTTCTTTTTCAAAATATTAATTCATAAAATTGTCCACACATCTGTAGGTAGATCAGTCTGTGTTCATTCTGGACAGACGCAACTCGCACTCGCACATTGACGTTTAAAAATATACGAAACGTAACTCTCTCTCTTTCTATCTTCACTAACTTATATCTCCCTCTCAACTTCCGTTCGCAGTTTTCGTAACGCATTAACCAGCTTACTCCCCAAGTCAAACGTGCGTAAAGAAGTTAACTTCGAAAATATTTTACAATATTTAGTCAATGGTGAGTAGTTTCTTAGTCTTTCTGGGTCTCACGTTCATTGCCAATCTCCTTTCAATTAAAAAAATATTATTATTTCTTATCTTTCTATTGAATTCGTTTTATTATGTTATTTATGGGGAACAGGTTTACGGCCTACCTGATGGTAAGCGGTCACCGTCGCCTATTGACACCAGCAACACCCGGAGTATTGTCGATGCGCTCCCTACCCTGTAGAAATCTCTGTACATCTCTTAAATTATAAAATCAATATAGAAATCCTATATATTTTTTTAATGATTTCAGATAACACTTTTGACCGGCATTATAACTGTTTTCTTCATTCTACTGATGTATGCAATGACTACTCTAAGTGTTCGGGTAACAATCATTCAATATTATTTATTATTCGGTAATAAAATTTGAGCCACACCTCAAAGCAATTCGAAAAACCAGAAATTTGACCTGTATACGTGTGATCATTCTGTGCATCGTAACCTTTCTAACGGAGTTATAGGATATTTTGTCATGTAAATAGAAATATTTTTGCATACCAAATATAAATACCTCAATCATTATTATAAACTGGATGTTGCCCGCGATTTCGTACGCGTTACACTACTAAATGTGTAGGTAACCCAGAAATAAAGCTAAACTCGCTGTTGCAACTTGAGTTGACACCCCATTTTTATCCCATGGGAACTGATTTATGGAATAAATGGTAGCCTATGTGGTGATCCAGGTTATACTCTACGTTTATACCAAAATTCATCGGAATCGGTTCAGCCGGCGTGTTAAGTGCACGCAGTTACGGCGTGATTGAGTGACAAACAAACATCCAAACTTTCACATTTATTATATTAGTGTGATACTCTACGACACTTGCCTTGGAAATGTTCACACATTGTCGTCCACAACATTGTCGTTCGTAACACCGATAAAACGGTCCGTGATAAATTCCGTATTTATCATCATCATCATCATATCAGCCGTAGGACGTCCACTTCTGGACAAAGGCCTCCCTCATTGATCTCCAGGAACTGCGGTTGGAAGCGGCCTGCATCCAACGCCGACCCGCGGTTTTTACCAAGTCGTCTTGCCATCTTGTAGGTGGACGTCCTACGCTGCGCTTTCCGGTGCGTGGCCTCCATTCGAGAACTTTCCGGGCCCATCGGCTATGGCCCCATGGCCTGCCCATTGCCACTTCAACGTGCTAATCCGTCGGGCTATGTCGGTGACTTGAGTTCTCCTACGTATCTCCTCATTTCTGATTCGATCCCGTAGAGAAACCCCAAGCATAGCCCTCTTCATAGCTCGTTGAGCGACTCTGAGCTTATTCATAAGGCCAATAGTGAAGGACCACGTCTCGGTTCCATATGTCATCACTGGTAACACACACTGATTGATCCGTATTTATAATGACGATTTATTTATGTTTTATTTCAGGGTGAGTTTACATCGTTACAGTACATGTATACAGTCTCGCTCTTGGAGTTCATGACCGCTATCTTCATAGTGTCGTATGCGGCCCAGCAGGCGCACAATAAAACAGCATCATTGAGACGAAAATTGGCCTCGCTTCTCGCCCACTCAATACAATGTTAGTTCTAGTATTTTTAGAGCTTGTTGCTCCACATCTGTGGACAGATACCAGCTTCTACACGTCTACCTGTATATTAGTTACACGCAAAAACAGTACAACGCCTTACGCGTGCAGTGCAATAATGCGTTCAGGGTGCTGGTGGGGCTGGCCCGCTTCTGCAGTGGGTAGGGGATGTTCGCCGACGCGAGGATTGCTTCCACCACCGTGCGGAAACGGTGCACATCCCTGGGGCGCAGGATTCGGGCCAGCTCCAACGGTATACTGAGAGTGCGTTCGGAAACAGGATTGACTATTAGTATCTGAACTATTGTTGTATGATTCATTTAACTAAAGATGGTGTAAGTTGTACAGCAATGGTGCACACAACGTCTGATTTAAATTGTTTTATCTTTGTGTCAAAATTTATTTAGTTTAATTAATGATCAGAAATGTTTTGAATTTTTAATTTGACATACTTTTTAGGGTTCCGTACCCAAAGGGTAAAATGGCACCCTATTACTGAGGCTCCGCTGTTACATGATAGATGTACTTTTGTAGAAACTGGAAAGCTGATACTGTAATGTTTCTCGTCAAGTTCTTCATAAGCTGGTTTAACAAGGGTGACGGTGGTGGGGGTGACACTTTACCCCGACGCCATGAACAATCAAAGGTTATGACTTTTCAAATTGGAAGACTTATTTTCACAAACTCACCACTCACACATAGAAAACCTTGGACAATGACAGCCCGAGCAGTAGCTCATAAATTATTAGTTGATCCATTCACACATTGGCAGAACTGCTTAGGGAAGAAAGGAGACGGGTATATACCCGACACTTTCTGTTATTAGCACTCCTTTCATCTTTAAGTACATTTTCCTTGGGTTAGCTAGTCTTATATAAATTATCTACTAACAAAGTTAACAAAGCCTAGAATACTTAGTCGAGCTTATAATCTGCTAACTATACTGTACATTATATGATCCCAAGATGATTGAAATAAATAAATCACTTACCATCAGGTGAGGTACCTAGTGGTCAGGAACTTGGTTAACAGCAATAAAAAAAAATTAAAAATGTAATTCAGTAGTGTACATCCTATGCCATATAATGATGATGAAGACACAATCGAAGTTGTTAATGTTTTCAATTTCCAGGTGAGAAGAAGAACAAGGCGACGCGTGACCTGCTGCGGTTGGTATCTACGCATCCGATACAGACGCAGGCTTTCGGCTCCATCACTGTGGACATGACGCTGCTGCCCACCTGCGTCGCCTTCTGCACCTCCTACACCGTCATCGCACTGCAGTTTAACAATATACTCTAGATACAAATGAACGTCATTTTTAATAAGCCTGGTGTAGAGCGCGATGCCACGATGGCAGTGACTGAACCCGGACTCTGGCAGTGACTAGGAATTTTGACAGCAGTCACTGAGTACATGTAGACGGATAGACCCAGTAAATGGACTGACTTGCGAGCGCGAAATCAGTACTGGGCTGGGTTGAAACTAGTGTCCACACGAGCTCAGAAGCAGTCAATGCTGTACTGATACTTCCATCGTGTACTAAAATGTTAAAATGTCTTAAAGGTCAAATCCGCACAGGTCAGTGTATACAAAATATAAAAGCTGTTTTTTTCTAAGAATTAGTAAATCAACTTGACCAATATACATTGTGAAGTTATTATCATTTCTTTTTTCAGAACAACCGTTGTTCAGATCATGGTCCACTGCCGGTTTATACCACTGATTTTAATTTCAGCGTGTACGTAGCGTTCAAATTATATTTAAATTACTTCTTTTTCTTAGCGTGTCAATAGTTCTACTTATATTGTGTTAGATAGGTACTCGGCTACATTGATGGCGTCAGGAGAAGCCATTTTAAGTCAACCATTGTGCAGGCGTTCGGGCACAAAGGGAACATTATCAGGTGTTTCGTCGACTGTGTAGGGTCACCACAGTCGCATTGCGTTTGTCTGGGATCCCTGAACCTCCATTGGCACATATTGACTCTGCAGCGATCAACCTGTGTGCGAAGCCTATTTAAGGACTTCCACACTGGCCACGGCAGGTTGTGCCCTGGTGGAAGCTGTTCTTGGGGGAGAATGGAGTCAGGTGGTGGGGGGTTACTATCTATCCACAGTGCGCGTCTAGCAACGGATGGGTTGTCGCTGGTGGCCTGCGTGGAACGCTGAAAACTCTTACGTCTTTTCAGGCGGCCTTGTGGAATATGATGGCTATATAAAGGATGTCGACTGTCATGCTTATATTTTAAATTATAAATATTAAAAATATTTAAATTACTGAAAATTATATTAAAACAGATCAGTATCTATCTAGATAATCTGTAATGGCTATATAATTTCAAGATCATTTTGTGATGATTTTATGACCCTAAATAAAATACTATAGATGTTGGTATTCTCAATAAATAAATATCTAGACGATAAAATGTGTGTCACATTAGGGAAAGAGTCTTTATCGAAGAATTTATTTCTTTCCCGGTTAAAAGTTATTCTAAAAAAATACTTGGCGTATGCTTTGTTTAAATACCCTGCTAGAGCAACTCTTCAAAAATGGTCTATCGTTTATTGGCAAACGATGAATGCGGTGTCAGCAACCCCTATCATATTCTGTCAGCCCTTTAAAAGTGTGAACCCAACTTTTCTCGTAGAATCTCTTAGTGCCTCGTAACCATATTTATTTCTCATACATTAGGTAGATTTGTATATGTGATATTATTTTTTTTTACTATTATAATCATGAGCAAACGTTATTTATTTACAAAATTTAAGATATTTTAATAAAAAAACGAGTGTGCTTTAGACACGACTGAAGTAAAACTTCTTTAGCTCTATCTATATATATATGTATATATGTATAATATAATGTTTTAAGGCAATGTCAATCTTATTTCGAGGAGCATACAGTAAGTACATAAGTTAGTTTCTGCTGCTGCCTGACATCTGTTGTGGAATAGCTGAACTTATTCGTAAATCGAAGCTGGTAGATTCAAAATACGAAACGATGTAAATACTTTTTTTTTCCATAGCAAAATGAACTCTATTATACAGTATGAAGGAGTGTTTGTTTTTGCAGATTGTATAATTTGGGATAGGATATATGCGACAAATCAACTGGCTATGAGAGAAAGAGAGAAAGAAAATGTGTGAGGAAGAAAACCTCTCTCTCTTGCCCCTACAGTAATATACGAAACGTAACTCTCTCTCTTTCTATCTTCACTAACGTATATCTCCCTCTTGAGAGGGTTGAAGTTGACTTCAGTTCACATTTTTCGTAACACATTTACCAGCTTACTCCCCAAGTCAAGCGGACGTAAAGAAGTTTTACTTCAAAAACAATTATTTTACTAATTTAATATTAACCTGCCATCATCAAAACTTTATAACCGGTTCAAAAACGTTTCTGGTGTTCTTAAGGACATGAAAAACTGCTTTAAAGATACTCTGCCTACTTTTGTTACATATTAACGAAAACACTCAAATTCACATAACAAAAAAGTTCACGAAGACGCATTTTCCTCATTAGTATATTACAAAATGAGATAGGTAAGTACTTGCCTTATGCCGGTCTCGCAAAAGAAAAACTGTAAATAGTCGCCGAGAGCGGCCGGTGATAAAATGAAAATGAAGGGAGGGGCTCGTTAGCCAGCAGTCTTCTCACTGCTCCCCACCGATTGTCACGAGCTCAATATTTACAATTGACCATTAACAAAACCAACTCTATTTTTCCCACATTACAGTCTGAAATACTACAGCACTCCTCGCGCATTTAAAAATGCCGTCGGAACAAAGAACGCATAAAATTCTGCAATACAAAGGATTTTCAGAAATGTAACAGACGTAATGTCTAATTAGATGATTCGTTCCTTGCTTTCTAGAGTGGTTCGTAAAGCTCCGCAATAATTATGAAAATACAAAAAAAAAGCATTTTGGCATCATGGAAATGTAGGTAGAATATTACAGTAAGTAAACATCTCTTGTTTTCGGGTTAATAACTGGTTCGGTTTGGCATGTTAAAAGTATCTTTGAACTGTACAGAAAGCTTGTATGTTCCTATAAACGTGTTGCTAACTCAGGTGTCGAGGCGTTTAGGCCGCTCGAAACCACATGTCTTGACGGCTTCTTTAGCCGAGACCAACATCTTAACGTGCCATCCAAGCTGAACTGAATCTGTTAAGAACAACTTAACAAGCTATACTACTTTATTTAAATTATTTCTTAGGAAAACTTACTATAAATAAACATAATGTCGCTAATGGCTATTAACAAGTTTCCGCATACTAAAAGCACGAGTGTTTAACGCGCCGGCGAACCCCAAACGCAACTTCAATTCGGCAGCGTCTAAAACCTCGGCCTGAATATCGCTATCCTTGTTTAGTGACGAAGTTTAGATACACAGAGCGACAGTGATAGCAATAGAACGGTTCTAAATTAGATTAGATTTTGACCATGTTCCGTAATACCGAAAATGATGACTGAAAACTTGTTGTATTTTTCTCATTGTGTTGTTATTCTGTAACTAGACGATATAATCTATGTTCCCATGACTAGGATACGTAAGATGTTGTTGTTTTAATACGAAACAATTATGTTGAAAACAGGTCTTTTATTACGAAAAAACATGCAGAATGCGATACGCTTCTATTTCATATTAGGTAAATATTTTAGTCTAATGTATGGTTGGGAACCTAGATAAATACTATTCAAATTAAAATAATACCTTATTAAGGTAGAAATATGATCCAATTAGAAATGATCTTGGTAGTACGTGTTGTATGGGCGATTGTCCATCCGGTGTCCCCTTAAGAGTTGAACGTGATGTTGTAGATTATCTCAGTCGTCGCGTAGACATAGATAGACATACATAGGAGGAGACCTTTGTTATATTGAGATGCATACACTTATAAACGTATGCCTCTCAAAATTGATAAAGATATTTTATTCGCAGAAAGTTAGTACAATATTACACTGGTCTTAATGTTTATAATTTAAACTCAATTAACATTCTACCAGAACAGATAAATTTAATAATGCATAATTTACATAATCTTTGTTTTCTTTCAAATTATGAAACCATTCTTCGTTATTCATCATCATTCTCTTCAGCCTGATTTCACCCACTGCTTGGTAGCATCCATCCAGGTCTGGCACGCGACTTGGACTATCGAAAGCTGATCCAACGGTACTGGATGCCCAACGCTTCTTATATCAATCCCTTACAGCCATTGAGGTATCGCCTTATTCCACCAATCACCACGTCTTGCCAAACCCACTCGTAAAGCAATCACAGTCAAAACCATCTTCATGTTTCATTCTAAGCGAATGTGCAATTTAATCTCGCAAGTTCACTATCTGTATGCCATCTGTGTATGAGCCGGCATGAATGGGGTGTACAAACAAGCGCTATAGTCTACTATCTCTAGTCAGGTGTCGCATCACGCACACAGGCCGCTAAGCATGTCATGACACGTGGCACTGAGCTGCAAAGTAAGGATATGGCAGGTTGACTATTAGGATTTATATGTATCATCAAAGAGAGATCTGAGATTCAGTCGCATCAAGATCAAGAGTTTTATAGGCGATCCTTCACCGCCGTCATCACATTTTAATCCTGCCCATACACAGGTTGTCTGGAAGAGATCGCTTTTAGCGATAAGACCGCCCATTGTACTAAATCTATTTGTAAGAATTATGTTCTGTATTTTACTTTGGTGTCCATAAAGAGTTATCTTATCTTATCTTATCAAGGTTTTAGTAGTAGCACTACAGAAATAGGACGGTCATCCTCCTTACACACCTTCAAGTTGAAGTTGAAACACTATTACCTGACGATGTCATCTTCCTAGCGCTATTTATTTACTATTTATGTACTTATTTTATTTGTTAGTATAGTTTGCTATATGTATATACCTATATATTAGTCTATTTATAAGTATATTAAGTATTAGAATTAGAAATTACATAATTTTTTATTATACCTTAGAATATATGTGTAGATGTATCCTCTAAAGTACACCGCACTCTGTATCTTAGTAAAGGTCATTGGGCATTTTGTTCGGACATATGACCCACGGCGCACAAAAACGAAACAGGGCTAGGTATGTAGTTAAATGTATATGTTACTTAATGGTATGGGTCGCATTATTGCAGGATATGGGAGAACCGCAAAAAAAATTTTTTTAATTAATATTATAGCATTTTTAAAATAATTATTATAGCATTTTTAAATTATTATTATAGCATTTTTATAATGAACTAAGTAAAAACTATTGGCCTGACTGTAAAAATACTTTGTAAAACAGTTGTTTTGAACAATTTCCAGGAATACGAAAATAAAATCCATTTTGCGGTAATAATATTTTTATTCTGCATTATCAAAATCTATAGTTAATTCATCTAAAAAGGCTGCAGGCGCGTCTATCACGTCTTGATGCCTGGCCCATGACAGAAAGTATACGACGCTTACATAAACACGCTCAAGTAATCAATAAAATGCAAAAATCGGAAACACGAGTTTAAACGCACAGATCGAAACGAAGGATGACGTACGACTGCGGGGCGGTCAGAGCGGGTGGGGCGCAGGCGGCGCGTCGCACGCGCACTTCGATACCTTACTGTTATTTTCTACCTGTCGAAAGTGCGAGCGAGAGAGACATACAATCTGTTATGCGATACAAACATTTTTCTTATGCTTGTACATACATTTTCACAATGCTGACAGTAAAATCTTTAGTTTTTAGTCTAATAGAATTATAGTTAGACTCACATACATACTGTTACATAACATTTTTCCTCCAGCAGATACATAAAAAAAATTTACATATTTAGAAAAGTGGAATTGAATACTTTACTTTAAAAGTGATTTGAACACTGTGCGCGAAAAAAAAAGTGGGTCAAAACCGCCCAATGATCTTTCGCTCCAACCAACGGTTGCCTGGAAGAGATCGCTTTCAGCGATAAGGCCGCCCATTGTATTGCTTTATTATTTTAGCCTAGTACTTATTTTTGTATTATTTCTGTTTGTGTGGTAATTCAATAAAGAGTTATCTATCTATCTATCTACATAAGTTTAAAAAAAATATCTCAACCCGATAAGTGCTCGTAGTTTGATACAATTGTGATGCTCTTTGCAATGACCAGTTGAATTTGAAATCTCACTTATCATTCATAATTAATACATAACTTTAGGATAGAATACTTACTAAAGTACATTCTTAAACTATAAGAACGATGTTCGATAGAAAACCGGTCCTCATTAAAACAGTGATGACAATAAAGTGCCTACGAAAAGAGTCAACCGCAACAAAGCTATGGATCGCTGCTAAGATCTAGTTAAAACAAAATGCTTGGTGATCTCTTAGCCCGGTTCGCACAACGATCCCTAAACGTAAATAGCGACTAAACATGTTTAAATTTGACGAATTTGTATGATTTGAAAACTCTCTAAATCATATTTAGCCACTAAAACGTTTAGGCATCATTGCGCGAATCGCCCTTACTGTGAGTAAAATATAATAATATTTTCGTTAAAAGAGATAGAAACTATTGACTAAGATCGGCTTACAGTTAAATTACCGTGAAGACATTGTGAGTGAGCCTCAACGATTTAAAAGGTATATTAGTAGGCATACATATGTCATTTGTATTAAAACCCGATTCGACTGAACTATCGGCAGATCGTTCAGTCTGTAGTCTGTGGGGGCTCTAAGAGCTATTTTCTCTATACTACGTATACCTTGAAGTAATGTTTATTCATGAAGTCATATTTGTGGGGAAACAGGCTTACGGCCCACCCGATGGTAAGCGGTCACCGTCGCCTATTGACACCGGCAACACTCGCGATATTGTCGATGTGTTCCCTACACTGTAGAAACCTCTTTACATTTCTCTTGAAGCATGCCATGTCGTAGCTTAATGGGAAAACCTTAGATGGTAGCTCATTCCACATTTTGAAAGTATGGGGTAGAAAAGATCGCGTGAAGCGTGTGGTGCGCGATACCCAATTGTCGAAGATATGTGGATGAGCTTTATTACGTTGTCGAGAAGTGCGGTGGTAAAATCTCGACGACGGTATGAGATCAAATAGCTCCTCAGAACATTGCCCATTATACAGGCGGTATGTAAAATAAATTCTAACTTAAATGCAAATTATTTAAGTCCAACCACATACAGACTCTTATTAGGGTAGAAAATAACCAAAACAAAAGTTCACTAACCAGTGCAATCTACTCTCCAAAGAAAATATATGTAAAATATTCACAAATTCATATTTTTTCGTAGCTTGAGCATCACACATACAGGCGGTCCGTTGAAAGAGCTCTCTCGGGGCAAACGTCAGACCTTTAATGGTAACTGCTGGCTTCGTGTGTGAATGAAAAATACGAACGGAAGAAATGAAAATAGCGAGCATGACGCAGTGATTTTAGCGAGGAAAGTGGCTCTGTCTTTACATATTGCACATTTGTATTTTTTGATACAACTTCAAAAAGAGAAAGATTCTTATAATAATGTAGGGATTAGAAAGGCCCGCCGAACTTATCGTTGCGACATGCATATGACGCGGGCTGCCAATGTACATCGCCCCGGTAGAATTGTCAATCGGCCATCATTAGCTGCGATCTTTTCTACCCCATACTTGCAAGATGTGGAATGAGCTACCATCTGAGGTTATTCCATTAGGCTACGACATGGCACTCTTCAAGAGAAATGTAGAGGTTTCTACAGTGTAGGGAACGCATCGACAATACCCCGGGTGTTGCCGGTGTCAATAGGCGACGGTGACCGCTTACCATCAGGTGGGCCGTAAGCCTGTTTCCCCACAAATAACATAATATATAGTTATATATATATATATATATATTTGATAAACATAACTTCAAGGTATACGTAGTATAGAGAAATAGCTCTTAGAGCCCCCACAGACTACAGAATGAACGATCTGCCGATAGTTCAGTCGAATCGGATTTTAATACAAATGACATATGCCTACTAAATATACCTTTTACCGCTTCCCATCAGGTAGGCCGTAAGCCTGTTTCCCCACAAATAACATTAAAAAAAAAACAACGAGAGCATGAGAAAATGAATTTTCTTCTTAATTTCTTTTAACTCAATTTTTTCTGATGTTCTAGTAATTATTCTGCTATTCGGGGCGGAGACAAGTCCATTAAATCAAATATCATCAAATGAAATAAAAAAATGAAAATGAAAACATTTATTTGACACGACACACGTACAAAAGAAGATGGCGACATAGAAGTAATGTCGAATCTTGACTTCTGGCTCTAAGAAGTAGGTGGGTGTAAATAGCCGTTCATCAAAATCGGTCCAACCGTTCTTGAATTATAAATGTTGCAACTAACCCGACTTTGTTTTATATAAATATATCTATTTATCTATTCTCCATAACTTTTGTTATATTTTTATTTTATTGTTTATGTGAACGTGTTTTTGATTGTCTGTATTTAATTGTCTGTCTTTAATTATCCACTGTATGTAGTTTCTATGTTGTGTTACTTGTGTCGTAATAAATGTATATATATCTATTATTTATATAATAATAGATTCATCGGTTAAGTATTTGAATGTGACTGTTCCAAGTCCAATTGTTCTATCTATGGTGTTCATGAAATGGTTTTAATTTCCATGTACATTTTATCGCTATATTTACTTGAGAGTACATTACAGAATACTTGTAAATAGTTGCACCAATAACAGTAAGTTAATATAACATAAAATAATTTGTATAACACGTAACTAACAAGCGCAGCCAGCAACTGAACTCGATTACTACTTGAAATCAAATTAAAAGAAAAAAATCGCTCATGAAAAATAGTTTCTAAGACCACGCCATTCTTTGAAATCTATTAATTTACCGTCGGAGCGAATCTAGCTCATACCACTGTTCTATATCATGGGCCATAGACTTAATGTTCCCAGGCATGATCAAAAGTGGTTTTCTGGGTTTCCTCGCTTCCATCTAATGATAATGCGACGAGAACCGAGAACCGAGAACCGAAAGCCGAACGGCTTATAGTAAATGTACTTTTAAAGTAGTTCTTTGAAAGTATTCTCGATGCAAGTAAACGTTTAGGAAAAATTAGCTAGACCCTACTTTTAAGGAAGTTATGGCTATTGGCTACTTGGACTATTTAACTGTATGTTGCATTTTATGTAAGAAGCAAGAATTTTAATTTTATTTTATGAACAACATTGCAGTCCTTACGTTCATATTTTTCCAACGTTATGAAGCATTTAGTAGACTCTCTGTGCGCTACGTGCTACGTCCAGAATTCAACTTTGCAACTCGATCTACATTTTAACTCGGAATATTATTATTCCCTCCGAGTTTCCCTATTAATTGACAATGAATAAAAACATTTTTTTAGTACATTTTTCCGTTCGATCCAGCCGTCAACAGAAATTAGGTTATCTGCTATGGCCGTGTGAACGAGTTATGCAAATCGAATTATCTGTTTTCCAACGTCCAGTTAAATTTAGTTCTTTCTCCTTGACTCTTGGCTGCACGAAATTGTCCTGTTTTGCATTTTGATAGATAATTTCGTCAGTCAACACTGTGATAGGGCTTTTGGGAAAATAAAAAGGGTCTCTGTATTTTTTGTGTCAAGTTTTGTTGAATATTTTAGATATTGCAAGTATGCACTAAATTTTAAAATGTGCTAAAAATGGTTGCCCCAACAGAATCTCATAGAATAGAATATAAAATACTGTATCGCACACCATAAAACAAATATAAATAATTAAATTTGAACAATGTATGTATATCTGTGCACGACAGCATTATAAGGACTACATGCGGCGAGAGGGGTACAAGTAGTGACCGTCGCAACCCATGACCATAGTATGAAAATTGTATTATTTTACCTCGTTTACATATTAATCAATATACTTTAAGAATAATCTTGTTTGTAAATAGATAGTAAGAATAGATATCTAAAAGATAAGAATAATATTTAAGTGTATAGAGACTGCTGATTGATGAATATTTTATATTTGAATTATTCAAGATGCCTGTTACGCGATCGAAGAAAGGAAGCGTCGCCGACTTCACAGAACAACGACCAAGCCCGACGAATCAAGAACCCGGCAACACAGAGGGCGCTACTAGCGCTCCGCGAAGTACTGGGATGACGACACGAAGTACTACGAGCTCCGCGAGAGTTCCGCCAGCTTCTGCACGTCAAGAAAATCCTGCGACAACGTCGGAAGGCACCGCGACTACGGAAACCACGGCCACAGAGTACACGACGTCAACAGAGAAAACAACAAGTACGGAGACCAACGTCACGACACAACGGGCTGAAGACTCCAACACATTGAAGCCGTCGAAGCGCGCCAACTCACACCGCTCCGAAGCGCATCGAAGAAAATTATCGGAGTTAGAAGCGCAAGAAAAATTGGCCAAATTAAAATTAGAAGAAATACGCGCGTCGCTCGCACTCGCCCAGCTGAAGTTACAAAAACAGCGTGCCGCCGCCGACGATGATGAAGCAGCTTCTGCGTCAGAAGATGAAGAAGAAGAGGAACGATCAAGTCGAGTTCAAGAATGATTGGATCACACGAAGAACGACCCACCAGAAGAAGAGAAGAGGCCAGAATAGGGGGAACAGAAAGGACGAGGACAGGGAGTTGACAAGGAAAAGGAATGTGAACACCGGGGGGACCATGAAGAGACCTAGCCTGCGCGTTAGCCACAGAACGTGGACGTCACCTCACTGGCAGCAGCCCTCACTCAATCAGTACGGATGACCAGGGATGCACCGAAGTACCTACAGGAGTTACCTGTGTTCAATGGACAATGTAACGGCTGGCTTGCGTTCCGCGCCGCCTACTACGAAACTGAAGCTTTATTCTCGAAGACCGAAAATGTAGCAAGCCTAAGAAGAAGCGTCAGGGGGGTAGCATTGGAAGCAATCAGCAGCCTCCTCATCAGCCAACCGGATCCAGCAGCTATCATGGAAGCTCTGGAAAGAAGATTTGGACGACCGGATGCACTGGCGATGAACGAGATGCAGAAGATTAAGGCACTATGAAAACTCAGCGATAGTCCACGTGACCTATGTATATTCGCAAACAAGGTGGCTAACATCGTGTCTACTATGGAAGCCCTCAAGAAAATTCACTACCTGTATAATCCAGAGTTAGTGAAGATTACCATCGAGAAGCTTACGCCGATTATGAGAAGCAAATGGTACGACTATGCCGCGAAGAACAAAGAAGAGGTACCCGACTTGAAGAGACTCACCAGCTTTTTGAATGAAGAGGCTGACAAGTGCGGAGCATACGCGCAACCCGAAGACATCGTCACAAATACTACGCAGGAGAAACATCCAAGAAGAAGATTCGAGCACACCTTCGCTACTGATACCAAGAAAGAACAATGTCCAGCATGCAAGCAGAGTCATCACTTACCTGAATACAAAAAGTTTCAAGACACAGATGTCAACGAGCGCTGGGAAATGGCTAAGAGACATCGCATCTGCTTCCGATGCCTACGAAGCACGCATCGCCGCGGTACCTGCAGAGCAAAGAAGTGCGGACAAGACGGCTGCGCGATGGCTCACCATCACCTCTTACACCATAAGAGGTCAAGAAGGACATCATCACCATCACCACCAGCAACACAAGAAGTGACATCAGCAGTGGAACTAGTGAAGAACATCGATTGCATCAGAAGCCGTCAAGCCTACCTGAAGATCGCACCAGTAACACTCATCGGTCAAAATGAAGCAAGAGTGGACACCTACGCCTTGATGGATGACGGAAGCACTATCACTCTCGTTGATGAAGGATTGGCAGAAATACTGGGCTTGGATGGCCCACGCGATCAGATGTGGGTGCAGAGCCTGAACGAGACAGTGAAGCATGAAAAGAGCAAGAGAGTCGACATCAAAATACGGGGAAGATACAGCGAAGAAGAATACACAATGCGCAATGTACGCACAGTACAGCGGCTGATGTTCACCAAGCAGAATATAGAACGGAGAGATCTTCAAGACTGCACTCATCTACGGGACATCGAAGACCAGCTGATCTACAAGGACGCCTCACCCAAGATACTGATAGGACAGGACAACTGGGAACTTCTAGTGGCACTCGACATAAGAACAGGAAGACAAGACCAACCGGTCGCAACTCACACGCGACTGGGCTGGGTGCTACACGGATACCGTACGTCTTATCAGAAACCAGTAGCCTTCTGCGGACATACCACCATAGCGGCTAAAGAAGACTCGATGGAACATATGATGAAGAGGTTCTTCGACCTGGAAGCGCTTGGAATAGAACACAAGAAACAGAAAAACGATCCAGAAGAACGAGCAATGAAGATTCTGCAAAAAAAAAAGCAGAAGAATGCCCGATGGCCGTTTTGAGACTGCACTTCTGTGGAAAGAAGACGAGTGCCAGATCCCAAACAATTATGAAGACGCCTACAAAAGATTGCGGATGCTGGAGAAGAGACTAGATCGCGACTCAGACTTGAAAACAAAGTACGAAGAAAGGATAAACAACCTTCTCGCGTCGGGATACGCGGCTCCAGCCACCACACCTGCACCTAAAGGGAAAACATGGTACCTGCCACATTTTGCAGTGTGCAATCCTTCAAAACTGAAGATACGCCTGGTACATGATGCAGCAGCAAGATCACGCGGGAGGAGCCTGAATGACATGCTACTCTCCGGCCCTGACCTTCTGCAGTCACTACCCGGAGTCATTATGAGGTTCCGGCAGCATCCATTCGCGGTCTCTGCCGACATTCAAGAGATGTTCATGCAGATCAAGATCAGACCAGAAAACAGAGACGCGCTGAGGTTTCTGTGGAGAGGAGACTGCAGAGGAGAAACGAAGCCGAAGGAGTTTCAGATGACATCAGTGATCTTCGGAGCAACGTCCTCACCGTGCACAGCGTTGTATATAAAGAATAGGAACGCAGAAGACTTCGCAGAAGTATTCCCCAGAGCAGTGAAAGAGATAAAGAAAAATCACTACATGGACGACTACATCACAAGCTTCCCGAGTGAAGAAGAAGCAATAGAAGTATCGAAAGAAGTGGACCACATTCATCGTCAAGCTGGCTTCGTTCTGCGAGGTTGTGTGTCGAACCGACAGACCATATTACGTCGCTTCGACACGAACAGCAAAACCGCTACAGTACCCATAGGTGGCACCGACGTCGAGAAAACCCTCGGACTGCTGTGGGAAGTGAAAGAAGATTGTATCGGTTTCCACTTGAACGATAAGAAGACTCCGCCAGAGGTGCTGTGCAACAATCGCCCACCTACGAAGAGAGAAGCACTGAGCGTGATAATGTCGCTGTTCGATCCGCTCGGACTGGTATCACCCCTGACAACACCTGCCAAGAGACTGATGCAAGAAACATGGCGATATGGGACCGGCTGGGATGAACCAATCCCTGAAGAGCTGCAACCGCGCTGGACAACATGGCTGAACAACCTGCGTGCCATAAAAAGACTTCACATTCAGCGATGTTACGACAGTGGCTTCGAGAGAATTACACGCGTTTGTCGACGCGAGTGAAGAAGCATATGCAACAGCGGTCTATATACGTACGCAACACGTCGATGGGTCAGTGAACGTCGTATTGGTAGCAGCCAAGAGTAACGTCGCACCCCTGAAGCCCACGTCTATACCACGTCTTGAGCTGCAAGCGGCCCTGATAGGCGCGCGACTAGCGAAGACTGTGGCCGAAGAACACGACCTGGAGTTCGAAAGGAAGACTTATTGGAGCGACTCACGCACTGTCCTCGCGTGGATAAGAGTGGAACCGCATGCCTACAAGGCGTTTGTCGCACATCGCCTGGCTGAGATTGAAGACCTCACCAAAGTGAACGAGTGGCGCTGGGTCCCCACCAAAGAAAACGTTGCAGACGACGCCACGAGAGAAACGCCGAGCGACTTCACAGCGCAGCACCGATGGTTTCAGGGTCCTGAGTTCCTAAGACGGCGAGAAGAAGACTGGCCAACAGAAGTAAAGGTCACCAACACAGAAACTGGGGAAGAAAGATGCCACGCGCCGCAAGACATAAAGACGCACGAACACTTGCCGAACATAGACAACATAGCTAAGTGGCCGATACTTATACGCGCCACATGAAGAGTGCTACAATTCATAGATCTGTGTAGGATCAAGAAACACAGAGCAGCTGCAACAAGATACAAGAAGACTAAAAAGAATCCAGAAAAAGATGCCGCATGGAGCCGCGGTAAGAAAAAGACCGACAAGAATAAAGGAACGACATCAACCAAGAAAACAGAAAAAATAAAACTAGTGTGCCTGGACGCGAGCTACCTGTTACGAGCAGAGAAGATGTGGATAAGGAAAGTACAGGATGACAGCTACGCCGATGATAAGACGCGAATAATGCACGGCGACACGCCCTCGTCAAAGGACCGCCTTGCCACTCTGAGCGTGTACATAGGTGAAGATGGATTACTACGCCTACGAGGAAGAATCGCCGCGACGCCAGGTATACAGGAGGAAACAGCCAACCCTGCCCTGTTGGACGGACAGCACAAGTATACAAGAATGTACATCCAACATGTACACGAGAAGATGCTCCACGGTGGGGTAGAAACCACAGTGAATGAAATAAGACAACGGTTCTGGGTGACAAGAATACGACCCACAGTGAGGAGCGTAATAAGAAGATGTCCACAGTGCCAAATGAGAAAAGCGAAGCCCGCGATCCCTTCGACAAGAAACCTACCTCTAGCACGTTTCACCCATCACGCGCGTCCCTTCTCCTACACAGGACTGGACTACTTCGGACCGCTGGAAGTCACCGTGGGAAGACACCGTGAGAAGAGGTGGGTCGCCCTCTTCACTTGCCTCGCGACAAGGGCCGTTTACCTAGAAGTAGTGACATCATTAAGTGCGGATTCTGCCATCGCCGCGCTAAGAAGATTCATCACGAGAAGAGGACAACCGACCGAACTGTGGTCAGACAACGCGACGTGCTTCAAGGCAGCAGATAAGGAATTGAGAGAAGCCCAGCAAGAAGCTTGGGAAGCAACGCGAGAAGAGGCCAACGCACGCCGCATCAACTGGCGTTACATTCCCCCCGCCTCCCCCTTCATGGACGGCGCCTGGGAACGACTCGTGCGTAGCCTCAAAGAAGCCCTACGCGTCATCCTGCATGAGAAGCACCCAAGCGACGAGGTCCTGCACACACTCCTCGTGGAAGTCGAGAAGATCATTAATTCGCGGCCGCTTACGCATGTAGCTGTGACGCCAGAAGAACCCGAGGCCTTGACCCCGAACCACATCCTGCTGGGGCCAAACAGTCACGTGCCAGCACCGGGCAGCTTCACTCAAGAGGATCAATCCGCACGACAACTCTGGAAGCGCGCACAACTTCTGGCCGACGAATTTTGGAAGAGATGGGTGAAGGAGTATCTCCCTTTGCTTCAACACCGGCGGGAGCCCAGAGCCACCGGGACCGCCCCGAAGGTCGGTGACCTGGTGATCATCTGCGACCCAAACCTGCCGAGGAACGTCTGGCCAAGAGGAAGAGTGACCAGAACCTACCCTGGAGAAGACAACGAGATACGAGTCGTGGACATCACTACGAGCAACGAGCACATCCTGCGCCGACCATGCAAGAAGATCGTCGTGCTACCGGTGGAGTCGCGTGCTGCGACGGCGGGAGAAATGTGCACGACAGCATCATAAGGACTACATGCGGAGAGAGGGGTACAAGTAGTGACCGTCGCGACCCATGACCATAGTATGAAAATTGTATTATTTTACCTCGTTTACATATTAATCAATATACTTTAAGAATAATCTTGTTTATAAATAGATAGTAAGAATAGATATCTAAAAGATAAGAATAATATTTAAGTGTATAGAGACTGCTGATTGATGAATATTTTATAACGGAAATATTAGTTAATGTTTGTCTTAATATCTCTTAAAGAATAGTATTAATAAGTGTTAATTACATTAATTCTTGAATAATAATAAGAATAAACGTTTGGAAGTATTATAATAGGAATAATTAGATAAGAATAATATTCTTCAGTTATGATGCAAATAAAGTTACGATTATTTGTTGTTTTACTATAAAATGGGTAAATGTAGGTAGGAGGTAACACATTTCTATTTAATAAGAGTAGAAATGAGTGCGCATACACCCGCTCCGACGCTCGCATTGGAAATGACGCGCGGCCGCCACTTAGGGCGAGTTTATATAGTAGTGAAGTGGGGGGCAGGGTAGTATTTAAAGCGCCGCACCGAAAACGCGCCGCCATTTCTCCCATCATGACATACTCCTCAGTAGTATTTGCCCACTCCCGTCAAGTTGCTGCCATTCAATTAGTACAAAATCGTTTTTTTGCGAAAAGCCACAGGCTCGCCTTGGTATTTTCGCAATAACGATCTACATCGTGATTTGAAATTAGAGTCAATAGCTAAATTCATCAAGCTCGCTTCCAAGTGACATTATGAACTCGCCACTCATCATCCGAATCCTTTGGTACATACCATTCCGGACTATTCGATTGAACCGTCCGAGCACAGGAAAACCCTCCGTCGTCCGAGACACGTTCTTGGAGACCCGGATGACGAAATCACTTCCGCTAATGCGGGTGAGTCATCCACATTAGACAGAGCAAACACTCCACAAATACACCGACCTCGCCGGCGAGGTCGACGAGTCCCATTAGTCGCCGCCTACACGAGGTACAAGCACGTACCCGGGCGTTTCTCTCCTATCCCCGTCCCGGCAACAGCCCAAGCCGAGGTTCGTACCTAAGTGGTGCCCTTGCGCTAGTTGCCTAATCAAAAATTAAATTATAGGGCTGAGCGCCTTCTGCGCTCGCCAAAAGCTCGGTTAAGCTGCAACGGCCTCAGAGGCCAACAGCGCGATAAGTCCATTCGAAAAAAAAAAAAAAAAAAGCGCCGCCATTTCTAAACCGAGCGGCGCCGGGTGAAGACGCATGTATTATTCATAAGTAATAATCATAGTCTATAAGATAAATATAGTAATATACAACAAACAATATGTAAAATATAAAAAAGTAATAAATAAAGGCTAAAGGGGGTGAGGCAGTGAATGTTCTAGAAAATTGCGAGGAATAGTATAAAAGACGGCGCCTATTGGCCGTCAGCATTCAGTGCTCGGGCAACATCGGAAAAGGAAGCAACAGGAAGAAAGAAGAAAATCTGCCTCGCCGCCTCGCTGCCTATTTGATCAAGACTGGTGTTTTTTTATCTTCTCCTTCGCAAATACGGGACTACATAGCCACTAACCCTCGGCAATCTATACACAACAATATCTATGAGTTACATTTGACGGTCTTACCACTAAATATCGGTCTCTACTAGACAACCTTTGGATGGAATGAACAATGTGAATAGTTGACGACCTCCGTGGCGCAGTGGGCGAATAACCAGCTGAGACGCAGGAGGTTCGATTCCCACCGCGGAACAAATGTTTGCAAGATCTACAGATATTTGTTCCGGGTCTGGATGTTTTTCTATATATTATAAGTATGTATTTACAAAAAAAGTATATAAGTATTCTATCAGTTATCTGGTTCCCACTGGTTTCTGGCTCTGCTTAGTTTGGGGCTAGATAGCGCTGTGTGAAATGTCCAGCAATATTTTTTTTAACTTATTTATTTATAAAAAACATATACTTATAAAATAATTACACCTAAAAAACCTTAATAGGTTTGTCCTTTTACACGTACCAATTTTTTATAGATATGTTTTGTTCTGTACGTTTGTCCAGCCGTGCGCCGGCTCACATTCCATCGTTATCTGCACAAACATACAGGTTGTTCTAAAAAGGCAAACTTTATGGAACAATTATTCAAATAGCAGTTCAGTGGTTATAAACTTACTTCAATATGATATTATATTATATTTTATATATGTATATGTAAATAGTTAACACGGCTACACATCAAGCTTTAATTTCCAGTATAAACTGACCTCGCATTGTGTAGGCTTTTCATAGAATGAGAGGTCAGCTTATACTGGAAAAGTATAGCTTGATGTGTAACCGTGTGTCACAGAGTTATATGCCTACTTTAATATTATTATTTATTATTTATAATCAGTTTTTAGCGTAAACTGCAATAGTTTTTGTGACATTATGTTATTAGCAATTTACGATAATCCAACCCACTACAACTCATAATGTATTGTTAATTTTACCTAAATTACTACTATATATATAACACTATTATAAATATCCGTAGTTCAGCGTGTTTGTAACAAGTGCGCCACATCACAACCATAAAACTGGCAGTAAAGCCTTCCAACCGGGGTGGCCATTATGCCCGCAGATGTTATCACAACATAAAATTCCGAAATTAAAACCTATAAAATATCGAGCCCAAACATGATTTATCTCGCTCGAAAAATTATTTCTCGTTTCGTTATTGGACGTCGTAAAGAGGATTGCTGTTTTATAGTAGAAACAGGTGATGGAGGATTTGTTGATGTGAGTGATTGGAGTGAAATTGAAGCAGGCTTAGACCACCACGCGTTATAAAGATAGCGGTCACCGTGATTTAACGTTAATAATTACGTCCACATTCTCTTAAACATATCATTTTTATTCATCTTTACACGTAATCATATATACATGAAAATGAGCTTAATCATCGTTTTACAGAATAAATATTAAGTACATTTTTTTATCATCAATCTAGCTTTTTATTTATGTAGTAACGGTAACTGACCGCACTGATCACCTTTTTTGTACAGGAGTATTATATTAGATTTAGTCCATTGCTGAGGGATCGTTTCTGTGTTGATGATATTATAGAAAAATAAAGATTGCTGGACATGTCACAGAGCGCTATCCAGCCCCAAACTAAGCAGAGCTTTTACTAAGGAAACCAGATAACTGATAGAATACTTATATACTTTTTTATTGTAAATACATATTTATCATATATAGAAAAACATCCAGACCCGGAACAAATATCTGTAGATCATGCAAACATTTGTTCCGCGGCGGAAATCAAACCCGTTACCTCCTGTTTTTAGGACAAAACGGGTCTTTTCGCGCACAGATCTATATCAAAATCATAATTTTGACTAACCTCGACGTTTTGGCCAAGTTATATCGGCCGTGGTCACGAGAGACTGAAGCGGGGGGTTGTCATTGCCGGGTTGCAATGATGTCACCAACTACCCGCACTTGGTTTTCTGAATCGCACGTATCACTGTTTCGACACACAATACTAATAGTATCTGAAGTCACGCCTGGATCTAAATCGCGACGTGAACACCTAACTATAACTGGATTCCACGACGAAGATAATCTAAAGCCGTCCTCACGATTCAAATTGCGATATTTCTTTATTTCGACGGCTTCTCGAACGATTCATGGGTAATATTGGCGTTCTGTGGAGAGAATTTTGGGGTCGTGAAGTTCTATCCAATGGTTTGGTCCGCTACCTCCTGCCGCTCAGCCGGCTATTCGCCCATTGCGCCACGGAGGTGGTCGAAGAATTATTGGTATCATTGAAGATTTTTTTTCAATGATACTTTGAGAATAGGTGTTATTGTTTGTTTTGCTTGTTGTTTGTATTATTATTTTAAGCGTAACTGACGTAATGGCTAGATTTTAAAATTATAATAAAAGTTCCACTTTAAAACATCATTCATGAAAACTGCGGAGGTGAGCACAATAATCTGGATATACGTTACGCGAGTTATTAAAATTACTCGCATTGCATGAAATACTTTCAGTGCTTAGTGACCTCATTACACTAATGGCGTATGTACTATTACTGAAACTACAAAAAGCTTATTCTCCACAGCTGCAGCAGCTCATTTATTTAAAATATATTAAACACTGGGTTTAATACTTTACCACAGGTTAATAACATCATATCATACATCATTTATTACATCAATTACATCGAAGACACTTGCTGGACAATGTTTTTACTTTATTTTATACATTAATACTTAGATTCACAGTTACATTACCGTATATCATACACTAATTAACATAGTATTGAACTTAAACCAAATTGAATCTACATCTAAGGGAGAGTGGGCAAGACGGGGTTGGGAGCAAAACGGGGCAACCGATCTTGAGTGTGAACGAATTAGTCAATCAGGATCGTTTTACCACCTAACTTTGCGCCGTCATTACAGCAATCAGTAATCGAAGTGAGCGGACAATGACACTACGCGTTTTATTTGTTTTCTGGAAAAAACTGTGTTATGCCAAATAGCTAATGATTTTTCTATACTATATAGGGCATGTAATTTCCGTAAATAATAACATCTCGGAATTTACTTCAACGTTATCAAATGTGACAATAACTACACTAACAGGTAAGAACTTGTTTTTCTCTGTGCTGCGTATTGGTTTTATTCAGTTATTTTTTAAATTTGATTCGCCATACGGGTAAAAATGGGGTAAGAAGGCAAGCGGCATACAAATGTCTAAGTTTGATGTTAATGAAGAGGATATACAGCGAAAAAAAGATTTGAGGGAACTTAAAAAATCTCACAAAAACCTGCAGAAAGGAGTAACTAAAAAGAAAAATGGGGCTAAGAATACATAATTAAACGAGAAAGTGACAGCGTTACTGAAAATATCTCTTGTTGGTTTTGTACCCACGGGATACCCCATCATACACTAGGGGTGGGGCATGAGGGGGATGAGGGTGTATTTCTACTTTTTGATCTTTTTTAATTTTAATATGTTGATTAGACTGCCAAATACACGTTAACAATGAAGACTGATTATCAAAGAAGATTAAAAGAATAGAACAAATTTATAAAACTTATTATGACCAATTTTATTTACCTTCAAACCTTAAGGAGCCTGTCTTACCCCACTCTCCCCTAATACTAAACTTTTATAAATTTGACGCGGCAGAGTAGCCCGCCAGTTAACTTTAACCTACCTAATAAAACTAAATTTTTACAAAAAAAGAAAAAATGACAAGAAATAATCTACAAAAAAAGTAAGTATTACAAATTTTTAGAATATTCAAATTAATGAAGAAGTGCCCCTTGAGCTGCAATGTTTGCTTGATCACATTTGGAGCGTGCGTGTGTGTGTTTAAATGTGTATAGTGTACCTTGTGGGTGTGGTGTGAGATGTATTTTATAGTGTTATGTTATTTTAAAGCGTTAAGGGCCCTGTCTTCTGTTACCCGTTTTATGCGAATATTTCAAACAAGTCTGTGGCTCGGTTGATAAAGAGAGATAAACAAAAATAAATACACCCAAAGTGTGGTTCAACAAAACTTAAAAGATCGAAAAAAAAATTTTTAACATATCACATTCGTCAAATAAATTAATTTGTAACTCGCGTTTTCGTAAAATGAGCAATTGAGTGAACTATCTAACCCTGTTTTCACCCAAAAACCGAGTCGTAAAGTTTTTAACAAAAATAACATAACGACAAAAATATTGTCTTCTTTGAATTGCGATTAAAAAAATTTAGTATACAATATTTAAAAAAAAAATAACGAATAAAAACTGCGCAATTTTACGCTTCAAAATATGTCGTTTATTCGAAAGTAGAAAGTTTATAAGTTAAAATTCACATACTTTAACAAAGTTCAACCTTTTATTTACATATAAAAAAAACTAAAAGCATACTATCCATTAATTATTATAATACGAATTTTTTAAAATCACATATAAAATGATGAAACGCAACGCGGCCACTGGCAGTCTGCGCCGAGCGCTTTTGGAGGGAGGACGTGTCGCTCTTTGTCACGAGCACTATACTCGTACATAGTAATATTATAGTTGCACTATAATACTATAGGCAACAGCATACAATTATAGCGCGACCGAGTGATTTGATCTGTATGGATACTTACAGATCTATAAAACTCATTGACATCATTGTTCTCCCAGATGCCCCCTCGTAGGGTAAAAATGTTTGGTATGATCTTATAGAGGGAGTTTTAGTGAGTTGGGAAAACTAAGATCTCGCGAGTCTCTCAAAAAACAAAAAAAAATATTATTCATAATTTATGATTTGTAAAATAGTGCCACGAAATAACAACCACAGACTTACTTGACCTACAGTTTAATTCAAATAACAAGTAATGGGAGTTCATGTTAATTGGTTACTTTTATAGGGCTAGAAATTGCAGTTATTCTGGATTTTAGACTTTTCCCTGTATTTGTGTCACTTGAGCTACACGAATACCAAATTTCAGCACTGTGAGGTTACTGGTGTACCCTGTGAATTTGGTCAAAGTTAGTACACTCAAAAACTACAAAGATTAAACTCAAAATAAAAACGGGCTCAAAACGTGCTAATGAAGAACTTTTTTTTATAAGACGTCCCATTTGACCTAACAGACTCGCGAGTTCTTAGTTCGGGGAGAATCTATTGTACAACAGCGCCACTAAATTCATAACGAACTTACTTGACCTAAAATTGCATTCAAATTACAAATTACGGGAGTTCATGTTAATTGCTTATCTACTCGTTTTAGGTTAAATATTGCAGGTATTTTGGATTTCAGACTTTTTCTTACATTAGTGTCACATAAGCTACACGAATACCAAATTTCAGCACTGTGGAGTCACTAGTGTACCCTGTGAATTTAGTCAAAATTCAGCTTTTATTACGACTAGTAATTAAAAAACTACGACGAATAAACTAATAATAAAAACGGGGTCTCAATATATTAATAAAGATCTTTCATTTAACGTCCTATTTGACCTTATAGTCTTTATTTTGTTTGTTTTCACCGCTCTTGAACCCCAATATCTCAACAACCCACCAACATTTTTAGCTCATTAAGTCAAACCAGGATTTTGCCAACACTACCTGCCTATATATTATCAAATTTCACGATGATCGGATCAACGCTTCGAAAGTTACCCTTGGACAAACAAACATACATATACAACGCCAATTTGCTCAAGTTGATTTAGAAACTTCGCTTTGCTCGATCAATTAGTCAAAGATTATGAATATTATTTTTTTTTGTTTTGTGCAAGACTCACGAGATCTCAGTTCGGGGCGAACCACTAGTTATTTCACTTGTAGAAAGCTTGTCAGACCATTATAATCTCAGAGTCTTCAAGTCCAAAGTGAACACGTTCTATCTAGGCAAGCTGGCTCCCTCTTACACCTTACCATCAAGTGAGTACCTAAGTGGTCAAGCGCTTAACCAATACAATTAAAATATAAATACTTTAAACTACAAATGAAGATAGGTACGAAGATACCAAATACACTATAAATTAACATTTTCATTTGATCGACATGACAAAGGATCAACATTTCTTGCCCTATAGTGAGGTGTATAGTACACAAACTCACACATCCGCAAGCCACGCAGCAAGTTCAACGGCCGGCCGACTTCGTAAATATCTAAAATTGACAGGGTCAGATTTTGGAATGCCCTCTTAATTATAAGATCATTTGGGAATGGCAACAAAAAAAGAAGGTAGTTAACTAAAGCGCAGTTGAACCCGCTCAATGTATGTATTTCTTTTTAAGCTCACAAACTCCTGGGGAGCTACTCGCTGCCCTAATTTTCTCTGCTCCTAGGTTGGCCAGGATCTCGAGATTTAACCCTTTACAGCCAAGCTCTTCGAAATCCTATCTCGCAACGCGCTTTTGAACAGAATAGTCTGCCGGTACAACTGTGTGGCTAAGAGCAAAGGAGCGGTCATGTTTGTTGGATCTGTACGAATGTTTAAAAACAGCTTATTCCAGGTTAATTTGTGATTCTTGATACCCGTATGATCTGTATCCCTATAAAATATATAAATAAAATTATATGATATTAATAATAATGTATCTACATAGTTAAGTAGTTGATAGATACATATATGATTTTATTGTATGATAAATTTGTAAATAGAATTGAATTAACTTTTTAATTTTTTTTTAACTTTTTGTAGTTGTTATGATATAATGAAATGTATAACGCTGCTAGCTGAAGTACGTATATGCCATTTTAGCTTATTATTAAAGTAGAATGTCATCTTTAACTATAGTAGCATTAAATCCTACCATTATTATATCTGCATAAATATTGTCAGTGTATGGTTATGTTGATAATTCCTATTAATAAATATAAATGAATAATTATAGCGTAACTGAATAAGATGAATTTAATATTAAATGGCTGTCACATGGGTTTGGTAGCTCACTTACCTCCGCCCTAGTTACAAACCTGTTATTTTAGGGCTAGTTCTCTTGCATTCAGTAGTATAAGCTGGCTGATTAAAGAAACGAATCTGAAATAGCGGCCAGTACTTGCATTCTTCTTCTTATTTCGTGTCAATGTCTCAATACTATAGCAATTTTGACCAGTACGCTGCCACGTTCATGGCAGCGTCGAAGCAATTCATCAGTTGCCCCATCGTGCAGGTGGTAGGGCAGGATGGGCATGCAAGGACGTGTGCCATTGTTTGGAGCTTTTTTTTTATGTTATTTGTGGGGAAACAGGCTTACGGCCCACCTGATGGTAAGTGGTCACCGTCGCCTATTGACACCGGCAACACCCGGGGTATTGTTGATCGTTCCCTACACTGAAGAAACCTCTTTACATTTCTCTTGAAGCGTGCCACATTGAGCTGGGCACCACATTGGCATTGCGTCGCCGATTCGTCTATAATACCCCATTTACTAAGATTACACCTGTAGCGGCCGACTTGGGTACGCAGATTATTGAGGGTAATACTTGCATTGACAACAGTACACACGGCTACACATCAAGCTATACATTTCCAGTATAAGCTGACCTCGCATTCTGTAGGCTTTTCGTAGAATGAGAGATCAGCTTATACTAGAAATGTATAGCTTGATGTGTAGCCGTGTGTACAGCAGAAAAACTTTTATTTGCAACTCTTTCATTTAATTTTTTTATTTCTAAATATTACTACAGATTTTAATTAGTACAATAAAACTCCGGCTTGATTTAGATATATTATTTTTAATTGGTAAAGTTTTCTTCGTCAAAGTATTTGATTACATTATAAACAGTTTGACGTGCATCACTATGAAGAACCTTTCCTCGTTTACCCTCAGTCGAGTCCCCTCATTATCGAAAATAAACTCAACAGTACTACATAACAACGAAAAATATTATCAAACAAAAACAAATGAATGACAGCCTAGCCGTAATGACGGGCGTGTGTGAGTATAGACAACAATAGTCTGTGACAGAGGGGGTAATGATTAGCGGCGCTATTTTAGATTCGTTCCTTCATTCGATCGACTTATTGAATGAATAAAGTGTTGTTATAACTCTAAGTTTAGAATAAAATTTGACTTCATTTAACTATTAAATTAACAATTTGAACATTCTTATAACAAAATACGGACGGCAAGATACAGTTTACCGCCAAGAGGGATATAACTTTGAGACTTCGTAAAAACTTGATGAGTCATCTGAGACCGCATAGAATACATTATTTAAATAAGCGGTCACGTCGAAACTGCTAATTTCAGTAAGTGAACCAAAAGCAGCGCTAAGGCTGTTCTAGAGTTGCGATGCATTCCGGTTTGTGTTAGCCTTTTTTCACAGACACTTGGAATGTCAGCTGGATAATTCTTTTTGCTAAGTACAGATACTGGAAATCTGTTTTTGCCTTCGCTCTTGTATTCTTTATTGATGATTGATTGATATGAACACAAGAAAATATATTGAAACAGTACAGAAATAGAGGGCATGTACAAAGGCGAGCTTAACCCTAAGAAGAGTTTTCTTCCAGCAAACCTTTGAGGATAGAGAGAGAGATGATTTTAAAGGTAGGTGCGTGTACAAGAATCATAAATATGTACATAAATCTTAAACAAATAAAACGAAATATACTAAAAGTAAGTAATAAAATGAATGTATATAATAAATAAACTAAATAGACTAATATATACATAAATAAATATATACCTACAATAAATTAAAATTAAAGAGAAAGATAGTGCTCTTTAACTTTCCGTTTGAAAATGTTAAACGATGGACTAGCGCGAACATCATGGGACAGGGCATTCCAAATTTTCACCGCATAAACGGTAAAGGAGCCACCATAGCGGCTTGAAGTGTGTTGAGGTGTTTTGAGAAGAAGGGACTTAGAGAACCGGCATGTCACACTGCGAGGGACAAGGAATTCGAAGCGTTCACGGAGGTAGGGAGGAGAGAGTGGACAATAAAATACTTTAAATAAGATTGAAAGAACGTGAAGATCACGACGAAGACGAATAGGGAGCCATTTAAGTTGGGATCTGAACGTGGATACGTGATCGAACTTACGCAGTCCGAAAATAAAACGAATGCACAAGTTCTGTAGACGTTCCAGTTTATTGAGAAGTTCTTCCGTGGCATCAAGAAAGCAGACATCTGAATAGTCGCTTCATACGCAATGTTTACGATATACTTAACTAGAGTACTTATAACTTGTTATAGGTCCTATATATTTTCTTATTAGGGTTTCGTACCTTAAAAGATAAAAAAGGAACCCTTATAAGATCACTCTCTTGTCCGTCTGTTCGTGTGTCACCACCGATTTTCTGAGGAACGGGTACATCTAGTAAGTTGAAATTTATACCAGACACTAAGGTCTATTAGTAGTATAGGGACTATTAGGTGTCAAGGTCCTGAGTCAACACGATTGAAACATATGGGCAAATTTAGAGTTTCGCCATAATTTACCTACATTTTTACCAAATTTTATTTTTCGGTAAGACCTTGCTTTTAACCAAAATTGACAATTCTACGTCAACCGTAAGTACCCTATAGATTATGGGTCGAAAACCTATATGGTAGTTCCCGTTGACCTAGAATCACGAAATTTAACAAAAAGCAATGAAATTTGCAGCACAAAGAAAGGAAATCCTTAAAAAAATAAAAAAAAGTTGAAAATTAAAGGGTGTCTCCATACAGACATAGTTGACGCCAATTAAGATAGGCCTCTGTTGTAGTTGTATGGGCGCTCCTACAATTTAGAGGACTATCTTAATCGGCACCAACCTCAAATAAGGTAAATAAACAAAATTGTGCTATTGAATAAAATAAATATATATGTGGGGCTCCCGTACAACGGACATGATTTTTATTGCCGTTTTTATAGGTAGTGGTACGGAACCCTTCATGCGCGAGTGCGACTCGCACTTGGCCGCTTTTTTATAGTTAAACGTTAACGTTTCAAGGGTTCTACTTACTAGTTTCCTACTTCTTTTGCGACTTTATTCTGAGGAAATGCTTCTCAAATCGATGCCAAAAGCACAATTTTTTCCCGTACACTAGCAATCTTTACACAACAAAGTATTTTTTATTAAAATTTGCATCAATTTGAATAAATATGAGCGCACTTAGCATAGCATAGTTGGTATTAAACATTCATAGCTTTGTGGTGACCGTGTATAAAGGTGCATTTCATTAATACAATGGATTATGTAGAACTTATACATTGTATGTAACCATAACGGAAGCATTAGGTATAAATAGTTGCCAGTACACAGTGGTCGTATTCGAACGTATTTTTTTAGCCTTCTATTTGCAAACTTGGAGAGTGCGTAATAAGCTTAAAAAGGGGTACAAAGTTTAATATACAGAGTGTTTTTTTTAACTGTAACAGTACGGCAGCACCCATAACTAGAGGAGATACAGGTGCAGTTTCTTTTAAAACATCAGCTCGTTTTCGAAGAAAAACATTTTGGCACTAATATTTTTTTGTGAAGTGTGGGTAAGCGCCTTAAAATGAATCAAGTTGGAAAATTTTTTTTTGATGCTGATCAATGCCGTCCTTTGTATGGATCATTTTATTGTACCGGCTGAAAAAAATCTGAACAGCGGAAATTAGCCAAATTTGATAAAAAGTATTCTCATACAACAAGACAAACAAAATTCCTTCTACAAACATTTTATTAGATTCTAATTACACATTAATGAAGTATTAATACTGTAGCGATTAAGAAGTTTAGGAACTCCATGCTCTCATGAGCAATTCAAAAACATTTCGTATTTCAGAACAATTTTGAATTTCGAACATGGTTCTTGCACCTGTTGGACTTTTATATCAGTCATTGCATCTTCTATTTTGTCCTATCATGGCATTGTCAAATACGCAAAAAGTAGACTTAATTGAAGCATACTTCCTCAATCGCGGTCTGGGTGGCGTTCCTGATACCACTTCAGCGCATTAGTTGAGCTTCGTCGGTTAAGGAAGTATGCTTCAATTAAGTCTACTTTTTGCGTATTTGACAATGCCATGATAGGACAAATAAGATGATGCAATGACTGATATAAAAGTCCGACAGGTGCAAGAACCATGTTCGAAATTCAAAATTGTTCTGAAATACGAAAGGTTTTTAATTGCTCATGAAAGCATGAAGTTCATAAACTTCTTAATCGCTACAGTATTAATACTTCTTTAATGTGCAATTAGAATCTAATAAAATGTTTGTTGGAGGAATTTTGCTTTGTCCTGTTGTATGAGAATACATTTTATCAAATTTGACTAACTTCCGCTGCTCAGATTTTTTTCATCCATTACAATAAAATGATCCTTACAAAAGACTGCATCGATCAGCATCAAAAAAAATTTACTAACTTGGTTCATTTTAAGGTGCTACTCACGCTTGACCAAAACAAATTTAATGCCTAAATGTTTTTCTTCGAAAACGAGCTGATGTTTTAAAAGAAACTACACCTGTATCTCCTCTGGTTATGGGTGCTGCCGTACTGTTACAGTTAAAAAAACACTCTGTATATGTCGTAGTATTATGCATACCAAGTTTAAAAATTAAGAAGTCTCTTGACTTCGTACAACCGGTAGTTACGTATCTACTCTCCGATTGGTAGTTGTTTTTTTTTTTTGTAAAGTTACTGTGAACGCAGAGTGGTGGCGCTGGGATCGCTTCCCGGCCACCTCTCGAGGACAGAGTCGATTGCTGGCCACTTCACTTTCCCTTGGAGCGCCGGTACGAAAACACCTCCTTGACTGAGCATCGAAACTGTCACGTTTACCGTATCTACCTAGCTATCAAGAACATTGTACCTACCTGCCAAGCTGAAGCCCTCATAAAAGCAAGCTTACCTAATGGATTTTACTGGTTTGCCTGAGTACCCTGCACCTGCACCATTGACTTCATACCCCAGGACTGCAATGAGCCACCTTCCAACACAACGCCCAAGTTCCAGCCGTCATATAAATAACTGAGATCTCGCGAGTACCATATAAACAAAAAAATATTATTTGTACTTAATCTTCGACTATCAAAGTAGTGCCTACAGCTTCAAATTACAGGTAACTATTTTTTGGGGTAGAAATTGCAGTTATTCTGGACTTCAGACTTTTTCCTATATTTATGTCACTAAAGCTACACGCATACCAAATTTCAGCACTGTGGGATGACTGTGAATTTTGTCACAGTTCAGTTTTTATTATGGCTAATAGCTTAATAACTACAAAGATTTAACTAAAAATAAAAACGGGGTCGAAATGTACTCACAAACACTTTTTATTAGACGTGCCACTTTATTTTTTTATATCCCTCTTGAACCTCAACACCCCCCTCCCCCTATTTTTAGCTCATTTACACACCAAAATTATGCCATCACTACCTACCTATATACCTACCAAATTATACGATGATCGGATAAACGCTTCGAAAGTTATCCTCTGAAAAACAAACATACATACATACAACGCCGATTTGCCCTAGTTGATTAAGAGATCTCGCTTTGCTCGATCAAATATAGTTTGATTTATGTGTGTTACATAAACAGCTACCTTTGCTGGGTTTATACAGGCCACACAATGAATTTTTGTCCTAAGTTTTATTCAATTATTACCCGTGCGCGATAAGTTGGGACCTGAGCGCGGTGACGTCATATTGGCGTGTTTGTACCGCCCGCAAAAAAGCGAACATAACAAGCAGCCGCCCGCGGCTTCGTCTTTGTTTTTTTAACCTAATTTATTATGTTACTCAGGGAGGACGCTGCCTTTTATCTAATCTTTTTTACACTTTTTGAATAAAATAAAAATACAATGTTTAAGTTTATACATTTATTTTATCTATTATTTACATTATCTCATCTTCGTCACTACTTAGTGGACAGGTAAACAAAACTGTTTGTTCCGTTTTTCGTTTTTAAAAAACTCTAACACTTTTAGCACGAGGTTTTTTTTCCGCTATGCAAAGGTTTACCCTTCATAATGATAACAAAAACACTTAACAAGAACTATAACAACAAAAACTACAACAACAAAACAATGACACAAACTATAACAACAAAAACTACAACAACAAAACAATAACACAAACTAAAACTAAAATAATTCCAGAGCGCGTCGTTACGTGACGTAGGCCAGTACGAGACTAAAAACCCTAGTAAAAAATAGTTATGCGAACGGTACAATACGGGCGCCATCGGGGAAGTGCAGGGGAAGCGGTCGGGGAGTCGCATTCCTAGCAGGTCCCAAGTTATCGCGCACAAGTAATACACTACATTGCGACTATTACCTACTTAGTAGTTTTCTATAATATTATTCACAAATCATATTACCCTACATTGGCACATAGTAGACGACTTAAGATCTTCATACTAATACTCCATACTGTATTTTATTACCAGCTGCCAAGTGGAATTGGCAGATATGAGCATTACGACGCTTATGGAAATGTTCTCTGCAGTAGTTCCATAAGCATATTATTCGGGAGTAAGCGGTTTACACCTACAGCCCGGCCTGAAAATACTCTTGTGTTTTGAACGGTACTAAGCCAATTATTAAAAAAAAATGGTATGTACTTTTAAATACTTTCATAATTTATCAATCCATCCAAGCTGCATTGTTAAAGTGCGATATAAACAAAAGATTTATTGATATTTGAAAGTATTGATATTCGTTTGATTAGATACTTTTTGCTGAAGTGGCTCAAATGGGGAACAGATAAAATACTTAGGGCGACTTGCGCAACGATGGTGATTACGCAACGATTTAGTCGTTTACTTTGTACAAGGCGGCCTTAGAATGGAATAACATCTATACATTAAAAAAACTTAAAAACATATGTCCTTGTTGGTTTGACACTACCTTATTTTCTTTTTACACCTAAGCTACTCTTTACTTGAATTCATTGAGAGCAAAACTATGTTTTTATTTCGGTAACACTATTGGAATAACACTCGTTCGGGAAACTTTGCGATATCTTCTCGTCCAAAATTCCCCAGAGCCTGAAGACTAAAGTCTTCCACCAGTGTGTGTTGCCAGTGATGACCTATGGCACTGAAACGTGGTCCTTTACTCATGGCCTCATGACCAAGCTCAAGGTCACTCAACGAGCTATGTAGAGGGCTATGCTCGAGGTTTCTTTGCGTGACCAAAATCCGCAATGAGGAAATCCGCAGAAGAACTAAAGTTGCAGACATAGCTCTCAAAATTAGCAAGTTGAAGTGGCAATGGGCAGGCCACATCGCTCGTAGAACCGATAACCGTTGTGGAAGAAAGGTTCTCGAGTGGAGACCACGGACTGGAAGACGCAGCGTAGGCCGGCTCCCCACAAGGTGGACCGACGATCTAGTAACAATCGCGGGGAGCCATTGGGCGTAAACGGCTACCAACCGCTCGTTGTGGCGATCTAAGGGGGAGGCCTATGTTTAGCAGTGGACGTCTTTCGGCTGATGATGATGATAATGATGATGATAGGAATAATACGCTCTTCACCATTCTTACTGATTCTTTAAACCTAGATCAAATAAAACAGGCTTATTCAAGTCACAATGTACTCGTAATAGTATTCAAAATCTATGCATTAAAAAACGTATAGTTACTAAACTATCCATTAGTTAGTAGTTATGTATATATGGAGGTGATTCGAATAGCCTAAAGGGTATACTATCATCCTATTTCTTTTTAAAAGAGGAACTATCAAACAAGCATTATACCAACAAAACCACACCAAAAGGTCACTTGACAATAATATTCCAAATGAGCTTAAAACAGGAATGAAGCTCAATATTTATGTACCTCACACCAAATTACTTCGTCAAGATACGTGAACTTAGACACGTCTCAGCTTAGAGAGAATTTTCAAGTAGATTAGCAACTTGGTACCGCGATGGTTTCCAAACTGCCGGCCAACTCCTCTATGTTGGACATTGCGGCTTCACACAATTTCACTTTGAATACTTAAATTAACCAGCTTCTAGGTAAGAACTTCATTTAGATAACGGTTCAATTATTCTGTACAGTTTATAAATTTATTATTTATTTAAAGGATGTACGAGGGATATTAAAAACTCCATGTCGGTCACCATGATCCCGAATCTCCTTTAACAGTTCATCAGTATCCCCTTAGACAAAAGTAGGTCGTAATTGATTAGGTACCAAATAAATCAACATAGAATTAATTGATACTCAAATCAAGAGCTTTGCTTTTGTCAATTGATTGTTGCGATTCTCTCCAGTTAAGTTCCTATTTGCAATGCAACGCTTAAACGAAATGCCAACAGCTTTCTCCATTACTTTTTACCGGGCCACACTTTGATATTTTTTTTCTATTTGTAATTGGTAACCCGTATGTTTGAAAAGTAAAATTAAATGCTTTCTGTACTAGGGTGCATACCTAAACTAGTAACATGGGAATATATTCTAATTGTGTGATTTAAACTTGTTCCTTAATAGGATCACGACAAGCAACTCCGAATAGCTTAGCTAAGTCGCATGATCCGGACTAATTACATTGAGCTAGCTGCATATTCTCCGGGGGGTATCATGGTCTCAGTGTGAGGACTGGCAGGGAGGGAAAACTTTGGCGGGAGGGGTGACCGCTCAATCAACTCCCTCCTATGTTGAAGTTGGTGACAATGGCTATATTATGGAGCTTACTATCCGATTTTGTGAGCTTACAGTTACTCGAAGTACGGCTAGACCAGAATTCCATTATACGAATGTTCTAGGTTTTTTTAATGTAAATTATGGGCCAGCGTTTGACCACGATCTCGCCTGATGGTAAGAGATGATGCAGTTTACGATGGTACACGCTTGCCTAGAAGAAACCTATTCATTCGTGACTTGAAGACGCCTAGGTTGTAGTTATCAGGAAACACAGACTAAGGTAAGGCGTTCCACTCCTTGGCGGTCCGAGTTTACGGATGACCAATCGGACGGTACTCGAATCGTGGAAAAGGGTAATGACTATCGAGCAGTTGGTACGGCGTCCTATTTACATGCTAGAAGTAGTTATCCAAGTTATTTCAAATTCCTTATTAAAAACCTAACACCATAAGCTACATAAATAGATAGATAGATAGATAGATAATTTCTTTATTGCACACTATTAAAAATAAAACAAACAAAAGAGAATACAAAATTAAATCAAAGGTGCAATGGGCGGCCTTATCGCATAAAACGATCTCTTCCAGGCAACCTTTGGATGGACAGGATCTGTATGAACAAGTGAGAACGGCGGCGTTAATCAAATAATAACTAACAGAATAAGTACATAAATGACTAAAATAAAATATACATATAAATAAATATAAATAATTTTATAATATTAAATAACCTACTTCTAAATACATAGGTAATTAGAAAAAATAAAAAATTATATATAAAATTTAAAGTTCAGAAGTCTGAGTGAGCCATGGACGACAGATAATGTTTATTAACCATGTTTTTAAAAACAGGAAGGGATAAATAGTCTTGGTAGGATAACCTATGTCGGGGGTAGTAAAATTGGTATATTCCCTAAGTTACACATTTGCTCACTTCAGAGCAATCGTCCCAAATGTAGTACATATTTGGGAAGATCGCTTATATTATATTGTAGATACACTTATAGAAATCTAGCCACGGATTTCATGAAAAAGCTCAGCAAAAATCGAAAGACCGTAAAATGAAAGCTAAAATGCTCGCCAGGTGCAGATTTTACATTCTACTCCTGCTCTTTATCTGCAAGATTTCCTTCTCAGTGGACGTTAGTCGCGTAATGCGGGCTCCTGTCGTAATAATAATTAAGGAGCCTTACCTAGGTCAGCAGTCTCAGCACACAAGCAATGACGTTGTTACAAGCCAAGGTAATTGCGCACACGGAACGAGATTTATAAGGTTCATTTGAAATGCTAGTTAAATAAATTTGCGGACTTTGTTTAAAACTTGTTTTCGGGATATTCTGAACATAAAATAGAACAAAGGCTATATTTCGGGTATGTATTTAATTTTAAAAAAATTAAAGAAACACAAATCATTAAAGCCTAAGCTAAGTAGTCACTTCTTCTAAATCTATAGTTTCCCACTGCTAGGCAAAGGTCTGCCCCATATTCCTTCATATCTCACGATCACTCGCTACGTCCTACCAGCCATCTTGGAATACATCGTCACGCTAACGCTTCCTTGGCCTGCCCCGGCTTCGACGCCCATCTGCAGACAACCATTGTGTGATGACTGTTGCCCATTTGTCTGTAACCATACGACTGACGTGACCTGCCCAGTCCCACTTCAGAATGGCAGTCTTGGCCGGCAACGCAAATGTTGGTGACAAGTAGTTACGTCAAATAAAAAAAAGAATTTAAAATAAATTTAATTACAATTAAAATAAAATGAGTTTTAACAAAATTACATAACAATAAATGTTTAGAAGCAAATAATAACGATTCTTTATAATTTATGTCTGTGGTAATATTGGAATTTTCAGGTATTTTAGAATAAATTTATGTAACCTCAGATACGCCGATGACACTGTCCTTGTTGCAACTTCCGTCGCGGATATGAAAATGCTTCTGGAGAAACTGGAGAACGAAAGCCTGGAACTAGGTCTGGCGATCAATAGGAGCAAAACAAAACTAATGGTGATCGACCGTGCTCAGACACTATCCGATATTGAGAGCATCGGTGTGGACGTTGTTCAGAATTACATCTACCTGGGCTCACAAATAAGCGATGATGGTAGTTGCGTATCAGAAATAAAAAGACGCATTTCTGTTGCCAGGGATGCTATGACTCGCCTTAAAGGGCTGTGGAAGAACAGAGGCATCACAAATAAAACCAAAATGCGTCTGGTGAGGGCTTTGATTTTTCCAATATTTCTGTATGGCGTAGAGACTTGGACCATTAAAGCGAGAGAGCGGCAGAGAATTGATGCATTCGAAATGTGGTGCTGGAGGCGAATGCTGAGAATCCCGTGGACGGCCAAACGCACAAATGCATCAATCCTATCACAACTGCAAATAAAGGAGCGTCTTTCATCGGTGTGCTACCAACGCGTTCTGAGCTATTTTGGTCATGTGATGAGGCGTGGGGATGACAGTCTCGAGAAACTAGTTATCGTTGGCAACACAGAAGGCAAAAGGCCAAGAGGCCGCTCACCAACTAGATGGACAGACCAACTAAAAGATGCCCAGAACTCAACGACTTTCTATCAAATCGTCAAAATTGCTACCGACAGAGGTCGCTGGAGACAGTCCATTCCCGTATGAAATCACACCATGGCCACGATCTTCAGTCATGAAGGACCGACCAGAGAGAGAGAGAATAAATTTAAACGTCTATCTACATAAAAATAAGTACTCATTTAGTATGTCTCAGACACGTTTCCTGCGAGCGTGTTTATATGAAGTTGAGCTTATTGTCTTCTTCATAGTCTTCTTATTGTCAACGATATTTCTATCATTGAGAAAATGTATCCTTTAAAGAAAGAAAGAAAGAAAAAATGTATAATACCAACGAAAAAAAATCAGCACAATAAAAATTAAATAGATATGAGTTATTAGAAGCCGCCACAAAAAGGTTCCAACTTACCATTTTGTTGCGTCACAGAAAGGTAACACAGCGCTGGTCTGCCTTTGGAACCTTTGTGAATACACAGAATTCTACCAACATATAAAAATAATCAAGTAAGTAACTTATATTATAACCCAGCTAGCATAATAACTTAAAACAAAAATATATAAGTAACTTAATAAAAAAACCGGCCAAGGTGTGAGTCTGACTCGCGCACGAAGGGTTCCGTACCATTATTTTTTAAATTTTATTATTTATTTTTAATGTGAATAATTAACTCTATATTCTGTGAATATTTCATGCGTCTATCTGTTGTCGTTATCAATATCGAACAATAACAAGCAAAAAAATCAGATTTGTTGTATGGAAGCCCCTCTTAAATATTTGTTTTATTTTAATTTAATTACTTATTTTTAAAGTGAATATATAACTAAATATTCTGTGAATATTTCAAGCGTCTAGCTATTTCCGTTATCAATATAGAGCATAAACGAGCAAAAACATCACGTTTGTTGTATGGGAGCCCCCTTAAATATTTATTTTATTCTGTTTTTAGTATTTGTGGTTTTAACTGAAACACATCATGTGTGAAAACTTCAACTGTATAACTATCACGGTTCATGAGATACAGCCTGGTGACAGACGGACAGATAGACAGACGGACAGACAGACAGAGGAGTCTTGGTAAAAACCAATCAATGCGTTTATACGTAAAGCAACTTGATTTTTGAAAAGAACCGTTAATATGCTTGTTTATAAATTGTTTTTGATTGTTTAAGATATTTACTACAAAGTGAATTTGCTGCCAACCTAGTTCGGCCCTGGTGTCGGAACTTGTAGGCTTCGGATATAAACACATTAAATTTATACGCGTAACTACATACTTTTATGCCAAGACCATCATCTTAACGTGCTCTCCGAGACATGAAAGCGCTCACTTTACTATAGAATGATAGAATCCAAAATTAAACAACCATTTAGCTTGATTAACGACAGAACATTCAACCTTACCCTGCCCTTTGACTAAATGGAAATTAGAAAGACGTTTCAATCATCGCTTTAACAAGAAATATTTGCCAAAGTTCCAACCTCTGGTGATTTTTATCGCCAGCCACGTTATTTCAATCAGGACCTTATTTAATTCCACCCTGGTGAGTTTTATCGAAGATGGGAACGTAAATAAAGCAGTGAGACCCAAAATCCCCTATCATGTTCAATTTAATGTTAACCGTCCGACGAGACTTTTCATACCGTTCCTTTTTGAAGCTTTCTAACTTCGTAAAAGCAATAAGGTACCCACAGCTTCCAATGTTTCCATTTCTTTTTTCCATCATTATTCTCGCAATGTAATTTCTCATCTAAGAAATGTAATGACCAGCGATTCCTATGAGCCACTTGAATGAACGTTGATTTAATTTCAGCGGAGAGCGAACCGTCTCGCAGGCTTGATATAATGCTCAACTAAATAACGTGGACATCTACACCCTTCTCTCTTCCCCCATCGCCTCCCTGAATGTCACCCGCGTTGCCGCCGCTTCCAGATTAATCTTCCACATGCCTCAATGTCATCTGCCGTTGCAAATGACGCAAAAAAATAATGATAAACATAGAGGAACGTAGTCTGCAGCATGAATAACTCATTCTTATTATTTCAGTGTCTTTGTTTCTTTGAAGGCGTGAATAATTTAATTTTTATATCGTCGCGCAAACATTTACAAAGTATCGAGCGTCAGTTATTTCTTTCGTTAAAGAGCGGGCTCGATTTACCTCACAGGTCGACATCGTCGATTCGAATCTACGCCAGACCAATATTCAGCGGAGCGACAAATCAGCACTTCGATATTGCCTCCATTTGGGTACCACCTCAATATATGGAAAATTTGATTTTTCATTGGAGCCGCCAAACGACACACGCGGGTCGTCCCTGCCTCGAAATATTTTAATATTTATACAGCTTCCGCTTTGAATAACGGAACTTGTGGATGTTCAATTAACGAACAATATTAACTTCATAATAGGCCATTAAGGGCTTATCGGTTATGGAAAATGGCGATTTGATTACACCTTAAATTAAAGTTCCACTGGCATAATTATCGATTTAGTCTTATAAGCTTAGGTGATATTATTGGGGTCCACTCTTCCAAAAGTTTGCCAAAGTACTTAATTTGATTTTAATTTAGATAGAGATGATCGGCCAAGTTATAGTTTGGGTATTTTTTGACAGCTTCCTATTATATAAAGATCAATAACATAAGCTTGAGTGTCGTTTCAGTTTCAGTTTCAGTTTTTTTTTATTGATGATAGCCAAGCGCTTGACAACTTCCTCATCTGATGGTAAGTGATGGTGTGATCGAAAATGGAGCACGCTTGCCTAGAAAGAACCTATTCACTCTGGACTTGAAGTCTCCAAGATTATACTGGTTTGGAAAAACGCCGGAAGTGAGTTCAACTCCTTACTTGTGCTAACAAGTAAAGTTGAAGCAAATCGTTTGGTACGGCAAGGTGGTATGCTGACCAGGTATGGGTGGTACTTCTCGGTACGTCTGCTTGTCCGGTGGTGAAAGGGGGAAGGAGGGATAAGGTCATGAAGATCTTGCGCACATTCACCAAATGTATCTTGTAAAAAACTGAAAGTCTGGCTACTCGGCGTCTGTGCTCTAGACTTTGTAAATTGGCTAGTTAGAGTTAGTTCTGGCCTAAGTCTATTTAATTGTTAGAATATTTAAACCTTCTTCTCAATTGTAACGCTCTTGAGAAAGCGGTCGTAGTCGTCATGTTGTATCATTATTTGTATTGTTACTGTGGGTGGACATACTGGTGCATTAATTTCCATGGTCAACTTAATAATTGACGACCTCCGTGGCGCAGTGGGCGAATAGTCGGCTGAGATGCAGGAGGTAGCGGGTTCGATTCCCGCCGCGGAACAAATGTTTGCATGATCTACATATATTTGTTCCGGGTCTGGATGGATGGTCTGGCTGGGTCTGAACCGGATATATAATATAATGGTATATTTTGGACAACTTATACTCTATTTTATGTGTTTTTTCTTAAAACCTGAGATTGGTCGATTGCCTTCTTAACCATAGAAAAAAGAATACTGGCCATAACCTTATTAGTTGAAGTTCTTTTCGTAATAAATTACAAGGTACATTTTTCAGTATTCAATTTTTTTTATTATTTATTTTTAAAAAAACATACTTATAAAATTATTACACTTAAAAAACCTTAGTAGGTTTGTCTTAAGTGAAAATTCGACATTCCTCTTTAGTATATTTATATATAACTATTTAAACATGTACGTAATTTTTATAGAAATGTTTTGTTCTGTACGTTTGGCCAGCCGTGCGCCGGCTCTCATTCCATCGTTATCTGCACAAACATACAGGTTGCTCTAAAATGGCAAACTTTATGGAACAATTATTCAAATAGCAGTTCAGTGGTTATGAATGAATAAAATATTATATGACACCATATTATACATATACTTACTTCAATATGATATTATATTATATTTTATATCTATGTAAATATGTAGTACAATAGTCACAGTAATTTAATTTTGCATAGTGATTTAATTTGCTTATATTACACACATAATGTCGAAAATCGTCAATATTTCATAAAATGAATGCCTTTCCTTGGTCTTTCATCATTTTGTTAACAGCCGAATCTCCTTACATTTGGTAAACATTCTCACAATTGTGGTAATGGATGCAACGAAGGGCAATGATGATTTCTTCTTATAGTGTGGATTGTAAGAGTTTCTACACTTAAATAAAATAAGTACCTATCTACTTCCAGTAGTGTGCAATTTTGGTAATGACAAAATATTTGCAAGAAACCGCAAGCAAATGCAATTGTGCAGTTGATGTGTTGAATGCGACAACATTATACTCCGTAAGCGGTTCAATAGTTTTTCTCTAAGACCAGAAAAATATTAATAGAGTTGCTGACGATACGGACAAAATGTATTAGAACACAGTGTCCCAACTGACACTTTTGATTTTAATATTTTTTTTACTGTCGATTCGGACACCATCAAATTATTGAAGCTGTTGAGTACAGTCAGGTAAAAAATGTATAAGCAAATTATAATATAGTGGGATAAAGTTAATTAAATTGCTTTGCGAGCGCGTGGTGACTTACATTAATTAAAAAAAAACCACAAATTTCATTTATAGCGTATATTTAGTATAAATCAACATCTTGTATACTTAGGCATTTATATAATGATCACTTAAAAATATCTCAAATAAAAACATAGAGAGACTGTGACCTTGCTATGCATCTATTACATCATCTTGCTTTGCCACGGCCACGCCTCGGTAAAAACCTGCTTTTTTTTTAATTGACTGTACAATGCAGCTAGTTTTAATGGTGTCCGAATCGACAGTAACAAAAATATTAAAATCAAAAGTGTCAATTGGGACATGCGTCCCAATATATTTTGTCCGAATCAACAGCAAGTCATAATAAATGACCACACGCATAGCCTGTGTTGAGGTGTCATGGACACATACAGAAACAGATACAAATAACACTCAGACCCAGACTCAGAATAGATATATAACTTGATCATTAAAATACCTGCCTTGCCGAAAATTGAACCTGCGACCCCTGCGTCAAAGTACCAATGACTTAAGAAGCCGGCGAACCCCGAGCGCTACTTCAATTCGGCCGCGTCAAAAACTTCGGCCTGAATATCGCTATTCCTGTTTAGTGACGAAGTTTAGTCACACAGAGCGACAGTGATAGCAATAGAATGATTCTAAATTTCATTAGATTTTGACCGTGTTCCGTAATACCAAAAATAATGACTAAAAATTTGTTATATTTTTCTCATTGTGTTGTTATTCTGTAACTAGACGATATAATATATGTTCCCATGACTAGGATACGTAAGATGTTGTTGTTTTTAATACAAAACAATTAGGTTAAAAACAGGTCTTTATATATATACATATATATACGCTTCTATTTCATTTTAGGTAAGTATATTGATCTAATATATGATTGGGAACCTAGATAAATACTATTCAAATTAAAATAATACCTTATTAAGGTAGAAACATGCTCCAATTAGAAATGATCTTGGTATTACGTGTTGTATGGGCGATTCCCCTCCGGTCTCCCCTTAATAGTGTGGTTTTTTTGTGTTAATATGTGTGTTAATATTATATAATTACACAATGTAGTGTGTAATTATATAATGTACAGTGTACTGTGTATTTGAATCAGTCCATGATTCATCATCATCATATCAGCCGTAGGACGTCCACTGCTGGACAAAGGTCTCCCTCATTGATCTCCAGGAACTGCGGTTGGAAGCGGCTTGCATCCAACGCCGACCTGCGGTTCTTACCAAGTCGTCTGCCCATCTTGTGGATGGACGTCCTACGCTGCGCTTGCCGGTCCGTGGCCTCCACTCGAGAACCTTTCGGCCCCATCGGCCATCTGTTCTGCGCGCTATATATAGCGCGCAGTCCATGATTATTAATTGTATAATATATTCTTGAAGATAATTTCAATTATAGTGAATGATGTGGCCTGGAAACAAATAGGACATAGACATTTAAGAAATGGCAGTTAAGAATAACCAAGGCTCGGGTACTTTTAAACCTTTTCCCTAAAAATAAAGCTGCTCCTGATTCATCTGTTAAAACACTATCAGCCTCAACAATACAACCTGGCAAATAAAAAAAATAATAAAAAATTTATTGATCCAGAATTATTCACTCAAAAAGTTAGTAGGCACGATATCCACTATAAATCCCGAGATTTATTTGATGACTTTGAGGTAAGATAGTGGGTCACCGAGTACAGTAAAATGAAAAATAATACTTATTACCAGATAGAGAACATTACATACCTACACAATACTTATTATTATTTGAATATTTATTAAAATAAATCTCCTTTAAGGTGGATAACGAAGAGTTGAAGCTAATCGAAGAGTCACTGGTGACTGATGATGTTTCTTCGGACAAAGAGATTTACGAGAGTTCTGACGCTGTGGTTGAGGGCAAACATACTGATGTTTTAAACTATCCTGTAGAACTCTTAAATTCTATAACGCCTGCAGGACTACCACCACACATTCTCAAATTAAAAGTTGGTTGTATAGTAATGCTTTAAGAAATTTAAACTCGACTGTTGGGTTGTGCAACGGAACCCGTCTTATTATTAGAGCGTTAGCTGCACGTGTTATTGATGCCGAATTATTTGTGGTAGCCATGTGGAAACCAGAGTTTTTATTCCTCGAATTCGTCTCCAGCTATCTAACAGTCAACTGCCTTTTAAAAGTCGGCGTCAGTTTCCCATCCGCATAGCATTTGCTATGACAATAAATAAAAGTCAGGGACAAACCTAAGACCAAATCGGTCTATTTTTACCTAATCCTGTGTTCAACCATGACCAGTTCTATGTTGCTTCTCTCGAGTTCGAAGATTCCATGTTGTAAAAATCCAAATTATCAATACCACTGAACAAGGCTTGAAAAGTGATAAATATTTAAAAAAAAATGTTGTATATAGAGAAATTTTATGACATGTGATGTATAAGAGAGAATATTTATGATTATTTCATAATAAGTACCTTTGCCAACTTCTCAGGTGAGGACTCATTGCAAAATTGGTATTGATTTACTTGGCTTCTCAATATAATTTTTGATTTAGCCAATTTGTATAAAGAACAACATTTTCATTTTCTATTTTCAAAAGTAGTAAGTACCTACTTACCTACCCCCCAAAGTCAAAAAAAAGAATGAGTGCTTAAAATAGAGAGGTTTGCAGAAAGTAAACATTAAAAGCTATTTGTTTTGTTATATATGTTAGTTTATTTTGTAAGTTGATAGAAAAACTTTTGCCGTTTTAATTTACTATATTTATTAAACACAATAAACGATGCTATAAGAGTATATGCCTTGCTTTGCCTTTAATATTCCTTTAGAACCGAGAACCACAGAAATATCTACCTACATTTTGTACTTACATGTGTATTATGTTAAGAGTCATATTTCACCCGAGCGAAGCCGGGTTTTCATCTAGTACTTATACACGGTGTCCTTTAAATCACTGTTTTCCAAAAACAAACGTTGGTCTAATAACTGTTTACAGCATCAAATAAGAGAATAAAAATAAAATCTAGACCTTCTCAAATATGTCTAAGTTTGTTCAAAAACTAACCGTGACGTAGAGTTCATGGGTACGCTAGCCGTAGCGTATTACCTACTCCTTAGTTAGATAGGTACCTAGTAGCTACCGGTCAGCGCGCTGACTATGTTGTAGGGCGTAACGTTAAAATAGACGTTTTAAGTTCGCAACTTTTCATAGTTTTCATAGACCGATTTCGTTTTGTTTTTTAATTTGATGTTATAAACTGTTAGTAGACCATGGTCTGAACAACGTTTGTTCGGGGAAAACAGTGATTTAAAGGACACCGTACATTTGCACGCTCACACGCGCACGCGCAAGCAAAAATATGTGCTCCTCACTTATACATAACACTACAATGTATTCTACTGTGTTGCCGCAATTAAATTGATTTCATTTCAATGTAATCAATCTTATAAACATTGCACGCACTAGTCGGTAGAATACATAACCTCTATAATCTAGTAACTCTATAATTCATAACAATATATATATAACTAGTGGACCCGCCGAACTTCGTACCGCCTTGACATAGACATAACGCGGGCTGTCAATATAAGTCATCCTGGTAGAATTGTCAATTGTTGTCCCCGGCCATCATTATGTATGAGAAAACGAATGACTTCCACAAATAAACAATACCAAAATTAGCCAAATCGCTCCACCCGTTCTCGAGTTTTAGCGAGACTAACGAACAGCAATTCATTTTTATATATATAGACAATATTTCCGACCGAAGCATCTGTTTCAAACGATATTCATTTTTTTACATCCTCTTTGACGATATTTGCAGCACGCATTCTGTCAACTCTATGTCAAACGTCATAAGGTTACATTATAAAAGCGCTAAGGTTAGATTATAAATAATTTTATATGGTGGTTAAGTATTCTTACATTTTCTAATTTTGCGCGCAATTTTCTTAAGTTTTTCTTTCATAAGAACCTTTTCCTGACAATAGGAAATTCAACAAAAAAAGAATTAGCGTGATGGCGTGACCAAGAGAAATAGGCATTCATTTTTATATATAGAGATCATCATTTTGTTATTTTTATATCATTTTTATATACTCTTTAATTAACTAAAACTCTAGAATGAATACTGACATCTACATATATACATGTATTTCATGAAATTTTCGTGGTTGATTTCCATTGTTACACACAGACATATATCTTAGAGCTGACTCGCACCACCATCCAGCTCCACTTAGACTCGGTACTGCGTACTCTGATTAATAGATTGTACAGATTATGTACAAAAATTGTTAATTAACAAATTTAAAAACGCAATTAAACCAAATCTTTATAAAAAAGCGTACTATAAAATATCGGATTATTTAGATGATAGAGAAGCTTGGGATTGAAATTGCTCCAACTCGTACAAAATGTTACAATTGAGACGTAATTTATTTACTGTATTGTAATGTATTCTAAAAGGATCGTTAAAAAAACAACCAGCCTTGTTTTTTGCCTTTCTTTCCTGGCTTAGTCGCGAAGGGACACACAGTAAAATTGACGTTTCAAAGGGATCCTTGTGATTTTAATGAATAAAAGATTTTGACTTTGACTTAGACTGAGCTCTCAGACATAAAAGGGGTGCCAGAGCAAAACGGCTACGGATGGAGACAGAGCTGTAACGGTAAATAGAGCAGTGGCGTACTTACCTTTTGTGAAAGGATTAACGGATAAGATCGAAAACTTGTTACGCCATAAGTACAGCATCAAGCTGATATTCCGTCCTTAAACACAATTAAGGCATCTGCTGCGTTCACCGAAGGACAGAGACCCTCTGGGCGTCCCCGGCGTATATATGATACCGTGTGACTGCGGTAAATGCTACGTTGGTGAAACAAAGCGAAACATATCTACCAGGTTGACTGAACACATACGTGCATAGAAGAATGTAGACACGTACAGTTCTGCAGTGGTGGAACATGCCCTAGATTCTTAATCGACACACTACATACGTTTCGATAAGGCCCGGGTCGGGTAGCGAGAGAGAAGTTCTTCGTTCCTTGCAAGACAGCCTGGAGGCCATTTCTTCATGATGCAAGCCACAGAAGAGTGAGTGAACCTGGGAGAGACATAGTCTTGAGTGTTGGTCTGTACCGAGAACTACCGAAGAGAGCAACAGAGATGATAATGATGTTGACACAGCCTGTCAACACGCTGGGCCATCGCTGACGCAATCCACACCACCGCGCCCGTCTACTCCTGCGCAAGGGGCAGCGGCGCGCAGCGCGAAGCGAGACGTTATTCGGAGCGGATCGCACTCACCCTGATGTAGATTCACGAATTGAACCGAAACACCGACAAGACTGTACGTGATAAATCCCGTATTTATATTAAAGTTGATATATACAGTGTAGAACCAGTAGAACGAGTTCCATGACTTTTATTGTACCGTACGTAGGTTCTTAGTACCGCCCTTCTCCTGTTGCGACGTGATTACGTGAAGTGTCGGATCCTTATGTCTTTGCCGCCTTAGAAAGCCTACGCAACTCTAGCACTTTTTGTACATAGTATACTTTCGACAAAATTAAAGGAATAGCTACTTACTAGAACGGAGAGTCGTCACTTGACAATGCTTTGCATCGTAACTACAAACTTACTACGTCGTTGTTACTTACGACATTAAATAACATTTTATTACTTACTTTAGGTATATTTCGTTTTATTTGTTTATGATATATCATCATCATCAGCCAAAAGACGTCCACTGCTGAACATAGGCCTCCCCATAGATCGCCACAACGAGCGGTTGGTAGCCGTATGCGCCCAACGGCTCCCCGCGATTCTTACTAGATCGTCGGTCCACCTGGCCGTCCCACACTGCGTCTTCCAGTCCGTGGTCTCCACTCGAGAACCTTTCTTCCCCAACGGTTATCGGTTCTACGAGCGATGTGGCCTGCCCATTGCCACTTTAATTTGCTAATTTTGAGAGCTATGTCGGCAACTTTAGTTCTTCTGCGGATTTCCTCATTGCGGATTTTGTGACGCAAAGAAACCCCGAGCATAGCCCTCTCCATAGCTCGTTGAGCGACCTTGAGCTTGGTAATGAGGCCATGAGTAAAGGACCACGTTTCAGCGCCATAGGTCATCACTGGCAACACACACTGGTTGAGGGCTTTAGTCTTCAGGCTCTGGGGAATTTTGGACTAGAAGATATCGCGAATTTATGGTATATGTATGTACATATTTATGATTCTTGTACACGCACCTATCTATAAAATCATCTCTCTCTCTCTAGCATCAAAGGTTTGCTGGAAGAAAACTCTTCTCAGGGTTAAGCTCGCCTTTGTACATTTCCTCTATTTCTGTACTTATTAATGTATTTTCTTGTGTACAATAAAGAATAATGAATGAAAAATGAGTAGAGCTGCTAGGGCTAGTATTGTTGTAAATAGTTTTTTTTCAAATTCATTGAGATAGTTTAAAATGTTTAAACAACTATAATATCGAGAACCAGCCTGTATAAAATAGGTAAAAAAATCATATTTATTCATCATGTACCTAAGTAGGTATCTGTTAAACCAAGTGGCATCATCGGCAAAAAGGCGCCGCCTATTTACGTTAAAAATTGTTTATTGAAAATGTATCGATTACTGGATAAATATTCAGTAATCGATACATTTCGTAGTATCAGTAATCGATTCTGGATGTGCGTTTTAAATTAATGTCGTACTTAACAAAATTTGTTGAATAGCTTATGGTGGCTCGATTCCAATACAAACGTTTAGTTGCAACTCACTAGATAACTGAACAGCAGAAATGTCCAAATATACGCGTATCGAATTAGTCCCGTTGCGGAACAAATGTTTACATAATCTACAGATATTTGTTCCAGGGCTAGATGTTTTTCTATATATTATAAGTATGTATTTAAAAAAAAAAGTACTTAAGGGGAGACCGGAGGGGAATCGCCCATACAAGACGTACTACCAAGATTATTTCTAATTGGAGCATATTTCTACCATAATAAGGTATTATTTTCATTTGAATAGTATTTACCTTAAATAGTATTTAAGGCACATACCTCAGTGCCTTAAGAAGAAAGTCTTCAATCAGTGTGTGTTACCAGTGATGACATATGGAACCGAGACGTATTTCTTCACTATTGGCCTTATGAATAAGCTCAGAGTCGCTCAACGAGCTATGGAGAGGGCTATGCTCGGGGTTTCTCTACGGGATCGAATCAGAAATGAGAAGATACGTAGGAGAACTCAAGTCACCGACATAGCCCGACGGATTAGCACGTTGAAGTGGCAATGGGCAGGCCATATAGCGCGCAGAACAGATGGCCGATGGGGCCGAAAGGTTCTTGATGGGGCGTATCGCATTCTGCATGTTTTTACGTCATAAAATACCTGTTTTCAACCTAATTCTTTCGTATTAAAAACAACAATATCTTACGTATCCTAGTCATGGGAACATAGATTATATTGTCTAGTTACAGAATAACAACACAATGAGAAAAATACAACAAGTTTTCAGTCATCATTTTTGGTATTACGGAACACGGCCAAAATCTTATCAAATTTAGAATCGTTCTATTGCTATCACAGTCGCTCTGCGTGGCTAAACTTCGTCACTAAACAGGGATAGCGATATTCAGGCCAAAGTTTTTGACGCGGCCGAATTGAAGTTGCGCTCGGGGTTCGCCGGCTTCTTAAGTATTCTATCAGATAATTGGTTCCCATAGTACAAACTCTGCTTAGTTTAGGGCTAGATAGCACTGTGTGAAATGTCCAGCAATATTTATTGATCGAGCGAAGCGAGATCTCTAACGGCGGGTTCCTATACCCGTCGGTAACCGACTACGACTCGTATCTCCTTGAAAAACTGTCAAACTTTAGTTAGATAGATAGATAATTTCACTATTGCACACTATTTAATACAAACATATAAAAGAAAATACACTTTTAAATCATAGGTACAATGGGCGGCCTTATCGCTAAAAGCGATCTCTTCCAGGCAACCTTTGAATGGACAGGTTCTATAAATGAACAAATAAGAACGGTGGCGTAAGATTTATGTTTAAGTTTTGACACATTTTCTAGGAGAAACGAGTCGTAACTGGTTACCGACGGATATAGGAACCCACCATAAATTAACTTGGGCAAATCGGCGTTGTATATATGTATGTATGTTTATCCGAGGATAACTTCTGAAGCGTTGAACCGATCATCGTGAAATTTAATACATAGGTAGGTAGTGATTGCACAATTTTGATGTGACTAAATGAGCTAAAATGTGGGGGGGGGGGGGGGGTTTATTGAGATATTGAGGTTCTAGAGGGGTAAAAAAAATTAAATGAGGCTAACTGGTCAAATGGAACGTCAAATGAAAGGTATTCATTAGTACATTTAGACTTTGTTTTTATTTTTCATAAATTTTATACATATAGTTTTTAGATAGTGGTCATAATAAAAACTAAACTTTGACAAAATCCACACCAGTGACCCCACAGTGCTGAAATTTGGTAAGCGTGTACCTTAGTAACACCAATATAGGCAACAGTCTGAAATCTAAAATTACTGCAATTTGTACCCCAAAAAATAAAACCAACTAACATGAACTCCCGTTACCTGTAAATTGAATGAAACTGATTATAAATATTATTTTTTTGTTTTTATCTGAGACTCGCGAGATCTCAGTTCGGGGCGAACCACTAGTATATTTATAGACGTGTTTTAGTAATTAGTGATATAGTTTCCACGAAGGTATTCTCAGTTTATATTCTAAGATCGCGATTACGCATTCTCTGTGTCTGAGGCGATATTGCTATGACAAGCCGCGTACGCCAAAGGAACCAATTACCACATGCCTTTTGTAATAAACGGAAGAGTATGAAGACTATGAAGGTAAATTAGAAAAGAAACCTGTTATCAATCATTAATATTATTTTACTGGTGGTAGAGCTTTTGTGAACGGGCTCGAGGAAGTGGGCACCACCGCCTTACCTTTATCTGCCGCCAAATAGCAGTACTTGTGCTGCTTGTTCCGGTTAGATGGTAATGCTGTAACGTGACAATTTTATGAGACGTTACATTCTTAATTTAACTTAACATTTACACTAATAAATAAAAAATCAACATACCATTACACTGATAAACAAACAACATACCACGACATCTAGCGGCATGGCGGCGTACTCACTGCCCAAACACTCGATTGAAATACCGAAATCCAAGCGTCTTCTCAACACAGTTCGCCAAGTTTACGGCAGATGACGTAGTATGTATCTTGTAGAAATTCACTACTTATTTTTATTGATCTATAATCAATTCTAATCATCGGAAACATTTTAAATACTCATATTAAATAATTCTTTGCTGATTCTAATAAAATAAAAATAAAATCTTAAATAATAAAAAACCTAATTCAATTAGTGTCTTTGACTGAAGCAAAACTGATGGGAACATCAACTTTATCTTGAGTGACACCGGATGTGTCAGATTTTTCTATATGGGATCACCAAAACGATTGCATCAAGCAATTCTAGAATATCTTAGAAGGAAGGCGTAGTTTTACTAATTATTAAAGGCCGGTAGATTTTATCGGGTATAAAAAGACAGTGTCGTCTGTGCTCACCCTCTTTTCCACGCCTGGACTCAACAGTAAAACTTCTTATCAACGTGCTACAAATTTATTCTCTGGACAGTAATTCCCGTGACTTTTTATTGTAAATTCGTGCAGTTACTTCCAAGTCGGGAAGTCTTTCACGTTCTTCGCTGCTGGTTTCTCCGATTACTTCTCGATATCTACACCTGACGCCCGTCAAAACCTACCACCGGAGCCGTTGAGAAGCGTGGTGTTTCTTCAGTCACCCTGCTGGCTGGGACCACGTCTTCACACAAAGCCTACCGCCACGAGCTCGTTCGCCAAACGTCCTGCTAGCTGCCTTGACAGCCACCAGGGACCACGCCTGCCCACGAGGTCTACCACCGAACTCAAGCCCGCTCCATCTCTCCGAGCAGACGCCAGGGATGTTCTACGAAAATAATACGAGGTGTATCTATTCCATTATTTTATCCGGGTTGAAACCTAGTAATCTTCCTCTCTCTTTTCTGACGCTAACGTCAGATGGCGCCCACTTCTTTAAACTAAGATAAATCTGTTGTACCAGGTGCTCAACATTCTGTAATTGCTGCACTATAGGCTATAAGCCCCAATATTCTAAGCTCTTTAAGCCAGCGTCTGTCTGTACTACCTTCACTGTAAAATACTTAATCTATAATCTGTAACCTGTAATCTCTAATCTAAGTATATATTCACCGTTAAACCAAGTCATTTGTGATTAACCTCTGTTTATCTTGCCACATGTATAAGAAGTAAAATCTAACGAACCTACTCGCTCTACCGTCTTCTCTTGTTTTTATTATTATATGTACTGAAAACAAATCTAGTTTCATTTATATCCATTATCCAAACTACACTGTTACAATGCTATGTTCCTGTAATTACTGGCACATAGGCATAACAGCTAAGTCCTATAGTATGGCAACGTATCCACATAGACATCAAGACAACATAATAGCTTGTTTTGAATTCTATGTGGATATTCATGGGCTGCAGTAGCCACTTAACATCTGGTGGACTGCATGCTCGTTTGCCATATAAGTAGTAAAAAAAAATTTATTATAAATACGGGATTCGCTCCGAATCGGAAGCGGATCGCACTCGCCCTGATGATGGTTCACGAATTGAACCGAAACATTGTCGGTCGATACACCGATAAGACGGTACGAGTAGTAGTTTTAAGAGCAGTAGAGTTCCTTGTGAAAGTGCTCGCCCGGGGAAGTACTACCACTATACCTATTTCTGCCACCAAACAGCTTTGTTTTAGGAGATGCCACTTGACATCAGGTGTGCCATAGGCTTGTTCCATTTCCAATTCGTATAAAAAAGCATCGTGAGAAATCCCGTATTTGTAATAATGATTGAAATCAATCACGAAAGTAAAAAGAAACCTGTTATATTATTGTTCAGTGTTTGTTTCAGACTTCGCCCGAATACAAAACAGGGTACATCCTTACTAATCCCATCCCATTAATATTATTAACTCGAAAGTTTGTATGGATGTATGTGTGGATGTTTTTTACTCTTGCACGTCGTAACGGCTGAACCGATTTCGATGAAATTTTATATGTACGTATAATATACGTACGGCTTCGCACGCGTGTTTTGTCAAAAAGTAGCCTAGGCTACTTTTTGCTACTTTTTACGTTGACAAAACACGCGTGCGAAGCCGCTGGCGGAAGCTAGTATTATAAACGCGGAAGTTTGTATGGATGTTTGTTACTCTTTCACACAAAAACTACTAAATGGATTATAATGGAATTTGGTATGTACTTAGATTATAACCTAGATTAACACATAGGCAAATTTTTATTAACAAAATACGCGTGCGAATCCGCGGGCGGAAGCTAGTAATATTATAAATTCGAAAGTTACAGAAAAAAAGATTTGTTTAGCTTGGGTCTAGATGGCGCTATGTGAAATAACCAACATTATTGATTTATGAATTCTTACTATATTTATGTAAAGAAGATCACACTACATTAGTATCGTGCCTTTTTTATTATTAACAGTTATATAATAGAGAATAGAGGTCAGTGACATTCATGTGAGTGACACCGACTCTCAATATGGAGGTCAGTTTTATTACGTGATAATTAATTTAGATATATCATGAAACAGCAAATAATTTGCTGATACATAAAAGGAAGTATATAAACTAAACTAGATGTAAAGGCTTTAAAAGTTGTTTTTTTGTTATTTCAGGTAAGTTACACTGTTTAAAGAAAATTGTGTTAAAACTTTGTATATAATTGTGTTGTGAATAAAGTAGTTTTGTTATTTCAGAAAACGCAATTTCGTCTTTATTTAACGAAAGCATATTACTATTATAAATATATACTACTAGCTGACCCGCCCGCGACTTCACATGTGTGGCTTGTCAATAAAAACATTACACTCTTTCTTCGCAGTCTAGTAAAAAATCTATCCGGTAATAATCTATCTTTAAACCAAATTAAATCGGTCCAGCCGCTTAGTCGTGAAAACGTACTATGAATACTGTCATCTCTACCATGTATAAAAGCCCCTATCCTATATACAAACCCCTTACAGCTCTTTCCTACGGCAACATCCCGTTTGTTGCAGGATCCCGTTAGTAGTGTACGTGCTTCATACTCATGTGAATACTAGTATCCTGCAAACAGGATACTCCTGTGACTGTTAGTATTAAAATTAACTCACTATATTCATTAAAACAAACACGGACCTTTTTATAAACCGAAAGAGTAAACGGTATCATAATAAAATTTGTTTCCCGCCATAAGACAGCCATGTTTAATCAGAGTGTGATGTGTATGGCTCCACGTATATATAACCACCTACCTAAATCTGTACTGGGTTCTTCCAGTCTGAATGTGTTCAAGAGAAACTTAAAACTAATATTAATAAAAAAAACATACTACAACATAAATGAGTTTCTTAGCGATAAATCCCTTGAGTAATTTTATTAAATCTGACATTTTATTATTTAATTATCTTTTTTAAAGTCAGAGCTGACATGTTGAATATTGTAAATAATTTTATCATTATTTGGTTTTTTCTATGTAACTACTTGTAAGGCTGATTAAAATTGCATGTGATAAACGCTGATTATGGACGAACACAAACTGTATCACTAACCACCTGTTACTAACCCATATCCGCAATAAGTAATTTGATTGATTGATTGTATAGAAGCACGTACACTACTAAACGGGATCCTGCAAAAAGCTGTACCTGCAAAAAACGGGATGTTGCCGTTGGAGAGAACACTTAAGGTGAGTATAGACTACAACATTTACTTGTAACAGAACAACGAGCCGCTCTGTGATATGTTCTAGTGTATCATCCTAAACGTCGAGCACGCTCGCCTCTTTGTTACAGCCTATTGTACAAACCAATGAGCATATTGGTGAGCATTTCGTCGAGCGTATTGGTGTAATATTTCGTCGAGCCTTTGCACGAGCCATTTCAAAGAAGAATGAAAGCAAGGTACAACGAAATGTTGGTAAATGCACACTCGCTGTGAGCATTTACCCGTAACATAACAACGCCGAGCATTCCCAGGAACGTTACATTACATGGAAATGCTTTGGAAACTGAGCTTATGCCTGTATTGTACCATTCGTAAGAACGTTACATTACACAGAAATGCTCGAGAAAATGTTGTAGTCTATACTCACCTTTAGATGTAGTTAGCAACTTAGTTTAGTAACTTATTGAACTGAATGTTAATTTAATTTTAATTTAAAGTCAATAACATGAATACTAGTGTAGGTGCTTAATCAACTGACTAACAAGACTTTTAAAGCCCCGGCAGACTGTAGACTTTCTATCAGCTGATAGTTTAGTCGCATTCTTAATCTGTATGAAATGTATAAAAGTGCTCACACTGTAATGATTCTGTATCGGCCAACAAATAAGTTTGTTGGGCTACACAGTTACCTTCAAACTGAACTGGTGGTGAGCTAGCGACCGTTTAGTTGGCTAGCACCTGCTAGCAGCCCAACTTGACCAAACTATCGACCGATTGAAAGTCTGTGGTTTGCGGGGACTCTTAAGGTTCAAATAACAGAGTTTTATTCATTAAAAACTTCGTTATATAAAAACAAAATATATAATATAACCTATAAGTCTTTGTTTCTTATGTAAAAACAATATTATTTGATATAATAATCTTATATGTGTGCAAACAATACTTCAGATCTATTCGTGATCATAGTTTTTGCTTCAGGAAAAAACTGTAGGATATTTCTCCAGGATTCGAGACTGAGCGTTAATATGCTTACCTGAAATAATAAGCTCCTTTAGCTAGTATAATTCATTAAGCTAGTAACAGTCTCCACGTCGAACCACAAGCTCTAGATGGCATTTGTGGTTGAGAGAGAGACAGGATACCTAGGCCGATACTTGACTGCTTTTACGGTTTTCTGTCTCATTCTCGCTCGCAAACTGAATACAAAAGTCTTAAGTCAAGGAGCGGTCTTGGTCTTCCACTTCTGTCTCCCATCTCGGTCTCGACGCGAACTATCACCTTGTCACACTTATAATAATTTTGTAGCTAGCTCGCTATGTTCCATTTTGCTCGTATGCAAAGCTAATAAGTGATACAATTTCACTAACAGTTGGCTACGGAGCCATTTTATTTCCTGCTGTGGAACTCTAGTGATGTTACGCATAAACATGTCTAAGAACTTTTATGTACAGTAAATTGCACTAATTGGTATCGCCTCTGAACGGGGAAGCTTCAAACGTTCTTCAAACCTATTTTGTAATAACAAGTTTTGCTTGTTAGCTCAAGTGTGATTACAGATCTAATGTCTAATGTGGCTATAATTTTACCGGTACCCATACCTTTCAACCCAAAACAGCAATACGAGCATGACTGCTTGGTGGCAGAAATAGGTATCGTGGTAGTACTTCCTCGGACGAACTCTTTCACAAGGAACTATGTTACTACAAAAAAAATGCTTGCTTACATCAAATACCTTTATTACCTTAGTCGCAGCTCTATAAGAGAAGCAATGCGTAACACCTCTATTCAGGCCTTGCAGTATGCCAAACACGTCGCCTGGTCCAAGCAGCTCATGTGTCGTCTCCGTCAGATCAGCTGATACTGATACAACGGACACCTTGCCCGAAGCAATCCAGTACATACGCGCTTCACTGTCTCCTGCTACTACTATGTAATTACCTGGAAAGTAAGTTATAATAATCATGATCATCTGAGCGAGAAGTGATTAGAGCTAAAAACTAGAAACGAGTTGGCGAGAAGCGCAGAAGGCAGGGATTTGTAGCCCCTAACATCTCCCTGTCCTTAACTATGCTGATGCCGGTTATCTTGACCTTACGGAGAACCAGCTTAACAAGCTTGAGCGACTTCAAAATGTCTGCTTTAGATTCATTTTTGGACTCCGCAAGTTCGATCATATCTCTGAATTTCGTCTTAAGCCTTCGCCGGAATGCTCATATCTTTTCCCTGCCTTACAACATACTCCATAATTCCTTAACCCCCTCCTATTTGAAGGAGCGATTTGAGTTCATTCATTCTTCTCATCCCCTCCAACTCCGGTGTTGTCTAAAAATCTATTGCTAAAAACTCCAGTCCATAGTACTAGCTTCTATGACAGTTCTTTTACTGTTCGAGCAGTACGTCTATGGAATGCATTTACAATAACAATACGGCAAGCCTCATCCTTAGCTATATTTAAATCTAGGGTAAAAAACTTATATCTATCAGAAACGTCATAGTATTGCACATAAATTAATATTTATGGTATTTAACTAATGTATGTGTTATAAATATTATATAGTATTTTTCAAACTTTCGCGATCACTGTACATAATTATTGATTAAAACGCGTATTTATCGCGTATGTACCTTTTTTATTTGTTAACCCGACGTTTCGGCTGTGTTGCAACAGTCGTGGTCACGGGTTGACGCTTAATCTATAAATTTTATATATATCTAGTCAGGTCATAATTTCTGTCACATGTTTAATATAAAATAATTGAAACAAGTTTATTCATTATGTAACCATTTATATACCAAAATGAACTTAACAAAACATAGATTCTTATGACATTAAAGTTTATTCAAAATGACCTCCGTGATTTTGAATACAGGCCTTCAATCTGCGCGGCCAGTCGTCTATCGCAGCACGAACGAGGTCCATGTCAATATCGGCGGCTGCCTTAATCAAGGATGTCTTGAGTGACTCCAAATTGGGATGAGGCTTTGAGCACGCCTTTTCCTCCAAGTGTTGCCATATCTTGTAATCTAACGGATTCAAATCTGGACTGGAGGAGGGCCAGTCTTCGTGCCGAATGAAGTCGATTTCAGGCGCCGCCAGCCAGTCTTGTGTGCTCTTCGCTCTATGGACTGGCGCCGAATCTTGTTGGAATACCCAGTGCCTGTTATTGAACATGGTATGTGAAACAGGTTCCACAAGGTTCGTCAGGACTGTATTTTGATACACAACTGCATTCGTTTTTACACCTTTCTCACAAAAATGTAATGTTTTTCTTCGATATGCCCGAAGCCCTAAGTCTTCATTTAACACCCTTTTCACCGTGGTTCTGCTTAACTCCATCTGAAGGGCCAACAGTTTCTGCTTACGCTTGGGATTTCTTTGAATTCGCGCCTTCACAGCTTTTATAACTGCTGGAGTCCTAACAGACCGAGGGCGACCACTTCTTGACCTGTCATCTACACTAGAGTCTTCATTGTATCGTTTGATGGTGCGATAAACGAATCTTTTGGTTATATTCAAATTTTTCAGTATGTCAAAAATTTGAATTGTCGCGTAACCGCAACGATGCAACGCAATAACTGCAACACGGTCTTCTTTAAGCGTCCACTCCATATTTAAAAATAAGTAAAATTCTAAAAAGTATACATTTTTATTTTCATGAACAATTCGAAATTCGAATTCTATAAACTTTTTTGTGGCCAGCATTCTAAAAGAAAAGTTTTTACTGTGTGACAATACTTATGACCTGACTAGGTATAGAGAGATACCAGCACGGTAAATGTTGATCTTTCGAGACGTACGATCAGTTAATTGTTGATCCAAAAACAAATGTTGATCCGGAGGCCTTATGTTGATCCATTACGCTTTTTATCATACTTATGTGGCTCCGATCGGATCAACATTTGACATTTTTGTCACGTGATTTGGCTGCAATATTATAATAATACGGCCAGAATATTACAATAACGATAATGTGCTTAGGGAGGAGTGAAAATAACTATGCAACTGTGCGCAGGGAGTATGAGGAGCGCTTTGCTCTGCCTCAAGGTCTTCCAGTGCCGTCGGACCATGCGTTTCAACGCCTACACAACCGGATGTTTATGCCGGGTGATGTTCATGGACTTCAGACACATCGTGCTGATGCCGGAAGACCACCACAGCATGACGTTAGTGTCGAAGAAAGAGTCCTGGATATGTTTGCCAAAGATCCGACGCGAAGCACACGTTTTGTAGCGCGTCAAGTAGATACCAACCACAAGCGTGTCTGGAAGGCTATCCGTGAAGATGAAAAACACCCTTTCCACTATCGTCGTGTACAAGCCCTTCTGCCTGTCGACTGCGAACCAAGAACCGAGTTCTGCACCTGGGTTCTGAGAAAAGTTGAAGAGGACGCGTCTTTTTTATGACGAATGTTCCGACGAATGTTCTTTTGCGAGAAACGGTGTTTTTAACTCGCACAATGAACACGTTTGGGCAATGGAAAATCCGTTTAGTATTAAACCAAGCCATTTCCAACATCGTTGGCGTATTAGACCGGCAGCTTGCGACAGATTTTATCGATCAATCGTACCATGTATGCCCTTCAAGTTGTTGATTATATATATTAGTATGTTTAACTATAAAATGGATTTATTATAATAGGGTGTGGGCCGGTATACTCGGAGATCGAATCATTGGTCCGTATTTTTTAAATCGTTTTATGAGCGGTACGAACTACTTGGCGTTTTTGAGCGAAGAGCTTAGCGATTGGAGGATTTAAACGTGGCTTTCCATCGTTCAATGTGGTTCCAGCACAATGGCGCCCCGCCTCATTTTTTGCGTGTAGTTCGCGATTACTTAAATGAACAGTTTCCACAGCAATGGATAGGCATCGCCTGTTCCATGGCCTCCACGATCTCCCGACTTCACGCCATTAGACTTTTATTTGTGGGGGCACGTCAAACAAGTTGTGTTTAATAAAGCTATGTGACTCGGAAGCGGGAATGCGAGCTCGAATCGTCGCGACTTTTGAGTCAATAAAATCTGAGACAAGAGTGCTGCGAAAAGTGCGTTATAAAACGGTGTCGAAGGTGCATTGAAGTTGGAAGTCGCCACGTCCGACGGAGTCTTGATCAAGTTGACGTGCTTCTGCGTAACTAACTAGCTCTGGACAGAGCTAAACCCAAGTTCTTTTCAGAGCTACACCTAAAGTTCTTTTCAGAGCTGCATTAAACTTATTGTTTCTTGACTTCAATCGTCAAAAAAAAAACAAATGTGGTATTTGGATTATTGACCTCCCCGCATATATTAGACGCCGAAAACACGTGCCTGTGGATGGTCTGGCGCCGCGTAGACTCGCCGGTGTTGTCAGAGGTAAGTTATAATTTTTGAGTGCCAAATTATGAAATTGGTCGGGTATTTTTTTTCTTGTTTTTTTTGTTATAGCATTATATGATTGTGACTAAAAATCGATACTATATCACACACTTAAGTATCCGACAGGGTTTTTGTTACATATTATATATAGGTATTTGCAGTTTGTATAATTTAGGCTAATTTGGGATGGGAGATATGCGACAAATCAACTGGCTATGAGAGAAAGAGAGAAAGAAAATGTGTGCTCGTACCTCTCTCTCTCTCTCTTGCCCCTACAGTAATATACGAAACGTAACTCTCTCTCTTTCTATCTTCACTAACTTATATTTACCTCTCAACTTCCGTTCACACTTTTCGTAACGCATTTACCAGCTTACTTCCCAAGTCAAGCTTGCGTAAAGAAGTTTAAATAAAGTGTAGCACTCCAGGAGTGCCGACAGAAGTTAAAACTTGAACAGTTACGAGATACTTATATACAGAATAGTCGGTAACGGTAACAGTGTTGCGATTTCAATGGTTTTTTGAAGTAAAATTGCTTTACGCACGCTTGACTTGGGGAGCAAGCTGGTGAATGCGTTACGAAAAGTGCGAACGGAAGTTGAGAGAGAGATATAAGTTAGTAAAGATAGAAATAGAGAAAGTTACGTTTCGTATATTACTGTAGGAGCAAGAGAGAGGTGCGCGCGCACATTTTCTTTCTTCCTCTCATACCCAGTGCATGAAATATACCTATATATATATATATATATATATATATATATATATATATAAATAATATATAAATAAATAAATAATATATAAATAAATATTGCTGGATATGTCACACAGCGTTATCTAGCCCCAAACTAAGAGACAGAAACTAACTAACAGAGCTTGTATTATGGGATAACTGATAGAATACTTACATACATTTTTTTTTGTAAATACATACTTATAATATATAGAGAAACAACTAAACCCGGAACAAATATCTGTAGGTCATGCAAACATTTGTTCCGCGGCGGGAATCGAACCCGCTACCTTCTGCGTCTCAGCCGGCTATTCGTCCACTGCACCACGGAGGTCGTTATATATTTATATATTATATTTATTTATGTCTATTTGTATTTTATAAAGTGTTTAGGTGTTAGTTGCACTCCCTTCATCCATATCTTAGTCTTAAAAATGCACCCCCGACCATATCTTTGACATATTAAAATCTCTCCATCCAAAGGTTGTCTAGAAGAAATCGCTTCAAAGCGATAAGACAACCCATTGTAATATCTGCTATGTGTGTTCCATTTTGTCTGTAATTTTTGTTTTTTAAGGTGTACAATAAAGTGTTTTCATTCGCTCATTCATTCATTCATCACAAGCAGTTCCTAGAACTCAGCTAGAATAGATAATCTTTATAAAATATTTATATAAATATAAGAAAGTTAAAAAAATGGAACAAAAAATTGCTAACGGCTGTGTATTTTTTATTCAAAATACTGAACAACTCACTTGACCAAGTTTGTTTGCTTGTAAAAACATGTTTACGTGACCGAGTTTGGGGAAAGTTAAAATTATTTTTTGTCTGTACAAAAATTTACGTAGAGTTTGAACATCAAAACACTAGTATGTACAATATTAACTCTTAATACATTTATCCCTAAACCTATTTAGCGACTAAAGATGACATTTTACGTCAGAAGTTTAACAGTGCCCTGTAGAAATTAATAATTAATATAAAATGTCACAATAAATTAAAACAATTGAACACAATAAGAAAACACAGGGTGTCTCAGGACTAGTAAATTAACCCAGAACAGGGTGATTCTTGATTTTTTTTTTTTATTGTAAATAATTATATTTTTACTAGCCCGTACTGTCCAAATGCTAGGCAAAGGCCTCCCCTCTTCCTTCCACTTACCACGGTCACTCGCCAGTCTCTTTAGAAGACGTCCAAGTCGTCGCTCCAGCGCTTTTTAGGCCTTCCTTGGCGTCGCTTTCCGTCTTTAAGAATCCATATGCTTGTGAACTTGACCCACGTATCGGGTTGCATACGGGAGACAGGACTCGCCCAATCACAACAATAATTTAACCATTTATTTTACAAAATTTATTAGTTTGACTTTAAATCTGCTGTTTTCTAGACTTAGCGCCTTTCCTGAAACTTACCTTACACAAACGTAATGTTTGACTTAAGACATTTGACCTAAACCAGCTTAAAAACAGATTTTTAAGTAAAACCAACAGATTTTTACCAAGGGATTCTACAATAATAACAATAATTAATCTTTATTTCAGGCAATAATAGAAAAATACATATAAATATATACCTTAGTAACTAAAATACATATTAGACATAGACAGACATTTATTTGCTACCACAGCACACACAAATTCACACAATACAATCAAAAGGTATAACATCAAAGAGAAAGCACAAGTAAGAGAAAACAGAAAATTACATTCAACAAACATAGGAACAATCGAATGAAATAATAAATTTACAATGTAGTCAGGGAAAAATAAAAAGAGGCAAGTAGGTGTGTATGTGCTACTGCAGCAAATGGGTTCCAGCTCAGCATTATGCCTCGCCACCGATCGACAGCTGCTGTGTGACAGATGCTGTGTGCTGAGCGATCGATATTGCTGGAGTGGCTCCAATCACTGTCCTACAATGAAACGGAAGAACTCATGGTTGTCTCTAAGTAGCCTAGCACACATACTAACACACACAACGCAGCCCCGAATACACCCTCGTGTATACACACACACACACAAACTTACAAGCACAGACTAGTTAATATATACATACACGTACGTTTTGTATGTATAACTAATGCACTGTGATTTGGAGCTACTGTAATATTTCCCGGAGCAGGGCGTCGATGTCTGCGACACAGTTTAATACTTCTGCAGATATCATCGTTTTTCACATCATTTGTACCATTGTTTATATTTCAATTGAAGAATTTATGATTTATTTATGTTTTTAAACTATTTGCTGACACGTCAAGTCTGCGACATGTGAGGCACTTGCGCTGTGTCGCGTAGTCGCCCGCAAAATGACGAAACAACACACTTTTCGGCCAAAACTCTTCCAGTTTTCAATGCGAGGCGAAACGTTATTCGGAGCGGATCGCACTCAACCTGATGAAGGTTCACGAATTGAACCGAAACATAGATCGAAACTCCGATAAGGTGGTACGTGATGAATCCCGTATATATAATAATGATTGTTTCGGCGCGGTAATGAAACTTTAACATTAAACGCGACTCCACTTGCGGGCAAAGAAAGTAACTGGTACAAGATAGAAGAATTAAACTGACCTTCGTCTTCTTAGAACGTTGCACTTAACACGCTACGATCACCTCGATATGGACACGTTACCGTCTGTCCAAAGGGTTGTTCGCTGATAGGCCTTCCGGACAGATCCTGAGCCTGGTAGCGCTTCTTCTCGGCTGTTCTTCTTGTGTCTTCTTGATTAATCCAGTAGCGGCCTTCGATATCTGTCACTGACAGAAGCAGACGCGGCGCGGTAACTATGCGGACACAGCAAGGCAGTCCACGTTGGATTGTCGAATTTGCTTACGACACAAAGTTGTTGTATAGTTTAGAATTTAAGATTAAAAAGTTATGCGGTTTTGAAAGCGGTTAAAAACTCGAGCGGGCACACCACATCCACAATTGATATCGGTCAATCGCGGACTGACTTGAAGTTACGCGTAGATGCTAGTGCAAACGTTGAAAGTGTCGAGCGAAAACCTGTTGGCGATCTGCTAACAGTTGCGGGTAGGAAAGTAAAAAGTGTCGGGCACAGTGGCGCGAACAATGATGAAAACTCTTCTTTTGTATCATTGTAGCGCGATTCCAACTGTTCTACCCTTAACTGTTTGCCTTCTTCACATATTCCCCCGCGTCCTCCACCCTCGTGAGGACGCGGCAGGCGCGAAGGCGCGACTCGTAGAGCAGCGTCGTGGGTATGGTTCAATGAAAATCATTGAATTCCCAAAAGTCGTAAACATTTGTTGTTCTCGTAAGTGTTGAAAATATTCCCCCCTAGTTATAACATACTATTTCTGGAACAGCTTGTATAAGCTTACGAGTACCTTGAAAGTAGATGGTATGTTCCAAGACACCAAAATCATAAAACAATGAGAAAAGCTTACCTTGAAAGTAGATGGTATATTCCAAGACGCTAGTAACTTGTCGTAGAAAAGGTTCGCCGGTATCTGCGAATAGGTAGCAGTCTCTCAGATGCTGGCCGAACATCGCTGACATCAGGTCGCATCTCTTCACGTACGGAATTTGTTCTAGTAATGCCGGCAACTGAAATCATACATATATTGCAAAGGCAGCCAAAAATGTGATATATGAACTCTTATTTTGTTGTATATCTATCGTTGTTATTATTTGTATTACAGCTGTTTCTTAATCGTATTGTATTATATTCACGGACTTCACTGGACGCGCACGCAACTCGGCCGTTTTAGCCTTTACCCCTCTTGCCACGAACTCGTCATTTTGCCATAGTAAACGAAATTGTCTTGTCAGTGTGACTTTAGTTCTCGAGGACAGAACAAAGTGAAAAAAATGACGAAGTGAGCCGTATTATTTTATAAAAGCTATAGTGGCCGAATAGTTAATATTTATTTTCACCTGTGAGTATAATTTTATCCCATTGAAGCCACTATATTTTCATAAAATCAATTAAATATGTTACAATTACTGCAAATAATACGCCATTTTAAAAGTACTCAATTTTTAGGGCAGTGTAACCGAAATTGTGGTACACCAAAATGAGTCGGATTATAATGTCATTCAGTTTTCATTCTTCATTACGTTCATTCTTATCATATGGTGATAGGGCTTGACACTATCGATAAAAATATCGATATGAATGAATGAACGAACTTACACACTTTCAGATTTTCAACTGATCCATTAAGAAAGAGAGAGTGGGTGAAAGCAGTCCCCAGAGAGCAGGCTTGGATTCCAAGAAAACATAGTTATATACCTACGCAGCTTACATTTTGAACTTGAGTATTACGATAAAAAGTCTCACAAACAAAGGAAACTATGTAAAGATGCTGTTCTAACAATAAATTTGCCAGAATTTGTAAGTAGAGCTTTAAATACCGAACACAGCTCTCCTAATCATCATCATCATCATCATCATCAACATAATGATGGTGATGTGGTTTTACAAGGTGGTTATCCATACTAAATAATAAATTCAAAATTAATTCTGTGTCTCTGTCTATCTGTTTATATTTCTGTTTATATATCTGTTATATATTTGGATATGGAACAAGCATATGGTTCACCCGTTACCACGACCGACGTTATCTTTATAGAAGATGTAAGTACCTGTTAAACTGACTAAGCATTACCATCGCAATGGCGCAACGGATTTACGTTACTAAAATTGTTTATTGGAAATATTTCGATTATCGGATAAATATGACGACCTTTACGACGATTTTGACGACCTCCGTTGTACAGTGGGCGAATAGCCGGCTGAGACGCGGGAGATAGCGGGTTCGATTCTCGCCGTGGAACAAATGTTTGTATGATCTACAGATATTTGTTCCGGGTCTGGATGTTTTTCTATATGCTTATTATAAGTACTTATTTACAAAAAAAGTATATAAGTATTCTATCAGTTATCTGATACCCATAGTACAAGCTCTGCTTAGTTTGGGGCTAGATAGCGCTGTGTGAAATGTCCAGCCATATTTATTTATTTAATATTCTAACTACCGGTATTAAACCCATGGGACCTGAGTTATGGGATAAAAGTAGCCTATGTGTTAATCCACGTCATAATCTAAGTATATACTAAATTTCATCGAAAGCGTTACGACGTGATTGAGTAATAAACAAATTAATAAATAAATAAACATCCATACTTTCACATTTATAATATTAGGGTAATAAATTTGGATTTTGTATTTCTTTTTACCAGACTGCTAAAATGGAGGGTGTTTTTTTATTTTTCGTGAATGGCTGACATCTTCTCCATCTAAATAAAAAAATATATGAAATGTTAAATGCTTAAGTTATTTTCTTGTGATTTTCTACATTCTTTAATGGTTATATACACGCCATCAACGCAAGAAATGCTAACAAACTGCAAACACCTAACCTGCAACTCTTTATTGTTACTTCCACCGTTTTGGATTTTTGGTGACGTCATAATGTAACCGCAAGCAGATTCAAATGAGTTCAAACACTAGTAGCCTAGTACACTAGTATCCACTCAGAAGTTATATTATATAACATCCGTCTCCATCATGAAACCACCTCCATGGTACCTAATTATTGCATTGTCACCTAAGTTACGTTGTATTAATAATTTCAGCTCAATTGGTTGGGAAACTGGTTTAAAATTCAACAAACATTGCAAGTTAAATAAAAGCTTTTTATAATTTGATCCCGATTTCAATTTTAAAAAGTAGGTTAATCATACTCCATAACTTTTCGTCATTTATTCATTTTTATCGATACTATTTTATCGACTGCACCAAGCACTAGTGTTCAATCTACAGTAACTGTTAGACAGTGACAACGCTATATGCTGAAGTACACCAGCAATAGATCACTCCCCCGAGCCCCGCAAAAAACGGTCGACGGTGATTTCATTAGTTTTAAGCACGTTACGCGTCCCGTGAAGTCCGTGATTATATGACATACTACTAAGTATTTTATCTATTACTAACTGACCCATCCGCAGCTTCGCACGCGTAGTTTTTCAATAAAAACATTACCATCCTTCTGCGCAGTTGGATAAAAAGTAGTCTATGTCACCCGGGGATAGTGTAGCTTCCCAACAGTAAAAGAATCTTTTAAATTGGTCCAGTAGTTTCGGAGCCTATTCAATACAAACAAACAAATCTTTCCTCTTTATAATATTAGTATAGTAGTATAGACTAGTTGACCCGGCGAACCTCGTATCGCCTTGACATGCATATGACGCGGGCTGCCATTGAATTGTCAATCGGCCATCATTAGCTGCATCTATGTATGAAAAAATGAATTTTCTTTATACATTTTTTTGCGTGAATTTTTCCAATATTTTTATAGTTATTCTGCTATTTGGGGCGAAGACATGAGGCGATTCTTGAGTTATAAATGGTGTAACTAACACGACTTTTTTTTATATATATATATAGAAGAAGAAGTAGATATGTTAATTCAGTTGCTCTACATAACAAAGTGAACACAAATACATGAATACTATAAACTAAAATAAAATAACGCTATTGTGTACACCAGAAACACTTAAAAAACTAGTTTATGCATATTTAATAATACAACCGTATTTTCCAACCTTTCGCGATCACTGTACTTACATAATTATTGATTAAAACGGGTATGTACCTTTTTTATTCGTTATACGTTTATCGTAACAAAAAAGATACATACGCAATAAACACCCGTCTTTATCAGTAATTAAGATATGCGGCCTTGTCGTGAAAAGATATTTCTTCTAGACAACCTTTGAATCCTGGAGATACAAAAACTATCAAATTAAATAATTATGTCCAGATAGCACTATCATTTTGTGTACCTAAGCTGCCATCGCAATATTGATGTAGAGCTACCTACAGTGTTCAACTGTCACTCGATCTATAACTTACGATCTATAACTCACCTGTCGACCTCGTTCTGTCACCCAAAGTTGTTGAACGTAACCCCACAGTTTCTTCAGTTGATAATCTAAAAATAAAATAATTACGTAAGTAATGCAAGCCAAAGATTCCTGGAATGACTAGTGTAGTAATATTATAGTACCATAATAAGCTTTGAACCCAGCAAACATGAATACCCAGCTTATAAAACTCCGCCGCTATCAATTTTCGCAGAACATGGAACTTACCCGTGTTCCCGTATATTCCTCTACCAAAGAATATTATACAAACTTTCACAAAGAGCTGACGCCTTCATTGGAAACTCGAGTTTAGAGAACTTCAAAGGGAACCGGAAAAAGGCATAACACTATTATCTACATATATGAATACGTCGGAGTATTGTGCAATCTTTTTTCTTCATAAGCTTTTTTATGCCTTTAGGACGGGCAGCATCACATAACATAAAAAACAATAGAACTAGCATGATGACTTTTTACTAAGAAAACCAGTGTAGCTAAACTCACACATGTAAAAACTAGCACACTTAGAAATAAAAGTTATAATTGGTTGAAAGAGAACGTTCAAAGAGGCCTAAAACCATAAAAGCAATTTAACGGATATAAAACCTAAGCTACTATGGAAGATGGTTTAAAATTCAATAAAATAAACAGTAACAAAAAATTAAAGTTTACTTCTTCTACTCGGCAAAATATGGCGCTTTAGAAAATATTTTTATTTAATCTCTATTAATTAGAAATAAGACTGATAATGCAATGGCTGATACTTGATTACCCACAAAACAAAGCCACTCAACAACAGATGGCGCTGTTGCTAACGATTTTTGTTATAGTCTCTAACAGCAAAGTATAAGATCGATAATGCATTGGCTGTTACTCTCATGCTTAAATAACAGCGCTACTCACTTAGTGATGTACCAATGAGCATACAAGACGAATGTATCGATACCGATTATCACCTACCTACTACGAGTAACGAAATAGGTACGTCAGGTTATATTTGTGGTGGTCGAAATAAAAAGCTTTTCTTTTTTTACTTTCTTAACATAATCACAGGTATCCAACTCATAAATACTTACTTAAACAAATATTATATTACTGGACTATTATACAGAGTGTTTTTTTTAACTGTAACAGTACGGCAGCACCCATAACCGGAGGAGATACAGGTGCAGTTTCTTTTAAAACATCAGCTCGTTTTCGAAGAAAAACATTTTTTCATTCAATGTTTTTTGGTTAAGTGTGAGTAGCGCCTTAAAATGAATCAAGTTGGTAATTTTTTTTTGATGCTGATCGATGCCGTCCTTTGTAAGGATCATTTTATTGTATCGGATGGAAAAAATCTGAACAGCGAAAGATAGTAAAATTTGATAAAAAGTATTCTCATACAACAGGACAAACAAAATTCCTTCTACAATCATTTTATTAGATTCTAATTGCACATTAAAGAAGTATTAATACTGTAGACTTAATTGAAGCATACTTCCTCAATCGCGGTCTGGGTAGCTTTCCTGATACCACTTGGTATTAATTGGGCTTCGTCGGTTAAGGAAGTATGCTTCAATTAAGTCTACTTTTTGCGTATATGACAATGCCATGATAGGACAAATAAGATGATGCAATGACTGATATAAAAGTCCGACAGGTGCAAAAACCATTTTCCATATTCAAAATTGTTCTGAAATACGAAATGTTTTTGAATTGCTCATGAGAGCACGGAGTTCCTAAACTTCTTAATCGCTACCGTTTTAATACTTCTTTAATGTGCAATTATAATCTAATAAAATGTTTGTAGAAGTAATTTTGTTTGTCCTGTTGTATGAGAATACTTTTTATCAAATTTGATTAACTTCCGCTGTTCAGATTTTTTTCATACGATACAATAAAATGATCCTTACAAAGAACTGCATCGGTCGGCATCAAAAAAAAATTACCAACTTGATTCATTTTAAGGCGCTACTCACACTTGACCAAACAAAAATTTAATCCCAAAATGTTTTTCTTCGAAAACGAGCTGATTTTTTAAAAGAAATTGCACCTGTATCTCCTCTGGTTTTGGGTACTGCCGTACTGTTACAGTTAAAAAAACACTGTATACTGAATTATTATTTGAGGGGCACACTAAAAGTTTTCGGGATCAATAAAAAAATACTAATAATGGTCTAAAATGAATTTATTGTTTCTCAAAATAATCTCCCTTTGCGTCAATGCACTTTTTCATAAGATTGAACAAATTTTGAAAACATTTGTGCCACTCCTCCGGTGGTGACGTCAGATACATGTTATTCATACTCTTCGACAACCTCTTCTGGTGATGAAAACCGTTGATCGGGTAATTGGTTCTTAATTTTTGGGAACAGAAAAAAGTCACACGGTGCCAGGTCATGACTCTGTATGCTGGATGACTCATAAGTTGTACGTTTTTTTAATTTTTTTATGTCTTGCGCCTTGGAGAAACTGAAAACAGAAGTTATTATATTATTTCACACCATAGGTCTAAAATACATTCAGAAAATCATCAATAAAACAACAAGGAATTAACGCCCTAAAACTTATACACCTTTTAATAGGGGGTAACTAATTAAAGCTATCGATAACACAATCATCAGTATATTGGGGTCACATCCCTAATTGAGTAGCTTAAGTTGAGGTTTAAGAGAAACGCGACCTTAAGGAGTATGATTCACAGTCTATTATTTTGTTTGACGATTTTGCATTTTAAACAAAACTAACAAAAATCAATAAAATAATACTTACCGGTGATAGGATATGCCTCCTTTTGTTGAATTTTAGGTTCGGCTATAATATTTACACTCCAAAACGGCACAATATGGCTTTTTTATATTTTTTTGAAGTACGTTTACCCCACAGTAATTGAAACACGACTGAAGTGAGCGAAGCTTGTAGTGCGCGGAACTCCGCGTACTTGGTGTTACGCGGGCCCCGCCTACTTACGACTTCTATTGTTTTTTGTGTTCTGTGGGCAGCATGGATAGTTAAAAGTTTGAAAAATGTATCACTCTCTGTATAACTCAAGGACAGCATCTCATAAAATTTAAATTCGATCAAACGGTAATAAGGTTCATATACGTTTATTTAAATTGTAAGAACACTGTAGAACACTTCAAAATAACTAGTGGTCCGCCCAGTAGATCTCGCGAGTCTAAAAAGTATAAAAACAATAAATATTATTTGTTATCTTTGACATAGTGCCCCGAAATGCAAAACCAATTAATTTGACCTATAGTTCATTCAAATTACAGGTAAAGGGAGTTCATGTAAATTGGTTACTTTTTTTTTGGGTATAAATTGTAGTTATTCTGGATTTCAAACTTTTTTCCTAAATTTGGGTCACTAATGCTACACACATATCAAATTTCAGCACTGTGAGGTCGCTGGTGTACCCTGTGTGTGAATGTTGTCAAAGTTTAGTTTTTATTATGGCTAATAACTTAAAAAATACAAGATTTAAACTAAAAATAAAAACGGGATCGAAATGCAATCACAAAGCCCTTTTATTAGACGTGACACTTTGACCAGATAGTCCCATTTTGTTATTTTTTACCCCTCTTGAACCCCAATATCTCATTAAACATTTTCAGCTCTTTTAGTAACACCAAAATTGTGTCATCACTACCTACCTAAATACCAAATTTCACGATGATTGTATAAACGCTTCTAAAGTTATACTCGGACAAACAAACATACATACATACAACGCCGATTTGCCCAAGTTGATTTAGAGATCTCGCTTCGCTCGATAATAATAAGTTTTCCGCATAAGATTTTGATTAATATACATTTTAAAAGACTTTAATTTCATCGAATAATCGGTTGATCGAACATATAGTACACACGGCTACACATCAAGCTATACATTTCCAGTATAAGCTGACCTCTCATTCTACGTAAAGCCTACACAATGCGAGGTTAGATTGATGCGTAGCCGTGTGTACATCGAAAAAATTTAATGAAAAAAATATGGTCGTATAATATATTATAAGTTTGTAAAGCATACTTGAAAGTCCCTGATTCTTCAAAAAATCGATAAGCTCTCCAGTATTCTTCTCATAACAAGTTAGCGCGTGTTTCGTAGAGTAAGCCACTTGTATGGATGTGGCAACTACCAAAGCGGCCAGCATCTTGCCACAGATCAGAATAATAGCCAGAATGGTCATAGACACGACCTCATCGATTAAAAACTCATCGCCTCCAGTTATGGTCAACTCGGATACAATGACGTAGAATGAGGTAGTGTAGTCCCATTTACGCTGAGGTGATACTCTGTAACATTTACAACGGTAAAAAATAGTTAAATTATTTAAGTCATAGCTAGGGATCGGCATATGTAGTGCTATTTTGGGTCAATGAACCTGAATTATAAGTTAATATTGATATGGCTCGGGATTTATTCCCCGATTATTCCCCGGGAATATTTTTCTGAATGTCGATGTAAATGAAGTTAAACTATTTAAGATACCATGAGTACGCACGACGACATATCAGACTACTTATTTCTGGTTAAGACTAGTCCCCCACAGTGCTGTTTGCCATAATACTTACTGGTCCATAGGCGGGATCTGATTATACTCAAAACGGGTGGTTTGATGTGTCGTCATGTGTAAAACTACAATGACTTTATAAAATAAAAATATATTTCCCGGGATTTAGAAGGCATATCCATGTTAAGCTAACGGTCACTAATTCCCGTGAATAGCAATACCTACGCCGATCACTAGTCATAGCTGATAATATTTGAGCGCAGCAACTCTATTTTCGATTCTAGTGAATGAACTAATGCGAACCCATAAAGTCTCTATAATGACCTTATAGGTTGCGTTTTCATGCGGTTCTGTCCTGAACCCTAAAATTTAGAAATTCTTCTGTTCTCAATTCAAAGAGTAGGTTTATAAACTCTTTTGTTTTCCGTCGGTTAAAATGGATTGGCTAGCGAGTCTGAGGACAGCGCTGAAATGGAATGAATACAGTGGTGACATGGATTTAGTGGGCAAATCTAGGCTTAAAAATTTCTCAAATTAGGAGTAAATAATCAGAAACTCCATGGAATAATTTAACTTGAGACAATTTTTCAAGGTAAAGCATTTAGATTTGCAATAAAATACAGAACTGTTAACTCTAAACATTGACTGCAATTTGCTGAGTCGTTAGTAACGACTAGAATACCGACTTGAAAAGTTTTCCGAACTACTAGTTAAATCGTAACAACTTGTTTTCTGGTTGTTATTTTTGTGCGGTTATTTATAGTTAGCAGACTTGGTGACTGAATATTTCTCTGCCCCTCGCGAACGGTTTAGTAGTCTATTAGTAGATTTTATTTCTTTAGCAGATTCAAAAAATCCCGTTCATTACTGTTTTCGCGAACGAACGTCAAAGCATAAACTAAAGGCCAAGAAGAAGTTGACGATAGAAGAAACCCGGAAAAAAACATTTGGAGATCAAGCAAACATTTGTCCCGCACCGGCAATAGAACCTATCTCAGTCGGCACACATCCACCATGCCACAAAGATAAACAATTTGGTTAATTTAAAATTAATATCAACAAAAATGCAGTTTTACGAATGCGATTTGCAATGTGGCGATATTCCCGATACGAATGTAGTGCCGCCATTTTCGACACAATAAATCGTCGACTGATTAATTTGCGACAATTTTAATTGGAGTACGCAAAAATGTACAGAGACCATTTTAAATATTTGGTTTGAAAGTTTCTAGGTTTTGTACGGACTGAGGTTTGTATGGGGACATGATAAATAAATAATAAATAAATAAATATTACTGGACATTTCACACAGCGCTATCTAGCCCGAAACTAAGTAGAGATTGTACTATGGGAACCAGATAACTAATAGAATACTTATATCCTTTTTTTTGTAAATAAATACTTGATAAATATCTCTAGATCATGCAAACATTTGTTCCGCAGCGGGAATCGAACCCGCTACCTCCTGCGTCTCAGCCGGCTTTTCGCCCACTGCACCACGGAGGTCGTCAATGATCAGGACGTATACCCAACAGTGTGCCCAGCAGTGGCTTGATGAAGTATCTAGGTGATAATAATATGAACTGAGATGCTCGCAATATATAAATCGGAAAGTGGAGAAAATAAAATGCTCTTAGAATACAGTAAATACTTTGCTTTATCTGAACACCTTTAGCCACACCGGTAGCCTTATTACCTAAGCCAAATTGCTGTCGTGTCGCTATCGCTAGTCAGGCGATCTCTTTCGCACGTGAGGTACGTACTGTACGTGTGAAAGGGATAGCCTGACCGTCGGTAGCGACACGACAGCAATTTGGCTTAGGTAATAAGGGGGAGGATCTCGACTTTGCTAAGCGAAATAGGCCATGTTTCTATGTAAAAGACTCCTCACTATTACGCTTCCTACTTCGGTCAATTATTTCGGTTGCAGTCCATAATATGGGCCCCAGAGTAACATTACGTAATAAGTTTAAAGAAATAAAAATTATGACATTCCCTTGTCAATACATCTATGAAAATCTGATGTATGTTCACAAAAATATTAATTTGTTTAAGATAGCGATAATCATAATTTTAATACTAGAAATAAGATAAACTCGCTGTTGCCCCTTGTAGACTCCATAAAGTTATTCACTAACTTGTTGTCCACACACACATGTTTGAAGGGCAAGGTGTTCGCTTTTATAACAAACTCCCAAGTGATGTACAAAAATGGACAAATAACGTATTTAAAAACGTAATTAAATTAAATCTTTATAAAAAAGCCTACTATAAAATATCGGATTATTTAGATGATTTGACGAGTTGGAGCAATTTCAATCCCAAGATTCTCTAGCTTGGGATTGAAATTGCTCCAACTCGTACAAAATGTTACAATTTAGACGTAATTTATTTACTGTATTGTAATGTATTCTAAAAGGATCATTAATAAAACAACCAGCCTTGTTTCTTGCCTTTCTTTCCTGGTTCGGTCACGATGGAACAGGCAGTAAAATTGACATTTCAAACTGATCCTTGTGATTTTAACAGGTTAGCTGTCCGATGAGGCACATGTGCCTCATGGGTGATTGCACTGGTACGTCCATGAGGCATATTTGCCTCATGGCCAATGATGTAGATAATGCAGTCGATCTATCGATAATTTTTTTTAATAATTATATTATTTGTAGCATTAGTAAATTATACTACAACCAAATTCTACCAATCAATTTATTATTGAACTTAAACAAAAAATAAATTTCACTTAAAAATTAACATTAACCTTATTCAAACACAAAATTATTCAAAATTATCAGCAAAGGAAATTAGCCTAATCGTAGGACCTTTCTCAAGTGAGGAACCGTCATAGATTTGATTTCTTTAAATTTTTTTCTTGTTTGGAAACTGGTGGCCGAAAGGGTACCTAATTGAATGGTGCAATTTAATAACAGAAGATTGTTTTCAAAAAGATATTTTTCAGATGTCTAAAGTGTTATGAACATAAACGTACATTTTATCATTAAACGTAAATAATTAATTTCTTATCATACTCATCTAACATTAGCAATTATCGATATAATTAATTTCAATCACTAGGACACATAAAGTATCATAAAATACTTGAAGAGAATGACGTAACTTAATACGAAACTTCATGAGCGTTAGCTGTCATTATTTACTACGAGGACGTGTACAAAGAAGATCGAAACTTGCTTCGGGACAGCTAACCTGTTAAGATATTAAAAGATTTTGACTTTGACTTCGGTCGGTTATTTGAACACGTCTGACCTATTGCTGTCCTACTACTGCTAAGAGATCATCAGAAATGGGCTACTGTTCGCAAATATATGTAGAAAACTTACATACCGGTGCAATGAATTGGCTCGAATCGTATTCGTCCTTTATTATAGGTCCACACAAAATATAACAAACAGGAATACAAATTCAAGCTCAACCATAAACAGAGTTATCGTTTTAATTCATGCAAAAGTTGATTAAGTTAAAAGTACTCACTCGTCAATAAGATGCATCTTCAAAGGGCGGATGAAGCTGACGGGGGATGTGGCCATTAGGGACAGTAGCCACACACAAGTGAACGTGTGAAGTAAGAGAATCACCACGATTATCGTCATCACTAACTGCAAAAACATAAATATTTCATAGTAAAGGGTTTCGCTTTACCTGATATCGTAAAGGTACTGACACACAAGCCCATAAAAAAGTTTCCTTACCAGTGCGCTTAAGGGGACACCGGAGGGGAATCGCCCATACAACACGTACTACCAAGATCATTTCTAATTGGAGCATATTTATACCGTAATAAGGTATTATTTTAATTTGAATAGTATTTATCTAGGTTTCCAACCATGTATTAGATCAAAATACTTACCTAAAATTAAATAGAAGCGTATCGCATTCTGCATGTTTTTACGTCATAATAGACCTGTTTTTAACCTTTTTTAATTGTTTCGTATTAAAAACAACAACATCTTACGTATTCTAGTCATAGGAACATAGATTATATCGTCTAGTTACAGAATAACAACACAATTAGAAAAAAAACAACAAGTTTTCAGTCATTATTTTTGGTATTACGGAACACGGTCAAAATCTAATCAAATTTAGAATCGGTCATTTGCTATCACTGTCGCTCTACGTGGCTAAACTTCGTCACTAAACAGGGATAGCGATATTCAGGTCGAAGTTTTTGACGCGGCCGAATTGAAGTTGCGCTCGGGGTTCGCCGGCTTCTTAAAACTATGATTTGTTTAGGACGTAACGCTTGGCAGCCTAGACGTCTACTATCGAATATCAGCAGTCGTATAGTTATAACAGTAGATACTACAATCATTCAGCATTGATTGTAGTCGTGTCGACGGTTGTAATTTTAAATCTCCTGAAGGAACTATCGACCGTTGACCGCCCTATAACCTAACCTAAATTGATCGAGCGAAGCGAGATCTCTAAATTCAACTCGGATAAATCGGCATTGTATGTATGTCCGAGGATAACTTTTGAAGCGTTGATCCGATCATCGTGAAATTTGATACATAGGTAGGTAGTAAAGGCACAATTTTGGTGTGATTAAATGAGCTAAAAATGTGGGGGGGGGGGGGTTGTTGAGATAGTGGGGTTCAAGAGGGGTAAAAAAAAATTTAAATGTGGCTAACTGGTCAAATGGGACTTCAAATAAAAGGTATTCATTAGTACAGTTAGACTCAGTTTCTATTTTTCGTAAACTCTTTATAGTTTTTGAGTTATTAGATAGTCATAATAAAAACTGAACTTTGACAAAATTCACAGGGTACACCAGTGACCCCACAGTGCTGAAATTTAGTAAGCGTGTAGCTTAAGTGACACAAATATAGGCAAAAGTCTGAAATCCAAAATAACTGCAATTTGTACTCCAAAAAAAGATGATCTAAATAACATGAACTCCCGTTACTTGAAATTTGAATGAAACTGTAGGTCAAGTAAGTTGGATTAAGCACTATTTTATTAGTCAAAGATTAAGGCAGGCCGGCACAACGATCCCTAAACGTATTTAGCGAGTAAACATGTTCAAATTTTACGTATTTCTTTGATTTAACAACTCCTTAAATCATATTTAGCCACTAAATACGTTTAGGCATCGTTGCGCGAGTCGCTCTAAGAATATTTTTTTTTATTTTAGGATACTCGCGAGATCTGAGTTCGGGGCGAACCACTAGTTTATACGATTTTAAACAGTAAACATACCTGTAGAAAAGTCAAATTGTTTGTCAGCTCAGCTGAAGTCTTGTGATAGAACTCATGCAAGTATTTGACTCTGAAAAGCTTGTTAGCTCGCAGATAATGCATTATTTTCAATTGACGCCTAAAAAAATATGTTATTATTAAGTTATTCTATTAAAATTGTTGGAAAATTATAGAATAAGCGTTTTACTATATTGACAAGTTACCTGAAACAAAAGGCCAATAGTTCTAAAGGCACATTGACCAGCATATCAGTCCATACCCACATTTTGTGTGTGTAATATCGACGGCGACACTTCGCTCCATCCATAATGAAATCACCGTGTTTGTTGATGTAACCCTATTACGAACACAAAATTACTTTTGGAAATTACGCATTTTCTCATGTGAATCGTTCGACAGGATATTAAGTTATTCGATAAAACGAGTGGAAATTTTCATTACTTAAAAGGTGTTTATGACGATTCCTACCAGGTTAACTGTGAAGATAATGAAAAAGAAAATGTCGACGTCTTCTGCTTCACATAGGCCTCCCTATAGATTTCCTGAGCGACCAAACTTGTGCGGTCTTGACATAACGGCTCCCAGGCACCTTAAGGTTGCTTTTCTACCAGAGATGTGCTATGCAGCTATGCTGCGAGGATCTAAAAGCAAAGCTATGAAACTATGTGACTGTTTCCACTGATACTAAGCTATGTAGCGGAGCGAGTAAGATGTGCTATGAAGATGCGCTGCCGCAAAGTAGCTGTGCGAGGAAGATGCGCAGCTGTCGCGCAGCAGAAGACGATGGCATGTCTACTTTCAGTGACAAACGCGGGCCAACTGAGTACTCTGCTCTTCACATAGCTACCACTAGCGACCATCCATAGCACGCATCCTTCCATATTAAGAACATAGCTTAGTTGAATCCGTTTCCACCAGTGCTATGCTATGTGGACCAATGAATATGATTGGTGGATTTCAAACGCAGCCATAGCAACGTAGCATAGCATATCTCTGGTGGAAAAGCAGCCTTACTGTCGTCTATACATCTAGTGGGGGCAGTCCTGCGTTGCGCTTTCCAGTATTCTAATGTGTCCAAAAATAAATTAGGCAGGCACATAACGTTGTGCCCAATTCAAATTTTAGAGTCTTTATATGTCTTAAATGACGCTAGCATCTACACATAGTTTTGGCTCGCGTCGAGAGGTATTTAGATAAAATACAAGTAACAAACTTTAACAATTAACAATTTCATCTAAATCGGTTCAGTCGTTACAAAGTTTTCGCAAATTTTTGTGTTGACAGTGCTGCGCAAAATACATGCTTTGCGTTAATTAAAATACAAATGACAAAATACTATCTCGCACGTAATTAAAATACGAAGTAAAAAATATTTTTATGTCGTGTATTTGAAATATAAAATACTAAATACCGTATTTTAACAAATTTTATTTAAAATACAAAATACAGTCGTGTTAGGTACAATTTGACGTACAGTGCAGGTGCAGTGTTGCCAACTTTAAAGATTGACATATTTAGCGGTCTCCATTTTGCTTACAAACAGTTACGAAAACTATCGAGCGCTATTTTCTATAGAACGCACCATCAATAAGATTGCTAATTGTATTTATGTGCAGATGTATTTTGAAGCCATAAGTATTTGAAATACGAACTACAAAATACCTCAGCGTCAGGTATTTACTACTAATTACAAAATACTAGTTACAAATTACATTTTTAAGTAGTAATTGAATTACAAATACAAAATACGTCGTATTTCTATTTCCATTGCATATTTTAATTACAAGTAATTCAAATACTGCCCACTCCTATGTGTTCATAGTACTAAATTATTAGTTCTTAATTGGATAGTGCTATGATGTTAATTATTATCGAAAATAGAGCAAGCTACTTATACTGCTAATTAGCCAAGTAAATGTACCAGGAGTTCATAACGTTTAATAATTTTCAAGAACCAAATGGTTACGTTATTAACTAATGGGGTAAATAACTGTATCTGAATTACAAATACAAAATACGTCGTATTTCTATTTCCATTGCATATTTTAATCACAAGTAATTCAAATACTGCCCACTCCTATGTGTTCATAGTTCTAAATTATTAGTTCTAAATTGGATAGTGCTATGATGTTAATTATTATCGAAAATAGAGCAAGCTACTTTTACTGCTAATTAGCCAAGTAAATGTACCAGGAGTTCATAACGTTTAATAATTTTCAAGAATAATGGTTACGTTATTAACTAATGGGGTAAATAACTGTATCTGATATTATAATTTTTACAATTTAGTTCGATCTAAAAATTTCTTGCATCAGTATGAACTACAGGTATTTTGGTTGCATTAAACTAAGTTTACAGTTGAAATTACTGTAAACTGCTTATAAAGGTTCAACATGATAGATAGATAGATAACTCTTTATTGAATTACCACACAAACAGAAATAATACAAAAATAAGTACTAGGCTAAAATAAATAAGGCAATACAATGAGCGGCCTTATCTCTGAAAGCGATCTCTTCCAGGCAACCTTTGGATGGAGCGAAATTTACAAAAATACTGAGTGCGGTGACTTTAAAGGATACAACATGATGGCTTTTAGCGATAATACCGTCCATTGTACCGTTATTTATTGCATATTTTCTTTGTTACTGTATTTTTATTTGATGTGCCATAAAGAGTATATCTACTCGTATCTATCTACGATCCATTTCACAAAGTGACCATAGATACCGTAATCTTACTATAGACACTCGATATAACAACAGAAGATGTTCGAGGTTAGATCAATCCGACCAAGGATACTTAATAAGCATTCTTACCTGATGCATAGTCAGATAAGTTTTTAAATAGAAGAAGATATCAAAAATCGCCTCCAGCCAGAACACTATATGGCAATCATTCAAAGTGACGATCTCGTACAGTGTCAGAACGTAATTGGCTGTTACCATAGCACAGGTTACATAGCCAAATATCTGAAAATGAATTTCAAGACATTATTTTACAACCATAAAAGTATCATAAAATATTCGTGTGTTTAAAACATTTTTATTCGCAAGTACCGCATTCAAACGATCGAAATATATATACTAGCTGACCCAATCCGCAGCTTCGCACGCGTAGTTTTTCAATAAAAACATTACCATCCTTTGCGCAGTTGGGAAAAAAGTAGCCTGTGTCACTCGGAGATAGTGTAGCGTCCCAGCAGTAAAAGAATTTTTTAAATCGGTCCAGTAGTTTCGGAGCCTATTCGATACAAACAAACAAACAAATCTTTCATCTTTATAATATTACGAAGTTTTTTGAAGATATATGTTCTTTAATATCGTAGAACATACTTTTGTTCTATCATCAATAGTTTCCGCAGCGCATGCGACGAAAGACGTTTTAGGGCACTTTTTTTACACTTTGGGTTACGTTACTTAAGTTTTAGTAGGAAAACCTAATCTTTTATAGAAATAAATATAGCCTATGTCACTCAAGGTAGCTTTGCAATGGTGAAAGAATTTTTGTAATCGGCACAGTAGTTTTTGAGTTTATTCATTACAAACATACACATAAAAATACTACTTTCCTCTTTATAATATTAGTATAGATTATATCGCTAGCTCAGTTAGCGTGCTAAAGCTGGTCATACACGAAGACGTCACTCCAGGAGATTCCACGCCAACACTCCAAAAAAGTCCGTGTGTGAGAAATCTCAAGTGGATTAAGTGGAGTCTAAGGAATATTTGGGTATCTAATCTACATTCCAAAATCCAAGATCCGACGCACGTGGAGTGCGGCGACCCAACGCCTCGCTCCCGTCTGTGCCCGATACAACAATCCAATAAATTCAATTCGCGCTCAGTGCGCAGCCATCTGAGTAGGTCATGCATAAGTTTTTTTTTTATAATACTGAACATTTTACACAGAGCTATCTAATAAAAAAAGTATACTTTATATCACACGACTGAAGTAAAACTTCTGCTGCTGCCTGCCATCTGCTGTGGAATAGCTGAACTTTTTCGTAAATCGAAGCTGGTAGATTCAAAATACGAAACGTCGTAAATACTTTTTTATCCATAGCAAAATAAACTCTATTATACAGCACGAAGGAGTGTTTTGTTTTTGCAGTTTGTTTAATTTAGTCTTATTTGAGATAGGAGATATTATGCGACAAATCAACGGGCTATGAGAGAAGGAGAGAAAAAAATGTGTGCTCGCACTTCTCTTTCTTGCCCCTACAGTAATATACGAAACGTAACTCTCTCTCTTTCTATCTTCACTAACTTAACTTTCGTTTAACTCCCTCTCAATTTCCGTTCGCACTTTTCGTAACGCATTCACCAGCTTACTCCCGAAGTCAAGCGTGCGTAAAGAAGTTTTACTTCAATAAAAACTAAAGGGTCTTTGGCAATTGGAGTCAGTGGAGTCTTCGTGTGTGTGCTCAATATTTAACTCGCACTCCGCTGGTCTCCACGAGACGAATGATGGAAAAAGAGTCCTCATATATGGCCAGCTTAAGGCCCTTATGTCGATGCATTTACTGACGTGCCTGGGATTGGATTCTAGACGGAGTGGGATTGACCTTAGCCATCTAAAAGACTGGTGACAAATTGCAACTGCTCACCAAGCACAGTATAAAATCATTTTCATATTGATACGTGCAAAAGGTTCTAGAATAATTCAGCATCGTTTAGGCGAGCAATGGGGCCAGAAGTCGGATTAAGAGATAAACGGAAGAAGATAAACTTTTTAAAATTCGAGAACGACGCAATGAAGCAATAATATTCAATGCAAAAAAAACTACAGATAGACAAAAAAACCAGTTATATTTTTAACCGAACAGAAACTTAAAATGCCGATTGGTTTTAGTGAAAAAAATACCTAAATTCCACTTAGATATAATTTTTAACTTCGCAGATCTCAATACTTTCTGAGACAGGCCCAACTTTTTTTTATATTTAAATTGCTACACTATTATTCTAAAATGATATGATGTTTATTTTGTGTAAATGTTCAGACCATTATTAATAACGTAAAACAGAATCACGCGACAAGCTTAGCGAGCTGCAGTATTTTCTTGCGATAAGGCATAACTCTATAAGTTAAGACAATGGATTCGGGAGCATCTAGATCTAGATTGTACTAAGTACAGACACGCCCGTATTGGTAAACCCCGAATGGGAATACCGATAACTAAATTACGCTTTTGAGATTAGCGACACAAGATCGAGTAAGATAAATTTCGTCTATGTCTTCAATTTCAAATTAAATCTTACTTATATTATTACTAGCTTGCGTTCAATAAAAATTACAGCCTTCCGTCATATTATGGTAACAGGAACTACGAGGAACGAGCACAATACCCAGACCCGGATATACCGTTTATTTAGTTTTCACAATTAAACGGCTGAACCGATTTCGATGAAATTTGGAATATAGGTAGATAATAAAAACAAATATTTTTGATTGCACAAATCTAAACATTGTTAGTTGGACTAGATTAGTAGGTACACAGTAGGAAAAAATTAAATTAAATTAAAATACAAGACACAAACAAACGGACAAAAAGGTCCTCGCGCTGAGAGTGACCAACCTAGGACGGTTTGATAACTCTCAACACGAAGCACTTCCATATCGCAGAGGTAACTCTGTCCGACATGGTTTTCAGCATGCTGTTTTGACTGCTCCGCACTCTGTGAATCCATTATAATGGTGTGATAATGACCTGGATCTACTTTTTATTGACAAACAGCGCGTGCGAAGCCGCAGGCGGAAGCTAGTAATAGGCATAATAATTTAACCCCCCCCCCCCCCCCTTTTTTTTTGTTTCGGGATTTAAGTACTGATATTGTTAACACCCTAGATAAACTAACTTTGTATTAAAAAAACGGCCAAGTGCGAGTCGGACTCGCGCACGAAGGATTCCGTACCATTATCTAAAAAAACGGCAAAAAAATCAGGTTTGTTGTATGGGAGCCCCCCTTAAATATTTATTTTATTTTTATTTAAATATTTATTTTTAAAGTAAATATATATTTAAATATTCTGTGAATATTTCAAGCGTCTACCTGTTGCCGTTATCAATATCGAACTAAAAAGAGTAAAAAAATCGCGTATGTTGTATGGGAGCCCCCCTAAATATTTATTAATATTTTTAGTATGTGTTGTTATAGCGGCAACAGAAATACATCATCTGTGCAAATTTCAACTGTCTACCTATCACGGTTCATGAGATACAGCCTGGTGACAGACGGACAGACAGACAGCCTCAGTAATAGGGTGCCGTTTTACACTTTGAGTACGGAACCCTAAAAACGCATCTGAATTTTGACTTCATACTTAGTATTTTGATTTTGTTCCAGTCTAGTGTATTTGCCTCTTCCAGAACGAGAAGAAACTATTTAAAATTCATATTAATTTAGTGTCAGACTGGCAAGAAGTGGCGCAGAATAGGGAACAGTGGCATCTTTTAGTGTCGGAGGCCAAGACCCGCTTCGGGGTTAATGCGCCAGGATAGTAAGTAAGTAAATTACAGGTCTTATTTAATAATAATAACAATGCAAACATTTGTTCCGCGGCGGGAATCGAACCCGTTACCTCCTGCGTCTCAGCCGGCTATTCGCCCACTGCACCACGGAGGTCGAAATAAATAGAAAAATACTAATCTTTCCTCATTATAATATATTAGTATAGAAAATTTTCCGCAGTCTAGACAAACTGACAGCTATAAATAGAATACGCTCTCGCGTAAATTGATACCCTTGATACGTTAACGACGCTGCAGATTAAATAGTAGTCGCTATGGGACGTAATTGTCCGCACTTTGTTGATTAATGGAGTTTTTGGATCAATTATACGGCATTTTGATTAAAATGCTGCTGCATTTGTAGGCTGCAGACCATAAACATTGACTGTTGAACGTGCATATAATATAATAGCTTCTGCCGCGGTTTTACAAGCGTTTTAGTCAACAAAAAATAGCCAATGTGTTAATCCAGCTTATAATCTACGTAAACACCAAATTTCATTAAAATCGAATGAGCCGTTACGTGATTGAGTAACAAACATCTAAACTTTCACATTTATAACATTAGCGTGATGGAAAATAATCTGCCTTAAGGGGGCACCGGAGGGACAATCGCCCATACAACACGTACTACCAAGATCATTTCTAATTGGAGCATATTTCTACCTTAATAAGGTATTATTTTAATTTGAATAGTATTTATCTAGGTTCCCAACCTAGATAAAAATACTTACCTAAAATGAAATAGAAGCGTATCGCATTCTGCATGTTTTTACGTCATAAAATACCTGTTTTCAACCTAATTGTTTCGTATTAGAAACAACAACATGGGAACATAGATTATATCGTCTAGTTACAGAATAACAACACAATGAGAAAAATACATCAAGTTTTCAGTCATCATTTTTGGTATTACGGAACACGGTCAAAATCTAATCAAATTTAGGAACGTTCTATTGCTATCACTGTCGCTAAACTCCGTGGCTAAACTCCGTCACTAAACAGCGATATTCAGGCCGAAGTTTTTGACGCGGCCGAATTGAAGTTGCGCTCAGGGTTCGCCGGCGCGTTAAGTATAAATTATAACAGCTGTTGGTTTTCCTACAAATAAATTTAATTCCATGTACCCGTTGTAGACTCGGCTTTATGAATATATCCTATGTGATGTGGCATTCCGTCGTAACTACGCCGCACCCATAAATTTATTTCAAATGAGGCAAAAATAAAATAAAATCCGGCCCAGTGCGAGTCGGACTCGCGCACAAAGAGTTCCGTACCATCTATAAAAACGGCAAAAAAATCACGTTTGTTGTATGGGAGCCCCCCCGTAAATAAGCGTCTACTTGTTGCCGTTATCAATATCGAGCATAAACGAGCCAAAAAATCACGTTTGTTGTATGGGAGCCCCCCTTAAATATTTATTTTATTCTGTTTTTAGTATTTGTTGTTCTAACGGCAAAAGAAATACATCATCTGTGAAAATTTCAACTGTCTAACTATCACGGCTCATGAGATACAGCCTGGTGACAGACGGACAGCGGAGTCTTAGTAATAGGATCCCGTTTGACCCTATGGGTACAGAACCCTATAAAAACACTTTTTAAATCGCAAATGTAGATTTGTGGTTCGTCCATGACTTGGCCTGGCTTATGTTTACTAAGATGGGGCAATATGGGACAAGATAGAGCGTTTGAAAATTACTTTATAAAACTCCATAGTGCTTTTAGTAAATTTAACTAGAGTGGATCCACTTTTCATTGACTAAATTTTACAACTACCTGCGCCTGCCTGATCGAAATTTTTATAAAATTTGGTATGTCGATAGATTAAGACCTGGATTGACACATAGGCTCTTTTTCACTGACAAAAGACGCGTGCAAAGCCGGGGGTAGAAACTAGTATATTATGTTTATTTTTAGTAAAACGAATAAATGAAAAAAAAAATCAATGTAAGTGAGTACACAAGTAGTGTTCTTCGTTTTAACCACTAATTTCGTTGCACCGTGTCCATAAGCAGGGGCTTTTGAATTTGGTTATATTCATTCCCATATTTATAGATAATAAATATTGCTGGATATTTCACACAGCGCTATCTAGCCCCAAACAAAGCAGAGCTTGTTCTATGGGAACTAGATAACTGATAGAATACCTATATACTTTTTTTTTGTTTATACTAGCTTATAATATATACCTATAGAAAAATACCTAGAACTTGGAAGAAATATCTGTAGACCATACAAACATTTGTTCCCCAGCAGGAATCAAGCCCGTCTCTGCCGTCTATTCCGCCCACTGTGCCACGGAGGTCGTCATATTTCCCATCTAGCCCCCCTCGAGCTACCATAAAACATTTTACCTGGAACATCATCGAGCCGGGCCGGAGTAAATTAGAAGCGCCCAGGTAGCTTTGATACGTCAACGTACTCGTCCCTGACTTGGCCTGGCTCACGGTTGATTGTGACTGCGAATTGCGGAGCGACATATGACCTGTGGGAACACGATAACTTGATCACAGGGCTACCGGGAATCCGGTACCTACGCTTTGGAGCGTCAACTTGGTAACTGCAATAGATAAATGGCTTAGTCTTTATGACATGTTGTGCCGTCTCCAATCAAAGCCGGAAAAAGGAAGATGATATTAAGAATGAAAAACCAAAACGAATAACGACTCGACACTCATCATCCGAATCCTTTGGTACATACCATTCCGGACTATTCGATTGAACCGTCCGAACACAGAAAACCCCTCCGTCGTCCGAGACACGTTCTCGGAGACCCGGATGACGAAATTACTTCCGCTAATGCGGCTGAGTCATCCACATTAGACAAAGCAAACACTCCACAAATACACCGACCTCGCCGGCGAGGTCGACGAGTCCCTTTAGTCGCCGCCTACACGAGGTACAAGCACTTACCCGGGCGTTTCTCTCCTATCCCCGTCCCGGCAACAGCCCAAGCCGAGGTTCGTACCTAAGTGGTGCCCTTGCGCTAGTTACCTCATCAAAAATAAAATTATAGGGCTGAGCGCCTTCTGCGCTCGCCAAAAGCTTGGTTAAGCTGCAACGGCCTCAGAGGCCAACAGCGAGATAAGTCCATTCGAAAAAAGAAAAAAAAAAAAAAAACGACTCGAATATTTCGTACAGCGACATCGTCCGATGTAGTAGTGCCGAGTTCTGCCGGCGACGACACCACGGCCGGCATACTTCGGCCAATGACGTATTAGGTATATCCAGGCCATGTGGAGTGGTGGAGGATGTGCACCATTTATTGGTGGAATGTATCCGCTTCCAACGATAGAGACAGTCACTGGTGGCGACTTACAACTTGAACAGATTCGACGCAGGTATTTTCAATGAAATCTTAGCTGACACTACATCAGCAGCTAAACAGGGTTGGATTAACCCTTTCGGGGCCCCTAGGCAATGCAATTCTCGGGCCCCATTTTCTTTACCCTTTTCGTACTTTTTAAAATTTTGTTTTCTATCACAAAAGTCGAGTCGATCAGATCGACTATTGCTTTTTGCTTTAATCGAAATGATTTTAACGAATAGATAATAGTCATAGATACGTTATGATCCAGGTCTCATGATGGAGTAGGAAAGAGAAATGAGACGCGACGCGGATATTTTAAATTTGAATTTATTAAATGCAATAAAATATATTGTACAACGATAGAAAATATTTTTGTGAAGTAGGTACAATAAGTTTCAATAGCCACTCTTCTAACTATTTTAGATACAAATCGTTTAAAACATCTTGGAAGTTGACCTTTTCCAACACATCATTTTCAATCGCCATTATCGACAATGAATTTAAACCGTTCTGTGATATTGTTGAACGAAGACAGTTTTTTATTAAATTTAATTTCGAAATATTTCGTTTACCTGTGGCGTTTGATATCATCGGACTTCTATATATTTGTAATGCATTATTACATTCGGGAAAGTTGATTGTACTTACTGCTTTTTACAGTACGTAAAATCATTTTTTCTACGGCAACATTACCGGACTTAAATAATGGGGAATGTTTTTTTTTTATTTATATATATTGCATGGCTTGCGTTTGACCACGATCTCGCCTGATGGTAAGCGATGATGCAGTCTACGATGGTACACGCTTGCCTAGAAGAAACCTATTCACTCCCGACATAAAGATACCATGATGTCACGAATGAAACGTTCTTTTCTTGGTGCATGACCCGCATCGACTAAGCTCCCGTGGGCCCCTAGTAGGTGCGTGGGCCCCTAGGCAGTTGCCTAACCCGCCTTATGGATAATCCGGTCCTGCAGCTAAGGCATTATTTAGTGCTGTAAGTCGCCACAAGTAACATACATATAGACAGGTATTATAATTTATTCGTGTGTAAATATCTTATTTTTTTTAAGTTAACCCGTCCAGGATCACACCTACCCATTTTTGTATGATTGTGGTTTTGAATAAGTTGTTGTTCGTAATATTTGTTTGTTGAGTTTAACTTTATTTTATTCGCTTTGTACCTTTGATTTAATTAATTTGTACACACGATAGGACCGACATGAATCTTTACAAAGGTCCTTATAATAATTTGTAATAAAAAAGGTCTATTCGAAATCATCGGGTTATTTATTCCCTAAAAATTATTTAACTTGCAGTTTTTTGCCAAAATGTATCTTCAAATTGTGAACTTATTACACAAGCACACATTTTTCAACTTTATTTATGTATATCGTATTAAAAATAAATTTACATGATAACCACTTAGAAAAATCAAATTTAAAGCACTAATTGCCTGCCGTCCAAGATCAACACCCACTAACATGACCTAGGAACTGTGAGCGAGTGGTCTAATATGAATACTCGTAGGATACTAACAGTCAGTTAACTATTAATCCGTGTGGCCATTCAAAAGTGACTGCTATTGTCATTTGCTAATGGCGGGTTCCTATAGCCGTCGGTAATCAGCTACGACTCGTTTCTCCTTGAAAACCTGTCAAAAGTTTGACACTAGTTTGACGCTTTTTCAAGGAGATACGGGGCGTAGTCGGTTACTGACGGATATAGGAACCCGCCATTAGTCGATCAAAAGGCTGATAGTAGGTACATAATACATAATATATTTATGCATCACGCAGCATCAGTGAATAAAGACCTACTTTCGGTTTATCTTTTTCAGAATATTTTTGAAGTAAAACTTCTTTACGCGCGCTTGACTTGGGGAGTAAGCTGGTGAATGCGTTACGAAAAGTGCGAACGGAAGTTGAGAGGGAGATATAAGTTAGTGAAGATAGAAAGAGAGAGAGTTACGTTTCGTATATTTTTAAACGTTAATGTGCAAGTGCGAGATGCGTCTGCCAGAATGAACGTAGACTGATCGACGTACAGACGTGTGGACAATTTTGTAATTGAACAATTTTATAAATTAATATTTTGAAAAAGAAGTTTTACTTCAATCGTGTGGTCTAAAGCACACTCGTTTTTTTATTTTATTTTATTACTGAAGTTTTTGCAAGGAATGCTGCTATTGGTCAAAGTGATGAACGAATCGAATGCGAATGAGTCGAAGTGTGTCAAATGAAAGTAGACCCTGAAAAATGACGGCAAATTTAAAAAATATCAGCGTGGCAACCCAAACATTAGGGAATAATAATGATGCCACACTCCGATTCTCATTTTCCCTAATCTGTTGAAAAAAAGTCAAGAGTACCTACCTTAAACGACGACCTATTTTAAGAATATTAAGAGAGTGACTGAAATGAAAGAAGTAAGTCAGATTCATGGGAAATGGTCATTCGTGGTTCCTGCCTACATCTTCGGGAAAAGGCGTTTTTTGTCTATTTTTCCGGTTCAGAATGACAAAACCTATAAAATAGTTCATTAATAGTAATCTGCAGTTAATAAGAGTGGGTACGAAATGAAATTACGAAAAATAATCAAACGAACTACTGACTGAGATACACATCTATTTCATGCACTGGCTATGAGAGGAAGAGAGAGAAAAAATGTGAGCGCGCACCTCTCTCTCTTGCTCCTACAGTAATATACGAAACGTAACTCTCTGTCTTTTTATCTTCACTAACGTATATCTCCCTCTCAACTTCCGTTCGCACTTTTCGTAACGCATTCACCAGCTTACTCCCCAAGTCTAGCGTGCGTAAAGAAGTCTTACTTCAAAAAAAATATAAATCAGTATTTCTTAAATCAAGCATATAAGAAAACATATTTTTATTAAACTTTTGACGACCTCTGTGGCGCAGTGGGCGAACAGCCAGCTGAGACGCAGGAGGTAGCGGGTTCGATTCCCGCCACGGAACAAATGTTTGCATGATCTACAGATATTTGTTCCGGGTCTGGTTGTTTTTCTATGTATTATATGTATGTATTTACAAAAAAAAGGATATAAGTATTATATCAGTTATCTGGTTCCCATAGTACAAGCTCTGCTTAGTTTGGGACTAGATAGCGCTGTGTGAAATGTCCAGCAATATTTTTTTTTTAAACTTAATTAAAATACTTTTGTATAGTGGCTTTTACAGATGTGTACCTATTGGCGTGCAGTACCACATACATAAATCAGTCGTTTATATAATAGTTGTGATATATAATTGTAATGTATGTTGAGGTTATATAATAATTAGATTCTGTTTGTAATTGTGTATATAATAATAAGCTATTTTATTTTATATACATTATAGTCTATTCAATCTTATTATAGACTAGCTGACCAATCCGCAGCTTTGCACGCGTAGTTTTTCAATAAAAACATTACCCTCCTTTGCGCAGTTGGGTAAAATATAGCCTATGTTACTCAAGGTGAATGCAGCTTTCTAATAGTGAAATAATTTTTGAAATAGGACCAGTAGTTTTTGAGTTTATTCATTACAAACATACACACAAAAATACAAATCTTTTCTCTTTATTATAAGAATAAGAATAAAGTTTATTTCACCATAATAACATGCAACTTACATAGTAAATTCAAAACTAAAAACAAACATAAAGGCAATAACAGTACCTACATCATACTAATAAACAACAGAAAGATCATAATAAAATGTAGGTCATAATGTAGGCAGAACCACACAAGCATAAAACATAAGTGAAAAAAGTGTACATAGACTGGTATGCGGTAGGACATAATGTAGGTAGGTACGTGGATAGAACTTTCCTATGTCGAGAGAAGCTCCATCCACGCACCCACGTCAAAGTTTATGATTCTAAAACAATAAGTTCAGTTTCCAATTACTAAACCTAGAAAACTTAACTTTTATGAACATTAACTTTAACATTTTAACATCAGTTTTTTTAAAATTATTCGTATAAAAACTGCCGCCATGTAAACCTTGCGTGTAAACTCACTGTGTAAACAGTTTGTAGTCATTATTAGTTTTTATTTTTCTGAGCGGGTTCAACTGCACTTTAGTTGACTACCCTCTTTTTTGTTGCAATTTCCAAATGACCGGATAATTAACACTTTAAAACATAACATAACACTGTAAAATACATCCTACACCACACACACTAGGTACACTATACACACATAAACACACACTCACACACACACACACACTTCAAATGCGATCAGGCAAACATTGAAGCTCATGAGGCACTTTTTTCATTAATTTATATTCTAAAAAATGTTAATATTCACTTTTTCTTGCAAACTATTTCTTGTTAGTATTTTTTCATGTAAATATTTAATTTAAATATATATATATATATATATAGGTAAGTAAGTAAGTATGTTAAAGTTAACAGGCGAGCTACTTTGCCGGGTCTTTATAAGTTGAGTATTACATAATGTAGATTCAATTTGGTTTAAGTCCAGCACTATGTTAATTAGTTTATAATATATGGTAATGTAACTGTGAATCTAAGTATAAATAAATAAATAAATAAAAATAAATAATAAGTACCCAGAAGTGAAAATAATTTAAAAAAAAATAAGGTAGGTAGGTATTGATTGGGTGAACACTAGCCCTCACACTAGGATTCCCTGTGTCGTGAGCAGCCAGTTTCTTCCAGGGGTAATAAAAAATACTAAGAAGAAGTTTAAAAATAAATAAATAAAAATAGTTACACAAATCTTAATACACCCATTTAATAAACCCTGAATATACATAAATAGGTGTGGACCTAATAATGTATCCTACTAATTCAAGAGATTGCGCCATCAAAAACATACATATTTTTATTCAACTCATACAACTTACAACTTAACTTATTTTTACAGAGTCATATGAAATAGATGATCTAAATAAACTAAACACATATATACCTATAGTACTTCTTCATAGTTTTGAGGGTAGTTCACCTCTCAGTCAAGCCAAAGATAAGTTGTGTTCATTTGTGTGCGTGAGTCCGAGTTTTATACAACAATGGAAGCCAATGGTAGGTTGCCAACACAATGAGTAAAAATATTAATAAGGTTTGTAATAATATGTGAATGTATAACACGCGAATATATATAAAATTGTAACTGACTTATGTAATGGGAAACTATAGTAAGTGAAGTGTCAGTGTTAGGTATGTAGTGTAGGTATTCTGAAGTGTTGTAATGTACCTATAATTACTATATTTAAGTAGTTATTTAAAATTACTAGTAAATAGAAGAGTTGTGTGTAAGTCGGTGTATAAATAGATAAGTATTTAAAATTTATGTTATAGTTTGTAATATTTATTCCGTATCAATGTAGTTTAGGCTCGTAAGCCAGGTATTCGTTTTCTTTTTACAAACAGAGTTCTGGCAATATAAAATACCTATGACCTTATCAACACGTTTATAAAGGTATGGTCCCATGAATGAAGGAGACTTTTGTGCGAAAGTACTATATTACTGCGAAAGTATTATATAAGTATAGATTAAGTACCTTTCCATATATAACATATTATTTATTTAAATTTATATTCATTTTTAAACTATTTTATTAAGCAGCGATATTAGAATTTTAATTGTTATTTAATGTTAATTGTTCAATAAACTTAGCAAGATTTTACGTGTATAATGTTTTGTGAAATTTATTTATTTTATCACTTTCAGCAATTTTTCAGTTTCCTCATACCCTAGATTTAGAAGCCAACCAATTATGGAACTTTTACATTCCACTTGGTTCAAGTGCACCAAATTATTTATTACCTTATTAGCTTTAATAAACAATAGACGACCTAAGAACGCTTGTTGACGTTACAAACACAGTTTTAACTGTTGGTTTGGGCAGGATTCTGTCTTTTCTTCTACTACCAGAAGACAGATTGTCTTCGGTTTAGAGAATGTTTATTGCCTTAAGAAATAATAAACTTCACTTACAAGACAACTTAATGCTAACTTAATAAAATTTGTTAAGAAACCAGTGAGCATACATTTTTTAAACTAAGTGTCATTAGGTAATATAAACTAAAATGTATACAAAAAGAAATGAAAACAAAAAGAAATACCATAAACAATAGGTAGGCAAAACACAAAAGGGATAGTAGGATAAACTAAGATGTATAACTTTTCAAACTGTCATTGTTATGAACACTATTTGTACTAAATCATGGTAAATATCCCATTTTTAGTACAGATAACAGGTAATGTGTTGTAGATAGGTTTTTATTTAGAAACAAGTGACAAGTGATAACGCGGGCTGTCATTAAACGTCACCCTGGTAGAATTGTCAATTGTTGTCCCCGGCCATCATTATACAACCATACTTAACCATAGACAAAATTACGTTTAGCTATCGTTTGCTGTCATAGAATGAAATACTCTTTATTGCACACCAAATAAAAATACAGAAATAAACAATAAATAAAGGTACAATGGGCGGTCTTATCGCTAAAAGCGATCTCTTCCAGAAAACCTTTAAATGGGCAGGATAAACAAAATCAAAAGACGGCGATGTAAGAGTACTTACAGACATAAACAGAACCCACAAAATAAAATATACCTATATAGCTGTTTTGTTATTCCATGTCAGATGCGTTTTTGTTATACGACGTTTTATAGTGACTTGTATTCTCTTTGATGTCCCACGGGAACGACGGGAACGGAATAAAAAGTATTTAATGTCCTTCTCCTGGTTATTAGCTACCTCTCTACCAATTTTCAGCCAAATCGGTTCAGGCGTTCTTGAGTTATAAATAGTGTAATAACACGACTTTCTTTTACTTAGATGTCAAAAAACATTTTCCATACTATACGAAGCAACCTTCCTTTTGAAAATGCTTATGCTCTCAACTTGTTTTATGACTTCACTTATTCAGTCAAAGTAATTCATGAAAACAAATCGAATACAATATAAAGCAGTTCGCTCTCGTTTCCCTGTTTGCAACTGGCACCTGCCGCACTAACTCGGGACTGCGCGCGCCCATCCGACGTATGGTTGAGTCGTACAATACGTCATTCGAGCCTGTAGACATATTTGCATGCTCAACTTATCAATTTAAGAACTTAGTGTCTATAATACTTTCAAAACACGACCTTCATTCGCTTCTGTCTTAGCGTAATTCCGTTCTGTGCTTTTCCTTTAACTTTTTCGTTTTCCTATATGTACTTTATATACATTTAATTTACTTATGTAATTATAGTTTTGATTTAAATAGTTAAAAGACCCTTCAGGCCCTCTAGTTGCATCTACTTTTCATTACATTTACATTACAAGACAGAGTCTGTCTTACCAATATGTGAATAACGTAGTGGGTTACATTATTAATACTTCTATCACATGAATACTGTATCTTACCTAACCTTTATAGTGTAACTGTTTGTTGTTCCGAAATAAATAAAATAAAATAAAATACGAGTGGGTGCATAAACGCCAATAATTAAATTAATAATTATATACCATAGTATTCAGGCGCTTCAGAATGACTAGTATCACTTTTAGAGTCGACGGCTGAATCCAACGACATACATTCCACTTCAGATTCTTCTGGAACAAACAGATAAATTAGATACAATAATATTAAATGTTCACAGGGTGTAATGTCGTTTATTACATAAATTCATTATATTTAGTTAGATGAAGTAGATATTATTGTAAAATAATTTTAACATGCGTCCAAAATAGATCAAAATATAGCAAATTACGTTATTTCCTGCATTATTAATAAATAATATTAGATGTCTAGTTATATATAGCGTCTTTAAGATATACATACCTACATCTATAACATACAAATGGATACTGTTTGAACGTTTAGTAGAAGCTCAGAAAGAGGTTATCAACAGTGTGCTCCCTAATTCATTGTTTACTTTGATCAGTAAATGGGGCTGTGACGGAAGTTCCGGTCATAGTGCTTACATCTAAGTAATTAAGAAATCTCCATCCAAATGTTGTCTTGAACAGATCGCTTTGTTAAGCGATAAGACCGCCCATTATGGTTACATTTAGTTGTATTATTCTTTATATATGTTGTGTCTAGCTTGTAAGATATAATAAAGAATTTTCATTCATTCATTCATTCATTAGAAAAATATTTAACCTGATAGTAATTTTATTTTGCTACTTTGATTTCATACTACCACAGAGTAATTAATAGTACGTGCAAATATTACTAATTGATATAGAGTTCAACTTTATGATGTTCCAGTAAATAGGTAAATAGGTAATACCAAGGCCTTTCTCCTCCTATTACTCCTTGAATGAATGAATGAATGAATGAAAACTCCTTATACACCTTACAAGCTAGACACACCAGATATAAAGAAATAAACAAATAAATGTAAGTATAATGGGCGGTCTTATCGCTTAACAAAGCGATCTCTTCCAGACAACCTTTGGCTGGAGAGAATCATGCCAGGTCATAGAACTAGATTCTATGATGATTCCTTTACTGTTCAAGCAACACTTCTTTGGAACACATTACCGGTCTCAATACGGCAAGCTCCGTCATTAGCCACATTTAAAACTAGAGTAAAAACATTTTATCTCTCAGAAAAGTCATAGTATCGCTATAGATATGTATGTATGTTTATGTATATATATATACCTAGTCAGGTCATATGTATAGTCACACAGTAAAAACTTTTCTTTTAGAATGCTGGCCACAAAAAAGTTTATAGAATTCGAATTTCAAACTGTTCATGAAAATAAAAATGTACACTTTTTAGAATTTTACTCATTTTTAAATATGGAGTGGACGCTTAAAGAAGACCGTGTTGCAGCTATTGCGTTGCATCGTTGCGGTTACGCGCCAATTCAAATTTTTGACATACTGTAAAATTTGAATATAACCAAAAGATTCGTTTATCGCACCATCAAACGATACAATGAAGACTCTAGTGTAGATGACAGGTCAATAAGTGGTCGCCCTCGGTCTGTTAGGACTCCAGCAGTGATAAAAGCTATGAAGGCGCGAATTCAAAGAAATCCCAAACGTAAGCAGAAACTGTTGGCCCTTCAGATGGGGTTAAGCAGAACCACGGTGAAAAGGGTGTTAAATGAAGACTTAGGGCTTCGGGCATATCGAATAAAAACAGGACATCGTTTAAATGCTCGTCTAATGGACCTGAGACTGAAGAGATGCCGTGCTTTGTTGAAGCGGTACGCGGGAAAAAATATCGGGAAATTCTTATTTCGGATGAAAAAATTTTTACCGTAGAAGAGAGCTACAACAAACAAAATGATAAGGTGTACGCACACAGTAGTGAAGAAGCGAGCAACCGTATTCCGCGTGTCCAACGAGGTCATTTTCCATCCTTGCTCATGGTATGGTTGGGAGTTTCTTATTGGGGCTTAACAGAGGTACATTTTTGTAAGAAAGGTGTAAAAACGAATGCAGTTGTGTATCAAAATATAGTCCTGACGAACTTTGTGGAACCTGTTTCTCATACCATGTTCAATAACAGGCACTGGGTATTCCAACAAGATTCGGCGCCAGCTCATAGAGCAAAGAGCACACAAGACTGGCTGGCGGCGCGTGAAATCGACTTCATCCGGCACGAAGACTGGCCCTCCTCCAGTCTAAATTTGAATCCGTTAGATTACAAGATATGGCAACACTTGGAGGAAAAGGCGTGCTCAAAGCCTCATCCCAATTTGGAGTCACTCAAGACATCCTTGATTAAGGCAGCCGCCGATATTGACATGGACCTCGTTCGTGCTGCGATAGACGACTGGCCGCGCAGATTGAAGGCCTGTATTCAAAATCACGGAGGTCATTTTGAATAAACTTTAGTGTCATAAGAATCTATGTTTTGTTAAGTTCATTTTGGTATATAAATGGTTCCATAATGAATAAACTTGTTTCAATTATTTTATATTAAACATGTGACAGAATTTATGACCTGACTAGGTATATATATATATATATATATATATATATATATATATATATATATATATATATATATTATATGTATATTTTTTTTATTTTATTTATTTGTTGTAGGTATATTTATGTATATTGTTTTATTTTATTGTAAGTGTTCAGCGCTTTCCTAAAATTTACTTTTTGTTTGGTAATGTAGGTAAACCCCTCTCCATTATTGTAATATCACAAAAGACCTCTATATCCAAAGGTTGTCAGAAAGAAATCGCTTCTAAGCGATAGCACCGCCCATTGTAGTTGTTGCTTTGTGAATTTTTATTTTTTAGTCTGTTTCTATTGAAGTGTATAATAAAGTATTTTCATTCATTCATTCTTTAATGGAAGATTGGTCGAGTAGAAAAAAAAACAATTACTTAACCTTATTAGTTATATACATACATATTAGGTACATAAATAATTTAAAATAAATAAATATAATTTTTTACCTCGCCGTAAGTCAATCACAATAAAACAATTCGTCTCCGTCTTAGAATGATTGCATAGTAACAGAAATTTAAAATTGACTTTGCCAATAAGAATGGCAAAAAATAAGATAACATAAGCTCGAGTACTGAAGAGTTTATGAACTGCATCGCAATCGTAATAGGGCACAAGGTAATCGATTCCAAAATAACTTACCCGAAGATGTATCTTCGCCAACGTCCATAGTTATCGGCAAAATGTAATTTCTAGACATTTCAAAGGCTTTATTCAAAGGCTCTTGTATTTTCGGGTAATACTTGACTAAACTGAAGAACGCTTGACTCGGGATCATTAGCAAATCTAGACTCCGGCTGGCGTAAACTGTTACTTCGGAACAAGCTGGTTGCTGGGAAATGTGAAGTATGGTTAGCAAGAGGGCGAGCCACAAAGCATGTGCCTGGGCTCGTTTCTGCTTCGACATTCCTTTCAAAAGTCATGTGACACCCTACTTAAATGCACTCTCTGTTTTAAAAATGAAGCATCGTAGGAAGCTTCACTTAGCATGCCTCCTGTTTAGTGTTTTAAAGCATGAGGCCCCTACGTATCTTGCGTTACTAGAAAGTGCGTCAAGTTTGAGGTTCTGCGAGCCCCGATAGCGTTCGATGCAGCTTTTATTATTCGATGCAGTTCGACACAGCGTCATAGATCTACTTCTTTCCGAGGAAGTTTCCGCTACGCTGCATCGAAATGTTGGAATAATATTCCTCTGCCAATAAGGAACCTGCAGACTTTATGGATTTAAATTAAAGCTTAAAAAATATTTGATTAACTGGCAGAAAAGCAGGAAAGTCTTTTACACGATACGAGTGCTTTAGAGTTTTTTGTGTTGATGTTACTGCTATTATGAAATAAACTTCGTCTAGGGCACCACTGAAGTATGCAATTCAGTTTATTTTAATTTAATCGTTGTTTTTATGTAAATTTCTTTCACACTCTTATTTATTTATTTTGATTGTTTTTATTTGCTGTCTTATTGTGTTAAACATGTCCGCAACTGTTTGTTGGTTGTTGCAACCAGCACATGCTGAGTTAAGGACCATTTTGCAACTATACTTTGTGCATAAGTACATTTAAATTTGTTTTGTGTTATGTGCTTTTTTACTTTACTTGTCTTTTTTATTGTATTTCTGTGTTAAATCTGTATGTTGCAAATAAAATATTATTCTATTTTATTCTATAAAACCGTACCGTTTGGGCAGAAGGCACTCAACAAGATGGAATGACAATCATTTATAGATTGCTTTCCATCAACCTTGTGATATTGTGCGGTCTTCTTCTTAGCGTGTCAATAGTTCTACTTATATTGTGTTAGATAGGTACTCGGCTACATTGATGGCGTCAGGAGATGCCATTTTTAAGGCAACCATTGTGCAGGTGTTCGGGCACAGAGGGCACATTAATAGGTGTTTCATCGACTGTGTAGGGTCACCACAGTCGCATTGCGTTTGTCTGGGATCCCTGAACCCCCATTTGCACATATTGACTCTGCAGCAACCAACCTGTGTGCGAAGCCTATTTAAGGACTTCCACACTGGCCACGGCAGGTCGTGCCCAGGTGAAAGCTGTTCTTGTGGGGGAATGAAATCAGGGGGTTACTATCTATCCACAGTGCGCGTCTAGCAACGGATGGGTCGTCGCTGGTGACCTGCGTGGAACGCTGAAAACTCTAACGACTTTTCAGGCAGCCTTGTTGTGTGGTGGGAGCCATTGAATGCAGCTGAAGATCATTCGCTATGGTAATCTAAGTTCAGCAATTGACTATGGCTGATATGATCATGGTGGTGAAGTAGGTACTTATAATAAGTAGCAATAAAAATAAAACGTTTATTTTCTCTCACAAAAGGTACGTATAAGTGCTTTGCTCTATTGGCTATATTACCTTACCTTTAAAGGATGTTTGATAATATACGCACAAAAATGAAAAGGGTTATTTTGATGAGCATAATAAATACATTTTTGAAATGTTTACCATATAAATGTGAAATTTATTTTGGCATGTAAAAACAAACACTTTATTACATATGTTGTGCTATTGCATAATGCTTGCCATCTAACCACAGATACTGTATTGGTGACGTTTTTAGATCTCTTGTTGTCCCTTTCTAACCCTAAACCCGCAACCATTTCCGAAAGAGATATCAAATCGGCCTTTATTTTTGGATGTCGATTGCAAGTGTAGGCAGTAAGTTTTATATCGAATTAATCACCAAATTTAGTCGATTTCTTAAATAATTAATAATATAACATGTAGTTTTTTTTCGAGAAGTCTTTTTTTATGTTTTGAGAAACCCTGTATAATGTCTACGACTATTATGGAGATATTTGCGTAGGTATCGTTATGTTGTCTACCAATCAGATAATCATAGATAATCAGGTCAGCTAAGTTGCTGGCACTCTATAATATGCTCTTGACCCTATGCATTTAATTTAATACGTATGTCAGATATAAAGAATATAGAGTTTTAATTTGAGTGAATCAGAGATCTTTTCGGATACCATCCTACTAGTTAAATAAATTAACTCTTTACTGTACATGCATAAAACATACTCCGACACACTCATTGCGGTACAAAAACAAGCTTATGATGCCTGCTTCCCGACTCAAACTGCACTCTTCAAGCCTTTACGTAATGTCGATCAAAATATTTAACAAACTACCTGACGCGTTGAAAAATGAGACTAATTATATAACATTTATAAAACAATTACAATACTTACTAACTAAAAAAACTTACAATACAGTTGACGAATATTTTAATGATAAATTTAATGAAAAATGACAAATTTTAGATGCTTACCTACTATCTACTTTGACACTAGATTTGAGTGTTTTCTTTTTTAAAATAAATATAACCTAACAAGAACAATGACGTCCTCCTCTCTCCATGATATTGTTGTGTCCAACAGGGTCCATAATGAACATGTACCTATTATTTACCACCTATTATTACATTGTGGAATACAATAAACGATTGAGTATTGAGTATAATACCAATTACAGATCATAAAACGACAAAAAAAAACAAGAAAGAAGAAAAGAAAGAAAATATATTTATTTGAACCCACTTGACATCACACACAATAAAAAACAATAAAAACAACGGCAAGGTCAAGATTCACTCAGACAGACAATACTGGTGTTGCGTGGGGACAAAATGGTTCCTGTCTCAGCATAAGCTGTTTCGTACCACGGTGGATACGATGCAGCGCTGGTTTTCTGACAAGGCCTAGGTGACGACACGATCATTTGAAAAGACAATACAAATAGAATAAAATATAAATAACATGTAGACAAATTAAAAGGAGAAGATACTCAATAAATTAACAATACATAAAATACACGAGTTGCAAAATAAATAGCTACGAACATTACTTAGGCAAATACTTTGAAAACTAACAACAAAAAGAAAACAAAAAATAAATAAATAAATAAATATTTAAAAATATAAGATACACTCCTCAAACCTAGCACCATCTACAACTCCCAGACGTTAAATAGAATTAATACAGCAGCAGCAAACAGCCAGTAAATCAATATTTACTGTCCAAAATTGATGCATCGTCTGTGGCTGCATTTTTGTACATCACTATTACCATCATTTGTTCGGTCGAGATATGCACGATATGGGTTCCAGGAAAAACTCATAAATTTCCTTAAAGAACGGCTAAAAGAAAGCGAACCTCTCCAAAATGAAATATCTTTTATCATCATCATCATCCACAGCCCGACTTCACCCACTGTTGGGTATAGGCCTCCCCAAGTGTGTGCCATCCGCCACGATCCTGCGCTAGTCTCACCTATTGACGCCCCGCGACTCTAACGATGTCGTCCACCCATCTCGCTGCCGGACGTCCTACCCTTCTACAGCCATTCCTCGGCCACCATTCAGTTGCGACCCTGCTCCACCTGTCATCACCACGTCTAGCCAAGTGTTTCGCCTAAGACCATTTGAGCTCCACAACTCGATTCCCAACGTAATGAACCTTCGTTCTTCTACGGATCTCGACGTTTGGAACTCGATCTAAGAGTTTGATGACGAGCATGGTACGCTCCATGGCTCTCTGTGCAACTCTTAACCTGTACACAGACTCCTGCGTGAGCGTCCATTTCTCGGCACCGTAAGTTATGATGGGCAGAACACATTGCATAAATAAGCGGGTCTTCAGACTGTGGAGTTTTAGGCGACTTAAGGATGTCGTCCAGCTTGCCGAACGCGGCCCATCCCAATTGGATCCTTTTAGATATTTCCTTTTGTTATATCATTTATATGACGTATTTTTTTGAAGCGTCACGATTGGGAATAGGAACGAATTATCTTATATCTTTTTTTCGACTTCGTCAGAGTATTCGCAAGGTTCGCAGTGGATAGGCAAGTGAATGGGTTTATAACCCTAGTACTTCCTTTTGGGAAAGCGCACAACTTGCCACCAGTTAGGCAGGTACCTATGTATGTTATTTATTTTTTCTTTCTGTTTGCACTGTTTATTTATATATTTATGAAGCGCGCGGCGCAGTCGCACTGAGAGCTATGGTGCCGGCACCCGTTTACGTGATGCATTTGATTGACTGATTGATCTAACTGTCCTGCCATCCTATAACTCTTTATTAACAATATTTTTAGGGTTTTATAGTAAGTTTTGGCATTAAGCGCACTAATAGTTACGTTACGTGTTTATTTTTGGTTTTATGTATTATACTAATTGGGTTTTAATATAAGTCACTTGTTTATTTTATTATTTTGTATGTGTTACTCGTAGCAGACTTCCGTGTACTCAGAAAGGTTCCAGCGGAAGACCAGCGCTGTGTTACCTCGCTGTGACATAGCAAAATGAAGTTGGAACCTTTTTGTGGCGGCTACTAATAACTAATATGTATGTTATCTTTTGTTTTAAAGACTTGTTTTTGTGTTGTCAATTATTGTTATTAGTGGTTGGCATAATAAAAATATTTTATTTCGTTCTTTCGATATGCAAGATGCTGGAAACTAGCTGAATTTTGCTGATTCCTTCAATTATTTTCTTTATTGAGAGTCAGATGACAAAAATAATAAAACAAAAATTTTGTTTTGTTATTTTTAATCCCTTTTTATCTAAAAGTAAACATAATAATTAAGAAGGGGTAAGGGGGTAAGAACGAACTAATAATCAGGTAACTTTTTTTATATACGGGATTTGTCACGTACCTACCGTCTTATCAGTGTTTCGACCGACAATGCGAGGCGAGACGTTATTCGGAGCGGATCGCATTCACCCTGATGACATCGAAATGAACCGAAACATTGTCGGTCGAAACACCGATAAGACAGTGCGTGATAAATCCCGTATTTATAATAATGATTGGAATCAATCGCGAAAGTTTTCTAAGTAAAATCAACTTACTCCTGTAAAGTTCCCAAACATACCACCCGGTCCCATGCAAGTAATCATTTCATTGTAAGAAGTCAGCACGTCCACCTGAAAAGACCTCCCACGCGGTGTTCTTTAATTGACTGTTTTCACAGAACAAACGTTGCTCAGATCATGGTCTACTAACAGTTTCTGGCATCAAACAAGAGATAAAAAAATAAAAATCTAGATCTTCTCAAATAAGTCTAACATTGTTCATAAACTAACCGTGACTTAATGTTCATGGGTACGCTAGGCGTAGCGTATTAGCTACTCCTTAGGTTAATTGAAACGTGTTTTTGGTAGGTACATATTTCAACTTTTAGAGACGAATTTTTTAGTTTTTCCTTTGCTCAGTCTTTATTTTCTAACACAATAATTTCACATTAGATTCTTTTTATTATAAGTACAGTGTACATCTGACTAATACTATTTTGATTGTAACTTTAAAATAGGCTAACTATTATAGGCTGTTTTTGTTTTGTTTTTGTTCCCGACATCTTTTCTTTACAATGTTCAAACGTAGAAACCTGTTACGCCTTACGTTCAGTTCTAAGCTATTTAACCAAACAATTTGTATCGCCGTTAGTTTCTCTAAATAAATAAATACTCCTTAGTTAGATAACTAGTATAATGCGCGCAGCCAAAGATGAGACTTGACGGATCACGTGGTCATACCTGCGCAGTCGACAGTTTTCAGGCCATTTTGGCGGTATGCGAGGTAAGCGGGGAGGGACGGCGAGGTATGGCGTCCGCGCATGCGCATTCAGTCGTGTGTCGTTCCCCTCAACCCGCGCACACGCCGTTGTGGTCCCAAGTACTGACGAGTGAATAAGTTGATTGTTGTGTTTGTTATAGTTTTCGTTATCGTTTTTTGTTGACTATGCCTCGAGGCAAAACTTTAAAAAGACAAAGTAGGAAGATGTTGTTTGACGTTTATAAGTTTATGGTGAAGGAAGCGGAGGAAGGCGTACCGCTGCTGCCACTCGGACATCACTTAACACGGTGAAGAGAATTGTGAAGGAAGCGAATAGCTCCGAATTGCTGCCAGTGTTTCGCAATCCTGGAAAAAAACGACGGAGATCAAACCCAGTAACCGACGTGGACAATTTTGATAAAGGGGTGATAACACGTTGTATTCACAATTTTCACATCACAAATAAGGAACTCCCGACAATTATAAAGATTGAAAATAAATTGCGTGATGACATCGGGTATCAGGGATCTGCAACCAGTTTGCGCAAAATTATAAAAGATCTTGGGTTTCGGTGGAGGAAGACTGAAAGTAACAGGAAAATTCTTATAGAAAAGTGCGATCTCCGCCTCAAAAGAATTAAATATTTAAAGAAAATCAGACAATACCGTCAAGAAGGCCGCCCCGTAATATACACTGACGAGTCATATGTGCATTCTACGCACACAACATCAAAAGGTTGGTCGGATCTGTCATTGGAAGGACTAAAGAAACCAATTTCCAAAGGGCAGCGGGTAGTCATCGTGCACGCAGGTTCCGAAGATGGTTTTGTTCCGATTGCTTTGTTAATGTTTAAATCGGGAACAAAATCAGGGGACTACCATGACGAAATGAATTTCATTAATTATAAAAAATGGCTTGAGACTCAATTAATCCCAAATCTCCCACCAAATTCCGTCGTGGTAGTCGATAATGCGTCCTACCATAACAAAGAGGAGGAGTCTGCGCCAACCTCGAATACGAAAAAAGCCGAGATGCAATTTTGGCTTGCAGGAAAAGGCATCGCATTTACTTCGGAGATGTTGAAGCCAGAGCTTTACTATATAATAAAAAAGCACAAAGAGGGCCACAAACTATATAGCATAGATAAAATACTGCAAGAGCATAACCACCGCGTTCTTAGATTGCCCCCATATCATTCCGATTTAAACCCTATCGAAATGGCCTGGGCAGCAATAAAAGGTCATGTTAGCAGCAAGAACGTGAAATGGAATATTACAGGAGTTATGGAGTTAGTGAAGGAACAGGTGGACCAAATGGGTCCAAATTAGTGGAAAGCGTTATGTGAAAAACACTAAATCTATAAATCACTAAATCACTAATCGAAAATAAATATATTGAAAGTAATCATAAAATTGACGATTTGACTGATTGGGAATCAATAATATCAGTAGAGGATTCGTCCGACGACAGTGACAGTGACACGGAAGACAGCGAAAATAGCTCTAACGAAGACGGACCAGTCACACCACAGCCACAAGTGGTTGCCATCGCAGCCACGAATATATAAGTGGTGTTAGTTTTATACACGATGACGACAGCGATAGCGATTTCGATGTTCAATAAATATATTATTAATCGGAACTCATTATTTTATTTAACTATTTTGAGCGCGACTGTACCTGCGCGAAATCCCCTCTACTAGCATCTGACAGGTCTCATCTTACGCTTCGCGCATTGTAGCTGCCGGTCAGCGCGTATGTTGTAGGGCGTAACGTTAAAATAGACATTTTAAGTTCGCAACTTTTTATATATTTCAAAGATCGATTTCGTTTTGTTGTTTAGTTTGATGATATAAACTGTTAGTAGAGCATGGTCTGAACAACGTTTATTCTGGGAAAACAGTGATTTCAGTGCCGTGTATAGGGTATCAGTTTCGTACACACGGCTACACATCAAGCTATACATTCCAGTATAAGCTGGCCTCTCATTCTACGAAAAGCCTACACAATGCGAGGTCAGCTTATACTGGTATTTTGTAGCTTGATGTGTACAAGAAGCATTTTATTTACCCCTGCTAGGAACGAAATTAAATACCAGAATTCGCCGCTTATCCATATACACAATAATATTACTTATAAATCCGAAAGTAGCTCTGTTTGTTGTTACCTAAACGGCTTAACCGATTCCGATGAAATTTGTATTGATATATGTATTTATTATAGCGGGTTCGATTCCCGCCGCGGAACAAATGTTTGCATGATTTACAGATATTTGTTCCGGGTCTGGCTGTTTTTCTATATATTATTAGTATGTATTTACAAAAAAAAAGTATATAAGTATTCTATCAGTTATCTGGTTCCCATAGTACAAGCTCTGCCTAGTTTAGGGCTAGATAGCGCTGTGTGAAATGTCCAGCAATATTTATTTATTTATTTATAGATACATTATGATCATTAATAATTTCCACGAATAATTAGCAATTTAAATTTCAGTTTAATCTATTTTTTCCTTTAATTAGTGTGTAACCATGTAATATTATCTATACCAACTTTCAAGTTTATCTCACCTTATCTCATCTCATTTCATTATGATTGAAATTACCTTTCCTCTGTAAATAATGAAAATGCTGGACTGCACATCTCTACACTGAATCACTGTGTCTCCTTTCAAGAAGTACATCTCTTTCAGATGCTGAGTGATGACCCTGATGAAGGATCTCTCCACTTTCCCGAAAAGAGGAACTTCACGAAGAGTTCGCTCGTACATTAAGACCAGAGTATCTTCCATCAGTGCTGAGTTCAGGCGACGGCATATCTTCTGTGAAATAAAAATAGAAATAACAATACCAGCATTATGATCACAACTGAAATGCAGGTATCTAATCTGCTCATATCAATGACTTACCTCATATTATAATCTTAGAAAATAACTACGGACGATATCTTTTTGGGTGCATGATATTCAATATCAAAATACCTTTATTTACCGTAAAGTAAGTCACTTTAATTAACATTAAGCAATATCCATGAAGAATCTAGTTATACATTACTCTTATTAGGGTTAAGCTCGCCTTTGTACATGTCCATTTTGTAAGCTATTTATATCTGTAAATCTATTTGTGTACAATAAAGAATAAAGAGTACATTATCGTTTTTTCTTAGGAAAATATTAGGTGCAGACTAAACAAAAACAAGTTCTCTTCTTCCGTTTACTTTTCAATAGTTTCTTCTTGTTTGATTGTTGTTGTATCTATAATAGGATGCTCATCAATTGTAATTTCTACGTATTCTTCTTTAACTAACGTTTCGCTTTCTTCCAAAGCTTCAGCGTAAGTTCTTTTTCTTAACCCCGTACTTAAATCTTCATTTACCTTGGACTGCATATTCAACTCTGTGTTCTTTCCTGTGGTTGGCTTTGGTATGGTCACTTCATGTATTGATGTACCTGACTTTGATGCAATATTTTCCTGTTTTAGTAAAGCTATCATGGGTAAATCCTCTTCTTTTATTGGAAATGGCATTGGTGTAGCACTTTCATTTTTTACTGTTGTTTCCATTGGTATTTGAGTCATTGAAACTGGTATCATTTGCTTTTCTTTTAACACAGTATTATTTATAATGTACTTTGGCAAGGCAGTTTCATCAGAAGATTTCGGTATTTTTTTAGTACTTTCGTAGTCAGCTAACATATCGTATTGTGTTTGTATAACTATCACGGGTATATCCTCTTCTTTTATTGGAACTGGCATTGGTGTAGCATTTTCATGTATTACTGACGTTTTCCCTATTGACGGTTGAGGCACTGAAACCGGTATAGGCATCATTTGCTTTTCTTTTGGCACAGTATCACTTATAATGTACTTTGGCATGGTCTTTTCATCAGATTTCGGTATTTTTTTAGTACTTTCGTAGTCAGCTAACATATCGCATTGTGTTTGCATTGTCAAATTATTAAAGGGGTCGAACATTGCGTCATAGGGATTGCAATGTATGCCAGGGTGATAAGTTTTGTTTAATTGAAATTGAACAAATCGTAATTCTTTGGCCCATTCAAGTTTGTTTTTTCTGGTGAGGTGAGATAAAATGGCACTTTCAATTTCAACTTTGCTTTTTAGCTTTCCTTTCAGGATTGCATTTTCAGATGGTATTTGACACTGTACTGCAGAAAGACTGGCGAGACATGGCCACAGCAACCGCAGCGTTTTCATAATAGAATTAAGAAAATCTATATACATGTAACTTTGAATAACATTTGGAGGGCCAAATATCGTGAAAATATCAATAAGTTTATTCGCAATTTCTTCTCTCTCTATAGATTTAAGAGGTTTTAATTGAATAAATTTAGTGACGTATTCTTGGTACATCAGTACATATTTATAAGGCCCGTCTTGATGCTTTTGCATGTTGATTACATCCATCTGACAGGTAACATTTAATTTTACATTCCTCAATTTCTTAGTCAAATTGGATTTCTTATGCTTTTCTTCGCAGGTAGAACATAAACGTAGATAGATCATAACCATCTCTCTGGTGATATTTTTATATTTATCATGAATTTCACTCACCATACGTTCTCTACCGCCATGGTTAGAGGTAATGTGAACATTGTGCAGTATCTGAAATACTTCTTCGACGTGTACATAATATTGATAACGTTTAGTATTAGTAACTGTCACTGGCACAATTAGCTTTTCTGTGCCAAACAAGTGTACAATGTCGTATTTTTTTAAACGAGCATAGTCTTCAGGTCTTTTGTTTTTTATTTTCGCTTTAGCATTTTTTACTTTTTCTATCATCTCTTGATACAATAACTTTGAAAACATTTGAGTATTTTGTGCTTTTGTAGACATAATTTTTTCAAGCTCAGCGTTGAATCGGTTATTAAGGTCAACAAGATCGATCGAGGAGTCCTCCATTATCAAAAAGACCAAATCGCTTTTCATTTAATCACAATACACCAACAAACGTTAACATTTTTAATCCGTAACTATCTCGCAGGAAAGAAAAATAATACTGGCTAGTGGCTGGCCGGGCCGATCCCTTGCGAGTTGCGATAAGTGTATATCCGTCTCTCTTTCTTTTCTCTACCACTTGCTCGCTCTCACTTGTAACTGATTGGCCGGGTCGAGTCATGAAGGCCGCGTGACGTCATGCGCGCGCCGCTCGTCGACAGCGCTAGGCTAAAAATAGAATTATTATTATGCCCGACCGCGGCACGGAGCTATTCATAATAGCTAGACAACATGATAAACCGAATCGTGTAACAGAAACGAGTGAATAATGTTTTGTATAGTATAGCTTGTTCAAACACCTAAGTCTTTTTCCACTACGGGTACAGTGAACGGTGACATAATTTGTCTTGTGATTCAACAGTTCTAGGGATGTGGTAAGGCATAAATCGAACGATTATGAATTAGGTAAGTATTGGTTGAGACGAAAACACCTACAGATGTTAATCAATTTTAATTTATTGAACACCATTATCATTTAAAAGCATAGAATAATATGAATGAGAACTAATATTGTTTAAAAATATGTACCTATGTCAATTAATTTATTCGTTTGTTCGCAAATTACAAGATAAGGGACGTACCTACCTTTCCCGCTTTTATTTTAAAGTTAGGTACTTAAATAATATTAGACGACCCCCGTGGTGCAGTGGGCGAATAGCCGGCTGAGACGCAGCAGGTAGCGGGTTCGATTCCCGCCGCGGAACAAATGTTTGCACGATCTACAGATATTTGTTCCGGGTCTGGTTGTTTCTCTATATATTATATGTATGTATTTACAATTAAAAAAAATATAAGTATTCTATCAGTTATTTGGTTCCCATAATAGTACAAGCTCTGCTTAGTTTGGGGCTAGATAGCGCTGTGTGAAATGTCCAGCAATATTTATTTATTTATTTATAACATTGTAAATATTGAAGTACTTACATGAAAATGACAAATACATCACATTTAGATCTTACTAGATTTACCTGTGGTTTACCGATATTTCTTTCGATTACCTACTAAAATATTTTGAGTCTCATAACTACAAGTTGTGGACGTACTACTTAGCTATTATTATAAATCAACTTCGGAAAATCGGCGTTGAATGTATGTATGTATGTTTGTTTGTCCGAGGATAACTTTCGAAGCGTTTATCCGATCATCGTGAAATTTGGTATATAGTTAGGTAGTGTTGGCACAATTTTGGTGTGACTTAATGAGCTAAAAATTGGGGGGGGGGGTCTGAGATATTGGGGTCCAAGAGGGGTAAAAAAAAAACAAAATAGGACTACTCGATCAAGTGGCACGCACGTCTAATAAAAGGTCTTTATGAGTACATCTCGAGGCCGTTTATATTTTTAGTTTAAACCTTGTAGTTTTTAAGTTATTAGTTATAACAAAAACTGAACTTTCACAAAATTACAGGGTACACCAGTGACCCCACAGTGCTCAAATTTTGTATACGTATAGCTTTAGTGACACAAACATAGGCAAAAGTCTGAAATCTAGAATAACTGCAATTTGTACTCCAAAATATAAATAAATATTGCTGGATATTTCATACAGCGCTATCTAGCCCCAAACTAAGCAGAGCATGTACTAATATATACTTATAATATATAAAGAAACACCAGACCCGGAACAAATATTTGTAGATCATGCAAACATTTGTTCCGCGGCGGGAATCGAACCCGCTACCTCCTGCGACTCAGCCGGCTAATCGCCTACTGCACCACGGAGGTCGTTAATAACGAGTAATACATTACATGAACTCCGGTTACCTGTAATTTGATTGAAGCTGTAGGTCAAGTTATTTGGTTATTTATTTCGTGGCACTATTTTGAAACTGACGAATCGGAGACTCGCAAGACCTCAGTTCGGGGCGAACCACTAGTTATTTTTAGATAAAATCCTATTTCATATATATATACTTCATGTAAATAGCATTTGTATATACTTGCAATCTTAGGTAGGTATAAAACTTTATGTTACACTACTCGAACAATAAATATATCATAGATAGCTTTCACCAGCGCTGCGGCTTCGCGCGCGTGGTATGTCAAAAAAAGTAGCCTATGTCACAATCTACCTACCAATCTACAATACAAAATTTAATCGAAATCGGTTCAGCCGTTACGACGTGAAATCAGCGTAACAAGAAAATTCAGTTTCGCATTTCAAAAATTAGTATGATAACGACAATTTCTAATCGAAGAGCAGGGATACAAAGAAATAATGTACTTGTATATGTATAAACAACCAAATAACAACAAAAATGCACAACTGTTCTAAGACTCAGATTATAAATGGCATTTGGGTCTCCCCGATCCTGCGAGCATGTCCCGGTTGCTCCCAGGTAAAAATCAGAGTCGGATCGTGTGTAGTCGATGCAAGAAAAATTCAAATGTTTCGTTGTGCGACGGACTGGTCAGGGGCCGTTAAATAAAAGCGGCCAAGTGCGAGTCGGACTCGCCCATGAAGGGTTCCGTAGCAGAAAGTAACCTAATATAAAAGTTCTTGTAGTTCGTTGTAGCCTTTTTTATATATGAGTTGATTGAATGGAAGGTAAATTGCGGTTTACGATTTATGACGTATTCAAAAAAACTATTTACTAGATCTCGTTCAAACCAATTTTCGGTGGAAGTTTGCATGGTAATGTACATCATATATTTTTTTTAGTTTTATCATTCTCTTATTTTAGAAGTTACAGGGGGGGGGGTTACAGGACACACATTTTACCACTTTGGAAGTGTCTCTCGCGCAAACTATTCGGTTTAGAAAAAAATTTAATTAGAAACCTTAATATCATTTTTGATGACCTATCCATAGATACCCCACACGTATGGGTTTGATGAAAAAATTTTTTTTTTGAGTTTCAGGTTTAAGTTTGGGGAAACCCCCTAATTTTATTGTTTTTTTTCTATTTTTGTGTGAAAATCTTAATGCGGTTCACAGAATACATCTACTTACCAAGTTTCGACAGTAAGTAGTTCTTATACTTTTGGAAAAAAGCGGCTGTGACATACGGACGGACAGACAGACAGACATGACGAATCCATAAGGGTTCCGTTTTTTGCCATTTGGCTACGGAACCCTAAACACGGTCCCTGACAAGCCCAGATGTCATATAGTCCGAGTCTAAAAGCCCCCTCAAACCGCCCGATATCACCTCACGTACACACGGCTACACATCAAGCTTTACTATGCAATATAAGCTGACCTCTCATTCTACGAAAAGTTTACACATTGCGAGGTCAGTTTATACTGGAAAAATATAGCTTGATATGTAGCCGTGTGTACAACCATATTGTTTTAATGTTTGTAGGCTGGTCGAGCGCTGTCGGGCCAACCATATTTATACATTTTACTGGTTGGGTGGCGGGGTCGTGCTCGTGACGTCATGTCGGGTGGTTGGGTCCAGCCAGGGCTTTATCACTCTTCCGGACAACCGGGATGGAGTGAACTTCATGGAATAAAGAGACGGTGGTATGTAATTATCAACATAATCGTAATTTCTATAACAAGGATAGAATGGAGCATTGCAATTTATGATGGTTCTAACACCTGTGACCGCACGAATAAAATAAAATAAAAACTTTTTTAATGGAACCAGAAAAGATGTCATGAACAATTTTAAACATAGGTGCTAGTTTACATAGAGGTACTAATTATAATTTTTATGTATGTTTAATCATTTGGAAATTATACAAATCAGCTCAAGTACTAATTATATACCTAACAATATTATGCATTAACTTCGACCTCCACACTAGGATTCCCTGTATTGTGGAGATCAAATACAAAAAAAGGTTAATCAAGGTAGTGCAGTGTTTGGCAAGTGAATTTAAATTTAAAATATGTTTCTATTTTAATAAATATCATGTGTTAATTTAATGTAAAGTTAATTTTAATCTAAATATGTTTATAGTGTTAAATTTGGTTTGATATTTCTATTTCTATAATGTGTGTTGTCTATTATGGTAAGTGCTATAAGTATTAAGTCTATGCGGTTGGTTGAATACAAGTATTGATCGAAAATGAGCTTCATCATTTATTTCTACCGCTCTTCGTGACGTGTCATCTTTCAAATTGACTAAGACAATAAAATAGGCAAAAGACATTTTAACAAATATAGAACCGACTTCAGATAATCATTGAAATCTGTTGACGCGGTAAGGTAAATAATTATTCATTCACATTGTCGTGCCTTTGAAAATTGAAGAGTTCGATGATTTGCATCATGAATCCCATCATCAGATCTTGACCATATTAATATGGTCCATAAAGGTACCGCCCTTTTAAACAAAAACCCGGCCAAGTGCGAGTCGGACGAAGGGTTCCGTACCATTATCTATAAAAACGGCAAAAAAATCATGTCTGTTGTATAGCAGCCCCACTTAAATATTTGGTTTATTCAATAGTATAATTTTATTTATTTACCTTATTTGAGATTGGTGCCGATTAAGCTAGTCCTCTAAATTGTATGAACGCCCATACAACTCAGAGGACTATCTTATTTGGCGTCAACTGTACCTATGGGTAATGTGTATGGCACCTAAGACCTTGCTTTTAGTAAAATTTCGTGATCCTAGGTCAACCGGAACTACCACATAGGTTTTCGACCTAAAAGCTATAGGGTAGGTACTTCCGGTTGACCTTGAATTGTCAATTTTGGGTATAAGCAAGGTCTCACGGCACACGTAAAGGGAAAGTTCCGAATAAAAAAATGTTAAAAATTAAGGTAAATTTTGGTTTACAAGGACCTTAATATCTGGTATAAATTTCAACTTGCTAGACTCACCCGTTCCTGAGAAAATTCGTGGTGAAACGCGGACAGACAGACTGACAGACGAACAAGAGAGTGATATTATAAGGGTTCCTTATTTTTACCTTTTGAGACGAAATGATCTGACAGTGCATATGAAAATATGTATTTTAAACCAGAAGACCTAAAATGAGATGGCAAAGGATGAGCTTGTTAAATCACAAAGAGTGAAAGAAATAGCTAGATAATCTATAGTAATATTATAAAGAGAAAAGATTTGTTTGTTTATTTGTATTGAATAGGCTCCGAAACTACTGGACCAATTTAAAAAATTATTTCACTGTTGGGAAGCTACACTATCTGCGGATGACATAGGCTACATTTTACCCAACTGCGCAGAAGGAGGGTAATATTTTTACTAAAAAACTACGCGTGCGAGGCTGCGGATTGGTCAGCTAGTAATGATTAAAAGAGTACCTACGTAAGTACAAAAGATACTATTTCGTAACTTCTTTTTAGTAGCAAAACATTATCACCACGCTTACCATACTGTGCTAAATATGCTAATTCACCTTCCTATTAAAAAGTTCACTGAAAATTCCGAACTTCACTGTAAAACTCGGAACAAAAAACCATATTACTAGATTTTTCCGCCGGCTTTGCTCGCTATATATAAAAATAATGGTCAAGCGCGTGTGCCACGCATAGAAGGGTTCCGTGGTCAGTACGGTTGGTACAAAACTTAGTCATTTTAAAATACAAAGTTAATTTTGCTGGTTGTTTTTGGTCATTTTGTATTATTTATTCACAAACCCAACTACAGATATAAGTTGGTCGACTACTGCTTGTAAACTAGTAGAGTATACTCAGCTTTGATAATTTTTTCTACAATTATTGTATATAAGACAAGCTGACAAATCCGCAGCTTCGCACGCGTAGTTTCTTAATAAAAACATTACCCTCCTTCTGCGCAGTTGGGTAAAAAGTAGCCTATGTCACCCAAGGATAGTGTAGCTTCCCAACAGTGAAAGAATTTTTTTAATCGGTCCAGTAGTTTCGGAGCCTATTTAATACAAACAAACAAACAATCAAATATTATAAAGAGGAAAGATTTGTTTGTTTGTATTATTGGCTCCGAAACTACTGGACCGATTTAAAAAATTCTTTCTCTGTTGGGAAGCTACACTATCCCCGGATGACATAACCTACTTTTTACCCAACTGCGCAGAAGGAGGGTAATGTTTTTATTGAAAAACCACGCGTGCGAAGCTGCGGATTGGTCAGCTGGTCTGTGGTATAGTGAATTTCTATTTGCATTGCATGGCATTTATTTATGGTTAAACAGTTCAAGTACCTAGGTCACTTACTGACGGAGACGCTGAGAGATGATGACGACATCGAGCGAGAGCGGAGAGCGCTCGACGTCCGGGGTAACATACTCGCACGCCGCTTTACAAACTGCAGTCCAGACGTAAAACAAACCCTACTGCATATTGTCTGGGTATGTACACATGCCAACTTTGGTCTAATTTTACTAGAAAGGCCATCAACATCATAAGGGTCCAGTACAATGATGCCTACCGGGCTCTTATGAGGTTGCCGAGATACTGCAGTGCGTCGAGAATGTTCTCCGAGACGGGTGTTCCCGACTTTTTCGCTATCATCCGAGCTCGCGTAGCGTCGTTTTGGAGTAGGCTGAGTCGCTCCAACAATAGCGTACAATACAACAATAACGGCTGTCTCTGACCAGATTTATAAAAATGGAATTTATAAGTATTGGATTTCCGTCCACCTGGACGGAAATAAAAAATGACTATTACTATTATTTATTGGCATATTCAGTATTTTTAACTGACTACAAAAAATGAGGAGGTTCTCAATTTTGTTGTTTTTTAGTGTATTTTTCATTTGTATGTGATATGGGTCGTATTTTTTTGCCTGAAATAAACGTATTTTTTTTTATTTATTTTATACTAAGTTGTTACAAAATCGCAGTTTTAGAACCATATTATTTCAATTCTTTAGACGACTGACTCCTTACATAGATGTGACATTGCTATGATCTAATATTAATTAGATGTTTAACGCGCACATTATAAGAATGCGAAATATATATATGATAATTCAGCTAAGTTTTACTCCCATACGATGTGATTCATCTTTCACCCACCATCATGATATAACAAAAACACTGAACAAACAAACTATTGCATTTTCTACATTAGTAGATAGTAAAATGTTAAAAAAAAATAACTTACTTGCGGGTTGCTCCCATTAGTCCTCTTCCACACATACTCGAAATATTTCAGAGTTTTCGCCGCCAGGATCGGATCCACATTCTCTTGGTACATAAAGTTTTCCAGATCTCTTGTTTTTTCCTATAGAACATACGAACTCGTTAAAACTAATCTAATGAGTTCCGAGCATGAACTCGTAACATTTTTAATGGTGGAAGTTTGGAACCTAGTACACACTGCTACACATCAAGCTATACATTTCCAGGATAAGCTTACTTCTCATTCTACGAAAAGCCTACACAATGCGAGGTCAGCTTATACTGGATATGTATAGCTTGATGTATAGCCGTGTGCACATCAATACTGCTGGAATAAAAGGTAATGCGGCAAACTGTCAAGTAACCTGATTTATAAATATATAACCTATGTTAATATAAATATATACATCCTATATATACCTATATATTATATTTACTCGTTTATAAATATAAGTATTATAATTAAAACTTATTTATTTTTGTATAAGTTTGTAAGTACAAAACAAGAATGAATCTTCTTCAGTACAAGTGTAACTCCGGCGGGAAGCATAGGCCATGCCATATCACAGGTCTTCCTAGTTTGGGTGCCTATGTTTCTTTTGCAACTAGGTTTTAATATTTAACTAAAATACTGAATCTGATGTACCTACCCTAGTGTTGTGAAGTTTGTTACCGGAAAAAAATATCTTTATCTTATTAATTAACTTTAAACAAACACCGTTCCACAATGTTTGAAGACCCGCCTCTACAAGCAATATGTCTTGCCCACTTTAACCAACGGTGCTGAGACATGGACGCTCACGAAAGAGACTGTTCACAGGATTAGAGTCGAGCCATGGAGCGCGCCATGCTCGGCATCACACTGCTAGACCGACTCCCCAATACTGTAATACGCAAGCGGACTAAAGTTCAAGACGTTAGCAAGCGTATATTGGGACTCAAATGGAGTTGGGCAGGACATGTGGCCAGGCGCGATGATGACAGGTGGAGCAGGGTGCTGACTGAGTGGTGGCCCCGAGATGGAACCAGGAACGCAGGTCGTCCGCCGGCAAGATGGATCGACGACATTATAAAAACCGCAGGTCGTGTGTGGATTAGAACAGCGCAGGACAGAGGCGAATGGCAACAACGAAGAGAGGCCTATGCCCAGCAGTGGAATGAGAAAGACGGACGATGATGATGATGAAACAAAAGTAACAAACTTGACTTATCTGTTTGATTTTTAGATTTCTTAAGATGGGTCACACGTAGCGTATTGTATGAATGAAGTAGCTCATTGGGCAGCCTTTTATTCCGTACTCCCAGCCGAAGAATAATAAACAAAAGGCCAAAAGGCAGACCCGATGGTCGAATCGCGTAAGCGTAACGGTGATGATGGATGAGACTTGCAAAGGAATAAAGAGGAGGCTTATACCCAACAGTGGATGCAGACGGGCTGAGATGATGATGAATAAAGGAAATACCACTAGCGGGTCCCTATTCCAAAAAGTACCCTTGTAGAAATTTAATTTATTTATGAAGGATTTCCAATAAGTAATACACAGACTTACATTTAGGTAAATTACAATAGAACCGCTCCCTGTGCTCACTCTGTGAAAGCAACCACACCTAACGCAGGTAAACGTAATTAATTACATTAAAATAGTGTAAAAAAAAATAACAATAATAATAGACATTCATAAGTTCAAGACAGTCACAGAAATTGCTAAGAGATAGAACATAATTTTAAAACTTTTTTAAATATATCAACAGCATAAGTACATAATTTTGCATAAGAAAATGACCACGATGATAACAATATAAATATGCAGTTATGAAAAGAAAACTATAATAATAATAATGCTTAGAAATGTCGACTTAAAACGAGTATTCACGAAAATAAAACACACACATGACAATTAATTAATTCTTTGATAAATAACAATCACGGGTCATTTACAGTCAGCTTGTATAAATGCTTAATTATTTATTACATACAGACAAAACAAACAATCAATCTCAAAACAGTAAAAATTATAATACCTAATATTAGAATATATTATAACATTAGACACACATCCTCAAGTCTCAAGGAACTTAGGCTGCACGGTGTCAGTCAGTTAATAGATACATTAAATCAAACTGCTTGAACGTCTTTATTGTCTGTAAAGACACGAATTATCTGATACCGTTTATAGCCAGCTGTACCCAGTCTCGCTAGATTACGGGGCTTCTATTTGGACCACAAAATATCATTGTGGTACTACAATATTAGTTTAATAGTACATTTATACGGTTATCCCATGATTTTCGTGGTATCAAAATAGCAACAACTGGTCTGAAATTAAACCAACATGAATATACGATTTTTGAACTGAATTATCTTACTACCTAATCCTAAAAACGTGATATAGATACCATAATTTGAATGTTTTTGAGTTGATTCCGGCACAGTTGCACGAACCATTGATTACGGGAATAATAACTGAATTCTTTGCATGGGTTACAATTGCAAATAAATGAATTATAATGAATTTAAAATATGTTCATTTTTTCATCGCATGAGTAGTATATTTTTATTACGATGGGTAAATGCTTTACGCATGTCCTCCAGCTCGCTGAAGGGGTCTGTCGGACTCTCCGTAGGTTAAAAACCAACGGCATACCGACTAAAAACCCACCGATATTCCTTCGTTCACTTCAGTGCCAGTGCATCATCAAACCACCCATCTTGAGATGAGTGAGTCGATGCTGCACTAGCACTTCACAGGGTCACGGGGTTCCGGTTGGATTCAACCGCGGCCTTGTCGGTGAATGTCCGCCTTAAGCGGGCCCCTCTGACTCCCCCCAGGGAGAGAAAGGAATGTCCTGGAATATTGAGGACATTCCCCGGCGTAGGAGGCCTGTGCAATGCAGAGTCGGAACTCCCCGCACCCGAACCCTGCTGGCTCCCATCGAGCGCAAGAAGGCGAAGAAATTGTCTTCGCCTTCTCCCGGTCCTTCGTCTGCGAATGAGTAGTATATATATATGCTGTAACTTCCGAGTTTAGTTAGCTTATCTCTTAGCATCTCTGCTTAGTTGCAATTAATATAATTATATATTTATTTATTTCTGTAATTAACTGACATTTGTAATATATTTTTGACATACCAATATTATGAAATGGCGAATAAATGAATACTGAATAGGTGCAGCCTGTTCCCAAAATCAGGCTTTGAATATATTTTAAATATTATTTTTTTTACGTTTAGGATTGGCCAAAAATAGCACAAACAAGAGACTTATGGAAACAGAGAAGGGAGGAGTTTGCTCTACGTTGGGAAAAATCGGAAGCCATTACGTAAACCAGTTGCTGTCGCGTCGCTATCGCTATCAATGGTCAGGCCTCTCCTTTCACACCTACAGTACGTATCTTGCGTGTGTAACAGACGGCGCGACAGTGACTGGCTTAATTAATAAGGCTACAGGCTTATAAATAAAACATTAAGTAAATTTAATCAAACATTTGTCAAATAATGATATTAGCCTTAGGACTTCCACTGCTGAGCATAGACCTCCCTAATAGAGAGAGAGAGAGAGAGAGAGAGAGATAATTCTTTATTGTTACACCAAATTAAAATAACTTAACCTAGAAAACTTAAAGACCAATACATGATGGTACAATGGGCGGTCTTATCGCTCAAAGCGATCTCTTACAGCCAAACTTTGGATGGACTGGATTGAAAACTTTTTTTTTAATTGTTTTTCTGTGTTAAATCTGTATGTTGCAAATAATTAATATTCTATTCTATTCTATTCTAAAAAAACGTGTAAGGAAGCGGTGTTACAATAAATACCTTTTTATGTAGGATAAAAATAAATAAATATCTAAACCTAAAATATACCTACATATACTTACATAAATAAATACAAAATATATACATATATTTTTACAATAAATATCGAAAGGAAATACAATGTTCACTCTAAAGACGCCGCTAAGTTATAGTTTGCAGACCTGATTGTTAAATAACAGATTATTAGAATAACCGGTCTTCTGCGGCCTGCAACAAACGGCTCCCATTATCAGGCCGTCTTTCCTTCTGGGGCTGTCCTACGCTGCTCTATCTAGTGCCTGTTCCCACTCTAGAACTTTTCTGCCCCAACGGCCGCCAATTCTTCGAGCTATGTGCCCCGCCTACTTCCACTTCAACTTATCTTAGGGTTATCCCTTTCTATGTCAAATATTAAATATTTTAAATGACTTACAGTATGATCCAGTAAGGAGTGAGTGGCAGCCGATCGCGTGGACGCAACGTATCCGAACATAAATGCGAAGTATAGTAGACCAGTGAGTTTCAACAATGACATCAACCAAATATTTATTTTGCAGGACACCATCACTGGGGTGCAGCCAACTCCTGCAAGTAATGGCAAGTAACTTTTTAACAAATATACACGGTGTCCTTTAAATCACTGTTTTCCCAGAACAAACGTTGTTCAGACCATAGTCTACTAATAGTTTATAGCATCAAACAAGAGAATTAAAAAAATCTAGATTTTCTCAAATAAGTCTAACTTTGTTCAAAAACTAGCCGTGACATAAAGTTCATGGGCACGCTAGCCGTAGCGTACTTACTATTATTATTTTTGTGGCGATACGGCGGCATGTTGTAGGGCGTAACGTTAAAATAGACGTTTTAAGTTCGCAACTTTTTATGTTTTTCAAAGACCGATTTAATTTTTGTTTAATTTGGGGTTATAAACCCTTTGTAGACCATGGTCTGAACAACGTTTGTTCTGGGAAAACAGTGATTTAAAGGACACCGTGTATAACTGACTTGAACTGGTTTGATGAAATTTCTACGCTACCAATATGAAGGATGATCCTTTCAAATCGAGTTCGGGGGGTAAAATGAAATTTAAGAATTGTCCTGGCTTTTTTTTGGGAGCCCATCATCAGATCCTGACTTGGTGCCAATGGGACCACCTGGGCAGTATACCAGGCACAGTACTTAGATAACATTACCGCGGTCCATGCGTCTTCGAGTAATCGGGGAACATACAATCGAATTGAGAACCTCTTCCTTTTTTGAAGTCAGTTAACAAATAAAATTAGGAGGACAGTCCATCAAAAACCTCTGCATTCAAAAATAAAGAAGCTACCGCGCGTGGCTTTGCACGCGTGGCTTATCAATAAAACATTACCCTCCTTCTGTGCAGTTAAAACATAGCATGTCTCAATCCCGGTCATAATCTATCTTCTTCATTTATATGATCCTATGATTTAAAAGTGTGTTTTGTGTTATCTTTATATATGAAAATGAATCCCTATTTCCCTTGGTCACGCCATCACGCGTGAAAGGCTGGACCGATTTCGCTAATTCTTTTTCTGTTGTTTTTTTATTGTCAGGAGAAGGTTCCTATGAAAGAAAAAATTAAGGAAATTGTGCGCAAAATTAAAAAAAATTAAGAATACTTAACCACCATAAAAAAATATTTATAATCTAACCTTAGCGCTTTTGTAATGTAACCTTATGACGTTTGACATCGAATTGACAGAATGCGTGCTGCAAATATCGTCAAAGAGGATGTAAAAAAATGAATATCGTTTGAAACAGATGCTTCAGTCGGAGTTATCTCGAGATATTGTCTATATATATAAAAATGAATTGCTGTTCGTTAGTCTCGCTAAAACTCGAGAACGCGTGGAGCGATTTGACTAATTTTGGTATTGAATTATTTGTGGAAGTCATTCATTTTCTCATACATAATGATGGCCGGGAACAACAATTGACAATTCTACCAGGGTGACGTATATTGACAGCCCGCGTTATATGCATGTCAAGGCGGTACGAGGTTCGGCGGGTCCACTAGTATGTTTATATTTAATGGTGTGCAATAAAGAAATTATCTATCTATCTATATACCAAATTTCATCGTAATCGGTCAAGCCATTAATTGTGAAAACGTAACGGACAGAGAGACTTAGAGTTACTTTCAAGTTTTTTCATACTATAATATTAGTTTAGATGAACTCGTAATAAAGTTAGGGGCCACGTAACGAATATTGAAAACAGGTAACGAATATTGACAACTCCTCCGATACAAAGACGCTCAAAAGAGAAGCTTGAAGAAGAGCTCGATTGAGCCCTCTCGTTGGGAATTACTTGCAAAAAATAGGCCAAAATGGAGAAGACTTGTGCAGCAAAATGTCTATACTTTTGAAGATGAACCCAGTCGTGAACTGGATAAAAGACGTGACCAACTTAAAAAGAAACCGCCTGCAAACATAACGTACCATTATGTTAACGGCGCTCTGACTTGCACTCTACGTGCACGCACATTTAAAACTAAAGATTGGCTACTCAAGTCGTCTTAGAGCGCACCAACGTAACGCAATATAGCAGAAATAATGTCGCCGTAGCCGAAATCGGCCTGGATGACATCATCCTCATCATTGAAAACAGGTAAGAATTATCTCAATCGGTTTCACCCAATCAAAAGTTCTGATGTAACATAAAAAAATACAGTCGAATTGAGAACCTCCTCCTTTTTTGAAGTCGGTTTAAAATAGTAGCAAGATTCTACTATTTTAAACCGACTTCAAAAAAGGAGATAATTCTTTCTATAATTGAAAGCTGGTGCTGCCCGTGTGAAACCATTTCCATTTGGTCCAGTTCTGACAATGGCATCTATGAGAAAACCATATAAGTCTTAAATTTGTTTAATTTGTTATGTTATGTTTGTTACCTCATAACTCCGTCATATATCAACCGATTTGATGCGGTATTTATCAACCGATTTGAAATAATAATAATTAATTATTTTAAAGGATATACTTTCACGTTAGTCCCATAGAAATTTCATCGAAAAGGTTTCAGTAGTTTGTTTTTTTTTCTGAAGTCGTTTTCAGATGTTAAATTTTTGGTAAAAAGTTACTTGTATCGTGTCAATTACATACTGCTGTATCAAAATTTAGATTTAGGGGTGGCAGAACATTATTCCTTTTTGTATGACCTTTTTAAGCAACCCGTTACCATATAAAATCACTCGGTTCCTAATTCTTTTCTAACTAAGTTAGTTTTTATGACCACGAGGGCACGAGGGTTATAGTACATTACTGCAGCGGCCAGCAAAAGAGGCATTGATGGACGAACATGTAAATGTGGGCACACATACGTAAGCCCATCAATGCTAGTTGCGGCCAAGGCTGATACATATAGTACTTTTCTCAAATAATGCGCGGTAATCATAAAATAACAAATACAATAACTTTTCAAAATCAGTGACGAAGAACGAACAACAATATTTTTTTCTCGCATTATAGTGTTCATTTGTTTTTTTTTACAATAACAAGTAACTTTCTAACAAAAATATAACCGACTTCAGGTAACAGAAAAATAAACTGCTGGACCGATTTCGATAAAATTGGGACCAATCTGAAAGTATAAAAAGCTTTCAAATAATAAAAAGACTCAAATCCAAATCGGTTGATAAATGACGGAGTTATGAGGTAACAAACATAACATACAAATTAAACAAATTTAAGACTTATATGGTTTTCTCATGGATACCATTGTCAGAACTGGACCAAATGGAAATGGGACCACACGGGCAGCACCAACCTTTAAATTAAAAAAAATCATCTAAATCGGTTCACTCAGTCGAAAGTTCGGAGGTAACAAACATAAAAAAAAATAAAAAATACAGTCGAATTGAGCAGCCAGTTCGAAATTTAAATAAAGCCTTTCATAAGTTACCTCCTTAGTTGTCATGTTTCGGAGTAAAAGATCGTTCCATTTTTAAATTACACAACAGATATGAGTTTACTGTGTGTTACTGTGTAATTTATTTGGCCGCTAAACCACGACAGATATGGATTTTCATACACCTTTTGCCGGCCGCTGCTGGGCAGTAGGTACAGTACAGCAATTTCAAGTTATCTCGAAGAAGGTTGTCAAAATAATGCTCAAATTTCCAAGCATGTTTGAGAAATAAAAATTTGTTTAAATTTATTTAGCTATCTGGTCTAACGTGAGATTACAAATTAGTTTTTTTTTATAGATACTTATCATAAATACATTTGATGCAAATCATAAAATAATATTAAAAAGGTATTCAAATCAATAAGTACTTTTACTTTTCTTTTTACATGTCTATGGTGTTATTTTAAGAGCTATTGGGTTTGAACACGGTCACAAAAAAAGTCAGACTGCAAAGCTTTAGCTGCAGTACAAATTCGGATAATCGTAGGTACTATAATTCTCCTTTTGGGCAGTCATGTAAAAAAAAGACTGTCGCCAATCACTAAACAAAATAATTCATGATGTTAAGGAAAATTTCTTCGCAACTTCTGAAAATAGATCCCTAACTTGAGGCACGCTTTAAGCGATTACATCCTACTTACCACCCACAAGTCTCGGAAGCCTTCGCTGTCGTATTTATAATTTAATACCATCTTAGAGCACTTATAACTTCCACATGTGTGTAGAAAATTAGGTAAAACTTGACAATAAAAGTTCTGTCGTGCAATTTACAGGAATTCATCATTGTATGGCATTTTTGTAAGCTTTTTAGGGTTCCGTACTCAAAGAGAAAACGGGGCCCTATTACTAAGACTCCGCTCGCTGTCTCTCCGTCCGTCTGTCACCAGGCTGTATCTCATGAGCCGTGATAGTTAGGCAGTTGAAATTTTCACAAATGATGTATTTCTGTTGCCGCTATAACAACAAATATTAAAAACAAAATAAAATAAATATTTAAAGATGGCTTCCATACACAAACGTGATTTTTTGCTCGTTTTAGCTCGATATTGATAACGGCAATAGGTAGTAGCTTGAAATATTCAAAGAATATTTAGTTATATATTCATTTCAAAAATAAATAATAAAATTAATATATAAGGTGGGCTCTCATACAATAGACATGATTTTTTTGCCGTTTTCATAGACTTGGCCGGTTTTTTGTTTCCATTTGCGTAAAATCCACTGTAATATTATTAGATCGAAAGTAACTCTGAGATTGCCCATTTGTTACGTTATCGCGACTAAACGGCTGGACCGATTCCGATGAAATTTGGTATGTATAGAGAGCGTGAAAGGCCGCGTTTGAAACATTGTAATAATGAAAGAACTTGGCTTTTTCAATGACTCGTTGACGTAGTTTGGTTTGCGAGTATTTACTTACCGACTTCTTCTTCTTTCGTGTCAATGGCTATTTGACTTTTAAATTTGATTAGCCCAATAGAGAGCAACTTTCACACCCCGCAGTGGTGGCCCCGCAGTGGCACTGGCTCCGGAATGGGTCGATGTATCCCCACTTGCCTAAATCATCTCGGCAGCGGCCAACTTGAGTGCGCAAGTTGTTTAGGGACTTCCAAATTAGCCACTGCAGCTTGTAGCCGGAAGGAAGATGCTCCGCGGGTGGAATGTAATCAGGAGGGGCAGTGTGATGGGAGGACCATAATTCAAGTCTCGCTAATACTAATACTTACCGACGAATATTTCAAACACCCAATAGAAGGTGTTAATGTATTCATCTATTGCAGCTGTAACAATAGGTTTTTCATATATATCAAATTAAATTATTCAAATCAAATTATTATTTATTTGGACACAAGAACAATACAAGTAAGTAGGTACATAGCAAGCTTAAATATAAAAACATAGTGCTTATATCTATAGTATTTCCATTTCTTTATTTTCTCGATGACAGCTCCTGTGAAAACTTAAACGAGCGTATTTTTTACATTAAGTGTGCATTATTTTATAAAAATATGACGCTTACGCACGTACAAGGTTATACCAGAGTCGGAGAAACTGATAGGGATGGAGCTATCGATAAACGTAACACGATAACAGACCCGATATTTTTTTACTAAATGTAAGAAACTAAACTACTGCTGGATACTTTTGTACAAGTTTATTAACTAATAATATATTTCATTACAAGATGTTACACGAATTAATTCTTGATTGATAATGCCAATTTCTTTAAAATTTTCGAAGCTGTTGTAAAATAAGTAGGTATAGGTACTCGACAATGAAACGAAATAATTATAACGACAGGTAATCTTTATTTATTTATTTTAATCAAAATCTGATGAATCGTCACTGTCACTCGATGAGCTCTCCCCATGAGGTCACAACACTACAACTATCAAATTAGAACTGTCATCGAGAAAATAAACAAAAGGAAAGACTACAGTTCATTTTCTACGCTCCTAATTACCTTACAATAGTAGGGTAGGGGGAGACTAGATTACTGTATCCCAGCCCTCCGACGGACGATGTGCGATATGTTGATAAAAGTATCAAATTAAAAGTAGATACCCGTCCACGTGAGTACCTAGTTAGAGAGTGTTTAGTACTAATTGGTGTTGTATTAGTGTGTTTTAAATAATATTTAGTTACTGCTTTTAACTATTCATTTAGAAATGCAAGAATAACGATATCTTTATTCTTGGTTTTCCATTTGATCCTCCGTGTCTTGGTATGACAAATACAAAAGACAATTTGTTATTTTGTGCTTAGAGTTCCTTAAATTATGGGTTTGAATGCGTAAGATTTTGTTTATTTCCATGTATAGATAGGTTGCCAAAGAGTTAAATTGATGTTGCATATATTCGTTCTACATAATCTCTTCATAATTATGCCTCTATATCCTAGATATCTATTTTAACTTTCCCCTAGATAACTTATTGTTGATTCTGATTTGTTAGAACTCTTTTTCCTTCACGTTTGCTACGTTATAAAACAGAACTATATGTTTCGTGTACAAACAGAGATTTTGCCATAAAGAATCTTTACGAATATTTCCTTATGACTGCTCAATGAGTAGGTACCTAATCTACTAGCTGTTACCCGTGACTTCGTTTGTGTTTATGCGACGTTATGGTGGACAACTTCTAGTTTAGTAGGTATCATTATCATCCACAGCCCATAAGTACCCACTGCTGAGTGTAGGCACGATAATGTTATCTGCACAGTATTGTGACTCGACCCCGTCCTTGAAATAATTACCTACAGCCACGTGGCACCTAAACACGCGAACTGCCCGGCTGCAGTATTTTAATTTCATCTACCTGCTTCAATTTCTTTCTAGTTTTGTGATTATATATTTTATATATAAAAAAAAAAGAATTCGTTGTGAATGAAATAGGAAGTGTTCAATAAAAATACATTTATGTTTTTATTAATTAGTAGATAGTTAGTAGTTTAATTAGTAGTCTATTCGTGCTCTTTGCCATATTAAGTTATTACTTATTTCAATAAAATATTCACAAATCGCACGCTTACTGCTTACAAAAAAAACCACAGCGTTTGTCACTGCGACAGCGACATTACCGTGCTGCGGCGCATTCGCGAGTGGTTGTGTACCGAGTGGGTACCGAACACGAGGCGCTTAGGTATGACTCACATTCCGGCCGTTTATATGAAGACAGACTACTGTATAGATAACAGTACCGTGGTGTAGGCCTCCCTTTGTTATCGGATGTTTATCGGCGATATAACCATATTGATTATTTTAAACACTTTTATATACAAGATGAACACAATACAAGGTGAATACAATACTTTATACACACATTTGTTATCACCTGTGTCTCTGTACGACCGCCATTACGCAGCGTGGCAATCTTTATTGAATTTTTAACTAACAACACAAGTGTGCTTTGGTTAGCAGATCTATCTTTTAAAAAAACTCAACTTACGTTTCACCTCGTACTTGCTGCTGGAAATAATCATCGCCCTCGTACAATTCACCATTACAAAGTGCGATGAAGTTGTCAGGAACGGCTTGCACGTGTTTATGAACACAAACGCTGTCGCCACGTTCACAACAGTCACGGCTATCGGCAAGAACTTCAGCAGAACAACGGCAGGATTCACTCGCATAATGTCGCTTTCCCAGTATGAAAAAGCACCCGTTACTCTAGTCACCTAAACAAAAGGCTTTGATGTAGTCATTGTGATTCGCTCAATCCTTTCTTTCACATTTTTACAATAGCGTATACATTAAGGTATTTTTGAAGCTTTGTTCAAATATCTGTAACGGAAACGTATAGCTGACAGAACAATGGGGGGTCTTAATGTAATTGAGTAATTGGCAGACAGTTCCAATTTTATTTTTAATTCGATTTTTAGGGTTCCGTAGTCGAGTATTAAAATCCTTAAAATTTCATCCGTCTGTTTGTTCGTCCGTCCTACCAATTACTATTAATTTTTTTATAAATGTGGAGGTTGGGGGTGATTTCGTTTACTCACGAACCGTCCGTATTGTGGACTATTACGTTATAAGGTTTCCTGAACTGGATTTTATTTCCGGTAAGAGTCCGTTTACAAAATACAGGATGTTTGGTAATATACTGACGATATTCAAGTGACGATTTCTCAAAACATAAAAAGACTTCTCGAAAAAAAAATCTACTAGTTATATTATCAAATTTTAAAGAAAATCGACTAAGTTTAGGTGATTTATTCGATATAAAACTTACTGCCTCTTGCAATCGACATCCAAAATTAAAGGCCGTAATCCACAAAAGCGTAAATTTGCTACTAGTACCTGCCTACTACTGTAGATCTAGGCAGGCATGTATTTTTGATATCTGTTTCGGAAATGGCTGCAGGTTTTGGGTTAGAAAGGGACAACAAGAGATATCTCGAGACTTCACCAATACAGTATCTGTGGTTAGATGGCAAGCATTATGCAATAGCACAGCATAAGTTTAATAAAGTGTTTGTTTTTACATGCCAAAATAAATTTCACATTTCTATGGTAAACGTTTCACAAATTTATTTATTCTGCTCATCAAAATAACTCCTTTCATTTTTGTGCGTATATTATCAGACATCCTACTCGTATATAAAGCTTTAGAGTAGCTATTTTATAGGTTACGAGCAGGCACTTGTTTACGAGCAGGGATCGACCAACTTATATCTGTAGTTGCATTTGTAAACAGTTCATATCGAATAACCTAAAATCATAACCAATTCACATGAACTCCCGTTACCTGTAATTTGAATGAAACTGTAGATCAAGTTACAGTTATTAGTTTTGGTTATGTGTTTCATGGCACTATGGTGGTCAAAGATTTCAAATATTTGTTTTTATTTTAATGGGAGACTCACTGGGCTGGTCATTTTGAACCAATTGAACAGGTTAAACATGAGAATTACCTTGGCGTAATTATAGATCAACGTTTTAACTGGGGTAAGCATATCGACCTTGTCTGTAATAAACTTAGGGCAATTCTAGCGCAATTCTACATAGTGAAATACAAAATTCCATTCCCGATACTTCTAAATCTATACAAATCACTCGCAGAAATCATCATTTTATACGGCTTAAGTAGCTACGAACGCACCTTTAGTACTTATTTAGACAGAATACTTAATCTACAGACGCGAATATTAAAAACAATAGTACCCAAAAATGTACGAGCTAAATATAGGCATGACTCAGATGGATTATTAAAGTACTGAGTCATAACACCCGTGCACGATAAAGTTAAAATACAGTTACTTATGGAAAATTCCTTTTCCTACGAAAAATACAGAACTCATAACATAGTGACAAGACAAGTAAAAACAAAAAAACTATACACAAGTTCAGCTAAAAACTTTTACGGAGAAAGAACTACAGACTACATTATACCTAGACTAAAAAATAGCATTTCAATAGAACTGAGAGATAAAATTAACTATAAAAATATAAAAAATATACTCAATAAACTTTTACTAAAATAAGATAACAAAAAAAATAGACTAAAATATTGTACAATACAATATCATTAACCAATATATATATAACATTACATCATATTTAAGTATTTATATAACTCTGTGACTATTGTACTATTAGGTTGGGGAAAAAGTTTCTTCGCATTTTTTAAGAAAATTCAAAACATTTTTAATATAGTTTATTTACATCTAACTTAAGTATGTAGGTACCATTTTGTTCGATAACTTTTTGCCATCTTGTAGGTAGAGACATAATTCCATTGCAATAGAAATTTTGGGGCTTCTGATCAAAATACCGCAACAAGTAGTTTTGGCAGTCCTCTCGTGATGTTAACCTGACCCTGCCTAAAGAATTCTGAAGAGACCGAAACAGGTGGAAATCTGAAGGTGCAAGGTTAGGACTATACGGCGGATGCATTAACACCTCCCAGCCAAACTCTCTTAATTGTTGCCGAGTGGCTAAAGATATGTGAGGTCTAGCGTTATTATGATGAAAAACCACACCCCTTCTGTTGATTAATTCCGGCCGCTTTCTCTCAACTTCTTGCTTTAATCTCATCAGTTGTTCGCAGTAGAGTTCAGATTCGATGGTTTTGCCTGGTGGTAACAGCTCATAATGAATAATGCCCTTCCAATCTTACCACACACATAGCATCACCTTGTTGCAAGTTAACCCGGGTTTCGCCACAGTCTGTGAAGCCTGACCGGCCTTTGACCACGACCTTTTTCGCACGTTCTTGTCGTACGTGATCCACCTTTCATCACCAGTTATCAGCTTCTTCAAAAATGCTTCAGTTTCATTACGTCGTAATAAAGAATCACAAATGAGTACACGGTTCATTAGGTTTCTTTCAGTGAGCTCGTGGGGTACTCAAATATCAAGCTTTTTTGTGTACCCAGTTTTTTCAAATGCGCTAAAACTGTTTTCTGGTCAAATCCCAGTTCTTCAGCTACGTCGTAATTACTGATGTGCCGATCTTGCACCACTTTTTCCAAAATGGCATCAATTTTATCCGTAATAGGGCGACCAGAGCGACGTGCATCTTTCACATCAAAATTTCCGGATTGAAAACGCTTAAACCAAATTTGTGCTACTCTCACATACACTACACTAGGTCCATAAACATCGTAAAATTTTTTCGCGGCTTGCGTTGCATTTTTACTTTTTTTGTAATAATATTTTAAAATGTATCGCATTACTTTATTAGATTCACTCATCTTTACAGTACGAAAAACAAATAAAAATCACACATTTTCCTAATTTGAATATGGAATTGTCTTCTTTAAAATTTAAACTTTGAATGATACCAAAACCAGCCAGATACAAATAGTATAGCCAAAGCGATTTTATTACATGTTCATACATACTATAATGCGAAAAGACTTTTTCCCCAACCTATTACACTTCTCATCAAAAAAATCGAAACACCTCTGAAGTTTGGTTTTGACTGAGTTTTTTTTTATAATAAACAAAAAATAATAATGCCAGTTAATTGCGGATATTATATATTTAACAAAAATTAATGTTTCAAATTAAAATTAAATTTCTTTAACTATCGTGTTTTGTTCAACAGGTATAGTTTTACACTTAAAGAAGAACTTCTAAAATGTTAGAAAGAAAGACGTAAAACCATAAAACTATAAAAAAACGTTTATTCAGTATGTTGTATTTCCTCCCCGGGCTATAATGACTGCTTCCATGCGGTTCCTCGTGGAATGAATGAGAGACACGATCTTGTGTTGTGGGATATTATCCCACTCTTCTTGTATAGCTGTTTTAAGCTGGCCAAGCGTCTCCGGAGCAGGATGTCTAACTCTGACTCGTCTCTTCAACTCATCCCATAGATGTTATATGGGATTCATATCCGGGATTCTTGCTGGCCAGCCCATAACCGTAATACCGACTTCACTCAGGTATTCATTTACAATGCCTGCGGTATGAGCCCTGCCATTGTCCTGCATAAAAATGAACTCTTCGCCAATAAAATGTGCTTAGGGTACCACATGACGCTCCAAACACTGTTCGATGTAACGTGACCCATTTAATGACTGTATGCGAGGTCCAGATACAAAAGCAAGTTCGGTTTTTCCATCGGCGCTTATGCCTCCCCAAACCGACTAATGAACCGCCACCGTTGACTCTTTCTTCAATGCAGCACTGTGCAAAACGCTCTCCCTCTCTTCGATACACCTTCTTTCTTCCGTCGTTACCATACAGCATGATCTTACTCTCGTCAGAAAAGAGAACTTTGCTCCATTGAAGGTGTGACCAATTTAAATGCTCACGTGCAAAGTTAAGGCGCGCTCTTCGGTGGTCTACCGTCAACTTTGGGCCATTATCTGGTTTATGAGGTTTCAGGCCACGCTCCGCCAATCTTCTTCTAATGGTAGAATCGCTCACAGTTAATCCTCGAACCTCACGGTGCCGCTGCTGCAGCTGAATAGAGCTAAAGTGACGATTTCTTAGATTGTGTCAGTTACACAATATACCGGTCATCTTGCTCAGACGTGACTCGATATCTGCCAGATCCTGGACGGTGAGTAAACATACCAGTCCCCCGATAACGCTGATACACTCTATTGACAGCAGAGAGGCTAAGATGTAATCGTGCAGCCGCAACACGCTGACTATGCCCTGAATCCAGCAACGCCACGACTTGGGCGGCTTTCGTGGGCGAGGTATCCATATTTGTTAGAAAAATCTCTTTGGTAGGATGTCACAGAACTTAGTTTACAATCACGCTTAGCTCAGCTCAGAGCTCAGTTAAAAAAAACAAAATTTTATGCAAAAAAATGTAATTAAATGCATTCGTTTATTGTATGAAAATTCGAAAATTTAAATTCAAATTTGGAATTGTGCTTCACCATTGTGTAGACTAAACTGCCAGCTATTTATTGGCGTATTTTTTTTATTGATATAAATTCTCTTTTTTATAAAAATGCAACCTGAATGATACTTGCAGTAATGTTCAGATTTTTTTGATGAAAAGTGTATTTACAAATATATAAAATATAACTTAATAAATATTGAAGTAAGTATATGTATAATATGGTTGGTGCGTATAACTTCTATAACTTGAATATTGACTCGAAAATTACTAGTAATGTCACACGCGCGTGAGCCTAGATTATTAGAGCAATCTAGGCTATTAACAGCTGATTCAGCGATGCTAACTTAAGGCGAAAGAAACACAAGGTGAGTTAAGGCAATGACTTAAAGTCCAATTTACTAGCAATATGCCACATACCTTTATTTCAGCAAACCCCGACACAGATACAATGCCGCGTTATAGCTTAAAAGTTCAGTCTAGATGCACTATGCTGGCCAGCGATAAAAACCACAGAGTCTAGAATACAGATAACACTTGTCTTGATGTAAGTTCAGTTCAGGGTTTCGGGCGATAAAATGCGCGTCCGATGGTGTTTGGATCAATGCGCAAGCGATGCGCACGATACGATCGTATTTGCGAGACTGACCGGAAGCCGGCAAAGTTGGTGGCGAAATGCACAGAGAATCACCAAAACAACGGTATAGTGACACTTATGCAATAAATAAGACTATTAAATCAATGCCTCTCAATCAATAAGATGATGTAATAAAATATAAGAAAAAAAAACGAAAAAATTATAAGCGCAACCATTTTCCCCGGCTTGAAAGTTCCCACTTTCGAAACACAAAGGAAAAGTAAATAAAACTGCATATCATCACAACTCCACCAAAGTTATAAGAACTATAAAATTGCGACTCTATATTACAAATAAGACTATTAACTAATTATTCTACGCGGTAACTAAATCTAATACTGCACATTGGTGCACGATAAAACTTATTGAGTTGGCAAAGGGCACAACTTTACCACCGGGCGACTCTGACAAATCCCGCTTTTAGTTTTAATAGATGCGACTCTACAAACTCCGTTTTTATCTGGGAACAGTTCGGTGATTACTCCTAACGGCCAATTCAGAGGCATCACATTTTCGTGCATGGAGACGACAACCATACCGACCCGTACTGGATTGGCAGGGGTGTTCCATTTCTGTTTGGATTGGAGGGTGTGCAAGTACTCTTGACGCCACCGCTTCCAGAAAGATTGGACCAGTTTATCCGTCAATTCGTATCGCGAAATAAGGTGTAACCGCGTTTCATTGACTTCGCGAGCGGGAAGAAATAAAAGAGGTTTCGTATGCAAGAAGTGCGCCGGTGATAATGAAGCAGGCTCTGACGGATCCGAGCTGATCGCATACAGAGGCCTCGAGTTTAATAAAGCTTCTACTTGAGTGAGCATAGTGTTAAGCTCATCAAAACTAAGAATTTGCTGACCGATGACCTTGAAGAGATGCGTTTTGACACTTTTAACTTCACTTTCCCAACAACCACCAAAATGTGGAGCTCTACAGGGGATGTTTTTAAGTGTAATTCGATGCTCTGCAAGTTCTCTTTCCCATATGGGGTGATACTCTTTAGCCAAGAATTGGTATAGGTCTCTGAGATAGGACTTGGCTCCAATAAAATTGGTAGCATTATCTGTGTAAAGACACTGAACCGGACCTCTACGCGCCAAGAAACGTTTAAAAGCTGACAGAAAGCTCGCAGTGCTAAGATCTGAAGCAATCTCAAGATGCAGAGCGCGAGTTGTCATGCATGTAAAAAGACAGATATACGCTTTTCTCGTTTTTTGGCCTCGAGCGCGTACCGACGTGATCCAGAGAGGTCCCGCGTAGTCGCAACCTGTTTCAGAGAAAGCCTTAGGAGCAGACTCGACGCGAGAACGTGGCAAATCCGCCATTATAGGAAAGGTAGGTCGCGGTTTTGCTCGAAAGCAAATGTTACAATTAAAGGTTATGTGACGTGCAATACGTCGTGCAGACAGGATCCAAAACTTCTGTCGTAGGAGAGATACGAGCAAGTTTGGTCCTGTGTGGAAATTTTTCACATGATAATGGGAAACTAGAAGTTCCACTATATGATCTTGACGCGGAAGGAGGATCTGATGACGCGAGTCAAAATCTAGCTCAGAGTTTGCTAGGCGACCTCCAACGTGAATAAGTCCTTCGTGGAGAAAGGGACTTAGCCGTTGTACTGGCTTAGAGCACAATTCATTGCGGGCTAAACGACCGAGATCAGCTCCAAAATGAATCCTTTGCACCGATCGTAACACAACGAATTCAGCGAACTCTAGGTCAGACGCGGTAACGGGCCCTCTAGGGAGACGTTTGATGAACTTATAAACGAAGCAAATCGTTTTTAAGTATTTCAACCAGGAAGAAAACCTGGTAGAACGAGCGTAAAAAATGTCGTCGGAAGGAGGACTACCATCTGAGCATTCGTGCGAGAGCACAGGGAGAGCCACGGGCTTCATTTCGGGAAGCTCTTGCGACTCACCTGAAACGAATGGTTTTATCGGCCATTCAGAGCGGGGAAGCTTAAGCCATGGCGGTCCATTTAGCCATAGCGGATGATGGACTAATTGGGCAGGCGTTAAGCCGCGAGAGAGACAATCACTGGGATTTTCAGACCCTTTCACATGGAAGAAGTGATCTGCAGAAAGATTGTCTTGAATCTTAGCTATACGATTGGCTACGAAAGTGTGCCATCGATGCGGTGCGGAATGAATCCAACTCAAAGTTACGGTTGAATCCGAAAAAGCAACTACTACCTCAATGGCGTGCCGAGCTGCGAAAAGATTATATACTCGCTTTATCACAGTTGATAGGAGAAGTGCGGCGCATAGCTCGAGACGAGCTAGAGAAACGACTTTCAGTGGTGCGACTTTAGATTTCGCACACACCAGCGAAACGACGATACTACCGTCGGGTTTGACAACGTGGGCGTAGACCGAACCACCGTAAGCCTTCTCACTAGCGTCGGCAAAACCAACGAGTGAGAGCTTACAGCGTTCCACGACGCCGACATGTCGCAAAAATCTCAATTCAGAGATAAGTGGCAGTTCAGTTTGAAATTGTTGCCACAGACGAACAATTCGAGGTGGGGGAACGTCATCCCATCCAAGTTTGACAAGCCAAAGCTCTTTGATAAGAAGCTTGGCGTATAAAATTATTGGTGCCACAAGGCCTAGAACGTCGAAGAGACGTGCGATGGAAGATAGAATATTCCGTTTTGTGCAAGGGCGATTATTAGGATTAACCTGGAAGGCGAAACAATCCTCGTCAGGAAACCAACGAAGTCCCAGTATTTTCTGTGTTAGATCCTTACTTAAGTCCACGCTCTGTGAAAGTCGTAATGACTCTGGGATAGTCCGAAGAACATCGACACTGTTGCTAGACCACTTCGTCAGCTGAAAATCACCGAGAGAGAATATTTTTATCAGTTCACGAGCCGAGTCTATAGCTAGCGCAGTGCTGGGTATAGAACTAACTATGTCGTCCATGTAAATATCTCGTTGTAAAATGTCCCTGGCGAGAGGTAACTGTGTTCCTTCATCCTGACATAGCTGTTGGATAGTGCGAATAGCTATAAAAGGACTACACTTTAAACCAAATGGAAGCACTGAAAACTGATAAATTTTAAGTTCTTCTTCTTCATTAAACCGATACAAGATACGTTGAAGCGAACGATCTTGCTGGCGTATACCTATACGTAGGTACATAGATTGGACATCTGCGGAAACAGCGACACTGAAAAGCCGAAAATTTAACAAGATGTTAAACAGGTCAGCCTGAAGGACTGGACCTGCGAACAGGATATCATTGAGCGAGGTACCATTGTCTGTACATGCGCTGGCATCTAGGACCACTCGCAACTTAGTAGTCACTTTATCCTCTCGAATAACAGCATGGTGAGGAATATAGTATTCCATATCTCGCTCCTTACAATTTCGTTTGGGTAACGTACATTCAGGTAAGATATTCTGCACCAAAGAAATGTAATTATTCTGTAGATAATCCCGTATAACGTCATCATAAAGAAGCTTGACGTTAGGAAGCGATTTTAGTTTACGTTCGAGGCTCAAAAATCTCTTGCGAGCTATATCAAAAGAATTTCCTAACGCTGACGCGTCTGTTTTCAGTGGTAAGGCTGCCACATACTTGCCATTTTTAGCGCGGGTAATTGTGGTACAATAAAACTGTTCACAGCGTTTATCATCCACACTATCAATGGACGGAGCAGTAACATCTTCAATCTCCCAAAACTTACGAAGATCGAAGTTATCGAACGAACTCGCAAAGAAAGACAGAGTGTCAGTTGGAGGTTCGATAATAGGTGCTTCTCCTAGAAGTACGTAGCCGAGCACAGTCTCCAATGCATCGGGGCAGTCGGGTACGCTGGTCACGTGACCTGGTCGCAATAACTTAGCGAACAACTTGACCCCAAGTAACATGTCAATATTACCTGGCACACCCCAGGTGTCATCCGCGAGTAGTTTAGGATCAATATGATTCAATTCGGCAATATTTATAGCACACAAAGGAAGCTGGCTGGTTATTTGATCCAAAACTAAAGCGTCAATTTCATACCTAGGCTGCGGGCGAAGCCGTGAGCCGAACATAAGGTTCACCGAGCCGCGTACGGACTGCGACGTGCCACCAATACCACGAACGGTATTTATCGAATCTGCATGTATAGTTAGACCGAGCATACGACAGCAACGCGTCGTAATATAATTTTTTTGTGACCCAGGGTCCAAAAGACATCTAACCACCACGTCCTTACCTTTCCTACCTGCTACTAAAACCTTGGCCGTCGCCAGCACTTCGGTACTGCGTGTGGCCTGAACTTGAGCAGAAGAATGCGTACACAACGCCACACGATCAGGAGTAGCAGGGTCGGCCGCAGAATTTGAGGAGGGGGCGATCGCGGGGGCAAGCGTAGGAGCTTGTGTCGATTGCTCAAAATGCAATAAGGAATGATGTTTGCCGTTGCATTTCTTACATGTGGACTTGGATAGACACTTAGATACGGTATGTTGGCTACTCAGGCAGTTACCACATCTTTTATTGTCTTTTACAAACTTAAATCTATCATTTACGCTCAACTTTTGAAACGCATTGCACGTAAACAAGTTTGTATGCGTGGAATGACAAAGTGAGCATTTAGATTCAGTAGCTACAAACACCTGCGATACTTTAGATGAGGTGCTGGAGCCACCTACGGGCGAGGGCTTAGTTGCTGCAGGAGACGTGCGAAACAAGATTTTGACTTGTTCACGAACAAACTTTACGAAATAATCATAATCTAACTCCTGTTGATTACGAAGCGACATTTCAAAGTGTTTTGCAATGTCTGAGTCTAGTAATTTAAGACCCAAATGAATAAATATAAAATCAGTCAAGTTATCTATGTTCAATTGTTTGAGTCCCGCAACCGTAGCAGTTAATTTATCGAAACCCTTTTCAATATTAGCGGGCGTCGATCCGAACGCTTTCAATGAGAACAGCTGATTTAGATAATTAGTGGCGAGCGCGCGAGTATCCAGGTACTTTGCGATAAGCGCATCCCAGACCACGCGGTAATTATCGCCAGAAGGTACAATACCTACTGCCACATTCCTCGCCTTTCCCTTTAAACAACTCAGCAAATAATGAATGCGATCAGAATCTGATAAATCTGAGTTAGTATGTATAATACGTTTGAAAGTCTCATAAAAGAACGGAAAGTTCTGAATATCACCGTCAAAGGTGGCCAACTCGATTTTAGGCACTTTTATATGATAATTATTAGTGCTCGATTTCGTGCTAGTCGAAGCCGCAGAAGCGGGTTCCTTGGAATCATTTGATTCAGTCAATGAAACCAAAGTATTTTTTATCTCGCAGACCAATTCATCAAAGGATGTTAAAGCACTATAGCTTACTGCACACGTTGGATCTAATGTCAAATTTAACATATTTACCTCGTCCATAATCTCATTGAATTCGCTACGTAGTGCATCAATTTGTTTAGCCTGAGCAATAAAGGTCTTACGTAATCTTTCGGTTGTTAAAGATTTTGTTGAATCAAAAATACCTTGAACCCGTGCGAAATACGAGTCGCGTTTACTTTCAAACAATCTAAGTTTAATCTTGTCACTCATTGTGAACAGACGTTAAAACCAAAACAAAACGAAAAAAAAAAAGAATTTCTAAATTAAATCAACCGAACTCTAAATTACATTTACAGAACCCTAAAATGCGTAAGTGAAGTTAGGGGGGCAAATGAAAACAATAACTCAGCGAGCAGTTTTATAAATTAAATATAATAATAGTATAGACGGACGCACTTATCCGTGCGCGCGAACCCTAACAATAACAAATTGTAACGTTTAAAACATATAAAGCGAATAAATTTCAACAGATTGCAAATAACAAATGGAATGCAATAAAAATAGTAAAAACGCCTAATACCTTAAGAACGTACTTACTTATCTGTTTGCAAAACTGATAATCAGCAGTTATGTTGAATGCGATGCGATAACAATTCTGCACTACTTCTATTTATACGAGCGTAACTTACTCAATGCCTATAGTACAGATTCTTAACCTATAATAAGTTAAGTGCGAAAACTACAAATAAGTATAGAAACTTATTACGTAAGCGATGCGATTGTACATATGTATAACGAAATCCCTTCGTACTAAACAATAAATACCTAACAAGTAATGCGTTTACCAAGTTAGGTGCGGGTGATATGTATAATTATACGGTTATTTCTTAGGCAAACAAACACGTAAAGTTTATACACATCAGCTATTTCACCTGAAGAAAACATCCAAAGATACCGTTTTCTTTCAAAATAAAATAACAAGCGACGCGGCATAAGATGTTTAATTGCAATAAATAAACAAATGCGAAGTAAGATGATTAATTGCAATAATTAACCAAATGGAGTCTCGATATTATATAAAAATACCTACTCGTGCAATACGAATATTGTAGGCATGTACCTAACGAACCCACAGTACAAGTGTATCATACAACAACAATTGATATCATTCACTCAGCAAATCTCGATTAGAAAAAAATATACAAGTATCTAATGCGTAAATAAAAATTAACCGTACGAGAACAATGACCTGGAATATTCCACACGTCACGAAGGCCAACTTAAAGTTGTACAACTACCCACAATTTTCATATACGAACAAAAAAAATTGTGATTTCGACGAAATTCAACTGATTTAATAAATGAAATTATTTAGCGATATGAATTAACGTTGATATTAAATTGTATGTGTATAACAGATGTTTAATTAGCGAAACTAAAGATTTAGATTAACAATTAATTTGCGGGTAACAATTGATTGCAAGGTAGTCTGACCCTTATTCCCAACGCAATAGAGGTGATAGTTGTGTGATGATATGCAATTTATATACAAAATTCTCGATTTTTTTTTCTAAAGTTAGACTTTTAGAACTCAAAAATAGGCCGTGAATAGGCCCAAAATTAATGTATCCGAACTCGAAGGACCAAAATGGTGCGTATAACTTCTATAACTTGAATATTGACTCGAAAATTACTAGTAATGTCACACGCGCGTGAGCCTAGATTATTAGAGCAATCTAGGCTATTAACAGCTGATTCAGCGATGCTAACTTAAGGCGAAAGAAACACAAGGTGAGTTAAGGCAATGACTTAAAGTCCAATTTACTAGCAATATGCCACATACCTTTATTTCAGCAAACCCCGACACAGATACAATGCCGCGTTATAGCTTAAAAGTTCAGTCTAGATGCACTATGCTGGCCAGCGATAAAAACCACAGAGTCTAGAATACAGATAACACTTGTCTTGATGTAAGTTCAGTTCAGGGTTTCGGGCGATAAAATGCGCGTCCGATGGTGTTTGGATCAATGCGCAAGCGATGCGCACGATACGATCGTATTTGCGAGACTGACCGGAAGCCGGCAAAGTTGGTGGCGAAATGCACAGAGAATCACCAAAACAACGGTATAGTGACACTTATGCAATAAATAAGACTATTAAATCAATGCCTCTCAATCAATAAGATGATGTAATAAAATATAAGAAAAAAAAACGAAAAAATTATAAGCGCAACCAATGGTGTCATATAATATTTTATTCATTCATAACCACTGAACTGCTATTTGAATAATTGTTCCATAAAGTTTGCCATTTTAGAGCAACCTGTATGTTTGTGCAGATAACGATGGAATGTGAGCCGGCGCACGAATGGCCATGTACGACGTACAGAACAAAACTTAATAATAAAAAAATTCGCAAATGTAAAAATAGTTATAAGTATACTAAAGAGGAATGTCAAATTTTCACTTAGGACAAACCTACTAAGGTTTTATAAGTGTATTAATTTTATAGGTATATGTTTTTTTAAAAATAAATAAATAAAAAAATATATGCGGTATGTCGGGTGATTAGTGGGCTAAGCTCACCACCGAGTGGAACTTCGACACAGCCCGAAGACGTCGTGGCAAACCAAAGAAGAGATGGAGGGATGAGCTCACTAATTCCGGAGCGGACTGGACCATATTAGCGCGTGAAAGAAGTGTCTGTAACTTGGAAGGAATGGGGGGCGGTCTTTGCCCAGCAGTGGAACACAGTGGGCTGATTGATTGATTGATTGAAAATACTTTATTGCACTTATAAAACTAGTACAAAGGTGAACTTAATGCTAAAGAGCATTCTCTTCCAGATAACCTTTGTGTATTGTAGATAAAGATGTGTAGGTAGTGCACAGGAAAGGGAACTAATGAAAAATTTGCACAGGACTAATAAAATAGCATAGGTACATACTACTTAAATACATTTTACCATAGACTAAACTAAACCAATATTAAATAAAAATACATATGTACATAACAACAGAAGAAGTGATATGGAAAGATTAAGTTGCTCATTTTTGGTCGGTTTGACCGAGAAGGTGCCTATAGATTATCAATCTGAATGCTTCCACTGAAGTAGCCTCGAAATAGTTTATATAGCCTGATGTTAATAATATTACTAATGGGAGACCTGCGAGATTCAGTTTGGGGCGAACCACTAGTTAAAATCATAGAAACGTAACTCTTACGTCTACAACGTAACAATGAGCATTGTCATTGTTCCTGCTAATTCCCGTAACAATATTTCAACAGCGAAATTTCCCATGAAACCGTAACATAAAATGTATAACATTTTTCGTGAGCACTCTCTGCGGAGTTAGAAAGTTTGGGGAACATTTGATTGCTTAGGTTAACATTACAAAATGTATAAGCCTGGTTTTTGTTGTTATTATTTGGTAGTTAAACGAACCTACCATTTGGGGAGACCGGAGGGGAATCACCCATACAACACGTACTACTAAGATCATTTCTAATTGGAGCATATTTCTTCCTTAACACTAGAGTGCACGCGCACTCTGCTATAGTAGAATGCACTTACTTATTTTATCACTATTCATTCGTTCTTACACCTGATTGCCCGCGCTACTAGATAAGCCTCGTCGACAAAATCGCGGAACGGATTGGTACAGCGCCCACTGGCAGCGTAAGCGCATGTTCTCGTAATTAGGTGTATAAGTTCGGCTTCTACCATTGTAGTACATGCGAGTATTGGCGTAATAAAACGTAAAATAAACGCGTAAAACGTAATAAAGCGTAATAAAAATAAAGCGATGTGCTAGGTGGATTTGTCGTGATCACCAAGTTGTGATCTGTATCGAATGCGAGGATAGTGACCAATAAGATAGTCATCGCTTATTAGATATTTTTTTTTTACTGATCTCAACAACCATGCCAAAAATGTTGATTATCTTTTTGATATCGTAAATTGTTCCTAATTAATGTGTATTCTATTAAAATTGTGATTTTAATGAATTAATAAATAGTTGACACATATTATTTAGTTTTATCATTTTAAAACCACGCATTTTTCATATATCTGATATATTGTTTTCTACTATGGTAGAGCACGCGAGCACCCATGTAAAAATAAAGGGGCGCGTGCACTGTAGTGCAGTGTAGTGTTAATAAGGTATTATTTTAATTTGAATAGTATTAATCTAGGTTCCCAAGCATATATTAGATCAAAATACTTACCTAAAATGAAATAGAAGCGTATCGCATTCTTCATGTTTTTACGTCATAAAAGACCTGTTTTAAACCTAATTGTTTCGTATTAAAAACAACAACATCTTACGTATCCTAGTCATGGGAACATAGATTATATTGTCTAGTTACAGAATAACAACACAATGAGAAAAATACAACAAGTTTTCAGTCATCATTTTTGTATTACGGAACACGGTCAATATCTAATCAAATTTAGAATTGTTCTATTGCTATCACTGTCGCTCTGCATGGCTAAACTTCGTCACTAAACAGGGATAGCGATATTCAGGCCGAAGTTTTTGACGCGGCCGAGTTGAAGTTGCGATCGGGGTTCGCCGGCTTCTTAATACCGATCCAATATACATATATGTATTACGTAGTGTGGAAACCGATCGCAAAGCACATACATTATTTCATTTTATCCCGCGAAGTTATATCGATAGCTATAAAAGTAGTTTCCAGTTGAAAAGCTATCGATTCCATAAAATTCGGAATAAGCCTATTCCAATACTTACTATTTAATATACTATTACTTTGTTTCTTTTATAGTGTACAAATCTACAAAAAAGTGTTTTCATTTTTTTACTAGCCCGTACTGTCCCACTGCTGGGCAAAGGCCTCCCCCTCTTCCTTCCACTTATCACGGTCTAGAGCCATATCCCGCCAGTCTCTTCGGAAGACGTCCAGGTCATCGCTCCAGCGCTTTTTAGGCCTTCCTCGGCGTCGCCTTCTATCGTTTTCATTCATTCATTTAATTAAAGCATACTAGGTTTTGTTGCATTCAGTTTACCCGCCCCGGCTTCGCACGGATTCCAAAATAAAATAGAAAAAACCGGCCAAGTGCGAGTCGGACTAGCGCACAAAGGGTTCCGTACCATTATCTCGATGACCACCTTCGTGGTGCAGTGGGCGAATAGCCGGCTGAGACGCAGGAGGTAGCGGGTTCGATTCCCGCCGCGGAACAAATGTTTGCATGATCTACAGTTATTTGTTTCGGGTCTGGTTGTTTCTCTATAAGTACCTAGTCAGGTCATAAGTATTGTCACACAGTAAAAACTTTTCTTTTAAAATGCTGGCCACAAAAAAGTTTATAGAATTCGAATTTCGAATTGTTCATGAAAATAAAAATGTATACTTTTTAGAATTTTACTCATTATTAAATATGGAGTGGACGCTTAAAGAAGACCGTGTTGCAGTTATTGCATTGCATCGTTGCGGTTACGCACCAATTCAAATTTTGGACATACTGAAAAATTTGAATATAACCAAAAGATTCGATTATCGCACCATCAAACGATACAATGAAGACTCTAGTGTAAATGACAGGTCAAGAAGTGGTCGCCCTCGGTCTGTTAGGACTCCAGCAGTGATAAAAGCTGTGAAGGCGCGAATTCAAAGAAATCCCAAACGTAAGCAGAAACTGTTGGCCCTTCAGATGGGGTTAAGCAGAACCACGGTGAAAGGGGCGTTAAATGAAGACTTAGGGCTTCGGGCATATCGATGAAAAACAGGATATCGTTTGAATGCTCTTCTAATGGACCTGAGACTGAAGAGATGCCGCGCTTTGTTGAAGCGGTACGCAGGAAAAAAATATCGGGAAATTCTTTTTCGGATGAAAAAAATTTTATCGTAGAAGAGAGCTACAACAAACAAAATGATAAGGTGTACGCACACAGTAGTGAAGAAGCGAGCAACCGTATTCCGCGTGTCCAACGAGGTCATTTTCCATCCTCGCTCATGGTATGGTTGGGAGTTTCTTATTGGGGCTTAACAGAGGTACATTTTTGTGAGAAAGGTGTAAAAACGAATGCAGTTGTGTATCAAAATACAGTCCTGACGAACCTTGTAGAACCTGTTTCTCATACCATGTTCAATAACAGGCACTGGGTATTCCAACAAGATTCGGCGCCAGCTCATAGAGCGAAGAGCACACAAGACTGGCTGGGGGCGCGTGAAATCGACTTCATCCGGCACGAAGACTGGCCCTCCTCCAGTCCAGATTTGAATCCGTTAGATTACAAGATATGGCAACACTTGGAGGAAAAGGCGTGCTCAAAGCCTCATCCCAATTTGGAGTCACTCAAGACATCCTTGATTAAGGCAGCCGCCGATATTGACATGGACCTCGTTCGTGCTGCGATAGACGACTGGCCGCGCAGATTGAAGGCCTGTTTTCAAAATCACGGAGGTCATTTTGAATAAACTTTAGTGTCATAAGAATCTATGTTTTGTTAAGTTCATTTTAGTATATAAATGGTTACATAATGAATAAACTTGTTTCAATTATTTTATATTAAACATGTGGACAGAATTTATGACCTGACTAGGTATATATACAAGTATATATTTACAAACAAAATGTATGTATGTATTCTATCAGTTAACTGATTCCCATAGTACAAGTTCTGCTTAGTTTGGGCTAGATAGCGCTGTGTGAAATATCCAGCAATATTTACTATTATTATCTATAAAAACGGCAAAAAAATAAAGTTTGTTGTATGGGAGCCCCCCTTAAATATTTATTTTATTCTGTGTTTAGTATTTGTTATTATAGCGGCAACAGAACTATATCATCTGTGAAAATTTCAACTGTCTAACCATCACGGTTCATGAGATACAGCCTGGTGACAGACGGACAGACAGACAGACAGCGTAATCATAGTAATAGGGTCCCGTTTGACCCTTTGGGTACGGACCCCTATAAAGCACTTCGTATTAATCTATAAACAACCTGTTTTGTTATGTACGACATTAATTTTAAACACACATCCGGAATCGTATTATCTGATTTTAGAGGTGGTTACCGGTTGCTTGAATACTTATCCAGTAATCGATACATTTCCAATAAACAATTTTAACGTAAATCGGCAGCGCCTTTGCGACTATGATACTTAGTCAGTTTAACAGGTGAATGAATATGATTTTTACCTATTTTATGCAGGCTATTTCATTAACATTCTTTTTTTTTATACAACTTTTATGGCAAACGAGCATGCAGTCCACCGGATGTTAAGCTACTGCAGCCCATGGATATCCACATAGAATTCAAAACAAGGTATTATGCTGTCTTGATCTCTATGTGGATACGTTGCCATACTATAGGACTCAGCTGTTATGTCTATGTGCCAGTAATTGCAGGAACATACCATTACCATCTAACCGGAACACAGCAGCACAAGTACTGCTATTTGGCGGCAGATAAAGGTAAGGCGGTGGTGCCCACTTCCTCGAGCTCGTTTACAAAAGCTCTACCACCAATTATATGTACTTGATATTAAGGATGTTTATAAAATTTGAATTTTCTATGGTAATGAATTTGAAAAACCCTATTTTACAACAATATTATCCATTAGCCCTATCCGTGCTTTTATATGATGTACATATATAGCTCTCAATCTCTTTCTCTCTCCCCGGTCTCCATGTCTTGTCTTAAATATACCCGTGAATTTTTTTTTGTTTAGTTTGATAATTAGTAGTGATAGTTTTATTGGTTTAAAATAGTAGGTATTTAATTTTGTAATGCATGTATTTAATATGGTTTGATTTGAACAATAGTTGTGTTTGTCTTATTATGGCTACCCTTGATCATGAGGTACGTGAGGTAATATAAACTGGACTCAGCGGAAGAGCAGCGCTGCGGCATATTAACATACCGTAGCATCATGCTGAGCTGAGTACCTATTAATCTCCACACAGAGCTTTTAAGTTTGTTAGTTTGTTAGTGCTTAGGTTAGATTTTATTGTTGTTGTGTTTTATTTTCCTTTATTACTGTGTGGTTGTTGAATAAAATGTTTTCTTTCTTTCTTTCTTTCTTTTCTTTACATTACAAAACACGTAGTAAGTATATATAGGGTTTTTGATAATATACGCACAAAAATGGAAGGGGTTATACGTAGTACGTAGGACGTCCACTGCTGGACAAAGGCCTCCCTCATTGATCTCCAGGAACTGCGGTTGGAAGCGGCCTGCATCCAACGCCGACCTGCGGTTCTTACCAAGTCGTCTGCCCATCTTGTGGGTGGACGTCCTACGCTGCGCTTGCCGGTCCGTGGCCTCCACTCGAGAACCTTTCGGCCCCATCGGCCATCTGTTCTGCGCGATATATGGCCTGCCCATTGCCACTTCAACGTGCTAATCCGTCGGGCTATGTCGGTGACTTGAGCATATTAATTAATTTATTATAATTTTAATTATATAATTTTGTGAAATGTTTACCATAGAAACGTGAAATTTAATTTAGCATGTAAAAACAAACACTTCATTAAACTTATGTTGTGCTATTGCATAATGCTTGCCATCTAACCACAGATACTGTATCGGTGACGTCCCGAGATATCTCGCGTTGTCCCTTTCTAACCCAAAATCCGCAGCCATTTCCGAAAGAGATATCAAATCGGTCATTATTTTTGGATGTCGATTGTTCTCTCCATGAGTTCTCCAGTTCGCGTTTGGTCGTCAATTAAACCACGCGTCTCATTAGCATATCATTTAATTATCAATCAATATATCGGTTAAAATGTATCTCTAGTTTTACTGATATGACTAACATCTCTTACCAGGGTGTGCTCTTACCATCAAATACAGAAGAAACAGTGTACCCGATCGGTACACTGTTTCTTCTGTATTTGATTGTGATTAATTGCATATTCTTTCTGTTATTATATACTTTATGTCCTTTCACATGATTATGATTATTATTTTTTATTCACATAAAAGTGGAAGCGATCTCTCTGACTTAAATTAGGGTTTTTCCTATCTGATCTTTCAACTTACCAGCAATATCCGATTAATTCTGTAGATATCTAGATCGGTGCTGTCGTTCACAATTCTGACCTAAAAAGGAAACGATATGAAAACATTACTTAGTTTCTGATTTCGCAAGAAGCATTCAAATCATAATGGCGATATCAGGTAAGCTCTGAGGATTGCAAGTAGAATATAACCATGGTATAAGGTGGACTAGGGGTAAATTCACACTGTGCCATGAGAACGTGGAAACCTACACTGAAAAACCGAATAGGTTGAACTCCTTAATGTTGAGTCCATTTAAGTTGCGTTAATTTAATATTATGTTTAAACAACTACTATAGTAATTTTACTTAGAAAACTTTCTTGATTGATTTCAATCATTATTATAAATACGGGATTTATCACGTACCGTCTTATCGGTGTTTCGACCGACAATGTTTCGGTTCAATTCGTGTACCTTCATCAGGGTGAGTGCGATCCACTCCGAATAACGTCTCGCCTCGCACTGCGCGCCGCTGCTCTCTGCGCGCGAGTGGACGGGAGGGGTGGTGGGGATTGGGTCAACGAAAGCACAGTGCGTAGAAACATTGTCGGTCGAAACACCGATAAGACCGTACGTGATAAATCCCGTATTTATAATAATAACTATTATAGTACATTTATTTCTATTTAAAATGATAGGTTAATTAAACCAACCACTAAAAGAGGTTATTACAACACAACCTTTTTGGTAAATTCGAATCTAAGTAAGTCTTACTGATAATTTAGTAAAGCCAACATTTTAACGAAGTTGAGTCAACAAAATAACAAAGTTACTACAATATATAATCAGGTTAATTTACCTTTATAGTTCAACTATTGTTATTTTGTTAATTCAACAAATCATGTCGGTAGGTATAGATTGAAAAATGGTTAAAACAACCTAAGTATTCGGTTTTTTCAGTGTATGGGAAGACCTATGTTTAGCAGTGGACATCCTACGGCTTATATGATGATGATGAATAGAAGGTCTAAAACAAAACCACTTTAATATAATTGTACACAAGCTTCCGCCCGCTGCTTCGAACGCGTTGTTTCTCAAAAATGGACACATGTCAAATTTTGAGAAAATGGGTCATATACAAATACTAATTTCTTTATTTGTTCAAAACATAGGTAAGAATCACAACAGGTCACAGGTTATGGTAGTCAGGGGGGCAATCGCGCTAAAGGAGAACGGGCATAAGTGTATGGAAGCTGGTCTACCTTGCAATAAAAATGAGTCATATGTCAATATAAAGGTAATTCTATGTATTTTCATATGTAGAAAGTCGCATTTCTCTAAGTATTGTCCGATCTGAGTTCTACTAAAAATTGAATCTGATAATATTTAGTGCCAAACATTGAATATCGTGGTAATTAAAAAAACATTTTGTGTAATGTAATGATTTTATTTAAGTTAGGTAAGTAGTAATACAAATAAAAACAACATCTTCTTAAAAAATCAAAACAATATGTTATTAAACATTATCATCATCATCATCATCGATGAGAATACTGTTAAGGAACAATGCAGGTTCATTGAACCCTTCATGACGGGCATAACCTACGTACCATATAATTGACAGTACATGGGCACAAGTACCTATAGTACGTCGCCCTGTCAAGCAGGTACAATAATATTGTGTAATATTGTTATTAATATTATTGATTAATATATAACAAAAATATTTCCTGGCTCGGACATGTCGAGACTGTATACGTCCACGTAATAGCCAAGCCTCTTCGTTGATATCATATTGTGCCAAGTCTTCTAGAGCGTTATCTCTATACGTCTCGATTATATAAAGACCATTTTGTAAGTGCTCGCTACAATATGATCGAGCGAGCTTTAACTGGTAAGTTCCCAAGGCAAAATGTATGACTTGTTCTTCACTAAGCCTTGGGAAGTTTTCTATTTCATTTGCTTCGATTCGCATGAAGTCTGCTCTCCTATAATTCAATCTCTTTGCTTCCACATAATTGTGCAATGTGTTTGGTATGTGTATTTTAGCTCTTATTGAATTCAAAAAGGCTGCTGCGTGTGAACTATCTTCGATGGGGGCGTGGAAGTGGTTTAGAATGGCTGCAGCTATTTTGAAGTCAACAAACATTTTTGGCAACGTTTTATTAAAATAGTTTTGACGCAAAAGTTTAAAATCTCGCTTAAATCTCCCATTTACTACTTCCACCACCCATCGGCACATGGTGACCAAACGAGACTGATTAGCTTGTTCTGTAGTGAGTTGATTTTCTCTTCTGTCTTTAGTTGGTGGCACATGATGTTCGTAGCCACAAGCTTCTATATCCTGCAAACTATCTCTAAATCCTCTGTCTAGGATAAACGCATCATTACGTTCGAGTAACCAATGCAGCGGCTCATCTTCGTTATTCATTATTTCACTCATGATCTGGGCATCGGTTCTGGTAGCGGCAAATGGCCCTTTGACATCTAATATATAGCCGTCCGTGAATACCATTAAAAACGGCTTCAACAAGTTTTGATATTTGTGTAAGCTGTATGACAGCCGTTGAAACAAAAAGTTGGAGCTTTTATTAATATATACATATATATGTACCGTCACATATAATTATGGCTTTGATGTTTTCATCGTTTACAAATAAAGCCCTTGGAATTGTTAAGTTTCTTTGAAGGATATCATTTCTGGTAATGTGGTCCACACCTAGATGCAGCACAACGTAATCGTTGCTCAGACATTCTCGAACTATAGGCAAAAAACGTTCTAGTTTTCGACGAGACATATGAAATAACGTTGCCAGTCTCTCATCAGAGTCTCCAGTTCTAAGTTTTGTTAAATAGATGCCTAATGCAGTTCTAGGCTGGTTACAACGTTCACTTAGTGACGGAGTTTGTTCTAATATAGCTTCGAACTGATCGTAAGTGCGCCCAGTCCATAAGTGCATCTCTTCATTAGACAAGGTGCCTCTGTTTTCGAAGTCGATTCTGGGCTGGTTGTTAGCAGCCATTCTCATCAAGTCACAGAGCGATGTAAACTGAGCGTCATTAAAATCATGTGTCACATTACACATTTGCGGCAGGTTGCTCCATTCATTATTTTGTAAGTGTTCTGTACACACCCTAGCGCTATCAGGAATAAAAAGCTTGCTCTCACAAAATACATTAATTCTTATCGCGTTTGGTATATGATTACGGGTAATATTAGCACAGTTGTTGTAAATACAATGCACCGAAGTGTTCGGTGCCCTCGTGTATTCTTGAGAGTGCAATGTACCAGGCGCTCGCGCCGCTTGCTGTGCAGGTCTATGATCACGCTCAGTCCTCTGCCAACATCGGTGACACAAGCTTCGAGTACTGTCGAACACCACCTGAAAATAATAACAATTAATACTTAAAATAAATAAATCCTATGCCTAACTACTCAATATAATAAAAATAAAAGGTAACTAACCTCCAACACAGCATGTTGTTGTATAAACGCGGAGAATTCTGGTCGTTCCCTTTGCAGGTTATCAGCCAAGATATGCTGCTGGTACCGTCCGCGGTAAAGTCCTCGACGACACATCACACAGTTTCGAAAAACTTACATTATCGGTAGGCAGTTCAAAAGTCAATAAGTCGAGCCAAAGTTAACACATTAGGGAAAGAAACAGGGTCCAAAAGCAAGCCAGGGTCAGTAAAAACAGAGAAAGAAGTTCAAACACAGCACTATCGTAACAAGAGGTGACGTAGCCACTCACTTGATGCGATGCGACTGATTATTGTAGCCGTCCGGCGCGGCGCGTACACAACCGTTCCCCTCCCCCGCGTACGCATCCCTCTCCCCACGGCCCTTACATCGCTCTTCTCCCTTCTCGCTCTTGCTACTGCATTGTATAGGAGCCTTTACGTATGGATATAGTAATCGTGAAACCGTTATTTTATGTTCTTTAAAACAAAAAATGCTGGTGTTTGCATGGCTGTAACTGAAAACGGACAGACTTTTGGGGAAAGTTCCAATAGTATATTTTGATGTACTATTGTATGCCAATTCGAAAATGTGCTGCTCATTTTTATTGGACTGTAGACCAGGATGCCCGTTCTCCTTTGAACGATAATACCAAATAATACCAAAACAAAAATCTTACGCTATGCACAATTTGTATCGCGCTGACACGCGTGACATCAGTTAAACCAACGTGAGTTCCAACGTTAGACAAGGTCGAAATTAGCGTGATTGCCCCCCCTCCCCCCTCCCTCCCCCCTCCCTCCCCCCTCCCTCCCCCCTCCCCCCAGGTCAGCTATGTTTCGCCTTCTAGCAGACATATAAATATTCAGTTAAACAGTTCAGTATAACAATGTCAAAAAATCATTTAAATAACAGTGGCGGATTTGCTCTAAGGCCCAGTAGGCCCGGGCCTAGGGCCTAGATATTAGGGGCGGCCAATCGTGACAAAAAAATCACTGATGATAACAAGAAATAACTCAAAGTACCTGAATATCGTAAAGGCTCGCGCACATTATGGCGGGCCGCACTACACCTCATCGCAAGAATAATCTTCCTAGGTCACTTTCCTACATCCTTGGTCGAAAATAAAACCTACTTTTGTCTTTAAATTTAAGTCAAAGTTATGTCGATTTTATAAAACCAACTTAAAACAAAATCAAGTCAAACTTTGCTTGTTCATTTTGATTTATTTGTCATAGGATCGATTTAAGACAAAAAAGTCATATTCAAGTCTAAACTTCATTTGGTTTTGGCTTAATTTAAGTCAAAAAAAGGTAAAAGTATGATAAAATAAAATCAATTTGTATAATTTTACTAAATCCTACTAATATTATAAACGAGAAAGTTTGTATGTATGGATGTATGGATGTTTGTTACTCTTTCACGCCGGAACGGCTGAACCGATTGCAATGAAATTTGGTATGCACGTAGATCATAACTTGGATTAACACATAGGCTACTTTTAATGGCAAACCACGTGTGCGAAGCCGCGGATTGGTCGGCTAGTATTTGATATAATAGTTAAAAGCAAGAAGAAAAACATTATATTGTATCTATTATGTATATTCTGAATCTGTTAAAACATGCATATATATTAAGAAATAAAAAAATAATTAATCAACAATTTGTCACTCGGGTATTTGAATGTTGAACGATTCAGTAATGAATTATTATTAATTTAAATTTTGGAGTTAGTTAAGTCTTTTATATACTAGAATATCGAGAAGAAACAGGGGCGGCTAGTACTAACAACATGGCCGGAGCCTAGGGCGACCAAAACTGCAAATCCGCCACACATCAAACCGAGGGAATGAAAGTCATGAAAACGCAACAAACAGGTAGAGAGACAGAGTTACTTTCGAATAGTATTAGTAAAGTTAAATAATTGATCAAGAAGGTAAGTCGGGTTAAAACTGAATTATTCAAAGTGCTAACTTTTTGTTTCCCACACAATTTCAGATAAAAATACCACCATTTCAAAATTTAACAGTTTGGCTTCTACTTTATAAAAAGAGTACAGTATTACAAGTTGTTGATAATGGTCAACGCATAAGAATTGCAACAGTCAACGGCATCCTACCCTACAGATGATTGTTTCGCGCCTGGAGTGCCCCATCCTTATTATCCCCGCAAGTTCATATTGCGATTGGCGGCCATCTTGGTGACGTAGTCGATGTCGCACCGTCATGTCAGTACCGTTCGCAAAGCAAAAAGGCAAAGGAAGGAATATGTCGACGGATTTTCACTAACAGCGTTAAGAAATATCATTCATTCAATGTATACGGTGAGAAAAGAAATTCCTACAATGCGCAAAATCTTGGCGGCTGCAAAAGTAGACCTTAATTATACTGGTAGTGAAACTACATTATACCAAATGGATGCATATACTTTTAGGTAATAGTTAAGTTATTTATAATTATTTCAATTTAATTAATAAACTATTGACATGCTTTTAAATTATTAATTTTTATTTTTTGTAAGTTTTATTATTTATGGTGTATGTATGTTAGGGGGCGTCCATTATTTATTAATTTTGACCATTTTTAATTATTTTATTTTATTGTTAGTTATGTTTTAAGTTATGTTGGTTTTTGTTATTTTTTTAAGTGTGTGGTATTTTGTTATTTTATAACTTCTAATTAATTGTATAATCAGATCTAATGTACCAATGGACTTGTTCCGAAATAAATGAATTTAGATGATTCAACTGGTTCTCCTGTTTATCTTGTTAATAATTGTATATTCTGTATGTTATTAAAGGCATATCTAACTGCATCTAAATATATTTTTGTTCAGTCTAAACTAATATTTTAAAGTTGTCTCTTGTTATTATTTAATAATGGATAGCTTTGTAAGCTCAGGTGTCTCCACCCTAAGACATATCTGTGTATGGACAGCGCGGGTTATCCGCTTACCGAACTATTGTTTATCCGAGGTGCAAACTATCAGTTCGCACATAACGTATAACCAACAACATAACAACCTTGTTATTATTGAAAGATGATCCAATATATTGCAAATATAGATACGTAGTATGGTAATTAGTATTCGGAAGCTTTGAATCGTAACATTTCAACTAATATGTATGTTGTGTTTTCATATTATTTGATGTCTATAAGGCGATATGGTCGCTCAGAGTTATAGACCTCTTTTAAATTACGAATAAAAAAACTTTGAATAGTTAAGTAGCAAAAGAATGAAGAGTTGTGGCGCCGAAGAAACGATCTGTAGAACTGGAACCCAGATCCGCTGTCCGGTTCAATCGTCTATAAGGATAATATGTACTTTAAGGATTTGAACTCACCAGCTGTTCAAAAGGGAACACACTTATAATGTCCAGGACAAAAGCGTGCTTAATATAATGGGACAAGGTTAGCAGAGGATGGGTGACCAGTAGAGACTTCTCATTATAATATGCTACGTAGGCCATGATAATAACATCGAGGTAGAGAAACAAGTCTGCGTAGTTGTCATCTCCGAAATGGGTGTGCTGTTTAGTCTGAAAAAAATTTAGGAAAAGTTATAAGCTATACACCAGGGATTCCCAAAGTGGTCGGTATCGACCCCTTGGGGCCAAAATCGACCACGGATTTCCGATTTCATCAAAGTGCTCGACGTGATTGAGTATCAAACAAGTAAATAAATAATTAAACAAACTAACAAATTTTCACATTTATAATATTAGTGTAATTATTAATTACAAACATAAATTAAATATAAAACATTAATATTTACTGAATTTCATGTCTAAATATTTAGTTAAATTTTGATCAGAAAATGATGTCAAATTTACTCACATAACCAACCACAAAGTTTTTAATTTGGTAAGTATTTTTTTTATGTTATTTGTGGGGAAACAGGCTTACGGCCCACCTGATGGTACGTGGTCACCGTCGCCTATTGACACCGGCAACACCCGGGGTATTGTCGATGCGTTCCCTACACTGAAGAAACCTCTTTACATTTCGCTTGAAGCGTGCCATGTCGTAGTCTATAAGGAAAACCTCAGATGGTAGCTCATTCCACATCTTGCAAGTATGGGGTAGAAAAGATCGCGTGAAGCGTGTGGTGCGCGATACCCAATTTTAAATCAATAGGAAAAAAAACTAGAGATTTTTAAAGAAATTTGGCATAAGTAGTCTCAGATATCAGTTCATTTTGAGAAAGGGGTCTCTTGCCCAAAATACTTTGGGAATCCCTGCTATACAACAATGAAAGTACTTATTGGCAAGTGATACCTAAATACTGAAGTAATATACCGTGTACTAAATATCAGATGTAATGAGACTCGTCATCATATCATAGGACGTCGACTGCTGAACCTCGTCTATGAATGGTAATTAGGTCATGGTATATGAAACACCATTCGATAGAATTCTTGTACACTTTTAAATAACTATATACCATTATCTGTCGTCCATCGCTCACTTAGACTTCGCAACTTTAAATTTGTATATATAATTTTTTACTTATGTATTTAAAAATAGGTTATTTAATTTTTATGCAAACGAGCATGCAGTCCACCAGATGTTAATTGGCTACTGCAGCCCATGGATATCCACATAGAATTCAAAACAAGGTATTATGTTGTCTTGATCTCTATGTGGATACGTTGCCATACTATACGACTAAGCTGTTATGCCTATGTGCCAGTAATCACAGGAACATACCATTACCATCTAACCGGAACACAGCAGCACAAGTACTGCTATTTGGCGGAAGATAAAGGTAAGGCGGTGGTGCCCACTTCCTCGAGCTCGTTCGCAAAAGATCTACCACCAGTAAGAAGTTATATTCGCATTTACAGTATTAGTATGGATATGAATACTCACAGCAATATCATACGGGACCGTCATAATGTAAAACAAGGCGAAGATGAACCGCAGCGTGCACCAGAACTTTAAGAACATTCCGTGGGGAGTGATACATCCAGGAAGAAATATGTACCTCAGATGCCTGGAAAATAAATATACACGACTATTACCCTGGCACGCCGTAGACAAAACTATTAACAAATACTTGCCACAAAAACAGTTAAACACCTGTTTAAATAAGTTACTTTTTAACAAAAATATAACCGACTTCAGATAACAATAAAAACCAAACTACTCCACCAATTTTAATGAAATTTCCATGGCTTCAATCTAAAAGTATATACTTTCAAGTAAAAAACTAACTTTCCGAATCGGTTGATATATAACGGAGTTCTGAGCTAACAAACATTTTTTTTATACATTATAGGCTTGCGTTTGACCACGATCTCGCCTGATGGTAAGCGATGATGCAGTCTACGATGGTACACGCTTGCCTAGAAGAAACCTATTCACTCGCGACTTAAAGATACCCAGGTTGTAGCTATCTGGAAACACAGACTCTGGCAAGGCGTTCCACTCTTTGGCGGTGCGCATAATAAAGGTCGAAGAGAACCGCTTTGTGCGAATGGGAGGTATTTCTACCATATAGCGGTGGCGCACCGCAGAGCGTTTGGTTGTCCGTTGATAGAATGGAGATGGTGGGATCAGGTAACATAACATAAAAATTAAACAAATTTAAGACCTATATGGTTTTCTCACGGATGCCATTGTCAGAACTAGACCAAATGGAATTGGAACCACACGGGAAGCACCGGCTTTTAAACAAAAAAAAATGTGAACTAAATCGGTTCACCCAGTCGAAAGTTCTGCTGTAACAAACATAAAAAATACAGTCGAATTGAGAACCTCCTCCTTTTTTGAAGTTGGTTAAAATTAACCCTGCATTAAGTAGTAAGGAATTTTTTTAACAGGTATTCAACGGGTGTTTAACGTTTTAATTAAGTCTTCTTTAGCCCCACGTTTGGTGAACTAATTCGGGATTCTGGAAGTTTTTACAACTCTGAATTTTGCATAATATTCTGTTTTGTTATTTATAACGTGCTCCAGTAACAACCGGTAACTATATGCCTACGTGTTATTTACGTCCGAGGAAAAATAAAGAGACAATATGCAATTCTCCAAGAAAGTAATATTTATAGGAATATTAAATAACAAGGAATACTCCTCCCCGTTTTCTATTAGGTGTTTTTCTTATTTATATCATCATCATATCAGCCATAGGACGTCCACTGCTGGACAAAGGCCTCCCTCATTGATCTCCAGGAACTGCGGTTGGAAGCGGCTTGCATCCAACGCCGACCTGCGGTTCTTACCAAGTCGTCTGCCCATTTTGTAGGTGGACGTCCTACGCTGCGCTTGCCGGTCCGTGGCCTCCATTCGAGAACTTTCCGGCCCCATCGGCCATCTGTTCTGCGCGCTATATGGCCTGCCCATTGCCACTTCAACGTGCTAATCCGTCGGGTTATGTCGGTGACTTGAGTTCTCCTACGTATCTCCTCATTTCTGATTCGATCCCGTAGAGAAACCCCGAGCATAGCCCTCTCCATAGCTCGTTGAGTGACTCTAAGCTTATTCATAAGGCCAATAGTGAAGGACCACGTCTCGGTTCCATATATCATCACTGGTAACACACACTGATTGAAGACTTTCGTCTTAAGGCACTGAGGTATGTTGGACGATAAGACGTTGCGAAGTTTCCCAAACGCTGCCCATCCGAGTTGGATTCGACGATTGACCTCTTTCTCGAGGTTGGACCTACCTAATTGGACTGTTTGTCCTAGGTATACATACGCGTCGACAACTTCAAGAACCGAGTTCTCATCCATAACTGGGGCAGGCACGACACTTATTTATATGTACCAGAGAAAATAGAAAAGCTATAAAATAAATGATATCACCGTCATTGGCCTATTAATAACAATATAACCTTTGTTAGGTTTCAGGCCTACCCTAGAGTGTATACTCGTAACTAGTGGTTCGCCCCGAACTGAGATCTCGCGAGTCTCCCATAAAAACTAAAATTATAGTATTCGTAATCTTTGATTATCAAATCTATGGCATTATTTACAGGTTCAAGTCCTCTGGTTTAAACTTTTGCGTTGCATTAATTATCGAGCGAAGCGAGATCTCTAAATCAACTTGGGTAAATCGGCGTTGTTTGTATGTATGTATGTTTGTTTGTCCGAAGATAACTTTCGAAGCGTTGATCTGATCATACATAATAGACAAAATGAATAAGTGATGACACAATTTTGGTGTGACAAAATGAGCTGAAAATGTTGGGGGGGGGGGGGGGGGGGGGTGTTGAGATATTGGGGTTCATGAGGGGTAAAAAAATTTAAATTAGTAGGTCAAATGGGACGTCAAATGAAAGTTATTCGTTAGTAAATTTAGACTCCGTTTTTATTTTTCGTAAACTCTTTGTAGATTTGAGCTATTAGCTAAACCACAAGCTAAACTATAACTAATAGCATAATAAAAACTAAACTTTGACAAAATTCACAGGGTACACCAGTGACCTCACAGAGCTGTAATTCACAGCGTACACCAGTGACCTCACAGAGCTGTAATTCACAGCGTACACCAGTGACCTCACAGACCTGTAATTCACAGCGTACACCAGTGACCTCACAGTGCTGTAATTTGGTATGCGTGTAGCTCAAGTGACACAAATATAGGCAAAAGTCTGAAATCCAGGATAACTGCAATTTGTACCCCAAAAAGTATAACCACACTACATAAACTCCCGTTACCTGTAATTTGAATGAATCTGTAGTCAAGTTGGTTAAATATTTCGTGGCACTATTTTGATAGTCAAAGATTACAAATAATATTTTTTTGTTTTTTTTTTTTTTTTTTTTTTATTATTAAGAATCATCAACACAGCATACACTGACAATATCGGAGATCGGAGTTTTAATCGGAGATTCTCGAGATCTCAGTTCGGGGCGAACCACTAGTTAATATTATATAAGTAATTTTTCACACCCGAAGACATTGAGATAAATTATCATCATTGCCTGAAGATAGCAGCAAGATGCGAACAAAATATTTTAAAAAGTCTAGATCCTAAAGGCAACGTAATCAAAACAAATCTTTAGATAACAACTACAATGAAACAAGAACCTAAAACTTTCCTTTCTAACAAGAAAGATTAAGGATATATCTTTCCAACGAACTAACGAACTATCGCCAATTAATCCGCTAGGAAACTTAGCAAAGTATCGCTAATCTTTACCTCATGACGCCTAGTCTATCGTATGTCTTCACGTAGTGTGCTCGGTCGTCCTGGCGATTCAACATTACGAAACTTTCTTTAATCTCTTGCTGAAACAAAACGCAAGTTTGATCTTTGAAGCAACATAGAAAGAAATAAAGGAAGCTGACAAGAATGTTTTTTTTATGTTATTTGTGGGGAAACAGGCTTACGGCCCACCTGATGGTAAGCGGTCACCGTCGTCTATTGACACCGGCAACAACCGGGGTATTGTCGATGCGTTCCCTACACTGTAGAAACCTCTTTACATTTCTATTGAAGCGTGCCATGTCGTAGTCTAATGGAAAAACCTCAGATGGTATCTCATTCAACATCTTGCAAGTATGGGGTAGAAAAGATCGCGTGAAGCGTGTGGTGCGTGATATCCAATTGTCGATGATATGTGGATGAGCTTTATTACGCTGTCGAGAAGTGCGGTGGTAAAATCTCGACGACGGGATGAGATCAAATAGCTCCTCAGAACATTCCCCATTATACAGGCGGTAGAATAGACTGAGCGATCCGATGTTACGGCGTTGACTCAGCGTTTCCAGCCAGCCGGTTGTAAAAGGTAAAACGGGCCAAAAAGCTCAGAGATAACCATAGCTGATTTTAAAGGGTCTTCAACCTGATGGTTTTATAACAAGCCAGTTAAAAATCTGATCTGAGTGGATTAATTTTTTTCAGATATTGTTCCCCCTATTTAAATTGTATACAACCGATTCTATGTACTAAAACTGGTAAAGTTTATTTTGTACCACGTAAATCAATCAACTTTTATGACGCAACCAAATTTCTTTTTTCAATCTGTTATGAAGTTAATATTTGGCGTGGGATAAATAATATACCATGGGCCAAAAATTATATAAATACGTTAGAATTAAAATTAAACAAAAAAAAAGGCTTTTCTTGGTAAACATTCTATGTCAGATCTTTGTCTTTGGATCATCGCCACCGACCACCGCCACGCCGCTGTCCTGTCTCCTTTATCCAGTATTTACCGCAATTCTGTTTGTTTTGACGTCCAATCGACCGGTAAGAGGTTTAGCGTCCTCGAAGCTTTTCGTTTTTGAGCGAATTTCAGGGTCTTCCATTGCCTGAAATAAAGACCTTGAAATAAAGTTCTGAATAAAGCTAAGTTCAAACTACTAACCGCGCGGTACAAGATCAAACTAAAGTCATTTATAATAAATAATGTAGACGAGTAGCGCGTGGTAATGTAGACGATAAACACTATTTAGTTTGATCTTGTACCGCGCGGTTAGTAGTTCCGCGCGGTACCGCGCGATCATTACACTCCAATTCGGGGCGTCAGTTCCCTAGAATTAGGATTAGAAGTATGCCCGACTAACGTGGCATGTTTTTGACACTCGCTTCGCCAGTCAACACGTTGCGACGCAACATTTAGTTTGTTCAATATTAAAATAATTTAGCTGCAACTCCAAGTAATAATATTACCAATTGTATGACCAAAACATTCCTTCTTCCTCTTTGTGATTTAACGCTGTCAGCATATGCTCAGGCGTAAGTTAAGTTCAAATCAAAAAAACTAAATAAATAACATTTTATTTAAGTATTGTAATTTTTACTGGAAAGACAATGTTAAGACGGGAAAGTTTGAAGGGTGACGACTTCTAGCTTTTTTAACACTGTATCTCTACTGAAAAGTAAAATATGCACAAACAAACATATTTTATTAAAATTGAACATATAATCTACCGCTTTGTGAAGATAGAAACGCGAATATTAATACTATTCTCGATAAAAAAAATCATAAAGTTGACACTAAATTGATATTTAAACGGTCGATACTAAAAGGTTTCTTCTTGAAATCATGTCAAATTTATATCAAAAGGTAGAGCTTATTATTAACTAAGGAATTGTAAAAAAACAATTTGTAATTCAGTTATTATTAATCTCTGTGAAAGAAAACTATCAAACTCTACTCGTTCAGGCGCTCGCGCCGGGCGGCCAGTGCCCGTCGAGACGTCTTCGAGGTCGGACGCACACCGTTTGTCTCCCGAAATTTCCCCTGCGTTTCAAATTAGTGCAGTGCAGATAAGTTTAGATTGGCGGGGCCTGAGGTAGCGTAAAATACCTAAAGTTCCGAAACAGGCCTGCCTGAATATCCACAGCATTTACGGTGATACCTACGTTCAGCATCTGTACTACGACAATGCAATAAAAGCTCATTTCCGTCACCACAAAGCGCCGGTTAGAACATTCATCGCTCCCATTGTTGTGAGTGTTGCGACCTCAACAATACTGTAGCGCATACGATACAGCTAGTTCAGTCTACACTTAGGCTTAAGGCTTAAACGGAGTAAAGGCGAATTTTCGTTGTGAAATTTCACATAGCATAATAAGCTACACATGTCGGTACAGCTTTTGTGAACGGGCTCGAGGAAGTAGGCACCACCGCCTTACCTTTATCTGAAACCAAATAGCAGTAGCTGCTGTGTTCCGGTTAGATGGTAATGGTATGTTCCTGTAATTACTGGCGCATAGGCATAACAGCTAATGCCTATAGTATGGCAACGTATCCACATAGAGATCAAGACAACATAATACCTTGTTTTGAATTCTATGTGGATATTCATGGGCTGCAGTAGCCACTGAACATTTGGTGGACTGCATGCTCGTTTGTCATATAAGTAGTATAAAAAAAAACTTTATGACAATTTTGTAACTACCTTGATACGACTAAAAAAACATGTCGCGTATCTTCAGGAGTATTATCGCGCATTCTCAGGAACTCCCAGCTACCGTCCGTCGGTCAGTGGCATCTGGCGAATCCGCAGGAGTAGCGAGAAGGGAGATGCAGTCGATCTATACCAAATGAACACCTACTACAGCCTCAAAGCGCTACAGTCGCGAGAATTCTCAAGCATTTTTACGAATTCGCGCGCAACGAGGCCAAACTGAAGTTTCCTGCTTCCGTTACATTCTATTCCGCGCCTATAAAAATCTGGCCAAAAAGAAAAGGTAATTTTAAGTAATTTTTCATTTTCTATTATTAAGTTTATTCTTTTTACACCTCGGCCAATCTTCCATTAACCAATGATCCTCTCCATCCAAAGGTTATATGGAAGAGATCGCTTTGTTAAGCGATAAGACCGCCCATTATGCTTACTTTTATGTGTTTATTTCTATAAATCTGTTGTGTCTAGCTTGTAAGGTATAATAACGAGTTTTCATTCGTTCATTCATTCAAGGGTAGAAAATACTAAACGTAAATTATTTTTAGTGAATGTATCTACAAAGCCTTCAAACATGCATGACGAAGTAAGTTTTCATTGGCATTTAAATAAAGGAATTGTTAAATAGTTGGAATTCAATAATAAAGGATAAGTGCATAAACTCGCTCACTTCACTTCGCTGGTAACGAAATGTCATCTCAGAATGTAGTGGTGTGTTTTTGTTAGAGTAATACAAAACTACCCACTCCATACAAATATTGAAGGAAACAAACAGAAATAATGTAGTTAAATACTTAATTTTATTGTTAATTTAATGCGCTCGCATACTGTCATAGTTCTGAATAACTATTTTTTTTTTAATTTCTCATATCAAGTGAATACATAATTCTTTTTTGAGAATAAAGTTTCTTTAACCGTAATTGCAGTTGTACCTTACAATGTAAATCACCATCATTTATGCTGCAGACGATTTTGCAACTATAAGTCAAACCTAAGACATTCTCATTGAACAAGTTGTTACAGTCGCGTCGTGCGTCACGGCCAGCACCGGGCGTAGTTGGTTTCTATAGCTGACCTTTGGGTTAGCTAGGGTCGTCGACAGTGTGTGAGGCGGTGCCCTAATAGAATGTGATCGCGCGAATAAGCGATTGGATCATCGCACGTTCACGCGATGACAAAATTAAATATCGGGTGTCGACTATCGCGTGACTGAGAGTCACGGATTAGATTTTGATTCGTTAGGATTAAGCACAGAACATAAAAAACAATAGAACTAGCATGATGACTTTATACTAAGAAAACCAGTGTAGCTAAACTCACACATGTAAAAACTAGCACACTTAGAAATAAAAGTTATAATTGGTTGAAAGAGAACGTTCAAAGAGACCTAAAACCATAAAACCAATTTAACGGATATAAAACCTTATCTACTTTTCGGTTCCCAAAAATTAAGAACCAATTACCCAATCAACGGTTTTCATCACCAGAAGAGGCTGTCGAAGAGTATGAATAACATGTATCTGACGTCACCACCGGAGTAGTGGCACAAATGTTTTCTTCACTACTCCGGTGGTGAAGTCAGATACATGTTATTCATACTCTTCGACAGCCTCTTCTGGTGATGAAAACCGTTGATCGGGTAATTGGTTCTTAATTTTTGGGAACAGAAAAAAGTCACACGGTGCCAGGTCATGACTCTGTATGCTGGATGACTCATAGTTTGTAGGTTTTTTTTAATTTTTTTTATGTCTTGCGCCTTGGGGAAACTGAAAACAGAAGTTATTATATTATTTCACACCATAGGTCTAAAATACATTCAGAAATCATCAATAAAATAACAAGGAATTAACGCCCTAAAACTTATACACCTTTTAATAGGGGTAACTAATTAAAGCTATCGATAACACATTCATCAGTATATTGGAGTCACATCCCTAATTGAGTAGCTTAAGTTGAGGTTTAAGAGAAACGCGACCTTAAGGAGTATGATTCACAGTCTATTTTGTTTGACGATTTTACATTTTAAACAAAACTAACAAAAAACAATAAAATAATACTTACCGGTGATAGGATATGCCCCCTTTTGTTAAATTTTTGGTTCGGCTATAATGTTTACACTCCAAAACGGCACAATATGGCATTTTTATATTTTTTTGAAGTACGTTTACCCCACAGTAATTGAAACACGACTGAAGTGAGCGAAGCTTGTAGTGCGTGGAACTCCGCGTACTTGGTGTTACGCGGGCCTTGCCTACTTACGACTTCTATTGTTTTTTGTGTTCTGTGGGATTAAGACACCTGTTGGGCATCAGTGACGCGGTATAGTGCACCTACTTCGACACTTGAAACTAAGATACCCAGCAGACTATATCTCGGCTGTGGCTACAATATTAAATGCATGAATCACCGTTATAATGGGATGACTAATGTCAGGGAATGTGCCCCAGCACTGCATCAGAGCGGTGTACTCCACGTGAAGCAATATGCAGTTTGTCGACGTCAGAGCGGTGTATACCTGTGAAATTAACCTTTTGTGCATCCAGAAAGAATTATACCAAATGTTTCTATGTTTTACAAAATAAAACTTTGTTAGAAAAATACAAGAATGGTATTTTACTACGATCAATAGAATAAGTACTGACTTAATTATTCAGCTTACCTACTAAAAGATAACGCTACACTCACAGCTTTTGGTATTATTTTAAATTTGTTTGCCGATGACTCATTCCAATACTAATTAACTAATAACATACATAATATTTTTATAGTGCTGTATTTCAACACGCTTGAACCCCCCCCCCCCTCCCGTCCCCCCTCCCTTCTTCAATTTCATGCACACAGTATTCGTTTTACATTACATTTGATCATTACATAATTACTGATTCAAACGGGTATTCATCGCGCACCTATGTACCTTTTTTATTGGTTATCATGACGTTTCGACTGTTGCAGCAGTACTCCAGTCCGCCCGCGAACACGGCTGTTACAACACAGTCGAAAAATCGTCGGGATAGCAAATATAAAAGGTAGGTACATACTGTTTTTAGATCTAAACTTACCTTCGGCAATCCAAATAGCATTTCCACAACACCGAAATCAGATCCAGGGCCTATGGTGTTCACAATTTTTCCGAAATGATTCATCAAATTACAATGACCCTGTAATGAAAACAAGTCAACAATCCATGCTAATACGTTTATAACTTAAAATTTTGTCTTATACATTGTAGACAGTACTACAATGTATAAGACAAAATTTTAAGTTTTTTTAAATTAATTTTAAAGGTTATCTGAAAATTGTTTTTTTTTAAGACCGCCCATTATTCCCTTATAAGTACCACGTTTTGGACAACAACGTAATCCTAAATATCCGATTTCTCAGACAGTTCTTTGTATTCTTACTAAAAATTGGCACAAAACCAATCCACGAAAAAATAAAAACAGCTCGTTTTAAAAACATTACAGCTTATCGTACGAGAGTGTCTCAAACAGTGCCAATATGTCCTTTTTGGCATTTAAACGTGCTGTACATGGACAAGCAACAAACAGCATTGCAGAGGACATGATTTAGCTAAATAATAAAAAAGCTCAGTTTAAAAAGTTACGAGTTTAGCACAAACTACAAGAAACAGTACATTATTTGTTTGTATTATTGTATTATATTGGGTACAATCGAATAAAGTAAAATTTAAGTTTTTTTAATGATAATATCACACCTATACTTTGTAAGCCGCCTTCAAATCAATAAACTCAAAAACTGCTGGTCCGATTTCAAAAATTCTTTCACCATTAGAATGCTACATTATCCGTGAGTAACATAGGTTACTTTTTAACCAACTGCGCAGAGGGAGGGTATTGTTTTATTGAAAAACTACGCGTGCGAAGCTACGGATTGGTCAGTTAGTATCATATACAAGGATCAAAATCAAACTTGGGACACCATGCACCATTGACTAGAATCGTTAGGCGGCATAACATACTATCTAAGTCTGATTAGTTGAACGTATTCGCTTGCAATATGAGAAAGCTAAAAGCCCATTTATATGTAATAATTTTTTTTTATGTTATTTGTGGGGAAACAGGCTTACGGCCCATCTGATGGTAAGCGGTCACCGTCGCCTATTGACACCGGCAACACCCGGGGTATTGTCGATGCGTTCCCTACACTGTAGAAACCTCTTTACATTACTCTTGAAGCGTGCTATGTCGTAGCCTAATGGGAAAACCTCAGATGGTAGCTCATTCAACATCTTGCAAGTATGTGGTAGAAAAGATCGCGTGAAGCGTGTGGTGCGTGATACCCAATTGTCGATGATATGTGGAAGAGCTTTATTACGTTGTCGAGAAGTGCGGTGGTAAATTATAGATACTCTAAATTTTGAGGTATTGACTTGTCTTTTAATATAAATTTCAAATTTAATTGATTCCAATTGTTATTTTAGTTTTTAAGGATTATGATTTTGTAAATAATTTTTGTCTGTTATTTATTTCAGTGTATTTTGTGTTTTTTTTTTTAGTTATATGTCGTATTTTTTTTTACTCGCTCAATAAATTAGTCAATGTGGTCTTCACCTGTAATTGTAGTAACATTTAGCTCGTAAAAATATTAATTGATTTGTTATGATGTGTTAATGTATACTATTGTTACGCCGAGGCTGTTACAGAATAAGTAATAGTCGGCTGTGATCGAAGGTATACCTACTGTGTCACAGAATAGGTAACACTTGGTATGGAATATACCTACCACGTTTTTACCTACATTTGCACAGATTAAGAAACAGTAGACAGTCGAAATACCTATACTTTTCTAGATACTAGTGGAAGGTTCTGGAAATAATGCTCGGTATAAATAGTGCATAGAGACGTCCGCGGGGTCAGTCTGGATTTTTCGGTTACTTTTAGTGGTTTATTGTGCGATAGTGTTGTGAATTAGTGTGTTGTGATTACTTGTGATTAAGAAAGTGTGCTTATTGTTTTAGTGTGGAATAAAAGTGTTAATTTTGGTAAGATTGATTTTCATTATTTTATCCCGAACCCTCATCTCGTAACACTATGTTGGTGTTCAAATAAATAAATACACTTTGTAACGCTCAAATCAACTGTTTCTAGAAGTTTGTGCATATTGCTTTTTAAACTGAGCTTTTCAGATCATACATATTCGCTGCATGTTACTTTTATGCGTAACGCTACATTAGACCTAACGATCAGTTGCTATCGTAAGTCGGTAGTCAATCAAATCAGCGGTCTGGAATCTGCAAGGCTGGACCACATAATTCAAGCAATAGTGGCACTAAGGTTATTCCCGGAATAGCGTTTTTAATAAACTAGCTGACCTGCCCGCTGCTTCACATGCGTGGTATTTTAATAATAATATTACCCTCCTTTCGTTCTCGGGTACAAAGTAGCATATGTCCTTCCCCATGATATAATCTATTTCCTAGCAAAATTTCATTACGATCCGTTCAGCCGTTTCGTTATGAAAAGGTAACAAACAAACAGTTACTTTTGCAGTTACTATGTATCTATTATACATATAAACCTTCCTCTTGAATTACTCTATCTAATGCTGAAAACTGCATTAAAATCTGTTGAGAAGTTTAAAAGATCTAAGGGATCAAACATCACAAGCGACTTCATTTTATACTATGTAAAGATTTAATTCAGATCTACTTGAGACTGGGAAAATAGCAGGTTGATGTGAATAAGCAACTGAATACATTAATCTAAGAACTGATGCTGTATTTGCTTAAGCTCTGGGTAAAAAATCATTCAACTATGCTTGCACTTTCAGATGTGCACCTGAGAAAGTTAGTCCCCAAATACTCATGCAACTATGTAAGTACTCTTCTTTATTGCCTAGATTAGATAAGATTAGATAATTTATTTATTGCACACCATTAAATATAAACATATAAAAGAAAACACACTTTTAAATCATAGGCACAATGGGCGGCCTTATCGCTAAAAGCGATCTCGTCCAGTCAACTTTTGGATGGACAGGATCTATGTGAAGAAATAAGCATAATGCAATGCTAGTAATGCTGCCAAAAGTTCACTGAAGTTAAAATCACAATGTTTTACTGACAGATCTTGTAAATTTTGACTGAAATCTCATAGTGTCAGATTTCTTAAATTTTAACTGAAATGTCATAGTGTCAGATCTCTTAAATTTTGACTGAAATGCCATAGTGTCAGATCTCCTAAATTTTGACTACAATGTCATAGTGTCAGATCTCTTAAATTTTGACTGAAATGCCATAGTGTCAGATCCCTTGAATTTTGACTGAAATGTCATAGTGTCAGATCTCTTAAATTTTGACTGCAATGTTGCTAGACTACATCTGTATCTCCTAATGTCCGAGGGGCCAAACTGTTAGCCAGGATGACACTACGGTCCACTATCCCGTAACTCAGAGGTAGTCGCCTCTGAAGTACCTATAACTAAACTTCCCAAACCAAGATGATTGAAGTGACCCATGATAATAAACTACATCTAACAGCGACTGTTCTTACAAATAATTTAAGTTCATAATCTTACTTTTTGCAATATATACATATCTCGTCCAATATCAGCCGCGTGTTGAACGGTTTCATTGTCAGGCAACACTATTGTTCTAGTGCTCGCTGCGACTGTTTGGAGGAAATCGCGATTGCATTCCTGCGAAACAATTTAAAACATTTCCAGTGTGCGACGTATTTAGGACTCCGGCACAGAAGATAATGTAGCACGCGATTTGCAGTTTCACTATAGGAGTTTTTGTTAACTAGCTAGACAGAAAAGGGCATACACAACTTTTCAGGCTCCAATTTACATGTCCAACTTTGATATAGTATTTTTCAATTTTTTGCGATCACTATACATAATTATTGATTAAAACGGGTCTTTATCGCGTGGTTACGGGGCAACCCGTGACCACGACTGATGTAACAGAGCCGAAACGTCGTTTACCCGTTTTAATCAATAATTATCAACTTTGATACGTGTATTGTAACAGTATCAAAGATGCTGGACGTAGGTCTCTCCCGATTATCAGCTCGTCTCATCCAATCTTTGCCAGCCACGGCGCGCAAATCGTCACTCCATTTTTCGTAACGCATTCACCAGCTTACTCCTCAAGTCAAGTTTGCGAAAACAAATGAAAGCTATACAATTTCAAATGACAAATCTATCAGCGTTTGTAGCTAACTATTGGCCAACCATACCTAATAATATTACAAATTGGCAACCGATTGTGAATTTAAGCTAAATGTAATACAGCTCATACTTTGAAACTGAAACATGCTGAGCTGACCGACCACCGCATCTCAAATTTTCGAATTTCACGTCCGAGCATATTGAATCTAAACTCTAATGATATAAAGCTTAGAGTCCATTGAAAGCTGGTTTGAAAGGAACATGCCGACTTGGTGCGACAAACAAACGACTTGGGCGTGCGAGAGCGACGCGTTCTGTTACTAAAATGCCTTGAGCATATCGTATGTTACGCTCAGTGACAGGAATGGATAGGATTTTTATTGCATTCTTTATTTTCTGTGATGAACTTTGATTTGATTGGAGATACTCTTAATTCAGTTTTCAAACGTTTTCAGATAGAGGATATTGGATCATTCTCACTAGTTCCAGTGATATCTGTCCCATGGAACTACTGATACTTTTTATTTTCACTAGTTCCATTGTACTTGGCAATGGAACCAGTGAGTACGAATATTCTCAGTTCGCAGATATCACTGAAACTAGTGAGAATGATTCGTTATATGTGGTGTCAAAGTAGGGTATTTTGTAATGAATCACAGTGAGGTAGGTACGATAACATGGACGATGAACGATACTAAATCCTTTCTAATATTATAAATTTGTAAATATGTCTGTTTGTTTCATTTTCATAACTAAACGGCTGCGCCGATTTCAATGAAACTTTTTACCTGTCTGCGCAGAAGGGGGGCTTTGTTTTTATTGACAAACCATGCGTTCGAAGCTGTGGGCGGTAGTTAAATATGGTAATTTATTGTAAAACAGTGTAACGCCGAAGCCAAGTGTAAGGGATAGTAGTGTTCTTCGGTATTAAATAAAATCAAAATATTTTTTTTTCATAACCTTTCTTGTTTCACTGCTGGGCAAAGGTCTCCCCCAAGTCCTTACAAGCATCCCTATCTGTCGCTATATCCCACCATCCTCTTTGGAAGATGTCAAAATCGTCCCGCCAACGCTTTCTCGACCGACCCCGACGTCGCCTTCCGTCTTCAGGCACCCATAGTGTTGCAATATGGGCCCATTTCTCGAAGTGCATTCGGTCAACGTGGCCCGCCCATTTCCATTTAATTTTTTTTCCAAAAATAAATAAAATTGTTTATTTCAAGTCATTGACTCATACATGTTACAAATACAAATAAAATTACACAAATAAATTAAACTAAATAAAATCAAATTAAATAAAATTAATAAATTAATTAGTAATGGTAAGGAAGGATATACTAACGTCTCTCAGTTTTTTACAAGATTCATTTTGGTGAATGTGCACAAGATCTTCATGACCTTATCCCTCCTTCCCCCTTCCACCACCGGATAAGCAGACGTACCGAGAAATACCACCCATACCCCTGGTCGGCATACCACCTTGCCGTATCAAACGATTTGCTTCAACTTTTCTTGTTGGCACAAGCAAGGAGTGGAACTCACTTCCGGTGTATGTTTTTCCGGACCAGTATAATCTTGGAGTCTTCAAGTCCAGAGTGAACAGGTCCTTTCTAGGCAAGCGTGCTCCATCTTCGATCACACCATCACTTACCAGCAGGTGAGTTAGTGGGCAAGCGTTTGACTATATTCAATAAAAAAAGATTAAAAAAACTTCAGGCCTGGTGAAGGAGCGCGCAGTTTTAGCTTGAAAATATCTATTACTAGCCGTTGCCCGCGACTTCGTACGTGTTACACTACTAAATGTGTAGGTAACCTAGAAATAAAGTGAAACTCGCTGTTGCAACTTGACTTGACACCCCATTTTTATCCCATTGGAACTTATTTATGGGATAAAAGGTAGCCTATGTGGTAATCCAGGTTATAATCTACGTATTTACCAAATTTCATCGAAATCGGTTCAGCCGTTACGACGTGATCGAGTAACTAACAAAAAAACATTCACATTTATAATATTATAGTGTGATAGTTTTTTAGCAAATTGGCAAACATAAATTTACGATGTTCGTTATTTGTTTGTTTTTTAGTGTACAATAAACAATTTTTTATCCCTCTTTTATTCTGCCAAACAATTTAACGCTAAAAATAAAGAAAGAAACTGACCTGAAATAAGGGACAAGAGAGCAAAGTGTCCACGATCTCGATAGAAAGAACCTCTTGTTGAATATCAGCCGACATGTCTTTGAACAGCTCGTGTGTTGATACAGCGTTGTTATAATACCTGGTAAACATCAAACTCTTAGTGAATGGCGGCAATTTCCTATTTTATGCCTGGTATTGAGAAACAGATATTACAGTTTATAGTACAAAGCCAAGCAAAATATGAATGGCTTGTATGGAAAAGACAGCAGATTACGTAAAGTGTTCTGTGAATACGCATATGGCACAGGCATAGACATAAAGGTCTGTATAATCATGTGCGCGTGCGTGACGTGAGCTGCAAGCAGTGGTTGTAATAGATGAATTTATAAGGTAGATTTTAGACCAGCGCGCAGCTGGCGTGGCGTGGCCATCATAACGCCACGCAGACGCATCTGGTTTGCACCGGCCTTGATGATAAAAATTATGATATTTTATAACACATTTGCTCGTAAAGGGCGTTATTGTAATGTAAAACGCACGAGTTTCTTTTTAATAAGGTAAAATGTACGGTTTATCAAGATGCTAAGTCTAAAACGCACGGTACTTTTTTTAAATCTTAGCAAAGAGTTTTTATGTCAGAAAAGTGGTCAACATTTTATGAATAAAATTAACTTTGAGAGATAAAATATAAAAAAAAACATTTAATTTTTTCATTAATTAATTTTGACAATAAATTACAACCATTTATCTGTAACAAAAACAAAAAATATTAATTTACTTTATTAGTAATACTGGCTGCATTTGTGCCTTTGCCTTAAAAAAAGCGCAGATGCGCGCGCATCGCTAATTTGTGAACCTAATAATTATTATTATTAGGTTCAAAAAAAAACTTGACAACATTAAAAATGCCACCTGGCAACGTAATAATCAATTTAACATATTGTTAAAAATTTTCTAACCGCTCTAACAAATGATTAAAGATTTATTCGTTTCAGAAAGTCCGAGTTTTATTTATTTCCTCGCAAATATGTTATAAAATGTCGTATGATACACGTGCGCTTTGATAATTACAACGCGGTCACATTAACTAGACGCTTGACCATGTGACGTCATTTTGGCGCTCAAGTACGGTGTGGAATTTTTTTTTTGTAAACTATTTATAAAAAAGTGTCATATTGACGTGACATTGGCATATTTGTTTTTCCCTAATTGAAATCATCTTGTAGTTTGCGTAAAGAGTATTATAATTACGGTAAATGTCACAAAGAGGATTCAGAGTACCCCAAAAATATGTAAACCCCAAGAAAAAAAATTGCCATTGCAGGAGTGGCGCCTGTACTCTCATGGACTGCACTCCTGTATGACAGTAAAAACGGTTGTATGTGCTGGTCCCAATCGTTTTGCTTATTTTCCACTACTTTGGCCAGATATCTTTCCAAAGTCTGATTGAACCTTTTCACCATTCAATCAGACTGAGGATGATACAAAGTGGTTCTTGTATTATGAGTTCCCATTATTCGGCATGTCTCCTGAAAAACTTGTGATTCAAAATTCCTTCTTTGATCACTGTGAATCTCCAGGGGAACTCCAAAACGACAGAAAACTTCGTGGACTAGTTTATCCGCTACCGTCGAAGCTTCTTGATTAGGGATAGCAAAAACTTCTGGCCATTTTCTGAAGTAGTCCATAACGACCATGAAGTATTTATTTCCATTTTTACTCACAGGGAATGGTCCTGCAATATCTAGGGCTATACGCTCCCATGGGGCTCCAACGTTATATAATTTTAATGCTGCTCTGCTGCGCGTATGGGGCCCTTTCACTGCCGCACAAGTAGTACATTTTAGGCACCAGTCTTCAACATCTTCTCTACAATGGATCCAGTAAAACCGCTCCCTTATTTTTAACAGTGTCCTTTTTACTCCCATATCCTCCCGAACATCCTTCATGGTAGAGTTGTAGCACGTCAGGGACCTTGGCTTTGGGAACCACCATTTGCAGATGACAGTGGTCTCCACGAGCGTTTTCCCATTTACGACACAACACTCCGTTGTGGATAACCAGACTGTCCCACTGTGCCCAATAACTGTATGTTATTGTATTTATATCAGCAACGTCACTCTACAAAGGTTTTGTGGTACCCGCTTTGATCCTTTCAATGATTGATTTAAAGTATTTGTCGTCCTGTTGAGCCTGCTGCAAAGTTTCCTTTCATTCGTCACTTAGGTCTGTTCTCAAACTTCTCAACAGTCTGATGGCCACCGCTTCCTTGGGCTTTCGTTTGACACAATGTTCAAGGTTTTCAGGGCAAGGTCTTCGTGACAACGCCCTCGCGCTCCCGTAAGATTCTTCTCTTCGATAGTCTTTATTTGTCAGACTATTTTGATCATGAACTTGTGAGATCGTAATTCTTGGGGCTTTCTCAATACTAGCCAGCGCTCGTCACGCAGTTCTGATGTTTACTCGTTACTGCTGTTGGCGGACGGGGCTTCCCTGCAAAACCTCTTCTCTTTTTGGGCAATTGGACCTCAGATGCCCTTTCTCGCCACAGTATAAGAGTTCCTTAGTTCTCTGATGCGGTGAGCTCGGTAGTCCTGACGCACAGCCTCCACCTCCAACGCATGAGCTAAGGCATTTTTCAGTATCATGAGTATCATGATGTCCAAGCCTTACAGCAGCTCTCACTTCCAAATCACGTATTCTGTCAACGAACGCCTGGACCAAATAACCGTCAAGGGGTGTTGGAGATGTTTGATATGCCTTTTGAACCAACTTTTCTATCTCGTGGGCCCACTGCTGTAAATTCTCCGAGTAACGCTGGCTCCGGTCCTTTAACTGCGCTCGAAAAGCATGTTCCAGATGTGCGTCACCATATCGTGACTCCAGCGCCTCCAACAGCTGTTCATAAGTGAAAACCTTCCCAAGAGCCTCCAAAACCATAATTGCCTGGTCACGAAGGCCCAGTGTTAAAGCCGTTATGGCCTGCGCCGTCGTCCATCCGTTGGCCTTGACCACAGCCTCAAACTGAATCTTGTAGGCTGACCATGAAGAACTTCCATCAAACGGTGGCATTTTAAAATCTCGCACTAAAGGTGTAGCAATGATAGAAGCCACATTGCTGTCTCTAGACTTCAGGACTTCCAGCGCTTTTTTTACCTTAGCAATCTGAATTTCAATATCAGAAATACGGCTCTCATGATGTTCTATTTGCTGTTTCACACCCTGGAGTTCCTTTCCCATCGAACTGAACAATTCTTTCATCAGTCGAGCCTGCTCTTCTTGTTGATGATGCTGCTCTTCCTTATCCTGACGGCGCTGTTCCTCCTGCAATCAAGCCTGTTCTTCCTGCTAATGTCGCTGCTCTTCCTGCAACCGAGCCTGCTCCTCTTGTTGACGCCGCTGCTCTTCCTTATCCTGACGTCGCTTTTCTTCCTGCAACCGAGCCTGCCCCTCCTGTTGACGACGCTGCTCCTTCTTATCTTGACGACGCTGCTCTTCTTGACGACAAAGCATTGGCATAATACCAGCAAGATCGCCTGTCACAGGGGCTTGAACCACGGATGATGATGATGATGAAGCTCCAAATGCTTTGGCAGCGGCTGATTTCATCTGTATCGGCTGACGACTCTGCCGAGTTTCTTGAACTGGGGAATCCCCAAATCGCATTTCATCTATTTCTTGTTGTCGTTGACCTGTAGTCCTTACACCGTCCACGTTATCTTTTGGCAGAACCGGCATTATTTTATCCCACTTCTGACATCAAATTGTTACGAGCTGAGGGTTCGGGATAAAATAATGAAAATCAATCTAACCAAAATAACACTTTTATTCAACACTGAAATGCAAAATACACGATCTTAATCACAACACACTAATTCACAACACTATAGCACAATAAACCACTAAAAGTCACCGAAATGTTCGCACGTATCGCTAAATCAAACTGACTCTGCGGACGTCTCTACGCACTATTGATACCGAGCATTATTTCCAGAATCTTCCACTAGTATCTAGAAAAATATAGGTATTTCGATTGTCTACTAATTCTTTATCTGTGCAACGGTAGGTAAAAACGTGGTATGTAGGTCATTCCATACCAAGTATTACCTATTCTGTGACACAGTAGGTATAACTTCGAGAAATACCGACTATTACTTATTCTGTAACAGCCTCGGCGTAACAAGACGATCACATTCATGCAAAATGGGGTAAATATAAACGAAAGAGTACACAGAAAATAAAAACACACGTATGTATCTTACATACATTGCAAAAACCTTTACCTAACCGGCTCTTCTTAATTAGCTTACCACTGTACACAGAAAAACTTTTTCACTCTCGCCTTGATTTTACCACTGACGTGATTAACCGAGAGGAAATAGAAGAGCTCTCTCATCGATTCCTGAAAGAAAACGTCGATAACTTTGTTACGTTCCGGAAGATTAGGGTCGCAAAGACGTAAGCGAAACTTGAACGAAATCCTCACGTACCGATATCTACTTTTCTATATCATCTTCTATACAATAATAAAGCTTATAGGTATATATATTACTAGCTGACCAATCCGCAGTTTCGCACGCGTAGTTTTTTAATAAAAACATTACCCTCCTCTGTGCAGTTGGGTAAACAGTAGATTATGTTACTCAGGGTGAATGTAGCTTTCTAAAGGTGAAATAATTTTATAAATCGGACCAGTAGTTTTTGAGTTTGTTCAATTCAAACATACACACAAAAAACAAATGATTTCTCTTTATTATATTAGAATAAATTATAGGTAGATTGCCCGGAATTGGTGAGCGAAGCGAGCCGCCTATGCGTGCCTAAGCTGCGAGCTAGATTCCGCCTTGGGCGAGTCCCACTCTTTGCACCGAACACAAGAATACAAGAATTTATTAATAAAAATAATATTTTACACGTCATTTGGTCGAATTTAAAAATTATAATTAATTATAACATAATTAATGAATTATTTATGTACGTATTATGTATTTATGATTCATCTTGTGAAACTTCTTCTGATTAGTAGGTGGTGGGGGGATCTTCTACAGTTCGGCTAATTCGAGAAACTCACCCATGCTGTAGAAAAACCTCCCCAACAACCATGTTTTCATCCCTCCGCGCACTGTCGCTAGACAACCAGTCACCCATATGCCGTGCTCAAACGCATCTGAATGAGCTTATAAAAGTACATCCTGAGGTTGACATATTCGCGGACACACTACATTCCATTGACAGGAGAGATACAAACTCGCCTCAATTTCATTCGTGTTATAGTTGTATATACTAGTTACAAGTTGTATATACTATATACAACTTTAGTTTTATATACTAGTTACAAGTTGTATATACTAATTACAAGTTGTATATACTATATACAACTTTAGTTGTATATACTAGTTACAAGTTGTATAAACTATATACAACTTTAGTTGTATATACTAGTTACAAGTTGTATAAACTATATACAACTTTAGTTGTATATACTAGTTACAAGTTGTATATACTATATACAACTTTACACCTATAACACGAATATACATACTCCTATATATATTGAGGTGGGTATGTATCTCAGTAAGTACCTATATTGAGTAATTTAGTGTTAAATTTTTGTTCATTGCATAATTGTATTTTAATTGTTAATTAAAATTTCGCTATGTCTCGCGTTTGTGGACTGTGAGAAAGCCTTCGATTCGATCGAAACATGGACAGTGCTTGAGTCTCTCCAACGATGCCGTATTGACTATCGGTACATCGAAGTGTTGAAGTGTTTGTATAAAAACGCCACAATGTCAGTCCGAGTACACGAACAGAGCTCGAATGCGATTCCCTTAAAAAGAGGCGTAAGACAGGGAGATGTTATCTCTCCGAAACTGTTTACGACCGCATTGGAAGATGTCTTCAAGCTTCTGGAATGGAAAGGACTGGGCATCAATATTAACGGCGAATACATCACTCACCTTCGGTTTGCCGACGATATTGTGGTCATGGCAAAGTCGATGGAAGAGCTCAGCGCGATGCTCGAAGGCCTCAATCGAGTCTCCCAACGGGTAGGACTTAAAATGAACATGGACAAGACGAAAATTATGTTGCATGTCCATGTCGTGCCTGCCCCAGTTATGGTTGAGAACTCGGCTCTCGAAGTAATTAACGCGTATGTATACCTAGGACAAACAGTCCAATTAGGTAGGTCCAACTTCGAGAAAGAGGTAAATCGTCAAATTCAACTCGGATGGGCAGCGTTTGGGAAACTTCGCAACGTCTTTTCGTCCAACATACCTCAGTGCCTTAAGACGAAAGTCTTCAATCAGTGTGTGTTACCAGTGATGACATATGGAACCGAGACGTGGTCCTTCACTATTGACCTTATGAATAAGCTCAGAGTCGCTCAACGACCTATGGAGAGGGCTATGCTCGGGGTTTCTCTACGAGATCGAATCAGAAATGAGGAGATACGTAGGAGAACTCAAGTCACCGACATAGCCCGACGGATTAGCACGTTGAAGTGGCAATGGGAAGGCCATATAGCGCGCAGAATAGATGGTCGATGGGGCCGGAAGGTTCTCGAGTGGAGGCCACGGACCGGCAAGCGCAGCGTAGGACGTCCACCTACAAGATGGGCAGACGACTTGGTAAGAACCGCAGGTCGGCGTTGGATGCAGGCCGCTTCCAACCGCAGTTCCTGGAGATCAATGAGGGAGGCCTTTGTCCAGCAGTGGACGTCCTACGGCTGATATAATGATGATGATGAATTGTTAATTTTTTTTACTTATATTGTATTTTCCTATTTGTATAACTTTTTTCGTGTTCTATTTGTTTCTAGGTATGTGAGGATAACTGTATATTTCATCTATACCTCTATACTAATAATATAAAAATAATAATATCTATAGAGTTATTATAAAGAGTTAGTTAAATAATATTATAAAGAGGAAAGATTTGATTCAAATAGTATTTTATTTATAGTGTTATCCGAATACATACAGAAAATTCCAAGAATTTTAAAATAATCTCAAAAATGTCAAGCCTAGACGGGACTTGAACTCGCAACCTTCCTCTTGATACGAGGATGCACTTTCCAACTGTGCTACCAGGCTAATGCATGTCTAGGTCGAAATTAGTGAGATGATTCAGAATTACGACTAAAGCGCCGTTAGCTCCATCTACAGGAAAACGTATGTAGTTTTTTGTACCTGCTCAATGCCAAACATTGTAGTTCAGTACATTGACAAGAGATGTCGCGTTGCTTATATCAAATAGTATTTTATTTATAGTGTTATCTGAACACATACGGAAAATTCCAAGATCTTAAAGATTTGTTTGTTTGTATTGAATAGGCTCCGAAACTAATGGACCGATTTAAAAAATTCTTTCACTGTTAGGAAGCTACATTATCCCCGGGTGACATAAACTACTTTTTACCCAACTGCGCAGAAGGAGGGCAATGTTTTTATTGAAAAACTACGCGTGCGAAGCTGCGGATTGGTCAGCTAGTATTTGATAAAGAAACGTAGATATCGCTAGACGTACACACGGCTACACATCAAGCTATACATTTCCAGTATAAGCTGACCTCTCATCTTACGAAAAGCCTACACAATGCGAGGTCAGCTTATACTGGAAATGTATAGCTTGATGTGTAGCCGTGTGTACGAATCTTGACGAATTTTATTAAAATTTGATATAAACACAGGTACATTATGACTAACACCACGGATTAATAATATACTTACACTTACTATTACTTTATATGTCTTTATATGTATTTTAATATATACTTATATATTTACATACATAGTATAAAATGAAGTCCCGTCCGTTGTCTGTTCGCTTAGATCTTTAACTACTCAACGGGTTTTAATGCAGTTTTCAGCAAAAGATAAAGTGATTCAAGAGAAAGATTTATATGTATAATACATAAATAGTAACTGCGAAAGTAACTGTTTGTTTGTTAGTTTATTTGTTACCTTTTCGCGACTAAACGGCTGAACGGATCGTAATGAAACTTGGCATGGAGATAGATTATATTATGTGGAAGGACATAGGCTACTTTTTACTCGAGTGCGCAAAAGGAGGGTAATGTTTTTATGTTTGAAATACTACGCATGCGAAGCCGCGGGCGGGTTAGCTAGTAGTAACTAAAAGCGATATTTAGATCAGTAAATTTAAAATCTGCACAAAAAGGCAAAACAGTCCAACAATATTTCTCTGAAAATCCGAGTCATGACTATAATATTACTTTCTAAGCTAAGGTAACAAAGCTTACATACAAAATTTCCCAGAAAGGGTATTTTTAACTTACCTTGAATTTCTGCTTCCTTTGTGTGGAAAGCAGGTATACGCTGCACATTTTTGCAGTGTAAAAGCAACACAGGTACGCTCCGAAAACAAAAAGGAATACAACCTGCAAAACAACTTTATCTCTGTCTCATCTATCACCTTTGTGATGATAGATGGTGCTTTAATTTGCTGTTTATGAAAAATAATAGAGTAGGGCCGTTTTCCAACTAAGCGGAGCGGAGAGGAAATAAATCAATAGTATAAGTCGCGGCATGTGAGTCTAGCGCTGAACGATACGCGGAGGGGTTAGCTGCGCATGGGTACCGTCGCGCAAGTAATACAATAGCCACTATTGGCTTAATTGGAGATGTCCCTTACCATTGAATTAAATTTTTCCCGCCTTAATTATTTCGGCAGTTTGTTTTATCTGGCTCAAATTTACAGTGCTGCTGTCCAAATGACTGAGTAAAGTACTTGTAGCTTCATTAATCTCACTTAGGATTTGTTTCAAAGAATCAATTAATTCATTAGATTCCCTTTTTAAAAACAATTCACGTCATAAACCATTTTCCTTTCCTGTCTTTTCAAAACCAGTATTTCTTCCAGGCATATTCACTTTAAAGTCACAAACAAACTTTAAAAACTGAATTTTACAAACAAATTCAAATAACAATACAATTAAGAACGCGACTGTACACTGGATGTCAAAAACTGGAGAGTCAATCGGCGCTACGCACGCCCGCCCTTCATCCCGCTAGCCCCCCTCTGGTACCTTTTTTTTTTACTTCTGCGCGATAACGGTCAGCGCTAAAGTTTCGTGCCGCTACTTATAACGCCACGTAGATGACGTAAGGTTTTTCCATTATTCTACTGGCTGAATTTACACAACTCCTCTCCGCTTTGGTGAAAAGCGGCCCTTAGATTCGGAAGGACAGTAGTAAGAACTGGTCCTGTAGTTAAATGAGGTCATGAATTCATTTTAATGATAATGATGCAGCATAATTGCAGTCAAAATAATCTGTAGCTAATTATACAGGCTGTTTGGTAATATACTGACGATATTCAAGTGACGGTTTCTCAAACCATAAAAATGACTTCTCGAAAAAAACTACTAGTTATATTATCAAATTTAAAAGAAAATCGACTAAGTTTAGGTGATTAATTCGATATAAAACTTACTGCCTACTCTTGCAATCGACATCCAAAAATATAGGCCGATTTGATATATCTTTCGGAAATGAGAGATATCTCTAGATGTCACTAATACAGCATCTGTGGTTAGATGGCAATAATGTGCCATCAGCACAACATAAGTTTAATAAAGTGTTTGTTTTTACATGCCAAAATAAATTTCACATTTCTATGGTAAACTTTTCACATATTTATTTATTATGCTCATCAAAATAACCACTTTCATTTTTGTGTGTATAATTAAACACTCTATATTTATATTCATCAGAAATCAACGACCCATAATATTGTTAGAAAAATCTTAATATGGCAAGTCAAATGTGTTTGTAAAATTATAATTTATGTGTGATTTATTCATTAAAATACATTCAAATTGATCGCCAAAGGATTTCATAAGGGGGCGTCCATTAATTACCTACGTGAGACTGTTTGACAGTGTTTAACCCCCCCCCCCCCTCACATCCCCCCTCCCCTCTGATGAGATGTTGCGAGATTTATTTCGACCCCTCCCTCCCTCCCTCTATCTCACGTGAGATTTTACATAATTTGTATTCCTAGGGTAAATGCGTTGGACTTATTTAAAGAACACACAATTGGCTTCATTATTTCAAAGAATGCTTCTCTCGTAATCTAGATTTTCAATGATAAAAATAAAATAAAGTATGTGATATTAGCTGAGACCCCCCTCTCCCCCACGTGAGGTTGGGTGATATTTGGCTAGACCCCTCCGCCCCTGAACACCTCACGTAATTAATGAACGGCCCCTAATGGATGTTTGTATGCTATAAACATATAATAAATAAATTATTACTTATACTAATACTAATAATTTATTTATTTCATATTTATAGCATACAAATGTGACTCACCCGTATATAATATAAAATATATATTAATTGCTGGAGTTTACACACAGCTCTATCTAGCCCCAAACTAAGCAGAAGTTATACTATGGGAACCAGATAACTGATAGAATACTTTAATACTTTTTTTGTAAATACAGTGTAAACTCTATATAATGACACTCAAGGGACTGAGCATATTTTGACGTTATAGAGAGTTGTCGTTAAATGGAGAGAAGTAAAATCTGTATTAGAAAAAGAAAACATTTATTTCTGGTTTGTCTTGTTAAATAGTACCTACAATAAAAATCTGTTTTAATTTTCTCTCCCGCCTCTGTCGCGCGTATCATCAAAACTTTTCCGTCAATACACAGTGATTTTCTCTTACTAGCCATGTTTACAATTTGAAAGTTTGTGAGCTACTAAGAATATGACAACGTATAGATAAAATCCATCACTTCTACTAACAACAGTCTGCAGCTACACGTGCAAGCAATCCCATTTTGTAAACAAAAGAACGGATTTCTTAGAAAGTTTGGTGTGTATGATGCCGACAGTAGAGGTTATTATGGTCTAGGATAATAAAACGACAAAAGGATATACACGGCTGCGCAGTTTTTACTAATTTGGCAACTTAAAAAGAACTTTTTATTACAAATTGTTGTCGTTATTGAGAGTGGGTGTAATGCTATACAGAGTGTACCATTGTATGCAAGACAAGCTAAACCAACCAAAGCCGAATGATTTCGACGCTTTAGAGAGTTTGTCGTTAAAAGGAGTGACGTTACATGGAGTTTACACTGTACTTGTAATACTTTTTTGTAAACTTCAGACCAAAATCAAAATCTTTTTGTATATTAAAATCACAAGGATCACTTTGAAACTTGATATTTACTGCCTGTTCCTTCGCGACTAATCCAGAAAAGAAAGGCAAGAAACAAGGCTGGTTGTTCTTTTTAATGATCCTTTTTGAATACATACAATACTGAAAATAAATTACGCCTAAATTGTAACATTTTTGAAGGAGTTGGAGCAATTTCAATTTTTTACAAAAAAAAATTACTCCTTTGTATGGCGGCCATTTGCAACCGTCAGAAAACTATGGCATGGTGATTTTCGTGAATAGATGATCGACGATGATTAGCTGTGCAAGAACTAGAGCCTGCTACAAATGCTTGAATTGTTATTTAAAAATTAATGTGTTCTCGACAGTATGGCGGGTTGTAAGTCACACCAGAGAAGTATGGCATTACGCTACTGCCTAATTCTTTTTATCGACTATCGCAAAATACAAGAAGTTCTGTGGAACAAATCGTTCGACTTTCGTCATTTAAATAAATAATTATTGCTGGACATTTCACACGGCGCTATCTAGCCCCAAACTAAGCAGAGCTTGTACTATGGGAACCAGAAAACTGATTTTTTTTTGTAAATACATACTTATAATATATAGAAAAACAACCAGACCCGGAACAAATATCTGTAGATCATGCAAACATTTGCTCCGCGGCGAGAATCGAACCCACTACCTCCTGCGTCTCAGCCGGGTGTTCGCCCACTGCGCCACGGAGGTCGTCAATTATCCGACACGTTCAATGAACACCCACGCGACTGGGCCGCTGGTACCAGCCCTATGACCATCATTTTCTTTTTTGTCATTACGTAATTAGACCCCTGAAGAGTCGCCATACTGGTACAAATGACCTGACATCTTGTGTCACCATCTCCCGGTCTACGTTGCATTTCACCTCTGTGAGGTATGTCTGTAATTATGTTAGGATATTTGTGTTTTGTGATATTTATAAAGCTGACTGTGCTACGCATTCACCACATTAAATCTAGCAAGCTCAAAGTAGTTTTAAATTTCTAAAATAATCTACATTCATCATCATCATCATCATCTCAGCCTACATCCACCCACTGCTGGGTATAGGCCTCCTTGTTACCACGCTATTCTCTCCGGTCCTGTGCCAAGCGCATCCATTGCCTTCCCGCAACTCTCGCGATGTCGTCCGACCATCTGGCTGGTGGTCTGCCTACTGGTCTGCGCACTTCTTGCGGCCACCACTCGGTTGCTGCCCTCGTCCATCTTCCGTCTTTCCTCCTTGCCAAGTGCCCAGCCCATCTCCACTTCAGCTGGTTGATCCTTTTCTACCCACATCCACGACTTTGGTTCTGCGTCGTATTTCTATGTTGGGTATGTGGTCCAACAGCGAGATGCCTAACATGGCACGCTCCATTCCTCTCTGAACAATTCTAATTATTAATTATTATTATTACCTCAATCTACTTTATTATAAAAAAAATCAATAAGAAATCAACACCTTATTTCCAAGTAATAAAGACCTTATATATCACCACGAGTTAGTACCTTAGTCATAATAACAAATTGACGCTGACTGAACATAAAATAAATCTTGGAAAGTGTCTCTGAATAAAACTACGACCCAGAAAAATAAGTCACCTCTTAAATACATATCAAAGCTCTATTATGCCGGCAAAATAAATGAAGTTGTAGAACAGTTCAGCAGTTTCCAAACAATGCACAAACTGTAGGCTGTTTGTAGCAGGCCCGTAGCTAGTACTATTCCGTATTAAGGGCGCACTATACCTGGGAAGACGATAAATCGCTTATTGAGAAACAATGTTTTGTTCAACAAATTGTGTGCTTTCAATCTGTAATTTATATATGTTATAGTTAAGGATACGTGCTAGATCGTCTGTGTTCTGAAAATACGATTCCGTAAAATTTTCTCGATAGAAACAAAATCCAAAGATGACTCCATATTTATCTTAAAACCGTTCTTATGCGATGAATACTTCAATTTAGATCTTGAAACTTTATAGAGTAATTCTACACAACATAAAAAAGGGCACCTGTGTTTTAAATTTTCTAAATACCTTTTGATTTTACCATAAAACGAAAATACCTAATTTTTGCACTAATGAAACCATTCGCTTCGGACGCCCGGTCCACGATTCAGTCTGGTCTCGGCTCTCAGACGGGGTACCCGTGACGCTTGTCAATCCAAACGATCACGTAATTCATAAGTGGAAGTTAATATTAAGTTGGCTTTTGTGAAGACGCAGTAATGAGAAATAAGCACAACAAGAAAATGAAGGGACTGAATAATAAAAAAACCGGCAAACATTTGAACTACGGCGAGATGGATGTGCAGCAGCGCGCGGAGAAGCGGGGGGTGAAATTCGAGTTTGGGCTGAGGTATAGTCAACTCTTAATTGTAGAAAACTGGAAAAAATCTTCATGTGACGGTTTTTCTATGCGTGGGTCGTTTTTTCTGCGCGTAGCAATATGCAACGCGCTTCGTTTTGGTTCGCTAACATTACACGTAATATAGGATTTAATTTAAAAGTTTCTTGGTAAAAGGAAGGGTAGTGTTCAAGCCTGATGTACAAAGATTGTAGATCGACCACAGGAAAACGGCGAGATACCTGTAAGTAAAATTTATTCTTCCACTGAAACTAGTTACGAGTTAAAAAGTTTGTATCACGTAAGGCAAAAAACGCATTTCTTAGTAACTAGTATCGTTTAAAGATGAATTTTGCTTCTACCGTAACTAGTTACGTACGCGGCCGAAGGGTAATCAATCACACTAATGTTATAAATGCGAAAGTTTGGATGTATGTTTGTTACTCAATCACGTCTTAACGACATAACCGGATTTCGATTTTAGTATGTACGTAGATTATAACCTAGATTAACACATAGGCTGGTTTTATTCACAAACAACGCGTGTGAAGCCGCTGGTGGAAGCTAGTATATCATAGTTTATTGTTTATGTAACAGATCAACAATCAATAAGTGGGGCAAAATGCCTTTAATAACAGAAAGAATATAATTTTTTTTACAAGACTCTATTACAGGAGAAACAGTTGAATCATCTATAGACTGTTGCAAACGATATATAGATAGCTCAACTGCTCCAGATCACCAGGCGGAAGTGTCCCAAGGCACTGGCTGCATTGCCCCACTGAATTGCAATGCTTATGCGTTGACCCAGATAAGAGCTCGCTCTCGGATCACACATCGTTTTGACCAGATGCTCAGAAAGAATTTTGCAAACGCGATGGTCCTCGGTACCTCATGGACCCAGGGTCTCGACCCCAAATAATAAGTTATTATTCATATTCCATATACCCACCCTGGCTTCATCCCTGGTAGCTGGGCATTTTTATGGCTCCTACGGAGTAACTGTTTTACTGTTCTGTGAACGTTCCAACTACGGAAAATATGATTTTTCATTTCGTTATTGAAGTTACCGCTTGAATACCCCCGAGTTGGATTAAATATGACTGAACTGAACATGTTTTTTTTTCTTTGTTAATTCGAGAAAACAATACCAGAAACGAAATTACACAGAATATTATAATCTGAACAATATAACTATCAAAATAGGACAAAAATATGGACATAGATGTATTTGAATCGGATATTGTTTTATGTTATTTGTTAATTGAACAACAACAAAGAAGATTTTTCATGCAAGCTTTCTTTGTATAGCTACATACAACTTGTCAATACGCGATGTATAAATCAGTTTTAACTTATAGTTTTTTTTTAACACGAATTGATCTTCGCTTGAGCATGTTTGATGGTGATGTGGTCTAAGATGAAGCGGAAAAACAGACGACGGTAAAGTCCATACCTTACCTGTGAAGTTGAACCAAAATGGTGAGTGCGAATTGGTGGTATATTATAGTTCGACCGAAACCGCTGTACCGCTCCATAGGAAAGTACGGCGAGGTGGGGACCGAGGAAAAAAGAGCAAGCGTAGGTACACATGATCGATATTGTCGGATAAATCTTACGATATCGTAAACGATATGAATGAATGAATGAATGAAATTTCTTTATTATACCTTACAAGCTAGACATAGATTTAAAAAAAACAAATAAAAGTAAGCATAATGGGCGGTCTTATCGCTTAACAAAGCGATCTCTTCCAGACAACCGTTGGATGGAGAGGATCATTGCTTAATGGAAGATTGGCCGAGGTGTAAAACGAATAAAATTAATAATCGAAAAAGAAATTAGTTATATACATACATATTAGGTACATAAATAATTTGTTATGTTTATATTATATAACGATATGTTTATATTTTTATAAGTAACTAAATTGTCTACAGATATATTGATTCAACTTCATCTTCCGTTTCGCTATCGGAACTAGAATCAGAGTCGTTTTGCAAATTTATTATTAATGGATCAATAATAATATCAAATCTATTATCGCGATCCCAGTAATTGTTTTCATTTTTGTGGACATGATGACGGGCTTGACATCACGAGATAGCGCTCGACCCATCTTTGGATATTTATCTCATGTGCGTCTGACGATGGATCGGAATGGCCGATACTTGCCCACATCTCGCATACCTCAGGCGCGGTACAGCGGTTTCGGTCAAACTATAGCTAGGTATGGATGGTACCGAGCCGTGCGTCTGCTTCTCCTTTGATAGGAGGTGGCGGGATCAGATTAAATAGTGATAATAGTAAATTCAATAGTACAATGAGTTAGCAAAAGCGATGATGTGGTCTAAGATGAAGCGGAAAAACAGACAACGGTAAAGTCCATACCTTAGCTGTGAACCAAAATGGTGGTATATTAGCTAGGTATGGATAGTATCGAGCCGTGCGTCTGCTTCTCCTTTGATAGGAGTTGGCGGGATCAGATTAATAAGTGATAATAGTAAATTTAATAGTACAATGAGTTAGCAAAAGCGATGATGTGATCTAAGATGAAGCAGAAAAACAGACGACGGTAAAGTCCATACCTTAGCTGTGAAGTTGAACCAAAATGGTGGTATATTAGCTAGGTATGGATGGTATCGAGCCGTGCGTCTGCTTCTCCTTTGATAGGAGTTGGCGGGATCAGATTAAATAGTGATAATAGTAAATTTAATAGTACAATGAGTTAGCAAACGCGATGATGTGATCTAAGATGAAGCAGAAAAACAGACGACGGTAAAGTCCATACCTTAGCTGTGAAGTTGAACCAAAATGGTGGTATATTAGCTAGGTATGGATGGTATCGAGCCGTGCGTCTGCTTCTCCTTTGATAGGAGTTGGCGGGATCAGATTAAATAGTGATAATAGTAAATTTAATAGTACAATGAGATAGCAAAAGCGATGATGTGATCTAAGATGAAGCAGAAAAACAGACGACGGTAAAGTCCATACCTTAGCTGTGAAGTTGAACCAAAATGGTGGTATATTAGCTAGGTATGGATGGTATCGAGCCGTGCGTCTGCTTCTCCTTTGATAGGAGTTGGCGGGATCAGATTAAATAGTGATAATAGTAAATTTAATAGTACAATGAGTTAGCAAAAGCGATGATGTGATCTAAGATGAAGCAGAAAAACAGACGACGGTAAAGTCCATACCTTAGCTGTGAAGTTGAACCAAAATGCTGGTATATTAGCTAGGTATGGATGGTATCGAGCCGTGCGTCTGCTTCTCCTTTGATAGGAGTTGGCGGGATCAGATTAAATAGTGATAATAGTAAATTTAATAGTACAATGAGTTAGCAAAAGCGATGATGTGGTCTAAGATGAAGCGGAAAAACAGACGACGATAAAGTCCATACCTTAGCTGTGAACCAAAATGGTGGTATATTAGCTAGGTATGGATGGTATCGAGCCGTGCGTCTGCTTCTCCTTTGATAGGAGTTGGCGGGATCAGATTAAATAGTGATAATAGTAAATTTAATAGTACAATGAGTTAGCAAAGGCGAATATAGAGCTGGATATCTTAAACTCGAAGCTATATTTTGTCACACAACTCCATTTTAACGGGGATGCAGACACTTATAGTAGCGTCGTGGGTTACCAAGTCCGTTGATAGTATATATAGGTATTTTGTATATATCACGTGTTTGTTTTTTGTCTTAATTATTGTTTATAATTTTTTTCTTCTGCTTCTCAGTTATGTGTCTATTAATTTTAATTATTTAGTAGTAGGTGTGTCCTTGAACATGCTTTTCCTTTAGTTTCTTCGATGAGTATATTTCTGTTTTTCTGCACATAAGTGACGTTTCAAGCCAGATCAAATTGTTATTTTAGTTAAGTTTTATTTTTATTGCTTGTAATGTTTTATTTTTATGCTTTATAAATAAAAAAATAGTAGAAATAGTAGATATATGCCTCAGTCTCTTTTAAGGGTTCCGCAGTAAACGAGGAACCCTTACAATTTCGCCATGAAGACCTATGTGGCGCAGTGGGCGAAAGGTGCCTAATAAACCGGTTTTCAGACGACTAGTCTACTTTCTTGCAGAAGTCCTCCACTAGCTGTTAAAATATATGAAAAATTAGTATGTGTATTTATATGTAATAGTATTTTTAGTTATTATATTTTTTATAGTTATATTATATATTTGCATATGACGCGAGCTGTCAATATACGTCGCCCATAATTATCTGCATCAATGTATGAGAAAATGGTTTTTCATAATAATATTTTTTTGTGATTTTTCCGATATTTTAATAGTTATTCTGCTATTCGGGACGGATACCAATACAACACATCAAAAATCTTCAAAATCGGTCCAGCCGTTCTCGAGTACTAAGTCTTCGAATAAACCCGACTTAGTTTTATATATAAAGATATATAGTATGTATTATATCTATGTATTAGTATTATTATGATATCAAGTAGGTTTATGTATTTATTCTTACCGTGGTCGGAGTTTATTGTTATTTGTGTTTCTTTAGTTTTTTAAGTACCAATAACTTAATATTGTTTTAAGTTACACCGCCAACCTTTTTTTGTTACCTCTGAGGTTGACAGGTAGAAAATGCTATTATCATTAAGCCCACCTTATGTACATGTAATTTGTATTTTCTGTGCAATAAAGTATTAAATAAATAAATAAAATAGTCGGCTGTGACGCAGGAGGTTGCAGGTTCGATTCCTGACGCGGAATAAATGTTTGAATGATCTACAGATATTTGTTTCGGGTCTGAATGTTTTTCTATATATTTTAAGTATGTATTTACAAAAAAATCATTTGAAAATTATACAAATCAGCTTAAGTAATAATTATATACCTAACAATATAAGTATAGTATAGGTATATAAGTATTCTATCAGTTATCTGGTTTCCATAGTACAAGCTCTGCTTAATTTGGGGCTAGATAGCGCTGTGTGAAATGTTCAGCAATATTTATTATTATTTATGTCCGTATATCTGTCTGTCCGACCAGTCTTACACCAGTTTTATTCGTAGACTATTATAGAGCTGTAAAGCTGAAATTTGGCAAGATGATACGTTTTAGTAACGCTGAGCATGTTATTAAATAAAAACGTTATAAGATTTTAGTAGAAAAATTACATTTTCAAAACAAGCTTTTATGAAATTCATAATCGGAACCGCAAGCAGATTCAAATGTGCCCAAACACTAGAAGCCAACTACAATCCATCCAGAAGTTCCGTTGTCTAGCATCCGTCTCCATCATGAGACCACCTCCATGGTACCATATTATTGCATTGTCACTGAAGTTACATATGTATGTATTCATAATGTCAGATCAATCAGTTGAGGGGAACGCACAAACATACATACATCGCAAGGTTAATAAAAAGCTTGTCAAAATATGTTTTTAGTGTACCCAAGTGCGTGGTATTTTTTTCACTCTCGGACCCCGTTGTTTAGAATGTTATACAGGGTGTTGGATAATATTCTGACGATATTCAAGTGACGGTTTCTCAAAACATAAATAAAGACTTCTCGAAAAAAAACTACTAGTTATATTATCAAATTTTAAAGAAAATCGACCAAGGTGATTAATTCGATAATAAAAATTATTGCCTACTCCTGCAATCGACATCCAAAAATAAAGGCCGATTTGATATCTCTTTCGGAAATGGCTGTGGGTTTTGAGTGAGAAAGGGATAACAAGAGATATCTCGAGACGTCACCAATACAGTATCTATCTGTGGTTAGATGGCAAGCATTATGCAATAGCACAACATAAGTTTAATAAGTGTTTGTTTTTACCAAAATAAATTTACATTTCTATGGCAAACATTTCACAAATTTATTTATTATGCTCATCATTAGAACTCCTTTCATTTTTGTGCATCTATTATCAAACATCATATATAGGTCGTCCAAAAACGTTATAAGACTTGCTCAACACTTTTTTGATACAAGAGTCTATTTACAACATATAAAGCTTGAAATTAGCATACTTTTGTAATACTATAGTAAAATTGTAAGAAGAGTTATTAAAACTAAGTAGACTATTCATTTACGAGCAGTAGTCGAGCATCCTATATCTGTAATTTGCATTTGTAAACAGTTCACAATAAAGTTCATACTCAATGACCAACATCAACTGAAAAATTGACTTTGTAATTTAAAATGCAACCGTTCTTACTACGAGACCCTTCATTGTGCGTGGTCCGACACGTGCTTAGCCAACTTATTTAAATTTTATTTTAATAATTAACCGCCGACGCATAAAGAGGGGAGATATGTGACTTATTTTAGATGTAAGTATTTGAAATAACAAGTTCCAAAATATTCATCTTATAATCTGAAATACTTTTTTAATTTTTATTTTGTATATTTGTTTTTATTTTTAACCCTAGATAATAAGCTTAAATGGGGCCCTCATATTGATAAGTTGTCGAAGAGATTTAGTTCTGCGGCATACGCAGTCAAAAAGATCCGTCTTTTTACAGACGTAGACACACCTAGACTAGTTTACTTCAGCTACTTCCACAGCATTATGTCATACGGTATACTGCTGTGGGGGAGTGCTGCAGATATAAACACCGTTTATGTGCTGCAGAGGAGGGCTGTTCGTGCAATTTATATTAAGGGCCCCAGAGAACTATTCCGCAATAAGTTTAAACAAATAAATATTGTGACATTCCCTTGTTAATGTTAATCTATGAAAATCTGATGTAATAGGTTTGGGAAAAATGTCTTTTCGCATTATAGTATGTAATAAAATAAAATCTACTTGTAATAAACTTGTAATAAAATCTCTTTGGCTATACTATTTGTATCTGACTGGTTTTGGTATTATTCAAAGTTTAAATTTTAAATAAGATAATTCCAAATTCAAATTAGGAAAATGTGTATTTTTTATTTGTTTTTCGTACTGTAAAGATGAGTGAATCTAATGAATAAATTCGATACATTTTAAAATTTTACTACAAAAAAGGTAAAAATGCAACGCAAGCCGCGAAAAAAAATTTGCGATGTTTATGGACCTAGTGCAGTGTCTGTGAGAGTAGCACAAATTTGGTTTAAGCGTTTTCAATCCGGAAATTTTGATGTCAAAGATGCACGTTGCTCTCGTCGCCCTATTACGGGTAAAATTGATGTCATTTTTGAAAAAGTGGAGCAAGATTGGGAATTGACCACAAAACAGTTTTGGCGCATTTGAAAAAAACTAGGTACACAAAAAAGCTCGACATTTGGGTACCCCACGAGCTCACTGAAAGAAACCTAATGAACCGTGTACTCATTTGTGATTCTTTATTACGACGTAATGAAACCGAACTATTTTTGAAGAAGCTGATAACTGATGATGAAAAGTGGATCACGTACGACAAGAACGTGCGGAAAAAAGGTCGTGGTCAAAGGCCGGTCAGGCTTCACAGACTGTGGCGAAACCCGGGTTAACTCGCAACAAGGTGATGCTGTGTGTGTGGTGGGATTGGAAGAGCATTATTCATTATGAGCTGTTACCACCAGGCAGGACCATCGATTCTGAACTCTACTGCGAACAACTGATGAGATTAAAGCAAGAAGTTGAGAGAAAGCGGCCGGAATTAATCAACAGAAGGCGTGTGGTTTTTCATCATGATAACGCTAGGCCTCACACGTATTTAGCCACTCAGCAAAAATTAAGAGAGTTTGGCTGGGAAGTGTTAATACATCCGCCGTATAGTCCTGACCTTGCTCCTCCAGATTTCCACCTGTTTCGATTTCTTCAGAATTCTTTAGGCAGTGTCAGGTTAACATCACGAGAGGACTGTCAAAACTACTTGTCGCGGTATTTTGATCATAAGCCCCAAAATTTCTATAGCAATGGGATAAATAAACTATATTAAAAAATGTTTTGAATTTTCTTAAAAAATGCGAAGAAACTTTTTCCCCAACCTAATACTTTGAAATTGGAACATGCTGAGCTGACCGACCACCGCATCTCAAAGTTTCGAATTTCACGTCCGAGCATATTGAATCTAAACTCTAATGATATAAAGCTTAGAGTTCATTGAAAGCTGGTTTGAAAGGAGCATGCCGACTTGGTGCGACAAACAAACGACTTGGACGCGCGAGAGCGACGCGTTCTGTTACTAAAATGACTTTATATCGATAACTTTATGCTACGACGATATGCTCCTTGAGCATATCGTCGTAGCATAAAGTTATCGAACAAAATGATACCTACATACTTTAGTTAAATGTAAATAAACTATATTAAAAAATGTTTTGAATTTTCTTAAAAAATGCGAAGAAACTTTTTCCCCAACCTAATATGTTCACAAAAATATTAATTTGTTTCAGAAAAATAGCGATAATCATAATTTTAACACTAGAAATAAGGATAAACTCGCTGCGTTGCCAGTTGTATACTCCATAAAGTTACTAAATCGTTTAAAGGGCAAGGTGTTCGCTTTTATAGTAAACTCCCAAGTGATATACATAAATTGACAATTAACAAATTTAAAAACGTAATTAAACAAAATCTTTATAAAAAAGCCTACTATAAAATATCGGATTATTTAGATGATAGAGAAGCTTGGTATTGAAATTGCACCAAATCGTTCAAAATGTTACAATTTAGACGTAATTTATTTCATGTATTATTATGTATTCTAAAAGGATCATTAAAAAAAACAACCAGTCTTGTTTCTCGCCTTTCTTTCCTGGCTTGGGCGCGAAGGAACAGGCAGTAAAATTGACGTTTCAAAGTGATCCTTGTGATTTTAATGAATAAAAGATTTTGACTTTAACTTTGACTGTATCTTGTCTTCGTGGCGGCTCCGGCATAGAATATGAGCCCCTTCCTTTCTTCCCGTGGATGTCGTGAAAGGTGACTAAGGGAATACACTAGGAGATGGGCAGCACCATCTATCTGTGTAGATGATATCTAGAACCATACTGCGATCACCAATCCGCCTGCCAAGCGTAGTGAGGCCCATGTCCTGCAGTGGACTTTTTCGGGCTGTTATGATGATGATGATCTTGTAGATATCCTTTAATAACTTAGTATTTTGAAAATACTAAGTTTGCTAAAATACTTTTATTCATATTTTTACATTAGATACTGCTTCCCATAATACAGTCTAATCTAACCTATCAAAAGACTGAATTATTGTATATGGTCTAGCTTAGCGTTGCCAGAAGGTTACTTTTATGACCTGGAATTCTGTCAAACACATGTTTACTTTCAAAAAGTATTTTATTTCATAAAAGTATTTAGAAAACACGTATTTTGTACTTATATGGCAAACGAGCATGCAGTCCACCAGATATTAAGTGGCTACTGCAGCCTATGAATATCCACAATGAATTTAAAACAAGGTATTATGTTGTTTTGATCTCTATGTGGATACGTTGTCATACTATAAGACTTATACTATGACTCATACTATTTTAAATACCATTTCCAAAGTATCTTGTATTTGATATCTCAAATGATTTACTTAAAACTATCTTGTAACTTGTATTCCAGATACTTTTTATGAGATATCTTGTACATATCTGGTTATAAGTCTATGCTTATATCTGTCTGTAGCACTGTAGCTGCCAATCGGATGTAAAGTTTTGGCCGCGGATTTTTTTTATAGAAAGCTAGTTAAACTAGGGTGGTTCTTAAGTATGCCAGTTGAAACCGTCGACGCAAAGAGGGGTTGACACATTCACTGCCTACAAAATAAATAAAAAATAATAGCTGGGAACCAAAACTGTTTAGGGCGAATATTGATTATGTACATATATGTTTGAAAATATGGATAAATGTATACTGTTATTATTTTTATTCCAATAAAAAACACATTTTTCAGATCCGAGTGTTCGGCACCCAGCGTGCTGTGTGCTCTCACGCGCGCTAAGGATGGCAATGGTTTAGTTCACTAATATTATAGATATTTTTTCCTCGATTGCATTTTTGTAATACTAATATGTCACAAGATTTTGATAAACCCGTGTTTTTTGATTAAATTCCAGAATCTTTATCAAAACCATCAACGAAACTAATCAAAACCAGTTTTTACCTGTAATAATGAAACCAATACTCGTTTTCGTAAGTTGACTATATTGCCAGAGTGGCCGTGCAAAGCAACGTTGACTCGCCTCAAATGCCTTATTTTTACTAATTACTACAAAATGCAAAAAACGCTCATTCGGATCCGAGAGGGAGGCGCCGCTACTATAGCCCCGCCCCACTCGGATCCGAGTGGTGAGTAGGGAATTTGTTAAAAGTTACTTAAAATTTGTAATCAACTAGTGTGTTGTTAGTGAATACATTACCACGATATAATCATTAAATCCAGGTGAGATATCATACGTTCCCGAGTTGGTAAACACGGATGAACCAAACGAATATGCAGATACCATTGGTCGTTCGTGTTTGGCTTCATTTGTCATAAATACTTTCGTCTCCCAATAAATTAGGAGAGCCAGCCATGAATTCTGAAAATAAAAAACACTTTTATAATAGAATCATGACGATGGATGTATCTATACGTGGGCGAATAGCTGGCTGAGACGCAGGAGGTAGCTGGCTCAATTCCCGCCGCGGAACAAATGTTTGCATGATCTACAGATATCTGTTCCGGTCTGGATGTTTTTCTAAATATTATAAGTATGTATTTACAAAAAAAGAATGTATATAAGTATTATATCAGTTATTTGGTTCCCATAGTACTAACTATGCTTAATTTGGGGCTAGATAGCGCTGTCTGAAATTTCCAGCAATATGTATTTATTTATACTACGTATTTTGTAATGTACACACGGCTACACATCAAGCTATACATTTCCAGTATATGCTGACCTAGCATTGTGTAGGCTTTTCGTAGAATGAGAGGTCAGCTTATACTGGAAATGTATAGCTTGATGTGTAGCCGAGTATACGACATTAAATTAAAACACGGGTAGGGCTAATGGCTAGTGTTGTCGTAAAATAGTTTTTTTCAAACTCATTACCATAGCAAATTTTAAATTTTCAAGGTCCTAAAATATCAATAAAATAGCCTGTATAAAATATGCAAACAAACCATATTAATTAATTATGTAAATACCTATAAAACTGACTAATCGGCATTGTCGCAAAAGCGCCGCCGATTACTAGATAAATATTCAAGCTACCGGTATCTAAAATCAGTTAATATGATTCCGGATGTGTGTTTTAAATTAAAGTGGTACATATAACAAAACAGGTCTCACATGTCCTTTTTGAAAGCTTTTTTATCTGGAATCTATTTGTGTACACACGGCTACACATCAAGCTATACATTTCCAGTATAAGCTGACCTCTCATTCTACGAAAAGCCTACACAATGCGAGGTCAGCTTATCCTGGACAGTATAGCTTGATGTGTAGCCGTGTGTACATACAGCCTTGTCTCCTTCACGTGTTTTTTTCAAAATTACACGCAAAAATAAACATTTGTTTCCATACAACAAGTCTCCTGTTACAGGAAAAAACAAAATATTTATCTTTGATTAACTCGACGAGAAGTTACTCTAATGAGAAATCGAAATAGGACTGATATTAATTATTATGAAACACATTAATTACCTCTCGACAGAGTTTCCTCGGGCACGCAAAGAGATAAAGAAAACAGCCGGACCAATAGCAGAATATCACGAAAATTAAACAATATTTCAATAGACTGAGAAACTGAAAGAGAACACAAAATATAAATATACTTGTTAGGTCAAATCCGATAATTTTCGGCGGCATTTTGTAGAAAATGTAAAAATATACTATTGATATCTAAGACCCATTTATAAATATGTTATCGGAGTTTATTGTTATACGTACTAACGTTTTTTTTATACAACTTATATGGCAAACGAGCATGCAGTCCACCAGATGTTAAGTGGCTACTGCAGCCCGTGGATATCCACGTAGAATTCAAAACAAGCTATTATGTTGTCTTGATCTCTATGTGGATACGTTGCCATACTATAGGACTTAGCTGTTATGCCAATGTGCCAGTAATTACAGGAGCATACCATTACCATCTAACCGGAACACAGCAGCACAAGTACTGCTATTTGGCGGCAGATAAAGGTAAGGCGGTGGTGCCCACTTCCTCGAGCCCGTTCACAAAAGCTCTACCACCAGTAATCTACTTCTTTAAATAGTTTAAATACCAAAATGTTTATATTTTTAAGTTATTATTCCAAGCTTTTTCGCTAGCTCTGAGGTTGGTATAGCATTAAGTAATACATTTTTTTTGATAAATACATTTTTTATACGATAAATGATAAATACATTTTTTTTGTGTTGAATGACCATAGTTTTGAAGTTGATACTAAGTAGTTACTTAAACAATTTATTATATGTATGATACAATATTTTTTTTAATTTATAATAATAATATGATTTTAACTTTAACTGTTGTAGTTTTTATCTGTGTTATTATATAAGAAATAATTATTTTACCTATTCAACAAACTGCCTGACATATCTAAGTGTGTAAAGAGTGTAAAATGTGTAAAGAGGAAATAAATGACTATTATGACTATCAAGCCCATTCATACATTCATGTGCATTTTGAAACATTAAAGTAAAAAAAAATTGAAGTATGATTTGCAGAAATAGTACACTGATATTCACCTTACACAATCGGCCGTAGTGTAATGTAGTTGGCCGTTAGGCAAACGGTAACTAGGCCTGAAGTAGTTGAAAGAAAGAAAGAAAAAAAATTTATTCAGACCACCACAAATGGACACAGAAACAAATGTCACAAAAAATATATTCTAACTAAAAATTATAAGTGTGGTGGCGAAAGGGTCCTCAGCTCAGCATTTGCTACAGCATGTTGCCATACTGCAGCGCTGGTTTTCTGCTGATTCGTTGAACTTTCACGTGCTTAATATGCATACCCCGCAGGGTAGCGCAAAATTTTACCTTATTGACGGCAGCTACCTTTTCTTTTGTAGTTAGAAGATTTTATCTTTAGAAAAGTCTAGGTTTTTTGAAGAAAAGAACAACCAAATTTTCGGTATTTTGAATAATGTACAAACTGCCTAAAAAGACCATGTGGCAAAAAAACAAGTTGGTCTCAATCGACTCAATTTCTCATCAGGAACACTTTCTCCAAAGTAACTTACTAAATCAAAGCGTAAGATTTTGCAAAAGTTCAAACAACAATTTTTTACACAATTTCTATCAACAATCTCATGTTCCTGATGAAAAATAGAGTCAATTGAAGCCAAATTGTTTTGTTCACACATAATTTTTTGTGCTTTTGCCCAGCTGTGGGACAGAAGTGGCAATAAATAGTGATAGTAGTATTTTTTAAATAAACCCATAGTAACCAAAAGAAATCAGAATAAGGAGGTCTCTAGACGAATACAACTCGGGCGGGCTGCATTTGGAAAGCTTGAAGATGTTTTTCGGTCAAAGAAGATCCCACAATGCTTGAAAATCCGTCTGTATAACCAATGTGTCCTGCCAACAATGACTTACGGTGCCGAAACATGGGCGCTCACTAAGGAAACTGTGTACGAGTACGAGTCGCACAGAGAGCCATGGAGCGCGCCATGCTTGGCATCAACCTGCTGGATCGAGTTCCTAATACCGAAATCCAACGTCAGACGAAAGTCCATGACGGGCAGGACACTTGGCTAGACGGAGTAATGGCAGGTGAATGGTGGCCAAGAACAGACCTAAGAAGTCCAAGACGTCCGTCGGCGCGGTGGGTCGACGACATAAACAAAGTCGCGAGCAACTCCTGGATGCGCGCAGCACAGGACCGGGACCGGGCGTTTACAAAGGGAGGCCTACACCCAGCAGTGAGTACTTATGGGCTGTAGATGATGATGAACCAAAATAAAAGGTAGCTGCCCTCAATGAGGTATAATTTTGCCCCACTCTGTAGACGAGTACCTCACATACTTAACGTTGGTTAACGTACCTTTAAATTAGCATCGAAATTCGTCTCCCATTTGCCGATATAGTCCCAAACATGCCACACTTGCAGCGCCGGTAACAGTTTAACTACCTGCCCAGCCACGGTCTCTCCTTGAGGGTCTAGAGTATCCGAAAATATGTACGCTGGAAACACTGATAAAATATCTAAGTAGAATCCAGGGGACGCCATTTTAACTTCGGCTATTTCGTTCACCGTCACTTTTCTTGTATTCTGTGAAAAAAATATTTTAAATAAGCAAAATATGATTACGTTAAAAAATGCAGAGTTTTTCTGTCTTATCGGTGAAGCAGGTAACTTTAGTTTTAAAGGTAATCGCATTTAGGTACGCATTGTGTTGCCTCATTCGCGCCATTTCAGTATTTCCACAACTGTTAGCACATCACTGAATGGCGGCTAATTTGCATTTCTCTTTTATGGTTTCTAATTGTAAGTACCTTTATGTTTGTTTTTTTTAGTTCAAAATAAATATTTAGTTATTTTTTATTTCTAAATCTATGAATCAAATGACAGGTATTTTTTAAACATATTATCTACAAACCAAACCTTTTCAATAATAGCCGTAGTAAGCTGTATGTAGATATTCAGAAGCAGTCCTACCGTGACCACCGTACTAAGAACTTTCTCCGCGTCCGTGTGACTGTTGTGAATGGCGAATTGGGGGGACATCGCACAGAGGTAGAGAACGATCGCGAAGTGTCCCACATCGAACATGTGCATCTGAAAGGAGAATGTTACTGTAAAAGTCCAAATTATGGCAGATCTATAGAGTATAATATAATGCTGCCTCAGGCAGTAATTAATAATTTCACAGCACGAACTATATAGTTAGTCTCCTAAGCTACCTACGAGTATATTATTTATTTTCTTGTTTCATTCAAAATATTTTTTGAGCTGGGACCGAAATTTAGGCACCAAGTGAAGCACGTTTAAGAAAAGTAGAGGTTATTCCTACTTGAGGGAGTGAGAGTTAGAGCAGGAAGGCACACGTTGGATTGCAGTTCATTTAATACTGCTCTCTAACCAAATGTTGTCTGAAGAGATTTCCAAAAAACTTTCTTTCTAAAAAATAAATAAAATAAATAATCATTTATCAGCTATAAACTCGTCATAGTTGTAGAAGTTTTGCTCCATAAGCCCGCGTTTTATTCTTTTCTTAAAAATAATTAAGCTAGACTGCTGCGTGACTGTATCGGGATGCTCGTTGTAGACGGCTGGATACATGACATGCGTCAGCTTCGACGAGTGTTCTTGCTATCGACTCGAGCCTATGCCGATTGCGGGTGCTATAAGTATGGGAGTGGTCGAGTTTTTCATTAGTGTCCAGGTTGTTTCTAACGTAGGTTGCCACTTGATAGAACTATACAGGGCAATGTTAGAATTCCTAGACTCTTAAAATGTGGTCTTGCAGATTCGTCGCCACGGATTCGCACGATAGCTCGTACAGTCCTTTTCTGTAATCGGAACGCGCGCAGTTATTCTATTGCGATAAGACTGCCTTATACATTAATTGATTTCTTATTTATGTTGAAGCTTGCTAGTGGCTTGTACTATATACACGTTGTCTTTTAAATCACTGTTTTCCCAGAAGGTTTATAACATCAAATACATATAAAACAAACGAAATCGGTCTTTGAATAACACAAAAATGTCTATTTTAACGTTACGCCCTACAACATAGTAGCTATTAGGTATCTAACTTAGGTCACATAATATTTGCTGCGTGTGCCATTGACTCCAATTTTTACGTACACACGGCTACACATCAAGCTATACATTTCCAGTTTAAGCTGACCTCTCATTCTACAAAAAGCCTACACAATTTGAGATCAGCTTATACTGGAAATGTATAGCTTGATGTGTAGCCGTGTGTACCATCCGAAATTCTATTTTGGCCATGACAACAGAGTACTTTTATTAGACTGGACAGGACGTCTATCGTTTACCGCTTGAATGCCGCCGCCGCCGTATCGCCACAAAATAAATAATAAATAGTAGTAATGCGGTATTTCTAGCGTGCCAATGAACTTTATGTCACGGTTAGTTATTGAACAAAGTTAGACTTATTTGAGAAGGGCTAGAGTTTATTTTTTTATTTTCTTATTTGATGCTATAAACAGTTAGTACAACGTAGACCATGGTATGAACAACGTTTGTTCTGGGAAAAAAGTGATTTAAAGGACACCGTATATAGTAAAGTGTTTTTTCATTCATTCAATAATTACTAACAGTCACTTATACAGGTTGAATTTGTAAGCAGTCAACACATTTTGAGAAACGCCTCTGCTCATAATCAAGAATGTCAATATCAATGTTTATTTCAATCCTATATTGAAGAAATCCACTTTCCCATGTCTTCACGTCACTTCACTTCCGACAGTGTGAAAGCAAATTGTTATGGAACCGTTTGTATGGAACGGTATATATACACGGTGTCCTTTAAATCACTGTTTTTCCATTTCAAAGACCGATTTCGTTTTGTTTTTTAATTTAATGTTATAAACAGTTAGTAGACCATGGTCTGAACAACGTTTGTTCTAGGAAAACAGGGATTTAAAGGAACCTGTGTATATTTTATTGGCCATTTTGACATGACTCAACTTTGTGGTTATGATGGAAGTTGCGTGGGATATTCCTGTATTTTTTTATTAACCTGTAATCTTTGACTTCTGGCATTTTGTACCTACTTACCCTTCTATTTACACCTACCTACTTGTTAGAGCCAGAAGAACTGTCATTATTTCTATGTCACCATCTTCTTTAGTGTTTTATTTTGTCCATGTGTCGTGTTAAATATAATTGTTTTCAATCATTCATTCATTTATTCATATAAGATGTTTGATAATATACGCACAAAAATAAAAGGGGTTATTTTGATGAGCATAATAAATAAATTTGTGAAATGTGAAATTTATTTTGGCATGTAAAACAAACACTTTATTAAACTTATGTTGTTACATAATACTTGCCATCTGACCGCAGGACACTTGACTAGACGTAGTGATGACAGATGGAGCAGGACAGTGACTGAATGGTGGCTGAGGAGCGGGTAGGACGACCGGCAGCGAGATAGGTGGACGACATCATAAAGGTCGCGGGCCGTCAGTGGGTGAGACTAGCGCAGGATCGTGATGGATTGTACAAACTTGGGGAGACCAATACCCAACAATGGGTGAAGTCAGGTTGTGGATGATGATGATGATAATGTAGGTATAGTATAAAATGTAATATTTTTTTAATATGGTTAAGTGTTGTATTTATTATAGTATATATTATACATTAGTATTTTACTCCAATGTCCTTCTCTATGCACGTACCCACCACTATAATCAAATATCTCTATCTTCAAAGGTTTGCTGGAAGAAAACTCTTAATAGGGTTATGCTCGCCTTTGTACATGTCCATTTTGTGAGCTATTTTTGTCTGTAAATCTATTTGTGTACAATAAAGAAAGAGAGTTGTCATAAAAATACGTCCAATTTCAACATGTTTAATCGCTAAATACGTTTAGGAATCGTTGTGCAACCGGGCTGAATCGTGACACGTCTAAATTTCAACAACGGTACTCTTATTATGTAAGCCAGTTGCTGTCGCCCGCCTGTCGTTTGGCCAGGCCGTCCCTATCACGCCTACATTGCGTATATTATTGTCCTGATCCGGCAACAGCGGTAACGACAGCGACTGGTTTACGTAATAAGTATACTATCTAAATATTTAACTGCAAATACAAACAAACATTAACTTATAACTTACTAGCTGACCAATCCGCAGCTTCGCACGCGTGGTTTTTCAATAAAAACATTACTCTCCTTCTGCGCAGTTGGGTAGCTTCCCAACATTGAAAGAATTTTTGAAATCGGTCCAGTAGTTTCGGAGCCTATTCAATACAAACAAACAAACAAATCTTTCCTCGTTATAATATTAAGTATAGATCAGCTGACCTTGGTTTTTCAATAAAAACATTAACCTCCTTTTGCACAGTTGGGTAAAAAGTAGCCCAAAAAAGTACATATGTCCCAATCCTAGTCATAATCCATCTGTATACCAAATGTCATCGAAATGGGTCAAGCCGTATAGTTATGGAAACGTAACAAACAGACTGAAAGACAGTTACTTTCGAATTTATATTTTTTTTTACTAGCCTATACTGTCCCACTGCTGGGTAAAGGCCTCCCCCTCTTCCTTCCACTTATCGCGGTCTAGAGCCATATCCCGCCAGTCTCTTTGGAAGACGTCCAAGTCATCGCTCCAGCGCTTTTTAGGCATTCCTCGGCGTCGCTTTCCGTCTTTAGGAGTCCATATGCTTGTCTTCTTGGCCCACCTATCAGGTTGCATACGGGAGACATGACCCGTCCAGTCCCATTTCAGCTTTACAGCCTTTCGAATTTACATAATACAAGATTAATAAATAAAGGTTTGCCAATATAAAGTAGCCTATAGGTATGTTAATTCAGGTTATGTTCTACATACATACCAAATTTCATCGAAATCGGTTCAGCCGTTCTAACATGAAAGAGTAACAAACATCGATACATACTCGTACATACAAACTTTCGCCTTTATAATAATAGTGAGGTTCGTGTTGATAGTATTAACAATATGAACTGTTTAGTCGAATTATGACTACAGTTGGTAGTGAAGGGTATTGTATTTAATCTTATTAAATCGTATTTAAGCAACAGAAAACAATTTATCGAAATTAAAGATATTGTAAATTGTCAAAAAGTTTTGACGAAATCTAAGTTAACTAATATAACATGCGGAGTTCCACAGGGCCCAATATTAGGACCAATTTTCTTTGTAATTTTCTTAAACGATCTCATTAATTTTATTAGTAATTCTATCCCAGATATTAAATTAGTAGTTTATGCAGATGATACAAATGCAGTCATCCCAGCCAGATGTTTGCAAGAACTTGACAGTAAGATTAGCAATGCACTCATAGCATTTAATAAATGGTTCCACGCTAACAATTTAAAATTAAACATTAATAAGACTAATGCAGTATTATTCGGAACGACTGCCCGTAGGCAAGATACTATTGACATAATCAGTAACGGTAAAAAGTTAGAATTCAATAATAGTGTAAAATTTTTGGGAGTACATATTGATCAGTTCCTAAACTGGAAACCTGAATTGGAGTCTGTTGAGAACTCAATAAGTTCAGCCTGCTATGCTATAAAAAGCTTAAGAGATGAGGTGACCCTTGAGCAACTTAAAACAGTTTACTACGCACTGGTGGAGTCTAAGTTGAGATATAGTGTAAAATTTTGGGGAAATAGTTACGAATATAATATTAACAGGGCATTCGTGTTACAAGAGCGTGGTGTTCGTACCATGGTGCGGATACCTCCGTGGGAAACATGTAACGATCAATTTCAGAGCCTACAAATTTTGACACTTCCTAGCCTCTACATATTAGTAGTTCTTATGGATGTTGTCCGGCATCCCTATAAGTATGAGACACCGGAACAAAAAGTGCTAAGATTGAGCACAAGAAGGAAAGATCTTGATGCTCCACTATGTCCAAAATTAAATGTAGCGATACATGGCTCTCGGTATCAAGCAGTTATTTTATACAACTCTCTCCCCATTGACATGAAAATTATTAATAGTCCAATTATATTTAAGACTAGGCTAAAAAAGCTTTTGCTGGAAGGGTGTTTTTATTCAGTGGATGATTTCAAGTTACAATGCAATTCAAAATGATTTATTTATTCAATTAATTTGTGACATTTTATTCTTTATCTCTTTTTTTTAATCTTAGTGCTGTTTTTTATTATGGCTTGTATTTTGAATTGTGTCGGTTTTATTGATTATTTTTGTATTTAATGAAGATTATTTTTAAAGTTTTAATGTATAGTTAGTATAGTTTAATGTATAATGTAGTTTCAAATACAATTGGTTAATTGTTTTATGAACAAATAAATGAAATGAAAAGTTATGGCAAAAGGTAGCATTCGGTTCTTACCGACCGCGACGCGCGACCGCGACCCGCGACCTCGTTTAGGTTGCGCGACCCACTGCTTAGTATGGATCTATATCGAATACTAAATAAACCGCGACCGCGTCGCGCGACCGGTGGGCGTGGCTAGAGAGCGGAGTGGCGACCGCGACCCGGTCGCATCGGAGGCAGTGCAGTCACGCGACGCAGGCGAGAAATACATCAAAATGGCGGCGTTTTCACCGATAAGAAGTTGATAAAATTAGTAAACAAAAACCCGACTTTATATGATGTAAGGCTCGCATCTTTTAAAGACAACATTGTGAGGGACAACATTTGGGAAATAATTGGCAAGGCAAAAAATAATTCCGGAGGCATAGATAATAAATTCATTATTAAAAAAAAATAGTTTATTTCAGGCACAAAAATACGACCCATATCACATACAAATGAAAAATACACTAAAAAACAACAAAATTAAGAACCTCCTCATTTTTTGAAGTCAGTTAAACATACTGAATATGCCACGGAGCAGATGCTCCAGTGTAGTCATTTTTTATTTCCGTCCAGGTGGACGGAAATCCAATACTTATAAATTCCATTTTTATAAATCTGGTCAGAGACAGCCCTCAGTACGCTATTGTTGGAGCGACTCAGCCTACTCCAAAACGACGCTACGCGAGCTCGGATGATAGCGAAAAAGTCGGGAACACCCGCCTCGGAGAACATTCTCGACGCACTGCAGTATCTCGGCAACCTCATAAGAGCCCGGTAGGCATCATTGTACTGGACCCTTATGATGTTGATGGCCTTTCTAGTAAAATTAGACCAAAGTTGGCATGTGTAGATACCCAGACAATATGCCCGAAATAGGGTGTGTTTTACGTCTGGACTGCAGTTTGTAAAGCGGCGTGCGAGTATGTTACCCCGGACGGCGAGCGCTCTCCGCTCTCGCTCGATGTCGTCATCATCTCTCAGCGTCTCCGTCAGTAAGTGACCTAGGTACTTGAACTGTTTAACCATTTTAATGGTTGTACCGTTCATGTGTACCTCGGCACACGTCCTGGACCTTGTCCTGGCCTGAATATCATCAATTCGGTTTTCTTTACGTTGTACTTTAGCCCATGAGCAACAGCATATTGCTCACAGACTAAAAGCAACTTTCTCAAACCCTTAATCGAAGGGCTAAGGAGCACCATGTCATCGGCATAGCTTAGGTTATTGACACAAACGTCGCCAAGAGAGCAGCCTACCCTGGTGCCCCACAGCTCCCCAATCAAGCTGTTAACATACAGGTTAAACAGGTCAGGAGAGGTCAACCCCTCTTGGCGAACTCCGCATTCTAGTCTGTAGTCACTAGAGGTCGTGTTGCCCCACCTAACATTGTTAGTTTGGTTTCCGTACCATTATCTCAACAGATTCACTACATGACTTGGCACCTTTGCTTCAATCAGTTTGACCCAGAGAATGTCATAATTTACAAGGTCAAAAGCACGACTTAGGTCTGAAAAGCACGCATACACTGAAGTGTTTTGTGACGTGTAGTAATTTACTGTGATTTTTAGACTCATTATAGCAGAATCCGTCGAGAGACCGCGACGGAAACCAAATTGTGCATCATCAATTTCTAATCTGTCCTGGAGTTCAGTATAAATGAGTCGCTCCAACAACTTGCCAATGACGGTACCCAAGAAAATAGGGCGGTAGTTGGTCGAGGAACTTAAATCGCCTGTTTTATTTTTCACTATAGGGACAACTATAGTCTTCATTAAGTCCCGCGGAAGATAATTATACCTGATACAAAGGTTGTAAAAACTGCATAAATGCTCAAGCAATCTATCGCTACCGCAGAGAATGTGCTCGACACTCAGACCATCGTGGCCCGGTGACTTGCCACGCTTCATTTTTCTTAGGGCCTTCCTCACATCCTCCATTATGCCATCATCTTCTTTATTCTCCAATAGCAGCAGAATAAGTTTTTTCCTAGTTGCGGTTAAATTTTCCGACATATTGTACAGCAATAGAACACAACCGTCACCCATAAAAACAGCGGGAAGAGTGGAGATGTCGCCGTCGCGGTTGCTAACATCGGAAGGCTAAAGTCGCCCCGCGACAGCAGTCCATGGTCGCGTCGTTCAATGGTTGCAGTCGCGCGTCGCGGTTGCTAAGAACCGAATGCTACCTAAAGTGGGCGATGCAATAAAACATGGCGCGCTTTACAATTTTACTATGATTGGATTTCATAGATAAAATGTTCCGGGCATAAAATTGTATCACTACATAACGCTACTACTTAGCAAGTTTGCTAAAGTGTTTTTATGCCAGGTACGCTTATTGATCGCGGATATAAATAATTTTAACGTCCCAAGAATATAAGCTGTTTAAACTTACTGAGAAATGATTGACGATGCCTGACGAAAATTCCCGAGAAACACAAGTTGAAGGCAAATTGAACTTACAAAGTCTGTATTAGGCTCCAAGATCCAAGGGAAAGTCGACCTCAGGCATATCCGGGGCGCGTCAATAGTCGTTACATTATTCGTCATTTGATACAGCTCCAAAAACTCCGAAGTGAACTTTGGCTGTCGGACATTATTCTCATCTGGGAAATTAAATATCCACAGCGTTGATATAATATAACAAAGGATATAGCACGCTGTACTAAGCACTCGGAAAAAGTGGGATATTTTGTGCGATGCTAGATTACATTGTAACACTGATTTCGTACATTGGCTATTCTTTTAGTGGTTTTTGGGGTTCCATTCCTCAAAAGGTAAAAAAACCGTATAATCTGATAAGGTTTTTTTTTACATTTGTGACCTTGTGATGACCTTGAAATCGGCACCAACCTCAAATAAGGTAAATAAATAAAATTGAGCTATTGCATAAAATAAATAGTTATGTGGGGCTCCCATACAAGAGACATGATTTTTTTGCTGATTTTATAGATAATGGTACGGAACCCTTCGTGCGCGAGCCCGACTCGCATTTGGCCGGTTTTATTTTATATGACCTGGAATGGAACAACCCGATGGCCCACCTGATGTTAAGTGGTATCCATCGCCTATAACAATGTGTTGCAAATGTCACTTTAGAAGCGTGCCCTACGATGTTCTGCATCAACTTGAGGCATAGAGGTGTAAAGTCTAATGTGCCTTTAATTTCACCGGCAACCATACCTTCAAACCGAAACATAGTAATGCTTCTTGGTGGCAGGAATAGGTATGGTGGTAGTACTTCCCTTACTGCTCTTAAATTCCTTATTAATTATTAAACAAATAGTCACTCTATAGTCTCTATATCAATATTTTTAGACTAATTTTGCACGCGCACTTCGCCATGTTGAAACCTTACGCGTAACTAGATACAAACTCTTACGCGTTTTCGGAGAGTTTTAGGTAAGCCGCGGCGCCCGAAGGTGGTTGGCGCGAAATCCTTATCTTTATTAAATCAATGATCTACAACAGAATTTTCTTACAGAAAATGCCAAGTGAATTTAAACTTTATTACCTTTATAATACATGTGAGAATCGTCTACAAACGTGGAGTCTTCCTCCTCGACGCCTGCCAAATTATCTTTGAGTACTTTCATGGGTCTGTACCGAGTTCGAATTAGTCTTGAATCGTCTTTATCGTATTTCATTATTGTCTCCTAAAGTGAATATTGATAAGTAAATAGAGGGGACATTCGCAAGGAATAAGTGGTAGGTACATCAAAAGGGTTCTTATTGCGTTTTAATGAACTTAGCTTGACGAGTTGTTAGCATTTTTGGTTAAACATTGAAAAAAATACATGTAAAAATATATTACTGTTACTTAGACGTTAAGGGAGACTTGCGCAACGATGCATAAACGTATTTAGTGACTAAATATGATTTTAGAGAGTTGTCATACAAATACGTCAAATATGAACATGTGTAGTCGCTAAATACGTTTAGGGATCGTCGTGCAAGCCAGGCTTAATCTGAGAAACACAATGATAATTGTTTATTTATGTTGATTGTTGGTATTGTATTCATGTACACTGAGTGACAGAAAAGTAAAATTGCAAGTTTTTCTATGTACCTAGTTATGGTTGCCCCTCATCCCTCAGCCCTAGATTAATTTAGAAGTATAATTTTACTGGATTTGCAAATGCACTCCTTAGAATTAAGCTTTGTCATTTTAGCCAACACAGCAGTCTCGGTATCGACCAACGTGTTGGCTCTCTGGTACGTTAATTATCGTCATTAATAAATCCACCTCAAATCGATGTGAACGTAATCCTAGTTTTACTTTAGATTTAATTCAAAATTATATTTTTTAAAACTCTTTCACGCGTTCCCAAATCAAGAGTACCTTCTCTAAGCTCGCACAGTATTGTGACTCGGCCCTGTCCTTAAAATGATTACCTACAGTCACGCGCCGCGTAAACACGCGTTAGGGCTGCCCGCCTGCAGTATTTGAATTTCATCTACCTACTTGAATTTCTTTCTAGTTTCGTGATCATATATTTTAAATATAAAAATAAATAAATTCGTTGTGAATGAAATAGGAAGTTTTCAATAAAAATACATTGTGTTCTTTAATTAGTAGGTATACTTAATAAAAAATCCACCAAAAACAGCACAATATAGTCTATTGGTGTTCTTAGCCATATTAAGTTAGTACTTATTTCAATAAAATATTCTCAAATCGCACGCTTACTGCTTACAGGAAAATCACACCGTTCGTCACTGCGGCAGCGACATTACCGTGCTGCGGCGCATTCGCGACTGGTTGTGTTGTGTACCGAGTGGGTACCGAAAACAAAGCGCGTAGGTATGACTCACGTTCCGGCCGTTTGTATGAAGACATAATACTGTAGATAACATTACCGTGCTCATGTTTTGCAGATCGCAAACTTTATAAAACGATTTAATTAAAGTGAACATGTGGAGTCGCAACTTAATGTTTCTTTAAAATAAAATAATAACTACCTCATACAGCTTTGGTCATTTTTCACTTTTCACTCTAGCTCCCTTCAGAAAATTACAAGCACAACACTTGTTCCACAATAGACCGGGAGAAATATGCTGACAATTATTCCTTATCTAGTACAGTAAGCGACATAAGTAACCAAATCTTAATATAATGAGGGCTTTTCATTTTAGATTTAAACAGATAAAAACTAGTTCCAACTAGCGTAATAGATGGCGCTGTAAAGAGATGCGCCGCCAGAAAATATGGTTTTTATGCTAAAATCTCAAAGCCGATATCAAAATTTGTCTAAAACAATCTCACTATCTAGTGACGGAAAGGAAGGTGCTTAGAAAGATCCTAGGCCTGGTGAGACGAGAAGATGGCACTCTGCGAGTGAGGAAGAATCGGGAGGTAGCGGAACTGGTGGCTGAGCCCAACATCATAGGCGAAATAAAATCTCATTGATTACGCTGGCTCGGTCACGTTGAGCGAATGGGGGACGATCGTGCTGCCAAACGTGCCTACCTAGGAATGCCAGTCGGCCAACGACCAGTCGGCCGACCCAGATATCGCTGGAAGAATGAGGTGGAGAAAGACCTTCGCGCTATTCAAGTGTCAGACTGGCAAGAAGTGGCGCAGAATAGGGACCAGTGGCGTCTTTTAGTGTCGGAGGCCAAGACCCGCTTCGGGGTTGATGCGCCAGGATAGTAAGTAAGTAATCTCATTTAATTAGATAGACAAACACAAATGTTTGTTTTTTATTTCAAGTTCCTTGTAAAATAATGTTGACATGGCAATTGACATTGACAGTTCACTTTCCATTGATAATCAGAGCATGACACAGGAACGCCATCTGTTGGCAGTTATTAAAACATGACCGTAATCGTTGATTTATTATCAAATTTGTGTAGTTCATGGTTCGGTCCTTATTACTTTATGACCAATCATTTTGACAATCATCGTACATTTGCATAGAAAATAGTAGTATTTTATTATATTTTCTTCAGAAAACATCCAGTGATAAAAAAGATTAATTATTAGTTTATACTTATAGCTAATCACCATTTAAACGTTTGAGTCTATTTGCAAGCTTGAATGTTAAAAAAAAAGATATTACATGTAGTTTAGACAAGACATACAAAACTGAGTAACGGAGAGTTAAGAAGTCACATCAAACCAGTTCTTTGAGATTATGTTTTTAAATGTATTTGGAGATGAATTAAATAAGTCAATTTCGGGCGAGTCATCCAGTTTGTTTATGTTTGCTGATCTAATAAAAAACGAGTTCTGCCTATAGTTCGTTGAACAAGGGGGAAAGTGTAAGTAAGTCTGATGCCTGATAGGCGTTGTGGGTACTCTCAGACTTATCTGAGAAAGGAGATGGGGAGAGTCGATTTTATTATGAATTAATTTAATGAATAGAGATACGTCAGATATGTTGCGTCATACCTATACATGCCTAGTCAGGTCATAAGTATTGTCACACAGTAAAAACTTTTCTTTTAGAATGCTGGCCACAAAAAGTTTATAGAATTCGAATTTCGAATTGTTCATGAAAATAAAAATGTATACTTTTTAGAATTTTACTCATTTTTAAATATGGAGTGGACGCTTAAAGAAGACCGTGTTGCAGTTATTGCGTTGCATCGTTGCGGTTACGCGCCAATACAAATTTTTGACATACTGAAAAATTTGAATATAACCAAAAGATTCGTTTATCGCACCATCAAACGATACAATGAAGACTCCAGCAGTGATAAAAGCTGTGAAGGCGCGAATTCAAAGAAACCCCAAACGTAAGCAGAAACTGTTGGCCCTTCAGATGGGGTTAAGCAGAACCACGGTGAAAAGGGTGTTAAATGAAGACTTAAGGCTTCGGGCATAGCGAAGAAAAACAGGATATCGTTTGAATGCTCGTCTAATGGACCTGAGACTGAAGAGATGCCGCGCTTTGTTGAAGCGGTACGCGGGAAAAAAATATCGGGAAATTCTTTTTCGGATGAAAATTTTTTTACCGTAGAAGAGAACTACAACAAACAAAATGATAAGGTGTACGCACACAGTAGTGAAGAAGCGAGAAACCGTATTCCGCGTGTCCAACGAGGTCATTTTCCATCCTCGCTCATGGTATGGTTGGGAGTTTCTTATTGGGGCTTAACAGAGGTACATTTTTGTGAGAAAGGTGTAAAAACGAATGCAGTTGTGTATCAAAATACATTCCTGACGAACCTTGTGGAACCTGTTTCTCATACCATGTTCAATAACAGGCACTGGGTATTCCAACAAGGTTCGGCGCCAGCTCATAGAGCGAAGAGCACACAAGACTGGCTGGCGGCGCGTGAAATCGACTTCATCCGGCACGAAGACTGGCCCTCCTCCAGTCCAGATTTGAATCCGTTAGATTACAAGATATGGCAACACTTGGAAGAAAAGGCGTGCTCAAAGCCTCATTCCAATTTGGAGTCACTCAAGACATCCTTGATTAAGGCAGCCGCCGATATTGACATGGACCTCGTTCGTGCTGCGATAGACGACTGGCCGCGCAGATTGAAGGCCTGTATTCAAAATCACGGAGGTCATTTTGAATAAACTTTAGTGTCATAAAAATCTATGTTTTGTTACGTTCATTTTGGTATATAAATGGTTACATAATGAATAAACTTGTTTCAATTATTTTATATTAAACATGTGACAGAATTTATGACCTGACTAGGTAAAGTAAAGTACAAAATTCATTAAATTCTTTTGACGTTTTGACATGACAACTACCCATTCCCTAGACGAAAATACCAAATACCATCTCGTCAAACCTCTGTGGTTTCTTAAGAATGCAAATTGTAATCCTATCTGGTATATTTTTAACTAGCTGACCAATCTGCAGCTTCGCACGCGTAGTTTTTCAATAAAAATATTACCCTCCTTCTGCGCAGTTGGGTAAAAAGTAGCCTATGTCACCCGGGGATAGTGTAGCTTCCCAACGGTGAAAGAATTTTTTTTATCGGTCCAGTAGTTTCGGAGCCTATTCAATGCAAACAAACAAATAAATCTTTCCTCTTTATAATATTATTTTTGTAGATATTAATATGTTCTTTAATATTGTAGAACATACTTTTGTTCTATCATCAATAGTTTCCGCAGCGTATGCAACGAAAGACGTTTTAGGGCACTCTTATTGCACCTTGGGTTACGTTACTCAAGTTTTAGTAAGGATCCTTAATCTTTTCTAGCAATAAATATAGCCTATGTCACTGAAGGTGAATGTAGCTTTGCAATGGTGAAAGAATTTTTTTAAATCGGCAAAGTACTCTGTGTTTATTCATTACAAACATACACACAAAAATACAAAAATACAAATCTTTCCTCTTTATAATATTAGTATAGATAACGTATTTGATGTATGAACAATTTTTGTACTGAAAAAAAAGTGATTTCTTTTTTACTTAGAAAACTGTCGTGATTAATTTCAATCATTATTATAAATACGGGATTTATCACGTACCGTCTTATCGGTGTTTCGACCGACAATGTTTCGGTCAAAACACCGAAAAGACGGTACGTGATAAAAGTGATTTCACTGCCAAATGACATCACGGAATTAAGTTTTATTGGACCCAAGTAGATCTCGAATTATTCATCAACGCTGACTGTTCCAGCGTTCAAAGAGAATATTGCTCAGTATTATTATTATGGCCGTCTTATTAAATATTTAAAACAAGTTTTGTTGCCTGTACAAAACCTTGTAGACCCAAACAGCCCAAAACTTTACGTTATTTTGTATCCTCTTTCACCAATATCTGTTTTATGTTGGTACTCGATACGGAACGGGTTCAGAGCCCGGTCTAAAAGGCAGGTATCTTTAATTTCCTGTCAGCCTTTTACGCTTCCTTTTACCTGTCTTTGCCGGGACTTTTTAAGTCTGCTATCGATTTTTGCTCGTATATGGCCGAGTACATACGGATGCTCCGATAGCACTCTCATAAAATCCGTTCTCGGTAAGACCTGAAAAAAAAAATTTAATGAGATCAATGGCTATATCGTTTTCATGAATTAACCCAGAACCTCAGATACTCCACCTGTTTTTTATTGTAACAAAGTGATTTGTCAACAAATGATTTGTGTTAGTGAAAGTGGAAGACATTTGCATTAATGTGGCCCTGAAAAGTTCTGATTGCTTTATAACTCTATGAATCTTATGAAGCCATGCCGGAAGTGACGGAAAGCGTCACTGATAAATCACTTGAACTGTCATATTGTATGCATGCAAATATTGGGCTGCATTCCGAATCACGCTAAAATCGATATGATCGCGCTAACAAGGATTCTGAGTCACCGTGAGCGCGACAACGATGTCCCGTGAGTCGTAATAGATGACGTCATTACATCCGCCATTTTACTCTATAACAACGTCCATGCTCAAAACCGATATAACCGTGAGCCTCCGTGTCAAAAGTGACGTGACAGCTGGTTGGTTGGTTGCTTGTGAGTAATAGTGTTCTGTGGTTGATTGGTTTTAATGTTGTTATGAAAATAAAAGAACAGTGACTTACAGCGCGTACATGAGCGTTCCGAATCCTTGACAGCACTCAACGGTCATCAGCGTGATAACTGAATCGATAGGTAAAATAACTACGTGAACGCTAGCAGCGATTTTGTTGTGATTTGGAATGCAGGGATTGTGTGTGTGCTGTGTACCTAACAATTTTATTTTAAGACACGGCCCTGTGACTTTCTGAAGTGAAAACTTCTTTAGGCGCGTTGGGCATTTTTTGAGATGGGAAAAAACCATTAAACTCGCGACACTATTACCGTTACCGTCGACACCTCTGTATATAAGTATCTCGTAATTGTTCAAGTTTTCACTTCTGTTACTTTTTTTATTAACATACCTACCTTCTAACGTAGTAATAGATCGATTCTACTCTCGATTCTGTTCAAGCAAATTTCAGGTTTTGCGTTATTCAAAAAAGACTTTGTATAGATATAGATTTAATATAAGGAGTAAAGGATTAATAATAGGGTTCTAGTTTAATCATTATATTGAGAACTCGCATTGTACTGCCAGCGAATGTGACTTTGCGGGTAATTTTAAATTACCTAGGTACGTTTGTTTCGCATGATACGACAAGATCGATCAGGATCGTGTGATCCAACAGTACAGAGCCTTTAAATGTAGGCGCGGTAGAAGGGTGCGCAATTTTAGCTTAGAAGATGTCAACTCACCTGCAACTCGACATAAGTAGCTGCTTTCACAGTAACCTTCGCCGGAATTGAATAGAACAAACTCAATTCACCCAGCACCTGAAAATGCAAATGGTATTTGCAAAACAAACCTAATAGGGGATGAAACTCGAAACCGAATATTGGGTCGGATAATCGATTTGCCCTTGCTTTGTTTATTTGATGCTACTTTGTTAGGTTCAGTTCGAAAACTGAGTTTTAATACTTTTTTAGAAACCCTATTTCAATACTAAACACGTAAAACTTGATAACTCACAGTCCCCTCTTTAAAAGCGATCATCGGGCTTTCGTCGTCTTCATCAGACAGCACCTCCAGAACTCCTCGTTTGATGCAGATCATTCCGCACTTCACGACACCCTGACTCCAGATGCACTGGCCGCTTAGGTACACGCGATGTCTCATGAGGAGGGAGATCTGGCGCATAAACGCTTCATCTGTAAGATAATTACTATAAGACCCGGAGAAATCTTCTACCACGGCATTTTTGACTATCTGTAGATTGCCTTGGTGTTCAGTGGTTTGGAAAAATGTCGGTGAATGGATAATAATCCTGCGCCTAAATAAAAATGCTGCATCTAAATAACTAGTGGTTCGCCCTGAACCACGCGAATCTCGCGAGTCTCCTATAAAAAAAATTTATAATCGAGTCAAAATCCATCAAAATTATGACACGAAGTGAGTAACCATCACACTTGGCCTACAGTTTCATTCAAATTACAGGTAACGGGACCCCTTTTTTGGGGTAGACATTTCAGTTATTCTGGATTTCAGACTATTACCTATATGTGTGTCATTAAAGCTATGCGCATACCAAATTTGTGGTACACAAGCACTGTGGTGTCACTGGTGTACCAGGTGAATTATGTCAAAGTTCAGTTTTTATTTTGGCTAATACCTTAAAAACTACAAATATTTAAATTAAATATAAAAACAGAGGCGAAATATGCTCACAAAGACCTTTTATTAGACGTGCCACTTGACGAGATAGTCGTATTTTGTTTTTATTTACTCCTCTTCAACACCAATATCTCAACAACCCCCCGATATTTTGAGCTCATTTAGACACACTAAAATTATGCTATCCCTACCTACCTATATATTAAATTTCACTATGATCGGATAAACGCTTTAAAAGTTATCCTCGGATAAACAAACATACATACTTACATACATACATACAGCGCCGATTTGCACAAGTTGATGTGGAGATCTCGCTTCACTCGATCAAATATGTACCTACATAAGGTTATGTTTGATAGTTAAATAAATAAATAATGCTGGACATTTCACACAGTGCCATCTAGCCCCAAACTAAGCTAAGCTTGTACTATGAGAACCAGATAACTGATAGAATACTTAAATACATATTTTTGTAAATACATACTTATAATATACAGTAGAAACCACCAGACACGGAACAAATATCTGTAGATCATGCAAACATTTGTTCCGCGGCGGGAATCGAACCTGCAACCTCCTGCGTCTCAGCCGGCTTTTCGCCCACTGCACCACGGAGGTCGTCAAAAGTTATTTCGTATAAGAATAAACAGCTTTATTTTGTGGTTTATCTTACAAATCTTCTAAGCAATAAATGTTCTGTAAAAACCAACATGGTACACAGACAAGCTTTTGTTTCTAATACGACATTTTATATCGTAGAAAATACATACCTATATCTCGGAATACCAGCGTATTATGAAAATGGCCAACGTTAATATCGAAAATGAGCTCCATTTGCAACGGTAGAGGTAGTTTCTGCAGTTCGGGAGTGATCAGTATGCCGTTCTTCATGTGCCATAGTCGTTTCTTGTACAGCGTGGCTTGTTGCACCAGCCACTCAGGTGCCCCGCGGTGTCTTAGGTAGTTTACCATATGCTGGTACTGCAGACAACAATTGAGGACTTCAAACTCAAAATTACTTCGTTCAAACAAACTTATAAGTACATAGTTAAAATATATGAAACGTAAAGAATATACAATAGATATTTACATGACTAAAATACAGAAGAAACAGTTAAATCATCTAAAGACCGTTGCAAACGATCTATAGATAGCTCAACTGCTCCAGATCACTACCAGGCGGAAGTGTCTCCAAGACACAGGCTGCATTGCCCCGCTGAATTGCAATGTTTATGTGTTGACCCAGATAAGCGCCAGCTCTCGGAACACACGTCGTTTCGACCAGACACCCAGAAAGAATTATGAAAACGCGATAGGCCCCTGTACCCCATGACATGGCATAGACCCAGTCAAAATTAAAGATAAATAATTAGGTATTGCATAATAAGATGAAAAATTACTTCGTTTTATAATACTCTGTGTAAAACAAGTAGGTACCTAGGTACTTTAATTGATCCAGCGAAGCGAGATCTCTAAATCAACTTGGGCAAATCGGCGTTTTATGTATGTATGTTTGTCCGAGGATAACTTTCGAAGCGTTGATCCGATAATCGTGAAATTTAATACATAGGTAGGTAGGATGGCACAATTTTGGTGTGACCAAATGAGCTTAAAATGTTGGGAGGTTGTTGAGATATTGGGGTTCAAGAGGGGTAAAAAATTAAAATGAGGCTAACTGGTCAAATAGGTCGTCGAATGAAAGGTACTCATTTAGACTCTGTTTTTATTTTTCGCAAACTTTTTATAGTTTTTGAGTTATTAGTCATAATAAAAACTGAACTTTGACAAAATTCACAGGATACACGAGTAACCCCACAGTGCTGAAATTTGGTATGCGTGTAGCTTTAGTAACACAAATGTAGGCAAAAGTCTGAAATCCAAAATAACTGCAATTTGTACCCCAAAAAAGAGGTACCAATGAACATGTCCTTCCCGTTACCTGAAATTTTAATGAAACTGTAGGTTAAGGGGAGACCGGAGGGGAATCGCCCATACAACACGTACTACCAAGATCATTTCTAATTGGAGTATATTTCTACCTTAATAAGGTAATATTTTAATTCGAATAGTATTTATCTAGGTTCCTAACCATATATTAGATCAAAATACTTACCTAAAATGAAATAGAAGCGTATCGCATTCTGCATGTTTTTACGTCTTAAAAGACCTGTTTTCAACCTAATTGTTTCGTATTAAAAACAACAGCATCTTACGTATCCTAGTCATGGGAACATAGACTATATTGTCTAGTTACAGAATAACAACACAATGAGAAAAATACAATAAGTTTTCAGTCATCATTTTTGGTATTACGGAACATGGTCAAAATCTAATCATTCTATGTCATTCATCGTTCTATGTCGCTTGCTATCACTGTCGCTCTGCGTGGCTAAACTTGGTCACTAAACAGGGGTTGTGCTCGGGGTTCGCCGTCTTCTTAAGTTATTTGGTTTTGGCACTATTTTATTAGTCAAAGATTAAGGCCGGCTTGCACAACGATCCCCAAATGTATTTACCGACTAAACATGTATAAATTTTACGTATTTGTATGATTTGACAACTCTTATATTACTCCCTATATTTAGCCACTAAATACGTTTAGTCATCGTTGCGCGAGTCGCCCTAAGAATATTTTTTTGTTGTGGGATACTCGCGAGGTTTCAGTTCGGGGCGAACCACTAGTTTTATAATGAATGAAAACACTTTATTGTACACCATATTAACAATAAAATACAAACAAAATAGAAAATACAAAACAAATAGTACAACGGGCGGTCTTATGACTCAGAAGCGATCTCTTCCAGACAACCTTTGGATGGAGATTATAATGTTCATTGATTAGTTTACTGTAAAGCGCCCTCAGGAATTTGCGTTGCTCGTAATGGGGAAATAAGTATAATGTGCCATTACCTAGCTTTAAGAGCTTATAAATAAATAAATAAATATTTCTGAACATTTCACACAATGCTATCTAGCCCCAAACTAAGCAGATCTTGTATTATGGGAACCAGATAACTGATATAATACTTATATAATTTTTTTTGTAAATACATACTTATAATATATAGAAAAACATCCAGACCCGGAATAAATATCTGTAGATCATGCAAACATTTGTTCCGCGGCGGGAATCGAACCCGCTACCTCCTGCGTCTCAGCCGGCTATTCGCCCACTGCGCCACGGGGAGGCCTTTGCCCAACAATGGGACAATATGGGACGCTGCGCACGCTCGCATAAAAGCAAGTAACATGTGCTGCTGGTACTAAAGACTAAGATTGAGGATATCAAACTCAAGATTACTTCCTCTGGAGGTTTTTCAGGTGGGCTTCAAAATGAACGCTTTCAAGAGAGGTGTAAATAGGGATTAAGTGGTAGTCAACGCGACTGCAGTACCACGAGTGCAGAAGTTTATAGGCGGTGGTGACCACTTACCATCAGGGGGCCCGTCAGCTTGTGTGTCTACAAGTTTAATATAAAAAAAGTCAATGAAACCTTTTCGTGTTGTTCCTCACGAAATAAGTTAACCAACAAACATGATTTAAAATAGTCAAAAATTGGAAAAATCTTTTTCTAGCAGTAAGACAGTATAACGGTATCAAGAGGAAGGTTTCGAGTTTAACTCCCGTCAGGGTCAAAATTTTATGGATGATTTTACACGTTGAAATAGAAATAACTAGTGGTTCGCCCTGAACTGAGATCCTGCGAGTCTCCCATTAAAACAAAAATATATTATTCGTGATCTTTGACTATCAAAATAGTGGCACGAGATAAAGAACCACATTACTTGGCCTATAGTTTCATCATGCAATAGTTTCATATATTCACTTTAAAAATAAATAATTAAATTAAAATAAAACAAATATTTAAGAGGAACTCCCTTACAACAAACGTGATTTTTTTGCCGTTCTTATAGATAAATAATAATAAAAAATTATTGCTGGACATTTCACACAGCGCTATCTAACCCGAAACTAAGCAGAGCTTGTACTATGGAAACCAGGTAACTGATACTTATAATTTTTTTTTTGTAGATACTAAAAATAATAAAATAAAATAAGCCTTTATTACTGTTCTTAATCTAGGTATATTATGCTATCGGCAAACGCTTTAAATTATGTTTTATATATAACAGCTTGTCCTTCGACAAAGGCCTCCTCTAAGGATTTCCACTTTATCCTGTCTTCGGCTGTTCTCGTCCATTCTGGACCGGCTATTTTCTTCAGGTCGTCTTCCCAACGTCTTGTTTGTCTACCTTTTTGTCTTTTACCGTCTCTAGGGTACCATTCTGTTATTAATTTGGTCCATTTCTCTTTTCTTTCTCTAAGAATATGTCCTGTCCATTGCCATTTTAACTTCTTACATACGGTTTTTACGTCTCTGAAATTCGTAATGTTTTTTATTTTGCTCAGCCTTACTCTGTCTTTCCTCTTGACACCAATTACACTTCTTTCTATTCCGTTTTGACAGACCTTTATTTTATTAATCTGTTGCTCAGTTAATGCCCATGTCTGGCAACCATATGTCAAGCATGGTAGTATGCACATATTGAACACTTTTCACACGCTTTTCTTTTATTGCCATTTCTTTGTCCTTCATGACTTCGCTAAGTGACCAAAATCTTTTCCAGGTGTTAGCAATTCTCCTGTCGATTTCTTTATGCTTGGTATCAGTTGTAGATATGAACTGACCCAAGTATATGTACTCACTAACATATTCTATTTGTTCGTCATTTACTATTATGCTGTGTGTTTGTGATGAATTGGTCATTACTTTTGTTTTTGTTGTGTTCATCGATAGACCTGCCTTCGCGCTTTGATCTGATAATTGTTGTATTATTAGCTCTAAGCTCCTTGGGCATTCGGAAAACAAGATCAGATCGTCCGCAAAACGTAGATGATTTAAGTTTTCGCCGATTATGTTTAGTCTATATTCACTCCAATCCATGTTTCTAAATATCATCTCCAGAACAGCAGAGAATAATTTGGGTGAGATTGGATCGCTTTGTCGGACACCTCTCTCTATCGGAAATTCGTCTCCTATCGTTTCTAGCTTGACTTGTGCGGTGCTTTTTGAATAGATGTTTATGAATATTCGAATGTACTTTTCTTGGATTCCCTGTTTCTGTAGTGCTTCCCAAATGTATTTATGCTCTAAGGAATCGAAGGCTTTATTAAAATCGACGAACCCCAGATAATAGGTTTTATTATATTCCTTGAATTTTTGCAGTACTTGTCTTAAAACATGTATATGGTCTATAGTTGAGAAATTGCTACGAAAGCCGGCCTGCTCTTTCGGTTGATTTTCGTCAAGTAAAGTGGAAATTCGAGACAATATTATTTTGGAGAACACCTTGTAAATGTTAAACATTAGACTTATCGGTCTATAGTTTCCGATATCTCCTTTGTCTCCTTTTTTATGCAACAGTATTATGGTTGATTTAGTCCAGTCTTCAGGAATATTTTCGGTGGTTAGGATTTCATTAAAAATATTTGTTAGTGCAGGAGCATAGTAAATTTCAGTAGCTCGTTTGTTATTTGATCAGATCCTGGCGATTTCCCTAATTTTTGTGAGTTTATCGCTTTTCTTGTTTCCTCCTTTAATATATCTGGTATTGGCGCTGTATCTTTTAATGTGTTACATTTATTTTCGTCTTCTTTTTTATTTTTACTGTGGTATAGGTTTCTATAATAATCCGTGGCTATTTTAAGTATCTCTGGTCTTTTACTTGTTTGATTTCCATCTTTATTTATTATTTTCGGCATCCAAGCTTTTTTCGTGTTCAATTCTTTAATAGCTTTCTTTATCCCCCCTGTTCTTTTGATATACTTTTTCAATGTATTGTGTCTTCTTAGTTTTTTATCTTTTCTAATGTTTATGTTTATCTTTTTACTAATTTCTGATATATTCTGGCGGCTATCTTTGTTCTTAATTCATTGGATTCGTTTTTTTTTTCCTGTATCAACTGTCGTGTTTCAATAGAAATTATTTCTTTACTCTCTGTATTTACTTTTTTAACTTTAGTCTTAAACATATTCAGCATTTTGTCATACCTTTCTTGTGTTAATGTGCTTTCTTTAAAACCATGTTCATTTAATTCTGTAAGATTGCTAAGTAGTGTATTTCTATCGCCAGTGCATACAAGAGCTGTCCTGGTATTATTATGGAAACTTCTCCTTTTCTTCACATGCATTCCTGTCAATGTAGCCCTCACAATTCTGTGATCGGTGTGGAAATTTAAACTGTTTATAACTGATACATCTTTAAAATTTTTGACGTTATTTGACATAATAAAATTAATTTCGTTCTTATAGAGTCCATTTGGAGACATCCAAGTCTACTTTTTGGTTTGTTTCTTTCTGTAGAAGCTATTAAGAATGCTTAGTTTATTTTCTAGAGCAAAAGTTACCAATCTTGTGCCATTCTTACTTCTTTTACCATATCCGTGTTTTCCTACAGTATATTCTTCTCCCATATTGCGTACTCCTAACTGTCCATTGAAATCACCTATTACTATAATGCTTTTGTGTGCATTTTCAACAGTGGTTTGAAGATCTCTATAAAATTTTTCTATTTTCAATATGTCTTCTTTTTTATCTGATTCGGTTGGTGAGTAAGCTTGTATAATAGACCACATTTCTTTTTTATGAAAGGGTAGTCTTATGTTTAGGATTGCTATTTTCTCAAATATTCCTTTAATTTCTTCGATTTTGTCAGCCCATTTCTTTTTAATTAGAAAACCGACACCATAGAGTCCTGGTGTCTCGCCTTTGTAGTGTAAAATATATTTTCTGTATTCATCTATACCTTCTCCATATCTTCTCATCTCGCTAACTCCTATTATGTCCCATTTGATTTCTTCGATAGCTAGTTCTAGTTCAAGAAGTTTTTCAGGAGTTCGTAATGATCTTGCGTTGAAGGTAGAAATATGTATGTCTTGGGTACGTGGATCCGTCTTTAGAGGGTCTTGGTCAATATCCCCCACGAGGACCAGTCGGCTTGGGGGAGGGTGTTTTATATCTGTTACTTTATTTTTTGTTTTCGTTTTTTTGTTTGTTGTAATATTTGTTCGCCAATATCTAATTGCTATTGTTTCTTGTCTGATGAGAAGGTAGAGAGCAAGTTAGATCTATTTCTCATTACATCAAATGCATTTGTTCTATTGTTGTTTGAGGATGAAATATTCTGTTGTTTCCGTGGCTGTGAACTAGTTTGCGGGGAAGTAGATAGTTCCCTCATTCTTTTCTCGTTATTAGTTGCAGTTTTCTTGATTATGAGTTTATCATAATTTAAATAAGCGATATTTCCTTTGTTCCTTTCTTCCATTAGTTTTGATTGTAGTGCCTTCCGCTTTTCCAGTACTTCTTTAGAAAAGTCTTCGGTGACGTATAATTCTTTCGACTTCCTTTTGTTTTTCATCACTTCACTTTTTTTCCATCCATTCACAAAGGAGAGGAGAGTAAGTCTCGGTCTTTCACCTGTGTTTGTCTTTCCAATTCGATAAATTTTGTTTATTTCATAGTCTTCTAAGGTTATATTAAGTTCATCCTTAAAGTTTTCCTTTACTTTTTGCAGTAGTTTGTGGTCGAACTTTCCTCTTCTTTCAAACCAAAAACTATAACATTGTTATTTTTCTTTTCTCTTTTCAGATGTTCTATCTCTTTTACTAAGTTTTCCACTTTTACTTTCAAAATTTTGTTTTCTTCTAGGATTGGTTTTAATTTTTCATCCATTCTATTCATTATTGTATTAGTTATCGAGTCGGTTAACTCCGTTGTTTGCTTTTGCATTTCGATTTTCATTTTGTCGAATAATAGTTGGAATTGTTCATCCATATTTCCTTGTAAAATTTAGCGCGTATGTACAAAGAGAGAGGCCCTATGTCCAACAATCGGTGGGTTGACTAACACAATCGGAATGTTTATGGCAACTTTGGACTCAGCTGTCCAGTCTTTTTTCCTGAATTCGGATTTAGTCCTGCCACCTATTGGATTTGTAAGTGACTTTTCCTTTTATTATGGAGTTGGTTTATAAGCGTCCTCTGGTGTTTTCTTCGGCCTATTTGATTTTATACGTTCTTGATATTTAGAAAGTTTTAAAGAAATTTTTTTGCGCAAAAAGTTGCAATTCCTCTGCGAAGGATCGAACCTTCGTATTCTTCGACTTCTGTAGTATTCCGCCACCGTGCTAGTTACTTATATCGTAGAAATAGTGAATAAGTTCCTGGTTGCTGATCGTTTACATGAAGGTAGGTAGCTGTTGAGATTATTTTTACGACCACCTTCATTAAATATGATGACGACAAATTGCACAATTCACTTTATAAATCAATCTTTTCCACTTATGTGAGTTCTTAGATTCGTATTGCTGTAGATTAGTTATTAGAATGATTTATTCACGTGTTATTAATATGTCCACATCATTTACTGTTTACGATATTTCACGGCTTACAAAAACTTTAAGAGTCAGTACGGTCTTGTTTCACAACTGTTTTTGGTCACTTATTTCTCACTATTTCTGCAAATTGTTCCAAGATAACACTACTACTTGGTTCTTATGTCTTTATACACACGTTTAAACACTTATTTTACTGTTTTGTGCACTATTTATAATTTTAAAATATTTTTCTTGACAGAGCTATTGTAGCTTGCGCGACTGCGACGAACGAATCATATTATATAGAGAAACAACCAGACCCGGAACAAATATCTGTAGATCATGCAAACATTTGTTCCGTGGCGGGAATCGAACCCGCTACCTCCTGCGTCTCAGCGGGCTATCCGCCAACTGCACAGCGGAGGTCGTCGATAATGGTACGGCACCCTTTATGCGCGAGTCCGACTCGCACTTGGCATGATTTTGTAATTATACCTCTATAGCCGCCAATCAACTTTGAACCGCACACTAGTAAATGCGGTTTTGTTGTTAGTCAATTTACTTTGCCAAGTTTAGCGGTCTTGTAATTTACATTGCAGTAACATTTAGTGCTAATGAGCAAACAACCTTTGTTACTACTCTCTCACTAATAGGTGATCGAGCGAAGTGAGATCTCCAAATCAACTTGGGCAAATCGTCGTTGTATGTATGTATGTATGTTTGTTTGTCCGAGGATAACTTTCGAAGCGTTGATCCGATCATCGTGAAATTTGGTATATAGGTAGGTAGTGATAACACAATTTTGGTGTGAATAAATGAGCTAAAAATGTTGGGAGGGCTGTTGAGATATTGGAGTTCAAGAGGGGTAAAAAAAATTAAAATGATTCTATTAAGTCAAATGGGACGTCAAATGAAAGGTCTTTAGACATTAGACTCCGTTTTTATTTTTAGTAAAGCCTTTACAGTTTTTGAGTTATTAGCCATAATAAAAACTGAACTTTGACAAAATTCACAGGGCCAGTGACCCAACAGTGCTGTAATTTGGTATGCAGGGTTGCCAAATCAGCCCTTTGAAAATTATGTTGGCCCTTGGCAGCCATCGGCGTTTTTGTGGCCTTTACCCGCCAATAATAAATATATTACTTACAGTTATTAAAAATATAAATAAGGTCTGGGTAAATTTATGAAATTCCAAAAAAATATAGCCAATTTTTTCATTTACATTAACTAATTGGCTTACTGCCGGTTCTCCCATTTTCTAACGCGAGTGTTGAGCGTGTTTTTAGTAAACTGAAGAGAATAAAAACTGAAAGCCGCACTCGTCTTAATACGGAGACGATAGCTTCTTTAATGACTACCACTGCAGGTATAGAAAACTGTAATGGTATAATATTTCGAGACATCGCCAGAAATGATAAGTTCTAAAATAAAATATATATAAAGACTGTTAATATATAAGTAAAAAAGTGGTTTGTGTCTAGTTTTTGTTTTTTGCACCATTTAAATATATATTTTTTAGTTTAATTACGTTTTTTTATTTCAATTTCTGCCGAAAATCGGCCTTTTTCAACAAGGCTCACCGGCCTTTTTCTGATTGAGGTGCTGGAAACACTGTACTCGTATTCATGTAGCCAAAGTGACACAGATAAAAATAAAAGTCTAAAATCCAGAATGAGTGTAATTTGTACCCCAAAAAACAAAACCAAATTACATGAACTCCCGTTACCTGTCATTTGAATGAAACTGTTGTTCATGTAGGTTGGTTATTATTTCGTGGCACTATTTTGATAGTCAAAGATTACAAATATTTTTTTTTTGTTTTAATCGGAGACTCGTGAGATCTCAATTCGGGGCGAACCACTAGTAATTAAATGAATATTCTATAATAATTAAGACAAGCATCATTTATTTTCACATCATACAAACATTTGCTCCTACGTTGGTAAGACCTACTCGTACGTGGACAGGAGAATAGAATAGAATACTCTATATTGCACACCAACAAAATTAAAACTACAAAGAAATACACAAAAATGAAGGTAAGTACAATGGGGGATGGAATATTTAGATTTGATATTAACCCGATACACAAAATTGCACATCCTTCCGTTGGAGAGAACGAGCTCCCAAGCGATGCTGCCAATAAACTTGTAGCGGAAGAACACGTAGCCAAAAAGCATGAGGGCAGATGTCAGCCATTTTTCTAAGTTAGCCTGGAAACATACAAACAATCAATTGTTAATGTTAACGACACCTTTAAAAGTAAATGAATAAATAATTATATTTAAATACCATTAAATATTGATGTACATTTCACACAGCGCTGTATAGCACCAAACTAAGCAGAGCTTGTATTATGGGAACCAGCTAACTGATAGAATACTTATATATATTTTTTTGTAAATACATACTTATAATATACTAGCTGACCAAACCACAGCTTTGCACGCGTAGTTTTTCAATAAAAACATTACCCTCCTTTTGCGCAGTTGGGTAAAAAGTAGCCTATGTCACCCGGGGATCCCAACAGTGAAATATTTTTTAAATCGGTCCTGTAGTTTAGGAGGCTATTCAATACAAACAAACAAATATTTCCTCTTTATAATATTATAGTAGATAGAAAAACAACCAGACCTGGAATCTGTAGATCATGCAAATATTTGCTCCGCGGCGGGAATCGAACCCTGCGTTTCAGCCGGCGGTTCGCCCACTGTGCCAAAGAGGTCGTCTTAATTAAATAATAATATCTTATTGAAAAATTGTTAGCCTTAATTTTCAATTATCAATCCCGCGCTTTTTACACCCAAAGCTCCAAGTCAGTGCCCCATGTCGCGGAGGAGTACGTTCGGTTATCTGTAAATTGGCGTCCACCGTATATTGCCGCACTCAAACCCCTCTGCACTTCAGATAGTTTTCTCCAAAGATGTGGTTCGATGGAGTATTGCCAACAATAATTTGACTAAACTGGGGTTTGTATCGTAAAACCTGCCCATTTTGCACCATAAAAAGTGGGATGGTTTTAACTCTAATTTTATTTTTTGATATTCTAAGTTATATGTAATATATCAAGCTAGAGTAGGTAGAACAAAATTATGCTAGAGATTTGTACTGCCTGGGCAACACCACGGCAGGCACTGGTGGCAAGGATCTCTCGCTGCTTAGCATAATTCAGGCTATGCTTGGCAGCGATAGAACATGAGATGCCGTAATCGCCTTCTGTGACAAAATAATGTCTCAGAAAGAGGCTGCAGAGAGGATAGAGCCGCTCTGCAAACGAAGAACCGGAAGCAGGCGAAGACAGTTTCTTCGCCTTCTTCAGCTCGATGAGGGCCAGCAGGGTTTGGGTGCGGGGAGCTCCGACCTAGCGTCACACAGGTCTTCTACTCCAGGACATTCCTCTCCCTCAGGTAGGGGAGGGGGGCAGAGGGGCCCACTTAAGGCGGACATTCACCGCATGAAGGAATATCGGTGGGTTTTAAGTCAGTATGCCGTTGGTTGTTAGCCTACGGAGACTTCCACAGACCCTTTCAGCTCTCCCCGGGGTTGGAGAACATGCGTAAAGCATTTTCCTATCGTAAAAAAACAGGTCGAACATAATTTAAGTTTCGTCGCGTATTTTTGGCAGTCGGGTTTACAAACCCATCCAGGGTAGGAAATATATATTCGCATCATTCTTGAGATATTTGCATGGTGTTTAATCCTTTTTGTTCTGATTTAAAACTACTTACCTATCAATAAAATAAACAAAATACAGTGCAATTATTCCAACGATACACTTTTTTCTATTTTATTTAGAAACACGCGTGTTCTGTAAGCCTACTTGTCCTACTTAATGATTCCATCCGTGTTCGCCCGTTGAGACATAAGTTTGGCTGCAGTTAGCTCCAGTCTATGTGCTATGCCGTAGTTCCAGCTACGAACGTAGAGCGTAGAAGTTGGGATGCAGTTAGCTTTTTTTTTATACTAATTATATGTCAAACGAGCATGCAGTCCACCAGATGTTAAGTGTCTACTGCAGCCCATGGATATCCACATAGAATTCAAAACAAGCTATTATGTTGTCTTGATCTCTATGTGGATACGTTGCCATACTATAGGACTTAGCTGTTATGCCTATGTGCCAGTAATTACAGGAACATACCATGACCATCTAACGGGAACACAGCAGCACAAGTACTGCAATTTGGCGGCAGATAAAGGTAAGGCGGTGGTGCCCACTTTTTCGAGCCCGTTCACATAGCTCCAGTCTATATGCTACGCCGTAGATTCAGCAACGAACGTAGCGCGTAGAAGCAAGTTAGAGGCAGCTTTTAAAATTAAAACAGAGAAGAGACTTTATTATTAATTCTTTATATTAAGTGATTATTGTTATAAATATTAAATATATGGATAATGTATTACCTTCGCTTTTTTACTAGTGTTAATATCTCTCTGTTTACTTACATTCATTTAAGTTTTTATTTTCGTGTTTGTGTATTTTGTTGCTAAAATAACTAGGGGTTCGCCCCGAACTGAAACCTCGCGAGTCTCCCATAAAAATAAAAAATATAGCTATATTTGTAATCTTTGACTATCAAAATACAGCCACGAAATGCATAACCAAAATTTAGACCTACAGTTTCATTACAATTACAGGTAACGGGAGTTCATGTAAATTGGTTACTCTTTTTTGGGGGTACAAATTGCAGTTATAATAGATTTCAATCTTTTCCCTATATTTGTGTCACTAAGCTACACGCATACCAAATTACAGCACTGTGGGGTCACCTGGTGTACCCGGTTAACTTCGTCAACGTTCAGTTTTTATTACAGCTAAGAACTTAAAAACTAGTTTGATACTTAAAATAAAAACGGGGTCAAAATGTACAAATAAAGACCTTTCATTTAACATGCTATTTGACCGGATAGTCCCAATTTGTTTTTTTTTATCCTTGTTGAATATCTTAACAACCCCCCCCCCCCCCCCCCCCCCCTCTTACCTTTTTAGCTCACGTTGATCGGATTAAAGTTATTAACGTTTCGAAAGTTATCCTCGGGCAAACAAACATACTAACACAACGCCGATTTGCGCCTAAGTGAATTTTTAGACCTCGCTTCACTCGATCAATTATGGATCATTGATGACAAAATTCTGCTCTTTCCTTCTTCTTTTTCTTTCATTCTCTTTTTTCTTTCTTTCTTAAAAACATTCATTAATATAAGAATGTTTTTATGGGTAAACAAGGGTTTTGAGAATCAATTTAGAATTTTCTGACCAAAATAATAAATGCTCGAAGAAATAACAGAATCTCTCTCCCCAAGTAAGTTTTTAAATTAGCAAACGTAGTTTTACGATAAAAACTTAAATTAATAATGTAGGAGAACAGAGTTACATGAGTACTTACCAATGGAAAAGAGTCACCAAAAATAACATTGAAAAATCGGCATGAGCAGTAATACCAACATGATGAATAACTGCAAAATAAATAATACATTTTTTGGTTGAAAAATTACTTTTTCAAAACAAGCTTCTATAAAATTCATAATCGGAACCGCCAGCAGACTCAATTCAAAACACTAGTAGCCTACTATAATCCATTCAGAAATTCCGTTGTCTAGCATCCGTCTCCATCATGAGACCACCTCCATGGTACCATATTATTGCATTGTCACCGAAGTTACATATGTATTTCAAATTGAAGGTCAATCGGTTGAGGGGAACGCACTAACATACATACATTGCAAGGTAATAAAAAGCTTGTAAAAAAACGAGTGTGATTTAGACCACACGACTGAAGTAAATCTTCTTTTTCAAAATATTAATTTATAAAATTGTTCAATTACAAAATTGTCCACACGTCTGTAGGGCGATCAGTCTATGTTCATTCTGGACAGATGCAACTCGCACTCGCACATTAACTTTTAAAAATATACGAAACGTCACTCTCTCTCTTTCTATTTTCACTAACTCTTATCTCCCTCTCAACATCCGTTCGCACTTTTCGTAACGCATTCACCAGCTTACTCCCCAAGTCAAGCGTGCGTAAAGAAGTTTTACTTCAAAAACCGTCATAGTTAGTCGGTGGTTGCGTAGTGAAAGATGGCCCATCGCTCACCCGGCACTCTTTGGAGAATCCCATGTTTCAAGTTGTCTTTAAATTAATATAAATTACTTGTGGTGTTCGTCAATAAAGTAAAAATCATCCCAAAACTACGGACGGGATTTGGGCCCACTCATACCTGTATCAGGAGGAAAGTCTCGGGTTCAAATTCTGTCATAGGGTCAATCTAACAAAAAATAATTTTGGAGGATATCATGAATGATGATATGAAAATTCAAAGTTGCCAACTCTCCCCTACTGTATGCCTTTAATTGTTGTGTCTACTAACACTTTAAAATCAAATTAACGTAAGTAATAAACCCAAAGCACATGGGTTTGTGTGCCTTAGAAAATACGGTAGGTACCAATCGAATTTCATCCGTCGAGAATCTACATGATCTGGATATCCAATATTACCCCAAATCTCAGAGGGTTTCTTATTTCGATTCATGTCATACCACAGGCAAGTACTGGCATGGAGGATCAAGACGACGGTTATCATGTGTTCGAGGAGGTACAGCATTATACGGGAATTTCGCATCTGTGAAGAAAAATTGTGAGTAAAGGGACTGGGTAAAGTTTATACCTATGTGGTCTTCCAGGGATTCCACGGGAAGAAAGGAGTTCCTTACCTCGCAAATTGTATCAATGTGAAAAAGAGTAATTACTTTCCTTTCACAACTCATTCATTTGCTAAATATACCTAGTTATGAGTTTTGGACAATGTAGCATCTGATATAGTGTCGTAGCTATCGCAGGGCTAGACGGGGCAGTGCCCGGGGCCCCCAAGCTCAGGGGGCCCCTCGGACTGTGACTTACAAACTGTAATTTGAACTAGTGAAAACTTCCCCAACATTCGGAATATAAATAAAACCAGATTCCAATTAAGTAACAATTTGTATTTGGTTTTTAATTGTATTATGGAGTCTACTGTATTACGACGAATCTGGATTACGTCGAATTAGGACTACGACGAATACGGTACAAACGATTTTAAATAGTTTAGTTGGGGTCCCAGTTTATTTTTTGCCCCAGGGCCTTTGGTTACTTAGCTACGCCACTGATCCGATATAGGACGTTATCGTAGTAAATACTTTGTGGTTATGTAGATTATAATCATTACACGCGTAAAACCATTTGCTGAAGTTAGAATCTATTATTAGTATACATATATTAGTGTCGATGATGATAATATTAACTGTTAACCATCATCCCTGCCGTCTGTTTACCTCTTGCATAAAATGAGTCAAAAAGTAAAGATATTTCCAAAATAACATGAATACAAGAAGATATTACATTTTGATTGATTTCTTGAAAGAAATAAAATAGCCTGTATATGCGGCCTATGCCAATCCAACTTCCAAGCGTTACGATATCTTCAAAACCATCGCGATATTGAACTGTAAAATTAATAAAAGTTACATTACCAAGAAGTCATATTTATAGGTAAACTCAGTTGAAAAGTTTTCTATACAGAGCGACCCATGGCAACGTACTTTAACTACCTATGTGTACTATGTGAACAACTTACATGGAAATGTGTAAGGAACTATTGTCAAAACATCATAGATTAGAAAAATCATGTGCCTCCTGTAAACTCTCATGTGTACACGCACCAGCGGCCAAAAGGCGTGGAGTAGATGCACTATCACATCGATATCATAAACGAGCTCGCTGAGAGCAGTGGTGATGTCTAGGAAAGGCATCGATTTCTTGAAGAAGTACGCTTTGAGAAAGTATCCTATGAATTTGTAGACCACGGTTATTAGAACTAGGAACTGAAACAAAATTAATAGATTCAATAACATTTATTTATTTATTTTAATACTTTATTGCACAAAAATACAAATTACAGGTACAAAAGGTGGGTTGAATGCTAATAGCATTTTCTACCTGCCAACCTTTTTAACAAAAAAGGTTGGCGTGCTAACTTATAACAAAATTACGTTACTGATACTTAAAAAAATACAAAAGAAACACAAATAACAATAAACTCCGATCACAGTAAGAATAACTACATAAACCTAATTGATATCATAATAATACTACATAGAATATAAATAAAAAATACTATTAAATACAAATACACATACTACGTTTTCATATATTTTAACAGCTAGTGGAGGACTGCATGAAATGACAGTAGACTAGTCGTCTGAAAATCGATTTACTAAGCAACCGGTAACATTCGTATTGATAAAAAAATATTATATATTCATTTTTGTATGTAGTTGGGTACTTTCACTAAAATCTAAGGTGGGTGTTGCTCGGGACAATCTAAATTCTAATAGGTGCGACTTCTCGTATCTTTCATTTTTCTTGCCGTAATAACTTTGAACGAGCGTCTACACAAAAAGTCAAAAAAACAATCACATAATGCCAAGTAATGGTTATGATAATTATTTGGCATATATTTGTAGAACATGTGATTGTGCTGCATTTTACCAGAACATAATCACGCGAAAACCTATCCTCAGAATATAATATATCTAGAATATAAAAATGAATCGCAAAATGTGTTGGTAAGCGCATAACTCAACAACGCCTGGCCCAATTTGGCCAATTCTTTTTTTGTTGTATTTCTTATTGTCAGGAGAAGGTTCTTATGTAAGAAAAAATTGAGAAAGTTGCGCGCAAAAATAGAAAATTTAAAAATACTTAACCACCATATAAAATTATTTATAATCTAACCTTAGCGCTTTTATAATGTAACCTTATGACGTTTGACATAGAATTGACAGAATGCGTGCTGCAAATATCGTCAAAGAGGATGTAAAAAAAATGAATATCGTTTGAAACAGATGCTACGGTAGGAGTTATCCCGAGATATATTGACTATATATATAAAAATTAATTGCTGTTCGTTAGTCTCGCTAAAACTCGAGAACGGGTGGAGCGATTTGGTTAATTTTGGTATTGAATTATTTGTGGAAGTCATTCATTTTTTCATACATAATGATGGCCGGGGACAACAATTGACAATTCTACCAGGGTGACTTATATTGACAGCCCGCGTTATACCTATGTATGTCAAGCCGATACGAAGTTCGGCGGGTCTACTAGTCTATAATATAAAAATGAATCGCAAAATGTGTTGGTAAGCGCATAACTCAACAACGCCTGGCCCAATTTGGCCAATTCTTTTTTTGTAGTATTTCTTATTGTCAGGAGAAAGTTCGTATGAAAGAAAAAATTAAGAAATTGCGCGCAAAATTAGAAAATTTAAGAATACTTAACCACCATATAAAATTATTTATAATCTAACCTTAGCGCTTTTATAATGTAACCTTATGACGTTTGACATAGAATTGACAGAATGCGTGCTGCAAATATCGTCAAAGAGGATGTAAAAAAAATGAATATCGTTTTAAACAGATGCTTCGGTAGGAGTTATCCCGAGATATATTGTCTATATATATAAAAATTAATTGCTGTTCGTTAGTCTCGTTAAAACTCGAGAACGGGTGGAGCGATTTGGCTAATTTTGGTATTGAATTATTTGTGGAAGTCATTCATTTTCTCATACATAATGATGACCGGGGACAACAATTGACAATTCTACCAGGGCGACTTATATTGACAGCCCGCGTTATACCTATGCATGTCAAGCCGATACGAAGTTCGACGGGTCCACTAGTAATATATAAAAATCTCGTGTCGCGGTTTTAGTGGTCGTACTCCTCCGAAACGGGTCGACCGGTTTTAATGAATTTTTTATATATATTTGGTAGATATAATAGGTCGTAACGTATTTTTCACCCTCCTACCTCCGCACCCCCCTTTTTTAATCGCGATTTTAGTATTTTTCTATGAACAATATCCATATAATTAACCGTCGTTCATTGACGTGAAGTCATTTACATGAAATGTCGCGTCACTTTAACATTTCATTCTGCATCTGATTTCTTTAATAATTTAGATGGCAGAACAATGTTTGCGGGGTCAGCTACTGATCAAATAAATAATATCACACCTTGCAAAAACCATTCCAAGGCTCCATTAAAATAAACTTTGTGATCTTCCCAAGTCGACCTTCGAACAGAATTGCTCCTCTCAAGCGTTTTGTCGTAACCTGCTTGTCATGCAATATTACACCAACACTGGCTCGGCTAGCACTTGCTGATATCGTGCTAAAATAAAAACATTTAAAGGGAAATGATCAATGAAGGAAAACAGTTTGAAGTGTAAAGAAGAAAGCGTTTACTTTATATTTTTACAAATGTATTTGTAATTTGTAAAGTATCTTACCCATGGATAGTCCCTAAGGACGGCTCGCTCACGCTTCTCTGCATTTATTATTAAAATTTATAAAAGCACTTTGTTTATTTATTTAGGTTGTACTCCAGTACCAACAGTGCTCTTAGCCAACGCGATTGTTTAAGAAAATAATTATATTCAAATCTTAAGTGAACTTGAACACACCTTCCAAACAAAAAGTTCTTATTCTGAATGTAGTGAAATAATTAAAGTGAACCAGGTTTGTCAACATAGGAGTATATTACAGGAAGTACATATATAGTAGCGCCAGTGATAGAAAAATTGAGGAGTAAGAGGCTAGCGTGGTACGGGCATGTCATGTGGAGGGAAGAACATCATGTTGATGACGGCTTATAGAGAGATGTGGAGGAGGAATACATGTAGTGCCGACCCCGCGTAATGTGGGAACAGGGCAGGAAAAAGAACGAGAGCGCGTAGCCAAGTTACATTCGCTTCGAATCGATTCGAGTTCTACATAAGTTTGTTGTCGATATATCACGTGATATTTCCATAGCATGTGTCAAATCGGACTTATCGACTAGCGGCATCGGTAATCGAATGTAATTTGGCTAAGCCCTCAGGTATGTCAGCATCTAATATACACGGTGTCCTTTAAATCACTGTTTTCCCAGAACAAACGTTGTTCAGACCACGGTCTAACCGTTAATAACATCAAATTAAAAAAAAACGAAATCGGTCTTTGAAAAATATAAAAAGTTGCGAACTTAAAACGTCTTTTTTAACGTTACGCCCTACAACATAGTCAGCACGCTGACCTAGTGTAGCTACTAGGTACTAAGGAGTAGGCAATACACTACGGCTAGCCATAAACTTTATGTCACGGTTAGTTTTTAAACAAAGTTAGACTTATTTGAGAAGGTCAAGATTTTTTTCCCCCTTATTTAATGCTATAAACAGTTAGTAGACTATGGTCTGAGCACCGTTTGTTCTGGGGAAACAGTGATTTAAAGGACATAGTGTATAAGAATCAAAGTCCTGACTGACTGACATAATATACAGTACAACCGCTGGTTCTACAGACTTGAACTTCGGAGGGTGTTCTTTGTGGTACGTTCACGGAAGGTGTACGAAGAAGTAAGAACGTTTTTTTGGAATTTCGCCCCCTAAGTGGATGAAAAGGGGTGTTTACAGTTGTATGAAACCGTATCCTTGGGTTTATAAACTTGAAACATAGAAAAAATATTCGTTATGACAAAAACGAGAAAAAATATATATTTGTTTTGAAAAAATCACCATCTGGATCAGTGAATAGACGTAAAACTTTAAACAAATACTGTTCAAGGCACATAATGAAACATGGGATGGTCATTCTGCCTGAAACTTACACCCTAGAGTTGAAAAAGAATGTTGTAGTTCGTTTCAAAAAAAACATTGTTCATTGTGTTTAAGAACGTATAAATTTACTCAAGGTAATAATTAAACATTTTAACATGGTTTGACAATGACGATGGAGTCTAGAGGAAATCTACAGAACTTCTTGATGGATAACCGTAAAGGGATTGTGTTCGGGTTATTTGATGATAAGTCTATGTGTACTTTTGAAAGAAAGAAAGAAAATATAATTTATTATGCCAACCACTAATAACAATAATTAACAACACAAAAACAAAATACATTACAACAAAACATAACATAGATATTAGTTATTAGTAGCCTCCACAAAAAGGTTCCAACTCAGCATTTTGCTATGTCACAGCGAGATAACACAGCGCTGGTCTTCCGCTGGAACCTTTGTGAGTACACGGAAGTCTGCTAACACATACAAAATAATAAAAATAAACAAGTGACTTATATTAAAACCCAACTAGCATAATACATAAAAACAAAAATAAACACGTAACATAATTAAAATCAATTAGTGCGCTTAATGCCAAAACTTACTATAAAACCCTAGAAATATTTCTTTTGATGTTCGCAATTGAAAGAGCTACAAACCACTGGGCACCACTTTCTACCTGTTAGTCAAAAATTTCGGCTACTACACACATTTAGTTCTGCGGATAAATATAGATAAATGATACTTTATTGCGTACCATAAACTACAAAACAATTAAAATTAACATTATTCAAATGAATGTATACAATTGGCGGTATTATCGCTAAGTAGCGATCTCTACCTCTACCTTTGCATGGAATGGACCATGTGAGTTTTACCTAGGGTATCAATGGTGTACCACATACATACTTACGTATTTGATATTATTATTATTCTACACGGGTAATCTATGGGTAGCATATGCCAAAAGATCACTGGATGTCCTACGCATCCAATATAATAATATTTTTAGGATGCTGTTGAGGCTGCCGCGTTTTTGCAGTGCGTCGGAGATGTTTGCCCAACACAGGACTGATGGCTTTCATGCCATCATCCGTAAAAAGACAGCATCTCTGATGAGCAGATTACGGGATAGTCACAACAGCATCCTAAAAACTGTTGCTGAGAGATGCACCTCTCCTATTTGGAAGCATTTCGTAAAAAAAACATGATTTATTAATTAAGTAGTTGATTGTCTGATGTGTTCTTTCTATTATTATCTTTATTATTTTGTCATGTCTTGTCTTTTACTAACCAATTATGCATAAGTTGTACTAACAAAATGGACTGTAAACCGTCTTAAATAAAAACTTTTGATTAATTTGATTGATTATTATTTAGAGCGTGTAGTGTCCCGCTGCAGGGCAAAGGCCTCCCTTCCTTCTCCCCAGTATTCTCTATTTTGGGCTATTGTGGACCAATCCTGTAAATGGGCATCAATTTCGTCCCTCCATCTTCCCCGCGGTCTGCCACGAGGTCGTTTCCCGTTTAGAGGCGTCCACTCTGTGGTGGTTTTAGCTCATAACGCATCCGACGTGCGGCAGACGTGGCCCGCCCAATCCTACTTCAGTTGGCTTGTTGCCCGATTTTATATTTTATCGCGGATAAATATAAAATAATAAATTAAATTAAAATGTCACGTAAATTATATTTTGAAATTGAATTGAAAATACCTACAGAGTAATTTTTTTTTTTTTTATTTATTAAGAATCATCAACACAGCATACACTGACAATATCCAATGGTTACAAGTATAAATTTTAGAACTTAGTGCTACTATAATCACTGATGATAGACTGCATGCAATAATATTTTATGCCGAGCGAGTAAATTAATTGTATTTTAATGGTAAACCAAGATGGCATGCACTAACTTCTTGTCAACAATACATTTCATTATGTTATAACTACAAAAATTAATAAAAAAAAATCAAATAAGTTAATTCATTCCTATTTACAAATTTAAGACCAATAAAATTCTATATGTACCTATCAACTACATAACTATGTACATTATTAAAAAAAAAATATTTAAAATTAGATTACGATTAATAATATCATAATATTTTATTTATTAAATGATTATACAGGTCATAAAGGTAAGTACAAGAATGATTCACAGATTAACCTGGGATAAGCTGTTTTTAAACATTCTTACAGTTCCAACAAACATGTCAGCTCCCTTACTCTTAGCCACACAATTATATTGGCGGACTATCCTGTTCAGAGGCGCATTAATACCGAGATTGGATTTAGAAGAGCTTGGCTGAAAAGGATTAAATCTCGAGATCCGGGGCAACCTAGACGGAGCAGAGAAATTTAGGGCAGCGAGTAACTCCGGAGCGTCCAGGGTACCGTTTGCGAGCTTAAAAAGAAATAAATTGTCCAGCAAGTGTCTTCGATCCGTTAACGAGGTCATTTTAAAGAATTTCAGACGATCCTCATAACTAAGAAGGATTTTACCTTTATGACAAGCGTAAGTTAGGTGCCACAAAAACCTTTTTTGGATTCTTTCTAGTATTTTTTTGTATACATCATAGAATGGATTCCTAACGACACAGCAATACTCGAGTCTACTTCTAACAAATGTATTGAATAGGGTTATCTTGACCTCTGGTGACTTAAAACCTTTACAATTGCGCAGGACAAAACCCAGAGATCTCCAAGCCTTTGTGGCAATATCTTTGATATGAAGGTCAAACCTCAACTTACTGTCGAGCACAACTCCTAAGTCTCTTGTATTGTATTTTTGAAGTAATATTTCATTATTAATTAAGTACTTCCTAGATGGGCAAACTGCACTTCTTGAGAATCTAATATAAAAGCATTTCTTTGTATTCAGATCCATACCGTTAACGATACACCATGCGCATAGACGGTGCAAATCCTCCTGAAGTAGAGATGCATCGCTATCACTATTAACCTCTCTGAATAACTTTAAGTCGTCCGCATATAAATAATAGTTAGAGTGCAAAAAACAGCTACTAATATCATTAATATATAAGTTAAAAAATAATGGACCCAGATGTGAACCCTGTGGTACGCCAGATTTGCATGGGAAAGGCTCAGATGTAAAACCATTCACAACAACTCTAGAGTTTCTTCCAGCTAGGTATGATCCACACCAAGAAAGTAAAGGTCCCGATATACCATAAAATGATAGCTTACGAAGCAAGACTTGATGATTAACTCTGTCAAATGCCTTACTAAAGTCCGTGAAAATTGCATCAACTGACGAGCGATTGTCGATGGATGAAGAAACCTTGTCAACAAAGTCAGCAAGGTTTGTTGCCGTAGACCTCGCTTTCATAAAGCCATGTTGTTGAGAGTCCATATGAGGTTTAATATGCCAAGACAAAATTGGATGCAGCAGCTGCTCAAAAATCTTTGCAAATATGGGCAGTTTTGAAATGGGTCTGTAGTTTTTTACCAAATCATTTTCGCCACTTTTGAAAATAGGGATCACTAAGGCTTCTTTCCACAAACTAGGAAAGATGCCTGTGCTCAATGATTTATTATAAATTAAACAGAGCGGCTTTGCTAAAGAAGGGGCGCATTTTGCCACAAAGATTGAAGGTAAGCCATCAGATCCAGCTCCCCTAAAATGATCCAGTCTTTTTAAAATCTTAAGAACCTGGTCATCTCTAAACTTGATAGAACTCATAAAAGAGTTTGTTAAGGTCTCAACTTTAGTACTAGAGCTAGGTAAGTTATCAGAGCTGTAGGTTGAGACAAAGTTCTTGGCAAAAAGATTACAAATGTCATTACCACTGGTGGCAGTTTCCTTTTCAAACGACATTTGTGCAGGGTAGTTACTGCGGCATTTTCTCTTATTCTTAATGAATGTCCAAAATAGTTTAGGATTAGAACGCATGTTCGCTTCAAGCTGTGAAATGTATCTATTATAGCAGACTGTCAAAAGATGATCACAACGCTTTTTAACCAATTCAAATGAAAGTTGGTCCAGAGGATTGTTGTTATATTTTCGCAGTTTCTGCCTATACTTAAGTTTTTCACGTAATCGGTTTATAAGATCACGCGAGAACCAAACTGGATATTTATTGCTACGATGTATGGTCTTAGGGATATAATTCAAAATAGCATCATGAACCCGGCTATAGAAAATTGCAAGCATGTCGTCCACAGTAACACAACCATCAAATTCATCCTCCCAACACAAGTCATCCAGAGAATTGATAATCTTGGTATAGTCGCCTTTGCGGAAACAATGTGAGATGGTGTCATTAAAAGAAAGACCCTGTAAATCTTCAAATAAAGCCTGAAAATGCAAAGGCGGGTGGGGAGGGTCGACCTTAGATAACGGATTAACACTCTCTACAAGATTGTCTATTTTAATGTTACTTAAGACAAGATCCAAAATTCTGTCTTTGCAATTCCGTATGGAATTGAATTGTGACAGGTCGTTAAGTATAGCAAACTCAACTAGCATCCTAGTAAATAAGCTATTATCAACTGAAGTATCTTTAACTAAATCGAAATCTATATTCTTTAGAACATTCCAGTCAATTGTCCCCAGGTTAAAGTCGCCTACAAACATTACGTTCCCAGAATCTATTTGCTCCATGACCCGATTGGAATTTGATATAAACTCATTCATAATATGCATTTTAACGGGAGGAGGCCAATAAACAGCACATATATGTAGATTTTCCAATATGCCTCCAGTTCTACGTAATTCAACCTCAACCCAAAGATCCTCACATTTGGATTCGTAACTCGGTACTCGTTTTGAGTTAAACCGTTTGGAAACAGCAACGAGCACACCTCCGCCGTCTTTTTTGCTATGAAAACCACTGGTTTCTCTGTCTCTCCGATAAACATTGTAACGATCGTCGAATAATTCAGAATCAAAGACACTGCTGTTCAGCCAAGTTTCACAAAGGATTACAATATCATCATTGCAACATACCAAATTGCTAAAAAGATTTACTGTTTTTGTTCTTAAACCTCTTACGTTTTGGTAATAAATATTCATAAGTCTACAAGATGCCAATAAATTAAGAAATGACTAAAATTTTAATACACCAAACAAATATAAATAGCTATAGTGAAAATATTATGGTCAAATTTTAAATTTAATTATTAACTATATAAAAATATTAAAGACAAATTTATAAACCCTGTGAAAAAAATTCTTAAGACTATATAAAACGAATTTAAAAATTACGGCAGGCTGGCTAAAACGTCAGCGCTCTTAATGTGAACGAAATTACAGTTCTCTGTTTTTCTTACAAAAACTTTGCCGTCGCGCACCCAAACGAACTTGTAATTTAACTGCTTTGCTCTGTGACGGGCTGCGGCATGCAAGGATTTCAGCTCCGATGTCAGATGTTCTGAGACAAAAACAGGGCTTTTCTTGCTGCCACCAATTCCTAAATGACCAGTGTTTAATTTATCGGTAGGATTGTTCTTGTTAAATTTAATGACACCGGCGAGGAATGTGTCGCGTAGTCGGCGGCTGCTGAACTTGACCAATATCGAACGCGGTCTCGGGCTGCCGGAGTTCAGCTTGGCGATGCGGCTGCAGTATTGGACGTCGACGTCGGTCAACGGACACTTGATCGTATTACCAAGCTGTTGCACGGTTTTGTAGATATTTTCGTTTTTGTGTTCAGGGACGCACTGTATTTCCACGTTATTAGTGCGAGAAAGCAACTCCAACTGATGTACACGGTGGGATAGGTCGCAACTTGTTACCTGGAGGCCTTCGTTGGCCTTTTGCAATCTCACAATGGTTGTTTTCTGTGTCTCACTTTCACGATTAACTCTGTCAAATTCAGCACTGTAGAACAACAGAGACTCGTCGATGCTAGTCAACTTAGTATAGATGTCTTTAATCTGGGAGTTGAACTTTCTGTCTAATTCCTCCCTTATAATTTCACGAATCAGATCGGGAGAGAGACAATGGCAGCTGCTAGTGCTCCGTGGGTTTGCGCGAAGAGTGACGTTATCGTACTCGTCGTTGTCGATACGAGCGCCAGACTGTTTCGGTGCTGACGGCGACGTCAAGGAAGTTGTGCCACGAACTGGGGTGTTAGAGTTGTCACCACGTTTAGGTTCCTTGCAGCGGCAAGTAGGGCACACCCAGGTATCTCTAAAGTCCTTCGAGAGTCCGGTGTATTGTTCTTTACTAATATTCATACCTGTATAATGATATTTATCAGGGCAGCGACTGCAATTCAAAAGTGATGTGCCTTTCAGTTGACTACGGCAACCTGCGCATCGTAGTGAATTCATTTTCCCTGTCAATATTCCACCAGAAGTAAATACAATTCCTTTACAAGTTGTGCGGCGTACATTCGTTAGAGTGGGACTCGTCGAAGTATGTGATTTCAATATAACAAATGTAACTAGAAGTGGCGAGCCAATAATACTGCGTCCAAAAAGGCCTAAGCGCCGTGGAAAGTACGTCACTTACGCGTTATCTTCGTAAAGTATGAAATTTTTTAGTCGGTTTGATATGGATAATAATTGATTCACTTGTGTGATGATAATAAAATTAAATGGTTTCTGATTCACCGTGATTTATACTCGTAGCATATAAGAATAAGAATAAAAAACAGTTGTTGCGGGTAGATTTGCATTACGTACTAAAACCATTACCTTCCGCTAGTTGTAAACTGTGTTACGGCAAGGTAAGATCCTCGTCCCATACAAATAAGGTTCAGATTACTAATAAGATTGCGGTCCGAGCAATAGAGCCGAGCAAGTCAGTTCTAATGACTCAGCCATCTGTAGTTGGACATATACAAATTATCGCAGTATACCTTAATTAGCAGACAAAACAGTATGACATATTTTAATCATTAATTATAATAAGATAAAAGTTTTATGACAACAACAAAAAAAAGACAAGTTTATTTATGAAAAACTACTTCTATGAAATGTAGTAAAAAGAAAAGATAAATGTGATTTAAAAAAATGTGTAATAATCATGCTATGTAAAATAGAATAAAATTATGAGTAAACCTAGGTATAATAATATTATTACAACAACCTACCTGGGTAAGTAAGTAGTTGCAAAAACATTCACTTTAAGAGCTCATATTAATACTAATATAATTCAAGGGAAAGCACCGCCCTCGCAATTCTTTAAAGTACATAAATAATTAGAATGGAAGCCATTACATTTTTACGTCCCATTTTGGCATTTCAGCAAGCAAACCTAATGAAATGCCATATTTTGGCGGATATTGAAATTTTACTGCGGGCTGTCTCACGCTCGACGATGGTCGTAAACCAGCTAAGCGAAGGCGAGGACGGGTGATAAACTGAGAACGAGCCAAAAGCGCGAAAGTATTCAGAGATGGATTTGTAATATAATCTTACACAGTACCGCGCTTCGACGGATATTGCTTAAAAATACAGCCCTCCTTCGTAAGCAAGAGTGATGACTAACAAAAATAGAACAGAAATCGAACAAAAAGGTACCGTGGCGTGGAAAAAACGCTAACCTAGTGAAATGGGCACGTACAGCGTAGCAGGCGCTCATATAAAATGTAAATATGCGTCCAAGCTGTAGCTACGAAAGAATAATTCATATTCACGAGGTGCGGGGTGGGCGGCCATCCATTTTGCATGGTTATTCTGGTGAAATCCCTACGTATCCTGCTCTCATGTAATTAAGAGATTAAAATATCAGTAGGCGCGTGGAGTGAATTCAGCGGGATTTTTATGAAAACATTTTTCATCGCAACGTGCAATAACACTACACTGGTTTTATTTAGTCTGTGCTTATGGCTTAGCTCTACTCTGTTCGTACTGTAAGACCTTTTATTGCGCTTTTATGAAGCGCTTATTATGTAGTTCGGCATAAAGTACGCCACCACCCGCCTACATTAGGAGGCTCTATTGAGTTAAGAAGTATAAATTTAACTATACAATTGTCATTTCTTTATTTTCTCGATGACAGCTCCTGTGAAAACTTGAACGAGCGTCTTTTTTACATTATGTATACATTATTTTATAAAAATATGACGCGTACGCACGTACAAGGTTATACCAGAGTCGGAGAAACTGATAGGGATGGAGCTATCGATAAACGTAACACGATAACAGACCCGATATTTTTTTGCAAAATGTAAGAAACTAAACTACTGCCGGATACTTTTGTACAAATTTATTAACTAATATTATATTTCATTACAAGATGTTACATGATATACAAGATATACATACATACAAGATGTATTAATTCTTGATTGGTAATGACTTGATAGTGACTAGCACGACCGTCTTGTTGCGAGTGACAGATTAAAACAAACACAAAATGGCGGTGGGCCATTGGGTGTTCCCGCCTTGAAAAAATATATTCGTTTGTTTTTGTTGTATTTGTCTTTGTTCAAAATGTATTAAATATCTATCAAATTAGAACTGTCATCGAGAAAATAAAGAAATGGAAATAGTATAAGTGTTAATAATACATACTTTAAAATATAAGAACAAAGAGCTGTCATTTGCTCTAATTATGAAATAACTGTTTGCTATTCATGAGGAGAGAAGAGCTCCCTCGCCGTAACACAGTTTTTAAGTAGCACGGGAGGTATGTTCCGAAACCTTATTACTTACATTGTTTTATTAGGGTTCCGTACCCAAAGGGTAAAACGGCACCCTATTACTAAGGCTCTGCTGTCTGTCTGCCTGTCCGTCTGTCACCAGGCTGTATCTCATGAACCGTTATAGTTAGACAGTTAAAATTTTCACAGATGATGTATTTTTGTGGCCGCTATAACAAAAAATACTAAAAACGGAATAAAATAAATATTTAAGGAGGGCTCCCATACAACAAACGTGATTTTTTTGCCGTTTTTATAGATAATGGTACGAAACCCTTCGTGCGCGAGTCCGACCCGCACTTGGCCGGTTTTTTTAATGCGCCGTTGATTGTTTGTAATACATTACAATGCAAAGTAAACTTGCAATGCAAGCTTGAGCGCCTTCAAAACCTTTGTATTCGGTTCATATTCGGCTTGCGCAAGTATGACCATGTCTCAGAATTCCGCGCAAAACTCAAGTGGCTCCCTATCCGTCTTCGCCGGAATGCACATATATATCACTTCTTTTTAACATTCTCAATAATCCCACTTCACCTTCTTATCTAAAGGAGTGTTTCAAGTTTCTGTATCAGACACACTCTCTAACCCTTCGTTCTTCCGAAGCTATACAGCTTCGAACTCCCGTCCATAGTTCACAATTTTATGGTGACTCCTTCACAGTACAAGCTGTGCGACTGTGGAACGCCTTACCTTTGTCCATAAGGTCGTCCCAATCTCTTCCTATTTTCAAAGTCAAGTTATACAACCATTTCCTTTCGTTGTCTCGTAACTGCTAGTTAGTGTTTATGTTATTTATCCTCTTTATGTAGTGTAGTTTATTTATATAATATTTGTATGTATTTAAGTTTATGTTTATTAGTATAATCAATAGGTATATTTTATTTTGTGGGTTCTGCTTATGTCTGTAGGTACTCTTACACCGCCGTCTCTTGATTTTGTTTATCCTGTCCATCCAAATACTGTCTGTAAGAGATCGCTTTTAGCGATAAGACCGCCCATTGTACTTTTATTTATTGTTTATTTCCATTATTACTGTATTTTTGTTTGGTGTGCAATAAAGGGTATTTCATTCATTCATTCATTCAATTGAATCTTCCAGTCTAAATGTGTTCAAGAGAAACTTAAAACTAATATTAATAAAAAAGGCATACTACAACATAAATGAGTTTCTTAGCGATAAATCTCTTGAATAATTTTATTATATTTTATTTCAGCTGAAAATCAGCGTTGGGTGCTTAACATCCAACATTATGCTGAGCTGAACGCCATTTTGGTACGCAGACACATGAGTCGAACTTGTTTTATTGGATTCAATTGTATCTACTGTTCCTTTAAATTATTTCATGTGTCATTTTGTGTGTGCCAAATAAATGTTTATTCTATTCTATTCTATTCTTATTAAATCTGACATTTTATTATTAATTTTCTATTTTAAGGTATGAGCTGACATGTTGAATATTGTAAATAATGTAACTTTGTAACGCTGACTAAAACTGCATGCGCTAAACGCTGATTATGGACGAACTCAAACTGTATCACTAACCACCTGTTACTAACCCATATTCGCAATAAGTTATTTGATTTGATTTGCGCAAATTTCAGTATGAAAATTACATACAGACACGCATATACAAAAATGCAATATTGTGTAAATCAATCCATCGGCTACTTTTCGAGTTTTGCGGACAGAAACATTTAGAAGCAGAATTTTTATATAGGTATAATGATCCCTTTTCGAGTTAAGATAAATATTTCGATTAGGGATGTTACGGAGGTTGTTTTAACAGAACCGAAGTCAGAATCGGAGTTTTTTAATTTGGTTTATCGGATTCGAAACCGGAGTCGAAGTCGGAGGTGGAGGTGGTTCAATGAAGTAGTTCCAAATAAAACTTGATTTCGGCTTCATTGTTCAAATCAACGACAGTAAGTAGTGTAACACCTAAGTATTGTCACACCTAAGTAGTGTCACACCTAAGTAGTGTCACGCCTAAGTAGTGTCACGCCTAAGTAGTTTCACACCTAAGTAGTGTCAGACCTTAGTAGTGTCACGCCTAAGTAGAGTCAGATCTAAGTAGTGTCACGCCTAAATCACTTTAATTGCCGTAATATAGGTACAATGTATTATTTTCCTCCTGTGTGTATGTATTTTTTATTGTGTATAATTATATTCGTTTAAGTGTTTCGTTTGCTTCTTGTGTACAGTTTATGTGAATAAATGTCTTCTTTCTTTTCTTTCTTTCTTTCCTAAGTAGTGTCACACCTGAGTACTGTCCCACCTGAGTACTGTCACATCACGTCACACATAGTGTGACAGTACTCAGGATAACATTAATTGAAACGCCGCGCAAAACAAAACGAATACTCTATTTTGCGTAACAAATAACAAGTGAAGGAGTAATGGAGAACAGAAAGCGCGCGGGGAAGGGGTTCCCTATTCGTACATGTTGACCGCCGCCGCCGCCGCCGCCGATGCTTTTACCTCCGATTTAAAAGTATCGGAATGAATGAATGAAAATGAATAAAAATACTTTATTGTACACATTAAAAAAATAGAAATTACAGACAAAATAGAAGACACAAAGCAAAATAGTACAATGGGCGGTCTTATCGCTTTGAAGCGATTTCTTCCAGACAACCTTTGGATGGAGAGGATATAGTAATGTCAAAGATGGTCGAGGGTGCACTTAAGTTATGGATGAAGGGAGTGCAACTAATACCTAAATAAAATATAAATAGACATAAATAAATTATTGAATTACATACCTAAATATAATATATAAAATTATGATATATATAATAATTATAATACATACATTAGATAGTCGGAGCTGAAGTCGGAACCGGAAGTGGAATATCAATCGGAAGTTCCGACTTATCGGAGTCGGAGTCGAAGCTCCGTAACATCCCTGATTTCGATTCACCCATACCATTCATATATAATGCATTTACTAAATGGCGTAGCATAAGTAAATTAAGACCTGTTCTTAGTATTTTTACAAAAAAAGCATCGTTACTGCAAGAATGTAGCTGAATAAAGTAGTAATATTAATGAACCACAATGTAAAAGTTTCATAACATGAACAACACAATTTTACAGTATAAAAGTTGCAGGTATGCTGCGAGGTACCAAGGCTACGGAGAAACGAAAAACTATTGTGGGGACACACAGCCATTACGGTAAACAAGCGTAGGTTTCATCTATATATTTTAAACTTTTTTCACATATGGCCCTTCTGGTGGTAAACGGTTACCGTACATCAAAGGTTGTCTAGAAGAGATCGCTTTTAGCGATAAGACCGCCCATAGTACCTTTATTTATTGTTTATTTCCATTCTTACTGTATTTTTGTTTGGTGTGCAATAATAGTATATTATGATACAAGTGAGCTAAGTTGCTCATTATACACAAGGCTGTGGTTTGCAGCCCGAGCCGTAGGCGAGGGCGTAAATCAGCCAAGTGTCTAGTGAGCTAGTTGCTCGCACTTTTTCAACACATTTGCGAGGAAAAAACAAACATGTATTGCATAAATCGTTTATTTATTAAAACAATTGGTGAATGTACAATTTTCAAAACGATATTGGATTGTTTTTGATGGCGATTTCACAGTTTGTCTTACATTGGTATTTGCCACTTCTTTAGTATCTTCATTTACTTCTTGTGTAAATGTCGGCGACAAAGGTAAATCATACAAATTACTGGAAGGAGAAGGCACCAAATAACTCATGCTACGAGATGTCCATGGTTGTGGGTTACAGTACGTTTTGATATCAACACAATGTTTGAGCTTAACCATGCTTCTTAACATGGAATAGATGCACCACAGGGGAACTGGGTTTGTACTCGTATGTATTGGCGAGTTCAGAGAAATACACCAAAACACATTTTCAGAAAATGACTGGGTTTTTTTGTTGCTTTTCCATTGTATGAAACTATCGTAAGCAGCTAAGTACTTTGGTCTAGATTTTGCAGGTATTAGGCTTTCATTTGCATTTTGTGCTGTATTTAGAATTTCTGGCGGGGTTAAATCTATCAATTGTGAATCTTCTGTACTAAAACTTGTCATTTTTACAATTATTTACCACACAGCAACAAATGTGATAGGTACAAACAAAAAAAGGGAAATGGCGCACAAGTTTTTTTTTGCATCTAGGTTGATTGATTACACATCATCATGATACAGCCTACTTCAAAATTATAATATTAGTGATGAAATGCAAATATTTTGTAACAAATTATTGTGTAATTTGATATAAATAAATGTTTTTTTCATCTTAATTAGGGATACATTAATTTATTCCAAAAATGTAATAAGAGTTTCAGCGGCATAAAACCTCTTTGTTGTTACAAAAACTGTATTACCCGGTTAAATTGAAAATGCTCTGTTTACTCGCATATAATTTGCAGTTAGGTACTAACTTAACTTTGTAGGGATAATTCTATTATGCACTAGTGTGTTATATTATTATGCACGCGTGTGTTATAGTTCGGTTTAAGGCCCTAATAACGATGTACTATGGCTCACTTTACGAGCAAGTGTGTTGAAACGAGTATTTCATTCATTCACTCATTCAAAGGGATCACTCGCACGTTGCCAACCCTTTAAAATTTACAAGCCGCCATTTTTGTAGAGCCTTATACTGTAATCCCTAGGGAAAGCTTCGGCAGGGAGACTATTCCACAACCTAAGTGTTCGCGGAAAGATATTCCTCTGGAACCGCACGGTGCGCGACCACATTGTCTCCAAGGAGTTAGGATGGATTCCCTGTCCCAGTGATGTGAGTATGGTGCGCTACGCTGAAAACTGATTAATTATCATAAGGACTAGATATTTTTAACTAGTTAGTAATATAAAATGAAACAAGCTGTGTGTATAACACGTAACTAACTAGTTGGAACGAAAGAGCAAAACGTCGGTATGGCCCTCACTCGCGTAAAAATGGTTCTGAGTAAAGAGCACCAGTATAAAAGGTGGTAGCAACTTTGCAATACTAGCAATATGGCTGCCAGTTGCTCACTCACTTCTAATTAGTTCTGTACGTGCTTTGAACTAACCGGGAGTTTTTGTTTTAGAAACAATAATAAAAGTTTTCGATGTCACTTCTGTTATGTTGCTTCATTGGAGTTTGTAGTTATGATTCTTTGTGCTAGATTTTAACGAAGCTGGATTTTTTTACAAAGCTTTGACTGAAAAAACCGTGCAGTTACGGATCAAACATTTTATGTTACATATAAAAAGAAATGTACGGAAAGAAGTGAATCTAATCTTTAGTAACGCCGCCCCATTTTTTATTTCGATGCCTCCAGATATCCTTTTCCCAAACAAAAGTCATTGGGTAAAGGATAAAAAGTTACATGTCAACAATTCAGAGTGAAGAAAGTAAAGGGAACTTAGTTAGGGAGTCATCACTACAGTCACGTTCGTTCGGTGTCGAGAATTCACTGAGGGGAAAAATCCTGTCGGGCGCTGATTGAGTTAGCACGTCGACGACATCACACTCACTTTCAGATACAGTGTTCTAACTCCCGAGTTGCACGAAGGAAAATAGTTTGCTTTCTTCTATATCAATTAATTCACTTTAGAATTCACGGTTCAGTTTGAACAGTTGGAGATGGCGGAACGAATTAGGTAAACTCCTGGCAGACTGAATTAATGCACAGGATTGAGATGTCTAGGTGAGGAGGACGGGGGAAGCCTTTGCCCAGTAGTGCGACAGTAACAGCTTGAAAAATATTTGATCAAACAAAGCGAGAGCTCTAAATCACCTTGGGCAAATCGGCGTTGTATTTATGTATGTATGTTTGTTTGTCGGAGGATAACTTTCGAAGCGTTGATCCGATCATCCTGAAATTTAATACATAGGTAGGTAGTGATAGCACAATTTTGGTATGACTGAATGAGCTAAAAATGTTGAGGGGTTGTTGAGATATTAGGGTTCAAGAAGGGTAAAAAAAAGTAAAATGAGGCAAACTGGACAAATGGGACGTCAAATGAAAGGTATTCATTAGTACATTTAGACTCTGTTTTTATTTTTCATAAACTCTTATATATATATATATATATATATACTTTATAGTTTTTGAGTTATTAGTCATAGTAAAAACTGAACTTGGACAAAATTCACAGGGTACACCAGTGGCCCCACAGTGCTGAAATTCACAGGGTACACCAGTGTCCCCACAGTGCTGAAATTCACAGGGTACACCAGTGGCCCCACAGTGCTGAAATTCACAGGGTACACCAGTGGCCCCACAGTGCTGAAATTCACAGGGTACACCAGTGGCCCCACAGTGCTGAAATTTGGTATGCGTGTAGCTGTAGTGTAACACAAATATAGGCAAAAGTCTGAAATCCAAAATAACTGCAATTTATACCCCAAAAAAGGTGTACCAATGAACATGAACTCCCGTTACCTGAAATTTGAATGAATATATGTAGGTTAAGTTAGTTGGTTTTGGCACTATGTTATTAGTCAAAGATTAAGGCCGGCTTGCACAACGATCCCTAAACGTATTTAGCGACTAAACATGTTTAAATTTTACGTATTTGTTTGATTTGACAACTCCTTAAATCATATTTAGCCACTAAATACGTTTAGGCTTCGTTGTCGAGTCGCCCTAAGAATATTTTTGTTTTGGGATACTCGCGAGATTTCAGTTCGGGGCGAACCACTAGTATTTTAAATAGATGAACATATTTAATTGCACAGTTAAACTTAATATAACTAGTGGTTCGCCCCAAACTGAGATATCGCGACAAAAATATTATTTGTAATCTTTGTCTATCAAAATAGTGCCATGAAATAAATTACCAACACACTTGACCTACAATTTCATTCAAATTACAGGTAACGGGAGGTCATGCATGTTTACGGTTAGGGTACGGTTTTTTTGGGTAAAAATTGCAGTTATTCTGGATTTGAGACTTTTGCCTATATTTTTTTTACTTAAGCTACACGCATATCAAATAACAGCACTGTGGGACCACTGGTGTACCCTGTGAATTTTGACAAAATTCTGAGTTCTGTTTTTGAGTTATTACTCAAAAACTATAAGGACTTTACTAAAATTAAAAACGGAGCCTGAATATACTACTAAAGACCTTTCATTTGACATTCTACTTGACCTAATAGTCTCATTTTCATTTTTTTTTTTTGCCCCTCTTGAACCTTAATATCTTAACAACCCTCGAACATTTTTAGCTCATTTAGTCACACCAAAATTGTGCCATCACTTTGTACCTATGTATCAAATTTCACGATAATCGGATCAACTCTACGAAAGTTATCCTCGGACAAACAAACATATATACATACAACGCCGATTTGCCCAAGTTGATTTAGAGATCTCGCTTCGCTCGATCAATTATATCACAAACGAACTTAATGCTTGAAAAGTATTCTCTTCCAGATAACTTTAATTGTTGTAAATATTAGAAGATAAATATGAGATGCCAATAATCTTTTTTATGAAGTAGATTTTATTTATGCCTTTGTTCCGTAGAGATCGCAGATTTTACTGAACGGCCTGACTACATCTCTACTTATTCACACTTATAATCTCCAAACACAAGCACTTTTAACTAAGTTAGACACATGCCATGATTTTTCAAGTGTTAGCTTGGGCGATTATGTTTTTTGTTTCTTTTTTTTATTGAAGCGCTTGACCACTACCTCACCTGATGGTAAGTGAAGGTGTAATCGAAGATGGAGCACGCTTGCCTAGAAAGAACCTATTCACTCTGGACTTGAAGACTCCAAGATTATACTGGTTTGGAAAAACATACGCCGGAAGTGAGTTCAACTCCTTACTTGTGCTAACAAGAAAAGTTGAAGCAAATCGTTTGGTACGGCAAGGTGGTATGCCGACTAGGTATGGGTGGTACTTCTCGGTACGTCTGCTTGTCCGGTGGTGGAAGGGGGAAGGAGGGATAAGGTCATGCTGATCTTGCGAACATTCACCAAAATGTATCTTGTAAAAAACTGAAAGTCTGGCTACTCGGCGTCTGTGCTCTAGACTTTGTAAATTGGCTAAATGTTAAATAAATGTTTTTACTCAAAGAATAATTTGCCATGACTGCCTTTTATATTCGTTACATAAAGGGATTATTGTTACGCGTCAAATGAAAGTTACAAAACTGCGATACTAGTTATTTTTACTTGGGCACAGTCTCGGCGGAGGAAATGGACGTCCTCTGTCGCCCGTGTCGTCTCTGTAACGCAATACCGTCCACTGAATAATAGCGCTAAAGTACGAACCGACCATTTGCAGGAATCTGCTTACACACGGAACTGAGTGCTACCTGGCCACTCAGCGCTTTTGAAGAATTTTGATTGTAGTTTGCTGGATATTACTTATATTTAGTAGTAGTGTTTAGATTATTATGTACTAGCTGACCAATCCGCAGCTTTGCACGCGTTGTTTTTCAATAAAAACATTACCCTCCTTCTGCTCAGTTGGATAAAAAGTAGCCTATGTCACCCGGGGATAGTGTAACTTCCCAACAGTGAAAGATTTCTTTAAATCGGTCCAGTAGTTTCGGAGCCTATTCAATACAAACAAACAAATCTTTCTTGTTTATAATATTAATATAGAAAAAGTATGAAAACCCATAACTATATTTTACTAAATCATGTATTTGTGCTGCGAATAATCTGTAAATAAATAAAATGGTAAGATAATTCCACAACCTTTACCGTTTATTTCCAAAGTAAAATAAATAGGCTCACGACAATATCCTCAAGATGACATCCATCACAGGTATATACACATTTATATTTATGTAACAAACGAAAATATGTGTTCTAATTAGGTTGTAAGTGTATCCACTGTTAGCGGTTATTTGTAATTACGATTCCTTCAGCAATATTTACTAGTTTATTGTTCATGTTTGAACAGAAGTCGCTATAATAAACCGCCCCTTTTGTACTCTTTGTCGGCTTCCGAATCGCGCCACCATCGCTCGACTATTTAAAGCATTAACTACTAATATTAAGCTCAGGCCCATCATTACATATTCCTCTGTAGTATTCGTCTACTCTCGGCAAGTTGGTGCTATTCAGATAGTACAAAATAGCTTCTTGCGAAAAGCCACAGGCTCGCCTTGGTATTTTCGCAATAACGACCTACACCGCGATATGAAAATAGAGTCAATAGCCAAGCTCATCAAGCTCGCTTCCAAGCGACATTATTAACTTGCCACCCATCATCCGAATCCTTTGGTACATACCATTCCGGACTATCGGATAGATAGCCCGCGAACAAAACCCTCCGTCGTCCGAGACACGTTCTCGGAGACCCGAATGACGAAGTCACCTCCGCTAACGCGGAAGAGATTTCTGAGTCATCTACATTAGACAGAGCAAACACTTCACAGATACACTGACCTCGCCGGCGAGGTCGACGAGTCCCTTCAGTGGCCGCCTATACGAGGTACAAGCACGTACCCGGGCGTTTCTCTCCTATACCCACCCTGGCAACAGCCCAAGCCGAGGTTCGTACCTAAGTGGTGCCCTTGCGCTAGTTGCCTCATCAAAAACTTACAGGGTTGAACGCCTTCTGCACTCCCCAAAAGTTCGGTTAAGCTGCAACGGCCTCAGAGGCCAACAGCGAGATTAGTCCATTCGAAAAAAAAAAGTAAGCTCAGTCGTTTTCCGGCTGTTATGCTGTACACATGTAAGTACGTTGATATTAAAATCCATTACGGTAGCCATTGTGTTTATGCCGTTCTTATCCTGTGTATAAAATTATTGATTAAGTAATTAAATTATTAATTCATGTATAACAAGATTGATGTTATAAAATAGTGATAAATAAATACGATATCCCCATGGAGGTTTTTCTTACACCACGTACAATAAATAGCGGCTTTACGAAAGCACCTTTTATTAACCCGACTGCGAAGGAGGGTATTAACATTGTTGTTTTTAGTAGTGACTTCGAAAAGCAAGAGTAAACCAAATTGCGGTTAGCTAGGAAGTTGTTTCCACTTTCCATTAGTGGTCAAATAGAAATCCAACGTAATAGTAATAGGTACCCAGGAGATGAAACTTCGCCTGTGGAATTAGTTCCAACTAAATCCGGGACAGAGTCACAAACCATTAAACGTTGAAAGCCAAACTTTCATCTGAGCAGACTCAATTAGAATCCAGTTGAACTTCGCAACAAAGCGGATCGCTAATTATTACGTTTTCTCGAGGTCAAATTGTTTGGTTATCTAAAATCTATTTAGTTACTAGCTGATCCGCCAGCGAAATCGCACGCGTTAAAAAAAAATACAATAGATTTTTTTTTTAACACAGGGCTACACATCAAGCTATACATTTCCAGTATAAGCTAACCTCTCATTCTACGAAAAGCCTACACCATTCGAGGTCAGCTTATACTGGAAATGTATAGCTTGATGTGTAGCCGTGTGTACATGTCATCTGGTTCTTAGCTACGTGTTATGTTAAGTACTACATTAAATGAAAACATGGAATGAAAATACTTTATTGAACACCACAAAAGGAAAAAAACATAAAAATGGTTTAAAATAGTAAAATGTTATTGTGTTTTTTTTTACTAACCCATACTGTCCCACTGCTGAGCAAAGGCCTCCCCCTCTTCCTTCCACTTATCGCGGTCTAGAGCCATAGCCAGTCTCTTTGGAAGACGTCCAAGACATCGCTTCATCGCTTTTTAGGCCTTCCTCGGCGTCGCTTTCCGCCTTTAGGAGTCCATATGTTTGTCTTCTTGGCCCACCTATCGGAATGCATACGGGAGACATGACCCACCCAGTCCCATTTCAGCTTTGCAGCCTTGATGCCCACGTCAACGATGCCGGTCTTCGAGCGCAGCCAGGAGTTTGGAATCCGGTCGATCCGCTTTACACCCAAAATGCTGTGCGCTATCGCTCTTTGGCAAACTCCTAGTTTAAACTTCCGAGACTCGGTGAGTGACTAAGACTGGGCACCGTAGGTTTGGACATGCAGAATACACATGTCAATGAGTTGGCGTTTTAGCGATACGGGAAGGTCACCCTTCATAAGTTCCTTCATGGACCAGTAGCTTTTCCAGTAGCTTTGGTTGTCGACACGACGGTCGACTTCTTTGTCCTGCCTGTTGTCGAAGGAAGCTAACTGGTCTAAGTAGATGTAATCATTGACATAATGTATTTCCTGCCCGTCTACTATAGTATATTATACTATAAAATATTATAATATTTTTAAATTCATTACCTGAGGCAATTTAAAAATATTCAAGCTACCGGTATTAGACCCACCTGTAAAATCAGTTAATATGATGATTCCTGATTTGTGTTTTAAACTAATGTCGTACCAAGCAAAACAATTTGTACTTAAATATGTAGATCAAAACAAGGGTAGGAAAATTTAAAAAAAAACTGAAAATCAACACGAGTGCTAGGGTTGATAAAATAAGATTCAAAATAATTTCTGCATACAAAAATCCTTTGCCATGCAAAGAACGCTGAGCCGGCCTTAATAGTCCTTACCCTAAATGACTTAGAATTCCCGTGTACCTCCACCGTGGGTATCAAGAACTTGAAGAATGCCATCCTACCATAACACCCTACTCATACCACTAAGTTAAAAATTAAAAAAGACATCCGTATCTACGAAATCGCATGAGCTCATCGTGACGTCATATACAATGAATCACTCCGAGACTTGTATGTCTAAATTCATTGTTGTTTATTTATGGTTTTAACAGAGTTTGTCGGGGGTTCAAATTCCTCACGAGTTGGTGCCCTTTCGAAGACAATTTTTTTGGTTAAGATAAGATAAGATGAGATAAGATAAGATAACTCTTTATTGTACACCAAAGTAAAATACAGAACATAATTCTTACAAATAGATTTAGTACAATGGGCGGTCTTATCGCTAAAAGCGATCTCTTCCAGACAACCTTTGTATGGACAGGATAAAAATGTAACACATGACGGCGGTGCATCTATATAAATTTAAAAACATATCTACATACTATAAACCTAAATTACCAGTAATAACACAAATTTAATTTAAATAAGCAACTCTAAAAGTAGTTATGATGAATTAACAAGCAGCTACAACTTCAACACAAGGACAGATAATGGGTGTGCACTTTTGTTTTAAAATTACTAATAGACTTGGATGTTCTTTCAACGAAAAGTGCTGATTGAGTAGATCAATGTCTAAGTTTTTAGGAATAGATTCTTGTTTTGATTTACCAACACCCAGTGTTTTAAGAAATTTCCATACTTTGGATGAATCATTACTTTTATCAACAGAATCGTGAATGAATCGGCGTTGTGCATCCCTACACAACCTGTTGCAGTGATTGCGGCGATCGTGATATTTGGCCTTATTGACCTCAGTAGGCTTCCATGCCATTCTTACTTTTGCCATAGCCTTTTTGTGCATTGCAGTGCGGATTTCGTCCGTAATCCATGGCGCAGGGAGGTGTTTAATTTTGATAGCACGTATGGGTGCATGTATGTCGTAAAGCTTGTTGAGTTGACTATTGAAAGAAGCTACCATGTCATCGACGTTACAAGCACTCATGACCTCTGACCAATCAATATTTCGGGCATCCTCACGAACGTTCGGTTATTTTGCGTTTGTTCGAAAATGTGCATTGAATGAATGAATTAATGAATGAAATACTCTTTATTGCACACCAAATAAAAATACAGTAATAATGGAAATACACAATAAATAAAGGTACAATGGGCGGTCTTATCGCTAAAAGCGATCTCTTCCAGACAACCTTGGGATGGACATTGATAAGTAGATTACAGTTATCTTAATTTGATTTATAATAAAGCGACCTTGATGCAGGTTGGTACACACGGCTACACATCAAGCTATAATTTCCAGTATAAGCTGACCTCTCATTCTACGACAAACCTACACAATGCAAGGTCAGCTTATACTGGAAATGTATAGCTTGATGTGTAGCCGTGTGTACTTAGTTTAATTGTGCAATTAGTACGATAGATAGAAGATAATCTATTTAACTAGAGTACTAATAGAGCCATAACGAAAAGAGACTTTCTAGAACTATGCTCATGATGACTTGAGACTTGAGTGTAGATTTTATGGATTATTCCTTACTAACTTTCACCTGCGACTTCGCTAGATTTTTCAGTACTGCCCATGTAAATCCCTGCCTAATCCCTTCCTATATCCTACTGCCTACCAGAAGAGTCAATTCATGGTCTTTGAGACCGGTACGAAACGTCCTAAAAGTGTCCCAACCGTAAGTCTTAACGGGATCATCTTAGACAACGTATATAAATTTAAATATCTTGGGCACGTTATCACTACCGACCTCAAAGACAATGAAGACATCGAACGGGAGCGGAGGGCGCTGTCCGTGCGTGCGAATATGATTGCTCGCAGGTTTGCGCGTAGTTCAGAGGGGGTTAAGCTGACTTTATTTCGGGCGTACTGTACCTCTCTGTACTCGTGCAGCCTGTGGGCGAAGTATAAGCAGGCGGCGTACAGCGCACTCCGCGTCCAGTATAACAATGCACTCAGGGCGATGCTGGGCCTGCGCCGCTACTGCAGTGCATCAGGGATGTTCGACTGCTTCCATACCGTCATGCGCAAGCGAGCCGCGTCCCTGGTGCACAGGCTGCGGGCCAGCGCCAACACCGTCTTGGCAATGATAGCCGGCAGAGTAGACTGCCCGTACACCAGACATTGCTGTCACAGGCATGCTTTCAAAAACCCCTGTATAAACATTAGTTTACTTATTGTGTTGTGCGCTTTGTTATATGAGCTACATAATTCCTTGAAATAAATGTATTTTATTTTATTTATTTATTTATTCAATATAAACAAACAAATCTTTCATCTTTATAATAATACTAGCTGACCAATCCGCAGCTACGCACGCGTAGTTTTTCAATAAAAACATTACCCTCCTTCTGCGCAGTTGGATAAAAACAAGCCGGGGATAGTGTAGCTTCCCAACAGTGAAAGAATTTTGTAAATCGGTCCAGTAGTTTCGGAGCCTATTCAATACAAACAAACAAATCTTTCCTCTTTATAATAGTACTAGCTGACCAATCCGCAGCTTCGCATGCGTAGTTTTTCAATAAAAACATTACCCTCCTTTGCGCAGTTAGGTAAAAAGTAGCCTATGTTACTCAGGGTGAATGTAGCTTTCCAATGGTGAAAGAATTTTTGAAATCGGCACAGTAGTTTTTGAGTTTATTCATTACAAACATACACACAAAAATACAAATCTTTCCTCTTTATAATATTAGTATAGATATAGATATAAAATTGTGGCTACAGCCGTCTAGGTTAGGAGCGTCATGTAGGTTAGGTTAGGCTACGTTCAGATGACAAGCGTTCAACGCGCGCTAAATTTTTGTATAGTGTTCACATGACACGCGCTTGTCAGGCGTTGAACGCGCGTTGTCGCGGCCGCCATAGATTTCAGACTTCAGTAGAGTTCTACATTTGCCGGAGATGGACGTAGAAACAGTTTTAGCGGTGATTTTATACCGACGCGACAGAAGACGGTGATATTGGACGACGAAGACGGACGATTTCTGAACGAACTGATCCCTAAAATGTGTATATCCGCGTCGAAAGCGCGCGCTCAACTGAACGGAAACATAGAAAACCAATGATCTCAAAGCGCGCGTTGGCGCGCGCTGACAACAGTCGAGCGCTAGCGCAGCGTCAACGCGCGCTTTATCATGTGTACGGCCTGAATAAAAAGTATGTAGTTGTAAACGCGCGTTATCGAAACGCGCGTTGAACGCTTGTCATCTGAACGTAGCCTTATTATGGCATAATTTAACAGTATTCAATGAAATCATATTTTTGAAGTGTACCGTTATTAAATAAATTATGTAGGCTTGTCCTGTCACAGTGTAACTGATGCGACTAAACCATAATAACATAAGGTTTAAGAATTTCAGGCGGTACTTCTTTTTATTAATCTATATTCCTTTAAATATCGATCCGAGATGTGTGTGTGGACTGAGTGACCACATGATTTTTTGTAGTTTATTTTTAACTAAAAGGTTTAGTAATAGTTCTAAAACATTTGTAAAACGATTATTGGAGTTTGTAAAGAATTTAATAAAAAGATATACTACCTAATGTGTGGTCTCTCAGTTCACACACTTGCCCTTCCAAATCTGGGTAAGTATATCGTTTACAGGCATTTTTTGAACCCAAATGTTTAGTAAAACATGTATAAACGTATTTACAAGATAACAAAACATAATGCGGCTAAGATATATGGAATTACAAACTAATTTATATGGTCATTCAGAGACCACATATAAATCACGTATATTTTATTAATTATATCATAAAAACTTTAGTGTTTCTCTGCTAATGTTTAGTAAAAGTTGTAATGGTGTTTGTTTAAAAGTGTTAAAAAATGGCAAAAGAACGATCTATTTTCGTAAAATTAATATTTAATTGTGGTCTCTCAGTCCACACAAAGGAAAAACTTTATATGGTAAAATATCATCAATTATAAGAAATACAGATATATTGGGCCTTATACCGTTTAGTAAAAATGTTTTACTACAAAATTGTATGTTTGTATCCCTGATACATTGCTAATTTAAAAAGTTATTAAAAACCATGTGGTCACTCAATCCACACACACATGATCCGAGATGCGTTAACATTTGAATAAAACTAATCAAATCATCAAAAGGACACGAGCTGTTTCCGTTATCCAGACGTACCACATCATGACGTCATGCTTACGTGGCTCGCTCCGATATCATCGAATTGCTAAATTCAACCGCCACTTATAAGACTCGTTAGCTCAGCGGTGAGAGCGCCCATTTATGATTATAATAGTGGTGGTCGGGGGTTCAAATCCCTCACGAGTTGTGATGATAAATCTTGAGTTTTTGCATGACTTTTGTATTTAATAAAGATGATTGAAAGCATAGAAATAAGAAAATATAAAAAATTTAGATAAGGAAAAGGAAAAAGTTTATTTTTGTACCTGTACAGAGATTTTTAAGATAACCACAGCGGGTTTTGTATAAAAACGTAGCAGAAGACCAGCGCTGCAGCATGGGAACATGCTGTAACACATTCTGAGCTGATCACCCTTATGCCACCACACTAAGCAGTTAATAGTTTGTGTGTTTTCTTTGTTTTTGTGGTAGTATGAATGAATATAATGCTTTACTTTCGTTCATAAATAAATAAATTAAATGTTGCCATTGCCATAGAAGTGGCAATATTTTTGCTGAAACCCCGTAAAAGCAAGCTTCAGGTGAGACAGGTACACCTAAGCTTATCCAAGATCGCAATCATTTTCGCAGTGAAAAAATAATTCAATATGTTGCCCAACCCAATTAGTGCCAGCATTTGGCGGAATTCGAAAAATTACTTTTACAGAAAAACTTGTGCCATCAGCCAATTGCAATAAATGAACGAGTCTGATTGGAATCCGATGGAATGAGATTTTTTGCTCCATTCCTGGTGCACAGACTAGCGAGCCTAACAGCTGCCTCAATTTGTAGAAACGAAAGCAACTGCAGAGCGAAAATCCAAAACTTATCAATCAAGTTTATTATTATTATTATTTTTTAAAACATATACCTACTTATAAAATTATTACGCAAGTGAAAATTCGACATTCCTCTTTAGTATATTTATAACTATTTTTACATACACGAAATTTATATAGATATGTTTTGTTCTGTACGTTTGGCCAGCCGTGCGCCGGCTCACATTCCATCGTTATCTGCACAAACATACAGATTGCTCTAAAATGGCAAACTTTATGGAACAATTATTCAAATAGCAGTTAAGTGGTTATATATTTATTTATTATATCATTAAGGAAAAACTAAATAAACACATTCTTACAAAGATTTAAATCTGTATCCTTGTCTTGGCCGTTCGATTGCTGTCAGTCGGGTCATTCGTCGCGCGATGCTTTTGTTTAGTACCCACATTGACCCACATTTTAATAATTACTGTTGTTTTGATGTTTAACAAAGCTCCTTTTAGTACCTATATAAATAAACTAGAATAATATACCATTGTACCTTTATTTATTGTTTATTTCCATTATTGTATTTTTATTTGGTGTGCAATAAAGAGTATTTCATTCATTCATTCATTCATTCATAAACTCGATAGTCAATATGTAAATTAAAATTACAAGTATCATCTATCTAGTATAGTTATAGGTTAACTCTAAAATGATATTGTAAACAAAATGTTTAAGTATTATCTATATTTTAACTACCTACATTGTTCTGCATGCTCACTGAATATTTAACCTAAGTTTAAACCTAAGTTAAAAAAGTTATTTCTTTCATGAACAGAATTGTTTTTTTTTTTATTGATGATAGTCAAGCGCTTGACCACTACCTCACGATGGTACATTTGGGGGTAACATACATATTTCGGAGCACCTTTAGTAGTGAGCTTATTTTTTTGTGGTATCAATTAATTGTTTTAAACCTTCGTTCGAGAGTTTTTCATAAGAAGGCTTTGTTTAAACAGACACGTTAAATAAATAAAAAATTAAGTAACCTTTCAAAGTGTCAAGTCCATACATAGTTGTTTTTCTTCATGCTGTGTTCTTTTAGACTCGGGTGAGTTGTAGAGTTGAAATATGTACTTTTTTTATGTTATTTGTGGGGAAACAGGCTTACGGACCACCTGATGGTAAGCGGTCACCGTCGCCTATTAATACCGGCAACACCCGGGGTATTGTCGATGCGGTCCCTACAATGTAGAAACCTCTTTACATTTCTCTTGAAGCGTGCCATGTCGTAGTAATGGGAAAACCTCAGATGGTAGCTCATTCCACATGTTGCAAGTATGCGGTAGAAAAGATAGCGTGACGCGTGTGGTGCGCGATACCCATTTATCGATTATATGTGAATGAGCTTTATTACGTTGTACTTTTTAATCGTTAAAATGAGGCTACTTCAGTGGAAGCATTCAGATTGAGAATCTATAGGCACCGTCTCGGTCAAACCGACCAAAAATGAGCAACTTAATCTTTCCTTATCACTTCGTCTGTTTTTATTTAATATTGGTATAGTCTATATTGGTTAGTCTATGATAAAAAGTATTTAAGTAGTATGTACCTATGCTATTTTTATTGGTCCTGTGCAAGTTTTTCATTAGTTCCCTTTCCTGTGCACTACAATATTTATTTATTTCTAGGAAAACCAACAGCTGATAAACTTATACAAATAACAGATTGATTACATCTAGCCTATTACAGGTACAATTACAATTATCTGGAAGAGAATGCTCTTTAGCATTAAGTTCGCCTTTGTACTAATTTTATAAGTGCAATAAAGTATTTTCATTCAATCAATCAATGAAAATAGATGAAAATAATATGTGAATTTTGTGTCTGAGTGAGTTGGTTATTATTTTTGAGCTGTATTTCTGGTGTTGTCAATCTCGAAGCATCCGAGATACCGCGCCGAGCCAATTTCCCCGTTTCATTTATCTATCACAAACCATTATTGTGTTTTGTATTGCTTTTGTTGCGCCTCAATTCATTAAGTTGTGGTAATCTTTGATTTGGTGTAGATGTTTGACCTATTTTGTTGGAATGATATATTTGCCACAGAGTGTTCTAAAAATTACCATGATAGAGGAAGTAAGTAGAGTAGGTAAATGTTTTGATTCTAATCAAGGTCACGTATAGCGTCCTTGGGTGGACGACATAGTCAAAGTCGCAGGCCGTCGATGGATCAGACAGTCGTAAGTCCATGTTAGGAGTGTTGGGCAGGTTTAAAATATTCGGACACCAGGATCCGCCTCAATCATAGCTCATACGAATAACTACGAGGTTAACTCTGATCGCTATATTGAGGAAATACAAAACTAAACAAGAACTTACCTACCTTTGTGTTTTTTTTTTATATTGCAAATACACAAGAACAGCCAACTTTGCAGGGGAGGTCTCACCGAAGAAGAATCAGCAGCCCACGTGGTCCTGGAATGCGTGGGGATAACAGCACAACGTGCAGAAATCCAAGGTCACTCCGTGAAGCCTGTGAAGACCCCAGGAAACTTCTGCGTTTCTGGACGGAGTTAGGCTCTCATATAGTCAACTCTCTCAAGCATAAAGGACCACTTAAAGGTTCAAATGCGGAAAAGAGAGTCCACCAACATAACATAACATACTTAGTCTGGCCATAAATACTGTTACAAATAAAAATAAACAAAAAATTACTTTTGAATTTGGAATCTGTCATTTTTATATGATTGCTCATTGTGTTTTCTCATTTTGGCGCCAATACATTGTACAAAATTTTGCGATATTAAAATGGAGTGGGGTGATAAAGAGAGCTGAATCGCTGTGATTGCATTACACAAAGTAGGTATGGAGCCAAATGCAATTTTTAAAACTCTCCATACGCTTGGTATTAGTAAAATGTTTGTGTACCGGGCTATTAATAGATACAATGAGACCTCTTCTGTTTGTGACAGAAAATGATCTGGCCGTCCACGTAGTGTTCGTACGAAAAATGTGGTCAAAGCAGTAAGGGAAATAATTCGAAGAAATCCTGTCCGAAAGCAAAAGATTTTATCTCGGGAGATGAAGATAGCACCTAGAACCATGTCGCGTATTTTAAAAGATGACTTAGGACTTGCAACCTATAAGAGACGTACTGGTCATTTCTTAATTGATAATTTAAATAAGAATAGGGTGGTAAAATCGAAAAATATACTGAAGCGGTACGCAAAGGGAGGTCACAGAAAAGATTTGTTTACGGATGAGAAAATTTTTACAATTAAGCAACATTTTAACAAAAAAATTACTGTATCTATGTTCACAGCTCTAAGGAAGCTTCCCAATTAGTCGACGGAGTGCAACGTGGGCATTATCCGACTTCAGTGATGGTTTGGTGGGGTACGATGGAGTAACTGAGCCATACTTTTGTGAAAAAGGTATCAAAACATCGGCACAAGTGTATCAAGATATCATTCTTGAAAAGGTAGTGAAGCCCCTTAACAACACCATGATCAATAACCAAGAATGGTCCTTCCAGCAAGACTCGGCGCCGGGTCATAAACCTCGGTCTACGTAGTCTTGGTTGGAAACGAACGTTTCAGACTTCATCAGAGCTGAAGACTGGCCGTCGTCTAGTCCCGATCTTAATCCGCTGGATTATGATTTATGGTTAGTTTTAGAGATTACGGCTTGCTCTAAACGCCATGATAATTTGGAGTCCCTAAAACAATCCATACGATTGGCAGTCAAGAATTTTCCCATGGAAAGAGTGCGTGCTTCTATTGATAACTGACCTCAACGTTTAAAGGACTGTATTGCAGCCAATGGAGCACTTAGAATAAGCTTTTTATATTTTAAATTGTTTTATATTTATGTATTAAACTGACACACTGTAAAAGTCAAAAATCTTATTTGCAAGAAAAAGAATTTTTATTTTCTTTGTTACAGTATTTATGGCAAGACTAGGTATAATACACAAGGCGAGAAGAACCTATGTACTTAATATGATTGCATTATGTCCCGAATCAGATAGGTATTTTTTTACTCCTAGAAGCATTTGTTCCAATCTGCAGTCATAACTGTCAAACACAATATGTATCTACCTGGCTCTTTGTACCTAGATAATCTCAATTTTCTAACAATTATTGCTCTGCACTAATGATTCGTAACAGGAGATTAGTTGTTTCCATTACACTAATGGAGTTAATCGGCGCACACTAATGGAGGATTGGATTCCTGCTGCTCTCCGATAATCTAGAAATATATTTCACATTGAGTTTTTATTGGGTTCTAAGAAGCGAGTAAACTTTCCGCTTTACCTGGTAAGACAATTAAGAACTAGATTTTTATAGATGAAGTATTTTTAGGATCGCCTTCCAGTGGAGAGTGGGCCGAACCTTGATAAGTCAAATAACCACCATGAAGAATGGCAGATTGGCAGTGGCGTAGCGTGGGTGTCAGCCGCCCGGGGCGGAAGAAAATTTTGCCGCCCTCTTATTTAGGTATTTTAATTATCATATACAGTAATTCTAAAGAACTTTTCGGCAAAAACAAGCATCATTAAAGTATATTGTAAAGTTTACAAATAAAACGGCCATATATGTGTTTTACAATATATAAATCACATTTATTAGGAATATTCTTACACGTGGGATACTTAAATTGATATACTTATAAGGTATAAGAATTAATTAATGGCGCCTTAACTTGTGTTCATTGTAACCGGACTTTTAGCGCAAAAATAGGGTACATCAGCCACATACAGGCTAAACACCTAGGCCAATAATCACAAAGTCAAGTCTCTGTAGCCGAAATCGGCTAGGAGGATTATTATTATAAGGTATAGAACACTTATATTTGAACTTTATAATTGAATATAAAACGCAAATTGACTTTCAACTAGAACTACGACTATACTTTTAATATTTATATTTTTATTGAAAGTTAGAGTCTGGCTAATGAAAGTTGATACTGAAAAAGCGCGGAAAATTTAAAAAATATCAGCATGGCAGCCTTAAAGTAAAAAGGAAAGTTGGAACAACTCACTTTGATACTTTGGCATTTATTTTTATTTTACTAGTGGATGCTTGCAATTTTGTCCGCGTTATGACGAGATTAAAAGTAGCTTATATCACTTGTTAACTCTTTGTTAACTCCATACCAAACATCACACGGATACGTCACTCCATTGTGGCGTATTAAAGGAACAAACAGGCTATCAAACACTATCATGAGTATCAATATTATCATGAGTTTAAATATTTGTAAATCTATGTGAGTATGTATCAAAGAAAACAACACCATATATTTTTATACTGTTTTTTAATCACTATAATCAAAATCTGAATCTAAAAATTCAACATGGAGTGAATCGTCAGAATCACTGGAGTCGCTGCTGTCTCTTAAATTGATGATGAAGCTTTGTAAATTATTTTCAGTTATATGGTCTCTTCTTTTGTACTTGTCTTCCACATGAATGACATGGTCTGTCATTTTTTTCCAATCATCTGCTGTAATACACTCAAAAAATTGTTTTATGAGATCTTCGAACTCTTTTGGAGTTCGGCTTACATTTTTGCTTCCCACATTTCTTTTTGCTAGACTCCATATGAGTTCTATAGCATTTAGGTCACAATGATATGGAGGAAGTCTTAGCACTTCATGTCCGTTTTGGCTTAAAAGTTCATCAGCTTCATAAATAGGTTCTGGTGTGTTCTGTTTTACTAAGCAGAGCAACTCTGCTTTTGAATTGTATGTTTCAAATGAAATACCATTCAATGTAAGCCAATTCTGTATCTCTAACTTTCGATTTTGAGATGTGGGCGCTTTATTTATTATGACAGAATGGTATGATGCATTGTCCATTACAATTACACTTGGTTCATTCAAATTGGGCATAAGCTTTTCTTGAAGCCATTTGTTGAAGTTTGTGGAATTCATGTCATGGTGGTAGTCGGCCATTTTCGATTTGGTGCTAAATACTAACAATGAGTTTGGAACAGGGCCTTTCTCTGATCCTGCATGCACAATAATATATCGTTTTCCTGACGATATATTTTCAATTATTCCACTTGTTGATGGACCTTGCCAACATTTTTTAGGCTTATAGGTTTTGTGGACATAAGTTTCATCTAAGTAGATTATTGGCTTGCCTTCTGCACGTTTCGATACAATGGTACGCAAAAAGCGATGTCTCCATGCAGCTATATCATACCGTTCAATTAATAATGAACGTTCATTTTTGTTTTTCTTAAATTCATAACCGTTGGCTAATAATATGCGATGGAGAGTTTCACGACATCCACCAAATTCTATACTTTCTTTGAACTCTACCAACAAAGATCTTAATGTTGGTACTTGTTTCCTCACAATGTAAAATTCGTTTACTTTATTACGAATAACATCCATATCGAAACTATCTAAGTTCGACACTTTTGAAGGGTGAGGTCGTTTTTTACCTGGAGTCCTCCAGACCCCTTCGTTCACCGCACCTTCTTTTTTAATTCTCTTCAATGTAATAACACTTACATCTGTAAAAAGAATAAAATAAAATGTCAATTATCGTGAGTCTCATAACTAAGAAATAATAGAAAATACACAAGTATTACAAAACTAGTCTAAGATTAACGTTGAGTGAAAACTTACCGGTGAGTGAAGATAGTTCTTCTAAGTACTGGTTTTGCGATTTCATCATATCTGTTTGATCTAAATCTGTGATCTTTTCAATTGCTTGTTTTACTTCAGCAGTTCGTGCATTATCCTCAAGACTATCTGTAAAAGAACAATAACATTATATAAAGTAACTAAAACTAATACATATGTACTTATTTAAAATAACAAAATATCAAGACATTTTGACCGTACTAACCTAAAAAATCAGACACAGTACGTAAACAATCCTGTTTTTCTCGCAATACGGCTTGTTTCACAAGCTTTTTCTCTTCATATTTCGAAATCATACAAAACAATAGTTTTCGCACTTCACTCATTCATTATTTTATTCATTTTTATAGCATTAACACGGATATATCACAACAAAACTATACGCAAGTCAACCACAACGAAACATCAACAACACGCCATCTTGTTGCGTCAGAGATAGGGATACCATACACTGATTCTGATTTTACCAAATCTTTCGGAAAACTAATTTCCGAAAATTAATTTCTTAAAATAAAATTGCCAAGTTTTTCTCTAGTAAATAGTGTACCTAATTAATTAAGCTATTTATTAGACCAACTTAAGGCTTCGTGTTGCTCTTGAAATGATCCAACACGTACATACGATACTTATTTTCGATGAATACAATTTTAGCACACGTACGAATTTTTAAAACTCATTTTATAAAATGTTTAACATAAGTTTGTTTTAAAAATGCCTTTTTGGAATTAATTGTTCCTAAGTACTTTCTGCTTAAAAAACCCCAATTTGTAGGGTAAATATCCGATGGTAGGAACACTTTAGTGTTGTCATATAAAAAGTTTGCAAAAAAATCCAGTATCTACTTTCGTTAGCCAGACTCTAATGTACTTGTTAGAATTGAAAACAAAACTTGTCTTTGACTAAAACTTTAAGTCTACTTTTTTAAGAGCAAAGTTTTTTATTGCAATATCAATGTCTATAGCACCACACACCTTTTACTCAATAGACAAGATAGCCAGATTGGTTAGCTTTAAAATACTCATTGTTGGTCCTTTGTAATTTTGAATCAATTTCAATTATGAAATACTTCTCTCACAGCTGGCATTGCTTATGCGACAAAAATATGAAATGGTTCAAATATTTACAAGATATTATTATTATTTATTGTTAAATTTTGGCGCCCCCTAAAGGTGTCGCCCGGGGCGGGCCGCCCCTGCCGCCCATACTACTCTACGCCATTGCACATTGGTATGAGCAGTGGTCAGGCACGATGAAGTCAGGTTGTTGATGATGTGGCAAAACATCTCTGCATCTTTCCATCTAGTGATGATACGTCATCCTTTCTCCAAAATATTGTTGTACCCAACAGGGTCCATAATGATCATCTACCTATCAATTACCATCTATTATCACATTGTGGAATACATAAATGATTGAGTATGTCAGTTGTATGGTCAGGTGATTTATCAAATACCGGGTATGGACCCTAAATGAGGCTAGCACAGGACCCTGATGTATGGCACTGGCAAGGAGAAGCACCTAGCGGTGGTCAAAGTCAGACTGAAGATGTTGTTTGAGCAAAATATACTTAGTTATTTCTAAACTAAGGCTGCTTTTCCACCATAGATCTGCTATACATAATTACTGATTTACCTAAACGGGTATTTATCGCGTATGTTCCTTTATTATTTGTTTTACTAGTGGTTCGCCCAGAACTGAGATCTTGCGAGTCTCTGATTAAAACAAAAAAATATTATTTGTAATCTTTGACTATCAAAATAGTGCCACGAAATAAATAACAAGAATAATAACATGACCTACAGTTTCATTCAAATTACAGGTAACGGGAGTTCGTGTTATTTGGTTATACTTTTTTGGGATACAAATTGCAGTTATTCTGGATTTGAGACTTTTGCCTATATTTGTGTCACTTATGCTACACGCACACCAAATTACAGCACTGTGGGGTCACTGGTGTACCCTGTGAATTTTGTCACAGTTCAGTTTTTATTATAGCTAATAACTCAAAATCTATGGGAGCTTTGCTAAAAATAAAAACCGGCCAAGTGCGAGTCGGACTCACGCACGAAGGTTTCCGTACCATTATGTATAAAAACGGCAAAAAATTACGCTTGTTGTATGGGACCCCCTTAAATATTTGTTTTATTTTAATTGAATTATTTATTTAAAAGTAATTATTGAACTAAATATTCTGTAAATATTTCAAGCGTATACCTGTTGTCGTTATTAATATCGAGCAAAACGAGAAAAAAAATCACGTTTGTGTATGGAAGCCATCTTTAAATATTTATTTTATTCTGTTTTTAGTATTTATTGTTATAGCGGCAACAGAAATACATCATCTGTGAAATTTTCAACTGTCTAACTATCACGGTTCAGAGAGCGGAGCCTCAGTAATAGGGTAGGTTTACCCTTTGGGTACGGAACTCAAAAATCGAAGACTAAATGTACTAATGAAGACCTTTCATTTCACGTACCACTTGGCCTAATAGTCACATTTTATTTTTTTTACTCCTCCTGAACCCCATATCTCAACAACCCCCCAACATTTTAAGCTCATTTAGTCACACCAAAATTGTGCCATCACTACCTACAATGAATCAAATTTCACGATGATCAGATCAATGCTTTAAAAGTTATCCTCGGACAAACAAACAAACATACATACATACATACATACATACATACAACGCCGATTTGCCCGAAAGTTGATTTGGAGATCTCACTTCGCTCGATTAATTATTTATTATTGGTTGTTTCTCTATATATTATACTAGCTGACCAATCCGCAGCTTCGCACGCGTAGTTTTTCAATAAAAACATTACCCTCCTTTGGGTAAAAAGTAGCTTATGTTACTCGAGGTGAATGTAGCTTTCCAATGGTGAAAGAATTTTTGAAATCGGACCCGTAGTTTTTGAGTTTATTCATTACAAACATACACACCAAAATACAAATCTTTCCTCTTTATAATATTAGTATAGAAGTATGTATTTACAAAAAAATGTATATAAGTATTCTATCAGTTATTGATTAAAACGGGTATTTATCGCGTATGTACCTTTTTTATTTATTATCCCGACGTTTCGGCTGTGTTACTATTCTATCAGTTATCTGGTTCCCATAGCACAAGCTCTGCTTAGTTTGGGGCTAGATAGCGTTGTGTGAAATGTCCAGCAATATTTATTTATTTATTTATTTATCCCGTCGTTTCTACTGTATTGCCGTGGCCGCGGGCAGATAGAAAGGTGACTAAAAGGTAAATACCTGTTTGAATCAGCGATTATGTATAGTTAGTGATCGCAAAAATTTTAAAGCCACGAAATGCCACGAAGCCGTGAAAGAAAATGCGGATGTTGAGATGGATGTGTGGGGTAACGAGAATGGATAAGATAAGGAATGAATATATTAGAGGAAGTTTGAAAGTAGTGCCAGTGATAGAAAAGTTGAGGAGCTTTTCTATCAGCTAGCTAGCGTGGTATGGGCATGTCAAGCGGAGGGAAGAAAATTACGTGACGTTAGAAGTAGAGGAAAGCCCAACAAGAGATGGGTGGACTATGTGAATATTGATATGGGTAAGAAAGAAGTGACAACGGAGATGACGGCTGATAGAGAGGTACGGATGAAAAATACATGTTGTGCCCCACGTAATGTGGGAAAAGTGTAGGAAGATAATCGCGAAAGTTTGACAAATATGATGTGCTATTAAGCTACGGTTGAGTGACAAGCCCGATAGGATTGCTTCATTTGCCTAGCCTCGTATAACCCGGCTATTCACTTGGTGGATTTTTTCTTCGCTTTTATCTCGCCTTGCACAGCTCTGGTGGAAAGCAACCCTTATACCGGTCTCTTCTCTTAGCGAGAGTGGTGACAGATGGGAATATACCGTAACAAGAAATCGTTGATTCAATGTTTATACTAGACCATCAACGAAATAGCGTTAAATACAAATTTAATTTACATTTTAAGTTATAAATTTAATTTAATTAAAAGCTCGTCAACTAGGCAACAGAAAATAATGTCGTTACAAGATGTCTGGGGTAATTTATATCCAGGCACAGCACTTTACTAACACAAACATAATAAGGAATTTTACGTTTTCAATATATATTTTGTTATTTTGATTTTACTTCTTGGAATTTAATAATGTTAGTACAATTTTATCCTCGAAATGTGATAAAGATTGGGCTCTGAAATTGATACAACTCGGTGCAAAAATGTAACGATTGAGTCAGCCCTATTTGAAAACCGATAAAACGGACTTAGATGTTTACCAATCTCCATTGACAAGCAACATTTCTAAATCCAAAAACAATATGAAAATAACTTTTTTTTATACTACTTATATGGCAAACGAGCATGCAATCCACCAGATGTTAAGTGGCTACTGCAGCCCATGGATATCCACATAGAATTCAAAACAAGGTATCATGTTGTCTTGATCTCTATGTTTCCATACTATAGGACTTAGCTGTTATTCCTATGTGCCAGTAATTACAGGAACATACCATTACCATCTAACCGGAACACAGCAGCACAAGTACAGCTATTTGGCGGCAGATAAAGGTATGGCGGTGGTGCCCACTTCCTCGAGCCCGTTCACAAAAGCTCTACCACCAGTTTATTCGAGACATACGTCTTCAACTCTTTAGATATATCTATGGAAGTGATCGGTAACTACCATCCTAGCACAAAGTAATAATAAAAGTAGATACTTACTCGTCGCGCTGTCAAATCGAACATATGGCCATGTATGAGAGCGTTCATGTAGAAGCGTTTAGCGTTTGCTTGATTTGAAGCGTTGCCCGCAGAACAGCGGCAGCGCACGCACTACGAAACACGACGCGCAACGTCTTCAAATAGTAAGAACCGTAGCACATCGTAGCAACCATTAATTAAATAATAAATATTGCTAGACATTTCACACAGCGCTATCTAGCCCCAAACTAAGCAAAGCTTGTACTATGGGAACCAGATAATTGATAGAATACGTATATAATTATTTTTTTGTACATACATACTTATAATATAGGTATATAGAGAAACAACCAGACCCGGAACAAATATATGTATCATGCAAACATTTGTTCCGCGGCGGGAATCGAACCCGCTACCTCCTACGTTTCAGCCGGCTATACACCCACTGCACCACGGATGTCGTCAATTAAGAAGAAGACAAAAAAAGAGAAGAAGAAGAATTAAGAAGACAGTAAATCAAAGAACTCTCTAAGATTGAGATAAACCGCCTATGTCTATACAGGTAATACGACCTCCGTGGCGCAGTGGTTAAATAGCCGGCTGAGACGCAGAAGGCTGCGGGTTCGATTCCCGTATTTGTACCGGGTTTGGTTGTTTCTCTCTATATTAGAAGTACCTACCTATTAACAAAAAAAAGTATATAAGTATTCTATTAGTTATCGTAACAGGTTCCCAAAGTTCCCATAGTACAAGCATTGCTTATTTGCTTATTTGCTATTATTGATTTACTTAATTTCTTTTGTAGGAAACAGAACCACGGCAGCTCTATTTGCCCGACTGGAAACGAAAAGGGATATGTTTAAAACCAAAATATCTTGTTAGATTTTAATGGTGAACGAATATTATTTATTTTTCAATTGTTCTTTTAACCTATATTATCCTACTGCAGGGCAAAACCCTCCAGATGTTCAGGCGAAACATCGCATGTGCATAATCTCAGTTTGAAGAAAGTTATATACGTAATTTGATCGCGCGATGCGAGATCTCTAAATCAACTTGGGCAAATCGGCGTTGTATGTATGTATGTTTGTTTGTCCGAGCATAACTTTCGAAGCGTTTATCCGCTCATCATGAAATTTGGTGTGACTTAATGAGCTATAAATGTGGGGGGGTTGTTGAGATATTGGGGTTCAAGGAGGGTAAAAAATGGGACTATCCGGGCAAGTGGCACGTCTAATAAAAGGTATTTTGTGAGTACATATCGACCCTGCTTTTATTTTTAGTTTAAACCTTGTAGTTTTTAAGTTATTAGCGATAACAAAAACTGAAGTTTGACTAAATTCACAGGGTACACCAGTGACCCCACAGTGCTGAAACTTGGTATGCGTGTGTATAGTGATTGAAATATAGGCAAAAATCTGAAATTCAGAATTAATGCAATTTATACCCAAAAAATTTAACCATTTTACATGAACTCCCGTTACCTGTAATTTGAATGAAACTGTAGTTCAAGTTAATTGGTTATTTATTTCATGGCACTATTTTGATAGTCAAAGATTAGAAATCATATTTTTTTGTTCTAATCGGAGACTCGCGAGATCCTAGTTCGGGGCGAACCACTAATTATTTATTTGTAGGTATCCGACTGTTAAAAAGACTTCAAAAGAAGTAATAATGACATTAATTCTAGCAGTTACCTAGTTACAAAGTCTTACAGTAATGTTAACTGCACAAGCGGCCAAGTCTAAACTTCGTAGCACGATATTCAACTTTACTGCTAGCGGAAAGAAAAACAGCAAGTTCCCAACTTTACTAATATTTCCATTCTGCCGCGTCCAATTCTGAGGAAGCTTACTTACTGACTAATTATGGACTGAATTTTTGCAAATCTTTTTACAATGTTGCAAGAATGTTTGGTATATATGGATTAAAACATTATTGGTGCATTTTTACTTAGAAAACTTCCGTGATATGTATCAATCATTATTATCTATACGAGATTTATCACGTACCCTTTTGTCGGTGTAACGATCGACAATGTTTCGGTTCAATTTGTGAACCTTCATCAGCTTCATCAGGGTGAGTGCGATCCGCTTCGAAACGGGTCTCGCCTCGCACTGTCATTGTCATTAAAATAATAACAACGACAAAACGGTACGTGATAATAATGATTTTTGATGCACTTTAGCGTAAGCGAAATATTTGGGAAAATACTATTGATTGACATGATAATTAAATAAATCGATTGAGGGAAATGTTAATCTGTGATATCAAAACATCAGCTTTTTTGTCAGAAAACCAGGAGCAAACTATTTCAGCAGATGCTGAGACAGACGACTCAATTTTCGGTAGAAAGGTTTTATATTTTTCTGGATAACATAATTAATTTATATGTTACTACGTGTTTGTTACTTGGTTAAAATATTTTTGTATCTGAATACCAATACTATGTTAGTAAACATAGTTTGTAAGATTTCATTTGGCCCTACTACATAAAACAAATTAGAAATAAGATAATCAGAAGGTAAGGGTAGGTTCTCAGTCTCTAGACACCTCACCACTTCAGCTTCATAAGATTAGCTTGCTAGGTGTTTCACGGCTTGAATCCTTTGCAAACGGAAAGCTGACATGGCAGGAATGGTAAATAGCTAATGGAGGCAAACCGGCGTCTTTCAGCCATCTCATCAGTGTCTGAGCGAGCTCATGGGAGTTGCTCTACGTTCGCAAATCTTTCGATCTCTATTCAAATAGAGATATAAATATGGCGTCGCCTAGTGGTTTTTACAGAGCAACTAGGCGCGGTGATCACCTGATAACTAGACACTAATGCATTTTTACCTCATTTAGTCACACCAAAATTGTGCAATCACTACCTACCTGTATATGAAATTTCACGATGATCGGATAAACGCTTCGAAAGCTATTCTCGGACAAACAAACATACATACATACAACGCCGATTTGCCCAAGTTGATTTAGAGATCTCGCATCGCTCGATCAATTATCTAACACTTGCACGTTTCAATCCTAGCGTTTTATTTTATTTATTTAACAAAATCCACAGCCCTTATTATATAAGATACAAACTTATACTATAGTCTAACTTTTTATTAGCTGCAGTAAAATGACGTTTTGTGGGTTGCCGGTTTTTGAAGAAAAATAAATAGGGATGTAGCTAAATGAGTGAATCATAAATGAATAATCAGTTTGGTTTTTTTTTGAGATTTAATATTAAGTTGTAATGTATTTTTTTAACCTATTATTATTACTATACTAGAGGATTGATCTTTTTTAGTGGAAGTATAGGGAGGTACATTCAAAATGAAACAAAAACGTCATAATAATGTTATTTAATTAATTTTTGTGAACTGAATCACATCCCTATTGAGATTAGGCTGGCAACATTATTTTACGGAATGACATTTAGAAACGTCATTTTACTGCAGCTAATAAAAAGTTAGACTATAAGCGTAGCATACGGTTTTACTTGATATAAAAAAGAATTTATAAATAGACAGTCTAAATTAAACTAAAAATACGAACAAAACAAATCAGCGAACCGAATAAAAATATCCAATGTTTATTGTGTTTAAAAATAGGCTTTATTCTCTTGTTATAAATCTCTCGTGGACACGCTATAAATCAGTCCAGTAACTGTACTGCCTCTTCATTCCAATATATTTTACAATCCCGCAAATGTAGATCCGAATCGAAAATTCGCAAATTCCAATTAAATAGTGAATGTTTATAACTCTGATTAATTAAAGTCGTGGAAGTGGGTCGAAGTATCAACCAGCTGAAGTGGAGATGGACTGGACACTCGGCAAGGAGGAAAGACGGAAGATGGACGAGGGCAGCAACCGAGTGGTGGCCGCGAGAAGGGTGCAGACCAGTTGGCAGACCACCAGCCAGATGGTCGGACGACATCGCGAGAGTTGCGGGAAGGCAATGGATGCGCTTGGCACAGGACGGGAGACCCAGCAGTGGGTGGATGTGGGCTGCGATGATGATGATGATTAATGGCCCTGTGAACATAATATGTTATACCTATGTAATATACCTAACAGAGAACAAACTCAAAAGTTTGTTCAAAATTCAGAATGAATGTCAATCCCTTCAAACAAAAACAAGGAACGGATAACCAGCGAAAATTTCCCTACACAGTATATTCTATAGGCTCTTCCTGGAAATACATGAAAGTAAAACTAATTAAAACCATCAACAATAGCATTCAGCTCTGTCAAAACAAAGGGGCTATGCCTAAACGTCGTTGTTCTCTCTAATGAATCGTCTCTCGGGGCATCAATCAGCTTAATCAAACTGCCTGTTGGTTGGGAGGGACTCCAAAACAGGTACTCGTAAATATATACATACTTACGTGCAGCCTTTGTAATTTTCTTTCTAACTTAGCTGATAACTACTAACTAACCCAACTACTAACCTAAGATTTCCACATTACCTGGCACGGCATTCCACATTATGTGGAAACTTAGTAATTAAATAAATAAATAATAAATGTGGCTGGACATTTCACACAACGCTATATAGCCCCAAACTAAGCAGAGCTTATACTATGGGAACCAGATAACTGATAGAATACTTATATACTGTTTTTTTGTAAATGCATACTTACAATAAATAGAAAAACATCCAGACCCGGAACAAATATCTGTAGATCATACATACATTTGTTCCGCAGCGGGAATCGAACCCGCTACCTCCTGCGTCTCAGCCGGCTAAAAGCCCACTGTACCACGGAGGTCGTCGAGGTAATTATGCATGTTCTCGAAATAAGTTATACTATTTCCATTTCTTTATTTTCTAGATGACAGCTCCTGTGAAAACTTGAACGAGACGCTCGTTCAAGTTTTCACAGGAACTGTCATTTTTTACATGATGTATGCATTATTTTATAAAAATATGACGCTTACGCACGTACAAGGTTATACCAGAGTCGGGGAAACTGATAGGGATAGAGGTATCGATAGACGTAACACGATAACAGACCCGATATTTTTTTACAAAATGTAAGAAACTATACTACTGCCGGATACTTTTGTACAAATTTATTAACTAATATTATATTTAATTACATGATATTACACGTATTAATTCTTGATTGATAATGCCAACTTCTGTAAAATTTTCGAAGCTGTTGTAAAATAAGTAGGTATAGGTAGGTACTCGACAATGAAACGAAATAATTATAACCACAGGTGATCTTTATTTATTTATTTTAATCAAAATCTGATGATGTCACTCGATGAGCTCTCCCCTACATTTAATATAATAAATAAATGCGATCGATATCATTACTTATTTGGTCACAACACTACAACCTATCAAATTAGAACTGTCATCGAGAATATAAAGAAATGGAAATACTTAGTATAAGCCGCGCAACAATAGGTACCTACATACATTTTAGCAACGGCTGATAAAAACGATTCAACGTTTTCTATTCCAAATACCGTCTTCTACGACGACATTCTAATCCACTGTTGAAAGCGATCCCACCCACCGGGCGATATAAACGATCCGCTATAAATCCCGATAGATAGGACAGATTTTTCGCTAAGGCCGTTTTAACAGAAATAGTTGAGCTTCGTTTCGAGAGGCAATTCGTCTCGTCGACGTAATCCTGGCGAAGAAAATCTCCCATAATTAATAGTGCAGCCTCCGGGGTAATTAGCGGGGATCCGACGAGACACTTATTATTTGGAGTTCATTACTTTTTCCCCTCTCAGAAAAGTTATATGTAGGCTGGTATATAACGTTGATTAGATGCAACTAGGTTCAAATGTAGAATGTATTTTACCTACTTAGCTTTTTCCGTGTGTTAACAGGTATTGATCAAAAACAAACTAGATAATACTCTTAGGTGCACCACTTTGCACCTAGTCATAGATATGACAGCTACTAACCGCGTCGCAGTCTACTCTTCAGCTCTAAATCGCTCATTGAACAACTCATTTGAATCAACTGCCCAAAGTTACTATCAAGAATCGCCATTAACATAAATTACACTGAGTGATTCTGAATATAATCTATCCATAATATAAAAATGAATCGCAAAATGTGTTGGTAAGCGCATAACTCAACAACGCCTGGACCAATTTGGCCAATTCTTTTTTTGTTGTATTTCTTATTGTCAGGAGAAAGTTCTTATGAAAGAATTAGAAAATTTAAGAATACTTAACCACCATATAAAATTATTTATAATCTAACCTTAGCGATTTTATAATGTAACCTTATGACGTTTGACATAGAATTGACAGAATGCGTGCTGCAAATATCGTCAAATAGGATGTAAAAAAAATGAATATCGTTTGAAACAGATGCTTCGGTAGGAGTTATCCCGAGATATATTGTCTATACGAAACGTCGGGATAACAAATAAAAAAGGTACATACGCGATAAATACCCGTTTTAATCAATAATTAGGAGGCCAAAAACTTCGAGTCCAAGATTTACAGAGGATCAGAGAAATCTTTAATAGGCACTAATTATAACTGCAACGTGCAGAATTATTGTATTATTGTTGTGAATGAACGCGAATAATTGTCATCGCATCGTTTTAGACACTTGTGTTTAGTTTCGAACCTGTTGTCGTTGCCACCGCAGCCTCCGTAGATGAAATTCTCACAAGTTTTGGTATTCACATTATAGTAATACCTGAAAAGCACAATCGAGTCGACAGTAATGAATGCCTACGGGACAATTCGGAATACCTATCTATATATATATATATATACCTATCTACCTATATATATATATATATATATATATATATGTATGTTAACTTGAAAGAGGAACAAATAAATGCTTTATACTTAAGGAAAATGAAATCGAATTTCGTCTGTTTACTACGCACGTTCCTTAACACATAAGTTAACCGTTTCAGCTGTTTGACATTGACGTTCAGGTTATGGACTATAGTGTGACCATTAGTGCTGTGCACTCCCTGAGGTATGCGCGCGGCGAGACGGGGGGGAGAATCGGCTGCTGCGCTCTGTCAGTTCACCGTCAACGCTCGTGGCGGCAAGTAGTGTTATTTGTATCGGACTGTCTATGTCATGTGCGTCTGACATAGACAGTCCGATACAAATAACACTACCTGCCGCCACGAGCGTTGACGGCGAACTGACAGAGTTTCACGTCAGTGTTTCTTTAATGAAAAACATACTATTTCGAAAAGACTTAACATTGTTCTCGTGGTGACAATTACCCTCTATCAGGTGAACATACATTTGCGAACGAAGCACCTGGTAGATGACACTGATGTCTTAGCTAAAATTGCGCGTTCTCTACTTCATTATATCAAAGATAAGCAATTTCTTCGCATTGTTTGTTATCATTTAATTAATGTTTTTAGGTACTTTGAGTTAATTCACCCCGAACGTGTGTAATTTTAACTACTTATTGATACTACTTGATATGAGTTCGTAATCAAGGTTGAAATATACATTAATGATCAAAAATAATTGATTTCGACTAATATACTTTATTTTACTTTCTAATTAATTGTGTTATCGCTTTTAAGATAAAGATAACTCTTTAATGTACACCAAAATAAAATACAGAATATTAATTTTACAAATAGATTTAGTACTTGATCACATGATTTGTAGGTGTAGTGTGTAAATAGTAGGTGCTGATACCTATTTTATATTGATCGAAGCGAGTTGTTTTCGTAAAACGCATATATTTCAATAGTAAAACAGATTTTTTTTATAAATAACTGTAGAAACATGATTTGGTAATTGATTGGGTTTCTAATTCTCTCTCGCGTGATCTCAGTTTGGGGCGAACCACTAGTTATTCTTTGTTTAGCCAAAAATCTATTCCGTGTAGGTTGTGTGTGTCAAATTAGTTTGTTTTCTTTAATTTTATCTATATATTCTTACCTGTCCGAAATAGCTAAACAAAGTCCAGAGTTAGGTTGCAAAGCACATACTTCTTCCGCTTTTTCTAAAACTGGCGATGGCATGAGCGCAGCTCCTAAAATGAAAAAAAGAAAATCCTTTTTCTTAAAAAAAATGTAGTCTATTTTTCTGATTTTTCCTTTAATACACGAAAGGTTTGCAACGCAGTATATCCGTGATAATAATGGATGAGAATTTTCACCGTCTGATATTTGAATTAAACTACAGGCTTATGTACCTATACCTACAGGCTTACGGCTATGTTAAAACCTATTATGGACATCCTCAGCTCTCTTACTTAGTAGGCACGTGAAGATAATCCAAAGGTCCAGTGCCGACGAGCTTGCGCGAGCTAAGGCAAATGGAACACAGCAGGGCCCTGAGCCTTTCTGTGGTATACCATAAAGCCTGGCACAAAGAACCCTTATGAACCTCTGCTTCGAGGAATCGTCCAAACTTTAGAATAAATCTTCAGGCATGAACAATGGTTAAGCCTTTGATAAACGGCATACAAACTGAATCTTAGCGCTAAACAGAAACAATCTCCGCATTATAGTTAGAGCCCTGACTGGACACTGTCGGCTTAATAAGCACATGTTCAAGCTAGGGCTATGCGATACACAAACCTGCAGATTCAATAATGAGACGGCCTAATCGCCCCTACATCTGTTAGGCGAGTGTGCTTCACTAATGCGCAAATGTAGCATTCATCTGGGCAAACACATTCTTAGCCCGGAGAAGCTAACAGTTATCACCCCTAAGAACATTCTATAGTTTTTAGCAGCTGTAGGACTGAGTGGTGAAGTTTAAACGCCCCGGTAATTTAGGGGCGACACAAAAACAAGTGGCAATCAAAATAGGCCTAGTCGCCGCAGTGAAACTAGTCGCTAAAGCTAATAAAAAAATAATAATCCATAGGTGTGCGTTACGCCCCCACGCCGCCGGCACCGGCGCCGGTTACGACGCGACGGTTAGGTAATCAGATATTATAAGGTAGTAACCTTATATTATAAGATAGTAAATAGTAGTTAGTTGTAAAGGTATTAATACCTTTACAATTGCATTCACATTCCTTTATCGTATCAAAGTTATTTCCGTTTCCATGGCAACCACTGTAGGTGAAATTTTGACATTGATCCAATTGTGCATTGTAATAATATCTGTAAAAAAATAAAAAAGTATGAGACGGAAGGGGTCATTGTTCTCACTTTCTAGAAGTCCTCTACAAGTAATCTTACAAAGTTTGTAGTCTAGTTAAAAACTTCTACAAAAAAAGTGTCTACAAGAAGTATTTTTTTTAAAGTGAGAGAGTTTTTTATCACTGGAGATTGGCGTCGGTACATTGACCCTAAATAGCGACGTGCTATTTTGGGTCAATGACCTGAATTATAAGTTTATATGGATATGCCCCGGGATTTACTCCCCGATTCCCGGGAATATTTTTCTCGATGTCGATGTAAATGAAGTTAAACTATTTAAGATACCATATATAGATAGATATAGTGAAACCAAGTCCTCACCTCACCCGCGATAAGCTACAAAAGCGTGAGGGAAAGGGATGACTTTAGTGACCAATACAACATGTATTTGCATCAAGCTAAATAGTTACTATGTAAAATATGAATTCCTAAAAACCTGTTAAATAAAATAAAAATATTTCCCGGTATTTAGAAGGCATATCCATCATAAGTTATCGGTCACTAATTCCCGTGAATAGCACTACCTATGCCGATCACTAGTTATCACATACTTACGGAAAATGCTAAGATTTTTAAAAGTCGCAATATTTTTAGCCTACCTACCTAAAACAATTTAGAATCCATGAAACTGTCCGGGTTAAAATGCATATTTTGAAGCATCCTTTAGTGATCAAAACAGCTGGAGTAGAAAGCGTATCGATCGGAGGACGAATTGAAAAGGATGTCCAAATTCAATGAACAAAACTTTCATTACTGATGAAATCGAATGCTTCTTTTAATGTTCACCGAAACGGAATATCCCAGAAGACGGGAAAACGATTCTGATGGACGTAAGAACCAATTGGTAAACTTTTCTTTGAGGATAAAAACAAGCACTTACTTTCGAAGATCGCCGGAACAACTGCCTCTTTTCGCCTGCAGTAGACACAAATAATCCCAATACCATATTAGGGAATAACCTAAAACCAATGTAAGGTATTACGTAAGGTTAGAAATGTTTGTAAGAAAAAATCGTCATCTATTTCCACGTATGGCTGATATTGTAGTACGAAACAGACGAGATGGTAACAGGCTATTTACACCTAGCTACAAAACAGCATTCTTACATAAAAGTGTAGTCTGTATATCGATACGTATCTACAATATTAATGAATATAAAATGCTCAGTGATCATCTATTTAAATCTAAATTTAAGCAAGTATTAGGAATGAAATGTTATTATAGGTAATATTCAGGAATTTCTAGAGGACATAATATAATTTTATCTTTGACATTTAATTTTTATATAACTAATTTAAATTTAATTTAATTTATTAATTATTCTAATACATGCCTTTTATGATGATTGTACGTTAAAATAATAACTTTAAATTTCAGAAGTTTATTGTATTTTTGTGTTTTTGAAATTTGCATGCTAGAATATAAGGCAGAATATAATTGAAACGTACCTACATAAATAAGACCTTTACACATTATGTTCAAGCAAATAAATGTATCTTTATCTTTAACGTCATTTATCCAAGCATTAGGTACATCATGCTTTTTATCGATTCACTGTGACTATTATTTAATCGGCGTGTATAAAGAAAAATTAAGATATTCGTAGGTAATACAATTCTCAGGCAAAACAACGACACTTAACTGGGAGGCTAATATAGCACTAACATTGCTATGCTTAAATGATACTTTATCTAATTTGTTAAAAGCACTAACTGTTCCGTGTGTGATCTCTTGTTCTGAATAAGTTTAGTAGTGTGCTTTGTCTAACTTTTACGCTCCGATCCACGTCAACTCTTCTATACAAAGGAGTAGGTTTTAAACATTCACTATCGCACACGGTTGCCGTTGTCAAAAACACTTGCCTCTCGCTGTTCACAGAAATAAATAATAATGAAAATAAAACGGATAATATTTTCGAAGAGAGAAACGATTTCATATCAATAGCGGTATTTTTGTTTTATTACGATAATGTAGCTAGCGAAAACACATAAAATCAATATGAGGAAGTTATACTGTGCATAAAACATTATCGTCTTTGCAAATGGTCCGCAGCGTGAAACGATCGATTTAAAGTAGGTAGAGATGGTTCCGCGTTGCATAATATCCAACGTATGCAATCCACCCACTTTTCCTTATTTGCCAATAAATTAAGAAAGTTTAAAGCAAATTCAAATCACTTGCTTCGGCAAACAGAAAAAAACTGCTAAAGCTCCACAAATCAAAATAAGATTAGACTAAAGCTCTAATCAAAAATGTTAGACCAAACGAAGCGGCCCCAATGGATTCACCATCACGGAACGAATAATTATTTCTCGGTTACCGGAACACAATGCAACGTTTGATACGGAAGCTGAATGTTTGCTGATCTAATGGCATTTTCAATTTGCATTCAAATTCCTGAGCTCGCATTGCAGAGCGCGATGGGACTGGCTGAATGCCGAAAGCCCGACCGCTCGGGCACTCGAATGCCCCAATACTCGAATCGGATTAACGCTAACGACGCACCATTCTATCCGACCGCCCCGCAGCTGGCCGCATTCTCGCTGCGTGTCCTGCCCGACACTGATAAACTGTATTGACCATAGAATAGTAGAAACACCTGCCATATTGCGGTCATGCGTTTTAACTGTAACTACCTAAGCCGCGCCCTTATTACCCAAACCAAATTGCTCTCGCGTCGCTATCGCTAGTCATGTCGCTAGTCGCTAGGGATGGTCTGACTAGCGATAGCAACGCGACAGCAATTTGACTTGGGTAATAAGGGGCGGTTTTATGATCGCTGAAATAATAAATCGAACGAACTCAATATACCCAACGCATCATAATTCGACGACAGATGCTGCCTTTTATAGCAGAATCGCAAAGTGCAAATTAGGTCTCAGAAAGCAAAGATTATGAAAATCAAACGATCAAAACAAGCTGTTCATCGGGAAATTCTGATGCATTGATTTTCAAAACCATACGAAAACACAATGTGGATATTCCTTGTCGATGTGATCGAAACGCAATTTGCACCATTATTTCACATCAAAGCACAATCGATGTTAGGAATTAGCATCCCCTAGGGACATCGTCGGTCGTCGGTAATGAGAAATGTAATTTCGAGGTCGCTTCCGTACTTCCACAAAGCATTTTAAATGTACAATTTCCAGCTTAAGGGTCCAGGATTAATTAGTGTAGTTTTTCATCGTGTCGTCTGGACCCCTTCGCCCCTCTTGTCGTCTCCCTGTCCCTGCACAGTACAGAATAATACAGTAGGTAAGTTACGGCCATATTCACACTCACGATATCATAAGGCATACTTGATGCTTTTTCATGTACGCGGTTATGTCAAGTAAGCGGTCCCTTTGTTCCGACGCTCGTCTCGTTATACTCACTTTATTTTACGAGCGACCGAACACGAACAGTGACCGTGTATTTTGTGGTATCATCGAGTAGTTTACTAGTTACACAGTGATAACAACGTTAAGGGCCTACTAAATGTACAATTTCCAGCTTAAGGGCGCACTATACCTGGGGAGACGATAAATCGCTTATTTTGAAACAATGTTTTGTTCAACAAATTTTGTGATTTCAATTTGTAATTCATATATGTTATAGTTAAGTATACGTGCTAGAGCGCCTGTGTTGTGAAAACACGATTCCGTAAAATTTTCTCGATACAAAAAAAATCCAAAGATGACTCCAAATTTATCTTAAAACCGTTTTTTATGCAATGAAAACTACAATATAAATCTTGAAACTTTATACAGTAATTCTACACAACATAAATAAGGGCACCTGTGTTTTAAATTTTCAAAATACCTTTTGATTTTACCATAAAATGAAAATATCTAAGTTTTGCACTAATGAAACCATTCGCTCCGGACGCCCGTTTCGCGATTCAGTCTGGCCTCGGCTTTCAGACGGGGTACCCGTGACACTTGTCGCTCCAAACGAACACGTAATTCTTAGGTAGAATTTATATTTAGTTGGTTTTTGTAAATACGCAGTAATGAAATAAACACAAAATAATGAAGAGACTGAATGATAAAAAAACCCGGCAAACATATGAACCACGGCGAGATAAGGAGTATAGCGGCGCGCGGAGAAGTGGGGGTGAAATTCGAGTTTGGGCTGAGGTATAGTCAACGCTTAAGGATCTAGGATTAATTAGTGTAGTTTTTCATTGTGTCGGCTGGACCCCTTCGCCCCTTTTGTCGTCTCCCTGTCCCTGCACAGTAGATACAGAATAATACAGTAGGTAAGTTACGGTCATATTCACACTCACGATATCATATAGCATACTTGATGCTATTTCATGTACGCGGTCATTACAAGTAAGCGGTCCCTTTGTTCCGACGCTCGTCTCGTTATACTCACTTTATTTTACGAGCGACCGAACAGGAACAGTGACCGTGTATTTTGCGGCATCATCGAGTAGTTTACTAGTTACACAGTAATAACAACGACAAGGGCCCACACCGACTGAGGATTTGTCTTTCTTTGGTACTGTTTTTGAAAGTATACTGTGTCAGGGAAGGAAGGGATTACTAGTGGATTCCACGGACGACGATAAATAATTGATTGTCATTACGGTTATGGCTCTGGAGCCAATTGCCTCTTCGGATTACGTTAAGAATTATTACTGTCTTATGACCGATGGAGCAAAGTGATGGGTGGGTACTCGTTTTCAACAAACGACCCTAATAAAAATATAAGATCCCAAAAATTTGGATTGGAATTATCATTATTAGGTATATTGATTTAAAATGGCAGTCTTAAAGTAAACGAGTCTTGTTGGGGTGAAGCTTAAACACTTTACACTTCTCCCCACCCCCTCCCCTAAAGCATCCACAGGTCACAATCCATAGACATTATATTCATTGTATTTCGGTCATTAATTTGTGAATATTGAAAATTAATTTGAAAGCACTTAAGTGGTACGCAAATGAAAATATTTTATTTTAGGTAAATCCATGGTTTCAGAATGAAACAAATAATTCGTCAGCGATAAGAGTCGTCAAAAATACAAGTAATAAACAAAAGTAGGAACGGTTCTCGCGACCGCGTAAAAAATTCAATCATTTCAAGAGCTCTGCCAAGTAACAGTGGGTACATACCTATCTACGTCGCCGTGCCAGCGAGGATTTAAATGTAATTACGCTATTGATTTTCGCAATGTCTGCAACACGAAGACTAAAAAATTACTGGCACAAACAAACCGTTTTTATAGCGGAAAACAAACGTTATATTTTGTTACAAATTAATGATAAGTGGTCAGAAAATGAAATGATTGGGAAAATTAGACTTGAATCCTACCCTGATACCTATAGTACTTACCAGAGCGTATTGCCAGTTCAAGTCAAGTAATTTGCCCCCCTTTAATATTAGTTTTATTTTAATTTAATTATTTATTTTTAAAGTGAATATATACGAGTAAGTAAATATTCTGTGAATATTTCAAGCGTCTACCTGTTGCCGTTATCACTATCGAGCTAAAACGAGCAAAAAAATCACGTTTGTTGTATGAGAGCCCCCCTTAAATATTTATTTTATTGTTTTTAGTATTTGTTGTTATAGCGGCAACAGAAATACATCATGTCTGAAAATTTCAACTGTCTAACTATCACGGTTCATGAGATACAGCCTGGTGACAAACGGACAGACAGACAGCAGAGCCTCAGTAATAGGGCGCCGTTTTACCCTTTGGGTACGGAACCCTAAAAAAGGTACGAGTATAGTAATATCAGTAAAACTAGAGATATTTTTTTACTGATATATTGATTGATAATTAAATGATATGATAATGAGACGCGTGGTTTGATTGATGACCAAACGCGAACTGGAGAACTGATGATTTTGATGGCTGGCATAATGTGCAAGATGGCACAAATTATGTGGGTCAGTGAACGCGCTCGTACAGTTTCTTCAAAGAAATACATCGAAAAGTCGTAAAACAAACATTGTTCATCAGAGGCGCGGTCTTTCGGATTACTATACATTATGTAGGTACTGAAGCACCCTACAATAATGAGTTTTTTAGTTTTTGTAACAAATTCCTAGTTACCTCGTATCCAAGGGCGGATCTAGGGGGAGGGTCATGGTGGTCATAACCCCCCCTGGACTGGGTCCAGGACCTAGGTGGACCACTAATTAAAATTGTTAAACATAATGTTTCATATATTTTTTGTCACAATATAGATTTTATGTAAGTACATTCAATATTTAATTAATTTAATATAATATTTATATTTGAAAAATTGATTTCGTTATTTAAATATAGGAATTTTTAAGTACAGTATGCGAGTACATTAATAAAATATCAACTTTTTACTATATCTATGATTATAAAAATTTAATTAAAACTTCTTATGACTGGACAAGGACTATGTGGAGCCCCCCCCCCCCCTGGCACCAAAGCTGGATCCACCCTTGCTCGTATCTAGCAAAAATTGCACGCCTACCACGTCTCACAGCAACAGATAAATTAAGATTGCTAACGTATTGAAGTAGTTGGTCGCGCAATTTATCATTAAGATATTGACATCAGACTTCTTCGACAGACATCTCTTCAGCGTTATTTGTACTAAAAACGGGATATTTACCATGATTTGTGAGTTTTTGAGTATCCCGATATTCCGACGCAGTTGCATGCGCCATGATCACGGGTAAACTGAAGTCTTTGCGAGTGGGTAGTTATTGGCAGATATAACGATCTACCCTCTTTCTCGGTCTCTTGCTAGGAATGCACTCACTAATCTAGGTCTAAGTAGGACCTATCTAGTTTTAAGTGTAAATAAGTAGTTTATAAGTAATAGAGTAATAGATATTAAGGTTTTGCACTGTCGTTATAGTGTTACTGTAATGGCTGTGTAAAATTGGCAAGCGCAGCGTATGACGTCCACCTACAAGATGGGCAGACGACTTGATAAGAACCGCAGGTCGGCGTTGGATGCAGGCCGCTTCCAACCGCAGTTCCTGGATATCAATGAGGGAGGCCTCTGTCCAGCAGTGGACGTCCTACGGCTGATATGATGATGATGATGATTATGAATACCACGACTACCACCGGTTTCATTCACGACCATAACTCGATTCCGGCACAAAACACTCACGGTATCAGGACGCGTAATTGACACTTCACTTCTTCGGTTCTTACACATTCCCACCACAGGATTCCAGGCTCCAGCTAGTTTAAAACCATCTTCACGATTGAAATTCACTTCTTCACGATTACAAAATAATGTTCATAACAATGATAGTTTCGAAAGTTATATCTCTTCGACGGACTATGGATTTGCACCACTCTCCTATAGACACACTAATCCAACTAGTTGTTCGTCCCGAACTGAGATCTCGCGAGTCTCCCAAAACACAAAACATTCTTAGGGCGTCTCGCGCAACGATGCCTAAACGTATTTAGTGGCTAAATATGATTTCAGGAGTTGTCAAATCAAACAAATACGTAATATTTAAACATGTTTAGTCGCTAAATACGTTTAGGGATCGTTGTGCAAGCCGGCCTTATTCTTGGGCTAATAAAATAGTGCCACGAAATGCGCAAGCAACTTACCTACTTGACCTTTCATTCATATTACAGGTAACGGGAGTTCTTGGTAATTGGTTCCTCTTTTTTGGTGTAGAAATTGGAGAATATTTCAGACTTTTACCTATATTTGTGTCACTAAAGCTACACGCATACCAAATTTAAGGACTGTGGGGTCACTAGTGTACCCTGTGAATTTTGTCTGTTCAGTTGCTAATACCTTGAAAACTACAAGGTTTAAACTAAAAATAAAAACGGGGTCGAAATGTACTCAAAGTTTTAGTTTTGGTTTATCATTTTGCATGCCGTAATAACTTTATACACACGGCTACACATCAAGCTATACATTTCCAGTATAAACTGACCTCGCATCGTGTAGGCTTTTCGTAGAATGAGAGGTGAGCTTATACTGGGAATGTATAGCTTTATGTGTAGCCGTGTGTACAAAGTTATTACGGCATGCAAAATCGGACCTCTGAGCCTATCAGATTTCCTTTAGCATAATCGATTATTTTCTCGCTCTGAGAAAATGTCAGCAGTATAAATAAACTTAATTGATCGAGCGAAGCGAGGTCTCTAAATCGAACTACAGGCAGAACTCGTTTTTATTAGATCTGCAAATTTCATAAACAAACTGGATGACTCCCCCGAAATTGACTTATTTAATTCATCTCCAAATACATTTTAAAAACATAATCTCAAAGAACTGGTTTGATGTGACTTCTTAACTGTCCGTTACTCACTTCTAAATTACACGGAATATCTTTTTTTTACATTCAAGCTAGCAAATAGACTCAATATGTGAAAACGTCTAAATGGTGATTAGCTATAAGTATAAACTAATTATTAAGCATTATATCACTGTATGTTTTCCGAAGAACATAAAATAAATGTGTAGCCGTGAGTACGAACGACTACACAAGAAATTAAAAAAGTCAACACTTATTGCCAAATAGTTTACGTTACCCATACCCTACAACAATGAGTAAGTATAATTAATACCTATGCACCAAGTTACACTTCATATTGAAAAATTACATAAAAAAAAGTAGTTAATCCTGGAACAACATTTCGACAGGACGATATTCCAATGTTGTAATCATTTGATGATTTGGAGACGTGTCGCGGCGCGGGGAGCTCTCCATTGAAGCTTGATGGTGCAAGGGAGGGTTGACGGCAAAAGAGCGCGTGGCAGATCACCTATGAGATGGACGGATCAAATAAAGGCTGCCATAGATGTTCCTTTGAACGAGTGTCCCAGAAGAGCAGCGGTGCGAGAAGAGTGGCGAAGGGTAGTTAAGCGCGCCACAACCCTGACATGACGTCCACCACTCTGCCAAGTGCTACGACTAAGAAGTATCATTTGATGCTGTTGTTCGTTGACAGTAATTTGATACTTACCCGTCAAATCCAACCTACTAAATTTCCCTACACCAGGGCCGATAATTTTTTAAAACCAAAAAAAAAATAATAGTATCATGAAACCCCATTGGAAAAGGAAGAGAATATAACAAAAATGAAAGGAAAAATAATTTCCATCTGAGGTCGGGAAGTGGAACGTGTTAAAAGGGGGTAAAAACTGATTATCTCGATTTCCGGCTAAACTACAAATCCTATGGAAAAAAGTTAAATGGCAAAGTTGTAGGTAATAAAAAGATCTACAACTTTTGTATATACACTTTTATTTACATAACCTGAAACTTTATGTGAAAAATTCAAATATTCAAGTTCTTTGTTTTTCATTATAATCTTTAAAAAAAAAATTACGAAATTTATTTATCTTTATATGTCCCAAACACACTGTAATTTTTTTTAATTTAAATTATTTATTTTTCACCTTATTTTGACTTAATATCGAAAAAGCATCCTAATTTTCAATCAAAAATTCTCCTGTCAAAATATTAGCTTTTTTAAAAGAATGTGGGCTTTTTGTTCGTTGAAATCTCTACTTTCTGGTGCTATAAAAAATATTGGACTTGTAATTTTGCCGAAAATCGAGATAAACCGTTTATTACTTTTTAAAGTGTCAGTTGGGACACTGTGTCCTAATAAATTTTGTCCGTATCGTCAGCGACTCGTTTTTAATTATCTGACCACGGCCGCATACCTGCCATTCGATCAGTTAAAATTTACTCTAATCATAATATATGTATTTTTAATAGTTTTAGAGCCTTTAGCAACATTTTATACATGGATGTTATGACATCTGAAAAAAATATATTTTATTATTATATTCAAGGGGGTATTTTGTCGTGTTAAAACAAACCAAAATAAACAAATATAGGATTATATTCAGCGAAACATTAAAATCCAACATGTCAACTACGAAATACTCCGTAGCCTTCACTACACCAGACTCGGCTTGATGGTTCAACAGTTAAACAAGACTATAATCCCTCTGCCATGAATGTTATCGGCACGTACTAAAAGCCATTAACTTTACTATCCTCTCAAATACCACAAACCAGGTTAATTTAAATAGCGCAATCAACACACAATGTTAATACATAATTAAATTATATTTATCCGCTTGCAGTAAGATCGTAGCACACCGAGCGAGCGACATCACTACATACATCATTAAGTGAATAAGTTAACGTGATATTAAAAAATTAAGTTAAGTATAAATTATATCGAATTAATAAACGTCTTAAATCTTCTAAGGCAACTTTACGAAAACTTATTGAATTTCTCTTAATTTATTATATACCATATATATACATAATGTCCACGTATTAATTTAAATTAACAACACAACATTGTCCGTCAGGTCGTGTAAAGTATATATTGGCATGTCCACGTGGTCGGGCGACGACTGAGCATTCAGCCCGATTGAACTAACGATACAGCGCTAGATGCAGGTAACCTATGTGCAATATGTTATACCGGCGCTGGCGATGGCGTGCACTCCAAGCCGCGAACTCAATCATCTAACAACATTATTTTTTAAACTTTCGCGATCACTGTACATAATTATTGATTAAAACGGGTATTTATCGCGTATGTACCTTTTTTATTTGTTATCCCGACGTTTCGGCTGTGTTGCAACAGTCATGGTCTCGGGCTGACTGGAGTACTTGAACTCCTAGACTCCCAGCGTCCTGGAACCCGGTGATTGCTAGGTGTGCGCATCGTGATAGGTCGTCTCAGTGCGTAGATACGGTTAGTGTAGTGTGTCGTAATATGAACGAGGACATTTCTAATTCTGAAGACCAAGTGAGGGTAGATGCTGCAGCTACCCGCACTTCCCGACGGTAGCTCAAAGTACTCCAGTCAGCCCGAGACCACGACTGTTGCAACACAGCCGAAACGCCGGGATAACATACAAAAAAGGTACATACGCGGTAAATACCCGTTTTAGTCAATAATTATCTAACAACATAACCGATTATCATTTTAAAACAACGCTCAAAATGCACAGTTTTTGGTAATTCGACAACTATTAATAATACTCTCAATTATTGCATTATTTCTACAGAATGCAGGTTTCGCGAGAATTTTCAGCGTAAGCCAGCCCTTACTCGGTATAAAACATCACAAATAATTTCAATCACTACGGTAATATTATGTGCATGCAACATCTATAGCTTCACTACTTTATTACAACGCATACCATCAAATTAAATATATTTTCAACCGTAAAATATTTTTTTCCAAACCATCCTAGAGAAAATAAAGAAGATATACTGATAGTAATGAGTCAGTGAGAATTTAGCTAGAAACAAGTACTTCTACGACCGATACGAACAATTTACTGCAACACCACAAGTACATAACCTTATTCTAACGGGCTTGATATTTCCTTTTGTAAGTATATTATTTCTACAGTCAGACCACTTGCACCAGCTACAGATAAGGTAGATTGGTCGATGATGTCTTTATGATATGCCACTTACTTTCTTATACAGCTGATGGTGTAATTGATCCTTCATATTTTTAAGACGTATTCGTAGTTTTCAGTGAATAGTTTCTTGACTTTTGCTGGATTCCTTATTTTGCTCTCGATAATTTGGTTATGATGTTTTATGCAAATACAAAAAAAATAATAATAAAAACAATGCATAGTCACCTTTAATAGACTCACGGCTATAATTAAGATGGTGTCTACATTTAGGCCCGTTCACAAACACAATAAAATACATACTAGCCTAGGATAATTTCATAATTTTGTTACATATCAAAAAAAACATTACAAGCGCCAGACCGCGAAACTATTCGCATATCTATGCAAAGTTAGCCCAAGTTTTAAAATGTTTAGTATGCCGAATCACCAAAAGTTAACAGAGTGAAGCTAGAAACAGCATAAAAATGATATTGCCACAGCAATACGGAAACCCTTCAACGCATCAATATTATCACAAAGAAACTCATAGATTTACATATTTAACTTGTATTTATTTTGATGCAATAACGCGCTAAGATTAAATCCGCTACTAATGGATCGAAAATTATGCGTTTATAAATACTTAGCTGGTTCAATCAAGACGCTCCATCTTCAAAGCTAAGGGCAAACAACCAGATTTTTTTTACAACTTATATGGCAAACGACCATGCAGTCCACCAGATGTTAAGTGGCTACTGCAGCCCATGGATATCCACATAGAATTCAAAACAAGGTATTATGTTGCCTTGATCTCTATGTGGATACGTTGCCATACTAGGACTTAGCCTATGTGCCAGTAATTACAGGAACATACCATTACCGTCTAACCGGAACACAACAGCAGACTGGATTGATATCGGCAATCGCATACAAATCTCAGTTCAAACTGACAATTACTACACAACTTTTAAAGATTAAATATTTATTTATTTACCAGAACATATATGAATAATACAGATGGTCAAAAATTAAATAGTTTCACCATATTCAGCCACTGTGTCGTTCAAATTGCATATCCTATAAAATTGAAATAAAACAATTATATCACACAAAAACGGGATATTTACCATGATTTGTGTTTTGAGTGTCCCGGTATTGCCACATATCACAAATCTTACTACAGATTAATGTATTTTGCTGGCTGATTGTAAAGTATACAATATGTAACAAAAACCCTGTTAGATCCATAAAGGTGTGACAAAGTATCGATATTTGGTCACAGTGATGTACCAGAAAAAAAATAAAAAAAATATCCGACTCATTTAATTATTTGGCGCTCAAACTTAAAACTTGCCTCTGGCAACAGCAGCGGGACAACGCGCCGCGCCGGGGCGGTGTGGTGGAGTCAATAACCCACGTACGACATTGTACGACTCGCAAAATTTTCCTATGTTTGGGGTAAAATTCAGATTATTCTCGAAATAAAAAAATGAAATAACTTTCAATTTATTTGATACAGATGTTTTTAAACATCTGTCTGACTTTAATTTCTATGTCGGAATACGCTCTTCAGGGATCTGACAGGGTTTTGGTTACATATTGTATATTAGTAGAATATAGATGTCCCAAAATAAATTAAATTTTACTGACACCAGTCCGTTCGATAAAGAATACCGAAACCCTTTGTTAATTTTTTTTTTTAATTACCTCTTTTTTTAATTTTGTTATGCATGTATTTAATATGGTTTGATTTAAACAAGTAGTTGTGTTTGTCTTATGAAGGCTACCCTTGATCATGAGGTACGTGAGGTAATATAAACTGGACTCAGCGGAAGACCAGCGCTGCAGCATATTAACATACCGTAGCATCATGCTGAGCTGAGTACCTATTCATCTCCACATAGAGCGTTTAAGTTTGTTAGTTTGTTAGTGCTTAGGTTAGATTTTATTGTTGTTGTGTTTTATTTTCCTTTATTACTATGTGGTTGTTGAATAAAATGTTTTCTTTCTTTCTTTCTTTGTCAATTTGAACTGAGCATCAAACGCAACTAAAACACAGTATTGAAGAGTGCGATACATACAGAAAACATGCTATATAAAACATCAATTATGTATAATGCAATACTCAACAAAGACGTTTTATACCCAAACAGAACATATACGCGGCAATACATAAATGCTCTTACGAAGGGTATAAAAATAAGCTATTTTGTATCCTAAGGCCTCATTTCACACAGCGCACTAATAACTGACCTTTTGTTACTTCAAAAGGTGATACGTCAGAAATCGCATGCATGTCAAGGGACACAGTAAAACGATTCAAACATTTACTAGCAAACCTACTCAGTGGACTGTTTTAAATATTTCGTTAATCCAAATTGTATATGTTTTATAATTATCTACATTATCAAATAGCAGGTTTCAAGTAAAATATTGGAGTTTGCATTGTAGGTACAGTGTATAGTTATAACGAGATAAGGCTAGTATTGCTTGCCCGTGCGATACTAAAATCACGAATATTCATACGTGTTTTTGCAAAGGAATCTAACAATACAAGGCTAAAGTAAATATGTTTTAAGAGGTAAAACGTGTAAGGCCACTTTCGGATGCAGAACGGCGATGGGAAAATGTAAGATCGATACGTAGGAGCCAAAAAAGAGTTTGCCTTGGAACCGACTTGACCGGGATGTCGGACTATACGATCTGTGATTTCAATGTTGATATTGTCATTTGAAAGTTCTTACCGGACAAATTGCGTACGCGACCCATTCAAACACAGCCGCTCCACAACCAACGGCCAGCATAGAATCGGCAGCATCAACACAGCCAAAAGAACTTGAGAATTCAATAGGTTAAGTTTTAAGTGGCCAGAGTCTCAATTTATCTTAGTCGCGTTTTAATGGGGTTTGAGTTCGTGCATTTTAGTATCGCAGGGTATAATTCTGTCGCCCCTCAGCACAGCCAATGTAATCGAGCTAACGTGGGCGAGGACATCACTCAGTTGTATATCTTGATCGCCTTCTCTAGGTAGTTGACGCGGGACCTCTTGGGGGTTTTGTTGATGTGCTCGAGGCCGAGCCATGGCCGCCCTGTGGGGTCTGGAAGGGACATATCTAAATTACATTTTAGCACACATTCTTACTAGGATTATAGAGATTGCAACGCAGTGAAACAATGCACATTCTATTGGCAAAGAGAAATCGTCTTTATAAACAATATGACAGTCTTTAAGTTTACAAAGCATTAAGAGCACACTATACCTGGGGAGATGATAAATCGTTCATTGAGAAACAATGTTCTATTTAACAAATTTTGTGCTTTCAATTTGAAATTCATATATATTATAGTTAAGGATACGTGCTAGAACGCCTGTGTAGTGAAAACACGATTCCGAGATAGAAAAAAAATCCAAAGATGACTCCAAATTTATCTTAAAACTATCATGCGATGAATACTTCAATTTAGATCTTGAAACTTTATACAGTAATTCTACACAACATAAACAAGTGCAACTGTGTTTTAAATTTTCAAAATACCTTTTAATTTTACCATAAAATTAAAATACCTAACTTTTGCACTAATTCTCTTCGGACGTCCGGTCCGCGATTCAGTCTGGCCACGGCTTTCAAACGGGGTACCAGTGACGCTTGTAATTCTTAGGTAGAATTTATATTAAGTCGGTTTTTGAAGACGCAGTAATGAGAAATAAGCACAAGAAAATCAAGGGATTGAATGATAAAAAAACCGGCAAACATATGAACCACGGCGAGATAGGACGTGCAGCGGCGCGGAGAAGCGGGGGGTGAAATTCGAGTTTGGGCTGAGGTATAGTCAACTCTTAATAGGTTTGCTTTTGCAACCTGCATCGTTTCATCGCTAATTCTTTGTTCCATTCTCGATAACAAGATTAGCGAAGTTTTCCCATGTTTATTGGTTCATAGATCAACACGATATTGAAACAAAAAAATTAGGGTACGCGATTATGCCACAGCCTCTACACAAAAGTTTTCAAACCCTTTCATAATATTAATATAGACAAAGGTATTATACCAAAACTGCCGTTAAATGTACATTTATCATTGCCAAAAGATAAATAATGCTTAGAAACATGGAATACTCACTTGTATTACTACTCGCTCTGAAGTCGTAGATGTTCACCGTTGCTCCTTCGCTGATGTAGTTAGGTCTGCCATTCGTTACGACGGCAAAATTGTACTGAAATAAATTAAATATATTCAATAAGGTGTTCTGAAAACTTCAACCTCATTCGGTGTGCAAACCTACTTGAAGCCGGCGAACCCCGAGCGCAACTTCAATTCGGCCGCGTCAAAAACTTCGGCCTGAATATCGCTATCCCTGTTTAGTGACGAAGTTTAGCCACGCAGAGAGACAGTGATAGCAAATGACCGATTATAAATTTGATTAGATTTTGACCGTGTTCCGTAATACCAAAAATGATGACTGAAAACTTGTTGTATTTTTCTTATTGTGTTGTTATTCTGTAACTAGACGATATAATCTATGTTCAGGTCTTTTATGACGTAAAAACATGGAGAATGCGATACACTTCTATTTCATTTTAGGTAAGTATTTTGATCTAATATATGGTTGGGAACCTAGATAAATACTATTCAAATTAAAATAATACCTTATTAAGGTAGAAATATGCTCAAATTAGAAATGATCTTGGTAGTACGTGTTGTATGGGCGATTCCCCTCCGGTCTCCTCTTAGCTCAAGTCACTTGTTTGTTGATTCTTGGACAAAATTAGCATTTTTTGTTTTTTATTATTACTTTTTTATTTATTAATTTGTTTAAGAAAAATAGCGATAATCATAATTTTAATACTAGAAATAAAGATAAACTCGCTGTTGCCACTTGTGGATTCCATAAAGTTAGTAAATTGTTTAAAGGGCAGCTTTTATAACAAAGTGATGTACAAAAATAGACAATTAACAAATTTAAAAACGCAATTAAACAAAATCTTTATAAAAAAGCATACATACTATAAAATATCGATTTATTTAGATGATAGAGAAGCTTGGGATTGAAATTGCTCCAACTCGTTCAAAATTTTATTTCCTGTATTGTTATGTATTCTAAAAGGATCATTAAAAAAACAACCAGCCTTGTTTCTTGCATTTCTATCCTGGCTTGGTCGCAAAGGAACAGGCAGTAAAATTGACGTTTCAAAGTGATCCTTGTGATTTTAATGAATAAAAGATTTTGACTTTGAATGAATGAATGAATGAATGAAATACTCTTTATTGCACACCAAATAAAAATACAATAATGGAAATAAACAATAAATAAAGGTACAATGGGCGGTCTTATCGCTAAAAGCGATCTCTTCCAGACAACCTTTGGATGGACAGGATAAACAAAATGAAAAGACGGCGGTGTAAGAGTACCTACAGACATAAACAGAACCCACAAAATAAAATATACCTATTAATTATACTAATAAACATAAACTTAAATACATACAAATAATATAAGAATAAATAAACTACACTACATAAAGAGGATAAATAACATAAACACTAACTAGCAGTTACGAGACAACGAAAGGAAATGGTTGTATACCTTGATTTTGAAAATAGGAAGAGATTGGGACGACTTTGTTGATTTGTGATCACTTACCCTCAGTATAAATTTACCAGCATTTATTCGCGACTTGCTCGCGTTAACAACTTAATAACTTTCATGCCCTCATATAAAGTTATTAAGAAATTCCTGTACTTGTGTATGTTTTTTAGGGTTCCGTACCAAAAGGGTAAAACGGGCCCCTATTACTAAGACTCCGCTGTCTGTCTGTCTGTCCGTTTGTCACCAGGCTGTTTCTCATGAACCGTGATAGTTGACAGTTAAAATTTTCACAGATGATGTATTTCTGTTGCCGCTATAACAACAAATTATAAAAACAGAACAAAATAAATATTTAAGGGGGGTTCCGATACAGCAAACGTGATTTTTTTGCTCGTTTTTGCTCGATATTGATAATGGCAACAAGTAGACGCTTAAACTAAATATTCTGTGAATATTTAGTTGATATTCACTTTAAAAATAAATAATTAAATTAAAATAAAACAAATATTTAAGGGGGTTCCCATACAACAGACATGATGTTGTTGCAGTTATTATAGATAATGGTACAGAACCCTTCGTGCGCGAGTCCGACTTGCACTTGGCCGGTTTTTTACTATATCCATGGCAACATCATGTAAGCAGCAATTAAAGAAAAAAATAATGTGAGGGGCTTCTAGGTAAAGGAGTGGTTTATTTACGTGACGTCACAAGTGTCATGGCGATCGAGTTTAACGATAAAAACATTGCAAGAAGCTTGTAAATACAGCGACGTACATACCTTTTCCCATTCCTTATCAGGTATGTCCAGCTTCCTCTGCAGTCGGTCCTTGACCGCTTGGAAGGGCTCGTTGTGCTTGATCCGCATAAAGAAAGGAATGCCGAACGTCGCGTAAACTTGCTTGTGGTAGTGCGCGCACGGAACTAACGTTTCGTCCTCCTGAAACATGTCCAAGGTTGAGCCTTGTTTAATGGTTTACAAAAACAATAATCAATTACCAAATTGCTAACGTAAGTGTAGTAGCGTACCAGGGATTAAGGTGCAGGCCATACTGAAGAAGCGTAAGGCGAGGACGAGGCGAAGACGTGGCGTCATTCCAACGTTCCTCTACATGTACAAAGCACTACGTCTTTGCCCCATCCGCGCATTACGAGTCTGTCATATTAAACTTGTAGACACACGCTGACGAGCCTCCTGATGTTAAGTGGTCACCGCCGCCTATAAACTGCTGCAGCACTCCTGGTACTGCAGTCGCGTTGCCTAGCACTTAATACCCTATTTACACATCTCTTGAAGGCGTTCAGTTTGAATCCCACCGGAAAAACCTCCGGAGGAAGGTCATTCCACATCTTGCAGGTACGTGGAAGTCTTCTGTCTTAACTGCGCCTTGGGGCTCTTACTCGCCTATTACAGAAGTCGTAATTTTTTATTGTATTGAAAAGTATTGTAAGTAGGTATATTAAAATAGAATAATATTTATTTGCATTCACCTAAACATAAGTTTAAAAAAAAACAAATCTAAATGTATGCACAAAGTATAAATAGTTGCAAAACCCACAACTATTTTGTCGGTTTTCTGATGTCGTTGTGAGGAATCGTCGCGATAAAACTAAAGTATGCGGTCCGCAACTCTAAGACCGCCTTAATGCACAAAAGCATCTTCTGTATGGCTCCGTTCATTTATAACAAGCTCCCGAATCACTGAGAGAGCTACCTTGTACAATGTTTTGAAGAAAGTTAAAAATTGCACTGTTAAACAAATGTTATTATACCGTAAATGAATATTTAAATGAAAAATATTAGCTAGGATTATACCAAATTTTTTTTATAATTATAATATTTTTTTTTATATTTTTACTAGTTTTTATTTTATTTTATATAATTTTAATTGATTTTGTTCAGGTGTTATTAATATTTAGGACTTTGTAATTTTAATATTGCATGCCGGAAAGGCAGAAATGTATTGATTCCAATTTACTTCTGACATCTTTGTAACATGACATATATTACAATAAATACATTTGGTTTGATTGATTTGAAATAAAAAGGTCCTTAACTCAGCATTCAGCACATGCTGAGTTAAGGACCTTTTTGCAACAACCAGTGCTGGTCTTCCGTTAAGGGCATTTTACAAGCAGCGCATATGATTATCACAACAGGACGGAATAACAAAGCAAACAAAATAAAAGTGTGATATAAAAAAATACAAAGCAAAAAACGACGATTAAATTAATCATAGATTATTAAAGCAGTGTCTTGCGACACGGGCGCTATATTGAATCCCGAACGTAACGGAGGATTATAGAGTTAACTCGCTAGCGGAGCGAGAGAGTTACTAGAATCCTGAGTGCAGAGAGGGATATAAGTACGCCCAAGATGCAGACAGCTTTATCCACGAGGAGAATGCTCTACTTTTCACACTTTCTGCGATACAATAAAAACCAAATGGTTGCTGCATTCTGTATAGAGGTTAGTTTGATTTACGAATAAGTTCTTATTGTGTGAGTCTCTTTGGTTCAAATTTTAATACAGATGAGGTTGCAAATTCAAATCACATTATGCCCTCGAGAGCATAATGAATACATACAACTTTACTCCCGGCTCAGCCGTAGGGATTTAATCACCTGCTTTCGGTGAGGTTGACATGGCATAATTTGACATTATCGAGCAGGTGGTGTGAAAATTAAATGACATACTTCAGTGGTACTTTAGACAATGAACATTACCTGTAAATGTAGTTCATCTCTGGGTATCTCCTCTATTCTGTACAATCTCGGCGGCGATATGGTGACTTGGTCCAGCGTGAGTTCCGCATCGGGACCGGCTATTACTTTGTGACACGACACCTCGACAATCCTTAACCTGAAGGCAAGACAAAATATTTGTTATATACTGCGGGGAAACTATTTAAAGTATTCCTCACATGGCCACTAGTCTTTTGTATGTATCACCTGCATCAAGGACGACCTAAACCAATTCACTGACAGCGCAATACAAAAATCTAAATTTTATTCATCTGTAATATTATTGAAAAGTGAACCATTGATTTTTCATCAATGGTTTATAATCAATCAAACAAATGTTTGCATAATTTACAGATATCTGTTCCAGGTCTAGATGTTTTTTCTATATAAATCATAAGTATGTATTTACAAAACAAATAAGTATTCTATCAGTTACCTGGTTCCCATAGTATAACCTCTGCTTATTTTGGAGCTAGATAGCGCTGTGTAAAATGTCCAGCAATATTTATTTTATTTATTTATTTATTATATTGACTAGAAAAAAGAATACAATGTAGTAGGTATGTACCGCGTCCCGCGCACTATTATTTCACAGTTTCTTTTATATTAATTTCAACCAATTTACAGTGAAAACATTTTGTAAATTCAGTAACACTTATGATGACTCACCCTCATCAAGGTTCACGGATTGAACCGAAACATTGTCGGTCGAAACACCGATAAAACGGTACGTGATAAATCGCATTTTATAAATATTTATATTAATACTAGTGGACCCGCCGAACTTCGTATCGGCTTGACATGCATAGGTATAACGCAGGCTGTCAATATAAGTCACATCAGAATGTCAATTGTTGTCCCCGGCCATCATTATGTATGAGAAAATGAATGACTTCCACAAATAATTCAATACCAAAATTAGCCAAATCGCTCCACCCGTTCTCGAGTTTTAGCGAGACTAATGAACAGCAATTAATTTTTATATATATAGACAATATATCTCGGGATAACTCCTACCAAAGCATCTGTTTCAAACGATATTCATTTTTTTTACATCCTCTTTGACGATATTTGCAGCACGCATTCTGTCATTTCTATGTCAAACGTCAAAGGTTACATTATAAAAGCGCTAAGGTTAGATTATAAATAATTTTATATGGTGGTTAAGTATTCTTAAACTATCTAATTTTGCGCGCAATTTTCTTAATTTTTTCTTTCATAAGAACCTTCTCCTGACAATAAGAAATACAACAAAAAAAGAATTGGCCAAATTGGTCCAGGCGTTGTTGAGTTATGCGCTTACCAACACATTTTGCGATTCATTTTTATATTCTAGATTTAAATTAATATTTTTATAAATACGAGATTTATAATAATTAATAATAATGAGTGTGCTATGGCTATAAACTGATTAGCTATAGCCCTATTGATCACTTGGTGGTGTAAAAGAAGGTCGAGGGGTCTTTTAAGAGTAATAGATCTAGCTTGTAAAAGGGCTAGCCCGGGGAAGTACTACCACGATACCTATTTCTGCCGCCAAGCAGCACTGCTGTTTTGGTTTGAAGGGTATGGTAATGGTGAAATTACAGGCAAATGAGGCTTTACACTAGTATGCCGCAAGTTGATGGACGCAGAGAAGTGCATTGTAGGGCACTTTTCTAACTTCCGTGACCTACTAGGCAAACCTCTGCTATAGGCGATGGTTACCACTTAACATCAGGTGGGTAATAAGCTTAAACCATCTCCATGTAGTATAAAAAAAATGGAGCAATGCGAGAAGAGTGGCGAAGGGAAGTTAAGCACGCCCCAACCCTGTAGAAAATATTAATATGACTATAAGGAGTATTACCTGCCGGACCCCTCGGGCGACATTTCTACAACTTTAGCTGCCTCTTCCAAGATGTCCGCCACTTTGCCACCTTTGTTTGGATATAAAATTAATTCCTTATCCTCTTTATAATTAAGGCCAACCTGAAAACAAAAAATAAAAACAATTTATTAAAAGAAGCAAATAAATTAGCTCGAATGATATAGCGTTAAATATTATAAAACTAATCTCTGCCTACTAAATTGTGGTGGTCATCGTCATTATTATATCAGCCGTAGGTCGCCCGCTGCTGATCATAAGTCCTCCCCAAAAGAATACCAGAGCGACCGAACTAGTGCCGCCTGCACCCAACGACTCCCGGCAACCTTTATCAAGTCGTCGTTCCATCGAGGGGCCGTCCTACGCTGCGCTTTCCGATGCGTGGTCTCCACTCTAAAATATTTCTGCCCCAACGGCCGCCAGTTTATCGAGCTATGTGCCCCGCCCACTTCAGCTTGCTGTTGACTATGTCTGTGACAGTACTTTTTAAACTAATTACGCGATTACTGCACATAATCACTGATCTAACAGGTATTTATCGCGTATGTACTATTTTTAATAAATCTTTACATAGTATAATATGAAGTCGCTTCCGCAGTCTGCTTAGATCTTTTAAACTACTCAGTAGATTTTAATGCAGTTTTAGCGATAGATAAGAGTGATTCAAGAGGAAGGGTTTATATGTATAATACATGACATATTATAGTACAGAAAAGCCGAAAAATATATATTTTTGTGCGCTTAAATCGCAAACGCTGGCTAAACCTTACGAGACAGATCAAATTAATGTACCACGGAATTGTATATCTTAAAAAGATCGATTTTACCTGACTGCGCAGGTGGGTAATGGTTTACGTAAAAACGTGTGCGGAGCCGCGAGCGGGTCAGCTAGTCATAAATAAAATAAAAAAAAATTGTTGAGTGGTTTTTTTATTTGTGATAAATACCTACCAGTTAAAATCAGTTATTACGTCTGTGAGCTTATACTATGCCCGTATTTAGCGGCATTTTTTATACAACTAATAACGAAACATCCACAAAAATCTAAGTAAAACAATAATAGAACTTACCCATAAACATTTAAACTGTTTCTTGTTGTCCAATTCGTTAACTTTAATTGATAATATTTGATAAAACAATTTCTTAGGGCACTTTGGTTTGCAGTACACCAACAAATCCTTTAGTATTCCATCGTAGGAGTACCTCAGTGGCAATCCTGGTGTATCTTTGTAGCTAAAACATAAAAAAGTAAGTTAAATATTAAGATATATGGCTATTAAAGAACTATCATCGACACGAGAAAAACCAAAGTTATTGGAGACCTTAATAGCTTTATTCAAAAAGTTAGTTAAACAATACCTTTAAGAATAACGTGGAAATAAATAGTCGATAACCAGCCAGAACACATCGACCCATTAATCGACCAGTGGGTCGTGATATAACCGTATAACATGCTTTGTCATATAATCTGCCTCAAACACACATTATCTGTGAGACTGGTGAGGAAATGTAAAAATAAGGTTTTAATAAATATGGCTGGACATTTCACACAGCGCTATCTAGCCCCAAACTAAGCAGAGCTTGTACTATGGGTACCAGATAGCTGATAGAATACTTATAAACTTTTTTTTTTGTAAAAACATACTTATAATATACATATAGAGAAACAACCAGACCCGAAACAAATATCTGTAGATCATACAAACATTTGTTCCGCGGCGGGAATCGAACCTGCTACCTCCTGCGTCTCAGCCGGCTATTCGCCCACTGTACCACGGAGGTCGTCATACAGTGTGTCACCGTATTTACGACCTTTTTTTTTAAATCACGGGTAGGGCTGATGGCTAGTTTCAAATTCAATACCATGGATTTTTTTAAATTTTAAATCTACATTAATTTTAAGTACTAAAATATCAATGAAACAGCCTGTATAAAATAGGCAAACAAATCATATTAATTCATCGTGTAGGTAGGTACCTGCGGCATCGGCGCAAAGATTTTTTTTATGTCACTGTGTGGCTATATTTGGTGGAATCAAAATCTTTGTAAGTGTATGTAGGTACCAAACCTACATACAATTACAAAGATTTTTTTTAATACTACTTATATGGCAAACGAGCATGCAGTCCACCAGATGTGAAGTGGCTACTGCAGCCCATGGATATCCACATAGAATTCAACACAAGGTATTATGTTGTCTTGATCTCTATGTGGATACGTTGCCATACTATAGGACTTAGCTGTTATGCCTATGTGCCAGTAATTACAGGAACATACCATTCCCATCTAACCGGAACACAGCAGCACAAGTACTGCTATTTGGCGGCAGATAAAGCTAAGGCGGTGGTGCCCACTTCCTCGAGCCCGTTCACAAAAGCTCTACCACCAGTATAAAAGCTCTACCACCAGTCTACCACCAAAGATACCACCGATTTACGTTAAAAATTGTTTATTGGAAATGTATCGATAACTTGATAAATATTCCAGCTACCGGTATTAAACTAATCTCTAAAATTAGTTAATACAAATCTGCATACGTGTTTTAGTTTAATGTCGTGAATGCGGTGACAGACTGTATATTTGAATACAAATTAAACTGTACCAAAACTGTACATTCTCTCTCCCTGTACACTGCCTACAACTTATGAGTACAATGTATAGGTTTACTTGGCATTCGGTAGGCTTACTTTTGACACTTGAAGAACTGTATTAGGTAGGGGTCCACATTGAGCCTCTGGCCGACAGCGCGCGCCATTTGATCGTATCTCATTTGCATAGACAACTCCATTGTGAATCTGTAAATAGAATTAACATTCGTTAGTAGTATTCACCACTCATTTAAGTAGCGGGAGAAAGAGACAAATGATAAGGTTTATTTTAGACATAGACAATCATTTATTCACTACATTAGCACACAATATAAAATTCAGTTACATTTTAAGAGAGAGGAGATACTTAAAATTAAACAGTATAAACGTAAAACATAAAAAAAATAAGGCAGAACTCGGTAGATACTGTGTGCTACAGCAGTAAATGGGATTAGACTCAGCATTATGCCCGCCGTAATGGTAAGCGCTGATATTCTGTCGAGACCGCTCCATTTAGCCACTAGACCTTGAGAGTATTGTGTTGTCAAGTGAAAATACTATGTGTCATGGTAGATATGTCATGTTGTGTCAAAATATAATCATATATACATAGTAGAAAATGTCAAAATATTATATTATGTAATAAAATAAATAATGTCAGAACATACATAAAACAAATTGATAAATTGGATAAAGGAATACCCCAATCGGCTAGCACGTGAAAGGTGCACTAATGCTTCCCGCACCAGGCAACCCAGTTTTTTGTTTACTAATAATTAAGGATTTTAAACGTTTTTTAAAGACTATCTGTGATTTTAAATGTCGAAATGGTGGGGGAATATTGTTCCACCACTTGGTTGCCTGGTATCGGAAGCTGCACCTAAACGCTACCGTTTTTTGCTTGGAGTAGTTTAGTAAATTCCTTGTCGGTCTTGTGCTGTACTTGCTTTCGTTACGATTCAGTTTGGAGAAGAGATATTCTGGTGATCCAGACGTTATAATGCCGTGAACAAGTACGGCCAAGTGTGAGTACCTCCGTGAGGCCATGTTGAGAGTGGACGAATTATTGAGATAAGGTGAGATGTGTGTTCGCGGAGGGATGTCGTAGCAGAATCTGCAACAAGCGTTCTGCACTCTCTGAACAAGACGGGATGTTTCTGCTGTTAAGCGTGGGCCATAAATCAGATCACCATAATTCAGCTTTGTTAAGACAAGGAATTCACACAATTTGATACGGACTTCCTCTCTTAGAAATTATCTTACTTTATACAGCAGCTTTAACCTAAAAAACAATTTTTTACCAATCCTAAAATATGACCCTCAAATCGGAGGGAGCAGTCAAATAATATTCCGAGGTTTCTAGCTTCATATACCTGCTCAAACTTTGACCAAGGATGTATAAATCTAGAGTGTTTTGCTATACCATTTAGCAGATGCTTCGAACCCAAAACCATGAACTTAGACTTAAGAGGGATTCACTTAGAGATTAGAGAGATTTCGGTGCAGCGAAAGATTTAACACAATAGAAAAAGGTCGTGCTAAGTTCTCGCTATATGAGTAGTGATTTGGCTACTTCCTCACTTAGATTCCTGCCACAGGTAAAAGGATCACAATGGTATCACCAGACTCAATGAAAATTATTATCCTGTTTAGTTTTTGGGATTATTTTAAACTAGTTGCCGCCCGCCGCTTTGTACACCTAATCTCACTAATCACATCTAATATTATAATCTAGTCAAACTAATATTATAAACTAGCTGTTGCCCGCGACTTCATACGCGTTACACTATTAAATATGTAGGTGACCTAGAAATAAAGCTAAACTCGCTGTTGCAACTTGACTTGACACCCCATTTTTATCCTATGGGAACAGATTTATGGGATGAAAAGCTTGTGAAATGATGTGAAAAATGTGTTAATCCAGGTAATAATCTACGTACATACCAAATTTCATCGAAATCGGTTCAGCAGTTACGACGTGATTGAGTAACAAACAAACAAATAAATAAACAAACATCCAAACTTTCACATTTATAATATTAGTGTGATGCGAAAGTTTGGATGTTTATACTATGCTACTTTTTATCATATTAATCAGGTCCCATGGGAAATGAATTGATACCCATTTATACATTGTCAGTTAGAACTCACCCAGGATCGTTCGGCAGGGTCTTGTCGACGAACTGCACTTCGACCTTGTAGAAGATGTACTTGAAGTAGTCCTGGCAGGTCGGCAGCTCGAGCTCCTCCTGCCGCAGGTCAGCGCGCTCGAACACGATGATGTCTCCATCCATGAGCTCGTCCAGTACCTGACACGTGCACACGACTCAATCCAAGAGAAGGTAGGGGTAAGCCCAAAGGCGATGGACAACAGCCCTATGTGGAATCCTACGAGGCTTACGTAACACAACTTTTTCAACCGTAGATGTTAAAGTATTTATTAGTGGTGCTTCTGGTATTTCATGATTTATTAATGGCTCCTTAATATTCTGCTTCTTATAAATCAGGCACGCCTAACAATTACTTATATAATTATCAATTAATGTTAGGCCAAAATATACTTTCCCTACCGATCTTACCGCCTGCGCCATGTTAAAGTATTTATTCGTGGTGCTTCTGGTATTTCAATATTTTGTAATGGCTCCTTAGTATTCTGCTTCTTATAGATCAGGCACGCCTGACAATTACTTATATAATTATCAATTTATGTTAGGCCGAAACATACTTTCCCTACCGATCATACCGGCTGCGCCATGTTAAAGTATTTATTCGTGGTGCTTCTGGTATTTCAATATTTTGTAATGGCTCCTTAGTATTCTGCTTCTTATAGATCAGGCACGCCTGACAATTACTTATATAATTATCAATTTATGTTAGAGTCTGGCTAACGAAAGTAGATACTGGATTTTTTTGCAAACTTTCTATATGACAACACTAAAGTGTTCCTACCATCGGATATTTACCCTACAAATTGGGGTATTTTAAGCAGAAAGTACTTAGGAACAATTAATTCCAAAAAGGCATTTTTAAAACAAACTTATTGTAAACATTTTATAAAATGAGTTTTAAAAATTCGTACGTGTGCTAAAATTGTATTCATCGAAAATAAGTATCGTATGTACGTGTTGGATCATTTCAAGAGCAACACTAAGCCTTAAGTTGGTCTAATAAATAGCTTAATTAATTAGGTACACTATTTACTAGAGAAAAACTTGGCAATTTTATTTTAAGGAAATTAATTTTCGGCTGTTTTCCGAAAGATTTGGTAAAATCAGAATCAGTGTATGGTATCCCTATTTCTGACGCAACAAGATGGCGTGTTGTTGATGTTTCGTTGTGGTTGACTTGCGTATAGTTTTGTTGTGATATATCCGTGTTAATGCTATAAAAATGAATAAAACTATAAAGAGTGAAGTGCGAAAACTATTGTTTTGTATGATTTCGAAATATGAAGAGAAAAAGCTTGTGAAACAAGCCGTATTGCGAGAAAAACAGGATTGTTTACGTACTGTGACTGATTTTTTAGGTTAGTACGGTCAAAATGTCTTGATATTTTGTTATTTTAAATAAGTACATATGTACTTATTTAAAATAACAAAATATCAAGATATGATCAATCACAAAATATGTATTAGTTTTAGTTACTTTATATAATGTTATTGTTCTTTTACAGATAGTCTTGAGGATAATGCACGAACTGCTGAAGTAAAACAAGCAATTGAAAAGATCACAGATTTAGATCAAAAAGATATGATGAAATCGCAGAACCAGTACTTAGAAGAACTATCTTCACTCACCGGTAAGTTTTCACTCAACGTTAATCTTAGACTAGTTTTGTAATACTTGTGTATTTTCTATTATTTCTTAGTTATGAGAGTCACGATAATTGACATTTTATTTTATTCTTTTTACAGATGTAAGTGTTATTACATTGAAGAGAATTAAAAAAGAAGGTGCGGTGAACGAAGGGGTCTGGAGGACTCCAGGTAAAAAACGACCTCACCCTTCAAAAGTGTCGAACTTAGATAGTTTCGATATGGATGTTATTCGTAATAAAGTAAACGAATTTTACATTGCGAAGAAACAAGTACCAACATTAAGATCTTTGTTGGTAGAGTTAAAAGAAAGTATAGAATTTGGTGGATGTCGTGAAACTCTCCGTCGCATATTATTAGCCAACGGTTATGAATTTAAGAAAAACAAAAATGAACGTTCATTATTAATTGAACGGTATGATATAGCTGCATGGAGACATCGCTTTTTGCGTACCATTGCATCGAAACGTGCAGAAGGCAAGCCAATAATCTACTTAGATGAAACTTATGTCCACAAAACCTATAAGCCTAAAAAATGTTGGCAAGGTCCATCAACAAGTGGAATAATTGAAAATATATCGTCAGGAAAACGATATATTATTGTGCATGCAGGATCAGAGAAAGGCCCTGTTCCAAACTCATTGTTAGTATTTAGCACCAAATCGAAAATGGCCGACTACCACCATGACATGAATTCCACAAACTTCAACAAATGGCTTCAAGAAAAGCTTATGCCCAATTTGAATGAACAAAGTGTAATTGTAATGGACAATGCATCATACCATTCTGTCATAATAAATAAAGCGCCCACATCTCAAAATCGAAAGTTAGAGATACAGAATTGGCTTACATTGAATGGTATTTCATTTGAAACATACAATTCAAAAGCAGAGTTGCTCTGCTTAGTAAAACAGAACACACCAGAACCTATTTATGAAGCTGATGAACTTTTAAGCCAAAACGGACATGAAGTGCTAAGACTTCCTCCATATCATTGTGACCTAAATGCTATAGAACTCATATGGAGTCTAGCAAAAAGAAATGTGGGAAGCAAAAATGTAAGCCGAACTCCAAAAGAGTTCGAGGATCTCATAAAACAATTTTTTGAGTGTATTACAGCAGATGATTGGAAAAAAATGACAGACCATGTCATTCATGTGGAAGACAAGTACAAAAGAAGAGACCATATAACTGAAAATAATTTACAAAGCTTCATCATCAATTTAAGAGACAGCAGCGACTCCAGTGATTCTGACGATTCACTCCATGTTGAATTTTTAGATTCAGATTTTGATTATAGTGATTAAAAAACAGTATAAAAATATATGGTGTTGTTTTCTTTGATACATACTTACATAGATTTACAAATATTTAAACTCATGATAATATTGATACTCATGATAGTGTTTGATAGCCTGTTTGTTCCTTTAATACGCCACAATGGAGTGACGTATCCGTGTGATGTTTGGTATGGAGTTAATAAAGAGTTAACAAGTGATATAAGCTAATTTTAATCTCGTCATAACGCGGACAAAATTGCAAGCATCCACTAGTAAAATAAAAATAAATGTCAAAGTATCAAAGTGAGTTGTTCCAACTTTCCTTTTTACTTTAGGGTTGCCATGCTGATATTTTTTAAATTTGCCGCGCTTTTTCAGTATCATTAGCCAGACTCTAGGCCAAAACATACTTTCCTTACCGATTTTACCGGCTGCGCCATGATAAAGTATTTATTCGTGGTGCTTCTGGTATTTCGTGATTTATTAATGGCTCCTTAATATTCTGCTTCTTATAGATCAGGCACGCCTGACAATTACTTATATAATTATCTCATTATCAATTGATGTTAGGCCAAAACATACTTTCCCTACCGATCTTACCGGCTGCGCCATGATAAAGTATTTATTCGTGGTTCTTCTGGTATTTCGTGATATATTAAGGGCTCCTTAATATTCTGCTTCTTATAGATCAGGCACGCCTGACAATTACTTATATAATTATCAACTGATGTTAGGCCAAAACATACTTTCCCTACCGATCCCACCGGCTGCGCTATATTAAAGTATTTATTCGTGGTGCTTCTGGTATTTCATGATTTATTAATGGCTCCTTATTATTCTGCTTCTTATAGATCAGGCATGCCTGACAATTACTTACATAACTATCAATTAATGTTAGGCCAAAATATACTTTCCCTACCGATCCCACCGGCTGCGCCATGTTAAAGTATTTATTTGTAAATAATCTACAGAACGTATAAATATAACGACAGTGATCCAGCCATGATTTATTTACTACAATTCTACCCACAACTATGAACTAGCATCTCGATATACCCACAGTAGATATCCGTTATACCGTAGGTGGATTTTTTAAACTACTCGTTCGAGATTCGAGCAGTCTTTCACAAAAATATACTATCTACTTGCGGCTTTTATCAAGACTGTTCAGAAAAATGTGTCTACATAAGAGCTGAATAGTCTATTGCACAATGAAACTGTACAGGGCTGCCAAGCTTAAAACGGCTGCACTGCTCTGCATTCATACACAAATTGTAAAAAACTTCCACTTTGTGAAGAAAATATTTTCAATTCAATCTCATTTGTTATGAATGTTCGATTACAGATCCAAAACTTTTTATCAGAAATTAAAATACTTAATCAAAAATATTAACTAATTTCAGTATACTACGTGTTTCGTTATGCACGACATTAAATGAAAACACGGTTAGGGCTACTGTTGTAAAATAGGTTTTTTATTTTACCACAGTAAACTATTTTTTATTATTTTCTATGGTTATTACCATAGAAAATTTTAAATTTTCAAACTACCCTTAAATAGTCCTAAAATATGAATGAAACAGTCTGTATAAAATAGGTAAACGATTCATATTCATTCATCATGTAAGAAGATACCTATTAAACTGACTAAGCGGCATCGTCGCAAAATCGCCGCCAATTTACGTTCATCATCATCAGCATATCAGCCGTAGGACGCCCACTGCTGGACATAGGCCTCCCTCATTGATCTCCAGGAACTGCGGTTGGAAGCGGCCTGCATCCAACGCCGACCTGCGGTTCTTACCAATTTACGTTAAAAATTGTTTATTGAAAACGTATCGAGTTCATCATCATCATCCACAGCCCGACTTCAGCAACTGTTGGGTATAGGCCTCCCCAATGTTGTGCCATCCGCCACGATCCTGCGCTAGTCTCACCCATTGACGGCCCGCGACTCTAACGACGTCGTCCACCCATCTCGCTGCCGGACGTCCTACTCTTCTACAACCATTCCTCCGCCACCATTCAGTCGCTACCCTGCTCCATCTGTCCCACCCAAGATCATTTGAGCTCCATAACTCGATTCCCAACGTCATGAACCTTCGTTCTTCTACGGATCTCGACGTTACTGAATAAATATTTAAGCTGCCGGTATTAAACCCACCTCTAAAATCAGTTAATACGATTCCGGATGTGTTTAAAATTAATGTCGTACATAACAAAACAGGTTACATATCAAAATTAGTTCATGATATTACATTATGTTGTTGTGTCACATAAGCTCGGTCGGATTCTCTTTTTTGTCTGATCCTAAACCACTTCCATGGAGCAGATTGGCTTGCTACCGAAAGCATACTGTTCAATGAAATGCCTGCTGGCCTGACGCTGTGCAAGCGACTTATTATCACATTAAATGGATATTTTGATAACGTTAGTAATATTGTAAAAGGTAAAACATTATAATAGGATTTCCCAACAAAATATCCGTGTAACGTTTAGGATCGACAAAAGTGTCCCGTATAAGTAAATACAATACATATAATAAAAACACACAAATGGTTGAATGAAAAGCAAAACTCGATAAACGAAATAATTGTTTTTTTTACCACATTTCACCACTACTATAATTGTACAAGCTGTTATTACGATCATTACCTGTTTCTAACATTTCTTTACATCTGTGTTCTGCTCTAAAAGATAGTCTTTAATAGGAATCAAACATGGTAAAAATAAAACATTTTGACAAAACAAAATACATTTTCTTGAGAAGTTACTGCACCGTATTTATCAAAAAGGAGCAAAAGATATACTACATAAATAACTAAAAAATAAATAGTTGTATGTGTGAGAGGTTGCATGTAGTGGGTTTAGGATAAAACTCGTTAATATTTACCTTTTCTAGAGGCTCATTGAAATTGGCGATCTTTTCCACAAAGTCTGGCTTGATTTCCTCGTAAAGGTTCAGCGGGGTATCAGGCGGAAATCCTGAAAAATAAACTTTATTATATGCTAAAATCACAAAACATTTGGGAGAATATTTAACATACTGATGGAATGTGATTACGTAGATATAGCATGCATGGATACTATCTAGGCATAAATTAAATAAATAAATATTGCTGGACATTTCACACAGCGCTATCTAGCCCTACTAAGCAGATCTTGTACTATGCGAACCAGATAACTGATAGAATACTTATATACATTTTTTTTTTGTAAATACATACTTCAAATTAGTGATCGGCGTAGGTAGTGCTATTCACGGGAATTAGTGCTTAACGTTAGCTTAACATGGATATGCCTTCTAAATCCCAGGAAATATATTTTTATTTTATAAAGTCATTGTAGTTGTACACATGACGACACATCAAACCACCCGTTTCGAGTATAATCAAATCCCGCCTATGGACCAGTAAGTATTATGGCAAACAGCACTGTGCGGGACTAGTCTTAACCAGAAATGAGTAATCTGATATGTCGTCGTGCGTACTCATGGTATCTTAAACAGTTAACTTCATTTACATCGACTTTCAGAAAAATATTCACGGGAATCGGGGAATAAATCCCGGGCCATATCAATATTAACTTATCATTCGGTTCATTGACCCAAAATAGCACTACCTATGCCGATCCCTACTTATAATATATCGTGAAACAACCAGACCCGAAACCAATATCTGTAGAAAACATTTGTTCCTCGACGGGAATCGAACCCGCTACCTTCTGCGTCTCAGCCGGCTATTCGCCTACTGCACCACGGAGGTCGTCGAAATTAGTTAGACACGGAACTTTTGAAAATTGTTGACAAAGATTTTGCACCGTATTTGAGAATGGGGAGATTGCTCATGTCCATATTTCCATTTTAAAGACAGCAGCAGATCCCCTTTCATGAGATCTTTCACTGACCAATAACTTTTCCAGGCGTCTTCTGTGCGTTGAGTAATCTCAAAAACTGAATAAAACAGAATCACACACCTGCCCGCTTGTTCAAAAGCGGTATCAAATCCGTGGGCTTGCTTTTGATCGGCAAGTAATGGTGTCCGCAATAGTGAATACGTTTCTGTTTAGGATCATACAGTTTGAAAAACAGCACGACGTCATTCTCCTTATCAAAGTTGGGCAGAGTGCTGAAGCCGGAATCAGGAAGAAGCATTTCCAGGAATATGTTCCAAGGGTTCATGTTCTCTGAGATGTCTGTGACGGTTTTGTGCTGATCATTGTTGATGTCCAGGCAGGTGGGTCTGCATGTCTATATAGAAAATCAATTTATACTTATTTTATATATTACTTTATTTTATAATAATTGATATATTTCCATTTCCTAACTTAAAGGAAACATAGCGAACTTAAGGTAGTGCTAACAATTGCCAGCCTCATGGACAAATGGAGGAATTGAAATCGGTGACCAAAAACTTACAAACAGGTTCGCCGACGACATAGTTCTCTTTGCCACCAGTGCCCCCCAATTAGAACAAATGCTCCAAGACCTGAGCAACGCAATCCTCGAGGTTGGACTGATGATGAACCAGTCAAAGACCCAAGTTATGACCAATAGCAAGAAACGTAGGGTCAAGGTAGATGGGCAATAGATACACAATGTCGATGAGTATATTTATCTGGGCCAGATAGTCTCTTTCAAGAACAGACAAGATCGAGAAGTAGACCATAGTGTCGATAACGCTTGGAAGAGCTACTGGTCCATGAAAGAGCTAATGAAGAGCAACCTTCCATTGTCACTTAAGCGAAAACTCATCGACATGTGTATCTTACATTACCTAACCTACGATGCTCAGACTTGGTCATTGACGGACTCACAACAGTTCAAACTCGGGGTGTGCCAAATGGATAAGCGATGGAGAACAGCATTTTAGGTGTTAAGCGAACCGATAGAATCCGCACTACTCTACGCTCTAAGACCGGAATCATCGACGTGGGGTATAAGGAGCCCCCCCCCCCCCGTAAATATTAATTTTCTTTTAATAGTGAATAATATAACTCAATATTCTGTCGATATTTCAAGCATTTACCTGTTGTACTTTTCAACATCGAGCAAAAACGAGCAATAAATCACGTTTGTTGTATGGAAGCCCCTCTTAAATATTTGTTTTATTTTAATTTAAATATTTATTTTTAATGTGAATATATAACTAAATATTCTGTGAATATTTCAAGCGTCTACCTGTTGCCGTTATCAATTACGATCAAAAACGAGCAACACAATCACGTTTGTTGTATGGGAGCCCCCATAAACATTTATTTTATTCTGTGTTTAGTATTTGTTGCTACAGCGGCAACAGAAACACATCATCTGTGAAAATTTCAATTGTCTAACTATCACGGTTCATGACATACAGCCTGGTGACAGACGGACAGACAGACAGACAGCGAAGTCTTAGTAAAATAGGGTCCCGTTTGACCCTTTGGGTACGGAACCCTAAAAAACGTTTCTTGATTCTTTTGAACTCTGTTTGACTTGTTACATTCAGCTACATTAAACCTGATTAGCACCGCAAAGATCAAAAGTTATATTTTCTTTTTTTTCTGCAACATCTCCATTTGTTCCGCGACCGTCACATGTTTCCGAACGCGGAACTCACAGTACGTTTTCGTATTAAATAATATTAATTGTATCAGTTTTCCAGCTCACTAACCTGGTTTGAGCGCGCGCTGAAAGGCCAAGGCCGCAACTGTTTCAGCGGGAACTTGAAATTTTCCGCCAATATCTCCATTAGTTCTGCGACCGTCGCTTGTTTCCGTACGCGGAACACGCGGTAGTGCGCGCGTTCCGGGTCGTAGAGGTCATTGCCCTGGTGACCGTCGAAGGCCTCTTCTAACACCACGTTTACGTTCATGTAGAGGTGAGCCTCGTTGCGCTCTTTGCGACGAATCTGCAATAATTACACAATATTAATCATCGATATACGCACCGGCCCGCTGATAGTTATCATGGCAAACATTTGAATGTTTAAAATATCGGAGTCCTTAAGTCCAGAGAGAACAGGTTCTTTCAAGGAAAGCATGCTTCATCTTCGACCACATGCACTTAGATGATGTAGTGGTCAAACTCTTGATTATTATCAAATATCGCTTCACGGTTCAATAAAACAACTCGTTTTATAGAACTAGACATACAAAGGAGATAGGACATATTGCCGGATCACAGTAATAAAGAACATTACAACATTTTGTGGAATAAACTAGTACATAATTAAATATACATACCGTTTCAATCCTCTTTTCCTCGGCTAGTCTTTCGCTCAGCTCGCTCGGGATATCCACTTGCGCCACTTCTTGGAGGACATTCTTTAACTGTGAATCCCTTGAAAAAGAAATCAGTTGATAAGCCCCAATGCCATCCTGAAGACATCGAGGTCGTCACTCCAACGAAAATGTAAGAAAAATAAAAAAGCGACTCGGAAGAATCGGACTCGTCCATGAAGGGTAGCACCTCCGTAGCAGCAAGTAACATAATATAAAAGTTCTTGTAGTTTGTTATAACTTTTTTTTATATTTGAGTTGATTGAATTAAAGGTAAATTGCGGTTTACGATTTATGACGTATTAAAAAAACTACTTACTAGATCTCGTTCAAACCAATTTTCGGTGGAAGTTAGCATGGTAATGTACATGATATATTTTTTTTAGTTTTATCATTCTCTTATTTTAGAAGTTACAGGGACACACATTTTACCACTTTGGAAGTGTCTCTCGCGCAAACTATTCGGTTTAGAAAATAAATATATTAGAAACCTCAATATCATTTTTGAAGACCTATCCATAGATCTATCCAACACGTATGGGTTTGATGAAAAAATGTTTTTTGTAGTTTCCGTTCTAAATATGGGGGGGGGAACCCCCAAAATTTATGGTTTTTTTTCCATTTATGTGTAAAAATCTTAATGCGGTTCACAGAATACATCTACTTACCAAGTTTCAACAGTATAGTTCTTATAGTTTCGGAAAAAAGTGGCTGTGACATACGGACGGACAGACAGACAGACAGAGACGACGAATCCAATAAGGGTTCCGTTTTTTGCCATTTGGCTACAGAACACTAAAATGGGTAAACCTTTGCTAAAATACAGAACAAATTAGAACTACTTATTTTTACTGATAATTGTACTTGTATATGGGCATATTATTTATTACCTACAATATGCAGACACGAAACGAAAAAATAAATTGTATCGCGAAGGGAATCGAGCCCCAACATCTAGCTGCTCAGTCGGCTCCCTGCACCAGACTAGTAGTCAAAACAATGGAATTATGGAACCTTCACATAAAACCTTCGTATAAAGGTATTTAATATATTTAGTTGTTCTGTACTTTGCCATGTTGATTTTTTTTTTTATCCTACTTATATGGCAAACGAGCATGCAGTCCACCAGATGTTAAGTGGCTACTGCAGCCCATGAATATCCACATAGAATTCAACAAAAGGTATTATGTTGTCTTGATCTCTATGTGGATACGTTGCCATACTATAGGACTTAGCTGTTATGCCTATGTGCCAGTAATTACAGGAATGTACCATTACCATCTAACCGGAACACAGCAGCACAAGTACTGCTATTTGGCAAAAGATAAAGGTAAGGCGGTGGTGCCCACTTCCTCGAGCAAGGGCGGATCCAGGGGGAGGGTCATGGGGGTCATGCTCCCCCCCCCTGGGCTGGGTCCAGGACCTAGGTGGACCACTAATTAAAAATGTTAAACATAATGTTTTATGTATTTTTTGTCACAATATAAATTTTATGTAAGTACATTCAATATTTAATAAATTTAATATAATATTTTGATTTGAAAAATTGATTTTGTTATTTATATATAGGTATTTTTAAGTACAGTATGTATTTACATTAATAAAATACTTACTTTTTATTTGTATCTATGATTATAAAAATTAAATTATAACTTCTTGTGACTTGACTACGACTATGTGCCCCCCCCCCCCCCCCCCAACCCGGGGCACCAAAGCTGGATCCGCACTTGTCCTCGAGCCCGTTCACAAAAGCTCTACCACCAGTAAAAAACATAATATACACACATTTTCATAACACATTTCTACTCTTTCTTTCGTATAAGATTCACAGATTCACATAAAACACTCATTTATTACTCACCTAATGTACACCAGCATGTAAGCATTGGTGCAATGGCGGACGGTTAGCGCCATGTCCTCGTCATGACCTCCGTAGTTATACTCAATCGCCTCCTGCTTAGTGCATCGGGACACTACGTCATCGTCGAACTTGCACCACTGCTTTGGACAAAACACAAGTTCATAAATAAGAGAGAGAGCTCTACTAAATATCCTACATAAAAGCTCTACTAGAAGCGGTTTGGGCATAGGTAAGGTACGGTCGGTGTTGTAGCCCTAAGTAGCATTTCACTCGCTTGCCTAAGATTTACAACAGGTATTTTAGCGTTGAATGCATGTATTTTTGAAAACAAAAAATACAACAAATAAAATAAGCTCACTACCATATCATTCTTCATAATATTCTATCGTTTAAGGTGTTCTATGAAGGCCTATTTCCAGCAATTGTAGTCTATCAACCGAGATATACAACCTGTTTTGCTATGTACGACATTAATTTAAAACACACATCCTAAATCGATTAACTGATTTTAGAGGTGGGTTTAATACCGGTAGCTTGAATATTATCCAGTAAGCGATACATTTCCATTAAAACATTTTTAACGTAAATCGGCAGCGCCTTTGCTACGATGCCGCTTAGCCACTTTAACCTACTTACATGATGAATGAATATGATTTGCTTACTTATTTTAAACAGGCTGTTCTATTGATATTTTAGAACTTGGTATTAAGGTTGTTTGTATGGTAATGAAATTGAAAAACCCCTATTTTACAACACTAGCCATAAGCCCTATCCTTGTTTTCAATTAATGTCATACATAACAAAACACGTAGTATATTCGCTAGGATGAAGGTAGATCAAGACCGTTGCAGCCTTGGCCTATACCCAGTAGACATTTATCAAGCTGGCGTGCTTTTAACGACTAACGACCAATCTATACTAATATTATAAAGAGGAAAGACTGTATTGAATAGGCTCCAAAACTACTGGACTACACTATCCCCGGGTGACATAGGCTACTTTTTACCCTACTGCGCAGAAGGAGGGTCATGTTTTTATTGAAAAACTACGCGTGCGAAGCTGCGGATTGGTCAGCTAGTTATATAAATAAACGATGCAAATTCGTGCAATTTTATTCATATTTTGTGGACACATAGGATCGAAAAGAGGAGTTGGGGGGCCAAGTAGAAATAAATATAATAAGTATAGTACCTTCCCATCGCCTTTAGGATTTATAAAGACAACATAGTGTCCTCCGTGATTGTCTCCAGAGTGCACTAGGACAGCGTGGAGAGTGTAGTCAGCTGGTGTCTCCGGCTTCTCTTGCAGGTACTGATCTAGGTTTATGTGCTCGTAGAATTCGAACCTAGAAGTGAATGGTGCATAGTGCGTTAGCATCGTGAACTTTAATCATATGGAAATAAGGTTTTTTTCTATAACCTTGCATAACTCCAACTGTACAATGTGACGGCGAGTTATCTCAACATCTTGCTCAATTTTAGGTGGTCATTTGATTTAAACTAAGCTTAGCGTATTTTTAGATGGCATATGGTAGTAGCTGTGTTTAACCTGACATCTCGAAATTAGTAATCTGAACGCGAGAGAAATCCAAATCAAAAAATCAAAACATCTTCATTTGAAACTTAAAACAGAGTACTGAAACAAAATGAAAATGGTGATACCCGCAGGAGTTAGATATATACTGTGTCGCAGGTATCAAAGCCCTCCTCCATAAACCTTATCAAATAAATAGTTCCACATCTAGAATATAGAGAATAAAAATAGTATTTTTATTTATAGTGTTATCCGAACACATGCGGAAAATTCCAAGATTTTTAAAACCATCTCAAAAATTTCAAGCCTAGACGGGACTTGAGCCCGCGACCTTCCTCTTGATACGAGGACGCACTACCATCTGTGCAACCAGGTAATTCACGTCTAGGTCGAAATTAGTGAGATGATTCAGATTTCAGTTTTCCTGTAGATGGAGCTAACGGCGTTTTAGTCGTAATTCTGTGCTTTAGTGACACAAATATAGGCAAAAGTCTGAAATCCAGAATAACTGCATCACAGGGTACACCAGTGACCCCACAGTGCTGAAATTTGGTATGCATGTAGCTTTAGTGACACAAATATAGGCAAAAGTCTGAAATCCAGAATAACTGCAATTTTACCCCGCAAAACTATAGCCAAACAACATGAACTCCCGTTACCTGTAATTTGAATAAAACTGTAGATCAAGTTAATTGGTTATTATGTTCCTGGCACTATTTTGATAGTCAAAGACTAGAGTAATATATTTTTTTTTGTTTTTATGGGATACTTGCGAGATCTCACTTCGGGTCGAACCACTAGTATTTTAGTAATCAATACTCTATAGTATTGTTCAAACTTTCGCGATCACTGTACATAATTACTGATTGATTAATCGTCGGGAAAACAAATAAAAAATACATACGCGATAAGTATATATAATATAATAATATAAGTATAGGTACATACGCTATAAGTACCCGTTTTAATCAGTAATTCAATACTCTTATACTTTCAATTTGTCTGTTTAAAATTAAATTTAAGTTTTATTCTCTATGATTTTTGAAATCATCTCAAAAATTTCAAGCCTAGACGGGACTTGAACCCGCGACCTTCCTCTTGATACGAGGACGCACTACCATCTGTGCAACCAGGCAATTCACGTCTAGGTCGAAATTAGTGATCAGTAATTATGTACAGTGATCGCGAAAGTTTGAACAATACTATAGAGTATTGAAAACTAAAATACTAGTGGTTCGACCCGAAGTGAGATCTCGCAAGTATCCCATAAAAACAAAAAAAAATATATTACTCTAGTCTTTGACTATCAAAATAGTGCCAGGAACATAATAACCAATTAACTTGATCTACAGTTTTATTCAAATTACAGGTAACGGGAGTTCATGTTGTTTGGCTAGTTTTTTGGGGTAAAATTGCAGTTATTCTGGATTTCAGACTTTTGCCTATATTTGTGTCACTAAAGCTACATGCATACCAAATTTCAGCACTGTGGGGTCACTGGTGTACCCTGTGATGCAGTTATTCTGGATTTCAGACTTTTGCCTATATTTGTGTCACTAAAGCTACACGCATACCAAATGTAAATGTGAATTTTGTCAAAAGTTCAGTTTTTATCATCATGGTTAATAACTTAAAAACTACAAAGTTTAAACTAAAAATAAAAACGGGGTCGAAATGTACTCACAAAGACCTTTTATTAAACGTGCCACTTGACCGGATAGTCCCATTTTGTTTTTTTTACCCCTCTTGAACCCCAATATCTCAACAACCCCCCTAGATTTAGTCACTCATTTAGTCACACCAAAATTGTGCCATCACTACCTACTCGTACCTATATACCAAATTTCACAATGATCGGATAAACGTTTCGAAAGCCATCATCAGACAAATAAACATTCATACATACAACGCCGATTTGCCCAAGTTGATTTACAGATCTCGCTTCGCTCGACCAATAATATATTTTAGCCCCCTATGAAAAGAGAGGTAAACATTTTTAAAGCCTTGTCTGTTTGTCTTTTTCTGTTATCATAAGAATATAGAACATCATCTAATACAAACACGATTTATCTGCGAGTACTCCTGACAATAGGCCTGGGGGCTATTTCACTTTCAACTTTGTTCAACTATTCAATTTTGTTGACCCAAATTGGATTATGAATTGAGTATATTTTGGCATTCTGCTCCATGAATATTATAATATTAGCTTGATATAAATAAGGGTTATTGTTGAAAAATTACTTTTTCAAAACAAGCATTATAAAATTCATAATCAGAACCGCAAGAAGATTCATAAAAGCCCAAAGCACGCACGGCACGCCGTGGAAGCAACCTATCAAAAATTTAATTTGTAAGCACAAAGTATAGGCTGGCCGCTTCCATATTGGGCTTTATAGTAATATCCTTCTCATGGATAAATTGCAAACCAATGCTATTGTTGACGCCTATCTCGCCAAATTACACAAGTCAAAGTATGAAGTCGGCCAAGGCATACTTTTAATAAAATTCAGCCGCTAATGACTTCAGAAAACCAGAAAACATCATCCGCCATCTTGGAGGTCCCGCCATATTGGATTTGTAGTATACATCTTGGATGGTCCCCCATATTTTGGATTTAATGTGACGTTGTATTAGTTTTCTCTCCACAGCAAGCCGTTTCATTTGATACCTATAGTGGTAGTGCAGAAAAAATAACTAGTCCGCCATCTTGGCTGATCCGCCATATTGGAATTAGAATGACGTCACATAGCTAAGCATGCATTGTCATCCAAAAAAAGCTCAATCGGTTGAGGGGTTTAAAATTCAGTTGCAAGATTTCACCCGGACAAACACACATACATTGCAAGTTAATAAAAAGCTTGTAAAAAGTATATAGTCGCACGCCAGTCAACTCATACCATTGCATTGTCAGTTACGTCTCTACATCTACTAGAATTTTACTATTTTAAGTTACGGGAATTGGCCCCCTGACCAAACTTTATTACTGGTGTAAAACTTTTATGGTACGATCACTGAACCTAACTTACCAGTTCACAAATAAACACTAATGGTTATTTTAGTAACTAACCTGTCGTTAAACTTGACGGAGCTATCAGTTATGGGATCATATTGGAACCTCATCAAGTGTAAATGCAGTACCGGAGGGAAAGACGCGAAGATCACCCCCTTTTCAGCCTCCTGTAGGCCGTGCTCACCAGCATCATACTTATTCTCTCCATCCAAGGTCTCGGTGCTGATGTAGTCTTTGAACGACTCCTCAACTAGAATAAGTTTTTTTGTTGAAAAATTACTTTTTCAAAACAAGCTTTTATAAAATTCATAATCGGAACTGCAAGCAGATTCAAATGAGCCCAAACAATAGTAGCCTACTATAATCCATTCAGAAGTTCCGTTGTCTAGTATCCGTCTCCATCATGAGACCACCTCCATGGTACCATATTATTAAATTGTCAACGAAGTTACATATGTATTCCAAATTTCAGCTCAATCGGTTGAGGGGCACGGGTTTAAAACTCAGTTGCAAAATTCCACCCGGGAGACCACCTCCATGGTACCATATTATTAAATTGTCAATGAAGTTACATATGTATTCCAAATTTCAGCTCAATCTGTTGAGGGGCACGGGTTTAAAGTTCAGTTGCAAAATTCCACCCGGACAAACATACATACTACATTGCAAGTTAATAAAAAGCTTGTAAAAAGGAATAAATGAATGACAACGACGGCGCCTTGGGCGAATAGCCGGCTGTGACGCAGGGGGTTGCGGGTTCGATTCCCGCCGCGGAACATACGTTTAAATGATCTACAGATATTTGTTTCGGGTCTGGATGTTTTTCTATAAATTTTATGTATGTATTTACAAAAAAAAGTGGTTAAATATTCTATCAGTTTTCTGGTTCACATAATACAAGCACTGCTTAATTTAGGGCTAGATAGCGCTGTGTGAAATGTCCAGCAATATTTATTTTACTGTACTCCATATAAATTAAAAATTTATACAAAATAGAAGACACAAAGCAAATAGTGCAATGAATATTTGAATATTTGCAATGTGACGGGTTATTTACGCTATCATAAATCCAATGATCATTATCATATCAGACATAGATCGTCTCTCTATTTAGTGGGGGGTCGCAGTCGTCGTACGCTACGCTTTCCGGTGTTCGGTCTCCTCTCGAGAACTTTTCGGCCCCAACACCGTTCTTCGAGCTATGTGCCCCTCTCACTTCCACTTCAGCTCCTCATAGGGAGATCCATAGACAAATCACGTCACTGACATTAATTTGAATTGTCTAAGGATGTCCTCAAAAATGAGGAGATCCATAGACAATTCAAATTCGTTTAATTAGTAGAGGAATGCCAGTACTTGTGGAGAACCATATTATGTAGATAGGAATGTGGATAAATAAATATTGCTGGACATTTCACACAGCGCTATCTAGCCCCAAACTAAGCAGGGATTGTGTTATGGGAACCAGATAACTGATAGAATACTTATCTTTTTTTTGTAAATACATACTTATAATATATAGAAAAACATCCAGACCCAGAATAAATATCTGTAGATCATGCAAACATTTGTTCCGCGGCGGGAATCGAACCCGCTACCTCCTGCGTCTCAGCCGGCTATTCGCCCACTACGCCACGGAAGTCGTCAAATAAAATGAAATTCCTTCCTTTCAATCAATGAATTTTTTATGTTTTAAAACAAGCACTTTTGCAAAAAATAACTTTACAGCCAATTGGAACGCGTCAAAACGATATCCAAACTAAAACTTACTATTCTTCTTGCCCTTGATATTGAGCTGAATATCGTAGAACGTCTCAACGCGGGTACTGGAAACATTGACGTTCTTGCATTTGATGTAGGACGTCATCTTGCCTTCGAAAAGGCGCGGCACCGTCCCTTCCACGCAAGTCCCTTTCATTTTACTCTCCAGTTTGTCCAAGAGAACCTACAAATACGAAAATAAACGTTAAGCTAGAAACATACTATCGGACCCAACTTATGCACCGTTGTATTTGGCCAACAACATTACGTAGCATGTGCAAACTCAAAATAAGTCGTGGACGTGATTTGGACGTCCGACCAGAAACTGGCTCCTCAGATGGTTTATCCGACGCGTGTGCACGGCGTTAGGGAGACAGAGCGACACGTCGTCCGGCACGGGTGTTTAGATTAGTAAGTGCGTCCGTCAGTCGCGTCTGTAAATCGCGTCTGTAAGTCGCGTCCGATTGAATATTTCTTGCTTAGCAGTAAACAAAATTCACCTATACGTTTTCTTACAGTACATTTTACGTGCTAGTTAATGAATCAGTCTTTGTACTTCAATAATAGTTTTGATTTCAGACAACAAGAAGTACAATGTTACTTAAATAATGTCTTTGGGGTAATAGAACAATTTTTAATTTGGGGTAGAGAATGCTATCTAGCCATCAAGCTCGGCTGTGTATAGATTATTTTATGCAGTAAAGAATTTTCATTCATTAGATAGAGCTAGTCTTGGGAACACTTCCGCTAGGTAGTGATCTGGAGCCGTTGCGGTATGTAGGGACACACTACATATAGAATAGCTGGCTCGAAGTCGTAAGTAGATGCCTGCTACTGTAGTGTGGTCGCGCCAGTGGTCTTCCTCCACTCATTCAATAATACATTGATAACAAGTAACTTTTAACAAAAATATAACCGACTCAACCAAACTACTGAACTGATTTTTATGAAATTTCTATGAGACCAATATGAAAGTATATCCTTTCAAATAAAAAAAGAATTTTCCAAATCGGTTGATAAATGACGGAGTTCTGAGGTAATAATAAACATAAAAGCGAATTGCGTCCCTAAAGAGTCAATTTCTATAATATTTATATGGGTGGTCCCTCTGAAGGATTTGTATCTACCAAAAACAAAAAAAATCATCAAAATCGATTCATAATTGGCGGAATGATCGCGTAACATACATACAAAAAAAAACATAACAGTCGAATTGAGAACTTCCTCCTTTTTTGGAGTCGGTTAAAAAGAAGATGCATCTCCTCATTCCAACCTCCTCATCAAGAGTCGCAATATTAAACATTATAAATCCCTAAATGTATTTAAACTTACCCTCAAGAATTCCTGTACATCGTGTTGCATAAACGAATCCAAGGTTTCCCATCCAAAGCTTTTAGTAAGTTTTTTAGTGCCGACTGGTTTATCAGAGAACTGTAATTCGTAGAACACTCTCTGCAATGCCAATGCCACTGACCTAGAAAAGAAAGATACATTCCATTATTTCACTAGTGATTAAACTTGAGTATGTCAGCAAAATATGTAATAATGAAACACAAAAAAAAACTACGAGCCTTACAGTAGCCGCATATGATGTGTAACAACTGACCACCGCGCGCGCTCTCTATTCTAATAAAATAGCGCGCGCTACCTCGGTTTCCTGTTACACATTTCCGTCCCTTTTAACAAAATCACTCCCACAAACCGAGGGGAAAGATGTTACACATTAATAACTTACTGAAGGACGGCGCGCAGTCATTGAACAAGTCAAATTTTATGAGACATGGTATTAAACTTATTGCTTTAATTGTACATGGCAGAATATTCCAGAAAGAACCATGCCTAGCCATAGATTTTCTGAGAAAAAACAAATTGTATGAACGTACTTAGTGCTATCGTCAGATTCTGTAGGCATTTTGTAAACGGCCTTCCTCAGTTGATTCGTGAAGTAAAGAGTCTGTAGCAGAGAGTTCATGTAGCAGGTCGCGCCCTGGTTCTTCAACCCTGAAACGAGGTCACACTTTGTTAGAATATCATACAAAAACCAATTCACGATTCTATTCTCTTTGTGAGATATGGTAATCAGAAGTACGGCCGAACAACGGAAAGAATAAAAAAAATAGAAATCTATTTATTTTGCAGCATACAAAAAAACTTTGACTACTTAAAACTAACCAGAATAATCAAAACGATTCAAAACCTAAACACCACCCTTCCCTTGTCCAAACCGTGAGGTTCCAGAGGAATTTCCTCCCGGGAATATTTTGATTGTGGAATGGTCTCCCTGGGTTTTTCTCAGGGAGTACAGTATGGTGTTTTTAAAATTATAACGCTCGGCAACGTGCGTGTGATTCTTTTAATGTTACAAGCGTCCATAGGCTACGGTAACCGCTTACCATCAGGTGGGACGCATGCTTGTTTGCTATCTTAGTAGTATAAAAAAAATCGCTCAATCTGTTTGGGAACTACTATGCCCCAGACAGACACACAGACATAGGCTCATCAAACTTATAACACACATCTTTGTGCGTCAGAGGTTAAAAACAATAAGAGGCAACAAAATCGATCGCAATTCAACAATATACTACAGGAATAAAAACACTGAAGAAGAATGGTTTTCGATAACTGAATTCCATTTGTATCAGATTCCAAACGTATCGCCGCAAATTATAAAATCATTCTCATCACCATAGATCAAACAAATCAGCCTGCACCAAATGGGTACAAACAAATCTTAGGACATTTCACGAACTTTAATTGACGAGTAAAAATCATTCTCTCTTTATCTGTTTTCATGTGAAAACAAAAGACGTAAAATATTTTTTTCGACACACTTGCTCGTAAAGTGAACCATAGTACATCGTTATCAGGGCCTTAAACCGAAAACACGCGTGCGTAATGATATAACACACTAGTACATAATAGAATTATCACTACAAAGTTAAGTTAGTAACTCACTGCAAATTAAATGCGAGTAAACAGAGCATTTTCAATTTAACCGAGTAATACAGTTTGTGTAACAACAAAGAGGTTTTATGCCGCTGAAAACCCTATTACATTTTTGGAATAAATAAATGTATTCCTAATTAAGACGAAAAAACATTTATTATTATCAAATTACTTATAATTCACAATAATTTGTTATAAAATATTTGCATTTTATCACTAAAATTATAATTTTGAAGTAGGATGTATGGCTATATGTAACCAATCAACCAACTTACATTTAGCGCGTGTAAAAAAAAAACTTGCGCGCCATTTCCCATTTTTTCGTTTGGATCGCATGTGATGCTGTGTGGTAAATATGTAATTGTAAAAATGTCAAGTTTTAGTACAGAAGATTAACAATTGATAGATTTAACCCCGCCAGAAATACTAAATGCAGCATAAAATGCAAATGAAAGCCTAATACCTGCAAAATCTAGAGCAAAGTAGCTGCTTACGACAGTTTCATACAATGGAAAAGCAACAAAAAACCCAGTAATTTTCTGAAAATGTGTTTTGGCGTATTTCTCTGAACTCGCCAATACATAGAAACCCAGCTCCCTATGGTGCATCTATTCCATGTTAAGAAGCATGGTTAAGCTCAAACATTGTGTTGATATCAAAACGTACTGTAACCCACAACCATGGACATCTCGTAGCATGAGTTATTTGGTGCCTTCTCCTTCCAGTAATTTTTATGATTTACCTTTGTCGCCGATATTTACACAAGTAAATGAAGATACTAAAGATGTGGCAAGTACCAATGTAAGACAAACTGTGAAATCGTCATCAAAACAATCCAATATCGTTTTAAAAATTGTACATTCACCAATTGTTTTAATAATTAAACGATTTATGCAATACATGTTGTTTTTTCCTCGCAAGTGTGTTGAAAAAGTGCGTATGAAACTTGTGAGCAACTAGCTCACTAGACACTCGGCTGATTTACGCCCTCGCCTACGGCTCGGGCTGCAAACCACAGCCTCGTGTAGAATAAGCAACTTAGCTCACTTGTATCATAATATACTATATTATAGCGTTACTCAGAGGTAGTGAAATATGCACTTAGACTATATTTTTAATAGCAAGTCTCTTCAATATACATATAACATATTAAAATATGATATATGTACATTCAAAGCAAAACAGCAGTCATCAGATCAATATCTATAGCCGGAAGTAACACTTCTGGTTTTAAAGGACAATACATTGTCGGTTATCGTACTGCGATAAATAGATCGACGAAGCCTTAAAAGAGTAACCTGACGCCTTATTTGTAGAGGGCTAATTTTGTATATTATATTAACGACAGTTGTCAATACGTGGCTTGTGTTTTAAGTTTTGAATTTGAAGATGTTTTGGTGACAGAAAAAACCGTAGTACATTGCCAAATCTTACTTTATTCTTTATTGTACACAAATAAATTTACAGACAAAAATAGCTTACAAAATGGGCATGTACAAAGGCGAGCTTAACCCTAATAAAAGTTTTCTTCCAGCAAACCTTTGAAGATAGAGATATTTGATTATCTTTGCAACAAATCTCATCAAGGCATGGCCTATATCACTTCATTTTACATAGTATAAAATGAAGTCGCTTCTGCTGTCTGTTCGTTTAGATCTTTTTAACTACTCAACGGATGTCAATGCAGTTTTCAGCAATAGATAGAGTGATTCATGAGGAAGGTTTATATGTATAATACATACATAGTAACTGCGAAAGTAACTGTTTGTTTGTTACCTTTTCATAACTAAACTGAACGGCTAAGCTGAACGGATCGTAATGAAATTAGGCAAGGAGATTAATTAAATCCTGGGGAAAGATATAGGCTTCTTTTTATCCGAGTGCGCAAAAGAAGGGTAATGTGTTTATTGAAATACCACGCATGCGAAGCCGCGGGCGGGTCAGCTAGTACTCAATAAATAAATAATGATACATATTTCCTAGCTATATATTCTATAGCTTCCACCAGTGGCTTCGCACGCGTGGTTTGTCCAGCAATATTATTATTACGAGTATTAGGTAACGCCAGCTTTGACAGGCATCGAAACCGTGCACTGGGGAATTAGTGAATCCTATTACCCTATCCCTAATGCTTCCTTCATGTAATCTCGGTCAATGTGTGCATATGCTCGAATCCACAAACACAATAATTGCCCTTACGTTTGCGTTTACCAAAGGGATTGTCAGATTTCTAAATAGAAGACGAGATGTCAGAAATCAATGGTTATTTTCTCTTTAATTCCCGATCTTGAGGCGTTGCGTATGAATTTTACTGTTATTCTGTTCGACAAAAGTTGATATCTATCTACACTGGATATGAGTTAGGTATGTTGTTGAAGAGTTTATCCTCATCAAAAAAGCTCATTCAGAAAAAACTGATCAGGTGTTGCACCTTTATCTGTTTCTCGTGCATTTACTGTGATGTTGGAAATAATGTTTTATTCCATTCTATCAATCAATTAACAACTCAATTAGCAAATCAATTAACGCTAGCATTCCAAGTTTTTTTTTACTCACCAACAAATCCAGTGTGTTTCTTGGAGTCCCAAGAGACCCCGTGCGGCGCCTCGGCTGAGACGTGCACTTCCAATGTTATAGCGTCGTCCTTCACGTAGCCCTTCTCGGGATCCAACACGTCACCCCATGACATGAAGTGAGAGAAACCCCAGTCGTTTTCTTTGCTGTTACGACAAAATTGTAAGGATTACTAGAACCGTTCATTGGAAAAATATTATTTTGTAGGATTGAATGAAGATATAATATGAAGGGTATCGTATGTACCTACTACATGACAAAATATTTTAAACTATAAAATTCTGGACTGTTTTATTTTTTATTTTTCGACTTAAATGAGAATAAAGATTCTTTAAACTGAGGTATTAGCACCGCGTCGTAACATAAGAGGGTTAAGTTTGAGTCGCCCTGAAATCTCAACCACACTTACCTATAGAACAAATGCTGGATCTTCCTTGAAAACGACTCAGTATCAGGCTTGTGAGAGATAAGCCTCAGCTCAGCCATGGCATAGCACGACCAACTCGAAGATTCACTCTCCCCATTGCACTGAAGGAAGAAGCCTAGCGACTTCTGCTGCTGCCTGTCCGGGGACGGTGCTTGCCGAGGCATCACCATGATCTTCCATGGAAGGTTGCGGACGTAGCAGGGAGGGGACAGGACTGAGTCCTTGAGTGTTTTGAAGTTGTAGACGACGTAACGGAAGGTCGCCTCTGAGCGGGCTTCGTCGTCTTCCATTTCCGCGTCGAGACATGCCAGCTAAAAGGAATGGTTTATGAACTTCTGGAGCGGAATAAAACAACTTTACAATTATTTTGTTTCCTATACTAAAGAGGATTGTATCCAAAACTGCGCAGATTGTGCAGTGCAATATCCTAATGACAGTAGTCTAAATTTTAAGTTAGAATCAAATCTAAGATCAATTGTATGGTCAATTTAACTTCCATTTTAATTCATTCTTGAAGTGTCATTAAAGTGAAAATAGTAATATCTCTTCTACAATAATCATGAAGAGATACACAAGCATTCTTCAATGTAACCTCTTTCCAGAAAATTGTCAGCTTCCAATGAAATCAGCTATCAAAAATCTACGCTTAAATCTTTTTAGTCTAATTCTGGCATATGGGGCTTAGTATTTATTTATAAACTAGTCGCAAGTTCCATGCTAGCTAAAACAAGCATTCAACTGCACTAAATAAATAAATAAATATCGCTGGACATTTCACACAGCACTATCTAGCCCCAAACTAAGCAGAGCTTGTACTATGGGAACCAGATAAGTGATAGAATACATAAATACATTTTTTTTGTTGATACATACTTACATATAATATATAGAGAAACAACCAGACCCAGAACAAATATCTGTAGATCATGCAAACATTTGTTCCGCGGCGGGAATCGAACCCGCTACCTCCTGCGTTACTAAACTTCCTTTAATCCGCATAAAATAGGTGCATTCAATCAATTTAACGATTTGATAACAATACCGCTTGCACGACTCATGCATGATGCATCATAGCAAGATGCGTAGGCGTAGCAGAAAAACTTAAACGTTTAAACACAATTTCAGATTCACACTTCTATTTTTGATGACAGAAAAAGCTCCCAGCATATGTTCGTACATAAGATCCTACCTAGTTACGTAGTTACGTACATACAATATGTACCTAATTGCGTACAGGTATTTGCGTTATGCAGGTACGGAGTAAATATAAGAATTGAAATGTATGTACATATTAATATAGAATTATTAATACATACTTTTTCTGTGAGGTGTTCAGTTAGATGGGAAATGGAACTAACGTATAATATATTCTTAAAGGATCGGCACCGTATCGCCATTCACCTCGTCGTCAACCTAACGTAAGAACGTAATCAAAGCGGATCACCAGCTCCTTGGCAACGGCTAGGCTCATCATCATGGGTCTTCAACACCTCGACCATTTTTGTTTGGGAAGTGTGGGTAAAGGTCGGACTTTCGTGCTTAACCCTGGCTTCAACGTCAGAGACGACTATCTCTGAGTCACGGGGTGATGTCCGGAGTGCCATCCTGGCTTGCAGTTTGGCCTCTCAGACGTTACGTGGCCGATGTCTTGGCTAACGTTGGTCCTCTTGTGGTATACACTATGGACAGGATGATGAGCACAGGAGCTCCCGCGGTAATGAACACCAGGGAGTTCGAATGTCAGGTGGCCGTGCGTGCAGCGGACCGAACGGCTAGGCGACGCCGCGCTTACGGCTCGCCGCCCGCTGGTTGATGGCTAGGCGGCACCAGTTTCACCGTTCGGGCATGGAGAGACGTAAGCGCGGGGACGACGAGTCGTAAGCGCACCGCACCGCGGTTCTGAGCTTGTCCCGAGGCGAGGAGATTACGTTACGATTCCGATTAGTGTGCGCTGCAGTAGGGAGTTTGATACAACTCATACCATTATTACTTAGAAAACTTTCGTGATTGATTTCAATCATTATTATAAATACGGGATTTATCACGTACCGTCTTATCAGTGTTTCGACCGACAATGTTTCGGTTCAATTCGTGAACCTTCATCAGGGTGAGTGCGATCCGGTGGTGAAACAAAACGAAACGTATCTACTAGGTTGACTGAACACATACGTGCAATGAAGAATATCGACTCTGAATATCTAACAGTTCTGCAGTGGCGGAGCATTCCATTGATGCTGATTCGACGCACTACATACGTTGCGATAAGGCCCGGGTTTTAGCGAGAGAGAAGTTCTTCGTTCCTCGCCAGATCCGAGAGGCGATAGAAATAAGTCGTGTGCCGAACTTTAACAGAGATAGAGGATGGGTTCTACCGCCAGCCTGGAGGCCATGTCTTCATGATGCAAGTGACAGAAGAGTGAGTGAACCTGGTAGAGACATAGTTAGTGTTGTGTGTTTGCCTGTGCCAAGAACTACCGAAGAGAACAGCAGTGATGATAATGATGATGACACAGCCGGTCAACGCGCGCTGTACTTTCGTTGACCCAATCCCCACCACCCCGCCCGTCCACTCGCGCGCAGAGGGCAGCGGCGCGCAGTGCGAGGCGAGACGTTATTCGGAGCGGATCGCACTCACTCTGATGAAGGTTCACGAATTGAACCGAAACATTGTCGGTCGAAACACCGATAAGACGGTACGTGATAAATCCCGTATTTATAATAATGAACTCATACCATACTGAACGGCTCGAGCTGACACGGTGACGATCCCTTTCCGAGTTTATATGTTGCAATCAGGTTTACATTAGCAACGTTTAGTGACTTGATATTGATATCGAGTCTGTTATCGTCCTGGTATATGCATACTATAATTTTACTACACCAGTACTTAGAACAGGAACTGGTTGAGCTGGGATCTGCAATGACCCATACATATTTTGATTTACCTACGAGCTTTGCTTCAGAAACTTCCTCTCTACAGAAGAATAAAGTAAAATGTAATTTTGGCGTAGAATGTACAAGCATTTCCACGCGAGACCGTAGAAATACTGTGGGTTGTTCATACTACTCGTAGCTCGGCTAATTTGCTAGAGTAATTAGCTGGCTTTGACTTTTTGATCGGTATCTAGACTATATCTAGACAAGACCAAAGACATGCATTAGTTTGTTTTGTGCAGTTTTCATTTATTGTTTTACCTGCTGTTTGGACAATCACCTCAATATCCGGAATGGATCTTTCTTGTATTATTTTCTCTATTGGGTATCAAGCACTAATAGTTAACATCTTATGAGTTACAAAGTGCAAAGTTCCCTTTACTGCATTGAATGAAGACAGTACAGTATATCTATATAAAACAGACATTAACAAACTTCATTATTGCTAATGAGATTTGTATAAGCAACTCACAGGCATATCTGATGATGTAGTTTCCTGGTTCTTCATGACATCACTCATGATGACTTCACCGTTGGGCCCCTTCATATGGTCCTCCTCCCAGGTCTTTTCCGTAGCTGTCTCTACAGTTTCCACTGTAATAAATAAAAACAAGATTGCTTTCTACAAGTATTTATTACCCTAAGAGAAAGGTGTTAGAAGCAATAAAACTATAATAATTCATATAATGTTTTAAAAACATACACTAATTTTATAAATGTAAAGTTAGAATGTTTGTTTATTTATTTGTTTCCCAATCACAATTTTTAGAACCAATTTCGATAAAATTTGGTATATACGTAGATTATAGCCTGGATTACCACATAGGCTACCTTTTATCACATAAATCAGTTCCCGTGGGATAAAAAATGGGAGTGTGAAGTTGCAACAGCGAGTTTAGCTTTATTCCTAGGTTACCTACACATTTAGTAGCGTAACACATACGAAGTCGCGGGCAACAGCTAGTCTTCTATATCTATACTATTATTAGAAAGAGGAAAGATTTGTATTTTTTTGTGTATGTAATGAATAAACTCGAAAACTAGGTACTGGACCGATTTCAAAAATTCTTTCACCATTGGAAAGCTACTTTCACCCTGAGTAACATAGGCTACTTTTTACCCCACTGCGCAGAAGGAGGGTAATGTTTTTATTGAAAAACTACGCGTGCGAAGCTGCAGTTTGGTCAGCTAGTCACTTATAAAATGTTAGCCTGCCAGATGTGAAGAGGTATTCTTGTTTACATAGTATGTCAGTAGTTTACGCCTCAAAAGTGAATGCATTTCTAACACTGTTTTATCTAAGTGAATCTATAGATACATTTCGAAGAACAAGTTCCCAACAGTGTTATTCCTTAATCTTCATGTTAGTCAACTAAATATTTTATCGATATTATTAGTGCCCCAAACATACCTAGGTACCTTGTGAGATTCGTAAAATAGATACTTACTTCAGTCTCTTATTAATAATCGTTTACAATATCTTAAAATAAAAACGTTTGCAGCTTTTGAATAACTTGATCAACCATGACATTTTTCATATTTTGACACTTTGTAATTTGACAAATAACATTAAATAAAAAATCATGGCCTGCCAGATATTTAACTATGTAGGTCACCTCTTTTGTTGTTCTAAAAGTAAAATTTTCTTAACCTGTAAAATCTACATTGCCTACAGCACAAGTACCGTACTTAGTGTAGGTACTGCACGCCAATATTCACATGTACAAGCCATTATAAAAATTGTATTCTAATTAAGTTTAATATAAATATGTTTTGTTATATACATATATATATATGCTTGATATAAGTATTATATGATTTTATTTATTATTTATATATCTAACTGTAATTAGGTTGTAATGTAACATAGATATTACTACAAATCTAACCTAAAATAGGCCTTGAAACTTAAACCAGTCTAACACGATGGAAACAGTCCAAAAATTTACTTTATGTTTGTTTGTACAGAGGGAGCTTTTGTAGACTGGCTTATGTGATATACATCTTAGAGATTTAGATGTATTGTAATCATTTGTAAATATTTACGTAAAAGTTAGTCCAACACTATAATGTTTAATCTCCTTTACTGACTGTCATCTCAGAACTCACCACTTTGTTATCTTTCACAGTCTATCAATCATTTGTTTGATGACCTACTACACATCTCCTAATGGTAAATATCCTATTGCTAGTGATCAACAGTATGTAGTGGTTTAAACTAACCTAGTCTTAGATTCAATCACATACCTGCAGCATTTCTACATACTTCAGGTACCCCAGCTCCAACTGAAGAGCTGTTATTAACTTTATTGAAAGGCACTGCTACTAAATCCAAATTACGCTAGGTTATCTTAGATTGCTTACAGCCAGGGACAGGGTGAAGTGGAAATCCTTACTGTCAAACGCTGTTACTGATGAGCCTTTCTTTACAAGACAAACATTACCTGTTTAAATAGGATAAACAGATAGATAAAATATACTCAATCATGTGGCAAATCTGATTATTTGCGCAAAGCATGAATCAAACAGATAAAGCTCTGATAACCTTACATCACTTAAGTGACAATTCAAATCTTGCTTTGTAGATTGTGAATAAAGATAGTGGAAACTGACGATCAGATGTTTTGAAAACCTTGTTTATGACACTGAGATGCACCACCATTATTATCAGCCTCAGGGCGTATGCTGCTGAACATAAGCCTCCCGCATAGATTTCCAGAACGACTGAGGCTTTTGAGGCCTCATGCAATTCTAGAACAAAACTCAAACATTCATCAAGACTCAAGCAACAAATTTTTAAGTTCATTCATAAAAAAATATCAAAAAATCTATACTCAAACCTAGTTTTAGTTGGAGCCTACAATTATACAAAGTGTATGTGAATAGTTTGAAATGTCAAAAGTATTAGCAGGAGGGAGAAAACAGTGAATATCACTGCCACGAAAATTGCCACAAATATCACAGTGAACTAGGCATCTGAATACAAAAATCACCAACAATGACACAAAAGTACACACCTACCTATTTTTAGAATACATTAATGTAACAACTTGCTTATTTGAAACAAAGAACAGAATGCACATATAGACCTAAGCTCAAAACTGCGAAAATGTATGACTGCACATGTAAAAAGCGTATATTTGTGCCATGTATGACAATTAAACGCAAAATATCGGCGTCAGCAAAAACACCAAGTCATATAACATTTGAGGTTATTGACAACAATCAACTTTGATGTGGTACCAACTGACACAATAACATTTGCGCTTTTAACGCTATTACTCGTCAAGAACACCCAAATTATTACCGAAAACAGTAAATAGCGGACACGATTTCGAGTAGAACATCTGATATTGCGACTGTCATAGCATCACAAAAATAAATGTTGCATGAAGTAAATGATGTTGTTACCGTCTTGTGTCTCCATCTCCTCAACTTGGTTCACATTAGATTCGTTATGCGGCCTGTCTGGTGCAGGCGTGTGGTTCATGTTAGCCGGACGCGCCACTGGGGACTCTCGCCCGTTACCCTTTGATATATCCTGAACAAACAGTTCACTACATGTTAAACCACATCACCAAATAGATTCCACCTAATCTGATCATCATACAGACTCCAATTCTGTGTCCATAGGTACCTTTATCGAGAGGGGATTGCTCCCTTTGCACTTGTTAAAAATTGTGGAACGCTTTCTCATCGATTCGGATACCCTGTGTACTGTTGTTTTTAATATTCTTGAAGGATAAGGTACTAATTTTCAAAGTGTTTACTTGCGGCGCGGCCGATGTCTGCAAATTTCAACTCACGGGCCTAAAGGTAGTAGGTACGCTATTAGCACATTCCTGACCATAGGATCATTGCCAGATTTGCTGTAGCACTATTTCGTAAAGGAGCGAATAGGAATTCGCTATCTTATTTGAGCAACGAGTTATATTCGCGAAAATAAACAAAATGGTGGATGTTAATTTAATTTCTGGCTTCGGATGTGTGGCCCGGTTTGATCGACAAATGCATGCACCATTTTTATATTTTCATTCTTTCACATTCACCAATTCTCCATAGTGTTTGACGTACCGAATGACGTAAGATATTTTTGAAGTTTGTACATACGGATGTTTCTGTTCGATTTTATTGACCGAATACAACGAATCAAAGCATTTTTCAACAATCATCTTAAAAAACAAGTAGTAAAAATATAGGTTTAAACTATATTTCAACATTTTGCCTTCATTAAACAACAAAATTGTATCAAAATATTAAAAACGCTGACAATCTAAACATTCGATACAAGTTTCAAAATAATCGAACCAAAATAAATTGGGCAACCCTAATGTTTTTGTCATGCATGCAAGGAAAACAAAAATATTGTCTATAGTAGCAATTTAAAACTGCTAAGTTGTTGCTCACAGAACTAAATATCCGCTGTGCTCTGCTCACCCACAGATACAGAACCACAGAACACTACAATCGAACCGATTGTAGTGACACAGACCAAGTATATTAGCGGTGTGTATCTCTTTACGGGTAGGATTCTGGGAGTCGTTTCTACAAACTGATATAAGTGATTCATATCTTTCAAATATAATAAATGGCTTATTTGCATCTGGCTCTCGATGACTGGCTCTTGCGCCGCACGGATACATAGTAGATACAAGCTAGAGAGATAGTTAAAATAATAAGATAATTTGTTTATTCCTGAAACGAAAGAAACAAAACTAGACTTCGGTTTTAATCGGATGACTCCGTGTCGTTCCTACTTCACTTCATGCCAGTGAACGCGACAACCAGTAAGGGCAAATCTGGATGATACATACCATCTAGATCTAGTTCTGTGCTGCGATTTCTTCACATGTACAGTCGGCAAAAATTCCGCTCTGCCAGTTTTGAAACACTTTCGCTTGCAAGTTGTTAGCTAGCTGACACCGCCTTTTTCTTTTGTCCTTTTATTTTGGCCAATCGGAGAGATAAACAATATTGAACATCTGTTTATTGTTGTGAAAGCCCTTTGTTTTTATGACTTTTAGAGTTTTATTAAAGTTCAAGGCGGCTTTTATTAAACTTCAAGGCGGGGTAACTGCTAGTCGCTTCATAGAAATATCACCCTTAAGGTGGCAGAGCGGACTTTTTGCTGATAGTACATCAGAGCCGGTGAGATAGAAATGAAACATTTCATGATTCAGATTTTAAGCCGGATCCAGATAAAGAAGAGCCAATCTCAACCAAGCCGCCTCTAAAATAGATCATCTCTACTGTGCTCTAAACTCACCTGTCGCCAGCAGGTAGTCTATGGTTTTGGTAGTTAGTGCTGCCAGTTGTGGAAAAATTTCACGACTTGTGGGGAATCTGAGTTAGCGCGAGAAGAATAATTAGGGATTTTCGGATAATCGTGGCAGGCTGCTTTTTGCACCGTGTGCGTTACCCATGGATCTACAAACTACGTTACAAAGTACAGTCCGCGAGGTATAAGCTGAGCTTTGCATTAGTGTGAGTGATCACCAAAAGTACAGTCAGACAACAAACTCTTAAAAATTAATATCATTATATTTTAGGTAGGTACTTAAGGCATAACATAAGTCGGAGAAGTATTCTAGTATTAAAATAAAATAAAACTAAATTGATAAAATAAAGTCCAGCTGTGTATTTGACTGATGAGTACATATTATTGTGTGATTATTACTAAAAATTCAATTTGAAAGACAAAATAACTACACATCTTCTACACCAGACATTGCACCATAGTCACTTTCTTTATCACTCTCGTTATCATTTTCACTCTCGTCTGATGTGTCGTTTGTTTTAATAATGAATCTTTCCGTTATATTGTCAATAACGGCGTCGTATCCATGAAACTTTTTTTCTTCTTTTATTGCATGGTCACAAACATTTTTCCATTCCTGTACAGTGATACTTTCAATTTTTTCATTTGCTAACCTCATTATTGTATCCATATTCATTGACACGTTTTTTTTCGCGACGTATCCTTTTATCATTGCCCATATATTTTCAATCGGATTGAAATCTGGGTGATAGGGTGGTAGACGAAGGACGCTGTGACCATGTTCTCTTAATAAGGTGTCAATTTTATATTCAATAAATCGTTGTTTATTATGCAGTATCAATTGATAAAGTTGTGGTTTAAGCATGGATATTGAGTGATCGATATTGCGTAACTTGAGCCAGTCAATCATATCTTGTTTGCGACTATTTGAGTTGGGAGCGGGATTTTTTAACGAATTGTGGTAAGATGCGTTGTCAACTACAATAACGCTATTGGGCTTCAAATTGGGAATTAATTGCGTTTGTAACCATTTTGTATAGTTTTCTGTATTCATATTGTTATGATAATCACCACTTTTTTGATTAGCTTTAAACATCAGCAGCGCATTTGGTATGAAACCGTCCTCGCCGCCGGCATGAACGATTATCAATCGATTTCCTTTAGAAATAGGTTTCTTCAAACCAGAAGTGCTGCCATCTGAATATGATTTTGATGAAGTGTGAGTGGTGTCAATATATGTTTCATCGGTATAAACGATAGGCCTGCCCTGAATACGGTATTCGGAAATTTTAAGTAAATAAGTTATACGTAGGTGACGGATCTCATGCTTTTCCATTAAAATTTTTCTGTTATTCTCTGTCCTTGACCATTTGAATCCTAAAAGAGATACTTCTTTTCGCAATGACCATATTGATCCTGGATAGTTAATGTCAGCCTTTAATTTTTCATGAATTCTTTTCATTGTTGGCACCTCTTTATCAGTAATGTGAAAATTATGAATTGTTCTACGGATTACTGCTTTATCAAAATCATCAATGATTATTATATTTTTCCTGCATCTGGTCTTTTTCGGAGATTTGAATTTGGTTCCATCTTTCAAAACACGTTTACCTTCCAATAAGACTCTTTTAACAGTTGACAGTGGAATTCCTGTCGATGTCGATACCAATTGGGCTGATGTAGTCACACTTGACATGTCTTTATCGTTCATGTCTTTAAAATAGCTATTTAAATTACACAAAATTTCTTTTACTTGGCTATTTAATGGTTTCCGTATTTTGCGCTTATTTGTGTTGGCATCCATTTTACTAACACTTATATCAAACAAAAACAAAATAATATTAAACACGTCACGCTGCAGTCTGTACAAGAGGTGAAGTGCGGCAGGAGCGCGGCGAGACAGAATGGCGCCGCGCCTCAGGCCGGTTACCCAAAATCAGTTTAAACCGGTTTTTACCGGGCGAAAATGGCGCCGCGCCTAAGGCCGGTTGTCACACCTACACTATCCATGTACACTCACACAAATGCAAAGCTCAGCTTATACCTCGCGGACTGTACTAGTAGATCAATGGCGTTACCCCAGGAAAAAGTTGTCTCCTTTCAGGATTCTGACGGCACAGGGAATTTATTGAAGTAAACTTTTTTACGCATGCTTGACTTGGGGAGTAAGCTGGTGAATGCGTTACGAAAAGTGCGAACGAAAGTTGAGAGGGAGATATAAATTAGTGAAGATAGAAAGAGAGATAGTTTTGTTTTGTATATTTTTAAACGTTAATGTGCGAGTGGGAGTTGCGTCTGTCCAGAATGAACATAGACTAATCGACATACAAACGAGTGAACAAATTTGTAATTGAACAATTTTTTATAATAATATTTTGAAAAAGAAGTTTTACTTCAGTCGTGTGATCTAAAGCAAATACTGACATTGATAATGTACTTTCCTTTGATGACAGAACTGTTAGCAGTTCTAACACATGGCCGTGAAAACCCCTCAAAACCTTAGAATATTTACATTATTCTAAGTTCAAAACCATTTTTTTCTACCCTTTTATGTACCCCTGGGTTGTCTGTCACTGTTAATCGTTGAGCCTAACATCAGTATGCAAAAAAAAAACTTAACATTTGTCATGTCAATGACAACTAGCATAGCCTTCTCTAACTACATGTAGAACTACATTAGAGGAAGCTATGCAACTATAGTCATCGTAGTGTTGCCTAGTTAGCTAAATATTAACTAGATCTAGCAATGTTTTAAGTTCAAAGTTCTATTTATTAACATATTAACAGTAGTTTAACATTACAGACATTATCTAAATTGTTACACTTATGTATACACAAAACACACTAATAATACAATAATAAAAATTTTAATAATAACATTGTTTATTAAAAAAACTACTTACGTAAAACACAATTAAATAAAAAAATGTTATGTAGTCTATATCGACGCAAAAAAGCATAATTGCTGTAACCCACACAAAACCCTTTTTTTATTGCAGTTTCGGAATCAGATTTTTTTCTGCGTCGAACGGTGCGATTCTTCTGGCTCCACGACCAATATAAAATTTTGTACAGAGTTATGATTTACCCTAATAATTTAAAATATTGCTCGAACATTTGCTGTAAATAGCATAAAAAAACAGCATTATTTCGATAATTTTCCATTTACACCAATTTCACTTTTGCAAATAATATGACCGCGGTAGTTACAGCGCTGTTGAAATGTCGAGCACTGTGGGTAACAGCGTTTTTGCTAATCGAAATTTTTAGACGCACCACATTTACTACATTTATGAGATAGGGAATTGATAGTCCACATGGTTTACTACAGTTCATACATACACTATAATATAGACAAATAGTAGTTACGCTAGTTTAAAATGTGTTTGATAATCGAATTTTCACATTTATGCCCTTTGTAACTATTTGTCAAATACATCTATGAAAATCTGATGTATGTTCACAAAAATATTAATTTGTTTAAGAAAAATAGCAATAATCATAATTTTAATACTAGAAATAAAGATAAACTCGCTGTTGCCCGTTGTAGACTCCATAAAGTTAGTAAATCGTTTAAAGGGCAAAGTGTTCGCTTTTATAACAAACTCCCAAGTGATGCACAAAAATTGACAAATAACAAATTTTTCAATTAATTTATAAAAATTTATAAAAAAGCCTACTATAAAATATCGGATTATTTAGATGATAGAGAAGCTTGGGATTGAAACTGCTCCAACTCGTTCAATATGTCACAATTTAGACGTAATTTATTTTCTGTATTGTAATGTATTCTAAAAGGATCATTAAATAAAACAACCAGCCTTGTTTCTTGCCTTTCTTTCCTGGCTTGGTCGTGAAGGAACAGGCAGTAAAATTGACGTTTCAAAGTGATCCTTGTGATTTTAATGAATAAATGATTATGACTTTGACTTTAAAATGTTGATCAATCAGACTTACTGCTGTTGCTACCCCCGCCCTACTACTATTGGCTTGCGGCTTACAACGTCGATCTACTACTACGCAACTGTCGAGAGGGAGTGTTGTGATTGTGCTAACCGAATTTGGCTGTGTAACTGGAGTCATTTTGAAAAGTAAGTAACATTGATTATTATTGATTTCTTCGAAATAAATAGATTGGATGGAACATTAAAATATGTACCTACGTCAGTACCTACCTAATTAGTTTAGAGGTTAGATAACTGGTGAAAATTACCTAAAACCTTTGCAAATTACCGATTCTTGTGTAGGTAAAAAGGTTAGTTGTTCAGTTATTGATTGAGCGAAGCGAGATCTCTAAATTTACTTGGGCAAATCGGCGTTGTATGTATGTATGTTTGTCCGAGGATAACTTTCGAAGCGTTGAACCGATCATCGTGAAATTTAATACATAGGTAGGTAGGTAGTGATGGCACAATTTTTGTGTGACTAAATGACCTAAAAATGTTGGGGACTTGTTATGATATTGGGGTTCAAGAGGGGTAAAAAAATAAAAATGAAGCTATCTGGTCAAATGGAACGTCAAATGAAAGATATTCATTAGTACATTTAGACTCTGTTTTTGAGTTATTAGTCATAATAAAAACAAAACTTACATGAACTCAAATTTGAATGGAACTGTGGGCCAAGTTAGTTGGTTTTTGTCACTATTTTATTAGTCAAAGATTAAGACCGGCTTGCACAACGATCCCTAAACGTATTTAGCGACTAAACATGTTTAAATTTACGTATTTGTATAATTTGACAACTCTTTAAATCTTATTTAGCAACTAAATACGTTTAGGCATCGTTGCGCGAATCACCCTGAGAATATTTTTTTTGTTTTGGGATACTCGCGAGATTTCAGTTTGGGGCGAACCACTAGTTCTTAATAATTATAATTTTGTTTATTAGTTAAGAAGTTAGATCAAAAGCGGAAAAGTACCCTACCTAAATCTTATTTGCAGTAGGTACCTACATACCTACATAGCTACTTACCGGTCATCTTGTAGGTACGGATTTGTGGGGTTAATTATGCGATTTTTTACCTTTAACCCAAGGTTGGATTGTTATTATAAGTAAGAAATATGTAGGTATGCGTAGTCTGTGTTAGCTTTTAAATGGATTTTATTTTACCTATTTAATATGTTTTTTACGACCTCCGTGGTGCAGTGGGCGGATAGCCCGCTGAGACGCAGGAGGTAGTGGGTTCGATTCCCGCCGCGGAAAAAATGTTTGCATGATCTACAGATATTTGTTTCGGGTTTGGTTGTTTCTCTATATATATTATAAGTACCTATGTATTTACAAAAAAAAGTATATAAGTATTCTATCAGTTATCTGGTTCCCATAATACAAGCTCTGCTTACTTTGGAGCTAAATAGCGCTGTGTGTGAAATGTCCAGAAATATTTATTTATGCCATTCGCTTTGTGTTTAACCCCTGACTCAAAAAAAAATTAAGTAGGTATAAGTTTGTTGTGTCTGTCTGTCTCTGAAACACCATCATAATCACACTCCGCAAAGAATGAAGCGATTACGATTTAGTTTTTATCTGGTATAAAAAGACGTCTAGCGAAAACGAAGGGGGTGGGGTAGCACCCCAAAATATAACCAAATAAAAATTCGCAGACCTACCTCCCTAATAAAAAATGTAGCCTACTAATAATCCACCTATTATTAAATTATTTTAAGTAGGTAATGTTATTGAACACCGTATAATAATCAAGGTTTCGATTCTCGCCTTAAACATTGTACTTACCTTTGCTCTGGCAAAACTCAATACAGAATGTGATAGTAAAATAATTACTCCAACTTCTTTTCAGATGTCTAAACGCCTGCCGCCGAGAGTGCAAAGAACCGCTCGACCAAGTTATTAAAACTCAAACATCTCCTACAAAACATAAAAAAATAAAAAATTTAATAGATGACATGATTTAATAGATTTAATCAATAGAGATTAATAGAGACTGCAATGACACACTACAATTGGAAACGAATAATAATACATCTCAAGATTGCAAAAAAGAAACGACCCCTCCACAATCGAATGGCGAAATTGTGAACTGAACCTAATTAGTTATTTCCAAATAAATGTTATTCCATAATTACATCGTTTTAATTTTACTATACCATCTAACCTTTTGCCAGTAAAGTCAATTCAATGCTCTTGAACACATGGATGTTTTGTATTTATGCCAATATATTGCATATAAATTAAATCTTACTAGTAGTTACATCAATTTCGCTTTACAGGAAAACGTTTGATTTCGATTCGTCCATACATTTTTATGTTTCATTTACAGCGTATTATCGTTTCTAAAAAATAAGTGACATTGCTGTAACCCACAAATTATAGATCAAAAGTAACTTTTAGGTATTTGTGTTGATAGATAATCCAAAAATACGTTTAGGGTCTAAATATTACGTCTAGGGATTGAATAAATAAAAAGTTATTAATTTTTTTCTGAATTCTCACATGTTTTTGGGCTCTCCTGAACATTTTACTTATTTTGGGTTACAGCAATTATGCTTTTTTGCGTCGATATGTATGTATTAATATATGCCCCATTTTTCCCGTTGCAGGGCCTCTTTACACTCTCCATAGGTCCCTATTTTCATAATTTTTACTATTTTTGGCCGGTCATTAATAATAATAGTCGATTCGTAGTGGAGTCGTGCTCGAGCCGTCGTACAGTGCGGACGTCTCTGGGGCGTCGTTGCGCTGCCCGTTGAATATACGAAGATTCGATCGTCGTTAGTGGTCGAGGCAACATCGCCTATAAAAGGCTCCTCAGATCGCGCGGCACGCATTCGATCGTCGTTAGTGGTCGCCGCTATAGCATGCAGCGGCCACACCTTAGGAACCTAGGCTGGTAGAGGGGGGCTCGAGTGCCGAAACACTTTGTTGTAGCAACGGCGTGTTTCGGCCCTCGAGTCGGCACGGTCACTCCCCGTGCTAGTGCTCGTTGCTTCGGCGTCAACGCAATCCACCTCAAGTGGCGAGGCAACCAGGCAACTGTAGAAGGCCTGAAGGTAGCGATAGGAGTTTTTATCGTTGCCAGATACTGCGTCCTGTTCCCTTCCAGTCGTAGCGGTTCTCCGTTCCACTGGGTCAAGGGGAGTAAGGAGGAGAGGGTGCATCTGTGTACGGCGCGCACACTTATGCAACTTAATATATCCTGCGCATCTGACTTGGCTTTGTCATTCCGAGTTTAAAAAAGTCCTGGGCTTGGTCTAATACCTGGACACGGGTGGCCTAAGGAGAGGAGAGTGGTCGCTCTAGCACTGCATCGGGGTGACAGTGTGGTTCGGCAGCACTCTTTGAGACAAAGCAGCTTTATTTAGAGAGGCACTGCTTTCCTCGCTCAGCCGGGGAGGGGGCTAGAAAAGGTGCCCCAAACAAACGCTCATTCCTCGCAATAAGAATAAATCTAAAAACATGCAGATGAATATGACTTTTGGTGCGTGGAATGTACGTACTCTTTTAGACCGACCCAACAACCTCTGCCCAGAACGTAAAACCGCCATTGTGGCTCGCGAGCTCAAACGCTATGACGTCGACATAGCCGCTCTCAGCGAAACACATCTAGCTGATGAAGGTGAGCTTGTTGAACGTGGTGGTGGGTACACTTTCTTCTGGAAAGGCACACCAGCTTCTGAGCCTAGACGGTCAGGAGTAGGCTTTGCTATTAAAACTACTTTAGCCTCTAAGTTGGAAGAACATCCAGTTGCTATCTCTGATCGTGTCATGTCTTTACGTTTCCATCTTCGAAACAATAAATACTTAAATGTTATCAGCGTATATTCGCCAACACTCGACAAAAGTGATGACGTCAAGGACAAATTTTATGAGGAAGTGTCAGAAGTGCTGACTAAAATCCGGCGCTGTGAGAAAGTTTTGCTTCTTGGCGACTTTAATGCTCGCGTCGGACGTGATTTTGAAGCTTGGCCTCGGGTGATAGGGCGACATGGCATTGGTAACATGAACAGTAATGGGCAACTGTTACTAAGCCTCTGTTCCCAATTTCATCTGGGTATTACCAATACCATGTTTAGACTCCCAAATAAATACAAAACTACCTGGATGCACCCAAGGTCCAAGCATTGGCATCTTATTGATTATGCTATAGTCCGTCAACGGGATATAGCGGATGTCAAAGTAACGAGAGTAATGAGGGGCGCAAACTGTTGGTCGGATCACCGACTTGTTGTTACAAAACTATTTTTGCGTCTTAGCCCTTGCCGTAGACCTCGCAGGGCTAAGCCTAACTGTCTTCATCTGAAAAAGCTAGAGTCTGCTGAAATATTGGCAAATTACAGGGAAGCTGTCAATACCTTTACAGCAGGCATACACCCCGAAGATGAACAGTTAGACGAGGGCTGGAAACTGTTAACTACAAATACCATCAATGCGGCTACTGAGATCTTAGGCCAAAAACCTCGTGTCTGTGAAGACTGGTTTGACGGAAATGATAATACATTGACAGTCGCCCTAGAAAAACACCGCCAGCTCCTTCGAAAGGGAAATCAGACAACTGCTTCTGAAAAAATAAAGGAGAGTACGAGCCAAATAAGGAGACTAACTCGAAACGCAAAAGATGAGTGGTGGCTGAACAAGGTTCGCTATATTCAGTGGCTTGCTGATTCGAATAGACTCGGCGATTTCTTTAACGAGATTAAAAAGTTAGTAGGAAGTCCACATCGAGTAAACGTACCACTGAAATCACTTTCAGGTACCCTCCTGGTAAGCAAAGGAGAAGTTCTTACTCGCTGGGCAGAACACTATAACAGCTTACTCAATGTGGATCGTTCTGCTGACATAAACTATTTAGCATCACTTCCTGCCTTACCACAAGCCGTAGATCTGGATCAGCCTCCTTCTCTTGAGGAAGTTATCATCGCCATCAAAGCGCAGAAAAACAATAAGGCTGTCGGCATCGATAACATACCAGGAGAACTATTAAAATATGGCGGAGATGAGTTGCACTACAAGATTTGGCAATTTTTCCAGCGCATGTGGGAAATGGAGTTCGTTCCTCCTAGTTTTGGCGTATCACTAATTTGCTCTTTGTATAAAAATAAAGGTGATCGATCTGTTTGCAACTCTTATAGGGGTATATCACTTCTGTCTACTCCAGGAAAAACTTTTGCCAGAGTACTCTTAAATCGTCTTATGGAGCTCTCTGAAAGTATATTGCCTGAAACGCAATTTGGGTTTAGACCCAATCGCGGCACATGCGAGGCCATATTCTCTCTTAGACAACTGCAAGAGAAAAGCAGGGAACAGTGTCAACCTCTGTTTCTCTGTTTTGTTGATCTGGAGAAAGCTTTTGACAGTGTACCTCGCGAAGCTTTGTGGATTGTGCTTTCGAAACTTGGTTGCACCGACAAATTTATACGCTTGATAAGACTTCTTCACGACAACATGACTTGTTGCGTAACCGTCAATGGTGAGCAGACAGAGCAATTCCCTGTCACTTGTGGTGTAAAACAAGGCTGTGTATTAGCACCCACTCTTTTTGCTCTGTACTTTTCCGTTGTCGTGAGGGAGACTTTACAAGCCAACACCGAAGGGATCCGCATACGTTTTCGCACAGATGGCAGTATCTTTAACCTGGCTAGGTTAAAAGCGCACACAAAGGTATCGTATGACCTCATTACCGAATTGATGTATGCTGATGACCTATGTTTCGTTGCGGAATCTTCTGAGGGACTCCAGGACTTGATGACTCGGCTTGACGCTGCGTGCTGTAGATTTGGCCTCAAAATTAATATTACAAAGACAGAGGTGATGGCCATGGACACTGTTTACCAAGCTCCACTGAATCTGCAAATCGATGGAAAGCCCATAAAACAGGTCGATACATTCAGATATCTGGGAAGCAGCATAACAACAAAATGCGACCTTGACTCGGAGATCAACAGCAGACTTGGCTCCGCTATGGCTGCTTTTGGTAAACTACGAGTCCAGGTATTTCGCTCCCATAACATCAAATTGAGTACCAAGATTAAGGTGTATATGGCTATTGTACTTCCTAACATCTTGTACTCGTCAGAGACATGGTGCCTGTATCGCAGACACATACGCACGTTAGACAGATTCCATCTGAAATGCCTCCGCGACATTCTTAACATCAAGTGGTCGGATCGGGTCCGTAATACCGATGTTCTACGACGGGCTAATGTCTGTGGCATAGAGGCATATTTGATGCGGCGTCAGCTGCGTTGGTGCGGGCACCTGTCTCGGATGTCTGATGAGCGAAGGGCGAAACGCATTTTCTTCTGTGAACTAGAACATGGTAAGCGGAAACGCGGAGGTCAGTTCCTACGTTTCAAAGACGTACAGAAGAGGCACATGAAGAGGTGTTGTATCGATCCGTCGCGCTGGGAGGCTCTCGCTGAAAAACGACCTGAATGGAGGCGTCATGTTCAGGACAAAGTGTACGAGTTTGAAGAAGAAAGGAGGCAAGAACTAGACTTAAAACGAGATCAGCTTAAAAGTCGACCGCCGGCTAATATCAATTACAACTACATTAATGGCGCCTTAACTTGTGTTCATTGTAACCGGACTTTTAGCGCAAAAATAGGGTACATCAGCCACATACAGGCTAAACACCTAGGCCAATAATCACAAAGTCAAGTCTCTGTAGCCGAAATCGGCTAGGAGGATTATTATTATTATTATTAATAATAATAGGGTCGGTATGCTATCTTGTCTCGCCCAGAAAGAGTCTAGTTTATGTGGCACACCCAACTAAAATGATGTAGGAAATCTCCCACTAAGCGACCTTTGTCTAAACAATAGATCTTGCCGAGAAGTAAATTACTTAGCTCCGATTTTATAGATAGTTTTCGCGAGCTAGTTATTTGCCGCTAAATGTGTTTCATGTTTTTTTTAATGTTGCCGCTGGTCTTAAAGGCAACTTTGTTGGGATCCTACTTCTTTCTTAGTGAAATTAGCATTTTTAACCTAAACCAGTTGGCAGGCAACACACACCGGAACGGAACGAAAAAACGAAAATCGAGCGAGATTTGATCCAGATTTTGGTTGTGTGTGTTGTGTGGTTGATTGACGACTGAGACCAGTGTTACCAACCCTACTGTTTTAACAGTAGATTTCCTGTTTTGACATTGTTTTCTGTTTCATTCCTAATTTTTACTGTTTTTGAATTAGCGTTCAGCGCCATCTATTACACTATACACTAAATCCGAAATAACCGATTGCTACTCATTTGAAGCCACAGAAAGGCACAAGAAGAAATTTAACAAAATATGTATGATTTTAAAAAGGAAAATGAATATTTAATGAAGATACTGAAGACGAGGCAATTGAGGATGAAAGTTGAAAATAATTTTATTTTTATTTTTATTATGTTGTGACCAATATTATAATATAACAATGTATCTGAGTTAATAAAAGTAGGTGATTGTTTTAATTATATGAGGAAAGTATTAAATCTGCCTTTTTTATTTTACCTACTGTTTTCCTCTGTTTTTTTTTTAATATTATTAATGAACTGTTGTTTTTTAGTTTCTTGGGGCTGGCAACACTGACTGAGACTGACTGATGGTGGTTGTTTCGTGATTGTTCGTGTTGTTTCGTGATTGTTCGTGAATTTCTTGATCACGATTTGTTTGTTTCTTTGCAAATAAAAGCCATACGTACAAATGAATTTAAACAATGTATTCAACGAATCATAAAACTATATTTGTGTTAGACCATACGCCTTATTTCGGCTTATCTTCGGACTATCCGATTGATTTTGATCTTTCAAAAAGCCGGGGTCCAGGTTACGTGCCTCTTCCTCCTATTTGCAAGTCGTTGTGGACATGCAGCGTAGAGGCCGCTGTAGAATATTGCAGGATAGTATGGGATCTGTTTCCTGAAGGAAAGCTGGTAAGAAATACTTACGGCTAAATGTACCTATAACTTGGTTAGACTGAATGGTGGCCGAGGAGCGGGTATAGAAGGGTAGGACGACTAGGTCGTCACGACCAGCAGAGTGATGGGTGGACGACATCATAAAGGTCGTGGGCCGTCAGCGGGTGAGACTAGCGCAGGATCGTGGTGGATGGCACAAACTTGTGGAGGCCTATACCCAACAATGGGTGAAGTCAGGCTGTGGATGATGATGATGAAATGTACCTAAGTTGGTACTGTCCAAAGTTCTGTCGCATTGATGATGTTGTAGACCTGCCTAGACTTCTGCTAAACTTGCATTATAATTTTTAGGTGCGGTTCATTGTGAGCGATGCATCAGCACACATACTAAACACTTGGGCACTGACACAGCAAAATTTAGCACATGTAAGTTAAAAAATACAATTCAATTCATCAATTCATTGCAGAAATGGATACATATCAGCTGATGGTAAAAAATGTAACCTAGAGCGATCAGCCAAATATTTGTTTACCAACGGTCAATAAAAATAATAAGATCATCTTAGACCTGGAGATGGTGACACAAAATGTCAGGTCATTTGTACCAGTATGGGGAGGGTCCCCATCAGGGGTCTAATTACGTAATGACAAAAAGGAAAATGATGGTCAGGGCTGGTACCGGCGGCCCAGTCTCGTGGGTTTTAATCGAACGTGTCGGATAAATTACGAGTTGTGAACGATTTGTTCCACAAAACGTTTTGTATATTCCGATAGTCGATAAAAAAAGAAGTAGGCGGTAGCGTAATACCATACTTCTCTGGTGTGACTTACAGCCCGCCATACTGTCAAGAATACATTAATAAAAAAAAACAATTCAACTATTTGTACCAGGCTAATTTTTGCACAGCTAATCATCGTCGAGTAGCCATTCACGAAAATCACCATCCCATACTTTTCCAATGGTTCCAAATGGCCGCCATACCGCAAAGGAGTAATTTTTTTTTGCAAAACGATAAATTTTTATCTTAAATTATAAAAATATTTATATAATTTTTATTACCACTTTTCTGTATGATCATTAATATAAGTCTGTTAATGCCATACCTGTGGGGGGTGACGAATGTGTACATATACCCTTAAAATCGTTCCGAAATATTATGTAAGAAAATAAGCTTGTTTGTCCCCAAAGTTTTTACAAAACCATAGTTTTTTAAGTGAAATTTTGTAATTTCCTAATCAAACTTACCTATACACACTTTCATTGAAAACTGTAAAAAAATCTAGTTGAGTTTGAAGTTGAGTTCTAGAATACAGGCCGAAAATTAATAAAAAGTTACTCTAGTACTTTTTAATAATTTTATGTAAACTTAACTGAAAAGGAACAGCAAAAAATGAATTTGAAAATACTAAATGTAAATTATCTATCTCATGCTGGTCGCAATAGAAAACGAAATAGTAGTATCACATTATATTTTAGATAACAAATGGGCTCTGCCTCGTTGGACCGGTCCGCCGAGGAGCAGGGGGTGATGTTGTGGGCCTGTGTGCTGCTATTGAATCCCTCGGAGAACCTTCACCTCAGCAGACCGACAATCCTGATACCGAGAGACAGGTGCAGAATCAGTAAGTTTCACATTGTTCAACATCTTTTGTTCTTCAATTTACTTACATTATTAGTATTTATAGAATTAACCTATCAAGGATCACACCAATACATTTTTGTATGGTTGTGAAGCCAAACCAATTAAATAAATAAATAAATATTGCTGGACATTTTACACATCGCTATCTAGCCCGAAACTAAGCAGAGCTTGTACTATGGGAACCAGATAACTGATAGAATACGTATATAATTTTTTTTTGTAAATTCATACTAATAATATATAGAGAAACAACCAGACCCGGAACAAATATCTGTAGATCGTGCAAACATTTGTTCCGCGGCGGGAATCGAACCCGCTACCTTCTGCGTCTCAGCCGGCTATTCGCCCGCTGCGCCACGGAGGTCGTCAATTAACAAATAATGCATTAAATAACAATATAATAATATATAATACCATACTACATTAGCTCTTAGAGATTAATAAATTTAAGGTTTATTTTTTGAAATATACAGTCCATTAGATGCTAAGAAAGTATAATAGAAAGATATAATGCCGGCCGGCGAGTGAAGAAACTGGAGTTGATTTTACCCAAGAGGTAAAACGGCACCCTAGTACTAAGGCTCCGCTATCTGTCTGTCCGTCCGTCTGTCACCAGGCTGTATCTCATGAACCGTGATAGTTAGACAGTTGAAATTTTCACAGATGATGTATTTCTGTTGCCGCTATAACAACAAATACAAAAAATTTACTAAAAATAGAATAAAATTAAGTATTTAAAGGGGGGCTCCCATACAACAAACGTAATTTTTTTGCTCGTTATAGCTCGATATTGATAACGGCAACAGGTAGACGCTTGAAATATTCACAGAATAATTAGTTATATATTCACTTTAAAAATAGTTAATTTTAATAAAACAAATATTTAAGGGGGGCAAAATATAAAACGGTAAAAAATTATGTTTGCTGTATGGGAATACAACAAATGAAATTTTTTACCGTTTTTATAGATAATGGTACGGAACCCTTCGTGCGCGAGTCCGACTCGCACTTGGCCGGTTTTTTATTATACCTATGTAAGTGAGCCTTCTTTATCCACTTCTCGTTATAGTCGCGGGCCGTTAATGGGTGAGACTAGCGCAGGATCCTGGTGGATGGCACAAACATGATACCCAATAGTGGGTGAAGTTGGGCTGGGGATTGATGATAATGATTTTACTTAGAAAACTTTCGTGATTTATTTCAATTATTATTATAAATACGGGATTCATCACGTACCGTTTTATCGGTGTTTCGAACGACAATGTTTCAGTTCAATCTGCGAACCTTCAGAGTAAGTGCGATCCGATAAACACCGACAAAATTATATTGTAAAGTATCATCGTTTTAATCCGTGTTGGAAAGGTATCCGAGTTTTATGGTAAATCTATACTAATATTATAAAGAGGAAAGATTTGTATTTTTGTGTGTATGTTTGTAATGAATAAACTCAAAAACTACTGGTCCGATTTCAAAAATTCTTTAACCATTAGAATGCCACATTATCCCTGAGTAACATAGGCTACTTTTTACCCAACTGCGCGAAGGAGGGTAATGTTTTTATTGAATAACTACGCGTGTGAAGCTGCGGATTGGTCAGCTAGTAATATTATAAAGAGGAAAGATTTGTTTGAAAAATACTAAGATTTGTTTGTTTGTATTGAATAGGCTCCGAAAATAGTAGACCGATTTAAAAAATTATTTCACTGTTGGGAAGCTACACTATCCACGGGTGACATAAGCTAGTTTTTACCCAACTGCGCAGAAGGAGGGTAATGTTTTTATTGCAAAACTACGCCTGCGAAGCTCCGGATTGATCAGCTAGTTCCCAATAAAAAATACTTTAATACATACTTGTAAATAACGTACTCGGAAATCGGTCCAGCCCTTTCCTGTCAGTAAGTATAACAGAGAAACAGTTACTTTCGTATTTAGAATACTAGTATGGATAAGGAATTACCCAGACCCGGAACAAATATCTATAGATCATGCAAACGTATTCGCAGTATATTTCGCGGCGAGAATCCGCCTACTGTGCATTTCAGTCCGCTATTTACCAGGGAAGTCGTCGATGAAATATTTGTTTGAGTATTTATCTAAAAAAACCGGGCAAGTGTGAGTCGGACTCGCACACCGAGGATTAAAGTTATTAAGGTTAAATTTACCGAGGTTACTACGGTAAAAGTTTAAAAAAATCTACAAAAAGATTTGGTCACTCATACGCGCATACTGTAGCTTAACCTCGATGATTGATTACGTACTTATATTTTTTATGATTTAATTACAAATGTATAGTTTTCAGGTTTTTCCCTGTACTTGTAGTGTAAGACGATATTACTTGCCAAATTTCATAGTTTTAGGTGAACGGAAAGTACCCTATAAATTTTGATTCCCTTTTAGTGTCGAAATATACGTTTGTTGCGGCATAAACGGCCGTATCTTTTTTTTACGTTAACTTAGAAGTATGATTTCTTCACAGCTTCAAGGGACTGTAGACCTGAGTATATGGTTTTAATTTCAACTCGATACCTCCACGCGTTCCCGAGATAAAAGGTCTTGACAGACAGACATACATGATGGACAACAAAGTGATCCTATAGGGGTTCCGTTTTTTCCTTTTGCGGTACGGACCCTAAAAACATGACGTTTACAGGGGCCGGATAATCTGCATAACGAGTGCCCGGGATGACGACTCAATAAGGAGTTTAGCAGAAATAGCTCTGAACACACTTCTTCAGCAAAACAAGAAGGCGTCAATGTCTCAAAGCCAACCGAGCCAGCCTGCAGGCGAATCTACTACACAAAATGAAGAGTAAGATCTTTATTATTATTTTATTTCTTATAAAAAATATTTTTATTGACTTTAAAACACTTTGCTATGACATCTGAACTAGGTATCTGTGTTACAGAAGTCAGTGGCCTTTCCCATAATTAAGCATTGTTATTCAGTGAGGCATTGCAGCCAATGTCTTGGGGCGACTTCCGCCTAGTAGTGATCTGGAGCAATTGAGACTTGATTGAGTAACAAACAAACATCCAAATTTATAATATTAGTGTGATATTCTCATATTATTCTTAATTAGAATATGTTATGTGACATTTTGTATTATTTGTTAATCAGACTTGTCCAAGCACCTACATATAATTTGTCAAAGGATATGAATAGGTAAATGAACAAGTCTCTCGTGACCTCGGCCGATGTAACTTGGCCGAAACGTCGAGGTTAGTCAAAATTATAGTTTTGGTATAAATCTGTCCGCGAAAAGACCCGTTTTTTCTTAAAAATATGAGTATAGTTCGCGAAAATTTAAAAAGTTCTATGAATTAACGAAATCAATAAATAGATAGTTACTAGATCATCAACTAGAACATCAACAGTCATGTCTGTCACGTTTAAACGCTCTGGGCGTAAAGAACAGAGACGAGTGTGCCGACAAGCTTGCGCGAGCTGGGGCAATGGAACACGGCAGGGCCCTGCCTGGGCCGTTCTGTGGTATACCAAAAAGCCTGGCACAAAGAACCCTCATGAACCTCTGCTTCGAGGAATCGTCCAAACTTTGGATCAATTCTTCAGGCATGAACCATTCCAAATCACTGATTAAAGCCATTGATAAACGGCATACAAACCGAATATTAGCGCTAAACAGAAACAATTTCCGCATTATAGTCAGAGGCCTGACTGGACACTGTCGGCTTAATAAGCACATGTTCAAGCTAGGGCTATGCGATACACAAACCTGCAGATTCTGCAATGAGGCGGCAGAATCGCCCATAGGCGAGTGTGCTCCACGAATGCGTAAACGTAGCATTCATCTGGGCAAACACATCCTTAGCCCGGAGGAGCTAACAGTCATCTCTGTCTTTCTGGGAAACAGGGACACAACTCATCTATGTAACATTTATGGTCACAATAAATATATTTCTATTTCTATCTCTTCTAAAACTATTCTATAGTTTTTAGCAGCTGTAGGACTTAGTGGTGAACTTTAAACGCCCCCATAACCTAGGGGCGATACAAAAACAAGTGGCGATCACGATAGGCCTCGTGGCCGGAGTGAAACTAAAGCCGCTATAGTTAATAAAAATACTAGATCATGGCTAGATAAAGTAATTCAAAATGTATCCTCAGTTTTTAGGGTTTTTTGGTTTCGTCCACTCACTGGGAACGATATGGTATAAAAGTTATGAAATAAAAGCGTTTTACCCGAAAATAAAACGCATATTGTATACTTACCTTATTTGAAACTTTTTGTTGAAGATTGACCCAGTCTATTTTCTGCAGAATCAAACCGCTTACCTCTACTTTATTGCTCTCTCGCTCGCTCCTGCTCTACCAGATGAGATGGAGAGATGGTTCATACTTCAACAAAAAAATTCAAATAACGGTCAAGTGTACAATAATAGCTTAACCAATTTATTTTTTACGTTTCAGACGTTTACTAATACATTATTGCCATTTGGTAATAATAAATGTTACGCCAGAGAAAGCTGAAACTATGGTCAACAGTCAGCCAATTACTGAGGTAAGAATGTTATTGATAAAGGCGGCAATTTGAGCCGATACTGTCTCAATCACAAATATCTCCATCTCCGTCTCTCTAATTATTCCCATAACCCCTTCCGCAGCTATCTCTGTCACTCCATGCGAAAATACACACAGTACTACGATTTAAGTTAGACGCGCGAAGAGCTTTGTACAGGGTAGGGAACGCATCGACAATACCCCGGGTGTTGCCGGTGTCAATAGGCGACGGTAACCGCTTACCATCAGGTGGGCCGTAAGCCTGTTTCCCCCTAATAATACAAAAAAATATAGGGCTAGAACAAAAAAAACAGTATTTGCATTACAATTTTGGTCGTAACGGAATTATATTCTGTAGAGAAAATATAAGGAATCGAGTTTTCGCTTCACGCGTAGAAATGAGTTTATGTGCTCAACTGAAAGACATTTATGACGACCTCCGTAGCGCAATAGGCGAATAGCTGGCTGAGACGTAGGAGGTAGCGGGTTCGATTCCCACCGCGGAGCAAATGTTTGCATGATCTACAGATATTTGTTTCGGGTCTGGATGTTTTTCTATGTATTATAAGTATGTATTTACAAAAAAAAGAAGTATTTAAGTATCCTATCAGTTATCTGGTTCCCATAGTACAAGCTCTGCTTAGTTTGGGGCTAGATAGCGCTGTGTGAAATGTCCAGCAATATTTTTTTTATTTATTTATTTATTTATCTGTTGATCCACCCGCAGCTTCGCGCACGTCGTTTATCAATAAATACATTACCCTCCTCCTGCGCAGTCGGTTGCAAAGGAAACACATTAACAGATGGTAGCGGCTGTCTCAGCTGGATCATGATGATGTTTTTTTCTGTATTTGTGTTTTAGATGGGCGGTGGTATAATGGGGGTGGAAGTGATCGTGGCGCGCGCGAGTAACCTAGCCACACTGCTGGGACGTCTAGTCTTGCCTCACTACAAGCTTGCGGTCACTACTGTTACTGGTATTCCCATGAAGGTAAGTCTTCTTTTATTATACGACCTGGAGATGGATCTAGCTCGTATAGCCCACCTGATGTTACGTGGTAACCATCGCCTACAACAAAGTATTGCATCGTAAGTCACGCACCTAAGTCTATGTAAGCCTAGTAAGTTAATAATAACAATAAATAATTTAATTCAGGCAACAATAAAATAGTTACAGGATAATAAATAATTTATTCTATGGCCCAATAACTAATTATGTTGATGGAACGGTTTCTACGCAAAATATAAAAAAATATGTTTAAAATCTTGTTTTATTATCAAAAACTCGAGAATAAAATGCTGCGAAATAAAATAAAATGTCGACGAAACGACGTTAGATGAGTAGCGTATTGTACGATGCCACAGATTACTAAAAAGTTACTACGAGCGGTTCAACGACCTGAAGTCAGTGACCCGGCCCGGTCAATGGACCCAACCAGTCACAGAGCGTCTACGGTAGGCAGGGCGACATGTTAGGCACAAAAATTCAAAAATACAGTTTATTGGATAAAAAAACAACTGTAATTATTTATAATTTTTTTTCCTAACCTATCTTGTCCCACTGCTGGGCAAACGTCTCCCCCAAGTCCCTATTTATAATTTATTTATGGTTTCAAAAATATACTCCGTCATTATTTGTAATTTAAATTGCAACAACTTATATAGCTTAGCCCAAAATACATATTCTGCTGGAGCTGAAAAACGTGTATTTGTTTAGTACATAAACACTTCAATTTTAAACGTGAGTTCTCGGTGCTCGTTTGTAAACTGCTAGCACAAAATACCAATTATAAAGGATAAGTACAATTTTATAAGGTGCTCTTGCTCCATCTTTAAGTTGTATAAAAAATGTAGCTATACATTAAACCCACGTTATGGGGTATCTTTGGCAGGGATTAAATAGGTACTCGAGACAGAGGGCCTTAGAACAGGAACATCCCTGATATCTCTCGGGCCCGATGGCAACCCCATTCTCGAGTAACAAATTATGTTTTCATTACTCATGCTCTGAAAGTTGTTCATTATTAGCTTGATACCTGATGCGCAAATGCTATTTACGCCCCTAGGGCCGTAGGTAAATTCGAAAATAGAATGAGGCTTATTGCATTCTTATTATACTAAAATGAAATACTACATGACAAATCATTATTTCTATTTTAAAAGAAAGAGGCCACATTCATAATACTATGCTTTGGTGAAATACGACCTCCATGACAAATTCTTATTTCGATTAAATAAAAGAGGCCATAGTTTAAAAAAAAATGGGAACCGGGAACGTTTCCTCGCATTCGTGATGAAGCGTTCAATTGCACCCTACTGATTAGCGTACTCACTTGGTTTCGCTCGCGCGTACATGTAAATATCTCGAGTGCAACAGCAGGGCTAGCACAGCGATTTCCTTGTCTACTCTTCGAAGAAACGTTAAGACTTACCGCCACTTTTATTTCTGCGTGTATTGTTATTTGTTTTATAATATTGTTTTTAAATTTGAGTGTGATGTACAATAAAGCATTATTCTATTCCATTCTCTGTCGATTCTTCCGAAATTGTCTTTGCCCCGAGCAGGCTCAATAAGTTTTTTCCTAGACAAGAGAAGTATACTCTGTATATAGCAAACGTACGTTGTATATATAATTTATTATATGTTGGCAAGCACGCGATTGAAAAGAGTACAAAAGAGACAACTTGAGAAGACAGTGTTGTCTAGGCATCGCAAGACCTAGACAATTTCAGAAGAAAGTTGTCTATCTTTAAATATCAAAGATAGAGAAAATGATGGCTATTGTTCTCGGCGTTGTAGATTACTATCGAGGAAGTTTCGACAACATTTCTTCCCGTTCACTCTCGCAATCGCCGTGCTCGAGACGGTCGAGAAGTGTCTTCTATGTTCCGAAAAATGACTCGTGACTAAATTCTTCTCTACAGTTACTGTGCTAGGCCTACAGATCGCTTAAGCCCCCTTTTATAACAATGTACTATTATTCCAAAACTCATCGGTTCAGCACAAAGAACTATGCAGTTCTTATAATGCCTGGTACAGCCGATAAAGCGTAATATATTCGTCCCCTTGAAAGAAGCTCGAAGCGCCAGTCAATATTCATTTATTCATTAAAATCACAAGGAACACTTTATAACGTCACCTATTTAAAACTGTCCAAGAAATACCCTTTTCATGTTGACTTACCTTACCTTTATCTGCCGCCAAATAGCAGTACTTGTGCTGCTGTGTTCCGGTTAGATGGTAATGGTATGTTCCTGTAATTACTGGCACATAGGCATAACAGCTAAGTCCTATAGTATGGCAACGTATCCACATAGAGATCAAGACAACATAATACCTTGTTTTTAATTCTATGTGGATATCCATGGGCTGCAGCAGCCACTTAACATCTGGTGGACTGCTTGCTCGTTTGCCATATAAGTTGTATAAAAAAAAGACTTCAAAAAACATTCAACTTAATTTGCCACGCAACTCTGAAATCAGATTTGCTCATAAAAGCAGCATTCACATGCAACTTTATCAAAATACTAAAAGACTGCACTTTCTATGAAAATTTGAGAAATAATTAAAATTGTAATATAAATAAGGTTCGGCAGTCGAACAGCTTAGCTTAGCGTTAGCCTTAATGATAACATCCGCCGGGCTTTTTGCAGCGTCAACGTTCCAGCCGTTCTCGAACCGAACGGTCTGACACGTGACGATGGTAAGAGGCCTGACGGTATGACTCTTATACCTTCAAGATTCAAGATATTTATTTGCACGAAACACAGGTAAATTGTACAAGACAGATGGTGTTATTATATAGAGGAATCTCTGTGCTTCACCTACTAGAGCTATACAAATATTTAAAGTGGCTAAAAAGCATAACAAATAGAAACACATGTAAATGTCAAATTACAATATTGTGATTGAGGATGTCATAGCAAATTTTAAAATATTACATACCTTGGGAGAAGGGTAGGACTTTGGTGTGGGACGCCACGTGCGTCGATAACCTTGCGCCATCTCATCTGTCCGGTACAGCAGTTGGGGCCGGTGCGGCGGCAAATTCAGTCGAAGATCTGAACCGGCGCAAATATGGAAGTCTCGACAGAGCTTACGTATTTGAGCCATTTGGGGTCGAGACCCTGGGTACCGGGGCCCAACGCGTTTTCAAAATTCTTTCCGGGCGTCTGGTCGAAGCGTGGTGTGATCCGAGAGCTGGCGCTTATCTGGGTCAACGCTTAAGCATTGCAAAGCAGCCAGTGTCTTGGGGACACTTCCGCCTGGTAGTGATCTGCAGCAGTTGAGCTGATAGATCGTTTGCAACGGTTTTTAGATGATTCAACTGTTTCTTCTGTATTTTATTGTAATTAATTCTATATTATTTCTGTTATTTAAATAAAAATCATAGTACTGTTTGTTTAGGAGGAGCAAAATGCCAGTTCAAGCGCTAACTACGATGTGGAAATCATTCATTCGGCTGAGGCGCACGCTGGACTGAGGGCGGCGCAAACAGCTGCCGAGGCTTTGGAGTCGGTAAGTTGCACGCTCATTTGAAAGTGGCTTCTTCTTAACCTCTCCGACACTAAAGGTAGTGTAAGTTTGATGCCATATCTGTGTCTGACTGCATATGAAGAATATCCTATAGTTTTTAACAGTTGTACGGCTTAGTGGTGATCTTTGAACGCCCCCATAAACTAAGGTCGACATAAACACTAGTGGCGATGACAACAGGCCTCGTGGCCGCAGTGTCATTAAAGCCGCAAAAGCAAAAAAAATAAAACCGGCCAAGTGCGAGTCGGACTTGCGCACGAAGGGTTCCGTACCATTATCTGTAAAAACGGGAAAAAAATCATGTCTGTTGTATGGGAGCCCCACCTAAATAATTATTTTATTTAATAGCACAATTTTATTTATTTACCTTATTTGAGATTGGTGCCGATTAAGCTAGTCCTCTAAATTGTATGAGCGCCCATACAACTCAGAAGACTTCTTAATTGGCGTCAACTATGTATGTATGAGAACAACCTTTAATTTTCAACATTTTTATTTTTTGGAATTTTTCCTTTATTTGTACTGTAAGGACCTTGCTTTTTGCCAAATAACGTGATTCTAGGTCAACAGGAACTACCATATAGATTTTCGACCCAAAACCTATAGGGTACTTCCGGTTGACCTAGAATTGTCAATTTTGGCTAAAAGCAAGGTACAGCACAAGTATAGGGAAAATTTCGAAAAATAAAAAAGTTTAAACTTAATCTAAATTTGTCCATATCTTTTTATCGTGTTGACTCAAGACCTTGATTTTTATACTAGGTGTATAAAAGTAGGGACTATAGACCTCAGTCATCATCATCATCATATCAGCCGTAGGACGTCCACTGCTGGACAAAGGCCTCCCTCATTGATCTCCAGGAACTGCGGTTGGAAGCGGCCTGCATCCAACGCCGACCTGCGGTTCTTACCAAGTCGTCTGCCCATCTTGTGGGTGGACGTCCTACGCTGCGCTTGCCGGTCCGTGGCCTCCACTCGAGAACCTTTCGGCCCCATCGGCCGTCTGTTCTGCGCGCTATATGGCCTGCCCATTGCCACTTCAACGTGCTAATCCGTCGGGCTATGTCGGTGACTTGAGTTCTCCTACGTATCTCCTCATTTCTGATTCGATCCCGTAGAGAAACCCCGAGCATAGCCCTCTCCATTGCTCGTTGAGCGACTCTGAGCTTATTCATAAGGCCAATAGTGAAGGACCACGTCTCGGTTCCATATGTCATCACTGGTAACACACACTGATTGTAGACTTTCGTCTTAAGGCACTGAGGTATGTTGGACGAAAAGACGTTGCGAAGTTTCCCAAACGCTGCCCATCCGAGTTGGATTCGACGATTGACCTCTTTCTCGAAGTTGGACCTACCTAATTGGACTGTTTGTCCTAGGTATACATACGCGTCGACAACTTCAAGAGCCGAGTTCTCAACCATAACTGGGGCAGGGACGACATGGACATTCGACATGATTTTCGTCTTGTCCATGTTCATTTTAAGTCCTACCCGTTGGGAGACTCGATTGAGGCCTTCGAGCATCGTGCTGAGCTCTTCCATCGACTTTGCCATGACCACAATATCGTCGGCAAACCGAAGGTGAGTGATGTATTCGCCGTTAATATTGATGCCCAGTCCTTTCCATTCCAGAAGCTTGAAGGCATCTTCCAATGCGGTCGTAAACAGTTTCGGAGAAATGACATCTCCCTGTCTTACGCCTCTTTTTAAGGGAATCGCCTTCGAGCTCTGTTCATGTACTCGGACTGACATAGTGGCGTTTTTATACAAACACTTCAACACTTCGATGTACCGATAGTCAATACGGCATCGTTGGAGAGACTCAAGCACTGCCCATGTTTCGATCGAATCGAAGGCTTTCTCATAGTCCACAAACGCGAGACTTAGCGGCAAGTTATACTCTTCGGTTTTCTGTATGACTTGCCGCAGCGTATGTATGTGGTCTATGGTACTGTAGCCTTTACGGAACCCGGCTTGTTCGGGAGGCTGGAAGTCATCAAACCTGCGTTCGAGACGGTTCGCGATGACCCTCGAAAACAGCTTATAAACATGGCTCAAAAGCGAGATGGGTCTGTAATTCTTAAGCAAGGTGTTGTCACCTTTCTTGAAGAACAGAACCACCACGCCCCCGTTCCATGCTTTTGGCGTCGTACCTTCAAGCAAGGCGGAATTAAAAAGCTTCTGAAGGACTTTAAGTACCGGTGATTCACCCGCTTTCAGAAGCTCTGAAGTGATTCCGTCCTCACCCGGCGCCTTGTCGTTCTTAAGCTGCTTTAAGGCCATCCTGATCTCATACAGGCTGATGTCCGGAATATCTTCGGTATAATGTCGGGTCAGTTTGGCTCTTGGGTCGTTGGCCGCACTGCAAACAGGTTTAGTGACCGAATCGTAGAGCCGTCCATATAACCTTTCGACTTCCCTTAACACTTCCGCTTTACTTGACGTTATGCTGCCATCTTCCCTCTTCAGCTTCGTCATGCGGCTCTGCCCAATAGAATTATCTCTCGCGAACACTTTGGAGCCTTTATTCCGCTCTATCGTATCTTTAATACGAGATGTATTAAAGGTACGAATATCGTGCCGCAAGGATTTCCAAATCTTTCTATTGAGCTGCCTATGTGACTGAGCATCATCGGGAGACTGCAGTTGCAAAGAACGTCGTTCAGCCATGAGGTTAAGGGTGTCATCAGAGAGTTTCTGAGGTCTATTGGTACGGGGGGTCTTAAAGAACTGGGACCCCACCGTATGGACGGTTTCTACGAACCTGTTATTGATCTCGTCCACTGATGCATCTACTTCTAGACAGTCAAAGCGATTTGCAAGTTCGAGTTGAAAGCTCTCGAGGTTTTGGATATGTGCGCGAGTGGGTCGGAGCGTAGATTTCATCAAACGGGACCTTTCAAGTTTAACGTTCATATTCAATGTGGCTCTAACAATTCGGTGATCACTGCCGGTTTTCACCCTGTGAATGACAGAGACATCATTGAATATCCGTTTCTTGTTGGTCAAGATGAAATCAATCTCATTTCTCGTGGAACCGTTGGGACTCATCCAGGTCCATTTCCTGTGAGGCGGCTTCAGGAAAAAAGAATTCATCATAAAGAGTCCTTCTTTCTCCAGAAAGTCGGCCAGCCTCTGGCCTCTGGGGTTCCGTTGCCCATATCCAAATTGCCCCACTCTCAACTCATCATCGCTTCTCATGCCTAGCTTTGCATTGAAGTCCCCCATAACAACAATAAAGTGAGTTTTGTTCGTATGTATGGCTCTACTGATGTCCTCATACATAGACTCTACTTCTTCATCTGGGTGTGAAGAGGTCGGCGCATATACCTGAACGACCTTCAGCGAATATCGCTTAGATATTCTGAGTGTCAGGTACGCGACCCTGCTCGACACACTGTCGATGGTGATAATGTTGTTGATGAGTGACTTGTGAACGAGAAACCCAACACCACCTTGGGACTGTTGGTCGCCCTCCCGGTAGTATAGTAGATTACCAGACTTAAGGGATATCGTGTCCTCGCCCTCTCTACGGACTTCTGATAACCCCAAAATGCCCCAGTGTAATCTACTAATTTCTTCTTCCAGCTCAACAATCTTTTCGTCTGTCCTCAAAGTGCGGATGTTGTGTGTTACCAGGGCCAGTGGTCGTCGTAGGGTTTGGTAGCCGATCGTCTCCCGGGGATTCTTAGCACCCCTGGCCCCGCCGTTACCGTGACTGCTACCGTAGCCAGGATTAGCGGGGCCGCCGGGGACTCGGGGCCTAGTATTTATTATTAGCCTAGTATATATATTTATTATTATTATTAGACCTCAGTATCTGCTATAAATTTCTACTTGCTAGGTCCACCCGTTCCTGAGAAAATCGGCGGTGTCACACGGACAGACAGACGGACAAGAGAGTGGTCTTATAAGGGTTTCTTTTTTACCTTTTGAGGTACGGAAACCTAACTAATAAAAACTTGTGTCTTTCTTTTGATATCGCAGTTCCCAAACGGATGGACCGATTCGGACGAGTTTTTTTTTATAGAAAGCCATTTTAACTGGTGTTGTTTTTTTTCATTGTTTTATACTTAAATGAGCTTGCTTAGTCCTCCTTATCAGATCAGCTAAGTTAAGCGACGTTCCGAGCCGAAACGCGCAATGGGTGAATTTTTTTAATGCGCTCGCAATAAATAAAAAAAAAATCGTTACGCTAACAATAAAATAGTGGCAAATTCACTTGAAGGGTTCCAACGGAAGATCAACGTTCTTACCTACAAGGCATATGCTTAGTTTGACGCCTTTTTGTGACGTCTGTTAAAATCACGAGACACATTTTATAGGTACTGTTAGTTGTATTTATAAAGTTCTAAGTAAGTTTTGTTAAAATAAGTTTTTTGTGGACAAAATACTTTTTCAAAACAATCATTTTTAATGTTCATAATCGAAACCGCAATCAGATTCAAATGAGCCCAAACACTAGTAGCCTACTATAATCCATCCATAAGTTCCGTTGTCTAGCATCCTTCTCCATGGTACCATATTATTGCATTGTCACCGAAGTTACATATGTATTCCAAATTTCAGCTCAATCGGTTGAGGGGAACGGGTTTCAAATTCAGTTGCAAGATTCCATCTGGACAAACATACATACATTGCAAGTTAATAAAAAGCTTCTAAAAATCAATTATTTTTTCATTTATTATTTATTCGCTCTGGAAGTCTATGGGGGAGGCCTATGTTCAGCAGTCCTACCTATGGCCGATATAAAGATGATGATTTAATATTTACTTATTCTTTCTATTAAATAAAACATTTTTATATTATTTCTTTCTAAAGGTTGTACTCCGATGGTGGACGCCTCGAGGAGCGGAAGGTGGCGCCGGTAGCTGCAACGGTCCGCTATGGCGCGTGACGCCTTCAGACGTCGCGTCGCGCCCTTCGGCATGCCTTGTCAACTTTCTACTGAATGGGAGATCTGTCACCCTCGAAGTGCCCAGGTAAAACCACCGATCAAATTATAGTTGAGAGAGTTTTTGTAAGGTATCTGTAACGGATCGCAATGGCGTGTGATGACGCCTTCAGACGTCTCACCTCATCCGTCAGCTTGTATGGTCAACTTACTACTGAATGGACTCGTAGCTCTAGAAGTAGAAGCGGTATTGAGCCCTTAAGTCTCAGGAGAGATTTTGCCTCCCTGTGTGTGTGTTCTACCGCTTGTATAATGGCTTGTGTTCTGAGGAGTTGTTTGACATGGTGCCGGCAGGTTTTCCTTTTATCTTCCCACCGCTCGCCATCGGCTGGGAATCCAACCACACATATTGGAGACGATCTGGTCGCGGACCGTGAGGTTCCAGAGGAATTTCCTCTCGCGAACACTTCGCTTGTGGAATGGTCTCCCTGCCTGCTGAATGAGTTTTGGTGTTACAAGCGTCCATAGACTACGGTAACTGCTTACCATCAGGTGGGCCGTATGCTTGTTTGCTAACTTAGTGGTATAAAAAAAAAGTACCCATATATACTACCGATCAAATTGTTTTATAGCTGCTACGAAACGCTTTTGAGCTAAATTTTGTTTGGTTTTTAAAATACTTTATATTCTTATCGGTTTTTTATCGGATATATTTCGGAGAATATGCTGCGGAGCTTTGCAATCTGATCCCACCATCCCCCACGGTGCGCAACCGCTACATGGTAGACATACCTCCCGTACGCACAAAGCGGTACTCTTCCATCTTTATTATGCGCACTGCCAAGGAGTGGAACGCGTCCTGACTCTGTGTTTCCTGGTAGCTACAACCTAGCGGTCATCAAGTCGCGAGTGAATAGGTTTCTGCTAGGCAAGCGTGTACCATCGTAGACTGCATCATCGCTTGCCATCAGACAAGAACGTGATCAAACGCTAGCCTATAAATTTAAAAAGGAAAGTTTTTGCCAGTACACTTACTTGTTTAGATAATAAATTCATAGGTTTGATCTAGATTGGTGTAACAAAATGCTCTTCGTTAGACTTGACATATCAATAGGTAATTTTTCAGGAAGGGCGGAGGTAGATCAGCGTCTCATATCCTAGCTGCTCAGGGCGGGGAGCTGTGGATCGGCGCGCTTGGGGGCAGGACGCCTTATGACGACCCACCTGCGCTCTCTGAGGGCGCGGGGGGAAGGGTTACTGATTACAGGTAAATAGATCATTATATTAAGCTGGTGATTCACTATCACTATTGGTTGTATGGCTTCTGTGGACTGGTGATTGAGAAAAGGTCAAGTTAAGTTGATTTTATATTACCAGATGATATTTCATAAACGTAGTAGAATGCAGAATGTAATATTTCAAATAACTTATTCTATATGACGTCACAATCAAATTGTAATAAAAGTATTAGATATCAGTCATAAATCATTTTGTCAATAAATTAGCACAAAATATACTTTTGTTAAAGCGAAAAGACCAAGAAACAATGAACAAGTAGAGACGAAAAACATAAACAAAGGCTAAATAAATCAAGGTCATACTTACCTCGTTTTTATTGTGATTTTTAGAGTTAAGTACGGACAGCCAAATGACAAAAAACTAACGTACGTTTGTCCGTCCGTATATCACAGCAATTTTACACGATACATTAACAAAATAACCATTTACATTATATTTACTTACAAACGTTGTTATTTAGCAAAAATTACTAAAAAATGAGGAGATTCGTAGACGAACCAAAGTCACCGACATAGTACAAAGGATTAGCAAGCTGAAGAGGCAGTGGGCAGGCACATAGCTCGAAGAACTGACGGCCGTTGGGACAGAAAGGTTCTCGAGTGGAGACACGCACTGGAAAGACGACCTGTAAGAGGTTGGTGGGAGCCGTTGGGCGCAGGCCGCAGAAGATCGGTCGCTCTGGAAATCTATGAGGGAGGCTTATGTTCAGCAGTGGACGTGCTGAGGCTGATATGATGATAATGAAGAAACAAAGACATACAACACATACATAGAACCAGTTTCTATGCAAACTCCTTTTCCGTCCAAGCTGTCCGATTATGGAACGCCTTGCCGGTCTCCATTAAGAAATCCCCCTCACCTTCCGTATTTAAAGCTAGACTCAAAAACTTTTATCTCCATGAAGAGTCATGATTCATCTGATCTCTAATATTATTATTGTAAGTATAAGTATGTAAGTACATATTTATTTATATGATATATGATATTTATTTATTTATTTAAAGTTATTTATGTACCTAATATGTATGTATATAACTAATTTCTTTTTATATTATTAAGTTTATTCTTTTTACGCCTCGGCCAATCTTCCATTAAGCAATGATCCTCTCCATCCAAAGGTTGTCTGGAAGAGATCGCTTTGTTAAGCGATAAGACCGCCCATTATGCTTACTTTTATTTGTTTTTTTTTCTATAAATCTGTTGTGTCTAGCTTGTAAGGTATAATAAAGAATTTTCATTCATTCAAAGACCTAGTAGCATTAAATATCTTATCTGTGTATCTATCTAGTCAATTAATGAGTTACTTTACAGTAACTTTTTAGGGTTCCGGATCAAAATTGTAAAAATGGAACCCTTAGAGCGTTTGTGCACTACAAGTAATTTTACTGTCCGGCAGTCCGATTTTTTAAAGTAAAACTTTTTTACGCACGCTTGACTTGGTGACAGACGTGTGGACAATTTTGTAATTGAACAATTTTATAAATTAATATTTAGAAAAAGACGTTTTACTTCAGTCGTGTGGTCCTAAAACACACTCGTTTTTTTGTGCACTTTCAGTCTTTACTCGCAGGTTAGGGTAGCTTTTTAAGGGTAGCTTCTAGGGTAGCGCGGCGCAGTTTAGGGTAGCTCTCTTTGAAACTACGCGTAAATACGCTAGGAACGATGAGTTTCTTGGAACGTCGGCAGTTGCTGGCTTTATTACCTACTCTACGTGCGAAGACGTAGAAGGTCCTGCAGGGTCATTTTACATAAACCAAAATAAATTGAAGCAGGACGAAAGATTATTTTTTAAACTGTCCGGAATGGGGAAAAGTAAAATGTCGAACGGTAAAATTACGTGTAGTGCACAAGCTAGTATATAAATTTATGGCTTGCCATATCGGACCGTAAAAAATCGGACAGCCGGACAGTAAAATTCCTTGTAGTGCACAAACGCCCTTATGGTGCGACTTTGTGCGTCCGTCTGTCTGTCCGTAAATATCTGTCTTAAAAGTTTTCTTGGTTTACCGGTCACATAACTAGATGGCGCTGCTTAATTAACATAAATAAACCTATATAGGTTCGAAACCCTCGGTGCGCGGCTCCTACACGTACTTGACCGGTGTTGCTTTAACAGGATCAAAGAGCTCGGTGCACTGATGCATCAGAATAAGTTGCTTCCTCTGCGCGGTGCAGGCGCTAATGGAAAGGCAAGAGCGAGGTTGCAACGGCATACTACATACTGGCCGCTTACCATTTCATCTACACTCATATTCAATTTAGGAACTGTAAGTATACTACCATTGCTCTTGACGACTAACATCTTGTATTTAATTTTTAAAACCTATTTTATCCCATTTTTGAGAAAATCTCTAAACTGCATATTCTGCAATGAGGCGGTAGAATCGTCTACACATGTCATGTTAAGCGAGTGTGGTCCACTAATGCAGTGTTCCGCAAACTTTTTGTGTTCAAGGTACACGTACGAAATCGAGCAATTTCATAGGTACACCATAAATAAAAAATCAAAATTTAATCATATAATTATCGTTTATTCTTAGGTTTTAATCCATTCAGAAACTTACACTTAATTTTAAAGCATAAGTTGTATTTAATGCGAAACATGAGCTTGTTTTATTGAGCAAAGGCGATCCAAATTTGGAGTAATCGTCGACATTTCCGTCAGCCTTTATAATTTTATAAGAAATTGTTTTTTCCCGCGGCACACCAATTAATGACCACGGTACACCAGTGTGCCGCGGCAAACACTTTGCGGAACACTGCACTAATGCGCAAACGTAGCATTCATCTGGGCAAACATATCCTCAGCCCGGAGGAGCTAACAGTTATCACCCCTAAAAGTATCCTTCAGTTTCTAACAGGTGCAGGGCTTAGTGGTGCCACGCCCTCATAAACTAGGGGCTTTTTATACACAAGTGGAGATCACAATAGGTCTCAATGGCCGTAGTGATAAACAAGTAACTTTTTAATAAAAATATAACCGTCTTCAGATAACAGTAAAAACCAAACTACTCTACCAATTTTGATGAAATTTCCATGGCTTCAATCTAAAAGTACCGGGTGGCGCAATAGAACGTGCATATAGCATCATCTTTTTTTGCGGGGTAGAAAGGCCCGCCCACGCGCTTTCTACCCCGCAAAAAAAGCCTAAATCGTTGGGTAGGCAGGCGGGCTCATAGAGTTTTAGTCACTATGAGTCACGTCGACGGGAAGCGTCGCGCATTTTGCGTGCGCGCATTTTACGAGAACTCTCGTTCATACATCGTTACTAGGCGACTATATTGTTCTGAATATGGTCTACGGCAAATTAGTGAAGCTCCGAGTGCTAATTTAATTAAAATATGGGTACAGCGTTTTAAAGAAACCGGTTCAACGTTTAAATCACAAGCAAAAGGTCGTCCAAGAACATCTAGGACCGAAGACAATATTGAGAGAGTTATGCAGTCGGTACGAGGAGATCTACAAATGTCTACTCGCAAGAGATCGTCTGTCTTACACTTATCGCGACGAAGTTTGCAACGAATTTTAAACTTGAATCTTAAACTGCATCCATACAAGCTACAGTTAACACAAGAATTGAAAGAGTTTAACTTCGAAGCAAGGCTCGCATTTGCTAATGAAATGCTTAATCGATTTTCCAATTTTGACAATATCCTTTTCTCAGATGAGGCCCATTTCCATATCAATGGGTTCGTAAACCGTCAAATTTGTCATTACTGAAGCAGTGAGAATCCCAAACTCAAACACCAGAAACCACTGCATAGTCCTAAAGTGACAGTATGGGCAGTAATCTCTGGTGGAGGAATAATTACGTCACTGTTAATACCGAACGCTATGTTGCGATGTTGGAAGGTTTTTGGCTCCAGAGCTTGAAAATTCAAGAATAGTAAATTCTAGGATTTGGTTTCATCAAGATGGAGCTACCTGTCACACATCAAATGACTCCATGGCGGTTGTGAAACAGATATTCCCTGGCAGACTGATTTCGAAAAGAGGTGATATCCCATGGCCCCCACGTAGGCCAGCCTTGACGCCTTCTGATTTTTTTTTGTGAGGATACCTCAAACACAAAGTCTACAGCAATAATACGAAAAACATCGATCAGCTCAAGGAGAATATCTGTGGTGAAATGGCAGCATTTACACCAGCATTACTGAAGAAAGTTTTCAATAATTACCGTTTGCGATTAGAGGAGTGCCGTCGTAGAGAGGGTCATTATTTAAATGATGTTAGTTTTAAAAAATAAACTTCAGTTATTACTTTACAATTCCTCAGTTTTATTTTGAATATGCCTTTTGTATTCATTCTTTAATCTATTTTTTAAATATGCACGTTCTATTGCGCCATCCTATATATCCTTTCAAATAAAAAACGAATTTTCCAAATCGGTTGGTATACAACGGAGTTCTGAGCTAACAAACATAACATAACATAAAAATTAAACAAATTTAAGACTTATATGGTTTTCTCATGGATGCCATTGTCAGAACTGGTTCTGGAAATGGGACCACACGGGAAGCACCAGCTTTCAAATAAAAGAATCACCATAATCGGTTCACCCAGTCGAAAGTTCTTAGGTAACAAACATATATAAAAAAATACAGTCGAATTGAGAGAACCTTCAAAAAAGGAGGTTTATTTGAAGTCTGTTAAAAAGCCGCAAAAGCTAATAAATAAAACCCCAAAATCTATTGTTGGGGAGGAATATAGGGCGCTGGTAAATGTGATTAAATAATATCGAAGGACCTTTTAAGGGGACACCGGAGGGACAATCGCCCATACAACACGTACTACCAAGATCGTTTCTAATTGGAGCATATTTCTATCTTACTAAGGTATTATTTTAATTTTAATAGTATGTATCTAGGTTCCCAACCATATATTAGAACAAAATACTTACCTAAAATTAAATAGAAGCGTATCGCATTCTGCATGTTTTTACGTCATGAAAGACCTGTTTTCAACCTAATTGTTTCGTATTAAAAACAACAACATATACATATACATATTATAACAACGTATCCTAGTCATGGGAACATAGATTATATCGTCTAGTTACAGAATAACAACACAATGAGAAAAATACAACAAGTTTTCAGTCATCATTTTTGGTATTACGGAACACGGTCAAAATCTAATCAAATTTAGAATCATTCTATTGCTATCACTGTCGCTCTGCGTGGCTAAACTTCGTCACTAAACAGGGATAGCGATATTCAGGGCGAAGTATTTGACGCGGCCGAATTGAAGTTGCGCTCAGGGTTCGCCGGCGCGTTAAATTGAAATGATAAGTGTAGAATACATGTAGGTATGCTATATGAAAAATAATATTTGCTCAATTATACAAGGTAGACAAACAAGGAATGCCACCTAACTTAATTACTTCAAACCGCACGTTTCTAGACGTGGACTTGTTCAGCACAGTGTCCTGAATGTCTTCTGAGGCACTATTAAAAATACACAGCACTTCAAGAGAACGTCTCGTTCACGGCAGTTACAAAATAGAGTTAAAACTTGTCTATTCACGGAATAGTTTCTTCAGAGTGTAAGAACGCGGCCAGCAAGGTGCAAGTCAACTGGACGGCGCCCGCGCTGCAAAGGAGCGGCGCGGGGGAGCGCGCGGGGCGGGGCACGACAGTTATGGCCGACCTGCCTATCCAACGTTTTTCAAAACGACGGTAGCCGTAGAAAAAGCGGATGACAAATAGAAATCGTCTACCTTATATTTTTAATGAGCAAAGATCCATTACCAATCATACTAATTGTATAAATGAGAAAGCTTTAGGCTCATTAATCGACATCAAAACAAGTAGCTTTTTGACAAAAATACAGAAGAAAAACTTCAGAAAACCAGACCACAACAGAAAAAGCAAACTACGGAACCGATTTTGATGAAATTTTTATGGGACCAATCTGAAAGTATATCCTTTCAAATAATAAAAGAATTTTCCAAATCGGTTGATAAATAACTGAGTTATGAGGTAACACACATTAAAAAAAATACAGTCGAATTGAAAACCTCCTCCTTTTTTCAAGTCGTTTAAAAAGTAGGACGTTCTCAATTCGACGGTTTTTTTTATTTATGTTCTGTTCAGCTATAATTCTTTTACCACGTTGTCCGATTTCAAGGTGATTCCTCGGGGAGTGGTCCTATATAAATTTGGTCCAGATCTGATTATGGACCTAACCTTATGGAGATAAAATCATCTAACTCTTCAATCTGCACTGGCACATTTTTACGATCTGTTTTTCTGAAGTTATATCACCACTGTACTTGTCATGAACAAATGCTAAAAGGGACGTTTTTGATGATTTTTGACTTTTTTGGTGAGATGTCGCGAGATTTTTCAAAATTTGTATTCGTAGAGTAAATGCGTTGGACTTATTTAAAAAAAACACAATTTGCTTCATTATTTCAAGATTGCTTCTCTCGTAATTTAGATTTACAGTGATAAAATAAAAAAATACGTGATATTAGCCGAGACAACTTGTGTACAACTTGACAATATACGGGTTGACATATTTTCTATTGATAGGGAAAGCTCAGGGTGCAGTTTTATAATCAGTTGCACGAGGGTTCGGTGCAAAGTGGGACTCGCCCGGGTGAAACCTGGCTCGCTGCTCGCGCACACAGACGCCGCTCGCTTCGCTCACTAGTTTGTATAATTTTTCAGGTAATGGAGCCCCTTACAAAGTTGGTTGTCCAAGAGTCCCTGACCGACGATGAAGTGGAAACTTGCCGTAATGTGCTGTTATCTCTGCTGGGTATGGAATCTCGGCATGAGTTTCCTACACCGCCGCTCTCTACAAATATAAGGTACTAGCTGTTGCCCGCGACTTCGTACGCGTTACTCCCCCCATTTTTATCCCATGGAAACTGATTTATGGGATAAATGGTAGCCTACGTGGTGATCTAAGTTATAATCAACGTTTTACCATATTTCATCGAAATCGGTTCAGCCGTTACGGCGTGAATGAGTAACAAACAAACATCCAAATTTTCGCATTTATAATATTAGTAAGGCACTGGGATCCCCAAACTATTTTGGACAAGTGACCCCTTTTCCATAATGAACTGTTACCTCAGACCCCCATGGCCAAATTACCTACTTTTAAGATCAACCCCCTTATTCATAATGGTCCGCTAACTTAAAACAGCTGATACAGAGTGTTATTTTTCATTCTGACTTAGGTCAATAGAAGAAGACAGAGTGAGAATTAGCAATGCTTTAAATTAGTTAGCAGACTATTATGAATAAGGGGGCCTATCTTTCGTTTTTTTCTATTGATACAAAATACCTAGGTACTAAGGTACCAATTGGAAAACATTGCACTTGGTTAAGTGAGTAAAGTTGACTTCATCAAAATTTAACAAAATAAAAAGACATACAATTCAGTAAATATCAAGTTTAATTTATAATGATTATTACAAATTAAGTACTTAAAGAATCTTAAGTAGGTAGGAAATTATATTTAAAAAAGTATTAATTCGCAAAGAGAAAATAAAACATTCAGTGGGATGGATGAACCTGGTGACTATCTACCAATCTAGCTACATCCGGTTCAATATTGGTGAGTTGTAGCCTTAAATCTCCACTTTCGTTGATATTCAAACGGTTTCTTTGTTTCGTACGAAAGACGTACGCTCGACTCATTATTTTGCACAAACTTGTCCACACTGACTTGCCGAGTTTTTCATCTTAACGAACTTAAGACTTTACATTACTACAACAATGCTATTTCCTACAAAAATATTAATTATTCTTAGTACACGTAACACAACATAAACAATACAGTACCTACCTACCTATCTTGAAAGATTTAAATAAGAACTTGTGTTAATTAAATAGGTGTCAATTTTTAGACCTCGTCGACCCCCAAAATCAGTTTTCGTTTATGTCGACCCCTAGGAAACCGATATCGACCCCAAGGGGTCGATATCGGACGACGTCGGGACCACTTTGGGAATCCCTGCACTATAGCTATGATTGAGTTAGGGTAAATAATCTTGAGTTTCGGCGATTTGTATTTAATCTCAGACTGTTCGTTCTAACGATGTCTGCAATGTAACGTTCTGTATAGCTGCGGAGCGTTTCAACCTGATCCCACCCTCCCTACTCTATCATCGGACAAGCAGACGCTCGGCGGTACGCCACCGCTACCTGGTAGACATACCTCCCATACGCACAAAGCGGTACTCTTTCATCTTTTTTAAGCGCACCGCCAAGGAGTGGAACGCCTTGCCTGAGTCTGTGTTTCCTGATAACTACAACCTAGGGGTCTTCAAGTCGCGAGTGAATAGGTTTCTTCTAGGCAAGCGCGTACCATCGCCGAGTGTATCATCGCGCGCCATCAGGCGAGATCGTGGTCAAACGCCGGCCAATAATTTATAAAAAAAACCAGCCAAGTGCAAGTCGGACTCGCGCACGAAGGGTTCCATACTATTATCTATATAAACGAGCAAAAAAATCTCGTTTATTGTATGGGAGCCCCCCTTAAATATTTATTTTATTCTGTTTTTAGTATTTGTTGTTAGGGCCGCAACAGAAATACATCATTTGTGAAAATTTCAACGCCTCATAAACCTCATAAACCAGCTAATGGCCCAAAATTGACGGTAGACCACCGAAGAGCGCACCTTAACTTTGCACGTGAGCATTTAAATTGGTCACACCTTCAATGGAGCAAAGTTCTCTTTTCTGACGAGAGTAAGATCATGCTGTATGGTAACGACGGAAGAAAGAAGGTGTAACGAAGAGAGGGAGAGAGTTTTGCACAGTGCTGCATTGAAGAAAGAGTCAGTTACGGTGGCGGTTCATGGACGGTTTGGGGAGGCATAAGCGCCGATGGAAAAACCGAACTTGCTTTTGTATCTGGCGATACAAAAGCAAGTTCGGTTTTTCCATCGGCGCTTAGCGCGAGGTCCACCTCGCTTACCGTCATTAAATGGGTCACGTTACATCGAAGAGTGTTTGGAGTCTCATGTGGTACCCTACGCACATTTTATTGGCGAAGAGTTCATTTTTATGCAGGACAATGCCAGGGCTCATACCGCAGGCATTCTAAATGAATACCTGAGTGAAGTCGGTATTACGGTTATGGGCTGGCCAGCAAGAAGCCCGGATATGAACCCCATAGGACACCTATGGTATGAGTTGAAGAGACGAGTCAGAGCGAGACATCCTGCTCCGGAGACGCTTGGCCAGCTTAAAACAGCTATACAAGAAGAGTGGGATAATATCCTACAACACAAGATTGTGTCTCTCATCCATTCCATGAGGAACCGCATGGAAGCAGTCATTATAGCCCGGGGGATACTGAATAAACTTTTTTTATAGTTTTTTGGTTTTACGTCTTTGTTTCTAACATTTTAGAAGTTCTTCTTTAACTGTAAAAACATACCTGTTGAACAAAACACGATAGTTAAAGAAATTTAATTTTAATTTGGAACATTAATTTTTGTTAAACTATACCATATAATATCCGCAATTAACTGGCATTATTATTTTTGTTTAATATAAAAGAAAAACACATAAACTCATTCAAAACCAAACTTCAGAGGTGTTTCGATTTTTTTGATGAGAAGTGTATTTTTGTTTTTATGGGAGACTCGCGAGATCTCCATTCGGGGCGAACCACTAGTTTATTATTTTCTTAGTAATTCCCGATGCAAAGAGGGATGTTATTAGTTTGACGCCGATGTCTGTCAGTTGGACGAATAAACGTAGTCTGTCCTGTGGCATCGTAGTTCCCGAACGAATAGACCGATGCGGACGAGTTTTTTTTTAAATAGTAGGCTGGTTTAATTGGGTTGTTTCTTAGCCAGTTTTACGTGGCTTATGTATTTATTAATACTTAGATTCACAATTACATTAACCTATATTATACATATATAACTTTTTTTTATCTAGCCTATGCTGTCTCACTGCTGGGCAAAGGCCTCCCCCTCATCTCTCCACTTTTCACGATCTTGTACTAAATCCCGCCAGTTCCTATAAAAAGCGTCGAAATCATCGCCCCACAGCTTCTTAGGCCTTCCACGGTGTCGCTTTCCATCCACAGGGATCCATCCAGTTACGACCTGTCCAATCCCACTTCAACATGGCAGCCTTGATACCGATCCTTGATCCGTCAGCGATGCCGATCCTTGATCCGTCAGCGATGCCGATCCTTGAGCGCAGCGAGGTGTTCCGAATCCTGTCTATTCTCTTGACACCCAAAATGCTCTTGGCAAACCTATAAACTAATGAACTGAAATAAAACCAAATGTCACGGGATTTCCACAATTTTAATTTTACTTGCTTAAAGGATAAAATCGAGCGGGCGTCGCGAGGAGCAATGGCGTCAAGTATGGGGCGAGCTGGAGGCGTTGATCCGCGCGCACACCGCCTCCGCCGCGCATCGCACGCTGCTGCGCGTGCTGTTAGAGTGTCGCGCGCACAACCACAACGACGGTAACCTACAATACAACCTTATTTACACTAAAATGGGATATTTACCATGATTTGTAGAGCCCTCAGTCCGCTTCAGACCACCGGCTGAACTAAACAGGTCCATTACCGAGTGTATTGAAGGGCTGTCAGTATCGCACTACAGTACTTTGGTTCTCGCTGCCTTTGAAAGGGAATAGTGGAACATCACGCAGGAAAAGGGATATTTGAAAGGATTGCCGCGGAACAAATGTTTGCATGATCTACAGATATTTGTTCCGGATCTGGATGTTTTTCTATATATTCTATGTATGTATTTACAAAAAAAAAAGGATATAAGTATTCTATCACTTATCTGGTTCCCCTAGTACAAGCTCTGCTTAGTTTGGGGCTAGATAGCGCTGTGTGCAATGTCCAGCAATATTTATTATTTGAGGGAGACCAGCAGCAACCTTTGTCTGCAGCAGCAGGACAAATATGTTTTTTTATGATACTTGTTGATGGAGCAAGCATAAGAAACCATTGGTTAGTTACCAGCTACGACTCGTTTCTCCTTGAAAAAGTTTTTTTTTACACTAAATAGATCTTCGTTTGGCCACAATCTCACCTGATGGTAAACGATGATGTGGTCTAAGATGAAGCACGAAGATCTGGAAGAAACCTATTCACTCTTACCTTAAAGAGGGCCGGATTGTATTCTTTAGGAAAAACAGACAACTGCAAAGTGTTCTATACTTTAGCTTTACGCATCAAGAACGTAGAAACAAAACGGTGTGTGCGAATGGCTGGTATATCAACCAGGTACGGATGGTTTGACACTTTTTCAAGGAGATACGAGTTGTAATCGTTTACGTCAGGATATAAGAACCCGCCATAACTCGTCAAGGAACACGCCAATACAAAAAAAAATATCTTTGGATTTTAAAATTACAGGCGAATCCCGAGCAACAGTGATCAGAGCGACCACCGACTCGCCACTCTCGCCGGTCGGAGCCGGCAGCGGCAGCGCCGACGTGTGGGCGCCCAGGAATGTTCTAGACGCATTACTCGGAGCGCCCAGGCCGTCCCGCCGGCCTGACTTCGCGGGCAGACTAGCTGCCGGCAACCGAGTCGCTAATTTATACCAGCAGTTGAACCAAGACATTGAGGCTCAGCATTGAAAAGTGAATCAAGAACAAGTGATGTCTAAGGAAATGTGCGGTCAAATGGTTGATCCGGAAAGTGCCAAGTGGGTACGCTTAAGTTGTAAATTTCCAAGTAATGTGATAGAGTGTGATACTCGAAGATCTGGCCTGAATCTGCCAATGATCTGGGTGGTAGCGGCGGTATTGCAATTGCTTAACTTGTTAGCTACAAATTAACAGTAGTCAAATATTTAAGGAATTGTCACTATCATTATGTAAAAAGTTTAATACCATATTGAATTAAAGTTAATTTATATGACATCTTGTTCTTGTTTATTGTACCTATACATAGATATATATACCTCCGTGACCTCCGTGACGATATCTCCGTGGTACAGTGGGCGAATAGCCGGCTGAGACGCAGGAGGTAGCGGGTTCGATTCCCGCCGCGGAACAAATGTTTGTATGATCTACAGATATTTGTTCCGTGTCTGGTTGTTTCTCTATATATTATAAGTATGTATTTACAAAAAAAAAAGTATATAAGTATTCTATCAGTTATCTGGTACCCATAGTACAAGCGCTGCTTAGTTTGGGGCTAGATAGCGCTGTGTGAAATGTCCAGCCATATTTATTATATATCTATCATATACCTATCAAATACACGGTGTCCTTTAAATCACTGTTTTCCCAGAACAAACGTTCAGCCCATGGTATCATAACTGTAGCATCAAATAAGAGAATAAAATAAATTATAGACCTTCTCAAATAAGTCTAATTTTGTTCAAAAACTAACCCTGACATAAATAACGTTCATTGGTACGCTAGCCGTAGCTTATTACCTACTCCTAAGTTAGATACCTAGTAGCTACCGGTCAACGCGCTGACTATGTAACGTAAAAACGTAACGTTAAAATAGACGTTTTAAGTTCGCAACTTTTTATGTTTTTCAAAGGCCGATTTAGTTTTTTTAAATTTGATGTTAGTAGACCATGGTCTGAACAACGTTTGTTCTAGGAAAATAGTGATTTCAAGGACACCGTGTATATATAATGAAGAAAAAAGAAAAAAAATATAGATAAATTAAAATGCACATTAAAATATGTTATGAAAACATACTCTAAAAATGTGCCCGAAGCTTGATTTTCACTTTTCCATTTGCAAAACTCATTGGCTTTGATGTAAACCAGCCGTGATTTGTTGGGTAAAAAGTTTTCTACTACATCGGCCACCCTCTCTTTCAAAAACTCAGGTGTTAACACATCTTATTCATCACTTGAATGCATTTTCAATCGATATATTAATAAGTAACACTAAACTTTGTGTTCGTAAATTTACATTATTCAAAATAGCGTCAATTTAGTAATGACATCAAAGAACACAAAACAGTTTTTATTCTAATGCTAAACTCCTTGTCGAAAATACCGACCAATCAAATCTCGAGGATTTATTTGCACAAGGAGTTTGTATTGAGTATTTTTTGCTCTAGTAGGTTGTATAGCATTGAGATGGAGGTCGAATGTATTGGCGTGTTCTAAATTCAAATACCAAAATGTGAATAAAATAAACCTTTTAAAAGAGAGGGAATGCTATAACGATAATTAATTACTCTTTAATAGACTAATGGTTATCAGTTGAAATTATGGTTTAAAGTAAATATTTTCAGCATCTAGAGCAGTCTAGGGCCCAATGGATGTCTAACGTGTAAAATGGACTGCCAAATATTACTTGACGTGTCTATAACACTTTCGTCTACTGTAGTGTACCTACAGCTACTTATTCTAACAATATGAAATTATAGCCAGGTATCCAATATCTAAATAATTATATTCTATCATAAGTATTTATCTACAGCAGCTTCACTTGTGTAGTACACACGGCTACACATCAAGCTATACATTTCCAGTATAAGCTGGCCTCGCATTGTGTAGGTTTTTCGTAGAATGAGAGGCCAGCTTATACTGGAAAAATATAGCTTGATGTGTAGCCGTGTGTACCATTTGCCTGTTAAATTTATATCATAAAAAATCATCACACTAATATTATAAACTAGCTTCCGCCCGTGGCTTCGCAAGCGTGTTTTGTTAATAAAAAGTACCCTATGTGTTAATCTAGGCTGTAATCTACTTACATACCAAATTTCATTATAACAGTTAAAGGTACTGTCTAAATGTTAATATCCTATTTGGGTCAATTGATAAAATTAATAGAGGGTTTTAAATAAAAAAACGCTACATTATAAAATTAATATCTTATATTTGTTCCATAAAAACTACATTGTGGGCCCGTGTGCCCGGTGCCCGGGTAACACGACCTTTGTATCATCTTGTATTATAAACTCTGCGGGCAGACTGTGTCATAAGGCATTGGTGAGTGACGGCCGTACGGCCTCGTCAAGGCATCTGGTCCGGAACTCAGCGGCGACTGACATCCTCCTCCTCCCCCCCCCCTCTCTCCCCCCCCCCCTCTCCCCCTCCTCGCCGCTCAAAGTATACAAATATTGGAATGTCACGCGGGATGCGAACGTTCAAAACTTCAAACATTAAAAAAACTTAATCAAACTGGGCCCATCGGCCACTCCCAACACACAGAAATATTGTACATTCAAGTTCGCGCGTCGAGTCCATGCATCCAAAATATTAATACCCTATAAAACTTACAAAACCGATAGGTATTCTTAAACTTAATTCTAAGTTAAAATTAAACGGAATTGAAAAATAAATTACCTAGGTACAATATTTTAGTCTAGAAAGCTATTTATAGGCGCACGAAGGTTGGTGGGAGTGCGCGGGTGTCAGTGGGTAGCTTCCCGGAGTTTCTTGGGCGCCGGCGCGTCCAACGAGTCGCCGAGGGAGTTCTCCTCCGCTGAACTCGCTTCCTCTATTTGTCTGGAACACAAAACAAACTATTCAGAATCTATTCTTAACTAACTTAAAAACGGAGATTCTCTGTTCTACGGTTTTTTATGTATGTTCATGCATAACTTCTTACTGGGTGAACCAATTTTGATGATATTAATGGGTTTTAACTCTAGGTTCCTATTTCAGTTTAATTGAGTAAAAAATATTTGAAGGTACTTTCCATTTAGAGGGGAAGCAAAACTTTTGCTTGCACCCCAGTGCGTGTGGTATTGTTGGAAAGCTCTTTAAAATTGAAGAACTTATAGACGTCATTAACCACTTTTCATTTTAGAGATTCACTGTTTTCTGAAGCCTGTTATTTTTTTTTGTTAATAGGAAACAGTATAAAAATTAAGTCAAGTGGGATAAAAATATGTCATACTAGCTGTTGCCCGCGACTTCGTACACGTTACACTACGAAAGTTGTAGGTAACCTAGTAATAAAGCTTAACTCGCTGTTGCAAAGTTAAGTTGACTTGAAACCCCATTTTTATCCCATGGGAACTGACTGACTTATGTGGTAATCCAGCTTATAATCTACGTATACAGGGTGTTTGGTAATATACAGACGATATTCAAGTGACGGTTTTTCAAAACATAAAAAATACTTCTCGGAAAAAAACTACGAGTTATATTAACAAATTTTAAAGGAAATCGACTAAGTTTAAGTGATTAATTCGATATAAAACTTACTACCTACTCTTGCAATCGAAATCCAAAAATAAAAGCCGATGTGATATCTCTTTCGGAAATGGCTGCGGGTTTTGGGTTAGAAAGGGACAACAAGAGATATCTCGAGAGATCACCAATACAGTATATGTGGTTAGATCGCAAGCATTATGCAACAGCACAATATAAGAATAATAAAGTGTTTGTTTTTACATGCCAAAATAAATTTCACATTTCTATGGTAAATATTTTACAAATTTATTTATTATGCTCATTAAAATAACCCCTTTCATTTTTGTGCGTATATTATCAAACAACCTATATACCAAATTTCATCGAAATCGGTTCAGCCGTTACGACGTGATTGAGTAACAAATAAATAAACAAACATCCAAACTTTCACGTTTATAATATTAGTGTGAAGTGTGATACGTCACAAAATCTGTTCTTAGTCCGCCCTGTCCGAACGCTCCCCGAAGTTTTTGATTCTATTTCTTAATAACAGGGTCTAGCGCCACAATGTTATTAACCTTTTGCTAATTCAATGGACAAAATATATTTTATCAGCACATAATAAATCTCACGAAACTTGATTTGGAACACCTTTAGTTGGTGTACGGTTTCCGCCCAAAGCCATCCCCAGGTACTCGTTACAACACAAAGGTCAACATAAACTTGCGAAAGATCAATCAACGTTCGATTTATCAAGTTAGTCGGTACTTTTATATGAAGACCATTAACAACCCATAATGGTTCGTTGGCTCCGTCTGACCTCTATTCTTAATCATAGTTTTACCATGACAGATATTTTTACATGTTGCGTGTACTTAACAGTATTAACGAGCGAGTGACAAAACATCTCTATATATTTCTCTCTCTCTCTCTCTCTCAACTACTATACCGTTCAGTATAGGTTGGTATCGTCACCATTTTCGACCCTACGTGGCATTGCATGACATCTTATGGCAAACTTAAAAGTTTCCTGTCTTACTAAGATGCCTTAGGCATGTAATGTTCAAACTTTTACCAAGTAACAAATTTTCAACTCCAAGCTAACTATCATGAGTCAGTTTAGTAACAGCGTACATCATGGGCGTTCGATCACTTTCTATAAAATCACGTTGATTTGTAAAAATTGAGACTCGATTGATGGTTTTCCGATTTGGTTTTTACCCGAGAATATTATTGGCCAACAAATTTTTAACAGACTTCAAAAGAGGTACTTAACTCGTAATACCTCGAGGGTGGTCACATTCAGGGTGTTTGGTAATATACTGACGATATTCAAGTGACGGTTTTTCAAAACATAAAGACTTCTCGAAAAAAAAACTACTAGTTATATTATCAAATTTAAAAAAAAAATTACTAGATTTAGGTGATTAATTCGATATAAAACTTACTGAATACTCTTACAATCTACATACAAAAATAAAGGCCGATTTGATACATGTATATCTGTTTCGGAAATGGCTGCGGGTTTTGGATTAGAAAGGGACAACAAGAGATATATCGAGATGTCACTAATACAATATCTGTGGTCAGGCCGGATTAACCCTATCGGGGCCCCTAGGCAATGCAATTCTCGGGGCCCCTTTCCTTTACCCTTTTCTTACATTTTAATACGGTTTTTTTCTATTATAAAAGTCAGTCAATCAGATCGACTTCATTGAAATGATCTTAGGGAATAGATAAAATAATTAGTATAGGTAAGTGATGATCTAGATCTCATGATGGGAGTAGGAAAGAGATCTTGTTAAATGCAATAAATTAAATTGTTAAGCGAAAAAAATATTTTTGTGAAGTAGGTACAATAAGTTTAAAGAGCAACTCTTCTAACTTTTTTAAATACAAATCATTTAAAACATCTTGAAGTTGACCTTTTCCAACACATCATTTTCAATCGCCATTATTGACAATGAATTTAAACGGTTCTGTTATATTGTTGAACGAAGACAGTTTTTTTATATTCATTTCGAAAATTTTTGTTTACCTGAGGCGTTAGATATCATCAGACTTTTATATATTTGCAATGCTAATAATACATTCGGGAAAGTTTATTGTACCGTTTTTTACAGTAAGTAAAATCATTTTATCTATTGCAACATTACCAGATGTAAATAATAGGTAATGTCACGAATGAAACGTTTTTTTTATGCGTAGCCCGCATCGACTAGGACCCCGTGGGCCCCTAGGCAGTTGCCTAATCCACCTTATGGATAATCTGGCCCTGTCTGTGGTTAGATGGCAAGCATTATGCAAGAGCACAACATAAGTTTAATAAAGTGTTTGTTTTTACATGCCAAAATAAATTTCACATTTCTATGGTAAACATTTCACAAATTTATTTATTATGCTCATCAAAGTAACCGCTTTAATTTTTGTGCGTATATTATCAAACATCCTATATATTTGGGACGGATTATGATGATCGGATCCATAAGAAAGTCATCCATATCTTAAATTTGCAGCAAATTTTTTATATTTTCTCAAGTCTGCTAAAAAGTAACATGTTAATACATTGCACGAGTTATATACACGTAATGTTTAACCGGTGTTGTTACGACCATTAATAGTTTCTGTTCAAATGGTGGACTTTCATTAGTGCAAGCTCGATCCTCTTCGCGCTGCGTCACGCCTCGCACTTATAGTTTGCCGAAACCGCTGTACCGCGCCTGAGGTATGCGCGCGGCGAGACGGGGGGAAGTATCGGCCGCTCCGATCCATCGTCAGACGCACAGGAGATAAAAATCCAAAGATGCGTCGAGCGCTATCACGTGATGTCGAGACCGTCATCATGTCCAAAAAAATGAAAACAATTACTGGGATCGCGATAGTTGATTTGATATTATTATCGATCCATTAATAATTTTGCAGAACGACTCTGATTCAAGTTCCGATAGCGAAACGGAAGATGAAGTTGAAGCAGAATCTATGTCAGAATATCTGTAGACAATTTAGTTACTTATAAAAATATAAACATATCGTTATATAATATAAACATATCGTTTACGATATCGCAAGATCTATCCGACAATATCGATCTCATGTGTACCTTTTCTTGCTCTTTTTTCCTCGGCCCCCACCTCGCCGCACTTTCTTAGGAGCGGTACAGCGGTTTCGGTGGAACTATAGTAAAACGATACGCGACTAACAGTATGAGTGGTAAATGTTTTGGAACGTACCGCTTAGCTCTAGGCGTGCTGAGCGCTGAATCTGAGTTATCGGAGGGTGAGAGGGGCGTTGCTGGTGTGGCTGGCGATGTCACCTTCGCGTCCATCGAGTCTTCAGTACATGACGTGGTGGTGTCCTCGTTTACAGAATCCACGGTTATTTTACCTAAAACAAAACAACTGTTTAAAACCGTTTCTCGAGAACAAAGATATTCGCGGGTCTGGAACGAATAGTTCGTTTCTTATTTCCGGCTTTGCCAGGACGGACGACGTCGCGCGAGTTGTGGGAAGGCAATGGATGCGCATGACACAGGATCGGAGTGGTGTGATGACGAGGCCCAGCATGGTGGATGTGGACTGAGTAGATAGAAAGATAGATGACTATACTGTACCAAGCAGCTTGTTCCATAGCAAGAGACTAAGAAAATATCATGACAAAAATAAACGATGCGTCAGTTTTAACTTTTCTTGTCCGTTTGGAAAGAGCGCATATACGCTAAGGGTCTTACCTCTTACCCTTCCCGTTTTGAGATTTTGATGACAATGATTTCGAATTAGTTGTAAACTTCTTAGCAATTCTCCTAGAAATCTCGGTCATCATTAACCTTGTGAATTAATAACTTACCGTTGCCATTTGTAGGTGGTTCTAAATTACTCTCGTCGCTGGGCAGCGGTGATCCTCCGTTGGATTGTGGCACGGCTCTCTGAACGGGCTCTTTCCCTAACAACAGTGGTGAGAGGTCTGATAGAATGTTGTGTGTCCATATCGCAAGCTCGACGCTGTGTGGTGACCACTTCTTGGCACAGCCATTTTGGTCCTGAAAAGATGGTAGTACCGGTTAAATTAGACCTCCGCTCTAGAGGGAAGGACCAATCAATTTAATAATAACATATTAGTCGTAAATATCAGATTGAAGTTAAGTCTTTTTATGGCTATTATGTGTTGTAATAATTTAGAATAATGTGAAATTTTAAAATCCAGCATTTCCAGAAACCGATGATAAATTTTATAAAAGCTTCTATAGCAAAACCTTTAGGCTCTAAACACAAAAAAATTAAACAAAGTTTAAAAAGTTTTTAAATAAAATAATATACAAGAATTGCTAGGGATGTTTTGAAACACTCGCTAAACAGTTGTTTAACTTTTTTGTGGTAACAAGGTTAGTATTTAAATTAAAACTCTTGGTTAAAAGACATAAGGTTCCATTTTAGTGGGAAGATAATATTTCAGTTGCTGTACTCATAGTCTCGTAGTTATAGCGACAAGCATATAATTTTCTGGCAGAATGAAGGCTCTGTACAGCTGCAGTGCAACAATAGTAACTTCGAGTAATTAGGCTTATTTGTGTGTACTTAGACTATTGTCAAAACAAAAATAACATGCTAGGAACAAGTATTTTGATAGTCTAACGAATTTGTATCCTGAGAAGTAGCCATAAAAGTTACGACTCCATAATATGCTGAGAAGAGAAACTATTAGTTTGATTCTGACGTAATCGAGCGGAAAGTTTGAAAGCTAGTATAATTTTCGAGTTCGACTTTATTCTTGCATTGATGTGTGCGGCCACCAGAAGTCTAGTGGCCACTTCTAGTGTTCTAGAATCTAGATGAGTCAGCATATGTTTCATTCTGCAGCTTAAGCAGATCATAAATCATCTAATATTCGTAAAGTTGACGAATTTTTTATCGAGTACATTTTGGGGAGTGGTGCGGCGGAACTTTTCAACTTGATCCCACCATCTCCATTCTATCAACGGACAACCAGATGCTCTGCGGTACGCCACCGCTATATGGTAGAAATACCTCCCATTCGCACAAAGCGGTTCTCTTCGACCTTTATTATGCGCACCGCCAAAAAGTGGAACGCCTTGCCAGAGTCTGTGTTTCCAGATAGCTACAGCCTGGGCATCTTTAAGTCGCGAGTGAATAGGTTTCTTCTAGGCAAGCGTGTACCATCGTAGACTGCATCATCGCTTACCATCAGGCGAGATCGTGGTCAAACGCAAGCCTTTATTGTATATAAAAAAAAATTGGAAGCAAAGCAATTTGTAATCAGTATAATTTTGAATGCTACTACTAATAACGATAGAATAAGTATGTTCTAACTAAAGAAACTAAAATGTAATACGAAACACACAGAGGCCACTTTAGACCCAGGGTCAGATATATGCAGAAGTATTTTGTTGTGGGCAACTTTAGACTCCCCGGGTCAAATTGCCGGAGGTAGGTACCTACTATGTTATGTCATTGGTTGATCGTTTCTTTGATACCCAAGACAAGAGTAACCATAATCATAGATAGCGTGGGATCATCTATGTGGGTTCGTACGCTTGCGAGAAACTTGGTGTTAATTTGTTTATGTTGTGTGAAACCACTCTATGCGTTTCATTTATTTAAACGCACTTACGCAATAACTGTTGAGTGACCCTTTAAATATTCGTTTCTATAACCATTCCATCCCAGCCAGACAGCATGAAACGTGGGATAATGGAGTAAAATTACATTTTAGCGTTGACCATGAAATTGTTTGTACAGCCTCGCGTAAAAAACGAAAGAGGAGGCCACCTACGTAGGGAATTTGGCACTACAACTTTCCATCCCCGGTCGAAGATCTAGAGGTAGACCCAAGACAAGGTGGAGAGATGTAGTGTCAAAAGACGAGAGAGTGCCAAGTTTCTGATGTAGACGTCGAGGATAGAGCGAAGTGGAGAAGAACGACCAGGAAAGCTGACCATGTGGGATACATAGCTGGGAAGAGAGTCTCGCGTAAAAAAAATTCTACATTCTACGCTGAAATATCATTTTACTCTTTTCTTCCGTAAAGATAAAACTTTTCTAGAGCGGTCATGCTTGACAGCTTTTACAAATAAGGGGGTATGTACCTAATGTATGTAGTCAGTAAAAAGGATTGACGATTTTGTTACAACTTTGTGAATGATGGATATGTCATCGCGTGTTCACAAATTGTATCATAATACAGGGTCCCTACCCTACCTACGTTAGTCGTCCTTCTCCTACTTTAACTAAATCCCTCTATCGTCCTCATCTTAGTACTCACTTCTTGTTACTCACATCATCTTTCACATAGTCCATCCATCTCTTTGTATTACTTTGACTACCTATAACATCCACGTCATTAAAACGTTTTTTTTTCTTCCTTTACACTATACTTGTCATCATCACAGTATTTACTTTTTTCTTACCCATATAATATACTAGCTGACTATATATGGCTTCGCATGCGTAGTTTTTCAATAAAAACATTACCCTCGATTTGCGCACTCGGGTAAAAAGTAGCCTATGTCCTTCCCCAGGATATAATCTCTGCCAAATTTCATTACGATCCGTTCACCCGTTTAGTTATATTTTTTTATTTTATATTATAGGCTTGCGTTTGCCCACGATCTCGCCTGATGGTAAGCGATAATGCAGTCTACGATGGTACACGCTTGCCTAGAAGAAACCTATTCACTCGCGAATTAAAGATACCCAGGTTGTAGCTATCAGGAAACAGACTCTGGCAAGGCGTTCCACTCTTTGGCGGTGCGCATAATAAAGGTCGAAGAGAACCGCTTTTAAAAATTGAAAAGGAAACAAACAGTTACTTTCTCCGTTACTATATACATATGTATTATACATATAAACCTTCCTCTTGAATCACTCTATCTATTGCTGAAAACTGCATTAAAATTAAAATAACTGCATTAAAAGATCTAAGCGAACAGACAGCGGAAGCGACTTCATTTTATACTATGTAAAGATTACATCCATATTTAAATTCAATACTCTCAAGAAAGTCATATTTCTTCCTTACGGATAAGATGCCCAAATGCTAGCCTAATATTATCTAAGTGTAAATACAAAAACAACTCACCATATTTACATTTAACCTATCACAGACTTTTCTAATATGGTTTACGAAATTGAGGTATTCCTTGGCAGTAAAATCGCTTCCTTCCATCTCTGGAATTGCTTGGACGCACTCGTCGGCCATAAACGGTGCGATCTCTGGACTCGCCGCGGCTAGCATTGCTGACGCGGTCGCGGTGCCTACCCCCTTCAGGTTACTTAGCGCGGCCATCGCTGACTCTATGTTAGGCAGTTTCTTGAATGCTTTTTTTGTCTCTGCCATCACTGCTCGGGGGGTATTAACCTTTATGAGGTAGGATAGTTGTGGGTATGACTTTCCTCTCTGTAAAGAAATAAATATTGTTTAATTAAAAACTCTTTTTTGTGTTCGTCATCTATTGTATAGTTCTCAAGTAAGTCACAAGAGAAATGCTGGCGTTGGACACTACGTAGATATTTTTTTAATCATTTCAGCCTGTCTGCTTTTTCACCCACTGCTGTGTATAGGCCTATTCTTTTTTATACCACCTTGAGATGAATCAAGCATATGGCCCACCCCATCGCCTATAACACAGTATTGCCTGGTAGGTCACGCACCTTAGAAACGTGCCCTACGAATTCTACCATGCACTGGCCTGCATCCATTAACTTGAAGCATACAGGTGTAAAGCCTCATTCGCCGGCTGTAATACCACCGGCAACCATACTTCAAACCGAAACAGCAATGCGGCTTGGTGGTAGTGCTTTCGCAAGGAACTCTACTAAGTATTCTTAAATTAAGTATTTTAATTTATTATGCAATTCTCTCTGGTCCCTTGCAAGTCTCGTCCACTGGCACCCAGAGGCAAATAAGAGGCAGATGGTCGAATATCATTGTGAACCCTGCGTTCGGAATGCTATTCGACCATCTGCCTCTTGATCGCTAAGTATCCCTCAGACACTATTCCACGACTACTTAAAATAAATACCAACCAATTGTTTCCATTTCATGAGTTGTACCAATTCTTCATGCACCATGTGTGCATCTTTGCCCCGCGATTTGATCTTCTTTGGCAATTCATTCTGGTACCTGTAACAATAAAACCAAAATACAAACTACTGCCCTAGAATATTTCAGTCATTCGTTTTTGTTAGGGTTCCGTAACCAAAGGGTCAAACAGGATCCTATTACTAAGACTCCGCTGTCTGTCTGTCACCAGGCTGCATCTCATGAACCGTGATAGTTAGACAGTTGAAATTTTCACAGATGATGTATTTCTGTTGCCGCTATAACAACAAATACTAAAAACAGAATAAAATAAATATTTAAGGGGGCTCCCATACAACAAACGTGATTTTTTTGCTCGATATTGATAATGGCAACAGGTAAACTCTTGAAATATCCAGAGAATATTTAGTTATATATATTCACACTAAAAATAAATTAAAATAAAACAAATATTTAAGGGGAGCTCCCATACAGCATACGTGATTTTTTTGCTCGTTTTTGTTCGATATTGATAACGGCAACAGGTAAACGCTTGAAATATTCACAGAATATTGAGTTATATTATTCACTTTAAAAATAATAATTAAATTAATATAAAATTAATAATTACGGGGGGGGGCTCCCATACAACAAACGTAATATTTTGCCGTTTTTATAGATAATGGTACGGAACCCTACGTGCACGAGTCCGACTCCCACTTGGACGGTTTTTTTATAAACCGAACCTAACGTACTGAACTGTATCGTATCGAGCGGATCGTAATCGCGTAATCCGTTTTTCGCGCAAAAATATAATGAAACAAATTACCTACATTTACAACATTATAACTGTTAGGTAATCTACCTACCACATACCGAATTCTAAGAAGATACCAGTAGACACCTACATAATATAATCACGTGGGTAAAGAACGTGACCATAAGAAAGCTTTGAAGTTTAGATATGAGAAACACGTGTTGGTTGACTACTACTGGTACTTAAAGAATACTTAAAGAATTGATGGAAGAATTGCTGTGTTTGAATTTATCGAATTGTTTTTTATATCAACTTGGTTGGCTCGACGAGTTAATTAATAAAACACGTGTGCTTGTTTCAACATCTGTTAGATCACTCCATATGATTTCTATCAAAGTGAGATACATTTATATATGACTTCAAAAAAGGAAGCGGTTCTCATTTCACTGGATTTTTAATGTAGGTATGTTTAGCGGTAATTCTTTCGCACGTTGTCCGATTTCAATGATTCTTTTTTTTTGTTAGAAAGGGGGTATTCTCAGGAATGGTCCCATATACCTACATTCTGTTTTTTGAAGTCGGTTATATTTTTGTTCAAAAGTTACTTGTAATAATCCAATTTAATCAAAAAATATTATTTTTGACATTATAACACACAATACTTAATAAAAATAGCGTCAAGCGTTAGACCAGTGGTAAAGCACCCTTATTACAGGTACTAACTCAACCCCAAGTAGGTAGGTAGGTATGTTCTACGATTTTTTGTAGTAAGTATTCGAATTGTGTTTTATTTTCTTGTTATTAACATACATTTAATGTAATAGGTAATGGACCTATTTGATTATAGTAACGTAAATACCTACTTAGTTGACAAACTTTGGTAATTTTTTTTTATAAATTAGATGAATAGTGAACCTATGTATTAGCGAACGTATTAAATATTTACATGTCTTACCCGGTAATACTATTACCACAATATCTAATCTCTAAATCTAAGTAAGCACACATTTTTTTATAAGTTGAAATATTTGAAAACAAAAATAAAAGGAACTAAATTTTTTTTCAGACCTTTTTTATCAACTTCATTTCATCACCTAGGTAGGTAGGTAGGTATTTTACCTGTAAATTCCATCGAGCTGTCTCTACTCTCTACGTCATTTTTTATATTGAAATCTTCGGGAACATTCCCCTGACTAGGTATAACTTACGCGAGACCACAAATTTTGCACCCCAGTTTATTCCCTCAAGTACCTACGTCCTACCTACCTACCTAAGTAATAAGCATTACATTACAATTAAACTTATGAAAAAATAAAACATAAGGTTCATCATACTCCCCAAGAGTATAAATAATTTTCGCATTTTTTCTCTTAAACCAATTGAAATTTACATAGGTACCTATATAAATTTTATATTGTCAAATAATATTTTTTGACAATATAAACTATAGACTTACAACTTTAGAGATTCCTGTTAAAATTCTAACTTGGAAAAAACCAAGTAGAAGAATATACCAATGTACGATTCATAAAAAAAGTAATAAAGTAGCACATTCTTAGGTAGGCATAATGAAAGTCTCTTCATTTGTTTAAATTAGGAACATAATTGGTATTGTTCACATAAAAATTATCAAGCTCCTAAGAAAAATAAGATCAGATGAGTCATTGCTGTACGAAAAGGTTAGTTCACATAATTTATATTTTTCGTTTTTTTATATCTTTAGTTAGAACACAATCCAAATTAGGGCATTGGAGTAAATAGAAAATATTAATGAAGTTAACATAAAAGCGAAGTCACCATTTTGAACGGATGTGACTTGTACTCAACAAAGCATTCTGTTAATCATTGTAAACAGCAGAAAATACAACATGACATTTGAATACGCTATGCAGCCGTTATTTAGATTAGGCATAACATAGAATAAGTTCCCCAAACCTCCTAAACATGGAAGTAAATTCATTAAAAACGAGTCATTCGTTATGGACAGCCACCATTTTAGAACGCCTGAGCGCTGCGATATTTTCTCTCAGACTGGCTTTAGGAAAATGATCGTGTCAATTTGACATCGATCCCACGTGACGCAGTGATTTTAATGAGCCGACCGCGGACTAGAGATGCAGTCCGCGAGGGAGGTAAGGTAGCTATCAAATCAGTTTGCACGGATACACACACAATACAAGTTCATTGACACGCCACGGCCGCATTTTCTCCTTTCAAAGGCGTTCGTACTCACCAAGTGTCCAATTTAAAGAGCTCATCTGGTTTCTTTATTTTCTGTTCGGATTTAATTTTAATCGCGTCAGGATATAACTTCAAAACACTGTCAAATTCGTCCGCATTAGCCTCAAGGAAGAAAGTAGACGTGTCTTTCGCGGTAGCCATTGTGAACGTTCTAAATGTACAACACTGCGTAGTTTAGCTATAGCGCCGAACTCGACGCGGCGGCAGCACCTGGCCAACTGGGCGCGCTCTCCCCACTAGCGGCCATCTTGTCGTTTGAACCTCATTGTGACGTTCGATATTATTATTCGAATTACAGCTTAATTCTTGTTATATTTCATGCATTTATTATTTTATTTCTATAGAATACTAAAAAATATCATGTATGACAACCTAAACGCTTATAAAAAAGTCATTCTATGCATAGAAAGTTGTATGTAGAACAAAAATACTCACTCGGCGGCACAAGGTTAGATCGGGCATACGGTGACTCGCCCGCCCGACGTTTGTCTGGCCTCCACCCACAGGGAGAGGCGGGATGAGAAAAAATAAATTCCATTTTGTGGATAAATCACTGCACTTATTCGATATTTAAATGAAAAATTGCGAAAATCAGCAATAATTGAACACAAACGATAATGCTGGTCACGGCGACCTCGGTTCTCTATCAATTTCCTCAACGTGACGCAACACACGACACCGTTCTACCGAAACGACTTTGGTAAACACGCATATTTTCCGTTGCATTGCAGTACACACTGAGCTCGGAGTAGTCATGAAGTAGTAACTAGCGGTGTACATAAGGCATTTAGGTAGTAGGACGTACATATCACCGGGGTTGGAACGTCACACCAATCGGCTTTGTTGTTTTGATAGATAGACCGCCATGTGCTCTGATCCCTCTAATTTAGGTGTATTATTGTTTGAAGATAGTGGTAATCGGTCGGTTCGTGGCGCTTTCTAAGCTATTCTCTTGTAAAGTTTCGGCGATGTTAATCGTTAGGTAGGTACCTACCTACCTAGGTACCTTTTGATGCAATATCAAATATACCTAGGGAACATTATGCTCTTCGTAATTAGGTAAATAACGATATTATTTATAATTTAACAACGCGTCTGATTGTATGACAGACAGTCCTTCAAACTGCTAATAATAATACAGTATTTCTAGTAAACCTGCTTACCCACTAGTTAATATAGATAACTCAAAGTTTCAATGAATCTTATTTACTTACCAACCTAGTAGGTACTTTACCTCTTAAGGGTTAAAAAATAATGTTTTCCTCCCGTGGGTATATGAATCTATAATTAATATTAAGTATAAATTAAATACTGAATACCTACCTACCTGAGTAATAGGTACCTACTACGGTAGTACCTAAAATGTACTTTTTATCTAGATAACAGGGATTTACGAGTAGGTACAATAGCTAAGTGTCCAAAATATCGGGACACTTAAAAACTCACAAGTCATGGTACCTTTAACAGTTTTTAGTGAAAATTATTTATACTTTTTATAATGTTCATTGATAGATTCAAAGATCAAAGATTTAAAGTGCTTACTCTCAACGTTAATATTCAACATCTTCATAGAAGCAGCTATTAGAACAAATTCAGAAGTTTTGAATAAAGAGGTCAAATTCAATAGAGATACAATCAAATTCATAGGTTCGCAGATAAATTTGTAGCAGTCATAGAAACGTACGCACACCTACAACAGTTAATAATAGCTATGGACAACACTAAAGAATTTTCATTTAAAAATAATATCAACAAAACTAAAGTACTTACCTACTTATCACTTCCAAAGCTCAGGTAATTTCATAACATAGGTACCTACAATTAAAAAATAGTAGACAGTTTTAAATACTTGAAAAGTATCGTAACCGTTGCAACGGTTAAGATTTGTTGCAGATACGCGTCTGATATCAAGGGTATAACAGATCGAAGACTCGGGGCTTAAATAGCTAAACAGGAGCTTCATAAAAAAGTATCTAGAATATCAAGTAAAAAAGACATTTATAAACACGGTAACACGCCTTTTGTACGACAAAAACAGAGAGAGGCTAGAATCGTTTCAGATGTGGTACTGAAGGAGAAGCAAGAGCATCAGCTGAACGGAGAAAGTTATTAACAAGGAAGAGCTTTAGCTCGAGTAGAGTAGAGGAAAGAGTTTTGATGATAGCTATACAAAAAAGAGGTAAAATGATTGGACACCTTATTCGACATGTCAGCTTCATAAAGATCATCATAGGAGGGAAGGTAGAAGGAAGAGGATGACCAGGAATAAGTTACATGAGCCAGATACAAGAGAAGGTCGTCGTCATGTCGCTTATGGAAGTGAAAGAGGCATTGTAATGAGCAGCATTGGAGATAATTACACTAATTGCATCATTACACCGCCGACAAGAGCTAAGCTCTTCAATAAAAGATAATACACGCAAATAACTAAATATATATTGCCCTATATTTTTCATTTTCTGAATAAATAAATGAACTTGAACGTTGAAGAGGCAATGGGCAGGCCATATAGCGCGCAGAACAGATGGCCGATGGGGCCGGAAAGTTATCGAATGGAGGCCACGGACCGGCAAGCGCCGCGTAGGACGTCCACCTACAAGATGGGCAGACGACTTGGTAAAAACCGCAGGTCGGCGTTGGATGCAGGCCGCTTCCAACCGCAGTTCCTGGAGATCAATGAAAGAAGCCTTTGTCCAGCAGTGGACGTCCTACGGCTGATATGATGATGAAATGAACTTTATTAAATTGAAAATTTGGGCTTCGAAACGTTACACGAGTCGCTGACTGTACTCGTACCAGCCGATACTTGAAATCATATTGAAAATAACAGAACCAGAATTGAATCTATGACCTGCGGGTGTTATTACGCGTACACACCACTACACATCAAGTTATCCATTTCCAGTATAAGCTGACCTCGCATTGTGTAGGCTTTTCGTAGAATGAGAGGTCAGCTTATACTGGAAATGTATAGCTTGATACACATCAAGCTATACATTTCCAGTATGTGTGTAGCTACCATTCCGCACGTCTCGATACGATAGGTGCATTAGGCACCTACTTCATATTAATTATTATTCCCTGAATATTCTGAATGACTTCTTATGCTTACCTATATAATTATGACGAAAAATATAAATATGTTTGTAGGTAACTTACCTACCTATGACAAATATAGATATTTCAAAATAAAAAGCGCGCGAACAAACATTGGCATTTGTTAGAGAAATGCTATGTTTGGTTTTCTCGTTTTATTAATAAGTTTAAAACCCGAGAAGTGAGAATGTATGCAACGAAAACCATTAAAAAATATTTAAACATTTTCCTTGTTATCACAAATAAGTTAAACAACGGTTTAACGCGTGTTTAAAATTTCCAAAAGTGTTCAAATTAAATTTAAGTAGGTATATGATATTTTTAAACATGCATTAAACAGTGTGGTAAGATCCTAGCACCATAAATCGTGCCGAAGTAACTTATATTGTCAAGTCAGAGTGAAACTTGATATCTACAATAGGTATCTACCATACAATACAAAAAAGTTTCACATTTTTAATAATTAGTTTATGAAGTTAAGAGAGCATTAGTAAAGTTATCATTTACTTATTTCGTTCTTAACTATCTACGAAATTCACGGATATCAAATGTGTGACTATTTGTTCAGCACGACGCACACAAAGCGTTGCGATAACAGTGTGCCGACCGACAACGCCGCGCTGCGCGCTGGGGCTTTACAACAGAATATTTCTCATACGGATTCAATGCCGCTCCGCGTTCAATACCCAGGGCGCGTGAATACACGGCCGACGGCGACGGACGGGCCCCAACATAAAAATTAAAACGGTTGAGGGTTCGGTCGACGCGACGGCACAAAAAGCGCGAAGGGAATCGAGCGCTAGGGTTTGAAAAGGTTTATTTTTTATTCCCGTCCGTCGGTACCCGTTATGGAACCGACTGCCTGCTGTCCGAATAAAATGCAGCATTATACGCAAAATGAATGTTATTTTTTGCAAAATGGTGATTACGACAAACACGATAACATTTTTAAATGTTGATATCTTTGTTTTGAGTGTGTGTAACTTTTTGTTAGATAGTTTCTAATTTACTGAAAATTGAGTTGAATGTTATTTATTATTGAATGACTTGTACATACCAGGTAACAGAGAGGGGTGTGGAAGTTGCTCTCTATTGGGCTAATCAAATTTAAAAGTCAAATAGCCATTGACACGAAAGAAGAAGAAGTTATATGTTTATTGAAGACTGGCTAACTTATCCATTTATGTAAATAAATTATTGAATAAAGATGCATACTTCGTTTAAACTCCGGAAGCTCATCCCAATTAATTGGAGCATTATGGTTTTATCATTTTCATAACAATAACGACAAAACAAGGAAAACAATACGTTTTACATTTAGGTACTTACATATTAAGTTAAATTAAACTTACGACTTATTCCAATATGACATGAGCCATTATGAGTGACAGTGACATGGGTGCTATTTATTTAATTCCTAAACTATTTTTTTTCTATTAGGCTTGGTGGAGGCTTTCATTTTATAAAGTATTTGTCATAAGTACATACCTAAGCATAAGTTATTTCAGCTGTTGGCTCTCCCCTCATTTTCAGCTCATTTAGTCACACCAGGATTGTGCCATCATTTCTACCCATAGGTATACCACACGATGATCGGATCAACGCTTCGAAAGTTATCCTCGGACAACAAAATATATAAATACAACGCCGATTTGCCCAAGTTGATTTGGAGATGTCGCTTCGCTCGATCAATTAAATTAAATGTATCGAGTTCTATAATGGCGGGTTTCTATGTCCGACGGTAACCAACTACGGCTCGTTTCTCCTTGAAAACTTGTCAAAAGTTTGACACTAGTTTGACACTTTTTCAAGGAGATACGAGGCGTAGTCGGTTACCGACGGATATAGGAACCCGCCTTAGGTCAAGTTTAATTGAACATTTGCAAACTGCCTGTGGCGTTACGTGAAATAGGTAGGTACGTTCACTTTTGATTCCACCGTGTTGCATAAACCCATCTGTTATTATGGGTTCCTGCTCATACAGATGATACAGAACAGCAAAGTAGGTATTAAAAATCCTACGCTTCATTTGCATGGCAGGTTCTGCCCGTCAGTGGTATCATCTATTGATATTTTATATTGTTATTCATACATAGAATGCTATAAAACAACCGTCGCACTGTTGAATTACGGTTATTTACGGTAAATAAAGTCTGTGCGTCACACAATGCTTCATTCATTCTTGGAAGCCGCTTTTATTGAGTTGAGTGGCTCGGTTGTTCACGATTTTCGGCACTTCAGCCTGACAATAAGCAATGCGATGCGAATGATAAAAATGCTGAAATTTTAGACATCACTTTTTTTTTAATTTCGTGTTTCTGTATTTGGACATCATTTTAAAATTGATTAATAAGATACTTACTTATATTAAGTCTAGTAACACGTGTGAACCGAGTTGAGTTCCTAAAATAAGTACCTATACCTACCTACCTAGAATTTAAAAGGGTCAAGTCAAGTGTTCGGCTACTAGCTACCTACGTGATGTGATTTAGCAAGAAAACACTCAAGTTTTGGCACGTATTTGTGCCGAAATTATACAAAAAACATGACACGTAAATCAAGTAGCAACCACTTCTTTTCGAAAATGTTTGGTAACTTATTTCATTTATCGTATAAAATAATGTAGAACCCGTTGAATGGTAATCGACTCGCTCCTGACCGGTTTTTCGTATATAAAAATGATGTAACCTGAGCCTGACACACCAAGAACACCGTGCTGTAAACCAACTTAAGTAGCACTACATAGGTAGGTACTTTGGTGTCGAGTAGAGTAGGGTCGTTGCGCCGGTTGGCGGCCTTTTAGTCGCCTTCCCAACTTTGCTCCTTGAAATAAGTATAATATGTCCATTATTCAGGTTCTGATTGTTTCTTTAGGCGTAGCAGATATCATCAAGTTATTTTTCGAAATTAGTATTGCAGGACTACTGTAACAGTTTTTTTTTTAATAAATAATTACCTAAAATTTGCTCAAAATGCCGGTTGACGGCCACTTTTTTCAGTTCGCGGCCATCCTAAAGTTAGTTCGCGGCCGCCAGTTTTACATACAATATTGACTTACGAGTATTTCATACTTTTTTGCGTTTTCGTACACTTTTCACCATATAATGGTCCTATCATAAATTTTCACATAGGCCATAATGATTGCAATTGTCACTCAAATGCCTTTACTCTTAAAAAGCACGTTCTCTTCAGTATTCTTCCCTTTCTTGTGTTCTAACTTAACCTTACCTTACACTATTCTAACATCTCTTATTTCCACAGGATTTGTTCATCTAATCTGGGGTCACGCACTACAATCTTGTCATTCAGGCATTTTAATCTATACAGCATTTTACCTTCTCCTCCCAACTCACCTTCATAATTTCTGCAACAATTCTTCCCTCTGTCTTTTCTTCTTTCCTTTCTCTATTTTCCCTCCTTTTTTCCTTACTCGAAACTCCTAACCACTAGGTTGTTTTTGTTACAGCTTTGTTCAAATTTTCTGACTTTGCAAGGAATTTTCTGACGTGACTCTTCCACTGGTATTTTAACGGAGCAAACACGCTGACATCGGCAGGCTGCAGCATGTGCGTAGTGTTCGGGGGAAGAGCATATAAAATAATACCAAGCTCTTCACAGATAGAGCTCAACATTAAAGACATTACCTATGTCTTTAATGTTGAGCGACTTATGTCCATCGACTATCAGAAGAACGGGCTTCTTGATATTATTTTCTGTTATCCAATTGATGAATTGATTTCAATTGATTTCATCCATTCATCCACCCGGATTCGCTTCTTCCTGGACTCCAGTGTTGTGGCATGCCGTCTGATAAACTTTTTGGTGGTCTAATATGTATTAGACCACCAAAAAGTTTGTGTTAAGTTTAAGTTTTTATATATGGAAAAACCACCAATGGCGGGCACATCTCACCATTAACGTTGAATGTTGAGAGTACTGTTAGGTTATCTTCTGTTCTGTTAGGTCTTCAACCACAGTCGAAACGATTCTTCGGTCACCCTAGCGCGAGCTTTGTTGATTCCTTCTGCAGATCTTACTGAAATCTCAGGGTGTCGTTTTAAAAAGTTTAGATACAATGTCTGTCCAGGACGAACATCCTTAAAATATATTCGACTTTTTTAAATCTTTGAAATGTTTTGCACGGTATCTAATAGCTCTTGTTTCTTCAGCTGGAAAACCACATTTGGCTATATTTATAAGCCACTCTACAACTTTTTCTTCGCCTTCTTCTCCCAGCACTGGCTCAGGGCTCTGTTTTTTTAGTTCGTCAGTTCTTCTGCCACATAATCGATCTTGAATTATACATCTCGGAATACCGAATTTACGTGATGCTTCCCTGATTGGGACTTGGTCATCGCGAATTTCTTTTAATGCCTTCTGCAGAGTTTCAGGAGTGTAAGTCACAGTTTTATTTGGGTTTTTTCGTAGACATCTTTAATAACAAAACTTATCGAAAAACCAAACAAAACAGTATGTTTGAAATAAGTGGCCGTAAACTTACACCTCTATTTGCAAATAGTCAGATAACGGCCGTCTATTTTTCATATGATTTTCGGACGGCCGCGAACCCGATTTGTTTTGTTAGCATGTGTTAGTTTGCGGCCACATTATAGATAAAATCCGTATAAAATTATATTTTGGTGGCCGTGAACTAACCATATCATTTAAACCGACCCCAACAATAAAAAATTGTTGCACAAAGCGAAGCTTTATTTACATTAATAATAGAAAAGAAAGCAAACTTATTGCATTCAATGAGCTAGTGCCACGGCCACCCGGCCGTATACCAACTTTACTAAAAAAGTACTGTGTTGGTTGGCGGCCACCAAATAAAACTGGTATTAATGTAATTTACTCCCATGATAAATGCAGAATTACATTAAACAATCAACTATGATCACTCTAAAACAATCACACTAGTAATAAGTAATCGTAAACTTGAAATACTTACTTTGGAAGCGAGACCTGTTCGCTATTTTTTGCGCAGCTTTACGTACGTGTGTACGCTGACAGCGCGGCTGGCAAAATAGACGATTTATTTCCGGTACACGGATTAGGTTAACCGATTAATTTGAATAGGCATTACATTCTGCAACTATCCTGCTTTTTAAAGTGCCACAACGCGTTGGACAGAGTGAGATAGAATTCTTATTATTGCAATATTTATACGGTTGGTCCTCTAAGAGGCCGCGAAACAACGCAGGGCCGCGATCCAGCGTAATGACCCTACCTACCTATATTGAAAATACCCTAATAAATCCCACGCCACAAATACAGTAAAGATCTGCATATTTAGATCTAGAAAATATATATGTAACCCTCCCATCGCCATTGAAATTAAAATAAAGTTTGCGGTTCCTAATTTGTATGAATATATACATATTAACTTATACCCATTAATTACCTACTGTCAACATGAACGGAATAGGTAATATTCGACATAATTCAAACCAAGGTAGGAGAACTTAATAGCATACACACAAAAATGCCCAAAGTTACTTAATCTGTCTTTTATTTGCAAGCTATAAGTTAAGTTCTAAGAATGAGTCTCGCTTATTAGTATTCTCGGGTATAAAACACCGCAGTTGGAATTAAAATTGTTTCTCCTTTTTGCCCCAAGGTCAGTGAGTTGTGATAATCACAACGTGCGCTCGGTCCGGGTCGGCTGCGTGCGCGCGATACGGAGAACTAACCAAGATATTTTTATAACCACACACATACCGTGGCACAACACTACTAACGCCATCTCGTAGAGTTTTGTGGCACTATTTGCCATCTGAATCATTGTCATCGTTCAAATATTTTTTATGTATTGTATTCTTCACTTGCACTTGCACCTTTCGTTTGTTGCACCTCAAGATAGCTGGCCTGGACATTATGGGTGTAGGTAGGTATTACCCGTGCGCGATACGTTGGGACCTGAGCGCGGTGACGTCATATTGGCGTGTTTGTACCGCCCGCAAAAAAGCGAACATAACAAGCAGCCGCTCGCGGCTTCGTCTTTGTTTTTTTTAACCTAATCTATTATGTTACTCAGGGAGGACGCTGCTTTTTATCTAATCTTTTTTACACTATTTGAATAAAATAAAAATACAATGTTTAAGTTTATACATTTATTTTATCTATTATTTACATTATCTCATCTTCGTCACTACTTAGTGGATTTATGCCTTCTAGAGGTTGTTCTTCGTCCTCAGTCTCACTATAATCACTTGACGAAGAGGTATCCGATAAATTTACAATTAATTGCGATTCATTCGTCTCTTGTAAGAGGTCATCGTCCCAATACTTTTGTCGAAGCCTGTCCACATGGTTGACTTCTTTTTTCCAGTCACTCTCACTTATGCTGGTAATTGCATCTCTCGTTAATTTTTCTATTTCCCTTTCTGAATGGTTGATATTATTATCGGCTACTCTTTGCTTGACCAAATTCCTAGTAAAAAATAGTGATGCGCGAACGGTACAATACGGGCGCCATCGGGGAAGTGCAGGGGAAGCGGTCGGGGAGTCGCATTCCTAGCAGGTCCCAAGTTATCGCGCACGAGTAATACTTATAAAATGTAATATTTGAATTAACTTAAACAATAGTAGGTATATTATTTCTCTGTGGTTTTATGTTTGTGACGAAATTAAAACTAAAATAACTAGATGAAGCTTGTAGCTCAAATAAATCGGTAGGGATTTGTTTTATACTACATGGAAATGGCTGACTGATGTTAAGTGGTAACCATCGGCTTTAACAGAGAATTGCCTCGAAGGTCACGCGCCTTATGTGCGTGCCCTACGTACGATGCACTTTCCTGCATCCATCAACCTGAGGCATGCAGCTGTAAAGCCTCAAAATGTAGGAAATAGGAAATTAACCAAGAATACCAACAAGGAATATCCGTGTCGTATTCGTTAAAGCTCATTTTAAACTGCTAGCAGTCAGACATTTTGAACCCATATCAGACAGCTTCGCCCGCGTAGTTTTTCAATAAAAACATTACCCTCCTTTTGCGCAGTTGGTTAAAAAGTGTCACCCTGGGATAGTGTAGCTTCCCAACGGTGAAAGATTTTTTTTAAATCGGTCCAGTAGTTTCGGAGCCTATTCAATGCAAACAAACAAACAATCAAAAAGGCAGGTAGATACCTGACTTATTTTTGTTCAAAGATTGCTGAATTTAATAACCGATTTGCCGAGAAAGTGCTGAGAAAGAACCAAGAAGTGTTCTTATTTGAAGGCAGTTGGTACTATTTTAACGACCGCCAGTTTTGAGAACCACAATTTTTGTTCAAATACTTTTATTTTTTAATTAAAATTAAAAAATAAAAGTATTTGAACAAAAAATGTTCTCGTATGTTCCCCTACTGGGTTAACACATATTCCGAAGCACTCTGTATAAAGAGAAAGTTACCGCAGTGTGCAGAGTGTGACCACAATAACTTGGTCACAAGGATGTTGATTGACTGACGCATGGGGCAGGGCCAGGCCATGCGCCCATCAGTAGCATTGCGGTTTTTCCTGTGCACATTGTTTCTCACAGTTTCATAGCTTCCGTCTGTAGCCAGAATGTATGCGTCATACATACATATAATCAGTACACATAGGGTTACCAAATGAAAAAAACAAAAGTCCGGAGAAAAGGTCTGATTTCCATTGAAAATACTGAGATTTTTTACAGTTTCAGAGTATTATGGGGACTCAATGGTCGAATGAAAGAAACTGACTAACGGTATCTTCAGTTCGAGCTATACTTTTAATCTATACTAATATTATATTGAGAAAAGATTTGTTTGTTTGTATTGAATAGGCTCCGAAACTACTGGACCGATTTAAAAAATCTTTCACTGTTGGGAAGCTACACTATCCCCGGGTGACATAGGCTACTTTTTATCCAACTACGCAGAAGGAGGGTAATGTTTTTATTGAAAAACTACGCGTGCGAAGCTGCAGATTAGTTAGCTAGTTCAATATAATTTGAAGGGTGGGGCATTTTAAAAATTAATAGTTAAAAGAAAGAACTTACTTGAATAGGTATCTTCACATAATTAAGTATGATAAAACTGTCTAAGTACCTACTTGGATAAATACGTAGGTATTGATTTTAATCGTGCAATTATTACCAAAGGAAGATTATTTTAAGTTTGTTTAAATTTTTATAAAAGAGATCTTTATAATGCAAGCTGTATATTATTGAATATTTTAAAAATCCTGAGAATTAATGAGATTTGCAAAATCCAGCCGCAATCCTGAAAATTCCGGACAAATCCTTAGATATGGTAACACTAAGTACCTACACATAACATGTAAGCTCAGTAGCTTAGCCGTAGGTTAGGTACTATAGGTGCCTGCCTGCCTAGGTTTTAATTGCATTACCTTAACTACGTCTAACCGAAACGCGCCGGTCACCCCGTGTTGTTTCGGTGACCGCCTAGATGTTAGGGCAGAAAATAAGTGAAATATTTAAAAGTTTCGCAGATCTTCTGAGCACTGATCAGAGCTTACGCATATAACAAGAAGAGCACTGATCAGCGCTTCCGCATACCAAAGGTTAAATACATTTTTTAAAAGAAATTTTAAGAAAAGAGCATACTTACCTAGTTTATTTTTGAAGTAAAACTTCTTTACGCACGCTTGAATTGGGGAGTAAGCTAGTGAATGCGTTACGAAAAATGCGAACGGAAGTTGAGAGGGAGATATAAGTTAGAAAGAGTGAAGTGAAGATAGAAAGAGAGTTACGTTTCGTATATTACTGTAGGGGCAAGAGAGAGAGGTGCGAGCAAACATTTTCTTTCTCGCTTTTTCTCATAGCCAATTACGTTTAATTTCGTTCTTGAACAATTTTATAAATTAACTAGCTGACCAATCCGCGGCTTCGCACGCGTGGTTTGCCAATAAAAAGTAGCCTATGTGTTAATCCAGATTATGATCTACGTACATACCAAATTTCATCGCAATCGGTTCAGCCGTTCCGGCGTGAAGGAGTAACAAACATCCATACATCCATACATACAAACTTTCACGTTTATTATATTAAAATAATAGGATAGGATATTTTGAGAAAGAAGTTTTACCTACTTCAGTTGTGTGGTCTGGCACACGCATTGTTCTTGTTTTCAAAAACATTGATAGGTATTTCATTATTTGTTCAAATCTCCAAGTTATTCCAATGGTAGTCGATTTTGTGGTGAACTTTGATATAGGTAGGTAGTGATGGCACAATCCTGGTGTGACTAAATAAGCTAAAAAGGTTGAGGGGTTGTTGAGATATTGGGGTTCAAGAGGGTTAAAAAAAATGAGACAATTAGGTCAATGAAAGGTTACCTATATTTCAATCCTGTTTTTATTTTTAGTTTAAACCTTGTAGTTTTTAAGTTATTAGCCATAATAAAAACAGAACTTTGACGACATTCACAGGGTAGGTACATACACCAGTGACCCACAGTGCTGAAATTAGGTATGCGTGTAGCTTTAACGACACAAATATAGGGAAAATCTGAAATCCAGAATAACTGCCAAAAATTAAACCATTAGCATGAACTCCCGGTGAATGAAACTATAGGTCAAGTAATTTGGTGGTGCATTTCCTGCCAGTTATTTTGATAGACAAAGATGACAAAAATGTTACTTTTGTTTTTAAGGGAGACTCGCAAGAACTCAGTTCGGGGTGAATCACTAGTTATTAACAATAAAAAAATATAGAAACCTAAGCCTTAATGTGTACGTAATATTAGGGATTATTTAAAAAAAATACGAAACCAAACTGATATAGAAGATTGTATTTCTACTATAGAAAGATAGAGAGTGTGTAAATGCAAAATACGAGTTTTTCGAGTCACCCGCGAGCAAGCGACAAGATCATTGTAATTTCAATGAATACGATCAGATTCATTGTGGTTTTTACGAGTGCCTATGAATGAAGTGACGTCAGTACTACGCTGCGAGTATCTATCTATACCTACTTACTTACTACCATCCGCATCAGCTGTACAGGCAGACATAATATAGCACAAAACATATAGACACAGACAGATAGGTAGCGTACAGACGAATGTATAGGTACGTACGAGTAAGTGGATCATTGGACTTTCTTTGCGTCAGCTGATCGCAGGGGGATTCTGTATTTTTTTCCAGATTTTTATTATACTAAAATTATTTTATTATATTTTTATATTTTTGAGGGAGTTGATTTTTACCGATTAACTAATTATTTATATAATAGGCTTATTTACAAAATTGGTATGACTACGTACTTATTTTCTAGGTGTTGGCAATAGTTCCATGCAGTTTATAGATGAACACATTAAAATGTGAGGAATGCTTACCTGCTCAACAAAAAGTTTTTTTGTCATTCAGGTTGCTTGCTATGGGAATTATTGGGGATCACTCACGGTGGGAAGGGTGCCGCCAGCAACGTAGCTTCCGATCAGATTACAAATGGTTTTAAACCCCTCGTCATGCTTGACTAGAGCAAAATATAGGTAAGCAAGGACCAAGTAAAATACTAGTGGTTCGCCCCGAACTGAGATGTCGCGTAATCTTTGACTAGCAAAATAGTGCCACGAAATGAATATCCAAATAACTTGACCTACAGTTTCATTCAAATTACAGGTAACGGGAGTTCATGTTGATTGGTTTCACTTTTGGGGTACAAATTGCAGTTATTCTGGATTTTAGACGTTTGCCTATATTTGTGTCACTAAAGCTACACGCTTACCAAATTTCAGCACTGTGGGGTCACTGAAGTGCCCTGTGAATTTTGTCAAAGTTGATTTTTTGTTACGGCTAATAATAACTCAAAACTGCAAGGACTAAACTAAAAATAAAAACGGGGTCTAAATGAAGGCCTTTCATTTGACGTCCTATTTGACCTAATAGTCTCATTTTAATTTTTTTTACCCCTCTTGAACCCCAATATTTTTAGCTCATTTAGTCACACCAAAATTGTATCATCTCTACGTACCTATGTATTAAATTTCACAATGATCGGATTTACACTTCGAAAGTTATCTTCGGCAAACAAACATACTTATTTACATACAACGCCGATTTGCCCAATTATACCTATATACTTATGGAGATGGCAACTGATTAGGGGGGGGGGGGGGGCACTTAAATACATGGGGCACATTTATACAGTACCAATATTTGAAAACAGAAAAACGTTATGAAGTACGGCACATCACTAAACACTCAAAGATATGCACAATAACGACAGTTGTAACGACGTTCCCCACGGAACGTATTTTTTTTGATAATGGCCCGCACCTATATACCCAAGACTGATAGAACGAATAGAGATATAAACGAACACAGCATTAAAGATGCTATACGCGAAGTACTATCGAAGACTTCATCTGTACGCAAGGCGGCTGACAAGTATGGCATCAAAGCTGTAACTCTACGGCATCGCATAGAGAAGTCAAGAAAACCATTTGAAGTAACCGGAACGTCATCAAAGAAACAAGCACTATCATCTTCATAACAAGCAGCACCGTCTTCATCACAACCGGCACTGTCTTCATCACAACCGGCACTGTCTTCATCACAAGCAGCACTGCCTTCATCACACGCAGCACTGTCTATGGAGATCGCACATCCAGCATCGTCTTCATCACACGCTTCTACTGCAGCAGCACCTTCATCAAATGTGTCTGTTAACATCTACAGTTCCTTTATAACTGTTTTTATGATGACTTTTGTTATTGTGAAAATCTATAAAAGTTTGTGATGTTTCTAAATACCTAGATATTTTAAGAAAAACATTTAATATATATATTAGTTTATTTTGATAGGAGGTTAAATTATGTTTTTTCTAACTATGTTCAATTTTTATGTCTGATTTCTCATTAACTAACTAATTAGATAACTAAGAAAGAAACAAAGTTTAGTTTTATGATGACAATTTTGTTTTATTTGTTTGTTTAATTTTTAGAAAAAAACTTGTGACTGATTACGATTAGTGATGTAAACATATAAATGCTTGTTTTTTATTTCTAATTTTAAGCAATGAAACAGTTCAGATGACGATATATCTTGCAGTTATTATGGATTTTAACTTAGCATCAAACTGCCCCCCCCCCCCCTTTGTATCAAAGTACCCCTTAAGTGGGGCAGAATGATGCAAAACTGTTTTTTTACTAAAGTCAATATATTATCTTTATACCTGATCATTTTAAGCAAGTCTATCGTACCAAAAATTGAAACTGACATATTAACCAATGCACACGTTGGAAAAAATATTCAAATATGTGACGCTTGTAGTCCATTAAAAATGAGTTTAAATTTTTGTGTATCAATGTGCCCCCCGTCCCCCTACCCATATTATTCCTACCTAACAAAAGAAAAATAGAACCGTTAACAACTAGGTAGGGAAGGGTAGATTAGGTAGGTTTAATTTAAATGAACTTTTTTGGGAAGTGGGTATGTATTGAAACCATTTGAACCAAGCGGACGGGTAAAAAATACTTAACTGTACGTAGGTAGGTACCTACATTATGTAGCTAATAAAACAGAACCTAGTACTGAATGTTTAAGTACCTATCTATCTTACAATATAACACACTAATCATCACTGATCCAAAATGTTATCAGTAAATTAGTGGAAAAAAAACACCGGGAATGTCTAACGAGATGAGAATATCCCTCCTATTTAACCGCTTGAGTAGAACAGTCACAACTTCAGGAGTACATAGTCAGTCGGTAGCGATGTGAGGCGGTCGCTACACCCTCGTCTGCCTCGCTTCGCGCTCTTTCGCGCCGCGATTTGGGCCGCGCTTATTATAAATCTTTCCTCCTTCACGCACTCACTAAAAACTCTGTTGCTATCCCTCTCTCGCGATTATTTATATAACAAGTTCAATGTTTACATTCTGGCCACTATCAGGTGATGAATCGAAGCAAAATTAACATTGTGGAGATAAGTCGTCCGAGTCACCGATCCAATCGTCCATTTAGGTTTGTATTATTTTTACTAAATCCTTGTAGTATCTTGCATAGCTTTAAAATGTAGATAGATGTACTTAAGCCAAAACAAAATTATATAGGTAACTAAGTGGAAGTAACATTTTACCGGTCGCTTAGAAAATTATGTAAATTGCCTACCTAGTAGGTACCTATCTCGCCAAATTTAACTTTTCACAGTGTTCATTCTACTAATCTGTAAGCGCTCTTTAATTAAAACAATAGAATTACGTCAAGGCTTACTCCACGTAGACGATAATTGCCAACGGAAGACTAGGTAGATATGTATTTTGGTAACAATTCAATGTTAGAACTGGCTGTGCGAGCCAATTATTATGTACCTATCTTTACATATATATATATATATATTGACCTTGAATACAAAGAACGACTAACATAGGTTGGTAGTTACAAAAAAAAATCCTACATCAGACAAATCACTGTAAGTATTGCATTCACCAAACTGTTTAGGACAAACTGTACCGACCGACATATCATATTATGATATATTAAGCACAAATTATAATCTAAAGTAGGGGAGTAAAATTGCGAAGGCACCCTATTTTCTCAAGGCTACTCAGGGCTACATCACGTCACTCGGTCGCCGAAATTAGGTCACCTTTTGCCATAGTATTCCAACGGGCCAAGTTTTAGCGCAAACATCTAACAGGAACTGCAAACAACTCACTCCCATTTGTCGTAAAATAACAATGTTTATATAGCACGTCGTTTCTAATAGTTGAAAATACGATTCAAACAACAAAATGCGAGTTGACTAAGGTCAGGATTTACATATTTTAGAATATAGTCACAGCTTTACTGTAATAGGCGGTACACACAGTCAGTGTCCGAATCTTTATAAGTCTCAGTAGAAATCGGAGCTTGGAACTCCTCGCGATCGATAGCATAGGCAATCAAGTACCTATTGGCAGAACTTCTGACTAAGAAGTTCTCGTTTTTCAAGTAAAAGTTCTTTACGCACGCTTGACTTGGGGAGTAAGCTGGTGCATGCGTTACGAAAAGTACGAACGGAAGTTGAGAGGGAGATATATAAAATAAATATTGCTGGACATTTCACACAGCGCTATATAGCCCCAAACTAAGCAGAGCTTGTACTATGGGAACCAGATAACTGATAGAATACTGATATGTATAATTTTTTTTTGTAAATACATACTTATAATATATATAGAAACAACCAGATCCGGAACAAATATATGTAGATCATGCAAACATTTGTTCCGCGGCGGGAATCGAACCCGCTACCTCCTGCGTCTCAGCCGGCTATTCGCCCACTGCACCACGGAGGTCGTCATATGTTAGTGAAGATAGAAAGAGAGAGAGTTTCGTATCGTATATGTGCGAGTGCGAGTTGCGTCTGTCCAGAATGAACATAGACTGATCGACCTTCAGACGTGAACAATTTTGTAATTGAACAATTTTATAAATTAATATTTTGAAACAGAAGTTTTAAGCGCAATACACAGTGAGCCCGCCGGGCCGCCGACATATGTCGACAACTTTTTGTCGGCGGTCTAGTTGGCGGCTTGACTTATTATTAGTCGGAAAATTTTGTCGGCGGCTTGAGATGAGAAATTTATTTGGCAGTCAGTGAGTGATTGCCGCGTGTCGATAAAGGTTGTGTGGTTGTGTCATATAATTTTGGTGGTGTATCTTCGATAATTCAGTAAATAGAAATAATATTAAAAATGGACGATGGCAGTGATCTGATAATAGCAGCTTGTGGAATGTTTATTGCTGGATCGCTCCAAAGGGAACGAAGCTGTTGGGTTAGACCTAGTTTACTGAGTCGCAATTGTTATAGCAATCATGACAGATTAAGAGATTTGAAAGCAGATGACTTGTTTGTACAAAATCCCATACATTTTAAAACATTCATGAAATTAACCAATACCGACTTTGAATATTTATTGAATATTGTTGGGCCGAGAATAGTTAAAAAATATACAAATTGCAGAATTGCAATTTCGCCATAAGACAGATTAGCAATAACATTAAAATACCTGAGTACGGGCGAATCATTAATTAGCCTTTGTGACGTGTTCAAAGTATCTCCTCAAATTTTTTCATACATTATCCCAGAAGTATGCCAAGCTATAATTGATGGTTTTTCAGAGTATGTAAAGGTAAAATTAAATGTTTATCTTTTTTAAATAAATTTAAATGTTAATAAATATAAATTTTTAAATAGATGTATATTTTTTGTGCTGTTTGATGTGAGTTCGAAGTATAATTTAGTTAATGTTCTTATTTTAGATTCCGAGAACTTCAAACGAATGGAAAAAAGTTGCAGATCTGGATAGATGGAATGTTCCTAATTGCCTTGGATCAATGGACGGAAAACACGTAAAAATTCAATGTCCACCAAGAAGTGGAAGTGAATATTTTAACTATAAAACTTATTTCAGTATTGTACTATTTGCATTAGTGGATGCAGATTACAAGTTTTTATACGCTAATGTGGGATGTCAGGGTCGCATTTCAGATGGCGGTATTTTTAATAACCCTGCGTTTTGCAGAATGTTAAGTAACAATTCTTTAAATTTGCCGGAAAACAAACCTCTACCTGGGAGAAATGTACCAGTGCCATATTTTTTTTGGGTGATGATGCTTTTGCATTACAAACCCACATTATAAAACCTTACGATGGTAATCACACAAAAAGATCTCCCAAAAGAGTTTTCAATTATCGTATACATATGTCGAGGACGAATAGTTGAAAATGTGTTTGGGCAGTTAACCAGCAAATTTCAAATATTCAAGAGACCTATCCAGCTATGTCCATAAAAACTGCTATTGTGACATTGGCCTGTGTACATTTGTTCAATTATATAAAAAAAATATACAGCGAAACGAATATGATTCTGAAAATGATAACGGAGAAATCATACCAGGTGAATAGCGCACAGTAACTCCTGAAAATAATTGTTTTGTTGCCTTGCCAAGAGAGGTCAATACAAATCTGTGTACTGAAGATACAAGGAACGAGTTGGTTGAATATTTTCTCTCCGATGTCGGAAGCTTAGAATGGCAGTATGATCAATTTAATCTAAATTTAAAGATTTAATAAAAACATAATAATGATAGTTATATTTTAATTTGTGTTTACAATTAGTGACTCTTACTTAATCATAACATTTCAAAAGACATATTTATTTCGTGATTACTTTTCTCATGCTAAGCTATATTTATTTCAAATTATAACAATATGATCAAGATCTTAAAGAAAGAAAATTATTTTTCATTTAGGAATTTAAAAACGTTTAAAACGATTTAAAAACGTTCTCTATATCTTGGCTGCTTATACGTTCACTATTAGAACTTTCATCAATCGCTACTGGTACCGAAGATTCAACTCCAAGAAGTTGCGGATGAGGGCTTATGTTGATGGGATATAGAGATGAAGGGTTTGTATATGGCTGATTATCAGGATTTTGATGATCCGGGCTCGTAATAGTAGAATATACAGATGATGAGCGGTTAGAAGGATATGCATTTGGCTGATCATTTGGAGAACGTGTATAGTACCCTGGATGACTACGGGAGCTAGAGGGTCTTGCCTAATCTGCATACATATCTGTATGATATCCAATTTCTGTTTCAAAAATAATGTTATTAATTCGATGTTTTACTATTGCATTTGTTGATTTATCCATTTTTCTCAGTTTTGCTGCAATATGTTCTCCAAAAAGAGTGTCTTCATCTTTTTCTTGTGTTTGATTTTGTCGATCGGAGACAGATTTCATAATATTCAGAATATTCAGCTTGTGAAATCATTTCATTGTTTAGATTTTTTCTGGGACGTTTAATCGTGTCATCGGCAAATGAATGAGATGAATCATTTTGCTGGGGTTGTACAACACTGCTCTCTTTTGATGTCTCCTGAAATTAAAATATTTTTAATCTGTTGTATTGTGTTACATAGAAAGTAAAGATAAATAATTTAGTCAAGATTTAAATCGGATGTATACAGGGTTATTTTATGAACAGTGAGCATACGTAAAATATTGTATCAGTGTCGATAATGGAACATATGAAGCGAAAAAAACTTTTTTTTCAATGATATTTTTATTTTATTCCTTTTCAAATATCTTAAAGCACGGTGACCTTGTGGAAGCAACAAACAAAGACATTTGTAACAAAGTAAAAAAAAAGGTGGCGGAGCTTAGCGAGGGGGGGGGGGGGACTAAAAAACACGTGTTGTCTGAAATTCGAAATTCGATGAACAATATGTACATTCGAATAACCCTGTATATGTATATTATTTACATTTAACACTATGGTGAGTCAGCACTTTTGAACTTGTTCTGTTCTGTACAACAAAAAAATTTGGATAAAGATAATAAATGAATTTTTACTTACAGAATCGATCGTGGCAGTAGGAGGATTCTTGTTTTGCAAAAAAATAAATGATTTATATGCAAACCACTTACTCTGATAAACACAATCTGTACCTATACCTGACTTTTTTGAGTCAGTCACTTTTTTCTCTCTCTATAATATTGACTTGTCAAGTTTTTAATTTTTCTTTCTATTTCTGATACATTTGTATTAAAATGGTTTGCTATTTCATTCATTGAGTCGGAACGCTTTGGTCGACTTTTATGATCTGGGTGTTTTGGATTCCACAATACCGCCTTCTCATGATAAAGATTAATTAACGTAGGACATTTTTCGTCGTCCCACTCCATGTCGTAAAAAAATACGAGCACGTCACTACAGGTCGAGCGTCGCCGGGCAACTGAGCGAGCGCAGGCGTACCTAAGCCGCCAACATGTCGGCGGGTAACACGCGCAGGCGCATGTTGCCGACATGATTCTTTTCATACAGGCCGCCGGGTTGTGTCGCCGAGCTTTGTCGGCGGCCCGGCAGGCTCAGTGTGTATTGCGCTTTACTTCATTCGTGTGGTCTAAAGCACGCTCGTTTTTAAAATTAAAGCGAGAAGCTCTAAATTTTGCATTTGTATGATGATTAGGTATAACAGCACAATGAAATGCGTGACATCACCTTTATTTTCAACAGAACTTTAGTTTAGGTACCTTATCGGTCATCAAGGTAGGTATAGAATTGAATTTATTTATTAGGATCATCAACAAAATTTACATTTACCTACTCATGTAAATTTTGTTGATGATCCTAATAAATAAATTCAATTCAATTTGTAACCTTTACGTGCTTATTTTCTAGGTATTGGCTATTAGTGCATGCAGTTTCATTTATAAACTATAAAATTATTCACTCAGGATCTAGCCCGCCATCTTACGAGTTTTACTGTAATCGCGTTTCTATTCAATGTCGCCTATCAATCAATAAATTGAACGATAACGTTGCTCATGTCACCGACTTAGGTTCACCACTTCTTGCAATGTTCTGTAGTAATACGGCTGTGGCGATAATTATGACGATGAGCAACTGATTAACAGGAGATACACTGTGAATTCTGTAAACCAACTGTTGGTTTCCTATGACGGAATCTAGTCACAAAATTTTTGTCATCGAGGGTGTCGGAGTGTTTTTCTTTTTCGCGTATCCATCTTGGACGACGAACAATATCATTATCATCATTTTCGTTAAAAACGAATGCCACCACTCTTTACAGTCTTGATAGAAATTATAAAAATAAAGTCTACAATACGTAGGTAACAAATATTTCGTAAAATAAAGCCAATGACACTTCTTGACATTTGTTTGACATCTCTCTAAACTCTTTTAGATGAGCTAAACGGCCAAAATTGAACGTTCGGAATCTGAACGGCGTTTAGCTTTAACTGCGTTCAGTTGATGTTGGTGAAATGCAAACTGTAGTTTTGAACTCAGTTAAACGCGTAAACTGAGTTTAGCTTGAATTGATCGCGTTTAGTTTCGACGGTGAATTCGGCCCGATAAGTTTAATTGTTGCCATCTGTGTGCTTCATTGCTAACATAATATATTGTCACAATCACAAATATTGTTCGTTGCTTGAGTTTTGATACAAGATTACTAGTGCGATTTGAGATCTCGCGAGTCTCCGATTAAAACAGAAACATATTATTTGTAATCTATCAAAATAGATAGATAGATAATTTCTTTATTGCACACCATTAAAAATAAAACAAACAAAAGAGAATACAAAATTAAATCAAAGGTACAATGGGCGGCCTTATCGCTAAAAGCGATCTCTTCCAGGCAACCTTTGGAATAGTGCCACGAAATAAATAACCAAATTACTTGACCTACAGTTTCATTCAAATTACAGGTAACGGGAGTTTATGTTCTGTGGTTATTTTTTTTGGGGTACAAATTGCAGTTATTCTAGATTTCAGACTTTTGCCTATATTTGTGTCACCATACCAAATTACACGCATACCAAATTACAGCACTGTGGGGTCACTGGTGTAAGTACCCTGTGAATTTTGTCAAAGCTTAGTTTTTATCATGGCTCAAAAACTATAAAGAATTTACGAAAAATAAAAACGGAGTCTAAGTGTACTAATAAATACCTTTCATTTGACGTCACACTTGACCTGATAGCCTCGTTTTAATTTTTTTTACCCCTCTTGAACCCCAATATCTCAACAACCACCCAACATTTTTAGCTCATTTAGTCACTCCAAAATTGAGCCATCATTACCTACCTATGTATTAAATTTCACGATGATCGGATCAACGTTACGAAAGTTATCCTAGAACAAACATACATACAACGCCGATTTAAAGACAAATACAGACACAATTATAAAATCACTAGCTGACCAATCCGCAGCTTCGCACGCGAGGTTTTTCAATAAAAACATTACCCTCCTTCTGCGCAGTTGGGTAGAAAGTAACCTATGTCACCCGGGGATAGTGTAGCTTCCCAACGGTGAAAGATTTTTTTAAATTGGTCCAGTAGTTTTGGAGCCTATTCAATGCAAAAAAACCAAACAATCAAATGTTTCCGCTTTATAATACTAGTATAGTTATTATATAGATAGTATAGTATACATAATCAAATTACTGAAATTAAGTTCGATATGTCAACTAAAACTGGTTATTAGACAATTCTTCATACCAGGTTCAGGTTAAGGTTAATCTTAACGAGGTCATCAAGCAAGGCCTGAACGAACAACATAAAGAAACTATAGATTGAGTTATACAAGTAAATTACGTATTACGTATTACTCGTGCGCGATAACTTGGGACCTGCTAGGAATGCGACTCCCCGACCGCTTCCCCTGCACTTCCCCGGTGGCGCCCGTATTGTACCGTTTGCATCACTATTTTTTACTAGGGTTTTTAGTCTCGTACTGGCCTACGTCACGTAACGACGCGTTTTGGAATTCTTTTAGTTTTCGTTTGTGTTATTGTTTTGTTGTCTGGAAAAAAGAAGTCAACCATGTGGACAGGCTTCGACAAAAGTATTGGGACGATGACCTCTTACAAGAGACGAATGAATCGCAATTAATTGTAAATTTATCGGATACCTCTTCGTCAAGTGATTATAGTGAGACTGAGGACGAAGAACAACCTCTAGAAGGCATAAATCCACTAAGTAGTGACGAAGATGAGATAATGTAAATAATAGATAAAATAAATGTATAAACTTAAACATTGTATTTTTATTTTATTCAAATAGTGTAAAAAAGATTAGATAAAAAGCAGCGTCCTCCCTGAGTAACATAATAAATTAGGTTAAAAAAACAAAGACGAAGCCGCGGGCGGCTGCTTGTTATGTTCGCTTTTTTGCGGGCGGTACAAACACGCCAATATGACGTCACCGCGCTCAGGTCTCAACTTATCGCGCACGGGTAATACATTACTGCAGCGGCCAGCAAAAGAGGCATTGATGGACGACCGTGTACCTAAATGTCGGCCGAGGCGAAGCCGAGGCACACATACGTAAGTCCATCAATGTCTAGTTGTGGCCAAGGCTTGTATAGTACTTTTCTCAAATAATTATAAATTATAAATACAATTACTTTTCAAAATCAATGACAAATAACGAACAACAATAATTTTTCCATCTTTAAAGTGTTCATTTGTTTTTTTTTTTCAATAAACAGCTTTCTATTTGCAAGCCAGTTCGGAATTTAAATAAAACCTTTGATAAGTTACCTCCTTGGTTGCCGTGTTCCGGAATAAAGAACGTTCCATTTTTAAATTACACGACAGATATGAGGTTTAGGTAACTGTGTAATTTATTTGGCCGCTAAACCACGACAGATATGGATTTTCATACACCTTTTGCCGGCCGCTGCTCGCATGTATTTGACCAGTAGGTACAGCAATTTCGATATAACTCGAAGAAGGCTGTTAAAATAATGCTCAAATTTCAAAGCATGTTTGAGAAAAAATTCTTTAAAGGCTAGGCTTAGGCTGCTATAAGATTAGGCTTAGGCTGTCTAAAAACATAGGGTCTTACCACAAAAAATTCAACACTGTTAAAAAGCAGCGTCCTCCCTGAGTAACATAATAAATTAGGTTAAAAAAAACAAAGACGAAGCCGCGGGCGGCTGCTTGTTATGTTCGCTTTTTTGCGGGCGGTACAAACACGCCAATATGACGTCACCGCGCTCAGGTCCCAACTTATCGCGCACGGGTAACTACTATGAAATACATTATGGAATCATAAAACTCGTTAGAACATAATCTCCAAAGCCAAATATGTATTTGGCTATCTCTACAAAATCATAATATACTTTTTAGAGACTACATTATCTACGATAATTTAGAGAATGGCGAATGTTAACTGACTTAGATAATCAGATAAGTAAGAAGCCGGCGAACCCCGAGCGCAACTTCAATTCGGCCGCGTCAAAAACTTCGGCCTGAATATCGCTATCCCTGTTTAGTGACGAAGTTTAGCCACGCAGAGCGACAGTGATAGCAAATGACCGATTCTAAATTTGATTAGATTTGGACCGTGTTCCGTAATACCAAAAATGATGACTGAAAACTTGTTGTATTATTCTCATTGTGTTGTTATTCTGTAACTAGATGATATAATCTATGTTCCCATGTTGTTGTTTTTAATACGAAACAATTAGGTTGAAAACAGGTCTTATATGACGTAAAAACATACAGAATGCGATACGCTTCTATTTCATTTTAGGTAAGTATTTTGATCTTATATATGGTTAGGAACTTAGATAAATACTATTCAATTTAAAATAAATCCTTATTAAGGTAGAAATATGCTCAAATTAGAAATGATCTTGGTAGTACGTGTTGTATGGGCGATTCCCCTCCGGCCTCCTTTTTTATATTTAAAAATTCAGCTTGCGTATGTTTCTGGCCGCAAAACTCGAAAAACAGATGATGGATTGATTTGAATTTTTTTACATAACGTTGCATTTCCATATAAAACTTTTATATACTCCCACGGGAAAGAAATTCCATTTGGAAAGTCGCGGGGAAGTCAGCCCGTATATTAAATACACGTAGTTTTTAGTTCCCAGACAAAAATAAATTGTTCTGTTACATACAGTTAAAAATATGCCATTTCATGACACAAAATATCAATTTGCAATTGTAATGTCAGCTTTATTTACCTATATTTAGCTTGGTAACGCGACAACCTCAACTGTGTAGAATCAGTTGAGTTTGTCCTTCTTTTGAGTTAACACTTATGTGTAGTTGAAAAATTTGGGAAAAAAAACGTCACTCTATTATCTAACATGTAAGTTAATTGCCACTAATAAATCTTATATATTTGCTCGCCTTATTTACATAATAGTTTATGTGCTTCTAATTAGGTACTTACCTAATTACGCTAGAAGGTTACCGCCCGATAACGAATGTACTAAATTTTTCATTAATTCAACAAAACAATCAACAAAACAAATGTTCACATATTACAAGAACAAAATTTGTAAAATAATGATTGGTGATTTATAACCAATGTAGATTTTCACTGTGATACAATTTTAAAAGGTCATTAACACCTCATTCGTAAATGTAGATTTATAAAACGTGAAATTTGAACTTCTCTTGAACTCTTGAAAATGTTAATAATAGATATATTAGTGGTGGTGTATACCTACGTAGATTGTGTGTATGCCTGTTTTATGCTTAAGTACCTACTTTTTTGAGTTGGGCGCGGGAACGCAAAAATTGGAATTTTGGCATTGCATACCGCCATTATACTTCTATCACGCACGATGGCTCTTCGTTCAGAATCCATTTTTATTTTAATTAAATTTACACGAAATAATTATAAATAGGAACTACACAAAAATAGGTACTTAAAATACTAATAAATGCGTATTCTTTATTCATACACACATGAAAAAACATTTAAAAATACAGAAATAGAGGTCATGTACAAAGGCGGGCTTAACCCTAAGAAGAGTTTTCTTCCAGCAAACCTTTGAGGCTAGAGAGAGATTATTTTTATATGTACTTAGTATAAAAACAGTAATAAAAGTAAACAGTAAACAGAGTGTACAAAAACATAAATAAATACATACTCGTATATATACTTACCCAAAACTAATATGACCTATAAGTACCTAAAGTATGTTATAATATTTTAATTAAAACAGAAAAAAATTGTGAACTTTAACTTTCCGTTTGCAAATGTTGAGTGATCGGCTAGCGCGAACTTCATGAGGAAGGGCATTCCAAATTTTTACCGCATAAAAGGTGAAGGAATAGCCACAATAGCGGCTAAAAGTGTGTTGAGGTGTTTTGAGGAGAAGAGATTTGGAGGACTGGCATGGCACATTGCAAGCTACAAGAAATTCAAAACGCTCACGGAGGTGGGGAGGAGAGAGTGGATAATAATATAATATATAATACTTTGAAGAGGAATGATAAGACGTGTGACGTGACGGTCACGGCGTAGACGAATAGGGAGCCATTTTGGGATCTGAAATAGGTGGTATTTAGGTTAGTCTTAGTAAGTACAATTTTTTGCATACCTAATGTTACATAACATTAATTTAAAGTCATTGGGTCCGTTGAGTTAATTAATAGTACAAAGTGCGAATTCATCTAGGCTAATACATGTAGGTACCTATTATAAATAAATACCTCTATATGCCTATTAAAGCAACTGCACTTGTGTAGTTAGATTGTAGTCTATCAGTTGTGCTTGTATCACCACCTGGGACGGAAGTCACGGAAGTAATAGTGCAGCTCCGTACCGATAAGCGTTGTCAGAGGGTGAGTTTAGGAAAAAAACACCATAAAATAAAAAAATAACCGTTTTTTGTTTTATTATTTTTTGGTGCTTGTTTATATGCCTTTTTACCACATTACGTTGGTTAGCACAATATTGTCTTTCTCTTTCGCCTCTATCAGCTGCCATTTCACTCAGTACTCACTTCTTTCTGACGTACACTGGAAAAGCGAATAGTTTGAACTTCATAATGTTGTTTTCGTGAGTCACCAAAGCCTTGTGCTGAAAATGAGCGTTGTAAACTAGTTTCCAGCACATGCTGAGCTCAGGGCTTTTCTCATAATCCTGTACATGGCAGCATTTCTCCATGCATACACTTTAATTGCCGTTATATACAATGTATTATTTTCCTCCTGTGAATATGTATTTATTATTGTGTATAATCATGTTCGTTTAAGTGTTGCGTTTGCTTCTTGTGAACAGTTTATGTGAATAAATGTCTTCTTTCTTTCTTCTTTTCATTTAGTTTGCGTTAACTTAATATGTTTATACAACTATTAAAGTACATTAATTTCTACAAAAAATAAATTGTAAAAAATTTATAGGTTAAACCAACCACTAAAAGAGGTTAGGACGACACAACATTTTTGGTATATTCGAATCTAAGTAAGTCTAACTGTTAGTTTAGTAAATCCAACATGTTAACGAAATAGAGTCAACAAAATAAGTATGATAAATCTATACTAATATTATAAAGAGGAAAGATTTGTTTGTTTGTATTGAATAGGCTCCGAAACTATTGGACCGATTTAAAAAATTCTTTCACTGTTGGGAAGCTACACTATTCCCAGGTGACATAGGCTACTTTTTACCAGAAGGAGGAGGGTAATGTTTTTATTGAAAAACTACGCGTGCGAAGCTGCGGATTGGTCAGCTAGTATAATATAATCAGGTCAAATTTACTATTTTTATTTAGATAATCCAACAAATCATGTCGGTAGGTAGGTTGAAAAAAGGTTAAAACAACCTGTTCGGTTTTTCAGTGTACCTTTATATATTATCTTTTACACAATCCATCATCTCTTCATTTTTTTAAACTACTAAAAATAATAAAAACAATACATTGCCGGTCTTATTAGCAGCTGTTTATTTTAGTTTATACTTACGAGTAAGAGGAAACACAAGGGCCCTTTTTCCATACAAACGTAGTCCCCTGTTTCCTTCCTGGATAATGCCAGTACAGAAATATTTTTTTTCTCAAAAATCTATGGCCACTATTCGCATGTCCTTATGTTGTCCTTTTTTTAAAAAAATAATTATTAAAAGAGATATGAACATTCACAACGTATACAATTTGATAGATTTTCTGCTGTGTTTAACATCCAGAAAACAAATTTGACTAGGTTATATAAAAAAAGGGAAACACAGGAATACGGTCAAAGCCTATCTTTAATTTATAAAGAAGAAAGTAGTTAAATCGGTCAAGTTTTGGAGAAGGAATCAGGAGACTACGAATCGTTGATTTTGTGTAATTTTAATAAGTATTTTCGGTCCAAGCTGCAGTTGTCTCAATCGCGCATACTACGCCATACTGCGCGACAGCAACAGATTTTTCATATACCTATTTTTCAATTCTCTAGCCCTTGGTGTTTCCTCCTAACTATCTTGTTGTTGAGTTTTTCGTAAGCTCACTCTTTGATAAGTATCACCATTGCAATTAGTATTAGGTATGAGGATTTCGAAACAGACCCTTCTAACGGGGTAGGTAGGTTTTATAAGCGATATATGTATGACTTACCTCTACCATTAGAGACCTTTATAAATCTAATCAATTTATGTAGGATCCTATTTTTTATTGAGTCGTAACATTTAATAATATGTAACCTGAGTAATCACAACATTTTACCAAAATTCGACTAAAATTCACCCAACTAAACATATCTGTCTAAAAGTCAAAAAAGTGACACTCCGGGAGCGCCGACAGAAGTGAAAACTTGAACAATTACGAGATACTTATATACAGAGAGTCGGTAACGGTAACAGTATCGCGAGTTCAATGGTTTTTTCCCATCTCAAAAAAATGTCCAACGCACCTAAAGAAGTTTTTCACTTCAAAAAATATAAAAAAATAGCTGGGGACAAACTTTTATTAAGAGCTAAGGTATAGACTTGCTAATATATATATAGGTGAGCTATCTAACTATTACCAACAAAAAATAAATTATAAATGAATCCACACACGAATTAGATCATCAGAATCCAGGAGCCACGCAAAAATATCTCTAAAAATATCAAGATTACAAGATATGTCAAGCAGTAAGTTACAGACTACATATGTATATACTATATATATTACAGTTACTATATATATTTTTGCTCACATGATCAGCATTTCAGTCAAATAGATACGGAAATGTCTGGCCGTCTTCCAACATGAAGATCTTTCTTACAATCTTGCCAAAATGATAACTGATTTTGCTAAGATTGCTTTCATTGTAGGACGTCAGAGAGATCTTAGATTATTCACCATTTTAGGGAAGAGTCAGCAGAAAATATTAAAAGACTAGATATTCCAAGTCTTTCTTGGAAGTTTATTCACAGCAAGACATTTCAAAATGTTCAAAATGACGACTCTTATGTTTGCTATTTAGCTGTGACATTATGAGGAATACCTAAGAGATTATTATTAGGAATAAGAGGGCTCTACATAAGAAAATTTTGAGGGTGAAACTATTTTACCTTTAGAATAGTTTATTAATTACAAGCTTCAGCCTGCAGCTTCGCACGCGTTGTCTATATCTATACTAATATTATAAAGAGGAAAGATTTGTTTGTTTGTTTGTATTTATTAAATAGCATCCGAAACTACTTGACCGATTTAAAAAAACTTTTTCACTGTTGAGAAGCTACACTATCCCGGGGTGACATAGGCTACTTTTTACCCAACAGCGCAGAAGGAGGGTAATGTTTTATTGAAAAACTACGCGTGCGAAGCTGCGGATTGGTCAGATAGTTGGTCCATAAAAACATTACCTTCCTTTTGCGCAGTCGGGTCCCGTAGCCTTATTACGTAAGCACGTTGCTTTCGCGTCGCTATCGCTGGATAGGCCGTCCCCTATAGCAGAGGTTCCCAATTTTATTTGGCCATGGAACCTTAATTGATCCTACTTTTTTGGCGGAACCCTAGCTGGCTATTTTGATAACTAAAGTGTTTACCTTGTAGTTAGAATATATTCATGTTAGACTCGACGAATGAACAATTTTGAAATTTTTTCACATTATTTCTTATAATAGCCGTAAAATTAGGCTTTATGTCTGACAATTGAACGCAAACCAATCTCGCATCGGTAAGTCTTCACAAACTTAATCAGAACCAGGACAGCTTTCTCACCGATTGCCGGGTATTCATCTTTAAGTACAATTCAACTTTGACTCTCGGACAGACCACGGAACCCCTGTGACCCATCCACGGAACCCCAGGGTTCCGCGGACCACCTTTTAGGAATCACTGCCCTATAGGACGGCCTATCCAGCGATAGCGACGTGAAAACCATTGCCTTACGTAATAAGGCTACCGGTCATAATCTATCCTTATATGTAGTTACAATATTCCATAGAAATCGGTCCAGCCGTATAGTCGTGAAGACAAACAGAGTTACTTTCGCAAAAATTTAATATTAGTATGAATTCTGTGGTTATGTTGTGTTTTGTGTTTTGCATTGTCAGGTATAGTTTCAAATTCATCGAAAGAGATAAAACACGTTACTAATCCAAGGTTAATGTGGTTTTACCTATAAGTAGGTATGGTAGAAGCAGAGTAGACTTACGAGGGTACAGACAGCATCATTGGTACTTGGTAACCCCGTTCATGTTTAAAGATTAAAATAAAAAACTTGTGGAAGGATTATTTCTAAAAGTTTTTATTACACGTTGTGTGTTCTACGGAATCTATATTTTAAAACAAACTTTTTGTAAAAGTTTTGTTACACGTCGTGTGATGGAATCTATATTTTAAAATAAACTTTTGGTAAAATTTATTGTTACACGTCGTGTGCTCTATGGAATCTATATTTTAAAACAAACTTTTCGTAAAATTTTTATTAGACGTCGAGTGTTCTATGGAATCTATATTTTAAAACAAACTTTTTGTAAAAGTTTTATTAGACGTCGTGTGTTCTATGGAATCTATATTTTAAAACAAAATTTTTGTAAAGTTTTTATTACACGTCGTGTGTTCTATGGAATCTATATTTTAAAACAAACTTTTTGTAAAAGTTTTTTTACACGTCATGTGTTTTACGGAATCTATATTTTAAAACAAACTTTTTGTAAAAGTTTTTGTTACACATCGTGTGCTCTATGGAATCTATATTTTAAAACAAACTTTTTGTAAAAGTTTTTATTTCAGCCATTATACTACATGTAGGGAGGGGGTTACCAATAGCGATAGTGTCTGTACCTTGGTAATCAGTGCGAGTAGGTATATTAGTAACGCGGATAAATTGCAAGGCAACACAAAATAATCGATTCGGTAATTCGGAATGAGTTGGAAACTAATTCAAAGATATTATTTCGAATTTATTCACTAATTTCAGACTTAATTTTTTTACTTGACAACGGCAAAGCCAAAAGAAAGGTTTATGTTTTTAGCAATATGTATGTAAGTACATATGTATGTATGTTTGTATTTACGTATGTTCCACCCAGCGGCAGCGTTGCCAAATTTTTTTTTGTCGAGTCAGGATTTTGAAACTTTTTGAGTAAAAAAAGCGGGATTCTTTCGTCGAAAGCGGAACATAGTAAAAAAACCCCTATATAATCAGGAGTTATTAAATATTTATCTTTTTATTTAAGTTTTAAATTATGTTTACATGACAATAGATAGCAAAACTAGCCATAGAAAATGTATTTTAATTAAAATATAATATTTTAAATGAGGTTTACGTTATAGTTAGGTAGTCGAATCTTCTTCGTCTTCTAAATAAAAAAAAAACAAAAACCAAACAAAAAGTTTCATTTTGTAGAAAAATGTGGTGTTTCAAACCAAAGAGGATATAATCACTACGTTATAAAACATTAGTCTGAGAAGTGAGCGTTACAAGTTGTGACTTACTGATAATAATTTATTTAAAAAAATACTTCATGATATTTCTATGATGATATAACTTAGTTTCCTCAGCACGCTGCACGCACGGTCGAGTTATCCCCGAAAAGCGGGATTGAGCCTATCCCGCGCGGAACATTTAATCTAGATTTAAAAATCGGGACGTCCCGCCAAAATCGGGACGTCTGGCAACGCTGCTGGGTTCCACTGTAGCGCCAAAACTACTCATCCGATTTTGATAAATGAGGTGTCAATCGATTCGTTATTATGGTCCGGGTGACAAAGGCTACCATCGAAATACGTATAATGTAGTCTTATATATCTTGTTTTTTTTATAATTTGACTAGCGTTTGACCACGATCTCGCCTGATGGCGCGCGATGATGCAGTCTACGATGGTACACGGTTGCCTAGAAGAAACCTATTCACTCGCGACTTGAAGATCCCTAGGTTGTAGTTATCAGGACACACAGACTCAGGCAAAGCGTTCCACTTCCACTCCTTGGCGGTTCGCATAATAAAGGTGGAAGAGTACCGCTTTGTGCGTATGGGAGGTATGTCTACCATGTAGCGGTGGCGTATCGCGGACCGCGGATTATTGTTGCCAAATAATACTATACATTACGTAACCAATGTTACGTACGACTTTGTTACGTACATTGGTCATACATAGTACATTATGACTACCTATATCCTACATAAACTATGATAGCTAAAGGCTAATGAGCATAGAGATCGGTTTTAGTTGTGTACTTATGTGTTAATAAAATAAATAAGATATTAGACATGTCATCACTTAAAATGGTAGAGATTGCTATCTTGTGTGTGGAAGCTAATAAGTACGGATGTTATAGACCGGTGAGGAATACCTGCATAGAAAAAATCACGGCATCTACTGGATCGGAAAAGCTCATGATCGAATGGTAGAATCGAAAGAAGGCCTAAAAGGAGTGGGTGATGATGATGATGAAGTAGGTAATTGGAACAGCAAGCTGAGCGTCTAAAATGGTCACTTAAAGGGAATCTTCGTCATGATTTTGAGAACTTATTGTATAACTTGGTCGCAATGAGGAGACCCGTAGGCGAACCAAGGTTTCAGAATTGTCAAGAGGATTAGCAAGCTGATTAGCATTACTTGGCCAACAAGTAACTTTTAAACAAAATTATAACCGACTTCAGATAACAGTAAAAATCAAACTACTCTACCAATTTTGATGAAATTTCCGTAGGATCAATCTAAAAGTATATCCTTTCTCCCCTTTTTAAAGTATATCCCTTTTGTTTAAGACTTATACGGTTTTCTCATGGTTGCCATTGTCAGAATTGGACCAAATAGAAATGGGACCACAAGGGAAGCACCAGCTTTCAAATAAAAAAAGAATCATCAAAATCGGTTCACCCATTTAAAAGTTCTGAGGTAACAAACATAAAAAAATATGTACAGTCGAATTGAGAAACTCCTTCTTTTTTTGAAGTCTGTTATAAATAGAGAGGTGCTCTATCGGGTTCTATATCTAAAACAAAGAGTTTTGTATCATCCTAATCATTTCATAGACGCGCGCGTACGAGGATCTCAGATCATGTCGGTCGAAGCGTCGAACAAATTGATACGAAACGATCGTACGCGCGCGTCTATGTTGCGTGCGACTGTTTTTTCTCGTTGTACTAAGCTTTCATTCTGTTCTTATTCTGTGTTTAAAATCACAAAACAAAAGTATATCATACAAAACTAGTTATAAAGATGAATTTTGCTTCTACCGTAACTGGTTACGAAACTCCGGTTTCGTACGCGGCCGAAGGGAATTTGGGTATATAAAAACTTGTCTAATAAAACACACACAAATCACAATACGTCCAACTCCAAACATGTTAAGTTATTATGAACCAAACTATTATTATTTACGTTACGGTAACCAGTTAGGCCTCGCGCTTATCGATAAGATGATAAGATAATAATAACCGATAAGCTGTCTAATTCACTATGCTATCGTCATCGATTTCTTTTCATTGCTATCGGCCTCACAGTGCACACATTATGTACATAGCTGTAATCAATAATCAATATTTTACTGCATAAAGCCACCACGTACAATTTGGAAGGAGTTTTCTATAGGTAATTTTACATATTTCTCATCCCGGGTTCGCGCTGAGCATTTGCTTTCACTCCTTTTATTTTTGACTTATTGGATAAAAAAAGGAATTTTGCCTACAAATTATTAACCCCACGTCTCCCAGCTAACTTAATATTGAGCCATTACATTGTCGCGAGTATCCCATAAAACAAAAATATATTATTCGTCATCTTTGACTATCAAAATAATACAACGAAATATACAATCTTCTTACATGGCCTACAGTTTCATTCAAATTACAGGTTAAAAAAAAATAGTAAGAGATTTTTTTGGGGTACAAAATGCAGTTATTCTGGACTTCAGACTTTTGCCTATATGTTTGTCACTAAAGCTACACGAATACCATATTTCAGCATTGTTGGATTACTGGTATACCCTGTGAATTTTGTTAAAGTTTTGTTTTTATTATGGCTAATAAATCAAAAATTACAAAGGTTAAACTAAAAATAAAAACAGGGTTTAAAATATCTACTAACAAAGACCTTTCATTTGACGTCCCATTTGACCTATTTTTTACCCCTCTTGAACCTCAATATGTCAACAACCCCCCAACATTTTTAGCTGATTTAGTCACACCAAAATTGGTGCTACCTACCTATCGTATGTTCAAATTTCACAATGATCGGATCAACGCTTCCAAAGGTATCCTCGGACTAACATACATATATACATACAACGCCGATTCGCCCAAGTTGATTTGGAGATCTCGCTTCGCTCTATCAGTTATTTTTAATTATGTAGGTACCTAAAATATTTAAGTATGTTCGAAAATGAATGTATAACTTTAATTTGTAGTTCTTTCTTGTACCCAGTACTTTTAGATATAGCGTATTTTTTTTATATTAAACTCGTAGACACAGAAGCTGACGGGCTTCCTGATGTTAAGTGGTCACCGCCGCCTATAAACTCCTGCAGCACTCGTGGTACTGCAATCGCGTTGCCTACCACTTAATACCCCGTTTAGGCCTCTCTTGAAGGCGTTCAGTTTGAAGCTCACCGGAAAAACCTCCGGAGGAAGATCATTCCACATCTTGCAGGTGCGTGGAAGAAACGAGCGGGTGAAACGCACCGTGTGAGACTTCCACGCATCTACAATATGTGGGTGAGCTCGTTGCCGGTTGCGGGAGGTTATTTATTAGATTAGAATGAATGAATGAAATACTCTTTATTGCACACCAAACAAAAATACAGTAATAATGTGAATAAACAATAAATAAAGGTACGATGGGCGATCTTATCGCTAAAAGCGATCTTCTCTCTAAAGATTAGATATTAGATTATTCTGTAAAGTGTAATGAACGAATTTGAATTCGAAGATCGGCCGTTCTGGAAATCTATGGGGAGGCCTATGTTCAACAGTGGACGTCCTATGGCTGAAATGATAATGATATGTTATGGTGAATGTAGTTTCAGAGTTCTGTAGCTTATCTGCACTAAATCAATGTTTGCTTGACTTTAGTGCTAACTTTTCACTTTAGATAAGAACCAATTGATAAGAAAGAAATCATCTGTTGTACTGTACTTTATACATTGAACCCATAACATTGCATTCATTAATCTTTGAGACAGTCATTCTTTCAGCAAGAACTTACGTCTACTATGACGATATTGATAGCAGAGCGATCTCACAGTTCTCTTCTCTGTTAAGGTTATTGTTGTGTGCCTACTACCACACCTAAGTCACCATAAACAAACAAGGTATGTAGAAGCGGGATATGGGTCAAAAACAAAGCAATGTTTCGCTCCTTCTTTTACAGTAAAGGTTGTGTTGTCGTGAATACTTGTAAACTTGTGATTGACCTAAAGACGCACGCAAGTGCGCGTGTACTAGGCATGTAAGTGATTGCTAATTTTAAATAATTTTCATATGATTATATGATTATTTTTTTGCTATTTCATATGTGAAAAATCACAGGCATTGATTTTTCATTATGATTCCGTAATGTCACACTTGCTATTCTTGCTAGTGCTATTTCACGTGTGAAAAATCACGGGCAATGATTTTTCATTATGATTCCGTAATGTCACACTTGCTATTCTTGCTAGTGCTATTTATCGTGTGAAAAATCACGGGCATTGATTTTTCATTATGATTCCGTAATGTCACACTTGCTATTCTTGCTAGTGCTATTTCACGTGTGAAAAATCACGGGCAATGATTTTTCATTATGATTCCGTAATGTCACACTTGCTATTCTTGCTAGTGCTATTTATCGTGTGAAAAATCACGGGCAATGATTTTTCATTATGATTCCGTAATGTCACACTTGCAATTCTTGCTAGTGCTATTTATCGTGTGAAAAATCACGGGCAATGATTTTTCATTATGATTCCGTAATGTGACACTTGCTATTCTTGCTAGTGCTATTTATCGTGTGAAAAATCACGGGCAAAGATTTTTCATTATGATTCCGTAATGTCACACTTGCTATTCTTGCTAGTGCTATTTCACGTGTGAAAAATCACAGGCATTGATTTTTCATTATGATTCCGTAATGTCACACTTGCTATTCTTGCTAGTGCTATTTCACGTGTGAAAAATCACGGGCAATGATTTATCATTATGATGCCGCCGCGCCGTAATGTCACACTTGCTATTGCATGTAGGAAAAATCATGGGCAACGGAAACGCCCGATGAATTCCGAAGAAAAGCGAACGATTGTGAATTGTAGCAGATCCGAATGACTGCAATCTACATGTACGATGATACGATGAAAACCGAAAGTTATTTCATTAAAATTATTTTTAGCAGGTTATGCGAAGGAAAATAGCAGGCTTGACAAATGATTTTTAAAATCATATGATTTTACACATGCTACTCGTGAAACGTTCCATTCCTAGTTTATATACATCACAACTACAAGTATTTACAAAGATTTAAGAATGCCAGATTACATAATGAACAAGCTACAGCTCGCGGCTTTGCACGCGTGGTTTGTCAATAAAACGTCACCCTCCTTCAGCGCAGTCGATTAAAATGTACCTTAGGTTTCAATCCCGGTAATCTATCTACCTTTATACCAAATTGCATCGAAATCGGTGCAGCCGCTTAGTCATAAAAACGTAAAAAACAGAGAGACAAGAGTTACTTTCAAATTAATACTATTAGTTAGTATGGATCATGTGATTTCTGTTTTGGATCAAGTTATATAATAAAATAATAAAATAAAACTTTTTATTGGAACCAGAAAAGATGTCTAGACAATTTTAAACATAGGTGCTAGTTTACATATAGGTACTAATTATAATTTTTATGTATGTTTAATCATTTGGAAATTATACAAATCAACAGTAATAATTATAGATATATAACAATGTTATGCATTAACTTTGACCTCCACACTAGGATTCCCTGTATTGTATAGAGATCAAATACAAGAAAGGTTAATCAAGTTAGTGCAGTGTTTGGCAAGTGAAATTAAATTATGTATGCACTTAAATATATGTATCTATTTATCTATAATGTATCTATTTAAATATGTTGAAGACTTGTTTCTTTAGATTGAAATTGCTTTATAAGATCAATGCATATCTGAGGGAGGAAATCCGAATTAAAATATGCGAAGCTTTAATATTGTCAAAATTAAATTACGGTGATCTTGTGTACGGTCCGCGCTTAACTGCGAAAACTACTCGTCTTGTACAGAGAATACAGAATGCTTGCTGCCGGTTCTGCTAGAATATCCCGCCGCGAACGCATATAACATCATAATATTTAAATAACTCTTCTACTCTTAACATGGCTTCGCGGCGAGATTTACATCTAGGAGTAATGGTACATAGTGTCATGATGTCTGAGATGCCAGAGTATTTGTACGCCAAGCTTGACCGATCAAAGACTAAGTACAGTTCGAGACCAACCCGTGACTTGCTACATTATAGTAAGCATTATATGTAAACTGTAGCGTTTAGGGGCAGTTTTCGGTACCAGCCAACCAAGTGTTGGAATAACATACCACCACCTCTTCGGCTACTAAAATCAAAATTTACATTTAAAAAACATTATAGGAAACATTTAATAGAAAAACAAAAAATTGGGTTGTCTGGTACAAATTGTTATATAGCGCCGTTCACTTGCTGACGCGAGGGTAAAGTTTCTAGTATATTTATATTTATTCGTATTATTATTTATAATTTACACTCTAACATTTCTTAACATTATTATGATTATTTCTTACATAATATATTTATTTCTTCTATCTACTTATCATAACTATCTAATAAAGCCTATCATAATTGTATGCAAACACATTCGTTCTTACGAGTTCTAATGACTTGCCTAAAAAAGGTTTCTGAAAGAATAACAGTGCCGAGCTGTCGATCGGTGGCGAGGCATAATGCTGAGCTGGAACCCATTTGCTGCAGTAGCACATACACACCTACTTGCCTCTTTTTAATTTTTCCCTGACTACATTGTAAATTTATTATTTCATTCTATTGTTTCTATGTTTGTTGTATTTTTCTGTGTTCTCTTGTGCTTTCTCTTTGATGTTATACCTTTTGATTGTATTGTGTGAATTTGTGTGTGCTGTGGTAGCAAATAAATGTCTGTCTACATATGTCTATGTCTAAATTAATATCACGTGTCCAATATTTTATTGTGAAGTTATAAATAAAGTAAGGTTCGATAAATCTCAGTAGATAATTTTGAAGAATTTCACTCGAGTCTGTCTGAAATAACATCCTCTCTCGAGATTGCTTCTCTAATTTTCATTTCCAGTCACCAATATCTCGATCGTAAGCTCGATTCCTCTATGCAAATATGATTTCTGCTTTCCAATTTCCCGAAAGACTCGAAATTGATAAAATACTTAAAGGTATTATCAAGTTATCAGAGATGCGATGGAGTTTATTGAACCTATTGTGAAGGGTACCTAGGTAATTCTGTAAGAAATCTTTAATAAATAATAATACAGTGAAACCTGGGTAAGTGAGAACTGGATAAGTGAGAAAACTCTATAAGTGAGATTTATAGCCAGGACCCGTCATTTTAAGCTCCCAAAACCTCTATTAGCGAGAAACAGAAACCTCTGTAAGAGAGTCGTTTTTCCCTCATGGACCTCCGTAAGTGAGACTGCTAGTTAACTATACCTCTATAAGCGACAGTCGAGCTTTATTTACAAATATAACATCTGCTATTTTATAAATCATTCTTAACTTTCGTGGAACTTCCTACCATTGTTTTTGTATTGTTTTCTCGTCAATATTGTACCTATTCTATTTCGTGGAACTAAATAACGTTTTTATTTTATCGCATTCTTTTCGAATGGACACATCTGCTATTTTATAACTCATTTTTAACTTTCGTGGAACATCCTACTATTGTTTTTGTATTGTTTTCTCGTCAAAATTGTACCTATTCTAGTTCGTGGAACTAAATAAATTGACGGATTTTTTAAGTGTAAATAAGTTCTAAATAAAATAAAATTACATAGTGCATGCATTTTTGTTTTGTTTTCGTAAGGATCTTGAACCCATATAAAGTACTTATATGTCGAAATCTAATGAACGTAACATATACACACTATTAAAAATATATATGTACATAATACATATATGTTGTGCATATTATGCACATAATTTTATCATATTACATATTTACTACATTCGTACTTGCTGTGACTTGTTATTGGTGCGTTCCTCTATAAGAGAGAAACGCTAGCCATGTACCTGCATTAGCGAGAAACTCGGGTTAGTGAGAAACCTCTATAAGCGAGAATGAGAATGCGCTCCCTTGAACTCTCGCTTATCCAGGTTTGACTGTATATATTTCTCACGACGATATTAATGAGTGGCGTAGCTAGGTACCCTGGGGCAAAAAATAAACTAGGGCCCCAACTAAACTATTTAAAATCGTTTGTTCCGTATTAATCGTGTTCCGAATTCGACGTACTTCAGATCTGTCGTAATCCAGATTCGACGTAATACAGCCGACTCCATAATAATATTAAAAAGCAAATACAAATTACAAGTAACTTATTTAAATGAACAAATTAAAACTATTTTATGAAAATAAAAGAAAATATCTACCTAAATAAATAAATATTTCTGGACCAGAACCAGATAACTGATAGAATACTTAGACTTATATAATTTTTTTTTGTAAATACTTACTTATAATATATAGAGAAACAACCAGACCCGGAACCAATATCTGTAGATCATGAAAACATTTGTTCCGCGGCGGGAATCGAACCCGCTACCTCTTGCGTCTCAGCCGGCTTTTCGCCCACTGCACCACGCAGGTCGTCAAACCTGTTACCGTTCAAAAAATACAGTCCTGTGACAGACACACAGCCAGCGGAGGCACGTTAATAAAGTCCCGTTGAGCACGGACCCGTTATCCTTTGGGCACGGAATCCTAATTAAGTAGAGATTTTTAAACCAATAACACCACTTTCTTGACCGACTGTACGTTTATATTCCGAATGTGGGAGAAATTTTCACTAGTTCAATTTATAGTTTGTAAGTCAGAGTCCGAGTGTCCCCTGAGCTTGGGGGCCCCGGGGCACTGCCCCGTCTAGCCTTCCGGTAGTTACGCTACTGATATTAATCCTCATGATGGACATCCTCTGGATCTCTTACTCAATCATTACGTTTGACAATGTCCACTTTTTGCATAAGATTTAAACATTCAGAGGCAGATAATATTGCCGCCCGCTTTTGATTTTTGGTTCTGGGACAATCCGGTTTCCTCTCGACGTTTTTCTTCACCGTTTGGCACTCGTTTAAATGCGCACATATTTTTCGTATAGAAAAATCCATTGGTAACCGTACATCCCACAAGGCCACCCCAGCTCTTATGTAGATATCTTCAAGTCTAAAATTGCGCGCCCCACTACAACATTTTTAACATCGTACTGTGAGTTCACTTCAACTTGAAACAGTAGAGGGGCGAGTATAAAAAAAAACTTATAAAGGTACTATGGCCTGCTCAGAGTTATTTTAATTTAAAATAAGATTATAAACTGTACATAGTATAAAATGAAGTCACTTCCGCTCTCTGTTCGCTTAGATCTTTTAAACTACTTAACTGATTTTAATACAGTTTTCAGCAATAGATAGAGCGATTCAAGAGGTAGATTTATATGTATAATACATACATAATAACTGCGAAAGTAACAGTTTGCTTGTTACCTTTTCATAACTAAACGGGTGAACGGATCGTAATAGATTATATTATGGGGAAGGGAATAGGCTACTTTTTACCGGAGTGCGCAATTAGAGGGTAATGTTTTTTATTGAAATACCACGCATGCGAAGCCGCGGGCGCGGCTTGTGTTTAATAAATAACTTGTTTATTTAAAAACAAACAGTAGAGGGGCGCTATATTTTAGATTGGAAGATCGATCTCTACTCATATCAGTGATAATATTATATTGATTCCGGGTGGCTAATACTTCAACGTACTATGTACTTTTTTCAACATTTTAACGATCCTACCGAACTACCTAACGACATACATACAACTGCTTTTATGACAAACTTAACGATGACACCTTGTATTCTTTGAAACTAATCGATACTTTCTATGGAATTCAGCTGACCGCTAGTTCGTAGTGAACGTTAGCAAGCAATCAAATATATTTATCGAAATAGGTGATTCACCTTCATGAAATGGTACCTATTATGTGACTAATGGCACTGAGAAAGTCTTTTACTAAGAATTTCTTGCGTACTGTCTGAAGACCTCACAGAATAAAGAAAGAATACATTGTAGAGTTTTCTGTTTGGTAGAGCCTTTTATTTCTTCTGTTCTATGTCCTTCAGGTTATTTTAAATTGTTAAGTCTTTAACTATCTAGTATGTCCCTGTGTTGGGAGTAGGCCTGCACTAACCGTAAATACAATCCCTATCTATCGATTCTTACGTAAATAAATTTTTGCAGAGAATTATGGTTCTTTTGATTAGTCTGATCGAGTAGATTCTAGTCTGTTCTCTCTGTTGGGAGTAGGCCTCCGCAAGTTCTGCACTAACCGTAAATACAGTCCCTATCTAACGATTCTTACGTAAATAAGTTTTTGCAGAGAATTGTGGTTCTTTTGATTAGTCTGATCTAGTAGATTCTAGTCTGTTCCTTCTGTTGGGAATAGGCCTCCTCAAGTTCTGCACTAAACATAAATACAGTCCCTATCTATCGATTCTTACGTAAATAAATTTTTGCAGAGAATTATGGTTCTTTTGATTAGTCTGATCGAGTAGATTCTAGTCTGTTCTCTCTGTTGGGAGTAGGCCTCCGCAAGTTCTGCACTAACCGTAAATACAGTCCCTATCTAACGATTCTTACGTAAATAAGTTTTTGCAGAGAATTGTGGTTCTTTTGATTAGTCTGATCTAGTAGATTCTAGTCTGTTCCTTCTGTTGGGAATAGGTCTCCTAAAGTTCTCCACTAACCGTAAATACAGTACCTATCTAACGATTCTTATGTAAATAAATTTTTGCAGAGAATTATGTTTTTTTTTATTAGTATGATGTATTAGATTCTAGTCTGTTCCTTCTGTTGGGAGTAGGCCTCCTCAAGTTCTGCACTAACCGTAAGTACAGTCCCCAGCTTACGATTCTTATGTAAATAAATGTTTGCAGAGAATTATGGGATTGGAAGCGGCCGAGTGGAGCTGACTAATCGACCATGCCGATCCTTCGCAACGCCGACCACCCTGCCTCGCAGGGGACTGACTCGATCGCCGTTAGGTATGCAGTGGCGGTGCTTGGTGCTTGGGCGGCTGAAGGAGGTAACTCTCTATTTTCTTTGTTATCCATATTATAAAATATCAATATGAATGCCATTCCTCGGTCATGTGTTGAAATGTTCATTGGTTGGTTTGTTCTGTTGTGTAATTTTTTATTGTGTAAAAAAGTGCCCTCAGTAATCACTAATCAGTAGTTTGCGTTGCTTGTCAAGGACAGGCAAGTATAAAGTGGCATTACCTAGTTTTAAAAACTTATTGTACACTTGTTTATGCTAATAAATATCTTGTATCTTGTTCATACATACCTACGAAAATCTTAATATATATATAGGGTTTTCCAATAAGAGGTGTTATTTTGATAATAAAAGAAAAATGCCATTTTGTAATATAAATGATCGGATGTTTATTTCATTATAAAGAGGAAGGTATGCCGTTAATAGTGGAAAATAACATCAGACAAGTGATCACCACGACCACGCATACAGGAACATATCCTTTTCATGAAATTTTCCATAAACAAATCGCAAAGTGGCTGCCCTATGTCCTCGATAGCCTCACAAATTCCATCTTTGAGGTCTTGAATCGACGCTGGGCTGTTGGCGTAGACCTTCTCTTTCACGTTCCGTTCCCCAAAGGAAAAAGTCGCAAGGTGTTAAATCACGAGATCTCGGTGGCCAATTGTGATGATCACCTCTTCGAGAGATAACACGGTCCGGAAACTTTTCCCGTAAAAGATCAATGGTTTCGTTGCGTGTGTGGCACGTAGCGCCGTCTTGTTGAAAGTAAACGTTTTCCAGATCAATACCATCCAATTCCGGCCATAAAAAATCATTAATCATCTCTCGATAGCGCAATCCATTCACCGTAACTGTTGCTTCAGCCTCATTTTCGAAAAAGTAACGTCCAATGACTCCGCCGGACCATAAACCGCACCAAACAGTCACACGTTGAGGATAGAGAGGCTTTTCAACAATAACTCTTGGGTTTCCGAGCCCCAAATGCGACAATTTTGCGTGTTGACGAAGCCACCGAGGTGGAAATGGGCCTCATCACTCAAAATGATTTTTCGATGGAATTCCGGATCACTTTCATGCATTTCCACGACCTGATCAGCAAAGACACGACGTTGTTGATGAACGGCCGGCTTGAGTTCTTGTGTTAACTGAACTTTATAAGCCATAGGACCCAAATCTTTATGCAAAATCCGGTGTAATGACGTTTGTGGAATGCCTAATTCCAAAGAACGACGAGGAATGGACAAACCTGGGTTTTCTTCAACACTTTCGGCTACAGCAGCAATATTTTCGGCTGTTCTTGAGCGACGTGCACGGGTTTTATTCTTCACATCCCTAAGTTGTCCCAACAGCTCGATTTTTTCCACCAATTTCTGTATTGCGGTCCGACAAGGTGCTTCACGATGACCCAAAAATGTTCGAGTTTTACGAACCGTCTCTGCCAAATTTTCACCATTTTTAAAGTGAATTTTAATAATTTCAATGCGTTGTTGAAGCGTGTATCGTTCCATTTTTATTAATGGCGTAGTTTCTACTTGTCAAATGTCAAAAAATGACAGCTTCAAAAGTGACATCTACCGAAATAGCGGGCTATTCAAAATAACACCTCTTATTGGAAAACCCTATATATTATAAGTAGGTACAGTTTTTTTTATTAGATATAATTTTTTTTATTTCTTTCATTTGCATACTCTGTGCACCGCTTTCCATTACTGCTTCGCTCTTTACTATCCATCCAAAGGTTGCCTGGAAGAAATCGCTTTCAGCGATAAGGCCGCCCATTTTATGTATTCCTGGTGTACAATAAAGAATTATTCTACACTATTCTATTCTATTCTAATGCTGGACATTCACACTGCGTTTGTTTTATGACTTTCGATGACTAAAAATAAATTCACAATCTCTAAATTAAATGAAAATTAATTGTAAAAATAAACATATTTTTATTTATGTAAATAAAATAAATATTAACAGAGGTTCCATAATCTTCTATCATGTGCAAAACTAAAGTCAAACATGATTTACCTTAATCCTAAAGATACGTTATACACAATGTCCAAGAAATATCATATTGAAAGGTAGTCTTTTATTATTTTGCCTTCTAAAACATAAGTTTACATTTCTAATGCACACGGAATGTTCTTGTAAAACTTCTTTTTGTTTTTGAATGTTATTTTTTTATGGACTTTAAAATCGCGTCCGCTATGTATTTATTTTTAATTATTTGTCTCTCTTGGTCCTAAAGGTCTCAACGGAAGACCAGCGCAGGTTCTAACGTCCTGCACGCGCTTTTTTTTGCAACCAATTTGCCTACCTAGCTTTAAGTTTCTATGTTGTTTTTTATTGATGTACTGTTTTATTTTTTGTTGTCATTTTTGTATAATGTGTGTTGCAAAATAAAATATTTGATTTGATTTATAAAGTTGTGAATTATTGGCATGTCATATTTTTCCTTTTACAGCAACTTACCCGTTCGACTTGACAAAGACAAGACTGCAGATACAATCCGAGGTGGCTTCAGCTAAACATGGATACAAGGTAAGGGAAGCGAAGTTAGGAGGTTGACCGGTTTGACTACTGCATTTATCACACAGACAAGGTAGGTAAGTATTGAGGAGGATATTATCACAATGCATTGTAAGTACCGGAAGACTGAACGGATGTGTGAACCATGTGTAAACTAGCGGTTCGCCCCGAACTGAGATCTCGCGAGTCTCCCAAACCACAAAAAAAATATTCTTAGGGCGACTCGCGCAAGGATGCCTAAACGTATTTAGTGGCTAAATACGATTTGAGGAGTTGTCAAATAATACAAATACGTAAAGTTTAAACATGTTTAGTTGCTAAATACGTTTAGAGATCGTTGTGAAAGACGGCCTTATTCTTTGACAAATAAAATAGTGCCACGAAAAACAATCCCAATAACTTGACCCACAGTTTCATTGAAATTACAGGTAACGGTAGTTCATGTAAATTGGCTCTTTTTTGTGGTACAAATTGCAGTTATTTTGGGTTTCAGACTTTTGTCTATATTTTTGTTACTAAAGCTACATGCATACCAAATTTCAGCACTGTGGGGTCACTGGTGTACCCTGTGAATTTGGTCGAAGTTTAGTTTTTATCATGGCTAGTTAATAACTCAAAACTATAAAGAATTTACGAAAAATAAAAACGGAGTCTAAATGTACTGAATACCTTTCATTTGACGTCCCATTTGACCAGTTAGCCACATTTAAAAAAAAATTTCCCCTCTTGAACCCCAATATCTCAATAACCCGCCCAACATTTTCAGCTCATTTAATCACACCAAAATTGTAACATCATTCATACCTATGTATTACTATGTTAATCATACATATGTATTAAATTTCATTATGATCGGATCAACGCTTCGAAAGTTATCCTCGGACAAACATACATAGGTAGGTACATACAACGCTGATTTGCCCAAGTTGATTTAGAGATCTCGCAGTTTCAGTTTACTTTTTACTATATTTGCACTTCATGGAGTAGAATTGCTGCACCAAACAACGTTTTTATCGTAGTACTCCCCGTACCCCCCCCCCCCCGGACTAATTGTATGGCCTAGAATACATTATTGTCAATGATATGCATGTGAATGCATCAGCTTTAATCGGTCCATCCGCTTAGGCACTACAATGCGGTGCCACACACGACAGATAGAAAGACAGAGGCTTATATTAACGAAAATCGATCAGCCCTTTTGGTGAACCCTTTAATTCTAAAAAATGCCTATCATGAGCTTTCATAAATATGGCTGGACAAACCGAATTTGCTTTTGAGTAAAGGGTTGCCACCTTTTTTTAATTTTTTAGGCTAAAAAAAAGTACATCTGTAAATAAAGTACCAGACTATTTATTTACCAGACTATTTCTCTTCCATACATAGTTTTTCAACAACATTCAACAAATATTTGTTATTCTGAAATATATTAACGGCATCTTTACAATCAATCCTTAAATATAAATATACAATAATTCGTTTTTTATTTGGTTATAGGACGCTCTATTGCGTTCATGCCGCCACTTAGCATTCACCAGGGAAAAATGCATGAAGTTGAATTGAATGCTGAAGTGCCGGGAATGGATAGCAGAAACGACACAATTTTTCCATAATTCGCAACATTACCTACATGATATTGACATTGATGTTTTAGGTTACGTTCCAAAGCAGTTCGTTCTGTTACCACGAAAAAAACATTCACAAATAAAAACAAAGTATTTTCACGTGCTTTACTGCCCCCATAAAGTATAAAGTACGATTGACCAAAATAGAGTACAATACTTTATTATAAAGTACGGGTGGCAACCCTATTTGAATACCCTGTCGCATGTCGTATGACGTACAGGGAACTACGATGCTACAGACACACATAGGCGTCAAACTTATAACCCTCTTTTTGCGTCAGAGGAATAAAATCGTAGCAAACAACTCTAGACGGCAATTTCCTGAGTGGCATTGGAGAAATGATGCAAAGGGAAATATTTGCATGCAATGTTTGTACACTTTAATAGTTTGTTTAAACGCTAGTGGGGCCTTTATTTTTACCACTGTGTATCTTCAACTTTTATTTCTTTGCGTATTTATGTTGAGTGAACCTTTTTTCTGTTTGTGTAGGTATAGGTAGGATGGTAAGGAATTCCAAAAATGGGTCCTCACACGAATATCAAATGTTTATTCTACGACTTTTCGAAATTTGACAAAAACTTGATATTAATCATAATAATAGGTCTATAAAATTGCCGTTCTTCAGTCCTGGTCATTTCAAATAGAAAAAAAGTTTGGAATAGCTTGAAATTCTTGAAATGTAAATTAATTTTGTTTTAAAAATATTACATTCTTTTTACAAACTCAGTCTTTTGTTTATTGATTAGCGTTGTATTTCCATTACATTTGAACATTTTTCGTCATAATGGATACTTTAAAAATTCGTGTAATTATGGAATATGAGTTCCGTCGTGGCACCAACGCGACACAAACGGCACGTAACCTCAAAAACGTTTACGGAGAGAACTGTACAAACAACCCGTTATTGGTTTTCCCGGTTCCGTTCTGGAAATTTTGACTTGAAAAATGTAGCTCGTGGTCGTCCGGAGACTTTGGTCAACAATGATGAATTAAAAGCGATTGTGGAAGCTGACGAAACTCAATCTACAGCTTAGCTAGCAGCAGCTTTTGATGTTAGCATCAAAACAATTTTAATCCATTTGCGACAAATAGGCAAGGTAAACAAACTTGATAGATGGGTGCCCCACGAACTTAACGATCGCCAGCGCAACGTACGCGTCGAGACCTGCCTCGCGCTGCTCAATAGGCATAGAAATTTTGAACCGAATTGTTACGTGCGATGAAAAATGGATTCTGTTCGACAATCGAAAGCGCTCAGCAAGTTGGCTAGATCCTGGTTCAGCACCAAAGCAATGCTCTAAACCAAAAATGACCCCTATAAAGGTGATGGTCACTGTTTGGTGGTCTAGTGCGGGTGTGATTCACCACAGCTTTTTACAAAACGGCATGAGCATTACTGCAGATGGGTACTGCGAAGAACTGGAGACAATGATGGAGAAGCTTGCACATCGGCAACCAGCTTTGGTCAATCGGTCGTCCCCACTGCTCCTTCACGATAACGCGCGACCCCATACTGCACAAGAGACAGTCTCCAAGCTGCAAGAGCTGGGGTTGGAAGCTCTCCCTCATCCGCCATACTCACCAGACCTTGCACCTACCGACTATTACTTTTTCCAAAATTTAGACAACTTTTTAGTAAGTAAAAAATTCAATTCCCGAGAGGCAGTACAAAATGCCTTTGAAGAGTTTGTTGCCTTCCGTCCAGCTGAATTTTACAAGAAGGGCATCAATAAACTGCCAATGCGTTGGCAAAGATGCGTCGATTGCATGGGTGATTACTTTGAATAACAGAAATAAAAATGTTTAAAAAAATAAGTACTTTCACTTATTCCATACAAAACGGCAATTTCATAGGTAAATACCTAATATATTAAAGTTTTGGTAGAACAGCTGAGCTGTTTCTTTGGAAAGCCGTTTCATGCTCAAAACCTTAAATCAAACATCTGGTCAATGATATTCTAACAGGGGTAGAGCTCTAATAGGGAATATCATTGCATCTGGTATGTAAAATGCTCCAAGAGATAGCTGATTTGAAACCACAACACTAAAATATTTAGGTAAGTAGGTACACATGAATTTTTCCTACTAAAAATGCATTACGAGTATATTGATATAATTTTTAAAGAGGAGTTTATAATTTTAACGCCTTGTCTGTGGCATCGTAGTTTCCAAACGTATGGACAGACGGACGCGGTTTTATAATAGAAAGATAGTCTGGGGTGGTTTTTAGCTGTGTGATGAAGATCAAGTCAGCCGGTTCGAAGACGATCGCACTTTTCTATATTTGTTACACGTTTCTAATGATCGGGGTGTTTATACATTTTGCAAAATTAACTTCTTATAACTAGTTATATAACTCCGTTCGCTCCGAACTGAGATATCGCGAGTCTCCCATAAAACAAAAAAAAATTATTTGTAATCTATGACTTCAAAATAATGCCACGAAATGCATAACATACATACATACAACGCCGATATGCTCAAGTTGGTTTGGAGATCTCAAGCTCAATCACTAAAAAGTGGGTGTCACTTTTAGGTTAACATTCCGAAGCAGCACTGTGTAGCACCTGTCAAAAAGGTTTTCAATTGTTCTGACTTGTTATCGAGTCCGCTGGGAGTTCTAAAGAAGGTGTGAGCATGCACTGCATTGCACCTTCGTCGCATAGCATAGAGTAATTGACGACTATTTGTGTTGTAGCGCTGTGTGACTTGTACAGCGTTATTTATTTATTATTTAACTTAAATATAACTAACTGACTGAATTCAGTATTTTCTGAATTTAGCCAGGTGTAAATACGCTTTAAATAATTAATACTAATTATATTACGTATGTCCAGACAGTAAGTAGTAACTACCTAGATGCATTAAGGCTCGGACTATATCCCGGTCTCCCCGATCCTGCGAATCCGGAGCATGTCCCGGTTGCTTCCAGGTAAAAATCGGAGTCGGATGGCCTCGGATCGTGTGGATCGGATGCCATATAGTCCGCTAAACATGATCATTTCAATCGATATTGAACATCGCCCGTCCGATCACACGAGTGATCGTTTGTCACACCACACCACAAAATCGAACATTGCAACACAAAGCAATTCCATTATGCATGCAGCCATTTGGACCCACGCACGCAACCGTGAACAGAGGACTGATTCACTAGCCTGGTACATTCAGCAACTTAAGTTAACTTTTGTAACAAATCAATGTACCTACAAGTACTTTTTCTATTTTATTTTGGACTCGATTCATAGTCGACCTCCTTAATGGAGCCCACATATGTACGTCAAGGATTTCTTTGCGCATGACTTTTAACAAATTCTTCTCACAAGAGCTTGCAAGCATGCATAAGCCTTGAAATTTGATATGCCGATATTAAAGTCTTTAGGGAAAAGAGGGCTGATATTTGGAAAAACGGGTATCTTTTTAAAAAAAACATAATAACTCATTTTGTAGGATTGCGCAATGTTTTGTTTTACGATAATAATGGTACTGAATTCTAGTAATGATGAACTAAAATATAGAGGCCTAGTTATACATTATTATTTGTGTATTTCCCAATCCTAACATTTCTTCATTTCTACATTTAGCCGCGCGCGACAGATACCGTCTCGCTGTCTTATGTCTTCAATTAAATTCAAATTATTTACGAACTTAGAAATACCACTAGTGGCTCGCCCCGAACTGAGATCTCGCGAGTCTCCGATAAAAACAAAAAAATATTATTTGTAATCTTTGACAATCAAAATAGTGCCACAAAATAAATATCCAACTAACTTGACCTACAGTTTCATTCAAATTACAGGTAACGGGTAATCAAATAACATGAACTCATGTTATTTGATTACGCTTTTTTGGGGTACAAATTACAGTTATTCTGGATTTTAAACTTGTGCCTATATTTGTGTTACTTAAGCTACACGCATACCAAATTACAGCACTGTGGGGTCACTGGTGTACTCTGTGAATTTTGTCAAAGTTTAGTTTTTATTATGGCTAATAACTCAAAAACTATAAAGAAGTTACGAAAAATAAAAACGGAGTCTAAATGTACTAAACCTTTCATTTGACATACCACTTGACCTAATAGTCTCAATTTCTTTTTTTTTTACCCCTCTTGAACCCCAATATCTCAACAACCCCCCCAACATTTTTAGCTCATTTAGTCACACCAAAATAGTGTCATCACTACCTACCTATGTATCAAATTTCACGATGATCGGATTAACGTTTCGAAAGTTATCCTTGGACAAACAAACATACATAGATACATAATACAATGCTGATTTGCCCAAGTTGATTTAGAGATCTCGCTTCGCTCTATCAATAACGGTTTACACACCAAATCGTTATAACTAATAGGTACCTAAGAAAACGAAAATAATAACAAGATCAAAATTAACTAAGTACATAGAATAGAAATACCGAACTATAAAAATAACAAAACTAATAAGTACATACACACGTAAAATACATATTACTATAATTTTCCCAAGTAAGCACCTACAATTTAATGTTTTGGGATAATATCTCTCTCGCAGTACTGAAGGCATACTTGCGTCAACGTAACATCTATACTGTACAATATACGCAAAAACAGCATCGTGGTACCCTTCTCTCCTGTTGTTTGATTTGACCGTAATTAAATTGTAGCTCAAACTTTATAAAACTTTAATCAACTAAAACAGTGAATCGATTTGTGTCGCTGACTGTAACTTACCCCACATCGCGTTCATCATAGAATCGAGGATAGTTAGTAAGACTGGAAACCGCAGAAGGGGCATGTCCACAGAATGGCTAATAGTTAGTACGTGGTAGTTTTGATCAGCATGTACCGGCCACTGAGGTCATTGCCAAGTATGAGAGCATGTCTGAAGCCAGTTCTACAACTCTAGACATTAATTTGTGTTCGATATACCATACATATTTATTACCCAGGTATAATTTGGTAAAGGGAAACACGGCCGTCTCAAACAGAACTGAATTCAAGTAGATATAATATAACTTTAGAATTATTTTTTAGGTAAGTAAGTATTACCTTTGTTCGAATTACGGGTATTATTATATTAATTAAGAATATTAGTGTCTGTCTGTCTGTCATCGCTTGCTTAGATCGTTGATTTTAATCTAGGTAGGGCTATTTAATCGCTTAGAAGGTAGAGCTCCGTATGAAAGAATTCGTCTGGTGAAGTACTACCACAGTACATACCTATCTCTGCCGCCAACTAGTAGGTAAATAGTAATGCACGCGTTACTGTGCTTCGGTTTGAAGGATATGGGTGCCGCCGGTGAAATTACAGGCACATAAAACTCTTTAAGACCTCACATATGGTCTCAGGAAGACGAGCAATGACATGAAATTAAATTTGTGATTGTGAGCGTGTTCCGTCATCTCACCGTACAGGTTATTTTTTAACGAAAATCTAAAAAGTGTGCAATGCCTTTGCAAATTGAAGAGTTTGATGATTTTCTCAATGGATCCCATCATCAGATCTTGCCTTTCTAACAAAAAAAGAATACTTGAAATCGGACAACGTGCGAAAGATTATTGTTGAACATAATAAAATTGATCGAGATAATTTAGCTACCTACCGATACCATCATTGCGTTTGACTTAGGTTTGTAATGTAATTACTATTAAATTATTTCTGATAACTGTATTTATAATAGGTCTTTACCTATGAAATTGTCGTTCTTCAGTACTGGTCATTTCAAATAGAAAAAAAGTTTGGAATGGCTTTGTGTTCTAAATTCAAATTAAGTTTGTTTTAAAAACATGACATTCTTTTTACAAACTCAGTCTTTTGTTTATTGATTAGCGTTGTATTTTCATTACATTTGAACAATTTTCGTCATAATGGATACTTTAAAAATTCGTGTAATTATGGAATATGAGTTCCGTCGTGGCACCAACGCGACACAAACGGCACGTAACATCAAAAACGTTTACGAAGAGAACTGTACAAACGAACGCACAACCCGTTATTGGTTTTCCCAGTTCCGTTCTGGAAATTTTGACTTGAAAAATGAAGCTCGTGGTCGTCCGGAGACTTTGGTCAACAGTGATGAATTAAAGGCGATTGTGGAAGCTGACGAAACTCAATCTACAGCTGAGCTTGCAGCAGCTTTTGATGTTAGCATCAAAACAATTTTGATCCATTTGCAACAAATAGGCAAGGTAAAAAAACTTGATAGATGGGTGTCCCACGAACTTAACGATCACCAGCGCAACGTACGCGTCGAGACCTGCCTCGCGCTGCTCCATAGGCAAAGAAACGAAGAAACTTTGAACCGAATTGTTACGTGCGATGAAAAATGGATTCTGTTCGACAATCGAAAGCGCTCAGCAAGTTGGTTAGATCCTGGTTCAGCACCAAAGCAATGCCCTAACCCAAAAATGACCCCTAAAAAGGTGATGGTCACTGTTGGGTGGTCTAGTGCGGGTGTGATTCACTACAGCTTTTTACAAAACGGCATTAGCATTACTGCAGTGTACTGTGAAGAACTGGAGACAATGATGGAGAAGCTTGCACATCGGCAACCAGCTTTGGTCAATCGGTCGTCCTCACTGCTCCTTCACGACAACGCGCGACCCCATACTGCACAACAGAGTCTCCAAGCTGTAAGAGCTGGGGTTGGAAGCGTTCTCTCATCCGCCATACTCACCAGACCTTGCACCTACCGACTATTACTTTTTCCAAAATTTAGACAACTTTTTAGTGGGTAAAAAATTCAATTCCCGAGAGGCAGTACAAAATGCCTTTGAAGAGTTTGTTGACTCCCGTCCAGCTGATTTTTACAAGAAGGGCAGCAATAAACTGCCAATGCGTTGGCAAAGATGCGTCGATTGCATGGGTGTTTACTTTGAATAACAGAAATAAAAAAGTTTAAAAAAATAAGTACTTACTTACACTTATTCTATACAAAACGGCAATTTCATAGGTAAAGACCTAATATATATATAGTGTAAAGTCTTTGTTCCGGGAGCAATGAAACACAGTACCAGCCTGTAACAGGGATCTATTGAACTGACTCGTAATACTAAATCTCCTCTCCACCAATAATCTACCAACACAATTCAGAATACACCAAATTCCTCTACACTAAATTTAACTTACCTAAGCCATAACAATATAACTACTTAACTAACAATTTTATGAAAAGCTCTATTCTAATAAGTTCTTTGTTCTCTGTAACCATAATATTAAAGACATAGAAAGCATTGTTATGTGTATGTGTTATAAGTATGAACGGAAGCGAGAATAACAATATATCAAAGCCAATGATGACAGAGTAGTTCTTATATGTATGCGATAGAAGTCGCTACAATTAAAATCTTTAATTACGTTTATTCAATCTACATTGCTTTATGGGCCGAGGCTTCGGCAATAAGATTTTGGGTGACGCGTCCGATGGAGGATCACGGGGATCTGGCGCAGATTCATTTGCCGGGCTCTTTGAGCTCTGAATAGAATCACGTTTGGCTACCGGCTCCGACCTTGCACCTTCCTCACCATTCTGTGCATCTTGAAAGAGATCTTTGTCTACCTGTGCGTCAGACTCTAACAGGACACTCTCAGGATCTGGGTGGATTAAGGAACTCCTTGTCCTACGTTTTAATTGATCGATATGACGATGTACTTCACCTACCCCACCGATCACCTTGAAATTCGACGGCCCCAACCTAGATTGTACCTTTCCTGGTAACCATTTATCAGCCTTTAAATATTGGTGGTACCAGACGTCCTCCCCGTTTTTAAGTGACCTATTCACCCCTCCTGAATTATCTACTTGCCGCTTTTGTGATTGAATAATCTTAGCTTCGCGATCTGGTGTTAATGCATCCAAACGGGTCCTTAACCGCCTACCCTGCAATAACATAGCTGGACTCTCACCTGTAGATGTGTGTTCAGTATTCCTATAATATACCAAAAATGTATTTAGCGCATTATTTATATTTTGTTTTTCGAAAACCGCCTTTTTAATTACTCTTTTTAAAGTTTTAACCGCATTTTCTGCCGCCCCATTGGAAGCCGGATGATAGGGTGCCGTCAATATATGTTTAATTGCGCGTGTTTTAACGAAGTTCTCGAACTCCCTATTGGTAAACGGTGGCCCATTGTCTGTAACAATTTGTTTAGGAAAACCCCATCTGCTCCACAACTCGTTTAACTTATCAATGGTAAAATTTGCCGCCGTACTATAGGTACCACAAATACCTCCAACCACTTAGACATGGCATCAACTACTACGAGATAGGTTTTCCCTTGAATAGGGCCCATAAAATCCAGATGCAGTCTAGATCATGGTCTGGAAGGCCAAGGCCATGGGCTCGGAGTCTGCCGTGGTGGTGAGTCAGCCTGTGCCGCGCACGTGGCGCATTTCCGGCACATGGCTTCAATAGCCTCATCTATCTCGGCCCACCACATGTAACTTCTCGCTAGAGACTTAGACTTGACCATGCCCATGTGCGGTTCATGTAAAACCTTTAATACCTTATCCCTGCAAGTTTCTGGAATTAATACCCTATGTCCCCACATAACGCACTCTAATTCCTCATACAGCTCATTTTTTCTATTAAAATATAGCTGCATACCTGTAATGTCACAGTTAGCGGGCCACCCGTCTCTTATAAACGCTAAAATTCTACTCAAGATTGGATCTCTAGCGGTATTTTTTTTAATCTCGTTATAATCTAACAGAAAAGCGTCCTGAGCAAAATGTAAAAACGTCTGCTCCGTGAGCACGCGCGAAATCGGTTCCTTATCACGCAATGGCAACCTCGACAACCCGTCTGCACTGTTCGCGTCTGTCCTCACGTATTCTATATCATAACTGTATGCTGATAATATAATAGCCCAACGTTGCATACGGCTCGCAGTCATTATAGGAATGCCCGTATTGGGGCCAAATATTGAAACTAAAGGCTTATGATCCGTTCTAAGAATAAATTTTCGGCCATAAACATATTGGTGAAATTTCTTCATACAGTAAATAATCGCTAACGCCTCTCTGTGTATTTGTGAGTAATTCTTTTCCGCGGCGGTAAGCGTGCGCGACACAAAAGCGACCGGTCGCTCGGCCCCGTATCGGTCCGGCTGGGACAGAACGCCCCCCACTCCCGCCGCACTAGCATCGCATGTCACAATCAGCTGTTTGGAAGGATCATAATGGGCTAAAACCTTTGAACTCGTTAGTGTTCTTTTAATTTCCCTGAATGCCCGTTCGCATTTGCTACACCAATGACATTGACTACTTTTTCTTAATAAATTATACAACGGGATTAATCTTTGACTAAAATTTCTTATGAATTTAGCAAAGAAATTACATAGTCCTAGAAACGAACGTAGTTCTGAATAATTCTGTGGTTTCGCAATGTCAGATACAGCCGCGATTTTCGCTGGATCTGCCTTCAGCCCATCTTTTGATAAGATATACCCTAAATAAGATACCTCCTGTACAAGAAAGACACATTTAGATCTTTTTAAACGTAACCCGCTATTTAACATTCTTTGAAATACCGTTTCCAGTGCTTTTAAATGTTCCGCCTCGTTTCGACCCCCAATTATAACATCATCAATAAAAACTACCACATTAGGTATTCCCTTCAATAAAGTTGTCATTATACGTTGAAATATACCGGGGCTAGAAGAAAGGCCGAATACCAGCCGATTGTAGCGAAATAAACCTCGGTGAGTATTTATAACCGTGAACTCCTTAGAGTCGTCCAGCTCAACCTGATTGTACGATTGTTACAAATCTATTTTACTGAAATACTGAGCCCCATTAAAAACAACAAGAACATCCTCAATTTTAGGTAACGGGTAACGATCGATCATTAAAACCGGATTTACTGTCGCCTTATAATCCACACAAATCCTGAGCGTACCGTCAGATTTATTAACTGGAACTAGAGGTGAAGCCCAGTCGGAGCAGGCAACCGGTTCGATGATGCCCGCGCGCAGCATGCCGTCCAGCTCGGAGTCGACGCGCTCGCGCAGCGCGAACGGCAGCGGCCGTGCGCGGTGGAACATCGGCGCCGCCCCCTCTCGCAGCGTCGCCTTGCCCCCCGTGAACCTTCCCAGACTGCCATCGAACAACACTTTATACCTGTGCAATAAATTATTTACATTGTTACAGATGCTCGGTCCCTCTTTATTAGAACTTAGCAGGTTACACTGGAAACTCGGATATACTCGGAATCGAAATGCCTAATTCAGTAAGCCACTGCCGGCCTAGTAATGACGTGGTTCCGTCTTGAATTATAAATAATTCTAAGTTTTTCACCGTACCCTGAAACTCCACCCGGGGCACGATCACACCTAATGGCCTAATATTTGTACAGTTATAAAATCTCAGACACAAATCAAAGGGTTGTATAACCAGATTGGTAAAATACCTATGGTAGGTTTTCTTGCTAATACAAGTTATTGGTGTACCAGTGTAGACTTCCATCGATATGATTTGGTCATTTATTGATATTGGTAAACTCACCGCCTTAAAGTCTTTTATGCACAACTGATGTAAATCGATGTAGTCATCTTGTTCGCTGTCGCACGCATCCGACCCGTCCTCGTCGGCTTCGATAGCCTTGCCGTAGTGGAAACTACGACCGCTGCCAGCTCCAGGCCTTGCCGTCTTGTTTCCGGCATCTGCCCCGGCCGTGCACATGCGCTGCAGATGCCCCGGGCGCCTACACCGGCTGCACACGTAGTCACGGAACCGACAGTCGCCATAGACGTGACCGGTGGCCCCGCAGCCTCTGCAGTTGACTGCTGCGGAAGGCCCCTGTAGTGAGCCGCCCGCACGGCCACCGGCGCCGCCCACGCCGCCGCCGCGTGGCGCGCCTCCACGGCGCGGGGTGCGCGCTCAGCCCGTGCGCGCTCCCAGCGCGTGCATTCCCGCGCTTTCCGCTGCCTCCGGCACGCTCCGTACCTCGACCGCAGCCGCTGTTCCCCGTTCCCTGTGTCCCGTTCCGCTGTTTCCAGTGACTGGGCTAACTTCACCGCGTTACCGAAAGACATCGTATCCGCGTCTTTCTCGGCAAATAACCGTTGACGAATCACGTCACTACGTAGCCCGCACACAAACTGATCTCTCAAGTTGTCGTCCAATTTGTCACTGAATTTGCAAAACCGCGCCATCCTCTTGAGTTCAGCCACGTACTCCCCTGCATTTTCCCCCGCTGCCTGCCTTCGCTGCCGAAAACGATACCTCTCCGCCAATACCGACGGTTTTGGTTCTAGATGCTTCTGTAACAGCTCCACAGCTTCTCATATTTGAGCTCTGAAGGCTTTTTCGGACTCGCCAAGTTAACGAGCAGCTCGTAACCTTCATCCCCCATGACGGCTATCATAGTCGGCAGTTTCAATTCGTCCTTAATTGTATTCACTTTGAAGTACATCTCAAGCCGGTCCGTATATGACGACCATGTGCCACTTTTTAGGTCAAATTCTTTTAATTTACCGATTGACATTGCATATCACTGTTTATAAATGCACGCACAACAACTTTTATCCTCGATCGGCACTGTAAAGTCTTTGTTCCGGGAGCAATGAAACACAGTACCAGCCTGTAACAGGGATCTATTGAACTGACTCGTAATACTAAATCTCCCCTCCACCAATAATCTACCAACACAATCCAGAATACTCCACATATAGTATATAAATAGTAGATATATATATATATATATAGCGATTTATATATATAAGCGATTTCTTGTTATATATATATATATATATATATATATATATATAGTAACCAACGCATGCACAACTTTCGACTATAAAAAGGCGGCGTTCGCTTGACTCGGGCTCACTAAATCCTCCGTCGTCCGAGACACGTTCTCGGAGACCCGGATGACGAAATCAACTCCGCTAACGCAGAAGAGATTTCTGAGTCATTTACATTAGACAGAGCAAACACTTCACAGATACACCGACCTCGCCGGCGAGGTCGACGAGTCCCTTCAGTCGTGCCGGGCGTTTCTCTCCTATCCCCACCCTGGCAACAGCCCAAACCGAGGTTCGTACTTAAGTGGTGCCATTGCGCTAGTTGCCTCATCAAAAACTTACAGGGCTGAGCGCCTTCTGCGCTCGCCAAAGCTGCAACGGCCTCAACGGCCAACAGCGAGATTAGTCCATTCGAAAAAAGAAAAAAAAACTCTGGCTCACTTTATATCGAGACTTCGTAGAGTTAACAACTCGTCACTTTGCTTAATTATGTTGGCCAACTTGAGTATTTTGATTTTAATGAGTAACTGTTATTTTAGTTTATCGTTTAATTTATTTCTGTATGTTTGGGTTAAATTATTTAATCGAGATTTTTTTTATGTTAAATTGGGGAATACCGCCTAATATATTATAATTAGTTTTTATTATATAAAAACTTTTTAGTGATTTAGGGTCTGTGTTTATTATTAGCTTTGAAATACCTTTTTTCCTGTGTCACGCCTTACCTTCTTTTAGCACAACCAGTATGACTGGTAGATAATGCTATTAGCATTAAGTCCTCCTAACACTATTCTGTTTTGTTTGAAAGTATTAAGTAAATAAATCGATCGAAGCGAGATCTCCAAATCAACTTGGGCAAATCGGCGTTGTATGTATGTATGTTTGTTAGTCCGAGGATAACTTTCGAAGCGTTTATCCGATCATCATGAAATTTAGTATATAGGAAGGTAGTGATGTCACAATTTTGGTGTGACTAACTGAGCTAAAAATGTGTGTGTGGGGGGGGGGGGGGGGGGTGTTAAGATATTGGGGTAAAAAAACAATGGGACTAACCGGTCAAGTGGCACCGGTCTGATAAAAGGTATTTATGAGTTCAATTTGACCCTGTTTTTATTTTAAGTTTAAACCTTGTAGTTTTGAAGTTAATAAAAACTTAATTTTGACAAAATTTACAGGGTACACCAGTGACCATACAGTGCTGAAATTTCGTATGCGGGTAACTTTAGTGACACAAATATAGGCAAAAATCTGAAATACTAGAATAACTGCAATTTCTACCCCAAAAAAAGAATAACCATTTTACATGAACTCCCGTTACCTGTAATTTGAATGACACTGTAGGTTAAGTTAAGTGGTTTTGTATTTTGTGGCACTATTTTGATAGTCGATTGATTGATGGTTCGAGGCGAACCACTAGTACAATATACATATTCTTCTTCTCAATCGTAATGCTCTTAACAGAACGGTCGTGGTTAACATGTTGTATCATTATTTTTGGGGTAGATGTTATACGCCTCACGATATCTCGCCATTTGTCTCTGTTGACAGACATTCTCGTACATTCATGCAGTGGCCGCCCACTGCAGCTTTTATTTGATCGATCCACCGTATGGGCCGGCCTTCCGCGCGGTCTGATGCCCTCCACTCGTCCTTGTGCGACAAGACGCTCAATAGAGTCCGTGTCCCGCCTCGAGACGTGGCCGAAGAACTTCAGAGTGCGAGTTTGTACTAAAGCTGACAGACGCTGTTTTGTGCCGAGCTCCTGGAGTATAGTACGAAACTCGGTCCATGATATTCCAAGAAGCCTTCTCCAGCACCACATTTCCAGATCGTCTATCTATTTCTTTTCAACTTCTCGCAGCGTCCACGTATCCGCAGCGTACATATAGTAGTGCAATATACATATTATACATAACTAATAAAAATATTCCGACGAACTCAGAATACTCTTCTTTGTTTGAAGTCTACCATTCTTTTGACATTTTCATAACTAACTTCCAGCTAGAAAATCACGGCATGCTGAAGACCGTAGTCAGCATAGCGAAGCAGGAAGGCGTCCTCAAGCTATGGACTGGCTTGATGCCGATGTTCCAACGTCACACCATCTACTCGGGATGCAGACTGATCTTCTACGAGAAGATCAGAAATCACTTCAAAGATGAAAACGGGAAGGTTTCGCTCGGAATCGCTTCGTTGGGTGAGTGTTTCACGCGAGCCCCATCTAGTCTTTAATAATACTTTGTTTTTATTTCTCTAGTTTACATTGTCTCACTGCTGGGCCAAGGTCTCCCCCAACTCGTTCCACCTATCGCGATCCTTGGCAGATTCCCACCATTCCTTCTCGAATCCGCTGATGTCGTCGCGTCAACGCTTTCGCGGCCGACCCCGACGTCGCTGTCCATCCTCCGGTACCCAAGGTGTTATGATATTGGCCCATTTCTCTACGGTGCGCAAACATGGTCATTGACCGAGCTGCAGAAGTCCAAGCTCAAGATTTGCCAAAGGGCAATGGAACGCAGCGTCCTAGGATTCCGGAGAACCGATCGGGTGAGGAATACCACGCTTCGTTCTTTAACTGGCATTGCCGATGTGGGAGACAAAACCGCGAAGCTCAAGTGGGATTGGGCCGGACACGTAATGTACATATGTTTAAAAATAAATTAAAAATTTTTTTAATTGAGAAAGCCTACTATAGCGTTCAGGAATATTTACTAGATAAATGAATATTAATATTGACGTAATGTATAATTAATATTGCCTGACATCTGAATTTGATCAATTGATTTTATTTGACATTTATTTTATTTAGGTTTGTTTGTGTTCCTGGCTTAGTTTTATTCGTTCTTATTTTGTAATTTGTAATAATTTATTTTATTTATGTTTTAATAATTAGCATGCCTCTGTGGTAGAAATAAGTTGGATCTATAATAATTTAAGAACTTTGTTTAAAACCTTATTTGATGCAAATAAATGATTTGATTTGATTTGTAAGTCGAATGCTTCCGGAGAAATAATACTAATAATAATAAATAATAAAAGTTATTTATTTACACACATACACATTTATTTAGTACCTACCTATAGTTAAAGCGAAAACATCTCTAGCGTGTCATAAATAAGTGTGTAATGTCTCTTTTTTCTCACGTGCATTTGAATTGTTAAATTATCATCATCATTAGCCCATAGGTACCTCTTTTCGATTCTGCCACTGCTCTCGATTTGATATTAATCGATCGATATTGAGGATACAAAAATTAAGTATAGTTTTGATTTGCAGACTGCAAAACTATATCTACTTACGAGAAAATTACGAAAAATTCAAGGTGAAGCAATCACTTTCGTTTGAATTGTAGCGCAGCGCTGGACTTTTATTTGAGGATTATTTGTTTCGTAGCACAGTCAAGAGGGTGAGGGTTGCGATCCCGCTACGGACCTAATGTTTACATGATCTGCAAACTGTGACTGATAACGACCTCCGTGGCGCAGTGGGCGAATACCGGCTGAGACGCAGGAGGTAGCGGGTTCGATTCCCGCCGCGGAACAAACGTTTGCATGATCTACAGGTATTTGTTGCGGGTCTGAATGTTTTTCTATATATTTGGTTGGGGAAAAAGTTTCTTTGCATTTTTTGAGAAAATTCAAAACATTTTTAAATATAGTTTATTTACATTTATCTAAAGTATGTAGGTACTATTTTGATCGATAACTTTTTGCCATCTTGTAGGTAAGGACATGATCCCATTGCTATAGAAATTATGAGGCTTCTGATCAAAATACCGCGACAAGTAGTTTTGGCAGTCCTCTCGTGATTTTAACCTGACACTGCCTAAATAATTCTGAAGAGACAAAACAGGTGGAAATCTGAAGGTGCAAGGTCAGGACTATACGGCGGATGCATTAACACCTCCCAGCCAAATTCTTAATTTTTGCTGAGTGGCTAAAGATGTGTGAGGTCTAGCGTTATCATGATGAAAAACCACACCCCTTCAGTTGATTAATTCCGGCCGCTTTCTCTCAACTTCTTGCTTTAATCTCATCAGTTGTTCGCAGTAGAGTTCAGAATTGATGGTCCTGCCTGGTGGTAAGAGCTCATAATGAATAATGCCCTTCCAATCCCACCACACACACACAGCATCACATTGTTGCGAGTTAACCCGGGTTTCGCCACAGTCTGTGAAGCCTGACCGGCCTTTGACCACGACCTTTTTCGCACGTTCTTGTCGTACGTGATCCACTTTTCATCACCAGTTATCAGCTTCTTCATAAATGGTTCGGTTTCATTACGTCGTAATAACGAATCACAAATGAGTACACGGTTCATTAGGTTTCTTTCAGTGAGCTCGTGGGGTACTCAAATGTTGAGCTTTTTTGTGTACCCAGTTTTTTTCAAATGCGCCAAAACTGTTTTGTTGTCAATTCCCAGTTCTTCAGCTACGTCGTAATTACTGATATGTCGATCTTGCTCTACTTTTTCCAAAATCAAAAGGCATCAATTTTATCTGTAATAGGGCGACCAGAGCGACGTGCATCTTTGACATCAAAATTTCCGGATTGAAAACGCTTAAACCAAATTTGTGCTACTCTCACAGACACTGCACTAGATAAACATCGCAATTTTTTTTCGCGGCTTGTGTTGCATTTTTACCTTTTTTGTAGTAAAATTTTAAAATGTATCTAATTTCTTCATTAGATTCACTCATCTTTACAGTACGAAAAACAAATAAAAACCACTCATTTTCCTAATTTGAATTTGGAATTATCTTCTTTAAAATTTAAACTTTGAATGATACCAAAACCAGCCAGATACAGAAGCCAAAGAGATTTTATTACAAGTTCATACATACTATAATGCGAAAAGACTTTTTCCTCAATCTATTATTATAAGTATGTATTTACAAAAAAGAAAGTTAAGTATTCTATCAGTTATCAGCTCTGCTTAGTTTGGGGCTAGATAGTGCTGTGTAAAATGTCCAGCAATATTTATATATTTATTTGCTTAGGTCTAATAAAGTGTTATGAAGGTTGTATCTTGCGATCGTACCGGCCACTGGTCTATAGACGTCACTGCCAAGTAGGTCGGTCTTCCTATCCGTCGGCGAGTTATTGATAGTGATAAACGAAGTTCAAACACCCTTGTGGTAAATGGTCACGCACGACCTCGACAATTGACAGTTTTATGAGCTAGAGGCTTTTTATTTCCTAATACAGAAGCCAATTAATTAAATTAAAAAAGAAAGTAGACTATTTGCCTAGAAACTATAATACAGTTAGTAATGGCACAGTTATAATGGGCACTGACTGAAATGACTCTTATCTCTGATTAACTGCGAATTCTCTTTTAAAACTCAGTTTGTGTTTTGTCATGATATTGATCTGAATTATGTGAACCCCACGAAGTTCCATGGGGATTGAGAAAGCTTATGGCTTTTCGCAGCATAGAACCAATAATTGCCTGTCCATATTAGGGCTGGAGGATTTGTAAGACTTTTCGTAGGCCATGGCAGTTGGTTCTTTTCCAAAACTTCAGTCCTTTAACCACAGTGGTTATGTTACCATTAAAATGAACTAGGACATTTCTAATTCTGAAGACCAAGTAAGGGTAGTTGCTGCAGCTGACATCACTTCTCGACGGTGGTGGTAGCTCTAAATACTCTAAGATGAAGCACGAAGATCTAGAAGAAACCTATTTACTCAGGTAAAGAAGATGATACTGGACATTTTGTCACAGCGCCATCTAGCCCCATACTAAGCAGAGCTTGTACTATGGAAACCATTATAACTGATAAAATACTTATATACTTGTTTCTTAAATACATACTTATAATATATAGAGAAACAATCAGACCCGGAACAAATAACATTTGTTCCGGCGGGAATCGAACCCGCTACCTCCTGCGGTGGTACTGTGATTTATCGGATATAACATCTTCTGGTCACTGTAATGATGTTGAATTTAACATAATGTCGAAGTCCTCAGGTGGTTTGGCAGCGGGGTCCCTGGCGCAGCTGATCGCGTCGCCAACGGACCTGGTTAAGGTGCAGATGCAGACTGAGGGCCGGCGAGTGCTGCAAGGGAAGAAGCCGCGGTTCACTAACTGCCGGCAGGCGTACGCGATGCTTTATAAGGAGAGCGGGATCAAAGGGTTTTGGAGAGGTGAGTCCAGGCTCGTAACTAGAGTTAAATTTAATGTAGGGCAGCAGAGGTGGGCGGATCTGGATTTGTGTCGTACTTGACTTGTGAGTGTGAGTTCTAGAAGTAGAAATACTAGAGGCAATAGCGGGTTTCCCTCCTCTCCTCTGTGTCGTTGCAATAACTTGCAATACGGGCACAAATCCCACACAAACTTCAAATGCCATCGATGGCCAGATTATAGAATTAGTATGAGACAGTTAAGATGTCGCTACCGTTGCTAGCAGGGCCGGATTAACCATATCGGGGCCCCTAGACAATGCAATTCTCGGGCCCCTTTCCTTTACCCTTTTCTTACTTTAAAAAAAATATATATTTTTCCTATTACAAAAGTCGAGTCGATCAGATTGACTCCTGCTTTTTGCTTTCATTGAAATGATCAGATTATAGTTATAGATAAGTGTTATGATCCAGGTTACATGATGGAGTAGGAAAGATAAATGAGACGTGACGCGGTTATTTTAAATTTAATAAGTTAAATAGGCATAACAGCTGAGTCCACATAGTATGGCAACGTATCCACATAGAGATCAAGACAACATAATAGCTTGATTTGAATTCTATGTGCATATCCATGGGCTGCACTTAACATCTGGTGGACTGCATGCTCGTTTGCCATATAAGTATTAAAAAAAAGTTAAATAGAAACTCTTCTAACTTTTTTAGATACAAAACCGTTTAAAACATCTCCGAAGTTAGCCTTTAAGTAAAGTATTTTTTTTTGTAAGTAATGTCACGAATGAAATGCTTTTTTCTTGGTGCGTGGCCCACATCGACTAGACCTCCGTGGGCCCCTAGTCGGCGCCTAATCCGCCTTATGGATAATCCGGCCCTGGTTGCTAGTAGTATTTTTTTCATAGTTCATAGTAGTAATAATGTTTACAAAACACACTACTTACCTACTGCCGAGTTTACGAAAAACAGAGCTCATTCTATGAAGTAAATTGAGGTAATCCCTTCCTAAACAATCTCAGATATTTCTATAAAGAGCACTTACCTAAAGGGCTTATTAGACCTTACTAAATTCGGGTTGCTGTCGATTCGGACAAAATATATTGGGACACAATGTCCCAATTGACACTAGATTTTAATATTTTTGTTAGTGTCGATTCGGACACCATTAAAAATAGCTGCATTGTACAGTCAGTTAAAAAACAGGATTTTACCGAGCCGCAGCGGCGGCACAGCAAGATGACGAAATAGATGCATAACAAGGTTACACTCTCTCTATCTCTTTATTTTATAGCTCTATTTCGCACTATTTTGCACCAAGGCCAAAGAAAAACAACAAAACAATTCGTCTTGCGAGTAAGTGAAAGTCAGTGCAAACAAGGACACGCAACGTTAAAGTGTGAAAGTTAAAGAAATTACGTGGCAGTTTATATTGTTCTACATGTTTTTTGGGGGTAAGTTAAATAATTCAACTTAGTTTAATACTCATATAATAATAATAACGTAAATAGATAAATTAGACGCACCACTTAAAGACGATATGTAAAAAAATTGAGCAGTTAAGTAACCGTCGTATTCAATAACTAAAAATAGTACTGATTTCATATTTAAGCAATATTTACTTCAGGATTTAAACTATATAAATGAAAGTCAGAAACGCAATTGGTGAAACTTTTCTCGATACAATTATTTGTCAATAAATATTGAATTGTGCATAGAACGCCTTATTATGTTATAGAAGCGAAGAAAGAAAAAAGATTTAAGATTATAAGAAAATCTATGGTTATAATTTGTTAATGTTTTTTAATGCGTTGATTTTGAAGTGTTTATTACTTAAAATATTGTGCCAAATGATGTATAAAATACTGAAATTGTTGTAGGTTAAGTTTTTTTTTATTTTGTATTAGTTTTTTTTTCAGTAGATAATAGGCATTGGTGACGATGAATACTAATAAATAATTAATAGTAATTTTAAGTCTATGATTGAAGTAATGATTATCTGTGATTTCAATACATACTCGTAAATGCGCTTAGGATAATTAGGTACTTTTTTTAGTAATAATAAATAACTCCAAAATTAGTAAATGTTGTCGGAATATTTTCTCAGTTTATTATAAATTGTCTGTGATTTTTATACATTCCTAAAATATAGATTTTTTTAATACGTAAGGAAAAATAGAAAAATGTTTTATGATATAAGAAAATCTTTAGTTAACATTTTTTATGTTTTTTTTATATAGTTGATTTTAAATTGTTTAATAGGTAAAATTTATGCAATACTGTGATTATTGTAGGTTAAGTATTTTTATTTTGTTTAAGAGTTTTATCGTTTTTTTTTCAGTAGATGTAGGCCTTGCTGATGTTGAAAACTAACAAATAATAAGTAGTAATCTGCGATTTTAAACATACTCATATACTGTCTTAGAATAATTAAAAAATATATTTTAGATATTTTAAAGTGATCATTATATAGATGCCTAAGTATACAAGATGTTGATTTATACCAAATATACGCTATGAATGAAACTTGTGTTTTTTTTAACATTAATGTAAGTCACCTCACGCTCGCAAAGCAATTTGATTAGCTTTATCACATATTATATTTTGCTTAAACATTTTTTACCTGACTGTACTCAACAGCTTCAATAATTTGATGGTGTCCGAATCGACGGTAAAAAATATATTAAAATCAAAAGTATCAATTGGGACAATGTCTAAATGATTCAGTCACTAAATTCAGACAAATGCAATCGCATTTAGGAAAGGTAGGTTTCTAAATTTAGAAAAAAGTACGGCTACTGACTCACTAAATAATTTAGGAACCTAATTAGAATCGACTAAATTTAGTAAGGTCTAATAAGCCCTTTACTCTAAACTAAACTCTTGTTCGGGACTTTGCGAAGGAGTTAGATACCATTTTATGAATTGCGAATGTTTTCTGAGCGTGTAAAAATGTCACAGTCCACGGAGGTCGAGAAGGTGGATATCCGGCTGAGACGCAGGAGGTTGCGGGTTCGATTCCCGCCGCGGAACAATGTTTGTATGATCTACAGATATTTGTTCCGGGTCTGGTTGTTTCTCTCTTTTTCATTGTTTCTGACGTTATGAAGACTAGAATTTTGAACCAATCTGTGGGGCTCAATGGAAGGTACAGTATTTATTGTTTTTTTGTGTATACATACTTATTAATACGTATTTACAAAAAATAAGTATTCTATCAGTTTTCTGGTTCCCATAATAGTACAAGAGTACTTTGCTTAGTTTGGGGCTAGGTAGCGCTGTGTGAAATGTATAGCATTATCATCACATCAACCTAGTTTTAGAGTTCTACCTACGCGTCGGATAGGTACATCTAGTATTAAATATAACTGTTTTTCTAGGGGCGATACCAAACGTGCAAAGAGCAGCTCTAGTCAACATGGGCGACCTAGCAGCATACGATTACACCAAACAGTACCTAAAGCGAGAGTTCGGAATGGCGGACAATGCTATCGTCCATGCGATAGCGGCATTTGCGGCTGGATTCGTTGCAGCCGTGTTGGGGACCCCAGCTGACGTTATGAAGACTAGACTTATGAACCAACCTGTGGGGCCCGATGGAAGGTACAATACTTATTCATTTGTTTTCGAATGAAGGTAGTCTTAAAAAGTTTCTTAGGAGTGATTTGGGAATATGCGATAGCGGCGATTCGTCGCAGCCATGTTGGGGACCCCAAATAACGTTATTAGATTAGACTAGACTTATTAATTAGCGTGTGGGGCCTGATGGAAGGTACTTTATATTTTTTAATATAGTTCTCTATACATTAATTATCATAAATAATAACCAATTATTTAGATTTGTTTAGTCACAAAGTTGAATCACCTAAACACCGTAGCAATCGATTTATAGATAGCTCAACTGCTCCAGATACAGCACTAAAATAAATTTTTAATGAATTCATTAGATTGCCGATCTTGAAGCGTGAGTTCGGAATAGCGGTTATCGATGTCGTCAACGCGGTAGCAGCTTTAGCGATCCGATACCTGCTACGTTATTAAAATATAGATAAATAAACGAGTGCTTACCTAAAATCTGTCACATACAAATGTAGAGTAATACACATGCAAAAAATGCGAGTTTGACAAGGTTGAATAAACAAAACCCGTGCTAAGTAGGTACCTAACTATCATCACGGCCGGTCACATAAAATCGGAATAAAATAGGTATTACTCGTGCGCGATAACTTGGGACCTGCTAGGAATGCGACTCCCCGACCGCTTCCCCTGCACTTGCCCGATGGCGCCCGTATTGCACCGTTCGCATCACTATTTTTTACTAGGGTTTTTAGTCTCGTACTGGCCTACGTCACGTAACGACGCGCTCTGGAATTCTTTTAGTTTTCGTTTATGTTATTGTATTGTTGTTGTAGTTTTTGTTGTTATAGTTTATGTCATTGTTTTGTTGTTGTAGTTTTTGTTGTTATAGTTCTTGTTAAGTGTTTTTGTTATCATTATGAAGGGTAAACCTTTGCATAGCGGAGAAAGAAACCTCGTGCTAAAAGTGTTAAGAGTTTTTGAAAACGAAAAACGGAACAAACAGTACTACCTTGTTTACCTGTCCACTAAGTAGTGACGAAGATAAGATAATGTAAATAATAGATAAAATAAATGTATAAACTTAAACATTGTATTTTTATTTTATTCAAATAGTGTAAAAAAGATTAGATAAAAAGGAGCGTCCTCCCTGAGTAACATAATAAATTAGGTTAAAAAAAACAAAGACGAAGCCGCGGGCGGCTGCTTGTTATGTTCGCTTTTTTGCGGGCGGTACAAACACGCCAATATGACGTCACCGCGCTCAGGTCCCAACTTATCGCGCACGGGTAATACGAACGGAAAATTACGTACGTGTGCGATAAGTCTTTGATTTTGTATGGATTTGTTGCTGTATTTGGCCTGCCTATATGATAGGCTTAATGAATTCAATCACCGAAACTGTACGGATTCATTGAGACGACTGGCAAGATTTATTTGCCAACTTAACTATTCGCTCATTAGTGTATAGTTCTATTCTGAACATTCTATGAATAGGTAGGTAGAGAAATATTTATAGCTAGGATTATTTATGGTAAGTCACGGTAAGTGTCAGCCTAACTCTAGCAATCTAGCAAACAAGATCAATCAAGAAATAATATCAAAGAATAAAATCAAGAAATAGATATATCAATCTATCTATACTAATTATTACTAGAAGTTCGCCCCGAACTGAGATCTCGCGAGTCGCACACAGTCGAAGATTACGAATAGCTTTTTTTGTTTTTATGGGAGACTCGCGAGATCTCAGTTCGGGGCGATATGGCTATTATCATAAAAACTACAAGATCATTTTTTTAATTATATTTGTATAAAGTTGCTTTTTAACCACGTATTACCCGTGCGCGATAAGTTGGGACCTGAGCGCGGTGACGTCATATTGGCGTGTTTGTACCGCCCGCAAAAAAGCGAACATAACAAGCAGCCGCTCGCGGCTTCGTCTTTGTTTTTTTTAACCTAATTTATTATGTTACTCAGGGAGGACGCTGCTTTTTATCTAATCTTTTTTACACTATTTGAATAAAATAAAAATACAATGTTTAAGTTTATACATTTATTTTATCTATTATTTACATTATCTCATCTTCGTCACTACTTAGTGGATTTATGCCTTCTAGAGGTTGTTCTTCGTCCTCAGTCTCACTATAATCACTTGACGAAGAGGTATCCGATAAATTTACAATTAATTGCGATTCATTCGTCTCTTGTAAGAGGTCATCGTCCCAATACTTTTGTCGAAGCCTGTCCACATGGTTGACTTCTTTTTTCCAGTCACTCTCACTTATGCTGGTAATTGCATCTCTCGTTAATTTTTCTATTTCCCTTTCTGACTGGTTGATATTTTTATCGGCTACTCTTTGCTTGACCAAAGTCCAAATGTATTCTATTGGATTGAGGTCACACATGTATGGTGGTAGACGAACTACTTCGTGGCCATGCTCTTTAAAAAGTTCGTCAATCAAATATTTTTTTGGAGGCTTATTTATCTGTAACAAGTGATACATTTCAGATTTTGTCATTCTTTCATCAAATGTTATATTGTGGTCTAATAACCATTGTTGTCTATAACAATAAAAACTACAACAACAAAACAATAACACAAACGAAAACTAAAAGAATTCCAGAGCGTGTCGTTACGTGACGTAGGCCAGTACGAGACTAAAAACCCTAGTAAAAAATAGTGATGCGAACGGTACAATATGGGCGCCATCGGGGAAGTGCAGGGGAAGCGGTCGGGGAGTCGCATTCCTAGCAGGTCCCAAGTTATCGCGCACGAGTAATACCTACGCAATTTTGATGACCGAGCAAGCGAAAAAATTAGAATCCTGAGCGTTAGCGAGGGAATCAAAAGAGCACGAGGTGAACAATCTTTGCACTCGAGTGCAACACGTAACTTTTCATCCCACCTCGGCGAGGAAATGCCTAAATACAAAAAAAAGTAATACACCAAGAAGGTTCCGAGTCTGAGTTTTAGAATTAAAAAAGGTTGTATGATAAATTCGGCACCATGGAGGTAGAAGTAAATAGGTTTAATGTTTTGTTTTGTGTTTTGAATTCACAAACTTAGTGCACACGATGTTCTAAATTCAATTTACTTTTAATTTACGCAATTAATTGTAATCTTCTAGCAGATAAAAACGGCTTTTGCACTCAGATATCGACGAGCAAAAATACTCTTTCCGAGATGGGGGGATGAAAAGATTATTTGGCTCTGATGTAGGTAATGAGGGCGCAATCTTACACTAAGAGCGCTCTTTCCATTGAATGAAGTAGGTACCTACCTACCTACTCGCATTCCAAGAAGTATTCAATGGAGTAGATTGCAAGGAAATCAATACAACTGCATAATGAGAAACGTGTTTGCCTGACACAGATGACTGTTGAGTTGCAACGGTTTAACAATACAACCAAGATTACCTCTACCAGGTACCCCTCCACCCGCATAGTTCCACACAACCCGAATAGATACGGTCGAGGTCAAAGGAACGGGGTCAAAGCCGAAGCTTGCGTAGGACAAAACTCGATAATAACGAACCCGTATGCCCTCTGTACCTACCTCCCTTTCTAATTCTATGGAAACGAGAGAGATGATATTCTGATCTCAATATAAGTGAAAGTTATTCGCGTACAGTTATGAACAAACTACTCTTATAATCAACTGTATTTCATCTACTTAGAGTTGAAAATAGAGAGTCCTTTTAAGGTCGTCTGTAGGTCTTTCCGAACTTGTGAATAGGTGCTTAGGCCGGAACTTTAAAGTGACGTATGAACTCGTTAGGCGGTTTTTGTATAGGATATAAATTGTTTGCAAGCGCACAGCTGTCTGAAGTAAACAAGAGTTGCTGCTTTTTGTGTCTTGCCCATAGGGGATTATTGTTATTTTCTTAAAAATATGGGCTATATTTTTCGAAATTGATCCTGTGCTTCTTAAGAATATTTCCAACACGTAGGTAACTAAATACACTCAACAAATATTATGTAAGTAGGTATAGTTTAGATTTGGCCTTTTTAAAAGCATTTGAAAAAATATCCCTTTTTGATCTAGCCTAGGTATATGCTGGGCAAAGGCCTCCCCTTTCAGAAAAGGAACTCTTCTTTTAAAAAAGACAACAGTAAAAATCTAGTATATAACCTTGAGAATTCTCTTCCTACTAACCTACCATTTAATCTTATTGCCCTTTATGTATTAAACTACGTTTAATTTCCAGAGGGACGCTATACAAAGGAATGATAGATTGCCTGCAACAGTCGGTCAAAAACGAAGGGATTCTTTCACTGTACAAAGGATTTCTGCCTCTGTGGATGCGACTGGGGCCCTGGGCGCTGATCAACTGGATAGCTTTTGAAAATATTATGCTTGCTGTAGGCGGAAAAACGTTTTAAAACAAATGCCAAATAATGTTGCAATAGTGAAGAACGAAGGAATCCTTAGGGCGTTTGTCCACCGCCGCCGTCACTAGGACGTCATGTAACCGAGAAGACGGCGTCGAAATAACGATACATACACTGAGGGGTTTTCACGGCCATGTTTTTATAACTGCTAACAGATGGCGTTGCTCTGTCACGCTCCGAATAACAAAGGAAAGTGAATTGTCAATGTCAATTTCCGTATCAACATTATTTAACGAACAGGTCAGTTAAACAAACACAAATGTTATCTGTTTATAATTTATCTGATGAAATGAGATTGTATTAAACCAGTTTTGATATTGTGTCTTTAGAGATTTTGGCATATAAACTATATTTTTTGGCGGCGCATCTCCAGACAGCGCCATCTATTACGCTAGTTGAAACTAATTTTTTTTCTTTTTAAATCGAGAATGAAAAGCCCTCATTTACTATGGCCGCGTGTCCACCGCACGCCTTCACCGTGACCTCACGTTCGATTCGAATTATCTTGATTCTTGGTGACGGATGTCCTTGTGACGTCGGGGGCGGTGGACAAACGCCCTTACTTTACATAATAAGGATTTACCGTTCTTTATGCCTTACGTTTTCTTTATAAGTAAAACATTAGAAATATGTACGTGTAAAGCTGAATGGTCCCAAATAGTAGTTAATAAGCTTGAAACCACAAATTGAGTTGACACAAATTATTGATTAATATTTTAGTCTGCGACATAAATTGATTAACAATTTGGGTTTCAATATCAAGTGAAACTATTTTTTGACACGACAGAATAATTACCGTCTTTCAAACGAGTGAACAATTTGGTCCATTTAACTGTTAGTTGTCTGCACCTGTGCAAAAAAAAACAATATTTTTCAATTATGACCTATAATTATAGAAACACTATCTTATCAAACTTTTCTTTGTAAATCTGAAACTGCATCTAGTTTTTTTTTTTTTAAATCAATAAGACAAATTATTTTATTCAATCAACAAATATTATGTCGTGCATAGTTTTAAGAATAATTTTAGTACTTACGTATTTTATGTCATGAATTGGATAAATAGTGCAATAAATCATGTTCCTAGTCTACAGATAGGTTTATATGTATACATATTCGAAGACAGTGTACAACAATTTTACAAATCACAGTAAATACTTACGATTGAAGATATCACCTTATTTGAAGTCAGTTTGAAATATGAGTCACTACATTTTCTCTACTTTTTATCTTTTTATGATCTATTCCCATATAATACCAAAAACTAATACCAATGGTATTTGTTCATTATCATAATTGATATTCAATTCCTAACGAATACCACATGCTACTCGTAAGTAAAAATGCCGGAATGAACTGAACTTGTAAAGTTTTAGGATTGTATTATGATCATAATATTAAATTATTAGAAAGCAAAATAGATTATTTCTGTGACTGTACCAAAAGTTATGTTTTGGTATTCGTTGGGAATAAAATTGTGTAGTTCTTTTATATATTTAAAATTTGGTATTCGTTAGGAATATAAAATATATTACAACAATAAACAAATACCATTGGAATTAGATGGGAATAGATCCTATTTATCTCGGAGAATGACTCACTTTTTTCTGTGCTTTCACTAATTTATGGAAGATAGGTTCGATGCGTCATACCAAATCTTTTTCAGCACACTTGCCATAAACCGAACTATAACACACGCGTGCGTAATAATATTACACACTAGTGCATAATAGAATTATCCCTACAAAGTTAAGTTAGTACCTAACTGCAAATTTTGTGCGAGTAAACAAGGCATTTTCAATTTTACCGGGTAATACAGTTTTTGTAACAACAAAGAGGTTTTATGCCGCTGAAAATCCTATTACATTTTTGGAATAAATAAATGTATCCCTAATTAAGACGAAAAAACATTTATTATTATCAAATCATTTATAATTCACAATAATTTGTTATAAAATATTTGCAATTTATCACTAAAATTATAATTTTGAAGTAGGCTGTATGTATGATATGTAATCAATCAACTTACATTTGGCGCGTGCAAAAAAAATAAACTCGCGCGCCATTTCCCATTTTTTTTGTTTGTATCGCATTTATTGCTGTATAGTAAATAATTGTAAAAATGTCAAGCAGAAGAATGTAGGTACAGAAAATTTGTTTTTTCCTCGCTAGTGTGTTGAAAAAGTACGTATGAAACTCGTGAGCAACATAGCTCACTTGTATCATAATATACTATTATCAAATACTTATCTATGACTTATTATTTATTTTCGGGGACAAAGTCCCTTGTATTTAGGCGCATGGTTTTAGATGAACGTAGAAGTACTTACTACTAAAGGTGCTAATCCCATATTTATATACCTTCTAAGCTATATTTAGAGCACTATAAAATAATTAGTTACATTTCCTTCAACAATGGGCAATATCAAAAGGTATTTTAACTTCCTCTTCGACCACAATCACTAAACTGCCTGTGATTTTAGTTAGTTAGATGCGGTACATTTGGGTTGCCACTAGTAATCATTATAATTATAACGCATAACTGTTATCTATTTTAGTCACAAATAAATTATATTGAACTGTTGAACAATGTTTCATTCAAAAATAAAACAACAAAATACAATATTAAATTTATTAGTAAAAAATATCATACATCTTCCACAATATTGGAGAATCGTAACTTAAATTCTTTAAATATTTGAATATAATAATGATTATAGCACTTTCCATTACCAATTACTTGCCTTCATGCATATGTCACTACAGCGAGAAGCACAGTTAAATGGACAATATTTATTGGTATTCTGTTCAGAACGTGCGTTACACACGGATGTACATACCTTACTCTATATTACACACAGTTTAAATGCTTCGTACAAAGTTATCGACACCATAAAATAAAAAGTTAATATAATAATTCGCGCGCTGTCACTCCGCTCCAAGATCTTGTCGATTACAAATTATGTCTATCCAATTATGTTGTCCATAAAATAGTAATTTTGGATACAATACAATAACAAAAATAAAATATCTACATATTGGGTAAACGAGCACTAAATTTTTTAATTTCAAGTCTTGACTATTTGTTAAACTAACTAAGTACAATGACACTGTCGAGTGCCACGACACGACTCTCGGTTAAGATCGCACTCTGTCCTAACTGGTCATCTTTTGTGCGTATTCGCCGTCGATACATCAATCCCAGAGTTTCTAGTATAAATGGTAAGAACGCGCGAACGCGACCAATTAGGACTCCTTTCAGCATTAGTCACCGTAGAACAACTACGCCTCGTCACTAACATAAAATCCAATATAATTTAAGTTAATAGACATAAAGACAAAACTATATTTTAAGGATCATCTAAGCATCAAATTAAACACGTCAAAAGCGATTAAAGCAAATTACTGTACATACAAATTTATAAAACTTAATTTCATAATATACGTTATTAAGGGCATTTTAAATTGTGCGTAACACAAACATGTCAAGCCGAGCCTACTCCTACACGCCTATCGGCTAAACTCCAAGGACGCTACATGCCCATCCATTGTCTATGGTATCAAAAAATCAATACCAAATATCATTCAAATTTTAAGACGAACCCTATAATATTTTTTCTAACTTAAAATGGTATATATTTTTAAATGAGCATATAATTACTAAACGGATAAATAATTTTCATACTTTTTAAAATCACATCAAAAAACCTACATGATCGGTGGGAGTCGGCGGCGAAGCGAACCGACGCCCTTAACACTTTTAAGCGGCTTTCAGACTACGCTATACTATTGTGCTATATAGTATAGCAAAGAAGGACCTAACCAAGTAAGCCAATAAGAAAGGACAGTGTGAACGTGTTCATATTAAACCCTCCGTCGTCCGAGACACGTTCTCCGAGATCCGGATGACGAAATCACCTCCGCTAATGCGGAAAAGATTTCCGAGTCATCTACAATAGACAAGAGCATAAACTTCACAGATACACCGACCTCGCCGGCGAGGTCGACGAGTCCCTTCAGTCGCCGCCTATACGAGGTACAAGCACGTACCCGGGCGTTTCTGTCCTATCCCCATCCTGGCAACAGCCTAAGCCGAGGTTCGTAACTAAGTGGTGCCCTTGCGCTAGTTGCCTCATCAAAACTTACAGGGCGGAGCGCCTTCTGCGCTCGCCAAAAGTTCGGTTAAGCTGCAACGGCCTCAGAGGCCAACAGCGAGATTAGTCCATAGCGCGATATTGTTGTGCTATGAGCTATTAGCTATTATATTATAGCGTAGTCCGAAAGCCGCTTTATTAATAAATGTTGAACTACAGTAAAATTAAATATTCTGGCACGTTATCGAGGACAAAATAATCACTTTCCCATCCAACAAACGTAGAATGAGAATGCTAAGAAAATAAATTCGTAAAGAACATCGAAAAGGCAAAAACTCCAACATGATTAGTTTTTTGTACTACCGAATAACATCCTTGCACCGCATTGCAAAAATATAGGCAGCTACTATGACGCATCCATTACACTATTACAAATTACTGATTTAAATATCCGTAATCAGCTGTAGGAAATAAAGCACCTTCTCTTCGGACTAATATGAAGTAAATCCGGGCTAGACGTTAAGGCACTTGTCTCGCCGCCGGCGATGAGCGAGAAACGAGCAGAGCTAAAAACTAGAAACGAGTTGGCGGGCAGCGAGAAGCGAGCGTGTTGTTCCTATAGTTGTCTCGCTGGGCTGTGTGGCTATAACATAGTGCCTTGTTTCGCGTATCGCTGAGCGAGTGTTGTAGTACGCTGCGACAAAATAGTGGAGAGCGAGTTCTCGCCGGCAGTGTGAACAGTCAGCGATCAACTATTAATATACGTGTCTCTTTTACTGACACGGAATCTATATCTTTTGTTCGTTTCTTGAGCCTCGCCGGCGGTGAGACAAGTGCCCTATGACCCGCCAGGGTGCGAGCGTGTACAAAGCCGGACCTCCTAGACGACGTAATACAACACCTAATCATGATCATAATTGTTTTAGAACCGTCCCCACTCGGACACATTGTATCGACACAAGTTGCTAATGTCTACAAATTTAGACAATTGAGTCGTATAGAATCCATGTTGGCAATGGTGGCAATTCTGTTGCTTACACTAACTAACTAAAACTGTGTAAAATACGAGCGTTCTTATTTTGTTTACGCTAAAGATCAAATTAGAATTAAATTTAAAATGACATGTCTAAAATTAAGAAATTTTATTTATGATGGCATATTTGCGGGCTGGTTTTAGTCATCAACCAAATTGGTGTTGACTACGACTAGCCCGCAAACACGCTTTCTTATTTAAAAACACTTAAATTTTAGAAATGTCACTTTAAATGTCATTCTAATTTGATCTTTAGCATGAATAAAATAAGACCGTTCGTATTTTACACAGTTTTAGTTAGTGTAAGCAACAGAATTGCCACCAATATGTCATTTTGAATAAAAAATTGTTATGAATGTGGCAACGCGGGAAATTTAAAAAGACACTATAACAATGATTGAATCAGGATAAAACATGGATTGAGTTTGACATCATGTGGCTAATGGCAGAACCAAAGGAGACTATCTGTCTTGATCGACCAACCTAAGCGTTTATTCCATCATGACCTACAACAGATTTCAGTTGGACGTTTCAATGGAGTCGGTTTTTTTTTCGATTTGTCAACATTCTGAGAACAGGCAGATTTTGTTTTTTGATTCTGTACGACTCAATTCTATGGCGCCACATTCTGAACCATGTTGCGAAACGAAAGTGGCAGAGTGCGTACAAGCGACACGAGACGTCAACATACTGCATTATTTATTTGCAAGAAATGCTTCTACCGTGCTACTAATAAACTAGCATCTTGTCTTTTGTCTCTTGCTTTATGGGTATTTTCAATTTAAATTGAAAGAGACAAAGCACGTTGTGTTTGCGAGTTCATTAATAACAAGGCTTAGCGTTCCTACAACATATAAATTGGCGTAATATTCTTGACAGTAACCTTATTATTTACAGTATTTAATAAGTACTTAATTTACTCGTTTTTTTAAAATGTTTCTCGTGTTATAGTAAGTGTATGTCTAATCTAGTGCCAGCTTTGTACAAAACCCCTCCCTTTGACCACAATAACTCGCGTAGGCATACCGCTATACTAATAACGTGTCGAGTGTAACTTAGAAAACTATAACGTTTTCGACTGTATAAATGTTACTTAAATTTATTCGATGTCTACCATTTGAATAAGAGTTATTGATGTGATGGTACTCTTAGGGGATCAGATATGCCACTTTTGATAGAAATGCAAAATGATAAATTATTCCGTTTCAAATATCGCCTTATTGCATTGTCGATTATAAATAGATATGAAACGGATATCCGGTAACTATCCGGTATCCGGCCTTGTTTTCACTATCCGGACGGATACCGGATAGTAATTCTGTATCCGGCCGGATTCCGGATAGTAAAATTCAATAAATTCTCATTATTTTACACAAGGCAAATCATACCACTATAAGTAATGGACACAGTTTATTTTTGTAATCGCACGTCAATAATGTTTGTTTTATTAATTAGTTTAATACTCAAAATTAACAAGTGGCAAATTGTAGTGAATGAATACCAAATTTTCCGTATTTGTTTGTAAGAGGCGACTCCGCTTGGCTTCGTATACCAGACCAGCCTCTGAAAATAGCCTTTCGCTGCAAACGCTACTGCCAGGTGCTGAAAGATAAATTCTAGCAAACCTTGACAACTGCGGGTACTGATTCAAAATAACTGACCGCCAAACTGATTGCGGCGTGTAACGCGCTCAGGCCTCGTAGCTTGCCGAATATCCGGTAACCAGTATCCGGCCAAACCACTATCCGTTTCAACACTAATTATAAAATAAATAAGGGTTGTATCGACCATGCGGAATACTAGTTTTAAAATATGTGATAGAAAATTGTGAGACACAAATAAAAGCTACTATAACTATTAGCAAAACATTCATAAACGACATTGAAGTTATATACTTTTGCAAAAACCTACCCCATTTTTGCCATTTCACAATTTTCTTGATGATAAGAATTCTTCAAGGTAACAAATAATGCTATGAAAAATTTAGGGCCCGTTTCACAATCGATAACTTAATTTGAAAACAAAGAGTTCTCTCTGTTTTCATAGCAGAAGAGATATTGTTTTTGTATGTATCCACATTCTGAAAAAGGCCCTTAGTCTAACAACATACAATATTGTTTTTTTTTATCATGTATTTAGCCTGTATCTAGAGCAGTTATTTAAAATAATGTATATCAAGTCGCTGTTAGCGGTTTGTGCCAATCTCCTATCAAAGTAGCATTTATGATCGTACACTTTTGGCAATGAAATTGGTTTACCACTGCTACTGTCGTATCTAATAAATGATCAGTAATTATAGTAAATTGATGTACTGTAAGTCTTGTCAGTGTCTGGTCCGCAAGTAAATGCTGTTTAAGGCGCGGCTGGTATTACCAAAGAGTTTTGGCTGATTATATAACGTCCAATACAATAAAAGGCGTTTCGCTGAATTTCATATTCTCAATATCGGTAAGTTTTTTTTTCCTTAAAATTTGTCGACTAGTCTACAAATTTTAAGTCACTTTGTATAGCCACGTTGCCTTGAACAAGCGTCCAATACTATTTTACGCGTATATCATACCAGCTATAAATACACGCAGTTTGAAGTCAGCTGCAACTGTTAGTCTCAGCCGTGTCCTTAAGCCAGTGTTAGGCAATCCAGAACTAACTCAAATATAGACGAGACTTGTGTGTATCAATATTTTCAATAGATTGCACATCTTTCAATGAAGGACAACGATATAATCAATCCTTGTGTTAGTTCTAGAAGCCGAGGAAGAAAATAAGAGATTTGTAAAATCATCCGATAGAATCACTTCAAAATCGTATTACGTCATCTACGAGGCGGTACTTTATGCTACATGGAGATGGAACAAGCTTATGGCCTAACAGAAAACTGCCTCGTAGGTCACGCACCTTAGAAATGCTCCGCATTGGTGGCTACCGGCCTTAACTTAGGCTTTGACAGAGCATATAGTTCTGAATGATGATCCTTAGAGCGAGTGGTAAACTAGTTTCATTGGCTGTACCTAGTGAGCGGTGACCGTCTGTCCGGCGAGTAGCGGGACCACTATGAGTGGTAGGCGGTGACGTAAGACGACGGGAATAACCCGCGGCGGTGCGCTATCTCACCCTGAAACAAAACGAATCCTCTATATAAAGTTATACAAATTGTATTGACGCAACTAATAGTTCATTACATACTTGTAATCCGGCACAGAATTGAAATTGCTCCAACTCGTTCAAAATGTTACAATTTAGACGTAATTTATTACCTGTATTGTTATGTATTCTAATAGGATAATTAAAAAAAAACAACCAGCCTTGTTTTCTTGCCTTTCTTTCCTGGCTTGGTCGCGAAAGAACAGGCAGTAAAATTGACGTTCCAAAGTGATCCTTGTGATTTTAATGAATAAAAGATTTTGACTTTGACAGGACCGGAGAGAGTGGCTTGGTAACTTTTTTTTATTACAAATAGATAGAACAAGCTAGCCACCTGATGACAGACTACAACAGATAATTTCCTTGTAGGTCACTTTAGAAATGTGCCCTACGATGCACTGACATGCGTCCATCACCTTGAGGCTTACAGGTGTAAAGCCTAATGTGAATGTAATTTTCACCAAAAACCCTTTAAACTGAAACACAGCAATGCTGCTTGGCGGCAGAGGTAGGTATGGTGGTAGTAATTCCCCGGGCGAGCCCTTTCACAATTTTAGTAACTCTTAGTTAACATACTTTAACTTAGTTATCCCAGCAGTTATTTTTTGTTTAGAATACAAATTTTCTTGCTTTGATATCAGAGGATGTGGGCGTTGAAGTTGCTACACAATTTTGATAATTTTTGCAGATTCACAATCCTATGTGTTTTCACTACTTGTCTATACTAATATTATAAAGAGGAAAGGTTTGTTTGTATTGAATAGGCTCCGAAACTACTGGATCGATTTAAAAAAATATTTCACTGTTGGGAAGCTACACTATCCCCGGGTGACATAGGCTCCTTTTTACCCAACTACGCAGAAGGAGGGTAATGTTTTTATTGAAAAACTACGCGTGCAAAGCTGCGGATAGTTTTAAATAAATAGGATGCATTTGGGGTGAGATAGATAGATAAAAAGGCGTAAGTGCTCACCTGCCACCAGTGTTGATCAGAGCGGTCGAGGACGGTGATGATGTCCCCGCGCCGGAACTCCAGCTCGCCCGCCTCCTGAGGCGTGAAGTCATACAGCGCTTGCACCAGCACCTGAAAACATCATCTTCACGATCAGACATTGCAACATTTTATACAGAGTGCTTCCGAATGTTAACCCGGAAATTGATTTTTTTGAGTTTTTTCTAGAACTTTACAGGATTAATTGATGAATCACTTGTTAAAAATCATCTAGTTAAGTGAATTACCTTAATTCAGACATTTCGTACGTAGGGTCTGAAAAAAACAGCTTGTTTGAAGGCAATTTAAGTTTAAAAAAAACGTATGAATGTGAATTTTCGGGTTAACAATTGAACATACATATTTCGGCCCCCTTATAGCTACCTAAGCAAAAAAGCGATAGCGACGCGAGAGCAATTTGGCTTAGGTAATAAGGAGGCCGATGTATAAAGATTGTCAGTAAATGTAATCCAGTAAATGAACACCAATACAAAGCAACTTTGGCAGATGTTTCAACGTGATAAAGTTGACTTAGAAGTAACATAGACTTGGAAGCAGCTATTTCAATAGGTTGTCTAGTTAATCGGAAAATATGAGAACAAGTTTGATGACGGATACATAAATACATAACTATGTATTTAACTAATAAACAAAACAATGCAGCTTTGTGTGATTGATTAAATGATAGACAAAATATGCAGTAAGTGTTAACTTATGATCCAATAGTTGTAGCCAGTAAGTAGTAAGTCCCAACATTTGGAAATGTTAAATATTTTCACCAAAACCAGGATATTTACCATAATTTGTGGTAAAAATATTAATAAGTTCTGGCTGGCTGCGGCGCGACGCTAAATATATACTACCTACTAGCTGACCAATCAGCAGCTTCGCACGCGCAGTTTTATAATTAAAACATTACCCTCCTTCTGCGCAGTTGGGTAAAAAGTAGCCTATGTTACTCAGGGATAATGTAGCATTCTAATGGTGAAATAATTTTTGAAATCGGACCCGAAATTTTTGAGATTAATCGTTACAAACATATAAATCTTGCCTCTTTATAATATTACTAGCTGACAAATCCGCAGCTTAGCACGCGTAGTTTTTTAATAAAAATATTACCCTCCTTCTCCGCAGTTGGGTAAAAAGTAGCCTATGTCACCCGGAGATAGTGTAACTTCCTAACAGTGAAAGAATTTTTTAAATCGGTCCAGTAGTTTCGGAGCCTGTTCAATATAAACAAACAAACAAATCTTTCCTCTTTATAATATTACGAAGTTTTTTGTGGATATTGATATGTTCTTTAATATTGCAGAACATACATATAGTTCTATCATCAATAGTTTCCGCAGCGCATGCGACGAAAGACGTTTTAGAGCACTTTTTTACACCTTGGGTTACGTTACTTAATCTTAGTAAGGATCCCTAATCCTTTCTAGCAATAAATATAGCCTATGCCACTCAGTGAGAATGTAGTTTTCCAATGGTGAAAGAAACATTTGAAATCGGCACAGTAGTTTTTGAGTTTATTCATTACAAACATACACACAAAAATACAAATCTTTCCTCTTTATAATATTAGTATAGATATATAAAGGTATATATACTATTAATGTGTTCACATTAATTGGTACCTTCATTTATCGATGCCTTCGAATCTATGAGCGCAAACAAAAGACATACTCGGTACTGTTGCGACCCTGTTAAGAACCCTGTGTACGCTTAAGTAAGTGATAACACTGCAGTGTGGGAAAACAGAAAACAAACAACAGCTTGAAAGAATGCATTGATTAAATTCAGATAAGGAACCTATTTTACGGCTCTATAGTAACGCTACTGGAAAAATACCCTAGAACAAACATTTCGGTCTAGGAAACTAGATATACTTAAAGGTATGTATATTATTCCAAACCCCTTACCTATAAGGTACATGACTGGTCATAAATACATAAAATTTTAACATGCAATATAATTACTTCAGCAACTTATAAAAAAGTAAGTCACATCAGTTAGCGGTTGCCTCCTGATATCGGAGTTAGGCCGCCCGAACTTCAATTGACGGATTTTTGTAGGTTGGATTCATAGAATTGTGTAATTTTATTACATACTAGTTGTTGCTAGCATTACACAAAATTGCATCGAAATCGGTTCAGCCGTTACAGCGTGATTGAGTAACAAACAAACATCTAAACTTTCGCATTTATAATATTGGTGTGATAACATCATTATCTGAGCTCTTGTTTTTCCAATCGAGAAAATGTTCTATCCGAGTAACCCCTTATAGTAAGGTAGAACAAATTGCATTATGTCCACTATTTTGACGACCTCCGTGGCGCAGTGGGCGAATAGTCGGCTGAGACGCAGGAGGTAGCGGGTTCGATTCCCACCACGGAACAAATGTTTGCATGATCTACAGATATTTGTTCCGGGTCTGGCTGTTTCTATATATATTATAGGTATGTATTTACAAAAAAAATGTATATAAGTATTCTATCAGTTATCTGGTTCCCATAATACAAGCTCTGCTTAGTTTGGGGCTAGATAACGCTGTGTGAAATGTCCAGCAATATTTATTTATTTACTTCAGCAGTTAACCTTCCACACGTGATCGGCTGCAACTTTGCATATCCATCATTTCTTGGAATAGGTGCTGAGCTAATATATATATATATTCTAGCCAATACGCAGTCCTTCTAAAATATTATAAATGTGAAAGTTTGTGATTACTTCGAAACGGTGTAACCTGATTTGGATTCAATTTGGTAGAATATTTGTGATTTGGTAATATCACAAAGTCAACTTTTTATCCAAGCTAATTAGTTTTAAACTACTGGTTTGTTCCGAATTAAGACCAAACGATGTACCCTTTCCGTTGCCGTGATCTGTTCAGAATCACTAATTTATTATACGTAGAATCATAAATACAGTAAAACTACATAAAGCAAAAAACATTATTACACAGTAAAACATTATTGCAATGTACCTATTGAATTAACTGTTCATAACAAAATTGAAGAAATGAGTGACTAACATAAAAGACATATAGCGCCATTCACTATAAATGAATGTTCACGTATTTATAATGTTTTTTTTAAGTATGTACCTACAGGGTGAATACAACCCTAGTCCCAATTTTAGACCATTTCCTGTGGTTGTAATCCAATAGCTATGAGCATGCATTATTTCAGCACTATCGTATACTGCGAAGACAGTGTAGTAACGGAAGGTAAAGCAACGACTTTCACCGTCAGATATTAGATGGGTGTTACGCGTCAGTATAGTGTGAAGACAGTGCAGTAACGGAAGGTAAAGCAACGACTTACACCGTCAGATATTAGATGGGTGATACACGTCAGTATACTGCGGAGTCAGTGTAGTAACGGAAGGTAAAGCAACGACTAACACCGTCAGATATTAGATGGGTGTTACGCGTCAGTATAGTGTGAAGACAGTGTAGTAAGGGAAGGTAAAGCAACGACTAACACTCAGATATTAGATGGGTGTTACGCGACAGTATACTGCGAAGTCAGTGTAGTAACGGGAGGTAAAGCAACGACTAACACCGTCAGATATTATATGGGTGTTACGCGTCAGTATAGTGATAAGACAGTGTAGTAACGGAAGGTAAAGCAACGACTTACACCGTCAGATATTAGATGGGTGTTACGCGTCAGTATACTGTGAAGTCTGTGTAATAACGGAAGGTAAAGCAACGACTTACACCGTCAGTATACTGCGAAGTCAGTTTAGTAACGGAAGGTAAAGCCAACCAACACCGTCAGATATTAGATGGGTGTTACGCGTCAGTATACTGCGAAGTCAGTTTAGTAACGGAAGGTAAATCAACGACTTACACCGTCAGATATTAGGCGGATGTTACGCGTCAGTATACTGTATACTGTGAAGTCAGTGTAGTAACGGAAGGTCAGTAAACTGCATAAGTAAGTGGAATAGTTGAATGTAAAGCAACGACCAACACCGTCGGATATTAGATGGGTGGCTGTTACGCGTCTGGTTTTACTTACACGAACGCAAAAGCTGTTTAGACATAAACAAACACAGTTACAAAACAAGGCAGTATTTGCTCTGCAACTAGAGATTATAGAAACATCGCTGGGTTATTTTGGTTACTTTATCAGGGTCACGCCGCCCGAACTATTTACACAGTCATATCGACCGTGCGGTTTTCATAGTATTCAGCGAACGTGCGCTAATGGAAATTGGACGTGATGGAATTGAGCGCAAATTTTTCGTCATCTTAGTCGACGTCATGTCCATTTTGTAAGCTGTTTCTGGCCGTAATCTATTTGTGTACAATAAATAATAAAGGACGTCCACTGCTGGATTGCGCAACATCGCATGCAGTTCATACTTTTCAAACAGGTAAATTTAAAATGAATTATTTAGTGTTTTATTACAAATGGCCATATACAGGGAAAAATAAATAAAAATCCATCTTCAGTGTCTCAACGACAAGATAGTTATTATTTCATGTAAAGTCACCAGACTCGATGAACAATCATAAAAATTGACAAAAATGATGTTTGTAAAAAAATGAAGCTGTTCTAAAGCACGACCACCCAGTTTGGCTGGACACAACCTCCCGATGTGACGCAACCACCCAACCAGTAAAAATAATGAAAGGGTTAGCCCCACAGCTCCCGACCAGCCTACACACAATGCAATATGGTTACACATAAAGCTATAAATTTCCAGTATAAGCTGACCTCTCATTCTACGAAAAGCCTACACAATGCGAGGTCAGCTTATACTGGGATTTTGTAGCTTGATGTGTAGCCGTGTGTACGTGACTTCACATCGTGTGGTTTGGGTCCAGCCAGTTATAATTGGTTATTAAATTGGTTGCTTGTTAGGATCAAGCCTGGTTACTTATTTCTTGATCTGTACACAGACTAGAGTAGACTCATTATTTTTCCTGTGATAGTAAAAATGAAAACAGATGATACAATCATGCAGAAAATTTTATGAAAATTGCATAGCATATGAATACCTACGTTCACAGCTGGTATGCCCTGCGATACCTGCTGAAATAGAAATTTGTTGGTAATTTACCCATTTGTTAAATCAAAAAAATAAGGAACCCCTAACACTTACACGGAAAATTGAAAATGCCTTTGTACAATATGTAAATGGATATTTTGATAGGATTTGTCTCTGACTACCCCGTGTGGGTATCTTCATGGGTTAGAGCACTGAACAGAGATCTGTGAATGCCCACCATGTGGATTAAAAGATACTAAATAGCTTTGTTTTATTATTTATTTAGATAAATTAGGGTTCCGTACCCGAAGCTGCCGGGCTAGAATAACCGCCTTTTGGAACGTTTATCTCTATGGAAGATTAGAGTAATATTACATTTCTAGCGTAGAGAGTACTTAGAATCATTTGTGCGGTCTTGTTTCTACTCTCTACGCTAAAATGTAATTTGACCTCTATTCTTCCGTAGCGAGAGAAACTTTTTTGAAGTAAAACTTCTTTACGCACGCTTGACTTGGGGAGGAAGCCGGTGAATGCGTTACGAAAAGTGCGAACGGAAGTTGAGAGGGAGATATAAGTTAGTGAAGATAGAAAGAGAGAGAGAGAGAGAGAGAGTTACGTTTCGTATATTTTTAAACGTTAATGTACGAGTGCGAGTTGAGATCATCCAGAATGAACATAGACTGATCGACCTACAGACGTGTGGACAATTTTGTAATTGAACAATTTTATAAATTAATATTATGAAAAAGAAGTTTTACTGCAGTCGTGTGCTCCTAAAGCACACTCGTATTTTTTTTAAGTCGTGTTGCTACTAGGGCTATGAACTTTATTGGTTAGTCTTCATTATCTGTGTTTCACGGGGGTATATCTCGGCAAACTGAAGAGGTAGGACTTTGATACTTTCACAGATCATGTGTTATAGTTTGCAAATAATGAAAGAATCAACAAAATTATAAATTTAGTTTGATGATAAAAAATGATACTTGTGATTATAATGAATAAATAAAGATTTACTTTGATTTATCACTACAAATGAAGAACAATACGAAAAACAGGTACTGAACCCTATGTGCGCAAGCACGACACGCATTTGACCGCATATTTTTTTTCTTATGAATAATACCTACTATTTTCTCTGATGCTGGTAAGACCTGCAGCAATACAAAGAATAGGTAAGTTACTATAGTAAAGAAGATATTGTATATACAGTGTCAAAACAGGACACCTACAGCAGAATCATATTATAAAAAATTTATCAGATTCGAAGAATTCTTATAATATAAAAATGCTTATAGAAAGTTCAAAAACATATATTTTTTATGAACCCACAAATAATGATGTGGGCAGTTCAAAGGAGGTATCGTCAGATTTCATTTTAAAAAAAATTAACAATCCTGTCTTTGAATAGTAGAATGAATAGAATCCCCGTCGCGGAAAATATAAAATAGTTTTAGCATATTTGAGACAAGAAGCCTAAAAATCACCTCTACAAATTCACTTCTCTGTGTTATCTATTTTGTTTATATGGTGTACAATAGTGATTACATTCATTCATTCACCGCCTACTCGTGTTAGGCAATTGTCGTTATTAATACCTAAAAATCACCTCTACAAATTCACTTCTCTGTGTTATCTATTTTGTTTATATGGTGTACAATAGTGATTACATTCATTCATTCACCGGCTACTCGTGTTAGGCAATTGTCGTTATTAATACATAAAAATCACCTCTACAAATTCACTTCTCTGTGTTATCTATTTTGTTTATATGGTGTACAATAGTGATTACATTCATTCATTCACCGCCTACTCGTGTTAGGCAATTGTCGTTATTAATACCTAAAAATCACCTCTACAAATTCACTTCTCTGTGTTATCTATTTTGTTTATATGGTGTACAATAGTGATTACATTCATTCATTCACCGCCTACTCGTGTTAGGCAATTGTCGTTATTAATACCTAAAAATCACCTCTACAAATTCACTTCTCTGTGTTATCTATTTTGTTTATATGGTGTACAATAGTGATTACATTCATTCATTCACCGCCTACTCGTGTTAGGCAATTGTCGTTATTAATACATAAAAATCACCTCTACAAATTCACTTCTCTGTGTTATCTATTTTGTTTATATGGTGTACAATAGTGATTACATTCATTCATTCACCGCCTACTCGTGTTAGGCAATTGTCGTTATTAATTTTTTTTTTTTTTTTTTTTTATTAAGAATCATCAACACAGCATACACTGACAATATCCAATGGTTACAAGTATAAATGTTAGAACTTAGTGCTACTATAATCATAGATGATAGACTGCATGCAATAATATTTTATGCCGAGCGAGTAAATTAATTGTATTTTAATGGTAAACCACGATGGCATGCACTAACTTCTTGTCAACAATACATTTCATTATGTTATAACTACAAAAATTAATAAAAAAAAATCAAATAAGTTAATTCATTCCTATTTACAAATTTAAGACCAATAAAATTCTATATGTACCTATCAACTACATAACTATGTACATTATTAAAAAAAAAATATTTAAAATTAGATTAGGATTAATAATATCATAATATTTTGTTTATTAAATGATTATACAGGTCATAAAGGTAAGTTCAAGAATGATTCACAGATTAACCTGGGATAAGCTGTTTTTAAACATTCTTACAGTTCCAACAAACATGTCAGCTCCCTTACTCTTAGCCACACAATTATATTGGCGGACTATCCTGTTCAGAGGCGCATTAATACCGAGATTGGATTTAGAAGAGCTTGGCTGAAAAGGATTAAATCTCGAGATCCTGGGCAACCTAGACGGAGCAGAGAAATTTAGGGCAGCGAGTAACTCCGAAGCGTCCAGGGTACCGTTTGCGAGCTTAAAAAGAAATAAATTGTCCAGCAAGTGTCTTCGATCCGTTAACGAGGTCATTTTAAAGAATTTCAGACGATCCTCATAACTAAGAAGGATTTTACCTTTATGACAAGCGTAAGTTAGGTGCCACAAAAACCTTTTTTGGATTCTTTCTAGTATTTTTTTGTATACATCATAGAATGGATTCCAAACGACACAGCAATACTCGAGTCTACTTCTAACAAATGTATTGAATAGAGTTATCTTGACCTCTGGTGACTTAAAACCTTTACAATTGCGCAGGACAAAACCCAGAGATCTCCAAGCCTTTGTGGCAATATCTTTGATATGAAGGTCAAACCTCAACTTACTGTCGAGCACAACTCCTAAGTCTCTTGTATTGTATTTTTGAAGTAATATTTCATTATTAATTAAGTACTTCCTAGATGGGCAAACTGCACTTCTTGAGAATCTAATATAAAAGCATTTCTTTGTATTCAGATCCATACCGTTAACGATACACCATGCGCATAGACGGTGCAAATCCTCCTGAAGTAGAGATGCATCGCTATCACTATCAACCTCTCTGAATAACTTTAAGTCGTCCGCATATAAATAATAGTTAGAGTGCAAAAAACAGCTACTAATATCATTAATATATAAGTTAAAAAATAATGGACCCAGATGTGAACCCTGTGGTACGCCAGATTTGCATGGGAAAGGCTCAGATGTAAAACCATTCACAACAACTCTAGAGTTTCTTCCAGCTAGGTATGATCCACACCAAGAAAGTAAAGGTCCCGATATACCATAAAATGATAGCTTACGAAGCAAGACTTGATGATTAACTCTGTCAAATGCCTTACTAAAGTCCGTGAAAATTGCATCAACTGACGAGCGATTGTCGATGGATGAAGAAACCTTGTCAACAAAGTCAGCAAGGTTTGTTGCCGTAGACCTCGCTTTCATAAAGCCATGTTGTTGAGAGTCCATATGAGGTTTAATATGCCAAGACAAAATTGGATGCAGCAGCTGCTCAAAAATCTTTGCAAATATGGGCAGTTTTGAAATGGGTCTGTAGTTTTTTACCAAATCATTTTCGCCACTTTTGAAAATAGGGATCACTAAGGCTTCTTTCCACAAACTAGGAAAGATGCCTGTGCTCAATGATTTATTATAAATTAAACAGAGCGGCTTTGCTAAAGAAGGGGCGCATTTTGCCACAAAGATTGAAGGTAAGCCATCAGATCCAGCTCCCTTAAAATGATCCAGTCTTTTTAAAATCTTAAGAACCTGGTTAATACCTAAAAATCACCTCTACAAATTCACTTCTCTGTGTTATCTATTTTGTTTATATGGTGTACAATAGTGATTACATTCATTCATTCACCGCCTACTCGTGTTAGGCAATTGTCGTTATTAATACCTAAAAATCACCTCTACAAATTCACTTCTCTGTGTTATCTATTTTGTTTATATGGTGTACAATAGTGATTACATTCATTCATTCACCGCCTACTCGTGTTAGGCAATTGTCGTTATTAATACCTAAAAATCACCTCTACAAATTCACTTCTTTGTGTTATCTATTTTGTTTATATGGTGTACAATAGTGATTACATTCATTCATTCACCGCCTACTCGTGTTAGGCAATTGTCGTTATTAATACCTAAAAATCACCTCTACAAATTCACTTCTCTGTGTTATCTATTTTGTTTATATGGTGTACAATAGTGATTACATTCATTCATTCACCGCCTACTCGTGTTGGGCAATTGTCGTTATTAATACCTAAAAATCACCTCTACAAATTCACTTCTCTGTGTTATCTATTTTGTTTATATGGTGTACAATAGTGATTACATTCATTCATTCACCGCCTACTCGTGTTAGGCAATTGTCGTTATTAATACCTAAAAATCACCTCTACAAATTCACTTCTCTGTGTTATCTATTTTGTTTATATGGTGTACAATAGTGATTACATTCATTCATTCACCGCCTACTCGTGTTAGGCAATTGTCGTTATTAATACCTAAAAATCACCTCTACAAATTCACTTCTCTGTGTTATCTATTTTGTTTATATGGTGTACAATAGTGATTACATTCATTTATTCACCGCCTACTCGTGTTAGGCAATTGTCGTTATTAATACCTAAAAATCACCTCTACAAATTCACTTCTCTGTGTTATCTATTTTGTTTATATGGTGTACAATAGTGATTACATTCATTCATTCACCGCCTACTCGTGTTAGGCAATTGTCGTTATTAATACCTAAAAATATGTGCAGAAACCTTTGCAAATTAAACAGTTTGATGATGGTCCTATCATCAACTCCTTTATATGGGGCCATCCCTGAGGTACCCCTTTCTAACAATAACCATAGAAATCGGAAAACGTGGTAGAGCATTATCGCAGAAAATCCATAAAAAAAAATCTCAAGAACATCCTTTTTTAAGTCTATTAAAAATGTAATTTTACTCTATTCTTCCTTAGAGATAATCTTTTCTACGGCGGTCATGCAAGCCCGGCTGGGTGATACGCTGAGCCATTTCTCATTTTGTTGACTGTTTCCAAAATGACCCCTATGTATAAAACTGATCTCTCTCAATAAAAAGTAGTTTTGACATTCTTGCTAAACTAGCAGTCTTAAAGAGTGAACATGTTATTTCTTGGCAAGCGTGCTCCATCATTTATCAGGTGAGATAGTTGTCAAGCGCTTGTCTATCATCAATAAAAACCAGGTCACCTGCCTAGAATAATATAGATAAGCTCTTGGTCTCATAACTTGACTTCATAAGAAAAGTTTGAAAATTTGACGACCTCCGTGGCGTATAGTCGGCTAAGACGCAGGAGGTAGTGGGTTCGATTCCTGCCGCGGAACAAATATTAGCATGATCTACAAATATTTGTTCCTGGTCTGGATGTTTTTCTATATATTATAAGTATGTATTTACAAAAAAAAGAAGGTATTATAAGTATTCTATCAGTTACCTGGTTACCATAGTACAAGCTTTGCTTAGTTTGAGGCTAGATAGCGCTGTGTGAAATGTCCATCAATATTTTCTGTTAATCAAAATCTCTTGATTGATTTTTTTACAAAAGCACATTTACTAGGGTTGGAGGCTCTTCTGTTAGGAAGAGTCCCCTCTTTTCTGTGATTGATAAACATGTGATTGACAGTAGAACTATTTTGGAAATTAATGATTACTGTTGATTTATTATCATAAAATTATGTAAGTACCTGTTTTTATCAGATTACTATTATTATTATTTAAATCGACAAGATGCTCTCACAAAACAATTTGTTAAAACTATCTGTTTAAATAATATGAATTATTTAATTTAGGTATATTTATAACCAGTTGAATCTTGAAAAAGTGTTATTAATTAATAAACTATGAACGATTGTGATTATTTGTGATGCAATTCTCAGTGCATGCTCAACGAAAGTGGGCCACAATAACACAAGACCGCACATAGTCGACAACATGGGAGAGGCCTTTGCCCAGCAGTGGGACATAAGCGATTGAATATAATAATAAGAACATAATGCAAGCCGCAATAGGAATACTAACTATATCTCTATAAGTGTACATTAGTTTAGTACCCTATCGTTTATTTGTCACCTAAACTTGTTCGCGTATATGTCATTATATTCTCTTTTAAGTTGGCAATTGAATCGCAATAAGACGTCATGGTAACCCATCCAGGACGTTTTAATATAACACAGTTGATAAAAAAAACATATTACTTACTTCTTCAGGAACAACATCTTTGAGCTTGACGTCTTGCAGACGGCTGACGGACGCCGTACGATGGTAATCCACCAGCTCATTCAGTGAATTGAACTTAACCACCCATAGGAAGAACTTGCTGGATGCGTCTCGGAGGACCTTGAAATGCTGTACGCCATCTGGACATCTAAGGACAGATGTGTTGTTAGTTAGCTTACGGCCGAACCCTGTACATATTCTATCTATCTCTGTTTTCTCTGCTTTTGAGCACGGCAAAATATGACTCATTTTGATTTGCTTACCGCTAAAAAGAAAAACAAACAAATGCTTATAGCTTTTGTTATAAGGCAAAAGCAGAGAGATCAAATATAGGGCTCACACGTTAAAGGAATACCATATGTACTTTTATTAAACAAGTTCTGCCCGTGGCTACGCACGCATGGTTTGTCACTAAATAGTATGTCTATGACATAGTCTATATAAATACCAGACTAGCTGACCAATCCGCAGCTTCGCACGCGTAGTTTTTCAATAAAAACGTTACCCTCCTTCTGCGCAGTTGGGTAAAAAGTAGCCTATATCACCCGGGGATAGTGTAGCTTCCCAACAGTGAAAGATTTTTTAAATCGGTCCAGCAGTTTCGGAGCCTATTCAATACAAACAAACAAATCTTTCCTCTTTATAGTATTATGAAGTTTTTTGTAGCTATATTTTGTTCTTTAATATTGCAGAACATACTTTTGTTCTATCATCAATAGTTTCCGCAGCGCATGCGACGAAAGACGTTTTAGGGCACTTTTTTACACCTTTGGTTACGTTACTTAAGTTTTAGTAAGGGTCCCTAATCTTTTCTAGCAATAAATATAGCCTATGTTACTCAGGGTGAATGTAGCTTTCCAATGGTGAAAGAATTTTTTAAATCGGCACAGTAGTTTTTGAGTTTATTCATTACAAACATACACACAGAAATACAAATCTTTACTCTTTATAATATTAGTATAGAAGTATAGATTACATCGAAATTGGTCCAGCGGTTTAGTAGTGAAAAAGTTACAAACAGACAGAGACAAGAGGGACAGAGTTGCTTTCGAATTTTTAATATTGGTGGTATAGATTTTAGCACCCAATAATGTTTTGTCTCCTATGATTCAGCCGAGTCGAGGCCCCTTTCAATTCTAAATTATAAAACCTGTTTCAGATTGCATGAATCATAGATACACTATACGTTACGTGACGGACAACAGGTTTTAAGTAGAGGGAATTATCGAAATAAGAAGTGCAAGCCCATAATTTGTCTTTCGACTGTGGGAGTAATGAGGCAACCGGTTTTTTTAATCCCCCTCGATCGTTACCCGCTAAGACAATCTTAAATTGAGATTGCTATGAGAAGATTTACCTACAATATAACATGTATTATGGAACGATGTATGAGTCAGACGTACGAACGCGCAAAACTTTTTTATTTTAGTACCGATTTACAGTTCAACCGATGTATAGGTAAGGTGACCATTTATTTTTTTGTTAGAGCGGGACGCTTGCGGAATTAAAATAAACAAAAAAAAATTGTATACTAGATAGATAGATAATTTCTTTATTTCACACCATTAAATACAAACATATAAAAGAAATACACTTTTAAATCATATGTCATCATCACTTTTAAATCACTAGGTATTTATTAAAAAAAGAAAAGGACACGAAAAACAATATATGAGGTATATTAATATGAAATTTCATCATTACATTGCAGTGGAAGACGCGTATGTCTTGTATTTGTCGGTGAAGCAAATTAGGTTTAAAATTTCGGTTCTAGTTTTTAAGCAGGAATTGAGCTTATGACATGATTTGTCGATGTTAGTCTTTGTAATTAAAATGGTTTTCAGAACTGGGACACTTTGTCCCTTTGTAAAAGCGGGACATTTTTGCTCTGGTTGGGGGACAACGGGACAGACAGCCTGAAAGCGGGACTGTCCCGCCCAAAGCGGAACGAATGGTCACGTTATGTATAAGTCGTTTTGAAGTTTGCCGTATCGGTTACGCAATATTTCTTTTTGACACTAATTAGGTATCTCATGTGCAAATCAATGGCTAAGGCGGCCTAGTTCGGCCGTACTTTATACATAAGTATATGCCCAGTATCCATGTATTTGCTGATATCCTATCAAGACCTACGTATTGCGATGCAGATCAATAACTATTCAGTGTAAATAGGTACCTTGATTTTGTTTATCGAGTACTAGCTTTAGCACGCGTCTTCGCACGCGTGGTAAGATAATAATAAGTAGTCTATGTCTCAATCCTTTAATCATAAAGGGCGCACTATACCTGGGGAGACGATAAATCGCGTATTGAGAAACAATGTTTTGTTCAACAAATTGTGTGCTTTCAATTTGTAATTCATATATTAGGTTGGGGAAAAAGTTTCTTCGCATTTTTTAAGAAAATTCAAAACATTTTTTAATATAGTTTATTTACATTTAACTAAAGTATGTAGGTACCATTTTGTTCAATAACTTTTTGCCATCTTGTAGGTAGGGACATGATCCCATTGCTATAGAAATTTTGGGGCTTCTGATTAAAATACCGCGACAAGTAGTTTTGGCAGTCCTCTCGTGATGTTAACCTGACACTGCCTAAAGAATTCTGAAGAGACCGAAACAGGTGGAAATCTGAAGGTGCAAGGTCAGGACTATACGGCAGATGCATTAACACCTCTCAGCCAAACTCTCTTAATTTTTGCTGAGTGGCTAAAGATGTGTGAGGACTAGCGTTATTATGATGAAAAACCACACCCTTTCTGTTGATTAATTCCGGCCGCTTTCTCTCACCTTCTTGCTCTAATCTCATCAGTTGTTCGCAGTAGAGTTCAGAATCGATGGTCCTGTCTGGTGGTAACAGCTCATAATGAATAATGCCCTTCCAATCCCACCACACACACAGCATCACCTTGTTGCGAGTTAACCCGGATTTCGCCACAGTCTGTGAAGCCTGGCCGGCCTTTGACCACGAGCTTTTTCGCACGTTCTTGTCGTACGTGATCCACTTTTCATCACCAGTTATCAGCTTCTTCAAAAATGGATCGGTTTCATTACGTCGTAATAAAGAATCATAAATGAGTACACGGTTCATTAGGTTTCTTTCAGTGAGCTCGTGGGGTACCCAAATATCGAGCTTTTTTGTGTACCCAGTTTTTTTTCAAATGCGCCAAAACTATTTTGTGGTCAATTCACAGTTCTTCAGCTACGTCGTAACTACTGATATGCCGATCTTGCTCCACTTTTTCAAAAATGGCATCAATTTTATCCGTAATAGGGCGACCAGAGCGACGTGCATCGTTGACATCAAAATTTCCGGATTGAAAACGCTTAAACCAAATTTGTGCTACTCTCACAGACACTAGGTACACTAGGTCCATAAACATCGTAAAATTTTTTCGCGGCTTGCGTTGCATTTTTATCTTTTTTGTAGTAAAATTTTAAAATGTATCGAATTTCTTTATTAGATTCACTCATCTTTACAGTACGAAAAACAAATAAAAATCACACATTTTCTTAATTTCAAATTAGGAAAATGTGTGATTTTTATTTGTTTTCCTAATTTCCACACATTTTCCTAATTTGAATATGGAATTATTTTCTTTAAAATTTAATCTTTGAATGATACCAAAACCAGCTAGATACAAATAGTATAGCCAAAGAGATTTTATTACTAGTTCATACATACTATAATGCGAAAAGACTTTTTTCCCAACCTATTATGTTATAGTTAAGGATACGTGCTAGAACGCCTGTGTTGTGAAAACACGAATTTTCTAGATGGAAAAAAAATCCAAAGATGACTTCAAATTTATCTTAAAATTTATCTTATGCGATGAATACTTCAACTTAGATCTTGAAACTTTATACAGAAATTCTACACAACATAAATAAGGGCACCTGTGTTTAAAATTTTCAAAATACCTTTTGACTTTACCATAAAATGAAAATATCGAAGTTTTGCACGAATGAAACCATTCGCTCCGGACGCCCGGTCCGCGATTCAGTCTGGGCTCGGCTTTCAGACGGGGTACCCGTGACGCTTGTCGCTCCAAACGAACACGTAATTCTTAGGTAGAATTTATATTAAGTTGGTTTTTGTAAAGACGAAGTAATGAGAAATAAGCACAACAAGATAATGAAGGGACTGAATGATAAAAAAACCCGGCAAACATATTAAGAACCACGGCGAGATAGAACGTGCAGCGGCGCGCGGAGCAGCGGGGGTGAAATTCGAGTTTGGGCTGAGGTATGTCAACTCTTAAGATCGGCTAAGCAATTTAGCCGTGAAAACGTATCAAACAGACGGAGACTTTTGAATATGTATATGATATTAGTATGGATTCATTTGTAAGTCAATCACGATTTTTTTAAATACCTTTTAGTGAAAAATTACGAAAAAACAAGATAGGTACAGTTATTTATTGAATCGTTTTCGATCTGCATCGCAATATGTAGGTCTGCTATTTGCTGTATGTTCAAATGGGCAACAATGCCATCGATTCGTATTTCGCGTTTCCCACGAGGAAATACTTGTATTGTGTCGTCAGCTGAGTCACTGTGAGCTTAAGCCTCGACACCAATCAATGAACTTGAGTAAGCCATGTCTGCCAATTTACCTATTGGTGTTATTGGAAAATTGGGGTTATATTTTATGACTTGTTTGTAGTGTCACTGGTTTTATTAAGCCACCATATCTAACTAAAGCAATATGTATAGATATTATATATACTTACAATGATTGGTTTATTTTTTTTTTCATTTCATTCTGTTTTTTTATACATTATAGTCTTGCGTTTGACCACGATCTCGCCTGATGGTAAGCGATGAAGCAGTCTACGATGGTACACGCTTGCCTAGAAGAAACCTATTCACTCCCGACTTAAAGATACCCAGGTTGTAGCTATCAGGAAACACAGACTCTGGCAAGGCGTTCCACTCTTTGGCGGTGCGCATAATAAAGGTTGAAGAGAACCGCTTTGTGCGAATGGGAGGTATTTCTACCATATATCGGTGGCGCACCGCAGAGCGTCTGGTTGTCCGTTGATAGAATGGAGATGGTGGGATCAGGTTGAAAAGTTCCGCCGCAAAGTGTCAAATAAAGTCAGTGACCAGATACATATTGGAAAATGACCATACATAACTACTTTTATCATACATAAGACATGATGATACAGTTTAACATGGCATATTGCTTGCAATTATATATTAAGTAACATCAACCGCAATTTTGAATGCTACTATACTCGTGATAGTAAAATAACAACCGTAAAACAAGCGAATATCAAGTGCATGTTTTGAAACAGACAGTGGAAGATTACAGGCAAATACCCTAAACATTTGGAGGATTCTCAAGCTGAAGTGGCAGTGGACGGGGCATAAGCTCGAAGAACTGGCGGTCGTTGGGGCAGAAATATTCTCGAGCGGAGACCACGTACTGGCAAGCGCAGCGTAAGATGGCCTCTCGCTAGATGGAAAGACAACCTGATAAAGGTTGCTGGGAGCCGTTGGGTGCAGGCCGCGTAAGATCCGTCGCTCTAGCAATTTATAGAGAAGGCTTATGTCCAACAGTGGCCGAGCTATGGCTGATATGATGTTAGTTAAAAGTTTGAAAGGAATGCGAGTTTGTTATTCTTTCACGAAGTAACTTTAACTAACTGAAGGGATTGAGATGAAATTTGAGAGAGATATGTATGTACCTAGACAATCTAAACCTAAATAAAGGCTCTTTTTTGTTCTCGCAAAAGAAGTCAGATGCAGAAGCTAGTAATTAATAAGTGTCGCACAGCAGAACGTACAAATAGGGAGTATTATACCTATCTAAATGCGATTCGACATTCAATTTACTGCAAAAAATCACATTATTCAGTAAACTATTAAACATTCATGAGTCATAAAATGTGACGTACAATTAAATTGAACTAACTTGGCATGGGAAATACAACAACGCAATGACGTATTGGTTGACAAATCAAATGATTTATTATATGGTTTACTAGATAACATTCTAAAATAATGGAATGACGATTTTGCAATAGGTGGTTAGTTAACGTGTACAGTACAAATGAGGCGAATGAACTGCCAAAGGAAAGGTCTACTTTCAATATTATAATTTTATGATAGAGCATGTGAAAAATGTTAAGGAATGTAGCGACGTCACGGTAATCTTACATTTTTAAGGGTGGTACATTAATGGTAGGTTCCTATACAGGATGTTTGGTAATATACTGACAATATTCAAGTGACGGTTTCTCAAAACATAAAAAAAGACTTCTCGAAAAAAAAAAACTACTAGTTATATTATCAAATTTAAAAGAAAATCGACTAAGTTTAGGTGATTAATTCGATTTAAATCTTACTGCCTACTCTTGCAAGCGACATCCAAAAATAAAGGCCGATTTGATATATCTTTCAGAAATGGCTGCGGGTTTTGGGTTAGAAAGGGACAACAAGAGATATCTCGAGGCGTCACCAATACATTATCTGTGGTTAGATGGCAAGCTTTATGCAATAACATAAATTTAATAAAGTGTATGTTTTTACATGCCAAAATAAATTTCACATTTGTACGGTAAACATTTCACAAATTTATTTATTATGCTCATCAAAATAATCCCTTTCATTTTTGTGCGTATATTATCAAACACCCTCTATAGATAGGTACTTGATCAGTAATCGATAGACACTTTACCAAAATGAAACGTGTCGTTACCAGTCATAACATAAGTCATCATGGAATAACCTGGATACGAATGGTGTAGGATAGTTAGGCGTGACGTTTATGGGCTTATATTCAATATTATTAACCAGCCAAGAGTCCTGGTAATAATATTTTTCTTACATAATATATCATATACTACTTATATTATAAACGGGAACGTAACTACCACATCTATAGCGTTGGGTGTGGCCTTGTTGAGGACATCCCTTGTGCAAGTGGGACACAGGGGACAACAGAGCATGTGAATGGTTCCAGTCGCATTCAGTCTGCTACGGACTAATATATGTAGGTTGATGATGATGAACAGCCAACAGGCTCCTATTTATCCAGGTACTTACGAGAAACTGAGGGCGACTTGCGCAAAGATGCCTGACCGTATTTAGTGGCTAAATATGATTTAAGGAATTGTCAAATACGTGAAATTTAGTATTTTTCAAAATTTCGCGATCACTGTATATAATTATTAATTAAAACGGGTATTTATCGCGTATGTACCTTTTTTATTTGTTATCCCGACGTTTCGGTTGTGTTGCAACAGTCGTGGTCTCGGGTTGACATACGCGATAAACACCCGTTTCAATCAATAATTACGTCAAATTTAAACATGTTTAGCCGCTAAATACGTTTATGGATCGTTGTGCAAGCCGGCCTGAGACTAGTCTCGGATAATTCTCGTCCAAGAGATGACGTCATGTGTCGTATAACGCCAATACAAACATGATTATTTCAGAGATTTGACGTCATCCACACACGAGGTTTTTCGTAGAATCATTCCCATGACCAGACAATAGTTGTAAATACATGCTAACGTACCTACGTTATTGCAAGATATGGTAATAGAACAGAGCTGATAACATTCCTGGAATCTTGTTTACAATCTATTTACAATACAGACAGACGGGCATTTATGTGATTCTATAACACACATTCATATCCATACCAATATTGTAAATTATAAAATAACTCGTGTCTCTGTTTGATATTACGTTTTCACGATTATAATGCTGGAGCGATTTCGATGTAATTTGGTATATCGATAGATTATGACCTAGACTGAGACATACATATGCTACTTTTATTGACAATCGGTCGGAAGCTTATAATCTATAATATAAAAATGAATCGCAAACTGTGTTAACGCAAAACGCATAACTCAACAACGCCTGGACCAATTTGGCCAATTCTTTTTTGTTGTATTTCTTGTTGTCAGGAGAAGGTTCTTATGAAAGAAAAAATTAAGAAAAATGCGCGCAAAATTAGAAAATTTAAGAATACTTAACCACCATATAAAATTATTTATAATCTAACCTTAGCGCTTTTATAATGTATTATAATGTAACCTTATGACGTTTGACATAGAATTGACAGAATGCGTGCTGCAAATATCGTCAAAGAGGATATAAAAAAAAATGAATATCGTTTGAAACAGATGCTTCGGTAGGAGTTATTCCGAGATATGTTGTCTATATATATAAAAAATATTTTTTCATTATTTTATTAGTCTCGCTAAAACTCGAGAACGGGTGGAGCGATTTGGCTAATTTTGGTATTGAATTATTTGTGGAAGTCATTCATTTTCTCATACATAATGATGGCCGGGGACAACAACTGATAATTCTACCAGGGTGACTTATATTGACAGCCCGCGTTATACCTATGCATGTCAAGCCGATACTAAGTTCGACGGGTCCACTAGTAAAAAATAACTATTATTATTATTTAGTATAAGAAAAGGAAAAAAACAGAGGATACATTAATAATTAACACAATACTAATTATCAGTATTTTGTGTGCTACTGTAGCAAGCAGGGTTGGTAAAAATCAAGCAAGCAATGACCCCCCCAGTCACTTTTTGGACATTTTTAATAGACCCAACCCACATTGATACATTGACAGATGAAGAAGAAGAAAGTGCGTTCGAGGAAGCACGAAATCACTATGATGGTGGTTCAGTTTTGCTACCATTGATAGTAAAACTTATGTCAAAATCAAACCCATTCATTCATTCAAAGTTCGCAGAAGATACAGTAATAAATGAAAGTCTTCATAAAAGTTTGTTGCCAAAAATAAAACGAGTGTGCTTTAGACCAGACGACTGAAGTAAAACTTCTTATTCAAAATATTAATTTATAAAAAACATTACTAGAGTGATAGATGTCACAGAATAATATATTTAGTGAAGAGAGAAAACATGCAAAAGATTTTGCAGTGGTGAAGCAATTGTTTGGGGCGATAGCTTCTTAAGCTGCTGTGGAACGAGTGTTTTCCACCTTTGGAATTGTTCAGAGCAAATTAAGAAACCGACTGGGAATTGAAAAGGCTGGAAAACTAGTTTTTTTATTCAAATACTATAATAACGATATTGATTTCTCAGATTTAAACGACCCTAGTTTTTAACTTAGTTATATTTTCTAAATCTGTTTTTTTTTAATGTTGATTTCTGTGAAAGAAAGTGAAATTAAACATTTTTGATTAAATCATTGATTTTTATTGAAAAAATCATTCGATGTAAATCATGATTTAAATCAAAAAGATTTAATCGTGCCAACCCTGGTAGCAAGTGGGTTTCAGCTCAGCATAATGCCGCAACACCTATAGACAACTATTCTATCGAAATACAAAGGTAACTAGTAATTGAGGAAAAAGTACTTACTTTACAGATAAGGAGAAATCGCCTGGACTTGATTCACTGATTCTAATTAGAAAACCACCTTCAGGTTTGCTCATTAAAAGTTTTTCTGCATCTGCTCTTGTTATCCTTCCATAGTACCAACTGAAAACAAAACATAGTTAATGTTATCTTAGAAGATAAAAATTTTTAGGCATGGCAAGTGTAGATAGGAAAAACCTGTTTAAACAAATCATAGACAGAAAAATTGGAAAAGCCTCGAAACACAACATTGTGAGATAGTTGGGGAATTTGTCTAGATCGAAGCATGGGCGATGGATTGATAAAGAGATATAATGATTAGGTGGTATGTGAAGACCAATGGTGGTAGCCGTTAGCCGTGTAGTTATTAAACATGAAAGGCAGTATAGCAGACTTAGATATTATACTTTCTTCTATTCTGAGAGTAGACAAAGCCTTACTACTGGTTTTTTATCCTTACACCATTTTTAATTCAAGCACGGCGGAACCGATTTCGATGATCTTTGATTTGTTGGATTTGTCTCCGCCCCGAATAGCAGAATAACTATTAAAATATAGGAAAAATTCACGTAAAAATTATGAAGAGTAGTCTCTTTTCTCATACATATATGCAGCTAATGATGGCCGATTGACAATTCTACCGGCAACGTACATTGGCAGCCCGCGTCAAATGCATGTCCAGGCAGTAGACACGGCTACACATCAACTTATACATTTCCAGTATAAGCTGACCTCTCATTCTACGAAAAGCCTACACAATGCGAGGTCAGCTTATACTGGAAACGTATAGCTTGATGTGTAGCCGTGTGTACGAAGTTCGCCGGGTCAGCTAGTTGTATATGTCTAAAATTCCGGTGTGCGTGTGTTCCCAATTTTTTCCTCCTAAACGGCTTGACCGATTTTGACGATTTTTTTTGTACTTGTGATGTCTCCCGGTGACGCTGCTGTCGAGATTCAGTTTTTTTTTATTATTTTGCTGCCAATTTTTTTCAACAATGACTTTGAACAATCCAGATGACCACATACGTAAAAAATAAATAAAGATTTTAAAATCGGCCAAGCTGCTTAGGAGAAGAATTACAAATGTGCATGTGTTCGTAAATCTTCTCATAAGCTATAGATACAGAGGACACACTAAAATATTAAATACACGAATTAACTTTTCTTGCTGATTGTACTTGATGTTTTAACCATTATTTTCACACAGTAATAAAATAAGACGAGTCGCAGTATGGCAATATTAAAATTTTTGTAATACTGTGACTCCGACCAAATGGGTTGTAAGGCCATGGTACGAGTCGCTGGACAACACAGAATGTCAAGAGGCTAGGTTGAAATAAAACCGACCAAGTGCGAATCGGACTCGCGCACGAAGGGTTCTGTACCATTATCTATAAAAACGGCAAAAAAATCATGTTTGTCGTATGGGAGCCCCACTTAAATATTTGTTTTATTTTAATTATTTATTTTTAAAGTGAATATATTATAACTAAATAATCTGTGAATATTTCAAGCGTCTACCTGTTGCCGTTATCAATATCGAGCTAAAACGAGCAAAAAACCACGTTTGTTGTTTGGGAGCCCCCCTTAAATATTTATTTTATTCTGTTTTTAGTATTTGTTGTTATAGCGGCAACAGAAATACATCATCTGTGAAAATTAAAACTGTCTAACTATCACGGTTCATGAGATACAGCCTGGTGACATACGGGCAAACAGACAGACAGCAGAGCCTCAGTTATAGGGTGCCGTTTTACCCTTTGGGTACGGAACCCTAAAAAATTAGGAAAATTACATTGTGTTTAGTATAACTCAAGAGCACCTTGACTTGATTGGTTAGGTTCAAAATGAGTGATAGATCCAAAACAGAACACCCCAACCCTTCATAGCATGACTCCCCTAGACTCTAGGGCCCAGAGTGTATGTATAAAGTGCAGGAGCCAGAAGCTCCCAGGAGGTTATGATTAATATTTCTGACCTTCACTACGAGCCCTTCATAGCATGACTCCCCTAGACTCTAGGGCCTAGAGTGTATGTATAAAGTGCAGGAGCCAGAAGCTTCCAGAAGGTTATGTTTAATATTTCTGACCTTGAATACGAGCCCTTCATAGCATGACTCCCCTAGACTCTAGGGCCTAGAATGTATGTATGAAGTGCAGGAGCGAGAAGCTCCCGGGAGGATATGTTTAATATTTCTGACCTTGAATACAAGCCCTTCATAGCATGACTCCCCTAGACTCTAGGACCTAGAGTGTATGTATAAAGTGCAGGTGCCAGAAGCTCCCGGGAGGTTATGTTTAATATTTCTGACCTTGAATACAAGCCCTTCATAGCATGACTCCCCTAGACTCAGGGCCTAGTGTATGTATGAAGTGCAGGAGCGAGAAGCTCCTGGGAAGTTATGTTTAATATTTCTGACCTTGAATACGAGCCTTTCATAGCATGACTCCCCTAGACTCTAGGGCCTAGAGTATATGTATAAAGTGCAGGAGCCAGAAGCTCCCGAGAGGTTATGATTAATATTTCTGACCTTCACTACGAGTAGTGTACTCATATTTATGGCGCGATGTGCTTGCAAGCTGCATGAAATAAAAAGAACAAAACCATAGTTTGGACTTAGATTTTGCAAGACATCCTCACACCTTTGGAGTTAAGTAGTGGGTTAGGTATGCATTTATATGATCTGCTACGTGTTTTTTTTATTTTTCTGAAGGAATTGGATACAAAGGTACATTTGATAACAGGGTATCAGAGGTTATTTGGATAATTAATTTAGTAAAGACTGTCAAGGACAAATAATTTTATTCTTATTGCAAAAAATAGGTGGTATTGGTTTTGGACACTTAAGGGTGTGTTGGACACATATAATGATTCAGTTAACACAGTGTTTGCTTGGGAGTTGAGATTTTTAATGTACTGGTCCATTATATAACTATTACTTCTAATTATTTCTGATGTTTGGCTCCAGAGAACTAGAATATTACCTACTTTATTGACAACATGCTCATCTAAATTTTTGTTTTTATAAATTCTGAAATCTTCCATATACTAAAAGATTTAATTGAATAATGATAGTTTGAGTATTACTCTCTAAACATCTAATTATATTTTTTCCAAGAAGAGCTTGAAACAATAAATATTTATTGCTAGGGTGCATTAAATGAATCATAATAGGTAGGATAATAAAATAGCAGGAGATAATAAACCTGAGACATTAGGTCCAACCAGGCTATCTCATGAGATAAATAAATTAAGTAGATACCAAGAATAAGCTGAAGCAATCATAGCACGTAGAAATACAAAATGTAGTTACAATTTAATCTCATAATGGCTGAAAACCTACAGTTATAAAACCATAACAAAAAGGAACAATATTTAAATTTCAAACATGTTACCTCCATGAATTAGATTTATGAGATTCACAGCTGGTTGATGTTCTAAACATAGTTCTACAATTTTTGTATGGAATGGTACTAATATAACAGTGAAGAATCACGCCCAATATAATGGAATTACCTGTGACTTTTCATTTGAATGTAGTTGCTAGGTATAAGTCCTTCTTTACCTTCCAATTCAGCTCTATACCAGTTCATATCATCCTCCATGTTTAGTATCTGCAATAACAAAATTTCTAGAAAGAACCTGCCACTAGATGATTTAACTTTCAATTCCATTGGAAAAGGTCACTCAACATACCTTTAATACTTGGTTCTTCTTGAAACTGAGCTCATCATCAGCAGTTGCATTGAAATCGTGTTTTGCTATAGCCTCCATGATCAAATTAGGCACTTCACAGGAATGTCACCGAATTCCAAAATAACTCACAAAGTATAAACTATACACACAACCATAGAGGTCAGGGATATAATGTAATCATAATGCATGTATTTTTATCACAAATTCGATAAAACCAACGCTTTACTAGGTAATTTTAGTGAAAAACCGATCAAAATTCACAGGACACACATCACTCACACACAGCTCGCAGATTCGACCATAGATAGACAAGCAAGCAAGTGAACGAAGAACGAACTGTGAGTGAAGCAAGACAGACAACTGCTACGCTCAACGCTGCGCTGCATTTTACTGGGGGCTGTGAATGAATGACTTGCTCGTTTTATCTGTTTCGTTCGCTAGCTTCATTCTTTCAGCATCAGCAGTGTGTTTCCAAGTTTACAAGAAGAAACTTTTTTGTCTCTGACAATGTTTTCCCACTAATGAGGGAGAGTTTTCTCGGCCACGTTTTTAGAATCGCTAACATATGGCGCTGCTCTGTCTTAAGCTGATAACAAAATAAAGTGAATTGTCAATGTCACTTGTCAAGTGTCAACATTGATTAAAAAATAAAAATAAAATCGTGTTTGTTTACAAACTTTTTACAAACTGAAGAAGTGAGATTGTCTTTGTTTAGTTTACCCATGTTTCGTGCATACAAATATTTTGAATTTTGAATCTTTGTTAGTTTGACGGTTTGGAATTTAAACCATCTTGTTAGACAGCACCAACTATAACGCTATTTGGAATTCGTTTTTTTCCAACTGGCTTAATTGGATTTCCGCTGCCTGAAGATGAGCTCTTAAAAATTAGGTTCAAATAGCAAAATAGCATAGACACAATATTTAAATATGTCTAATATAATCTCACTTCGTTAGATAAATAAGCAAAAAAGCAACATTTTTTATTTCAATTTCGTAAAATATTATGGAGACGGAGGCAATGAGGACTTTTTAATTCTGATCTTGGAAGAAATTAGTTCCAGATAACGTAATAGATGGTGCTTTTTTGAAATACGGCGGCAAAAAATATGGGTTTTATGCCAAAATTTCAAAGATGCAATATCAAAATTTAACTGAAACAATCTCACTTCATCGGTTATACAAACACAAATATGTTTTTTTAATTTCAAGTTCCTCGGATAATAATGATAACACGGCAATTATTATTGATTTTGACAATTCACTTTCATTTTGATAATCAGCGTATGACAAAGAAACGCCATCTGTTAGAAGTTAAAATAATAAAACCGGCCAATTGCGAGTCGGACGTTGCGAAAGCGCACGGAACCCTTAACCCCATTATCTATAAAACTTGCAAAATAAAATCACGTTTGTTGTATGGGAGTTCCTCTTAAATATTTGTTTTATTCTTATTTATTTTTAAAGTGAATATAATAAATAAATATTCTGTGAATAGTTCAAGCGTCTACCTGTTGCCGTTATCAATATCGAGCTAAAACGAGCAAATAAATCACGTTTGTTTTAAGGGAGCCCCCCTTTTATATTTATTTTATTCTGGTTTTAGTATTTTTTGTTATAGCGACAACAGAAATACATCATCTGTGAAAGTTTCAACTATCTAACTATACTATTTCCATTTCTTTATTTTCTCGATAACAGCTCCTGTGAAAACTTGAACGAGCGTCTTTTTTACATTATGTATGCATTATTTTATAAAAATATGACGCTTACGCACGTACAAGGTTATACCAGAATCGAAGAAACTGATAGGGATGGAGCTATCGATAAACGTAACAGGATAACAGACCCGATATTTTTTACAAAATGTAAGAAACTAAACTACTGCCAGATACTTCTGTAAAAAATTAAATATACATATATTACTTTTGAATATATTATACATATATTATATTCATTACAAGTGTTACACGTATTATTCTTGATTGACAATGCCACCTTATTTAAAATTTTCGAAGCTGTTGTAAATAACTAAGTATAGGTACTCGATAATGAAACGAAATAATTAAAACGACACGGAGAAACATAAAATACACAACGTAACGTATGGATAATGTGAAAAAACTCAGCGAACAGAAATGTAGTGACTAGCACAACCATCTTGTTGCGAGTGACAGATTAAAACAAACACAAAATGGCGGTGGCCATTGAGTGTTTCCACCTTGAAAAAATATATTTGAATGTTTTTGTTGTTTAACGCGCCGGCGAACACTGAGCGCAACTTCAATTCGGCCACGTTAAAAACTTCGTCCTGAATATCGCTATCCCTGTTTAGTGACGAAGTTTGGTCACGCAGAGCGACAGTGATAGCAATAGAACGATTCTAAATTTGATTAGATTTTGACCGTGTTCCGTAATACCAAAAATGATGACTTAAAACTTGTTGTATTTTTTTCATTGTGTTGTTATTCTGTAACTAGACGATATAATCTATGTTCCCATGACTAGGATACGTAAGATGTTGTTGTTTTTAATACGAAACAATTAGGTTGAAAACAGGTCTTTTATGACGTAAAAACAAGCAGAATGCGATACGCTTCTATTTCATTTTAGGTAAGTATTTTGATCTAATATATGGTTGGGAACCTAGATAAATACTATTAAAATTAAAATAATACCTTATTAAGGTAGAAATATACTCCAATTAGAAATGATCTTGGTAGTACGTCTTGTATGGGCGATTGTCCCTCCGGTGCCCCCTTAAGTCTTTGTTCAAAATATAATAAATATATGCGATCAATATTATTAATGATTTGGTCACAACACTACAACTATCAAATTAGAACTGTCATCGAGAAAATAAAGAAATGAAAATAGTTAACGTATTTCATTTTATTTATTTCAATGCCGGGTCGTGGGGCGCCGGCAGTAGAATGTTGCCCCTCCGCTCTTGCCCGTGGATGCAGTAGGAGTCTGCTAAGGGATACCTCCGAAAGATGAGCAGCAGCGTCTTTTCGTGTTTTCAATACCTATACTGCGCTCGCCAACCCGCCTGCCAAGCGTAGCGAGTATGGTAACAACCCCCTCATGATATTGCCACGTAAAACCAGGCCCCGAGTCCCCGGCGGCCCCGCTAATCCTGGCTACGGTAGCAGTCACGGCAACGGTGGGGCCAGGGGGGCTAAGAATCCCCGGGTGACGATCGGCTACCAAACCCTACGACGACCACTGGCTCTGGTAACACACAACATCCGCACTTTGAGGATAGACGAAAAGGTTGTTGAGCTGGAAGAAGAAATTAGTAGATTACACTGGGACATTTTGGGGTTATCAGAAGTCCGTAGAGAGGGCGAGGACACGATATCCCTTAAGTCTGGTAACCTACTATACTACCGGGAGGGCGACCAACAGTCCCAAGGTGGTGTTGGGTTTCTCGTTCACAAGTCACTCATCAACAACATTATCGCCATCGACAGTGTGTCGAGCAGGGTCGCGTACCTGACACTCGGAAAATCTAAGCGATATTCGCTGAAGGTCGTTCAGGTATATGCGCCGACCTCTTCACACCCAGATGAAGAAGTAGAGTCTATGTATGAGGACATCAGTAGAGCCATACATACGAACAAAACTCACTTTATTGTTGTTATGGGGGACTTCAATGCAAAGCTAGGCATGAGAAGCGATGATGAGTTGAGAGTGGGGCAATTTGGATATGGGCAACGGAACCCCAGGGGACAGAGAATGGCCGATTTTCTGGAGAAAGAAGGACTCTTTATGATGAATTCATTTTTCCAGAAGCCGCCTCACAGGAAATGGACCTGGATGAGTCCCAACGGTTCCACGAAAAATGAGATTGATTTCATCTTGACCAACAAGAAACGGATATTCAATGATGTCTCTGTGATTCACAAGGTGAAAACCGGCAGTGATCACCGAATTGTTAGAGCCACATTGAATATGAACGTTAAACTTGAAAGGTCCCGTTTGATGAAATCTACGCTCCGACCCACTCGCGCACATATCCAAAACCTCGAGAACTCAAACTTGCAAATTACTTTGACTGTTTAGAAGTAGGTGCATCAGTCGACGAGATCAATAACAGGTTCGTAGAAACCGTCCATACGGTGGGGTCCCAGTTCTTTAAGACCCCCAGTACCAATAGACCTCATAAACTCTCTGATGACACCCTTAACCTCATGACTGAACGACGTTCTTTGCGACTGCAGTCTCCCGATGATGCTCAGTCACTTAGGCAGCTCAATAGAAAGATTTGGAAATCCTTGCGGCACGATATTCGTACCTTTAATACATCTCGTATTAATGATACGATAGAGCGGAATAAAGGCTCCAAAGCGTTCGCGAGAGATAATTCTATTGGGCAGAGCCGCATGACGAAGCTGAAGAGGGAAGATGGCAGCATAACGTTAAGTAAAGCGGAAGTGTTAAGGGAAGTCGAAAGGTTCTATGGACGGCTCTACGATTCTGTCACTAAACCTGTTTGCAGTGCGGCCAATGACCAAGAGCCAAACTGACCCGACATTATACCGCAGATATTCCGGACATCAGCCTGTATGAGATCAGGATAGCCTTGAAGCAGCTTAAGAACGACAAGGCGCCGGGTGAGGACGAAATCACTTCAGAGCTTCTGAAAGCGGGTGGATCACCGGTACTTAAAGTCCTTCAGAAGCTCTTTAATTCTTGCTTGAAGGTACGACGCCAAAAGCTTGGAACGAGGGCGCGGTGGTTCTGTTCTTCAAGAAAGGTGACAACACCTTGCTTAAGAATTACGGACCCATTTCGCTTTTGAGCCATGTTTATAAGCTGTTTTCGAGGGTCATCGCGAACCATCTCGAACGCAGGTTTGATGACTTCCAGCCTCCCGAACAAGCCGGGTTCCGTAAAGGCTACAGTACCATAGACCACATACATACGCTGCGGCAAGTCATACAGAAGACCGAAGAGTATAACTTGCCGCTATGTCTCGCGTTTGTGAACTATGAGAAAGCCTTCGATTCGATCGAAACATGGGCAGTGCTTGAGTCTCTCCAACGATGCCGTATTGTCTATCGGTACATCGAAGTGTTGAAGTGTTTGTATAAAATCGCCACTATGTCAGTCCGAGTACACCAACAGAGCTCGAAGGCGATTCCCTTAAAGAGAGGCGTAAGACAGGGAGATGTCATCTCTCCGAAACTGTTTACGACCGCATTGGAAGATACCTTCGAGCTTCTGGAATGGAAAGGACTGGGCATCAATATTAACGGCGAATACATCACTCACCTTCGGTTTGCCGACGATATTGTGGTCATGGCAAAGTCGATGGAAGAGCTCAGCATGATGCTCGAAGGCCTCAATCGAGTCTCCCAACGGGTAGGACTTAAAATGAACATGGACAAGACGAAAATCATGTCGAATGTCCATGCCGTCCCTGCCCCAGTTATGGTTGAGAACTCGGCTCTTGAAGTTGTCGACGCGTATGTATACCTAGGACAAACAGTCCAATTAGGTAGGTCCAACTTCGAGAAAGAGGTCAATCGTCGAATCCAACTCGGATGGGCAGCGTTTGGGAAATTTCCTAACGTCTTTTCGTCCGACATACCTCAGTGCCTTAAGACGAAAGTCTTATATCAGTATGTGTTATCAGTGTTACATATGGAACCGAGACGTGGTCCTTCACTATTGGCCTTATGAATAAGCTCAGAGTCGCTCAACGAGCTATGGAGAGGGCTATGCTCGGGGTTTCTCTACGGGATCGAATCAGAAATGAGGAGATACGTAGGAGAACTCAAGTCACCGACATAGCCCGACCGATTAGCACGTTGAAGTGGCAATGGGCAAGCCATATAGCGCGCAGAACAGATGGCCGTTGGGGCCGGAAGGTTCTCGAGTGGAGGCCACAGACCGGCAAGCGCAGCATAGGACGTCCACCTGCAAGATGGGCAGACGACTAGGTAAGAACCGCAGGTTGGCGTTGGATGCAGGCCGCTTCTAACCGCAGTTCCTGGAGATCAATGGCCTTTGTCCAGCAGTGGACGTCCGACGGCTGATATGATGATGATGATTTCAATGCAACATACATTAGGTACAGGTTTCATAAAAGTAATCTAGTAGTATGTACCCTGTAAGTGCGTGGCAAAGTAAACAAACAGCTTAGCGATGTTCATTACAAACTAAAATTATCATAGGTAAAAAAAATATATACCTAGTCAGGTCATAAATTCTGTCACATGTTTAATATAAAATAATTGAAACAAGTTTATTCATTATGTAACCAATTATATACCAAAATGAACTTAACAAAACATAGATTCTTATGACACTAAAGTTTATTCAAAATGACCTCCGTGATTTTGAATACAGGCCTTCAATCTGCGCGGCCAGTCGTCTATCGCAGCACGAACGAGCTCCATGTCAATATCGGCGGCTGCTTTAATCAAGGATGTCTTGAGTGACTCCAAATTGGGATGAGGCTTTGAGCACGCCTTTTCCTCCAAGTGTTGCCATATCTTGTAATCTAACGGATTCAAATCTGGACTGGAGGAGAGCCAGTCTTCGTGCCGGATGAAGTCGATTTCACGCGCCGCCAGCCAGTCTTGTGTGCTCTTCGCTCTATGAGCTGGCGCCGAATCTTGTTGGAATACCCAGTGCCTGTTATTGAACATGGTATGAGAAACAGGTTCCACAAGGTGCGTCAGGACTGTATTTTGATACACAACTGCATTCGTTTTTACACCTTTCACACAAAAATGTACCATACCATGAGCGAGGATGGAAAATGACCTCGTTGGACACGCGGAATACGGTTGCTCGCTTCTTCACTACTGTGTGCGTACACCATATCATTTTGTTTGTTGTAGCTCTCTTCTACGGTAAAAATGTTTTCATCCGAAAAAAGAATTTCCCGATATTATTTTCCCGCGTACCGCTTCAACAAAGCGCGGCATCTCTTCAGTCTCAGGTCCATTAGACGAGCATTCAAACGATGTTCTGTTTTTCTTCGATATGCCCGAAGCCCTAAGTCTTCATTTAACACCCTTTTCACCGTGGTTCTGCTTAACCCCATCTGAAGGGCCAACTGCTTCTGCTTAAGTGTGGGATTTGTTTGAATTCGCGCCTTCACAGCTTTTATCTGGAGTCCTAACAGACCGAGGGCGACCACTTCTTGACCTGTCATCTACACTAGAGTCTTCATTGTATCGTTTGATGGTGCAATAAACGAATCTTTTGGTTATATTCAAATTTTTCAGTATGTCAAAAATTTGAATTGGCGCGTAACCGCAACGATGCAACGCAATAACTGCAACACGGTATTCTTTAAGCGTCCACTCCATATTTAAAAATGAGTAAAATTCTAAAAAGTATACATTTTTATTTTCATGAACAATTCGAAATTCGAATTCTATAAACTTTTTTGTGGCCAGCTTTCTAAAAGAAAAGTTTTTACTGTGTGACAATACTTATGACCTGACTAGGTATATATTAGTTGCTAATCGTAACTTTGTTACATTACCATCACGATTCATGAGATACAGCCTGGTAACAGACGGACAGAAAGGCCGTGAAAAACCCTCATTCACTTTCCTTTGTTATTCAGCTTATGACAGAGCAACGCCATCTACTATATAGCAGTAATTGTGGCCATGAATACTCCTCATTCAGTTACTTTTGATTACATACTATCACAGAACACGTCATGGTGATTGACAGAGCAGCGCCAGCTGTTTGATAACAGGAAGGAACTGTTATCAGTTCTAAAAACATGGGCGTGAAAACCCCTCATTACATTATTTTCATAGATTATTGGAATGTAGTAATAGTTGCTGCCTAAAAGCCATAGACAATGTTCAAAAGGTTTTATCTTCCTTGGTCAAAAGTAGGTACTTGACGTTTCGATGGAAATATCAATAGTCAATGTCAAAGTCAAGTTGTTGACATTAGGCGCATAGAGATTTCTGACAGTTCTTTCTTGTCCAATCGCCCTCCCAGTGGCATTATACGCGTAAGAATTTTTTAAATCCCTATTTATTTCAGTAATCGCTTACTTTTTTAGAAATTTGATATCTAAAGCGCACTATGTGGTAAATTTGATAACGAAGTTTCTGTGTATTTGAGTGACTTAGTGTGGTTATTTTACTAAAGTTGTGCCGGTGTGTGATGTTTCAGGTTTAGTCGTAACTCTAATAAACGCAACGATGTCGGGAGGATTAGACATACTCGCCCTCAACGAGGAAGATGTCACCAAGATGCTGGCAGCAACGACCCATCTTGGGTCCGGAAATGTCCATTTCCAGGCAAGTTTCACATGACTTCCTAACCTTATTTTGTTTACCATACGTTTCGATGATGATATTGAATCCGTTCCATATATTTTCTGAATAATATTGACGATCGATTCTCCCAACTGATGTCCTTTCTTTATAACCGCTTATGATATTGTTTTCTGGCCATATTTAACATGTTTTGGTTCCTAGATGGAAACATACGTTTACAAGCGCCGCCCTGATGGAACCCACGTGATCAACCTTCGCCGTACTTGGGAGAAGCTTGTCCTGGCTGCCCGTGCTGTGGTTGCTATTGAGAACCCAGCTGATGTGTTCGTCATCTCGTCCCGTGCCTTTGGACAGCGCGCTGTTCTGAAGTTCGCCGCTCACACTGGCGCCACACCCATTGCTGGACGTTTCACACCTGGTGCCTTCACTAATCAGGTAAACAACCATAACATTACTGAAAATATACAATTCACTTTGTTGACATAATGGAAGCTCGGGTCTTATATAAAAGTGGTCAATAGATTTCATGGTAGATCAGCAGTTGACACTGATATCAACTGATAATGGTAAACATGAAGAAACAAAGAACTATCATCATAAAGCTACGTATTATTAATTTTTATTGTGTATAATTATGTTTGTTTAAGTGTTGCGTCTGCTTCTTGTGTACAGTTTATGTGAATAAATGTCCTTTCTTTATTACTTGCTACTTCTGCATCAATCTAGCCAACTATCACCAAAAAAGTTTTAAAAGATGCTTATGATGACAAACAAACTAAGGAACCACTGACTGCTAAGCAGAATTGATTACAAACCTGCCTGATTGTTTCAAAATAACCCTAATTGCATACCTACTGGCCATATAAATAGTTTTGTACTAAAGACAATTTTCTTTAACAGATTCAAGCTGCTTTCCGTGAGCCCCGTCTGCTGATTGTGCTTGACCCTGCTCAAGACCACCAGCCCATCACTGAGGCTTCATACGTCAACATCCCTGTCATTGCTCTGTGCAACACCGAGTCTCCTCTGCGTTTCGTCGACATTGCTATCCCATGCAACACTAAGGTAATTTCTGAACCTTATAAAAATAATCATAGAGCATTGTGTGAAGAGAAATTAATTCAAAATCTGATGCAGTATTTCTGTTTTTACCTTGCAAATAAGAATAAGTTTAATTTCAGTGTTGTCAAATCTAAATTTAGTTTGTCTCAACAGAATTGCCCCATGTATACTTTTTTGAAAGACTAGCCTCATGGCTATCCTATGGAATCTTACTACATACTACCTAAACTTCTTTGTATAATAGTGTCAGGTTTTTCTATGCTTAGATCTTATTTATATAGGTATTTGATTTTTGCAGTCGTCCCACTCTGTTGGTCTCATGTGGTGGCTGCTCGCCCGTGAGGTCCTCCGTCTGCGTGGAGTCCTCTCCCGCGACCAGAAGTGGGATGTCGTCGTCGACCTCTTCTTCTACAGGGACCCTGAAGAGAGTGAGAAGGAAGAGCAACAGGCTAAGGAACAGGTAAATTAATTTGTTATTGAAATTACGCTGATTCAAGACATCTATCTATTAACTGCTCAAGTTTTTCTATGGACCAAGACATTTGAGAAGGTTTAACAGTTTTTCTTGTAAAAAAAGTATGTAACTTTTTTCCTAATAAATAAATAAAATACTACATCAGCAAAAACTTTATTATAGCACACCGTCTTTACTCAGATCATGTCAGTACTAGAAAATAAGGTTACATAAATCTTACTGTTTGTTATTCTCTTTCCAGCAAGCCATTGTCGCACCCAAACCTGAAGTACCAGCGCCTGTACACGAGGATATTTACGACACAGTGGTTGAGCCTGTGCCCTCGTGGGCCGAGGACAGCGCTGCACCGCCGGCGGCCGCCGCTTTCGGCGCTCCTCCCGCGCAGGAAGACTGGGCTGCTCAGGTTAATATTAATCCCAATTTCTTTTAAATCGAAATAGCTTCACGATTCATTAGATTTCACAGAATATCTAACAATTTCGTGTCATTTACACCTTAGGGCTTAGCCAAGTTACATTAGCTTCGAATCGATTCGTTTTCTACATAGGTTTGTTGTCGATATATCACATGATATTTCCATAGCATGTGTCAATCCCATACATTTTCGGACTTATCGACTAGCGTCATCGCTAATCGAATGTAACTTGGTTAAACCCTCAGGGCCCTCAGTTACCTGCGGTCAACATGTTTTTCCGATTACACATTATTTGAGCTAATCTTTATTTGTATACTAAAACGACGTATTATTGTTACCATTTTCAATCCACCATACCCTCTAATCAAAAATGTAGAAAACCCCTGACCTTTAATAATTTTCCATTTTACAGCTAAGATCCATTCACTAAAAAAGGATAAGTCTGTTGGGGAACTACAATACCATAGACAGACACATAGGTGTAAAACTTTAACAGCCCTCATTTTGCGTCGGGGCCTACTACTGCCTTGATATATTTATTTAGGATAATGTTTTGCCCAGGGCGGCATAATCGCATGTGCGACAAAGCCCTTTCCATTAATTAAAAATAAAAAAATTTTTGCCAGGTTCAAGATGAATGGGGCACGACCGCCGGCGCCGCCGCGCCCGCGCCCGCCGGCGCCCCGGCCGCCGTAGCCGCGCCCGCCGCCACGCCGTCGTGGGGAGGCTCCGCTCAGGACTGGAGTTCCGCGTAAATCTCGAGTTTCCATTGGTTAATATAAGCTGAAACCTATTTGATTGTTTCTATTTATATCACACACAATGTCCCAAATCTTGACGTATAAAACACAATAAAGTAACACAGACGTGGCGTGGGATCAGTCCAGAGTCACTTTAATGGCATTTCTATATACTCGTATGTTTTCGCCCGTCTACTTCAATGCGTTTTGTACCTCAATATCCTATTCTAAATGCCAGTTATTTTACATTACTTGACCGAAAGTTATTCTGACAGTAGTTAGAATACAATAATGCAGATGATGTGAAGATCTCAGATTAGGTTACTTCAGGAAGGGTCACATCAGATCATCTCTGGTATGTTGGCCCTCATAGGTAATATATCTGGATTTATAGAAATCAAACATATTTTATATACTAAATCTGTTTTTACTTGCAACTTCATTGCTTTTATAACTTTTTATAACTACATACGGAAACAATGAAAACTAATATCGCAAACACTTCTCGGTGGGTGACGTCATGCAAACATTCTTGGCGCTATCAAAAACCCATTTGCTTGTTATTTCCATACAGATGTATCCTATAAATACACGTGTATTTGACATTTCCGTGGTTTGTGAGAACCCTGAAGATAATGCTTCTCATTACGGAGTTAGTACAGAGTGTGAAGTATTGCTTCCCTGGACCTTTTCGCCGGTACTGATTGTCCATAATCTTCACCAAAGTATTGTTTGCCAGGATACCCTGAGGAATACAATTAGTTTTAAGAGTCGAGCTCATTCTTCAAGGTTTTAAAGTCAGGCTGATTGAGGAATATGCAGTGGCGAAGCGTGGGTGTCAGCCGCCCGGGGCGGAAGAAAATTTTGCCGCCCTCTTATTTAGGTATTTCAATTCAATAAAGACTTATTAAACAGTAGTTATAGATAACTTTTAGGCAAAAACAGGCATCATCCACATATCATCGACAATAGGGTATCGCGCACCACACGCTTTACGCGATCTTTTCTACCCCATACTTGCAAGATGTGGAATGAGCTACCATCTGAGGTTTTCCCATTAGACTACGACATGGCACGCTTCAAGAGAAATGTAAAGAGGTTTCTTCAGTGTAGGGAACGCATCGACAATACTCCGGATGTTGCCGGTGTCAATAGGCGACGGTGACCACTTACCATCAGGTGGGCCGTAAGCCTGTTTCCCCACAAATAACATAAAAAAAAACATTGTTGTGTATTGTACAGTTTACAAAACAAAATGTTTTGCAATATAATAATCAAATTTATTAGAAAAATTCTTACACGTGTGCCACTTACACATATATAACAGGTACAGAAAACCATAATTACACCTTGACGATTATCAAGATTAAGTTATTACCTAATTGAATATAAAACGCAAATTGATTTTCAATTAGAGTTAATTGAAAGTCAATTTGCGTGAAAAGTCAATTTGCGACGATACTGTAAATTTTTTTGAAAGTTTATTGTTAGAATTGAAAACAAAACTTCTGTCTTTAACTAAAACTTATTCGTCTACTTTTTTTAAAAGCAGTCTTATTACACTATTAAATGTCTGTAGCATCTCACACCTCTTGCTCAATAGACAAGATCATTTAATTATAAATAATGATAATAATAATAAATCTTTATTTATTTTTTTCATATTGATAAGATTAGGGATTAATATCTACTTATAGGTTAGATTTTATACATTGCCTGAACTAGGAAAACCTGTATCTCAGGCGAAAAAGGTTGGACTGGCGTAACTTATGAATACTCAAATTAACAAAACTTAGAATCTATTTACATAATGAAGAAAAATAAAAATAACTAAATAAACTAAGTGTAAACATGGAAGGTATGAGTTTACGTACTATACAATCTTTAAAATCTTACTTTATTACGGTTAGTAATTTCTCAGTTTCCTCGTAAGAGAGATTGGATAGAGCAGACTGTAAGGCTCTTTTACAGTTTGAAAAGTTTATTGAGTGGATGCTCAATTTACAATTTAGCCTGTTGTACAGCAATGGTCTTAGGAACATTAGAAATCTGGATGCAAAAGCATGCTTAACTGGGGTGTTGTTAGTGCGGACGATATATTTTCGTCTTTTGTTTGTACTTTCAGTGCTATAGGGAAGTGCTCTGTGTTGTCTCAAAACTATGTTTAGTATAAATAGCTGCCTAACTGTTAGAACTTTACACGACTTATATAATAAGTTGGTTGGATAGAGAAAGGGACGAAAAGTCGATACCTTAAGGATTGCTCTTTGTGCCCTTTCTGCGGCTAATAAAAGGTTTTACATGCTCCTCCCCAAGACGTTATACAGTAGGTTATAATTGACTGACATAAAGCAAGGTATACTTGCATAACTAGCTTTGAATCTGCAATACAGCGTAACTTCTTAAAAACAAATATTAATTTTCGTATCCTATTACTTAAAGTTTCTACATGTTTTTTGAACGAGAGATTTTCATCTAGTATAACGCCAAGGTACTTAATATTATTAGTAAATGACATGACAGGGAATTTACATAATTTATCGTTAATATGACAATTGCATTGTGATGTGCAAAAATATGTATATCTGGGTTAGTCATTGGTGCTGACTTTGATTTCCGCATAGTAAATTTTATGCATTTTGTTTTATCAGCGTTAAGGGTTAGTAGGTGAGCTTGGAGCGATTTGTTTACAGTATTGAAGCCGCGTTGTGCAAGTTCATGCACTTTAGCTTCCGTATCCGCTGAGAAAAGTAGAGCAGTGTCATCAGCATAGGATAAAATTTTTCCGTGGTCTAGTTGGAGGTTGCAGTTCATTAATGTATATTGAAAATAAGGTACTTGATAAAATACTTCCTTGGGGCAGGCCGAAAGAAGTATTTCCCAGATCTGAGCTGATGATCTTGTCTATTTTGACGCATTGACTACGACTGCTCAAAAAGCTGGAAAGCAGCTTTCGCTGATTACCTCGTATGCCTATGTTTTCCAACTTGTTGAGCAGAGCAGGGATAGAAAAGGTGTCGAAGGCTTTTGATAGATCTAAAAATATGCCTATTGTCTTATTACCTTTGTCAAGTTCCTTCCCTATAAAATCAGTGAGCTGGTGTACAGGCGTGTATACAGACAGTTGTGGTAGACAGTTTAGGCCTAAACCCAAATTGAGTGTTAGATAAGAGTGATTTACTTTCTAAGTAGTGAACTAATCTATTGTTTATTATTTCTTCTAATATTTTAGAAACTGAAGATAGTATGAATATTGGTCTGTAATTTGAAATTTCTGTTTTGCTCCCTGATTTATGAACGGGAATGACCACCGCCTTTTTAAGACATTTTGGAAAGATTCCCTCGTCTAAACATTTCTGAAAGGCAAAAGTTAAAGGTAGGGCAAGTACATGTTTGTACTGCTTAAGTATTTTGGTTGGGATATTATCCCACCCAGTTGCGCAATCGTCTTTTAGCCCCATTATAATTCTTTTAATTTCCGTGTCAATATCCAGTAACACAAAAGATTTATTCTGTGATTGGACGTTGTCTACACTAGGCGCCGAGGACAGGTTTCGAAACTTTTCTGCTAGCTTTCGACCAATGTTAACAAAAAAGTCGTTAGCGTTGTTAGCAGCTACAAGCGGGGAGGGATGTGATTTATTAACAATTTAATTTAATAATATTTGATCAATTTTAATTTTCAAAAACCTCTCATTGCTTATGCGACAAAAATATGAAATGGTTCAAATATTTACAAGATATTATTATTCCTCTCTGCGCTCAAGGACCGGCCTTGCTGACGTCGGTATCAAGGCTGCCAAGTTGAAGTAGGATTGGGCGGGTCGTGTCTCCCGCATGCAACCAAATAGGTGGGCTAAGTAAGGTCGTACCTGGATGGATCCCTGTGGATGGAAAGCGACACCGTGGAAGACCTAAGAAGCGGTGGCGCGATGATTTGGACACTTTTTTATAGGGACTGGCGGGATTTAGTACAAGATCGAGAAAAGTGGAGAGATGAGGGGGAGGCCTTTGCCCAGCAGTGGAACAGCATAGGCTAGATAAAAAAAAATATTCATCATCATCATATCAGCCGAAAGGTTCTCGAGTGGAGGCCACGGACCGGCAAGCGCAGCGTAGGACGTCCACCCACAAGATGGGCAGACGACTTGGTATGAACCGCAGGTCGGCGTTGGATGCAGGCCGCTTCCAACCGCAGTTCCTGGAGATCAATGAGGGAGGCCTTTGTCCAGCAGTGGACGTCCTACGGCTGATATGATCATCATCATCATCATCATCTGCCCATCTTGTAGGTGGACGTCCTACGCTGCGCTTGCCGGTCCGTGGCCTCCACTCGATAACTTTCCGGCCCCATCGGACATCTGTTCTGCGCGCTATATGGCCTGCCCATTGCCACTTCAACGTGCTAATCCGTCGGGCTATGTCGGTGACTAGAGTTCTCCTACGTATCTCCTCATTTCTGATTCGATCCCGTAGAGAAACCCCGAGCATAGCCGTTTCCATGACTCTGAGCTTATTCATAAGGCCAATAGTGAAGGACCAAAAAAATATTGTTTATTGTTAAATTTTGCCGCTCCCTAAAGGTGCCGCCCGGGGGCGGGCCGCCTCTACTACGCTACGCCACTGGGAATATGACTTCGTAATCACCACTTACGTATAGTGTGAAATGTCTAGGTGCACTATTAGCTGTATCTGGGCGTACATGCTCGACGCTGATACTTGATACTCGTTGGACTCTAGGTAGTTGGATGATCAGCTCGCCAGTAGAACCACTAGAAATAAAATTAAAATCTATAAACAAAAAATTACAAACAAAATAGAAAGCACAAAGCAAATAGTACAATGGGCGGTCTTATAGTTTAGAAGCGATCACTTCCAGACAGCCTTTGGATGGAGAGGATTTTGTTAGAACTAAGATGATGGAAGTTCCATCTTCAGTCCAATTAGGAAGTTCCTCGCAAAATTAAGCCGTAATTTATCTAGATGCTCTATTGAGAAGCCCTTTGGATTTTCCAGTAGGTATGTAGGTGTGCATACAGCCTTCAGAACACCAAGTTATCTGGCCATGTATTCAAAATTAAGCCGTAATTTATCTAGATGCTCTATTGAGAAGCCCTTTGGATTTTCCAGTAGGTATGTATGTAGGTGTGCATACAGCCTTCAGACCACCAACTTATCTGGCCATGTATTCAAAATTAAGCCGTAATTTATCTAGATGCTCTATTGAGAAGCCCTTTGGATTTTCCAGTAGGTATGTAGGTGTGCATACAGCCTTCAGACCACCAACTTATCTAGCCATGTATTCAAAATTAAGCCGTAATTTATCTAGATGCTCTATTGAGAAGCCCTTTGGATTTTCCAGTAGGTATGTAGGTGTGCATACAGCCTTCAGACCACCAACTTATCTGGCCATGTATTCAAAATTAAGCCGTAATTTATCTAGATGCTCTATTGAGAAGCCCTTTGGATTTTCCAGTAGGTATGTAGGTGTGCATACAGCCTTCAGAACACCAAGTTATCTGCCCATGTATTCAAAATTAAGCCGTAATTTATCTAGATGCTCTATTGAGAAGCCCTTTGGATTTTCCAGTAGGTATGTAGGTGTGCATACAGCCTTCAGACCACCAACTTATCTGGCCATGTATTCAAAATTAAGCGCGATAGGTGCAAAACTAGAGCTTAACTTTGGATGTTTTATAGACATCATCGTCACCGTTCGTTCGACGTTACCCGGACAGATAATATTGTCGTAGGTAGGTACTCTTATAGATTTAACGAGGACATAAGTGAGAAAACGTCGCGTCGGTGTAAATGGGCTCTAGTGAATTTAGCGGTCTACTTTGCAAGCCGCATATCTTTATACAAATGTTTGCATGTTCTAAAGATATTGGTTCCGAGTCTGGATGTTTTTTTACTCATTATAAACTAGTGGTTCGCCCCGAACTGAGATCTCCCGAGTCTCCGATTAAAACAAAATTTATTATTTGTGATCCTTGACTATCAAAATAGAGCTACGAAATAGTTTACCAAAATACTTGACCTATTGTATCATTCAAATTACAGATAACGGGAGTTCATGTTATATGGTTACACTTCTTTGGGGTACAAATTGCAGTTATTCTGGATTTCAGACTTTTGCCTATATTTGTGTCACTTAAGCTACAAGCATACCAAATTACAGCACTGTGGGGTCACTGGGTCACCCTGTCAAAGTTCAGTTTTTATTATGGCTAATAACTCAAAAACTGTAAGGACTACTAAAAATAAAAACGGAGTCTAAATGTACTAATGAAGACCTTTCATTTGACGTTCCACTTGACCTAATAATCTCATTTTCATTTTTTTTATCCCTCTTTAACCCCAATAGCTCAACAACCCCACAACATTTTTAGCGCATTTCATCGCACCAAATATGTGCCATCACCACTACCTATGAGAAAATCTATGTATCAAATTTCACGATGATCGGATCAACGCTTCGAAAGTTATCCTCGGACAATCAAAAACAACAAACATACATACATATATACATACATACAACGCCGATTTGCCCAAGTTGATTTAGAGATCTCGCTTCGCTCGATCAATTATCTGTGGTCTGGATGTTTCTCTATATATTATAAGTACCTATGTATTAACAAAAAAACAAAGTAAGTATATAAGTATTTATCAGTTATCTGGTACCCATTAGTTTGTACTAATGGGTACCAGATAACTGATCTGCTTTGCTTAGTTTGGGGCTAGATAGCGCTGTGTGAAATGTCTAGCAATATTTATAGGTATATCATACTTTGCATAGTGGGTCCCCTACGCTTTACAATGCGACGACGCAACTGCCCCATTCTGTTAAACTCAAAATCAAAATCTTTTTATTAATTAAAATCACAAGGATTACTTTGAAACCGTCAATTTTACTGCCTGTTCCTTCGCGACCAAGCCAGGAAAGAAAGGCAAGAAAAGAAGGCTGGTTGTCAATACACCCTCTATGTAAACAACTGTTAGACTGAATGGCTCACCTAAAAGGCCAGCAATCTGCAGGGGTAGGGTCCCTCAAAGACAGCACGGTGTCGGGTAGCGGCGCCTCCTTCCACAGCGGCACTATCCCCCACAATGCGACTCGATTGCTCCATTCCTCGGTGTCGGTTCCCTTGCTCGCAATCGCACCCTCTATGTATCGCCTATCCTGGTTTGATTCTGCAACTGAATTTGATATATACGCTGTGGTCTAAGCTTTTATTATTTCCTCGAAAAAATAATAAGTATTATTTTTTCGAGGAAATAATAAAGACATAAAAGGGGATGAAGCTGACAGACTAAAAAGCATAATTGGACAATTCGTAGGCCGAAATCGAAAATTTCGAGTGGTTAGTCGACATTGCATATTCCTTTTCCATACTTTCATACTAATATTAAAGATGCGAAAGTAACTCTGTCTTTTTGTTACGTTTTCATGACTAAACTGCTCAACCAATTTTGATGAAATTTTGTATATAGATAAACTATGACCGTGATTGAGACAGTCTACTTTTTAACCGACTGCGCTGAAAGAGGGTAGTGTTTTTATACACAAACTACGCGTGCGAAGCCTATGTCCTTGCCCAGGATATAATATGTCTCCTGGTCAAATTTCATTATGATCGGTTCAGCCGTTTAGTTGTGAAAAGGTAACAAACAAACTATCTAACAAACAAACAGAGTTACTTGTGACAGCGGCGTAGCGTAGTGGGGGCGGCAGGGGCGGCAAAATTTCACAATAAATAACAGAAATATTTGAACCATTTCATATTTTTATCGCAACTACAAATTCGAACCGATTGAAAAGAGCACGGAATTTTTAATTACATATTGATTTAAAATAATTTTTGTATTTATTTGTATCGGACTGTCTATGTCAGACGCACATGACATAGACAGTCCGATACAAATAACACTACCTGCCGCCACAAGCGTTGACGGCGAACTGACAGAGCGCAGCAGCCGATTCTCCCCCCCGTCTCGCAGCGCGCATACCTCAGGGAGTGCACAGCACTAATGGTCACACTATAACAAAACGTGATTGTAAAACTTAAATAAACTTTTTAATTTAAAATCTAACCTGTATAACGCAAAATAATGATGACTGTTCTTGCCGAAAAGTTCTCTAGAATTAATGTATATAAAGTACATAATTATAGTTTACATTAAATTGAAATACCTAAATAAGAGGGCGACAAAATTGTCTTCCGCCCCGGGCGGCTGACACCCACGCTACACCGCTGACTTATTTCTTCTTAGTCGTAGCACTCTTGGCAGAGTGGTCGTGTTCGTCATGTCAGGGTTGTGGCGCGCTTAACTACCCTTGGCCACTCTTCTCGCACCGCTGCTTTTCTGGTACACTCGTTCAAAGGAACATCTATGGCAGCCCTTATTTGATCCGTCCATCTCAGAGGCGATCTGCCACGCGCTCTTTTGCCGTCAACCTTCCCTTGCACCACCAAGCGGTTAATGGAGAGCTCCCCGCGCCGCGACACGTGCCCAAAGAAGGTGAGGATGCGAGATTGTACCGTGGAAGAGAGACGCTGCTTGATGCCGAGTTCTTGAAGTGTGGACTGATTGGTACGGAATTCTGTCCATGATACCCCAAGCATTCTTCTCTAGCACCACATCTCGAGAGCGTCTATCTTCTTTTTCTCACTTTCCCGGAGAGTCCATGTCTCTGAAGCGTACAGGAATATGGGAAACACATGCCCTTACAAGACGAGTCTTGGTGGCTTTCGTAATGTTCCTGTTTCTCCATGCTGACATATTTACGCATTTATAATATTAGTATGGGATGGATAGTTAGTCTTTCTGTGTACCTAAGTTTCCCGAAAATAATAAAAAAACTTTAAGCATAATGGGCGGTCTTATCGAAACAATCTCTTCCTGACAACCTTACGTAGTACTTTGATGTTTGGTAATATACTGACGATATTCAAGTGACGGTTACTCAAAACATAAAACAAGACTTCTCGAAAATAAAAACTTCTAGTTGTATTGTCAAATATTAAAGAAAATCGACTAAGTTTAAGTGATTAATTCGATATAAAACTTACTGCCTACTCTTGCAATCGACATCCAAAAAAAAGGCCGATTTGATATCTCTTTCGGAAATGGCTGCGGGTTTTGGGTTAGAAAGGGACAACAAGAGATATTTCGAGACGTTGCCAATACAGTATCTGTGGTTAGATGGCAAGCATTATGCAATAGCAAAGGTTAATAAAGTGTTTGTTTTTACATGCCAAAATGAATTACACATGTCTATGGTAAACATTTCTCAAATTTATTTATTATGCTAATTAAAGTTTCATTTTTGTGCGTCAAACAACCTATATTTGCAAATGTATTATCAACTTTATCGTCGCAGTGGCTACATGAACCTGCATTCGGGAAATTGTATGAATTACGTTTATATTTACGGCCTAATTAATAATTAATGTCGTACGTACCCGGGTGGTTTAGCGTTACTCGGCGGAGTCGAAGTGTGTTCCTGTTAATTATAATACATTTATTATTACCCTGCAATTATAATTATAACAAATTAATAAATGATAATAAATTGCTATTCAAGGGTTCACGAGTATAACACATAAATGTTGCTGGATGTTGCTGGACATTTCACACAGCGCTATCTAGCCCCAAACTAAGCAGAGCTTGTATTATGGGAACCAGATAACTGATAGAATACTTATATACTTTTTTTTTGTAAATACATACTTATAATATATAGACAAACATCCAGACCCGGAACAAATATCTGTAGATTATGCAAACATTTGTTCTGCGGCGGGAATCGAACCTGCTACCTCCTGCTGCGTCTCAGCCGGCTATTCGCCCACTGCGCCACGGAAGTCGTCAAAATAACTTTTCACCACGAATGCGAGGTAATCAAAAAAGTAGCTTTTTTAAATTTGATGTTTCTACTGGGTTAACAATATTTTTACTATTCGTTTAGTAATATATTTAATTGATCGAGCGAAGCGAGATCTCCAAATTAACTTGGGCAAATCGGCGTTGTATGTATGTAGGTATGTATGTAGGTATGTATGTTTGTTTGTCCGAGGATAACTTTCGAAGCGTTAATCCAATCATCGTGAAATTTGATACATAGATAGATAGTGATGGCACAATTTTGGTGTGACTAAATGAGCTAAAAATGTTGGGGGGTTGTTGAGATATTGGGGTTCAAGAGGGGTAAAAAAAATGTAAATGAGACTATTATGTCAAGGGTGACGTCAAATGAAAGGGCTTCATTAGTCCATTTCGACCCCGTTTTTATTTTTAGTAAAGTTTTTGTATATTTTGAGTTATTAGCCATAATAAAAACGAAACTTTGACAAAATTCACAGGGTACACCAGTGACCTCACAGTGCTGTAATTTAGTATGCGTGTAGCTTAAGTGGCACAAATATAGGCAAAAGTCTGAAATCCAGATTAATTCTAATTTGTACCCCAAAACACGGTAACTATATCACATGAACTCCCGTTACCTGTAATTTGAATGAAACTGTAGGTAGTTACAAGTTAGTTGGTCCATTTCGGACCACTATTTTGATAGTCAAAGATTACGAATATTTTTTACGGTAGACTCACGAGATTTCTGTTCGGGGCGAACCACTAGTAATTAATACAGTTTGTAGTCTTAAATGAATACCAAAGTTCAGCACTGTTGGGTCACTGGTGTACCCAGTTCAGTTCAGTTTTTATTATGGCTCAAAAACAGTAAGGATTAAAGAGAAACGCGGTCAGCGTTTCGTCCATACAAACGTAGTCCCCTATTTCCTCCCTGGATGGTGGCACTAGAGCACATATTTTTTTGCCATACAATCATTAAGTACCACTGCCATGCCTCTATGTTATGTTTTTCTCCATAAATTAATTATTTTAAGAACTAGGAACCTTTTAAAGTCACAAAAATGGCTAATTTACCGCCCTTTTCAGACATCCAGCAAACACCTAATAAAAATAAAAACGGGATCGAAATGTACTAATAAAGACCTTTTATTAGACGTCCCATTTGACCGAATAGTCTCATTTTAATTTTATTTTATCTCTCTTAAACACCAATATCTCCACTAGGTACCCCAACATTTTTTTTCAAATTTATTTACATATTTAGAAAAACCAACGGCGATACAAATTGTTTGGTTAAATAGCTTAGAACTAAACGTTAGGCTAATAACAGATTTCTACGTTTGAACATTGTAAAGAAAAGATGTCGGGAACAAAAACAAAACAAAAATAGCCTAGTATTTTAGAGTTGCAATAAAAATATTATTAGTAAGTTGTACACTGCACTTATAATAAAAAGAATCTGATGTGTAATTATTCTGTTTTATGTTGTATGAACCATGAAAATAACACGAAAAGAAAGCAAATAACTGAAATGTGAATACCTACTTGTTTATTCTTTCGAGTTGTGTACATAAATATGGCTATTCAATCATAACTACTAAGTGATAACCAAACGTACCTATCACTCAGCGTACTATGTATAAATTTTTAGCTCATTTAGTCACACCACGTTGTGTAAACACTACCTACCTACCTATATATCAAATTTCACGAGAATCGGATCAACGCTTCGAAAGTTATCCTCGGTCAAACAAACATACAACGCCGATTTGCGCAAGTTGATTTGGAGATTTCGGTTCGCTCGGTCAATAATTAGCTATCTTACGAGTATACCAAAATGATTCAAGTTTTCGCGTGCCATCAGCTTCGCACGCGTGTTTGTCAAAAAAGTAGCCTATGTTTCAATCTATCTAAGTATATAAAAAACTAGCTGACCAATCCGCAGCTTCGCACGCGTAGTCTTTCAATAAAAACATTACCCTCCTTCTGCGCAGTTGGGTAAAAAGTAGCCTATGCCACCCGGGGATAGTGTAGCTTCCCAACAGTGACAGAATTTTTTTAAATCGGTCCAGTAGTTTCGCAGCCTATTCAATACAAACAAATCTTTCCTCATTATAATATTAGTATAGATTTCATCAAATCGGTTCAGCCGTTAAGACCTGATTGAGTAACAAACATCCAAACTTTCGTATTAATAATACTAGTGTGATGAGAAGTAATCCCGGAAGCCAAGAGATGCACCGGCCACCAAGAGGCTTAACTTCTAGTCAGATTATAATATCCGTAAAGAATGGTGCTGATGTAAAGGTTCCAGAAATGGTGACGAAATAAGCCAATCCGATAAGGCCAAAGCAAAGCAGGAAGCCATGTGTTTGTCGCAATATTCTGTTTGTAGTGTAAGCAAAGATGAATTTATGTTGACGCTGAAATAAAATTATGGAGCAGTTAAATTGCAACGTTTTAATGCTGAATCGATATGAACGTATTACCTGTACGTTGTGCATGTGCTCTACTGGTTTTATTACAGTCGTTATTTGACCTTTTTAACCCCCGACGCAAATCAAGGGGTTTTTTTAATACATTATGACTGCGTGCGTTTAAGGCTTGTTTGACCACGATGTAGCCCGCGCGATGGTGCAGTTTGCGACTTGCTGTCGATTCAGACAAAATTTATTGGGACGCAATGTCCCAATTGACACTTTTGATTTTAAATATTTTTGTTACTGTCGATTCGGACACCATTAAAATAGCTGAATTGTTCAGTCAGTTAAAAAAACAGTTTTTTACCGAGGCGCGGCGGCGGCACAGCAAGATGACGAAATAGATGCATAGCAAGGTCACACTCTCTATATCTTTATTTGAGATATTTTAAAGTGATCATTATATAGATGCCTAAATATACAAGATGTTTATTTATACCAAACATGAATGCAACTTGTGTTTTTTTAACATTAATGTAAGTACCTAAGTCACCACACGCTCGTAAAACAATTTGATTAACTTTATCACATTATAACGTTTCCTTATTTTCCATAAACATCTTTTACCTACTCAACAGCTTCAATAATTTGATGGTGTCCGAATCGACAGTAAAAAAATATTAAAATCAAAAGTGTCAGTTGGGAGTTGGGACACTGTCCTAATTTTTGTCCGTATCTTCAGCAACTCCAGTTTGCGATGGATCACGCTTGTCTAGAAGTAACTGTTCACTCGCGACTTTTTCAGGAAACACATACTCAGGCAAGGTATTAGATTATAAGTTTGACGCCCATGTCTGTCTGTCTGTAACATCGTTGTTCACAAGCGGATGGACCGATTCTGGGTCGGTTTTTTTAATAACTGGACTGGTTCTTAGGTATGTCAATTTATGACCTCCGACTCAAAATGAGGGGGACGGTAAACATGACATGTTTATTACCATGACGTTTATTTTCAGGCTAAAAGTTATACGCGTATCCGTCCATATGTACTAAAACTGAATAGTTTAGGTCTGAAATTGAATCGCGATAAGACGTCATGGTACATACGGCTACACATCAAGCTATACATTTCCAGTATAAGCTGACCTCTCATTCTACGAAAAGCCTACACAGTGCGAGGTCAGCTTATACTGAAAATGTATAGCTTGATGTGTAGCCGTGTTTACCACCTGACTCCCCACTAATTTCCTAGTGACATTTGCCCCGTCGCGGGAATCGAATCCGCAGTCCTTGTGTCAGAAATCAACGCTGAAGAGATCAATAGAAAATCTTACTTATTCGTAAATGTGAAAGTTGTATTTTACTCGATAAAATTGAAAGTTGAATCGAAATTATATTGAGTACGTAGAATAAAATAGATATTTGTTACCTGGAATAACTTGATTCATTTTTTATACGGATTGCCGAAAACTAGCTATGGGCAACAGCTTGTAGGCAATATTTGCCTTTGTATGTTACCTAAGTAATAATTTTTAGTTTTAACTAGGTACCTTAGATTATGTTCCGATCGGGAAAGTTCCAGCGCCAAATATCTCATCTTATGACAACATTCTTCAGTGACTGACGGCTTCCAGTCTATAAAAATACCATAAACAGTTAGCCCGTACTCTAATAGGTGGTAAAGTGTACAATTTGCATTTTCTAACAAAGCGTAAAATTTCATCCAGGATACAAACAGAAATACATAAATATTGATTTGTGACAAGTTTTATTTCTAATTACAGATACCATTTTTTCTCGCCATTATGTTTCGAATTTCGACAAAAGGCAAAATCTATTGAAGGAGTAAATGATAGTTTTTGTTTATGTGTATTTTAAATAGTATTTTATTTATAGTGTTATCCGAACACATACGGAAAATTCCAAGATTTTTAAAATTATCTCAAAAATTTCAAGCCTAGACGGGACTTGAACCCGCAACCTTCCTCTTGATACGAGGATGCACTATCCAACTGTGCTACCAGGCCATTTCACGTCTAGGTCGAAATTAAATGTGTATTTTGTTTGAAGATTGCATGAATTTTCTCTTACTTTTAGAATGTGGATTTATTCTGAAATAAATAAATTAATAAAGCTTAGCCTTCAGACTAAGGCCTAATCTATAAAAATAAAAACCTAGACTTACCGAATGATAACAATTTCGCTCTTGTGATTAATTTGTCCATCAATTTTTGCGTGGATAAAGCATTAATTCCCCAGAGATACACTGAAAATAATAACTTATAAAGTTCAGTTCAGTTCAGCTGGGAGGTTAAAAGTAATCTTTAGATTAGGCTAATAGATTTCTTATCGGTAAAATTTCTAGAATTAAGTCTTAAATTTTTACAAATTGTTCGTACCTATAGGCCAGACTATTTATTAGTAGCCCGGATCGTCCCACCGCTGGGCAAACCTTTTAATTTGTTTGCTCTTGTGTCCCGGTTATAAAAGTAGGAGGCTTTAGTGCGGCGTAAAAACTCCGACACCAGAGAAAAAATATCTATTTATCGTATGGGCTAGTGTTACTCATTTATTTATTTTCAGATGTCAAGGCAGGTTTAGACAGGGTCAGTGCACAAGTCAGTATCGGCGCCGACACTGCCGCCATCCATGACTTCATTCGTTTATATGGAGTCAGTAGTCGTGGTAAGCTGAGTACGGTGAGCACACGTTTGTGAAGTCAGTGAGGAAAAGAGAAAAATTAATTCGCAATTAAAGCAGAACAAAAAAATTAAGTTAAAAAAAAATTAGTACAAATTGCAGAATATAAAAATTAGTTATGCACCAATTTAAAGGTATCGTTTTCGTTTAGTTTACGAGACATTTTAGCGTCTACGCAACGCGACGTCAACCTACAACACAGCGATAGTGACTGACCCAGCGCTGACTTCCCCATTTACACAGGGTTTTTACCACTAGCGTGTGAGGGCACGGGTGGTGGGGGGCGCCGACTGACCTCAAAATATTCGTCTGCGAATATTGAAGTCAGCGCTGACTGTCCGCCGGTGTACTGGCTTCAAATCAGTTTAAATTGGGTACTTTTCGGGTCAGCGCTGACTTGTCTCGAAATCGAAGTCAGTTACTGACCCTGTGTAAATCTGCCTTCAAAGATCCATATTTGTTAGTAAAAACTTAATTAAACATGTCAAATAGTTAGTACAAGTGAGACATAACAAAATTTAAATAAAAAAAAGTGTTATCAAAAAAAATATGGGGTAGTATGTGAGTATCCAGTGTAGGTACTGCGCATGTACCATACAACAATGGTTTAGAGACAGTGGAATCTGTTTCAGAACGCATTCAGTATACCGTTGGAGCTGGCCCGAAATTCTGCACTCCAGGGATGTGCACCGCTTGCGCATGGTGCTGTAGAAACAGTCCATACGATGTTACTAATAAATAAAGATTAGCACAGATTAGATAAGTATAGTGAGACTAGATTAGTGTCCACGACATATGTACCTATGACCCCAACAATCGCCAGCAAAGTTATAACTCCAACTAGCTTTGTTTTTCCTCTTTTCTCGTTGCGTTGTTTACCCCCTTTCCTATTTCGCCTTTTACCGACGCTCTTAAAGTTTCCACCGTCGTCTAAGTATTCCCAGAGGTTATCGCGGATCTGATATGAGGATTGTATTTCGCACTTCGGCACGAGTTTTCTCTGTGAAACTTTTCCTGTAACAGGCATAAAATAGTAACTAGATTAATGAAATTCTCAATACAATTTACCTTTCATTAGATCAACTCAAATATAAAAAAAGTTACAAAGAACTACAAGAACTTTTATATTATGTTACTTGCTGCTACGGAACCCTTCATGGGCGAGTCCGACTCGCACTTGACCGCTTTATTTCGGAATAGTTCAGATGGTGAGTGATGGTGTGTTCGACTATGGAGCACATCATTATATCAGCCACAGGACGTGCACTACTGAACATATGCCTTCCTCATAGATTTCCAGAGCGACCGATCTTGGGCGGCCTGCATCCAACAACCAAGACCATCCAAGACGGATGTTTCCAGTGCGTGGTCTCCACTCGAGAACCTTTCTGCCCCAACGACCGTCAATCCTTCGAGCTATGTGCCCTGCCCTCTGCCACTTCAGCTTGCTAATCATTTGTGCTATGTCAGTCACTGGTTCATCTACGAATTTCCCCATTTCTTCTCGTAGAGAATTCGATCTCGTAGAGAAACAACCATTGGTGGTGGTGGTGGTTTTTTATCGAGTACATTTCGGGGAGTGTGTGGCGGAACTTTTCAACCTGATCCCACCATCTCCATTCTATCAACGGACAACCAGACGCTCTGCGGTCCGCCACTGCTATATGGTAGAAATACCTCCCATTCACACAAAGCGGTTCTCTTCGACCTTTATATGCGCACCGCCAAAGAGTGAAACGCCTTGCCAGAGTCTGTGTTTCCAGATTGCTACAACCTGGGTATCTTTAAGTTGCGAGTGAATAGGTTTCTTCTAGGCAAACGTGTACCTTCGTAGACTGCATCATCGCTTACCATCAGGCGAGATCGTGGTCAAACGCAAGCCTATAATGTATAAAAACAACCATGGAGCAAAGGCGGATCCAGGGCAGGAGGGGGGGGGGGGGGGGTCACATAGTCGTGGTCAAGTCACAAGAAGTTATAATTTAATTTTTATAATCATAATAATAATAAAGCCTTTATTACACAATCATATAAACACATATTTCTTACTAAAATAATATTTTTTAACATAGACACTAGTTTCGCAAAAACTGTCTTGCTACTCAGCAATAGGCCTCCCCTAAAGCTTGCCATAAAGTGCGGTCTTGTGTCTTCCTTCCTTAAGAAGTTATAATTTAATTTTTATAATCATAGATACAATTAAAAAGTAGGTATTATATTGATTTACTTACATACTGTACTTAAAATACCTTTATTTAAATAAAACAATAAATTTTTCAAATCAAAATATTATAATAAATTAATTAAATATTGAATGTCACATAAAATCTATATTGTGACAAAAAATATATAAAAACATATATGTTAACGTTTGTTATACAATTTTAATTAGTGGTCCACCCAGGTCCTGGACCCAGCTCAGAGGGGGGGGGGGTCATGACCCCCATGACCCTCCCCCTGGATCCGCCCTTATCATGGCCCTTATCAAGCACGCTTGTCTAGAAATAAACCTGTTAACCTTGGACTTGAGACTCTAAAGAATCTTAAAAGTTATTGTCTACACTACAGGATCCTCCGAAATATTCTATGTATGGAAATGGGGTTACTGATCCAATTTTGAAAAACAGTGATTTATGTGTTTTTGAAACTGTTATACATTGGAGAATAACTCTGTACAAATGTGCTGATTTCGGTAAAAAAAAACTGTTCATCCGCTGTTTTAGAATGATAAGTTCTAGGAAAGGCGCAAAGTCTAAAAAACAGCTGATTTGAAGTGAATCTAGACTTGACAAATGAACGTTGTTTTATAAAAAAAAATCAATTATAATTTTTATGAATTGGTGTCGATTTTTAAATAAGACAGTGTTAATGGATATAACATACTATATTAGAGTTAGAAAGGCGAGTGCATAATATTTTGGCACAAGAATAAAAGGAGTTTTACTTCTGCGATCCCCCATTTTTATGAAACAGGGTAAATGGACGGCTACCTGAGTAGTGTAATTCGCATGTGTGTAACGAGATTGCACTAATTAATGATATAAAAAAGTGTATGGTAATGTTGGTTATTCGGACTGACTACAGTTTAATGCGTTTATGAAAGAGGATTTTCTTGTGGAATTAGTAGAGAAGAGTAGATAATGACCACTGACCCAGATTACCTACATCCAATGTTAGTTTTTAGGCAAGTTTGTGTAGGATAATTTGCAGCAAAAAGGTTGAATTCCAACAATTTTCTTTTTCATCCTGATGGTTCAGGAATTGAACTGAAACATTGTCGAACGTAACACCTATAAGAGGCCGTTCAAGTATTACGTAACACAATTGGGGGGGGGGGGGGGGGGGGGTTTGGGTCTAGACTCCGCCCTCGGCTTCGCACGCGTGGTTTTTTAATAAAAAGTAGCCTATGTGTTAATCCAGGTTATAATCTACGTCCATACCAAGTTTCATCGAAATCGGTTCAGCCGTTCAGCGCAACATAATTGTGACTTTTACTAGCTGTTGCCCGCGACTTCGTACGCGTTCCACTACTAAATGTGTAGGTAACCTAGAAATAAAGCTAAACTCGCTTTTGCAACTTGACTTGACACCCCATTTTTATCGTTAAATACGTTTTAGGGCACTTTTTTACACCTTGGGTTACGTTACTTAAGTTTTAGTAAGGATCCCTAATTTTTTCTAGCAATAAATATAGCCTATGTTACTTAGGGTGAATGTAGCTTTCCAATAGTTAAAAAAATTTTGAAATCGACAGAGTAGTTTTGGAGTTTATTCATTACAAGTATTCATTATTCAGTATTCATTACAATATACACACAAAAACACATATCTTTCCTCTTTATAATATTAGTGTAGATAGTATAGATTAAAGAATATGGTAGTGAGTACTTTAGATTCAAGTACTTAATTTTCACTATAAACGGGACATGTACCATTATTTGTCAGATTATTTGTCAGTTTTTGAGTATATTTCAGTCCAACACCATGTGTGCCATGATTACAAATTAAAGTTTTTAGTTGTTTTTAGTGAAAATAGTGTACACACGGCTACACATCAAGCTATACATTTCCAGTCTGTAGCTGACCTACCATTGTGTAGGCTTTTCGTAGAATGAGAGGTCAGCTTATACTGGAAATGTATAGCCTGATGTGTAGCCGCGTGTACATAACCATGGTAGTTTCAAAAGTTATGATATACGGTTAAATTTTATGCGAAATGGATAGATAGACGGAATTCGAGAGCAGAATAGTGCACATAATAAAGTGCACACTATGTTTAATATTTTCATGAAACAACAGAAAATACTAACGCTGACGCCACCACAGTAGAGGCTAGGTGCCTAGGTAATTCTTTTGCATGAAAATGGGAATGACCTAAATTACCTAACATAAAGAGTTGAACAAACAAAGCAAACTGAAACCACATGTTTTGATAAATGATGATTGCTGCGGTTGATACTAGGTAATTATGAAATCTATTGTACACACGGCTACACATCAAGCTATAAATTTCCAGTATAAGCTGACCTCGCATTGTGTAAGCTTTTCGTAGAATCAGAGGTCAGCTTATACTGGAAATGTATAGCTTGATGTGTAGCCGTGTGTACTTGTCACAATTTATGTCCATTCCAAATAAATAGGAAAACAAATGATTGCAATTATTACAAAATGCTCACTAAAATACGCTAGGTACACTGGGTTATTTCGCAATTAGTGCCCCTCACGTACCTTGCAGCTAACGATACTAATTGCGGTCATTATCTTAATTGAGTATCAAAATAACCAAAAATAAAACGATTTGTAACGAATATATTTAGATGGAGATTTAAGTCAGTAGGTATGTTTGCAATCTGTATCAGAGTGTGTAAGCAGTCAATTGATAAGTTGTCGAATAAAAACAAACATGTCACGCTGCAATGGGTGCCATCCACGTGCCATCACACGTCGGTTTGTCCGGCAATGAGGAGGCCGATCGTCTCGCTAAGGAAGCTATCGTAAACGGCATCGTCATTAACTTTTTACCCTATCACAACGATCTTTTATATGTAATAAAAACAAGATGTAGATTAGACTGGAAATAATATTTTGACGAGAGATCGTTGAGTAAGGGTATATGGTACAGGACGGTGCAACCAGGCCTAGCTAGATCGCCGTGGTTTGATGGTTCGGGTATGACCAGAAGTGACATCGTAACTTTAATGAGGCTTCGATCGGGACACATTCCTTTAAATAGTTTTGGATACCTAATGGGAAAGACCAGTTCTCCAAACTGTGCTGAATGTGATGTGATAGAAGATGCTTATCATATTATTGTGGAATGTGTCCGGAACGAAGCAGAAAGAATAATGTTTTGTTACCTCTTCGATGTTGATTTGTTTTTTGTAGGTATATGTAATAACATCTTGGCTTGCCCCTTATCGGAGCAAGCCAAGATGTTAATTAAGGTTGTTAAAATAGGTATAAGAAGAAGATGATTCGGTTTAAGTGTATTTTCGAGGGTGCCATAATCATGATGATTAAACCCTCATTAGATATAATAAAGATTAAAAAAAAAGAGTGTGTAAGCCGTCAGTTGCCTAGCGACGATTTTAGGGACTAATGATTAACCTGTCCTTTGAAGAAAGACACGTGCATCTATACTGAGACCGACTAGGCACGCCATCAGCCAGCTCTTAGATAGAACAATAGAGTTTGTTTCGTCCCTTTCTTGCATGTAGTGTCTGATAAATCATAATAACATTTTATGTAGTACTTTTTGTCAGATCGTGATTAAGGTAAAAGATGTGCCAGAAGAATCATATCATGAAAACCGTAGTAGAGAAAAGTCTTTGCATCCTGAAAATATCATGACTTTTGTAGAACATCGGTGATCCCAAACTCGCCGACAGGCTGGAAGCGCTGACTCAACGCCGTGACATCGGCGGATCGCTCAGTATATTCTACCGCCTGTTTAATGGGGAATGTTCTGAGGAGCTATTTGATCTCATCCCGTCGTCGAGATTTTACCACCGCACTTCTCGACAACGTAATAAAGCTCATCCACATATCATCGACAATTGGGTATCGCGCACCACACGCTTCACGCGATCTTTTCTACCCCATACTTGCAAGATGTGGAATGAGCTACCTTCTGAGGTTTTCCCATTAGGCTCTACGACATGGCACGCTTCAAGAGGAATGTAAAGAGGTTTCTACGGTGTAGGGAACGCATCGACAATACCCCGGGTGTTGCCGGTATCAATAGGCGACGGTGACCGCTTACCATCAGGTGGGCCGTAAGCCTGTTTCCCCACAAATAACATAAAAAAATGTCAACAAAACAGGCGACCTATAAATCCCGAAACCCGGCATTTTAAATGAGGCTGATCTCAATTAGTCGATTAGTAGAGTTCGTTTGATATTTGTGCAGCGGTCGAGAGGCATTATTCACGGCGTGGCAGGTGGTAGCACGCTCCAATTGCATTATGCAAGCTGTTCAGACGCGCCAAATCTGTTTTTGGGTCGGTTCGCCAGATTATAATATTATTTTTTGAAGCTCTATGAGAGTAGCTAGTTTGTGAGTTCTATGAGCACAGCTAGAACATTTTTTTGTTGATCTCTACTTCTGGGGTGTTGGCAGTAGCCGGAAGAAATGCGCGTTAAGACGATATACAAATTTAATTTCGGTGACGATTGGGCGGAGCATCCGGATATGCAAGAAAGCGACAGTGCTATTTACTTGCTTAAGTGAAGAACGAGACAAACATGTACTATAGCCGTGTCGCATTGTCGCAGGAGTAAATGACGTACATAAGTGACAAAAGATAAAATCTCGAATTGCAAGAGAACCAACAAATAAAAAAAATGCTTTTCCATTCATTTAGGTATCATAATTACTTACATAACTATGTAAAAAATACTTTAAATCTTTTCTAGAGTCGGAGAATAAACGATATTAGTATTTTAGAAGAGCCGATTTTGACAAATAATTGTATCGAGAAAAGTTTAACCAATTGCGTTTCTGACTTTCATTTATGTAGTTTAAATCCTTGCTTAAATATGAAATCAGTACTAGTTTTAGTTATTGAATACGACAGTTACTTAGCGGCTCAATTCTTTTTACATATCGCCTTAATTTCTTCATATGTGGGTAGGTGCTACTAATGTTTTGTACCTTATATCTCGTAATTCCTGATTAGATACCCACGACGACACGGGAAACCCAGTGTGAGTACTTATTGTGTTCTTATGTGACTTTTGGACTGACAATAAGCGAAACAATTTTAGGTTCTTGCTGTGAAAGCAAACAACTTCTTGCATTGTATAAACAATCAATCACAAGACAAGTGGGTCTCAAATTGTGAGCGAATTTCGTATCATAGCAGAAAATACTATGGACTTAATTTATACTCAGGGCCGGATTATCCATAAGGCGGATTAGGCAACTGCCTAGGGGCCCCGAGCCGACCAGGGGCCCACGGGGACCTGGACGATGCGGACCACGCACCAAGAAAAACACAAACAGTTTCATTCGTGATATTTTCCATTATTTACATTCGGTAATGTTGCCATAGAAAAAATATTTTACTTAAAGGTCAATTTCCAAGATGTTTTATACGATTTTGTATCTAAAAAAGTTAGAAGAGTTGCTATTTACACTTATTGTACCTACTTCACAAAAATATTTTCTTTCGTTGCACAATATATTTTATTGCATTTAACAAGATTAAATTTAAAATAACCGCGTCACGTCTCATTTATATTTCCTGCTCCTTAATGTGACCTGGATCATAACACTTATCTATAACTATAATCTATTCATTAAGATCATTTCAATGAAAGCAAAAATCAGGAATCGATCTGATCGACTCGACTTTTGTAATAGGAAAAATATATTTTAAAGAGTAAGAAAAGGGTAAAGGAAAGGGGCCCCGAGAATTGCATTGCCTAGGGGCCCCGATAGGGTTAATCCGGCCCTGTTTATACTTATATTTTATGCTGTGATTTTGATTATCGGGACGCAAGCCAGGAAGTTTTGAAATGAATCGCGTTTGACTCATTAAGTTAGCATTTTGGCTAAATCAGTTAATCTAAACTGAGTTCACAGTTCGTGGCCTAGTTGAGCGCTACCTAAACTTCGTCTAAATGGATGGTTGTTTTACTGCTCGGGAAATAATCTGACTGGTTTAAGCTAGGTAATTTATTTGCTTACTAACTTCCGCCCGCGGCTTCGCACGCGTAGTTTGACAATAAAAAGTAGCCTATGTATCAATCCAAGTCATATTCTAAATGTCATCGAAATAGGTTCTGCCGTTACGATGTGATTGAGTAACAAACATCCAAACTTTTGCATTTATAATATTAGTGTGATTGTAAGGTCCAATATACACGGTGTCCTTTAGATCACTGTTTTCCCAGAACAAACGTTGTTCAGACCATGGTTTACTAACAATTTATAACATTAAATTAATAAGACAAAACGAAATCGGACTTTGAAAAATACATAAAGTTGTGAACTTAAAACGTCTATTTTAACGTTACGCCCTACAACATAGTCAGCGCGCTGACCGGAAGCTACTAGGTACCTATATAGCTAAGGAGTAGGTAATACGCTACGGCTAGCATTCTTGTGAAATCCAGTCCATCCAAAGGTTGTCTGGAAGAGATCGCTTTTAGCGATAAGACCGCCACTTGTATTTCTGCGTGTATTGTTATTTGTTTTTTATATAGTTTTTTTTTTAATTTAAGTGTGACTTATAATAAAGCGTTTTCTATCTATCTATCTAGCGTACCCATGAACTTTATGTCACGGTTAGTTTTTGAATAAATTAAGACTTATTTGAGAACGTCTAGATTTATATTTTTTATTGACATATTTGATGCTATAAACAGTTAGTAGACCATGGTCTAAGCAACGTTTGTTCTGGGAAAACAGTGATTTAAAGGACACTGTGTACACTGTCTATGTTTTATTTCTGATATTGTGCATAATGATGTACACACGGCTACACATCAAGCTATATATTTCCAGTATAAGCTGACCTCGCATTGTGTAGGCTTTTCGTAGAATGAGAGGTCAGCTTATACTGGAAATGTATAGCTTGATATGTAGCCGTGTATACGCAGGTACGTTCAGGTAACCTGTTTTTAACCGACTCCAAAAAGGAGGAGGCTCCCAGTTCGTCTGTGTTTTGTATGTACGAGTATGTTCCCTCATAACTTCTTGTTTATTAACCGATTTAAATAATTATTTTTTTTGGGTTCAGTATAGCTCTAAGGTCATTTAAGTTTCATTGAGGTCAAATTATTTTGAAGGTACTTTCCAATTTCCATCGAGGTAAAGAGGGATGTGTGAAGAGAGAAATTATGTCGAATGTCCATGTCGTGCCAGCCCCAGTTGTGGTTGAGAACTCGGCTCTTGAAGTTGTCGACGCGTATGTATACCTAGGACAAACAGTCCAATTAGGTAGGTCCAACTTCGAGAAAGAGGTCAATCGTCGAATCCAACTCGGATGGGCAGCGTTTAGGAAACTTCGCAACGTCTTTTCGTCCAACATACCTCAGTGCCTTAAAACAAAAGTCTTCAATCAGTGTGTATTACCAGATGACATATGGAACCGAGACGTGGTCCTTCACTATTGGCCTTATGAATAAGCTCAGAGTCGCTCAACCAGCTATGGAGAGGGCTATGCTCGGGGTTTCTCTACGGGATTGAATCAGAAATGAGGAGATACGTAGGAGAACTCAAGTCACCGACATAGCCCGACGGATTAGCACGTTGAAGTGTCAATGGGCAGGCCATATAGCGCGCAGAACAGATGGCCGATGGGGCCGGAAGGTTTTCGAGTGGAGGCCACAGACCGGCAAGCGCAGCGTAGGACGTCCACCTACAAGATGAGCAGACGACTTGGTAAGAACCGCAGGTCGGCGTTGGATGCAGGCCGCTTCCAACCGTAGTTCCTGGAGATCAATGAGGGAGGCCTTTGTCCAGCAGTGGTCGTCCTACGGCTGATATGATGATGATGATGATGAAAGAGGGATGAAAAAAATGTTTTTATAGACATTCATTAACCACTTTTCATTTTAGAGTTCCCTTTTCGAATACTTTTAGTTTTTCTGTGTTCTGAAGCCGGTTATATTTTTGTTAAAAAAAGTATTGTATAAAAGAAAGTGGTCAAATCTGGAGGCCTTTTGAAGTTTTTAGGCTGCCTGAAAGCCTACAATACAGCTAAACGACTTATGGCCGGGACCGATATCTTAACATGCCCTTCGAAGCTCAGTTTAACACACCTAGCGGGCACTATTTCAAGTAATGGTTACGCGGAACGAGTACAAGCCTTTCCGCCAAAATGCGGTACACGGAATGATCATTGATCACACATCACACTAACATGATAAATGCAAAAGTTTGGATGTTTGTTTATATATTTGTTTGTTTGTTACTCAATCACGTCGTAACGGCTGAACCGATTTCGATGAAATTTAGTATGTAAGTACGTAGATTATAACCTTGATTAACACATAAGCTACGTTTTATCCCATAAATCAGCTTCCATGGGATAAAAATGGGGTATCAAGTCAAGTTGCAACAGCGAGTTTAGCTTTATTTCTAGGCCTACACATTTAGTAGTGTACCTAACGCGTACGAAGTCGCGGGTAATAGCTAGTCAATTCATATATTTGTAAATTCTACGCAATCACAGTTGGATAACTCGATTTAAAGTATATTTTAGTTCAGGTGTGAGTATATCTACTCACATTTGAACTACTGGTATTTTGATTGTATTTTGAGTTTGACTACTCGTAGCTCAGAATATCAGGGGAACATTGGATTGCCTAGGTTTATTAAACAAATAGGTAGGTTAGCTCTAAAACCGGGTTGAAGGCTATATTGACATTCATTAATCTTATTGGTTGCATTTCATATGTCCACACAATAGGTGCCTATCTACATCTCTGCTACCGCAGTGAACATCGTTATAGTTCGCAAATAAGTTGTCAAAAATGAAGCCAATCGTAAACTTAGACGATAATTAACTAGTGGAGTGGTTCGAACTGAGATCTTGCGAATCTTCCAAAACACAGAAAAATAAATCTTAACGACGCCTAAACGTATTTAGTGGCTAAATATGATTTAAAGAGTTGTCAAATCATACAAATACGCAAAACTTAAACATGTTTACTCGCTAAATACGTTTATGGATCATTGTACAAGCCGGCCGGCGAACACTGAGCGCAACTTCAATTCGGCCACGTCACAAACTTCTGCCTGAATATCGCTATCCCTGTTTAGTGACGAAGTTTAGCCACGCAGAGCGACAGTGATAGCAATAGAACGATTCTAAATTTGATTAGATTTTGACCGTGTTCCGTAATACCAAAAATGATGACTGAAAATTTGTTGTATTTTTCTCATTGTGTTGTTATTCTGTAACTAGACGATATAATCTATGTTCCCATGACTAGGATACGTAAGATGTTGTTTTTAATATGAAACAATTAGGTTGAAAACAGGTTTTTTATGACGTAAAACACGCAGAATTCGATACGCTTCTATTTTATTTTCGGTAAGTATTTTGATCTAATATATGGTTGGGAACCTAGATAAATACTATTCAAATTAAAATAATACCTTATTAAGGTAGAAATATGCTCCAATTAGAAATGATCTTGGTAGTACGTGTTGTATGGGCGATTGTCCCTCCGGTGTCCCCTTAATCTTTGACTAATAAAATAGTGCCACGAACTGATAAACTAACTAACTTGACCTACAGTTTCATTCAAATTACAGGTAATAGGAGTTCATGTCATTTGGTTGAATTTTTTTGGGGTAAAAATTGCAGTTATTCTGGATTTCAGACTTTGGCCTATATTTGTGTCACTAAAGCTACACGCATACCAAATTTCAGCACTGTGGGGTCACTGGTGTACCCTGTGAATTTTGACAAAGTTCGGTTTTGTTATGGCTAAAAAACTAAAACTACAAACTAAAATTACGACAAAAAAAACTACAAAGTTTAAACTAAAAAATATAAATGGGTTCGAAATGTACCTACAAAGACCTTTTAGTAGACGTGTCACTTGATCGGATACTCTCATTTTGGTTTTTTTTACCCCTCTTGAACTCCAATATCTCAACAACCCCCCCACATTTTTAGCTCATTTAATCAGACCAAAATTGTGCCAGCACTACCTACCTGTATATCAAATTTCACGATGATCGGATAAACGCTTCGAAAGTTATCCTCGGACAAACATACATACAACGCCGATTTGCCCAAGTTGACTTAGAGATCTCGCTTCGCTCTATCAATAATATTTTGAAACTAATAATAAGTGGACTATGTAGGTACCTAATACCTATGGAGTTCCTCTCGTTATTTGTATTGTTATTGTATTAGCAACGCTATACTATTTGTTGCACTCCTATTACTTGTCAGATAGAACATATTGTAGAGAATAAGACGTATACTTCCCTACCTTCGTTCTTCGGAATATTAATGATAGCACGAATAGCTCTTACAGCTCTATAAAAATATAAGTATTTATTAAGAAAAACCAGTTGAAATTTAACATCCAAAAATAAGAAAAAAATACTTTACCAAAGTATACTTAGTATGAGTATTTAGATGTATTCTTTAGTACCTATATGCACATTATTGCATATTAGAGGTAGGTATTTTGGAATCATCTCACTATGCCGATCCCCTTACCTAACTCCTTTGATGGCTTGTTAAGCTCTCAACTTCAGCTTTCAATTGAAACTGTAGTTAAGTATTCTCAGTTAGTTGTATAATTAATGGCAACGTAAGCAGGTCAGTCAGAGCGTTGACCATGCTAACGTTAGTTTGAAATCATTTGCGATGCAAATACATTTTTATGTGAGTCATGCATTTTAATAAGCAGTTTTTAGCATAGAAAAATATTTTTCCGGACTCTAGATGCGAACGGACAGAAATATAACTAGTTGAACACACCGATTTAAGATAAATAAATAATGCTGGACATTTCACAAAGCGCTATCTAGCCCCTAACTATGAAAAGCTAATAGTAGGTATAGGAACCAGATGTTTGATAGAATTACTTATATACTTTTATTTTTTACCAGCTGACCAATCCGCAGCTTCGCACGCGTAGTTTTTCAATAAAAACATTACCCTCCTTCTGCGCAGTTCGGTAAAAAGTAGCCTATGTTACTTATGGTGAATGTAGCTTTCCAGTGGTGAAAGAATTTTTGAAACCAGACCAGTAGTTTTTGAGTTTATGCATTACAAACATACACAAAAATACAAAAATACCACTCTTTCCTCTTTATAATATTAGTATAGATAATACTTAGAGAAACAATAAAACCCGGAACCTTTAGATAATACAAACATTTGTTTCGCGGTGGGAATCGAACCCGCAACCTCCTGCGTCTCAGGCGGCTTTTCGCTCACTGCGCCGCGGAGGTCGCCTAATTACAGAGCATAACTTGAACACAGTGTGGCGCATTGCCGATGCCTGGTCAGATCCTGAACATGTGTCAGTTTAGTCGCCTACGGTTTTTGGGCAGCCTAACATGGGTTGACGAATTGAATCGCAATTAGTCCGATGTTAGTCGTATTTGCAAAACGGAGCTAACGTGCCCTTCAAAGCGCAGAAGCGCTCAGCTGTAAATGCCACTTTTGCACACCTATCTAAATAGTGACCGCGCGAAACATTAACTTAGCTGATTATGTGACAACAGCTACAACACCGTTGGACCTTTGTTCTTTCATATAAAAGAGCATAATATACACATTCCAAAACAATTTTTTATTTATTGGCATTGTATGTATGTATGTTTGTTTGTCCGAGGATAACTTTACAAGCGTTAATCCGATCATCGTGAATTTTGGTACACCGGCAGGTAGTGATGGCACAATTTTGGCGTGACTAAATGTGCTATAAAAGTGTGGTGAAGGGGGGGGGGGGGGGAATGGAACTATCCGATCAAATGGCCCGTCTCATAAAAGGTCTTTGTGAGTACATTTCGACCCCGTTTTTATTTTTAGTTTAAACCTTGTAGTTTTTAAGTTATACACCAGTGACCCCACAGTGCTGAAATTTGGTATGTGTGTAGCTTTAGTGACACAAATATACGGAAAAGGCTGAAATCCAGAATAACTGCAATTTCTACCCCAAAAAAAATAACCAATTTACATGAACTCCCGTTACTTGTAATTTGAATGAAACTATAGGTTAAGTCACTTGGTTATGCATTTCGTGGCACTATTTTATTAGTCAAAGATTAAGACCGGCTTGCACAACGATCCCTAAACGTATTTAGCGACTGAACATGTTTAAATTTTACAGATTTGTATGATTTGACAACTCCTTAAATCATATTTAACCACTAAATACGTTTAGACATCATCGTTGCGCGAGTCGCTCTAAGAATTTTTTTTTGTGTTTTGAAGACTCGCGGGAACTTAGTTCGGGGCGAACCATTATATACTCGTAAAGATATAGATATAGGTTTTATAGAGCAGTTTTTTAAAAACATGCCTTGAAAGTTTTCTTGATTTCTGATTAACTAGATGGAGCTGCTAAATTACCATAAACGGTCATGACTCATGATTATAAAAAGGGCTGTGATGCCACGCCTACAACGAATGATAGGTAAACTAAATGAATATAATCCTCTATTAGGTATTTGAACCTCATTCAGAACGCGGTGAAACGGGCTCCTAATATAAATTCAACTTTCATGCCGTTCATGACCCTTTATAGCCTTTGTATTAATTTATAATTTACGTAGGTGGAGAAATGCCACTCTGTTTTATAGCGCTAATTGGCTAAAATTCCATGCATTAATCATCGAACTAAAATAACTTTAGTCGAGTTTTTATTTTCGTACTCTAGACCTTTAGGCATTCACTAACACCTAAACATTAATAACGATGCAAGTTAGTACTTATGTAAATATGGTTATTTTTTAAAGTCCAAAGTAATCCGATTCTTTTCTAGCAGCTAGTTCGTGTGGATCTGAAACGATTTTATAATATTTCTAGACTACTAAGCTTTAGAATTTATTATTATGTACTACTTGAGACTTGACTACGTAATTAAATAAGTACCTTTTTATACTAAAACAAACAAGAAAGTATTAAAACTGTAAGTAAGTTCTCATGGAACATTGTGTGCGCGGGTATGACTCGCACTTGACCACTAATTCAATTATGCAATATCTACAATGTTGTTTTTATAAAAAAGCTACTTGCGGAGATGAGCGAGACAACGTTTGAAAAATATTACTCAATTTAAAAACTTTTCGACTCACCTGAAGAACACCATGGCGGGATAATGTTCGTATCCGATTTACTCCGATTGAAGCTTTCCCAAGCTTTTCGTTGTAAATTTCTCATTGTTGTATATACACTTGTTTTGAAACCTTATATTTTGGTGGCAAAACCACGAAAAAATTGAAAATCACACCAAACCAAATTTAGAAATAAACTATTTATATACTTTTTGTCATGTCAAAGTAAAAGTTTTCCCGCCTATTTCTTGTTTCGTTCGAGGCAATGGTCTACAAACGCATTCTTCCAGGTAGCGTTATTTATTTGTAAGTTTATTAGACGAATTGAGTGACATTGAATGAATGAATGAAAATGAATGAGTCATTACTGTAAATATAGAATTTATCATGTACCATTTTATCGGTATTTTGACTGACAATAATAATTAAATTAACTAGTGGTTCGCTCCGAACTGAGATCTCGCGATTCACCCAAAACACAAAACAAAATATTCGTAGGGCGACTCGCGCAACGATGCCTACATATATTTAGTGGCTAAATATGATTTAAGGAGTTGCCAAATCATACAACTACGTAAAATTTAAACATGTTTAGTCGCTAAATTCGTTTAGGGATTGTTGTGCAAGACGACCTTATTATTTGACTATTAAAATAGTGCCACGAAATGCTCAACCAACTAACTTGACCTATAGTTACATTTTATGGAGTAGAAATTGCAGTTATTTTGGATTTCAAACATTTCCTTATATTTATGTTATTAAAGCTACACGAATACCAAATTTGAGCACTGTGGGGTCACTGGTGTACCGTGTGAATTTTATCAAAGTTCAGTTTTTATTATGGCTATTAACTTAAAAACTACAAGGTTTAAACTAAAAATTAAAACGGGGTCAAAATGTACTCACAAAGACCTTTTATTAGGAGTGCCATTTGACCGGATAGTCCCATTTTGTTTTTTTTACCCCTTTTGAACTTTCCCTCATTTTTAGCTCATTTAGTCACCCCAAAATTGTGACATCACTACCTTCCTATATACCAAATTTCACGATGATTGGATAAACGCTTTGAAAGTTATTCTCGGACAAACAAACATACATACATAGTATAAGTACATACGACGCCGATTTGCCCAAGTTGATTTAGAGATCTCACTTCGCTCGATCAGCACATCAATAAATGACGAAAGTTTTCTAAATAAAATGAATGAATAGTTTATTTATGTAGGTACCTTACAAGATAGATACAACAGGCTGAGAAACAAGTAGGTAAATGTAGGTATTTATAATGGCTTATTGCTAAAAAACATCCCTTCCAGACTACCTTTGGATGGAGAAGAGTATTTACAAATGGAAGATCGACATTTTTGCCGAATTATCTATTTATTAGGTACTCTATTTACGTTATAAAAACACTTTCTAAGTTGTACTTTCTTTCTATTATAAACTGACGGTAAAAGGTAAAGCGTATAAAATACTTTCTTTCGAAAGTTCTAGTTCTCAAAATGACCTGACCCTTGTACCGTTGCTCTAAATTACACACAGATAATTATTTGTTCCAGCCTCAGAATATATAAAACCTCAGAAGAAGTGAACGCGCCTAATACTGAAACGTCAACATCTACTCCAAGTAGAGTACGCTGCCATTAGTCAGTCTGTGAATGTCGTCACGCGTGACTTGTTTTACAGTGTTCAATTTAATTAAGTTATGCTTTTTTGTTTTGTCCCAACGTGTAAAAATTCAGCTGGGCTCAAAAAAAGATGGGATCACATTTCAAACGTAAGTAGCGCATTTAGATGTTGTGTTATTTGATCATTGAATAAATTTTTCGGTTTGTAATTTTCGTACATAATGATCCTCTATTTTGCTGGTGGTTCCATATTATCGGGTGTTATTATTTTCCCTACTCTAGAATTTCGAGATTAAAAGCTTTTATAAGTTGTAGTTTTAAATTATACTAGTGGTTCGCCCCGCACTAAGATCTCGCAAATCTCCCGATAAAAAAAATATATTTGGAAGGTGATTTGCGCAACGATGGTCAATTTAAACATGTTTAGTCGCCAAATACGTTTAAGGATCGTTTTGCAAACCGGCCTTGATATTTGATTAAAAAAATAGTGCCATAGTTACATTAGTCGTCTCTTACCAAAAACATTTACGTCAAAATGGGTATTTTGCGGGACGCGGGACAAAACCCACGGGACGCGGGTTTTGTTTTAAGGTCACAGCGCACGACTTGCAACCACAGCTGAATGCGTCTTCTGGTTTTTTATCTATTCTGAGGTTCCAGCGTATTATAACTTGAAATTTGAATTTCATGGGCGAGGTATTAAATGAAATGAAATAATCCAAGGGGAACAGTTCGTGAACTATGTTTGTAGCCCTCGCTGTACTTTTAGCGGCGTTGAAGAGCAGTGCTCAGGAACACTCGTTGAGCACAGTGTCTCCGCCGCGTGCAAGCCCCTTTCCATTTCTTGATTTATTCACCAGCGCATCAAATTACTACCCGGTCCCCATTCGAAAATCATACTCGGATTCTGAAAATTACGTGTCATGTCCGAAGACGGACTCTTTATCATCGTTCGCTAATGTGTTAGGGAGCGCCGCCAAGATCACGATATCAGCAGCCGTTATTTTGGTTCTTAAAGTGTTGGCAGGGAAACTTCTATTCATGCCCCTTGTATTCGTGTTGCTCGTAAAGTTGGGATTGAAGGCGTTTCTCTTATGGCCAATGTTATCAAAGATGATAAAGTATTTCAAGAGGAAAAAGAAGAAAGGTCATAAATCGAGGATTATCATGGACTGTTCGCCGAGAATAGCGTGCGTCGTTCAGCGGGCGACTAATGGCGGGTGGAGCAGCAACTTGGGAGCGGCCGCCTCTTTCCTTCTCATCGACGATATCGAAGAGGACAATTTGTTCGCTAAAAGTATGTTGACGATTTTAGCCGGAGATAAAGTTGCAGAGTGTATGTCGCTCGAATGCAGTTCCGGAACCGATATTAGCTGACAGTTTAATATTAACCAACATATGAGTATGTAGGACAATGCGGTGTAGAATCGCGACCCAGATATTTTAAATCCAAACAGTATTAGGTAAAAATGCTAGGTTGCATTATGATTCGATTACTTTATAAATACCTATCTCAGTGTAGAATTCAGTTTGTACACAGTCGTCATGGATCGAGCTCACATCTTTTTCGCAGTCCTGCTGAATGTTTTTTCAGTTCAGTTGACCTTTTGTGGGACGGGGGAGCCCTTGATGTTTCTCGCGCCTTCTAATTTCGAGACGCGTTCCATGGGTGCCCAGCCATTCATCCAAGCACAATTTCACCCTGCCACTGGAACCATTCAGCAAGGAATCATGTTGCCGCAAGAGCATCTGATGCCTCAGGAACGTAACCCAGAAGAACTATACTTCCAGGAGCGTATGGTGCCTCAGGGAAGCATGGTGCACCAAGAACGAATGTTACCCTCAGAACGAATGCAACAAGAACTTCTGAGGCCCAGTGGACGCATGATGCCTCAGGAACCGTTTCAACAACGTTTGGCGCCCAACGAACATATCATGCTACAAAGTGTAGATCCTCAGGACAGTAAAAGTGTGATACCGCAAGAAATCACGGTGGCCCGAGAGCGCGCTCCTCAGCTTAATATCGAAACACAGGATCGTATGGCGCCTCAGGAAAACGTGCAGAAGCTAATCCATACCAATCCAACTCTCCCACACTCATCACAAAAGCAGGAAGAAATCACAAACAACTCCGCAGAAAACCACAAAAACCAGTTTTCAGAAGAGGAACTTCGCGCAGTGAAAACTGGATACGAATACTCGCATCCCCGGCCATACCAGGCGCCTTCGTATGGATACAATTCACCACCACCGAGTTATAATGCTCCATCAGCTGTTCCTCCGAGACCATCGTACTCAGGACCGGCCATCCACAGAGAGCCAGCGGACAAGTTCCTATTGAATCCCGACCTCTCAGAACTTGTTAAACCAGTGACAGGAAAAATGGCAGGCAAACTGAGCGGCTTACTTAGTCTGCTCTCTTTATTCGGATCAGGAAAAGAGCTGGAACTGACTGGGATAAAAGATCTCCTGATAGATGGAATACTCAAGCCACTTATGGAAGCAAAAGGAGGACTTAAGGCGTTGATAAGCAAGCTGTCTATTCCTGTAATTTCATTGCTCCTCATTAATTTGGAAGTGCTGATTACTGTGTGGTGGCTGTGGGAAGATTGTCCAGTCGTGAAGCACGAAGTCCAGTACACCAAACCGTCCTATCCTGCTACTCCTAGTTATACGAGTAACTACAGATAGTTCAATGTTAGGTTAGTTAAAACCCAGTTTTGCATCTCTTTGTACATAGGATTTTGAGACTGAATAAATAGTGTGACATTGTGACATTTAATAATAAATTATTTTTTGGTACCTATAATTTGTTATTTTCTTTGGCTCGAGGCAGGAAAGTTTAATTTAAAAGAGATTTGCGTAAATCCTATTCATATCACTAAGTATCCCGACGATCTTACAAAAGGAACACTGAATATTTTTACCCATTTTCCATTTAGAAAGGTTAGATAATACCAAGCAAATAGATAGAAGGCGAGTATAATTTATTCAGAAGCTAATTACGTTCCTACATATATTATATAAAACTTACGCCTTTTTATAGAAAGGGTAGACAGAGGCCACATATTTCAACTAGTATATGAATAATAAATAGACGTATCGTCTGGGAGCAAACAGTCCAAAGCCTTCAAAATTATAACACCTCTTTTAAGGGTTCCGTACCTCAAAAGGTAAAAAAAGGAACCCTTATAAGATCACTCTCTTGTCCGTCTGTTCGTGTGTCACCACCGATTTTCTCAGGAACGGCTGGACCTAACAAGCTAAAATTAATACCAGATACTGAGGTTTATAGTCCCCATTAGGTGTATAAAAATCTAGGTCCTGAGTCAACACTATAAAAAGATATGAGCTAATTTAGATTTCCGCGAAAACTTGTAAGTACCAAAATTAACCTTAATTTTCATCATTTCTTATTTTCAGAACTTTCCCTTTACTTGTGCTGTAAGACCTTGCTTTTAATCAAAATTGACTATTCTAGGTCAACCGGAAGTAGGTACCCTATAGGTTTTGGGTCGAAAACCTATAGGGTAGTTCCCGTTGACCTAGAATCACGAAATTTGGCAAAAAGCAAGATTTTACAGCACAAATAAAGGGACAATTTAAAAAATAGAAAAAAGTTGAAAACTAAAGGGTGTCCCCATACATACATAGTTGACGCCAATTGAGATAGTCCTCTGAGTTGTATGGCGCTCAAACAATTTAGAGGACTAGCTTAATCGGCAACAACCTCAAATAAGGTACTTAAATTAAATTGTGCTATTGACTAAAATAAATATTTATGTATGGGAACATACAACGATATGATTTTTTTGCCGTTTTTATAGATAACTAGCTGACAATTCCGCGGCTTCGCACGCGTGGTTTGCCAATAAAAAGTAGCATATGTGTTAATCCAGGTTATGATCTACGTACACACCAAATTACATCGCAATCGGTTCAGCCGTTCCGGCGTGAAAGAGTAACAAACACCCATACATACAAACTTTCTCGTTTATAATATTAGTAAGATTAGTAAGATACGGAACCCTTCGTGCGCGAGTGAGACTCGCACTTGGCCAGTTTTATTTGAGTCAGGGATTAAAATGAAACTGTACCAAACTAAACTATGCACTAAATCACTTAGTTAATAAGTATACTCATAAATCATAACTACATAATACATAACTACGTCAGTTACGCTAACAAAGTCATGCCGGTCATAAAGAGCGAAGCTAATGAGATTATTTGCTCAATTTCTTTACTTATGTATGTCGGTTGACAGGTGTCTGCATTCGTTTTGTCAAACCATCCTATTACGCCTAATTGGGTGAGCTAAGGACTTCTATACACTATGAACCGATGAATATGGGACATCCGACAGTGGCGGAGCGTGCCTTTGATCAAAATTAGTTGGGGGGCCAAATGAAGGGTAAAAATTTCTCACTAAAAAACAAAAATGCCTGCATTGAATTAAAATAAATATTTATTCATTATAAGTTATTACTTCCTCCTAGAAATTGAGCTAGACCAGCAATTCAAATTATTGTTTATTAAATCATTTATAGCTGAAGACGATTTCAGTTTTTCTAAAACTTCTGCCTCTTTATACAATAGTGACAAGTCGTTCCTGTCCCATCGAAGTCCCAAGAAAGTAAGTCTTAATTTTGAAAAACTTCTTTCAGCTGTTAGAATAGAATAGCTGTCAGTCATGAATAGAAAGCATGCTGTTATTACATCCGGAACACTGAATGCATGGCTACTGAATTTTATCAGCGATAATTCCATGAGTTTCTTAATGGAATGAATTTTTAGAATTTCAGATTTTAAGCATGTTTTCAGAACAATTAATTAATAAATAAATATTGCTGGACATTTCACACAGCGCTATCTAACCCCAAACTAAGTAGAGCTTATACTATGGGAACCAAATAACTGATAGAATACTTATATACATTTTTTTGTAAATACATATTTATAATATATAGAGAAACAACCAGACCCGGAACAAATATCTGTAGATCATGCAAATATATATTATGTTCCGCGGCGGGAATCGAACCCACTACCTCCTGCGTCTCAGCCGGCTATTCGCCCACTGCGCCACGGAGGTCGTCAATTAAATATACACTTTTCTTGCCTTTTTTTCGGCAAATTGATTTATTAAATCATTTATAGCTGAAGACGATTTCAATTTTTCTAAAATTTCTGCATCTATAGACAATAGTGACAAGACATGATAGCCGTTCCTGTCCCATCGAAGTCCTTCGATAATTTTTTATCAGTTATAATTTTGAAAAACTTCTTTCAGATTTTGCGGTTGTAACTGGAAGGGTCATGAATAGAAAGCATGCTGTTATTACCTCCGGAACACTGAATGCATGGATATTGAATTTTATCAGCGATAATTCCATGAGTTTCGTAATGAAATGTTTTTTTTTTAATTTCAGATTTTAAGCATGTTTTCAGAACAATTAATTGTTCATAAAGATGAAAACTGAGATGTCTTTCCTGTATTTAGCCGACAGTTTTTCGGAAGCGTTTTGTGCCGAATGTTGCCAACTTTTCGGCGCACGCTTAACCCGAGAAAAAAAGAGTTTTTTTTGACATTGTGGATAACATTTTACTAAGTTTTGCTTACGTTATGGTAGCATTCGGTTCTTAGCGACCGCGACGCGCGACCGCGACCCACGACCTCGTCGGGGTCGCGCAACTGCTTAGTATGGATTTATATGGAACACTAAACAAACCCAGCGACCGCGTTGCGTGACCGGTGGGCGTGGCTAGAGAGCGGCGTGGCAACCGCGACCCGGTCGCATCGGAGGCAGTGCAGTCACACGACGCAGGCGAGAAATACATCGAAATGGCGGCGATTTCACCGAACGAGGATAAGAAGTTTATTAAATAAAAACCTACCTTTATATGATGTAAGGCTCGCATCTAATAAAGACAATATTGTGAGGGACAATATTTGGAAAATGATGTGCAAGGCAAGAAATAATTCCGGAGGCATAGATAATAACATAATCATAATATGATTATCTTCTTCATCCTCCAATAGCTGCAGAATAAGTTTTTTCCTAGCTGCGGATAAATTGTCCGATTGTACAGCAATAGAACACAACCGTCTCCCATAAAAACAGCAGGAAGAGTGGCGATGTCGCCGTCGCGACCGCTGACATCGGAAGGCTAGGGGTCGCCCCGCGACAGCGGTCCATGGTCGCGTCATTGAATGGTTGCAGTCGCGCGTCGCGGTCGCTAAGAACCGAATGCTACCTTTAGGGGCCTCTGCAACCCGGAGGCTCCGTGTCATTGATACGGCCGATACGGCGGTAGCTACGCCCCTGCATCTCGACCTTATTCAATAGGTAGTTACCTCTTGTACAGATTGAAAGACAGTGATGATTACTATACAATAGCTGACCCGCCCGCGGCTTCGCACGCGTGGTTTGCCAATAAAAACATTACCCTACTGCGTATTTATTTATTTATTTAAAAATACACCAACAGTAATACATATTTTATCACTTTATAGCTAGTTACCAGATTTATGACGATAGTCATAAATAAATTTCTGATACGTGCACCAATTACAGGTGTATACAAAATGCGTAGTCGGGAAAAGAAGCATATGTCTTCATGCTACGTGTTTTGCTACGACATTAAATGAAAACACGCATAGGGCTAATGACTAGTATTGTTGTAAAATAGGTTTTTTTTTTCAAATTCATTACCAAAGAATTTTTTTAATTTAAAACAACCTCAATATCAAGTCCTAAAATATCAATGGAACAGCCTGTTTAAAATAGGTAAACTAATTATATTCATTCATCATGTAAGTAGGTACCTGCTAAACTAAGTGGCATAACAAATGCAACACCGATTTACGTTAAAAATTGTTTATTTAAAATGTATCGATTACTCGATATTCGAGCTATGGGTATTAAACCCACCTCTAAAATCAGTTCATATGATTCCGGATGTGTGTTTTAAATTAATGTCGTTTATAACAAAACAGGTTGTATAATTATATCTGGTCATATACCACATAGAAACAACCGTTTTGTGTGATGAAGTAACAACATGTACACAGGTATCACAGTGTAATCTGTAACAGAATGGTTTTGTACAAACCATATCCAATAGAATGCATCCTATATAATTTACCTGAGAACCGATCGCTGAGTGAGCTAATGTATTATAATCTAATATACTATATTCAAAAGGAAGAAAAAAAATGTTTGCATGATCTACAGATATTTATTCCGGGTCTGGTTGTTTTTTTGATCGAGCGAAGCGAGATCTCTAAATCAACTTGGGCAAATCGGCATTGTATGTATGTATTTTAGTTTGTCCGAGGATAACTTTCGAAGCGTGATATGATTTATGATTAGACTAAATATGATTGAAGGAGTAAAATTTAAACATGTTTAGTCGCTAAATACGTTTAGTATTATAGTAGTATTATAAATGTGAAAGTTTGGATGTTTGTTTGTTACTCAATAACGTTGTAACGGCTGAACCGATTTCGATGAAATTACGAGTATGTACGTAGATTATAACCTGGCTTACCACATAAGCTACTTTTTATTTCATAAATCAGGTCCCATGGGATAAAAATGGGATTACAACACATATTTACATTTAGTAGTGTAACGTGTACGAAGTCGCGGGTAACAGCTAGTACTTTATAATACTGTTACGAGCTGGTTGAAATCAAATAATTAACACCAATTTCACCAAAATAACACTTTTATCTAACAATAAAATTATAAATACAGGTGTGATTAAGTCACACCACACGAAGTGCTTATTTCACCAACTCTTAGTAACGCTATCCAACGGATAAAAAATATATACGTCTTTTGTTTTCACATGAAAACAGATAAAGAGAGAATGAATTTTACCTGTCAGTTATCTGTATTCTATCAGTTATCTGATTCCCATAGTACAAGCTGTTCTTAGTTTGGGGCTAGATAGCGCTGTGTGAAATGTCCAGCAATATTTATTATTATTATTAATTAAAGTTACTCGGAGGTCGTGAAAGAGACCTTAATTCACACTATTGTTGCACATTAGAACACTTTAAACCACTAAAAGTAGCTTGTAGCATTCGCACTAGTCAAGTCAAGCTTGGCTGCTTGGAAGTCCTCACGTCCTATTTATATTTCGCACGTACATACCTACATAATTCCCGAACATTCGGGATTATTTCGGTCAATGCTCACGCGTGTGCGTTACCTTCTATTACCTATTGAGTGACCTACGACAGACCTACTGGTGCTTATTGTGACACACTAGGTATTATGTAATAGGTTTGTGAGACACTTAATATTGCTTATTCTGTGACATGCTTTGGTGTAACAATACTACGAGTAAGAATACTTAGAAAAACTTCAGGGAGATGAAAGTACCTACTCTTCAATATGTATGACTTCGAATGAAGTTGTTGGAAGTACCCAGTCATTTTATTAATAAAAAATATAATTATTGTTTAAATATATCCCTACAAGAACAAACCTACAGGTAGTCATTGACGATACGTCTGTTTGGAACGCTTCTAAATGGAAGACTTCCTTATGGAGGTACCCACTGCTGGGTATGGAGGTACTTTTGGATTGAAATCCGTGTATCCAATCCAAAAGTACCTCTATAAGGAAGTCATCCATTTACAAGTATTCCAAACAGACGTATCTTCAATGGCTACCTTTAAGAAGTCCAGGACGTCCGTTGGCGCGGTGGGTCGACGACATAAAGAAAGTCGCGGGCAACTCCTGGATACGCGCAGCACAGGATCGGGAAGGGTGGCGTTTACAAAGGGAGGCCTACACCCAGCAGTGGGTACTTATGAGCTGTGGATGATGATGATGATATACCTACAATATGTCCAGCCGTTAGTAGTTAGTAGTAAAAAGTAACAAACATGCTACCGACAGAGGTCGCTGGAGACAGTTCATCCATTCCCGTATGAAATCACACCATGGCCACGATCTTCAGTCATGAAGGACCGACCAGAGAGAGAGAGAGATTTTGAATTTCGAAGATAATTAAGTTGATACGTATACGAAATCAACTTAATTATGACTTCTTCTTCTTAGCGTGTCAATAGCTCTACTTATATTCTGTTAGATAGGTACTCGGCTACATTGATGGCGTCAGGAGAAGACATTTTTAAGTCAACCATTGTGCAGGTGTTCGGGCACAAAGGGCACATTAACAGGTGTTACATCGACTGTGCAGGGTCACCACAGTCGCATTGAGTTCGTCTGGGATCCCTGAACCCCCATTTGCACATATTGACTCTGCAGCGACCAACCGTATGTGCGAAGCCTATTTAAGGACTTCCACACTGGCTACGGCAGGTCGTGCCCTGGTGGAAGCTGTTCTTGAGGGGGAATGAAGTCAGGTGGTGGGGGGTTACTATCTATCCACAGTGCGCGTCTAGCAACAGATGGGTCGTCGCTGGTGGCCTGCGTGGAACGCTGAAAACTCTAACGACTTTTAAGACTAATTTTAAATAAGAAAACAATTTAATTCTTACTATCAATACAAATAAAATCACAAATTAACTATCAAAACAATTAAAATCTCGAAAAAACAGTGCTTTTATCTTCAACGTATCGTAGCTGGTGGTTCAGTCTTCTTAGTTAGATTTTAAAGATAAAGTATACATCAATATTATTGTCTCCAAATAAACTTGGGCAAATCGGCGTTGTATGTGTTAGTACGGACTAGCTGAGCAGTTTACGCAGAACTAGTTGTGTTTCACAAGACTTGAATGCTATCGCTTTGGTAGCGTTCAAACAGATGCTTATAGTGGTGGGTGACTTACAATGAAATAAAACACCAATCTTCAACGGTAGCTATTCTTCTATTACTTGTATCAACAAAGTATATTACAATAGTACATTATCGCATCGTCAAACACATTAGTCAGGAGAAGATTAATTAGATAAAATCAGATTACAAGATTAGAATACGTGTGAACACCAAACGTAGTATTTTGACAAGAGAGCGACTAAAGGCAGTGTTGTCAATACAGGAAAAAACAAAAAAAAAAACACGGTCTCTACTCTATGATATAATTAAAGCGTACGATACACGTTTCAACACTTCCCCTTACGCTTTACATTATTATTTTTCATAATAAAGTCAATAAAAACATACTTAGAGACTTATAGACAACTACACATAACATATATCTATATGACTCTACAATATTAATCATAACTCTACAACATTGAATGACTCTATCATATTATCTCTACAATTTAGTACACACATAGTCATGTTACACAACACATACATTCATGTCCTTAATAAAATCTACATGCTTCTTAGAGCAAAGCGGTTTGGTCAGTACATCTGCTATCATCTTCTCTGTTTGTAAATACTTTACAGTTACAATATTATTTTTTATTAGATCCTTTACATAATGGTATCTGAGGTCAATGTGTTTAGTTCGTTTATGACAAAACTCTTTACATTCTAACAACTTAATTGCACTTTGATTGTCATTATAAACAACTGACTCTAGATCCAAGCAAAAGATCTCAGATATCAAACTCTTAATAAAACTTATGTCTTTACAAACATCACAAATTGAGAGATATTCCGCTTCTGTAGTAGATAAAGCAACACACCGTTGCTTACGTGAATCCCAATTTATTGTATTATTACCTAACTTCACGACATATCCAGTATAAGACTTACGATCAGTTACATCATTAGCCCAGTCTGCATCAGTATAAGCGACTAAACTCAATTTATTACTTCTTACGAATAGTAAGCCATAATCAATTGTCCCCGCTAAATAACGTAAAACACGTTTAGCAGCTTGCCAATGACTGTTATCGTGACAGTTATTAAATTGACTTAACTGGCTACAAGCATAAGCTATATCAGGCCTTGTACATACAGCTAAGTACATTAAGGAACCTAGCAATTGCCTAAAATTATCATTGCTCTCGCTTATATCTTTATTTTCAGCTTTCAGTAATTTACAATTTAATGGCATCGGTGTAGATACAGTTTTACAATTGCCCATGCCAAACCGCAACAATAATTTCTTAATATAGTCAGTCTGGTCCAATTTTAAAATACATTTTGATCTATCTCTCGTTACATTTATGCCAAGACAGCTTTTCAATGGACCAAGGTTCTTTACATTAAATTCCCTTTGTAACAGTTTTACACAATCTTTTTGAATAGCACTTCTCTCAGTATAAAATATGAAGAAATCATCTACATACAGTGCTATAATGGTTAAATCATTCTTCTCTTTCTTTATATAAACACATGGTTCACACAGACTTTGTACATAACCATTACTATTTAACAAATCATGAACCTTGCTATTCCACATTTTACTTGCTTGTTTTAGACCATAAATACTCTTATTCAATAAACAAACCTTAGAATTATCTCCATTATCAAAACCAATAGGCTGTTCCAGAAATATTGTTTCATTTAAATTTCCATTTAAGAAAGCACAAGCTACATCTATATGGTCTATACTGAGATTTAAATCATTTGCTAAAGAAAACAAAATTCTCATAGTGGAATGCCTTACCACAGGGGAGAACGTCTCATTATAATCTACCCCGTATTTTTGTGTAAACCCTCTGGCAACTAATCGCGCTTTGTACTTACTAAAGTTACCGGAAGCATCGTGTTTGCGCTTAAAAACCCATTTAGTTTTAATTACATTTTTCCCTATAGGTCTATCGACGATCTTCCAAACTTCATTCGCGATTAAAGAGTCATACTCACTCTGCATTGCAGCACGCCATTCAGTGGCATCCGAACAAGAGATAGCCTCTTCGTAACAGGATGGTTCCTCAATATTACCGACATACATCGAAACATCATAATCACAATACCTCAATGGTGGAATTGACCGAGTACTTCGTACAGGGCGGGTATTAGCCGCGGCCCGGGGTACCTCTACACGTGTCATTCCTTCCCCTCGAACAGACGCGTCCGGCGATGACGAAGTCACAGACTCGTGGCTCGCCGACGACGAGTTTGCACAGCGGGACTCAACCTCACTGCCTGTGCAATAATGCTCCTCATCTGTGGTATCTGTAATGTGAGAACCATCATTTAACTCTAAAGAATTGGTTTTATTACTAATACTATCTAAATTATTACATTCTCCTAAATCTATTGGACTAGAATGGATGTCATTAGTATTATTATTATTAATTGAATTATCATTATTTAAAACCAATTAAGTGCTCATGTCAAAATCATTATTACTCAAAATAACTTCATCAAGTTCACATTCCTTTTCATTAAAACCTTTATTATAAAATCTGTTTTCTAAAAATGCAACATTCCTTGACAATAAAATATTTCTAGGATTTATAGGATCAGACAGTCTATACCCTTTACAGGTCTCACTGTATCCCACAAAGATATACATTTTACTCTTAGCATCAAGCTTGCCACGCTTATGCTTAGGCTCCAATGAATAAGCGATGCAACCAAAAACCTTTAAGTGACTCAGATCAACTCTAGATCCTGACCACAGGTGCTCAGGAATCCGTCCATCTAAAGCTGTAGTAGGGGACCTATTTTTTAAATAAATTGCAGTATTGACTGCCTCTCCCCAATAACTCTTACTGAGACCTGACTCCTGCAGCATGCAACGCGCTTTTTCAATGAGCGTCCGGTTAAGGCGCTCTGAAACACCATTTTGTTGAGCCGAGTAAGGAACTGTAGTTTGATGTACAATTCCATCTTTACATAAGAATCCTGAAAACCTATGATTGACATACTCGCCACCATTGTCCGAACGTAAGCATTTAATCTTCAATCCAGTTTGTCTCTCAACCATAGCCTTGAATATAATAAACTTGGACATTACCTCAGATTTGCATTTCATTAGGTATCCAAATGTTTTCCTTGTGTGATCATCTGTAAATGTAACCAGATACTTTGCACCTCCCAAGCTGCTCTCACTCATTGGCCCGCAGACATCAGAATGCACCAACTCCAATGGTCGCTCGGCCCGCTTGCCCTCTCCTTTGGGAAACGGCTGTGTTGACAGCTTCCCCTCAAGGCAGGGTATGCAGTCCTTCAATCTGTTCTGGTCATCCTGAAACACCACACCAGACACATGACCTTTTAGAGTACACATATTTCTTAGACCTAAATGTCCCAACCTGCGATGCCATAGCTCAGTAGAGACAGCTACTGCAGTACTCTCTGTCGTTTGCCCATTACTCAAAAGTTTGGAAGAATACACCAGCTGATTGTGCAAAGATTTTACAATTTTACAATTTATCCTATAAATTCCATTTTCACACCCCACAAGAGCTAAACGGTTGCCAGAGACTTTACTATCATAAATACTGCACCCATGACTACTAAATTGAACAGTTAGTCCACTTTCTACTAATTTACTTACAGATATTAAATTAGTGGCTATCTGTGGCACAAATAAAACATTTTTAAGTTGTCTTACCTCACTTCCAAAGTTTACCATTAAATCTCCTACACCACTACATTTTAACTTTTCATTATTAGCTACAGCAACAGTAGTGTGTTTAGCATTACAATTAAAGTCTTTATAATTCACCAGATTTTCTTTACAGCTTGTCATATGAGATGTACAGCCGGAGTCAATGAACCAAGCATCATTTTGATGAACAAACAGAGCTGAAGCGAAGCTTGTAGAATCCTTCTGGTCACTCTTCTTCTGGTCATTCTTCATCTTGTAGCATTTAGCCTTCACATGTCCAGGCTTACTGCAGTAATGACAAATCACAGACTTTTTCTTTGAAGTGTTCTTCGCAACCATAGCTGTGTTGTTATTATTCATTGCACCATCACTCCTTCGCAACTCTTCTTGCAGAAGTCGACATCGTACAATCTCACTGGTGAGATTACTGGTTACACATACTGTCTCCAGATTAGAAACCAAGTATTCAAATTCCTGAGGTAGACCACTTAATAAAATCTCTGCGACTTCAGCATCATCCGTCTTCCGGCCAATATCCGTGAGCTGCTGCACAAGGGTCATCACACCCTGTATGTATTCAGACATACATGAAAATTGAGTATAATCTATTCTGTGTAGTTGTCTTAAAAGCAGCACACGCCGTAGTAGACCCTTATTTTCAAAAATATCAGCCAAGCTTTTCCATGCTTCTTTAGCCGTAGTAGCATTCCTGATATATTGATAAAGCACCGGTTTGATGCACAAAGCTATTCGCGCCAAGGCACGCTGATCTTTTACAGGATCAGACTCGGAGCCTTCGATTGTGTCCCACAAGCCATCCATGGTAAGCAGCATCTTTATTGCGAATTTCCAATTCAAATAGTTGGATACGCCTTCCAATTTTTCTATTGACGATGCGAGGCCATTGCTACCTTGCAAAGTAGAATTTCCATTGCTCGATTCTTGACGGCCAGGCGTAGCCATATCGAAGCAAGTGTCACCAAGTCACAATCCACCGCACCACGTAGCGACTCACCGAGGTTATATCCAACACGCGTTAGCGTTAGCAATTTCTTCTTGTAAAATCTCTGGGCCCATAACCTGTTAGTACGGACTAGCTGAGCAGTTTACGCAGAACTAGTTGTGTTTCACAAGACTTGAATGCTATCGCTTTGGTAGCGTTCAAACAGATGCTTATAGTGGTGGGTGACTTACAATGAAATAAAACACCAATCTTCAACGGTAGCTATTCTTCTATTACTTGTATCAACAAAGTATATTACAATAGTACATTATCGCATCGTCAAACACATTAGTCAGGAGAAGATTAATTAGATAAAATCAGATTACAAGATTAGAATACGTGTGAACACCAAACGTAGTATTTTGACAAGAGAGCGACTAAAGGCAGTGTTGTCAATACAGAAAAAAACAAAAAAAAAAAAACACGGTCTCTACTCTATGATATAATTAAAGCGTACGATACACGTTTCAACAGTATGTATGTATGTTTGTTTGTCCGAGGATAACTTTTGAAGTGAAACAGCATTCTCAATATTTAGCTATTTGGGAATGCTATTCAGTTTTATTCTTATAAATGACAGAATCTATCTAATCGCGGCTCAGCGTCAAACGACTCGCACGCACAAGCATTTAAAGTACTCATGCAACAGCACGGTTATTTTGCCAAAATATGCAATCACCGGATCCGGTATATTGGTACCGGATCCGGTAAGTGTATATTGAGGCCGGATACGCCGGATTACCGGATCCGGTTTTCCGGATTGCAATCCCTACTCCCAAACCGATGAACCGATTTCAATTTGGCTTTTTCTATCTGAAAGCTATTGTTTGTTTACTTACCTCTATCTTTATAAAACGTTGGTACGCTCACAAGTAGAATTTGCTGTCCCCATCTGGAATCCTTTTTACAACAAATACAAAGAGGATATTGAGAGGGTTCAACGTAAGTACCTGCGTACAGTTACCTACAAGTGCTACCGCACATACTTATCTTATTCCGAAATTCTTTCTAAATACAATTTATTAACATTGAAATCTAGACGTAAATATCTCCAGGCCGTTAACCTGTACAACATCATTCATAATAACTATGACTGCATTGAACTAGTCAAAAAGCTGTGTTATGTAGTTCCCAGAACGTGCAATCTAAGAGCAGTTCGCTCTCGTTCCCTGTTTGCAACTGGCACCTGCCGCACTAACTCGGGACTACGCGCGCCCATCCGACGTATGGTTGAGTCCTACAATACGTCATTCGAGCCTGTAGACATATTTGCATGCTCAGCTTATCAATATAAGAACTTAGGTGTCTATAATACTTTCAAAACACGACCTTCATTCGCTTCTGTCTTAGCGTAATTCCGTTCTGTGCTTTTCCTTTAACGTTTTCGTTTTCCTATATGTACTTTATATACATTTAATTTACTTATGTAATTATAGTTTTGATTTAAATAGTTAAAAGGCCCTTCAGGCCCTCTAGTTGCATCTACTTTTCATTACATTTACATTACAAGACAGAGTCTGTCTTACCAATATGTGAATAACGTAGTGGGTTACATTATTAATACTTCTATCACATGAATACTGTATCTTATCTAACCTTTATAGTGTAACTGTTTGTTGTTCCGAAATAAATTAAAATTAAAAAAAAAAAATCTCGTGGTGATTATTATCTGCTAACTAACTATTAACTATCTAACTCTTTCACCATTGACAGCTATCCGACTATGGAATAGTATTCCGCACGAGATTCGGCATGTTTCCTCCATTGAGGTTTTCAGAACCAAAGTGTGCAAGCACTACCTCACTCTCATGAACGAAGCCTACAAAATGAGTGGTGTCCTGTAGATGCTCTGTCATTTATTATATTATTATTTGACTATCTCCGTGGTAAAGTGGGCGAATAGCCGGCTGAGACGCAGGTGGTAGCAGGTTCGATTCCCGCAGCGGAACAAATGTTTGTATGATCTACAGATATTTGTTCCGTGTCTGTTTGTTTCTCTATATATTATAAGTATGTATTTACAAAAAAAAAGTATATAAGTATTCTATCAGTTATCTGGTACCCATAGCTCTGCTTAGTTTGGAGCTAGATAGCGCTGTGTGAAATGTCCAGCCATATTTATTTATTTATTTATTTATCCACTTTGTTATCTTTATATGTTATGAGTTTATTTAGTTTTATTGTAACTGCCTATTTATTAGTTTATCTATTATTTTCAACTAGTGTTTATTGATGTGTAATATAAGAAAGTACGTTTATTGAAAATACTCTATATATATATATATATATATATATATATATATATATATATATATATTTGATGTCTCGTTTGTATTCACAATATATCTTAGTCATATTTATTATTATAAAATTTTTCCTGCTACATTATGTCATGCAATACCTACAAAAATATTTTTCAACACTACGCAAAGGTTAACTGGAAGAGAATGCTTGATAGTATTAAGTTCGCCTATGTACAGATTTATGTATTTTGTGCAATAAGGAATTTTCAATCAATCAATCTGCGTTTACCCGGTTTAACTTGCGTTAGATCAATCAGGAGGCAGTAAGACGAGGCTTCTAAAAATCGCGTGTATTCAAAACTTAATTAACATTTTAATAATGTTAAAATCTCAGGGCGTGTTAACGTGCCATCTCGTTATACGAAGCGCCTACGTTCATTAACTCTATCTAATTGTCTGGACGTCTGACCGAGGTGTTCGTTAGCAACGTAGGCACTGAAAATAAATTGTTTTGGCGCATAATTTGTTGCAAGCAATCAAATTTCCGTTTAAAAGTCTTATTAATACAATAAGAGAAAACTTTATACCCCTTTTTAAGCTAAATGCGCGCACGTAGGAGTCTGTGATTTTGCATAGGTGGAAGTTGATATGAAGAAGATAGGTAAAATGCTAAAACCAAGCAAAAAAAAAAAAACATGGGTAGCGTTCGATTTTCGAACACTAACAAAATAAAAAAATAATTAACTTGTGTATTCTATTCTACCAATCATTTCTGTCTGGTAGAGTACTAAAACCGTGCAATGCCATATACTGAAGTGTCATCATAATAAGTTTTTCAGACCACCTGCTCGACAATGTTATATTATATGTCATGTAAACCTCACCAAAAGCAGGTGATTAAATCCCTACGGCTGAGCCGGGAATAAAGTTATACTAAATTTCATTATGCCCTCGAGGGCACAATATGATTTAAATTTAGAACATCATCTGTATTAAAATTTAAACCAAAGAGAACCACACAATAAGAACTTATTCGTAAATCGAAGTAACCTCTGCACAGAATGCACCAACCTAGATTAGGGGTTTATTGTATCGCAGAAGGTGTAGAGTATTCTTCTTGTGGATAAAGCTGTCTGCATCTTGGGCGAGCTTCTAACCCTCTCTGCCTGCACTCAGGATTGAAGTAACTCACTCGCTTCGCTTGTGAGTTAGCTCTAGGATCCTTCGTTACGTTCGGGATTCATATAGCGCCCGTGACGCAAGACTCTGCTTTATCCCTTCGTTTAATAATCTTAAAGGTTTAGAGGAGAATACTCAACTTTTCACACTTTCTGCGAGACAATAAAAACCAAGTCTACGTTGGTGAATTCTGTGCAGAGAATTCGAATTGCAGAAAGTTTGATTTACGAATAAGTTCTTATTGTGTTAGTCTCTTTGATTCAAATTTTAATACAGATGCGGTTCCAAATTTAAATCACATTATGCATAATGAAATTCAGTACTTAAAATACAACGTTACGAGATTTAATCACCTGCTTTCGGTGAGGTTTATAATTTGACATTGTCGAGCAGGTTCTGTGAAAAAATAATCCTGACTCGCGTGTTTAAAAGAGGCCTAAAACATTTTTATTTTGATTGCCAATGGGACCAAACTCAAAAATTTTAAATTGGGTTACAGGGCCAAGTATCATATAAAAGAGATATTTTTTTTCAAGACGTGTTGTTTCGGAGTTTGATGAAAAATGTCGAAGAAAATACCATTCTACCCTTTCCCCCGAAGTGTACCAAGAGATTTTTTTTAATTGTTATGTTTGATCGCGAGGCTTAAGGGGATATGGGCAGGACAATTGGCTAGGCTGAATGAAAACAGGTGGACCATGGCAGTCACAGAGTGGTGGCCAAGAGATGGACGTCGACCGCAGGGCAGACCACCGGCCCGATGGTCTGACGATCTCGTAACGGAAGTTGGACAGAAATGGATGAGACTTGCTCAAGACCGATTGGACTGGCGACGTAGACAGGGGGCATATACCCAACAGTGGGTGCTGGAGGCTGGATAGATAGATAGATAAATGTTACATCGAAATACTCGTATATGCAAATATTTCAGGAACAATAAAACGAAATACCTACTTATCTATAATAGTTTTTTTTAGAAATCTGCCTTGTAAGTTTTCTTGGTTTACTAATCACAAACTCACGAAGATGGCGCTGCTAAAACAATATTTAGGTACTATTTTTAATTAATTAATTAAACTTTAGTAAAATTTAACTTATATTCATATTATATAAGTTACTAGCTGACCCGCCGAACTTCGTACCGCCTTGACATGCATATAACGCGGGCTGTCAATATACGTCACCCTGGTAGAATTGTCAATTGTTGTCCCCGGCCATCATTTTACAACCATACTTAACCATAGACAAAATTACGTTTAGCTGTCATTTGCGTTTTGTTAATCCATGTCAGATGCGTTTTTGTTATACCACGTTTTATAGTGACTTGTATTCTCTTTGACGTTTTATGTCACATCACACGGGACGCGGTCGAACGGGATAAAAAGTATCCTATGTCCGTTTCCTGGTTCTAAGCCACCTTCCCACCAATTTTCAGCCAAATCGGTTCAGCCGTTCTTGAGTTATTAATAGTGTAACTAACACGACTTTCTTATAAATTTATAGATTACATATCAAATGATATACACAAAAAAAATTAAAAAAAATTAGGTAGGTGCGAAACCCTCGGCGTGCGAGTCCCACTCGCAATTTACCTACCTATCTTGTTATTTTACCTGTGAGTGTGTTTTCTTGAAAATACCAATTCCATTATTGTTGTTATTTTGAAAACTGTTTTCCTAGTACCATTCATTAAATGAAAATGTGATTTGCGAAAGTAAACTAAAATAAGACAGATATATTAACACAAACACTCCATTTAATCAATTTAATTTGTGAACAATATAATTAGTAGTTCACAAATATAATTTGTGAACAAATTATATTCACAAATGTTATTATTGTGTTCACAAATTATATTGATTATATACAACACTTAGCCAGCAGTTATTCTAAAACATAAAGCAAGTAGAATACTTTACATTGTAGTTTTGTACTTCTCTATAAATTAGTATAAACCGAAGTCTAGCTTTCTAGTTTTTTTAGTGTTCCTCGTGTCCCGATTCAAAATCAACTCCCTCCGTTTTCCTTTTTTAAAATAAGCTTGGTGGTGCCCCGTCATTCTACCGGACAATTGTGTTTGTATAACATTTATTCTACCGCGAAATACAAAAGGTTACATTGAGGCGACAACAGATTATTACGTAATAATATACACCGGTGGTTATTTTACATATATATAGGGCACGGTAAAAAGTAAAAACCATTCAGTGTAGCGTGAAAACATGAACGAATTGCGATTAGTACGCACGAATTATGTCGAACGAACGGTTGTTAGCCGCTTGCTTTATGGGAACGTTTACTTCCAAAATCAAATTGTGGATGCGTTCATTCGGATTTACGGTCTGTTTCTTTCTTTTTTGTTGTAATTCGAGACAACGGCATTCGATTCGGATGAACACGAACAAATCATTTAAGTTCTTTGAGATTGATTTTAATGTAGAATTAAAATTTTATTTCATTTTCTACTCTCTGTCCCACATAGTTTATGTGATACAAATAGATTAATTTAATTTGGTGTTACTGACTATATTATCAACTTTAATGGTGGGTTCCTATATCGGTCGGTAACCAGCTACGACTCGTTTCTCCTTGAAAACCTATCAAAACTTTGACACTAGTTTGACACTTTTTCAAGGAGATACGAGGCGTAGTCGGTACCGACGGATATAGGAACCCGCCATAAGTGTATATTAAAACTCATATTACTTACCCGTTATATAAATTTACTAGTTCTAACCGACGACCTAAAACTACTACACATCAAGCTATACAAATCCAGTAAAAGCTGACCTCGCATTGTTTAGGCTTTTCGTAGAATGAGAGGTCAGCTTATACTGGAAATGTATAGCTTGATGTGTAGCCGTGTGTACAATAATAAAAATAAATAAAAAACGGCCAAGAGCAAGTCGGACTCGCCCATGAAGGGTTCCGTATCTATAAAAACGGCAAAAAAATCAAATTTGTTGTATGGGAGCCCCCCTTAAATATTTGTTTTATTTTAATTTAATTATTTATTTTTAAAGTGAATATATAAATAAATATTCTGTGAATATTTCAAGCATATACCTGTTGCCGTTGTCAATATCGAGCTATAACGAACAAAAATTCACGTTTGTTGTATGGGAGCCCCCATTAAATACTTATTTTATACTGTTTTTAGTATTTGTTGTTATAACGGCAACAGAAATACATCATCTGTGAAAATTTCAACTGTCTAACTATCACGGTTCATGAGATACAGCCTGGTGACAGACGGACAGACAGACAGCGGAGCCTCAGTAATAGGGTGTCGTTTTATTCTTTGGGTACGGAACCCTAAATATATAAAAGGTACATACGCGATAACGATAGATATATAACTCTTTATTGAATTACCACACAAACAGAAATAATACAAAAACAAGTACTAGGCTAGAATAAACAAGGCAATACAATGGGCGGCGTTATCGCTGAAAGCGATCTCTTCCAGGCAACCTTTGGATGGAGCGGAAATTACGAAGATACGAAGTGCGGTGTATTTTAGAGCAGAGGTTCATAATTTTATTTGGCCATGGAACCTTAATTGATCATATATTTTTGGCGGAACCCTAGCTGGCTATTTTGATAACTAAAGTGTTTACCTTGTAGTTTGAATATATGTTAGACTCGAAGAATGAACAAATTATAAAAGAAAATAATTATTATAAGAATTGCAAATAATTTATTGTAACAAAGAAATACAATGTACCTAGGTAATTATTTATTGTGAAGAATGAAATATTTTCACATTATTTCTTAAATAGCCGTAAAATTAGGCTTTCTGTCTGACAATTGAACGCAAACCAATCTCGCATTGGTAAGTCTTCACAAACATAATCAGAACCAAGACAGCTTTGTCAACGATTGCCGGGTATTCATCTTTAAGTACTATTCAACTTTAACTTTCGGATAGACCGCGGAACCCCTGTGACCCATCCACGGAACCCCAGGGTTCCGCGGACCACCTTTTAGGAATCACTGCTTTAGAGTATACATTTACACATATATTCTTAGGTAGGTATTTTCAAAACTACGATAAAGTTTTAATCCTAATACTTAAAACACTTATAGAATAGACTAATATATAGGTATACACATAGAACAAACTATACTAACAGATAAAATACTTAAATCTTATATATATAAAAGAAAGTCGTGTTAGTTACACTATCTATAACTCAAGAATGGCTGAACCGATTTGACTGATGATTGATGGGGAGGTAGCTTAGAACCAGGAGACGGATACGGAGCGTATACTTTTTATCCCGTTCGACCGCGTTCCCGTGTGACGTGACATAAAACGTCAAAGAGAATACAAGCCACTATAAAACGTGGTATAACAAAAACGCATCTGACATGGAATAACAAAACGCAAATGACAGCTAAACGTAATTTTGTCTATAGTTAAGTATGGTTGTAAAATGATGGCCGGGGACAACAATTGACAATTCTACTAGGGTGACGTATATTGACAGCTCGCGTTATATACATGTAAAGGCGGTACGAAGTGCGGCGGGTCAACTAGTAGTAAATAAATAACGCTAGTAAGATGACATCGTCAGGTAATGTTGTTTCACCTTCAACTTGAAGGTGTGTAAGGAGAATGACCGTCTTATTTCTTCGGGCAGACCATTCCACAGCCGAACAGCCTGTACAGTAAAAGAAGCGCTGATAAATACCCGTTGAAATCAGTAAGACCTTTTTTTTATACTACTTATATGGTAAACGAGCATGCAGTCCACCAGATGTTAAGTGGCTACTGCAGCCCATGGATATCCACATAGAATTCAATACAAGCTATTATATTGTCTTGATCTCTATGTGGATATGTTGTCATACTATAGGACTTAGCTGTTAGGCCTATTTGCCAGTAATTACTGGAACATACCATTACCATCTAACCGGAACACAGCAGCACAAGTACTGCTTTTAACCAAAACTTATAATTATAGGTCAACCGGAAGAACCCTATTAGGTTTTGGGGTCGAAAACCTATATAGAAATTCCCGTTGATCTAGAATCACGAAATATGGCAAAAAGCCAGGTCTACAAAACAAATAAAAGAAAAATTTAAAAAAATATAAAAAGTTGAAAATGAAAGGGTGTCCCATACATAGTTGACGCCAATTAAGATAGTCCTCTGAGTTGTATGGGCGCTCATACAATTTAGAGGACTAGCTTAATCGGCACCAACCTCAAATAAGGTAAAAAAATAAAATTGTGCTATTGAATAAAATAAATATTTAAGTGGGGCTCCCATACAACAGACATAATTTTTTTCCCGTTTTTATAGATAATGTTACGGAACCCTTCCTGCGCGAGTCCGACTCACACTTGGCCGGTTTTTTTTATAATCATATAACTTAAAACTACTACTAATAAAAGTTTTCCTTCTCAGAATTCTGAAGTAGGGAAAAAATTAGCTCGATATTTGGCAACACCAGAAAAATTGAGGTATCATTATTTACGACAATCACAAGCCGAACAATTTATACATTACTCTCAGGCCATTTTATTAGGTAACATTTGACAGTTCATCAAAATTCAACGTAACCTTGTAACGGCTGGCATAAAATAATATATTGTTTCGATTTGTTAGAACTGCACAATTGCTTAACATTTTTGAATTACGATTACATATTTATTGTAATAATGACCGATACGAGTACGAGTTCGGTACGAGTTGTACCGAACTGACAGACGTAAACAGACGTCAAATGTTACCTATTAACATGGCTCGATAGTAGTCAACTATCACAACATCTAAACGCTCTACTTACGTATGAAATGTGATCCCACCTTGTTTGTTTTTGAGCACAGCTGAATTTTTACACGTTGGGACGACACAAGAAGGCTCTAATTAAATTGAACACGATCGTCACAGAATACCTAATGACGTTCGCATAAAACTACTCTATTTTGGATTAGTTTTTTACGCTACAGTATTAGGCGTTTTCACGGCTTCTTGTTGTGAAAAAATTCTTTCACTGCTGGGAAGCTACACTATCCCCGGGTGACATAGGCTACTTTTTACCCAACTGCGCTGAAGGAGGGTAATGTTTTTATTGAAAAACTACGCGTGCGAAGCTGCGGATTGGTCAGGTAGTTAGTAATAAAAATATTTGACTATTAAACTTTTGTCCCTAAACTTTGTTGATGTGTGGTTGGTACGGTACTCTGTAATAGTAAATCTATCGGATGGTCGGAAGACATAACGCGTGGCGTGTCGTGTGTAAGTAGCGTGTTAACGAGGAGGTTTTTATCCAGCTGTGGGTGAATGTGGGCTGCATAGACAGATTACTAGATTGCTTTTTGCTTGTAGCACCCACAGAACATAAAAAAACAATGTCACGTTGACAAAACATTGTTTATTGTGTTCTGTGGATTCACAAGGATTTTCAAAAGCAAAGTTAGTTGACTAATTTACTAAATACATCTTTCATGTAAACTTTTCTCATTCAAGTTTAGGCTTATGGTTCTCAGAATATCTAAACCGAAATTAAATTCAAAGCCTTATTCTTGTACCTAAAGACTTATTCTTGGTCCGTTCCGGCTGCAAAATCGTAAGGTAAGTACAATCGTAATGTTCCCTGGAAGAGATTACTTTAAGCGATAAGATCGCCCATTGTACCTCTGTTATCTATAATTGGTGTGCAGTAAATATACGAGCTTTTTATTGGGATTAGTCAAGCGCTTAATCACCACCTCAACTGATGGTCTAAACTCTTTAAAGCTACAATGGATGGTAATATTATTGAGGCTTCTACAGTGCAAAAAGTAGTCGGCGTCGATTCAATGAATTCCTAGGCAGTAGACAAAATAAGTATGGGAGTGATCTAAAGTGATGGCGTGGTTGAAGATAGAGCACGCTTGCCTGGTAAGAACCTGTTCACTCTGGACGTGAACTTTTATGACTGAGCTTGATCCCACGATCCAAAGTTCGACGTGACTGATAGGCGATGCTGCCCCGTAATACAAAATTCAGTTGACACTGAAATTTAGACTAACTTTGGGTACCCACATTTATGTTTATCATCATACTAAATCGTAATTAATCGAGCGAAGCGAGATCTCTAAATCAACTTGTGCAAATCGGCGTTGTATGTATGTATGTTTGTCCGAGGATAACTTTCGAAGCGTAAACCGATCATAGGGGAATTTGGTATATAGGTAGGTAATTATGGCACTATTTTGGTGCGACTAAATGATTTAAAAATGGAGGATGTTGAGATATTGGGGTTCAAGAGGGGTAAAAAAAATGAAAATGAGAGTATTAGGTGGGATGTCAAATGAAAGGTCTCTATTAGTAAATTTAGACTCAGTTTTTATTTTTAGTAAAGTCCTTATAGTTTTTGAGTTATTAGCTATAATAAAAACTGAACTTTGACAATATTCACAGGGTACACCAGTGATCCCATAATACTGTAATTTTGTATGAGTATATAGGCAAAAGTCTGAAATCCAGAATAAGTGCCATTTGTACCCCAAAAAAGACGACTACAATACATGAACTCTCGTTACTTGTAATTTGAATGACATTGTAGGTTAAGTTATTTGGTTATTTATTTCGTGGCACTATTTTGATAGTCAAAAATTACAAATAATATTTTTTGTTTTAATCGGAGACTCGCGAGATCACAGTTCGGGGCGAACCGCTAGTAGTAACATCAATTATTTTGAATTTTACGGTTTTAAGACTTTTCTTTCTCTAAAGAATATGAATTCACTTATTACGAGGAATACAAATGTGACATACAGATAAGGTTAACAATTTTTGACGTGCGTAAGGCACTTGTCTCGCCGCCAGCGATGAGCGAGAAGCGAGTAGAGCTAGAAACGAGAAACGAGTTGGCGAGCAGCGAGAAGCGAGTGTGTTATTCCTATACTCGCTAGGCCATAAAGTGAGTGAGCGAGTGCGGCGGGCGATACTCGCGCCACTCGCTGAGCGCATGGCGCGTGCGTTCCGTTCCGCTGGTTCATCTCACGGCGTGTGTTCTGACCGCCAAGCGAGCATCCCTGAGCGCGTATCGAGCGCGAGTATCGCTGATTAAGTGTTGTAGTCGTTGCGACAAAATAGTGGAGAGCGAGTTCTCGCCGGCAGTGTGAACGGCCAGCGATCAACTATTCTCTTTTACTGACACGGAATCTATATCTTTTGTTCGTTTCTTGAGAAAGAAAATAGTTGACAGCTACTTAAAAACTTTCGTGTATAGACGGGCGGGTTGGTGGGGATTGAGTCAACGAAGGCCCAGCGTGTTGACAGGCGGTGTCATCATCAATAACATCACTGCTGCTCTCTTCGGTAGTTCTTGGTACAGGCAAACACATAACACTAACTATGTCTTTACCAGGTTCACTCACTCTTCTGTCACTTGCATAATGAAGACATGGCCTCCAGGCTGGCGGTAAAACCCATCCTCTATCTCTGTTAAAGTTCGGCACACGACATATTTTTATCGCCTCTCGGATCTTGCGAGGAACGAAGAACTTCTCTCTCGCTAAGATCCGGGCCTTGTCGTAACGTATGTAGTGCGTCGAATCAGAATCTAGGGAATGTTCCGCCATTGCAGAACTGTTGGAGTCGACATTCTACATTGCACGTATGTGTTCAGTCAACTACCCTGATGAAGGTTCACGAATTGAACCGAAACATTGTTAGTCGAAACACCGATAAGACGGTACGTGATAAATCCCGTATTTATAATAATGAATTGATAGCTAATCGCTTACTCGCTGGCGGTGAGACAAGTGCCATAGTTTATTTGCTCAGATACTTCTGACATTTTCTGTACTTTTGTTGATATTTTATGTTACTGCTCTGGTAGGCCATTTAGTCGTTTACGGCGGCCGTATCTTATTCGGACTAACTAAACCTACCTTGGTCATAAAAAATAAATCAGGGTTCACCTTGGGCAGTTTTACGAGTTATGTTTTGTGGGAATAATTCCTCGCAACGGGACGCTTTTTTCCCTTTACTTGTGCTTGCTTTTAACCTTGCTTTTAACCAAAATTGACAATTCTAGGTCAACCGGAAATACCCTATAGGTTTTGGGTCGAAAACCTATATGGTAGTTCCCGTTGACCTAGAATCACGAAGTTTGGCAAAAAGCAGCACAAATAAAGTAAAAATTCCGAAACAAAAAAAATGAAAATTAAAGGGTGTCCCCATACATATATAGTACGCAAATTACGATAGTTGTATTGTAATGTAGTTGATAACTCAAAGGGAGTTGTAATATGGGCGTTCATACTAATGGTACGGAACCCTTCGTGCGCGAGTCCGACTCGCACTTGGCCGGTTTTTTATTTATGTTATAAGCTCGACTTTTACGAACTCGACTGATGGTAAGCGATGATGCAGTCTACGATTGAACAGGTACTTTAAATATTATACTTAAAACTTTACTTTAAACAGAAATAATGTACCTTTTTAATTTTATTGTTATTTTAATACGCTCGCATACTGTCATAGTTTTAAATACCTATTTAGTTTTTTTTAAGTTCTCATATGAATGCATAATTCTTTTTTGAGAATAAAGTTTGCTTAACCGTAAACTATATATGTTGCTCGCTCGTTTTATTGAATAGTATAAATTCATAGCAGCGATAGTGACTGGGGTAAAGGATAATAGAGCTATGTAAATTCAAACCCGGTCAATGAAGTTAACTCCTTCAATTCTATTGAAATGTCGCAGTTACGCTCCGAATGATAGGTAGATACCCTGACTTGGTAATTTAAACTCATTTTAATCGGTCAAGCACCACAATCACACAAACATGTATTGGCGTGCTCTTTGACGGGTTAAATCTAATATTTTAGCTTACTAATATTTTTTTTTTAAGTTGAAAAAAATTGATTTTCGGAAATTTTGCCATGTAGTTCTTGTTGGATGTAAAATTTTAAAGGCAGACATACCGCTTTATATCATGTTGGCCGGGCGGCTCTGCCGGTCGTCTCGCCACGACTGACACGACGACTGCTCAACCTTCAGAGACTGGACCTTCGAATCATCGTGGGGACCATTACAGGCCATTATCCCCCCAACAAACACCTCTACATCATGGGAGCAACAGACAGCCCACTCTGCAGGGGATGTCTCACCGAAGAAGAATCAGCAGCCCACGTAGTCCTGGAATGCGTGGGGGTAACAGCATAACGTGCAGAAATTCTGGACAATCCAAGGTCACTCCGTGCAGACCCCAGGAAACTTCTGTGCTTCTGGTCTGAGTTAGGCCGGCTATCCATATAGCCAACTCTCTCAAGCATAATGGACCACTTAAGAGTTCAAATGCGGAAAAGGGAGTCCACCAACATAACATAACATATCATGTTGGCCATCGAATAGTTATCCCACCATGTGCAAAAAAGACATAAAACAAAACAACCGGCCAAGTGCGAGTCGGACTCGCGCACGAAGGGTTCCGTACCATTATCCATAAAAACGCCAAAATAATCATGTCTGTTGTATGGGAGGCCACCTTAAATATTAATTTTATTTTAATTATTTATTTTCAAAGTGACTAATATAACTCAATATTTTGTGAATATTTCAAGTGTCTACTTGTTGCCGTTATCAATCATCATCATCATATCAGCCGTACGACGTCCACTGCTAGACAAATGCCTCCCTCATTGATCTCCAGGAACGGAAGCGGCCTGCATCCAACGCCGACCTGCGGTTCTTACCAAGCCGTTATCAATATCGAGCAAAACGAGCCAAAAAATCATATTTGTTGTATGCCCCCTTAAATATTTATTTTATTCTGTTTTTTGTATATAGTATTTGTTGTTATAGCGGCAATATAAACACATATGTAAAAATTTCAACTGTCTAACTATCACGGTTCATGAGATACAGCCTGGTGACAGACGGATAGACAGACAGACGGACAGACAGACAGCGGAGTCTTAGTAATAGGGTCCCGTTTTACCCTTTGTGTACGGAACATTATATGTACTAAAAACGGGATGTTTACAATGATTTGTGAGTTTCTAAGTATCCCGATATTTCGACGTAGTAGCGTGCGCCATGATCAAGGGTAGACAGAAGTCTTTGCGAGTGGATAGTTATTAGCAGATATACCTAACGAAATATCAGGATACTCAAAAACTTACAAATCATGGTAATTAGACATAGACAGACATTTATTTGCTACCACAGCACACACAAATTGACACAATACAATCAAAAGGTATAACACCAAAGAGAAAACACAAGTAAGAGAAAACAGAATACTACATACAACAAACATAGGAACAATAGAATGAAATAATAAGTATACAATGTAGTCAGGGAAAAATTAAAAAGAGGCAAGTAGGTATGTATGTGCTACTGCAGCAAATGGGTTCCAGCTCAGCGTTATGCCTCGCCACCGATCGACAGCTCGGCGCTGTTATTCGGCAGTAACATTTTTTAGGCAAGTCATTAGAACTTTTAAGAATGAATAGGCACTAATTGGTGTTTACATACAATTATGATAGGCTTAATTAGATAATTATGATAAGTAGATAGAAGAAATAAATATATTATGTAAGTAATAATAATAACTATAAGAAATGTTAGAGTGTAAATTATAAATAATAATACGAATAAATATAAATATACTTGGAACTTTACTCTCGCGTCAGCAAGTGAACGGCGCACTGTAACAATTAATACCAGATAACCCAGTTTTTTGTTTTTCTATTAAATGTTTCTAATAAGTTTTATAAACGTAAATTTTGATTTTAGTAGCCGAAAAGGTGGTGGTATGTTATTCCAACACTTGGTTGGCTGGTACCGAAAACTGACCCTAAACGCTACAGTTTTATGCTTACTGTAATGTAGCAAGTCACGAGTTGGTCTCGAACTGTACTTAGTCTTTGATCGGTTAAGCTTGGCGTACAGATACTCTGGCATCCTGTTAAATATCCTGTTTTTAGTAAAAGTAGTGTCAACCATGATCGTTTCAAAACTTATAAAAAACATTATATGCAAACTGTCCCATAGCGTAGGTATTAATAATTATTCTGTAACATGGCTAGGCATAAGCGTCGTCCAACTTATGCTAATGTTATCTCCTCTTACGGCTCTTGCTTTTAGTTGAGGTACTATTTTATTTTTCTTTACTTTAGAGTTTAGAGTGAGTTTACGATGAAAATTAGTAAATTAGAAAAACAAAACTGGAAAGTGCAGCGGCCTCCCATTAGATGCAAATACGACCTGGTTTACACCTGTATGTCTCATGGTGATGGGCACAATGCAATGCCACGTAGGCCAAGTCTTAGTAAGACGTATGGACACATGTCTACGGTGAGGCACCGGCCACCGTACAACGGCACGGCGCTGCCGCCGCTACCGGGAGACGGTGCAGCGTCGTGCCTAGGGCTTGCATTATCCGAAAGATTTTGGTATCCGAATAATTTGGGTAGTAGTAAACTTTACTATTCGGTTATCCGGATATTACGGATAATTCGAATAATTTAGGGAAAAGCGTTAACAATGAAAATAATTGTTATTAAAGTAGCTATAAACAATTTTTAAGTTATTCCAACATTCACCATTAAAATATAAATAACTTTTGACAATATGGAAACTCGATAGGTATACTTTAGATCAAGTTTTCTGTCACAAAACTTAAGCAATAAGTAAGCAATTTGTCAGTCGCGACTTTCTGAATGTTTTGTAATGCGACAAATATTAAAAATAAAAGATAAACAGTGTTTTAAATTCAGATTACTTTTGAGATACATGTATTTACTGCACATAATTATGAAATTATGGTTTTGATGTAGTTAATTTCATGTTCAAATCGTGATTTTTTATGAATTTTACTATTCGTTTTACTCGAATTATCCGAACATATTGATCGTCTCTATACGGACAGTAAAATCACACGGAAATCCGAATAATACGGATATTCGGATATCCGAATTGCAAGCCCTAGTCGTGCCGCGGCACGGTGCCGTGCACACAGCAACCATCGATTCAACACACATTTTTGGTCTTGTTATGGACCACGAAAGACGTATTATTCTGCTTCTGTTGCTAAAACATTGAATGAAGAAAAAACAGAATACAAAGAAGATATTGGGTGAATCTAAGCAACAGCCAAACATATTTACTGGTGGTAGAGCTTTTGTGAACGAGCTCGAGGAAGTGGGCACCACCGCCTTACCTTTATCTGCCACCAAATAGCAGTACTTGTGCTGCTGTATTCCGGTTAGAAGGTAATGGTATGTTCCTGTAATTACTGGCACATAGGCATAACAGCTAAGTCATAGTATGACAACGTATCCACATAGAGATCAAGACAACATAATACCTTGTGTTGAATTCTATGTGGATATCCATGGGCTGCAGTAGCCACTTAACATTTGGTGGACTGCATGCTCGTTTGCCATATAATTTATATATAAAAAAAGAAAAATACTGCCGAGCGGTGCCCTGTACACGGCACCATGCAGGGGCACGACGTCGCGCCGTGACGTTATACGGTGGCCGGTGCCGCACCGTAGCCAAGTGTCCACGCCCTAACTCAAACTTGTTATAGATATAGGCAGTAGCAACTGCTTCACTTCAGATGGACCATGGGAATGTCATCATCATGATCATCATTATATCAGCCATAGGACGTCCACTGCTGAATATAGGCCTTCCCCAGATCTCCAGATCTTGTGCGGCCTGCACTCAAAAACCATTATCAGGGCGTCTTTCCATCTAGAAGGGAGCCATCCTTCGCTGCAGTTTCCAGTGCGTGGTCTCCACTCGAGAACCTTTCTGCCCCAACGGCCGTCAGTTCTTCGAGCTATGTGCCCAGTCTACTGCCACTTCAGCTTGCTAATCCTTTGTGCTATGTCGGTGACTTTGGTTCATCTACGAATCTCCTCATTTCTGATTTAAAATTACATGGGAATTATTAATGGACTGGGACTTTGTCGATCACTTGTCTAGATCGGACGTGCCAATAATTTGCTCAAATTAATAAATCAACTTAAAATCTGACCTAGATTTGAGTCAGCAAAAGTGTGAAGTTAAGAAGTGATTCATCGCTATGAAATTGACTATGTTGTGATAATAATTTCTAACATAAAATATCAACATGGACAGCCCTTTTAGCCGAAGTAGTAAAACGGTTCGCAGTCCCCCGCCCACCCCCCAACCTGAGCCCGCGTTACCAACGCGCCCGCCAGCGCCGCCGAGGGATGAAGCGACCATTGAAACCGTGTCTACATCGGAGATACAGACCTGGATGATCACCATCGAACAGTGCCTCAATGAAGTGACCTCGATTGCTACCGAAGGTAAACTAAACTCTGACCAAAAGCTAAGAATAAATAATCTGTGCAGAAAGGTAGCCAATGGTACATCTCAAATGGCTGTAGAATACCAAGGCCTAAAGCAGAAGACCGCCCAAGCACAATACTACATAAAAAGCTTCAAGGAAAAGGCAAGCCTATCTCAATGCGTTCAAGACCTTCAGCAAAGCGTTAAAGAGTCGTCGCAACCAGCAGTTAAAGCCTCATTCGCAGAAATGGTAAAAAACAGCAGTAATACCCTAATCCGCCCTACTAACCTGAGCTCTGTAGCTATTTATCCCAAGGATAAATTGCAGACCAGTGACGACACTAAGTCTTTGGTACAAAAAATTATGTTAGAGAAAACATGTTAGAGGACTTCGTAAGACGATTAATGGGGGCGTCATCATCAGCACAGACACCAAGGACGATATAGAAAAGCTGAAAAACTCAGTGAACTTAACCACATCTGCCCTAACCATCGATGAACCACGCAAGCGCAGACCACGAGTAGTGATTATTGGAGTACCATCAAAAATGCAGGAACTAGAGGTCTATAACTGTATATACGAGCAGAATCTGGCAGAGAAACTCTCGGGAATGACGAGAGAAAAATTTCTGGGCTCTATCAAGTTTAGCCACAAATCTGGAAAGAAGGATGCTGAAACCTGCAACTACATAATTGAGGTTTCTGCCGTTATTCGTAAAGCCCTCGTAACTCAAAGCAGAGTCTATATAAATTGGTCATCATGTCCTGTGCGAGACTTTACATTGGTGACAAGATGTTTTAAGTACCAACAATATGGCCATGCGGCTAAGTCGTGCAAGGCTGAGTCCTACACTTGCGGACATTGTGGCGATCAAGGACACCAAGCCAGCGAATGCCCAAAGAAAGCGGAGCCTGCAAAATGTGCAACCTGCCTGCGCTACAAAAACCGTGCAACCATAAGACAGGTGATTTAGATTGCCCTGCCAAAATTTTAGCAGAACAACGGTACATCAACCCCATTGATTATGAAGGCGCCTAAGAGCGCCACTTTAATTATATAATCTAGCCTTAACTTTAGTTACCTATGACTGATAGCTTAATTAACGAACTAGATAATTTCTCAGTTTCCGAGTCAAGGTCATGCGATGTTGACAACTGTAAACAACATGTATCTGCCTACCGTAACGCATTAACTATTCTAACACAAAATATTCGCAGTATTTAAAAAAATATTAACAATCTCAGCACTTTTTTGCAAAGACTTAATGTGGAATGTGACCTAATCATCCTAACCGAATGCTGGCTTGCTATTCATAATAATAACTTGCCTATAATGGAAGGTTATAGAGCTCATAATACCACTAAAAGTCACAATCAAAACGATGGAGTAGTAGTGTATGCTAGAAACTCATTATATAACATATCTGTAGAAGAATTGAACATCTTGGACTGCACCTGTTTGTTGGTAAAAATTGGAGCTAGTATTGCTATTTTAGCTGTGTATAGATCACCTTCATTTAATAATATAGATTCTTTTCTTGACTCTCTTCTCTGCACTCCCATCTCCAAACACTATCGTCATTTAAAAATATTGCTATAGTAGGCGACATTAATATTAATATTCGCCCAGGGTTTTGTGACGGGACAGCCCAAGAGTACTTAAACCGCTGCTCTTTCAGCGGCTTACTTCCAGGACACACACTACCGACACATCAAAGTGGCTTGCCGGCAATCACCATAGTGGCAAATTCCTCGGTTACCGACCACAAGGCCGCTTTACTAACACTCAGCCTAAAACTGCTTAAACCCAAGCATGCAGAATCAACTAATAAATTAGATCATAGTAAATTAGAAGACGATTTACGTAATATTGACCTCGAATCTATTTACAATTCAGCTGACGCAGAAACATGTATGACACACTTAATAAACAACATACAGAATGTTCTACAAAATAATACTAGAAGCATAAAAATATGTAGAAAAAATATAAACATTAAGCCCTGGATTACCACGGGGCTTCTCCGATGCATGAGACATCAAGATAAGCTTCATATGAATGCCAAAAGATACCCAAATAATATAACAATACAAACAACTTACAAGAGTCCTCTCTGTAACCTGAGTCTCTCCTCTTCTGTAACCTAGCTGTAAGTTTTCCTAAAATTCTAAAAATAAAAATAAATAAATAAATAAATAAATAAGAGGTACCGAAACTTCTGTAACGGTCTTCTTAAAAAAATTAAGTGTGAATACGATAAAATGCTATAAGATAAGGCTGGTCAAGATAGCAAAAAAATTTGGAAAACCATAAAAAACGTTACTTTTACATCAAAACAACATGAATCATCTTCGAATTTATTAAAATCACATCCCTCCCCGCTTGTAGCTGCTAACAACGCTAACGACTTTTTTGTTAACATTGGTCGAAAGCTAGCAGAAAAGTTTCGAAACCTGTCCTCGGCGCCTACTGTAGACAACGTCCAGTCACAGAATAAATCTTTTGTGTTACTGGATATTGACACTCCGGAAATTAAAAGAATTATAATGGGGCTAAAAGACGATTGCGCAACTGGGTGGGATAATATCCCGACCAAAATACTTAAGCAGTACAAACATGTACTTGCCCCACCTTTAACTTTTGCCTTTCATAAATGTTTAGACGAGGGAATCTTTCCAAAATGTCTTAAAAAGGCGGTGGTCATTCCCGTTCATAAGTCAGGGAGCAAAACAGAAATTTCAAATTACAGACCAATATCCATACTATCTTCAGTTTCTAAAATATTAGAAAAAATAATAAACAATAGATTAGTTCACTACTTAGAAAGCAAATCACTCTTATCTAACACTCAATTTGGGTTTAGGCCTAAACTGTCTACCTCTGACGCTGTACACCAGCTCACTGATTTTATAGGGAAGGAACTTGACAAAGGTAATAAGACATTAGGCATATTTTTAGATCTAGCAAAGGCCTTCGACACCGTTTCTATCCCTGCTCTGCTCAACAAGTTGGAAAACATAGGCATACGAGGTAATCAGCGAAAGCTGCTTTCCAGCTTTTTGAGCAGTCGTAGTCAATGCGTCAAAATAGACAATGTCATCAGCTCAGATCTGGGAAATACTTCTTTCGGCCTGCCCTAAGGAAATATTTTATCAAGTACCTTATTTTTACTATACATTAATGAACTATGCAACCTCCAACTAGACCACGGAAAATTTTTATCCTATGCTGATGACACTGCTCTACTTTTCTCAGCGGATACGGAAGCTAAAGTGCATGAACTTGCACAACGCGGCTTCAATACTGTAAACAAATGGCTCCAAGCTCACCTACTAACCCTTAACGCTGATAAAACAAAATGCATAAAATTTACTATGCGGAAATCAAAGTCAGCACCAATGACTAACCCAGATATACATATTTTTGCACATCAATGCAATTGTGCAATTAACGATAATTTATGTAAATTCCCTGTCATGTCATTTACTAATAATATTAAGTACCTTGGCGTTATAATAGATGAAAATCTCTCGTTCAAAAAACATGTAGAAACTTTAAGTAATAGAATACGAAAATTAATATTTGTTTTTAAGAAGTTACGCTGTATTGCAAATTCAAAGCTAGTTATGCAAGTATACCTTGCTTTATGTCAGTCAATTATAACCTACTGTATAACGTCTTGGGGAGGAGCATGTAAAACCTTTTATTAGCCGCAGAAAGGGCACAAAGAGCAATCCTTAAGGTATCCACTTTTCGTCCCTTTCTCTATCCAACCAACTTATTATATAAGTCGTGTAAAGTTCTAACAGTTAGGCAGCTATTTATACTAAACATAGTTTTGAGACAACACAGAGCACTTCCCTATAGCACTGAAAGTACAAACAAAAGACGAAAAGATATCGTCCGCACTAACAACACCCCAGTTAAGCATGCTTTTGCATCCAGATTTCTAATGTTCCTAGGACCATTGCTGTACAACAGGCTAAATTGTAAATTGAGCATCCACTCAATGAACTTCTCAAACTGTAAAAGAGCCTTACAGTCTGCTCTATCCAATCTATCTTACGAGGAAACTGAGGAATTACCAAACGTAATAAAGTAAGATTTTAAAGATTATATAGTACGTAAACTCATACCTTCCATGTTTACACTTAGTTTATTAGTTATTTTTATTTTTCTTCATTATGTAAAAAGATTCTAAGTTTTGTTAATTTGAGTATTCATAAGTTACACCAGTCCAGCCTTTTTCACCTGAGATACAGGTTTTCCTAGTTCAGGCAATGTATAAAATCTAACCTATAAGTAGATATTAATCCCTAATGTTAATCTTAGCAATATGAAAAAATGAATAAAGATTTATTATTATTATTATTATTATTAATACCGTCACGTATTCATACAAAAACCGGCCAATTGCGAGTCGGACTCGTGCACGAAGGGTTCCGTACCATTATCTATAAAAACGGCAAAAAAATCACGTTTGTTGTATGGGAGCCCCCCTTAAATATCTATTTTATTTTAATTTAATTATTTATTTTTAAAGTGAATATGTTGCGAAATATTCTGTGAATATTTCAAGCGTCTACCTGTTGCCGTTATCAATATCGAGCTAAAACGAGCAAAAAAATCACGTTTGTTGTATGCCCCCTTAAATATTAATTTTATTTTGTTTCTAGTGAAATTTTTAACTGTCTAACTATCACGGTTCATGAGATACAGCCTGGTGACAGACGGACAGACAGACAGCGGAGCCTTAGTAATAGGGTGCCGTTTTACCCTTTGGGTACGGAACCCTAAAAAACTAGCAAATACTAGTTTCGAGAAAGGTGTTGTAAGTATGGAGATGACCTTGCCGGTACCTCTCCACTACCGTACACTATCATCATAGTTTACGACTTGTACATAGTCGTTTCCCTCAAAGGTAGGTACATTTCTCATTTCCAGCAAATGTCAAAACGGGATGCGTGATACTAAACATGTGTTGAATAATACATACAAGTTAGCATGACAAGTGAATATTTCTACGTGCTCTTGCGAATGTATGAAGCATCTTATCAGGTATGTATACTTATCTATCAGCCGTGTTGTAAAGATCTGTTCAGATATTTGAGATATTTGACGAGCTCTGAGACGCAGTTGGTGGGTAGACGACTGGTAGAATTAAATCAACAATTATTGCGCCTCAAAATGAGTCGACTGTTCACAAATTCTTATCAGTCAACTTAAAACGTTACTATTGTTTAGCCCCGAACTGAGATCTCTCGAGACACCCATATAAACAAAAAAATATTACTTGTAATCATTGACTATCAAAATAGTGCCACGAAATGCATAACCAAATACCTTGACCAACAGTTTCATTCAAATTATAGGTAACGGTTAATTTTTTTGAGGTAGAAATTGCAGTTATTCTGGATTTCAGACTTTTCCCTACATTTGTGTCACTAAAGCTTTAGGCTTACCAAATTTCAGCACTGTGGGGTCACTGGTGTATCCTGTGAATTTCGTCAAAAATCAGTTTTTACTATGGCTAATAACTTAAAAACTACAAGGTTTAAATGAAAAATAAAAACAGGGTCCAAAAGTACTTATAAGTACCTTTCATTAAACGTGCCATTTGACTGGTTAGTATTTTTTAGCCCTCTTGAAACCCAATATATAAACAACTCCACCACATTTTCAGCTCATTCAGTGACACCAGGATTGTGCTATCACTACCTACCTATATATTAAATTTCACGACGATCGGATCAACGCTTCGAAAGTTAACCTCGGACAAACGAACATACATACATACATTCAACGCCGATTTGCCCATGTTGATTTGGAGATCTCGCTTCGCTCGATCAATGAGTGCTTGATGGGTGCTACGCCGTAGCACTGATAAACAAACATGATTTAGTAATAAATAACAAACCACTTGAAAATTAAGTAGTGAAAAAACAATGAACCAAAATCATTTTACATGATTAATTGGACAAGAAATCCTAAACCTACTTTACCCAGGTACATATCAGCGTAATCAGCGTTCTAAGGCAGAAAAAAAGCAAATGGGTCGACTGTCGCGCAGAAAAGAGGGAAGAGGGAACGATAATGCTGTAAAATAGGGTTCTTATCCTATTTTGTTAGTTTTAACCCCTTTTTTCGAGCAAGAACCCGCGAGCCATTCTGTAGCTTTATGAAAGGGAGAGATTACAATAAGCTGAATAGACTAAACGTGGGCAGAATATAGCTCAATTCTAAAATGCCGACTTTATATTTCACTAGAAAGTTCAATTTTTAATTGCGAGTCAGTACATCATTGTTCTGTGACGTCTTTTTTTGTTGCCTATACCTACGCATTTTTATGTCTTTAATCTGGAAAATGTTGTCTGGAAGAGATCGCTCTTAGCGATAAGACCGCCCATTGTACTAAATCTATTTTTAAGTATTATGTTCTGTATTTTACTTTGATGTACATTATAGAGTTATCTTATCTTATCTTATTTTAATCAACCTGTTTTTTGTCTTTTAAACAGGTATTGTGTAAATTGCCATTCCATATTGGTAACGACCATCCTTTTTATGGCCTATGAGAGCACTGAAACTGGTAATTGACGTAAATTCTATAAAATGCGATACGCGTTAAGGTTTGAGAACAAGATACTAGAGATAAAAGTAGGCTATGTGTGATGGTCGTTTCGCAGCGGAGTGTTTGTGTTCGTGTGGTGTGAAGTGAAGGGAGTAGCGGGAGCCGCGGCGCAGTGGAGAGCGCGCAGCCCTAGGAGTCGATACGCGCACCGATCTGACGTCGGCGCGGGCCGGCGCACTCCGCACTTCGGCCGCGACTCACGGCACCCTCGCATCCTCGCGTCTGGCGCCCCCGAGCGCTCGAACCGATACCAGCGCGACGCGCGATACCAAGTGATCATCGGTGACTGTTTATTGTGATATCGACGGAGACCTATTCTTACCGTGGTGAACCATAGTTTGTTTTCCATCTCAACCCAGTGAAAACAAACACTTCGCAGAGCGTTAGCGCAGGCGCGACGTCCGCGGACACCATGATAGCGGCCATCTTGGCCGAGGACGCACTTTCGCCTCGCCCTAGCCTCGGAGCCTGATCTGAAACCTCGATAGGGAACGCTCCGAGAGGAACGATGCGTCGAGGCCGAGGCTCCGCATCGGGCGCCCTGTGAGGCCGCAGCGCGCCGCTATCGATCCGGTGGCGTCATGGCGCTCGCGGAGTGAATGCGGACATCGGGACCGCGCCGCAGCCTCGGCGATCCGAGTCCGGCCGCGGCGGCCACCGACAGCGTCGGAGCGGTCGCGAGGCATGTGAGACCGAGTGTGGTCGTGGTCAGGAGGGCGCGCGGCAGGCGGCGGGTCGGGCCGACGACGGCGCGTCATGGGCGAGGAGTACGCGCGCTCCCCGTGCGAGCGCTTCCCCACGGCGGGCGCGTTCAGCGTGGCGCCGCCGGAGCGGCTCAGCCCGCCGCCGCCTGCGCCGCTGCCGGACCGCTTCTCGGCGTCGCCGCGCCGCGTGCGCCGCTGCGCCGAGGCAGAGCGCGCACGTCGGCCGCGCTACGTGCCGCCAGCCGCGCACGTGCCTGTGGAGCGCTACGTGCCGCGTCCGCCGGCCCCGGCGCCCCACCGCCCACCGCCGCCAGGCTACTGCGGCCTCCAGTGCAGGCCTCCACCGCCTCGCAAGTGCTGTGGCCCCCAGTGCCGCGAGGATATCGCTTCGTCACCGCCGCCTTCGCGCTACGTGGAGTACGTGGGCGCTGCGGCCGCGCGTCGGTTGGCCTGCACGCCGCCGCCGCCGCCGCCACCGCAGCTGCAGTTGCCGTGCGAGCAGCAGGAGCCTCCTTGTTGTGTGCAGGCTCGCAGGCGGCCACAACCACCACATGATTGGTACGTGATAGCCATACTTAATTGCTTATTAAACAATACACAAATTCGGCTTTGAAAACACGACTGATGTTTGCAAAACATCATCAGACCGACAGGAAATGTTAACCGTGAACCCTCTAATTTCTCATAAAGCTATGCTCGGATCTGTCGTTCTGCATACGCGCACTCACTGTGTACTCGAGTAGATTCTACTTTGCGCAAAGTGAAACGGTCTCATATTTTTCTCATCCATTTTCGAACACTCGTTTCTAATGCCTACTTGACCTGAAAACGCCGTCTAGAGACAACATATATTCATGCCTTGCGTAGACAGTCTTATCGCCAAGTAAGTTCATAAAATATTGGACTAGTAATTTCACGCATAGAAAGAAGGCGCGTCAGTAATTTAGGTCTTTCTATGCGTACGTAATAACCTGGATACATTAGACAGCGGATTTTGAAAGGTTTTAATGATTTACGATGATGGCGGCAACCATTGTAATTGGTTAATATTTCGTGGATGGAATTGATAACATGTGATTGATGAGGGTGTAACGATCGCGGCACACATTCGCAAAACGACTGACATTTAAGAACTGATTGCTTTTTCCGCCCCCTCAGTGTCCCTTTTCTGATTTTGGAAAAAAACTCTTCACGCGTAGAACTGGGTTTATGTACCAAGTTAGTTACTAATTTCGTAGCTGGTATTTTTTTATGAAGATCTTACGTAAAGTAATGTCGTGCTGTTATGATAACTGTTCTGGATTTAGAATGTAGATTTTTGAAATATGTTTTTGTATCTAACGACGAGGTGAGTGTTCAATGATAAGGTTTTTTGAAAGTCCCCCAAGGTTGAAAGTTCCAAGGTAATGTAGTTTGAATGTTATTTTTCCTTAAGATGAAAGAATTGACTACAAAACAAATAAGAACTGGTATCGTATTGAGATTGGAGACAACCAACAGACCCTGACATGCTGTTGCTCTTCAAATTTTGATTGCGCATTCGTTATTTGTTATTTTCTCAATCGTCATCGGGGTCATCCTACTAATTATTGGGAAATTAACTATGACTGTCATTGCAAAATTTGTCGCAACTACAATATACACAGAGTTTACCCCATATGGCAACCATGCTAAAGGGTATAAAACCTTTGTTTCTTTAACCAAAGGTTAGCCAATAACGTACAGTGCAGTATAAAAATACCTATAAACATTTGGAAATGTACCAACTAAGCAGTGTCCTACATAGCTTTGTTTTATATTGTTGTCCGTAAATTCAAATACCTAACTATCCGTTTTATTACTTTGTATTGAGATGCTGCAATTGTATATTTGCCAGAATTTTATAATTTGTTTCTTGCCTATTTTGAAGTGGTAGTGTTCCGTTGTACTTTTCTTTTAATCTGTTCTAGGCTCTAGGGAGTGGGGTTAATTTTTGGGTCTGTGTTGCTCGATATCAATAAGGTTTGTTATAGGTGGTTATCTACATTTGTCCCACTCCGGTGTAAGAGTAGCTTATCGCTCATTAAAACTTATATGACGCGTAGTACAGAATCTTGCACCTAAGATATACCATAAACTGTTATCGATTGGATTCAGATTGAGTGAATATAGTGGCAGTTCTTTTGAGCTGATGAAACTAGGGAAATTGTCTTATATTAAACACTTAAGGCTCTGTGAACTGGAGCAGAAACTATTTTCGCATTTGGCGAGCTGGTATAAATGCAGCAGTTCCAGGACTAGGGGAAGACTAAATCCTGTCATTTTAGAGGTGTCTTTTTGTAATGTTATCCGACGCTCACACTCTTAAGATTTTAAATATAATCTCAAAAATTTTGAGTAAGACAGGATTGGAACCCGCAACCTTCTTGTTACGAGGATCCGAGGATACGAAGAGATGAGGGTTTAAACCCCGTCTGGCTCGAAAATATTCAGATGATTTTAAAATCTTGAGCATACGATAATTTTCCAATTTGGTCTTCCAAGACGTCCGAGACGAACTTCTTATGTCTTTGTCCGTACGCAATTGCGCTTTTCTGAGCTTATGTGGTACCAGTAGCATATATTTGACTGTACGCTGTATGAGTGTCGTTACATTTTCCTCACCTTGGTCAGTGGATTAGGGACTAATCTTTGTTTGATAACGTGTCGGTTCCTAGAAGTTCTAACAGTCTTCGTGCCTCCTTTCCCAGGACGGTCTTCGATGTTGCCGAGCGCAATAAAGCGTTCAATTGCCGAAGAGACTAACTGACGACTAACACCAGTTTGCGATCTCACACTGCCTTTTGTTATGGCTCCACGTTGCACGGACATTAATAAATAATGCTGGACATTTTACACAGTGCTATCTAGCCCCAAACTAAGCAAAGCTTAGTTATGGGAGCCAGATGACTGATACTTATATACCTTTAGTTTTGTAAATACATATGTACTTAATAATATTATTATGGAAAAATACCCAAACCAGGAACTCTGGAGACCATAATCATTTAATAATTATTTATTCAAAAAATATATAAACACATGTGTACAAAACAAGTGATAAAAAAATACAAACATACAAGATATTGTGAAATACGTAGTACGAAGTTTTATTTAATATAATATAACTTATAGTACGTGTTAAACACATGGGTGCAAATTTGGTAGCGCACTAACTTCCACCCTAGGCAAAAACCTGTGTTGTGGAGATAAAATAACTTCCGTTCAGCAATGGTACATCTAGATAGTGATTTCTTTTTTTTTGTTTTTATATGTTATTTTGAATCAACTATGTTATAGATAAATAAATAAATAAATATTGCTTGACATTTCCAAAGCTTGTATTATGGGAACCAGATAACTGATAGAATACTTATATACTTTTTTTTTGTAAATACTTACTTATAATATATAGAAAAACATCCAGACCCGGAACAAATATCTGTAGATTATGCAAACATTTGTTCCGCGGCGGGAATCGAACCCACTACCTCTTGCGTCACAGCCGGCTGTTCGCCCACTGCGTCATGGAGGTCGTCAAAAAATAAAAAAAACATAAATACCTATGTTCTTATTATTTTATAGAGAGGGAAAGGATATACAAGCACTGCTTAGTTTGGGGGCTAGATAGCTATGTGAAATGTCTAGCAATATTTATTTATTTATCTTGTGGACTGTGGTATGTGTATAAAGGTGTGTGGGAAAAATCTGGAGACCATGCACGCATTATAGTCTAACTTTTTATTAGCTGCAGTAAAATGACGTTTCTAAATGTCATTCCGTAAAATAATGTTGACAGCCTAATCTCAATAGGGATGTGATTCAGTTCACAAAAGTTTACAGAATATCTAATCGTTCCATAGCTGACTCATAATGATCATACTAAATTCTATTTAATATTAATGTAAATAAAAGGCTGTATAAACGTTGATCCTTTTAGACATATACAAGGTAACACTCAAGAAAACGCTCTCTCAAGCTGGTAGTACTGGTTTTTGGTTACGGTGCTACGATGACGCTTGACCGCCATTTTGTTTCGGTTGTCATTCGCTCATTCGGCTTCATACTTCTGTTTTGAGTGCATGAATAACTTTGATTTGCCCACTGCGCGTTGTTTTTGTTATATATGATTCACTCATTTAGCTACATCCCTATTTATTTTTCTTCAAAAACCGGCAACCCACAAAACGTCATTTTACTGCAGCTAATAAAAAGTTAGACTTTAGTCCCGCAGCGTTGGCTTTTTAGCAAACAAACAATGTTTAAATGACGCCAAAGAATGAGTGAACATTATATAATAACAAAAGAGAACGCAAAGTATTCCATTAATTGTGAAATTTTTACCTTTTAATTTTTGTTATCGCTTTTTTGGAGTACGGTGTATCATTCATTACTATTTTGAAAAGTATGCCACAGCCACATCTATCTATATATATAAAAGAAAGTCGTGTTAGTTACACTATTTATAACTCAAGAACGGCTGAACCGATTTAGCTGAAAATTGGTGGGGACGTAGCTTAGAACCAGGAGACGGACATAGGATACTTTTTATCCCGTTCGACCGCGTTCCCATGTGACGTGAGCTAAAACGTCAAAGTGAATACAAGTCACTATAAAACGTGGTATAACAAAAACGCATCTGACATGGAATAACAAAACGCAAATGACAGCTAAACGTGATTTTGTCTATGGTTAAGTATGGTTGTAAAATGATGGCCGGGGACCACAATTGATTCTACCAGGGTGACGTATATTGACAGCCCGCGTTATATGCATGTCAAGGCGGTACGATGTTCGGCGGGTCAACTAGAATTTTAATATATCTCTGTTATATGATATCATTATAACCTTTAAATTAATTACTACGTTACCTGAAAACCTTTGGTACGTAATTTGATTAAGCAGGCATCGTACTCTCTGAAACTTATAATTTAAACTTTAGATAAAATGGTAATTATTCACGTTAATTGTTACATTTTTGCTTTTTCTTTACAAGTCGAGTTATTTTAGAATTTTTGTATCAAAGCCCTTCATAAAAACTTAAGTTTTAAATAATTTACAGCATTTTTATTTGAAGAAAAAATAATTTGCTATAGATATAGGTTGTTTGATAATATACGCACAAAAATGAAAGAGGTTATTTTGATGAGCAGAATAAATAAATTTGTGAAATTTTTACCATAGAAATGTGAAATTTATTTTGGCATGTAAAAACAAACACTTCATTGAACTTATGCTGTGCTATTGCATAATGCTTGCCATCTTACCATAGATACTGTATTGGTGACGTCACGAGATCTCTCGTTGTCTCTTTCTAACCCAAAATCAAATTGACCTTTATTTTTGGATGTCGATTGCAAGAGTAGGCAGTAAGTTTTATATCGAATAAATCACCTAAACTTAGTCGATTTTCTTTAAAATTTGATAATATAACTAGTATTTTTTTTTCGAGAAGTATTTTTTATGTTTTAAAGAAAAGAAAGAAATAATGAAAACATTTTATTCAACAACCACACAGTAATAAAGGAAAATAAAACACATCAACCATAAAATCTAACCTAAGTACTAACAAACTAACAGACTTGAGAAACCGTCACTTGAATATCGTCAGTATATTACCAAACATTCTGTATAAATTTCATACAGTAATCCTTTATTTCGCTGTCTTTGTATGTACCTCGAGTCATACCTACTTTATGAATTTAAATGAATTTTTCACTTTCGTGCGAGTAGCATACTCACGTATTATATATTGAGCAATGGTTTATAATTATTAATTAATTTATTTAATATCAACTCCATTATGCAATCTAGTAGGTAAACGGAGTCGCGAGTAAATGCTAGTAAATTTTATGCGCCTATTTAGCTAGTAAATTTTACTAATAACCTTACTTTGTTCCTAATGTTAGCTAGCTCTACCTGGGTGATTCTAAAAAAAATATTTTGTATTTAATGTGACAAATTTGTAGTAATGTAGACTTGACATCTCGTAAACAAGTTTGATTTTACCCGAGTATAACGAAATACCTTCGTCAGCCCTTCTCATCCCACTGCTGGGCATAGGCTCTCTCTTCATTGTCGCCATTCGCCTCTATCCTGCGCTGTTCTAACCCACATACGACCTGCGGTTTTTATAATGTCGTCTATCTATCTTGCCGGTGGACAATCTGCGTTCCTGGTTCCATCTCACCTAGCACCCTGCTCCACCTGTCGTCACCGCGCATGGCCACATGTCCTGCCCAACTCGATTTGAGTCCCAATATACGCTTGCCAACATCTTGAACTTTAGTCCGCTTGCGAATTTCAGTATTGGGGACTCGGTCTAGCAGTGTAATGCCGAGCATGGCGCGCTCCATGGCTCTCTGTGGAACTCTGATCCTGTGCACAGTCTCCTTCGTGAGCGTCCATGTCTCAGCACCGTAGGTTAATATTAGCAGGACATTGTGAAACGGTGGAAGATTTTAAAATATCGTGCAGCTTGCTATATAGATATCTCCTTGGCCAGCAATTATTTTCTGAAAGATAAAACATGACTAAGGTATTCATAAGATTTGACCATATCCAGGTACTCGTTTCCAATAGAAATGTTTGGAATCGAGCCCCTGCAGACGCTCGACATCACTTTTGTTTTAGTCATGTTCATCTTCAAGCCGACTTTTAGTGATGCTTCGTGGAGATCTGTTAGCATCAGTTGGAGATCATCTAGTTCTTCAGCGAAAATAACTAGGTCATCTGCAAGTCTGCAAAATTTAATACTTTATTGCTCAAAAATACAAATTCCATGTACAAAAAGTGGGCTTAATGCTAATAGCATTTTCTACCTGTCAACCTCAGAGGTAACAAAAAAGGTTGCTTTTACTCTTAATCATTTACTCAATAAATATGAAATGAAACCGGCCAAGTGCGAGTCGAACTCGCGCACGAAGGGTTCTGTACCGGCAAAAATATCACGTTTGTTGTATGGGAGTCCCCCTTAAATATTTATTTTATTCTGTTTTTAGTATTTGTTGTTATAGCGGCAACAGAAATACACCCTCTGTGTAAATTTCAACTGTTTAACTATTACGATTCATGAGATACAGCCTAGTGATAGACGGACAGACAGACAGACAGCGGAGCCTTAGTAATATGGTGCCGTTTTACCCTTTGGGTACGGAACCCTAAAAATTATCTCTATTTCCGTGTTTACTTTTTAGTTACCTTTTCTGAAAGAAATCTATGTGATGTGTGATGTGATATGGTGTACAACTTCACGCCTTTATCAATGAATTCCTGATTAGTGACTATCAACAATAGGATAGCGGTTTTCACGGACAGTTTTCTTATCAGTATGACTCTAACCGCGATAAGAAGTGGGTGTGGTAGCTATGTCGCTAACATTCCAGTAGTTTTCTAAGCAATTAATCACCAAATTTGTGGAAGGTTTTGTCAATATTATGCTTAATTAAATAAAGTGTTGAACTGTGACTATTTTATATGTGTGTCAACAGTTAATGCATGTGTGAAGGTCGCCTATCTAGGTTAAATAAAAATGGATGAAAAGTAAGTTGCTATGTTGCAAATAATGTGCTGTAATAAAGACACATTATTTCTAAAAATTTGCTTACCAAGACAACACAATTGATTGTTCTACAAATGCCGAGTCAAGGTTAAACCTTACGCAAAATAAAGCATAGCCTTACGCAAAGCCCTTTTGGCTAGTATAAACTAGTGGTTTGCCCCGAACTGAGATCTCGCGAATCTCCCAAAACAAAAAAAAATATTCTAAGGCGACTCGCAACGTTGCATAAACGTATTTAGTTGCTGAATATGATTTAAGGAGTTTTCAAATCATATAAATACGTACAATTTAAACATGTTTAGTCGCTAAATACGTTTAGGGATCGTTGTGTAAGCCGGCCTTAATCTTTGACTAATAAAATAGTGCCACGGAAAGTATCCAAATCACTTGACCTACAGTTTCATTCAAACTACAGGTAACGGGAGTTCATGTTAATAGGTAATATTTTTGGGGTAAAAATTGCAGTTATTCTGGATTTCAGACTTTTGCCTATATTTGTGTCACTAAAGCTACACGAATACCAAATTTCAGCATTGTGGGGTCACTGGTGTACCCTGTGAATTTTGTCAAAGTTTTGTTTTTAGTATGGCTAATAACTCAAAAAATACAACGATTAAACTAAAAATAAAAACATGGTTGAATGGGTTAAGGGTTAAGGAAGGGTTTAGAGTTGAATGAACTAATGAAGACCTTTCATTTGACGTTCCACTTGACCTAATAGTCTCATTTTTTTACCCCTCTTGAACCCCAATATTTCAACAACTCCTTCACATTTTTAGCTCATTTAGTGACACTAGAATTGTGCCATCACTACCTACCTATTTATTAAATTTTACGATGATCTGATCAACGCTTCGAAAGTTATCCTCGGACAAACAAATATACATTCATCATGAAACTGTGTGCTTTGAGTAATCGCTTTCCGAAATCGTTAATGCCTGACTAGTTTGGTTTTAACCAAACACGTAATTGGTTTTTTAATGATTTTGTGTTAGGTAATTTGTCTAGCCATGTCTAGGCTTTCAATGTAATTACAAAGCTTTTAACAAAGGAGCGGATTGGTTTTCTATGTTACAAATATTGACATTCAGGTATTATTAGGCAATAATGACAAGGTTGTGAAAACACCCACATACTCGTCATATACGTGGGATGTGTTAATATGTCTGAGTACCTTTTACCAATCTTCTGATATACAACCTCTTTTGTTATAAACGACATTAATTTAAAATACACATCCGGAATCGTATTAACTGATTTATGAGGTGGGTTTAATATGGGTAGCTTAAATATTTATCTTAGTAATTTATTTTATTAATTTTATATATTACTAGCTGATCAATCCGCAGCTTCGCACGCGTAGTTTTTCAATAAAAATATTACCCTCCTTCTGCGCAGTTGGGTAAAAAGTAGCCTATGTCACCCGGGGCTAGTGTAGCTTCCCAACAGTGAAATAATTTTTAAATCGGTCTAGTAGTTTCGGAGCCTATTCAATGCAAACAAACAAACAAACAAATCTTTCTTCTTTATAATATTATTTTTGTAGATATTGATATGTTCTTTAATATTGTAGAACATACCTTTGTTTCGGCCATCAATAGTTTCCGCAGCTCATGCGACGAAAGAAGTTTTAGGGCACTTTTTTACACCATGGGTTACGTTACTTAAGTTTTAGTAAGGATCCCTAATCTTTTCTAGCAATGAATATAACCTATGTCACTCAAGGTGAATGTAGCTTTCCAATGGTGAAAGAATTTATGAAATCGGACCAGTAGTTTTTGAGTTTATTCATTACAAACATACACACAAAAATACAAATCTTTCCTCTTTATAATATTAGTATATATATATATATATATATATAAATATATATATATATATTAGTAATCGATATATTTCCAATAAACAATTTTTAAAGTAAATCGGCGGCGCCTTTGCGACGATGCCGCTTAGCCAGTTTAACAGGTACCTACTTACATGATGAGGGAATATGATTTGTTTACCTATTTTGTACAAGCTGTTTCATTGATATTTTAGGACTTGATATAAAGGTTGTTTCTATTGTATAATAGGTACCTTGAAAACCATTTTATAACAATACTAGCCATTACCCCTACCCGTGTTTTAATTTAATTTCGTACATACTCGTAACAAAACACGTATTAAAGGACCGACTTACTGATGTATACTAAGCGCAAAGCCTTTTTTTTAATACCACCTGGAGATGCAACAAGGCTATGGCTCATCTGATGTTAAGTGGTATAACAAAGTATTTTTTCGTAGGTCACACACCTTAGATACGTGTCTGCCCTGCATCCATCAACTTGTTTTTTATGTTAGGTACCTACATCGTGAGTGTACTCTAGTTTTATAATAATCTAGCCAAGTAGGCTAATGAGCATTTTTATGCTAACTTAGTTTCATAACATAATTATGATAAAGAATGTGTCCATTGGCACTTTTCTTGCAGTCTCTATTTAAGGGGAAGACACTTTGTTCTTATGAATAGCACTAACACTGACACTATATTACATTATTGTACAACAAAATAACTCATAAGGTTTTGTCCTTTTCAGTCTTCTCACTATATCCGTGTTGTCGAGGAGCTGGATTGCCTCGACGTTCACATGCTGGTGAAGTCTTTGTTCGTGAGCTTCTGCATATTTTCGTATTACTCTATCGACGAGCACTATGTTGAGGTCCCGGTGAAGGTCAACACTTCTGATATACCAGGGTGCATCTACGATGTCCCTGAGTACTTTATTTTGGAATCGTTGGATGATTTGAATGGTACTTTTTTTGGTACAGCCCCAGAGCTGTATATGATAAGTCCATACTGGCATCAATACTTGTTTAAACTGTCCATCAACTTGAGGCATGTAGGTGTAAAGCTCATGTTTTTTTAATTTCACCGGCAATCATACCCTTCAAACCGAAACACAGCAATGCTGCTTGGAGGCAAAAATAGTGGCAGTTCTTCCCCGGACGAGCCCTTTCACAAGAAAGTCTACTACTCTTAGGCACTTGTCTCAACACCGGCGAGTAAGTGATTAGCTATCAACTATTTACTCACTCAAGAAACGAACAAAATATATAGATTCCGTGTCAGTAAAAGAGACACGTATATTAATAGTTGATCGCTGGCCGTTCGCACTGCCGATGCCGGCGAGAACTCGCTCTCCACTATTATGTCGCAGCGACTACAACACTCGCTCAGCGATACGTGAAACAAGGCGCTATGTTATAGCCCAGCGAGACAACTATAGGAACAACACGCTCGCTTCTCGCTGCTCGCCAACTCGTTTCTAGTTTCTAGCTCTACTCGCTTCTCGCTCATTGCCGGCGGAGAGGCAAGTTTTTTTTTATACATTATAGGCTTGCGTTTGACCACGATCTCGCCTGATGGTAAGCGATGATGCAGTCTACGATGGTACACGCTTGCCTGGAAGAAACCTATTCACTCGCGACTTAAAGATACCCAGTTTGTAGCTATCAGGAAACACAGACTCTGGCAAGGCGTTCCACTCTTTGGCGGTGCGCATAATAAAGGTCGAAGAGAACCGCTTTGTGTGAATGGGAGGTATTTCTACCATATAGCGGTGGCGTACCGCAGAGCGTCTGGTTGTCCGTTGATAGAATGGAGATGGAGGTTGAAAAGTTCCGCCGCACACTCACCGAAATGTATTCGATAAAAAACCGAGAGGCTAGCAACCTTTCGTCGATGCTCCAGGCTGAGGAGCCTTGCATCAACTAGCTCATCGTTGCCTATGAGTTTCTTGGCTCTTCTCTCAATTGATTCAAGTGCCTTAAACAGCTGGGCTCAGCCTAAACAAATGATAGGTAGATAGATAGATTACGAGATTTCGTTTGTATGAATTTTTTTAGCTCCTGGGTTTATAAATACGCGGTACGGCGGGTCAGTTTTTTTTTAAAATAATAAATAAATAAATATTTCTGGACATTTCACACAGCGTTATCTAGCCCCAAACTAAGCAGAGCTTGTATTATGGGAACCAGATAACTGATAGAAAGTTAGTTAGAAATTAGTAAACAAATAAGAATGCAGATTTATACTATTTACCATCATCGTTAAATCCCATTATTGGACCTTATAACTAATTTATGCTATTGTTATTAAGTTTAATGTTGAAAATTGAGAAAAAAGTCTTGGTGTGACCTTACAGACAAATAGATGTACTTATGTACGACAAAACTTTATTATCTTCGGCTTCGGTACCCTAAAAACGAACAAAGAAAATTCCAGATCCATTTCCAACACAAACACTTCCAATGACAAGTGACCTAATTGACTCACAAATTCTATACTTTCACAGGCCAAACAATAAATACGATAACTTCTTGTCAAGGAATAAAAAAACACTTTTATCGCGAGAACTTTATGTAGGTTAGAAAACAGCGCCTGTTGTTTTCTTAGAAATCTAATCTATGACATTTGTAAATTAAAGTAAATCAGGTATGTATGTGTTTTTAGGGTTTTTACACTTGATTATCAAAATCTCCAATTTATCATCGGACAACCAGACGCTCTGTGCGCCACCGCTATATAGCTGAAATACTTCCCATTCGGACAAAGCGGTTCTCTTTGACCTTTATTATTTGCACCATCAAAGAGTGGAACGCCTTGCCAGAGTTTGTGTTTCCTGATAACTTCTTCTTCTTCTTAGCGTATCAATAGTTCTACTTATATTGTGTTAGATAGGTACTCGGCTACATTGATGGCGTCAGGAGAAGCCATTTTTAAGTCAACCATTGTGCAGGTGTTCGGGCACAGAGGGCACATTAACAGGTGTTTCATCGACTGTGTGGGGTCACCACAGTCGCATTGCGTTTGTCTGGGATCCCTGAACCCCCATTTGCACATATTGCCTCTGCAGCGACCAACCGGTGTGCGAAGCCTATTTAAGGACTTCCACACTGGCCACGGCAGGTCGTGCCCTGGTGGAAGCTGTTCTTGAGGGGGAATGAAGTCTGATAACTACAACCTGGGTGTCTTTAAGTCGCGAGTGAATAGGTTTCTTCTAGGCAAGCGTGTACCATCGTAGACTGCATCATCGCTTACCATCAGGCGAGATCATAGTGAAACGCAAACCTATACCTAACAAATAAAAAAACATATATAGCATAATAATTTGGCAAAAAATACACTATTTTAATGACATTTCAAAAAAGTTAAAATGATGAATACTTAGATATATATGAATGAAAGTGTGTAAGTTTATTGATTTTGCGACTATAATATGACGTATGTAATTATATACGCATACGTTTAGACATTTATGCTGTTCAGTTATCTAGTGTATCGCCACTGAACGTTTGTAAAGCAATCGAACCGACTTAAGTGGGATCGGTCTACTTTATGTCGCCAACTATACCCGCTGGTATTACAACTATTTTATTAGTACAAGTGGCTGAATGTACTGCCTTTATCGAACACAGAACTTCATCTTGAGCTGTACTGAACTCGGCTACTCGATATCGAAGCTAACTTATCCATTGAGAGGCATAGCTCTAACTCAATCAGGCACTATTGGCTGTACAACGCCGTGATTGCATAGAATGCTATCTTACTGCCTTTAGGCTGTCTAGTTACTAAAGCAGAGCGTGTATTAAAAAAAAAGCAAATTGTGTTTAAAAAAATAGCATGCGTTTTTTTGTGTTATTTTTGTTTATGAGTTTTTTTGTAGTATCTGTTGTAACCAATTGGGTTTTCCAATGCTCTGTATTAATGTAATTTAATTATTTTCATTTATTTCACGCTAATATTATACATGAGAAAGTTTGGATGTTTATTTGTTTGTTTGTTACTCAATTACGTCGTATCGGCTGAACATAATTCGATGAAATTTGGTATGTACGTAGATTATAGCCTGGATTAACACATAGGCTACTTTTTTATCCCGTAAATCAGTTCCCATGGGATGAACCATTAAAAGTTAGATAGGGTTGAATTGAGATCCTATCTATCTATCTATCCAGCTTTCAGCACCCACTTTTGGGAATATGCCTCCTCTCTATGTCGCCAGTCCAATCGGTCTTGAGCAAGTCTCACCCATTGCTGTCCAACTTCAGTTACGAGATCGTAAGACAGGATTCGTGGTCTGCCCTGCAGTCGACATCCATCTCTTGGCCATCTCTTGAATTGATTAGTCCAAAAAATTGCAACACGCGCAGCAACCCCCAGCCTCGTCTCTTTAAGTTATATTGGGCCGCAATGATGAGCAATAACAAATTTTCAGCTGCCGCTGAGTTCTTCAGTCTGCTCTTTCTCTCACTAAGAGTCTCTAAAATAAGCTGTATGTATTTTTACACATCCGAACAACGCAAACGAAGCTGCTAGTAACAGCTAGTTTGTAATATATTTTGACGTAAGTCCTAATAAGATAAGATAAGATAACTCTTTATTGTACACCAAAGTAAAATACAGAACATAATTCTTACAAATAGATTTAGTACAATGGGCGGTCTTATCGCTAATATTATGCAATGTAAAAAAATGGAGTAAAATGTATGTCATTAATGTACCGTTGGGGTAAACGAGTTCTTGAGTGGAGACCGCGTCTTGGAAAACGTGGTGTGGGGTGTCCCCCGGCTAGGTGGAGCGATGACATAAAAAAGGTGGCGGACAGAAATTGGATGAGAAGAGCCGACGAACGGGCTCAGTGGCGCGTATTGGGAGAAGCCTATGTCCAGCAGTGGACTAATGTGGGCTAATGATGATGATGAATGAAATGGTGAATTAATGAATACTGAATACTGTCTGTCTGTCTGTCTATCTGTCCGGCCAGTTACAGCCGCTTTATTAGTATTCTGTGGAGCTGATATGGCATGATGATACGTTTTAACGACCGACGTCTAGTAAAGATATGAAATAAAAACTACAAAGCTAGTTTTTAGGGTTCCGTCCCCAAAGGGTGAAACGGGACCCTATTACTAAGACACTGCTATCTGTCTGTCTGTCCATCTGTCACCAGGCTGTATCTCATAGTAAGACAGTTGAAATTTTCACAGATGATGTATTTCTATTACGGCTATAACAACAAATGCTAAAAACAGAATAAAATATATATTTAAGGGGGGCTACCAGACAACAAACGTGTTTTTTTTCTTCTTTTTGCTCGATATTGATAACGCCAACAGGTAGACGCTTAAAATATTAACAGAATATTTAGTTATATATTCACTTTAAAAATAAATAATTAAATTAAAATAAAACAAATATGTGCCTGGTATCAGACGATCAGACAGACAGAAAGACAGACATACATGCAAACATACAGACAGCGGAGCCTCAGTAATAGGGTGCCGTTTTACCCTTTGGGTACGGAACCCTAAAAACCAAAATCCCTGACAAAGCCCAGATGATTAGCAAGTGGCGATGAGCGGGGCGTATAGCTCGAAAAACTGACAGAATGGTTCCGAGTTGAGACTGTGCACTGGAAAGCCCCCCGCCTATAGTAGTGGACGTCTCAATAACTGATATGATGACGACAAGAACTTCGATCGAATTAGTCAGTTGCTTCTAGTCTTGAGTCGATTATCCGCTCATCGCTCAGCATATGCAAGCATAAAGCCTTGCATTGCCGGCGGAGCAAACATAATCTGTTTTAGAACATGAGCTTACCAGCTGATGCGCAGGCAGCTCGATTATACGGATAATGGTCTGGGATAAACATGTTTACTGTTTACTCACGGATATTTTGAGGAATAACTACATCACGCTTCTAAGCGATAAGATTCTACGTTTTGCTATGTGTATGTTATATTTGTTTCGGTTGCGCTGTTCAAATTGTTTTAATCATTAATTAATTCGTACTGAGTTCATGGTAATGCAGAGATTTGGATCGGGGTAATGTAGAGGGTTGGCTAAAGCTCTTGATAAGCCTTCAGAAAAAAATCTTAAAGAAATAAATCTTTATTCATTTGTCATATTGCTAGGATTAACATTAGGGATTAATATCTACTTATAGGTAACACTTTATACATTGCCTGAACTAGGGAAACCTGTATCTCAGGCAAAAAAAGGCTGGACTGGGGTAACTAATGAATACTCAAACTACAAAACTTAGAATCTATTTACACAATGAAATAAAAAAACCTAAATAAACTAAGTGCACACATGGCAGGTATGATACAACCTTTAAAATCTTACTTTATTACGGTTAGTAACTCCTCAGTTTCCTCGTAAGATAGATTGGATAGAGCAGACTGTAAGGCTCTTTTACAGTTTGAGAAGTTCATTGAGTGGATGCTTAATTTACGATTTAGCCTGTTGTACAGCAATGGTCCTAGGAACATTAGAAATCTGGATGCAAAAGCATGTTTTACTAGGGTGTTGTTAGTGCGGACGATATCTTATCGTCTTTTGTTAGTATTTTCGGAAGTGCTCTGTGTTGTCTCAAAACTATGTTTAGTATAAAGTTTAAAAAGAACCATCAGTAACAAAGGATTACCAAATATGGAAATATTAAAATACTAGCTGTTGCCCGCGACTTCGTACGCGTTTCACTACTAAATGTGTGGGTAACCTAGAAATAAAGCTAAACTCGCTGTTGCAATTTGACTTGAGACCCCAGTTTTATCCCATGTGACCTGATTTATGGGATAAAAAGTAGCCTATGTGTTAATCCAGGTTATAATCTACGTACATACTAAATTTCATCGAAATCGGAGCCGTTGCGACGTGATTGAGTAAAAACAAACATATAAATAAATAAACAAACACCCAAACTTTCGCATTTATAATGCATTTATAATAATATTATATATAAATTAAATTAAATTAACATAATAATGTATAAAACTCCTGATAAAAGTAACTTTTAACTTAAAAAAACGAGTGTGCTTTAGACCACACGACTGAAGTAAAACTTCTTTACTCCATCTATATGTATGTATAATTCTATCTTCCCTTATATCTCCCTCTCAACTTTCGTTCGCCTCTCCCGATCACACTTTTCGTAACGCTCTCGTTATGCATTTACCATCTTAAACCTCAAGTCAAGCGTGCGTAAAGAAGTTTTACTTCAAAATCATTTTTAAGTGCATCTAGATTTGAGGTTTTTCGGTATGTATTCTAACAAATAAATTGTTTATATTATAAATTATTTTATTAATTTATCATTCCTTTTACAAACAAAGAGTTTTAACATACGGGATGAAATCTTTTGGTATTTTTGTTCTGTTACGCCAAAAAAGTATAACTTCTTACCTACACATTTTTTTACTGTAAATTTTTTATAACTTTTTTTTAATAAAATTTAAGGCTACCGAATCACTACTTCATTTTAAATTTAACTAAGGGTATTATAATCGAGCGGCAGTGGGTTAAGTGGATGTCATCATTAAGTGGCGGTTAGACGCCTGCCAAGGGCACTAGGCGATTTGGGAGAAAGCCAACGTCTAGAAGCTTCGAAGCCTGCGAAACGAATCTTAAACGACTTATTGTACTACGGCCTTTAAAACTATAGCCTGTTTAGTGCGCTTTAAAACGAATTTTGAAGTCAGCACCGCTCAATCGAAAAAGTGATTGATTAATAAATTGGTTCTTAAGGTACGTACGAATTGAAATACACGATTGGTTTTCGGTCGAGCAAGTAATCATAGAACTAATTTAGGTTGCCATTTATCTTTGCGAAAGAGAAAATAATGAATTAGAAACTTTGCATAAACTAACTTTATGGTAGACTGGAAAATAAATTCAAGAAGTCATACGTTTTAGTTCACAAAAACGTAGTCTCTCACTATGAGACTCGTTAGACGGCTCTTCAGCATGGGATGGCAGCTATGCTTGATGTTGCTCTACGAGAACGTATCAGAAATGTATAGATTCGTAGACAAGCCAAGATCACTGACATACCCCCGCGGATTAGCAAGATGAAGTGGCAGTGTGCGGGGCACATAGTTCGTATAAAGGTTCCGTTGCCGTTGGGGCAGAAAGGTTCTCGAGTGGAGTCCATGCCCTGGAAAGCGCAGTGTAGAACGACCCCAACTGGATACTACACTAGAAAGACGAGAAAGGTTGCTGGGAGCTAATTCTAATTCTAGGGGGGGGGGGGGGGGGGGAATAAAATATTGCTGCCCGCATTGATGTGTATTGTGCATAACCCCCCTTCTAACCTGACCCCAGCCATCCTAACTCCTTGAGTGGAGGATGAGCATTCGATGACCCCTTGCAGACCCGTTCTCTGTCTGGCATCGTTTATGGCAGAGCTATCCGCGACAAAGTCTACTGTCCTTGGCTCCGATCTTTAGGAGGTGATGGTTAAGTTTGCAGTGTCCCGTGGTGATTCCCACCATCATCCTTAAATCTTCGCGTTTCGTCTTTAACAAAGTACATAGGCGGGGCACATAGTTCGTAGAAAGGTTCCGTTGCCGGTGGGGCAGAAAGATTCTTGAGTGGAGACCATGCACTGGAAAGCGCAGCGTAGAACGGCCCCCACTGGATACTACACTAGAAAGACGATATAGGTTGCTGGGAGCTAATTCTAATTCTAGGGGGGGGTGGGTAAAAGATCTGCACTGACGCCCCGCATTGAGGTGTATTGTGTATACCCCCCTTATAACCTGACCCTTACCATCCTAGCTCCTTGAAGTAACGGAGTAGGACTTTGGGTTGGTGGCAGCAGCTTTCCAGTGTCCCCGTGGATGTTGAAGTAGTAGCGGTGTTGGCGGAGGATGAGGATTCGATGACCCCTTGCAGACTCGTTCTCTGTCTGGCATCGTTTGTGGCAGAGCTATCCGCGACAAGTCTATTGTCCTTGGCTCCGGTCTTTAGGAGGTGATGGTTAAGTTTGCAGTGTCCCGTGATGAATCCCACCATCGTCCTTAAATCTTCGCGTTTCATCTTTAACAAGGTACATAGGCGGGGCACATAGTTCGTAGAAAGGTTCCGTTACCGTTGGGGCAGAAAGGTTCTCGAGTGGAGTCCATGCACTGGAAAGCGCAGCATAGAACGGCCCCCACTGGAGGATCATCGTCAGCCGAAAGACGTCCACTGCTGAACATAGGCCTTCCCCTTAGATCGCCACAACGAGCGGTTGGTAGCGCTTTGCGCCCAACAGCTCCCCGAGATTCTTACTAGATCGTCAGTCCACCTTGTGGGGGGCCAGACTACGCTGCGTCATCGCTGCCGGGGATTCTTAGCACCCCCTGCTCCGCCACTGCCCTGGTTGCTACCACTTCCAGGGATGACGGAGCCGCCGGGGACTGGCCGTTTGTTTCTTGTGTCAATCATAGGGGGGGTTTTGCCATAATCACCACGCTTGGCAGGCGGCTTGTTGATCGCAGTGGTTGGTGATTAGTACACAGAATAATGCTGCCCATTCCCTGGAACATCCCCACTGGGTACTACATTAGAAAGACGAGAAAGGTTGCTGGGAGCTGTTGGGTGCACGCGACACAAGATCGATCGCTCTGGAAATCAATCGGGGAACAATAGGCGTTCAGCAGTGGACGTCTTATAGCTAATATGATGATGATGATGACAATCCTTTCTCATTCAGTAACATTGTTCCAAATTTGCTATTGTAAACAGACTTGCAGTGTCAAATGAGCTTCATCGTTCCCAATTCAAATTCAATTTAGCTTGGCAGAGAACAATTGCTTTAAAAATTTCGTTGTTCCTGGTAAAATTGGCACTTGTTCTTGTTGAATTGAAATTGATCTCGTAAACAGTCACCCCTTCTTGTCTCTGCTACGGATTCAGACATAACATGGTATTTATAGTTTTATTAGTTGACCAGCTTATGTCTGTAGTTGGAGTTGTAAACGGTTCATATAATGTTCATACAAAATAACCAAAATCAACTGCTAAATTAACATTTCATCAGTCATGCTCTAAAAGTTGGTCATTGTTAGCTCGATGCCTGATGAGAGAATGCGATTTACGCCCCTAGGCCGTAAGTTAATTTGAAAATAGGATGAGGCTCATTGCATTCTAATATACTAAAATGAAATCCAACCTCCATACAAATCCTTAATTCTATTTAAATAAACGAGGTTACATTCATAAATGTTGAAATTTAATACTATCTTCATGACCAATCTCTATTTGTATTTATTAAAAGAGGCCATAGTTTAGTAGTGAAAAAAAAACCAATGGATTCGGTAACGAAAATTTTCTTAGCAACAAACTGTTATAAAGACTATTTAACTTCCTCGCATTCGCGATGAAAAGTTATGTGTTACACTCGGGTATAAGTTGATCAATAACACCCTCGCCTTATCAGCTTCTCGCTCGCTTTATCGAGTGCAATTGATCGCTTACGCCTCTTGTATAACAATGTACTAGATGACAGCGACACTGACTGGATCAATTACTTTTATATCATAAGTATTTAACTTCAGTACGTAGCATGGGCGCCGGCAGAAATAATTTCCAGGTGGTGCAGATTTTAGTTTTCTTCCAATTTTTGCCGTATATGATTGTTAATAAAAAAATGAAATTTTAGTCTGAATGTTCGTGACATTTACAAATTTCTGACTATTCATTATGAATTTATTATATAGGTACCCAGTCATCACGGCTCACATCTATTTGTTCACGACGATCGAAATTTAAAAATTCTAAGTTGGTGGGCCAGGAGTACCGGGATCGATATTAATCGATTTCCATTACTTCTCCGAACGCACCCTTTAAAGTACCGCTACTCCACACCAGATGGCACCAGCATAAATGGGATGAACTTAACAGAGAAAGCGCAATACAGTTTCTAAGCAGTGCGAAAGAGACCGACTCTTGTCAAAGTCAATCGCGAATGAACTAGAAAGATCATAAATGTGAAAGAGACATAGATTATAGATGACAGGGATAGAGCTACGTTCGAGAACGTTTGGGAATATGGAACCTTCCTTACATTTTGATATATAAGGGGGCTAGGTCGCGTTCCGAGTCAATCAGTTTTCGATTGATCGTTCGAACAGTTCGTTCCGAGTGGTCAAATCGCGAGTAGTAATAGTTCCCGCCATATTCGTTTCCATAGATTAGTGTTTTTATTGTTTTTATAGTGTTGCCGTATTTTAATTTCGAAAATATATAGATAATTCATACAGTCCAATAGTTCAAGAATGATTGCTTGATTAAATGTGCAAGAGCGAGCTAATTAGTCAGTGTCAGTGCGCGCCGTAATTAATTAATCAGTTCAAGCAAGCAGTGACAAGTGAGCTAACGTGTGTTTCTTTTCTATATAATTTTAAATATGAGTGACATAAGGCGATTTTTGTGCAAGAGAAAAAAGATTGAAAATGAACAGTTTAATGCACAAAGATGGTCCAAGAACTTCGGCACAGCAAAGTACTAGTAAAACTGAATTAACAACACAACAAACTTGAGTTAATATTTATGATGTGGGTTTATATCTGGATTCTAACGTACCTATCAGTGATGAAATACGGTTTAAAGTGCTCGAAACACCGTGGAAACCTCCGCAAGATTATGATTTCAAGCAGGACATCGAGCATATAAACCAAACACAACAACGTGCATTTCGCCACGAGTGGCTCACAGCATACCCTTGGTTAGCCTATTCTGCTCAGGCTAAAACACCATTTTGCCGTACATGTGTATTATTTCCCGCACAAATTCATCGAGGCAGTACTCAGGGGCCATTTATCGTTCGGCCATGCAAAAAATATCAAAAATTTCACGAGTGTGCGAAATCTCATGCAAATAGCCAGTGGCATCGTGAATCGGTTATACGTTCTAAAAACTTTCTGGAAATCATACAACAAAGAAAAAAAAAAGACGTTTATGAACAGATAGATACTGAATATCACAGGGAAATTTCAGAAAACAGAAAAAAACTTCAACCCATTATATCTTCGGTCTTATTTTGTGCTACGCATGATTTACCCTTCGAGGAAAAACAGAAGATAGGTCAATTTTCAAAGACTTACTACATTTCCGAGTTGAGGCAGGAGATACGGTTTTAAAAGACCACTTTGCAACTGGTTCGAAAAATGCTCTCTATGTATCCCATCAAATACAAAACGAAATTATTGAAACCTGTGCTGATGTTCTTCGTGAAACCGTTACTGATGAAGCAAAAGAAGCGGCATACTTTTCAGTCTTGGCTGACGAGACAGCGGATATAAGCGGGACTGAACAGCTTTCAATGGGCTTTCAAATACGTCAACTTTGACCAAACGAAACACAGTTATGTAATACTTGAAGAATTTTTGGGGTACAGACCACTTCAAAAATTAGATGCTGCATCGATTTCTGAAGTTATAATATCTTTTTTGACATCATGTGGTTTAGATCTCAACAAAATGGTTGGGCAAGGGTATGATGGTTGCTCCACGATGGCTGGACATGTTGGTGGAGTTCAGAAAATAATTAATGATAAATATCCCAAAGCAAAGTATTTCCACTGTGCTAGTAACATATTAAATCTTGTTGTCAATGATTTAAATAATTTGAGTGAAATAAGAAATACTGCTGGAATGATTAAGGAAACTATAACTTTTTAGAGAGAGCATTTTACGGCGAAAAAAAAATTCCAAATATTCCCTTGTTTTGCGAAACCAGATGGTCTACAAAGTACAAAAGTATTCGAATTTTCGCTCAAAATTTCACCAAAATTGTAGAAGCATTACAAGACCTCTCAGAAGATCAAGCCACTAATTCTAAGACAAAGGTTAGAGCTTACCAACTGCGCACTGCTTTGACCACCACAAATTTTATTGTGACATTGCATATTATTGCTACTTACTCGGCAAAGCTTGAGCCTGTCTGCAACCAGCTTCAACAAGTGGATATTGACATTAATTCAGTGAACGACCACATTTGCAAACTCACTAAAATAATAGAGGGTCACAGACAAAACGCATCGCAGGAATTTACTGCTATATTTGGAGAAGCTAAACAAAGTTGCGAAGACCTTAATATTAAGATTAAATGCCAACGAGTTACGAAACGACAGGCTCATCGATCCAACCACCCATCCGAAAACGTTGAAGAATTTTACAGAAGAGCTTTATACATCCCATACCTTGATTCGATCATTTCTTCTTTAAAAGACAGATTTTATGAAACACATAAAAATCATTTTCTCTGTTACAACTACACCCAAAAATAATTAAAGGCCTCAGCAAAGAAGAATTTCTTAGAGCTGCAAAAGTCATTGAAAATTTGTATGGTGATCTTTTACCTAATTTTATTTCAGAAATCACGACTTGGTTTGAAATGTGGAAATATCCACAGCCAGCGGCAAATGATATCAGTGAAGTTGATTGATATGAAAAATATCTTATAGACTACATCGACGAGGCAAAAGATTTCTTTCCTTCAGTAGCAGAAGCGATCAAGATTGGCCTTAGTCTACCCGTCACAACGTGCACAATAGAAAGATCTTTAAGCACACTGAGAAGAGTTAAAACTTGGAATAGGTCCACAACAAGTGACGAGCGACTGTCTGGATTATGCTCGTTAAGTGTCCACCGAGGCAAGATAACCAAGGACAATAAAGATAACTTTATAGAAAACGTCATTAATAAGTTCGGTCAAAAACCCCGCCGGCTGCAGTTGCTTTTTAGACGAGAATTGTGTAATTACTGCCTACTAATTATTGTGAATAAAAAAAATATTTCCAACAGACGGCTTTTTATTTCAATAATTCCTGTTGATCCCGAGATTCCCAAGGGGTGCAAGTGCACCCCCTGGCACCGCCCTGCCGGCGCCCATGGTACGTAGTATATCTTCTTGGCGTTCATCAAGAATCTGAGTAATTCGGTTTGTCCCTTCATTTTCTATCTGGAAAACGAGTCAGCCAGCCCTTAACCCTTTCCGGCTTCAAAGTAAGTAGGCATCCGTATCTGCCTATAGCTATGTATACTTGGTATACCTCTGTAGAGCGCCCTTGTAAGCCAAAAAGCGGCATCACCGTTTTGTTCGTGGAAATTAGATTTTGAAAATCAGTTTGCACGCTTTTCCGCGGTTTGAGGAAATTTATTTTTGTTCCTTTTAGCATATTTGAATTTAGAATGGTATATAATATTAAGATTATATATTAGGTCACGATGAACGGTTTTGTGGCAAACTCTTCTTCTTCTTAGTCGGGCACTCGTGGCAGAGTGGTCGTGGTAATGTCAAGTCTTGGCTTTTGAGTAGCGGCTCTAGCAATGCATTATTTTAATTTTAATTTTAACCTACCTGCTATGTAATATTGATTTAATTTATTGTATTTTGATTGTACTTTATTTTAATTTATTTTAATTATTGTGATTACGGATTATAATTATCTGAAATAAAATTAATACTATACAATACAATGCGTCTCCATTCAGCTCTATTGAAGGAATTGCGAGAACATTCAGACATAGTAGAGTGTGTGATGGACTTGATGAGGTCTGACCATCTCGTTGGAGAGCGAGCACGGGGCTTCTTGTCCTCTACTCTGTCTTGCACTACTAGACGTTCCATTGAGTCCTTTTACGGGTAACGTATCCAAAGATCTTAAGTACTCGCATTTGCACAGTCGACGATACTCAAGAGCATCGATACATTGGTGCGGTGCGCCGTCTACAAAACTCTTTGTTGACAACATAAAAACCTACAACATCATCCCTAAATAAATGTTCCCAAACATGAAACCTTTGAAAAAAACTGAATACAAAAAAATATGTTTATTACTTTGTTTAAAAAAACATAAAGACTTAGCTAAAACTGTTTCATTTACCTCGAAACTTGGTTCAAACATGATTTCAACGAAAGGGCACGTTAAAAGAGCAATGTTGGTTTTAATCAGATTTTTATCCACCCTTTTTCCTTAGCGTATTTAATTTGACGATTACAGCGCAAATACGTGGAGCGTTTTGAACTCTCCTTGCGTAATTAATTAAATTTTAAATTGGAAGTTCATCATATCGTTACTTCGCAAATATCATTACCATTTTATGATTTACTCGTTTAACGAGGCAATATAACTCTACGTGATAAGTAATGGAGAATAATATGAGCAGTTATAGGCAAACGAGGGAAAATAACATTTACTAACTTTTAACTTCATTGGAAGAATAAAAAATTCAATTCATTGAATTTTTTATTGTAAAATTTTTTATTTTAATAATTTGGTATTTAAAGTTATTTATTTATTTATTTAATACTTTATTGCAAAGAAATACAAATTACATGATAAAAAATACAAAAGGTGAGCTACAAGCTACTAGAGTAGTAGCATTTTCTACCTGCCAACCTCAGAGGTAACAAAAAAGGTTGGCGTGCTAACTTATAACAATATTAATATTATTAAAAAAAAACGAAAGAAACACAAATAACAATAAACTCCGATCACAGTTAGAATAAATACATAAACCTACTTGATATAACAATAATAATACATAGAACAAAGTTATGTTATTTTGTTATATATATTTTTAGCTTCGATCCTGACACGCGGTAGTATGGACTAAGACGCAAGAGATGTGGGTTCAGAGCTGGGCAAATTACATGCTCTGCGTTAAATAAAATACAAATTACAAAATACTTAAAATACGATTAAAATACTCGCACGTATTTAAAATACGAAATATAAAATGTGTTTAAGTCGTGTATTTGAAATACAAAATACATATTACAAAATACAGTCAAGTGTTAGGTACTTGACAATTTGACGTATAGTACATGTGCAGTGTTGCCAACTTTAAAGATATTTAGCGGTCGCCATTTTGCTTACGAATTGTTACAGAAACTATAGAGCGCTATTTTCTGTCGAACGCACAATTACTAAGATCACTAAATATATTATGTTCAGATGTATTTTGAAGCCACAAGTGTTTGAAACACTAACTACAAAATACCTTAGCGTCAGGTATTTGAAATACCAATAACAAATTACATTTTTACGCTGTAATTAAATTACAAATACAAAATACGTATTTGTAGTTCAATGACGTATTTTAATTAAAAGTAATCCAAATACTGCCCCCCCCCCGTGTGGGTTCAAATAAAAATTCTTCCTAGAATTGTAGACCTATTATCGATACTTGTAATTTCTGATATCTACAGAAGATCCCTGAATTCCGAATCACGACATAATCGCTGCTAGCGTTCACGTAGTTATTTTGCGTACATATTCTGTTATCTCGCTGATGACAGTTGAGTGCCGTCAAGGATTCAGAACGGTTATGAACGCGCTGCAAGTCAGTGTTCCTATATTTTCATAACAACAATAAAACCAACCAACCACAGAACACTATTACTCACAAGCAACCAACCAACCAGCTGTCACGTCACTTTTGACAGGGAGGCTCACAGTGATATCGGTTTGGAGCTCTAGCGTTGAGGACTTTGTGGTAATGTTAGCACGTCGTATGTACGATCGCGCCGACAATTGCCGCCACGCTCACCTCAACGCCATCGCTCCGCTACATGCATGACCACCTGACATTCGTATTCTCTGGCGTCCATTACCACGGGAGCTCCTGTGCTCACCATCCTCTCCATAGCGTATACCACAAGAGGACCAACGTTAGCCAACACATCGGCCACATAACGTCTGAGAGGTCAAACTGCAAACCAGGATGGCACTCTAGACATCACCCCGTGACTTAGAGCAAGGGTTAAGCACGAAAGTCCGACCCTTACCCACACTTCCCAAACAAAAATAGTCGAAGTGTTGAAGACCAATGATGACGGTTTGGAGCATGGACGTTGTTAGCGCAAAATGGCGGATGTAATGATGTCATCTATGACGAATCACAGAACATCGTTGTCGCGCTCACGGTGACTCGGAACGCTTGTCAGCGCGATGATATCGATTTTAGCGTGTTTCGGAATGCAGCCCTAGTGTGCGGTTAGGCATGGCTACCTATGTGGTATGTGACTATATGGATAGCTAGTTAAGTTGGCTATCCATATCGTCAACTCTCTCACGCATAATGGACCACGTACAGAGTTCTATTGCGGAAAAGGGAGTCCACCAACATAACGTAACAATGTGTCCTTAGTGTTACTTTAATAATATATTAAAACCTTTAAGTATGCATTATATTATAACGGAAAGATAACGTTACAATAAAAAGTTTCCAACTATTATTAGAAACATTATAATATCGACACAAACAAATCAGTTTGCGAAACATTAACATTTTAGCTATGGCGAATACTGTCACGAAAGAACTTTCAAACTTTCTGTGATTAACCACAGACTATGTCGTATAAACCATCGCTTTATTATTTATTTACGCGAAAAATAATAATGTCTTGTAAACTTTCTGTAGACGTTAGGTGGAATGCCTGATTAATTTTCTTTTGTAAGTTTCTAGGGGAAAAAAACTCACGATGTGGTTGTGAAACGAATGACTTTACAAAGTTACCTAAAAAAAATTAGATTATGTTTATCAATTTATTTAACCGAGTCTATCGTAATGGCCAATCATAAAGGGGTTTGTCATTAAGGATTGAATAGTTCCAACTGGTTCGATAGATAGCGCTGACTAACATTTTATGTCAAAAATTATTAATTATTTTTAATTTATTAATTGTATATTAACGCTTTGCCCCTCTCTATAAGAACATCCAAGTCTATTAGTAATTTTAAAACAAAAGTGCACACCCATTATCTGTCCTTGTGTTGAAGTTGTAGCTGTTTGTTAATTCATCATAAACATTTTTAGAGTTGCTTATTTAAATTAAATTTGTTATTACTGGTAATTTAGGTTTATGGTATTTAGATATGTTTTTAAATTTATATAGATGCACCGCCGTCATGTGTTACATTTTGATCCTGGCCATACAAAGGTTGTCTGGAAGAGATCGCTTTTAGCGATAAGAGCGCTCATTGTACTAAATCTATTTGTAAGAATTATGTTCTGTATTTTACTTTGGTGTACAATGAAGAGTTATCTTATCTTATCTTATATTAATTGTTAGTTCTTTGTCAAAGGCATGATGCCAAAATGTATTATATTTTTCACACCACCAGCTCGATAATGTCAAATTATATGTCATGTAAACCTCACCGAAAGCAGGTGATTAAATCCCTACGGCTGAGCCAGAGTAAAGTTGTACTGAATTTCCCGCGAGGGCATAATGTGATATGAATTTAAAACCTCGTCTGTATTAAAATTTGAACCAAAGAGACCTACACAATAAGAACTTATTCGTAAATCGAACTAACCTCTGCACAAAACGCATCAACCTAGATTTGGTTTTTATTGTCTCGTAGACAGTGTGAAAAGTAGAGTATCCTCCTCGTGGATAAAGCTGTCTGCATCTTGGGCGTGCTTATATCCCTCTCTGCACTCAGGGTTCTAGTAACTCCGTCGCTCCGCTCGTGAGTTAACTCTAGAATCCTTCGTTACGTTTATTACTATACGTATTTCACGCATAATGGACCACTTAAGAGTTCAAATGCGGAAAAGGGAGTCCACCAACATACTATACGTATTATTACTTTATTTTGACAGTTTATCATAGTGTAACGTCATCTATTTGAAATCCCCGACGAAAAGAGAGGGGCGACTCGGACGCAGTTTTGTTTAACAGAAAGCTAGTTTAACTAGGGTGGTTCTAAACCATGTCAGATTTGAACCCTTGTCGCAAAACGGTCAGGGAGGGCTTTCAATTTTGAAAATATCATTTCATACAAAAAAAGTCGATTGGAAACGGCTGATGATTGCGAAAACCTGATTAGAAAGATTTAAGGCCCTACCACAAAAAAATAACCACCCGTTACAAAACTTGTTCAAACAAAATCTTGTATATTTGGAAAAAATGTTGTAAAATTAGTAATTTTAACATCTTAAGCAGGTGTTCAAAGGGTGTGTTCAATGTTTTTTTGTGGTAACGCCCCTGTGCCAGTCTGAACCACGTACGACCCACGGTCTTACGGTTCAGACTGGCACAGGATGGGGAAGAATGGCAGAAACAAAGAGAGGCCTATGCCCAGCAGTGGGTCGACACGGGCTGAAAATGATGTTGATGATGTTGATGAAATGAATGTTTATATGCCCACGACGACTTTTCTATGTTCAGATGACACACGTTTTACGGTATCTGCACTAAACATTTGCAAATGGCAAACTTTTGTCTTGTGAATTGTGTCAATTGAAACACGACACAAAAGCGCTCATCAAGCTCGTCCGAAAGGCCAATAAACAAATAAATAATAAATAAATATTGTTGGACATTTCACACAGCGCTATCTAGCCCCAAATTAAGCACAGCTTGTACTATGGGAACTATATAATTGATAGAATACTTATACACTATTTTTTTTTGTAAATACATACTTATGATAAATAGAAAAACACCCAGACCCAGAACAAATATCTGCAGATCATGAAAACATTTGTTCCGCGGCGGGAATCGAACCCGCTAAATGTTATTAAATTAAATAATAACATTTTCTTTTTTTAAGAATGTTAGACTTCCTATCCTAAATTTACTACCAGTAATACTTTCAAGTATATACATAGGCTGGTAGCAAGTAAGTACATCTTCGTCATAAATGCTTTTAGTTTTAGTGCGTTTTAAAATCCACCGAAGAGAATTTTATGTCAATGCAGTAAAGCAGAAAATAGCGTCAACTTATCGGCGTTTGTCGATAAAAAATACGAGCGTCTGACTGACATCAATGCCTTAAATATAAAAAAAAAATGACTTTGGTTTTATGACATTAAATAATGACGTAGACACTTGTTTTAATATAAATTGGTTAAGTTTTTATGATATTTACGAATGAGTTTTTCCTACATTATATTATTTTTGCGACATGGCACGCTTCAAGAGAAATGTAAAGAGGTTTCTACAAAATTTTAACCTTACTTAATTTAACCAACTGTCGAAGGAGGGTTAGATATATTTATCACACATAACACAAAACTGTGTTTATTACATCTTAGTATCATAAGAATGGTGGCCACGAGTTAGGTACTTTGTCTTGTCTGTGAAATTTTTTCATACTTTATAAAGGTTAACACGTTATATGTATATTAAAAAAAACTGATCTGATATAAATGATGCGCGCAGATGCCAGAAACCATATTTAGCTTGCACAAGGACAAGGCTTTGCGACTAAACATGTTTAAATTTGACGTATTTGTATGATTTGACATCACTTTTAAACACATTTGGGCACAAAATTCGATTAGGTGTGATTGCGCAAGTTGCCTTTTAAAAATAATGACTAATTACACTAATATTATCAATGTGAAAGTTTGGATGTTTGTTTATTTATTTGTTTGTTTGTTACTCAATGACGCGGCTGCACCTATTTCGATGAAATTTAGATTATGTTCGTAGATTATAACCTGGATTAACACATACGATACTTTTATCCCATAAATCAGGTCTCATGGGATAAAAATGGGGTGTCAAGTCAAGTTGCAACAGTGAGTTTAGCTTTATTTCTAGGTTACTTACACATTTAGTAGTGTAACACGTACGCGTAAGTCACGGCCAACAGCTGGTAATATTATAAATGCAAAAAGTTTGGATGTTTGGTTGTTACTCAATCACGTCTTCCGTCACGTCCAACCATCAACACTTTTGCATTTGTAATATTATGACCTGGATTGAAACAGGATACATTTTAATGACAAAACCACGCGTGCGAAGCCGCTGGCGGAAGCTAGTATTTTCAATAATGGCAATACTATAGCCTATAACTTGTTTGTGCTTTATTTTATATTGGGGTATACCTTTTAAAACACCCGTTAAAAAGTAGTTAATTTATATTATTATACAAGTAAGCTAAGCTGCTCATTATACACGAGGCTGTGGGGTGCAGCCCGAGCCGTAGGCGAGGGCGTAAATCAGTCGAGTGTTTAGTGACTTTTTAACATACTTGCGAGGAAAAAACAAATCTTCTGTACTAAAACTTGAAATTTTTACAATTATTTGCCACATAGCAACAAATGTGATACAAATAAAAAAATGGGAAATGGCGCACAAGTTTTTTCTTGCACGCGCCATATGTAAGTTGATTGAGTACATATTGCCATACAGCCTACTTCAAAGTTATAATTTTAGTGATAAAATGCAAATGTTTTATAATAAATTGTTGTGAATTATAAATAATTTGATAATAATATCTAAATGTTTTTCTTCTTAATTAGGGAAACATTTATTTATTCCAAAAATGTATATGGATTTTTAGTGGCATAAAACTTCTTTGTTTTTACAAAAAATAACTTAACTAATACCCGGTTTAATTGAAAATGCTCTGTTTACTCGCATATAATTTGCAGTTAGATACTAACTTAACTTTGTAGGGATAATTCTATTATGCACTAGTGTGTAATACTATTAAGCGCGTGTGTGTTATAGTTTGGTTTATGACCCTAAGAACGATGTAATAAGGCTCACTTTACGAGCAAGTGTGGTGAAAGTATAGTTTTTAAACTGATTACATAATTCTTCAGGTCTTTGCTAGCCGCGCTGCAGATAGGTAAACCCATAGTCTTACATCTCAATTGAAATTGAACAGACGTTAAAGTTTAATTAGTGATCAGCTGAAACACGCTCATTCAGTTTAGTGCGCATTAAAACTATTGCTTTGAAGCTCTCACTCAGTGGTTCGCTCTCTGTCTAAAGCAAAGGTGAGCTTAGCTATTCGAAGGCTTGCACAGCGTAGATTGATATTTCTATATTGGATTGATTAACTCCTACAGAATTCGATACAAAACAACATAATGTCGTACTGGATTCATAAAACATCATCATCATTATATCAGCCGCAGGACGTCCACTGCTGGACAAAGGCCTCCCTCATTAATCTCCAGGAACTGCGGTTGGAAGCGGCCTGCATCCAACGCCGACCTGCGATTTTTATCAAGTCGTCTGCCCATCTTGTAGGTGGACGTCCTACGCTGCGCTTGCCGGTCCGTGGCCTCCATTCGAGAACTTTCCGGCCCCATCGGCCGTCTGTTCTGCGCGCTATATGGCCTGCCCATTGCCACTTAAACGTGCTAATCCATAAAACATATTATATAGGAAATAATTCAGAAACCAGTTAAAAAGTTAAGACGTTTAAACAGTTTAAACGTCCACAATAATGTCGAGTAATTACATTTTAGTGTTTTTTTACTGATTTGCAAAGTAATTGCGAGAAAATGGACACCCTTGTGAATTACTACACTGCGTTCGCCCTCATGTCAAGTGTTAAATAAGTTAGGTAGGTAAGTTACAACAACGTAGGTAAACAAACAGTAAATTCATAGAAACGAGTGCCAATGTAAACTTTCGTACAATTGAAAAAAAAAAACCCTATTTTTTAAATTTACCTTTCTATACAGCGATTCACACCATCTGGAGTCGACGTAATGTATGAATGTCTGATAAAATCGTCAGTGATATTTATCTCGCTTTGTTTTTTTATAGCTCCAGCGTATATCACGTTTAAGATCACTTAAAGTAACAAATTAAATACCCGTAATGTTTATAAAGTAGCTAATTATCATCTCTTAATTATACACTGATTTAATTGTAAACAAAATGTAATTGAACTCTGTTTTAATTAATTAATGTGTCTGCCATTTAATAAGGTTTGAACGCGTCTGTAAATAACGTTTTACGGGGAGCTTTAGCACTGAAATTGTCAAAATCTATCCATTGTAAGCGCGATCAGCAATGTATTACTAATTTCAGCTTTTCAAAGCCCAATAAATCTGTAACTATTATCAAAAGAAGCTTACATAAACTACATACTTAAAGTATATCGCGTGAGCACTTGTACCGAAGTAACGAGACACTCAAAAGTTCACTCGTCCAGCAATGAGAGTTCTCAAAGCTAACTGCTTTTCTCCAACTGTTTCTGTCAGTTGACTGCTAGAGAGTCGCACCGACTAGCATCTCTAGCTGTTTGGATGGTCTGTCCAAAATTCACATATCATTGACCGACCAAGCGAAGCGTCTCAGTTTCGAGTAGCATTTTTCAACCGATGTTAACGAAAATTAGCATACAAGTTCCTTGATTTATTTAAATTTTTTGGTAGATCGCGATTTTTAAATAGAGGAAAATAGGGGTGTAAAGGGGGGAAGTTTGTTGTACCGTTATTTATTGATGGATTTCGATAAAATTTGAGAGACACTAAGGACTTCATTCCACACAAGATGTTGCGAAAACATTTCCAAAAAGGGGATGTGGAGGGGGAAAAAAGGGGAAGTTTGCTGAAGCGTTATATATGGACGGATATCAATGTTTGAAATGTTTTTGGAAAATGTATACCTATACCAATCCGACTACGCAGTCCTCTTCGCCTTCACGAGTCGAATCCGTAGACACCAGATTCGACCTCCTAGGACCAAGGAAACGAGAGGAGATCTGCTGTTCTCACATACCATTAGTGGTAAATCTTATCATCATCATAAATATTCCGGTTGAGTTGATTTTTTTCGTTGACAATTCGACCATCGGGTGGGTGGTTTGTATCTAAATAAACTAGAATTCATCATCATCATCATCATTCTCATCCCATGTCGACCCAATGCTGGACATATGCCTCTCTTTGTTTCTGTCATTCTTCCCGATCCTGTGCCAGTCTGAACCACGTACGACCCACGGCCTTATTGATGTCGTCGACTCTGTTAGTACCTTAGCCCACCTGTCGTCACTACGTCTGCCCAAGTGAAAATGCCAAACTAAAATTTCATAGTGAAAATTATTTTCATGTTTAAACTTCACTTAAGTTGAAGAGTACTCGATCTATCAGTAAAATCATTATAAGAGGATCGGAAACCACGGCTATAAGCTCACATCCATTCCTCCCCCTACCTTTCACACAACTACGAACGATATCGTACTGCAAACCTACACAACGAACGTTGGGCACAGATCATGGACTGCAGACAGTCGAGGGCAGCTCTGCCTGCCTTCTCGCCACGACTGACACGTCGACTCCTCAACCTTCAGAGACTGGACCTTCGAATTATCGTTGGGACCCTTACAGGAACACCTCTACATCATAGGAGCAACAGACAGCCCACTCTGCAGGGGTCACCGAAGAAGAATCAGCAGCTCACGTAGTCCTGGGATGCGTGGGGGTAACAGCCCAACGTGCAGAAATCCTGGACAATCCAAGGTCACTCCGTGAAGCCTGCGAAGACCCCAGGAAACTTCTGCGCTTCTGGTCGGAGTTATCTGGCTATCCATATAGTCAACTCTCTCACGCATAATGGACCACTTTAAAGTTCAAATGCGGAAAAGGTAGTCCACCAACATAACATAACACAAGTCAATTATTTCAACGCTAGCGTCACCTATCATTAAATAAAAGGGTTGACGTCGCTGATTAGAGGCGAAATTGCAAGTTTCTTCCCACTTAATTTAAAGAAAAACGAATAATTAATTATTTATAGACACACATATACTAATATTTAAATAGTATTTTATTTATAGTGTTATCCGAACACATACGGAAAATTCAAAGATTTTTAAAATCATGTCAAAAATTTCAAGCCTAGACGGGACTTGTACCCGCAACCTTCCTCTTGATACGAGGATGCACTATCCAAGTGTGCTACCAGGCTAATTCACGTCTAGGTCGAAATCGATGACTCAGAATTACGACTAAAGCGCCGTTAGCTCCATCTACAGGAAAACTTATATAGTATTTTGTACCTGCTCAATGCCAAACGTTGCAGTTCAGTACATTGACAAGAGAATTACTAATATTGAATAATATTTAGTACATTCATAAAGACATCATAAATAAAATAGCACCTTTATCATTAATAATTTCTGCTCGTCTGCACCCACTGTTTAGTTAAGCCTCTTTTTTAGGTAAAACGAGACCCTATTACTAAGACTCCGCTGTCTGTCTGTCTGTCACCAGGCTGTATCTCATGAACCATGATAGTTAAACAGTTGAAATTTTCACAGATGATGTATTTATGTTTCCGCTATAACAACAAATACTAAAAACAGATTAAAACAAATATTTAAGGGGGGCTCCCATACAACAAACGTAATTTTACGCTTCGTTATAGCTAGATAATGATAACAGCAACAGGTAGACGCTTGAAATATTCACAGAATTTTTAGTTATATATTCACTTTTAAAATAATAAATTAAATGAAAATAAAAAAAATATTTAAGGGGGGCTCCCATACAAAAACGTGATTTTTTTTGCCGTTTTTATAGATAATGGTACGGAACTTTTCGTGCGCGAGTCCGACTCGCACTTGGCCGGTTTATATTACACTACTAGATGTTGTCCGCGACTTCGTACGCGTTACACTACTGTGTAGGTATGTGTAGGTAACCTAGAAATAAAGCTAAACTCGCTGTTGCAACTTGACTTGACACCCCATTTTTATCCCATGGAAACTGATTTATGGGATAAATGGTAACCTATGTGGTGATCCAGACTTAAATATGTATATACCAAATTTCACCAAAATCGGTTCAGCCGTTACGGCGTGATCGAGTAACAAACAAACATCTAAACTTTCGCATTTATAATATTAGTGTGATTCGTTTCGAAACCCGGAGTTGAACCCCGTCTGTTGATTTCCAGCCACGTTGATAATATAATTCTTCTTCCGTTTCTCAGCTTGTCAATAAATCATTAAATCAGCATACAAAATGAAAAAGAAATGGCAAAATTTGAATTTTACGTTACCTTGCATTTTCCTCTTTTTCAAATAATTCCCACCTAGTATTTTCGTTTGCAAAGAAAGATAAGGTGCTGACTCCACAAAGCTATATTGGCTTCTGAAAATCTCCAAGTATTTACAAGGAGCAGTCACAATATTTGCGGACAGAGAATGGTGCGCATAGTTGAAATCTTATTGGATGGTTCGCGTATTTTGCAAGGAAATGTTCTATTCTACGTTCGGGCTGGTTATTTGATGCTGTCTACAATTTAAACGATCTATATACCTGTAAGTACAGTTAGTGCAAGAGTTTGGGATAATAAAAATCCTTAAAAACCAAGATGACTGTTTACCAAACCTTGATCATTCTCTTGTACGGAGCTGGCGTGGCAATACTTTGTTATAGGCGATGGTTACCACTTAATATCAAGTAGGTCATATGATTTCTCCATCTCCAAGTCGTATACAATTTTCATGGCAGAAAATCGGTCGTGACTGCCGCTCCCGTATAGCACTTACAGGCAGTGGCGTAACTATACCGCTCGAGGCCCATGGCAAATTCATCCGATGCCTCCCCAAATATAAAGCACCATATTTTGAACCAACAATAATTGTATTTTTTATTTTATACTTATTGAACTGAAATCACAATTGTAGTATAATATATGCTTAGCTCAATATCAGGATCCGTAGGAAAGAAGGAAGCCGACTACGTAATAACTTTTTATTGTAAACTCATGTTTAAGCTTAAGCTTACAATGTTCCTTGTTCGAAAGCCATGAAGAGAATGAGCAACTGTCCAAAGGTTTTAGTATAAAATCGCCCGATGCGAAGAGCTCACCGATTGGCCCACGTCATTTTGCGTTGACCAATCAGTGAGTTCCAACTAGAAAACATTGCTGCAATCATTTTAAAAATAGTTGTCAGCTTTAAAATAATATCAAGTAAACAAATTATTTAATCGACATAGCATCTGTTTAGCTTTACAAATTGATGAACCCTAACAATCGACCTCCGTGGTGCAGTGGGCGAATAGCCGGCTGAGACGCAAGAGGTAGCGGGTTCGATTCCCGCTGCGGAACAAATGTTTGCATGATCTACAGATATTTGTTCCGGGTCTGGTTGTTTCTCTATATATTTTAAGAATGTATTTACAAAAAAAAATATATATATAAGCAGTTAAAATAAAGCATCTGCCGGCTCCATGGCTCAACGATGCAATACGAGTTTTAATGCGTAAAAAAGCATCTTCTAAATTAAAATATAAGCTGAATGCTAGTGACGTCAACAAAGAAAAATACCATATAGCCAGGAATCGCTGCAATAGGGTGTGTAGGGATGCTCAACGCCGCCATATTCATGCCTCTGTTTCTAATAACGATCCATCTAAAGTCTGGAAATTTCTAAGAACACTAGGAGTTGGCAAGTCTCGACACGATACCATTCCAAATGATCTAGACATTGACTCTCTTAACAAACACTTTTCGTCATCATCCAATATTGATTTAGATGATAAAATGAACACTCTTAATTATCTTTCTTTGTTGCCAACTCCTAATTATTCTCCTTTTGTCTTTAGTCAATTCACCGCATGTGATGTTAAAAAGAGCATTCTGTCAATTGCTTCAAATGCCATGGGTAGTGACAATATTGGACGGAATATGTTAGTTCCAATTATTGATGAGGTACTTCCAATAATTTGCCATATCCTCAATTTCTCTACTTTGTCTAGTTCTGTTCCACTTTTGTGGAAAGAAGCGCATATAATTCCACTTCCTAAAAAATCCAAACCCACTTCCTTTACCGACTATCGTCCCATCTCTATTCTCCCATTCCTATCAAAAGTCCTTGAACGTCTCGTCCACAACCAGCTTAGCTCCTTCCTTATCACAAATGCCCTACTCAATCCTCTTCAATCCGGTTTCCGTCCCGGTCATAGTACTGTAACCGCACTTGTTAAAATCACGGATGATATAAGATCGGGCATGGAAAACGGCTATCTTACTATTCTAACACTGCTCGACTTTAGCAATGCTTTTAATACTGTCGACTTTGACATCCTGCTGGGTTTGCTTCGCTCAATTAACATATCTCCATCGGTGGTTGACTGGTTTCACAGTTATTTGCACGGACGCCGGCAACGGATACGTTGTGACGATTCCTTTTCATCTTGGTGTTGTACATCAGCCGGTGTACCGCAGGGTGGCGTCTTATCTCCTCTTCTTTTTGCACTTTTTATAAATTCTATCTCTCGTCAACTCACTTCATCCTACCACCTTTATGCAGACGACCTCCAACATCACCCAGGCCCCACTTAATGAGTTGCTTGATGCGATCACCGTCACTAATAATAACCTGCTTTATATAAGTGAATGGAGCAAGGCTTATGGATTAAGAGTTAATCCTAATAAAACACAGACCATCATACTGGGAAGTTCACGCACCTTATCGAAAATCAACTACACAACACTCCCTCAAATTAAGTTTGATAATGTAACTGTTCCCTACTCAAAGGTTGTAAAAAATTTGGGCATCTTCATGGATAGCTGTATGTCGTGGGGTCCTCAGCTTGAATCTGTGAGTCGGAAGCTATTTGCCTCTGCTGGTTCGCTCAGGAGACTGCGAAACTTTCTTCCGATAGCTACTAAAATTGCGCTTGCACAATCTCTTCTTCTCCCAATTTTAGATTACGCTGATTCCTGCTATCTTGACCTCACGGAGGAGCAGCTCAATAAGCTTGAGCGTCTTAAAAATTTTTGCATAAGGTTTATTTTCGGACTCCGGAAATGCGACCACATCTCCGAATTTCGTAATAAACTCAAATGGCTCCCCATTCGTCTTCGCCGGAATACTCACATCCTATCCCTCCTATTCAACATCCTTCGTAATCCTTCCACGCCTTGTTATCTGAAGGAACGCTTTGAATTCCTTTTTTGCACAAATTCCCAAACACTCCGATCCTCTGAAAACCTCCTTCTCAAAACCCCGATACATAGAACCAGTTTCTATGCAAACTCCTTTTCCGTCCTAGCTGTCCGATTATGGAACGCCTTGCCGGTCTCCATTAAGAAATCCCCCTCACCTTCCGTATTTAAAGCTAGACTCAAAAACTTTTATCTCCATGAAGAGTCATGATTCATCTGATCTCTAATATTATTATTGTAAGTATAAGTATGTAAGTACATATTTATTTATTTTATATATGATATTTATTTATTTATTTAAAGTTACTTATGTACCTAATATGTATGTATATAACTAATTTCTTTTTCTATTATTAAGTTTATTCTTTTTACACCTCGGCCAATCTTCCATTAAGCAATGATCCTCTCCATCCAAAGGTTGTCTGGAAGAGATCGCTTTGTTAAGCGATAAGACCGCCCATTATGCTTACTTTTATTTGTTTTTTTTTTCTATAAATCTGTTGTGTCTAGCTTGTAAGGTATAATAAAGAATTTTCATTCATTCATTCATATATATAAGTATTCTATCAGTTATCTGGTTCCCATAATACAAGCTCTGCTTAGTTTGGGGCTAGATAGCGCTGTGTGAAATGTCCAGAAATATTTATTAATCGTCCATCCTGACAACGTGTGCGTCCTCGTACACGTCCCCAGGTGGAAACCCTAACAATAAGTACACAATTTTAATTATTAAAATTCCTTTCTTCGAACTTTCTGTTCAGCAACAGTGTTAATGACATCATCTAAGTTCAAATTTCTAGCCATAGAATTTTTGATGGATAGAATGGCCAAGTTGCTCAACCTTTCTTGTCCCATAGGATTTCTTAAATAAGTTTTTATCAATTTCAGTATGTCCGTACGATACCGACTCTGAGAGCAATACGACATCGGATAATAAATCGGACTGACCTCCAACTGCTCTAAAATTTACACATGGGAATAAATGTTGGGATTTGGGATTCTCCTCTGACCGGGGGCTTCTTCGGCTGGGGGCCCGTGGCATTTTGCCGACTTGCCACCCTGTAGTGACGCCACTGCTTACAGGCCACGAACGAATTGCCTACTGAACTGCCCTGACGTCGCTTAATTATCTTTTATAGATGTCAGATGCCAATGATAATGATGATGACAGGATTTTTCAGAATATATACGATAACCTGAAAGACGGTCTATGAAAAATATTTTGTAAGAAAAAATCAGGGAACAGGTCATGAACTTGAAACAGGTTACTCATATAATTTGATGTGTCTTTCTACCCTTGTCTTCTACCCGTGCCTACTTTTGGACTTATCTTACTAGTAAAAGATGTTTGAGTTTGGGTTGTTTGTACATCATATGCCATCTAAAACAGTTGTTTTTTTTCTTCTTATTGGAGATTACTTCAAAAACTACGCGTACGAAGCTGCGGATTGGTCAGCTAGTAGTTAATATTTCCGCTGCAAAAAGTTCATAGCTTCGACTGTACAATCTATCTAGGGATAGATAAGGCAAGACGAATCTATCGACTGGTTTGAATCTCTATCTTGACAAAATAAACGAGCTAGCACGAACGCTTAGTTCGATTGCAATTCTTGGGCCCAGCCCAATAATTGTTACTAAGCTCGTATCCAGATAAGCCACTGTATCCCTGTCATTGCCACAAATAGCAGGCTAGAATCTACAACAAAATGAGAAACAAGTACGTGTGTAGTGGATAATGAAAGCGATCTCTTTGAAACAAAGAGTTACTAACTGGCGCTTACTAATCGCATAGTTAGCGAGGAATCTTGGGTGTTTTTGTGTCAGTTTAGTGCCAATGTGCTTAAGTGGCAGTGGGCAGGGCACGAAGAATAGCTCGAAGAATTGACTGCCGTCGGGGTAGAAAGGTTTATGAGAGGAGACCACGCGTATGTAGGCCCTACACTAGATGGTAAGAAAGAAAGAAAGAAGAAAGGAAAAACATTTATTTGTGACGGTACAAAACACACACAGCACACAAGTAAGATACACACAATAGAACAAATTCATACACACAAAATCAGCAATACCCAATAAATGTGTGTCTCACAATTACCAATATATAAATGACCAACGTCACAAAAAGGCGTCAAACTCAGCATTTGTTGTGCTTTTGGCACAGCGCTGATCTTCCGTTGGAACCATTTAAAAATAGGATGTCACGGATGACTGCCTGCACAGTACTACCATTACAAAAAATATGAATAAATAGCTAAATATAAGCTACCACACTAAGACGACCCGATAAGATTGCTGGGAGCCGTTGGGCGCAGGCCGCACAAGATGGAAATTTATGGGGGAGGTCTATGTTCAGCAGTGGACGTGCTATGGCTGATATAATGATGATGATGAGTGCCAATGTACACGTGACACAATCGTCGTCTAATTTTAATACAGCGTGTACACAATCTCGCGAGCGTTTGAACGAGCAATTCGAAAAGCGCGAAAATTTAAACGCCTGTAAAGTCACGCATGTGATAGATAGATAATAATTTATCGTACACCAAATTACAATTACTGAATAAATAAATATCGCTGTACATTTCACACAGCGCTATCTAGCTCCAAACTAAGCAGAGCTTGTACTATGGGAACCAGATAACTGATAGAATACTTATATACTTTTTGTTTTGCAAATACAAACTTATATATAACAAATAGAAAAACAACCAGACCCGGAACAAATATCTGTATCAATATCAGATCATACAAACATTTGTTCCGCGGCAGGAATCGAACCCACTACTGAGACGCAGGCTCTCAGCTGGTTATTCGCCCACTGCGCCACGGAGGTCGTCACAATTATCGCCACAATGACTCAATCTAGAAAACTTACGACTAATACGCTGTGGTACAATAGGTGGCCTTATCGTTTTAAGCGATCTCTTCTAGGCAGCCTTTGGAGGAACTGGTTTGAAAGAACGTGAGAGAAGCCGGTGTTACATTATGTATTTATAGTATATCTACGGCGGCTGAGCTGAGCACATAGTAAAGTTTATTTGTCTAGGCCTGAGTGTAACGATATTCAAGCAAGAGCGGTTATCCTTGCATCGTTCAGCTTTGTGAAGCTTAGTTATTAGAACTACAGCTCTTTGTTGCAAATGTGTATCTATCTACCATGCTTCAAATGATAGCTTATTAGATACAAGCAGCTTTCGTATATGAAACTGTGGCTGTGAAAATCTAGTTGAATTATTAAACAGTTATATTTTTTAGATACGTTGAACCCCTTGATAAGAAAAGTTTTTGATTTTTGTCTTCTGCCTGAGTATGGCTTACTCCGAACCGAATATACCGATTTCAATACAGTTTTAGTTTGCAAGATTGTTTTTAAATACGGCTTTAAATTACGGTAAAAGTTGACACCAAAACGGGAGTATTTTTAGTTAAAAATTACATGTTACTTGTTTATTCATACAAAATTTCTCTAGCTTTATAGGCTATTCTGTATCATGCGACGTTGCCAATTTTCTATGAAAATGTGGCCAAGGGGTGCGTGGCGTTGCCGTTTCGCACCATCAGCAATGTTTGTTTACATTTTGAGAATATATCTTGTCAAAGAAAATATAAAAAAAAACATTTGGTGAAAATTATAGTAGCCATTCCAAAATTCAAAATATTTTGTAAAAAGTATCTTGTTGAATCACGGTAATGGTTTGAGTTTTTATTAAAATGATACCTGCTCAAGGTTGATAAGTGACCCCATACATTGTGACCCCACCATTGATTTACCGTAAGTATTTAGCTTCACTTGCGCAAAACTTGTTCAATTTGAAAGCTTTTAGCTAACTTTACTATAATCAATGAAACGAAGCGGCTTTATGAAATGCGGATCATTTTGGTAATGGGCAGAAGGTTATGCTTTGGTGATTTATCAACGTCTGTTGTTGCAATATCGTTTAATGTCATAATCAATTGCTGTGGCGCAGATGATATTCTAGTTCGGAAGATCATCATTCATCGGAATGGTAAGGAAGCCTCATAGATAGGATTGAAACTGGAACTGATTTCAGGTTCACTTAAATGAGAACTTATTAAAACAAAAATTTTTGACAAATGTAATAATCACATAAGCGAGCGTGCTACATTATGACAAAAAAAACATGTATACATACTTATTATTACCTAATTAACACAATACAATAACAAAAACATATTTTACGAACGAAAAACAGCGCAGTGGTTACGTATTACGCAGATCGGCGAGAACTAGATTACTGGACTTAAAAAGGATACTCCCGAAAACTTGAACAACTCTCACTATGAAACCAAACACCATATTAATAAAATCGCATTGTCTTTGGAATAGTTACACCATGACAATGTTGTCTCTTTCTGTTGGATTTGAAACTGTCAATGCAAAGACAAACCACGTAGGTATAATCGAATTGATTCGGCTAAAATCTGTGGTTTCTTATAAAAAGCTGTTCATATTCTTTTGCCACTTTCACCTCGCAGAGTTTTCTTAAATCCAGTGGAAATAGTACTGTTTCAGAATGTTTCAAAATCTCACATATAAACTTACCTGCACCATAGACCACTAACGATTGATATAATTATGGTGATAAGCTAAGTGTGCTTATCTATTTCCAAGAACATCTCAATACCTAAGCTCTGAATTCCACGATTTCCTATTAGCACTAAATGGACAATCACAGCTTTAGATTATCTAATGTCGATGCCCTGTAGGTATTGTCCATTTGAACCTCTGATGATATATTCTGGCTGATTTCGACTACAACGACTGTATTTATCCTGTACAGGCATATTTAACTCTACATAACTGAAAAACCAAATTTTGAACCTCTACCAATCAAGCAGATAATCAATTTATTTGCAATTCCTAGTACTGCCTGCCTGTTTTACAAAGGGTTACAAAAAATGTACATACGCGATCAATACCCGTTGATGAAGCAGTTTTTAAACGACATGTTTTAGTATGAGCTCATTATTGAGCAATTTTGTGACACCTCAAAAATCTGCTTTTTATTGACCTTGAAACTCTCTGTTTCTTACCTACTCTATAGAACCTGCAGATTATAAATAAAAAAAAAAGACAAAGTTCCAGAAGGTGGAACGGTGAAATTTGATCAAGTGTTTACATAACCGGTTTTAGAACACTTTGTGCGCGTCTCTCTCTACGATTGCTAGCATAGTCGTCTCTCACAGATATTCTGTATTCGTATACACAGACAATGTGATTACCGATCTGAACAGATGGGGCAAAGGCACTGACAGTTACGTACAGTCAATATCGACTGCAAGAAGCAAGCCAATAGTATTTACCTACATTTATAGGAGAACCATAACTCGATTTAGTTTCCTTGTCTGTCAAGACAAGAGCCCAATTTATAGAAGATACTAAGAAGACTAAGAAAACGTATCATCATTATATTGTGGCATCCTATCTAATAGTAAGTGCGGGTAAGCCGTAAATAAATACGGCTCGTTTTATAATCGGGCTTTCCTTTGTTGAGTTCCCTAATTTAATACTTAAATTCCACTCATATCAGCCATAGGACGCGACTGCTTTTTTTCGAATGGACTTATCTCGCTGTTGGCCTCTGAGGCCGTTGCAGATTAACCGAACTTTTGGCGAGCGCAGAAGGCGCTCAGCCCTGTAAGTTTTGATGAGACAACTAGCGCAAGGGCACCACTTAGGTACGAACCTCGGCTTGGACTGTTGCCAGGGTGGGGATAGGAGAGAAACGCCCGGGTACGTACTTGTACCTCATATAGGCGGCGACTGAAGGGACTCGTCGACCTCACCGGCGAGGTCGGTGTATCTGTGAAGTGTTTGCTCTGTCTAATGTAGATTACTCGGAAATCTCTTCCGCATTAGCTGAGGTGATTTCGTCATCCGGGTTTCCGAGAACGTGTCTCGGACGGTCGGTTTAGGACGCGACTGCTGGACATAGGCATCACCTTTATAGATTTTCAGTACACACTAAGATTAATAAAATAATATGATAAAATGATAATAGATCATAGTAAAGCGTTCGCACATTAAAATTTTGGCAGTTTTTTAACAGTAGGCCTAGCAAAGTAACTGTAGAGAAGAATTTAGTCATGAGACATTTTTCGGAACACTTGTCGACCGTCTCGAGCACGGCGATTGCGAGAGTGAACGGGAACAAATGTTGTCGACACTTCCTCGGTAGTAATTTACAACGCCGAGAACGATAGCCATCATTTTCTCTATCTTTGATATTTAAAGATAGACAACTTTCTTCTGAAATTGTCTAGGTCTTGCGATGCCTAGACAACACTGTCTTCTCAAGATATCTCTTTTGTACTCTTTTCAATCGCGTGCTTGACACCAATTTTTGGTTAGATATTTAATAAATTATATATACAACGTGCATTGCCATAGACAGAGTATCCTTCTCTTGTCTAGGAAAAAAACTTATTGAGCCTGCTCGGGACAAAGACAATTTCGGAAGAATCGACAGAAAATGGAATAGAATAACGCTTTATTTTACATCGCACTCAAATTTAAAAACAATTATTAAACAAATAACAATACACGCAGAAATACAAATGGCGGTCAGAGTCGTTTCTTCGATGAGTAGACAAGATAATCGCTGTGCTAGCCCTGCTGAGGTGGGAGGCCACTAAGGAAAGGAACAAGTAAAATAATTTGGAGTAGACTTTTATCCAGCAGCGAGACAATACAGGTTATGAAATTTCCTAAGCATCCATCTATTCAAATGGTCCAATGTTGCGTCAAACAGGCAATCAGCTCAGCAAATGCTGACAACACAATACTGAATGCATATGTACGTAGCGTTGATTTTCTGCTGATCCCAACCCAACCCGTGACGTCACATACGCCAGAACCGTCGGAGTTTGTTTATCAGTAATATTTTACAAACAACACGTACCAATATTTTTTATTTTACACGGATAGGATTATTTATCTTATTTCTGTTATTGGTTCAAGAACGGTTTGTTTACTGACAGATTTAAACTTAAGCTTGTTTATTAAGACAAAATAAAAAAAAATGTGTTGATCCATTAAAATCACAAAGATCATTTTGAAACTTCAATGTATAACAGATAAAGCATAGACATAGACAATCATTTATTCACTACATTAGCACACAATATACAATACAGTTACATTTTAAGAGAGAGGAGCATCGCACGGCAACCTAGGGGAATACATGTCCTTTAGAACTTGCCTGTACTCATCTATTCTCATACTTGTATTTCCTTTGTTAAGAAAGTTTCGGAAGCATAGTTTTTATTCATAATTTCATTATTTTTAGTTCTAGGTACTATATTCTCAAAGAAAAAACCTAACTTACATAGTAAAAACATCATTCAAATTTATTATGAGTAAATAGAGCCAATATAATCACAAAAGTACGATACGATTCAAAGACTAAAAGGTTTGCCAGACCTAAAGGTCAACTAGGTACTTTATTAGACTGAAAAAAAAAACGTACATATCGGCAAATGGAAGTAATTCATTTATCTTCCTTATTCGCTTGTTTTGCTAACGCTACATTTTCAACGCTATCAATAAATCACGCACCTTGCTTCCTTACTTAGGATAATTCTATTACCTCCGCGTATTGCCATTGTCCGAAAAAGGCATTTGTATATTTTTTACCAAGACATTAGTCTACCAGCCTACTTTATCGGTAAAACGGTGAAACTATCCTTCTTACGGTTTTATAAATAACTTGTGTATGCCATACTATTCATCATGTTACTTTCAATGGAATGTAACATGAATAGTATGGCATACACAAGTTACCTACAACTACTACCTATCCTACACAACTATCAATCTTACGTTTTATATATAACTTGTGTATGCCATACTATTCATCATGTTACTTTCAATGGAATATAACATGAATAGTATGGCATACACAAGTTACCTACAACTACTACCTATCCTACACAACTATCAATCTTACGTTTTATACATAACTTGTGTATGCCATACTATTCCATCATGTTACTTTCAATGGAATGTAACATGAATAGTATGGCATACACAAGTTACCTACAACTACTACCTATCCTACACAACTATCAATCTTACGTTTTATACATAACTTGTGTATGCCATACTATTCATCATGTTACTTTCAATGGAATGTAACATGAATAGTATGGCATACACAAGTTACCTACAACTACTACCTATCCTACACAACTATCAATCTTACGTTTTATACATAACTTGTGTATGCCATACTATTCATCATGTTACTTTCAATGGAATGTAACATGAATAGTATGGCATACACAAGTTACCTACAACTACTACCTATCCTACACAACTATCAATCTTACGTTTTATACATAACTTGTTTATGCCGTACTATTCATCATGTTACTTTCCATTAAAAGTAACATGATGAAGGAATATGATTACTACGCTGATGCAGTCATGCTAACCTATTACGTATTAGTTTTCCAGACGGCAAAGAAGCGCGCGAATCATATAAATAAATCGATGGTATGTTGAAGATTATATCAAGTACCGAAGAAACTATTCAGAACAGGTTGTATTTTGATATAAATTATCATAACATTATGTAAACTAAGGTTCCCGGGTAAAAGCAACTTTGCACATTAGGCGTATTCCTTCCTGAATAGCTGTGAATATTGAAGTGAATAGCACAACTTTCTAGACGAACTTAAAACTTGAAGAACTGATATAACGGAAACTACAGTGATTGTGTTAAGTAAAATAGCATCTTATTTGAAACTTTTGTATGCGGTATGAAAGCCGAGAGCTTTTGCCTCTTATCTTTAGTGCGTGCTCAAAGTTTTTATTATGATTTTCTAAAAAACATTCCTTTTGCTGTTATTTCTCTCATCTCAAGTTCATAAACTTCCAACTGACATGGTTGGAGCGTGCCACGACATAAATAAATAATATTGAATGCAATATTCAAATATTCATAAATTGAAAAGTTAAGAACAAAAATCCGTCGAGTTTCCACCTAACTAAAACGACATTTTTAATTTTACAAACATATCAGTCCGTGTCACATCCGTGTCCTGTATTTCCTCCCGTCGCTGTCATTTCCCAGACTTTAAAACGTTTCTGAAGCGAATCGTCAGCGTGAACTAGAATGGGACCCAGTTTCGGGTCGAGTGTGGCGACCGACCCAGTTGTGGGCCGAGCTGAGTACGTCGATATGCTGTCACAGCACTACGACCACCGTTTTACGTTTCACCTCTCATTTAAAACCACCTTACCGCTTTGACGCAAAGCACAAAATGGCATGACAATCCATTTAGCGGGTGTCGCCACAATTTCGCTACAGTCGCGTGCTCGTTTTGAAGTTAATTTGACGCTCATGTTGCATTTTATATATTTGACACGATACTCGCACATAAAAATTGCAGTAGCAGCTGTGCCCTACGACATTTGCAACTCTAGGTATAAAATATCATGCGACAAACATTAAATTTATTGCTGTGATACTAACGAAAAATCTTTATGGATATAGAGTTAATTTAATAAATAAAATTAATGTATTGTTTTTATATTATACTTGATATATAAGCAGGGGGAGCACAGCTGCATATCGTACAGGCTTTTAAGTCTAATTTAAGCAACTGAGGCTCATACATAATTGTTGTCATATACATATTTAATAAAAAAATATATATATATTTTCGTAACTTTTTTGATTTTATAAAATTCTTATTCCTTCCGAAATATAAATACAAAACGTACGTAACTAAGGTCATCTAACACAAATGAATGTTAATCAAAAAGCATATAGGATATCATATCACCAATGTACGAGTGACTTGTTCTATTTAAAACCTTCAACATCAATGCACCAGTCCCAACAAAGAACCAATAGCTAAATCAGCCAACTTATCATGCAAACGTCATCACAAATATTGCTCGAATGTTCTGGTAAGTCAGTTCAGCGATGCGCATTTGGCTGGCAACCCGATCACAGCTTATAGAGAGCAGTTCAATCGGACGGATATTTTTCAATATAAATGGATATATGTACATATATGAGTTGATAGTCAACAATTAGCCTGACTAATTTAAATAAAATTTATATGAGATAATTATAACGTGGCTTTGTAGTTACTTCCGATATCATTTAATTGTGGCATAATTTTTATTGTACTTGGTTAAAATTGTTTTCGAAGCTGTTTTTCAGGAGGCTGGCTCTTGTAGGATAATACAAATAGGGGCTCAGATTCATGTCCAAACTTATTTCGGACATGGACATCGGACATCCGTATCATATTACAAATAAGATAAAATTGCGGATAAGAGTTCAGAAAATTGTTTACTCGTATTGGTTCATTTCAATGGGTATATCGTGTTTTGTAGAGCATGAAATGAAGTCGGTTCTGGCTTTAAGAGTTGACTATACCTCAGCCCAAACTCTAATTTCACCCCCGGTTCTCCGCGCGCCGCTGCACGTCCTATCTCGCCGTGGTTCATATGTTTGCCGGTTTTTTTATCATTCACTTCCTTAATTTTCTTGTTGTGCTTATTTCTCATTACTGCGTCTTTACGAAAACCAACTTAATATAAATTCTAACTAAGAATTACGTGATTACGTGAACGTTCGTATGGAGCAACAAGCATCACGGGTACCCCGTCTGAAAGCCGAAGTCAGACTGAATCGCGAACCGGGCGTCCGAAGCGAATGGTGTCATTACTGCAAAAGTTAGTTATTTTCATTTTATGGTAAAATCAAAAAGTATTTTGATAATTTAAAACACAGGTGCACTTATTTATGTTGTGTAGTATTACTGTATAAAGTTTCAACATCTAAACTGAAGTATTCATCACATAAGAACGGTTTTAAGATAAATTTGGAGTCATCTTTGGATTTTTTTCTATAGAGAAAATTTTACGGAATCGTGTTTTCACAACACAGGCGTTCTAGCACGTATCCTTAACTGTAACATATATGAATTACAAATTGAAATCACATGATTTGTTGAACAAAACATTGTTTCTCAATAAGCGATTTATCGTCTCCCCAGGTATAGTGCGTCCTTAACGTGCCGTATCGATTTTAAGGCGACCTAATGCCGACACTGATAATAACGTTGTTCACTACCTTAAATATTTCTGTGATAATAAATTATTCCATGCTTTTTTCTATCTTTTTATATAATACATTATATTTAAAGAGCAGTTTGATAAAAGTCATCTAGCTACATTATTCCTAACCTGTGCCAAGTCTGGGCGCCCGCCAAGCTAGCTGAACGCGTCCTATCGTGATCTCGGAGATAGCACGCCTCCCGACACCCTTGAGTGATTTTAAATTAAGCCCCCAACTTGCAACTATTTTTTACTAAAAAATAACAATCGGCAGGCTTAGCAAAGCGATTGTCATCTCCTGAGAATAAACAAAGTTTTAACTACATTCGTTATGTCATTTAAATTTTTATAACATGCGACTTTTGTATAGGCCTTTGGTGACTGTATAGGAACTTGTATAGGACTTTTGCCTTTGGTGTTACGTTCATGGGATACCTCAACCGCTCACCACCAGGTGGGTTGTATGCTACTTTAGTGGAATAACGTAAAGTTATCATTATAAAAACCCCTCTACATTCAATAATTTTAGTTTTGTCTACGTCTTTTGTCGTCAAGCATCACATCAACTAAATCCGTGTTGGTTAGATAGAAGTGCCCTTGCCTAATTGTTCTTAATTAATTAGGTCAAGCAACTTTCCGGTACGATCATAATTTTACCCGTTGCTAGTGGCATTTAATACAAAGTGCTTTCATGATTTAGGGACTTGTCTCACCGCCGGCGAGTAAGTGATTTGCTATCAACTATTTTCTCGCCCAAGACACGAACAAAAGATATAGATTCCGTGTCAGTAAAAGAGACACGTAGTTGATTGCTGGTTGTTCACACTGCCGGCGAGAACTCGCTCTCCACTATTTTGTCGCAGCGACTACAATACTTGCTCAGCGATATGTGAAACAAGGCGCTGTGTTATAGCACAGCGAGACAACTATAGGAACTACACACTCGCTTCTCGCTGCTCGCCAACTCGTTTCTATTTTGTAGCTCTACTCGCTTCTCGCTCATTGCCGGCGGTGAGACAAGTGCCTTAGGAGTGCACATCGTAATGTCGGCCTGGGCTATAACAGATGCTAAGCTTTGGCGACGACCCGCGCAAACTTCAGACAGCTTATTAACTATGTCACAAGGGTTTGATACTTGCTCATACTAGCTTTGAGCAAATAGCCCATCCAAAGTTATATGGATGTTTTTATGTGTATGTTTTTATTGTGAACCTTTAATCGCTTGTCTAATATCTCACCTGCTAGTAAGTGATGGTGTGGTTAAAGATGGAGAACACTTGTCTAGAAGGAACCTGTTCATAGACTCCGAGATTATATTGATAGAGGTCCGGAAAAATAGAAGTAGCCGTTCCACTTTTGACTCATCAGAGAGAGTTAAAACGTTTGGTTCGCCGAGATGGTATGTCGATCAGGTACAAGTGTAAACTCTTGGATCATGCCCTAATTTGAACCCACGATTGAATTAAAGGGCGAGGTCGGTTCCCGCTGGGCTTCACTCGATTATTACGTATTTAAATTAAGATTGAATGAAACAACAGTGATCCACGTGCCGTCACCAACGGTTAACGCAACCCTCGTTTTAGCTAAATTAAATCTCAATTTTGGCGTCTTTAGTTCGCGTTCGGTTTGAAAACAAGCTCTTTCGGGGTCGAACTTTAGCCTTCGTACCAGAAAACGCAGTCGAATCCATGTGTCCAAAGCAGATTTTATAAGATGAAATGACGGAACAGTGGTGTTACCTCATAGGCTAAGTCAAATTAAGACTTGGACTTTGCATTGCGACAGTCAGCAGTCAATACGTCATAATATAGGTTCCCTGTACCTAGTTAGGTCATAAATTCTGTCACATGTTTAATATAAAATAATTGAAACAAGTTTATTCATTATGTAACCATTTATAAACCAAAATGAATTTAACAAAACATAGATTCTTATGACACTAAAGTTTATTCAAAATGACCTCCGTGATTTTGAATACAGGCCTCCAATCTGCGCGGCCAGTCGTCTATCGCAGCACGAACGAGGTCCATGTCAATATCGGCGGCTGCCTTAATCAAGGATGTCTTGAGTGACCCCAAATTGGGATGAGGCTTTGAGCACGCCTTTTCCTCCAAGTGTTGCCATATCTTGTAATCTAACGGATTCAAATCTGGACTGAAGGAGGGCCAGTCTTCGTGCCGGATGAAGTCGATTTCACGCGCCGCCAGCCAGTCGTGTGTGCTCTTCGCTCTATGAGCTGGCGCCGAATCTTGTTGGAATACCCAGTGCCTGTTATTGAACATAGTATGAGAAACAGGTTCCACAAGGTTCGTCAGGACTGTATTTTGATACACAACTGCATTCGTTTTTACACATTCCTCACAAAAATGTACCTCTGTTAAGCCCCAATAAGAAACTCCCAACCATACCATGAGCGAGGATGGAAAATGACCTCGTTGGACACGCGGAATACGGTTGCTCGCTTCTTCACTACTGTGTGCGTACACCTTATCATTTTGTTTGTTGTAGCTCTCTTCTACGGTAAAAATTTTTTCATCAGAAAAAAGAATTTACCGATATTTTTTTCCCGCGTACGGCTTCAACAAAGCGCGGCATCTCTTCAGTCTCAGGTCCATTAGACGAGCATTCAAACGATGTCCTGTTTTTCTTCGATATGCCCGAAGCCTTAAGTCTTCATTTAACACCCTTTTTACCGTGGTTTTGCTTAACCCCATCTGAAGGGCCAACAGTTTCTGCTTACGTTTGGGATTTCTTTGAATTCGCGCCTTTACAGCTTTTATCACTGCTGGAGTCTTAACAGACCGAGGGCGACCACTTCTTGACCTGTCATCTACACTAGAATCTTCATTGTATCGTTTGATGGTGCGATAAATGAATCTTTTGGTTATATTCAAATTTTACAGTATGTCAAAAATTTGAATTGGCGCGTAACCGCAACGATGCAACGCAATAACTGCAACACGGTCTTCTTTAAGCGTCCACTCCATATTTAAAAATGAGTAAAATTCTAAAAAGTATACATTTTTATTTTCATGAACAATTCGAAATTCGAATTCTATAATCTTTTTTGTGGCCAGCATTCTAAAAGAAAAGTTTTTACTGTGTGACAATACTTATGACCTGACTAGGTATATCATTCTGCACCGACCACACTGAGAGTGCGATTAGAAGAGGAGTGGTTTGACGTCAATGTTTCAACCCCTCGTCTCTATAGTAATATAATTTGATGGGGTTTATTTTCTTCAATTAATTTTAGACAGATTTCTTTTTGATAGTAATCTATTCTGACACAACTCTTTTGCAACATCTCAAAGGTGTAAAAATCGACGATCTTTTATTAAATGACTAAAAGATAGAAGATTTCTACATATAAAAAAAACTACCATACAGTTAATACTGGTAGTGACCCTGAGAAGTTGAGCTATCTGTAGATAGTTTGTAAAGGTATTTAAATTGATTAAATGCTCTTTTTTACAAGCTTTTTACTAACTTGCAATGTATGTATGTTTGTCCGGGTGGAATCTTGCAACTGAATTTTAAACCCGTTCCACTCAACCGGTTGAGCTGAAATTTGGAATACATAAGTAACTTTGGTGACAATGCAATAATATGGTACTTACCATGGAGGTGGTCTCGTAATGGACAACAGAACTTCTGAATGGATTATAGTAGGCTACTAGTGTTTGGGCTCATTTGAATCTGCTTGCGGTTCCGATTATGAATTTTATAAAAGCTTGTTTTGAAAATTTAATTTTTCAACAATAAACTTATTTACTTTTCGCTAAAATTTTGAGGCATCATGGCTTATATTGGACGGTTTTAAGTAATACGGCGTAAGACAGCGTCTTCTGGTTAGACTGTCTTCGTGATTAATTATCAGTTGGGGATTGTAGCGGCCATGCGGCCAGATAAATTGTGCAACTTTTGACAGGATGTTTTTAATTAAGTTGAAAAATGTTGCTGCAAAACGTTAGTTCTATAAAACCGTCTAATAGCAGAAACTGAAATAACGGGAGCTAATGATGGACGTTTTCACAATAGCAGTATCTATAACCGATATCATAACGGATGGCTATATCCGTTGCGATGGAATCTACTTAGGAAATAATGTGAATGTCATACTATTGTTGAGCTTGGAAGCGGGAAGCTGGTGTTTCAATTTGATGGTATATATTTTTTGAAGTATATTTGTGAAATCTATAAAACATTTGACTGTTACCTTAAGTTGCCCTTTGGTGACTTTTCTTTGAAGTGTTTCCGGCATGTCTTTACTTTTAGGCTATCTGTTTAGTTTAAAATGTTATATAAAAGTATTGAGAATGTTAATAGACTTGAACGATAATCATGAATATAGTAAACTTTCAATGACATTGAATCGAAATTGCCATTGATAAGTTCCAGTATACTCTTGTATTCCTATCAAACAAAAATTCACACTAAACTGTAAATGAATTGAATTTTTTAATAATACTAAAATAAACAAATGCAGAAAACACAAGGTACACTAAAATAATTTTTTTTCTAACGAGAGTAGCGATTCGTTTAAAAAAAGAACGCAAAAGTCGGCCACCGAATTTGAACTAAACTTTTTTGTAAGGCAGTAGGATCCCTAGTCTACCCTTTCCTGCGTAATCACGTCATCATTTAATTTTCGAATGCCCAAGGCTCGTGGGGTGCATGCAGAATCTAATCAAGTTCGAAATTTCATTGGATTTTATTCGGTTAATATAGGATTAAATTTGAACTGCCAACTTTGATAGGGGCTTATAATCGTTCAGGGTTTCATTGACTGCTTTTTTATATTGACTGTAGAAACAGAGCTTTTTATTTTGTTTGTGTTGAAAAGTTTACAAACGTTTTTGGCACGATATCGGGCTTTAAAAACCCTTTCATTAAAACTAAACAACTTAGTATTCGAGTATTGCACACACGTTAAACTTTTAAGCAGTAAGCGACCTTGTTAAACATTCGATTTGTGCTTTAATACCTATCACTATACTTGTTTTATCGCTTCAGACCTGTACGAGACTTGAAATAAAACAAAGGATTACACACATCTGCGCTAACTTGTTATCGTATTAGTCACAGCTAAAGTTTATGTTACGTATTGCAAACTCCGATCGAATAAAACTCGACGCCTCCGTCCGTACTCAATCTTGACAATGCTGCGAGCGATAAAGCACTCTATCTTTTACCTGTAACGTTCCTTTCTCCCTGCTCCACTTTGATTTTGTTTCTAAAAGTTTTATTTCAGTTTCTACTTTGTATAAACTTATACTGATTAAAATTTACGCTTTAGTTGCGGTCGCCGCTTACGTACGTCCGTTGGGGTTCAAAGTTAACATTGTTTGGTTACAAGTTGCGGAATCCTGAATTCCAGTTATATTAACAACACTATCCAATTTCTTTCTATGAAAAGCAAAATGCATTTTTGCGAAAAACAATCTCGGTATCTCGTAACATCTTGGGTATCACTAGTTTATTTACAGCGTCTGAAACTAGAGATTTACATAATGCTTATAAGTTGGGGACAATTTTCGACAGCTGTATCTAGCTAGACTGCATTGGAATCTAAATTTAGAAAATGAAACATGAATGGATCTAGAAATTACGTAAAAATTTTGAAGTAAAACTTCTTTAGGCACGCTTGATTTGGGGAGTAACCTGGTGAATGCGTTACGAAAAGTGCGAACGGAAGTTGAGAGGGAGATATAAGTTAGTTAAGATAGAAAGAGAGAGAGTTACATTTCGTATATTTTTAAAAGTTAATGTGCGAGTGCGAGTTGCGTCTGTCCAGAATGAACATAGACTGATCGATCTACAGACGTGTGGACAATTTTGTAATTAAAATTTTTTATAAATTAATATTTTGAATAAGAAGTTTTACTTCTATCGTGTGGTCTAAAGCACACTCGTTTTCTTTCATAGATGTTATTGTAAATGTCACAGACAAAATGTCGGATTTGGAACATAATCTCGCATAATCTTGTATTAGGTTGACAACGTGTTATTAGAACAAAGTTTTGTGAGATGACTGTTTACAAATATCTAAGCATTTTGTAATAATTTGTGTATTTCTTGAATTTACAGTAGTTTTTGAGTATATTCATAACAAACATTCACACATAAATACAAATCTATCCTCATTATAATCTATATTATATATGAAAGAAAGTCGTGTTAGTTACACTATTTATAACTCAAGAACGGCTGAACCGATTTGGCTGAAAATTGGTGGGAAGGTAGCTTAGAACCAGGAGACGGACATAGGATACTTTTATCCCGTTCGACCGCGTTCCCGTGTGACGTGACATAAAAACGTCAATGAGAATACAAGTCACTATAAAACGTGGTATAACAAAAACGCATTTGACATGGAATAACAAAACGCAAATGACAGCTAAACGTAATTTTGTCTATGGTTAAGTATAGTTGTAAAATGATGGCCGGGGACAACAATTGACAATTCTACCAGGGTGACGTATATTGACGCCCGCGTTATATGCATGTCAAGGCGGTACGAAGTTTAGCGGGTCCACTAGTATTAGTATAGATTATGAAACTTTCCACGCATTTAAATCAGGTGTATATTGGACTTCGTTGATTAATTAATTAACGTTAATTAACTTCGCGTTATTTATCCAAAAAAGCGAAATCAATAGCAAATGCATTGGCAAGTGCCTAATATTTCAAAGTCATAGAACAAAAATTGTTGGTTTAGCGCCTGGGCCACGGTGTAGAATCAGTTCATGAGTAGGTAACTGGTTATAATATCACGTGCTGAGTAGAAACGGAGCATCGTTCACGGTTCCGGTAACCGTATCACGCCACTAATTGTGATTCCACAGAAAGGAAGTACCGCGATCAATGTGACTTGCGCTATCTATATTTTGTAACTATTCTCGTATAATCTATAGATTTCTATGCAGTCTCGTTAACGAACGTTCTGTTCTAATTCTATAGAGTACTCGTGAATAGTCCTGTTGGGTGACTAACCTCTAAATAGCTTACCTATTTTGTAAGGTTAGGGTTACGGAAAAACAATCGACGAGAGTTCTGATTGATTTTTGGAATCGTATCGTATTTGAATGTCAGCTTGCTGTGGGCCCAAGGTTGTAAAGAGTACGCAAAAACTCTACTAGGTATTTAGAGGAAATATATGGCTTAATTTTCCGTGTAATGGGTCAAATAGTCCCTATTTGCAAGCTCTGCGGTAAGCTTAGCAAAGTGAGAATTCTCTCGCAGCTGTCAGCGTGGCTCAGAGGCTGCGGGTACCGCGACGTAGGGTCCCTCAAACCCTCGGTAGGTGAAAGTAGGTCGAGCCGACCCTCCCCCTCTTGTCGCTTTCACTACGCCACTCGGGATTGAGCCTAATTTTATTGCGTTCGATCGTCTTCCACCCGTTCGATATGAATGAAACTAATAACCTGATTTCACGAACAATTTCACACCGATCACAGTAATTTAGACGGCCAATCTTCCTCAATTTTCAGTGGGCACGTTGTAATTTGTAAGCTGTTTTTAAAACAGCATTTATAATGCTTTAAAATGCATCAAACATACAAGTACTTCCTTGCTTGAGTCATTTCCACGGATTTTCTGCGTATCCTTAGCAATATAAAATTATGAGGTTGATTTAGGTTTATTTTCTAAAATGTCTGTCCATCTATGTATAATACTAGCTGTTGCCAGCGGCTTCGCACGCATGGTTTGCCAATAAAAAGTAGCCTATGTGTTAATCCAGGTTGTGATCTACGTACATACCAAATTTCATTGCAATCGGTTCAGCCGTTCCGGCGTGAAAAAGTAATAAAAATCCATACATCCATACATACAAACTTTCGCGTTTATAATATTAGTAGTTTATTTCAGAAATGCATAATTTTATTATAAACTTGGTTTGCCGTGAAAACTGTTTTAACGAACATGTTTACGCTGGGAATTTAATTAAAAGTCATGCTTGGTCATGCACGACGACCTCCGTGGCGCAGTGGGCGAATAGCCGGCTGATACGCAGGGTTCGATTCCCGCCCCGGAACAAATATTTGCATGATCTACAGATATTTGTTCCGGGTCTGGTTGTTTCTCTATATATTATAAGTATGTATTTACAAAAAAAAATATATACGTATTCCAACAGTTATCTGGTTCCCATAGTACAAGCTCTGCTTAGTTTGGGACTAGATAGCGCTGTGTGAAATGTCCAGCAATATTTTTTGTTTTTTATATTTATTTTTGGTTTATGAAATAGTGCGGTAACATTGAGCAATAATTTACAAAATATTTATGCACGGTAAAATTGACTATAATTTCTTTACTATCTGAAACGAAGAACTAGGCATTCACCCTACTGAACAATTTGTGGACCTGTTCGTGTGAACAAAGTGTAACATTAAAAGTAGCCCATAAAACTTCACAACCACAACAAAGAAGGCATACGTTAAGTTTTGCAAAGAAAATTATACCTTCCATATTGAAGGTTTTTCTATAAAATGTCACAGTAACGCGCAGCAATGAATCATTCCTGCGACATTTTGAAATGTTCGCTCTGAACTTTCTACGTGCTCTGCTTCCTTTATCTTTTGGAGAAACATTCGCGTTTGCATTTGTAACGTGTTCCAGGTGTAACTTTAAAGAATATAAGTCAAAAGTCAATAGTAGCTTTAGCCGAAGTTGCAAAAAAGTAGGTATTATAAGTTTATAGACATACTTGTCTGGATAGGTATTTATGTACTATGTTATATTATTATGTACCTAATTTATTGATGAGTACTTATATATTTGTATATATTTATTTATTTTGATTATGTAAGTACACTGTTTATTCAATATTCAAATATTTTTTATTAATAGCTACCGTCCTATAACGTTCTCGTGAAATCCAGTCCATCCAAAGGTTGTCTGGAAGAGATCGCTTTTAGCGATAAGACCGCTACTTGTATTTCTGCGTATATTGTTATATGTTTTTTATATTGTTTTTTTTATTTTAAGTGTGATTTACAATAAAGCGTTTTCTATCTAACTATCTATGTATCTAGGTCATCGAAGCGTTCTTAACAAAAATTGATGTAGCCGATTTCAAGATCATTGAATGGATACAACAAGATCAGAAACGAATAAACGCATAATGGGCGGTCTTATCGCTATAGAAAGCGATCTATAGCGAATAAGCTAAAGTATGCTTAAAAGTTTGATCGCAACAACTTCAGGGTAACTCTTTCACTCAAAGCTTTTATGAAACTTATCACTATTCAATGAAATTACAAGAAAAATTATAGAAAAAGTAGGTCATCATTAGACCAGAGGCCAAGTCTAACGTAAATGGGATTTGCTATGAGTCTTTAAAGGGGCATAGAATAAAGTAAATCTAGGTCAAGCGGCTCAGATTCATACAATTAAAAACTTATCCAGAACATTGCCAAAGCCTTAAAGGTACTTAAGGTACTAATAAAAACTCGCTATCCCGATTAATAAGGAAGAGTTTTGAGGCACAAATCAAAGCAAAAGTTTTGCTCACATTACATTACTTAAAGCAAAAGGTTTGCTCACATTACACCCCTATAAATATGAGACACCGGAACAAAAAGTGCTAAGATTGAACATAAGAAGGAAATATCTTGATGCTCCACTATGTCCGAAATTAAATGTAGCGATGCATGGCTCTCGGTATCAAGCAGTTATTTTATACAACTCTCTCCCCATTGACATGAAAGTTATTGATAGTCCAATTATATTTAAGACTAGGCTAAAGAAGCTTTTGCTGGAAGGGTGTTTTTATTCAGTGGATGATTTCAAGCTACAATGCAATTCAAAATGATTTTATAACTTTTAAAACTATCATGGTTATGAACACTACTAACTAACTATAAACTTAACTATAACAATATGACAATTTCTGACCCTAATGCAATTTGTAGATTATTTAATGACTTTTTTATAGATCTCAGTAACAGTATCCCAAAACATCAATATTATAATATTGGGACTACTTCAAACGTTATTAGCAACACATCGACAATATTTTTAGAACCTACAGATGAGAATGAAATATTTAAAATCTTAAAGGGACTTAATAACACTAATTCAATTGGATACGATGGACTGAGTACCAAAATTCTCAAGAGGAGCGCAGGTAGTATCTGTGCACCACTGTGCTACATTATACATTTGTCTCTTTCCGAAGGCTGTTTCCCTTCCAAATTGAAAATATCAGTGGTAAAGCCTCTATTCAAGAAAGGGGATGACAAAAATATTAACAATTATAGGCCAATAACATTAATCTGAATATTATCCAAGGTGTTTGAAAAGGTGGTTTTTAATAGGTTAAATAAATTTATAGATAAATATGATATACTTACCAATCAACAATTTGGGTTCCGTAAAAATAGGTCTACAACTTTAGCATGTTTTAATCTTGTAAAAGTAGTGACGGACTGTATAGATCTCAAAATACCTGTCGTTGCGTTAATGCTGGACCTAAGTAAGGCATTTGATCTGATCGATCATGACATACTTCTAGCAAAACTAGAAAAATACGGGATAAGAGGCGTCGCACAAGACTGGTTGCGCAGCTACTTGTGTGGACGAAGTCAATGCACTGAAATATCTCGACTTACATACTGCGATAATAATAATGATAAAATGGTAATAAAAAACATTTTCAGTCTAACTTTAGGATTAATAGCCGTGGAGGACCCCAAGGGAGTATATTGGGCCCCCTGTTGTTCCTATTATTTATAAATGATTTGCCCAATGTAACGCAACATAAATGCTTACTGTTTGCAGATGATACAACGTTAATAATCAAATGTACAAATAAGGAATTATATGAAAATGAAATTAATAATGCAATTAATGATATAGTGACATGGTTAAATATAAATAAATTAATGATCAATATAAATAAAACAAAACTGATTCAATTTCGAAATTATAAAACTGATCCCCCTAAGTTAAACATTAAATTTCAGTCAATGGACATAGAAAGCGTAGAGTCGGCAATATTTCTAGGTATCCGAATTGATAAGCATCTAAATTGGAAACCACATATTGATCAGGTCTGCAATAAATTAAATATATTTGTTTATGCGTTAAAACGAGTTAGAAAAACCGTCTCTCACAAAGCGTCTCTAGCTGCATATCATGGTTATGTGTCTTCTGTTTTACTTTATGGCTTACCATTATGGGGTAACTCAGTGGATCTACTTAGAGCCTTTAAAATACAAAAGAAATGTGTCCGAGCGGTCTGCGGAGCCTGGTTCTTGGACAGCTGTAAGCCTCTTTTTAAAAAAACAAGAATACTACCTTTGCCGTGCATGTACAACAGAGAAATCTGTATTTTTGTAAAACAGTTTCCTAGCTATTTTGCAAGACATGAAGCAGTGTTAGCCAGACACACTAGACATAAAAATAGAATTTATTTACCAAAGCACAAATCATCATTTATTAACAGTAACGCTCATTGCATTGCAGTAAAAATATTTAATAAATTACCAGACGAATTAAAAGATTTACCTTTGACTTTATTTAAACGCCGAATAAATAAATGGTTGTCAACAAAATGTTTTTATACTATTGCGGAATTTTTTAATGATAAGTAGGTATGACATATTTTACATGACATTATTTTATTTTATTGACATTTTTATATTGTGTAGTAAATTTTAAATTTTAATCATTTTCTTTGTAATATTTGCACACCAGGCCACTATCTGGTAGAATGTTAAGAGCTTAAATTGTACATTAAGACCAGTGTAAAATTGACTAACTTTCTGCAAATAAATTATCTTTATCTTTATCTTTACTATTTATACTAAAAAAGGGATATTTACCATGATTTGTGAGTATTTGAGTATCCCGATATTTCGGCGCAGTTTACCCGCGATCATGGCGCATGCAACTTCGCCGAAATATCTGGATACTCAAATACACACAAATCATGGTAAATATCCCGTTTTTAGTACAAAATGATTTTATTTATGAATTTTTTTTTATCTCTGACTTTTTAATCTAAGTGCTGTATTTTATTGTGGCTTGTATTTTGAATTGTGTTGGTTGTATTAATTATTTTTGTATTTAATGATGATTATTTTGATTATTAAATGTATTGTTAGTATAGTTTAATGTATAGTTTAGTTTTAAATACAATTAGTTAATTGTTTTATGAACAAAATATATGAAATGAAAAATGAATTATCCAGACGTTGCCCTGTCTCGTCAAAGAACTTCACTAGATCTAATTTTTATCCAATGTCGAACGTGATATCTGTTCCTGCAGATTAAATTGTGATAATAAAATTAAATGGGCTGAAAGACAAAGGAAATTGAGTTTCATGTTGAATAGAGTAACTTTCGCGGCCCTGAGCTTTGCACTTTCCATGCGTTTGGATAATTTAGTTAAAAATGTGTAGTGCAGCCTAACTAACTTCATGCCAGCCAGAATTCTAGCTACTTGTGGGTTGTATGCTAGCGCCCTCAAAACCTACTACAGAGCTTAGCCTTCCACAGTAGCTCGTAATTATCCACTTTGCATGCTAGCCGAATTTGTCATTAGCATAATTGATTATCTTGTTGTGCCTTGTCCAGGATAGCGAGTTTCTTATTCCTTGTACGGATCCTTCTAATTAGGTTTCATGTTGGAAGTAGGAAGCAAGAGGTGAGCCGTGGTAGCTTTGATGTAGTAGAACTACATTTGCTCAGCTGGGCGTGTTTATATGCAAAGTTATTTGAAGAGTAGCACGCTTACTTTGCGGTGTGCAACATAAAATGTATTTCTGATTGACAAATCCCTTTTCAATTATTTTTACTAATTATTCTTGAATTTCAAAAGCATTATCCTTTATTGCGGTATATCGATTTGCAATGCTTGGTTTTTGGGGTTTTCAAAACGCAACACATAAAGTTCTGACGTAAAATCTTTACTGCTACTATGGTGCTAATGCATAATATTCGTTCAATCCTGCCCAATAAATGAAGCGGGCCTTTCTAGAAAATTACTAAAACGTGTTTACTGCAACAGTGATGTTATAGAATAAAGCTCGTTCTATCCTGCCCAATTATTGCAGGTCCAATTTGCTAGATTTGGCTGACGCGGCTCTGAGGCTTGCATTTGAGAATAAGCCCGCATGTTCTATTTCCTCTCACGTTTGCGTCATCAATGATTCAAATGGATTTATTGATGTCGGCTAAATTCTCTTTGTGGTTGTTTACAAGTTGTACAAGTTTGGAAAACCTGTCAAAATCATATTTGTTAATAGCAAGTTTAAAAATGCTTATTCGTGTCGCGTTGCAATCCAGCTGAAACTCGTTATTATGAATAAACTGTCTGTGTATTATCACAAGGTAATTGATATTCCAGAGAAAACTTATTTAAACATGCAGAAAGCTGCTATTCTTAATACGTGTCGTAAGAAAATTTCTACAAGAAGACACAAGCGTTCAATCTCAACATGATTCGCACTTGACTTGGGCCCGTGAGCTTCATAAAAACCGAAATATCAATATTTCGAGAGAAAAAAACAACTAAAAACAACTAAACATATACACACTAAACATAAATAATAAAAAAAAAATATTGATCCAGAATTGTTCACACAAAAAGTTAGTAGGCACGATATAGTATTAAATTAGTAGGTATACATTTAGGTAGTACTTATTATAATATTGAACACTAGCTCCCACACTAGGATTCCCTGTGTCGTGGTTAGCTAGGCTCTGCTCAAAAAAGAAACATGGAATAAACTTAATCGTAATAATCAATAATAATAAAAATAAACACCCTATATAATAATTTAGTAAAAATAGTTATTAAAAAGTTAGAAGTAACTAAAGTTTAATATTATGGTTGAAATTCATCCAATTTGCCAAACAACAAATAAGTTCTACATATATTACATTTGATAATCATAATCTTGCAGAGCTATATTATTAGTGAAGTAAGGGTGCGTGTATGTGTGTCCGCCCCCTTATTACCTAAGCTAAATTGCTCTCGCGTCGCTATCGCTAGTCAGGCCATCCCTTTCACACGTTACAGTTTGTATCTCACGTGTGAAAGGGATGGCCTGACTAGCGATAGCGACGCGACAGCAATTTGGCTTAGGTAATAAGGGGGCCGGAGTGTGTAGTCGAAGAGCGATTGCAGTGGAAGGTGAGAATAAGGTTGGCGAGACAACCAGTTAATATTGTATTACTTTATGGGGCTTAAGAGTTGTTCAGTATCAGAGCAGGTCAGACTTCTTAGCAACTCTTCGACCTTTTTTTTTACAAGAGGATTTTAGGTATTTCTGGATATCCAGCTCCTTGTGGGCACGCGAGTACAAGAAGGGACCTAGGAAGGATGGGGATTTTTGAGCAATGTTTGTGCGCGTAGATGGGGTAGGCCATATTGAGATACGATATAGCATTATAAAAAACTAGTCGTTCGCCCCGAACTCAGATCTCCCGAATCTCCCGAATCTCCCAAAATAAATATTATTCTTAGGGCGACTTGTACAACGATGCTTAAACTTATTTAGTGGCTAAATATGATTTAAGGAGTTGTACATGTTTAGTCACTAAATACGTTTAGTGATCTTTGTGCAAGCCGGTCTTAATCTTTGACTAATAAATTAGTGTTACAAAAAGATTCCAACCTACTTGACCTACAGTTTCATTTAAATTAGAGGTAACGGGGGTTCTTGTAACTGGTTATTGTTTTTGGGGTACAAATTGCAGTTATTCTGGATTTCTGACTTTTGCCTATATTTGTGTCACTAAAGCTACACGAATACCCAGTATTGTGGGATCACTGGTGTACCCTGTGAGTTTTGTCAAAGTTCTGTTTTTATCATGGCTAATAAGTCAAAAACTACAAAGATTAATCTAAAAATAGATACGGGGCTCAAACGTACTAATAAAGACCTTTCGTTTGACGTCCCACTTGACCTAATAGTCTAATTTTTTTACTCCTCTTGAACCCTAATATCTCAACAACCCTTCCACATTTTACCTGATTTAGTCACACCAAAATTGTGCCATTACTACCTACCTATGTATTTAATTTCACGATGATAGGATCACCGCTTCTAAAGTTATCGTTGGACAAACAAACATACATACATACATACTTACACATATACAACGAAGATTTGCCCAAGTTGATTTGGAGATCTCGCTTCGCTCGATCAATAAAGAGCTATATATCATGGGCTCCTCTTAATATAAACCTTTTACTTTCAAAACAATGGAGTTCTTTTTAAGTTTTACTATATCATTAGGTGTACACCGAATTTTCTAAAAGGGATCACTCCCTCAAAAGACAATCAGGTTTTGCAAAGTATTTGTGTCACGTAATGCGGCTTTTAACCCTTATTACCTTCATGAAAAAGAACTGTACCTACATAAAATACTGTCGCATCGTTAAAAATGAAATGTGTTTCCTTCAACATGGCTGCAAAGTGCTATTAAATTTATATGAGAGACTGTTTCGATGTATCCTATAATACTGTAACGACTTCCTTTGATGTTTTTAGTTGCATAAAACAATTTTGCAATTTTGTAAGACACTTACTAGTTGCCATTTTGGATTATGATTTGGCTTGAAATAGTCATGTTGAAGATATCTTACCGGTCTTCACCTATGAAATTGCCGTTCTTTAGTACTGGTCATTTCAAATAGAAAAAAAGTTTGGAATGGCTTTGTATTCTAAATTCAAATTAATTTTGTTTTAAAAACATGACATTCTTTTTATAAACTCAGTCTTTTGTTTATTGATTAGCGTTGTATTTTCATTACATTTGAACATTTTTCGTCATAATGGATACTTTATAAAAATTCGTGTAAATTATGGAATATGAGCTCCGTCGTGGCACCAACGCGACACAAACGGCACGTAACATCAAAAACGGAGAGAACTGTACAAACGAACGCACAACCTGTTATTGGTTTTCCCGGTTCCGTTTTGAAAATTTTGACTTGAAAAATGAAGCTCGTGGTCGTCCGGAGAATTTGGTCAACAATGATGAATTTAAGGCGATTGTGGAAGCTGACGAAACTCAATCTACAGCTGAGCTAGCAGCAGCTTTTGATGTTAGCATCGAAACAATTTTGATCCATTTGTGACAAATAGGCAAGGTAAAAAAACTTGATAGATGGGTGCCCCACGAACTTAACGATCGCCAGCGCAACGTACGCGTCGAGACCTGCCTCGCGCTGCTCAATAGGCAAAGAAATGAAGGAATTTTGAACCGAATTGTTACGTGGGATGAAAAATGGATTCTGTTCAACAATCGAAAGCGTTCAGCAAGTTGGTTAGATCCTGGTTCAGCACCAAAGCAATGCCCTAAACCAAAAATGACCCCTAAAAAGGTGATGGTCACTGATTGGTGGTCTAGTGCGGGTGTGATTCACCACAGCTTTTTACAAAACGGCATGAGCATTACTGCAGATGTGTTCTGTGAAGAACTGGAGACATTGATGGAGAAGCTTGCACATCGGCAACCAGCTTTGGCCAATCGGTCGTCCCCACTGCTCCTTCACGACAACGCGCGACCCCATACTGCACAACAGACAGTCTCCAAGCTGCAACAGTTGGGGTTGGAAGCTCTCCCTCATCCGCCATACTCACCAGACCTTGCATCTACCGACCATTACTTTTTCCAAAGTTTATGCATCTTTTTAGTGGGTGAAAAATTCAATTCCTGAAAGGCAGTACAAAATGCTTTTGAAGTGTTTGTTGCCTCCCGTCCAGCTGATTTTTACAAGAAGGGCATCAATAAACTGCCAATGCGTTGGCAAAGATGCGTCGATTGCATGGGTGATTACTTTGAATAACAGAAATAAAAAAGTTTTAAAAAATAAGTACTTATAAGAATAAGACATAATAAGAATTTGACATAATGAACGAAGGAAATGGCTGAGGAGGCTTTATGGTAGACTGATAATGCAAACCGGTTGACTGGAGGTATAGCACGTTTCCCCCAGCACACATCGCACTATCCTGAAGCAGAATTATCTTCTCATACTATCACCAGTATTCCAAAATCTTGTGTCATATTGTATAATCTTTTAAGTAGGTCTTTACCAAGAAACTCTTCTCTTTAAGCACGTTTATCAAGAAATTAAAGTTAAGTTATTTTAATAACAAAATGTAATCTACCTATGAAATGGCATGACCTCTTCGGAATGCTAAAATCATGTCAACAAAGGTGTTATGGACGCAACCTTAGGGACTGTAACAACACTGTTAATAATTAATGCCAGACAGTTGCTTGTTTAAGCTTATTCTGTCATAAAATACGTTTAAATATTATTTTACCAGTGAAAATGTATGCATGAACTCTGTTTTTGCATTCTACCTGAGATAATCCTATTTTTTTGCCTCTGTAGCAAATGTAAAAGGAATTACTCTTACTTATCCATACTGATGAGTCTTCATGTGAACTGGCCAGCATACCACCTTGCCGTACCAAACGATTCGATTAAACTTTTCTTGTTAGCACCAGTAAGTAGTAGAATTCACTTTCGGCGTATGATTTTCCAAACCAGTATAATCTTGGAGTCTTCAAGTACAGAGTAAATAGGTTCTTTCTAGGCAAGCGTGCACCATCTTCGATCACACCATCACTTACCATCAGATGAGGTCAAGCGCTTGACTATCATAAAAAAAACTACGAGTTCTATATACAATAAAATATTATATATTTTTAAACGCATTTCAATCTAATTTGTCTGCATGTCAATACACCATGGTTAAATGACATTAGATTAAAATAATACCCTATAGAAACGGCTTTAAAGTGGAATTGGGCTGGGCACGCCTGTCGGATGCCAAATAAGCTGTAGGCAAAAGTAGCTACCGAGTGGGCCCCTGACCTAGCGAGAAGGCGACGCGGCAGACCGAGACGGAGATGGCGGGACGAATTGGATAAGTTTCTGTTTGCCTGCGTGGACGTGGCACAGGATCGAAATGTTTGGAAGGAACGGGGGAGGCCTTTGCACAGCAGTGGGACACAAATGGCTGAAAATAAAATAAAATAGAATATTATTGTTATTTGGAGCACATACTATCCCACTGCAGGGTGCAAAGGCCTTCCTTCCTTTCTAATAAACGTAAGTTAGGTCTAAAAACGTTTTAAAAATAAATTAAATAATTCGTAAATGCTAAGATTATTGACGACCTCCGTGGCGCAGTGAGTGAATATCTGGCTGGGACGCAGGAAGTGGCGGTTTCGATTCCCACCACGAAACAAATGCTTGCATGATCAACAAATATGTTTTTCTGGTCTGGTTATTCCTCTTAATATTATGTGTGTACTTTAATTGATAATTTAATTACTAAGTATTTCCAAAACATAGTATGTAAATATTCCATCAGTTATCTGGTTCGCATAACATAACAAGCTTTGCTTAGTTTTAGGCTAAATAGCGTTGCGCAAAATGTTTAGCATTATTTATTTAGTACTAGTGGACCCGCCGAACTTCGTACCGCCTTGACATGCATATAACGCGGGCTGTCAATATACGTCACCCTGGTAGAATTGTCAATTGTTGTCCCCGGCCATCATTATGTATGGGAAAATGAATGACTTCCACAAATAATTCAATACCAAAATTAGCCAAATCGCTCCACCCGCTCTCGAGTTTTAGCGAGACTAACGAACAGCAATACATTTTTATATATATATACATTATCTTGGGATAACTCCGACCGAAGCATCTGTTTCAAACGATAATAATTTTGTTTACATCCTCTTTGACGATATTTGCAGCACGCATTCTGTCAATTCTATGTCTAACGTCATAATGTTACATTAAAAAAGCGCTAAGGTTAGATTATAAATAATTTTATATGGTGGTTAAATATTCTTAAATTTTCAAATTTTTCGCCCAATTTTCTTAATTTTTTCTTTTCTAAGAACCTTCTTCTGACAATAAGAAATACAACAAAAAAAGAATTAGCGAAATCGGTCCAGCCGTTCACGCGTGATGGCGTGACCAAGGGAAATAGGGATTCATTTTATATATAGAGATTGTAAAAATGTTTGTTTTATTATGGTGTACAATAAAGTGTATTTTGTAAAATATTATGAAGCAGATGATATAGGGATTCGATTACCAACCTAACCACCGGCCTTAGTTTAAAAGATACACTTTACGAATTACCTGACGCTAAAAACAAAATAACAATTTATCGGTCTACTTGTAATTAAGAGGCAATTGTGACGTTATACACCGCGCACCCACCATTTTAAATAGGCGTCATTCAACTCATTTGACGTGTAATTATTTTCATTTCGCAACCCAGTTTTCGAACGTGACCCGACCAGTCAGGGCTACCAGCGGTTGGGCGGACCGACGGCTTTTTTGTCACTTACCAACCTTATTTATTATGTTTTGCGTCGCTGATTCATTTTTGGGTTTTGCTCAGATGCGAACGAGGTTGCGTGGTACATTGTATGAGCCGCCTTGAATTTTAATACGGAGTTTGTAGGTTCAAAGCACGACCTTGACATCAATGGATTTTTTATTTGATTTTTGACCACGTGTTTTCCCGTGGCGCAGAGGATGGTGTAGGTACTTGACTGTCCTACAATTTTTAATATTTATTTTACTTATTTGATTCTATAGGACATCTATGCTACACCGTAGGTAGTCTGCTATCCTCTTTAGAATTTTTATTGTGGGGCATCTATCTACACATGTAGGTAGGGAATGCAATCCCGACTCGAGATTGCAAATTCGAGATCCCGCGGGATTAGAAATATCAATCCCGCGGGATCCCGGAAGTTTCGGGATCCCGTCTAGTTTAAAAAAAATGTTAAATTCGGATGACTGAAAAAGCTAATAACTGCTTGTTTGTGATAGTGAGGTTAACTAAAATAACATATTACTCGAAAGAAAATAAAAATCTTTATTCTTTAATCTTACCAACTAAATAATTATCGTCACCTGTCGCTAATATTCGGAAATAGTCGGAATAGTTTTCTAACGCTGTTTGGCGTTCCTGCCGCTCGCGGCCGTCAGTCAGCGCGCCGCTTGCGCCCCGAGTGGACGTGTGTAGCGTCGCTGACCACTGCCGCCCAATCCCGTCAATCTCGAACGGGATCTCGTCATATGATGCGTCGGGATTGATCCCGAAAAATTACACGAGATCTCGCGAGATCGGGATTGCATTCCCTACATGTAGGCGTTAATCCTCAAAAAACTGATTATACAAAAACTATATTTAGTATTTATTTATTTAAATGCAACTTACATCACAGGTTTCATAAAAGTAATCTATAGAAGTATGTACCCTGTAAGGGTGTGGCAAGGTAAACAAACTGCATAAAGATATTTATTACAAACTAAAATTATCATAGGAGAATTATATTAGGTGCTAATCGTAACTTTGTTACTTTATTAAGTATACATATGTCTGTTACATAACTATTATTTTATGTGGGTATAGGAACATTTGTGTATTTCTACACAATCAGTAAGATGAAGTTTAAAAGTTAATGCGTTATCTATTTGTCTATAATTTAACAGTGTTTAACGAGCGAACATTAATGTTTTATTATTATTTCCCACACATGCACCCAGTTTAGTGCCAAGCAATAATTAAGTACGTCACTTTGCTGCAGCAAAAATGCACTCATTATATTAAAACTAACCGTTTGTTATAACGTATAAAATATGCTGCTTTTGGGCTTTGACGTGGGTTTAAACATTTTTCTCTCTCAACGTTTGCTCATAGACAAAATGAAGTACTAACTATCTTATAAAACGTCGAGTTCACTTTTTAAACGGTTTTTTAACAGTGTTCTGTTTTTTAACAAATGTTTGGAAGTTCTAAATTGGACGTGCCTATGATTTTCAATGAAAACTTTTTTTGTATTTTTCATTTAAAACTAGCTTTCAGCCTGGTTTTAGTAACTATGTAGGGCCTAGTAATTGACCGGTAAGTAGGTCATATATTTTTCGTCAAAACTAAACAAAGCCTTTTGATTTTTTTATACAACCTGGTGAACGGTGGTGGAATAAGAAAATGACGCACCTGATGTGAAGTGGTAGCCATCGCCTTTGTTAAGCGTTGCCTCGTAAGTTCTAAACATGATTTAGCGTACATCAGAGGTTTTGTTTTGTCCTGTCCATCCAAAGGTTGTCTGGAAGATATCGCTTTTAGATATAAAACCACACCATTGTACTTACCTTTATTTTTGTGTATTTCTTTGTCTATTCAATTTTATTTGTGTGCAATGAAAACTATATCTAGACGGTGTCCTTTAAATCGCTGTTTTCCCAGAACATATATGCTACTTTTTACCTGACTGCGAAGGAGGATAACGATTTTATTGACCAACCACGCGTGCAAAGCCGCGGGCGGAAGGTTTTATATTATAAGGATGTATAGTTGATACATGAGGCTGATATAGTGAGGTGAGTGCATTCCACACGAGTGTTCATACCATCATTTATATATGTTTAATGTTTTTTTTGTGTAAGTAAATGTACTTAACCTAGCACATAAAACGTTCTGGCTTAGGCTGTGTAGTTTTATGAGCATCTAAACGTAAATGCAACAAAGAATATATAATTTGTCAGCTCGTAAAAATAGAACATTGGCCAAGTAAACTCAGAGGCCCAATTCTGAGAATAAATAAGAAACGACTATCCAGCGATACCATTTTTAACGATTATGATTGTTGTTCTTGACATAAGCTGCTTAGTTTTCAATGGGGTTGCCATAGCAACGGCTGTCATTGAAAATATTGTTTTAGAAGAATACTAAAAGGTATCTATAATGACCATTTCGCGACGATACCATTGTCATAGTGAAGCGATTGGTTTCGTAGAATTGGGTCCCAGATCACTTGTTTGAATGAAATGATTAGTGACCGAGTAGTCATCCGAGTGAAATCGGAGGCACTCGTAACTTGAAAACCAAGCTTATATGCAGTTATCCCCAACACGCTCACTCTAGTAACATGAGGTACGCGTAGTAGAGTAAAAGAGACAGTGACTCAGCGTAGCACGTAACGAGTTCTGGGCTATAATAAGCATTTTTTGTTGAAAAAATAATTCGAAGCAAGATTTTATAAAATTCATAATCAGTACCGCAATCAAATTAATATGAGCCCAGACACTAGTGGCTCACTACAACAAATTATCACATTTAAATGCGTAAGTACACAAAATTTCGTGTCTGCGCTGTTGACCGTTGAGGAGTTTCTTCATCTGGAGCCAATCCAGGGTGTAGAATCAGGTCATACTTACCATAAAAATGAATTGTCATTGTAACTGAACCAACATGTAAAAAAATTTATTTTTTAACTGGATAGATCTGCATTTGATCACAATCTCACCTGATGGTAAGTGACGATGTGGTCTAAGATGATGCACCAAAATTAAGAAGAAACCTATTTACCCTGGATTGTATTCTTCAACTTTGTAGGATAGAGGAAGTTGTTCTAATTCAGCTCGCAAGATTTGACCTAAAACAAATAAATAACAAACTAACAAGCAAATATTGCAAGCTAAATAATAGCTTGTTAAAATTAATGAAGTAAGCTACCTAGCTCATTCTGAAGGTTCATCAATTAACGCAAATGATCGTGTTCATTTCCCAGCGTAGTTCAACCCTACCCATTCAATTTTTTACTTTTATTTATGGTAGCAATAAATCGGTTCACGCCTTATCGTGATGTACCTTTGTACACGCTTAAGTAGCTACTTTACCCAGTGTAGACATTTAGTGACCTATGTAATACTACTAGCTGACCTACCCGCGGCTTCGCACGCTTGAAATTTCCCGTTTCTGTGGGAATTTCGGGACATATACTATAGAAAACACTCATGTCACAATGCTGCAGATATAAACACCGTTTTAGCAGTATACCGTGATAATGCTGTGAAAGTAGCGACGTCTGTAAAAAGACGGACAGATATGAAAATCTGATGTATGTCCACAAAAATATTAATTTGTTTAAGAAAATAGCGATAATCATAATTTTAATACTAGAATCAAAGATACACTCGCTGTTGCCACTTGTAGACTCCATAAAGTTAGTAAATCGTTTAAAGCTCAAGGTGTACCCTTTTATAACAAACTCCCAAGTGAGGTACTAAAATAAACAATTTTAAAAACGTAATTAAACAATTTTTTTATGAAAAAACCTACTATAACATATTGGATTATTTAGATGATAGAGAAGCTTGGGATTGAAATTGCTCCAACTCGTTCAAAAATCTTCCAATTTAGACGTTATTTATTTTCTTTATTGTTATGTATTAAAAGGATCATTAAAAAATAATCAGTCTTGTTTCTTGGTCGCGAAGAAACAAATAGTAAAATTGACGTTTCTAAGTGATCCTCTTGATTTCAATGAATAAAAAGATTGTGATTTTAGAAGAGTATCAAGGATTAAAGTTTAAATATATATTTAGGTTCTCTGGTTGAGATTGCTACACGGTGATTACCACCAATGGAATGTTCCAATTTTAATAGTTATCATTTATTACCTACGATAAAGTATGCTCTATTTACAATTAACATGTTGTGTTGTGTTTGTTTACTGGTATAGCAAAAACAAGTTATGCAAACCTTCTGTCACGAAAGGATCACAATGTGACGTGAAGGAGCTACGCGCTACACCGTAGAGGGTCTACGCCGTAGAGAGCTACGACGTAGAGGCCTACGACGTAGAAGGAAACATTTCAATACAACCGCCATATACATATTGGACAGTTTGTGTCAGTGTCGTTTGATGAATTTGTGGTTTGTGGATACTAGTTTTTGCCCGCGGATTAGCTTATCGGGCACAAATAATACCTATGTATGTCAATCATAATTATATTTGTACAGGGTGGACCGACATTGAAAAGTAATACAAAGTTGCAAATGGAGGTATGCGCAAACACTTATGTTAGAACAATACTATATATACGAACCGTATATTCTTTTATTGTCGTAAATAACGTCCCACTTCGAAAACCATATATCGAAATCTGTTCAGCTATTGGGGTGACGACCATATATTTAAATGAATTAATTACTATTTGTAGTAAAATAACATTGATAACATAATTGGTTTTACGTAATCAACATTATCTTCAACTTTTATCCCCATGAAGACTTGTGTTTCATTATTCTGATCTATATTTATTAACATGTATGTAAGTACATATTTATTTATTATAGATATATGATTTTTTTTATGTACCTAATAGTTATGTATTTAAAGGTAGCATTCGGTTCTTAGCGACCGCGACGCGCGACCGCGATCCGCGACCTCGTCCGGGTCACGCGACCCACTGCTTAGTATGGATTTATATGGAATACCAAAAAAACCTGGCGACTGCGTCGAGCGACCGGTAGAGCGGCGTCGCGACCTCGACCCGGTCGCGTCGTAGGCAGTGTAGTCACGTGACGCTGACGAGAATTACATCGAAATGGCGGCGTTTTCACCGAACGTGGATGAGAAGTTGATAAAATTAATAAATAAAACCCTTATTTGATTAAATAAAACATTTATATGATGTAAGGCTCGCTTCTTATAAAGATAACATTGTGAGGGACAATATTTGGGAAATAATTGGCAAGGCAAGAAATAATTCTGGAGGCATAGATAATAACATAATCATAACATCATCATCTTCTTCATCCTCCAATAGCTGCAGAATAAGTTTTTTTGCTAGCTGCGGATAAATTGTCCGACATAATGTACAGCAATAGAACTCAACCGTCACCCATAAAACAGCGGGAAGAGTGGCGATGTCACTGTCGCGGTCGCTAACATCAGAAGGCTAGGGGTTGCCCCGCGACAGTCGTCCATTGTAGCTTCGTTCATTGGTTGCAGTCGCTCGTCGTGGTCGCTAAGAACCGAATACTACCTTAAGGATAAGTAACATTTCTTTTTCTATTATTAAGTTTATTCATTTTTACACCTCAGCCAATCTTCCATTAAGCAATGATACTCTCCATCCAAAGGTTGCCTGAAAGATATCGCTTTGTTAAGCGACAAGAACGCCCATTATGCTTACATTTATTTGTTTTCTTGTTATTTTTATATCTGTTGCGTCTAGCTTGTAAAGTATAATAAAGAATTTTCATTCATTCATTTATCATCAAGATTTTCAGTGACTTTACATGCAGCTTGCTGCTGACAACATTGTCGACAAAAAACCTATTATGTGGGAAGTTTGTACCTACTTACGTGGAGCAAGAATGTTCGTGATTACACTAATGAGTGCCTCGCGACTCGTCAGAGGAAAGTTGACTCTGTACCTATCTGGAACTTTACACTGTGGTTTTTGCGAAGTTTTTCAGCGTGTTTGTATTACTTCCTCGATGTTTTGTCGTGTATTTTTTGCGTTCTGTTAGGCATGTACGAAGTACGGACGAAAGGTAGTTGCAAGAGTTTTGCGCAAAGATATTTAAGGTAGAGATATTCCAAACTAAAATTGCTTTCCCCTTCATGTGAGTTTTACTCACAAATTATTAGATTGTTTGTCTTTGGGTAAATCATAGAATAGAATCGAATATATTTATTTGGCACACAAAAAGAGATTGGACAATAAACAAAAACAGAAACAAACAAGAAAATTAACAGTATTTTTTGTATAATGTCTTACCAATGCCTATATTGTATAATGAACTATGTTTATCTCTAATGTAGGTATAAATTATAAGTATTATTTGTATAAGTATTGTATTTATTGTGGTGTAGGTATATTATGTATTACAATAGGTATTTATTAATATTTTACTTCAATGCCCTTTTCTGAGAACATATAAACCACTACATGGTGAGTACATCTACTTGGGCAGCATCTACTTAGCATCCTTCAAAATCAGGCAAGATAAGGAAGTCCGCCGCCGTGTCGATAATGCCTGGAAGAGCTACTGGTCCATGAAAGCGCTGATAAAAAGCACCCTTCCATTGTCTCTGAAGCGTAAACTCGTCAATATGTGTATCCTATCTGTCCTGACCTACGGTGTTTGAACGTGGTCGCTGACGGAATCACAGAAGACCAAGCTCGGGGTTTGCCAAAGAGCGATGGAACACAGCATTTTGGGTATTAAAAGAACAAACCAAGTTAGAAATACCACACTGCGCTCGAAGACTGGTATCGCTGATGTAGGTCGCAAGTCAGTCAAGCTGAAATGGAAGTGGGCGGGCCACGTGACGTGCATCGCATGGAACAAGATAGATGGGCAAAAGAAATCACAGGATAAATACCCGTAGACAGCAGAAGACGACGCGGTCGCCCAAGAAAACACTGGCGCGATGAGGTAGATGTCTTCAACAGCGATTGGGTAGAGTTGGCTAGGGATCGAGAGGGGTGGAAAGAATTGGGAGACCTTTGCCCAGCAGTGGGACAGTACAGGTTAGGAAAAAAAACCACCACCACCATTTACCTCGGCAAATGCGATACACTGATCCACAATACTGAAGGTGGCAAATACTTTTCTTGAATTTCATAGATTCATGATTTCTTCTTTGTTAAAGCTTCAGAATCTAGACTCTTCGGAGTAGGATTCCGCAAAAGACGCCGTAATATCCACGCAAAAGAAGAACACATCAAAAAAAAAAGATAGGTAAGTAACAGCACCAAATCCATGCAACAGTGAACAAATTTATTGTAAAATTTGTAATAGAAATGTCAATGTCATTGCCAAATTCGAAATTCCCGTCAATAAAAATGTAAAACCTATGAATATAGCCGTGTTATCTGTCACTGTCATGTCAATTTAGTGTAGCAATAATCGATAGAACGCCAACTGAAAGGTCGGATACTCATTTCCGAGCGAATTTCGCAATCGATTACGGATTTTCAAAAATTTAATATCTCAAAAACTAGAAGGTTGTGCAAGTTGCCACTTCACATGTTGGCTTCCTTTATGTATATAATGCAGAGAACACATGAAAAAAATGAAAGTCCTACCACATCTTTCCTAAAGGAAAGTTGAGCCAAAAAAAGGTACTACCCACTCAATCAGTAGGTACGTAGATACTAGCCAGTCCTGCTCCGTGCCACGCGTGGGCAAACCGGTCCCGCCTCAGCTTTATGCTCCTTTGCAATAAGTCATGCAAGGCAGTGCTGGTTTTCAGATAATGAAGTAGTTGGCGTGCAATTTGGGAGTGAAAGATTGCTCTAGTATTTTTCACGAATCACGCCTCTTCCACCTGTAGATACATAGAAAGTACTTTATTTTATAAAAGATCGTTATGTCCCACTGCAAGGCAAATAACTCCCTTTCTTTATTCAGAAAGAAAGAAATGGAAAGAAGATTACTTTGAATGAATGAATGAAAAAACTTTATTGTATACATTAAAAAAAATAAAAATTACAGACAAAATAGAAGATACAAAGCAAATAAATAAAAGCCAATAAATGAGCGGTCTTATCGCTTTAAAGTGATTTCTTCCAACAACCTTTGGATGGAGAAGATTTAGTAATGGTATGTTGTAATGGATGAAGGGAGTGCAACTAATATATAAAATACAAATGGACAAATTAATTATTAAATAACATACCTAAATATAATATATAAAATTATGATAAATATAATATTTATAATACATACAATAGTTAAATACGATATATATACATTAAATTAAATGCGATACTATGACGTTTGTGATAGATATAAGCTTTTTACCCTAGATTTAAATATAGCTAAGGATGAGGCTTGCCGTATTGTTATTGGTAATGCATTCCATAGAAGTACTGCTCAGACGGTAAAAGAACTGTCATCAAAGCTAGTACTATGGACTGGAGTTTTTAGCAATAGGTTTTCAGACGACATCGGACTTGGACGGGATGGGAAGAATGAAGGAACTCAAATCGCTTCTTCAAAAAGGTTACTTTATTGTATACTATAAAACATAACAGGTAAACAATCGCTAAGTAGCGAACCTATGAAGCAAACGGAGCTCAGTAAGTCTAGAGCACAGACGCCGAGTAGCCAGACTTTAAATTTTTTAAAAGATACATTTTGGTGAATGTGCGCAAGATCTTCATGACCTTGTCCCTCCTTCCCCCTTCCATCACCGAACAAGCAGACGTACCGAGAAGTACCACCCATACCTGGTCGGCATACCATCTTGCCGTACCAAACGATTTGCTTCAACTTTTCTTGTTAGCATAAGTAAGGAGTGGAACTCACTTCCGGCGTATGTTTTTCCAAACCAGTATAACCTTGGAGTCTTCAAGTCCAGAGTGAATAGGTTCTTTCTAGGCAAGCGTGCTCCATCTTCGATCACACATTCACTTACCATCAGATGAGGTAGTGGTCAAGCGCTTGGCTATCATCAATAAAAAAAAAGAAACTGTACCTATCAATCTATCTCCACTGGTAAAAGTAGACATTCTAAGGGGGAGGCGTAAGTCTATGATAGACTCTATCGACTTCATCATACCATTAACCCAGTAATTTGGTGCTTGCAGTCCTAAGTCATATCACACTTCTTCTTCTTCTTCTATCGTGTCAATGGTTTATGCATAATTAATTATTTATAGGTTCAAAACTAAATTGACATTGTGTAGAACCTGGCCATTTCTATTCTAGTGTTAGTAGCCTTGATAAGGTCGTCCTTTGTGCAGGTCATAAAGCACAGATGCCAGTTAAGCAGATGAGGCATGGTCTGGAGGGGATGCCCACAATTACAGCTGGTTAGTGAAGTTAGTTAATATCACACTAATACTATAAATGCGAAAGTTTGGATGTTTGTTTGTTATTCAATCACGTCGTAACGGCTGAACCGATTTTGATAAAACTTAGTGTGTACATAGATTATAACCTGGATTAATACATATGTTACTTTTTTATTTCATAAACCAGGTGCCATGTTATAAAAACGTGGCGTCAAGTCAAGTTGCAACATCGAGTTTAGCTTTATTTCTAGGTTACTTATAATTTATTAGTGTAACGCGTACGAAGTCGCGGGTAACAGCTAGTGTAATATATTTTATTTAAAATAAAATACTCGACTAAAAACTAAAATGGAAAACAGTTTCCGAAAGAACAGTGACAAAGTGTAATTACAAATTGAATTGTTACACACGCTTTTTATGATTAAAAGCTATCTGTTAAATTGCCACTTTTATTCTGTATAAATCACTTATATTCACACAATAAAATAGAAAACGAGATTGAATGGATTTGTTGAACTGAATATTTTTTGTTTGCTGTTGCATTCTGCTCCTTTGAAAGCTACCCACCCTTTGTCATATAAAATGCTGTTATACCACAACCTGCCTTTCCCACACTGACTCACACATCATCATCATCATATCAGCCGTAGGACGTCCACTGCTGGACAAAGGCCTCCCTCATTGATCTCCAGGAACTGCGGTTGGAAGCGGCCTGCATCCAACGCCGACCTGCGGTTCTTACCAAGTCGTCTGCCAATCTTGTAGGTGGACGTCCTACGCTGCGCTTGCCGGTCCGTGGCCTCCATTTGAAAACTTTCCGGCCCCATCGGCCATTTGTTCTGCGCGCTATATATAGCGTGGCAGGCCTGCCCATTGCCACTTTAACGTGCTAATCTGTCGGGCTATGTCGGTGACTTGAGTTCTCCTACATATCTCCTCATTTCTGATTCGATCCCGTAGACAAACCCCAAGCATAGCCCTCTCCATAGCTCGTTGAGCGACTCTGAGCTTATTCATAAGGCCAATAGTGAAGGACCACGTCTCGGACTCACACATATTGGTACTGAAAATGGCAAAACACGTGCCAACGGTTCTTTGGTTGTTTTTTTCTGTCGGAATCTTGCATTTTCTAGGGTGTGGTTGCAGGGTGCGTCGACATTGTACGCTATTTTTATTCTGTATCAAAAGAGTCTCTCAAAGAGTATTATAGAACGATTTGCAATATAAAGACGTTAGGTTTATGTAGATTTCCTTTGCTGTGCGACTGCTTATGCAATGCAAGTTCTTACCTAAAGGTTGTTTTGAATTGTTGCATTCTATAGGTATACACAATGAAACAGTGGTTGAATATTTTAAGTTTTGACAGTTAATTGTTCTCTCTTGTGTTTTTGCTCGATTGACGGCGTTGAATAGAGCAAATTGTGTTAAACTTTTCTAAAAGCCATCTTACCGAGTGACCTTCAAAGAGTATGAATATTATATTACAACATAAACAGTAACTTGCCACGCTGACCTCTCAGTTATTATTAAAACGATTTACCGCAGCCGTGCAGATCGGTGTCACGTAGTAATAAAAATTCTCACCTGCCTGTACCTATATACACTACCGACAAACCTGCCATAAATCAAATCTAGGTACAACGTATAGTGATAATAAATGCATGCGGGCAAACCAACTGTTTCTGTTTTTGCTCAGTGGGTTGTTTGTATATGATGTATCGTATGTACATAGCTGTATTATTCGACGTATAGAAAATATAGTCTTTAGATAGTATAAAATGAAGTCGCTTCCGCTGTTTGTTTGCGTAAATCTTTTAAACTACTAAACGGATTTTATTGCACATTTCAGTAATAGATCAAGTGATTCAAGAGCAAGGTTTATATTTATAATACATACACAGTAACTGCGAAAAAACTGTTTGTTTGTTACATTTTCATAACTAAACGGCTGAACAGATCGTAATGAAATTTGGCAAGGAGATATATTGTATCCTGGGGAAGGACATAGGCTACTTTTTACCCAAGTGCGCAAAAGGAGAATTATGTTTTTATTGAAATACCACGTACTTAATATTTATAGAGGAAAGATTTGTATTTTTGTGTGTATGTTTGTAATGAATAAACTCAAAAACAACTTGTCCGATTTCAAAAATTTGCCGTAAGTAATATAGTTTACTTTTTACCTAACTGCGCAGAAGAAGGGTAATGTTTTAATTGAAAAACTACGCGTGCGAAGCTGCGGATTGGTCAGCTAGTTTATTTATAAACAAATAATGCTGGACATTTCACATTTCATATATCTATCTAGTCCTAAGTTAAGAAAAGCTTGTACTATGGGCACCAGATAACTGATAGATGACTTATATACTTTTATCTTGTTACCTACTTATAATATTTAAAAAAATACCTAGACCCAGAACAAATATCTGTAGATAATGCAAACATTTATTCCGCGGGGGATATTGAAGCCGCAACCTTCTCCATCGCAGCTGGCTATTTGCCCACTGCGCCACGGAGGTCGCCAAAAACATACGCGACCGGCGAAAGTCGGCAATCAGAGTGAACAAAAAAATAGTCTTATCAAAAAAAGTCTTCGAGGGAATAACGAGTGAAGGTAAAGATAAAACTATACAAAATGGCGGCTTCCGGGTACAATTTGTTTATGAATATTTTTTTTCACTTTGTGTACCACAATGGTTTAAACAATTTAAAAAATGGGTTTTTATGTTATAAAAATTGATAATTATATCTATAGAAGTTGACTAGCAGTGTTTAGAGTTTAATAGATTGTGATCTCTATGTAGCATCTCTCATATCAAACATACTATTTACAGAAGTCACAATAAGATATTCCAGTTAAGTAGCGTGTGGCTTGTTGAGGATATGCCAAGAATAGTAGGTAAGGGCTGCTAAATACTAAAGCAAATCATGCTAAGTCTGAACAACGTTCCACCTGATTAATTTTTTAAAATCAATTTTAGTCGCTACCAAACGTGTCTAAATATTTTCTTTAAGAATTAAAATGTAAGTGTAAAATCTAGTGTTTATTATTTAATATTAACTGTTTATTTATTTGAGGCATTGCAGACAAAGATCCCCTTTCATCTTTCTACTTTTCTCTGTCATTGGCTAATTGCATTGTATTTTATTTATTCGATAAAAAGTTACATAACAGAATCGTAAAACCCTACTACTTGGCCATTGTGCAATTAGAATCTAATAAAATGTTTGTTGGAGGAATTTTGCTTTGTCCTGTACGATGAAAAATTCCTCCAACAAGCATTTTATTAGATTATAATTGCACATAGAAGTATTATTACTGTAGCGATTAAGAAGTTTAGGAACTCCATGCTCTCTTGAGCAATTCAAAAACATTTCGTATTACAGAACAATTTTGAATTTCGAACATGGTTCTTGCATCTGTCCTACTTTTATATCAGTCATTGCATCATCTTATTTGTCCTATCACGGCATTGTCAAATACGCAAAAAGTAGACTTAATTGAAGCATACTGATGAAATGATACGGAACCCTTCGTGTGCGAGTCTGACTCGCACTTGGCCGGTATTCTATATTTTATGCTTTTATTGTATATTTTTTAATTCTAAGATTTTAAAACCATATGAAAGATTTTCAAGCCTACACGGGGCTTGAAACCGCAACCTTTCTCTTGATATGAAGATGCACTACCAAGGTAAGTAGCCAAGGCCAAGGACTGATATAAAAGTACGACAGATGCAAGAACCATGTTCGAAATTCAAAATTGTTCTGACTTACGAAATGTTTTTGAATTGCTCATGAGAGCACGGAGTTCCTAAACTTCTTAATCGCTACAGTATTAATACTTCTTTAATGTGCAATTAGAATCTAATAAAAAATTTGTTGGAGGAATTTGCTTTGTCCTGTTGTATGAGAATACATTTTATCAAATTTGACTAACTTCCGCCGGCTCAGTTTTTTTTTATCCGATAAAATAAATCCTTACATAGCGTTGCATCGATCGGCATAAAAAAAATTACCAACTTGATTCATTTTAAGGCGCTACTCACGCTTGACCAAAAAAAATTTAATGATTAAATGGTTTTTTTTCGAAAACGAGCTGATGTTTTAAAAAAAACTGCACCTGTATCTCCTCTGGTTATGGTGCTGCCGTACTCTCCCAGTTAAAAAAAACACTGTATATCTTATTGACTAACATACATATTATAATACTTAAAACTATTTGCTGACACGTATAGTATACGATGTGTGACGCGCTTGCGCTGTGTCGTGTAGTTGCCCGCGTAAACGATGAAACAGAAAGCACAGGTTTAGTAGGTATGATATCATAAAAAAGAATCCACAGAGAACAAAAATGCTAGGTGTAATGGCACGATAGTCGCTGTCCAACCGTTAAAAGAATATAAAAAAAAATCCAAACATACATTTCGCTAATCCCCTGATTAAGTTCAGCATCTCCGAGGGTCCTCCGCTTTCTGGGTTAATGAGTCGTTTAAATGTAACGGTGGAGTTACACGACGCGAGTAACTAGCATTAGTGATATCCCTAAAGGTGCTCACATACGAGCAACATTTTCACGGCAATGTGTTGCCGGCAACTATTGTAGGCAATGTTTTGCCAATGGAATAGTAAATTAAGTGGTAATGGCGGGTACCTCGAAGTACTGACGGCCATTGGGGCAGACCCCCCCCCCCCCCCCCCTTCCCCACACTAGATGGAAAGACGATCTGATAAAGGTTGTTGGAATCCGTTACGTGTTGGCCGCACAACGCGTCACTCTGATAATCTATAAGGGAGGCCTATGTTCAGCTGAGGGCGTCTTATGGCAGATATGACGACCTTTGTGGCGCAGTGATCGAACAACCGGCTGAGACGCAGGAATCTTGTTTCTGGTCTGGTTGTTTCTCCATATATTATAACTATGTATTTACAAAACAAAAATGTATATAAGTATTATATCAGTTAACTGGTTCCCATGGTACAAGATATGCTTAGTTTGGGGCTAGATAGCGCTGTGTGAAATGTCCAGCAATATGTATTTTTTAATTTATATGATAAGAAGGATTATTGCCATATTTCCCGGTCATATAAACACAATATATGCCATAAATCGAGTGTCAAATCGTGGGCAATATCAGATATCAATCAATAAAGTAGGTACCTAAAATAATTGAGTCACATTTTGCATGGTAACTAGTTGACAATTGATTGAGCATTTTATGCCGGTCAAGAGTTGAGAAACGCCGGCTACATTTGTCGTGAAAAGATTACTCGTTTATAAGCATGTTAGGCCTGGCTTTCACCAAAGCGGAGCTGAGATGTGTAAATTCTGCTCATAGAATCACGTCAAAATCATATAACGACATGGGATTCACGGCTTCACTCATCTCCAATCCGCTTTGGCGGAAAATGGCCTTAATGTCGGGGAATTACAATACGTACCATCGGTGACTTTGCTTAGTTACGATCTCGTGGGAACTATCTTGGTTTTCGATTAGCCTCGAAACTCCTTTTGTTTTTGGATCAGTGATTCTAGGTAGGATTTGGTTTCCTCGGATTCATTTAGCATTAACCTAATTGGTTAAAAGTGTTCTAGAGCGAAAGTGGAAGAACGACCCTAATAAAGGTTTCTGTGAGTTAAGGAGCTTGGCTACTGAACGCATAAAACATCAGCTCTGAAAATTTATGAGAGAGGCCATAGAAGACAAACCAATTAATAATAACCTTTTGGTTTTAATTTGACAGTATAGAATTTTGACTTGAGTACTTTTGACTCGTGTAATTTAGAGGTACTACTGTAATAAAAAAAAAAAACAAAAATTATTTATTTGGAACTATGAACAGGATATAACAAGCATATTAATAACCGTTGGCAACTGCTAAAGTTATACAAAACTGAGTAGCAGTGCCAGCGCCCTCCTCCTTAACATAGAGATAAGTTCTTAAAAGTATTGCGGTACAAGAATAAACAAATTAAGTAAAAAGAATAAAAAAAAACAGGAATAAAATTACAAAGTAAAATCTTAAAACCAAATAACGAAAAAAAATATTACCATTTTGTGCGACAACAGCGGTATGGGAGATATGGTTGCGGGAGGGATAGGATGTTGGAGGGATGGGATGTTGGGCGTAGGAGTAATTAGGTACATAATATTTATGAATAAATACATAATTTGGGAATAAAAATAAAAAAAAAATCGTTTGGGAAACTTCGCAACGTCTTTTCGTCCAACATACCTCAGTGCCTTAAGACGAAAGTCTTCAATCAGTGTGTGTTACCAGTGATGACATATGGAACCGGTCCTTCACTATTGGCCTTATGAATAAGCTCAGAGTCGCTCAATGAGCTATGGAGAGGGTTATGCTCGGGGTTTCTCTACGGGATCGAATCAGAAATGAGGAGATGCGTAGGAGAACTCAAGTCACCGACATAGCCCGATGGATTAGCACGGTGAAGTGGCAATGGGCAGGCCATATAGCGCGCAGAACAGATGGCCGATGGGGCCGAAAGGTTCTCGAGTGGAGGCCACGGACCGGCAAGTGCAGCGTAGGACGTCCACCCACAAGATGGGCAGATGACTTGGTAAGAACCGCAGGTCGGCGTTGGATGCAGGCCGCTTCCAACCGCAGTTCCTGGAGATCAATGAGGGAGGCCTTTGTCCAGCAGTGGACGTCCTACGGCTGATATGATGATGATGATGACATAATTATATAATATATTATGTTATTTGCCAATATTATTAGTAAATGCAAATGTTTTTCGACTTTTAGTACCTCAAGGTTTTAAATTACAGTCCAGTCGTTAGAATTTTGGCTTGCCTTCCATTCTATAACTGGTTAACACGGACGCGGTGTCGATTTGTCTTGTACACAATACGAGTAGACTTGTATTCTATCCCGCTCACACCTTATATTTAACCAGGTGTTAACCGCGGTGGTTAACCAGCCAACCACCGCAGTTCCAGTTACCTACTTTGACAAAATAGCGTTTCATTGCGATGCAATTTAGTAGATAAGTATAGAAATAAATAAAGTGTTTGTTTCTTACTACTAGTTGTAATGTCTTTTAATAAATAGTTAAATCAACCTGCGAACTGCTATTTGACTGAAACGGAATGCGTGTACACACGTTATTCATTCCCACTCACTAAGTTAGATTTTATTGTTGTTCTGTTTTTTTGACGTGATAACGTCTTATAAATCGATGAAAGCCACCTGCACCCACGAAAAAGTGTCACGTTCCACCTGAGCCGAGCGGGCAAGCGAGAGCGCTGAACAAGCAATAGAGAGGCACGATCGGCCTAAGCGTTCGGCTTGCGACGCAACTATCTCTCTTACACTCGTTATCACGTAAAATTGTCGTCCGTAAACCGACTTTACAGACAAGCAATTTTTTTTACTGCGTGGTTTTTGGAATAAAATCTTTTTTTTTAATGATTGTCATTGTTCTCTTAAGGTGTTCTTTAACTCAAAATATCTAGGGAACGTCAGTCCTTTCACACGGCGACATCCCGTTTTTTGCAGGATCCCGTTTAGTAGTATACATGCTTCATCTTTTGTCATTTATTCATCAACTTTTAATAACTGTTTGCTCTATTTACTTCATGTGATTCTGAACTTTATTAATCTTATTAAGAAAAAAAAATGTATTATTATGAGAAATATTGTGTAATTGTTATATAGATGTTTGTACGCTTAAATAGCAGAACCTGGAATAGTTCTTTAATATAAGTTCAACCATCAATTATGTACCTAGGTTCACGAACAATAAAGAATTATGAATTACAGTATCCAGCAAATAACCGATCCGTTCGAATTTGGCATTCAAATAAAAAACATGATCCAGTTAATGAAAGTATTCCCATCAGCTTCTTGCATACCGTTTTTTTTTGACCGCCTCGACCGCCGCTGCCTGTCGACCGCGCCCACACCGGCTCAACACTCACCAAATTTCGGTCATTGTTTCAGGATCGGGTAAACCCCAAAATCTTCTTTAATAATACCAATACAATATCGCAAGCGTGTTCACGTCCATCCGAATTTTTGTTTTAATCTGCCCAATCTATACGGCAAAAACATGATGCAAACTACTGTTTATGAACAGACCAGCGGTTTTTGCGGGATTCAGTAAAGAAACAGTTACCGCAGAACTGGACGGCTGTGGGAAAAGGCTGTGACAATTTAGAGCACCATATTAGTTTACGTCTTTTGTTTATTTAAGTGTCATCTACTCATACATACTACTTTTATCGTGCGCGGAAACATACAAAAAAATCAAAATGGCAGTGGGTGGATGTGCCAGTTTCCATATAAAAATGTTAGAAACCTTTTGATCTTAATGCGAACAGTCTAAAAAAGGACAGTTGACTTTTAATATCCCAGTGAATCACGTCCCCAGTTTAATTACGATTTCAAATGGACTACAAAATGCAGTTCCTTTCAAACGGCCATTTCTCTGTCAGTCTGTCAGCGAGATAGACATTTGGGCAATAAAGAAATGTGTCCACATCTTTGTCCACTTAAACTTAAACATTAATATACCTACGTGTCTTTATTATTATTTAGCAATAATTAAATAGTAAATCAATATCCAAGTAATACACAATTAACAATTATAAATAAACCCAGCAGTCACATATAACAGTCAGGACTCCAATTATCGTGGGCAATAGGAATTATAAGTAAGTACCAAGACTACGTCCGTGGTACAGTAGGCGAATAGCCGGCTGAGACGCAGTAGGTAGCGGGTTCGATTCCCGCCGCGGAACAAATGTTTGCATTATCTACAGATATTTGTTCCGGGTCTGGATGGGTGTGGATGATTTACAAAAAAAAGTATTTAAGTATTCTACCAGTTATCTGGTTCCCATAGTACAATCACTGCTTAGTTTGGGGCTAGATAGCGCTATGTGACATGTTCAGGAATATTTATGGTACCAAAAAACCCAGGGGAAATAGATACATATTTGCAAATCATGCAAAAATGATCCCGCATTGGGAATCGAACACATTGCCTCTTGTATCTCAATCGGATACTTAGACTTTGTCCAGAAGGTGCAAATTCACCGGGAAACGATACGCGCGTTGGCGAGATACTTGGCGCCAATACACTGCGTCCACAAGCATCGCGGGTAAATCGCATGCACTTCGCCAGACTCGACTTGCGCGTTATACGTGCGTGTTGCGCGCGAGTCAAGATACTACAGACGCCTTGTTGCGTCCAAATTACGCGCGAACTTCAGAGCGCGTGCACGTATCAAGAGAAATGGAGCGCCAAAATTCCCCAAATGCTCGCGCGTTGGTACGCTCCTTCTGGACGCAACGGTCGCACGTAATACGCGCGAGAGAATCGCGGCGTATTCGCCCTTTCTGGATAAGCACTTAATTTGTCATCAAATGTACTTTTTATGCACCAACGCAAAAAGAGGGGTATTATAAGTTTGACGCTTATGACTGTCTGTCTATCTTTGTCATTGTCGTTCCCAAACGGTTGGACCGATTGGGACGCGGTTTTTGAAATAGACAGCTAGTTTTACTGGGGTGCTTCTTAACTATGTGTGATATATAGTGATTGGCGTAGGTAGCGCTATTCACGGGAATTAGTGACCGTTAACATGGATATGCGTTCTAAATCTCGGGAAATATATTTTTAATATTTTTATTTTATTTAACAGTTTTTTTAGGAATTCGTATTTTACATAGTAACTATTCAGCTTTATGTAAATACATGTTGTATTAAGTTATCCATTTCCCTGACGCTTTTGTAGCTTATCGCGGGTGAGGTAAGAATTCGGTTTCACTATTCGCACATATTTGCAGCGAGTATATACACAATACGCGGCGCTATGTATGTGATAATATATTCAGAAAAATATTCCCGGGAATCGGGGAATAAATCCCGGGGCGTATCCATATTAACTTATCATTCAGGTTCATTGACCCAAAACTACCTACGCCGATCCCTAGTGATAAAGGTCAGGTCAGCCAGTCTGAAGACTATCAGCACTTTTCCTTTTTGATGAAAGGATCTTAGCTGTAAAATGTTTTTTTTTTACTTATAAGGTACCTTCACGGTTTTTAATGTCGGAGGTTTTTAAAATTTTGTGTAATTTAACTTTTATATGCTATATGCGTGTCAAACATGTTTCTACACCAGCAGTCAGACAAAAACTGTCAAGTTTTATTACCAGTAAAATAAGAAAACCACATTAAAACTTCACTTGAGATTTGAAAGGAGCCACGCTATAGCATGTTGCATGCATGGATTTCATGTTCCAAAGACCTTGGGTTATGATTTACACTTACAGTATTGACCTTGCTCCACATGAACATTAATTAATTCAATAGACTTTCATTATTTTTGAGCTAAAGAACTGCAGTAAAATTCGCGTTGAAATTGTCTTTCAATACAGTGTTAATTTCTAATCGTCAATTTTAGAGTTTAAAAAGAGATTTATTTTTTTCAATTTTAGAGCAATTATGCCTGTAATCCAGAAAAAATATCTGTGCTTGATGGTAAGCGATGATGCAGTCTACGATGGTATACGATTGCCTAGAAGTAACCTATTCACTCGCGACTTAAAGATACCCAGGTTGTAGCTATCAAGAAATACAGACTCTGGCAAAGCGTTTCACTCTTTGGCAGTGCACATAATAAAGGTCAAAGAGAACCGCTTTGTGCGAATGGGAGGTATTTCTACCATACACCGGTGGCGCACTGCAGAGCGTCTGGTTGTTCGTTGACAGAATGGAGATGGTGGGATCAGGTTGAAAAGTTCCGCCGCACACTCCCCGAAATGTACTCGATAAAAAACCGAGAGGCTAGCAACCTTTCGTCGATGCTCCAGGTTGAGGAGCCTTGCGTCAACTAGCTCATCGTTGCCTATGAGCTAAATCATTAATAAAGTTGAACACTCATCTTCTCTTTTTATCATCTGTTTTAATTAAGATTTTGTCTATTATGATTTATGGCCGATGTTTTTATTGTTTCAAAAGTATGCACAACTCAATCAGCTATAAAATAAGACTTGTTCGATAAAATGTTTATGGGAATACTTTGAGTTCAACATATTCATTAAAATCTAACAATACCGGTGTATAAACGTAGGTCGTGAAAATTTATAATTACGGTACCTAAGTCACAGCAAGTACAAGAAAATCATTATACAGGAGTGCCGACGTGTACAGTGGCAATTATTTAAACACGAAAGTAAGAATTGGTCATTTCAGAAACCTCTTAAGTCACATTTTTTTCTAACATGTTTTTCGAAGTGAAAACTTCTTTAGGCGCGTTGGGCACTTTTTGAGATGGGAAAAAAACATTGAACTCGCGACACTGCTACCATTACCGACACCTCTGTATCTCGTAATTGTTCAAGTTTTCACTTCTGTCGGCACTCCCGGAGTGCCAGTTTTATTACTGAAATTAATTTCTAAAAGGCCATTTGATGTATTCGTTGGAAATAATAGCATTGATAATTAAAAATGGGCCATGAAAGTCTTTGTTTATGCGACTTAATGTTCGTTCATACTAGCTCGTCGAATTAAATAATAAATGAATGAAAACACTTTATTGTACACCATAAAAAAATCAGTCAAAATAGAAGACATAAGCAAATAGGTCTTACCGCTTTAAAGCGATTTCTTCCAGACAACCTTTGTTTATTGAAGTTTATAACCCAGTTACATGTTATATTAGGCCTGGCGCGCTCCAAACTTTAGGTAAGAAGCTACGAGTACATCGATGAGCCCGCCTTGGCGGGTCCATTCATTGAGTTTCTGCGCGTTAGAAGATATACGGGATAGAAAGAGTTACGCGAAAGAAAGAAAGGCGTCTTGTTGGTGAATATAATTTTAGGCCTGCAGCGCTGTGCGAGTTGAATTGCACTGTCTTGTATTGCAAGAGTTGCTATTTATTTAAATATCTTGTCTTAGTCTAGTGATCTGTACCTGTACTATTAAGAGCTGCTATACCTCAACCCAAACTCGAATTTCACCCCCGCTTCTCCGCGCGCCGCTGCACGTTCTATCTCGCCGTGGTTCATATGTTTGCCGGTTTTTTTATTATTCAGTCCCTTCTTTATCTTGTTGTGCTTATTTCTCATTATTGCGTCTTTACAAAAACCAACATAATATAAATTCTACCTAAGAATTACGCGATTACGTGAATTTCGTATGGAACAACAAGCATCACGGGTACCCCGTATGAAAGCCGAGGCCAGACTGAATCGCGAACCGGGCGTCCGAAGCGAATGGTTTCATTACTGCAAAAGTTAGTTATTTTCATTTTATGGTAAAGTTAAAAAGTATTTTGATAATTTAAAACACAGGTGCACTTGTTTATGTTGTGTAGTATTACAGTATAAAGTTTCAACATCAAAATTGAAGTATCCATCGCATAAGAACGGGTTTAAGATAAATTTGGAGTCATCTTTGGATTTTTTTCTGTCAAGAAAATTTTACGCAATCGCGTTTTCACAACACAGTCGTATTAGCCCGCATCCTTAACTATAACATATATCTATTACAAATTGAAAGCACATGATTTGTTGAACAAAACATTGTTTTTCAATAAGCGATTTATCGTCTCCCCAGGTATAGTGCGCCCTTAAGAATTCTTTAGTAATACTAAGAGAGTATACTGTGTGTAGCGACCACTAAAACCTTGATTCGGACAAAAACACTATGAAATGTAAATAGATAGGTAATACTTTGGGCGTCCTACTCACGCTTCCATTGTTGAAAATAGACTCGCCTACGTGTTTCTTTTCTCTTCAAAAGAAAAATATATAGGGTATACTTACTAATTTATGAAACTTCTGACCTTCACCGGAAATGTACAAGTGAATAAATACGTTCTTTTTGCGTTTCGTAAGTTTAAATATGAGTTTAAGTTGGATTTTAAACTTTTTGGGGTCTTATTGATAGTGATCTTATATGGCACGGGTCATATAAGTCTATCAACGAATGAAAAGGAGAAAAAGTGCCGTGGTTTTTCCCAAAAACCACCGTATGGGGTCTTTCAATAAAGGCCATTTCAAACAGCAGGTCAGAACAGGGCAGGTGCAATGGAAATGAAAATGAAAAATATTTTATTTAGCAACAAAAAGCACACCTTATGACTAATAATTTTAAAACAGATAATATTTAAATGAACTTATTGTTAAGAGGGCTTAATAACTAAAAGGTTTAGTCGGTGGTCTGGCAAAAGATTTATTTCTTAAAAAACTATAAAGAAAGAGAGAAAACTAACGGGCCCAATGTACTATATAGGTTGCTTGATAATATACGCACATAAATAAAAGGGGTTATTTTGATGAGCATAATAAAAAAATTTGTGAAATGTTTACCATAGAAATGTGAAATTTATTTTGGCATGTAAAAACAAACACTTTATTAAACTTATGTTGTGCTATTGCGTAATGCTTGCCATCTAACCAGATACTGTATTGGTGACGTCTCGAGATATCTCTTGTTGTCCCTTTCTAACCCAAGACCCGCAGCCGTTTCCGAAAGAAATATCAAATCGGCCTTTATTTTTGGATGTCGATTGCAAGAGTAGGTAGTAAGTTTTATATCGAACTAGTTGACCCGCCGCACTTCGTACCGCCTTGACACGCATATAACGCGGGCTGTCAATATACGTCACCCTGGTTGAATTGTCAATTGTTGTCCCGGCCATCATTTTACAACCATACTTAACCATAGACAAAATTACGTTTTGCTGTCATTTGCGTTTGGTTATTCCATGTCAGATGCGTCTTTGATTAACCACGTTTCATAGTGACTTGTTTTCTCTTTGACGTTTTATGCCACGTCACACGGAAACGCGGTCGAACGGGATAAGAAGTATCCTATGTCCGTCTCCTGGTTCTAAACTACCGTCCCACCAATTTTCAGCCAAATTGGTTCAGATGTTCTTGAGCTATAAATAGTGTAACTAACACGACTTTCTTATATATATAGTATAATATAGATTAATCACCTAAACTTAGTCGATTTTCTTTAAAATTTGATAATATAACTAGTAGTTTTTTTCGAGAAGTCTTTTTTTATAAATAGTATTTTTATTTATAGTGTTATCCGAACACATGCGGAAAATTCCAAGATTTTTAAAATCATCTCAAAAATTTCAAGCCTAGACGGGACTTGAGGATTACCTCGTATCAAGAGGAAGGTCGCGGGTTCAAGTCCCGTCTAGGCTTGAAATTTTTGAGATGATTTCTTGTCTTTTTTATGTTTTGAGAAACCGTCATTTGAATATCGTCAGTATGTTCCCAAACACAGTGTATAAGTAATTTTATTTTTAATAAAAGTTTAGGAGAGAGTTACGAGCAATTTTGTAAATCCAATGTACATATAAAAACATCATCATTCCGATGTTGATCTTTTTAACGCATGGTATAGCAATTTTTGTTATATTAAATTAGGGGTTTCGTCGCGTTTGGAGCTCTTCAACAAAATATTCGCTAATTTAAATGGAAATACATAAAAGATAAGGTAACTGCCGTAAAATATGTGAAAATACGATTTCATCATCATCATCATCCATAGCTCGACTTCACTTCACTGCTGGGTATAGGCCTCCCCAAGTTCGTGCCATCCGCCACGATCCTGCTCTAGTCTCACCCATTGACGGCCCGCGACTCTAACGATATCGTCCACCCATCTCGCTGTCGGACGTCCTACCCTTCTACAGCCATTCTTCCAGCTGTGTACAGGTTAAGAGTTGCACAGAGAGCCATGGAGCGTACCATGCTCGGCATCAAACTCTAAAACGTCGAGATCCGTAGAAGAACGAAGGTTCATGACGTTGGGAATCGAGTTATGGAGCTCAAATGGTCTTGGGCGGGACACTTGGCAAGACATGGTGATGACAGGTGGAGCAGTGTATTAACTGAAATACGATTTAATCAAACTATAATCACGTAAAACCAAACAGAGCATGTTACATTTTGAAAATACAATTATTCATAGCAAGTTTCATCTTCACATATATAAGTTATGAATTAGCAGTCATTCTTAGACTTTGGCCTAAGCTTCAAACAATGATACATTATTTATCTGTTTTATGATTTCATATATTGTTGTTAACAATAGATTAATCTTGCGAATCTTATCTATTGTACTCTTGGCCGTCTGACCGTCGACCTGTGACCATTGCACCCTGACTCTGCTCAGAATAATATAAACTAGGCTAGAGATCACACCAATCAAAGTAAGAACGGCTTTTGACTACAGCCACGCCTGGATAGTGAATGAATGAGTATGAAAAATAAGTACATATGATGGGCAATGTTATCGCTAAAAAAGCGATCTCTTCCAGACAACCTTTGGATAGAGTGAGTAGCCAAGCGTATGTAGGTTCTCCCAAGCGATTTCCCGACAAACATTCTTAAGCGGCTCGGGATTTCTTTGCTTGAAAAAATCCGCAATGAGGAAATCCGCAGAAGAACGAAAGTTGCCGACATAGCTCTCAAAATTAGCAAGTTGGAGTGGCAATGGGCGGGCCACATCGCTCGTAGAACCGATAACCGTTGGGGAAGAAAGGTTCTCAAGTGAAGACCACGGACTGGAAGACGCAGCGTAGGCTGGCCCCCCACAAGGTGGACCGACGATCTAGTAAGAATCGCGGGGAGTTGTTGGGCGCAAACGGCTACCAACCGCTCGTTGTGGCGATCTAAGGGGGAGGCCTATGTTCAACAGTGGACGTCTACGGCTGATGATGATGATGATTCCTAAGCGTATCGTCTTGCATGTCTTGTAGCTTGTGTGAATCTTTCCTCTTATCCGCAATAAAACAAAATTATTTTTAACTTAAAAGTCAGTTCAATGCTTTGGTTATTAACACATTTTTTATGAAACTTCCGTCGTTTTGTATCCACTTATTGTTACTCAATTGTAGCAATTTGTGAATTGTATTTATACATGCTTTTATTAAAATATTTTAAATTTGTTATTACGCATATAATAACAAATGACGAAATATAATAACAAACACAAATCGAACGAGTTATTCTAGCAAGCGCCTCGCTTAACACTTTGGCAGATGCAGATATTGATCTATTCAATACTTCGACAAGCAAGTTTAAAAGCTTGCTTGCGGATAAGCTCTTCTCTAATAATTAATGTACACACGGCAACACATCAAGCTATGAATATCCAGTATAAGCTGACCTCGCATTTTATAGGCTTTTCGTAGAATGAGAGGTCAGCTTATACTGGAAATGTATAGCTTGCTGTGTAGCCGTGTGTACCTAACTAAAACTTATGAAAGAATATTGTAATTTTAAACGATTTTCGTCCACTGTAGCTGTGTTTTTACATAAATCTTTTTTAAAATTATCTGTGGAAATTAGTAATTGGCCCTAAGAATACATGTTTGTTTTGCGTGTATTATAATTTTTTTAGTTTAATCTGTTCCTAGGTGTAAGTTTCCTGAAAATAATAAAAAAAAATATGTTTGTTATTCATTTATATTGATTAAATCTGTCGATGTCAGTTCCACATCGTCTACTCGTTATCATACATGAACACAGAGTTCATTCTCCCTCACCAGGTTCACAGCTCTATTGCTGTTATACCTTCTCGGTGATTCTGAATATTAAAAGGTGGATTAAATTGCTGGAAAAAGCTGTATTAATAATGTCATTGGTACTGCGTGCAATGGGCTGAGACGTCAGTAAAGAGAAGGTTCAGTGCATTGACTACACTATAAATATTTACTTTCAGATTTTTAAAAGGTAAATATTTTTCAGGAATGCTTTGCGGTCATCAGTTTTTTTACACTTGTGGTATAATATAGTATATAAGATTGCGCCCGCGGCTTTGAACACGTGGTTTGTCAATCAAAAGTAGCTTATGTCTCAATCCAGGTCATATTGACGACCTCCGTGGCGCAGTGGGCAAATAGCCGGCTGAGACGCAGGAGGTAGCGGGTTCGATTCCCACTGCGGAAGAAATGTTTGTATAATCTACAGATATTTGTTTCGGGTCTGGTTGTTTCTCTATATATTATAAGTATGTATTTACAAAAAGAAATGTATATAAGTTATCTGGTTCCCATAGTACAAGCTTTGCTTAGTTTGGGGCTAGATAGCGCTGTGTGAAATGTCCAGCAATGTTTATTATTATTATAATCATTCTATATACCACATTTTATCGAAATCGGTCTCGCTGTTTAGTCGCGACTTGGCACAGGATCATAAAGATAAAAGTGAAGGGATGAGGGAGAAGATTTTGTCTAGCAGTGGGAAAGCATAAGCTAGTATAAAAAACTAAGGGTTTGCTTTTTAGCGGTCACTAAACTTACTTAACTTAATGTCTTTATTATGGTGTTTTTAGGTGGTCAGACGGTAGTTGTAAGTTATTAAAAAACTGCAAATAGCAACAGTGGAATTTTTACGGTAATTTCTTACGTACAAATAGTTTACTAATGAGGAATACTTTGTGTTACACTTAGGACACACCTTCTAATGTTTTTTTAGTGTACGTATTTTATAAGTATGTGTTACTTTATGATTTAATAAAAAAAAGTTTTAACATACATAAATTAACATATTCAAAGTGGCAATGCGGCCAGCATTCTGGGCACGCTGCCCACTGGCAGCGGCTTGTTAGATTAGAGTTTTATATATATTTTAAGTTGTTATAAAATATTTTATGTTGTAATATTACTTAAAATAAATAATTTCTACGTTGTATGAAACAAAAAAAAAATAGAATTGAATATATTTATTTGAAACACAAAGGTTCTCGAGTGGAGGCCACGGACCGGCAAGCGCAGCGTAGGACGTCCACCCACAAGATGGGCAGACGACTTGGTAAGAATTGCAGGTCGGCGTTGGATGCAGGCCGCTTCCAACCGCAGTTCCTGGAGATCAATGAGGGAGGCCTTTGTCCAGCAGTGGACGTCCTACGGCTGATATGATGATGATGATTTGAAACACAAAATGGACAATAAACAAAATAGTAAACAAACAGTAAAAAAATAACACACAAACAGTAAAATACGAACTAATAAATCTGTAAAAATGTGTTAGCTCGAAACTTTTAGCCGTGGCCAGCATATCTGTGCAACCCGCTACAAGGCTACGACCCTCCCAAATTCTACAATCTCCGCACAAACTTCTTTATTAGAATCCCCATTGTTAATTAATATTGGCGGAACTATTCGTTCCGCAGAAGCCGAGCAAACAAGAAAGTAACAATACAAGTTCAAGTCTTTGAGATGACTTTCAGAGATGAGTTCCTAATTACGCAAATAGCTTCTTGTTTACACTAGCTGTGTTTCCGTGCATTAGTGAAGTTTGTGTGCATTTAGTATGAAATATGTTCGAGTATTTCAATGAGCAGCCGTATTGTCGCCTCTCGTCTTTGTTGGAACGAGATCTGATGTAATGGTGTTGTAATAATCATATGGAATTTTTGGACGGGACAGAAGCATAGCAACCTTTGAAACTATAATTAGATTAGATTTCTTCTTTATTGAACACCAGGATTTAATAAAGAACTATCTATACTAATATTACAAAGATGAAAGATTTTTATATTTGTAACGAATAAACTCGAAAACTACGGGTCCGGTATCAATATTTAGGTATTTGATATACAAGAGTGCAAAATTGCTTTTTTAACGCGTCCTCAATTTCGATGACCGAGCAAACGAAGGATTCTTAAATTGTGTGTAAAATTGTGAGTGATTCACAATTAGAATCAAAAGAGTACGAGGTGAAAAATCTTTGCACTCGAGTGCAACACGTAACTTTTCATGCAACCTCGGCGAGGAAATTACTAAATGCAAAAAAAGTAATACACAAAGAAGGTTCCGAGTCTGAGTTTTTAACAAATTAAAAAAGGTTGTATGATAAATTCGGCACCATGGAGGTAGAAGTTAAATGGTTTAATGATGTTTTGAATTCACAAACTTAGTGCACACGATGTTCTAAATTTAATTTACTTTATTCTCTAGCGGATAAAAACGGCTTTTGCACTCGGATATCGAACAGCAAAAATACTCTTTCCGAGATGGGGGGATGAAAAAGTTCTTTCCACATAATGCTACATTATCCCTGAGTAAAACAAGCTACTTTTTACCCGACTGCGCAGAAGGAGGTTAATGTTTTTATTGACAAACCCTGCGTGCAGAGCCGCAGGCAGGTCAGCTAGACATAAACAAATATAGTACAATGGGCGGATTTATCGGTGTGTCTTAATTAGTAATGTGTCGTTGAGCCTTTTTAAATAAGGAAACGTTGAGCGATTTCAAACAATTTTGGAATAACTATCAATTTTTTTGCTATCAATAAGACGAGAGGCGACTCCATGAAGTTAAATCATTTAAAAGGCAAGATGTACGCTTTTATAACAAACTCCCAAGTGATGTACAAAAATTGACAATTAACAAGTTTAAAAACATAATTATATAAATTTTTATAAAAAAGCCTAATAAAACTCGTTCCAAAATGTTTCAATTCAGACGTACTTTATTTTCTTTATTGTTATATATTCTAAAAGGAGCATTAAAAACAATCAGCCTTGTTTCTTGCCTTTCTTTCCTGGCTTGGTCGCGAAGGAACAGGCAGTAAAATTGACGTTTCAAAGTGATCCTTGTAATTTTAATGAATGAAAAGATTTAGATTTTGATTTTACGCATTTTTTTCGCATTAAAGTATATTAATACTTAATTTATTACACGTATGTATCTAACATTATACCTGCTTATTTTGTATCAAAGTTGAATTTTGAAATTTATATAATAAATGTATGGAATATAATGAATATAAACTATGTAACGATGTAAAGAAAGGTAAGTATATGTAAAGGCTTACCACTGAGCTAAATACTTGAATAACCATTTTTTTATGTTATTTGTGAAGAAACAGGCTTACGGCCCATCTGATGGTAAGCGGTCACCGTCGCCTATTGACACCGGCAACACCCGGGGTATTGTCAATGCGTTCCCTACACTGTAGAAACCTCTTTACATTTCTCTTGAAGCGTGCCATGTCGTACCCTAATGGGTAAACCTCAGATGGTAGCTCATTCCACATCTTGCAAGTATGGGGTAGAAAAGATCGAGTGAAGCGTGTGGTGCATGATACCCAATTGTCGATGATATGTGGATGAGCTTTATTACGTTGTCGAGAAGTGCGGTGGTAAAATCTCGACGACGGGATGATATCAAATAACTCCTCAGAACATTCCCCATTATACAGGTGGTAGAATACACTGAGCGATCCGATGTCACGGCGTTGACTCAGCGGTTCCAGCCTGTCGGCGAGTTTGGGATCACCGATGATTGATTCGGGTTGCGCAAGTTTGATCACGTCTCCATGTTTAGATCCCAGCTAAAATGGCTTCCCATTCGTCGTCGACGTGATCTTCATGTTGTAACTTTTCTCTTCAACACTCTTTTCAATCCTTTAGCTCCTTCTTACCTCCGTGAGCGCTTCGATTTTCTTGTCCTACCGGAGATGACTTGTAGGTCATCTAAGTCCCTCCTTCTCAAAACCCCTCCTCATTCCTCCAGTCGCTATGGCGGTTCCTTCACTGTCCATGGAGTCAACCTGTGGAATTCTCTACCACACTCTATCCGCGCAAGTCCATCACTAAGCACTTTTAAGCTTAGAGTCAAAGAGCATTACCTGTCCTTGTAAGCTTTTAGGTTATTTATTATGTATAAGTAGGTATATTATTTATATTTTGTATAATATATTATGTTTATCTCTAATGTAGGTATAGTATATAGGTATTATTATTATTTTTTAATATGGTTAAGTGTTGTATTTATTATAGTATATGCTATATATTAGTATTCTACTCCAATGTCATTCTCTGTGCACGTACCCACCTCTATAATCAAATATCTCTATCTTCAAAGGTTTGCTGGAAGAAAACTCTTATTAGGGTTAAGCTCGCCTTTGTACATGTCCATTTTGTAAGCTATTTTTATCTGTAAATCTATTTGTGTACAATAAAGAATAAAAAAAAAAAAAAAAAAAATGATTCTAATGGCATTTAACGTTTTGTTAACAATATACACCAGATCTAAAAGAGTGTAGTCTCACTTGCATGGTAGCCGAGCTATATATCTCCCGAAGCAGATCCACATACCGGGCGTCAATGCTGCTGTAAATATGTAGTTCGGCGAGTCAGCTAGTAAGACCGCCCATTGTACCTTTATTATTGTTTATATCCATTATTACTGTATTCTTGTTTGGTGTGCAGTAAACAGTATTTCATTCATTCGTTCACTCATCTACGCATAATTTAAAACTATCGCTTAAAATACCAGGACATATTTTATGAAAACCATATAAGTAATTTATAAATACAGGTTACCTAATAATATCTATAGGTTGTCTGGAAGAGAACGCTTTGTTAAGCGATAAGACCGCCCCTTATGCTTACTTTTATTTGTTTTTTTCTTTAAATCTGTTGTGTCTAGCTTGTAAGGTATAATAAATAATTTTCATTCATTCATTCATTCATCTATTTTATGTTCTATACTAAAATCCGGTTACAACGTACTCTTTCGTGTTGTTAAAGCTATTTCGGTCATGCGGTATTTTCAGGTCCGTTAACCAATTAGGTCCTAAATAAAATGCCGAGTTTTCGGCTAAAGTCCTTAAGCCTACGCTTAATGCTAAAAGGTCATTCGTACCCAAAGTAGGTTTAAGGTTGTGACTACATTTACGCATTTAGGATATGATAATTAAAAAATTCACAATGTGACATTTTATAGCAGGTTTCAATCTTACGCTTATTGCCTTGATACTTTCTTCGACAGTAATCGGTGTTGCCTATCTGAAATATTACTTCGATATCTATACTTCAGACTCTGAATTTTTATTAAACTTGTAGACACACAACCTGACGGGCCTTTTGATGTTAAGTGGTCGCCGCCGCCTATAAACTCCTGCAGCACTCGTGGTACTGCAGTCGGGTTGCCTAGCAATACCCTATTTACGCCTCTCTTAAAGACGTTCATTTTGAAGCCTACCGAAAAACCTCCGGAGGAAGGTCATTCCACATCTTGCAGGTGCGTGGATGAAACGAGCGGGTAAAACGCACCGTGTGAGACTTCCACGCATCTACAATATGTGGGTGAGCTCGTTGCCGGTTGCGGGAGGTTCGAAAGTAGAAGTGGGAAGCCGGGATTAAATTGAACAGCTCTTCAGAACATTAAAATAACAGGCTCAATTTACATTACCGCGGAATGGAATGGAACGGAACGATCAATTTCGCCTCGTTGCGCGTGAATGCGCTAGAATGCTCGAGAATTCTCGCAACTGCGCCTTGAGGCTGTAAGAAGTAGGTGTGCAGTTGGTCTAGATCCACTGCACCTCTCTTCACGTTATTTCCTGCGGCTTCGCCAGACTGCTAACGTTAGCTGCGAGACTTCTCGAGAATGCGCGAGAATATTCCTGAAGACGCGTGAATGTGTTTTGGCTGGTATCTAGTTTGCACGTTATAAAATTGACATAAAATCCATTATGCTACGTACAATTTTGTTACGAAAATTCGCTTTCACTGCGTTCCGCGGCAATCTAACAGGAGTCTAGATCTAATGTTTATCTATATAAAGAAGATACGATGTCAAAGATAATGTAAGTGTGAACTTTCACTCATTTCTTGACAAAGATTGACGATGCCAATAAGATAATTCGGAAAAATTCACGCACAAAAAATATGGAGAAAATTCTATTCATAGATGTAGATGATGATATACATAGATGCAGCTAATGATAATTCTACCGGCGACATACATTGGCAGTCCGCGTCATATGCATGTCAAGGCGGTAGGAAGTTCGGCGAGTCAGCTAGTAATTAAAAAAAATTAAAATGTCATATATTAAATACAAAATAATAATAACTCAATAAAATAACCTGTTAGTCTGACTTAATATAAATAATAAACTTCGATCATCAATACAACTTATTCATATAGAACTGATAGAAAAACTGTCGACTTTAACTATAACGTCATCATAAATCTCAGCATAAACCTTACTTTTGTTTATGTCAGACTAATTTGTAACAGCGTACGTGGTCAATAAATATAATAGGTAATTTTGTGGTGTGGTGCTAATTATCATTTGGATTCTCAGTTGTTTTCTTGATACAAATTATTTATTTATTTATAACCCATTTCCAATAAAATACCACTCAAAATAATACAATCCATTGAAATGTAGCTAAGCAAGGCTGTAACAGCGATCCATCTTGTCTGCGACCGTCGCCTATGTAATTGCTTAAACTTTTCTCGATAGCGAGAACGATTGACGAGTTTTGTTGATCTAGCTTTTATTGTGCAGATGAGTTCATGACTTGGCGTTTAAAATTAAAACATCATCATCATCATCAGCCGAAAGACGTCCACTGCTGAACATAGGCCTCCCCCTTAGATTGCCACAACGAGCGGTTGGTAGCCGTTTGCGCACAACGGTTCCCCGCGATTCTTACTAGATCGTCGGTCCACCTTGTGAGGGGCCGGCCTACGCTGCGTCTTCCAGTCCGTGGTCTCCACTCGAGAACCTTTCTTCCCCAACGGTTATCGGTTCTACGAGCGATGTGGCCTGCCCATTGCCACTTCAACTTGCTAATTTTGAGAGCTATGTCGGCAACTTTAGTTCTTCTGCGGATTTCCTCATTGCGGATTTTGTCATGCAAAGAAACCCCGAGCATAGCCCTCTCCATAGCTCGTTGAGCGACCTTGAGCTTGGTCATGAGGCCATGAGTAAAGGACCACGTTTCAATGCCATAGGTCATCACTGGCAACACACACTGGTTGGAGACTTTAGTCTTCAGGCTCTGGGGAATTTTGGACGAGAAGATATCGCGAAGTTTCCCGAACGCTGCCCAGCCGAGTTGGATTCTTCGTGCGACCTCTTTGTCGAAGTTGGACTTACCTAATTGGACAGTTTGTCCTAGGTATATATATATTCGACAACTTCGAGAGTATCGCCCCCAACAACTACCGGTACGGGCGCAACATGGATATTTGACATGATTTTCGTCTTATTCATGTTCATTTTAAGACCCACCTGTTGGGAGACCCTACTGAGGTCGCTGAGCATGGTACCGAGTTCCTCGAGCGATTCGGCCATAATGTCTATATCATCGGCAAAACGAAGGTGAGTGATGTATTCGCCATTGATATTGATGCCAAGTCTGTCCCAGACCAAGAGTTTCAAAACGTCCTCCAATGCGTTCGTGAACAATTTCGGAGAAATTACGTCTCCCTGTCTCACGCCTCTCTGCAATTGGATTGGTTCCGTACTCTGGTCCTGTAGACGGACTGACATAGTGGCGTTGCTATACAAACACTTCAACACTTGGATATAACTATAGTCGATTTGGCATCGCTGAAGAGACTGCAGTACCGCCCAGGTCTCGATTGAATCGAAGGCTTTTTCATAGTCCACAAACGCTAGACATAACGGCCGATTATACTCCTCGGTCTTCTGTATAATCTGGCGTAGCGTGTGGATGTGGTCTATGGTACTAAAGCCTTTTCGGGAACCGGATTGTTCGGGAGGCTGGAAGTCATCGAACCTGCGTGCGAGACGGTTCGTAATCACTCTCGAAAACAGCTTGTAAACGTGGCTCAAGAGCGAGATGGGCCTATAGTTCTTTAATAAGGTTTTATCACCTTTTTTAAAGAAAAGCACCACCACGCTCTTATCCCACGCTTTTGGCGTGGTTCCTTCGAGGACGACGGAGTTTAATAACTTCTGGAGGACTTGAAGTACCGGTTTTCCACCCGCTCTCAGAAGTTCTGTCGTAACTCCATCCTCACCTGGTGCCTTGTTGTTTTTAAGCTGTTTCAGAGCGATCCTAATCTCGTACAGGCTGATGTCCGGGATGTCTTCGGTATAGTGTCGGGTTAGTTTGGCTCTGGTGTCCTGAGCCAACTGACCAACAGGGTTTTGTGTTGAGGTGTACATCTGTCCATAGAACTTTTCGACCTCTCTCAGAATCTCCGGTTTCGACGAAATGATAGTGCCGCTGTCGGTCTTCAGCTTAGTCATTTGGCTTTGCCCTATAGACGAATGCTTTGCAAAAACTTTTGAACCTTTGTTCCTTTCTATTGCGACCTTAATACGAGATGTATTAAAGGTACGCAGATCGTGTCGCATAGATTTCGAGATTCGTCTATTAAGCACGCCGTAAAATTACAACATAAGTTATTAATTGCAATGATTGAAATCAATAGCTGATTTAATTAAATGATATATCAGGTTCTAAGAAATAAGGAAATGTAAAAAAAAAGTAATTATAATTTATCAGGTAATTATAGTAGACATTACAGATTTTTGTGAAAGGGCTCGCCCGGGTAAGTACTATCGCCAAGCACATTGCTGTGTTTTGATTTGAAGAGTATAGGTGCCGATGAAACTTCACGCGATCTTTCCTACCCCATACTTGCAAGATGTGGAATGAGCTACCATCTGAGGTTTTCCCATTAGGCTACGACATGGCACGCTTCAAGAGAAATGTAAAGAGGTTTCTACAGTGTAGGGAACGCATCCACAATACCCCGAGTGTTGCCGGTGTCAATAGGCGACGGTGACGACTTACCATCAGGTGGGCCGTAAGCTTGTTTCCGCACAAATAACATGAAAAAAAAAATAACTACAGGCACATGAGGCTTCACACCTGTGTGCCTCAAGTTTATGGACGCAGGCCAGTGCATCATAGGCTACGTTCCTAAGGTGCGCAAGGTTCGAGGCAATGCTTTGTTATAGGCGATGGCTACCACTTAGCAGGGATTTGCTTGTTCCATCTCCAAGTTGTATTTAAAAAAAGGTTATATGAAGTGTCATATTAAAAGGGGTTTGCTTGTTTTTGAAACCTTTATTGTTCATTATTCACTAATGTACTAAATATAATCAAGAAAAGTAATCTGTATCTCACATTGAAAATAACTTTGACTCAAGGTTTTACCTATATTATCTAACAACTGTTCGGTTTGATAACATGAGATTTGTAGTTTCTGATATCCAAACTAAGTTTCCTTGTACAGGACTATTTAAATATATTGGGTGTTATTTCAGTTATATACACGGTATCCTTTAAATCACTGTTTTCCCTGAACAAACGTTGTTCAGACCATGCTCCACTAATTGTTTATAGCATCAAATAAGAAAATAATAAAATAAAATCTAGACCTTCTTAAATAAGTCTAACTTTGTTCAATAACTAACCGTGACATTAAGTTCAATGGCACGCTAAAAACCTGATTATTACTTACTGAAGTATAACCTACTATTATTTCTTTTGTGGCGATACGGCGGCGGCATTCAAGGGGTGAACGACAGACGTCCTGTCCAGTCAATTAAATAGTACTCTGTAGTCATATCAAAAATAAAATTTCGAATGGTACGTAAAAATTGGAGTCAATGGCACACGCAGCAAATATTACGTGACCTAAGTTAGATACCTAGAAGCTAATATGTTGTAGGGCGTAACGTTAAAATAGACGTGTTAAGTTCGCAACTTTTTATGTTTTTCAAAGACCGATTTCGTTTTTTTTATTTTGATGTTATAAACTGTTAGTAGACCATGGTCTGAACAACGTTTGTTCTGGGAAAACAGTGATTTAAAGGACACCGTGTATAGGTATTTATATTTGTGTCCTAGTGTTGATAGGACTTTTTAAATATATTGGGTGTTATTTATTTTCATCATTATATTATCGGCCACTGCTGAACATAAGTCTCCCGCATCGATTTTCAGAGCAACTGATGTTGCGCTGACTGTACCCAACGGCTCCCAGCAACCTTTACCTGGTCGTCTTTACATCTAGTGAAGGCTCTACGTGACGTTTTCCAGTATGTTCCACTTGTTAGTGATTGCTAAGTGTAAACAGAAATAAATAGTAAATAAAAAAAGTGGTACCTACTCCGGGAGTGCCGGCAGAAGTGATAACTTGAACAATTACGAAATACTATATACAGAGGTTTCGGTGACGGTAACGGTAACAGTATCACGAGAACAATAGTTTTCTCCCATCTCATGGGTATCTTTAAGTCGCGAGTGAATAGGTTTCTTCTAGGCAAACGTGTACCATCGTAGACTGCATCATCGCATACCATCAGGTGAGATATTGGTCAAACGCAAGCCTATAATGTATCATCATCATCATATCAGCCGTAGGACGTCCACTGCTGGACAAAGGCCTCCCTCATTGATTTCCAGGAACTGCGGTTGGAAGCGGCTTGCATCCAACGCCGACCTGCGGTTCACTTTCCATAATTTCGCTAATAACTATTACACTAAACACAAACACCCACACTGCCTCAATCTGAAACGACTACGACTTGCCAACATACTCACATACATATAGGTTCAATATCCTTTATATTTCTATTTTTATATATCTGTCTTTATCTTTTCTTTAGTTTATATAATTTTATTTTTATTAAAATTGGACTATCCGGTACTGAACGTAGGAGCCGGCGGAAGATCAGCGTGCTGCGTACTCGTATTTACTAGTGCGTCGCTCATAATGCTGAGCCGGATCCTAGTTTGCGGACGCTCATAACCTTATGTACTAACTGCCTATGTATATTTTAAATTTTCTATTTGTGTTTGTTATATTGTTACTCCTACTGTGGTATTATTTTTGTTATTATTGTCTTTGTTTTTTTGTGTCTGCAAATAAATGTATTTTTGTTTTTTTCTTTCTTTCTTTTCGTCTGCCCATCTTGTAGGTGGACGTCCTACGCTGCGCTAATAATGAATGAAATGAATGCTATAATGTATATAAAAAAAGTATTAAAAATGCCCGCGTCGGGCATTTTTGAGACTTTTTTTTTATAATATTTTAAAGAAGTTTTCACGTAAAAAGTTTTTACTTTAATTTCCAAAACGAATGCCAATCTATTTGCGAATTATAAGTTTAAACATCAATAAGTTGAACAGTTCAATTCGAATATTTCACTCACAAAAATCTCGGTATTGTATTTGGAATCTAACAGATTTACAGCCAATAACCATTGTGATTGACATTGGATCATGGATCCAATATTGGAAGTGACAGATAATACGAATATATTTACTGTGCCGTGCGAATGTGCTAATATTATTTTGATTTGGCATAAATAAATAATTTTACATTTTACAAGGGTAGGCCTTTGGTGTGGGAGGCCACGTACGTCAGCTACAGCAGTTGGGGCCGGTGCGGCGGCAAATTCAGCCGAAGATCTCAAGCGGTGCAAATATGGAAGTCTCGACAGAGCTTACGTATTTGAGCCATTTGGGGTCGAGACCCTGGATACATGGGGCACCGGGGCCCATCGCGTTTTCAAAATTCTTTCCGGGCGTCTGGTTGAAACGACTTATCTGGATCAACGCATTGCAATTCAGCGGGGCAATGCAGCCAGTGTCTTGGGACACTTCCGCCTGGTAGTTGAACTATCTACAGTTCGTTTGCAACAGTCTTTAGATGATTTAACTGTTTCTTCTTTATTTTTATTGTAAATTATTGTATATTCTTTTTGTTATTAAATATACTTTCTACGATATATTGCTGTGGAGTAGAATGAACTAGTTATTATAAAACTGATAGCCCCTAGCCGATATAAACCACTGCAACGAGTTCATTAACGATATACCAGGTAAAATAATGTAATGATCAGTTAAATCTGTTTAAGAGTTGACTATACCTCAGCCCTAACTCGAATTTCACCCCCGCTTCTTCGCGCGCCGCTGCACGTCCTATCTCGCCGTGGATCATATGTTTGCCGGTTTTTTATCATTCAATCCCTTCATTATCTTGTTGTGTTTATTTCTCATTACTGCGTCTTTACAAAAACCAACTAAATATAAATTCTACCTAAGAATCAAGTATTCGTTTGGAGCGACAAGCGTCACGGGTACTCCGCCTGAAAGCCGAGGCCAGACTGAATCGCGGAACGAGCGTCCGGAGCGAATGGTTTAATTAGTGCAAAACTTAGATATTTTCATTTTATGATAAAATCAAAACGTATTTTGAAAATTTAAAACACAGGTGCCCTTATTTATATTGTGTAGAAGTACTGTATAAAGTTTCAAGATCTAAATTGAAGTATTCATTGCATAAGAACGAGTTAAAGATACATTTGGAGTCATCTTTGGATTTTTTTTCTATCGAGAAAATTTTACGGAATCGTGTTTTCACAACACAGGCGCTCTAGCACGTATCCTTAACTATAACGTATATGAATTACAAATTGAAATCACAAAATTTTTTGAACAAAACATTGTTTCAAAATAAGCGATTTATCTTTTCTCCCCAGGTATAGTGCGCCCTTAAGAACTGGAAATATAGAAGAATTAAATATTTACACCTATATGATAATCTTAAGGATAGTGCACAATGCTATATTATATATATAAAGGCTTTTAAATTAAAACATACTCCTTTTTAATCAGAGATAGGTAGTTAGGACGTAGGACGCAGTTTTGCAAGTGAATTGTCAATTCGACCGAAACGTGGCTACGTTTAAATTATTGCATCAGCGCTCAACACATTGAACCGACCGTCTGTAACCAGTGAAAATAACTTGAAATATCTTTGGTGTGGAACGTAAAACTAATGTCATTTACGTTCTACTCTATTTTGAGAATTATATTTTGAAATCAAGAGCTCATATTTTCAAAACTCTAATTGTCCTCGTTTATGATGTTTTTCACTTTGTCCGTTCAAGCGTCTATTGATTTGAAATATTTTCGAACCCAAATTGTTTGTTTCTTTGGCAAATCAATTACGATAACGTTCATGCAACTAGTTAGGTTGATGTTTACAGAACATCTCGGGTTAAAATAATGTTTTTTTTAATTTACCAAAAATTTTATAAATAAATTTTCAATCAAATATTACATGAATTTGTATTAGGGATTCAATTATGTTTAACCTTAAAATTAACTGAGTTTGTAACTGATCTAGTTTAACATATTTTCAACTAGGCCATTAATAAACTAGGTGATTAGGCCAATCTTTTATCTAGGATTTACATTAGTAAATTTTAGTACATATTCATTTTATTGTATAATGTGGTTGATCATTATATTTATATATATTGTTTTTGTTACAGGTATGTATCTACGTTTTGCTCATCGAGCTCAAGCAACATGGTAAATAAAAGATTTTAGATATATAAATAAATATACCTTTCTTCAAATACGGATTTAATAATAATTAAAAAAAAGGTAATACTTGTGTGGTTAGAAAAAATGGACTTAATTAATTAAACAAATTGTAGCAGAACGAAATGAAATTGTGAAAAATAAACAATAAATCCACGTTCTCGTAACGCTAGCAGATATATGCGCTAGATATATATTTATATACATTTTATGCACTGGCTATGAGAGGAAGAGAGAAAGAAAATGCGCGCGCACACTGTTCTATCTTGCTCCTACAGTGTGATACAGAGAATAGGCCTGCACTGTGTCTTAGATATACGAAACATGACTGGTTATGAGAGAAAGAGAGAAAGAAAATGTGTGCTCGCACCTCTCTATCTCTCTCTCTTGCTCCTACAGTAATATACGAAACGTAACTCTCTCTCTTTCTGTCTTCACCAACTCATATCTCCATCTCAATTTCCGTTCGCCTCACCCGATCACACTTTTCGTAATGCACTCGTCACACATTCACCAGCTTACTCCCCAAGAAGTTTTACTTCAATAATTATTACAAAGCACAACACATACACTCACACACCAAATCGTATGTAACTTAATTGTAACACTAGATGGTAAAAGCTACAGGCTCCTGAAACACTGTTTATACTAGTTCGGGAACTTATGGATTTACCATTAACTTTTGATAAACCTGTTCTAATAAGTTATAATAATTATTATTTCCTCTAACAATGCTCTAATAACCATTAATACGTAATGACTTGCCGATTGAAAGGAAGTCGAAACTCATAAATACGATCCTAAAAATCTCACCGAGTGAAAAACAGATGCTGCATTTTTGAGTGAGATGAATATTTGATGTATCATCTCGCAGTCCCGGCGAATTCATCTCCACTTGAAAGATTTATATCGGGCGAAATCTCGAGTTTACGGTACACTTAAGCATAGTCGAGGATGAAACCAACTGGTTCACTACGAATATTAAAAATAGCACTAAAGCGCCTCGTCCACGGAGAGAGAACAGAGCTAGACCGCTTGGAGACTAATCTAATCTATACTCTAATTTTTACGTACACGTAGAGATCATTAGAGCGCACTATTTCATTTTTTTGCCCTATCGTAGTGTAGCTCTATCATAGTGAAATTTTGGCATGCGTACACCACACTACTCGTAGACTAGATAATCAGTCACGAATCTCGATATACTCGTACACTCTCAGTCATAGCTCTCAGTTGAAATCATGTCGCGGTCACGCTTAGCTGCTGCGATTGTGGTTTCTTTGTTATTGAAAATGAAGAATAAGGAAAAGGTTAAACGAAGCTGCTGGGACAACTGGAAGCTGCTTGAACGTCAACTGTTGTATTAAATGCTTCACTAATAATTGTTAAACAATGATTTTTTTTTAAGATCTTTATAATCATTATGAGATACATTCCATAATTCTGGAAAGCCTTCATACATTTGTATCATTATAATTGTCACTTTTTTTGACGAAGCACGTTTCGACATTCTTCAAGGTAATTAAAATCAATGCAGAATTCTACATTAAATAAAAAACACGTGTTTCACTGACCTTGCCCTAGCTAGACTGATGTAAGGCATGTAGATAATTCGAGAGCTCTCTAATCCTATCGCTTGTCTCGCTCTCGTACCTGCGTCCACGACGCCTTCCGAGAGTAGCCGAGCGAGTCTACGTAGACTAGTGATACTCTAGCTAGGGTTAGTCTCGCTAATGTGTACACGTCGTAGATTGCCCTATGAGAGTCGCTCTCCGTTATTTTAATCTATCGTGGACGAGGCGCTTAACACTTTGAAAGGTCTTGTTCATATCCATCATTTGAAGATAGTTTATAGTGCCTGGTTGCAAGTAGTGTAAACGCAACTGCTGCAGTGCATGGGTCGGGATTTTAGGGTAGGCTTGCGCAATTCCCAGGTAAGAACTGCAATACGTGCTGAACTATAACTAAGGCGCGAGTTTCCTCACGTAGCGTGACAACCTCCTTCCCTCCGAACTTTTACCTAAACAAAATTTTTCTCCTTATACTTGCATACTAAAATGCATATACCGTTTAAATGTAGGTAGTTCGCAAACTCTCTACCTTTGTACTTTGGCTAGCACTTTCATAATGAGGTGTGAAAGCACACATAAAATTTAATTATTCCGAGCATACGATGCACAAAACTGTCAAGCGCTTCTTCTGATTCTACACTGAGTGGTAATAGAACAGGATTTAAAGATTAGTCATCATCATCATATCAGCCGTGAGACGTCCACTGCTGGACAAAGGCCTCCGTCATTAATCTCCAGTAACTGCGGTTGGAAGCGGCCTGCATCCAACGCCGACCTGCGGTTCTTACCAAGTCGTCTGCCCATCTTGTAGGTGGACGTCCTACGCTGCGCTTGCCGGTCCGTGGCCTCCATTCGAGAACTTTCCGGCCCCAACGGCCATCTGTGCGCTATATGGCCTGCCCATTGCCACTTCAACGTGCTAATCCATCGGGCTATGTCGGTGACTTGAGTTCTCCTACGTATCTCCTCATTTCTGATTCGATCCCGTAGAGAAACCCCGAGCATAGCCCTCTCCATAGCTCGTTGAGCGACTCTGAGCTTATTCATAAGGCCAATAGTGAAGGAGCACGTCTCGGTTCCATATGTCATCACTGGTAACACACACTGATTGAATACTTTCGTCTTAAGGCACTGAGGTATGTTGGACGAAAAGACGTTGATTAAAAATTAGTAATCATTCTAAATTCCTATCTCAGTTCCCACTAGGCGCTGTGCAAATTATCAACGGGCATGCAGATGCACGGCACCATCGATTCCACGTTCATAATGCTTACAGTTATGATAGAGAGCACTCTACCGTTAGTATTTTTCAAACTTTAGGGATTACTGTACTTAATTACTGATATAAAGCGGTCAAGTGCGAGTCGGACTCGCCCATGAAGGGTTCCGTAGCAGAAAGTAACATAATATAAAAGTTGTTGTAGTTCGTTGTAACTTTTTTATATATCAGTTGATTGAATGAAAGCTAAATTGCGGTTTACGATATCAGACGTATTAAATAAACTACTTATTAGATCTCGTTCAAACTAATTTTCAGTCGAAGTTTGCATGGTAGTGCACATCATATATTTTTTAAGTTTAATCATTCTCTTATTTTAAAAGTTACAGGGGGGGAGGGGGGACACATTTTACTACTTTGGAAGTGTCTCTCGCGCAAACTATTCGGCTTAGAAAAAAATTATATTAGAAACCTCAATATCATTTTTGAAGACCTATCTATAGATAGTGTGATAGTAGACGTATGTGTTTGAAGAAAAAACAATTTTGAGTTTCAGTTCTAAGTATGAGGAACACCCAAAATTTATTGTTTTTTTTCTATTTTTGTGTGAAAATCTTAATGCGGTTCACAGAATACATCTACTTACCAAGTTTCAACATATATCTCTTATAGAGTGGTTGTGACATACGGATGGACAGACAGAGAGACATGACGAATCCATAAGGGTTCCGTTTTTTGCCATTTGGCTACGGAACCCTAAAAACGGGTATTTATCGCGTATGGACCTTTTTTATTTCCAAATTTCAATCGGAAAGATGGCTATAGACTCTCAGTGTCCTGGAACCCGGTGATTGCTAAGTGTGTGCGTCGTGATCGATGGTCTCAGTGCGTGGATACGGCTAGTGTAGTGTGTCGTAATATGAACGAGGACATTTCTAATTCTGAAGACCAAGTGGTATAGTAGTGTGTGCAGTGGCTGCAGCTGCCATCACTTCTCGACGGTAGCTCCAAGTACTCCAGTCCACCCGTGACTACGGCTGTTGCAACGCAGTCGAAACGTCGGGATAACAAATAAAAACCGGCCAAGCGCGAGTCGGAGTCGCTCACGAAGGGTTCTGTACCATTATATATAAAAACGGCAAAAAAATCATGTCTGTTGTCTGAAAGCCCCCTTAAATATTTGTTTTATTTTAATTTAATTATCTATTTTTAAGTGAATATATTACTACATATTCTGTGAGTACTTCAAGCGTCTACCTGTTGCCGTTATCAATATCGAGCAAATACAAGCAAAAAGATCACGTTTATTATATGGGAGCCCCCTTTAAACATTTATTTTATTCTATTTTTAGTATTTGTTGTTATAGCGGCAACAGAAATACATCATCTCTGAAAGTTTCAACTGTCTAACTATAACGGTTCATGAGATACAGCCTGGTGACAGACGGACAGACAGACAGACAGCGGAGTCTTAGTAATGTGGTCCCGTTTTACCCTAAAAAACGGTACGGAACCCTAAAAAAGGTACAAACGCGATAATTACCCCATAAGTAATCACTCTACCAATCTGCATCGGGGTGACAGTGTGGTTCGGCAGCACTCTTTGAGACAAAGCAGCTTTATTTAGAGAGGCACTGCTTTCCTCGCTCAGCCGGGGAGGGGGCTAGAAAAGGTGCCCCAAACAAACGCTCATTCCTCGCAATAAGAATAAATCTAAAAACATGCAGATGAATATGACTTTTGGTGCGTGGAATGTACGTACTCTTTTAGACCGACCCAACAACCTCTGCCCAGAACGTAAAACCGCCATTGTGGCTCGCGAGCTCAAACGCTATGACGTCGACATAGCCGCTCTCAGCGAAACACATCTAGCTGACGAAGGTGAGCTTGTTGAACGTGGTGGTGGGTACACTTTCTTCTGGAAAGGCACACCAGCTTCTGAGCCTAGACGGTCAGGAGTAGGCTTTGCTATTAAAACTACTTTAGCCTCTAAGTTGGAAGAACATCCAGTTGCTATCTCTGATCGTGTCATGTCCTTACGTTTCCATCTTCGAAACAATAAATACTTAAATGTTATCAGCGTATATTCGCCAACACTCGACAAAAGTGATGACGTCAAGGACAAATTTTATGAGGAAGTGTCAGAAGTGCTGACTAAAATCCGGCGCTGTGAGAAAGTTTTGCTTCTTGGCGACTTTAATGCTCGCGTCGGACGTGATTTTGAAGCTTGGCCTCGGGTGATAGGGCGACATGGCATTGGTAACATGAACAGTAATGGGCAACTGTTACTAAGCCTCTGTTCCCAATTTCATCTGGGTATTACCAATACCATGTTTAGACTCCCAAATAAATACAAAACTACCTGGATGCACCCAAGGTCCAAGCATTGGCATCTTATTGATTATGCTATAGTCCGTCAACGGGATATAGCGGATGTCAAAGTAACGAGAGTAATGAGGGGCGCAAACTGTTGGTCGGATCACCGACTTGTTGTTACAAAACTATTTTTGCGTCTTAGCCCTTGCCGTAGACCTCGCAGGGCTAAGCCTAACTGTCTTCATCTGAAAAAGCTAGGGTCTGCTGAAATATTGGCAAATTACAGGGAAGCTGTCAATACCTTTACAGCAGGCATACACCCCGAAGATGAACAGTTAGACGAGGGCTGGAAACTGTTAACTACAAATACCATCAATGCGGCTACTGAGATCTTAGGCCAAAAACCTCGTGTCTGTGAAGACTGGTTTGACGAAAATGATAATACATTGACAGTCGCCCTAGAAAAACACCGCCAGCTCCTTCGAAAGGGAAATCAGACAACTGCTTCTGAAAAAATAAAGGAGAGTACGAGCCAAATAAGGAGACTAACTCGAAACGCAAAAGATGAGTGGTGGCTGAACAAGGTTCGCTATATTCAGTGGCTTGCTGATTCGAATAGACTCGGCGATTTCTTTAACGAGATTAAAAAGTTAGTAGGAAGTCCACATCGAGTAAACGTACCACTGAAATCACTTTCAGGTACCCTCCTGGTAAGCAAAGGAGAAGTTCTTACTCGCTGGGCAGAACACTATAACAGCTTACTCAATGTGGATCGTTCTGCTGACATAAACTATTTAGCATCACTTCCTGCCTTACCACAAGCCGTAGATCTGGATCAGCCTCCTTCTCTTGAGGAAGTTATCATCGCCATCAAAGCGCAGAAAAACAATAAGGCTGTCGGCATCGATAACATACCAGGAGAACTATTAAAATATGGCGGAGATGAGTTGCACTACAAGATTTGGCAATTTTTCCAGCGCATGTGGGAAATGGAGTTCGTTCCTCCTAGTTTTGGCGTATCACTAATTTGCTCTTTGTATAAAAATAAAGGTGATCGATCTGTTTGCAACTCTTATAGGGGTATATCACTTCTGTCTACTCCAGGAAAAACTTTTGCCAGAGTACTCTTAAATCGTCTTATGGAGCTCTCTGAAAGTATATTGCCTGAAACGCAATTTGGGTTTAGACCCAATCGCGGCACATGCGAGGCCATATTCTCTCTTAGACAACTGCAAGAGAAAAGCAGGGAACAGTGTCAACCTCTGTTTCTCTGTTTTGTTGATCTGGAGAAAGCTTTTGACAGTGTACCTCGCGAAGCTTTGTGGATTGTGCTTTCGAAACTTGGTTGCACCGACAAATTTATACGCTTGATAAGACTTCTTCACGACAACATGACTTGTTGCGTAACCGTCAATGGTGAGCAGACAGAGCAATTCCCTGTCACTTGTGGTGTAAAACAAGGCTGTGTATTAGCACCCACTCTTTTTGCTCTGTACTTTTCCGTTGTCGTGAGGGAGACTTTACAAGCCAACACCGAAGGGATCCGCATACGTTTTCGCACAGATGGCAGTATCTTTAACCTGGCTAGGTTAAAAGCGCACACAAAGGTATCGTATGACCTCATTACCGAATTGATGTATGCTGATGACCTATGTTTCGTTGCGGAATCTTCTGAGGGACTCCAGGACTTGATGACTCGGCTTGACGCTGCGTGCTGTAGATTTGGCCTCAAAATTAATATTACAAAGACAGAGGTGATGGCCATGGACACTGTTAACCAAGCTCCACTGAATCTGCAAATCGATGGAAAGCCCATAAAACAGGTCGATACATTCAGATATCTGGGAAGCAGCATAACAACAAAATGCGACCTTGACTCGGAGATCAACAGCAGACTTGGCTCCGCTATGGCTGCTTTTGGTAAACTACGAGTCCAGGTATTTCGCTCCCATAACATCAAATTGAGTACCAAGATTAAGGTGTATATGGCTATTGTACTTCCTAACATCTTGTACTCGTCAGAGACATGGTGCCTGTATTGCAGACACATACGCACGTTAGACAGATTCCATCTGAAATGCCTCCGCGACATTCTTAACATCAAGTGGTCGGATCGGGTCCGTAATACCGATGTTCTACGACGGGCTAATGTCTGTGGCATAGAGGCATATTTGATGCGGCGTCAGCTGCGTTGGTGCGGGCACCTGTCTCGGATGTCTGATGAGCGAAGGGCGAAACGCATTTTCTTCTGTGAACTAGAACATGGTAAGCGGAAACGCGGAGGTCAGTTCCTACGTTTCAAAGACGTACAGAAGAGGCACATGAAGAGGTGTTGTATCGATCCGTCGCGCTGGGAGGCTCTCGCTGAAAAACGACCTGAATGGAGGCGTCATGTTCAGGACAAAGTGTACGAGTTTGAAGAAGAAAGGAGGCAAGAACTAGACTTAAAACGAGATCAGCTTAAAAGTCGACCGCCGGCTAATATCAATTACAACTACATTAATGGCGCCTTAACTTGTGTTCATTGTAACCGGACTTTTAGCGCAAAAATAGGGTACATCAGCCACATACAGGCTAAACACCTAGGCCAATAATCACAAAGTCAAGTCTCTGTAGCCGAAATCGGCTAGGAGGATTATTATTATAATCACTCTACCGTTAACTACCGTCTTCTCGGAACACTCCAATCTGGGTCTTTTTATGGTCGTATGAGTGAATAGGTGCTTCCTAGATCTTTGTGCTCTGTTTCAGACCACCATCGGTTACCACCAGGTATTGTGGTTAAACGGTAATCTTCAATAGGTTTATTTAATTGCCTCAGTAGTAGAAAAAGTAATCTAGCTGAATTTTCTAGTAACTGTGCCTGTAAATTTCGATATAGGTATTTGTTGGAAATGTATAAATACCTTGTTTGCTCGTGAGTGCATTCTGTGGTGCCCACTCCGCGTTCAATGAATCGACGCCAATACCCAACAGCTATTTCTCTATTTTCTATTTCTCCTGGTATTTTTGACGCGATATTTATTTGAATTCGTTTTACGCCAATACAGTTTTTTATTTGGATATATATTTATAATTGTTATGGTTGTGAAATGAAGTTGGTGATTGCTATCTAGCCTGGTAAATATGAATCTTTGATATTCGCGAACATTTTAAAGAGAATTAATTTATAATCACACCAAGTTATACTTAATCAATGTATGTAGATTTTCCTATATTTCCCTTTCTAAAAAACTACTGAATTTATTCAAATGGAGGTTTCTTTTGGATAGATATATTCTTCAAAGTAGCTATCGGCTATGAGAACTACAAAAAATTGGGAAGTCTTACTGGCAATTGAATTGCTCAATTCCAGGCAATTTTGATAACACGGCACACTGAGCATCTAAATGATAAAAAATAGGAAATGCTATAATATTAATGTCACCAAGAAAATATGGCTCCAGCTGGGATTTATGAGCGCTAAATCAGACAGATTTGATAAACTTTAGACGGGAAGAAAATTACGATGGTCAAACTCTTTCAAATATCACGTCCTTCATTTGCATTTTTATATTTTAGTAATTTTTTTGAGTGGGTACAATCTACTTGTAATTCAGTGCGTATTCAAGATAAAGAAGTGAGGTGCTGATTTTTAAAATACCCTTTTGCTTCAGGAAGTTCGTCGGCCTAAGTTTATAGTAACGAACTTCGAAACAGATATTTCATAACGTTCAAAATGAGAGCTATAGATACTCTACAATGTATGTACAGTCCAATATCAGGAATTGATACTCTTATAAGATTAAATTTTGCGTACTACAGTAATTAAAAAGTAATTAGCAAATGCAAGGCTCCACAGCCTCGAGCATCGTCGAAAGGTTGCAAGCCCCTTGGTTTTCTATCGGATACATTTCGGAGAGTATGCTGCGAAGCTCTTCAACCTGATCCCACCATCCTCATACTATCATCGGACAACCAGACGCTGCGCGGTGAGCCACCGCTACATGGTAGACATACCTCCTATACGCACAAAGCGGTACTCTTCCACCTTTATTATGCGCACCGCTAAGGAGTGGAACGCATTGCCTGAGTCTGTGTTTCCTGATAACTACAACCTAGGGGTCTTCAAGTCGCGAGTGAATAGGTTTCTTCTAGGCAAGCGTGTACCATCGTAGACTACATCATCGCTTACCATCAGGTGAGATTGTGGTCAAATGCTAGCCCATCATTTGTAAAAAAAAATTAGCAAATGAAGGGGCTGATTAGATAGATAGATATATAGTTAAAGAGCTAATGAGATAGATGAGAGGAGCTTAAGGTTGTAACAATTAGCGTTTTCACTATTTTATATGTCTGATGTACATATGTGTATAAAATTCTCAATCCCAACTGGTGGTGAAACTTAGTTGTTTCGGCGCCGAAAAGTTATTTTGAATGACTAGTTTTAATTTTGCAATATTAAGTTAGTCACTCACAGAAATCTCCCGATGTTTTGTTTGTGGTATCGGCATTTCTAGTCCTCAACTTGAAGTAGTATTTGGTGTCTTTTAATGGCCATAGGTAACAAGATCGACTTCAACCATAAAAATGTGTAGTCTAAGTCCTTTTACATGACAACCCATCATTTGATATATTTTGTTCCTTGTCCGTTTTATTAGAAAAACCCCGTGACAATCAAATGCTGTTTGTGTTAATACAAAACATTATTAATTTCGTGAAGATTGGACCGGGCGGGTTATTCAACAGTTATAGTCGGACAAACATACATACATGGGCCTGCAATGTCTTTCTACAATCATTTTACTATAGGCCTGCTAAATGTCTTTCTACAATCAGATTACTATAGGCCTGCTAAATGTCTTTCTACAATCAGATTACTATAGGCCTGCTAAATGTCTTTCTACAATCAGATTACTATAGGCCTGCAATGTCTTTCTACAATCAGATTACTATAGGCCTGCTAAATGTCTTTCTACAATCAGATTACTATAGGCCTGCTAGATGTCTTTCTACAATCAGATTACTATAGGCCTGCTAGATGTCTTTTTAAAAACAGATTACTATAGGCCTGCTAAATGTCTTTCTACAATCAGGTTATTATAGGCCTGCTAAATGTCTTTCTACAATCAGATTACTATAGGCCTGCTAAATGTTTCTCTACAATCAGATTATTATAGGCCTGCTAAATGTATTTCTACATTTAGATTACTAAAGGCCTGTAAAATGTCTTTCTACAATCAGATTACTATAGGCCTGCTAAATGTCTTTCTACAATCAGATTACTAAAGGCCTGTAAAATGTCTTTCAACAATCAGATTACTAAAGGCCTGTAAAATGTCTTTCAACAATCATATTACTATAGGCCTGCTAGATGTCTTTCTAAAATCATATTACTATAGGCCTGCTAAATGTCTTTCTACAATCAGATTACTATAGGCCTGCTAGATGTCTTTCTACAATCAGATTACTATAGGCCTGCTAAATGCCTTTCTACAATCAGATTACTATAGGCCTGCTATATGTCTTTCTACAAACAGATTACCATAGGCCTGCTAAATGTCTTTCTACAACCAGGTTACTATAAACCTGCTAAATGTCTTTCTTCAATCATATTACTATAGGCCTGCTAAATGTCTTTCTACAATCATATTACTATGGGCCTGCGAAATATCTCTCTACAATCAGATTATTATAGGCCTGCTAAATGTATTTCTACATTCAGATTACTAAAGGCCTGTAAAATGTCTTTCTACAATCAGATTTCTATAGGCCTGCTAAATGTCTTTCTACAACCAGATTACTAAAGGCCTGTAAAATGTCTTTCAACAATCATATTACTATAGGCCTGCTAGATGTCTTTCTACAATCAGATTACTAAAGGCCTGTAAAATGTCTTTCTATAATCATATTACTATAGGCCTGCTAAATGTCTTTCTACAATCAGATTACTATAGGCCTGCCAGATGTCTTTCTACAATCAGATTACTATAGGCCTGCTAAATGCCTTTCTACAATCAGATTACTATAGGCCTGCAATGTCTTTCTACAATCAGATTACTATAGGCCTGCTAAATGTCTTTCTACAATCAGATTACTATAGGCCTGCTAGATGTCTTTCTACAAACAGATTACTATAGGCCTGCTAAATGTCTTTCTAGGCCTGCTAGATATCTTTCTACAATCAGATTACTAAAGGCCTGCTAAATGTCTTTCTACAATCAGATTACTATAGGCCTGCTAAATGTCTTTCTACAATCATGTTACTATAGGCCTGCGAAATATCTCTCTACAATCAGATTATTATAGGCCTGCTAAATGTCTTTCTACATTCAGATTACTAAAGGCCTGCTAAATGTCTTTCTACAATCAGATTACTATAGGCCTGCTAGATGTCTTTCTACAAACAGATTACTATAGGCCTGCTAAATGTCTTTCTAGGCCTGCTAGATATCTTTCTACAATCAGATTACTAAAGGCCTGCTAAATGTCTTTCTACAATCAGATTACTATAGGCCTGCTAAATGTCTTTCTACAATCAGATTACTATAGGCCTGCTAAATGTCTTTCTACAATCATGTTACTATAGGCCTGCGAAATATCTCTCTACAATCAGATTATTATAGGCCTGCTAAATGTCTTTCTACATTCAGATTACTAAAGGCCTGTAAAATGTCTTTCTTCAATCAGTTTACCATAGGCCTGCTAGATGTCTTTCTACAATCATATTACTATAGGCCTGCTAAATGTCTTTCTACAATCATATTACTATAGGCCTGCAAAATGTCTTAGTACAAACATGTGTGACCTTTTACCAGTCATTTTGTTAACACCAAAACAATACCACTCAAACAGCTCGAAACAAACTTCAAGTAGCAATTTATTATTTCATAATTAAAGCGCCATACAATCCAATTATTCCACAAGTCGGCAACACTCGAGTGGTGGTGCGCGATAGACGTTCACAAAACACACACTAGTAGTATACGATATAGGTATGGCCCGACTACGCTAGGTCTGCAAAATGATAGAAACGTTAGATTTAAGATTTTATAAGTGTTAATCAGATCGGCAATCCATGTATATTATTAGAGCGACCAATCTTGTGCACCAAAGTCCAGCACTTTTAATAGATCATTTATAGGTATATCAGAAAATAAATTAACTAATGTAGGACTTACTTTATATTAAAAACGTTTTGAATTGATATTGTGTCAAGGGTGAGTAATTTCTTTGTGAATAGGTCTTTCCATCCACTAAGGAATCCACATTCTTAGACGTCCGCTTTTTAAACATTCCTCCCATAAAAATATAGCAGAAAATAAAATAACTAATGCCTTAACGATCGTGTGACAACATTTTGACAAGGATTTTGTGGGACTTACTTTATTTTATAAATGTTTTAAATTGATATTGTGTCAAGGGTGAGTGATTTCTTTGTGAGTAGGTCTTTCCATCCACTAAGGAATCCACATTCTTAGACATTCGCATTTTTAACATTCCTCCCATAAAAAAAAACATTTAAATGCAATTCTCACATTTCTTTAGCTTCAAAAATCTTAAATTCTATATAGTCTGTTTGATAATATATGCACAAAAATGAAACGCGTTATTTTGATGAGCATGATAAATGTGAAATTTATTTTGGAATGTAAAACAAATACTTTAATAAACTTATGTTGTGCTATTGCATAATACTTGCCATCTAACCACAGATACTGTATTGGTGACGTCTCGAGATATCTCTTGTTCTCCCTTTCTGACCCAAAACCCGCAGCCATTTCCGAAAGAGATATAATTTTGGCCTTTATTTTTGGATGTCCATTGCAAGAGTAAGCAGTAAGTTTTATATCGAATTAATCACCTAAACTGAGCCAATTTTCTTTAAAATTTAATAATACATACCGTCACTTGAATATCGTCAGTATATTACCAAACGCCCTGTATAAGTAAAAGCCGACAAAACAGATCGTCAATCAGCGGTTTGCTGCAATATTTTTAAAGCTACTGCAGCGCTGGTAATGACGCCTTAATAAATAATTTAAACATTGGAAATTGTTTCCAATAAATATAGGTATAGAAAGTATGAAGCATTAGTAATTTATTTTATTTACTGAGTTTTAAATGAACTGAATTTTAATAATACAGGTGCTGTTGCCGTTGGGTGCAGGCAGTAAAAGATCGGTCGCTCTGAAAATCTATGGAGGAGGCCTTATCAGTTGTTGTCCTGATTTGATAATGATAATAATACATCATTATTAATAATACGGGATTTATCACGTACCGTTTTATGCGTGCGAGACGTTATTCAGAGCGGATCGCACTCGCCCTGATGAATGTTCACAAATTGAACCGAAATATTGTCTATCGAAACTTCGATAAGACGGTCTTTTTTCGAATGAACTAATCTCGCTGTTAACCTCTGAGGCCGTTGCAGTTTAATCGAACTATTGGCGAGCGCAGAAGGCGCTCAGCCCTGTAAGTTTTTGATGAGGCAACTAGCGCAAGGACACCACTTAGGTACGAACCTCGGCTTGGGCTGTTGCCAGGATAGGGATAAGAGAGAAACGCCCAGGTACGTGCTTGTACATTGTATAGGCGGCGACTGAAGGGACTCGTCGACCTCGCCGTCGAGGTCGGTGTATCTGTGAAGTGTTTGCTCTGTCTAATGTAGATGACTCAGAAATCTCTTCCGCATTAGCAGAGGTGATTTCGTCATCCGGGTATCCGAGAACGTGTCTCGGACGACGGAGGGTTATCGATAAGACGGTGCGTGATAAATCCCGTATTTATAATAATGATTGAAATCAATCACGAAAGTTTTCTAAGTAAAATGATGATACATATTAACCTATTTACCATTAGTATTTTTCAAACTTTCGCGATCACTGTACATAATTATTGATTAAAACGGGTATTTATCGCGTATGTACCTTTTTTATTTGTTACCCCGACGTTTCGGCTGTGATGCAACAGTCAGCCCGAGACCATGACTGTTGCAACACAGCCAAAACGTCGGGATAACAAATAAAAAAGGTACATACGCGATAAATACCCGTTTTAATCAATAATTATCTATTTACCATTTTTAGCATTATGCAGACTTAGTATGGACACACAGTACGACTATAGGTAGGTAGTTTACAACCTACATACACACGTATTGTATAAGATTTGTGTGTTTGGTGTGATGCAAACAATGCAAAGAAGAGGAATGAACCGCAAATGGTAATATGAATATTTTACGAGTCAAGGATTGTTGCACGCTCATCATTGTTAATGATTAAATCATCATTATCGTCATCATATCTGACGGATGTCCACTGCTGAACATAGACCTCCCTCATAGATTTCCAGAGCGACCGATTTAATGCGGCCTACACCCAACGGCTCCCAGCAACCTTTATCATATCTTTTTCCATCTAGTGAGGGGCCGTCCTGCTGCACTCTCCAGAGCGTGTCCTCTACACGAGAACGTTTCTGCTCCAACGGCCGTCAGTTCTTCGAGCTATGTGCCCCACCCACTGCCACTTATTTTATTTATTTACCAACAAAATAAACAGCTCCTAAAAATAAAAGTTTACATTGCTTATGTTATCCCACAGCCAAAAATGGATTTTTTATTTATATATATTTTTTAATCCTTTGTGCTATGACGGTGACTTAGGTTCTTCTACGAATCTAATCATTTCAATAATTAAATACCAAAGAAGGTTGGCAAAGCTAAACCCAAGTAGTATAAGAACTGTTCATCACCACACAATGTAAATAGGTAGATGGGATTGATTCAATTTTGTATTCAACGTATTGTTTTTTTAATCACCCACCGACAAAATGAGTGTTGTTATATGTTTGACGGCTATGTCTTAAGTACTGTATGTCTGTATGTCTGTCTCTCTGTGGTATCGTAGTTTCTAAACGGATGGACCGATTTGAACAGTGTTTTTGTTAAATAGAAAGCCTAGTTTAACTGGGGTTTTCTTAATTATGTCAGATTATAAAACTCGACCTAAACAGGGAGTAGGCATATTTTAATTTTTAATTTATATTTGTTGAGAGTAAGAAAATATAATGACACCGGTAACATTTGCCTACTAACATATTCTGTGGTAAACTTTTCTGAAACTTCAGTCTAAATACAACCGGTTTTGTTATGTACTACATTAATTTAAAACACACAGCCGGAATCATAAATTGATTTTAGAGGTGGAATATTTATCTAGTAATCGATACATTTCCAATAAACAATTTTTAAATTAAATCGGCGGCGTCTTTGCGATGATGCCGCTTGAATATGCCGAATGAATATGATTTGTTTACATTTTTTGTTACCACGATCTCGCCTGATGGTAAGCGATGATGAAGTCTACGATGGTACACGCTTGCCTAGAAGAAACTTATTCACTCGCGACTTGAAAACCCTTGTAGTTAACAGGAAACACAGACTTAGGCAAGGCGTTCCACTCCTTGGCGGTCCGCTTAAAAAAGAAGTGGAAGAGTACCAATTTTTTTACATATATTATACAGGCTGTTTTATAAGTATTTTAAGACTTGATATTAAGGTTGTTTGTAAATTGAAAAATTTGTATGGCAATAAATTATAAACAAAAACCTATTTTACGACAACACTAGCCATTAGCTCTACCCATGTTTTCATTTTATGTAGTAAACACGGCTACACATCAAGCTATACGTTTCCAGTATAAGCTGACCTCGCATTGTGTAGGCTTTTCGTAGAATGAGAGGTCAGCTTGTCATAACAATTGAGGACATAACAAATCACGTAGTATATGACCCTCTTAGACGTTCGCCGATCTCCTTTTAAATATAATTCGACACACTTATTGAAACATCGCGAGATTTCTGTGAGTGACTAACTTAATATTGCAAAATTAAAACTAGTTCAAAATAACTTTTCGGCGCCAAGACAACTAAGTTTCACCACCAGTTGGGATTGAGAATTTTATACACATACATCAGACATATAAAATAGTGAAAACGCTAATTGTTACAACCTTAAGCTCCTCTCATCTATCTCATTAGCTCTTTAACTATCTATCTATCTATCTAATCAGCCCCTTCATTTGCTAATTTTTTTTTACAAATGATGGGCTAGCATTTGACCACAATCTTACCTGATGGCAAGCGATGATGTAGTCTACGATGGTACACGCTTGCCTAGAAGAAACCTATTCACTCGCGACTTGAAGACCCCTAGGTTGTAGTTATCAGGAAACACAGACTCAGGCAATGCGTTCCACTCCTTAGCGGTGCGCATAATAAATAAATAAATATTGCTGGACATTTCACACAGCGCTATCTAGCCCCAAAGTAAGCAGAGCTTGTATTATGGGAACCAGATAACTGATAGAATACTTATATACATTTTAAAGTAAAAATTTACCGTAAAATTAGTTTTGATTGTTGATCAACACTAGGAACTTCCGATGCTATCAAGAGCAGTGTTCTTCCACCCTGCTTAGTTCTACAAGTGGCAATGTAATTATGTAACACCTGACCTACTTTAAGCACCTTATGTAACCAGTGTCACATTCGTGAGTTATGTTACGAGTCATTCCCTTTTAATTGCTTGATACTTCTGAGTGTAATGGGCGAACCACATTAATTTCCGGTAAATATTGCTCGATTATATTTCCTAGGTTATTGTACCTATTTCTGTGTACAGAGTGTACAAAGGTTTAATACGTTGAATAGAATATATAAATATTGCTGGACATTTCACACAGCACTATCTAGCCCCAAACTAAGCAGAGCTTGTATTATGGGAACCAGATAACTGACAGAATACATATATACATTTTTTTTTGTAAATACATACTCCTAAAGACGGAAAGCGACGCCGAGGAAGGCCTAAAAAGCGCTGGAGCGATGACTTGGACGTCTTCCTAAGAGACTGGTGGGATATGGCTCTAGACCGTGATAAGTGGAAGGAAGAGGGGGAGGCCTTTGCCCAGCAGCGGGACAGTATGGGCTAAAAAAAATACATACTTATAATATATAGAAAAACAACCAGACCGGGAACAAATATCTGTGGATCATGCAAACGTTTGTTCCGCGGCGGGAATCGAACCCGCTACCTCCTGCGTCTCAGCCGGCTATTTGCCCCCTGCGCCATGGAGGTCGTCCACTCAAGGTCGTCAAGAATAGAATATAATTATTTATTTGACACACACAAAGAGACATAGAACGGATCACAAACAAAATAGGTAGATAGACAGGAAAACTACAAAACAATGAGATTATATTAGACCTACAGCTAGAACACATACGTACCTACCCCACCAGTAGGTACGTAAAGTAGTTGGTTAAAATACATGTGTGGTGAATTGTGGCGCGCTTGCAGTATTGGTTTTTGGTGAAACTTGTGTATGTTGACGAGTGATTTCACACCGCAATGTCTTCGGGAATAGTCTGTCAATACTCGGTATACTCTTTTGTTTCAAATAAAAATAAAAAAGCGGCCAAGTGCGAGTCGGACTCGCGCACGAAGGTTTCCGTACCATTATCTATAAAAACTGTATCGGAGCCCCACTTATATATGTGTTTTATTTTAATTTAATTATATATTTTTAAAGTGAATATATAATTAAATATTCTGTGAATATTTCAAGCGTCTACCTATTGTCGTTATCAATATAAAGTTAAAACAAGCAAAAAAAACACGTCCGTTGTATAAGAGCCCCCCTTAAATATTTATTTTATTCTTTAGTATTTCTTGTTATAGCGGCAGTAGAAATACATCATCTGTGAAAATTTCAACTGTCTAACTATTACGGTTTATGAGATACAGCCTGGTGACAGACGGGCAGACAGACAGACAGCAGAGCCTCAGTAATAGGGTGCCGTTTTACCCTTTGGGTACGGAACCCTAAAAAAGACACTCACTGTCGATTATCAAAATATCTTACATAGAAGGTTTTTTCCCTAAAATTGGAAATCTTTTTGATAAATTTGTATGGGAAAATCTTATATTTGAACATGAAAAGTGACACTGTAGAAGCGCTGGTTTTCGAAGCTAATAAATATCCTTTCTTCTCCTGTACAAGTGTTTGTAAAAATTCTACGAATTAAATTCAGCTTGTGTTCGAATTGGCTTGGGGAGTAAGCTGGTGAATGCGTTACGAAAAGTGCAAACGGAAGTTGAGAGGGAGATATATGTTAGTGAAGATAGAAAGAGAGAAAGTACGTTAATGTTCGAGTGTGAGTCCCGTATGTCCAGAATTAACATAGACTGATCGACCTACAGACGTGTGGACAATTTTGTAATTGAACAATTTAATAAATTATTATTTTGAAAAAAAAGTTTTACTTCAGTCGTGTGGTCTATTATTTTTACTTGTCTCCTAACGGGACTTTTATAGTTATCGATCCCCAGAGCCGATAAGTCCATCAAAGACAGTTTCTAAGTAATGCTTTGTAAGTGTTTGCGGTGTGAATAGAAAACAGTTACTACGAGTAGGTACATCGTTGTACAAATTGCTGTTTATTCTTTGCTCTGTTAATAGGGCATTGATTTTTTAAGTACAGTCGATATTGGATTGTAGCGTTTACTTCTTATGTGGAAGTATAATAAATAAATTTTTTATTTGCATAACTCGTGCTTACAATATCTTAACTAGTAGTTGAAACCTCCTTTTAAGTAAATAATACCTGTGTTAGGAGATTTTGCTCTTCCGTAATATAAAAAATAGGCGTAACTTATAAAACAAGAAAAACATTTAAGAAGCCGGCGAACCCCGAGCGCAACTTCAATTCGGCCTGAATATCGCTATCCCTGTTTAGTGACTAAGTTTAGCCACGCAGAGCTACAGTGATCGCAAATGAATGATTCTAAATTTGATAAGATTTTAACCGTGTTCCGTTATACCAAAAATGATGACTGAAAACTTGTTGTATTTTTCTCATTGTCTTGTTATTCTGTAACTAGACGATATAATCTATGTTCCCATGACTAGGATACGTAACATGTTGTCGTTTTTAATACGAAACAATTAGGTTGAAAACAGGTCTTTTATAAGGTAAAAACATGCAGAATGCGATACGCTTCTATTTCATTTTAGGTAAGTATTTTTATCTAATATATAGTTGGGAACCTAGATAAATACGATTCAAATTAAAATAATACCGTATTAAGGTAGAAATATGCTCCAGTTAGAAATGATCTTGGTAGTACGTATTGTATGGGCGATACCCCTCCGGTCTCCCTTTAAGGTTTACAAAATCAAGATTGCAAAAAGCAATGAATTTCAGAACTACTAACATTTCATATATACTTATTGTATCTTATATAGGTAATAGTATACACGTGTGTGTGTGTGTGCGATGTTGAGTGTGATACCTGTGGGTATGTATGTACGAGAGTGTGATGGTGTGTGTATGAGAGCGCGTAAGTAGGTGCATGAGTGTTTGTATTTGGGCGTAAAAAAATGTTGGTACGGTACAGGTGCTCCTTATGTGACGGTGATGGTAGGAAGGTGTAAGACTAGCCTTTCGACTCGATTAAGTATAGATTCCTATCTTTACGACCTCCGTGGCGCAGTGGGCGAACAGCCGGCTGAGACGCAGGAGGTAGTGGGTTCGATTCCCGTAGCGGAACAAATGTTTGCATGATCTACAGATATTTGTTCCGGGTCTGGTTGTTTTTCTATATATTATAAGTATGTATTTACAAAAAAAAGTATATAAGTATTCCATCAGTTATCTGGTTCCCATAGTACAAGCTCTGCTTAGTTTGGGGCTAGATAGCGCTGTGTGAAATGACCAGCAATATTTATTTATTTATATTTATTTAATTCTTTGTTATCTCATAAAACAAAAGAACCATGAGACTAACATGTCTATAGGTTATTAACAGATTTGCTAAGTAGATATTTAAATCAGTGGTAATAATATGACTAATGGTATAAAACTGAAAAAGCGGGTCGATTGATTTATCGGCCGAGCACTACCCACTCGCAAATACTTCAGTTTCAGACTTCCAACTTATAAAAAAGTTTTCAAGTTATCAACTACTTTGTTGTATATACCGATATGGTTTATCTATATACGTTGTTTCTTATAAGCTATATATATAAAGGAAAGTCGTATTAGTTACACTATTTATAACTCAAGAATGGCTGAACCAATTTGGCTGAAAATTGGTGGGAAGGTAGCTTAGAACCAGGAGACGGACAAAATATACTTTTAGTCTCGTTCTTAGAACCAGGAGACGGACATAAGATACTTCTTATCCCGTTCGACCGCGTTCCCGCGTGTCGTGGCATAAAACGTCAAAGAGAATACAAGTCACTGTAAAACGTGGTTTATCAAAGACGCATCTGACATGGAATAACAAAACGCAAATGACAGCAAAACGTAATTTTGTCTATGGTTAAGAGTTGACTATACCTCAGCCTAAACTCGAATTTCACCCCCGCTTCTCCGCGCGCCGCTGCACGTCCTATCTCGCCGTGGATCATATGTTTGCCGGTTTTTTATCATTCAATCCCTTCATTATCTTGTTGTGTTTATTTCTCATTACTGCGTCTTTACAAAAACCAACTAAATATAAATTCTACCTAAGAATTACGTGTTCGTTTGGAGCGACAAGCGTCACGGGTACCCCGTCTGAAAGCCGAGGCCAGACTGAATCGCGAAACGGACGTCCGGAGCGAATGGTTTAATTAGTGTAAAACTTAGATATTTTCATTTCATGATAAAATCAAAACGTATTTTGAAAATTTAAAACACAGGTGCCCTTATTTATGTTTTATAGAATTACTGTATAAAGTTTCAAGATCTAAATTGGAGTATTCATCGCATAAGAACAGTTTTATGATAAATTTGGAGTCATCTTTGGATTTTTTCCTTTAGAGAAAATTTTACGGAATCGTGTTTTCACAACACAGGCGCTCTAGCACGTATCCTTAACTATAACATATATGAATTACAAATTGAAATCACAAAATTAGTTGAACAAAACATTGTTTCAAAATAAGCGATTTATCGTCTCCCCAGGTATAGTGCGCCCTTAAGTATGGTCTTAAAATGATGGCCGGGGAGAACAATTGACAATTCTACCCGGGTGACGTATATTGCCAGCCCGCGTTATATGCGTGTCAAGGCGGTACGAAGTTCGGCGGTTCAACTAGTTACTTATAAACCTGTATTAATAATTAAGATGGAGGTTTTTGAATACTAGATTATTTTAAGCTTGTGACATAGACCTTAGCCTCATCGATAAAAATGTAGTACTAAAATAAACTCTCTGTTTATTTTGTATATCTCTTTAAATGAAAAAACCAATTTTATTTAAGCCTATATTGTTATTAGTGTGGTCTTAACAGAAGCCTTCCGAAATAATTCTTAATGGCATTCTAAGCGGTCCTCAAAATATCCAATTTATTTTGGCAAGATAACTCGTTGTTCTAGAAATTGAATAAAAATATTGAAAAGGAGGACACTGGGGCAAGTTATGATAAATTACGAAAAAGTTTTCTTTGTAGCTTATCTCTCTTACCTGTTTCCTTTTGTACAATCCAATTAGGCGCAGTATCTATAAAGTTCTTCGGGTGAGGTTGATAATATTTGCTTCGATTTTCTACTTTACACGGGGGAGCTATCTTTAATATTTTTATAAGATAAGATAAGATAACTCTTTATTGTACACCAAAATAAATACAGAACATAATTCTTACAAATAGATTTAGTACAATGGGCGGTCTTATCGCTAAAAGCGATCTCTTCCAGACAACCTTTGTATGGACAGGATCAAAATGTAACACATGACGGCGGTGCATCTATATAAATTTAAAAACATGTCTACATACTGTAAACCTAAATTACCAGTAATAACACAAATTTAGTAATAACACAGCTACAACTTCAACACAAGGACAGATAATGGGTGTACACGGTTGTAGGTAAGGTAAATAAAAAAACATGGCTATTTAGGCTGCAAACTGATTTTAACGGTACTTAAGTGAAGGTAAATATTCAATTCTACATGTTTTAAAAAGAAAACCTGATATAATACCCGGTTAGACTATTTTAGAAAAATACTGTAAGCCATTTTCACGACAAACGGTACAGTTTGTCGTGAAAAATGTGTGTTTTTCGCAAATAAATAAATACTTCAGTTACCAGGCGCATGCTACGGCGAAATATCGGGACTCTCAAATACTTTTGGTAAATATCCCGTTTTTAGTGAAAATAGTGTTCATAGCCAGGATCGTTTCAAAAATATGTAATACTGAAAGTTAAATTATTAATTAAATTCTCAATTATATTTTCATTCATCATCATCATCATCATATCAGCGGTAGGACGACCACTGCTGGACAAAGGCCTCCCTCAATGATCTCCAGGAACTGCGGTTGGAAGCGGCCTGCATCCAACGCCGACTTACGGTTCTTACCAAGTCGTCTGCCCATCTTGTAGGTGGACGTCCTACGCTGCGCTTGCCGGTCCGTAGCCTCCATTAGAGAACTTTCCGGCCCCATCGGCCATCTGCTCTGCGCGCTATATGGCCTGCCCATTGCCACTTCAACGTGCTAATCCGTCGGGTTTTGTCGCTATATTTTTATTACAAGTCCGATAGTAAAAAGGAAGTATAAGCTAAATCCGGCAAAATATGTAATATCACATCAGAGGTTTCATGTTATAAATATTTTCGTCGTTGGGTCTATGGTTTCAGCATCATTAGTCGGGCTCAATGAGCTATTATCATAGAGAATAGCTAAACATTACTAACTAGTCTGGATTGGATTTAGTCGGGCTCAATGAGCTATTATCATAGAGAATAGCTAAACATTACTAACTAGTCTGGATTGGATTTAGTCGGGCTCAATGAGCTATTATCATAGAGAATAGCTAAACATTACTAACTAGTCTGGATTGGATTTAGTCGGGCTCAATGAGCTATTATCATAGAGAATAGCTAAACATTACTAACTAGTCTGGATTGGATTTAGTCGGGCTCAATGAGCTATTATCATAGAGAATAGATACACATTACTAACTAGTCTGGATTGGATTTAGTCGGGCTCAATGAGCTATTATCATAGAGAATAGCTAAACATTACTAACTAGTCTGCATTGGATTTAGTCGGGCTCAATGAGCTATTATCATAGAGAATAGGTAAACATTACTAAATGGTCTGGATTGGATTTAGTCGGGCTCAATGAGCTATTATCATAGAGAATAGATAAACATTACTAACTAGTCTGGTTTGGATTTAGTCGGGCTCAATGAGCTATTATCATAGAGAATAGATAAACATTCCTAACTAGTCTGGTTTGGATTTAGTCGGGCTCAATGAGTTATTATCATAGAGAATAGCTAAACATTACTAACTGGTCTGGATTGGATTTAGTCGGGCTCAATGAGCTATTATCATAGAGAATAGCTAAACATTACTAACTAGTCTGGATTGGATTTAGTCGGGCTCAATGAGCTATTACCATAGAGAATAGATAAACATTACTAACTAGTCTGGATTGGATTTAGTCGGGCTCAATGAGCTATTATCATAGAGAATAGCTAAACATTACTAACTAGTCTGGATTGGATTTAGTCGGGCTCAATGAGCTATTATCATAGAGAATAGATAAACATTACTAACTAGTCTGGATTGGATTTAGTCGGGCTCAATGAGCTATTATCATAGAGAATAGATAAACATTACTAACTAGTCTGGATTGGACTTAGTCGGGCTCAATGAGCTATTATCATAGAGAATAGCTAAACATTACTAACTAGTCTGCATTGGATTTAGTCGGGCTCAATGAGCTATTATCATAGAGAATAGGTAAACATTACTAAATGGTCTGGATTGGATTTAGTCGGGCTCAATGAGCTATTATCATAGAGAATAGATAAACATTACTAACTAGTCTGGTTTGGATTTAGTCGGGCTCAATGAGCTATTATCATAGAGAATAGATAAACATTCCTAACTAGTCTGGTTTGGATTTAGTCGGGCTCAATGAGTTATTATCATAGAGAATAGCTAAACATTACTAACTGGTCTGGATTGGATTTAGTCGGGCTCAATGAGCTATTATCATAGAGAATAGCTAAACATTACTAACTAGTCTGGATTGGATTTAGTCGGGCTCAATGAGCTATTACCATAGAGAATAGATAAACATTACTAACTAGTCTGGATTGGATTTAGTCGGGCTCAATGAGCTATTATCATAGAGAATAGCTAAACATTACTAACTAGTCTGGATTGGATTTAGTCGGGCTCAATGAGCTATTATCATAGAGAATAGATAAACATTACTAACTAGTCTGGATTGGATTTAGTCGGGCTCAATGAGCTATTATCATAGAGAATAGATAAACATTACTAACTAGTCTGGATTGGACTTAGTCGGGCTCAATGAGCTATTATCATAGAGAATAGCTAAACATTACTAACTAGTCTGGATTGGATTTAGTCGGGCTCAATGAGCTATTATCATAGAGAATAGCTAAGCATTACTAACTAGTCTGGATTGGATTTAGTCGGGCTCAATGAGCTATTATCATAGAAAATAGATAAACATTACTAACTAGTCTGGATTGGATTTAGTCGGGCTCAATGAGCTATTATCATAGAGAATAGATAAACATTACTAACTAGTCTGGATTGGACTTAGTCGGGCTCAATGAGCTATTATCATAGAGAATAGATAAACATTACTAACTGGTCTGGATTGGACTTAGTCGGGCTCAATGAGCTATTATCATAGAGAATAGCTAAACATTACTAACTAGTCTGGATTGGATTTAGTCGGGCTCAATGAGCTATTATCATAGAGAATAGATAAACATTACTAACTAGTCTGGATTGGACTTAGTCGGGCTCAATGAGCTATTATCATAGAGAATAGCTAAACATTACTAACTAGTCTGGATTGGATTTAGTCGGGCTCAATGAGCTATTATCATAGAGAATAGATAAACATTACTAACTGATCTGGATTGGATTTAGTCGGGCTCAATGAGCTATTATCATAGAGAATAGATAAACATTACTAACTGGTCTGGATTGGATTTAGTCGGGCTCAATGAGCTATTATCATAGAGAATAGCTAAATATTACTAACTAGTCTGGATTGGATTTAATTTATTCATACGTTAATTATATATCAACATAGTAAAATCGTCGAATCCAACTCGGATGGGCAGTGTTTGGGAAACTTCGCAACGTCTTTTCGTCCAACATACCTCAGTGCCTTAAGACGAAAGTCTTCAATCAGTGTGTGTTACCAGTGATGATATATGGAACCGAGACGTGGTCCTTCACTATTAGCCTTATGAATAAGCTCAGAGTCGCTCAACGAGCTATGGAGAGGGCTATGCTCGGGGTTTCTCTACGGGATCGAATCAGAAATGAGGAGATACGTAGGAGAACTCAAGTCACCGACATAGCCCGACGGATTAGCACGTTGAAGTGGCAATAGGCGGCCATATAGCGCGCAGAACAGATGGCCGATGGGGTCGGAAAGTTATCGAATGGAGGCCACGGACCGGCAAGCGCAGCGTAGGACGTCCTCCTACAAGATGGGCAGACGACTTGATAAAAACCGCAGGTCGGCGTTGGATGCAAGCCGCTTCCAACCGCAGTTCCTGGAGATCAATGAGGGAGGCCTTTGTCCAGCGGTGGACGTCCTACGGCTGATATGATGATGATGATAGTAAAATAGATTAAATCTAATTATTGAAAGTTGTAATAACGACCACAATGTTGATTAATTTCTATTAGGACATGAAAAGTGATCCGTCTAGATTGGTAGTATAACTACTTGGCATATAACTCGTCTGTATATTTAATCATTTACCTTACGTGAATGACATGACACCTGAAGGTAGGGCGACAAAAGCCTGTAATCATCACATCTCATCGTAAATGTCTCTAGATAATGCTTTTCAAATTACAAAGTGCGCAATTAAGCTTAAAAGCATACAGATATTGTTATGATTCAAAGGCACGTCGCGAGCATCCGCCGTACGGGTCTGCGGCGTTGAGACACCTATCGATTTTCCGCAGCCAGGAGGAGTGGGGGGAGTGCTCAGCTGAGTGCTCCCCCCACCCCCTCACCCCTGTAAACATAAACATGGACCCAGTCTCCTCAGGATCGACATCCGCCGAGGTGAAATAACGACACCGAATATTCATGAAGCCCGTATCAGGGATTAAGATTCGACTTTTCTACGTCATCAATTCGAAAGGCAACGATGAACAGGCGGACGATACCAACTGTATATCAAAGGAATTATTTTTTGAATATAAATTGGCGTTTAGAGGCGTGGTTATTGGAATTTAAACTTTGATTTTATCGAAAGAAAGTTGACTTGAGTAAAACGAGCGGCGGTACTATGTGGATAGTAATAAAAAGTGACATATTTTTGTGGTCGAAATATGTTCTAGTTATATCAAGGTCCATTTAAAGATTATGAAATCGGTTGAACGAGTAGATAGTGCTGCAGTGCCCGCTCATAAATTTTATCAGGCTGAGAGATTCTATGATCCATTGCGGATGCGGGTGAAATCTCAACGTTTTCCAAATAGTATTTGTGATTCAGGTTTTAAGTACTGTTCAAAAAACCTAGGAGAAAATATATTACGGAGCCCTCGAAGCTGGGCTTTGTTTTAGTCGCGAGTACAGTGTTTACGTCAGCATTTTTTGTACGTTTTCTATACTAATTTTGTAAAGAGGAAAGATTTGATTGTTTGTTTGTTTGCATTGAATAACCTGCGAAACTAATGGACCGATTTAAAAAAAACTTTCACCGTTGGAAAGCTACACTATCTCCGGGTCACATAGGCTACTTTTTACCCAACTGCGCAGAAGGAGGGTAATGTTTTTATTGAAAAACTACGCGTGCGTAGCTGCGGGTTGGTCTGTTAGTGTTTTATAAAGGAAAACAGAGTTGGTTAGAAACTATGTAGTAAGAAAATATCTGGCATACTGAGTATCGGCTAATAATATCGATAAATAATGCTGGATATTTCACACAGCGTTATTTAGCCCCAAACTGTGCAAACCTTATACTATGGTAACTCGATGACTTATGGGATACTTGTATACATTTTTTTTTGTAAATACATACTCTGTCTGTAGATCAAAATTTGTCCACTGACGGGAATCGGACCTGCAACCTTCTGCGTCTCATCTATTTGCCCAATGCACCGTGGATGTCTTCATTGTAGATACATTTTAGACTGCAGATGTGTCCGAAAGAAATGACATCAATGACAGCATGCTGCCGTATGCTGCTATGATTTCTGGGAACGATCCAAACGAGTTTTCACATATAGTTCACTTGCTGCGATAACATTGTCTCAAAGCATTTTCCGTAAAGTCGAAGAGTGTAAAACGTATTCGTAACTCGTTCGCACCGAACTGAGATCTCCTAAAACAACAAAAACATATTTTTAGGGCGACTCGCGCGACGTTGCCTAAAATTATTTAGTGGCTGAATATGATTTTAGGAGTTGTCAAATCATACAATTACATAAAATTTAAACATGTTTAGTCGCTAAATACGTTTAAGGATCGTTGTGCAAGCCGGCCTTAATCTTTGACTAATAAAATAGTGCCACGAAAAATATCCATATAACTTGACCTACAGTTTCACTCAAATTACAGGTAACGGGAGTTCATATATTTTGGTTTATGTTTGGGGTACGAATTACAGTTATTTTGGATTTCAGACTTTAACCTATATTTGTGTTACTAAAGCTACACGCATACCAAACCAAATCAGTACTATAGAGTCACTGGTGTACCCTGTGAATTTTATTAAAATTCAGTTTTTATTATGACTAATAACTTAAAAACTACAAAGTATAAACTAAAAATAAAAAAGGGTCAAAATGTACTCATAAAGATCTTTTATTAGACATGCCACTTGACCGGATAGTCCCATTTTGGTTTTTTTTACCCCTCCTGAACCCCAATATCTCAACAACCCCCCTCCCCACATTTTTAGCTCATTTAGTCACATCAAAATTGTGCCATCGCTACGTACATATATACCAAATTTCACGATGATTTGATAACCGCTTTTAAAGTTATCCTCGGACAAACAAACATACGTACATACAACGCCGATTTGCCCCAGTTGACTTAGAGATCTCGCTTCGCTCGATCAATCGTAATGATTTATTCGCATCGATCCTTTTAGTAGTCCATTTACATTACATAATAAGATGTTCTACAAGGGAGTGCATGAAAGAACAGCTTTGTTTGAAATAAGGTGTGTCTATCAAATAAATGTAATCTATCAAAGCCCTGTGTCATACATATAATATCATTTTTTTTGAGTATTTGTAGATCTCCTTTAAATATCCAAGAGTCAAAGAACATTGTCATATATTTTTTTTTAACAGCGTTTGACCACAATAAAATTAAAATAAATATCAATAAATAAATATTGGTGGACAATTCACACAGGACTATCTAGCCCCAAACTAAGCAGAGCTTGTACTATGGGAACCAGATAACTGAGAGAATACTTATATACTTTTTTTTAAATATATAAAAAAACATCCAGACCCGGAACAAATATTTATAGATAATTCAAACATTTGTTTCGCGGCGGGAATCGAACCCGCTACCTCTCGTCTCTCAGTCGCAGGACGCCCACTGCGCCGCGTACATACGTACGCAGGCGTCTCGCCTTACAAAACAAATACATAATCTCGCTTTATGGTAAGCTAGTCTATTACATAGACTAATCCTCTTTCGGTTTAATAAAGGCTGCTCTGAAATATGTATGCTAACCCGAAAAGAGGTAATTGACATCACTAAAAATAAAAAAAAGGCCAAGTGCGAGTTGGCCTCGTGCACGAAGGGTTCCGTACCATTATCTATAAAACTGCATAAAAGTCATGTCTATTGTATGGGAGCCCCCTATAATAATAAATTTATTTATATTTAATTACTCATTTTTAAAGGGAATAATATAACATAATATTCTGTGAATATTTCAAGCGTCTACCTGTTGCAGTTACCAATATCGAACAAAAACGGACAAAAAAATCACGTTATGGGAGCCCCCATTAAATATTTATTTTATTCTGTTTTTAGTGTTTTTAGTATTTGTTGTTATAACGGCAACATAAATAATCATCTGTGAAAATTTCAACTGTCTAACTATCACAGTTCATGAGATACAGCCAGAGTCTTAGTAATATGGTTCCGTTTTACCCCTTGAGTACAAAACCCTAAAAGCAAGCTTTGACTCACGACTTTTTGAAATTTGATGTTTTTCATTAAAGAATCACCAACAAGTTGTACGAGTATATAAATTTCCTTACATTAAAAACTGAGCTTTCCAAATTCCCGTACGTAAGTAATAACGATAGGAATTAGGAACTAGTCAAAATAGCGTTGGATTGATTTTATACACAAGGAGGTTTTGTTCTGTATTTATGCTAAAGTTTATTTCGTTTTAAAACCACAAAGCTGTTTCGAAAGCTTAAATAAACTGCAACGGGCTTCGCTGCGGTGGCGTATCTCTACAAATTTAATACCTAATATTTCACAAAAAGCACCGCGCGCTGCGTTTTATAAAAAAACATGGCCGGGTCGAGTTAAAATAATTTATAATCTTAATTCGCCAAGTTCGTGCTTGTATGAAATAGTAGGTGCTCATAGGTAGTTTCACTAGAGAATGAAGCAAAGTGTTTAAGTAACGGGCAAGATACAAAAATAAGGACAGTTCATTGAATCGAACAAAGCTATACTTCTGTATTTTATTCTTTGTATTTAATTAAAATCTTTTTAATGTTTTTTTTCATCAAGCGCAATTATAATTTAGACACAGGTTTTTTGTATAAAAATACATGGATGTATTTTTTGTCACTTATCCCGGCTTGTTTATCGATCCCTAGATATAAAAACATTTTAAAATTTAAGTGTATGTCATCATCATCATCACATCAGCCGCAGGACGTCCACTGCTGGACAAAGGCCTCCCTCATTGATCTCCAGGAACTGCGGTTGGAAGCGGCCTGCATCCAACGCCGACCTGCGGTTCTTACCAAGTCGTCTGCCCATCTTGTAGGTGGACGTCCTACGCTGCGCTTGCCGGTCCGTGGCCTCCATGCCAGAACTTTCTGGCCCCATCGGCCATCTGTTCTGCGCGCTATATGGCCTGCCCATTGCCACTTCAACGTGCTAATCCGTCGGGTTATGTCGGTGACTTGAGTTCTCCTACGTATCTCCTCATTTCTGATTCGATCTCGTAGAGAAACCCCGAGCATAGCTCTCTCTATAGCTCGTTGAGCGACTCTGAGCTTATTCATAAGGTCAATAGTGAAGGACCACGTCTCGGTTCCATATGTCATCACTGGTAACACACACTTTCGTCTTATGGCACTGAGGTATGTTGGACGTATAATTGGACGTATAATTTAAGTTTTTTAAGTGTATGTATAATTTGACAACTCACTTAATCATATTTGGGCACTAAATACGATAAGGCATCGTTGCACAAGTTGACCTTAATTAACGATTGTACAATTATTTATTTCAAGAGACACAAGTACACAATAACACATTAATGTACGGCGCGTTTTAAATATGCCTATGTTGTCCAGTCCGAAAATGATGAGCCTGGATTTACTGGACTACACAGTAAATCTAGGCTCATCATCTTCGGATTTATTTCTTTATTCTTTATTGTACACAAGAAAATACATTAAAAAAGAATAGAAATAGAGGACATTTACAAAGGCGAGCTTAACCCTAAAAAAAGTTTTCTTCCAGTAAACCTTTGAGGCTAGAGAAAGAGATGATTTTAAAGGTAAGTGCGTGTGCAAGAATGATAAATATGTACATATATCTTATATCATAAATATATATATATATATATATATATATATATATATATATATATATATATATATATTTTATGTGATTACACAATAAGTGATATTGAGAAGAATATATCGGACTACACAATAAATCCTGGCTCATCATCTTCGGACCGGACAACACCTGGCATAATTCCAATCGAACACCACTTACAGGGGTAAGTTTGTTTGATTATGTAAATATGGGACGTAAGGAGTTAAGATATCTTGATATTGAGTGAACTTTTTTGTTCCTAAAACAGCCAGTTGCAGTCGGGGCTTAGGAATCAATTTATTAGAATAGAATAGAATAGCACTTCATTGCACACCAACAAAATTATAAATACGAAGAAATACACAAAAATAAAGGTAAGTGCAGTGGACAGTCTTATCGCTGAAAGCGATCTCTTCCAGACAACCTTTGGATGGACAGGACAAAGCAAAATGAAAAAGACGCCGGTGTATCGATGTTCATAAACCTACATAAACTACCTATAGGTACTTATCAATAAACTAACTTATCATTCAACTTTATTCGTTATATACTATCTATGTACAATTTCGTTACAAAAATCGCTTACATTCTATTCCGCGGCTACATAAAATATACTATAAGATTTGTATCCAAGATTGTCCATAAGTACTCTAGCCCCTAGTGTCATAATATAGGATTGATTTGTAATTACCATTTCAGAGAGAAATAAACAAAGATGATTGGTTCGGATAACGGGCAGACCTGTCAATTCTGTTAATGTATTAATTCAATTAGAATTGTCAATCAATTTTAGACTCAATTTATATTAATTTAAATAAATTTATTACATATACAATATTGTTTTCACAACGTTGTTTCAGTCAGATGAGCAAAATTAATTCTGACCGCATTTGGACAGTACATTATGGTACGAAAGGAAATAGTGCCGTTGTGGTGAGTTTGTTACGATCAATTAAATACAACTACGTGGTTTATTTGTTAAATAACCAAAATTTCAATTGATTAGATCGTTAAAACAAGTTAATTTTTTAACAAAATTACAGCATCATCATCATTTTTAGCCCGATTGTTAGGTGTCTTCCCAAGTTTGTGCCATCCGCCACAATCCTGCGCTAGTCTCACCTATTGACGGCCCGCGACTTTAACGTCGTCCACCCATCTCGTTGCCGGTTCTCAGTAATCTTCATCTCTGGGAATCGAGTTCATCATCATCATCCACAGCCCGACTTCACCCACTGCTGGGTATAGGCCTCCCCAAGTTTTGTGCTATCCGCCACGATCCTGCGCTAGTCTCACCTATTGACGGCCCGCGACTTTAACGTCGTCCACCCATCTCGTTGCCGGTTCTCAGTAATCTTCATCTCTGGGAATCGAGATCATCATCATCATCCACAGCCCGACTTCACCCACTGCTGGGTATAGGCCTTCCCAAGTTTGTGCCATCCACCACGATCCTGCACTAGTCTCACCCATTGACGGCCCGCGACTCTAACGTTGTCGTCCCCCCATCTCGCTGCCGGACGTCTTACCCTTCTACAGCCATTCCTCGGCCACCATTCAGTTGCTACCCTGCTCCACCTGTCATCACCGCGTCTTGCCAAGTGTCCTGCCTAAGACCATTTGAGCTCCATAATTCGATTCCCAACATCATGAACCTTCGTTCTTCTACGGATCTCGACGTTTGGAACTCGATCTAAGAGTTTGATGCCGAGTATGGTACGCTCCATGGCTCTTAGTGCAACTCTAAATCTGTACACAGCCTCCTATGTGAGCGTCCATGTCTCGGTAAGTCATGGTGGGCAGAACACATTGAATAAATAAGCGGGTCTTCAGACTCTGTGGAGTTTCAAGCGACTTAAGGCTGTCGTCCAGCTTGCGAAACGTGGCCCATCCCAATTGGATCCTTTTAGATATCTCCTTTTGTTAATTGTTTGAATCGAGTTATGGAACTCAAATGGTCTTGGGTGGGACACCTGGCAAGTGGTGGAGCAGGGCAGCGACCGAATGGTGGCCGAGGAGTGGCTTTAGATGCGTAAGATGTTCGGTAAAATTTAATTACCTTCATGTATTTGAAATGAAAACTAAATTAAATCATGTATTGGACACGACGTACAAATTAGAGACATAATAGGTAGGGTACAGCAGAATACAAAGACCTTGACTTCTGGCTCAAACAAGAAAGACTAGTAGGGCACTAAAACACAAAGTGCCAGAAGTCGAAGTCTTTGGTCTGGGCTACACCAATTTCTACAATTATCGCTGGTAGATATACCAGCTTTTAAGCCCTCGGTAATCGCTCTATCCGTTTTAAACTCTAACACGGACAGACAGACAAACAAATACAATCCAGTTTTTATTGACGATAAAATTATGTTAAACACGTTTTCAATAAATAAGCAAGCTAGCTTTAGGCTATACGTAGATTATAAGCTTTTTCATACGCGTATTCTATTTCAAATATAAAAAAATTGTATTAAAAAATGAACGTTATTATCATCATACCAGGTAATGGACATCAGCTTCTGAACCCTCCTATAGGCCTCCCCTAAAGATTTCCAGAGCTTCCGATCTTGTGCGGCCCACACCTGACAGCTCTTAGCAACCTGTGAAATACCTTTTTTCCTGTGTCATGCCTTACGTTCTTTTAGCACGACCAGAATGACTGGTAGATAATGCTATTAGCATTAAGGCCTCCTAGCACTATTCTGTTTTGTATAAAAGTATTAAATAAATAAATAAACTTTTATTATGGCATTTTTCAAAATTAATATAAATGTGTGCCATGCTCGGTATATCACTCTTGGACCACATACCCAATGTAGAAATCCGACGTCACACAAAGTTTGTAGACGTGGGTAAGAGGATCGCAGGGCTGAAGTGGAGATGAGCTGGACACTTGGCTAGGAGGGATGATGGGTGTTGGACGAACGCGATTACAGATTGGTGGTCAAAGGATGCCCTTAGACCAAGAGGCAGACCACCCGCCCGATGGTCGAATGATATTGAAAGCGTAGCTGGGTGTCAATGGATGAGACTCGCAAGGGACCGGAAAGAATGGCGTAATAAAGAAGAGGCCTATACCCAACAGTGGGTGCAGGCGGGCTGAAATGATGATGATGAATATAAATTTAGAATTTCATATGAATTTGTATGTAAAACGTAGAGAGAAAATACTATCAAATCGAATATAAAATAAAATTACGTCTAGCCACATAAGCATAAGCATTAACTGCAATTTGATATATTTTCTATTATTTGCAGATAACCATTAAACATTGAAGATTCTATTCTGTACCACACTAAAATTATAAATGCGAAAGTTTGGATGTTTGTTTGTTACTCAATCACGCCGTAACGGCTGAACCGATTTTTATGAAATTTGGTGTATACGTAGATTACAACCTAGATCACCATATCGAAAGAAGAAGAAGAAGAAAGAAATACTCTTTATTGCAAACAAAACAATAAATAAAGGTACAATGGGCGGTCTTATCGCTAAAAGCGATCTCTTCCGCGTTAGTGTTTATGTTATTTATCCTCCATAAGTAATGTAGTTTATTTATATATTATTTGTAAGTATTAAGTTTTTTTAGTTAGTCTGATTTTTGTTTATCCTGTCCATCCAAAGGTAGACAACCTTTGGATGGACAGGATAAACAAATATCAAAAGACGGCGGTGTAAGAGTACCTTTAAACATAAACAGAACCCAAAAAATAAAATATACCTATTGATTATACTAATAAACATAAATTTAATACATACAAATAATATATAAATAAACTACACTACATAAAGAGGATAAATAACATAAACACTAACTAGCAGTTACGAGACAACGAAAGGAAATGGTTGTATACCTTAACTTTGAAAATAGGAAGAGATTGGGACGACCTTATGGACAAAGGTAAGTCGTTCCACAGTCGCACAGCTTGTACTGTGAAGGAGTCACCATAAAATTGTGAACTATGGACGGGAATTCGAAGCTGTAGAGCTTCGGTAGAAGGAAGGTTTCGTTCACATAGGCTAACAGTTATCCTATACATCAGTTCCCATGGGATAAAAATGGGTTGTCAAAGTTTATTTAGTATTTTGCACACCAGAAAAACGCGGGCGAAGCCGCTGGCAACAACTAGTATAATAAATAGCCTGAGTGCTTTATTATGAGCTTAGAAACTGTGTGCATCTAACCACATAAATAAGTGAGATTTTACAGCTGATCTATTGAAGCTGCACTAAATTAAAAATAAAATCTTCATCCAAATCATTATTTCAGCCCGTCTTTACACACTGTTGGATTTCTTCATCCAATGTTTTTTCTTTATTTAATTTAGTTTGGTCACACAGTGGTTATGCTAACTCAACAATTTATACATTAACAAACAGAAAAAAAAAACAACTAATAATTAACTACTAACTACCTATTTTCTTTTACTAAGAAAACTTTCGTGATTGATTTCAATCATTATTATAAATACGGGATTTATCACGTTATCGTTATCGTTGGCCCAATCCCCGCCACCCCGCCCGGCCGCTCGCGCGCAGAGGGCAGCGGCGCGCCGTGCGAGGCGAGACGTTATTCGGACCGGATCGCACTCGCCCTGATGAAGGTTCACGAATTGAACCGAAACATTGTCGGTCGAAACACCGATAAGACGGTACGTGATAAATCCCGTATTTATAATAATGACCTATTTTCTTTTTCGACGAAAAGAGGTATAATATACACAGTCTACCTACTTCACCAAATGACGGTGAAGCCAATAAACTGTTAACTACTCCTTACTGCGCTATTCTCTCCGAATTTGAATTTGTATGAATTTGAATTTAGGTATAGTCCATTGGAGAAAAAATACCAAATCATAAAACTATATGGTATTTTTTGGTTAGAAAAGTGCTCCAGTTAACTGCAACTATTTCCCTTTGTATTTTTTGTACTAAAAGCCCTACTCTTCCTTTATAGTACCTATCATAATCATCATAAATTAATCTGAGTAGAGATAATTGGGCTATCATGATCGGTCGATGCTGCATCCCGAAATTAATATGGCTTGAAGCCACTGTGGGATTATACACTATCCCGAATTATATGCACGAGTGGATACATAATGATGTAATCTGACTATGTTGTCTATGTCTATTGTTTGCGCGGTTTAGTCGATGACATAGAGCCCTTTGACTTATGCCACTGTGAAACGGTATTGGATCATCTTTCTTATAATGTTTTGTGAGTTTTTGACGTGAGATAATTCACCTATTTTACCTACTGTCTGGTTTGTCTGTCTTTTGTTTCGCATTGAACTTTTGAAAAGGTCTTTGATAAAACGTTTTTATTAAAACAGTTTCTGACTCGGCCCGGCTTAACACAGATTTTATCAAGATAAAATATAACCTATAGCCCTCAGGGATAATGTTTAAGTAATATTTTTCAGAATCGGATTGTTAGTTTCGGAGATTACCATCCAAACAAACAAACTCACGATTTTACTGTGTTATATTAGCAGTCCAGGACGTCCTGTTTTTACCCGACAGGATTATGTTTTTATGCGTATTCTTGCAGACGGATAATGTCGTTGCCGAAAAGCCACCATTGGAGTATTGGGGTTATACAAACTGCACTCGGAACCAAGAGTTCATTTAAAAAAAATCTCAGCTGTTTTTACTCAGCCATATGCTTGTTCTCCAGTGGGTATAAAAAAGGAACAATGAGATCCCTTCCCTTCTTATCCCTCCTTCCCCCTTCCACCACCGGATAAGCAGACGTACCGAGAAGTACCACCCATACCTGGTCGGCATACCACCTTGCTGTACCAAATGATTTGCTTCAACTTTTCTTGTTAGCACAAGTAAGGAGTGGAACTCACTTCCGCCGTATGTTTTTTCAAACCAGTATAATCTTCGAGTTTTCAAGTCCAGAGTGAATAGGTTCTTTCTAGGCAAGCGTGCTCCATTTTCGACCACACCTTCACTTACCATCAGTTGAGGTAGTGGTCAAGCGCTTGGCTATCATCAATAAAAAAAAATAATGCTATTGTTGGTGAAAAAAACAAATATTTTATATTTTGTATGCAGGCAAATAATTTGAAATCACATACTATTATTGTTCTTACTATTTCAAATATAATTATTTCATCATCATCATCATCATCATATCAGCCGTAGGACGTCCACTGCTGGACAAAGGCCTCCCTCATTGATCTCCAGGAACTGCGGTTGGAAGCGGCCTGCATCCAACGCCGACCTGCGGTTCTTACCAAGTCGTCTGCCTATCTTGTAGGTGGACGTCCTACGCTGCGCTTGCCGGTCCGTGGCCTCCACTCGAGAAACTTCCGACCCCATCGGTCATGTGTTCTGCGCGCTATATGGCCTGACCATTGCCATTTCAACGTGCTAATCCGTCGGTTACGGTGTCGGTGACGTGAGTTCTCCTACGTATCTCCTCATTTCTGATTCGATCTCGTAGAGAAACCCCAAGCATAGCCCTCTCCATAGCTCGTTGAGCGACTCAGCGTATAACTTGCCGCAGCACGATGCTCGACGGTCTCAATCGAGTCTCCCAACGGGTAAAGCTTAAAATGAACATGGACAAGACGAAAATTATGTCGAATATCCATGTCGTGCCTGCCCTAGTTATGGTTGAGAACTCGGCTCTTGAAGTTGTCGACGCGTATGTATACCTAAGACAAACAGTCCAATTAGGTAGGTCCAACTTCGAGAAAGAGGTCAATCGTCGACTCCAACTCGGATGGGCAGCGTTTGGGAAACTTCGCAACGTCTTTTCGTCCAACATACTTCAGTGCCTTAAGACGAAAGTCTTCAATCAGTGTGTGTTACCAGTGATGACATATGGAACCGAGACGTGGTCCTACACTATTGGCCTTATGAGTATAAGTATTTGCCGTGGAATTATTCAGACTTTTTCCAGTAGTTCCATATAATTTTTAAATGGAACATTACTTTACTAACAAATTGCAAATGTTAGTCCTAATCCGTACGCATTGCGGTGGCTATTACCGGCATTGTTATCAAAATAATGTGTTGTGTATGTACATTGCGTACAAAATGCACTAATCGCTGCAGTTCCGGTTAGCGGTGTCGTCCTGGACGGATTCCATGCCGCGGATTCACGCCAACTATTTATCTACACGTACATGTATTTAAGGTCTATAGATATTGTGATGTGCGCTGCATACTCTAAAAGCTCTATACCTGTAATAAAGTTTTTAACTAAAACAGCAGACAGAGTTCTCTTTCTACTTTGTACTCATGTTTTATTTGGAATAATTTGTTTTTGTTTTGCTCAATTTCTAAAATTATACTTAAGGGACTTATTTCTTTAATAATTATTCTTATAGACATTCATTTTTTTAATTGAAATTGTACACCAAATAAGATAGTGAACATCTAATTATTTGTGATTATGAACCTTTATTACTTAGGTACCTTGATTCACAACAAATTATACTAGACTAGATTTCTGCCAGCGGCTTCTCACTCGTGTTTTGTCAATGAAAAGTAACCTATGAGTCAATCCAGGTCATAATCTATCGACATATCAAATTTCATTGAAATTGGTTCTGCCGTTATGACGTGATTGAGTATCTTTTACGAGACGCATTTATAATGCGAAAGTTTGGATGTTTGTTTATTAGTAGTGTGATTTTTTTTCGTAGATTTTTCGTCAGTGTTCAATTGCTCGAGTCTCGATAAGTTTTAAGCTCTATACAATAATTTATTTCAAGCAATTATGTAGCTCATATAGGAAAGCGCACGACACAACAGGTATGCTAAGGTTTTTACAAGCATGCCTGTGACAGCAATGTCTGGTGTACGGGCAGTCTACTCTGCCGGCTATCATTGCCAAGACGGTGTTGGCGCTGGCCCGCAGCCTGCGCACCAGGGACGCGGCTCGCTTGCGCATGACGGTATGGAAGCAGTCGATCCGCGCCGCTGCGAATATCCTTGATGCACTGCAGTAGCGGTACACGGTAGTTTTTGGTGTACACTAACATCAAAAAAGTCTTATCACGTTGTTGGTAGGTAAATAAGGCAGTCAGCGGTATATGTACTATATATGATTTAAAAATTTAATTTATGAACCAATGGTGGCGATTCTGTTGTTTACACTGACTAAGTAAAATTGTGTAAAATACGAACGGTTTTATTTTGTTTACGCGAAAGATCAAATTAGAATGACATTTAAAGTGACATTTCTAAAATTAAGAATTTTTTACTAAGACGGCGTGTTTTTGGGCTAGTTTTAGTCAGCAGGCAAATTGGTGTTGATTAAAACTTGCCCGTAAACACGCCATATTAGTAAAAATTACTTATTTTTAGAAATGTTACTTTAAATGTCATTCTAATTTGATCTTAAGTTTAATCTTAATAAGACCGTTCGTATTTTACACAGTTTTAGTTAGTCAGTGTAAACAACAAAATCGCCACCATTATACCTAGTCAGGTCATAAATACTGTCACATGTTTAATATAAAATAATTGAAACAAGTTTATTCATTATGTAACCATTTATATACCAAAATGAACTTAACAAAACATAGATTCTTACGACACTAAAGTTTATTCAAAATGACCTCCGTGATTTTTAATACAGGCCTTCAATCTGCGCTGCCAGTCGTCTATCGCAGCACGAACGAGGTCCATGTCAATATCGGCGGCTGCCTTAATCAAGGATGTCTTGAGTGACTCCAAATTGGGATGAGGCTTTGAGCACGCCTTTTCCTCCAAGTGTTTCCATATCTTGTAATCTAACGGATTCAAATCTGGACTGGAGGAGGGCCAGTCTTCGTGCCGGATGAAGTCGATTTCACGCGCCGCCAGCCAGTCTTGTGTGCTCTTCGCTCTATGAGCTGGCGCCGAATCTTGTTGGAATACCCAGTGCCTGTTATTGAACATGGTATGAGAAACAGGTTCCACAAGGTTCGTCAGGACTGTATTTTGATACACAACCGCATTCGTTTTTACACCTTTCTCACAAAAATTTACCTCTGTTAAGCCCCAATAAGAAACTCCCAACCATACCATGAGCGAGGATGAAAAATGACCTCGTTGGACACGCGGAATACGGTTGCTCGCTTCTTCACTACTGTGTGCGTACACCTTATCATTTTGTTTGTTGTAGCTCTCTTCTACGGTAAAAAATTTTTCATCCGAAAAAAGAATTTCCCGATATTTTTTTCCCGCGTACCGCTTCAACAAAGCGCGGCATCTCTTCAGTCTCAGGTCCATTAGACAAGCATTCAAACGATGTCCTGTTTTTCTTCGATATGCCCGAAGCCCTAAGTCTTCATTTAACACCCTTTTCACCGTGGTTCTGCTTAACCCCATCGAAGGGCCAACAGTTTCTGCTTACGTTTGGGACTTCTTTGAATTCGCTCCTTCACAGCTTTTATCACTGCTGGAGTCCTAACAGACCGAGGGCGACCACTTCCTGACCTGTCATCTACACTAGAGTCTTCATTGTATCGTTTGATGGTGTGATAAACGAATCTAATTAATATTAAAAATTTTCAGTATGTCATAAATTTGAATTGGCACGTAACCGCAACGATGCAACGCAATAACTGCAACACGGTCTTCTTTAAGCGTCCACACCATATTTTAAAATCAGTAAAATTCTAAAAAGTATACATTTTTATTTTCATGAACAATTCGTAATTCGAATTCTATAAACTTTTTTGTGGCCAGCATTCTAAAAGAAAATTTTTTACTGTGTGACAATACTTATGACCTGACTAAGTATGTATACATAAATTAATTAAAAAATATTGTATTTATTGCTAAATTTATACCAATTGGTTAGGTATTATAATATCTTTTTAGGGACAATGGACGAAATAATATCCTGTCTAGTTCACTCGGACTAGTACAAATATTTGGAGATCGTAGCTAACAAATGAGGCCGTAGAACTATAGTTTTGTTTCCATTAACAATTAGGTTCTATTTATCTGGAGCTCCTACCACGTTTGTCTGATATTATCAATTCGCTACCGCTAAATTTCAAACTAATACAACCAAGCCGCTTTTAACTTGATCTTAACTTTCGTATTTATAGTCAAGTCAAAGTAATTACAAGTAATCATCATCATTAGCCGGTAGACGTCCCCTGCTGAACATAGGCTTCCCCCTTAGATCGCCACAACGAGCGGTTGGTAGCCGTTTGCGCCCAACGGCTCCCCGCGATTCTTACTAGATCCTCTGTCCACCTTGTGAGGGGCCGGCCTACGCTGCGTCTTCCAGTCCGTGGTCTCCACTTGAGAACCTTTCTTCCCCAACGGTTATCGGTTTTACGAGCGATGTGGCCCGCCCATTGCCACTTCAACTTGCTAATTTTGAGAGCTATGTCGGCAACTTTAGTTCTTTTGCGGATTTCCTAATTGCGGATTTGAAGAAAGTATTTTTTTACGGAAAGTAATTACTTGAGCAACACTTCGTATTTCATAGACAATAAATCGGTCGAAGTAAGAACTGTCAAAAGCTAGAATACTTAGTCAAGTAATAGAAACCATTTTGGTTACTTGAGCAACGTACATTACTCAACCTGGGTAGTTATTTATAACCTTTCTTATTATTGTACTCAGTTCAGTTTTCACTAACCTGTGGTTTACATTCTAACCTGAAAATATGGAAGATATCGAGAATTTATTTTCGATTTCATGGAAAATCAACAAATTAGCTCATCATCAGAGATTTTTTCCAAACATTCCTAAGAAAATTCTATTTTACAAATATTTATTTTACAACATAAATTACTTTTATTATGATAATTTAAAAGAAACATGAAAGTAATTAAATTCTGTTAAATAAGAGTAACTAAGGCGGCGCTTTTTTTTAAATAATCGCAGATCTCGCGTTTCCTTTACTTGAAAAGAAACGCAGTTATAAAATGTTGCCAATATTGAGCATCGACTTTTACTTAAGTCCTTGCTTAAGTAAGTAACGTGCATTACTTAACTTTAGAATAAGATTTCTTATCCAAGAATTCTATCCACAAGTAATGATTTAGCGAAGAAATTACTTAGCAACAAGTAATTACTTGTTTATAGATACGAGTGTAACACTCGTATCTATAGTCAAGTCAAAGTAATTACTTGAGCAAAAGTAATAACTTGAGCAACACTTTGTATTTCATAGACAAGAAATCGGTCGAAGTAAGAACTGTCAAAAGCTAGAATACTTAGTCAAGTAATAGAAACCATTTTGGTTACTTGAGCAACGTACATTACTCAGCTAGCAATGTCGCTCAAGTTATTACTTTTACTCAAGTAATTACTTTGACTTGACTATAAATACGAGTGTAAGACAAGCATGCTGTCAATTCGATTGGTCTATAAATGGTGTTAAATATTTAGGGTTTGTTATGACTATACCTTTGGATATAAATAGAGGTTAGTCTGCCATAAATGGCATTTAGTTTTACTGGTTCTACGGTAGGCGCCCGTTTAGAAAACCAAGACTTGACGGCATGAAAACGTCTCTATACGGTTTTTTTCCTAAATAATATCAAAATAAGAAAATCTACTTCATCATCAGCCATAAATGGATAGATAGAACATTTATTGCACTAATGAAATAATGCATAGGCAAACTTAATGCGAATTAGCATAACTTTTTTGAAGTGTAGTTTGAGTGGTGAGAATGCCCGAGGCTGCACAACCTCGAGCATCGTTGAAAGGTTGCAAGCCTCTCGGTTTTTATCGGATATATTTCGGAAAGTGTGCTGCGGAGTTTTGCAAGCTGATCCCACCATCCCCGTTCTATCATCGGACAACCAGACGCTCCCATACGCACAAAACGGTACTCTTCCACCTTTATTATGCGCACCGCCAAGGAGTGGAACGCCTTGCCTGAGTCTGTGTTTCCTGATAACTACAACCTAGGTTAGGTCTTCAAGTCGCGAGTGAATAGGTTTCTTCTAGACAAGCGTGTACCATCGTAGACGGCATCATTGCTTACTATCAGTCGAGATAGTGGTCATAGCCTATAATTTATAAAAAAAAGTATTGATTTCAAGAAATTATATTTAGGAACATTAAACTTACAAACATACTCAAAAACAAAACTTACGGAAATTCAAAGCCATATTTGGTAATTTTCTAGTAATGCTTTGAATTTTTAAATGTTAAGACGCAAAATTTTCAACTAATTTAGGAATCATCTTGTAAACACTAGTTTTCAAATTACAAAAAAGTGAGATCTGCTACGGTCAGACAAAGGCATTCGAACTCATAATATCTCTATGTTTAGAGGATTACAAATAATTTTTTTAAGAAAAAGCTGATAATATCGTTCCTGTATTACGAACTAGCTGACCAATCTACAGCTTCGCACGCGTAGTTTTTCAATAAAAACATTACCTTCCTTCTGCGCAGTTGAGTAAAAAGTAGCCTATGTCACCCGGGGATAGTGTAGCTTCCCAACAGTGAAATAATTTTTTAATTCGGCCCAGTAGTTTTGGAGCCTATTCAATACAAACAAATCTTTCCTCTTTATAATATTAGTATAGATTAATGTGGCGTCACTTCTGTTAGAAATAAACGACATTCTAAGATACACAAGCTGTTACCTAGAAGAAAAATAAATACGAAATCTTCAAGCAACTTGATTGAAACTTGATATTTGAGAGACTAAGTAGATACCTAGTTTAGTTTCTGTTCTGTATCAACAAACTAAGCACTTTGATTAGACTCAAAGATTTGTTTTACTAATAGCTGTCACGATTCAACTTAAACTCAGACCGCACTTAAACTCCTTTGAAATCACTTGAATATTGGATGACAACTCACAATTTATAAAACTCATAAACTTTCGAGATTCGATATTTTTTTTTCAACCTATGTCATCCCACTGCTGGGCAAAGGTCTCCCCCACTGTCTTCCAGGACTTTCGCTCACGTGCCAAATTCCACCAATCTGTCTCGAAGGCATCGAGATCGTCACGCCAACGTCTACTAGGCCTTCCTCGGCGCCGTCGCCCGACTTCAGGCACCCACTGCGTGACGATCGTTGCCCATCTGTCCGGGTGCATTCGTCTTACGTGGCCCGCCCAATCCCATTTTAGTCTGGCAGCCTTATTTCCTGCATCAGCAATGCCGGTTTTTAAACGCAGCGTTGTGTTACGGATTCTGTCAATCCTCTTTACTTCAAGCACGCTGCTCTCCATTGCTCTTTGGCGAACCTTGAGTTTGGATTTTTCAGCCTCGGTTAAAGACAAGATATTATCAAGACTCATAAAACTGATCCAAGCTTGGTCTTCAGTTGGATGGATCATAATAGGACAAAGTTCCTAATAATGGCGGGCCGTCCTAGGCAGCGCATTCTCTCAGGCAGTGCGTGGTCTTCAATCGATAACTTTTCTGCCCCACAGCCGCCAGTTCTAGGAGCTAAGTGTTCTGCCTAAAATCACTTTAACTTGGTAATCTTGTTAATACTAAACTGTTATAAACTAGTGGTTCGCCCCGAACTGAGATCTCGCGAGTCTCCCATAAATACAAAAAAATATGATTGTAATCTTACTTAGAAAACTTTTGTGATTGATTTCAATCATTATTATAAATACAGGATTTATCACGTACCGTCTTATCGGTGTTTCGACCGACAATGTTTCGGTTCAATTCGTGAACTTTCATCAGGGTGAGTGCGATCCGCTCCGAATAACGTCTCGCCTCGCACTGCGCGCCGCTGCTCTCTGCGCGCGAGTGGACGGGCGGGGTGGTGGGGATTGGGTCAACTAAAGCACAGTGCGTTGACCCGCTGTGTCATCATCATTATCATCACTGCTGCTCTCTTCTGTAGTTCTTGGTACAGGCAAACACACAACACTAACTATGTCTCTACCAGGTTCACTCACTCTTCTGTCACTTGCATCATGAAGACATGGCCTCCAGGCCGGCGGTAGAACCCATCCTCTATCCCTGTTAAAGTTCGGCACACGACTTATTTCTATCGCCTCTCGGATCTTGCGAGGAACGAAGAACTTCTCTCTCGCTAAAACCCGGGCCTTGTCGAAACGTATGTAGTGCGTCGAATCAGAATCTAGGGAATGTTCCGCCACTGCAGAACTGTTTGAGTCAACATTCTTTATTGCACGTATGTGTTCAGTCAACCCAATCCCCACCACCCCGCCCGTCTACGCGCAGAGAGCAGCGGCGCGCAGTGCGAGGCGAGACGTTATTCGGAGCGGATCGCACTCCTGATGAAGGTTCACGAATTGAACCAAAACATTATCAGTCGAAACACCGATAAGACGGTACGTGATAATTCCCGTATTTATAATAATGAATGATTGTAATCTTTGACTATCAAAATAGTGCCACGAAATAAATAACTAGTTTACTTGACCTACAGCTTCATTCAACTTACAGGTAACGGGAGTTCATGTACTGTGAACCTCTTCTTTGGGGTACAAATTGCAGTTATTCTGGATTTCAGACTTTTCCCTATATTTGGGTCACTAAAGCTACACGCATACTAAATTTCAGCACTGGGGTCACTGGTGTACCCTGTGAATTTTGTCAATTTTCAGTTTTTGTTATGGCTAATACTTTAAAAACTACAAAGTTTAAACTAAAAATAAAAACGGGGTCGAAATGTACTAACAAAGACCTTTTATTAGACGTGCCACTTGCTCGTTTTGTTTTTTTACCCCTCTCGAACCTCAATATCTCAACAACCCCCCCCCCCCCCATTTTTAGCTCGTTTTGTCACACCAAAATTGTGCCAATATTAGATACCAATATACTAAATTTCACGATGATCGGATAAACGCTTCGAAAGTTATCCTCGCACAAACAAGCATACATACATACTCGTACATACAACGCCGATTTTCCCAAGTTTATTTAGAGATCTCGCTTCGCTCGATCAATAAAAATTAATTAAAGAAAGAAAGAAATATTGCTGGACATTTCACACAGCGCTATCTAGCCCCAAACTAAGCAGAGCTTGTATTATGGGAACCAGATAACTGCCGGCTATTCGCAAACTGCGCCACGGAGGTCGTCGAAATATAATTTTTTTTTGAAGATCGTTTGGTGTTTGGAAGCTATTTTTTATTCGGGAACTATTAGATAGTTAAAAGCAAAAACTAATAGTAATAACTCGAAAGTGGATGTCGATTAGATAAGTATATATTTTTTTGGGCCATTTAAGAGGTAAATGATGTAACTTATTCTCGAGCGGGTCGTTAAACAGACGCGTTGTAACTTTTAGCGATGTTTGTCTGACAATGTGGAGCTAAGTGCAGAGGGGATTCATGTATCAGTTTAAGGATTCTCAGCGTGTTTTGCGTGGTTAAACATTTCACACAGCGCTATCTAGCCGCTAAACTGATAGTTTTTTTTGGAAATACGTACATTTTTATAAAGTACTAGCTGACCAATCCGCAGCTTCGCACGCGTAGTTTTTCAATAAAAACATTACCCTCTCTCTGCGCAATTGGATAAAAAGTAACTTATGTTACTCAGGGATAATGTGGCATTCTAATGGTGAAAGAATTTTTGAAATCGGACTAGTAGTTTTTAAATTTATTCATTACAAACATACATACACACAAAAATACAAATCTTTCCTCTTTATAATATTAGTATAGATTGAAAAACACCTCGACCCGAAACAAATATCTGTACATATCGACATTTGTTCCGCGATGGGAAATGAACCGGCATCCTCATGCGTCTCAACTGGCTAACCCCTTGACTCCCGCCGACTCGATAAAAAACTTTTAACAATAAACAATCTCTTGTGTTTTATTTCATTGTACTAGTTAATATACAGCAAAATATAAATATAATTATATTAAATACTAGCTGACCAATCCGCAGCTTCGCACGCGTAGTTTTTCAATAAACACATTACCGTCCTCCTGCGCATTTGGGTAAAAAGTAGCCTATGTCACCCGGGGATAGTGTAGCTACCAAACAGTAAAAGAATTTTATAAATCGGTCCAGTAGTTTCGGATCCTATTCAATACAAACAAACAAATCTTTCCTCTTTATAATATTAGTATAGATGTGGCAAGCGAATACTTATTACCGCATCCGATCTACACTGCTCCTCGCCCGATGTGAAGGTTAATAAGAATTAATGCTGGGAACAGCAGACTCATCCTAGAGGTTGAACTTATGATAATAAAACGTGTTTTATTGTTTTTGTTATTAGAACATTATGATCCTTTTAAGAATATTGTAATAACACGGAATGCTCGTGTAAATTGAATGTTTACGTTGTAAAGTTGGAGATTGATTTTGAAACTCTCGCAATCTTGAATAGGACACCACTGCTTAGAGCAAGAGTATATATAGAGAGATACTTACAATTAGAGTAACCGAGTAACGAGAAAGACAAGTACATTTTAAAATTAAAAGCACCCAACCAGTTCTAGTCCTACGCTATGATTCTGGAGTAACCATGGACAGAACTCTTGGCTTCAAAACCCACTGCCAGAAAACGAAAGCCAAAGACTGCTCACGAAATAGTATTCTTCGTTGGCTCACTACAACATCCTGGGGCACTTCATCTTCGGTTCTTAGAACAACTGGTCTCACCCTCTGCTTCTCAGCTGCGGAGTACGCATGCCCAGTGTGGCATCGTTCAAGCCACGCTAGAGATATAGACACTGCATTAAAGGAGACCAGTAGAATAATAATCGGATGTCTGAAGCCTACCCCGTTACACAAGCTATACCATTTAGCGGGTATAGTGCCACCTGACATCCGGCGAGACATTGTCTGTGCCACAGAGAAGGTAAAACAAGAATGTGATGTACTCCACCAAGAAAACGGCTACGTAGTCGCAGGGTCTTTTTGCGATCCACATAAGCCATCACAAATAATGCAAGTAATCCCCGTGTTACCCTGTGGAAAATAAATAAAGCCCCCCCCCCCCCCCCCCCCACCCCACCTGGCTGTGTTACACCTGCAGAGGAACTACCCCCTGGTCAACACCTACCTTGGCCAGTGTGGAGGACCCTCAACAGACTGCGTACCCAAGTCGGCCGCTGCAGGTGTAATCTTAGTCAATGGGGTATCTATACTTCTGTACTAATATTATAATGAGGAAAGATTTGTATTTTTGTGTGTATGTTTGTAATGAATAAACTCAAAAACTACTGTGCTGATTTAAAAAATTCTTTCTCCATTGGAAAGCAACATTCACCCTGAGTAACATAGGCTACTTTTTACCTAAATGCGCAGAAGAAGGGTAATGTTTTTATCACGGATGAGAGAAGTAAGCATGTCTGTCGTTTTTATTGAAAAACTACGTGTGCGAAGCTGGGATTGGTCAGCTAGTTATAGATAAATCGGCGACGCAATGCCAATGTGGTGCCTAGCTCCAAACAACGGCACACGACCTTGCATGCCCATCCTGCCCTACCACCTGCACGATGGGGCAACTGATGACCCGCTCCGACGCTGCCATGAACGTGGCGGCGTACTGGTTAAAATGGCTATTTTCTTGAGATATCGACCGAAAGAAAAAGAAGACTATGATTATGTGTTGTGGGTGTAAGGATCTAAGAGAAACTACCATGTTATCACGATATTCAGATCGGACGCAACGGTTTGCAAAACATGTAAACATTTTTCGGAATTGATACCGCAACTGCATTTCAAAAATATGAGGTATAAATTTAAAACTTGGTCAAATGTATCAAATGCCTATAACAAGAGCTTAATTTACACATTTTAATACAATATTTGTTTTTATGTCGTCTAGTTTTGGAGTAATATAAGATAAGATAATAACTCTTTATTGAATTAACAACACAAACAGAAATAATACTAAAATAAGTATTACGCTAGAATAAATAAGGCAATACAATGGGCGGCCTTATCACTGAAAGCAATCTCTTCCAGGCAACGTTTGGATGGAACGAAATTTACGAAGATACGGAGTGCGGTGTAATTTGGAGGATACATTTGGAGTAATAGCAAATGAAACGTAAAATACCATTATATATATTGCTGAACATTTCCCACAGCACTATCTAGCCACAAATTAAGCAGAGCTTATACTATAGGAACCAGATAACTGATAGAATACTTATATAGTAATTTTTTTTTGCAAATACATACATATAATATATAGAAAAACACCCAAAACAAATATCTGGAGATCATGCAAACATTTGTTCCGCGACGGGATTCGAACCCGCTACCTCCTGAGTCGCAGCTTCTGATGTTCTCTGATGTTCTCGAATATCATAATTAATATGATTGATGAAAATATATCACAGGAAAATAAAATAAAGCCTTTATCTATAAAAGTTTTGGAAATTTTATTTAGTGTTTACTCTCACTCATACATGTTGTTTTTCAAGGTAATTTACCTGTTATGTCAAAATACGATCACTTCTGAACATAGTTCTGAACATATATATTTCCGATCTTGTGCGGCGCCCAGCTCCCAAACTTTAATAGATCGCCAGTGATTACTTTAAATAAATACAAAACGTTCCGAAAACACTTTCAGATAGCATCTCGACAAAACCGATCGAAATCCCGATTAATTTTCAATCACGAGCCTTTCAATTTGATCTTAGCCGGAGATATTCTCAGCTTGGAAACAAAACGTGCCAACGGCCGAGTGAGGAAAATAGTTAACCTACATTAGTGAGCTACTTTTTATGCTGAAACTGTAAAACTGAAAATAAACAAGAGGTACTGCGGTCCTGTGAAATAATTTATTCTGCACTAAACAAACTGATATATAAAAACTTATATGTTCGATTATAAGTACAAAGTAATAATTAAGCCTTCGTGAGTATAGAAATGGTTGATTAAACTATCTTAAGCGCATCACATATGATAAAGATGCTCTCATATAATTATTGATTAAAACGGGTTTTTATCGCGTATGTACCTTTTTTATTTGTTATCCTAGTGTTTCGGCTGTATTGCAACAGTCATGGTCTCGGGTTGACTGGAGCACTTGGAGCTACCGTCGGGAAGTGTGGGTAGCTGCAGCAAATACCCTCACTTGGTCTTCAGAATTAGAAATGTCCTCGTTCATATTACGACACACTATACTAACCGTATCCACGCACTGAGACGACCGATCACGAGGCGCACACATAGCAATCACCGGGTTCCAGGACGCTGAGTCTATAGCCATCTTCCCGATTGAAATTTGGAAATTTCTTGATTTCAATCGCTTCACGAACTTCTTGTAATAATGGCGTTCACTAGAGAGAACCTTAGGATCATGAAGTCCCGAGTCTACCAGATGCTCTGCTATCGCTGAATTGTTTACCTGACAATTTTTGACAGCTGCGATATGCTCTTTGACACGCTCGGCTATGGTACGTTTGGTTTGCCCGATGTAAGAGCGGCCACAGCTACAGTCTATCTTATAAACACCAGGCATCTGCAGAGGTATCCTTTGGAGTCCGTAAATGCTTGGCCATCTTTGAGAGAGGAGTGAAGACCGACTTGTTTGAAAACCTCTTCAACATATTTCCATTTTTATCCATCACCCCATCAATAACTGCTATTATATTTTATGTTACGGTATCTAAAATTAATATATTACAGTATCTTAAGGTATAACAGACAGGCATATGAAATCCTTTTATTCTCTTTGAAGTCTTACAAACTCGTATAATATAGGGATCTTTCGTACCTATCTGACGATATATCTTGTATCTTAAGATGACATCTAGACATGCGGTAGCGTGTCATGCCAAGTTCATGCTAACAGAACTCGAGAGCACCGAACACCGCACTATAAGAAGAAATTATATTTTAAGTTGTTATAAAATATTATATGTTGTTATAAATTAATTTCAGGACTGAACATTGAACTTGAAACCCATTTAGATCTCACTTCTTTTGTCGTTGAAGTCAACAACTAAGGCATATATTGAACTTGGCTCTCATTTTTCATTTATGTTTTTGATGGGACACCCATATCGCTCGGTATCATATCTATACTAATATTATAGAGAGGAAATATTTGTTTGTTTGTATTGAATAAGCTCCGAAACTACTGGACCGATTTAAAAATTCTTTCACTGTTGGAAAACTACACTATCCCCGGGTGACATATGCTACTTTTTATCCAACTGCGCAGAAGGAGGATAATATTTTTAATGAAAAACTACGCGTGCGAAGCTCTTTTAGTGCTTTAGAGTTATGAAACATCAGCGGTAATATTATTTTGCAATTGCTTTGGAGACTTATCGTGTTAGGTAGGACTATAGGTACGAGTAACTCTTACAAACATACTTTACGAATAACTGTCGTGAATACTTATACAAAAACTTTCATATATTAAAAAACCGGCCAAGTGCGAGCCGGACTCGCGCACGAAGGGTTCCGTACCATTATCAATATAAACGAACAAAAAAAAATCATGTTTGTTATATGGGAGCCCAGCTTAAATATTTATTTTATTCTGTTTTTAGTATTTGTTGTTATAGCGGCAATATAACTACATCATCTGTGAAAATTTCAACGGTCTAACTATCACGGTTCATGAGATACAGCCTGGTGACACCTGTCCGTCTGTCACTGTATCTCATGAACCGTGCTCGATTGAAATGCTCGATTGAATCGCTTCAAGAATGACAATATGATTTCTTCTTTCACGAAGACTCATTTTTATTGTGGAAATTAATGAGAAATCGCTTTTGAATTACCTTTGTTGATGTGCACTGATTTAAAAAGATCTTAATAAATTTTAAAAGATTTCTCACCAGGCGTGTATATGTTTTGTACTCGTTTTTTCAAGATCATCACCCATAGGACATCCCAGAAAACATTTTACGACGGTATGTTAGAAATGCAAGTGGTTCATTAACTTTTTAAAAATATTACAACCTAGAGCGTAGTAAAATTCATTAAATATTTATTTTAAGTTTTAGTAATAATTCAATTGTAAGCAAACTCTTTAAATATAACGTGTAATTCTAAGATAAAATTTATGTATAACAAAACTAATTGATAATTCAAAGTATTTTTAAACTTTGATCAAAACAGTTATTTAAATATTAAAACTTAAAATGAACAGACAGGGCGATGGAAGCGCTCATTATTTTTTAATTAACATTTGCTGTACACTTTTCAAACGTATGATTAAACTTGATCCACGCTTTCACTGAAATCTATCTTACCTACTATTAAAGTGTCTTCTATTTTTTTTCCACAAGGTTCGGCCGTAATGACATAGTTAAACAATCTTTATTAAGTGGAAGGATACGTCCCTGCAATTGTGGCTTTAGAGCCGCGACTACCTCGGCTATCTTGTTTTGTGTGCATGTGAGACAACGCCGTCCGTCATCGCGCCGCGTGAGTAATGCACACTGGAAGCGGTGCGGCGCGGTCCAACCACCTCAATCACTTTCAGTGATACTACTTCTACTGGAGTAAACTTACGTACACGCAGTGAAAGGGCACCTGCTTTCAGCTTGGAATGTCACTTGATTTAGACACAGGACATTTGACACGCGCGCATGTCAAGTCAAGTCCAGGTATACAACCATTTCCTTTCGTTGTCTCGTAACTGCTAGTTAGTGTTTATGTTATTTATCCTCTTTATGTAGTGTAGTTTATTTATATATTATTTGTAAGTATACGTAGTATGTATTTAAGTTTATGTTTATTAGTATAATCAATAGGTATATTTTATTTTGTGGGTTCTGTTTATGTCTGTAGGTAATCGTACACCGCCGTCTTTGGATTTTGTTTATCCTGACCATCCAAAGGTGGTTTTGAAGAGATCGCTTTTAGCGATAAGACCGCCCATTGTACCTTTATTTATTGATTATTTCCATTATTACTGTATTTTTGTTTGGTGTGCAATTAAGAGTATATCATTTATTCATTCATTCATGACTTGACGCCGAGGACCACATCACAAGCTGGAAATATCAATGTGCTGCTCACTCCGGTATCAGGGAGAGAGCAGCTCTCACAAGATCGATCGCTCTGTAAATCTATGGAGAGGATAAAAGAAGGACTGCAGCCGCTAGAACATTTCGATTAGGACGAAATGTTCTAGAAGTAAGGTATGAAAGAGCAAGCTATTAAACGAGGTATCTAAACGAGGTTGGTTTGTGATCTGTAGAAGGCTCTAGATATAATGTTGAATAATTAGTTTAAATCTTATAGTTATATAAATATAAATATGTCTGGGTGTCCGTTAGGTCAACACTGGCCTCAGCAGAAGACCAGCACTGCAGTATGCCAACATGCTGTAGCAAATGCTGAGCTGAGGTTCCTTTCGCCACCACACTTTTAATTTTTAGTATTATTTATTATTATTATTTTTAACCCGTGTTTAAATATTAAAACTTAAAATGAACAGACAGGGCGATGGAAGCGCTCATTATTTTTTAATTAACATTTGCTGTACACTTTTCAAATGTATGTTTGACTACAGGGCAAAATCCTCCCTCCCTTCTTTCATGTTTTTTCTGTCCCCTGCTGTAGTGGGCCAGTCTGATAAATGAACCTCCAAGTCGTCACGCCATCTCCGTGGTTGCGTTAGGGACCCAATCAGATATTATCTTTGCCCTTAGATCTTCGGGCATGCGACAGACGTGGCCGGCCCAATCCCACTTGAGCTGTGCTGGTTTTTTTTGTGACATCCAGAATCTTTGTTTGCTAGCGCAGTACGGAGTTCCGTATTCAGTCTGAAAAAAAATGATTTTTTTTACTAAGATTATATTTTTTGTGACATTTGCTTCTGTGTCCATTTGTGGTGGTCTGAATAAATATTAATTATTTCTTTTTTATCTTTCTCCGAATACTGATGTATTTTAGAGACGACATTAGACAGCTTTCAGTTCAATCATCATATTCATGAGACGTCCAATGTTGAACATAGATCTCCCCCATAGATTTCCAGAGAGACCGATTCCGGGCCTCACATCATTCACTTCAAACTTCGTGTTTGATCACGTAGACCCTTCCTACGCGTCCCACTAAGATCAATACCGACAACCCCCAAGATTATTCCGTCGTAATAATAGGAAAGTTCATGTCAATGACGCTTTATAATCGACGCTTTTGGTTATACGTTTGGTATACTTAGGATAGTGAAGTAACGGTATTTTCAGTGCCGCGTGATTTAATAATTTCTCTATGTCACATCTAAACTTTTATCAATATCACAAGTTGGTCGCTGCAGAATTAATATGTGCAAATAGGGGTTCAGGGATTCCAGAAAAACGCAATCCGACTGTGGTGATCCTGCACAGTCGAGGACACACCTGCTAATGTGCCCTTTGTGCCCGAACACCTGCACAATGGTTGACTTAAAAATGGCTTCGCCTGACGCGATCAATGTAGCCAAGTACCTGTCTAACACAATATAAGTAGAACTATTGACACGCTAAGAAGAAGAAGAAGAATATCTTACTAGTTTGTTATCTACAGGATGTTTTCTTAGTTTGCCAAAAAGGTGGTCATTTTCTTCACTCACGAGAACAATGTTTGATTTAGTTACAGAAACGCCTCTTGGATAATTTTGTAAATCAGCAGGTCATTTTGTACGTACTTAATGTATGAATGAAAATTCTTTATAATACCTTACAAGCTGGACACAACAGATAACTACTGATATACTGATAACTACTATCTTGAAGATATAAGATAAAAAATATTGCGGAAACACCATTTTATTCGTAAGAACGAAGTCAATTTATTCTGACTCCTACTTTCCGAAGTGAATCTGTACCGATATCTGACCACCTCGAGCTTTTTGGTATCTCATTAACTTCGTCTCTCAATTTCGGCTCCTACATTGAGTCGAAAGCCCAGTTGGCTGCTAAGAAACTTGGTGTACTCGCAAAGGTGAGGAATTACTTTACACCGAGACAGTTGCTCAACTTGTAACAAGTACCAACTTGAAGTTCTGGAATCAATTGATAGAAGAGCCAAGAAGCTCATAGGCAGATGAGCTAGTTAATGCAAGGCTCCTCAGCCTGGAGCTTCGTCAAAAGGTTGCTAGCCTCTCGATTTTTTATTGAGTACATTTCGGGGAGTGTGCGGCGGAACTTTTCAACCTGATCCCACCATCTCCATACTATTATAGGATAACCAGACACTCAGCGGTGCGCCAACGCTATATGGTAGCAATACATCCCATTCGCACAAAGCGGTTCTCTTCGACCTTTATTATGCGCACCGCCAAAGGATGAAACGCCTTGCCAGAGTATGTGTTTTCTGATATCTACAACCTGGGTATCTTTAAGACGCGAGTGAATAGGTTTGTTCTAGGCAAGCGTGTACCATCGTAGACTGCATCATCGCTTACCATCAGGCGAGTTCGTGGTCAAACGCAAGATTATTATATATAAAAAAAATGTTTTATATGAATCGATAACCACAAACTCCATTCCTGGTACGTTCCTATACACGCTAACTCCATAGGTGAGTTTTAGAGTACGCCATTTCCAAAAATGCATTAAATTTTCTCTGAAATTAATGGATTAATCTGGTATTCCCTCGTATAATGTAATTAATGCAGTCATCACTGTCAAGAAAACCATGAACAAAAATACAAAGAAATATAGAGATAACAAAAAAAAATTGTAGCACACCCCAATGCTTTGGTGTGGAGTTGGCGGGTATTGGAAATATACGCCTCATATCATAGTAGAGCCAGCTTTTCCAGCTCTTTTGCGGGTTATACTAATACATACCTGTTCATCATCATCATCAGCCGGTAGACGTCCACTGCTGAACATAGGCCTCCCTTAGAACACCACAACGAGCGAATGGTAGCCGTTTGTAGCCCTGCGATTCTTACTAGATCGTCGGTCCACCTTGTGGGGGCCGGCCTACGCTGCGTCTTCCAGTCCGTGGTCTCCACTTGAGAACCTTTCTTCCCCAACGGTTATCGAGTCTACGAGCGATGTGGCCTGCCCATTGCCACTTCAACTTGCTAATTTTGAGAGCTATGTCGGCAACTTTAGTTCTTTTGCGGATTTCTTCTTTGCGGATTTTGTCACGCAAAGAAACCCCGAGCATGGCCCTTTCCATAGCTCATTGAGCGACCTTGAGCTTGATCATGAGGCCATGCGTAAAGGACCACGTTTCAGTGCCATAGGTCATCACTGGCAACACACACTGGTTGAAGACTTTAGTCTTCAGGCTCTAGGGAATTTTGGACAAGAAGGTATTGCGAAGTTTCCCGAACGCTGCCCAACCGAGTTGGATTATTCGCGCGACCTCTTTGTCGAAGTTGGACTTACGTAATTGGACAGTTAGTCCTAGGTTCATCGACAACTTCGATAGTATCGCCCCCAACAACTACCGGTACGGGTGCAACATGAGTATTTGACATGATTTTCGTCTTATCAATGTTCATTTTAAGACCCACCTGTTGGGAGACCCTACTGAGGTCGCTGAGCATGGTACCGAGTTCCACGAGCGATTCGGCCATAATGACTATATCATCAGCAAAACGAAGGTGAGTGATTTATTCGCCATTAATATTGATGCCAAGTCTGTCCCAGGCTAAGAGTTTGAAAATGTCCTCCAATGCGTTCGTGAACAGTTTCGGAGAAATTACGTCTCCCTGTCTCACGCCTCTCTGCAATTGGATTGGTTCCGTACTCTGGTCCTGTAGACGGACTGACATAGTGGCGTTACTATACAAACACTTCAACACTTCGATATACCTATAGTCGATTTGGCATCGCTGAAGAGACTGCAGTACCGCCCAGGTCTCGATTGAATCATAGTCCACAAACGCTAGACATAACGGCTGATTATACTCCTCGGTCTTCTGTATAATCTGGCGTAGCGTGTAGATGTGGTCTATGGTACTAAAGCCTTTTCGGAAACTGGATTGGGGAGGCTGGAAGTCATCGAACCTGCGTGCGAGACGGTTCGTAATCACTCTCGTAAACAGCTTGTAAACGTGGCTCAAGAGCGAGATGGGCCTGTTAATGTTGCAAGGACACTAACTTAGATGTTTAGTACTTAAATAGATACATAAAATACCTAACTTAAATTATATAACTGCATTAAACATTTTCTGTTAGGTATTTGATTTTCTCTTTTATTGGGGTAAAATCGATCCTAACCATCCACGAAACCGATTCAACTGAAGTGTAATAAACCGAGGAAAGCCGTTTACAGAAGATTATAGTGGTTTATGATTTATATTCTTGTTCGTTAGAGATAAATTGACTGATTCTAAACAAATTTGACGTCTCTTGTATCTTGATATTCATGAGTTTAGAATCTGCATTTCAAATAGGTAATTGTTGAGTCAGCAATTTTTATTGTCATCGACGATTTAAAATAACAAATGAAATTGATAGTGAACTTAATATAAGTAATAAAATATGGCATGGAACACTTTACCGTCGTCTGTTTTTCCAAAAGAATGCAATCCGGGCCTCTTTAAGGTAAAAGTAAATAGATCACTTCTAGATCTTCGTGCTTCATGATCATCCCTTACCATCAGGTCAGATTGTGGTCAAACGAAGGTAGTTAAAAAAAACTCTCATTTTTTAACATTAAATACATATAATTTACAGAAAAAATACACAACTATTTGTTCGTTATTGTAAATACATAAATATTTAGATATGTTTTTATGTAGATTACAGACATAAAAACTTACCAAAAGGACACGCACAAAGGCGAGCTTAACCCTAACAAGTGTTTTCTTCTAGCAAACCTTTGATGATATCATCTCTATTTAAAGTACAAAGAAAACGGTTGAACTCTTATTTGGGTTAAGCTCGCCTTTGTGCAAGTACATTTTGTAAGCTGTGATGTCTGTAATCTATCTATAGTTGTCAACGATATATAGGTAGCTCGACTGCTTCAGATGTGTCGGACCACTTAGGCGGAGGTGTCCCCAAGACACTGGCTTAAGGTTGAATTAAAATGCGAATGCGTTGACTCAGATTCGTCGCTTCGACTAGACACCCAGAAATAATTTTGAAAACGCTAAGGGAATGGTAATAAGAAGTAGTGACTTTAAGGTGATAATTCTTTGTGGGTATCTTTCTTATTCACGTAGAGGTGATAAGGGGTAATTTCATAAAACTGTCTACAAATGAGGAATAATACAAGCACGGAATCTAGAAAAATAAAAAAAATCTTTATTTCATAATACATAACAAATTACAATGTAGCCCTGCTTATCAAACTAAGTACTTAAAAATAAATGTTTTGGTAATTAGTGCTATCCCTTAGATATCATTATAAATGTACATTGTTCACACGGCTACATATCAAGCTATGCTTTCCAGTATAATCTAACCTCTTATTGTACGGAAAGTCTACACAATACGAGGTCAGCTTACACTGTAACTTCATAGCTTGATATGTAGCCGTGTGTTCATGGAAGTGACATATTTCATATTACATAGTTACAATACATTAAGAGAGAAATTAGGAGAATTAAGGAGAACTCAAGTCACCGACATAGCCCGACGGATTAGCACGTTGAAGTAGCAATGTGCAGGCTATATAGCGCGCAGAACAGATGGCCGATGGGGCCGGAAGGTTCTCGACTGGAGGCCACGGACCGGCAAGCGCAGCGTAGGACGTCCACCTACAAGATGGGCAGACGACTTGGTAAGATCCGCAGGTCGACGTTGGATGCAGGCCGCTTCCAACCGCAGTTCCTGGAGATCAATGAGGGAGGCCTTTGTCCAGCAGTGGACGTCCTACGGCTGATATGATGATGATGATGATGACTACATTAAGATATTAAAATTAAAATTCTAAAGATCCATAGATTATAATAAAAGAAAGCTAAAATCGACAAATAAAAATTAACAACAACATGCAAATAACCGAAAAATACAATACACAGAGTTGAGATTCTTAAGCCCGGGTTGCACAATACAGTTTTTTTATGAATAGGACTTTGTTAGATAGACTTAGAATTCAAAATATAATGACCAAGCCCATATCCTAGATTAATGTGTTTATTAAGGGATTTTTTTTATACTCTTTATTTAAATTATGTATTTAAAATTTTAAATTTATATAGAATATTGATAGATATGGATATATATAGATATTCTATCTGATTTAACTTAACGTCTGCTAGATTTGTAAGTTATATAAGCTGTACGCACATGTGCGTCAAACATGTGGATCAAAAATCCAGTTTTGATCTGGATTGTAACATATACAATCCAGATTAAAACTGGATTTTTGTAATCTTTAATTGTAAGTGGTTGTAATGTGTTTTGTGCATTTAAAAATAAAAAAAAATCATGAAGAGACCACGTATTTTAAGACAGGAACATCTCGAGGTCCCACTTTTTTTTGCGTGGAGGAATCCTCATGGATACCGCTCTGAACCCAGGGAGCGGTATGTCGGACTCCTACCGGCTAAACCTCCACGGCGTTCCTCCGCTCGCTTTATACCGGGGACACGGGAACAGAAAACATTCTTCCGCGACCCCGGTGGCGATAGTCCGTTCTTGCGGGCCCCATCTTATAGGGTTTAGGGTTATCTCTACTAACTAATAGTATACTAACTGCTATGGGGGATGGCGGTTGGCATACGCTCTTGCATACGCCCTCCTCCTTCGCCCCGGTCCCGTGCGGCGGGTTGGGAGAGTGCTCCCAGATTCCCTGTCCCTATCAGCTGCTTGCTTCTGCTGCACTACATTTTCGCAGAAGTACTTAACAGCTTGCCACGACCTATCGCTCTCGATCATTGCGCAAACTACGGTCGAGAGAGAGAGAGGTCGTGACCTACCATGTCACCGAGAGCTTGGCGCTCTTCAACCCAGACATCTCGAGGTCCCACTATGCCAACACGGTCCAAATAACAGCCTTTGTTCTCTAATAAACTTACAACATGTGCCACACGTATTGTTCTACTAACATTAATTCCCTAACCAACCACCTTATTTAGAGTTAGTTAGGTCCTATAACAGAAGCAGTAATAACAGGGTAAGTTCCCGAACTCAGAACTTCTATAGCAGGGCTTCCGCTCGTATGACGCCGTTAATTTGCCGGTTAACCTTACAAAATGTTCGTAACATGACCGCGGAATTTCTAACCGACAGGCTTATAAGTAAATCAAAGTCAAAATCACAAGTATTTTGAAGCTTCACCAACCAAGACTGTTCTGTAGCCCTCCAATCTACCAATCCATTAAATAAATTTAGGTATTTATATATTATTTTATTTTTAACCTGTGTTGCCCCACTGCAGGGCAAAGGCCTCCCTCCCTTCTTTCCAGTTTTTTCTGTCCCCTGCTGTAGTGGGCCAGTCTGGTAAATGCACATCCAAGTCGTCACGCCATCTCCGTGGTGGTCTGCCGCGTGGGCGTGTTACGTTAGGGACCCAATCAGATTTTATCTTTGCCCATAGATATTCGGGCATGCGACCAACGTAGAAATTAAAGAAATAAGGCTGGATATTTTTTATAAAGATCCTTTTATAAAGGGACACTTCAGTGTGCATTAGTTCATTAACTAGTGCCCAATCTTGGTGTCAGAGTTTCTAGATCACCTGAATACCTACGGCTGAGACCGGCACTTAAAAGTTATTAATTTTTTTGTCATATTATTTTGGTCGAATCAGACATACAAGTTTATTTGTAGCCCTTTGTAGACTCCATTAAGTTAGTAAAACGTTTAAAGGACAAAGTGTTCGCTTTTATAACAAACTCCCAAGTGATGTACAAAAATTGACAAATAACAAATTTTAAAACGCAATTAAACACAATCTTTATAAAAAAGCCTACTATAAAATATCGGATTATTTAGATGATAGAGAAGCTTGGGATTGAAATTGCTCCAACTCGTTCAAAATGCTACAATTTAGACGTAATTTATTACCTGTATTGTTATGTATTCTAAAAGGATCATTAAAAAAACAACCAGCCTTGTTTTCTTGCCTTTCTTTCCTGGCTTGGTCGCGAAGGAACAGGCAGTAAAATTGACGTATCAAAGTGATCCTTGTTATTTTAATGAATAAAAGACTTTGACTTTGATTAATACGGTTATAACAATCGTCATAAGACATTTGCCACCCTTAAGTCAAAGCGTTGGTACCGTACAGCTTCATCATCATCATCATCATACAGCTACTTCTAGTAATATACCGTACAGCTTACTTCTAGTAATATTATTTAAATTTTATTACACTGGATGAATGAGTTTGAAGTTGTCGCTTCCGTTATTGTTGGCTACCGCTCCCAAATAGTAATTTTTAGTTAAGAACGCCGTTTCAATGGTTGTTGGTAAATCATTTTTGATTGGTCGTTAAAAAATTCGATAAAATATGTTTTTCCTCTGAAAATAGTAGTAGTAGGTGAGAATAGCATCTATTAACTGCTATATATCCCTATCGAAAAATAAAAACAAAACTCTATTTTTTTTATTAATAACGTTACTAAAGCTTACAAAGAAAACTTCTCATTTCAGCCATGATGCCGTGTCAAAGGAATCCTTCAGCGAGCATAGAAATAGGACAGCTCATGTATATTCAATCTGGGTGCCACCACTTAGTTCAAATGGTCCAAGTAGATTCCGAGCGTCTAAAAAATGTTTGGGGTGACAACAGCCTAACTAGATTTGTTCTTTCGCTCGTTTTGGGACTCTTTTATCGTACTGTACCTGAATTTATACCTAAATTTTATACAGTGGTAGTAGCACTAGTACTGAATATTTTCCGTGCATTTTCTAATAAATTACATGACCTCACATAATCTTAAGAAATAAATACCTTGAAATAATAACTGAGGCTTTATAGGTGTATTTATTTAATTAAATTTTACACAGCCATTACAGTAACACCAAAGTGACAGTGCAAAACCTTAATATCTAGTACTTATAAAGTACTTATTTACACTTAAACTAGATAGGTCCTACTTAGAAAATGTAAGAGTTAATATTTATGAATTTGAAATGATTTAGATATACAGCGTTGGGTGACAATTTGCAGCAATACCTGGGTAAATGATATAGATGCTGAAGTGCCTTGGGCCGGATTTTGGATGGTGTAGGCTTGCCCAGAATCTATAGCAGTCACTTAGCTTAGTTAGCCTTAATCCGCGAGCACTTGTAAATGCACATTATATATCCCATACCCGCAATCTGCGTTCTTCCACTACTCTCCAGTTGAAAACTCCATCCCATAATTCCAACTTCTTTAGTGACTCGTTTACGGTACGAGCTGTCGGATTATGGAATGACTTGCCGGTTTCCATCAGACTTGCTAATACTTTACCTATTTTTAAAAATGAGGTCTGCAAACTATACTTAGCGGCTTCTTTAAAGTAAACATTGTATTTCCTTTCGATATTTATTGTAAAAGTATATATGTATATATTTTATTTATATAAGTATATGTAGGTATATTTTAGGTTTAGGTATTTATTTATTTTTATCCTACAAAGATAGGTATTTATTGTAACACCGCCTCCTCACACGTCTTTTCAATCCAGTCCATCCAAAGGTTGCCTGGAAGAGATCGCTTTGAGCGATAAGGCCGCCCATTGTACCACCATGTATCAGTCTTTAAGTTTTCTAGGTTAAGTTATTTTAATTTGGTGTAACAATAAAGAATTATCTATCTATGTATTATGCATTTTCAAGTTGAAAAATCTATTGATGTTTTGGAATTGAATATAAGATTCCAAATATACGTAGATACTCGTATATCCAAGATCTGTTGTAAAATATAGAAACTTCGCAGAACACATCTCGGAGTAGCTAGTGTTCAACTCTTTATGGATTGCTAACGATTTTTCTAAATGTTAATGTAGACTCAAAATAAACAGAACCCAACATCCCATTCAACAGCCAGCCAACATCCCATTCAACAGCCAGCCAACATCCCATTCAACAGCCAGCCAACATCCCATTCAACAGCCAGCCAACATCCCATTCAACAGCCAGCCAACATCCCATTCAACAGCCAGCCAACATCCCATTCAACAGCCAGCCAACATCCCATTCAACAGCCAGCCAACATCCCATTCAACAGCCAGCCAACATCCCATTCAACAGCCAGCCAACATCCCATTCAACAGCCAGCCAACATCCCATTCAACAGCCAGCCAACATCCCATTCAACAGCCAGCCAACATCCCATTCAACAGCCAGCCAACATCCCATTCAACAGCCAGCCAACATCCCATTCAACAGCCAGCCAACATCCCATTCAACAGCCAGCCAACATCCCATTCAACAGCCAGCCAACATCCCATTCAACAGCCAGCCAACATCCCATTCAACAGCCAGCCAACATCCCATTCAACAGCCAGCCAACATCCCATTCAACAGCCAGCCAACATCCCATTCAACAGCCAGCCAACATCCCATTCAACAGCCAGCCAACATCCCATTCAACAGCCAGCCAACATCCCATTCAACAGCCAGCCAACATCCCATTCATCAGCCACCCAACATCCCCTTCAACAGCCAGCCAACATCCCATTCAACAGCCAGCCAACATCCCATTCAACAGCCAGCCAACATCCCATTCAACAGCCAGCCAACATCCCATTCAACAGCCAGCCAACATCCCATTCAACAGCCAGCCAACATCCCATTCAACAGCCAGCCAACATCCCATTCATAGAGTGATCTGCATAAAATTCCTATTTTGTTTACCGACACTTCAATTAAAACTGAAGTGAATTAAAACTGATCTATAATTAAATTTTCTTTATTTCAAGCTTCAGTGACGCGGTGGAATCGAAAAAAGGTGGCTTATTTATTTGCCGTCCGCAGCCATAGAATAACGAGGAAATCGGACTCCGTATAAATAGCTGTGATTTTCCGATTTTTACCTTTTTCCGTACTCATAAATTGAAAATAATATTTGTTATTTCAATGTTTGGGCAAGGTTCGAATTAGTTATTGAATTTTTCGAAATTATATTCAGTCATTTTTGTGATTGCAAGTATCTTGTTTTAAATCTTTATATTATAAGTATTAACAAAACAAATGTATATAAGTATTTTATCAGTTATCTGGTTCATATAGTACAAGCTCTGCTTAGTTTAGGGCTAGATAGTGCCGTGTAAATTGTCCAGCAATATTTATTTATTTATTTAATCACTGTGAGGCGTAACTTACGTAAGATTTCTTGTGGTATTGATGTTATAGTACAATGAAGTTTTCTACCTTTTACATTTTAATTATTTAGCCTTTTGCATCAAACAGCTAGGATATTTTAGCTGTGGTACTGTACAGTTGAACTAGATAAGACAGTCGACCAAATTGTTTTTCGGGGAAAAAAAGTAACGTCAGGGGGATTGTGAAATGAATTATTAGGCAAACTTCATCATCATCATCATCATATCAGCCGTAGGACGTCCACTGCTGGACAAAGGCCTCCCTCATTGATCTCCAGGAACTGCGGTTGGAAGCGGCCTGCATCCAACGCCGACCTGCGGTTCTTACCAAGTCGTCTGCCCATCTTGTGGGTGGACGTCCTACGCTGCGCTTGCCGGTCCGTGGCCTCCACTCGAGAACCTTTCGGCCCCATCGGCCATATGTTCTGCGCGCTATATGGCCTGCCCATTGCCACTTCAACGTGCTAATCCGTCGGGCTATGTCGGTGACTTGAGTTCTCCTACGTATCTCTTCATTTCTGATTCGATCCCGAAGAGAAACCCCGAGCATAGCCCTCTCCATAGCTCGTTGAGCGACTCTGAGCTTATTCATAAGGCCAATAGTGTAGGACCACGTCTCGGTTCCATATGTCATCACTGGTAACACACACTGATTGAAGACTTGCAAACTTGGAAAGCTGCTATTAGAAGGCTTCTTTATCAATAGCGTTCTGTTTTGTAATTTATTTGTGACAATTATAGGTTCGCGTTTTACTATTATCTCGTCTGATCTTAATCTTTATGAACTTTTGTAATTAATCGATCGAAGCGAGATCTCAAAATCAACTCGCAAATCGGCGTTGTATGTATGTATGTTTGTTTGTCCGAGGATAACTTTCGAAGCTTTTATCCGATCATCGTGAAATTTGGGATATATGTAGGTAGTGATGGCACAATTTTGGTGTGACTAAATGAGCGAAAAATGTGGTGCGGTTGTTAGATATTGGGGGTTCAAGAGGGGCAAAAAAAAAACAAAATAGAACTATCTGGTCTACTAGCACATTTAATGAAGGAATTTATTTTTTATTTTTTAATCAGTGCATTTTGATCCCGTTTTTATTTTGAGTTTAAATTTTGTAGTTTTTAAGTTATTAGCAATAATAAAAACTGAACTTTGACAAAACCCACACGGTACCTACACCAGTGACCCCACAGTGCTGAAATTTGGTATGAGTGTAGCTTTAGTAACACAAATATAGGCAAAAGTCTGAAATATAGAATATCTGTAATTTCTACCATAATTTTTTGTAACCAATTTACATGAACTTCCGTTACCTGTTATTATTATAAGTACGGGATTTATCACGTACCATCTTATCGGTGTTTCGACCGACAAAGTTTCGGTTCAATTCGTGAACTTTCATCAGGAACCTTCATCACCTTAATTTTCGTGATTGAAATCAATCACGAAAATTCTTCTTAGTAAAATCCGTTACCTGTTATTTGAATGAAACTGTCGGTCAGGTAAGTTGTTTGTTAATTTCATGGCACTATTTTGATAATCAAAGATTACGATTTTGTAATGTTTAAATGAAATCTCATCTACCATTTTGTGTGCGAACTGTTAATTAAGAAACCAGTTAGCTTTTTAAATGTTTTCATTTCTAAAGTCAAGACAGAACGAAGGTGCATTTGTCTTTCCGTTTCTAGGTCGACTGATAAAACAATACGTACAAGATACGAGATAAATAGCCCGCCAGAACACTTTACCAGTGAACTTCAATTAAGGTTTTCCAATACTGAACATTTTCTCGATTCAATTGCTGCATCTAGATTATTCTAGATAAAAGAAGTAAGTGAATCAAATCTAAGACTTAACGTTCGGTTTAGCGGATGGAAACTCTGTTAAGTTTTGATTGGTTTATTCATTTCTAGAATACATTTTGTGGGCAAGCTTCAATCAATACTTTGACGACCTCCGTGGTGCAGTGGGCAAATAGCGAGTTGCAGGAGGTAGCGGGTTCGATTCCCGCCGCGGAACAAATGTTTGCATGATCTACAGATATTTGTTCCGGGTCTAGTTGTTTCTCTTTATATTATAAGTATGTATTTACAAAAAAAAGTATATAAGTATTCCATCAGTTATCTGGTTCCCATAGTACAAGCTCTGCTTAGTTTCGGGCTAGATAGCGCTGTGAGAAATGTTCAGCAATATTTATTTATCCCATAAATCAGTTCCCATGGGATAAAAACGGGGTGTCAAGTCAAGTTGCAACAACGTGTTTAGCTTTATTTCTAAGTTACCTACACATTTAGTAGTGTAACGCGTACGAAGACGCGGGCAACAGCTAGTATAATATAAAAAGTTTTTTTATTTGCCACTAACTTCCGCCAGTTTGTAGTATATGCGTTAATCCAGGTTATAATCTACGTACACACCAAATTTCATCGAAATCGGTTCAGGCGTTACGTGTGATTGAGTAACAAACATCCAAACTTTTGTATTTATAATATTAGAGTGATTAGCTATGCTTTCTAAACTTTTTGTCTAGATTCTTATGTAAAAGTAATTCCAGCTACAAATACCAGTGCACACAAAGCCTTACTTCAGTATAAGGCAGTGTAAGTTGGCTCGTTAAACCAGAATATGTAAGAATCAGCCGACTGTTTCTGGAATGGCCGCGTATGAACGACTTCCTGGCAACTTTAAACAAAAGCGCTGTTTACTGAAAACTTGCGAGCTATTTTATAGATTAGAACCAGTTCCTAGATTAGTTGAATGACCTAGTTGATTTTATTTTTACGGGTTTGTTATTAACTAAATTTAACAAAACTTTTGTAAGGTCATACTTTACTAGCAAAAGTCTGCAGCAGTTTGATAATTGAGTACGCGTGTATGAAATGAGCAATGAATCTGCTGTATCCCACCTCGCTCGGGAGCTGAGGGTAGAGACAGCTGATGAGGCTGTAGAGGCTACCTACTGGTCTAAAATTATTTAAAGTCATAGTCAAAATCTTTTATTCATTAAAATCACAAGGATCACTTAAACGTCAATTTTACTGCCTGTTCCTTCGCGTCCAAGCCAGGAAAGAAAGGCAAGAAAACAAGGCTGTATTTTTTTTAATGATCCTTTTAGAGTACATAACAATACAGGTAATAAATTACGTCTAAATTGTAGCATTTTGAACGAGTTGGAGCAGAAAAAAAACCACACACACGATAAATAGGCAATTTATCGTGTGTGTGGTTTTTTTTTCTGGGTTAAAATATTTACGCGATGGGTTTTCGGTAATTGTCTAGTAACTTCTTCAATTACTACTTGTTAATTCAGTGCATAAAACTGACAGCTCACGAGAACCCTATCTGTGGCGGCGGCAGCTGCAGATGTTTCTGCCAAGGCGAGGCTGAAAACCAGCGTAGCTGAGCCCTCGACCTATTTACCACCTTCTACCTTGGTGCTACCTACAATAATATACTAATGTTACTTAGAATTAAGCCGAACTACCTAGCTTTATTTAGTAATTATTGTACCTACCTACTTCTGTTAGCTTAATAGGTGTGTGTGTAAATAAATGCCTTTTATTGATTTATATTGGAATAATTTAATGTAAATTTATTAATTTTATGCATGCACTGTGGATAAAACTTTATCAAAGTAATCATCCTGAAGGGATCTAGCTAATGTTATAGGTAAATCAAGTTTTCTATTTGTATTATGTTTCACAAAACCATTCTTCCGATCGACATGAAACTTTAGCAATCACATTATTCATTGTTCGCTGGATAGACTCGGATATTGTCTAGTACGGATAGACTTTTATTCGAATGGAATTAGATAGGGGTTGAATGTTCTTGACCGATTTCATAAAAGAAAAGTCCCAATACTTAATTTGTCTACATGTTATTTATATTTTATTCTATTTGTATTGTCTTTTCAAATGATCGTGTCGTCACCTTAGGCCTTGTCAGAAAACCAGCGCTGCATCGTATCCACCGTGGTACGAAACAGCTTATGCTGAGACAGGGACCTTTTTGTCCCCACGCAACACCAGTATTGTCTGTCTGAGTGAATCTTGAATTTGCCTTTGTTTTTATTGTTTTTTATTGTGTGTGATGTTAAGTGGGTTCAAATATATATATTTTCTTTCTTTCTTTCAATACAATGGTATGCATTTTTGAACGAATGATATTTTTTCTGTGTGATTTTGAGTATTGTTGTAGTAAGATAGAAAACGCTTTATTGTAAATCACACTTAAATTAAAAAAAAAACAAATAACAATACACGCAGAAATACAAGTGGCGGTCTTATCGCTAAAAGCAATCTCTTCCAGACATCCTTTGCATGGACTGGCTTTCACAAGAACGTTATAGGACGGTAGCTATTAATAAAAATAATTGAATATTGAATAAACAGTGTACTTACATAAGCAAAATAAATAATTACAAACAAATATATAAATAAATAAATAAGGTGCATAATATTTTATCATAAATATTCCATACTAATAATAAAAAAAGGTATATTATATAAAATACTATAAGTAGGTACATATAGGTGTACAATATGGATAGTGGATGATTTCAATTTACAATGCAATTCAAAATGATTTATTTATTCAATTAATTTGTGACCTTTTTTTAATCTCTGACTGTTTAACCTAAGTACTGTTTTTTGTTATGACTTGTGTTTTTCAGAAGGTGTACCGCAGGGTGGCGTCTTATCTCCTCTTCTTTTTGCACTTTTTATAAATTCTATTTCTCGTCAACTCACTTCATCCTACCACTTTTATGCAGACGACCTCCAAATTTACACCCAGGCTCCACTTAATGAGATGCCTGATGCGATCACCGTCATTAATAATAACCTGCTTTATATAGGTGAATGGAGCAAGGCTTATGGATTAAGAGTTAATCCTAATAAAACACAGACCATCATACTGGGAAGTTCACGCACCTTATCAAAAATCAACTACACAACAAATTAAGTTTGATAATGTAACTGTTCCCTACTTAAAGGTTGTGAAAATTTTGGGCATCTTCATGGATAGCTGTATGTCGTGGGGTCCTCAGCTCGAATCTGTGAGTCGGAAGCTATTTACCTCTGCTGGTTCGCTCAGGAGACTGCGAAACTTTCTTCCGATAGCTACTAAAATTGCGCTTGCACAATCTCTTCTTCTCCCAATTTTAGATTTCGCTGATTCCTGCTATCTTGACCTCACGGAGGAGCAGCTCAATAAGCTTGAGCGTCTTAAAAATTTTTGCATAAGGTTTATTTTCGGACTCCGGAAATGCGACCACATCTCCGAATTTCGTAATAAACTCAAATGGCTCCCCATTCGACTTCGCCGGAATATTCACATCCTATCCCTCCTATTCAACATCCTTCGTAATCCTTCCACGCCTTGTTATCTGAAGGAACGCTTCGAATTCTTTTTTTACACAAATTTCCGAACACTCCGATCCTCTCAAAACCCCGATGCATGGAACAAGTTTCTATGCAAACTCCTTTTCCGTCCAAGCTGACCGATTATGGAACGCCTTGCCGGTCTCCATTAAGAAATCCCCCTCACCTTCCGTATTTAAAGTTAGACAAAAAAACTTTTATGGACTACTCCATGAAGAGTCATGATTCATCTAATCATCTGATCTCTAATATTATTAATGTAAGTATAAGTATGTAAGTACATAGTTATTTATTTTATATATGATATTTATTTATTTAAAATTATTTATGTACCTAATATGTATGTATATAACTAATTTCTTTTTCTATTATTAATTTTATTCTTTTTACACCTCGGCCAATCTTCCATTAAGCAATGATCCTCTCCATCCAAAGGTTGTCTGGAAGAGATCGCTTTGTTAAGCGATAAGACCGCCCATTATGCTTACTTTTATTTGTTTTTTTCTTTAAATCTGTTGTGTCTAGCTTGTAAGGTATAATAAAGAATTTTCATTCATTCTTTCATTCATATTTATAAATATTTAATGTATAATGTAGTTTCAAATACAATTGGTTAATTGTTTTATGAACAAATAAATGAAATGAAATAGAAGGGTGAAAAAAAAAACCAGGAGTAACGTAACGATACATGAGAAAATGAGAAATCAACATTGTAGTGCAGACAGATGTTTAAATGGAACTGTTTTAAAGATGGGAAGGGATTTGGCAGTTCTAATGTGTGGAGGAAGAGAGTTCCATAGACGGATAGTTTGTACAGTGAAGGATTTATCATAAAAGTTAGAAGTGTACAGGAGTTATAAGTTGCAAGGTCTCAGAGGAGCGCAAGTCTCGAGGATTTGACTGATGAAGATACTCAAAGCGCTCTCTGAGATAAGAAGGACGGTAGTAAGAGGGTCTAGTATTATATTACTAGTGGTTCGTCCCGAGCTAAGACTTCGCGTGTCCTCCGTAAACACAACAAAATATATTATTTGTAATCTTTGATTATCAAAACAGTGTCATGAAAACAACCAACTAACTTGACCTACGGTTTCTGCACTTTTTGGGGTAGAAATTATAGTTATTCTGAATGTCACACTTTTCTATATATGTGTGTCACTAAAGCTACACGAATACCAAATTTCAGCACTATGGGGTTACTGTTGTACCCTGTGAATTTCATTAAGTTCAGTTTTTATAATGGCTAATAACTTGAAAACTATAAAGTTTAAACTAAAACTATAAACAAGGTTGAAATGTACTAATAAATACCTTTCATTAGACATCAAATTTGACCTAATAGTTCTCCTTGAATCCCAATATCTCAACAACGCCCCAACATTTTTAGCTCATTTAGTCACACCAGGATTGTGCTATCACTATATACAGACACCTATTATCAAATTTCACGATGATCGTATCAATGCTTCGAAAGTTATCCTCAGACAAACAAACATACATATATACAACGCCGATTTGCCCAAGTTGATTTGGAGATCTCGCTTCCCTCGATCAACTATGAGCATTATGCAGCTTACTCGCGTAATTTGGGTATTTTATTCGTTCACGTGTCGATACTGACACTTTACAAATGACCTAGAATTTCCAAACTGGCTGTTTTTTTTCTGTTATGGACGTTTGCTTATGTTCGGAATAGAAGGATAAAAAGGTCAACAGACTAAGAAAGAACAATACACATAAATCTAAGTTAAAAAAGTAACGAACATAATATTTTCATTACATACATTCCTACCGATTTAAATATAATGATATAGCTTTAGTCCTGTTCCAGAACTTATAGGTTAGTTGGAGTATGAGGACAAAATTTAGCGCATTTTTTATTACATTGTTATAAAACTGACGCCTGATAAACTCAAGAGAATCGAACCAACTGCATCGTTATAATGACTCTGTACTTTTGTGTTAGACAATTCAACTTCAAAACGGTCTTCTCTGCGGCACGTCGCAACTTTTAACTAGAAGAGTTTTGGTTGATAACTAAGCTCCAAGTTGTGCCTTCAAACATTAGAAAACCTTCAAACAAGCGCTAGGGTTGCGAATTTATTTTGGTTTCGATTTTAACAAGACAGGATCTTTGAAATGAGCTAGCTATCTATTGATAGTAAACAATTGATAGCTAGCTCATTTCAAAGATAACGTTGCCCAAAACCTAATCCCGTTTGCGGGTTAGCTTTGTTTATCACACTAATCATATCACACTATTATTATAAATGTGAAAGTTTGGATGTTTGTTCATTTATTTATTTGTTTGTTTTGTTGTTATTGAATGACGTCATAACGGCTGAATCGATTTCGATGAAATTTAATATGTACGTAGATTATAACCTGGATTACTCAAGCTTCACTAAATACTTGTATACTACTTCTTCTTCTTCTCAATCGTAACGCTCTTGACAGAGCGGTCGTGGTCAACATGTTGTATCATTATTTTTGGGGGCAGATGTTACACGCCTCACGATATCTCGCCATTTGTCTCTGTTGACAGACATTCTCGTGCATTCATGCAGGTGGCCGCCCACTGCAGCTTTTATTTCATCGGTCCACCGCATGGGCGACCTTCCGCGCCGTCTGATGCCCTCCACTCGTCCTTGTACGACAAGACGCTCAATAGAGTCTGTGTCCCGCCTCGAGACGTGGCCGAAGAACTTCAGAGTGCGAGTTTGTACTAAAGCTGACAGACACTGTTTTATGCCGAGCTCCTGGAGTATGAAACTCGGTCCATGATATTCCAAGAAGCCTTCTCCAGCACCACATTTCCAGAGCGTCTATCTTTTTCTTTTCAACTTCTCGCAGCGTCCACGTCTCCGCAGCGTACAGAAATATGGGGAAAATAAGGTTTCGAACGAGCTGGATGTTAGTAGATTTGGTGATATGATGAGATTTGGTATATTACTACACTTATATAATATATGTAATAACCACTTCACTACAGCTGATCAAGCTAATAAGCTAATAGATCAAATTAGCTAATAAGATTCTTTTATGTATTAATCAAAGCGAAAATAACCTAGCTAATAATGTTCGACTTAAGGTTGACTCGTTTACTTAAATCAAACAGACGCTGTCGAGGTTAGTAAATTAATCTTATGACTAGAAAACGCCAAAGAACCTGGCATTAATGGTTTAGGCAAGAATACTATTTCTGAACCTTTGGCTTTCATTTTCAATCTGAGTTTGTCAAATGGAACATTTCCAAGAAACCGGAAAGTAGGATCGGTCTGTCCAATCCATAAGGGTGGTTCTAAAGACACAATTGATAACTATAGACCAATCTCGCTACTCGGGGTATAAAAAATGGTAAATAGGCATCTCACTGGTTTTCTAGAGTCTCACAATCTTATCTCTAATAATCAGTTTGGTATTCGTAGGGGTAAGCATACGGAGAATGCTGTGTCACTGCTGACGTCCACTGTGTCGGCTCATCTCGATGTGGGTCAACGTTGTTTAGGGGTTTTCTTAGATCTAGCTCCTTAGCTGCTTTTTGACACTGTCTCCATCCTGTATCCGAACGATAATCGTTGATTCCATATCCCACATGGCGGTAATCTCATGAGCCAAGTCGAAGTACTTGTTTAGCTGGTCCTGTTTAGCCTTCACGAGATTAGCATCCTGTAGCCGGTCTACAAGCGTAATATCTGGCTTATTAGCAACAATAGTCCTGTCCGTGATGATAGACCGGTCCCAATAGAACGCAGTACGGCCATTTTCAAAGAACTGGTTCCGTCACATATTTATAATATGTCACCGTAGGTCCAACAAGGGCCTATTGAAGAGCAAGCTGATATATAATTCTGGCCACTTGATCGTGTCTATACAAGTACTCAGAGCAAGATGCGAACAACCCGAAAGCACATGCCTGAGAGACTCTCTGGACTGGTGACAAGCTCTACAGATGTCGACCGTTCCATCCTTAATGATATACTTTCGGTAATTGTTCGTGTTGATAACTTCATCCATAATTGCACAGACAAGACCCTCAGTTTCTCCGAAGAGATCACCGAAACGTAACCAGATTACAGTGTCGAGCTATTATTGTTATTATTAAACTGTTAGAATGTCTGTAAAATTAGGTTTAGGTATTGGCAAAATTTTGTGATGTCATAAATCAAAAATGCCAATCCATCTGACTAGTCTTCTCGATGCCTAGTGTGAAGGCCCCTGCATAAACTGTGATTGTAGGTAGTGCCTTCTGCCTCAAACTTTGTTTATTCATGTTTATTGCTATCGTCATTTTTTTTATATTCACGTCTCAGTGCCTTGTAAAAACGAGTGTGCTTGGACCACAAGAGTGCAGTAAAATTTCTTTTTCAATTTTTTTTTATAAAATTTTACTAAATACAAATTTATAAAATTGTTCAATTACAAAATTGTCCACACGTTTGTAGGTCGATCAGTCTATGTTCATTCTGGACAGACGTAACTCTCACTCGCACATTAACATTAAAAAATATACGAAACGTAACTCTCTCTCTTTCTATCTTCACTAAACTATATCTCCCTTTCAACTTCCGTTCGCACTTTTCGTAACGCATTCACCACCGTACTTCCCAAGTCAAGCGTGCGTAAAGAAGATTTACTTCAAAAACATTCTAGTGTTACCTATTTGCTGCGAAGCAATAATAAAAGCTTTCCAATATATTGGTCAAGCTCTAACTTAAGCAATCACCTTCATACAGCCTCCTGTAAGTGATTTGCAATCTTTTCAGTGTGTTGTTGGTCGCTTTGAGACTAACAGCTGTAGGAGTTGCCTTTAGATATTGCTACGTGTCCAACCTTTAGAATACTTTCTCGATTCCCGTAAGTACTCGAAGATAATAAAGTAAATATATTTCTATAAAATATTTTTGTATTTTGACAACGTTTCAAACGAAATTCGTACATCGTGTTATTGGATTATTATTATTTGTCAGTATCAATTCATACTTATATTATAAACTAGTTTCTGCCAGCGGCTTCGCCCGCGTTGTTCTGGAGTACAAAATACATATTATACAAACCCATAATATATATAAATAAATATATTGCTGGACATTTCACACAGCGTTATCTAGCCCCAAACTAAACAGAGCTTGTATTATGGGAACCAGAGAATTGATAAAATACTTATATACATTTTTTTTGTAAATACATACTTATAATATATAGAGAAACAACCAGACACGGAACAAATATCTGTAGATCATGCAAACATTTGTTTCGCGGCGGGAATCGAACCCGCTACCTCCTGCGTCTCAGCCGGCTATTCCCCCACTGCACCACGGAGGTCGTCATTAATGAATTATTATTATTATCGTAATAATAAGTACATATTATACATATTAATCCCATGGGAACTGATTTATGGAACAAATGGTGGTCTATGTAGTGATCCAGGTTATAATCTACGTATATACCAAATTTAATCGAAATCGGTTCAGCCGTTACGGCGTCATTGAGTAACAAACACACAAATACCCAAACGAAAATCCAAACTTTCGCATTTATAATATTATTGATTCGAAACTCTGTCTCTCTGTCTGTCTGTTACGCCTTCACGACTAAACGGCTGAACTGATTTCGATTAAATTTGGTACATACACAAATCATGACAGAGATTGAGATATCGGCTACTTTAACCTGAATGCGCAGAAAAAGGGTAATGTTTTTATTGAAAAATCATGCGTGCGAAGCCGCGGGAGTATGCATGTTCATTATACGTAAGATGAAACTTATAACAATATTACCTACCACCTATAGATTTTATTTGATGAGGCACGTCTAATAAAATACACTATTTTTAATAGGATGTCTCAGACCTAGTTTATTTTCAGGTCGAAAGGCTTACTTAATATTCCTTGGAAAGATCCAGACGTCAATTTAAAAGAAAGGACTTAGCGAGCTTTGCCAAGTTTATTCGTCAGCAATTTTGCGTGTTATTTAAAAAAAATGTTGTAGGTTTTGTCAAGACTTTAACATTTTTGTAAAAGAAAACTTGATATACCTACTAAATTATATTATTTTTATACTACCTGGACATAGAAGAAGCATAATACGGCCCATCTGATGTTAAGTGGTAACCATCGCCTATAAAAAAGTATTACCTCGTAGGTCACGTACATTAGAGACGTGCCCTGCACTGTCCTGCGTCCTATCAACTTGAGGCATACATATGCCTATACAGCCTGTGCCTGTAATTTCACTGGCAACCATACCCATCAAACCGAATAACAGCAATGCTGCATGGGTAGTGCGGTAGAAATTTCCCGGGCGAACCCTTTCACAAAGAACTTTATTACTCTTAAAATTGTACCTGCAGACCTGCCCCGTCTTTAAGCGTAATTTATCAAAATAAAATAAAGCCTATAATAGGACTCAGAGATAGAGTAGCTGTCTATCAGTAACTAATTATCTCATAAAAATATCTCTAATAGCATCAACATCACCGGTGTTATTGTAAAACCTGTTTTGTTATCTATGACATTAATTTAAAACACATCCAGATTTGTATTAAGGTGAATATAGTAGCTGATTTGTCTTATTTAGAGGCTTTCTCCTCAGGGAGGAATCAGTTTTATGTGCTCTAAAAATATATGCCATTCATTGACCTTTTATCTGCAAAGTGAACGTACAAAAAGTTCTACCTATTTATTTACTATGAGAAAAAAAATAACAAAATGCAGCTGTTTTCGTCTTTCAATTTGATTCAATCTCTAAATGACGTAAAGTTTAGTAATTTTTTTTTCACCTAAATGTGGGCAAAGTCTATGCTTTCAAGTTGAACATATGATGCTGCGCTGCGACGGTCTTTCACGTGGCAATTAATTATTTTCAATTTTTCCGAATAATTAGCGGGCGAATCCTTAGAAGGTGGTTGCGCGGGCGACGAGCGGCAGTGTACCGCTGACTGTCGTACGGGAAGGTTGTGCTCGTCTGCCTCGCGCTCACCTATTTCCTGGTCCGTTAGATGCGTGTGGCTAAAGGTGCGGAGCCGAAACAATAGCTACGCCCATTCGCTCAAGGTCATCGGCTACGGTTAGCACCTTAACTGGTTTTAATACTGGTAGCTTGAATATCTATCCAGTAATCGATGCATGTCCAATAAACAATTTTTAACGTTAATCGGCGGCGCCTTTGCTACTTATGGCGGGTTTCTATATCCGTCGGTAACCAGCTATGACTCGTTTCGCCTTGAAAACGTGTCAAAAGTTTGACACTAGTTTGACACTTTTTCAAGGAGATACGAGTTGTAGTCGTAGTTACCGACGGACCTGTCAATAGTCAGTATTACAGGTACCTACTTACACGATGAATTAATATGATTTGTTAACCTATTTTATACAGGCTGTTCCATTGATATTTTATGACTTGATGAAACTTTTTCTATTAATTTGATAAAACCTATTTACAACAATACTAGCCAGCCCTACCCGTGTTTTCATTTAATGTCATACATAACATAACACTTAGGTATACAAAATCTATGATGGATTTTCTCCTCGGTTAGGTTCAAAGACAAAATGTACCTACATATATTTGGAAAACGAGTAAAATTCAAATATTTTTTACACGTTCTCTTTGTATTCTACGTTTGATAGTAACAAGGCAAAATGTTGGCCATTCTGCCTCGTTATTAATCAACATTAACTAAACGTGTAACTTTAATTTGAGTTAAAACATTCGTTACGCTTTTGTTTCACGCAGTCGGGTAAAAACGACCCGAGAAAAGGCACTTTCCTTTCCCCACCTCCAGTCCAGTAATCTGACTAAAAGGCTGAGCATCTTACGTAACAGAGTTCGTTTGCCGCGTTTCTATGTAAATTGCAAGTCGTATTTTGTACCGCTTTGTTTTGGCTTAGAAAAATGTGAAAAGTAAATCTCCATTAATGTATGTAACGGGTGTAACTCAGTAAAAAAGCTAGGTTGGTGTATTAGTAACCGGATGGTGGTTCTACTGGTGGTAGAGCTTTTGTGAACGGACTCGAGAAAGTGGGCACCACCGCATTACCTTTATCTGCCGCCAAATAGCAGTACTTGTGCTGCTGTGTTCCGGTTAGATGGGAATGGTATGTTCCTGTAATTACTGGGCCATAGGCATAACAGCTAAGTCCTATAGTATGACAATGTATCCACATAGAGATCAAGACAACATAATACCTTGTGTGGAATTCTATGTGGATATCCATGGGCTGCAGTAGCCACTTAATATCTGGTAGACTGCATGCCCGTTTGCCATTAAAGTTGTATAAAAAAAATTTATGAGTAGATAGGAAGGCATTTGTTATTCGAGCAAGCGCCTCGCTTAACACTTTGGCAGATGCAGATATTGATCTATTCAATACTTCGACAAGCAAGTTTAAAAGCTTGCTTGGGGATAAGTTCTTGTCTAATAATTAATGTACACACGGCAATACATCAAGCTATGCATATCTAGACTAAGCTGACCTCGCATTTTGTAGGCTTTTCGTAGAATGAGAGGTCAGCTTATACTGGAAATGTATAGCTTGCGGTGTAGCCGTGTGTACCTACCTAAAACTCTTATGAACGAATTGTAATTTCAAACGGTTTTCGTCCACTGTAGCTGTGTTTTTACATAAATCTTATTTAAAATTATCTGTGGAAATTTGTAATTGGCCCTAAGAATACATGTTTGTTTTGCATGTATTATAATTTATTTAGTTTTCTGTGTAACTAGCTTTAAATTTCATGAAAATAATAAAAAGAAAATAAAAAATACGAAAATGATTAATTCAGCTTTATTTTTCGAGGGCTTTTTACAAACGGGACCCTATTACTAAGACTCCGCTGTCTGCCTGTCAACCTATCCGTCTGTCACCAGGCTGTATCTCATGTACCGTGATAGACAAATGAAATTTTCAACAGTGATGTATTTCTGTTTGCCGCTATAACAACCAATACTAAAAACAGAATAAAATAAATATTTAAGGGGGGCTCACATACTACAAACGTGATTTTTTTTGGTCGTTTTTGCTAGATATTGATAACGGCAACAGGTAAACGCTTGCAATATTCACAGAGTATTTAGTTATATATTCACTTTAAAAATAAATATCTAAATTAAAATAAAATAATATTTACGGGGGGGGGGGGGGGGGGGGGGGGAGGGGCTCCCATACAATAAATGTGATTCTTTTGCCTTTTTTATAGATGATGGTATGGAACCCTTCGTGCGCGAGTCCGACTCGCACTTGGTTGGTTTTTTTGCTCTCTAAGACAAAAGTATTTTTTTTTTTAATCAACTTTAATCACTTTAGTATAACTTTAAACCTTATATATACTACAATAAATTATTGTTATTAGATGGAAAACGAATTCCAATCGCGAAGATGGCTACAGCCCTCTTCATAGAGTCGATATAATATCTCAGTGCATTTAAACAGTTGTGTTGTTAGTCGTAATATGAACTTGGAGTTTTTAAAGAACCTGTAACGAGTAACAAGGGGACACCATTTCTCCAAAGCTTTTTACAGCTGTCCTTAAAGATGTTATAAGAACCTTAGAATGGGAAAATTACGGAATAAACATCGATGGTGTCAACTTGTCTCATCTTAGATTCGCAGATGATCTCGTCCTATTTGCAAAAACACTTTAGCGATCTCCAGGCAATGCTGCAACATCTTTTTGATGCTTCTTTGAGTGAAGCCTTAATATGAATATGTCCAAGACGAAGGTGCTCTCGAGTGTCTCCGGTGTCACAAACCCCATTGTAATAGTGGGAAATTATAGGCTGGAGACAGTCGACCAGTATGTTTATCTTGGACATATTCTATCGTTTGGTAAAGAGCATCAGCAGAAGGAGATCTCTAAACGGATCCAATTGGGATGGGCTGCATTCGGCAAGTTAGACGACATCCTTAAGTCGCCTGAATATCCACAGTGTCTGAAGACCCGCTTATTTAACCATTGTGTTCTGCCCACCATGACCTACGGTGCCGAGACGTGGACGCTCACGCAGGAGGCTGTGTACAGGTTAAGAGTTGCACAAAGAGCCATGGAGCGTACCATGCTCGGCATCAGACTGTTAGATCGAGTTCCAAACGTCCAGATCCGTAGACGAACGAAGGTTCATGACGTTGGGATTCGAGTTATGGAGCTTAAATGGTCTTGGGCGGGATACTTGGCTAGACGTGGTGATGGCAGATGGAGCAAGATAGTGACTGAATGGTGGCCGGGTATAGAAGGGTAGGACGACCAGCAGCGAGATGGGTGGACGACATCGTAAAGGTCGCGGGCTGTCAGTGGGTGAGACTAGCGCAGGATCGTTGTGGATGGCACAAACTTGGGGAGGCCTATACCCAACAATGGGTGAAGTCAGGCTGTGGATGATGATGATGATGAGAGTAACGAGTAACAGTGGTGCAACTGTCATGTGTGTGTGGACTGAGTGACCACATGGTTTTTTGTAGTTTTTTTGACTAAAAGGTTTAGTAAAAGTTCTAAAACATTTGTAAAACGATTATTGGAGTTTGTAAAGAATTTGATAAAAAGATATACTACCTAATGTGTGGTCTCTCAGTTCACACACTTGCCCTTCCAAATCTGGGTAAGTATATCGTTTACAGGCATGTTTTGTATATTAGATATTTCAGAGTATAAATATTAAAGGAAAGCAACAGTCTATTTCTACCTTATTCTCTGGTCGATTCCCGAATGTTGGTGCAGCTATACTAGTTACCCTGTGTCATGCAATTGGAATGGTTTAAGTATACAAATACTAGCTGTTGCCGGCGACTTCGTACGCGTTACACTACTTAATGTGTAGGTAACCAACAAATAAAGCTAAAGTAGCTGTTGCAATTTAACTTGACACCCCATTTTTCTCCATTGGGAACTGATTTATGAGATAAATGGTAGCCTATTTGGTGATCCAGGTTATAATCTACGTATGTATCTGTGTATGTATTTCATCGAAATCGGTTTTTCCGTTACGGCGTGATTGAGTAACAAACAAACATCCAAACTTTCGCATTTATAATATTAGTGTGATATATTCCCGGCTCCTCCGTTTTAATGTATTTCCATGAAATAAATGTACGTAGTAATATTTGGCAAGAGCTGCAATATCTCGCGCGTGCCGGCGGAACGGCGTTAGTTTTCATACCAGCTGTAACTGTAACCAGTTTCATAAAGGTGTTTGCGTAATGAATTCTAGAACTTACCAGGTGTAACTTAATAATTGACCTAATTCTCAAGTTTTACTAGAAAACGACTCATACGTTGTTTAGTTCTATTATTGAGTTATGTTGCTTTGAAATAAATATTACTAAAACTTGGGGGATTATATTTATCGAGCGTGTTTATGAGGCCACTACCAGTCACGTTGTAAATTATAAATAGAGCTAAAAACTTTAATAAAAAACGGTATTAGGCAAATGTAAAACTCATTGTTACACAAACGATCGAGTATATTAGTTGCATGGGGTGTCAAAATAGAAGTATTTTTTTTATACTTTATAAGGCTTGCGTTTGACCACGATCTCGCCTGATGGTAAGCGACGATGCAGTCTACGATGGTACACGCTTGCCTAGAAGAAACCTATTCACTCGCGACTTAAAGATACCCAGGTTGTAGCTATCAGGAAACACAGTCTCTGGCAAGGCGTTCCACTCTTTGGCGGTGCGCATAATAATAAAGGTCGAAGACAACCGCTTTATGCGAATGGGAGGTATTTCTACCATATAGCGGTGGCATACCGCAGAGCGTCTGGTTGTCCGTTGATAGAATGGAGATGGTGGGATAAGGTTGAAAAATTCCGGCGCACACTCCCCGAAATGTACTCGATAAAAAACCGAGAGGCTAGCAACCTTTCGTCGATGCTCCAGGCTGAGGAGCCTTGCATCAACTAGCTCATCGTTGCCTATGAGCTTTTTGGCCCTTCTCTCAATTGATTCCAGAGATTCAGGTTGGTACTTCGGTGATCCGTCCCAGAGGTGAGAACAGTACTTCAAACACGACCGGATTTGTGCTTGGTACAAGTAGAGCAACTGTCCCGGTGTGAAGTAGTGCCTCACCTTTGCGAGTATACTAAGCTTTTTAGCAGCCAACTGGGCTTTCGACTCAATGTAGGAGCTGAAATTGAGAGTCGGAGTTAATGTGAAAGCAAGAAGCTTGAGGTGGTCAGATATCGGCACGGATACATTTATGAAAGTAGGAGTGAATGGGAGGTATTTCTACCATATAGCGGTGGCGCACCGCAGAGCGTCTGGTTGTCCGTTGATAGAATGGAGATGGTGGGATAAGGTTGAAAAATTCCGGTGCACACTCCCCAAAATGTACTCGATAAAAAACCCAGAGGCCAGCTAGTTGAATTGGTACAAAAGAGTCCGAAAATCCGTGACCGTAATCAACAATTTATTTTATTGATTATAGCCAAGCGCTTGACTACTACCTCACCTGGTGGTTATTTTTATGGTACCCCTGTAGTGTATTTTGTGGGTAGACACAAATATGTTTTTGTTCTGCATACCGTCAATCTTCAATAAAGCCAGTCTCGTATAATTGTGGTTTCATTCAGCATCTCCAACACTACATTGGCGCCGATTTATGGGATTTAATCATGCCTCTTGGCAAATTACCCGAGTTTGAGCTGGAGGAAGGCAAAAACTGGCCTTCGTACGTTCGTTTAGTGCGACAATTCATCTTGTTAAATGAGATAAAAAACGAACTGCGCGTAGCCACATTGGTTACGAACGTCGGGGCGCGGACATACCAGTTAATGTGCGACCTGTGTGCTCCTCAACATCCGGAAGATAAAACCTTCGATCAGCTCGTCGAACTCGTGGCTGGCCACCTAGAACCCAAGCGATCGGAGATTGCGGAAAGACATATGTTTCGTCAGCGACGTCAGGCGGAGGCTTTGTGGAAGCCGCGCAACAGGCGCAGGTTCGCAATGCAGGCGGCATGTATCGCGATGTCAACGAAGGTGACGAAGTACTTGTCAAAGATGTTCGTCCTAATAGTACCATTAAATGGAAACCTGGCGTTATAACTAAGCGTACCGGTGCTGTTTCATATAAGGTACACACTGAGGACGCGACAAAACTAAGCATATTGATCAGATAATGCCTTTACGCAAAAGTAAAGCTTGTCTCTGGCTGTCTCTGGCTAGGAGCATTCAGGTAGCTAGTGAGCACGATGCTATAGTTGTGCCCGATCCGATCACAGATCCTAAGCCCGTTGAGCCTGTCGAAGCAACTTGTCACGGTGCGGAGGCATCCCCGCCGCCGCCCAAGTCTCCACTGTCATCTGCTTCCCAACAGGTTGATAACAGCACGCGTAGAGATATTGTTCTCCGTCCTCGTACAAAAAATACAAATTATAAACAATATATTTTTTTCTTATCTCTTTCGGTATGCAAAACAGTGTAGGTTTAGGGGTGCCTACAGTACAGTATTTATGTACCTACATTATTTTTATAAGATTCTGTTTGTTTTTATTTGTGTTTCTTTTTTATTTTGTTTATGTATTCATCTCGAGTAGGTACTTAGTAAAGTACCTATTCCTTTTTTTTTGGTGAGGGAGAATATTATATAGCAATCTTAGATAAAATAATTATTTGGTATTAAAAGTAGATAGGTATACTTACCTCTTTCTAAGGGGGGAAAATTGTAGTGTATTTTGTGGGTAGACACAAATATGTTTTTGTTCTGCATACCGTCAATCTTCAATAAAGTCAGTCACGTATAATTGTGGTTTCATTCAGCATCTCCAACACTACAGTTTTGTCCAGAAATAGTGTTATCAAAAGGAGGGCTTTGTTGTTGTAGTCAAAAGAGCAATAGGCTACTTTGTTATTACTTGAAATCATAACTTATTTATATAATTGCTTCACCGTCGCTAAGTTTAATTATTAACCACAACATCTTAGAGTTAATGGATGGGTTACCAGTATGCATTAGGATTGATAAGTTATTCAATATCGCTATAAGCTATAGAAGATTGGATATTAGATATTAGAGATTTTTGACCCATTTGTCCAAATCTATAAAATAGTTAAACATTCACTGATATGAAGAGTTAAGACATACATAGACAATCTTTTATTTGCCAAATAGCACACATAATACAAAGTGAAAAAAAAATATCTAAAATAATCAACATAAAAATAACCATTATTCAGAACCTACATGCAAAACAGACACAAACAAACAATGTAACATAACTATTAACTTTATACATGAGGTAGGTGTATGTTGTGTGGTATAGCAGCAAAAGGGCATCGACTCAGCATTATGTTAACTGGGTTAGCAGTTGACGCTGTTATTCTGCCGAGACCGCTTAACGCGTTTACAAGTATTTGCATCATCATCATCATCATCATCAGCCGGAGACGTCCACTGCTGAACATAGGCCTCCCCCTTAGATCGCCACAACGAGCGGTTGGTAGTCGTTGGCGCCCAACGGCTCCCCGCGATTCTTACTAGATCGTCGTTCCACCTTGTGGGGAGCCGGCCTACGCTGCATCTTCCAGTCCGTGGTCTCCACTCGAGAACCTTTCTTCCCCAACGGTTATCGGTTCTACGAGCGATGTGGCTTGCCCATTGCTACTTCAACTTGCTAGTTTTGAGAGCTACGTCGGCAACTTTAGTTCTGCGGATTTTGTCACGCAAAGAAACCTCGAGCATAGCCCTTTCCATAGCTCGTTGAGCGACCTTGAGCTTGGTTTTGAGGCCATGAGTAAAGGACCACGTTTCAGTGCCATAGGTCATCACTGGCAACACACACTGGTTGAAGACTTTAGTCTTCAGGCTCTGGGGAATTTTGGACGAGAAGATATCGCGAAGTGTCCCGAACGCTGCCCAGCCGAGTTGGATTCTTCGTGCGACCTTTTTGTCGAAGTTGGACTTACCTAATTGGACAGTTGGTCCTAGGTATACATATTCGTCGATAACTTCGAGAGTATCGCCCCCAACAACTACCGGTACGGGTGCAACATGGATATTTGACATGATTTTCGTCTTATCAATATTCATTTTAAGACCCACCTGTTGGGAGACCCTACTGAGGTCGTTGAGCATGGTACCGGGTTTCTCGAGCGATTCGGCCATAATGACTATATCATCGGCAAAACGAAGGTGAGTGATGTATTCGCCATTGATATTGATGCCAAGACTGTCCCAGACCAAGTGTTTGAAAACGTCCTCCAATGCGTTCGTGAACAGTTTCGGAGAAATTATGTCTCCCTGTCTCACGCCTCTCTGCAATTGGATTGGTTCCGTACTCTTACTTTACAGGACCAGAGTCCTGTAGACGGACTGACATAGTGGCGTTACTATACAAACACTTCAACACTTCGATATACCTATAGTCGATTTGGCATCGCTGAAGAGACTGCAGTACCGCCCAGGTCTCGATTGAATCGAAGGCTTTTTTATAGTCCACAAACGCTAGACATAACGGCCGATTATACTCCTCGGTCTTCTGTATAATCTGGCGTAGCCTGTGGATGTGGTCTATGGTACTAAAGTCTTTTCGGAAACCGGCTTGTTCGGGAGGCTGGAAGTCATCGAACCTGCGTGCGAGACGGTTCGTAATCACTCTCGAAAATAGCTTGTAAACGTGGCTCAAGAGCGAGATGGGCCTATATTTCTTTAATAAGGTTTTATCACCTTTTTTAAAGAAAAGCAACACCACGCTCTTATCCCACGCTTTTGGCGTGGTTCCTTCAAAGACGACGGAGTTAAATAACTTCTGGAGGACTTGAAGTACCGGTTTTCCACCCGCTCTCAGAAGTTCTGTCGTAACTCCATCCTCACCTGGTGCCTTGTTGTTTTTAAGCTGTTTCAGAGCGATCCTAATCTCGTACAGGCTGATGTCCGGGATGTCTTCGGTATAGTGTCGGGTTAGTTTGGCTCTGGTGTCCTGAGCCAACTGACCAACAGGGTTTTGTGTTGAGGTGTACATCTGTCCATAGAACTTTTCGACCTCTCTCAGAATCTCCGGTTTCGACGAAATGATAGTGCCGCTGTCAGTCATTTGTCAGCTTAGTCATTTGGCTTTGCCCTATAGTTGAATGCTTTGCAAACACTTTTGAACCTTTGTTCCTTTCTATTGCAACCTTAATACGAGATGTATTAAAGGTACGCAGATCGTGTCGCATAGATTTTGAGATTCGTCTATTAAGCACTCCGTAGGTCGACATATCAGCTGAAGACTGCAATCTCATTTCATCCCGGTCCTCCATTAGCGTAATGGTTTCATCTGAGAGTTTCTGGTGCTTAGTTCGGCGGGGGGCCTTAAAGAACTTAGATCCCACCGCTTGGACAGTTTCCACCAACCCGTTGTTTATCTCGTCAATATCATTGCAGCTTGGTTAGGCACTGGAAGCGATTGTGCAGTTCTAGCTGAAAGCTCTCGGGGTTTTGGATTTGGGCAGGATTTGGACGGAGCGCAGACTTCATCAGACGTGCCTTTTCAAGCTTATATTATATTTACATCATATATTATTTAAAAAAAAACGGCCAAGTGCAAGACGGGCTCGCGCACGAAAGGTTCCGTACCATTATCTATAAAAACCGCAAAAAAATTATGTCTTATATATGGGAGCCCCACTTAAATATTTATTTTATTCAATAGCACAATTTTATTTATTTACCTTATTTGAGGTTGGTGTCGATTAAGGTAGTCCTCTAAATTGTATGAGCGCCCATACAACTCGGAGGACTATCTTATTTGGCGTCAACTATGTATGTATGGGACAGCCTTTAATTTTCAACTTATTTTATTTTATTGAATTTATCCTTTATTTGTGCTACCAAAATTGTAAGATCTTGCTTTTTGCCAAATTTCGTGATTCTAGGTCAACGGGAACTACCATATAGGTTAGAAGGAAGGCCTTACAGCACAAGTAAAGGAAAAATTCCGAAAAATAAAATAAGTTAAAAATTAAAGTAAATTTTGGTATTTATAAGTTTTCGTGAAAATCTAAATTTGCTCACATCTTTTTATTGTGTCGACTCAGAACCTTGATTTTTATACACCTAATAGGAACTATAGACTTTAATATCTGGTATAAATTTAAATTTGCTAGGTTCACCCGTTCTTGAGAAAATCGGTGGTAACACACGAACAGACGGACAGGAGAGTGATCTTATAGGAATTCCTTTTTTTACCTTTTTAGGGTTCCGTAAACCCTAAAAACAGAAAAGAAACGGTTTAGCGATCATTCGCAATGGATTTTAGATAGCTCAGTGGTTGCTTTTCTGTAAAATCATATTCTCTAATTAACAGAGATAATAACTGTCATCAAATAAAAAAAAACAATTGATTAAAAACATTTTTCACAGATACTAAAATGGTTCATTCAAACTTCATACAATTTGAAGGTGGAACAAGTACATGACCCACAAGGTTAACTGGTAACCATCACCTATAATATAGCATTGCCTGGTCATGCACCTGAGGAACGCACGCTACATTATTACACGATACATTGCCCTGCGTTCATCAAATTGAGGCATACAAGATTTTTAAAAAAATCTCAAAAATTTTCAAGACTTGACGGGACTTGAACCCGCAACATTCCTCTTGATACAAGGATGCACTGCCAATTGTACTACAGGCTCTTGTCACGTCAGGGTCGAAATTAGTAAGATGGTTGTAAAAATCTTGGAATTTTCCGTAAGTGTTCAGTGTCGGTGCCGGTGAGCCCTTTCACAAAGAGTTCTATAACTATTATATTGTAAAAAAAACCTTATATACAAGTACTATCTGCCCACCCGCGGCTTCGCAAGCTTGAAATTTCCCGTTCCCGTGGAAACTTCAGGATAAAAACTATTTATTACATTCATGTCAAAGTGACGCGACACTTCATGTAAATGACTTCACGTTAATGAACGACGAAAATAAGGGGGGGAGGGGAGGAGGGTTTTATTAAAGCATTTGTGACGACATTAGATATCAAATTCTTATTTCATTGTGCATTCAGTTGAAATTAACGAGCTCCGTCCGTGCATCTCTTTATTACCTTTATTTATTGGACAACCTTCAAGGCAATGTTTTAAGTTGTAATACTTGACGTAGCACGAGTTAGTCAAGAGTACAAGGCATCGAGGGCGTCGGAGGGCACTCGCTTTAAAGCCGTAACTTTCAGAGCAAAACTTACTTTGTCTTTTCAAAATTTAAAATTTAAAAAGCACGAACGGTTAGCTCGAATTTTATGATTCCTTTTTCAAATCAAATCAATTATTTTATTTTTCAACACACATTATACAAAAATAACAACAAGAAAACAGTTTATCAATAAAAAACTACATAAAAACTTAAAGCTAGGTAGGTACACAAATTGGTTGCAAAAAAAGTCTCAACTCAGCATGTGCAGGACGTTAGAACCTGCGCTGGTCTTCCGTTGAGACCTTTAGGACCAAGAGAGACAAATAATTAAAAATTAATACATAGCGGACGCGATTTTAAAGTACATAAAAACTATTTTTGCACTTTACTATGTTTTTTTTAATATATATAATATAAGATAAATATATAATAATAATCCTCCTAGCCGATTTCGGCTACAGAGACTTGACTTTGTGATTATTGGCCTAGGTGTTTAGCCTGTATGTGGCTGATGTACCCTATTTTTGCGCTAAAAGTCCGGTTACAATGAACACAAGTTAAGGCGCCATTAATGTAGTTGTAATTGATATTAGCCGGCGGTCGACTTTTAAGCTGATCTCGTTTTAAGTCTAGTTCTTGCCTCCTTTCTTCTTCAAACTCGTACACTTTGTCCTGAACATGACGCCTCCATTCAGGTCGTTTTTCAGCGAGAGCCTCCCAGCGCGACGGATCGATACAACACCTCTTCATGTGCCTCTTCTGTACGTCTTTGAAACGTAGGAACTGACCTCCGCGTTTCCGCTTACCATGTTCTAGTTCACAGAAGAAAATGCGTTTCGCCCTTCGCTCATCAGACATCCGAGACAGGTGCCCGCACCAACGCAGCTGACGCCGCATCAAATATGCCTCTATGCCACAGACATTAGCCCGTCGTAGAACATCGGTATTACGGACCCGATCCGACCACTTGATGTTAAGAATGTCGCGGAGGCATTTCAGATGGAATCTGTCTAACGTGCGTATGTGTCTGCGATACAGGCACCATGTCTCTGACGAGTACAAGATGTTAGGAAGTACAATAGCCATATACACCTTAATCTTGGTACTCAATTTGATGTTATGGGAGCGAAATACCTGGACTCGTAGTTTACCAAAAGCAGCCATAGCGGAGCCAAGTCTGCTGTTGATCTCCGAGTCAAGGTCGCATTTTGTTGTTATGCTGCTTCCCAGATATCTGAATGTATCGACCTGTTTTATGGGCTTTCCATCGATTTGCAGATTCAGTGGAGCTTGGTTAACAGTGTCCATGGCCATCACCTCTGTCTTTGTAATATTAATTTTGAGGCCAAATCTACAGCACGCAGCGTCAAGCCGAGTCATCAAGTCCTGGAGTCCCTCAGAAGATTCCGCAACGAAACATAGGTCATCAGCATACATCAATTCGGTAATGAGGTCATACGATACCTTTGTGTGCGCTTTTAACCTAGCCAGGTTAAAGATACTGCCATCTGTGCGAAAACGTATGCGGATCCCTTCGGTGTTGGCTTGTAAAGTCTCCCTCACGACAACGGAAAAGTACAGAGCAAAAAGAGTGGGTGCTAATACACAGCCTTGTTTTACACCACAAGTGACAGGGAATTGCTCTGTCTGCTCACCATTGACGGTTACGCAACAAGTCATGTTGTCGTGAAGAAGTCTTATCAAGCGTATAAATTTGTCGGTGCAACCAAGTTTCGAAAGCACAATCCACAAAGCTTCGCGAGGTACACTGTCAAAAGCTTTCTCCAGATCAACAAAACAGAGAAACAGAGGTTGACACTGTTCCCTGCTTTTCTCTTGCAGTTGTCTAAGAGAGAATATGGCCTCGCATGTGCCGCGATTGGGTCTAAACCCAAATTGCGTTTCAGGCAATATACTTTCAGAGAGCTCCATAAGACGATTTAAGAGTACTCTGGCAAAAGTTTTTCCTGGAGTAGACAGAAGTGATATACCCCTATAAGAGTTGCAAACAGATCGATCACCTTTATTTTTATACAAAGAGCAAATTAGTGATACGCCAAAACTAGGAGGAACGAACTCCATTTCCCACATGCGCTGGAAAAATTGCCAAATCTTGTAGTGCAACTCATCTCCGCCATATTTTAATAGTTCTCCTGGTATGTTATCGATGCCGACAGCCTTATTGTTTTTCTGCGCTTTGATGGCGATGATAACTTCCTCAAGAGAAGGAGGCTGATCCAGATCTACGGCTTGTGGTAAGGCAGGAAGTGATGCTAAATAGTTTATGTCAGCAGAACGATCCACATTGAGTAAGCTGTTATAGTGTTCTGCCCAGCGAGTAAGAACTTCTCCTTTGCTTACCAGGAGGGTACCTGAAAGTGATTTCAGTGGTACGTTTACTCGATGTGGACTTCCTACTAACTTTTTAATCTCGTTAAAGAAATCGCCGAGTCTATTCGAATCAGCAAGCCACTGAATATAGCGAACCTTGTTCAGCCACCACTCATCTTTTGCGTTTCGAGTTAGTCTCCTTATTTGGCTCGTACTCTCCTTTATTTTTTCAGAAGCAGTTGTCTGATTTCCCTTTCGAAGGAGCTGGCGGTGTTTTTCTAGGGCGACTGTCAATGTATTATCATTTTCGTCAAACCAGTCTTCACAGACACGAGGTTTTTGGCCTAAGATCTCAGTAGCCGCATTGATGGTATTTGTAGTTAACAGTTTCCAGCCCTCGTCTAACTGTTCATCTTCGGGGTGTATGCCTGCTGTAAAGGTATTGACAGCTTCCCTGTAATTTGCCAATATTTCAGCAGACTCTAGCTTTTTCAGATGAAGACAGTTAGGCTTAGCCCTGCGAGGTCTACGGCAAGGGCTAAGACGCAAAAATAGTTTTGTAACAACAAGTCGGTGATCCGACCAACAGTTTGCGCCCCTCATTACTCTCGTTACTTTGACATCCGCTATATCCCGTTGACGGACTATAGCATAATCAATAAGATGCCAATGCTTGGACCTTGGGTGCATCCAGGTAGTTTTGTATTTATTTGGGAGTCTAAACATGGTATTGGTAATACCCAGATGAAATTGGGAACAGAGGCTTAGTAACAGTTGCCCATTACTGTTCATGTTACCAATGCCATGTCGCCCTATCACCCGAGGCCAAGCTTCAAAATCACGTCCGACGCGAGCATTAAAGTCGCCAAGAAGCAAAACTTTCTCACAGCGCCGGATTTTAGTCAGCACTTCTGACACTTCCTCATAAAATTTGTCCTTGACGTCATCACTTTTGTCGAGTGTTGGCGAATATACGCTGATAACATTTAAGTATTTATTGTTTCGAAGATGGAAACGTAAGGACATGACACGATCAGAGATAGCAACTGGATGTTCTTCCAACTTAGAGGCTAAAGTAGTTTTAATAGCAAAGCCTACTCCTGACCGTCTAGGCTCAGAAGCTGGTGTGCCTTTCCAGAAGAAAGTGTACCCACCACCACGTTCAACAAGCTCACCTTCATCAGCTAGATGTGTTTCGCTGAGAGCGGCTATGTCGACGTCATAGCGTTTGAGCTCGCGAGCCACAATGGCGGTTTTACGTTCTGGGCAGAGGTTGTTGGGTCGGTCTAAAAGAGTACGTACATTCCACGCACCAAAAGTCATATTCATCTGCATGTTTTTAGATTTATTCTTATTGCGAGGAATGAGCGTTTGTTTGGGGCACCTTTTCTAGCCCCCTCCCCGGCTGAGCGAGGAAAGCAGTGCCTCTCTAAATAAAGCTGCTTTGTCTCAAAGAGTGCTGCCGAACCACACTGTCACCTCGATGCAGTGCTAGAGCGACCACTCTCCTCTCCTTAGGCCACCCGTGTCCAGGTATTAGACCAAGCCCAGGACTTTTTTAAACTCGGAATGACAAAGCCAAGTCAGATGCGCAGGATATATTAAGTTGCATAAGTGTGCGCGCCGTACACAGATGCACCCTCTCCTCCTTACTCCCCTTGACCCAGTGGAACGGAGAACCGCTACGACTGGAAGGGAACAGGACGCAGTATCTGGCAACGATAAAAACTCCTATCGCTACCTTCAGGCCTTCTACAGTTGCCTGGTTGCCTCGCCACTTGAGGTGGATTGCGTTGACGCCGAAGCAACGAGCACTAGCACGGGGAGTGACCGTGCCGACTCGAGGGCCGAAACACGCCGTTGCTACAACAAAGTGTTTCGGCACTCGAGCCCCCCTCTACCAGCCTAGGTTCCTAAGGTGTGGCCGCTGCATGCTATAGCGGCGACCACTAACGACGATCGAAATAAATAATATATATATATGATAAATATATATATAATATATATATATATATATATATATATATATATATATACTTATAAAACAACGTTTTATAATGTTATTGGGAACCACAAGTTGAATAAAATGATCGACGCCGCGATCGACCGACGGTTTGATACTAGGTACCCGTAACCTCTCTATGAATTTTCTTATCGCCGTCCACTCCTGTCCAAGTTCGTCTTGAACGGGGCCCATTTCCCATAGAGGGTGCCAGGCCCGTAGCGACGGAGGACGGCGGCGAGAGGGACTCTCGTCAGAGCCGGGTTGCTTGAGAGTGCAGCCCTAAGTGGGTGGTAAACTCCATCTAAGGCTAAATATTACCGCGAGACCGATAGCGAACAAGAAGAGAGAAGAAAGCTGTCTTACGCCCCTACACAAACTAAAAAAAATATTGGACGTTTCAAAGTGATCCTTGTAGATGTCGCATAAACTTGAAAATTTACGGAAGAGTTTTATATAATTTGATAAAATTCTATTAGACTTAATTTGTAATTCATCTCATTCTTCCGTAAAGTTCCATTCCAAAGGTTCATATCATATCCATTCATATCCAAAGGTTGTCTGGAAGAAGTTGCATAAGAACCAGCTTATTTGGTAACTCATTTCATTCTTCAATAAAGTCATTTCTATTCTAAAGTTGTATAAGGTAACAGTAAATAGTCTATGGGAAATGGGCCCCGTTCAAGACGATCTATCGTCACGCTTAATCTTAGACCACATCATCGCTTACTACCAGGTTAGGTTATGGTCAAAGATAGATCTATCCATTTAAATAAATAGTTGTCTAGAAAAAAATCCACAAGAAATCAGAGGGGGTTGAAGGACGTGTACACAGGTGGCGGGTAGTTGAAAGGCCGAAGCAACACTGGTAAACAGTAGAAATACGGTCTGTGGGTGTTATTGATCGAGCGAAGCGAGATCTCTAAATCAACTTGGGCAAATCGGCGTTGTATGTATGTATGTTTGTTTGTCCGAGGACAGCATTCGAAGCGTTTATCCGATCATCGTGAAATTAGGTATATAGGTAGGTAGCAATGGCACAATTTTGGTGTGACTAAATGAGCTAAAAATGTAGAGGGATTGTTGTGATATTGGGGTTCAAGAGGGGTAAAAAAAAACTAAAATAGGGCTATCTGGTCAAATGGCACGTTTAATGAAAGGTTTTTGTGAGTAAATTTCGACCCAGTTTTAATTTTAAATTTGAATCTTATAGTTTTTAAGTTATTAGCCATAATAAAAACTGAACTCTGACAAAATTTACAGGGTACACCAGTGACCCCACAGAGCTGAAATTTAGTATGTGTGTAGCTTTAATGACACAAATATAGGAAAAAGTCTGAGATCCAGAATATCTTCAATTTCTACCCCAAATAATATTAACCTAATTTTATGAATTCCCGATACCTGTCATTTCAACTGTAGGTCATGTTATTTGGTTTTGCATTTCGTGGCACTATTTTGATAGTCAAAGATCACAAATAATATTTTTTTGTTTTTATGGGAGACTCGCGAGATCTCAGTTCGGGGCGAACCACTAGTTATAGGTAGACTAGTAGAGCAGTAAACTCCTCGTTGCGTAGAATCAGTTTTATTGAGAGCTTTCTGCCCGACCCAGATTTGCACGGATTTTTATCGAAAAAAAATAAAACTTAAAGCACTCAGCGAAAGTGTAGCTTGATATTTGACGACCTCCGTGGCGCAGTGGGCGAATAGCCGGCTGAGACGCAGGAGGTAGCGGGTTCGATTCCCGCTGCGAAACAAATGTTTGCATGATCTACAGATATTTGTTCCGGGTCTGGTTGTTTCTCTATGTATTATAAGTATGTATTTACAAAAAAAAATGTATATAAGTATTCTATCAGTTATCTGGTTCCCATAGTACAAGCTATGCTTAGTTTGGGGCTAGATAGCGCTGTGTGAAATGTCCAGCAATATTTATTTACATATTTATTATTTATATTGGTGAAAGAAGTGTTAAAATCATTTCAGTACTTCCGGAGATTACTTGACATTTTAGGGCTTGATATAAAGATTGTTTTAAAATGTTAAAAATAACCTATTTAAAAAAAATACTTGCTATAAGCCCTACCCGTGCTTTCATTTAATGTCGCACATAAAAAAACACGTAGTGTAATAGAATAATATACGATGCACAAGGCAGAACTAAAGCAGAGACCGTGATACTATAATCAACTACTTAGTGATATTTAGGACACACATCCGAAAAGGATCATGAGGAAAAAGTGGGACGTTTGTGGTAAGGAAGACCTTATGCATTTATTTTTTGAAGTAAACCCTCTTTACGCACGCTTAACTTGAAGAGTAAGCTGGTGAATGCGTTACAATAAATGCGAAAGGAAGCTGAGAGGGAGATATGAGTTAGTGAAAATAGAAAGAGAGAGAGTTACGTTTCGTATATTGCTGTAGGAGCAAGAGAGGGAGGTGCGCGCGCACATTTTCTTTTTCTCTTCCTCTCATAGCCAGTACTTCAAATATATCTATCTCAGTCAGTAGTTCGTTTGATTATTTTTCGTAATTTCATTTCGTTCTTGAACAATTTTATCAATAATTATTTTTAAAAGAAGTTTTACTTCAGTTGAGTGGTCTAAAGCACACGCGTTTTTTAAATTATCGCGATCACTGTACATAAAATCAATTATATAATTTTTTTACATACAAACCCAATAATTAATCAATAATATATTTGAAAATTCCGACTCTACAACACGGTGAGTTTTCTGAAGATCTAAAGATGCAGCTTCCATCTTCAGTAAACAGTACTGATATAGTGATTGTGTGTTAACTTATCACTGACCATGAAAAGAAAGCAATAGAAAAATAACGCCAACTTATGACAGATAAAGATAGAGACAATTTATTAGAAGAAAGTTGGTACAATTTTACACTGTTCTTAATGTATACAATTTAAGCTCTTAGACTACCTCCGTGGCGCAGTGGGCGAATAGCCGACTGAGACGCAGGAGGTAGCGGGTTCGATTCCCGCCGCGGAACAAATGTTTGCATGATCTACAGATATTTGTTCCGGGTCTGGTTGTTTTTCTATTTATTATAAGTATGTATTTACAAAAAAAAGTATATAAGTATTCTATCAGTTATCTGGTTCCCATAGTACAAGCTCTGCTTAATTTGGGGCTGGATAGCGCTGTGTGACATGTCCAGCAATATTTTTTTTTTTCTTAACATTCTACCAGATAATGTCCTGGTGTGCAAATATTACATATAAAATAAATTAAAATTAAAATTACCTATTCCTACACAATATAAAAATGACAATAAAATAAAATATTGTCATGTCTAGTACTTATAATTAAAATATTCCTCAATAGAGTAAAAACATTTGGATGATAACCATTTATTAATTCGGCGTTTTAATAAAGTCAAAGGTAAATATTTTAACCCGTCTGGTAATTTATTAAATACTAGCTGACCAATCCGCAGCTTCGCACGCGTAGTTTTTCAATTAAAACATTAGCCTCCTTTGTGCAGTTGGGTAAAAAGTAGTCTGTGTTACTCAAGGTGAATGTAGCTTTCCAGTGGTAAAATATTTTTTTTAAATCGGACCAGTAGTTTCTGAGTTTATTCATTACAAACATACACACAAAAATACAAAAATACAAATCTTTCCTCTTTATCATATGAGTATAGATATAGATTTATACATGCAATGAGCGTTACTGTTAAAAAATGTCGAGTTGTGCTTTGGTAAATATATTCTATTTTTATGTCTAGTGTGTCTGGCTAACACTGCTTCATGTCATACAGATTTCTCTGATGTACATGCACGGCAAAGAATAGTACTCTTGTTTTTTTAAACAGAGGCTTATAGCTGTCTAAGAACCAGGCTTCGCAGACCGCTCGGATACATTTCTTTTGTATTTTAAAGGCTCTAAGTAGATCCACTGAGTTACCCCATAATGGTAAGCTATAAAGTAAAACAGAAGACACAGAACCATGATATGCAGCTTTGTGAGCTTGATATGCTTTGTGAGCTTGATATGCTTTGTGAGAGACGGTTTTCTGACTCTTTTTAACGCATAAACAAATCTATTTAATTTAGTGCAGACCTGATCAATACGTGGTTTCCAATTTAGATGCTGATCAATTCAAATACCTAGAAACACTGCCGACTCTACGCTTTCTATGTCCGTTGATTGATATTTAATGTTTAACTTAGAGGGCTCAGTTTTATAATTTCGAAATTGAATCAGTTTTGTTGTATTTATATTGATCATTAATTTGTTTTGTTGACGACCTCCGTGGCGCAGTGGGCGAACAGCCGGCTGAGATGCAGGAGGTAGTGGGTTCGATTCCCGCCGCGGAACAAATGTTTGCAAGATCTACAGATATTTGTTCCTGGTCTGGTTGTTTTTCTATATATTATAAGTATGTATATCCAAAAAAAAGTATATAAGTATTCTATCAGTTATATGGTTCCCATAGTACAAGCTCTGCTTAGTTTGGGACTAGATAGCGCTGTGTGAAATGTCCAGCAATATTTATTTATTTGTTATTTATTAATATTTAACCATGTCACTATATCATTAATTGGATTTTTAATATCATTTTCATATAAATCCATTTTTACACAACAAAAGTTTCATCACACTTAACCTAAACTTATTCAGTTAAATGTAAATGAATGAAGCAAACATTCAAACGCAGCAGTCGCAGTGGCCGTGATACAGCGACGAGAAACTTATATCGTGACAATTTGCATTTATATGACCCGTCATAAGCCATGTCCTGGAGCTTTGTCTCGGGCGTTGTGATACAACTTATTTCCTAAGTTGCGAACATGCATTTGACTATCTCAAGTAAGCGCTGAAACTAGGAGTTAGCGGTGCAAAATGCACTTGTTCCGTCGTATTTACCCTCGAATATTCGTCTTGTGTTATCTTGTGCCTCGATTTTCTAATTTCACTAACTAATTCTGGCAGGTAAAACAAACTTGTGTGCTCTAGACCACGCGACTGAAGTAAAACTTCTTATTCAAAATATCATTTTATAAAATTGTTCAATTACAAAATTGTCCACACGTCTGCAGGTCGATCAGTCTATGTTAATTCTGGACAGACGCAACACGCACTCGCACATTAACGTTTAAAAGTATACGAAACGTAACTCTCTCTCTTTATATCTTCACTAACTTATATCTCCCACTCAATTTCCGTTCGCACTTTTCGTAACGCATTCACCAGCTTACTCCCCAAGTCAAGCGTGCGTAAAGAAGTTTTAATTCAAAAACCCAAATGAGGTTGTCTAGTTAATCCGTTTGAGAATAAGAAAACTCAGATTTCGTTTATTAAAATAATTCCACAGTTGTTTATACCTATATAATGTAATGTTAACAATAATGTTTTGAAATCATGAAATATTTTTGTTTTGATGTAATATTTTATCCTAATGCTGGTTTTGGGAGACAGAGAGCTAATGAATGACACATCGGGGAAAATGTGTTTCGGGCTACACTTTAAAACCGTTTAAATATCAAGTTTTTTATCAATGCTAAGCTTAAAAATTAAAATAATTTCAAGTTCCATAAGATACCTACATAATTTTTGCAAATGTTCTATACTGCGCAGTAGCAAAACAACCGGATACGCCCTACCCGACTCGCGATTCCAGATTCCCTAGTCCCTACATAGAAATAGTAGGTACTTTATTAAAAAAAAAAAATATTGATTTATCTCAATCAGTAGCTTCCACCAGCGGCTTCACACGCGTTTTTTGTCAATAAAAAGTAGCATATGTTTGAATCCAGGTCATAATTTATCAACACACCAATTTTTATCGAAATCGGTTTTGTCATTACGATTTTATTAAGTAACAAACAAACATCCAAACTTTCACATTTATAATATTAGTGTGATTATTATGAATACGAACGTCGATAAAACGGTACGTGATAAATCCCGTATCTCGTTTCTATAAAACAAAGTCGGGTTAGTTAGTTACACCATTTATAACTCAAGAACGGCTAAACCGATTTTTATGATCTTTGATTTGTTGGATTTGTCTCCGCCCCGAATAGCAGAGTAACTATTAAAACACCATTGCGGCCAATCGTGAGTCAAATTCATTCACCTACTTACGATCTCGCAAAATACGTAGCATCAGTACTGCAACTACTAGTAGGAAAAATGGCATCTTTTGTGAAGGACTTCGTCATTTTGTCGCCAATATTAAGACCATTCGATTGGAACCGAACGACATCATGGTGAGCTTTGACATCGAGTCACTTTTCACCAATGTTCCGATTAACGAATGTCTAGAGGTAGTCAGGGAGAAAATTATCGAAAATCACATATCGGAGAATCATATTGTTCTGCTTCGGAACTGCTTGGAGGGCAACTATTTCTTATACCACGGACAACATTACCTTCAAATAGATGTCGTGGCTATGGGCAGTCCTGTAGCTCCTGTTCTGGCCAATATCTGGATGGAACATTTAGAGCAAAAAATAGATCTGCAGTCGTTCAATGTCAAACTGTGGAAGCGTTACGTGGATGACGTTTTCTGCGTGATTGATGTAGACCAGACGAAAGAAGAACAATTAAAAAGCCACCTAGAATCCATACACCCGAAAATTAAGTTTTTGATTGAAGTCGAAGTTGACAAATCACTGGCATTCCTGGATGTGAGAGTGATGGCAAAACCTGACGGCTCCCTTGCACATTCAGTATACAGGAAACCTACACATACGGACAAATACCTGGACGCGTCGTCTCATCATCACCCCCAACACATACAGTCCGTCGTGACGTCCTTGATGAATCGAGCCCATGACCTTTGTGACCCTGAGCACCTACCAGCTGAGTTAAATCATGTTCAGGAGGTACTAAAACGTAACGGCTATAAAGTGGATAGAAGACGACCCAGGCGCAGTTACCGAAAACAAGTGGATTACAACGTCAATAGACAGCCAGCACTCTTGCCATATGTGAAAGGGATAATGGACAAAATTGGATGAGCACTAAGAAAATACTCCATTAAGACTGTATATACCCCGTTATCTAAAGTAGCAAAACAGATGGGTACGGCGAAATATGTTATACACTTCCAAACACCCGGCGTGTATAAAATTGACTGCAGCTGTGGAAGTTCTTACATCGGACAGACAAAACGAACCATCGCGGAAAGAGTGAAAGAACATATTGCAGCTGTGAAGAACCGACAAACGAATAAATCTGCGATCGCTGAGCACCTACTTGAATCAGGACCAAACCACTGGATAGAACTTCACGACCCAGAAATTCTCTCCACCGAACGCCAATATTATCCAAGAATCGTTCGAGAAGCCATCGAGATAAAGAAATATCGCAATTTTAATCGTAAGGACGGCTTTCGATTATCTGCATCGTGGAATCCAGTAATAGTTAGGTGTTCACGTCACGATTTAGATCCACGCGTAACTTCAGATACTGTTAGTATTGTGTGTCGAAACAGTGATACGTGCGATTCAGAAAACCAAGTGCGGGTAGTTGGTGATAACATTCGCGCTGCCCGGCAATGATACCCGCCCGCTTCAGTCTCTCGTGACCACGGCCGATGTAACTTGGCCGAAACGTCGAGGTTAGTCAAAATTATAATTTTGATATAAATGTGTGCGCGAAAAGACCCGTTTTGTCTTAAAACATGAGTATTGTTCGCGAAAATTGCCGAGATGCTTGTAAATGTTATGAAGACCTCCGTAGCGCAGTGGGTGAATAGTGGCTGAGACGCAGGAGGTAGCGGGTTCGATTCCCGCTGCGGAACAAATGTTTGTATGATCTACAGATATTTGTTCCGATGTTTTCTATATGTTATAAGTAGGTATGTATTTACAAAAAAAAAGTATATACTATCTAAGTATATACTTATCTATTACGTATTCTATCAGTTAACTGGTTCCCATAGTACAAGCTCTGTTTAGTTTGGGGGTAGATAGCCCTGTGTGAAATGTCCAGTAATATGTATTATCATTTTATTATTATTATTAGAACTGAAACAAGAATAAGAAAAAAAAAGGTTTGCTGGAAGAAAACTCTTGTTAAAATTAACTTGTTAAATGAACTTTTCCGTTATTTTAATAGTTGAACTTTTTAAGTTCAACTATTAAAATAACGGAAAAATTCACGCAAAAAAATGTATGATGAAAATTTGTTTTCTCATCATAGATTTTAGCAAATGATGGCCGATTGACTATTCTACCGGCAACGTACATTGGCAGCCCGCGTCATATGTATGTCAAGGCGGTACGAAGTTTGCCGGGTCAGCTAGTTTATAATAATTGAGATTATTACTATTTTTTACGATTTCAAGTGGCCTAAAACACTTTTCCAAATGTGTCACCAGCTGTTGGACTAAGGCTTTTTTACTTTACTTTTTTATACTCAGTTTTATACCATATGGAGATCAAAAGTTAAAGATAAAATTATTACATTTGGTGCTCCCACCTCTGGCACAGGCTCACATTTAGCATAGCTAATATTTAAGTTTCTCAAGATTTCAAGTCCATCGCCGCTTATTGGAATACTAACTATGCCTTTAGCTAAATATATAAAGGTATTAAGGGGAGACCGGAGGGGAATCGCCCATACAACACGTACTACCAAGATCATTTCTAATTGGAGCATATTTCTACCTTAATAAGGTATTATTTTAATTTGAATTGTATTTATCCATGTTCCCAAACATATATTAGATCAAAATACTCACCTAAAATGAAATACAAGCGTATCGCATTCTGCATGTTTTTACGTCATAAAAGACCTGTTTTCAACCTAATTGTTTCGTATTAAAAACGACAACATCTTACGTATCCTAGACATGGGTACATAGATTATATCGTCTAGTTACAGAATAACAACACAATGAGAAAAATACAACAAGTTTTCAGTCATCATTTTTGGTATTACGGAACACGGTCAAAATCTAATCAAATTTAGAATCGTTCATTTGCTATCACTGTCGCTTTGCGTGGCTAAACTTCGTCACTAAACAGGGATAGCGATATTCAGGCCGAAGTTTTTGACGTGGCCGAATTGAAGTTGCGCTCGGAGTTCGCCGGCTTCTTAAGGTCCTTGGACTCTTAGAGAGAGTGTGTAGATGACGACTTTAACTGCCAGCGAATGAACCTTATGGTACCTAAATGTTGCACTCATAAAATGGACGTCGGACGAAATAAGGTTGCCACCAGAGTTATTAATTTTCTGATAAGACATCGAAAATAAACTGTTTTGTATTTGGGTATAAAGTTGTTTTGGCAGATTTTTATGTATTTTTCTTTTTTCCTTCTAAATCTTCTAAAAATATTTTTTTAGCATGTGTACGTAAATTATCTTATGTAATTTTTTATTTTAAATAGATTAAAACGTGGACATGAACAAAGGCGACTTAATTTTAACAAGAGTTTTCTTCCAGCAAACCTTTATTTTTATTCTTGTTTCAGTTCTAATAATAATAATAATAAAATGAGAATACATATTACTGGACATTTCACACAGGGCTATCTACCCCCAAACTAAACAGAGCTTGTACTATGGGAACCAGTTATCTGATAGAATACTAAGTATATACTTTTTTTTTGTAAATACATACCTACTTATAACATATAGAAAACATCGGAACAAATATCTGTAGATCATACAAACATTTGTTCCGCAGCGGGAATCGAACCCGCTACCTCCTGCGTCTCAGCCACTATTCACCCACTGCGCTACGGAGGTCTTCATAACATTTACAAGCATCTCGGCATTCGACAATAATCCGACGAACGTTTGAACAAAAAAATGTTTTTATTTTATTTACTAGTAAGCCCAACAATCAAATTATAAAAACAGCCAATTACAAGCTTGTAGAAAACAAAGTATAGAATAATGATTCTCGGAATGTAACTAGAGAGTTTGACAACCCTGGATATCCAGACAATCGATGGTGTATTTTGAACATTGTTCACTTTATGTCAGCCACTTGCAGTTAGGGCTGCCAACCCTCCGGGTTTGAACAGTACATCTCCGGGCTTCGGGTTCCCATGGAGTCTCCGGGTTAGTTGGGGTGGGCCGGTTAATCTGGTTCAATACTGCCGAGGATTGGCTTTATGACTCATTAATGAGATGAAGAAAATATATTCACTGATCACACAAACACAAGATTTTGCTCGACTCAGTGCATTTAATGTGGGTTCAGTTATTGAAAACAGCAATTTTTATACATATAGTATTTTTCAAACTTACGTGTTCACTGTAAATAATTACTGACGGTAGCTCCAAGTACTCCAGTCCGCTCGCGACCACGGCTGTTGCAACACACTCGAAGCGTCGGGATAACAAATAAAAAAGTTACAATTGCGATAAATATCCATTTTAATTAGTAATTTTATACTTATATTTAATAATACAGACTCAAAAACTCTTGTCTCCATGAAGAGTCGTGATTCTCTGATCTCTAATATTAATAATATGTATAAGTATGTAAGTGCATGGTATTTTATGTGTATAGTATATTTATTTTATATATGATATTTATTTATTTAAAATTGTTTATGTACCTAACATGTATGTATATAACTAGTTAGGGTTAAGTAATTTTTCATTTTCTATCATTAAGATTATTCTTTTTACACCTCGGCCAATCTTCCATTAATCAATGATCCTCTCCATCCAAAAGTTGTCTAGAAGAGATCGCTTTGTTAAGCGATATGACCACCCATTATGCTTACTTTTATTTGTTTTTATCTATAAATCTGTTGTGTCTAGCTTGTAAAGAATTTTTATTCATTCATTCGTACAATATAGACTTAATCATTAATACCTGGAAACAATCTCTAGCCCCTTTTTCCTCATATCTCCTTTTCTGTATTTTTTTTATGTTGGCAGCCCTGCTCGCAGTCACAGTTCAACAGAGTAACAAGTAGTCGCTACCACTGCAGATATTATGGAGAGATCGTGGTTCACTGCAAAGTTGGAGGATTTGAGATAGTTTTGAACTAAAGCGAAATACGTGCAGAGTGAATAATAGATATGGATTTTACCTATTAGGAAATGAACTCATTTTAAATTCGTACGTATTCATAAACAACGTAAAGTCTTTGTACCTAAGGCTCACATTAGCTTGATGAAAAAGTTAATTTATTTTAAAACAATTTATCATTTAATAATTGTCATCAAACCGTGAAATAGTGTCTTCATGAATCAATCCTTACTTCTATATAAATCTATACTAATATTATAATATATATCATGGCCTCATGACCAAGCTCAAGGTCGCTCAACGAGCTATGGAGAGGGCTATGCTCGGGGTTTCTTTGCGTGACAAAATCCGCAATGAGGAAATCCGCAGAAGAACTAAAGTTGCCGACATAGCTCTCAAAATTAGCAAGTTGAAGTGGCAATGGGCAGGCCACATCGCTCGTAGAACCGATAACCGTTGGGGAAGAAAGGTTCTCGAGTGGAGACCACGGACTGGAAGACGCAGCGTAGGCCGGCCCCCCACAAGGTGGATCGACGATCTAGTAAGAATCGCGGGGAGCCGTTGGGCGCAAACGGCTACCAACCGCTCGTTGTGGCGATCTAAGGGGGAGGCCTATGTTCAGCAGTGGACGTCTTCTGGCTGATGATGATGATGATGATGATGAATATTATAAAGAGAAAATATTTGTATTTTTGTGTGTGTGTATGTTTGTAAAGAATTAACTCAAAAACTACTGTGCTGATTTCAAAAATTCTTTCACTATTGGAAAGCTACATTCACCCTGAGTGACATAGATAGATAGCTTTATTGTAAATCACACTTAAATTTAAAAAAAAAAAAAATATAAACAACAAATAACAATACAAGCAGAAATACACGTGGCGGTCTTATCGCTAAAAGCGATCTCTTCCAGACAACCTTTGGATGGACTGGATTTCACGAGAACGTTATAGGACGGTAGCTATTAATAAAAATAATTGAATATTGAATAAACAGTGTATTTACATATGCAAAATAAATAATTACAATCAAATATATAAATAAATAAATAAGGTGTAAATTAAATAAGTAATATTATATCATAAATATTCCATACTAATAATAAAAAGGTATATTATATAAAATACTATAAGTAGGTAATTATAGGATGAAATACAAAACCAGGAGTAGCGTAACTATAGATGAGAAAATGGGAAATCAACATTGTAGTGCAGACAGATGTTTAAATAGAACTGTTCTAAAGATGGGAAGGGATTTGGCAGTTCTAATGTGTGGAGGAAGAGAGTTCCATAGACGGATAGCTTGTACAGTGAAGGATTTATCATAAAAGTTAGAAGAGTGTACAGGAGTTTTAAAATGCAAGGTCTCAGAGGAGCGCAAGTCTCGAGGATTTGACTGATGAAGATACTCAAAGCGCTCTCTGAGATAAGAAGGACTAGAAGGGTTAAACATTATACTGTACAAGAGAAAGAGAATATGCGTACTCCTGCGGCAGCGAATGGGTAACCACTTGAGCTTGTTGCGAAAATCAGAGACGTGGTCATATTTTCGCAGGCCAAAAATAAATCTAATACAGACATTCTGAAGGCGCTCTGGTTTATCGAGGTGTTTCTCGGTAAGATCCGGATAGCAGGCGTCAGCATAATCCAGAATAGGAAGTAGGAGGGATTGAGCTAGCGTAACCTTGGTGGATGTCGGCAGAAAATTTCGTAGCATTCTCAACGAGGCGGCTAGATGGGGTCCCCATGACAAGTTCTTATCTATAAGCACGCCCAGGTTCTTGACACAGTCGCTTATGGGTATACACACACCATCAAACAGAACCGGAGGTACTGGCCCAGTTAATCTTAGCGGTCATCTTGGAGCTACCAACAACAGTGACCTGCGTTTTAGTTGGATTAACTTTGAGACCGTATGCTTTACTCCACGCGAGTATCTGAGTTAAATCATTGTTAATAGCTTGGAAACCTACGTGTAGATTGTGGACCGGTGCTTGCGTATAAATCTGTAGGTCATCTGCATAAAGGTGGTAGGAAGAAGAGATCGCTTGCGAGATTGAATTTATAAAAATAGCAAAGAGAAGAGGAGAAAGAACGCCACCCTGAGGCACACCGACAGTCAAATGACACCACGACGAATAATTGTCATCAACACGGATACGCTGCCGGCGCCCAAACAGGTAACTTTGAAACCAATCAATAGCCATTGGAGAGATGTTAAGTGACATAGGCTATATTTATTGCTAGAAAACATTAGGGATCCTTACTAAAACTTAAGTAACGTAACCCAAGGTGTAAAAAAAGTGCCCTAAAACGTCTTTCGTCGCATGCGCCGTGGAAACTATTGATAGAACAAAAGTATGTTCTACAATATTAAAGAACATATCAATATATATTATAAACTCGAATGAAAGTAACTCTGTCTCTACGTCTGTCTGTTTGTTACCTTTTCACGACTAATGTCGGGTTCCTATATCCGTCGGTAATCAGCTACGACTGGTTTCTCCTTGAAAACCTGTCAAAAGTTTGACACCAGTTTGACGCTTTTTCAAGGAAATACGAGGCGTAGTCGGTTACCGACGGATATAGGAACCCGCCTTACAGGGTTGCATGGATCGTCTTTTGTTTCAAAACATAATCTTGAGAGGGGTGAAATAGGGGCTGAAAGTTCCATATAATTTAACCGTCGTTCGTTGACGTGAAGTCATTAACATGAAGTGTCGCGTCACTTTGACATTTCATTCTGCATTTGATTTCTTTGATAATTTATATGGCAGAACAAAGTTTGCCGGGTCAGCTAGTTTTTTGTGTAAATATAGGTAGATTATAACTGAATATGATTGAGACATACGCTACTTGTTATCCGACTGCGCAGTGGTAGGTAATGGTTTTACAAAACTCGCATGCCAAGCCGCGGGCGGCAGCCGTTTTTAAATTTTTTTGTAACTTTTTTCATTAACAAAAATTTTACAATCAAAAACTGATATCAATCAAAAGAATGTGGGCATAAAAGTCAAATTGCATTTATAAAATTATAAAATATGTTTCCGAAAATTATACTAAAAGTGCACTAAATTGAAGAATACGGTTCAGAGTAGTAGTGTTCTTTGTGAAAGAGCTCGTCCAGGGAAGTACTACCACCATACCTATTTCTGCCGTCAAGCAGCATTGCTGTGTTTCGGTTTAAAGGGTATGGTTGCCGGTGAAATTACAGGCACATGAGGCTTTACACCTGTATGCCTCAAGTTGATGGAGACAGGGTAGTGCATTGTAGGGCACGTTCCTAAGGAGCGTGACCTACGAGGCGATACTTTGTTATAGGCGATGGTAACCACTTAACATCGGGTGGGCCATAGGATTGTTCCATCTCCAATTCGTTTAAAAAAAATACGGACAGAAGAATAGAAGGAAATTACATTTTAGAGAGTAGAAACATATACGTACGGTGTCGCGTGGAAATGTTTCGATTCTTTTCGCTAATTTAAGCACAAAAAAAAAACCACAATTGCCACATAATAAACAATATACATTTAATAACATATACAACTATTTACAAAATTATAAAATACAAAGAAAACAATTTAATCATCTAAAGACCGTTGCTAACGATCTATAGATAGCTCAAAGGTTATCTGGAAGAGATATAAATTAATAAATATGGCTAGACATTTCACACAGAGCTATCTAGCCCCAAACTGATAGAATATGTGAATACCTTTTTTTTGTAAATACATACTTATAATATATAGAAAAACACCCAGACACGGAACAAATATCTGTAGACATTTGTTCCGCGGCGGGAATCGAACCCGCTACCTCCTGCGTCTAGCCGGCTATTCACGCACTGTACCACGGAGGTCGACAAAAGAATGCTTTTTAGCATTAAGTTCGCCTTTGTACTAGTTTTATAAGTGCAATAAAGTATTTTCATTCAATCAATCAATCAAGCTCAACTGGCTCAGATTAATTAATTCCACTTAGTGAAGGAATATTCAATTATTTACAATAAAATACGGAAGAAACAGTTGAATCATCTAAAGAATGTTGCAAACGATCTATAGATAGCTCAACTGCTCCAGATCACTACCAGGCAGAAGTGTCCCCAAGACACTGGCTGCATTGCCCCGCTGAATTTCAATGCTTATGCGTTGACCCAGATAAGCGCCAGCTCTCGGATCACACCACGCTTCGAACAGACGCCCAGAAAGAATTTTGAAAACACCATGGGGCCCTATACCCCATGGGCCCAGGGTCTCGACCCCAAATGGATCAACTACGTGAGCTCTGTCGAGACCTCCATATTTGCGCCGCTTGAGACCTTCGGCTGAATTTGCCGCCGCACCGGCCCTAAGTGCTGTACCAGACAGATGAGATGGCGCAAGGTGGCGTCCCACACCAAAGGCCTACCCTTCTCCCAAGGTATAAGATGTTCCACTTTGTTACAATTAAAGTTAGGCTAGATAAATAATAATAATAATGCTAGACGTTTCAGATGTATCTAGACCCAAACTAAATCAAGATTGCAGGTATTATGGAAGCCAGTTATCTGATACAATAATTATATAATTTTTTTGTAAATACATACTTTTATTATGTAAAAAACACCCTGACCTGGAACGAGTTTTTGAAGATCATACAAACATTTGTTCCGCGACGGGAATTGAACCCGCGTGCTTCTGCGTTTCAGCCGTCTCTTCGCCCACGGCGCCACAAAGGTCATACATAAACAAAGACTGGTTTAGTTTATGCAGATTAATAGTTTAGTGTATTCTTTGTTACATGTGGTGGTATAAATAAATTCTTTTTCATACATGTAATTTCTTTACCTTTTGTGAACAAAATAAAAAAGTTTTATTAAAGAAAATATACTCTAGTGGAGAGAAACTTCTACATATTGACAGCTGCGTTCTTCACCCAGCAAGTGCTGCCACTCACCACCAGGCGCTGCATAATACATCTACGATTCAGAGGTGCAAAGTAGGGATAGAACATTTGTCGAGTAGCATGTGACTATACGGCGTATAAGCGTAACAAACAAGTAATTAAACAAACTAACTTTCGCATTTATAATCTACTAGCTGTTGCCCGCGACTTCGTACGCGTTACACTACTAAATGTATAAGCTATAATGTAACCTAGAAATAAAGCTAAACTCGCTATTGCAACTTGACTAGACACCCCATTTTTATCCCATGGGAACTGATTTATGGGATAAAAAGTAGCCTATGTGTTAATCCATGTTATAATAAATGTACATATTAAATTTAATTAAAATCGGATCAGCCGATACGACGTGATTGAGTTACAAATAAATAAACAAACAAACATCTAAACTTTTGCATTTATAATATTAGTGTGATGATTATATACGTCAGACCAGCCACTGTCGTTCAAATCATTGGAATTATTTTTGTGTTTCATCGTAAATCATCAGTCGTATTAATTCGGATATGCTAAATTACAGGTCATTCGGATTGCATCGCTATTCATCGGATGGTTTCGTTCAAATCTATGAAACAGCAGATCGTTCGGTTTTCATCGTATATCGTATTCAATCGAATCTGCTAAGTCGCTTAGCAAGTGTGACATCATATAAAAATTGTAACTGTGAATTTCACATTCTTATAATTGTTTATTATTTTGCTCATCATATTCAATATTACTGATGCCTTGCACTAGGTATGAAAATGATTGCTACTTTTAATTAATTTTTATTCGATGAAATTAATATTATTGTATACTGTTATTTCACGAAGTAGCAATCTTTTTCATACCCAGTGCAAGGCATTGGTTATTTTAGATATGAATGGCAACATCTTTTTACTTTTTAATATTTTCCGAATTCTGGTTGGTTCTTAAAAGAACTGCACTTAAATTGTTGCGGCAAAATATATTGGGCTTTAATTCTTGCTACAGAATTAAATGTAAATAAAGCTAATGCTAGTTTTCAATACGCTAAGCAAACTCACAACTGAACGCTGGCGGTGAATTCTGAAACGGTTTTTAGGAGCACACCAGATGAACGGTAAAACTGTATAGTTACAATTAATTAACTAAACAGTTAAAACAAACTATACGCATAGTTTTTGATAGAGATTTAGATGCTCCTTGTGTAAGAGTTTGGAAACAGGCTTACGGCCCATCTGATGGTAAGCGGACTAAGCGGTCACTGTCGCCTATTGACATCGGCAACACCCGGGGTATTATCGATGCGTTCCCTACCCCGTAGAAACCTCTTTTCATTTCTCTTGAAGCGTGCCTGGGAAACCTCAGATAGTAGCTCATTCCACATTTGTAAGCATGGGGTAGAAAAGATCGCGTGAAGCGTGTGGTGCGCGATACCCAATTGTCGACGATATGTGGATGAGCTTTATTACGTTGTCGAGAAGTGCGGTGGTAAAATCTCGACGACGGAATGAGATCAAATAGCTCCTCAGAACATTCCTCATTATACAGGCGGTATAATACACTGAGCGATCCGATGTCGCGGCGTTGACTCAGCGGTTCCAGCCTGTCGGCGAGTAGTAAACTGAAAAGAAAATGAGAAGTAAACTGTAGACAGTGGTGGCCCATAAACTTTTGCCGTCATCTGATTGTTACCTCGTGAATACATGTTTTATACAATCTGGAAGTGGAACAAGGTTATGGCCCGCCTGATGTTAAGTGGTAACCATCGCCTATAACAAAGTATTCCCTCGTAGATCATGCGCTTTAGATACGTGCCCTACGACGCACTGCCCTGCATCCATTAACTTGAGGCATACAGATGTAAAGCCTGTAATTTTACCGGCAACCATACCCTTCAAACCGAATTACAGTAATACTACTTGGTGGCAGAAATAGGTATGTAGGTAGCACTTCCTTGGGCGAGCCCTTTTACAAATAACTCTATAACTTTAGGAATAGGAATCTCCATTTCACGAGTAATAGGAGAACACAATATGTTCTGCTAATAAAACATTATCACAATATGATAATCACATAAAGTTGACAGCTTAGACCCCCGTCTTTCATGATTGGAAGTAAACACCATTTTCAGATTTTTAAGGGTCCGTACCTCAAAAGGAAAAGATGAACTCATAAATGGCCACTTTGTTATGGGTCTGTTAAGACCCTTTTTTAGAAACTCGTGGAGGTATCAAATAGTGTTGAAACGGATAGTGGTTTGGCCGGATACCGGATATTCGGCAAGCTACGAGGCCGGAGCGCCGAATATCCGGCTACCCAATATTCGGCTCTTTATCGCGTTACACGACGCGATCAGTTTGGTGGTCAGTTTATTTGAATCATTTTCCGCAGTTGTCAAGGTTTGCTAGTATTTATCTTTAAGCACCTGGCAGTAGCATTTACAGCGAAAGGCAATTTTCAGAAGCTGGTCTGGTATACGAAGCCAAGCGGAATCGCCTCTTACCAACAAATGCGGAAAATTTGGTATTCATTCACCACAAAATGCCACCTATTAATTTTGAGTACTCAACTAAATAAAAACAAACATTTTTGACGTACGACTATAAAAATGAACGGTGTTCAAAACTTATTGTGGTATGATTCGCCTAGCGTACATTAATGAGATTTTTTTTACTTTATTATCCGGAATCCGGCCGAATACTGCATTACTTATCCGATATCTGGCCGGATAGTGAAAACAAGGCCGGATACTGGATAGTTACCGGATATACGTTTCATCTCTAGTATCAAATACATAATCTCTTGAAGCTATGAAAAATTCAAGCTCTTGGGCCATTTATGACATCTTTGGACACTCCGAAATAAATCAAACCCTATAGGGTACTTCTAGTTGACGTAGAATCACGAAAGTGGGCAAAAAGCAAGAGCTCGCAGCACCTGTCAAGGAAAAATATGAAAATGGTTAATTTATACATGTATTACATAAAACATAAAAATTACGGAACCCTCGGTGCGCGAGTCAGACTCTCACTTTTTCATTATCGGTATCGTTTTATTATTTATTCCTAGGACAGCAAAAACATTTTATGAGCTGAATTGTAATCTAAAACAGCCTAAGTACTTTAAATCTCTTGTAGACTAAAACCATGTTTACAGAGAAGTATCTTATACAAATTATAAAAATGCATTTTTGAGCAAAACACAAGTAAAAACACTACAAATTTTACGACAACAGTCGTGTTAATGAAATACTCTGTTGTGTAGCGTCAAATAAACAAAGCGATACCCTAGTGCATGAATTAGTTTTCGCTTAATTAAGGCGAGGACAAAAAGCCGTAGTTTTTAACAATGAAGAAGATAAATTCCCAGCAGCGTCTCTCATTTACATTGAGAACAGTTTATGTTCCGACTGTGAGACCCCCGCATTTGCATTCCATATCAATTAGTTTTACAAGTTCTTTTTGGAAGATTTAAATGGGAAACAGGCTGGTCAGTGGTAGTTTTATTAGGTTTCTACCCAAACTACTCAAACGATATACGTTTGCATAGTCAAAGAAGAGTGACGCGACTGAACACAATCAATCTAAAACCCGTTCAATGATCATCATTATAAGCTAGTAAATCAGTAGCTGACTGTGCAGAAAGAGGTTAATATTTTGTATGTGTGTATGTATAATGATAATATTTTTTATAATGCTGGACATTTCACACAGCGTCATCTAGCCACAAACTAAGCAAAGCTTGTACTGTGAGAACCAGATAACTGATAGAATACTTATACACATTTTTGAAGTAAAACTTCTTTACGCACGCTTTACGAAAAGTGCGAACGGAAGTTGAGAGGGAGATATAAGTTAGTGAAGATAGAAAGAGAGAGAGTTACGTTTCGTATATTTTTAAAAGTTAATGTGCGAGTGCGTGTTGCGATACTCCGTCGTCCGAGACACGTTCTCGGAGACCCGGATGACGAAATCACTTCCGCTAATGCAAAAGAGTCATCCACTTTAGACAGAGCAAACACTTTACAAATACACCGACCTCGCCGGCGAGGTCGACGAGTCCCTTCAGTCGCCGCCTATACGAGGTACAAGCACGTACCCGGGCGTTTCTCTCCTATCCCCGTCCCGGCAACAGCCCAAACCGAGGTTCGTACCTAAGTGGTGCCCTTGCGCTAGTTGCCTCATCAAAAAAATGACAGGGCTGAGTGCCTTCTGCGCTCGCCAAAAGCTCGGTTAAGCTGCAACGGCCTCAGAGGCCAACAGCGAGATTAGACCATTCGAAAAAAAAAGAGTGCGTGTTGCGTCTGTCCAGAATGTACATAGACTGACCGACCTACAAACATGTGGACAATTTTGTAATTGAACAATTTTATAAATTAATATTTTTCAAAAGAAGTTTTACTTCAGTAGTGTGGTGTAAACTAGTTTTTTTGTATATTTGTTCAGTAAGCGCGTCCTGTAGGCTAAATAGCTGGGCGTACTTTGATAAATAAAATAAATATCATTGCCTGAATTACGGGAGTGGCGGAAGTTTTGAGGGTTTCCCCAGTGACTACAGATGGGGTTCTTCAAAAAGGGTGTTTTAAAATCTTTAAATCGTGTGATACCTTTGGTTGAATTTATGAATTTGAATTTATTAGAATCTTCCTTTGACCCAATTATTTGACATATTCCACCATTATATTTTCCTGTATTATAATTTAGTTTTGACATACCGTTTTAGTTAGTAACCTATCATTTTGTTTTATGTAGGTCTGTAAATCGACCTACCCTACCTATCTGTTTTGTTTTTAATATTTTGATATGACATGAATTTTAATTATTTTTTTAAAGTAATGTAAAGTGTCTTTAATTTTTTTTTATGTTAATGTTGTTTTATAATGTAAAAATTGACATGCCGGTAACAACCAATGTTATAATTAAGGTGAAATAAATAAATCTGAAATCTGTTAGACACGTCCATAGGCTACGTTAACCGCTTACCGTACCGCTTAGGTGGGCTGTCTGCTAGTTTGCTACCTTAGTAGTATTAAAAAAAAGTAGTATATGTGAAATTTCAGTGAAATACAATATGGCGAGTGCAAGCCGCGATGAATAGTTATATAATACTTTGTGTCAAAACATTTTCTGTTCGAAAAACTCGATGTTTGTCAGTGTTAAGTTATGCAACAAAATGTGTTCCTGTTAAAACGTATAAATCGTTATGCGAAAGTGACAATAAAGGTAATACGAGTGTATGAAACACATCTACTTACCCATAAAACTTTCTAGGAAATACCATCGACTATGGATTTTTAAACACACTTGCTCGTAATGTGAGCCATTTTACATCGTTCTTAGGGCCATAAACCGAACTATAACACACGCGTGCGTAATAGAATTATCTCTACAAATTTACGTTAGTACCTAACTGCAATTTATGTGCGAGTAAAAAGAGCATTTTTAATTTAACCGGGTAATACAGTTTTTGCAACAATAAAGAGGTTTTATGCCGCTGAAAATCCTAATACATTTTTGGAATAAATAAATTTATCCTTAATTAAGACAAAAACATTTATTATTATCAAATCATTATTCATCATTTCAGCCGTAAAACGTCCACTACTGAACACAGGCCTCCATGGATCTCCATGATGGGTAGTTGCCATACTCACCACGCTTGGCAGGCGGGTTGGCGAGCGCAGTACGGGATGTTGATACACGGAAAGACGCTGCTGCCCATCTTCCGGAGGTATCCCTTAGCAGGCTCTTACTGCATCCACGGGCATGAGAGGAGGGGTAACATTCTACTGCCGGCACCCCACGGCAAATCATTATTATTTCACAATAATTTGTTATAAAATATTTGAATTTTATCACTAAAATTATAATTTTGAAGTAGGCTGTAGGGCTATATGTAATCAATCAACTTAAAGGCACGTGCAAAAAAAAACTTGCGCGCCATTTCCGATATTTTTGTTTGTATCGCATTTGTTGCTGTCTAGTAAATAATTGTAAAAATGTCAAGCCTTAGTACAGATGATATGTTTTTTCTTCACAAGTATGTTGAAAAAGTGCGTATGAAACTCGTGAACAACTAGCTCACTAGACACTCGGCTGATTTACGCCCTAGCCTGCGGCTCGGGCTGCAAACCACAGCCTCATGTATAATGAGCAACTTAGCTCACATGTATCATAATATACTATTACAAAATAGCACCCAGTAATATGAGTGGTATAGTTACCAGCACAATAGGTTATTACCTAACGCCGTAATATTCTTTTGGTAATATAATTCTGGTAATGTTTCTAAGGCGCCGTTCAGATGTATTTTATTATATATAATGGGGTTAATGGATATTACTTACAAACTAAGTAACAGTGAAATTCAAATTACTAAATACATCATAATATTGTAATAGATGGCGACTCAATGTTAAATCAACGTCTTACTAATGTCAACTCGTGGTTGTCGATAGTAACTCTTCATCTTGCTAACAAGATGAAGAGTTACTATCGACAACCACTGTGGCGAATTGTGTGAATAGCAACTTCCCCACAGACGTTTCTATTTCATTCTTATACATAGGGGCTAATAATTAACGCAGCTGTCTTATATGTGAATGTTGGGTGTTAAATTAATTAGTGTTAAGTTATTTTGGAAGTCTTTTTTTACTTTGGAAAGTTTTGGCGTGTTTTTTTACATTTATATACCTACTAGTGGTTCGTCCCGAACTAAAATCTCGCAAGTATCCCAAATCAAAAAAAATATTTTTAGGGCGACTCGCGCAACGATGCCTAAACGTATTTAGTGGCTAAATATGTTTTTAAGAGTTGTCAAATCGTACAAATACGTTAAATTTATGCATGTATAGTGACAAAACCAAACTACTCGACCTACAGTTTCATTAAAATTTTAGGTAACGGGAGTTCATTTGCTTTGGTTCTTCTTTTTTGGGGATAAATTGCAGTTATGTTGGATTTCAGACTTTTACCTATATTTATGTTACTAAAGCTACACGCATATCAAATTTCAGCACTGTGGAGTCTCTGGTGTACCCTGTGAATTTTTTCAAAGTTCAGTTCTTATACTACTAACTCGAACATTACAAAGAGTTTACTAAAAATAAAAACGGATTCTAAATGAAGTAATGATTACCTTACCTACCATAGTACCTTTCATTTGAAGTCCCATTTGACCAGTTAGCCTCATTCTCATTTTTTTACCCCTCTTGAACCCCGATATCTCAACAACCCCCCCACATTTTTTTAGCTCATTTAGTTACACCAAAATTGTGGCATCACTACCTACCTATGTATTAAATTTTACGATGATCGGACCAACGCTTCGAAAGTTATCCTCGGATAAACATACATACTTACAACGCCGATTTACCCAAGTTGATTTAGAGATCTCGCTTCATTTCTTTTCGTTTATTCATATCATTTGACAAACTTCATTTGCTTGGACAAGTCAGATGAAACAATTAAAATATGATAGACAATTACCTAATCTATAGATACATAAAAGTACCTATAGTTAATACATTTTTATAAAAAAAACTTAAAATAAGGTCTGCAAAAGCATCGTTAAGTTGTAAATAAGAATTAAATAGTAATGAGAAAAAATAATAATAATACATTTATATAAGACGACCTCCGTGGTGCAGTGGGCGAATAGCCCGCTGAGACGCAGGAGGGTTCGATTCCCGCTGCGGAACAAATGTTTGCATGATCTACAGATATTTGTTCCGTGTCTGGTTGTTTCTCAATATATCATAAGTATGTCTTTACAAAAAAAAAAGTATGTAAGTATTCTATCAGTTATCTGATTCCCATAATACAAGCTCTGCTTAGTTTGGGGCTGGATAGCGCTGTGTGAAATGTCCAGTAATCACTACAATTCATCAAATTTAAATATTGTTTTATCAGCAAATGCTTCGTCCAACTTATAGTAACTTTTACAAATAAGATGTCTTTTTTTAAATGAATTATATAATACATTGTTCGGTATTTTATTGTACAATTTAATTGCTGTACAGTAATAGCTCTTTGAAATTTTGTCTAACCTTGTTTTAGGTAAGACAAGACGATTTCGATTTCGAGTGTTATAAATATGTACATCTTTATTTCTAGTCATTTTATCAATGTTTTCTCTTACATATAGAACATCCTGTAGTATAAACTCTCCGGTCATTATCATAATACCTAGATACCTAAACTTTTCCCGACATGAATCAATGTACCCCATACTCAAAATATAACGGATTGCCCGTTTTTGAAGTAAAAATACTCTATTGGCATCTGCAGCTGTACCCCAAAACTTCGCTCGATCAATAAGGTTTTTGGTTAGATACCTTTTACATCATTCTATCGATTACATCCTATCCTTTTATATCATATATGGTGTTTCCAATATAAACTTCAAACAATGAAAAAGTATATTTTTGAGACCATACAAAATAAATATACACTGTTAGATAAAAATATAATCATTATTTTTGAGTTTTTGTGCTTAACGTATAGTTAATTACGTGTGTACCTAAATGTGTTCTTCAAAGTACACCGCACTCCATATCTTCGTAAATTTCACTCCATCCAAAGGTTGCCTGGAAGAGATCGCTTTCAGCGATAAGGTCGCCCATTGTATTGCCTTATTTATTCTAGCTTAGTACTTATTTTTGTATTATTTCTGTTTGTGTGGTAATTCAATTAAAAGTTATCTAATAAATAAATAAATAAATATTGCTGGACATTTCACACAGCGCTATCTAGCCCCAAACTAAACAGAGCTTGTACTATGGGAACCAGGTAACTGATAGAATACTTACATACTTTTTTTTTGTGAATACATACTTATAATATATAGAAATGCATCCAGACAACAAATATCTCTAGATCATGCAAACATTTGTTCCGCGGCGGGAATCGAACCCGCTACCCCCTGTGTCTCAGCCGGCTGTTCGCTTATTGCGCCGCGGAGGTCGCCTATCTATCTATCTAATTACCTCTGTTGACTGATTGGTTTCTTGATCGGGCGGGGTCGTAATCTGTGGCATCGTATAATACGCTAGTTCTAACATTTTGCCGAGCAGTATTCTATCGATTATCTCGAGGTAACCGATAAAAAGCGGCTCGATTTTGATAATAAAAAAAGTTTTTTTTTTTATTGAAACGCTTATGTTTTACTACCGTCCCTTCAATATAACTAGTTGAAATTACAACACTATATATACAGCTCCTTCTGTTAAATTGCAGCACAAGCCGAGTGAAGAACGTAGCATAATTACATAAACTAATTGCGCTCGCGTCTCTGTCGCTGGTCAGGCCGTCTTTTACACACGTAGGTATAAGCACTGTAGGTGTGAAAAGGGCGTTCTGACCAGCAACAGCGACGCGACAATAATTGGCTTACGCAATTTGGCTACCGTTGTAGTGGCTAGGACAGATTTAGATGGCGTATGCTACCACATCACCTCTTTTACCTGAACGTCCCTTTCTTCCATAAAGTCCTCTCCATCTTAAGGTTATCTTGGTAGAAATTATACCTGGAAGAAAAGTACCCAATTAAGGACGCCAACCAAGTTTTTTTACCTGTCACGGTTGACTGGTAGAAAATGTTTTTAGTATTAAGTTCTCCATTTGTACTTTTTTCTGTTTGTGCAATGAAGAATTAAAACAATACAAAACAAATTGCTTACAGCGATAATACCATTCATCGTAGATGTTTGTTGTTTTAAGTTTTTACCCCCGATGGAACGGAGAAGGTGTATGCGTTTAGGATGAGAGGTTGTTTGTTTGTGTGTGCAAAAGACGAATGTTCCCATTTATCTTCAAAACCGTTTGACTGATTTACATACGGTTTTCAGTAAAAGGTTTGTGATTCAATTCGGCGATGGTATTAAGATAGGTTTTATGGTGTTAACTCGCCAGAGGTTGCTTAATAAAGATTTTTTGGTGAAGAGATCTCAGCTCTTAAATGGAAGTATATTATGGGTTTTACTTAGAAAACTTTCGTGATTGATTTCAATCATTATTATAAATACGGGATTTATCACGTACCGTCTTATCGGTGTTTCGACCGACAATGTTTCGGTTCAATTCGTGAACCTTCATCAGGGTGAGTACGATCCGCTCCGAATAACGTCTCGCCTCGCACTGTCGGTCGAAACACCGATAAGACGGTACGTGATAAATCCCGTATTTATAATAATGATATTATGGGTTGTTTACGTTTATAACATTTTTAATTCATACTTTTTAAATATCTTGCTATTTGTAATTGGTGTTAAGTAAAATGAAGAGTTCATCTATCTATTCTTCTAGTTCAGTCAGCCTTATTTCGTAGGAAGGAAAAGGTCCTACCAAAACCTCAGGTTTCCTCACGATGTTTTTCCCCACCGTTTTCGTTTATCCTAGTAAGTTAGTATACAACTTCAGTTCTTAACTCAAACGAGCTAAGTTTTATGAAGTAATTTCGTATGCTGTCTCTTGTCTCGTCGGCCTACTTATTTAATTTTCTTTTCGCGACTTTCAAAATTGTTGGAAGTATAGCATGAATTGTGAATTACTCGAATTAAGGTAAATAGTCCAAGATTGCGTAACAGCAGGAATGGTAGTTTTTGTATTTTTTTTTTTGTATTTTTTTTATCTATATTGTGTACAATTAAGTCATTCATTCATTCATTCATACAAGTATCGTTCGTGTTTATGATCGTGAATGTTCAATTACCAAGATTCGCACATGTTATTAGTCATTACTTTCACCTTTTGACGTTAATGGTTTCAAATGCCGTGATCCTTTAACGAACTAATATTTTTAAATAATTTGACGAGCTTTATCACATACGAGTAATGTTCGGCCTTAAATCTGATTTCAATCATCTTTCTTTCTTTCTTATGTTTCATCTGTTGTAATGTGAATGATCATGAATGAATGAATAGTAGATTATTAACCAAGGGGATAAAGCAGTGTCTTCTGTCGCGGGTGACGATTTAAATCGCGAGCGTAACGAAGGACTCGAGGTTTACTCCTGAGTGTAGCGAGGGATTTAAGTTCACCCAAGACTAAGACAGCTTTATCAGCGAGGAAAATACTCTACTTTTCGTACCATTTGCGAAAAAATTAACACAATAATAATATGAGATAAGCATTTATTAAAAATAATGACAATTAAAAGTAAAAGTTAACATTCGAAACATTGGTCCAATAATAGAGAGAGTTACATTTTTGTTTGGTACATTTATTGTTGATGAGTTGATTTATGTATTTGAAGAAAACAAAAACGCGGCCAATTCCTAGACTAATATTTTTTGTCGGAAAAGCAAAGGCATCAAGCTCATACGGCCTCGTGGGTTTTCGTAATTTTATTTAATAATCATAACTGCATAATAAATGCGTATTCCTTTTTCAAAAAGATGTATAATGCTTTATATACAAACTCAATGGTGTAAACACAGATGTAGTTCAGTATAAATTTCGGTAAGTATTCCAAATTTAAATCACATTCTCCCCCTAGAGGATGAATGAAATTTAGTACAATTTTCTTTTCCTGTTTTTAACAGATTAAAAATGACTATTGTTATGTTCGCTTTTTGTGGCATAGAATGTCACTTTTTTGAGCAAGTGGTACGAAAATACTCTTTATTGCACACCAAATAAAAATACAGTAACAATGGAAATAAACAATAAATAATGATACAATGGGCGGTCTTATCGCTAAAAGCGATCTCCTCCAGGCCACCTTTGGGTGGACAGGATAAACAAAAATCATACAATACATAAATAAATAGAACCCACAAAATAAAATATACGATATAATACAAATAACTTAATATAAATAAATGATTATACTATTATACATAAACTTAAATACATACAAATAATATATAAATAAACTACACTACATAAAGAGAACAAATAACATAAACACTAACTAGCAGATCATGATGTAATCATGTGTGCTATGTAGCAAATAAATGATTGTCTATGTATGTATATGTCCAAATCTATTTCAAATGGATGGCAACTCTAGTTTTTTAGGATTCTATTAGCGCATTCTGTGGAACCGAACTGTTCCATCCATATGACAAAGGGACGACAGCCTTATTACGCTGTCACCGGGTCAGGTCGCCTCTTACACAGTTAAAATACGAATTGTAGGTGTGGAAGGGATGGCCTGGCCGAACGACAGGTGGGCGACAGCAACTGGTTTACGTAATAAGGGTCCGGTCGATAATAGGTCGAAATGAAAAAGATGTCAATACATTAACGCAGTCTTTAGATTAGATTAGATTGACACCAATGTTGGAATGTGTAAAGTAACCGATTACCACGGGCTGTATTTTTTATCGTATACAATACAACCTTAACGTATTTTGAGCTAGTGAAAAAATATTGCTAATTCTTTAGAACGTAAAGCTTATTGACGACCCTCGTGGTGCAGTGGCCGAATAGCCGGCTGAGACGCAGGAGGTAGCGGGTTCGATTCCCGCCGCGGAACAAATGTTTGCATGATCTACAGATATTTTTTTCTCTATATATTATATGTATGTATTTACAAAAAAAATGTATTTAGTATTCTATCAGTTATCCAGTTCCCATAGTACACGCTCTGCTTAGTTTGGGGCTAGATAGCGCTGTGTGAAATATCCAGCAATATTTATTTATTTATTTATTATTGGTTGCTTTTTATTGCTCTCAGTTCACAAACTCTCGGATACTTTGATTAATACTGCGATCGTTACGATAAGAGGGACTTGCAATCCGTCGCTAATCGAATACTGAGGCTCTTTGTCCTTAGACTTATTCAATTCATTATAATATAAGATTGATCAATATTCAGGGTTGAAACTTACTTAAATTTACTGAAAATCAAGACGTGGTGACGTGACGTTGAAGTGCCTGGCGTATGGTGTAAAACGCATTGAAGTGTCTATTTAACTAGAACGGCCATGGCCAATTAAAATAGGTACATCAGGTCAATTAAATTAAACAGTTTAAATTATTATTAGGTACATAAACTAAACATTTGAACATATAAGTAAGTCATATTCGTAATAAAATTATTAGTATATATTTCACAAGTAATTAATTAATGTCAATGTTATGTAAAATATTATTTTTATTTTTAAAGCGGAAAATTCCAAGATTTTAAAACCATCTCAAAAATTTTCAAGCCTAGACGGGACTTGAACCCGCAACCTTTGTTTTGATATGAGGATGCACTACCACTTGTGCTACCGGGCTCTGTCACGTCAGGGTCGAAATCAAGAGGAAGGTTGCGGGTTCAAGTACCGTCTAGCCTTGAAAAGTTATGTAAAACTAGTTGTTGCCAGCGGCTTCGCCCGCGTTGTTCTGGGGGTGCAAAATACATATATAAACTTTGACATCCCATTTTCATCCTATGGGAACTGATTTATGGGATAAATGGTAGTCTATGTGGTAATACAGGTTATAATCTACGTGTATACCAAATTTCATCGAAATCGATTCCGCCGTTACGGCATGATTGAGTAACAAACAAACAAACATCCAAACCTTCACATTGATAATATTACTGTGATGTCAAAAAATAAAAGAAATTAAAAATAAATACATACTACAAAAAATGTTAAACAAAAAAAAATTCACACTCTTCTCAAAAAATCTCAAGCACTCCTTCATCTTCCATCCGTCCGTAAACACATCACATGCAGGTTATCCGATATTTATCTCGTTGCCTGCACTGCTGTCTAACTTGCATGCCTATTTTCATACGTTTTTCCTTCGCGCCAGTTCAGTGTGTTTTGCGAATAAATCTGTTAGCCTGATTTAATGCTTTACAGCGCAAAATTGCATCGCGTCGCTATTTTGAGTTTTGCTCCTAAATGCATGCCTACCAATTTAAAACCATTGAGACAAAGACCTCGTAGTGACTAACCGTAGTGTTAGCGTTTATAGATAGTTTTAAGGCCACCAACATGACTTACCAGTCTACGGAGATCTTACTGTCGCGCGTTGGCCCCTCTGAAACGTTAAATTCTAAGGGCGATTTCCGCAAAGATGCCTTATCCTATTTAGTGCCTAAATAAGAAAAAGAGATATGTTTTAAGACGATATACAAATTTAATTTCGGTGACGATTGGGCGGAGCATCCGGAAATGCAAGAAAGTGACAGTGCTATTTACTTGCTTAGGTGAAAAATGAGACAAACATGTACTATAGCCGCGTCGCATTGTCGCAGGAGTAAATGACGTAAGTGACAAAAGATAAAATCTCAAATTGCAAGAGAACCAACAACGGAAAAAAAAAATGCTTTTCCGTTAATTAAGGTATCATAATTACCTACATAACTATGAAAAAAATACTTTAAATCTTTTCTAGAGTCGGAGAATATACGATATTAGTATTTTAGAAGAGCCGATTTTGACAAATAATTGTATCGAGAAAAGTTTCACCAATTGCGTTTCTGACTTTCATTTATGTAGTTTAAATTCTCAAGTCATCATCATCATATCAGCCGTAGGACGTCCACTGCTGGACAAAGGCCTCTCTCATTGATCTCCAGGAACTGCGGTTGGAAGCGGCCTGCATCCAACGCCGACCTGCGGTTCTTACCAAGTCGTCTGCCCATCTTGTGGGTGGACGTCCTACGCTTAGCAGGATTAGCACGTTGAAGTGGCAATGGGCAGGCCATATATCGCGCAGAACAGATGGCCGATGGGGCCGAAAGGTTCTCGAGTGGAGGCTGTTCGGGCGCGTCCCTAGTGACACTGACAGCCAGCTTCCCCCCTCGGACCGCCCCTCGCGCGATATTCTTTATATTCTCTCTGGGCCTATCACAGCCGTATCGTGTGCGCAGAGTACTTTGTAACACTTTAATTAAATATATCAGCTTTATGGAAGAAGATGTTTTACTCATACATCCGCTAAGGAACAGAGGCCACGGACCGGCAAGCGCAGCGTAATTCTCAAGTAAATATTGCTTAATATGAAATCAGTACTATTTTTAGTTATTGAATACGACAGTTTCGTAGCGGCTCAAACTTTTTTACATATCGTCTTAAGGAGTTGTCAAATCATACAAATAATACAAAGCATACAAGTACAAGTACGTACAATACAAATACAATACATACAAATGCGCCAGGTGAGGACGGAATCACTTCAGAGCTTCTGAAAGCGGGTGGATCACCAGTACTTAAAGTCCTTCAGAAGCTCTTTAATTCCGCCTTGCTTGAAGGTACGACGCCAAAAGCATGGAACGAGGGCGTGGTGGTTCTGTTCTTCAAGAAAGGTGACAACACCTTGCTTAAGAATTACAGACCCATCTCGCTTTTGAGGCATGTTTATAAGCTGTTTTCGAGGGTCATCGCGAACCGTCTCGAACGCAGGTTTGATGACTTCCAACCTTCCGAACAAGCCGGGTTCCGCAAAGGCTACAGTACCATAGACCACATACATACGCTGCGGCAAGTCATACAGTAGACCGAAGAGTATAACTTGCCGCTATGTCTCGCGTTTGTGGACTATAAGAAAGCCTTCGATTCTCTCGAAACATGGGCAGTGCTTGAGTCTCTCCAACGATGCCGTATTGACTATCGGTACATCGAAATGTTGAAGTGTTTGTATAAAAACGCCACTATGTCAGTCCGAGTACACGAACAGAGCTCGAAGGCGATTCCCTTAAAAAGAGGCGTAAGACAGGGAGATGTTATCTCTCTGAAACTGTTTACGACCGCATAGGAAGATGCCTTCAAGCTTCTGGAATGGAAAGGACTGGACATCAATATTAACGGCGAATACATCACTCACCTTCTATTTGCCGATGATATTGTGGTCATGGCAAAGTCGATGCAAGAGCTCAGCACGATGCTCGAAGGCCTCAATCGAGTCTCCCAACGGATAGGACTTAAAATGAACATGGACAAGACGAAAATCATGTCGAATGTCCATGTCGTCCCTGCCCCAGTTATGGTTGAGAACTCGGCTCTTGAAGTTGTCGACGCGTACGTATACCTAGGACAAACAGTCCAATTAGGTAGGTTCAACTTCGAGAAAGAGGTCAATCGTCGAATTCAACTCGGATGGGCAGCGTTTGGGAAACTTCGCAACGTCTTTTCGTCCAACATACCTCAGTGCCTTAAGACGAAAGTCTTCAATCAGTGTGTGTTACCAGTGATGACATATGGAACCGAGACGTGGTCCTTCACTATTGGCCTTATGAATAAGCTCAGAGTCGCTCAACGAGCTATGGAAAGGGCTGTGCTCGGGGTTTCTCTACGGGATCGAATCAGAAATGAGGAGATACGTAGGAGAACTCAAGTCGCCGACATAGCCCGACGGATTAGCACGTTGAAGTGGCAATGGGCAGGCCATATAGCGCGCAGAACAGATGGCCGATGGGGCCGGAAAGTTATCGAATGGAGGCCACGGACCGGCAAGCGCAGCGTAGGACGTCCACCTACAAGATGGGCAGACGACTTGGTAAGAACCGCAGGTCAGCGTTGGATGCAGGCCGCTTCCAACCGTAGTTCCTGGAGATCTATGAGGGAGGCCTTTGTCCAGCAGTGGACGTCCTACGGCAGATATGATGATGATGATGATGACAAATACGTCAAATTTAAACATGATTATTCGCTAATTACGTTTACGGATCGTTTTGCAAACCATGCTTAGTATCATAAACCGTCATCCAAGTACGTAAAATATAGCATAACTAATAGATTGTGAATAGCACAATCTACACCAAAAGAGCGTTGATATTGCCGTAAGTTTATTTTACTCAAAAATTCACTATTAAAACAGAGAGAATACTTTATACTTGTCTTATTCTTATTCAATCTCGGAGCAGTATATCAAACCCAGTTAATACAATCATGATAGGTTTACGCGTATCCTATTTCGACGTATTTTATGGTAATCAATCTTCGCCTAAAGGGTAAACTACTCTGAAGGCGTAGGGCGCTTCGAGAACTCGAAAATTGTATATAAGGTGGCTACGTCTCTTGAAACACGCCCACTTTCCTTTGTAAAAACACAAAGTGTGTTTGTAATGTTACTCTTGACCCATTTAAGAACGTATTTAAGACAACAATGAACATATATGGACACGTTTGATAAATTGTAACGCAATTTATTTGTGAAATCTTTTAAAATACCGTTTAAGTTGTTTTCACAAGTTCGTTAAAATTTCCTACCAGGTGAATATGACACAAAAATATTATCAATCTAGATCTATCATTGGTTCTACATTGAGAAGGTGGTGCGATGAGCTAAACTCCTACCTTAAGGATTGGCCCTTACTCGCGAATAATAGAGACGAGTGGAAAGAGGGGAGGGAGGTCTGTGTTCTGCAATGAGACACAACAGGCTTTAATAATCATTATATTATTATTACCCGCAAACTTCGTCTAGATACGAGGACGCACTACCATTTGTGCTACCGTCACGTCACGGTCGAAATCAAGAGGAAGGTTGCGGGTTCAAGTCCCGTCTAGGCTTGAAAAGTTATGTAAAATGTCAAAAAAAATAAATAATAACAAAAAACATTCTTCACACACTCTTCTCAAAAACCTCAAGCACTTCAATATTATCACCTTACCTGTCCGCAAACACATCACATTCAGGTTATGAGATATCTTTCAAACATGGCCATAATTATTACATAATCTCGTTCTAACCAATTTTCGGTGGAAGTTTGCATATAATGTAAATTATATATTTTTTTAGTTTTATCATTCTCTTATTTTAGAAGTTACAGGGGGGGGGGGGGGGGGGGCACATTTTACCACTTTGAAAAAGTGGTAAAGTCGTCTCTCGTCTCTCTTTCTCTCTCTCTCTCTCACACCGTCTCTCTTGCAAACTATTCAGTTTAGAAAAAAATGATATTAGAAACCTCAATATCATTTTTGAAGACCTACCTTTCCTTAGATAACCCACACGTATGGGTTTGATGAAAAACAATTTTTGAGTTTCAGTTCAAAGTATGGGGAACCCCCAAAATGTATAGTATTTTTTCTATTTTTGTGTGAAAATCTTAATGCGGTTCACAGTTATCCTTAACTTATATGTCTTTTTACAATACTGACAAGGCCCTATTACAGCCGCAATTTGTAACTTGTAATTCTTTAATTTATTTAATGTTATTTTGATAATTATTTTAATTTTTTTATTTTTTATTTCGTTTAGTTATAGATCTTTTGACATTCTGCAATGATTATAATTTATCGTAATGACAAGGCTCCTTTACAGCCGCCATTTGTATTATTTTGTTTTGACATGACATACCTACATTAATTAAGATTTAGCATCCACAATTTGTCGTCTTCGACTTGGCCACTCGTGTACCCCTGTATTTTTGGCCAAACTTAGGATTAGGAACCACTCCCTATGTGAGTGTGGCCTGGACGAAGGAAACGTGGACCACATATTCTTTGACTGTCACAGATTGCGGCGTTCCCTCTATGAAATCCTTCCTTCTAAAATCCCTCGTCCTACCTCCTTTAAATGTTTATTAACCCTTACCTTCTCTCCTTTAATTAATTATATTTTATGTAAATTTATAAATGATAACAACATTAGGTTGTAAATGTATATATTACTTATTAACTCACTAACCCACATTATCTATAATATGTAGTACTAACAACTAATATTGTGCTGTTTTATATGTTGTGTTGTCTCTTTTCTATTAGAATTATCAAAGGGGTTTTTCCAAATTTAGAATACCGGTCATATTCTTGACCTACATTAGCTCCTATTAAGTTTATGAAAGTATCGCGACATCGACATTGGCGGAATTGTGACACTCCCTAGTCACATATGCCGCAATCAAGAACTGAACTGAACTGAACTGAAGATTTAGCATTGACATTGATTGCCTTATTTGATATTGTTTTGTTCTGTATTAGATTGATTTTTGTTTTATTTTTATTATTATAAGTTGACATTCAATTATGTTAAATAACATAATTAGTTCCGATACCTGTCTGTTTGAGCTGCTGTAATGTTAATTTTATTGATGTATGCTAAATATGACGTGAGTGGAAAATAAATGAAATGAAAACAGAATAATTTTTTTATTTATTTATTTATTTAAAAAAAAAACATACACTTATAAAATTATTACACTTAAAAAAACCTTAGTAGGTTTGTCCTAAGTGCAACATCTACTTACCAAGTTTCAACAGTATAGTTCTTAATTTTGGTATTGAATTGTTTGTGGAAGTCATTCATTTTCTCATACATAATGATGGCCGGGGACAACAATTGACAATTCTACCAGGGTGACGTATATTGACAGCCCGCGTTATATGCATGTCAAGGCGGTAAGAAGTCGGCGGGTCCACTAGTAAACTATAGATTTATTTAGGCCTGGCGAGAAACATAGGATGACGGAGAGTTACCACAGATTAGTAGCGAAGCTGGCTCATTTAAAGCTAACTTTGTAAGTCAAACTATATATAGTAATGATCTTACACAAAAGAAAAACTAACATACTGAAGAACTTTTTAACCCAATTCTCGAAATTTCAACTTCTCTCAACTTTCAACCATATCACAGTCTATAAAAGCGACACCTACGTCAAACATTGCATTCGGGCATCTATAATAGATTGTAGCTTCAATTTGACTAGATTTTATTACAAAAAATGTAACTTCTGGTAAGTAAGTGTAATTATTTTAGGGACTGGGCCAGCTGTACAGGCTAGCTTTACTGTTGAATGGCAGGGTTAATTCATTGAAACTGTCGAAAGTTCATGGTTCGACGGTGAGAAAAACTTTCGATACATTTTATCGCTGCTGTTACGATAGTTTATTTGGGACCAAAGGCTTTTTATGCTATTTGGCAGTTTTTCTAAGCAATTCGTGTTAGGGTTTTGAAGGTGAAGGGAGAGCATGTCAGTTAAACTACCAGAATGGACTAATACAGGTGAGGGAACTTTCACATAAGTTTTTCTAAATTAGGGTAGTAATGAACGCCTTCAAGAGAGGTGTAAATAGGGTATTAAGTGCTAGGCCACGCGACTGCAGTACCACGAGTGCTGCATGAGTTTATATGCGGCGGTGACCACTTAACATCAGGAGGCCCGTCAGCTTGTGTGTCTACAAGTTTAATATATAAAAAGTAAATTTAGACCCAGTTAAGCTTGCAATTATTATCATCCAAAGGTCAACTTCTCCTACTGCTGGGTAAAGGCCTAAATGAATTTGTGGTATCAATCGTGATCCTACATTAGTCTCACCCATCAAACTATTAATAAACACATTCATTTATTTTTAGTGAATACGTACGACTTAAGAGAACTCTGGTGGTTTTACTGGTGGTAGAACTTTTGTGAACGAGCTCGAGGAAGTAGGCACCACCGCATTACCTTTATCTGTCGCCAAATACCAGTACTTGTGCTGCTGTGTTCCGGATAGATGGTAATGGTATGTTCCTGTAATTACTGGCACATAGGCATAACAGCTAAGTTCTATAGTATGGCAACGTATCCACATAGAGATCAAGACAACATGATACCTTGTTTTGAATTCTATGTGGATATCCATGGGCTGCAGTAGCCACTTAACATCTGGTGGACTGTATGCTCGTTTGCCATATATGTAGTATAAAAAAAACTCCATATTTATTATTCTCTACCCACCGAGATTGAATTTTCAATAAATTGTAAAAAAGTGTGACAGTCAACATTTTGTTTTACTTAGGACCGGTGTTGGTATGTCAAGAGGAGAGCCAAAAAGCTCATTTGCTTAAACGAATTAGTAGTTCCAAGGCAGCAAAGTTTAGTATCTGCCCTAACGGGCGACAATTCTTCGAACTAGGTTGCTAATTATTAATTATATTTATTATTAGTTGCTAACCCACTGCCAATTCAGCTTGCTAATCTCCAAATTTCTGATTCGATCTTGTAGAAATATCAAACATAGCCCACTCCATAGCACGTTGGGTACAACGTCTCTGTGCCATTTGTAATCACTGGTAATATACACTCGTCCATAGTTCACAATTTTATGGTGACTCCTTCACAGTACAAACTGTGTGACTGTGGAACGCCTTACCTTTGTCCATAAGGTCGTCGCAATCTCTTCCTATTTTCAAAGTCAAGGTATACAACCATTTCCTTTCGTTGTCTCGTAACTGCTAGTTAGTGTTTATGTTAGTTATCCTCCATATGTAGTGTAGTTTATTTATTTATTATATGTATGTATTTAAGTTTATGTTTATTAGTATACACAATAGGTATATTTTATTTATTGACGACCTCCGTGGCGCAGTGAGCGTATAACCGGCTGAGACGCAGGAGGTAGCGTGTTCGATTCCCACCACGGAACAAAGGTTTGTATGATCTACAGATATTTGTTCCGGTTCTGGTTGTTTCTCTATATATTATAAGTATGTATTTAAAAAAATATGTATATAAGTATTATAACATTTATCTGGTTCCCATAGTACAAGTTTTGCTTAGTTTGGGGCTAGATAGCGCTGTGTGAAATGTCCAGCAATATTTATATTTATTTATTATTTTGTGGGTTCTGTTAATGTCTGTACTCTTACACCGCCGTCTTTTGATTTTGTTTATCCTGTCTAAAGGTAGTCTGGAAGAGATCGCTTTTGGCGATAAGACCGCCCATTGTACCTTTATTTATGGTTTATTTCCCTTAATACTGTATTTTTGTTTGGTGTGCAATAAAGAGTATTTCATTCATTGATTCATTCATTCACTGATCAAATACACGTCTTACGACACGAGGACGAGAAATGTCACGTAGTTTCCCTAACGCTGCCCAGCCGAATTGCATTCGTCGACTTACCTCTTTCTCAAACTTGGACCCACTGCTATGCAGCTATGCTGCGAGGACGTAAAAGCTAAGCTATGAAACTATGTGACCGTTTCCACTGATACTAAGCTATGTAGCGGAGCGAGTTGGGCTATGAAGATGTGTGCTATGAAAACAACTTTTTGCTTCCACGAAGACATGTCTACTTTCAGTGACAAACGCGGGCCTACTGAGTGCTCTGCTCTTCACGTAGCTACCACTCGCGACCATCCATAGCACGCATCCTTCCATATATAAAAGATAGCTTAGTTGAATCCGTTTTACCAGTACTATGTTATGTGGACCAATGAATATGATTGGTGGATATCAAACGCAGCCATAGCAACGTAGCATAGCACATCTCTGGTGGAAAAGCAGCCTTAAGCTGCGATGTTCGCCTTGTGCTTTGCCGCATGCTCTGCTGCGAGCAACGCTTCATAACAAGCAAACGTTCAACTTTAACGCCTTTATACATGGCCATAATGTTCCTATTGACAGAGCGACGAGACGCACCGCGCGACTCTCAACATGCCGTATCTCCATAAACATACCCTAAACATTTACAGTTGTGTAGACTGACAGCCAATCAGATAGCTATTAGAAGATGTATAGGCTTAAGTTTGGTACTTACCAACGCTTTTATTAACAAGTTTGTTTGACGTAAATGTCACTTAAAGCCAAAGAGCTTCCTAAAACTTTAGTTGAAGTTTGCCTGAAGTTGATATACTCGTAGCAAGTATAAGTACCTAGGTACTTATCGGCAATGTATTTCATTGCCCGACAAGGGCTATGTTTTAAAGCGACTTTAAAAAAGGAGGAGGTTCTCAATTCGACTGTATTTTTTTTTTAATTTGTTACCGTCATTTATCAACCAATTTTAAAAATTCTTCTATTATTTGAATGGATATACTTAATCGGTTCAGTAGTTTGTTTTTTCTGTTATCTAAAGTCGGTTATATTTGAAAGTTACGCGTTCAAACGATAATACTGTTTTACGAAGATGTGCAAAGTTATAGGATTGTTATAAAAAAGTATACAAAGTTTGATATATAATTTAAAAATGTTATAGCGGCGACAGAAATACATCATCTTTGAAATTTTCAACTGTCTAACTATCACGGTTGATGAGATAAAGCCTGGTGACAGACAGACAGACAGCGGAGCCTCAGTTATAGGGTGCCGTTTTATCCTTTGGGTACGGAATCCGGAAGAAGCTAAAGAAACACGCTTCTCGCAGTGGGTAATTACGCAAAAGTATTGGACTCGTCAAATTTCTGTATCAACTTGGGCAAAACGGCGCTGTATGTATGTATGTTTGTCCGAGGATAACTTTCGCAACGATGATCCAATCATCGTGAAATTTAATACATAGGTGGGTGTTGATGGCACAATTTTGGTGTGACTAAATGAGCTTAAAAATGTTGGGGGGTGGTTGAGATATTGGGGTTCAAGAGGAGTAAAAAAACGAAATAAACACAGGGGTTTAAGCCACTTTTACGTTTTCATGATTTCATAACCACCTTACGGATAAAGTCACCAAGTGTATTATATGGGAACTATATAAAATAATCCAAATGAGCCTACGCATAAGGAGTTTATTAGTTGCTAGTTAAGATTTCCACTTTCCATCACTCGGTTCTATTATTTACTAGTTGAAACGCCGAACTTCGTACCGCCTTGACACGCATATAACGCGGGCTGTCAATATACGTCACCCTGGTAGAATTGTCAATTGTTGTCCCCGGCCATCATTTTACAACCATACCTAACCATAGACAAAATTACGTTTAGCTGTCATTTGCGTTTTGTTATTCCATGTCAGATGCGTTTTTGTTATACCACGTTTTATAATGACTTGTATTCTCTTTGACGTTTTATGTCATGTTACACGGGAACGCGGTCGAACGGGATAAAAGTATTATATGTCCGTCTCCTAGTTCTAAGAACGGGATAAAAAGTATCCTATGTCCGTCTCCTGGTTCTAAGAACGGGGTAAAAGTATCCTATGTCCGTCTCCTGGTTCTAAGAATGGGATAAAATTATCCTATGTCCGTCTTCAGGTTCTAAGAACGGGATTAAAAGTATTCTATATCCGTCTCCTGGTTCAAAGCTACTTCCCCACCAATTTTCAGCCAAATCGGTTCAGCCGTTCTTCAGTTATAAATAGTGTAACTAACACGCTATCTTTTATATATTTAGATTTTCTCGTCTGGCAGAACAATGGCAGATTCTTTGTGATGCCGAACTATTGTAATGTAAATAATGTTCTTACTACCATTAAATGTGGGTACGACCATTACAAGGTCGTATCAGAACTTTCTTATCAAGTCGTGTTCAAGTTCTTATTGAAAAACTTTGGTTCGTATGGAGGTGTTATTTCTAGGTCAACGAATAGTCCGTAAGGACGCATTTACGAGAAACTCTTGCCTTCTGTAGGTCGTCTTCCAGTGCTCATTATACCCTGATTCGTTTATTGTTTAGGTACTTGGGCGAAACGGCGTTGTATGTATGTTTGTCCGAGGATAACTTTCGCAACTATGATCCGATCATCGTGAAATTTAATACATAGGTGGTTGATGGCACAATTTTGGTGTGACTAAATGAGCTAAAAATTTTGGGGGGTGGTTGAGATATTGGGGTTCAAGAGGAGTAAAAAAAATTGTACTTTTAACATTAACTTTGGACAATTGATAAGCGTTCTAATTATCAAATAATAATTGGCCATAAGGTGACACTCCCTAGTCACAGAAGCCACAAAAAGACCTGATTTCAAAGTTACAGAATAGGGGTACATGATGCAATATCACGGTGTACAGAAATTTCTTTGCAATATAACGAAATTACGGCCAAAGAACTTTGTTCTCAAAAAAGAAATATGCATTTACTTAAATAAATAAAATAAATATCAATATTTCTGGACATTTTACACACCGCTATCTAGCCCCAAACTAAGCAGAGCTATATATATATATAGGAACCTGATAGCTGATAAAATACTTATATACATTTTTTTTGTAAATACGTACTTATAATATATAGAGAAACAACCAAACCCGGAACAAATATCTGTAGATCATGCAAACATTTTTCCGCGGCGGGAATCGAACCCGCTACCTCCTGCATCTCAGCCGGCTGTACGTCCACTGCGCCACGGTCGTCAAACTTAGTATGAGAATTTAAAAAAAAACTAAATTGGTATTAAAACTATGACAACATGATCATAAGTTTAAGCTCTTCTGTATTTTTCGTCTTGCAACTATACTGAAAAAACTTATAATTAGACTTTAGAAATGAAGAATGTAATTACTATGGGACTAATCTGAAAATATATCCTTTAAAAAAAAAAGAATTTTCCAAATAGTTACATGACGGAGTCCTGAGGTAACCAACATAAAACACAACCGAATTGAAAACCTCCTTCTTTTTTTCAAGTCAGTTAAAAATAGCTTACAACTAAATACAACTTAACTCAACAATAATCAAAATAAATTATCTTAGCAGATACTAGTTTTCTTCAGGGTTGCACAATTTGGCATGTTCTCACCTTCAGTTAGAACCAGTAAGCGCCGGTAATCCGCTTCCTACACAAATGTAACCAAACTTCGGGAATGACAAACTTTGCCTTTGTGATTTAAATCGGTTCTTCCCCGCCTTTAAACGTGAACGTCTTGGATAAATGCGTTTAAGAGAATAGTTTGCTGAGCTTTATTTTAAGTTTAAAGATCGATGTAGTCTGCAAGCTTTGTTCTAGCCGTGGTATCGAATGAGTTGGCTGAAAGCGTTTGCATTTGTATCGTTTGTAGGTTGATACTAAAGAAAGTTAAATAATATTAACTCTTGTTTGAGAGAAGACGTCATAATTTTTTTTTAACTGTGCCGTTCCACTTCTGGGCAAAGTTCTCTTCGATTTTATGAGGTATTTTATTGTGTAGCGGCGTTGGGTTTGCTTTGCAACCTGTCACGTGTGAGAGAGAGAGAGAGAGATAATTCTTTATTGTTTCAACAAATTAAAAATGTGAATGCAACTTCTGTGCAAAAAGTGAGCATGTATCCAACGAATTGATTGGATTTGCCTATGGCTACCCCTTTGCGGGATATCTTTTCGGGTCTGTGTACTAAGTAAGGACGTCAATCATTTAAGCATAGCCCTCTCCATAGCGAGACCTTAAACCTACATAAGAGGCCCATAGTGAGAGACCACGTTATTATGTCATATATGTATACAAGACTTATATTAGCTGCAAAAAGGCAACGAAGTTAATTTCCAAGCAAATCATAGCTCCATCTTTCATATAGCGTTTTAAGACAAAGTTTCGAGATGGCTTTAATTGCTTCTAACCTAACAGATGGTCGTCACTGTTTGACCGCGATCGCACCGTAGATATTAATTATATTCTTATCTGTAATCCAATGACATTGTAGTTAATGCAATAAAATTTAACTGCTGTTGTTATGGCTGTTGTTAGCACTCGGTCGGAGAATGTACACTACGGCAATTGTGTTTTTAAACATCCAAAGTTGAACCGTTTACAATATCATCGGTTGACGGACTGCTAAACCTTTATAGCAGTCCACTGCTGGATGGAAATATTTCCAATAAATGTTGAAATGTTATTGATCGAGATCTCTGTATCAACTTGGGCAAAACGGCGCTGTATGTATGTATGTTTGTCCGAGGATAACTTTCGCAACGATGATCCAATCATCGTGAAATTTAATACATAGGTGGGTGTTGATGGCACAATTTTGGTGTGACTAAATGAGCTTAAAAATGTTGGGGGGTGGTTGAGATATTGGGGTTCAAGAGGAGTAAAAAAATAAAATGAGGCTATCAGGTCAAATGTGACGTCAAATAAAAGGTATTAGTACATTTAGACACCGTTTTCATTTTTCGTAAATTCTTTATAGTTTTTGAGTTATTAGCAATGGTAAAAACTAAACTTTGACAAAATTCACAGGGTACACCAGTGACTCCACAGTGCTGAAATTTTGTATGCGTGTAGTTTTAGTAACACAAATATAGGCATAAGTCTGAAATCCAAAATAACTGCAATTTGTACCCCAAAAAAGAGGAACCATTTTACATGAACTCCCGTTACCTTTAATTCGAATGAAACTGTGGGTCAAGTGATTTGGTAGAATTTCGTGGTACTATTTTATTATGGTCTTGCACAACGATCTCTAAACGTATTTAGCAACTAAACATGTTTAAACTTTACGTATTTGTATGGTTTGACAACTCTTTAAATCATATTTAGCTACTAAATTCGTTTAGGCATCGTTGCGCGAGTATATTTGAAGAATATTTTTTTGTGGTTTGGGAGACTTGCGAGATCTCAGTTCGGGGCGAACCACTAGTATTCTTGTTATGGTCACTTAGTGTCGATAACGCAGCAGCCATCTCTAACACAGCGCGCAAATCGAAGCTCTATTTAACTGATGGGCATCTTACTCTGTGCTTGCCTAGGCGTCTCCACTCTAAAACACGTTTACCACAGCGGTTATCAGAGTTCTTAGGCAGATATGACTGCTCAACGTAAATAAAGTTTTCAGTATGTGTCATAAACCGATGATATCTATTATAAATCAAAGATACTTTTTAATTTGGATCACCTTTGTGTTTGCTGCAAATTGAATTATTGATCTGTTACCTTTCTGCTTTCATCATCATCATCATATCAGCCATAGGACGTCCACTGCTGGACAAAGGCCTCCCTCATTGATCTCCAGGAACTGCGGTTGGAAGCGGCCTGCATCCAGCGCCGACCTGCGGTTCTTACCAAGTCGTCTGCCCATCATGTAGGTGGACGTCCTACGCTGCGCTTGTCGGTCCGTGGCTTCCACTCCAAAATCATCCGGCCCCATCGGCCATCCGTTCTGCGCGCTATATGGCCTGCCCATTTCTGCTTTACCAGATATTAATTTTCAAGGCTTTTGGTATTTTAAATATTCTCAATAATACTTAGGAAAAAAAACTGATTACTAGAATTATCTGGCTTAGACGATATTTTGTTTTCAATATTTACAATTTGCAACGATTTGCAAGTTGCAAGATGTGCAAGACAAAAGCACAGAAACTTTCTGTGCGTTAAGCAAATAGCTGGGTTCTATTTCTGTGAGACGAATGCTTGCATGCATTGCAAATATTTGTTCCTAGTCTGGAAGTGACCGTTCCATGATACTGCAGTTATGGGGTGTTATTTATTTATCGACGACCTCCGTGGCGCAGTTGGCGAATAGCCGGCTGAGACGCAGAATGTAGCGGGTTCGATTCCCGCCGCGGAACAAATGTTTGTATGATCTACAGATATTTGTTCCGGGTCTGGATGTTTTTCTATATATTACAAGTATGTATTAACAAAAAAAGTATTTAAGTATTCTATCAGTTATCTGTTTCCAATGGTACAAGCTCTGCTTAGTTTGGGGCTAGATAGCGCTGTGTGAAATGTCCAGCAATATTTATTTATCTATTTAATAACGAACAGACGAGCAACACCATACGAAAGCTTTATCATAATATATCGCAAACATTACGGGAAGAAAGAGGAAAATGAGCGCGTCAAATATGAATAATATGCTCTTAGAGCTGTTATGCCCTTAGAGGTGTATTCCTCATGGGACCTCAAGGTCAGGCTTCACTGCCTTACGAAGAAATACTTATTTCTGTATTCATCTTTTCAAGAGAATTGATTTTAAAAGAGAGATTCTTCTTTAACAAAATTTAAAGGGCCGGCAACGTGAGAGTTTACCTTTGGTGTTACAAACGTCCATAAGCTAGGGTAACCGCTTACTATCAGGTTGGTCGTTTTCTTGTTTATTACCTTAGAAGTTAAAAAAAACGAGAAAATATATATATCTAATTAGATAATGTCACCATTCAAAATAAAAAAAAAACAAAAGAAGATCCGTGACCAGTAAAAAAAACTGGTCAAGTGCGAGTCGGACTCCCGCACGAAGGGTTCCGTATCTATAAAAACGGCAAAAAAATCACGTTTATTGCATGGGAGCCCCCCCTAAAATATTTGTTTTATTTTAATATAATTATTTATTTTTAAAGTGAATATATAACTAAATGTTCTGTGAATATTTCAAGCATCTACCTGTTGCCGTTATCAATATCGAGCAAAAACTAACAAAAATATCACGTCTGTTGTATGGGAGACCCCTTAAGTATTTATATTATTCTGTTTTTAGTATTTGATGTTATAGCGGCAATATAAATACATCATCTGTGCAAACTTCAACTGTCTAACTATCACGGTTCATGAGATACAGCCTGGTGACAGACGGACAGACAGATACAGCGAAGTCTTAGTAATAAGGTCCCGTTTTAGACTTTAGGTACGGAACCAAAAAATAATAAGTTGCCTTTACCTCAAAACTGTATTGGTTTCCTTGCGTGGTATATTGATAAAAAAATACTCTTCTTTATCGCATTTAGGTAAAAAGAAACCTTGTTTTTTTTTATTGATGATAGCCAATCGCTTGACCACTACCTCACCTGATGGTAAGTGAAGGTGTGATCGAAGATGGAGCACGCTTGCCTAGAAAGAACCTATTGACTCTGGACTTGAAGACTCCAAAATTATATATATATCTATATTATATATAGACCTTTATCATATCATCATCATATAAGGCGCTACATCCGCGAGTGGACCTTGACCTGGTGAAGAGTATTTCTCTAGCCCGGTCTATCTTGGGCTTTTTGTCCCTAGTCACTAACTCCAATAGCTTTAAGTTTTAACCTATAGTCTAACTTTTTATTAGCTGCAGTAAAATGACGTTTTGTGGGTTGCCGGTTTTTGAAGAAAAATAAATAGGGATGTAGCTAAATGAGTGAATCATAAATGAATAATCAATTTGGTTTTTTTTTTGAGATTTAATATTAAGTTGTAATGTATTTTTTTAACCTATTATTATTACTATACTAGAGGATTGATCTTTTTTAGTGGAAGTATAGGGAGGTACATTCAAAATGAAACAAAAACGTCATAATAATGTTATTTAATTAATTTTTGTGAACTGAATCACATCCCTATTGAGATTAGGCTGGCAACATTATTTTACGGAATGACATTTAGAAACGTCATTTTACTGCAGCTAATAAAAAGTTAGACTATATGCCATCCAGCCACTAGAAACCTAGTCTCTAATCTAGACTGTTTAAACTCTAGTCACTAGAGTTAGCCGTGGCCGTCTGAACCTTAAAGAAGACGCTTTGGAGTAACTTTAGAACGCTATAGTCTCGTTAAAATGTTGATGCTTGTAAATGCATGTGTAACAAGTACTCATCTTTTTATTGGTATTATGTTAAAATAAACTTTTTTGTTTCAGGTATGTATCTACACTCTTAACAAACTCAAATTCAGCATTTAGGTAAATAACATGAAAATAATATGTAGATTTAATACCTACCACTTAAGAATACTCAAATAATTTTAAGCTTGAAAAAGTCTTTGTTTCATTTAAGTACTAGCTGACCAGCCCGCGGCTTTGCATGCGTGGTATTTCAATAAAAACATTACCCTCCTTTTGCGCACTCTGATAAAAAGTAGCCTATGTCCTTCCCTAGGATATAATCTATCTCCTTGCCAAATTTCATTACGGTCCGTGTAGCCGTTTAGTTATGAAAAGGTAACAGACAAACTAACACACAAACAGTTACTTTCGCAGTTACTATGGATGTATTATTAAACAAATAAACCTTTCTATTTAATCATTCTATCTATTGCTGAAAACTACATTAAAATCCGTTGAGTAGTTTAAAAGATCTAAGGTAACAGACAGCGGAAGCGACTACATTTTATACTATGTAAAGATTTACTCAAATATTTTAAGCTCAGTGTACTTTATTTTATAGGGTACGAAAATTATTCTAGTGTCATTTTCCCTAACGCACCGGAAATAAGAATTTCGGAGAAGATTTTCAAGATGGGCTTATAGAGAAACCTCACGGAGTTAGCACAATGTATGTTGCGCGTTCCATGATTCCATCTCAATAGAGTTGACAAGAGAGGCCAACAGAGATGACAAGGGAAGTCCTAAATAAACTGAGCTTTGTTTTTATGACGTCTGTTTCCTTTTCGTTGTGTCATCGCAATGTGATATCTTTTTCATAAATAACATTGTTTTTGGAAAAAATAAAAGAAGATTTGTGAGATTGGACCCAAGTGTGTTAATACCGTTCGTATTACGCATTGTAGGTTATTCAAACTGTAAGTTAGACGGGAAATGATGTTGGTAACATACATCTTTCGTCTACTGAGAGGGATGGTGCAATCCATACCTCTCAGTAGATGTGTGTGGGTTTTACAACGCGGTCACATTAACTAGACGCTTGACCATGTGACGTCATTTTGGCGCTCAAGTACGGTGTGGAATTTTTTTTTTGTAAACAATTTATAAAAAAGTTTCATGATATTGATGTGACATTGGCATATTTGTTTTTCCCTAATTGAAATCTTCTTGCAGTTTGCGTAAAGAGTATTTTAATTACGGTAATTGTCACAAAGAGGATTCAGAGTACCCCAAAAATATGTAAACCCTAAGAAAATTATAATGTCTCTCTTTCCGTTGATTTTCTATAATACAATTAACATTTATTTTAATATTTTGTAGAGTGCCTTCCCTATTCCAGTAAAATAATCCACTTGGGAGTAATAACTAGTACATCATTTGCTCAACGGCTTAAAAACAATAGATTAGGTTTGCAGCTTCGGAGTAATAAACCATACCAAACAATTACTACAAAAAACAACAGAAAACAATCCAAATTTAGCAAGAAAATTACCCAAATTATCAACGCGTGTATATCGGTAACAAAGATGACCGTACTAGTACTTGCCGGGCGAGAAAAGGGAAAGCGGGGGGAAGCGGGCGGGGACCCGCATTCCAGGGACGCGTCGAGTTAATGTGACCGCGTCGTACCTGATAATTACGCGTACACACGGTGACGACCGAGGCTACTTGCGATCCCGAGGGCGAGAAATCTCCTGAGCGAAGCTCCATTCACGCGTGTCCATCGTGCAACAGCTCATGTTGATATTTTCAACATCACCTGGACGAAATCCACAGATACAGTCTTGTATTTTCTAAGTAGTACTATCTAGTATAAGTGTAAATAAGTACTTTGGTGTATCTTTGGTGTTACACTGTAATGTAATATATAAATAAATAAATATAAACTATGTACATCATATATATTATAATAATACTATGTAGACATTTTCCGACGATTACTTTAAGTCTGGATAATAATCATACTAATATTATAAACTAGCTTCCGCCAGCGGCTTTGCACGCGTTGTATGCCAACAAAAAGTAGCCTATGTTTGAGTCCAGGTCACAACACACCAAATTTTATCGAAAGTTCAGACATTAAGACGTTAGATATTGAGTAACAAACAAAAAATAAACAAACAAACATCCAAACTTTCACATTTGTAATATCAGTGTGATGTTTAAGTGAGTGTTTGTTTCGTTGTTTGTTTATTATGCTTCCACGTCGTAACGGCTGCACCGATTTCTATGAGATTATGACCTGGATTGAGATAAAGGCTACTTGTTATGATATTATTGACAAAGTATGCATGCGAAGCCGCGGGCAGAAGCAAGTAGAATCTAAAGGCTGAGTAGATTTTTTGAGGTACGGTTGGTTTTCTTCTTATTGGATCCAATTAGGTGGGTCTTTTTCTCCTCGATCAACTTGGAAATATAACGACGCACGCAAGTCGTACACGTAGGGTTGCGGATTGCAGGTCTCAAGTGAAGATGGGCAGGACATTTGGCTAGAGGGATGACAAGCGATAGACTAATACGGGGAAGGAAGGGTGGCCAAGGGCCGCTTTGACCACGAGGCCACAAACCCGATCGTCGGACGATATCACCAGCGTGGTCAGATATGGAATAAGGATAGCGCAGGGTGATGAATTGATGATACGAGTGGCGTGATAGACAGATAAATAAATATTGCTGGATATTTCACACAGCGCTATCTTGCCCCAATATAGCAGAGCTTGTACTATGGGAACCAGATAACTGATATAAGACTTATATACATTTGTGTTTGTAAATATATACTTATAATATATAAAGAAACAACCAGAACCGGAACAAATATCTAATAATCAAGCAAACATTTGTTCCGCGGCGGTAATTGAACCCGCTACCTCCTGCGTGTCAGTCGCCCACTGCACCACGGAGGTCGTCTGAGATAGAGAGATAGGTTCCAATAAAAATATATTCATAAAAAAGTGTTGTTGGTTCGTATTTAAATAATTCATCAGCAAATAAAGCTCCATTATAGCTGAACTAATTGTTGATGAAAACCTTCTTCATACCCAATTTATTTGCATTCAATTAAAATTAAATATTGCCATTTTGTATCTGTGAATTTTACGATAATCTTCGCAAATACGAATACAAAAATAGGATCTGTTCATTATTTTGATATTTTGTTAAATTTTCTCACGCATCTCCTGTATAATTTCTGCTCTTATACTTGTTGAAATATAAATAGGTCGGATTTAATATGTATCAAAAAAATATGTACCAATGAAAAACATAATCAAATGATACACCATTGAATTATCGTGATGTCGATATTATTGATCCAGGATTAACTAGTGTTACTTGGTTGTAATTATTCAGTATAAAGTGAAATCATTGGGATGGGCTGCATTCGGCAAGATGACATCCTTAAGTCGCCTAAAAACATCCTTAAGTCTCCTAAAACTCCACAGTGTCTGAAGACCCGACTTCAAAACAGAAGGAGGTTCTCAATTTGACTGTATTTTTTGTTATGTTTGTTAACTCAGAACTTTCGACTGGGTGAACCGATTTTGATGATTCTTTTTCTATTTGAAAGCTGGTGCTTCCCGTGTGCTCTCATTTCCATTTGGTCCAGTTCTGATAATGGCATCCATGAGAAAACCATATAAGTCTTAAATTTGTTTAGTTTTTATGTTATGTTATGTCTGTTAGCTCAGACCTGTGATAAATCTCAACCGATCTAAAAAAAAAAAATTTATTTGTAAAGATAGAGTTTATAATTGATCTCATAGAAATTTCACTAAAATTGGTATAGTAGTTTGGTTTTTATTGTTATCTCAAGTCGGTTATATTTTTGTTAAATAGTTATTTGTTAATAGGTATAATCTGATTATTCGTTAACTACAGATAGAAATGTAGAAAACTCTGTAGACTCATCTACCGAACGTTAGAACTGAAACTGTATCAATTTGTAACACAAATTATACGGTGTCAAGTTAGCGCCTAGCGCCTGTAGTATAATTGCGGTGACCCAGTTCAGTCCACATTATGACAAGAAGATTGTGAGATAAAAGGACCAGACGTCCCCGTTTAGACTCTCGTTTTTACAGGAAACGACCCCTGGTAGGGTTGCTATGCCCTATCCGGCTTTTTGTCCTTTGAGCCGGAAAAAAGGTAAATTTGTTTAAGCTAAGTGGGCAACCCAAAAACGAGTTTTCAAGCCAACTAACGTGGCTCAACGTGCCTTTTCGAAAAACGAATAAAATAAGCTACAAAGTTCGGAAAAGGTGTCATGCTTCCAAAAATACCTTATACTTCTCATATCATGATAAATTTTATCGATGTGAAGTGACTCTTATTTAAAATTAAGTTTCATTGCAAAACTTGTTTGAATTTTGACTCTCTTTTTATGTATTTTTATCCGTGGCACGTAAGGCGCGGTACAAATACAAGAGGCGTCGGGCGGAGGCGAGGCCACGGTAATGTTATCTGTACAGTATTCTGTCTTCATACAAACGGCTGGAACGTGAGTCATTCCTCGCTCCTCGTGTTCGGTACCCACTCGGTACACAACCAGTCGCGAATGCGCCGCAGCACGGTAATGTCGTTGCCGCAGTGACGAACGGTGTGATTTTTATTGTAAGCAGTAAGCGTGCAATTTGTGAATATTTTATTGAAGTACAAGTACTAACTTAATATAGCAAAGAGCACGAATAGACTACATTGAATTCTTCAATAACACACCCAGAGATAACATTTTTTAAATTACCTGCAAACTCCGAAAGGTAAAAATAAAAATATTTAAAAAAATGTTTATAACCTAGTAGGTACTGTGATTTGTTTCTCTTTTTAATAGGTAGGTATTTCGCTTTTGGGGTGATACGTTGCGAGTACATTCTGTACGGACCATGGTAAATTTCGCATCTCTTTGGATATTAATTTATTACAGGAAGTCTATCTGAAAGTGTGCCTAAGTTTTAAAATAAATATTTTAGTTTTTCTTACCTTTTCTTAACTTCCCTTATTTAACTCTTATTAAATATCCTATCACATTATTATTAGAGAAAGAGATGACCATCGTCTCATCATAAGAGGTCATCAACCTTTAGAGTGGGTAGGTATTTAGACAGGCTACCCGCCACAACCGGCTTCCGAAGTTAAAGTAGGTACTTTACAAGTTTTCAGTCGATGGACTTTAAATAGGGTCCTACTTACCTACGTTAGTAGTTATTTACAGGTAGGGGCAAAAATAAGTGCCCCTAGTTTCTACTTACCTTAAAAATATTATACATATAAGGACGGAAAACGGTCCTCACGTCACGTAAGTGCTTAGGTGATTACCTATTCACATTTGCAGGAACTAACTCAAAATTACTATTAGTCCTAATTTATTAAATGTACAGCTATTTTGATAGGTGCACTATTTAGTGGTACATTATGTACCTACTACATATACTAAGTAGGGTACACACGCTTCCTATTTCATTCACAATGATTTTTTTAAATAAAATATACAATCTCAAAACTAGAAAGAAATTCAAGTAGGTAGATGAAATTAAAATACTGCAGGCGGGCAGCCCTAACGCTTGTTTACGCGGCGCGTGACTGTAGGTAATTATTTCAAGGACAGGGCCGAGTCACAATACTGGTATAAATTAGAATGCGCAGCGAAAGATGAGACCTGTCAGATGGTAGTAGAGGGGATTTCGCGCAGGTACAGTCGCGCTCAAAATAGTTTAATGAGTTCCGATAAATAATATATTTATTGAACATCGAAATCGCTATCGCTGTCGTCATCGTGTATAAAACGAACACCACTTATATATTCGTGGCTGCGATGGCAACCACTTTCACGAGCTGTCCCACTTATACTAGGCTGTGGTGTAACTGGTTCGTCTTCGTTGGAGCTATTTTCGCTGTCTTCCGTGTCACTGTCACTGTCGTCGGACGAATCCTCTACTGATATTATTAATTCCTGATCAGTCAAATCCTCAATAATATGATCACTTTCAATATATTTATTTTCAATTCTTTTAGTTTTTTCACATAACGCTTTCCACTCATTTGGACCCATTTGGTCCACCTGTTCCTTCACTAACTCCATTACTCCTGTAATATTCCATTTCACGTTCTTGCTGCTAACATGACCTTTTATTGCTGCCCAGGCCATTTCGATAGGGTTTAAATCGGGATGATATGGGGTCAATCTAAGAACGCGGTGGTTATGCTCTTGCAATATTTTATCTATGCTATATAGTTTGTGGCCCTCTTTGTGCTTTTTTATTATATTGTAAAGCTCTGGCTTCAACATCTCCGAAGTAAATGCGATGCCTTTTCCTGCAAGCCAAGATTGCATCTCGGCTTTTTTCGTATTCGAGGTTGGCGCAGACTCCTCCTCCTTGTTATGGTAGGACGCATTATCGACTACCACGACGGAATTTGGTGGGAGATTTGGGATTAATTGAGTCTCAAGCCATTTTTTATAATTAATGAAATTCTTGTCGTCATGGTAGTCCCCTGATTTGGTTTCTGATTTAAATATTAACAAAGCATTCGGAACAAAACCATCTTCGGAACCTGCGTGCACGATGACTACCCGCTGCCCTTTGGAAATTGGTTTCTTTAGTCCTTCCACTGAGAGATCCGACCAACCTTTTGATGTTGTGTGCGTAGAATGCACATATGACTCGTCAGTGTATATTATGGGGCCTTCTTGACGGTATTGTCTGAGTTTCTTTATATATTTAATTCTTTTGAGGCGGAGATCGGACTTTTCTATAAGAATTTTCCTGTTATTTTCAGTTTTCCTCCACAGAAACCCAAGATCTTTTATAATTTTGCGCAAACTGGTTGCAGATTCCCTGATACCAGATGTCATCACGCAATTTATTTTCAATCTTTTTAAATATCGGGAGTTCCTTATTTGTGATGTGAAAATTGTGGATACAAAGTTTAATCACCCCTTTATCAAAATTGTCCATGTCGGTTACTGGGTTTAAACTCCGTAGTTTTTTCCAGGAGTGCGAAACACTGGCAGCAATTCGGAGCTATTCGCTTCCTTCACAATTCTCTTCACCGTGTTAAGTGAGGTCCGAGTGGCAGCAGCCGTACTTTTTACGTTTTTGTACCGATTTCAAATTTCCGACGCCTTCCTCCGCTTCCTTCGCTATAAACTCATAAACGTCAAACAACATCTTCCTACTTTGTCTTTTTAAAGTTTTACCTCGAGGCATAGTCAACATAAAACGATAACGAAAACTATAACAAAAAAATAACGAACACAACATCAACTTTTTCACTCGTCAGTACTTGGGAACACAGCGGCGTGTGCGCGGGTCGCGGGGAACGACACACGACTGAATGCGCATGCGCGGACGCTATACCTGGCCGTCCCTCCTCGCTTGACTCGCATACCGCCAAAATGGCCTGAAAACTGTCTACTGCGCAGGTATGACCACGTGATCCGTCAAGTCTCATCTTTGGCTGCGCGCATTATACCGTGGCGAGGCGCGGTCGAGGTGCAGCGCAGAACAGGCGCGCTAACAGTGTCGGAAAGGCGAGACGCGGGCGAACACAGTGGATGCATTTGGGGCGTTCTAGTGTTTGATTCTATCACGACAACATGTCTTCTTTGTCAAATGAAAAGGATCTGCAAGCTCTGGTGCATTTGGAGAACCTACAAAAGACCAGAAGATATACGGTCCACTCTGTGTGGCAAGCAGGACAGGAGCATGCCACTGCTAACTGCGGGTGCGCCAAGGGTGAGGAAGGGGCGCCCGCGCTCCGCCGTCTCGTATGTCTCGCGCCACATCACTTCTATACATTTTGTATGAAATATCAAAGAAGTGGCCTCTAATTACATAATTCCCAAATGGATATGGGCATATTTAAACACGGTTTAAGAGCTATAAGGACCATTGTTCTCAACTTGCTAAAATAACTCTAAACAAAAAATAAACCTACAAATTTTTCCGTCTTTTTAAAAATTCATAATGTGACCAAACTCAAGCATAATGTTGCGCTTTGTACTGGAGCGGGAATGAGGAACAAATACTTTACTATTGTTAGAAGCCTGTGTTGAAATTTAAATGAGCAGGAATAATAAATGCTGTTAGTAGTAAGACAAACGTTGTAGAATATATCTTTTAATATACGTTTACAACCATAGACTGTTCTTAATGGCTGCACTGTTGTTGTTAAAATGTATACTTGCATTGAGTGATTGTTATGGCTGGATAACACTCTGTAGTTATGTTTGAATAGCCATATTTATGTACCAAACAAACTCAAAAGAATAAACAAGTAGGTACTAATATCTCAGTTATCATATCAATTATGAGGGATATGAGGATCCAACGACAACAAAGTCTCCGAACTTTCAATTCTTCGTGTAAAATTTTCTGAATTTGGCTCATACCAATCCCTAATAGTTCTCAAATTGTCTCATAGGTAATCCGCGGGTTTTCTTCAATTAGCCGCTTAGCAGTAGCCACATTATTTTCGTTGACGGCAGTTAAAGGCCGCCCTTCACGAAATTCGTCATGTAAAGAAACCCGAATTCTCTCAAATTCAGCAAACCATCGCCTTACGGTGCTCAAACAAGGTGCTTCTCTCCCAAAAGCATTTTGAAGACGAGCGGAACAGTCTTGCGGAGAGAGCATACTTCCTTAACCGACAAAGCCCAACTAATGCGCTGAAGTGGTATCAACAACGCTACCCAGACCGCGATTGAGGAAGTATGTTTCAATTAAGTCTACTTTTTGCGTATTTGACAATGCCATGATAGGTCAAATAAGATGATGCAATGACTGATATAAAAGTCCGACAGGCGCAAGAACCATGTTCGAAATTCAAAATTGTTCTGAAATACGAAATGTTTTTGAATTGCTCATGAGAGCATAGAGTTTTAAACTTCTTAATCGTTACAGTATTAATACTTCTTTAGTGTGCAATTAGAATCTAATAAAATGTTTGTAAAAGGAATTTTGTTTGTCCTGTTGTATGAGAATACTTTTTATCAAATTTGACTAATTTCCGCTGTTCAGATTTTTTTCATGCGGTACAATAAAATGCTTCTTACAAAGGACTGCATCGATCGGCATCAAAAAAAAATTTTACCAACTTGACTCATTTTAAGGCGCTACTCACACTTGACCAAAAAAAAAATTAATGCCAAAATGTTTTTCTTCGAAAACGAGCTGATGTTTAAAAAAAAACTGCACCTGTACCTCTTCTGGTTATGGGTGCTGCCGTACTGTTACAGTTAAAAAACACTCTGTATATAGGTGCAGTGTACAACCCACCAATACTATTTGATTGTACTTTTTAGGGTTCCGTACCCAAAGGGTAAAACGGCACCCTATTACTAAGGCTCCGCTGTCTGTCTGTCTGTCCGTCTGTCACCAGGCTGTATCTCATGAACCGTGATAGTTAGACAGTTGAAATTTTCACAGATGATGTATTTCTGTTGCCTCTATAACAACAAATACAACAACAACACAAAACAGAACAAAATAAATATTTAAGGGGGCTCCCATACAACAAACGCGGTTTTTGCTCGTTTTAGCTCGATATTGATAACGGCAACAGTTATACGCTTGCAATATTCACAGAATATTTAGTTATATATTGACTTTAAAAATAATTACCTGAATTAAAATAAAACAAATACTTAAGGGGGGCTCTCGTACAACAAACGTGATTTTTTTGCCGTTTTTATAGATAATGGTACGAAACCCTTCGTGCGCGAGTCCGACTCGCACTTGGCCGTTTTTATTATTATCTATTTCTATTCTCTATCTATTGGCCTTTTTCTGCTACCAAATTGTACCAATACAGTTGTATTATGCCCTACGTGTCTCCGCATGAAGCCAGGATTATCCTGTCATATTACGAGTAGTTAGCTGACGTAAGCCGACCAACTAAGTTTCAACCGTACCATCTTCGAATACGGTTCAGAATTCAATATATCTTTCCTAATTCTACTTGTAGGTACTATATTCTTGTTACGAAGTTATAGTTCAGTTCGCCAGACATGCTGGCCATAAGTGGAGCTGAATTCCGTGGCTGGCAATATCACTCCGAGTTGTATCTAATGGGATCATAACTCCAAGAACATTTTCCACGCTGCGCTACGTTTTAATGCAATCCATTTTTGAAGAGGTTTTCTGTCGTACCGTTTTGAAACGAGAATAGTCAAGAGAAGTGATGACAGGTGAAGATCTTTAAAGGGAAGAAGCACAGGGAAACTTAAGGGGAGACCGGAGGGGGATCGTCCATACATCACATACTACCAAGATAATTTCTAATTGGAGCATATTTCTAAAAAATACTATTCAAATTAAAATTATACCTTATTAAGCTAATAAGGTATAATTTTAATTTGAATAGTATTTATCTAGGTTCCCAACCATATATTAGATCAAAATACTTACTTAAAATGAAATAGAAGCGTATCGCATTCTGCATGTTTTTACGTCATAAAAGACCTTTTTTCAACCTAATTGTTTCGTATTAAAAACAACAACATCTTACGTATTCTAGTCATGGGAACATAGTTTATATTGTCTAGTTAGACTTGTTTGGTGGAAGCTCAAATGATTTTTTAAAAAACATAAAAATGATTAAAGTTAATTTATTTATATATTTTAATGTCTAATACATTTGGCGACTTGATACAGAATGAATCTCTCTAGGTTAAAAGTACTGCAGTTGAATTTAAACATAAGCAAAATCTTATCTGGCTAGCCCGGCGACCATGCGTGGGCGCTTGTGTGAATAAGCTATAATATGATTAGTTGGCTGAAAATATGGAAGGGGCAGTTATGCCAGTATCTGTAACTCCTCCCTCCGTAAGTTCGAAATTATCCGAAGGATGAGGATCATTTCGGATTTTCCCCATAATACAAATATTTTTAAATTTATGCTTAAATGCTAACAATAAAAGACAAATTACAATAATAAAGCAAAACACAAAATTTCCTATACTAACACTTTTATAATCTAGAGCACTATCACTAATAATTTCACTTCCACTTTTCTGTAGTATATAGTTCAGCGACTGAACGTCGGTGAGGTCGATTCCATTGAGATTGGCAGGTTTTCTCTGCATATCTGACGGATCGGTCGATATTTGAGGTAAGTTGATTACTGGAAGTTTCATGAAATTTACGTCATTTCCTTGAGTTTGGTGTCTTTTAAATGACAGTCCCTTTATCTTTACTAGACAATCATCATCCATGGTCAACAGGTATGTTCCAATGATAGATTCTTGTGTTATATCGTCTTTGCAATACTTGGTGAGTAAGGTTTCTGTTCTTACGTGGATGATCCAGCGATTGGGCTGTATAGAGTCAGCCTTTACATCGTCGATGGTAACTGGAATCGGGTGACAGCTCGAGATATTTGTGGAAAAGCTCATAAGTTCGGTAATGCAATCATCTTTGATTAGTAACGTGACATCGTTCTCATGGCATAGAAAACGGTATTCATCAATCTCGCGGCATGACTGGGAGAGCGGCATCGCTTTTAACCCTTTCACAAGGACATATGGGTATTTAGGTAGGATAATAGAGGTAAGGTTATTGGCTCTATCGTGGATAGGTAATGGAATCATTTTAAAATAGTTAAAAAGCTCATTCCTGATTAAAGGAATGTGCATAATGAATTTTATCTGATTTTGTTTTACATATGCTTTTATCTTTATACATTGCTCTATTTTTAAAATATTTTCAATACTAACTGGAAAAACTAATCTGTCTGTTTTCTCAATTTCCTGCAACAATGCCACTAACTCTTCAGTGTCTATAATTGATTGATGTAACAAATTAATTTTAGCAAAGGCAATAGCTGTCTCAATTTCATTCAGTCGAATGTAGAGTGTTTGAAAGTTATGTATAAACGCGTTATATATGTGAATAATCTTATTACTGATTTGGGATAAGTTTAATTTATTTAAGCTACGATTGATATCTTGGATACTGTCTTCAATCTGAATGAAATTGTATTTGGTAAAGTTGGCTATTTTTGTGAACGTACCCACCATTTCGGCAACGATAGTCATTTTACTATTTATGGCGTCTTGTTTTGTATTTATTTTATTAATTAATTTTTCATACATTACAGCGTCATCATTATCTAGATTTCCTGTGATCGCTTTGATAAATGAACCGAGAGGATTTATTAAACCACGTTTAGATCTTACAGTTGGAATCAGCTGTTTGTACTTAAATATAGTTATGTTAATAGTGTAATCCGTTTGTAACTCCACATCAGTAAAGTCTGTGTCAAAAGCTTTAATATCGAAACATTTTTGAATGTGCATTTTAAATCTTTCATAACTACCTAAATTGAATTCCAATTCCTTGTATAAAAGTTTTAAATCCAACACCTTTATAACAGTCCATGTACCATGACTGATGACAGCTTGACCTTCTTTGACGGGTAGCAGTCCCGGGTTCTTATTAATAGGGTGTAGTTGAAGGGCCTGGTTTTGGATCACTAGGACCGCCAGAAGAATTAACCTGTGGAGGACGTTTTATGTCTTTAATAGGAACTTTAGTATGTCGACTATGTGTTATAACGGGTACAACGTTTCTTTGTATGGCTCCGGTAACCTGAGCTTTCTGATATCGCGGTTTATCCTTACTACGTCTAGTGTTTACTCCTTTGATATATACTGTATCGCCTACATCTATATCGAATTCTTTCTCGCCACCACGTTTCTCTATTACAGCTTTCTTTTTGTCAATTATTTTATCTGTTAGGTACTCATACAAATGCTTAGTCCTTCTAACGTGTTCTTTAACCAATTGTTGAGTAAACTGTTTGTTAAAATCTACATAAAAAGCGTTATTAGACTCGGTATGACCGAAAACTACTACAAATGGGGTAAGACCTGTAGTAGAATGAATTGTGTGGTTATATGACATAACAGCGTAACTCATAACAGATGCAGCGTCAGTTATTTTTTGTTCGTATTTAGCTATCCGATATATTTCTATGATGGTTGAGTGAAATCGTTCAACTATTCCCATAGAGTTGGGATTATGAGGGGTACCAATGTGAAGGTCGATTTTATAAAATGATAACATTTCCTTCATTAATGTATTATTAAATTCTGTGCCTGGATCTGAACTGATTCTACTAGGTGTTCCATACAAAGAGAAATACTTAATTAAGGCTCTAACTGCTTCGGGCGTGGATTTCGTGTTAATCTCGAATGCTTGGCCTAACTTGCTGTAGGCATCGACTATTGTTAGGTAATGTTTTCCGTCAATTGAAAATGTGTCAATAAAAAGTTCTTGGAATGGCTTTATTTGAGTTTGTGATAACTGTAATTCCGGTTTAAATGGTTTTCTATAATATTTCATTTTCTTGCAGAGTTCGCAAGCATTTATAATGCTAGCCACCGTTTGATCCATGCTATTCCAATAATAGGTGCGTCTTATGTGCGCTAACGTTTCTTTTATTCCCCTGTGACTATTTTTTCCTACATGATATTTGAGTACAACGTCTCGTTGCTCCTGTTCGTTATCAACATAAACAACTCGCTTGGTACATTCATAAAATTTTACTGTTCTTTTTTGAAAAAGTAATATGGTAGCCTCCGAAAACTGCTTTCGATGTAACGGGTCTTCAAAATAAAAGAAATATTTTATTTTAGGCCTAATGTAATTTTTCAGGAATCTTTTGATTAGATCTGGATGATCTAAAGGTAAGTGAACCTGTAAAACCTTTTGTTTGTCCCTAGATAAGTCTTTAACTGATATTTCGTCCCTGTTCCAGGTATGTACGAGTATTTGATTCGGCTTGGTATCTACAGCTTCTTGCAATATAAGCATACCATCTGTATCTAAATCGCGGGCTGAATGTACTGTCCCCATACTAGCGTCGTCTTGACGACCTTCAGATGCAGATGCAGTAGTACTACCTCCAGATGGAATTGAGTAGGGAGATCGACGTCGACCTTTACCAGCTTTCGATGTATTACTTTTCTCAGAACCTGATGATATAACTATCGGAGATGGCGTTCGCTCGCGCGGTGTAGAGGTACGGTTGGTGTCCTTATTACTCAAACGTATAATATCGTCAGTTACGTCTTTAATAGGGCGTTTTAGTTTTTGTTCCTTTTTATCTAAATTCACCTTCATCGAATCGTCATCATCGTTACTTAGGGCGTTAATCCTAATTCGCGACAATGCATCGGCATTACAATTTTGTTTTCCTTCTTTATGTTTAATGTCATAATCAAACTCCGATAAGCGTAATTTCCATCTAGTTAGCTTGCTGTTAGGTTCCGTAATGGATTTAATCCAAGTTAAAGGTCTGTGATCCGTATAAATCATAAATTTCTTTCCGTATAAATAAGGTCTAAAATGTTTCGTAGCCCATACTATGGCTAAAAGCTCTTTTTCTATTGTACTATATCGCGTTTCGGCGTCGTTCAAAGTACGACTAGCATAAGCTATCGGCCTATCGCTGCCTATAGGACCCTGCGAAAGGACAGCTCCTATAGCGAAGTTTGAGGCATCCGTCGTAAGGACGAATGGTTTTGAAAAGTCGGGAAACTGTAAAAGCGGTGCGTTAGTTAAAAGTTCTTTACACTTTTCAAATGCATCTATGTATTCCTGTTTTGTACAATCTATCTTATTTTTCTTTTTTAAACATGAAGTTAATGGTTGTGTGAGTTTAGCAAAGTCTTTGATGAATTTCCTATAATAACCAACTAAACCCAAAAAGCTTTTAATTTCGGTTGGTGTTCGAGGTAACGGAAAATTTAAGACTGCCTTTATTTTATCGTTGTTAGGCATAAGGCCATTTTTGGTGATGGTATGACCAAGATAAAGGACCTCTTTTCTCAGAAATTCACATTTGTCGAGAGTTACCTTAAGGTTAGTTTCCCTTAACCGATTGAATATTTTACGGAGTTTATCGACGTGTTCCTCTAGACTAGAAGAAAATACTATAATGTCGTCAAGATATACCAGACAGTGAATACCCTGAAGTCCTCGTAGTACGTTGTCCATAGCCCTCTGGAACGTCGCAGGTGCCGTTTTTAAGCCAAACGGCATCCTTTTAAACTCATAATGGCCCGATTGTGTTGTAAATGCTGTTTTTGACCTATCTGCCTCATTTACCTCAATCTGATGATACCCGCTAGCAAGATCTATTGTGCTAAAGTACTGAGATTTACCTATCTTATCAAAAAGGTCGGTAATATTAGGTAACGGATATTTATCGTCGACTGTGATTTCGTTAAGTCGTCGATAATCGATCACCATCCTAAACTTCTTTTCACCAGATGCGTCTACTTTCTTTGGAACCAGGTGGACTGGTGCACTCCAAGGTGAGTGAGAATCTGCTATTACGTTATCTGTTAGAAGTTTATCTACCTGATTTTGTATTTCCTGGTTAATGACAGGCGGGTGTCGATAAGGTCGAATGTAAATCGGGTCTTCATTTGTCGTTCTGATGTTATGTTTAACTTGATTTGTGAAGGACAAAGGTAGTTTATCACAATAAAATATATCACGATATTCGTAACACAATCTGTAAATCCTATCACGTTCCTCTTTATTAGTGTGATCTAATCGCAATTTTCCTAAATTCTCTTTCAAATATTCATCATTCATGCCGTAATTGTTCACAAAATTTACCTGACATTCTTCATTATTAAATGCCGTAACATCGAATGGTTCTTTAAACGTGATAACAGCTTTCACATCGGATGTATTTTGTATAACCGTTTCCGCAAAGTAGTTCTCACACCTAACAAGAGCGGTAGGCATACGGACGCCTTCCTGATATTCAAGATATTCTAATATCGCATCACCGTGATGTAAATTGGTTGGAATTTTCACTCTTGTTTCAGATCGCGGAGCTACGTGAATTTCATATGGCGGAGTATAAATGATTGGAATTCTCGCATTGTGTGTCATAAGGACTTGGTTTCTCATGTCAATATTAGCTCCTAATTTGGATAAAAGGTCAGATCCTATTAATCCGTCGTATCGTCCATCAACATCATAGATGTAAAATTTATGAGGTAATGTGCTTTTGAAGGTCTTTAACAATGGAATGTAAATTATCTCATTGTGCATGCTCTGAGCATGTGTACTGACCACTGTGAATGGTTCGATGTGTTTGAACTCACTGAAAAACTCATTAGCTTTAGATGGGCTAATAAAAGATCTGCTACTACCAGTATCGATGAGAAACTTTGATTTTATTTCAGGAATCACCACGTGAGGTAATTTTAATATACTATCACAACAATTTAAATTAATCACTTCACCACGTTCTTCGAGGCTGTTTTCTGAAAATTTTCCGGCATGGTTTCCACACAGATGTTTTCCGTATTAGTGGAATTTGTCCCTTCGACATATTCCATATAATTACACTCGGTAGAGGGGTACTCTACATTATCATTCGCATTATAAACGTCATAATCGTTGTAATCAGGGGTGTATTCGTTATAAGGGGATGGATCCTCTATATAATATAGATCGTCCGCAATCATATTCTGTCTAACGGGCGCTGTGCGCATCGAAATGTCACTATCCTGTAACCTTGGTTCTTGTACTTGTCGGGGTGGTACACCAAATTTATACTGGTTGCCTGAGTGAGGTTGGTTCGAAACACCGAACTTATAACCTTGTTGTTGGGGGATACCAAACCTAAAACCACCGTGTTGGAAAGGCGCGCGAGGCGCGGGCGCTTGAGCAAAATTTCGTTGAGGCTGAGTTTGAGTCCCAAATCGAAAACCTTGCGCGGGCGGCGCGAATCGCATTTGCTGAATAAAGTTTGGTCTATATCCACCTTGATTTTGTGGTATACCGTATTTGAAGCTATTTTGTGGGATGCCAAATTTAAGATTTGAGTTAGGCACCGAATTAAATGTAGTTTTGAAACCTTGAGAGACCGGAAATGGTTTTGGTGTATTATTTGATGGCATCTGGGGGAATGTTTGTTTTAGTGCTTTATTTTTAGCGTCGTACTGAAACTTAAAATTAACTTCCTCTGTAACAATGCTTAAGGCATTTTCTAACGTCGAGCAACCTTTTAACCTTACTATCCGAATCATGTCCTCAGGTAAATTATATAAAAATACATTTAGTGCAGTATTGTTGTACACGATCATTTTTGCTGCCTTGATGCCCTCGTCGGTCAGTCTATTTACCTTCGCGAACAAGGAACTTCTAGTGTTTTGAATTCTATGGCAAAGCTGTATGTATGACTCGCCCTGTTTATGTTTTATTGTCTCGAGTTCTATGGCAATACACTCCTCTGATCTGGGATCACCGAAATGCTGGGTAAGAATTTGCTTTAACTCCTCGTATGAGTTAATATTTGGGTGGTCACTGAGTAGAGTCGCAGCTCTACCAGTAAGTCTACTAGACACGGCATGAAATAAGTAAACATTTTGTGCCGCGTTTCCAACGATCTTACTACCACTCACGACATAATCACATTTGGAAATAAATAAATTTAAAAGATTTTCATCCCCATCATATTTAGGGATGAGACTAAGGGTCTCTTTCGGAATTGCTTTAAATTCCATTATAAAATTTATTTATTTTTTTAACACAATTATATTTTTCAATGTAAGTAAAAATCAATGTGTCTATTCTATTCTTAACTACTCTATGGTAAACTATAGTGCACTGATTTAACCGATTTAAGGGTCAATCAATATGCCTATTTTATATACCTCCTTAACTAATCTATAATAAACTATATAGTCACTGACTTAACCAATTTAAGTGTCAATCAATATGCCTATTTTACTAATTACTATACACTAATTAAATACGTCTAAACAGTCTGCCTATTTATGTGCAAACAAAATCAGATAAACGCAATTAACTAGGTGAACTTCGATAGCTCAATAAAAGTGGAAAAGACACAGGAATATGAAAATACAGGAAGTGAAAAGGTTTACTCACAAGCTGCTCGATCCCATGTCCTCCTGAAACTGCACCAAGTCACTATTTCACGCTTTACCGAATAGTCGTATTTATTTGGTTTTTCGTTTCCGCGTCCGCTAATAGTCGGTTTCTTATAAAACAATACTCTCTCGTGAGACTGATTTTGAATCTTCACGAGTGTATGGCTTCGAAAATCGCGGAAATCCTACCGGCTGCGCCAGACTTGTTTGGTGGAAGCTCAAATGATTTTTTAAAAAACATAAAAATGATTAAAATTAATTTATTTATATATTTTAATGTCTAATACATTTGGCGACTTGATACAGAATGAATCTCTCTAGGTTAAAAGTACTGCAGTTGAATTTAAACATAAGCAAAATCTTATCTGGCTAGCCCGGCGACCATGCGTGGGCGCTTGTGTGAATAAGCTATAATATGATTAGTTGGCTGAAAATATGGAAGGGGCAGTTATGCCAGTATCTGTAACTAGTTACAGAATAATAACACAATGAGAAAAATACAACAAGTTTTTCAGTCGTCATTTTTGGTATTACGGAACACGGTCAAAATCTAATCAAATTTAGAATCGTTATATTGCTATCACTGTTGCTCTGCGTAGCTAAATACTAAACAGGAATAGCTATATTCAGGCCGAAGTTTTTGACGCGGCCGAATTGAAGTTGCGCTCGGGGTTCGCCGGCTTCTTAAGGATTCGTAGTTGACAAACAATCTAGAAAGGGATGCCAAGGAAGGGTATAACTATTGAAGTTGAACCATTTTCGGTCGACCGTTCATAAACTTACAGTCATCTAAAATTCGATGAGTTATTTTTCGCGCAAACTGATTCAAAAATCTGTCCTTATGAAATTAAGTCAAACAAGTTTTGCTTAATTTATAAAAAAAGTCGTATAATTAGCAACGACCTCCGTGGCGCAGCGGGCGAATAGCCTGCTGAGACGCAAGAGGATGCGGGTTCAATTCCCGCCGCGAACCAAATGTTTGCATGATTTGCAGATATTTGTTGCGGGTATGGTTGTTTCTCCATATATTGTAGTATGTATTTACAAAAAAAAAGTATAAAAAGTATATAAGTATTCTATCAGTTATCTGGTTCCCATAGTACAAGCTTTGCTTAGTGTGGGACTAGATAGCGCTGTGTCAAAAGTCTTGCATTATTTATATAATTTGATTATATAATTTTAATCACCCCGCAAATAATATTGTCTACTAATTTAAAAAAAAAACGCTTTCTAGTGCTGTGGTGTCACTTGTTAGTGTTATTGGTACCTTTTTTAGTGCGCTGACTTTTGTTGAAAATTTAGTTAGAAGCAATTAGAAGCAGTGTGCATTTTTTTGTTTTTAATTATTATGAACACGTTTATTTCGTACTTATTTATTTGGTTATTCTTATTATCTTCACATAGTATTAAATGAAGTCGCTTCCGCTGTCTGTTACCTTAGATTTTTTAAACTACTCAACGAATTTTAATGCAGTTTTCAGCAGTAGATAGAGTGATTCAAGAAGAAGGTTAATAAGTAAAACTAGCTTCCGCCAGCAGCTTCGCACGCGTTGTTTATCAACAAAAAGTAGCCTATGTGTTAATCCAGGTTATAATCCACGTACATAAATACCGATTTGAAAGTAACTCTTTTTATTGCAAAAGTATATATATATATTTTATATTTATTTATGTATGTAGAATAGAATAATCATTTATTTGGCACACACAAAATGACACATGAAATAATTTTAAGGAACAGTAGATATAAGTATATAAGTAGTATATGTAGGTATATTTAAGGTTTAGGTATTTATTTATTTGTATCCTACATAAATAGATATTTATTGTAACACCGCCTCCTGACACGTCTTTTCAATCCAGTCCATCCAAATGTTGCCTGGAAGAGATTGCTCTGAGCGATAAGGTTGCCCATGGTACCACCATGTATTAAGTCTTTAAGTTTTCTAGGTTAAGTTATTTTAATTTGGTGTAACAATAAAGAATTATCTACCTATCTATCTGTCTTGCTGTCTGTGTGTTACCTTTTCACGACATAACGGCTCGACCGATTTCAATGGTATTTGGTACCTATATACCTAAATAGATTAAGAATGGACTTGAGTCATAGGATATAATTTACGTGACTGCACAGAAGGAGGGTATTTTTTTATTGACAAACTGTAATCATTTTACAAAAATGTAATCTAAATAGCCAAGTCAGGCCAAACTAACAGCTAATTTTCATAGGTTCTTAAATAATATGAACAATAATTGAATTATTATGTCCGCAGTTTAACATTATACCAATATATATATATGAATATAGTAGGTACGGTTAGTTTATACCACTGCGCTGAATTAATGTTCCAATTTCTGCTGTTGACGTAAAGCAATTAAAGCAAACGAGTATTTTCTAGACTCAGCTTTTATTTTTGTTCAATTAAGGTGTCTTAGTATCTTTTTCTTACTTCTATCTATATTCTAGTCTTATGAAAAAGCTTAGGTAAAAGATAAACTTATCAAAACAAAACCGCGAAGGGCGAGCCTAGCTTGCGCAAAAACGTTCCATGCTTTTTTAGTGTTTGATGATCATTCACTATAATCCAGCCAACTTTGGAATTTAAGGGGACACCGGAGAGGAATCGCCCATACAACACGTACTACCAAGATCATTTCTAATTTGAGCATATTTCTACCTTAATAAGGTATTATTTTAATTTTAATAGTATTTATCTAGGTTCCCAACCATATATTAGATCAAAATACTTACCTAAAATGAAATAGAAGCGTATCGCATTCTGCATGTTTATACGTCATAAAATACATTTTTTCAACCTAATTGTTTCGTATTAAAAACAACAACATCTTACGTATCCTAGTCATGGGAACATAGATTATATCGTTTAGTTACAGAATAACAACACAATGAGAAAAATACAACAAGTTTTCAGTCATTATTTTTGGTATTACGGAACACGGTCAAAATCTAATCATATTTAGAATAGTTATATTGCTATCACTGTCGCTCTGCGTGCCTTTTGACGTTTGCCGGCTTCTTAAGATATTTTTTTTCTGTTGTGCTATTTTAGAAATAAAACCAGAAACACCAGTTATGACTGTTCACGGCTGCCCAAATATACCCCTGTGCCAGATTGATAGAGAGACAGCCTAGGCTTAGTAATAGGTTGACGAAACTATAAATCATAAAAAAATCCACCCAGTTTTTTTTTAAACTTGTAAACACAATCTGACTGGCCTGAATCCTGATGTTAAGTGGTCACACTCCTGCAGCACTCGTGGTGCTGCAGGCGCGTTGCCTAGCACTTAATACCCTATTTACACCTCCTGAAGAAGGTCATTCCACATCTTGCAGGTGCGTGGAAGAAACGAGCGGGTGAAACGCACCGTGTGAGAGTTCCACGTATCTACAATATGTGGGTGAGCTCGTTGCCGGTTGCGGGAGGTTGGTAGAAGTGGGAAGCAGGGGTTAAATTGAACAGCTCTTCAGAACATCCAGTTGTTTTAAAATTAATCTCATCTCATCCGAACCTTATTAAATCTAAATGCTACGCAATATATCTCATTTTACATGGCGTAGTTAGCTTAAAACATAAACATGGCGCAAAAACCTGATATAAGAGAACTGAGCGAGACCACGACCAAAAAGCGAACTGTGAGTGAGGGTTGTGATATAAATGCCGCAGAAAACAAATAAAAAAAGGTTGTAACGCTCTGTATAGCTTGTTCACTACTGGCCACTGCTTAGATGAGTGACCGCTAGTCTCACATCTTATTTAGGTATTATCAGGTGTTAGAACAATCTGTGCTGTGGCATTAGAAGTTTGACATATCTGGGAGTAAAAGTGAAGCGTCACAACTTACTGAAATGGAAACGCTGTCACAAGTATGCGCGGCAAAAATGGACGCATGAAATATGAGTGTAATCAAATGTGTTTCGTCGCGTGAGGTCGACCTCGGGACTTTCCTCATTCCGTAAACAGCTTGCGCCTCATATAATTTATAATTTGAAGCTATTTTTAGATTCAGCCTAACCGTTGGTAAAGATTGATGACATGGCTCGCTTTTTCAGTTTAGTATGGCCACTTCATTAAGTATCTTTATGTCGAGATTTTTATTTTTAATCTTGAGTTCATCGCTTTACTTATGGCTGTTTGTATCGTCCATAATGATTGATAAATATCATGGTCTTTACAAAAATTAAATATCTTATTGAATTGAAATTATATTTATCTAGGCCTGAGAAGAAAACGCCTAATTATAAATTAAACTCAATCCGAAATTCTTCACAGAGAGTCATGGAGCATATCATGCTCGGCATCAGACTGTTAGATCGAATTCCAAACGTTGAGATCCGTAGACGAACGAACGAAGACGACGTTGGAATTCGAGTTATGGACCTCAAATGGTCTTGGGCGGGACACTTGGCTAGACGTGGTGATGACAGATGGAGCAGGACAGTGACTGAATGGTGGCCGAGGAGCGGGTATAGAAGGGTAGGACGATCAACAGCGAGATGGGTGGACGACATAGTAAAGGTCGTGGCCCGTCAGTGAGTACGACTAGCGCAGGATCGTGGTGGATGGCACAAACTTGGGGAGGCCTATATCCAACAATGGATGAAGTCAGGCTGTGGATTATGATGGTGAAAAAATATTCTTTGTCAATAAATAATAAAATTCTTTTGTACAAGCAAATCTTGATGCCAGTAAAAACTTATGGTATACAGCTCTGGGGCTGTGCCATAAAAGCAACATTCTAATCATCCAACGATTCCAAAATAAAATACTCAGGGACATCGTAGATGCACCCTGGTATACCAGAAATGTCGACCTTCACAAGTACCTCAACATAGAGTTCGTCGACAGAGTAATACAAAAATATGCAGAAGCTCACGAACAAAGACTTCACCAGCATGTGAACGTCGACGCAATCCAGCTCCTCGATAACACGGATATAGTGAGAAGACTGAAAAGGACAAAACTTTTTTGAGTTATTTTGTTGTACAATAATGTAATATAGTGTCAGTGTTAGTGCTATTCATTAAGAACACAATAACAAAATGTCTTCCCCTTAAATAGAGACTGCAAGAAAAGTGCCAATGGACAAATTCTTAATCATAATTCTAATATAGAACTAAGTTTGCATAAAAATGCTCATTAGCCTACTTGGCTAGATTATAATAAAACTAGAGTATACTCACGATCTAGGTACATAACATATAAAAAAAATAAACAGAACATATCCTTACAACATAACAGAAAGCCAACACATACTGACAGCCATTTGAACGCTGCGTCACACCACCATCCTCGCCATTTGCAATGTGTTGTTTCATCGTTAACAAACAGAGATTACGATCTCTGTGGCCCTGAACATCTGGAGAGTGAGCTGGCCCATGTTCAGGAGGTTCTAAAATCCAACGGATATGTAAATAGACGGCAGCCAAGATGCACGAATAGAGAAAAACCAACGAAGGCCTGTAGAAAGCCAACGTTATTCCATGCTTGAAAGGGGTGATGGATAAAATTGGAAATGTGTTGAAGAGGTTTTCAATCAAGTCGGTCTTCACTCCTCTCTCAAAGATGGCCAAGCATTTACGGATCCCAAAGGATGTTATACCTCTGCAGATGCCTGGTGTTTATAAGATAGACTGTAGCTGTAGCCGCTCTTACATCGGGCAAACCAAACGTACCATAGCCGAGCGTATCAAAGAGCATATTGCAGCTGTCAAAAATCGCCAGTTAAACAAGTCGGCGATAGCAGAGCATCTGGTAGACTCGGGACCGAATCATTGGATTGAACTTCATGATCCTAAGGTTCTATCTAGTGAACGCTATTATTACAAGATAATAGTTCGTGAAGCGATTGAAATCAAGAAATTTCCAAATTTTAATCAGGAAGATGGCTATAAACTCTCAGCGTCTTGGAACCCGGTGATTGCTAGGTGTGCGCGTCGTAATCGGTCGACTCAGTGCGTGGATACGGTTAGTGTAGTGTGTCGTAATATGAACGAGGACATTTCTAGTTCTGAAGACCAAGTGAGGGTAGGTGCTGCAGCTACCCACACTTCCCGACGGTAGCTCCAAGTACTCCAGTCAGCCCGAGACCATGACTGTTGCAACACAGCCGAAACGTCGGGATAACAAATAAAAAAGGTACATACGCGATAAATAGCCGTTTTAATCAATAATTATGTACAGTGATCGCGAAAGTTTGAAAAATACTAGACCATAACTCGTTTAAAAATAGTCATTCATTGATTAATTTTATTGTTAAAATGTATGTAGTTTGTATGAAATAGTCTACTCAGAAACCAACTAAAGCCTATATTCTAAATTAAAGTATAAGTACAATCTAACATTAAGCGATGGTACAGGCGAAACAAAAAGATCCTTAGAAAATGTCGAAGTAAGTAGACACCTTGGCGAAAAAGTAGGTTACTTCCATAATCACATTTTCTTTCGCCGAGTTCTTTATGGTACCTTCAAAGAGCATTGAAGATACAAAAGCTTTTCAAGTTAATTAATTGTAATTAGACCTTATCTTCACGGAGCTAGAATAGGTTCTTAGGTGATATGTTTAATTAATTTGAGCTCTTCATTTTTATTTTATGAGGAAAGGAATCTCGCACGGAACCATATTCCGGCTATTCGCGGAATAATCGAATTAGTTTTTTTGTGTAGAAAAAGCTTCGTGCCTCGAGCAGTGAATAGTGAATGGAATACTAAATAAAAATTAAAGATGGGCAGTTTGCATGTTTGTTATCTATTAAATTTTAATACGAGATTTCCATGTACTGATTTTCTTTATGCTGCACACAAATAAATATATTTAAAAAAAAACCAGCCAAGTGCGAGTCGGACTCGCGCACGAAGGGTTTCGTACCATTATCTAAAAAAACGGCAAAAAAGTCATAGTTGTTTTATGGGAGCCCCCCGTAAATATTTATTTTATTTTCATCATCATCATCTCAGCCCACATCCACCCACTGCTGGGTATAGGTCTCCTCGTTATAACGCGATTTTCTCCGATCCTGTGCCAAGCGCATCCATTGCCTTCCCGCAACTCTCGCGATGTCGTCCGACCATCTGGCTGGTGGTCTGCCAACTGGTCTGCGCCTTGCGGCCATCACTCGGTTGCTGCTCTCGTCCATCTTCCGTCTTTCCTCCTATTTATATTTTAATTTAATTTTTAAAGTGAATAATATAAATCAATATTCTGTGAATATTTTAAGCGTTTACCTGTTGCCGTTATAAATATCGAGCAAATACGAGAAAAAAATCACGTTTATTGAATGGGAGCCCCCCTTAAATATTTATTTTTTTCTGTTTTTTGTAATTGTTGTTATAGCGGCAATAGAAATACATCACCTATGAAAATTTCAACTGTCTATCTATCACGGTTCATGAGACTGGTGACAGACGGACAGACAAACAGACAGACAGCGAAGTCTTAGTAATAGGGTCCCGTTTGACCCTTTAGGTATGGTGCCCTAAGAATACAGAAATATGGGACATGTACAATGGCGCGCTTAACCCTAAGAAGAGTTTTCTTCCAAACCTTTAAGGATTTTATTATGTTAACTAATTTTGATTCGTTGGAATAAATTGATAATTATAGAGATAAGGACGAATTATATCAACATCTGACTTACTGGATAGCCACCACGCAATACATAATTACAGCACAATATCAATGCCTGAAAAAGATGCAGGAGTCTTGCCCCATATACGCATTGCTAGATATAGAATTGGTTTAGAAATAAATCTACAGAAGTAGTCAATGTTAAAAAGTTTTATTGTCAAAAAGAGTAAAAAATCTTGTTTTAATTAAGGGCTCAAAATTATTTACTGAATATTGAATTTATACTGCAAGAGATTATTTTGGATACAAAATGATAAGAGAGGCTTGGCCGCCACACTGCTCCTAATGGAGTTTTTTGGTTGCTGCTTGCGTAGCAAATACCGCGAACTACCTATTTCTGAGCAGAGTAGCATACAAAAAAAGTATTCTAGTAACAGCAGCGTATTTGTGTCGTGAACACTGTCATTGCCTCAAATACACGTCTGATGGAAATATTTAAGCAACGTCTTGGGGCTTTTATTTGGGTACCCTGAGCGAAGTCGTGGGCAAATTGTAGTAAGTCATAATTATTAAAATGGGCGTCCGTCTACGTTTTGCTGGCAGAACGCCCACACAATCTCAGCCTCGCAATCTTACCAGTAATTGTTGGAGCTGGACTGGTTCATTGTTAATTAATTTACAATTTTCGCGCCAACTTCGCACTTCGTTCACGAAAGTAGTTTCCACTTTATGGTATAATTTGATATTAAGTACTTAGCTAAATTACCGTAAACATATATTTGTGTAATTACTCTAAATCTACTGTTTAAAATAAATATTTACTAAACTAGAAATTAACGGCTTTAAACGTGTCGACCGAGTGCGTAACACCATGCTGCGCTCACTTACCGGCATTGCAGATGTAGGTAACAGATCGGCTGGGCTTAAATGAGAATGGGCGGGCCACGTTGCCCGAATGCACTCCGAGAAATGGGCCCATATTGCAACACCATGGACGCCTGAAGACGGAAGCCGACGTCGGGGTCGCCCGAGAAAGCGTTGGCGGGACGATTTTGACACCTTCCATAGAGAATGGTGGGAAATAGCAACAGATAGGGATGCTTGGAGGGACTTGGGGGAGATCTTTGTCCAGCAGTGGGTCGAGATAGGTTAGGAAAAAAAAACTAGAAATATTAGCACTGCCAAATTTAATTCAGTTTGTTGATAGATTATAGAATAGATTTAGATGTGAAATTTGGACATAACCAGTTTGAATATTCTGATAACTCAGAGAAATTAAGGATCCTCATCATAGGTCGTCGATAGTATAGATTTATCGTATATTATTTCTTAGACGTCCACTGCTGAACATAGGCCTCCCCCTTAGATCGCCATAACGAGCGGTTGGTAGCCGTTTGCGCCCAACCGCTCCCTGCGATTCTTAATAGATCGTCGGTCCACCTTGTGGGGGGCCAGCCTACGCTGCGTCTTCCAGTACGTGGTCTCCACTCGAGAACCTTTCTTCCCCAACGGTTATCGGTTCTACGAGCAATGTGGCCTGCCCATTGCCACTTCAACTTGCTAATTTTGAGAGCTATGTCGGCAACTTTAGTTCTTCTGCGGATTTCCTCATTGCGGATTTTGTCACGCAAAGAAACCCCGAGCATAGCCCTCTTCATAGCTCGTTGAGCGACCTTATTATTATATGTACCTTATATATACCTGTGACTTTATATATACTTAATGTTGACCAATATTAAAAAAATAATAATTATCATTGCTCGTATGGTTTATTTTGTCCACGTTTTCGTGCTTCTGATATTTAGGTACATTCTACTACATTATCTATCTATCTACTCAGCCCACATACACTGCTGGGTATAGGATATATTTTTATTTATTTTGTGGAAACAAACATAACAGCTTAAAATATGACATATCCCAGCAAAGTTTCCTCAATTAAATAATACAAAAATAAAAATAAGAACAGAAGAACGGCCCTGAGGACAATTTAAAACAATATAAGGAAGTAAAATCGTTATCACGCCACTTTTGATCCTGTGCCAAGTGCATTCATTGCCATAGCACAACTTGCGCGATGTTTTCCAACCGTCTGCCTGGTCTGTCAAACTGGACTGCACCCTCTACGTGGCCACCATTATCTCTTTGGTTCTACTGTACTATCCTAATAATATTAGAGAATGCGAAGGTTTGTGTGGATGCCATTTATTACCTATAATAAAATAGTTCGTTACACATATTGTTAACTAGCTGTTGCCCGCGACTTCGTACGCGTTACACTACTAAATGTGTTGGTAACCTAGAAATAAAGCTAAACTCGTTGTTGCAACTTGACAACCCATTTTTATCCTATGGTAATTGATTTATGGGATAAAAGGTAGCCTATTTGGTGATCCAGGTTATAATCTACGTATATACCAAATTTCAACGAAATCGGTTCAGCAGTTATGACTTGAGTGAGTAACAAATAAATAAACAAACCTCCAAACTTTCACATTTATAATATTAGGGTGATTCAGATTCAAATTCGTTTATTACTCCAGAAATAACATAACAGTTTACAAAAACCAAAGCGTTATTACTAGTTCATAAAACAGTAAAAACAAAATTACAAAATATAAAAATTTAAGTTATAAGTACACAACAGAAATAAAAAGTAAGTTTTATATAAAATTAATTAGATCGAGGATCAATTATAGGATTAGCTATAATCTAATCTCTCGCAGTATTCTAGACATACTTGCGCTAACTTCGGTATAAGATCCGCAAATACATCGCCTTCAGCTAACAGCAGGACTCTCCCATGAATTAGGATGATATTAGGGGTTTTGACGACCTCCGTGGCGCAGTGGGCAAATAGCCGGCTGAGACGCAGGAGGAAGTGGGTTCGATTCCCGCCGCGGAACAAATGTTTGCATGATCTTCAGATATTTGTTCCGGGTCTGGTTGTTTTTCTCTATATTATAAGTATGTATTAACAAAAAAAATACACACTTTAGAATTAATTATCGAGAAATATCAAGAACAACAGAGACCTCTATACATCGCTTTTATTGATTACCAGAAAGCCTTCGATACCGTATCCCATGCAAGCATATGGGAAACTTTACAAGAACAAGAGGTGGAGAGCGAGTATGTAAACGTAATAAGGAGTATCTACAACAACAGTACGAGTAGAGTCAAACTGGAAACAATTGGCCCAAGTTTTCCTATTAACAGGGGTGTCAGACAAGGAGACCCCTTATCCCCAAAAATATTTATAGCTATATTGGAATCCGTAATAAGTAAGCTAGACTGGAAGGGTATGGATTGGACATTAGAGGCAAACGCCTGAGTCACCTACGTTTTGCTGACGACTGGGTGCTGCTCTCAGAAACGAGCTTCCAGTTACAACTCATGATAGAATCATTACACACGGCTAGCAAACAAGTAGGATTAGAAATGAACCTTTCAAAAACAATGGCAATGACTAACCACAATAAAAAAACTAATATCAATTGGAAATAAACCGCTGAAATATACTGAAGAATATATCTATCTAGGCAAACAAATCAGCTTCAATAGACACAACAATGAACTGGAAATAGAGCGAAGGACACAACGTACCTGGAACAAATACTGGAGCTTGAAAGAAATCTTTAAAAGCAACATGCCGATATATTTGAAAAGCAAAGTCATGGTCTCATGCCTTCTACCGTGTTTGACTTACGCCTGCCAGATATGGAAATACACATCTAAAATAAAAAAATAAAATCAACAGCTGCCAGCGAGCAATGGAGCGTAGCATGCTAAATATCAGAAAAATTCACAAAATACGACACACAAAAATAAGAAATATAACAAAAGTAACAAACGCATTGTGCTACGCTCGCAAATTGAAATGGAAATGGGCTGGCCATGTGGCGCGAGCGCAGGACCAGAGATGGACAAAAAGGGTCACGTCGTGGAAGGGCCCGCAAGGCAAACGCTGCAAAGGAAGACCCGTCGCACGCTGGGAAGATGATTTGAAGAAAACGGCTGGCCCGCACTGGCTCGAAGTAGCCCAAGACAGAGACAAATGGCTATCTTTGGAGGAGGCCTTCACCTCTTGTGGGGTTCTTACAGATAAAAATAAAATCTAATTATTGTGTACCTAGTAAGAAATAAAAGGCTTATTTATTTTTTAATAACAAAAAAATATAAGTATATAAGTATTCTATCAGTTATCTGGTTCCCATAATACAAGCTCTGCTTAGTTTGGGGCTAGATAGCGCTATATAATGTTAAGCAATATTTATTTATTAAATTGGAACCTTCATTGTATCTCAGGTCTTACGCAGTGGAAACCGTATATCATGAGAATTCAAAACATTCTTAACTACAAGTTAGAGAACACTTCTAAAATTTGTCTTGAACACTTTACGAACACGTATCATAGTTAGTTCTAGAATTTCAGTTAGAAAATGCAAATGTCCCATAGCTCAACTCAACTCTGGTGGTTATAAGTCAGTGCAGTGGGGCGGTCGATACTAGGGCGGACTATGAATTATTTTGTAGTCATGCGAAGTTGAAGCATGCTATATGTTATTGCGTAAATACCACAGTAATATATATACAGTATATTTAACTATTTACAGACCTCTGTGTGGTTAAATTGAATAAAAAATAAAGGCATTTAGAGTCAAACCGAAGGGCATCTATACTAATATTATAAACAGGAAAGATTTGTATTTGTGTGTGTATGTTTGTAATGAATAAACTCAAAAACTACAAGTCCGATTTAAAACATTCTTTCACCATTGGAAAGCTACTTTTGCCTTGAGTATTATAAACGACTTTTTACCCAACTGCGCAAAGGAGGGTAATGTTTTTATTGAAAAACTACGCACGCGAAGCTGCAGATTGGTCAGCTATAGGTATATGATATAGGGAATATAGTGAGCAAGGCCCGAAGGTACAACTTTTTAATTAAATCCTTTTTTTCATGTTAGCATTATTGCGAACCAGCTTCCACCAGCGGTTTCGCACGCGTGGTTTATCGATAAAAAGTATCCTATGTGTTTATCCAGGTTATAATCTACGTACATACAACTACACATCAAGCTGTACTCTTCCAGTATAAGCTGACCTCTCATTCTACGAAAAGCCTATACAATGCGAGGATGATGTGTAGCCGTGTGTACATACCAAATTTCATCGAAATCGGATAACTGGTTACGACGTGATTGTGTAACAATCAAACAAACAAATCAATAAACAAACATTCAAACTTTTGCATTTTTAACATTAGTGTGATTAGGTGTTTATGGTGGCGTTTGGTCACATAATAACAAAAAACAAATTACAATACAAGTTTAAATAAACCAAATTTAAAAACCACCGACATTAAAAACCCGTTATAAATTTCTTTCCATTTTACAGCTGAGATCTCTTCACCAAAAAATCTTTATAACAGCGCCCACTGGCGAGTTAACACCGTAACACCTATCTTAGAACCATCGCCGATGAATCACACACCTTTTACAGAAAACCGTATCTAAATCAGTCAAGCGTTCTGGGAATATTCGTTATTTGCTCTCACAAACAAACAACCTCTCACCCTAAACCCTAACCCAAGCTCAAAGTCCGGTCTGGTATGGAGTACTGCTGCCACCTTTGGGATGGTTCGGCCAAATACCAGCTCGATACCTTAAACTCGATAGAATGTAGGGCTTTTAGGCTTATAGGTGAGCAACATATGGCAAAAACTAAGACCCAGTCTCGAACACCGCGGTAAAGTTGCAAGCATAACGATCTTTTACAGAATACATTTTGGGGAATGTGCCCAGGAATTATACGATCTGAACCCACCATCCCCTTTCCATTAAAGGACAAGCAGGCGCACGGCTCAGTACCATCCGTACCTAGTTGATACAGATACCACCCATTCGCACGCACCGTTTTGGTTCTACGTTCTTGATGCGTACAGCTAAAATATAGAACACTCTACCGTCGCCTGTTTTTCCTAATGAATACAATCCGGGCCTCTTTAAGGTAAGAGTAAATAGGTTTCTTCTAGGTCTTCGTGTTTCATTCATCTTAGACTAGATCATCGCTTACCACAAGGTGAGATTGTGGTCAAACGAAGTTCTATAAAATCTAAAAAATAAAAAAAGAGTGACCACACTGCTGAAGTAAAACTTCTTTTTCAAATTATTAATTTATAAAATTTTTCAATTACAAAATTGTCCACTCGTCTGTAGGTCCATCAGTCTATGTTCATTCTGGACAGACGCAAATCGCACTCGCACATTAACGCAATATACGAAACGTAACTCTCTCTTTCTATCTTCACTAACTTATATCTCCCTCTCAACTTCCGTTCGCACTTTTCGTAACGCATTCACCAGCTTACTCCCCAAGTCAAGCGTGCGTAAAGAAGTTTTACTTCAAAAAACCGTCTCCGTTCCGTCGTGGGTAATAAAAAAGTTAAGAAGATATGTTTAAAGTCATGATATATGTCCGAACATGTTCAAATATTGGTTTTATATTAGGAGGAAGATTAAAACTTCGTGAAATACTTTATCATAAACTATCGAGGATGCATTACTGAAACTAGCTGATGGATAAATAAATTAAAATTTATAGCGGCATAAACCAGGAAAATCATAATATCTTATACCTAATCATAATTGGTAAGTAGGTACAAGATTTATGGGGCAATATGGGTCCTTTAATGTGAGCTCGAGTCATAAGTCAAGAAGTTACGATGGGGACTCACGGAATTGGGGAAAAACTTTGTTGATATTAACCGCGAGGGCATAAAACTAATGTATAAATACAAGATGGAGGTAATCCTTAATATTTAAAATGACACGTGAATTGTATGTACCCTTTCTAGGATCATAGAAGGCTTTGTGTGATTAGTAGGTTAGTTGTATGACCCGGTGATCGAAATAAAAAATATTGGTACCGGTATTTTCACTTAGGGTGACTTGCGCAATGATGCCTAAACGTAATTCATCATCAGCCCTCATTAGTCCACTGCTAGACATAGGCCTCTCCCAATACGCGCCACTGAGCCTGGTCTTCGGCTCTTCTCATTTTCTTATGTCATCGCTGCACTAAGCCGGAGGACGCCCCACACCACGTTTTCCAAGTCGCGGTCTCCACTCAAGAACTCGTTTACCCCAACGGTTGTCGGTTCTCCGGCATATATGGCTAGTTCACTGCCACTTCAGTTTGCTAATCCGCTGGGCTATGTTGGTAACCTTGGTTCTTTGTCGGATAACCTCGTTACGGATTTTATCCACTCTCACACATATTAACTCTAAGCATAGCCCGTTCCATAGCTTGCTGACTAGTCGTACCATGAGCGTCCACGTCTCAGCACCGTAGGTCATTACGGGAAGGACGCAATGATTGACGACTTCAGTTTACAGGTATTGTGGTTAACGTATTTAGTGGCTAAATATGATTTAAAGAGTTGTCAAATCATACAGATACCTCAAATCGAAACATGTTTAGTCGCTTAATACGTTTAGGGATCGTTTTGCAAGCAAGCCTTATTGTGTGATTTGTAAGACAACGGACTTCGCAGTATTCATTTTTAAAACTTCATATAAAACATCAAAGATTCAATATCAAAAATCAAGACATGATCAAAAATCATCTGATGGGAAAGTTGTCAACGGATGCGAATATATAAAATGAAATCAAGGACGTATTAATAATGGGACAAGATTTTAGATGGTATAGGCTTGAAATAAATAAATAAATAATTCTGGAAATTTCACACAGCGCTATTTGATCGAGGGAAGCGAGATCTCCAAATCAACTTGGGCAAATCGGCGTTGTATGTATGTATTTTTGTTTGTCCGAGGATAACTTTCGAAGCGTTCATTCGATCATCATTAAATTTTGTATATAGGTCGGAGGTAGTGATGGCCAACTCCTGGTGTGACTAAATGAGATAACCATGTGTGGGGGTTGTTGAGATATTGAGGTTCAAGAGGGGTACAAAATCAAAATGAGACTTCCAGGTGAAATGGGATGTCTAATTAAAGGTTTAAGTTACTTTTAGTTTAAGCCTTGTAGTTTTTGAGATACACCAGTGACCTCATAGTGCTGAAATTTGGTATGCATGTAGCTTTAGTTAAACAAATATAAGGCAAGGTTTGAAATTCAGAATAACTGCAATTTCTACACCAAGAAGAATATCCAAATAACATGAACTCCGGTTACATGTAATTTGAATGAAACTGTTGGTCAAGTTATTTGGTGGTGCATTTCGTGTCACTATTTTATGAGTCAATGATTATGAATCATATTTTTTTTGTTTTTTTAGAGACTCCCGAGATCTCAGTTCGGGGCGAACCACTAGTTAGCCCCAAACTAAGCAAAGCTTTTACTATGGGAACCGGATAACTAATATAACATTTATTATTTTTTTGTGTGTTTGTGTTCCTGCAGCGGGAATTGCACCCACTACCTCATGAATCTCAGCCGTTCGCCCACTGCGCCACAGAGGTCATCACAGAGGCCTCAGATGATACAGGCTTGTCCTACCTATGGATGGTCCACCGTCTCTATAAACATGTATCTATACTAACTCTCTGCTTGTCGAACCAAGCACAGTGAAGGGTTCCGTAGCCGGTACTACTGTATCTTAGTTATATTCAAATACAAAGGTAATTTTGCAATTGATTTTGGTAATTTTGTATGAGCATTATATCTATACTTCTATACTAATATTACATAAACTTTGTATTGAATAGGCTCCGAAACTACTGGACCGATTAAAAAAAATCTTTCACTGTTGGGAAGCTACACTATCCCCGGGTGACATAGGCTACTTTTTAGCCAACTGCGCAGAAGGAGGGTAATGTTTTTATTGAAAAACTACGCGTGCAAACCTGCGGATTGGTCAGCTAGTAATAACTATTTACAAACCCAACTACAGACATAAGTTGGTCAGCTACTGATCGTTAATAAGTAAAGTGTTTTTAGCTTTAATCATTTATTTTTTACTATTATGGATACAGGGGGGGGGGGGGGGGGTCATATGACTATTACAAAAATGGCAAATAATGTTTTAAAATACCTATTCAACAAAAGTCCAGAAGGCGGGTTGCGCGAGAAAAAAAATCAGCCCCTAACTTCCCTAAAGGGAAGGACTTTTTATAATTTAATAACAAATTAATGATTTATTCGGATTCTTCTTCTACTTTTGCTGTGAGACCTTGCTATTTACCAAATTTCATGATTCCAGGTCAGGTTTTGATTTAATTGCGAGCAAAATATGCTGCATTATTGGCAATTAATTTGATTGCGTCGATGATATTTGTTATTAGGTTTAATTTTATATCTCCACGCGTTCCCGAGAACAAAGGACTGATAGACAGACATACATACAGACGGACAAAGAAGTGTTCCTATAAGGATTTCTATTTTCCTTTTGAGTCACTGAACTTTAAACAAGTATATGTATTTTGTGGTTTTACCCAACAACACCTACTACTACCTACTGGTGGGGTAGGTACGTATGTGTTCTAGCTGTAGGTCTAATATAATCTCATTGTATTGTAATTTTCCTGTCTGTCTACCTATTTTGTTTGTGAACCGTTCTATGTTTCTTTGTGTGTCAAATAAATAATTCTATTATATTCTATTATATTCTAATATATTCTCAGCACGATGCTCGAAGGCCTCAATCGAGTCTCCCAACGGGTAGGACTTAAAATGAACATGGACAAGACGAAAATCATGTCGAATGTCCATGTCGTCCCTGCCCCAGTTATGGTTGAAAACTCGGCTCTTGAAGTTGTCGACGCGTATGTATACCTAGGACAAACAGTCCAATTAGGAAGGTCCAACTTCGAGAAAGAGGTCAATCGTCGAATCCAACTCGGATGGGCAGCGTTTGGGAAACTTCGCAATGTCTTTTCGTCCAACATACCTCAGTGCCTTAAGACGAAAGTCTTCAATCAGTGTGTGTTACCAGTGATGACATATGGAACCGAGACGTGGTCCTTCACTATTGGCCTTATGAATAAGCTCAGAGTCGCTCAACGAGCTATGGAGAGGGCTATGCTCGGGGTTTCTCTACGGGATCGAATCAGAAATGAGGAGATACGTAGGAGAACTCAAGTCACCGACATAGCCCGACGGATTAGCACGTTGAAGTGGCAATGGTGCCCATTGCCACTTCAACGTGCTAATCCGTCGGGCTATGTCGGCCATATAGCGCGCAGAACGGATGGCCGTTGGGGCCGGTAGGTTCTCGAGTGGAGGCCACGGACCGGCAAGCGCAGCGTAGGACGTCCACCTACAAGATGGGCAGACGACTTGGGAAGAACCGCAGGTCGGCGTTGGATGCAGACCGCTTCCAACCGCAGTTCCTGGAGATCAATGAGAGAGGCCTTTGTCCAGCAGTGGACGTCCTACGGCTAATATGATGATGATGATGATATTCTATTATATTCTATTCTATTCAACAAAAGTTTAATAATGTTTTGACAGATTTATTGCAGTATTCACGTGAAAATTGCCTTTTTTACTACAAAAACTTCATCGAACTGCCTGTTTAATCGTTATTATGAGTAGTGAGTTTTAGTATTTATGTCAAAGATAAGTTTTTTTTTTTATTTTTAGGGTTCCGTACCTCAAAAGGTAAAAAAAGGAAACCTTATAAGATCACTCTCTTGTCCGTCTGTCCGTTTGTCTGTCACCACAGATTTTCTCAGGAACGGGTGGACCTAGCAAGTTGTAATTTATAACAGATACTGATGTCTATAGTCCCTATTAGGTGTATAAAATCAAGATCCTGAGTCAACACGATAAAAAGATATGGGCAAATTTGAGACTCTCGCGAAAACTTGTAAGTACACACGGCTACACATCAAGCTATAATTTTCCAGTATAAGCTGACCTCTCATTCTACGAAAAGCCTACACAATGCGAGGTCAGCTTATTCTGGAAATGTATAGCTTGATGTGTAGCCGTGTGTACCAAAACTTGTTTTATTTTTCGGAATTTTGCCCTTTACTTGTGCTGTAAAACCTTGCTTTTAACCAAAATTGACAATTCTAGGTCAAGCGGAAGTACCCTATAGGTTTTGGGTCGAAAACCTATATGATCCCGATGACCTAGAATTACGAAATTTGGCAAATAGCAGCATAAATATAGGAAAAATTACAAAAAAAATTGTAAATTAAAAGGTGTCCCCATATATACATAGTTGATGCCAATTATGATAGTCCTCTGAGTAGTATGGGCGATCATACAATTTAGAGGACTAGCTTAATCGGCACCAACCTTAAATAAGGTAAATAAATAAAATTGTGCTAGTGAATAAAATACATATTTAAGTGGGGCTTCCATACAACAGACATGATTTTTTTGCCGTTTTTATAGATAATGGTACGGAACCCTTCGTGCACGAATCCGACTCGCACTAGGCTCGTTTTATTTAATGATGACAGTCCATCACTTGACCACTACCTCACCTCATGGTAAGTGATGATGTGATCGAAGATGGAACATGCTTGCCTAAAAATTATACTGGTAACAAACATATGCCGGAAGTGAGTTCCACTCCTTACTTAGAAAAAATTCGTGATTTATTTAAATCATTTTTATAAATACGGAATTTTTCCAAAAAAGTTATACCAATATAATTCTATCTTCAAGGTAAAACTTTAAACTTTCAGAATTTCTTCAATATGTCAGTTGTTGTTACAGTAAGTAACCATAGTATGTTTGTAAAAACTTGTATTTTTTTCTACAAATTCGTTTTGCATAATATTGGTTAAAGTTTTACAAAAGTCAGCCAGGATGGGTGACTTTAGGCCATCGATGGACAAAGCTGAAAATTATGCCAAACCTTTGGCCCAGTACTAATTACCTTAAGTTCTAGCTTTCAGGTGGGCCATATGCTTGTCCCATCTCCAAGTAGTTAAAAAGTTGTGTTACCAATTTCTCTAATACTAGCTGACCAAACCGCAGCTTCGCACGCGTAGTTTATTAATAAAACATTACTCTCTTTTGCGCGGTTGGGTAAAAAGTAGCGTGTGTTACTCAAGGTGAATGTAGCTTTCCAATGGTGAAAGAGTTTTTGAAATAGGAACAGTAGTTTTTGAGTTTATTCATTACAAACATACATCAAAAATACAAATCTTTCCTTTTTATAATATTACTATAGATATATATTTACATCAATTGTCTCCGTTTTAGAATATTTGTATGCTTAATAATGTAGGTTTATAGTTGGGTATAAATTAATCTATGTTTAGGTATTTATTTATGTATTAGGCTTATAAGTTTTGTAATATTATTTTTATTTCTCAACTTTGATACATTTACTCTGTACGCCGTCGTCCATTACTGCTTCGCTCATGACTTTCCATCCAAAGGTTGTCTGTAAGAAATCAGTTTCAGCGGTAAAGCCGCCCATGGTGTTATATTTGGCTTAAACTAGTACTTACTAACAATAGAGCGTTATTCTATTCTGTTCTAATTATGAGGACAGATGTTGAGATATGCCTGGCACGACGTACCTCTGCCATTAGCCCGAGTGTTGTCCCAAATAACATCGTCTACATGCCGTTAGCTCGCTAATGACTACGTCATATTGCGGAACGATAACATGCATACCGTTCGGAACTTGGCTTGTTTGCGACTTTTTTGGGCTGAAATTCGATTTGAATTTTATGATTAACGTCCACAGTACTGCGAACTTTTAGCGTTGAATTTGAGATTTCGTTGAGGCTAACGGGAATAGGTTGATTATTTGGTGTAATATTGAATCTACTAACGAAAACTAAGGGTTGTTATAATACCTTTTATCAAAATGATCAAATTTTTAACGAAGATTTTTCGAAGAGTTAACGAAAAAAACTCTCTTTTAGAGGTCTTCATTTTATGTACACTTTTTTACACCTGTAGTTTTAGTAATAGACTTAAAACAATTTATAACAAAATAAACAGTCTAGGAGTAAATCAAGTCCACTGTGAACCTAGGAACGTACTTAAATAAGATAAGATAACTCTTTATTGTAATTACCACACAGAAATAATATAACATGACATAAGCAAGTTTTTAATAAAAATATAATCGAATTCATATAACAGAAAAATTCAAACTACGGAACTGATTTGGAATAATGGCGGGTTCCTATATCCGTCGGTAACCAGCTACGACTCGTTTCTCCTTGAAAACTTGTCAAAAGTTTGACACTAGTTTGACACTTTTTCAAGGAGATACGAGGTGTAGTCGGTTACCGACGGATATAGGAACCCGCCATAAATATCTATAGGGCCAATCTGATAGTATATTGTTTTAAATAAAAAAAAATACAAAAACAGTTGATAAATAAGAAGTTGCACCTTCCATCATCAGTTCACCTGAATAACTCGAAGGAACATAAATAGCTCTCTATACGAGTCTATAATATTTAAAGAATTATCCACTAACTCCTAATAGTTAAGAAGTTATATATATTTTCCACCATCAGCTTAGCAACATGTAATGATCAGTTTCAGACGCAAATACTTAAGTATTTTTTATAGATAGATAAAACACTTTGTAAAATAAAAATTATTGTACAAGCAGTCATTGACTCATACATGTTACAAATATAAATTAAACTAGTGGACCCGCTGAACTTTGTACCGCCTTGACATGCATATAACGCGGGCTGTCAATATACATCACCCTGGTAGAATTGTCAATTGTTGTCTCCGGCCATCATTATGTATGAGAAAATGAATGACTTTCACAAATAATTCAATACCAAAATTAGCCATATATATATATATATATAAAATTAATATATATAATATATTATTATATATATATTAAATTTATTTTAAATTATTATGCATCCCTATATTATATATATATATATAGACAATATCTCGGGATAACTCCGACCGAGGCATCTGTTTCAAACGATATTCCTTTTTTTACATTGCCTTTGACGATATTTGCAGCACGCATTCTGTCAATTCTATGTAAAACGTGATACATTATAAAAGCGCTAAGGTTAGATTATAAATAATTTTATATGGTGGTTAAGTATTCTTAAATTTTCTAATTTTACGCGCAATTTTCTTAATTTTTTCTTTCATAAGAACCTTCTGACAATAAGAAATACAACAAAAAGAGAATTAGCGAAATCGGTCCAGTCGTTCACGCGCGATGGCGTGACCAAGGGAAATATTCATTTTTATATATAGAGATAAAATAAAACTACCCAAATCAAAATAATTTAAATTAAATGAAATAAATTCAAATTAAATTTAAATTATTATGCATCCCTATAAAATTTGAAGGTTGCCCTCTATTTTTTGGTATCTCTTCATCAGACTTGGTGCCAATGGGACCACCTGGGAAGTATACCATTTTAAACAAAAAAAGAATTTTCGAATCGGTCAAAGCGTCTTTGAGTAATCGGAAAACATACATAGAAAAGAGTCCAACGAATTAAGAACCTCTTCCTATTTTGAAGGCGGTTAAAACTGCAATACTATATGTACCTTTTGGACGGAAAGAAATTAGCGAAGTTATAACGGAGTGCGGGGTACTACAGATTATAATTGTTGAATGAATGTCCTATTAATAAAATTTAGATAAGTAATTACTAACAAATGTATCAATAAAGTCTACTTCTATCCTCCTGACTGATTTGACGACCTCCGTATACGGAGGTATACAGTGGGCGAGTAGCCGGCTGAGACGCAGGAGGTAGCGGGTTCGATTCCCGCCGCGGAACAAATGTTTGTATGATCTACAGATATTTGTTCCGTGTTTGGTTGTTTCTCTATATATTATAAGTATTTATTTACAAAAAAAAGGATATAAGTATTCTATCAGTTATCTGGTTTCCGTAGTACAAGTTCTGCTTAGTTTGGGGCTAAATAGCGCTGTGTGAAATGCCCAGCCATATTTATTTATTTATTATTTATTCCTCCCAAAAAGAAAGAAACTTGCATAAATATTTCCCTAGAAAGATATCAGAGACAAACACGATTTTTAGGTCTACAAATAGACAACAAACTAAATTGGAAGCTGCATACTGATACTTTATGTAAGCGCCTTCACCAAATTCTCTTATGCGCTTTACAAAATAAGTAAAATTACCGATACACCAGCCCTACTCACAGCGTACTATGGCCATACTGCTTCAGTACTGAGGTATGGAGTCATATTCTGGGGAAACTCTAGAAACAAAGCAAAGGTATTTATAGCGTAGAAAAGATGCATCAGAGCAATGTTTGGTCTTAAACAAAGAGACACCTGTAGGGATGTTTTTAAATAATGGAGAATTTTAACCCTTCCATCAATATACATCTATGAAGTAGCTATCTTTGTGAAAACTAATCTGAATAATTTTATGACTTATCCCCCTGGCAGTCGGCGGGAAGGTAGTCTACGTCATTGTCCATGTAAGACAGCACTGTTACGGATGTCCTGTATGGCGCCTATCATATACAATCATGCCCTTTGTCAATTCGTGCTGAGGATTTAAAAAAATTGCATTTAAAAATTCGCTGACCAAATTGATAGAGGAAAATCACATTGAAGAATTTCTAAATGACAAATTTTAATTCCTGTTTAATTTTAGTGTAAGATTTTGAATGTTTTCGAGTTTAAGTTTCAATGACATTTTTTTAGTTATATTGTACTCGATGATATTTTTTTGTATTTACTGACATTTTATTGTATTCGGAGACATTTAAAATTTTTCTTATTTGTTGACATTTTCCATTTTTTTATTTACTAATCGTATTTTATTCAATAATTATTGACATTATAATATTGCACGCTTTTAAAATATTTTTTATCGATTGGCATTTGTCATTTTTTATTTATTATTTGTGTTTTTATCATTGACATTTTTTAATATTGCATGTTCATAATAAGCTGATTATGGAGTTTCTAATTGGTATATATTTATCATCTGTTGCTATGTAACTGTACCCATTTTCGAAATGAATAAATAAATTGAAAAATAATATCTGAAATCTAGAATTTTCACACAATATATGAATATCTATTTAGTCCCAATTTTACCATCGTTCGCATTTAGCTGTGAGTTATGACTGGTCGTGCATCGATAGGTATTGTATAATGCAAATTAGGGTAATGAGCCCATTGAATATATTAACCTGCGTAATAGTTCACTTTACATGTATAATATGGTATTACTCGTGCGCGATAACTTGGAACCTGCTAGGAATGCGACTCTCCGACCGCTTCCCCTGCACTTCCCCGATGGCGCCCGTATTGTACCGTTCGCATCACTATTTTTTACTAGGGTTTTTAGTCTCGTACTGGCCTACGTCACGTAACGACGCGCTCTGGAATTCTTTTAGTTTTCGTTTGTGTTATTGTTTTGTTGATGTAGTTTTTGTTGTTATAGTTTGTGTCATTGTTTTGTTGTTGTAGTTTTTGTTGTTATAGTAAATGTTGTAAATTTATCGGATACCTCTTCGTCAAGTGATTATAGTGAGACTGAGGACGAAGAACAACCTCTAGAAGGCATAAATCCACTAAGTAGTGACGAAGATGAGATAATGTAAATAATAGATAAAATAAATGTATAAACTTAAACATTGTATTTTTATTTTATTCAAATAGTGTAAAAAAGATTAGATAAAAAGCAGCGTAGTGTACAATGCTGACAAGTTATTTACACTTTTTAATAAGTTGGATCAGTGATCCTGAAAAAGTTGAAAGGAGACAAGGCTCGAAGCCACTTGCCACCAGACCCCATGAATCAGAAGCTTTCCGGGGCAGTTTTTGCTACGCAGCGTCCAAGTGTTGGAACAATATTCCCCCACCTATTAGAAACTTAAACCATTCAACACATTTAAAAAAAAAACTTAAGGCACATCTTATTGGAGCACAAATCCAGCTGGGCAACATTAATCTAGATAATATTTCTTTTATTTAGCTCTCTATAACCTCGTGCCGTTATTAATTGTTTCATTTTTATATTAATACTAGTGGACCTGCCGAACTTCGTATCGGCTTGACATGCATAACGCAGGCTGTCAATATAAGTCACCCTGGTAGAATTGTCAATTGTTGTCCCCAGCCATCATTATGTATGCGAAAATGAATGACTTCCACAAATAATTCAATACCAATATTAGCCAAATCGCTCCACCCGTTCTCGAGTTTTAGCGAGACTAACGAACATCAATTATTTTTTATATATATATGCAATATACGAGTATCTCAGGATAACTCCTACCGAAGCATCTGTTTCAAACGATATTCATTTTTTTTACATCCTCTTTGACGATATTTGCAGCACGCATTCTGTCAATTCTATGTCTATCGTCATAAGGTTACATTATAAAAGCGCTAAGGTTAGATTATAAATAATTTTATATGGTGGTTAAGTATTCATAAATTTTCTAATTTTGCGCGCAATTTTCTTAAATTTTTTTTCATAAGGACCTTTTCCTGACAATAAGAAATACAACAAAAAAAAGAATTAGGGAAATCGGTCCAGCCGTTGCTGAGTTATGCGCTTACCAACACATTTTGCGATTAATTTTTATATTATAAAAGATTATTATTTTTATTTATAACTTTATTGTTGTCATTTTACCATTATGACATATATATATACATATAGCATCTTAGCATATATACTCATCTTAGGTAGGTAGGTACAATTGGTTGGGCAGGCAACTTGTGTTATTCTTTTATGAATTATTATTTTTGTGTTATTTCTTTTTTTTAAATAAGGCATATTAACTGGCGTCCGTGACGTCAATGCAGGTTTAATGGCTGAAAACCAGCGCTGAGCAATAAGTGTATTGCTCAGCATAATGCTGAGCCATTCTCCTTTCTCGGCACAGGGCTCATAGTGACCGGGTACGTAGCTTTTGTTTTTCTTCTAATTTATTGTTTAATTATTTTAACGTGTTTTTGATTATCTGTATTTCATTGTCAGTATTTATTTATCCACTGTATGTAGTTCCTGTGTGTTTGTAACTGCTGTCCAAATAAATGTATATATCTATCTATCCTCACACTAGGCCAAGCCTGTATCGTGAGGACCAAGCTAAACTATTTACAAGATTTTACTTAGTACAAATCATGGTAAATATCCCGTTTTATTGAAATCTAATAATGTAATTTTATGGATGAACTCTTGTCTGAATCCAGAACAGTTTGAGTTTATTTCTTGACAACTTACTAATTTTCCCAGTACAATAATTGTGTGTGTTCGTATAACTACAATGTTGATAGCATTGTGTTGATATTGAGGTCTGAGAGGCCGCCAAAGCACCACAGTGCCCTATTTCTGCAGCCAAGCACGCTCGCATGCTCCAATTAAATGGCATGCGAGGTGGAATTAAAAGCAAATGAGGTAAACAGTTTCTTTATTATGGCTAAAAGTGAAGCGATCGTGGCGTAGCTAGCCTGAGATTATATGTTAGGTAAGTCGTCACTTAGATGGGTGGCTAGTGGCATTAACAACGTCCGTATTTTGGTAGGCACGTTAACTGTCACACGTTACTGGTGTACCTTGTGAATTTCGTCAAGCCTCAGTTATTAAACTAAAAACTACAAGGTTTAAACTAAAAATAAAAACGGGATCGAAATGTACTAATGAAGACCTTTCATTAGAGGTCCCATTTGATCTAATACTCTCATTTGTTTTTACTCCGCTTGAACCCCCCCCCCCCCCCCCCAATAACTCCCCCCTGCACATTTTTAGCTCATTTAGTTACACCGGGATTGTGCCGTCACTACCTACATATATACCAAATTTCACGATGATCGGATCAACGCTTCGAAAGTTATTCTCGGACAAACAAACATACATACAACGCTGATTTGTCCAAATTGATATGAAGATCTCGCTTCGCTCGATCAAAAACTAATACACACTGGTACAAGGGGACCTTATAGAATGTCAATCATATACATAATTGGAAGCTATCTCCAAGCAACCTTTGGATGAATGGACAAACGTCATTTCCATAACCATTTCGGCTTTTGGGCGGCCTATAAAGTCTAACACCGGGGTTTCTTTATGAGGTTCTACTCATACATGCTACTGACCTTTTTCTAGCTAACTAAAGTAGTCCGTAAGTTTCCCAAAATATATATCCTTCGTTAACAAAAGGGGTCCCAAACCCCAAAGATTGATGTCTGTTTGATCTCTATGAAAACAGAAAGAGGGTCGAGGTAGGAAATGTGCTCTATGAGCAGTTGAGCAGTCTTGCAAATGTAATTGCTAGGTAGTTATTTAACTCGTTATTACAATGTACACACGGCTACACATCAAGCTATAAAATTCCAGTATAAGCTTACATCGCATTGTGTAGGCTTTTCGTAGAATGAGAGGTCACCTTATACTGGAAATCTATAGCTTGATGTGTAGCCGTGTGTACATATCTGCGGCCAAATGAATTGCTAGTTTTACGCTTTCAATGCTTTTATTCTTTTTTGTGGAAAGCTAGTTTCTAGGTGAACGAATGTAATCTGTTTGAATTAAATTTAGAAGCCGGTAAAATAGCAATGTCAGTTAGATATTTTTTTTATTTTTGTACACACGGCTACACGACAAGCTATACATTTCCAGTATAAGCTGACCTCGCATTGTGTAGGCTTTTCGTAGAATGAGAGGTCAGCTTATACTGGAAATGTATAGCTTGATGTGTAGCCGTGTACTACCTGACTATTACGAAAATGAAAACTTTTCGTAAACGGACTCTTGATAAGAAATGTTGAGCAAACATTATAATGTTCTGGGAAGATCTATTCAACTTTAAATTCAATGCGTGATCAGTTAATGAGGTTGATCAGCATTTAGATTGGAACCATTGCGGAAACGATGACGTGAAATGGAAATCTAAATTGGCCATTTGGGGGCCTACTAAATTGTGTTACGGTTTCACAATTTGAACAACATACGCTCGGTCATAGATTAGGTGCAGAAGATCATTAGGTACGCTTGTTAATTTGAAAGCAAATTCGTGTTATCAAATCTAGTCTCAATCAAGTTTTGATATAATCTTACAACATTGACCTCCGTGGCGCAGTGGGCGAATAGCCGGCTGAGACGCAGGAGGTAGCTGGTACGTTTCCCGCCGCAGAACAAATCTTTGCATGATCTACTGATATTTGTTCCGGGTTTGGATGTTTTTATATATATTAAAAGTATGTAGTTACAAAAAAAAGTATTTATATATACGAGTTAGTATTACATCAGTTATCTGGTTCCCATAATACAAGCTCTGCTTAGTTTGGGGCTAGATAGCGCTGTGTGAAATGTCCAGCAATATTTATTGCCAGCGGCTTCGCCCGCATTGTTCTTTGACATCCCATTTTTATCCCATGAAAACTGATTTATGGAATAAATGGTAGCCTATGTGGTGATCCAGATTATAATCTACGTATATACCAAATTTCATCGAAATCGGTTAAGCTATTACGGCGTCATTGTGTAACAAACAGACATCCAAGCTTTTGCGTTTATAATATTAGTGTGATATGATTTATTGACGTAACTGATCAGTTATCCTAAAGACTCCACAAGTGATACACAACGACACTAAAGTGAAATGTAAATTCTTATGAGATAATAAAGTATTATAAAAACAAAAAAATAGAGTAGAGGGAAAGAAACGGTGGCAATTGCTCTGCAGTGGGACAATACGGGTTTTAAATAATAATAACTCTAAAATATACACTGCATACTACATGTACATTTTACTGGTGGTAGAGCTTTTGTGTACGAGCTCGAGGAAGTGGGCACCACCGCCTTACCTTTATCTACCGCCAAATAGCAGTACTTGTGCTACCGGTTAGATAGTAATGGTATGTACCTGTAATTACTGGCACATAGGCACACCAGCTAAGTCCTATAGTATGGCAACGTATCCACATAGAGATTAAGACAACATAATACCTTGTGTTGAATTCTATGTGGATATCCATGGGCTGCAGTAGCCACTTAACATCTGGTGGACTGCATGCTCGTTTGTCATATAAGTTGTATAAAAAAACTAGTCTCAAAAGTTTTATATATATTTATTTATATAATATATATTTGTGTCACTAAAGCTACAATCATACCAAATTTCAGCACTGTGGGGTCACTGGTGTATCCTGTGAATTTCGTCAAATTTCAGTTATTATTATGACTAACAACTTGAAAACTACAAGGTTTAAACTAAAAATGAAACTGAAGTTAAAATGAACTGATGAAGACCTTTCATTAGACGTACTATTTGACCTAAACGTCTCATTTTGATTTTTTACCCCTCTTGAACCCCAATATCTCAACAACCCTTCAACATTTATAGATCATTTAGTCACACCAGGATTGTGCCAACACTACCTACCTATATATGATGATTGGATCATCATTTCACGATGATGGGATGAACGCTTCGAAAGTTATCCTCGGACAAACAAACATACATACATATATACATACATGCATACATACAACACGGATCTTCCCAAGCTGATTTGGAGATCTCGCTTCACTTGATGAATAATAGTCACAAATTATGAGGGCCCATTTGGTAGACGGCCATTCAACCACTTGCCACAATTATTCCTAATCCTACTGAATTGGCAAATATCTTCCATAAGCATTACTCTAATAATAGCCTGAATTGTAATTAATTGGCTGCAAAAGTACTACCATCATCTCCCAACTTGTAGTACTTATAGTGAATATAAAAAGATTTAAACAATAGGTCACCAGCTCACGCTAACTTGTTTAATACGACCGACCGAAAGGTGACTCGAGTTAAAATTACAAAAATTGACATACAGACTTACATTTAACTTTTCTATCGAATCGGGATTATAAGCAACTTCAATATGTCTAAGCAGTGCACATACGACATTATCGAATGAGTCGTTTGTCAGAATCGTCCACTTAGCTTTATACTTTTTGTATGAGTGATTTACTTCCTCTGTTAAACTTTACTTAAATGCGTTTAATCAGTGCTTTAACTCCACAGCACTCAACAAATTACTTCAAGTTTAAGCGTGTGTTGCCTAACTGGGCTGTACGTTTTTTGGATCCGGCTCGAAGGACCATACTTCATATTGCTGTTATACAATATAAAGATAAATTGAAAGCAAAAAGTTAGTTAAATATGTTATAATAAATAAAATAGCGCTGCTCGGAATAATATCAGTTAGTTTTATTAAATAAAGTGATTTCAGAATTATAAAAAGCTTTGAAATATAGCTTTTTGAAGGGGTTAGTGGCATCGTGCCATGTCTGCAAAGTATCAGATACAAAGACTTATTTAACTAATCAACAGAAGTTGATTCAAATGGAAACTTTATTTATTAATTTAAAGTGTTTTATTGACTCGAGCTTTGACAATAAAATATTATTTTATATACGGGATTTATCACGTACCCGTCTTATCGATGTTTCGGTTCAATTCGTAAACCTTCATCAGGGTGAGTGCGATCCGCTCCGAATAACGTCTCGCCTCGCACTGATTATTATAGCTCCCGTATTTAAATGATTGAAATCAATCACGATAGTTTTCTAAGTAAAATATTATTTTATAACCTTTCAGATCTAAGTTCACTTTGTTGAGTGAATGCCTATTTGTATTCAGGCTTTATGCTCACTTAGCGGACTATGAGCACATCTTTTGTACTCAATTTAATATTAGTCGGTTAGAATAGAATATAATAGAATAATTATTTTTTTGGCACACACAAAATGACACATGAAATAATTTTAAGGAACAGTACAGGAACAGTTTAAGGAACAGTAGATACAATTGAATCCAATAAAAATAGATTCATGTGTGTGCGTACCAAAATGGCGTTCAGCTCAGCATAATGTTGGATGTTAAGCATCCAACGCTGATTTTCAGCTGAAACCAGAAGCAAAAGGTACTGCAGCAGCTACGTAGAAAAAAAAAAAAGAAGTGATTAAATAAAATGTGTGTAGAGTTTTATTTTAATGTAAATATAAATTTTAGAAATATACTTTTCTAAAATAATATTATATACCTATATATATATAAACATATAACTTATGAACTTACTTACGAATTCTAAGGTTATGGTAAATGGTTATATATATAAATAAATATGGGTAACTATATGGGTAATATGGTTACTTCTTCTTCATAAAGTATAACATATTAGCTGACCAATCCGCAGCTTCGCACGCGTAGTTTTTCAATAAAAACATTACCCTCCTTCTGTGCAGTTAGGTAAAAAGTAGCCTTTGTCACTCAAGGTGAATGTAGCTTTCTAATGGTGAAAGAATTTTTGAAATTGGCGCAGTAGAATTTGAGTTTATTCATTACAAACATACACACAAAAATACAAATCTTTCCTCTTTATAATATTAGTATAGACTAGTATAGAAGAGAGTGAGTTGCTCCACTCAAAGCTATACTATGTCTTAAGCATACCGTCAGATACTGTACAGATAGAGAAACTCCAGTGTTCGCCTGCTTTCTGGACCTGTCCAAGGCCTTTGATCTGGTTTCCTATAAAATCTTGTGGGAGAAGCTTGAGAGCATCAACCTACCTCCTGAGCTTGTGAATATCTTTACGTATTCGTACAGGAACCAGATAAATACCGTACGTTGGGCGGACGCAATGTCAGAACCTTATCGGCTGGAGTGTGGAGTGAGACATGGAGTGAGACATCGACATATTTGAACGAGCTGATCGTGGTGCTCAGCAGCCGGCATATCGGATGTCATATTGATGGTGTATGCGTCAATAAATTGAGTAATGCTGATGATATGGTGCTGCTGAGCGCCTCGGTCTGTGGATTGAGAAAGCTGGTGAAGATGTGTGAGGAATACGCCACTGGTCATGGGTTGAAATATAACCCTAAAAAGAGTCAGTTCATGGTCTTTGAGGCCGGTACGAAACGTCTTGAAAGTGTCCCAAACCTTAAGTCTTAACGGGATTATCTTAGACAGAGTATATACATTTAAATATCTTGGGCACGTTGTCACTACAGACCTCAAAGACAATAAAAACATCGAACGGGAGCGGAGGGCGCTGTCCGTGCGTGCGAATATGATTGCTCGCAGGTTTGCGCGTAGTTCAGAGGGGGTTAAGCAGACTTTATTTCGGGCATACTGTACCTCTCTGTACTCGTGCAGCCTGTGGACGAAGTATACGCAGGCGGCATACAGCGCACTCCGCGTCCAGTATGACAATGCACTCAGGGCGATGCTGGGGCTGCCCCGCTACTGCAGTGCATCAGGGAGGTTCGCGGCGGCACGGGTCGACTGCTTCCATACCGTCATGCGCAAGCGAGCCTCGTCCCTGGTGCACAGGCTGCGGGCCAGCGCCAACACCGTCTTGGCAATGATAGCCGGCAGAGTAGACTGCCCGTACACCAGACATTGCTGTCACAGGCATGCTCTCAAAAACCCTTTATAAACATTAGTTTACTTATTGTGTTGTGCGCTTTGTTATATGAGCTATATAATTGCTTGAAATAAATGTATTTTATTTTATTTATTTTTAAAGCTCGCCTATTCGCCATTAAGATACATTACAGTGGTTTTCCACGATCCGTGTCTGTCTGTGTAAATGCGAAATTCCATGTCTTTTTCTCATTTGTGCGAAAGGGAAAGTAGACCGTAGCAGTGAGGTAGACCGGAGCCAGTGCCACTGTGGGGCCACCACACAAACAATGACCCACCTGCTCATGTCCTCTATGCCCAACCACCTGCACATGGAATGACGTGTACCAGGCAACAGAGAGGGGTGTGGAAGTTGCTCTCTATTGGACTAATCAAATTTTAAAGTCAAAAAGCCATTGACACGAAAAAAGAAGAATACTCTATTTACACACAATATCTACACATTTTATCAGAAGGCTAACTCCAGTAACTCTAATAGTTCGAAGGCATGTCTAATACAATTTCTTATTTTTAATGCTTTGTAGGACACGCTAAGATGTTGACCTGGGTTATAAAAGCCATCAAGCCAGAACAGAGGCCTTCTAGCCAGCTTATAAAATCTGTCACCCGAGTTGGCCGCCTAGCTTATATCCTTAATATAAATAACCGTGGTTCCTAAGTGGTTTTCACTTCAAATCATCCGCTTAGTGTGCTATGAGTTATGCCACGTGCGCATCGGGAATACAAAGTTCGAATAGAAAATGCATTATAGAGGTTATTTCGTTGGCTGTCTGAGTGAAATGTTGCTAGAAACTTTTACAAACTGTCCAAGTTTGCTGTTATGCACTCTGAAAGAGTTATGTGTCAGTTGGTTAGTTGTAGCAACGTAGGAACCAAGTGATACAAACATCGTGAGCTTTACTGAATAAGTAGTATTTGTCGTGGACTTCTAAACAGTTTGAAATGTGTTTATCGACATGAAATGTAGCAGTTTAAATTGTGTAGTTTCACAAACTCATAAAACTGGTTTAACAATCTTTCTTGGTAGTTTAGGAACCCGAATTCAGAGGAAATATACTTCTACTAACATATAAGCACTTTCTGACTGGTCTAACAGGAAACAGTCGTGCACTAAGTCTTTGCGCTTATTATTTCTGTTGTAGCAGTGTATGCTCTAGCGAACATTGTTCGACTTCATGCTATAAAATATGAAAGGTTCCAAATATCACGTGACATTGCAAAGGTCAATCGTTGAATTCAACTCGGATGGGCAGCGTTTGGGAAACTTCGAAACGTCTTTTCGTCCAACATACCTCAGTGCCTTAAGACGAAAGTCTTCAATCAGTGTGTATTACCAGTGATGACATATGGAACCGAGACGTGGTCCTTCACTATTGGCCTTATGAATAAAATTAGAGTCGCTCAACGAGCTATGGAGAGGTCTATGCTCGGGGTTTCTCTACGGGATCGAATCAGAAATGAGGAATACGTAGAACTCAAGTCACCGACATAGCCCGACGGATTAGCACGTTGAAGTGGCAATGGGCAGGCCATATAGCGCGCAGAACAGATGGCCGATGGGGCCGGAAAGTTTTCGAATGGAGGCCACGGACCGGCAAGCGCAGCGTAAGACGTCCACCTACAAGATGGGCAGACGACTTGGGAAGAACCGCAGGTCGGCGTTGGATGCAGGCCGCTTCCAACCGCAATTCCTGGAGATCAATGAGGGAGGCCTTTATCCAGCAGTGGACGCTGAAATGTTAATGTTGACGTAAAAGTTCCTATGGCTGAAATGATGATGATGATGATGATCTAGTATAACTCGCAAAAAAATTATTCGGGGGGTGTCCCTTTGTGGTTAACTTATATACACTAAAGGGGTTATATCCAATTAATCAGATGCGTTGGATGCCAACGCCGACCTGCGGTTCTTACCAAGTCGTCTGCCCATCTTGTAGGTGGATATCCTACGCTGCGCTTGCCAGTCCATGGCCTCCATTCGAGAACTTTCCGGCCACATCTGCTTATACTGTTTATACAGGGTGCTTTAGTGTAATTAAATTAAAAAATAAAACCGGCCAATTGCGAGTCGGATTCGCACACACGAAGGGTTTCGGACCATTATCTGTAAAAACCACAAAAAAATCATGTCTGTTGTATGGGAGCCCCACTTAAATATTTATTTTATTCAACAGCAAAATTTTATTTATTTACCTTAATTGAGGTTGGTGCCGATTAAGCTAGTCATCTAAATTGTATGAGCGCCCATATAACTCACAGAACTATCTTAATTGGCGTCAACCATGTATGTATCGCGAAAATCTAAATTTATCCATATCTTTTTATTGTGTTTATTCTTATTATTATACACATAGTAGGGATTATAGACCTTAGTATCTGGTATAAATTTCAACTTGCTAGGTCCCTTCCTGAGAAAATCAGTGGTGACACACGGACAGTCGGATAAGAGAGTGTTCTTATAAGGGTTCCTTTTTTACCTTTTGAGGTTTGCGGAACCCTAAAAAAGACTGCTCACGAACCATTTTAACGCGACCTTTTAGGGTTACCATACATAATTTAAAGTACCTACCCTGTGTATAGGAGCCCTAAGTGCTAGAATTTGAGAATAAAGCTATAAATACACGATAATAATTTAAAGATAAACTTCATAAAAATAACCACTTGATTATAAGATGTGCTTATTTCGTAAACATGAACAAGGCTGTTTAGGTTCAGCTTGTGTTTACGGAAAACCTAAACAAGCTTAAAAAATTCTTAAAAATTGAACTGAACTGTTTAAAGCGTTGAAGGACTGAAACCCGACTACGTGTAATACCTATATCGATGGTAGCTTAAATCACCCGGATCATAATAACGAATCGATTGACACCTCATTCATCACAGTTTAGACGCTACGGTGAAACATAAAGACTGCTTATAAAATATCCATTTCTTTTGCTTACAGTCGGGTTAAAATGTAGCTTATGTCACCCGGACCGTAGTAATTTTAAAACGCCCTGTCTGAAGAACCCCATACTGTAGTCACTGGGGAAAACCTCGGCAGGGAGACCTTTTCACAAGCAAAAATGTCACGCATGTAGAAATATTCATACTGTCTACGCTAACTACGTCAAACTACGTCAAACTTTGATACAGAACTAAAGTCGAAGATGTAGGTATGCGAATCGCGATGCGTTTAGTCTATACAAACGTACTCCCCGGTTTCCTCCCTAGGTAGTGACACTAGACTAATTATTTTTGTATCATGCAATCTATAAGTACCACTGTCGTGCTTCTAGGTTTTGTTATTATCCATAAATGAATAATGTATAAAACTAGAAACCTTCTAAAATCACAAAAATAGCTCAGTTTTACCGCCCTTATCACACGTCCAGCAAACAAATTTGAAGAAGATAAAAAAATGAAAGGAAAGCATACAGACATAGCCACTTCAACAAGCCCTTATTATTTTTAATTTTTTTTGGAAAATATATTAAAATCGGTCTTGTTTTGGGAGAGAAAACAAGGGTATACGAAATAGTGATTTCGTCTATTATAAATAGGTTTAATCAATTATAACTAGTGGTTCGCCCCGAACGTTCGCGAAAATCTCGCGAGTCACCGATTAAAACAAAAAAAAAAATATTATTTGTGATCGTTGACTATCAAAATAGTGCCACGAAATAAACAACCAAATAACTTGACCTACAGTTTCATTCAAATTACAAGTAACGGGAGTTCATGTAATGTGTTTACATTAGTTATATTTTGGGGTACAAATTGCAGTTATTCTGGATTTCAAACTTTTGCCTATATTTGAGTCACTAAAGCTACACGCATACCAAGTTTCAGCACTGTGGGGACACTGGTGTACCCTGTGAATTTGGTCAAAGTTCAGTTTTTGTTATGGCTAATAAATAACTTAAAAACTACAAGGTCTAAACTAAAAATAAAAATGGTGTTAAAATATACTCACAAAAACCTTTTATTAGACTTGTCATATGCCCAGATAGTCCCATTTTATTTATTTACCCCTCTTGAACCCCAATATCTCAGCAACCCTCCCACATATTTAGCCCATTCAGTCACGCCAAAATTTTGCCAACTCTACCTACCTGTATACTAAATTTCACGCTGATCAGATAATCGGATAAACGCTTCGAAAGTTATCCTCGGACAAACAAACATACATAAATACATACAATGCCGATTTTCCCAAGTTGATTTAGAGTACTCGCTTCGCTCGATCAATAATTTAAAATATTTTGCTTTACAAACTAAGGAGATAGGTACGGTATTTTTTGCGTAATTTTTCATCAGCACGACAAAAATACGACATACAATTTTTGTCTTAGAATGTAACTTGAGCTCTTTTATATGATACCCCACTTGAACTAGTAAGCTTATTTTGAAATTATGATCCTTGCCGCTTCGGCCCCTTCGACAATCAAAATGTGTTATTTTTTAAGGTTCCGTACCTAAAAGGTAAAATGGGACCCCATTGCAAAGACTTCGCTGTCTGTCTGTCTGTCCGTCTGTCACCACGCTGTATCTCATGAACCGTGATAGTTAGAAAGTTGAAATTTTCATAGATGATGTGTTTGTGTTGCCGCTATAACAAAAAATACTAAAACCAGAATAAAATAAATACCTATTTAAGGGGGGCTCCCATACAACAATCGTAATTTTTTTGCTCGTTTATGCTCGATATTGATAGCGACAACGGGTAGACGCTTGAAATATTCACAGAATATTTAGTTGTTTATATTCACTTTAAAAATAAATATTTTAATTAAAATAAAACATATATTTAAGTGGGGCTTCCATACAACAAACGAATATTTTTGATCGTTTTTATAGATAATGGTACGGAACCCTTCATGCGCGAGTCCGACTCGCACTTGGCCGGTTTTATTTTTATTACTTGCAATTCAGGTGGGTCAATATTATTTATATCTACAAATTTCAAGTCAAGAAAGCTTTATCTGTGACGGACGGACAAAGTCACACCATATGGGTTCCGTTTTTATTATTTTGATCCGGAATCCTAAAAATTAATAAGGTACTTGATAGTTTTTATTACGACTTTTAGTTGAAAAAGCAATGAATGTTTTCTTGGTATTCTGCGATATTAGTTCCAAGAAATCGTGTTTTTCTTTGTTACAGTAATTTTATAATACGTCTTGTTCAAAGGAAGTAATTGTGGAATTAAATTGAACCTTAAGAATACTTGTAATCTACTTGTCATTGTTCGTTCTATCTTTAACAACAAAAGGAGTTGAACTTGGTTTTGCCAAATGACTTAATTGTTATTTACATGTAGGCTAGGGTTCATGTGATGTGGTTTATTGTCAAGTAGCTTTCATGGAATGAAGCCTAGATTGATAGCTAGATAATAAATTCCGGTCCTTAAAAACGTTCAATACAATGTATTTTTGGAGTATAACTTCTTTACGCACGCTTGACTTGGGGAGTAAGCTGGTGAATGCGTTAAGAAAAGTGCGAACGGAAGTTGCGATGGAGATATAAGTTAGTGAAGATAAAAAGAAACCTTTAACCTCCTTTTAAACGTATGAGACACACAATCCTCTTTCATGTTCCTATCAGTCGCACCAACTATGCCCAAAACTCTGTCATCTGTCGCACGCTAGATAGCTACAACAAGGATTTTTCGTCAATAGACATCTCTAATAGCAAATCTTTTAAGTAACAAATTATATCTGTTCTTAGTCATTTATGTTCCATAAAATATCCAGAAACTTATTCAACACACACTACACTCACTCCCTCACCCCCTCAAGTTACACATGTACACGGCATTCCTACCTCTCTTTCGTTCTTCAAATGCGTACCTACTAAATTACTAAATTCCTTGAAAATTTAATTAATATACTATGTTTTTTAATCATTTTCTCTAGGTGACTAATTTCTTAAAAGTTGAGTCTATAAATTGAGAATCTGTTATTGGCATTAAGCATTAGTTATAAGGATTGTTTACATTGTAAGTGCTGTTGATTCTGTAATGAATCAATATAGAAAATATAAAAAGAAAGAGAGTTCGTATATTTTTAAACGTTCGTATTTTTTTGGCTAAAAACAGGGATAGATTATTCACACAATTGCTCATTTTATGAAAACGCGAGTTACCAATTAATTTATTTTTCGAATGTTATTTGTTTAAATTTAATTTTTTTATCCAACTCGGATGGGCAGCGTTTGGGAAACTTCGCAACGTCTTTTCGTCCAACATACCTCAGTGCCTTAAGACGAAAGTCTTCAATCAGTGTGTGTTACCAGTGATGACATATGGAACCGAGACGTGGTCCTTCACTATTGGCTTTATGAATAAGCTCAGAGTCGCTCAACGAGCTATGGAGAGGGCTATGCTCGGGGTTTCTCTACGGGATCGAATCAGAAATGAGGAGATACGTAGGAGAACTCAAGTCACCGACATAGCCCCACGGATTAGCACGTTGAAGTGGCAATGGGCAGGCCATATAGCGCGCAGAACAGATGGCCGATGGGGCCGAAAGGTTCTCGAGTGGAGGCCACGGACCGGCAAGCGCAGCGTAGGACGTCCACCCACAAGATGGCTTGGTAAGAACCGCAGGTCGGCGTTGGATGCAGGCCGCTACCAACCGCAGTTCCTGGAGATCAATGAGGGAGGCCTTTGTCCAGCAGTGGACGTCCTACGGCTGATATGATGATGATGATAATTTTTTTTATATGCATTTAGTTTTTGATGAATCAAACTTTGGGTGTTATTATTTTTGTTTATCTCTCTTTAACACCCGAGCCATAGTCTTGTTCGAGATATTCGCATAAAAAGGAAACGAACGTTAATGTGCGAGTGCGAGTTGCGTCTGTACAGAATGAACATAGACTGATCGACCTACAGACGTGTGGACAATTTTGTAATTGAACAATTTTATAAATTAATATTTTGAAAAAGAAGTTATACTTTAGCTGTGTGGTCTAAAGCACACTGTTTTTTTTATAAGCCAGATGTTTAATATTAAAGGGTAAATACCCCCGTTCCTTATGTTTAAAGGTCCTTGGTGCTATTTTGGCCAGCCCTTATCCGTAACGTATTTTTTTTGGTTATAATAGTATTTTTTTTATATTGTTCAGTACGATAATCCTTCCAAATTTTCATGAGTAGAATAGAACAGAATACTCTTTATTGCACAACAACAAAATTAAAAATACAAGACACAAAAATAAACGTAAGTACAATGGGCGATCTTATCGCTAAAAGTGATATCTTCCAGACAATCTTTGGATGGACAGGACAAGACAAAATCAAAAAGACGGCGGTGTATCTATGTTCATAAACTACCTATACCTACTAATAAACTAATATATAGAAATATAATATATATATATATACAACAACTAAACTACAACAAAGGAGATAAACATAACGATAAACTAGCAGTGCGTAGACAAAGAAAGGAAATGTTTGTATACCTTAGCTTTAAAGATAGGAAGAGATTTTGATAATCTGATAGAGAAAGGTAAAACTTAAATGAGTAGTCTTCTAACTTTCAAGTCGCGAAAGCGACTAACCTTAGTTTATTCCGTCTTGCCCTATGAACTCCGTAATTCCTTTATCCATAGGCTGCTGTAGTTGATGTGAGATGTATGTCGTCTTCTTGAGGGATGTAACATGCGTAAAAACTATCACTTTGCCACCGGCCGGTGCTAAACACTATTTTATGTTGTTTGTTAGGCGCTTGCAATGAGGAAGGTGCGCGGTTACTGGTCGGCCCGTAGAAACGCGTTGACAGTTAATTTGGTTTTGTCACTTCGCTCAGCCAATGAGGGTATGTCCAGAAAATTAGGTTTTGATGTACCCTCCAAAGGCAAAGTACAAATATTTTATTCATTAAAAGCACAAGGATCACTTTGAAACGTCAATTTTACTGCCTGTTCCTTTGCGACCCAGCCAGGAAAGAAAGGCAAGAAACAAGGCTCGTTGTTTTTTTAATGATCCTTTTAGAATACATAACAATACAGGAATGACTTGGAGCAATTTCAATCCCAAGCTTCTCTATCATCTAAATGTTCCGATATGTTATAGTAGGAATTTTTATAAAGATTTTGTTTAATTACGTTTTTAAATTTGTTAATTGTCAATTTTTGTATATCACTTGGGAGTTTGTTATAAAAGCGAACACCTTGCCCTTTAAAGATTTACTAACTTTATGGAGTCTACAAGTGGAAACAGCGAGTTTAAATCTACTGCCAATCAATTCCGATACTGAATATTAATCTTTACTTATTATAAAATGAAGTCGCTTCCGCTATCTGTTCGTTTAGATCTTTAAACTACTCAACGGACTTTAATGTAGTTTTCAGCAATCGATAGAGATATTCAAGAGGAAGGTTTCTAAGTATAATACATACATAATAACGATAACGATAATTATGTACATAATAACGAAAAGTAACTGTTAGTATGTTACCTTTTCATAACTGCTGCACGGACCGTAATGAAATTTGGCAAGGAGATAATATCCTGGGGAAGGACATAGACTACTTTTTGTTCGAGTGCGCAAAAGAGGGTAATATTTTTATTGAAATACCACACATGCGTAGCCGCGGGCGGGTTAGCTTGTTATATATGTTAGTGATTATTTGTAAATTGTATTATGATACAGCAATGTTTATTATTGTGTAATTAGTTTTAAAATAGAAGTCCGCCGACATTGCGTTTTAACGGCTTACGCCGCTGCGCTCGCCTAATGGCTCGCTATATAAAGCAATATCAGATATTAGTAAGAGCTCAGTAGAAAAGTAAAATGTATCTTTGAAATAAGAAGACCCTTTAAAAAGCTTGCATTCGCCCCATCATGACACACTCCTCTGTAGTATTCGCCCACTCTCGTCAAGTTGCTGCTATTCAGACAGTACAAAATCATTTCCTGGAAAAGCCACAGGCTCGAATTGGTATTTTCGCAATAACGATCTACACCGTGAATTGAAAATAGAGTCAATAGCCAAGTTCATCAAGCTCGCTTCCATGCGACACTATGAACTTGCCACTCATCATCCGAATCCTTCGGTACATACTATTCCGGACTATCCGATAGATCCGCCCGCGAACAAAACCCTCCGTCGGCGTCGTCCGAGACACGTTCTCGGAGACCCGGATGACGAAATCACCTCTGCTAATGCGGAAGAGATTTCTGAGTCATCTACCTTAGACAGAGCAAAGACTTCACAGATACACCGACCTCGCTGGCGAGGTCGACGAGTCCCTTCAGTCGCCGCCTGTACTAGGTACAAGCACGTATCCGGGCGTTTCTCTCCTATCCCCTTCCTGGCAACAGCCCAAGCCGAGGTTCGTACCTAAGTGGTGCCCTTGCGCTAGTTGCCTCATCAAAAACTTACAGGACTGAGCGCCTTCTGCGCTCGACAAAAGTTCGGTTAAGCTGCAACGGCCTCAGAGGCCAACAGCGAGATTAGTGTATTCGAAAAAAAAACGTAGTAAATTCCAATACGATAGCCATCGTGTTTATGCTGTTCTTATCTGTGTATAAAATTATTGATTAAGTAATAAATTTATTTATAACCAAGATTGATGTTACAAAATAATCAAAACTAAATATGATATCCCCACGGAAGTTGTTGTTCCTTACATATATAAATGTAAGTATTCTTCATAAGTAGAGGTCACTCTGTTATAGCTTTGCTATTTCGCTCTAAGCTTACTCTAATATCATCTTTATACCTTAGTATTTTTATTATTTCTGTGTGGTAATGTAATAAAGATTTTCCATCTATATCTATACATAAAAAAGTATATAAAATAGTAACAACACAGCAAACTACTATAAAATTATATTATAAAACCCAGAAACATTTTACAACAAAACAGCTCTCAAAGGAACTTCATATTTCTAACGTCACTTGAATGTGAATCTTAGTTGCGGTAGATTCTATGTATTAAGAAATACATAATAATTATAACGTACAGAAGTGAAATTTAGGTCACATCAGGTTCGCACGCAACAAATCACGTGATTTTTACGAAAGCTGCTGGTGCTGTCAAATAACAACACAAGTTGGTTGCGATCAAAGTTGATTCAATACCACTAGAAGCATAGGTCACATCAGGTTCGCACGCAACAAGTCACGTGACTTTTACGAAAGTTGCTGGTGCTGTCAAATAACACCACAAGTTGGTTGCGATCAAAGTCGATTCAATTCCACTAGAAGCATAGGTCACATCAGGTTCGCACGCAACAAGTCACGTGACTTTTACGAAAGTTGCTGGTGCTGTGAAATAACACCACGAGTTGGTTGCGATCAAAGTCGATTCAATTCCACTAGAAGCATAGGTCACATCAGGTTCGAACGCAACAAGTCACGTGATTTTTACGAAAGTTGCTGGTGCTGTGAAATAACACCACGAGTTGGTTGCGATCAAAGTCGATTCAATTCCACTAGAAGCATAGGTCACATCAGGTTCGTACGCAACAAGTCACGTGACTTTAACGAAAGTTGCAGCTGCTGTCAAATAACACCACGAGTTGGTTGCGATCAAAATCGATTCAATACCACTAGATAGATAGATAGATAATTCTTTATTGTTACATCAAATTAAAATAACTTAAACTAGAAAACTTAAAGACTAATACATGGTAGTACAATGGGCGGCCTTATCGCTCATAGCGATCTCTTTCAGGCAACCTTTGGATGTACTGGACTGTAAAGACGTGTGAGGAGGCGGTGTTACAATAAATACATATTTATGTAGGATAAAAATAAATAAATACCTAAACCTAAAATATACCTACATATACTTACATAAATAAATATAAAATATATACATATATACTTTTACAATAAATATCGAAAGGAAATACAATGTTTACTCTAAAGAAGCCGCTAAGTATAGTTTGTAGACCTCATTTTTGAAAATAGGTAAAGATTTAGCAAGTCTGATGGAAACGGGTAAGTCATTCCATAATCCGACAGCTCGTACCGTAAACGAGTTACTAAAGAAGTTGGAAATATGGGATGGAGTTTTCAACTGGAGAGTAGTGGAAGAACGCAGACTGCGGGTATGTGATAGATTTAGAAATTCAAAGCATTGTTTGAGATACGGCGGAGAAGAAGAAGTAAATAGAATTTTATATAATAGAGTTAGAATATGAGCATTCCGACGAGAACAGATTGGCAACCACTTGATTTTAACGCGAAACTCGGAAATATGATCATACGAGAAGTCGATTCAATACCACTAGAAGCATAGGTCACATGAGGTTCGTACGCAACGAGTCACGTGACTTTTACGAAAGTTGCTGCTGCTGTCAAATAACACCACAAGTTGGTTGCGATCAAAGTAGATTCAATATCACTGGAAGATAATTGTCTGTTAGACATGATAGCCCGCAGGTTCGCACGTTGCCTAAGTGAAATAAAACTCACTCATTTCCGAGCTTACTGTACTAACTTCTACGCGAGCAGCCTGTGGGTTTATCACACGGTTAAACAGTATAACGCTCTATGTATTCAATATAATAATGCGTTCAGGATGCTGGTGAGCCTGCCTAGATAATGCAGCGCTTCGGAGATGTTTGCCGCTGCGCGAGTTGACTGTTTCTAAACAGTCATGCGAAACGGTGTACATTGCTGTTGTGCAGGATTCGGGCTAGCTCCAGCGGCATCCTATACGTGCTTGAAAATACGTTTGATTGCTAGTATATGAATCATTGCTGCATAGTACATATACTGGCAAACAAAAATACCTAGCTTAGTTGTAGTTTTTAGATATACCTACTAACATTGGTTTTTTGAAGGAATTTTAATTATACTAACACATTTGTAATAATAAGTTGATCGAAATAAATTATTAATTTATATTTCACACCACCTGCTCAATAATGTTAAATTATTTATCATACCTTACCGAAAGCAGGCGATTAAATTCCTACGGCTGAGCCGGGAGTAAAGTTGTAATGAATTTCATCATACCCTTGCGGGGCATAATGTGATTCAAATTTGGATCCTCCTCTGTATTAAAATTTGAATCAAAGAGACAATAAGAACTTATTCGTAAATCGAACTAAACCGTGCACAGAGTGTACCAACCTAGATTAGGTTATTTATTGTCTCGCAGAAAGTCTGAAAAGTAGAGTATAATCTCTTCGTGGATAAGGCTATCTCTAACTTAGGCGTGCTTATATCCCTTTCTGCACTCAGGATTCTAGTTACTCCCTCGCTCCACTCGTGAGTTAACTCTAGAATCCTTCGTTACGTTCGGGATTCAATATAGCGCCCGTGACGTAAGCCATTGCTTTATCCCCTCGTTTAATAATCTACTATTATTACAATTTAACATTTTATAAGTATTATTATACGATAAGATAGGTTGTGCTTACAAATGGGTACAAATAGCAAATTTATTTCATTCAAACTTCAGAAAAAATGCAATGTTTTGATGCTGAAATTGTCTTTTTCCAAATTACAGAGGTTTTCGGCTTTGTTCAACGATCCATGTTTTTTACACAATTGAAGTGCAGGCTACACTAGTAATTTGGTTGGATAATGTAATCCCTGCCTGAATTTTTCATGGTATTTCACTTCTATCCGCTAGTGTTATTTGTTCCACGATTCCGCCTCTACCTGCTGAATTATTAATGTGCTCGCTGGGTGCCTCTGTATAGACATGATACTTTGCGACATCGGCACGTTCGCTAGAAAGTACTAAATGTAAAGCCTAATAGCGATTTTGTAGTAGGAATGTTAGGGCCAAGCTACATGTCATCGTGAACATTCGGCATATATTATAAAACAATAGTCTTACTTCTTTTGAAATACGAATAGACTCATTATATATAGTAATATACCTACAACTCATTAAGAATAAAATTATAACTTAAAACGGTTTTCGTCTACCGTAGCTGTGATTTTACCTAATATATTTTTTAATTTGACGACCTCTGTGATGCAGTGGGCGAATAGCCGGCTGAGACGCAGGAGGTAGCGGGTTCGATTCCCGCCGCGGAACAAATGTTTGCATGATCTACATACATTTTTTCCGGGTCTGGTTGTTTCTCTATATATTATAAGTATGTATTTACAAAAAAATAAAAAGTATATAAGTATTTTATTAGCTATCTGGTTCCCATAATACAAGCTCTGCTTAGTTTGGGGCTAGATAGCGCTGTGTGAAATGTCCAGCAATATTTATATAATTATCTGTAGAAATTTGTATATGGTCCGAAGCATACATGTTTTTTTGCATGTATTATAATATAATTCGTTTTCCGTGTACCTAGCTGTAAGTTTCCCAAAAATAATACAAATAAAATAATAAATATGATGTTCTCTGCTGAGCGTAGGCCACGACCTAGCAACCTCTCTTAGGTCGCCTTTCCATTTAGCAACGCTGCGTCTTTCAGTGGTCACATGAGAACCTGTAAATATGTTGAGATAAGTCTGTCAATCTGTTCGCTCGCAACTTGAACACTCCTAGGTTGTTACTATCAGGAAATACAAACTAAGGCAAGGAGTTTCACTCTTTGATTATTACCGCGGATTTAATGCCACAACGTTAATGGCAGGTTCCTATATCCGTTGATAACCGACTACGACTCGTATCTACTTGAAAAAGTTTCAAACTAGTGTTAAACTTTTGAGACGTTTTCAAGAAGAAACGAGTCGTAGCTGGTGATCGACAGATATAAGAACCCGCCATTAATCTGTTTTAGTGACTTTACTCCTACTTGAGTGTTTATTTGAAACTACACTGAATATATTAAATGTTTTTTTTTATGAAAAATTTCTATTGGAACACTCCTAGCATAAATATTCTTTTCGCAAGTGAGAACTTTATTTCGGGTTACCGATCGTACTCCAAAGCAGAAATAGCGAATCACCAGCCCTAGTTGAAATATATCATCCAGTTCTATTCAAAGTATACGCGATACGTGACATATCTGTCGTTCTTAGCGATAAGAAAAATACTAGCTAACATGCAAAGCGAATCGAGTGTTTGATTATGTAACGAACGATTGAGAAAATCAAATTCTTACTAGTTCGACGATTGAACTAATGAATCGAACTATTGAGCACAAAGGTTTTATTCAACTTGGTTGTCTAGAACCTGTAAGATTGTCTCATTTGTGTCTTTTATGTCTATTTTCTAAGCCGCACAAGATCGGTCGCTCTGGAAATATATGGAGGAGGCTTATGTTCAGTAGTGGACATAATAATGATATAATAATTAATAATGACATTATGCCTGATATAATAATGATATATTATTAGAGTTCTGTACCTCAAAAGGTAAAATAAACTCTTATAGGATCACTTCGTTGCCCGTCTGTCTGCTTGTACGTCTTTCAAGACCGTTTGTTTTCAGGAACGCGTGGAGGTTAGTTGAAATTAATATCAAATCAAGATTTTAAGTCAAAAATAAAAAAAAATACGGCCATCATTGGCGCATATTTTACTCGCAAATAAATTTACGAAGGTATCTTTGTAAATTTATTTGCGAGTAAAATATGCGTTACTAGAGTTAACTCACGAGGGAAGCAAGGGAGTTACTAGACTCCTGAGAAGGATATAATCAAGCCCAAGATACAGATAGCTTTATCCACGAGGAGGATACTCTACTTTTCACACTTTCTGCGAGACAATAAAAACTAAATCTAGGTTGGTGCATTCTGTGCAGAGGTTAGTTCGATTTACAAATAAGTTCTTATCGTGTGGGTCTCTTTGGTTCTAATTTTAAACAGATGAGGTTCCAAATTCAAATACACGTTATGCTCGCGAGGGCATAATAAAATTCAGTACAACTTTACTCCCGGCTCAGCCGTAGATATTTAATCACCTGCGTTCGGTGAGGTTTACACGATATTTTTGACATTGTCGCGCAGGTGTTCTGAAAAACCCTTTTATTACTCTTCTTGTCCGTAGTTCGCGTGCTACAAAGCTATAACAAAGGATAGGGTCATGCTTATCGACGGCATCGCTTCCACAACATAGTCTCACTGTTTATCAACAAAAACAAAACAAAACTGTTCACGAGCCTTGCTGCTAAATGTTTTTAACCATATTTATAAAAGTACGTTATTATCCGTATATTTCGAAAGTAACTTTGTCTGTCTGCCTCTGTGTCTGTTTGTTACCTTTCCACGTCTAAACGGCTGGACCGATTTTGACTAAATTTGATATATAAATAAATTATGACCGGGATTGAGACATAACTTACAATTAATCCAACCGCGCAGAAGGTGAGTAATTGTTTTTATTGACAGACCACGCGTGCGAAGCCACGGAAGGGATAGCTAGTTATCTATAAGCGTATATATTTTTTAAAGGTTTTATATTGATAGTTCTTGTGTTTTTTTTTTTAATTTTTATTTGTAAGTTATAGGTTAGCGCTTGACCACGATCTCGCCTAATGGTAAGCGATGATGCAGTCTGCTATGGAACACGCTTGCCTAGAAGAAACCTATTCACTCGCGACTTGAAGACCCCTAGATTGAAGCTATCACTTTGTAAATTGATTGAATACTAGCTGACTAATCCGCAGCTTCGCACACGTAGTTTTTCAATAAAAACATTACTCTCCTTCTGTGCAGTTGGGTAAAAAGTAGCCTATGTCACCCGGGGATAGTGTAGCTTCCTAACAGTGAAAGATTTTTTTAAATCGGTCCAGTAGTTTCGGAGCCTATTCAATACAAACAAACATATCTTTCCTCTTTATAATATTAGTATAGAAATGGATATTACTTGACTTTGACATGACATTCGTTAAACCTTTTAAAGACTATTAATTCTATTTTTTTTGTAGTATATTACAGTTTAGAAGATAAGTCGCTTTACAGCGCACTCTCTTGTCTATAAAAAAATAAATATGGTTCTGAGAGTGGAAGATCTAAAATTTAACATTGACATTTAATTTTATTGTTAAGTGTTATGTACATTTTACTCAATTGTTACATATTTTTGAATAATACCTTTATTTTGATACGTCATTCAACAGGTTTCAATACATTTTTGATTTTCAAACTTTAACGATCACTGTACATAATTATTGTTAAAAACGGATATTTATCGCGTATGTACCTTGACCATGACTGTTGCAACACAGCCGAAACGTCGGGATAACAAATAAACAAGGGACATACGCGATAAATACCCGTTTTAATAAATAATTACATTTTACTGAAAATCCAAAATGACTAATTCAGACGATTCCAATGAATTTGAATCCTTCACACCGTTTTGTCTACAGGATGTGCCAAATGAACATACATATATACATACATACCTACGTACATACATTCTAAAAACATTAACCTCCTTATGCGCAGTTGGGTACAAAAAAAATACCGTGACGACTTCCGTGGTGCAGTGGGCGAATAGCCGGCTGAGACGCAGGAGGTAGCGGGTGCGATTCCCGCCGCGGAACAAATGTTTGCATGATCTACAGATATTTGTTCCGTGTCTGGTTGTTTCTCTATATATTTTAAGTATGTATTTACCAAAAATAAGGTATATACGTATCTGTAGTTATCTGGTTCCCATAGTACAAGCTCTGCTTAGTTTGGGGCTAGATAGCGGTGTGTGAAATGTCCGGCAATATTTAATAATTTAATTAATTTAATAATAAGTAAAAGCACGGAGTACTACAGAATACAATAAAATGTTTTTAATATAAAACGTCTGCTGTAAGTTATCGTTATAAATGATAGCAGATATATGCTGAAAATAAATTATGGGAAAGCGGGTCTCGTGCTGAGGGTAAATAATTTGCATTCTGTAGCTTGATCACTAGTGTTAACGTTAAATTTTCGACGTTAACCAGTTGTTATCGAAGATTCTTACTCAATCACACTAATATTATAAATGCGAAAGTTTGGTTGTTCGATTTAAAGAGTTTATTCTCATAAAAACAAATTATAGTTCACTTAAAATGAGCTTATATATATTTAATTTATAACAGTAAGTTTGGGCTAGTGTACAAAGCATGCATTCATCATGTAGGTATTTGATTTAAAACATTGTAGAAACTTGTACATCAAAGGTTTACAAAAATTTGCTACCAACACACTCAAACTAAGTTTTAGGTAGGTTATTGAAATTTAAAATCTGTTAGCACTGACCAAAAGTATTTAGACCTTTCTATCATATATTTTTTTTGGTTATGTGTGAGTGAAATGGTGTGACAAGGCGAGCCGAGTGGTGTATTTGTTTATTTAGTTAAATGTTTGTTACTCAATCACGTCGTAACAGCTGAACCGATTTCGATGAAACTTGGTATGGAAGTAGATTATAACCTGGATTAACACATATGCTATTTTTATTGATACAACACACGTGTTAAGCCGTGGGCGGAAGCTAGTTAGATATGTATTAATCAAATAATTATGTGAGATATTAACTACACCAAGCGATTCTGTTACCAAATAATTGCATCTTTTCTTGCATACAGGTAATATGATTCACATAGAGCAGCTTTACAGAACACATTTAAATATTATACTTAATTTTCCAATGAAAGTAGATTGTATGGCATTGATGTATTTAAAAAGGAACAAGCAATTTATGGCTGAAATATCCTGGTAGCACCCAGACCCGGAAAAAATCGTCGCTGTTTTGACTAAGTGACGTACCCGACATTTTGGTGTAACTGACAATTGTAATGTTACTCTTATCTACTTTTGAAGACGAACCGATCTGTCTAATCGGTGTATATGTATCTTCTACCTATGTCTAGATGTATGTTTGACGTATCTACATTATCTTAAATTTATAAATCATTCGAAGTGTCCTAAGTACTCTTACGACTTTTAGTAATATTTTCTAAATGTCGGTTACGTCACTTAGAACAGCGACGAAATGTGACATCGTTTATTGATTTCTCGTTAAATAACACAACATGTAAAAAAGTAAGTAGACGAAACGGATACAAATTATCATCAAAAATCCAATATGATGTTTGCTGGTCGATTATTTGATATCCAATTAGTGAATTTCAGTAAGCCCACAAAATATTTAATGATTTTATTTTAAACATTGATTTTTGTAATACTCGGGATGCTGAGTTTATAGAAATTACCATTTTATAATAACTTACGAGTATAAGGAATCGTCCTGACGAAGTTTTTCTATGATTAGTATGGCCATATATTTAATAAAGGAAAGAGACATAAGAATTGCGACAGTCGTATATGGCATTATTTTAAGTAAAAAAAAAAGTAAGCATTGCTATACATTTCACACAGCGCTATCTAGCCCCAAACTTAGCAGAGCTTGTACTATGGGAACCAGATAACTGATATAATACAAAAATACTTTTTTTTAAAACATACTTATAATATATAGAAAAACAACCAGACCCGGAATAAATATCTGTAGATTATGCAAACATTTGTTACGCGGCGGGAATCGAACCCACTACCTCCTGCGTCTCAGCCGGCTGTTCGCCCACTGCGCCACGGAGGTCGTCATATTGATTGACTACTTTTGATAGGTATCAAATTAATTAGGCTGATCATACTAATGATCGACGCTAATTGAAGAAGGTTAATGTAGAAAATACTAACGTTAGCATTGGTGATCTAGCTGCCAAGATTGATACTAAGATAACTATTCACAAAAGAAGTTTTATAAGCTTTTATAACGCCATATAATATTTTTGTACCTCTCCCATTTCTGACGTACGAGGAAAATAAATATTTATGTATGCTTTGTTATCGATGTCCTCAAAGTTTTGTAATTGCCTACTGAGCTTGCTTTGTCCTTTTATTTAACTTCTCCGTACAAAGAGCCCAAGGTCAAGATCCTGTTTGTTTAGGGTTCCAAACTGTTGCAAAATTACAACGAAACTCGATTGTTAGTTTCTGGTAAATATGCTATCCCAACAAGGAAGCCTTGATAAATCAATTTGGAAAAATAAAAGTAGAAATAGTTTGATATTTTTTCAAAAAATCCAACATAAAATGCCCTGCCCCATGGAGTTCATCGTTTAACACTTTCAAACGGAAAGTTAAAGAGCACTATCTTTCTCTGTATTTTTATTTTATTGTAGGTATAAATATATATTTTGTGTATATTCTTTTATTTATTTTATATAATATATTCAAAATATTATTATTTACCTTCGGTATATTTAATTTTATTTGTTTAAGATATATTATATACACGGATATTATATAGTATTATTATACACGGACCTACCCTTAAAATCATCTCTCTCTTTAGCCTCAAAAGATTGGTGGACATGTACATGTCCTCTATTTCTGTATCTTTTAATGTATTTTCTAGTGTACAATAACGAATAAAGAATAAAAAAAACTATTGGTTTTTATAAAAATGGGAGTACTCTAAACAATGAAATACGTTGCTTTGTAAAACATGAAATCTGGCATTTTCATTTATCCCAAAAAAAACACATGAACTGCTATTTCAATGCAAAAGTTCACTATTCGGCTGAATATCAATGAACGAAACAATGCACAATACATTTGTACTCGTCTGTCGTTTTTCAATGGCTATTCTGTCCATTCAATGCGTTCTTGGTCGGAAGGTTCATAATGGTGAGCGAGCTAAGGAGGCATAATGGCAAGTTGCAATGTTAATTACTCTAGCCTTCTTTTAATATATCCTCGCTGGCTCCACTCGACTGCGACTTGAGTTATTGCGTTCGTGTAGCGCATTACAAATTACTCGTTTTTCGTAGCCACGTACCACCGTAGACGTCTACGGCAGCAATGCTAAATAATGCTGAAAAGTTTTTAATTTACCGTGAATTTTATTTACCCTTTCACTGAGTAGTGATATTCAACTCTGATACGCTAAGTGAGTCTACTTTGCTCATATTCGGGATCGTTCCTACTAGATTGTTTATTTTTATGTTTGGAGCTAGGACCATTTTACCCTTTCGTGTTTTGTTATTGTTCACGCGAAAATTCAATAAACGTCGGATCTCATGAATTTTAGAACGATAGTACGGCTCTTTGGTGCGGTTGTATTTAGGTATACCTAGGAGTGTACTGGAAAACTAGATTGCTTTTTGGCCTATATTTAAAAACAGGGTAAGACAAACGAAAGTAAACTAAAAAAGCGCATACAATTTACATAACGAGATTACCAGTAAACTGACGAGGTATACAGATAATATCCTAAGATTAATAGAGGGGGCTATTTTCATATGCCTTATAGAGCTTAGCCAAAATGTTTCCTCAAATACGTACCCCTGAATTACGCCACTTATTACCAAGATTGCTCGCCGAAAATGTTTGCAAAAGAAAATCCAGGCTTTTCGTGAAAATAAAAGGACTTTTCTCTAATTCCAATAGGATCAGGAAAGGAAAGATTTGTGTTGATAAAACCGTGAAGTTGTTCTACAATAACGAGATCGCGGCTGATGCAAACTACGATATAAAACTAGCACCTAGCTTTTAAAGAATTTGCCGTCAGAATTTCCTATATTTTGCTATTAGAAAATGTAACAAGTAAAATGCAGCTAAAACGCATCGACAGGTAAAACCAACTTCCACAGCATTCTTAAGGCGAACTAGTAAAATCTAGTTAGTTTAGTTAACTCAGCATCCTATTGTAGTTAGAAGTAATATTCACCCAGGTCATTCAGTACAAAGGTTGTTTGGTAGAGAACAATGCATAACTATAACACCTCCGAATATATCACATACGTTGTCCTAATAAATGTAGGTGATACGTGGATTCAATTGTATGGTATGGTATAAACATATATATATGATTTATATATTATATGGTATGAATGATGTTCTATCTCGTTTTTAGATCACTGGCTTCTTAATTTCATGCAAGAGCTAAACACGTGAGCACGCGGCTTTAAGGAAAATCGTTACGCGTTGTTTCGTTTAGCTAATGTACCTTGAGTAACAAAAGTCGTTATTTATGAAGTACATTCCCAAAACAAGTCTCAAATACTTAATCTTGCTAAATTCGTGAGAGCTTGTTTATCTGCCAATGCCAGGTCTTTAGCCTAAAATATGTTTTGTTTGAACCATTATCGTATATTATGGAATACTGTCGTTTGGCTTCCTTGAACAGCTGAATTTGGATCTCTTTAAGGTAAGATTGAATAGGAAACCATCTTAGACCATATCATTGCTAACGATCAGATAATATTTATGGTAAAATTAAGATCTAATCTAAAAACGTTAAAATCTTAGGTATACAAATAGACAATTCCATGTCGTTCATCGCATGCGCTGCGGAAACTATACCAATATTATAAATTCGAAAGTCTGTCTGTCTGTGTGTTTGTTACGTTTTCTCGACTAAACAGTTTGACTGATTTCGATGAAATTTGTAGTATAGAGAGGTTATGACCGGGATTGAGACGTAGGCTACTTTTTAACCAACTACGAAGAAAGAGGGTAATATTTTTATTGAAAAACTACGCATGCAAAGCTGCGGATTGGTCAGCTATTCGCTTACAAAGATCAAATAAATCTTACCTTAAAATAATATAGATATTACTATTTTAATAATATATGCGAGTGTTCAAAGTATTAGTAGAATAAGATAGTACTAATATTGTACAATTTTAAGTTTATCAGTTTGATACTCATTCACACCAAAACGGCTAAACCGATATCCAAGAAATTTAGTTCACTGATAAATTATCATTTCAGACAATTGTATCCTTATTTTTTTAGTAACGATTAGTTCTTAAAACTAAATTAGTGTCACAAAAACACACAATTAAATAAACAAATACAGAATATAAAATAAATACACTGACAAAATTTAATTACGACCTCCGTGGCGCATTGGGCGAATAGCCGGCTGAGATGCAGGAGGTAGCGGGTTCGATTCCCGCCGCGGAACAAATGTTTGCATAATCTATAGATATTTATTCCGGGTCTGGTTGTTTCTCTGTATATTATAAGTATGTATTTACAAAAAAAAAATATTTATGTATTCTATCAGTTATCTGGTTCCCATAGTACAAGCTCTGCTTAGTTTGGGGCTAGGTAGCGCTGTGTGAAATGTCCAGCAATAATTACTTATTTATTTATTTAAATTACACTTCTCCTTCTACCAAATATGCATTATCTACGATAACTGTTAGTCCGCATTACACAAAGGTTAACTGGAAGAGAATGCTATCTAGCATTAAGTTCACCTGTGTACAAATAATTTTGATTTTGTGCAATAAGTATTTTTTCTCATACATTTATTCAAAAGTAATCACAAGGTTGCATCACAACATATGCAGCTCCATAAATCTATCTAGTACTGCGGACTTAGGTTTCTCAGCAAAATCTTTATATCGACATGATGCTTTAGAACTTTTTAAATTTTCGCAAAATTTTTTTAAGACAAAACGGGTCTTTTCGCGCACAGATTTATTTCAAAATTATAATTTTGACTAACCTCGACGTTTCGGCCAAGTAACATCGGCCGTGGGAACGAGAGACTGAAAGCGAGCGGGTGTCATTGCCGGGATTCGCGAATGTTGTCACCAACTTGGATTTCTGAATCGCACGTATCACTGTTTCGACATACAATACTAACAGTATCTGAAGTTACGCGTGGATCTAAATCGCAACGTGAACACCTAACTATAGCTGGATTTCACGATGCATATAATCTATAGCCGTTCTCACGATTAAAATTGCGATATTTCTTTATCTCGACGGCTTCTTGAACAATTCTTGGGTAATATTGGCGTTCGCTGGAGAGAATTTTGGGGTCGTGAAGTTCTATCCAGTGGATTGGTCCTGATTCATTTTTGCTTAATTCATTGATGCTTTAACAGGATATTAAATGGAAAAGCCACTGAGAAAAGCTAATTACACTTCTCATCAAAAAAATCGAAACACCCCTGAAGTTTGGTTTTGAATGAGTTTTTGTGTTTTTCTTTTATATTAAACAATAACTAATAATGCCAGTTAATTGCGGATATTATATTGTATAGTTTAACAAAAATTAATGTTCCAAATTAAAATTAAATTTCTTTAACTATCGTGTTTTGTTCAACAGGTATGTTTTTAACCTTAAAGAAGAATTTCTAAAATGTTAGAAACAAAGACGTAAAACCAAAAAAATATATAAAAAAAGTTTATTCAGTATCTTGTATTTCCTCCCCGGGCTATAATGACTGTTTCCATGCGGTTCCTCATGGAACGGATGAGAGACAAAATCTTGTGTTGTGGGAAATTAGCCCACTCTTCTTTTATAGCTGTTTTAAACTGGCCAAGTCTCTCTGGAGCAGGAAGTCTCGCTCTGACTCGTCTCTTCAACTCATCCCATAGGTGTTCTATGGGATTCATATCCGGGCTTCTTGCTGGCCAGCCCATAGCCGTAATACTGACTTCACTCAGGTATTCATTTAGAATGCCTGCGGTATACGCCCTGGCATTGTCCTGCATACAAATGAACTCTTCGCCAATAAAATTTGCGTAGGGTAACAGGGCAAGAGACATAAGGCTCCAAACAATCTTCGATGTAACGTGACCCATTTAATGACTGTAAGCGAGGTCCAGATACAAAAGCAAGTTCGGTTTTTCCTTCGGCGCTTATGCCTCCCCAAATCGTCCATGAACCGCCACCGTAACTGACTCTTTCTTCAATGCAGCACGGTGCAAAACGCTCTCCCTCTCTTCGATGCATCTTCTTTCTTCCGTCGTTACCATACAGCATAATCTTATTCTCGTCAGAAAAGAGAACTTTGCTCCATTGAAGGTATGACCAATTTAAATACTCACGTGCAAAGTTAAGGTGCGCTCTTCGGTGGTCCACCGTCAATTTTGGGCCATTAGCTGGTTTATAAGGTTTTAGGCCACGCTCCGCCAATCTTCTTCTAATGGTAGAATTGCTCACAGTTAGTCCTTGAACCTCACGGAGCCGCCGCTGCAGTTGAATAGAGTTAAAGTGACGATTTCTTAGAGAAACTGACACAAATATACCGGTCATCTTGCTCAGACGTGACTCGTTATCCACCAGATCCTGGACAGCGAGTAAACATACCAGTCCCCCGATAACGCTGATATACTCTATTGACAGCACAGAGGCTAAGATGCAATCGTGCAGCCACAACACGCTGACTGCGCCCTGAATCCAACAACGCCACGACTTGGGCGGCTTTCGTGGGCGAGGTATCCATATTTGTTAGGAAAAAATCTCTTTGGTAGGATGTCACAGAACAAATACGCTCAGCTCAGCTTAGAGCTCAGTTAAAAAAAACGATATTTTAAGCAAAAAAATGTGATTAAATGCAGAAACTCCGACGGAATACACATTGAAAACAATCTCTACACTCATTTATTGTATAAAAATTCGAAAATTAAAATTAAAATTTAGAATTGTGCTTCACCATTGTGTAGACTAAACTGCCAGATATTTATTGGCGTATGTTTTTCTTGATATCAATCCTCTTTTTTATAAAAATTCCACCTGAATGGTACTTGCAGTACTGTTTCGATTTTTTTGATGAGAAGTGTATATAATTATACGGTAACGTATAAGTACACACGGCTACACATCAAGCTATACATTTCCAGTATAAGCCGACCTCTCATTCTACGAAAAGCCTACACAATGCGAGGTCAGCTTATACTGGAAATGTATAGCTTGATGTGTAGTCGTGTGTACAATGCTTACCATTAAATTAACGTAACGTATTAAGATTAATTTCAACTATCATGTAATTGATTATAACGAATTAATTATACCCTGCCAGTAAGCAATGTTAATATTACCTAAACTAAGGCTATCAAGTAACGGTGTTATGGCGTAATTTAGATTAGAAGGGTGGGCTTAAACAGCAAAGTGGATCACTATACACTTTGTTGCATATTCATTGTGACTTCCTTATGATGTAGCGGCTTATTATACCGTAATACTGTATTATATGATTGTAGTGTAATAACTAAGCTTTTTAATAGACGTATGCAGTAGATTTTGTTTGTACAGTTGAAAATGTATACCATACTAGCTACGCGGCCAGCCATTTTACACGCCGGTAGAATTGTCAATCGGCCATCATTAGCTGCATCTCAGTGGGCGAATAGCCGACTGAGACGCAGTAGCGGGTTCGATTTCCGCCGCAGAACAAATGTTTGTATGATCTACAGGTATCTGTTCCGGGTCTGGATGTTTTTATATATACCTATTATTTGTATGTATCGCGAGATCTCAGTCCAGAGCGAACCACTTGTATAGATTCACACATAAAGCTATTTAATGTGTTGGCCAGTCTACAACGAGGGGTCACAATATTTTCCTTATTTTCTAGTGTTATAGCCATGGGATTCGAAGTGACTATTTGGCGATCTTTTTGCTATGAGGGATATTTTCCAGACAACCTACGAATGTTAAATACTGTTAAATACCTTGTACTTAATAAATAAACTTATTCATAAAATGAATAAACCATTAATTTGAATTTATTTAAAGTTATATAGTTTTCTGTCGACTTTCCCAAAGGGTTTTTAATAAATGCAATAATGTTTACTCGGCAAAAAAAGGCTACGTAAAGGCTTTGTTTCGGCTCCAGTAATATTCATGTAAAATGTTATGTTCTTTTGAGATCAGATTTTTGGCGATGCGAATTTTCAGAAATTTATATCCGTATTTATTAAAAGTAGCTCTTTCCAATTGCAAAAACAGATTTAAATAAAAATTTGTATACATTACGTTTTTCACAGCAAAGCTTTTAGTAAAACCATATAAGTGCGAGTCGGACTCGCGCACGAAGGGTTCTTCCGTACTATTTTATCTATAAAATCGGCAAAATAATCATGTCTGTTGTATGGGAGCCCGTCTTAAATGTTTGTTTTAATTTAATTATTTATTTATAAAGTGAATATATAACTAAATATTCTGTGAATATTTCAAGCGTTTACCTGTTGCCGTTATCATTATCGAGCAAAAACGAGCAAAAAATCACGTTTGTATTATGGGAGCCCCCTTAAATATTTATTTTATTCTGTTTTTAGTATTTGTTGTTATAGAGGCAGCAGAAATACATCATCTGTGAAAATTTCAACTGTTTATCTATCACGGTTCATGAGATAACAATTCATCCATGCTGAGACAGGGACCATTTTGTCCCCACGCAACACCACCATTGTCTGTGTTATTTTATTATTGTACACTGTCTGTGGGAGCAATAAAATGTGTTTTCTTTCTTTCTTAGATACAACCTGGTGACATACGGACAGACAGACAGACAGCGGAGTCTTAGCGGAGTCCCCGTTTTACCCTTTGGGTACGGAACCCTAAAAAAGAACCAACAGCACATATTTAAAATATGTACGTTATCCCAAAACGGGTTATTGACATATGAGAACAACGTTTGTTCAATGTCTTTTCGAAATTTGATGTATTTCTTATATAATTAATTAAATAACTGGCATTTAATGCGTACGTCATACACCTTTGGAGACATCCGCATCTTCAAGACCCTTCTCAATCAATTCCCGCTGACTTAAATCCCGCTGATGGAAAAAAAAGAAGAGTGAAAGAAAGAAGAGACAAGAAGTTCTGGCGGATTTATATGAAGGAAAGATTGCTCCGTGGGCACGATTCTTCAATTTGAGCATATCGTTCTTTTCTTGAATTTTGGATTTTGTTTAAATAAACGTAGCTACTCGTGTAGCGTTAGCATCGTTTATCTATTTCTAATCTGTACAGGCGACAATCGAATTCTTCGATCGTTACGAAGGCTTTTCTACCACTAAAAACTCAGCTGATTGTTATTTTCGTATTTTGAATTATGTAATCAATCAACTTAAATTTCATCCAGGGTCCTATTACTTCATATTATTTTACAAGTACGTACATGTGAACAGCTGACGTAGAATCCCCCCCCCCCCCCCCCCCTAAGATGCAGCAGATGATTTTTTAATGTTAAACTTCTTTACGCACTTTTGACTTGGGAAGTAAGCTGGTGAATGCGTTACGATAAGTGCGAACTGAAGTTTAGAGGGAGATATATCTCATATCTCAAATTAGCCTAAATTATACAAACTGCAAATATATATAAACATATACATAAATATAGATGAAGCTAAAGAAGTTTTACTTCAATCGTGTGGTTTAAAGCACACTCGTTTTTTTTTCAACTCACTGATACTACTTATTTAAAAATAAGTTTCTGCTAGCGTACTAATATTTAATTTTTTTCTTTATCTCTCACATCGACACCCACCACTACTTGAGTAGCTGACGGCTGGTTCACCAATTCGTTGTACGAGATCAAAATCAGCCGGCTTTTTATGACTTTTTCATTTGCAATGTTGCTCTCGGACCATATGGATGGATACATTCCAGTAAATTGTATCAGAAAGTCAGTAATAAGATAAGGCACCACGAAAAAGTATAGACGTATAGATTGTATATGAGCTCATATATCTCTGAGCCCCGAAGTTCAGTCAATACATCTCTTATTTTTCTAAATCTCTTTCAGGTATAATAAAAAAAACTATTGCTTAAAATCTCTAGCCAGATATTGAATTTCTCAAATACTTTTCGTTACAAAATGAGAATCAGTTTGATTAAAATTTATAACTTTCTACCTAAAGTAATAAGTCTAACAATAACGTACCTTTTAATCCAACTGTTGATAAAAAGAAAGAAAGAAAATACATTTATTTGCTCCCACAGACAGTGTTCAATAATACAATAACACAGACAATGGTGGTGTTGCGTGGGGACAAAATGGTCCCTGTCTCAGCATGGGCTGCTTCGAACCTTGTTGGGTACGATGCAGCGCTGGTTTTCTGACAGGGCCTAAGTGAGGACACGAACACTGGAGAATTTAGAGGATAGAGAATTGTGTTTATTGACTCATTGGCAGGGGAATACAAATCATATTGTTCTGCCACGTGAAAGGAAAGGCCACACGCTACAGCTACAAAACGCCGCCACCTTAAGCCGGAAACGGCTGCTTAGTAGCGGTAGCACGTCATGGCCCTGCTCTTTATTCAACCGACTTTAAAAAAGGAGGGTCTCAATTCGACTGTATTTTTTATGTTTGTTATCTCAGAACTTTCGACTAGGTAAACCGATTTTGATGATTTTATTTTTTCTATTTGAAAGCTAGTGCTTCCCGTGTGGCCCCATTTCTATTTGGTCCAGTTCTGACAATGGCATCTACGGGAAAACCATATAAGTCTTAAATTTGTTAAATTTTTATGTTTTGTTATGTTTGTTATCTCAGAACTCGGTTATATATCAACTGATTTGGAAAATTTGTTTTTATTTGAAAAGATATACTTTAAGATTAAAGTCGGTTATATTTTTGTTAAAAAGTTACTTGTTACTTTGTTCTTTCACATAGGTTCAAAGGTTGTCTGGAAAAGATCGCTTTTAGCGATATAACCGCCAATTGTACCTTTATTTATTGTTTACTGCCATTATTACTGTATTTTTGTTTGGTGTGCAATAAAGAGTATTTCATTCATTCACTCATTCACTTTCGATTGGTGGCGTCCACAAATTAAACAAATAAATTTAGGTATGTGTAATGGGCGGTACTTCCAGACAACCTTTAATTTTTGTACTGAGCTCGTGTGAATTTCAAAGTCAACAATATATCTCGAAGATCTTTTTCCCAATAACGTGGTCGTTGAAATGGTCCCGCAATATCGGCCGATATTGGACAAGCGGTAAGAATAGCAATCAGATGGATACACGGACGGAGTAGGTATCTGCATTATTGCTCAGATGACGTGAGGCGGGTACTGATAGAAACTGGGACAGAGTGAAACTTAGAAAGGCGATAGCAAATAATTTTAATGTACCTACTATTTACTACATAGCTACTATTCAACAAGACAGCAAGCTGTAGCATCCAGAAGTGCGACATACCTTGTCCTTTTCAAATTTGTTATCCTTTTTGTACTGTTTGTGTGGGTTTGTGGTATGGCAAGTCAACATCTTTGTCTTTTATCGTGCAGTGGCATTTTCACTGAGTGCTCCGAAGAGCACTTAAGGATGTTGATCCTGGTTTACTTTCATAAAACTCTAAGACCTAAAAACTGCGACAGCAGTCACCAGAGCTAACCACTAGCATATATAAACTTACTTTCCTACATTGAATATTAAAGCGTACCGAGCAATGAGCGAAGCATCTCCCCCCCCCACACCCCTCCACCAAGCCTTCAAAACAGGCACGTTTCAACTTTAAATATTGCGACGGTAAAAAGTTTGCAAGCTCACGGCATTATAATAGCAATGTCGTTTATAGGTAACTTGAGACTTGTGTTCAAGAGTTTTAGAGATAACGACTATTAGAATATTGTTTATTATGGTAGAGCTGTCACAAGCATCTACCTCTGGTCCAGATTTCATAATAGTATATAATGATACAAGTGAGCAAAATTGCTCATTATACACGAGGCTGTGGTTTGCAGCCCGAGCCGTAATCGAGGGCGTAAATCAGCCGAATGTCTGGTGAGTTAGTTGTTCACGAGTATCATACGCACTCATTCAACACACTTGCGAGGTAAAAACAAATCTTCTGTACTAAGGTTTGAAATTTTTACAATTATTTTCTACACACCAACAAATGTGATACAAACAATAAAATGGGAAATTGTGCGCAAGTTTTTTTTTATTGTGAATTATAAATGATTTGATAATAAAAATGATTTTTCGTCTTAATTAGGGATACATTTATTTATTCAAAAATGTAATAGAATTAGATTAGATAGATTATGATTAGATAATTAGGCATAAAACCTCTTTGTTGTTAAATAACTGTATTATCCGGTTGAATTGAAAATGCTCTGTTTACTCGCACATAAATTGCAGTTAGGTACTAATTTAACTTTGTTGGGATAATTCTATTATGAACTAGTGTCTAATATTATTACGCACGCGTGTGTTATAGTTTGGTTTATGGCCCTAAGAACGATGAACTATGGCTCACTTTACGAGAAAGTGTGTTGAAAAACATATTATATCACAGTAAAATATTGGTGGGGATTTCAATCTAAAAAAAAAACCTTGCTATACGTGGAGATTTCTGGAGAAAACTTAACAATTAACACCAGTGGGAATGTAGCATTTAGGGAATTCTGGAATAAAGAAAATACCACTACGATCATCTCACATATCTCTGCAAAACTTTAAAGATTTTCTGGAGGATACCCTTTATTAGGGTCTAATTTACATTTACACCTACATATACTTTTAAATGTGATCATAGCGATAAAGTCTCCCACTGTACCTTTCAAAGAATGTATTCTGATTTGTCTTTATTTTATAATCTCAGTAAAAAGCGTAACTTTATATAATTACTAGCTGACCAATCCGCAGCTTTGTATGCGTGTTTTTTCAATAAAAAACATTACCCTCCTTCTGCACAGTTGGGTAAAAAGTAGCCTATGTCACCCGGGCATAGTGTAGCTCCCCAACTGTGAAATATTTTTTTTAAATCGGTCCAGTAGTTTCGGAGCTTATTCAATGCAAACAAACAAATCTTTCCTCTTCATAATATTATTTTTGTAGATATTGATATGTTTTTTAATATTGTAGAACATACTTTTGTTCTATCATCAATAGTTTCCGCAGCGCATGCGACGAAAGACGTTTTAGGGCACTTTTTACATCTTGGGTTATGTTACTTATGTTTTAGTAAGGTTCCCTAATCTTTTCTAGCAATAAATATAGCCTATGCCACTAAAGGTGAATGTAGCTTTCCAATGCTGAAAGAATTTTTGAAATCGGCAAAGTAGTTTTTGAGTTTATTCACTACAAACATACACACTAACACGCACACAAAATACAAATCTTTCCTCATTGTAATATTATAGTATAGATTAACGTAACGCAGTGACGCGTTCATAATTCAGTATCTGTGTTTCTAATCTAGATTATATTTAGTTTCCAGCAAAGTTTTAACTAACCTAAAACCAAAATTGAGGGTTCACCTCACGTTAGCTTTGTTCATGAAACACGAAGGTTGACGTCAAGTTGCTCAGGTACTTATTACGTAAACAAAAGCACCATAATCCTTTATTCAGCAGGCGTCTGCCATACGACACAATAATAAGGTATATTTATCAAAGACATTGCTTACCTACAGCTCTCGAATATTGAAATGGCACAACAAACGTGCAAGTAGGTTTTCAAAGTGAAACATCTATTGGCAAGACCCAACTTCCTTATGCCGTCATACCCTCTAAGGCATCACTCGATAAACATTGAAGTTTCACATATGCCGGGCGTCCCGTGACCGTGACGGGCAATTTCTTTTATTTTTAGTAGTAAAGCTTCTTGTTTTTTTTTTAAACATGATAGAACTTCGTTTGACCACAATCTCACCTGATGGTAAGCGATGATGTGGTCTACGATGTAGCACGAAGATCTAGAAGAAACCTATTAACTCTTACCTTCAAGAGGCCCAGGTCGCATTTATTAGGAAAAACAGACGACGGTAAAGTGTACCATACCTTAGCTGTACGCATCAAGAACGTAGAATCAAAACGGTGTGTGCGAATAGGTGGTATATCAACTAGGTACGGATGGTACTGAGCCGTGCGCCTGCTCGTCCTTTGATAGAAGGGGGATAGTGGGATTAGATTGTATAGTTGCTGGGAACATTCCCCAAAAAATGAATGAATTGTGAATGAGTTAGTCCAGGAACGTACCTACTTTTGCCACCAATAAGTATTGTTTGTGTGTAGTCAGGTGAACCAGAGAGTGGTAATACTGGATATGTATGGGGAGACTTGTAATAATAGTTAATTATATTTTTTATTTTAGGCAACAATGTGCAGATACAAAAAAAATATTACAAGGCCCATGAATACCTTTTTTATTACCAATTTATTTATTTGGGGGATTTTTCCTTTACTCATGGCCTCATGACCAAGCTCAAGGTCGCGCAACGAGCTATGGAGAGGGCTATGCTCGGGGTTTCTTTGCGTGACAAAATCCGCAATGAGGAAATCCGCAGAAGAACTAAAGTTGCCGACATAGCTCTCAAAATTAGCAAGTTGAAGTGGCAATGGGCTGGCCACATCGCTCGTAGAACCGATAACCGTTGGTGAAGAAAGGTTCTCGAGTGGAGACCACGGACTGGCAGACGCAGCGTAGGCCGGCCCCCCACAAGGTGGACCGAGGATCTAGTAAGAATCGCGGGGACCACCAACCGCTCGTTGTGGCGATTTAAGGGGGAGGCCTATGTTTAACAGTGGACGTCTTTCGGCTGATGATGATGATGATGGGGGATTTTAATTCGTAGCCGCCTCCCTGTAGCGCCTGTAAACGATGCCGACTGACTAAAAATCCGGATCCAATAGCACATCCCTATGCTTCGCCAGAATCTGGAGAGTGTTGGACTTGAAGTTAGTAGTCCTGCTGGACTCCAGTCGCTGAGATATGTTTAGATAGTAATTTATATTTAACTATATATTCATATTTTTTTTGTAATTCTGGTACTGTGCGGGCAGTCATCCGTGATATCTTCATTTTTAAATGGTTCCAACGGAAGATCAGCGTTGTGCCAAAAGAACAACAAATACTGAGTTGGACGCCTTTTTGTGACGTCGGTCATTTATATATAGGTAATTGTGAGACACACATTTTTTTTATACAACTTACATGGCAAACGAACATGCAGTCCACCAGATGTTAAGTGGCTACTGTAGCCCATGGATATCCACATAGAATTCAAAACAAAGCATTATGTTGTATTGAGCTCTATGTGGATACGTTGCCATACTATAGGAATTAGCTGTTATGCCTATGTGCCAGTAATTACAGGAACATACCATTACCATCTAACCGGAACACAGCAGCACAAGTACTGCTATTTGGCGGCAGATAAAGGTAAGGCGGTGGTGCCCACTTCCTCGAGCTCGTTCACAAAAGCTCTACCACCAGTAAAATTGTTAGGTATAACATTTGTTAGGTATTGCTATTTTTATGTGTACGAACTTGTTCTCTTGTGTGTACCTTATTTGTTAAAACGGGTATTTATCGCGTATGTACCTTTTTTATTTGTTATCCCGACGTTTCGGCACCCCTGAGTCAGCCCGAGACCATGACTGTTGCAACACAGCCGAAACGTCGGGATAACAAATAAAAAAGGTACATACGCGATATCTACCCGTTTTAATCAATAATTATGTACAGTGATCGCGAAAGTTTGAAAAATACTACCTTATTTGTGTACTGTGTGTGTTTTGTACCATTACAAATAAATGTTTTATCTTTCTTTCTTTCTTAGTATGCTATGTTTAGAAGGGGGCGTACTGTCGTGATGAAATATTAGAGAGATTCTCGAGATTTTGTAGTGTTTTCTTTGTCTTGATGTTGAAATGATACATTCTCTATACAAAACCAAATCAAACCAAGCATTCTCTTCATCATCATCTTCGTCATAGGATTGTCCACTGTTCAACATGCACACATATTTTTAGAGCTACCGATCTATTGCGGCTTCACCCAACGGCTCCCAGTAAGATTTATCTAGAACTACGTAATTTCCGCTCTTGAACATTTCTGCCTCAACGAGCGTCATGCTGCCCTGCCCACTGTCATTAACTAATCTTCTTGGCTATGTCTTGGTTTGTCTGTGGATACCCTGACTTCTAAATCGATCTCTCTTATCATGAAGTAAATAAAGGTTAAATTTAATTAAAAATTGTTTCGTAAATAATCTACCACGAAACCTTGAAGTTGTTACCTTGTATAACGACCTCCGTGGCGCAGTGGGCGAACAGCCGGCTGAGACGCAGGAGGTAGCGGGTTCGATTCCCGCCGCGGAACAAATGTTTGCAATGTTATGCAGGTATTTGTTTCGGGTCTGGTTGTTTTTCTATATATTATAAGTATGTATTTACAAAAAAAAGTATATAAGTATTCCATCAGTTATTTGGTTCCCATAGTACAAGATCTGCTTAGTTTGGGGCTAGATAGCGCTGTGTGAAATGTCAAGCAATATTTATTATTTGTTTATTTATTTAGAATGGTGTTCACAATAAATTTAATTGCATTGATCTTATCACAAGACTTCGCTACGTCGTCCCGAGAACCTGCACCCCACGAGCAACTCGCTCTCGAACTCTGTTTGCTCTTAGCTCCTGCCGCACTAACTCAGGGCTTCGTGTCCCCATTCCTCGTATGGTTGAGTCGTATAATTTATACTTCGTAGATATAGATATTTTTGTTTGTAATATCTATAAATTTAAAAATATAGTTAATATTATCCTTTTTTGTGCTGATTCTGTCCTGTATTCATCTTAGTTAACTATTCTAGTTGTATAATTTCACAGTATCTCTATTTTCTAGTGCCTAAGTAGATCTTTATTTTACTTACTCTTCTGATTATGAGAAACTTCGACACTTGTCGTTGTACTCTAAGTCTCTTTAACAGCTCCTTATTTGTAACAAGAATTTATTTTATTATGTGGATAACGTTGTGGGCTACACTATCAATAACTCTTACATTCCCAGAATGTACTTACACGAATTGTATTTAAACAGTATAATGTATGTTATAGATAGATAGATAGAAAACGCTTTATTGTATACCACACATAAAACTAGACACGCGATAGTACAATTGGCGGTCTTATCGCTAAAAGCGATCTCTTCCAGACAACCTTTGGATGGACTGGATTTTACGAGAACGTTAAAGGACGGTAGCATTATAACATAAGCTTTTTATTTAATTGTGGTTATACTTACATAAGCAAAACAGAATAAATAGATACCAGGGTAGGTAATATTAATATAAATATTATACATAAACATTCTATGATATTAAATATACTAACAATAAATAAAATATGAAGCAGCTGTAATACAAACAATAACAACGACATATATGATAACAAAATAAGATTACTCAGCTCTCTGATGCAGACAAATAGTGCTTAAACAATAGCGTTTTAAAGATAGGAAGGGATTTGGCAGAACTAATAAAAGAAGGAAGAGAGTTCCATAAACGCATAGCTATAGTCATATTGTTTGAATTATTTATAATGTTTGTTGTTCCTCAATAAATAAATAAATAAACCTAGCAACTTCATGTGTACTTTTTTACTTAGAAATCTTTCGTGATTAATTTCAATCATTATTATAAATACGGTATTTATCACGTACCGTCTTATCGGTGTTTCGACCGACAATGTTTCGGTTCAATTCGTGTACCTTTATCAGGGTGAGTGCGATCCGCTCCAAATAACGAGCGCGACCCGAGACGTTATTGTCGGTCGAAACACCGATAAGACGGTACGTGATAAATCCCGTATTTATAATAATAACGAGCGCGGGGCGAGACGTTATTCGGAGCGGATCGCACTCACCCTGATGAAGGTTCACGAATTGAACCGAAACATTGTCATTCGAAACACCGATAAGACGGTACGTGATAAATCCCGTATTTATAATAATGATTCATGTGTACTGTTCGGCGTGTCATAGCAACAGTCGGGAACTGTGACTGTATCTTGATTTACGTGTGCCGTTTATACTGCGTGCAAATTATTACCTTGTGGGGCGCACCTGTGACTCGAGACTACGTTAATACACTGAAACGATTCCTATAGCCGCATTAATAATAAAGATTGCTTTTGAATACGTAATAAGGCAGATTTGAGCCGGCAATTGTGAAGCGAATCTATGAACTGATTTCAATTTTGAATGGGTAACCCTAAAATACACTTGTAAAATTTTACTTAGTCTGGTTTATCGTTTGGTTTATCATCACCATGGTAATATCAGCCATAGATAGATAGATATATAGAAAACGCTTTATTGTTTACCACACATTACCAATTCATATTTAAAACACTTAAAACTAAACACGCGATAGTATATTTAGCGGTTTTATCGTTAAAAGCGATCTCTTCCAGACAACCTTAGGCCATAGAACTTCCCCTGTTGAAAATAAGCCTTCATAGGTTTCCAGAGCGACCGACCTTAAGCGGCCTGCACTCAACAACAGATCTCAGTAACCATTTTTAGGATTCCGTAACCAAAGGGTAAAATGGCACCCTATTACCAAGGCTCCGCTGTCTGTCTGTCTGTCCGTCTGTCACCAGGCCGTGTATCTCATGAACCGTGATAGTTAGACAGTTGAAATTTTTACAAATGATGTGTTTCTAATGCCGTTATACAGAATCTAATAAATATTTAAGGGGGGCTCCTAGACAACAATCGTGATTTTTTTGCTCGTTTTAGCTCGATATTGATAACGGAAATAGGTAGACGTTTGAAATATTCACAGAATATTAAGTTATATAGTCACTTTAAAAATATGTAAATATTTGAATTAAAATAAAACAAATATTAAAGGGGGGCTCTCATACAACAAACGTGATTTGTTTGCCGTTTTTATAGATAATGGTACGGAACCCTTCGTGCACGAGTCCGACTCGCCCTTGGCCGGTTTTTTTAAACTCATATTAGTATAACTTAGATATAATAATGGTCATCTAGCTTCCCTCACAAATTCGCACTCTCGCTAGGACAGTTTAGTCCTGAAGCACCATAAGTCTCATGTTATTTCCTTGTTGCAGGAGATCAAGCGCGGGCCTGCTGGCGCCGCAGCTGGCCTGCCAATCATCGCCAGCGAGCGCCCCTCCCCCCTCCTCCCCACCGCGGGTCTCCGCGCCTCCCGCCCCACCGGACTCGGTACCGCAACCAGCCCACGAGGACGGCGTCCGGTTGCGAAGGTACGTTAATTGCTCCCCGAACCATATCTTTGACATGACACTAAATCCATACAACGTTTGTCTGGAAGAAATGAAAAAACAAGAAAAAGCGATAAGACCACCCGTTGTAGTTTTTTACATTAAAAAACTTATAATAATCAAATTAAATAAATAGAAGTAAAAATCATATCAACTAAAAATTTAAATGATAATAATATAATGATTGCCGTGGGATGCCGGCAGTAGAATGTTACCCCTCCTCTCATGCCCGTGGATGCAGTATGAGCCTGCTAAGGGATACCTCCGGAAGATGGGCAGCAGCGTCTTTCCGTGTATCAACATCCCGTACTGCGCTCGCCAACCCGCCTGCCAAGCGTGGTGAGTATGGCAACTACCCATCATGGAGATCCATGGAGGCCTGTGTTCAGTAGTGGACGTTTTACGGCTGAAATGATGAATATAATGATTTGTGTCTTCTATTTTGTTTGTATTTTTTTGATGGTGTTTTCATTCATTCATTCAAGTTTTAATGGGTTTCGGTGCAATTTGATACTTTTGGGAACCTTTGATGCATAAATCTTATCTTGGAGATAATTAAACAGAATAATATAATTTCTGCTTATTATTAGAGCTTATAGCGAATATTATGATGTTTAGGTTATGTACGGATTTTAAATAATTATGATAAGATTACTAGGGATTCCTTGAACGTTGAAGCATGATGGTTCGCATAAACGAATTGAACGGGCTTGCTGTGCTAACCACACGATCACGGAAATACAGTTTATTACTCCTTGACTCGTTGAGTCTGGTTGCATTCCAACTGAGCTATGGGAATCAATCTCTCGGAAAAAAAGCAACTTTAGAATTGCTTCATCTTCTTTGTCTCCTTTTGGTATGGATATACCTAGTCAGGTCATAAGTATTGTCACACAGTAAAAACTTTTCTTTTAGAATGCTGGCCACAAAAAAGTTTATAGTATTCGAATTTCGAATTGTTCATGAAAATAAAAATGTATACTTTTTAGAATTTTACTCATTTTTAAATATGGAGTGGACGCTTTAATAAGACCGTGTTGCAGTTACTGCGTTGCATCGTTGCGGTTACGCGCCAATTCAAATTTTTGACATACTGAAAAATTTGAATATAACCAAAAGATTCGTTTATCGCACCATCAAACGATACAATGAAGACTCTAGTGTAGATGACAGGTCAAGAAGTGGTCGCCCTCGGTCTGTTAAGACTCCAGCAGTGATAAAAGCTATAATAAAATAAAGGCGCGAATTCAAAGAAATCCCAAACGTAAGCAGAAACTGTTGGCCCTTCAGATGGGGTTAAGCAGAACCACGGTGAAAAGGGTGTTAAATGAAGACTTAGAGCTTCGGGCATATCGAAGAAAAACAGGACATCGTTTGAATGCTCGTCTAATGGACCTGAGACTGAAGACATGCCGTGCTTTGTTGAAGCGGTACGCGGGAAAAAAATATCGGGAAATTCTTTTTTCGGATGAAAAAAATTTTACCGTAGAAGAGAGCTACAACAAACAAAATGATAAGGTGTACGCACACAGTAGTGAAGAAGCGAGCAACCGTATTCCACGTGTCCAACGAGGTCATTTTCCATCCTCGCTCATGGTATGGTTGGGAGTTTCTTATTGGGGCTTAACAGAGGTACATTTTTGTGAGAAAGGTGTAAAAACGAATGCAGTTGTGTATCAAAATACAGTCCTGACGAACCTTGTGGAACCTGTTTCTCATACCATGTTCAATAACAGGCACTGGGTATTCCAACAAGATTCAGCGGCAGCTCATAGAGCGAAGAGAACACAAGACTGGCTGGCGGCGCGTGAAATCGACTTCATCCGGCACGAAGATTGGCCCTCCTCCATTCCAGATTTGAATCCGTTAGATTGCAAGATATGGCAAGACTTGGAGGAAAAGGCGTGCTCAAAGCCTCATCTCAATTTGGAGTCACTCAAGACATCCTTGTTTAAGGCAGCTGCCGATATTGACATGGACCTCGTTCGTGCTGCGATAGACGACTGGCCGCGCAGTTTGAAGGCCTGTATTCAAAATCACGGAGGTCATTTTTAATAAACTTCAGTGTCATATGAATCTATGTTTTGTTACGTTCATTTTGGTATATAAATGGTTACATAATGAATAAACTTGTTTCAATTATTTTATATTAAACATGTGAAAGAATTTATGACCTGACTAGGTATATGTAGGTATATCACTCACTGCTCTGCTTTATCGCAGCTCCAGTGAAAGCCATCCTCTCCATACTAAATTTTAATAGTTTAACACGTACGCTTTGATCTCGAATGCGAGGAAATTAAAAAGTTTTTTTTTATAAAAGCTTGTTGCTAAGAAGATAATTTGCGTTCCCAGTGTTCCTTGTTTTTACAACCGGCCTATTCTATTTTTAAATGGAAATAAAGCTTTGTAACGGATATTATATTTTAATATAGTGTTATAATTAATGCGGTCAGTTCCATTTTTAAATATAAATAAAGATTTGTCATAGATAATGTATTACATTATAGTAGGTATATTACGAATGCAATGAGCCTCGTTCTATTTTTAAATTTTCTTCCGGCCCTTAGACAGCAAATAACATTTTCAGAGCACGTATCGAGCTAACAATGACCAATTTTCAGAGCATGGGTGATGAATAGGTACTTCTCGCATTTATTCCAAAAAGGCAAGCTTTCTCTTTCTGACATAGTGGGTACTAGGTTTAAAAGATGATTATGCGCAAATCGTAACCCAAAACTCTTTTTAAACGCGATAAAAATGTGCTTTCCTCTCCGATCCCGTCTGTGTGAACGGACACTAACTGTCTTCATGTTATTGTAGCAAACATAACGGCAATCAAACCTTCACTCTAATAGAATTTTATATGCAGGGTACACACCGTTGCCGTCCGGGACTACCTCAAGAGAGAAACGCAAACTTTCTTTGGAGTCCAGCGTGATAATGAGACAGAACAGAGACGGTTGTGGTACGAGAGGCGGAGAAGGCACGCGGCGCGGGCGATGGGGGACCTCCGGACGGACCTACCACCCGACCACCATCCTGATGATGATGATATTAGGTAAGTGTCTCTATCTATCTTATAAAAAAAATGAAAACAAAAACATTTATTTGACACAACACAATACAAATAACAGCACATGAGAAGATAGTGAAATACTTGCACCTATAAGACTTTGAGCCAGAAGAGCTCAAAGTCTGTAAGTAAAAGTAAACAACATGAGTCAGCTGTGGAAGTTCTTACATAGGACAGACAAAACAACATGAGTCAGCTGTGGAAGTTCTTACATAGGACAGACAAAACAAACCATCGCGGAAAGGGTGAAAGAACATATTGCAGCTGTGAAGAACCAACAAACAAATAAATCTGCGATCACTGAGCACCTACTTGAATCTGGACCAAACCACTGGATAGAACTTCACGACCCCAAAAATTTTCTCCACCGTACGCCAATATTACCCAAAAATCATTCGAGAAGCCATCGAGATAAAAAAATATCGCAATTTTAATCGTGAGGACGGCGTTAGATTATCTGCATCGTGGAATCTAGTTATAGTTAGGTGTTCACGTCGCGATTTAGATCCACGCGTAACTTCAGATACTGTTAGTATTGTGTGTCGAAACAGTGATACGTGCGATTTAGAAAACCAAGTGCGGGTAGTTGGTGACAATATTCGCGCTGCCCGGCAATGATACCAGCCCGCTTCAGTCTCTCGTGACCACGGCCGATGTAACTTAGCCGAAACGTCGTGGTTAGTCAAAATTTCAATTTTGATATAAATATGTGCGCGAAAAGACTCGTTTTGTCTTAAAAACATGACAATTCGCGAAAATTTAAAAAGGTCATTATGAGTCAGTATAGAAACAAAAAAAAACACACGACGTAGAGGAAATAGAAAAGAGAGGATATACCATCGAAGCATAATTCTGAAAGTAATGATATCAGGTGCGTGTTTCTCTCTTTATTAAACGAGATATAGTAAAAGAGAAAAAGGGACAATATCATCATAGCAAGTACGACTTTCTCTCTTTATATAAGGGGTAATACTATTACAGCATATTTTTGTGATGATGATAATAAGTGAATATCTCTTTCATCATTTATTTATTAAAGAACACAATGAGAGAGTAAGAGAGAATCAGTCCATTATCTTGATAAAAATGATACCCTACTATTGATTCGCCCCGAACTGAGATCTCGCGAGTCTCCCATAAAAACAAAAATATATAATATAAAATTCGTAATCTTTGACTATCAAAATAGTGCAACGAAATAAATAACCTAATTTTAATAAAAAAAAAAATTACCTACAGTTTCAGTCAAATTACAGGTAACGGGAGTTCATGTAAATTGGAACTACTTATTTGGGGTGCAAATAGCAGTTATTCTGAATTTCAGACTTTTGCCTATATTTTTGATACTTAAGCTACACGTATACTAAATTACAGCACTGTGGGGTCACTGGTGTACCTTGTGAATTTCGTCAAAGTTCAATTTTTATTATCGCTAATAACTTAAAAACTACAAGAACTTTACTAAAAATAAAAACAGAGTAAAATGTACTAATGAAGACCTTTTATTTCACGTCCCACTTGACACACTTAATAGTCTCATTTTCATTTATTTAACCCTCTTAGACCCCAATATCTCAACAACTCCCTCACATTTTCAGCTCATTTTGTCACATCAAAATTGTGCTATCACTACCTATGTATCAAATTTCACGATTATCGGATCAACGCTTCGAAAGTTATTCTCGGACAAACAAAGATACGTACATACATGCTTAATTATAATACATCCAATGCGAATTTGCTCAAGTTGATTTGGAGATCTCGCTTCGCTCGATCAATAAGGTGAGTGTCACGATTACGTATAAAGGTATGATCGAGATAATTGACTGTAGCTAAAACTGCAGAAAGTTGAAAACGTATCAAAATATATATGTGGCAAAAAAGTTCGGTGAAATCGTAAAATGGCATAAACTGAGAAAAAATATCATCATCGACGAGCTATGGAGAGGGCTATGCTCGGGGTTTCTTTGCGTGATAAAATCCGCAATGAGGAAACCTGCAGAAGAACTAAAGCTGCCGACATAGCTCTCAAAATTAGCAAGTTGAAGTGGCAATGGGCGGGCCACATCGCTCGTAGAAACGATAACCGTTGGGGAAGAAAGGTTCTCGAGTAGAGACCACGGACTGGAAGACGCAGCGTAGGCCAGCCCCCCACAAGGAGGACCGACGATCTAGTAAGAATCGCGGGGAGCCGTTGGGCGCAAACGGCTGCCAACCGCTCGTTGTGGCGATCTAAGGGGGAGGCCTATGTTCAGTGGACGTCTTACGGCTGATGATGATGATGATGAGAAAAAATATGGCAAATGTTATTTATAGAAACCAAGTCGAATTAAACTTGGTATCTTTTAAAAATAAACTTCCTTACAATAACATAAGGCACGGTATGATTTACCTTTCTATGTTCATTTAGACTGCAAAACTTATTGAGTTTAAAAGGCTCATTTTACATTCGTCCGAAAAGTTCCACAAATGAATTGAAACGAAACACTCGCTTGTCAAAACTGAACAAAACGGATACAAAATTCAATTTCCGCTGTACATTTAGTTCAACGTTGTTTCCTCGCGGCTTGTTTAACGTGTAACTAGATAATTTGTTAGCTAAACCGTATTTCAACAGTGTATAAATTACAGTCAATATTTTGCTTTTATTAAGCTAAAAAAAAGAAAAGAACACAATAATAATAAATGCATTTGAAATATCGAGACACTCAAAAATTCGCAGGTTCACAAATTTTTAGGTTGATAGACTAATCATTTTCATAACAACGATATATCTAAAAAGGTTATTCAATTAAAGCGTAGTTAAAGTCAAAGACAAAATCTTTTATTCATTAAAATCACAAGGATCAGTTTGAAACGTCAATTTTACTGGCTGTTCCTTCGCGACCAAGCCAGGAAAGAAAGACAAGAAACAAGGCTGGTTGTTTTATTAATGATCATTTTAGAATACATTACAGTACAGAAAAACAATTACGTCTAAATTATAACATTTTGAAAGACGGTACATATGTTAATTTTTAGTCAAAATTGGAATTTATCTTTCTCTTTTATTTTATCTCTTCCGTTCAGAAACCTTTCAAGTAAGTTACAAATCCCAGAACATGGTACTAAACTGAAAAGACAGGATAATTCGCATTCCTGAGGAATATTTAATTTAACGATAAGCTGCAGTCAATGTCGGTAGCTAAATTGACTGAAATAATCCTTGTTTCGTTCAAAATTACTGCCAATAGCGTTCTTGGAATTTCGTCTAAAACAGACTAAATAAACAGCGATGTCTTGAGTCTCAACTGAGTTAGTTTGGGTAGATACTCAAGTATCACGCCAAAGTTGTTTTCATGGAAATTTAGTGAAGCTACATAGATGCCGATCATTATTTGAGTTAGAGCGTTTCAGCACTTTTAACGTTGTTTGTTCAGGTCACTGGTTCTACTGGTTATACGTTAAGTATGTATCCAGGTCGTTTTGTATTTAAAAATCACTATGTATAAATGATTTTTATTTTATCCACGAGTTATAACTTCGCATATTTTTTTTATTTTTGCGGGCATCTCAATGATTCTAAAAATAAATTGCCATATTATAATAGATTTAAACCTTTATAAGCGACTTTAAATAATCGCGACTAAAAAAAGGAGGTTCTCAATTCGACTGTATTTTTTTTAATCTTTGTTAACTCAGAACTTTTGACTGGGTGAACCGATTTTGATGATTCTTTTTTTATTTAAAAGCTGGTGCTTCTCGTATGGTTTCATTTCTATTTCGTTCAGTTATTGCAATAACATCTATGAGGAAACTTGATAAATCTCAAATTTGTTTAATTTTTATGTTATGTTATGTTTGTTAGCTCAGAACTCCGTTTTTTTATTAACTGAATTAGAAAATTCGTTTTTTATTTGAAAGGTTCGACTTTTGTATTAAAGTCATGGAAATTTCATCAAAATTGGTAGAGTAGTTTGGTTTTTCTGTTATCTGAAGTTGGTTATATTTTTGTTAAAAAGTTACTTGTTCAAGGCAACATCCAGTACACATATACTAAGTTATAATAATTACATACCCAAAAATTCATGTACAAATGAGAATCCCACCCGCGACCTTCTCTTAGATACAAAGATGCGTTCATCACTCCACCATTGACCCTCTTTACACCCGATCGAAATTATTCAGTTTAATTCAGTCTCGTAGCCTCATATAGTATAAGTTATGTATTTGTAAATAAGTATGGTACCACAGTGTACAGAGGCAATGGTACGTTTTAACTTTGTCATATTTCAGAATTTCCTTCTAAGATGTGCTATGCTATGTTGCTATGGCTGCGTTTGATATCCACCAATCATATTCATTGGACCACATAGCATAACATTGGTGGAAACGGACTCAACTAAGCTATGTTTTTTATATGGAAGGATGCGTGCTACGGATGCGTGCTATGGATGGTCGCGAGTGGTAGCTATGTGAAGAGCAGAGTACTCAATAGGCCCGAGTTTGTCACTAAAAGTAGACATGCCATCGTGGAAGCAAAAAGTTATTTTCATAGCACGCACATTATTATCATAGCACATCTTACTCGCTCCGCTACATAGCTTAGTACCAGTGGAAACGGTCACATAGTTTCATAGCTTAGCTTTTACATCCTCGCAGCATAGCTGCATACCACATCTCTGATGGAAAAGCAGCGTTACACCACGTTTTTTACAAGCTTTTATTTAACTTCCAATGTATGTTTGTCCGGGTGGAATTTAGTAACTGAATTTTAAATCAGTTATCTTTAACCATGTCTTTAACCGATTGACCTGAAATTTGGTATACACGCTTATCTTGGACGACAATGCATGCCTAGCTATGTGACGTCATTCTAATATGATCATTATTCTAATATAGCGGATCATCCAAGACTAGTTTTTTTTTCTGCACTACCACAGTATGGGTATCAAATGAAAGGGCTTGCTGAGGAGAACACGAAAACTAATTCAACGTCACATTATATCCAAAATATGGGGGACCATCCAAGATGTATACTATAAATCCAATATGACGGTACCTCCAAGATGGTGGAGGATGTTTTCTGGTTTGTACAAATTGTATAAAAGTTTGTTTTGAAAAAGTAATTTTTCTACTAAATCTTATACAACTTTTTAAGAATAGTACACGTATGGTTGGTGAAGGATATTTATTATCATGGCAGTAATCTTTGTAAAATGTATTGTCTTTGCCAAATATTGAAGTTACAAGAGTACATATCAAACTACATACTTGATGCCATTTGCATCCTGCTCGGCTAACTAGGATTCGACGGCAAAGTTCCAACTCAGGAATTAACAAGGACATTAATAAGCTTGTGGCGGAAGCCTCTAGCGGGCAAATAACTACTGCTTACTTCTTGTCACAGTTCATCGAGCAGTGAGAATGTGTGCGTTTCGTAGTTTTGTACCGTAAAGTTAAATTGCAACCATAGTTTATTTTGTTTAAAGATTTGAGATGCGTGAATCGTACCTAAGCAATAGTTAATTTTGGCACTTAACTATCTATAGCTAAAATAAAATCAGTGTGACAAGTTCGAACACGGGTAGTATATATATTTTTTTTAAATGCTACGTGAAGTTAATTACAGGTAGAACATGTTTTATTCTATCATTCAAAACAGGCAAGCGCTTGACCTGATGTAACTGATGGTTACTGTTTTGGCCAAGGACTATCCACCAGACTTCAGGATCACCACGAAATTGCAAAGGATCAGAACCACACCACTCAACTTAGTCGCTTCGCCGCTCCAGAGGAAAATAAGTGGCCGCAGGCGCCAACTGAGATTGTAATGTTCTCTCTCGTCGCAGTATTGGTCTGGTCTCCAAAAAACTTCTTTAAATCTCAATTATTCAAAAACCCAACCGTTCACAAAAGCCCTCCCACCAGAATTCATTCCAGTTTTTAAAATCTATTTTTCTTTTTTTCTTGTACTGCGCGTACCAAGGAGGTTTCATGGCGCCTGCATGGAGGCCCGTTCGAAACGGCTTTACTTCCAAGGTTCGCGACAGTGTTCTATCTATTACAAAAAAGCAGTAATCCCAAAATCTGGCTCAAACAAATACAAAGATGAGGCTCGATTGCATATAAAGAACACATTCACTCCTAAAAACATGGATTTGAAGATTGCACAAATTAAACATTGATTAGAAGCAATAGAAGAAAACGCAATAATCAGATAAAAAAGAAGTGATAAGAATACGAAAGACGTAGGCATTCAAGTACGACGTACGTATAAAAAATGAGCTATTTTCTTTACTTTGTAAATATATTTATGCCAAGGGCAACTCATGTCACAGTTATTTATTTATTGAATATTTACTCACGTTCGTTATGTTATTCAGAAGGAATACTTTACAAAATGTTACCAGTCGATAACAGAAAATCAACGCCCTTGGCTCAGTTATTATTGAACAGAAGCCTCTGTAATTTTCCCGAATATTTAATTCGGCGCACAAAATAGGATCTAACGTGAGTTTAAAAATTATTTTATAAGTTAGAATTGAATCGTTTCTTAGATTTTACGGGGGCAAATTTTCGTGGATAATTTATCAAACAGTGAGTTTGTTTGAATGTTATTATGTGAGAGTATTAAACTTCTTTATATTCCTATTTTATTACGAGTAGATAGTTGTATATTCTTTCGTTGATTAATGTGTTTTTATTATGCACTAAGTACTTAAAGTTTATTTTTCAAATACTAACTTGAGTAAAAATCATTTGAGCTCGCATTTGTACAGTTTGATTTATTTTGTGTGGTTCAGAATATTTTTATCTAAATATTGATTTTAATAAACAAGCGGTTTTTGTAAGAGAAACAGCGATTGATCGAAATTAACCCCGGCTCAGTCGATTAAACTATAAACGTGAAGGTGCTTTCATTAGCAAAGCTTAAGCTAAGCTTTATGGCTTAGCCATAAATTACCAAAATATTGTAATGTTGAAACTTGAAAGGTATGCAAATTTTAACATATTCTGACAACACAAGCTTACAGGGAGAGGAAATATACATAATACGTGCATATTCACTATAAATAGACAAATTCAATAATCATGCAAATCATTGTCCCGCGGTGGAAATCAAACTCGCATCCTCCTGCGTCTCAGTCGGCTATTCGCTCACGGCGGCGCTACGGAGGTCTTTTGAATCATGTGGTAAATTGAAAAGGTCGAATATTTTGTTATTACCACGTTCTGTTATAGTTTTCAGTTCTAAAAATCCTCATAAGACAAACCCAGTGAGATGCAAATAGCAAAGAGGCTTTCATCTGGTAGTCAAGGAAAATGGTACTTCCAGCGAAAAAAAGCAATTTGGGTTCTTATATACAGAATTCGTAGAAATTTGTTTGTTTTTACGAGTACCTTATGTACTTACCTTATGTACTTGTGTGCCTTTGATGTTGCCACGTTGTAAATTACCAAACATGAGTATGTAGTCGTTTATTGGATAAAGTGGTAAATGTAATTTTTATGGAACTCATGGCATAGTATTTGATCAAATCACCGCAAATATTTTTACTTGGGTAATCCAAAAAATGCGAAATATTATGAGTATGTTTAAAGGCATACTCGTAACAGTAGACCGATTATAATAAAATATGTGTTTATATAGTGCTTCACATTTCACAGCTGGCAACACAGACTTATGACAACCAGAGAGCTGATGATAATGTATTTATATATATTTACATCCGGAAACAATATGTGTAGAGGAAATCCACGGCGGCAATCGAACCAACAACCTTCTACACCTGAGCCGGCTATTCATTTCATTTTATTTCAGATAATATGTCATCCATTGTTAGTAAACAATAATGCAATCTTAGAACTATGTTAGTAGGCAATTGGAATTAAATTACATATAAAACAAAATATTCATAATAAAATCGGAACATACACAACAAACAAATAATAATACATTAAAATTCAGACAAAAGCTTGGTCAAACAAATAAATAATTCAATAATTATAATATTGAGCTGCGCTAATGACACCCTCAAATAAAAAAAAAATATTGATTTAAAACTAAGAGCGAGTCAACACTGGTGTTGTTTTAGGCCCCCTGGCTTATCAATCGGAATTGAAATCCTAACGTGCCCTCAGAAGCACGAAAGCGCTTAATGGAAAATTCCACTAGCGGTGAGAATACCATGCGGCGACCGCGCGAACCGTGGCTCTACATAGGTGATATTTTTTAACGTTTGCCAGAAAACACTAAAAGCGACTGCCTATACACAATTCTGTCTTTTTTAGTTTCTAAGTACTTTGTTATTTGTATTGTGTAAATTACTAGTGGTTTGCCCCGAACTGATATCTCGAGATTCCCACAAAAAACAAAAAATGTTATTCTTAGGGCGACTTCCGGAACGATGCCTATACGTATTTAGTGACTAAATCGGATTTAAGTTATTGTCAAATCATATAAATACTTCAAATTTAAACATGTTTAGTCTCTAAATACGATATGGATGGTGTTTTCCTACAAGTGTGCTCCGACTTCCAGACTTCCAACTGTTCCAAAAACTTTCCGACTGTTCCAAAACGAGGGCGACATAAACTGGGACGTTAAAAATAGAATAAATGCGGGATGGATGAAATGGCGACAGGTTACAGGAACATCGTGCGATCCTCAAATGCCCCTTAAACTTAAGGGGAAAATTTACAAGACGATCATACGACTTGTCGTAATGTATGGGTTCTGAGTGTTGGGCCACGAAAGGGTTGGATGAAAGAATAGTGAACGCGGCGGAAATGCGAATGTTGAGATGGATTTGTGGAGTAACGAGAATGGATAATATAAGGAATATATTAGAGGAAGTTTAAAAGTAGCGCGAGTGATAGAAAAATTGAGGAGTTCGTAAGAGGCTAGAGTGGTATGGGCATGTCATGCGTAGGGAAGAAAATCATGTGATTAAAAGAGTGTTAGATATGGGTCTGGATGGATATATAAGTAGAGGAAGGCCGAAGAAGAAGAAGAATAGTCGCTCAATACGTTTAGGGATCGTTGTACAAGCCGGCCTTAAGTTTTGACTAGGTAACTAGTGGTTCGCCCCTTACTGAGATCTCGCGAGTCTCCCATAATAACAAAAAAAAAAAGTCTTAAATATCTTTGACTATCAAAAGTGCCATAAAATGCACAACTCAAACACTTGACCTACAGTTTCATTTAAATTACCAGTAACGGCAGTTCAAGTTAATTGGATACACTTTTCTGGTGTAAAATTGTAATTGTTCTGGACTTCAGACTTTTCCCTGTTATTGTGCTAACTAAAGCTACACGTAGACCCAATTTTAGCACTGAGGGGTCACTAGTGTACCCTGTCAATTTCATCAAAGTTCAGTTATAACTTAAAAACTAGAAGATTTAAACTAAAAATAAAAATGAGGTCGATATGTACTGATGGAAAGCTTTAATTGAACGCGCCACTGGTCTGGATAGATTCATTTTTTTACCCCTTATGAATCCCAATATCTCAAGAAACCCCCTCCCGCCTACCCCCTCCCCCACACACAGTTTTAGCTCATTTAGTCACACCAGAATTCATCACTATACACCAAATTTCAGGATGATCGGATCAACGCTTCGAAAGTTATCCTCGGACAAACAAACAACAAGCCTAAGTTAATTTGGAGATCTCGCTTTGCTTGAATAATAATTGTTGTTATGTACAATTTATCTAATTAATTTATTTTAGTCGAATATTTAGGTATCACTTAGCCATGAGCCGTAGGTACAGCTAGTATGGTAACACCAATGGATAGTTTTATACAATGTGGTATGACTGGTGATGTGTACAAAATACCAAGAAATGTATTTGTAGTTTGAATTGCCTTAGATCCATGTATACTATCAAAGGCGAACCAATGAGAAATACCGTCATCGCGTTTTCCAGATGATTTTCTGAGTGGCTTTGAATTATTCAAAAGCCACACAAGCCCACAGGTATACGAACGAATAGCTGTAGTAGAGATGAGACAGGTAACACCGACTGCACCTAGAATACAAGTGGATGAAGATATATTTACAATTACTGACTTTTGTTCCTGTCTTCTGTGATATTTCATACTGATTAGTTGTAACTATCATAAGGAACAGTTATAAAAAACCGGTCAAGTGCGAGTCGGATTCGTGCACAAAGCGTTCCGTACAATTATCTATAAAAGCGGCGAAAAAATCACGTTTGTTGCATGGGAGCTCCCCTTACATATTTAATTTATTCTGTTTTTAGTATTAGTTGTTATAGCGGCAACATATATACATCATCTATGAAAATTTAAACTGTTTAACTATCACGGTTCATGAGATACAGCCTGGTGACAGACGGACAGACAGACAGACATCGGAGTCTTAGTAATAGGGTCCCGTTTTACCTTTTGGGTACGGAACCCTAAAAACGAAGTGAACTGCAAAATAAACTAAGTTTACTGATTTAATTCTATCTTCTAATTTGTAATCTCTATATAACCACCGTAACCGCCATTATTATGATGATCGTTCGTTTCTTTAACAGACAATAGTAATATTTTCTTGTTAGCACGAGTAAGGAGTGGAACTCACTTGCGGCGTATGTTTTTCCGGACCAGTATAATCTCGGAGCTGTCAAGTCCAGAGTTAACATGTTGTTTTTAGGTAAGCGTGCTCCATCTTCGCTCACACCATTACTTACCATAAGGTGAGGTAGTGGTCAAGCTCTTGACTCACATTAATAAATTTAAAAAAATCTTTTTTTTCCAGTATGTATGGAGCATCGGGCGCGGCACCCAGGGAGGCACGGGGGCGCGTGCGCGAGCGACCCGACGTCTTACCAGCGCCGGCGTCGCTCGAGGATCCTCCCCTCCCCCCGCTGCCAAGGCCAGGGAAGGATAGCGTGGCGCGGCTCACGCTCACCGGCTTGTCTTATGTTGTTACTGTGAGTATAAGCACACTTTTTGCAGTCACACTGCCCGCTTTGCAAAGATTTAGTACACAACTCACTGGCTCACTACCCACCCCACAAATACACAATGAATTAACCTTAACAGCGTCAGCATTTCTTGGGGATCTAACTCCCCAGACGTTGTCAATAAAGTCAAAGTCAAAATATTTTATTCATTAAAATCACAAGGATCACTTTGAAACGACAATTTTACTGCCTGTTCCTTCGCGTCCAAGCCAGGAAATAAAGACAAGAAAACAAGGCTGTTTGTTTTTTTATGATCTTTTTAGAATACATAACAATACAGGAAATAAATTACGTCTAAATTGTAACATTTTGAACGAGATGCAGTAATTTCAATCCCAAGCTTCTCTATTATCTAAATAATCTGATATTTTATAGTAGGCTTCTTTATAAAGATTTTGTTTAATTGCGTTTTTAAATTTGTACGTTGTCAATTTTTGTACATCACTTGGGAGTTTGTTATTAAAGCGAACACCTTGCCCTTTAAATGATTTACTAACTTTATGGAGTTTTCAATTGGAAGAACACCGCGGCACCGTTAACACACTATCTGCCCCGCAAAGACTATTCAACAGTAACTTTACTTATTGTGGATCGGCGGGCGTAAGATCGACGTTAGGGTCATACAAAGAGACCAGCTTGATACATTCTTAATTACGCTACCCACAATCATGCTAAAGTATCAGGTAGGTACATAGTAATACCATTACACCAAAGGCAGCAATTTGCTCTTGCAAGTTCGAGTAAAAACAACATCGATCGTTTGGTTACATTCATAGGTAAGCTCAAATACATTGAAGATAAAGTTTTATTTATTCAAGAAATTCAGAATGAATAAATTAAATCATCCACAAACATGTTTATGTTCAAATGCAATTTATTTACTGAAATATACGACAAAAGGGCGGGTCACAATGTAATAAATTTGAACAGTATCGACGTGCTGCTGTTACACTGGTTTAAATCATGTTTCGTTTAACCATGGGGGTACAAAATGGTTGTAAGTTATGTCGTTTCCGCCCACTCATTAGAATACTTCACAAAATATTAATGGGTGTGATATAAGATCTACATGAGTTCAAAATTATAACAGCGTAGCTTTATTGCTAATGGTGCAATCGCAGACTAATATTTAGCACCTACATATTTTTGTTTCATATAAATAATCAACGTCAGACGGTATAGAAAAATATTAGTTACTTATACGTTCATACCTCGGTTACCTAGACATGCGGTAGCGTGTCAAGCCAAGTTCAAGCAAATAGAACTGGCGAGCAGCACCGTGTGGAATATTACACGAACCATTTGGAGCCACTTTTGACCACCTCATAACTCAAAAACTATTACACAAAAAAAATTCAAATTTGGCTCATATATTCTTCTTCTTAGCGTGTCAAGAGTTCTACGTTTTAATTTAGAGTATGTTGGACAGGTGTTTAGCCACAACAATAGCATTAGGTGAGGCAGTTATTAGGTCCTCCATCGTGCAGGTGTTCGGACACAAAGGGCACATTAGCAAGTGCTGCATTAACTGCGCGGGATCACCTCAGTCGAATTGCGTTAAGTTAGGATCCCTGAATACCAATTTGCACATATTAAGTCTGCAGCGGCCAACCTGGGTGCGGAGCCTGTTTAAGGACTTCCAGACTGGCCACGGCTCATATATTGAAACTTCCGAGATACATATATCATAATATTGAACTAGGCTCTCATATCACATTTATGTTTTTAATGAGATTACCTTAATATCAAAGTCATTGTCCTAATATTTGACATTTGCTATCGTTTCGTTAACGTCATGTTTACGTGAATTAATCGTTTTAAAGTGGAAACTAAGTTTTTATTAATTTAGTCTTCTAATAAATGTTAATAAATTTGTCCAGGAACGTTCTCTTTCATAGAACTCTCCAACTAATAACGGAATTGCATAGTTGAGGCACTGGACTAATTCAACAAAGCTTGTTTAATCTATTAGTAGCACAATAAGGACAACGCCTTCACTATATTTTATTTTTTATAGGCCTTTGCCAATCACACTAATATTTTTTATTTAACAAAATCGTGATTTATTTCAAAAATTATTATTATTATTACGGGATTAGTATCATCATCATCAGCCGGAAGACGTCCACTGCTGAACATAGGCATCTCCTTTAAATCGCCACAACCGGCGGTTGGTAGCCGTTTGCGCCCAACGGCTCCCCGCGATTCTTACTAGATCGTCGGTCCATCTTGTGGGGAGCCGGCCTACGCTGCGTCTTCCAGTCCGTGGTCTCTACTCGAGAACCTTTCTTCCCCAACGGTTATCGGTTCTACGAGCGATGTGGCCTGCCCATTTCCACTTCAACTTGCTAATTTTGAGAGCTATGTCGGCAACTTTAGTTCTTCTGCGGATTTCCTCATTGCGGATTTTGTCACGCAAAGAAACCCCGAGCATTGTCCGCTCCATAGCTCGTTGAGCGACCTTGAACTTGGTTATGAGGCCATGAGTAAAGGACCACGTTTCAGTGCCATAGATCATCACTGGCATCACACACTGGCTTAAGACTTTAGTCTTCAGGCTCTGGGGAATTTTGGACGAGAAGATATCGCGATTATCGCGATATTGAGAAGTTATTGCACGACGGGATTAGTATACTTAATTATTATTATAAATGTGAGATGAGACGTTGTTCAGAGCGGATCACACTGATAAAAATTCACTGATTGAATCGGAACATTGTCGGTCGAAACACCGATAAAACGTTAGGTACACACTACTTACACAAATATTATATATGTGAAAGTTTGGATGTTTATTTTTTTTATTTGTTTATTTGTTCTCAATCACGTCGTAACGGCTGAACCGATTTCGATGAAATTTGGTATACACGTAGATTATAATCTGGATTACCTTAAAACTACCTTTTATCACATAAATCAGTTTCGATGGGATAAAAATGGGTGTTATTTCAAGTTGCTATAGCGAGTTTAGCTTTATTTCTAGGTTACCTACACATTTAGTAGTGTAACGCGTACGGCAACAGCTAGTATTATAAATGTGAAAGTTTGGATGTTTGTATGTTTGTTTATTACTCAATCACGTCGATACGGTGGAACCGATCTCGATGAAACTTGGTACGTATGTTGATTATAACCTACATTACCATATATACTTTTTGTTGACAAACAACGCGTGCGAAGCTGCTGGCGGAAGTTAGTTAACTATATTTTTTAAACCACAATAATTTCTTAGTAAAAAGATGGTAAAGAAACAACAAGGACGTGCAGAGGACTTTCGTTTGCTATGAATTCGCTAAGTGTCGCAAAATTATTTGACCCGGTGCACAATAATTCAACTAAGCGCACCAGGTACAAAACTGGAAATAAACACGGAATTTTGGTTGTCACAAGCAATATCTTGATTTGGTCAGATTAGTCGTGTTGATGTTTTTAGTGTTCCGTACCCAAAGGGTCAAACGGGACCCCATTACTAAGACTCCGCTGTCTGTCACCAGGCTGTATCTCATGAACCGTGACAGTTACACAGTTGAAATTTTCATAGATGATGTATTTCTGTTGCCGCTATAACAACAAATACTAAAAATAAAATAAAATAAATCTGTAAAGGGGGCTCCTATACAACAAACGTCATTTTTTTGCTCGTTTTTGCTCGATATTGATAAGGCAACAGGTAGACGCATGAAATATTTGCAGAATATTTAGTTATATATTGACTTTATAAATAAATAATTAAAATAAAATTAATATACACTTCCATACAACAAACACGATTTTTTTGCCGTTTTTATAGATAATGGTACAAAACCCTTCGTGCGCGAGTCCGACTCGCACTTGGCCGGTTTTAAATTACCTTATCTTCGCTGTAACCTAATAGCGTTAGATTAATTTTGTCTTCGCTTCGTTGCAATATGAAAAAGACCCCAGCTAGCCCACAGATAGCATAGTTAAGTGCTAACCTAGTTTTAACCCATTTAAAAGTTAGTTAAATATCCGACAGAGTTGGTAGAACTAGCACGCTAAAAGCACTTGAGGATTGTGTGAAATCCTAGAACATCCAACGGCGCGTTTTTAGCCCCAAACACCACGTTTTAATGGTGACCCTTTGTGCGCATTGAGACTGGCGTTGCGTGTTAAAGTTTGAACTGAATTTTTAAATACTGCTTCATGAGATGAAACGATGTCATAGTGGATGTGAAGTGCGCTTTAGAATGATGTCAAAGTTGAACGAGTAACCGCAATTGATTTTTTTACAAGCTTTTTATTAACTTGCAATGTATTTATGTTTGTCCGGGTGGAATCTTGCAACTGAATTTTGAACCCGTTCCCCTAATTTGGAATACATATGTAACTTTGGTGACAATGCAGTAATATGGTACCATGGAGGTGGTCTCATAATGGAGACGGATGCTAGACAACGGAACTTCTGAATGGATTATAGTAGGCTATTAGTGTTTGGGCTCATTTGAATCTGATTGCGGTTTCGATTATGCATTTTAAGAAAGCTTGTTTTGAAAAGGTATATTTTCTACAAAATACTTATTAGTTGATTGGTTGGGAACCTTTTAATGAAACTGCTTCTAACCACCTAATAGTTATGTAAGCATTCATCAATGAATACTTTCCAGTAATTTAATTAAAAAATAGGAGGTTAAGCATCAACTAGCTTAAATACAACGATTGACTTTGCAATCGTTTCCAGAAAACAGTTACGGATTTCAGGCACAATATGATTCACGAGCACAGAGTGTTAAGCGCAAAAAAAGTGTGCTTTAGAGTACACAACTGAAGTAAAACTTCTTTTTCAAAATATTAATTTATAAAATTGTTCAAGGACGAAATGAAATTACGACAGATAATCAAACGAATTACTGACTGAGATATATATTTCATGCACTGGCTATGAGAAGAAGAGAGAAAAAAAATGTGTGCGCGCACCTCTCTCTCTTGCTCTTACAGTAATATACGAAATGTAACTCTCTCTCTCTTTCTCTCTTCAATAACTTATATCTCCCTGTCTACTTCCGTTCGCACTTTTCGTAACGCATTCACCAGCTTACTCCTCAAGTCAAGCGTGCGTAACAAAGTTTTACTTTAAAAAAAAGGAGGTATGCTTTTGACCACAACGACTGAAGTAAAACTTTTTTTTCAAAATATAAAATTGTTAAATTACTAAACTGTCCACACTTCTGTAGGTCGATCAGTCTATGTTCATTCTGGACTCTGTAACTCTCTCTCTTACTATCTTTACTAACTTATATCTCCCTTTCAACTTCCGTTCGCACTTTTCGTAACCCATTCAACCAGTTTACTCTCCAAGTCAAGCGTATGTAAAGAAGCTTTACTTAATTAAAACAGAATTTTGTGTTTTAACGCAGCTAATGTTCGTTGAATCTACGTTCAGTTTTATATTGTTAGCTTCATAGTTGTAGGTATATTGGAAAACAGGTTCGAGAACATTTTTATGAAGCCTTTGAACCTTCATTTTGCAGAACAAAAACGAAGCAAATATTCTAAAAATAGAAACGAATTTGATAGTTAATAAGCTCATTATTGCTAATTAATCTTGTATATGTTACTAAATGTTTCGAGTTAATCAAATCAGGAGAACAATTATTATGTTTCGTAAAGTCGGAGCTGCGAAACGTTCTCGTAGCGCCGTAGCTCCGTGGCGCCGTAGCTCCGTAGCTCCGTAGCGCCGTAGCTCCGTAGAGCCCTCGTAGCACTCGTAGCAGGAAGTTAGTTCATAAGTAATAAGATTATTATTGTATTATTATTGTATAAACTGTTGTTACCCGCGCGTGGAATAACAAACGCAGGAGATGGAGTATTGCGAAATGATGCTCACGAAACGTAGAGTATCATTTCGGCGATATTAACATCTCTAGCTACACCTTAATCCATACTAATGTTATAAATTCTAAAGAAACTGTATCTCTGTCTGTCTGTTTGTTACGTTTTCACGACTAAAAGGCTTGAACGATTTCGATGAAATTTGATATATAGACAGTGGTGGTGCTTCTTGCGCGTATCTTACGCCATCGAAATGGCCTCTTACAGCCCGTAAGACAACTCTAGGAGATTCGTGATACAAGAAAGGGAATAAGGAACGCGCCCAGTAACCTTGAGGTCCCTCGAAGCTGCCTGGAAAATTACTTTGTGCACTTCACAATTCACCCAGAGTCACAGCAATTTAGCTACACCATATGAGTCCAGAGGCTATGGTTAATGCCTATATTAAAAAAAACACAGCGGTACAGCGGATTTGTATCTCAACAGCGATATTATTAAGCGGCGCGGAGCAACAGCGGTTTTCGAGAGCGCGCAAGGGGCAGACTCTGACTGAATGTCTTCAGCGGGTCGCGATAACGTAGGTCACATCTTGACCTACTCGTGAGAGCGGCGCGTAGCTACTAAAACTGCGGTATCTTCAGCGAGTCGCGATATATGGTCACAACCCTACCATTTCGCGAGAGCGCGCGGGGGCGATTGCCTTGTCCTTCACTCGCCATCGTGTGCGGGCGCGCAGGTAGGAAAATAGATTTGCGGGTAGGAGTAGGTTTAAGGAATGAGTCACCTAATATGATCGATAGATGGCGTTACCAGACAGATTATGACCAGAACTGAAACGTAGGCTAATTTTTAGGAAGAAGGAATGTTTTATTGACAAAACACGTGTGTGAAGCCACGGACTGAAGCTTGTATTCTATAGAATAGATTGACCCCTTATAATCTGCCCAGGTTTCAACAGAAAAACCTAGAAAATACAAATCTTAACAATACAATAAATATACTTGTTCTAGGGATTCTAATAATATCTTACGCCACCGTCCTTATTTGTTCATATAGATCCTGTCCATCCAAAGGTTGCCTGGGAGAGATCGCTTTTTGCGATAAGGCCACCCATTTTACTAATGATTTAAAATTGTATTTTCTTTTATATGTTTGTATTTATTAGTGTTCAATAAAGAAATTATCTATCTATCTATCTATCTATCTACAATGTTCATTTAAAACGCCCCGAGACAAAATATCACTATGAGCACGTCTCAGGGTCAAAGTTTATATAAGCTGGTATTACACGTAAAATATATTGTTAAATGTTATCGAACATTAACCCGACAAACCACTATTGACCAGCCATCTACCCTACCAACTTATCATCCAATAAAAAGGCTCCGACAGAATTAGAATTCCGTTCCGCTACCTTCACCGATAGGCTACACGTTTTATGTCGGGGACCCTTAACCCCTAGAAATTTTATAATAATATACGACGGACGAATTAGGCTAAGATATTTCCGCACGATAAATTATAAAAGCGATGTCTTTCGGGATCGACTCGACCGTTATGGCGTCGTAAATAATGGCGCTCCGTGGTGTAGCTGAGACAGAAAAACTGTCTGTCTGTAGGATGTAAAAGTATTACTCCGGACACTTCACGGTACAAAAATACGGCTCTCTCAAATAAAAACTTGGAAAACTTCAGTATAATTCTTATTGAGCTTCTTATTTTAGCGAGAAAGCCGCAGTATTTCGAAACATGATGCCCTGTGTTAGTAAATAGTTCCAAACTATATCTTCTATACTTATATTTTAAAGAGGAAAGATTTGTATTTTTGTATGTATGTTTGTAATGAATAAACTCAAAAACTACTTGACCGATTAAAAAAATTCTTTCACTGTTGTAAAGCTACATTATCCCCGGGTGACTACTTTTTACCTAACTGCGCAGAGGGAAGGTAATGTTTTTATTGAAAAACTACGCGTGCGAAGCTGCGGACTGGTCAGCTAGTACTTAATAAGTTTATTAGTTTCTCGACTCCCAGTCTAAAATGGCATTGGGCGGCCCACGTAAGACGATTGCACCTGGACAGATGGGCAACGATCGTCACTCAGTGGGTCCCTGAAGACGGGCGACGGCGCCGAAGAAGGCCTAGTAGACGTTGGCGTGATGATCTCGATGCCTTCGAGACCGATTGGTGGAATTTGGCACGCGAGCGAAAGTCCTGGAAGATAGTTGGGGAGACCTTTGCCCAGCAGTGGGATGACATAAGTTAAAAAAAAATAGTTTTCCGTACAATCCAACTTATGATTCCAACGATGAAAACTTAATGTGAATTCGTGTTTTCCACAGTAAATTAATGCTATAGATATTCTTCAATGTATACAAGAATATATATGACACAAGACAGGTATAAACAATTATATGATGTTTATACAATGTTATACTCTGTGCATGCTTATTGCATTCTTGATGTGCTCGGTGGTATTAAAAGTTAAGCATTGACGATTAAAAAAACCGGCCAAGTGCGAGTCGGACTCGCGCACGAAGGGTTCCGTACCATTATCTATAAAAATGGCAAACCATTATGTCTGTTATATGGGAGCCCCGCTTATATATTTATTTTATTCAATAGCAGAATTTTATTTATTTACCTTATTTGAGAGTGGTGCCGGTTAATCTATCCTGTCCCTCCTTTACAGCATCCTTTTCATTTCTTCTACTCCGCCCTACCTCAAAGAACGCTTTGAGTTTCTTCATGTTTCCAACTCCCGGTCCTTACGCTCCGCAAAAAACCTTAAATTGAAAACTCCTCATCATACCTCAGTATTTTATACTCCTTCACTCTTCAGGCTACCAGACTCTGGAATGCACTACCTGTTTCAATTCGTAACGCCAAATCCCTTCCTGTTTTTAATACATGGTTAATAAACACTATCTGTCGTCTATCGCTCACTCAGACTTCGCAACTTTAAATTTTGTATATAATTTTTTATTCATTTTTCTAATTACCTATGTATTTAGAAGTAGGTTATTTAACATTATAAAATTATTTATATTCATTTATATGTATATTTTATTTTAGTCATCTATGTACTTATTCTGTTAGTTATTATTTGATTAACGCCGCCGTTCTCCTTTGTTCACACAGATCCTGTCCATCCAAAGGTTGCCTGGAAGAGATCGCTTTTAGCGATAAGACCGCCCATTGTACTTTTGATTTAATTTTGTATTCTCTTTTGTTTGTTTTATTATTAATGGTGTGCAATAAAGAAATTATCTATCTATCTATCTAGTCCTCTAAATTGTATGAGTGCCTATACAACTCCGAGGACTATCTTAATTGGCGTCAACTTTGTATGTATGGGGACACCTTTTAATTTTCAACTTTTTTATTTTGTATAATTTTTCCTTTATTTGCTTTTTGCCAAATTTTGTGATTCTAAGTCAACGGGAACTACCATTTAGGTTTTCGACCTAAAACCTGTAGGATACTTCCGGTTGACCTAGAATTGACAATTTTGGTAAAAAGTAAGTTCTTACAACACAAGTAAAGGGAAAATTCCGAAAAATAAACAAGTTGAAAATTAAGGTAAATTTTGGTACTTACAAGTTTTCGCGATAATCTAAATTTGCCCATATCTTTTTATCGTGTTGACTCAAGAATTTGATTTTTATGCACCTAAAAGGGATTGTAGACTTCGGTTTTTGGTATAAACTTCAACTTGCTAGATCCATCTATTCCTGAGTAAATCGGTGGTGACACACGGACATACGAACAGATGGATATGAGAGTGATCTTATAAGAGTTCCTTTTTTACCTTTTGAGGTCCGGAACCCTAAAAATCAATAATATGATTCAAATAACATATTTTTTACTTGCAGATTAAAGCTAAGTTTCTATTCATGCGTTTTGATAAAATTTATTATTTCAAAGGAATGATATTTGGCAATCAATTAACGTTAAGGAAAAATGCTGATAATCTTCAGATATATCTGGTCAGCCGATCATATCCACAAAGCCAAGAACCACCCCTGTTAAACTAGCTTTCAAAAAAACCACGTTCGTATCGGTCCATCCGACAGACACAAATACAAACAGAAACATAGACCGACATAGGAGTCAAGCTTTTAACACTCCTCACTTTGGTTTGGGGGTTGAAAAGTGAGCTTGCAGTTCTCCTAACACTGTGACTGTGAGTTCCGCCTAGCTATATCCGAGGAAGGAACTGGCCACGACGACAAAATACTACTGCTTCCGTACCGAGAAAACCTTCCGTCGTGTTTTTTCAAACGATAGCCTGAGAAGTTATGTGTGTGAAGTGAAATATTTTGGCTCGATCGCTCGACCTCATTGCTTCTGTGTTGGACGTGTATGTATTGGACCGCATGTATTTTACTTCGCGTTTTTGCTGAGTAGGTACTCTAACGGGATGTTAACATTTGTGCCTGATTGTCACTTCGTCCTATTTTTGGATTGTCTTTGTTGACATTGTGATCCACACAATTAGACTCAAAGTACAAGTAAGAAAAAGCAGGAGCAGAAAAAAAAAAAAATATTCTTGAGATTTCATTAGATAATACAAACATTTTTATGATAATATACGCGACTCATGGGCATGTGCATTCTCCCCATCCTTACCTATGGCGCTTAAACCTGGTCTTTGACAGATAAACAAAAGTCCAAACTCAGGGTTTGTCAACGAGCCATGGAGCGCAGTATCCTAGGAATCAAATTAACAGACCGCATTAGAAACAGTGAACTGCGCTCCCAAACACAAATCGCAGACGTTGGGCACCAAATAGGCCAGTTAAAGTGGGACTAGGTGGGCCATTTATGCCGTATGTCAAAGTTTGGGCAAAATCCACCACCGAGTGGATCCCAAAATACAGAAAACGACCACGTGGCAGACCACGACGCCGATGGAAAGACGAACTCGACTCGTATATGGAAGACTGAACTATACACGCGCATGATAGAGTAGATTGGAAGGAAGGAAGGGAGGTCTTTGCCCTGCAGTGGGACAGTACAGGCTCCAAATAAATAATAAACAATACGCGACTCAAAATTAACTGTTCTTAGTTTTGCTGATTCACAATAAGTTTCGCCATTGAAAATGTATCTAATCTGTTACTTTCATCTGTGAAAGCCTATGACATTGTAAGTCCTAAGATTTTGAGTCAATTGCAAATTTTAAATAGATTTACCTACTAAAAAAATATTTGCGTATTTCCACATGCCCATAACGATACAAGAAAACACAATGAGGCACCAGAAACCAAACTTTGAAGGTATCGGTCGGTATTCTTTTGTAATGAGTGACAAAGAGTTACATTCTATCACGTAACTTACGTCTGACTACCCCTCTTACTAACTGCTAACTCTTACTCAAATAAAATAAAAATAAATATTGCTGGACATTTCACACAGCGCCATCTAGTCTAAAACTAAGCAAAGCTTGTACTATGGGGGCCAGATAAAAAAATTTACCAACGTGATTCTTTTTAAGGCGCTACTCACACTTGACCAAAAAAAAATTAATGCCAAAATGTTTTTCTTCGAAAACGAGCTGATGTTTTAACAGAAACTGCACCTGTATCTCTTCTGGTTATGGGTGCTGCCGTACTGTTACAGTTAAAAAAAACACTCTGTATATGTGTGTGTGTGTTTGTATCTGGGTGTATTAGTCTACGTCTTTCGACCTGTATACTAGAGCCCACAGAACATAAAAAACAATAGAAGTCGTAAGTAGGCGGGGCCCGCGTAACACCAAGTACGCGGAGTTCCGCGCACTACAAGCTTCACTCACTTCAGTCGTGTTTCAATTACTGTGGGGTAAACGTACTTCAAAAAAATATAAAAATGCCATATTGTGCCGTTTTGGAGTGTCAACATTATAGCCGAACCAAAAATTTAACAAAAGGGGGCATATCCTATCACCGGTAAGTATTATTTTATTGTTTTTTGTTAGTTTTGTTTAAATATTTTGTGAAACAATAAATTCATTTTTGACCATTATTAGTATTTTTTTATTGATCCCGGAAACTTTTAATGTGCCCCTCAAATAATAATTCAGTATACAGAGTGTTTTTTTTTACTGTAACACAAAATGTTTGTAGAAGGAATTTTGTTAGTCCTGTTGTATGAGAATACTTTTTATCAAATTTGACTATCTTTCGCTGTTCAGATTTTTTTCATCCGAGACAATAAAATGATCCTTACAAAGGAATGCATTGATCAGCATAAAAAAAATTATCAACTTGATTCATTTTAAGGCGCTACTCACACTTGACTAAAAAAATTTTAATGCGAAAATGTTTTTCTTCGAAAACGAGCTGATGTTTTAAAAGAAACTGCACCTGTATCTCCTCTGGTTATAGGTGCTGCCGTACTGTTACAGTAAAAAAAAACACTGTGTATAATATTCCAGTAATATAATATTTTTTAAGTAAGTATTTTTGAGTTGGATACCTGTGATTATGTTAAGAAAGAAAGAAAAGAAAAGCTTTTTATTTCGACCACCACAAATATAACCTGACGTACATACCTATTTCGTTACCCGTAGTAGGTAAGTGATAATCGATATCGATACATTCGTCTTGTACTCTCATTGGTACATCACTAAGTGAGTAGCGCTGTTATTTGAGCATCCGAATAACAGCCAATGCATTATCGATCTTATACTTTGCTGTTAGAGACTATAACAAAAATTATAGTTAGCGATAGTGCCATCTGTTGTTCAGTGGCTTTGTTTTGTGGGTAATCAAGTAACAGCCATTGCATTATCAGTCTTATTTCTAATTAATAGAGACTAAAATAAAAATATTTTCTAAAGCGTCATCTTTTGCCGAGTAGAAGAAGTAAACTTGAATTTTTTGTTACTGTTTATTTTATTGAATTTTAAACCATGTTTCATAGTAGCTAAGGTTTTATATCGGTTAAATTGGTTTTATGATTTTAGGCTTCTTTGAACGTTCTCTTTCAACCAATTATAACTGTTATTTCTAAGTGTGTGAGTTTAGCTACACTGGTTTTCTTAGTAAAAAGTCATCATGCTAGTTCTATTGTTTTTATGTTCTGTGATAAAGCCTGCTTGGATGTGACAAAATGTGGATCTGTGCGTATTTTGTATGTGAGGGCAAATGAGATGATTAATGTAAAAAGCAATATTTTTACTAACTTTTACGTTCATGTTTGGGTATATCTGTAGATATCTGTAAAATATCTGATATCTGTAGATATATATCTGATGTATATCTGTAGATCATGCAAATATTTGTTTCGCGGCGGAAATGGAACCCGCAACCTCCGGCGTCTCAGCAGGCCATTCCCCCATTCCCAATATGTCGGATATCTGAGGAACATGAGTACTGTTAACATCGTGAGCTAATTTCATTATTTTTTTTATTTTACATGATGCTTATCTTTCCTAGGCGGTGACAAGAAAATCGCGGCAGTCCACTTCGGCGCAGTGGTCAAGATCGTTCCGCGGCAGTGCCTTGACGCCGCAGGACGATGTGGAGGTAGATGACGTGTTCTTCTCGCCGCCGACGACGTCGCCGCTCATGCATCAGGACGAGGGGGACGTCACTGATACATCGAAAGGGTGAGTTGTATTATTTATACATGATTTGTTCGTTATCTTTATATAGGAATTGAATTGTCGAGACTGGACCACCTGTTCAACTGTGAAATACCGTTCATGATCATCATCATACGCAATCATCGTCAGGCTAAGAACAGGTTGTGGTCGCAGTCGAGCATTCATGCATAAATGTGGTTAGAGAGAGTCACTGGCGTGCACATGGAGCTCTAGTGCAGGACGTGTCAAAAACTATCAAAGACTCTCCAATACAATCAAAATACTTGTATAATGGGGAATGTTCTGAGGAGCTATTTGATCTCATCCCGTCGTCGAGATTTTACCACCGCACTTCTCGACAACGCAATAAAGCTCATCCACATATAATCGACAATTGGGTATCGCGCACCACACGCTTCACGCGATCTTTTCTACCCCATACTTGCAAGATGTGGAATGAGCTACCATCTGAGGTTTTCCCATTAGACTACGACATGGCACGCTTCAAGAGAAATGTAAAGAGGTTTCTTCAGTGTAGGGAACGCATCGAGAATACCCCGGGTGTTGCCGGTGTCAATAGGCGACGGTGACCACTTACCATCAGGTGGGCCGTAAGCCTGTTTCCCCACAAATAACATAAAATAAAAAAATAAAAAAAAAAAAAAAAATAAAACGGGAACCCAGCAGACTTGTTCGTCCTAGAAAATGACGCTATCCAATGGATGAAGAATCTAAACTTTACATTACAGGATACCTAAATGATTTGATACGCCATACGGATAAGTAAATCATACGCGTTGCAATTGATTTTTATCGTCATATTTTAGTTTAGTATTTATTTATTTAATTACATAACTTATTAAATTAAAATCTAAATAATATTATAAATCATCAAATATTAACAATTAAATTTAATTAAAATAAAACAAATAAATACATTAAATCGCACTCCTAAATAGGAAATTGAATTGCTAAATTGTGGACCATTCAAATCAATCTCACAGTACCTTAGACATACCAGCGTTCATTCTCTCCATTTTTCCACTTTAAAAGTCAGCAAGTAATATAACACGTTGACTTTTGCCTACAAATATAACGTCTTCATTATCGTGAAATAAAACTAAGACAGGATTTTAGAAAAAGTAGGATTGCCTAAGTAGATTGCGCCTGTACTATCATCTCAGGTTAGTAAGGAAAGACAGTCAATTCCTGCAAAGCTATTTAATACGGTTGCCATAAAACGTAAGCCGGTCGCTATCGCCCCACTGTTGTCGGGTCAGGCCAGACCTTTCACATCTGCCTACAGTAAAGGACAGCTACTGGCTTACGTAATAAGGATACGGGCTCAGGATATCACTACAACTTTGGTATACAGTCCTCATAAACTGTCGAAAAGTTGATGCAATCTCGATGCAGGTTCAATTTAGTTTCAGAATACGGGTTTAAACCTTCGAACTATTCTTATCATCACACTGAGCGCAGGCAGAGCCAAGTTCCCAACTCAATGCAAGGCACTGAATTCAACTTTGACGACGTATTTACGGCATTTTATGGTATTACTAGGTCAGTATGTCACTTTTGATATCGTTCTACTATTTCAAAGGAATTTCACACGCTCGTGTTGAAATAACGAAGCTTTCTATGCAAAAAAACTTATGTATGAGCCAGTAGTGTTAGATTCAAAGAACTTTATTTCTCATAAGAACTACATGGTTCACTTAAAATGAGATACATAGAGATTTCACAATGATCGATGATAATCACACGATGTGTTCAGTTCTTCAAATTGCCTAAAGCATTCTAACATGACCTAATACCAGATTTAAATCGATCAGGGCAATACGATGGCATAAACAGATATATTGACAGACAAAAGCTTAATAACTGCGTTTAAAAGGGGTGTCGTTTTTTCAGCCAGCCAGCCACTAATGACTGATAAAGCCATTAGGAGCGACATATCTACAAACACGGATGTGCTCAGTTACATATATATTTAGCAGTCACCCGTCCAAGTATTGATTGCTTTTCTATAAACTTATTATAACTGGTTAACGTAGCTGATCTATGAGCAACTATGGAAAAAATGAGTCAAAAATAAGCGCTCCAGAGCACGTAGATTTTGACAACACACTCAAAATGAGAGGGTCATAAGTTGAAGCCTTAGTCTGTCTATCTGCATGTGAGTATCGTAGCACCATAGTTTTGAAACAAAAGGACAGATTTTTGTGTATTATTTTTATTATGGTGAGCCATGTAGGTATAGTGGAACTTGGTGCTGCCACTTATCATCTTTATTTTATTTATTTATCCTCTGTCTCCTGAGTAAGATTTTTTAATAAGACTTTCAATTCAGGAAAGACCTTCTCAAGCATTTGAACATTTTTGCTTGAATAAAATATTTCTAGCTAAAAATGTTAAGTTTAATATTATAAAGTTTCATTAGAAGGTATACCTAGATAGTGACTTTACGCAGCCGCTTTTTACGGCCCTTTAGAGACAGTTGCAGAGCGACGTGACGTCATTCGAGACTTCAATATCAGAGCTCAGGCCAAGTTAAATAAACTTTGCTTGGCTAAGCCACTGTCCCTGTTATGGTTTAGCTACTAGCGAGTGATAGGAAATTCAACCACGCTAATTCTAACAAGTACAGCGTACGCACGATGTAGATGATATAATATTTTATATCACTCGCCATGCAACACAATGTACCATAATATATATTTTTATTTTACATTAAGTTGTTTGCAGAGTGATATTTATATTCATCATCATCATCATCTCAGCCCGTCTGCACCCACTGTTGGGTATAGGCCTCTTCATTACGCCATTCTTTCCGATCCCTTGCGAGTCTCATTCATAAACATATATGTAGGTATTATCATAAAATATTATAGCATCGTTTGTGACGCGCGTCATGATAGGAATGGTTGATAGTCTGCATCATCTGTTGTGACAATGATTTATACAATTACCATACGGGTTTAAAACTATATTAAAATTGAGCAGAACATGGCTACGCACACTGCAGTGTTAGCAGCTTTATTAAGAACGTCCTTTGTGCAGGATAGTAGATGCTAGTTAGTATTTTATGAAATTTAATTTTCTTACGTTCTTAGGTAAAACTAACACGGTTGTATTTTTTTTAAATAAATAAATACGCCATAATACGCCATGGACATAGGCCTCTCTTCATTGTCGCCATTCGCCTCTGTCCTGCGCTGTTCTAACCCACATACGACCTGCGATTTTTATAATGTCGTCGACCCATCTTGCTGGTAGACGATCTGCGTTCCTGGTACCATTTCGGGGCCACCACTCCGTCAGCACCCTACTCCATATGTCACCACCGCGCCTGACCACATGTACTGCCCAACTCCATTTGAGTCCCAATAAACGCTTGCTAACACTCTAGTCCCCATGCGAGTTTCAGTATTGGGGACTCAGTCTAGCAGTGTGATGCCGGATCTATTGATATATTTAAAAATATGTTTTAAGCCCTTCTTAGCTTTAGTTCGTAACGTGTTGCATTCGTAATGCTTCTTTAGAGTAGACATAGTATTTAGCAGGGTACGTACACTGAGAAACGACTATTGAACTCGGTCGCTGGCCTTCGTCATTATATTTATTAGCGTACCTAGTTTCTAAGGTACCATTAATTTTGACAAACTTGGTGAGCAAAATGTTTCTCGCAAACGCTCTTTTAATTAGACATTCGTTTTATTTGTTCTTTTTGTAAATGTGACGTAATTTAACGAGGATAAAAGTTGTACGATCAAACGAGTGTAAAGTTTTGAGGGCTACCAAAACGAGCGTTAGCTGCCGCATTCAAACGGGCAAATGAATCTGGTTTTCAAAAGCCCAGCTTCTGTCCGGTCAGTAAGATAGCAGCTATATTTTTAGTGCCAGACAGTTCTGTGACTTGTATTTTTACTGTTAAGTTTTACTGTCCATACAGTAGACAATGATAGTCTGTGTGCAATAGTAGGTATGAACCAGTGATGTTTTACCTATTGTTGTGTGTGATTCGCGGAACTAGTGGCAAACGTCAGCAGAGAACTCGCAACTGCACATAAACTGTCTGGATTTACGCTATCTGGTACTCACCAGTCACTGCCTATTTGGATAGCATAGAGTGTTGTACCAGAAACTGACTTTAAGAGGGGATTGCATTGTAGTTTCAACACGTCTACAATGAGCATGGAGCTGTCCTTTAGACTCAATCTTCTACGTATCACCGTCAGCACCTACATAATACATAAATTCAAATCTAGAATGATGATACCCTTCGCCAACTTCAAGACTTTGGCCGGCCCATTTTCTTGTTCAGGGTCAGTCACTATCCTTAACTGCCCACCAGCTACCGGCCACCACCCATTCTACTAAACCAATCGCTTCACTATGACAAAAGTATTATCGCAAAATGCCCACTATAGATAGGTACCTTCTGGTATTCTACTAACACAATATCTTTCCAATGACCATCATTTAAAATTTTGCAGCCTATGTCAGGAACAACAATCATAATCGTTATATGTATAAAGAATCGAGTATAAAAACACCTTCAGACTTTCAAGTTTTGTTTAATCGTTATGACCAGGAAATAAAATTACGGTTATGACCATTTGACTTTGCAGCTCCAGAACAAATGCCCGGTGCGTGTCGAATCGACGAACCAAAAAAAAAAACCGTTGAAATGAAACGTCATTCCCAAGTTCGTAAAACTTCTACTTTTTGACAGCAACCGGATTTCCGTTGAGGTATTCAATAAAACAATTTACAGTTAAATGACAAAAATTGATTCTAAAATTGTATTATTTAATAACTTTTTAAAAATAAATAACCAATAATTTAAATGTAAAAAAACTATCTATGTATGTACAAATCTGTAACTTGCACTGCTACGCAGATGATAGTACTGGCGATGTTCGTTATACGGGCCATGCAGGTGCCTCTCGGGAAGCTATGGAAGAGGGACGCAATATAATTGTGTCTGAGGTTGAACGCTCATTGTTCCAATGAGCGTTCAACCACAGAGTCTCAGAATGGGGACGACTAAATTTAGTCCAATGTAACAAAGACTCAAGTCTGTGCGTTCACCTCTAAAAAAACCCCCTTTTTGACAGCTCTTTTATTCCAGGACATTCGCCTCAGCATGGCCAACACTCTCTCAATCCTGCGCGTTGACATCTCTAGCGAAGTGCAGTTTAGGGGTCACTTGGAAAGCGAAGCTTCTCTTGCCTCCTAGAAACTCGGTGTACTAAACCAATCAAAGCGGTACTTTATGGCGGGGCAGCGTCTTGTGCTCTACAACGCGCAAATCCAGCCCCACATGGGAGCCGTTCGTATTGTCGCTGACCCAGTAGTATCTAAGGATCTAGAGCCGCTGAGTTTGCGCCGTGACATCGAAGTGCTCAGCGTTTTATATAAAATATATAACGTCGAATGTTCTGAAGAGCTGTTCAATTTGATTCCTGCTTCCCACTTCTACCATCGAACCTCCCGCAACCGGCAACGAGCTCACCCACATATTGTAGATGCGTGGAAGTCTCACACGGTGCGTTTTACCCGGTCGTTTCTTCCACGCACCTGTAACATGTGGTATGACCTTCCACCGGAGGTTTTTCCGGTGGGCTTTAAATTAAGCGCCTTCAAGAGAGGTGTAAATAGGGTATTAAGTGCTAGGCAACGCGACTGCGGTACCTCGAGTGCTGCAGGAGTTTATAGGTGGCGGTGACGACTTAACAACAGGAGGCCCGTCAGCTTGAATGTCTGCAAGTATAATAAAAAAAAACTATAAATGATAAATATAATTATAATTAACTTCCGTCAATACCTCGTTAATCATAATAATAATAGTCATAATAGTAATTTATAGATAATAAATATTATATGTCCACATCTGGTTTTGTACGTAAGTACATTGTATACAGTTTTAATAAAATTTAAATAAAATATTCATTTATACATAAAAACAACAATAATAACAATAAATTTATACAAAATAAATAATCCTTCAACTAAGAGCTATAAGCTCGTCGTAGTTATAAAAATTTTGCTCAATAAGCCAGCGTTTTATTCTTTTTTTGAAAATAAATAAGCTAGGAGCCTGCGTGATTGTGTCTGGAAGCTTGTTGTAGACGGCCGGACCCATGACATGCATCAGTTTCGACGATTTGGCAAGTGATCTCGATATCAACTCGAGCCTGTGCCGATTGCGGGTGCCATACGTATGGGAGTAGCCGAGTTTTTCATAAGAGTCCAGGTTGATTCTAACGTAGGTTGCCACTTGATAGATAACTAAAGAGGGCAATGTTAGAATTCCTAGACTCTTAAAGTGCGGTCTTGCAGATTCGTCGCTACGGATTCGTACGATAGCTCGTACAGCTCATTTCTGCAATCAGATCAAATCAAACATCAAGCATCAATCGGATCAAAAAAAAAAGATAATTAAACTACTAAATCAATAAATTGCAATCAAATATTATATTATACCAGTAGATATATATATATATAAATCAAAACGATAATTTGTAGGCAAAACTAACACTTTTAAACAAGATATTTTAAATTACAAATTGAATTATAGCTCGTTTACGTCAATATTGCTTTGATAATGTTAATTTATCACAAAAAATACAATTATTGAATTATCATCTTCATCATCCACAGCCCGACTTCACCTTACTGGGTTTAGACCTCCCCAAGTTTGTGGCATCCGCCACGATCCTCCATTTCGCTGCTGGACGTCCTACCCTTCTACAGCCATTCCTCGGCCACCATTTAGTTGCTACGCTGCTCCACCTGTCATCACCACGTCTTGCCAAGTATCCCAAGACCATTTTTTACCAAATATTGAATAATACCAGTAATATGTGTATAAATCAATGAGATAATTTGTAAGCTACGAGTAGCTAACATTATGTATGGCTCCATATTAGTATTTCTTATAAATAAGCAGAACTTAGTTCAGATTGTTCAAAATGCTTCGCATCAAAATATCGGCATTGTACTGTTTACCTGCGCATTTTATTCATGTGTGTTTTTCTACTAACAATGCCGCTTGGCCGTCTGTTTATATAGCATTCGTAATTGTTCAGCTTGTTTGTGTGTGTCGTAGACTACAGCGTTTATTCGGGCCTTACAATACTTCCGAATGTGCGCTCACGTGTTCCCCAGGGTGGACATTGCCGAGTTTCAACTGTCAAACAGGGAACCCTACTTAGGGGCAAAATGTGTTTCTGTAATATCGAGTTCGCAATGCTCTAGGTATTTGAAGCTGGCTAGCAAAAGAGATTAAGTTTAAAAATATTGCTACAAAATCAATGCAAAGTTTACTATTGGTACATATTTCAAATATTTTAGACACTAACGTAGAATATGATATATAACTGTATTCATATACCTATCTATACATAATACGAGTCTATGTCGGATATAATGTGGATTTTTCTCGGTACGAGGAAAGGTTAACTACAAATTAAATTATTTTCAAGGTTTTATCTCACTAGATCTTTGGCCACTGAAGTCCTGATATTGTATAGATACTCACCCAAATAAATGGGATACAATAAACGATAGCAAACAAGTAACTTTTTAACAAAAATATAACCGACTTCAGATAACAGTAAAAACCAAACTACTCAACCAATTTTTATGAAATTTCCATGAGATCAATCTTAAAGTATGTATATCCTTTCAAATCAAAAACTAATTATAACTAAAAAACCAAATCGGTTGATATACAACGAAGTTCTGAGCTAACGAACATAACATAACATGAAAATTAAACAAATTTAAAACTTATGTGGTTTTCTCATAGATGCCATTGTCTGAACTAGACCAAATGGAAATGGGACCACACGAGAAGCACCCGCTTTTTATTAAAAAAGGAACCATAAAAATCGGTTCACCCAGTCAAAAGTACTGAGTGAAACATTAAAAAAACGAAAAAAAAATACAGTCGAATTGAGAACCTCCTCCTTTTTTGAAGTCTGTTAAAAATGGTAGTTGACCGGCCTGCTAAGTCGATATAAACCCACTATTAATTCCAAAATATTACGCTATTAAATAGGTTTCCAAAAGATATTCGATGTTTTTTTTTACATACATAAAAACTTGCGTTTGACCACGATCTCGCCTGATGGTAAGCGATGATGCAGTCTACGATGGTACACGCTTGCCTAGTAGTAACCTATTCAATCGCGACTTGAAGACCCCTAGGTTGTAGTTATCAGGAAACACAGACTCAGGCAAGGCGTTCCACTCCTTGGCGGTGCGCATAATAAAGGTGGAAGAGTACCGAGTTGTGCGTATGGGAGATATGTCTACCTTGTAGCGGTGGCGCACCGCAGAGCGTCTGGTTGTCCGTTGATAGAAAGGAGATGGTGGGATCAGGTTGAAAAGTTCCGCCACACACTCCCCGAAATGTACTAGATAAAAAACCGAGAGGCTAGCAACCTTTAGTCGTGTACTAATTTAAATGTTCCATTAAAAATAATTGTTTCTTAACTCAAAAACGATGTCCTCTATGTCATAGACAACTCTAACGTATGAGGCTGCGTGTTCGATTCACGATAAAAGAAAAATTATTTTTGCCTATTGTCGGAGGAACAGGAGTTTAAATTGACGCTTTATATAATCCTTGTGATTGAATTATTTTGTTAAAGGAAATTTTGTTTTATTTGTGTAGTTGGCTCCCAAATATGTTTAATTGTTTTTGACCAGAAATTCACCTCATCTACGGAATTATCCGAGAGTAAGCTCAGGACGGCAGATGTGACTATTTATATAAATAATGTACTATGTATGCATTTTTGTTATAATATTACATTTTTAAAACTACGATTTCAAACTATGGAGCTCAATATGTTGTAGTTCAGGAAATGATTCAAGATATCAAAAAAATTTATGAACAAAAGTTGTAGAAAATTTAATCTTCTATCTACAACATTTATAATATATATACAAATAGCATAAAACCTATAGGAAACGAGATATTTGCAATAAATGAGTAAAACAATAGATTTTTGACATTTGACTTTGGAATATCTGTAGTAGCGGACACCTTACTATAAGTAGGTTTTGAAACCAGTTTTAGGATGCCAAAATAAAGGTTTATACAAGTTTATAGCCAACTCTCATTTCGAGATTGTTGCTCTCATTTGACTAATAATTTTCTTAGACTATTGAACTATCTTGAGCTAAGAAGTAACGTCAATCATCTAACTTACAAGAAACGTAGGCAGGTATAGATACGAACATAACTTGGTACGCTAAGTTCAAGCAGCAAAGTTAGGCTCATAATCTTCTTCGAGCACTCCCAACCTCTTGTGAGGTTACGTTAGCTTTACAGATTAATTAACTTAACTCAAGAGTGTTTGCATCTAGTGAAACCTGGTATATAATATTTGGCTATGCGAGCTTAGAACTAGCTTCTAAATGAAGAAATTACCGGTTCACTGAACGTTCACTTTGTACTATGCAAAAACAAGCTAATTCGTGAATTATTTAGCTTGAATTTGAAGCTAAGTTGCAAATAAAATGTCTGTGAAAAAAATATTCTATTTCTAAAATTGAAATACTAACAAAATTGAAACACTATATAATATTACTTTGCTTATAAATGTGTTTTTTGAAGTAAAACTTCTTTGTGCACGCTTGTCTTGGGGAGTAAGCTGATGAATGCGTGACGAGATCGTTACGTAAAGTGTGATCGGGTGAGGCGAACGGAAGTTGAGAGTGAGATATAAGTTAAAGATAAAAAGAGAGAGAGTTACGTTTCGTATATTACTGTAGGGGCAAGAGAGAGGGGTGCGAGCACACTTTTTCTCTTTCTCTCATAGCCAGTTACGTTTCGTATATCTAAGACACATTGCAGACCTATTGTCTGTACCACACTATAGAAGCAAGAGAGAGTAGTGCTTGCGCACATTTTCTTTCTCTCTTCCTCTCATAGCCTGTGCATGAAATATATATCATATCTCAGTCAGTAGTGCGTTTGCGAGTTAGCCAGCGTTACGCGAACGGTTATTTCTTAATTATTTTTCGTAATTTCATTTCGTTTTTTAAAAAATTATAAATTTATATTTTGAAAAAGAAGTTTTAATATTTTGAAAAAGAAGTTTTAATATTTTGAAAAAGAAGTTTTACTTCAGTAGTGTGCCACACTCGTTTTAATTTTGACTTTTGTTATTTTTTCTGATTTAAAAAAAAAATGAAAATGAAAATAGTTAAATACTCTTAGATATACTTAGATTTCTATAAAATTATGAACCTAGTCTTACCCAAAGAGGATATAATCACTACGTTATAAGAGTCGGCACTTTCTTACAAGCCACTGAACGGAGTTATGAACGTACTTTCTACCAACCTGGCAACATAAAAGTAATACCAACACTGTAAAAGCCAATTCGTTATTAGGGCTTGACAAATGCGAATCATGCTTTTCCATCGATATCGATAAATATTCGATTTTCGTAGTTGCACCTACCTACTTTTCACCTTAGTGCTGGTCGTACGAAAATAAATATACGCCATAAAAATCAGTTATTTATTGAACATAATATAACCTGTATGTGCAGTCAGCATCAGAAGTATGTTAAGTAATTGACGCAATATTTGACAGTTGCTCACAGTATATATTATTTGACCATCCTAGCCGCTATCATGCTTCTGACGCTGACTGTACCATTCTAGTCAAGACTGTATTATTTGAAACAGCGTTAGGTACTGGTTTTTCAAGCTATAAAATACAGTCGGTTGACTCAGGACCTGAAAAAGAGATGTTATATGAGATTTTCACTACTAATAAATACAGCACAAATATTATCAAAGTTAAGAAAACGTACATTACTTAGCAGCACTTCGCAGTTGAACTATTTTCTAAACATTAGCAGACTGTTCTTCTAATTTTATTGTTTATTTATTTAGGATTTGGCAAAGATGGTATGGCATTCCTTTTCAATCTATTTCTCTTTTTATCAAAAGCAGTTTTTGCAAAATGATTGCCACTTATGAATTTATTTTCGTTTAGTATTCGAATAGGTAAGTACGCCAAGTCCTCATTTCCTGTCAACTTTACCCATAAACGGCACCTATAACAAAAAAGTTTATCGATAAATTGTTCACATCACTATTTGTATTTGCGCAAAGTATGAATTTTGTGAAAATAGTTCAGTTTACGTATTTAATTAGTATTTACATGATATCCACTACAAATATGAGTAAAAACAACTAACAAATACAAGTTAAAGTAAATTGGTATTGAAATACACTAAGTTTTACCTGGCCGGGTCATGTGGAAATCGGGCTAAAAATATGCCAGAATATCTTCTTCTGACACGCCTAATGCCACAAACTTCACATTTTCTTAGGGATTTCCCTCCCATAATATCCAAATACACTCGAAAAGGAGTTGAAACACTATAAAACACAATAATTCCACAACAACAAAATAACACACAATGTTTATCCAACCAAACCATATATTATAATAACTTAACAGGTCTACCAACAGTAAAAAAAGGTATAATGCGTCTAAATCAAATAGACGTTAAGACACCTGCTACCCAAAAGAATCGGTACTCGTTTTAATTTAGAGGATTATTTTTATATTATATTGTTGGTACAAAGTACGTTCATAGTTCAGCTTACTATGCAGTGTCTATAGACTGGTCTAACCAACAACATGCAGGGTGTAAAAAATATCCCTGAAAACTAAGTAGTATTAAAGCTTATTATGACGCTATTGTAAGTTTGTATGTAGAGTTCTACAAACAAACTTACAATAGCGTCACTACCACCTCCAAAACCACCACCGCTTTTTTTATAGAAATGCTAGCATTACTGTGTACCGGTATAAATGGAGGTGCTGATGAAATTAAACGCACATGAGACACATGCCATGGCAATTTTTGATACCTGTGAGGTAATGCAGATGTTATAAATAACCACTTCACATCAGACGGTTCTAATTTTTTTTTATACCACTAATTTGGTAAACAAGCTTCCGGCCCACCTGATGGTAAGTGGTTACCGAAACTTATGGACGTTTGAAACACCAAAGATATCAGTCGCGCGTTGCAGACCCTTTAACATATTTAAAACGCCCTCTTTGAAGATATATTGTAGTCCCTGGGGAAAACCTCGGCAGGAAGACCATTTCATAGGCTAATTGTTTTCGGAAGAAAATTCTTTTGGAACCTCCAGCGGAAACCTCTAGAACCACATTGTTTACAAGGAGTGAGGATTATTTATCATAGAATCAACAATGTGAGTTGAAAAAAAAAACCGGCCGAGTGCGAGTCAGACTCGCGCACGAACGGTCCCGTACGATTATCTATAAAAACGGCAAAGAAATATGTCTGTTGTATAGGAGCCCCATTTAAATATTTATTTTATTCAATAGCACAATTTTATTTATTTACCTTATTTGAGGTTGGTGCCGATTAAGCTAGTCATTAAAATTGTATGAGCGCCCATACAACTCAGAGGACTATCTTAATTCGCGCCAACTATTTATGTATATGAACATCCTTTAATTATCAACTTTTTTACTTTTTGGAGTTTTACCATTATTTAATTTACCTTGCTTTTTGCCAAATTTAGCGATTCTAGGACAACGGGAGCTACCATATAGGTTTTCGACCTAAAACCTATAGGGTACTTCCGCTTGACCTAGAATTGTCAATTTTGGTTAAAAGCAAGGTACAGCACAAGTAAAGAGAAAATTTCGAATAGCTAAAAATTAAGGTAAATTTTGGTATTTAAAAGATTTCGCAAAAATTTAAATTTGCCCATATCTTTTTATTATGTTGACTCAGGACCTTGATTTTTATACACCTAATAGGGACTATAGGCCTCAGTATCTGGTATAAGTTTAAACTTGCTAGGTTTACCCTTTCTTGAGAAAATCGGTGGTGAGACATGTACAGACGGACAAACGTACACAGAGAGTGATTTATAAGGGTTCCTTTTTGAGATTAGTATTTTTATCACTCGGGATAGTCACTGTTTATTTGTTCATAAGAGAGTGAAACCGCGGGGCAGATCTATTAGACAGATTTAAGCTAATCGCAGTCAAATTATCTGACGAAGATCACTACCCTTATCTCTATGACATGGGTATGTGATATCGGAGATTAAATCTTACTCCAACAATAGATATTAATGCTTGGATGATGTATGATATGTTACTACATATATTTGTTTATTTCAGCTATGACTTGGTCGTATCCAAATTCCTACACTCATATTATACACTCAAAATAAGTGTGTAGGTGGGGCTAAATACCACACCACGGTGGGGCAGGGACTTTCCAAAGCTTTTAGCACCTAGTGAGTCCATCAAAACTTCTTAATTATATACACATAACAGTAAATAAAGCCGCCCAATTGTACGCTCATCTACACATCAAGCTATGCTTATCTAGTATTACCTGACCTCGCATTGTGTAGGCTTTACGTACAATGAGAGATCAGATTATCTTGGAAAAGTATATTTTGATGTTTAGCCGTGTGTACCACCGCGTATTTGATTTTAAATATACCTAAACGTATACCTATACGTTATGTGATTTTTGATTTGGTGTATACACTATTGAAATGAGCTCAGAATGAGCCTATGAAATATTTGTTCATGCAGGAATTCCATATCGGCATAACATTAAGGCCGTGGAAATTACGACTGTAATATTGTGGTTTTAGGATGCAGAAGTGGCCGCTCAAAGTGGGTCAAACTATGTTAGGCTCGGTTCATAAAAACACATCATAAACAAGCTGGCTTCCATAAATATGGCTCAAAGATAATGAGAATCGACGCTCCGACTCAACTGCTCTGCGGTCTCCGCTTAAGCTCACTATCCACTATATTTCCTACGTATAGAAAAAGAATAAAAGAAACGTGCTGATGTTACATAGATGGATATTTATATTGAATGATACCCTTTTTTAAATAACAGAGGGCTAAGTCTAGACCAACGTCATTTTCTTCATTTTATTGAACACCTATCAAAATATTTCATGGTTTATTAGCATGGCATTTTATAACCCTCTTGCTTTCGTTTGTTAAAATTTGCCAATAAAATGTGCACACGTTGCTGCTGCATCCATTACCCTATATAATTCTCGTAATTTTAATCTTAGTCCTGAACGTTTCAACCTACCCGTCAAACATGTTAACATCTAACATTGCAACAAAGTAATAACGAAATATAAGAAAAAAACTAGTGGTTCGTTCTGAACTGAGATCTCGCGAGTATCCAATAAAAACAGAAAAATATTATTCGTGCCACGAAATGCATAACCACTTGACTTGACTTACAGTTTCATTCAAATTACAGGTAACGGGAGTTCATGTTAATTGGTTTTTTTTGAGTAGAAATTGCAGTTACTCTGTATTTCAGACTTTTGCTCACTAAAGCTACACGCATACTTAATTTTAGCACTGTGAGATCACTGGTGTGCCCTGTGAATTTCATCAAAGTTCAGTTTTTATTATAACTAATAATTGTACAACTACAAGGTTTAAACTAAAAATAAAAACGGGATCGAAATTTACTCAGAAAGTATTAGACGTGCCACTTGACCGGATAGCCCCATTTTGATTTTTTTTACCCCTCTTGAACCTCAATATCTCAACAGCTCCCCCACATTTTTAGCTGATTTAGTCACACCAAAATTGTGTCATCGCTACCTACCTATATACTAAATTTCACGATGATCGGATAAACGCTTTGAAAGTTATCCTCGTTCAAACAAACATAGTACATATATACATACATACATGCTTTGTGTCTTCTATTTTGTCTGTAATTTTTATTTTTTAAGGTGAACAATAAAATGTTTTTATTCATTCATTCATTGGGCGAAATTTTGACCCAGTAATTGAATGATTGCGTACAATAACCAAAAAAACAGAAATTTTAAACTATGTTATTCATTTTATGTACATAGTTTAATAAACACTTTGTGGGTGTAACAAGTTATTGAATTAAGGATTTCGTTCTGTTATCGCGTCTAAAAAGGGCCTAACGCGATATGTACTTACTCCATTGGCGCAGGGACCCAACTCGAGAACTCGCGGCTTTTCTCTGTCCGTTGCCATCTCTTCGTTCACTTATCGGCTTCAAAGTCGCGCCGGTCAGCCTATCAGCTATTCTATCGTTCCAGCGATACTGGGACGACTATCCTATTTTGATCGGCGGCCAATCAGTCGGCCCAGTATGCTGTCTTGACGCTTCGATCTTCACCCATTGGCCGAGCCAGCGGAGTCGGTGTGACTTGTATTAACCTATGATGTTAGGTTCAGCCCAAGATCTTGTACCTAGTATGTATAGATATGATAAGATATGTATAAACATATAAATATTCTACATTAACACTCTGATGCCTTCTACTGTAATTATACGATCCTTACCATCATGAACTTGAGACATTATCTCTGCATTTTGCCTTTTTAGGGTCCCATAGCCAAATGACAAACAACGGAACCCTTATGGATTCATCATGTCTGTCTGTCCGTCCATCCGTATGTCACAGTCACTTTTTTCCGAAACTATAAGAACTATACTGTTAAAACTTGGTAAGTTGTATTCTGTGACCCGCATTAAGATTTTCACACATAAATAGATAATGAAACAATAAATTTTGGGGGTTCCCCATACTTAGAACTGGAACTCAAACAATTTTTTCATCAGACCCAAACGTGTGGGATATCTATGGATAGGTCTTAAAAATGATATTGAGGTTTTTAATATCATTTTTTTCTAAACCGAATAGTTTGCGCGAGAGACACTTTCAAAGTGGTAAAATGTGTGTCAACGTCCCCCCCTGTAACTTCTAAAATAAGAAAATGATAAAACTAAAAAAATATATGATGTACATTACCATGCAAATTCCCACCGAAAATTGGTTTGAACGAGATCTAGTAAGTAGTTTTTTTTAATACGTCATAAATCGTAAACTGTTATTTACCTTTCATTCAATCAACTCAAATATAAAAAAGTTACCACGAACTACAATAACTTTTATATTACTTGCTGCTACGAGAACCCTTCATGGGCGAGTTCAACTCGCACTTGGCCGCTTTTTTTTATAATTTCTGTACACCACGGGGAAAGTTTCCATATTATGGTGCCGAATAATATTTGACTAGATTTAAGTGCGGGAATACATCTCTCAGGCTTATGAAACTCAGCTAAATAATCTGTAGGTACGTCATTTTCAATCGTGATGCAGCAAAGCTTCTGTAGATCGTGGGCTTTACAAATTCACTGGCTGCATTTATTTTCACTCCGACGAGCAATTTTAGTCCTTATTAACATAAATAAAGCTTGCATATTAAATAAGAGGTTTCAGAATATTTATTTACCCATTTGCTGAACATAAATTGACATTAGTTATGTATCATTTGCACGAAGATATATATCAAAGACTAGCTGATCCGCAACGGCTTTGAATGAATGAATGAAAATGAACGAAAAATTTCTATTATACCTTACAAGCTAGACAGAACTGATACAAAAATAACAAGAAAACAAATAAGTGTAAGCATAATGAGCGGTCTTATTGCTTAACAAAGCATCTCTTTCAGACAACCTTTGGATGATGATCATTGCTTAATGGAAGATTGACCGAGGTGAAAGAAAAACTTAATAATAGAAAAAGAAAAATTACTTAACCTTATATAGAAATACATATTAGGTACATAAATAATCTATACATTAGATACACATATAAAGAGGAAAGATTTGTATTTTTGTATATTTGTGTGTATGTTTGTAATGAATAAACTCAAAAACTACTTTGCCCATTTCAAATATTCTTTCACCATTAGAAAGCTAATCTAACCATGAGTAACATAGGCTATATTTATTGCTAGAAAAGATTAGAAACCCTTATTAAAACTTAAGTAACGTAACGCAAGGTGTAAAAAAGTGCCCTAAAACATATTTCGTCGCATGCGCTGCGGAAACTCTTGATGATAGAACAAAAGTATGTTCTACAATATTAAAGAACATATCAATATCTACAAAACACTTCGTTATATTATAAAGAGGAAAGATTTGTTTGTTTGTATTGAATAGGCTCCAAACTACTGGAGCGATTTAAAAAAAATATTTCACTGTTGGGAAGCTACACTATCTCCGGGTGAACACAGGCTACTTTTTACCCAACTGCGGAAAAGGAGGGTATTGTTTTTATTAAAAAACTACGCGTGCGAAGCTGCGAATTGGTCAGCTAGTTTTAAATAAATAAATATCAAAATATATAATAAATGAATATGTACTTACATACATATACATATATTATTAATATTAGAGATCAGATGAATGAATCACGACTCTTCATGGAGATAAATTATTTTGAGTCTAGCTTTAAATACGGAAGGTGAGGGGGATTCCCTAATGGAGACCGGCAAGGCTTTCCATAATCGGACAGCTTGGACGGAAAAAGAGTTTGCATAGAAACTGGCACGCATCGGGGTTTTAAGAAGGTTTTCAGAGGATCGGAGTGTTAGGGAATTTGTGCAAAAAAGGAACTCGAAGCATTCCTTCAGATAACAAGGCGTGGAAGGATTACGGCTTTGCAGTTACTTTCAACAAAATAAAATAGCACTCGGGAATACTGTAGTTTTCAATCAGTGAAATATTTTTCAAAATCGGTGCGGTATTTCTGAAGGTTACCCATTACATCTTAACAAACAAACTCACAAACTTTACCTCTTTATGATATTAGTATAAATAAAAATAGATTATACAATGTCGACTGTGTAATTTTAGTCTATAATTACCGTAATCCGTCGTTTTGTACTCTAATTTGTAGGTAATTAATCATTCTAATTCCAATATGGCGGATCATCCAAGATGGCGGACGAGTTTTTTCTGCACTACCACAGTAGGTATAGGGTATCAAATGAAAGGGCTCGCTGAGGAGAACGCGAAAACTGATACGTCACAATATTATTACAAGCTATTATTTAGCTTGCAATGTTTGTTTGTTAGTTCACATCCTCCAATCCTACGGAGTTCAAATTTGATTATGTTGGCTCAGTTTCGATGACAATGCAGTTTTATGCTAAGCATGACCTGATTCTACACCCTGGATTGGCTCCAGACGTAGGAACGCCCCTACGGTCAACATCAAAGATACGAAATTTTGTATACGCATTTAATTATGATAGTTAAAAGTTTAACCATGGCATTGCTGCTGCACTCAGGGTTGGCTTCAAAGGAGGAACTCTTCAACGGTCAAAAGCACAGACACGAAATGTTGTTTATGCATTTAAATTTGGAATAACTTTAATGAATGAAATTAGCCTTATTTGTTTATATATGTGTGGCATTAATATAATTCTTACATACCTAAGTATAACCTACTTAATAAGAAGAACTTGAATGTAGGGTATGAACAATCTTAACTTTCTAACTAACTAACAACTAAATAAGAAACAAATTTACAACTAACAGTAATAGTATTATTTGCTGTTAAATGGGTTTGCAAAAATCTTGTAGTCTGTTTAAGTTTTCACGGCATAACTAATCCTGATTCAATTTGTGAGAGAGATAATTTGCATTCTGGAGAAGGACATAGCCTTTATTTCACCCCGGGTACTTAGTCTCGAGTGGCATACAAAGCCTATTCAGTATTCTAGAGCACAGCAGCTACTGCTTTAAAAACTGTACTTATACTGTTAGCATGCCCGGAAGAATTAAACAAAACAAGTCACCTAGTTAAATGAAAATAGATTCTAAGAATCGCTTAGATATTGAGAAACGTACATACATATATAGAGAATAGTATTGTCTTGTTCGCTTTGTAAATAAACAATACAATTGTTTTAAGGGGCTCAATAAACACAGCCTGCTTCCTACTTAGATCTTAAAGTTATTTAACATATCATCATCATCATCATATCAGCCGTAGGACGTCCACTGCTGGACAAAGGCCTCCCTCATTGATTTCAAGGAACTGCGGTTGGAAGCGGCCTGCATCCAACGCCGACATGCGGTTCTTACCAAGTCGTCTTCCCATCTTGTAGGTGGACGTCCTACGCTGCGCTTGCCGGTCCGTGGCCTCCTTGAGTTCTACGTATCTCCTCATTTCTGATTCGATCCCGTAGAGAAACCCCGAGCATAGCCCTCTCCATAGCTCGTTGAGCGACTCTGAGCTTATTCATAAGGCCAATAGTGAAGGACCACGTCTCGGTTCCATATGGCATCACTGGTAACACACACTGATTGAAGACTTTCGTCTTAAGGCACTGAGGTATGTTGGACGAACATGTTGTATTTAACATATACAAAACATAAACGTAATAATTAGAAATATATATTAATTACTAGTGGTCCCGCCGAACTACGTATCGGCTTGATATGCATAGGTATAACGCGGGCTGTCAATATAAGTCACCCTAGTAGAATTGTCAATTGTTGTCCCCGGCCATCATTATGTATGAGAAAATGGATGACTTACACAAATAATTCAATACCAAAATTAGCCTAATCGCTCCACCCGTTCTCGAGTTTTAGCGAGACTAACGAACAGCAATTAAATTTTATATATATAGGTATAGACAATATATCTCGGGATAACTCCTACCGAAGCATCTGTTTCAAACGATATTCATTTTTTTACATCCTCTTTGAAGATATTTGTAGCACGCATTCTGTCAATTCTATGTCAAACGCCATAAGGTTACATTATAAAAGCGCTAAGGTTAGATTATAAATAATTTTATATGGAGGTTAAATATTCTTAAATTATCTAATTTTGCGCGCAATTTTCTTAATTTTTTCTTTCATAAGAACCTTCTCCTGACAATAAGAAATACAACAAAAAAAGAATTGGCCAAATCGGTCCAGGCGTTGTTGAGTTATGCGCTTACCAACACATTTTGCGATTCATTTTTATATTATAGAAGATACATATAAGGCCCATGTCAGATCAAAAATATATAAATTCAATAAAATAATGACAATTCAGTAAAAATTGAAATTAAAAGCTAAAATGTCTTAAAAAACAAATTAATATTTTAAGTAAACTATTACAGTGTTTATCACCTTTTTTAAAGAAAAGTTCGATGGTTCGATGACTTCCAGCCTCTCGAACAAGCCGGTTTCCGAAAAGGCTTTAGTACCATAGACCACATCCACACGCTACGCCAGATTATACAGACGACCGAGGAGTATAATCGGCCGTTATGTCTAGCGTTTGTGGACTATGAAAAAGCCTTCGATTCAATCGAGACCTGGGCGGTACTGCAGTCTCTTCAGCGATGCCAAATCGACTATAGGTATATCGAAGTGTTGAAGTGTTTGTATAGTAACGCCACTATGTCAGTCCGTCTACAGAACCAGAGTACGGAACCAATCCAATTGCAGAGAGGCGTGAGACAGGGAGACGTAATTTCTCCGAAACTGTTCACGAACGCATTGGAGGACGTTTTCAAACTCTTGGTCTGGGACAGACTTGGCATCAATATCAATGGCGAATACATCACTCACCTTCGTTTTGCCGATGATATAGTCATTATGGCCGAATCGCTCGAGGAACTCGGTACCATGCTCAACGACCTCAGTAGGGTCTCCAAACAGGTGGGTCTTAAAATGAACATGGATAAGACGAAAATCATGTCAAATATCCATGTTGCGCCCGTACCGGTAGTTGTTGGGGGCGATACTCTCGAAGTTGTCGACGAATATGTATACCTAGGACAAACTGTTCATTTAGGTAAGTCCAACTTCGACAAAGAGGTCGCACGAAGAATCCAACTCGGCTGGGCAGCGTTCGGGAAACTTCGCGATATCTTCTCGTCGAAAATTCCCCAGAGCCTGAAGACTAAAGTCTTCAACCAGTATGTGTTGCCAGTGATGACCTATGGCACTGAAACGTGGTCCTTTACTCATGGCCTCATGACCAAGCTCAAGGTCGCTCAACGAGCTATGGAGAGGGCTATGCTCGGGGTTTCTTTGCGTGACAAAACCCGCAATGAAGAAATCCGCAGAAGAACTAAAGTTGCCGACATAGCTCTCAAAATTAGCAAGTTGAAGTGGCAATGGGCAGGCCACATCGCTCGTAGAACCGATAACCGTTGGGGAAGAAAGGTTCTCGAGTGGAGACCACGGACTGGAAGACGCAGCGTAGGCCGGCCCCCCACAAGGTGGACCGACGATCTAGTAAGAATCGCGGGGAGCCGTTAGGCGCAAACGGCTACCAACCGCTCGTTGTGGCGATCTAAGGGGGAGGCCTATGTTCAGCAGTGGACGTCTTCCGGTTGATGATGATGATGATGGTTACAGTGTTTTGACCCCCTACGTAGACTTCTGTCGCTATAATTATAGACACATTATCCGTAGAATAGTTCATCATCACATCGTGTTTCGCTTTTTGCATTGTCAGTTTTAAAACCGATCGATATAAACAAATAGTGATTGATAGGGTTACTTTAGTTGGCAGTGCTGTCAAAAAATTCTTATATGCGTCGATAGGTTTGCAACCTATCACACTAATTACCACGCAAGTGAGTTTGTATCAAAAGTACTGTTTGGATTTGCCTCTGATGGTCAATGGGATATCTGCACTGGTCTAGTCTGAGAACTGAGGATGTCCTATCCATCATGGGGGTAAAGTCGTGAGCGGTAAGGTGACATAAGTATGTGCTATCGCGTATTGCAGGAGTTAATTGGTGATTGTGACTACGTAAAATCAGGAGGATCGAGCTTGTGTCTAAATGTTTAATATAAAAAATAAAATAAATAAATAAATATTTCTGGACATTTCACACAGCGCTATATAGCCCCAAACTAAGCAGAGCTTGTACTATGGGAACCAGATAACTGATAGAATACTTATATACTTTTTTTTTTGTAAATACATACTTATAATACATAGAAAAACATCCAGACCCGAAACAAATATCTGTAGATTATGCAAACATTTGTTCCGCGGCGGGAATCGAACCCGCTACCTCTTGCGTCTCAGCCGGCTATTCGCCCACTGCGCCACGGAGGTCGTCAAAAAAAATAAAAAAATATTAAAAGCGAATGAATGAATGAAAAATTCTTTATTGCACAAAATAAAAATAATCTGTACATAGGCGACCTTAATGCTAGAAAGAATTCTCTTCCAGTTAACTTTTGTGTAATGCAGACAACAGTTGTTATAGGTAGTGCATATTTATAGAGGGAGATGCTTAATTTATATTAAAAGACACATAGATATATATACATATAAATATAACTAATACTAGGCAAATACATGGTATTTCAATTAACCATATTTTTAATACTTAACCCGTGAGAAGGCGCGCCTAATGTTGTTACACGGATAGGCGCGCGTGAGCAAATTGCTCACACTACTTTAAATGCTTATATTTCTACAGAAATAGTATATTTTGGCTATAAATGGGTTCGTAATGAATAAAACAACATTTATTTAATACGTAAACAAGAGTTTGAATTATATCTTTGAAACAAAAATGTAACTTCTACCTTAAATAACAAATTAACTAATTTTGGATCTACTATCTTTGGCAGTCTTCAAAAAAATCACGATAAAAAAACTAAGTAATAATAAACTTAAAAATTTCACTCTTCCATGAGTTCAGGACAAGTGTGCCTCTCGAAACACGTTGTACACATATATGTTATGTGCTCGGTGCAGAGTAATTTGTTGCATGAAGTGCATGCTTTTTTCGATCGTCTGTTCTTACGTCTAGGACATATCGCACAGAATCCGCTTAGCCTAGGCTCTGCAGTAGCCGTAGGAATCGGCACAAATCGCTTCATAAGGAACTTTAGATCTGAAGATATGTTCTCCATGCAGATCCGTCGTAAAATATGTGGTTTTACCAGCCCTAATGCCACTTCTTTTAGGAATGTACGTCTTTGTATCAAATTGTTTGTATTCCCTTTGTATATTATTTGAGCATTGACCCCAGTTATATTCAAAATGGAAAAGAATAAATGCATTGGCCACCTGCAAGTGATTCTCGCAACGGAATAATCCTCTTTCTTTTGGTCTACAACATCCACTCCTCCTTTAGTAGAATTATAAAATGTTACAATCTCGGCTTTAGCTTCATTTCCACTTTCTTGATCTAGTTTATCGTCATCGTGGAAAGATGATAACATCAGAACTATTTTCTTTGTTTTCTTTTTTGATTTTCTTCCCCATTCTCAAGATCTGCTAGCAAATCATCATCAGAATCCTCTTCCAACCACGAAGAAATTCGAAGGTTCTGTGCATTATTTAGATCGTCCATTTCTTATGTGTCTTGTAGCTGAAAACAAAATAAAATTGCATTAAAATATGAGTTGAGAGTACTCACCTTTATAATAATCAATTTAATACAAATCAACAGAATATAACACAACAAAACCATTATAACAATATTTTGGTATGAATAAAAAATACTTACGTGGATGGGCGCGCGATGAGCAAATTGCCGCGCGATGGTGCGGGCCCTCCACAAGTGCTTCACTGCGCAGTCGCAGCGGGACTGAGCAGCGCTTGAGTTACGCGAGGGGAGAGGGGTTGAATAGTTAGGAAGGTACCTGGAGGCTCAGGATGCTATGAAGTCAGGATCACAAAAAACGCATGCAATCAATTTTAGTGTGAGCAAATTGCTCATAGCGCGCCTTCTCACGGGTTAAACATCAATAAACCGTAGTAATACAATACATAAAGTAATGAATATCGTTATAATCACAGAACATAAAAACAATGATTTTTCATTTTAAACAAAACTAACAAAAAACAATAAAATAATACTTACCGGTGATATGATATGCCCTCTTTTGTAAATTTTTGGTTCGGCTATACTATTTACTCTCCAAAACGGCACAATAAGGCATTTTTATATTTTTTTGAAGTACGTTTACCCTACAGTAATTGAAACACGACTAAAGTGAGCGAAGCTTGTAGTGCGCGGAACTCCGCGTACTTGGTGTTACGCGGGCTCCGCCTAATTACGAATTCTATTGTTTTTTGGATTCTGTGGTTATAATTAGGGATCGGCATAGGTTGTGCTATTTTGGGTCAATGAACCTGAACGATATGTTAATATTGATATGCTCCGGGATTTATTCCCCAATTCCCGGGAATATTATTCTGAATGTCGATGTAAAAGAAGTTAAACTGTTTAAGATACCATGAGTACGCACGACGACATATCAGACTACTCATTTCTGGACTAGTCCCGCACAGTGCTGTTTGCCATATTACTTACTGGTCCATAGGCGGGATCTGATTATACTCGAAACGGGTGGTTTGATGTGTCGTCATGTGTACAACTACAATGACTTTATAAAATAAAAATATATTTCCCGGGATTAAGAAGGCATATTCATGTTAAGATAACGGTCACTAATTCCCGTGAATAGCATTACCTACGCCGGATCACTAGTAATAATACATATGAAAAGTTAATAAAAGTGTATCTACTGCTGAATGTTATTTATTGTGTGTTTGGTTGCAGGGCGAGGTCACCGATCGGGGTCGTGGAGTATCGAAGACCGGAGCGGAGTGTGTCCTGGGGTGCGGGGGGCGCCAGGATTCACACTCCGATGCTGGAACCGTTGGCGGACAATTCTAATCGTAGGCAGTTTGGCATGGGCGTTGTCGGCAGTTTTTTTCGGTATGTCCTTATTATATATCGTTTACATTTATGACCGACGTTGTAAAGGAGATCACAAGTTCACATTTTTTTACCGCGTCCGATTTAAATTAATATTTTTTGTAAGAAAGGGAACGTTATACGAACGTTGACGACCTCCGTGGCACAGTGGGCGCATAGCCGGCTGAGACGCAGGAGGTAGCGAGTTTGATTCCCACCGCGGAACAAATGTTTGCATGATCTGCAGATATTTGTTCCGTGGCTGGGTGTTTTCTATATATTATAGATATGTATTTACGAAAAAAAATATATAAGTGTTCTAACAGTTATTTGGTTCCCATAGTACAAGCTCTGCTTAGTTTGGGAGTAGATAGCGCTGTGTGAAATGTCCAGCAATATTTATTTGTTTATTTATTTATATGTAAACTCAAAATTAGAGCCCACATTTATTTGGGACCTCAGAGGTGGTCCCGTTTAAAAATAGATGGGGTCAACATTTGAAAATAAGGTTAATAGGTCAAATGGGGCATTATATCACAGGGCTTAACTTAAACATTCTAAAACTATTTTTAAAATAAAATATAATATAATAATATAACTGGCCAAGTGCGAGTTGGACTCGCGCACGAAGGGTTCCGTTCCATTATCTATAAAAATGGCAAAAAATCACGTTTTTTGTATTATTTTAAGTAAGTTAGTCGTAAGTATTATTTTATTATAATTTAATGATTTATTTTTAATCTACATATTTTGTGAATATTTCAAGCGTTTACCTGTTGCCGTTATCGATATCGAGCAAAAACGAGCAAAAAAATCACGTTTGTTGTATGGGAGCCACCCTAAATATTTATTTTATTCGGTGTTTAGTCTTTGTTGATATAGCGGCAACAGAGATACATTATCTATGAAAATTTCAACTATATAACTATCACGGTTCATAAGATACAGCCCGATAACGGCAACAGGTAGACGCTTGAAATGTTCACAGAATATTTAGTTCACTTAAAAAATAAATATTTAAATTAAAATAAAACGAATATTTAAGGGGGGCTTCTATACAACAAACGTGATTTTTTGCTGTTATTATAGATAATGGTACGGAACCTTTCATGCGCGAGTCCGACTCGCACTTGACCGGTTTTATTTACGGTTTAGTTAAGTTTAAAGAGAGACTCAAAAGTTCAAAAAACAGCTCATTTAAATATGTAAGCGTTTATGATTTCCTCCTGAAATAAAACAAATATATTCATTTTATACATAAAATACACGTTTAATATATTTATATGCTGCCCACGCTTCCATATAATATTAGGTACTGTAGATAGTCGCCATCAGAATATAAACGAGGAAATAAACGAGCGGGAAATTAATAAAGGGCAGAATATTCATAATTAGGGTCAGAGCTGATAGGTCATTATGCTCACTGATGACTTGCTGGATTAACTTGCTAAGTGACTTCTAAGTTTCAACCTAATTACTTTTTATTTTATTCAGTGGAGTTCAAGTAAACTATTTGTTCAGTTTGTCTGGATGTCTGTTTTAAATAGATAAAACTATTTTAAACGACATTAGTGACGCTAGTGATGTTGCGACTCAAGAGATTCTGTATATTCTGTTAAATACTAAAATGAGTATGCATTTCTAGTGGCAGAAGTCGATAGTTTACAAACTCAATTACAGACATAAATTATCTCTGTCGTTTGGTTTGTACAATGTTCATACAAAATTTCAAAAAAACCTATTCAAATTTGTCTTAAAAATATTTTAAAATTTCTTTATCAGAAAGTTTCACTGTACGTGCATAACGATTGTGATTTATTTTTCGAAAGAAAACTAAAAGTAAATATACAATTTACAAAACTATAAAATATATAATGTAACAGTTTAATCATCTTAATACAGTTGCAAACGATCTATAGATAGCTCAACTGCTCCAGATCACTACCAGGCGAAATTGTCCCGAAGACACTGGCTGCTTTAATTAATTTAACATTAGAAAACTGGTTGACCCTGCAAACTTACAACCGCCTTGACGTATGTATGACGCGGGCTGCCAATGTATGTCAATCGACCATAATTAGCTGCATCTATGTATGAGAAAATAAATTATCATTATTTTTTTTTTGCGTGAATTTTCCTATATTTTAATAGTTATTCTGCTATTCTGGACAAAGACAAATCCAAAAAATGTAAGATCATCAAAATAGGTCCAGCCGTTCTTGAGTTATAAATGGTGTAACTAACCTGACTTTGTTTTATATGTATAGATGATGATGTGGTTCTTTATTTAAACATTAAAGCAAGATTTACAAATATGTATTATTGTACCTAAAAACTAATATAAAAAAGGTCTATATTAATTATAATGCATACAAAGCTTTTTAACGAATAATACTCAGAATCAAATAATGTATTTTCTTTACGAATTCTGTACTTGTGAAGGCATAATAACTCAATTGGCTTCCACAAAGATCTTGGGACCGATCGCGGTTGTTCAATAACTTGGAGACTTACGAGTTGCAAAAGCTATTTTAGAATTTTATCGCATCATATCAACGATCTGCTGAAGCCCGGAACTTTTGGGTATGCAGACGACAGTACAGTTGTGGAGAGTTAGGTACACATCTACTGCACGAGCCAGTAGAGCGCAGATTCGGTCACTAAGAGAGGCCATGGTTGGACGCTTAAACTTATCCTTGAAGGCGATCTCCAACTGGGGCGATGTCAACTTGGTTAGTTTTAATGCAAATAAAACCCAGGTGTGTCTGTTTTCCGCGAAACGGAGTCAATTTCATCTGGCTCCTACTTATCCGCAATATATCTGTGCTGATTTCTGACCACCTTAAGCTTCTTGGTATCTCATTAACACCGACTCTCAATTTCGGCTCCTACATTGAGTCGAAAGCCCAGCTGGCTGCTAAAAAGCTTGGTGTGCAAAGGTGAGGCAATACTTCACACCGGGGCAGTTGCTCAACTAATACGAAGCACATGTCCGATCATGTCTGGAGTACTGTTCTCACCTCTGGGACAGATCAGCGAAGTACCAGCTAAAGGTTCTAGATTCAATTGAGAGAAGAGCCAAGAAGCTCATTTGCAATGACGAATTAGCAGATGCACGGCTCCACAACCTTGAGTATCGTCGAAAGGTTGCAAGCCTCTCGGTTTTCTATCGGATACATTTCGGAGAGTGTGCTGTGGAGCTCTTCAACCTGATCCCACCATCCCCATTCTATCATCGGACAACCAGTCTTCAAGTCGCGAGTGAATAAGTTTCTTCTAGGCAAGCGTGTACACACGGCTACACATCAAGCTATACATTTCTAGAATAAGCTAACCTCTCATTCTACGAAAAGCCTACACAGTGCGAGGTGAGCTTATACTGGAAAATATTGTTTAATGTGTAGCCGTGTGTACCACCGTAAACTGCATCGTCGCTTACTATCAGGCGAGATCGTGGTCAAACGCTAGCCTACAATTTATAAAAAAAAATATCGCAGAATAAGCTTGGAGTACTTATTAATCACAAAGGTTGTCTGGAAGAGACAACCTTTAATATTATTGTTACACCGAGGTTGTTACAGAATAAGTAATAGTCGGTATATCTCGAAGTTATACCTACTGTGTCAGTGAATAGGTAATACTTGGTATGGAATGACCTACATACCACGTTTTTGCCTACCGTTGCAGAGATTAAGAAATAGTAGACAATCAAAATACCTATACTTTTCTAGATACTAGTGGATGGTTCTGGAAATATTGCTCGGTATAAATAGTGCGTAGAGACGTCCGCAGAGTCAGTCTTGATTTGGCGGTACGTGCGAACATTTCGGTGACTTTTAGTGGTTTATTGTGCGATAGTGTTGTGAATTAGTGTGTTTTGATTAAGATCGTGTATTTTGCATTTGAGTGTTGAATAAAAGTGTTATTTTGGTTAGATTCATTTTAATTATTTTATCCCGAACCCTCAGCTCGTAACATTATTAAGTAATAACAATCGCTTTCTTTAGCGATAAGATAGCCCATTATACATTTACATGTTCTCATCCTGTTGTATCTATATTGTAAGTTTATTAAAGAATTATAATTCATTAATTAATTAGCCAATAAGGAAAAAAAGGAAAGAATCACAAAATTAATAAAAGAGATATTTCGAAGTAGATTTAATAAATATACATTCAGAACCTTAATCCTTCTCAGGAAATTAATTTATTTCCTTTAGGTACTAGAACTTCTTTACGTGGGAAGGTATCTAATTTCATATCTAGAATAGAATAGAATAGAATAATAATTTATTTGGTACACACAAAATGACACATGAAATAATTTAAAGGAACAGTAGATACAATTGAATCCAATAAAACAAGTTCGACTCATGTGTCTACGTACCAAAATGACGTTATATCTCGCTAGGTTATCCTTCTCAATGTCAAACACCCTTTATCAACCGACTTTAAAAAAGGAGGAGGTTCTGAATTTGTCGGAATATTTGGTTTTTATCAAAGAAACTCTGATTCTTCTGAGACCTAAAAGTAATGAGGTGGAAAGATTTAATATTATTGATACAGTGGAAAGAGAATTCACTACATACCAAATAGTGATTGTACGGTTAAAGAATTTTTACTTGCTTAAATTTTAATAAAAATATAGAAATGTTTACTATTTTAAGTTACGGGAATTGACCCCTGGATGTTAATTGGTATCTATCGCCTATGACAGTGAAATTGTGCGGCCTAGCTGTCTATAACCAATAAAAGAACGTGTTCTCACGACATTTTATTAATTGTTAGGGTTCCGTACCAACAGGGTAAAACGACAACATATTAAGGCTCCGCTGTCTGTGTGTGTCATGAATCTCATGAACCGTGATAGTTAGACCGTTGAAATTAACACAGATGATGTATTTCTATTATCGCTATAACAACAAATACTAAAAACAGAATAGAATAAATATTTAAGGGGGGTTCCCATACAACAAAAGTGTTTTTTTTTTGCTCGTTTTAGCTCGATATTGATAACGGCAAAAGGTAGACGCTTGAAATATTCATAGAATATTTAGTTATATATTCGCTTTAAGAATAAATAAATAAATTTTACTATAACAAATATTTAAGAGGGTCTCCCATACAACAAACGTCATTTTTTGCTGTTGTTATAGATAATGGTACAGAACCCATCGTCCAACTCGCACTTGGCCGGGTTTTTCACATAGTTGACGCTTTATAACAAAGGATAGCTAACGGTCATTGACTGATATCGATTTGGCTAAGTAATAATTAAACCTAGCAAAGTGCTCGCGATCCTACGATAAACGTTTTTATTTTATTACTAGTTGGTCCCTGAGTGCTAAAGGCTATTATTTATATCAAACATGCTGGTCATTTCACACAGCGCCATCTAGCTCCAAACTAAGCAAAGCTTGTACTATGGGAATCAGTGAACTGATATAATTGTAAAGTTTTTTTTTAATACATACGAGTACTTGTAATATATAGTGAAATATGCAAACATTTGTTTACTTATTCCAATATTATAAAGAGGAAAGATTTGTATTTTTGTAACGAATAAACTCAAAAACCACTAATCCGAAACTTTATTATCATTATAATACTAGATTAGTTTTGAGTAACATAGGCTACTTTTTACCCAAGTGCGCAGAACGAGGGTAATGTTTCTATTGAAAAACTACGCGCGCGAAGCTGCTGATTGGTCAGCTAGTGTATAATAATTAAGGTTTTTGTTGATAAATTACTTTTTAAAACAAGCTTTTATTACATTCCTAATCGGAACCGCAAGCAAATTAAAATGAGCCCAAACACTAGTAGCCTACTATAATCCATTCAGAAGTTCCAATGTCTAGCATCCGTCTCCATCAAGAGACCACTTTCATGATACCATGTTATTGCATTGTCACCGAAGTTACATATAGTATTTAGTAGATTATAACCTGAATTAACACATAGGCTACTTTTGGTTGACAAACAACGCGTGCGAAGTCGCTGGCGGAAGCTATTTAATCGTAAAATTCTTTATTTGGAACTTAAACAATGGTACAAATGACGTGAAAGACGATGTTATCTGCTGAAGTATTAAACTGTGTCGCAGACATCAACGCCCTCGTTGATGTCTGCGACACACTCTGGGAAATATTAAAGTAGGTCCCATCAAATTACATTAGTACACATACAGTGTGTACGTGTGTTTGTATATATGCATGAGGCTGTGCCTGTATTTATGTGTGTATATAACATGTATGTGTATAATAATGCTTTATAGATGTAATTGAGCTGAAATTTGGTGTACACATACCGATTGTGGTGGAAGGGAACGGGTTTCAAATCCAGTCGCAAAATTATCAAACATTGCAACCTAAAAAAAGCTTTTAAACAAATTGCCTATATCACTAAAAGATAATGTAGTTTTCAAGTCAGTGAAAGAATTTTCAGATTTTGTTCAATAGCTTTTGAGATTACCCCTACAAACATACAAACAACAAACTTTACGTATTTATTAATTTTGGTATAGAAGTATTAATCAATAAAGCTGTTCTGCGTACAGATCCACATATTGTATGATATTTACGATATGTGAGACTTAAAAGTGTACAGTTTCTTTATTTGTTTATCTCTTAAAGGCTCGCGTTTGACCACGGATAAGAGTATCTATACTAATATATACTAATATTATAAAAAGGAAAGATTTGTATGAATAAACTCAAAAACTACTGGTCTGATTTCAAAAACTTTTTCACCATTAGAATGCTACATTATCCCTGAGTAACATAGACTACTTTTTATCCAACTGCGCAAAGGAACGGTAAGATTGGTCAGTTAGTAATATTACGAGTAGAAAGAAAAAAAATTTGTATGTTTGTATTTTTGTGTGTATGTTTGTAATGAATATACTAAAAAACTACTGGTCCGATTTCAAAATTCTTTCACCATTGGAAAGCTACATTATCCCTGAGTAACATAGGCTACTTTTTATCCAACTGCACAGATGGAGGGTAATGTTTTTATTGAAAATCTACGCGTGCGAAGCTGCGGATTGGTCAGCTAGTTTCTTATAAAAAGGAACACTATATCGCCGTTTCAGTTTGTAAAGTGTGTTTTTCAGTATGTACAGTTCTTCGAGAGGATTAGAAAGCTAGACTGCCAGTTGGTGGGGCACATAGCTCGAAGAACTTACAGCCATTGGAGCAGAAAGGCTCTAGAGGAGAGATCATGCACATAAAAGCGTAGGACTGTGCACCATTCGATTGAAAGATTACCTGATAAGGGTTGCTGGGAGCTGTTAGGAGCATAAGATCAGTCGCTCTGTAAATAAAGGAGGTCTATGTTAAACAGTGGTCGTACTATAAATAAATAAATATTGCTGGACATTTTACACAGCGGTATCTAGCCCCAAACTAAGCAGAGCTTGTACTATGGGAACCAGATAACTGATAGAATACTTATATACCTTTTTTTTGTAAATACATACTTACAATATATAGAAAAACATCCAGACCCGAAACAAATATTTGTTAGATCGTGCAAACACTTGTTCCGCGACGGGAATCGAACCCGCTACCTCCTGCGTCTCAGCCGGCTATTCGCCCACTGCGCCACGAAGGACGTCACTATGGTTGATAATATGATGGTGACGATAATGTTTGTTGTTTATTGTTTTTTATAAAACTTTTTCGAGAATATATTAAAAACTACAGGTAAAAAACATGGCTAAAAGCAGAATTAACGTTCGGGCCACAAATAAAACCTAATATTTTTTTTGAACGTACTTGAACCATTAAGTAAGTTCACTGAGCGAGCTTTTAGGGGTTTCCCTACAATTTACAACGTCATTAGGCACTCAAAGTAATTTGCGTGTTAGTGCTTGTTTCTTTAGCTGGAAACAAAATTGGTTGATTACAGGCCATGAATTAGATACCACGATTTTTTAAAATACTTTAGGCGTTGTGATGTCGATTAAAATCACGAATAATTATGACTAGCACCGTTTTAGGCGCTAACTCTCCATTACCTCGACTAAATACTTATGCTTATTAATGCTCAAACTGATCTGGACATTCACTTTGACTGTCCAGCAAAATTACGATTTTTTTTTGTGCCCTTGTGCCTCGAAAATTTTATAAACTACACGTCGTTGACAACACTGCTACTTTCCTGTTTTCATTCTGTATTGTGTTGGAGCTGTCAGAGTTGCTCTTGCTACTTTTATATTTTATCTTTAACTTTTTATTGCGGCATTATATCTGCAACCCTGTTTTCTGTATACATATATATAAATTATATATTTTTCTCATAATTTGTACAACTTTTTTGTGAAACAGCTATATCCGCTTGTCAACATAGTTTTATAATTATTGATTAAAACGGGTATTTATCGCGTATGTACCTTTTTTATTTGTTATCCCGACGTTTCGGCTGTGTTGCAACAGTCATGGTCTCGGGCTGACTGGAGTACTTGGAGCTACCGTCGGGAAGTGCGGGTAGCTGCAGCATCTACCCTCACTTGGTCTTCAGAATTAGAAATGTTCTCGTTCATATTACGACACACTACACTAACCGTATCTACGCATTGAGTCGGCCGATTACGACGCGCACACCTAGCAATCACCGGGTTCCAAGACGCTGAGAGTCTATAGCCATCAATAGCCGTTTTAATCAATAATTATGTACAGTGATCGCGAAAGTTTGAAAAATAACATAGTTTTAGTGCATGTTGTGTTCACCTGTAATTGGTTGTGAATGTAGCTATAAGATATAGACATAAGAACTCTAGCATTATATCATGTAACAACTGTTGGTGGACCTAATAAATAAATCTAAATCTAGCACAGTTTTAGGTAGTGCCAAACGTTCAGAAGTTCAGTGTATCTTCCTTAGTAGCCACGTGTGACCAGCAACAGACGTCATTTATAATTTTACTAGCTGTCGCTCTATTCGCACGCGTAGTTTGTAAAAAACATTGTCTATCTTCTTTGAGTAAAAAGAGTAAAAATTGGGTAAAAAGTAGCCTATGGCCCAATCCCGGTTATAAGCTAGAGCAAGTAGCTTAGTTTAGTATTTTTTTTTACTTTACAAAGTCTAGAGCACAGACGCCGAGTAGCCAGACTTTCAGTTTTTTACAAGATACATTTTCGTGAATGTGCGCAAGATCTGTATGACCCTCTTTCCCCCTTCCACCCCTGGACAAGCAGACGTACCGAGAAGTACCACCCATATCTGGTCGGCATACCACCTTGCCGTACCAAACGATTTGCTTCAACTTTTCTTGTTAGCACAAGTAAGGAGTGGAACTCACTTCCGGCGTATGTTTTTCAAAACCAGTATAATCCCGGAGTAAAGTCCAGAGTGAATAGGTTCTTTCTTGGCAACTGTGCTCCATCTTCGATCACACCTTAACTTACCATCAGGTGAGGTAGTGGTCAAGCGCTTGGCTATCGTCAATAAAAAAAAGCTATCTGTATACCAAATTTAATCGAAATCAGTCCAGCCGTTTAGTTGTGAAAACGTAACAAACATACAGAGTTACTTTCGTACATATAATGTAGTAGGTATGAATATTGGTTTAAAGCCACCCTAAGACTAAGGCTATTTTATTTACCTATACAGACTTCTTCTTCTTCTTGGCATGTAAAGGGTTCTACGTTTTCATTTATACTATGTGGGACAGGTGTTCGGCCACAACAATAGCATTAGGCGAGGCTGTTATTAGGTCCTCCATCGTGCAGGTGTTCGGACACAAAGGGCACATTAGCAAGTGCTGCATTGACTGAGCGGGATCACCGCAGTAGCACTGACAGACTAATATCCGCGTTTACACCGACGGCTCAAAAACCAAACGGAACGGACGCGGGAAATCATTCATTGGATCTCAACATAAATATATCATTGACACTAGGTACATATAGTTCCATCTTCCAATGTGAATGTATGGCCATTACCGAAGCAGCTGCTGCAATAAACAGGAGGCAGATCGAATACTGCAATATACGAATCCACTCCGACAGTACATCAACACTAAGAGCTCTGGAAGTCACAGCTGTAACTCCAAGCTTGTTTACGAATGCCACTTAGCCCTAGAAAAAATCGCCACGAAAAACGAGATGATTTTACAATGGATTAAGGGGCATAGCGGATCACTGGGCAATGATGCTGCAGATGAACTAGCTAAAAGAGGATCGGAAATCACGGCTTTAGGCCCACATCCATTCCTCACTCTACCTTTCACACAACTACGAACATGGATACGACGTCATACTGTAAACCTACACAACGAACGTTGGGCATAGACCATGGACTGCAGACAGTCGAGGGCTGCTCTGTCGGCTGTCTCAACATGACTGATACGTCGACTGCTCAACCTTCAGAGACTGGAGTTTCGAATCATCGTGGGGACCCTTACAGGACATTGTCCCCTCCACAAACACCTCGACATTATGGGAACAACAGACAGCCCACTCTGCAGGGGGTGTCTTACCGAAGAAGAACCAGCAGCCCACGTAGTCCTGGAATGCGTGGGGGTAACAGCACAACGTGCAGAAATCACAGAACAATCCCAGGTCACTCCGCGATGCCTGCAAAGACCACAGGAAACTTCTGGGCTTCTGGTCGGAGTTATCTAGCTAACCATATAGTCAACTCTCTCACGCATAATGGACCACTTATGAGTTCAAATGCGGAAAAGGGAGTCCACCAACATAACATAACAGACTAATATTATAAATTCAAAAGTAACTCCGTCTCTCTCTCTCCTTTTGTTTATCTGTCTGTTGCTTGTTGCGTTTTCACGACTAAATGCTTAGACAGGTTTGATGAAATTTTGTATATAAGTGGACTTAATTGTAAATTTAATGATTCCGATTCAATTTTACGGTCACGCATATAATATATGATATTAAATGTCCAGGTTTATTTATTTTATTTATTTTACCTGCTGGAATTGTTTAGTTAGAGAAAATATTCATGTTTTAACAAAAACACCTCGTGAATATTTATGAAGCATTATTTACATTTTGTTCTGTTCTAGGTTAATTCTAGGTGACTGTAACTCGCCTTTTCAGGGCGCGTCTTAAATACTCCAACTTAAAACGAATTAAGAATGTAATTCATTCTGGTGACATTTGAGTGGCTCGTAATTTAATCGACAGACTAATTGCTCTATCAATCATCTTAATACTCGATCGAACGTCAATTTGCTTAATTAAAGCGACTTATATTAAAACATGAATGAAATAGCCAGGGGCTTTACGGCTTGTATGGCTTGACACCTATTTTAACCCCTCGACGTAACAAGTAAGATTAATAGTAAAAACTGGGGTTTTTAATATTTTTAATGTAAACACATAACACTTAAAAAACCCGTAAAACCACTTAAAAGTGACATAGCTTAGAACCGTCCCAGTTAAATATATTTTAATAAAAAAAACTTACGAATCGCTTTATCCATTTGTGAACTACGATACCACAGACAGACAGACAGACACACAGCCAGACATAGGCTTCAAACTTATTAGACCCCTTTTTTCACCGTCGTTAAAAGAACGGTGTTATAGGCACTTGTCTCACCACCGGCAAGTAAGCGATTAGCTATTATCTATTTCCTCGATTAAGAAACGATCAAAGATATAGATTCAGTGTCAGTAAAAGAAACACGTATATTAAAGGTTTGATCGCTGGTTGTTCACGCTGCAGGCGAGAACTCGCTCTCCATTATTTTGTCGCAGCGACTACAACACTCGCTCAGCTATACTCGCGCAGAGATACGCGTTCAGCGATGCTCGCTTGGCGGTCAGAATACACGCCGTGAGATGAACTAACGGAACGGAACGCACGCGCCACGCGCTCAGCGAGTGGCGCGAGTATCGCCCGCCGCATTCGCTCGCTCACTTTATAGTTACAGCCCAGCAAGACAACTATAGGAATTACATACTCGCTTTTCGCTGCTCGCCAACTCGTTTCTTGTTTCTAGCTCTACTCGCTTCTCGCTCATCGCCGGCGGTGAGTCAAGTGCCTTACGGGTCGGTTTGAATTTTCGTTTGTTTATCTGTCTGTGGCAAATAAAAAGGAAAGGAAAGAGGGTTGGGAGGCATTTGTCGTGTAGTGGGACTTTTCAGGCTGAAAATAGAATAAATAAAGAATTATGTCGTTATTAATTATAATATATTTTTTTGTAAAAATGCTGGAAACTCCAAGATGTTTCTTTGCTTTATTTTATATATATATATATATATATTTGGATATTTTGGTTTAAGTTTTCATAAAATAACACCGACTACAATTTACCTTTAACCGAAATGTAGCAAGGTTTATAATTTAATTTCTTATATTACGGATATATATCGACGCAAAAAAGCATAATTGCTGTAACCCACACAAAACCCAATTTATTTTATTGCAGTTTCAGAATCTAATTGTTTTTCTGCGTCGAACGGTGCGATTCGCGTGGCTCTACGACTAATAGAAAATTTTGTACAGCGTTATGATTTACCCTAATAATTTAAAATATTGCTCGAACATTTGCTGTAAATACAGGTTGGGCCAGAAATTTTTGCAAATAACAACACATGATTTCTCGAAAACTGTTAGAATGGGGGGCGCGCGAGGTGCGGGGAATGATGCGCCGCTTCATGCAATTTTAGTCACGATGGAGTGCTTCACGGGCGAACAGCGTGCTTTTTGTGTAAAATAATTTTACAAAAACAACAACTCCTACGTTACTGTAGTAACTCAGTGGAATACGTGAAGTTGTTGCGAGAGTTTTTGACACCACAGTTACATGAATTTGAAAGATACTACAGCAAGACTTGGATGCAAAAAGATGGAGCAACATGCCATACGTTAAATGTGACTTTACCGGTGGTCAAAGAAATGCTTCCTAACAAATTGATTTCTCGCAGAGGTGATATCTAATGGACTCCAAGAAGCCTAGACCTTACTCCTTGCGATTTCTTCTTGTGGAGATATCTGAAGAGTAGAGTGTATCACAATAAACTAACGACCATATCTCAATTGAAAGAAAACATCCACGAGGAGATAACCGCGATTCCTCGTAGCATGTGTCAACGAGTTTTCCAAAATTTACGTAGTCGGTTGCAAAAGTGCCAGCGACGAGACGGAACACATCTCGACGATGTCATTTTTAAAAAATAAATTGCAATAAATTTTTATTACGTTAAATAAATCATTAACAAAAAAATATTAGTAGTTTTATTTTTATTCAATTTTCAAATGTGCAAAAATTTATGGCTCATCCTTTAGCATAAAAACAGCATTATTTCGATAATTTTCCATTTACACTAATTTCACTGTTGCATATAATATGACCGCGGTAGTTACAGCGCTGTTGAAATGTCGAGCACTGTGGGTAACAGCGTTTTTGCTAATCGAAATTTTTAGACGCACTACATTTACTACATTTATGAGTTAGTAAATTGAGTCTACGTGGTTTACTACAGTTCATACGTACACTATAATATAGAGATATAGTAGTTAAGCTAGATTAAAATGTGTTTGAGAATCGAATTTTCACATTTATGCCCTTGGTAACTATTTGTCAAATGTTGATCAAGCATACTTACTGCTGTTGCTACCCGCGCTCGCGCCTATTTGGCTTGCGGCTTACCGCGTCGATCTACTTCTACGCAACTGTCGAGAGGGAGTGTTGTGATTGCGGTAACCGAATTTAGCTGCGTAACTGGAGTCGTTATGAAAAGTAAGTAGCATTGATTATTATTGATTTCTTCGAAATAAATAGATTGGATGGAACATTAAAAAAGGTACCTAGGTCAGTACCTACCTAATTAGCTTAGAGGTTAGATAACTGGTGAAAATTACCTAAAACCTTTGCAAATTACCGATTCTTGTGTAGGTAAAAAGTTTAGTTGTTCAGTTATTGATCGAACGAAGCGATCTCTGAATCAACTTGGACAAATCGGCGTTGTATGTATGTATGTTTGTCCGAGGATAACTTTCGAAGCGTCGAACCGATCATCGTGAAATTTAATACATATGTAGGTAGGTAGTGATGGTACAATTTTGGTGTGACTAAATGTGCTAAAATGTTGGGGAGTTGTTGTAATATTGGGGTTCAAGTGGGGTAAAAATGAAGAAGCTATCAGGTCAAATGGGACGTTAAATGTAAGATATTCATTAGTACATTTAGACTCGTTTTTTATTTTTCGTGAACTCTATAGTTTTTGAGTTATTAGTCATAATAAAAACTGAACTTTGACAAAATTCACAGGGTACACCAGTGACCCCACAGTGCTGAAATTCACAGGGTACACCAGTGACCCCACAGTGCTCAAATTTGGTATGCGTGTAGCTTTAGGAACACTTATAAGCAAAAATCTGAAAACTAAAATAACTGCAATTTGTACCCCAAAAAAGAAGAACCACTTACATAAACTAAAATTTGAACGAAACTAGGTCAAGTTAGTTGGTTTTTGTCACTATTTTATTAGTCAAAGATTAAGGCCGGCATGCACAACGATCCCTCAACGTATTTAGCGAGTAAACATGTTTAAATTTTACGTATTTGTATGATTTGACATCTATTTAAATCATATTTAGCAACTTAATACGTTTAGGTATCGTTGCGCGAATCGCCCTTAGAATACTGTTTTTTGTTTTGGGATACTCGCGAGATTTCAGTTTGGGGAGAACCATCAGTTCTTAATAATTATCATTTTGTTTATTAGTTTAGAAGTTAGATCAAAAGCGGAAAAGCACCCTACCTAAATCTTATTTGCAGTACGTACCTACATACCTACTTACCGGTTATCTTGTAGGTACGGATTCGTGGGGTTAATTATGCGATTTTTACCTTTAACCCAAGGGAGGCTTGTTATTATAAGTAAGAAATAAGTAGGTATGCGTAGTCTGTATTAGCTTTAAAATTGATTTTATTTAACCTATTTATTATGTTTTTGGCTTTGTTTTTAACCCCCGAGACAAAAAAAAATGTTAAGTAGGTATAAGTTTGTTGTGTCTGTCTGTCTCTGAAACACCAGCATAATCACACTCCGCAAAGAATGAAGCGATTACGGTTTAGTTTTTATCTGGTATAAAAAGAGGTCTACCGAAAACGAAGGGGGTGGGGTAGCACCCCAAAATATAACCAAATACAAAATCCGCTGACCTACCTCCCTAATAAAAATTCTAGCCTACTAATAATCCACCTATTATTAAATTATTTTAAGTAGGTAATGTTATTGAACACCGTATATTAATCAAGGTTTCTATTCTCGCTTTAAACATTGTACCTATACTCTGGCCAAACTCAATACAGAATGTTATAGTATGTGTATAGTAAATGAATTACTGCAACTTCTTTTCAGATGTCTAAACGCCTGCCGCCGAGAGTGCAAAGAATCGCTCGAGCAAGATTTTAAATCTCAAACCTCTCCTAAAAAAAATAAAGAAGTAAAAATTTTAATAGATGAAACTTACCAAAATGTTGATTGGAAAATAATTCTTGTATCTACTCAAACTCAGAAAATAGATATATATATAATACTTTTCAAGACTGCAATGACACACTTCAACTGGAAACGAATAATAATACATCTCAAGATTGCAAAAAAGAAAGGACCCCTCTACAATCGAATGGCGAAATTGTGAACTGAACCTAATTAATTATTTCCAAATAAATGTCATTCCATAATTACATCGTTTTAATTTTACTATACCATCTAACTTTTTGTCAGTAAAGTCAATTCAATGCTCTTGTACACATGAATGTTTTGTATTTATGCCAATATATTGCATATAAATTTAATCATACAAGTAGTTACATCAATTTCGCGTTACAGGAAAACATTTGATTTGGATTTGTCCATACATTTTTATGTTATATGTACAGCAATTTATCGTTTCAAAAAAATAAATGACATTGCTGTAACCCACAAATTATAGTTCAAAAGTAACTTTTAGTAAATTTTAGGTATTTGTTTTGATAGATAATCCAAAAATACGTATAGGTTCTAAAAATTACGTCTGGGGATTGAATAAATAAAAAGTTATTAATTTTTTTCTTAATTCTTAAAAGTGTTTGGGCTCTCCTGAACATTTTTCTATTTGTGGGTTACAGCAATTATGTTTTTTTGCGTTGATATACATATATATTTTCTACGGCTATATAATCCTAATCTGGATTTAATACGATTATCCCGATGTTCGCCATCCAGTTCGCTCGAGATAAAAAAATGCGAAGGATCGTTTTATATCTTAATTTCAAATAGCATTTAATAAATAAGTATTAAAATGTACTTAATTGTAATAATAAAACCCTTTTAGCAAAGCGAAAATAAAAAAATAATGTAAACAGGGTGTTTGGTAATATACTGACGATATTCAAGTGACGGTTTCTCAAAACATAAAAAAGACTTCTTGAAAAAAAAACTAATAGATATATTATCAAATTTTAAAGAAAATCAACTAAGTTTAGTGATTCATTCGATATAAAACTTACTGCCTACTCTTGTAATCGACATCCAAAAATAAAGGCTCATTTGATATCCCTTTCGGAAATGGCTGCGGGTTTTGGGTTAGAAAGGGACAACAAGAGATATCTCGAGACGTCACCAATACAGTATCTGTGGTTAGATGGCAAGCGTTATGCAATAGCACAACATAAGTTTAATAAACTGTTTGTTTTTACCTACATGCCAAAACAAATTACATATATCTTTGGTTAATTTCACAAATTAATTTATTATGCTCATCAAAATAACCCCTTTCATTTTTGTGCGTATATTATCAAACAACCTATATACAGCCCACAAAAGTTTCTGTAGGTAATCAAACAAGGTGAACACCGACTCTAATGAATAACACTTACGCGAAAGTATTCTAACAGATTAAAAATAATGTTGAAGAGCCCACACTCTTGATCCGGCAATATTTTACCTGGGGCTATGGTTGGGTAACGTCCGACTTTAAAAAGAAATTACCTGTAAAAACTTTTAAAGCGCTTTATCGGCCTAAAACGCAATTACGTAAGTGAGAATATGATAAAGATGGAGTTAATGTATAACAAATCTTTTTTGTGATTTATTTAAGTAATCAACAGCTATTTACAAAGAAACATTTAACTCAGCAAGGTGGATGTTAACGTAGTTGCTAGAAGTGTTGTTCAAATCAATGTATTTTTACTCTGAACCAATTTTTTTACACCTATAGTTCAGTTGATAATTATGAGATATAACTAGGAATACGGAATATAATAATTAAGGGATTTATCACGTACCGTCTTATCGGTGTTTCGACCGACAATGTTTCGGTTCAATTCGTGAACCTTCATCAGGGTGAGTGCGATCCGCTCCGAATAACGTCTCGCCTCGCACGGACGGTACGTGATAAATCCCGTATTTATAATAATTAATTCTCAATCACGAAAGTTTTCTAAGTAAAATAATTAAGGGGTTTGAATACAGGTTGCTGGTAAATGAGGTTTACAGTAATTTCGTAGGACTTTTTTATTGATAACTAGTGGTCCCGCCGAACTTCGTATCGCTTTGACATGCATAGGTATAACGCGGACTGTCAATATAAGTCACCCTGGTAGAATTGTCAATTGTTGTCCCCGGCCATCATTATGTATGAGAAAATGAATGACTTCTACAAATAATTCAATACCAAAATTAGCCAAATCGCTCCACCCGTTCTCGAGTTTTAGCGAGACTAACGAACAGCAATTAATTTTTATATATATAGACAAAATATCTCGGGATAACTCTTACCGAAGCATCTGTTTCAAACGATATTAATTTTTTTTTACATCCTCTTTGACGATATTTGCAGCACGCATTCCGTCAATTCTATGTCAAACGTCATAAGGTTACATTACAAAAGCGCTAAGGTTAGAATATAAATACTTTTATATGGTGGTTAAGTATTCTTAATTTTTTTTATTTTGCGCGCAATTTTCTTAATTTTTTCTTTCATAAGAACCTTCTCCTGACAATAAGAAATACAACAAAAAAAGAATTAGGGTAATTGGTCCAGGCGTTGTTGAGTTATGCGCTTACCAACACATTTTGCGATTCATTTTTATATTATAGATAATAACTAAGTCAAAGTCGAAATATTTGATTCATTAGAACCACAAGGATCACTTTATAACGTCAATTTTACTGCCTGTTCCTTCGCGACGAAGCTAGGAAAGAAAGAAATTTATGTATTATTGCACACCAATAATACATACCGTAATAAAGAAATACACAAGACATTATCGGTGCAACGCTATAAGTGGTTTCTTTCAGGTAATCTTCGTTTTTTCTGCTTTTTAAAACAAAGTTCAGTTCATCCTGCCCTTAACTTTTGCGGGTTAGACCCATACTTGTGGTAATATTTAACGATGTTTACGCGAACTTCGTTTAAAAGTTGCTGTAATGGATTTTTGAATTAAAGCCCTGGAAATGACATGGGTCGTTATTTATGGTATGATGCGCTATTGCCTTCCTTTTCGGACATCCTGTATCACCGAGATATTGTCGGCCAATATCAATGGTATTGAGGGTCATAAAGCATTGCCCTTTCTTGTTTTGTACACCGTATCTACTTGAATAAAATTATCAATATGGATTATATTTTTGTTTTTAGGGTTCCATACTTTAAAAGGTGAAAAAATAAACCCTTATAAGATCACTCTCTTGTCCGTCTGTCCGTGTGTCACCATCGATTTTCTCAGGAACGGTTGGACCTAGCAAGTTGAAATTTATACCATATACTGAGGTCTATAGTTGCTATCAGGTGTATTAAAATCAAGATCCTGAGTCAATATGAATTTAGATTTTCGCAAAAACTCGTTATTACCAAAATTTACCAAAATTTTCAACTTATTTCATTATTCGTAATTTTACCTTTAGTTGTGATATCATGCTTTTAATCAAAATTGACAATTCTAGATCAACCGGAAGTACCCTATGGGTTAAGGGTCAAAAATCTATATGGTACTTAGTTCCCGTTGACCTAGAATCACGAAACTTGACAAAAAGTAAAGTAAGGAAAAATTCCAAAAAATAAACAAGTTGATAATTAAATGGTGTCTCCATACATATAGTTGATACCAATTAAGATAAGTCCTCTGAGTTGTATGAGCGTTCATTATAGTTTCGAGGACTAGCTTAATCGGCATCAACCTCAAAAAAGGTAAATAAGTAAAATTGCTATGGAATAAAATAAATATTTAAGTGGGGCTCCCATACAACAGACATGATTTTATTTGCCGTTTTTATGGATACGGGACCCTTCGTGCGCGAGTCCGTCTCGCACTTGGCGTGTTTTTTTATTTGATACGCTGTAACTTGCTGTAGTTATGCTAATTATGTTATTGATGACAACCTTGAAAGAAACTTATATCTGTCCCATTAATAAATCACTTGATAACGGACTTTTAAATAATAATAATAAATAAATTTTGCTGGACATTTCACACAGCGCTATCTAGGCCCCAAACTAAGTAGAGCTTGTATTATGGGAACCAGATAACTGATAGAATACTTATATTACTCGTGCGCGATAACTTGGGACCTGCTAGGAATGCGACTCCCCGACCGCTTCCCCTGCACTTCCCCGATGGCGCCCGTATTGTACCGTTCGCATCACTATTATTTACTAGGGTTTTTAGTCTCGTACTGGCCTACGTCACGCAACGACGCGCTCTGGAATTCTTTTAGTTTTCGTTTGTGTTATTGTTTTGTTGTCTGGAAAAAAGAAGTCAACCATGTGGACAGGCTTCGACAAAAGTATTGGGACGATGACCTCTTACAACAGAGGAATGAATCGCAATTAATTGTAAATTTACTCCCTAAATAACATAATAAATTAGGTAAAAAAACAATGACGAAGCCGCGGGCGGCTGCTTGTTATGTTCGCTTTTTTGCGGGCGGTACAAACACGTCAATATGACGTCACCGCGCTCAGGTCCCAACTTATCGCGCACGGGTAATATATACCTATATATTTGTAATTACTTACCAGCATTTCCTTTATCAGTTTCTTTAGTAATTAGAATGCCTTTATATAATACTTATATTTTTTACACTTTATCATTTATCATTTCTTAAAAAAAAATAGCTATTTGGATGAAAATTAGACCAGAAATTGCTTCTGGTTAGAATCTCCCTGCTCGTGAGTATTAGTTTTCTGTGGTCAGAACATTAGTATATCTCTATGGTCAGAACTCTTTAAAATTCAGCCATCCAAATAGCTATTTTTTTTTGTTTCTAATTTTAAGAGAACTACTTGTCTATTTTAACCTTACCTCTTTATTCTACGTTACATTTCTTTACAGACGATCACTGCGGAAATCAGTGACGCACCAAGAGGAAGTTGCCCGACAGTTGGACGAGCTAACAGACTACAGGCCTTACTTCACGTGGTGGGTTAGCACTGTGCAGACGTTGGTGCTATTGCTGTCACTTCTATGCTACGGGTTCGGACCGGTTGGGTTCGGGAGGCACACGCATTCGGGACAAGTTTTAGTGAAGAGTTTGAGTTTACAACAGGTGAGTGGTCTTACATTAAGTACTTTTTTACCAGCCTACGTTGTCCCACTTATGGGCTAAGGTCTCTCCATCTTCCCTCCATCCATCGCGTTCTACTGCCGATTCTGACCAATCTGGTTCGATTGCATCCATGTCGTCTCTCTATCTTTTTCTGGGCTTACTACGGCTGCCTCGCCCGTACGGTATGAAGAGAATCATCCTTGGAGTGAGAAATGCCGATCTACGAGCCAAACCCGGCATAGCCGATGTATGTATTAAGACCACCCACTTAAAATGGGATTGGGTAGGCCATGTGGTACGAATGCATCCAGAACGTCCGGGAAATTAAGTCACTCAGTGGATATGTATACTTAACTAAATTTAACTGAAATTTGCTTTGATTTAAAAATAACACAATATAAATTATGCTCGCCCCTGGTACCCATTAGGAACTAGGATAACTAGAGTTTATCTGCTTAATTAGACTCAGGCCAAAGCATGCACATGAATTAAGAAGACGAAAACGTTTGTTTTATATGACATACAAAACATAGGACAATAGGAGATAGAGAATACAGATACCAAGAGCTCCATCACTATTTTCCTGCCCTGATCCTACATTACGTCGCGTCGGGTTGGCACAAAGTTTATCTTCTTCCATATCTCTATCAGTCATTATCTCCAAACTTCGTACCCTTGCACAATTCATATCTCTTTTTTGAGCTAATAAAGACATAATTATTCATCATGTTTTTCTTTGTGTAATGTTCAAAGTAAGGAAAATCATCAGACGTAGCTTTCAGCATTATATATGCTCCATCATTAACCACATTTAAAATATGAGTAAAAAGCTTTTAACTCTCAGAAACGTCGTAGTATCGCTATTGATATGTATGTATGTTTATGTATATTTTTAGTTTATTTTATTGAATGTAGGTATTATTGTCAATTTAGGTATATTTACAAATGTATATTGTGTTATTTTTATTGTAAGTGATTAGAGGATGGTGGGAAATAACGACAGATAGGGATGCTTGGAGGGACTTGGGGGAGACCTTTGCTAAGCAGTGGGACGAGATAGGTTAGGAAAAAAAAGAAAAAAAAAGTGATTAGCGCTCTCCTAAAATTTAGTTTTTGATTTTGTTAAAGTACGCCCTCCTCCATTATTGTTATATTACAAAAATCCTCTCCATCCAAAGTTTCTCTCGAAGAAATTGCTTAAGCGATAAGACCACCCATTGTACTTGTTGCTTGATGAATTGTTATTACTAGGCTTTCATTTGACAACCCATTTGACCTAATAGTCTAATTTTTAATTTTTTTACCAATATCTCAACATACCTCACATTTTTAGGACAAATTTCACGATGATCGGATAACTCTTCGAAATTTATCCTCGGACAAACAAACATACATACATACCTACTTACATACAACGCATAGTTGCCCAAGTTGATTTGGAGATCTCGCTTTGATCGATCAATTATGTTTATTTCATTTGTAGTGTACAATAAAGTATTTTCATTTATTCATTCATTCATCTATCATAAGTGTTTTAACCATTGTGTATACAATACAAAACAGAGACTACTAAGCATAGGCAAGTGCTTAGGAAACGTTTATTTTAATAATTCTCAACTAACAAAAGACAAAATAATACGCTCAGTAAACACGACAAAGGAATACGCACGCATAAAAAACTGGCATTTTGTTTCTGTAGTGCGAATACAATAAAAGTCTAGTAGGAGAAATTGAATTGGCTTGATACAAAAAGGAGATCTAAACAATTTATAATTAAATCTCTAAAAATTATGGCAGATTTCACAGATTAATTAACTGATTAGGTTAATTAATTAAATATTTAAATAGTTGGCGATTAAATTAAACTTAAAGCATTTCGAATTTGGTTTTAACTCTCTCGTTTTTTTAATTTCCATTTAGGTGAAATATATATCTGTTAGCTCGAGTAAGTACGAAAGTTTTGGAGTGAACAAAGTTCTGACACAAATTCGAATTTATTTTATATTCTAGGTTCTAAAAAGTCAGTAAGATCCAAAAATCTTACAAATAAGCTATTCAACCCCTGAGATAGGCGCTTGAAACGCAAAGGCATTTAATATTGAACCACAAAACGTACGTTGACCTCAAATGAATTATAGACAGGCAGACACTTTGCGGTCATTCCTTTCTAAAAGATGGCTCATCACGAAAGACTGAGCTAAGCAGCAAAAAACTAGACAAAAGGGAGGTTTCACAAAGCCTCTGTGACCTATATACTGGGGCTCACTCGCTAATACTCTTACTTTGTGTCGTTTTAGCCGGTTCTACAATGAGGCATAAGGTAACCCTTTGAGAATGGACGGTCCCTATTTTTTCATATTAGACTTGACAATTCCATTGAATGATTCCAAATTCATTATCTGTGTTCATAACGAGGGTTAGTATTGGTTCCTTTCGAAAAGGTATATTATAATGATGATGATCAAGTCCATTCGAAGGTTGCCTGGAAGGTTTTTAAGTTTTCTAGGTTAAGTAATGGTAATTTGGTGTAAAAATAAATAATTCTCTAACATTATTATAAAAACGGGATTTATCACGTACCGTCTTATCGGTGTTTTGGCCGACAATGTTTCGGTTCAATTCGTGAACCTTTATCAGGGTGAGTGCGATCCGCTCCGAATAACGTCTCCCGTATTTATATTTTTGATTGAAATCAATCACGAAAGTTTTTTTAAGTAAAATTCTCTATCTATATGATAAGGTACTTACATATTTGTAATCCCAATCGTTTCGTATGTTTTTCAGTGAAGACCAAAAGCAAATGCCATAATTTTTAATATTAAATATATATTTTTAATTTTATATCTATAATACTACTAAATATATACTATAATTAGCTGACCCGGCAAACGTTGTTTTGCCATATAAATAATTGCTATTAAAAAATAAGGGTTGATCGTAGAAAGTTGAAAATTGAGTATTGTATGTATTTTTTTATGTTGTATCATAAAAAAATAGAAATTAAAAATTTTGTCTAAAAAATAAAAAAAAAATTTAGGGGTGGACTACCCCTAACATTTAGGGGGATGAAAAATAGATGTTGGCCGATTCTCATAGATACCGGATAAGCACAAAAAATTTCATCAAAATCGGTCAAGCCGTTTCGGAGGAGTATGGCAACGAAAACTGTGACACGAGAATTTTATATATTAGATTTTTCGACGGTAGTTGCTAGTAAAATTTTATTTATTTTATTTTTAGGCTTTTGATGTTCAAAAGCCAAAAAATGAAGTTTTTTAGCTGAGGGATTTTTTTGTAGTGTGTTCGCTGCAAATATATTTTAATTTTTCACTTAATAGTTAAAAGTAAAGTTATAACTAGAATGTAGTGGGATTTTTACAAGAAAAAAATCTTGTTGATACACAGGGTAATGTTTAATCTCTAGAGCAAATATCTATAGTGCATAAGCGGGTTGACAGACTAAGTAAATCTGGTAGAACGTGTTTTGTCTAAAAGCTTTGGCTCATTTAAGCCTTATTAAGTTTCGTAAGGAAACAAACTTTTCGTTTTTGCGGTCTCCAAACGCAAATTAGTTTTGCCATTTAAATGAACTCGAAATGTTTTGTCACGAAAAAATGCTAGATTTATCTTACTTCCCTGCAAAATCGTTTTCATATATTTCGCAGCAAATGAGGCCGATGTAATTTATAAATTTAGGGGTCCTGAAGATACCCGTATTATTTTATGGTAACAAGGTGGGCAAAGATTGTTCATGTGTACTGAAAATGAGTGTAATCAATTATTAATGATTTAGAAATTATCTTGTTGGTTATCTAAGTTATTAGCATAGCATATAAGTTGTGAGTCTTTATTTGTTACACAAGTTTAAAGAGCATTTTTATTAAACAACCAAAAAGGTTTTCCATATATTGGTCATTGCTTTAAGCGGTTAGATCCATTACGCTTCTCTTTTGTTTTTAAGTTTATTGTATTTTATTCTGTAATTGGTGTTAGTATACACGGTGTCCTCTATATAACTGTTTTCCCAGAACAAACAATGCTCAGACCATTGTCTAATAACTGTTTATAGCATCAAATATATGAATAAAACAAATCTAGATATTATCAAATAAGTCTAACTTTGTTCGAAAACTAACCGTGACATAAAGTTCATTGACATGCTAGCCGTAGCGTATTACATACTCCTTAGTTGTTTAACTAGTAGCTACCAACGCGCTATGTTGTAGGCCGTAACGTTAAAATAGACGTTTTAAGTTTGCATCTTTTTAAATTTTTGTAATACAGATTTCGTTTTTTTTTAATTTAAAATAAAAAAAACGAAATCTGTATAATAAACTGTTAGTAAACCATGGTCTGAACAACGTATGTTCTGGGAAAACAGAGATTTAAAGGACACCGTGTATATATCGATCTATACCATATGTTAGATATTGCTACAATTGAGAGGGAATATAATAGCTACCAAGCCACATAGCTGTTATTTTCGCAATGACCGCGGTGTGGTGGGCGAATAGCCAACTAAGAATGAGGTTGCGGATTCGATATTATAAATTTAGATACATTATATCTTTATTGCATATCGTATCTTTGTTATAACAAAATCCTAGCCATCTAAAGTTTGTCCAGAAGAGATCGTTTCTATACGATAAGACCGCCCTTCGCACACACGGCTGCACATCGAGCCATATTTTCCAGTATGAGCTGACCTCTCATTCTACGAAAAGCCTACACAAAGCGAGGTCAGCTTATACTGGAATAATATAGCTTGATGTGTAGCCGTGTGTACTATTTGCTTTGTGCCTTATCGTTAAAGCGATCTCTTCCGAGCAACCTCCCAATCATTAATTTCAAGTTCGATTGTTGTTGAGCATTATTTATTATTGCTATATTGTACAATGGGTGACCTTATCGTTAAAAGCGATCTCTTCTGAGCAACTTCCCTATCATTAATTTCAAGTTTGATTGTTGTTGAGCATTATTTATTATTGCTATATTGTACAATGGGTGACCTTATCGTTAAAAGCGATCTCTTCTGAGCAACCTCACAATCATTAATTTCAAGTTCGATTGTTGTTGAGCATTATTTATTGTTGCTATATTGTACAATGGGTGACCTTATCGTTAAATGCGATCTCTTCTGAGCAACCTCCCAATCATTAATTTCAAGTTCGATTGTTGTTGAGCATTATTTATTGTTGCTATATTGTACAATGGGTGACCTTATCGTTAAATGCGATCTCTTCTGAGCATTCTCCCAATCATTAATTTCAAGTTCGATTGTTGTTGAGCATTATTTATTATTGCTATATTGTACAATGGGTGACCTTATCGTTAAAAGCGATCTCTTCTGAGCAACCTCCCAATCATTAATTTCAAGTTCGATTGTTGTTGAGCATTATTTATTATTGCTATATTGTATAATGGGTGACCTTATCGTTAAAAGCGATCTCTTCTGAGCAACCTCCCAATCATTAATTTCAAGTTCGTTTGTTGTTGAGCATTATTTATTGTTGCTATATTGTACAATGGGTGACCTTATCGTTAAATGCGATCTCTTCTGAGCATTCTCCCAATCATTAATTTCAAGTTCGATTGTTGTTGAGCATTATTTATTATTGCTATATTGTACAATGGGTGACCTTATCGTTAAAAGCGATCTCTTCTGAGCAACCTCCCAATCATTAATTTCAAGTTCGATTGTTGTTAAGCATTATTTATTATTGCTATATTGTACAATGGGTGACCTTATCGTTAAAAGCGATCTCTTCTGAGCAACCTCCCAATCATTAATTTTAAGTTCGATTGTTGTTGAGCATTATTTATTATTGCTATATTGTACAATGGGTGACCTTATCGTTAAAAGCGATCTCTTCTGAGCAACCTCCCAATCATTATTTTCAGTTTCTATTGTTGTTGAGCATTATTTCTTAATATTATTTTAATATACTTAAAGTACCGAGATGATTTGCGCTAAAAACGGGATATTTACTATGATTTATGAGTTTTTTAGTATCCCGATATTTCGATCATGGCGCGTGATCAACTGCGTCGACATATCGGGATTCTGAATAACTCACAAATCCTGGTAAATATCCCGTTTTAGTGCAAAACGTGTTCATAACCATGATAGTATTTTTCAAACTTTCGCGATCTCTGTACATAATTACTGATAAAAACGAGTATTTATCGCGTATACTTTTTTATTTGTTATTCTAAATTTTTAATTATGTTGCAACAACCGTGGTTGCAGGCGGCTCTGATCCATCGTATAAATCAGTAAATTTAACCATAATAGTTTCAAAATTCATACTGAGCTGATGACTAAAAGAGCGCTATGGTAGAACAATTACATTTTATTCGGATCCCACGTAATGTAGAGTTTTAATACAGTTTTTTTTAGTGATTTGTTTGTGACTGTGGCGCAGGAGGTTGGGAGTTAGAATTCCGCCACTTAGGACCGACTTAGATGAAATTTGGAATATAGATAGATAATGACCAGCACTGAGACGTATATCACGAGTACTTCTAATTTACAACCCATGCGTGCTACGCGAGAATAACCTTGTTAATCATATTTTTTTTAATATTTTCTAGGTGGAATGGGAAGAACCGGCGTCATTTTGGCTGGGGCCTAGAGCGGCGGATCTGATTCACTTGGGGGCTAAGTTCGCGCCTTGTATGAGGCGAGACGTGAGGATAGCCCGGGCAATAGCAGCCTCGGCTAGGAGAGAACGGGATACCGCGTGCTGCATACGGAACGATGATTCGGGCTGTGTGCAATCTTCAAAGGCTGATTGTTCTGTGAGTTGAGAGCTATCAGGCTAGAAGACACATTAGAAAAGTTTATATCAACGGAAGATAAGAGTGGAATGGCATTTAAATATAAAATGTAGGTAAAAAAATAGAAAAAAGAGAAAGAAAAGATTGTATTTATAACCAAACATAAAATAAAAAATGGAACAACAACATCTCACTTCAGCACTTACAAAGCATGACGCTACTAGATGTTAATATGCCGCAGCGCTGGTCTTCCACTGAGTCCAGTTTAGTTTACCTCACGTATGTACATCCTGATCAAGGGTAGTCATAATAAAACAACTGTTACTAAAATCAAACCAGACCATACAAAATACATAGACATAGACAGACATTTATTTGCTACCACAGCACACACAAATTCACACAATACAATCAAAAGGTATAACATCTAAGAGAAAGCACAAGTAAGAGAAAACAGAAAACTACATACAACAAACAAAGGAACAATAGAATGAAATAATAAGTATACAATGTAGTCAGGGAAAAATTAAATGAGGCAAGTAGGTGTGTATGTGCTACTGCAGCAAATGGGTTCCAGCTCAGCAATATGCCTCGCCACCGATCGACAGCTCGGCGCTGTTATTCTGCAGACACATTTTTGGCATAACATAACAACCTACTCTTTAATCTAATGAAAACTAATTATCTAACGTAGAGTCGTGGTAGTCTACTGGGACGCAACCTGACTTCCCGTTTGGAGGTTGGTTGAATTTGAACCCGCAATGGTGCCCCCCCCCCCCCGTGCACTAATTGCTTTTACTACTCGACGTATGTGCGCTTTTACACGTGGTTAAAAACTGAAGGAAACTAGGTTGTTCGCCCCGAACTGAGTTCTCGCGAGTCTCCCATAAAAAGAAAATAATGTTATTTGTACCTAATCTTTGACTATCTAAATAGTGCCACAAAATATATAACCAAAAGACTTGACCTACAGTTTCACTCAAACTACATGTACCTAGAGTTCATGTCAATTGGATATTTTTTTTTTTTGGCGTAGAAATTATTATTCTGGATATTCAGTTATTCTGTATTTCAGACTTTTCCCTATATTTGTGTTACTTGTCCTACACGCATACTAAATTTCAGCACTGTGGGGTCACTGGTGTACCCTGTGAATTTTGTCAAAGTTCAATTTTTATTATGGCTAATAACTAACAAACTACTAGGTTTAAACTAAAAATAAAAACAGTGTCGAAATTTACTCACAAATACCTTTTATTAAACGTGCCATTTGACCGAACAGTCTGATTTTGGTTTTTTTTACTCCTATTATACCCCAATATCTCAACAACCCCTTCATATTTTTGTCTCATTAAATCACATTGATATTGTGTCATGACTACCTACCTATATACTAAATATCACAATGATCGGATAAATGTTTCGAAAGTTTTCCTCGGACAAACAAACATACTCGTACATACAACGTCGATTTGCCCAAGTTGATTCAGAGATCTTGCTTCGCTCGATCAAATATTTTGGGGAAACCGGCATGTCCTGGAATCAAATAACGACGGCCAAAAACTCGGGTTAGTAATCTAATAAGCGGATCGCCGCATACAAACCTGAATTTTTGCAATCTGTCTCATGAATTCAAAAAAAATGGGCATTAATGAAACGTATTGTTTGAACTTGCCTCTGACTACCCACTTCTGGGATATCTTCACGGGTTTCCGTACTGACCAAGAGACCCGAGGAGGTCCATCATGAGTATAAATATACTTGTGAGCATTTCTTTATGTAAAAACGCAAGAGCATACAAATATTTCGGCATTCTACGCTATAATGTCATTTTACGCTATTCTTCCAAAGAGAAAAAATTCTAGGTTATCTTGCTGGCCCGTATGTATCCTAGTGTAATATCTGGTTTTCCAGAACAAGTATGTTAAAATTAAAAAAGGCAATTCTATTCACAAAATTCAATAACCCTCTCTAATGCTAAGATACATTTATTTGGTAAAGTTCGGGCTAAATACTTATAGCAGCTCTAAATGGATTGATATAAAATAAAGTCTAAAAGAACTGGTTTTTTGACGTTAAATTTTCAGTAGAACATGGTGTAGTTATCCCATTTTGGTATAACACAGACATATTCTGTAACGTCCAATAGAATGTTAATCTTAATTACATACACTCGCGCGATCGATTCGCGTAGCGCTGCTGCTACGAGTAAGCTACGCACGTAGCATCTCGTAGAGGCGAAACCATGGACACGCCTTTTTAATACGCTCTTCACACCTATAAAATATAATCCGTGATACTCGTACAAACAAACTGATTTAATTACCTATTACCTCTATAGGCACAGCGTCCTGTCCTCACGCGGTTCGTTTGTGGGGGAACTTATGGTAGTTAGTATTGAATTATTTAATGGGGTTTGTTAAATTGACCAAACTTTTCGCCAATGATATCGAATTTTATAAGATCATTTAAAAATATGTTTATCCAACTAGACAGCAGTGTTTAAAATGTTCCACTCTTTCCGAATAGAACAACATTTGAACAATGTGCTTTAAAATTTATTCTAATTTAGTGGTGTTTCTCAATATAATGGGGTCTGTATCTTCATTGAGTAGCATCTTGTACCAACGTGTACTTACTGTGCGATGCCAGGTACTTATTTTGTCGATTGACTTAGTTACTGGATATTTACTTATCGGATTTTAGGATATTTTAAATTAAAACAGATCTTTGTCTTCTTACCACTATGCGTGTAATGGCGTTTACTTTGTACAAAATTCGAGGAACATTAATATAACAACCGATAGAAATAAGTTTTAAATAATCACGTGATAGTGGCTTGCGTAGATTGGTAGAATAACAACATCGTAAAGAAGAACAATTGCAGCCTTGAGTTTAGCGTAATCGCGAACACAACGATTAAAACATGCTGTAATTTCTTTCTATTCATAAAAACATGGCTTTCGCCCATTTATTTATGTTTTCCCCTCTGGCAAAATAATTTCACGTGCACCTAATAAAAGTAGGTCAAACTCCAATGTTAAATAAAATCTCCTTAAATAAATATCATATAATCTAGGCTTGCAAAGAGAAATTATGAAGCTTATAATTTTTCGGCTTAGGCAAACTCTTTTAATTGAATTTACACCGTTAATTTTCTGCTTTTTATACTGTACCGAATATTTTAAGTGTTATAATAATACTTGTTATGCGCATGCTATCACCCAGATAAGAGGATTAATACCGAAGGTAAGCTCGGATAAGAATTATTTGGCCCACTTATTTTATCGTTAACAATTTTATTTAATGTCGCTTTCAATTTTGGCGTTTTATATAATCGAAAATCATTATATGCCTCGTGCATGGTGTTTTGCAGACCAACACAAATTATAAATTTCGTTTAATTTGTTAAATGCATTTCAAATAAATATTAGGTAATTATAGTAGTGATTCGCCCCGAACTAAGATCTCTCGAGTCCCCCAAAACACAAAAGAAAATATTCTTATGGCGAATCGCGCAACGATGTCTAAGCGTATTTAGTGGCTAAATATGATTTAAGGTGTTGTCCAATCAAACAGATACGTAAAATTTAAACGTGTTTAGTCGCTAAACACGTTTAGGGATCGTTGTGCAAGCTGGCTTTAATCTTTGACCAATAAAACAGTTCCACGAAATAAATAACCAAAATACTTGACCTACAATTTCATTCAAATTACAGGTAACGGGAGTTCATGTAATATGGTTATTCTTTTTTGGGGTACAAATTGCAGTAATTTTAGATTTCAAACTTTCGCCTATATTTGTGTTACTAAGACTATAATACCAAATTACAGCACTGTGGAGTTACTGGTGTACCCTGTGAATTTTGTTAAAATTCAGTATTTATTAAGGCTAATAACTTAAACAAATTTTAAATTCATTTGAATTTTTTTTACCTCTCTTGAACTCCACTATCTCAACAACCCACCCAACATTTTTAGCTCAATTAGTCATACCAAAATTGTGCCATCACTATCTACAATGTATAAAAATTTCACAATGATCGGATCAACGCTTCGAAAGTTATCCTCGGACAAACAAACATACATATATACATACATACAATGCCGATTTGCCCAAGTTGATTTAGAGATATCGCTTCGCTCGATCAATAACAAAGTTTAATGGAAATACGAAGTAACGATTGATGCATAAGATATGCAATCTGCCGCTCTGGAAATCTATGGAGAAAGTGCGGATTACTTGGAGCTGTTTTGTAAGCTTGTTACTTCAAATAATTATAATGTTTGTACTAACAAACGCGCCCGCGGCTTCACACGCTCCAAATTTCCCGTTCCCGTGAGAGCTTCAGGATAAAAACAATATAAAACACTCTTGTCAATGTGACGTGACACTTCATATAAATACACGTTAATGAACGACGGGTAAAATAAATGGATATTTTGAATATAAAAATACTAAAATCACGTTTAAAAACTAGGGGGTCCCCCACCCCCCATTTTTTAATCGTGATTTTAGTTCGAAAAGTATTTTTCACCGTCCTATCCCCATACGAAGGTGAAAAATACTTTTCGAACTGTTCTTATACCTATCAAATATATAAAAAAGAGTTCATTAAAATCGTTCTACGCGTTTCGGACGAGTGCGACCACTAAAACAGTGACACAAGATTTTTATATAGTATAATTTTCCTATTTTTCAGAATACAATATCAACTTGGAAAAAGTGGTCTTCAGGTGAATCGGGTCCCGGGGGTCGGATATCAGGGTCAGTTTGTGGATTAGATCCAAAGTAAGTATATTTAAGTTATATTAATTATGATTACATTATCGGTGAGATAGCGGTGGTTATCGGTGAGCTAAATTAGGGAGCTTATAACATCCAGCAGGAGGTGGTATAAGCCTGGCTGATGATCAGCTCACATCCACACACCCACTGATTGATAGATAGGTATTATTTGATTGAACTCTGGGGCGCAGTAGGTGAATAGTCAGCTGAAAAGCAGGACAAGTTTGCATGGTCTGCAGATATTTGGTTTCGATATTTTTCTATATATTTTTATACTAGCTGTTGCCAGCGGCTTCGAACGCGTGGTTTGCCAATCAAAAGTAGCTTATGTGTTAATCCAGGTTATGATCTACGTACATAATAAATTTCATCGCAATCAGTTCAGCCGTTCCGGCGTGAAAGAGTAACAAACATCCATATATATAAACTTTCGCATTTATAATATTAGTAAGATTAGTAGGATAACTAGTGGTTCGCCCCAAACTGAGATCTCGCGAGTCTAACAAATAATAAAACAATTATCATTCATAATCTTTGACTGATAAACTAGTGTCAAATGCACAACCTACAACAACTTCATCTACAGTTTCTTTCAAATTACAAGTAACAGGGATTCATGAAAATTGGTTATTCATTTTTGGGGTAGATATTGCAGTTATTTCAAATTTCATAAATATGTCATGTTTGTGTCACTAAACCTACACAAATACTGAATTTCAGCAATGTAGGTTTACTGGTGTGCCCTGTGAATTTCGTTCAGCTAATAACACAAAAACATCAACAATTAAACTAATAATAACAACGGGGTCGAAATGTACCTACTAATGAGGACCTTTCATCCCACTAAACCTAATCGTCTCATTTAGATTTTTTTTACCCCTCTTGAACCCAAATATTTCAACAAATTTAGTCACACCAGGATTGTGCCATCACTATCTACCTATAATATCAAATTTGACGATGATCGGATCAACGCTTCGAAAGTTATCCTTAGACAAACAAATATAGATATATACATACACACATAAATACAAATAAATAAATAAATATTGCTGGACATTTCACACAGCGCTATCTAGCCCCAAACTAAGCAGAGCTTGTACTATGGGAACCAGATAACTGATAGAATACTTATATACATTTTTTTTTGTAAATACATACTTATAATATATAGAGAAACAACCAGACCCGGAAAAAAATCTGTAGATAGTGAAAACATTTGATCCGCGGCGGGAATCGAACCCGCTACCTCCTGCGTCTCAGCCGGCTATTCGCCCACTGCACCACGGAGGTCGTCGATTTGCTCAAGTTGATTTCTGGATATCATTTTTTTTTTCAAACAAAGATTTGTCGCTCGATCAATACTTAATACTATATATTTATATAGTATACTTAATACTATAAGGATACTTATTATTATTATAAGGATACTTACTTATTATAACTTTATGCTATTATAATTTAAACGATTTTTTGAAGATAAGTAAATTTAATTAAGTTTATTTTTTTACCTATGTTAATTTTAGTTCGTAATGAATATTCTGCGATAAAGCATTAATTAGAATTAGTTTATTTTGATCATGTTTGTTGTGTTTACCTAAAGTTTATAATATTACCATTCCTTTTAAGTGTTTTCTATACATGGAAAAAACTAAGGGAGACCTACATACGCAGCACTGGATGAAGTCAGGCTCCAAATAAGTGCTAGGCAACCCGACTGCAGTACCACAAGTGCTGCAGGAGTTTATAGGCGGCGGTGACCACTTAACATCAGGAGGCCCGCCAGCTTGTGTGTCTACAAGTTTAATATAAAAAAAAAAATAGTGAGAATGCCAATGATATTTTGTCGTTGAGGTTTTCTCTTAATCTTGAAAATTACTAAATTTCAGATTTTGCGAGGCGCCCCGCTCAATAGCGCCACACGAGTGGCCGGATGACATCACAAAATGGCCGATCTGTAGAAAATCGGTGCTGGACGGATCAGCCGCGGCCGGAAGGGCTGGACACGCGGCCGAACACATGGCTTGTGAGGTCATCGGCCATCCGTGCTGTATAGGGGTCCATGGGCAATGCGCGATCACGACCAGAGAGCATTGTGATTTCGTCAAGGGCCATTTTCACGAGGAGGCCTCGCTTTGTTCACAGGTTTGTTTATTTTTGATTCTAGTGGGCTATGACAGACTATTGGACTACTGGATCTACGCAGATACCACCTCTAGTTAAGTGGCTTAACTTGTTCTGCAAGGAAAACATGAACCCTTACTATGGATGTATTTACTATCAAGAATCAAGATCAAGAGTCAGTGATCATCAACCATCAAGAAGTCAGTGAGTTTTGAGACTGGTCTCAAATATCGTTACTTGAGTAAACATTTCTAATTCTAGGATGGGAGGAATAGGATCTGCACTGACGTCCCACATAGGGGTGTATACTACCCCCCTTCTAACCTGACCTTAGCCATCCCAACTCCTTAAATTAGCGGCGTAAGACTTTGGGTTGGTGGCAGCAGTTTTCCAGAGTCCCCGAAGTCGTTGCCGACGTCAAAAATGACTCTATGAGATCATGCATTCCCGTCTTCAGTCTGGCTTTGTGGGTGGCCGTACAGTGCAGTAGCACGTGCTCTACTGTCTCTTCATTCTGTAGGCATCCCGTCTTTGGGAGATGGTGATTAACTTCACAGTGTGCTGTGATGATCACTACCATCATCCGCAAGTCCTAGCGTTTCATCTTTAACAGTGTGTTGGATCTTGCGGTCTTTTATCGAAAGCCTTTTCTTGGTCTGCTCGCAGTGAGTTCTGCGTTCCCAGATTTTCGGATGCTCTTTCTCACCTGTTCCTGATTTCCGCAGCCGGTGGGTTGGATAGGCTGATATCGTGCGGAGTTGGGTTGAATTCGGCTCCTTCTCGAGCTAAGCAATCCGCCTTGTCGTTTTCCGGGCACGCATCATGACTTTTGTCCATGGTATTGTGACCGTATGATTTTGGGCTAGTTTTTGGAGAGCGCTATAGCATTGTGAGACCGATTTTGTCTGGTTTGCCGAGAGCGCTGATGGGTGCAAAGCTGTCTGTTATAAAGTTTAGCTGTGTCATTTCAGCCGCTTCTGTGGCTGTGTTTGCTTTGGATTCAATACATGAAGACATTTATGTGGCTGCCAAGAAGACACGAAGATAACGTTATAGGACATACTTATTTATTTAATAATTTCTTGCACAAAATACATATAAAATGTAAAAAGGTGGGCTTAATGCTAAAAGCCTGCCAACCTTAGAGGTGTTAATTTTTATTAATAAGAACTTAATACATAATTTTTTATTCTCTATTCATCAGCCGGACTAGCCAGCTGATTTAGCCATACCCAAAAGGCATACAACTCAGTGGGTCCAATATTATAAAGCGTTTGGGGTGCTATTGCGGCTTCCACATTTCTGAAGCGCATTAGGTATGTTTTCCGAGGCGCACTGACTCATTTGACGCCATCTGGCGTAATAAAACAGCCTCATTGCTGAAAAGACTTCGTGCTAGCAACAACAGCATTCTTGAGGCAATAGCGACAAAGTACGATTGTCCTCCGTTGGGAAAACTCATCCAGAGGACTGAATTACTGTTAGTGTTAAAATATTAACGTAGTTATTAAGTTTTTTTACTAACACTTATGGACCTCATTGTTGTCTTTTATTATTAAATAATTGAGCGAGCGAGCGAAGCCTCTCAGTTTCGAGATTGGTCAAAAAATGCTTTTGTCCATCTGTCATTCTGTCTGTTCTCGCCTACAGTTCGCATTTTTCAACCGATTTTGACGAAAATTGACACGCAAGTTCCTTGATTTATTTAGTTTTTTAAATCGATCGCGATTTTTCATTGGGGGGGAAAATAGGGGAAGTCTGCTGTAGCGTTATTGATCGACGGATTTCAATCAAGTTTGAGAGGCACACTAAGGACTTTATTAAGATGTTGCAAAACAATCCAAAAGCGGGGAGTGGATGGGGGAAAGGGGGGGGGGGGGACTTTGATATAACGGATATGGACGGATTTTAATTTTTGATTTTTTTCGGAAAATTTATACCTACCTATACAAATCAGACTACGCAGTAGTACGCTCCGCCTTTACGAGACAAACCCGTAGACACCTGATTCGACCTAGGACGAAGGGAAAAAATTTATAGCAATATTTTGCTCAAAAGTGTACAAAGGTAAACAAAACCTATTGAAGCACCTGAAATTCAATTTAATATTGGACTTTCTTCGTTAATTTTGTTAGGGAAATTACTTTTTGGACTTGTATTCCCAGGTTGGTTTCTAAACTCTGACAGGGATTTTGCTCTGTTGCTGACAATGCCACTTGCGGTCATCCATATAGTTAAATTTTTATAAGCTGATTTGTTATGGACTTCTAAGTGAGCTGCTTACAAGCGCTATAAGAGTGCTGTTTTGCGTTATTTTTCTGAGTCCTGTTTATAACTTTCTATTTCAATGATTCCAGGTGTCCTGTCTCGATGACGTATGCGGCATGCTTCCATTCATGCGGCGGCGTCGGCCAGACCAGCTCTATCGTGCCTGGACATCACTATTTGTACACGCTGGACTACTCCACCTGGCCACGACGCTGGCGTTACAGTGGCTGTTCATGAGAGACCTGGAGAAGATGGCTGGCCCCGTGCGGATAGCCGTGGTTTATTTGGGGAGTGGCGTTATTGGGAATATGGCGTCTGCTATTTTTGAGCCTTATAGAGCAGAGGTAAGGCTTCGTGGAGTTTGAGTAGTTGGCAATTTGACTCCAAATATCAAAACAATCAAAAGACAACAATGGCGATAACTTTGGCGATACCTACATTTTTGTAATAAATTCTAGTTAAAATTAAGTTTCCGCTAATCTAGATGCCTGTCGTTTGTATAGGTAATCGACGTATCGTTATGATTGATCGATTTATTAGTTGATTGAAAATAATATATTGCACTTTTTAAAATAGCACAAAGGCGAGCTTAACGCTAACGAGCAAAATGTTACTATCGAATATTTAAATTAAAATGACGCTAATATTGTAAACAATAACTGGCAGCATTATAACAAACATGTACCTACACTAATTTTGTGTCAATATTGGTCAAGCAACATTTGAATTGTTAAGTAGTGTAGTGCTAAAAAAAGTTTGTTTTCCAGGTGGGACCAGCTGGATCACACTTTGGACTGCTAGCGTGTTTGATGGTGGAAGTGATCGGTGCGTGGCATCTCCTAAAACAACCGTTTTGGGCGATGTACAAACTAGTGGGAGTCGCGCTCACGTTGTTCACTCTCGGCCTCCTCCCATGGATAGACAACTTTGCCCACTTTTTCGGTTTTGTGTTCGGATTCCTGTTATCATACGCGCTGATGCCCTTTATAACGTTCGGGCCGTACGATAGGCGGAGGAAGATAGTGCTAGTGTGGGTGTGTATGGTGTCGGCGGGTGCGATGATGTGCGCGCTGGTCGCGCTGTTCTACGTCGCGCCGGCGTACGAATGTGAGTCGTGCCAGCTGTTCACGTGTCTGCCGTTCGCGCCGGACATGTGCGCGTCGCAGGACGTGCGCGTGCGGCAGATGGATGGGGTATGACGGCGCGCGGCCCGGGCGCCCCCGCCGCCGCCGCCCCCTCCGAGCCTCGCGTGCCCCCCGAGCCTCTCGTGCCCCCCGACTCTGACGTGCCCAGTGCGACCCGTGCCCCGCCGAGCTGCGTAAACTTACCCTTACGCGTCACAGTACGACATAACAAGATTGTTCAATCTAACTATCCTTAGAAATATGAAACTGTCGATATCTTATGAATGAAATCATTTTATTTCATAAAATACTCCATGCTGGCATGTACGAGTATAAATTATATCATTTGGTTTGCGGTCAGCGCACTGCAATCTATAGGCATTTATGAAAAAGTGCCTGTGACTAACAGTAATTCTATGGAATACATTGCTGTGTTTTTCTCGTGCTGTGACGTCATAATTAACATTTGTTCGATGTGAGTGCGCGCTGTCTACTACAGGCTAATTTTAATAACTTTCGAAATATACTTGTAACAGTGTATAAATCACATCGATTTATATAAATAGATCCATCGTTGCGTGTTGAAGTTGTTATACGTGTTATTTTTAATGAACGTTATAACTGAAACTAAGAAATGAATGGGTTGAATTTATTTATGTAACTAAATTGTTTGTGAATGTCAGTATTTTAATAAAGGTTAGCTGATCATAGTTACCACTTAAAGGGTTGCATGACCTTTACGTGTCGATGTAATGACTTAAAATAGACAACTATTCACCAGCAATGAATGCTATTTATTGTTATTGTTTATTGAATGTCCACTCATCTAATACAGCAAGAATCTAGCAGACTTATTGGTCCTCGAAAACGACGCTATCCAATGGACAATGGCGGATTTACACATTTCCCAAGTATAAGTTGTCAAATTTTTACCGCCCTTCAATCCAACAAGTTAATTAAAATTGCAGAACATATAGTTTTTGGGTATATTCCTGAGCTGATCAAAGCTTAATATTGTCGATAAAGCGGAGTAATATAGGTATGTTACTGTTTGGGGGCCGCAAACTTGCTGTTTTACCATAGAATAAGTTTGAGGCACCGTTGCTTAAATGTTCAATGAAACGGAAGACGGAAAAATCATCTGAAATTACATTACAGAAATCTTAAAAAAGCGGTCCCCAAATTTACTGACCTTAAAACCTAGGCTGAAACCTACTCAGCCTGCTCGTAAATCCGCTACTGCCAATCGATAAAACAAATTAAACTTTACATTGTAGAATACCTGAACGAATTTGAAATGCTGAATTACGAGTATAATAATCTTTTATGCCGTATGTCGGGTGATCAGTGGGCTAAGCTCACCACCGAGTGGAACCCCGACACAGTCCGAAGACGTCGTGGCAGACCGAAGAAGAGATGGAGGGTAGAGCTCACTAATTTTCGAGCGGACTGGACCATCGTAGCGCCTGAAAGAAATGTCTGGAAAGAATGGGGGGTAGGCCTTTGCCCAGCAGTGGGACACAGTGGGCTAATAATAATAATCTCAATTCAAAATCTGACTTTCGAGACTCCACAATCCAACTTAACGTGAATGCAAGAATGTTGTTGTAACAACCAATGTTGTAAATGAAGGGACAACATAATACAATATTAAAAAAGTTTGCAAATAACAGAGACGAAATTAACTATGTTTTAACACCGTTGCTGTTACACAAATAAATTCTACCCAACGAACTTTAAGAAGGACGATAATACTAAATGTGCTAAATCCACAGGTAAATTTTATCTTGCGGACACGGTAAATTGTAAATATTCTGTAATATAATTATGAAATACTTATGATAGTTAGGTATGTTTGCGTGTGATGATTTTGTCTGTACATTTTACGGGAAGTGGGTTGGAATTTGTTCCGTTGACGAAATTGTTTAAAATGTATGTTAAAATTTTGAAGAAAAATATGATTTGAAGTATCATTATTATAAATACGGGATTTATCACGTACCGTCTTATAGGTGTTTCGAGACAAAGTTAGTGTTGTGTGTTTGCCTGTACCAAGAACTACCGAAGAGAGCAGCAGTGATGATAATGATGATGACACAGCGGGTCAACGCACTGTGCTTTCGTTGACCCAATCCCCACCACCCCGCCTGTCCACTCGCGCGCAGAGAGCAGCGGCGCGCAGTGCGAGGCGAGACGTTATTCGGAGCGGATCGCACTCACCCTGATGAAGGTTCAGGAATTGAACCGAAACATTGTCGGTCGAAACACCGATAAGACGGTACGTGTTAAATCCCGTATTTATAATAATGATTGAAATCAATCACGAAAGTTTTCTAAGTAAATATGATTTGAAGTATTTTGTAAGTTGCATTGTTTATCAGCATTTCCCCGTAATTGTGTCAAAATATACATATTTAGTATATTACTAAATAATGTAAATATCACCTTAAATAATTGATAATTCATGTATTATTTTCACTGTATGTTATCAAATTCTTATCTGTAAGTCTCACGTATTTGATTTCGTCAATTTAATATACATAGCTGTGTAACAAAGTCTGTGTACCCTTTTACATGACTATATTATTTTGTAAGAATATTTTAGTGATTAAATTCAACTTGTATAATTAAGTAAATTTATTTGAATACAATGTTCAGGTTTTGGGCGATTCAATTTTCTCTGTCGTTTACTGCAATCGCGATTTATCATGATTTATTACGAATTTAAAATTATTCAGAGTGTAAATTTATGTAGGTAATATATTTTAAATAAAACGCAGTGTACATACGAATTAAGAGTGAAAACTTAACAGTTATTTTGTTAATTAATTTAAGAGAATGTTAATCGAGATACAGAGATAGAATAACATTGCAAATCATGGCTAAACACCATGGATAATAATTAATAATCCCAGTGTAATATTACTTGCATAAAGCTAAAAAACTAAATACTGAAATCGTTTAATTTAAATTCATTCATCACACAAAAGCCAACGCGCTGATGTGATCTTATTTCCAGTGCAGTGATAGTATTTGTTATTTTCTAAAGAACAAGACGTACAAACAAAATACAGATACAATTATAAAAAAAACGTGTGTGTGTGAATGTGTGTGTGTACGCACGTAAGAAGTTATACTTCTTTGGAGTAAAAGAACAATGTCTGAAGATTTCATCCCGTAGTTACAACTCTTTGTTTGTAAAAGGAATGATACATTAATAAACTTGAGAGACAGTTATCAGCTAACTTCATCATGTCGCTTTTTAATTGTCGGTGTACGTGCATGAGACAGTTATTAGCTAACTTCATCGTGTCACTTTTTGGCTGTCGGTATGCGCGCGCATATTAAAAATTGTACTCTCATATTTTATTCCAAACGCGCCAAAAGAAGTATAACTTCAAAATATAGAGAAGCAGCTTCAACGCCCGCCTCCTTATTAAAAAAATATAAGAAATAATTGTTTGTTTTGTTACGTAATAGCAATAATTACCTAGGTTCTAGGTGCTTATGGTCTGACAATCACTGCCAATTCGATTTCTTGTATGTGTAATACATAATCTTATTCTTAAGCGACATGTCAATATATATTATAGGAATGAAAGTAATTTATTAGTGAGGGTTATGTTCTATCCAGAAGAAAAAGGGTGATTCGGAATATGTATGTTAACCAGAAAGAGGGTCATTGGCATCACTCACAAGAAAGTTTTTAATTAAAAAAACACTCGAAAGAAAAAGAAAATACATTTATTTGACACACACCTAGGACATGACATTCAGAACGGTACCTACACACATAAAAATTGGTAAAAATTTGCTGAATTTTACAAATAACATATTTTGTGTTTAAAATAATAATACCATATTATATCATTTAATTCCGACATAAATAAATTAGTAACATATTTGTAAATAACTTTATATATATATATATATATATATATGCATATATATTATATACCTACTTCAATTTATTCGCTGCTTACAAGTTGTAAAATTTTAACTCTCCTTTTCGGGTTAGTATACATTACGAAGCACTCTGTAGATACTGTTAAAACCCAGGATTAAAATACGAAATATTTTTATTGTTCTAGCTCGCTATAGAGCCAGTTGAGTTTTGAAGGATTATAGTTAACATTTTAGGACTAAACTTAAACTACAGTGTGCGCCTATTTCTGCTAAGCTAAAATGTGCCATTGTTGTGCTCCGGTTTACTGGTGATATTACAGGCACATAGGACTTAACCTATATCTCATGAAGACGTGCGTATTGCAGTGCCATGTAGGCAAGCTTTAGGGTGCCCTACCACAAGAGATGGGCAAGGTATTTATAGATAGTTGAGCGCCAGGACAACCTTTGTAAAGTTCCTTGTGAAAGGATCATTAAAAAGAATAACAGTCATGTTTCTTGACTGATTCTTTTCTGGCCTGATCGCGGAGAAAATGATAAAATAGACCTTTTAAAGTGGTTCTTGTGATTTTAATGAATAAATGAATATTGCATAGCTGTGTTTCGGTTTGAAGTGTATGGATGCTTCTGAAATTACAGGCACATGAGGGTTTGCACCTGTATGCCTCAAGTTGATGGATTATAGCGCTGATACTGATCACCAAGGTTCCGCTTACTATGCATACGTAAGGGGTGAGCGAGGTTAAAGCTAATCTAGAAAACCGTGTGTCCATTTCCACCAAAGCTAAGCTAAGTGGTATAGCGATGAAGGTGCACTTTGTGCGAAGTAACTGTGCCGTGTGCGAGGAAAATATATGTAAGTGGCGCGATCCCTAAGCTAAGCTTAGCTCGCACCCTTAGGCACTTGTCTCACCGCCGGCGATGAGCGAGTAGCGAGTGGAGCTAGAAACTAGAAACCAGTTGGCGAGCAGCGAGAAGCAAGTTTGTAGCTTCTATAGTTGTCTCGCTGGGCTAGAAAGCGAGTGAGCATGTGTGGCGGGCGATAATCATCATATCACGACGTTTGTTCTGACTGCCAAGCGAGCATCGCTGAGCGCGTATCGCTGAACGAGTATCGCTGAACGAGGAGCGAGTATTGTAGTCGCTGCGACAAAATAGTGGAGAGCGAGTTCTCGCCGGCAGTGTGAACATCCAGCAATCAACTATTAATATACGTGTCTCTTTTACTGACGCGAAATCTATATCTTTTCTTCATTTCTTGCGAGAAAATAATTGATAGCTAATCGCTTACTCGCCGGCGGTGTGACAAGTGCCTGAGCTACTATTCCGCGCTTCAACGAATATGTAAAAAACTTAGCATTGTTCCCTTCCCACAAGTTCTAAGCTAAGCTGTGTTATGGAAATCAAACGATTCTATTGATGGTTTGAAACACAAGCATAGCCACTAACCATATCTCTTGTGGTAAGGCAGCCTTGGACGTAACCTGAGATTAATCCAATTGTTATAAGCCACCTTTTTATTTAAAAAAACTATGCTAGTAGGTATTGATTCAGTTTGAGTTTGATTCTGGAATGCCTGATAGTTGTGTATCGAGATGATATAATTTCTTTGATAAATACCTACATCTAATACAGATAAAAATAGTTCTATCAAACACTTGCCATATTATCTATAAATTGTTAATCTTGACAGTTTACAGCTTTTCTAGATATCACATAATTCGTAGGTATTTGACAGTTATGATGACTGGCAAAGTTATAAGTAGAAATTCATGCATGAATTAATGGACATTTAAATTCGTTCACTTCGTTGTTTTTAAAGATCTTCCAGTTTTCAATCGTACACCCGCCTTCTCTGTCAAAGCCAAAATCATTAGTCAGGGAAGAAATTGCGCTAATTTTGAACGATAAAATTGAACAATTCAACAAAGTGAAACCAAAACAAAAACGTTGCGTTACGCACAATTCGTATAGCGCTGTCACGCCGTGACATCAGTCGAACCAGCGTGAGCTCCAACGTGAGTCCAACGTTAGACACGTTCTAAATTAGCGCAATTGCCCCACAGCCCCCTTATTCATCATCATCATCCATAGCCCGACTTCACCCACTGCGGAGTATAGGCCTCCCCAACTTTGTGCCATCCGCCACGATCCTGTGCTAGTCTCACCCATTGACGGCCCGCGACTCTAACGATGTCGTCCACCCATCTTGCTGCCGGACGTCCTATCCTTCTACGGCCCTTATTACCCAAGCCAAATTACTGTTGCGTCGCTATCGCCCGTCAGGCCATCCCTTTCACACGTGAGGTACGTACTGTATGTGTGAAAGGGATGGCCTGACTAGCGATAGCGACGCGAGAGTAATTTGGCTTAGGTAATAAGGGGGCCGGTTTAATATCATTGTTATATTTAAGACGTGTTACGTATTATATGATTAAATTATTGTCTAACTTTTATTTTTGTCTTTATACTAACTGGAGAAGGAACAAGCATATGGCCCAACTGCTGTTAAGTGGTAACCATCGCCTGTAGCAGAGAATTACCTCTTAGGTCATGCACCTTAAAATGTGCTCTACGATGCACTGCCTTAAGTCCATCAACTTGAGACATACATGTGTAAAGCCTCATGTGCCTGTAATTTCGCCAGCAACCATACCCTTCAAACCGAAACACAGCAGTTCTGCTTGGTTGTAGTACTTCCTCGGGCGCGTTCTTTCACAAGAAACTCTTACAACAACCACTCTTAAAACTATGTATTATCTTATTACCTCATTGTAGAGCAATACTGATTGTATTCACTTTTTGTTATAGTTAATTATAGTTTACATAGATTTTTAAAGCCATACATTAAAATTGCATGCACAAAAAAACATAAATTTTGCTTTAGACGTTTTAGAAGATATTTTTAAAAGACAGGGAAACGAATTCCTCGTTATACATTATCTGTTGAGGCGTTTAGTATATAATTCAGGGCGTTGTAATTTTTAAGTTAAGATTTTGACAGATGTTTTGTTTTATACTGATAGGTTACCGCAGCGCAGACAGTGATGGTTTCACTATATAGCCAGGCTACCATTAAAACTTAAGAAAAGTTTATCTTTACCAAAGAATGGAGTAAAATGACATTTGTACGTTATTATACGTTCTATATAACATTTACTTATTGTATTTTTTGTAAGGTTTCACGTAGAAATGTTTCTACATTCTACGCTTAAATGTCTAGTCTATTCTTCTATAAAGATATAGGGACTTATAAAAAAAATCTATACAAAAATTGGTAAGGATTTTTTTAATCGAGCGTTAAACAGTTCTTTAACTTTTTTGAGGGTTGGAAACTTTTCTAGGGTGTTCATGCTGGATTGCCTGAAGTACCTATTCACTAAACGTGCAATGTTAACTGTCGTTTTTGAAAACTGGCTTCTTTAATAATATATGTATTTTTTTACGCATTAACAATTTTATTCATTATTATAAATACAGGATTTAGCACGTCTCGCCGTGACAACGTTATTCGGAGCAAATCGCACTCACCCTGATGAAGGTTCACGAATTGAACCAAAACTTTGTCGGTCGAAACACCGATAAGACGGGACATGATTCATCCCGTATTTATAATAATGATTGAAATCAATCATGAAAGTTTTCTAAACAATTTAATTTTGTTAGCACTGAGTACAGCGAAGATATATTTGTTAACCTGAAACCTGGCTACTCACGAGTAACACGTGTTTTCCACGGAAAACAATGACAAAGCTCTATTTAAATCTAAAATGTAATACGTGTAACAAGCGTTAAATGCGAAAATAATATTTGTTCACGACTTTTGGTGTAATGAAGAAACACGTTTAAAATAAGCTGTTTCTCGGTAAAAAATAAACAGATCATCATCCATCATTAACATATCAGTCAAATGGCATCCACTGTTGAACATAGGCCCTATATATTTCCCATTATTCAGAGCGTCCGATCTTGTGCAGTCTATGGCTCCCAGCAAACTTTCGCAGGGCGTCTTTACATTTAGTGGGGGGACTCTTACACTGCGCTTTCCAGTATGTTGTCTCCATTTGATAATTTTTCTGCCCCAACGGCCGTCAGTTCTTCGAGCTATGTGCCCCACCCTGTCACTTTAGCTTGCAAATCCGGAAAAAAACTGTTTCAGCTATTTAAGGTTTATAAACTGAAATCACAGATCTTGTACGGTTAAGTAAAGTATTGTGGTAGACGTTCAACCCGAAAAAAAAATAATGAATGAGTGTTTATTTTTCAGGAAACTTACTAATTTGTACTAAGGACAAGTAATTCATTAACATGGATAAAATTACGATTTATAGGGTTAACATAGCTATTCCGAAGCATCCTGTTTCTATACTTTTAATAGAAAGAGGTATTGAAGATTGTAGAATTCTCAGAGACTACTGAACCGATTTCTGAAAATCCTTTAACATTATTCCGGAGTGCTAACGGTAAATATATTTTTAATAAATTTTACCGCGATAACGGGAACGGTTAGATATTAAAAAATAGTATTTTACGCAATAAATTAATGTTTTTGCACCGTTTATCTGTAATTATAGTTTGTATGTAGATAAAGACATGTTTAGTATTTTAGTTTGTGCCTATTAAAGTATATTTGTTTGTACCAGTGTATTTAGAAAGCGTTGTACCAAACGCATGTGGTCAAGACGCGGGTTAAAGTTTGTAATATAGTGTATTATGACTCTGTAAAAATAGTTCTCGATTAATTTCTCTATTATAATCTAACCAGAAGTTAACTCGAAGTGCCCTTTCGCCCTGTGGCTAGAAGGACTGTTTTCAAACATAATTCTAAGACAAACTTACATAATTGTACATTGTGAACATACACTTAATATTACCGTAATGATAAGGAATAACGTAATCTTATTGTAAACTAGTATTAATCGAAAATGAAACCTTATTATCATAATCATTGTGTTTAATTTAGTAACATTTGAGGAGTAACAGTTTTTACTTCTAACTTTTACTCCTAAAACTCCGTATAGGTGATATGGATTTCAAAATAACTAGCCAAAGCCCCTTCTTCCTTTAACTGTTATTGGCTTAGTCCCAATACCTGACAATCTCGAAGACGTCTAATAGTGTTTCTACACGTACACACGGCTACACATCAAGCTATAATTTCCAGTATAAGCTGATCTCGCATTGTGTAGGCTTTTCGTAGAATGAGAGGTCAGCTTATACTGGAATCTTATACCTTGATGTGTAGCCGTGTGTACGTTCATGATAGATGAGCAAGTATAATCGTGTTCGACGTTTGGACGTTTTGTGAGCATTTCGGTTCGATTTGGAATAGAGAATAGAATAGAACATGCTTTTGAGTTTTAAGGCCGGTGATAACCGAATACAATTGGATGCAAAAACGTCGAGCATGTACGCACGTGGGGACTTGCCATTATTTGTCGCCCCAGCGCTTCAACAACATTCCTCGGTGTTGTTTCCGTTCTGTGGGGATCCAACCGTACCACTTTTTATAATGTGTAGGTACTTAAACCTTCTAAATAATTTAATAACATCTAAAACCAGACAGTATTTTGTTAAACTTCAACTAACCTAAAATTTAATTAGTACCATTTTGCCAGACCGATTAGGATAAAATGTTAAGAATAGATTGATATCCACGTAGGGTATGGAAAAAATAGCAACACTGATAATATTTTACAAAAAAACCAAGGGTTTTTTTAAGTCTAGCCAAAACTCGACAAAAATATTTGCGGTTTCAGGTTTAATGATGTTGGATGATAAGATTTAAATGAGTCACTTGTTCACAGTAGTGTTGCCGATCGATAGTGGACTATCAATAGTCTATCGATAGTCTATCGATAGTCTATCGATATTCACGAAAGTTCAATAGTCTATCGATAGTCTATCGATATTCACGAAAGTTCAATAGTATCGATAGGTGTATCGATAGTATCGATGGCATCGATACTATCAATAGCGTGATATGAGGCAACAGTATCGATTTCGTCCAATACTATCGATAGTATCGATAGTATCGATAGTATTAAACGTCAATGGTGACGAAACTATCGATAGTATCGATACTATCGATAGTATTGCATAAAAACTATCAACACTATCTATAGTGTCGATAGAATCGATACTATCGATAGTTGCGTGCTATCGATAGATATCAACTTGTATATAATGACAAATACTATCGAAATATATGCTACTATCGATAGTGTACAAATATCGATAGTGTAACTGATTTAAGACGTCAACTATCGATAGGGAAACTATCGATATTTCGGCAACACTAGTGCACAGTGGGTGTCATCCCGTTGGCACTGGATAGGTTGGTAGTATCAATAACCCCTGGTACTACCACTATAACTAACGGTAGTATCACGGGTAAGTACCTCAGAATACACCTCTACAATTTTTTATACAGTCTGTGACTTAAGGAGCTATTTTAAAAAGCAATAAACCTGTAAATCCCAAATAATATTGTCAAGTTTAGGTTTAATTCGAAAATAAACCTTGTTTTTTTGATAACATATTACGAGTATATTGACATCAGAACGTTGGGTCAGCTCGCTCAGGATCTGGTTTCCATGTCAACTTATAGCTAAGATTTTATAGTTTCCGAAAATCATATTCCCTGAATTTGTAGTTCAACAGTTCAGAAGTTATGAGCATTTATCTAGATATTAGTGCTATATTTATGACAGAAATGTTAATTTAAATAAATTTGACTATTTATTCCGATAGGGAGACATAAAAAGGTCGAACTTCACTTACCATATGTTCAACATTTTTCTATGTACAATTTTAATGTGCTAACTTCATTACTTTACTGTGTTATTACTGTCTCTAAGTTACTGTTCTGTAGTCTCTATTCACTTACAGCTAGGTATGGTAATGCCAAACTTACTTTATACTTAAATATATTAGTTCCTTAAAACTAGCTATACGGTGTGATGACGTATATAATCCTAGTCTATCTTATTTTGTAACTAATTAAATAATTCAACTTTATTTTTATTTGATAAATAACTAATATTATATAATCCAGTTCTATTTTGACCGTTCGGAGCACGCGGCATATCTCTTTTTCGTGACCCCGTCAAATGACCTTATCTCTGGCGATGGTACAGTCTGTTTAAAAATGTTTTATTGGAAATGTATGATGATCTATCCATCGATTCATACGTGAAGATAAAAAACGTGTACCCCTTTGTAAGCTTAATAAGCATAATTAAGCTTAATAGCTTAATAAGCACGCACGGAGGAGTGTGAGATTACATGAATGAGGTGAAAGCTAAAAATAACTAGTGGTTCGCCCCGAACTAAGATCTTTCGAGTCTCCTATTAAAACCTGACCTCCGTGGCGCAGTGGGTGAATAGCCAGCTGAGACGCAGGAGGTAGCGGTTTCGATTACCGCCCAGAAACAAATGTTTGCATGATCTACAGTTATTTGTTCCGGGTCTGGTTGTTTTTCTATATATTATAAGTATATATTTACAAAAAAAAGTATATAAGTATTCTATCAGTTATCTGGTTCCGATAGTACAAGCTCTGCTTAGTTTAGGGCTAGATAGCGCTGTGTGAAATGACCAGCAATTTTTTTTTTAAATTATTAATAAAACAAAACAAATATTATTTGTAATCTTTGACTATCAAAATAGTGCCATGAAATAAATTATCACATAACTTGACCTACAGTTTCATTCAAATTACAGGTAACGAGAGTTCATAAACTGTGGATATTCTTTTTTTGAGTACAAATTGCATAAATTCTGGATTTTAGACTTTTGCCTATATTTGGGTCACAAAAGCTACACGCTTACTAAGTTTCAGCACTATGGGGTCACTGGTGTACCATGTGAATTTTGTCAAAGTTCAGTTTTTGTTATGGCTGATAACTTAATAACTACAAAGTTTAAACTAAAAAAAACGGAATCATAATGTACTCACAATTACCTTTTATTAGACGTGCTATTTGCCCTGATAGTTCCAATTTTTTTACCCCACTTGAAATCCAATATCTCAACAACCCCCTCACATTTAATCACTCCAAAATTGTGCCATGACTACCTACCTATATACCAAATTTCACGATGACCGGATAAACGCTTCCAAAGTTATCCTTGGACAAACAAACATAGATACATACATACAACGCCAATTTGCCCAAGTTGATTTAGAGATCTCGCTTCGCTCGATCAATAAAATTAATTAGGGTCGAAATTTAACCATTCTGCACTGGCAAATTGTTAAGATAATTATTAAAGCTACTGATAGGTACTAATCCCATGTCTTTAAATCTGTAAATAAGATTGCATATGTGTGTTTTAAATTAATGTCGTACATATTACACGTTGTATAGAGAAACACCCGACCCGGAACAAATATTTGTAAATCATGCAATCATTCGTTTCGCGCCGGGAATGGTGACCTCTTTTGTCTCAACCGGCTATTAACCCACTACGCCAAAGAGGTCGTAGAATAACACCAGTGTCCATAATGAAGGTCTTTATAAAGTCATAGACAATGCTAAAATTGGGTATTTGCTTGTAAAAAGAGCTACACCACGTTGTGACTATTAAAAAGACTCTATAAAGAAATCCCTAAGATATAAAATTCTGTTCGTAAAATTTATTCAGAAGGTAAAATAGATTATCAAGATAAATCTAGTTATCAGTAAATATTTAGACGTATATACAGGGAGCATATAATTCATAAATGTTTTGATATTTTAATATAACTCAGTTCTCAATTAAACTTATACAGGTAGCTAACAATAAAAAACCCGAGAAAACCGTGTCTTAAAACTTGATTTCCTTCGTAATTCGTACTGTCACGCCTGTTTTCCGGAAGTGTAGGCTGAAACCTCAGATGACTGAAGACTCCGCTGTCTGCCTGTCCGTCTGTCACCAGGCTGTATCTCATGATCCGTAATAGTTAGACAGTTGAAATCTTCACAGATGATGTATTTCTATAAGAAAAAATACTAAAAACAGAATATAATAAATATTTAAGGGGGGCTCCCATACAACAAACGTGACTTTTTTGCTCGTTTTAGCTCGATATTGATAACGGCAACAGGTAGACGCTTGAAATATTTAGTTATATATTCAGTTTAAAAACACATAATTAATTTAAAATAAAACAAATATTTAAGGGGGGCTCCCATACAACAAACGTGACTTTTTTGCTCGTTTTAGCTCGATATTGATAACGGCAACAGGTAGACGCTTGAAATGTTTAGTTATATATTCAGTTTAAAAACACATAATTAATTTAAAATAAAACAAATATTTAAGGGGGGCTCCCATACAACAAACGTGACTTTTTTGCTCGTTTTAGCTCGATATTGATAACGGCAACAGGTAGACGCTTGAAATATTTAGTTATATATTCAGTTTAAAAACACATAATTAATTTAAAATAAAACAAATATTTAAGGGGGGCTCCCATACAACAAACGTGACTTTTTGCTCGTTTTAGCTCGATATTGATAACGGCAACAGGTAGACGCTTGAAATATTTAGTTATATATTCAGTTTAAAAACACATAATTAATTTAAAATAAAACAAATATTTAAGGGGGGCTCCCATACAACAAACGTGACTTTTTTGCTCGTTTTAGCTCGATATTGATAACGGCAACAGGTAGACGCTTGAAATATTTAGTTATATATTCAGTTTAAAAACACATAATTAATTTAAAATAAAACAAATATTTAAGGGGGGCTCCCATACAACAAACGTGACTTTTTTGCTCGTTTTAGCTCGATATTGATAACGGCAACAGGTAGACGCTTGAAATATTTAGTTATATATTCAGTTTAAAAACACATAATTAATTTAAAATAAAACAAATATTTAAGTGGGGCTCCCATACAACAAACGTGATATTTTTGCCGTTTTTATAGATAATGGTACGGAACCCTTCGTGCTCGAGTCCGACTCGCACTTGGCCGGTTTTTTATTTGTTCATTCACTCTAATCACATCCAACATACAATCGACTTAGGGCACTTTTTAGCTTGGCATGTGATGTTATTAATCTATTTTTATTAAACCTTGATTTTTTATATAATCGTGGTAGCCAAAGGACAAAATATTCTAATGACTAATTCAGCACTCTTATTATTATTTATATTTATTTATTTTAGGGACTACAGTATGGGGTTCTTGAAAAAGAGCATTTTAAAATTTTTAAAGGGTAGGCAACGCGCGAATGATACCTTTGGTGTTACAACCGTTCATAGGCTACGTTCTTACCATCAGGTGGGCTGTATGCTTGTTTGCTACCTTAGTAGTAGATATACTAAAAACCCTTTGTGTCCCACGTTTTCTTTGTACATTTTAGCACGCCTATATTCTTCAATAAAATAAAACTATACAAACACAGCCTGTATATAAACAACGGACTATATTGTGATCTGTGGTGCTGATACTGATAACACATTAGTGGGAAGTACTCGTAAAATCTCAATAGAAAACTGTGTCTTACTCACGGAGAGTAAATACGTATGTTTAATTGTTTCTATCGTGTATTGCAATATAACTCGGAACTTAAACGGAACTTTAAATCCAGTGCAACAAACGTAAATAGTACCTTAAAATACAATAAAGCTTAGAAAAGCTAAGAGTTACATTGAGTCTAAAGTTTATTTTCAAAGTGACGAGTATGGTGAAGACGTGTTGCAACTAGTTATGGAGCTGAACAATTTCTACATGATTTCTGAAGCTGCTGAAGCAAATAATATCACGCCAAATAGTAAAATCATCTTAAAATGTGAGTTAAATTTTCTTTATCCAGTGTGCACGTAACGTTTGGTGATAGGAAAATAAATAAAGCTACGAGTATGTATTGGCTCAAGCAATCAAAAAAAAATGTGTGACAATAGGTATATTGATGAAAAAGCAATAACTAAACAATCTTTGTGATCCAACATTTGAACATTTGTTTTGAATTTGACTTAGGGCCTAAAAATATCCAGATAAAATCATAAAAAGGATTAATCAAAGTTCAATCTACCAAATGTTTTTTCCATAACCATTTTCAGCAATTTGTAATTAAATACGCAATAGCGATCTTTCCCCGGTCCCCTGTCGAGACAGCTAGGCAATATGGATGACCTGAAGGGTAACGATACTAGGGATTTTGTTATCGTCGCCCGAATACTGCAGATCTTTCTCCGATCGTGGCAGCTATCCATTCTACTGGGTTATGAGGAGAAGGTAAGAGTGGGTATGTCTGTGTATCCGCGAACACTTACGCACCGTAATATATCCTGCGCAAAGGACTATTTCTGGATACTGGCTCTTGAAATTTAAAACGTGACGATAAACTGAGGTAGTGAGATTCGGCTTTGCAAGTCGGGCTTTGTCTGGGGTCTGCACACAGGTCTGCACACGGGGACAGTGGTCGTTTTTGGGCAGCATTGGAACAACAGCGCAAATTGGCAGCCCTACAACTATGTCAAAGGGATGCTAGAATCCTCCAAGTGCTCCTATCTTCACCAAACTGATCGGCATCCATATAACCTAAGCCAAATTGCTGTTGTGTCGCTATCGCTAGTCAGGCCATCCCTTTCACACGTACAGTACATACCTCACGTGTGAATGGGATGGCCTGACTAGCGATAGCGACACGACAGCAATAAGGCCGCGGGTATGCGAGCCATCAAAGAGCGCACCAAATATACAGTCGCCAGGAAGGGATCAATCATGCTAAGTGCTTCATGCTCTGTGTATATGTAAATTTAAACTCAGTGGGCAAAGTGGACATTTAGAGTACGCGTGAATCGTAAAGTTTATTTTTGAAATCCAGCCCACAGCATGGGTAACACTGTGAAGTGCAAAATAAGTATGTACAAGACACAATCTCTAATATCCTTAGGGATAAAACGATAGAAGCAAATATGTGGCGTTAATTATTCTAAGGCACAGAATATAAAATTTTCAATGATGTTTCATCTTTGATCACAGCCGTTCATCCTCGATAAAGGGTACTTGTGGACCATAATCTAACTAAGCTTTTTAATTTTAGCATGCTGTATACCCAAGAGGTACGTGTTTGCTGTGATGGGTTTCTTTGCTACTACCATTGGTCTTATGCAACGAGAAGTCGTAGACCTGACAATATCCTACATGGTGAATGAGACGGTTAGATTGGAGCCAGCACGCTACGACCCTCACTCATGTCCTAATGTGAACGTTGCTATGAACCAAAGTGATGTGTTTTATGGACCGGATCTAAATGAAGCCAAAGTAAGTGTTTAAGAACTCCTCTCGCTCTTCAATAATTCGCGCTGTTCTGTAATTTAGACTTTAATGTACAACACCAACCATGATTGCAATTACAAAAATGATTTTCCTGCTAATACTATCTGTAATTAATTTATTAATAGAATATAAAATATAAATATTTCTGGACATTTCACACAGCGCTATCTAGCCCCAAACCAAGCAGAGCTTGTATTATGGGAACCAGATAACTGATAAAATACTTATATACTTTTTTTTGTAAATACATACTTATAGTATATAGAGAAACAGTCAGACCCGAAACAAATATCTGTAGATCATGCAAACAATTGTTCCGCAGCGGGAATCGAACCCGCCACCTCCTGCGTCTCAGCCGGCTATTCGCCCACTGCACCACGGAGGTCGTCATATTAAGTCATATCATATCATCGTTGTAAGGGATAAGACCGCCCGTTGTATTTTTTTTATATTTTTTAACTTAATAAAGTTGAACTTGCAGTAACATATGCAAATAGTTGCTTAATAATCCGATAAGGATAAGGCAAAGGAAATAAACACGAGTAATACCTAACAGGCAAACGCAATTTGGAAAACTCATGTTGTAAACACAAACCTTTTAAAACATTAAGATAGCATCATAGTTTACAGATCTTCTAGGCTGCTTTTACGTTTACCGTCTGTTCCTTTTAACTCCCCTAGTTTATATCTCCAAAGGGAACGTACATTACGTTAACTATATACACCTTTTATGGTGAACTAAGAGTTTATTCATTATATTCACAAATTTTCTATCTTTAAACATCAACTTGTGTTCACACGGTAGGTATTCAATAGAAATAATCTTTATTGTAGAAACTGTGTAGTAGGGTGTTAGAATCATGTTAAACTTTTTATAATTTTAATAGAGCGGTCCTTTTTGAATATAAATAACATAGAACAATCAATGCTCGTATATTAGGAATTAAATAATATTTTCAGGGAACAATCGACTGGAGTGCAGCACAGCAATCTTCAGTTTTGTCTATCTACCACACTGCTTATGGCTTATCTCAAATCATTGGAGGATTGGTCGCAGATCTGCATGGAGGCAAGAAGTTACTATCAGGCAGTTTGCTGGTGTCCAGTGTAGCAACATTTGCGCTGCCGTTTGCTGCGAAATGGTTTAAATCAACGGCGGCTGTTGTCTTGAGGTTTATCACAGGCGGTGCAAATGTAAGTAGATGAATTTACCCCAATAAACTTCTTCATATATACCGTATAAATGGAGAGACGATATAGCAAGCATCACAAATCAAATACACATCGAATGTTAAGAAGCCTTTTCCTCTGCAGTGGATGAAGTCAGGCTATGGATGAATATGAAAATGATGAAAACTGATTCACTCTAGTGCAATAAAAAATGACAACCATTTCTTGCAAATCTACGCTGGAGCCTAGACAAGAACTTTAATAAATAGGTTGGGGAAAAAGTCTTTTCGCATTATAGTATGTATGAACTTGTAACAACATTTCTTTGGCTATACTATTTGTATCTGGCTGGTTTTGGTATCATTCAAAGTTTAAATTTTAAAGAAGATAATTCTAAATTCAAATTAGGAAAATGTGTGATTTTTCATTATTTTTTGTACTGTAAAGATGAGTGAATCTTATGAAGAAATTCGATACATTTTAAAATTCTACTACAAAAAAGGTAAAAATGCAACGCAAGCCGCGAAAAAAATTCGCGATGTTTATGGACCTAGTTCAGTATCTGTGAGAGTAGCACAAATTTGGTTTAAGCGTTTTCAATCCGGAAATTTTGATGTCAAAGATGCACGTCGCTCTGGTCGCCCTATTACGGATAAAATTGATGACATTTTTGAAAAAGTGGAGCAAGATGGGCATATCAGTAGTTACAACGTAGCTAAAGTACTGGGAATTGACCACAAAACAGTTTTGGTGCATTTGAAAAAAAACTGGGTACACAAAAAAGCTCGATATTTGGGTACCCCAAGAGCTCACTGAAAGAAACCTAATGAACCGTGTACTCATTTGTGATTCTTTAGTACGACGTAATGAAACCGAACCATTTTTGAAGAAGCTGATAACTGGTGAGGAAAAGTGGATCACGTACGACAAGAACGTGCGAAAAAGGTCGTGGTCAAAGGCTGGTCAGGCTTCACAGACTGTGGCGAAACCCGGGTTAACTCGCAACAAGGTGATGCTGTGTGTAGGGTGGGATTGGAAGGGCATTGTTTATTATGAGCTGTTACCATTAGGCAGAACCATCGATTCTGAACTCTACTGCGAACAACTGATGAGGTTAAAGCAAGAAGTTGAGAGAAAGCGGCCGGAATTAATCAACAGAAGGGGTGTGGTTTTTCATCATGATAACGCTAGACCTCACACATCTTTAGCCACTCAGCAAAAATTAAGAGAGTTTGACTGGGAGGTGTTAATGCATCCGCCGTTTAGTCCTGACCTTGCACCTTCAGATTTTCACCTGTTTTGGTCTCTTCAGAATTCTTTAGGCAGTGTCAGGTTAACATCGCGAGAGGACTGCCGAAACTACTTGGTGGTATTTTGATCAGAAGCCTCAAAATTTCTATAGCAATGGGATCATGTCCCTACCTACAAGATGGCAAAAGTTATCGAACAAAATGGTACCTACATATTAGTTAAATGATAATAAACTATATTAAATGTTTTGAATTTTCTTAAAAAATTAGAAGAAACTTTTTCCCCAACCTAATACAATTTTCAAATTAGGCATAATTACTAATATTAATTAGGTATTTATCACATTAATGTCACGTATTTATCTCAGTGCTTAGATACGGTTAGTGTATTGTGTCGCAATATGAACGTGGACTTTCCTTATTCGGAAGACCAAGCGAGGGTAGTTCCTGCAGCTGCCATCACTTCTAGACGGTAGCTCCAAGTACTCCAGTCTGCCGTACATCTAAGTAATAGAGTCCCTACCCAGCCTTCAAATGAAAAGCTTTGTGAAAAGTTTTCAAAGTGGACTGTATTTTCTTTCTTCATAATTACTAGGTTACAAGATAAAAACGCGCACTTGATGGTCACAAAATTCGGACGTGGCTTCTTCTCACACACCGGCGAAGCCAGTGTGGGAGCTGCAGTGCCGAGCTTTATGGCCCTTTTCTGCGGAGTTCTTTCCGCCCCCGTTTTTACGGGGGGGTCATCGGGTCGGCTCGTGGAGCCTCAGGTAACTTACTCACGCGTTACTGGCCGCCCGGTGGTCTCGCCGCAGGATGGAGTGATGTGCGGTCGGCTGATTGTCGCGGATCTGTGTTGGGTGGTTGGAGGGGCGGGGGTAGAGAGGGATGGAGGGATGTCATGGTCAGAGTCTGTTGACGTTGTCTGGTCGTTTTCTGTGGCCAGTTCCCGCGAACATGGCTTACTCTTTGGGGGTCTGTCTGTAAGAGGAGCTAGTTCTCGTAACTGTGTGTAAGCGGCGATTATCGAGGCGCGCAAACATCCTGGTTGCTAGGCGACCTATGAATTGGTCTAAGTTCTCAATTTCTAGGTCCCGTTGTATTGTGCCGTTTCGGACGTACCGTGGCGCGTCTACGATGGTCCTGAGGCATAGGCTTTGCTGACTTCGCAGTATCTTTCTGTGGCCTTTGGCTAATGAGAAATCTCGGACTGAAAACACAGGCAGCTAGTTCAACCGTTTATTGCAGACTAACTTGTCCACGCGACCACAGATTACACAGTAGCTGGTATGAACCAACTACTCACTCAATACACTACAATCCTCCACCCTTATTCCAAAAATTACTATTTTTAAACTTAAACATAAATGAAAGAAATTAACAATATTTCCTGGGATTACTAATAACTCATTTAACTACAATAACCTTATCCAAACTAAAAGGTAGGTACTCTCTTAATATTATAGATACACTCAGTTTACACAATACTAAGTAGGTATATATTAACTTCTAGGTCGAATACCTTAAACATTACAATTAGGTCGTTTATTTAATCGGCACTGTCTCATAGAGCGGTGATAGGTCAGTTCTGGGTCTGGCAAGGAAGGCGAGCGTGCAGCAGCTGGTGTGATCTGCTCCTCACAGTCTTTGAACTGATCTCGAGAAAAGTTGTCCCTACCTACTTGTTCTGCTTCTGACGCGAGCCCCCCTGAACTACTTGGACTGGGTCCTGCAATGTCCACTGTGGTTTGCTCAACGCATTCCTTGATACGAGACGGGCTAGAAGGACAGATAAGTGAACTCCGTTTCCTCTGCTTAAGTTGATCGATATGTTTATGTAAATCTCTACCCATCGTATTGACTACCCTATAGTATGTAGCTCCTATCTTTTCCGCTAGTTTCCCCGACACCCATCTATCTCCGCCTCTGTACTGGTGCAACCAGACATCATCCCCTGGACGTAGTTCTAGTGAACCCTTCGATGCGCTCTTCAGCTGCTGACCTTGAGCTCCCCTAACCTTAGCGTTTCTATCTGGCCTCAACGCATCGAGCTTATTGCGCAGGTTGCGACCGCACATCAACAAAGCTGGTGTCTCCCCCGTTGGGCAGTGTTCTGTATTACGATAATGCAATAAAAAATTGTTTAGGAACAATGTGATATCTAAATTTTCTCTGATTGCTTTTTTAATTACCCTCTTGATCGCTCTTACCGCATTCTCGGCTGCACCGTTTGATGCCGGATGATAAGGTGCTGAAAATAAGTGTTCTATGCCATTTGACTTCAGAAAATGCTAGAAGTCACTGCTTATGAACGGGGGACCGTTATCAGAAACGATCTGTCTGGGGAGACCCCAACAGGCAAAAACGTCACTTAACCTGTTTATCGTATGGCTCGCTGCTGTGCTAGGTACCTAGCTAATTTCTATCCACTTGGTCCTAGCATCTACCATAACTAAAAAAAAATCTACCGTTGGTCGGTCCTAAGAAATCGATATGTACTCTCGCCCATGGTTTATCGGGCCAGAGCCAGAGACAGGGCGCGTGCCACGGCGGCGCATCGGCCTCCGCTGCGCAAGTGCTTCATGAGCGGCACATTGCCTCAATAGGTTTGTCAATACCCGGCCACCACACGACTATTCGGTGGTCCTACATCACACAACCTAATTCTTCATATAATTCCTTATTTCGATTATAATAAGGTTTAAGAGAAGTTATTACGTTATCAGACGGCCACTCGTCTCTAAGATAAAACAAAACGCGGCCCAACAAAAGATTTCGTCTAGTTTGATTTTTAATATTTATTTATTTATTTTAGGAAAACCATCAGCACATATTAAACACAATCATCATCATCATATCAGCCGTAGGACGTCCACTACTGGACAAAGGCCTCCCTCATTGATCTCCAGGAACTGCGGTTGGAAGCGGCCTGCATCCAACGCCGACCTGCGGTTCTTACCAAGTCGTCTGCCCATCTTGTGGGTGGACGTCCTACGCTGCGCTTGCCGGTCCGTGGCCTCCACTCGAGAACCTTTCGGCCCCATCGGCCATCTGTTCTGCGCGCTATATGACCTGCCCATTGCCACTTCAACGTGCTAATCCGTCGGGCTATGTCGGTGACTTGAGTTCTCCTACGTATCTCCTCATTTCTGGTTCGATCCCGTAGAGAAACCCCGAGCATAGCCCTCTCTATAGCTCGTTGAGCGACTTTGAGCTTATTCATAAGGCCAATAGTAAAGGACCACGTCTCGGTTCCATATGTCATCACTGGTAACACACACTGATTGAAGACTTTCGTCTTAAGGCACTGAGGTATGTTGGACGAAAAGACGTTGCGAAGTTTCCCAAACGCTGCCCATCCGAGTTGGATTCGACGATTGACCTCTTTCTCGAAGTTGGACCTACCTAATTGGACTGTTTGTCCTAGGTATACATACGCGTCGACAACTTCAAGAGCCGAGTTCTCAACCATAACTGGGGCAGGGACGACATGGACATTCGACATGATTTTCGTCTTGTCCATGTTCATTTTAAGTCCTACCCGTTGGGAGACTCGATTGAGGCCTTCGAGCATCGTGCTGAGCTCTTCCATCGACTTTGCCATGACCACAATATCGTCGGCAAACCGAAGGTAAGTGATGTATTCGCCGTTAATATTGATGCCCAGTCTTTTCCATTCCAGAAGCTTGAAGGCATCTTCCAATGCGGTCGTAAACAGTTTCGGAGAGATGACATCTCCCTGTCTTACGCCTCTTTTTAAGGGAATCGCCTTCGAGCTCTGTTCGTGTACTCGGACTGACATAGTGGCGTTTTTATACAAACACTTCAACACTTCGATGTACCGATAGTCAATACGGCATCGTTGGAGAGACTCAAGCACTGCCCCATATTTCGATCGAATCGAAGGCTTTCTCATAGTCCACAAACGCGAGACATAGCGGCAAGTTATACTCTTCGGTCTTCTGTATGACTTGCCGCAGCGTATGTATGTGGTCTATGGTACTGTAGCCTTTACGGAACCCGGCTTGTTCGGGAGGCTGGAAGTCATCAAACCTGCGTTCGAGACGGTTCGCGATGACCCTCGAAAACAGCTTATAAACATGGCTCAAAAGCGAGATGGGTCTGTAATTCTTAAGCAAGGTGTTGTCACCTTTCTTGAAAAACAGAACCACCACGCCCCCGTTCCATGCTTTTGGCGTCGTACCTTCAAGCAAGGCGGAATTAAAGAGCTTCTGAAGGACTTTAAGTATCGGTGATCCACCCGCTTTCAGAAGTTCTGAAGTGATTCCGTCCTCACCCGGCGCCTTGGCGTTCTTAAGCTGCTTCAAGGCCATCCTGATCTCATACAGGCTGATGTCCGGAATATCTTCGGTATAATGTCGGGTCAGTTTGGCTCTTGGGTCGTTGGCCGCACTGCAAACAGGTTTAGTGACCGAATCGTAGAGCCGTCCATAGAACCCTTCGATTTCCTTTAACACTTCCGCTTTACTTGACGTTATGCTGCCATCTTCCCTCTTCAGCTTCGTCATGCGGCTCTGCCCAATAGAATTATCTCTCGCGAACACTTTGGAGCCTTTATTCCACTCTATCGTATCTTTAATACGAGATGTATTAAAGGTACGAATATCGTGCCGCAAGGATTTCCAAATCTTTCTATTGAGCTGCCTATGTGACTGAGCATCATCGGGAGACTGCAGTCGCAAAGAACGTCGTTCAGCCATGAGGTTAAGGGTGTCATCAGAGAGTTTCTGAGGTCTATTGGTACGGGGGGTCTTAAAGAACTGGGACCCCACCGTATGGACGGTTTCTACGAACCTGTTATTGATCTCGTCCACTGATGCATCTTCTTCTAGACAGTCAAAGCGATTTGCAAGTTCGAGTTGAAAGCTCTCGAGGTTTTGGATATGTGCGCGAGTGGGTCGGAGTGTAGATTTCATCAAACGGGACCTTTCAAGTTTAACGTTCATATTCAATGTGGCTCTAACAATTCGGTGATCACTGCCGGTTTTCACCCTGTGAATCACAGAGACATCATTGAATATCCGTTTCTTGTTGGTCAAGATGAAATCAATCTCATTTCTCGTGGAACCGTTGGGACTCATCCAGGTCCATTTCCTGTGAGGCGGCTTCTGGAAAAAAGAATTCATCATAAAGAGTCCTTCTTTCTCCAGAAAATCGGCCAGCCTCTGTCCCCTGGGGTTCCGTTGCCCATATCCAAATTGCCCCACTCTCAACTCATCATCGCTTCTCATGCCTAGCTTTGCATTGAAATCCCCCATAACAACAATAAAGTGAGTTTTGTTCGTATGTATGGCTCTACTGATGTCCTCATACATAGACTCTACTTCTTCATCTGGGTGTGAAGAGGTCGGCGCATATACCTGAACGACCTTCAGCGAATATCGCTTAGATATTCTGAGTGTCAGGTACGCGACCCTGCTCGACACACTGTCGATGGTGATAATGTTGTTGATGAGTGACTTGTGAACGAGAAACCCAACACCACTTTAGGACTGTTGGTCGCCCTCCCGGTAGTATAGTAGGTTACCAGACTTAAGGGATATCGTGTCCTCGCCCTCTCTACGGACTTCTGATAACCCCAAAATGTCCCAGTGAAATTCTTCTTCCAGCTCAACAATCTTTTCGCCTGTCCTCAAGGTGTGGATGTTGTGTGTTACCATGGCCAGTGGTCGTCGTAGGGTTTGGTAGCCGATCGTCTCCCGGGGATTCTTAGCACCCCTGGCCCCGCCCTTACCGTGACTGCTACCGTAGCCAGGATTAGCGGGACCGCCGGGGACTCGGGGCCTGGTTTTATGTTGCACTATATCCATAAGGGGGTTGTTGCCATACTCGCCACGCTTGGCAGGCGGGTTGGCGAGCGCAGTATAGGTATTGAAAACACGAAAAGACGCTGCTGCCCATCTTTCGGAGGTATCCCTTAGCAGACTCCTACTGCATCCACGGGCAAGAGCGGAGGGGCAACATTCTATTGCCGGCGCCCCACGGCATTAAACACAATAGTTACAGTGAATAGTAATAAACAGGCCATTTAAAGGTCTCCACTGATAGAATCACATTATACTAACAAGCAACAACAAAATAACAAAAGGCAAAATCTAACCGAACACTGTACGGGTCACTCACGTTCACGATACCAAATCAGGTGCCATTCACTCAATTTACAAGTAGATATATTACAAAACTAGTTATCAAAAACTCATCCTCACTCAGTCACACATGTCATAAATCGATCAAAGAAGATATTATTAATTCTGTTTTTAAGAGATGAAATACTGCAGTTGAACAGGTCAAGGTCATGCTCATTGCTCAATAGATTAAATAATTTACTTGCACGATACACAAACGCATTTTGGCGATAATTCGTAGAAACTACGGGTAGATAAAATAGGTTGCTTCTCCTAAACGTTCTGGTAGGCGCATAAAATTGTATCTTACTAAGGAGTGGCGGGCAATCGACAGCAGAATTAATTATTTTCAATAGGTATAAGATGTCGACAAACTCTCTTCGCAGATAAAGGGGAACAAGGTGTTGCTTGGCACAATTGAGTACATAGTCCGAGTGGTAGGTCCTTGTTTTATAGTTTAGAAAGGGTAAAAATTTCCTTTGTATGGCCTCAAGTCTATCGATGTAAATTTCATAAGCAGGGTTCCACACTTGAGAAGCATATTCTAGATGACACCGAACGTAGGTACAATAAAGAATTTTAATAGTTTTTATGTTTTTAAAGTCCTTTGAGGACCTCATTATAAATCCTAAAGCTTTTGATGTTTTTTTTACGATTGATGACACATGCGAATCGAATAACAATTTTGAGTCATGGATAACACCAAGATCCTTAACTTCATTGACTCTCTGAAGTGTGTGCCCTTTTATAGTGTAACTAAAGTTGATAACGTTAACTTTCCTAGTATAAGTCATTATATTGCATTTGGTAGGGTTGAGCTCAAGTTTATTTACAAGGCAATAAGAGTCAAGGCGATCAAGATCGTCTTGCAGTAGCTTAGCACCCTGCTCGCAGGTTATCTGCCTTAGTATCTTCATGTCATCAGCGAAGGCAAGGACAGAGGAGTTCAAAAAGCATGAGTCAATGTCTGCTATAAAAACTAAGAAAAGTAAGGGGCCCAGCAACGAGCCCTGCGGGACACCACTTGGAACATTCATACACCTTGAAGTGTAGTTACCTAATACAACAACTTGCGATCTATTGTGGATGTATGACATAAACCATCTGAGAAGGTCGCCCCTGATCCCTATAGATGAAAGCTTGAAAATTAGACGGTGGTGGTCAATTCTATCAAATGCTTTGCTATAGTCAGTATAGACCACATCCGTCTGGTAGCCATTATCCATTGCTTCTGTGAGTGTCTCGTTAAGCAGAACCAAATTGGAGACAGTAGACTTACCTGGAAGAAACCCATGTTGGGTGGAAAGGAGTACGTTCTTAAGGGCACCATAGACTTGTTCGTATATTATCCTTTCAAATAGTTTAGCTAATATACATAACTTAGATATGGGACGATTATTATTTACTTTATCTTTTGGTCCTTTCTTATGCACGGGGGTTATAAAGGCTGACTTCCAAATGGTACATTATACATACATAGCCTTCCCTTATTGACCTATTAAAGATTGTGAGTAAGTGTATGCACAAGGAATCGGCACATTTTATTAGTAACAACGGTGGTATAGAATCAGGGCCTGATGATTTAGTTCTGTCCAATCTTAATAGTTTAATTTTAATTATTGGGATTGACAGCTCAACAGAAGATAAGCTACAATCTGTGGTAGTTGTGAGAGGTTGATCACTGTTATTAGAATAAGAGTCGATAGCTGAATTTTGGGGAACAAGAAAAGTAGAATGAAAGTAGTCTGCAAACATGTTACAGATTGAGCTTCCTGAGCCGGTAGTTGTGACGCCGTCAGACATGGTGTTTGGTATAGATGTTGATTTTGATAAAGATTTAAGATACGACCAGAAATATCTAGGGTTGTCTTTAAATGATTTTTCTACTGAGGAAATATATAAGTTAAAGCAGCCCTCCTCTAAGACTTTAGCTCTCACTTTAAGATAGTCTACCGTGATTTTATCAGCCAACATTCCATAGCGTTTGAATTTTTTGTAATATTTAAATTTCTCTTTAAGTACTTTTTTTAGGGCTGGGGAGTACCAAGGCGGGAATAAATTTTGGGATACAATCTTTTGCGGTACATACTTATCGCGCATAGCTTTTATTATATTGTAAAAACTATCAAGCGCTTCATCTAGTGTATTATTCGATAAATAATCATTCCAATTAACGGCCAACAAGTGTAATTATTGTGGTAGTCCATAAGCATAGCATTCTGTGCAAAATATAAAAATGTTTGTTCGGGAATTGTAATGCCCTGCTGACCTGGCGATTGCGCCGGTAAGCGCGATAATCCGTCCGCCCCGTTATCTTTAGATCCTACAAACTCCATATCGTAAGTATACGCTGTCAGCTTTACTGCCCAATGTTGCAAACGATTGCCGGTATTCCTTGTTTAGGACCGAAAATGGTAACTAGCGGTTTGTGATCTGTGCGTAACGTTAAACGCCTTCCATACAAATATTGATGCAATCTCTCTAAACTAAATACGATTGCTAGCGCCTCCCGTTCGATCTGCGAATAATGTTTCTCAGCACTAGTGAGTGCCCGGGAAACATATATAACCGGCCGTTCCCGCAACCCGTCGCCAGCGCCGCCCCCTGCTATCGCGGACTCTTCTTCCGACAGCTGAGTAAGCACTCCTCCTAGGCCACGCGCACTCGCATCGCACGTTAAAAACAAAGGCTTATTCGGGTCGTAATGAGCCAAAACTTCTACGCTAGTTAAAATAGATTTAACTTTTCTAAAAGCTATCCCGCATTCGCGATCCCATTTCCACGCGTTGCCTTTTTTCAGCAAACTATAGAGGGGCGCTAAAATGGTGCTTAAGTTTTTAACAAACTTAGCGTAAAAATTAATAGTTCCCGAAAACGACCTCAGCTCTGAAACGTTTCTAGGTAATGGAATATTTAGTATACCCTCCACTTTCTCCGGATCCGCTTTGATTCCATCAGTGCCTAAAATAAACCCTAAGTACTTCACTTCATTAGTCATAAAGAAACACTTATTTTTCTTTAACTTGATTCCGTTGCAGTGCAATCTTTCAAATAACTTCTCTTAAGTCTCGATATGCTCAGTCGTGGTGGAAGTTCCAATTATAATATCATCTAAAAATACTTGAACATTTTTAAGATCCTTAAGGAGATTCGACATTATCCGTTGAAAAATACCTGGGCTAGAAGATAATCCGTAAACTAAACGTTTATACCTAAAAAAGCCTCTATGAGTATTTATAACTGTCAAATTGTCTGGATCATCTAACTCAATCTGGTTGTACGCCTGGGAAAGATCAAGTAGGTCATCGATACGTGGCAGATGATATCTATCGATCAACAGTACGGGATTCAGCGTCACCTTATAGTCAGCGCAAATACGGAGTCCACCGTCAGCCTTACGTACCGGTACCAGCGGAGTGGCCCAGTCCGCGCTGTCTACCGGCTTGACGACGCCAGTGCGCAGCATTGCATCCAGTTCCTCGTCCACCCGCTCCCACAGCGCGTACGGCACCGGCCGCGCGCGGCAAAACACCGGCGTTGTCCCTTCACGAACACGTAGCCGAGCCTTGCCTCCCCTGAACCGGCCCAGTCCCTCCGTAAACAATTCTTTATACCTGAAAAGCAATGATATTAATTTGTTATTATTATCATTACCCACTTCATTTCGAAATAGTGTAGGAATCCTAATTTTCAATTCCGAAATCCATTGGCTTCCTAAAAGTGCCTCCGTCTATGACAAATAGTTCCAATGTTTTCGATATTCTTCCATAGCTTACTACCGGTTTCATTACACCTAAAAGTCTAATTTTAGCCCCGTTATAAAATTTAAACACTAACTCAAACATTTTCAAGGGTCTATGACCAAAATACTTTTCATATGTAAGTTTACTTATACATGACACTAATGACCCGGTATCTACTTCCATAGGTATTTCGGTTCCATCGAGTATTAGAGACAATCTTACCGGCTTATAGCTATTTAAACACAGTTGGTGAATATCTTCCTACACGTCCCATTCATCGATTGTGGGGGCTGGTCGTCTCCTGATAGCTCTGCCCCATTGTCTCTGCCGAGATCCTGGTTGGCGGCTTGCACGCGCGCCACTAGACCGTCGGTGGCGCGCCGCTCCCGCTCACTCTGCCCTGACGAGCACACCCGCCGCAGATGACCTCGCTGTTTACATTTACCGCATATATAGGTTCTATACCGACAATCCTCGCTTCTATGATCAGCTCCACAAACGTTGCACGAGCCAGAGTTATTTTTCCCGCCGCCGCTGTGGTGGCCCCACGACCAAGATGATGGACGCGCGCCATCCCGGCTTGGAGTGCCGCGCCCGCGTCGTGCAACTCCGCCATATAGAACATCGGCGCTGGCGCTTACCGACGTGGCCTCCGCCCCGACGCCGACCCCGCCGCCGGTCTGGTCAACTGCCGCCGCGTCTCGTTCCGCCGCCTCCATCGCACATGATATTTTTACAGCGTTGGCATATTTTAAGTCCTCTTCCGCGACCACACGTTGCCTGATCGTCTCGCTGCTCAGTCCACATACCAACTGATCACGTAGGTTTTCTTCCAAACTTTCCTTGAGCTCGCAATATCTCGCTAATATTTTCAATTCCGAAAGATATTGCGTAATACTTTCACCTGTGTGTTGCCTCCTTTGTCTGAACCGATATCTTTCCGCCATAAATGATGGTTTTGGTTGTAAATGTTCTTTCATCGTTTTTATCACCGTAGCAAAAGATTTATCCCTGGGTTTTACAGGACTTGTCAAATTACTAAGTAATTCGTACGCTTCATCGCCCATCGCCGCGATCAATGTGGGTAGCCATAGATCTTCTTTTATCGCGTTAACCTTTAGGTACATCTCCACTCGTTCCACATATGAAGTCCAGTTCCCGGATCGTACGTTGAATTTTGTTATCTTCCGTATATATCTTGCTTTGCAAAACAAAAAGACTTTTGCACGCAAAAATCCCAATCCTCGTTGGCCACTGAAATCTCGGAGTGAAAACACAGGCAGCTAGTTCAACCGTTTATTGCAGACTGACTTGTTCACGCGACCACAGATTACACAGTAGCTGGTATGAAACAACTATTCACTCAATATACTACAGCTAACAAAGCATACCATGCGGGGGTCGCGCATATAAGACGCGGACGGACATAAGTCATGTATAGTCCAACCTTTATTCGGAGCGGTAGGTTGGATTACAGGACGGGCTTGAGTAGTGCTCGGGTTATACTCGCCAGACCACGGACATTCCTTACGTGTTTCCTCATCGTTAGGTTGCGGTCTATTGTTACCCCCAGATATTTGGCCATGTGCGACCAGGCCACCGGTTGTTCCTCCAGGGTGAGTTTGGGTGGTAGGGTGAGCTTCCTCAAAAATGTGACGGCCTGTGTCTTACTCACATTGACACTCAGTCTCCATTTTGTCAGCCAGGCGGGAAGCTCTGTTAGAACCCTTTGCATCTTGGTGGCGGCGTGGTTCAGGTTCATTGATTTAGTGATATATGCGGCGTCGTCCGCGTATAGGGCTAACAGAGCTTCTTCTGTTTTAAGTATGTCGTCGGTGTAATGTGAGTAACACACTGGGGAGAGGCAGCTGCCTTGGGAGATTCCCGTTTCTGTTGGTCGTCTGGAGGAGGTTGCCTGCTCCACGCGCACTGAGAAGCTGCGGCATTGGAGGAACGAAGTTATTACCTTAACAACCTTCTGCGGTATTGGTGAGGTATCTTGAAAAGGAGTCCCGCGTGCCAGACTCGGTAGAACGCTTTTTCCATATCTAGGAATACTGTGACAGAGTATTCGCGCCTGTTGTGGGCGGTGGTGAGGTCATCACCTCTCTAGGTACTCTACACAGCTGAAGCGTCGTGCTGTGTTCTGACCGGAATCCGTACTGTTCTGGACGCGTGGGGATGTGATGATTGATGTGGGTAAGGAGGAGCTTTTCAAATAATTTTGATAGTCTAGGAACAAGGGTAATGGGGCGATAGCTCTCTGGGAGAAGGATGTTTTTGCCAGGTTTCAGGATCATGATAACCCGGCCGGATTTCCAAGGAGTAGGGAAGTGACCACTCCGTATAATCACAATTTTCGGTGAAATTCGCGCTATACTTTTATAAAATTTGTTTCTCGTCCTAGCTGTGGTGCGGGAAGCGTTATTTACATTTTCACAAATCAAGATTCTAGACGAAGTTTCTAGAAAAAGCTAGACAGCCCGTTCTTGGCCGTCCATCACATAAGTGGTATGCGAGTCTGTCCGCAACCACGGCTCTTGCAACACAGTTGAGACGTCGAAATATTAATAATACAAAGGTAAATACACGATAAATACCCGTTTAACATTACTAATTATGAACAGTGATCGCAAAAGTTTTAAAATACTATTACAAAAGACATGTGTATAAATTCAGTGTGCGTGTGTGCGTTATTCTTCTCCTAAAGGACTTTTTGTACTTACCTCACCTGTATGGTTCTTAGCTTTAGTTCAACCTTGTTCGTGGCGCTGTTGTCGAGATCCAAAAAATTGGCAGACGAAGTCGCGGGCTTTAAACGAGTAGTTGACAAAAATGTAACAATACAATCTTTATTTCCAGGGAATAATACTCCCAGTGTTAGCATCAATGATGTCTAAATGGGTATCGCGGGATGCGAAGGCTTTTGTAGCGTGCATCATCTTCCCCGGGGCTCTGATCGGTCACGTCGCAGCTGCGTACATTACACACCCACTGATCCTGATAGTGGGCTGGGAAGCAGTTTACTATACGTTTGGACTTATAGGTTTGGCCTGGGCTGCTGTATGGGTGAGTTACAACATATATTGATAAATAATAGTTACTTTCAGCAAGTATTTTTTTAGTATAGACAGTTTTATACTAGACTAGCTGACCAATCCGCGGCTTTGCACGCGTGGTTTGCCAATAAAAAGTAGCATATGTGTTAATCTAGGTTATGATCTACGTACATAACAAATTTCATCGCAATCGGTCTATCGTGAATCCGTTCCGGCGTGAAAGAGTAACAAACATCCATATATCTATACATACAAACTTTCACGTTTATAATATTAGTAGGATATTATTTTTTTATTTCTCTTCAATTGTAATCATACTCTGTGCACCGTTGTCCATTACGGCTTCGCTCATTACTTTCCATCCAAAGGTTGCCTGAAAGAATTGTACTATATTTAGTATTTTTAAGTATTCCTAGTAAATACTTAAAAATATAAAGCATTATTCTATTCTATTTTACATTTTAAGTATAAGCTGACCTCTCAATGTACAAGCAGCCTAGACGATGAGAGGTCAGCGTATACTGGAATTTATAGCTTAATGTGTATATTCTACGATGATCCAGTATTAGTAGTCCACAACAAATCATACGATCTCTATCGATTATAACCGAATATAATATGCGTTTGTCATGATTATTGCTAACCCATATTTTATTTCGATGATTGCAATAGTGGTGATGAGTGGTCATCACCACTATTTCAACCATCGAAATAAAATATGGGTTTGTAACAATTAATTTCGTCGAGAGATAGTGGTATCTCTCGACGAAATTAATTGTTCGAGAAAACAACACCGTGTGTGTTTGAAACTTCAATTTTTATGAGTCCTATTGTAAACATTTTTTTATCTAGCTAGCCTATGCTGTCCTACTGCTGGGCAAATGCATCCCCCTCATTTCTCCACGTTTCTCGATCTTGTACTAAATCCCGCCTCCCTATAAAATTGTAAACATATTTTGAGAAAAAACAAATTATCTTTAAGATAAAAGAAAGTAACCAAACGATGCTGCATCGTGGTCCCCGGCTGCCAAAACCTTTCACTGTGATGTTCTGTGTCAATAAGTGGATACACTCTTGCCAACAGTGCTAAGTGTTATCATAAGTATGTACATGTTTGTTTTAGGTATTAACCGTCTACAATATACCCAATGACCACCCTTACATCACTAAAGGCGAGAAGGAATATCTGAACAGAACCTCGGTGGCATTGATTCGTTCTAAGAAGTACGATCTGGATCCTTTTCCTTGGAAGGCGCATATGCCATCTGCTCCTGTCTTGGCTTGTATTGCTGGCTATGTAAGTTTATAGAAGACCACGACTTTTAGGCTTCCGTACCCTATTACTAAGACTCCGCTGTCTGTCTGTTTGTCTGTCCGTCTGTCACCAAGTTGTAGTGATAGTTAGACAGTTGAATATTCATAGATGATATATTTTTGTTGCTGCTGTAACAACAAATACTAAAGATAGAATAAAATAAATATTTACGGGGGGCTGCCATACAACAAACGTGTTTTTTTGCCATTTTTATAGATAATGATACGGGGCACTTCCTGCTCGCACTTGGCCGGTTTTATTATTTGTCTACATTACATACGAATCCTAAAATAAAATTATAACTATATCGGTTTTTAAAATTTTGTCGAGATTTATAATGCTTTGTATTGGATAGCTATAATGCTTGTTCGGAATTATTCGTGATTTAGTTCCACTGGCAGCTCGGTTCATTAAAAAGTACTTTACTAACCAGTTCTGATAAAACTAATCTAAATACTTCTAGATGTGCACATTTTCGCATAAATAAAAATATATCTATTTCGATGTTACGAATAATTTTGAAACGACTAAGTTCGTTTGTCCACCGCCACCGTCACCGGGACGTAACCGAGAACGAGATGACGGTGCCGATTAAGCGATACATACATTTAGTTTAGGGCTCGTACACAAAACTGCGATGCGACGTCGCATCGTAAAAATCTGCGAGCTCCCTCGACGCATCGCAAGAACTTGCGAATTGATTCGCATCGCGCATCGCATACGTTCAGTACGGTTGACGGTCGTCGAAGGAACTTCCAAAGTGACCATTCCTTCGTCAACCGTACTGAACGTATTTTAAAAACTAGGTCGTGACATGGATCGTAAAAATAAGTGTGCACTTTTGTGATTGCTAAGGAGATAACGGAAAAAGAAACAAATGCGTGATGCGAATGAATTCGCAAGTTCTCGCGATGCGTCGAGGGAGCTCGCAGAGCCCATAGGCCATGTGTCCACCGCACGCCCGTCATCCGAGTACCAGCAACGGTGGTGGTGGACAAATAGTCTATGGTAAATAATATCGCTAAATCTGCGCCATAATCTTGTTTTTGGTGACGTCCCCGTGACGGTGGCGGTGGACAAACGGCCTTACTTTGACTGAACTTCAAGTTGGCATGGCAAGTGGAGGATGGCGAAATTTTGACTTAGAATTAGATAGCAGTATTCCTTTTATTTCAACCTTTATTTATTCGTACTACTTCAAACCAAAAAATATTTAATTTGTTGTAGGTTGGACGTGAATGGGCCTACTCAACATTGACCACACAAATTCCCCAATTCATAAAAGATGTGCTTCGACTAGACATCAGCCAATCCAATGGTTTATTATTCCAGCCGTATGTGTGTATGTGGATCTTCTCACTGATATTTGGTTTCGTTAGCGATGTCTTGGTATCAAGGGGATGTTGTACTGTCAATTTTGTAAGGAAACTCTCTACATCTATTGGTGAGTATATATATATAATATGTTGGTGAGCCAATTGAATATCATGCCTATTACTTAACAAAGCTTCTGCTAAGAGTTCGGATTGCTTTTTCCAAATAGCTTCTTTCAACATCAATTAGGCGTTTTAGGGACCTCTAATACCCTGTCGCTGATTCACTTATTCACAGGTTAGGCCAGTAGAGTGACAAAGAAAAATCAGTGACACAGTGAAAGAACGAATCATCAAACTTCTTACATCTGGGAAATCGTGACAGACGAACATAAAGCGAAAAGTAGTCTCACTATTAGTGTTTTTGTTAATTCTATAATTGACCTTAGTTTTCTACTGTTTTCAGCTGCTGTTGGCTCAGCGCTATGCATAGTCCTCGTCGCTTACTCAGGCTGCAACGCTGCCTTGGCAGTATTCTGGATATTCCTCGGTATGATCATGCTAGGAGCCTACTATAGCGGCGTCATGATCAACATACTGGATATCACACCGAACTACGCTGGTACCATGATCGGTATGGTCGACAATATTGCTATCAGTGTCGTCAATTTGCAACCGATGTTGAATGACCTTGTTGTTACTGATGTAAGTATAATAAAACGTAGCTAACGTATTTAACAGATTTTTTAATTGGCAGATTTTATTAAGTTTATGATAACTATGGAGGAATGTATGAAAACACAAAGCCTAATGCACAAAGGATACGGTGCTTCCCAGTGCGTGGTCTCCACTCGAGAAGCCTTCTGCCCCAACGGCCGTTATTTCTTGGAGCTATGTGCCCCGCATACTACCACTATGACAGTGACCTTGGTTATCTACGAATCTCCTCAGTTCGGATTCAATTTATGCATGTTTATGGGCACTCGCTATTCTTCTCGTCACTCGCGCAATTGTGTAAACGTGGTATCAACGGCTTCTGCCCCAACGGCCGTTATTTCTTGGAGCTATGTGCCCCGCATACTACCACTATGACAGTGACCTTGGTTATCTACGAATCTCCTCAGTTCGGATTCAATTTATGCATGTTTATGGGCACTCGCTATTCTTCTCGTCACTCGCGCAATTGTGTAAACGTGGTATCAAATGGCATAATAAATCTTACAACTTAGAATTTCAGTGCCTAGATCTATACGATTTTGACGAAACGCAGGAGGTAGTGGGTTCGATTCCCGCCGTGGAACAATTGTTTGCATGATCTTCAGATATTTGTTTCATGTCTGGTTGTTTCTCTATATAATTATAAGTATGTATTTACAAAAAAAAATGTATACTATAAGTATTCTATCAGTTATCTGGTTCCCATAGTACAAGCTCTGCTTAGTTTCGGGCTAGATAGCGTTGTGTGAAATGTCCAGCAATATTTATTTATTTTATTTTTACCTGCGTACCTACTTTTGTCTTATACGTAGTGTGTGTGTTGAATATTTTTTTTGTTCTTTTTATTAATATATATTATATTATTACTGTACTATTTTATTTTTTTATCAATTTAAGCAAAATGCACACACATCATTGCAAATTTTTTAGCAGTACTGATTAAAATTAAGGTTGGTCGCTGGTACCATTTTCCCAAAATGGTGATAAAACCAACGTAAGAGTAACTATTATCAATCTATTGAGAACTGCTATTTTGTTTCAGGCGCTTCTGTATCAATGGAGAATATCACTCTGGATAGTATTCTTCATCATTATTATCTTACTTTCCATATTCCTCTACTTCATGAAAACCGATGAAGTGTGGTGGGATGACGTCAGGAGGCATGGTTACCCAACAAACTGGAAACATGGCCTCTTACCTACCGGGGCGTTGATTGGCGAAAACGGAGAAACAGTGTTTAAGCCTAGGAAAGATGCTACGACGACTGCAGAAAAATGATAGTTATGTTTAAGGCTTATGAGTATATTTTTCTGTATCCCTCAAGTGCAAATTTAAAAGCACATCGTAAATTTATGAAAAAGGAATTCAAACGTGATATTAACATCTGCTCAATCCTTACGATGTACTCGTTTATATTAAGCACTAGCTGACAAATACGCAGTTTCGCACGCGTAGTTTTTCAATCAAAACATTACCCACCTTCTGCGCAGTTGAGTAAAAAGTAGCCTATGTCAGCTGGGGATAGTTTAGCTTCCCAACAGTGAAATTTTTTTTTAAATCGGTCCAGTAGTTTCGGAGCCTATTCAATGCAAACAAACAAATCTTTCCTGTTTTTAATATTAAGTATATGATTAGTATAGATTTACAAAATTAAGCAGTGACATGCTAAAAACAATGCATTACTTAGAAAGTGTTATTTTGGTACTGCTCCGCTCTTTATTATAAGTTTTCCTTTAAATCAAAGTATACAAGCCTAATAAGGTTTTTTCGCTAGGTTTACACAGCAATGCCGAAGCTGGGCACAAGAAACAACCGGTAGCAGCTTTAGTTACCACCCAATTTTCGCTAAACGTGGTTTATCCTCAACTACATACTTGCAAGTTGGTGGTCTGATCCGCATGGTGGACCGCAGACATTATCCAACTAGCCTGGTTATGCGGTTGAACAGGATATAAAATCCGAGTTAAGAGTCACACTCGTGTCACATCGAGACACAAGCAGATGGCATATTTGAATGTACCACTCGGCCCTTTTACTGAGCTAATAAATGCAGTTGATTGCAATTGATTTTGGTCCTGATCCTAATTAAAAGTGTAACAAGTTTGTAAAACTTAATTAATCCTTGTAACTTAACAAGTGTTGGGTATCGGTTAGTCTATCAAACAGTTATTAGTATAACTATGTGTAAAATATCATGGTTATAAATTTGACACTATTGTACTTATTAATCCCGATATTTCGTCGCCATGACTCGCGTACGCAAAGACTTCAGTTGCGTCGATATATCGGGATACTCAAAAACTCACAAATTATGTTCAATATCCAGTTTTTAGTACAAATAGTTATTAGTATTTTTCAAATTCTCGCGATCACTGTCCATGACTATTGATTTAAACGGGTATTTATTGCGTATGTACCATTTTTATTTGTTACCCCGACGTTTCGACTGTGTTGTAGCAGCCGTTTTAAATTTTGAATCAGTAATTAAATAGCTTTTAGTATTTTTTATGCTATCAAAAATTATTGCGATATTTATATACCCATTTTTGAATTTTCAGTGCGATCGAAGGGTTGATTTACGACAAAAATGTTACAACTTTTCAATGAGAAACGTGTCGTTATTGGTTAGCGATGTTTATAGGAACTGGCCATTAGAGTTATGTCAGATAGGCTGCAAATAACAAGCTTATTTTATATTTATGATAGAATGCGCCTGGTTGCAATTTACAGTACTTACTGGGTGAAAGAATTAAACAAAATAATTAATAAATTTAAGTTTAGGTATGAAAAAATGTTGGTTCACAACAGGTACTCAGACAAAAAACGAGACCTCACGACTGAAGCAAAACTTCTTTTTCAAAATATTAATTTATAAAATTGTCCACACGTCTGAAGTTCGATCAGTCTATGTTAATTCTGGACAGACGCAACTCGCACTCGCACATTAACGTTTAAAAATATACGAAACGTAACTCTCTCATTCTATCTTCACTAATTTATATCGCTCTATCAACTTCCTTTCGCAGTTTTCGTAACGCATTCACCAGCTTACTCCCCAAGTCGAGCGTGCGTAAAGAAGTTTTACTTCAAAAACAATATTAGAAAGTTTTCAGCTAAAAATCACAAATATTAGTAGAGAAAATCGCGTCAGTATCCACCGATGAGGGACAAGGGGACAAGTGGGTGAGGGACAGCAGGAATAATCAGATTACAATAGCAGGTTACAATATTCTAGTAATTATCTCATGGTCATAAATAGCCTTTTTTATAAAATTATCTGCAAACTGTGCATTTATGTATACGCGAAGTATTTATATTATCATCTATTTTACGATTTTTTTAAATGGTACGTCTCTCCTACGACGTACCATTTTTACCAGAATCAGAGCTTGTGACAGTATTTTTATAGAGAACTAAATACGTAAGAGGAAATAAAGTGATAACTTCGTAACGGTACCTACTATTTGACTTTTATGTAGTCTTATGTGTAATAACTATGTGTGCATAAAATAAAATATTTTTCTTTCTTTCTTTCTTTTATTGATTTATCAAACAAACTTATACAAACACACGTCATCGCAATTTGTTTAGTGGCAGTGATTAAAATGATGTATGGCCGCTGATCTAGACATGCGGTAGCGTGTCAAGCCAAGTTCAAGCTAACAGAACTGGCGAGCAGCACCGTGTGTAATGTTACACGAACCATTTGGAGCCACTTTTGACCACCTCATAACTCAAATACTATTTTACATAAACATGTTAAATTTGGCTCATAATTTGAATTTGCGTATGTACATATGTGCATATTTCATAAACACACCTCAAACGGTAACTTAGATGTTAACGTCCAAATATCGTCATTTTTATTACTGGAGACTGACTGACATGTAAAAAGATCAAAACTCTAACCCAGTTCCAGATGACCTAGAAAGTTCTAACTTGGCATCCAGATAGATAATTGGGACAAAGGAATAAATCAGAAACTATAATTAAAAAATAAATTTTATAAATGCTTGTTTTGAAAAAATATTTTTTCAAAACAAGCATTTATAAAATTCATAAACGAAACCGCAAGCAGATTCAAATGAGCTCAAACACTAATAGCCTACTATAATCCATCAGAAGTTCCATTGTCTAGCATCCGTCTCCATCATGAGACCACCTCCATGGTACCATAATATTGCATTCTCGCCGAAGTTACATATGTTTTCTCAATTTCAGCGCAATCGGTTGAGAGGAACGGGTTTAAAATTCAGTTGCAAGATTTCACCTAGACAAACATACATTGCAAGCTAATAAAAAGCTTGTAAAGAGACAATTAAACAGTAGTTTAACAAAAACCATTTGGTATTAATTTTGTTATGTATGTGTACTAAAAATTTCTGTACAAAAAGTCATGATATCCCATCAAAACATAAATTCTAAATTCTAAGAGATCTAAATGGGTGCCAAATTCAAAGCTTACTCCTGAAATGTATTTTAATCAATATAAATCATTTTATAACAACTTAAAAACATAATTTCTTCTTATAACTTAGGATAATATATTGGAGCCTACCTTGGCTAGTGTTCATATACGAATTAAAGTATAGCCTTCGCAGGTTCTAAAGCTGTAAGTTCTCATTTTATTCTTACGTAAATTTGGCTTGCTGGTAGAAACTAGCCATCGAACATACGGCTCTTCTGTTTAAGTAGGTACTTAATAATAATTAGTATATTAAAATTAGCCAAGTCAGACTAGGCTTCAATACATTATCCTTAGTTATAAGAAGAAATGATAATGAGTTTATTAAATAAATTTCAGGACTGACCATTGAACTTGGCACCCATTTAGATCTCACTTCTTTTGTCGTTTAAGTCAAGAACCAAGGCATATATATGATAATATTGAACTTGGCTCTCATTTCACATTAATGTTTTTTATGGGATATAATTTTCTCAAAATGATGATAAAACTAAACTAGGACTAAAAAAATTAAGTCATATGCATAGGAGCAGCGTAGGACGTCCACCTACAAGATGGGCAGACGACTTGGTAAGAACCGCAGGTCGGCGTTGGATGCAGGCTGCTTCCAACCGCAGTTCCTGGAGATCAATGAGGGAGGCCTTTGTCCAGCAGTGGACGTCCTACGGCTGATATGATGATGATGATGACATGGATAATGATGATGATGATAGTATTTTTTAAACTTTCGCGATTCATTGCGTATTTTTTTTACCGACGTTTCGGCTGTGTCACGGGTGGACTGGAGCACTTAGAGCTACCGTCGAGAAGTGATGGCAGCTGCAGCAACTACCCTCACTTGGTCTTCAGAATGATGATGATGATGTTGATTACTGCATAGGGCTAATATGATAGATATTGCGACTAGATAATGTTATTGTAAGTTAAAATCATTCATTAATTTAATTTACATTTGTTTCAATAAAGCACATTTTAAAGCTGTTTTTCAACCATGAAATATAAATAAAAAAAGGTCTCGTCACACAAAAATGGTGTTTTAATTTTCTTGTATAAAAATCGAAAACCTGTATTTTGGTAGCCCATAAATAAAAAAAAACGAATGTGCTTTAGACCACACGACTGAAGTAAAACTTCTTTAGCTCCATGTATATGTATATTTTATGTTTATATATATTTGCAGTTTGTATAATTAAGGCTAATTTAGGATATGAGTTATGCTATAAATCAACTGGCTATGAGAGATTGAGACAAAGAAAATGTGTGCTCGCACCTCTCTCTCTCTTGCCCCTACAGTAATTATACGAAACATAACTCTCTCTCCTTCTGTCTTCACTAACGTATATCTCCCTCTCAACTTCCGTTCCCACTTTTCGCAACGCATTCACCAGCTTACTCCCCAAGTCAAGCGTGGGTAAAGAAGTTTTACTTCAAAAGTGACAGGTGTCAACCCTTTTTCATCAGTTCTCAGTTTGTTATATTTAAAGTGTAAACCGCACCAAGGATTTATACAATTTTTAATTGACAACAACTCTGTGGGCCTCGAAAACTTTAAAGCAAATTATTTGTTCCAGGAACTGATAAGAATATTGAGATCAGAGACACCTGTTGTCAATAGACTAGAAATGAAATTATTTCAGAAAATACTAACGATACGTAAACGTACTCAGATAAAGTAAGAAGTGTTTCCAATAGATGCCGTTCCATTGGCTTGCGGAACGGACAATGACAACTAAAATAATGATTAATGTTTTGCTTTTGATGTTCCATGAAATTAGATAGTAGGCAAGGGCGGATACAGGGGGAGGGTCATGGGGGGTCATGATCCCCCCCTGGGCTGGGTCCAGGAGCTAAGTGGACCACTAATTAAAATTGTTACACATAAGGTTTTTATAATGTTTTGACACAATATAGATTTTATGTGAGTACATTCAATATTTAATTACTTAATTTAATATAATTATTTGATTTAAAAAAATGATTTTGTTATATAAATACATATAGGTATTTTTAAGTACAGTATGTAAGTATATTAATAAAATACCTACTTTTTACTTGTATCCATGATTATAAAAATTAAATTATAACTTTTTGTGACTTGACCACGACTATGCGACCCCCCCCCCTCCCCCCCCCCCTCCCCCCCCCTCCCCCCCCCCCACCCCCCCCCCCCACCCCCCCCCCCCCACCCTGTCATCAAAGCTGGATACGCCCTGGATAGTAGGCATTTTATTTGTATTATCTTTAGGTAGCTTAAAAATATGTATGGGTATCCAGACCTATTAACTCTCGAATAGAAACATGACTATGGCTCCTCAGGTACAATGCCGTTAAAACCAGCTGAAAAAAAGGTATTGGCTTTATTCGCTTTTTCGCATACTAGTATTCTTTGTGATTCTTAAAGTCCAGTATGCTCCAAAATCGGCAATCATGATGCTACAATGACGTCAAACTTTATCTCGAACCACATAACCTTTAAGTAAGTATTACCTAAAACACTAAAGTAAAGATCCCCTGCAGATAAAAATTGATATATCTACTAAAACCCAATATCATGATGCAATTCAGACAGATGCAATATCTGTTAAGATGAGCATTTTCAAGTTATCTTATATCTTGACAGTATCTTGAACAGCGTGCCACCAGTAGAACACTTCAAAAACCTGAATATCATAAATATATCTTGAAAAGATGAAAGATTAGATCTGTGTCTCACGTTGACTATCTGACACGTGAGCATTTACGACATCAGCGTAAATGAAGCCATATCGGTTTAAAAATTCTTCCAGATTTTTATTCTCGACGATAAAAATGGGACGTTTTTGACGTCTGCCAGTGGCATTCGACGATCTCCCGGCTGAGACGCAGGAGGTAGCGGGTTCGATTCCCGCCGCGATACAAATTTAATTGTATACTAACAAAATATAGACATACTTTTCTAAAATAAATATTATTGTATTGTACTAAGTTCATTAATTCACATTACTTACAACAGACACAACAGGCTTATAATAATGTTAATTGATCGAGCGAAGCGAGATCTCTAAATCAACTAGAGCAAATCGGCGTTGTATGTATGTATGTTTGTTTGTCCTAGGATAACTTTCGAAGCGTTTATCCGATCATCGTGAAATTTGGTATATAGGTAGGTAGTATTGGCACATTTTTGGTGTGACGAAATGAGATAAAAATGTGGGGGTTGCTGTTGATATGGGGTTCAAGAGGGGTAAAAAATATGAAAATGAGGCTATCAGGTCAAGTGTGACGTCAAATGAAAGGTATACATTAGTACATTTAGACTCCGTATTTATTTTTAGTAAATTATTTATAGTTTTTGAGTTAATAGCTATGATAAAACTAAACTTTGATAAAATTCACAGGGTACAGTGACCCCACAGTGCTGAAATTTGGTGCGCGTGTAGCTTTAGTAACACAAATATAGGTAAAAGTGTGAAATCCAAAATAACTGCAATTTGTCCCCAAAAAAGATGAACCAATTTACATAAACACCCGTTACCTGTAATTTTAATGAAACTGTGGGTCTAGTTATTTGGATGCTTTATTAGTCAAAGAATAAGACCGTCTTGCACAACGATCTCTTAATGTATTTAGCAACTAAACATGTTTAAACTTTACGTATTTTTATGATTTGATAACTCCTTAAATCATATTTAGCCACTAAATACGTTTAGGCATCGTTGCGCGAGTCGCCCTAAGAATATTTTTTTTTGTGTTTTGGGAGACTCGCGAGATCTCAGTTCGGGGCGAACCACTAGTAATAATGAGACTATTTATAATTTATAATAATTTTAATATATTCATAGCAAGAGTTCCAGTTCAGTTAGCAAATGTGAAAAATCCCATGTCTCATACTGTTTCTTGAGTAGGTACAATCCGGTAAATCACAAACACCTCGTTGACCTGAATTCCTCTGCTACAGGATGATCTTAATTTAAAGTAATGTTCGTGATACTACTGATAAAACTATGAGGTTGGATGTTGTTGTTAGAGTTCCGGACCAAAATAGTTGTATAGACCATAATTAAATATTATATGTGGGTAGGAGGCACAATGACTTTCAGTCCTTATCTTTCCTCTATCTGAAATCTCCTGTCTCCCTCTCCCCTAATTACCATCACTGTCTCGCAAAGTAGGTACTCTGTGCCAAAATAACTAATCAAAATAAATTGATGTGAAGTAAGACCTGGAAAGTGTAGTGTTGTGGCCTTCGAGAGAAGAAGAAATTGAAATTACTGGAAGAACAAAGGATTGGCAATATTTGGCGAATGTTTCTTGAGACGAAAGTTGGTCCTGATTCTTTATCCCACCTTTATCATTCTGTCCGTCAGTGTGTCTTTATGAAAACTATTAGCATCTAGGTAGGTATCCGATTTTATCGTTACGAACCCGCGCGCAATCAATGGTAAAACCGGAATCCTTAAGGTGTGACTTTGTCCGTCTTTCGGTCAACTACTGATGCCATGGACTTGAAATATGGAACAGGTATAAATAACCACCTGTACTACAAGTAAAACACATTAGAATATTTTCATTTTGATTACCAAAGGGGCCAAAATGGCGGAAGTCTAATTTTCTAAACAGTGACAGCAGATTAATCTAATATTATAAAGAGGAACGATTAGTGTGTTTGTTGGTGTGTTGGTCAGTGTATTAGTAAATAATAATACTGGACTTCAATTAACTTGGTTTTATTAGCTATTTCCACAATACAGATTCACACCGGGCTCGTGGGCCCTCCATGATAGACCGACCGCTTGTCAACTAGTCATGTGACCTCAGTACTTATAACTAGTGATGTGACATACTCATAACATCCTCCTTATTAGAAAAGTTAAGTTATTATAATTTTACAGCCTAAGTTTACAAAAATTGACAAACTCTTAAAATAACTTTTGATAACAAAGACTGTTTAATTAACTAAAAATAAAACAATTTTTTTAACTACGTCTCTATCTATATCATATAATATTCTAGACTTAACTAACTTAATCAGCCCTTCACAGTCATTGCCGAAATGTTATCGTAATAAACAAAATATTAATTTTTATAAGTCTAACCGTCTTGGTGGTCTTATGACTCTTCCACACCTAGTGCGCCTTTCAACTGGAGCTGTAAGCTCTTCAATAGATGGTGTTACTGTATGAGAATTAGGACTTGTCTTGATATTTGGACTTTTTTGTAGCATATCTTGAGATACCGTTTGAGGTGACTGCAGAGGTTTCAAAATATGCTGTCTGTTTCTCCTTCCTATAAATCCATCTGACCCTTCGACCGTATAAGACCTAGGCTCATCACATTTAGACCTTCATCATCATCATCATCATATCAGCCGTAGGACGTCCACTGCTGGACAAAGGCCTCCCTCATTGATCTCCAGGAACTGCGGTTGGAAGCGGCCTGCATCCAACGCCGACCTGCGGTTCTTACCAAGTCGTCGGCCCATCTTGTGGGTGGACGTCCTACGCTGCGCTTGCCGGTCCGTGGCCTCCACTCGAGAACCTTTTGGCCCTATCGGCCATCTGTTCTGCGCGCTATATGACCTGCCCATTGCCACTTCAACGTGCTAATCCGTCGGGCTATGTCGGTGACTTGAGTTCTCCTACGTATCTCCTCATTTCTGATTCGATCCCGTAGAGAAACCCCGAGCATAGCCCTCTCCATAGCTCGTTGAGCGACTCTGAGCTTATTCATAAGGCCAATAGTGAAGGACCACGTCTCGGTTCCATATGTCATCACTGGTAACACACACTGATTGTAGACTTTCGTCTTAAGGCACTGAGGTATGTTGGACGAAAAGACGTTGCGAAGTTTCCCAAACGCTGCTCATCCGAGTTGGATTCGACGATTGACCTCTTTCTCGAAGTTGGACCTACTTAATTGGACTGTTTGTCCTAGGTATACATACGCGTCGACAACTTCAAGAGCCGAGTTCTCAACCATAACTGGGGCAGGGACGACATGGACATTCGACATGATTTGCGTCTTGTCCATGTTTATTTTAAGTCCTACCCGTTGGGAGACTCGATTGAGGCCTTCGAGCATCGTGCTGAGCTCTTCCATCGACTTTGCCATGACCACAATCGTCGGCAAACCGAAGGTGAGTGATGTATTCGCCGTTAATATTAATGCCCAGTCCTTTCCATTCCAGAAGCTTGAAGGCATCTTCCAATGCGGTCGTAAACAGTTTCGGAGAGAAGACATCTCCCTGTCTTACGCCTCTTTTTAAGGGAATCGCCTTCGAGCTCTGTTCGTGTACTCGGACTGACATAGTGGCGTTTTTATACAAACACTTCAACACTTCGATGTCAATACGGCATCGTTGGAGAGACTCAAGCACTGCCCATGTTTCGATCGAATCGAAGGCTTTCTCATAGTCCACAAACGCGAGACATAGCGGCAAGTTATACTCTTCGGTCTTCTGTATGACTTGCCGCAGCGTATGTATGTGGTCTATGGTACTGTAGCCTTTACGGAACCCGGCTTGTTCGGGAGGCTGGAAGTCATCAAACCTGTGTTCGAGACGGTTCGCGATGACCCTCAAAAACAGCTTATAAACATGGCTCAAAAGCGAGATGGGTCTATAATTCTTAAGCAAGGTGTTATCACCTTTCTTGAAGAACAGAACCACCACGCCCCCGTTCCATGCTTTTGGCGTCGTACCTTCAAGCAAGGCGGAATTAAAAAGTTTCTGAAGGACTTTAAGTACCGGTGATCCACCCGCTTTCAGAAGCTCTGAAGTGATTCCGTCCTCACCCGGCGCCTTGTTGTTCTTAAGCTGCTTCAAGGCCATCCTGATCTCATACAGGCTGATGTCCGGAATATCTTCGGTATAATGTCGGGTCAGTTTGGCTCTTGGGTCGTTGGCCGCACTGCAAACAGGTTTAGTGACCGAATCGTAGAGCCGTCCATAGAACCTTTCGACTTCCCTTAATACTTACGCTTTACTTGACGTTATGCTGCCATCTTCCCTTTTCAGCTTCGTCATGCGGCTCTGCCCAATAGAATTATCTCTCGCGAACACTTTGGAGCCTTTATTCCGCTCTATCGTATCTTTAATACGAGATGTATTAAAGGTACGAATATCGTGCCGCAAGGATTTCCAAATCTTTCTATTGAGCTGCCTATGTGACTGAGCATCATCGGGAGACTGCAGTTGTAAAGAACGTCGTTCAGCCATGAGGTTAAGGGTGTCATCAGAGAGTTTCTGAGGTCTATTGGTACGGGGGGTCTTAAAGAAACTGGGACCCTACCGTATGGACGGTTTCTACGAAACTGTTATTGATCTCGTCCACTGATGAATCTACTTCTAGACAGTCAAAGCGATTTGCAAGTTTGAGTTGAAAGCTCTCGAGTTTTTGGATATGTGCGCGAGTGGGTCGGAGCGTAGATTTCATCAAACGGGACCTTTCAAGTTTAACGTTCATATTCAATGTGGCTCTAACAATTCGGTGATCACTGCCGGTTTTCACCCTGTGAATCACAGAGACATCATTGAATATCCGTTTCTTGTTGGTTCTTTTTTTTTGGACCTTACTGTGCCTGTAATCCATGGAGTATCTGGCATTTCCTAAAATATACCTTATCTCCTTCTTGTAGTTCTGGTAATGATTTAGTTTTTCTATCATAGTAATCCTTCATTTTATTTTTATTTTCTTCCTTAGTTTTGACATATTCTTGAAATTTGACTGTTCTTGGTTTTAAGTTTTTTGTGACTGTTGGTAATTGTGTTCTAAGTGAACGTGACATTAACAACTGTGCCGGTGATGGTAGATTTTCTCTAGGTGTATTTCTGAATTGAAGCAAAGCAAGATATGGATCTGTTCCTGACTCCTCTGACTTGGTAAGAAAACGTTTACATATCTTTATTGCCGACTCTACCAACCCATTTGATCTTGGTAAGTAGGGGCTTGATGTATTGTGATGTTATTCCCCATTCTGAAATAAAATTCTTAAACTCTGCCGAATTAAATGGTGGTCCATTGTCAGAGAATAACTCCACTGGGATACCATGTCTGCTAAAAATACTTTTAAGACAAACAATTACTGTTTTGGTGTTAGTATTTGCCACTGCCATTAATTCAATATAATTTGAGTAATAATCTTGTAATACTATGTATTTTTTAGATTTATAATCCATAAAATCAACACCAACTTTTTCCCATGGAAGTGATGTAACATCATGTGGAATAAGTGGTTCTGGAGCATTTGTACTTCTATGTGACAAGCAAATATGACACGACTGAACAATGTTTTTTATATCAGTTGACATAAATGGCCAAAATACATGTCCTCTAGTGAACGCTTTTGACCTTTCAATTCCCAAATGACCACAGTGTATTAATTTCAAAATATCGGGCCTTAATTTTTTAGGTATGACTATACTGTTGTTTCTGAAAATAATTTTTCTGTGTGTAACTCAAATCTATACTGCCAATACTCATGCACATCTTCGTGAATTTGAGTTTTACTTGATGGCCAACCTTCTTTACAGTATATTTTCAAAATCTGCAAACTTTCTTCTTCATTAGTGCCTTTGATTAACCACTGTAGTCGTTCTGATGAGACTGGTAATGACTTAATCAGTAAAGGTCATTGGGCATTTTGTTCGGACATATGACCCACGGCGCACAAAAACGAAACAGGGCTAGGTATGTAGTTAAATGTATATGTTACTTAATGGTATGGGTCGCATTATTGCAGGATATGGGAGAACCGCAAAAAAAATTTTTTTAATTAATATTATAGCATTTTTTAAATAATTATTATAGCATTTTTAAATTATTATTATAGCATTTTTATAATGAACTAAGTAAAAACTATTGGCCTGACTGTAAAAATACTTTGTAAAACAGTTGTTTTGAACAATTTCCAGGAATACGAAAATAAAATCCATTTTGCGGTAATAATATTTTTATTCTGCATTATCAAAATCTATAGTTAATTCATCTAAAAAGGCTGCAGGCGCGTCTATCACGTCTTGATGCCTGGCCCATGACAGAAAGTATACGACGCTTACAACATGTGCACAGCTTCCGACAGTGCGACGGCCGTGTATACACGAGCAGTAATACTGTTGGATGCTATTTCTTCCAATATGGGTAGGATCTACTAAAATATAGGTGTAGTACTGCTTTGCACGGACGTGTCGTGACTGTATTCTGCCTCTTATCAATATCTTATTTTCAATCATTTCTTGGTGCCGGTATAGTTCGATAGTGTATACACCATCCTCACGCATGTGCTCGTGGCAATACGATCTTGCGATTCTCAAGTGGTATGATCCCAACGTAAACAATATTAATTCGTCAAATGTAAGCCGAGGAAAGTCATCAAAATCCGGATCATTGCCATCGAGTCGCACAAACGCTACTCTCTGCCTGTTTAAATTATGGTTAATCACATATTCTGCCATCTCATTGGGTTCATTCATTCGTTCATTTATAATTCTTATGAATTGTTCCGCATACATATGGTCCTCATATGGATGGCGAGTAGCATTAATTATGGCCGCAGTTATTTTGAAGTCGACCATCATGTTTCTCATGGCAACGTTAAAATATACATGGCGGAAGATTTTAAAATCTTTCTTGAATCTGCCGTTAATGGTTTCCACTACCCACCGGATCATTGTTATTAATCTAGATTTATTAGCATCTAGTGTCGTCAGTTGTTCTCCTCTTACTCTTGTAGGCGGCATGTGAGGATTATACCCGCATTCCTCAATTTTATCAATCGAATCCCGAAATCCACGATCCAATATAAAAACATCATTAACTCTCAAGAACCCATGAATCGGAGAATCTTCTTGCATCAGGTCACGCATAATGCTTGCGTCCGAAGTAGTCGCAGTGTAAGGCCCCGTAACATCTACTATGTAGCCGTCGGTACATACTATAAGGAAGGGTTTTACTAAGTTCCGAAACTTATGAAGACTGTAAGTTTTGCGCTGGAAAAGGAAATTCGAACTCTTTTGTAGATAAATATATGTTCCATCACATACGAGAATGGCCGCCGGTTCATTATAGTTACCACCAAAAAAATGGCTTGGAATTGCAAGATTCTTGGCCACCACATCTTCCCTAGTAATATGATTTAAGCCCAAATGCTGTGGAACAAAATCATTACTTAAGCATTCTCTTGCTATCGCCAACTTCCTTTCTAGGGTTCTCCTCGACATATTGAATTTAGTGGCTAATCGCTCATCTGGTTCACCGGTTCTTATTTTTGTTAAAAAAATTCCAAGAACTGTGGCAGGATGAACTGATCGATCACCCAGTGAAGGCGTTTGGTTCAAAATAACATTAAATTGATATTTTGTTAGTCCCGTCCAAAAGTGAAATTCATTGTCCTCTATTTCTTCAATATTTTCGAAATCAAGGTTGCTTCTTTGTTCGATACCCCATTTATATAAATTCATCATACCAACAACATGAGTACTGTCAAAGTTTTCGTGGGATGTAGTGTTGAGCAAGTCTACCCAATCATTCCTCATAAAATGAGCATTGCAAACCCGAGCTAATTCTGGTATATAAAAATTGTGATTGTGTAAGAGTTGGAACTTAGCATATAGTGGAACATTATGGGCCACTACATTTCTACAGTTTGTAAAAATACAATGTCTCGCTGTATTCGATGCTCGCTTATATCCTCTAGGCGTAACAAAACTAGGCTGCAATTGTACTTGATCTTGCACTGGTTGCTCTTCAACTGGCTGATCTTGTACTGGTATATTTTGTACTTGTTCATTTTGTACGGGTTGATTCCGTAAACGACGATCTAACCTTGACCAACAAGCATGGCACATGGCCCGTGAGCCATTAAAAGTAATCTGAAACAATTGAAAAAAAAAAATATATATTCCTCCATTTATCAAGAAGTAAAATGAGCCATTACATTGAGCAAAGCAACATTTGTACAATCAAGAGCACGCGACGAGTCATACACATACGATGACAGTGTAGTGTACTTACCTCACGTGGTATTATTTCTTGCAATAATAAATCTACAAGATCCCTTTGTCTTTCCAAAAAGAGAACTGTCAATATGTGTTTTCGTCGACGTAAAACAGATCGATTACACGACACGCAACTATTTTGTCTTTCCATGTTAATGTAAACCAATCGTCAAGCAAAATCAGGGGTCCATAAAACACGCTCAAGTAATCAATAAAATGCAAAAATCGGAAACACGAGTTTAAACGCACAGATCGAAACGAAGGATGACGTACGACTGCGGGGCGGTCAGAGCGGGTGGGGCGCAGGCGGCGCGTCGCACGCGCACTTCGATACCTTACTGTTATTTTCTACCTGTCGAAAGTGCGAGCGAGAGAGACATACAATCTGTTATGCGATACAAACATTTTTCTTATGCTTGTACATACATTTTCACAATGCTGACAGTAAAATCTTTAGTTTTTAGTCTAATAGAATTATAGTTAGACTCACATACATACTATTACATAACATTTTTCCTCCAGCAGATACATAAAAAAAAATTACATATTTAGAAAAGTGGAATTGAATACTTTACTTTAAAAGTGATTTGAACACTGTGCGCGAAAAAAAAAAAGTGGGTCAAAACCGCCCAATGATCTTTACATGAACAATGATTTCATCATCTAATTCGTCTGAACTTGTTTCAGAGAGTGCTGCTCTTGATAAGGTATCAGCAATGTACATGTGACTACCTTTCTTGTAAACTACATTTAGACTGTAGAGTTGTATTTTTAACATCATTCTTTGGAGACGTGTTAGAACTTCGACTAAAGGCTTTTTAAACAATGTTATTAAAGGAGCATGATCTGTCTCTACAGTTACTGTTTGACCATATATAAATTGATGGAATTTGATGCAGGCAAAAACTATTGAATAGAGTTCTTTCTCTATCTGAGCCATTTTTTGTTGTGTATCTGTTAAAGTTTTTGAAGCATAATATACTGGATGTTGATTTTGTACCAACACCGCTCCAACAGCACTCTTACTAGCATCACTTTGTAGGACAATAGGATCATGAATATTGAAATGTGACAACACTGGAACTTGACATATTAATTGCTTCAGACAACAAAATGTTGTTTCATGATTGGCAGTCCACTGCCAGTCAGTTGATTTTTTTTTAATAATTGGCGTAGAATTTCTGTCTCTCCTGCCATATTTTTAATAAAAGGACTTAAATAATTAAGTAGGCCCAGAAATCTTTGTAAATCCTTTAGACAGGTAGGAAAGGGCATTTCTTTGATTGCTCTGACTTTGTCTGGATCAGCTGTGATTCCGTCTGCTGAAAAAATATGACCCAGATATTTGATACTCTTCTTGGTGAATGTACATTTCTCTTTATTAAACTTGACATTATTTTCCTTTACTCTTTTAAATACACTATTAAGACGCTCATTATGCTCTTGTAGTGTTTGACCACTTACTAAAATATCATCGCTGTATACTGCCACCCCTGATATGTCACCAAATATTTCTGTCATAATTCTGTGAAAGTACTCAGGAGCACAGTTGACTCCATATTGAAGACGTTTAAACCGGTATCGACCAAAAGGTGTATTAAAAGTTGTGAGGTACGAACTCTTCTCACTCAATTTGCACATCCAAAATCCACTACTTGCATCCAAGGTGGAGAAAAATCTTGCACCAGCCACCTTGGCGCGGACCATGTCTACTGATGGAATAGGATAATGAGTCCTGTTAATTGCCTGATTTAAATTACGGGGGTCTAGACATACACTTAATTGACGATTTTTTTTTTCTATTAAGATTAAAGAACTCACCCATTCAGTAGGCTCTGTGACCTTGGTAATGACTTCCATTTTTTCCATCTTCTCAAGTTCTTCTTGAAGTCTATTATGTAATGCAAATGGTACCTTCCTCGGAGCATCAACTTTTGGTTGTACCTCAGGATTTGTACTTATGTGATACTCACCAGGAAGACAACCAAGACCGGTAAAAAGAGAATTATTACATTCTACAAGTTTATTTAAATTTACCTTTTGTGACTGACTTGACTGTAATGGAAATGACTGAGACTGACTTTTTGTGACTATAGGACATGATACTTGACTTGAATTTGACTTATTTTGACTTATTTCAGAAGAAAATTGACTAATATCACCTTCTGATGTTTGCATGCTTATAGTGTCTACACAGAAAACTCTTTTAATAAGCCCAATTTGTGAGCACGTAAGTTTACCTAATACAGTTGAGGAATTTACATTCGCAAATATAAAATTAATTTGTTTTGTCAAATTGAGGTCATTAAATTGGAATTTACACTCTAAGTTTTGTTGACCCAGTACCTCTAGACTATTACCAGTGTATGACTTAATTTTTACATCAGTTTTAGACAATAAATTTTTAGTATTAAGTGAATCGTAAACACTTTTTCACATAATATTGACATCACTACCCGTATCAATAATACAATTTATTTGTGAATTATTTATATATAAATTAATTGTCCATTCACTTGAGTTGGATAACTAAATATATCCTATAAACAATTCATCTTGTTCTGACTATACCTGTTGTATATCACTTTCTGACTGTACATATTTAACGGACTTGACTGAATTTTTTGACTGAATTGACCGACAACAGATTGCAAAATGACCGAGTTTTTCACATTTTTTGCACTTTACACCTAATGCTGGACACTTAAAACGATGCACCTGACCACACCTTGTACAAACTTCCTGTCTTGACTGCTGACTATATTGACTGACGTTCCTTGAGTTAGACTTTGATCTTGAGTGTGACTGACTCGTATTATACAAGACTGAACTTTGTTCTGCTGACAATTCATCCGTTTGATGTCTGGAAGCAAGCACTGCCTTTGCCATCTTTAAGGCCTTATCAAGATCCAGCTTATCTTCAAGCAATAATTTTTCTCTGATATAGTTGTATTTTTGATGCATGTTACATATAAACATTATTTTGACTAGGCGTTCCTTTAGCTGTCCTAGATCACAGTTTTGTGACCTTAATTTTAGTGCGCAAGCAAAGTCGTCTAAGGTTTCATTTTTACCTTGTTTGTATGTGAAAAAATTATGACATTCATAAGTGAGGTTAGCTTTTGGGGCGAAGTGATTTTGAAATAACTTTATGAGCTCGTCGTATTTAACGCTATCCACGTCTTTTCCAAACGTATTGAATACATCAACGCCCTTTTCACCAATGACATGTAGAAATAAAGCTACCTTCCTGCCATCACTCTCTTCATCCATGCCAGACGCACGTAAATAAATTTTAAATGACTGCACCCATTTTTTCCATTGTTGAACCAAGTTACCATTCATCACCATGGGCTGCGGACTGGACATTCCCGAAATTTTCTTGTGCTTTTGATTTTCATCAGACATGACGCCGACTTTTCACATGAGCATTTCACAATGACCTTACGACACGTAGATTACGAACCCAATTACTGACACCATGTGTTGGTCAGTGTATTAGTAAATAATAATACTGGACTTCAATTAACTTGGTTTTATTAGCTATTTCCACAATACAGATTCACACCGGGCTCGTGGGCCCTCCATGACAGACCGACCGCTTGTCAACTAGTCATGTGACCTCAGTACTTATAACTATATATATTTTTTATTTATATTAGTTTGCAAATAAATCTGTAATTAATATGATTGATAGAAAGATTAATCACTTGTGTTCGCTAGTTAGAGCGCGGCGAACAGCCATCTTTGTCAAATTACGACTCATTCTTAGGATAAATAAAGTTTTAGGAAAATACAATGTTTACTTGGTGTCTGAGTCCAATAGGTAACTTAAAATGACTGGTTTTGTGATGTGTAAATTATGCTCTTTTATATGATACCCCACCATTTTGGGTGGGGTACACCCAATATTTTTATAGGTTTTTGATTGCAATTTAGGCAGGTATAGTTAATAGTAATTTATTATTATTTATATTTATTTTTACTCGTGACGTGAGAGACGGACGGACGGACGACGGACGGATAGAGAAATTCGCACCTTGGTTTCGGTTGGGTTCCGTGGTGTTTTTTTTTATACAACTTATACGGCAAACGAGCATGCAGTCCACCAGATGTTAAGTGGCTACTGCAGCCAATGGATATCCACATAGAATTCAACGTTTTTACCATACCCTAATAAGTGAGTAATTAGCATATTAAAGCGGTATTCTATCACCTTTATTATGCGCACTGCTAAAGAGTGGAAAGCCTTGCCTGTGTCTGTGTTTACTAAAAACTAAAACCTACGGTCTTCAAGTCGCGAGTGAATAGGTTTCTTCTAGGCAAGCGCGTTCCATCGTACACTGCATCATCGCTTACCATCAGGCGAGATAGTGGTCAAGTGCTGGCCTATAAATTAAAAAAATATATATTTATAAAGAAGGTAGCGGGTTCAATTTCCGCCGCGGAACAAATATTTGCATGACCTACAGATATTTGTTCCGGGTCTGGTTGTTTCTCTTTGTATTATAAGTATGTATTTACAAAAAAAAAATGTTTATATGTATTCCATCAGTTAACTGGTTCCCATAATACAAGCTCTGCTTAGTTTGGGGCTAGATAGCGCTGTGTGAAATGTCCAGCAATATTTATTTATTTATAACAAAGTCGGGTTAGTTACACCATTTATAACTCAAGAACGGCTGGACCGATTTTGATGATCTTTGATTTGTTGTATTTGTCTCCGTTCCGAATAACAGAATAACTATTTAAAAATAGAAATAATTAACGTAAAAGAAATTATGAAGAAAATTAACTTTCTCATACATTGATGCAGCTAATGATGGCCGATTGACAGGTCTACCGGTGACGTCCGCGTCATATGCATGTCAAGGCAGTACGAAGTTCGGCTGGTCAAATATTAGTTATAAGTATAATTAGTGTATATTTTGACGACCTCCGTGGTGCAGTGGGCGAATAGCCGGCTGAGACGCAGGAGGTAGCGGGTTCGATTCCCGCCGCGGCACAAATGTTTGCATGATCTACAGATATTTGTTCCGAATCTGGTTGTTTCTCTTCTTATTATAAGTATGTATTTACAAAAAATATGTATATAGTTATTCTATCAGTTATCTGGTTCCCATAGTACTCTGCTTAGTTTGGGGCTAGATAGCGCTGTGAAATGTCAGTAAAAAAAAATTTTAACGAAATCATACAATGTTGACATAGTTTTGGCAAACTAACAAAATACAATATTATGTCACGGCAATAGTAACGACAGGTAACGTTTAAGGAAACGATAAGATTACTAGCACGCCTTGTTCTAATATTGAATAAATGATTAGCTAATGGTTTTTTTATGGTGACACCCAACATTCCAATAATATATTCAAAGAAAGACAGATATAAGTAAATATACATCTAAAATCTGGCATTGCAGTAGTTTTTTTTAGTCACACTGACATTGCCTCGATCCGCTAGTAAGTAAGGATGAAACCAGCTTATGACTTCAAAAGAGATAATTCAATATTCAAGAAGATAAATCTGATGTTATCTTTGGAAGAGAGAACGGTTATCACGTCTCAAGAACAGAGTACAGTTTTTAGATTAAACTTGGGGCACATCCGAATCTGAAGTCCTTGTCCTGCTGATTGATGGCGGGTTCCTATATCCGTTGGTAACTAGATCCGACTCATTTCTCCTTAAAAACATGTCAAAAGTTTGACACTTTTTCAAGAAGAAACGAGTCGTAGTCGGTGACCAACGGATATAGGAACCCGCCATGAGACGTTCGCAATCCCTAACCTTCCGAACCCTTTTTTCACAAATTTACGCTTGGACGTTATCCTAGATATGAAAACACGACTACAAGTCCTCACTAAAAGGAGGTTTTATGGAGATGTGAGTCTACATAGGAGATACGGACGTACCTATAAATACTGCGACCGTGATACCACGTTGGGCTCACTGACAGTGTTCTTCATTAAGGTTTTTGCGTTTCGTAGCTTTTAAACAATCTAATTCTATTTCACTTATGTAATTGTAGGTACTTATATACAAAATAAACACATAACTATAATTTATTATCTAGTTATATTTTTTATTTTAGTATTAGACGCACTCTCTTAATAAATAGTTTGGCCATAAATGTACACCCCCGACCATTATTTTTTTTATAACAAAATTCTCTCCATCCAAAGGTTGTCTGGAAGAGATCGCTTCTAAGCGATAAGACCGCCCATTGTACTATTTGCTTTATATTTTCTATTTTGTTTGTATTTCTTTTGTTTATACTGTGTACAATAAAGTGTTTTCATTCATTCATTCATTCATAACTAGTGGTTCGCTTCGAAGTGATATCTCGCGAGTCTCCCGAAAAACAAAAATTTTTTTTTAATAATCTTTGACTAATAATATAGTGCCCCGAAACGAACAACCAACTTCCTTGACCTACAGATTTATTCAAATTACAAGTATCGATGGTTCATGCTATTTGGTTATTCTCTTTAGGGTGAGAAATTGCAGTTATTTTGAATTTCAGACTTTCCCTATCTTTGTGTCACTAAAGCTACACGAATACCAAATTTCAGCAGTGTGGGATCACTGTGGGTGTACCCTGAGAATTTCGTTTTAGTTAGAAAAAGTTTAGTTTAGTTTTTATTATGGCTAATAACTCCAAAATTACAAGGATTAATCTAAAAATAAAAACTGGGTCGAAATGTACACACGGCTACACATCAAGCTATAATTTCCAGTATAAGCTGACCTCTCATTCTACAAAAAGCCTACACAATGCGAGGTCAGCTTATACTGGAAATGTATAGCTTGATGTGTAGCCGTGTGTACCTACTAATGAAGACCTTTCATTAGACGTCCCACTTGTCTCGGTAGTCTTTTTTTTATTTGTTTTTAGTCCTCTTGAACCCCCATATGTTAACAACCTCCCAACATTTTTAGCTCATTTATGGCGGGTTCCTATATCCGTCGGTAACTAGCTACGACTCGTTTCTCCTTGAAATCCTGTCAAAAGTTTAAAACTAGTTTGACACTTTTTCAAGGAGATACGAGGCGTAGTCGGTTACCGACGGATATAGGAACCCGCCATTAGTCTCAACAGAATTGTGCTAACACTACCTGAATATATCACTGTGAATATATCAAATTCACGCGTATCAACGGTTTAAAACTTATCCTCGGACAAACAAATATACAGACATATATGCATGCATACATACACTGCCGCCCAAGTTGAATTGGAGATCTCGCTTTGCTCGTAGATAGTAGATATATATGACATTTATGTAAATAAACTTACAAACTATTGTGTTACAATGTAATGTACAAACGATTTAGTTTTATGTAAAAACCGTAACTGGAAGATAATGGAAAATATGTATAATGGTTTTCAGAACGTATATTTCTTCTATGGTGTTATTTTTAGATACATTCGATACGGTATAGGTACTAAGTACTCATAGTTTACCTTTAAAGTGAAGAATAGAGATCGAGCAAATAATTAATTTATTTCACTATGAATGATGTTCATGTTGGGGCCGATGATGGGGCCGGAAAGTTCTCGAATGAAGGCCACGGACCGGCAAGCGCAGCGTAGGACGTCCACCTACAAGATGGGAAGACGACTTGGTAAGAACTGCAGGTCGGCGTTGGATGCAGGCCGCTTCCAAACGCAGTTCCTGGAGATCAATGAGGGAGGCCTTTGTCCAGCAGTGGACGTCCTACGGCTGTTATGATGATGATGATGAATGCTGATACTAATATACTACAGAATATCTTTATATATTAAATGTATGTTTGGATATATGTATATTAAATGCACTATGTATTTAAAGTACTTAATTGGATAAGGAGTAATGCTGTATTCCTTAAAATCGCATCGTAAATAAGCCATTATTTCACGTAAAACGTAAAGGATAAAAAATGATTATTGTGGGTTATCCCTAAGAGATAGACATATACCGTGGCGTACTTTTTTGTAGATTTTTTTAAGGTGTACAATACTGTAGTACATTATTTTGATCTATCTCGTAGGGTTCAGCCAGCGTTTGCAATGTAAGCGCAAAAAAATGTGTTTATTTGCGACATCACATTAGAAACCTCTAAAATTATCATTGTTTTTCTACTGTAATATATTATAACATACTATAGTATATTATAGATTTGAAGGAATACAGCATCTTTATCTAATTAAGTACCTTAAATACACTGTGCATTTAATATACATATATCCAAACATACAATTAATATATAAAGACATTCTGTAGTACAATTAGTATCAGCATTGCACCCGTGCGAAACCGGGGCGGGTCGCTACTATAACTTTAAACATGAACATAATTTTTAAATAAATAAATAATTTACTTATTATGCATGTATTTTACATATAAACGTGTCTATTTATCAAAAAAAAACTGCATCAAAATCCGTAGCGTACTGTAAAAGATCTATTCATACATAGGGACAGACAGATAGTGCGAAACGGCTTTGTTTTATACTATGTAGTGATGATGATGATAGTGATAGTTATGATGTTAAGGTAACACTAAATGCACAATATATAATATTATGCAACAATGGTCAATCTATCTTTAAATGAAACTTGCTTGTGGCTACAGTTTGTGTCTATTCTTTATTTTTGCCTTACCATATTTTTTTGTATTGTTAGAAAAAATACAAAGAGTAAAACGGGACCATACTACTAAGACTCCGCTGTCTATCCGTCTTTCTGTCCGTCTGTCACCAGGCTGTATGACATGAACCGTGATAGTTAGATTGAAATTTTCACAGATGATGTATTTCTGTTGCCGCTATTACAACAAAAACTAAAAACAGAATAAAATAAATATGTAAGGAGGGCTCCCATACAACAAACGTGATTTTTTGCTCGTTTTTCTAGATAATGGTACGGAACCCTTCGTGCGCGAGTCCGACTCGCACTTGGCCGGTTTTTTTATTGATGATAGTCAAGTGCTTGACCACTACTCACCTGATGGTGAGTGACGTGATCGAAGATGGAACACGCTTGCCTAAAAAGATCCATCACACTCTGGACTTGAAGACTATACAGACTCCGAGACTATACTGGTTCGGAAAAACATGGAAGTTAGTTCTATGTACATTAACTATAATTAAAAGAAAGGATGTTTGGAAGTAATTGGTTTTATTTATTACTAGCTGACCCATCCGCAGCTTCGCACGCGTAGTTTTTCAATAAAAACAGTACCCTTATTTTGCACAGTTGGGTAAAAAGTAGCCTATGTCACCCGGGGATAGTGTAGCTTCCCAACAGTGAAATATTTTTTTAAATCGGTCCAGTAGTTTCGGAGTCTATTCAATGCAAACAAACAAATCTTTCCTCTTTATGATATTAGTATAGAAAAATGGGATATAAATCTTTTTTGGCGTGGACGTATGGAACTCAAACGAATTGAACATACATATGTTCAAATGTTTCAAATACTAGTATGCTGGATGATTCAAGCAAGCTGCAATTTATAGGTACACACGGCTACACATCAAGCTATATATTTCCAGTATAAGCTGACCTTTCATTCTACGAAAAGCCTACATAATGCGAGGTCAGCTTATACTGGAAATTATAGCTTGATGTGTAGCCGTGTGTACTTATTACTTTGTCAGCATAAATAATATTTGATGAAATTGTTATCTGTCTCATGAGTTTCACATAAAATTATTTAATGGTATACAAATAGCTTGCATTAATATCATCATCAACCTATATTAGTTCAGTGCTGTAACTTAGATATTAACGATCGAGCGAAGCGAGATCTCCAAATCAACTTGGGCAAATCGGCGTTGTATGTATGTATGTTTGTTTGCCGAGGATAACTTTCGAAGCGATCATCGTGAAATTTGGTATATAGGTAGGTAGATATGGCACGATTTTGGTGTGACTAAATGAGCTAAAAGTGTGGGGGGGGGGGGGGGGAGATATTCGGGTTCAAGAGCGGTAAAAAAAAACAAAATATCTGGTTAAATAACACGTCTAATATAAGGTCTTTGTTAGTAAATTTTGACCCTGTTGTTATTTTTAGTTTAAGCCTTGTAATTTTTAAGTTATTAAGCATTATTTGTCAAAATTCAGTTTTTATTATGGATATTTTCCGAGGATAACTATCGAAGCGTTGATCCGATCATCGCGAAATTTGGTATAAAGGTAGGTAGTGATGACACAATTTTGGTGTGACTAAATAGGTATAAAAAATTGTGGCGTTCTTGAGATATTGGGGTTCAAGAGGGGTAAAAAAAACACAAAATAAGACTATCTGGTCAATTGGCACGTCTAATAAAAGGTCTTCAGATCAGGATCATTATGAACTCGTTTTTAGGGTTCCGTACCCAATGAGTAAAACGGGACCCTATTACTAAGACTCCGCTGTCTGTTTGTCTATCTGTCTGTCCGTCTGTCACCAGGCTATATCTCATAAACCGTGATAGTGAGATTTTCACATTTTTTTTGCCGCTATAACAACAAATAATAAAAACAGAATAAAATAAATATTTAAGAGCGGCTCCCATACAATAATTTGTTTTTTATTTTGCCCCTTTTTGTTCGATATTGATAACTTAACGGCAATAGGTAGACGCTTGAAATATTTACAGAATATTTAGTTATATATTAACATAAAAAAATAATTTAATTATAATAAAACATATATTTAATGGGGGCTCCTATACAACAAACTTGATTTTTTTTCTCGTTTTTGCTCGATATTGATAACGGCAATAGGTAGACGCTTAAAATATTCACAGAATATTGAGGTTTATTATTCACTTTAAAAATTAATAATGAAATTAAAATAATATTTAAGAGGTCTCCTATACAATAAACGTGATTTTGTTTTAATTTAATTCTCGGTCCTAATAATTATGGATAATGGTACGGAACCCTTCGTGCACGAGTTCGACTCGCACTTGGTCGGTTGTTTATTTTTAATTTATACGTTGAGTTTTTAAGTTTTTAGCCATAATAAAAACTGAACTTTGACGAAATTCACAGTTAACACCAGTGAGCCCACAGTAACGAAATTTGGTATGCGTATAGGTTTAATTACACAAATATAGGAAAAAGTCTGAAATAGAGCATAACTGCAGTTTCTACCACAAAAATGATAACCAAATCACATGGACTTCCGTTACCTGTAAATTGAACGAAACTGTAGGTCAAGTATTTTGTTTATTCATTTCATGGCACTATTTTGATAATCAAAGATAGCAAATATATTGTGTTGTTTTTATTTGACACTCGCAATATCTCAGTTGGGGGCGAACTACTAGTTGTTCTTAGATTAATGATATTAATGAATTTAGAAAAGTCCGTTTTTCAAAGAAATTGTCACAGTATTGTGTGAGTATACTCAAACTTTATCTTCTAATTTACGGGTTTTTATGAAAAAAAAAACAAAACACTATTTTGACAAAAATATTTATTCAAAACGAGCATTCTCGAATTTATAAAAAGTTTTTCAGTACAATGCCTGCAAAACGTAAAAAGTATTAATTAATATACCTAATTATTCATCAAACTACAAAATTCCTTTAAAACTTCCCTTCACCAGAATAAACTACAAGAAAGAGTTCTCTAAGATTCAATCTATTTGAAGATGTTACATGCCCTTGAATGTTATCCGGTAGTGTTATTTCAATAAAACACCTTACTCGAGTGCCACAAAGCGTTTTCCTGATTATGCTCTGAATTGGCTGGTCGTGTCTCGCGAACGGTTTACTAAATGCGGATTTGGAATTAAGTGAAAAGTTATTTTTTAGGTCCGTGAGGTGGAATCATGTTGACAGGATGGAGACTTCTCTTATCAAAATGTGAGTATTTACCTAAATTTTAAATATATATTCTATTACTCTCGTACTAATTTGAAAATATTGAACAAGGTATCGGTCGTTAGCTAAAATATTCTATACATTTTATGAGCTATATTTTTATCTGCTCTTCCCATTTGTTTGGTAGTCCTCTTGCTACACTACTCTCTTTGTTACACAGTTACAAACTATACAAACTGAGGCCTATTCATTATTGTTTTCAAATACACAGTAAAGGTTTAAATTTTTAGTAGTTAGTTTAAATCTATAACGAATAACACTGGCACATAGGCATAACAGCTAAGTCCTATAGTATGGCAACGTATCCACATAGAGATCAAGACAGCATAATAGCTTGTTTTGAATTCTATGTGGATATCCATGGGCTGCAGTAGTCACTTAACATCTGATGGACTGCATGCTCGTTTGCTATATAAGCAGCATAAAAAAAAGAATATCTATAAAACTAATAACGCATAGAAACGTTTACGAGTTAAAGTAATATACTATTTGAACGACTTTTGCGCAATCCGAGTATCTCTATTTATTTTGTAACTAATAAAAGCGTAAGTACAATTTAATTAAGTACCTACAGATAACTGAATTGGAAGTCTGTATTAGTTAAAAATTTGTTGCTCTAAAATTCTGATGTAGGTACGTTTTTGTTAATATTTTATTAAACATTCAGATTAAGATTAATTTATTCCACTTCGATAGAACTGTAACTCGATACACTTTGAAAAGTCAATACACATTACAATTTCTGAATACCATACATACGTGACAAATAAAAATAATAATTTAACAGTTTTAAATTAGAACAAACACACACAAAAAAGAAACATAATACAATAAAAAATTTACGTAAAAAAATACATTAACAGTTATGTATTTAGGTCATCAATAATATAACAGTTTTAAATTAAAACAAACACACAAAAAAAAGAAACATAATACAATAAAAAATTTACGTAAAAAAATACATTAACAGTTATGTATTTAGGTCATCAATAATATAACAGTTTTAAATTAAAACAAACACACAAAAAAAGAAACAGAATACAATTAACAATTTACGTAAAAAAAATACATTAACAGTTATGTATTTAGGTCATCAATAATATAACAGTTTATATTAAAACAAACACACAAAAAAAGAAACAGAATACAATTAACAATTTACGTAAAAAAAATACATTAACAGTTATGTATTTAGGTCATCAATAATATAACAGTTTATATTAAAACAAACACACACAAAAAAGAAACAGAATACAATTAACAATTTACGTAAAAAAAATACATTAACAGTTATGTATTTAGGTCATCAATAATATAACAGTTTATATTAAAACAAACACACACAAAAAAGAAACATAATACAATAAACAATTTACGTAAAAAAAAAATATTTAACAGTTATGTATTTAGGTCATCAGCGAGTGCATCGTCAAGGGTATAATAAGATTTTATCATTAATAATTGTCTTACGTATAAACTAAAATGAATAGGATCTGTATTCCGCAGTTCTTTCGGCAGTTTGTTGTAAACCTTATGCTCATACAAACAAAGCTTATTCCAAGTTTGGCCAGTCTATGTTTTTGAAAGCAAATGTTATTTTTATTTCTTGTATTGCAATTATGAATGTCACATTCTGTTCCGATACGACTTTATGTGTATCATATATTTATGATGAGTAAGAGTAATTAATTTAAGTATTGGTACGGAATATAGTTTTGAGTGGCTACAGCATTCGACACACATATATTAGGATAAGTAAACTTTCAAAGAGTTGTCTCTGTATGAATGAATGAATGAAAACTCTTTATTATACTTTACAAGCTAGACACAACAGATATAACTAGGAGGCTCTAACGGAAGACCAGCGCTGGGTAGCCAGTGCAACCCAGCATATGCTGAGTTAAAGCCTTTTTGTGACACATGCAGTGAGTACGATGAGACACACTCTGCAATATTTTGCATTTTTATTTAATTTATTTAATTGTTTTTTTTGTTGTCTCCTGTGTGTGTTTGTTCTGTTGTACTATTGGTGTTGTTCACAAATAAATGTTTTTGATTTGATTTGATATAAAGATATGAACCAATAAATGAAAGCATAACGGGCGGTCTTATCGCTTAACAAAGCGATCTCTTCCGGACAACTTTAGGATAGGTTAAAAGAATAAACATAGTAATAGAAAAAGAAAAATTACTTAACCTTATGTAACCTTAATCTTAATCTAATATCAATGTTATGTAATATCTGTAATGGAGTCAAATAATTTAAGAAATTAGATAAAGATTTGCTTGAAAGGACTATGACATATACAAAATATTTTAGATAGCTCTGATTCCTTCTATTTTGACCTTACGGAGGAACAGCTCAATAAGCTTGAGCGTCTTCAAAATGTTTGCTTGTGGTTTATTTTCGGACTCCAGAAATACGACCACATCTCCGAATTTCGTAATAAACTCAAATGGCTCCCCATTCGACTTCGCCGGAATACTCACATCCTATCCCTTCTATTCAACATCCTTCGTAATCCTTCCACGGCTTGTTATCTGAAGGAACGCTTTGAGTTCCTTCATTGCACAAATTCCTGAACACTCCGATCCTCTGAAAACCTCCTTCTCAAAACCCCATATATACCTATATATGCACTGGTTGCATAGAACCAGTTGCTATGCAAACTCATTTTCCGTCCAAGCTGTCCGATTATGGAACGCCTTGCCATTCTGTCTCCATTAGACAATCGCCCTCCCCCTCACCTTCCGTATTCTAGCGCTAGACTCGAACTCGAAGTAGCGCTCGACTTCGAGCTAGACTCGAAAACTTTTATCTCCATGACGAGTCATGATTCATTCATCTGATGTTTATTATTATTATTTGTATGTATGTAAGTACATATTTATTTTATTTTGTATATGATATTAATTTATTTACAATTATTTATTAGATTAGATTAGATAATTTCTTTATTGCACACCATTAAATACAAACATATAAAAGAAAATACAATTTTAAATCATAGGTACAATGGGCGGCCTTATCGCTAAAAGCGATCTCTTCCAGGCAACCTTTGGATGGACAGAATCTATATGAACAAATAAGGACGGCGGCATAAGATTTTTTTAGAATCAGTTTTTTTTTTTTTTTTTTTTAAACAAGCATATATTACAATTTATAAAAAATATAGTTAATATAAAATAAAATGCTTAATTATATTAAATAATATTATCATAAAATTAATAAATATTAATATTAAGATACATAAAATACATATATATATATATTGTCATACCTACATACATAAATTATAAAAATGTATAAATAAATAAATGGCCTAGTGAGCAATGGATGACAGAAAGTGTTGTCTGACCATGTTTTTAAAGATAGGGAGAGATTTTGCATGACGAATTGAGATTATATTATATTTATAGATAATATATTTATGTACCTAATATGTATGTATTTATAGTTAAGTAATTTTTCTTTTTCGATTATTAAGTTTATTCTTTTTACACCTCGGCCAATCTTCCATTAAGCAATGATCCTCTCCATCCAAAGATTGTCTGGAAGAGACCGCTTTATTAAGCGATAAGACCTTACATTTATTTGTTTTATTTTTAATTTTATATCTGTTTTCTCTAACTTGTAAGGTATAATGAAGCAATTTCGTTCATTCAAAATAAAATTAGTATTAATTAAGAAAAGCATTACAGACGCTCTCAAGGATTTCACAGGAGTTATCATTTCACAGGAAATTAAATGATAGTAGGTATGTAATTTTAATTTTGAATTGATATTATTTTTGTATTAGGTATATGTATACATTATTATTTGTTATTCATTAATTAGGTAAGATGACAATGCCCTTTTACAACAGCTACGATTTGACATTACAAAATGCATTTTTTGACATTCCTTATTATGTAATGAATATCAAATGAAATTTAATATTTTTAATTGTTACCTATTTAGAATTTAGCAATTTAGAATTAAAATTAGGTATTATAATTAGTTCTTTGGCAATGCCCCTCTACAGCAGCTATAGTACAGTACCTACATAGGTACTTATTAATCAGTATTTAGATTCTTATATGTAAATATGAAACGCTTGTCAGTTTCTGGCACCTCCATAATGATGGTGCAATGAGCTACTTAGATAATGTCTTTGTAAATAATTAAGTACTATTACTGACGTAACGAAGTGTTCTATTGTGTATCTACGGTTTGAATAAATGAGTATGAGTACTTCATGTACTCTATTTATAGGCTAAGACGTTATTTATTAAAATAAATGAGTAGGTTCAGCGCATGACAGACCACGCATAGTGAACAGTTCCGTAGTTTAAAACTTAGTCATTTAAAAATACAAAATTTATTTTGCGTTTGATTTTAGTCATTTTGTAAGAATGGTTTTTTTTTTTTTATGTTATTTGTGGATAAACCGGCTTACGACCCACCTGATAGTAAGTGATCACCGTCGCCTATTGACACCGGCACCACCCGGGGTATTGTCGATGCGTTCCCTACACTGTAGAAACCTCATTACATTTCTCTTGAAGCGTGCCATGTCGTAGTCTAATGCGAAAACCTAAGATGGTAGCTCATTCCACATCTTGCAAGTATGGGGTAGAAAAGATCGCGTGAAGCGTGTGGTGCGTGATACCCAATTGTCGATGATATGTGGATGAGCTTTATTACGTTTGTACAGACAGTACAGTTTTATAGGCAAACGTCATATCATCTTTGACCACTCATCAGGTGATGTAGTGTTCAAACGATGGCCTATAGTAAATAAAAACAACGAGTTTATTAGTTGTATATCTCTAACAATAGAAGTTTAATTCAATTAAATATGGGGCACGGCAGTGTCTCCCCCATGTCGAGCGCTACGCAAACTGCCGTAATTTTTTCTGTAACCATTTCGACCGAGTATCGAGCCGCTGTATCTTAGCATAACGAACGATTAAAGCGTTAGAAACATCGTTATTTAATAAACTACGTATAATTATGTGGACCCTCGAATTTAAAGTTTATAACTAAGATAATTTCGAAGCCATGTCACCCGTTTTATTTTATTCACAGACTTGGATTTTACTTGGTGTTGATCTCTCTACTTATTATGGCCAAGTCCTAATCTTAATAGAGACTTGTCATGCTATTACAAAATGTTTTTGTTGGGATTTATTTAGTTCAGACCTATCTATAGATCGTTAGTAATACTTAAATTTGTAACTACATTATTGTACATTCAAACAAAGTCCCTCCAAGCATCCCTATTTGCCGATATCTCCCACCATCCTCATTGGAAGGTGTCGAAATCGTCCCGCCAACGCTTTCTCGGCCGACCCCGACGTCGCCTTCCGTCTTCAGGTGTCCATGGTGTTACAATAAGGACCCATTTCTCGAAGTTCATTCGGCCAACGTGGCCCGCCCAGTCCCACTTAAGTCCAGCCGATCTCTTCCGCAATCTGCAATGCCGGCAGCGCTCCATTGCCCTTTGACAAATCTTGAGCTTTGACTTCAAGGCTTCAGTCAGATACTATGTCTGGACTTTGGGGGCGACATCTGCCCAGTAGTGGGACGAGATAGGTTAGTAAAAAACAATAAAAAATATATGAAATCTAATTTAAATTTCAGCAAATATATTTTTTTTCAGAATAAATAACATTATAATTAATATTGCAAACGAACTGCAAATAAGCCCAAATTCAGACATAGATTGGTCGACCACTGCTCGTAAGTTACTATTATTTTCTAGTAGACTACCTACAGTCTACTAAGCTGTGACAATTTTTCTTACAACTTCAGTTTTTTTTAAATTTATTTATCACTTAAAATTTTACGTACAATAATGTTTATAAAATAGCACTTATAAACCACTAAGGTTTGTAGGGATAATGCAATCGTAATTAGAGTCTTCATCATAAAGAACTGAAGCTCGGAAGCGCTCAGTCTATAATACTCTTAATAAATACATAGCTTAACATAACACATGATTGGAACCAGGTAAATACATAAATACATTATACTTGGTACAGCTCTAAATTAGATAAAAATATGATTTAAGTTTAAATTTTATGTTTTTTAACGTAATTGTAACAGTTAGGTCAGTTGGTAGTTCATTAATTAACCGGGGAACTAAGTAGTTAGCTGACCAGAAAGCTGAAGTAGTTCGACTACGGAATCCCAAAAAATTCTTACTACAAAATATGCTTTACTGCCCTACAAGTAACTACTTAGCGTGATAGATAAGATAAGATAAGATAACTCTTTATTGTACACCAAAGTAAAATACAGAACATAATTCTTACAAATAGGTTTAGTACAATGGACGGTCATATCGCTAAAAGCGATCTCTTCCAGATAGATAGGTGATAGGTGCCCTATTCTATTCATACCTTATTATTAGCTTATCGTTCATGCATATTATATTAATAATACGGTTTAAACAAAGCATTGGACTCCGAAACCCAAATAATATTTTGACATTCACAAAGGAATTTAATATTTCAATGTTCATAACATCGCGATGCTTTGTTCAAACATCCACTGAATAAAGAATACATGTTTTTTCTGCTAATTAAAATTCTGATACATTAATCGACGCTACGTCTTCCACAACTTACTCTACATATGTCTAATGCCTTGTTTGAACATAACTTCGGTGAAACCATTGAAACATGTTTTGTTCATTTTAAAATTGAGAAGTGCTAATATATAACTTTTGAAACTATCATGGTTATGAACACTATTTCTACTAAAAATATTACCATATACCATATTATCATGATTTGTGGTTTTTTTCAAAACTCACAAATCATGGTAAATATACCGTTATTAGTACAAATAGATAAGATAAGATAACTCTTTATTGTACATCAAAGTAAAATACACAACAAAATTTTTACAAATGGATTTAGTAAAATGGGTGGTCTTATCTCTAAAAGCAATCTCTACCAGACAACCATGGTATGGACAGGATTATAATTTATCACATGACGGCGGTGCATCTATATAAAATTAAAAACATACCTACATACTTTAGACCTAAAATACTTGTAATAACACAAATTTAATAGATCGAGCGAAACGAGATCTCTAAATTAGGGCAAATCGGCATTGTATGTAAGTATGTATGTTTGTTTGTCCGAGGATAACTTTCGAAGTGTTGATCCGATCATCGTGAAATTTGATACATAGGTGTGATGATACAATTTTGGTGTTGCTAAAAATGTTGGGGGTTTGTTGAGATATTGGGGTTCAAGAGAGGTAAAAAAAATGAAAATGAGACTATTTGGTCAAATGGGACATCAAATGAAAAGTCTTTATTAATACATTTAGATTCCGTTTTTGTTTTTGGTAAATTCTTTATAGTTTGTGAGTTATTCGCCATAGTAAATACTGAACTTAAGCAAAATTCACAGGGTACACCAACAACCCCACAGAGCTGAAATTTGGTATACGCATAGCTTTAGTGACACAAATATAGGAAAAAGACTGAAATCCAGAATAACTGCAATTTGTACCCCAAAAAAGAAAAACCAAAAACATGAACTCCCGTTCCCTTTAATTTGAATGAAACTGTTGGTCAAGCCATTGGGCCGGCTTGCACAACGATCCCTAAACGTATTTAGCGACTACACATGCTTAAATTTTACGTATTTGTTTGATTTGACAACTCCCTAAATCATATTTAGCCACTAGATACGTTTGGGCATCGTTGCACGAGTCGCTCTAAGAATATTATCTTTTGTGTTTTGGAAGACTCGTGAGATCTCAGTTCGGGGCGAACCACTAGTTATAACAAAATAAGCAACTATAAAAATGGTTATGATGAATTAAAAAGTAGTTGCAACTTCAACACAGGGACAGATAATGAGTGTGTACACTTTACTCCATGTAAATAGGTGCTAAAATAGTTATGTTATAGTAGAAAGTGGTCCTAATAATAATGTATGATAAGTATGATGTATAATAATAATAATCCTCCTAGCCGATTTCGGCTACAGAGACTTGACTTTGTGATTATTGGCCTAGGTGTTTAGCCTGTATGTGGCTGATGTACCCTATTTTTGCGCTAAAAGTCCGGTTACAATGAACACAAGTTAAGGCGCCATTAATGTAGTTGTAATTGATATTAGCCGGCGGTCGACTTTTAAGCTGATCTCGTTTTAAGTCTAGTTCTTGCCTCCTTTCTTCTTCAAACTCGTACACTTTGTCCTGAACATGACGCCTCCATTCAGGTCGTTTTTCAGCGAGAGCCTCCCAGCGCGACGGATCGATACAACACCTCTTCATGTGCCTCTTCTGTACGTCTTTGAAACGTAGGAACTGACCTCCGCGTTTCCGCTTACCATGTTCTAGTTCACAGAAGAAAATGCGTTTCGCCCTTCGCTCATCAGACATCCGAGACAGGTGCCCGCACCAACGCAGCTGACGCCGCATCAAATATGCCTCTATGCCACAGACATTAGCCCGTCGTAGAACATCGGTATTACGGACCCGATCCGACCACTTGATGTTAAGAATGTCGCGGAGGCATTTCAGATGGAATCTGTCTAACGTGCGTATGTGTCTGCGATACAGGCACCATGTCTCTGACGAGTACAAGATGTTAGGAAGTACAATAGCCATATACACCTTAATCTTGGTACTCAATTTGATGTTATGGGAGCGAAATACCTGGACTCGTAGTTTACCAAAAGCAGCCATAGCGGAGCCAAGTCTGCTGTTGATCTCCGAGTCAAGGTCGCATTTTGTTGTTATGCTGCTTCCCAGATATCTGAATGTATCGACCTGTTTTATGGGCTTTCCATCGATTTGCAGATTCAGTGGAGCTTGGTTAACAGTGTCCATGGCCATCACCTCTGTCTTTGTAATATTAATTTTGAGGCCAAATCTACAGCACGCAGCGTCAAGCCGAGTCATCAAGTCCTGGAGTCCCTCAGAAGATTCCGCAACGAAACATAGGTCATCAGCATACATCAATTCGGTAATGAGGTCATACGATACCTTTGTGTGCGCTTTTAACCTAGCCAGGTTAAAGATACTGCCATCTGTGCGAAAACGTATGCGGATCCCTTCGGTGTTGGCTTGTAAAGTCTCCCTCACGACAACGGAAAAGTACAGAGCAAAAAGAGTGGGTGCTAATACACAGCCTTGTTTTACACCACAAGTGACAGGGAATTGCTCTGTCTGCTCACCATTGACGGTTACGCAACAAGTCATGTTGTCGTGAAGAAGTCTTATCAAGCGTATAAATTTGTCGGTGCAACCAAGTTTCGAAAGCACAATCCACAAAGCTTCGCGAGGTACACTGTCAAAAGCTTTCTCCAGATCAACAAAACAGAGAAACAGAGGTTGACACTGTTCCCTGCTTTTCTCTTGCAGTTGTCTAAGAGAGAATATGGCCTCGCATGTGCCGCGATTGGGTCTAAACCCAAATTGCGTTTCAGGCAATATACTTTCAGAGAGCTCCATAAGACGATTTAAGAGTACTCTGGCAAAAGTTTTTCCTGGAGTAGACAGAAGTGATATACCCCTATAAGAGTTGCAAACAGATCGATCACCTTTATTTTTATACAAAGAGCAAATTAGTGATACGCCAAAACTAGGAGGAACGAACTCCATTTCCCACATGCGCTGGAAAAATTGCCAAATCTTGTAGTGCAACTCATCTCCGCCATATTTTAATAGTTCTCCTGGTATGTTATCGATGCCGACAGCCTTATTGTTTTTCTGCGCTTTGATGGCGATGATAACTTCCTCAAGAGAAGGAGGCTGATCCAGATCTACGGCTTGTGGTAAGGCAGGAAGTGATGCTAAATAGTTTATGTCAGCAGAACGATCCACATTGAGTAAGCTGTTATAGTGTTCTGCCCAGCGAGTAAGAACTTCTCCTTTGCTTACCAGGAGGGTACCTGAAAGTGATTTCAGTGGTACGTTTACTCGATGTGGACTTCCTACTAACTTTTTAATCTCGTTAAAGAAATCGCCGAGTCTATTCGAATCAGCAAGCCACTGAATATAGCGAACCTTGTTCAGCCACCACTCATCTTTTGCGTTTCGAGTTAGTCTCCTTATTTGGCTCGTACTCTCCTTTATTTTTTCAGAAGCAGTTGTCTGATTTCCCTTTCGAAGGAGCTGGCGGTGTTTTTCTAGGGCGACTGTCAATGTATTATCATTTTCTTCAAACCAGTCTTCACAGACACGAGGTTTTTGGCCTAAGATCTCAGTAGCCGCATTGATGGTATTTGTAGTTAACAGTTTCCAGCCCTCGTCCAACTGTTCATCTTCGGGGTGTATGCCTGCTGTAAAGGTATTGACAGCTTCCCTGTAATTTGCCAATATTTCAGCAGACTCTAGCTTTTTCAGATGAAGACAGTTAGGCTTAGCCCTGCGAGGTCTACGGCAAGGGCTAAGACGCAAAAATAGTTTTGTAACAACAAGTCTGTGATCCGACCAACAGTTTGCGCCCCTCATTACTCTCGTTACTTTGACATCCGCTATATCCCGTTGACGGACTATAGCATAATCAATAAGATGCCAATGCTTGGACCTTGGGTGCATCCAGGTAGTTTTGTATTTATTTGGGAGTCTAAACATGGTATTGGTAATACCCAGATGAAATTGGGAACAGAGGCTTAGTAACAGTTGCCCATTACTGTTCATGTTACCAATGCCATGTCGCCCTATCACCCGAGGCCAAGCTTCAAAATCACGTCCGACGCGAGCATTAAAGTCGCCAAGAAGCAAAACTTTCTCACAGCGCCGGATTTTAGTCAGCACTTCTGACACTTCCTCATAAAATTTGTCCTTGACGTCATCACTTTTGTCGAGTGTTGGCGAATATACGCTGATAACATTTAAGTATTTATTGTTTCGAAGATGGAAACGTAAGGACATGACACGATCAGAGATAGCAACTGGATGTTCTTCCAACTTAGAGGCTAAAGTAGTTTTAATAGCAAAGCCTACTCCTGACCGTCTAGGCTCAGAAGCTGGTGTGCCTTTCCAGAAGAAAGTGTACCCACCACCACGTTCAACAAGCTCACCTTCGTCAGCTAGATGTGTTTCGCTGAGAGCGGCTATGTCGACGTCATAGCGTTTGAGCTCGCGAGCCACAATGGCGGTTTTACGTTCTGGGCAGAGGTTGTTGGGTCGGTCTAAAAGAGTACGTACATTCCACGCACCAAAAGTCATATTCATCTGCATGTTTTTAGATTTATTCTTATTGCGAGGAATGAGCGTTTGTTTGGGGCACCTTTTCTAGCCCCCTCCCCGGCTGAGCGAGGAAAGCAGTGCCTCTCTAAATAAAGCTGCTTTGTCTCAAAGAGTGCTGCCGAACCACACTGTCACCCCGATGCAGTGCTAGAGCGACCACTCTCCTCTCCTTAGGCCACCCGTGTCCAGGTATTAGACCAAGCCCAGGACTTTTTTAAACTCGGAATGACAAAGCCAAGTCAGATGCGCAGGATATATTAAGTTGCATAAGTGTGCGCGCCGTACACAGATGCACCCTCTCCTCCTTACTCCCCTTGACCCAGTGGAACGGAGAACCGCTACGACTGGAAGGGAACAGGACGCAGTATCTGGCAACGATAAAAACTCCTATCGCTACCTTCAGGCCTTCTACAGTTGCCTGGTTGCCTCGCCACTTGAGGTGGATTGCGTTGACGCCGAAGCAACGAGCACTAGCACGGGGAGTGACCGTGCCGACTCGAGGGCCGAAACACGCCGTTGCTACAACAAAGTGTTTCGGCACTCGAGCCCCCCTCTACCAGCCTAGGTTCCTAAGGTGTGGCCGCTGCATGCTATAGCGGCGACCACTAACGACGACCGAATGCGCGCCGCGCGATCTGAGGAGCCTTTTATAGGCGATGTTGCCTCGACCACTAACGACGATCGAATCTTCGTATATTCAACGGGCAGCGTAACGACGCCCCAGAGACGTCCGCACTGTACGACGGCTCGAGCACGACTCGTATGATGTATGATGTACTAATGTATGCTAAGTATTCGGACGAGATCGCGAGAGTTGCGGGAAGGCAATGGATGCACTTGGCACAGGACCGGAGAGAGTGACGTGATAGCGAGGAGGCCTATGCCCAGCAGTGGGTGGATGTGGCCTGAGATGATTTTGATGATGAAGTATTTATCGTGGCGGATGGCACAAACTTGGGGAGGCCTATACCCAACAGTGGGTGGATGTGGTCTGAGATGATGATGATGATGAAGTATTTATCGTAGCGGATGGCACAAACTTGGGGAGGCCTATACCCAACAGTGGGTGGATGTGGGCTGAGATGATGATGATGATGAAGTATTTATCGTGGCGGATGGCACAAACTTGGGGAGACCTATACCCAACAGTGGGTGGATGTGGGCTGAGATGATGATGATGATGAAGTATTTATCGTGGCGGATGGCACAAACTTGGGGAGGCCTATCCAACAGTGGGTGGATGTGGGCTGAGATTATGATGATGATATATTTATCGTGGCGGATGGCACAAACTTGGGGAGGCCTATACCCAGCAGTGGGTGGATGTGGGCTGAGATGATGATGTTGATGAAGTATTTATCGTGGCGGATGGCACAAACTTGGGGAGGCATATACCCAGCAGTGGGTGAAGTCGGGCTGTGGATGATGATGATAATGAAGTATTTATTTTCAAATAAAGGTTTACATAGTAGACTTATAGATACTTATTTTTCTAGGACATATGTGTTGAGTATTGTGATCAACATACAGCCTTGCTAGTACACTCAAATACTTAACTTTAATTAGGTATTTAAACTTGTGTTTAGACGTAAAGGATCACTACTCTAGCTTAATAAACATAGGATTGACATGACAGGTGGCGATTCTGCGAACTAAAATTGTGTAAAATACGAACGATCTTATTTGGTTCACGCTACCTTCAGCGGTAATTTGATCTTTCAAATTAGAATGACATTTAAAGTGACATTTCTAAAATAAGTATTTTTTACTAAGATGGCGTGTTTGCGGGCTAGTTTTAATTAGCACTAATGACTGCTGACTAAAACTAGCCCCAAACACGCCACGGTAACAAAATAGAATAGAATAGAATAGAATAATTGTTTATTGTCCACCAGAAATACTGAAAAAAAACTAATTAATGTTAAATATATTACAATGGGCGGCCTTATCGCTGAAAGCGATTTCTTCCAGGCAACCTTTGGATGGAAAGTAAAGAGCGACGCAGTAGTGGGCATCGGTGCACAGAGTATATTTACAAATGAAAGAAATACTTATAATCCTAATACATAAATAAATACCTAAAGATAGACTAATATACAGTGTTTATTTTAACTGGGACAGTACGGCAGCACCCATAACCAGAGGAGATACAGGTGCAGTTTCTTTTAAAACATCAGTTCGTTTTCAAAGAAAAACATTTTGGCATTAAAGTTATTTTGGTCAAGTGTGAGTAGCGCCTTAAAATGAATCAAGTTGGTAATTTTTTTTTTTGATGCCGATCGATGCAGTCCTTTGTAATGATTATTTTGTTTTATCGGATGAAAAAAATCTGAACAGCGAAAGTTAGTCAAATTTGATAAAAAGTATTCTCATACAACAAGACAAACAAAATTCCTTCTACAAACATTTTATTAGATTCTAATTACATATTAAAGAAATGTTAATACTGTAGCGATTAAGAAGTTTAGGAACTCCGTGCTCTCATGAGCAATTCAAAAACATTTCGTATTTCAGAACAATTTTTAATTTCGAACATAGTTCTTGCACCTGTCGGACTTTTATATCAGTCATTGCATCATCTTATTTGTCCTATCATGGCATTGTCAAATACGTAAAAAGTAAACTTAATTGAAGTATACTAGAAGTATACTAACTAAGTAGTAACTTCCGCTGTTCAGTTTTTTTTCATCCGATACAATAAAATGATCCTTACAAAAGACTGCATCGATCGGCATCAAAAAAAATATTTACCAACATGATTTATTTTAAGGCGCTACTCACACTTGACCAAAAAAAAAATAATGCCAAAATGTTTTTCTTTGAAAACGAGCTGATGTTTTAAAAGAAACTGCACCTGTATCTCCTCTGGTTATGGTTGCTGCCGTACTGTTACAGTTAAAAAAACACTCTGTATACCAAACTAATTAACGGTAACAGTATGTAAATATGTATACATTAATAAAGTAAGCTAAGGTACATAGTAGAACTAAATATTAGTTTATCACCTACTTATTGAGATAACTTCAGGCTAGTCAACTCATCGAAGGTATATAAGGTCGTCTCGATGAGCGAACGCTTTTACCTAAATTTAAATATATTGTCAGGTTTTGTTTCCGTTACTGTTTTGGTATCTGATTAAACACTGCCATACCCATGACGTGCGACAGTTTGTCGGATTTCACCAGAACAAGGTCTAGGAAGTGCACTACTGATTGGCTCACTATGAAAAACTATTCCGAAACAGAAAATATTGTATCTATAAACTAGGTAGGTACACACGGCTACACATCAAGCTATATATTTCCAGTATAAGCTGACCTCTCATTCTATGAAAAGCCTACATAATGCGCGGTCAGCTTATACTGGAAATTATAGCTAGATGTGTATGTGTACATGCTTAATGTAAATATAAACACACTTATTGTGAACTATTCAAACTCCTATCTACTTCCTAACCTATCCTAATTAATTAACATAAGTAAGTAAATAATAAATCTTGCACTACACCTAAACATAATATTTTTTTACCATAACTATCACACATCATAACTTTTTCTGAATAATTATTTAAAAAAAAACGAGTTAACGAATTAATTTATAAAATTGTTCAATTACAAAATTGTCCACACGTCTGTAGGTCGATCAGTCTAGATTCATTCTGGACAGACGCAACTCGCACTCGCACAATAACGTTTAAAAATATACAAAACGTAATTCTCTCTCCTTCTATCTTCACTAACTTATATCTCCCTCTCAACTTCCGTTCGCACTTTTCGTAACCAGCTTACTCCCCAAATCAAGCGTGCGTAAAGAAGTTTTACTTCAAAAATTACAATTTAATGTATAAGTAGAACGTAATCGTCTAAAATATTTTGTCGCACTCTCTCCAAACGCTTATTATGCATATTTTGTATGACGTTTACGGACACAGCGATCAAATGAGGATAGCTACCCGCAACACAGGCATTCCCAGGGTGGAAGCTACCGAGGTCTTACAAATTATACTATTACGTTATGATATTGTACTTATACCTAATCAAAAATTCTTTTAAAAACAAATTGTAATATGTAAGTTTATATTATGCACCAATATATGTTAATACGAAAAAACTTGTATACGTTATACTTATTTAGCCAACCTTCAAGGTACCGCGGAAAGCCGCCTTGCTCGTCGCGTGCTATACAAATGTGGCTCCGCCATCGATATACATATATATGTACTCGGTAGAATATATATGTCCATGGACTCCGCCAATGTTTTAAAATCCTCTTGTTTGTTCTCACCTAAAGGGCCACGGGAAATAGTATCAAGGGTGGTATTGTAAAGATTCCTTCATCTTTGAAGTACGGGCAAAGGGAGGTTTCCCTCGATCCTAAATAAGATAGCTGGGAGATCGGTCGCTCTGGCAATCTGTGTCGAAGACTTATGTTCAAACACTCATCTTTTCGGTCTTCTGTATAATCGATCGGTATATATGGCTGACACTGGTGGCGATTCTGTTGTTTACGCTGACTAACTAAAATTGTGAAATATACGAACGGTCTTATTTTGTTTACGCTAAAGATCAAATTAGAATGACATTTAAAGTGACATTTCACACACTTTGAAACAACATATTGATCTCTGTATCGAACTGTTTGCAACCTCACCTGGCTGTTTCAGAAAGAGTTATATCTGATGTCATAATGTCGGATACACTCTTTCTGTTTGACCTAAAGATATATATGTACTCGGTAAAATATATGAATATGGACTCCGCCAATGTTTTAAAATCCTCTTGGTTCGTTCTCACTTAAATGGCCACGAAAAGTAGTATCAAAGATTGTATTGTAAGGATTTCTTGTTCTTTGAAGTACGAGCGAACAGAAGTTTCTCTCGAAATTTTCCTCGACCCTAATTAAAGTAGTTGGGAGATCGGTCGCTCTAGCAATCTGTAGGGCAGACCTAGCAGTTGTCGTTCTATGGCTGTTAGGATGACGGTGACGATAATAAACACCAGAAGAGATACAGGTGCAGTTTCTTTTAAAACATCAGCTCGCTTTCGAAGAAAAACATTTTGGCATTAAAAATTTTTTCTTTGAAAACGAGCTGATGTTTTAAAAAAACTGTACCTGTATCTCCTCTGGTTATGGATGTTGCCGTACTGTTACAGTTAAAAAAACACTGTATATGGCTGATACTGGTGGCGATCCTGTTGTTTACACTGACTAACTAAAATTGTGTAAAATACGAACGATCTTATTTTGTTTACGCTAAAGATCAAATAAGAATGACATTTAAAGTGACATTTCACACATTTTGAAACAACATGTTGATCTCTTTACTGGTATTGAACTGTTTGCAACCTCACCCGGCTCTTTCAGAAAGAGTGTATCTGATATCATAATGTCGGATACACTCTTTCTGTTTGACCTAAAGTAAAAGTTAAAATCTTGTTCTTGTATATTGTAATGTAATCTACAGATATTGTTTGTCTTCTTTCAACCCAAATAATTTGTCAACCCAATCTGTGGACCCCGGTGTCCACAGATTGGGTTGACAAATTATTTGGGTATTAACTGATTATACTTAAAAAACCTTATTTAGTAATAGCATTATGTATCCTACTTGTATAATTGTTTGTTGTCCTTAATAAAAATAAAAAAAACTAAAATAAATATTTTTTATGAACATTTTTTGAGAAGTTTTTGGGCTAGTTTTAGTCCGCAGTCAAATTGGTGCTGATTAAAACTAACCCGCAAACTCGCCATCTTTGTAAAAATTACATGATTTTAGAAATGTCACTTTATGTATTGTGGGCAGTATGATTGCAAGAAAATTCTGCAAGTCGACTCCTGACGTGAAAGTGACGCTTTTTAGGTCTTTTTGCCAGATTTTTTACACGTGTCAACTCTGGACAGAGTATACTAAAAAGTCCCATGACAGTATAAGGGTAGCCTATAATAACATTTTTAGACAACTGATGGGTTTAAAGAGCTACTGTAGTGCCTCCGAAATGTTTAACGAAGCATGCGTTGATACTTTCAACGCTATTCAGCGTAGGAGGATAGCGTCTTTCATGTCCAGAGTTGACACTTGTAATAACGCTATCATTAGAAGTCTGGCAGAAAGGCTTCTACATTCTAAGATGTATAGACGTTGGGTGGACATTGCCACCTAAACTACTTAAGGTGATTTATTGTGAATTATGTATATTGTATTGTGTGTAGTAAATGTGTATGGATCTCATGAGTCTGAAATAAAGATTATTATTATTATTATTCAAATGTCAATTTGATCTTTAGCGTAGATTAAATAAGACCGTTCGTATTTTACACAATTTTAGTTAGTGTAAACAACAGAATCGCCACCACTAAAGCATTTTTAGAACCCAACTTGTTCTGTTGTTTAATTGTATCTAACACAATCTTATTTACCGTTCTTTTTGTTTCAGTGTTTATAATACCACAGCGGTACGTGTTAGCTATAATGGCCCTACTGGCTACAGCTAACGCTTACACGATGCGAGTATGTCTGAACTTGGCGATCACTCAGATGGTGAAGAAAACCGTAGCGGTGGAAGGCGATGAACACTTTGATCCGCTGGCGTGTCCTTCAGAACTGACTATAGTAAATGGAACTAGTTCTGCGAATTTGACACAAGATTTTATGGATGAGGTATGTTTACGATTATCTTTGCTCCAACCATCATTTCTTTTTTTTATTATTGTTTATTATCTGATACGAAAAGCTGGTTATACAATAATTCAATGATGTGTCATCCATCAGAGACGACTTCGATAACGTGGGTTCTGGTCTGGTAAGACTCTAAATAGTTATTCAGCACAATACTTGATGGGTTTACCTAATGGCGTGCGAGCGGACACATGCACGCGAGGTGGTATTATAGTTCGACCGAAACCGCTCTACCGCTCCTTAAGAAAGTGCGGCGAGGTGGGGGCCGAGGAAAAAAGAGCAAGAGTGGGTGTACACATGAGATCGATATTGTCGGATAGATCTTACGATATCGTAAACGATATGTTTATATTTTTATAAGTAACTAAATTGTCTAGATATTCTGATATAGATTCTGCTTCAACTTTATCTTCCGTTTCGCTATCGAAACTTGAATCAGAGTCGTTCTGCAAATTTATTATAAATGGATCGATAATAATATCAAATCTACTATCGCGATCCCAGTTATTGTTTTCAATTTTTTGGACATGATGGCGGTCTTGACATCACGAGATAGCGCTTGACCCATCTTTGGATATTTATCTTATGTGCGTCTGACGATGGATCGATGCGGCCGATACTTCCCCCCGTCTCGCCGCGCGCATACCTCAGGCGCGGTACAGCGGTTTCGGTCAAACTATATGTATTAAGTGAGAAAGGAGTCAAACGCCAATGGATATTATAAAAAAAACAGCGCTGCACATACATGATGATTGAGAAATTATCGAAAGGAAGTTAATATCGAAAGAGGGTCAAACATTTTTATTCACATAAATTATGCCCATGCAAAGGCTCATAGGTACAACAAGAATAAAAAATATTTTTGTTGTGTTTGTTTGTTTTTGACGGTGTGCATTAAAGACATTATCTATCTATCTAATATATGTAATCTATCTTTTAAAATGAATAACTAATAACAGCTATTGGTTTTTAGGGTTCCGTACTTCAAAAGGTAAAAAAAAGGAACCCTTATAAAATCACTCTCTTGTCCGTCTGTCTGTACGTGTGTCACCATCGATTTTATCAGGAACGGGTAGTCCTAGGAAGTTGAAATTTATACCAGATATAGACCAGGTCTATAGTCGCTATTAGGTGTATAAAAATTAAAGTTCTCAGTCAACACGATAAAAAGATATGGGCAATTTTAGATTTTCACGAAAACTTGTTAGTAATTGTATTTTGCGTTAATTTTCAACTTATTTTGTTTTTCGGAATTTTCCCTTTACTTGTGTTGCCTTGCTTTTAACGAAAATTGTCAATTCTAGCTCAACCGGAAGTACCCTATAGGTTTTGGGTCGAAAACCTATATGGTAGTTCCCGTTGACCGAGAATCACGAAATTTGGCTAAAAGCAGGATCTTACAGCACAAATAAAGGAAAAATTCAAAAAAATTAAATAATGTTGAAAATTAAAGGGTCCACATACATAGTTGATGCCAATTAAGATAGCACTCTAGTATGGGCGCTCATACAATTTAGAGGACTAGCTTAATCGGCACCAACTTCAACTAAGGTAAGCAAATAAAATTATAAAATAAAATTAAATAAATATATAATATATCCCATAGAACCGACGTGATTTTTATGCCGTTTTTATAGATTATGGCACGGAACCCTTCGTGCGCGAGTCCAACTCGCACTTGGTCGGTTATATTTGTCAGGTAATTGTTTTCCTTTCTAGTCTTATTTAAAAATAATTTCATATAATAGCTTTTTAATTAGGATAAAATAATAAATATAGACGATCAGATTTTTTTAACTTTGTACCTACCCATGGACTGGTCTATAACTGTTTACGATGTTCTTCGCGTACACAACTAAACCGGCTAGTTAACTAAGTTTTCTAATATCTATATTTACTTCTGAAGATTTTTATCACGTGTTCAATATAATTAGGTGAAACAATATGCAATGCAAACTTATAAGTGAGAAAAATATGTCATATTAACATATACCTAACAATGAACACATATTCTCAATTCGTTATCGTATTTGAATTCTTAAGAAGCCGGCGAACCCCGAGTGCAACTTCAATTCGGCCGCGTCAAAAACTTCGGCCTGAATATCGCTATCCCTGTTTAGTGACGAAGTTTAGCCACGCAGAGCGACAGTGATAGCAATAGAACGATTCTAAATTGGATTAGATTTTGACCGTGTTCCGTAATACCAAAAATGATGACTGAAAACTTGTTGTATTTTTCTCATTGTGTTGTTATTCTGTAACTAGACGATATAATCTATGTTCCCGTGACTAGGATACGTAAGACGTTGTTGTTTTTAATACGAAACAATTAGGTTGAAATCAGGTCTTTTATGACGTAAAAACATGCAGAATGCGATACGCTTCTACCTAAATAAATACTATTCAAAATAAAATAATACCTGTTATGGTAGAAATATGCTCCAATTAGAAATGATCTTGGTAGTACATGATGTATGGGCGATTCCCCTCCGGTGTCCCCTTAAGCCCATCACACACGGCAGCTATAATGTATATTAATGTACATTATATCCCGGAATATATAGCTATACATTATCTTATAGTATTACACATACAGCAGGTAATGCAATGTATATTTTCGTATAGCTCGGTATCAGATAAAAAATATACATCATCAGCTGTCATGTGTGTTCTCCTGAAGGGATGTATTGAAATATATATATATATATACTAGCTGACCCGGCAAACGTTGTTTTGCCATATAAATAATTGCTATTAAAAAATAAGGGTTGATCGTAGAAGGGTGAAAATTGAGGATTGTATGTATTTTTGTATGTTGTATCATAAAAAAATAGAACTTAAAAATTTTGTCTAAAAATAAAAAATAAAATTTAGGGGTGGACTACCCCTAACATTTAGGGGGATGAAAAATAGATATTGGCCGATTCTCATAGATACCGGATAATCACAAAAAATTTCATCAAAATCGGTCAAGCCGTTTCGGAGGAGTATGGCAACGAAAACTGTGACACGAGAATTTTATATATTAGAGATAAATAAATAAATTAATATTGGTAGACATTTTACACAGCGCTATCTAGACCCAAACTAAGCAGAGCTTGTACTATGGAAACCAGATAACTGATAGAATACTTACATACTTTATTTTTTGTAAATACTTACATATAATATATAGAAAAACAACCAGACCCGAAACAAATATCTGTAGATTTTGCAAACATTTGTTCCGCGGCGGGAATCGAACCCGCTACCTCTTGCGTCTCAGCCGGCTATTCGCCCACTGCGCCACGGAGGTCGATATAAAAGAAAGTCGCGTTAATTACACTATTTATATCTCAAGAACGGCTGAACCGATGTGGCTGAAACTTGGTGGAGAGGTAGCTTAGCACCAGGAGACGGACATAGGATACTTTTTATCCCGTTTTTAGAACCAGGAGATGGACATAGGATACTTTTTATCCCGTTCGACTGCGTTCCCGTGTGACGTGACATAAAACGTCAAAGAGAATACAAGTCACTATAAAAAATATTGGAAAAATTCACTCAAAAAGATATTACGAAGAAAATTAATTTTCTCATACATAATGGTGGCCGGGGACAACAATTGACAATTCTACCAGGGTGACGTATATTGACAGCCCGCGTTATATGCATGTCAAGGCGGTACAAAGTTCGGCGGGTCAACTAGTCGAGTTATAAGTAAGTATATATTTATGTTTTAGCTGCTGTGTGTGATGGGCCTTAATACATTCTTTGTCAATATGGTTTGGAATCCATACTAACTATAGTGATATTATGTATTCAAAAGTAACTCTATCGCTCCCGGCCGATTTCGATGTAGTTTGGTATATAGAAAGATTAGGACCTGGATTGAGACATGGGGTACTTCTTAACATTTGATGCCACGGGCGGAAGCTAGTATAATTTTAAACTAATATTTGAACATCTTTTTAAACAGCAATAATAGTTATGTATGTACGTACGAGTATAGCGCAAATGATTAGCAAGCTGAAATGGCAGTGGACAAGGCACAGCTCGAAGAGCTGGCGGCCGTTGGGGGAGAAAGGTTCTCAAATGAAGACCACGCACTGGAAATCACAGCGTAAGACGGCCCCCCACTAGATAAAAGACCTGATAAAGCTTCCTGGGAGTCGTTGGGTGCAGGCCGCATAAGATAGGTCGCTCTAGAAATCTATGAGGAAGGCCTATGTTCAGCAGTGGACGTTCTTCGGCTGATAGGATGATGATGGAGGAGTTTACCAAAGATTGATATGTGTTAACTAGCTAGGGTATCTTCATACCCTAGCTAGTTAACACATACCAATTGTATTCACAAAAATTCATATAAAAGAAAATTAGATGCGCTTGTGAAGCTGCTTACGGAAACTAGCTAAATAATATTCTTATGTAATAAATAATTTTAAAATAGTTATAGCATTTCGCAAAATACAAAGTAATGTATTTTCCTCAAGATTTTGGACGTCATTGCTATTTATATATTGATTCAGTTGTGTCAATAAATACACAACACAATTATTAACTAGTTTTCGCAAGCGGCTTCGCACGCGTGGTTTGTTAGTAAAAACCCTATGTATCAATCAAGGTTACAATCTGATATAGAAACCGGTTCAGCCATCTAGTAAAAACGTTACAAAGAGACAGATAAACAGAGTGACAAGAGTGGCTTTAGAATTTTACTAACTTAAAATTGGGAATTTTTATATCGTTGTTCTTCTTTTCCGGCAGGAGCAAAAATAATTTGCAAGGGTACCTTAAGAATGTGTACGTGTTTTGTAGTGAGCGTGCTAAATAGACGGATGACCTCCTAATTACAGAAGACATTACAATTACAAGATCCAAAATCTTTTCATCATCATCATCAGCATTTCAGCCTGGATCATCCACTGCTGCGTATGCCTCCTTTGTTTTCCACCAGCCCCCTGTATCCACTACGTCTGTTCACGGGAATCCCTTAGGGGATCAGGCTAGGGAATCCTAGTGGACTAACACCTTTCATCCAGGTGATTCTCGCGATTTTCATGACGTCATCTACCCATCACGCCTTAACTAACTTAATGCAGTGCGACTGCGGTGAACACCTGCCCTAACCGCTTCACCTGATGCTATTCTTGTGGCCAAACACCTGTTCAACTCATTTGTATTTCTTTTTAATATTATTTAGAGTCTGTAGTGTCTAGCTGCAGGGCAAAGGAGTCCCTTTCTTCTCTCCAGTCTTCTCTATTTTGGGCTATTGTGGACCAATCCTTTAAATGGGCATCAATTTCGTCCCTCCATCTTCGCCGGGGTCTGCCACGAGGTATTTTCTCTATTTAGAGGCGTCCACTCTGTGGTAGCTTTTAGTCCATGACGCATCCGACATCTGCAATTTGCGTTTTAGGGCGCAGTATACTGCTGCGAACATAAGATATTAAGAAACGTAGAACTGTTGAAACGCTTAAAAAAAGATGTCTTCGGGCGACCCGGATTTCTCTTGCCTGACTTCGGCTACCAATTGGTCAAGGCTTTGATCCATTAGCAAATACCATGCCTAGCCAGGTGTCCTGCCCAACTCCACTTGAGATTTACAGATCTGTCCCCGACAGCTTTTGTCTTGTATCTTTACGACAATACAGTGCGGTATTCAAGCAAATAAAGCATTCATTTCATTTAAAAATTAGCCTTTCGGTTTCGGTGTCTACCGACGTCTAGAATAATAACATGCCCGAATTAACAAACACACTACTATTACGAAAATGTCCACTTTATTGTTTAGATTTCATAACCAGACTCTTTTTTCAAAAAAAAAATTATCTTCAGCATTCTAATTCTAAGGCAGGGAGAATAAGATCCGCACTGAAGTTCCTCATACGGGTATATTGTGCATTACCCCCCTAGCCTGACTTCAGCCATCCCAACTTCTTTAAGTAGCGGTGACTTTGGGTTGATGACAACAGTCTTTTAGCGTCACCGAGGTCGATGCTGACGTCGAAGATGACTCGATGAGTTCATACAGTCCTTCTTTATTCTGACTTCATGTGTGCAACAACACGTGCTTCACACTATATTTTACGTAAGCATCGTCTTGGTCGGCTAGCAGTCAGTTCTGCGTTTGCAGATTTTCTGGTTCTCCTTCTGTAGGTTTGTTTTAGCCTATTCATTATTACCGCAGCGAAAAGATAAACAGTGATCATCAGCACATCCCCTTGTTATTATTTCCCGCTTTAATGTATAAGCGCTAGGTGTTTTCTTTAAAATCCCTGGCGCAAACAAATAAACAACAAACTAAAAATCTGTTATACATTAGACTTGCGAACATGCTACATTGTACTCACATACGTAATAGCTTATCCTATTTAAATACACGATGTTTCTTTACTATGTAAGAAATTATTCAAATTAAGAGTAAGTATAGTTACTTGTGAAAGGGGCTTGCCTGGTAAAGAACTACTACCATGCCTATTTCTGCCGTCAATCAGCATAACGTGTTTCGGTTTGAAGGGTATGGTTGCCGGTAAAACTACGGGCACTTGAGACTTTACACCTGTATGCCTCAAGTTGATGGACGCAGGGCAATGCATCGTAGGGCATGTTTCTAAGGCAATACTTTGTTATAGGCGATGGTTACCTATAAACATCAGGTGGGCCATGTGCAGTATCGTTGACAAACCTTGGTATCGTCATCAATCAGCCAATGAGGGTATAACTATAAAATAAGTTTTAGATGTATCCTCAAAAATATGTAATCCTTAAATATCCTTAATAATAATAAGAAGAAAACCTTCAATAAATTCCGTTACGACACACATCATCATTGCTTTTCATCTGTCAGTATTGATATTTTTACTAGCATTATAGGAGTTTTTACCTGACAACGACTCCAATACAGTTATCAAAATCTCTACTAATTATAAACTTTTGAAGCGTTTCAATTGCATAGATACGAGTTTGAGTTGTTTTGTTCCTAATATGTAAGTAGGTACACACGGCTACACATCAAGCTATACTTTTCCAGGATAAGCTGACCTTGCATTGTGTAGTCTTATCGTAGAATGAGAGGTGAGCTTATACTGGAAATGTATAGCTTGATGTGTAGCCGTGTGTACAAAGGCTTATCAAAACAGGAATATTAATCTTTTGGTTTTATAAGGGTATATTTATATAAGTCCTTCCTTTTTAGTCACCAAAAGATATAATGTTAAAGAATTAAATGGAAACCATTAATAAAAACCACACGTAAATAAATAAACAACTTTACAATAACAAAAACAAAGTAATCCATCATTTATGTCTCAAAAACGACTGATTTGATTTGTGAGATTTGTCTCCGGCCCGAATAGAAGAATCGGAAAAATTTACGCAAAAAAATTATGACGAAAATTAATTTTCTCACACATAGACGCAGCTAATGATGGCCGATTGACAATTCTATCGGCGACGTACATTGGCAGCTGCTGTAATATGCATTGAAGACGGTATGAAGTTTGCCGGGTCAGCTAGTTGTTAATAAAAGTATTCGTCGATTGTACGACGATTTTAACGCTCAGAAGGATCTCTTCCAGTCAACCTTGAGATGGACTAGAATAAAAACATGTTATACGATGGTGGTGTTTATTAAAGTAGAAAAAAATATATAATCGGCCAAGTGCAAGTCGAAGGGTTCCGTACCATTATCTATATAAAATATCAAAAAACCACGTTCGCTTTATGAGAGCCCCAATTAAACATTTGTTTTTTTTTTAATTTAATTGTTTATTTTTTAAGTGAATATATAACTAAATATTTTGTGAATATTTCAAGCGTCTACTTATTGCCGTTATCAACATCAAGCTAAAACGAGCAAAAAATCACGTTTGTTGTATGGAAGCCCCCATTAAGTGTTTATTTTATTCAGATTTTAGTATTTGATGATATAGCGGCAATAGAAATACATCATCAGTGAAAATTTCAACTGTCTTACTATCACGGTTCATGAGATACAGCCTGGTGACAGACGGACAGACAGACAGACAGCGGAGCCTTAGTAATAGGGTGCCGTTTTTCCCTTTGGGTACGGAACCCTAAAAAGGACTATGTTTCACTGACAGTACTCAGGTTAACGCACGTATGGTCGTAACATAATTTAATACTACGGCACGTACTCCTTACGCTAAAAGCAAATAGCCTCGGAAAGCTTATCTTAGGTCATAAAAACCCAACATAGTAGTAATAAGAAACTCAATCAAATAGAGTAGGGAGTGTTCTGAAGCGGTTGAGCTATCTATAGATCATTTGCAACAGTCTTTAGATGATTCAACTGATTCTTATGTATTTTATAATCCTGTAAATAATTATTTCTGTCAATAAATTTATTGGTATCCTGTCATGTCATTGACACATCCTACTAATATTATAAACTTAAAAGTTTGTATGTATGGATGTATGGATGTTTGTTATTCTTTCACGGCGGAACGGCTAAACAGATTGCGATGAAATTTAGTATGTACGTATATTATATACGTAAAAGTTTGTATGTATGGATGTTTGTTACTCTTTCACGCCGGAACGGCTAAACAGATTGCGATGAAATTTGGTATGTACGTCCTACTAATATTATATACGTAAAAGTTTGTATGTCTGGATGTTTGTTACTCTTTCGCGCCGGAACGGCTAAACAGATTGCGATGAAATTTGGTATGTACGTCCTACTAATATTATATACGTAAAAGTTTGTATGTATGGATGTTTGTTACTCTTTCACGCCGGAACGGCTAAACAGATTGCGATGAAATTTGGTATTTACGTCCTACTAATATTATATACGTAAAAGTTTGTATGTATGGATGTTTGTTACTCTTTCACGCCGGAACGGCTAAACAGATTGCGATGAAATTTGGTATGTACGTCCTACTAATATTATATACGTAAAAGTTTGTATGTATGGATGTTTGTTACTCTTTCACGCCGGAACGGCTAAACAGATTGCGATGAAATTTGGTATGTACGTCCTACTAATATTATATACGTAAAAGTTTGTATGTATGGATGTTTGTTACTCTTTCACGCCGGAACGGCTAAACAGATTGCGATGAAATTTGGTATGTACGTCCTACCAATATTATATACGTAAAAGTTTGTATGTATGGATGTTTGTTACTCTTTCACGCCGGAACGGCTAAACAGATTGCGATGAAATTTGGTATGTACGTCCTACTAATATTATATACGTAAAAGTTTGTATGTATGGATGTTTGTTACTCTTTCACGCCGGAACGGCTAAACAGATTGCGATGAAATTTGGTATGTACGTCCTACTAATATTATATACATAAAAGTTTGTATGTATGGATGTTTGTTACTCTTTCACGCCGGAACGGCTAAACAGATTGCGATGAAATTTGGTATGTACGTCCTACTAATATTATAAACGTAAAAGTTTGTATGTATGGATGTATGGATGTTTGTAACTCTTTCACACCGGAACGGCTAAACAGATTGCGATGAAATTTGGTATGTACGTCCTACTAATATTATATACGTAAAAGTTTGTATGTATGGATGTTTGTTACTCTTTCACGCCGGAACGGCTAAACAGATTGCGATGAAATTTGGTATGTACGTCCTACTAATATTATAAACGTAAAAGTTTGTATGTTTGGATGTATGGATGTTTGTTACTCTTTCACGCCGGAACGGCTGAACCGATTGCGATGAAATTTGGTACGTACGTCCTACTAATATTATAAACGTAAAAGTTTGTATGTATGGATGTATGGATGTTTGTTACTTTTTCACGCCGAAACGACTGCACCGATTGCGATGAAATTTGCTATGTACGTAGATCATAACCTGGATTAATACATAGGCTACTTTTTATTGGCAAACCACGCGTGCGAAGCCGTGGATTGGTCAGCTACTAATTTATAAATGTTTGCTTCATACCAACATTAATTAATTGTCAAATCATTATTTTACAAAAAAATATATATAGCAAATGGTTCATTTAATAAAATGATGATTCAACAAATTAACGTTTTGCGACGTGGCATCTGACAAACGGTTCATTTTATATTTATATTATTTAAAAAAATAGTTTAGAAATTAAAAATTAGATTAAATCGAGACGGGGCACCCCAACTTAAGTAGGTTAGGTTCAAAACGAGTGACAGAATCGACACGGGGCACCCCGACCCCACGTGGTCTTTTGCGGGATACCCCTAGAGTAGCACTATTCTGTTTTGTTTGAAAATATTAAATTAATAAATGATAGTCATCATGAAGTCCATTGCTGAACATAGTCCTTTCCCAGAGATTTCCAGAGTGATCGATTTCATGATTTCTAGAGTGATCGATTTCATGATTTCCAGAGTGATCGATTTCATGATTTCCAGAGTGATCGATTTCATGATTTCCAGATTGATCGATTTCATGAGACAAGTGCGGATGGATTTCTTATAATTAATAAAAAAACCCTTATATTTACACAGACTATGCTGTTTGAATGGAGCGAAGTGACCCAAGGCATACTACTAGGATCATTCTACTATGGATACGTCCTCACTCATATTCCCGGTGGAATGCTGGCTGAGAGGTTCGGCGGAAAATGGGTTCTTGGCCTTGGACTCCTATCGACTGCAATTTGTACTATCATCACTCCAATCACAGTGAAACTCGGTGGCGCAACAGCTCTCTTCATTCTGCGAGTTATCGAAGGCCTTGGAGAAGTGAGTCTTTAATGATAAAAACAAAAACACTTTACTTCCTGCTTATCTGTGTTTACTTTATTTATTTATTCAGATAACAATGGATCCATTTTGTGCAAGAAATAATATACAATTATTTACAATAAAATACAGAAAAAACAGTTTAATAATCTAAAGACTGTTGCAAACGATCTATAGATAGCTCAACTGCGCCAGATTACTACCAGGTGGAAGTGTTCCCAAGATACTGGCTTCATTGCCCCGCTGAATTGCAATGCTTATGCGTTGACCCAGATAAGCGCCAGCTCTCGAATCACACGTCGCTTCGACCAGACGCCTAGAAAGAATTTTGAAAACACGAGACTTCCATATTTGCGCCGCCTGAGATCTTTGGCTGAATTTGCCGCCGCACCGGACCCAACTGCGGTACCAGACAGATAAGATGGCGCAAGAGTATCGACGCACGTGGCGTCCCACACCAAAGGTCTACCATTCTCCCAAGGTATAAGAGTCATACCGTCAGGTCTCTTACCATCGTGACGTATCAGATCGTTCGATTCGAGAACGGCTGGAACGTTGACGCTGCAAAACGCTCGGCGGATGATATCGGTGACGGGAAATCCTACCAGCGGCACTGGAACACGATCCATGGTGACCAAGCTGTTGGACTGCCGTACCGCACTAGCACTGCTGAGGGGCGCAGCACCGCGCACCCAACCGTAAACAAGTTGCAATCTGGAAAGTTATAGGATCCATTAACGTAACAGTATTTTGAGAAGGAAGAGCTTGCAGCCAAAGTTCTGACTCCCATTGGGAACCAGCAAGAAGACGCGCACGATCTGTGGAGCTTGAAAACGTTTGTAACAGACAATTCCACGTCAACTTGCACAAAGGCCTGTGCCATTGCCGTTGAGTCGAAATACGATTAGAGGGATTAGTATTTGGGCTCTAGCCTCGTCAAGAAAAGATGTTGTAAAAGTATTGCCTGATAAAACCAAATCAGGAGTTTTTTTTTATTAAAGCACTTGTGCCTTAGATGGAGTACAAGAACGCCGGTAGAGCTACACTTGATGTTTTGCGCATACCTAAGCCTCCCAATCTGACAGGCAGGTTGGCCTGCAATAATGCCCTGTCATGCAAGTCAATATTCAAAACCGACGATACTTTAATATGTTGTCCAAGACTCCCATCAGCTTGCTGTGATTCCACAGTTGACAGTATCTTAAAATATAGATAGGTTAATTTCGGCACGAAAAGGCAGAACTTAATAACTGTAAAATCGATATGGGTGCCATCCATTTTGTTAGTAAAAAGCTTCAATTTAATTACTAATAGCGATTCTGTCCTCTGCGTGGGCTTTCACATCAGAGAAAAATCTAGTTTGTTGTTTGTAATGTGTTTATGTAGAATCAAAATTACGAGGTACAGTGGTCGAATAGTAGCCTGGGGCGCATTCTGGTGTTTAAAAAACTTTAAAAAATTAAAATCCATAATTAACTCAAATCAAATCAAATTATTTATTGCGAGTATGGGTTAGTAACAGGTGGTTAGTGATACAGTTTGCTTTCGTCCATAATCAGTGTTTATCGCATACAATTTTAGTCAGCCTTACAAGTAGTTACATAGAAAAAATCAAATAAAGATAAATAATAATTATTATAATAATTCTAGATAAAAAAATTAATGCTAATCTTACTTTATAAGAAATTGTTTGAGCCACAGTACGAAGCCCTCCTAAAAGAGCCTAATTAGAAGGTGCCGAGTTAAGTTCCCGCCGCGGAACAAATGTTACTCGTATGTTTCAAGTGTTATAAAAAAATATATTTATTTCAAGTAATTTACTCATACATTTTACAAATATAACTAAATTCAATAAAATTACCCGAATCAAATCAAATTAAACTCAATAAAATAAAATAAATCAAATTCAAATCAAATAAAAAATTAATATTCAGTTTCAAATGAACATGTATTATAATTAAAATTATATTATTAATTAAATTATTAATTAATTATTATTAATAATTAAAATTAAACTGCCGTGGGGCGCCGGCAATAGAATGTTGCCCCTCCGCTCTTGCCCGTGGATGCAGTAGGAGTCTGCTAAGGGATACCTCCGAAAGATGGGCAGCAGCGTCTTTTCGTGTTTCAACACCTATACTGCGCTCGCCAACCCGCCTGCCAAGCGTGGCGAGTATGGCAACAACCCCTCATGGATTTACAACATAAAACCAGGCCCCGAGTCCCCGGCGGCTCCGCAAATCCTGGCTACGGTAGCAGTCACGGTAACGGCGGGGCCAGGGGTGCTAAGAATCCCCGGGAGACGATCGGCTACCAAACCCTACGACGACCACTGGCCCTGGTAACACACAACATCCGCACTTTGAGGACAGACGAAAAGATTGTTGAGCTGGAAGAAGAAATTAGTAGATTACACTGGGGCATTTTGGGGTTATCAGAAGTCCGTAGAGAGGGCGAGGACACGATATCCCTTAAGTCTGGTAATCTACTATACTACCGGGAGGGCGACCAACAGTCCCAAGGTGGTGTTGGGTTTCTCGTTCACAAGTCACTCATCAACAACATTATCACCATCGACAGTGTGTCGAGCAGGGTCGCGTACCTGACACTCAGAATATCTAAGCGATATTCGCTGAAGGTCGTTCAGGTATATGCGCCGACCTCTTCACACCCAGATGAAGAAGTAGAGTCTATGTATGAGGACATCAGTAGAGCCATACATACGAACAAAACTCACTTTATTGTTGTTATGGGGGACTTCAATGCAAAGCTAGGCATGAGAAGCGATGATGAGTTGAGAGTGGGGCAATTTGGATATGGGGAACGGAACCCCAGAGGACAGAGGCTGGCCGACTTTCTGAAGAAAGAAGGACTCTTTATGATGAATTCTTTTTTCCAGAAGCCGCCTCTCAGGAAATGGACCTGGATGAGTTCCAACAGTTCCACGAGAAATGAGATTGGTTTCATCTTGACCAACAAGAAACGGATATTCAATGATGTCTCTGTGATTCACAGGGTGAAAACCGGCAGTGATCACCGAATTGTTAGAGCCACATTGAATATGAACGTTAAACTTGAAAGGTCCCGTTTGATGAAATCTACGCTCCGCACCACTCGCGCACATATCCAAAACCTCGAGAGCTTTCAACTCGAACTTGCAAATCGCTTTGACTGTCTAGAAGTAGATGCATCAGTGGACGAGATCAATAACAGGTTCGTAGAAACCGTCCATACGGTGGGGTCCCAGTTCTTTAAGACCCCCCGTACCAATAGACCTCAGAAACTCTCTGATGACACCCTTAACCTCATGGCTGAACGACGTTCTTTGCGACTGCAGTCTCCCGATGATGCTCAGTCACATAGGCAGCTCAATAGAAAGATTTGGAAATCCTTGCGGCACGATATTCATACCTTTAATACATCTCGTATTAAAGATACGATAGAGCGGAATAAAGGCTCCAAAGTGTTCGCGAGAGATAATTCTATTGGGCAGAGCCGCATGACGAAGCTGAAGAGGGAAGATGGCAGCATAACGTCAAGTAAAGCGGAAGTGTTAAGGGAAGTCGAAAGGTTCTATGGACGGCTCTACGATTCGGTCACTAAACCTGTTTGCAGTGCGGCCAACGACCCAAGAGCCAAACTGACCCGACATTATACCGAAGATATTCCGGACATCAGCCTATATGAGATCAGGATGGCCTTAAAGCAGCTTAAGAACGACAAGGCGCCGGGTGAGGACGGAATCACTTCAGAGCTTCTGAAAGCGGGTGGATCACCGGTACTTAAAGTCCTTCAGAAGCTTTTTAATTCCGCCTTGCTTGAAGGTACGACGCCAAAAGCATGGAACGGGGGCGTGGTGGTTCTGTTCTTCAAGAAAGGTGACAACACCTTGCTTAAGAATTACAGACCCATCTCGCTTTTGAGCCATGTTTATAAGCGGTTTTCGAGGGTCATCGCGAACCGTCTCGAACGCAGGTTTGATGACTTCCAGCCTCCCGAACAAGCCGGGTTCCGTAAAGGCTACAGTACCATAGACCACATACATACGCTGCGGCAAGTCATACAGAAGACCGAAGAGTATAACTTGCCGCTATGTCTCGCGTTTGTGGACTATGAGAAAGCCTTCGATTCGATCGAAACATGGGCAGTGCTTGAGTCTCTCCAACGATGCCGTATTGACATCGAAGTGTTGAAGTGTTTGTATAAAAACGCCACTATGTCAGTCCGAGTACATGAACAGAGCTCGAAGGCGATTCCCTTAAAAAGAGGCGTAAGACAGGGAGATGTCATTTCTCCGAAACTGTTTACGACCGCATTGGAAGATGCCTTCAAGCTTCTGGAATGGAAAGGACTGGGCATCAATATTAACGGCGAATACATCACTCACCTTCGGTTTGCCGATGATATTGTGGTCATGGCAAAGTCGATGGAAGAGCTCAGCACGATGCTCGAAGGCCTCAATCGAGTCTCCCAACGGGTAGGACTTAAAATGAACATGGACAAGACGAAAATCATGTCGAATGTCCATGTCGTCCCTGCCCCAGTTATGGTTGAGAACTCGGCTCTTGAAGTTGTCGACGCGTATGTATACCTAGGACAAACAGTCCAATTAGGTAGGTCCAACTTCGAGAAAGAGGTCAATCGTCGAATCCAACTCGGATGGGCAGCGTTTGGGAAACTTCGCAACGTCTTTTCGTCCAACATACCTCAGTGCCTTAAGACGAAAGTCTACAATCAGTGTGTGTTACCAGTGATGACATATGGAACCGAGACGTGGTCCTTCACTATTGGCCTTATGAATAAGCTCAGAGTCGCTCAACGAGCTATGGAGAGGGCTATGCTCGGGGTTTCTCTACGGGATCGAATCAGAAATGAGGAGATACGTAGGAGAACTCAAGTCACCGACATAGCCCGACGGATTAGCACATTGAAGTGGCAATGGGCAGGCCATATAGCGCGCAGAACAGATGGCCGATGGGGCCGAAAGGTTGTCGAGTGGAGGCCACGGACCGGCAAGCGCAGCGTAGGACGTCCACCCACAAGATGGGCAGACGACTTGGTAAGAACCGCAGGTCGGCGTTGGATGCAGGCCGCTTCCAACCGCAGTTCCTGGAGATCAATGAGGGAGGCCTTTGTCCAGCAGTGGACGTCTTACGGCTGATATGATGATGATGTAAATTAAACTATTAATTAAATTATTTATTACTTATTAATTAAAATTAAACTTAAAACTAATGAAACGAAACTATGTATTCTATTCTATTCTGTTATGTGCTGTTCTGTGCTGTTCTGTTCTGTTCTTTAATATTATATGATAAACGAAACGAAACTAAATGAAATGAAATGAAATTATAATTAAAATAACAACACACAGAGAGACACAGATACATACATACATAAACGTACGCGGACATGAGGGACTATTAGTGACGGGGCAGCGTCCCTTATAAGGAGATTGCATGGAGGCTTAACCAGTGCCCCAAAAACGGAGAGTCCCACCTGTTCGCCAGTGTGCTCAGAATGATGTTGGGGCTGCCACGCAGGCGTTTCAAGAGCGATGCACACCGCTTTCTTATAATAACGTGGAAGCCATTCGTGTGCGCCTCACTGAACATACCTTATGCACTGCAGAAACGTGGCAACCCCATCAGCACTCTAAGCCCATTGTTATACTGTACGCGCAGCGCGGTGTACGCTCTCTGCGTATAGGCTCAGGCTGCTGGTGTATATTGACTGACAGTAGGCTTTAAAAAACGTCACCTTTACCTCCCTGGAACTGCGAGCAAACTTGCGAGCCACCATATTACATCGGACGGCCAACGCCCTGCGATCTCTCTCTCTATCATTATTAGTGATCGGCATAGGTAGTGCCATTCACAGGAATTGGTGACCGTTAACTTAATATGGAGATGCCTTCTAAATCCCAGGAAATATATTTTTATTTTATTTAACAGGTTTGTTTTAGGTGTTCGTATTTTACATTCAGCTTTATGCAAGTACATGTTGTATTGGTCATGATTCCTTTCCCTCACGCTTTTGTAGCTTATCGCGGGTGAGGTAAGGACTCGGTTTAATTATACGCAAACATTTGCAGCCAGTACATACACAATACGCATTTACATTGACGTTCAGAAAATATTCCCGGGAATCGGTGAATAAATCCCGGGGCATATCCATATTAACTTATCATTCAGGTTCAATGACCCAAAATGGCACTACCTATGCCAGCCCCTAATCATCATTGTGCTCTAGGTCCTCGGTTATGGGTCTGGATGTTTCCCTATAATATTCTAAGTAACCATTTACAAAAAAAATAACTGATACAAACAGTAGTACCAGTTATGATCATTGTCATATCCACTGTCCACTTCTGAACATCGAACTCACTCAAAGATCTCCAGAGACCGATGTTGTGCAGCTGAAAATCAGTAATATATTTTGGTATTGTTACAGTCAAAATATGTTATGATAAGGGAACAGACTTGAAATATAAAAAGCTGTCAAGTAATCAGCAAAGATAATGCCTAAGTTCTTTAGATGGCTTATAATTTTTGTTAAAATATTAATCTTTTCAATCAAAGTTTAAGGGTGTCGGGATTATCATAATAATGATGCAACCCTTAAAGCACTGATTAATTCTTTCTTGATGAGGAGGTTGGAATGAGTAGATGCATCTTTTAATTCCCAATTTAAATTTCCACAACTGTACATGTATAAACTCATTGAGCGGAGAGAGACGACTGGCGCGGGCACACTACAACAGCGACCATCTACTTACGAGTAGGTACGACTTACGCGAGTCAGCTTTTCTGTATGTAGTGTGTCCCTACAGTACATTTTTTTTTGTTTTTTTTTCCATATATTATAAAGTCCTGTCACTTATCCCGTCATAAGCAGGTATAATGCATTCGCTTACGTATCAGTATCAGCCTAGAAGAAAGTCAGTATGTTTTATTTCCAGGGTCCAACGATGCCTGGTCTGATGTCAATGCTGTCAAAATGGGCACCAAAAGAAGAAAGAGCTCGTATGGGGGCTATCGTGTTCGGAGGAGCTCAGATCGGAAACATCGCTGGTTCAGTCTTCTCAGGCCTTATTATGCACAATGGCAGCTGGGAAAATGTGTTTTATATGTTCGGAGGTCTTGGTTTCATTTGGTTTTTGTTATGGGTATGTATAAGGTACCCTATCTAAGGTATCCCTGTCTTTATTAACATGGTCAGACAACACAATCACAATGTCACATCGCTCACTAGACCATTTATTAATTTATACATTTTTATAATTTATATATGTAGGTATATAGGTTTTATGTAGTATAATATTTATGTTTTTGTAATTTTATGATTATATTATATATTATGTGCATTTCATTTTACATTATTTTTAACTAGCTGACGAATCCGCAGCTTCGCACGCATAGTTTTTCAATAAAAACATTACCCTGGTTTGCGCAGTTGGATAATAAGTAGCTTATGTTATTCAAGGGGAATGTAGCTTTCCAATGGTGAAATAATTGTTTAAATCGGACTAGTAGTTTTTTAATTTATTCATTACAAACATACACAAAAAATACAAAAATACAAATCTTTCCTCTTTATAATATTAGTATAGATAACGCCGTCGTTCATATTTCTTCACATAGATCCTGTCAATCCAAAGGTTGACTGGAAGAGATCGCTTTTAAGGCTGCCTATTTTACCTATAACTTAAAAGTGTATTTTCTTATATATGTTTATATTTAATGATGTGCAATAAAGAAATTATTTAATATAAGGTACGAAGCAAAAAAACCATTAGTGGGACGAATTTAATGCCTTCGAGAAATACAGGTGGGAGACCGCCAAAAACCACGAACAAATCGGCCGAAATAGTTTTAGAAAAATATATACTTACGAGTATAAAGTTAAGCACAAGACCACAGTACACAGATGGATATGGGATGAGTAGACGTATAAAATGTTCTATTTCTGTCTTTTGTTTTAAACTCTCTGTGGCAAATATTTCCAGTCCTGTCTGTGTGTCTTCTATCCTAAAATACAGTCTTTGCATTGCTGTAGCCAGCAATCATCGAATAAGATTATCAGTAAATTATTTCAAACTTTTCAAACAATAAATCGAATTTATTAGTATTGGATTTCCGTCGACTTGGACTTAAATAAAAAAATTACTACACTGGAGCATCTGCTCCGCATATGCTGTATTTTAAACCAACTTCAAAAAAGGAGGAGGTTCTCAATTATGTTGTTGTATTTATTGTATTTTATATTTGTATGTGATATGGGTCGTATTTTTTGTGCCTGAAATAAAAGAATTTAATTTTTTTATTTATTTATTTACTGTTTACTTAAAATTTTCAGGTCATGTTCATCAAATGAAATCTTTGATTATATTTTTGTCATTTATTATTATATTTCAGACTGTCCTCTGCTACAGCACACCAAATACCCATCCTTTCATCTCGGACGCTGAAAAAGAGTTCTTGAACCAAAATGTTGACGCGCTTATCCACAGCCAGAAACAGTCCCTGGACCCGACGCCTTGGAAGGCGTTGTTACGCTCAGGACCACTGTGGGCACTTATTATTGCTGGTGTAAGTATTTTTGGAGTAAACTGACTTGTGTAGCGGATATTTTGGCATCCAATATAAAATACCTTATATAGGGTTTTTTATATTGGATACTATATATTTATTTTATTTTAGATTGGCCACGATTGGGGTTACTTCACAATGGTGACCGATCTACCCAAGTACATGACAGACGTGTTGAAGTTCAACATCAAATCCACGGGAACCCTGTCTGCTCTACCGTACATTGCTATGTGGATATCCTCATTTTTCTTTGGATTAGTGTGTGACTACTGCATCAAGAGGAAATGGCATAGCATCAAAAACGCTAGAAAAATATATACAACTATTGGTAAGATATATGGAAATGACATATCTTTACTCTTAATAAAAATAGGTTGTGTATGTACCAAATATACGAAAGTATATATTTTTTGTAGAAATATTTTCGCATATAATATTAGTAAGATGGAAACATAGAATAAAGGTTGAGATAACAAAGTTTTTTTCTTCAAATAAAGGCAGTAACTATAGAGTAAATTCGTTAGACATATAAAGAGCCCTTTGATGAAATACACAATAAACTGCTATGAAAGAAATGGCAATGTCCTTAATAAACTGCAAAACAATAGATAGGCGGAAAAGATATAAACAGTTTCGTAATGTTAAAGAAGCCTGCAAATATTGACGATGTGTAAACAAAATGGAACTGTTATCATATCAGTGTTCAACCAGTGGATGATTGTAATCGTGCTGAAACAAAAGCGACAGTACAAGTTGTATATGTGCAAAGTGCATCTTCGCTACACCACTTTGCTTGACTTTGGTGGAAATAGGCACGAAGATGCGTAGCTCAGCTTTAACCTTGTTCACCGTTTAGATACCTCGCACATTTCTGGTGGAAAGGTGCCCTAATTCCGTAGTAATGACGTGATCAATACATATAGAGTTAAAACTGTGGATTTCCTTACGATATTTTGAGCACGTGTAAAATGAGCATATTTTTTCAAGTAGATACATATATTGGTTATGAAACACAGTGGATTAGAAATCACAATCTCCAGATTTGAAATTGAGTTACATCCCACTAGACCAATATGGATATAAGGTTAAAATCGCTATTTATTTTCCAGCTGCAACCGGCCCAGGTATCTGCATCCTCCTAGCATCTTACTCCGGTTGCGAAACCGCTCTTGCAGTAACCTGGTTCGTGTTCGCAATGACCCTCATGGGAGCCTATTACAGCGGCATGAAGATCAATCCTTTAGACATCACTCCAAACTACGCGGGTACCACGACAGCTCTTGTAAACGGAATTGCAGCTATCGCAGCTATCATATCGCCGTATCTGATCGGCCTCTTGACGCCAGATGTAAGTGGATTTCGTTGATTTATCTGGTGTTGGTGGCCTTGTTCTAAACTAAATATACAGTTGTATAATTTGTGTTGGGTCAGATATTCTAAGGATATAAATTGAATGAGCTGTGTTACCAGACAAAGTTGTATAAATCTTAAATTATTTTACTTACTGATTACGGCCCAAGAATATTATTTATGAAATTTACCAGCTCAGCATTCTGTTTTGGCAGAATAAGAAAACTTTTCTTTATAATTTGTGCAAAGCTTTGAGATCAAAAGTTTATTTGGCTAGTTTAGCTTTAACGATTTGTACCTCCGTCTAAGTTAGAGTTATAGAAATATGTAGTAATCTCTAAAAATTGTAGAAAATAATAACTTTGCAATTCCTTACTAGCTACGAACCTTTTCATTTATTTTCAGTCCACTCTGAAACAATGGCGCGTGGCATTCTGGGTATGCCTCGGCGTATTAGTGTTTACCAACATCATCTACATCATCTTCGCGCAAGGAGAGCAGCAATGGTGGGACGACGTTAACAAGCACGGCTATCCACCCAGCTGGAAACACGGACCTTTGGCGACGAAGGCCCAAGATTCAGAGAAACCTACCAAAGAGTCAAAGGAAAAGGAAAAGAAATGAATAATGGATTGGGTTTAGGCTATAATAATAAAGTATTATTTATTTATTACCAAACTTTGTTTTTTTTTCAATCATGATGGGGCCATCAGGCTGTCGTCAGGCTGTTACTACTGCCTTTAATAATAGGATTACCTCTTGTGTGTCCAACTATAACATGTTTTACATGGCATTGCAATGCGCTCGTTACTCTGAGACATACGAGTGAAAGTCTCATGTACCTGTAAGTTCACCTAAAATTGAACGGTTCATTATCGAACTTGCAGATTTTATTTATAAAACCAAATATACTAGTGGTTCGCTCTGAACTGACACCTCGTGAGTCTCCGATTAAAACAATTTGTAATTTTTGACTATCAAAATAGTGCCACGAAATAAGAACCAAAAAACTTGACCTACAGTTTTATTCAAATTATAAGTAACGGGAGTTCATGTAAATTGGTTAATTTTTTTGGGGGTACTCATTGCAGTTATTCTGGATTTCAGACTTTTGCCTATATTTGTAACACTTAAGCTACACGCATACCAAATTACAGCACTGTGGGGTCACTGGTGTACCCTGTGAATTTTGTCAAAGTTCAGTTTTTATTTATGGCTAATAACTCAAAAACTATAACAACTTTACTAAAAATAAAAATGGGATCTAAATGTACTAATGAAGGCCTTTCATTTAAAGCCCCACTTGACCTAATCGTCTCATTTTCATTTTTTTTACCACTCTTGAACCCCAATATCTCAACGAATCCCCAACATTTTTAGCTCATTTAGTCACACCAGGGTTGTGCCATAACTACCTAGCTATAAATCAAATTGCACGATGATCTGATTAACGAAAGTTATCCTCGGACAAACAAACATACAGACATACAACGCCGATTTGCCCAAGTTGATTTAGAGAGCTCGCAATAAGAATGCAGTGTATGAAAAACTAAGGACTCTTTTTAAAGCAACGTTATTCATTACCTTTGATAATTTCATTATCGTATCAGTCTCAGCACGTCCACTGCTGAACACAGGCCACCCCCATAGATTTCGAGAGCGACCGATTTAGCGCGGCCTGCACCCAACGGCTCCCGGCAACCTTTATAACCACATTTACAGTCAGCCGCTGCCGCTGTTCCTGCCTTTACAGGAAATATTGCCGCAAATATTGCTGCGGCAGTATAGACGCGAATGAGTGTTCACACTCAGCTTTCATACTTCTTTATTGAACGACGCGCAACAAATGGCTGACGTCGAGGTTGTTGCGGCGACAGCATTATGTCTGCTCAGTATAAATAACTATTTAAGTGTTTTAAAAAGAAACAAAAGTCACCGTCGTCGTCCATGAGCCATGAGCGATTTCTTTTTAGATTTTAATTCTCCTATTGGAGTAATCCAAGACGAACGAAACACGTTCTTTCGCGCTTGAACGCCGGCAGCAAGTGAGCGAGAATGCTGAATGTAAACACTCACTCGCTCTCGCGCTGCCCGTCCTTTGACTTCCGTGTGAACAACTGACAACCGAGGGAGCGAAGAGCAATGCCAGCGGCATGAACAATGACAGCGCGAGTGACCTATTAACATTCTCGCGCGGTCCAATTCCCTGCCCACTTCCCTGTCCAATAAGGCTGAGTGTAAATGCGGCATATCAGGTTGACTTTCCATCTAGTGGGGTGCCGTTCTACGCTGCAGTTTCCAGTGCGTAATCTTCACTTAGGGTTGCCTGATAATAATTTGATAAAGGAGGACAGATGGATCTAATAAGGAGAATTTCTTGCAAAAAAGGAGGACATTCATAATATAACAAATTTTGTATATAATTTACTATATTTAAGTTATCATTTAACAAAAATTTATGAAAATCTTAACGTCTTCACGGGGGGTGATAGACACTCATACGCCGCCTCACCGTCGGCCGGTACGGACGTCCGTCTGACCTCTGGCAGTGCATGCATGGCGCACCGGCGCACGGTTTTTTCAGCACGAATTAACGACTATAGCATAGGAGGACATACGGTAGGTAAAGGAGGACATGCCCTCTTTTTGGATATCATCTGGCAACCCTATCTCCACTCGAATTTATTTCGAAATAAACTTTTTTAACTAAACATATTATGATAAACGCTATCTTTGTATGACAATGATAAACTTTTTATTTCTTCTCTAGAGGGTGTTTGGTAATATATTGACGATATTCAAGTGACGGTTTCTCAAAACATAAAAAAAGACTTTTCGAAAAAAAACTTCTAGTTAAATTATCAAATTTTAAAGAAAATCTACTAAGTTTAGGAGATTAACTCGATTTGGAAATTACTGCCTACCCTTGCAATCAAAAAATAAAGGCCGATTTGATATCTCTTACGGAAATGACTGCGGGTTTTGGGTTAGAAAGGGACAACAAGAGATATCTCGAGACGTCATCAATACAGTATCTGTGGTTAGATGGCATGCATTATGCAATAGCACAACATAAGTTTAATAAAGTGTTTGTTTTTACATGCCAAAATAAATTTCACATATCTATTGTAAACATTTTACAAATGTATTTATTATACTCATCAAAATAACCCCTTTCATTTTTGTGCATATATTATACAACACGTATCAAACACCCTATATACAGTGTGGGGCAAAAATTTACCTCATTGAGGGACAGCTACCTTTTCTTTTGTAGTTTTGTTCTTAGGAAAATATAGGTTTACTGGTTGTTGCCAGTGGCTTCGCCCACGTTATTCTGGGGTGCAAAACACATATATAAACTTTGTCATCCCATTTTGTCCCATGGAAATTGATTAATGGAATAAGTGGTAGCCTATGTGGTGACTTAGGTTATAATCTACGTATATACCAAATTTCACCAAAATCGTTTCACACGTTACGGCCTGATTGAGTAACAAACAAACAAATAAACATCCAAACTTTCGCGTTTATAATATTAGTGCGATTTAAAGAAAAAAAGGACCGCATGTTATGATTTTTGAAAAAATGTACAGTCAGCTTAGCAAATTATATCTGTCAATAAAATAAGGTGGTTTCAATTTAATCTATTTCCCATCAGGCACATTTAGCCTAAAGTTACTTAACAAATCAAATCGTAAATTTTAGCAAAAATTCAAAAAGGCATTTTCAATGTAGTTTCTACGAAGTTTCATTTTCTACAAAATGGAGTCCATGCTTTATGAACACTTGCAGCTTTAATTCATTTTTCATAGTCTTGACAGAATGATGGTACCACCGATTGCCAATTCATGCCCGAGTAAACATAGGTAGTAGTAGTGGGAATGTGCGTCGGCACATAACATCTTTAGAATAGGCTCTCAGCTTAATAAAGTAGGAACAAATTTAAAAATAAGAAACATCAAACAAGTTGCACTAAAATAATTAATAACTTAATTGAATTTAAAAAGTTTAATTAACATACTTCTAGACTATTCAAATTTCATAGAAACTGTGCGATTCTGATGGAAAACAGAGTCAAAAAGACAAATTGTTTTTTTTAATGTTATTTTTTGGTCGAAATGTACCCTCAAATACCTTAGATGTGATATTTCACCGGGCAGTCTCATTTTGTTTTTTTTTATCCCCCTTGAAGATCTCTCAACAACCCCCTACATTTTTAGCTTATTTAGTCACACCAAAATTGTGCCATCGCTACCTACTTATATACTCATACTACTCTACCTAGGTATATACCGATGACAGTGGAATAATAAAAATGGTGACTTGTTGAATCTTTACCTGGAAATAGGGTTTATAGATTGGTTGCCGTTATATGACATAACAGATGTTGAGAGTGATGTAGCTTTCTTTTATACTGTTATTAATAATACATACATAATAATATATACCGCGCAAAATACACAATAGGAAAAAACACTATTACTACCCGGAATTGTATACAGGAGAGATTAAATACCAAATTAAGTTTAAAGCTAGGCTACATAAAAAATACAAGATAAGAAAATTACAATTGGATTACGTCCAATTTTCGGAAAAAAGGTCGCTTGTAAAAAGTTTGATTAAGTAAGCATATGGTAACTACATATGTGGGCTACAGAACCGTTTCTCTAGTGACCCTTAATCTTTTTGGCGTTTATAAAAGCAAAAAGGTCAAAAGTAGGTCATACTTCTATAACGAAGGATGGTATAGAACTGTCTCTTTTGGATTGTGCCCAGGAATTTGCCACCTATTTCCACTCTGTTTATAGCGAAAGTCCTCCTAGACTTAGCGTACAGGAGGCGATCGAGAAGGGCGGACTGTGTGGCACGCAGCAAGTGGTAATAAACCGGTTTACCTACTCCGATGTAAAAATAGCCCTGAAAAAACTGAAGCCCAAACTCTCATATGGCCGGATGGAATTCCACCTTTTGTGTTCAAGGATTGTGGGAGAGTATTAGCAGAGCCGCTTTTACATTTGTACAATCTTTGTCTGGAATCGTGCACATACCCGGAGGAATGGAAGCTTACACGGGTGATCCCGGTTCCGAAGGGAGGTGACAGTGCAGACGTGGGAGGGTATAGGCCTGTAGCGTTCATCCTGTGCGAAGGTCTTTGAATCTATCTTGTACCGGTACATCTATGGGCAAGTAAATAGCAGTCTGTCGGATGCCTAGCATGGGTTTAGGCCAGGTCGGAGTACGAACAGTAATATGCTATGTTTTATGACATATGCTGTCCCGGCTGTCGACTCAGGAGCGCAGGTGGACGCAGCGTACTTTGATTTCCGCAAGTCATTTGACACGGTTGATAACTATGTCCTTCTAAAAAAATTAGCGTCGATGGGATTTAATGTAGACCTATTAGAATTCTTTGCTAGCTATTTGCGAGGTAGAATGCAATATGTGGATTATAGCGGGTACCTTTCAGACCCGTTCTATACCAGTTCTGGGGTAAGCCAAGGCAGCAACCTGGGGCCCCTTGAATTTTTAATAATGATAAATGATCTGCCTTACGTCATACAGGATTCCGTCTGCTTTCTGTTTGCGGACGATTTAAAGTTCTTACTGCAGATCAACGACAGCTTGGATTGTGAAAGTTTGCAAAAAGACATCGAGCGTGTTGCTCAGTGGAGTCATGATAACAAACTATTTTTCAATAGTACTAAATGCCATACCATCACCTATGGCCGTGCACGAAATAAAGTTACTCATGACAACACACTGAAAGCAAACAACGTTAGTCGAGTGCAATCGGTTCGTGATTTAGGGATTCGTATGGATAAGAATTTGAACTTCCGCGATCACGTGGTGGAAGTCTGCAATAAGGCCTTCAGAAACCCGGGCTTTATACTGCGACAGAGCTGTGACTTTCACAATGTAGACACGATTAAGGTTCTCTTTAATGCACTTGTGAGAAGCAGACTTGAGTGTGGCGCTATGGTTTGGAGCCCTCATGAAAAAAAGTACAGTAGTATGGTGGAAAAAATGCAGAACAAATTTACAAGGTTTCTGTACTTTAAATGGCACGGGGTATACCCCTTTTACCCTTTAATGTACCCCACACTATTCGTATTAGGCATGTTGGGTTATTGCAAACTAGAAGTTAGACGGGAAATGTTGTTGGTAACATATATATTTCGTCTACTGAGAGGTATGGTGCACAATCCGCGAGTGCTGATGTGTGTGGGTTTGTACGTACCTGATAAATACGTTTATAGGCAGCGACAAGCTAGGCTGCTCGCGATCCCGAGGGCATGGAATAATCTCCTGAGCGAAGCTCCATTCACGCGAGCCCTGCGGATTATCAACAGCTTATGTCAAGCCGAAGATGTTGATATTTTCAATATTACCTTGGCGAAATTCACAGATATGGTCTTGCATTTTCTAAGTAAGACCTATTTAGTTTAAGTGTTAATAAGTGGTTTATAAGTACTAGATATTAAGGTTTTGCCCTGTCGCTTTGGTGTTACTGTAATGGCTGTGTAAAATTTAATTATATAAAATATATTTAAAAAAATACTTAATATCACGATGATCGGATAAACGCTTCGAAAGCTATCCTCGGGCAAACAAACATACATACATACAATGCCAATTTGCCCAAGTTGATTTATGGCGGGTTCCTATATCCGTCGGAAACCAGCTACGACTCGTTTCGCCTTGAAAATGTGTCTAAAGTTTGACACTAGTTTGACACTTATTCAAGGAGATACGAGGCGTAGTCGATTACCGACGGATATAGGAACCCGCCATTAGAGATCTCGCTTTACTCGATCATTTATATTATGTATGTCTTTCAAACAATACCTGATTACATTATTTACCTACTAACTTCTTTCAGGGTTTCTGGCTTCTTAGCAATAAACGATTTTTATGTCTCTTGATTAGATTCTACGAGTATGCATGATGGACATACCACGAGCACAGGCTCGGGTATGTAGAATGAATACTGATGGTCGTTTTATGGATTTAATTAAGTTTAATTATGATTTTGTTTGGATAAACGATGAATAATATTAGAACATTGTGTTTAATTTTTAGGGTTCCGTACCTAAAGTGTAAAAAGAGACCATAGACGACCTCCGTGGCGCAGTGGGCGAATATCTGGCTGAGACGAAGTAGGTAGCGTATTCCATTCCCGCCGCGGAACAAATATTTGCATGATCTACAGATATTTGTTCCGGGTCTGGTTGTTTTTTATTATATTATAGTATGTGTTAACAAAAAAAGTATATAAGTATTCTATTAGTTATCTGGTTCTACGAGTATTAGTTAAAGCAATGTGTGAAATGTCCAGCAATATATATTTTTTTAAATATAACTGGTTAAGTAATCTACGTGTTGTAAACTATCGAAATATTCAACAAAAAGACGTAATTATAATTTATAATGGGTGGGTGGACGACATCGTAAAGGTCGTGTGCCGTCAGTGGGTGAGACTAGCGCAGGATCGTGGTGGATGGCACAAACTTGGGGAGGCCTATACCCAACAATGGGTGAAGTCAGGCTGTGGATGATGATGATGATAATTTAGAATTAGTATTATCGAAGTAAAATTGCTACGGAACCCTGCTCCAAAATTTATGATGACAACAATGATATGTAGGTTTATCAAATTATCTTAAAGACATATGACAGTTGAAAGTATCAGAGATTCCGATAATGCCTGCCATTGAACTAAACTAACTAACCCACTTCTAATATCTTCAGTGTAAAAGTAACAGTTAGAAGCTTTGTACGAATTATCTACCAATAATAAACGGTGACGTGGTACTAGTCACAATAGTTCAATAGAGTTCGGATAAAAACGAGATGACGTTAAAAGGATGGCGGTTGTTCTTAAACAAGGGTTAGTGGTTATCAGCTTTTGATTCACTGTCTATCATCTATTAGTACACACGGCTACACGTCAAGCTATACATTTCCAGTATAAGCTGACCTCTCATTCTACGAAAAGCCTACACAATGCGAGATCAGCTTATATTGGAAATTATAGCTTGATGTGTAGCCGTGTGTACCTACGGTGTTAGAGTAAAATGTTCCCTATACATAACTGTGCCCACGGCGGCGTTCTTAGTAGCAGTTATCCATGCATGATCGCTGTGCCCAGCTGTATCTTGACTGACCTTAAAAGTGATTTTCCATCTTGCAATTTGAGCGGCGAGCGCGGATAAAATCCACCTTTAACACCGCTGTATTTTCCTAACTCAGCACAACGCAGCTCTCCTATTTTCCTATTGAAGTAAAACTTTTTTACGCACGCTCGACTTGGGGAGTAAGCTGGTGAATGTGTTACGAAAAGTGCGAACGGAAGTTGCGAGGGAGATATAAGTTAGTGAAGATAGAAAGAGAGAGTTACATTTCGTATATTACTGTAGGAGCAAGAGAGAGAGAGAGGGGTGTGCGCGCAATGTTTCTTTCTCTCTTCCTTTCATAGCCAGTGCATCAAATATATATATATATATATATATATATATATATATATATATATATATATATATTTGATGCACTGGCTATGATGCCTTTCTATCTTCACTAACTTATATCTCCCTCGCAACTTCCGTTCGCACTTTTCGTAACGCATTCACCAGCTTACATATATATAAATATATATAGCTTATATATATATATATATCTCAGTCAGTAGTTCGTTTGATTATTTATCGTAATTTCATTTTTTCTTGCACAATTTTATAAATTCATATTTTGAAAAAGAAGTTTTACTTCAGTCGTGTGGTCTAAAGCACACTCGTTTTTTCCCTCCCTCATTGCTCAGATTCCTCACACAGCTCAGGTGAAAAGCTCGCTTTCTACAGGTCATTTAAGGTAAAGCTAGGTACACACGGCTACACATCAAGCTTTAGTTTCCAGTATAACCTGACCTCTTATTCTACGAAAAGCCTACATAATGCGAGGTCAGCTTATACTGGAACACTATAGCTTGATGTGTAGCCGTGTGTACAACAAGTATTACAGCTAATAAGGAATAGATCAACGCAACATTCACAGCGTCGCCGACTCTGTGAATTTTCTTTATTGCGCACGTTAAATTAGTAACGACTTAATTGGATATACACGGTATCCTATAAATCACTGTTTTCCCAGAACAAACGTTGTTGAGACCATGGTATACTAACAGTTTATAACATCAAATTAAAAACAAAACGAAATCGGTCTCTGAAAAATATAAAAAGTTGCGAACTCAAAACGTCTATTTTAACTTTACGCCCTACAACATAGTCAGCGCGCTGAGAACGGTAGTTACTAGGTACCTATCTAACTAAGGAGTAGGTAATACGCTACGGCTAGCGTACCCATGAACTTTAAGTCACGGTTAGTTTTTGAACAAAGTTAGACTTATTTGAGAAGGTCTAGATTTTTTTTTATTCTTTTATTTGATGCTATAAACAGTTATAAGATCATGCTCTGAGCAACTCTTTGTCTAGGAAAACAGTGATTTAAAGGACACCGTGTAGAGCCTAACAGTAGTTTGAATCTTATATACATGCCAATTTTTAACTCGACATTTTAAATTTCTCGTTAGCTAAGTAACTGTTGCAAACAGCGGCAGAGCCGCAGCCGTATTACCTAAGCCAACTTGCTGTTGTGTCGCTATCGCTAGTCAGGCCATCCCTTTCACACATACAGTACGTACTTCACGCGTGAAAGGGATGGCCTGACTCGCAATAGCGACACAACAGCAATATGGCTTAGGTAATAAGGCCGCGGGTCATAAATACTGCGAGGGTTTAATATAATAGATTGGCTGACGATCGAATTGAAAATAGATGAAGTAAGCCTTTTCCCTTCAGTTATGATAGCTACTGACGAAATTTGTCCTAATTTTCAGCACTTATATTACCCCAGAGGTACGTCCTCGGTATTTTAGGGTTATTAGCTCTGGCCAACGCGTTTACAATGCGGGTCTGCCTCAGCATGACGATCACACAAATGGTACTACACACAGAACCGACGGCCCACATCGAGGGAGAAACCTGCCCTGATACATCATTACCCAGTAATTCGAGTTTATTAAGTGATGCCACTGATCATTTTGAGGTAAAAATGTTTTACACGATTACAAAATGTTATTCCGAGGAATGTGTCGTACTCGCTGTTTTCCGTACAATATTTGGTCCACTTCCTCAGGTTATGGTGAGAGATGGAGTGATTGAAGACAAAAATACTTATTATGAAGAACATATATTATTTATCTTTCTTATTAGTTTAATTTCGACTAGATGATATTTTAACAAGATCGGTCAAGTGTGAGAGAAACTCTACACGTTCCTACCTAGATGTATGTTCATTTAGCAGCGGCATCTTGTTAGTGGTCAGAAACCAAATATATTCATACTAATTGGTTGCATCATGGCAGATTTCAAGAAAACTTTTAAGAGAAAGCGACTCTTTTTATTTTTCCTATACTTACCCATTTTGGCGCCATTGCCAATTAAAATGAAAATATTTTTGATTGCCTGCATAAATAATAGGTGAGTAAGTATTATTTATAATTGTTGATTGATTGATTGAAATATCTTTATTGCACAAAATCTAATATATCTGTACATAGGCGAACTTAATGGTACTTACATGAACTCATTGTTTCAAATTTCAAGTCGATAGCTTCAGTGTTACTAAGACATAAGAAAATGATGTGTTGAAATAGGTCAACTTTTAAGATATTTTAAACGATTTTGTATCTAAAAAAGGCAGAAGAGTTGCTATTTAAACTTATTGTACCTACTTCACAAAAATATTTTCTTTCGTTACACAATATATTTTATTGCATTTATTAAGATTAAATTTAAAATAACCGCGTCGTGTCTCATTTCTCTTTCGTACTCCATCGTGAGACCTGGATCATCGCTTATCTATAACTTTTATTATGAAAGCAAAAAGCGGGAATCGATCTGATCGACTCGACTTTTGTAATAGAACAAAATATATTTTGAAAAGTAAGAAAAAGTTGAAGGACAGGGTCCCCGAAAATTGCATTGCCTAGGGGCCCCGATAGTGTTAATGCGGCCCTGCCTGTATACATGGCAGTGTATCGTAGGGCACGTTCCTAAGGTGCCTACGAGGCAATATTTTGTTATAGGCGATGGTAGACTTAAAAAAAACATATATTATTCGATTCACAGGGCCGAGAGAAATACGATTGGGACGAAGCCACGCAAGGTTTTCTCCTCAGTGCATTTTACTACGGATACGTTGTTACTCACTTACCTGGGGGTCTACTAGCAGAAAAATTTGGAGGGAAGTGGACTCTTGGGATTGGTCTACTGACTACCTCATTGGCTACAATTCTGACGCCATTAGCTACTACTTTTGGAGGAGCAACAGGATTGTTTATTATAAGAGTGATTGAAGGTCTTGGTGAGGTATGGTTATAAAGTAACTTATATTAAAATTTACTTCAGATTTTAGCGGTAAGCTCGCCCATTTTTTGAAGAATGAAAACCTTTATTATATCTTACAAGCTAGACACAACATAAACAACAAGTAACTTTAGACAAAAATATAACTACTGAACTGATTTTGATGAAATTTCTATGGCACTAATCTGAAAATATATCCATACAAATATTAAAAGAACTTTCCAAATCAGTTGATAAATGACGTAGTTCTGAGCTAACAAACATAACATAACATAAAAATTACACCAATTTATGACTTATATTCTCGGAAAGTTCTCGAATGGAGGCCACGGACCGGCAAGCGCAACATAGAACGTCCACCTACAAGATGGGCAGACGACTTGGTAAAAACCGCAGGTCAGCGTTGAATGCAGGCCGCTTCCAACCGCAGTTCCTGGAGATCAATGAGGGAGGCCTTTGTCCAGCAGTGGACGTCCTATGGCTGATATGATGATGATGATGATGATGACTTATATGGTTTTCTCATGGATGCCATTGTCAGAATTGAACTAAATCGAAAAGGAACCACACGGGAAGCACCAGCTTTCAAATAAAAAAAGAATCATCAGTATCGGTTCACCCAGTCGAAAGTTCAGAGGTAACAAACATAAAAAAATACAGTTAAATTTGAGAACCTCTAAAAATAAAATAAAAATAAATAAATGTAAACATAATGGGCGGTCTTATCGCTTAACAAAGCGATCTTTTGTACTTCCGTTATCAACAATTTGTACTAAAAAAAATATTCACAGTTTCAATAACAAATTCAAAGTTTTACACATTTAAGGTTGCGGGCTAAATTCCCGCCGCGAAAATAAACTTTGCATGATCTACAGATATTTCTTCCGGGTCTGGTTGTTTTTCTAAATATTTTAAGCATGTAGTTACAAAAAAAATATTGAACCAGTTATGTATTCAACAGTTATCTGGTTCCCATAGTAAGCTTTGCTTAGTTTGGGGCAAGATGGCGCTGTGTGAAATGTCCAGCATTAATTATTAACATTAGCAAGTTAATTTTGGTAAATTGGTTTGTTTTTTATGTTTTCAGGGTGTAGTAACTCCAGCTTTTGTCCTTCTTATAGCCAGATGGGCACCCCCTTCAGAAAGGTCACGATTTGGTGCTATGATATTCGGAGGTGCACAGATTGGGAATATTTTTGGGCCATATCTCTCTGGTTTGATATTACATGATGGCGGAGACTGGGCCAATGTATTCTACTTATTTGGAGGCATTGGAGTTGTTTGGTTTATATTTTGGGTATGTGTTTCAATTACATAAGTTATTAGTTAGAAAAAGCCGCAAACCATTGAGCCTGTCACAATCACACTAATAATAAAAATGCGAAAGTTTGGATGTTGGTTTTTTTTTGATACTCAATCACGTCAGATTGGCTTAACCAATTTCAATTAAATTTAGTATAGTGCTTTTCAAACTTTCGTGATCACTGTATATACTTATTGATTAAAACGGGTATTTAACGCGTATGTACCTTTTTTATTTGTTGTCCCGACGTTTCCGCTGTGTTGCAACAGTCATGGTCTCGGGTTGACTAATGGGTCTTGGGACAACAAATTAAAAGGTACTTATGCGATAAATACCCATTTTAATCTATAATTATGAAATTTACTTTAATGTCGATAGATTCCTACTTTCCGAAATGTATCCGTGCCGATATCTGACCATCTCGAGCTTCATGGTATCACATTAACTCCGACTCTCAATTTCGGCTCCTACATTGAGTCGAAAGCCCAGTTCGCTGATAAAAAGCTTGGTATACTCGCAACGGTGAGGCACTACTTCACACCGGGACCAGTTGCTCTACTTGTACCAAGCACAAGTCCGTTCGTGTTTGGAGTACTGTTCTCACCTCTGGGACGAATCAGCGAAGTACCAACTTGAAGCTCTAGAATCAATTGAGAGAAGAGCCAAGAAGCTCATAGGCAACGATGAGCTAGTTGATGCAAGGCTCCTCAGCCTGGAGCATCGACGAAAGGTTGCTAGCTTCTCGGTTTTTTATCTAGTACATTTCGGGGAGTGTGCGGTGGAACTTTTCAACCTGATCCCACCCCACGATCTCCTTTCTATCAACGGACAACCAGACGCTCTGCGGTGCGCCACCGCTATATGGTAGAAATACCTCCTATTCGCACAAAGCGGTTCTCTTCGACCTTTATTATGCGCACCGCCAAAGAGTGGAACGACTTGCCAGAGTCTGTGTTTCCAGATAGCTACAACCTGGGTATCTTTAAGTCGCGAGTGAATAGGTTTCTTCTAGGCAAGCGTGTACCATCGTAGACTGCATCATCGCTTACCATCAGGCGAGATCATGGTCAAACGCAAGCCTATATAATATAAAAAAAATCACACTTAGGCTAATTTTCATAGACAAAGCACACGTGCGAGCGGAAGCTAGTATGAAATAAAATAATATAAAATTAATAAATTTCAGACAACTTAATACAGTCCATATCTAAAACCAAAACACACACACAAGATAAAATAGGGACTGGTTGAAAATTAGAAACTACCATTTTAAGCTGTGGGTTTATAATTGAGGAAATTATTTCCTTTATTAATCACCCTTTGCAGAAGGCACTTCCAGAGCGGAGATGTACAACACTCAACCACCGTCCTCAGGATGCTGTGGCGACTGTTCCGAACTTTTTTTTGCGCATGATGGCGTGAAAGCCATCTGTGTGATAATGAGCATACATCCCCGATGCACTGCAGTATCGGGGCAGCCGCAACATCATCCGGAAGATGTTATTATATTGGATGCGTAAGAGGATATTGCATAATCCCATGCAACTCGTAGTTCCATCAATAGAATCCATCGTGGGTATCAGGAACTTCGAGTTCTGGGGAACCCTAGTGGGGGGTCCTAAAAAAAAGGGGGGGGAGGGGGAGATAGGAAATAATATCCTTTGGTTGTTGTTAACAATAACACTAATTAATGAATGTTGTGTGCTATTTATAATTACAATATCATCTAGCAAAAAAAATGTGACTAAACATGTTTAAATTTTACCTATTTGCCAATAGTATCACTTAGTTTTAAGTTTATTCTTTTTACTTGTATTCTATTAAAATGAGCAAAAAAGAATTATCAACATAGGTCACACTAAAAGGTTCCAGAATTGGCCACTTACAAATAATATTTAAAAAGTTATTACAACATTTGAAAATTTGTTTCATCTGATTGTCAATAGTTTTCACATTGTGGCGTCATTTTAAAAATTGCGTGATTACAATAAAATGGATTTAACTCGGGAAAATTTGCGTTGCATGATTTTTTACGATTTTAAGTGAAATTTGACAGTTCAGCAGAGTGTCGTTTGGTTTTAATCTGCTTGTGGTGAAGGAGCGCCATATAAGACGGCTGTTTATAGCTGGTTTGCAGATTTCAAACGCGTTCTTCATGATGAAATTCGTAAAGGTCGCCCGTGCACCGCTGTGAACAACAAAAACATTGATGCTGCGCGCCGTATGATTGAAACAGACAGGCATGTGACCTACCATGAGATCTGAACATCTTTGGACAAAGGCATGAGTCAAATACAGTCAATTCTACGCAAACATTTGGGTGTGAGAAAGCTGTGTTCTTGATGGATCCCATACAATTTGACTGATGCTCAAAAAACGGACCGCATCACTTGGTCCCATGCTATGCTTGTCAGATACAACGAAGGGGCTTCCAATTTGGTGTGGGACATAGTAACAGGTGACTTAATATGGATTTATAGCTATGATCCCAAAACAAAGCAGCAATCGAGCGTATGGGTCTTTCGAGATGAGCTAAAATCAACCAAAGTGGCACGCGTGAAAAGTGTCTCGAAGCGGATGATTGCTGTTTTTTTTTTTTAATAAAACTAGATACGTGGCTACTGTTGCTTTAGAAAATCGTCGTACTGTGAAAAGTGACTGGTACACGACTATTTGTTTACAGTAAATTATTGACAAACTCCGTGAAAATAACGGTTAGCGCCGTTTCATCTTGTACCACAACAATACAAGTTCCCACACACAAATGTGTTTACGCGATCAACGGTTTTCATCATCAGAAGAGGCTGTCGAAGAGTATGAAAAACATATATCTGACGTCACCACGGAGGAGTGGCACAAATGTTTTCAAAATTGGTTCAAACGCATGAAAAAGTTCATTGGCGCAAAGGGGAAATATTTTGAGAAACAATAAATTAATTTTTGACCAATAATAGTATGTTTTTATTATTGATTCCGGAAACTTTTAGTGTTCCCCTCGTATCTATTTAAATGATTTGACAACTGTCTAGAATAGATTAGAATAAAAAATCATCTCTAAATCATCTTTATCCACTAAATACGTTTAAGCATCGTTGCGCAAGTCGCCCTTAGAGCAATAGTTGTTAGATTAGCTTTCAAATAAATATATTTTAAATTCAATACACCCATTTTTTTTTCTAGTCGTTACTTTGCTACAACACACCAAACCTCCATCCTTACATATCGGATGAAGAGAAAGATTATCTCAACAAAAACGTGACAGCCTCAGGACTTCACAAGAAACTGGATCCTACACCTTTCAAAGCTATACTAAGATCACCTCCATTATGGGTGCTGGTTATGGCAGCAGTAAGTAAAATGAGTACCTATTCTTGGAATATTTTGAATACGTTTTTAAAATTGCTTCCATAGTGGGAGGCAATTCAAAAAACGAATGATAACAACATTGGAGGATAGAGTTTGGAGTTGCAGCTACAGGTCTATCATCTCCATCAAAAATATAATTACACCACTGGATAGCTAAAGGGTCAAAAAAATTATTACGCTAAGTGAGGACTGTGATGCATTACGCGCGGTGGAGGGGGAAGCGCTGCCGTTTTGAGATCATTTTGCTGTGTTTCGAGATTTCTATTTAGTACCCGAAGGATTAGTACGTTGAAGTGGCAATGGGTAGGCCATATAGCGCGCAGAACGGATGGCCGTTGGGGCCGGAAGGTTCTCGAGTGGAGGCCACGGACCGGCAAGCGCAGCGTAGGACGTCCACCTACAAGATGGGCAGACGACTTGGTAAGAACTGCAGGTCGGCGTTGGATGCAGACCGCTTCCAACCGCAGTTCCTGGAGATCAATTAGGGAGGCCTTTGTCCAGCAGTGGACGTCCTACGGCTGATATGATGATGATGATGATGACCCGAAGGACTTCTTCGTTTTCAAACATGATTATAACATACATAAAATAGCTTATTTTATATTTTGTATTGGAAATATTACCTGTTACGTACACGCATTCACGTACAACACACGGCCGTGTCCATGACACAGCCACACCCTATTTTTTTCGTGAAATAGATTCCTGCATGTAAGTTTAATCCTTATTCATAAATCAAAGAAAAAGAGAGGATATTAAAGTAGGTTCTATGGTACTACAACAATACCACGATCCAAAGAAAATATTTGCAGATCGTGTAAGCATTCGTTTCACAGCGTGTGTAGAATACTTCGTACTACCGTACTCTGAATATCAGTCATTAACTTACTGTTCAAGTTCATGGTTTCATAACAAAAGATGAAATACCACGCTTAGTACAATCCCTTTGAGTTGCAAAACACCCACAACTTTGCTATTTTCCTTATGATTTTACCTATGTACGACCGCAGTTAATTTTTAGAATGACGTTGTTTTGCTAGATACTAAAACTAGAAATTTGCCTAATCCTTTGTTTACAATAGTACATTACATAAGTTTTCACATGAATGCGAGAAAATTAAAGAAGTTTTTATAACTGTTTGTTGCTGAAAAGAATATTTGCAATGCCGGTATCCATTTTTTTTTTGCATAATATAAATACATAAATACATATTGCTGGACATATCAGACAGCGCTATTCAGCCCCAAACTAAACAGAGATTGTACTATAGGGACCATGAAACTGATATAATACTTATATACTTTTTTTTTGTAAATACATACCTAACATAATTATAAAACATCCAGACCCGGAACAAATATCATGCAAACATTTGTTCTGCGGCGGGAATCGAACCCGCTACCTCTTGCATCTCAGCCGACTATTCGCCCACTGCCGTCCAATGACGCCACGGATTTGCTTACGGCTCTAGGAGCGTAAATCGCATTAACGCATCAGGTATTGAGCTAACAATTACCAACTTTCAGGGTGTGATGAAAAAACATTTAAGAATAATTATAATCAATAATATTTATATTTATCTTCTAGATTGGCCATGATTGGGGATATATTACACTCTACACCGACCTTCCCAAGTACTTCTCCGATGTCCTGAAGTATGATATCAAGGAGACTGGGGTCGTGTCGGCTCTACCATACATTGCCATGTACATCTTCTCGTTCATATTCGCTGGGATATGCGATCTGTGTATTAGGAAGAAATGGCATAGTATCACTACTGGAAGGAAATTATACACTACGCTTTGTAAGTACCGAAATTGATTGCCTACATTCAGAAAACAATTTAATTTACTGAAGACAGACACGGACGAGCCGTCTAGCAATACAGATGGAGTGGTTGCATTTGTAAGCAAATCCCCGTGTTAGCCATTATCACGTATAAACGTTCCGTATAAATTACTAGGTAATTAATTAAAATAAACCTCTTGAGATTTGAATTACTTATGAAAACACATTTCAACTAAGTGTAGACGATGAATGCTTAGATATTTATGAATGAAAGTGTGCAATTTGATTGATTTTGTGACGATAATAACACGTAAGTAATTCAATACGTATGTTTAGATATTTCTGCTGTTAGGTTGTCTAGTGAGTCGCCACTGAACGTTTGTATAGAAGTTGGACCACGCGCTGCGCACGGGCCGTGGTGGCGGTTGAGACGCCTTATTTCCTGATATCGCGGTTGAGCGAGTTATCTGTCACCCACAATTAAATTGGAAGTAACAAAGGTCCGAGAGGAAACGATGTTTCGAGTTATCCCTAGGCATTGTTAGGGTTTGTTTAGACATTGCAAAATATGACTTTCAATTTAAAAACATTTATTCAAACATTCCATTAGTATTATCCAAAATTCCAGCTTCATAACTACATTATTAAGTGGAAAACTACATCTGCACTACTAGAACTAGTACTAGCCTGGAGCATCGACGAAAGGTTGCTAGTCTCTCGATTGTTTATCGAGTACATTTCGGGGAGTGTGCGACGGAACTTTTCAACCTGATCACACCATCTCCATTCTATTGTCGGACAACCAGACGCTCTGCGGGAGAAATACCTCCCGCGCAAAGCGGTTCTCTTCGACCTTTGTTATGCGCACCGCCAAAGAGTGGAACGCATTGCCAGAGTCTGTGTTTCCTGATAGCTACAACCTGGGTCCTTCCTGATCATCATATCAGCCGTAGGACGTCCACTGCTGGACAAAGGCCTCCCTCATTGATCTCCAGGAACTGCGGTTGGAAGCGGTCTGCATCCAACGCCGATCTGCGGTTCTTACCAAGTCGTCTGCCCATCTTGTGGGTGGACGTCCTACGCTGCGCTTGCCGGTCCGTGGCCTCCACTCGAGAACCTTTCGGCCCCATCGGCCATCTGTTCTGCGCGCTATATGGCCTGCCCATTGCCACTTCAACATGCTAATCCGTCGGGCTATGTCGGTGACTTGAGTTCTCCTACGTATCTCCTCATTTCTGATTCGATCCCGTAGAGAAACCCCGAGCATAGCCCTCTCCATAGCTCGTTGAGCGACTCTGAGCTTATTCATAAGGCCAATAGTGAAGGACCACGTCTCGGTTCCATATGTCATCACTGGTAACACACACTGATTGTAGACTTTCGTCTTAAGGCACTGAGGTATGTTGGACGTATTTTCGTCCAACATACCTTCCTGATAGTCAATCTTTAAGTCGCGAGTGAATAGGTTTGTTCTAGGCAAGCGTGTACCATCGTAGACTGCATAATCGCTTACCATCAGGCGAGATCGTGATCAAACGCAAGTCTATAATGTATATAAAAAAACATAATTACTTACTTTTCTTTTCATAATTGTTGTTGATGGGGGAAAACGTGTATGACAAAAAAGCGTATATGCGATACACAGGTTGCCTGAATTTAAATGTCTTCCATTTAAGTCGTGGTTACTTGATGCACGCTTGTGAGTGTTTATGGCATGCCTTAAGATTATTTGTCTGAATATAACTGCAGACTAACCAAATATTTAGCAACAAGGAAACGGAAATCAATTCTTTATTACAAATCTGGAAAAATCTCGATTTTCAGCACGCGCCGATCCATTTCCTCATAACCTAACCAGGTATAACCGCGATCGACCACCGGCAAACAATACGATTGATTATTCAACTCGATCACGAGAGGTTCACGGCTAAGGTCACATTTTTTCTTTCAGCGGCTTCCGTACCGGCACTTTTTATTATTCTGGCCTCGTATTCTGGATGTAACAGACTACAAACAGTGAGTTTGTTCATAACTTCTATGGCGTTCATGGCTGGTTTTTACAGTAGTGTGAAGATCAATGCTATGGATATTGCTCCAAATTATGCCGGTACTTGTTCAGCTTTCGTCAATGGAATCGCAGCGATATCGGGGATTATAACGCCTTATTTGACTGGATTGTTGACGCCTGATGTGAGTATGCTGATAGACTATGTAGACAAAATAGGCAATGCATTTACACATTATATAAAAAGACAACAAAAATATTTAATTACTGATTAAAAAGGGTATTCATTGCGTTTGTACCTTTATAAGGTTTCGTACCCAAAGGGTAAAACGGGACCCTATTACTAAGACTCCGCTGTCTGTCTGTGTGTCCGTTTGTCACCAGGCTGTATCTCATGAACCGTGATAGTTAGACAATTGAAATTGTCAAAGATGATGCATTTCTGTTGCCGCTCTAACAACAAGTACTAAACATTGAATAAAATAAATATGTAAGTGGGGCTCGCATACACCAAACGTGATTTTTTTTTGCTCGTTTTTGCTCGATATTGATAACGGTAACAGGTAGACGCTTGAAATATTCACAGAATATTTAGTTATGTATTCATTTTAAAAATAAATACCATATAACAAACGTGATTTTTTGCAGATTTATAGTTAATGTACGGAACCTTTAGTACGCGTGTCCGACTCGCACTTGGCCGCTTTTTTTTATTTGTTATCCCGACGTTTCAGCTGACGGTCAGTCAGTTCCAGATTGTTGGGAGTCCGCCCGTTATCCCTGTTGCGGGATAACAAATAAAAACGGAACATAGGTACCCGATAAATACCCGTTTTAATTTGGTTGTCTTTTTGTTAGTGATCGCGAAAGTTTGAAAAAAAAAAACATAATATTGTCATTATATAGATACAATATAAGGCAGTTTGAAATTTTTATTATGTACACACGGATACACATCAACCTATTCATTTCCAGTATAAGCTGACCTCTCATTCTACGAAAAGCCTACACAATGCGAGGTCAGCTTTATTTGGACATCATAGCTTGATGTGTAGCCGTGTGTACTTTATAGCCTTGTTGGAAAATAGCATCACTAGCCGCTACTTACATTTGTTTATGTTTGTTCTAGCATACCATTGAACAGTGGCGTATCGCATTCTGGCTCGTCTTCCTGGTACTCGTAGGAACGAACATCGTTTACGTAATTTGGGGCTCAGGAGAGCAACAATGGTGGGATGATGTTGACAAGTTTGGGTATCCTCATGCATGGAAACATGGACCCTTGAAGAGGCGAACAGAGGTTAAAGAGAAGAAAGTTGTTCAACCCGTACATAAGCATTCCCCTATCTAGGATTATTAATAAAATTGGATGCTTTGTATTTAAAGTTGATATATAACTGAATTGAAATTAACAAAATTACAAATACAAATGTTTTATTTGACGGCATAGTTCCGTAATCCGTACTGACTACGGAACTATATCTGAGTAATTTTAAACTACAAAGTTAATTTTGCACCTTATATTGATTTTTTTTGTATAAACATATGAACTGTTTACAAACCCCAACTACAGACATAAACTAAATAAATAAATATTGGACATTTTACACAGCGCTATCTAGCCCCAAACTAAGCATAGCTTGTACTATGGGAACCAGATAACTGATATAATACTTATTTATATACTTTTTTTTTGTTAATATGTACTTATAATATAGAAAAACATCCAGACCCGGAACAAATATATGTAGATCGTGCAAACATTTGTTCCGTGGCGGGAATTGAACCCGCTACAACTCCTGCAACTCAGCCAGCTATTCGCCCACTGCACCACGGAGGTCGTCAAAGTACTTAGTTCACTTAACACATCACTTTACACGTTAACTTAGTACAGTACTAGGTTCCTAGTTTAATTACTGACCCTAAAACCTCAGAATACAGAGAAAACCAGAAGCCGCCTTCAGCTGTGATTGCAAGCCGTGCGCTGTGTCCATAAAACGAAACTTGCGTCCCGCGCCCATCTCACTCTTACCCGCGTAATGTTGCTAGCTTAGTCATTATTTACCCGTTTTGGGGTAAATGTTTTAGGTAAGATACAAATAATGAAATCCAAATTATCTAATACTACACACGTATATTTTATATCTGAGTAGCTGATAAGATAGGATTGAAACAAAAAATATTATAATTACTACAACTATTTTATACAGGGTTATTTATTTGGGGTGTACTAAGCCGAAAAGAAAAAAAAAGCTGTTAAAAAATTCGGCTGTTTCAAACGAAATTTGCATTGAGATGCCGGACAAAATATTTATCTATCTCATCTTATGGAACAGCTGTTTTTATTTCGTGATTTCAGTGTTGGTTGGTTGGCCTCATATGAAAAGTTGTTCTTAATAGCCTTAGTTCTTACGTTGTTCTTACAATGGCCACTATTTCAGCTTAGCACACCCCAAATAGATAACCAGATATAGGTACTGCTCATAAATATGTAGAACTAACTTACGTTATAATATCATTTAATTTGCTTTTTGCTGCGTATGTTTTTATAGGTAGTAGAATAAAAAGTTTTTATGTAGGTACAGAACATGCCCCTAAAATGATGTTAACTATATAAGTGATTGCCAGTAGCCCTGCATAACTTTTTTAAACTGGTCATTACGTATTTTAAACAATCATTGATCGAGCGTTGCAAGATCTCCAAATCAACTTAGGCAAATTGGGGTTATATGTATGTATGTTTGTCCGAAGATAATAACTACAGTTTCTACCCCTAAAAAGAGTTCCCAAATAACATGAACTCCCGTTACTTTTAATTTTAATGAAACTGTAGGTCAAGTTATTTGGTTATTCATTTCATGGCACTATTTTATTAGACAAAGATTAAGGCTAGCATGCACATCGAACCCTAAACGTATTTAGTGACTAAACATATTTAAATTTAAAATATTTGTCTGATTTGAGAACTCCTTAAATCATATTTAGGCATTTAATACGTTTAGGCATCGTTGCACAAATTACCCTAAGAATAATATTTTTTTGTTTATTTTTGGGAGATCGCGAGATCTCAGTTCGGGGCGAACCACTAGTATAATTTAGAAATACAACTAATAAAAGTTTTCAATCTCAGAATTCTAGAGTAGGGGAAATAATAACTCTCGATATTTCGCAACACCAGCAAAATAGAGAATCATTATTTACGAAAACTATTAACTGATCAATTTATTCGATAAACAAAATAACACGACATCTAAATGCGCTATTTACGTATGAAATGTGATCCCATCTTGTTTTTTGTGAGCCCAACTGATTTTTTACACGTTGGAACGTCACAAGAAGGCATATCTTAATTATCTTGAACACTGTAAAACACGTCACGCGTGACGACCGACACAGAGTAATGGCGTTCGGGTAAAACAACTCTATTTTGTAGTATTTATTGACGCTTCGGTATTAGGCGCGTTGACGGCTTCTGGTTTTCTCTGTATACTGAGCCTAAAACATAACATTGCGATTTTATGAGTACTACTGTCTCTAAACTTTGTTTCACTGTTTAGGAAACTCATTTAGGAATTAAATATTACATTTAAATAATTATTGTGCCTAAACTTTCCAATATTTTGATTCCTATGAGCCATGAAGTCCTCTTTTACCCTGTTTTGTTTAATCCAGGCTTGATGAATTACTGTGTGAATTACCCTTCAAATAACCAATATTTTTGTAACCAAAGTCAAAATCTTTTATTCATTAAAATCACAAGGATCACTATGAAACGTCAATTTTACTGCCTGTTCCTTCGCGACCAAGCCAGAAAATAAAGGCGAGATGGTTGTTTTTTGAATGATCCTTTTTGATTACATACCATTAAAATAAATAAGTTACGTCTAAATTGTAACATTTTTGAACGAGTTGGAGCAATTTCAATCCCAAGATTCTATTTCATCTAAATAATCCGATATTTTATAGTAGTCTTTTTTATAAAGATTTTGTTCAATTACGTTTATAAATTTGTAAATTGACAATTTTTGTACATCACTTGGGAGTTTATTATAAAAGCGTACACTTTGCCCTTTAAACGATTTACTAACTTTATGGAGTCTACAAGGGGCAACAGCGAATTTATCTTTATTTCTAGTATTAAAATTATGATTATTATTTTTTATATTGTACTTGTAGACACAGAAGCTGATAGGCCTCCTGATGTTAAGCGGTCACCGCCGCCTATACACTCCTGCAGCACTCGTGGTACTGCAGTCGCGTTGCCTAGCACTTAATACCCTATTTACACCGCTCTTGAAGGCGTTCATTTTGAAGCCCACTGGAAAAACCTCAGTAGGAAGGTCATTCCACATCTTGCAGGTGCGTGGAAGAAACGAGTGGGTGAAACGCACCGTGTGAGACTTCCACGCATCTACAATATGTCGGTGAGCTCGTTACCGGTGCGGGAGGTTCGATGGTAGAAGTGGGAAGCAAGATTAAAATGAACAGCTCTTCAGAAACATTCCTCGTTATAATATTATAGAAAACGCTCTGATGTCACGGCGCAGACTCATCGGCTCCAGATACGCTATTTTACTTAAAAAAATATATATATTTGTGAAGATGCATCAGATTTTTATAGATGTATTGAGAAGGGAATGTCATAATATTTATTTCTTTAAACTTATGGCGTAATGATTATCTGGGGCCCATATTATAAATTGAACGAACAGCCCTCTTCTTCAAAACTTTGTTTATATTTGCAGCACTCCCCCACAGCAGCAGTATACCGTATGACATAATGCCGTGGAAGTAGCTGTGTCTACGTCTGTAAAAGGTGGATCTTTTTGACTGCGTATGCCGCAGAACTGAGTCTCTTCGACAACTTTTCAATGTGAGGGCCCCATTGAAGCTTATTATCTAGGGTTATACCTAAGAATACGGTGGTGTCCACAAGTGCCAACTCCTCGTCTTTCATTTTTGACTAATAACTTATTTGATTACTTGAAATTGGACTAATGATTTTGAACTATATAAGCAATCTACAAAGCTTGCTTTTAAATTTTTATAGGCTCTTATAAATGCTGTTAAAACTGGAATAGCAATGGAGAAACAGACGTTTTATAACAAAAATATACGTTTACGTACAAAACTTAAAAAAAATAAGATATTGATTAGATTTGATTTGATTAAATCGAAGAAACAAGTTAATTTTTACAAAATTTAAAAACATCCTTTCTCTCTTTTTGCGTCAGTGGTTAAAATCTAACAAAGCTAAGAACCACTCCAGTTAGTTTAGCTTTCTATTTAAAAAAACCACGTCTGAATCGGTGCATCTATTTGGGAGCTCCGATGGCACACAGTCTGACATACACACAGCTATACATAGGCGTCAAACTTATAAAATCTCTCTTTTTGCATCTGTGGTTGAAAACTAACATAGAAAGATAGAAAGAAAGAGAGAAAGAAAATACATTTTTTTGACACACACACAGTACAAACCATTCGGAACAGAACAAACATACCTACTTACTTAGAGATTATAAATAATTAAAAAAAAATATAGAAAGAAATAAAAGAAAAGCACTTAATAAAATTTTTGTACATATACATAGGTGTGTGTGGGCCAAACAGGCCCTGTCTCAGCGTATTGCCGCCAACCATCCGAGGAAGGTAAACGGCGCCGGTTTTCAGTTGGGACCCATGGGTAATATAATAATTAAGTAAACAGGTACATAGACATACATAGATACATATACGTAAATAATAAAACAAAATTGAAAGATTAAAATACATTAGTGTAAGGTGGAGCCAATTTATGTTGTCTGTGGTGGGTGACAAATGGATGAAATTTGACAGTGACATATTTGCTGCTGACCGAATTTTTGTCGCTTGTTTTGTAATGGTTGATTACCAATATATTGGATACGCTCGTTGACGCGCTTTCATCTTATTATAATAAAACTACCTTTGTTGTAATCGTATTCCGTTTGTGTTGTGTTATCGTCGTACATAAGTCACAATCATTACGCAACTCGTACACGAACATCACATCATAGCGAAACACTAAATAAACATCAAACAAAGGTGCCATGTAGGGCAGCTGTGAGAGTTTGAGGTAGAAACAAAAAGTGTTATGTGGGTAAAGATGAACATAGCTAAGAACTACTCCAGTTAGTTTAGCTTTCTATTAAAAAAACCGCGTCTGAATTGGTCCACCCATTTTGGAGCTACGATGGCACAGATAGAGAGACACACAGACATACATAGGCGTCAAACTTATAACATCTCTCTATTCCAAGTATATTTCGAATTAATACGTAGTAAAGCACATTAATACTAGTGTCAGTAGGTATCCTTTTTCCGGCTCTGTATACATCATCTTCAATAGTTCTACAGACCTCTTTTTTTATGAATGCAGATAAATAAGTAAATAATATACGTTTATATCAAGTAACCAAGTCTCATAAAGGTCATAAAACAGGTTAAAAACTAATGGGATTGGTGAGCAGGTGCCGCTAACAACAGCACCTCGTATGGACAGTCTAACCGGGCGGCTATCCTACAAAACGTTTTTTAAGTGAAAACTGATGGGAAAAAAACCATTGAACTCGCGACACTGTTACTGACACCTGACACTGACTACTGACACTGACTGTTAGTGACACCTCTGTATGTATCTGTAGTGAAGTCTGCTTTTATTCAAGTTTTCACTTCTGTCGGCCTTCCGGGAGTGCCACTTTTTTTTTTTTCAACCTACGTTATCCCCACTGTCTTCCAGAACTTATGCTCGCGTGCCAAATCCCACCAATCTGTCTCGAAGGCATCGAGATCGTCACGCCAGCGTCTACTAGGCCTTCCTCGACACCGTCGCCTGTCTTCAGGCACCCACTGCGTGACGATCGTTGCCCATCTGTCCGGGTGCATTCGTCTAACGTGGCCGGCCTAATCCTATTTTAGCCTGGCAGCTTTATTTCCTGCATCATCAATGCCGGTCTTTAAACGCAGCTTTTTTATTTTATGGCGTCTAATTATGTTTAGCATTCTAACATTGATTTTAATAAAATATAAATAACTGTTAACAAGTTTCTTTGCCATATCCACTGAAACCAGAAATTCCAATACAAGAAAATGTATCGTAACTCCATTTGACAGCAATAATGTTATCTAAGGCGACAGTTGGATTGGAATGAAATGAGAAATATGTCACTATATGGACATATTTTGTCTTTTCTCTCTTGGTGCTTTAGAAAACGTATGTGTACTTTAAAAGGGATAATTCTATCTGAAGTTGGTGATGGTGGTTCTGCCGTTAAATGGTTTCTAGTTAAAAAAATTATTTACGTTCGCTTAGGGAAAATATCTTTGACTTTGTACACAATATGGCAATGGTCTCAATATGGCAAGCCCTATTAGCCTAATTTAAGACCAGAGTATCTATAAAGATTTTATCTCTCAGAAACGTTGATTGTAGTATTGCTATTATTTATTTAGAGAAACCAACGGTGATACAAATTGTTTGGTTAAATATCTTAGAACTAAACGTAAGGCTAATCACAGGTTTCTACGTTTGAACATTGTAAAGAAAGATGTCGGGAACAAAAACAAAACAAAAACAGCCTAGTTAGCCTATTTTAGAGTTACAATCCAAATAGTATGAGTATTATTTTTATTTATAGTGTTATCCGAACACATGCGGAAAATTCCAAGATTTTTTTTTTAAATCATCTCAAAAATTTCAAGCCTAGACGGGACTTGAACCCGCGACCTTTCTCTTGATACGAGAACGCACTACCATCTGTGCAACCAGGGAATTCACGTCTAGGTCGAAATTAGTGAGATGATTCAGAATTACGACTAAAGCGCCGTTAGCTCCATTTACAGGAAAACTTATATAGTTCTTTGTACCTGCCCAATGCCAAACGTTGCAGTTCAGTACATTGTCAAGGGATGTCGCGTTGCTTATTTCAAATAGTATTTTTATTTATAGTGTTATCCGAACACATGCGGAAAATTCCAAGATTTGCTTTTTTTTTTTTTTTTAAATCATCTCAAAAATTTCAAGCCTAGACGGGACTTGAAAAAAAAAATCTTAGTATTAGTAGGTTGTACCTATACTGCACCTATAATAAAAGTAATCTAATGTGAAATTATTGAGTTATAAGTTGTATGAACCATGAAAATAACACGAAGGGGAAGCACATAACTGAAATGTGACTACCTACTTGTTTATTTTTTCGAGTTCATTTTGTATATAAATATAACTATTCAATCGTATCTACCTATCACTTAGAATATGTATAAATTTAACGAGTTATTATAGGTACATTCGTATGGTCTAATGGTGAAACTGTGTCAGAAGATTTGTAAGAAATTAAATAGGGTAATAATTAAGTATAATTATTATAGATTTTACAAATGTGTGCTGTGTGTAAGCAAGCATATTAAGTGATTATGTATATATTTTTCTGTGAGTAAATAAAAACCATAAATTTGACTGAAGACTGAGCATAGGAAAAAGCGAATTTCGTCTCTAAAAAAGGAAATATGTACCAAAAACACGTTTTAATTAACCCAAGGTATAGAAATATGTACCAAAAACACGTTTCAATTAACCCAAGGTTGGTAGGTGTTTTAGTAAAGAAAATTCAATTGTTAGTATGCGTTTGTATTTTGTTTTTACTAGCTGACCCGTGCGCGACTTTGTTCGCGTGTAGGTATAGAGAGGAGGTTGTGATAGAGGAAAACAAAGAAGCATTGTAAACAATACTGTATTAAGTAAGTAAGTAGTTATTTTTTGTTTACGTGTTTCAGTCGTAATCAATTTTCTTTTAGCGTCTGATTTACATTGACAATTAATAAAGCACAGTATATTTTACAAAATATTTTTAGTTTTATTGCCCGAAGCGAAGACACAATGTTAAAGGCATCGCTTACGAGAGAGACACGTATGCACGCTGCCCGTGGCCGAAGCAAATGTTGGTGAGGTCCAAGCTCACAGTGTACAGCGTCTGCCCTTGCGCTTTATTAGACAAATCCTAGCTGACAAATCCGCAGCTGCGCACGCGTAGTTTTTAAAAAAAACATCACCCTCCTTCTGCTCAGTTGGGTAAAAAGTAGCCAATGTCACCCGGGGATAGTGTAGCTTACCAACAATGTAAGATTTTTTAAATCGGGCTAGTAGTTTTTGAGTTTATGCATTACAAACATACACACAAAAATACAAATATACAAATATTTCCTCTTTATAATATTAGTATAGACTAGCTGACAAATTCGCAGCTTCGCACGCCTAGTTTTTCAATAAAAACATTACCCTCCTTCTGCGCAGTTGGGTAAAAAGTAGCCTATGTCACCCGGGGATAGCGTAGCTTCCTAACAGTAAAATATTTTTTAAATGGGTCCAGTAGTTTCGGAGCCTATTCAATACAAACAAACAAATCATTCATCTTTATAATTTTACTAACTGACCAATCCGCAGCTTCGCACGCGTAGTTTTTCAATAAAAACATTACCCTCCTTCTGTGCAGTTGGGTAAAAAGTAACCTATGTCACTTAGGGATAGTGTAGCTTCCCAACAGTGAAAGAATTTTTTAAATCGGTCCAGTATTTTTGAGTTTATTCATTACAAACCTACACACAAAAATACAAATCTTTCCTCTTTATAATATTAGTATAGACTAGCTGACAAATCCGCAGCTTCACACGCATAGTTTTTCAATACAAACATTACCCTCCTTCTGCACAGTAGGGTAAAAAGTAGCCTATGTCACCTGGGGATAGTGTAGCTTCCCAACAGTGAAAGAATTTTCTAAATCGGTCCAGTAGTTTCGGAGCCTATTCAATACAAACAAACAAACAAATCTTTCCTCGTTATAATATTAGTATAGATGGATATTAATAATGTTATGTCATAGCAGATGCTGACAGGAAACTGGACACGTTTATGCAGAATGAAAAGTTATTGGGTATTAAAGATAACACAGAAATAAAAACTTGTTCCCCGGCATCGCATCCCGTGAAACGTCACCACCTCCGCATCTATAAGTGAGTATAGACTACAACATTTTTTCGAGCATTTCTGTGTAATGTAACGTTCTTACGAATGGTACAATACAGGCAAAAGCTCAGTTTCCAAAGCATTTCCATGTAATATAACGTTCCTGCGAATGCTCGGCGTTGTTATGTTACAGGTAAATGCTCACAGCGAGTGTGCATTTATCAACATTTCGTTGTACCTTGTTTTCATTCTTCTTTGAAATGTCGGACCTACAAGTTGCGTGTGCTGCGTTTATCTTGATGTATTATATTAAAAGAGAAAAGATTGTAATTATTATCATACATACATTATTAATAAATACATTATTATAATATATACATTACGAGCGTGATAAGGATCCCATAAAATGACATGATTCCTGTATTTTTCAATAAACAATAAAGTTTTTTCCCTATTCCACGACATAGTTGAATAGAAAATAGATAATAAGTATAAATAACGAGCTAATGCAATGCACGTGTAAAATCACCTTGTGAACTTGAACAACTAACGACCGCGCGGACCGCGTGCGTCGTTCGTCCCACTTCCTCCGCGTCACCCCGCACCCGCGCATCGCCCGCACTCGTGCAAAGGCTCGACAAAATGTTACACCAATACGTTCGACGAAATGCTCATCAATATGCTCATTGGTTTGTACAATAGGCTGTAACAAAGAGGCGAGCGTGCTCGACGTTTAGGATGATACACTAGATAGAACATATCACAGAACGGCTCGTTGTTCTGTTACAAGTAAATGTTGTAGTCTATACTCACCTTATGACGTTTTTCTGCCAGATGCTTACACAAGTTTGGTAGGCTAATGTTTCTTATAAATATTACAGGCACACTGACTCTTAAGTATAATATGTGCGATGGCACGCACTAGGATGAATTAAAAAACTCGATGGGGTATGCAGTGGCCTCGTCTTGCTCCATAAATAAATGCAATTAGCTCATCGAAAGAAAAAACTGTTTAGCACAAATTAGGTGGCGGTCTTGTGGACATCTTTGAAGAAGGTGGCAAACAAACACGTGGCGCACCTGATGATGAACAGTTTCCGCAGCCTATGGTCGTTTGTAACGCCAAAGATAACACTCGCGCGTTGCTGATACTTTACAAAAAGCGGCCAAGTGCGAGTCGGACTCGCCCATGAAGGGTTCCGTAGCAGCAAGTAACATAATATAAAAGTTCTTGTAGTTCGTTGTAACTTTTTTATATTTGAGTTAATCGAATGAAAAGTAAATTGCGGTTTACGGTTTATGACGTATTAAAAAAAACTACTTACTGGACCTCATGTGGAAGTTGGCATGGTAATGTACATTATATAGTTTTTTTAGTTTAGAAGTTATTTTAGAAGTTACAGGGGGGGACACATTTTACTATCTTTGGAAGTGTCTCTTGCGCAAACTATTCAGTTTAAAAAAAATATATATATATTTGAAACCTTAATATCATTTTTGTAGACCTATCTATAGATACACGTATGGGTTTCATGAAAAAAAAAATGATTTTGTATTTTAGTTCTGTAACTGTTTAAGTTACACTTAAGTTACAGTTTCTGTGTTTAAGTACGGGGAACCCCCAAATTTATTGATTATTTTCTATTTTTGTGTGAAAATCTTAATGCAGTTCACAGAATACATCTACTTACCAAGTTTCCACAGTATAGTTCTTATAGCTTCGGAATAAAGTGGCTGTGACATACGAGCGGACAGACAGACAGACATGACGAATCCATAAGGCTTCCGTTTTTGTCATTTGGCTACGAAACCTAAAAAATGTAAAACGCTCTTTTTGAAGAGCTCTTTAAAGTTCTTGGGAAATACGTCGGCAGGGAGACCATTCAATAAGTGTTCACGGGAGGAAACTCCTCTAGAACTTTACTGTGCGGGACCACATCATCTACAATAAGTACGGATCGATTGTCGATGGCGAGCAGTGCGATGATACAGAGGAGCTTCAGGCACTATTTTTTTTTTAATAATTATATGGCAAACGAGCATGCAGTCCACCAGATGTTAAGTGGCTACTGCAGCTCATGGATATCCACATAGAATTCAAAACAAGGTATTATGTCGAACAATTCCTCAGAATACAACCCATTATATGATGGACCTATACTCGGCAGACATAATGGCTGATATGATGATGCTGTACAAACCTGAAGTTTGTTAATTACATTCATTATTTATTTTATCGTTCTAGAATGTTATTGAATAACATATACAAAACGTAACATCATTAGAAAATTATGTCACCTCAAACTCAATTGAAATAAATAGACCGTTAAGATTATGGCCTAGTAATTATACAGTTATAGTATTGAATAATCCATTCGAAGCTCGTTACCTACTTCCATTTTAATGAAATCTAAAAATAAAATGTACACACGGCTACACATCAAGCTATACATTTCCAGTATAAGCTGACCTCTCATTCTACGAAAGCCTACACGATGCGAGATCAGCTTATACTGGAATGTATAGCTTGATGTGTACACGGCTACACATCAAGCTATACATTTCCAGTATAAGCTGACCTGGCATTGTGTAGGTTTTTTTTTTATTATTCATTACAGAATCAACAGCACTTGTTAGTAGTAGGTTTTTCGTAGAATGCGAGGTCAGCTTATACTGGAAATGTATAGCTTGATGTGTAGCCGTGTGTACATATCAAATTTCAAATAATTATCAAATTATTTCGATTAGATTAGATTAGATTAGATAATTTCTTTATTGCACACCATTAAATACAAACATATAAAAGAAAATACAATTTTAAATCATAGGTACAATGGGCGGCCTTATCGCTAAAAGCGATCTCTTCCAGGCAACCTTTGGATGGACAGAATCTATATGAACAAATAAGGACGGCGGCATAAGATTTTTTTAGAATCAGTTTTATTTTTTTTTTTTTAAAAACAAGCATATATTACAATTTATAAAAAATATAGTTAATATAAAATAAAATGCTTAATTATATTAAATAATATTATCATAAAATTAATAAATATTAATATTAAGATACATATATATATTTATATATATATATTGTCATACCTACATACATAAATTATAAAAATGTATAAATAAATAAATGGCCTAGTGAGCAATGGATGACAGAAAGTGTTGTCTGACCATGTTTTTAAAGATAGGGAGAGATTTTGCATGACGAATTGAGACAGGTAGGGCATTCCAGAGTCTGGTAGCCTGCAGAGTAAAAGAGGTACTATAAAATACTGAGGTATGGTGGGGAGTTTTTAATTGAAGGGTTTCAGAGGAACGTAAGGATCGAGAGTTGGCAAGGTGAAGAAAGTCAAAGCGTTCTTTGAGGTAGGACGGAGTAGAAGGGATGAAAAGGATGCTGTAAAGGAGGGAAAGGATATGCGCATTCCGGCGAAGGCGGATGGGTAACCACTTAAGTCTGTGGCGATACTCAGAAATGTGGTCGAACTTGCGCAAGCCAAATATGAATCTAATAGAGAAATTCTGGAGACGCTCAAGCTTGTTGAGTTGGTCTTCAGTTAAATCAAGATAGCTGGCGTCAGCGTAATCGAGAATGGGATGCAGCAATGTCTGTGCAAGTGCAATTTTGGTGGAAGTCGGAAGGAAGTTTCGCAGCCGTTTAAGAGAGGCAGCGATTCACTGTTTTAGGAATAATGGCTTACACATAAAAGATGGATATTGCTGTCACGGACTTTTTTGTAGAGAGATTTCCACGATACAGTATATTCGTGTAACTCCTACGGTATTTATAGTGCACGCTAGAATGGCTCGCAGATAGGAGTATTTTTTTTCGACTTACGTGACACTTATTGTTATATTTTGGCCACTTAATAGCTTTATAAACTACTAGCTGACAAATTCGCAGCTTCGCACGCTAAGTTTTTCAATAAAAACATTACCCTCCTTCAGCGCAGTTGGGTAAAAAGTAGTCTGTCACCCGGGAATAGCGTAGCTTCCCAACAGTGAAATAATTTTTTAAATCGGTCCATATTCCATAGTTTCGGAGCCTATTCAATACAAACAAACAATCTTTCCTCGTTATAATATTAGTATAGATAGCATATATGTTATTCAGATGTATGAGCTATATTATGGTAAAGTTTCATTAAAATCCATTTAGTAGTTTTTGCATGAAAGAGCAACAAACATCCACGCATACATCCATACAACTTTCGCGTTTATAATATTATTGGGAAGTGAGATGGTGGGATATTAGTAGTCTTCTTGGTCTGCCACGTTACCTGCTCAGAGCTCCCCAACGACCAGCTCAATTCAAACACAACTTGTTTTGTCCAAGAAGAAAATATTTGAAGCCTTGTAACAATTTGATTTTTGGTCATAGGACGATACCCGCTGCAGATCAAATCGAATAGCGGAATACATTAATACAGATACATAGACTGTAGGTCTCTAGTCTCTAGTTTCGTTTTGTTTAAAATTGTTTTTATCTTAAACTTGTGGTTCCGCCGAACTTCGTATCGGCTTGACATGCATAGGTATAACGCGGGCTGTCAATATAAGTCATCTTGGTAGAATTGTCAATTGTTGTCCCCGGCCATCATTATGTATGAGAAAATGAATGACTTCCACAAATAATTCAATACCAAAATTAGCCAAATCGCTCCACCCGTTCTCGAGTTTTAGCGAGACTAACGAACAGCAATTAATTTTTATATGTATAGCCAATATATCTCGGGATAACTCCGACCGAAGCATCTGTTTCAAACGATATTCATTTTTTTACATCCTCTTTGACGATATTTGCAGCACGCATTCTGTCAATTCTATGTCAAACGTCATAAGGTTACACTATCTATAAAAGCGCTAAGGTTAGATTATAAATAATTTTATATGGTGGTTAAGTATTCTTAAATTTTCTAATCTTGCGAGCAATTTTCTTAATTTTTTCTTTCATAAGAACCTTCTCATGACAATAAGAAATACAACAAAAAAAGAATTGGCCAAATTGGTCCAGGCGTTGTTGAGTTATGCGCTTACCAACACATTTTGCAATTCATTTTTATATTATAGATTATGTCGAAAAGGAGGTATTGTCAAAAAACAAAAAATTCGGAAAGAGCACATCAAAATCTATAAAATTACCAATTTACAAAACTTCCGGAAAACTTACCAGGTAACCACTATTTTTCGAACCAAATGACTGTACTATAAGGCTCGGACTATATGGCATCCGGTCTTGTCAGAGACCGTTTTTAACGGCCCCTGACCAATCCGTCGCACAACCAAACATATGCATTTTTCCTGCATCGACTACATGCGATCCGACGCCATCCGGAAGGACATACTCCGGATTCGCAGGATCGGGGAGATCCGGATGCCATACAGTCCAAGCCAAATAAAAACTTGAAAATATTCTAGCAGTTCGTTACAACGTAAAGTGCGTCTATTTGTTTACATTTTAAAAATATAACACTAAAAAAAGATGAAGGTGATCTCTCAGACGACATTTTTTTCACATTTCTGTACCATATCAACACCAAACACAATTAAAATAAACAGTTTCAAATTTGTCATCGTTCGTAAATTATTAAAATTAAAATATATCGGCATTCCTTTTACGGCGGTAAATACATCAAAAATACTACAATGACCGTCATGATCTACAAATGTGGCTGCGCGCGCGCACCTCACTAGTCGAGCCTTTGCCGTTCGCCAGTCACTCGTCTTTGTGTCACCTTGCAAAGTAAAGTGTAATAAAAAAACTTGAATGGAACACTAAAAAGTTGGAAATCAATACGAAAAAATACACAAATCGGGCACAAAACTGTGAGTATATTTTTTTAATGTTACTTGTGTGTGTTATTGTTTTTTTTTTGATGGTTTTGGGAAGTTATAGTCGCACAGTTCATTATACCTAAATGCATGGCTGCGTGCAGTTAAATTATGATTTACATAACAAATACAAGGAATTATTGAAATATGCGTTAGTTTGTGTGAGTGCTATGGTCTCATAGTAAAATACTCAATTTGATTCACACTAAACAGAGAAGTACTGGGAGAACTTAATGCTAAGAGCAGTATCTACCAGTCATACAGGGCGTCCAAAATAATGAATGCATGACAATTATTTATTGTTATTACAAGCTAGTTACAAAATTATAAGAAATAAATGTTTAATTGGCAGTCTTATTAAACAAAACAAAAAAAGCAATCTCTTCTAAACAACTTTTTGGTGGAGAGGAGAAATTGGGAAATTGGCAGTGGTGCAGAATTATAAAATAATTGAACAAAAAAATTCGGATATAATTATATTCTTCTTATTATAGATAGAAAGATCGTATGTACATCAGGGTTTTTTCAAAGAACTAGCTTATATAAACATAGTGTAGGGGGCGGTCTTATCGCTGAAAGCGATTTCTTCCATATAACCTTCGGATGGACAGTAATGAACGATGTAGCAATAGACGGTGGTGGTGCACAGTTTAAAATAAACGAAAACATTATTATTGACAACCTCCGTGGCGCAGTAGGCGTATAGCCGGCTGAGACGCAGGAGGTAGTGGGTACGATTCCCACCGCGGAACAAATGTTTGCATGATATACAAATATTTGTTCCGGGTCTGAATGTTTTTCTATATATTATAAGTATGTATGTACAAAAAAAGGTACATAAGTATTCAGTTATCTGGTTTCGATAGTACAAGCTCTGGTTTGGGGCTAGATAGTGCTGTGTGAAATATCCATAAATGTTTATTTATTATTTATTTTATTATTTATAATTGGAAGACTAATTGTACATGTAACTGTGTAAATATATAAGTAGTTAATACAGGTAAGTATACAGTATTCTATATATAATAATACATATTCATAAAGGTACATGATAACATAAATGCAGAAACAGTTGAATCATCAAAAGACCGTTGCATACAACGTATAGATAGATAGCTACTCCAGATCTCCACCAGGTACTTTGTTGTTTATTGTTGTTGTAGTAAGGTTATTTTTTTTATATTTTCATTTGTTCTTTAGCGTGATGTAGTTAAGACAACTATCACAATAAAGATACTTGAAAAAATATTTAGGTAGTATGTTATGTATATGCAAAGGTGGACATTATTTGGATTGCTTGTAATTAAAATAAGTAATTAAATAAATAAATATTGGTACACATTTCACACAGCGCTATCTTGCCCAAAACTAAGCAGAGCTTGTACTATGGGAACCAGATAACTGACAGAACGCTTATATATGTTTTTTTTTGTAAATACATACTTTAAATCTATAGAATAACATCTAATTGACATGCAAATACATATTTTGTATTTGTTATTCAATTACTTTGTTTTTTGTTACTTCTTATTTTGTAGTTAGTATTTCAATACATATACACAAATACATCTGAACATAAATACTTTTAGGGATCACTTCTCTCTCTTCTCTATCTGGTGCGTATAGAAAATAGCGTTTATTAGCTGTCTAAACTATTCGTAAGCAAATCGGTAAATGTCAATATTTAAAGTTGGCAACACTGTCCCTGTACTGTACGCCAAATTGTCAATTATCAAACGCCTGACTGTATTTTGTATTATAAATAAAAATGATTTAAATACTGTATTTCTTATTTTATATATCAAATACACGACTTAAAAATATTTATGTATTTCGTATTTTAAATACGTGCGAGATAGTATTTTATAATTTGTGCCCAGTGTATATTCATTTAATACACTGCTTGAGATCGTGAGAATTTGAGTGAATACCTATTTATTGTTTGTAGAAGTTGGCATTTAATCTTAGTTAATGCTAGTTGTTGCAAAAAGCAATTACCATTATTAACTTGCAAGTAACGCTTGTGAAAGGTTGATTAAGAAGTATGGAACTAATAAGTTTGTACCTATTCAATGGTATTATTCAATGGCAAAATATTTACTACCAAGGTAGAATGAGAAGAGACATCGATATAAGTTAAATTAAATAGTATTTTATTTATAGTGTTATCCTAACACATACAGAAAATTCCAAGATTTCGACCTAGACGTGTATTGGCCTGGTAGCACAGTTGGATAGTGCATCCTCGTATCAAGAGGAAGGTTGCGGGTTCACGTCCCGTCTAGGCTTGAAATTTTTGAGATGATTTTAAAAATCTTGGAAATTTCCATATGTGTTCGGATAACACTATAAAAAAAATACTATTTGAAATAAGCAACGCGACATCTCTTGTCAATGTACTGAACTGCAACGTTTGGCATTGAGCAGGTACAAAAAACTACATAAGTTTTCCTGTAGATAACGGCTCTTTAGCCGTAATTCTGAATCATCTCACTAATTTCGACCTAGACGTGTATTGGCCTGGTAGCACAGTTGGATAGTGCATCCTCGTATCAAGAGGAATGTTGCGGGTTCAAGTCCCGTCTAGGCTTCAAATATTTGAGATGATTTTAAAAATCTAAGTTATTAGGGTAGTCAAATTTGTTGCGCCTCTTGCGAAACTTTACTGATATACTTTTTTCTGACTCTGTAAAAAGTTAATTTATCAATACGAATATTATAAATTGAATATATCTCTTTGTTTGTTTGTTACGTTTTCAAGACTAAACATAGATAGATTATGAACAATAAATAAATAAATATTGCGGGACATTTCGCACAGCGCTATCTAGCCCCAAACTAAGCAGAGCTTGTATTATGGAAACCAGATAACTAATATAATACTTATATACTTTTTTTTGTAAATACATACTTAAAATATATTGAAAAACATCCAGACCAGGAACAAATATCTATAGATCATGCAAACATTTGTCCCGCTGCGGGAATCGAACCCGCTACCTTTTGAGTCTCTGCGCGAGGTCGTCGAGATTAAGACTTAAGCTACTTGAGGAGTTAGTACTGATCAATGATGCCATTGCAAAATTCATAGCATTCGAGCATGGCCGCAGGCTCAATAAAAATATAAATGGACTACCTTAGGCATGACATGTATATTTAGGGAAACCCTGTTAAAAGATTATCCTCTCTGGGAACAACAAAATGCAGATATATGGAATATTAAACTTACGTGTTCGCTGAATCTAAAAATACTAGCAGACCCGCGCCGATGTCGATCAGATTATGATCAAAATATAACTTAGAGCACTCACAGATGGTGTAGCTATCAGTAAAACATTTTTTCAGAATCGGTTGAGTAGTTTCTAAGGTCAGTTAGTTCGAGATATATTCTACAGTTTTTTTTACTAGCCCATCCTGTCCTACTGCTGGGCAAAGGCCTCCCCCTCTTCCTTCCACTTATCACGGTCTAGAGCCATATCCCGCCAGTCTCTTTGGAAGGCGTCCTAGTCCAAGAGTTCATCGCTCCAGCGCTTTTTAGGCCTTCTTCGACGTCGCTTTCTGTCTTTAGGAGTCTAGGAGACCCACTTAGTCCCATTTTTAACTACCCATTTCAGCTGAAATAGTCTACATAAAGCTGAAAAATAAGTAGGTACATTTCCGCTCAAACAAAAATAATGTATTTACCTGTACATTTTAATGCGCCAAATTATTCACACTTCAAGCTATTTTATAGTTACAACAGTCACAGCTTCTAAAAGAACTGGGGGTGAATAGCGCTAATTTTGAACGTATCTACCGTTGGAACTCACGTTGGTTTGACTGATGTCACACGTGTCAGCGTGATACGAAATGTGCATAAATTAACGTTTTTGTTATAGTTTGACCAAAAACGCTATACTGCTCCTAAAAGTGCGGCGAGGTGGGGGCCAAGGAAATAAGAGCAAGAGTACACATGAGATCGATATTGTCGGATATATCTTCGGATATCGTAAACGATATGGTTATTTTAAATAACGATATGTTTATATTTTTTAATAACTAAATTATCTATAGATATTCTGATTTTCTTTATAGCTTTCTCTGTATGCTTATCGTTTCTTAAAATATTCGGCCAGATTAAAAATGACGGTCTTGACATCACGAGATAGCGCTCCACCCATCTTTGGATATTTATCTTGTGTGCGTCTGATATAGACCGTCCGGTACGAAAGCTACCTACCGCCGTGAGCGTTGACGGCAGACTGATAGATCGGAGCGGCCGACACTTCCCCCCGTCGCGCCGCGCGCATACCTCAGGAGCGGTACAGCGGTTTCGGTCAAACTATAGCGCGACTGCCCCCTTGATCAACTAATAAGAATTAATTGTTAAATCGATGCGATGGTGCGGATAATTCCACGCGCACAATTTGCGAAAATTTGTCTCCCCCGAAACAAAACGGCTTTATACAATAAAAGTGTAATCTGACTAGCTGTGCGTTTGTACAATCATCTTCCAAAGAGTGTGCTAGATGCTCATAGTTTAAATATATTTTATTTTATTCTGAAAAAGATATTAATATAAAAAGCATACTATATGTAGTGTTAATGATTACCTAGAGCCGATGACAATTTTGATTGACCAATTATTACATGATTTTTTATGTTAAGTTTCACTAATATTATTATTACTTTTTATTGTTTTAAATTTTATATAAGCTTCAAACAATAATTGTATTGATTATAAATAAATGACCCTGACATTGTGCTTAGATGCAAAAATTTAATAACAAAATGAATGTGTAAAGCTTTATCATTGCATGCGTTAAACGCTGAACATGGCTGTACCTACACAAAAACTGTACTAAAACCTTGTTATATACCCATATTACACAATAAATGCAATTTGAGTTGATTATGTTTGTAAATAACCCCATAAATTATGTTTTACGCCGGTATTACAAAAAGTTTAAACCTAAGGCTTTAGGCCTACCTACCTACTAGAGATGGAACAAAGAGGAAGAAAAATCATATTAAATTGATAATCATACGTCACATCTGCTACTTTCCGCCGCATAACCTGCTAAAAATAATTTCGATGAAATTGCTCTTCGTCGGTCGGTTTCGTGCGAAAGTACTGCTAAATAGCATATCATTTGGATTTCGGCGTTTCCGTTCGAATCTGTTAAATAGCACATCCATTGTTTTTCATCCGAAATTATCGGTCGTATTCGTTTGAATTTGCTAAATAGCGTAGCACGTGTCACTATGCTATTAAAATCCATTGTTCTCACATGTGAAATAGCAGTGTTTGTTTGACGTGATAACGTCTTATAAATCGATAAACGTCAGCTGCACGCACAAAAAGGCATGACTCATTGTCACGTTCCGCCTAAGCCGAGCGTGCAAGCGAGAACGCGGAACAAGCAATAGAGAGGCACGATCGATCTAAACGTTCGGCTTGTGACGCATGTATCTCTCTCGTTATCACGTAAAATTATCGCCCGTAAACCGACTTTACAGACAAACAATTTTTTTATCATTGCCATGCTTAGTACTTACCTGCTTATTCTAAGACAGTATCCTGTCAGCTTTATTTTATTTTTTGAGATAAGATGACGACGGCGACGTACCTAAGCCTTCACTTTGTGATAAGCGGTTACCACCACTGGCTTATACAATTTGTTTTTGTTATTTTTTTTTGTCAACCTATATTGTCCCACTGCTGGGCAAAGGTCAGAGATAGATAGAGATATCTATCTCTGTCCTGTGCGACACTCCACCACTCCTGCTCGAAGGCAACAAGATCATCTCTCCAACGCTTTCTTGGCCGTCCCCGACCGCGTCTTCCATTAAGGCTCCAGGTTGTGGCTAAATTAGCCCACCTATCGGGGTGCATTCTACTAATGTGTCCCGCCCAATCCCATTTGAGCTGTCTTTCTCCAATCTCGGAAATGCCTGTCAACGAACGCAGCGTGGTGTTTCTCACTCGATGAATCCGTTTGAATCCGAGAACGCTGCGTTCCATTGCTCTCTGGCAAATCTTGAGTTTGGACTTATGTGACTCGGTCAGCGACCGTGTCTCCGCACCGTAGGTTAGGACGGGCAGGACACACAAGTCGATGAGCTGGCGCTTATGTGTAAGAGGAAGCTCCCCCTTCATTTGCTCGTTCATGGACCAGTAGCTTTTTATATTTGTTATTTATTAATTTATTATTTTAAAATAGTAAGGTAAATACACAATAAAGTACATTCGCGCTAGTCTGTCTCAAAATCATTAAAATCGATTCAGCCGTTTAGATGTCTAAACGTAACAACCGAAGGGACACCGGAAATTTTATTTTTAGCAACAAACTGTTATGAATAAGCTTTTATAATTTCCTCGCATTCGTCATGAATAGATAAGTGCTAATCTATTTTTATCATGTCATTTAATCTATGCTGCTAAATCTGCTAATACATATGTTACAAAATAAGGTCTTGAATTAAATACGATTAAAGTGCTTGTAGATATTATTTGCCGGTTAGGGCCTCAGTAATGTAAATCATTAATTATGCCTAGAGCTGTATTTTATTTTTATAGTGTCAAAAACTTTCGAAGACTTTCTAAGATTAAAAACTATCTCAAAAGTTTTCAAGCCTAGACGGGAAGCATACATTTTTTTTGCCTATAAGTATTTTCCTATCCTATAAGTAATTAAGGCATCGGCGAACTGGAAAGCGCAGAGTAAAATGACCCCGTACTAGATATAAAGATGACCTACTAGCTAGGTTGCTGGAAGTTGGAAGTTGGCCGCAGAAGATCGGTTGCTCTGAAAATCTGTAAGGATTCAACACTGCAGTGGACGTAGTATAGTTGATATTATGATGCAAATATTAATCACAAAAACTTAGCCTGTGTACGTAACGCATGCGCATTATGAACCGGAACATAGTTAGTAGGTAATGAGAACTTTTTTAAGTACTACTTGTGAATTTGAAAAACATTGATTACATATATACGTATCCTGTTTTCAAACTAAAACACCCGACTACAGTTATATTTATTATCTGTAGTTATATCTGTAGATTGACATCCTTTTTGAGATAAATTTAATGGTGATTATTATTTAGAAACCCCTTTTATCAAAACCATCCGAATAACGGACTATTCGATACATCGTCAGTACAAACATTACGTAAACAAATGTTCAACTGTTTTATAAATCTAATACTCGTTTATCCGGTTTGCCAAAGCTTGTGAAAGAGCTAACATCTATATAAAAACAAAGAATATTTTGTTACACGTCATTATAGTTTAATTTTTATGGTTCCGTACCTCAATAGAAACAAAGGAACCCTTCGTTCTCCGTCTGTATTATATTAATTTCATCTTCGTATTCCTGAGAAAAAGGGTGTTGCCAGACAGACAGACGGACAAAAAGTGATCCTATTAGGGTTCCTTTTTTTCCTTCTGAGGTACGGAACCCTCGGTGCGTGGGTCAGACTCGCACTTGTCCGGTTTTCATAGATTCGGGCCAATGTATTCTTCTTCTTCTTAGCGTGTCAATAGTTTTACTTATATTGTGTTAGATAGGTACTTGGATACATTGATGGTGTCAGGAGAAGCCAGTTTTAAGTCTTTCATTGAAGATTGCAGGTGTTCGGGCACAATGGGCACATTAGCAGGTTTTTCATCGACTGTGCAGGATCACCACAGTCGCATTTTGTTTGTCTGGGATTCCTGAACCCCCATTTGCACATATTGACTTTGCAGCGACCAACTTGTGTGCGAAGTCTATTTAAGGACTTCCACACTGGCCACGGCAGGTCGTGCCCTGGTGAAAGCTGTTCTTGAGAGGGAATGAAGTCAGGTAGTGGGGGGTTACTATCTATCCACAGTGCGCGTCTAGCAACAGATGGGTCGTCGTTGGTGACCTGCGTGAATTTATATTTAATGTATCTATGTAATAGCTGGAGTGGTTTTAACTTTCTCTGATAGTTCCATTCCCTGTTTCTAAGACTTTTTAAATCATATAGGCCTATATGCATTTTCTACGATCTGTCTTTTGCTTAATTTCTAGTAATGACCTACTAGACACGCTCTATATTGTCCAAATACTATAAATAACGTAAAATGTTAGTAAAATAAACTTATAGTCCAAACGTATTGTATTTCAAGGGTAATCCGTGTTAAGAGAATAGTTACCAAATGTGATAGTTTTATCTCTTAGATAAATCATGAATAATAAACAACAAAGATGTATATTGACTTTTGAAGATTGACATTAACTGTATCTTTGACAACCTCCGTGGCTCAGCGGGCGAATAGCCGGCTGAGATGCAGGAGGTAGCGGGTTCGATTCCCGCGCGGAACAAATGTTTGCATAATCTACAGATATTTGTTCCGGGTCTGGATGTTTTTCTATTTACACGGTTTTACGGCTCGCGCGCGTATCAGTGCAATCCGCACTTTTAAATAACGCCGCGAGGGGCTCGTGGCTCAAAAAACCGATCGTCGATCACAGATAATGAGCCAGATCAACAGTTTTCACTGGCAGTGGTCGAGAAAGGTTGGATGCGTGCATGTTTATTGGCCTAAAAATGGATTTTCTAACTAATAGCACGTTGTATATTTTTATAGTTCGATGGTTCTCTAAATAATTGTTTTATTAGGCGTAAATGAGTAAGTTCCTCACTTTGTTTTCACTAATTCCTTATCCTTATCCCTGGACGTTTCCTAATTTTTTTGAGTACTTTGCATGCTATTGTTAGGTATTACAAGGCCACGGATTCACGTACTCCACACAAATGCCTGGGCTGTTTGGCTCGCCAGTCGATCAGCACCAGTGACAAGTAAAACCGCGGTTTTATCTCTCGTCCATAGATCACCTTTTTTTATGTTATTTAAGGGGTAACAGGCTTACGGCCCACCTGATGGTAAGCGGTCACCGTCGCTTATTGAAAGCGGCAACATCCGGGGTATTGTCGATGCTTTCCCTACATTGTAGAAACCTCTTTACATTTCTTTTGAAGCGTGCCATGTCGTAGTCTAGTGGGGAAACCTCAGATGGTAGCTCATTCCACATCTTGCAAGTATGGGGTAGAAAAGATCGCGTGAAGCGTGTGGTGCGTGATACCCAATTGTCGATGATATGTGAATGAGCTTTATTACGTTGTCGAGAAGTGCGGCGGTAAAATCTCGACGATGGAATGAGATCGAATAGCTCCTCAGAACATTCCCCATTATACAGGCGGTAGAATACACTGAGTGATCCGATTTCACGGCATTGACTCAGCGGTTCCAGCCACCTACTTAAGAGATAATTATTATCATGTCAATATCTGATAACATAGATCAGACTGTCCACTGGAATCTTGATATACTGCTGCTATCAACCTAGGCAGATCTTCCCACGATAGAGTTAGAATTAGAATCGCACTGTTAGCTCTATTTCCTGGTAAGGGAGAGAGACTACTGATCTCGACTTGCTACGGTCTTTTATGTCTCGTTTGCTTCATTCGCTATCTTATGATTCTTCATATATGCTGGCTGGTTACTACTATTGACCTGATATAGCCCTTTACAATCGGCTTTGCCTGTACGAATGTCTAAAATCTTGATTCTTTCAAACATAAAACAGAACTTCTCGATTCGGTCCAGGCGTCTTCGAGTAATCGAGGAAATACACAAAAAAAGATACAGATGAATTGAAAACTTCCTCCTTTTTTAAAATTGGTTAAAAATAGTGTACGCGGATTTCAAAACAGGTGGTAGTTGTCCGCATAAAGTTTAATTTTTGAAGGAATCTGACAACTAATGTTTGCAAATCCGTCTCAAGTCTAATTAACATTTTTTATCCTCAACTTCTTTGGTTAGGTACCGACAATTAAAAATTACCATAATTCAGCCATTAGTATTTTAGTACGATCCAACACATCTAAATATCACGCTTTGGGTCAAGTTGAACCAGTCAGTTGTGCAAAATCGATGTCATGTGGTAGTGTTTACTCTACAGCGGCAGATTTAGGACTAAATAGGCAATATTAATGTTGAAAGATATAACTTGAAAAGAGTTTATCTTTTACGGCAGAGTTAAAATGTGATTTGTTCTCACTTAGTCATTTTTTGGGCTAAGTAACAGCACTAGGGTGAAGGACGTAACCTGTAGTGCCTGGGACAAGTCTTTTGGATACGGTAATGTCATTTTGTGGTACCTAAATAAATGATAAAACATACGAAGGCAGGTTGGTCTTATTTGTAAGTTCACACCACCTACCAATAAGATAAATAGCGGTAGCTAGTCAAAACAAACTCGTATACACATTTGCTTCTTCTACAGTAGGTTGTGATGGACCTAAGGTGACGAACACAAGTGTTCGTGTCAAATTGTCCATACACATCAGAACTAATGGCTCGCCCGCCTTCATGAGTACAACTATACCATCCTACCAGGTGAGTCACACAGGCGCGATTATAGTACGGTGTTAGGAGCGATCTTATTCCTATATTCAAGGTTTTTTTATTACAAGTTTTTTATTATCCTGCAATGTATGTATGTTTGTCCGGGTGGAACCTTGCAACTGAATTTTAAATCAGTTATCTTTAACCGATTGAGCTGAAATTTGGTCAGCACGCTTATTTTGGAGAACAATGCATATTTAAAGTGAGCATAACCTGATTCTACTCCCTGGATCGGCTCTAGACGAAGGAACTCTTCAACGGTCAACAGCACAGGTAACAAAATTTAGTATACGCATTTAATTATGATAGCCCGTTTTAATTTCCACTATGTGATGGCTGCTGCACTTAGAGTTGGCTTCCGAAGAAGGAACTCCTCAACGGTCAACAGCAGAGACACGAAATTTTGTGTACGCATTTAATTATAATATATTGGGCTAAGTTCCACCATGACATGTCTGCTGCACTCAGGGTTGGCTTCCAAGAAGGAACTCCTCAACGGTCAACAGCAGAGACACGAAATTTTGTGCACGCATTTAATTATACTTGTTCTAAGTTCCATCATGACATGTCTGCTGCACTTAGGGTTGGCTTCCAAGAAGGAACTCCTTAACAGTCAACAGCACAGACACAAAACACTGTATACGCATTTAAATTTAGAATACTTAATTAACTTGGGTGACAATGCAATAATATAGTACCATGGAGGTGATCTCATGATGGAGACGGATACTAGACAATGGAACTTCTGAATAGATTTTAGAGGGCTACTAGTGTTTGGGCTCATTTGAATCTGCTTGCGGTTCTAAGGATGAATAGTATAAAAGCTTGTTTTGCAAAAGTATTTTATTTCACAAAAAACATATACTCTTTTAAGATGACAGGATAGGGACTCTATTTATATTTTTCCACATGAATTAGCTAATGTTTGCTATAAAAATAACGAAACAGTTTCGTACTCTATTTTTGCTCAATGTTTGCATAATTTGTTTGTTGTTTGTATGTTGTAATGTTTGTAGGATCATGCATGACCAACGTCGTTCATCTGCGGAGTTCCGTTAGGATAGGACTTCTTAGGTTTTAAGGTTCTGTTTAGTAATTTGTAAGTTCAAGATGATTTTTTATATTTGGTATTCTACTAACATACTTTTTTTCCAATGACCGCCGTTGCTATGACAACTCCATTGAAAATTTGGCAGCTTATAATACGAACAACAATCATAATCGTTACGACGATAATTTTTGAAGGAACTTTCTGAAGTCTAGTGCATGTTTTATCAATATAAACCTCAAGTATGTTATTTTTCTGTTTTTTCTTTCGAACAGCGCAAAGAGTATTCTAAATAAATACTTTTGCACTATAATTTTTCGTTTTCAAAAATGATGCTATCATGAAAGTTTTACGTTTTAAGAAGTCTTAGAATCAGGGAATGGAACTATCAGAGAAAGTTAAAATCAATCCAGCTATTACATAGATACATTAAATATAAATTCACGCAGGTCACCAACGACGACCCATCTGTTGCTAGACGCACACTTTGGAAAGATAGTTATCCCCCACCACCTGTCTTCATTCCCCCTCAAGAACAGCTTCACCATGGCACGACTTGCCGTAGCCAGTGTGGAAGTCCTTAAATAGGCTTCGCACACAGGTTGGTCGCTGCAGAGTCAATATGTGCAACTGGGGGTTCAGGGATCTCAGACACTTTAAATGTTGACTTAAAAATGGCTTCTCCTGACGCCATCAATGTAGATCAATGTACCTATCTAACACAATGTAAGTAGAGCTATTGACATGCTAAGACGAAGAATACATTGCCCCGAATGTATGAAAACCGGACAAGTGCGAGTATGACCCACGCACCGAGGATTCTGTAACTCAGAAGGAAAAAAAGGAACCCTTATAGGATCACTTCGTTCCCTTAAAGGAACTCCGTCTGTCTGTCTGTCAATCCCCTTTTTCTCAGGAATACAAAGATGAAATTGAAATAAGACAGATGGAGACAGAAGAGTTCCTTTGTTCTTTTTGAGGTACGGAACTTTAGGGGTTTTGTGATAATCATAATAATGATGCAACCCCTAATATACTGATTTGTCCTTTCTTGATGAGGAGGTGGCAATGAGTAGATGCATCTTCTAATTACCAATTTATATTTCCACAACTGTACATGTGTGAACTGATTGAGCGGAGAGAGACGACTGGCGCGGGCACACTACAACAGCGACCATCTATTTACGGTACGACTTACGCGAGTCAGCTATTCTGTATGTAGTGTGTCCCTACAGGAACCATAAAAAAGAAACAATGATGACGTGGTACAAAATATTTTTTGTTTTTTATCAGATGTTAGCTCTTTCACAAGCTTTGGCAAACCGGATAAACGAGTATCAGATTTTTATAACAGTTGCTCATTTATTTACGTAATGTTTGCACTGACGACGTATCGAATAGTCCGTTATTCGGATGGATTTGGACAAAATGTTTTTAAAACATAACCACCTATAAATATACCTAATAAAACCAGCCAAGTGCTAGTCGAATTCGCGCGCGAAGGGTTCCGTACCATTATCTATAAAAACTGCAAAAAAATCACATTTGTTGTATGGGAGCCCCCCTTATATATTTCGTGGTACTATTTTATTAGTCAAAGATTAAGGCCGGCTTGCACAACGATCCCTTAAAGTATTAACCTACTAAACATGATTTGACAACTCTTTAATTAAATCATATTTAGCCACTACATTATATTTAGGCATCGTTGCCCGAGGCGCCCTAAGAATTTTTTTTTTGTGTTATGGGAAACTCGCGAGATCTCAGTTCAGGGCAAACCACTAGTATAATTCATTTTGAATTTCAAAATTGAATCTAAGCAAACCACAACAAGGTTTAAAATACATTGTTTGCCTATTTGGTATGACACGGAAAATCATTTTTGTTCCAGAATGTAATAATTTTATGAATGTCACTACAATGTAATCTGTGTCGCGAATACACCAGTTTAGTAAATAGTAGTTGAAGGCGATTCTGTCAAAACTCACTGAGCGGCTTTAAATAATGGTATGCTTTTATCAAATTTATATGATAGCTGAACCCTGTTGAGCTATCGAGATAGATAAATCATACGAAATGGTCTTGAGAAACTCCTACGACTAAACTGTTTTTTTTTATACGTACTTATGACATTTCTTCTTTTCAATGTTTCTTATAGTGAGTAATTTGAATGAATAAATACCTTAAATAATATTTTGAGCCAAATAAGCTGATACTAATTACCTTTTATGCTTGCATATATCTTTCAACAACATCTGTTTTTCTCGTTTAAAATAACACAAGCATTATCCTTATGACAGCCTTATTTAAATTCAAAGGACGAGACAGGAAGTTAACCAAAACAGCTGCTAATGAGATTTTGTGACCTCTGTTATTCCATAATGGAATATAAAGAAAACAAGGCGAATTTGAGGAAGATTGTCTGATATTGGCAACTTCTACACTTCTTATTTTGGAAAGGTCAAAACATTGACTAGATATTTACAAATTTTTTTTATTGATGTGATAGAAAACTTTATGTGCCAACATTGTTTGAATATGTTTGGTTATAAATTAATTTATTGAATATCTAAATTATTTATGAAACTCGCTTTTTTACTTGTCCTATGAGTTAAAGATATACTTTATAACGATATGATTAAACTTATTTTGAACCATGACTTAAATTAAAGATGAACATACATACAGCGTCTGGTGTCCTTTTGGCAGTCACTGTAGTACTTAGTAGAGTATTTTTATATGGATTATCAGACTTGTCCAACACAATCATTCTCAGCTCAGTCGAACTCAACTACAGGAAAACCAGAACTGAACAAATCGCGGGTTTCCTCTATAATTTCCTTTACCTTAATAATTTTGCATTATTTTGTATTATTATGTTCTATTGTAACATATATCAGATGCACAATACCTATTCTGTCGAAAATACTATTTCTAAAATTAATAGTCATAGAATAACCTTGTGTACCCCACGTTCAAACTTTCAACTCTCAATTTAACATAAGTATAAAGTTCTCCTTAAGGTGAGTATAGACTACAACATTTTCTCGAGCATTTCTGTGTAATGTAACGTTCTTACGAATGGTACAATACAGGCAAAAGCTCAGTTGTCAAAGCATTTCCATGTAATGTAACGTTCCTGGGAATGCTCGGCGTTGTTATGTTACGGATAAATGCTCACAGCGAGTGTGCATTTACCAACATTTCGTTGTACCTTGCTTTCATTCTTCTTTGAAATGACTCGTGCAAAGGCTCGACGAAATGTTACACCAATACGCTCGACGAAATGCTCACCAATATGCTCATTGATTTGTACAAAAGCTGTAACAGAGAGGCGAGCGTGCCTGACGTTTAGGATGATACACTAGAACATATCACAGAGCGGCTCGTTGTTCTGTTACAAGTAAATGTTGTAGTCTATACTCACCTTTACGCTAATTAAAGTTAATGTTACAACCGAGAAGGTACAAACGAATGTGGCATTTCAAATAAGATTTAATTGGTCAAGGAAACAATATAATCTAGGCAAGGACTTCTATCTACAGATAATTAAACCGTCAAGGATCACGCCAATATATTTTTGTATGGTTGTGGTGCCTGACTGTTTATCAAGTATTTACTTGGTCTTATATTGTCCATGTCCGTGTCAAGTCATGTAACTACATATCCCCTTAGTACCCGCTGGCTATATAAGGTCATCGATATGGCTATATTTAGCCCAAATTGAAAATCTATTGTGTGTAGGTTTAATCTCAGGTTCTGACATTATTTGACAGTCTCGCGCTGGTGGCACGAACGAAACGCAGCGACTTGCACTGTGTGACAGCAGAGTTCACGTTAGGTTATTTGTGTTCTGTCTGGCGACTGGCTGTGTGGTTCATTCTCGTGATTTTTTATCGTATCTATGGCGTCCACGTCAGTCGTCACAGCATGCAGCACGAAGTTAGCTCTAAAATAAAAATACATTCTTACGATATTTGTTTGTTATTGTTATAATAGCCAGTGAGTCACTAACTGATCGATAACTATGTATGACTCATTTAACAAGTAGTTGTGGGACTTGATATGGTGTGAATAAATGGGGTAGTAACAAATACCCGTCTATGCACTGTCATAAGCGTTAAATCCAAACACCCCGACAGAGTTACCAACTTGCAATTTTGATGTGTAACTATAACCATGTGTAACATTTTATAGCTGTAAGTTTTTCGATTTAATAGGTCAGTGTGGCAATAAACGGCTTGAAACCTTTTACTAATGGAATACTAATTACAAACCAAAAAGTTGGCAAACTACCAAAAACATGTTTGAACTTCCCTTGAAAAGGATAACATTAAGGTTCCGAGAGTTGAGGATATTTGTACTTACCATAAAAGTATTTTCAATCACTACACGTACATTTTATAAAAACAAACTGTGAATACAAAGACATGATGGTTATCTATATCTATACTTATACTATAATAATATTATAAAGAGGAAAGATTTGTATGTTTGTGTGTATGTTTGTAATGAATAAACTCAAAAACTACTGAACCGATTTAAAAAATGTTTTCACTGTTGGGAAGCTACACTATCCCCGAGTGACATAGGTTACTTTTTACCCAACTGCGCAGAAGGACGGTAATGTTTTTATGGATAAACTACGCATGAGAAGCTGCGGATTGGTCAGCTAGTGTATAATAATAATACATTATTAGAAGAGTACATTTTTGGCATGGAAAAATATAGGAATGACAGATCTGTTAGCTCAATATTTTTTAGGTTATTTCATGAATTTGGAAGCATAAATGTTTTAAACTATAAGTTATATTATTAACTATAAGTTAGAATTGCCGCATATAAGCTCTCCTTCGTTATCCATTCGTCTGATACGAATAAAACCCCCGAACCCCTCTTTTTGCGTCCATCGGAGCTTAAATTTTGACAAGCTAAGAACCAGCTCAATTGGTTTCTTCAAGACTGCTTCTCTTTAAGGCGCAAGTCCTGCTTCACATGGAGAACTGCTGTTATTTATGGGCTTGAGCACCTGGATAGCAACTCAGGCCGTTTGACTCTATTCAAAGACGAGCTGTGAGAATTGTTGACGATCCCATTCTCACAAGCGGCAGAGCCTTTAAGCCTCAGGCAGGAGAGACTTTGCCTCCGTGTGTATGTCCTACTGCTGATATAATGGGTTCTGCTCTTAGCGATTGTTTGACATGGTGCCTGCAAATTCCTTTTATCATCGCACCGCTCGCAATCGGCAGGAAATCAATGCACACACCTTTTTTCCTCCCAGGAATTTCCTCCCGCGAACACTTTGCTTGTGGGGTCTACTTTCCGAGGTTTTCCCCTGGGACTTCAGTATGGAGTTCTTCAAGAAGGGCGTTTTGAAAATGTTTAAAGGGTCGGCAACGCGCAAACAATACCTTTGGTGTTACAAACGTCCACAGGCTACGGTAACCGCTTACCATCAGGTGTGCCGTATGCTTGTTTGCTACCTCAGTAATATAAAAAAATTGGTTGTCTGTAAAGTCGGTTTACCGACGATAATTTTACGTGATAACCAGCGGGAGAGAGATAGATGCGTCACAGGCCGATCGTGGCTCTCTATCGCTTGTTCCGCGCTCTCGCTTGCACGCTCGGCTCAGGCGGAACGTGACACTTTGACATGCGTGCAGCAGGCATTCATCAATTTATAAGACGTTATCACGTCAAAAAAATATTGGTTGTCTCTAAAGTCGGTTTACAAACGATAATTTTACGTGATAACGAGAGAGATAGCCGAACGTCACAAGCCGAACGCTTAGACCGATCGTGCCTCTTTATCGCTTGTTCCGCGCTCTCGCTTGCACGCTCGGCTCCAGCGGAACATGACTATAAGTCATGCTTTATTGTGCGTGCAGCCAGCGTCATCGATTTATAAGAAGTTATCACGTTAAAATGAAACTAGCTTTTTATTAAAAAAAACAACTTCTGAATCGGTTCATCAGCTTCGGAAAACTACGATGTCATACACATACAGACAGACTTAAGCGTCAAAGTTAAAGTCTTTTATTCAATAAAATCACAATTAAAACGTCAATTTTACTGCCTGTTCCTTTGCGACCAAGCCAGGAAAGAAAGGCAGGAAAACAAGGCTGGTTGTTTTTTTATGTTCCTTTTAGAATACATAACAATACAGGAAATAAATTACGTCTAAATTGTAACATTTTGAAAGAGTTGGAGCAATTTAACATTCGTCAAACATACAACACTTCTCTTTTTAAGACGGATCATTTTGCGGGGAATTCAAAAATATCCTTATTTTGTACATAAAACAGTGTACATAAACAACATGGAAACGGTGATACCCGCAGGAGTAAGAATACTGTGTCGCAGGCAACAACGCCCTCCTCCATAAACCAAGAGTTCAACATTTAGACTAAAACATTAAAAAATGTTTGTTTATATAAAACAATAGCGCTTTCACATTTATGAACATTCCGTTCTGCGTTTACCCGAATTAATCACAGTTACCAATAACTCAGTGTTCTTATTGTATTTAAACTTATAAAAATAATATTGCTCACAAATACCATTACTTAATTAAATTCTTTTAATTTCATCATCATCATCATATCAGCCGTAGGACGTCCACTGCTGGCACAAAGGCCTCCCCCATTGATCTCCAGGAACTGCGGTTGGAAGCGGCCTGCATCCAACGCTGACCTGCGGTTCTTACCAAGTCGTCTGCCCATCTTGTGGGTGGATGTCCTACGCTGCGCTTGCCGGTCCGTGGCCTCCACTCGAGAACCTTTCGGCCCTATCGGCCATCTGTTCTGCGCGCTATATGGCCTGCCCATTGCCACTTCAACGTGCTAATCCGTTGGGCTATGTCGGTGACTTGAGTTCTCCTACGTATCTCCTCATTTCTTATTCGATCCCGTAGAGAAACCCCGAGCATAGCCCTCTCCATAGAACCTCTCTTTTAATTTAATATCTATCAAATGAAAATTATATTTAATTAGTAGGTTAGTAACTAGAGGCGACTGGCGCAGCGGTGCCAATGCGTTTCTAGTGGCTGAATGTGAATTGGGGAGTTGTTAAATCTTACAAATACGTCAATATTTAAACATGATTTGGTAACTGATTTGGTCCCTAAACACGGGGATCATTTGTGCAAGCCGGGCTTAAGAATCTCAGTGTACCTATTGTATTTTTCGGTTATATGCATGTTGTTGTTCATTTGTTTTTGTAGATTTTAGCTTTAATAGTACAATAATCTATGGATAATTTTAATATCTTAATATATTGTAACTGTGTATTATAAATATGTCACTTTCATGAAAAATGTACTTATAATGATATCTAAGGGATAGCACTAATTACCAAAACACAAGTATTTTTAAGTACTTAGTTTGGTAAGCAGGGCTAAATTGTAATTTCTAATGTACTATGAAATAAAGATTTTTTTTTACATATAATAGTGAATATAGAAATAAATTAATGAAGTGTGACCTAAAGCCAAAAATACAACAAACGTGGGAACTGTTTATTTAAGACAGTCTCAGTTTGATTATAACAGGCTGTTGAACCGTAAACCGTTCCAATTGTGCAAGCGACCTCGGCATATCAGCATTGATAATGACCTTGTTATTACATGTAGGTTCTGTGTGTATTTTTTAATTTACTAACTTAATACACATTGGCCGTACAATGTGAGCTGGTCCAATCTCGAACGGCTTTAGTGCGTGTGTGTATGTGATGTGTAACTGTATCAAGTTAAGCCTTTTCACCCCATCAGTATTTATACGCGGTAGATATAGGTAACCAAAGAATCTTCATCCATTCCTACCAGTAGGAAAAAGTGGAGAAACAATCCATGTAGATAAGATCTAAGTGGAGATAGATAGTATGGGATAGCGAGTTTTGCATTCTCTTCCAAATCTGTGTTTCTCTTTAAAAAATATGAGTAGTCTATACTATGAGTATTATAAAGAGGAAAGATTTGTTTGTTTGTATTGAATAGGCTCCAAAACTACTAAATCGATTTAAAAAATTCTTTCACTGTTGGGAAGCTACACTATCCCCGGATGACATAGGCTACTTCTTACCCAACTGAACAGATGGAGGGTAATGTATTTATTGAAAAAAAAACGCGTGCGAAGATGCGGATTGGTCAGCTAGTAATGACATAAATTCAGAAAGAGAATGGCACAGGCAAGGAGAGATATGTTTTTTATGACTATACGGCTGAACCAATATAGAAATGGGCTAAGCTACTTTTTACTCTAGTGAATGATATTAATGTACTACATTAAAAGTAGCCTTTTGCCGCTAAATATGAAATGCCAGTATGGGTACTCTGATATTGTGATGATGAGGATAAACTGTATAAACTCAGGTATTTCCCCTGGTGTCTTTAACATTAAAAAAGTGTAACCAACGACTATAGATCTAGAGAAGTATTTCCTTCTCTGTTTTGTCTCGATTTTGTATCATATATTAAAAATATAGATAAGACAAAATATAATACCACCTTCCACCTATATTTCGAAAATATTTAATACCGGCTAACCCGCCTTGGCGTTGCACCGTTAAATAAATAAAATATGGGCCATAACATAGATTGTTTTGAATTCATACAAAAAGACACTTTTCGTTTTTCCCAAATATTCAAACTTTCCGAGCATCTTTTCCAATTTTTTCCCCTAAAAACCTTATGAGGACTACACATTACAAATATTTAAGGCGCTAACCGTAGCCGATGACCTTGAGTGAATGAGTGTAGCTGTTGTTTCGGGCCCGCACCTTCCGCCACACGCATCTAACCGACCAGCAAAATGGTGAGCGCGAGGCAGACGAGCACAACCCTCGAAAGACCGTCGCTGCACAGTATCATTTGTTCAACTTGAAGTCTTTGCCCACATTTAGATGAAAGAAAAATTACAAAATTTTACGTCGTTTAGAGGTTGAATCAAATTGAAAGTCGAAAACAGCTAGGTTTTGTTATTTTTTTTTCTCATAATAAATAAACAGGTAGAACTTTATTGTATGTTCACTTTGTAGGTAAAAGGTCAATAAATGACATATATTTTTTTGAGCACATAAAACTGATTCCTCTCTGAGGAGAAAGCCTCCAAATGAGACTGAGAGCAATCAGCTACTATATTCGCTTTAAAAGAAGCAATTACCGATTCTATCCAGCCTTTCTCAAGTGATGCGTTTTCCAACGAATATCATTTTTATTCATATAGATTACGAGCTGACCCGTCCGCGGCTTTGCACGCTTGAAATTTCCCGTTTTCTTGGGAATTTCAGGATAAAAACTTTATAAAACCCTCTTGTTAAAGTGACGCGACACTACGAGTATGTAAATTACTTCAGGTCAATTAACGACGGTTAAATATCGACACAAAAAGTTATAACAAGTATGACGCTTAATATGTATGTCTGTCTGTCTGTAGCATCGTAGTATCCAAACGGATGGAGGAATTCGGGCGTGGTTTTTTTTATTGAAAGCTAGTTTAACTAGGGTAGTTCTTAGCTATATCAGTTTCTAACCCCCGACGCAAAAAGTTCAGGTTCTTATTTTTAGTAATTTAATCTTTCTTACTTTTTTCTACTGTATCCAAAGGTTTATTTTTTTTTAGTTAGTCAAAATTATAATTTAGATTTAAATCTGTGCGCTAAAAGACCCATTTTGTCTTAAAAACATCCAAAGGTTGTCTGGAAAAGATCACTTTTAGCGATAAGACCGCCCAATGTACCGTTATTTATTGTGTAATTCCAATGTAAATGTATTTTTATTTGGAGTACAATAAACACAGATAATGTAAAGATTGAAAAAATATATTATATCTTATTTTTTTAAAATGCCATTCAGTATCAAGAGTTTAATCAATACCTGGTTCCGAAGCAACCGGTGGATACATCCTATCCAATCCAATAAATTTTATCGAAATACATCCAACTGTTTAATCGTAATAACGTAACAAACAGAAAGACAGGCAGAAACAGTTATTATGAATTTTTATATTTGGAAATAACATATTATTTTTAGATATTAGGTGTCTAAAACTAAGATATTTTCTAATAACATTTTGTTTGCAAGTTCTACTCATAAAAAATGGAGTTTGATTTATTTGCCGTACTTTTTAATTCTTACTGTTATGGTATATCATTAATCTACGCGGTCTAATCACCTTATCTCAAGTTAACAAATACATTTCTAGACATTTATCTTCACAAATAGAACATCTTGAGTGTTATCTTGAGTATTTGACTTCCTCTTAAAATGATAATAAGTAATCTATCTTACAGTGTTAAAAGACTATTTTCTGTGTTTCAGGATAGAAAGTAATAAACACGTATCCTTGCAATGATACCAAGATGGCGGAAAACACTGTCCAAATGTAAGTACCGTAAGAAAGAAAAAGAAAGAACATAAGTACATTTATGTTTTGTAACCACCAGAGAAAAATCATTGTAATTATAAGGTTTTAGGTAGGTATATAAAAATACTTACGCGGGTAGCTTTATTAAACTATATTAAAATATTAGTTGATTGAGGAGGTTTGTAGATAAAACAAAGTCCCCGACATAGCATAAATAAAGGACAAGCAAGCTGAAATGGCAACGGTAGGGCACATTGCTCAAAGAACTGACGGGCGTTGGGGCAGAAAGGTTCTTGAGTGTACACCACTCCCTGGAAAGCGCAGCATAGGACGACCCCCACTAGATGGAAAGACGCCATGATAAAGGTGGCTGGGAGCCGTTGGGTACAGGTAGGGTTGCCAACTCTACTATATAATACAGTATCCTACTTTATAAGGGGATCAAATAATATATTTCTAAAATAATATACAATAGGCGAAACTACTATATTTTTCGTAAAGCGGAACACAGCCTTAATTTTTTTTAAAGCCCGCTCCGTTCTACACAGCTTGCGGATTGCGCACGAATTAGAAATCGCGGAGAAACTAAAATTTTATTTAAACAATCTGTACTCAGACATCAATAAAATGAAAACAAAAAAAAATTCTATTTAATCAACTGTTGAAAAATAGCAAGAAGTTCTTCATTTAATTAAATAATTCAGACTTGGCTAATATTTTAAAAATTGTATCATTTCTTCTTTCAATTCCTGTAACAACAGCATTCACAGAGCGCATATTTTCTGACATGAAGACGAAATGAAGAGTTGAGCGTAACGGGGCCGGTTTGAATTTAATAAAAGCAGAATTAATTATGTTTTTCGATTTAAATTTGAACTGACATCAAGCATATGAATGCTTTTATAAAAATAAAATGTAACTATTAAGGCGCAGAGCAGCAAAAAATCTTCATTTATAAAATAAATAATATAAATATTTTTTGGCTGAGTCATTAGAACTGACTCGCTCGGCTCTGTTGCTCGGACCGCAATCACATCAGTAGTCTGAATCTTATTATACCTTGCCGTAACACAGTTTACAACTAGCGCGGAAGGTAATGGTTTTAGTACGTAATACAAATCTACCCTCAACCAATCGTATGTGCATTATTTAAAAACTTAGCACTTATGTACAACTGTTTTTATTCACAACTCTCTGGGAGCTTATATTTACAATAAAATGAATAAGATTTTACATTATTACCCGATGACCACCCATAAGTGTAAATTTACCCTGAAAACTTGGCTACTCGAACAAAACTATGTGGAAACCGAAAACTTGCTCGTTGTTTTAACGTTAAGCTTCACACACCTACGCACAAACATAATTATTTATTTTATGTGAATATATACATATATATATATATATATATATATATATATATATATATATATATATATATATATGTATGTATATACACCTATATATTATATTTACTCGTATATAAATATAAAAATATTATAATTATTACTTATTATAAATTATAACTTATTTTAATTTTTTGTACAAGTTTGTAAGTGTAACAAGAGTTAATCTTCTTCAGTACAAGTGTAATTCCGGCGGGAGGCATAGGCATGCCATACCACAGGTCTTCCTAGTTTGGGTGCCTATGTTTCTTTTGCAACTAGGTTTTAATATTTAACTAAAATACTGAATCTGATGTACCTACCCTAGTGTTGTGAAGTTCATTACTGAAAATAAATTATCTATATCTTATCTTTATCTTTTTTAAGTTCTGGCAAATAAATTTTTCTTATTCTTATCCTTATCTACTATAATTTTAGAGGTAACAGCTTCGAAAATACTATATTTGATAGAAAAAAGTTGGTAACCCTAGGTACAGGCCGCACAAGATCGGTTGCTCTGGAAATTTATGGGGGAGGCCTATGTTCAGCAGTGGACGTCATTTTGCTGATGATGTTATTTTGATTCTTTATGAAACCAAGTAATTGACACGATCCACTTTCTCCAGTGTTCATAATTCCCCAGCGGTATGTCCTGGGCATCATGGGCTTGCTGGCTGTATGCAACGCGTATACCATGCGGGTTTGCCTCAACCTCGCTGTCACTCAAATGGTTTACGACAACAAGGATTCAAATGAACACTATCAGGACCCGAATGCTTGCCCCGATGATAGTATGATCCTAGTGAATGGAACTGTCAGTTTGAAACCAGTAAGTGATCACTTTATTCTTTATCCTTCATTGTACACAAGAAGATATATTCAAAAAATACAAAAATAGAGAAAATGTACACACGGCTACACATCAAGCTGTAATTACCAGTATAAGCTGACCTCTCATTCTACGAAAAGCCTAAACAATGCTAGGTCAGCTTATACTGGAAATGTATAGCTTGATGTGTAGCCGTGTGTATAAAGGTGAGCTAACACTAAGAAGTAAGTAAGAAGTTTTCTTCTAGCGAACCATTGAGGCTAGATAGAAGGATGATTTTAAAGGTAGGTGAGTGTATAAAAACATAAATCACTATACTTTTTGTCTGGAAGGCCGTGAAGTTAGGTTAGGTTTGCGTACGCTTCGGTCGCTTGCTGGCGCGAAAAAGTTGTAAACACAAGTCTGCTCTCGACAAGGCCCTCAGGCCGACTGACGGACGGGACCAAAACGGTGAAATCACAGACTCGAGCGCATCCTTTCATTAAACGTAATTAATTTAAAAATGAAATATGCCCCTCTACAGAATATAAAATCATGGATCTACGACGTATTTATTAACGATCATGAAAAATGAAAAAACTTTATTGAAATATTTCTCATAACAAACGAATGAAAAGGATATTTTCCCTGACAAACGTACTAATGTGTGATGATTTTGTGGAAACTTTCTTTAACGAGCCAAGTTTAGTCAATCGTGTTTCGGTTTACAAGTCTCGTCTCATCTAAATCGGTATATTCAATATTCATTATCAATTTAAAAACATATGTTTTCTTAGTTTAAAACGTCGTAAAAATGGATTTCCGTCAGTTCGAATTGCCTATTTTATTTACCATTATGCCTTATAGATTTTCTATTACACATAATGAATAACAATATATAGTATTACCCGTGCGCGATAAGTTGGGACCTGAGCGCGGTGACGTCATATTGGCGTGTTTGTACCGCCTGCTATGCAAAGGTTTACCCTTCATAATGATAACAAAAACACTTAACAAGAACTATAACAACAAAATCTACAACAACAAAACAATAACACAAACTATAACAACAAAAACTACAACAACAAAACAATAACACAAACTAAAACTAAAAGAATTCCAGAGCGCGTCGTTACGTGACGTAGGCCAGTACGAGACTAAAAACCCTAGTAAAAAATAGTGATGCGAACGGTACAATACGGGCGCCATCGGGGAAGTGCAGGGGAGTCGCATTCCTAGTAGGTCCCAAGTTATCGCGCACAAGTAATAACAACATAAAGAATTACTTAAAATGAGCTCAATTAGTATTAATTAAAACTAAATCTATTAGTTGCTTACTAGTAAATAGGTATTGCAAAAATCTGATACTGGATCCATTACTTAATCGTCTATCGTATGTATATAACATTTATCCGCTTAGTTTGAAATGTAGATAGTGTTTAGAGCGTATACGGTTTGGATACAGTTTTAAGAGTAACTAAAAATTGGAGAATGCATTGTAAACAGCTCTCACTTAGTCTTATCCTATGAATTATGCCATTTAAATGTAGGTATTCTTATTAAAAACAAAATAAAACTGCATAGGGGTTGGCAATAAAGGCATATAAAAATACAAAACACAAAAACAGGACAAGTGCTAGTTGGACTCGCGTACGAAGGGTTCCGTACCATCATCTATAAAAACCGCAAAAAAAATCACGTTTGTTGTATGGGATCCCCCCTTAAATATTTGTTTTAATTTAATTATTTATTTTAAAAGTGAATATATAACTAAATATTCTGTGAATATTTCAAGCGTCTACCTGTTGCCGTTATCTATATCAAGCTAAAACGAGTAAAATAATCACGTTTGTTGTATGTGAGCCCCCTTTAAATATTTATTGATCGATATCTAAATCAACTTGTGAAAATCGGCGTTGTATGTATGTATGTATGTTTCTTTGTCCAAGGCTAACTTTCGAAGCGTTGATCCGATCATCGTTAAATTTAATACATACTCGTAGGTATATATTGACTCTATTTTTATTTTTCGAAAACTATTTAGAGTTTTATAATTATTTTTATAAAAACTAAACCTTGACAAAATTCACAGGCTACATCAGTGACCCCACATTGCAGTAATTTGGTATGCGTGTAGCTTAAGTGACACAAATATAAACTAAAGTCTGAAATCCAGAATAACTGCAATTTGTACGCCAAAAAAAACGAACCCGAATACATGAACTCCCGTTACCTGCAATTTGAATGAAACTGTAGGTGAAGTAGGTTGGTTATATATTTCGTGGCACTATTTTGATATTCAAAGATTACAAATATTATTTAGACTCGCGAGATCTCATTTCCAGGCGAACCACTAGTTTTAGTCTGTTTTTAGTATTTGTTTTTATAGTGGCAACAGAAATACGTCATTATTGATTAAAACGGGTAGTTAGCACGTATGTATCTTTTTTATTTGTTTTCCCAATAATAAAAAAGGTGCATACGCGATAAATACCCGTTTTAATCAAATATATGTACAGTGAACGCGAAAGTTTGAAAAATACTAGAAATACATCATCTGTGAAAATTTCAACCGTCTAACTATTACGGTTCATGAGATACAGCCTGGTGACAGACTGACAGACAGACGGACAGACAGCGGAGCTTTAGTAATAGGGTGCCGTTATACTCTTTGGTTACGGAACCCTAGAAAGCGTGGAAACATACCATCGGTGATACAGTTAAGATACAGGATAGTGAGACGTAAGATTGACACAATTTTTTTGGACAACCTGTATGGTCATGTTTTTAAGACAAAACGGGTCTTTTCGCGCACAGATTTATATCAGAATTATAATTTTGACTAACATCGACGTTTTGGCCAAAAAAACCTGTATGCTATTTATACTAAAAACGGGATATTTACCATGATTTGTGAGTATTTGAGTAAACCGATATTTCGGCGCATTTGCATGCGCCATGATCACGGGTAAACTCGGTTTACTCAAATACTCACAAATCATGGTAAATATCCCGTTTTTAATATAAATAGTGTTCATAACCATGATAGTTTCAAAAGTTAAAACCCGTATGGTTACTAAAGTTATCATTACTAAATGTAACGCGAAGATACACACGCGATTATTGATTGTGCGAAGCGAGATCTCTAAACTTGGGCAAATCGGCGTTGTATGAATGTTTGTTTGTCCGAGGATAACTTTCGAAGCGTTTATCCGATATTCGTGAAATTCGGTACACAGGTAGTAAAATTTTGGTGTGACTAAATGAGCTAAAAGTATGGGAGGGTTGTTGAGATATTGGGGTTCAAGAGAGGTAAATAATAACAAAATGGGACTATCCGGTCAAGTGGCACGTCTAATAAAAGGTCTTTGTGAGTACATTACGACTCCGTTTCTATTATTAGTTTAAAATCTTGCAGTTTATAAGCCATAACAAAAACTGAACTTTGACAAAATTCACAGAGTACACCAGTGACACCACAGTGCTGAAATTTGGTATGCGTGTAGCTTTAGTGACACAGATATAGGCAAAAGTCTGAAATCCAGAACAACTGCTATTTGTACCCCAAAAAATAGTAATCACATTACATGAACTCCCGTTACCTGTAATTTGAATGAAACTGTAGGTCAAGTAATATGGGTATTATTTCGTGGCACTATTTTGATATTCAAAGATTACTAGACTCGCGAGATCTCAGTTCGGGGCGAACCACTAGTTGCAAATTCTAAAAGGAAAATTTCAAGACATTATTCTAAATCGAAAAACATCTAATGCCCCATTATATTGCAAACACATATTGTTTGACTAAATAACAAGAAGTAGGTATATGTATCTTTGAACAAAGTGGTTTGTATACAAATTAACTGTACCTATGTTAAGTGTCTTGTAATATCCTTTGCCGATATTGAAAGAAATATTGCTTGATTGATCAGTATATTGATTTTTAAGGTGAAGACGCTATGCTCTGATAAGTAACAATACAACACTTATCGTTAATAAAAAACCATAATAGCTGATTGTAGCCTTGATTGCATTGAAATAACTGAACCGCAGAGATGTTAATCTGAAGCTGAATACTCTAGGTACAATGTAATTGGTTTGTGTATTTAAGACAAAAAGTACAGTTAGTATAGTATACCTATTTTTTACGCGACTACGACACAGCCAAAAGGAATGGTTATATTTTTAACAGTATTTTTGTATTTACCTGAGTTACACCGTAGCGCCTAAATTACACATCAGGTTTTATTTATTTCATTATTTTTATTTTTCTTTATTAAGGACAACAAACAAACAAACAACCATACAATTAGGTTACTTAGTGCTAATAATGTAAAACCTTATATAACTTCAAAAAATTACTTAAAATACATTTGGCCAACCAAAATTCATAAACTCCTAAACCTTTACTCATGGCCTCATGACCAAGCTCAAGGTCGCTCAACGAGCTATGGAGAGGGCTATGCTCGGGGTTTTTTTACGTGACAAAATCCGCAATGAGGAAATCCGCAGAAGACATAGCTCTCAAAATTAGCAAGTTGAAGTGGCAATGGGCAGGCCACATCGCTCGTAGAACCGATAATCGTTGGGGAAGAAAGGTTCTCGAGTGGAGACCACGGACTAGAAGACGCAGCGTAGGCCGGCCCCCCACAAGGTGGACCGACGATCTAGTAAGAATCGCGGGGAGCCGTTGGGCGCAAACGGCTACCAACCGCTCGTTGTGGCGATCTAAGGGGGAGGCCTATGTTCAGCAGTGGATGATGATGATGACGAACTAAAATTCATAAACTCAAACTTAGTTCATACTTAAACGGCGTTTTGGATCTAGTTGTTGCCGATCCTTGTATGTAAACTCGCTCACTACACTTCGCTGGTACCGAAATGTCATCGCAGAACATAGTGGTGTGTTTTTGTTAGCTACAAAACTACCCACTCCATACAAATATTGAAGGAAACAAACAGAAATAATGTACCTTCTTAATTTTATTGTTATTTTAATGCGCTTGCATACTGTCATAGTCATAAATACCTATTTAGTTTTTTTAAGTTCTCATATTAAGTGAATGCATAATTTTTTTTTGAGAATAAAGTTTCTTTAACCGTAAAATAAATAAGGTTCTTTATGTTTAATCAGCCCCGGTGTCCACAGATTAGGTTGACAAATTATAAGGGCATAAAAAGTGCATGCATATGAAAGAAGACAAATAATATCTGTAGGTTTTACTGGTGGTAGAGCTTTTCTGAACGAGCTCGAGGAAGTGGGCACCACCGCCTTACCTTTATCTGTCGCCAAATATCAGTACTTGTGCTGCTGTGTTCCGGTTAGATGGTACTGGTATGTTCCTGTAATTACTGGCACATAGGTATAACAGCTATGTCCTATAGTATGGCAACGTATCCACATAGAGATCAAGACAACATAATACCTTGTGTTGAATTCTATGTGGATATCCATGGGCTGCAGTAGCCACTTAACATGTGGTGGACTGCATGCTCCTTTGCCATATAAGTAGTATAAAAAACAAAGGTTGCATTACATACAAGAACACGATTTTAACTTTTACTTTAGGTCAGACACTATGACATCAGATACACTTTTTCTGAAAGAGCCGGGTGAGGTTGCAAACAAGAGCCGGGTGAGGTTGCAAACATTTTTTTTAACAAACAACAGGTTTGTCAGCAATCAACAGATTTTGATAAATAAGGTGTCAGTCGATTCTTTATTTGTTTATTGAAAGATGACAATTAGAAAATATTCGTGATAAATTTTAATGATTATTATAAATATTACGTGATAAATCCCGTATTTATAATAATGATGATATTATAACTGAATTGGACTGATCTGTGATTATCAATAACATAAACTGGGGGGCAATCGCGCTTATTTTGATTGATAATACAGAAGTCAAACTAAAACAAAAACGTTCCGTTACGCACAATTCGTATCGCGCTTGACATTGTCAGGCGTGTCAGCGCGATTGGTTTGATTAATGTCATGGTGACATCAGTCAAACCAACGTGAGTTCTAACGATAGACAAGTTCAAAAATAGCGCGATTATAATAGCTATAATTATATAATTAATCAAATAGAATTTTTATACTGCAAAAAAGAGCAATACGTTCAATTCTACTAATGAAAAATCTAGAATCTTGCAGACAAAAGTTTAGACAACTAGAAATTATGACGATGACAGGAGAGTACATATTTCAAAATCGTATGTATGTAAAATTGAAATTAAATAAATTGGAATTGAAAAGTGACATTGATAAATATAATACTAGAAATAGAAATGATATATGTCTTCCAACACATAGACTAGCTAAAGTTGGAAAAAGTTTCCTATGTCTAAGTGTTAAATTATTTAATAAATTATCACATAATCTGCGGAATACAAGTCATGCTGACTTTAGTAACAAAATTAAAAAGTTTTTATTGAACAAATCATACTATACGATTGACGAAGCACTTGCTGATGATCTTAGTACACTGTAAATTTATTTTAGTTTTATTATATATCTTATTATTTTGTTAAATTATTTGAAATATAAATTTCTACTTTGTACTCAATGTTTTATGTTAGTTTAAGTCAGTTAGTTTCTTTTTATTTTTGTTCATATGGCGATACTTTTATTGTTATAATTGTAAAAATATTGACTTTTCCAAGTGTACTGTAGTATCTGTGTGGAATAAATGAATCTGAACTGAACTGAACTGAACTGATTACCCCCCTGTTCAAACCTTAGATGAAAATTGGAGAGTCAATCTGTTAATTTAATTATTCAGTTAATACATTTAGTCTCTCGAATTATTTCGTAAATTCAAAATCATTAATATATCTGACGCAATAACCCAGAACTGTTGTGTTGTTATCAAAATAATTTAATAGAATTTCGAATTAATTGTGTTTTAATCGCATTCATATCATATGTTATTATAAACTAGCTGTTGCCTGCGACTTCTTACGCGTTAAACTACTAAATATGTAGGTAACCTACAAATAAAGCTAAACTCGCTGTTGCAACTTGACTTGACACCCTATTTTTATCCCATGGGATAAAATGTAGGCTATGTGGTAATCCAGGTTATAATCTACGTACACACGGCTACACATCAAGCTATACATTTCCAGTATAAGCTGACCTCTTATTCAACAAAAAGACTACACAATTCGAGGTCAGCTTATACTGGAAATGTATAACTTGATATGTAGTTGTGTGTACATACCAAATTTCATCGAAATCGGTGCAGCCGTTACGACGTGATTAAGTAACAAACAAACAATAAATAAACAAACATCCATACTTTCTCATAATATTAGTTTGATGTTTGTTACTCAATCACGTCGTAACAGCTTAACCGATTTGGATAAAATTTGGTATATAGGTATAATTTGACCTGGATTCAAACATAGATTAGGTACTTTTTATTAATAGACAATGCATGCTAAGTCGTGGGCGGAAGCTAGTGCCATATAAAGGAAACCCTTGGCAAAATATTCAATGAAACGTAAAATTTATCCGTGCTATCAGTGCTATGAGACTTATCAACTGGCAATGTCTCTCAGAAGACGTGTTCCTGTAGTCCCCATCTTACTAGTGAGAGAACTATGCTTGGTGTTTATCTACGCTATCGAATCAGAAATTATGAGATTCGTAGACACACTAACATCACTGATCTAGCCCAAAGGATTAGCAAGCTGAAGTTGTAGTGGGCGGGGCATATAACTCAAAGAACTATAGACATAGACACACTAACATCACTGATCTAGCCCAAAGGATTAGCAAGCTGAAATTGTAGTGGGCGGGGCACATAACTCAAAGAACTATAGACATAGACACACTAACATCACTGATCTAGCCCAAAGGATTAGCAAGCTGAAGTTGTAGTGGGCGGGGCACATAACTCAAAGAACTATAGACATAGACATAGACACACTAACATCACTGATCTAGCCCAAAGGGTTAGCAAGCTGAAGTTGTAGTGGGCGGGGCACATAACTCAAAGAACTATAGACATATACATAGACACACTAACATCACTGATCTAGACCAAAGGATTAGCAAGCTGAAGTTGTAGTGAGCGGGGCACATAACTCAAAGAACTATAGACATAGACATAGACACACTAACATCACTGATCTAGCCCAAAGGATTAGCAAGCTGAAGTTGTAGTGGGTGGGGCACATAACTCAAAGAACTATAGACATAGACATAGACACATTAACATCACTGATCTAGCCCAAAGGATTAGCAAGCTGAAGTTGTAGTGGGCGGGGCACATAACTCAAAGAACTATAGACATAGACACACTAACATCACTGATCTAGCCCAAAGGATTAGCAAGCTGAAGTTGTAGTGGGCGGGGCATATAACTCAAAGAACTATAGACATAGACACACTAACATCACTGATCTAGCCCAAAGGATTAGCAAGCTGAAGTTGTAGTGGGCGGGGCACATAACTCAAAGAACTATAGACATAGACACACTAACATCACTAATCTAGCCCAAAGGATTAGCAAGCTGAAGTTGTAGTGGGCGGGGCACATAACTCAAAGAACTATAGACATAGACACACTAACATCACTGATCTAGCCCAAAGGGTTAGCAAGCTAAAGTTGTAGTGGGCGGGGCACATAACTCAAAGAACTATAGACATATACACAGACACACTAACATCACTGATGTAGACCAAAGGATTAGCAAGCTGAAGTTGTAGTGAGCGGGGCACATAACTCAAAGAACTATAGACATAGACATAGACACACTAACATCACTGATCTAGCCCAAAGGATTAGCAAGCTGAAGTTGTAGTGGGCGGGGCACATAACTCAAAGAACTATAGACATAGACATAGACACATTAACATCACTGATCTAGCCCAAAGCAAGCTGAAGTTGTAGTGGGCGGGGCACATAACTCAAAGAACTATAGACATATACATAGACACACTATCATCACTGATCTAGACCAAAGGATTAGCAAGCTGAAGTTGTAGTGGGCGGGGCATATAACTCAAAGAACTATAGACATAGACACACTAACATCACTGATCTAGCCCAAAGGATTAGCAAGCTGAAGTTGTAGTGGGCGGGGCACATAACTCAAAGAACTATAGACATAGACACTCATTTATTTGCCAAATAGCACACATAATACAAAGTAAAAAAAAATATTTAAAATAATCAACTAAAAAATAACAGCAATACAGTACCTACATGCACAACAGACACAAACAAACAATATAATATAACTGTTAACTTTAAACATGAGGTAGGTGTATGGTGTGTGCTATAGCAGCAAAAGGGCCTCGACTATGTGTATATAGATGTAAAATCTATATAGTATAGTACTCTTCTACAAGTTACAGTTATTCTGGATTTCAGACTTTTGCCTATATTTGTGTTACTAAAGCTACACGCGTACCAAATTTCAGCACTGTGGAGTTACTGGTGTACCCTGTGAATTTTGTCAAATTTCGGTTGTAATAACTCAACCCCCCCCCCCCCTCTCCCCTCACATTTTTAGCACATTTAGTCACACCAAAATTGTGCTATTACTGACTATATATTATTATGTTTCAAATTTCACAATGATCGGATAAACGATTCGAAAGTTATCCTCGGACAAACAAACATGCATACATACAACTCCAGTTTGCCCAAATTTAGAAATCTCGCCTCGCTTGATCAATAATGGAAATAATATAACATACGAAGATGTTGAATATTCATAACGAGTTATTACGAAGTTGTAATATGTGCAGTTGAAAAGCAATGTGTGAATTCAAACGAAGTGTTTACCAAGTTAAGGCGAAATAATTAATTTTCACACTTGTCGCAAGCGTAAAATATTCAACATGTGGCATTGAACGAGAACTCTACAGTTCAATTTTGAATAAAGAGATAAACTTAATAATGGTTTTCTTTCTTGGCAACAATGGGGCAGTTATGCTCATAAGACAACACGGACCTAAGCACTCTTATACTTGCACTTATAACGCAGCAGGCTAACTCTATTGTGACACCTGTGATAGCATTTTTAAAACTAAGTTTGATCTAGCAAGCCATATTAGGGCTCACGCTAGAATTTAAATATAAACGCAGGCTAATTAAATTTATTGTAATTTTTATGCACTTAATAGAATTTTCTTTAAATTTAAATATAGTTAGGGTCGCTGTCATCGAAATCGATGAGGACGACTATATATATATATATATGGTATATATGGTTATAAACATAGTCGCTTTCAGCAAGAAAGTATAATAGCAAACATAAACTTGTACGACAAATTATTTCATCAAGTTAAAGAATTGAATGACGTTTATACTATTAAAACTAAACAAAATTCTTTTTCCAGCACGCAATATTTGACTGGTCCGAATCGACCCAAGGGTTGATCTTAAGTGGATTCTACTACGGATACGCAATAACTCACATCCCTGGGGGCTACCTTGCCGAAAGATATGGAGGAAAATGGACCTTGGGGATAGGATTGCTGAGTACAGCGATCTTTACGCTGCTTACTCCAATAGTAGTGAAAGCTGGAGGTGCTACATGGCTGTTCATACTACGAGTTTTACAAGGAATGGGCGAGGTAAGATATTTTAATCTCAAATATCATAATGCCGTATATGTTTCCAATAGGAGACGCGCTACAGAGGCTGCCAGAAAGTAAGGGAGGCCAATGTACTTAGCGATTCCAGGCTGAGATAATGTTAATGATGTTTATTGAAAAAATAGAAATACAGCAGATAAAAATAGGAACTTTCCATCATTAGTACGGGGTAAACCTCTGCTGAGTGCCTTTCGCTTCTGTCACTGCCATCTTTAAATTCTCTGATCCAGGTTTTACCCGCGACTATAATTAATTTTTATAACTTTAATTTAGTTTAAATAAACCTTGTTATATCTACAACTGATCTGTATCAGATTCGATTCCTTCAGACTGTACTCTTTCAACTATGTATTTAATATCAATATTAACTTCATGCATTTATATTGTATTTACTTCCAAAAAAGCTCATATTTTGGAACATTATGGAAATTAGTATGCCAAATTATGAATGCTGGTATATAGATTAGGATGCAATATAAGGACCTCGTTTAATATGACAATATGGAGAAATAGTATTTTTATTTATACGAGGGCTGCTATTTATGTATCCGGAATAAAATAAAATAACTATCATTGACTGTTAAATATGGTTTTATTGCTTTTCAAAATATTCGCCATGATGATCAATGCACTTTTGCATTCGGTGAAACCAATTTTCATAGCACTTTTTCCAATCGGAAGACGGTATCTCCAAAACATGATTTTTGAATGCCTCAACGGCTTCTTCTCGGGTTGAAAATCGTTGACCACGTAATTTATTCTTCACGGTTGGGAATAAAAAGAAGTCGTTGGGTGCCAAATCAGGGCTATATGGCGGATGACCCGTTAATTCCACCGTTTCACCCTCCAAATATCGGGTCGTTTCACCCGAAGTGTGACAGCTTGCATTATCGTGATGGAGAATGATTCTGCGTTGTGGATTATTCTTCCTGATTTTTGCAAAGACTTCTGGCAAACAAATGGTCATGTACCACTCTGAATTAACAGATTTACAATTTTCTAGGGGTACAGTAGCCACGTGTCCATCTATACCAAAAAAACAGGCGACCATTTGCTTCAAAGTGCTTTTCGCACGAGCAACTTTTGTTGGGTTCGGCTCATGTTGGAAGACCCAAACTATTGACTGTTGCTTAGTTTCGGGGTCATATGTATAAATCCAGGATTCATTACCTGTGTAGATATTATATACAGCTTTTGATGCACTACGATTGCATTTTTTTATCATTTTTTTGCACCAATCGACACGAGCCTGTTTTTGATCTATTGTCAAGTTGTGCGGTATCCAACGCGAACAAACTTTTTTTGCAGCCAAGTGTTCGTGTAATATCTTATGTATACTCGTCATACTAATGCCCAAGATTGCCTCTATCTCTCGATATGTCACATGACGATCTTGCATTATTAGTTTACGCACTGCGTCGATGTTTCGTGGCACAACAACTGACCATCTTTAATTTCGTCCGTGAGCATACGACGTCCACGATTAAACTCACTAAACCAGTGATACACAGTAGTCTTCGATGGTGCTTTATCCCCAAAAGTCGAACTGAGTTGATCGATACACTGCTGTTGAGTTAGACCACGTCGAAAATCATAAAAAATCATCGCACGAAAATTTTCTCAAAATAAATCCATTTTGATAATGACATGCAATTTTTGAAATCGCGCCACACAATGAAAACAATTGACAGACGGACGAAATAACCTGCATTCTACAGCCAAAGAGTTCCATTTTCAAACGTGATAATTTCTTTTTAAATATTATTTATGCAGTGGCCAGTTCCGGATTCTTAAATAGCAGCCTATGTAGTGTTATCCGAACACATGCGGAAAATTCCAAGATTTTTTTAAAAATCATCTCAAAAATTTCAAGCCTAGACGGGACTTGAACCCGCGTTCTTTGTACCTGCTCAATGCCAACGCCGCGTTGGCATTGAGCAGGTACAAAGAACTATATTATTTTTCCTGTAGATGGAGCTAACGGCGCTTTAGTCGTAATTCTGAATGATCTCACTAATTTCGACCTAGACGTGAATTGCCTTGTAGCACAGATGGTAGTGCATCCTCGTATCAAGAGGAAGGTCACGGGTTCAAGTCCCGTCTAGGCTTGAAATTTTTGACATGATTTTTAAAAAAATCTTGGAAATATGGAGAAAGCTATATTGACCTCAATTGGTGAATCAGACTTCTGTAATAAATAACGCTAGAGCTATTACCTATTTATTATATATATTACCTACTAATATTTGTACTGGATGGGCTGGGGCACACTAGACTATTCATGTTTCACCATTTTTTTCTGCAAACAATAGTTGTCTAGTGTGCTCTATCTGATAATAATGTTGCATTGTATAACTGAAAACATATAAATAGTCTTCCAACACATTTGATAGTTAAAAAATAACTTTGGAGCATGTCTGGGTGACCTAATGAAATTCTAGAATAAAAAAAAATTATGTATTCTAGTAAACAAGCTGACGTATGGCCAGATGCTTGTGGGCAATACTTTGTAATCACACAGTCAAACCTTTGCTCCCTGCTTACCATTTGCTATCACCAATAATGACAAAAACGAAGCATTGACGTAGGTGTGTGACGTTGGTGTCCTGCCCAATCTTTATGAGCTACATAACCTTTATCTCTTGGTATTTTAATTTGGCCTTAATGTTTGATAACAACTTCTCTTTACATGAGTAAGATTTAGGTGAAGCAACAAAAGTAATTTGCGCGTCACAAACGAGGAAAAGATCACTCGACGTACAATCCAATGTAAGATGAAAATATATATTATCTTTGCCGTGTTCATTGGGTTGTAAGGCGAGCGATATTTATAGCATCTTCATCGTGTGTCACGCTTTAAAGCATAAAGATAAACTCTTTTTGGGTTTTAGATAAAGTATTACGTAAGCTTGTTTAAGTTATATTATTCGTTATTAAGATACATGTAACGCACCTATTATTATCTCATTTCCACCGTGTAAAAACCAAATGTTACCAAACTGATCAAGCAAAAAATACAAGCTATATCATTAGTACTGTTTGATAATTGGACCAACATAACGTAACTGTTCCTTTCACATCTTTCAAGGCTTGTGGTATAATCAAATTGTATTATAGGATTTAAACTTGGAGAATGTAGAATAATTGAGAGGTTACTTACCCAAAATACCTACCGGAATTCTTAATTTTGACAGGTTGATGTAATGCATACAAGCTTTATTTTTCTAGTGGTTTTCCTTTTCTTATTAAGCTTTTGTACTATATGGGTTAACGGAATGATGACGTTTCGAATTAAGAAATTAGGCGATAATTTCAATATTTATTCTTTGAAATTACAAGATACAGATTCATTACCAAAGCTGACCCTCAGACACAAATTAGTTATCTACCACTCTGTTTCATTTGGATTTTGCAATAACGCTCTTGATCTTACCTATAAGTAGATAACTACTTTTTAGGTAGACGTATAAAATCCGTAAATTCGCACATGTTCAGCTAGATGTTTTAGGTCGCCTGTAAGCGGTTTGAAAACTTAGGTCAACAATAATGATATCTTCAACACAATTTAAACTGTCAAATTGAAAAGAAAAAACAAGAAGAAATAAACTTTAAATACGAAAATAGATAAATATCCATCCATGGCGAGTCCATGCGAAATGATACATAATAATATTGATATGACCGACTAAACAATATTATTCCGCGTGGTCCCAGTAACTCCATTCGCTAGTTACATAATGGAACTTCAGAGTATATCTATACTAATATTATAAAAAGGAAAGATCTGTAATTTTGAGTGTATGTTTGTAATTAATAAACTCAAAAACTACTGGTCCGGTTTCAAAAATTCTTTCACCGTTGGAAAGCTACATTCACATTCAGTAACATAAGTTACTTTTTACCCAACTGCGCAAAGTTTTTATTAAAAAACTACGCGTGCAAAACTGCGGATTGGTCAGCTAGTTTTATATAAGTATATAAGTATTAATTTATATCATTATGTATAATTATTAAGTTTAATTTACTTCAGGTACTTATAAATGCGGGCGTTTGAGCTTCGCGTTTAGATTTATGGCAGATATATTTATATTTATTGAAGATGATACTGATTTTGTTATGAACAGGAAACATGAAAATGTTCTCTTGAGCTCGCTTGAATGCTTCCTTAAACACATGTATAAGGAAACATGAATATATTTCCTCGTAATAAAAATAGGATAACAGGTCTGGCGGATAAAGGTATAAATTCAAGTTATGTACATTGAGAACCTAACAAAAAACTTTGACATTGAGTAATCACAGAACTATATACTATTTCCATTTCTTTATTTTCTCGATGACAGCTCCTGTGAAAACTTGAACGAGCGTCTTTTTTACAATAAGTATGCATTATTTTATAAAAATATGACGCTTACGCACGTACAAGGTTATACCAGAGTCGGAGATACTGATAGGGATGGAGCTATCGATAAACGTAACACTATAACAGACCCGATTTTTTTTTACAAAATGTAAGAAACTAAACTACTGCCGGATACTTTTGTACAAATTTATTAACTAATATTATATTTCATAACAAGATGTTACACGTATTCATTCTTGATTGACAATGCCAACTTCTTTAAAATTTTCGAAGCTGTTGTAAAATAAGTAGGTAGGTACTCGACAATGAAACAAAATAATTATAACGACAGGTAATCTTTATTTATTTATTTTAATCAAAATCTGATGAATCATCACTGTCACTCGATGAGCTCTCTACAACATTTCAGCTCAGCCACAAGACTACAACTATCAAGACTATATTAGAGCAGTCATCGAAAAAATAAAGAAATGGAAATTTGTAAAAGACTTCATCCGGGGAAGTACTCGCACCATACCATAATTTTGTATCACGTGAAAGTAACTTAAGTGCTGAAAAATCATCTAAATCGGTTCACGTTTAAGGATGGAATAACGTTATGCCTTTTTGTATTGAACGGTATTTTAAAAATTTAAGGAGGTTTGTCTTCTTAACTGCCTTAATTTATACTATTACTGATTTTGCTGGCGTACCTAGGGCAAACTCAGCGCAAGAAATTTGCTCGACTAGGTCAAGGCCCATTCACAGTAGCGGCTTAGGTGACGATGATTGAGTCCTTGTGTAAATAATATTTGTTAAGAACACTAGTAGTTACTTAAAAAAACCGACCAAGTGCCAGTCGGACTCGCGCACGAAAGGTTCCGTGCCATTATCTATAAAACCGGCAAAAAATCATGTCTGTTGTATGGGAGCCCCACTTAAATATATATTTTATTCAATAGCACAATTTTATTTATTTACCTTATTTGAGGTTGGTGCCGATTAAGCTAGTCCTCTTAATTGTATGAGCGCCCATACAACCCAGAGTCCTATCTCAATTGGCGTCAACAATGTATGTATATTAGAAAATTAAAGGAAAAATTAACCCTTTAACTTACAACTTATTTTTATTTTTTGAAATTTTTTTGGACCTTGCTTTTTGCCAATTTTGTGATTCTAGGTTAACGGGAACTACCATATAGGTTTTCGACCCAAAACCTATTAGCTAGGTACTTCCGGTTGACCTAGAATTAACAACTTCGGTTGAAAGCAAGGTCTTACAGCACAATTAATGGAAAAATTCGAAAAATCAAAAAAAAATTGTTAGGTCAAGTAAATTTTGGTTCTTACAAGTTTTCGCGGAAAAATCAAAATTTTCCCATATCTTTTTATCGTGCTGACTCTAGACCTTGATTTTTATACATCTGGTAAGGACTATAGACTTCAGTATCTGGTATAAATTTTAACTTTCTATGTTTACCCGTTCCTGAGAAAATCGGTGGTGACACACGGACAAGAGAGTGATCTTATAAGGGTTTCTTTTGTACCTTTTGAGGTACGGAACCCTAAAAAACGGTTTTTGGGGAGTCACAGAAAAAAAAACAACTTTCCCGGAGAATTGAATTGAATTAAATTGAAACGTTGCATGTATTAATATTTCACATTTTAGAAAATGCCTTATTCAACATTTCAGGGTCCAACAATGCCAGCATTAATGATAGTCCTGGCACGGTGGGTGCCACCCCACGAGCGGTCCCGTCAAGGTGCCCTGGTCTTTGGAGGAGCGCAGATTGGAAACATCTTCGGTTCTTTCATGTCTGGATTTCTGATGGCTGGCGATAGAGACTGGGCTAACGTATTCTACTTCTTCGGATGCTTTGGAATTCTTTGGTTTTTGGCTTGGGTAAGTTTTACTGAAATTATTTTTCCGTGTCGTCTTAAGAAGCCGGCGAACCCCGAGCGCAACTTCAATTCGACCGCGTCAAAAACTTCGGCCTGAATATCGCTATCCCTGTTTAGTGACGAAGTTTAGCCACGCAGAGCGACAGTGATAGCAAATGAACGATTCTAAATTTGATTAGATTTTGACCGTGTTCCGTAATACCAAAAATGATGACAAAAACTTGTTGTATTTTTCTCATTGTGTTGTTATTCTATAACTAGACGATATAATCTATTTTCCATAACTAGGATACGTAAGATGTTGTTGTTTTTAATACGAAACAATTAGGTTGAAAACAGTTCTTTTATGACGTAAAACATGCAGAATGCGATACGTTTCTATTTGAGTTTAGGTGAGTATTTTGATCTAATATATGGTTGGGAACCTAGATAAATACTATTCAAATTAAAATAATACCTTAATAAGGTAGAAATATGCTCCAATTAGAAATGATCTTGATAGTACGTGTTGTATGGGCGATTCCCCTCCGGTCTCCCCTTAAAAGAAAAACATTTTGTCGAACAGACTGTGTCATCTACAGCAACAAAATTTTGCAGCTGATTCTGTTTAAATCCTTAACGACCAACGATTTTTTTAGAGAATTTAATATCTGCGGATGAAATGTTTCCATTTCAAGTTTTGAAGTATTTCCCTTTCTGCTTAGCAACTTGAATTCCATTGGATAAAATAAGAATTAAGTACTGAATGCAATTTCACTAGCAGTAAGGCCAACGAGAGTAGGTACACTCAATATACGGAAGCGAAGGTAATTTCCATACCTATAATAGTATGTTCTGCTTCAAGTAAACGGAATAATATTCCCAATAATTGCAGGCACTATTAAATATAATGAACGTAGAATAAATCTGTTTAGCAATAGGCACGGGGCTCAAAAACGACTCGTTATATATTTTGTACAGTTAATCCGTGATCAAAACATTAAAACATGTTTAGACACCTCTGTTGTTCATAATTATTAAATCAGTTACCATAAAATAAGGAAGGATTTTTTTCTTAAACAATCTTGAATATTGGTGTTATATTTTTTCTTTCGTGAATAGGTGTTCGTTTGACCACAATTTCACCTAGTAAGCGATGATGAGGTCTAATATGGAGCACGAATATCTAGAAGACACCAATTCATTCTTGCCCTAAAGAGTTAGGTCCGGTGTTTTTACCGTTAGAGAGCACTTAGTGGTGTAGTAATACAAAATATACATATGAGTGCACTAGTCAAAATCAAACCAATGAGTCTGTAACTATATTTCAATGGCTTATTATATTTCTTTCAGAGTATCCTATGCTACAGTACACCGAACACCCACCCATACATCTCTGATGAAGAGCTGCAGTATCTGAATGAGACCGTCACCAGCGCTGATACTAAGCGGGTTAGGGACCCTGTGCCATGGAAGGCAATCGTCCGATCTGTTCCTGTCTGGGCCTTATTGTTTGCCGCTGTAAGTAATCCTTTAAAATACAGTATATTATGAAATACTTGCTTCCGCCAGCGTCTTCGCACGCGTGTTTTGTGAATATTAAGTAGTCTGTATTTTAATTCAGGCTATATTATATCTATAAACTAAATTTCATCGAAATCGGTTCAGCCCTTACGACGTGAATGAGTAAAAACAAACAAACATATATGAATTATATACTTTAGTCATGTCGAAGCTGTTGACATGACTTGTTGTATAGATTGATTTGAAAGAAATATGTACACTCAAAAGGAGCAGATTCTACTTTGAAAATTATTAGTTTTCTGCAGATAAAATCTAAAGTAGTAGACAGTTTTTCGAGAAAAAATTAACGTTCACTGAAATCAGCTATTTATTTTAAATAATAGTGAGGACAATGACCCCCAAAACTAACCCTCACCCGGTTAGATTTTTAAATCTTTCTTAGCCAAAAGAATACCATAAAATGTAATTATAAAGTTATTTCATCTTATCTGATACTACACGTTAAGAGCAAGGCTTTGTAGTCCATAATAGAGATTTAATGACTTTTCAACTGATAACAAATTAAACTATGATAATTGTGTCAGTTCTACTGTTTACAACAACTAACTGCGTAAAGGGACTTCTAAACGAGCAACATTTTTACGCCAATGTGTAGCCGGCAAGAAAGGTCGGCAATATGTTCGTAAGTTATTGCCGATAAAGTCGAGTGTGAATCGTGGGCAAGATTAATGGCAATTAATTAAATAATGCTGGAACATTCACACACCGCTATTTTACCCCAAACTAACCAAAGCTTATACTATGAGGACCAGGTAACTGATATAATACTAATATTCATTTATTTTTGTAAATACACAAACAAAATATATTATAGAGAAACACTCAGACGCAAAACAAATATCTGTAAATCATGCAACCTATAAAGAAAATTGATTGTCTGTAAAGTCGGTTTAAGGACGATAATTTTACGTGATAACGATAGAGATAGATGCGTAACAAGCCGAACGCTTAGGCCGATCGTGCCTCTCTATCGCTTGTTCCGTGCTCTCGCTTGCACGCTCGGCTCAGGCGCAACATGACAATGAGTCATGCTTTTTCGTGCATGCAGCCGGCGTTCATCGATTTCTAAGACGTTTATCACGTCAAAAACTCTTGGATATGGAAGAACGGAGCCAAATAACATAAGTAGTTTTTGAAGTAAAACTTCAAAAACTATGGTGAATGCGTTACGAAAATGAAAATGAAAAAATGAAAATGAAAATATTTTACTATTACTATAAAAAACACAGTCTCTAAACAATTTAAAATATGATTAACAAGCTAAATTATACCAAGGTATAGACAAGTAATAGATGTATGAATTATGCAGACAACATTTATATATATTTATAGTATTATCTATCGGTTCCCTCACTAGGCGTAGCCTGTATCGAGGAAACCAAAACTCGGAAAGTCGGAACTTAAAGCGTACAAGTTGGTCGACTGACAGATTCAATTAGGTTATTTATTATATGTTAGATGATAAATATTAGAATTAGTTAGAGGTAAAAATAAAATAATATTAAGTATAAATAAGATAAAATTAAGTATAAATAAGTTAATGTAAAATAATATGATAAAATTAGGGGTTTTTTTTAATGAATTATTTTTAGTTTTGCCTCAGTTTGGTCGTAGCTTAGTGATGCAAGCCATTTAAAAATCATACGTTTCGCCTCATAAATTGACTTGCGTTTGATGTCGCAATTTTTGGCTACTATATTATAGACATGTAGTCTCATAAAATTTCCAAGCCGCTGCGCGAACCCAGTGTTAGTGGATGGTGTGATAAGTCTGTAAACCCTACGATTCGACAGCAAATCACACTCATGAAAAGAGAGGACTGACCTGTGCACTGAAAGAGATGTTTTTAGGATAAATAGTTGTCGCACACTTAACACACCAGCATCCTTATAAACACTAGTGGTTGGATACCTGTAGGGCTTACATAGCATTACCTTAATAACCGAACGCTGCGCTCTTTCCACCCGAATGATGAATGATTTGGCAGCACTACCCCAACACGTTATACAGTACGCAATCAGAGATTGACATAACGCGTAGTAAACTGATACAAGAGTTTCAGTGGATGCAGCATATCGCAAAAGTGCGAACGGAAGTCCTTCTCAACTTCCGATATAAGTTAGTGAAGATAGAAAGTGAGAATTACGTTTCGTATATTGATGTAGGAACAAGAGGGAGAGGTGCGTGCGCATATTTTATTTCTCTCTTCCTCTCATATCCAGTGCATGAAATATATTATATATATCTCAGTCAGAAGTTCGTTTTATTATTTTTCCTAATTTCATTTCGTTCTTGAACAATTTATAGAATAATATTTTAAAAACTAACGTTTTTTTATATATGATATCTTAGTTATGTCTTAGAAATTAAACATTTTTGATTTTGACTTTTTGATGCAAACTCTCCCGCATCTAAGTTAGCTAATAGCCCACTGTGCTATAGGGCATTACCAGCAACAGTTAAGCTACACATTGTATTGTACATGGCTACTATTGGACAACAGATTGAGCATGGTGATGATGGACAATGGTGCTGACTTGTTGAGTATTACCGATTATTCATTGTCATAAAATGTTACTCGTTTAGGAGCACCTGAGCAAGTGGGTGCAATGTACTTGAATACATTCATGGTATATTGATATCTTACTTCGTAGAAGTTATTATCAAAACACAATGAAACATTGTATTAAATCTGTTAATTTATCCTTCATATTACATCGCTATACCGTCGCAAATTTCGAAATCGTATGTATTTTCCGTTTATCCTCCGTGACACAACTGCCCGGCTCAACCACTAGTACTATAGGAAAGTTTTCTCTTTCGTGACACTACTAAGTGGTCCAATAATATTTAATAATGTTATGACTAATGGTTCGCCTGAGATCGAAATGAGATCTCGCGAATCTCCCAAAAAACAAAATACATATTATTCTTAGGGCGACTTGCACAACGATGCCTAAACGTATTTAGTGACTAAATATGATTTAAGAGTTTGTCAGATCATACAAATACGGCAAATTTAAACATGTTTAGTCGCTAAACACGTTTAATGATCTTTGTGCATGCCTGCCATATTTTTTGACTAATAAATTAGTGCCACGATAAAGAAACCAGTTTACTTGACCTACAGTTTCTTTCAAATTAGAGGCAACGGGGGTTCAGGGGTTTTGGTAATTTATTTTTAGGGGTAGAAATTGCAGTTAATCTAGGTTTCAGACTTTTGCCTATATTTATGCCACTAAAGCTACACGGTGGCGGCGCTGTAATCGCACGGCAAAGATTAGCTCCGTAAACATTCAAGTCTAAAAATTAGTTAAACGCGATAAAATACGGATATCTGTGTTCCAATCATAAAAGTAAACAGTGTTAAATATGTGTAAACGTTATTTAGGAAAAATACAAAAGCTTATTGACTTAAAAGTGCAATCAAAATTTGGAAAGTGATTTCATAGTTTTATTAAAATTTATAAAATATAACGAATAAAATTGTTCGAAAGGAAAGCAGAACCTGTATCAAGATGGAGGAGTTAATGAAAGCAATTAACGAAATCGGTAAACAAATAAAAGACACCGACCAAACTGTCGTCCAAAATCGATTCAATCGATGAGAAATTTGGTAACTTTAAAATACAGCTTGATGAACTAAAACTGAGCCACGATAAATAAGAAGAACGTTTAGATTATATAGAAAAATAGATTAGAATACGCAACCTTGTTTTCTTTGGGATTCCTGAACAAGAAAAAGGCTTCTTTGAGCTCGAAGATGAAATACTGAAAATAATACATTCCTTGAAAGTAGAATGTCACAAAAACGAGATACAGCATGTTAGACGGATCGGTAAAAGGAGCGATAAAACTAGGCCTATTATTGTAGGTCTTACTACATATGGTAAAAAAGTGCAAATTATGAATAATAAAAATAAACTGATTGGAACAAGTTTATATATTAAAGAAGACTATCCTCCAAAAATTTTGAATGTAAGAAAAGGACTACAAGAGCAGCTGAAAATTGAGATTGAAGGGGGAAAAGGCTTTTATAAAGTATAACAAACTAGTTGTACCTGTTGTCACCTCTCTCGTATATCAGAAAAATAATATTAAAAATAGCACAACACTAAATATCTCTCCCAATATGGCTGGTTCCTACGGGAAGAGTAGACCAAAACACTCCAACCTAACTGATCTAAACATCAATAAATGTGGAAATACATTGAAACTGTACATTTAACGTGCGGTCTCTTGTACGAGACACCAGACTGATGGAACTGAAATATAGTATAAAGAAATTAAAATGGGATATCATTAGTCTGGCTGAAACCAAAAGAGAAGGAAAAGAAATACAAGAAACAGCTGGTTATATCTTCATGTACTATTGTGAAAAAAGCGGCCACAACGGTGTCGGCTTCCTCGTGAACAAAAGTCATAAGAGCAATATTCCCGACACATTATGGCCGGTGCTACGTGGACACGTTTAGCCCAAGAAAGATGAGAATGGAAGGGGTTGGAGGAGGCCTTTACTCAAAGATGGGTATCCCTACAATAAATAATAAATTATATGTACAAACACAAAAACAAAATTATATTTAATTAAATATATAAGTAAACAAAATATAAATAAAAAAATTATATAAAAATAAATGTAACTATTTTAAAATAAATGAAATTAATGAATGTAAAATTATAATAATGTAAATAATAATTATTATAATGCTGGGAAAGGAAAAGGCTTAAATAAATAAATAAAATAAAGCTACACAAGTACCGAATTTCAGCATTGTGGGGTTACTGGTGTACCCTGTGAATTTTGTCAAAGTTTTGTTTTTGTTATGGCCAATAACTAAAAAACTACAAAGGGTAAACAAAAAATAAAAACAAGGTTCAAATGTACTAACAAATACCTTTCATTTGACGTCCCACTTGACCTAATAGACCCATTGTATTTTTTTTTACCCGCTTGAATTCCAATATCTCAAAAGCCCCCCAAATTTTTAACTCATTTAGTCACACCAAAATTGTGCCATCACTACCTACCTATGTATGAAATTTTACGGTGATCGGATCAACACTACGAAAGTTATCCTCGGACAAACAAACATAGATACATACATACAACGCCGATTTTCCCAAGTTTCATTCAGAGATCTCGCTCCACTCGATCAATAATGTCTATCAATTAGTTTTTGCTAGTAGACTTACTCGGCCTACAAAAAATAACACTAACTTTCGAAAACAAAACACCTCTTTATAAATTTCAACATTTTTAACATAACCTTACGCTATAAAGATTATTTTGTTGTTCTACACCAGGTTAAAGATATCAATTAATCATTGTCAACGACAATATAAGGAATGAGTTTACGTATATTTGTTTGATTTGTAATTACAAGTGTGTCAGTTATCGGTAATCTCTTCAGCGACTACGCAACAAAATGTTGACCTTCTTTAAGCAAATCATAAAGAGGACTCATAAAATGTTGTAATCAAGGTTTATAATACGAAACTGTTTTGTAAACCTTCAATATTTACTTCTTGTCATAAAGTGAGTTTTTATTTAAATAAAATATTTTTTATGTCTGCCTGCTTAAGGCATGGTATCGCTTACGTGATACGTGGGTAGGTAATAAGATAAAAATATTAATAATAAGCGCTTTTAGGGATACCACACCCCTTATTTATCATCTTATAGTTTTTAGGGTTCCGTACTTAAAGGGTAAAACGGGACCCTATTACTGAGATTTCGCTGTCTGTCTGTCCGTCTGTCACCAGGCTGTATCTCATGAACAGTGATAGTTAGTCAGTTGAAATTTTCACAGATGATGTATTTTTGTTGCCGCTATAACAACAAATCATAAAAACAGAATGATTAAGGGGGGCTCCCATACAACAAACGTGATTTTTTTGCTCCTTTTTGCTCGATATTGATAACGACAACAGGTAGACGCTTGAAATATTCACAGAAGATTTAGTTACTAACCCAAGTTTAGTTAGTGACCAATGCGCAGCTTCGCATGCGTAGTTTTTCAATAAAATATTACTCTCCTTATGTGCTGTTGGGTAAAAAGTAGCCTATGTCACCCGGGGATAGTGTAGCTTCCCAACAGTGAAATATTTTTTAAATCGGTCTAGTAGTTTCGGAGCCTATTCAATACAAACAAACAAATCTTTCCTCTTTATAATATTAGTATAGATATATTCACTTTAAAAAGTAAATTCATTTTAAGTAATATTACAACATAAAAATAAATAATTAAATTAAAATAAAACAAATCTTTAAGGGATAATTACAATATAGAACAAACGTGATTTTTTTGCTCTTTTTTGCTCGATATTGATAACGAAAACAGGAAGACGCTTGAAATATTCACAAAATATTGAGGTTTATTATTCAATTTAATAATAAATAATTAACTTTAAATAAAATTAATATTTAAGGTGGGCTCCCATACAACGAACGTCATTTTTTTGCCGTTTTTATAGATAATGGTACGGAACCCTTCGTGCGCGAGTCCGACTCATTTGGCCAGTTTTATTTTTCCAAATTCCACTGTCTGTCCCTCCGTAGATAATGCTTTTTTACTCTTAGAAAACAACAAGCAATTCAAGGTATATCAAATACTAATAATTCAAGGTAATATATCTCACAAATTTAGAGCCAGGCAGGGTTTGAAACCGCGACCTTCCTCTTGATATAAGAATGCGATGCCAACTTTGCTCTGGGCCTATTTATTAAATGATTTAAAAAAGTCTTAAGAATTTCCAGTAAAATAACTAATAATTCAAGCTTTTTGCATTATACAAAATGTAAGTTGGGAGTTTTTTTTTTATTTTACCCCTTCGTGTAGTATACCATTGACAAACACTTCCAAAAACACTGCGAAGTATCATCAACACTTTTTCGATACAGGATTCCGTTTATGAAATATCCTATGAATTCATCTTTACATAGTATGAAATGAAGTCGCTTCCGCTCTCTGTTACCTTAGATCTATTAAACTACTAAACGGATTTTAATGTAGTTTCCAGCAATAGATAGAGTGATTCAAGAGAAACGTTTAAATGTATAATACATACATAAATTTGTTTGTTTGTTACCTTTACACAACTAAACTATTGAACGGATCGTAATAAAATGTCTCAAGGAGATATATCCTGGAATATAATCGATAGATTATGTCCTTTACATATGCTACTTTTGAGCAAACTGCGCAAAATGAGCGTAAGGATTTATTGAAAAACCACCCATGCGAAGCCACGGGTGGGTCAGCTAGTATTTCATATTTCGTGATAAGTCACGACACGACCAAGAAAACTGGTTGCACTTTTTGTATAAGCAAATATTTATCATTCTCATCTTCTTTTTCCAGGTCGGCCACGATTGGGGCTACTACACAATGGTGACAGACCTTCCAAAGTATATGACAGATGTACTGAAGTTCAACATTGCCACCACAGGAACACTCACTGCCATCCCATACCTGGCCATGTGGATCAGTTCCTTTATATTCGGCTGGGCATGTGACTTCTGCGTGAAGAGGAAGTGGCATTCTATCAAAACTGGGAGAATCATACATACTACGATAGGTAAGACATTAAAAACTGTAAAGCCCCTTGGCCCAAGGGTCTCGATATTTGTTAATAACCGAATTTGTTCATAATGTCTAAATGATCCGACTCTTCATCATCACCGTCAGCCCTTCTTATCCCATTGCTGGGCATAGTCCTCTCTTCGTTGTCGCCTTTCACCTCTGTCCTGCGAGCTATGCTGGTTTAACTCACATACGATCTGCGATTTTTATTATGTCGTCGACCCATCTTGCCGGCGGACGTCCTGCATACCTGGTTCCATCTCGGGAAATGATCAGACTATTATTGATATATTTTTCTACATTTTTAGGTCTCTAGTCGAGCTAGGAACCCTTATAGTTTTGTCGCGTCTGTCTGTTCATCTGTAATTTTATTTGTAGACAATTTTTCTTCTGATATATCTTTAAAACAGATTAACTATATCTATACTATTATATTATAAAGAGGAAATATATGTATTTTTGTGTGTATGTTTGTAATGAAATCATGAACAAAAACCGATTTCAAAAATTCTTTCATCATTAGAAAGCTACATTCACCTTGAGTAACATAGGCTACTTTTTACCCAACTGCGCAAAGGAGGGTAATGTTTTTATTGAAAAACTACGCGTGCGAAGCTGCGGATTGGTCAGCTAGTAGTGATATATTCTTCTACATTTTTAGGTCCTTAGTCGATCGAGGAACCCTTATAGTTTTGCCACGTCCGTCTGTTCATCTGTGATTTTATTTGTAGACAATTTTTCTTCTGATATATTTTCAAAACAGATTATTTCAGTTTATCGAAGATATAGATACAGATAAGACGGGCGACGGCGCCGAGGAAGGCCTAGTAGAAGCTGGCGTGACGATCTCGATGCCTTCAAGATAGATTGGTGGAATTTGGCACGCGAGCAAAAGTCGTGGAACACAGTGGGGGAGACCTTTGCCCAGCAGTAGGATGACATATGTTGAAAAAAAAAATGGATTACTGAATTACATATTGGGATTGATAAATAATAGTGATATTTTGTTCTAGCCGCGATGGGCCCTGCTATCTGCATTATACTGGCATCGTATTCAGGATGCGACCGCTTCGCCGCGGTGGCCTATTTCATCGCCTCTATGGCTCTTATGGGAGGCTTTTACAGCGGGATGAAGGTAAGATTGGATTATGAATATTTAAGAGAGCACTAGTGCTATGGTGCAACTGACCTTGACATACGACCCCATTTTGTTGTTTTGAACTTTATTAACACGAATATATTTCAATGAGAAAATAATTTTTAGTACAATCGAAAGAGAGACAAAAAACACCTTATTCAAATCCACATAGAAAAAAATGAAAAAACACCACAACATAAACATCTCACTTCGTCGCTGTTCTGACTAAGTGACGTAACTGATATTTTGGCGTAACTGACATTTGACTGACTTTTATCTACTTTTGAAGACGAACCGATCTGTCTAATAGGCGTATCTGTATCTTCTACCTATGTCTAGATGTATGTTTGACGCATCTACATATCTTAAAATTATATATCATTCGAAGTGTCCTAAGTACACTTACGGTTTTTAGTAATATTTTCTATAATGTCGGTTACGTCACTTAGTTAGAAAAGCGACGACTTAAGAACTAACAAGCTTTTAAAAGCTTTGTGTGCAGATGAATTGGTACTCAGCTTCATTCCTACTTGATTGTCTTATGTAGCGTGACCAAGAATGAAACAGGAGTATGATACATTAGCATAGCGTTTTATCTAATTTAGATCTAATCCCGATGCGATGTCTGTCATTACTGACAGATGATGCCTATAATGGGCCATTTAGATGGAGAGAGTTTCTCGAACGTTTCTTGGTGAGAAATCGTACGCTACTAACGCAAGCAATAATCGCCATAAGATTATCGTGTCACAATGTTTACATACAGGCAAGAATTAAATTATCGCCTACGATTATGTCAAACGAGATTCGCAAGTAATTTATCGCTAGGCGATTAATAACTGCGGCTGTTTGCACAGCGAAATATATAGTAAGAAGATTTTTGCTTACGAGTTCTCGACTTGTCTATACGCGATCTCGTATGACATTTTATCAAGTTCATACGAGTATCGTACAAATCGGTTTGAACCGTTTTCGAGTGCGAGATTTGCCATTCGAGTTAAGTGATTACTACGGTATTGTTATTAAAATGACACAAACATCATTTAAATTTGCTACTGACGATAATGTTAAGTTCATTGAAATTTATAGAAATTACAGAAAAAATAAAAAAAACTATGAGAAGTCAGTATTTGCAAGAACGGAAAAAGTAAAATCACCTTTGGGGACTGGAGCTGGGGCTGAAAATGTTTACGTTAATTCTTGTCTTAAAAGAGCAGATATAATTAAAACACCCTCGCGCACTGCACTCATAGTAGCGACAGGCACAAAAACTCGAAATACAATTCTCGCTTTGTAGTTCTGTTGACACGGAGACAGATATATTCTATTGCGAGGCAATTGTCGCCCAAGGGGCAGGGCGACAATCGTGAATGTTTAAACGAAGATACTTTAATGTTCTTTCGATAATCGTATCTTCGATTCGAGAAACTCTCTCCATCTAAATGGCCCTTAATTACTAATAGGGTCAGCTAACACGGAGACGTTTTTTAAGAAAGCGATACAATTTAGAGCTAGTTTACTTCACAAAAAGAAACAATTTGATGAGAGCACGACAAACTGGATGTCTGTTAAAGCACGCCTCGTTACGGCGCGGTGCGCGTGGAACTTCTTGACGGCCACCGCTCAGGGTCACCGCAAGCACTTAGGCCGCTTTTACATTAGGACGTTAGTAGCGCCACTGAAGTGCGGTAGACGCAGATGCCTTCTCATTATAAGAACAGTCGCAGTTCAGATCGGTGTGGCGCACTTCATTTCAAAAATGATTTCTGACGATGTAACGTGACAATTTTCTGTGTCACGTTAAAAACTTCAATCACCAAACACTCACACAGTTCTTCTGTATGATGTCGGATTTTACTCTCATATGCCACGACATCTGGCGGTGTGGCGGCGTACTCACTGACCGAACACTCGATTTTCAAACGTCGATATACAATCCTCTTTCAACGCAGTTCGCCAAGCCTGCCGCAGATGGCGTTGCATACTCGTTGTGATTATTCACACATATCTTCATAATGAATAATCAAATTTTAATTGCTCATGCCAGCTTTATTTATCTAATCAAATAATCCTTCTCGTATTTTAAAAACAAAATAAAAATAAGATCTCAAAAAAATATCAATAGTTCAATCAGTTTGTCTATGAATGAGGAATTCTGGAGAGCAAAAGTTGTCTTTGCCTAGTTTGACGGAAGATAGGTGTAAATTTTTTGCTCTATGGTATGATGTAAAGGAAATTACATCATATTTTCTAGAACAAGTTCGAAGAAATATTTCGATTTAATTTATATGGGGAAGGTAGTTTTACTGGTGCTATAAAAAGAGAATTTTGTGAGTGCCCTCTCTTTTGACCCACCTGATTTCAACTGAAGAACTTCTCATCTGCGAGCTACATAAGTTATTCAGTTTGGACAATACTTCCTCGCCTTTTGATCGTGATAAAATCAAGCAACTACCTCAAATAAATGTTACAACGAGGAAACATTGTTGCTCCTGCTTTTTTTTGGTAGTACTCCTTTTGCCCCATCTATATATACGCGTGGCTGCCGCGCTTCTGTTTATACATGAAATTCTGACTGGGTGACGGTTGCGCGTCTGTCGCGCTGTTAAAGTCGCCTAAATGTGAAAGCGGCCTTAGAGCTCGTACATAAAACTGCGATGAGATGCGATGCAAATTCGCAACGCAGAAAATTGCGACACAAATTGCTGCGATGCGATTTCGTGCGGCAAGGCGTCTCCCAAGGTGACCATTCCTTCGACAACCGTCAACCGTACTGAACGTATGCGATGCACGATGAGAATCAATTTGCAAGTTCTTGCGATGCGTCGAGGGAGCTCGCAGATTTTAAGATGCGACGTCGCATCGCAGTTTTGTGTACGAGCCCTTAGAGCGCGTCATCGCGTCACGTCACATCTCGGTGTGAACTGACCCATACTATCTAAATTTAAATTTGCGAAAGTTGAGATAAAACACCTGTTGGTGTGCAAGTTGTTGGTTTCCCACAGTTAAGTCGTTTTATTTCTGTCAAAAACTTACAATGTTTTTATATTTTCAGGTGAACGCTTTGGATTTGGCGCCAAACTATGCTGGATCCCTGACTGCCATGATAAACGGAACATCAACAATATCAGGCATCATCACTCCATACCTCATAGGATTATTAACACCAGATGTAAGTATCAGTGATAAGAAAAATTGTCCTATGACCAACAAGACATCTTTTGATAGTTTTTAATTGCGAACTGCTCGAGTTTCGTTAAACGGACCTAATTCCCTTATGGTACAAAACCGGAGGTTTGTAACCAGTTACGGTAGAAGCAAAATTCTACTAAGTAAGTTGCTAGTTCAGTTCTTATTCTGATCTATTTTCTTATTAAATTGCACCTCGGAATATCGCGTTGTTTTACGCGTCGTTTTTAGGGTTCCGTACCCAAAGGGTGAAACGGCACCTTATTACTAAGGCTCCGATGTCTGTCCGTCTGTCACCAGGCTGTATCTCATGAACCGTGATAGTTAGACCGTTGAAGTTTTCACAGATGATGTATTTCTATTGCCGCTGTAACAAAAAATACTAAAAACATATTAAAATAAATATATAAGGGGCTCCCATACAACAAACGTGATTTTTTTGCTCGTTTTTGCTCGATATTGATAACGGCAACAGGTAGACACTTGAAATATTCACAGAACATTTAGTTATATATTCAAAAATATTTAGGGGGGCTCCCATACAATAAACGTGATTTGTTTTGGCGTTTTCATATTTAGATAATGGCACGGGACCCTTCGTGTGCGAGTCCGACTCGCACTTGGCCGGTTTTTTATCTTGTCCAACTGATTAGAAAAAAAAGAGATAGTTGTGAAAAAGTAAGCAAATCTTTATTAATATATTAATTCTCATGATAATGACCCGTGAAAATCAGAGAGATCACTAGGTCAGAGACGAGACACACTGATTTTGATCACAGAGAGAAACCTACTAAATAAACACAATGACTACATACCACGTCAGTACACACACAAAGGTAAATAGCTACTTATAACACAGCTAGATACGCACCTAAGTAGGTTGCATCTATTTTTATTTATATTTATTTAGTCAATTAGAACGACCTTGGCCAATTAAAGAAATTACAAAATGGAATATTTTGTTATAAAGAATCTATGCGTACGTCGGCCTTCATTTGTACTATCAACGCAAAAGCAAACGTCGAAAACAATTTACACGCACACCCGAATAGATCCCTTGGGGGAAAAAACAATTAAACAGAATTACGAGAAGATTGGTTTTAGATACGAGGTGTTTCTTATATGTTTTGTTTATAATTTTCTTGCTTACCTGACACTTTTTGATCTCTCAATAATTATCCCTGTTTGCACCGTACTTTAGCACCGTATCGACAGTTGGTAAATGCAAGTATTACTCGTGCGCGATAACTTGGGACCTGCTAGGAATGCGACTCCCCGACCGCTTCCCCTGCACTTCCCCAATGGCGCCCGTATTGTACCGTTCGCATCACTATTTTTTACTAGGGTTTTTAGTCTCGTACTGGCCTACGTCACGTAACGACGAGCTCTGGAATTCTTTTAGTTTTCGTTTGTGTTATTGTTTTGTTGTTGTAGTTTTTGTTGTTATATTTTGTGTCATTGTTTTGTTGTAGTAGTTTTTGTTATTATAGTTCTTGTTAAGTGTTTTAGTTATCATTATGAAGGATAAACCTTTGCATAGCGGAGAAAGAAACCTCGTGCTAAAAGTGTTAGAGTTTTTTGAATTCAACCATGTGGACAGGCTTCGACAAAAGTATTGGGACGATGACTTCTTACAAGAGACGAATGAATCACAATTAATTGTAAATTTATCGGATATCTCTTCGTCAAGTGATTATAGTGAGACTGAGGACGAAGAACAACCTCTAGAAGGCATAAATCCACTAAGTAGTGACGAAGATGAGATAATGTAAATAATAGATAAAATAAATGTATAAACTTAAACAATGTATTTTTATTTTATTCAAATAGTGTAAAAAAGATTAGATAAAAAGCAGCGTCCTCCCTGAGTAACATAATAAATTAGGTCAAAAAAACAAAGACGAAGCCGCGGGCGGCTGCTTGATATGTTCGCGTTTTTGCGGGCGGTACAAACACGCCAATATGACGTCACCGCGCTCAGGTCCCAACTTATCGCGCACGGGTGATACGGGTGTAAATTATCTGCAGCTGTTTGACTTATGAATTCGCGCATGTATAATTATCAGCCAAACGGTCGCAGACGATTTTGAACTCTCTGCATATTATGTGATGCAGTGCGCTAATATCCGGCTGAGGCGCAGGAGGTTTTGGGTTCGATTCCCGCCGCGGAACAAATGTTTGCATGATCTACAAATATTTCTTCCGGGTCTTGTTATTTCTCTATAAATTGTAAGTATGTATTTACAAAAAAAGTACATAAGTTTTCAATCAGTTATCTGGTTCCGATAGTACAAGCTTTGATTAGTTGAGGCTAGATAGCGCTGTGTGAAATATCCAGCATTATTTATTTATTCTATTGCTATTTTACATGCAGCCCACTACATTATATAATTCACCAATAGATTATTTTATTTTTGCTGTATGTGATAGCATATTCCATATAAACAATTTTTCTAATGCCTTCAAGTGAATTTTCCAATACAATATTCAAAGTACGAAAAGTTGGCATGAATTTAATTTCAAAGTAGCCTTTGAACAAATTTGGTAAAGAGCTTAGTGTGGTGTACAAAAAAAAAATATTTATTGCAACAGTAATGATAATAAATGACTTTCCACCCCTTGTATAAGTCGCGGCATGTAAGTCTAGCACTGAACGATACGCGGAAGGGATAGCTGTGCATCGGTACTGTCGCGCAAGCAATACAATAGCCAATAGCCACTATTGGCTTAATTAGAGATGTTCCTTACCGTTGCAATTGACGTATTTGTAGACTCTGCTGTCCTTTTTTTTTTATTTTCCCTTAATCGCCATTTAATTAAATTTTTCCCGCCTTAATAATTTCGGCAGTTGGTTTTATCTGGCTCAAATTTACAGTGGTGCTGTCCGAATGACTGAGTAAAGTACCTGTAGCTTCATCAATCTCACTTTTGATTTGTTTCAAAAAATCAATTAATTCATTAGATTCCCTTTTTAAAAAACAATTCACTTCATAAACCATTTTCCTTACCTGTCTTTTCAAAACAGTATTTCTTCGAGGCATATTCACTTTAAAGTTACAAACTTAAAAAAAAAACTGAATTTAACAAACAAATTAAAATATCAGCAATAACAATACAATTAAGTACGCGACTGTACACTGGAAGAGCGCGGGGTGTCGTATCAGTGCGGGGGACGGAATACGACTGGAGAGCCAATCGGCGCTACGCACGCCCGCCCTTCATCCCGCTAGCCCCTCTCAGGTACCTTATTTTTTACTTCTGCGCAATAACGGTCAGCGCTAAAGTTTCGTGTCGCTACTTATACCTTGTACCCTATATGATTATCCGGGATTATTAGGACTTAATTATTCAACGGTGGGATTAATAAGAAACGGCGGAGGTAATGCGATTGTATTAAAATAGAAAACTTCCTTCTTTCCACTCGGACTGGTGTCAGCTAAAGATCTCAAGTAATGGAAGGAAGTGAGGTAGAACTTGACCCAGCAGTGGTAGAGCATATAATATTAATTACCCGGCCGTAAATTTAGAAACCTTTTAAAGCGCAATTATAGAAACTGTTCTAAACAGAGACTTTGATTTATTTTTTCTGGAATATTTGAATATTTTCTATAAACCACAATTATTTCAGATTTTACGCTTTGCAAACATCATATAAAAGGGCTGTTGGTTCGACATTTTTGATATTTTATCATAACTGCAAAAGAATATGTCATTAGAAACTGGTTTGGACTTTTGACCCCATTCGACCTAGTAAACCTTATTTTGAATTTGACTGCCAGCCTTTTGACCCTTTGGCAATCGAAATAAAAATAGTTTAGATTGTTTTACTTGCAATTTAATTGGAAAAGTATTATTCATACCTGTTCCGAATTTCTAGTCGATAGCTTCAGTAGTTGCTGCGGATAATCAGCTTTGACAGACAGACGAACAAAATTGCGCTAGGGGTTCAGTTTATTGCATCTTCATCCGGAAACCAAAAAACTGTATTTTTTGAGATATATCCTTGAAGTTTACTGACAGCGATATCAAAATGATCTTTATGATTGCAATGATTAACAAAATGTAATATTCACGTAATGCGCAGTGAAACCTAAAACTTGAGGTGAAAATATATCTAGTGTTCATACTGCTTGTTCATACTTATTAATTCTGTGCTTTCCAATAATAGGTTTTTATTCGTAAAACGCTTTCAAGTTGGTGTCAGACTACCCTCAAATTTGCAATTCAGTCAAAAGCTCTTTGAAGTTTTCTTGTTATTGTTTATTTTACTTTATTTTGGTAAGTATCGCAGAGTATCAATGCTTATTGAATATTTGATAGTGATGAATGGAAGAAAATATTTTTCCTGAATGTTATTTGCTAACTTTGTAAAAACAAGGTTCTTTACAAATTATTTCATATTATATAAGGTACCAATAGTAAATACATCTGGATTTATGTATTGTTATTAAGTACTATTATTTATATAGGGTGTTTGATAATATACGCACAAAAATGAAAGAGGTCATTTTGATTAGCAGAATAAATAAATTTGTAAATTTTTACCATAGAAATGTGAAATTTATTTTGGCATCTAAAACAAACACTTTATTAAACGTATGTTGTGCTATTGCATAATGCTTGCCATTTAACCACATATACTGTATTGATGACGTCTCGAGATATCTTTTGTTGTCCATTTCTATCCCAAAACCTGCAGCCATTTCCGAAAGAGATATCAAATCGGCCTTTATTTTTGGATGTCGATGGCAAGAGTAGACAGTAAATTTTATATCGAATGAATCACCTAAACTTAGTCGATTTTCTTTAAAATTAGATAATATTTTTTTTTCGAAAGTCTTCTTTATGTTTTGAGAAACCGTCACTTGAATATTGTCAGAATATTACCAAACAGCTTGTTTACTTCGGCCAACCTTCCATGTAATAATCTCCATCCAAAGGTTGTCTCATTCAAAGGAAGAGATCGCTGTTTAAGAGATTAACCGCTTCACATAATGCCCTATATTTGATTATATATTTATTTTTTTCATTCTGTCTGTTGATTATGTACAATTAAGAGTTTATCTATCTTTTTTATCTCCTGCGTCTCAGCTATTCACCCACGCGCAATGGAGGTGGTCAAATGACAACACAGGTTACCGAATACTTATGTGGCAGGGGATTGTTAATAAAGTCATGAATGAATTCTTGATAAAAATATTTTTGTTCTCTATACAATAGAGGTAAGATATAGGTAATAAGATTAGAGTAGCTCAACGGGCAATGGAGCGTGCCATGCTCGGTATTCACTCTTGGACCCTCTTGGACTACATACCCAATGTAGAAATCCGACGAAGGTTGTGGACGTGGGTATGAGGATCGCATGGCTGTAGTGGAGATAGGCTGAACACTTGGCTAGGAGAGATTACGGGCGTTGGATGAAGGCGATTACAGAGTGGTAACCAAGGGATGCTCATAGACCAAGAGGCAGACCACCCGCCCGATGGTCGAATGACATTGAAAGCGTAGCTGGGTGTCAATGGATGAGACTCGCAAGGGACTGGAAAGAATGGCGTAATAAAGAGGAGTCCTATACCCAACAGTGGGTGCAGACGGGCTGAGATGATGATGATGATGATGATACAATAGAGGTCTATGCAATGAATTGAATTATCCATCATGTTTTATTGTCTGTATTTTTTTTTTTGCATATTTTTTTTTATTTATTATAGGCTTGCGTTAACCACGATCTTGCTTGATGGTAAGCGATAATGCAGTCTACGATGGTACACGCTTGCCTAGAATAAACCTATTCACTCGCTACTTAAAGATACCCAGGTTGTAGCTATCAGGAAACACAGACTCTGGCAAGGCGTTCCACCCTTTTGCGGGTATACCTTTAGGTATATTCCAAAATAGCGCTAAAATACGCATAAACGAATATATTTTAACGTGTCCGGTTGTTACGTAACCCCGTATTTCGCTTCCCTGGGGAATGCTGAGTCTAATTGAAATTAATTGTCTTTTCGCACTCACGCGCAATTCATTGAAATTTAGGCAGCATATTTATCTAGTTGTAACTACGAGTACACGTACTTAACCCAATTGAAACTGTTAATTTTTGCTAATTGTTGTTTAAACATGCCATTCAATTTATAAGAAGGAAGAACCACTTGACCTAATTTAGCATTCTGCACAACTGTTATATAACCTGTTGTCTATATTTCAACGAAATAATATAACAGGAGACGTGTTGACTTTGTTCTACGCCTATTCATCACCATCATTATATCAGCCGTAAGACGTCCACTGCTGGACAAAGGCCTCCCTCATTGATCTCCAGGAACTGCAGTTGGAAGCGGCCTGCATACAACGCCGACCTCCGGTTCTTACCAAGTCGTATGCTCATCTTGTAGGTGGACGTCCTACGCTGCGCTTGCTTGTCCGTGGCCTCCATTCGAGAACTTTCCGGCCCCATCGGCCATCTGTTCTGCGCGCTATATGGCCTGCCCATTGCCACTTCAAGGTGCTAAACCGTCGGGCTATGTTGGTGACTTGAGTTCTCCTACGTATCTCCTCATTTCTGATTCGATCCCGTAGAGAAACCCCGAGCATAGCCCTCTCCATAGCTCGTAGAGCTACGCCTATTAATATTTATTATTTTAACATATAATATACTAGCTGACCCGCCCGCGGCTTTGCATGCGTACGCCATAAGTTTAAAGAAATAAATATTATGACATTCCCTTGTCAAGACATGTATGAAAATCTGATGAGTGTTCACAATTTTTTTTTTTTAAAGTAAAATAGCGTATCCTAGGATCTGGAGCCGCTGAGTCTGCGCCGTGACATCGGAGCGCTCAGCGTTTTCTACAAAATATACCTATAACTGTATTAAAAATGTTGTGAAGAGCTGTTCAATTTAATCTTGCTTCCCACTTCTACCATCGAATCTCCCGCAACCGGCAACGAGCTCACCCACATATTGTAGATGCGTGGAAGTCTCACACGGTGCGTTTCATCCGCTCGTTTCTTCCACGCTCCTGTAAGATGTGGAATGACCTTCCTCCGGAGGGTTTTCCGGTGGGCTTCAAACTGAACGCCTTCAAGAGAGGTATAAATAGGGTATTAAGTGCTAGGCAACGCGACTGCGGTACCACGAGTGCTGCAGGAGTTTATAGGCGGCGGTGAACTCATAACATCAGGAGGCTCGTCAGCGTGTCTACAAGTTTAATATTATTTTTTTGTTACTCAATATTAATGTTAGTTAATGGTGTATAAACTGTTGTATTGATATTTGCATAGTGTAGGAATTTTATGTTGACTAGCTGACCCGCCCGCGGCTTCGAATGCGTGGTATTTCAATATAAACATTACCCTCCTTTTGCGCACTCGGCTAAAAATAAGTATATATCCTCCCTTAGGATATAATCTATATCCTTGCCAAATATCATTACGATCCGTTTAGCCATTTAGTTATGAAAAGGTAACAAACAAACTAACAAACAAACAGTTACTTTTGCAGTTACTTTGTATGTATTATACATATAAACCTTCGTCTTGAATCATTCTATATATTGCTGAAAACTATATTAAACTCTGTTGAGTAGTTTAAAAGATCTAGCTAACCCGCCCGCGGCTTCGCACGGGTGGTTTTTCAATAAAACTACCCTCATTTTGTGCAGGTGGCTAAAAAGTAGCCTATGTGCTTTCCATGATATAATCTATCACCTTGTAATATTTTATTACGATCCGTTCAGCCGTTTGATCGTGTAAAGGTAACAAACAAATGTATTAACATATAAACCTTCCTCTTGAATCTCTCTATATACTCGTATTGTTGAAAACTACTAAATTAAAATATGTAGAGTAGTTTAAAAGATCTAAGGTAACAGACGACAGCGGAAGCGACTTCATTTTATACTATGTAAAGATCGAGAAGATAAAGATAAAATTATTAAATACTAGCTGTTGCCAGCGGCTTCGCACGCGTGGTTTGCCAATAAAAAGTAGCCTATATGTTAATTCAGATTATGATCTACGTACATATTAAATTTAATCGCAATTGGTTCAGCCGTTCTTGCGTGAAAGAGTAACAAACATCCATACAGCCTTTATTATAAATACGGGATTTATCACGTACCGTATCGCCTCGCAGTGTGAGGCGAGACGTTATTCGGAGCGGATCGCACTCACCCTGATGAAGGTTCACGAATTGAACCGAAATATTGTCGGTCGAAACACCGATAAGACGGTACGTGATAAATCCCGTATTTATAATAATGATTGAAATCAATCACGAAAGTTTTCTAAGTAAAATCCATACAGCCATTACAAACTTTCTCGTTTATAATATTAGTAGGACTAGCTGTTGCCAGCGGCTTCGCATGCGTGGTTTGCCAATAAAAAGTAGCCTATGTGTCCATCCAGGTTATGATCTACGTACATACTAAATTTCATCGCAATCATTTCAGCCATTCCGGCGTGAAAGAGTGACAAACCTCAATACATCCATACACACAAACTTTCGCGTTTATAATATTAGTAAAATAGCAAGCCTTCATTTATAATGTTATCCTAACTAATGCTGAACCTGCCGCTATGCTCTGGATGTTCAATTTATAGTTTTGAAGGTTTCAGTTATATGCCAATTTTATTATACAACCTCCAAGTATTCGCAATATTGACCAAGGTTTTCTTTTATTTCAGTCAACTTTAGCCCAATGGCGAATCGCATTCTGGGTATGCTTCGCCGTGTTAGTAGGCACCAACGTGATCTACATCTTCTGGGCGGACGGCAAGCGGCAATGGTGGGATGACGTCAGACAATATGGTTACCCTGAAGGCTGGAAGCATGGTCAACTGAGTATGGCTGCCGAGGATAAGGAGATGAACAAAAAATCAGAAGCTGAAAGCAAATGAAAAAGACGACTGTTATGGGAGTACCTATTCAAATATTAAGAGAGATAAATACCATCAATTTATCAAGGTAGGAAAGTGATAATGAGTTATGAAATAAGTTCAATTATTTAATAAGATACATCGTTATTATACGGGAATTATCACGTACCGTCTTATCGGTGTTTCGACCGACAATGTTTCGGTTCAATTCGTGAACCTTCATCAGGTTGAGTGCGACCCGCCCCGAATAACGTCTCGCCTCGCCTCTTATTCAGAGCGGATCGCACTCGCCTTGATTCACGGTTCACGAATTGAACCGAAACATTGTCTGTCGAAACACCGATAAGACGGTGAGTGATACTTGCCGTATTTATAATAATGATTGAAAAAAATCACAAAAGTTTTCTAAGTAAAATTGATACATCGTGCAATAAGTCTGAAAAACGGACTTTGTATTTTGTCGATGTAATTTCAAATATTATACAAAGGAGCTCTTATTATAGTAGCATAATAGACATATTATATATATTATATATTAAATATAACGATAACATTATCTAACAGCCTAACTCATAGTATAATATAGTTTTGTTAAATTTTTTTTTAGTTCAAATAGGAACCATGTAATTTTTCCTTGGTTAAAATAATAAAAAAAAAAATTACCTAAACAAGTTTTAGTAGTTACTGTTTATTATTATATATATTAATTATTATTATTACATTTATAAGTCTTATAAAATAATTAAATAAAAAAAAACAATCAAATAATTACAGCGATTGATTGATTTTGTATATTTCATTATATTTCAAAACATTTTTGTTGTATTTATTACCTGCTAGATTATTATTTTTTATAGATATATTCTAGATTGTTATTTTCGTAAAATGTTTTATGTTTCATCGAAATAATACGAAAAGATAATTTTATTTATAGGTATGTTTTTTAACAGTGAGTGCTTTTATGTTTGTGTGTGTAGAAATATATATTTATCTAGGTAGTTAAAAAAATATGTGTTACCAACCGAATTATTTAGTTTTAACGTGATATATAATATTGCGTAGGAAGTGTCCTCGTAGGGATGTTGTCCCTGCTTCTTTTAAGAGTTCTAATCTATCTTGATTTTAGATACGATGTGACGTTGCGGACTTTTAGAGTCAAATCAATTAACATCATTTATTCTGATGTTGCTACGACCTTCATCTTACATCAATAAAATTATTTTAGGCTGAGCTTAAAAAACTTCAAAGACGATAACGGTTGCATATTTTTTTACAAAACTTTACCAAAAACAGTTTCGCAAACGAGAATCTGTTCATCAATGCCACTCTCATTATTATTAATACGGGATTTATCACGTACCGTTTTATCGGTGTTTCGACCGACAATGTGTCGGTTCAATTCGTGAATCTTCATCGAACTGATCACTATCCGTTATTTATAATAATGATTGTAATCAATCACAAAAGTTTTATAAGTAAATTTATTACCTCTGTTTTGCGTAGGGGTAAGTTTATCAAATTTAGCGATTAACCGCGTTTCAAATAAACTCGCTGTGTCATTGAATACAACCTGTCATCCTGCAGCCATATTAACAGAATTCGGTGAAGGTTTCCGTTGCACGTCTCTGTCTATTTGTATCATTCGTCATCATTAGATACAGAGACGCAACGCATGAACATTGGCCATAGGCCGATAACGTGGTCGCAGTGTTGTACCTCGTAATAACAGATAAACTGTGTTTTGTTTTAAATACAATTGAAACCTATGTTTGGTTATGATTCTGTTTAGGACAGATTCTGGATATAGCAGAAGTACAATGAAATGAATATTTATTTAGTGAAAGATAAACTATGTAGGTTTAACTATTTATTAATGAGATTGACAGATTGCGGGTGATTTAAACATTCTAATACGAAAATATCATTGTACAAGGAACAAGCAATGATTTTATGCATATTTTATCTTTTCTAAACACAGCATAGCTTGTTATTGATTCATCATCATCACCCTATTGCGGGCTTATAAAGAATAGTGGTAAAGGTTTGTGCATTAATTTAATATAACAAAATCAACGGGTTTGTGCCATATTTATTGATTTAATGTTAAAAAAAGCAAGCTATTTCTCGAGGAGTTTCTTTGAATATAGCCATAATAATCATGCAGACAGACCAAAAATTTACGTTACTTAAAAAAATGATTTATTGTTTTGTATTAAGTTTAATATTTTGTATAATGATTTGGCAATACAATTAATGAGCCTTCAGATGTAATGTCATGTGACTGGTTGGAGTGATTAAAATAGATTCATATTTTAGCAAACAACATTCACCATGGAATGAGGTAAGGCACTATCGAATCTTTGAATTTTAACCAACTACAAAAAAGGAGGAAGTTCTCAATTCGACTGTATTATTTTTTTATGTTTGTTACCTCAGAACTTTCGACTGGGTGCACCGATTTTGTAAGTTATTTTTTTATTTGAAAGCTGATGCTTCTCGTGTAGTTCCATTTCTATTTAGGCCAGTTCAGACAATGGCATCCATGAGAAAACCATTTAAGTCTTAAATTTGTTTAATTTTTATGATATGTTTGTTAGCACAGAACTCCGTTATATATCAACTGATTTGAAAAATTAGTTTTTTTAATTGAAAGGATATACTTTTAGATTGAGCCTATGGAAATTTCATTAAAATTGGTCAAGTAGTTTGGTTGTTACTGTCGTCTGAAGTCGGTTATATTCGAAACCTGTCACTTATCGTTTCGTCTAGAGTTGTTAGAGATCTAACAATGATATAAATTATACTGTGTAATATTACTGTAGCTGGTCGTTTTATAGTTTCCTGTACATTGTGATTTTAGAATGTTAGTATAAGTGATGTTAAATTATCCAGTGATTGTGATAGATAAATTATAGCGATTTTAAGTATTCACTTTATGAAAAATACAACTTATTAGTGATCATAAATGTAACCTATTTAATTTGTTAAGTTAGTCGTTATTAAAATTGAAAACAAATTTACGGGATTCTATTTTGAGGTTCGAATTTTTTGCCACGATTTAAAAAAATCCTATAATTTTTATGTAGGTACTTCCAATATGTAAATTACATAGGTTTTTTCGATTCTGGTTATTAAAACATTACGCTTATTTATTGTTTTTTTGTTCTATTGTAATTTTATTAGTTTTTTTTGAGGTATATAAACTTATTGGTCACTTCTATTACCGATGCTAGGAACCGATGGGTACGTTTTTAATATACCTCTAATAAATAAAATTAAAAAGGAAGAGAAAGGGGTCTTAATAAAACTAAACAGGACCGAAACAAATGAAAGAAAGAGAAGAATGAGTTGGCGGTTCTTGCCCAGTAGGTACTGGGATAGTATAGTCTTAAAAAAGAGATATTATGCTAGTATACTTCTTCTTGCCCTTTTGCTAGTACGCATATTTAAAGCTTTTAAAATTATGTTTTAAAACACTTGTTTACTGTCCTATGATATTTGTAGCGATCCTAGTTAAAATATATCCGCAAGCATCGTCATTATCAACCTATAACCGTCCACTGCTGGACGTAGGTCTCACCCAGGGTGCGCCATTGAGACAGATCCTCAGCTCTTCTCATCCAATCCTTGCCAGCCACAGCGCACAAATCGTCACTCCATCTAGCCGGAGGGCGGCCTACACTTCACTTGTCTAGACGTGGTCTTCACTCCAGAACGCGTTTATCCGCAATGACTACTTAGAAACAAATTCCCAGTAGTCCTACTAAGACTACATGGTAAGACTACTGGGAACGGCTTAGTTTAGTAGACATAAACATCGCTTCCCATCAGGTGAGATTGTATTTATTTATTTATTTATCATTAAACGCACAAAACACATTGCAATAACTTACAATAAAATATTACAAAAATGCTGTTTTGATCTGGATTGTAACATAAGCACATATGCGTACAGCTTCAAAAACTTACAAATCAAGCAGACGTTAAGTTGAAACAGATATAATATCTATATATTCTTTAAATATACATATATAATAATTATTAATAATACGGGATTTATCACGTACCGTCTTATCGGTGTTTCGATCGACAATGTTTCGGTTCAATTCGTGAACCTTCATCAGGGTGAGTGCGATCCGCTCCGAATAGTGCGAGGCGAGACGTTATTCGGAGCGGATCGCACTCACCCTGATGAAGGTTCACGAATTGAACCGAAACATTGTCGATCGAAACACCGATAAGACGGTACGTGATAAATCCCGTATTTATAATAATGATTGAAATCAATCACGAAAGTTTTCTAACTAAAATACATACATAAATTTAAAATTTTAAATACTTATCGCAAATAACGAGTAAAATAAATAAATAATCTCTTAATAAACATATTTTGTAATTAAACCTATTCGACCCTATTCGTAACATTTTTATGGCGATATAATGAGATTGAGGTATGTGTGTATCGTGATGATATGCGCAATATGCGCACTGTATATTAATTATTCTTTATAAAAGTGTTTATCTTGAGTTTAAAACATTTTGTGAACAAAAATAAGAATCCTAGCAAAGAATGTTACCTTACCACCTACAACCAGAACATTTTTTTTTAATTTTTTTTTAATTTGATGGCAGATTAGGTAAAAAAATAGCTGTGTAGCCGCTAAAATCTACATTTCTACGGCGATATATTGAAATTGAGATATGTATGTATCGTGATGATATGAGCAGTATAAATAAATAAATATAACGTTTATTTTCTCATCACAAATAAGTTTAACAAAATATATAATAAAGTTTCAGTAGGTAGGATTTAGTTAACGTATTAATGTTATATATCGAGTCTCCCAACGGGTAGGACTTAAAATGAACATGGACAAGACGAACATTATGTCGAATGTCGATGTCGTGCCTGCCTCAGTTATAGTTGAGAACTCGGCTCTTGAAGTTGTCGACGCGTATGTATACCTAGAACAAACAGTCCAATTAGGTAAGTCCAACTTCGAGAAAGAGGTCAATCGTCGAATCCAACTCGGATGGGTAGCGTTTGAGAAACTTCGCAACGTCTTTTCGTCCAACATACCTCAGTGCCTTAAGACGAAAGTCTTCAATCAGTGTGTGTTACCAGTGATGACATATGGAACCGAGACGTGGTCCTTCACTATTGGCCTTATGAATAAGCTCAGAGTCGCTCAACGAGCTATGGAGAGGGCTATGCTCGGGGTTTCTCTACGGGATCGAATCAGAAATGAGGAGATACGTAGGAGAACTCAAGTCACCGACATAGCCCGACGGATTAGCACGTTGAAGTGGCAATGGGCAGGCCATATAGCGCGCAGAACAGATGGCTGATGGGGCCGGAAGGTACTCGATTACAGGCCACGGACCGGCAAGCGCACCGTAGGACGTCCACCTACAAGATGTGCAGACGACTTGGTAAGAACCGCAGGTCGGCGTTGGATGCAGGCCGCTTCCAACCGCAGTTCCTGGAGATCAATGAGGGAGGCCTTTGTCCAGCAGTGAACGTCCTACGGCTAATATGATGATGATGATGGTAGTTGGGTAAGCCTAATTAGAAAACCTGTTTCTATATCTATAATGTATAATATAATAAATTGATCATTATAATATGATAAAAGCAAAATTGATCGCTTGTCAAATCTATGGGACATAGGTCCCATAGATTTCACGAGCGATCAATTTTGCTGAAGACAGGTTCAGCATTGGACGTCGTATGGCTGATATGATGATGATGATGAATCGAAACCACAACCCATTGCATCTCAGTCGGCTTCTCGCCCTCTGCGTTCTATTTTGTATCACATTAAATTTTCGAATCCAACTCGGCATTGCAGTGTTTGGGAAACTAGGCGTCGTTTTTTCGTGAAAAATAAATAAATAAATTAAAATTGCTGGATATTTCACACAGCGCTATCTAGCCTCAAACTAAGCAGAGTTTTACTATGGGAACCAGATAACTGATAGAATACTTAAATACATTTATTTGTAAATGCATACTTATAATATAGGTATATAGAGAAACAACCAGACCGGGAACAAATATCTGTAGATCATGCAAACATTTGTTCCGCGGCGGGAATCGAACCACTACCTCCTGCGTCACAGCCGGCTATTCGCCCACTGCACCACGGAGGTCGTCAAAATACTTTTGTTAACGACTTAATATTGCCAGGACCTCTTAGGTGAAGGCTGCACATGATCGTCCTATGGATATCTATGGAGAGGCCTATGTTCAACATTGTACGCCCTACGTCAAACATAACTAAAATTCTATTTTCTTACACTGAATGGCATCGCTTTAAAAATAGACAAATGACGTGAACTAGTCATAATATAGGCTTGATAATATACGCACAAAAATGATAGAGGTTATTTTGAAGAGCTTAATAAATAAATTTGTGAAATGTTTACCATAGAAATGTGAAATTGATTTTGGCATGTATAAACAAACACTGTAGATACTAGTATTTTACAAACAAAACTTTTTGAGTCAGCCCGAGACCATGACTGTTGCAACACAGCCGAAACGTCGGAATAACAAATAAAAAAGGTACATACGCGATAGTTACCCGTTTTAATCAATAATACTGTAGATACTGTATTGGTGATGTCTCGAGATATCTCTTGTTCTTCCTTTCTAGTCCAAAACCCGCAGCCATTTCCGAAAGAGATATCAAATAGGCCTTTATTTTTGGATGTCGAATGCAAGAGTAGGCAGTAAGTTTTATATCGAATTAATCACCGAAACTTAGTCGATTTTCTTTAAAATTTGATATAAAAATCAGTTTTTTTTTCGTGAAGTCTTTTTATATACATATTTTGAGAAACCGTCATTTGAATATCGTCAGTTTATTGCCAAACAACCTGTATATAACGTATATTTAAATCGATGGATTAGTAGTACCGTATCGCGTCTAGAGACGAGTCTATTCAACATGTATAGAATATCAAGCAGGTATTTAACCTTACTGATAGTATATTATGTAAATGATATAAAATACACTGTATGAATTGTACATTTTGCACTGTTCGTTATAATTATATTGAGAAACAACAGTTTTAAAATAACTCTATCCTTATGTCTGTCTCTTTGTGACGTTTCCACATCTAAACGGCTGATAGATAATGACCTAGATTAAGACATTGCCTACCTTTTATTGACCAACTACGCGTGCGAAGCCGTAGGCTGAACTAGTGAACTGAAGATTTTGCTCATTGGCCAATTGGTAAGTTGATTTTTTATCTTCTTGTGGAAATGAGTTTATTTTTTAAAGATATTATGCATTTAGTTTTTATTCATTATTTGTCAGTATCACTATTTGTGTAATATTGCATTTAATAAAAAGCGGCCAAGTACGAGTCAGATTCGTCCATGAAGGGTTCCGTAGCAGCAAGTAACATAATATAAAGTTCGTGTAGTTCGTTGTAACTTTTTTATATTAGAGGTGATTGAATGAAAGTTAAATTGCGGTTTACGATATATTTCAGTGGAAGTTTGCATGATAATGTACATCATATATTTTTTTTAGTTTTATCTTTTTCTTGTTCTAGAAGATACAAAGGGGGATACACACATGTTACCACTTTGGAAGTGTATCTCGCTCAAACTATTCGGTTTATATATTTTATATTCGGATATTAGAAACCTCAATATCATTTTTGAAGACCTAGCCGTACACGTAAGGGTTTGTAAAAAAAAATTGAGTTTCAGTTCTAAGTATGGGGAACCCAAAAAAATATTGTATTTTTATTTTTGTGTAAAAATCTTAATGCGGTTCACAGAATACATCTACTTACCAAGTTTCAACAGCATAGTTCTTAAAGTTTCTGAAAACAGTGGCTGTGACATACGGAAGGACAGACAGACAGACATGAAGGGTTCCGTTTTTGCCATTTGGCTACGGAACCCTAAAAATTGGTTCGTTCGAGTGACGACGTGGCGAGTGACCAGATGACAAGTGAGAACGCATGAACGCATTATAAACGGTCACCGCATCGACCCATCGTCGCGACCATTTGTATAAACGACGAGCGCTAATGTGAAAACGTATTAAAAAGTGTTCACTAAAAACCGTTCATTAATTCATTCTACAAACTAGTTTATCAGTAAGTACCACTTCCTGTACACTAAAAACAATAATTAATTAATTCAATAAAGTCTACCTCTACCATGCTCTATTTATAATTTATTGACTTTACTACCTCGATGACCTCCGTGGCAAGAGGTAGTGGGTTCGCTTCCCGCCGCGGAACAAATGTTTGCATGATCTACAGATATTTTTTCCGGGTATGGTTGTTAAAAACGTCGTGATCCGTAGACGAACGAAGATTCATGACGTTGGGATTCGAGTTATGGAGCTCAATGGAGCTCGAGTTATGGAGTTATGGAGTCTTGGGCAAGACACTTCGCTAACCGTGGTGATGACAGATGGAGCAAGACAGTGACTGAATGGTGGCCGGGGAGCAGGTATGGAAGGGTAGGATGACCAGCAGCGAGATGCGTGGACGACATCGTAAAGGTCGCGGGCCGTGAGTGGGTGAGACTAGCACAGGATCGTGGTGGATGGCACAAACTTGGGGAAGCCTATACCCAACAATGGGTGAAGTCAGGCTGTGGATGATGATGATGATGGTTGTTTTTCTATTTATTATAAGTATGTGTTTACAAAAAAAGTATGTAAGTATTCTAGCAGTTACCTGGTTGCCATAGTACAAGCTCTGCTTAGTTTGGGGCTAGATAGCGCTGGCTGAAATGTCCGGCAATATTTATTCATATATTATAATATTATTTATTTACATAAATGCTATAAAAGTCGTCAATGTCCTAGACATTATTATGTCAGCCTAAGAGTTTGTCACTAGCACACTGTTAGCTGTGTAACAGTGTGCTAGTGACAAACTCTTGATGATCAACTCTGTTTTATTTTGACAGATTATTGGCAACTATTCCAATAGAATTTAGAGAATCCATACCAATATTATAGGTTCTGAAGTTTGTTTCATTTTTACGATTAAATGGCTGGACGAAAACATACAGATAGACTATGACCTAGATTGAGACTCAAGCTACTTTTTATTGACAAAGTACACGTGCAAAGTCACGGCCGGAAGCTAGTTGTACATAATTCAAAGAGTAAAGTTTCCGAATCGTTCTTCTAACAAGACTTTGTTAGAAGAACGAATCGGAAACTCCACGAGTATTTTGCCTAGTAAACGCCGCTTAAACTTCAAACATCAGCAAAGTTTCCTCTTTGAACGACGAACCGACATTGAAACCGTACTCAAGCGGTTTTCAACTTTCAGCTGTATTGGAACTTGGACGATTAAAGATTTATCATTAAAAAACTTATAATGACGTAGCGAGCAATTTTGTTGCCAGAGGGTTCTACTTCACCCATTCTATCTTGTTTTCCGGATTTGCATGTTTGCATCTTGAATTTGCACACTGTGATTAATTATAGTAGATTGTTACACAAGGGATAATATTACCCATTATACACGGTGTCCTTTAAATCATTGTTTTACCGGAACAAACGTTGTTCAGACCATGGTCTACTAACAGTTTATAACATCAAATAAAAACAAACTGAAATCGGTCTTTGAAAAATATAAAAAATTACGAACTTGAAATGTCTATTTTAACGTTACGCCCTACAACATAGTCAGCGCGCTGACTGGTAGCTACTAGGTACCTATCTATCTAAGGAGTAGGTAATACGCTACGGCTAGCGTACCCATACACTTTATGTCACGATTAGTTTTTGAACAAAGTTAGACTTATTTAAGAAGATCTAGATTTTTTTTTTATTTTTCTCTTTTAATGCTATAAATAGTTATTAGACCATGGTCTGAGCAACGTTTGTTCTGGGAAAACAGTGAATTAAAGGACACCGTGTATACGAGATGGATCTACTCCCGAGTTATAATAGCGATTGCGAGAATATAAAATAATCCAATACAATATTAAATAGTAAATTTTATTAAAAACTAGTTCTATGCCCGTCTTCGTCCGCAATTTTTTGGATATCGACAATAGCGCCACCTACCGGGTCCAATTGTGTTTTTTAACCATCCAGAAACCCATGGGCTAGTTGGGATATGATGCGTTCTGTGATACGCTGTGTGATATCAAATTTATTTTGAATGGAGTCCTCTATATAATCTTCCGCCACTTGATCGGAATTCCATCAATCGCAGCGTTTTAGCATTGTTATATTTGCACCAGAATCCGCCAAGAGAGTGGCGGATGTTCTTTGGAAACAATGGCCAGCGTACTGTTCCGGATTAAGCAACATATTTCACACAGATTTAGATTTTAGATTTAGACTTTTAGATTGATCCCATGGAAATTTTATCAAAATTGGTAAAGTAGTTTTAGTAGTTAATTGGTTTTTACTGTTATCTGAAGTCGGTTTTATTTTTAATAAAAACTTACTTGTTACTTTATTTAGGCATTCTAACTAAACGTTTTTGCTGGGGTAAACACATCCAAAGCTTTCTAGCGTGTATCATTTATACCATTAGCGGGTATATCTTCCCACTATGCGTTTGCAAATCTATAATTAACTTAGCTACTTATTTGAATATCTTGTTATGTGATCCGTGGGAAACGTTTCGCTCTGCTTGCTGCAGCGTCATGAAGGCACAGGGTCATGTCAGCAGAAATTATTGGCAAGTCAAATGAAACATTGACTTTCTTCTAATTCAAAATAAATGGAACGTGATTGAAACCAGAAGTGTTTCGTGAGTAACTTATTAAATATAAATAGTGCTGGACATTGCACACAGTTTTCGTAAATAGATACTTATAATATAATATAGAAAACACCCAGACACGGAACAAATATCTGTAGATCATGCAAACATTTGTTCCGCGGCGGGAATCGAACCCGCTACCTCCTGCGTCTAAGGCGGCTATATTTCCACTGCGCCACGGAGGTCATCCATATGTTTGATTGGTTATTTGGGATCGTTTCGTATTTTTGACTGATAAATATACGATTATCAGTTGTAACAGTTATTTTTGTTTAATGTGTTATCCGAATCGAGAACGGTTACCTTAGCGACCTTTTTATTAATAAATTTTTGGCTTGCGTTTGACCACGATATGGCCTAATGGTATGCGATGATGCAGTCTAAGATGGATCACGCTTACCTAGAACAAACCTTTTCACTCGCGACTTGAAGCCCCCCCAGGTTGTAGTTATCAGGAAACACAGACTCAGACCACGTGGGTGGTCGCAACTTTCCTCTTGATACGAGAGTGCAAGACCACTTCAAACGGGCCCACTACTCGTAAAGTTAGATTGATAGATATAGACATTTATTTCAACACAAGTATCAAACACATTGAAGCTACATACGGTGGATACGTTAATACAGACAATTAAACCACGTAAAAAAACCAAAGACACGTACCCAATCACTATGAGGCCTGTGCCAAAAAAGAGGTATGGCTCAGCATTATGCTTAACAAAATTATTGCTTAGCGCTGGTTTTAACCCATGAAACCTTCATTAACGTCACGGACGTCAGTTAAAAGTGCCTTATTAAAAAATACCTGCTAAGTGCGAGTCCCGCGCACGAAGGGTTCTGTACCAATATCTATAAAAACGGCAAAAAAAATCAATCACGTTTGTTGTATGGGAGCCCCCCTTAAATATTTGTTTTATTTTATTTTATTTATTTTCAATTCAATTGTTTATTTTTAAAGTGAATATATAACTAAATATTCTGAATATTTCAATCGTCTACATGTTGCCGTTATCAATATCGAGCAAAAACGAACAAAAAAATCATGTTTGTTGTATGGGAGCCCCTCTTAAATATTTATTTTATTCTGTTTTTAGTATTTGTTGTTATAACGGCAACAGGAATACATCAAATCATATTTTCACAGACACTCTGTCACCAGACAGTCCGATACAAATAACACTACCTGCCGCCACAAACGTTGACGGCATACTGACAGAGCGCAGCAGCCGATTCTCCTCCCCGTCTCGCCGCGCGCATACCTCAGGGAGTGCACAGCACTAATGGTCACACTATAGTTAGATGTTTTTGTTACGTCTATCGGTCAGGCACCATACAAAAATGTATTGGCGTGATCCTTGACAGGTTATAGCAATGTTAGCTCCATTTAAAGACAAAATTATACATTTCTAGCTGTTTAATGATAAATTTTTCACGATTTATAAAATATTAGTGTTAAACTGGTGGTAGAGCTTTTGTGAACGGGCTCGAGGAAGTGGGCACCACCACCTTACTTTTATCTGCCGCCAAATAGCAGTACTTGTGCTGCTGTGTTCCGCTTAGATGGTAATGGTATGTTCCTGTAATTATTGGCACAAAGGCATAACAGCTAAGTCCTATAGTATGGCAACGTATCATATAGAATCATATAGAAATCAAGGCAACATTATAGCTTGTGTTTTATTATATGTGGATATCCATGGGCTGCAGTAGCCACGTAACAGTTAGGTTATTAGTTTGGTATATATTAGTCTATCTTTAGGTATTCATTTATGTATTAGGATTATATGTATTTCTTTCATTTGTAAATATACTCTGTGCACCTCTGCCCATTACTGTTTCGCTCTTTACTTTCCATCCAAAGGTTGCCTGGAAAAAAACGCTTTCAGCAATAAGGCCGCCCATTGTACTATATTTAACATAAATTTGTTTTTTTAAGTATTCCTGGTGTAAAATAAAGAATCATTCTATTCTATTCTATTCCTAACATCTGGTGGACTGCATGCTCGTTTGCCATATAAGTTGTATAAAAAAAATATTAAGAATATCAGTTGTATAGGAAATGAGGAAGGGTTTTGTAATTTTACTTCTAACCGATATGAATATTTACAGTGTTAGGCCAGAAAGCCTGAACCAATCCATGAAACATAAACCATAACAAATTAAACGAACATTTTTTCAACACCATTGAAAAATTAGATTAGGCTACCAGCATAACAAAGAGGCCTTATATGGTTTGGCGTTTATGGCTGGCGGTTTTTGTGTGTATAAATAGATTTCGAGACGCAAAAAATAACACATACTTTTCCAGTAGGTGGGCATTGGTTTGAAGGCCACGACTTTATGGCCCTACAAAAAAAACCGCTAATCTATATCTGCCAGATAAATTGGTTGTATTATGTTAAGTTTCTATAATACATGAGTTTATTTATTTATCAACTAGAACTACCTACAGGTTATAGTAACATCATTACTATGATATCATCCATAGGACGTCCATTCCTGAACATAGATATACTAGTGGTTCGCCCCGAACTGAGATCTCGCGAGTCTCCCAAAACACAAAAATAAATAATCTTAGAACGGCTCTCGCAACGATGCCTAAACGTATTTAGTGGCTAAATATAATTTAAGGAGTTGTCAAATCATACAAATACGTACAATTGAAACATGTTTAGTCGCTAAATACGTTTAGGGATCGTTGTGCAAGCCGGCCTTAATCTTCGACTAATTAAATAGTGCCATTGATGTCGCACATAACAAAATAGCTTGTGTAAAGAAACCCCAGTTTAAAAATTCTTTGTAATAAAAAATATCTGTCTTAGCTAAACGAATGTCGGATATTATCTCTTAGTGGTCACAAGTTGTAAACCGGTCCATTAAATATAGCTTGTGTAAAGAAACCCCAGTTTAAAAAATCTTTGTAATAAAAAATATCTGTCTTAGCTAAACGAATGTCGGATATTATCTCTTAGTGGTCACAAGTTGTAAACCGGTCCATTAAATATATGTAGCTTGTGTAAAGAAACCCCATTTTAAAAAATCTTTGTAATAAAAAATATCTGTCTTAGCTAAACGAATGTCGGATATTATCTCTTAGTGGTCACAAGTTGTAAACCGGTCCATTAAATATAGCTTGTGTAAAGAAACCCCAGTTTAAAAAATCTTTGTAATAAAAAATATCTGTCTTAGCTAAACGAATGTCGGATATTATCTCTTAGTGGTCACAAGTTGTAAACCAGTCCATTAAATATAGCTTGTGTAAAGAAACCCCAGTCTAAAAAATCTTTGTAATAAAAAATATCTGTCTTAGCTAAACGAATGTCGGATATTATCTCTTAGTGGTCACAAGTTGTATACCGGTCCATTAAATATAGCTTGTGTAAAGAAACCCCAGTTTAAAAAAACTTTGTAATAAAAAATATCTGTCTTAGCTAAACGAATGTCGGATATTATCTCCTAGTGGTCACAAGTTGTAAACCGGTCCATTAAATATAGCTTGATCTCCTCTATTTCTTTGGTTGTCTGTCGGTCAGACATATATATCTGTATTTAACTACTAACTAACTATTTTAATTACTTGCTGGATTGCATAAATTTTGATCAAACAAAATATAGATAACTATAAGCACTCAGGATTTATGTCAATTTATAATAGTGAAATAACTTTAAGAATCGTTCTATAGTTTCTAAGACCCCTACAAACCTACAAACAAAAAACTCTACCTCATAATATTAGGAGTACCTATTTTAAATCCTTTTTTTATAATAATCTTTCGTGATTTATTTCTAACATTATAATCATCATCGTCATCATCATCATCAGCCGGAAGACGTCCACAGCTGAACATAGGCCTCCCCTTTAGATCGCCACAACGAGCGGTTGGTAGCTGTTTGCGCCCAACGGCTCCTCGCGATTCTTACTAGATAGTCGGTCCTCCTTGTGGGGGGCCGGCCTACGCTGCGTCTTCCAGTCCGTGGTCTCCACTCGAGAACCTTTCTTCCCAAACGGTTGTCGGTTCTACGAGCGATGTGGCCCGCCCATTGCCACTTCAACTTGCTAATTTTGAGAGCTATGTCGGCAACTTTAGTTCTTCTGTGGATTTCCTCATTGCGGGTTTTGTCACGCAAAGAAACCCCGAGCATAGCCCTCTCCATAGCTCATTGAGCGACCATGAGCTTGGTCATGAGTAAGCTCGTTCAGCCACGTGATCACGTTTCAGTGCCATAGGTCATCACTGGCAACACACACTGGTTGAAGACTTTAGTCTTCAGGCTCTGGAATTTTGGACGAGAAGATATCGCGAAGTTTCCCGAACGCTGCCCAGCCGAGTTGGATTCTTCGTGCGACCTCTTTGTCGAAGTTGGACTTACCTAATTGGACAGTTTGTCCTAGGTATACATATTCGTCGACAACTTCGAGAGTATCGCCCCCAACAACTACCGGTACGGGTGCAACATGAATATTTGACATGATTTTCATCTTATCCATGTTCATTTGAAGACCCACCGGTTGGGACACCCTACTGAGGTCGCTGAGCATGGTACCGAGTTCCTCGAACGATTCGGCCATAATGACTATATCATCGGCAAAACGAAGGTGAGTGATGTATTTGCCATTGATATTGATGCCAAGTCTGTCCATTATTACAAATATTAATAATTTTGAGTGCAAAGCGAGACCGAAGAAATCGGAGCGCATCGCACTGAATGATAATGAAGGTTCACAAATTAAAACGAAAAACTGTCGGCCGTAACACCGATAATACGATACGTGATAAATCCTATAAGTTTAATTGCTTATTAATTTAATACTTTGTTGCACAAAATACATATGAAATGTACAAAACATGGACTTAACGTTAAATTCTTTCATTTATCCACTGACCTTATGTACCCACTGCTGGGTGTAGGTATCCTTTTGTAAACGCCACCCTTCCCGGTCCTGTGCTATGTGCATCTAGAAGTTGCCAGCGACTTTCTTTAAGTCGTCGACCCACCGTGCCGACGGACTTCCTGGACTTCTTAGGTCTGTTCTTGGCCACCATTCGGTCAAAGATTTAGTCCACCTGCCATCACCTTGTCTAGCCAAGCGTCCTGCCCAGTTGCACTTGAGTACCACCACCCTTGTTCTGACGTCTCGGACTTTCGTCTGGCATCGGATTTCGGTATTAGCTGGTTGATGCCAATACATTTAATAATGATAATACTAATTATTATATACTGCTTATATACTAATATTATTATTAGATAGAGTTCATTGTTTTATAATAATAGTTAGCTTAGACGTTAGCTGTTGCCTTCACAGAGTGAGCACAAGGAACGCGTCTATTTCACCAAATCAAGTTAGGCAAATTGGCGTTGTATGTAAGTATTTCGCCGCAGGTCGGCGTTGGATGCAGGCCGCTTCCAACCACAGTTCCTGGAGATCAATGAGGGAGGCCTTTGTCCAGCAGTGGACATCCTACGGCTGATATGATGATGATGATGATGATGATGAAGTATGTATGTTGGTATGTTTGTTTGTTCGAGAATAACTTACGAAGCGTTGATCCGAACATCGTGAAATTTGATATAAGGTGATGGCATGATCCTGGTGAAGACAGCAAAAAATTTTGAGGGTTTTTGAGATATTGGGGTTCAAGGAGGGTAAAAGAAAAACAAAATGAGACTATCAGGTCAAATGACGGCTTCCGTGGTCCAGTGGGCGAATAGCCGGCTGAGATTGAGGAATTTTTGTATGATCTACAGATGTTTGTTCCGGGTCTGGATGTTTTTCTATGTATTTTAAGTATGTATTTAGAAAAAAAAGTATGTAAGTATTCTATTAGTTAACTGGTTCCCATAGTACAAGCTCTGCTTAATTTGGGGCTAGATAGCGCTGTGTGAAATGTCCAGCCATATTTATTTATTTAAATGGGATGTTTAATGAAAGGTCTTTATTCGTACATTTTGACCATCCTTTTTTTAGTTTAATCCTTGTAGTTTACGAGTTATTAGCCATAATAAAAACTGAACTTTGACGAAATTCACAAGGTACATTAATGCTGAAATTTGGTATTCGTGTAGCTTTAATGTCTGAAATCTAGAATAACTGCATTTTGTACCCCATAAAAATTAACCATTTAACACAAACTCCCGTTACCTGAAATTTAAATGAAACTGTAGGTCAAATTATTGGTTACATATATGGTTGTACTATTTTGATAGTCAAAGATTACGAATAAAATATTTTTGTTTTATGGAGACTCGCGAGATCTCAGTTCGGGGCGAACCACTAGTAATACTACTATTCTATACTATAGTACTAGTAATAATACTTGCATGGTTGCTGACTTCTACAGTACCTATGTGACATATAAAGTGGCGCTGGGCACTGAGGCCTGACAATAGGTTTCATTTCTACCTTTTATATTAAGGAACCTTAAAAGTTGTCTGATTTGCAAGCAGTAAGTAAGTGCAGGGAACTTAAAACTTTGTTTATCTGCTAGCTAGTAGCTAGCCAGTAGCAATAAACGTTAAATAATTCAATGTGCAGTCCCATTGAAGAGTTTAGTATATTCAAGCATATCATCATCATCATTATGTTTTCATCTTCGTGCTCCAATCTTGGATATAGGTCTTTTCCCTTCTTCACTCTTGGCGATCTTGTGCCCGTCTCATCCAGTCATGTCCTGCATGTCGTCTAATGTCATCCACCCAGCGATTTGGTGGTCGGCCTCGTCCCCATGTGTCTGCTCTGGGTCTGTATTCTAGGATTTTTCTAGTCCATCAGGTTACTTCCATTCCAGCGATGTGTCTTGCGCATGCCCATTTTTTCTCCGCTATGGTGGTCATCACGTCACTCACTTTTGTTTTGCTTCGAACCTACTCGTTACGTTTTCGGTCACGCAATGTGATTCCGAGCATTACTCTCTCCGTACCTCTCTGCGCTACTTTGATTACTCATGGTTTCTGTACCATAGGAGTACACGTGCATAACACACTGTTCAAAGACTCTGGCTTTTAGATGCAGTGACAATTTGATACTTAGTGTCTGTATGTTTGCTGCAAATTCTGTCCAGGCTTATGCGATTCTGCGTTCCATTTCCGCTGTCTGGTTTTCATAACCGAAAGTTATTTATTGACCAGGGTATACGTCACCGACTCCACTGATAACTAATTCTAGCATAGTAAACATATTCAACATAAAGACTAGGAAGCTCCGGCTCGAAGGAATGCATGTCCCAGATACTAAATGAATTATTCCTAAGCACGAAGCGGAGAGCACCTTGAGCTAGGCAGTTCTAATACAGATTTACATAATAGACCTCACTCAGCGGTTTTAATACTGAGTCGATACTATAATATTTTGTAACTTAAATAACAAATATATAAAGATAAAAGACAGCTGACCTAAATCACTCTAATATTATAAATGCGAAAGTTTGAACGCTTGTTTGTTTGTTATTCAACCGCGTCATAACGACTAAAACAATTTCAATTAAATTTGGTGTGTCGATAGATTACGACCTCGATTGACAGACTACTTTTCATTGACAAACCACGTGTGGGAAGCCATGGGCAGCAGCTAGTCAAAAATAAGGAGCAGTTGTGCCTAACATTACTTATGACCGATAACGTACTGACGGAATTCCGTTTTGTAATTACGAAAGCACCAAATCCATTCTAAAACTGAATTCCGAAACGGAATCCTAGTTTAATCACCAATATTGGTCCTATCCTGAATAAATATAATAAATGATGCTGGATAATATATACATATTTTCATATATCTAGACCTAAACAAAGCAACGCTTGTATTATTAGCTGAGACGCAGGAGGTAGCGAGTTCGATTCCCGCTGCGGAACAAGTATTTGCATAATCTACAGATCCTGGTCTGGTTGTTTCTCTATAAATTATACTAGCCAGATTGCCAGCGGCTTCGCACGCGTGGTTTGCCAAAAAAAAGTAGCCTATGTGTTAATCCAGGTTATGATCTACGTAAACACCAAATTTCATCGCAATCGGTTCCGGCGTGAATGAGTAACAAACATCCATACATCCATACTTACAAACTTTCGCGTTTTTATTATTAGTAGGAAATATGTATGTACGAAAAAAATGTATATAAGTATTCTATCAGTTATCTGGTTCCCATAGTACAAGCTCTGCTTAGTTTGGGGCTAGATAGTGCTGTGTGAAATGTCCTGAAATATTTATTTATTTATTGAAACCAGATATCTGACCGAACTTGCGGGTTCGATTCCCGCCTTCCTGCGTCTCATTCGCTGTCTGTCTGTTTGTTACGTTAACACAATTAAGCAGCTTAACCGATTTCGATAAAATTTGGTAAGTATACCTAGTCAGGTCATAAATTCTGTCACATGTTTAATATAAAATAATTGAAACAAGTTTATTAATTATGTAACCATTTATATACCAATATGAACTTAACAAAACATAGATTCTTATGACACTAAGGGTTATTCAAAATGACCTCCGTGATTTTGAATACAGGCCTTCAATCTGCGCGGCCAGTCGTCTATCGCAGCACGAACGAGGTCCATGTCAATATCGGCGGCTGCCTTAATCAAGGATGTCTTGAGTGACTCCAAATTGGGATGAGGCTTTGAGCACGCCTTTTCCTCCAAGTGTTGATATATCTTGTAATCTAACGGATTCAAATCTGGACTGGAGGAGGGCCAGTCTTCGTGCCGGATGAAGTCGATTTCACGCGCCGCCAGCCAGTCTTGTGTGCTTTTCGCTCTATGAGCTGGCGCCGAATCTTGTTGAAATACCCAGTGCCTGTTATTGAACATGGTATGAGAAACAGGTTCCACAAGGTTCGTCAGGACTGTATTTTGATACACAACTGCATTCGTTTTTACACCTTTCTCCGATTTACCCTTTAACCCTTTAACCGATTTCGATAAAATTTGGTAAGTATACCTAGTCAGGTCATAAATTCTGTCACATGTTTAATATAAAATAATTGAAACAAGTTTATTAATTATGTAACCATTTATATACCAATATGAACTTAACAAAACATAGATTCTTATGACACTAAAGGTTATTCAAAATGACCTCCGTGATTTTGAATACAGGCCTTCAATCTGCGCGGCCAGTCGTCTATCGCAGCACGAACGAGGTCCATGTCAATATCGGCGGCTGCCTTAATCAAGGATGTCTTGAGTGACTCCAAATTGGGATGAGGCTTTGAGCACGCCTTTTCCTCCAAGTGTTGATATATCTTGTAATCTAACGGATTCAAATCTGGACTGGAGGAGGGCCAGTCTTCGTGCCGGATGAAGTCGATTTCACGCGCCGCCAGCCAGTCTTGTGTGCTTTTCGCTCTATGAGCTGGCGCCGAATCTTGTTGAAATACCCAGTGCCTGTTATTGAACATGGTATGAGAAACAGGTTCCACAAGGTTCGTCAGGACTGTATTTTGATACACAACTGCATTCGTTTTTACACCTTTCTCACAAAAATGTACCTCTGTTAAGCCCCAATAAGAAACTTCCAACCATACCCTGAGCGAGGATGGATAATGACCTCGTTGGACACGCGGAATACGGTTGCTCGCTTCATCACTACGTGTGCGTACACCTTATCATTTTGTTTGTTGTAGCTCTCTTCTACGGTAAAAATTTTATCACCCGAAAAACGAATTTCCCGATATTTTTTTCCCGCGTACCGCTTCAACAAAGCGCGGCATCTCTTCAGTCTCAGGTCCATTAGACGAGCATTCAAACGATGTCCTGTTTTTCATCGATATGCCCGCAGCCCTAAGTCTTCATTTAACACCCTTTTCACCGTGGTTCTGCTTAACCCCATCTGAAGGGCCAACAGTTTCTGCTTACGTTTGGGATTTCTTTGAATTCGCGCCTTCACAGCTTTTATCACTGCTGGAGTCCTAACAGACCGAGGACGACCACTTCTTGACCTGTCATCTACACTAGAGTCTTCATTGTATCGTTTGATGGTGCGATAAACGAATCTTTTGGTTATATTAAAATTTTTCAGTATGTCAAAAATTTGAATTGGCGCGTAACCGCAACGATGCAATGCAATAACTGCAACTCGGTCTTCTTTAAGCGTCCACTCCATATTTAAAAATGAGTAAAATTCTAAAAAGTATACATTTTTATTTTCATGAACAATTCGAAATTCGAATTCTATAAACTTTTTTGTGGCCAGCATTCTAAAAGAAAAGTTTTTACTGTGTGACAATACTTATGACCTGACTAGGTACAGTTAGATTATGACCAGAATTGGGATATAACCTACTTTTTACTTGACTACGGAAAAGGAGGATAATGTTTTTTATTGACAAACCACGCAGGAGGCAGCTAGCAAGAATATACAAAAACTAAATATAAAAAAAAATGGCGATAAAGTTAAGTATTGCTAGTTAAAAATATGATTAAAGGGATCGGTACCGTTTTGAACTCAAGAAGCAGAGTCTCAAAAATGTCTACTAAGAGAAACATATTGTATACATAAATAGCTTCTACTCGAGGCTTCTCACGCGTGGACAAAAAAGACATTACCCTCTTTTAATGCAGTTGGGTAAAAAAACCTATATCTCAATCCAGTTCATAATCTATCTATATACCAAACTTCATCAAAATCAGTCCCACTGTTTAGTCGTAAAAACGAAACAAATAGAGACAGAGAGAGAGACTTTCCAATTTATAATTTTACATGAAATTAGATTAGAAAATTCTTTATTATAATAATGAAATAATACATAGGCGAACTTAATGCTAATTAGCATTTTTTCCAGCTAACCTTTATATAGTGTGGATAAAGTGGTAGTGCTAGAAAATAGAAAGGTAAACACACTTTAGCTTAGGTATCATAAAATTAACTTAGAAAAATTAATAATGTATATAAACATTTTGAGCTCAATTTTGAATTTTGAAATCTTGAAGACTGATAGATAATTTCTTTATTGCACACCATTAATTCTAAAAGTTAAATTAAAACATTATGTCGAATGTCCATGTCGTCCCTGCCCCAGTTATGGTTGAGAACTCGGCTCTTGAAGTTGTCGACGCGTATGTATACCTAGGACAAATAGTCCAATTAGGTAGGTCCAACTACGAGAAAGAGGTCAATCGTCGAATCCAACTCGGATGGGCAGCGTTTGGGAAACTTCGCAACGTCTTTTCGTCCAACATATCTTAGTGCCTTAAGGCGAAAGTCTTCAATCAGTGTGTGTTACCAGTGATGACATATGGAACCGAGACGTGGTCCTTCACTATTGGCCTTATGAATAAGCTCAGTCGCTCAACGAGCTATGGAGAAGGCTATGCTCGGGGTTTCTCTACGGGATTGAATCAGAAATGAGGAGATACGTAGGAGAACTCAAGTCACCGACATAGCTCGACGGATTAGCACGTTGAAGTGGCAATGGGCAGGCCATATAGCGCCCAGAACAGATGGCCGATGGGGCCGGAAAGATCTCGAATGGAGGCCACGGACCGGCAAGCGCAGCGTAGGACGTCCACCTACAAGATGGGAAGACGACTTGGTAAGAACCGCAGGTCGGCGTTGGATGCAGGCCGCTTCCAACCGCAGTTCCTGGAGATCAATGAGGGAGGCCTTTGTCCAGCAGTGGACGTCCTACGGCTGATATGATGATAATAATGATGACACCATTAATAACAAACATATAAAAGAAAATACACTTTTAAATCATAGGTAAAATGGGCCCCCTTATCGCTAAAAGCGATCTCTTCCAGGCAACCTTGGGATGGACAGGATCTATATGAACAAATAAGGACGGCGGCGTAAGATATTATTAGAATCCCTAGAACAAGTATATGAGTAGAGATGAAGTGTTTATACAATTTGGATATTGGTTATTTTGGATATAGGTAAAATATCTGCTGATGTACGCCCTGAAATCATTATACAAGCGTTTTCGCGCTTGTATTTGATAACGCGCAACTGGCGCTACATACGCATATCGCAACTAACACTACACAGGTACTGCCAGTCCACATGTATAAAATGATTTTGCTACTCAAGGCCGTCAACCTTAGTCAGCCAGTAACCGGCTAAGAGCCTCGGATGACAATATTCGCCATACACCGGCGCGCGAGCACGGTTTGAGCTTCACGATTCCGTAAATTGCAAACTATTGATATTAGTGTAAAATATATGGTCGCGAACTTGCCACTACACGCGGACGCCCCGCGATATGTGGTCGGTGTGTTTGGCGGTGTGAATATTATTTAGTACATAAAAAATTGTGTTTTTATTGGAATATTGCAAGGTACTAGTTTATTTTTTTATTAAATCATAATCACACATTAAACCGAAATGTATCTATTCTGTGTATAATTTTGAGCACAATTCTTATTTTACATTTCTAATGTTAGATTTCTTTCACTTTTTACATAAATGTTTCAGGCATTTTACAATATAAAATTAATAATAACATTATAATAATAAAGCGACCTCTGATTTGAACTCTAGATCTAGTTTGAGGGCACTTTTATCTGTATATTTAATATAAATATGAGATTGATTGCAATGACCTTTATATAGTTCGACTATTTCTATTGTAGACTTTATTTTCTCTGTAAATTATATATATTTTAATAAAAAAAAATATGATGTTTAAATCGTTTAAAAATAAATGCAATATTCATTTAAATCCTAGGCCTAAAACTGAACCGTTAAAGCTACCTATTTGAACATTCGTACTGCCCATTCACATTATGAGGTTTGTACTAATGTGTTCACATAAGGTATGTGTTTAGTCATCTCTTATTTTTGGCTACTTGCGAACCAAATCTGAATAATCGGTAGACGGTAGATTACTGTTCTTCGCTTTGAATATTAACAAGGTTTCGTTAATATTCAAAGCGATTAACATTAATTCTTATTTAAAATCGAACTGTGCTTTTGTAAAAATGGGCAATAGAACTCACTTTGTTAGCAATTTAATGATATTATAACCAATAAAAAAATCCTACAATTTATTTTGAGTAGTCATGAATTGAAATTATAAATACCCCAAGCTAACAGAGCTTGTACTATGGGAACTAGATAACTGATAGAATACTTATATTCTTTTTTTTGTAAATACACACTTATCATGTATAGAAAAACATGCAGACCCGAAACAAATATCTGTAAGAGCATGCAAACATTTGTTACGCGGCGGGGCTTTAACTCGCCACGGAGATAGTCAAAACATTCTAACACATACTAAAACATACATGATTGTCATTTTGGTTTTTTTAAGTAACTACATATTAATGTTCTGCTGATTCCCTATTTAGTTGGTATATCCCTAATTATTTACTAACCTTTCCTTCTTTTTTACGGTTAACATTTCATATGTTTACAATTTTGGTAATTACTAAGTTTGTTTATGTTTTTTCGCGGTTTAACTTTAATTCTATTGCAAATTACAAAATAAAACCTTTGGGCATCACAATTTTATTAATTCTTTTCTAATTGAAAGCATAGTACTTTTCGTTATTTCGCTTAAATTATAATCTTCTTTTAGACATAGAACGAAGACATATCCTTAGCTTCTTCTTCTTCAGTGCTGTGATAGAATACGCAAAGAATAATGGAGGAAAACGATGGTGTGCCTGCGCAAGCGCATAAGCTCCTCGGCCAGCGGACAGAAACTCCACGGAAGTATGATAATGCATTGACCAGGACTCTACGATCATGTAAGTATCATCTAAACAACCATTTCGATCATCATCATCAACACCGTGGTTATCATTATCATCAATCCAGTCTGAATTGAGTGGAGACCACTCTTTGCGTATGTTAATAATAATAAAAAATATTGCTAGACATTTCACACAGCGCTATCTAGCCCCAAACTAAGCAGAGCTTGTACTATGGGAACCAGATAACTGATAGAATACTTATATACTTTTTTTTGTAAATACATACTTATAATATATAGAAAAACAACCAGACCCGGAACAAATATCTGTAGATCATGCTAACATTTGTTCCGCGGCGGAAATCGAACCCACTACCTCCTGCGTCTCAGCCGGCTGTTCGCCGACTGAGCCACGGAAGTCGTCAATGTTATATAACTTGTTATATAACACGTTTTATACCATACAGTAGTATATTTATTTAAAGATACCTGATACGTGCACCATTTAACGGTGATTCGCCAACGACGGTGAAAATATAATTGAATTTTCACTTATACTTATCTAATCTAATAATGAGTACTTGATTGCTTATTGAAAAACCGGCCAGGAGCGAGTTGGACTCGCGCACGAAAGGTTCCATTATCGTACATCCTTTCATATTATCAAACACCCTATATATAAACTACAATAAAGGAGATACACATAACGATAAACTAGCAGTGCGTAGAAAGGAAATGGTTGTATACCTTAGCTTTATAGATAGGAAGAGAAAGGTAAAGCGTTCCGCAGCCGCACAGCTAAAACATGATTATGCTTCTTATAAAACGTGGTTTTGCTTGTTTCAAAACATGCAATCGTGTTTATTTGAGAAGATGGTGTAGTGTAGACGATGGGCAACTCAACCTTAAAACCTTGTGCTTGCGTTCTATACACAGATACACAAAAAAAAAAAAAATTGGTCTGACTTGACGTCTATTATTTTGCAAGCCGTGATAATTTTGCACGAACATCTACACAAGAAATCGAAATTTCCACATATTGACAATTAATTATCATGTTATCCCTAAACTATATCAATAAATATAGGCACAAACCTAATATTAAAAAAAATACACTCTGAAATACTTAGTTAATTCTGGATCAATATTTCGACAGGAAGATATTCCGATGTTGTATCATTTGGTTCTGTTGTTCGTTGGTTTGATACCTGTCAAATCTGATCTATTAGGTATATTTCTACGAGTATAGTGCTGCAACTACCAGGCTCTACTCTATAAAGATCTTCTTTCTTCTTCTTTCTGCTCTTTCCCCATATTACGCGGGATCGGCACAACACGTAACCTCTTCCACATCTCTCTATCAGCCGTCATCTCTGTTGTCACTTCCTTCCTACCCATATCATTCTTCACACAGTCCATCCATCACTTCTTCGGCATTCCCCTACTTCTATATCCATCTACACTCATATCTAACACTCTTTTAGTCACATGATTTTCTTCCCTAAGCATAACATGCCCATACTATGTTAGTACTCCTCAATTTTTCTATCACTGGCGCTACTTTTAAACTTCCTCTAAATACACTCATTCCTTATCTTATCCATTCTCGTTATCCCACACATCCATCTCAATGTTCGCATTCTATAAATATAGGTATCATCATCAATATTAATATATGTAAAAGGATATTTTCTGCGCTGAATCTGTTTAAAAGGATCTTAAGTTTATTCTTACGTTATTTTGTATGTTGCATGTTTGATAAGAAACTGTTTATAAATAATTATTAAATAATGTGGACAATATGGAAAACCCGCGAATTAGTAAGACAATAACGTTTACTAAATACCTACGAGTAACCTAATATTCGTGTCATTTGTATTACTCATTCAATTCTGTGTTATAGACTTATAGCCCATTTTGTGTTTTTGCCAAGATATCAAAATGATGTGTGCCAGTTTTTAGTTACTTTTACACATTAATTAAAATGGCACCAGCAATTTTTTTTATATATTAAAGGCTAGCGTTTGACCACGATCTCGCCTGATGGTAAGCGATGATGCAATCTACGATGGTACACGCAGTAGAAACCTATTCACTCGCGACTTGAAGACCCCTAGGTTGTAGTTATCAGGAAACACAGACTCAGGCAAGGTGTTCCACTCCTTGGCGGTGCGCATAATAAATGTGGAGGAGTACCGCTTTGTGCGTATGGGAGGTATGTCTACCATGTAGCGGTGGCGCACCGCGGAGCGTCTGGTTGTCCGATGGTAGAATGGGGATGGTGGGATCAGGTTGAAGAGCTCCGCAGCACACTCTCCGAAATGTATCCGATATAAAACCGAGAGGTTTGCAACCTTTCGACGATGAAATTTAAAAAAAATATGGTATTTTTTCCTCGAAATCAAATGAGGTATATCGACTTCTACCATTACTTATCTAAAGAATTTTAAGTAAAATTGCTCACCCGTAACTACGTCTACATTGTTTCCTCACAGTAGTCATTTTAAAAACGAACCTTATTGCGGCTATGAATAAAGATTGTTTATCTTTGGTGTATCTTGCGCCTAATTTTTAACCACCGTCGTAAAAAGAGGTGTGTTCTCAAACGGATGGACCGTTTCGAACGCGGTTTTTCTAAAAGAAAGCTACTTTAACTGAAGTGGTTTTGAGATATGTTGTTTTGCTTGTGTACTGTTACTGTTTAAAATATATATATATATAAATAAGTAGTGGGAGTGCAATTTTAGATTAGAAGATTTCCAACCCAACTAGATTGGCAAAACATCATGACCATCTTTGTTACAATGTAGCGCCTATGCAATATAAACCTTTACCTTTAATAGGAAAGTACCTAAGCTATTCTTAGCATAATCGCAATGGATGAGAAAGTCACGTGGGAAGTTTAATGTCGCTGCCTGATTATAGAGCTTATGGTAATATATATCAGACGCGATTTAAAGTCGCGATTTTACAATAAATATCGAAAGGAAATACAATGTTTACTCTAAGGAAGCCGCTACGTGCAGTTTGTAGGCCTCATTTTTAAAAATAGGTAAAGCTTTAAGGTGAGTATAGACTACAACGTTTTCTCGAGCATTTCTGTGTAATGTAACGTTCTTACGAATGGTACAATATAGGCAAAAGCTCAGTTTCCAAAGCATTTACATGTAATGTAACGTTCCTGCGAATGCTCGGAGTTGTTATGTTACGGGTAAATGCTCACAGCGAGTGTGCATTTACCAACATTTCGTTGTACCTTGTTTTCATTCTTCTTTGAAATGTCGGACCTACACGATGCGTGTGCTGCGTTTATCTTAATGAATTATATTAAAAGAAAAAAGATTGTAATTATTGTAATTATTATTATACATACATTATTTATAAATACATTATTATTATATATACATTATGAGCGTGATAAGGATCGCATAAAATGACATGATTCCTGTATTTTTCAATAAACAATAAAGTTTTTTCCCTATCCCACGACATAGTTGAATAGAAAATAGATAATAAGTATAAATAACGAGCTAATGCAATGCAAGTGTAAAATCACCGTGTGAACTTGAACAACTAACGACCGCGCAGACCGCGTGCGTCGTTTGTCCTTCTTCCTCCGCGTCACCCCGCACCCGCGCATCGCCCGCACTCGTGCAAAGGTTCGACGAAATGTTACACAATACGCTCGACGATATGCTCAGCAATATGCTCATTGGTTTGTACAATAGGCTGTAACAAAGAGGCGAGCGTTCGACGTTAAGGATGATACACTAGAACATATCACAGAGCGGCTCGTTGTTCTGTTACAAGTAAATGTTGTAGTCTATACTCACCTTTAGCATATCTGATGGAAACGGGTAAGTCTTAATAAGTTTAAGTATAAATCATTTTTAACGTAAAAGTGAAGAATTTCTTGTTTCAAATTCATGCATTTTTCTTCCAATTCCAATAACTTATATTATCTAAGTATGCAGTTTATCCATAAAAATACAAACATACAGTTTGAGATATTTATCATGTTATGTTATTTTGGCTTAATCTGTAAAGTTAGCAGTTTCAATATAATAATACATATCTACAAACACATCATAAAATTTAATTATTTTGACTACGTATTTCTTTATCTTACCCGGAATCATTGACTACTGGTTTAGATAGATAGTAGCACAATTATTGTATTTAACAAATAACCAGACACATGGTAATACAAATAAGTACTAAGCTATATTGAAAACTTTCATAGAATTTTTTTGAAGTGAAAACTTCTTTAGGCGAAAAAACCATTTTTTGAATGAAATTCTTTATTGCACAAAAAATGTACAAATGGAGGACTTAATACTAAAAGCATTTTCTACCCGCCAACTGCGACAGGTAAAAAAGCTTAGGTTGGCGTGTTTATCTAGGTAAAACCAAACATACAAATATGAATAAAAAGCTACTAACTACCTAATTGCCTACATAAATATAATAATACTTACAAATACAGTATAATTATAAAATACCCAAATCACATAAATATATAGAACATAAATAATATATATATATATATTTATAATAAATAAATAAATCTTATAACAAATAATGAATAAAGTTTTACGGAAAGCTCAAGTGGAATTAGAATTTATATAGTGACTGGACAGAACGTTTGAAAGCTGGTTTCGTCGATAGTTTTCTAATACTGAGGGGAAAAGCGTACCATAAGCCCAGGCAGAGGAGTGCTTAGGAGTGGCTAGGCAACCATTGAACTCGCGACACTGCTACCGTTACCGACACCTCTTTATATAAGTAGACCAAAAGTCGCGGCTTACAGAAAATGCTTTAGAAACGCCCGGCACACCACGCAACAGTTAGTAACTGTAAAGCCGATCTAGACCCCAACCGCAAATGTTTTATGTAAAATGAGCTTGTTTGTATGTTTCTGACCCCAAACTAAGATTCCGTCTTTGATATTGCCATAGTTACATAACACCCAGATAAAAAAAAACATTTTTTTCTGTGCAATAACATTAATAACAGACTGCTCAAGCCTACGATGTTACCTAGAAAAATTGTATTACTTCACAGGTTAAGCCTAACTAAAGCATTGAATCACACTAATATTATATAGGTGAAAATTTGGATGTTTGATTATTTATTTGTTTGTTACTTAATCACGTCGTAGCGGCTAAACCGATTTCGATAAAATTTTGTATATACGTAGATTATAAACTGGATTACCACATATGATACCTTTTATCACATAAATCAGTTCTTATGGGAGAAACATGGGGTGTCAAGTCAAGTTGCAACAGCGAGTTTAGCTTTATTTCTAGGTTACCTACATACTGAGTAGTGTAACGCGTACGAAGACGTGGGCAGTAGCTAGTTTTATACATTTTTCATATACATTCATAACGACCTTGAGATGGATTATGCATATTTCCCACCTGGTGTTAAGTGGTAACCATCGCCTATAACCATCGCTTTTAGCGATAAAACCGCCTATTATACTAAATTTATTTGTAAAAATTATGTTTTGTATTTTTTTTGGTGTACAATACAGAGGTATCTTATAACAAAGTGTTGTTAAGTACCTTAGAAACGTACCCGTATGTACGAACGAATGCTCTGCCCTGAGTCCATCAACTGTACTCGGTACTCTAATACATAAAGGTGAAGAGGTGTCATGTGCCAGTAGTTTCATAATATAACCATTCATAATGTAACGATCGTGATAACTATAAACATTATTTTTACAAACAACATCCCTAAAATAGATTAAAATGACATAACAATTAATGTCAAGACCACAGTGACCTTCGAACGTTATCATGATACGCACTGACTCTTATCGTTGACATGGTTAAATTAATGAGAAATCGAGAGTGTGGTTACATCACAAAGTTGCTCTACTTCATACTGAATAATTTGCGTAAATCAATGAACAAAATATCAAAGTCACCGACATAGCCCAAAGGATTAGCAAGTTACAGTGAGCTGGGTCTATACAGCTCGCCTAACGACAGTTGGAGCTAAAAGTTTCTGGAGTGTAGATCATGCAATAGCAAGCGTAACGTAGGACACTTCCATAGACTAGATAAAATACGACCGACATACTAAAGGTTGCCAGAAGTAGATAGGTGCAGACAGCATAAGATTGATCTCGCTAAAAATCTAAGGGAGAACTATGTTCAGGTGGACGTCCTACAGTTGATATGATGATACACATAATTTCTAGTAAAATTTGACACATTTGAATGAACTATTGGGTATTTACATCAGAGTGTACCTACGTTCTGGTAAAATTTATTTTAGCAATGTCGGAACTTTCGGTTTTACAGTTACGAGTAATAAGATGTAAACTGTTTAGTAACTTTTGAAACTCTCATGGTTATGAACACTATTTATTTGTACTAAAAACGGTTAAAAACTCACAAATCATGGTAAATATTCCGTTTTTATTACAAATAATGTTTAGTACCGGTTTAGTATAGAACAAATCAATTATAATGCTGTACATAATAATTGATTTGTTCGATGACCGCGTACAGTCTTTCATTAAGCGGTCTTTATTGTGACATGGCTCTTAACTATGTGTTTTCATATCGACCCCTCTGGCTTAAATAGTCGTAAACGCGATAAAGGATTTTTTACAGGGGAAGCAATAAACAAATAAATAGAAAAAAAGAAAAAATAATATATTTCTTACTTTTTTAACTAAATTGATGATACTTTCATAAAAATAATTGTACTCAAATGCTTAAAAAAACTCGGTGTATTGCACTGAAGAAGAATGCAGATTTAAGAAGTTAGCATGGAGATATGCCCTAAAATAAAACAGTTGAATGGTGTTTACTACCCAAAATAGTATAAAAATTTATTGCTGATAAATAAAAAAGTAGTAAAAGCATTTTTATACACAAACAGGCAAGCGATTAAGCAGTAAAAGGATATTTCAAAAAACTAATTTTAATGTTTTTTTTTTATAGTGGGCTACGGTAATTATATTGTGTTAAGATAATGTGTTAATATCAAACACTTAGCAAAAACAATTATACCCTATTTCCATTACTAAAATAAATATTCAAGAATGGGTCATCCTAACTTACGGTGCGCAGACATGGTCTCTGACTGAAGCCCAAAAGTCAAAGCTCAAGATTTGTCAAAGGGTAATGGAGCGCAGCATTCTCGGCTTTAAACGTGTCGACCGAGTGCGTAACACCATGCTGCGCTCACTTACCGGCATTGCAGATGTAGGGAAGAGATTGGTTGGGCTTGAGTGGGAATGGGCGGGCCACGTTGCCCTCAGAGAAATGGGCCCATATTGCAACATCATGGATGCCTGAAGACGGAAGGCGACGTCGGGGTCGGCCGAGAAAGCGTTGGCGGGACGATTTCGACACCTTCGAAAGAGGATGGTGGGAAATAGCGACAGATAGGGATGCTTGGAGGGACTTGGGGGAGACCTTTGCCCAGCAGTGGGACGAGATAGGTTAGGAAAAAAAAGTGGGTATATATTAATTTTAGGTAAAAGGTGTTTTTTAACCTTCATAGGAGAAGGAAAAGAAAAATCACACATAAAATTAAAAAAAGAACTTTTGGTAAATATTATTTTACCGACCCGAAGTAGTAAATATTCGTTATGGTAACGTTTAGGGATTGTAACAACGTCACAAAGGCGTTTCAGATCCTTATATTTAGCAGATGAAATCGGTAATCTGCTTTGGTACAGAGGTGATGGCTTAATATCCTTTACTTTCTTCCAGTTCTCATTCTTATTCTTTTCTTTCTTGTTCTTTCCCTTTCCTTTGCCATTTCATTCTATTCACATTTCTATTATTACTTCTGGAGCACCTGGCATCATCGAATATTTAATTTGCACAGTATCTAGTTTTTTTTAAAAGTTGCAACTCAGATTTCCTTCGTATTAATTTTATTTATAGTCTCAGTTGGTAATGTTTTATTGGCAATTTCATTCCAATTCAAAAAGTCTGAATATTCCATAACCTCTACTGTGTAAGGTCGAGGTTTTTTATCGCAGATTCAAAATAGATCGGTCACTGTGATGGAGCCCAAACAATTAGTTTTCTGACTTCAATTTCTATCGTGGCATGCACCGAGTCGGCAGGCATATACGTGTGACTAGGGAGCAAAATAATTATCTGTATTACTTCTAAGTTTTTGGAAGTTATTCTAGTACGTGTTTACTAAATAAATGTGGATTAACATGAAAGGTAAGCCGATAAGAATCGGCATGTAGGTACGGCCACTGGCATTTACGTCACTATATTGTAGAACGTATTTTGAAAAATATTTTTTTTTTGCTTTTACGACAAATATTATGAAATTGTGATTAAGGTTTGATTGGGTCGTAGACGACATATTTAGTAATCTTCAGATGAAAATGTCTTTTGCGTCTTTTCTTCTACAATATTGATTGGTGTTTACGTCACAGGATCAAATATTTTGTAATAAAATGTCTTTTACGTTGTCATTTTTTTATTTTCTTAGTTTTAGACAAAAATAACAATGGTAGTAAACGACATTTTTTAGGATTAGCGAAAGTTTAAATACACCGATCGAAAGAGCGAAAAAAAAATAACAAAACTGCATCTTTAACTCATTTTGACCAAAAGTGGCGTTTACGACCTTTGAGGCCAGAAGGGTCGATATCGTTGTATATAGTAACTTTTGTATATTAAGTACATTTGATAAATTTTACCTGTAATATAAAGTAACCTAAGTCTTAATCTAGATTATAATCTATCTATAGGTAGGTATACAATTTTTTATCGAAATCGGTCCAGCCACTTAGTCGTGAAAACGTAGCAAATTGTTTACTGGTGCTCTACCACCAAAAACTATTTGTTATGTTCTTTTGTAAACGGGCTCGAGGAAGTGGGCACCACCGCCTTACCTTTATCAGCCGCCAAATAGCAGTTCTTGTGCTGCTGTGTTCCGGTTAGATGGTAATGGTATGTTCCTGTAATTACTGGCACATAGGCATAACAGCTAAGTCTTATAGTATGGCAACGTATCCACATAGAGATCAATAGAACGTTTTGAATTCTATGTGGATATCTATGGGCTGCAGTAGCCACCTAAAATCTGGTGGACTGCATGCTCGTTTGCCATATAGGTTGTATAAAAAAAAATAGACCGAGAGATTGAGTTATTTTCGAGTTTATAATATTAGTATGGATAATATAACGTAATCGAACCTTTTTTATTTTCAGGTTGTGTTATCCCACAACGGTACATTCTGGGTGTTATGGGCCTACTTGGTGTTTGCAATGCCTACACAATGAGAGTGTGTTTGAATCTCGCTATCACTCAGATGGTCAGTAGAAATAAAACTGACGGAATTGGCTCCGTAGATCCCTATGCGTGTCCCAATGACGATATTGTGGGGAACTTTACCACTAACGTTATTGAAAAACCGGTGAGTGAATAATAATTTAAAAAAAGAAGAAAATGTGCAATATACCTTATTATATATTATATATCAACCTTATTTATCAATCACACCATAAGCGAGTTGTATGATAGAATCTCCCCACTTTGGATGATAGTAATCCATTGTTCAAACTCTCCGCTAGATACTACAGTTAACATAATCATATTTAATGTTTGTGAAAATGACAATACTAATAGCTGTCAAGTTTTTAACAAAATATATTTTATACCTATTTAGTTTGTGTCTGGATATAAAAACTCACAAGAAAGGGACAAAAACCAATACCTTTCTCTTAATCTTAACAAAAAAACCGCTGGATCCCACAGCTGGACAAAGACCTTCCCTTCTTCCATTGATCCCGACTCTGCGCATAAGTTCGTAGAATTTATAGCTAACCTTTATTAGCCAGGAAATTAGTCAACATGAACTAACTTGCCTGATTGTTCAGTAATATTCAGCTTTTTAAACACACATAATGTATGACAATTTGTATTTGTTTATTAAGTTTGATTTTGAAGTAAACTTTGATTCACAAGGCAGGCACTTTTTATAAATGTAACAACAAGGCACTCGCTAAAGTAGGTATAACAATAGGCATTAAAACAGATGAATATAATCGCGCGTATTTCATGTCCTTGACTGTGTTGCATACTAAGAATACATTTTATATACGATTAATGAGGTCACATTAATTGATAACAACAGTTATTTTGAATACTAAACTAATCCGATATTAGTTTCTTCAAACTCCATTACATTTTGTAGAATGATCTTGGACAAATAGTAGCTACACAAATTGAGTTCATCATCATCATCATCATCATCGGCTGATGATGATGATGATGATGATGAACTCAATTTGTGTAGCTACTATTTGTCCAAGATCATTCTACAAAATGTAATGGAGTTTGAAGAAACTAATATCGGATTAGTTTAGTATTCAAAATAACTGAACTAACTTGCCTGATTGTTCAGTAATATTCAGCTTTTTAAACACACATAATGTATGACAATTTGTATTTGTTTATTAAGTTTGATTTTGAAGTAAACTTTGATTCACAAGGCAGGCACTTTTTATAAATGTAACAACAAGGCACTCGCTAAAGTAGGTATAACAATAGGCATTAAAACAGATGAATATAATCGCGCGTATTTCATGTCCTTGACTGTGTTGCATACTAAGAATACATTTTATATACGATTAATGAGGTCACATTAATTGATAACAACAGTTATTTTGAATACTAAACTAATCCGATATTAGTTTCTTCAAACTCCATTACATTTTGTAGAATGATCTTGGACAAATAGTAGCTACACAAATTGAGTTCATCATCATCATCATCATCATCAGCCGGGAGACGTCCACTGCTGAACATAGGCCTCCCCCTTAGATCGCCACAATGAGCGGTTGGTAGCCGTTTGCGTCCAACGGCTCCCCGCGATTCTTACTAGATCGTCGGTCCACCTTGTGGGGGGCCGGACTACGCTGCGTCTTCCAGTCCGTGGTCTCCACTCGAAAACCTTTTTTCCCCAACAGTTATCGGTTCTACGAGCGATGTGGCCTGCCCATTGCCACTTCAACTTGCTAATTTTGAGAGCTATGTCGGCAACTTTAGTTCTTCTGCGGATTTCCTCATTGCGGATTTTGTCACGCAAAGAAACCTCGAGCGTAGCCCTCTCCATAGCTCGTTGAGCGACCTTGAGCTTGGTCATGAGGCCATGAGTAAAGGACCACGTTTCAGTGCCATAGGTCATCACTGGCAACACACACTGGTTGAAGACTTTAGTCTTCAGGCTCTGGGGAATTTTGGACGAGAAGATATCGCGAAGTTTCCCGAACGCTGCCCAGCCGAGTTGGATTCTTCGTGCGACCTCTTTGTCGAAGTTGTACTTACCTATTTGGACAGTTTGTCATCATTTTCATCTTATCCATGTTCATTTAAAGACCCACCTGTTGACCTCAGTAGGGTCTTCTAACAGGTGGGTCTGCTGTGCATGGTACTGAATTGAGTTCCCATAATACAAATTACTCACTTATTTAGTAGTTTCTACTTCTAAAATTGGCTGTAAATGAACATCTGCAGATGTGATGATGTCACTTATGACCCAGTGTTTTGAGTCGTGTGACAAGATACACATAGTAGATACATAATGGCACATAAGGTCGAGGTTACAAGACATTGTACAACATTTATATATTATTATTTTTATTGATTTACAGAATCTTAAAATACTTGCAAGAAGCAATTTGGTTTAGGCATTTGATAAATCTTAGTATACCTAGTTTATGTTGAAGCTATCCGATACTGTTTTTAAATTCTTTAGATTTACATACCTTTCTGTTAACCTGTTATTTGCAAAACTTAGTACTTAACTATCAATTATATTGTACCCGTTAGCCTTTACATGCCTTATATATTACCATCTGGTTGATAGGATTAATAATTATTCTTCAATAAATAATAATAATGGTAATTTGATAACCCAAGTTCTAATGTATCAAGAGAATATTTAATGCACTATGCACTATTTAAGCCTTGACTAAGCGGCTATCAAGAACTGGTCATAGACACATAAAATGTGTCAGCTTGTTAGGTAGCCAAGGCACTACCTGGATGGCAGGAGCTGAAGACTCAGGGCAAAGGCAAAAGCAAAAGAAGGTATACTCAACAGTGGGTACCTACGGGTAGATGATTATGAGTTTGTACGCAAAGTAAATCGATCCTATAATTTTGAAGAATCATGAGTAAGCGTGGTTTGATACGGCTTTAGCCAATAGTAAATAACTTTCGATTTACCAATATTTACAATATATTTACAAATAGGTATATTAGGTGTCCGTATTCGCGTAATCTGGGAGTAATATCGGTGATAGTAATATAATATCGTCCCGATTCCTAGGACTAGGAATCTATATCTCTATTTAATAACAAGTATCAATATCTGATTTATGAATATATAGGTTGTTTGATAATATACGCACAAAAATGTAGGGGGTTATTTTGATGAGCATAATAAATACATTTGTGAAATGTTTACCATATAAATGTGCAATTTATTTTGGCAAATAAACCAAACACTTTATTAAACTTTTGTTGTGCTATTGTATGATGCTTGCCATATAACCACAGATACTGTATTGGTGACGTCTCGAGATATCTCTTGTTGTCCCTTTCTAACCCAAAACCCGCAGCCATTTCCGAAAGAGATATCAAATCCTTTATTTTTGGATGTCGATTGCAAGAGTAGCTAGTAAGTTTTAATCATCGTTTTAAGTATTGAATAAGTCACCTAAACTTAGTTGATTTTCCTGGTAGTTTTTTTTTCTATGACTTTTTTATGTTTTGTGAAACCGTTAATTGAATATCGTCAGTATATTACAAAACACCCCATATACAGGCATTCTTAGTAATCAGATTATTGATCTGATCACTAGGAATTCCTGTATCATGAAACTACATAGTTTTATACATGTAAGGAAAACATTAATTTAATAATTTCATTCCAGTACGCAATGTTCGACTGGGACGAGAAAACTCAAGGTCTCATCCTTAGTGGCTTCTACTACGGTTACGCGGCGACCCAAGTACCTGGTGGGTATTTAGCTGAGAAATTCGGAGGAAAATGGACACTAGGAGTTGGGCTTCTAAGTACAGCTCTCTTCACATTCCTCACGCCATTTGTGATAAGGTTAGCGGGGGCGCCTGGGCTCTTTATCCTGCGAGTTCTTCAAGGAATGGGCGAGGTAAGAATTCAGCTGATGAAGCAGATTGAGCGGTTCTTTTTATCACGTTTAGATGGCAGTATGTTTTTAATTGGAGGTATTGGCTACACACAAAAGTAAGACAAAACAATGGAAATCAGTACTTCAAATTAAAATATCTTTGTTTCTAAAACCACTCACTGGGATTGATATGTGTAAACTTACTCAGCGAGTTACGAGTAACTGAAGTATTTGATGTTGCGATAAAAGGTAAGGATTATGAGTGATGTACTTTGGTATTTGTTAAAATATACCAAATAATTTTAGACTTCATATTGGGTTATACAGTGTTAAACAGTAATTCATTTGTTCCAATAATTAATACGCACTAACCGAGCATGGACACTGTAAGTAGTTACTGGAACGGGAATAATGTCTTCCCACTTATCATAATAACTTAATCAGTATACGATTTGGCCCAAAAAATAGTGCATTGCAAGTATTAGTAATATGTACCGATTTCTCAGAGTCTAAGTATAGATTGCACATTTGAGTATTTTAAATATTTTCAAGAAGTTTTACTAAGCCGAACCAAAAAGAAATTCATCGTCAAAGACATTTTTAACCGACTGCAAAAAATGGAGGAGGTTCTCAATTCGGTTGTTTTTTTTTGTGTGTACCTTAGAATTCCATCATTTATCAACCGATTTAATTTTTTTATATTTAAAAGTATATACTTTCTTATAAGCCTCATAGAAGTTACATTAAAATCAGTTAAGTAGTTTGATGTTTCAGTCAAAATAACTGGAAAAAATAAGTCACCCAAGTTACGAAATTGATGACTTTACATCTTAAGTCAGTTAAAGTTATTTTATGAAAAAGTTACTTGTTTACAAAATAATAAATAACTTTAGTGCGATACCAGTGAATAAATAAGTACAAAGCAAGTATTTGTTTGATGTATAAAAACAATGGGCTATTCCAGTATTTATCTACGTACATTTGCATATTACATTAGCACAAAAAATCTATGAATTCGTAAGTGTTTGATATTCAAACACTGTGAATAATGTCAAATCCAGTACATCCAGACATTCTAGACAAAAACCACAAATCATATAACGTACTTAATATAGAATATTATTCAAAATAGAGGTATCTACTTAGCGATTAGACCAGCAATTATATCACATAGAATTACGTTGTTCGTTTTAATTGTATTGATTTATGGTGTGCAATATAGATTATCAACTATCTATCTAAAAGTAATATGTGAAAACCTACATCATTGGCAAAGTCGAGGTAAAGGGATCGCGTAGAATGTTAGTCTCCTTAGTCTCACCAGTTCCGTACCATGCTCGACTTTATATGGAAAAAAAATTATAATGCTGTACATTTCACATTTCACATCTTAATATAGAAAGAAAAACACCCAGACTCGGTACAAATATCTGTGAGTACTTTTATTTGTATAGTGTTATCCGAACACTTACGGAAAATTACAAGTTTTTTGAGAGGATTTTAAAATCTTGAAATATCTGTGAATTATGCAAACATGTTTCACAGCGGGAATCAAACTCTCAATCACTTGCGTCTCAGTCGGCTTTTTATCCACTGCGCCACGAAGTTTATCAAAGATGTATCTGGCGGAGGATTTGTTAAAATGTTTTTGAAGCTGTCCATTTCTATTAAAAATTGAATGAGTTTGTTTATTTGAAACAAACCAACTCATTCAGATGATTCATGTGAAGCAGAAAACCACATTGCGCGATAAAGAGTTACAATATTATTAAAAATAATATTTATAATTGTATGTCAAGCTTGATTCTAGATTCCATGCCCTGTTCCACACTAGTGGATAAATTCGTTGATGGATTTGATTCCACATTTTCCGCCATTAGTTTATGCAAAGCTCTAGGATACATGCACCTCACGAAATCAACAAATGAATACTAAGTAGGGACGTAGCTGCAACAACAGTCATTCATGTATAATATCAACTAGGTATGAACTTTGAAACTAAGCTTCAATGACTACTATAAATTATTATGCAGTTTTTGCAAACAACCAAACCAGTCACTAAGATACCTCAGAGGAATCGCAGGCTGAAATGGCAGTAGGCGGGGAACATATCTCAAAAAACTGATGGCCGTTGGAGCTTAAATGCTTTTGAAAGACCACGCAATCGTAAGCAAAGCGTAGATTGGGCCACACTAAATAGTAAGACGGCCTAATAATGATCACACAATATCAGTCGCTCTAGAAATCTGTGTGGGAAGCCTATGATCAGCAGTTGACGATGATATTGATGAATCTTTGTAAAGCCTATTCACGCATCACAAAGACACTGATATGTAGAACTACCCAGGCTGACTGTAACGCTCGATTAACAAATATTTTAATTTTTATTTTAGGGTCCCACAATGCCAGCTCTGATGATAATGCTGGCACGATGGGTTCCACCGCACGAGCGGTCATTCCAAGGAGCTCTAGTTTTCGGAGGAGCACAGATAGGCAATATCTTCGGCTCGTTCATGTCAGGCATTCTGCTCTCTGAAGGTAGAGACTGGGCCTACGTGTTTTACTTCTTCGGAGGATTTGGTATCTTCTGGTTTGTTTTGTGGGTAAGTACCATAACTGTTATTCAGTAAAAGATTATTAACACTTATATTATTATGTCAAGAGTTATTAAAGTTAATTGTATACAGTCTTCTAAAATACTGACATGTTTAAGAATGTAGTATTTTTAGAAATAATAGTAGAAGCAGTTCTTGGGTAGTTTTTCCTTGAGGAATACAGGTGTACAGCCTCATGGCCACCAGTAACCGTGCCCTTCAAACCGAAACATAGCAATGCTGCTTGGCGGCAGAAATTGGTATGGTGGCAGTACTTACCCCGGGCGAGCCCTTTCACAAGTAACTCTATAGTAACTTTATACGTACACACGGCTACACATCAAGCTATACATTTCCAGTATAAGCTGTCCTCGCATTGTGTAGGCTTTTTGTAGAATGAGAGGTCAGCTTATACTGGAAACGTATAGCTTGATGTGTAGCCGTGTGTACATGTCATGATTGTAGAAATGTTATCATTATATATTTGCACGGAAATACTGCTTTTATTTGTCATTGCTTACATTATTTCATATAATATTTATTTTATTGATGATTGTAAGTAACTTGTAAATATCCTTCATAGTTGTTAAGATAAGATTGAGTCATTAATTTCGCTAAACACTTTATTACTAATGGCTTCTGCACAATGTGATATTGTAAAATATCTTACTATAGTTCGACCAAAACCCCTGTACCGCTCCTTAAGAAAGTGCGGCGAGGTGGGGGCCGAGGAAAAAAGAGCAAGAGTAGGTACACATGAGATCGATATTGTCGGATAGATCTGACGATATCGTAAACGATATGTTTATATTATATAACGATATGTTTATATTTTTATAAGTAACTAAATTGTCTACAGATATTCTGACATAGATTCTGCTTCAACTTCAACTTCTGTTTCGCTATCGGAACTTGAATCAGAGTCGTTCCTCAAATTTATTATTAGTGGATTATATAATGGATTGATAATAATATCAAATCTACTATCGCGATCCTAGTAATTGTTTTCATTTTTTGGACATGATGACGGTCTTGACATCGCGAGATAGCGCTCGACTCATCTCTGGATATTTATCCCATGTGCGTCTGACGATGGATCGGAGCGGCCGATACTTCCCCCCGTCTCGCCGTGCGCATACCTCAGGCGCGGTACAGCGGTTTCAGTCAAACTATATATAAAATATTGTGATGCTTTTTTTGCTGACGTAAAAAACAAAATTATCAGGATGCAAAATATAAACATTTTGTATCGTGAAAACTACAAGCAATGTGCTAGAAGGTCTTAGAAAAACCAAAAAACCACATGGATAGAAGTAGTTGCGTGCTGGTTGCGCGCGAGGATGTGGTGGTGGTTTCCAAGGAAGGATTAAAAATGTAGGAAGCCTACACAAGAGAGAACAATAGAAAGAACATGGGATACATAAAAAGGGGTCAGAAAGAGAGATATTTTGGTGGCGATTCTGTTGTTTACACTGACTAACTAAAATTGTGTGAAATACGAACGGTCTTATTTTGTTTTATAAAGTGACATTTCTAAAACTATGTATTTTTTACTAAGATGGCGTGTTTTTGGGCTTGTTATAGTCAGCAGTCATATTAGTGCTGATTAAAACTAGCCCGCAAACACGCCATCTTACTTAATATAAGAAATGTCACTTTAAATGTCATTCTAATTAGATCTTTAACGTAAACAAAATAAGACCGTTCGTAGTTTACATAATTTTAGTTAGTCAGCGTAAAAAACAGAATCGCCACCAATACCTACATTTCTGGTCATAATCATTACCGACTGACCAATTTAGGAATTTCGATGGGCTAAGAATTTATGTTCTTTTCCAGAGTCTATTCTGCTATAGCACGCCGAACACACATCCTTTCATCTCAAAGAAGGAGCTGAGTTATCTGAACAAGAGCGTCACGACAGCCGACAATATGAGTAAGAAGGACCCTGTGCCATGGAAGGCAATATTGAGATCAGCACCAGCTTGGGCGTTGGTATGGGCTGCGGTAAGTTAATAAAAACAACTGGTATATGCTTAACTGACTAACAAATATAACTCAAATATAATGCATAGTCAAATTTAACTTAGAAAACTTTCGTGATTTCAATCATAATTATAAATACGGGATTTATCACGTACCGTTTATCGGTACCGACAATGTTTCGTTCAATTCGTGAATGAGATCAGGGTGAGTGCGATCCGCTCTGAACAACGTTTCGCCTTGCACTACGCACCGCATCCTGCGCGCAAGTAGACGAATGCGGTGGTGGGGATTGCGCCAACGGTGGCCCATCGTATTAACAGGCTGCATCATCATCATTGTCAACACTGCTGTTCTCTTCGGTAGTTCTTGCTACAGGCAAACACATAACATTAACTAGTCCAATTTCTTTAGAAATCATAAAGATATATTTGCTAATTTAATACTTGGTCCGCATAAAATTTACCTACTTTTGCATTTTTATATAATTATGAGAAAAAATATTTTTTTGCACATGAAAAATGCATATTTTAGCACCATTAGTAACATTGGAACCTGAACAATATAGGTACAATTATCTGCTTTTAGCTATTGGTAATATAATTAATATTTACGTAAACACATCAATTTATCACATAACAATTTAAACCTGTATAAGAGTTGTTATGTCTCAGCCATTATAAGATTCTATATTACACTGCAAAACTTCACACTTGACTTATGAGGAATCATGTTTACTGGTACTTATTGCATTACGTAATATTCAAAGGCATCGATACTTCATATCATGATTCGGTTTCACGAACCTTGAAGTGGGCAAGAATATAATCCTCGATTATCCTCAAACATAAATTGCCAAGATCAAACCGTACAAATGTTGGTGAAATTCAGGAAAAATTTCTCGTGTGTAAGCTTTTTTGCACTATTAAATAGAATGAGAGAAAATACTTACAAAAACATAAAAATTTATTTACCAAATGTTTCACAAAATGTATAAGTGTAGATTTAAGTTGCTAATGGAAAACTTTCGTAAAAAGATTGAATTAACGTCATTTAGTTTAGTAGGCCCAATAAATAAAAAATAATCTGGACTCATCTCCTACAATAATCAGACAGAATCAAATTTATTTATATAGTTATAATATAATTTAATAATGAATATAATTTAGGGTTAAAAATCTTAGAATTTTCCGTAAGTGTTCGGATAAAACTATAAAAATTTACTGTACTATTTGAATATAATTTATATTGATTAAGAACAAATAAGTCACACAAATTAATTATAAACAGAGATCTTATGCACGAGAATCTACAAACTAAAAACGTAGGCTTTTATGTAATGAATAGTACCAAAAGTGTAGATTGCGGGAGAACAACGTGATATGCCAAACCACAAACTATATCAGGTCAGGTGTGAATAGGGTTGCCAGGTGTTAAAACCGAAAAGCAAGACTGATCAGCCAGTTTAGCCGGCCATTTAGGTAAAAAAGCCGGATACCCTTACCTTTTCGGCAGGCGTGGGCGCGGCGCCCGCCGATGACAATCGCGTGCGGAATATAAAAAACTTAATAAAAGCCGGACGCTGTCTGATTTCGCCGGACACCAATAAAAAGCCTGACTGTGTCCGGCTTTATCCGGACGCCTGACAACCGTAGGTGTAAATAACATCTGTGTATCTATGTAATTGCAAATCTTTAAAGATATTGAACGTAAAATAATTGAAAAATTATAAACGACGATACATTATTAAACGGGTTTAAATTTGTATAACGTGTATTAGCCACATACGTTTTTTACTCAATAACCATATCACATAACACACCAACTGACGGGCTTCTTGATGTTATGGGGTCACCGTCACCTACAAACGACTGTATCACTCGTGGTACTGCAGAGGCGTTGCCTAGCAACAAAAACCTTTTTAATACTTCTCTTGAAGGCCTCTTGAAAAACTCTAGTTCATCGAATTGAAATCAGCCTTATTTACACACTTCCACTTGGGGTAAATTCGGCCGATACGAGGGGACTCTGTACCACTCCAAGGCCCAGATTACCACTCGCTATCCGGTTGCCCCTCCGACATATATTCGACATGCGATTGCCTGAGTATATAATCGGTCAGGCATCGGAATCTGTATAAAAAGAAGAGTCAATACTAAATACATTTAATCTCACTTTCAGGTGGGTCACGACTGGGGTTACTATACAATGGTCACAGATCTTCCAAAATACTCTCACGACGTCCTGAAGTTCAATATAGCGACTACTGGGACACTGACCGCTCTGCCGTACATTGCTATGTGGTTTTGCTCCTTCCTCTTCGGTTTCATCTGTGATTTGTGCATCAAGAAGAAGTGGCACTCTATCAAGACTGGAAGAATTGTGCATACGACTATTGGTAGGTTTAATAGCAGTTTTACTCAATTTTATTGATAAATTTGTGGACAAGACTTCCCAAAAATGTATGTGTGATATTTTTTATGTTTGTATTCATTTATGTTACTTTTTTATTTATACTATTATTTTCCTTTGTGAATTGTACAATACTTTTTTATCGTAGGTATGAATTATATCATATCATCCTTAGCATATTTTAACAGGGGGGTCATGTCCCTCTCGTACGCAAGCAGATAGCTAGGCCAAGGTCGTAACTGAATGGATTCCTGTGAATGGAAAGAGACATCGTGGAAGGCCTAAAAAACGTTGGCGCGATGATTTGGGCGCTTCTTATAAGAAATGGCGGGATTTGGTACAGGATCGAGATATTTGGAGAGATTAGGGGAGGCCTTTGTCCCGCATAGTCAAGATAAAAAATATAACGTTACTAGGTTTGGATACATAGTTTAAACTATGAGTCTATTTTAACAGTTAAAATTAACCCCAACAAAAAATCTGTTTAGCTCAGATAAGAGCATGTACATGGTACCTATTATAAAAACCCTTATTAACATTGGATATGTTTTTTTTTCAGCTGCCACCGGTCCTGCCATTTGCATTATTCTAGCGTCATACTCCGGCTGTGACCGTACTGCTGCTATGGTCTACTTTGTTCTGTCTATGGCTCTTATGGGAGGCTTCTACTCTGGCATGAAAGTAAGTACCTGTACAAAAATATCACTAAATTAGAGCATTATTTAACCAAAATGCAGTATTTTTAACGTTGGTGGAGATAAGTATTGAATATTTATATTGAATGAAACCTATTAATACCAATCGCTTAATTTTTTAATAACATTATCAAAACTCGCTATAATCATCAATCCCATTAGTGTATTAAGTTTATATTTTCAAACACAGTTGTTGCAGTTTTGTGAAAGCATACCTATTCGCTCATATTCCAGCATGACCAGATACTATATTTATTGTTTGCGGTATCAAAGAAACTCATTCTATTAAATTTTTTCAATTTGCATTTACTCCGTGTAATGCAATATCATACGCAGATCAGAAAATTCTTCAAAGAAATGGAGCTCGGCTGTGTAGATATAAGAAATGAGTTTTCCTATCGTGAATAACTTATATAGGGTATTCTCTTGTACCTGTTTCCAACCTTATCAAGAAGTCATGGTGCTCAAGAATGGCTTTAACATCAACCCGCATATATTCATATTTGTTTGTGGGGAAACGAAATGAAAATGAAAAAGCTCTGTGAACCGGGGAATTACTCGTAAGGGGTGCTTGAAGGTGCGTAATAAAGAAATAACGGTACAAAATACAATGGAATGAAAAGAAAATAAACGTAATAAATTTTGTCATCTACCGTGAAGTTCTAATGTAAATAAATGTGATAAAAACATACGTTAAGCAAGAAATCTTAATTTTTTTTTGTTACTCAATATCACCGTTTGTTATTGGTCTATAAACTGTTATATTGATATTTGCTAAGAATTATATGTTGACTAGCTGACCTTCCCGCGGCTTTGTATCCATGGTATTTCAATAAAAACGACACCCTCTTTTGGCGCACTTGAGTAACAAGAAGCCTATATCCGTCCCCAGGATATAATTTATCTCCTTGCCTTTCATTACGATCCGTTCAGCCGTTTAGTTATGAAAAGGTAACAAACAAACGGTTACTTTCGCAGTTACTATGTATATATCAAACACATAAACCTTCCTCTTGAATTACTCTATCTACTGCTGAAAACGACATTAAAATCCCTTGAGTAGTTTAAAAGATCTAAGCGAACATCGGAAGCGACTTCATTTTATACTATGTAAAGTTACCACGCGGCCCGTAAGATCAATAACAGTTTAAACTAAATTTCAAAGCTTAAACTAAAACTTTTCTTTGAAAGTGATGGTTTCACTTTAGAATTTTAGTTTAAAATGCTATTGATCTTACGGGCCTTAGTATCGGATAGTAACTTAAAAGCAGGTATGTAAAACAAACGTACATTAAAACATATTATTTAGCAGTGCCGAGAATAAACTAAATTTTGTCCCCCCCCCCCCACACTAAATTGTGGCCCCGGCAATGTCACGACAGCGACTAAATTTAAAAACGCAGTTTCGGTTTTCCCATGAAACTGACCTGGTCTTTTCTTTTCAGGTAAATGCATTGGACTTGGCGCCAAACTACGCTGGTTCCCTTACCTCACTCGTGAACACAACATCAACATTCGCAGGAATTATCACGCCATATCTTATCGGATTGTTGACTCCTGATGTAAGTAAGATTGTGATATATTGATGGAATAAGTAATATTGATAAAGTTATTAGTTAAGTACCATGGAAATGTAGACCCAACATTTAGATACAGAATACAAACTAGGTGATTTAGTAAACAATTTACCAAGGGTTTTGAAAATGTTTGTATGGCGTCATTTTATTATTTCGCTCTATGGAACTTGTATTGATTGTCTATATGTCCCCAATCTAAAATACAAGTTTCATTGAGCGACGGCATTTAAAAAAACAGGACTATGCCAAAAGTTTTCAAACCTCTCTCATAAATGGTTAATGGCGGGTTCCTATATCCGTCGTTAACCGACTAGGACTCTCGTATCTCCTTGAAAAAGTGTCAAACTAGTGTCAAACTTTTGATACAATTTCAAGGAGAAATGAGTCGTAGCTCGTTACCGATAATAAACCCGCCGTAACTCGTGATGCAGGACAATAATCTGTGCATATTTTAATCCAATGCAAGCAACTGCACTGTCTTTAATTCAAGTTTAAAACCATTGTCTAAAAACGCCGCAATAATTACTTAGTACTATTGTTTATTATGAGCAGACCCGCCCGCGGCTTCACACGTTTGAAATTTCCCGTTTTCGCGAGAAATTAATCATAAAAACTACATAAAACACTCTTGTCAAAGTGACGCGACACTTGATGTGTTTTTGTTATGTGGATATAGTTCATACAAAAATACTAAAATCGCAATTAAAAAATGGGGGCTGGGGATAGTAGGGTGAAGCTTTACGACCTATTCTCATACCTACCAAATAAACAATAAAGTCTAATGTATCACATTATCTTTAATATCGGTCAACCCGTTCCGCAGGAGTGCGACCATTAAAACCATGACACAAGATTTGTATATATTGGAAAGATTATGGCAAAGCTATTCCTTAAAATTTGTCATTTGCTTACAAATTAATTTCGGGGATGGATCCGAGAGAAAACCTTTTTCTGAAGAGATAGAGAACTTTAATAGCGTTGACTTTAAGATGATTGCTTTGTGTCCGGAATCGAGAGGTTCGAAAGTTTTCTACAGGTTAAGAAAAGAAAGAAAGAAAGAAAGAAAATACATTTATTTGCTCCCACAGACAGGTGGTGGTTAAATTATGCATACATAAATAAATGTGATACTTATTGATCAAACTGTTATCATGGTCCCTCTGGATGTTATTTCAGTATCTCTTATACATTTTTCTCTGCTGGCATTCATTTAGAAAACATCTACTGTTTATTGGTATATTTCTGAGACCAAGACAATATTGGACGTAATGCCTTTACGCCGTCGTGGATATTTTGCTATTCAGAAGATAAAAACGTTTCTATACCAGCTGGTGTGAAGGAATTTTCATTTCATTTCCTTTGTGTTCTTTTTTACCACATACATCATTTTGATCGATGAGACAAGAGTAAGTTGTAATCCACCCCGCAAATACTACGTCCAATCCAGCAGCTCATGCATGCCGAGTGAAGGCAACATGAAACTTAGAATGTATGGTATTATTGGAATATGAATGTTATATTTTAAAAATCATGTATGTCATCAGCCCATTTAGGTAAAATTTAGTGAAAGGTATACAAGACACCCTCGTCTTGTATACCTTTCACTAAATTTTACCTAGAAAACTAAAAAAAAATATATATTCATAAAATTTTATTTATGAATATATATTTTTATTCAATTGTTTTTTTACATACGACGAAAAATATTAATAGGTCTTACTTACAAAACCTATTCTTGACTTTATTAAACTATTCCGATGACGGAATAAGCCAGACGATTTGAATTGATAACGAAAATCATAGTCACAGGTTATCAGATATTGAAAGGCGTGCAAGACAGTTTTATATTATCAATAATATTCAATGGATGCTTTCGATATTGCCGATTGGTTCGATTCATAAATTAATTCAAAGAGTGGTGCAAAAAATAGTTTGTTTTGATATAATTTTGTTGTTTGCTAAACTTACGACAAACATGATGCGCGCTATGTTAAATTTCACAAATGCAATATTTCAAGTACCTTTACCGCTCAACATTAAAAATAATTTATAAAATGTAAACTGATAATGATTTTTTAATTTTTCAGTCAACACTAGCCCAGTGGCGAATAGCCTTCTGGGTATGTTTCGTAGTATTGGTAGGCACCAATATAATTTACATTATATGGGCGGACGGCAAGCAGCAATGGTGGGATGACGTCAGACAGTACGGATACCCTGAAGGCTGGAAACACGGTCCACTTATCAACGAGACCAATCCTGAACAACCAGAGAATGTCGTTCTATCAGACCACAAAAAGTTGGAGGACCTAAATTAATAATGTTGAGTTCACCCCATGAGAAGGTGTCCTATGGGACAAGTAAAATTAATATTGTTTAAATTAAAACCAGTGCAACTAGTCAGTGTGGAAATTATATAATACTTTTGTACAAAATAATAGGCACAGTGCACATTGTAAGTTTTACCATTGAAATTTATCACAAAACTCATAGATATGTCAGTTTTTATTTGTTTTTGGCGATAAATAGCAACTTCTGGCATATTCTTTGTCTATTTTATTGGTGTGCAGTGCGCACTCTGCGTTTGATTATCAACTCATTTTATATCAGTTAGAATTTGTTTTATTTGTGCATATTGTACAACTCTATTAAACAGTAGTTTTTTAATGAATACGTGTAGTATTATTTTCTTATCTACGAACTGGACCTGTAAACCCAACCTGAAAGTTACTTTTTATCAAAAATATAACCAACTTCAGAGAACAGAATAAAACGAACTACGGAAATGATTTTAATGAAATTTCTAAATCAGTTGATAAATGAATAAAAAAATCAGATTAAGACCTTCCTCCTATTTTTTAAGTCTGTTGTTGAATGCTAAAGTTTGTGTGGATCTTCGTAGCCATTATACTGTTTATAAGAAGATTCGATTTATACATGGAATAAATATGGGATAATATCGGCCCGGCTTACACCACGATCTCTAAACGTATAAAGCGACAAAAGGTGTTTTAATTAGACATATTTGTATGATTGTAAGGCGGGTTCCTATATCCACCCGTAACTACGACTAACTACGACTGTTATCTCCTTGAAAAAGTGTCAAACTAGTGTCAAACTTTTGACACGTTTTCAAGGAGAAACAAGTCGTAGCTGGTTACCGTCGGATATAGGAACCCGCCCTAAATACGTTAAGGCATCGTTGCGCAGGTCGCTTAGGCTTAGTATCTCAAAAAGCAACGATGATCTGAGAGATTGACCAGGGACTGACTGAACAAGCAATAATAAAATGTGTATAAATATTACCATATTTTCGGGGATACTATTCTTTTTATTAAATAACACAAGTTGACACGACCCGGCTTGGCACGATGTTTTATTAAAATTAAAATATATATATAGTCCTCCTCATCGGTTTCGATGACGGCGATCCAAACTATAATTTTTTTTAAATTTATATTTATTAAAACTAAACCAAAATAAATGAAACAAAAGTAAAATCATAACTAATTTGATTAACCTAAATTTTTATTATTATTTACATTCCAGCGTGAGCAGTAATATGGCTCGCTAATCCGAACTTTGTTTTAAATATCCTGTCACAAGTATGGCAACAGAGTCGACCTGCAGCGTTATATGTGTATGTATACGAGGGCTTAGGTTTCTCTTTACGTGTCCGACGTTTTACGTCGAGTGTGTCAAGACGACTTTTTTCAAATGCTTTGATGTTGTTATAAATGGTTGAGCGAAAGGACGACCTTTGTAAAGCAAGCTCCTCCCAAGCTGCAGGGTCAATAGCACAGGCATTCAAATGTCTCTTGAACACATCCTTATAGCGCAGATGCTGACCACCGTGCTTCTGCATACCCTCTGCCATCTCAGAGTAAAATACAGCTTTGGGTAAACAGTGGTCATCCATGTGAAGGACATGTCCACACCATCTGAGCTGTCGCTGCATAAGAAGAGCCTCCATGCCGAGCATTCCGGAACGACGCAAAATTTCCGTATTTGGCACGCGGTCCTCCCACTTGATCTTCAGGATATATCTTAGACACCTTAGGTGGTACGTGTCAAGTTTCTTGATGTCTGCTTTGTAGAGGCACCATGTCTCTGCGCCGTATAACAATATAGGAATGATTAGCGCCTTATAGGCACTCATCTTTGTCTCCAGCTTCAAATTATGGGATTTCCAGACGCGATCAGTGAGTCGTCCAAAATTGGCAGCGGCGTTTTGAAAATATATAGCAGCATATACGGATAATGTAGCTTTGTATCTAAGATAAACATTTCAGAATCTATTCTGTAGTTTCTGAGTGACCTTGGTATTTAACCCATCCCGGTTCGATATTGCTATTTGAGACAACTTGTTTCTTTCGAATGAATACAAACGTTTATGTGTGCCCTGCGAACGTGCCGATGAAGTTCTAGTCTCGATATTTATATTATCGATATAAATATTTATTTTATTGCAATTTACTCCACATAATAAATGTATCTCTTGCGCGCAGCATCTCTATACGCGTGTCCTTAACTCCTTAAGTCGATAGGCGGATATTAATATCCGTTCTGTGACAGTTATAGCATGATAACAAGAATTTCCAACTGATGTAACGCGCCCACAAGATATCCAAGAAACGATATAGATCAGTAATATTTTAATGAAGAACACGCTTAAGGGGGAATTAAAGGGCTGTGTCACTTCACGTGTTTCATCTAGGATTATATATTGATCTTCTTTATTTTTTCAAAATAATTCAGCAATAACATATTTTGTAATTTCATTTTCCTACTACTTTGCTCACTTTGCAAAACGTGGTGTGGTGTTGACAGGTGGAGCAGGGTAGCGACTGAATGGTGCCCGTAGTGACTGTAGAAGGGTAGGACGTCAGATGGTAGGCAGCGAGATCGGTGGACGACATCGTGAAAGTCACGGACCGTCAATGGGTGAGACTAGCGCAGGATTGTGGCGGATGGCACAAACTTGGGTAGCCCTATACCCAGCTGTGGGCTAAGTCGGGCTGTGGATGATGATGATGGATAATAAAGTATGTCCTAATAATGCTATCTAATGCATATTACCCACAAATATGCATAAAAATGCACAACAGCTATGTAAAAAATCCCGATAAACTTTAAAATACATACATATGATTTCGACAAAATTACCGTCTGCTAGGCTTTTGTGCTATACGATATATCAGTTTATTGATAAATTCGATCAGTTGTACTTGAATAGCAGAACCATTACCTTGCTAAATAAAAGTATAATGTATAAAAAATGTATTCTTTGTAACAAATATTGGCACATAGTATATCGTTACAAATTACACGTTGGTTTTAGAAAGGTTCTTAAATAGGTAAAGTACATGTTAATCTTATCAATACAGTATAACTTGTAAACGGGCTCGCTAGCTCCCACCCTAGGAAAACATGTGTTGCGAGTAGCTGGCCTCTTTCGATCACTGTACCCGTAAACATCTTAAAGAAATATGCAGATATACGTTTGGAGAGTATGCGGCAAAATGTGATAGACGATTACACGATTCTATATTTAAATATTGTAATTTTTTTAATAATATTTGGGAAAAGATATGCTGTGTGATAGAAATGGAAGACAAATTCCTATGTTTAGGTATAGTGCAAGATTTATTATTTACTTACTTATTTTAATTAATTAGGATAGCATAGGAAGTAGGTAGCTATGTGTTTGAATAGTTCTTAGAAAGTAGTTGCGTGTGTATGTGTGTTTGTGTGCGTGTTTGTGTGTGCGTGTGTGTGTGTATGTGTGTGTAAGTGTGTGTGAGTGTAAAAATATATAGAAGTGTATATTAACAATAAGCATATACCTTCCTAGTTTATAGATACAATATTTTCTGTTTCGGAATAGTTTTTCGTAGAGTAGTGCTCTTCCTACACTTTGTTCTGGTGAGAGATATAAAGTTAAGTTTTTATTGAGCCTTGCGTATACAGATCGCTTAGTGTAGTCGTAACATCTTTGTCTGAACCTAGTGCGTCTAAGAGGGGGTTTCCAGACTAGCCGTCGATTAGGTTCAAGTGCGTTTTTGTAAGCGTGTTTATGAAATTTTAATATAGTTCATAGAATGAACAGCTGTCTTACTGTTAGGAGTTTGACATCATTATAAAGTGTTGATGTAGGGTACCTGAAGGGTTTATGGTAGGCGACTTTAAGCACATATCGCTGTGCTCGTTCTAGCCAAAGCAGATGGGTTTGACAAGCTGATCCCCATGCAGGGATACAGTACGTGGGAACCGATTGGCAAAGTGGTATAAATTTTAGTGTTTATTCATCGGCACAGAATCTTAGTTGCTTGAATATGTAGAGTAGTTTCCTGAGTCTACAATTCATTGCTGTAATTTGATTTTTCCACGTTATATGTTCATGGATAATGACGCCTAAGTATTTGATGCTTTTGACTTTATCGATAGTGGGGCAAGTGCCTGATGGATAAGTTTGACTATAAGTGATTATTGTGTAGCCTAATGTTGATGTCAGAATTAGGTGATGTTCGATTAGAAATACTGAAAGGGACAAATTTGGTTTTATCAGGGTTAAGTGTTAATAAATTAAATTTAAGCCAGTTTGAGACTATGGTGAGGCCTGATTGGGCTTTTTTGCATACTTCGTTCCAGGAGTCACCATGGAAGACAATGACAGTATCATCTGGGCAGGCAAACATTTTGGCTCTTTCCAATTTCAAGTATACAGAGGCCGTTGATCCGTAGGGCCCAAGACACTTCCCTATGGTACGCCAAATTTAGCCTCAGAGAAGTCACTGGCAAAATCCACTCGCACTAGCAAACTTGACCCTCTGTTTACGGCCGCTAAGGTATGATTTGAACCATGCGAGAGGGAATCCCCTATCCCTAATTTGAGCTGTCATTAAATACCTCTGCTTGAAAAAAATGTGTACCAAAGACATACACAGCGACTTAGTGGAAACATTAAGGGACTCTTCTCCTTGAGCAATCATCCGCACTCTGTCTCCGCTATATTCGCCAGAAACGCGGTGGCTGAACTGGATATGATTGTCAGAAAACTGGAGATGCTCGGCCCGGGACTCTATGTGGCGCAGTTTGAGCAGCTTCACATCGACAATCAGAACTTTAAGACCAAAATTGAAGATAAAGTTAAGGTTAAAATATCCTCTGGCTAAAAATGTAACAAAACTAAAAATCGTAATTCTTTTTAATCTTCAACAAAAAACATATTTATGTTATGATTATATCGCTATAATTGAAACAAAGTAGTACTTAGGCATAACAGAATTAAGCCTGACGTCCGTGATTTAGATTTTTCACTATTCTAGTATCCAATGCCGAGTCGAGGATGCATGATTTTTTTTATTGGGGGTTTTGAGTCCTTTAAATGCTAAAAAGAACTCACCTATGCCGCGGTTAAACCCCGTCTTTGTCTGCCAAAAATACTGCTCGGAGGATTTTTTTAATTTTACATATATACAGGTTTAAGAAGCTTTTCATCTACGATCGGAAATAAGTGACTAAAATTAAAAGACACAGCTTACAAAAAGCACGGTAAGTTGCCACAGAGCAAGCCGCTGTGTACTTTCAATACTTAGGAACTACATAGAAAGAGCACAGGCGCCTTTATTACTTACATAGCATTGCGCGTTGGTACGGTTTAGAAGCTCCTACAAAAAATGTTGAAGCAATGTTTATCGACATATTACCTCTTAATTGGAACAATTTAGTATTCAAAATTATTTACTAAGACGAAAGACACTGATTTAATTTGTCTTTTTCATGAAAAATGCCTACTTGGTGACCTTGGTAGTTTATAAAGCGTTTTTTAAGTCACCGGGGTTTTTTAGATACAGAATAAGGGGTTGATGTGGTGTCTCTATCTGGTCGCTGGGCTATGCAGAACGACCACTAACTGGCACGATGCACAATCAAAATACCTAAGTTTTTATTTGTCTATACTTTGAACCTAACAAATAGCAATCACAATAATCTTGTTTCACAGAGCGTGAAGATGAACTAATTAAAAACCGAGCTAAATGCACCGAACACAATCAGATCCTAGCGCACATTAGAGAGAAGATGCATCACACTGATGAGGTCACTGACATTGCTGAGTGCGATCTCGGAGAAGCTGAGCTTAACTATCTGCAAGTGAGAGAGCAACTTGGACAAGTTAAAGTAAGAACCAAATTACCAACACTTTTCTTATTCATATTGGGCAGAAAGGAACCAGGTTTGATTCCCGGTTCTGATATGCGTACCTATCTCTGTATGATTTAAGTAATTTTATGGAGTTTCTTTACTGGCTTTACTCAATGGAAAATATTATAATTGCCAATCAAGAAAATGTTTTAACTGCAAGATTTGTAGCACTAAACAATATCGGTACGAAGAGCTACAAAAAACTCTACCTAAAATTATGATTTCCCTTGTCACAGCTCAGATAGATGAACTTCCTACAAACCCAGTTTTTTAAGCCACATATTCCATCGCTCTGGCCTCACAAAAATGTACCAGCGTGATCACGGCTTAAAGTTTCAGAAAATACAATTATTACAACTAATCGTCTAGTTCATACTCCAATCAGATTCTATACATTGGTTATTGCTATTCTTATGATTTAATTAAGTAATTGTTCGGATAGAGTCGTCGAGACAATTTAAGATGGTCGTTGGAAGATGAGAGGCTGAAGGCTGGACTGCTAACAAGAAAGGACTTGTTGCGAGACTTTCAAGACGGGACTGACAAGGTACTAGCTGTTCCCCGTGGTGCCCGTGGCACTCGTGGTTTGTCAATAAAAACATTATTTTCCTTCTGCGCAGTTTGGTAAAAAGTAGCCGAAGTCTCAAGGCCGGTCATATCTGTATACCAAATTTCACCGAAATCAGTCTAGCAGTGTACTCGTGATAACGTAATAAACAGACAGACAAACAGAAATTAAGAATTCATAATATACGTATGGAAATGGATTGAACTGATGGGAACTGATTTTTGTTAAACTGTATAGTAGACTTTTTTGTTAAGGTGTACTGATAAAATATAATCACTTTGTCCAGAAGGGGTGAATTTGCCGGGAATCGATACGCGCGAATTCATACGCGTGACGGCGAGATACTTGGCGCCAATGCACTGCTACCACAAGCATCGCGCGAATTTAAAATACGCGCGTTAATTGCGTGCACTTCGCCAGACTCTCGACTCGCGCGTTATACGCGCGTGTTGCGCGCGAGTCAAGATACTACAGACGCCTTGTTGCGTCCAGATTACGCGTGAACTTAAGAGCGAGTGCACGTATCAAGAGAAATGGAGCGCCAAACTTCCCCAAATCCTCGCGCGTTGGTACGCTCTTCTGGACGCAACGGTCGCGCGTAATACGCACGAGAGAATCGCTTCAAATTTGCCCTTTCTGGACAAGCTCTAAACTAAATTTACGTACGTGTAAACAGATGATTACAATAAAAAGCTAGAGCTAGGTATAAAGACCTGTGTTAGTTAAATTGATAATATGTAACTGTAATGAACGCTAATTATTTATATGCTGAATTCTTTATTTATAAATAAAATTACCTTAAAGCGCGTCACGTATATAACATTTTAATTTTAATATGAATATCGCTGACCATAGAGTCTAATGTATGATAAAAATATATATTTTTATCTTTACCATGTGTGATGGTCCATTGGATTGCAAGTAGAGCGATATTTTATCATAACCTAAAAAATATAGCATTTTATTGCGACTGACGCGCTTTATTAAGTGTTTGTAATCCTGAATAGATAAATACATCTAATTATTAGATTAAATATACTTCATTAGAAATGTATCCATTAGAATCTTATCTCATGTGTCTGTCATTTATGAGCTCTGATTGTTATGTAAATTCGGATATGATGCGGGTACCTCATTAGTTCCTTTACGCTGGCTGGTTAGAAGTTATACATAAAGAATTATGCACAGGAAGTTACACAAATTCGATCGCTTTTAAAAGTTATATTTGAACTCAGCGTTCAATAATTTGAATACCAAACTAACAGCATCACAGTCCTAAAATATTTCGTTCCCCATAACAGGTGTATTCCTCATTTGAATCTTTTATTGACACTGCCATCTTGTAAAATCCTACGAAATCTCGTAGAATTCTGTGAGTCCAAAAGATGTCTGAAATAGATAGTTTCAGCGACAAGGCAGCCTTGTATTGATGCGTTACTTTTAGATTAGGTACCTTAGGGTTTTTATATTTAGGTTTATTATGTAAGTATGTAAACAAATCTTAGTAGTAGAAATTTAGTTTTATTGTGTATCGATTTAACTTTGCAAATGTATTTAACGGGTAGCAATCTAGCAATACCATAATTTGGTACCATCAAGCTGATCATGGTGGAGCTCGAGAGGTTTATCCCTCGAGTTTGGGCTCACATTTAGTTTATTTTGACGAGTCGTTGTCAATTGACGAAAATAATGTAGGTTATATTAAAGTGATATATTTATGTTAAATTTTGTGATGAAAGTTGCTCGGGATATTCCTGTATTTTTGTTATTTGTAATTTTTGACTTCAGACATTTTTGTACTCATGATCCATCTATTTACAGCTTCCTATGTCTACGTTTTCACTACTAAACGGCTAAATCGATTTCAATTGAATTTGGTATATATGCAAATTATGACCTGAATTGAAACAAAGGCTACTTACTATTTATTTGCGCACCAAACGTGCGAAGCCGCCGGAGGAAGATCCTATAATTTAAACAATTTTTACAAAACTAACGAGCTTTTGTTTTTCAAAGGTTGTAAAAATTCGCGAATAGAAGAAATATCTTGAAGATCAAAGAGAGAAAACGACGAAGCAAGTAAGAGCGGCACGCAGATGCATGCAAATACAACGGGTTCCAACTCAAACTCAATAACAAAATATTTATGTCATTAATGATGATTTATTTTAATTAATTTTACGAAGTATGTTATTATCTTAATAAATTAGTCAATTTGAAAAACTAAACTTATTTCGTAGTATGTTAATTCCATATATATAAAAATAATCGAACCAGATTTCGACGATGCAAACTGTGTGCTGGTTCAAATCACCAACGACCTATGTATTGTAGCAATATATAGGACACCATCCATCTATAACATTGGTAAGTTCTGTAATTCACTAGAACAAGTACTACAATCCGTTAAGACGAATCAAGTAAAAACGGCACGTAGATGCATGCAAATACAACGGGTTCCAACTCAAACTCAATAACAAAATAACTATGTCATTAATGATGATTCATTTTATTTTATTTTACCAAGTATGTTATTATCTTGAAAAATTGGTAACTTTATTTGAAAAACTAAACTTATTTAATAGTATTTAGCAAGGTGATGGTTCTGCTGTTCAAATATAATTCCTTCTTCTATTATCGTGTCAATGGTTTACGCATAATTAATTTATGCAAATAAAACTAAGCGAATGTATTAATAAACTGATAGATCGTATAGCACAAACGCCTAGCAGTCGATAATTTTGTCGAAATCATAGGTATGTATTTTAAAGTTTATCGGGCTTTTTGCATAACTAATATAACAATTGTTGGTGTACGGCAATCATTAGATAGCATTATTATGACATATTTTAGTATCCAACATCAAGTTTGTACCATCCGCCGCGATACTGCGCTAGTCTCACCCATTGACGGCCCGTGACTTTAACGATGTCGTCCATCCATCTCGCTGTTCGCATTCAGTCGCCACCCTGCTCCACCTCTCATCACCACACCACGTCTTGGCAAGTAAGCAAAGTCGTAGGAAAATGAGATTACAAATATGTTACATCTGAATTATTTTAAAAAACTGAAGATGATCAATATATTATCCTAGTGGAAACACGTGAAGTGACACATCCCTTTAATTCCCACTTAAGCGTGTTCTTCAGTGAAACATTACTGATCTATATCGTCTCTTGGATATCTTGTGGGCGCGGTACATCAGTTGGAAACTCATGTTATTATGCTTTAACTGTCACAGAACAGATATTAATATCCGCCTATCGACATAAGGGCACGCGTTTAGAGATGCGGCGCGCAAGAGATATATTTGTAGTATGTAGTAAATTGCTTAACATAAATAATTATTATTGAAACTACAACTTCATTCGCACCACTCACATACACGTTTGTATTCATTCGAAAGAAACAAGTTGTCCCAAAAAGCAATATCGAGCCGGGAGGAGTTAAATACCAAGGTCACTCAGAAACTACGGAATCGATTCAGAAATTTTTATCTTTGATACAAAGCTACACTATACGTATATGCTGCTACAGATTTTAATTTTGATAAAATACCGTGCTAAGCCTGGTCGTGTCAACTAGTGTTTTGTAATGAAAAGGGCCGTATCTCCGACATCATGGTAAATTTTATACACATTTTATTGTCGCTTGTTCAGTCAGTCGCTGGTCTATCTCTCAGCTTATCGTTGCTTTTTGGGATACTTAGCCTAAGCGACCTGCGCAACGATGCTTAAACTTATTTAAAGCGGGTTTCTATATCCGTCGGTAACCAGCTACAACTCGTTTCTCCTTGAAAACGTGTCAAAAGTTTGACACTAGTTTCACACTTTTGCAAGGAGATCTTATATCTATAATCTTAGTTGCTAAATACGTTTAGGGATCGTTGTGTAAGCCGGGCTAAGTATCCCAAAAAGCAACGACGTTCGCTATATATATTTATTCCACGTTTAAATCGAATCTTCTTTTAAACAGTTTAATGGCTACGAAGATCAACACAAACTTTAGCACTCAACAACACACTTAAAAAAAGGAAAAAGGTCTTAATCTGTTTTTTTTTCATTTATCAACTGATTAAGAAATTTCATCAAAATCATTTCAGTAGTTTGGTTTATTCTGTTCTTTAAAGTTAGTTATATTTTTGATAAAAAGTACTTTCAGGTTGGGTTTACAGGTCCAATTCGTAGATAATAAAACAATACTACACGTATTCATTAAAAAACTACTGTTTAATAGAGTTGTACAATGTGCACAAATAAAACAAATACTAACTGAAATAACATGAGTTGATAATCAAACGCAGAGTGCGCACTACACACCAATAAAATAGACAAAGAATATGCCAGAAGTTGCTATTTATCACCAAAAACAAATAAAAACTGACATATCTATGAGTTTTTGATAAATTTCAAAGGTAAAACTTACAATGTGCACTGTGCCTATTATTTTGTACAAAAGTATTATTAATTTTCCCACTGATTAGTTGCAGTGGTTTCAATTTAAACAATATTAATTTAACTCGTCCCGTAAGATAACTTCTCATGGGGTGAACTCAACATTAAAACAAAATTAACAAATATTGCTGGTCATTTTACACAGCGCTATCTAGCCCCAAACTAAGCGGAGCTTGTACTATGCGAACCAGATAACTGATAGAATACTTATATCCTTTTTTTTAAATACATACTTATAATATATAAAAAAACAACCAGACCCGGAACAAATATTTGTAGATCATGCTAACATTTGTTCCGCGGCGGCAATCGAACCCACTACCTCCTGCGTCTCAGCCGGCTATTTGACCACTGCGCCACGGAGGTCGTCATTATTAGTTTAGTTCCTCCAACTTTTTGTGGTCTGATAGAGTGACATTCTCTGGTTGTTCAGGGTTGGTCTCGTTGATCAGTGGGCCGTGTTTCCAGCCTTCAGGGTATCCGTACTGTCTGACGTCATCCCACCATTGCTGCTTGCCGTCCGCCCATATAATGTAGATTATATTAGTGCCTACCAACACTACGAAACATACCCAGAAGACTACTCGCCACTGGGCTAGAGTTGACTGTAAAATTGAAAAATCATTATTAGTTTACATTTCATAAATTGTTTTTATTATTGAGTGCTAAAGGTACTTGAAATATCGCATATGTGAAATGTAACATGCATCTTGTTTGTCGTAAGTTTAGCAAACAACAAAATTATATCAAAACAAACTATTTTTTGCACCACACTTTGAAGTAATTTATGAATCGATTCGGCAATATCAAAAGCATCCATTGAATATTACTGATAATATAAAACTGTCTCGCACGCCATGTCTGATAACCTGTGTCTAAGATTTTCGTTATCAATTCAAATCGTCGTGGCTTATTCCGTCATATCAATAGTTTAATAAAGTCAAGAATAAGTTTTATAATTAAGACCTTATAATATTTTTCCTCGTATGTAAAAAACTATTGAATATAACTAATAAAATATTTTTATGAATTTATAAATTTTTTAAAGTTATCTTTGTAAAATTTAGGGAAAGGTATACAAGGCACTCTCTTAAATGGACTGTTAACATACATGAATTTTTAAATACATTAAAACATTCAAAAGAAGAACATTCGAATAATACCATAAATTATAAGTTTCTATGTTGACTTCACTCATCATCATCATCATCAGCCGGAAGACGTCCACTGCTGAACATAGGCCTCCCCCTTAGATCGCCACAACGAGCGGTTGGTAGCCGTTAGCGCCCAACGGCTCCCCGCGATCCTTACCAGATCGTCGGTCCACCTTGTGGGGGGCCGGCCTACGCTGCGTCTTCCAGTCCGTGGTCTCCACTCGAGAACCTTTCTTCCCCAACGGTTATCGGTTCTACAAGCGATGTGGCCTGCCCATTGCCACTTCAACTTGCTAATTTTGAGAGCTATGTCGGCAACTTTAGTTCTTCTGCGGATTTCCTCATTGCGGATTTTGTCACGCAAAGAAACCCCGAGCATAGCCCTCTCCATAGCTCGTTGAGCGACCTTGAGCTTGGTCATGAGGCCATGCGTTTCAGTCACATAGGTCATCACTGGCAACACACACTGGTTGAAGACTTTAGTCTTCAGGCTCTGGGGAATTTTGGACGAGAAGATATCGCGAAGTTTCCCGAACGCTGCCCAGCCGAGTTGGATTCTTCGTGCGACCTCTTTGTCGAAGTTGGACTTACCTAATTGGACAGTTTGTCCTAGGTATACATATTCGTCGACAACTTCGAGAGTATCGCCCCCAACAACTACCGGTACGGGCGCAACATGGATATTTGACATGATTTTCGTTTTATCCATGTTCATTTTAAGACCCACCTGTTGGGAGACCCTACTGAGGTCGTTGAGCATGATACCGAGTTCCTCGAGCGATTCGGCCATAATGACTATATCATCGGCAAAACGAAGGTGAGTGATGTATTCGCCATTGATATTGATGCCAAGTCTGTCCCAGACCGAGAGTTTGAAAACGTCCTCCAATGCGCTCGTGAACAGTTTCGGAGAAAGTACGTCTCCTTGTCTCACGCCTCTCTGCAATTGGATTGGTTCCGTACTCTGGTCCTGTAGACGGACTGACATAGTGGCGTTACTATACAAACATTTCAACATTTCGATATACCTATAGTCGATTTGGCATCGCTGAAGAGACTGCAGTACCGCCCAGGTCTCGATTGAATCGAAGGCTTTTTCATAGTCCACAAACGCTAGACATAATGGCCGATTATACTCCTCGGTCTTCTGTATTATCTGGCGTAGCGTGTGGATGTGGTCTATGGTACTAAAGCCTTTTCGGAAACCGGCTTGTTCGGGAGGCTGGAAGTCATCGAACCTGCGTGCAAGACGGTTCGTAATCACTCTCGAAAACAGCTTGTAAACGTGGCTCAAGAGCGAGATGGGCCTGTAGTTCTTTAATAAGGTTTTATCACCTTTTTTAAAGAAAAGCACCACCACGCTCTTATCCCACGCTTTTGGCGTGGTTCCTTCGAGGACGACGGAGTTAAATAACTTCTGGAAGACTTGAAGTACCGGTTTTCCACCCACTCTCAGAAGTTCTGTCGTAACTCCATCCTCACCTGGTGCCTTGTTGTTTTTAAGCTGTTTCAGAGCGATCCTAATCTTTTACAGGCTGATGTCCGGGATGTCTTTGGTATAGTGTCGGGTTAGTTTGGCTCTGGTGTCCTGAGCCAACTGACCAACGGGGTTTTGTGTTGAGGTGTACATCTGTCCATAGAACTTTTCGACCTCTCTCAGAATCTCCGGTTTCGACGAAATGATAGTGCCGCTGTCGGTCTTCAGCTTAGTCATTTGGCTTTGCCCTATAGACGAATGCTTTGCAAACACTTTTGAAACTTTGTTTCTTTCTATTGCGACCTTAATACGAGATGTATTAAAGGTACGCAGATCGTGTCGCATAGATTTCGAGATTCGTCTATTAAGCACGCCGTATGCCGACATATCAGCTGAAGACTGCAATCTCATTTCATCCCGGTCCTCCATTAGCTTAATGCTTTCATCTGAGAGTTTCTGGTGCTTAGTTCGGGGGGGGGGCCTTAAAGAACTTAGATCCCACCGCTTGGACAGTTTCCACCAACCCGTTGTTTATCTCGTCAATATCATTGCAGCTGGCTAGGCACTGGACGCGATTGTGCAGTTCTAGCTGAAAGCTCTCAGGGTTTTGGATTTGGGCAGGATTTGGACGGAGCGCAGACTTCATCAGACGTGCCCTTTCAAGCTTAACATCGATATTCAATGTGCCTCTAACAATGCGGTGATCGCTCCCGGTTTTCACCCTGCTGATCACAGAGACATCATTAAATATTTGCTTCTTGGTCGTCATAATGAAGTCTATCTCATTTCTAGTGAAACCGTCGGGGCTTATCCACGTCCACTTTCTTGCTGGCCGCTTCTCATAGAAGGAGTTCATTATGAAGAGGCCCTCCTTCTCCATGAAGTCGGCCAGTCTCTGGCCCTTTCGGTTCCGCCGCCCGAATCCAAATGGCCCCACTCTCAGCTCCTTGTCTTTCCTTGTGCCTAGCTTTGCGTTGAAGTCCCCCATTACAACCGTGAAATGAGTCTTGGAAGTATGTATGGCCTCGGAGATCTCCTCATACATGGCTTCCACTTCATCGTCTGGGTATTTCGAGGTCGGCGCATATACCTGTATGACCTTCAACGAATACCTTTCGGTAATTCTGAGTATAAGGTATGCTACCCTGTTAGACACCTGTCGACTTTTGTCACGTTGTTAACGAGGGACTTGCGGACGAGAAACCCGACACCACCCTGGGATAGTTGATATCCCTCCCGGTAGAAGAGCAAGTTACCGGAGTTAAGGATCATCGTGTCCTGACCCTGTTTTCGGACTTCCGACAATCCTAGGATGTCCCAACGTAGCTTTCTCAGTTCTTCTTCCAGCTCGACAATCTTCTCGTCAGCCCTGAGCGTTCGTGTGTTGTACGTTGCCAGGTCCAGTCGTCGGTGGTGGTAGCTGGATTGCTGCCGGGGATTCTTAGCACCCCCTGCTCCGCCACTGCCCTGGTTGCTACCACTTCCAGGGATGACGGAGCCGCCGGGGACTGGGGGCCGTTTGTATGTTGTGTCTGTCATAGGGGGGGTTTTGCCATAATCACCACGCTTGGCAGGCGGCTTGGTGATCGCAGTGGTTGGTGTTTAGTACACAGAAGAATGCTGCTGCCCATTCCCTGGAACAACTCCCTTTGCCGGCTCACACGGCTCCCGCGGGATGAGAAGGGGTGGCCCTATTATTACGCCGGGACCACACGGCAGACTTCACTCGCATGTGATAGATTATTTCCAAAATATTGGTAAAATAGGTCAATTTAATATATGTTGGTCTTAAATGGTACTTTATAGTGAGATTTGAATTAAGAGAGCTATAAATCATCATATACTTACTACAAAAATTCGTTTTAGAATATAATAGAATATAATTATTATTAGTTATAAAGCAAATGATATATTCAGTTTCCATTAAAAATACCATATTTCTTTGTCTAATTAGGTATATACATTGTTACCTACTTGTTTATTGGTATGTATTTAATAGAGATAACATAATAATTTAAATTTTAGTTGCTTTTTACTGATAACTTTATCAATATGACTTTTTCCATCAATATAATCACAATCTTACTTACATCAGGAGTCAACAATCCGATAAGATATGGCGTGATAATCCCTGCGAATGTTGATGTTGTGTTCACGAGTGAGGTAAGGGAACCAGCGTAGTTTGGCGCCAAGTCCAATGCATTTATCTGAAAAGAAAAGACCATGTCAATGTCATGGGAAAACAGAAACTGCATTTTTAAATTTAGTCGCTGTCGTGACATTGCCGGGGCCACGATTTAGTGTGGGGGGGGGGGGGGGGGGGGGGAGAAGGGACAAAAATTAGTTTATTCTGCTAAACAATATGATTTTTGTACTTTTGTTTTACATAACTGCTTATATGTTACTATCCGATACTAAGCCCGCGTGACATCTTTACATGGTATAAAATGAAGTCGCTTCCGCTGTCTGTTCGCTTAGATATTTTAAACAACTCAACAGATATTATTGCAGTTTTCAGCAGTAGATAGAGTGACTCAAGAGAAAGGTTTAAATGCATAAAACATACAAAGTAATTGCGAAAATATCTGTGTGTTTGTTACCTTTTCATAACTAAGCGGCTAAACGGATCGTAATGAAATTTGGCAAGAAGATAGATTATATCTTTAGGACGGACATAGGCTTCTTTTTACCCGAGTGCGCCAAAGGAAGGTATCATTTATATTGAAAAACCACACATGCAAAGCCGCGGGCGGGTCAGCTAGTCAACACATAATTCCTTAACTATACAATTATAACTAAGCAAATAACAATATAACAGTTAATATACAAATAACAAACGGTTTTATTGAATAAAAAAAAATAAGATTATCACATTTACCCTATACCACATATTTATATATTTCACATATACCTTTTAGAACTTCACGGTAGATGACTAAATTTATTACGTTTATTTTCTTTTCATTCCATTGTATTTTGTACCGTTATTTCTTTATTACGAACCTACAAGCACCTCTCACGAGTAATTACCCGGTTCAAAGAGCTTTTTCATTTCGTTTCCCCACAAACAAATCTGAATATATGCGGGTTGATGTTAAAGCCATTCTTGAGCACCATGACTTCTGATAAGGTTGGAAACAAGCACAAGAGAATACCCTCTTTATGTTATTCACGATGGGAAAACTCATTTCTTATATCCACACGGCCGAGCTCCATTTCTTTGAAGAATTTTCTGATCTGAGTATGGCATTGCATTACACGGAGTAAACTGCAAATTGAGAAAATTTAATAGAATGAGTTTCTTTGATACCGCAAACAATAAATATAGTATCTGGACATGCTGGAATATAAGCGAATAATATGCTTTCACAAAACTGCAACAACTGTGTTTAAAAATAGAAACTTAATACAGAAATGGGTTTGATGATTATAGCGCGTTTTCATAATGATATTAAAAAATCAAGCGATCAGTAATAATAGGTTTCATTCAATATAAATATTCAATACTTATCTCCTCCAACGTTAAAAATACTGCATTTTGGTTAAATAATGTTCTATTTAAGTGATATTTTTGTACAGGTACTTACTTTCATGCCAGGGTAAAAGCCTCCCATAAGTGCCATAGACAGAACAAAGTAGACCATAGCAGCAGTGCGGTCACAGCCGGAGTATGACGCTAGAATAAGGCAGATGGCAGGACCGGTGGCAGCTGAATAAAAATATCCAATGTTAATAAAGGTTTTTATACATGCTATTATCTAGCTAAACAGATTTTTAATTAGGTTGATTTTAACTATTAAAATCGACACATAGTTTGAACATTGTATCCAAACATAATAAGGTTATTTTTTTCATCTAGCCTATGCTGGGCAAAGGCCTTATAAAAAGCGTCCAAATCATCGCACCAACGCTTCTTAGGCCTTCAACGGTGTCGTTATAATATTGTACAGTTTACGAAGGAAAATAATAGATAAAATAAAAAAATTACATAATAAACATAAAAAAAACATTCCCATTTTTTTGGGAAGACTTGTCCACACATTTATCAATGGAATTGGGTAAATCTGTTATTAAACCTACCAATCGTCGTGTGCAAAATTCTTCCGGTCTTGATAGAGTGCCATTTCTTCTTGATGCACAAATCACAGATGAAACCAAAGGGGAAGGAGCAGAACCACATAGCAATGTACGGCAGAGCGGTCAGTGTCCCAGTAGTCGCTATATTGAACTTCAGAACGTCGTGAGAGTATTTTGGAAGATCTGTGACCATTGTATAGTAACCCCAGTCGTGGCCCACCTGAAAGTGAGATTTAATGTATTAAGTATTGACTCTTCTTTTTATACAAATTCCGATGCCTGGTAGACTATATATTCAAGGCACGTCAAATGCATGTCGGAGAGGCAACCGGATAGCTAGTGGTAATCTGGGCCTTGTTGCCTTGGGTTGTACAGCTTCCCCTCGTATCGGCTTAATTAACACCAAGAGGATGGCGGCGGTGATATGGGGGTGGGGCACGTGTTGCGGCTGGCAATAATGATGATGATGCAGCCTGTCAATATGATGGCCAACCATTGACGCAATCCTCACCACCGCGCCCATCAACTCCATGTAGAGGGCTGCGTCGCGTAGTACGAGGCGAGACGCAGTTCGGAGCGGATCTCACTCACCCTGATGAAGGTTCACAAATTGAACCCAAACATTGTCGGTCGAACGACCGAGAAAATGGTACGTGACAAATATCGTGATTATAAATATTATTGTCATAAGACATGAAAGTTTTCTAAGTTAAATTAAACTATGCGTTGATTGTTAGTCAGTTAATCATATACTAGGTGTTTTTTTTCACTTACCGCAGCCCATACCAACGCCCAAGCTGGTGCTGATCTCAATATTGCCTTCCATGGCACAGGGTCCTTGTTACTCTTATTGTCGGCTGTCATGACGTTCTTGTTCAGATAACTCAGCTCCTTCTTCGAGATGAACGGATGCGAGTTCGGTGTACTGTAGCAGAATAGACTCTGGAAAAGAACATAAAGTCTTAGCTCATCGGATTCCCAAATTTAATCAGTAGGTAATGATTATGGCCAGAAATGTAGGTATTATCTCTCTTTTTGACCCCTTTTTATGTCTCCCATGTTCTTTCTTGTGTGGTCAGCCTTTCTTCATTTTTAGCCTTCTTGTCCTAGAAACCACCACCATATCCTCGCGCGCAACCAGCACGCAACTACTTCTATCCATGTGGTTTTTTGGTTTTTCTAAGACCTTCTAGCACATTGCTTGTAGTTTTCACGATACAAAATGTTCATATTTTGCTTCTTGATGATTTTGTTGTCTACGTCAGCAAAAAAAATACCTCAAAATATTTTATGTTTCAGTCTATAGTAAGATATTTTGCAATCCCACACTGCGCAGAAGCGAAAAGTAATAAGGTGTTCAGCAAAATAAATCACTCAATCTTATCTTAACAACTATGAAGGCTATTTACAAGTTACTTACAGTCGTCAATTACTCAATATATCGAGGTAATCAAATATCGAGTTACATTATCTTTTCTGAGACTGTCAGTCTATTATATTATACTGGTTTGTGGCAACACAAACAGGCAAAAGTCTGAAATCCAAAATAACTGCAATTTGTACCCCAAAAAATAGAACCAATCAATATGAACTCCCGTTACCTGAAATTTGAATGAAACTGTAGGTCAATAATTTGGAATTGGCACTATTTTTTAGTCAAAGATTAAGGCCGGCTTGCACAACGATCCCTAAACGACTAAAAATGGGACTAAACATGTATAAATTTAACGTATTTGTATGACGTGATAACTCCTTAAATCATATTTAGCCACTCAATACGTTTAGGCCTCGTTGCGCGAGTCGCCCTAAGAATATTTTTTTTTGGGATACTCGCGAGATTTCAGTTCGGGGCGAACCCCTAGTTAGTTATAAATTATTTAAAATAGTATTTTGCTTCGCCGTAGTTAGATCCGTAGTAATAGTAGAGTTACTTGTGAAAGGGCTTGCCCGGGGTAAGTACTGCCACCAAAATTATTTCTGCCGCCAAGCAGCATTGCTATGTTTCGGTTTGAAAGGCACGGTTACTGGTAAATTACAGGCACATGAGGCTTTATACCTGTATGCCTCTAGGAAAAAACTACCCAAAAACCGGTTCTACTATTATTTCTAAAAATACTACATTCATAAATATGTCATTATTTTAGAAGACTTTATACAATTTACTTTATTATCTGCGGACAGAATATAAATGTTAATAATCTTTTACTTAATAACAGTTATGGTACTTACCCACAAAACAAACCAGAAGATACCAAATCCTCCAAAGAAGTAGAACACGTAGGCCCAGTCTCTACCTTCAGAGAGCAGAATACCTGACATGAACGAGCCGAAGATATTGCCGATCTGTGCTCCTCCGAATACTAGAGCTCCTTGGAATGACCGCTCGTGCGGTGGAACCCAACGTGCCAGCATTATCATCAGGGCTGGCATTGTGGGACCCTAAAATAAAAATATATGTTAATATATGTTAAAAAAAGTGTGCTTCTGAGTTGTGATCTGTCTTTACGTCCCTCTTTGAATTGTCTTATACCACTGGTATCGTGCCGCCTTCTTGGAAAGTGACTCATGTCCACCCAATCTCTAAAAAAGGGGATCGAACCAATCCGTCTAACTATCGGCCTATAGCAATTACATCCCTACTCTGTAAAGTGATGGAGCGAGTAATTAATACTCAGCTTCTTAGGTATCTTGAGGAACACCAGCTGATCAGTGATCGCCAATACGGCTTTCGTCATGGGTGATCAGCTGGTGATCTTCTTGTTTACCTCATTCACCGCTGGGCGGAAGCCGTTGAGAGTAGGGAGGAGGCTCTAGCTGTTTGTTTAGACATCGCGAAAGCGTTCGATCGGATGTGGCACAGGGCGCTTCTCTCGAAGCTTCCCTCATACGGCCTCTCCGGGGTACTTTGCAGTTGGGTCGCCAGTTTCTTATCCGGGCGGAGCATAAGAGCCGTTGTAGATGGTTCTTGCTTGGACTCAATGCCCATTAACTCTGGTGTACCTCAAGGGTCAGTGCTATCGCCCACACTGTTTATTCTTCACATCAATGATATGCTGCACATAAGCGGCCTTCATTGTTATGCGGATGACAGTACGGGTGATACTTTCTACACTAGCTACCCTAATGTCTCTCGGTCTGAAATGGAAGACAGCAGACAAAGGCTTGTGTCTGAGGCTCTTTGGAGCGCGTGTCAGACTGGGGAAACATTAATCAGGTCACCTTTAACCCAACCAAGACGCAAGTCTGTGCGTTCACCACAAAGAAGACCCCTTTCACAATAGCTCTACGGTTCCAGGGCATTCCTCTCCCCGTCTCGGCAAGTATAAGGATTCTGGGTGTCGAAATTTCTAATGAGGTCCAGTATGGGAGTCACTTAGAAGCAAATGCTGTGTTAACTACAAAAAAACTTGGGAGTCCTTAACCGTGCCAAACAGTATTTTACGACACAACAACGGCTATTGCTGTACAAAGCGCAAGTTCGGCCGCACGTAGAATACTGTTCCCATCTTTGGCACGGAGCTCCAAAGTACCAATTGCTTCGTTTTGACTCCCTTCAGAGAAGAGCCATTAGAATCAGCGGTGATCCCAAACTCGCCGACAGGCTGGAAACGCTGAGTCAACGCCGTGACATCGGATCGTTCAGTGTATTTACCGCCTGTATAATGGGGAATGTTTTGAGGAGCTATTTGATCTCATCCCGTCGTCGAGATTTTACCACCGTACTTCACGCGATCTTTTCTACCCCATACTTGCAAGATGTGGAATGAGCTACCATCTGAAGTTTTCCCATTAGGCTACGACATGGCACGCTTCAAGACAAATGTAAAGAGGTTTCTACAGTGTAGGGAACGCATCGACAATACCCCGGGTGTTGCCGGTGTCAATAGGCGACGGTGACCGCTTACCATCAGGTGGGCCGTTAACCTGTTTCCCCACAAATAACATAAAATAAAAAAATAATCAAGTGCTGCAGTCAGCTTGAGTAGTTCTCGATATCTCGGGTAGTCTTTGTAATACGTAAATAGGGTTTTCAATCATTGTCAACCGCTGAGCATATGCTTCTCACACAGATTTAAATATCTTTGGCCATTATTAGGCCGTCTTTTCATTTAATGTGGGCCGTTTTACGCTTTGCTTTCGATTGCGTGGTCTCTCAAGAGCATTAAAGTCCCAACCGTCATCAAATTTTCGAGCTATGTTCCCCGCCTACTGCTATTTCAGCCTGCGATTTCTCTGAGGTATCTCAGTGACTGGTTTGATTTGGTTTGATTGTTTGTAAACACTGTATAATAATTTATAGTACTCATTGAAACAAAATTTGTATAAAAAAGCCTACGATAATATATCGGAATATTTAGATGATAGAAAAGCTTGGAATTGTAATTTCTCCAAATCGTTCAACATGTTACAGTTTAGACTTAATTTATTTCATGTATTGTTATGTATTCTAAAAGGATCATATAAAAACAACCAGCCTTGTTTTCTTGACTTTCTTTCCTGGCTTGGTCGCGAAAGAACAGGCAGTAAAATTGACGTTTAAAAGTGATCCTTGTGATTTTATTGAATTTTGAATTTGACTTTGCTTTGTGTCTTAGTTCACACCTAGTTGATATTATAGACGAATGACTGGTGTTGCAGCATACGTTCCGACATAGTATTCATTTGTTGATTTCGTGAGGTGCATGTAGAGAGCTTTGCATAAACTAATGGCGGAAAATGTGGAATCAAATCCATCAATGGATTTATCCACTAGTGTGGAACAGGGCATGGAATCTAGAATAAAGCTTGATATACATATATAAATATTATTTTTAATGTTATTGTAACTCCTTATTCGCGCAATATGGTTTTCTGCTTCACATGAATCTTCTGAATGAGTTGGTTTGTTTCAAACTCATTATATTTTTAATAGGCATGGACAGTTTAAAAACACATTTAAACAAATCCTCTGCTTGATACATCTTTAATGAACTTCGTGGCGCAGTGGGTGATGGTGGTGGCAAGAGATTGCGAGTTCGATTCCCGCTGTGGAACATGTTTGCATGATTCACAGAAATTTCAAGATTTTATAACCATCTCAAAAATCTTGGAATTTTCCGTAAGTGTTCGGATAACACTATACAAATAAAAGTACTCACAGACATATGTACCGAGTCTGGGTGTTTTTCTTTCTATGTATAAGCACCTATGTTATTTGCAAAAAAGCATGTATGTAAGTAATCTGGTTCCCATAGTACAAGCTTCCATTTGCTTATTTTAGAACTAGATAGCGCTATGTGAAATGTACAGCATTATGATTAATTTTTTTTTCATTTATAGTCGAGCATGGTACGCTACTGGTGAGACTAAGGAGACCAACAGGCTACGGCCCCGCGTTCCCTTTCACCTCGACTTTGTCAATGATGTAGGTTTTTCCATATTACCGCTAAAGATACATAAAAACTTTAAAATGGTGTGATGCCAATCTGGTCAAGTTCAATGCGAATAAAATCCAGGCGTCTGTTCTCCGCAAACCGAAGTCAATTTAATCTGACTCCTACTTTCCGAAATGTATCCGTGCGGATATCTGACCGCCGAGATTCTTGGTATCACATTAACTCCGACTCTCAATTTCGGCTCCTACATTGAGTCGAAAGCCCAGTTAGCTGCTAAAAAACTTGGTATACTCGCAAAGGTGAGGCAATACTTCACACCGGGACAGTTGCTCAACTTGTACCAAGCACAAGTTCGATCGTGTTTGGAGTACTGTTCTCACCTCTGGGACGGATCAGCGAAGTACCAACTTGAAGCTCTGGAATCAATTAAGAGAAGAGCCAAGAAGCTCATAGGCAACGATGAGATAGTTGATGCAAGGCTTCTCAGCCTGGAGCATCGACGAAAGGTTACTAGTCTCTCAGTTTTTTATCGAGTACATTTCAAAGAGCGTGCGGCGGAACTTTTTAACCTGATCCCACTATCTCCATTTTATCAACGGACAACCAGACGCTCTGCGGTGCGCCACCGCTATATGGTAGAAATACCTCCCATTCGCACAAAGCGGTTCTCTTCAAACTTTATTATGCGCACCGTCAAAGAGTGGAACGCCTTGCCAGAGTCTGTGTTTCCAGATAGCTACAACCTGAGTATATTTAAGTCGCGAGTGAATAGGTTTCTTCTAGGCAAGCGTATACCATCGTAGATTGCATCATAGCTTACCATCAGGCGAGATCGTGGTCAAAAGCAAGCCTATAATGTATAAAAAAAAAATAGATTGATAGATAATTATTTATTCCAGACCATAAAAATAGGTACAATTAAAACAAACAACGTAAATCTATGTGATATAATAAACGATCTAATCGCTAAGTTCCGATCTATATTTGGAATAATATTCGGTACCTATTAGGTACGTTATATGTTTTGTGTTCTGTGTTTACAATGCTTGGGTATACTGGAAATAACAGATTGCCAACTTTTATTATATACGACTCATATAGACAACACACAGCCCAAACCGCTGGTCCTAGAGACTTGAAATTTGGATAGTATATTCTTTATGGTGTGAAAGTGAACACTGAGAACGGATTCTTGAAAATTCATCCCCTAAGGGGATCAAAAGAGGTTTCTATTGTTGAATGATAATCTGTGGTTCTTGTGTTTATAGAATTGAAACTTGGTGAACATATTCTTCAACAAAAATAGGAATAATGATATTTTTTTATTTTTAAAATTCATCCTCTGGGTGTGTGAGAAAGGATGTTGAACTTTGTATGGAACAACAATATTTCTATGGTTAAACTTACAGCTTTACATAAATACTAAGCAAGGTAGACAGCATGGGATAGTCATTATATCTGAAATTCACCCCCAAGGGTTGCAAAGGGATTCTGTAATTTGTTCTTAACAAAATTTTAATTGCATTTACGAACGTATAAATGCAACTAAAACGCAACTTGGCATATATACTTTTTATAGGTAAATAATGAAACATTTTATCATGGTAAGACCACCAGGGTTTGATGATGAAGCCAGGAGGGAATCTACAGAACTTATTAATGGATAACAGTAGATGTATCGTGTTTGGGTTCTATTAAATTGTTTTTCCGTGACATTTCCCGATACAATTGAATGGGAGCGTCTAAAGATGGGGAAAACGACCGTTTTTAATCATCAATATCATTATCAATTCAATTTATCGTTACGGGACTGACAGACTGACTGAATATTAACGTACAACCTACACTGCTGATCCTATAGACATGAATTAAGGAGGATGTGTTCCTTTTAGTATGCATGGGTGGACTAAAAATATTTTTTTGAAATCCGCACCCCAAGGTGTCCAAATTATAAGTTTATTTAAAACAAAAATACGCTGTTTTTCAGGTACCGTTTGTAGTAGACCGATCAAATTTTAAATGTAGATTCCCCTAATAAAACAACCAAACACATGTAACAGAGTTTTCAGAAATTTTCCTGAAAAAAGGCACTAGACTACTTTGTTTGCCGAATAAATAACATTTTTTGTTTTAGCCAGATTTAGAGTATTCCCAAATTGTTAAAGTTAGTTTTAGTTGTACTAGATTTTAAATATTTTCAGTAAACTAAGGCCAAAATAAGACCTCTTATATGAAAAACTTAAATGTGGTGTCGTTTTAAATGTTGATGTCGTCAAAAATAAAATTATAATGGTTTTTTCTAATGTTTGTTTTCGAGGTGATAATGGAGCCAACAGATGATCAACAGAATTCCTTAATGAGTAAGTACGGTCATGTTTAGGGTATTTTAAATGATTTGTGTGAGATGTATGACGGTTAATGTATACCAGGGTCTGATGATGGAGCCAGGAAGAAATCAACAGAAGTTCATAATCGATAACAGTAGAACGGTAAGGTATGCGTTCTTTTAAATTGTTTTTGTGGTGTGTTTGACAATATAATATCGTCGACCAGGTCTGATGATGGAGCCAGCAGGGAATGAATAGAACTTTATATTATACCTAGTCAGGTCATAAGTATTGTCACACATTAAAAACTTTTCTTTTAGCATGCTGGCCACAAAAAAGTTTATAGAATTCGAATTTCGAATTGTTCATGAATATAAAAATGTATACTTTTTTGAATTTTACTCATTTTTAAATATGGAGTGGACGCTTAAAGAAGACCGTGTTGCAGTTATTGCGTTGCATCGTTGCGGTTACGCGCCAATTCAAATTTTTGACATACTGAAAAATTTGAATATAACCAAAAGATTCGTTTATCGCACCATCAAACGATACAATGAAGACTCTAGTGTAGATGACAGGTCAAGAAGTGGTCGCCCTCGGTCTGTTAGGACTCCAGCAGTGATAAAAGCTGTGAAGAAGCGTTTTCAAAGAAATCCCAAACGTAAGCAGAACTGTTGGCCCTTCAGATGGGGTTAAGCAGAACCACGGTGAAAAGGGTGTTAAATGAAGACTTAGGGCTTCGGGCATATCGAAGAAAAACAGGACATCGTTTGAATGCTCGTCTAATGGACTTAAGACTGAAGAGATGCCGCGCTTTATTGAAAAAAATATCGGGAAATTCTTTTTTCGGATGAAATAATTTTTACCGTAGAAGAGAGCTACAACAAACAAAATGATAAGGTGTACGCACACAGTAGTGAAGAAGCGAGCAACCGTATTCCGCGTGTCCAACGAGGTCATTTTCCATCCTCGCTCATGGTATGGTTGGGAGTTTCTTATTGGGGCTTAACAGAGGTACATTTTTGTGAGAAAGGTGTAAAAACGAATGCAGTTGTGTATCAAAATACAGTCCTGACGAACCTTGTGGAACCTGTTTCTCATACCATGTTCAATAACAGGCACTGGGTATTCCAACAAGATTCGGCGCCAGCTCATAGAGCGAAGAGCACACACGACTGGCTGGCGGTGCGTGAAATCGACTTCATCCGGCACGAAGACTGGCCCTCCTCCAGGCCAGATTTGAATCCATTAGATTACAAGATATGTCAACACTTGGAGGAAAAGGCGTGCTCAAAGCCTCATCCCAATTTGGAGTCACTCAATACATCCTTGATTAAGGCAGCCGCCGATATTGACATGGACCTCGTTCGTGCTGCGATAGACGACTGGCCTCGCAGATTGAAGGCCCGTATTCAAAATCACGGAGGTCATTTTGAATAAACTTTAGTGTCATAAGAATCTATGTTTTGTTAAGTTCATTTTGGTATATAAATGGTTACATAATTAACAAACATGTTTCAATTATTTTATATTAAACATGTGACAGAATTTATGACCTGACTAGGTATAAGAGAAGATTTATCGTGTTTTGGTTCTATCACATTGTTTGGCGAGACTATATGTGGATTATCAGGTTTGATAATGAAGCCAGAAGTGAATTACACTCATTTTATAAATTTGAAAGTTTGGATGTTTCTATATATGTTTGTTTATTACTCAATCACGTCATAACGGGTGAACCGATTTCGATGAAATTTCGTATGTAAGATGAGATAAGAACTATTCTCTTTCTCTCTTCTCTACTATTTACATTAATTTAAAGTATAGAACATAATTATAGATAGAACAGATATAGAAAGATTTACTACAATGAGTAGTCTTATCGCTAAAAACAATCTCTCCCAGATAACCTTTGTATGATATGTACGTAGAATATTACTTGGGTTAACACATATACTAGGTACTTTTCATCTCCATAAATCAGGTCCCATGGGATAAAAACGAGGTGTCAAAGTTTCTATAGGAAAATGATTTTGGTCTTTGTTACCACATCACGCCAAAACTACTGAACGGATTGAGTTTAAGATTAGCAAAATAATTATTATGAACCCAAAATGACATATAGGTTACTTTTTATCTCATAAATCTATCTTGATGAGATAAATATGAGTGGTCAAGGTTTCTATAAAAAAAATATTTTATTATTTGTTATCATTGCGACCCCATCAAACTTATAGGCAATGGGCTGCGGGACGCTGCGGTTTTGTAGCCCTACCTAACTTGTAGTGGGTTGAGTGAGGCGAGATACGTTTTTTGCAAACTGAAGCAGTGGGCTGCAGGACGCTATCTATCGATAGGGTTCAAATGATAAGTCAAAAAAATTGGAACAAGCGCAGCATCTCCCAGCCCACACTCTTTAAGATATAAAGGGTAGCAATGATGAGTGATAACAAACTTTTGCAGCTACCGCCGAGATTTACAGCCTACTCTTTCTAGGTCTCTTAGAATTAGCTGTATGTATGTTTACACCATAGAACAACGTGCGCGGAACCGTGTGTAATAACTTAGATTTATTATGACTCATCACTAACAGAGAGTGGGCTGGGGTCACTACTGCTAGCATTTTGTGTTGTTCACCATTGCAACAATATTAAACTTAAAGGAAGTGGACTGCAGGACGATTAATGAAGCTGCAATTCTATAACCTGATTTATGGGATAAAAAGTAGCGATGTGTAGATATGTGTTAATCTAGGTTATTATCTACGTACATACCAAATTTTATCGAAATAGGTTCAGCCGTTACGACGTGATTGAGTAACAAATAAACAAACATCGTCACTGAACATCATCACTGAACATCATCACATAAATTAATGTTGTGTTATGTTGTGATAAATTAGTACACATTTGTCCATCGGGTACGAAGTCGCGGACACCATAGAGTTATTATATAAACATGTATTTTTTTCATAAAAATACTATAACCGAAAAGTATTGATGAAAAGTCACAGGAAAGCAATATACGCAATTTCGTTAACTTTGATGACTTATTTTGTCCAATTGTTTTGATTTAAACACCAAACTACATAGCTGATTTTTATGAAATTTCTATGAGGCTTATAAGAACGTATATATTTTTAATAAAACAAATTCAAAACCTGTTGATAAATGATGGAGTTCTTAGGTAACAACACACTAAAAAAAACATTGAATTGGAACCTCCTCCATTTTTTTAAGTTGGTTAAAAATGTTTTTGACAATGGATTTTTTTTGTTCGTTTTTGTCGTCTTCATGAAAATATTAAACAAACGCAAAAACTGAAATGTGCAATTTATACATAGACTCTGAGAAATGGGTACCTATTACTTGCAATGCACAGTTTTTTTATGGCAAATCGTATACCGAATCAGTTATTAAGATAAGTGGCAAGACATTATTCCCGTTCCAGTACCTACTTACACAGTGTAAATGCTCCGTTCGTGCATATATTATTACTATATAATTACTGTATAACATTATATTAACCCAATATGAAGTCTAAACTGATTTGGAATCTTTTTACAAATACTAAAGTACATCACTCATAATCCTTAGCTTTTATCGCAACATCAAATGCTTTAGTTAACTGGCTGATTAAGTTCACAGGTTCATTACACCGGCCAAGAATTTCATGTATCCGTGGCCGAAAAGTACCCGAATATCATAATATTTAAGTAACAAATATTGTTTTCTAATAATATAACTTAAGTTCTAGTAGTTAAACCACAAAGATAGTTAATAATACCTATAGTTAATTAACTAAATTAAAAAAATCGTAAATCGTCAACAATTTACTACCACGACGTGCCCACGCTCTAGATTTTAGAACAAATTTGATCGTACAAATTAATTTGTTATTATTACCGCTTTCAAAGATTATGTAATCGATTACTGATTAAATAAACATTAATAAATTGTATACTATATAACTATATCCCTAAAAGATTTTGTAAAATAACTTTTTCAAGTTGTGTCCGAGCTTTAACCGTGATTACCCCGACAGGTCGCTAATGTGCGCGTACATCCCTAGCTACGCAATCTAGGAACAAGCTCTATCCCCCCGTGCGAACCACTAGTCGTGCCCCGCGTGCCGAGGTGACCGGTAATGCGACTCGTCGCGGGATTTCGGAGTTCTCGAGGTAAGAGTTTGATTACCCTGACTTGGTTCCAGTGCACGATTGATTACTCTATCCTGTTTTTTTAGGTTTCTTTACATGATAAGTTTTTGTGAATGTACAGAAATAATGGTCCATGTAACCGCATTTTGGTGTATTAAAACATTTGGGATTAAACTTACAGATTGGGCAGGGCTCAGCATAAACCCTAATTTTTTATTACCCCGACCTTGATTACCCCGACTTTTGTGGCCAGGTAATCAATAATAGTGTAATTTTACTAATGATTATTATGTACTTAACTAAATAACGTTTCATCATCATCATCATCAGCCGGAAGATGTCCACTGCTGAACATAGGCCTCCCCCTTAGATCGCCACAACGAGCGGTTGGTAGCCGTTTGCGCCCAACGGCTCCCCGCGATTCTTACTAGATCGTCGGTCCACCTTGTGGGGGGCCGGCCTACGCTGCGTCTTCCAGTCCGTGGTCTCCACTCGAGAACCTTTCTTCCCCAACGGTTATCGGTTCTACGAGCGATGTGGGCTGCCCATTGCTACTTCAACTTGCTAATTTTGAGAGCTATGTCGGCAACTTTAGTTCTTCTGCGGATTTCCTCATTGCGGATTTTGTCACGCAAAGAAACCCCGAGCATAGCCCTCTCCATAGCTCGTTGAGCGATCTTGAGCTTGGTCATGAGGCCATGAGTAAAGGACCACGTTTCAGTGCCATAGGTCATCACTGGCAACACACACTGGTTGAAGACTTTAGTCTTCAGGCTCTGGGGAATTTTGGACGAGAAGATATCGCGAAGTTTCCCGAACGCTGCCCAGCCGAGTTGGATTCTTCGTGCGACCTCTTCGTCGAAGTTGGACTTACCTAATTGGACAGTTTGTCCTAGGTATACATATTCGTCGACAACTTCGAGAGTATCGCCCCCAACAACTACCGGTACGGGCGCAACATGGATATATCCATGTTCATTTTAAGACCTACCTGTTGGGAGACCCTACTGAGGTCGTTGAGCATGGTACCGAGTTCCTCGAGCGATTCGGCTATAATGACTATATCATCGGCAAAACGAAGGTGAGTGATGTATTCGCCATTAATATTGATGCCAAGTCTGTCCCAGACCAAGAGTTTGAAAACGTCCTCCAATGCGTTCGTGAACAGTTTCGGAGAAATTACGTCTCCCTGTCTCACGCCTCTCTGCAATTGGATTGGTTCCGTACTCTGGTCCTGTAGACGGACTGACATAGTGGCGTTACTATACAAACACTTCAACACTTCGATATACTTATAGTCGATTTGGCATCGCTGAAGAGACTGCAGTACCGCCCCGGTCTCGATTGAATCGAAGGCTTTTTCATAGTCCACAAACGCTAGACATAACGGCCGATTATACTCCTCGGTCTTCTGTATAATCTGGCGTAGCGTGTGGATGTGGTCTATGGTACTAAAGCCTTTTCGGAAACCGGCTTGTTCGGGAGGCTGGAAGTCATCAAACCTGCGTGCGAGACGGTTCATAACCACGCTCGAAAACAGCTTGTAAACGTGGCTCAAGAGCGAGATGGGCCTGTAGTTCTTTAATAAGGTTTTATCACCTTTTTTAAAGAAAAGCACCACCACGCTCTTATCCCACGCTTTTGGCGTGGTTCCTTCGAGGACGGCGGAGTTAAATAACTTCTGGAGGACTTGAAGTACCGGTTTTCCACCCGCTCTCAGAAGTTCTGTCGTAACTCCATCCTCACCTGGTGCCTTGTTGTTTTTAAGCTGTTTCAGAGCGATCCTAATCTCGTACAGGCTGATGTCCGGGATGTCTTCCGTATAGTGTCGGGTTAGTTTGGCTCTGGTGACCTGAGACAATTGACCAACGGGGTTTTGTGTTGAGGTGTACATCTGTCCATAGAACTTTTCGACCTCTCTCAGAATCTCCGGTTTCGACGAAATGATTTTTTTTTTGCCCTATATACGAATGCTTTGCAAACACTTTTAAACCTTTGTTCCTTTCTATTGCGACCTTAATACGAGATGTATTAAAGGTACGCAGATCGTGTCGCAAAGATTTCGAGATTCGTCTATTAAGCACGCCGTATGCCGACATATCAGCTGAAGACTGCAATCTCATTTCATCCCGGTCCTCCATTAGCTTAATGGTTTCATGTGAGAGTTTCTGGTGCTTAGTTCGGCGGGGGGCCTTAAAGAACTTAGATCCCACCGCTTGGACAGTTTCCACCAACCCGTTGTTTATCTCGTCAATATCGTGCAGTTCTAGCTGAAAGCTCTCGGGGTTTTGGATTTGGGCAGGATTTGGACGGAGCGCAGACTTCATCAGACGTGCCCTTTCAAGCTTAACATCGATATTCAATGTGCCTCTAACAATGCGGTGATCGCTCTCGGTTTTCACCCTGCTGATCACAGAGACATCATCAAATATTTGCTTCTTGGTCGTCAAAATGAAGTGTATCTCATTTCTAGTGAAACCGTCGGGGCTTATCCACGTCCTTTTTCTGGCTGGCCGCTTCTCATAGAAGGAGTTCATCATGAAGAGGCCCTCCTTCTCCATGAAGTCGGCCAGTCTCTGGCCCCTTCGGTTCCGCCACGCGAATCCAAATGGCCCCACTCTCAGCTCATCGTCTTTCCTTGTGCCTAGCTTTGCGTTGAAGTCCCCCATTACAACCGTGAAATGAGTCTTGGAAGTATGTATGGCCTCGGAGATCTCCTCATACATGGCTTCCACTTCATCGTCTGGGTGTGTCGAGGTCGGCGCATATACCTGTATGACCTTCAACGAATACTTGTCGGTAATTCTGAGTAAAAGGTATGCTACCCTTTTCGACACACTGTCGACTTTTGTCACGTTGTTAACGAGGGACTTGCGGACGAGAAACCCGACACCACCCTGGGATAGTTGATCTCCCCCACGGTAGAAGAGCAAGTTACCGGAGTTAAGGATCATCGTGTCCTGACCCTGTCTTCGGACTTCCGACAATCCTAGGATGTCCCAACGTAGCTTGCTCAGTTCTTCTTCCAGCTCGACAATCTTCTCGTCAGCCCTGAGCGTTCGTGTGTTGTACGTTGCCAGGTCCAGTCGTCGGTGGTGGTAGCTGGATCGCTGCCGGGGATTCTTAGCACCCCCTGCTCCGCCACTGCCCTGGTTGCTACCACTTCCAGGGATGACGGAGCCGCCGGAGACTGGGGGCCGTTTGTCTATTGTGTCTGTCATAGGGGGGTTTTGCCATAATCACCACGCTTGGCAGGCGGCTTGGTGATCGCAGTGGTTGGTGTTTAGTACACAGAAGAATGCTGCTGCCCATTCCGTGGAACAACTCCCTTTGCCGGCTTACACGGCTCCCGCGGGATGAGAAGGGGTGGCCCTATTATTCCGCCGGGACCACACGGCAACGAGTGATCTATTATCACGTACTCAATAACGTTTAATAAGCAAATTTAATAACCGTTTACTAAAATAAAAATAATATAATATTTTAAAATTATGTACCATTTATTTCAAAATATCATCATGGCGCTCTCTAAAGAAGAAAAATTGAAAAAAAAAGAGAAGCAGCAAGAAGGAGAACGGAGAAAATTAAAATTGAATACATCAAAGAATTATAATAATATAAAAAAAAACATGTAGGGTAGTATTCAAAAAGGTACTAAAAGGCGGTTTTTGACTCAAATCGTATATAGGTAGTTTAAGCTAACTTCCTTATTTAAAGACTTTTAATAATAATTACGTAAGGCTAGTTTTTTATAACATTTATTTTACAAATACTTAAAAAAAACCTTAGAAAATAAAATATTTGTTTTATTTTTGATTACTCTGACTCTCAACTTTGATTACCCCGATTATGAAAATTTTGAAGCCATATAACTTTTACTTCCTGCTTGCTACAGGTGGGCCAATATAAATATTCAGCTCGCAACAATGTCTGTTATGAAATGTAATACCTAAACTTAGTCTAAACTCAAAAATAAAAAAGGTTGGGGTAATCAACTAAAGAATCCAGAACCGTGGAATAACACTTACACAAATCGATCCCAGTAAGAGGTTTTAGAAACCAAGATATATTAATTTGAAGTACTAATTTCCATTGTTTTATCTTACTTTTGTATGTAGCCAATACCTCCAATATAGCAGTGCTGACGGAGAATGATAAAAAAATATACCCTCGCCCATGAACGGTTCCGTAGCAGCAAGTAAAATAATATAATGGTTCTTGTAGTTCGTTGTAACTTTTTTTTTATTAGAGTTGATCGAATGAAAGGTAAATTGCGGTTTACGATGTATGACGTATTAAAAAAAACTACGTACTAGATCTCATTCAAACCAATTTTCGGTGGAAGTTTGCATGGTAATGGACATCATATATTTTTTTTAGTTATATCATTCTCTTATTTTAAAAGTTACATGGCACACACATTTTACCACTTTGAAAGTGTCTCTCCCGCAAACTATTCGGTTTAGAAAAATATGATATTAAAAACCTAAATATTATTTTTAAAGACCTATCCATAGATACTCCACACGTATGAGTTTGATAATTTTTTTTTTTTGAGTTTTTTTTTGGAACCCCCAAAATGTATTGTTTTTTTTCTAGTTTTTTGTGAAAATCTTAATGCGGTTTACAGAATACATCTACCAAGTTTCAATAGTATAGTTCTTATAGTTTCGGAAAAAAATGGCTGTGACATACGGACAGACAGACAGACATGACGAATCCATAAGGGTTCCGTTTTTTGCCATTTAGCTATGGAACCCTAAAAAGAATCGCTCAATCTGCTTCATCGGCTGAATTCTTACCTCGCCCATTCCTTGAAGAACTCGCAGGATAAAGAGCCCAGGCGCCCCCGCTAACCTTATCACAAATGGCGTGAGGAATGTGAAGAGAGCTGTACTTAGAAGCCCAACTCCTAGCATCCATTTTCCTCCGAATTTCTCAGCTAAATACCCACCGGGTACTTGGGTCGCCGCGTAACCGTAGTAGAAGCCACTAAGGATGAGACCTTGAGTTTTCTCGTCCCAGTCGAACATTGCGTACTGGAATAAAATTGTACATATAAAAACTATGTCGTTCCATGATACAGGATACAATCCCTGTATCCCTGTATACAGGGTGTTTGGTAATATACTGAAGATATCCAAGTGACGTCCTCGAAAAAAAAACTACTAGGTATATTATCAAATTTTAAATAAAATAGACTAAGTTTAGGTGATTAATTTGTTACTTATAATGATGACTAAAAATTACTGCCTACTCTTGCAAGTCGACATCCAAAAATAAAGGGTTTGATATCTCTTTCGGAAATGGCTGCGGGTTTTGGGTTAGAAAGGGACAACAAGAGATATCTCCAGACGTCACCAATACAGTATATGTAGTGACATGGGAAGCATTATGCAATAGCATAACATAAGTTTAATAAAGTGTTTGGTTTTACATGCCAAAATAACTTTCACATTTCTATGGTAAACATTTCATAAATGTCTTTATTATGCTCATCAAAATAACCCCTTTCATTTTTGTGCGTATATTATCAAAAACCCTTTTTAATCAGAAATCAGATATTAATACTTTTTATTATATAGAGATATTGATTCCTTGTCCCAGAAATCGGTACGATATAATACTACTATCACCGATATTACTCCCAGATTACGCGAATACGGACAATACCTATTTGTAAATATATTGTAAATATTGGTAAATCGAAAGTTATTTACTACATATTGTACGGCTAAAGCCGTATCAAACCACGCTTACTCATACTTATTCAAAATTATAGGATCGATTTACTTTGCGTACTAACTTATAATCATCTACCCGTAGGTACCCACTGTTGAGTATACCTTCTTTTGCTTTTGCCTCTGCCCTGAGTCTTTAGCTCCTGTCATCTAGGTAGTGCCTCGGCTACCTAACAAGCTGACACATTTTATGTGTCTATGACCAGTTCTTGATAGCCGCTTAGTCAAGGCTTAAATAGTGCATAGTGCATTAAATATTCTCTTGATACTTTAGAACTTAGGTTACCGAATTACCAATAATATTATTAATTAAAGAATAATTATTATTCATATCAACCAGATGGTAATTTGCAAGGCATATAAAAGCTGACGGGTACAATATTAATGATGGTTAAGTACTAAGTTTTGCAAATAACAGGTTAACAAAAACGTATGTAAATCTAAAGAATTTAAAAACAGTATCGGATAGCTTCAACATAAACTAGGTACACTAAAATTGATAAAATGCCTAAACCAAATTGCTTCTTGCAATCATTATTATAAATACGGGATTTATCACGTACCGTCTTATCAGTGTATCGACCGGCAATGTGATGACACAGCCTATCAACACGCTGGGCCTTCATTGACCCAATTCCCACCACCCCGCCCGTCTACTCGCGCGCAGAGGGCAGTGGCGTGCAGTGCGGGGCGAGATGTTTTGGAGCGGATCGCACTCACCCTGATGAAGTTTTGCGAATTGAACCGAAATATTGTCGGTCGAAACACCGATAAGACGGTACGTGATAAATCCCGTATTTATAATAATGATTGAAATAAATCACGAAAGTTTTCTAAGTAAGATTGCTTCTTGCAAGTATTTTAGGATTATGTAAATATTAGCTATAAACTCTACGGACATAATGCGCAGAGTACGTACTGGTCGACAGAAACCTTTGATCGGGATGAATGGAAGAAGGGAAGGCCTTTGCCTAGCTGTGGGATCCAGCAGGCACTTTAGCTAAGATTAGACTAGAAAAGTACGCGTTGGAAGTAGGTGTAATCTACAATCCAGGAAACACAAACAACAAAAAGTTTATCGAAGTGTATGATGGTCAACTTCAGCATAGAAAAAGATTGATAGTATTTGGAGATTTCAACATTGACCTACTAACAAAAGACAAACAATCCAAACATTATAAAGAATTTTTAAATGAAGCTGGCAGTAAAATACTCAATATAGTTAATAAAAAGTATAGCACCCGAGATTCTACCACAAGAAAATCAATTTTAGAAAAAGTATGCTCAAACTTGAAAAACAATGATTTCCATATGGCTATCATTAATTCATCCATGACTGATCATAAACAAATATACATTGAGATGAAAAAATTTAAACCTAAACTATACACCTCAATAGAAACTGCAGGACTTGATCTAATGAACACGGACTACACATTTTTATAAAATACAATAAAACACCATGTTATGAAATGTAAAATAACTAAGAATAAAATCCTTAATCCCCCCCAAAATGAGTGGATACACAATGAGATTTTATCTGAAATAAACAAAAGGAACCGGCTATGAACAGAACTTAAGAAACAACAAAATAATGAAACATTAGAGACAGACTAAAAAAAAGAGACTATACAACAAAGCTTATTCAGAGTACAAATCTAAAGAAGTAACAGACGCAAAATTAGTGTGCGATGAATTTAACAAATACTTTTCTACTATTGGTCTTGTTGTAGCAGATTAAATACCGAAAGCTTTTCATGAGAACTCTATTCCTGCCCTACCGCTAACTACCAACCTTACCAAACTAACTGAACTTGACCTGTGTACAACTGATGAAGTTGACAAAATAATAAACCACCTGGATTCTAATTTTAGTGCCGGTCTAGATGGAGTCAATACCAAAATTATAAAATATATAAAACACCTAATACTAGTAATTTAACTAAAAGCCTGAATCAACTCTTAAAGAATGGTAAATTCCCTAATACACTTAAAATAGCAAAAGTGGGAGATCCCATTTATAAGTCAGGACCAAAAACAGACCTAGGAAACCATCGCCCTATTTCAGTTCTACCTATATTCCCGAAAATTTTTGAGAAAATCATACAAACGCGACTTGAAATATACCTTACTTCTATAAATTTCATTTATAAGCAACAATATGGATTCCGACCAAAAAGTAATACTTTGGGAGCTACAATTGACTTATTCACTACAATAAAATGTAATTTAGACAAAAAAACATAATTTTTGGAATCTTTATCGACATATAAAAGGCTTTTGACACCGTTGGTCACAAATTATTATTTAACTAGAATCTATTGGTATCAAAGAAACTGCCCTAAAACTAATTCAACCTTACCTATCAAACAGGTCCCAAGTGATCAGGATTAATAAAATTCAAAGTGAACCGGCACCAATATCCAGTGGGGTCCCATAAGGATCAATTCTAGGCCCATTATTATTCTTAACCTACATAAACAACATGCATCAGTTAGATCTACATAGACACATCGCGTTGTACGCGGATAATACATGTCTATTCTACTTTGGAGCTTCCATTCACGATATAATAGCACGTGCCCACGAAGACCTGCTTCCTGGTTCCAACATAATCTTTTAACCATTAATCTCTCAAAAACATGTTTCACCATTTTCAAAGCCAAAAATAAGCATAGCCTGCCCTATGACCCCCTTAAAACAAATAATGTAGCTTTACAATAATAAAGCTTTACTTACCATATTATCTGTACCTACCTATGTATACTTAAGAACTAAATTTTTATCTTGTGTTTTTTCTTTAATTCTGTACTTTTATAATTTTTCTTTTTAATATTATATTCTTTAGGTAAGTAGGTATGTTTTTTGTATTTGTTTTGTTCTGAATGGTCTGTCCCGTGTGTGTGTCAAATAAATGTATTTTCTTTCTTTCTTTTCTTTCTTACAGGTAAAACATTGTGAAAAATACCTATAGGCTTACATATGGATTGCAATTTGACGTGGAACATATATATATATATATATATATAACACACATGGAACATATTAAAACTAAACTCTCATCACGAATGGGAACTCTATGCAACATTGTTCGGTGTGTCCCGCGTCAATTACGCTACACCATCTACAATTCACTCGTAAAGCCACATCTGTTATACTTAATCGAAATTTGGGGGAGTGCCGCTAAAACTAAATTATCTGAACTACAATTTCTACAAGATCCACACTAATCTAACGTTTACTACAGTAAAGGAATTGACAAAGCAAAGTACGCGTCGTGCTAGCTTTCTTGTCTTACCTAATTGTCCTACAAACTATGGCAAAAAAACAATAGTTCACGAAGGCGCACAGCTTTATAATAAATTACCCTTTGATGTAAACAATGTAAGCTTATTTAACGCATTTAAAACTAAACTCGCTCAACATATTATAACTAATGCTTACTAAATAAAGTAAATTATATAACTAACGAACGATCTACCTGAATGCGTTAATTGAGTACCTATATAACCCGAACGAATTACATTAACTTTTCTATGTGTAATGATTCACGTGTAAATGATAATTGTTATCTTTTTGAGAATAAATGATTGTTAAACCTAAGGTCAGGTATTGGTTTTTGCCCCTTGTGAGTTTCTATATCCAGACAAAATAAATAGGTATATTTTGTTCAAAACTAGACAGTGTCATTTACAAACAATAAATATGATTATTTTAACCGTAGTATGTAGCGGAGGGTTTAAATACAATGGATTACCATCATCCAAAGCGGGGAGATTCTATCACACAACACGCCTATGGTGTCATTGTTAAATAAGGTTGTTAACAAATTTTGCACATTTTCTTCTTTCTTCAAATTATTATTCACTCACCGGTTTTTCAATAACGTAAGTGGTAAAGTTCCCCACAATATCGTCATTGGGACACGCATAGGGATCTACGGAGCCAATTCCGTCAGTTTTATTTCTACTGACCATCTGAGTGATGGCGAGATTCAAACACACTCTCATTGTGTAGGCATTGCAAACACCAAGTAGGCCCATAACACCTAGAATGTACCGCTGTGGGATAACACAACCTGAAAATATAAAAACCATATATTATCCATACTAATATTATAAACTCGAAAGTAACTCAATCTCTATTTGTTGTCTACTAACTACTAAGACTAAGGTTACTTTTTATTACAGGTAAAATAGATGAAATGTACTTAATATACAATAGTTACAAGCACCTATATGAAAACACATAGTAAAGAGCCTTGTCACAATAAAGAGCGCTCAATGGAAGACTGTACGCGGTCATCGAACAAATCAATTATTATGTACAGCATTATAATTGATGTGTTTGATAATAAACCGGTACTAAACATTATTTATACTAAAAACGGAATATTTACATTGATTTGTGAGTTTTGATCATTTTCATTGAACTATAAATTACAAAACATCTCATCTCTCTAACATACAAAAATTAATTATTACAAATAGATTATGTCTATTAGGCGGTTTTATCGCTGAAAGAGATGATAGTTATAAGCGATGGTTACCACTTAACATCAAGTGGGAAATGTGCTTAATCCATCTCAAAGTCGTCATAAAAAATATATACAAAACTAGCTATTGCCTGCGACTTTGTATGCGTTACACTACTAAATGTGTAGGTAACCTAGAAATAAAGGTAAACTCACTGTTGCAACTTGACTTGACACCCCATTATTCTCCTATAGGCGCTGATTTATGGAATAAAAGGTAGCCTTTGTGGTAATCCAGGATATAATCTACGTATATACTAAATTTCATTGAAATCGGTTGAGCCGTTACGACGTAATTAATTAATATTTTTATTATAAGCCTGTTGAGTCCCACTTCAGGGCAAAGACCTCCCTTCCCTCTTTCCACTCGTCTCTGTTGTTCGCAAGTAAGGGCCAATCCTTGAGGTAGGAGTTTAGCTCATCCCACCATTTTCGCCTGGGAGCTTCCACGCGGGCGTCGTACGTTGTTTGGGAGCCATTCTGTGGTGGTCTTCCCCACACTGAGTCAGACATACGGCACACGTGTCCGGCCCAATCCCACTTGTAATTAACGTAACTAATTAACAAACATCCAAACTTTCACATATATAATATAAAGTGGGATTCAATGTTATGTACTTATGCCTTAGTTAGGCCTAACCTGTGAAGTAATACAATTTTTATAAGTAACATAGTAGGCTTGAGCAGTCTCTTATCATAATGTTAATGCATAGAAACAAATTCATATTTATTTATTTTAAACCATAAGGACATATAGAACACTTAGTTACGTCAACTTAATTACATAAAAAATGTTAGGAAAACATTTACCTAACTAAAATTTTAATAATACAATTATATTTTAGTTGCGGCTGTATACTGGCTTTGTTAAAAGAACATTAAAATAATAAAATAAAATAAAATTAGTTCATTAGAGCGGCTGTAAAGAGGTCTTGTCAACAAATAAATCTAAACTAAAACTATAACATTTCAAGTGGTTGTTTCTTGTCAGAAACAAATTGTTTCTTGTCTGGGTGATAAGTAACTATGGCAATATCCAAGACTTAATCTTAGTTTGGGGTCAGAAATATACAAACAAGCTCATTTTACATAAAACGTTTGCGGTTGGGGTCTAGATCGGATTTACAGTTACTAACTGTTGCGTGGTGTGCCAGGCGTTTCTAAAGCATTTTCTGTAAGCCGTGAATTTTGGTCTACTTATATACAGAAGTGTCGGTAACGGTAACGATGTCGCAAGTTCAATGGTTGCCTAGCCACTCCTAAGCACTCCTCTGCCTACCGTGACATTTCTTTTGAAGTTAAGGCAGTGGGATAATGGAACGCTCTTACCCTCAGTATTAGAAAATAATTATCGAAACCAGCTGTCAAACGTTCAGTCCATAGTCACTATTTAAATGACTAATACACTTGAGCTTTCCGTATAACTTTGAAATGAAATGAAATGAAATTTATTTGCCAGAAGCATGGTGTATAAGTTGTTACAGCTATTTAAGTAGGTTTCACATACTTCGACGATTAACAGCGCGCAAACTACAGTTACATAAAATTAATTTAGTTATACATAAAAATTCTTCAGTTTAATAAAAATCATTCAATAATATCATCAAGTATCGTGAAGACCGTAAAATAATCAATACCAAAATTAAAATTATCAAGACCATGAAATTAATAAATTAAAAATTAGTACTTATGTCAGAATTTCATGTCAAAGAGATCATTAATCGTATAGAAATCTTTGTCAACTAGCCACAAGCTAGCTGTCAACTAGGACAGCTTTGTCTTGAATTGTTTATTAGGTAATTCTCTTATGTCCCTTGGTATTTAATTAAATATTTTAATTTTTATTACATAACAATTCTTACTTTTGATTTGATTTGAATAACGATTGAATACATTACTATTCTACCCTGCAAAAAGTGCAGCTTGAAATATATAAAGCCCGGTTAGTGTTAATAGCTTAAGTTTTATAAAGAAAGGCCTACACGAATCTAAGGAACTTCCACCACATAATGCTTTTATACATTTTTTTTGACAAATAAAAGCATTGCAAATATTTGTCAAATTGCCCCAAAGTATGATTATACCTAAGGACTGACATTACGTACCCATGATATGTAGTAAAAGCCAGCTTCTGGCTAGATATTTGTCTTAGCCATAACAGAGCGTAAACAAAGCTATTTATTTTCTTAAAAACTGGGTTAATATGGGAATTCCAGTTACAGTTTTCGTCCAACATAAGACCCAAGAACTTTATGTCATTAACCCTTTGAATTTGTTTATTGCGGCATGTCAAATTTAATTAATTTGCATTATTAATATTGTAATCAGGAAAATAAATATATTTGGTTTTTGAAATATATGCGCATAAGTTATTCCTGTCAAGCCATTTTAAGATGCTTTATACTTCTCTGTCTAGAGCTTCCTTGTTACTGCCATCCCTATAAGGTACACAACAGAGATGTATTCAGCAAATAGAATGCATTGATGAGGGGTAGCGTTTGACAAGTTATTTATGTAGATCAAAAAAAGCAACGGCCCTAAAATGCTGCCTTGGGGGACGCCATAATGATTTACCTGATATTTTGACTGATGAGAAGTGACTACAAGATCTTTATTTAGCGTTTTCACTTCTACACATTGCTCTCGATCCTCCAAATAACTCTCTAACTTTTTTAAAGCTAGACCTCGGATACCATATGATTCGCATTTTTTAACAGAATCGAATGCTTTGCACATGTCAAAGAAAATAACTGATATCGGCATCTGCTTGTCAATAAGATCAGTAAAAATTTTTATAAGTGTAAAAGCCACTACGACGTTGATTTTTCTTTTGAAAACCATTTTGTTTAGATCGGATAACTTTAAACTTATCTGTAAAAGAAGTTACTCGAGCATACATAGCCTTTTCCAATAGTTTAGCAAAGATTAGTATCAAAGTAATCGGACGATAATTATTCATGTCAGTTTTGCTGTCTTTTTTATGTAGAGGTTTAACAATTGAAAATTTGAGTTTCTCTGGAAAAACCCCTTCTATAAAGAAAAGGTTAATCAAGTAGGCTAAAACTGGACACAAAATCCTTGCACTTTCCTTGATAATTTTGGTAGAGATGCCATCAAAACCTACTGCTTTGGAGTTCCTAAGAGAAGAAATCAACTTTAATTTCTCTGTTTCATCTGTAGGTTTCAGAAAGAGACTTGAACTTGTACCCTGTAATCTGGATATTATCGGATCGTACTGAGAACATTGTACTGAAAACTGAAACATGTACTGAACATTGTTCTTATCTATTTAAACTAAAAACGAGATATTTACCATGATTTGTGAGTATTTGAGTATCCCGATATTTCGGCGCAGTTGCATGCGCCATGATCACGGGTAAACCCGTGTAAACCCGAGTTTACCCGTGATCATGGCGCATGCAACTGCGCCGAAATATTGGGATACTCAAATATTCACAAATCATGGTAAATATCCCGTTTTTAGTATAAATAGTGTTCATAACCATGATAGTTTCAAAAGTTATATTGTTCTTATCGTTATTAGTTAGGTCAATAAAAAAATATATGTTTAGAGTTTCTGTAATCGTATTACCCTCATAACTTATCGGGTGAATACCTTCAAATGACTGCAAGCTATCATTTCTATTCTTAATAACGTTCCAAGCAGCCCTAAATTTGTTTTTTGAACCGTGCAAATGTATAAAATTCATATTAATTCGGGATCTAGTTATACACTTTTGCAATACAAGACTATATTTTTTATAAATAGATATTACTTCCTTTGATTTGTATTTATAACACTAAAATCCTAATATTCTCTTTCGTTTAGCAGATATTTTAATACCTTTTGTTATCCAGCGTGCTTTAATAGCATTTGAATTCTGTTGTATTCATTCAATAGGAAAGTATAAGCCATAGAGTAAACAGAATATTTCGTGAAAGTTATTAAAAGCGGTGTTTAAGTTGCTGTCGTTTAGGACTTCAGTCCATGTTAAGGCAGAGAGAGCTTCTTTGAATCTGTTAATATTGTCTTTACTGTACTGTCTGGTTTCCACGAACCAGGGTTTTAGCTGTTTATCCTTATGTAGTACAGGAAAGGACAGTAATTGACAGGTGTTGTGGTCTGATAAATACGTCTGATAAATACGTCTGGTGAATATTGCCCATGGCATTTTTGACATTACTTATTATATGATCAATACAGTTTTTTCCCCGCGTTGGTTAGTTTATATGTAACTTTAAGTTATAGTTTTTAAGAGTGTCGAACAGTCTTAGGGCTGCAGTTTTAGTTTCTAACGTATTTATATTTAAATCCCCTGCAATGATAATGTTTTTTGATTTTTGCATAGCAAGTTTATGAAATAAAATTTCAAGTTTGTTAAAAACAAATTTATGTCACTATATGGAGTTCGATATAAACATAATATATGACTTTTTATTGAAGGAACATAAATATCACTACATTGAAAAAGTTTATCAACTAAGATATTTTTACAAACATCTAAAGAATTATAAGTCAAGGATTTACGGACGAGGATACAAACTCCTCCGCGTATTTTTTTAGTCTTGAGTAGGAGGAACTTAGTTCATAATTTTAAAGCTTAACGTTTGATTCGTTTCAGCGCTTAACAAATGTTTCAGAAATGCAGATGAAATCCATGAGTTAAGAACCGATATGATATTTTCAAAACATATTTCAAGAACATCAAGCTTATTGATAAGACCAGCTATATTCTGATGAAATAAAACCATCTTATTCAGTCCGAAATAACTGCCCTCTGATGCCTGCTCTACCGGAACTACCTTCTCTTATTATTTGTTATTAGAATTATTTATTTATTAATAAATATAGTGTATTTGTGAGTAGTATTATATATATATATATGTAGGCAATTAGGTAATTAGTATAATTTTATTTTTATTTGTAGTTTTGTTATACGGCTACACATCAAGCTATACAGTTCCAGTATAAGCTGACCTAACATTCTACGAAAAGCCTACACAATGCGAGGTCAGCTTATACTGGAATTATATAGATTGATGTGTAGCCGTGTGTACTTACAAAAACAAACTGGATAAAATTATCTCATTAGAGATAGCGAGCGTTCTGCAATCTCTTCTTTGAATCTCTTCTCTTCTTTTCAGAATCTTTGTAATTTTTAGGGTTCCTTATCTCAAAAGGAAAAAAAGGAACCCTCATAAGTTCACTATTTTGTCAGTCTATCTGTCCGTGGATCACCACCAATTTTCTCAGAAACGAGTGGAACTAGCAAATTGAAATTTATACCATATACTAAGATTTGTAGTCCCTATTAGGTGTATAAAAATCAAAGTCCTTAGTCAACACGATAAAAAGATATGGTCAAACTTAGATTTTCGATTAAACATGCCTAGTCAGGTCATAAATTCTGTCACATGTTTAATATAAAATAATTGAAACAAGTTTATTCATTATGTAACTATTTATATACCAAAATAAACTTAACAAAACATAGATTCTTATGACACTAAAGTTTATTCAAAATGACCTCCGTGATTTTGAATACAGGCCTTCATCTGCGCGGCCAGTCGTCTATCGCAGCACGAACGAGGTCCATGTCAATATCGGCGGCTGCCTTAATCAAGGATGTCTTGAGTGACTCCAAATTGGGATGAGGCTTTGAGCACGCCTTTTCCACCAAGTGTTGCCATATCTTGTAATCTAACGGATTCAAATCTGGACTGGAGGAGGGCCAATCTTCGTGCCGGATGAAGTCGATTTCACGCGCCGCCAGCCAGTCTTGTGTGCTCTTCGCTCTATGAGCTGGCGCCAAATCTTGTTGGAATACCCAGTGCCTATTATTGAACATGGTATGAGAAACAGGTTGCACAAGGTTCGTCAGGACTGTATTTTGATACACAACTGCATTCGTTTTACACCTTTCTCACAAAAATGTACCTCTGTTAAGCCCCAATAAGAAACTCCCAACCATACCATGAGCGAGGATGGAAAATTACCTCGTTGGACACGCGGAATACGGTTGCTCGCTTCATCACTACTGTGTGCGTACACCTTATCATTTTGTTTGTTGTAACTCTCTTCTACAGTAAAAATTTTTTCATCCGAAAAAAGAATTTCCCGATATTTTTTTCCCGCGTACCGCTTCAACAAAGCGCGGCATCTCTTCAGTCTCAGGTCCATTAGACGAGCATTCAAACGATGTCCTGTTTTTCTTCGATATGCCCGAAGCCCTAAGTCTTCATTTAACACCTTTTTCACCGTGGTTCTGCTTAACCCCATCTGAAGGGCCAACAGTTTCTGCTTACGTTTGGGATTTCTTTGAATTCGCGCCTTCACAGCTTTTATAACTGCTGGAGTTCTAACAGACCAAGGGCGACCACTTCTTGACCTGTCATTTACAAGAGAGTCTTCATTGTATTGTTTGATGGTGCTATAAACGAATCTTTTGGTAATATTAAAATTTTTCAGTATGTCAAAAATTTGAATTGGCGCGTAACCGCAACGATGCAACGCAATAACTGCAACACGGTCTTCTTTAAGCGTCCACTCCATATTTAAAAATGAGTAAAATTCTAAAAAGTATACATTTTTATTTTCATGAACAATTTGAAATTCGAATTATATAAACTTTTCTGTGGCCAGCATTCTAAAAGAAAAGTTTTTACTGTGTGACAATACTTATGACCTGACTAGGTATAAATACCAACATTTACCTTAATTTTATTTTTTTTTTGTTTTAGGGAATTTTCCCTTTACTTGTGCTGTAAGTACGTACTTGTACCTTGCTTTTAACCAAAATTGACAATTCTAGGTCTACCGGAAGTATCCTATAGGTTTTGGGTTGAAAACCTATATGGTAGTTCCCGTTGACCTATAATCACAAAATTTGGCAAAAAGCAAGGTAATAAACAAATAAAGGATATATATATAGGAAAACTTCCATAACATAAAAAAGTTGAAAACTAAAGGGTGTCCCCATACATACATAGTTGATGCCAATTGAGATAATCCTCTGAGTTGTATGGGCGCTCATACAATTTAGAGGACTAGCTTAATCGGCACCAACCTCAAATAAAGTAAATAAATAAAAATGTGCTATTGAATAAATATGATGTTAGATCGAATAAATAATATGTTAGATCGAGTTCCAAACGTCGAGATCCACAGACGAACGAAGGTCATGACGTTGGGATTCGAGTTATGGAGCTCAAATGGTCTTGAGCGGGACACTTGGCTAGACGTAGTGATGACAGATGGAGCAGAACAGTAACTAAATGGTGGTCGAGGAGCGGGTAGGACGACCAGCAGCGAGATGAGTGGACGACATCGTAAAGGTCGCGAGCCGTCAGTGGGTGAGACTAGCGCAGGATCGTGGTGGATGGCACAAACTTGGGGAGGCCTATACCAAACAATGGGTGAAGTCAGGCTGTGGATGATGATGATGATGATTAAATAAATAAAGTGGGTCTCCCATACGACAGACATGATTTTTTGCCGTTTTTATAGATAATGTTACGATAATGGAACCCTTCGTGCGCAAGTCCGACTTGCACTTGGACGGTTTTTTAAGAAGCAATCAAGCACTCATTATAAGTTTACCTATTTATGTTTAGGTAAAAATTCAATTATATTTTCACCGTCGTTGGCGAATCACCTTTAATTGGTGCACGTATCAGAAATGGGTTCATGACTATCGTCACAAGTCTGGTAATTAGCTATAAACTGATAAAACTTGTGTATGTTGGTGTTTCTTTAAATAAATAAATAAAATGAATATACTACTGTATGGTATAAAACGTGTTATATCACAAGTTCAATAACATTGTTATTAACATACGCAAAAACTGCGTGTTCTCCACTCGATTCAGACTGGATTGATGATAATAATAACTGCTCGTAGACCTAATCACCTATAAGTTACCATGGGCAAATCGGCGATGTAGGTATGTATCTTTGTCCGAGGATAACTTTCCTAACGTTGATCCGATCATCGTGAAATTTGATACATAGGTGATGGCACAATTTTGGTGTGACTAAATGAGGTAAGAATGTTGGGGGGTTGTTGAGATATTGGGGTTCAAGAGGGCTAAAAAAAATAAAGATGAGGCTATCAGGTCAAGTGTGACGTCAAATGAAAGGTAATAATTAGTACATTTAGGCTTGGTTTATTTTTTGTAGGTTTTGAGTTATTAGCCATGATAAAAACTAAATTTTGCCAAAATTCACAGTGTACACCAGTGACCTAACAGTGCTGTAATTTGGTATGTGTATAGCTTAAGTGACACATATATAGGCAAAAGTCTGAAATACAAAATAACTGCAATTTGTACCCCAAAAATATAGAACCACAGTACATGTTATTTAAATGAAACTGTAGGTGAAGTAACGTGGTTATTTTTTCATAGCACTATTTCGACAGTCAAAATATTTTTCTGTTATAATCGGAGACTCGCGAGATTCGGGGCAAATCACTAGTAATTTTACTTTACGTATAACAATATCTTATTATAATCCATTACCAAGAGTGTCTCGGCAGTACAATGAGCTAGCGAAGGTGAATATAAAGATTAACCTTTAACTCAAAGCTATATAAATTTGTCACAAAACTCAAAGACATCCTCCATTTTAACGGGGATTGAGACGCTCATAGTAGCGTCGTAGGCTACCAAGTCCGTTGATAGTTTAAATAGATATTTTGTACATATTACGTGTTTGTTTTTTGTTTAAATTATTGTATATTATATACTAAATCAGTGCACTAAATCTATTTGTAAGAATTATGTTCTGTATTTTACTTTGATGTACAATAAAGAGTTATCTTATCTTACAACCTGCTTCTCAGTTATGTGTCTAATTATTTTAATTACTTATTATTAGTAATGTTCTTGAACATACATTTCTTTTAGTTTCCTCGATGAGTATATTTCTGTGCGCACATATGATAAGGTTTGCAATTTAAATTGATAGAGAAAGTGGACTGTATGATATGGTTTGAGGACACGGTGATGTGAGTAAATTATTGCCTGTTTGCGCTGGCAAACGCGGACGCAAAGTGAGTGGAAAGGAGTGATTGAATGGAATGGAGAAGTCGGAATAGATGTGTTCAACAGTTCACTCACCGATTAGTCGCACATGCGCGCGTGAAATACTGCGCGGGATATTTAAATCACTTGCTTAAGATTATCTTTCCCCCCCCCCCCCCGCGAATTATTGAGTCTGACAAATATGTATATTATTCACAAAAACCGTTGAAGTTTTGAAATGTAACGTTATGAAAATGATATGAGAAATGAATGGAATGAATGAAAAGATACTGATACTAATCACTCATCGGTAACGGTAACTTTACAAGTGGCCGGTTTAAGACCCCTTGTGCCGTCCTGACTGAGGAAAAACGGGGAATTCCTGCCCATCACGTCCTGAAAATAATTGCACGAACCTACCAAGACGCCAATTGTAATGGGTGAGTAGTTTCGTTTTTAATAATGACAAGCTGATCGATTTTTACAAGGGGCGATTATTTTGTCCATTTAAGTCTCTGTGACAAAGTGGTAATATACTAACTATGCCACCGAGACCAAAAATCATGCATTTTTTGTAAAAGTTGACACCGAGTAAGTCTATTCATGTTTGTGTTCGAATAATCTGGAGATGGTACAGTTGTAAGTGGTGGTAATGTTAAGAAATGACCTGGACTTAACGCTGATAAATCCGAGGGGTCTGTGCTAATTGCTGATATTGGTCTCGAGTTAAAGATTGACTCCACTTGAGTCAGAAGGGTGTTCAATTCTTTGTAAGTCAAAATTTGAGTGCCGACAACACGATACAAATGCGTCTTTACGGATTTTACACCTGCTTCCCAAAGTCCTCCGAAATGAGGAGCTCCGGGTGGGTTGAATCTGAATTCGATGCGCTCCGTTTCACATGCGGTGCACATTAGGTCTGTCAATTATGACTGAGCCCCTTTAAAATTAGTACCGCAATCGCTATGGATCACATTGCAACGGCCACGTCTCGCAATAAACCTGCGAAGGGCAGATAAAAATGATTCGGTTGATAAATCCGACCGCTTGTTATTGCGCACAGCGTCAAAGAATCGGTACCAATATGATAAAATACATTGAAATTTTCGCAATGATGAAAACTTGGTCACTAAATGATCGATTGGGTGTGTTTCTAATGTGTTTGTTATGTTCGAAACACAGGCACGCTTTTTATTGTTTACATCTGGATCTGATTTTGTTACTGCATGATGTGCAAGATGAAAAGCAGTAGGAGACTGGCACTCACTGATAGGAACCTTCTCCATCTGCACTGTTGATAAATACTCCACGACAAGTTGATTGTATTGTTGATGAAATGCTGGCTTTACCATAAGACGTTTTTCCAGCTGCACAAAGCGCCAAAGCGCAATTGAATATGATCCTTCAAATGCTGGTGGTGATTGATCACGAAAAGGTAGTTGGACAATGTATCGTCCCTCCGCATCTCGTTTATGTGTTGATTGAAATATATCCTCTCAGATAGTATCTTCTACCGAATGAGATTGCTTGTTATCTCCATAAGGTATGTTATCCAGTTCCCAAAACTTTTGAACGGCAACATCAAGGTTGGCGTCCATTGATACATGATTGATTGATAGAGGACTGGATGATGATGAATTTGTCAATGATTTACTCATAAGTATGAATCCAAAGATTGTTTTGATAGCTGTTGCAGCATGAGGACCGCCCTCAATTTTCACTGGTAACAGGATATGTGGAAAAATCTCTCCACCAATGAGTATGTCTACAGGTCGTGCACAATGATAATTTTCATCTGTTAGTCTCAAATGTGAGAGATGTTCAAAGCTGTTAATGTCCACAGGATGAGTGGGCATATCACCACAAATCTTATCTAACGTCACTGCTTTAGTTGTAAATGAAGGCTCCACTTTTCCAACCGGTCTAATCTCCAGGAAAACCTTGTTTAAAGAGCATGCAGGAACTTCACCAATACCAGACATAGGTGTTTGAGTCTTATATTGAGACAAGTTTAAGCGACGAACACATGCTTTGGTGATGATGTGACTTTGGCTGCGAGGATCAAACAGGATGCGAAGCTTTTAAAAGGAGCCTCTACCATCCCTAACCTCTACCTCAGCAATCGCAAGCATGACAAAATGTGTCTTTGATGTTGAGCCAGAAGAGACATTTGATAATGATGTTACTGGTGTGACTATATCTCCTTTGGGACTTGATTTTGACACTGAAGGTGTTCCCAAAGATGCACTAGCTGATTCATTCTGGGTAGTGAAAGAAGCATCGGTATTTGTCTTCTGTGGAAAATGCAAAAGACTGTTGTGTCGCTGGTTGCAAGATTTTCATTTATGATTTGAATTACAGTTTGCTGTAATATGATTTGAGCGCAGACAATTAAAGCACAACCTGTTCTGTTTCACTAATTGAGATCTCTCATGAGGATATTTTGATAAAAATTGTGAACATGAATAAAGAGCATGACTCTCTTTGCATACTACACATGATTGGACACTTGACGCTTGAGCTAAAAGCATAGTTGGCTTTGGTTGATTTATTGGAATCACACGTTTGTTATTATGTTGTTGAGATGATGATGATGATGTATTATTCACGTTAGATAATGATGAACGTTCAAGAGCACTACACCTATCCAATAAGAATGTTTCCAACTCCTTGAAACTTGGAAAATCCTGCCCCGTATTTGACAACTCAAAAGCTTCCCGAAATACTTTGTCTTATTTTGTTAACAGTGAATGAAACAAAACAAAACTCCACACTGTTGTTGGCAGACCCAATGAACTAAGCATCGCTATGTTTTCACCGTAAACGTTGAGTAAAGTTCTCAAACTTTGAGCTGTACCAGAGTGCATCGCTTTCAAATTGTTTAATTGTTCCCAACACATGAATGCTAAAAATCTTTCATTGTTATAACGATTCACCAATGCACTGTAAGCACTCAAATAATTAGCCTCTGACATTGGAAACGCACGGATAAGATTGATAGGTTCCCCAGACAAAGTTGTAAATAAACACTGAAACTTCTCGACATTGTTTAAATCGTTTCTCTGATGCACCAGGGTGTTAAAAGATCAATGTAACCTGGAAAGTCCTTAAACTGACCTGCAAATGATGGCAGCTTTATTGCTGGAAGCTTTGAGTTTGATCTAACTGTTTCACTCGGTTGAGATGACACAGAAGGCTGCACTTTAACTTTTATATGCACACGCTGTGCTTCTAAAACTTCAAAATACATATCATCAGCCTGTTCTTGGAAACCTGACTGTGCTGATTGTACTTCTTTCTCCTCTACACCGGACTTTTGTAATTCGCAAGTTAGATTTATATGAGCCTCATTAAAACTTTCCATTAATTCATCTAAACGTGAGCACCAAGTTTCTTAACATGTGATTTGATCAGAATTTGTTTTGCAATTACGCGCATACGCTACAGCATCTTTCAGGCATTTAAACGCCATGTTTCGTTTCGATTCATAATGAGCTATAAATGTTTAACTCATTTTGTTGATTAAAACTTGTTATTTGTTTAAAACTTGTTATGAAACAACCCGGTCAAAACACGGAAACTGTTCCGTAGAAAAACAGACCGCATAAACGCACTATTCTGTTATTAATGTCAAAGTAATTTTTTTAGTCACTGTCACTGTTATGGTTTAAGTCAAAACGACACATTGTCATTTCTGCCAAACACATTAGCATTTAGCATCACTCAATTGACCGAACGGAATGTGAACGAACTGAACAAAAATTGTCTGCACGAGATCACAAAACCTTGATGTTGATGATTGATTGATATACACGAACCTAGGTGCCCTGGAGCCTAGGTACACCAAGCAACTGAACACAAATATGTTGACTGATAATGTTATTTACGCGTTACTTGCTACACGTAAATAACCACGCAAGGCTTGTACACGAAAAAATACCAATCTTAGTGTCATATGTTACACTCAAAACCAACGGAATAATGGTCAATTTTCCTTGATAAAACACAAACTTACCCACCGAACACAATATTATGATAAGTTTACACTCAAACAAAAGACTAGACGCGACTAAACGCTTCCAAAAACTGCTTTGTTTGATTGCAATCACGAGTAGGTACTTAGCTAGATATTTAGGTGATTTTGTAAATCCATTGATTGATGATTTAGAGTCGTTATGATGAAATTCACGAAATTATGATAGGTATGAAGTGCTATGAATTTGAGATGAAAATACTATTACGTAGTTGCAAAGTAAAATAATCGTACCATTTGCAATACGGCTTTTGTGAACAAGTTAAGATGGCTGACGCAAAATTCTTCCACTAGGAAAAATAGGTTAGACCGATAGATTTTTCGAAATCCGAAATCCGAAAAAATTGACTAGGACCATTAAATGATGTTAAGGTTTGCAATATGAATTGATAGAGAAAGTGGACTGTATATTTGATGTGGAAGAAATTCGAAAGGGATATGAGACTCACCAAATCTCGAAGCCGGCTGGAAACTGTTTCTTCGTCGGAATGGCGCCCCTTGGTTGTTGGTGATCGTAGCACTCCGTTTTTGTTAGGTGCTTGATTTATGGTGGGTTAAATGCTTTGATGATATGGTTTGAGGACACGGTGATGTGAGGAAATTATTGCCTGAATTGTTACGCTGGCGAACGCGGACGCAAAGTGAGTGGGAAGGAATGATTTAATAGAATGGAGGAGTCGGAATAGATGTGTTCAACAGTTCACTCACCGATTAGTCGCGCATGCGCGCGGGAAATACTGCGCGGGATATTTAAATGACTTGCTTTGACACATTAGTTACGTTTCAAGCCAGATCAAATTGTTATTTAAGATACGTTTTACTTTTATTGCTTGTACCTAATGTATAATGTGTGCCATATTAAAGAAATAAATATATAACTACGGTATTGATGATTATGATTGAAATGGTTATTTTGATGATACTTACATGATCGTAGAGTCCTGGTCAATGCATTATCATACTTCCGTGGAGTTTCTGTCCGCTGGCCGAGGAGCTTATGCGCTTGCGCAGGCAGACCATCGTTTTCCTCCATTATTCTTTGCGCATTCTATAACAGAAATGAAGAAGAAGAAGCTAAGAATATTTCTTCGTTCTATGTCTAAAAGACGATGATAATTTAAGCGAAACAAAAAGTGCTATGCTTTCCACTAGAAAAGAGTTATTAAAATTATGATACCCATAGGTTTTATTTTGTAATTCGCAATAGAATTAAAGTTAAACAATGAAAAAACATAAACAAATTTAGTAATTACTAAAATTGTAAACATATGAAGTATTAACCATATAAAAGAAGGAAAGATTAGTAATAAAGGGTTTACCAACTAATTATGGAATCAGTAAGGCTGATTTTAGTCTTACGCCGACGGCACGCGTACCGTCAGCGCTGATGTCCGAGATATATGGACTTCTAGGAAGCGTTTTTAAATAACGCGTAGCTATCAGCGCGCACGGTGGTCAGCGCTGATAGCTACGCGGCCGTACGCGTCGCGCGTCGGCCTCGCGTAGCTGTCGGCGCTGACGATCGCACGAGCGCCTCTGCGTTCAGTGAGCGTTCTTGTGTCGAGCGGAGCGGACGTCGTCAGGGCGTACAATCATGGCAAATCGCGAAGTGGATACAGGTACTTTCGTCAACCCTCAAACTGTCATATAACAAGACAAAGTCTCCTGCAACGGCTCTCTGCTCAATTAATGGATGAACATAGAGTCTTCGTCGCCGCCGGTTTTTATTTTTTTGGGATAGATAGTACAAAGCAGCAATAATTAATACACTCCGCATTTTGGTCGTCGTCTGTACAGTAAGGCGGTCAGTACGATACTAAAACGAGCCACGCTGAGCCTCAGCGCTGAAAAACTACGGGCTGAGCTATGAGCGCTGACGGTGAGCGTGAGACTAAAATCAGCCTAAAACATTAATACGTAGCTACTTATAAAACCATAATGTCAATGATGTATGTTTTAGTTTGTGGTTATATATTTTGACTACCTCCGTAGGCGAATAGCCGACGCAGGAGGTAGCGGGTCCAATCCCCGCCATGGAACAAATGTTTGCATGATATACAGATATTTGTTCCGGGTCTGGATGTTTTTCTATATATTATAAATATGTATTTACAAAAAAAAGTATATACGTATTTTATCATTTATCTGGTTCCCATAGTACAAGCTCTGCTTAGTTTGGGGTTAGATAGCGCTGTGTGAAATGTCCAGCAATATTTATTTATTTATTATTTCAATTAATGACTACTTAAAATAAATTATAGGAAAATGTTACTATTTTTTTTGTTTACTAGGTGTCCCGCCGAACTTCGTATCGGCTTCACATGCATTGGTATAACGCGGGCTGTCAATATAAGTCACCCTGGTAGAATTGTCAATTGTTGTCCCCGGCCATCACTATGTATGAGAAAATGAATGACTTCCACAAATAATTCAATACCAAAATTAGCCAAATCGCTCCACCCGTTCTCGAGTTTTAGCGAGACTAACGAACAGCAATTAATTTTTATATATATATACAATATATCTCGGGATAACTCCTACCGAAGCATCTGTTTCAAACGATATTCATTTTTTTTACATCCTCTTTGACGATATTTGCAGCACGCATTCTGTCAATTCTATGTCAAACGTCATAAGGTTACATTATAAAAGCGCTAAGGTTAGATTATAAATAATTTTATATGGTGGTTAAGTATTCTTAAATTTTCTAATTTTGCGCGCAATTTTCTTATTTTTTTCTTTCATAAGAACCTTTTCCTGACAATAAGAAATACAACAAAAAAAAAGAATTATCCAAATTGGTCCAGGCGTTGTTGAGTTATGCGCTTACCAACACATTTTGCGATTCATTTTTATATTATAGAAGATAATATCATTAAATTGCCATAAAGTGAGTTCTATTGTCTATTTTTACAAAAGCACAGTTCGATTTTAAATAGGAATTAATGTTATTCGCTTTGAAAATTAACGAAACCTTGTTAATATTCAACGTAAAGAATGTTAATCTACCGTCTACCGAGTATTTAGATTTGGTTCGCAAATCGTAGTCAAAAATAAGAGATGACTAAACACATACCTTATATGAACACATTAGTACGACCTTCATAATGTTAATGGTCAGTACGAATGTTCAAATAGGTCACTTTAACGGTTCAGTTTTAGGCCTAGGATTTAAATGAATATGCACATATTTTTAAACGATTTAAATATAATATTTATTTATTATAATATTTGTAATTTCCAGAGAAAATAAAGTCTACAATACAGACAAAAGTGCCCTCAAACTAGATCTGGAGTTCAAATCAGAAGTCGTTTTATTACTATAATGTTATTGTTAATTTTATAATGTAAAACGCCTGAAATATTTCTGCAAAAAGTGAAATAAGTGTAACAATACAAATGTTAAATGAGCTATGTAAAAATAAGAATTGTTCTTAAAATTACACACTGAAGATATACTTTTTAGGTTAAATATACATGGGGCACACTAACAGTTTTGCACTTCTAGCTAATCAGAACTTTTTGAATTTCGAATGTTATATTTTTTGAAACGTTGCAACCTTCTTAGTAAAAAGTTAAAAAAAATTCTGGGATATCATTTGTCAATTGTTTTTATCACACATCAATTTTCTACGTACGCAACGAAAATGGAATTAAGTCGAAAAGATTTTAGAGCGATGATTTTTTATGATTTTAAAAGTTCTCTCTCTCCGCAAGACTGTGCCACTTGTCTTCAAAATGCTTTTGGGAGAGAATCACCTTATTTGAGCACTGTAAAGCGATGGTTTTCTGAATTTGAGAGAGGTCAGGTTTCTTTACATGACGAATTTTGAGAAGGACGGCCTTCAACTGCCGTCAACGAAAATAATGTGGCTACTGTTAAGCGGCTTATTGAAGAAAACCTGCGGATTACCTATGAGACAATTCGAGAACTATTAAGGATTAGTATAGGCTAAATTGAGAAAAATTTACACAAAGAATTAAAAGTTCGGAAACTTTGTTGTCGTTGGATCCCTCATGAACTGACAGCGGAGCAGAAGCGGGCTCGCGTGGAATGGTGCTGACAGATGCTACTAAAGTACGATCACGGACATTTTAATGCTGTTTATGACATTTTTACAGGAGATGAAACTTGGATTTATTGTTTTGAGCCCGAAAAAAAAACAGCAATCTTGTGAATGGGTGTTTGAAAATGAGAACAGGCAGGAACAGGAACAGAAAAAGTGAGGCAGGCGAAAAACGTTGGTAAAAAATTGATCGCGTTTTTTTTTCTCAGCAACGGGTCCCATCTGCACAATTTTACTTGAAGATCAAAAAAATATTAATGCAGAGTGGTATTCTACCATTTGTTGTTTACCCAGGGTGTTAAAAAAAGTTCTCGAAAGACGACCAAAAAGCCGCGTTCTCCTACATCATGACAACGCTTCTTCCCGCACGGCCAACCAAACAAAGTCATTTTTAGCTTCCGAAAAAGTACAACTCGTCACCCATCCTACACATAGCCTCAACCTAGCACCCTGTGATTTCTGTATTTTTCCCAAAAACAAAGATTTGATGAGAGGTTTCACTTTTACCAACTCCAAAGAGGCAGTAATAGCGTTCAATCAGCACGTAGAAAAGATGCCTTCAAATCTGTGGTCCTCCTCTTTTAAAAAATGGTTTGATCGCATGAAAAAATGTTTAAAATGTAAAGGAGAGTATTTTGAAAAGCAATAAATATAATATTTTAGTTATAACACGTTGTTTTTCTAAGTTGCGCAAAACTTTTAGTGTGACCTACGTATAATTATAATTTAATAAAAAAATTAACTAGTACCATGCAATTTTCCAATAACAACACAATCTTTAATGTACTAAATAATATTCACACCGCCAAATACACCGTCCACATATCGCGAGACGTCCACATATGACAAAGTTACAAGTAGGCCATATATTTTACACTATTATCAATAGTTTACAACTTACGGAAACGTGAAACTCAAACCGTGCTCGCGCGCCGGTGTATGGCGAATATTGTTATCTTCCTAGGTTTTATGTTGAATATGTTTACTATGCTAGAATAAGTTATCAGTGGAGTCAGTGACGGAATACGTGATGAAAACCAGACAGCGGAAATGGAACGCTGAATCGCATAAGCCTGGATAGTATTTGGCGCAAACAAACAGACACTAAGCATCAAATTGCCACTGAATCTAAAAATGAGAGCCTTCGAGCAGTGTGTTATGCACGTGTTCATCTATGATACAGAAACCATGACACTCAAAAAAAAATCTGCAGCGAAATTCAGAGTAGCGCAGAGAGGTACAGAGAGAGCAATGCTCGGAGTCACATTGCGTGACCGAAAACGTAACGAGTAGGTTCGAAGCAAAACAAAAATGAGTGACGTGATGACCACCATAGTGGAGAAAGAGCGGGCATGCGCAAGACACATCGATGCAATGGAAGTCACGTGATGGACTAGAAAAATCCTAGAATGGAGACCCAGAGCAGACACATGGGGACGAGGCCGACCGCCAAATTGCTGGGTGGATGACATTAGACGACACGCAGGACATGACTGGATGAGACGGGCACAAGATCGCCAGGAGTGAAGAAGAAGGAAAGAGGCCTATATCTAAGATTGGAGCACGAAAAGGCCACCATAATGATGATAATGATAAGCTAGAATATACTAAACTGTTCAATGGGACTGCACATTGAATTATTTAAAGTTTATTGCTACTGGCTAGCTACTAGCTAGCAGATAAACAAAGTTTTAAGTACCCTGCACTTAGTTATTGCATTCAAATCAAACAACTTTTAAGGTTACTTATTAGTAACGGTAGAAATAAAACCGATTGACAGAAATCAGTGCCCAGCGCAACTTTATATGTCATATAGGTACTGTAGAACAAACTACAAAATCTCTTTTCAATCCGAGGGGGTGGTTTTCAGATAGTATGACTATCCCATAATTAGCTTAGTATTTATGTCAAATTGTAAGCTTATTAACCCTAGAAATAATGTTTTGCCATACAAAGTTCAACACCCTTTCTCACCCACCCAGGGAATTAATTAGGAAAAATACAAAAATAAAATTTCTCTTATTTTTGTTGAAAAATATGTTCGCAAAGTTTCAATTTTATCAACCCAAGAACCACGGTTTTTTATACAACCGTAAAAAACCTATTTTGAACCCTTTAGGGATACATTTTCAAAAATCCGGTCTTGGTGTGCACTTTCACACCACAAAGAATATACCATCCAAATTTAAAGTCTCTAGCACTCAGTCAGTCAGGACCACGATTCTTATATAATAGATTATATAATTACGTATAGTGCGATACCAGTGAATAAACAAGTACAAAGCAAGTATTTGTATGATGTATTAAAAAAAATGGATTTCCCGTATTTAACTACGTACATTTGCATATTACTTTGGCACAAAAATCTACGTAAGTAAGTATTTCATATTCAAACACTGTGAATAAAGCCAACTCCAGTATATCCAAACATTGTAAACACAAAACATATTACGTACCTAATAGGTACTGAATATTATTCAAAATAGAGATCTCTACTTAGCGATTAGACCGCCAATTATATCACAAAGATTTACGTTGTTCGTTTTAATTGTACCTATTGATTTATGGTCTGGAATAAATAATTATCTATCAATCTATTTAAAAGTTTCTCTTTAGCGGTAATATGAAAAAACCTACATCATAGACAAAGTCGAGGTGAAAGGAACGCGGGGCCGTAGCCCGTTGGTCTCCTTAGTTTTTTTTTTACATATTATAGGCTTGCGTTTGACCACCACGATCTCGCCCGATGGTAAGCGATGATGCAGTCTACGATGGTACATGCTTGCCTAGAAGAAACCTATTCACTCGCGACTTAAAAACACCCAGGTTGTAGCTATCAGGAAACACAGACTCTGTCAATTCATTCGACTCTTTGGCGGTGCGCATAATAAAGGTCAAAGAGAACCGCTTTGTGCGAATGGGAGGTATTTCTACCATATAGTGGTGGCGCACCGCAGAGCGTCTAGTTGTCCGTTGATAGAAAGGAAATGGCGGTATCAGGTTGAAAAGTTCCGCCGCACACTCCCCGAAATGTACTCGATAAAAAACTGAGAGGCTAGCAACCTTTCGTCGATGCTCCAGGCTGAGGAGCCTTGCATCAACTAGCTCATCGTTGCCTATGAGCTTCTTGGCTCTTCTCTCAATTGATTCAAGAGCTTCAAGTTGGTACTTCGCTGATCCGTCCCAGAGGTGAGAACAGTACTCCAAGAACAAGAACAGTCTCACCAGTTTCGTACCATGCTCGACTATAAATGAAAAAAATAAAATCATAATGCTGTATATTTCACATAGCGCTATCTAGTTCTAAAATAAGCAAATTTAGCTTGTACTATGGGAACCAGATAACTTACATACATGTTTTTTTGTAAATAACATAGGTACTTATAAATAGAAAAAAAAACACCCAGACTCTGTACATATGTCTGTGAGTACTTTTATTTGTATAGTGTTATCCGAACACTTACAGAAAATTCCAAAATTTTTGAGATGGTTTTAAAATCTTGAAATATCTGTGAATTATGCAAACATGTTCCCCAGCGGGAATCGAACTCGCAATCTCTTGAGTCTCAGTCGGCTTTTTGCCCACTGCGCCATGAAGTTCATCAAAGATGTATCAGGAGGATTTGTTAAAATGTTTTTGAAGCTGTCCATGTCTATTAAAAATTGAATGAGTTTGTCTGTTTGAAACAAACCAACTCATTAAGATGATTCATGTGAAGCAGAAAACCATATTGCGCGATAAAGAGTTACATTAACATAAAAAATAATATTTATATTTTTATATCAAGCTTGATTCTAGATTCCATGCCCTGTTCCACACTAGTGGATAAATCCATGGATTTGAATCCACATTTTCCGCCAATAGTTTATGCAAAGCTCTAGGATACATGCACCTCACGAAATCAATAAAATAATACTGAGTAGGGACGTTTGCTGCAACACCAGTCATTTGTCTATAATATCAACTAGGTATGAACTTTGAAACTAAACTTAGTCTAGGTGTAAAATTCAATGATTACTTTAAATTATTATACATTTTTTGCAAACAACCGAACCAAAACAAACCATTCACTGAGATACCTCAGTGGAATCGCAAGCTGAAATATTGTAGGCGGGGAACATAGCTGGAAAAACTGATGACCGTTGGAGCTTAAATGCTCTTGAGAGACCACTCCATCGAAAACAAAGCGTAGAACGGCCCACACTAAATAGTAAGGCGGCCTAATAAGGACCACACTATATCGGTCGCTCTAGAAATCTGTGTGAGAAGCCTATGATCAGCAGTTGACGATGATAATGATGATGAATATTTGTAAAGCATATTTACGTATCACAAAGACACTGATATCGAGAACTACTCAGGCTGACTGTAGCGCTCAATTAACATATAGTTTTGTAATATTTTTTTAGGGTCCCACAATTCCAGCCCTGATGATAATGCTGGCACGATGGTTTCCACCGAGCGGTTGTTCCAATAAGCTCTAGTTTTCGGAGGTGCACAGATCGGCAATATCTTCGGCTCGTTCATGTCAGGCATTCTGCTCTCTGAAGGTAGAGACTGAGCCTACTTCTTCGAAGGATTTGGCATCTTCTAGTTTGTTTTCTGTTTAGTACCATAACAATTATTGAGTAGAATATTATTAATATTTATATTATTCTGTCAGCAGATAATAAAGTTATTTGTATACAGTCTTCTAAAATAATGACATGTTTAAGAATGTACCTACTTAGTATTTTTAAGAAATAATAGTAGAAGCGGGTTTAGGGTCGTTTTTCCTTGAGGCATACAGTAATAATCCTCATGTGCCTGTAATTTCACCAGTAACCATACCCTTCAAACTGAAACACAGCAATGCTGCTTGGCGGCAGAAATTGGTATGATGGAATAGTTAGTACTGTCCCGGGCGAGCCCTTTACAAGTAACTCTACTAATACTACGGCTCTAACTACGGCGAAGCAAAATACTATTTTAAATTAAAGTTGTAACTATTTAGCCTTAATTAGTCTTCTCTTACAATAGAATAGTGAATTCTACAACGTGTTGCTAGGTTTTAATTTTTGCCGGGGTTTGGTTTTTGAACTTATATGGTCTTACCAAAAATAAAATTAAACACACTTAACACGTTCTTTGACACAACGTCATTTCAAGTACTTTCGTCGAATAGGTGATGTGACACAACGTGCAATCACGTCCTTTTTATTTTCAACGCGTATGGTCAGAACGTTTAGACACGTTCCATTACATTACAAATTTTGGTACTTACGTACTCTGTGTCACATTACATCAAAACATCAAGCTTCTACTGTCATTTGGAACGGTTTTAATAGTACCTTAAACATAGAGGTGAAAATAGCTTGGCATGGGCTGCTCCCGCGACACAACGTTATTGCAAGTCGTCCCCCCCCCCCGCACTCTGCCATAGACCTCAGTCTAGCTGTGTCACCGGAGGGAGAATCACGCGCATTTTACGCGGCAACACGTGGTTTATTGTGAAATTTTGAGAGAAAAAGTGAGTAATCTTGTTTATATTGTATTTGATTCATAGATCGAACCTTTTCTGATTAAATCTTGTAAATTAGCAAATGTTTTCTATAAAATTTGATGATATACCGGATCGGTGTTGGTATATGAATGGACTTCCAACACTGGAGTGAGTATATTTACCGATATTCCAAATCTGCCTCAGAACAACAGTAACTAACTAGTAATAGTATGCTTGCTTCTTTTCTAAGTGACTGAGATTTGGTGGTATTTTGATTTTACCAAAAACACTTTTTGTTTAGATGGACAAGTTTGAGAAACGACTGCAGAAGCTATTTGATGAAACATCATCAGGTAGATCTACCCCAGATCCGTTTAACGATAGCGATGGTGAGTTTGGTTCGGACAAAGATTATGACCCCGGTAGAAGTTGCTTGTCAGATGATTCTGATACTTCGATTGAACAAGCAAATCCACCACGACTTGTTCATAGTATCCCGCAGGATGACAGTGATACTGAATCTGATACTAGATCTGAAAGTGTACTTACCGCAACTGCTCAGAGTGCGTGTGAGCCAATTAATAACCATCTCCTCAATGATCTTGAATGAAGCAAAATACTATTTTAAATTAAAGTTGTAACTATTTAGCCTTAATTAGTCTTCTCTTACAATAGAATAGTGAATTCTACAACGTGTTGCTAGGTTTTAATTTTTGCCGGGGTTTGGTTTTTGAACTTATATGGTCTTACCAAAAATAAAATTAAACACACTTAAGAGCGTGTTTAAATATCATATACAGAAAGTGCCAAGAAAATTTTTAAACATGCGTTTGGTACCTTTTTTGTGGTTACAAGAATATTTTTTTAATTTAATCGAGAGACGGTGTACGGTGTAGGTAGGTACGTATTCCAAGGATAATACGAGTTTAGTAAATTAATATTTTAAACTGTTTGATAAACAGATAAATGTATGATTTATCCTGTTTTGTTAAATGGTTAGGAGTTTTCTGTAATATGCCATCGTTGGAATGATTCCTTAGATTTAGAATGAAGGATACATATTGTTTACATACATTATCGTGGTATGTATGTTAAAACTTATGTACTACAGATACATTCATCTATACTAATAGATATTAATATAATATTAAACTCAAAAACTACTGGTTCGATTTCTAAAATTCTTTTTGTTACATTATTCTTGAGTAACATATGCATCGCTTTACCCGACTGCGTAGAAGAAGGATAATGTTTTTATTGGCAAAATATGCGTGCAAAGCCGGAGGCAGGTCAGCTAGTAATAAATAAAACGGTATAATAAAATATTAAAATACTTTTACAAAAACACAAATCGAACAGTGTATCTAGCTTTATACTCTAAACAAAAGTTTTCAAGTTAGTATATTTTTAAACGTCATTTTCCTAATATAAATAGGGAATATAACAATATTGTTATCCGCTATATTTCGCAGAAAACTACCAAAATTATGATTGAAAATAAAACTATATTATGGTAGTGAAATTTTACGGTTGACGGTCATTAAGTGACAACCCCTAGATAAATCCCTCGATATAACAAGAAAAATAATAGGTTAAAAGTTTGTATGTGGTAGCGACTACATAGGAAAAAAATACCTACACAAAAATATCTAGTGATATATGAAAGACAAAACTGAATATTTTGAATAAGTTGTGTTAAGTATACGCTCGTCTGATTGTAACTTTATACGTAGGTACATGTCATGATTGTAGAAATGTTCACATTCTATATTTGCATGGTAATACTGCTTTTATAGTAGTTGACGACTGTAAGTAACATGTAAATAGCTTTCATAGTTGTTAAGATAAGATTGTGTCATTAATTTTGCTGAACATCTTATTACCTATGGCTTCTGCGCAATGTGATATTGCAAAATATATTAAATAGACTGAAGTATATAATATTTTGATGTTTTTTGTTTTGCTGACGTAGATAACGAAATTATCAGGAAGCAAAATATGAACATTTTGTATCGTGAAAACTACAAGCAATGTACTAGAAGGTCTTAGAAAAACCAAAAAACCACATGGATAGAAGTAGTTGCGTGCTGGTTGCGCGCGAGGATGTGGTGGTGGTTTCCAAGGAAGGATAAAAATGTAGGAATGCTGACTACACAAGAAGGAACAATAGAAAAAATATGGGATACAGAAAAAAGGGGTCAGAAAAAGGGATAATGGTGGCGATTATGTTGTTTACACAGACTAACTAACTTTGGGCTAATTTTAGTCAGCAGTCAAATTGTTGCTGCTTAAAACTAGTCATCATTCTTTCCGCAAACATGCCATCTTTGTAAAAATTACTTAATTTTAGAAATGTCACTTTAAATCTCATTCTAATTTGATCTTTAGCGTAAACAAAATAAGACCGTTCGTATTTTACATAATTTTAGTTAGTCAGCGTAAACAACAGAATCGCCACCAATACCTACATTTCTGGTCATAATCATTACCGACTGACCAATTTAGGAATTCCGATGAGCTAAGAATCTATATTCTTTTCCAGTGTCTATTCTGCTACAACACACCGAACACGCATCCGTTCATCTCAAAGAAGGTTATCTGAACAAGAACGTCACAACAGCAGACAATAAGAGTAAGAAGGGCACTGTGCCATGGAAGGCAATATAACTTACCGCAAGTTAAAAAAAACAACTGGTATATGATTAACTTACTAACAATCTCAATCATAGTTATAATCACGTACCGTTTTATCGGTCTTTCGACCGACAATGTTTCAGTTCTATTTGTGAACCTTCATCATGGTGAGTGTCATCCGCTCCGAACTGCGTCTCGCTTCTTACTACGCGTCGCAGCCCTCTACATGCGAGTAGATGAGCGTGGTGGTGGGGATTGTGTCAACGGTGGCCATCGTATCGACAGCTGCATTATCATCATTGTCAACACTGCTGTTCTCGGTAGTTCTCGGTACAGGCAAACACACAACACTAACTAGTCCAATTTGTTTAGAGATCATACCCGTAAATTTAATAAATATATATTATTAGATTTTATTCCGTAAGGTTCCATCGGTTGTGATAATTCATTTTTACAAAGATATCTTTGACATTTTGTTACTTGGTACGCGTACAATGGACCTACTTTTGTATTTTTTTTTATTTATGAGAAAGGATATTTTTTAGCATACGAAACAGGCATATCTTAGCGCCATTAGTAACATTGGAACCTGAACAATAAAGGTACAGATAACTGATTTTAACTCTAAATATTAGAATTAATATTTACGTAAACACATCAATTTATCAGTTTAAACCGGTTTAAGAGCTGTTATTTCTCAGCCTTTATCAGATTCTACATTTCACTGCAAAATTTCACGCTTGACTTATAAAGAATCATGTTTACTGGTACTAATTGCATTACGTAATATTCAAAGGCATCGATACTTCATATCATGATTGGGTTTCACGAACCTTGAAGTGGGGTAAGAACATAATCCTCGATTATCCTAAAATGTAAATTGCCAAGATCATACCGTACAAATGGTGGTAAACGATTTCTCGTGTGTAATCTAGTTTGCACTATTAAATAGAATGAGATAAAATAGAAAATACTTACAAATACACAGGTACATTTATTTACCAAATGTTTCACGTAATGTATAAGTGTAGACTTAAGTTGCTAATGGAAAACTTTCATAAAAAGTTTAAATTATTAACATCCAGTTTGGTAGGGACAATAAATAAAATATAACATAAACCCATATCTTTCAATAATCAGACAGAATATAATTTATTTAAATTTCAATATATAGGTATAAATAATTTAATTTATATGAATATAATTTTGGTTTAAAAATCTTAGAATTCTTATTTTATTCTATATAAAGAGTCTTAAAAATTAGAAGTGTTCGGATAACACTATAAAAATAAAATACTATTTTAATATAATTTATATTGATTTAAAACAAATAAGTCACACAAAACAATTATAAACAGAGAAATTATGCACGAATACCTACATACTAAAACAGTAGGCTTTTATGTAAAGAATAGTAACAAAAGTGTAGATTGCGGGAGAACAACGTGATATGCGAAACCGCAAACTGTATCAGGTGTGAATTGGGTTGCCAGGTCTTAAAACCGAAAAGCAAGACAGATCAGCAAGTTTAGCCGGACATTTAGGTAAAAAAAGCCGGACACCCTTAGTTTTTCGGCAGACGCGGGCGCGGCGCCCGCCGATGACCATCGCGTGCGGAATTTAAAAAGCGCAATAATAGCCGGACACTGTCTGATTCCGCCGGACACCGACAAAAGGCCTGACTGTGTCCGGCTTTATCCGGACGCCTAACAACTGTAGGTGTAAATAACATCTATGTATCTGTAATATATGTAATTACAAATCTTTAAAGATATTGAACTTAAAATAGATAAATAATTATAAAAGACGATACATTATTTAACGGGTTTTTAAGTCCTATTACGTGTACTAGACACATACGTTTTTTACTCATAACACACAGACTGACGGGCTTCTTGATGTTAAGTGGTCACCGTCACCTAAAACGCCTAACGTGGTACTGCAGAGCCGTTGTCTAGTAACAAAAACCTGTTTTAGTACTACTTCTCTTGAAGGCCTCTTGAAAACCCCTATTTCATTGAATTGAAATCACCCTTATTTAAAACAATACTGTCTTTGTAAGATGATACATAGTCTATGGCAGAATTGGGTATATTTTATATCGTTATATTAGCTAAAGCAATGGCACGCAAATGTACGTCGGAGAGGCAACCGGACTACCCCAAGTGGACGGGGGCGGTAATATGGGAGTGGGGCAATATTAAAAATGTTGTATCTAAGCAACCGGATAATAATGCAGTTGCTTGAAAGGTAATTGCATATTTTTTTTTTGGCAGTCGCAACACGTGGCCCACCCCCATATCACCACCCTCGTCCACTTGGGGTCAATTCGGCCGATACGAGGGCATTTTCTACCACTCCAAGGCTCAGGTAACCACTTGCTATCCGGTTGCCTTTCCGACATACATAATTTGACGTGCCATTGCTTTGAATATAAAGTCTGCCAGGCATCGGAATTTGTACAAAAAAAGAGTAAATACTAAATACGTTTACGCTCGGTTGCTGGAAGCATAATTAACCCAAAAATTAGTTGACCATTGGTCAAACCTCTTGTTAAGTGTAAATTGGATTGCTGGAACGTATTTTACCTCATTTAATTTTAATCGGAGATTTGTTAAACAGGTTGTCAAATCAGTCAACAAAATCTCTTGTCAAACGTAAAAATGGGTTACAGGAACGCTGATTAGCCGTTTTTCTTCCATTAATCTGTTGTCAAATCGATATTTATTTTATCAGTATTTGAGCTCTAAATAGCAGAAATAATTTTGCTAATTCGAGTGAATTTAGTGGTTTTATTCTACAAATACATCAGGTGTGTACTCCAAAGGTGACAATATAATCCTACTAATATTATAAACGCGAAAGTTTGTATGTATGGATGTATGGATGTTTGTTACTCTTTCACGCCGGAACGGCAGAACCGATTGCGATGAAATTTGGTATGTACGTAGATAATATCCTAGATTAACACATATGTTACTTATTATTGGCAAACCACGCGTGCGAAGCCGCAGATTGGTCAGCTAGTGATCATGTATATTTGTGGAAGTGTTATCTCTTAAAAAACTATGGGAAACGCAATAACCTAACCTTTAAATTATTTATTTTTATGATGTCTCTATCGAATTTAACCAGTAACAATGATGAGGATGACCACGACAGACAAGAGTGATGAGGACAAGAGTGGAACCATCTAAGGAATTCACTGAGGAAGAATTCAAGATGCGCTATAGAGTTTCAAAGCCTGTGATTACATAAAATGCCTTGATTGGAGATAAAGCCCATTTACCTATATTTCAGAGTAGCTGTATCAGCGCCCTACAATAAATACTATTGACAATAAGTTTTTACGCCACTGATGCATCCCAAATTACTGTAGCTTACCGCTAAGGTATACATAAATCTACAACTTGCCGAATAATAAGTAGTGTCTGCAGCTATTGGTCAATTAAGATCATAATGTATTAAAATGCTTCAAATGGTGGTTACCACAAGCAGAATGATTATTATACCAGAACAGAATGGGATTGTTTTCATCTGCACGTGCAGGCAATCTGTGATGCAAAATTAAAATCATGAACATAATTTACAGGTGTTTTTACTGACTTAATATATCACAAATCTTCTTCTTCTTTGCATGTACCAATATTAAATGGGGACTGCTCTCCTAATTTTTCGGCGCCAAGTTAGTCTTGGGGTGTCAGATCAGGTAGTTCTTCCTTTTTCATGAGTCTGGTCATGCTGGTCCACCATGCCTATGGGGGACGTCCTCTGCCTCTTTTGTGTTCTTAAAAACACAGTGATGTTTTGACCACATTTTTAGGGGGATCTGACAGCTCGCATCCGTAGGTGGTAACTCGTAGAATCCCTACACGCGCCCCCTGGGTAGTGCCAAAACAGCAGTTTTATTCTGGTGGTAAGCTTCAGCCGTGGCTTGTCACCACCCATCGAACAAAGCAACGCCGCCAAACGACCTGGTCGTGTTCCGGTGCGTTGTTCAGTGCAGCCATGAACCGAGTGAGTACGGGTCAGGACAGTTCATGCACTCCCAATGTCGGGCTGGATTGGGACTAACCGACGTTCAGCTGTGCCGGGAGACTGGTCGCGGAGGGTAGCGGGATCCGAAGCACGGTTCTCCGTTGGCCGACCGCAGGTTGTAGGAGGCCCAAGTAGCGAGCTAGCTACTTGAGAAAGGTTGCCCCACCGCCTCGCGAAAAATCCCGGTGTGCTCCATCGTGTCGGTTGGTGACCGGATAAGAGGACCCGATGGCCACTCCCGGGGGGGTTCGTGCGTCCCCGAAGTCTCCCCGCCTAGTACCCCTGAGGTGCAGCTTCGTGCCGGTTGTCCCGGGCTCTGTAGAGCAGTGCCGCGTCCTACTGCCGTACTCCTCACCAACTACACTCAACTATGAAAAGACAAAGAAATAGCAGAAATGTTCAACAGCGGAAGCACGTCCTCTCTCTTCAAGTGCACCTTACCAATATCCGAGGACTCCACTCAAATATCGCTACAGTCCACCACCACCTCGAAACTGCTAACCCTCACCTGCTATTCCTTACGGAGGCACAAGTCAAATGTCCATCTGACGCAGCATACCTTGCGTACCCTGGATACGTGCTTAAACACAAGTTTAAGCAACGTACTGGTGTCTGCATGTATGCTCGCGAAGACATCTGCTTCCGTCGTCTTCGTGGTCTTGAGGACTCCAAATTTTCTTGCATCTGGGTTATCGTCGACACTGGAACTGAGAAAATTCTTTACGCCCGTGTCTATCGATCGCACAGCGGAGACCAAGAAACATCTAGCCTCTTCCGGTATCTGAGCGAAACGACCGACAGGGCTCAGCAACGACCCCTAGTGCTCAATTGGTGGTTTTGAGGGATTTTAATGCCCATCACCAGGAATGGCTCTACCCATACCGAAACACCGACCACGCTGGAAGAGAGGTACGAAAATTTTCCCTCACCTTCAACCTCTGTCAGCTGCTAAGTGAGGCAACTAGGGTGCCTGATGTTGAGACCCATACTGCCAACTGCCTTGACCTCCTGCTGACGACTGATCCAGATCGCTACAACGTTTCAGTTTCATCACCTTTAGGTAGTTCTGATCATTGTCTGGTGAAGTCCGTTTCATCACACTCCCCACCTGGTCCCAGCCCCAGCGGCAGTCGGCAGGTGTGGAAGTACAAATCAGCAGACTGGGATGAAATGCGACACTTTTTCGCATCATATCCCTGACAGCTTCTGTGTTTCTCTTCAGACGACTCTACATCTTGTGCGAACGCCGTGGCGGAAGTGGTGTGTCAGGCTATAGAATATTTTATCCCATATTCTGAGAAACCACTTTTTTCAAAAATAGACACCTGGTTTGATGCTGAATATCGATGTGCTAATGCACAGAAACATGATGCATATCTTGCCTGGGTAACAGCTCGTAACAACAAGGCTACAGATGTGGGGTCTAAGAAGCAAGCATTCAACAGGACTGCAAGGTCTTGCAAAAGGGTGCTTAAGACGGCTCGCTTCAATCAAATTAGAAAAATAGGGACCAAGCTTGCTTCATATCCACCGGGAAGCAAAGCGTTCTGGTCTCTAGCTAAGTCGGATGAAGCGAACTTTGTCGCCCTTCTTTGCCGCCCCTGTTAAAGCCAGACGGATCGCTGGCCCACACGCCTGAAGAAAAGGCAAACTTGTTTGAGTCTCTCTTTGCAGAGTCTTCACGTCTAGCTACCACTAATGAGATACCTCCTTCGCTTCCCTGCTGTGAGGCAAGTTATGCCTGAAGTCCGTATTAAGCAAAAGGAGGTACTGAAAGTGCAGCTATCGCTTGACGTGAATAAAGCCAATGGTCCTGATGGAATACCTGCAGTGGTGCTTAAGAGGTGCGCACCTGAGCTGTATCCTGTGCTTACACGCCTGTTTCGTCTCTCTTTAGATACCGGTAAAGTACCAACACCCTGGAAGCTTGCAAATGTCCAACCGGTTCCGAAAAGTAGAGCTGAGCCCACTAATTACCGGCCAATCTCTATCACCTCCATTCTTTGCAAAACAATGGAGTGTGTCCTTAACTGCAAACTCCTTTCATACCTAGAAGATAACGACCTCCTTAGTGATCAACAGTACGGCTTTCGTCGTAAACGATCCACTGGAGATCTTCTAGTGTATGCTACTCACATCTGGAGTGAAGCCATCGAAAGGCACGGGAAAGCTCTTGCAGTTTCGCTCGACATCTCAAAAGCTTTCGATTAAGTTTGGCACAACGGTCTCATTAGCAAGATTTCCTCGTACGGATTGCCGTCTAACCTGCTAATGTGGATAACTGATTTCTTGAGGGAACGATCAATTCAAGTAATCATTGGTGGATGCTCGTATGATCTATTGGCTATCAATGCCGGGGTACCTCAAGGGTCTGTCCTTTCAGCAACTCTATGTCTTCTGCACATCAATGATCTGTTGAAACCCGGTATCTATGGGTATGCGGATGACAGTACAGTTGTTGAAAGGTATTTCTCTAGTCCACGTGCAAGTGCTGACGAAATCTGCAATCTACGTACAGATATAGTGGAACGTTTGAACGTTGACCTGAAGTTTGTGTCTGACTGGGGTGATGCAAATCTGGTCTAGTTCAACGCCTCCAAAACTCAGGCGTGTGTGTTTTCCGCAAAAAGGTCTCCTTTTCATCCCGTTCCCACCTTTTGTGATATCCCACTCGTAATTTCTGAAAGTCTGAGCTTGTTGGGCGTTGAGCTCACGTCCAACCTGAATTTCGGCTCGCATATTGAATCCAAGGCCAAAATTGCTGCTATCAAGCTGGGCATCCTAGCTAAGGTTCGGTGGTACTTCTCACCGGGACAGCTGCTCAGTCTCTACAAAGCACAAGTTCGCTCATGTATGGAGTACCGCTGCCATCTCTGGGATGGCTCAGCCAAGTACCAGCTTGAAGCCCTTGATTCGAATGAGCGACGTGCTGCTAGACTAATTGGTGACGACTCACTAGTGGAAGCCAATTTACAAAGTCTAGAGCACAGACCGAGTAGCCAGACTTTCAGTTTTTTACGAGATACATTTTGGTAAATGTGCGCAAGATCTTCATGACCTTATCCCTCCTTCCCCATTCCACCACCGGAAAAGCAGATGAACCAGGAAGTACCAGCCATACCTGGTTGGCATACCACCTTGACGTACCAAACGATTTGCTTCAACTTTTCTTGTAAGCACAAGTGAGGAGAGGAACTCACTTCCGGCGTATGTTTTTCCAAACCAGTATAATCTTGGAGTCTTCAAGTCCAGAGTGAATAGGTTCTGTCTAGGCAAGCGTGCTTTATCTTCGATCACACTTTCACTTACCATCAGGTGACGTAGTGGTCAAGCGCTTGGCTATCATCAATAAAAAAAAAACATACTCTTCAGGTCTTCTCATGACGTGGCCATAACACCTTAGTCGGCTTTCAGATATGTGACCAGCTTACAGATGGTATTGGAGCAATCTCAAAGCTTCTTCAGACATATTCATTTTGGATTCTGTCGTGCCTGGTTACCCCTCCTGACCATCTTTGCTTCTTTATTTCAGTCGTATGCATCTTCAGGCCATGTGTCTCTTGTACCATTCAACATTCTGCTCCATACATCATCCCCAGTATAGGTATACGTGTGTCACAAAGTACACCGCTCAAGGATCGCCACTTCTGCCAGGCAATGCTTCTGCGGTTAACGTCTGCCTCCACTTCTACAGTATGTTATCACTGATCCCAGGTATTTAAAGTGATTGACTTTTAATACAGATGTTTTATCGTGATAGTTAACTGTTGAAGTCCCCTCTGTGCAGTTATTCTTACTAAAACAGCACTCCATATGTTGAGTCTTCATTCTTTTCACTCCATGAGGTCATTGATATTTGCAATTGTTGAGGTGTTTTGGCGATGATTACGACGTCGTATGCTTAGAAGAGATTCCAAGGTAAGGGAACTTTTTACATCACAAATAAGTACAAGAAATAGGCACAATTGAAAGATGTTTTGGTGTACTTATACGAAGTTTTCCATGCTAATCTATAGGATTGCAATGAGTACAATAGTATCTTGTTGTATACTTTTAGGTCATTTTTGTTTGTAGAGAGAAAAACGAACATACTACTTTGGTCTACTTTGTTCTGTCTATGGCTCTTATGGGAGGCTTTTACCTGGCATGAAAGTAAGTACCTGTACAAAAACATCACTTTTAAGTGATGTTTTTGTACAGGTACTTCCTGCATTTTGTTTAAATATGTTCTATAATAATGTTCTATAAATAGAACATTATTTAACCAAAATGCAGTAATTTTAACGTTGGACTAGTTAAGTATTGATTATTTCTATTGAATGAAACCTATTAATACCGAACGCGAATCTTCTTTTTAACAGTATAATGGCTACGAAAAAAACATACTTAAAAAAGGAGGAAGTTCTTAATCTGTTTTTTTTTCATTTATCCACTGATTTAGAAATTTTATCAAAAACATTTCAGAAGTTTGGTTTATTCTGTTCTTTAAAGTTAGTTATATTTTTGATAAAAAGTATTTTCAGGTTGTGTTTACAGGCCCAATTCGTAGATAATAAAACAATACTACACGTATTCATTAAAAAAAACTACTGTTTAATATAGTTGTACAATGTACACAAATAAAACAAATACTAACTGAAATAACATGAGTAGATAATCAAACGCAGAGTGCACACTGCACACCAATAAAATAGACAAAAAATACGCCAGAAGCTGTTATTTATCGTCAAAAACAAAAAAAAAAACACATATCTATGAGTTTTGTGATAAATTTCAGTAGTAAAACCTACAATGTGCACTGTGCCTATTATTTTGTACAAAAATATTATTTAATTTCCACACTGACTAGTTGCACTGCTTTTAATCTAAACAATATTAATTTCACTGGTCCCGTAAGACAACTCCTCATCGGGTGAACTCAACATTATTAGTTTAGTTCCTCCAACTTTTTGTGGTCTGATAGAACGACATTCTCTGGTTGTTCAGGATTGGTCTCGTTGATCAGTGGACCGTGTTTCCAGCCTTCAGGGTATCCGTACTGTCTGACATCATCCCACCATTGCTGCTTTCCGTCCGCCCATATAATGTAGATTGTATTGGCGCCTACCAACACTACGAAGCATACCCAGAAGACTACTCGCCACTGGGCCAGAGTTGACTGAAAAATTAAAAAAAATCATTATTAGTTTACATTTCATAAATTGTTTTTATTATTGAGTGCTAAAGGTATTTGAAATATCGCATATGTGAAATTTAACATACCGCGCATCTTGATTGTCGTAAGTTTAGCAAACAACAAAATTATATCAAAGCAAACTATTTTTTGCACCACTCTTTAAAGTCATTTTCGAATCGATTCGGCAATATCGAAAGCATCCATTGAATATAACTGATAATAGTCTCGCACGCCTTTCAATATCTGATAACCTGTGTCTAAGATTTTCGTTATAAATTCAAATCGTCTGGCATATTCCGTAATCGGAATAGTTTAATAAATTAAGTTTTCTAAGTAATACCTTATAATATTTTACCTTGTATTTTAAAAACCTATTGAATTTAACTATTAAAAAAAAATTATTAATTTTTTTTTTTAATTTTCTGGGTAAAATTTAGAGAAAGGTATACAAGACACCCTCAAAATTGGACCAATAACATACAGGAATTTTAAAATACATTGAAACATTCATATAAAAAAGAACATTCGAATAATACCATAAATTCCAAGTTTCTATGTTGCTTTCACTCGCATGTGATAGATTATTTCCAAAATATCGGTAAAATAGGTCAATTTCATACATGTTTGTCTAAAATGGAAATTTACAGTGAGATATAATGAGGTAAGTGAGCTATATGATCATATACTTACTACGTAAATTCGTTTTAGAATATAATAGAATATAATTATTATTAAGTTATAAAGCAAATGATTTATTGTTAAGTTTACGTTAAAATGCCATAATACTTTGTCTAATTAAGTATATACCTAGTTACCTCCTTGTTTATTAGTATGTATTTAATAAAGATAACATAATAATTTAAATTATAGTTGCTATTTACTGATAACTTTACTTTACTGATAATTTTATCAATATGGCTTTTTCCATCTTACTTACATATAGGTATAATCACAATCTTACTTACATCAGGAGTCAACAATCCGATAAGATATGGCGTGATAATTCCTGCGAATGTTGATGTTGTGTTCACGAGTGAGGTAAGGGAACCAGCGTAGTTTGGCGCCAAGTCCAATGCATTTACCTGAAAAGAAAAGACCAGGTCAATTTCATGCGAAACTGCATTTTTAAATTTAGTCGCTGTCGTGACATTGTTGGGGCCACGATTTAGTTTTTAATTTTTCATTTAATTTCATTTATTTCATCTTTTGATAAATTACTTGTTCTTAGATATGTCAACACGTACAATAAAAAAAATATTAAAATAGTTAGCATAATTTACAATGTCACATTGATAGAACTTAATTATAACGTCAATAGCGACTAACAAATTTCACAATATAAAATAAACACCTACTTAAACAAAAGAAATCAATAAAATAATATAATAATAATAAATAAAATTAGAAGTATCTGCAAAAGCATTGTCAATTGTATAATAATATCGCATAATAAAATTAAAACTCAATAAAAAAAACTAATTATTATGTATGAATTTGTACTATAATAGATAGATAGATAGATAGATAATTTCTTTATTGCACACCATTAAAAATAAAACAAACAAAAGAGAATACAAAATTAAATCAAAGGTACAATGGGCGGCCTTATCGCTAAAAGCGATCTCTTCCAGGCAACCTTTGGATGGACAGGATCTGTGTGAACAAAAGAAAACGGCGGCGTTAATCAAATAATAATATTAGGGTCATATAATGTCCTAGCAAAAAGGTTTTTATCTGCAAAAGCTTCGTCCAAACGATAAAAACTTATGTTAATTAAATGACCTTTGATAAACAATTTGAAGTCATTGTCTGCAAGACTTTTAACATTTTTGGGTATTCTATTATACAATTATACCGCTGCGCAATAAAAGCTTTTGAAAATTTTTGATAATCTGGTTTTTGGTATAATTAGGCAATTTTTATACCTAGTATTAATTTTGTGGACATCTGTAGCTCTTTTCATATTATGTAAATTTTCTCTAACATAGAGTACGTTTTGGAAAATAAATTTTCCAATCATTGTCATGATGTCCAGTTCCTTAAATATTTCTCTACACGATTGCTTACAACCCATTCCCAAGATATACCGTATAGCTCGCTTTTGCAAGGTAAAGACCCTGTTAGCATCTGCCGCTGTTCTTCAAAATAAAAAACCATATGTCATTAGAGAGTGAAAATAAGCAAAATATACATTTCGTGCTGCCCTTACTCCGCCTATCTCTCTAATTTTCTTTACTGCATAGATAGCAGAGCATAACTTTTTCGTCAGTGTTTCAAGATGAACAGCATACCATAACTTAGTATCTAGCCATACACCTAGAAATTTTACACTGCTGGCTAAGGACACGTTTAATTCTTTTAGTGTTTCTTTCATGCTATTGGATAAAACATTTGGTCTAGTGCTTAATGAGAATTAAATTATATTTGTTTTATTAACATTTAAGAGCATATTATTCATAGAAAACCAGATTTTTAAATTATAAAAAGATTTTAAAATCTTGCTACTAGAATTTTCGCAAGTATTGTCCCTAATAACTAAACTTGTATCATCCGCAAATAAGATCACTTCTACATTTTTTAGTACAACTGACAGGTCATTGATATAAATCAAAAAACGTAAAGGTCCCAGAATTTACCCTTGAGATACACCTAAATTAATTTAATACTCTGTAGAACGACTTCCGATCATTTCTGTAACTTTAGTTCTACTTTTGAGGTAAGATTGAAATATCTCCAGCTCTTTCCCGTTTATACCGAAATGCTGCAATTTTGGTAATAAAATTTCGTGTGACACGCAGTCAAAAGCTTTGGATAAATCACAAAAAACGCCATACGTTTTCTGTGACTTCTCCAAGCCCGAATACACATCTTCGATTAGTCTCTGAATCGCATGTTTTGTGAATTTGTGTTTTTGAAACCCAAACTGCCGTTGGCACAATGCCATTTCATTGTTCAGAAAATTAATCAGTTCTTCGGCTAAGTACTTTTCGAAAATTTTGCTAAGACTTGGTAGTGTAGAGGGACAAAATATAGTTTATTCTAGGCACTGCTAAATAATATGTTTTTATGTATATTTGTTTCACATAACTGCTTATATGCTACTATCCGATACTAAGCCCGCGTGATATCTTTACATAGTATAAAATGAAGTCGCTTCCGCTATCTGTTCGCTTAAATCTTTTTAACAACTCAACGGTTTTTAATGCATTTTTAACCAGTAGATTGAGAGACTCATTTAAGAGGAAGGTTTATATGCATAATACATACAAAGTAACTGGGAAAGTAACTGGGAAATTAACTGTGTGTTTGTTACCTTTTCATAACTAAGCAGCCAAACGGATCGTAATAAAATTTGGCAAGGAGATAGATTATATCTATGTGACGCACGTAGGCTTCCTTTTATCCAAATGCGCCAATAGAGGGTATCGTTTACATTGAAATACCACGCATCAAAGCCGCGGTCGGGTCAGCTAGTCAACATTTAATTCCTAAACTATAAATCAATATTAAATTGTAACTAAGCAAATAACAATATAACAGTTTATATACCAATAAAATACGGTGATATTAAATAACAAAAAAATTAAGGTTATGTGCTTATCGTATGTATTTATCACATTGATTTATACCTATTAGAATTTCATGGTGGAGGACAAAATTTGGGTATTACGTTTATTTTCTTTTCATTCCACTGTATTTTGTACCGTTATTTCTTTATTACGAACCTACAAGCACCTCTCACGTGTAATTCCCCGGTTCAAAGAGCTTTTTCATTTTTATTTCGTTTATCCACAAACAAATCTGAATATATGCGGGTTGATGTTAAAGCCATTCTTGAGCACCATGACTTCTGATAAGGTTGGAAATAGGCACAAGAGAATACCCTATATAAGTTATTGACGTTGGGAAAACTCATTTCTTATATCCACACTGCCGAGTTCCATTTCTTTAAAGAATTTTCTGATCTGCGTATGATATTGCATTACACGGAATAAACTGCAAATTGAGAAAATTTAATTTATTTGAGTTTCTTTAATACCGCATACAATAAATATAATAGGTTGGGGAAAAAGTATTTTCGCATTATAGTATGAACTTGTAATATAATATCTTTTTGGCTATACTATTTGTATCTGGCTGGTTTTGATATCATTCAATGTATAAATTTTAAAGAAGATAATTCCAAATTCTAATTAGGAAAATGTATGATTTTTATTTGTTTTTCGTTCTGTAAAGATGAGTGAATCTAATGAAGAAATTCGATATATTTAAAAATGTTACTACAAAAAAGGTAAAAATTCAACGCACGCTGCAAAAAAACATTGCGATGTTTATGAACCTAGTGCAGTGTCTGTGAGAGTAGCACACATTTGGTTTAAGCGTTTTCAATCCAGAAATTTTGATGTCAAAGATGCACGTCGCTCTGGTCGCCCTATTACGGATAAAATTGATGCCATTTTATAAAAAATGGAGCAAGATCGGCATGTCAGTAGTTACAACGTAGCTAAAGAACTGGGAATTTACCACAAAACAGTTTTGGCGCATTTGAAAAAAACTGGGTACACAAAAAAGCTCCATTTGGGTACCCCACGAGCTCAAGAATGAAACCTAATGAACCGTGTACTCATTTGTGATTCTTTATTATGACGTAATGAAACCAAACCATTTTTGAAGAAGCTGATAACTGGTGATGAAAAGTGGATCACGTACGACAAGAACGTGTGAAAAAGGTCGCGGTCAAAGGCCGGTTAGGCCTTTTTTGCACGCTTCACAGACTGTGGCGAACCCAGGTTAACTCGTAACAAGGTGATGCTGTGTGTGTGGTGGGATTGGAAGGGCATTACTCATTATGAGCTGTTACCACCAGGAAGGACTATTGATTCTGAACTCTACTGCGAATAACTGATGAGATTAAATCAAGCAGTTGAGAGAAAGCGGCCGAAATTAATCAACAGAAGCGGTGTGGTTTTTCATCATGATAACGCTAGACCTTACACATCTTTAGCAACTCAGAAAAAATTAAGGGAGGTTTTAATGCATCCGCCGTATAGTTCTGACCTTGCATCTTCAGATTTCCACCTGTTTCGGTCTCTTCAGAATTTTTTAGGCAGTGTCAGGTTAACATCACGAGAGGACTGCCAAAACTACTTGTCGCGGTATTTTTATCAGAAGCCCAAAAATTTCTATAGCAGTGGGATTATGTCCCTACCTACAAGATGGCAAAAAGTTATCGAACAAAATGGTACCTACATACTTTAGTTAAATGTAAATAAACAATATTAAAAAATGTTTTGAATTTTATTAAAAAATGTGAAGAAACTTTTTCCCCAACCTAATAGTATCTGGACCTGCTGGAATATGAGCAACTAATATGCTTTCACAAATCATGAAAATATAAATTTAATACACAAATGGCATTGATGAATGAAGCGCGTTTTTATAATGATATTAAAAAATTAAGCGATCTGTTTTAATAGGCTTCATTAAATATAAATAATCAATACTTATCTACTTCAACGTTAAAAATACTGCATTTTAGTTAAATAATTTTCTATTAAAATAATATTTTTACAGGTACATACTTTCATCCCAGGGTAGAAACCTCCCATAAAAGCCATAGATAGAACAAAATAGACCATAGCAGCAGTACGGTCACAGCCGGAGTATGACGCTAGAATAATGCAGATGGCAGGACCGGTGGCAGCTGAAAATAAAACATATTCAAAGATAATACATTTTTATAATAGGGATCTTGTACATGCTCTTACCTGAGCTAAAAAGACTTTTTTTAGGATAATTTTAATTGTTAATATCGACACACAGTTTGAACTCTGTATCCAAACATAATAAGGTTATATTTTTTAATCTAGCCTATGCTGGGCAAAGACCTGTCCCTAATATCTCCAAATATGTCAATCCTGTACCAAATCCTGCCAGTCCCTTTAAAAAGCATTCTAATCATCGCACTAACGCTTCTTTGGCCATCCACGGTGTCGCTTTCCATCCACAGGAATCCATTCAGTTACAACCTTGGCCCACCTATCTGCTTGCAAACGAGAGAGACGTGATCCCACCGGTAAATTATGATAAGGATGGTATGATATGATTTGTATGTAAAAAAAGTATTTTACAATTCATGAAGGAAAATAATAGTTAAATTAAAAAAATAACAAAACAAACTTATAAAAAACATACCCCATTTTTTGGGAAGACTTGTGCACACATTTATCAATGAAATTGGGTAAATCTGTTATTAAACCTACCAATAGTCGTGTACAAAATTCTTCCAGTCTTGATAGAGTGCCACTTCTTCTTAATGCACAAATCACAGATGAAACTGAAGAGGAAGGAGCAGAACCACATAGCAATGTACGGCAGAGCGGTCATTGTCCCAGTGGTCGCAATATTGAACTTCAGGACATCGTGGGAGTATTTTGGGAGATCTGTGACCATTGTATAGTAACCCCAGTCCTGGCCCACCTGAAAGTGAGATTAAATATATTTAGTATTGACTCTTCTCTTTATATAAATTCCTATGCCTGGCAGACTATATATTCAAGGCAATGGCACGTCAAATGTATGTCGGAGAGGCAACCGGATAGCGAGTGGTAATCTGGGCCTTGGAGTGGTACAGAGTCCACTCGTATCGGCTTAGTTAACCCCAAGAGGACGGAGACGGTGATATGGGGTGGCCCACGTGTTACGACTGGCAAAAAAAAATATTATACAGTTAGGTAATATTATACCTTTCAAGCAACCGCATTTTTATCCGGTTGCTTAGATACAACATTTTTAATTTTGCCCCACCCCCACATAACCGCCCCTGTCCACTTGGGGTCAATTCGGCCGATACGAGGGGACTCTGTACCAGTCCAAGGCCCTGATTATCACTCGCTATCCGGTTGCCTCTCCAACATACATTTGACGTGCCATTCCTTTAGCTAATATAACGTAATAAAATATACCTAATTCTGCCATAGATTATATATCTATAGTTTAAAGAAATAAATAGTATGACATTCCCTTATCAATAAATGTATGAAAATCTGATGTTTGTTACAAAAATATTAATTTGTTTAAGAAAAATAGCGATAATCATAATTTTAATACTTGAAATAAAGATAAACTCGCTGTTGCCACTTGTTGACTCAATAAAGTTAGTAAATCATTTAAAGGGCAACGTGTTCGCTTTTTTATCAAACTCCCAAGTGATGTACTAAAATTGGTAATTAACAAATTTAAAAACGTAATTAAACAAAATCTTTATAAAAAAGTTTACTATAAAATATCGGATTATTTAGATGAAAGAGAAACTTGGGATTGAAATTGCTCCAACTCGTTCAAATGTTACAATTTAGATGTTATTTATTTCCTGTATTGTTAAGTATTCTGAAAGGATCATTAAAAAAACAACCAGTCTTGTTTCTTGCCTTTCTTTCCTGGATAGGTCGCGAAGGAACAGGCAGTAAGATTGACGTTTGAAAGTGATCGTTGTGATTTTAATGAATAAAAGATTTTGACTTGACTTGACTTATCATCTTACCAAAACAATATTGTTTTATGTAGGGTGATTTAAATTCAATAAAATAGGCTTTTTCAAGAGAAAGAGCCTTCAAGAGAAGTATTAAAACAGGTTTTTGTTACTAGGCAACGCCTCTGTAGTACCACGAGTGATACAGTCGTTTTAGGTGACGGTGACCCTTTAACATCAAGAAGCCCGTCAGTTTGTGTGTTATGTGAAATGGTTGTTGAGTAAAAAAACGTATGTGTCTATTACACGTTATAGGAATTTAAACCCGTTAAATAATGTATCGTCGTTTATGATTATTTAATTATTTCAAGTTCAATATCTTTAAAGATTTATTTAACAGATATTATTGTTGATCCGCTTGATCCTGACGCCTGACCCTAGGTTTAGGGTCAGGCGTCCGGATCAAGCCGGACACGTACAGGCTTTTTGTTCTGCAAAATCAGACGGTGTCCGGCTTTTATTTATTTTATTTTATTTTATTTTGAACAAAATCTCTGAGTGTATAACAAGTGTATCTTATGTTAAAACTTACAGCCAATAAAGGATTTACATTTAATAATTCAAATACTTATACATTGACGAAGTATCGCACTAAATAGGACCATTATTTTAAATATAAAGAATTACAATATAAAAAAAATCTTAAGATAATTATTACTTACACAACAACCATAACCACACACGCACACTAAACATATACATTCATACATACACATAAGATACACATTCATACATCACCTATACACCTACAAATAAATTGACATGCATAATTTAACTATTCAATGTACCTAAGCTATTTTGCTAGGTACCTACTTAAACTTCTTATGTTCCGCACGCGATGGTCATCGGCGGGCGCCGCGCCCGTGGCTGCCGAAAAATTAAGGGTGTCCGGCTTTTTTACCTAAATGTGCGGCTAAACTTCTCTTTCCTGCATTTCGGTTTTAAGACCTGGCAACCCTATTCACACCTGACCTGATACAGTTTGTGGTTTCGCATATCACGTTGTTCTCCCGCAATCTACACTTTTGTTACTATTCTTTACATAAAAGCCTACTTTTTTAGTTTCTAGTTCTCTGTTTATAATTCTTTTGTGTGACATATTTGTTTTAAATCAATACAAAATAAATTCAAAAAATATTTTATTTTTATAGTGTTATTCGAACACTTACAAAAAATTTCAAGATTTTAATAACTAAATTATATTCATTATTAAATTTTATTATTAACTTTTAAATTAATTTTATTCTGTCTGATTATTGAAAGAGATGAGTTTAGGTTTTTTTTTATTTATTGGGCCTACTAAACTAAATGATGTTAATTCAATCTTTTTACAAAAGTTTTCCATTAGCAACTTATATCTACACTTATACATTTTGTGAAACATTTGGTAAGTAAATGTATGTATTTGTAAGTATTTTCTCTTACTCTATATAATAGTGCAAACAAGTTTACACACGAGAAACATTTCTTTAACACCACCATTTGTATGGTATGATCTTGGCTATTTACGTTTGAGGCTAACTGAGGATTATGTTCTTGCCCCACTTCAAGGTACGTAAACCCAATCATTATATGAAGTATCGATGCCTTTAAATATTACGAAATGCAGTAAGTACCATTAAACATCATTTTTTATAAATTATAAGTCAAGCGTGAAGTTTTGCAGTGTATTAAATCTATAATATAAAAATGAATTGCAAAATGTGTTGGTAAGCGCATAACTCAACAACGCCTGGACCAATTTGGCCAATTCTTTTTTTGTTGTATTTCTTATTGTCAGGAAAACTAAAAATTAAGAAAATAGCGCGCAAAATTAGAAAATTTGAGAATACACAACCACCATATAAAATTATTTATAATCTAACCTTAGCGCTTTTATAATGTAACCTTATGACGTTTGACATAGAATTGACAGAATGCGTGCTGCAAATATCGTCAAACAGGATGTAAACAAAATGAATATCGTTTGAAACAGATGCTTCGGTAGGAGTTATCCCGAGATATATTGTCTATATATATAAAAATTAATTGCTGTTCGTTAGTCTCGCTAAAACTCGAGAACGGGTGGAGCGATTTGGCTAATTTTGGTATTGAATTATTTGTGGAAGTCATTCATTTTCTCATAAATAATGATGGCTGGGGACAACAATTGACAATTCTACCAGCTTGACTTATATTGACAGCCCGCGTTATAACTATGCATGTCAAGCCGATACGAAGTTCGGCGGGACCACTAGTAATCTTATAATAGCTGAAAATTAACAGCTCTTATACCGGTTTAAATTGGTATCTGATAAATGAATGTGTTTACGTAAATATTAATTCTATTAACAAGAGCTAAAAGCAGTTCTCTGTAACTTTATAGTTCAGGTTCCAATGTAACTAAGGCGCTAAAATATGCCTGATTCGTATGCTAAAAAATATTCTTTCTCATAAAAAAACACAAAAGTAGGTCCATTGTAAACGTACCAAGTAACAAATTGTCAAAGATATCTTTGTAAAAACGAAATATCATATCCGATGGAACCTTACGGAGTAAAATATAATAATAATAATATGTTTATTAAGTTTAAGAATATGATCTCTAAACATATTGGATTAATCGTATTGGATCAATACGATGGGCCACCGTTGACGCAATCCCCACCACCACGACCATGTCTACTCACATGTAGAAGGCAGCGTCACGTAATACGCGGCGAGACGCAGTTCGGAGCGGATCGCACTCACCCTGATGAAGGTTCACAAATTGAACCGAAACATTGTCGGTCGAAAGACCAATAAAACGGTACGTGATTATAACTATAATTTAAAAATGACATAAAAGTTTTCCACGTTAAATTGGACTATGCGTTGATTGTTAGTCAGTTAATCATATACCAGTTGTTTTTTTAACTTACCCCAGCCCATACCAACGCCCAAGCTGGTGCTGATCTCAATATTGCCTTCCATGGCACAGGGTCCTTCTTACCCTTATTGTCGGCTATCGTGACGTTCTTGTTCAGATAACTCAGCTCCTTCTTCGAGATGAACGGATGCGTGTTCGGTGTACTATAGCAGAATATACTCTGAAAAATAACATAGATTCTTAGCTCAGCGGATTCCCAAAACTGATCAGTTGGTAATGATTATGGTCAGAAATGTAGGTATTATCTCTCTTTCTGACTCCTATTTATGTCTTTCATGTTCTCTCTCGTGTGGTCTGATCTAAAAATACTACATTCTTAAACATGTCATTATTTTAGAAGACTGTATACAATAAACTTTATTATCTGCTGACATAATAATATAAGTGTTAATAATCTTTTACTGAATAATAGTTATGATACTTACCCACAAAACAAACCAGAAGATACCAAATCCTCCGAAGAAGTAAAACACGTAGGCCCAGTCTCTACCTTCAGAGAGCAGAATGCCTGACATGAACGAGCCAAAGATATTGCCTATCTGTGCTCCTCCGAATACTAGAGCTCCTTGGAATGACCGCTCGTGCGGTGGAACCCATCGTGCCAGTATCATCATCAGGGCTGGCATTGTGGGACCCTAAAATAAAAAAAAAATATGTTAATCGAGTGCTGCAGTCAGCCTGGAGTAGTTCTCGATATCTCAGGTAGTCTTTGTGATACATGAATAGGCCTTTCAATCATCGTCAACTGCTGAGCATAGGCTTCCCACACAGATTTCTAGAGCGACCGCCCTGGTGCAGCCATTAATAGGCCATATTTCCATTTAGTGTAGGCCGTTCTACGCTTTGCTTTTGATTTATTGGTCTCTCAAGAGCATTTAACTCCCAACGGTTATCAGTTTTTCCAGCTATGTTCCCCGTCTACTGCCATTTCAACTTGCGATTTCACGGAGGTATCTCAGTGACTGGTTTGATTTGTTTCGGTTGTTTGCAAACATTGTATAATAATTTTTAGTACTCATTAATTTTTACGCCTAGACTAAGCTTAGTTTTAAAGTTCATACCTAGTTGATATTAAAGACGAATGACTGGTGTTGCAGCATACGTTCTTACTCTGTATTCATTTGTTGAATTCGTGAGGTGCATGAATCCTAAATCTTTGCATAACTCATGGCGGAAAATGTGGAATCAAATCCATCAATGGATTTATCCACTAGTGTGGAACAGGGCATGGAATCTAGAATTAAGCTTGACCTATGATTATAAATATTATTTTTAATGTTTTTGTACCTCTTTATCGCGCAATATGGTTTTCTGCTTTACATGAATTATCTGAATGAGTTGGTTTGTTTCAAATAAACAAACTTATTCAATTTTTAATTAAAATGGACAGCTTCAGAAACATTTTAACAAATCCTCCGCCTGATACATCTTTGATGAACTTTGTGGCGCAGTGGGCAAAAACCTGACTGAGACGCAAGAGATTGAGAGTTTGATTCCCGCTGTGAAACATGTTTGCATAATTCACAGATATTTCAAGATTTTAAAATCATCTCAAAAAACTTGTAATTTTCCGTAAGTGTTCGGATAACACTATACAAATAAAAGTACTAACAGATATTTGTACCGAGTCTGGGTGTTTTTCTTTCTATATTAAGATGTGAAATGTGAAATGTACAGCATTATAATTTTTTTTTCATATAAAGTCGAGCATGGTACGGAACTGGTGAGACAGGCGAGTTCGATGCCCGCTGTGGAACATGTTTGCATAATTCACAGATATTTCAAGATTTTAAAACCATCTCATAAATCTTGGAATTTTCCTTAAGTGTTCGGATAACATTATAAAAATAAAAATACTCACAGACATATGTTCCGAGTCTGGGTGTTTTTCTTTAATATTATTTTTACTTAATTAAAATATGTTTGTTTATCTTTAATAAAACTTTCTGAATTTAGACCATGCCAATCCCCAATAGTCCTAGAATTGTCTCATAGGTAATCCGCTGGTTTTCTTCAATTAGCCGCTTAACAGTAGCCACATTACTTTCGTTGACGGCAGTTGAAGGCCGCCCTTCACGAAATTCGTCATGTAAAGAACGGGTTTCTCCCTCTCAAACCTCTCTCAAATTCAGCAAACCATAGTCTTACGGTGCTCAAACAAAGTGCTTCTCTCCCAAAAGCATTTTGAAGATGAGCGGCACAGTTTTGCGGAGAGAGAGAACTATTAAAATCATAAAAATCATCGCTCTAAAATCTTTTCGACTTAATTCCATTTCGTTGCGTACGTAGAACTTTGATGTGTGATAAAAACAATTGACGCCAATTTTTTTTTATTAAGTTTTTTTTACTAAGTGGGTTGCAATATTTCAAAAAATATAACATTCGAAATTCAAATAGTTCCGATTAATTAGAAGTGCAAACTTTTAGTGTGCTCCATGTATGTGATAAAAGTTTGCAGTTTGCAAAACATTGTAATAACACTGCAGCGTCCCCTAACCAACTCACAACAATAACAGTAACCTATCTAATGATGGGGTTCAAATAATAAGTCAAAAAATTGGAGCGAGCGCAGCATCTCCCAGCCCACACTCATTAAGATATGTAGGGTCGCAATAATAAGTGATAAAAGTTTGCAGTTTGCTAAACATTGTAAAATCTGCAGCTTCCCCTAACCAACTCACAACAATAACTATACCTAACCTACCTATATATTTTTTCTAGTTATTATGATTTACACCCTAAACTACATAACTGATTTTGATGAAATTTCTATGAGACTTAAAAGAACGTATATGCTTTTAAATAAAATAAAATCGCAACCTTTCCATAAATAATGGAGTTCTGAGGTGACACACAAAAAAAAACAACTGAATTGGAACTTCCTCCATTTCTTTTAAGTTGGTTAAAAATGTCTTTGACCATGGAAATTTTTTGTTCGTCTTTGTAAAACTTCTTGAAAATATTTAACAAACGCAAAAACTCAAATGTGCAATTTATACTTAGACTCTGAGAAATGGTTACCTAATAATTTACTCGCAATGCACTGTTTTTTGGGGCAAATCGTATACTGAATCAGTTATTAAGATAAGTGGTGGCATTATTCCCGTTTTAGTACCTACTTACACAGTGTACATGCTCCGTTCATGCATATTAATTATTGGAACAACGAATTACTGTTTAACATTATATTAACCTAATTCGATCGTCGTTAGTGGTCGCCGCTATAGCATGCAGCGGCCACACCTTAGGAACCTAGGCTGGTAGAGGGGGGCTCGAGTGCCGAAACACTTTGTTGTAGCAACGGCGTGTTTCGGCCCTCGAGTCGGCACGGTCACTCCCCGTGCTAGTGCTCGTTGCTTCGGCGTCAACGCAATCCACCTCAAGTGGCGAGGCAACCAGGCAACTGTAGAAGGCCTGAAGGTAGCGATAGGAGTTTTTATCGTTGCCAGATACTGCGTCCTGTTCCCTTCCAGTCGTAGCGGTTCTCCGTTCCACTGGGTCAAGGGGAGTAAGGAGGAGAGGGTGCATCTGTGTACGGCGCGCACACTTATGCAACTTAATATATCCTGCGCATCTGACTTGGCTTTGTCATTCCGAGTTTAAAAAAGTCCTGGGCTTGGTCTAATACCTGGACACGGGTGGCCTAAGGAGAGGAGAGTGGTCGCTCTAGCACTGCATCGGGGTGACAGTGTGGTTCGGCAGCACTCTTTGAGACAAAGCAGCTTTATTTAGAGAGGCACTGCTTTCCTCGCTCAGCCGGGGAGGGGGCTAGAAAAGGTGCCCCAAACAAACGCTCATTCCTCGCAATAAGAATAAATCTAAAAACATGCAGATGAATATGACTTTTGGTGCGTGGAATGTACGTACTCTTTTAGACCGACCCAACAACCTCTGCCCAGAACGTAAAACCGCCATTGTGGCTCGCGAGCTCAAACGCTATGACGTCGACATAGCCGCTCTCAGCGAAACACATCTAGCTGACGAAGGTGAGCTTGTTGAACGTGGTGGTGGGTACACTTTCTTCTGGAAAGGCACACCAGCTTCTGAGCCTAGACGGTCAGGAGTAGGCTTTGCTATTAAAACTACTTTAGCCTCTAAGTTGGAAGAACATCCAGTTGCTATCTCTGATCGTGTCATGTCCTTACGTTTCCATCTTCGAAACAATAAATACTTAAATGTTATCAGCGTATATTCGCCAACACTCGACAAAAGTGATGACGTCAAGGACAAATTTTATGAGGAAGTGTCAGAAGTGCTGACTAAAATCCGGCGCTGTGAGAAAGTTTTGCTTCTTGGCGACTTTAATGCTCGCGTTGGACGTGATTTTGAAGCTTGGCCTCGGGTGATAGGGCGACATGGCATTGGTAACATGAACAGTAATGGGCAACTGTTACTAAGCCTCTGTTCCCAATTTCATCTGGGTATTACCAATACCATGTTTAGACTCCCAAATAAATACAAAACTACCTGGATGCACCCAAGGTCCAAGCATTGGCATCTTATTGATTATGCTATAGTCCGTCAACGGGATATAGCGGATGTCAAAGTAACGAGAGTAATGAGGGGCGCAAACTGTTGGTCGGATCACCGACTTGTTGTTACAAAACTATTTTTGCGTCTTAGCCCTTGCCGTAGACCTCGCAGGGCTAAGCCTAACTGTCTTCATCTGAAAAAGCTAGAGTCTGCTGAAATATTGGCAAATTACAGGGAAGCTGTCAATACCTTTACAGCAGGCATACACCCCGAAGATGAACAGTTAGACGAGGGCTGGAAACTGTTAACTACAAATACCATCAATGCGGCTACTGAGATCTTAGGCCAAAAACCTCGTGTCTGTGAAGACTGGTTTGACGAAAATGATAATACATTGACAGTCGCCCTAGAAAAACACCGCCAGCTCCTTCGAAAGGGAAATCAGACAACTGCTTCTGAAAAAATAAAGGAGAGTACGAGCCAAATAAGGAGACTAACTCGAAACGCAAAAGATGAGTGGTGGCTGAACAAGGTTCGCTATATTCAGTGGCTTGCTGATTCGAATAGACTCGGCGATTTCTTTAACGAGATTAAAAAGTTAGTAGGAAGTCCACATCGAGTAAACGTACCACTGAAATCACTTTCAGGTACCCTCCTGGTAAGCAAAGGAGAAGTTCTTACTCGCTGGGCAGAACACTATAACAGCTTACTCAATGTGGATCGTTCTGCTGACATAAACTATTTAGCATCACTTCCTGCCTTACCACAAGCCGTAGATCTGGATCAGCCTCCTTCTCTTGAGGAAGTTATCATCGCCATCAAAGCGCAGAAAAACAATAAGGCTGTCGGCATCGATAACATACCAGGAGAACTATTAAAATATGGCGGAGATGAGTTGCACTACAAGATTTGGCAATTTTTCCAGCGCATGTGGGAAATGGAGTTCGTTCCTCCTAGTTTTGGCGTATCACTAATTTGCTCTTTGTATAAAAATAAAGGTGATCGATCTGTTTGCAACTCTTATAGGGGTATATCACTTCTGTCTACTCCAGGAAAAACTTTTGCCAGAGTACTCTTAAATCGTCTTATGGAGCTCTTTGAAAGTATATTGCCTGAAACGCAATTTGGGTTTAGACCCAATCGCGGCACATGCGAGGCCATATTCTCTCTTAGACAACTGCAAGAGAAAAGCAGGGAACAGTGTCAACCTCTGTTTCTCTGTTTTGTTGATCTGGAGAAAGCTTTTGACAGTGTACCTCGCGAAGCTTTGTGGATTGTGCTTTCGAAACTTGGTTGCACCGACAAATTTATACGCTTGATAAGACTTCTTCACGACAACATGACTTGTTGCGTAACCGTCAATGGTGAGCAGACAGAGCAATTCCCTGTCACTTGTGGTGTAAAACAAGGCTGTGTATTAGCACCCACTCTTTTTGCTCTGTACTTTTCCGTTGTCGTGAGGGAGACTTTACAAGCCAACACCGAAGGGATCCGCATACGTTTTCGCACAGATGGCAGTATCTTTAACCTGGCTAGGTTAAAAGCGCACACAAAGGTATCGTATGACCTCATTACCGAATTGATGTATGCTGATGACCTATGTTTCGTTGCGGAATCTTCTGAGGGACTCCAGGACTTGATGACTCGGCTTGACGCTGCGTGCTGTAGATTTGGCCTCAAAATTAATATTACAAAGACAGAGGTGATGGCCATGGACACTGTTAACCAAGCTCCACTGAATCTGCAAATCGATGGAAAGCCCATAAAACAGGTCGATACATTCAGATATCTGGGAAGCAGCATAACAACAAAATGCGACCTTGACTCGGAGATCAACAGCAGACTTGGCTCCGCTATGGCTGCTTTTGGTAAACTACGAGTCCAGGTATTTCGCTCCCATAACATCAAATTGAGTACCAAGATTAAGGTGTATATGGCTATTGTACTTCCTAACATCTTGTACTCGTCAGAGACATGGTGCCTGTATCGCAGACACATACGCACGTTAGACAGATTCCATCTGAAATGCCTCCGCGACATTCTTAACATCAAGTGGTCGGATCGGGTCCGTAATACCGATGTTCTACGACGGGCTAATGTCTGTGGCATGGAGGCATATTTGATGCGGCGTCAGCTGCGTTGGTGCGGGCACCTGTCTCGGATGTCTGATGAGCGAAGGGCGAAACGCATTTTCTTCTGTGAACTAGAACATGGTAAGCGGAAACGCGGAGGTCAGTTCCTACGTTTCAAAGACGTACAGAAGAGGCACATGAAGAGGTGTTGTATCGATCCGTCGCGCTGGGAGGCTCTCGCTGAAAAACGACCTGAATGGAGGTGTCATGTTCAGGACAAAGTGTACGAGTTTGAAGAAGATAGGAGGCAAGAACTAGACTTAAAACGAGATCAGCTTAAAAGTCGACCGCCGGCTAATATCAATTACAACTACATTAATGGCGCCTTAACTTGTGTTCATTGTAACCGGACTTTTAGCGCAAAAATAGGGTACATCAGCCACATACAGGCTAAACACCTAGGCCAATAATCACAAAGTCAAGTCTCTGTAGCCGAAATCGGCTAGGAGGATTATTATTATTATTATTATTTTATAACCTAATATGAATTCTAAACTGATTTGATATCTTTTTAAAAATACCAAAGTACATCACTCATAATCCTTAGCTTTTATCGCAACATCAAATGCTTCATTTAACTCGCTGAAACTCGCGAAGTTTACACCTATCAATCCCAGTGAGTGGTTTTTTGAAACGGAGATATTAGAATTTGAAGTACTAATTTTCATTGTTTTGTCTTTATTTTGTATGTAGCCAATAACTTCAGTATAGCAGTGCTGACGGAGAAAGATTAGAAAAAATACCGCCATCTAAACGTGATAAAAAGAACCGCTCAATCTGCTTCATCAGCTGAATTCTTACCTCGCCTATTCCTTGAAGAACTCGCAGGATAAAGAGCCCAGGCGCCCCCGCTAACCTTATCACAAATGGCGTAAGGAATGTGAAGAGAGCTGTACTTAGAAGCCCAACTCCTAGCGTCCATTTTCCTCCGAATTTCTCAGCTAAATACCCACCAGGTATTTGGGTCGCCGCGTAACCGTAGTAGAAGCCACTAAGGATGAGACCTTGAGTTTTCTCGTCCCAGTCGAACATTGCGTACTGGAATGAAATTGTTATATTAATGTTTTGCTTACATATATAAAACTATGTAAATCCATGATATAGTATTCAGTATTCAATTATTCACCATTTCATTACATTTCATAATATTGGTATGTCAAAAATATATTACAAATTATGTCACTATAGAATAAATAAAATCATTACAAAATAATTATAACTAAACTAAGAGGTTACAGTAGAAACTTTTCATGCGGATGAGAAAATGAACAGCTCATATATTCATTTAAATGATAAAATAGGTGGATTCCTAAGAAAAAAAACAGTTTTAATTTAAATCCGTTCAAAGGAAGTCGTGTTACTTCTAACGAAAGCTTATTGTACATAGCGAGCTTTATACAGGTACCTTGTTTATAGGATTTGACAATTCTGGTTCTTGGTATGTATAATTTTTCTCTGTTTCGAGTATCATAATTATGTATGTGCATTGTCATAGGTAGTTCGTCTTTAATTACATGTATTTCTATCAAGGAATTAAGTATAAATAGTGAAATTACGGTTAATATTTTTATTTTCCTAAAATAAGCTCTGACTGATGTTAATCTACCTAAACCATGAATGATTCTCAAAGATCTCTTTTGAGAAATGAGAACTCTTTCAACCTGGGGAGCATTACCCCAGACTATTACGGCATAGCTAATAATAGAATGGCAGTAAGTATAATAAACAGCTATAAGAGTAGTCTTATCTACTATGGGTTTCAGTTTAAATAACGCATAATTGGCGCTGGCTAACCTTTCACATGTGATTTCTATAGGACTTTCAAAACAAAGAGTGGAATCTAGAGTACAACCTAAAAATTTTACTTGTTTGATGGTATCATGTATCCTCTTTTTTTTTGTAGTATAGTTTAAAACTGTTGTTTTATCAGAATTTAAAAATATTCCGTTGGCCTCGAACCATTGCTTTAATACAGGGATTCCTAGTGATCAGATCAATAATCTGATAACTAGGAATCCCTGTATCCCTGTATACAGGGTGTTTGGTAATATACTGACGATATTCAAGTGACGGTTTCTCAAAACACAAAAATCCTCGTAAAAAAATTACTAGAAAAATTATCAAATTAAAAAAAAATCGTCTGAGTTTAGGTGATTAATTCGTTACTTAAAATGATGATTAAAACTTACTGCCTACTCTTGCAATACTCTTACATCCAAAAATAGAGGATTTAAAATCTCTTTCGGAAGTGGCTGCGGGTTTTGGGTTAGAAAGGGACATCAAGAAATATCTCGAGACGTCACCAATACAGTATAATATGTGGTTAGATGGCAATCATTATGCAATTGCACAATACAAGTTTAATAAAATGTTAGGTTTTACATGCCAAATTAATTTCACATTTCTATGGTAAACATTTCATAAATGTATTTATTATGCTCATCAAAACACCACACTTTTTAATCATAAATCAGATATTGATATTTTTTATTATATAGAGATATAGATTCGTAGTCCTAGATATCGGGACGATATAATACTACTATCACCGATATTCCTCTCAAATTACGCGAATGAGGACACTTAATATATTGTTAATATTGGTAAATCGAAAGTTATTTACTAGATATAGGCTAAAGCCGTATCAAATCACGCTTACTCATGATGCCTCAAAATTATAGGATCTTTTACTTTGCGTACTAACTCATCATTTATCCGTAGGTATCCACTATTGAGTATACCTTCTTTTGCTTTTGCCTCTTTTCTTTTGCTTTTGCCTGTCTATGGCCAGTTTTTGATAACCACTTAGTCAAGGCTTAAACAATGTACCTATAATGCACAATGCATTAAATATTCTCTTGATATCTGAGAACTTAGGTTACCATTACCAGTAATATTATTAATTGAAAAATAACTATTAATCTTAACAACCATATGGTAATATATAAGGCATGTAAAGGCTAACGGGTACAATATAATTGATAGTTAAGTACTAAGTTTTGCAAATAACATGTTAACAGATATGTATGAAAATCTAAAGAATTTAATAACAGTATCGGATAGCTTTAACATAAACTAAGTACACTAAAATTGATAAAATTTCTAAACCAAATTGCTTCTTGCAGTCATTATTATAAATACGGGACTTATCACGTACCGTCTTATGTGTGTTTCGACCGACAGTGTGATGACCATCGATATATATGTACCACGTACTAGATATCGCGATCCGAACACTCACTCTGTTCCACTGAACTGTACTGTAATCCGAATACCTTACTTTAGTGCGGCTTCGACATTCAAGCAGTGTGGACGCGTACGAAGTGGCACTAATAGTACGAGATTTCGAATCAAAGTGTGAACCTGGGACATACAAATCAGTATCAATAACAATTCAGTAGTCAAGTAAGTAAAATTATTGGTTATTCAAGTGAATAAATTGGTATAAGTATCGTAAAACCACATTAGAAAAAAAAATGTTTATTAGAATGCCACGCCATCTAAAATCGTAGATACATACATACATACTAGATTCTATTTTTAACCGTAAAGCATTTTGACATTCGTTTGCACTTAAAAAGTAAAAGTATCTAGATAAATATGATATTAAGGTGGATAATTACTATTAGTAACTAAGTTAAAGTAATGAAAGAAATACCTGCTATTTTGCACTATTATGGATGATATTGCATTATGTTTACTGTTATTAAGATCTCATCCCTCATTCACTTATATATGTATATATTTCAGCTTTGTTCACCCTGTTCATCCGAAAAGAGAAGAATGGATAAAAAATCTTCAAAAGATAGAAGCAAAGACACGTGGCTTCCTACAAAATATTCATTCATCTGCTCTGCACACTTTCAAGCTGGTGATATGTACACGACTAAAGCTGGAAATCGTTTTCTTCAGTCAGCTATTCCTTGTACTCTTAGTAATCCTTCAGAATATGCTGTCAAAAATCCACAGGCTTCTCCAACATCTTTGAACAAAGTGTAAATCTCTGACTCTGAGTAAATTTTAGACATACCTCGAAAAATTAAATTGAAAAGAAATTAAGGAAAGGGTCTGCTGCAAATAAGGTATTGTCAACAAAAAATAAAAAACACAACGGCAAAATAAATATCTACAAAAAAAAAAACTATAACTGCGATTGTTAAACAATTAAAAGCAAAATTCGGAATAAATAAAGTAATAGAGAATGAGTTGGTAAATATAGCTGAAGTTGTAGAAATGTATTCTTATACATTACATAAAATAAGAACGTCTCGAAAAAAATTTAAATACTCACCAAGCATCCGAAAATTTGTTTTCATTAGTAATTACTACTAACCGCTGCTTATAAATAAGTTTGCCAATTTTTTAAAAATGCTTTACCCCATCCTTGGACTCTCAGCAAGTGGTATTAACGCCGAACCAGGATATATAGACGAGTCTTTTAGAAGCTTAAAACTTAAATTTGATTCGACTTCCAAACCTGTTGTTTGCTCTTTTGTTTTCGATGAAATGGCGTTGAGGAAACAAAAGTTGTTCAAGCAGAAAAAGTTAGGATACGTAGATTTTGGAGACTGTCCTGTAGAAGGACTAGAAGAAGTAGTAGCAACACAAGTATTAGTATTTATGCTTGTATTTATGTCGGAAAACTGGAAAATTCCTGTGGGCTATTTTTTGGCGGCAGGTATTAGTGCTGATACTAAAGCGTCCTTAATAAGAATTTGTTTAAACAAATGCTCTGAGATAGGAGTTTTTGTACCCAGTGTCACTTTCGATGGGTGTCCGGCACATTTTCAGGCTGTTGAAAAACTGGGATATGACTTTGCTGATATCGATAACCTTAAAAACATATTTTATAAAAAAAAATACGTAATATCTAAAGTATACGTAATAGTTGACCCTTGCCATGTTATAAAACTTGTACGAAACACATTTGAGAACAAAAAACTACTGTATGATGAAGATGACCAACTTATAAAAGGGCAACTTCTCGTTAATTTGACCAGATCACAACAAAGTCAAGGACTTAACTTTGCCAATAGTTTGTCTCCCTGGCATATTCACTTTCGCAACCATTCTTTATTCTTTATTGTACACAAATAGATTTACAGATAAAAATAGCTTACAAAATGGACATGTACAAAGGCGAGCTTAACCCTAATAAGAGTTTTCTTCCAGCAAACCTTTGAAGATAGAGATATTTGATTATAGTGGTGGGTACGTGCACAGAGAATGACATTGGAGTAGAATACTAATATATATATACTATAAGAATACACTATATACTATAAGAAATACAACACTTAAACATATTAAAAAATAATAATAATACCTTTATACTATACCTACAGTAGAGATAAACATAATACATTATACAAAATATAAATAATATACCTACTTATACATAATAAATAACCTAAAAGTTTACAAGGACAGGTAATGCTCTTTGACTCTAAGCTTAAAAGTGCTTAGTGATGGACTTGCGCGGATAGAGTGTGGTAGAAAATTCCACAGGTTGACTCCATGGACAGTGAAGGAACCGCCATAGCGACTGGAGGAATGAGGAGGGGTTTTGAGAAGGAGGGACTTAGTTGACCTACAAGTCATCTCCGGTAGGACAAGAAAATCGAAGCGCTCACGGAGGTAAGAAGGAGCTAAAGGGTTGAAAAGAGTGTTGAAGAGAAAAGTTACAACATGAAGATCACGTCGACGACGAATGGGAAGCCATTTTAGCTGGGATCTAAACATGGAGACGTGATCAAACTTGCGCAACCCGAATATGAATCGGATACACAAATTCTGAAGACGTTCCAGTTTATTTAGAAGTTCCTCGGTGGCGTCAAGAAAACAGACATCGGCATAGTCTAAAAGAGGTAACATGAGTGTTTGAGCAAGACTAATTTTAGTTTCAAAGGGTAAAAACTTTTGGAGACGCTTAAGAGATTGAAAAGAGTAGTTAACCCTTTTACTAATCATAAATTAACATGCCGCACCCAAGACAGATGATTGTTAAAATAGACGCCAAGGTTCTTGGCATTGGCCGAGTAGCTAATCGGTGCTCCAGCGTATAAAACTGGAGGAGGATTACACTTACCGACAAGATTTAACATATAAGGGCTCCCAAAAAGTACAACCTGAGACTTCGATGGGTTGACCAGGAGACCAAAAGCCTTTGCCCACGAGTAGATATGGTTGACATCAGAGTTGATTTGGTCAATACCCATTGAAACCTCGTCCAATTTGAACTGGTGATATATTTGTAGGTCGTCAGCATAAAGATGGTAGTGCGAAGTAAGAACGTGGGTTATGACGTTAATAAACACCGAAAAAAGGAGAGGAGACAGAACACCACCTTGAGGTAAGCCAGCGGCGATGTCACACCAGTCTGAACAAGACTCGTCCGAGCGTACACACTGCGTGCGACCCGAAAGATAGGAGGCAAACCAAGAAGTTACTGAGAGAGAAATATTGAAGGAGGAGAGGATGGATAGGAGAATGTCGTGATCAACCGAAATAAAAGCACTGCTAAAGTCTAACAATACGAGGACTGTAAGGTATTGGTTATCCATGCCCCAGCGAATGTCATCGGACACTTTAGTTAGAGCACTAACCGTGCTGTGACCTGGACGGAACCCGGATTGGTAAGGATTCAGCAGGCAATTAAGGGTAAGGAAGTGGGACAGTTGCTTATGCACAACGTGTTCTAAAATTTTAGATAGGATTGGTAAAATGGAGATGGGTCTAAACTGAGATACCAGAGTGGGATTAGATGACTTTGGTAGAGGGATAACAAAAGCCTTTTTCCAGACCGCAGGATATGAGCTCGTTTCGAGAGAATAATTAATAATGTGAGTGATTATAGGAACAAGCTCAGAGGAAAGGAGTTGAATCATAAGGATGTGAATCCTATCTGTACCGACGGCCTTAGTGGAAATGGAACGAAGGAACTTCAAAACTTCAGTCTCAGTAACATCCACAAAGATAAAGGAGAACACTGAGGTCTAGTAAGGTTAGATAAATGATCAAGAGTGGAACGTTTTATGACATCATCCACGCAGAGAGGCGATTTAGAAAAATGAGTATTAATAGTGTTAAGGTCAAAAGAGATAGATGAGTCATTTGATCCTTTACCAATTCCAAGTGAATTTAAAAATTTCTACATTTTAGCGGTGGTACAATTTTGGATGGAGCTATGTACGTGGTGTCTCTTTGCATTTCTACACATCTTTCTGCACCGATTCCGAAGCTTTTTGTAGACTGCCAAGTTCTCTTCGGAAGGTATCTTCTTGTAGATCCTCTTTGCCTTATCTCGCTTAGACATCATCCTTTTAATCGATTTTGTCAGCCAAGGCGCTGGAGGATGTTTCACTTTGACGACTTTGCGTGAGCATCATAGAGTTTAGTGACAATTGAGTTGAAGACAGATACTTTATCATCCACACTTGCCGCATTGACCATGTGATGAAATTGAAGCTAGCAACACAATTACTGAGTATGAGTGTTGCGAATGATTGATTGATTGAAAATACTTTATTGCACTTATAAAACTAGTACAAATGCGAACTTAATGCTAAAGAGCATTCTCTTCCAGATAACCTTTATTGCGAATGCACAAATTTTTTGCGATAAGGAGTTGAAATCCTCTCAATTTCAGAACTCTGAAGGTACAGTGACATTTATCACCTTATTGAATCATCTTTTTTTGTTTTGATTTCACAATCTTGCCATTTTTATAAATACAAAAGGCTACTTGATTTCAAAAACAGTGAAAAAAATTTCGCTTTTTTAGATAATGCGAGAAAACACATTAGCAGCTTGCGGTTCCATATAAAACAAAGGCAAGAAATCAGAAGACCAAATTGGGAACCAAGAATATTAGTACACATTTTGAAGAAGCGGATTGTTGAGTCGAAAAATAAGACTGGATTTATTGGTGCATTAATATGCATAGACAGTCTTAAAGGATTGTATTCGCTGTTGGTAGAAAAATCGGTGATAAAATATTTATCAACCTACCAGCTAAGCCAAGATCACTTAGAGCTGTTTTTGGTTGCATCCGGTGGGAATAATAATAACCCAAATGTATTACAATATCGAGCTGCATCACAAAAGTCCTTAATCATTTAGAGCTGCGCTCATCTTTCACCGGGAATTGTATCCCACTGGATAACTTTACAATATTGAATTCTTCTTCAGTGGATGTAGTTAATAATACAACTATAATGAACCGAAACAACGATGAAGAATTTCAGATACTTGAAAATGAAAAAGCTATGGACCCTGACAGATTTGAGGAAACAAATTGTACAATTAGATTAGATTAGATTAGATTAGATTAGATTAGATTAGATAATACTTTATTGCACACCACGAATCAAATACATATAAAAAACAACTACGTAAATCTATGGATACAATTGGCGGTCTCATCGCTAATTAGCGATCTTTACCAGACAACCTTTGGATGAAATGGACTGTGTAGACATTACCTGGGGTGTAATGGTGTACCTAACATACTACATGTACATACATACTAATACTAATTATAAAAATAAAAATATAAAACGTACATAAATGAAAGTTACATGAATCTAAATAATAACTACTCATAATAATTTAAAGATACATACATAGACTTATTTAGGAAACATATAATTAATAATAAATACATATATATTTAGCGACAAATACTCAGATAGTGTTCTCTGAGCATACGTTTAAAAATGGCAAATGACTTGGCTCATCTGATACCCACCGGCAGCGCGTTCCATAACCGGACAGCCTGCACTGTAAAAGACTTATCAAAGTAGGAGAAGGAGTGTACAGGTGTCCCGAGTTGGAGTGTGTCAGATGAACGCAAGGATCGAGGATTGAATTGATAGAGGAAATGGAAGCGTTCTTTAAGATAGGAAGGTGAGGAAGGGTTGAACAGGATGTTATATAAATGCTAAAGGATGTGAGTATCCCGGCGAAGGCGTATGGGTACAATTATTGCTGATCATTATAATGCGGAACAATTAACAACTGCTACAAAATTGATTGAGGGCTATAAATCAGGCCACGTAGTAGGAAAATTTAATAAAAAACTTAAATGTGAAGAATGAATTTCTACGAGCTTGGTTACGTCAGTTCGAATATGGCATCATAAATTGATTCAGCTAAAAAATATGTGCTATTAACAGAAAACGTATACACACTTTGTTTGAAAACAGAAACACTAATACGTCATTTGATAAAATATAAAGGACACGGCAAAAAACTACCCAGGATATTTAGTAATATAGATACAATTGTATCAAATGCATTAAAAACATTTAATAATTCAGATGTATTAGACTCGCTATATTCACACTCATTACAGCAGCCAGGTACACTAAATCACAGAACACATCTAATCAGAGCAGTGATTGAAAAATACGCCAATATAAGATTACACCACGAGGCCAAAACAGATCCCGAGATTCATTATTCAACAAGAAGACAGAAGCTGACAAAATTAATCCTATTCGAAGGAAAATGAGATATTAATTAATTAGATTTTTACTAAAGTGGAACTCATGGACGCAAAAGCGCACTCCTAATTTTTTAAAAGTGTGTTCTTACGTATATACCAATACCAATTTATTTAATTTGATTTCAAACTATTGTGTACTTTTATTCTATTTCAAACTATGCACTTGAGCTTAAATAAACGCATAACAATTCATTTTCTTTTACTTTTCTACATTACCATGTTTTTATTTATTTAACTATTTATATATTTTGAAATAGAGTATGAATTCTAATTAAGTTTTGTAGGTACAAAGGCTGTGTGACTTCTGTGATGTAAAGTATATAAAGACGACAGGTTGTTACACTTTGTTGAAGGGGATGTTTTGATCGCGAGTAAACTAAACTCTGTAAGCGATCTAGCGCTGTATGGATTAATAGATTGTGTAGATCACATAAATATTGTTTTAGTGCTGCAGCGAACTTTAGTTCTGATTCACCAGCATTTGACTTTTCAAGAAAGAACTTGTCTATCGGTAGAATATATGTCTATGGTGATGACACTACTCCCCACTACTCCGCCCGTCTACTCGCACGCAGAAAGCAGCGGCGCGCAATGCGAGGCGAGACGTTATTCGGAGCGGATCGCACTCACCCTGATGAAGGTTTACGAACTGAACCGACATATTGTCGGTGGAAACACCGATAAGGCAGTATGTGATAAATTCCGTATTTATAAAATAGTTTGTAATAAATTACGAAAGTTTTTAAAGTAAAATTGCTTCTTGAAAGTATTTTAGGATTATGTAAATATTAGCTATACATGAGAAGGAAAAGCCTTTGCCTATCTGTGGGATCCAGCGGGCTCTTTAGATAAGATTAGACTAGAAAGGCCAGCTATTGGTTTTTGCCTCTTTCTTATGAGTTTTTATATCCAGACAAAATAAATAGGTATAAAGTATATTTTGTTAAGAACTAGACAGTTATTAGTATTGTCATTTTCACAAACAATAAATATGATTATATTATCCGTAGTATGTAGCGGAGGGTTTAAATACAATGGATTACCATAATCCAAAGTGAGAGTTTATATCATACAACACGCCTATGGTGTGATAGTTTAATAAGGTTGTTAACAAATTTTGTACATTTTTTTCTTTTTTGAAATTATTATTCACTCACCGGTTTTTCAATAACTTTAGTAGTAAAGTTCCCCACAATATCGTCATTGGGACACGCATAGAGATCTATGGAGTCAATTCCGTCAGTTTTATTTCTATTGACCATCTGAGTGATGGCGAGATTCAAACACACTCTCATAGTGAAGGCATTGCAAACACCAAGTAGGCCTATAAAACCCAGAATGTACCGCTGTGGGATAAAACAACCTGAAATTAAAAAAAGACTTAAATACGTTATATTATCCATACTAATATTATAAACTCGAAAGTAACTCAATATCTCGGTCTATTTGCTACGTTTTCACGACTAATTTCGAGGCTGGACTAATTTCGATAAAAATTTGTTTACCTACTTATATATAGATAAGATCTAGATTAAAACTTAGGTAACTTTTTATTACAGGTATAATAGATCAAATGTACTTAATATACAATAGTTACGAGTAACGATTTGAAAACACATAGTTAAGAGCCTTGTCACAATAAAAAAGCGCTCAATAAAAGACTGTACGCGGTTATTGAACAAATCAATTATTACGTACAGCATTATAATTGATGTGTTCGATAATAAACCGGTACTAAACGTTATTTGTACTAAACACGGAATGTTTACCATGATTTTTGAGTTTTTGACCGTTTATGGTACTAATAAATAGTGTATCGTTAACCGGTACTTAACAGTTTACATCTTATTACTCGTATCTGTACCACCGAATGTTCCGACATTGCTAAGATAAATCTTACCAGAACGTAGGTACACTCTGAGGTAGATACCCAATAGTTCATTATTGTCAAATACTAGAAATTATGTGCCATCATATCAACTGTAGGACGTCCACCTCAACATATTAGTTCTCCCTTAGATTTTCAGCGAGATCAATCTTATGCTGCCTGCACCTATCTACTTCTAGCAACCTTTAGTATATCGGTCGTATTTTATCTAGTCTATGTAAGCGTCCTACGTTACGATTGCTATTGCATGATCTACACTCCAGAAACTTTTAGCTCCAACTGTCGTTAGGCCGAGTTGTATAGACCCAGCTCACTGTAACTTGCTAATCTTTTAGACTATGTCGGTGACTTTGATATTTTGTTCATTGATTTACGCAAATTATTCAGTATGAAGTAGAGCAACTTTGTGATGTAACCATACTCTCGATTTCTCACTTATTTAACCATGTCAATGATAACAGTCAGTGTGTTATCATGATAACGTTCGAAGATCAATGTGGACTTGACATTAATTAGTACCTGTGTCATTTTAATCTATTTGAG